>OX465275.1:32460555-41890555 GCA_949987645.1 Tachina grossa
AAGTTCAAAATATTACGAACAAGCAGATTAGGATGTGACTCGAGTTTTGTTAGATATTTGCCTGCGTATTTTGCAATTTCTTCAGTCACTAGTGGTATATTCAAATTACGATATATATTTGAATTTTTGATGTACCATGGAGCCGATGTTATCATACGTAAAATTTTGTTTTGCCTTCGTTGAATTTTCTCTACATTTGGAGCTGAAGCAGTGCCCCATAGTTGAATTCCGTAGCACCATATTTTCTTTAAAAGCGACTTGTATATTAAAAGTTTACGGTCTAGGCTGAGTGTTGAATTTCTACCAATCAGCCAATGTACCTGAGTTAATTTAAGTTTCATTTGAGTTAACTTAGAGTCAATGTGGTGTTTCCGTAAGTCGTCGATCAAGGTGTATACCAAGATATTTCACATGTAAATGTTGAGGAACAACTTGATTGTTAATCCGAATAGTATCTCTTCTTAGGGTGAACGTTATATGGACACACTTTTGTTCATTGACTTTAATTCTTCATAAGTTTAACCAAAGCTCCATCTGGCTAATGTGTTCGTGGAGTTTGCGGGATGCCTCATCAGGGTTTTCGTGCATACTAAGGCAGGCTGTATCGTCGGCAAATGTGGAAGTATGGATACTACTGCTCACAGGCATATCACAAGTATAAAGCAAATATAAAACTGGCCCCAGTATACTCCCCTGTGGTACACCGGATGAGATAGTTTTAGGCCTAATCGTAAAGTCTCCTTCCACAACAGTGAACTTACGGGAAATAATGTAACTTTCCAAAAGACTTAAAATGTTTATTGGTAAGTAAGTCTTCAATTTTAAAATTAGGCCTTCATGCCACACTTTATCAAATGCCTGGGAAATGTCAGTAAACAGCGTAGAACAATACTTTTTTTCTTCAAAAGTTCTTCTTATAAATTGAACCAATCTGTGAGTTTGTTCAATGGTGCTATGGTGACTTCTAACACCAAATTGATGGTCTGGTATGCACCCACTACTAATTAGAATTGGGGACAATTTTGTTTTGAGCAGTTTTTCGAAAAGCTTTGACATTGTTGATAGACTTATTGGCCTATATGACTCAGCCTTGGTTAGATCTTTCTCCAGTCGTAAAATGGCATTAAAAATGAATAACAGGATTCTCACTGCAACACGAGGCAACTTCATCAGCATCTGGTTACTAATTCCATCAATACCCGGAGCTTTCTTCGGGTTGAGTTCGGCAATTAATTTTTGTAAATTACGCGTCTTAAACTTAATGTGTTGAGGGGGTAGAGCGACTACACTCGGCAAATCAGCTTCACCAGTACATATGTATGTTTGGCGTAAAAATGGATTTTAAGTGCTCAGCAAATATGTTACCTTTTTCAGTATCGCTTCTTGCCCAACCTCCGGTAGATGTGCGTAGAGGTGGCTTATACTCAACGGGTGTTTTAAGCTTTCTAGCAGCGCGCCACAAGGAGTAATTAGATGCTGGTGTGACATCAAGACCTTCCAGATAATTTTTAAGAGATGCAGTTTTTTCAGATGCAAGCAACTCTTGGAGTCGTTTAGTGCACTCTTTAAATCTGATTTTATTTTGGGGTGATCTGTGCTGTTGCCATTCCCTTCTAGCTCTTCTTTTTTTCACGTACGAGACGTTCAATGTCTGAAGAATAAATTCTATTAAAACCAGTCTGCGGATGGGAGGTAGTGGCATGTTAGCAGCCTGTTTAATATTTTTGTTAAGATTGGCAATGCTAGATTCAATATCATTGGGTGTTCTTAGCGTAATATTTTCCGTGCAATGACAACTGAGATATTTTTTGAACCCCAGCCAATTAACACGATTGATCATCTTCACATATGGGTCAGGTAAGTTACTTCTTAATGGGCTACAAATTGTAATGATCGTTGGCGAGTGATCGGACGAGAGATCAAGAGAAGCTTGAACCTGAATTAAATCCCTAGAGATATTTTTTATGACGCCAAAATCTATAACATCCGGAATTTTTTGTATGTCAGTAGGCCAATAAGTGGGCTCGCCACTCGAAATGACATCCAAGCCCATTTTTGAAATTGTGTTGAACAATGCTCGACCTCTGGATGTAATAAGACGCGAACCCCAAAACGTATGTTTTGCATTGTAGTCGCCAGCTGCTACAAAACGAGGTCCAAGAGATTTGTAGAAATTTTCGTATTGATCTTCAGTGATTGGAAATCTGGGAGGGGAGTAAATTGATGATATCACGAAGTTTGTACCAAACTTTTCAATGCCAATATTTGTTGCTTGTAGGTGTTGTTCACAAATGTTGTCAAGAATATAGTGCTTAAGTCTTGACTTTATTAGAATCGCTGATCCACCGCATGCTCTTCCTCTAGGGTCCTTTGAATCATATAAGGTGTAGCCATAAATTTTAAAAATGCTTCTCGAAGTCAAATGAGTCTCAGAGACTAGCATTACATCAATATTTTTTTCCGTGAGGAAGTGCTCAAGTTCATTTTTATGTTGGCGAATGCCGTTTGCGTTCCAGAAACATATTTTTAACGTATTCATGGCTTGTTAATTAATGCTTGCCTATTAGTCAGAAAGTTGCTGGTTCAATACTTGTCTCCTCTCAAGGAATTAATGTGTATGTATGGTGAATTAATTCAGAATATAATATGAAGATATAATAAAAAACATACCATGTGCTATAGAATTTAATTAAAAATAAAAATAAGTACCAGAATTAAAGACATAAAAACACTTTGAAAAATTTACTAAATTTGAGATCAAAGATGAAATTTTTTTTTGCAAAGCTCCGAATTTTATGGGAAAATTTTACTTAATTTTAAAAAAATTTTACTTAAAAATATAATTACTATAAACTAGTTCACTAATGAACTAGAAATTTAGTAAACATTTTACTGGTTTCAAGTAAAAAACAGCTTTGGCACCATACAAATTTTTTTACTCAAATTTATAAAATTTTCCAAAGTTTTAGTTATTTTTTTTTTGAGTGTATGTTGTAAATATAACACCCTACATTGCCACTTTATTTTTTAACAATATTAGTTGCCAACTTGTACACGGACGTGTAGGAGCTTAGATGATTGACGGGTGGTTGTAAACAGGACTGTCAGATATGGCGATTTCTTACCAAACGTGGCGATTTTTCAACTTGTTTGGCATAAAATTTTTTGGTTTGGCGACATGGTGATTTTTCTGGCGATAAATAAATTTGCTGGCGATTGTTATGGCTATTTTTTGTAACAAAATTCAACTTCAAAATTTTTCTAATTCAGGAAAATTGTTTTGTTGAAGAAGCAGTTTCAAAAATAAATCCTACCAAAACTCGTCTGCAAGAAGTTAAAACAATTTGATTTTGATTATTTTTCTTATATTAATTATAGTCATTAATGCGTTTTGAATTTGGATGAGAAGAATTTACAAGAAATAATTTTTGGCGATTTTATTTCTAATTTTTGGCGATTTTCTGATACATTTTGATACGATAATTTTATAAAAATTTATTTTAAAAAAGTGTTATATAAAAACAAATTTATTATCAAATATATACTAAGAAAAACTACATAAAACTGATTTCTGGCGACTTTTGGCGATTTTTAAAATCAATTTGGCGAAACATGTCCGAAAAAATCTGACAACAGTGGTTGTAAACTTGTACACAGACGTGTGCGAACTGACGTTAATGCAGAATTATTTTGTACGTGCTGTTCTGTTCTTAATCAGCTGTTTTGTTTCTGTTGAGTTGAAAATCTGTATGTGTGGTTAGTTTTTACTTTTTCGTTCTGTTCTGTTCTGTTGCGGACAAATCTGTAGAAAAATAGAATTCAACGTTAACTGACAGCCAAAAGTGCGTGTGTGTATTAGTGTGTTGTGATATTTTGTGTATAAGTGTAATCAATTCTATAGGTTGTCAGCTGATCTTTTTTCACAGACAAAGTAATTGCAAAATATTTTATACAGAAAAGAACGGTACAGAACAGCAACAGAAAGTAAATACGAATTAAGCCTTAATTGATACACTTTTGATAACGAATCAGTTTGAGCACGTATGGTATGATTTGAGCAACTGGCGAACAAAATCAGACTAGTCCCGTTAACTGTTTTTTACAGGACAGACAAATTACTGAACTTGTTTTTAGATAAGGACAACCAAGGAAAAGTCAGTTTTCGTTTTTTTTTAAGGTAGGTTCGAACTGGTTTTGCATGAAAATATTTCGTGACTTCATAGATGTCTACTTGGAGAGTCGGAAAAAAAATTTAAAAAAAATCATTAACTGAGGACATATCTAGTTTTGTTCGCCAGCTCCTCATTTGTTTCTCTGGCTGTGATCCAATAAAAAGACAAC
Organism: Tachina grossa; assembly: GCA_949987645.1. Lineage (NCBI taxonomy): Eukaryota > Metazoa > Arthropoda > Insecta > Diptera > Tachinidae > Tachina > Tachina grossa. Next base: position 32,464,897 of record OX465275.1, read on the forward strand.
AAATTAAAATTTAAGTAAAAATTACTCAAAACTACAGTTGTATTATACATAATTACATCAAATTTGATTTATTTTATATACTTATTTATTATCATGTTTAACTTGATAAAAAAGAGCGTTATAAAATTGTTTCGGTATTTTTAAATCTTATAATAAATTGCTTTGATGTATTTTTCTCTATTATTTGTTTCCTCGATAGCAACATTTATCAGTGCTTTATTGTTATATTTTTGTATTATATACAATAATTCCGGGCAGTGTGTAAGCGAATTATAATAACATTAACAAATCCGGAGAAATTCTCGTATATTCTACGTATTAAGTTGAGAAATTAATAATAAATACATACATATATAGGGTATGTACGTTTGAATAATATTTATCTCATTAAAAATAAAATTTTTACTAGTATTTCTTGTTTTTTTAAAGTAAGTTTAGTTTATGTATATGATTAAAAAAGATGGCACTGTCAAAAAATAATGGCATAATTGTTTCGTTAAAATTACAAGGAAAGAAATATTTGTTTTAGTTTTCTTTGATTAGTTAATAGCTACTTAGAGATTAAAAATGTGGAGCAAAATAATAAGAAACTTCGCGCGGTGGAATATTGTTTAAAATCTAGGGAGCTAAGGTATCTGATCTTTGATGCCGGTAACGATTGACACGACTATAGCCATGACTACCGGGAGCAGGTCGTCTGTTGTGATATGTGCTTGTACGACGTAGCGGTGGTGGCGGAGCAGCATGAGGAGCGGGTGCAACTCGATCGTAACCACGTCTGAATTCACGAGCCGATGAGTCTAGACTAGCTTGACGTGTAATATAAGAATCATTACGGCGACGACAAACCGTACATCTGAAGAAAAAAAAATTGATAATATTTTCAATTAAATGGAATATTCGTATCACTTGCCTGCTAATTTTGCTTGTTTGATCCTTTTTCAAAGTTTTTTGTCTAGGCATTGACCACATTTCACTTTCTTCAATTACTGCTAACCAGAATGAGAACACTGGGTCATAATAATTACAACGCCCTTGTCCATGGCATTCAATAACAGGCTGAGCACGGAATTCTTCTAAGCAGGAACCAGGGGAAACCAAGTTTTGTCCAAAGCCTCCCGTATTATCAGTGGTTGTCTGAATACAAATTAAAGAAAGAATGTTTTATTGATGTTTAAAATAAAATGCCAAAAGTTGTTTGCTACCATGTAATAACTGTAACCGGTCCACATTTCTTCCCATCCTCCTGGACATTCGGGTATGCTCATACTTTGACTATGCAAGGCGATAATACGAGTAGTGGTCTCACACACAACGCAACTGTAAGAAAAATTTAATTGAAATAACATTGGTGAAAATAAAAACAAACAAAAAAAAAATGCATACCGTGATATGTATTTTTGAATTTCGGTAGGTTGTATCGGTGTCATGGCAACATTCATGGGTTCGGCTGTGCCGAGCCATAAACTGTCATCATTGGTTTGGCCGTAGTTGCAAACATTGTTTATGTCACACATCATGTAAGGCATCATGCTGAATCGTATCATACAAGAGCCAGCTCTTCCTAAATCTTGGCCAACAGCTCGACCATTTCCGATATTTCCAGACAGAGAATAACCATCCCAAAGCTTTTGAGTGTTTGCAGGACATTGGGGTACATAAACAGATTGTGAATGACGTGCAAATACGAAGCCACGACTTTTGGGACGTGGTGGTGGTGGCGCTGGTTCACCAGTATAACCTTTGAGACCACGAATACCAGGCAAACCTGTCAAACCAGGATTTCCTATCATACCTCGTTCACCCTTGGGACCATCAGCACCCGCCAAACCCATGAGACCTTGATCACCTTGGTAGCCCTTCAAGCCTCGGGCCCCTTGGAAGCCCATTTCACCTTCAGCGCCCATGTCGCCAATAGCACCCTTGAAACCATCCATACCATGTTCTCCCCTGTCACCTTTCCTAGCCATATTGAAAGGGAATGTTACACCAGGTTCACCTGTAGGACCTTTAAGGCCATCTAAGCCATCACCTCCATTCCATCCACCATCGCCCATTGGGCCACGAGGACCACGAAGTCCTACAGGTCCCTTACGACCTGGATTACCTTGCATACCACGTTCGCCCTTGCGGCCATCGAAACCAGGTGCGCCTTGAGGTCCTGTATCACCTTTGTCTCCTCGCAAACCGGGAATAATCATACCGTCATCACCGCGTAATCCTCTTGGACCAGGCTCGCCAATCATACCTTTTAAGCCAGCCATACCATGCAATCCATTACGTCCCATTGGCCCAGGATAACCTGTGTCACCAGTAACACCTTTGATTCCCATAACGCTCATGCCCATTTCACCGATTTCGCCGTTCAAACCATACTCGCCCATGTCACCTGGTGCACCTTTAGGTCCCACACGACCCGGACGACCGGAAAGGCCATCGTAACCAACATCTCCTTCATCACCTGGCTCAGCAAAGTCCGGCGTTAAACCTGGTGCACCAGGATAACCCTTATCACCAAGATCTCCCTTGATTCCAGGAAAACCATCAACACCTGGGATACCAGCTAATCCAATATCACCTTGTTCTCCTTTTCGACCAGGGTAACCTGTGGCGCCTTCGATACCTTGTTCTCCCATAGGACCCATTTCGCCTCTAAGTCCAGCATTACCTTTTTGTCCTCTTTCAGCGTATGCAACCAATAAAACACCGGGACGACCAGGAAAACCTTCATCACCTTGTTCACCAGGAGCGCCAAATGGTCCGGGTATACCGATTTCGCCTTGATCACCACGAGCTCCATCGTAACCAGCAAATCCTATTTCTCCCCTCTCACCAACTTCGCCTGTTTCACCCATGCGACCTATAACACCAACAACTCCTTTTATACCTGGTGCACCCGGTCTGCCTGGATATCCTGGTACGCCTTCATCGCCCACATCACCGGTTTCACCCATTGCTCCCATTAAACCGTAGTCGCCGCGCTGGCCTGCAACACCTGCCAAACCATCGAGACCCGGAATACCTGGTGCACCTGTTGCACCCTTTCTGCCAGGCAAACCGTCGTTGCCAAAAGCTTGATCACCGGGAAGACCCTTGTCACCAGGCAATCCATCCAAACCGTCATAACCGCGAGGACCTCTGTATCCCATATCACCAGCCTCTCCTTTAATACCACTTCGTGAAGCAAAACCTTTGGGACCAAAAGGACCCATAAAACCTTTGTCACCAAGTTGTCCCTTACTTCCAGAAACACCATTGTAGCCAGGACGACCGAAACCGCCAATGTCACCGCTCAAACCTAGGAGAGGCATTTGTAGATTTCGTAAATTAAAATCATTATGCACATATGGAGCTGTTAACAATGAGTGGCGACCTTACCCTTAGCACCCATGCTACCGATGGCACCTCTTGGACCCATGTCTCCATGGCGACCATCTTCCCCAAGCTCACCACGGTCACCTTGTTCGCCAGGAATGCCCACAAAACCTTGCATACCCATTAAACCAGGAGCACCAGGAAAACCTTTATCGCCAACGGCACCGCGACGCCCGGTATAGCCAATATTACCCTTGGAACCTTGAACTCCTTCTGGGCCAGGGAAGCCAGTTTCACCTTTTTGACCTTTACGACCGTATGGTGCTACACGCCCGTCTCGACCAGGCTCACCAGCCATACCAGGATAACCAATTAATGTATCACCTCGAATGCCCTTGTTGCCAGGTAGACCTTGGAGACCTAACGGGCCGTCATCACCCTTTAAACCTTTAACTCCTTTGACCCCAGGTTTGCCCGAAGGACCGGGGAACCCATTAAATCCAACATCTCCAGGTATACCAGCTAAACCTGGAATACCATCGGGACCAATTTCACCGGCCAAAACATTTGGACCTGGATCACCACGAATACCCTTAACACCGCCAATACCATCGATACCAGGAGCACCACTTCGGCCTGGTAACCCAGGGGAACCGTGAAGACCGATATCACCAATAACTCCAGGCCAACCTTTAAATCCGGGAGGACCAGCAATGGTATCACCAGGGAAACCAATGTCACCACGCTCGCCCGGATATCCATTTACACCTACTTCTCCCTTAGGACCCGGGGGACCTGGTTCACCTGGATAACCTTTGTCACCACGTTGACCTTTGTTGTCATAGATTTCACCGGGTTTGGGTGTACCTTTTTCACCCTTGGGACCAATGTCACCAGGTTCGCCCATTTGACCTCTTTTGAATAGTAAAAAAAATGAATAGTGCTTGTGAACAAAATTGTGATTTCGAGTATATTTACTTGTATCCGTCATATCCAGGTTCACCAATGAGATATATTTTTGGAGTAGTAGCATTTCTACCGGGTCTACCATCTTTACCATACCTTCCAGGAGCTCCATCTCTTCCAGGGTACCCAGCATCACCATAGTCACCACGTAAGCCTGTTTCTCCTTTAAAACCACGTAGGCCATCATAACCTCTTTCACCGCGGTCACCTGTTTCACCCTGCATACCACGTTCACCATCATCGCCTGCATCTCCAGTTTCAGCTAAGCGTTTGTTGCCACTTCTTAAAACTTTACCAGGTAAACCAGGAAAACCAGGCTGACCTGATTCACCTGGAATACCATCAGTTCCGCGAATACCTTTGAAACCTACTAAACCAGGTCGACCTGGGAGGCCCTTGAAGCCACGTTCTCCTGTAATGCCTGAAAGACCTCTAGCTCCATGAATACCTGGATATCCCGCATCACCACGAATACCGGGAATGCCTTTAGGACCAGCGGGGCAAATACCGCAATCATCACCACGGAAACCTTTGTCACCAGGAAGGCCACGATAACCAGGAAAACCATCAACACCAGGTTGGCCGCGAGGACCTGGCATACCATCGGGACCGGGAGGGCCAACCTTATCTACACCTAGACCTGCTACACCTTTCTCTCCAGGTAAACCCATGTCACCTCTGTCACCACGATAGCCATGGAGACCAGGAATGCCGGGTTGTCCAGAAAAACCTTTAGGACCAAGAACATTTCTACCAGGATTTCCTGTTTCACCCACTCTACCAGTAGGACCGGGTTTGCCAGGTGGTCCCATAGGACCAGGCGGACCCATTAAACCAAAGTCACCATCATCCCCTTTAATACTGGCTCCCCGACGTCCAGGAAAACCACCCAAACCCGGATCACCAGGAGATCCAGTTGGACCACGTGTACCACGACGACCGGCGCGACCTGGTATACCCGACAAACCAGGTGAACCTGGCTCACCAATGTCACCTTGGGGCCCAATTGGACCAGGGAATGAAATATCCAAATTTGGATCGTAAATTCCAGGAGGTCCGGCAGGACCTTGAACACCAGGAATACCGTTATAACCATCATCACCAACTTCCCCAGGTAATCCATCTTCGCCATCATGTCCATTATAACCAGGAGCACCTTTTACACCTTTAGCACCAGGAAATCCGGGCTCACCAGGTTTACCAGGCTTACCACGTTCACCAGACTCACCAGTATCACCACGTATACCAGGCAAGCCGGGTCGACCAACTTCACCAGTTTCACCCTGAGGACCGCGAATACCAATTTCACCTGTTAGACCCTTATCACCCTTGTCTCCCTTGATAACAGGAGTTTGATTCCATTCACCTTCTTCGGCGTCGCCTGGTTCACCTTTTTCACCCTGTTCACCTTGCTCTTGCAAATGTAAGTCGACAGCTTCAGCCATTTCACCTTTGTAACCTTTAGAACCTAGTTCACCCTTAGCACCCTCTAAACCCGGAAAGCCTGTGTCGCCCTTGTAGCCTTTCATACCAGGATAGCCCTGTTGACCATCATAACCATCAATACCGCGATCACCACGACTACCTTTTGTTCCCTTAGAGTTGATACCACCTTCACCAGCATCACCAGTTGGACCTGCAGGACCAGGTTTACCCATTTCACCACGACCACCATGCCTACCAGGTAAACCGGGAATGCCTTGTTGTCCAGTCTTGCCATCACAACCATCGATACCTCGAGGTCCTTGAGAGCCATCTTCTCCATAGCGACCCTACAAACAACAGACTTAAACTATTATGCCACCACATTTAGACTTCCTTAATACTTACACGAGGACCTGGAGCTCCAGATAGACCAGCTAAACCGGGATCACCCTGAATTAATAAATAAATATTTTAAGAATATGACTTTCTTCAGCTAATAACAAAATAGTACTTACACGATGACCTTTTTCACCTGGCCCACCATATTCTCCTGGATCACCCCACTCACCAGGACGACCCGACGGACCAAATGGACCGAAATCACCAGCTGGACCTTCATAACCCTGAAAACCAGGCACTCCAATATCTCCCGGCCGACCCTTTAAGCCCTTGCAATCGCACACAACACCATTACATTTTTGATCAGGTTGCTAAAGCAGAAAAACATAAAATAAAAAAAGGAATTAATATTTTAAAATACATTTGTACTTTCATAAGAAGCCTAAAACCAAACACTGCTTGTCTTAAGATCTAGATACATATCGCTCATTTACTTCAATAGTGGCACAACTCAAAAAAACCAGTTTTGCAGAAAACGCGTTTTAAGTTTTTATTTTGCATACAACTCAATGGAGAAATGAAAAAAAATTCTTCTCTCAGGAGGTGATGGTACAAGCTATTTATATAAAATTTTTGCACAAGATAAAATACAAAATGCCGCATCTTTCTGCATTATTAACTCAAAAAACTCATTTTTTGAGTTATGCCACTATTGAAGCAAATTAGCGATATGTACGCATATATGCACATATGAATGTACAATATATGTATGTATTGATAAATTGTTGACGAGCATTTTAATTAATTTCAATAAAAAACAATATCGCAGCATTAAGCGAGTATGTACATCTGGTTGTAGTAAAATCAACTTGTGCAGCATTTGCGTTGACTTTGAGAGTTTTCTTTTTCTGCCGTTCAGATAGAAATGTTTGTATACAAACGAATTTATTAATGTTGTGCTTTCCTCCAAAGGCAAACATAGATAGTGATGGAAAAAAATATTGTTTATGTGACTGCGACCATAATTTTATTATTTTATATACTGTATCATCTGATTATGACAAAGTAGTGTGAATGGCGTCATGTCGTTGAAATTCTTATTTAAATGTTTCCTTGCTAGAAGAAAATGCCACATTCTTTTATATGTATATATCTTTTGGATTAACATTCACCTTGACAAATGTGGAAGCTATGTGTAAAATATTAGACTGGCCGCAACATTTTTTCTTTAATAAAATACGATGTTTGCTTTCATAAATGCGGTCGTAATTTTTTAGCTCGATCCGACGGTGCCTTCTGGTGCCTAGTGGGGCACAGTGTGAGATTTTGTTAAAAAATTTAAATAGTTCTGGAGTTTTTAAACGGTCCGTCCAATTGTTATAAAATTTCATGCAGCATTTAAAGAGGTGTCACAGAGCTTAAGTTTGGAATTTGGACTATGTATCCTTAAAGGGGGGGGGGGGCAGCCACCAAGCCCTAAAGTGGGCAAGCTTGGGCTAATGAAAAATTCAAACCGATTCCCAGCTTATGTTTTTTTTTTGTCTGATAAATAAGATTTTTTTGAAAGTAGATTTTTTTTCTATCGAAGAGCTAAACAAAGTCTGCGTACAGTTTAGTAAATATTGGAGAAAAATTTACAATTTTAGCCTTTTTACCAACCTTGGCCTAGACTGTTCTTCTAATGGAGAAGTCAAATCTTGTTCGATTTAGAAAAGAAATTATATGAATATGAATTAAGAATAAAATTTGTAAAATTCAAAAAAATTTGGTATCAAAAGCTCAATTAAGTCACACATTATGGGCAATTTAAATTACAATTTCGAAAAAAGTCGATTTTCCGCCATTTTTTGCAAATAATTACACTTGGCCCACACATGCAAGTAGAAATTACACATAATATGTGTAATTAAAAACAGATTGGCAAACTCCTTTGTGATTTTATATAAGGGTGTTTTTCTATTATTCGTGCTAGGTCCCGTGAGATCCGGATAATCGAGGTTCAACTGTGTAATAATACAAATATTTCTTTCTGTATAAATTACTATTTCGTATTAGAGTCTAAACACAATGTTTGCGGTGCGGTGCGATTTCTCGTTTTCTGCATACATTTTTTTCCTCTTTGTGTTAAATATTTTGTAATGGCAGTAACTAAAAACAAAAAATTATTAACATTTTATACATTCGCAGATATATTTGATAAATTTTTTAAGCTTTTATATTTTATGAAAAACATTTTTGAACTTCAAAATCATGTTTTTTGTTGTGAACACAGCCAATTATCCAAAAACTATGGCAACATCAGAAAGAGAAAGAGAGTCAAAAATTGAGAGAATAAGAAAGTCCGCAATGAAAATAAATAAACCCGCACTGCGGGTTTTTACTTCAAAATCGTATGAAAAACCGCACCGCAATGAATTCTCGTTACATACTGTTCAGACTTTTAAGCGATTTTAATTCAGATTTTTGACAGCGGCTTCAAAGTGACGTCGACGGCGACGGGAATAAAAAAGAAATCTTTTGAAAGACAAATCAACAGGGTGCTCTTGTTCATAAATTTTAGTTGGTGTTTTTTTTTTTGGGAATTGTTACAATTTAAGTTGAACATTTGTTAACGCACTAATAATACCAAACTATTATTTTACTTATTCAGTAAAATATTTTCACATTTTACATACTTCTTGCAACTACAATTTGAGCTGAAAAAAAGTTAGCCAATGTAGCAATGGGAGAGTAAGAAAATAAAAAAACATATTGATTATTGAGTTCTTCTTTCTCTTTGTTTAAATGGAAGTTTAACTTAATCACCTCCATCGTGAATATTTATTCCCTTGAAATATTTCCCTTTTCCCTCAAGTTGCAATCGTAAATTATTTCCAATAGAAAAAACTCATGCATAGTTGCCAGATGGAATAGCTGTGAATTCGTAAAATTTCGCACGAAAAATCGTCGAAATCGTCAAAATAATTATTCGAAAACGTCCAAAACTCGTCAAAAATATTACAAACACTTTTTGTCAAACGAAAACATAGCACAACAAATAAGATCGCAGTTTTTGTATTAAATAACGTAAACTCTTATCAAAAAAGGAATCAATTGTTTAAAAATATATTATATAAATAATTACGTGCCTTACTTTGGTTTTGTTTAAATGCTCTTTCTGCGTTGCTGAAGACTACGGTAAAACTAATTTTTTTTTTGATAAAATTAGTTATAGTGGGAAACAAAAGACTAGAGTTCCTTTTTTATTTCGGGAATTTTTTCCATATATCCAAAGTTTTAAGTGTGTATCAGGGGAATTTTTTTTTTCCAATTTTAATAACTTTAATTGTCTGCATTTAGATTAAATTTCCTGTCTTTCACATTCTCTAAAATGTGAGAAAAATCTTTTAGAATATGGAAGAAAGAACTTTTATTTTGTATAATAATATTATAGGGATCAATTAGGCTTAATGTATCTTCGAAGTCAAATGTCATTAAAATTGTATCACATGGTTGCATATAAAAATTTTTAATGATCAATTTGATTAACTTTAGCATCATTAAATACTAATATTCCTAAGTAAATTTCGTCACCGTCTGAACAATTATTCTCATCTTTATAATCCCCAAATTAAAAACTATGGCCGGGTTTCCATCTGTGTGCCATGTGCCACACAAGCGTAAAAATAGCATAACCACTAATTACTAATGAAAAACATTTTGATTCAGACACGTATTTATTAAGTTAAACAGTTTCATACATAACTAATAGACAATTTTATAGAATCCAACATGATTGGAAGCTGTTTAAATCAATTAATATATGTCTGACTCAAAAAGTTTTTCATTAGTAATTAGTTGGTTACGCAAATGACACACAAGAAATGCCAGATGTAAACTCAGCCTATCATACTCAAGCAGATCTGTTTTTAAAAAATAACTCGTAGCTGTTTTAAATAGTTTTTGCATTTGACGGTAAAACATTTATTTGTATTTCTGTTGTTTCAGTTGGTAAATTATGTACAATAACAGGGTTAAAAAACTTAATTCCAAAATTATTAATACAAAAATTAATATTTATTTCCTTTTACTCCTTAGTTGTATTGCATATTATTTTAAAAGCTGCCAAGTTCTTGGTCAAGCTCAAAATTTTTTTAAAGTTCTAATAAATATTGTAAATTTATAATTATTTTAAAATCGACAAATTGAAGGCGAACATCGTCCAGTCGTCAAAATGCTATTTTTGGAACCCAAATGACGATAAATCGTCCAACCTGGCAACCATGCTCTCATGTTCGAAAAAAAATATGGCATCGCGAGTTTTTCACCCAAAAAAATATGTGTATGTATATTTCCACAAACATTTTGTTTGGGAATAAAAATACAAGCACAATGTAAGAAGTAGTTTTCTTGATGTTTTTTAAACTTGTTTGATTTGATTTTTAAAAGGAGTGAAACTACATGAATTTATTTATATTCCTTTTGGTTATACTGCCAACAATTTTTCATGCTTTTCACTTACATACATACATTGCTTCCAATAAACACAATGGATTTGATGCATCTTTCAAATTTCGTCTCTTTATTTTTTTCCAATATAAATAACATAAATCGAAGCAAAATTCAAATTCAAAAAACTATTCATTTTGGTGTATAATAACGGTCTAATTCATAAAAACTATTTTAGGTTTATTACAGGTTTATTTGACAAATTTCCTATAGAAATATGTCAAATAAGCGCTTAATGAACCTGAAATATTTTTTATGAATAAGGTAGTAACAATTTATTAAGAAAATTGTAAAAATACACGTACAAAGTACATTTACATCAATTCACAGTAGCATGTTCAACTCGCAACAAATGTTTATTTTATTTCCTAAGAATTGGCGATGCCAATTTGTTGTTCATGGGAATAAAAAAAATTATTCCCAAGAATTTATTCCCTTGAGATTAGCGGTAAAGGTGAATATCTCTAGTTGTTCTAAGACATTTTTGGGTAAAAGTTCCCTCATGATCTGCATTAGCAACAGTGAAAGGCGCATATTATTCAGCTAAATCCTCAATAATGAATTTGAATAACGAACTTAAGCCTGTTCAAATCATAAATATAGAAACAAATGAAGTTCCAACAATAATAATTAAATTAACTAAAATTAATATTCTTGTCAAAAAATAAAATAAATATACTTAATATTAACAAACCAAAAAAGTTTGTCTTAAGTAGAACAAAAATAAGCAAAAAAAAAAAACTAACATGTGCATAATTAGTAAAGAACAAACGACAATGGCAAGACTGTTGTACTCGTAATTTTAGAGATGATAAAATTGAGCTTTCATTACAAAAAAGCTTTCATGAAATTGAAATAAAATGAATCAAAACAATTCACATGTTCCATTTGCAATAATGGATGAGTATATAAAAAGCAGAAATTTATATCAACTGACACCACACACAGTGGACCAAACATAAAAGAACGCTGATGATGAAGGTTTAGTGGGCTTCGAAAACAGCTAGTTGTCCCGTTCAACTATGTGTTTGTCAGAATATTTACAACTAACTTTGGCGTTATTTGTTCATTAATAATTATCAAATGTAATTAGGCTTATAAAGCGATACGAACTTTAGCCTGTTCAAATCATAAATATAGAGACAATTTCAATTTATTTTTAACAAAAAATATTTTACTGAATAAGTAAAATAATATTATTAGTGCGTTAACAAATGTTAAACTTAATAAATTTTATTAAATGCCATTGTAGGTCAAATAATATTAAATTATTGCAAAAATAATTTCTCGCAAAAATTTTTAATAGATACACCATAGTTTGGCGCCATTTTAAACAATATTAACGCCAATAAGTTTTATATTTTTCATTTGAAAAAAAAAATTAAATTTACATGAATAAATCTTTTTTTTTTTTTTTTTGTATAATGCAAAAGATACAAGCTGCATAAACAAATGTAAATAATATTTATGATCACTTAAACAACAATCTAACACAATTCTGTTCTCTCCATACTTGCCCAAATGTATGTAAGTAAATACTTCTTTACTAACTATACATAGTATCTATCTCTCATGTATGCAGTCGCACTCGTTGAATATCTGGTTGCAAACGGAAATAGTGCAATTAAAGCAGAAATTTTAGTAGATATGAGTTTAATTTTTTTTTGCATTTGGATTGAATGAAAATATCTAAATATGTGTTTTATGTTACATTTCAATTAATTTCAGAGGATTTTTATACAAGTACGGCGGAGTATGTTCTTTCTTTCTTGTTGTAGAAATTTTGTGTTATAAATAAATTTTATTTTCAACGATTATCAAAAGAGAAACAATTAGTTTGTGCCGATTTAAACAATGCATAATGAAATTTTCGTCTGTTTCACTCACATACACACCATAATCGTGTTATAAGTGTAACAAATGTATAATTTTTATTAATGCACATATGTATAATGTATGGGTATCAGTACACTAATTCTCAACATGTGCACTAGTGAAATTTGAAGATGTTTGTGAGTTTTAATTTATTAGGGCGCATGTTTTTTTTTTTTTTTTTTTTTTTTTGTTTTATTTGCTAAAAGTTAATTAATGGAGAATTTGCAATTTGATTTGCCAAACACTTTGTTAAATAAATTTTTGTAAAATTTAACTTCTAAAAAAATTATTTATATGTGAAAAAATGCCTATTAATCACATAATAATATGTGTTAAAATTAATAGCGATTTTGTATGGAAAATACAAAAACACTTTAAGAAAAGTTTAGTTCAACTTAGTCCCAATTTTCACGAGGCAATTTTACTTGCGCAAGTCTTGAATTTGATGAACAAAGAAGTGAGGAATGTAAAAACCAGCATAATTGCCGTACAGACTTGTCTGTACATGGCAATTCTGTTTTTGCTATCATTCGCACTATATCAAATTTGACATTCCTTTTCATTTGTGTTTGTTTTCTGTTCTGGTTTTTCGTCTGTAAAATTCATTGTGGCTCGCGGTGTTTGTTTTGTGATAATATTAATAACAATTGTTAATTTGCTTCAAATAAAAATAAATAAAATGGTTAAGTAAACTTGCCCTATCTAAATGCTACAGCAAGTTTAATAGAAAATTTTATGACTTGCGCAAGTAAAATTGCCTCGTGAAAATTGGGACTTAAATCTGAAGTGTCAAATTTTTATACAAAGTTAAATAAATATTAATTTGTGGGATTCATTTAGTAGCACCACTACCAAAACCAAGTATTAATATCGAGCCCCATTTTAGATTTAATCGTAAGTGAGAAAGTTAAAGTTTTCAGTGTAGGTTCCCCTCAAACCAAATGTTTCGACTTTTTCTGAAGACAGACTTGACGAACGAATTTTTTAAGACATTTTGGTAATTTGTCTGATAAATATTATTTTATAAAAATTTTTATAAACTGAAGTATATTTATTTGACATAAGGTGGTGGAAAATAAAATAGATGCACAGTTGAATAAATATGCTTGTTTTGTAAAGATTTGTGTTTGCGGTTTTCAAACTTATTATGTTTGTATATTATGATTCTCAATATAGTATTAAGAGTCTTACTATAAACATATGGAGTTTTTTAGCTGAATTCAAAAATTTTTTGGGTTGAAGTCTACTGACGAGTTCCAAAAGCGGGAACGAAATTCATATAGACAATTGCTTAACCATAAAAACAAGCCAATTTTTTAAAATTTTTAGAAACAATAAAACTTTGATTTATAAGTATAGACGTAAATAAAAATTGGTGAAAAGTTTTGTTTTAAATAAATATGAATATAAAAGAATTGTAATAACTTATTTCCATAAAAGCAGTAACATATCGTTGTGATTTCATACCGGTATATCGTTGCGAAGTCCTGTCAACCATTTCATAAAAAATAGTTACGATTTCGTTAATATTTCGATTCCGAAATCGGAAGATTTTGTCGACCAGTCGTTACGAATTCTTTACGAATTCGGAGCATTTGGTTTGATTTTCTTTTTTTTATGATATTCAAATATGTATATATACATATACCAGGGTGGATCATTAACTCAGTGTCTTTTTGAATTTCCCGCCTCTTAATTGAAATAACAACACTGCTCCTGTTAAGAGGCAACTGTCAGTTGACTCCTGTCTAAATTTTAACAAGCTGTATCATTTAGTTTGTGTTTGGCAGCCGTTGATAACAGACTACCTCGCCTTTTGAGAAGAAAATGGAAAAAAGTGAATTTCGTGTGCTCATTAAACATTATTTTTTGCAAAAAAAACCGTCAATCAAACCAAAGAAAAGCTCGATAAATACAGGGTGGCCCAGAATGGCCGAAGGAGTTTGAATTCCTTATAACTTTTTTATTATAATTTTTTCTATTTTTCTTTTCAGTATTTTGTAAAGAATACTTGGGGAATTTGTCCAACAATTGAAACCGACAATTATCAGCAACGACTTGATTATGCAATTTATTTTCGTCAAAAAGAAGAAGAGAATCGTGATTTTATTCATAATTTAATTATGAGCGACGAAGCCCATTTCCAATTAAATGGGTTCGTTAATAGGCAAAACTGCAGGATATGGGCTACAGAAAATCCAAGAATAGTTAAACAGCGAGAATTACACCCGTTTGATGCGGTGTTTCGTCGAAAAGGATAATTGGCCCTTATTTTTTTTTTTTGAAAATGAACACGGTGTCGCCGTTTCCATCACTGGTGTTAGAATTCGTTGTTGAATTGTGTACTATTCCATTTAAAATTCCCTAAGTCTTCTTTACAAAATACTGAAAAGAAAAAAAGGAAAACATTTTAATAAAAAAGTTATAAGGAATTTAAACCCCTTCGTCAATCTGGTCCACCCTGTACTATGGGGACTCTGCACTGTCGATTTCAATGGTAAAAAAGTAGTTTACTGACTTTCGATGTAGTTGCACAAGTAAATCGAATTTTTCGTCAAAGGTACCCACGCATTTTCAATATTATTGTGCAATAAAATTGCATGTGTGGATATTATATTGGTATATGGCACAATATATTGGATAAAATCAATCTTTTGATTTATATTACGCAACAAGCAATATTTTGTAATGTGTTGTATGTACAATACAAAAATTATTTAATTTGCTTAGGTGTTTTGTTTTTCGTTAATATCACCTACAACATTTGTATATCACGAAAAATCAAATTTAAAATTTTTTAAATGCACATGTGTGTGTAGATTTTGCTTACTTTTACATATATATTTTTTATAAGAAATATTGCGCCATATTTTTTTAATATTGAGCAATTTATTGAATAGTATGGAGCAAAACTAAAATAATAATAGCAATAAAGCACTCAATAATATTGCATAGTCTATGGATACCTTAAGGATTTACTAAATTTTTTCGTTAATAGCACCTACAACATTTGGTTCAGTGTAGGATTATTTAAAAAAATAATGTATTAAGCATAGATGCCACTATCGGCACAGTGTACCGCTTTTCGTAGGCTCACTGAAATAAGGTCATAAGTAATAACCTAAATTGGACTTATTTTTCAGCTGATTGAAATACAAGGACATGATTGCACCACACTGCATTGGTACTAGAGCCATATAGACTCATCTTATGACTTTATTGCAGTGAGTCGACGAAAATCGGTACATTGTGCCGATAGTGGGATCCCGGCTTTAGTAAAGGGAATAGAAGCTTATATTCAAGAACAGTCTAGACTCTAACAATCGTGCTCTTTTAATGAATTAACTGCTAGATGCCAATATAGAGACCTCATTTATCGGCCTCGGTGTGATGCATAACAAAGATATACAAACATACATACTTGTGTATGCATTTCTTTAGTATGTATGTATTCTAATAAAAAGAAGTAGAACATAAACACTTTAATAGCAACTAATGCAAAAATATTACAAATTTCCAAATGCATTCTTCTATGTATATATTCTCTCTCGTACAGTCAAATCAACAAAAATAAAATATTACTTTCCACACTTAACATCTGCGTTATGTTTAACTTGTAAAAAAAACATTTCGATTTTTATTATACAATTTTTGTTTTTAATACGCACACATTACATATTAAAGGCGAAAATTTTTGTTTATAAAATAATAGATATGATATCATATACAGCAATCCCTCTATTTACAACAGAAATCGAATTGCTTATACACACTTGAATAATTATTATATTTATCTAATCATCTTCTGCTTGAGTTTAAGCGAATCAAAACAAATTTAACGCTTTTTTCGAAATATATAACACAATTATTGGAGGAATACTTTTTTTCGTTTATCGATTTATTTTAGTTTTCAATAAGATTCAATTTTGTTTTATTTTTATTTGAGATCTGTCAGTTTATCGAAGACAATCAAAATTTTTCGTCTGTCTAGTCGAGGCATACGAAACTATCAGGCATGTTTTGTAAATCACAAGGTTTCAAATCACTTTGTGATTTGAAAATCAGAATTGTGATTTGATGGTGTTTTAAAAATCACAAAACTTTTAACTTTTCATTGAGATTTTACTCTTTCAAAAACGCAAGAACACAGCTGATGTTTTGTTTTGTAAATGTAAAATCACAAATGCAAATCTCAAAGCAAATAACAACATTTCTTGCAAAAGAAAGTGTCTTAAATTTTTTCATAATTTTATAAATTCTTTCATAGAAAATTACTCATTTTACTATAAAAATCAATAAAAAAAAAAAGATATTTAGGGCTATCATGAATAAAATTCCACGTGAAATTTTTCCCTTTTCCAACTAGAATTGTTTGTTTTCCCTATTACTTGCTATTAGTTGGAAATAATTCCATGGAAAAATCGGCAGGTATTTATCTGACCGGTTTAAAATCACAAAAATTCAGAAAATTTAGGGTGCAGAACACCTTTCTTGTGATTTCAAATCACTTTCACAAAAAGTAATTTTAGAACATGTATAAATTTTTTTATTCTAATAAATAAAAAAAAAACAAAAAAGCAGAGGAGGGGATGATATGTTCTACAGAAATATTGGGCATACGATTTTACTACATGTGTATGTCGGGACCAGTGTTGCCAGAAGTAGGGGAAAAGCACCAAATTGTAGGTGTTTTTGATACAAAATAGAAGCGTAGGGAAAATCGGACAGATTTTTTATATTCTTCAAAATGTAGGGATTTTTGTCGTCATGTCGCATTATTTATGAAATTAATGCAAATATAAAATTTTTTTAGTAAAATTTTCTTTTTAAAAACTGTTCAAAAATGTTATTTTCGTTGAAATCGCTTAAAAAAATTTATTTCCAGAGTTTTTTGTGGGAGTTAAAAAGTTGGCGACACTAATATGTATGTATGTATATGCCAAGGCGAATTCATATAAAATCTGCCTAGTACTTTACTGCAATGAAAATTGACAAATCAAACTTCCTACAAATTTTATTGCAATGAAATTTGATAAGCCAAATTTCCTAAAAAAAGCAGCTGTTAACTTGACACCACCTGCCAGATGAATTCGTCTTGTTATATGCTTTTTCTAAGACATCATTCAATCAAGGCGAATTCATACTAGGTGGCCGCAAGGGCTCAGGTTACTATTTTCTCCGCTTGTAATTTGAATATACGTTGTCAAAACACATTTTTCAGTACATTTGTCTGAAATTTCAAGTATAAATTTCTCACAGCGAATTGAGCTGAGTATTCCTTATATGAATTTGCCTTGTCATTCAATGTTGAAAGATGACTTGAATTTATCATTTAAAATTTTATTTAAAAAGATATTAATTTTTATAAAACTTTATGTCGTTTTAATGGAATTTAATTAAAAGTACATATATGTATGTATTGTTTTTTTTAGTTTTATACTTATTGGCGCATAGTCATAGTCATAAATAAAGTACACTTTAAGAGTTTAAAATCAGTATTGCCATACAAGTATTGACTATGACTATGCGCCATTGTTTTTACCAAAGCTTTAATATGCATATAAATACATATGTGACGTGCAAAATAGAAAGGGACCTAAGGGTAAAAACCGGTTTTGTTCAGGAGAGCCATTTTAAAGATTTAAATACGTGTATCTTTGGTGTACCATCACATCATAAAACGCGCATATCTCTGGGAGGGAACACTTTTGCGGCATGGGATCGGTCTCATTCGATGCTCAGATGTTGTCCACATCAAAAGAAAAAAAAGTGAAAATTGATTTTTTCCCTTTCTCTATGCGCTGTCACATATGTATATTTTTTATAACTAAATTGTTTTTTTCTATTTTAATGACAAAACTGCGTAGCGATTTTTGTAGGGGACATTTTATTAATGTGTAGGGAAAAATTGGATTTTTTTGAGCATATGTAGGTATTTTTTCGAGAAATCTACTGGCAACACTGGTCAGGACACACCAAAGTCGTAAAGCTCAAACTTTTATTTTATTAAAATTTATTAATTCCAAGCCGCACTTTTGCAAAATTTGTTACACTAGAAATGTTGGATGATCTGGACTACAATTGAAATTTAATTAATTAATTAATTTGTGAATATATTTATAAATAAATTCTTATGCAAACACTTTAATTGAGGTTGCAAATAATTTTATTGGCTTTTATTTCTTCTCATGTGTTTCACTTTATGTATTTCTAAAAGTTTTTAAAAAAATAATTGCAAAGCGTTTTTCTTTCACACACACACAATTTTTTGTCTTATTAAAATTAAACCAAATTTATTTGCAATTACAGTTTAAATAAAATAAGTAACATACAAATTAGTAAAACAATTTTATTTGTATTCTTTAATATTTATATATTTTTTTTTCAATTTATTTTCAGAATAAACATTCATCAATTTGAGGTAAGTGATCAATTGAATATACTAAAGACCAAAAAAGTCCTTTATTTAATGTTACAAAATAGAACTCGTATATACCAGCAACGTTACTCTTTTATTCGAATCTATATGAAATAATTAGGAAAAACTTTCCTTTCGAATCGAATTGGAAAGAAACTTCAATGATCTTGTAATCAAGAGCTAGATCATCAAGTTCTCTTGTTAAGGAATCTCAAGATATTAAGAAAAATTTTGCTCTAATGATGTATTCAATACGAACAAACTTTACGGTTTCAGTTAAACATATAATAATAATTAGACCAAAGTCGTAGAATTTTTTGTAAAAGTGTTTAGAAATCTAATTGATAGGAACAGCTAACTAACGGTTAGTAAATCTGTGCCATTGACTTATATTAATTGTGCAAAAATCTTTGTTTTAATAATCACAAATTGCTCATTAAAACAAAAAAAAAAAAAAAAAAAAAAAAAACTTAAATTATGAATGAATATACTGTATATAACACTGATGTGCAAGTATGTATGTCTGTATATAATAAATATATTGATAAACTGCAAACAAAGGGTTACGATTGTAATAATCTCAAATAATATTTTCTTCAAGTGAAAAAAAATATGTATTTATATTTAGTATAAATTTTTTCAAATTTAAAACCTGGTGATTTCCCTAAATGAATGAAATTTTAATACATTCATTTAAACTTAGAATAAATATTTCAAAGTGAAAGATATTAATAATCTAAACAAAAGTAAGGTTTTGATAAATATTTCTTTAAGGCCCCTATTATGATTTACAACTAAATGGATAATTAAGTTGTAGTTGTAAAATTTTTTTTCGAATACAACTAAAATTAGTTGTAATTCACAATGCCAAAAAAACAGTTAAGTTGTTTTACACACACATGTTGACAACATCTGCGGTAGTTAAAGCATTTAGAATTTAGATATTTTTAAATATAAGAATTTTATAAATATTTTACAATTAGCTATTTTTTGTAGCGTATGTTACCGCGAAGGAATATTTTTATTAATTTGCAATCACTTCTTGAGATCTGGTCTAATTTCTAAAAGCTTATTGAATGAAAAAATTTAAAAATAGTAATGACACTCAGGTATGTGATGAAAAACGATTACGACACAAAAGCAATTTGAAAACGATAAAAGGTGTGATGAGGTTTCTATAGTCGTTTTGTCAATAATTTTAAAATTTATTTTTAATGGTTTTTCCAAAACATTTTGATAAACTTCTTTTCACAGCTCTATTATATGGTGTATATTTTATCTTCAAGTGTGCTTTTTCGAAGTCAGTTGTTTGAGATTGGCTCAAAAATAATACTCAAAATCGATCGGAATTCATCACACCTTTTCAAAACGATTGTTTTGAAATCGTTTTGAAAACGATCGTTTTCCATCACATATCTGACTATCACATAAAAAACACGTGTCTGTAATTTACACATTTAAAGAAAACCTTTTTGTGAACAGAAATAGTACTAATAGTATACGAGGGCTGAACCGAAATTACTTTACCCTCAAGACGAAAGTATATGTGATGTTTGAATTAATGTTACACTTTTGAATGCAACCCTGAGCTAGTGAATTGTAATTGTATTTTGAAAATGGTCATATTATTATTATTTTGTATGGGAAAAAGTGTTTCTACATTTTTGTTATTGCAGGAACCAGAGCCTATCTAATCGGACCCATTTTTAATGGCAATCTAAATTTTAAGGCAATTAAAATCATACCATGATACTACCCTCGTAGATAGATAAAATAGTAAATAATAGTGGAAAAAGCAGTAGTAAAATATCACAGTGACAACTCAGTGATCTGTATACAAAATTTATTTGCATTTTTTATTTGCTTTCGGAATTAATGTCAATATCAACTATGACAGTATAATAATAACACTAATGCTAATGCATACATACATACAAATATAAAAGTTCATGTTTTTCTTATAGAACAGATTGCATCCACCGTCACAAGAGCAACATATCATACATTCACTATAGATTTAAATTAGAAAATTACTATTGTTTTATAGTATGCTAGCAAATCCATAGGTTTAGTAACAATAGTGCTATAATCGGTCATGTTGATTATAGTAGATGTCATTTAAAGAAATTTTTTCTATAATTTAAGCTGGAATACTTCAACGCAATCTTACCTTTAAAGGTAATTTGAAGGTAGCTTTTTAGCATCTTAAAATAACTCCTAAGGAAACTCGAGGACGGTCACAAAGCTAGACGACCTGGCTCATAAGCCCCATGCAAATAAAAAGATTAAATAACTCCCAATGAAATAAGTTCAAAATTGAAGAAATGTTTTAGAAATCGAAGCCTGTTTTCTTAGATGTATCAGCGAGTGAAACCGAATTCGGACATACCTTGAGGCAAGTACTCACTATCCTACATAGTCAAACGACTTTCGAGCAAATGCAACCCTGATGTAATGGAGTTTATGGAAACTTCTAAAAGGCAATAGAAGCTCATTAGATCAGCGTTGCATTTTCTCAAAAGTCGAACGATTATGTAGGATAGTCAGTACCAGTCTTTAGAAGAGAAAGTTGCATTAGTCTTACGAAAGCCAGCAATGCTTTTATTGTGTTTTAAGTGTTTGCTTAGTTGTTATGTAACACAATAACTTCTAAATTTAATGAACACGTTTGCGAATTATAATTTTTTTGGGAATTTTTTCGTTCATTATTTTATATAGCCGGATATTTTACTGGTTGCCATGTGAACTATATAAACTTATAATGTTCAACACATGAATCCCAAACCTTCTATATCCCTGAACATTTCGAAAGCTTATCAAATGGAAGTAATGAAATTCGATAACCTGAAACACATTTACGACAGCAGGCTACCGACTACAAAATGTCAAAAATGGAATATATGTGTGTATATAAAAAAAATTTTATTTTCACGGCAACACAGCTACTACATCCCTAGGCAACCACGATTGTAGTTGTCACCAAATTAGATTTATTTCTATTTTTGTTCACGATAAATTAAAAAATTAATTTATTAGTTTTTATATGTTTATAGGGCATTAAACCTGCACAAAAGTATAGAAGATTTTAATTAATTTTTTAAATTTTTTTCGATATTTATCAAGATTTTGTATCCACAAAATAAACATTAACTGAAAATTGTCCAAAACTACAACCAATCCACTGCAATGTAGTCAATTTGAACACCTTTTTAAATACACATACATTTGAAAAAAAAAACTGTAGTTGTATCGCTAAGAAGATTTTGATAAAATCTATTGACGAAGCAAATTTTGTTTTGTTTGGGAAATCTACTAGATTTTACCCGAAAATCCGTAATTACTAGATTTAGCTAAATGTAAAATTATTTGATATAAATACAAATAAGTAATTATATTTTTATAAATGTGAAAATTTGAAAGGGGTAAAAATGAAATATAAATTTTTACTTGAATATCAGCTGATTATGATGCTGCTGCCGTTTCCAAAATAATTAAGTAACTAAATACACGGCGACAATTCCAGCTAGTGACATTTGAAGTCGTGTAGCCTGCTGTGGTCAATGTGTTTAACGCATTAAAAGGCTTGCGATAGTTGAACAGCTCTGAAACCACGTCTTTCATAAGTTTAGTGATCCAAGTTTGTTTTAAATTAGTTTGATTCTCTTTCATAGCCCATTTAGGCTGACGCCAAATTAAGCAATTTCGTGATTTCGGTCGAAATCAAGTTAAAATTAAGTAATTTCCCATATATTTTGACACATTCCAAATTAAGTAATTTTACTTAATTTCGATGAAATTAACAAGAAATTACAATATACAACACTGTTTTTGTACTAAAACTACTTTTTAACAAACATGAGTAAATTTACAACTATGAGAAACAACAATTAAAAGAAATAAAAATTTTGACATTCAATATTAAATTAAAAAAAGATTGAAAATTATTAAATTTATGAAAATTTTTTAAAGAAAAATGTGTATAAGTGTAACAAAAAATTTATTCAACTGAAAAAACTACTTCCATGTCTGCCGCAGTGAATAAGATGTTTGCGAAATCAACTCAAATGTCATTCAGTACCTGCATAAACACCTTTCATTTCGTTCGTAATTTGAGCTTGAAATTACTTAATTTCGTGTCAGCCTGAATGAGCTATAATACAAACAATGTATCCATTTCTCAGATTCGAGTACCCTAGGCATAGTAGTCTTTCCTCAATTATCTGCGACGACTAGAAACTGATTGATTACATAAAACGATTCAAAAATAACTCGAAAATGATTCTTTAAACGAGCTTAAGAATCAGTAAATTAAAAATAACACTAACAAAATATGCTTTAATCACCAATAGATCGTGCAAGAGGTTAAAATATGATTGTTTTAAAGTATTAAATGACTTAAGAAAGACATAGCGATTCTACCCGGGGGTACTAGTTTTTCATTTACGAGTATGATCAGAAAATTGGAGACTGGAAATTTGTAATATATAAGTGCCCTTTGTAGGGTGAAGCAAAGAATAAATAAAAAACAGCTGTTTATTTTATTTATTTCTTTTGTTGCATAAAATGCATATTGTAGCTAGAAATTGTTAATAATAATGAAAATAAAGCTTTATTTTTAATCTTGAGCCGTAATGGAAGTGGGCGTGTGTGACATCATGCCTAGGATAGATCATATTTTAGTGATGATATACATACATACACATGCTATTTCAATTGTAAACATCAGTTCACAAATGATATGTAGTATCTCACAACATACTACATGCATACATACATACATATGTATGTACATACACACATACGTAGTTGCATATTGAGGGATTTTTATGCATCGTTGTATTTTTTGCTCTCTTTAATTTTTTTTCTGTTGCATTACTTTTAATGAAGGCAAAACATTTTGACCTTAAACTATTAAAGACAATAATATATATCAAATGTCATCAAACAAAAACATTAGAAAATAAGTCCATGTTTTTTTTAATATTATTTATTATATTTTGTTAGGATGCATAGCAAACGTATAATGTAACTTCCATAAATAAATATCACGTTAAATAAAAAGAGAACAACATGAAAGAGTGTGCACACACACAAAAAGAAAAGACGGGGAAATAGAAATAAATAATTAAGAAAGTGTGTGAGTGAGTGCGACGTATCATGTGTAAATGCACTTAAAATTGTAACACTGACATACATTTTGTGGACCGACTTTTAATACTCCAACATTGTTATGTTGAGATGTGATTTTTTTTTCGTTTTTTTGAGGGACATAAAAAATGTTTGCATTTTTTCATTTCATTAGCTTTTGTGCACAAGATAAATCTTAAATATGGTTAAAAACCTTGAGGCAAATGTAAAAAATGCGATTGATATCACAAAGTGTTTATAATTACTTAAAAAATTTTTTGTAAACTATCTAGAAAATTTAGCTCTCTTAATGGCTTGCATTGGAAATAGAATGAAAATATTGTGTTAATTGTAATATGTTTGAATAACTGAAGCAACTTGTATACAAGAATATTGTGTGCCAACTCCATTAAAAATTTTCTTGAAAATATTTCTTTTTTTTCGGAACGATTCAAAGACATTAATTAGATTGTTGGGGAGTTACTAAAATATAGTTTTACTCCGCTTGCTATTTTCTAGACAGCTGCTGTTATTCATGTAAGGAAAATCTTTGTCAAATTTACATATGTTTTCTTGCAAAACGTGAAAATTTTAAGAGAACGCGATAAACAAAACATACATACATTCATATTCACTGAGTTGTCTGCTGAGTTTAAGATAAGCGCCCTTATTCCAGTTGTCAACATCGACGTCACGTCAATGCAATATCATATCATATCGCTCTCGAGAATAATTTTGTGCTATTGACAGTCTATTTATATTCCCTAAGGCAGAGGTGCCCAAAAGCTCCTTATGGAAGAACAAACACCAATACATTTAAATTTTATTCAATATTTTCTTTGTAAAAACCTATACATACCAAGAAAAAGAAAGCGTTGTTGCCTTGCACTTGCGTGTATTCAGTGAAGAACGACAAAAAAAAAACTAAAAAGACAAAGTTGTTTGTATCGGAGAATGTGTGGTTGACTACAAAAATCAACTTATAGTTAACGCTTCTTAGACTAACTAAAAGTTTATTACAATGTCATCCAGAACAGTGATGGGAAACGTGGCACAATTGTGCCATTTTTGGCACTATTGAATGTTGCCTGGGACAGGGGCACTCTCGCTCCTTTTCTGGCACTTTTTGTCCATTAAATATGGAAACTTTTCTTATTGCAGTAATAAGTACTATTCTTGTTTTTTAAACGTTTCTAAGTAATGAAAACTTAAGGGTCAGTTAGCCGGCTGTTTCCTACATTGCAGTTATATTACATTACAGTCGGCTAACTGAGCCTTTAGTGGGATTTGAGGCTGACAACTGTTCGATTCTGATAGTTAAAAGTAACGGTTTGTCCAGAGACATTGACGAATTATTAAAATGAATATATAAATTTGTTTGTAACAGCTCATGTCGTAGAGATGATTTTATAAATTTTTAGAAATATTTCAGCTCTGAAATTTATGAAATTCTTAAGTATTCCCCAAATCGTTGGTTGTCTGGTTAAGATGTTGCAGATAGAGTCTTTTAACAGTGGGACCCCTTGAAATATTTCTTTACATTATAAAATTTTCAGTCATAATGCAATGATAAAACTTAATTAAATAGTTTAACGGATAATATAAGCAAAATGTATTTTTATCTTCTGTCCTTGAAATAGTAAATTACTACATTTAATTTTAAAAGGGCTTTTTTATTTCGTTAGAAATTTTTTGACAATATACATAGATCAAAATTATCACTGAAATTTAACTATAAATAATCAAAGACTAATTTTCCCATCATAAAGTTGTAGAATTCAAGAGTGAGTTTTTGGAAAACATGGAGACGTAAACAATAGTTTTTTAAGTAATATTTATCTAATCGTCAATCAAGGTATTCTTTTTATTCTCTACTCTTCATCAAGCTTGGAAATTATATTTTTAGTTCAAAATTTGATGAAAAGTAAAATGTTAAGTGGACTGCAATTATAAACTTTAGCATCTTTAACACATGGTAAAGATTTTTGAAGTCTAACATATAATCGTAATGCATATAAAATGATGAACCAAAAAAGCAATACAAATTCCACTATACCGACAGAATCTTTGTTTGATTAAAATAAATAGCTAACAATTATTAATATTTTTAACGTGCACGAATTTCTCTAACTCGAGAGTATATTAACCATAAAAAAATCACAAGCTCTAATTATATAACTGTCACTACGTATATATGTACATATGTACATCTAACAAGAAAAAGTTATTTTATCATCTAAATTAGTTTAGGGTTATTATAGTATTTAAGTATGTCCTTAAAAATCATTACTATAACGTAAAAAATGTTTTTATATTTGTATTTCTTGTAAACAAGTACAAATTATTGATATATGATGCATATCGAGCATTATTATTTTCGATATAGGAGAAGGTTCTCATCAGTACATATGTACTCTAACTAATTTTAGACTGTGTTTTTGTGATATTCGTAAGCTTTTTTTTTAGCTATAAACACAATGAATTATCATTCAAGAACCATAGTTTGAATGAACATCAAGTGCCAACATTAAAATTATATATAAAGTGGTTTGGCACTATTCAAGTGATTTTGGCACTATTTAAGAGTATATTTGGCACGAAATCAAGATTTCCAATTCCCATCACTGATACAGAACTGGACCAAAATTGTTTTCTCAAGTTGAGTAAGTAATCGGATTTGGTGAGAGGCAACTAATTTACTCTCAGCTACTTTGAAACTCATTTAATTTTTATATTAAAATTTTGCTGTTACTTTTTCAGATAATACCTCAGCTAGGGTGATAGCGTGTTTAACTATACAGCTTGTGATTAGAGATGCTAATCGGGACAGGTTTTTAGAAATCCCGGGCTTCGGGATTTAGTGATGGTGTCTCGAAATCCCGAACCGGGACCCCGGGATTTTGAAGACTAATAAAATCCCGAAATAATTGTGAACAAATGTGCGTCTTTATATTAAAAAAAAATATTTTTATTTAACAATTTATTTTTTTGCATATTTAAAAGGTGCATACAGACGACCATATGTATGTATGTCTGTTCTTATATAATTCAGACTTTTAATTAAATATTAAACACTAATGCTATAATATTTATTATATATATATATTTTTTTTGCTATAAAATTTGGCGTTCGTGTGATACAATAATTTCTAATAAACTCTCTGTTTCAAAAAAACCTTTTTATTGCAAATTTTCATTTCATGTAATACTTTTTCCTAGAAAAGATGGCGTTTTCTTTTCTGTGGCAAAAACAAAAAAGTGCTTAAGTCGAGATAAGCTGATTTTGAGTTAATGGTACCTCCGTATCCCTGATTAAAATCTCAATCAATTTGTGTGATTTTTCAGGAAGTTATAGCGCTATGCCTTGCGACTTATCGTTTTTAGACTTCTAATCTAATTTCGAACAATAGCTTAATTTAGATTATACTTTAGTTTATTTCAACTTAAATATATTAATTATAGTGTGTACAACGATATTTGCTTAAAAACTAATGATTAACAGAGAATTTCCCGATTTAACTGTAAAAGAAACAAATTTCTGAAAATCGACGTGAAAGTCCAAAAGTTCTCTCCTGCAAAACAGTAAAATATGACATAAGCACTTTTGTCTTTTTGCCACAGATATACATATACTGACTTATTCATAAAAAATATTTCAGGTTTATTAAGCGCTTATTTGACATAGTTTTATGGGAAGTTTCTCAAATAAACCTGTAATAAACATAAAATATTTTTTATGAATTAGACCGATATTATGTACTCGTATACACAATATAAAATTATCTACTAAAAGATTTATTCAAAGCAAATTTTTTATTTTAACTTGTTATAACAGGGAGTTTGTAATAATTTTTAATATAGAAGATGACAGTCAAAAACATTATTTCTGCAAAAACGGGATTCAGAAAATCCCGAAAATCCCGGGCTCCGGGATCTGCATAGTCCCGAAAATCCCGGGATTTCCGGGCTCGGGATTTCCCGTTTAGCATCTCTACTTGTGATACATAGTTCGAACCCCTGGCTACCAGGTGACTTAAATAAAGTCAACTTTAAGTTAGTTGAAAAGTAATGCAGAGTGAGACAATTGACGACTGGAAAGTAATCCAAGTGTCAGTCAGCACTAGTTGCGAATAAGTTAGTTTAAAGTTAGTTTAAAGATAACTTAGTTTCCGACAGGGTAGTGCTAAGTGTTGTGTGTGTGTATGTGTATTTCGTATTACTAAATAGTTCTTAGTGTTGTATGTATATATTTAAAACCACAGCTTATAGCTAAGCGCTTTTACAAAAACAAATGAGCACCAAGCGTATAGGGCTTAGGCCCCCGCCTCTAAGATCTCAACAATAGCATGAGACTGTCAGTCAGTTGTTGTCGACAACGGGTAGACAAGCTGGAATAAAGGTGAATAATGTTACCTCTGAAATTCTATTTTTAAAAGGGTTCAAAAAGGAAGGAGTTGTAACTTTTTATTCTTTTACGGACTGGAACACGATGCCGACAGAAAACGTTCGATCGAATTATTATTGTATTAAAAACAACAATAAAATAAGAAAATTTGTTTTCGTTTTCAATATATCTGTGAAAAAGTGCTTAAGTCGTGATAAGCTAATATTGAGTTAATGTCAACCCTGTAACTTTAAGCGATTTCTCAGGAAGTTATAGCGCAATAAATTGCTACTTATATATTTTCGACTCATATAGAATAAAAGCTTAATTTAGTTTATTCTTTTAATATATTTCAAATTGAATGTACTATTTGTAGTGTAGTGTTTTTCGAAAAATGTGAATAACAAATTTTCCAATGTAACTAAAAGAAATGAATTTCTGAAAATCGACTTTAAAGCTTAAAAGTTCTCTACTACAAAACAGCAACGGCCTGGCCCACGATGTCACTAGGAATCGTTCGATCGAGTACTTACATATAATGAAAACAACAACAACAAATTGTCTAATGTTATTGTTGTTTGCAATACAAATTGTCGATCGAACGATTTTTGGTGACATCGTGTTACAGGCAGTAAAATATGGCTTAAGCAATTTTTCCTTTTTGCCAGAGATATTCAAGTATGTAATAGATCGACCATCGATAGATTTCTTTTTTTTTTAATAAAAACATAAATAACCTTACAATGCATACTTATAACAAAAAAAAAGATGATATTTTTAAAAAAATTGTCTAATCAACCGTTTTTGCAAGCACTTGTAAGTTTGAGGCGCTTAATTTTATTTTTCCCCACTGGCTGGCAACACTGTTATGATCAATTTACTGTTGTCAAGTTCTGCCAAAGTATCCGACCACAACATACAATCGCACACTAAAAAACAATCAAATGTCTGGCCATCTCTTTTTCAAAATAAAAGTATCCCTTTCAAAATATCATTGCAGTTTATTTTGCAGTAATTTTTTGCTGCATTAACAAAATTAAAGCATGTATAGATAGTCTGGTGCATATTGTAAAAACAAAAATGTGTACATAATATGTAAACTTTTACTAGGGGCAATCACAAATTGGTTAGACCTTTTTATGCTTACAAAATCAAAAAAATATTGAATTATTTTAAGTGTCAAGTTCAAGGAAACTTTAGCGAAGCATGAATGTGTATGTATGTATGTATATAAAAAATTCAAGCACAAATAAATATGTACATATGGATGTACAACAATTTGTTAAGCTAAGCTTTATTTTTTAAATTCCCATATAACAGCAATCAAATTTGTTAACAAAAATACTATGTACATATCTATGTATGTACATATGTATGTATATGGGTCAGTATATTTGTGGCAATAAAGCAAAAATTGTTTAACTCATTAATGCGAGTTTAGGTAAAAGCAATACATATAGTAAACTAAAATCCAAAAGGCCGTAACTAACAATAATTCGAAATAGGTTTTTTCACGTCAAAAAGAAAATTACGTGCACTACAAATGAGAAATAACGTTCATTTACATATGTATGCATGTCGCATATAGGATTTGCTAGACAAATCCAGCATGAATAAAAAATCCCTAATAAAACCTCTTTATTTAAGCAATCCACTATTCGTCACACACAGAGGAGAAAACGCTTAAGTCGGGATGTAGACCGCCGATGAAAAAATATTTACTCATTGAAGCCAATGTTTGACATATTCATAAAATGTAACATTTTTCAAAAAGGAAATCTGATTTAATTTTTGCAAAGGAAATAATATTCATGAGCATTATTTACATTGACGTTAACGCACATTATTGCGTTAAGCCTGGATCACACGATTGGCACAATGTACCAATTTTCGTCAGCTCACCGCAATAAAGTCATAGGAAATAAACCAAAATGACATTATTCTTAATTAATTTTTGAATAAGTCTATATGGCTTTATTAGCAATGCAATGTGGTGCAGTTATGTAATTATATTTCCATTAGTTCAGAAATAATGCAAATTTACCTTGTTACTTTTGAATTTATTTCAGTGAGCCGATGAAAATTAGTACATTGTGCCAATCGTTTGATCCCAGCTTTAAACTTAAATTGTAACAATTCCCATAAAAACATTAATTATTAAATTGATTGCACCCGATCAAATTGAGTTGAGTTTCTCATTTGTTTAAATGAAAGTTTATAAAATAATAACTCTAGTTGTTCTAAGAAATTTTTGGGTAAAGGTTTCCTGATGATCTGCATTAGCAGCAGTGAAATGGGCATAGGATCCAGCTAAAACCCTCAATAATCAATTTCAATATATTTTTAATAAAAAAAAAATATTTTACTAAATAAGTAAAATAAGAATTTGGCATTATTGCATCGAAGAATTTTGCTTCATAAGTCCAATGAAACAATTTCATTAAAATTTTTTCACAAATCTAATGATAATTTCACAAATCCAATGAAAATTTCATGAATATTGTGAAAGAATTTCATTGGAATTGCTTCCTTGGTATTCTGGTTTCGTAAGAATATTTTATTGGATTTATGACAACAATATTTTCTAATTATTAAGAAACGCCTTTATATTTAAGTTATTTCATTCTTTTCATGAAATTATTTTACTGTTTCGATGAAGTTATAGCACTGCATTAATTACACTGTGGAATAAATTTGATGAATTGGTTTCATTAATCAAACGAAGCGTGACGTTGGTTGAATTTTAATGAATTTTTCATTAGATTAATGTCGAAATTCATAGAATTTCTGCCGAAAATTCTTTCAGTGTAGTGCGTTAACAAATGTTAAATACTAGTTTTTGTTTAAAAACTTGAAAACTAAATATTCTAAAGGGAGTTACATGCGACATGATTCTTTACATCTGGCTTGTCAAATTTCCCATTGCTAAATACGTACATGTCGCTTGGTACCTTTGAAGAATTGATTCTATAAAAGCCTATTTTTTCTTACACATCATTTGACGTCAGCTGTTTCTATATAAGAACAGTTTATGTCAGATGCAATTGAACATGCACGTTTTTAAGCGAATATTGAAAACATTCTGTAAAATAAAAATTTTGACAGACACATGTGATACACAAAACTGACAAGTCAGATGTAAAACGCATGTCGCGCATGACTCTCTTTACACTGTTAATGTTTTTTGTTGCTTCACTGTAAAAATGTAAAAAGTTTACTGACGGCCTTTTTCATTTTAGGTGACAATGTGTACACCAAATTTAATAAACAAGTATAAATTTCCTTGTTAATGCAAATATTTTCTGTTTTAGAAGGTTTATAAAAAAAATTATATTTTTTTTAAGAATGAAATACATATTTATTATAAAAAATTTTACAGACCACTATTTCAGAGTATGTTATAGTACAATCGAAAATTTTAAATGTTATACTATGCAAACTTCGGTTATTTCTGGTTGTTTAGAAAATTTTTCGATTATATGGTCTATTGTATAAAAATTATGCTCCATAATTAATGCAGCTATATCACTTTCACATAAATTAGATTTATTGATTTTCCAAGTATTCTCTATAATAGTCCTTACGGCTTTACATTTTGACTCTTTAAGGCGTCGCTAAACACTGACTATGACTGTATAATGATATAAGATTTAAAACAAAAAAGTTTTAAATGTGATTCCGTATGTAAGCAGTTTATTTTTGATATTTAAGAATACCAAAAGTTATGGGTCATACCATTGATGCCAGAATTCCTCCATCAAAAATGGCTAAATGTAGACAAAAAAATGGCTAAAAACTAGCTGAAAAATGGCTAAGCAAAATCGAATGCAAAAACAAGAAGGTATTTCATATATTGTTTTTTAAGGCAAATCGGGAACTTTTTAAAGTAAATAAAAGTAATAAATAAAATAATTTTTCTTCAAGTAATAACAAAAACTGCGCATATAGTGCCAACTTGTAATACTTGCATTACGCCTTCTATTCATTTGTACATTCTGTTATTAAGTCTTTAAATTTTTGGGATACTAATCCATTCCTTGCGAAATTTTTGTTTACACTTTTTATTAACTTTCTATATTTTTTAAACTTTCCTTTAAACTTTTATTTTTCTTGATATTGATTGATATCATAAACCACCAATTACAGTGAAACCTCTCATCACCGGACACTCACGGTAGGCCTGTTTTTGTCTGTTTATTAGAGGTGTCGGCTTATGAGAGAGTTACACATTTTTTGGATTTCATTGCAGTTGAAAACTTATATTAAGAGTATACTTCTTCAAATTAGATTGGTATAATTTCAGCTGGTGGGTTTCAAATGACTTTCAATTATTTTATTTGTTGGAATACAACAAAGTCGTCTCTAGAAAAATGCTTTGAAAAGACAGTTTGTATAAGAAATGTAGCAATATGAATTGTTAAAATATACAAGAAACTTTATATCTTCACAAGTTCGCGCACCGAATAATTTTCCTTTTTCAAACAACTTCTTCATATAAACAGCAATTTCTTTGTGTCTCCAACGAATCAGTATTTACATATACGTTAACCAGGGAACCAGCAATATCATTGAAACTAATATAAATATGAATCAGAGTTGAATAAAGAAAGACCCACTATTTAAATGCAACTCTTGTTGCCGTTTTTCACCGCTTCTGTGCTTTTATGAGAGTGTCCGGTTATGGGAGTGCATTTTGTATGGAAAAACTAATGAACGTGTTGGATCTACAAAAATTTTTCGGTTATAGGAGGTGTCCGTCATGAGAGATTTCACTGTAGACTCCACAACTTATAAACACCTTGCAACGATTATAAGAACGCAGTAGCAAATCTTATTGTTACCATCTCTTTCATATAAGCGCTTTTAGACTGCTGCAACAAAAATGGCAAGTTTGAACCGGGATTTATAGATATTAATGCGAAAACAATAACATATTACTCTGTTGTATTTTTTTTTTTTTTGGTAGTAATTTAATGTTCCCATGTTCCGAGTTTAAATTTTTTGTGAAAAATCACAAACAAATTTCATGTTTGGAAAAATAGCTAAAAAATAGCTAGATTAAAATAAAAAAATAGCTAATAGCTAAACGCACTTTTCTTCCGGCTAAATGGGATGAAAAATGGCTAAATTTAGCCAGAAAATGGCTAAATTGGCATCACTGCTATCAACACTGTGCGGTAAATGACTCACTATCCTTTATGGTGGTTGGCGAATTTGGACTTTGAATAAGACATTTTCGCAGTAGATTAAATAACACCGCAACATTTGCTCTTTAATCTAGGACTAAAAAAATACTCCAACCACGATTAGGGTTATTAATTAAATTTTTTTATAATGCTATGAAAAGTGGTATCAACCAGAGAATGACAAAAGTATAGTTTTAAGTACTCTTTGAGTATTGGCCGTCAAACAACTATGAATGCGTACAGCTAAAAATGAAAAAAACATGCCTATATACACATTTTTCAAATTACGTAGAACAAACAACTATAACTAAAATAGATGGATTGTGTGAACTACAATAATACGCATGAGTATGAAAATACTCTGACTATTAATCGGCTACACAAGCGTATATGCAGGGCTATTTTATTAAGCATGTTTTTGAACAGCCACACATACCTACACATTTTCCATTCCATTTTTTATGCACAAATGTATGTTTATGGTGGGGAATGATAAATAAATATCCCGAGTAGCATGCGTATATTTTATTTGTCGGATTAAATATCCATAGCTTGAGTATAAGCATACTCAGACTATAAATATGAGAGAGAGTCAATATGCTTGTGTCTTTTAATTTTTAGTTGCAGTTTTTCGCATAAACGAAGTAAAATGCTGGCATCAGCTATAGACATAGTTGCTTGAGAGAAAATATATTAAATCGGTCTAATAAGTTGCCATAATATTCGTCGTTTATCGTTTATTGAGATTTTGGGTTGTACTGACCTCAATTGGCCGTCCAGAACGTTCAGCGTCATTTGTACCTGTGCGACCACTTTGTTTTACCATTGAAATCGATCGTGCAGAGTCCCCATAGTATTTATCGAGCTTTTCCTTGGTTGTATGGACAGTTTTTTTTCGCAAGAAATAATGTTCAATGAGCACTCGAAATTCACTTTTTTCCATTTTTAGAAAAATATACGAGGTTGTATGTTTTGAACAGCTGTTAAACGTAAAGTAAATGATGACACTTGCTCAAAATTTTACCGTAGTCTATTAACAGGTGCTACTTGAGGGAAGTTCGAAAAGTCATGGACTTCTTGATCCGCCCTTGTACATATAATAAAATAAAGGCTTTAGTTTATATATATTTTTACTAAATCCATTGATTTTAAATACATCCATCTTCTATCA
This sequence comes from Tachina grossa, assembly GCA_949987645.1. Lineage (NCBI taxonomy): Eukaryota > Metazoa > Arthropoda > Insecta > Diptera > Tachinidae > Tachina > Tachina grossa. Next base: position 32,499,591 of record OX465275.1, read on the forward strand.
GCAAATAATTTCAATGGAATTGCGGTTATGCTTTAGAAGTTTCTTTCTCACAGAAATCAGGTCTAAATATTTTTTTGTAAACTTACTTAAGAGTTAAATACATATTTTTATCTGTTTCGAATCAAAGCTAAAAATTATGCAAAATTATATTTAATCCGTACCAATGGCGGCATCAAAATATCGCTACAAGAAACACAAATTTCAAACAGATAACCTCTTTGTCACCCCGAAATAAAATATGAACTTTAAATGTGAAAATGTCAAGCACCAACTACAAAACAGATTTATTTGTTCTTCATAGACATACAAGTTCAAGTACTAAATACATTGAAAAATTGCCGCCACAAATAGGAAAGACAAAAAAAAATCAAATAAGCGCTAATTCACGACATAATAAAAACAAAACAATTTTATACTAAATTTCTTAAGAAGAAATTTAAAACACACAAAAATTTAAGAATATTGCTACTGTGGAAGAGTAAGCAAAAAAGACCTGGTTCACTCGTGTATACAAGATACTCGTACATCCGGGATTTTCGTTTAAATATTTAAATAATATGAAAAAAATAAATAGATTATTAGTTAAAAATATATTTGTAGTAAATCATACGCGTCCAACTAAAAACTAAAATTTTGTATTCAAACTAATAAACTCTTATATGTTTTAATAAATAATATTTTTTTCAAGTACATTTTAAAACTTAACTAGAATTACATCATGCGAAGAGACAACTAATTAAAAAAATAGTGTTTAATTATTTAGTTTAAAACAGACTTTTGATTAGTTTTTATGCGTGTATTTATGAATGCTAACTGATAACCTCAATTTTTCAAGATTTTTTCTTTAATTTACTCAAGCTCGACTAAAAAATATGCTGTATAATAAGTATGTATGTATATAGCGAGCCTTTGCTGCAAAAGAGTCATAACTCAAAAAATTGGATTTTTTGTCATATCACTCTTTTTGTTGTTTAATAATTTCATAAGGATATCTTGGGTACTCATCTCTTGAGGGGACAATTATGTGTTATGTTTACTATTAAATTGTCAGTAAATTCAAAACTTTAAATTCGTTTTGTGTAAAAAAATTTCATTTTGCGTTATAACTCTATTGTGACAAAAGCTCGATATGTGTATAAAATGTATATCGTTACCTAATATAGAACGGCCCTAACTCATTTTTTGTTTAAAAATCGATTTTCTTGTATATTTTGATAGAATTATCGAAAAATGTGAAAATCTTTATTTCAAAACAGAGATTTCTATATTAAGGTAATGATATATTAACTCAAAATTTGTCAAATTTCACTTTTTGCAAAAAATCTATTGTAAAAGTTTCAACGTATTCCTCTATTGTTGATAAAATTTGTTTTACTTTAGGATTTTAATTCGAAATGTGACTGTTTTTATGATAAAATTGCTCAAATTTTTTCTGAGTTGTGACTCCTTTCAAAACATAAATATTCTTCCCCAATAATTGAAGATTTTAAAATAAAACCATTTATAATTATCACATGTAATTTGGCTTAAAAAGCGATACGAACTTTAGCCCGTTCAAATCACAAATATAGAAACAAATGGAGTTCGAATAATAATTAAAATTAACTAAAAATTAATAGCCATGGGCCTGTGGCAAACATTAGATAAAAATATACTTAATAGTAACAAACCAAAAAAGTTTGTCTTAAGTAGAACAAAAAATAAGCAAATTAAGTAACATGTGTATAATTAGTAAAAAGAACAAAACGACAATGGTAAGACTGTTGTAAATATTGTGATGGTAAAATTGAGCTTACAATACAAAAAAGCTTTCAGCAAATTGAAATACGATGAATCAAAACAATTCACATATTCCATTTGCAATAAAATGCTAAGTATATAAAGCAGAAATCTACATCAACTGACACCACACACAGTGGACCAAACACAAAAGAACGCTGATGATGAAGGTTTAGTGGCCTTCGAAAACGGCTGGCTGTTCCATTCAACTATGTGTTGTTAGTCAGAATATTTACAACAGACTTTGGTGTTATTTGTTCATTAATAATTATCACATGTAATTTGGCTTAAAAAGCGATACGAACTTTAGCCCGTTCAAATCACAAATATAGAAACAAATGGAGTTCGAATAATAATTAAAATTAACTAAAACCAATGTAAATACACTTTCAAATGGAACTTGCTTCCCATGATGTATTCAGATTTTTAAATTCTCTTAAAATGTAATCACAAACAGTTTTTAAGGCCTTATTAGTCTTTACTTTCTGTTGCTGTTTTGTGCCGTTCCTTTCTGTATAAAATATTTTGCAATTACTTTGTCTGTGAAAAAAATCAGCTGGCAACCTATACAATTGATTACACTTGTACATAAAATATCACAACACACTAATACATACACACTTTTGGCTGTCACTTAACGTTGAATTCTATTTCCTACAGATTTGTCCGCAACAGAACAGAACGAAAAAGTAAAAACTAACCACACATACAGATTTTCAACTCAACAGAAACAAAACAGCTGATTCAGAACAGAACAGCACGTACAAACTAATTCTGCCTTTAGTCTCTACTGAAAATTTAAAATTTTGAGTTAATACCCTCTTGTTGATTGAGTGCGATATGTAAATTGTGAAAAACAATATTCCAATTCTTTCTGAATTAACGGCTTAGGATTTACATATTCTCTTAAAAAAGTATTTCAAATGCGCCAAAAGCAAAAAAGAAAAAGGTGCGAGGTTATTAAGTCAATTTCATAAAATCAATTTTTCATCGAATGTGTTGTTTTTTTTAGTAAATTCATTGTATCGCTTCCACTTCACAGGAATGCTGTAAAAACTATAATTGTGCCTCTCGAATCTGTTTCAAATGAGACTTGAGAAACTTAATAATAATAATATCCGCCTTTAGCTGGCGACTGTAACTGGAAAATAAATGGATATTCCCACAAGCTCATGAAGCTTAACAATAAATTTTAACTGTATAAAAACTTTACCCAACTTTGACTCGAACTTATCCCAAAACAACTGACAACCCTTAATTTGTTTGTCATATACCCAGTTTACACATGAATCGAAAAAACAAGATTATTATTTTGTCTGCTTGTGTGACGTAGACACAGAATATGTATGGATGTGTTGTAAACAATATATATATATATATATATATATATATATATATATATATTTGTCTATGGAGAGTGCACTCTCTCTCTCTCTCCCTCGCTTACACTTTTTACAACCGACACTCATTTGTATTATATGATGACGTAGATGCGTAGTAAAAAATTCTTTTGTACGGCTGAGTGCGCAATCTTGTTTTTTTTTTGATCACTTATATTTATTTAATTGCATCATTTTCTTTTCATTAATTACACTGCAAAAAATAAAATCAAAATAAAAAGTTTTTAAGACTTATTCTGACAGAGGAGATAAAAAAATTTTATGGTCAAAATACTACATGGCATCCTCAGGGCTATGGGGTGGAGTTCTTGTCTTTTAAGAAATTGATTAAGAACCGTTAAAATGAAATAAATTCAGTGAAGTGCGACTTTGACCCGCGCACGAAGGGTTCCGTACGGGCACTATATATGTAATTCAATACGAACTTCATAATATATATATAGTTTTGGCTTTTTTTTTTGTTTTTGGGATTATTCGGTTTTGAGCGTTTTTTGAATTTTTTCGGCTTTTGGCGCTTTTTTAGTTTTGGCGCCTTTTTCGCCTTTTTGGCGATTTTTTTCGATTTTCGGCGCTTTTTTCATTTTGGCGATTTTTACATTTTGTCGATTTTTTCGGTTTTGCCGATTTATTTTAGTGTTAGAAAGTTTTTTTAATTTGGTGCTTTTTTCGTTTAAGCGATTTTTTTTGGTTTTTGGCGATTTTTTTTGGTTTGGGAATTTTATAATTTTCGGACTTCTTAGTTTTACCGCTTTTAAAAATTTCAACAGTTTGCCTCTTACGGTTTCCAAGATATATCAAGTTGTCAAAATTACATAGTCAAAATTGCATTAACCGATGGACCACCCTTTAATTTAAATTTCTTCAAATTTTAGTGTTAATTGTTGTAGTCTATATAAAAATACACTAACAGCCTGTTTGTAGAACACGACTCGTCAATAAAAAGCGCCAACATGTTAGCATTATTTATTTTTGGGGTTTTAGAACACGAGTGTTGACGATTTTTATTAAAAAACGTAACAGATGTCAGTTTATTTGGGTTTGTACAATACGATTTGACTCACAATAAACGTCAAGATGGGCGATTAAAAAATTCTAGTCGTGTTGAAACAAAAAGTGCACCAAAATAAACAAAACACTAAAAAAAGTTTAAATAAATAATAAAATTATAATAAAAATAAAAAATTGGATTTCCAACAGGAAAAAGGTAAGCAAACTGTTATACTAAGATTGTTCTTGATTTGATTTCTTAAATTTTTAGCATCAAAATGACAAGAAGACTACAGTTTAACAAAATTTTCATCTACGTTTGGGCTGTGTAATTGTGATAGCTAATCCAGGTAGCATGTTTTGGAAAATTGTTACTTGGCCTTACATCAATATACAAACATGTATGTATGAATGTGTTGCTTGGCGCTCGTTTGATTTCTCATGGTTACAAGTAATAAAGAAAATGGTTACGAACTGGAAGAGAGTGGAAGAAGGTATGTATTCCGAAATAGATTATTTCATACACAATTTTTATGTATGCTTGTACATACATGCTTACAGCCTTGAATTCACTTTATTTCAGGTGTACAATAAACTGGTGGTGGACCTTGCCGCATTAGCAGCTTGACAGGGCTAAACCACTGAAGAGAAACATACCAATGTTTTTAAATAATAAATTTTTGTTTTTTTCCTAATCCTAATGATTTGTTCGTGAATTTACATAAAATATGCAATTATGTACGCAGATTTTTTAAAGAAAAATATACTTTCTTCTATCGTCTATATTTGTGTCTAGTTTTGTTGAGATATATTCAATGGGTCACAAGCTGTAGGATAGTTTCCAAATACATAACACAGCTTACAATAAACTGTAAACTGTGATCCTTATATTATTAAATGATGCATACATACATCTACAGAATTTAGTTTATAAAATAATGAAAATGGATTATAATTATCATATCGTTGGAAAAGTATTCCCAAAGAACCGAATCATATAATAACGCCCCAGGAAATCCGCCTGGATTTATTAAACACAAACTCTTTTTTTTCTGCCTCTATAACATGCAAGTAATAAAAATAGTAGCATTTATTTCTTGTGTTTAGAGTTAATACTTAATTAGTATAAAGCATTTAAATTCTACCACCGCTTCCTCCTATATCCACACAAGTGAGTACTTGATGGCCTTCACGCTCCAGCTCTTCATATTCCAAATATTTTACGTTGTCTAGCTGACCCTTATTAACAGCTTTATTAGCATACGTGGAAATGGAAATATTTTTGGCCAGAAAGTCTTCGGTGTCGGTGGCAAACATCGTCCATCGTTAAATAGTTGTCTACATATATTCGGAATCTTACTCTTGTAAATGGATTTGCAGAGTGTTAGATGAGGCCGCAGAATTAATTGCTTGCAGGATGTTGAGTAAATTGAGGTTGATTTATTATAATTGTATCACTTATGTTTTGTTTGTTTCATATGCGTTAAAAGTAGAGGTTTGCGCATAAAGCCGGCACTGCATTCGAAGCATTCGTAAAGCTTCTTATCGCTGTACTCGAAACGATGGTCATTGCGATTATCGTGCCTATTAAATTGTTTGCCACAAACGTCACAGGCGAGTGGCGTTCAAATGAAGCCACCACTTTGTGAACTTGCAAGCTATGCTGTGTGTCAAAGGCCTTGTGGCACACAACGCATTCAAAGGCTCTTACCGAGACATGAAGTTTTTTGTGTTAAGGTTTTCTGATTCAAGAAACATTTCTGGCACTGATTGCATTTGTATGGCCGCGGTCTGTCGTTATGGATTTTCACATTCTTTGAAACATACGGTGCATTGGAAGGGTCATGCAACCGTTATCATCTGTATCGATTAAATGTTTAGCCTGCCTAACATTTACCGCTATACGATTCAAATTGGGATAGCGTGCGGCAGGATCAGATTGTACGTATACATGTATGCAGTATATATGCATGTACATATTTACATGTATACATATGTATATTTATGTATGCACATCACTTGCATATGTACATCAAACTCAATTATTAATATAAATCGCACAACTTTAATTCACATTTTTTAAAACAAAATAAAAAATTCTTACACAAAATTTGTTTATTTTTTTTATTTATGTAGATGTCAAGAATATGATTGTCGTTTTTTTAAGCTAAAAACACAATTTCGTGTGAAAAAATATAAACTAAAAATACTTTTTAACATGTTGGCAACAGTACGATTTAGTACGTATTTGACATATGGGCGAATTAACGTAAGTTGCACGATAAAGTCGGGTCGCGTTCTACAAACGCCTTGCATTACGTAGTCGTCCCTGAAATGGCTCGTCGTGAGTGACCTTTGTCGCGTTCTACAAAAAGGCTGTAATTTTACAAATTTCAAGTATCAATATACATACATATATATGTACATACAATTGTATGTATATTACATGGGATTTTAATATTTTGTGTTGCTCGTTTTGGAACACCCTTTAATTTTTAATTCTCATGTATTTGTTGTTGTAGCGGCCAAGGTTCTACATACTCTGTCCGAATTTCAGGTCCGTAGCTCTTATGGTTCCTAAGAAAATAGTGTGTGACGGATAGACGGACAGCGTAGCGAAAACAATAGGGTTCCTTTTCTCCTTTGGTGTACGGAAGCCTAAAAAAGAGGTAGCTAAAATAAAGATATGTTATCTAAAAAAAAATAAATAATTGTACTAACTACCACTTCCTGAGTAAAGAACCTTTTTTATGTATACATATATTGAAAACTTTAAACAAATTTTCTGCAATTTTTAGGGTTCCGTACACAAAGGTGAAAAGGAACCCTATTGTTTTCGCTACGGTGTCCGTGTGTCCGTCACACGCTATTTTCTCAGGAACCGTAAGAGCTACGGACCTGCAATTTTGACAGAGTATGTAGAACCTTGGCTACAGTGATAAGAGCTTTGTTATTTGAAAAAAATTTAATTTTTTTCCACAGTGTAATTTTTATTTTTAAAGCTTAGGGCAAATTCCACCAAATCTATTTAAATATCAATTCATATTTAAATGTCGGTTTTCATTAATGACTTTTAAATATGAATTGATATTTAAATAAGTTGGTGAAATTGAATCTTATAATTGAATGCTGCCTGAATTTAACGTTTTCATAAGATTGGTAAATTTCTCAAGCAACTTTCCGTTTACTGGTACATACTGACTTCAAAAAGAAAAATGCGCGGCCATTTATTATTTGAAAAATAATTGTCGCAATTCCAATTGTAAGCTGGTATTCAGCAACAAGTGTGTTCTTTCCATTTTTTTATGCAGATATTTATTTAAATGTGCATAAGAATAAATTGTATGTACATATAAACTAATACATATTCGTTGTATGCAAGTCGAAATGAAATCCATAATGTTTTGTGTACTTTATCTTAATCTTACAAATTGCATTCTCAAGTATTGTTTGTAGTTAGTTGCTGCCACTGCCACTGTTGCTTGCTGTTGATGTTCTTATTATTTCTTATCAGTCATTTCTTTTATATTCATTCATTGACAGATATACATACATACTCGTACATACGTTCCATTACTTAAGTTTTATTCTTTGATGTTGTTGGTTGTAGTTGTGGCTGCCATAAGCAGCAAATTTGTTCTTCCTCAATTAGATCATTAGAAGTTGATTCATCTTTGGAAGACCTTCTTATGTTAGTTTTAGTGTTAATATTGAATATCAAATTGATGTGTTGCATATTTACAATTTTGTTTTTAATTACTTTGTATGTTTATATGCTTGTTGTTTATTGTACATATCGTCATCTTAAATGCAAACGGACGTAACTACACTTTTATATTTTTTACAGGAGAACCAAAACACCTTAAAAATTCAATATTAATAAAATATTCTTGAAAATTTTCTTCGAAATTTACTTGTAGTATAGATACATATGTTTTAACCATTTATTTCCTTTTTATGTATATTTAAACTTTTATGTTAGTTACGTTCCTTGCAATAAAAAAAAGATGCATTCGTAATTACATTCCTTTCAATTTCTTTAATAAAGTCCTTATTTTTCATCGCAGAGGTCTAAATATTTGCTTGAACATGCAGTTTGATAAAATTAACCACATTCAATCAAAAACTCGATTTCGAATTTTTGTGTAGTTACGTCCGTTTGCCTTTAAGGTGACGATATGGATGTATACAAATGTATTTTGTTTGTTTTAAGCGCTAATTAAAATTGGTTTGATGGGTTTTAAAAACCAAGGCTGTCAAAGAATGAAATTTTTCTACGAAGGTAGAATAATAATAAATAGATTAATAAAAGAAAGTTGTAATTTCTTCTAAGTTAAGCTATGTACAGACGATTGTCAGATCTTACAATATTGTTAGATCTGGCAATGTGCTGACAACGTACTGGCAATCGAAAATTGCCAGCACAATATTCCTTGTCAGTTCACACGGTCGTCAGAAAATCTTACAATTTTTTTGCCAGACGATTGTATGACAATAAATTCATCTGACAAAATCGTCAGTAGAAAAATTGTCAGTTCACACGGTTGTCATATGCACACATTGTTAGATCTGTTGTTATGCGTTGCCAGACTTAAAGCATTTGTTAGAAATTGTTAAGTATTTATCGTTTGTGTTTGTGTTAAATGTAAAAAGTGAAAGTATAAATTATTATGGACCATAAAGAAGCAATTGAAATGATTTTTTCTGCATATATTTTATTATAAATTTTTTCTTTAAAATCAAGCGTGTGCAGTGTTGCACATATAAAGAATTCTCTTACAATGATGCCATTGTCAGATGCATAAACTTCGCACATCTGACAATATTAAAATGTATGACAAATACCTGGCAATAATTTTGCAATGTGTTCACACGATTGTAAGATGTTTGACAATTTGTTGTCAGGTGCTAGTCTTGCAATGTACTGACAATGCTTTTTCTGGCAACGACGTCTGACAAAAATTGTCAGTTCACACGTGTGTAAGAAATTTTGAGCACATTTTACTGGCAATATTGCAAGATCTGACAACCGTCTGTACATATCTTTAAGATTGGATTGATCCTCTTTTCACTCTACACTGAGGGAAAAATGACATTGCAAAATCAACAACGCCTATGGTCAATATATAACACCCTATGTTGTGACTTTTTTTATGAAGACGCTAGTTGTGAAGTTGTACACGGACGTGTATGGCTTTTGGTTATTAAAACGCTGGTTGCCAACTTGTACACATTCGTTAACGACGGTGTGTGCAATTTTAACACAAATGTTGTTGATACAGTTTTGAGAACGAATGTGATCAGTTTAATTACGTATGGTGCCACATTTTCTCATTCATGCACACCCATATAACTGGTGCAAAATATTGCCAACATTATTGCATGAATGTCACAAAACCCGTATGCGTTGCTCATCAGCTTTTCAAAGAGAGGAAAATATGAATACCAACCAGTAGTGCGATTCAGTAACTTTTAACGATCTGATAATCGCAATTTTTGTCTATACATTTTGTCGGTTGCAATAACGATTGTGTGATCCTGTAACTTCTTTTTAACGATAGTATGCAGCTTATATTTTCTGTTGATTTTTGTCGATAAAATTAACAGTACATAAATTATTGTCGCTTAAATAACGACACAGCTGACATTAACCTACCGCGAATATCGTTAAAAATGTTCGATATATTTTCGTTATAATTATTTTAACGATGCGATTATCGTTAAAAAAAAGTTAGTGAATCGCACTACAGGACTGTTAGGTATTGCGATTTCTCACCAAACGTGGCGATTTTCCAACTTGTTTGGCTTCTAAATTTTTGATTTGGTGACATGACAATTTTTCTCGTGATAAAAAAATTTAACAAAATTCTACTTCAAAATTTTTGTAATTCAGGAAAATTTGTTTGTTGAAGGAGTAGTTGCAAAAATAGATCAAACTAAAACTCCTCTACAAGAAATCAAAGAAATTTGATTTTGATGATTTTTCTTATATTAATTATATGTGACATTCCCGAGAAAAGGGATCTAGTGTGTGAAAATGAAGTTTTGAGAAAAACGCATTTAAAGTTTCATAACGAATTATCACTTTGAACACACCTTCAGTTGGGAGATGCAATTTGGTATGGTTAGTTACTGCCGACTCTCATTTCATCTTATTCTACACCCTTTTAGGTACCAGAATCCACTCTTAAGTCCAAACCCGTTTTTTGACACACTAGGTCCCTTTTCTCGGAGAAGGTCATATCTATAATAAAAGTTAGTTTTAACGTTAAAACCACTTGTTAAAATCTGGTTTTACCATACAAGTCGTTTTTGTTAAAACCAACTTAAAACCATTTTTAATTGGTTTTAAGTTGGTTTTATGAAATGCAACCTTGTTTTCGCTGTGCTAAATTCAGTGCTGCCAAGTTAAAATGACCGAAGCGGCTGATAATGTATATGCCAGTAAATAACAATAGATGTCGCTTGAAAAAAAGAGTTTTTTGGAAGGAAAACAACGAAAATATTTTCATTGACCTCTGGGAAGTAAAAATATACGATTTGACTGACATTGATCCGCCGATAAAAAAAATTATTTTGTGATGTATTTGTGCATTTTTAATATACCATAACTTGATTTCCAAGCACTTCTTCACTTTGTATTACTAGTTCCATAATTTTAAAATATTTATTTACAAAATATAAAATAATTTCCATTTTAGAACGCATTTGTGAAATATCCGATTTTTTTATACAAACAAAAACAGTCGTTGTACAGTTTGTCAAATAAGTGTTATAAAAAGTAGAAAAAATACAACAACAAATACACGCATTTCTGCAGGAAATTTATTTTATTTTTGAGCAAAGTTATTAGGCAGTCTGTGAGTTAAAACCTGAATTTAACAAACTTGCAGTGTGAATGCAAAATCAGCTGTTTATGGTTTTAACGTTAAAACCAGGTTTTAACTTTCAGTGTGAAGGATTAGAAAAATTTACAAGAAATAATTTTTGGCGATTTCATTTCTACTTTTGGCTATTTTCTGTTTAATTTTTATACGATTATTTTATAAAAATTTATATTAAAAAAGTGTTAGATAAAAACAAATTTATTATCCAATATATATTCAGAAAAAGTAAATAAACGAAACAATTACTGTATGCGTGAGTTCAGTCTTACGAAGCTAAATATTTACTTGATATTCCTTATTATTGTTGTGGTTGTTGTTTTTTCTTCTTTCTTGGTAGTTTCTACTATTCAATACGTTAATCATATTTTTATTGAAATTGATGGATTCGGAGTGCCTTAGGCCCATATTCACAGTCATAAGTTAACTAATAGCAATAGTTTAACCAATACTATTTGATTCAAAGCTCTTTGTTTACCATTAGTTAAACCGCCAAATGCCATTGGTTAACAAATATTTAGACAACAGCTGATTCGTTGTAAATTTTATTAGTATTGTTGTTTTGTGAAAAATTTTATACACATTTTACACATACGTTGTCAAGCATCTTCTTTGCATTTAGCTGTAAGATATTTTTATTTTCCATTATATTTTGGTTTTTCCGAATCAATTTCAGCACTATTCTTGCACGTTAAAATTAGACGAGCGAGCACTGTTTTATCCATTTTTAATAAATAATATAGCAAATGTAAACAAAAACCATATGCTATAGCAGATCTGCGAATACTGAAACTTAACAGTTTGATAGGGTTACCACCATTCTTTGCTCATATTAATAACTATAGTTCAACAATGCACTGTGAATATGAAGCATTAGTTAAACAATAGTTATCATTTTAGTTTACTGCTAATTAACTAATGACTGTAAATTTGGCCCTTAAAGACTGAATAAACAGCAGCAAAGATAAAAAGTACTTGTGGTCTTTGGACACTGTATGATAAATTCAATTTCAAAATTTTTTATTTTCTATTTTCTAGATTCTAGATTTTTTATTTTCTAGTTCTCCCTTTACTAAATACTTCAAAATAGGTTATTAGCTTGAAAAATCTTATTAATATTACTTTTTTATTAAGAAAGCATGCATCCTCTTAATTGTCTGTCTTGTTTATCTGCCCATGAATATCATTGATCGAATGTTTTCATAAAGTAGATGACTTTTGTTTTTGTCTTTGATGGAGCATGTGTTTGTCGATTGAATGTTACTGTGCGGTGGTTTTAATAGTGTTCTCTGCCTTATTTCATTTAAATTACTTCTTTTCCTTTTCCCGTATTATTCTCTTATTAAAAAGAGATGTCTTTTTTGTTCGCGATTTGTTTGGTTTTAGTTGGTGGTTTGTTTATATTTGAGGTTGTAGCTTTTTTTTTTTGTATGTTTGCATTATGTGAGTTTTTTCTTGTGAAAAATTATAAACATATATTTTCGGGTTTTTTGTGACTAAAACAAATTCTCGTATCACAACATGTGTAAGTTTTTTATTTGCAAAACTATCGCTTTGATATTTTGAAATAAATAATTCAAATTTTAAATGGCAAAAACATTTGAGTTAATTTTTTTTTAAATGCATGATTAACATGTACATACATACATGCATATTGTGTATAAGTCTATGTACATATTTACCCTCTAGTCAGCCCAAAACCATATGTCTCTATGTCAATACTCTTTCTCCATCGACACTAGCTAAAATGTCGACAACTTTCATTTATGTGCGAGTAAAGATACGTTAGAGACAACAGTTCTAGTGTATTTCTGGTGATATTGTCAATGAACGCGTCAATAGATTGTTTTTTTTTTATATTATTCTGTGCAATAATATTAAAAAATACATACGAGGGTTACTAAAATCTACTAGCGAATCTTTGGTTCAAATATCTCCATATGGTCGTAAAAGAACTACCTTCTCAATAGTGCTAGAGTCTACTGGTAGATTTTCAATGACAACCCCATGTTATATGTCAATAGGCGATTACATTGGCTGGGGTACACTTAGTCAGTAGCACTACTGACAATGTCACTAGAAAATCACTATAATTTTACTATTGACAATGAGCAAGGAAATATCGATATTGTAGACTAGAGCTCCTAAAATTTACTAGTGAATCTTTGGTGTCAATGTCTCCATGTGGTCCCAAAAGAACAACTTAGTAAGTAGTGCTACAGTCTAGTGGTGGATTTTCAAATGACAAGCTAATGTTAAGTGTCAATAGGCGATTACATTGGCTGGGGTACACCTGGTCAGTAGTGCTACTGATAATGTCACTAGTAAATCACCACAATTTCACTATTCGCACTTTCTGCAGGGTATGTAGAAATCATACATGTATTTTTTAATGTATATGCATGTACATATGTAAATACATACACGCATAAATACATATGTGAAAATTAATTATAGGATTTTGAGTAACGAATTGTTTGTCTTTAGGCTAAAATAATAACAAGATTCTTGTTAGTTTACAATGTACTATGTACATGTATCGACGGTCCCATTCCAAAACATGCTAAGTCGACATAACATGTTGTGCTGGGAATAGCATTTCTGAATTCATCGTTTATTATCTTAGATTCTGTAAAATTTTTATGGTAATCGGACTATTCTATCAAGAGTTATGATCAAAATGTACTTAGCATAATTTGTTAAATGTTTTAAGTTCGGAATTAAGTAGTCAAAACAAATTAATTTAAATTTTTCTCCAAACTAAAACATGCTATATGTTCTTAGATGACCATTGTAGGTGAGAAAGAACCTTACTTAGAAGACTAGGTAATAGACTGTGATTCTAAGACACTTTTAACTATGATCTAAGACAAATTTATCAAGTTAAAATAAATTTAAAAAAAAATTCAACTGCAATTATTATATGATTAAAAAAAGTCTCAAGTTTCTATCTCATAACATTCCCGAGATATCATCAATAAACTTTGAAGACGTTTATCTCAAAACTACCTTTTTTTTACTTAGCATGTTTTAGAATGGAGCCGTCGCACAGTGTTCGATTTAAGAATTTAGGATGAAAAAAATCATAAATTTGTAAATAATTAAGATACGAGTCCTAATTTTTTGTATTTTCATATTAAATTTGTTCATATTAAAGTTATTTATATATTTTGGGTATTCACAAAATATGTACTTTAAACTTATTTACACATACATATGTATATTTTAAAATAATAAAAGTAAAAGAAATTTCATAAATTAACAATTATATAAAAAAATTATTTATATACTGGTGGAATTCACAAAGTATATACCTTAAAATTATGTTCACACATATTTTACAATAAAAAAAGTAAAAGAAATTTCATAAATTAGCAATAATATAAAAAAATAACAATAACTTATTCTGAGTTGCTCCACATATTGTACTTTTGAGAAAAAAATTTTAATGGGGCAGCTTTGGGCAGGAACTCTATGTAAAGTCTATAACAGCAAGGTTGAAAGATTACAGAAACGTTTAGGGATGTGGTTAAACGGATGGATATCAAAAGATTTCGTCTGACAAAGTTAATTTGTTTCGAAATAATTGTAAAAAAAAACACTCACTTAGCTTAACACTTAATAAAAAACTTACCATTTTGTTAGAAAATAATCTGTTTTCGTGTGTTAGTTAAAAAGAAGTCAAAAGTTACAAATGACAAAAAAAAAAATTAATATCGCATCTACAACGCCTTTTGAAATTGGATAAAATACCCATAGTATTTTTGTGTTTTTCTTTTTTTCTTTTAACATGTCATTTCGAGTACCGTTATAAGCATATAAACTGAAAGATATACAAGAATCATATAGTTTTAAGCTAGTCTGGGTCTTTGCTTGCAAATAGTGTGGTCAATTTAAATTTTTAATTCAGTTGATTTTTTTTTATTTTTGTCGTCCTATTTTCTGAAATCGAACACTGTGCGTCGGTATGTATATTAAAAAAATTAAAAACAATATCAAAAAGTTTGTCATAGAATATAAATTAATGAATGGTTTCCCGGTTCAATGAATTAAATTAAATCTCTTACGAATCTCAATTTATTGTACGGTATTTTTCCCATTATGTACACATCCTTTTTCTTTAAAATCAATTGTGTGCTCATAGAAAAAAATTTCTTACAAAGATACCTTTGTCAGATGCATAAATCTTGCACATCTTATAATAATGTGCTCACACGATTGTCAGATGCCTGACAGTTTGTTGTCAGATGTTATTATTATAAGTCCCAAATCGCACTGTGCAAGTATTATTGCTAAGATGATTAGTTTCAGGGGGAGAGAGACGAGGGGAACAGAAACGTTTCTTTCCCCCCCCCCCCGTCTCTATCTCCTAATAAACTAATCAGCTTAGCAATAAGACTTGCATAGTGTAAATAGGGACTAACAATGGCCTTGCAATCTTTTTTTCTGGCGACGTTGTCAGACAAAAATTGCCTGTTCACACGGTTGGTAAAATTTTTTAGCACATGTTACTGACAATCGATATAATTTTACTATAAGACATACATGAGCAAACTATGGATATAATAAAAAGATGAGAGCATTGCAGCTTAAATATGCCTGTAAGTTTAACATTTTTTAACGCACTAAATAAAAAACTACTTTTTTTCATTAATAAACCGACTTTAATGCAAAGATCTGATTGAATAGTTTCTGGAAATAAACTCTTTAAAAAAAATCTGTTGGTTAAGGAAAATTACGTGAAATATAAAATTAAATTTTAATAGGCGTGACTCCGCCCATTTTACTAAATGGAAGATTGTGTCTATTTTAGAGTTCCAGGTGTGTGATAAGTTTCGTAAAAATCAGTTAAGTAGAATCATGTGAAATATAATAATAAACTTTTAATGGGCGTAGCTCCGCCCATTTTTAAAACTTCAAAATTTTGAGAAATTTATTATTCGACATATTGTCAGAAAGTCTGTGCATAAGATAAGAGGTTTGTGACTATTCAAAATGTGTGGTTGAAGTCTACTGATGATTTGTTACAGCAACAATGAAATACATATATAGACAACGCTGAACCACCAGCAAATAAATTTCAAACTTCAAAATTTTGTAATTACAGGAATCAAAGGTGTTTGTTAAATTTCGCACCAATCAAATAAGTAGAATATCATGAAGTCAAATAAAAAAATTGTGGGCGTCTATGCGCTCAATTTTTTACAATGGAACCAATCGGAAGCTATAAAAAAAAACAAAATTTACAAGCGTTCTGGATCCTATGCACATTTTACTGTTGCTAATGCAGCGAATGAGGGAACTTGTGAGTGTTATTATTTCTATAAAAAAAAAATAATAATAGTAACGCACACTTGACCAGAAAAGCGTAACCACTAAATGCTAATGAAAAATCTTTAAATTCAGACAAAAGTTTGTCAAGTTAAAGAGTAGCCAATAATGTTGGATTCTATAACATTGTGTATTTGTTGTGTTCGAAACTGTTTAATTTGATAAACAAGTGTGGATCAAAGTTTTTTTCATTAGTGTTTGTTGGTTACGCTTTTTTGGCAAGTGTTGTTGCTGACCGTAAAGGCTCAGTGTAAAGTAACTGCAACAGTAGGTATTCGCACCATTCACTGAGTATTCGTTGCTTTTGGCTAGACCAGTGAACATTTATACAAATTTTTTAAATATTGTGGATTGCCAACAATATGCAGGTTTTCTGTGATTGCATTCAAAACAACAAAATAAGGTATTTAATCCGTTCTCTGCTTCGTACCGCACAGCTCATTCCGCATTGAAATTCTGATCAAGCGGAGTAGAAATGCTCGATGTTATATTTCATACAAAATGGCATCGATAAGCTTTTCAAACGAATAAATAATTCGATGATGTTTTTCTCACACACACTTTGTTTTATTTGAATTTAGAGACAGATAGCGATTAATGAAAGATCCTTTATATTTATTTGGCAGTTAGAACTTGTTAATTTTTGATTTTTTGTTCTACAATATACTCGTCATTTGTTTTACTTATTTTTCTAATATTTTAGGCATTATACAGATGAATTGTTTGTAGTTTGCAAAAAAGTAAAACAATTTGTATAGGGTGTTTTTTTCAGAGGTATAGAACTTCGAATTGAAATAAAACACAAGAAAATCGTTTTAATGTCCATCAATTTGGCTTTATTGGAAGGATTATTTTATGTATTTTATAAATGTAACTAGCAAATGTTATTAAGTATTGTATTATTGTTGATGTTGTTTTTGTTGTTGTTGTTTATAGTTAATGATGTAAAGCAAATGTTTTGAGTTTAGTCCTTTCGAAACCGGACTATTGCAGATGTTCTCATAACTCATATACCAAAAGCTTTAATGATTCAAATTCTGTAAATATTTATATAAGACCGTATTATATTTATAAAGATGCGTGGTACATCTTCAAATATAAAATATATATAAAATATATTTATCTGACTGTTAAAAATATAACGATTTTCCCTGATCATTTCTTTCGCATCAAAATAACATAAATATATAAATTTTATTTTTTCCATATTAAATAGGGAATGAAATATCGGGTGTTTTTTTTAGAGGTATAGAACTTCGAATTGAAATAAAACACAAGAAAATCGTTTTAATGTCCATCAATTTGGCTTTATTGGAAGGATAATTTTATGCCATTAATGTTTAAATATGATTTCGGGCATGTGGCCGCCGCGGCTGGCTCGAATAAAGCCAATTCTACAGGTCCAATTTTCAACCACTTTTTCGAGCATATGGGGCCGTATGTTGGCAATAACGCCACGAATGTTGGCTTCCAAGTCCCCTAACGTTTCTGGTTTGTTGGCGTAGACGAGCGACTTCACATATCCCCAAAGAAAATAATCCAATGGTGTCAAATCACACGATCTTGGTGGCCAATTGACAGGTCCATTCCGCGAAATTATGCGCTCATCGAATGTTTCCTTCAATAAATCGATTGTGACATGCGCTGTGTGGCATGTAGCGCCGTCTTGTTGGAACCACAACTCATCCACATTCATGCCATCCAATTCGGGAACAAAATAGTCGGTTAGTCGGCTCCAATTGCTGTGCACGGTGGCGAATCGATTCATTCGGGTCCTCTTCAACACTTTGCTCTACAGCGGCAATTGTTTCTTCGGTGCGCACTGTTCGACGTCTCTGCGGATGCGTATTATCACATAGAGTAAACGTAGTGCGAAAACGATCCATGGTTAACCGAATTAATTGCTCTGATGGACGATTATGTCGACCATAAAATGGACGGAGCTTGCGGTAAACTTCGCGAACTGAACCATTATTTTCGAAATAAATTTGCACGATTTGCAAGCGTTGTTCTTTTGTCAACCTGTTCATGATGAAATGGCAAACCAAACTTAATATTATTCACTTAACAGCTGACAAAATGGTTGCCAGTTAAAAAAGTGATGCCAACTTAAAGTTCTATACCTCAATAAAAAACACCCTTTATAAGTTAAGTGAAAAAGTGAATAAACTAAACACACGATTATTATCAAATAAATTATTACAATTGCTGGTGGGCTGTGAAAAATACACAAGTTTTGCTGACATAAATATAAAATACGAAAAGAAATTTATTATTTTTTTAATTTTCTCATTAAAAATGTTAAGATATGCATCATATACAGACAAATTTTAAACAAAATGCATTTGATTTTATTTTTTTGTTGTTTTATTTTTTTTTAATTTTTATGTTCAACAACATCTGTTTGCAAAAAAAAAGAACAATAATAATAATAAAATCATAAAAATGATGTCATGCAACATCGATTGTCCCTGCGTCGCAATATTTTTTTTTTCATCTTAATGTATATTTTTGGAATAAAATATCACTTCGATTGTGGCCGTAGAGCAAGCAGTAAGACGTTTGTAATCTGTTCTAAAGTTTTTTGTTTTCATTTTAGTTCTTTTTTTTCTTCTTTTTTGTTTGGAACAGGAGAAAAAAATGTGTGATCCAATTTTTGAATATAAATTATTTGTTCTATTCTAGTTATTTTCTTTTGCAAATTCTTTTTGAAGAACACAGCCGATTCTTAGAAAAAAAAAATATGTATGTTTCGTTTTACACAAAATGAAATTACATTGAAGAAAAACAGAAACTCAGCACCGCAACAATTAATCATGATTGATGTTTGGGGTGATGATGTTAATAGTGCAGTAGTATTGCAAGTGCTTTTTTCTCTCTTCTTCTTCATTTGAATGGTTGTGGATGTTTAGTTTGGGATTTTTTTAAGAATATTTCACACACGAAACATTTTTATAGATAAAAGAAAATTAAACCATCAAACCAGTCATCCCAGCAAAACTTGTTATACTTCTCGTTTTATCGATTGCAATGTTGCAGCTGCGAAATTTTCAAAAACTTTCAGCTTAGTCCGTCCATTGGCTGTTGCAAAAAGCTCATTGCTTTCTTTAAGAAAATATTGAAATTTTTAAATTTATTGGGATCCTGGATAAAAGTTAAAAATTTATTATTTTTGTATGTATACATATCTAACAACTTAGGATTGCGATTCAGGGGCCTAATTCCTGCACTCGTGATCGGAATTGCATTCGAATAGAAATTAATTCCGATGGCAAGAAATTTTCGGATGATGTCACTCGTTAGCAAGCGAATCGAGTTTTTTAGTTTAAGTGTTTTTTTTCAGTGTTGTGAAAAAAGGCTAATAAATTCATTTCACAACACTGAATAAATTGTAAGCAAAAGCATATGTTTGTATATATGTATGTGTGCAAAAACATGTATGTACGTACATACACACGTATATGCAGAAAGAAGAAACGAATATACATAAATGTTATTTTCATTTTTATTTAATTAATAACTTAATAATAATTAATTTGTGTAAAGTTAGAGAATAGAGCAGTAGCCACATTTTCGATTATTTTATTGGTTGACCAGAAGCAGTTAATTTGTTATTTAGATGCTCCCAGAGTTGGTTAAATTTTTTATTTTCCCCTAGAACTCTTAGGCAAAACATTATTTGTCAACGACATTTGTAAAATATTGAACACACATTTTCTTTTCCTTCGTTTTTTCTATATTAAACATGATTTCGAATGCCTTTTTGCTTGCGAGTAAAAACACGAACGAATGTATGCACGTTATCGAATGCTGTGTTATATGTGTTATTCGAAACCGAATGCGAAAATCCCAAAAGTTAAAAAAAACTCGCACATTCGAGTAATAACTCGCTCGCAATAGAATGCGGTTATTAGGCCCCAGGTTATTGGTTAGAAAGACCTTATAACATATTCTCCCTAAGTACATATGTATATAACATACATATCGTTACAGGAAATGCAAACGGCCCTATCTAACATTTTAAAAATCTTTTACCATAAAAACAAAACTTAAGGGCAAATTATGGTATTCGATGTCGATATAAATTTTTTATAATTTTAATTCTGTTTGTATGGAATTTTTTTTATATAATTACACTAGTGTATTACGCTGATTAAAAATTTTTTATCGAATGTGAAATTTTGCAAGCAAATATATTTTGATTTACCAGAACCAGATCCATAAAATAACAAAATTTTAAATTGTATGTTAAATATGACGGTTTACATTTTCCCTAACGATATATGTATATGCAGATATGTATATATGAATAAGCATGAAAGTGCTATCACAACTTTATATCTTTTTTTTAATGTCTTGACTTGAGTATTTAAAGAACTCCAGATGAATAATGGCATGCCAGAAAGATAATCATGTGCTTTACAAGCAATTACAAATTGATTATTTTTGTAAGGCGAAAGAAAAACTTTAAATGCGGAAATTACTTCATGAACCAATGGTAAGCAATACATAAGAAAAAAAAATAAAATAAGAATATAGTGATGATGATTGTGATGAAATACATAAATATAATCATAATAATGAAATAAAAGCAAACAAAAAATATGAAATAAATAAACTTTATGAATTGTATGTGGGTGGTATTTAGAGCAAAATATTGGAAGAAAAAAAAAACAAAGAAAATACCTTAAAATTCAATGGAGCAATGTTTTGTTTTTGTGAATTGACAATAATCAAATATGTATTGCATTGAGTTTGCTTGAAATGTTCTAAAAAAAGTTGTACATAAGATGTAGAAAAGACGTTTTTGAAAACAGTTTAATATTGCCATAATTTCATTCTATATACACTTCGGTTCATCAGGATAGAACCAAGTGCTTGTTAAGCAAAATTAGTTTATACATTTCGATTACACCAGAAATAAACAAAGTTATATTTGCATTAAAGAAGAAGAAGCCTCAAGTGACAGCTTAAAGGAAAAATAAAGTCAGTAAAGTGCGACTTTGACTCGTGCACGAAGAATTCCGTACTGACACTAGATATGTAATCAGGGTGACCGATGAAATTTTTCAAAAAGTTGCACCAAATAGGGGATTTATCAAAAGAAGGAGCAAAATTAAAAAAACGAGAAAACTACACTAAACTTTTTATTTTTAATGTATTTTCATATAACTCACCCTAAAAAAGAGGGACAAAAAGTGGCAATGCAGTTGAAAAAGTGGAAAGGCAGTCGAAAAAGTGGCAATTTGCCACTTTAGTCGATCAAACGGTCACGCTGTATGTAATATGTACTGTACGAGCTTTAGGCTATACATATAATATATAGTTTTGGCATTTTTTCGTTTTTGGGATTTTTTCGGGTTTGAGAGTTTTTTGTTTTGGCGTTTTTTGCGTTCTTGGCGTTTTTTGGGTTGTGGCGATTTTGTTCCCCGTTTTGGCGTTTTTTTCGTTTTTTTCATTTTGGCGTTTTTTAATTTTGGCAATTTTATTCAATTAGGTGATTTTTCAGGTTTTTGGCAATTTATTTTAGTTTAGAATTTTTTTAATTTGGTGTTTTTTTTTCTTTTTGGAGATTTTTTTTTAATTTGGTGATTTTATAATTTTGGGATTTTTTTTAGTTTTACCGGTTTTGAAAATTTCGAGAGCTTAGGGTTTCCAAGATACAAAGAGTTGTCAAAATTACATAGTCAAAATTCCATAAACTGAGAGAACACCCTTTAATCTAGGTTTTTTTTAATTTTAGTGTAAATTGTTGTAGTTTGTATAAAAATACACTAACTTTACAAATTTCAAGTGTTAAAAATTAAAGGGTGTTCCGAAACGACCAACGAAAAATTTAAAAATTCCATGTAATATACATACATACAATTGTATGTATTGTCTTGTATGTATGTATGTATATTACATGGAATTTTAAAACTTTTCGTTGCTCGTTTAGGAACACCCTTTAATTTTTAACTCTCACTTACTTGTTGTTGTAGCGGCCAAGGTTCTAAATACTCTGTCCAAATTTAAGGTCCGTAGCTCTTACGGTTCTCAAGAAAATAGCCCGAGGCGGACAGACACACGGACAGTGTAGTGAAATCAATAGGGTTCCTTTTCAACTTTGGTGTACGGAACCCGAACAATTAAATACAAACGCATTATAACGGCTCTTTCTCCCTTTTGTTTGTAATCAAGTTAGAAATTCCTCATTTATTTTTGGTTCAACAGAATAGAACCACGTTCAGTTTAACTTGAATCAGTCGCTTTTTTTTCATAGAGCGTTAAAAAATCTTACCACTCTGAAATATATTCCCATAGTGAAATCGCCTGAAAAATTGGAAGAAGTCATAACCTTGTAATGAATTACGAGTACTTAAGAAATCGTGAGACAAACAAAATAAATTACAATGGAGGTACTTCATATACATATGTACATATATACGTTCCATATACTATTACTTTCTTTCAATATATTAATATTATTATTTTATAAAAATAGCTATGACATACATAAATACATATGCTGATTAAGAGACACTTGCCGTCAATTTTACATAAATTTAAAAGTTTTGAATATATATATTTTTTCTTAGTAAGATTTAATTTATTGCTTCAAACTATTGTCAAAAGGCTATCACCGGTTTTTTTTATTTAATGGATTTATTAAGGCAAATTCTATGACTTCATAGAATAAAAATATTTACAAAAGAAAAATAAATTATAAAAAATATACTTATACCGTATATAGAAACACAATTTAATAGATTATAAGTGAAAGAATGTTTTCAAAGAACATGCGCTAGTTTTTTTTTAATTTTGGCAAACTGTTATCAGCTGCACTGAGAATTATTATTGAAAACAAAATGCTGAAAAAATAAAAATTAAAAGCAAAGCTCTTAATTGTTGTTTTTAACATTAGTTCAGTGTAGCGCCTTCTGTGCTTAAACTGTATTATCGATTCCAAGTTAACACACACATTTATTAGGGCTAAAGGTTCAATTAGACGTGCCATAACCATAACGTATGATACAGCTGGTTGGTATTCACTGTCCCACATAATCGTACAACTTTTGAAAAAATACAATCCTGCTAAATAAATACAATCCTGCTTATGAAAATTTTCATAAGTCAAAGTCTTACAATTATGTATGAGTAACATTGTATTTTAATTTGGTGACATGCCATAAAGCCATAGCCATAACCATAGATATGAATGAATGAATAGTTTATCTTTTTGTTTGTTGTTTTATTTTTTTATTAAAAGTTTAAATGCTATTAAAAAAAAAAAGAAATTCGAACATTCGAATTACATTTGTTCGAAAGGTAACTCTATTCGCCACACGGAAGAACATGAACAAAATTATTTCTTTATGAGCGAACATATCGATGTCTCGTCAAGACCTAGTGTTATGACCCAAAGGTAAATACAAACTATTAACCAATCAGTTTACAGCAAAGATTTAACAGCTGCGAATAAAAACTTAATACAACATAGAAAACATTGCCTTTTTGCATATTTTAAAATATGTATGAATGAAGTATGTATATACTATTGTTTTTTCCAATTCTATTGCAAAAACACAAGGTAATTTAATCTCCTTTTAGTAATGAGTACTTTTGCACGCTAAAGTGTAAGCTGTTGGAGATTGTGGTCTTTTAAAAAGCAGTTAAAAAGTATTATAATTTATAAATATGTACATACATAATAAAAAAAAAAGATTTACCTAAAGGAAACGGTATGAGAATAACGTGTTTGAAGTAAATACAAGTAAATTAGTAAAAAAGAAAAAAGAACCGCAAAAAAGAAAAGTAGTGACATTGGCAAATAAAAGCAATTGAAGCGTGTAAAAAAAGCTTCCATAAAGGTATTAAATTTGAATGAAAAATAATTTCATGAACAAAATCAGTTATCTTTCAATATAAAATATATAAATATTTCGAAAGTTTTCATGAGAACAAGAGACGACCTGCCTCAATTTCGTTCGGCTAACAATAACAATAACAATATTGAAGTAATATATTTTACTAATGTGCCGGAAGGCTTTAAATACCACTTCTTTCAATATTCATATGTAATTTTAATCTTCATTTTTTATTATTATAGATATTTTTTTACTTTTAAAATAAGTTCTTTTTAAATGGGCCTTTAACGTTTTCAAATTAATAAATAAATTATTTATATTGGTTTATCGCCCTACATTTCGTTAGAATATCCTAATTTATTCAGGGACGTTTTTTATTTGATCTGATAGCATTGTAGTATTAATCAAAATAAAAACATTTAAATATTGATCCCTGCCAGAAAAGAAAATCTTTAAAAATACTCTTTCCTATAACAGTACATACTGTTGTATCAATAATCAGAGTTGCCGGATGCTGGATTAATGAAGCCGAGTCGGCTAGAGAAACCTCTATGAGGCCGTTTAAATAAAGGGTGGCCTCGCTGCGACACGTCGCCTGCGAGTCTTGTTTTTAGGCGAGAAGTGACGAGAAGCTTGCGGGGTAGCAAAAGTCGCACGTACTGGGAATTGAAGCGACAATTTTATCTCTTCTCTCTCACAAAATTTTTTCTTTCGTATTTTTTGTGTGCTATGTACAGACAGTGTTGCCAGTTAAACCAATTTTTTATAACATGCATCAAAGAAACAGTTATAATATAAAAATAATTAAAGTAAGGAGAGAAAAGGAATTATTGTATTTTGGTGGTAAATTAAAAAAATAAAAATATGTGTACATATTAATTCTACATTTCTCAAACTAACAATTAGTTCCTTTACGGCAACACTGCTACGAATCAACGAATAAAAAGCATTGAACAAATTAATATCAAAAAGTCGCTTGACTATTGCGACAAAAAAGTCTTCATGTAAACGCGCGTGGATTTAAAAAGGGACTGCAAAAGAGAACGTAAGCGTTGTCGCAGCGAGGCCACCCTTCATCTAAATGGGCTCTATGCAGCAGAATTCGAAAGATATCGTTGACGATTATATTCAAAAAAGTGTTTTATTCTTATAAATGTTTTTGCAAAAAAAAAATCCTGAAAGACCAGAAGTTCCCCAAACAAAAACACCACAGCAGAAATGTTGAAAAGTGTTGCCATGGTGGTGTTCGTAGAACTTCTGGGGTTTTGTGGCTTTTTTTTTTGCAAAATAATATTTTGTGCATATAGAGAGATAAAACACTTTTTAAACCATGTGCATTTCATCAATATTGAAACAAATCACTGTGTGTCCTATTTATGTACATATATGTGTAATGATATACATAATCAAAAATGACCTATTTTTAAAATTTTTGCATTTCTGCTGTCTTTTTTATTGACTCCAAGCAATTTGATAATTACAATCATTTTTATTTTTCTATGTACGCGAAATTCTTTAAAAAAATTTCTTATGTGCTACTGAAATTCATTCAGGCGCCGTATTTTGTAACTCGCTAAAGCTAAAGCTAAATTCTATCGCTAAAATGCTGAACAAATACAAAATTAAACATTTTTACCGACGACATAAAACAGTAAAACTTTCTAAGGCATTGTCTGATTTAGCAATACATTTTTTAAAATTGTATTCGTAGCCGAAAATCGATAAATCGACTTTATAGATTTTTAGTGGTAGAGATTTAGCTTTAGGAGTTACAGAATACGGGGGCAGATCTCATTAGCAACTTTATTCCTAAACGTACAGCCTTGCCAGATTAATTTATGTTTAAATGAGTTGAAAGATTAACTAAAAATTAATTAATAAATATAATTCCTCTAGCAAAAATGCAAAATGCAAACAAATATTTCAAACATTTCGCAATAAAAACAAAAAAGTTGTAAAATTCAGCATATGATGGTTAGTTAGGAGCAAGGCGTAGAAAGGCCATTCAAGGGATGCATTACCCCCTCCCCCGAAAAATTGCTTTGCCACCGCCCCCTAAAATTATTATAAATTGGCTATAATTATATATTTCAATATTGCTCATGAAAATCATCAGTCGTAATGTACCCCTCAGATTTTTTTTAGCTACACAATATTATTATATACATGAACTTTAGATTTCGGAAAATTTGACCATGTGGTGGTTTATCATGCAAAAATGCGCTCGATGCTATTGTATACAAAACCTAGTGTACAATTCTTATAAATTAAGACGCTTTTCATTTTAGGTAACGATATGCACAAAATAAAAACGAATTTAACATTTATCGGGTTGTTTTGAAAACATAAACTTGAAGGCAAGACAAATTCATATCAGGTGAACTCATATTGAAATTAAATGCAACACTGGAGAAAATACGTGTACATCTGCTGCTGTCAAAAAACTTTTCTCACGTTTTGCTTGATTCGACACCAGAGAAATTAACAGCTGATCATCAACTCCTGAAACGAGATAACCTGGTGTGCAGTTGCCTTGCTTGAAAGAAAAATGACGAAAAATAGTCCAAACTTAGCCTCGAAAAGAAGTATAAACTGCAATTTTACTGCAATTTGCTAAATTATTAAAAAAAAATATGCTTCACATTAATTGTAAATAAAAATTGAGATAACTCTTTTTTTTAATGATGATTTCATTCATAAAGAAAATTGTGATTAAGAAAAAAATTGCATGTTCTTTGTTTAATATAATTCATATAATAAAAGGTTTGAAAACATTCTTAATGCTTGGCAAAAATTATTATTTAAAAATATTTATTTTTTTTTTAATAATTATTTTTATATCAATGGACGGAAACATGTGCCACTTTAAACTGTAATATTGAAGGCTAATCAATTTTTTAAATTAATATGACCTTCTTTTGCGCGCTAAAAACACTAAATCCTACAAATAATCTAATAAACAAAGGCTTAGATTTATAGTTATCAAGAAAAATAAATTCTAAAATTAATTTTAAAAATAGCGCCTTTGATTACCGGAAATGAAATAAATTTGTTTTGAATAAAATTAAATTTTTGTTAGAAAAATTAAATATATGTACATGCACACATCATACATATGTACATATGTATGTAGTATATACAACAAAAATATTGTGCTATAATAAAATTTTGTCATCAAGGTTATCGTTTGGAACAAGCATTGACCTCTTTAGGAGACCCTAACAGTAACAAAAAATGATAAGACTATAATTTTTGGCGATTTTCTTTTAATTATAATTTTTAGACTTCAGTGTGCGTGTATGCAATATGAACATTTAAAACCACACAAATAAATTTTGTAATTAATTTGTGATACATATGTATGTATGTATGTATGTATTGTCTCCAAAGAAAGAGTCACCTTATTAAAGCTCATATCTATGTATGTGTGTATGTATGCTTATGTTTTCTAAGTATTCCGGAAATACTCGTATGCATAATATATGCAACATGGATGCTTATACTCATTCCAAGCTGGCTTTAAATTACTTGTAATATCCACTAAGCATTTACTCATTCATGCCATTTTTTTGTGTCCAAGTCTTTTGAGTTTCAACTCAGCTCGCCTGTTTATCGTTTTGTATTTTTTTTTTGCCTTGTATTTAATTCTGTTAAACTTATGCTGATTATAAGACTTAAATTGACCCAATTTTAGGATTTTATTTTGTTTTTGTTTTTATTTAACAATAAAATTATGTGTATGTTTTTTGTTTTATCAATTTCTTATTCCATAATTCATTATTGTTTTGCTTTAATATCTTTAGTAAAAAGCAAAAACTGGAGATTAACTGCTGTAGGAAATTAAAGAAAACATACCCGAGGATAAATTGAAAAATTAGCAAAAGAGAATTGTGATTTATTCAATAAATTTAAGAGAGTTTGAATGTAATGCTCAATATTAAAGAGCGGTTCTCTACGTCTTCTCTTAAAATATATTCTCAGTTTTATTAACTCATGCTTTAGACTCGGCAGTTTTTCTTGAAGCAAGTCTGAGTTTATGGGAGAGAGAGGAAAGAAGAAAGAAGAGGGGTACTGACTTGGTTGTACAGAAAAGTTACTTCAATTCTCTTTTGTTATTTCATTCGCAGCTTTAAAACAATAGGAAAGTTGAACAAGAAACCGCCTGAGTGTAAACAAACGAGCAGTTTTAAAAGAGAATTGAAGATAATTGCTTCAAGAAAAACTGCCAAGTCTAAAACATGACTAATTCTTATTCAAAGTACATACATATGTATATGCACTTATAAATATTTTTTCTTTTTTACTTTTACAAAATTCTGCAAATTTGTGATAAACTCGCAAGCTCTGTTATGCTAAAATCTAGCCCAGAAAAGTTATCTTTAAAGGTGCAATCAGACGTGCCGTAACCACAACCATAGAAAACAGCTGTTCTAACCAAACTAATGGGCAACACCCTATTCGATTATAGGTGACTCGCCATAACTCCATAGCCATTTCAATAGAAACCAATTGAGTTTTGGTTTGGTTATGGCTATGGCATTATGGCTATGACACGTCTAATTGCACCTTAAAATTTGAAACTTACAAAATGTAGCTAAATTGCCAGTTCCTTAATAAGCGACATTTTTGTTTATGATTGATTTCATTTTTAGCAATAGCTAACTGAATGATTAAGGAATTCTCGTAGATGTCCAAATGCTTGTTCGTAGAGGATAGCATAGAACCCTTTCATGCAATTTAGAATTTTCTTAGACTTTTTAAGGTTCAATCAGACGTGCCATATATACCATAATGCCATAGCCAAAACCATTGCCTCAACTAACCATAAATATATTTGTCAGTGTTGTCAGATTTTTTCCGACCTATTTCGCCAAATTGATATTTTGATAATAAAATTGTTTTTGTATAACACTTTTATCACATAAATTTTTATAAAATTATCGTATCAAAATTTATCAAAAAATCGCCAAAATTAGAAATAAAATCGCCAAAAATTATTTCTTGCAAATTTTTCTCATACAAATTCAAAATTCGTTAATGACTATAATTAATATAAACAAAATCACCAAAATCGAATTGTTTTAATATCTTGCAGACGGAGTTTGTTATTATTTATTTTCGAAACTTCTCCTTTAACAAACTTATTTTCCTGAATAAAAAAATTTAGAAATTCAATTTTGTTAGAAAATAGCCATAATAATAGCCAACAAATTAATTTATCGCCAGAAAAATCTCCATGTCGCCAAACCAAAAATTTGGACGCCAAACAAGTTGAAAAATCGCCATGTTTTGCGAGAAATCGCCATATCTGACAGCCCAGATTAGTACTGCCATAACCATAAACAACTGTTTATGCTTTCATTTGTTTATGCATTTCAAAAGTGCAACAACAAATATGTCTAACCAGCAAACAGCTGTTTATGGTTAAGGGGAAAACCCAAAATTCAACTGGTTTCTACACAGAAAAAATTATTCCCAAAAAATTTTTAAACAAATATTTGTTTGGAATCAAACTTAGTTTCAGTAAATATTCTGTACTGTACTGTACTAAATTAATTTGTACCAAAACACTGTATAGAGAAGAAACAGGCCACGACGTTTGTCGGCTACATTTCGGCATTTACATGTATACAACACGATCACACAAAATAAACAACAACTAAATAACAACAACCGCACAACAGCACGTTGTTCCTATCAACAAGCAAGATAAACACCAACACACTGAATTAACATTTTCTCTCAGCCGAACTATGATTAATTTAAATTTTTACAAAATTTTTATCAGAATTTACAAAATTATTTGTAGGACCGCATTCAAATAAAATATTTACTGATTCAACGAATTTGGTTACTGAAAATGAAATTTAGTTTTTTCTGTGTATGGTTATGGCTATGGCGTTAGGGCAAACCACCTATAATCAAATACAGTGTTGCCCATAAGTTTTGTTTGAACAGCTGTTTTGTATGGTTATGGCTATAGTACGTTCAATTGAAACTTCAGAACTTCAACGATAAGTATTAGCAACGCCGCAAACAAGCAATCAACGCATCGATTTCAAAGTTATTTCTTATGGTTGTAATGTTTCGCAACTTTGTATATGTTAATGATATTTTTTCCTCTCAAATTACAGAGTAGACCCCCAGAAATTAAATTCTTTTGTTATCAAGAAGACTTTTTGCCTATTTCACTGCTGACTTGACACTTAGTAAATATAGAATTACTTTATGGCTTCGTATTCTTACAGATTTTGATAGAGTAGAAAAAATTAAGCTATCCAAAGGTTAATTTTTTCGGTTATATCTTGAAAGGGAAAAATGAATATATTGCATTGCAGAAATGTCTTAATTATTATCAGATGATTCGCTGGAATTTGTAAGAGTTTTACTTATTTCGCTTTCACTATAGTCATCAAATTGAACTACATACATACATATATCTATCATCTGGTTCACATTCAGATTTTGAGCGTCCAACTTGCTCTTCGTCATAAGCTTCTGTAAGCTCTTGTAAAATTGTATTTCTTTTCATACATGACAATTCAAGAAAAAAAAATTGAGTTCAGAAGGCGCATTCCGCAACGATGAGTTTTGAACAAATTTGGAACTAGTGTTCACTGTAACTGTCAAAATATTTCATTCTCATCCTTGCGGCTGCACAAATCAACAAGAGAACACTAAAATTGGTGACCACTTCAAAATTCGTCATTTGCGGAATCCGGCCACTGACTATAAATATATACATATATAGTTATAGATTTCTTTATCTGCCTTATTATATATTATTAAAATATAACAAAACAAGCAAATCACTACTTTCAAGAAAGCTACATACGTAATTAATCACATGTGATCACTGCTTAAGAAAGCCGCGCTTTAGCTTTCTTTGTGGACCTTGCTGTAAGTAAGGAAGCATAGAAATTTGGAACACGGTACGTGGGCAAATTTTTTAAACAACAAAGTCCTCTAACCTCGTGCGCGTAATTAAATCATCAATGAACACAGTTTCCATACAAATTGACAAAAAAAAAAACAGTCTCAAAAACCAGACAGGAAATAAAATCTATTTTATTTTGACAACGTCTTTTTAATATACTCTCATACGTACATACATACATACATAGATACTCATTCTCTTAACAATGATACCACCAGTGTTACCATATGTGAAGATGTTAAAAAGGCTAAAAGAAGTCATAGCTAAAAATAATAAGGGTTTTCATGAGAACTCTTAAAATTGCCATTTACGCAATTGGGCATGTTTCATGAAGCCCCTTTCGAAGTTTTGCCCAAACAGTTTATGTAAATTTGAAATAAACGTCAAAAAGTTCATTTAATAAAAATAAAATAAGAAAATTTGAAGCAATTTTTAATTTAAAAACATATTTATGCATATCTATAAAAATAAAAACGTGTGTGTATGTGTCTACAAATGCCTAAAGAAATACAAAAAAAAAAAACATTGTTGCTTACAAAATTCACAATTGCACAGTTTACTAGTCAAAATTATCGGGCACACTTAACAGGTTTGTGTAAATAAATTTCTATACAATTTTTGACATTTTATTTACGAGAGCGTAAAAATGCACAATTGCACAGTTTGCGAGACTTTTGAACATTCTCATGAAACCCCCTTTTTTTTTTTTTTGAAATATGATATTTGCTACTTTTGATATATAAGTCGATATTTGAATATTTTGGGTTATGTACCTTTGTGTTTGTTAGTTCACTTAAAATGAAATAAATCTAAACTGGATTTGAATTCAGTAAAATCAAGGTAAATAAATAATATACTTTAAGTAAAATACCAAAGAAAAAAAAAAGATTTTTAGTGAAAAAAAAACAGATTTATTATCATTATATGTATTATATTATTATTTTTGAAAAACAATATGGATGCACTGGATACAATACTCTCACTAAATATCATAATTTTTGTGCGTAAACATTTCATAAGTTAAGAACGAGTTAAGGGATCGAAAGCAAATTTCATGCGTTCAACAGATGTTGAGCTCACTTAGATGTAGTAAGATAGTGATTTCGAAAATTTTCGAAAATAAAATTTTCACAAAACTGTATCTCTAAAACAAATTTTAAAATATTAAGCCGATCATATTAAAAATCTAATCAGCTTTTAACTTTAAAAACATACCTCGATTAATGTCAATTTAGATATTCACTGATTTCTATATAGATTTAAAAAATGTATCGGATGCCGCTTAGCGGAAAGTTTCATTAATGGCCTTAACGGATTCCCATAATTTTTTGTTTTGTTTTTGCAATCAACGAAATCTTTTTATTAAACACATCGCACCTGTTCCTCTTAAGGGAATCAACTTAAAACTGACAAATTCTCAGTAGATGCAAAAAATTTTTTTTTGTGAAATTTGTACACCGTTTTTTGGAAAAAAACATTAAATTTAAAAAATTTAGTTTTTATTCCCTTTAGAGGAACAAGTGCGATATGTACACATATTTATGTAGCTTTAATGAAAAAAATTATATATACATATAAATAAATAATATTTTTCTTTGAACATCATATCGCTACCTTGATATAGAAAGATCATAACTCATTTTTTTTTAAATCGAGATTTTTGCATTTTTCGCTATATTAGATAGATGATCTTCTTTTGAAATATACAAAAAACTCGATTTCAAAAAAATATTGAGTTAGGGCCGTTCTATATTCAGGTAACGATATGTAAGTATTTGCCGACGAATTAGTTGTCAAGCGATTTTATTTGTATTTTTGAATTTTTTTTTCGGCCATTAAATTCCAAGCAAACGAGATTAATATTGAATTTCCAAGAAAAATATTTGGTTACAATAAAAGTTTTTTCCCATAATACCAGATGTTATAGGAAACGTATATTTTAATAAAAAAAACTTTGCACAAGCTATTAAAAATAATACCGTTAGCTGAAATGCAAAATCACGTAACTACACTTTCTTTTAAATTTTTTTTAAATTTTATATAGGAGAGAGAAAAAACTAAATAAAATTATTCAATAATAAAGTGACTGAATAAAGTTTCTTTATTTTCATTATTAATTCGGCTGATTTTTATAATAAAAGTTTGAAAGTCTCTAGGAACATGTGTTTCGATGTAATACCCAATAATTGATTAAGAATGTGATTTTGAATGTGTTGTTAGTTACGTGATTTTGCATTGCAGCTGACGATATGTTCGTATATATCTGTATAGATATCGTACAAAATAAAAAGAAGTTAATACATAGTTTTTTTTAATATTTTTAATTAACTTCAGTGCACTAAAGCTAATAAAGACTTCTCAAGTTCGTCTAGGCCTTCTTAACACAACTACAGTGCTTTAAATTTTTTTTTTCATAATATATTATTTTCCTTCCCATTGCTTGCAAATTAACTTACCTTGTCAGCAATACAATTTCCAAATGTGGCAATTGCAACAACAATAGTTAACAGTATATCATGCCTCCTGAGGGCACTTATACCCGAGAGGCCCAACAGGCCCCTGGGTAGTGGCAACATCTTCCGATAAATATTTATACTTTGTTTTTGTAAATCGCCGAATATCACTACACAGGAACTCACTCAACTTTTTTGATTACTTTTTCAAAATTTTAGTAGTTTATTATATGTATTTTTATTTTACGCAGTGGTCTTTTTCCTTTTCTGATGGAAAAACATCGGAGAAGCGCACCACCTAACGTTTGACACTAAAAACAAATAGAAAAAGGAATTGGAAGTGCAATTTAAAAATCTTTAGTTGAAGAATAAAATTTTAGTCTTTTATTTATATTATTTCTAATGGAAACGAAAAAAGTAAAAAAAAACTAACACAACTCGACGTTAAGCACTCGTAACATACACTGATTACAGACTGATTTAATTTATGTGGAAGACTAGTGGATACGCAAAGCGATCGTCGTACACTCTCCCTACATGGAGATCGACAAACGTTCGAAGTGTTACTAAACATGGGGCCAGTAAAAGATTTTTCATTCTGCTCACATTTGCCAAACCAAACTTTGTTGCACTAACACTCTCACATAGAATGAATCCGATTAAAAAAACGAGTACACCACTACACACACACCTGATTTAAATTCACTCATACCATGACACCAATGTGCGATATTGTTGTGCAAGTATTAGTGCGAGTGTGAGTTGTGTGTTGGTTCATGCCTTCCGTTCAAAATGTTATTTATAAAAATAAAAAAATAAAAAATGAATGAAAATGAAGTGATGGGATGTGAGGATCTAGATTTAAGCTTGAGAAAGAATGATTTGTTTCAAAGAAGAAAATGATGTGTAGTGAATGAAATTGATGAACATTAAGCTAACACAATTTTTATTTCATTATTTTATTTGTTGAACAAGAAAAGGAAAAAAAAAGAAATAAGAATTGGAACTTTGCCTTGATGTGAGGAAATGATTTGTCATTGTATTAATTTTTAAAATTCTTCTTAAAGCTTCTTCTCACCCAGAAACAAAGAAGACTTGAAAATTTATGAAATGAAAAAAAAATTATTTGCCCAAAGCATCTAACGAGAGAAGTCGCCAAAGCAAATTCAAGAGTTATCAAACGTTTCATAATGACAAATACCTACGTAACTTTTAATTTTTAATGGATGAAAATTGATTTGATGCTTTTGAAAATAGTAAAAATGCTTTATTTATCTGCAAAATATGGACAAAAGTACTGGTAAATGTTTTTTTTTTCAATTATTATTTTACTTGTTCAGTAAGATATTTTTTGTTAAAAATATATACATTGAAATTTGATTATTGAGGGATTCAGCTGGATCCTATGCGCATTTCACTGTTGCTAATGCAGATCATAAGGGAACCTTTACCCAAAAATTTCTAAGAACAACTATTCTTGAATAGTTGTTGTTTTTTTACATTTATTTTCTTTACATACTTCTTACATCTACAATTCGAGCTGAAAAAAAGTCAGCCAATGTAGTAAAGTAAGGAAATAAAAAACATGTTGATTATTGAGTTCTTGTTTCAACTTTGTTATTTGTTTAAATGAAAGTTTAACATAATAACTCTAGTTGTTCCCTGATGATCTTCATTAGCAACAGTGAAATGAGCATAGGATCCAGATGAGCCCCTTTCAATGTATTTTTAATAAAAATATATTTTACTGAATGAGTAAAATAATAATTTGGGATTATTAGGGCGTTAACAAATGTCAAACGTAAATTTTTTTACCCAGTTATAACTTACACCAACGGTTGCCAAGAGAGATCCGCAGATCCATCATATTCTTGCCATATTCTTTAAGAGGTTAATAGCTCATGTACATACATTTTTGTGTGTATGTTTTCGGACTAAAAAAATTTTTAAATTCACAGAAAAAAGTGTTCACCAATTAATATTTTCAATTATGAATTTAATTTATTCAATTAAATTTTTAATTGATCTAATGAATTGCAGCAGAAAAACATAATTGATATTAGAAAATTCTTTACAGTTAAAAATTTAATTAATTTTTTAGTTGATATTACAAAATTTTAATTGACATTACAAAAATGTTTATATTACTTTGTCCTGTGTTGTTTCTTAAGTAATTTTGTGTACAATTCGACACCTTGTCTTTTAAATAGGTTTTAGTTCTAAACTTTCGTTGTATACAGATTTATGACATAGAGTGCCTGCGATTCTAATTAATTTCCAATACAGGAAAGTCTTATGGTTGTTTTTAACTTTCTAATATAGGAAAGAATTATGAAAAATAAAATTGCAAAGTTCTTGCACAAAAATCAGATGGCACCTTGGTGGTGACAATAAAAATTTATAGGGAATTATGTACAGTAGAATCTTGATAATTAGTACCCGCTTAAATTCGTAACAAATTGTTGTTGGTACTTCGTAAAAAATATTTCCATACATTTCCATTCCCTACTTAATTCGTATTTTTTTCCCATACAAAGTCTGTTTAATCTCTTATAAATCGTAATTGAATATTAATAATTTCTTATAAATCGTAATGCAATACAAAAAAATCAATTGCTAAAAAATAATGTTCATATCCAGACTTATTTTCGATGTAATCGTAAATGACAAAAATTAAAGTTTTCACGAGAAGGTTTTTTTTTTCTAATATTCCAACATGTTGCACTTACGTAAATTGCAATTTTGATAGTTCTAATTATAAGTAGACCTATTAATTGCGCTTATGATTAAATCGAAAATAGAGCTCGATATTTAAATAGATGTATGCATGTATGTTTGTACATATGTAGTCATGGTAGGAACTAAGGGTGGGCTTAGCGTTAACTTTTTTGTAGATTTTTGTTAAAATTTTTGTATGGTTACTTTGCTATTTGATATACACAACGTCATGTCAAATATGCGTACGTATAAAATAAATAGAAATACCCCGTTAATTTGTTATAGATGATCCTCTGCTATAACGAATTATAGGGACTCTACTGTATATGTATAAGTTCCTTATTTACATGAAGCATGAAAATACATTCAATAAAATAAAACAAGCTCTCCACATATTTTGCTATCATTGGCAAGGATTTTCATTTGGCTCCATGATTTATTTTATTTAGTTCGGCACATTTTTGTCAAATCGGCCTTATCCAAGTGGTTCTAGGTATACCTGGTCTTCTCTGTTCTTATTCATCACTTCTACGAAGGATATGACCAATCTCATAATCTACTCTGATGTTGTTCTCGAGGCTTAAGAGATCAGTGTTTGTAATATGTGTAGGATTATTCGCAGGTAATGGTTGATACACATTTGGAGTTTCCTCAGGTCTGCCTTTGTCATACGGTGGAACTAATTTGACGCTGCAGTCAGGGTTGTCAGATTTTTTCCGATCTATTGAGTTTAAAAATCCCCTAAAGTTGCCACAATCAGTTTCATGTAATTTTTCTTAATATATATTTAATAATAAATTTATTTTTATGTAACAATTTTTTTTATAAAATAAAAAATCGCCAAAACCAGAAATAAAATCGTCAAAAACTATTTCTTGCAGATTTTTCTCATCCAAATTCAAAGCGCATTGATTCTGTAGCAATAAGGAAAAAGTGCTTAAGTCATATATTACGGTTTTGCAGGAGAGCACTTATAAGCGTTCAAGTCGATTCAAAATTCAAGGAAACACTCAACTACAAAAAAGTACCTAAGATCTCAATAAACAACTTTCTAGAACATGTGAATTTCTTAGCAATGATTTTTAACACCGTTTAGGTAGCCGCAAAAGTGAAAAATTTCCCGAACATTTTTTAATTTTATTTGTCTTGATGAAGTTTTTTGATTTTATTACGTTAGTGACTTTTCTGTAAAAAAAATTACATAAGATATCTGCTCTGTCCAGAACTTTAAAAGCACTTTCTTTCATAACCTCGTATCAAGAGATTTTTTGTTGCTGTTTTTTTTTCTTAAAGACTTTATCAATTTTTACTTAGTTTTAGTACGAATAAGTAATAGAATAAATTTTTTATATATTATTAAAAGTTATGAAAATATTATTAGGTTTGTGAGATTAGTTGAAGGTTTCCTTGTTATATATTTTTGTTTAATGAATACAATAAAGTTTTAATACTGATAAGGCGGATATTGCTGCGTATTTCCGTTTAATATACTTATTTTTAATACACATATTTTTGATTATGAAAATTCATTGAAAAATAAGTCCATTTAACTCGCTGCTGAACTAAATTTATAATTCGTCATTTAGGTCAGTTTCGAAATTGTTTATTATTTTGAAATATGTAGGAACTATACTTTTTGGCATAAATGAATTAAATGTATCAAGGAAATGACATTGATGTGACAATTGTAGTTTTTAATTAAAACAAAGTGAAATATATTTTTTTTTTTTTTTTTTTTGAAGAATACCTACAAAAATGTTTTATTCAACTTACGGCCCTTTTCACAATGTGCAATTAAAAGCTAAGAGGGATTTCAACGGCAAGTTTTGTATGAAAAACTTGCAGTTAAAGTTCACGTTAACTCTTAATTATACACTGTGAAAAGGGACGTAAAACTGAATTATTTTCAACTTTATAGGCTGTATTTTTGAAATTGGCTTATTTAGTTTTTAGAAGAAATTGTTTTTTGTTTTGGTTTTTTGGTTTTAGAAAATTTAAACTGAACTAAAATTTGGCAATACTGAGGATGTTTCTAAAAGCATGCAGTTATTTGCTTCTTATCCTAAATTTACAGAGACGTTGGGATAAAAGTAGGTATGTACATGGAGTATATTGCTAAATTTTAAAAGGCGCAGTTCGAGCAATTTTATAAAAACGAGATCGCTTAAGCTGTGCGTAAACGCGATATATTGTCGTTAAACAAGCTTAAAATAAGTACACAATATTTTGTAAGAATCGGTCAAGTAGAAGTACGTAAAATGTTATGTCAAATTTTCTTTGGGCGTATTTCCGCCCATTTTTCCAAATGCAAGATCGGTTCATTCTAAAGGAAGGATTGTCACTACGCATCAATTTGCCTCAGTGGCGCAACAAATAAATTTTCCTAATCAATTTTTTTATTGCCTCATTTAAAACAAATTTAATTGCCACTAATTAAACCAAAGTGACAAAGTGGCAATAATTACTGAAAACGTTGCCACATGATTGTTCTAACTTGTGGCAACATCAAGAATTTGTATTACTTTTCCTCGAGTAAAGATGATTTGTTCTCTAAAAAAGAAAAATTGCATCGCCTTTACTTATCGTGTATGTTCTGATAAAGCCCAAACATTAAAAAAAAGATAAGAAATGAACAAGTATATAAAATTCAAATACAAATGGGGCATGGTAACGCCCATTTTTTTAAATTGGAAATTTTGGCACTAAAAGTGTCCAAATAGAGTGCCACGTTTTGCAAGAATTGGTTGAGCAGAAGTACATGAAATATGATATATAATTTTAGTGGGTGTGGCACAGCCCACTAGCCCTAACGCTAAATCGTTTATTACATGACCCCAAGGTTTATTAAAAATTTCGTAGAAATATATGAAATTTTAAATTAAATTTAAGTAGGCGAAAGTTATATCCTCTTAGACGAAAAAAAAATTTACAAATAAGTGAGATAAAAAATTAATTAAAAAATAGATTCAGTAAAGTGCGACTTTGGCTCACACACGAAGGGTTCCGTACGGACACTACATATATACGAAACTTCCCAGCAAAAAATTACACATTACCATCAGAACTACTTGCCATATAATGACTTACTTTTCTGATTGCCAAATTTCATTACTCGCTTACAAATTACATTACCTAAAATTTAAAAAAAATTATGTACAAGTTTCTAAATGAGGAGAATGATTCTTTTAGATTTAATCGATTACACGAACAAGTTGCCAAATAAAAAAAAAGTAAGTACTTCTCAAGAATCGATTATTTTACTCTCACGCCTTGTTAAAATCATTAAGTTGGTAATCCAGTAAGGAACAGCTTTCACCAAAAAGGCTTAATTCCGAACTCGATTACCTTTTTTTGAAAATTTTTGCTGGGAGTAAATAAGCATTTGTTATTTTTAAATTTCTTTTGAATTAAAGTTCAATCAATATTAGCAAAGTTACTGAGTTTAGTTCTCTTGGAAAAAAATTGTCGCGTCCAAGGTGGATCGCGTCCGTATTTTCAAAGAAAAGATATGGTTGTAGAATGGTTGAGAAAACAATATTATGTTCTCTGAAACAAATGTGTGGTCGTCGAAAACTAGTTATTGTTATTTTAAACATTTATTTCGTTACGATAAACAGAGTAATGTTTGAAGTTAATAA
This sequence comes from Tachina grossa, assembly GCA_949987645.1. Taxonomy (NCBI): domain Eukaryota; kingdom Metazoa; phylum Arthropoda; class Insecta; order Diptera; family Tachinidae; genus Tachina; species Tachina grossa. Next base: position 32,539,565 of record OX465275.1, read on the forward strand.
TTACATTATCACATCCATAAAAAAGTGTGATATGATTAGAGTTTAACAATATAGTTTTGTTAAAAATTTATGACTACAACATAATTTGTATTATTATTTAAAAATAATATGATGTAAATAACAATATAATGTTATCCAAAACCATACTATGTTAAGTTTTTAAAAAAATCTTTTTCAGAAACATCCGTCAGTTCAGTATTTCGTTTGTAAGCTATCGGTATTGCACGGGTGGTGCTAAATAAATGAATAAATAAATAAAGAATAAATAAAAGGGTAGACCAATAAAAATATATAAACATTTGTGTATCTCTTTATACAGACATGTCAGTATGTCGTGTAAGTATACATTTCTATATATACATTTTATTTCAACAATATTAAATTATTTTTATTTACATTTTGACGCACAGCTGTTTCTACAATAAATATATGATTAAAAAATAAAATAGTATTATTATATTAAATAATACTGTGGTCGTATTTGACAATATTAATATAATATTAGAACATGGTATGGGGAGTCTCAATTATATTTTAGTCACATCCAACAATAGTGTTGTCATATTTACAATACTAAGATTATAATATAATTAACTCAGATAATATTATAATTAACTCAGATAATAATATTGTTAAATTTTTTTTCTATTAAAAATAATATGATTTGACTGCAACCATGTAATTCAATCATAGTATGTTGCTGTTTGAGTATGGTTACCTCAACCATATTTTTTGTTTGCGTGTAAACGATATTTTTTCAACTTCATTTCAACATTCACAAAAGAAAATTCTTTATAAAATTTCGCTGAATTATATATATTTCTATAAGTGCACAAAAATAACTTCTATTTTTGTCGCGTACGTTTCTCGCTGACATTTGCTTACACAGGGTGGCTGATGAAAGCCGCTAACAAGAGAAAACTGAATTGTCTTTTCATGTCTGATGGGACTCATTTCGATCTCAGTGGTAATGTAAACCAATAAAATTGTCTCATATGGAGTGGTTGCAACTGCAGGAGAGGGAATTTAATCCAATGCGCGTCGCAGTGTTGTGTGCAAAACGCACACAGCATTACGGTTGATGGAGACCGTTGAGCATGGTTGAGCATGCTTAAATAATTTTTTAGTCGGAACTACGCCGAAGGAGAATTCCTTTCAACTCTGTGTGGTTTCAACAATATGGTTCAATTACTTTTAATACAATTCAATGAGCTTTGAAATGAAAAAAAGATTAAATAAATTCTATGCATTACAAACAAAGTTATTCCAATTTCTTAATGTAGCGAAATGCATCGCGGCCGTCGCCAGGGAATTGCCCATATATCTGTGAAAATTTCAGGTCTGTACTAGCTCTTACGGTTCTCGACAAAAAAGGAATGTAACGGACAGACAGTATCGTAGCGAAAACAATAGGGTTCCTTTTCACCTTTGGTGTTAGGAACCATAAAAAACAAATAAAAATCGAATTCTGAAATTTCATCTTATTTAAATCGGCAAAAATTTTATTATCGATAAAAATGCCGTTATTTTCAAATCAAAATTGCAAAAAGAATTCAATCTACAAAAAAGTTTATTTAAAAAGCTTTGTAATTTGAGTTTTTTCTATTCTTGTAAGATCTCCATCGCACATGCACAAAAATTACAAAAAAAATTTAGCCAAATTTTAACGATTTTTTGTTATATGTAAGTCAATTTTGAAAAAATTAAATGGGTAACTTAAAATAATTTTGTCGTAAAATAAAGATTACTGTATTAACGAATGCTTCCAGGATTTTATGAAATTGTAAGTTTTTAGTATCATTTGGCGCATATTATAAATTTTATTAGGCTTTTATTAAGACTTAGGTCAATATATTGCTTTGTTCATAGCTTTATAATAAACTTTTTGAGAAACATGGAAATTTCACGTAAATATAAAGTTTTGTTTGTAGAATTTTGCAGCATGTATAACTTGATTTTGTCTTAAGTCGACTTATGCTGTTATTGATTTTAAGCACAGCAATATGTAGTGCATAAAAACGTATTTTCCATTCTGCCAGCAATTAAAACATTAACTAAAATCAAAAGATGATGGCATCTATAAATTTAAAAGGTTTTCTTGCACATACTCGTAACTTGTTCCGTTTTCTCTTTTGTGCAGTAAAAGTATCTAAATAATTACTCATACGCTCAGGTAAACTTCGTGTAAATAAGACAGTAAATTAAAAGAATATAAATGTATATGTATGTGTGTACGTAACAAATGTACATACATACATACGTATGTGTTTTTTATTGTTTTAATAAAAATAGCCTATTACAAAATTATTTAATTTTTTTTATTTAAAATTGTACATTGTATGCAAACTTGCCTTGACTTATGGCTCATTATACGAGTAGTTGTTACGTGTTGTCTAATTCTTTTTTAAGCAGAGGTGAGATATCTTTGGCTCTTCAATGCCAACTTGGTTGTAAATATGTATTAAATATGTACATACATTATCAGGAGTGTATTGTGTTTTAATAATCTGTATATGTATATACATACATAATTTGTTAGTATGTATATCCGGATGTATGCCCTCTTCTCTTTCCGCAACTTTTTGTAGCCATTTGACGACATAAAAAGCTAAAATTTTCGGTCTGTGGGCGGAGGGCATTGTTATTGCTTTTCGCCTGGCTGCTCGTTATTTATATTAAATACAAACGATTTTTGAAAAAAAAAATTAGAAATTATCACATAAAATTATGTTTTCTAAATTTTTTCAATTGATAAAACCTGTTAGAATGACTGAATTTTGAAATCTGAAGCATTAAAACCAAGGTGTATATAACCAGGTGGCAGCACTGCTTCAGCTCTATGCTTTGTAGTTAACGAATGTCAAAAACTTCGTTTTATTTTTGTTTTAGTACAATTATTTTTGCCGTATTTTTGTGACTGCGTAGTCACCTGCATAATAACACCATGATTAAAACTTTTTAACTTCCCCCTAAAGGAAGCTACTGATTTTACCGAAATTTTCGAAAATCGAGTTCTTATCATACTTCGACGGATTGAGGTGCTGGGTGTAGATTCTGACTTTGGTCAGGATGTCCGTATGGATTTATGTATGTATGCGTGTGTATATGAAAAAATATAATACAAAACACATAATAAAAAAAGAATAGACAAAAATTGTTGGCACTATGTTTGTAATTGAGCAAATAAACAAAACAAGTCGTTGCCACTATGTATGTATTTTTAACAATCATAAGTAGTCGGCATCTGCAGCAATGTTGCCACAATACAAAAATTTTATTATTTAGTTTATCGGACAGTTGTAATAAAGGAAAAATATTAAAGGTCACTTCCTGCCATAACCGCAAAAAAAGCTTAAGCGACTTTATCTTCAAACTTAACTTTTTTTTACCATAATCGACTATTTGCGATCGTAAACAATTGATTTTCGTCAAAAACAAAACGAAGTCCAAAAAATGTGTCGGTTAAGCTTTTTTTGCGGTTATGGCTGGAATTTGTAGTTTTGTTAAACATGGGACTAACTATCCGGAACTTTAAGCTTTTAAGCTTTTTTTGCGGTTATGGTTCAAATTTGTAGTTTTGTTAAGCATGGGACTAATTATCGGGAACTTTATCGCCAAGTTATAAAAGTGGCCCTTATTTTGAAATGTCGAATAATTTGGTTAAATTTTGTGTTTCTTGAAAATCTTTTCTGTCTGAAATATTTTGTTTTAACATTTTAAATTTAATTTTAAATTTAAAGTCTTGAATTGTATAAAAGGTTTCTTTTTTTTTAATTTTAGTTTGGACATTTAGGAGGAAAATCTACATGTGAAATATAGACTTGGAACAATTTCACACACATAAATTTGTTCTTATTTCTTACACAAATAATACACATATTCATTCGAATATTTCATATTATTATAAACGTGTACATATATATGTATGTATGTACATGTGTGTATATGTATGCATGTACATACATGTGTATGTATGCTTTGATAACAATTCAAAATAATTATTACTGCTTAAGATTTTATAAAATTCACAAGTCTGAATTTATTAAACATTTACAGTAAGGTTCAAAACAAACATGAATTTTTAAAATAATCATTTCTGTGCATTTATTTCATAAGAAATGAAATAAAATATTAAATTTCTTAAATCGTTAAAAAAAGTTATTTGTATAATCTCGGGATCAATTCAATGTAACACACAAAAGTTTGCTACAGAGCCAATCGATAAACTAATTTTTCACATTCATTATCACTTGTACTCCACCATATAGTCAATAAGGAATGTATTGTCCTTGTGTGGGATATTTGTTTGTGCTTAACCACAATTCCCGTATTCCATTTCAATCAAAAAATGTTTAAATAAAGCTACAATTTACATTAACTTATACTCACAGAAAATTAATCACGTGAACGCTGATGGTCAGAATGCATAGGCCACTGGAAACGGTATTCACTCCAAACAAATTATTACATATCTAAAAAAATTTTTCCCTTAAGGTTACGAACATAAGACGACGTAAAATTTCAACCATAATTAAAAAAAAAACTTGCAAAACAACAAGCTCTCAATTAATGTCCTGCATAAGACCATTTATAAGACCTTTCAAGAAAAACAACTGAAACAAATGTCTTGCCAACAGTGTTGTTTAGCGTTTGTTTGAGAATATTTCGCTATAGTAAAGCATTTGAAAAATCTCTAATGTCTTGAAAGGTCTTATAAATGGTCTTGTGCAGGACTTTACTCTCAATAAATTGTTGAGAATTACAAAACTACAAGAAATAAATTTTTTTATATTCGTATTCATTTTCAGACGCGTCAAGTAAAAATAAAATAATGAAAGTTAGACTTAATCAATTAAATAAGAAAAATGCGTAAAATATGATGCAGTCTTCATCTTACCTAAATTTTTGTTTGTATCTTTTATAAAAACGCATTTTACGTTGGAAGACGCGTATTGTGAATTACCAATAAACAAGCCACATACTCGTATCGTTATCGTTGTAAAAAACGATACAACAATTAACAAAAGTTAATTGTAAATATTCTGACAAAAACTAGCAGAACGGAACAACTAGCTTTCCCTCTTTTCTGAAACGGATACTATGATAAATTAAGAAATAATACTCGCAATTCGTTTTTAACCAAAATAATCTTCCTGTTCCTGCGAATGTATCAATCGCTTCGCTAATATTAATGAAATCACTCTCATGTGTCATATCAGCTCGAATTGTATTTACCGCTACTGTTGACACTTTCTGTTCTGAATTTTAAAGCTCATGCAGATAATAAAATAATTAAAACAACTTAGACAATCAAAGTTAACCAACACTTTTGTGTAACAACAATAACAAGATGAAGAAAAAAGAGTCAAACATGGCCACAAGCAGAAGCGATTTTTTAAATTCATAAATATGTACATACATATGTATGTACTTTAATTAAAACATGGTCAAAAAAATGTCAAAAAAGTTATCATATATTAAGAATAAAATATTATAAAAAAGACTGATTTATTTTAAATTAAATACAAATACAAGAAGAGCACGTCTATAAAAATATGGAAAACCATAGAATAATCAATTGTAAACAATCAACTTTTGGTGTATGGGTGTGTGCGTGCGTGTATGAAAACTTGTACGCTACTCGTACATGTACTTGTTATGTACTCAACATACAGTTACATACACACACTTGCAATGGGAGAATTCGTATATAAAGCAAATGCATAAATAAGTACGAGTATGTATGTGTGTGCATGTATGAGAATGAATTTTTATAATGTTTTAACTGTAAGTATGCATAAAGGAGTAGACAAATGTATGTGTGTGAGAGTAGCTTCGTGTAACATCGGATTTTCTTCTTCTTGGTAATTTTCTTTATGTTGTTTCTGAGCAAATAATTTTTAATGTTGAACATGATCACTGATACTACAAATTTGTTCTTCATTATTTATTAGTCTGAGATGCTTTACTGTTGGCTGGAATTTATACTATAATTAGTCGTGTTGTGCCTTCGCAAGTAAGTAGTAGTTTTGCCTCTGTTCGTTTAGCATTTAAAAAAAAATTTAAAATCGCCAATTTTTTGCTTGCTTAATTCGAAAAAATTCTAAGCAAATCAGTTCGCTCTAGTCGATCCACAAAGTCAGATCGGCACGCTTTATTATTAGTTTATAAAATAAAAACCAAAACCAAAAAGCCATCATTTTTCCCTCTTTTGTTCTTTTTTTTTTTGGTTTGCAAAAAGTCGAGGGTAGATGGGGCTTTCTTTAGAAAAACAGTTTAAGTTATTTTTTTAATCTTTTTTCGTTTATGCTTAAGTTTATTAAAAAAAATATTGTGCATTAAAAACTGTTTTCTAATGAAAAGATAATTTTGATATCAAGTAAATAAAGAAAAGTTTGTTTTTTTTTAATTTTAATATCTAAAAAGTGTTTGTGAGCAAACGTGCTTAAATTTATTTATTCCATCATATAAATATTTTTGTTTCCTGTCTTTATTAGGAGGTTAACTAAAAAGTAAAATTTTGTATTTCAATCCCTGTGGAGTCTGTAAGGAAACAAATATATACATACACAAAACTGGGGTATAATGGAGCCCCTCTGGAAGCGGTAAGTTTCGAATGAAAAATGAACATATGCAACAAATTTTAAATTGTGTGTAAAATTGTGCAAATTACAAAAAAAAATCCTTCAAAGAAAAGTTACTATGAGTTTGAAAGAAAAACATTTGGTAAAAGTAATGAAATACATATACATATATTTTAGAAAAAAGGTGGATGTGGTCTATCTCAAAATTTGTATGACAAAACTTTCTTAAATCCCAACACAATAACAGTTTATATGTAACTGTTAATCGGCTTGTAGTTATGATCTAGATTATAAATGTGAAATTTTCATATTTCAAGAAAATTATTTTTAAAACAAAAAATTTGTAAAAAGATTTGTGATATGTACATGAGAAAAATTAATTTGCAAAATATTTACCACTTTATGCATAACGAAAAACTGATATGGAGTTATTTATCTATTTTTATTATCATTGAATAATAATAATGTGATATTCAAAATCAGCGGATAATTTAGTTTTGACCCACTATTAAATACAAGTAATAGCGTGATTTTTAATGTCGTTAGGACCATGTTAAATTTTGCACTTATGCTAGTTTTTCGTATTTGAAATATGTTCGCAAAAATTGCAATCTTTGTAACCTTTTTTTTTTATCGAATGTCATCCTTTCCTTTTTGAGAATTTAAAACACCTTACAAAGGCTAGCTTCTATTCAAAACACGTAAACCTTGTTCGATCTTCCATCGCTAAAAAAAAAAATATGTACAATGTGCATATGACGCTATCAGCGTAGAAGTGGTGTAACCCACATTTTTGTTCTGGTGATAAATACGTTCTTTACATTACCAACTATCAAAGAAAAGTAGAATAAGCACCTTTTGGTTTTCTAACGAATATGGAGCTGAAAAATCATTTTTGCACAGATCATAATATAACAAAGTAACAAAGCAATTAAATAATTAAAGAGAGCAAATGTTTAATTAAGTAGATGTGGGCTAAACCACTTCTGCGCTAATAGCCTCATATATAAATGTATTCTACTAATTCTTATCCATACTAATATTATAAATGTGAAAGTAACTCTGTCTGTCTGTCTGTCTGTTACTTTTTCACGCCTAAACCGCTGGACCGATTTCGATGAAATTTGGTATATAGATACCTTGAGATCCGAGAACGGACAGGATAGTTTTTATTTTAGAATTTCCCCTATAAAGGGGGAAAAGGGGGTATTTTTATAGGGCATACCAATTTTTTATATGAAGGTAGGAAACGAGATTGCAATTTTGTACGGAAAGATAAGTTTTTAAGAGTAAAAACTGTTGGGTTTTAAATATGGAGTTATTATTTTAAGCCTAGCAGTCAATTTGAACTGTTTATCCTCCGCGGGCAAAGTCGCGGGTACAAAGCTAGTATACTATAAGTTATGACCAAACATATACATACATACACGAGTTAAGAGTTAATAGCTCAGATTTTTAAAGTATGAAAATTATAACTTTGTCCGAAAACTACTTATGTATGTATGTATGCATGTATGTGTGTATGCATTAACAACAAATCATCACCTTTGATACAATTTCCTGTCTGTTGATTTGAGTTAAAAATATATATTTCTATTAAGCATAGTTTTTATTTCAATCTCTTTTTTTCTTGGTTATATTCGCACTCTCTGATTTATTCTCTCAATTCCTGTAAACAAAAAAACCTCTTTTGAATTGATTAGATTTTAAGGAGAAAAACATTTTTTTAATTTAAGAGAAAGAGACTCTTAAAAATATACATACATATTATCTATGCATGTATGTATCTAGTAGTCGGAACACAATTGATAACACTTTTTTTTTAAATACTTTTTTGATAATAACAAAAAGTTGATCGAATCAAATGTTCGCAAATATAAAACCATATATCGTTTCAAAAGCCAAGAAACATTTCTGAAATTGTAAGCATATTTGACATCCCTAATTGCAACAACTCTAAAATAAGTCGAACAATTCTATATAATGTATGAATGGCAACCGAACTTTAGTAGCGTTGGCAGTTGCCAAAAAGTTATTACTTATGCCATGGCAACTGACTAACATCTGTTAAATTCAGTTGCCAAACGGCAATAATATTGGCAACCAAAAATTTTTAGTTACCGCCTAGTTTTGAAGGCAAAAATGTAGTAAAATTAAAAAGAAAATAAAATTAATTTAAAGAAACTTCTTGTTATTTTTCTTTGGGAAGGAATTGTTTGTTAAAAGTTATTTTAAGCAATAACATTTGCTCATAATAAAGTCAGTAATTTTAAAAGATTTTAATTGTGCAAAAAATCATTTTAATTTAAGTAATTATCCAAGCAATTTTGTTTTAAGCGCTTATGTAAATATATCTCATATTTTTTGTAGTTGCCAATCTGTCTGTTGACAAGGCAATTGAATTTGCCATCCTTAATCGAGCCGTAATCTTCCTGATGATGTGTTTGATGATGTTTACATATTAAGTTTAACATTTGTTAATGCACTAATAATCATCCCAAATTATTATTTTACTTCGACGGCTCCATTTTAAAACATGCTAAGTCAAAAAAGCTAGTTTTGTGATAAACGCCTTCAAAGTTTATTGATGATATCGGGGATGTTATGAGATAGAAACTTGAGACTTTTTGTAATCATATAATAATTGCAATAGAATTTTTCCGATTTATTTAAACTTTATAAATTTGTCATGAACACGTCACTTTTGACTTAGAATCACAAATCTATTTAATAGTAAGGTTCTTTCTCGCTTATAATTAATAGTCATCATATAGCATGTTTTAGTTTGGAGAAAAATTTAAATTCATTTTTTTTACTACATACTCAAAAAGGGAGATTTTTTAAACTTGACAAATTATTCTAAGTACATTTTTGCTCCTAACTTTTGATAGATTGGTCGGATTACTATCAAAATTGTACAGAATTTAAAGCCTGGTACTCTGTTCACAATTTCGTGCGAAATGCTGTCAAACTACATATAAAAGTATTTCGTATGAAATATTTGCGAAATAAATTCGCAAAAGTAGTACTCTGTTCTTGTTGTGAAAAACACGTAAAATCATGTCTTACCATGCAAAATTAGTATGGCATTATTTTAGTTTAGCTGCAGGGCTTTTTTCGCACGGAATTTTGACAATGTTGCATACTTTCAAGCAATAAAAGCGATAAATTTATAAAAAAAACCCGAGTTGGGCTACATTTAGTACATGTCAAATTTTTCACGCGAAATAATCAATTGTGAATAGTTCTTTTCAAATAAAATTTTAAAGAATAAATTCAAGTCATCTTTCAACATTGAATGATATCTTAAAAATATCATATACCAAGGCGAATTCATGTGGCAGGTGGTGTCAAATTAACAGCTGCTTTTTTAAGGAAGTTTGGCTCGTCAAATTTCATTGCAATAAAATTTGTAGGAAGTTTGATTTGTCAATTTTCATTGCAATGAAGTCCTAGGCACTAATATTCCCATATTATCAATTTACTTATTTAGTAAAACATTTTTTATTAAAAATACATTAAAAATGATTATTGAGGTGTTTAAATGGATTTTATGTGAATTTCACTGTTGCTAATGCAGATCATCAGGTAGCCTTTACCCAAAAAATTCTTAGAACAACCATTATTATTATGTTATAAACTTTCAGTTGAAAGAAGAATTCAATAATCAACATGTTTTTTTATTTTCTTACTTTACTACATTGGCTGACTTTTTTCAGCTCTAATTGTAGTTGTAAAAGTATGTAAAGAATATAAATGTAAATAACAACAACAGCTATTCAAGAATAGAGTGTTGCCACACAAGTATTTTTTTGACCGGGTGCAGTCAAGTTAATAGTTATAGCTTTTTTATGGGAATTTTTACAATTTAAGTTTAACATTTGTTATCGCACTAATAATCCCAAATTATTATTTTACTTATTTAGTAAAATACTTTTTTATTATTATTTTGGATTTATGAATTTCTTTATATATTTTTTTAAACGAAAACGAATATCTAGAAATGGCCGAATATTTGGGAATTCGAATATGCATCACTAATACATACATACATACATACATACATACATTTTCGGAATAACTTCTCCATAAAACATGGGTGAACACAGGGCTGTCAGATATGGCGATTTCTCGCCAAACGTGGCGATTTTTCAAATTGTTTGGCGTCCAAATTTTTGGTTTGGCGACATGGCGATTTTTCTGGCGATAAATAAATTTGTTGGCGATTTTCCTGGCGATAAATAAACTTGTTGGCGATTATTATGGCTATTTTTTAACAAAGTTTAACACCAAAATTTGTATAATTCAAGAAAATTAGTTTGTTGAAGGAGTAGTTTCAAAAGTAAATCCTAACAAATCTCGTCTGCAAGAAGTTATAACAATTAATGATTTTTCTTACATTTTGGAATTTGGATGACAAAAATTTACAAAAAATAATTTTGGCGATTTTATTTCCAATTTTGGCGATTTTCTGATAAATTTTGATACGATCATTTTATAAAAATTTATATTAAAAAAGTGTTATATAAAAACAAATTTATTGTCAAATATTTACTAAGAAAAACTACATAAAACTGATTTTTGGCGACTTTTGGCGATTTTTAAAATCAATTTGGCGAAATAGGTTGGAAAAAATCTGACAAATTTTTGCAAATCGAATTCACACGTATTCTTATTCTCTGTCATTTAGTCTTATCTGAGATAAATTTTTGCTTATCTTTTTACTAATTTTTCTCAAACGCACTGCGAGAAATTTATTGTGTATGCTGTTTATGTTAAAAAAAATGTTTTTGCTTACGTGAAAATTAAAAATTATTTTCTCTTAAAAATTGGTTTTTAGTAGTTTTAAACTCAGAATTTAAGTAAATAATAATGTTTATTTATTACTTTTTGCTGAAACGGGTTTCTAGAAAAAAATTCTTTCAGAAAAAAAAATCATATAAGAATTACTTTTATTAATTGTTTCTGCCTGTGTGTTCATCTGTTTCACTCAATTACACAACCTTATATTTATCTTGGTCACCCATGCCATAAAATCATAATTTTTGGAGTTTGAGAACACTTGAGAAGAAATTTAAAAAAAATAATTTTGCTAACATTTAGAGTACGTTCATACATAAGCTTATTTAATTTTTGTCTACTTTTTAAACTATTTAGTCTGTTTTTGAACTTGTTACGTTATTCCTTGTAGGGTAGTCAAGAATCGGGGAAAACAGCGTTACTTAATATGTGGACGACCCCTAATGTTTACTACATACGACGTTAGTGATAAAAACTACTCGAATTGGAATATAGTTATAGACTTTACACCGAATAGGGATAGATAAATGGTACCCGAAAAATTTTAGACTCACTCAAATAAAGAAAATTTAAAATGAAGTATTTTGGACCAACATATATTTAGGCGATTATTCATGACAACCACAAATTTTTTAATGCCTGTATGCACATAACATTTTCTCTGATTAAAAAATAGAAAATATATTTTACGATTTTATAATCATTTGTAATTAAATAATAATACATATATTTTTTTATTATTTCTAGGCTACTTATTGCCGCTGTGTTCGCTGGAGCGTTAGTGGAAATTAATGCTGTAAGTAAATACCTTTTTACAATATATGTAAATTTAGATTTAATTTTATAAAATTTTGTACTAATGAAGCGTCACATAAGATGCAAATCCTGCTTTCTAACATCTTGAAAATTTTATAGGAGAAATAACAAATGCATTTTTACAAAGTTTGCAACCACCTGTATTAATGTGCTTGTTGTTTAAAATTTTTACAAATCGAAAGCTTTGCGCTACTTCAAGTATTATTACATACTATGTATTTTTAATTTCTCACACACAGATTAAGATGGTAAATTGATAATTATGTGTGTAGTACAAAACAAAATTATCCTATTCCATTTAACGAAAAGTTAATGTTAAGTAACTTTTAATTTCTAAGGCCGGGTTTCCATCTGTGTGCCATGTTCAACACAAGCGTAAAAAAAGCGTAACCAACTAATTACTAATGAAAAACAGTTTGACTCAGACACGTATTTTTAAGTTAAACAGTTTCATACATAACTAATAGACATCTGCATGAAACTAAATAATGATGTTTATGAAACTTTCGCAATAATTTTTTATTAGTTTCATTTCTATTTCATACAGATGAATAACTATGAAACAAGAGCAATAAATACTCAATAGTTAAGAACGCAGTAAAATGATGTTGGTTTGTTTACTTATACAAGAGCATATTAACATTTACAAATGTGAAACAGAACATGCGTTGAGTAAATCTCGATTAAGTTCATGCAAAAACAATATGCTTTTAAGGATCAGTGTTGCCAGTTGTAGGAAAAGGGAAAATATAAGAATAATCGCCGAAAAGGAAGTTAAAAAACAGTTGTTTAAAATTTCGTATTTTTACATAGGGTGATGATAATCAAATTTTTTGAGTTTTATTACAAATATTAATATGAAAAATAATTGTTAGTTATATTTTTACTTGGAAGATACAAGGCAAATTCATATAAGGTATACTCAGCTCAATTCGCTTTGAGGAATTTATACTTGAAATATCAGAAAAATGTACTGAAAAATGTGTTTTGACATCCAACGTATATTAAAATTACAAGCGGCGAAAATAGTCACCTGAGCCCTTGCGGCCACCTAGTATGGATTCGCCTTGGAAGAATATAAATAGTCATTTTCGCTTGGAAACGAGTACTTTTGTTGTGTTTTGTTTAATTTTTGTCAATTTCAATTTTTTTATATCATATGAAATTAAAAAAAAAAACAAGCACGTGACCAAAACCGTTAGACACCTACACAACTAATAATCAAATTTGCTTAAGAATATATTAATTTCTCATAAACAAATTCCTTTTTTTCATTTTTCATCTAAAAGTGTGTGTTTCTTTCCATAGCATTTCTAATAGCATTACTAATATGTATGGTATATACATATGTACTTAGTTATGTATGTATGTGTAAAAGTTAAAACTTTAATTTAAAAAATTCCATGATTTCACTATATTGGCAACATTGCTATTGCGAATTAATAACAAAAAATGAGATGAGAGAAAGCAGAATGAACAAAAGTCGTTTCAATGAACAATCTCTTTGTGTTAACAGTATGAAACGAAACGTTTTCACTCACAGTATGATAAAAGCAACAGTTTGTTGAGAATTAACATATTTATTCGAAGTTGGGCTTTAGTAAACAAACATTTCAGTAGTTTAATGGATGGAATTGTTCATGCAACTCTATAATAACTAATAGACAATTTTATAGAATCCAACATGATTGAAAACTGCTTAAATCAATAAATATAAGTCTGAATGAAATAGTTTTTTAATAGTAATCAGTTGGTTACGCTCTTTTGGGCAAATGACCACAAGAAATGCCAGATGTAAACTCAGCCTAATAGTGAACTAGAAAGACAAAAAAGAATAAGCAAAATTATTCATTGAATAAAAAAATAGTTTTTTGTTAAGCAACACTTTAATTTAGAATCGTATTATTTTCTTGATTAATGAAAAGTATTTTTCTCGATACCTCGTTCGCTAAAAGCTGTCTATCTGCTCAAATCCAGTCAAATCCGTTCAGTCGACTTTGAGTGATTAACTAATCAACATCCGAATATTCTATAGAATATAATATATAAATATTTTCACTATTATGTTATTCGCCTATAATAAAGTAAGACATGTGAAAGAATTTCAGTAAAATAATGTGGGACCATAATGGGTTCAACCATGTATGACTCTGACCATTTGAACATTCATATATTGTTTGGAAGAATAAAAAATTTAATGTAGATAATGTAGGATTTGCAACTACAGATAAATATATGTAAATAGTTGTTAATTTTATTTATCTTCGAATTTTCGAAAATTCTTCAAGAATTAATGTTTTTGCTGCCTTTTTTAATATTATCTGAAATTAGTTTTCGAAGTTTTTTTCCCAAAAATTGTGGTTTATTTATTTACGACCCTTTTCACAATGTACAATTAAAAGTTAACAGGGACTTTAACGGCAAACTTTTGTATGAAGAAATGTCAGTTAAAGTTCACGTTAACTCTTAATCATACATTGTGAAAAGGGACGTTAATTGACTTAACATGTTCATTAATGAAATTGCTCTCTTTCGGTCATATTAAAATTAAACAAAGATGACCCATTTCGTTTTATTAGAAAAAAAATAAATAAATAAATAAACAGTAAAACTTAGAACTTTTATACTTTTGAAGCAATTCTGGAAAACTGCCGATACTGGAGCTATTTATAACTCCGCAAAACATTACAGACCTGAAGCCGAAATACCGAGAAGTCCGATTGATGATAGTTATGCGGTAATTGATAGTGTTACCACCACACGCACTGGCCAAGTGCCATCGAACTGTACAGGCAGCACACCTGGTTGTATACCCAAATGTTTTGCTGAAAAAGGTAATCGAGGTCTTCAAGGCGCCATTGGTGCTCCCGGTCCCAAAGGTATGCCAGGCTATCCTGGTCCTGAAGGTCCTCCAGGTGATAAAGGACAGAAAGGTGATCCCGGTCCAGAAGGTCCTCGTGGTCTAAAAGGAGAACGCGGTACAGCGGGTATTCCTGGTATGGCGGGTGTTCCTGGCATACAGGGCATTGCTGGCAATCCTGGAGCACCAGGTATTCCTGGTAAAGATGGATGTGATGGTGAAAAAGGTTTACCCGGTGTAACTGGGCTTAGTGGTATGACTGGTCCTCGTGGTTATCCCGGACAACCCGGTTCTAAGGGAGAGAAAGGTGAACCCGCTAAAGAAAATGGAGATTATGCTAAGGGTGAAAAAGGTGAACCTGGTTTCGCTGGTCGGTCAGGAAATCCTGGCCCCGAGGGTCCTACTGGTCCTAAAGGTGATCGCGGTGATACCGGTCCGTACGGTCAACCCGGCCAACGTGGTGATCGTGGTCAAAAAGGTGATAAAGGTGCACCATGCTTTGCTCGTCCACAACCTGGAAAGAAAGGTGAAAAGGGTCAAAAGGGTGAACCTGCAGGCAAACACCAATTTACTGGCAAAGAAACCGTTAGTGGTGAAAAAGGTGAACGTGGTGAAAGAGGCGATATTGGACCTATTGGTAAAAAAGGCGAAGTTGGCTTACAGGGTGAACCTGGTCGTGATGGTATGAAAGGTGAAAAGGGTCTTCCTGGTGGTTCCGGAGACAGAGTAAGAAAAAATAAATATTTTCTTACGTTTAAGATTACTTGAATCTGACTTTCATGTTCCAAATTTTAATAAAAAAAATATAGGGTCGTCAAGGTAGTTACGGACCCCCTGGACCTCCAGGTCAAAAAGGTGACCGTGGTGATACTGGTTTGAATGGTTTGCCTGGTAAACACGGTCAAAAAGGTGAACCTGGTCGTCCAGGTCAGGCTGGCGAACGTGGTCTTGTTGGTCCTCCTGGTCCCCCAGGTGGTGGTCGAGGGTCTCCTGGTGCACCAGGTCCAAAAGGTCCACGAGGTTATACTGGTCCACCGGGTCCCAAAGGTTTAGATGGATTTGATGGTCCTCCCGGTCCCCAAGGTCTGCCTGGTGCTAAAGGTGGTCCTGGTGTTCCTGGTCATAATGGTGTTGAAGGTCCTCCTGGTGAAAAGGGTGATAAAGGTAACCCAGGTCGTGAAGGATCGATGGGCCCGCAAGGCCCTATTGGTCATAATGGTCCTCCCGGTCCTGAAGGTCAGAAGGGTGAACCAGGTCTTCCTGGCTATGGTGAAAGAGGCATAAAGGGTGACGATGGAATTGCTGGGTAAATAAGAAAACTCTTACTTAAAAAGACAATTCGCTATAGTTAAATTTTGTAGAATTCCTGGCTCAAAGGGTCAAAAAGGTGAGCGCGGTTTTCCTGGTAATGTCGGTTCTCCTGGTGATTCGAAATTAGGCCGTCCTGGTACTCCTGGTCGTATTGGTGCCCCTGGTCAAAAAGGTGATTCTGGTCGTCCTGGTATTCCTGGTCAAAAGGGTGATATGGGCCCTAAAGGTGATGCTGGTGGTAAATGTTCAAGCTGTCCTTACGGACAAAAAGGTGATAAAGGTGATCGTGGTGCTGACGGTACTCCTGGAATGCCAGGCCTCAGAGGTCCACCTGGTGAACGTGGGTATCCTGGAGAACGCGGCGCGGATGGCATCCCTGGACCTCATGGTCCTCCTGGCGATAAGGGTAAAGATGGACTTCCTGGTGCCCCTGGTCCATACGGTGCCCCTGGCAAAGATGCTCTCATTGATCTGAATCAAATCGTTCCTGAGAAAGGAGATAAAGGTGAACGTGGCTATCCTGGTCCTGCGGGTCTGAAAGGCGAACGCGGAGAAAGAGGCGAAGCTGGAAGAAATGGTGAAAAAGGCGAAATGGGAAACAAAGGTGATAAAGGATTCAATGGTCCACCTGGTTCTGACGGCACTCCAGGAACTCCCGGCAGAGATGGTATTGATGGCATACCTGGTCAAAGTATTAAGGGTGACACTGGTCGTGCTGGTTTTGATGGTGCCAAAGGTGACAAAGGCTTCTCTGGACCTCAGGGTGACAAGGGTGAACCCGGCTCTTGCGATGTTGATATGCTGCAAGTTCCTGCTAAAGGCAACAAAGGTGACCGCGGTCTTCAAGGAAACCCTGGTCCACCTGGTGTCCAAGGAATTAAAGGTGATGCCGGCCGACCTGGGGATAAAGGTGAACGTGGTCCTCAAGGGCCTATTGGTCCAACTGGTGCTCGTGGCTTAACAGGTCCTCGTGGGGAAAAGGGTAATCAAGGACCTATTGGCGCCCCAGGTAATCCTGGTAAAGATGGTTTGAACGGTCCTCCTGGTAGAACAGGCGCACCTGGTCTGAAAGGTGAAATGGGTATTGCTGGCATTGGTCCTCGTGGCCCTCAAGGTCGTCCCGGCTTTCCTGGTGAAAAGGGTGAACGAGGTCCGACTGGTCCTTACGGCCCTCCAGGTAAAGATGGTCCTCCTGGTTATCCTGGCGACAAAGGTGATTCTGGATATCCTGGTGCCCCTGGCTTACCTGGTCTTGATGGCGCCAAGGGTGATTTAGGACCAGTTGGGCCTCCTGGTCCTCAAGGTCCCCCTGGTATACCCGGTGTTGATGGTGTGCAAGGTCGCGATGGTGCAAAAGGTGAGCCTGGTAATCCTGGTTTGGTTGGAATGCCTGGTTTGAAGGGTGAACGTGGTGCCCCTGGCAACGATGGTCCAAAAGGTTTCCCTGGAGTTACTGGTCAACCTGGTAAACGTGGTCCGCCTGGGCCGGCTGGTATTCCTGGTGAGTTATTCGTAATTCTGGCTCTTAAGATATTGAAATATTTAATTTAAAAAATCTACTCTTATTATCGTATAACAGGTGCCAAAGGTGATAGAGGTGAACGTGGTTTAACTGGTAGGGACGGATTGTCTGGTCCTAGAGGTCCTCCTGGTCCCCCTGGTTTGATGGGCATAAAGGGTGATATGGGTCCCGTTGGGCCTCCTGGAGCCGATGGAATTCCTGGTATTGATGGTGAAAAAGGTGATCGTGGTTTCACTGGTGAAGTAGGTCCCCGTGGTGAACCAGGTGATGCTGCTGAAAAAGGTCAAAAGGGTGAACCTGGAGCACCTGGCTTACGTGGTGAAGATGGTATTCCCGGCGCTCCTGGTCCTCAAGGTGAAAAAGGTGTTGCTGGTATTGCTTTACATGGTCGTCCCGGCGTTCCTGGTGAAAAAGGTGATCGAGGTCGAGATGGTGTCAATGGACGCGATGGAGCTCCCGGACCGAAAGGCGAACAAGGGTTGCATGGTCTCATGGGACCCAAAGGTGCTAAAGGTGAAATGGGTATTGCTGGTGTTCCGGGAGCTCCTGGTATGGATGGTAAGCCCGGTGAAGTAGGTGCTCCTGGTCCTGTTGGTTACATGGGCGCTAAGGGTGATAAAGGTGAGCGTGGTTACCCAGGCATTAACGGTGCAAAGGGAGAAAGAGGAGAGCAAGGCTTACCCGGTTTCGCTGGTGCTCCCGGTCCAAAAGGAGAACGTGGTTTGACTGGTGCTCCTGGCTTAGATGCTAAACCATTTACTATCAAGGGCGAGAAAGGTGAAATGGGTGAAGCGGGCTTAATTGGTTTGCCTGGTCCTATGGGCCTTAAAGGTAATCAAGGTTTGCAAGGCTTCAGTGGTCCTAAAGGAGATCGCGGTATGACTGGTCCTCCTGGAGCTCCTGGCTTAAATGGTCATCCCGGAATGAAGGGCGATATTGGTCCACGTGGTGATGTAGGTATGCCAGGCTTAACAATTAAAGGAGAAAAAGGCTTGCCTGGCCGTGCTGGCAAAAACGGACGTGAAGGTTAGAGATTTTACTCTCGTCTATATAATATTCTCATAACACACATTATTTCAAGGTGCTACTGGTCCCGCTGGTCTGAAGGGTGACAAAGGTTTACCTGGTCTTGCTGGTACCCCTGGCTCAATGGGTCCTCCTGGCTTACCTGGACCTCAAGGTCCTAAAGGAGATCGCGGTCAAATGGGACAACCTGGTAGAGATGGACATGATGGTATGCCTGGTGTACAAGGTATCAAGGGAGATATGGGTTATCCCGGTCCTAAGGGTGAAATGGGTCCTCCTGGATTCCAAGGACAAAAAGGTGAAAAGGGTGAATTAGGGTTCACAGGTGCCCCTGGTATTCCCGGTCGCCAAGGTCTTAAGGGCGATATGGGAATGACTGGTCTCGATGGCTTCCCGGGTCCAGTTGGTGCTCCTGGTGAGAAGGGTTATCCTGGTCCAGCTGGTATAAACGGTCGTGACGGTAAGCCCGGTGCTAAGGGTGACAAGGGTGAACCTGGTATGGTACCACCACCTGGACCCAAGGGTGAGCCTGGCTATCCCGGTAGAGATGGTCAAAAAGGTGATAGGGGTGCTCCCGGTCCCCGTGGTTTGATTGGTTTGCAAGGTGAACGTGGTGAAAAAGGAGATCAAGGTTTAATTGGTTTAACAGGGCCTTTTGGACGACCTGGTCCCAAGGGTGACCAGGGCCTGCCAGGTCCTATGGGTCGCGAAGGTGTTCCCGGTTCCCTCGGTCCAAAGGGTGAACCAGGAGCTCCATGCTCTGCTGCCCAAGACTACCTTACTGGTATTTTATTGGTGAAACACAGTCAATCCGAAGAAATTCCACGTTGCGAGCCCGGTCACATCGAATTATGGTCTGGTTATTCCCTCATGTACATCGACGGTAATGATTTCGCACACAATCAAGACTTAGGTTCACCTGGTTCTTGTGTACGACGCTTCTCTACACTGCCTATGCTCTCCTGCGGAGCCAACAATATTTGCAATTATGCCTCCCGAAATGACAAGTCATTCTGGTTAACTACATCTGCCCCATTACCAATGAGTCCTGTTCCAGCGCAAGATGTCAGCAATTACATTTCCCGCTGTACCGTATGCGAGGCTCCATCAAACGTCATTGCTATTCATAGTCAATCTTTAGACATTCCAATTTGTCCAAATGGCTGGGAAGGTCTCTGGATTGGTTACAGTTTCATAATGGTAAAAACATACACTTCCCTGAGCAAACCAATTTATACGATTTAATTAATTAATTTTTTATTTCAGCATACTGCCGCGGGTAACGGTGGTGGTGGTCAGGATATGTCCTCACCTGGTTCCTGCTTACAAGATTTCCGCACGACTCCTTTCATTGAGTGCAATGGTGGCAAGGGACACTGCCATTTCTATGAGACAATGACTAGTTTCTGGATGGTGACAATGGAGGAATATCAACAATTCCAAAGACCCGCCATGGAGACTCTTAAGGCTGGCAATCTGCTACAAAAAGTCTCAAGATGTCAAGTTTGTATTAAGAACTCATCATAGAGCCTCAGCAACTAGCAGATTAAATAAAAACATCCGTAGTCTTATTCCCACCCATTCTTTCTTATCTTCCTACTTAACATACTATGTCCTCCTTTAGGTATTTTTCTCTTATTTTCTCCCAGTGTTTTTAAGCCCCAGTTGATATAATTTTTGTATAATATTCTACTCCTACGATACATACAACAAACAGTCGAAAGTTCAATTAAAAACGTTTTTTCCCTAATATAAAAAAGTAAATTAATATTTAAATAGAAGAAGAGATAATTAATTAATTGCAAAATGAATAAATAATGAATGCTTTATAATAAAATACATTTAAACATAATAATAATTAATATTCATATAAATATTAAGTAAACGAATACCAAAAATGATTAAAATTTGCTTAATAGAAAGCAATTTTTAATGAAACCAAAACTTTTTAACTAAAAAAAGATTCTCTTATCTGCCATTTAAACGAATTTATGAAATTCTTTTTTAATACACGTTTTTTTTAATAAATGTTATATATAGTGTTTAAACTTAAGAAAGAAAAGAAAAATAAATAATTAACAAAAAAAAAAAAGAAAGAAAAAACTAACAAATTAAATTTTAATACTCGGATTTATACATATATTTTCTGTGAGCTAATGAGAAAGCATCAAATGTTATTCGATAACGTCATGTATGTATGTAATTTTATGTATATGTACATAAAATATTTATAAATATTTACTATGATTATTGTGATAATGTTTCTTTTTTTACTTACAGTAGAACATGTGTAACTTGCGTAACAGTTACGACGTTTCTTCTAAATCGATAGAGGCCAGCTTTACCGTGGATGATACTAAAGTAACAAATTGACACGTTTTCAACCGTATTGTACTTTTCCTGAAACTTTTTCGAAGCTTTACAAAAAATTAAATTTTAAATTAAAGTCTTGAAACAATAATTTGTTGTTATCCTCAAGTAATTAATAATAATTATCAGAAAACACTAAATTTGTATGCAAAATTATATAAATATATAAATCATATTAAAATTTATCATATTGTATTGTTTTCTACGCATTTTAATAATTGAATGTCACTCGTGCAGCTCTCTATTAAATACAAATTCGAAAGCATTTTCTTGACATGAATTTATTAATCGTTCTTACAATCGCTTTGAGAACTCCCCTTTTTAAAAGTCCGTTAAAAAGTGTCGAAGCACTAAATTTGTGTAAAATTCAAAAAGTGAAAAAATAAAACAGGAAAAAAATAAAAAACCTAAACTTTTTAATAAAAAACTTCTCCAAATATGTACATTTGTATAGATGTATATAGTATACTTATATTTGCTTTATGGCAGAAAAAAATTAAATACGTGTGTTTTTTTTTATTCATTGGTCTACCTGTATACTTATTTTGCGAAAAGAAAATTATGTGCTCAAATTTCAAAATTATTTGTAATAAATGTTTAAAATATTCAAGCTAGTGTTGCTAATTTGACGAAAATTAAAACTACAAATGTGTAATTTTTAGTTTTTGGATATATAATTCAGAGGCCAAATTCGATATCGTACAAATATTCATACAAGTGCTTCAAACTTTAGCTATGAATTCCTTCCCTCAGCTTCATAAGGAAACAAACATTTAAATATTGGTACACATAAAATGTTTGAAAGTACTTCGACAGGTAACGATATGTACATATCGCACACTAAATCATAAACTGTCACAACTCAAAATTATCAAAGTGGTTTTGCTTTATTAAAAATCATTTACCTGAACAAAACTCTTAACGATCGCAATAATTTCTTGAAGAATATATAATACCGTTACAGACGTTAAGCAGCTCTAGGTTGAAGAACAGCTCTCGCGTCATGATAATTATATCTTTAGTGCGGTCAGGCTTGTGTGTTGTTTGGTCTTCGAGAGTTTTTCGTCTCGCTCGCATTATTTGACTGATCTGCCACGGATAACCGCATAATCTTGCGGTTCTTTTGCGGAATTTCTTTAACATCCACGTTGCTACTTCCAAAGCTTTTTCAAAATACTTTTAATAACATCTTGGGCATATGGTCTAGTTACTCTGCCCATATTTGTGCAAACATATTATGCAAATTTACTTTGTAGAATATGTATTAAATTACTAAATAAAAATTACACAGTTATTCTTGCCTTTATGTTACATACTGGCGTCATTTGCACAGTATCAACAGTTGTTTGCAACTACTCAGCATCTGAAATTTTTTTTAGTTTAGTGTGCGATATGTATATTAAAGAACACAATAATGAGAAAAATATTTAATTTTTTTATTAAATACCTACATGAATATTTCGTATCATCTTGTGTTAATAAATTTAATGTGTGAAAACTGAATATAATTTTTAAACATTTATTAAAAAGAGAAGAAAAGAAACTCAACTAAATACTTGTAATTATAATTTAAAATAGTTTTAAAGTTTATAAAATTTTTTTTATTGATTTCTTAACTATTATTTAACGAATTCGGGATTTTCTTGAATCTTTTCGCTGAATTGCAGCTGATTGTCAATAATTTGGAAAAGTTCTTGAGGGGCTGGTATGCGGCCAGTTTGCAATTTTGACCAAACAGGAACATCATTTAAAGAAATTTCAAAGGCACCGGAAGAAACCAGCTGTAAAAAAATATATAAAATATTAGCAGGAATAGTATTTACATACATATGTATATACAAGCAAAAAAATGTACTCACTTGGCCCTCCAGCATATTACCAACGAAAAATATCATCATACAAGCATACAACTTATTCTCCAGTAAATGACGCCACCAACTAGGAGTGCCCTGGCCAAATGCTCCAAATATATCAAAAGATGATACTATCACAACAATGAAAAGAATTTTCAAGGAAAATATGAGTTTCGAAAAATACATATTCATGCCGGGTGGGTCATAATTGCCACCTGTCACAGTGATTTGCGGGTATTTCTCTCCTAATATATTAACATAATCTTCGAATGCTTTGCGATAGCCACAGGAATAGCTTAAAATATGTATAAAAAGAATTTAAAAACAACTTTGTTTTCTTATTTTATTGATATTACCAATATAAGAAAGTCATTGTCGGTCCCCCAACATTTTGGCCAAACTTTGTTGCTGGTATCTCCTTTTCAGCATCCACATTGATGCTCCCAATTAATACAAATACTATACATAAAGAAAATGCCAGCGATATGTGATGTCCTCCTATAATGCCCATTTTTTTCTTAATAACAATTACTTTGATTAAATTTCACCAAGAAATCAATTACACTACTTTTTTTCCAATTGTATTTTGATAACAAAATGTCAAACTATGACAGGGTTAGTAAAGACAGAGATGTACATACATCTAGTGTAAAATAACGGAACCGTTGATAGCTTGATGCATAGATCAAAATTAGTTTAATATATAATTAGTTATTTAATTGAAAGATCTAGAGTAAAAATTTATTATTGATGAAGTGTTTGCAAATAAAGTGTAAAAAGTTGAAAATTGTATAATCTCGTTTGCATTATATGTATGTATGCTACAAATGGATAAGAATTATACAGTTTATTGAGACTTGAAAAAAATTGCATTATGCATATGTACATACACACACCTATGTGTGTATGCACCTACAAAGTAGTTTTTTTTTAACAGTGATTAATAAGAGAACTTAAAACTGAATTATTATTTTAAGGTTTAAAATAATAATTCATAGTTTTAAGTTTTCTATGTTTAAAATTTAAATATAGATTAATACAATGTGCATTAAAAATACCAAAAAAATTTATTAAAATTAGAAAAGTGTTACAAAATAATTTACAGTGCGTGCTCGCGAAATTTACAATGCAGTGACCTATTTTAACTAAAATTTAAAATCTAATCTTATAAACTTAAAAATATTCGAAAAAACTAACGTTAACTTCTGTGCCAACTACCTTGCTAACATATTCTCCAGAAATATCTTCCAATGGTTCCCGTAAAATATGTATGTAAGTACCTATTGAAGAAAGATAATTTGTATTTGGCCAACTAAATTCAGTTAGAAATCATTAGTCCCTATTTATACTATGCAAGTCTTATTGCTAAGCTGATTAGTTTATTAGGAGAGAGAGAGGGGGGGAAAATAAATGTTTATGTTCCCCTCGTCTCTCTCTCCCTGAAACTAATCAGCTTAGCAATAAGACTGCACAGTGTGATTTGGGACTAACTAGCATTATATCGCCTGCAAAATCACAAAGAATAAGTACTCTGTGCTCAAAATAAAGTAATTTTTCAATAAATCGCTTTAGCCAAAGTATATTTATATTGCTAGACCTGGATTTTAGCTAATTAAAGGCATATTGTAAATAACATTATTTGAAAAAATTTTAAAACGTGTCTTAAGTATACTGGTCCAAATTACGAGTGTCGTATTTCGATTTCTACTATGACGACTTTGTACTAGATTAATTAAAGATGAAATGTTGTATTGTTGTTTAATCTATACCTTTTTGTAACTCGTGGTCTCCACCTGACATAAAATGACTAACTTTAACATTAACTTCAAGTTAATGTTAGGTGTAGACTGCTCAAGTTAATGCTTTTTTGAAGTTATAACATTGTTGTTAGTGCATTTGTTTTAAAAACTCAGTTATAACTTCAAGTTACAGCAGTTTCATGTCAGGTGGAGAAGTTACAGCAGTTTCATGTCAGGTGGAGACGTAGGGTAAAATACGCAACATACTTAACCAAATTAGAAACGCATCTTTGTGTAATAGTACTTAAGTTTTTTCTGGCAAAGATTTATGATTGAATAATTTTGATAAGACTGCTTTTACTTTATTTGATCTTCCTAAATTGTGTACAGCATGCTTTTTAAAGTAAAGAAGCTTGTTGAAGTTAATGTCCAGATATTTAAAATTATATTCGAATAAACTTAAACAAATTTTAAACTTTTGTTTTCTCGAATATACGCGTTCCTTAACACCACTTTGCATGAATTTTTACAAATTTCTTTTGTCCATAAAACCAATATTAATCATTTATATGATGAAGACATGATGATGCGCACTGAAGTGCTCTCAAAGGAGATTCATCATGAGCATATGTATGTATGTATGTAAAATAGTCGCTCGTCAGCATAATGTTTAAACTCATTCATAAAATCTGATATACAAAAGTATATATTATACAAATGTGAAGCCAGAATTAAACCTTGCGAAACTTAAAAAAAAAACCAAATTGTTTCATGACTTTCTTAAAACCTATTGAAATCATTCTATGGATGATTCTGTTATGATATGCTTAATTCAAAAGCTTTTTCTAAGATCTTAAATCACACCATTTTAGAGCTTCCCATTTAAAACCTATGACCAGTGTATGGTTTTCTTGCAGTGAAAATTGCAACATTTCCTTCAGAGGAACAAGTTGTAGGCAAGAGATGCTTGCTTCTTATACGTACATATATATGTCAATGCTATTAGCAATAGAAAAAGCTCTTACAAATAAATCTCACTAAAAATTTTGTATAAATCTAATCTTAAAGTAATAAATTAGAAAACTTTTATTTTTTATTTTTAATTTTTAAATCAAATGTTAATGCGTTTCATTTTTGTTTCATATTGTTTCCGTTAATACAAAAATTAAAAAAAAATGTAAAACCATCTATGGTGCGACATTAAATGCATAAATTATTTAAATACAATTGTATCAAGCATAGCACCCAAACATTGCACAATGTTATTTTGCATTACTTTATCGACCTTTTCTTCTAAATGACGTTTCGGGTCCTGTTTGCCCACATTTTTAATGGCCAATTGTTCAGGTGTCATTTTTTCTTCATCTTCCAAAGCCTGCGAAAGCAAATATTAGTATTTTATTTTATTTTTTTTTTTTAGTAAGAAAATCAATCACCTTATTATAGTTTTTAGCTAATTCCAACATTTCCTGTACTGTGTTTTCATTAATTGCACAATGTTCATTGTAATCTGCCAAAGTAAGACCATCCTTCCACGATTTCTTATGCAGATTTAGCAACATCTTCTGTTCTAGTTCATTTTTACGATAATTAATGCTGATAGAGTAGTAGTGCCTATTTAAGCCATGTATTAAAGCTTGTACAGAAGGCTTTTGCAAGTGGCCGAGATTAGAGGTAGTTTGACGGGGCTCCTGTCCCAAAACTAACATATTGGGATTTATTAAACGGAAGGCGTCTATAACCACTTTGCCCTTCACAGATTGTATGGGGTCTACTACAACAGCCACAGCTCTTTCAGACAGCGCCTCAAATGACTGCTGAGTATTTATATCCACTCCGGATAACCAGCAACCAAATCCAGGATGTGAATGGTACCAACCTACCACCATTTCTGGTCTTCCTGTTTGTTTTAACATATCCAACATTTTTGCTTGGAAAACAGGATCAACCGCCTCAACTGAAACACCTGTACCGGTTTGAGGCATGGCAAAGACATCAATGACTTGTACGGTATAGTCATCCACAAATTCTCCTAGCATTAGACCCATAACTTCCATTGGAACACCCGCTCGACCGTGTTTTAACATTTTTAATAATGCCAAAGAGGATATATAAACCTGTTCAGCTGTATCAACTACGGGAGCATCAGTTGGTGGAGCTGCTTGTGGCATAGCGCCGCCCAAACGTAATAAACGATCCATTCTAAAAAAAATTTCGTCTATCGTGTTGCTTGTTTAAATATTAAAATGAATGTATTTACCTTTTAATTTATTTCTAGAGAGGAATTCGTAACAATTAATACTTAAAATTGGAGCTAGTTTTATTATCCGAGAGTTTTTTTTTTCAAACAACAGCTCACAACTTTTTCTTTCTCCTTTTATTCTTTTTGTTTGACAGTTCACAAATGTGCAAGTAATCAACAGTGTTGACCATTTAGCGATGTTGAAGAGTAAATATTTGTATGCGTCAGTTGAAGCACATTAAGCAAGGTAGTCGCATTTGAACTAGTAAAAAAAACAACATTCCAATCTGTTAATTCAAGATAATAAAGTTCCCGAAATTTACGTACTGATCTGAAGCCAAGTTTTTTCACGCAAAAATCCCCTCAAAGTTTTATTTGGTACCTCTTGTTTTATCCCTTAAGCTTCTCAACACCTCCCGCCAATAAACTAAGAAAAGCCTGCCTGTAAAAGCAAGCTGAAAAGTCACAATGTAAATTGCATGTAATGCAGTGTCCCGCAAAATAAAATATGTTTGTATTGGTGAGAAAAATGAGATTAAAATAAACTTGCACTTGAAGAAAACTTTTGTAATATAAAATACATGATGTGGTTATTAGTTGTTTGGATTTTTTTTTTTTTTTGTAAATAAGCAATTTAATATAAACTTAAATAAAAAGTAAAAATTTAATAACCATTCAACAATTTAGTGTATAAATTCAAAATTAAATTTATTCACCGATCTGTGGATACTATTAAAATGCCTTTTTAATCTATTTTCCCTATTATTTTTTAATGTTTCATAACATACAATGCATTGCATATTGCCAAAAGCATTTTTAATCACGAAATATTTCCCAGCTTCCATAATTATATTATCAATTTTTTGTCTGTAGAAATTTATTAAATTTGAACTTTAATTTCGTTCCATGTGCTCAAAAAAACTAAACAAAAAAACCAGGAAAAAATTAGATTTAGATTTATTTAGATTTATTTATTTTCAATTCAGTAATAATAAAGCCTATAGGGCCGAACTATTTATTACGTAAGGGTAACACATAGAAAAACTACACCTTATTAAAATGGATACACCAGAAATAATGTTCAATACTAATAATTCAATACTAATACTAGAGAAAAAACAAAAAAAAAAAAAAAAAAAAAATAATAATAATAATAATAATAAAGATAAGGAGTAGAACTTCAATTACAATAGTTTCAGAGATAGTTATTAAAAAACTGAAACATATATGAAAATATTATGTACATAAATATGTATATGAATATTTGATTTCGTTAATTTCATGGCTCCCCAGCCGTTTAGATAATAATTAAAGTTAGAAAAAAGAAAGGTTAAAAAAATAATAATAACCAAGTCCAACTAAGCGGTGGTCTGAATGCTTGATAGATTCAAAAGATGTTCTAGTAGTTTTTTACGATATGTATAAGTTGTTAACTGGAAATTTCTGAGGTTGCTTGGTAAATGATTAAAAAATCGGGCAACACGAATTAAAAATGATTTTTCAAAAGCATAAGACGATATTCTAGGAATAATAACCTGTGGATTCCTTACTGAACGAGAGAAAACAAATCTATTTCGAAGAGTGATTGGATTGCCACTTCTAATGACACCATAGAAAAAAATTAGACTCCTAAAAACAATAAAGTCTTTAAACGAACAGCCAAGAAACTGACATACAAATTCTGAAATATGGTCACGAAAACCAATTTTGTATACAAAACGGACTATCATGTTGACAATCCGCTTAAGTTTAGACACGTTTGATGCATTAGTACCTGATACAGCCTCGAGCCCATATAGAACAAGAGGCATTAGTAAGGCGTGAGACAGTCTCTTTCTAATGCAGAGCGGTAAATATAAATTTGTCGAGAATAGCCTACGTAAAACGCCAAAAACTTTTCCATGCAATGTGTTAAAATGAGGAACGAAAGAAAGCTTGTTGTCAACAATAACACCCAACACCAAAAGGCTGTCAACAAAATCGATAGTGATACCTTATCAGATAGCTGTAACTTCAATACATGCGTGCACAACTTAATTCGTCGCTTGCTCAGTGACGACTAAATTAAAGAGCATAAGCATGTGTGTGATTTTCATGCGCACAATTGTGCTATGGCTTGCGGGTTACTGATGTAATGCGATTTTTAGTCGGTTGAAATTTTACGCTAACAAAAATCCTCTCTCTGCGCATCTATCACCAACAACATTGTATGTCATGCCAGCATAACTATTCTAGTAAGTAAAAGCTTAATGCTGCGCTGATTTACACGGGCATAATTGTGCTGGCATAACACGCCAGTTTGTAGGTGACAGGACAAATAGAGTGGTTTTGCGGTTGCCATAACTTATCAACCAGCTACAACCTCGCATTAGCAGCATAAAATGAATACTAAAAACACTAACCCACAAAAAACTGTGTATATACATACGTTGGCAGCTCTATTCAAAAATTCATGTTGCTGTCTAGCAATAATGAGCTTTGGTATATGTTATTTTGTTGTTAGAAAATAAAAAAATTTGGTATATCTGTAAAATCTTGTGTTTTTTGTTTGTTGAACAATAATTTAAAATTTATGATAGTGCCACGAGAAAATATGCAAGTAAGCCCTGATAAAACTGAAGTCGACGACGAAGATGAGCGAACTGTATTTTGTGCAAATATTGATGAGAGAGTAACAGAAGATATATTGTATGAGGTATTTTTACAAGCAGGACCCATTGAGAGTGTCCGAATACCAAAAGATCATGGTGGAAGGCAACGAACATTTGGTTTCATTACTTATGTTCATAAATCCACAGTGCCCTATGCCCTTCAGTTGTTTCAGGGTATTTCATTATATAGAAAAACTTTGACCATTAAGTACAAAGGAAGTGCTCCACCGTCGCCAATGGGAAATTACAGTTCACCAGGTTGCAGTAATAAAAGTTTTAGCTACGACAATTCATCACTAAGGGGAAGTAATAATAACATATCACAAAATCCATTTAAAAATTTCTCCCCTCCCGATTATAATAAAAACTCTGGTATGCACTCGAATCTTTCAACATATGCCTCAAATCAAAGAAGACAAAATCAAAATGCTAGTCCGTACCAAAGAAATAACGATGGCAATGAAAGCCGGAATCGTGAGAGCGAAAGAGATCATAATAGAAGCCGCCATTACAATAACGGTAGCAACAGACATTCTGATCAACGTTTTAGTGGTAAAACTAGAAGGTAGCATATCGTTTTAGCATATTTTGTGGCAGTGTGGGAACTAATGCTTTTGGTACTTATCACAGAATTTATTAAAATAAGTAAAACACCAATGAAGATTTCAGACCTTTTAAATACTTTTTATCAATTTGCAATAGATCTCAGAAATTTTGATATTCTATCATGTTTTTTTTGACCAAAAATTTATATATTTAAAATAACATGTCTCAATCAGTATTTGTTTTCAATAATAAATAACCTGTTTCTCTACACAACCACGTTGTAGGCCTTTGTTTCTGCATTACAAATAGTCAACTTACCTGGAATTAGTAATTTCTATAAATTTGTTTGACTATATGGAATCTCAATATATATCATATGCACACATCATTAGTTCAAACTAAACACCATGTGTATGCTATAACAAGGGTTTTGATTTAATAAATAATATGTAATAAACCAAAACTGATCTAAAATTTTTTGTTATTTTTGTTGAAGAAGTTATCAGAAAACCAAATATCAAAGCAATCGTTACATTTAGAAGCACAAATTCGTTGTGTTTTTTGAGAATGCGTGGAAAAAATTCTTTAAACGAAATATTTTTTGATAACATATTTCTCCAATGGCACCGCTGTGATAAAGTAAAAAATATACTTCCTGGTGTAAGAACTTTTTGAACTTATGATCTACGGAAAAATACTTTTTAGAAAATATTTTCAAGCGAAGAAAACTTTTTTGTACTCTTTGAAAAATTATTTTTTGCGGGTTAGTCGTCCCCCTATTTTATACCACCAAGATTTTGTGTGAGCATGCAGTTTATTCCCCATATACAATTTGGTGACACTAACTGTTGTAGTTGTGGAGATATGAATTGAACCGCGAAAAAACCCTTTGGCCCCACTGTGCTTCGTTTCAAAAGCTCTTTTAAAATAAAAAATCTTAAATTTTTATAGTTATTTTTTTTTTCAATAATTTTCTAACTGCCGTATTCAGAAAAAATAGTTTTTGTTTGCAAAATGTTTACAAAGCAAATTTTGTATGGAAATTTGTTTGTTAAACGTTTTGTAAACCAAAATATTTTTTTCTAAATAAGGCCTTGAGTTTTCAAAACTTAGATCAGATTTATACTTTGAAATTTTCGAGTTGTTTTTTTTTTGGCATGTTTTCGAAGTGTTAATTCGAGAAAATTTCACTTTTTCGAGTTTTTGCATTATTTTCTATTGGAGTTGTTCTATTGGCATTTTACAGTCCACAGAAAATATTTCCGTCCTTAGTGACGCATTGCGCTTCCTATTCTGTTATATTCTTGGTCAGATTGATTTGTAAGTATGCCTAGTGTTTAATATTCGGGTATTTGATGAAAAACTATTTAGACACAAAACCAATTTGAAAACGATAAAATGTGTGATGTGTTTTCTACAGTCGTTTTTTCAATAATTTTAAAATTTGTTTCTAATTGTTTTTCCAAACAATTTTTATAAATTTCTTTTCACATCTCTATTAAATAATTTATTTTTTTATCTTCTAGTGTGCTTTTTAGAAATCAGTTGTTTGAGATTATTCTCAAAAACGATCGGAATTCATCACACCTTTTCAGAACGATTGTTTTGAAATCGTTTTGAAAATGATCGTTTTCCATCACATACCTGATTTTTTAAAACAAAACGAATTTTGTTAGGTCCACATGTAGAAAGCTTGTACACATTCCAATTTGTAAGATAATACATTTATTTAGTTTGTTTACAAAACTTTATTTCACATAAATTTATTTCAGTTATACAATTTAAAATGAAATTTTTTACTTTTAATGGACTACATGTTTGAAACACATTTATGATTCTATGAACAAGGTATCTAAATTTATGTTGAGTTCTATGAACTTCTAGGAAATACATATTTACAATAGATATCTATTGAAATAATAAGTATCTAGTATATTCTTATAAAAAGTTACACGTATTTTTAATTTTAACGTATATTCTTTAGGGTCTTCTCAATATTACGAAATGTACGCTGCGGTATAATCTCAAGTAATAGACGTGAATAGCTTGGATGACCGGATAATTGTTTGAACAAAGACTTAGCGTAGCTGCGAGTATCTAGACTGCCTTCTAGTAAAAGATTGGCACCAGTTAAAAAGAATTTATCTCGCTGATCACGAGGCATAGTGTATATCTTTTCGCAACTTAAGCGCTCTACCAGCCGATTCAATAATTTTGCTGTAGTCGTGCGTACCAAAGCATTTGGATGTACAGCTCCTTTACTTGTTAAAATGTTTAATATTTTCGCAGGCGTTAGATTATCGCACATGGATTCTAGCGCTCGCGTAGCATCAGCACGTATAAAACGATTCGTATCGGCGGTGCGATGTAGTAGGGCACATACCAAATCATCACATTCTTGTTCCAAATAGCGTGACTTAAGCGTAAATAACTCTGTTGCTGCAGTACACGCAGCTCTCGCTACTTGAGATCTCAGATTGCGCACAGATCTAGTCAGTTGTATGCATACCATATGCATTTGAGGTTCCAAATTTTCGGGATGATATCTCATGAGTCGGACCATATTCTTGAGTCCTTGCATAACTACCTCCCAGTTTGAAGCGTCCAGCTGGTCGAATGTCTTCATTAACGCCTCACGTGGTTTTTCAAAGCGCTGCAAGGTGTTGGGAAAGAGTTCAGCTTGCACCATCTTTATTGATTGTTTAACGGGAGAGATTCTTCGATGGCTTCTAAGGAAATGTGATGTTTTTGATTTTTGCTTTAATGGTGTATGTGGCTTCAAAGGCAATAAAGACGAGGCGGTACTGCTGTTTAATTGGGCACTTGATTGAGAACTAGTTTCGGTGGTATTGTCCATGTATTCATGCTTCGAGGCTGGTCTTTCATACAAGGACTCCATTGACTTTACCATGGAGTTTCGTCGTGATAAAGCTTTGATTTCTTCGATTGTGGGACTCTGAGGTATAGAAATAGTTGGTTGCGATTTGGCAGAATTTGGCTTTGAATCGCCTTGAGCTGCTTCATTATGTGAAGCTTTAACATCTCCAACTTCCTCTACTTCTTCCACTACCACAAAGCTTGCATTATCTTCTATATCCTCTTCTATGACAAGGGACCTTGCCGATTGTGTTCTTGACAGCACTGTAGGAGTATCTTCCAGTTGCGTCTTTATACTTTCAGTCTTGCTCTGCAAACTAGCTAAACTACCATGACGTTCAATATTTTTCTCTTTTGCGTAGGTTTCTTCTCGAATTTTGTTGTCGTCAATATCTTCCAATTGTAAAATACTTCCGCCTGTTCGCCATTTAGAAGGCGATTCACTGGCTACTTCGGTGTTTTCAGCTGCTTCAGTTAACGTGCCTTCAATTGTTGTCAGTGGTGAGGTGACTGAAGCTGTAGTTTCCTGAACAGATTCCGCACCCTCATGATCATTATCATCAACATCATCATCAGCATCATGATGAATAGTCGTTGTCTGTTGTATGATAATATCATTAACTGTTTTCGAAAGAGATCTATCGTCAGCATTTATAATTGGAGTGTCTTCCTTAATACTTATTCTGCTCTCATTACTGGATTGAGCGGATGCTGTCGTTTTTAGAGAGTATGATGCTGATGTTACAGATTGCGTTGGCGTTTTATTTAGTTGGCTTTCTTCAATAACTTTTGAATTTGCTTCAATTTCCATTGCTTGGGTATCTCTTACGTTTCCATTGGGCGTTTGGGAAGATTTGTTACTAAAAATAAAATTTATATGTAATTTGAATAAATATAGAGGCATAAATAATAATTGAAATATATAAATATTTGAAATAAAAAATTTCACGAAAGTATGTGGAAGATGTGTGCCACTTTGCGTGGGAAAGCCAGTCTCCAAAGGCCGTACGTTTTAGGATGAGTTCTGATTCACTTACCAATGCCCAAATGGTAGTCGATCCTTAACCGGATCTAACGAGCCTACTAACCCGGCCTGTGAAGCTTGTGGTCTTCGTCTAGTGTCAGTGATTTTCGTGGGAGAACTTGGCAAAGTTTTGTGATTAAAATTATATCCTTCATTCCCTACTTGCAAGGCTAATGCAGTTGTGCCACAAATTAAGGATTACAATATTTACATCTTATTGATTTTTTTTTGGGAGTTTTTCTTCTGAATATTTTTATATCCAAAAGCACGATCTTTTTGCTTCATACTGAGCGTCAATGCCTATAAATTCCTTTTTAACCGACTTCAAAAAAGGAGTTTATCAATTTGTCTACTTTTTTCTGGTACTGTTACTCTTCATAACTCGGTTCGTATTACATCGAATGTAAAAATTATTATTTTTTGTCTGATAATGTAATTTCATTTTATGATATTCTACTTATTTTATTGAGGCGAAACCTACCAAACAGCTTTGGTTTTTGTATTTAAACAATTTTAAAGTTGCAAAAATGGGCAAGGCTACACCCATTAAAATTATTATTATATTTCAGGTAGTTCCACTTAACCGATTTTTATGAAACTTTTGACACACCTTGAGCCCTAAAATAGACACAATATTGCAATTAAAAAAAAATTAATTTTATATTCCATAAATTTTTTTTCGAAAATTTTCTATCAGATATTTGGATTGAAGTCGATTTTTTTTGGCAGAATTTTTTTGAATTGTCTGTATCTCGAGATTTTCTGTTATATAGTAAAAAGAGGATGCTGCGTCACGTAATTTGCATTTACTCGAAAGAAAGATATCGATCGGATAAAGGTTCTATATCTGCTGGAGCTTACAAAGATATTACCCTGAATTGAAATATAAGAGGAAATCTCGTACAAAACGTCTTTCTGCACAGCCTTTTTAAATTTGTGTGAAGTCAGTTCAAGAAAAAAAATCTATAAAATATGTTCTACCACTCAATTGTGAATAAATTCAGAATTTATGAAACGAATTTAATAAATTTAGCTCATTCTATTTGTATCATATCGCTCATTTGCTTCAATAGTGGCATAACTCAAAAAATGAGTTTTTTGAGTTAATAATGCAGAAAGATGCGGCATTTTGTATTTTATCTTGTGTAAAAATTTCATATAAATAGCTTGTACCATCACCTCCTGAGAGAAGAATTTTTTTTCATTTCTCCATTGAGTTGTATGCAAAATAAAAACTTAAAACGCGTTTTCTGCAAAACTGGTTTTTTTGAGTTGTGCCACTATTGAAGTAAATGAGCGATATGTAGTTATCTCAATTAATAATAAAATTTAAAATTTTCTTCAATTAAAAATTTTAATGAGTCTTTTAAAAAATTATTAAAATTTTTTCGAAAAATTATATTTATTTTGATAAAATTTTCTGAATATCTCTGAAATTAATTAGAAGACTTAAAAAATTAATAAGGGCGTAATTTAAAAGTTATTTTATTTCCAATCCTTCTGTGTGTTTTTTTAATTTAATCGAAGAACTAGTTCTCGAGTAAATGAAAATTATGTGATGCAACATCCATTATCTCTCTTTGCTTTATAACAGTAAAACTCGAGATAGAGAGTCAATTAATAAAAAAGTAATTTATAGGCATTTGACTTTAGTATCATATATATGTAAACTGACTAACGAAACACGGGCCTTATATGTAACTCGTGTTGGCCTGTGCTATAAAATACTAATACTTTTATTTTGTTTAGACAAAACATCAAGCTCACATGATAAATTACATGTTTTCTAACGTTCTACATATGGGCATTTCCAGGGTGACGAACGTTACTGTCGTACGTCTTAAATGGGAAAGAAAACCTAAAGCAAAAATTTTATTTTGTTAATTTTGTAATTTTTGAACAGCATTGGACTGGTTTTATATTAAGTGGTAAATCTGTATTTTTGCATAAATAGGTTTCTGAGATATTAGCAAACAAAAAGTGATACGAACGTTACCAAAAAAGGAAGTGGTGTTGATTCGCATCTATGAAAATGCAAAACTCTGCGAAATGAATCACGCTTTTTCTAAACCACAAAACTTAAATTGATCTGTACAAATTTCGCTTTTGCTTATTGTTTGTTGCGTTGAAATTATTTTATAAATGTCTTGTATACAAGCAATAGTTGATACGTAACGTTACATTCGTTACATGACATATTTTTCCAATATGTAATTTTATGTAATTATTTATTTAATACAAATAACAATGCTCTTCAGGATATTATGTATCTATCGTCTTACAAAAGGCAAAAGGAACTATCATCATTTTTAAACAATTTTTAGCAATCGATACATATTAAATTTAATTGAACTAGAGTGAATTTTAATCAGGAATAATTTCTTAATAGGTAGTAAGTTGAGTATTTTCAATTCTTATTGAATGAAATATTTTTATTAATTAATGTGAGTTTCTAAAGAGAACAAAAATTAAAATTAAATTCGTCTGTTCTGGGGCATCCACATCGTTTTTTCATGTTTTCTTGTGAGTTCGGATGTTAAAACACGTGTTACACCTGTTTAAGTTGAATTTAGAAAATACGACTAGTATGTGTTTTAGAAGAAAACAATTTGGAAATAGACGATTTGAAATTTTTAGAGTTTTTCGTTTTCACTTTTGAGCAAAAAAACCCTTATTCTTTTCACTTGTAAACAGTCTTGTGAAAAAAACGCAACAAGAAAATCAAAAAAATTTTGAAGTCGTCCGTTTCCAAATTGTTTTCTTCTAAATGTACCATGTGTTTTAACATCCCAACTCACAAAAAAAACATGTAAAAACGATGTGAAAGCCAGAACTTTGACGATTATCTGACCTTCATTTTTCTTTTAGTTCCGATATATTTTTGTCTCAGACGATTTTTTTCTCTTTTAGCGAATTGTTGTCATCTTTGGTCAACTTTAACACCCTTTTATTTTTTCTTTTGTTTTTTGATAATCTTCTATCTTTAATATGTCCCTTTTTAAATTGTTTCTATGACGCTTTTCATTTTCTTTTTTCTTTCCGCCAGCTTTTTATCCCTCTGCATAAAAAGATACGTTAACCCATAACAATATTTGTTTTGAAAATAAAGCATTATTTACGATTATGAGCTATACAATCTTCGAATACTAAATAAAAAAATATTTATAAATTTTAGTTTTTGTATAAAATTTTTCTTAAGGTAAGTCTAGACGATATGTTGAATCAGCAAATGTATGCTTATGTTCATATGCTTTAAAATAACAACAAATCCTGCTGTCAGCATATATATATGTTAGCCGTCTATACAGTATGCTGAAAGTACCACATTTTTTAAAGTCAACATATGTCAGCAAATGATAATACAACATATGAATTAGCATAAAATTTTTGTGTCTACATGATATGCTGAATTCCGTATTCTAATATATATGTTGAGTCATGTGAGCATTTGCTTAGATATAAAATAAATTTTGACAATTCTTTTTCTTTATTATAAATTTATGTATGTACACATTCAATTATCGCTTTCAGTGCAAAAAATTATATTTTTGGTTAATAAAAATTGGTGCAATTATACATGTATGTAATTATATAAACAAAAAGAAATTCGCAAAATGACGGAAATTGGCAAAAAGCTACAACAGCAAGATGACAAAGTCTAATAATGTTTTAAACTCTTCAAAATTGTTAAAACTACTAAAAACCACGCGAAAAGCCGCCTTTATTGTGAACTTTGCAAAAAATCGCAAAAAATTGGCAAAATTTTAAGCAAGTCATACTAAGGATTAAAAACCGCTAAAGCTGTAAGGAATGCAAAAAATTCGGCAAAAATCGCGAAAATTACATAAATTCGCAAAAAGTTACTAACAGCGGGATGATGACAAATTCCATCATTTTGACGAATTCCAATATTTTTTAAAAATCGGCAAAACTTTTAGGAGGCTGAAAGCATGCAAAAAGTCGATTTTATTGCGAAGTTTGCTGGAATAAGATTCATTGTCTTCTTCAGAATCGCCTGAAATTTTTTTTATGAAATTTTAATTTCCCTTATTTTTTATTCACCCGAATTTACCATGAATATTTCTGCAGTATATTTTTCGCGTAATGTAGAATTGTTTGTGTTTTTTCTACTATTTTTGTTATTTTAATATTTACGTTATTTTTATTTTAAAAATGACAAATTAGGAAACACTGTTCATACCTGAGCAGAGTTAAAATATCAATTCTATATGCTATCAAATTTGCCGTATGCTGAAAAGCTTACATAGGCTTTTCAGCAAATAACATATCTGACAGCATACATAGGAAATTTGTTACAAAGGAAAAATATGGTGGCTATACGATATGCTAAAATCTTGAAAATACGTTTGTTGACAACGTTAACAAAAGCTCTTCATATGTCTGTCGTTAAGCATACGTATGTTGAAAAAATTTAGTGTCTACACGATATATTGGCACTGGTAACAAATTTTTTATCATAAATATGCTGATTCAACATATCGTCTAGATTTAGCTTTACAATGATGAACGCTACAAACTTTGCCTACCTCAAAAGGCATTTGTTCTGAAAATTTTTGCAAAGTGAAAAATATTTTTAAATTCTGTTCCACAAACTTGACGTGTCAAATATAACTATAATATTTCATCCTCTTTGGAAACGAATGTTACATTGAAGGATAACGAAAAACAAGTGGAAAATATTAATGTTAAAGGATATTTGTTTACTCTCTCTTCATTTGTTCCTATTAGTTGTAGATTTAAGAACATATTTATGGAAAAAGCACAACCACATACTTATTAATGTTTTGAACATTAAAGAGGAAATATGATTAAATATTACTAAGAGTTAGAAAAATAGAAATTAATTTTTGGCAGCCTAGTTTTTCTTTACTACAACTAAGATGGCGTATAAATACATTATAATCAAATTATTTGAAGGGTTTTTTATGATACTATCGGTCAAGCAAAGCTTTTTAATAAAATTTAAATTTTTGGTAATGGTCCCTGGAAATGCCCATATATGTATTTAAATTCATTTTGATGTCATACATAGATAAAAAAAATATTTGCTTATGCGAAATTCCGTTGTGAAGTGTGCTGCAATTTGAACTATTGTTAGTATTATTATTTAAGTTCACTGAACTTTCGCTTCTTTCTGTTGTAGTAAAATTTTTATTTATTTATTTGTGCAAAAATGACCAATTACCCTACCAATGGTTATTTATTTATTTGTACGTACGTATGTATATACTCGTATATGTTTAAGACCACTAAAATACATAAAATATTAATGCATCTAATATCTATGCTAATAAGGAAAAAGCGGTTAAGTCGAGATAAGCTGATTTTGAGTTAATGGTACCTCCGTAATCTGCATATTTGAAAGTACCCCTGGGCAAAATTTCAATTGATTTGTCCGATTTTTCAAGAAGTTATAGCAAAATGACTTGCTGCTTATCTTTTTTAGACTTCTAATCTCATTTGGAATAATAGCTTAACTTGGGTTATATTTTAGTATATTTCAACTTGAATGTATTATTTACTGTGTGTAGAAAGATGTTTGCTTAAAAAAATATACTTTTACTTTAACTTTAAATTTCATTTCTATTGCGAGAGGCGTAAAAACCGTAAGCATTTTCTAAATGTTAACTTTTTGATAACTGATGGTGACGCGCCTCCCTACTCCACCATTATGGGACATATAGTATGAATAAAAAAAATATAAAAAAATATAAAGCTCTTCTGCTTTAAAAGTACAGTAGTTTTCGCTTATAGTCACATTTAAAATTGCACAGAAATTGTGGACTATATCGCTAATGTGACTATAAGCATAATTTCTTTCTACTAAACAGTAGATGGGGGTTGAAATTTAGTTTAATTTTTTGGTTTATGACTTAAATAAATAACTAAAAAAAATCTGTTGAAAATTTTTGTGACTATAACGCGAATTGTTTGCATACAATTTGGATTTTGACTACCACAAAGTTGGTGCATATATGTATGTCAAATATGACTATATAGTAAATGGACTATATCCTCAACTTTTTGAATGAAATTAAGTTCAAAAGTCACAAAAAACATTAAATATGGACTATATCATTAATGTGACAATAAGCGGTAGTGACTATAAACGACAACTACTGTATTTATTAGTATTGGTGTTTTGATAAATACTAATCCTCACAAAAACATAAATGTGAAAAAAGCCCAAGTTCCTATAAAAAAGTTCGGCCATTAAAAGTAGTGAGATATAAATTTTGACCAAGTTCTTGTTTGGTACAATACCTTTCACTGACATATGCTATACATTATATACATTTGTAATCGTAAGGGTGTCATATAATTTTTAGATAATCTGCTGAAAGAAACATGTAAAATACAGCGTCAATTTTGGTGGGAGTGATCCCGTGATATTTACATATTAAAGTCTGCTTAGCCGAAGTACATAAATCAAAAGGATATGCCCAATGTGCACGCAAAGTTTCAATAGGGTAGGTGGTGCATTAATTTTTGGATTTTCCAATTGAATGAATCAATTAGGACTATTTGGCTACAAAATGTCAGCTTTCTACAGTATAATATTACGTAAAATTTTTATGGGCCTGGCCCCTCCGACTTTTATTTCTACTAGTGCTTATGGTTCATGTAAAGTTTCGTAGGAAAAACCTAATGAGAAATACATGAGTAATAGACTAAAAACTGATAAGCCGAAGTACATGAAAGAAAAAGCTAAGATTTATGGGTGAAGTCACGGCCACTTTTCAAAACAGGAAATTTTTACTTTGGATAAGTGCAATCTGTATGAAAAGTTCCAATAAAATTGAACTTAATTTTGAGTTTACAGTGCTTCTTTCCTATCCCTGATTGAAACTTCTGGTTTCTTAGATTTTTCTTAGTGATCTCTGATTAAGATTAATTTGTGTACCAAATTTCAGCTCTCTAGTGCGAATTGGAGTTTTAGCGGATAAAACTTCTTAGTTTTAAGATTTTCCCACTGGCTTACTCATCTACAATTGCTTGTATATAAAATTTCAGCTCTTTAGCGTGAACTATACCTTATAATTTTATGAGCATTACCCCTCCTACTATTTTAAACTCACAATATTGTTGTGAGCAGCGTTTATAATTCATGATAATTTTCTTCTAAAATATGCTAGACCGAAGTAGATTAAACACAAGGCTAAAATTTTATGGGAGTGATCACGCCCACTTTTTTAGGTGATAATTTAAAGTATTGTATACGTGCAACGTATATGCAAAGTTTCACTAAAATTGCTTAAGTTAAAAGCTGTATATTAACAGCCTTATTAATATAACTTTTTAAGGCTTTATAAAAGGGTTTTAACACAAATTTTCATAAGAAATTTTTCTTAGAAAGCTGTAATAAGTTTTATTAATATGGCTGTAAGTTTTCAGGTTCAAACAATAGTAGCGTGGCCCCGCCCATTCTGAGAATTTTTTTTTGGTTTTTCAGATTTTTTTTAGTTGGTTTCTCACCTAGACCTACTTGTGTATCAAATTTCAGCTCATATGCGCAACTTTTAATTTTTAATTTTAATAGGCGTAGCCCCGCCCCTCTGACTAAGATTTCTGGGCTTTCAGGTTTTTTTTTGTTGTTTTCTCACCTATACCTACTCGTTTATCAAATTTCAGCTCCTTAGCGCAACTTTTAATTTTTAATATTTATGGGCGTAACCATGCCCACTTTTCCAAACTTAAGATTTTTTTCGGCCAGTGTTTATTATGTGTGCCAAGTTTCGTTGCAAACGGATAATAATACATACAGAAATAGTGTATCTAAATATGCTGAGGCGTAGTACACGAAAACGAAGTTGAAATGGTATGAACAATTTTTAGGCTTGCCCTATCGCAGTATGTATGCCGAATTTCAATAAAATAGCTTCCATTAAGCGCCTTAGATTTGCTTTTTTAATTCTAGCCCTTGTGGTCGTAGCCCCGCCCTCCTAGCCAAAATTTTTGGATTTTAAATTTTTTTAGTTTATTGTCCAACTAGACCTAGCTCTGTAGCAAATTTCAGCTCACTAGCACACATTTTAATTTTTATGGGCGTGGCCCCGCCCCCTTGGTTAAAATTTTCGGGTTTTCAGATTTTTCTAGTTCATTGCTCACCAAGATCTACTTGTGTACCAAATTTCAGATCTCTAGCTATAGCGCAAGTGCTTCATAATATTATTATGACAAACACAAACACAACTCGCAAAGCGATTAGCTTGTCTGCGAAAAACACCCA
This sequence comes from Tachina grossa, assembly GCA_949987645.1. Classification (NCBI taxonomy): domain Eukaryota; kingdom Metazoa; phylum Arthropoda; class Insecta; order Diptera; family Tachinidae; genus Tachina; species Tachina grossa. The sequence continues at coordinate 32,582,037 of OX465275.1, forward strand.
GGGTCTATGGTGGGAATCGAACCCACGACCTCTGGACTGAGCGGCTAGCATCGCTACCACTCAGCCACAGGGGCACCCTTAATGAGTGAGTCAGTGAGTATGTCTTAAAATATGCACTTTTTGCACCTCCATATCTCCGGAACCTTTCATTGTAAAGCTTTCAAATTTTGCATATGAGGTTACATGAATTTCTATTCTAATTATGATTTAAATTTCATAATTTTACGGTCGCGGGGAACAAAGTTATGAGGGGGGTAAAATCAGCTCGAATGGCTTCCTGTAAATATACACACTGCGTGCATTGGCGAGAACTTGGCCTGGCGCACTACCGTGCGCCTAGATACTCAGCGATGCCAACTATTTATAACCCAAACGCGCTATTACCCTTCTCAAAACGCGCTAAGTTGCATCATTGCCAAATATTTATAGCAAAAAACGCGCTATTTTCTACGCGCTAAATTAAATTTCAATAAAAGTCGATGTATATATGTATTAGTAGTCGTATATACAATTCATTTTTCAGATTTTGCAATATTGCTTCCTTGACATTATGTTTTAATTAACTAAAATCATTTAATACAGAATCAGAATCGCCTTCCAAATAATCGAGATGCTTAGTTTTTGTTTTTAATTTATTTCTAAAGCTACGGTCACACTTGTCAAACATTTGCCCAAAAAAGCGTAACCAACAAACACTAATGAAAAAAGTTTTTGATCCAGACACTTGTTTATCATATTAAACAGTTTCGAACACAACTAATGGACAATGTCGTAGAATCCAACAATGTTGGATACTATTTAACTTGACAAACTTTCGACTGAATTGAAATATTTTTCGTTAGCATTTAGTGGTTACGCTTTTTTGGGCAAATGTTTGACAAGTGTGACCGTAGCTTAAAACTTTGTAACAACATATAAGTTGTCGAATAGTTGTGCGATTCAAATGCTTTTTGTACTTCAGCTATAATAGATGCTTTGTAAGTTATGTAAATTTTTTGGGTCTAGGGATGAAACGATACGAGTAAATATAAGTAGGTACTCGATACTTTTTCTCATAATCCAAGTACTTTTGGTATCGATACTTTACTACTTAGTACCAAGTAGGTATCGGTAAAATGTACTCGTATCGGTCAAAAGTACTCGTTTCTAATTTGCCACAACAATATTGAACATGACGTTAGTTTAACAAAATTTCATTTGTTCGTATTAAGTTTAAATTTATGATTAGAATATATCTGAGGCAAAAAGGAAAAAGTGCTTAAGTCGGGATAAGCTGTTTTTAAGTTGACGGTACCCATGTATTCTCCGTATTAGAAAGTACCCCTCGGCAAAATTTAATTTATTTTGTGCTCTTTTTTAGGAAGTTACAGCGCGATGGCTTATCTTTTTTTACTTTAGCTTATACTTTGGTATATTTTAAATCGAATATGTTATTTATAGTGTAGAACGATATTTTCTAAAAGAAATTTAAGTGAATACCGAATTTCCTAATTTAACTGTAAAAGAAATAGTCGTGCATTTCCGAAAATCGACTTGAAAGTTTAAAAGTGCTCTTGCAGTAGAGCAGTAAAGTATGACTCAAGCACTTTTTCCTTATTGTATTTACTTTTGTTTCACTACATCAAATCATATGAAGAATTTGACCGATACAAGTACGTATCGATGCTGTTTATTCGATTCTGAGTAGGTATCGATACTTTTGAACCGATACCGTATCAAGTAAAAGTATCGATACCTTGGTCGTATCGTTTCATCCCAAATTGGGCCATTGTATGTAGTACATATTTTTGATTATGAAATTTCAAAATATTTGTCATTACAGTAATAAAATGCGTTTTTTATTCTAACCACAGTCAAGCAAATTTTGTTTGCGACAGCTGAATCATTAAGGGCCAATTTCACCAACTCATATTTCACATTCATATTTAAATGTCGATTTTCATGAATTTTTGTATGGAAAAATTGCTTTTAAATATGAATTGATATTTAAATAATTTGGTGAAATTGGCTCTAAGAGCCAGTTTTTCACATAAAGATAAACTCTACTTGTCAGTTAACTGTAGTTTAAACTTAAAACTTTGTTTTTCAGATAAAGATTATCTAGTTAAAAATCAAGGTTTAACCGGGCAACATTGCGCAGTTAAACTCAAGTTAGAACTATCAAATGATAAATGATGATATACATACATATGTAGACATGCATAAAATAATTACTACGCAATTGAAAAAAACAGTTTTACTGAAAAGTTTAATAAATAAATGACGACGAAGATTTTAGCGATTATTAAACCTCCAATCCAATCCAAGTTATTATGGATAGTGATAAATATAAAGGAGATACATACGAACACGCCAAAATGATTTTTATGTATGTAATGAATTGGAATTCTTTCAAATATTTCGTTGGATTTAAAATTTTATGTTCTTTTGTAGTTTATTTTTGGAGCGTCACTATTTTTAAGTCCATATTACTTATTTTTAAATTCTTAAAAATTTCAAAAAACTTAGAAGTTTTTTAATATAAATTTAAAGAATTGTCATATCGCTCTTTAAGTGTTGCCATATTTATATAAAATATTTTCAAGAATGCCATATTTATATTGAAAGCAAAGTATGGCATTTCTAGCTAAATTGACAAATTTAATCCATCACTGAAAAACTGAATAGGCGGTTGAAACCCCTTTAACTTCGTTTCTTGGTTAACTCAAACGAATGTTAAACTAAGTTTAACTAACTAGTAAAAAACTAGCCCTAAATAATTTAAAAATTTTTATCGGAGTTTTGGATATTAGAAAATTGTTAAATTTATACAAAAAAAGTTAAAAAAATATTGAACTGAAATGATATTATTGACTTTATTCAAAACGTGCTAGTTTAGCGCTTTTTTTTATTAAACGCGCTAAGACGGAAAAAAGCGCGTTTGGCATAGTTAAAACGCGCTAAATTGGCATCGCTGCTAATACTAATAAGAGACCGGTAGAGCTGGCAAACTATCGATAGTATCGATAGTTTTGTTTTTATTAGACTATCGATAGTTTTTTCTCGATATCGATACTATCGTTGAAAAAATTTATTAACAAATTGACAATAAACTCGATAAAATTTATTATATTAGTTGTCTTCTATTGAAAATAGAATCTCTCACTTACTAAAATAACGTCATAATTAAAAAAATAAATTAATGGAGTTAATAATACACCCGTCATATTTCATCTTTTCTAAAAACTTCAGGCTTAAATTAAGTTTAGGGGCACCTCTCCTATCCTATAGAAAATTGAAAATATGAAAATAAATTAAGCAAAAAAATTGGCGGCGAGGCCTAGTTTCTGAGTTATGATCCTCTGAAATTGTAGTACAATAGCGTGATTGTTCCCTCCCAGAGATATGCGCGTTTTATTCAGTGATGGTACACCAAAGATACACGTATTTAAATCTTTAAAATGGCTCTCCTGAACAAAACAGGTTTTTACCATTAGGTAAAAAAATTTTGTATCAATATTGCATAATTTTTTACTTAGTTTTTTCCTCCTCCTGTAAAATATTAAAAAATGAGTTAGGGCCTTTTCGTATTAAGTTAACGATATATAGTTATATACATTCATATATTAAAAATGTATGGACCATATATAATTTTTTTAGCTGGGCACTTACATTTCATCAATTGTTTCCAAAGATATTATCGGCGTATTAGCATGCTCTTTGGTTTTAAAATTATCCTTTTTCGAGTGATTCCACTTAAAACTTTTTATCTTATGAGTATTATTTATTTCGACATCGTGAATCGATTTTCTGCGTTTATAATAATGGCAACACAGACAGCAGTAGAATCGTAAAAAATTCTTTATACTTTCAACAAAAGCCGGTCGTGTATTTGTTAAATTTTCCCACAAATATTCTCTACAAGCATGTAACACATTTGCCGTCCTATCCATAAGCTGTGAGCAATTAAATAACATGCTTGAAAAATTTCTATCACACCTTTATGATGTTTTATCTTTGATTATAAATAGGTCCCAATCAAGTTATGTTTTTTAGTTTAGTTTTAGTCACGGCTTTTCTTTGCTATTGACCAACATGCAAATATGTATATAAATTAGCGGCAATTGTCCTCATTAACGGCCAAAGGCACTTGAAATTCTCTTTAAAACTCAAAATATACGAATACATGACGGTTGGTAAATTTCATTTATTTATTTTTTTTTATTTCTAATAAACTGCGTAAAATCCATTCATTTCACTAAGTTTTGCGTTTTTTTCTTCTAATTTTTTGTTGTTGTTTTGTTTGTTTGTTTGTGTGTTTTTCTTGATATGACCACGTTTGTTAAGTTTCATTTAACGACTGAACTTTGTTGTGTCCACAATTTGGCCGAAAGTCCTTTTCAAATACGAGTAGTATACTTATAATATTAGCACACTAACACTTTCTCACACCATGTTCATATTCATACATAGTATATACTAAGCATTAACGTCTAAGAAAATAAAAGAAAAAAGGGAAATTGATTTGCATTTTCGGATTTAGAACTATTGGTTATGGGCAATAGTTATTTTTATATCGGGTTAGCCAAATAAGATAGATTGAATCTTACATTATAAAATATTTCCTAAAATATGCATACAAATATTTTTCAGTTGGCTATTATCACCGACAAGGACTTCATGCAGTTAAAAAAAGGTATTTTAGGCGCCTAAAATATGACATGAAAAACGCAAAATATGCACTAAAAACAATAAGATATGCAAATGTTTTAAAAACTTTTTATTCAAAAGAAAAGTCTTCAATTTTCATACAACTAGATTAAATATGATATAACCATTTTTTCAGCATTACTAACTCCAAACACTCAGTTTTGGAGATATGCAGTAAAGGAGCAATACGTAAATAGAAAAATAAACGTGTTGTTATTATATATTTGTTTTCATTTAAAAATTTTATATATTTTATATTTTCTAATGTGAAGTTCAATAAATTTTTTGTTGGAAAGCATTTGTGCATATTTAAGTGATTCTTTTTATATAATGTTATATTTCTTTTTATATAATGTTATATAACTAACTCAACCATATCACTCATATTCGTGTTCAGCGACTCTAAATTAACAAGAAAACATCTCATTTCAGAGCTTCATTATTTTTTTGTTGCGTAGTGTTATTAATGAACAAATAACACCAAAGTTAATTGTAAATATTCTGACAAACACTTAGTACAACGGAACAACTAGCTGTTTTCGTAGATCACTTCATTACACCTTCATCATCAGCGCTCTTTGTGTTTGATCCACTGTGTGTGAGGTGTCAGTTGATGTATATTTCGGCTTATTTATGGATGTGTCAGACGCTAAAAGGCCCAACTCCACTTTTCGAAAATTTCTCTATTTTGTTATATTACTATCTAATTAGTTGTGAACTCTATGGAAATTATTTTGTTTTTCTATTATTTAGATATTTTCCATTAAAAACATGAAAAACCGACTTTGAATCTTATTTGAATTTTTTCAAAAGCTACTCCAATTAACTCCACTTTAATTAAACGCATTGTAGGTTTAATCAAGTGAAATTTCCATGTTTCATGGAAATGCCCTCTCCCCTCATCTTTTTCTGTTAAATGCCATACAAACATTTTGTACCTTTTATAATTTTCATAAATTTTGGAAATCTATTACTAATTTACTCAACTTTTTATTTTGTGGAGTTAGGCCTTTTAGCTTCTGACACATCCATATATTCAGCTTTTGTTGCACATGGAATGTGTGAATTCTTTTGATTCATATTCTGCAGGAAATTGAACTGACACAATACTAGTCACGTGACCGGTCCTCAAGTGATAGGGACTAGTCCGAGTTCTAACACTTCCTATGAAGCGGACCGGTCACTTTTACATGGGAGGAATGGCCTAGGATGGGGTTAATTGATACTTTTTATGCACCTTGTGACTTGTCACTGAACTATCCCATAGGGACCTATTCGGTGTAGAATAATATAAATGAAAACTTATAATTTTTTTTATTGTTACAAATGAAATTATAATTTATTTTTAAGCAGAAAATTTTTTTGAGATTCGAACCGACAACCTCGCGCATAACAGGCTTGCACACTACCCACTCAACCACTCATATTTCAAAAGTATAAATACCCGTTAAGCTTAGGTTAATATCTCAGTATAGTTACGGGACTGGTTCCAGAGTCACATTGAAGGGAGCAATTAACATTATATTTACACTATTTGATAGGTCCATGTATTCAAGCACATCGAACATGTTCAGTGCTGTTTGCAAGAATATTGCACCGAGTCAAAATTAAATTGGCTCAAGATCAAGACGATACATCACGAAAATGGTGAATATGTAACAATTTACACGATATGTATTTTTTTCACCATACACTTCACCGTACTTTTTATAACACTCGCATTATTTTCTCAAGTCATATGACGAGTACGTTTGGATCAATTGTCACCAAATTCTGCAGGGTAGTATTACAATTTGCTGAAAGCATTTTTTGTAATGAAAGCTCTATTTTACCATCTCTAAATTTACAACAGTTATGTCATTGTCGTTTGTTCTTTAGTAAATCGTGAAATTTAACAGACAAAAAATTCATAATGTAAACTCACTCAGTTTTATTAACTTTATTAATTTTATTTAAAGTTATTAATTATTATTTTTTCATACTTTAACAAGATATAATCAGCCTAATTGTGGTTGACGTATTTCAAATACGGCTACGACAGTGTGGTACTAGATTAAAAAAAAAAACTGTTGAAGTCTACTTTAATTTATTACCAAATCGTCGTAGTCGAAGTCGAAATACGCCAAACACGATAAGGGGGAATATAGAAGTTTCTTTTATTATGTGATGGAATTTTTTCGGTTTTTGGCATTTTTTATTGTTTTTAGTAATAGGGATTTTTTTAATTTTGGCGATTTTTTTGGTTTTTTGGCGGAATTTTTACTTTTGGTGATTTTTTTCGCATTTAAGCGATTTATTTTGTTTTTGGACATAAATTTCATTTAATAGGATGTTTATTTTGGGAATTTTTCTTTTAGAAATTTTTTTAATTTTAATATTTTTTTTAGTTTTAGAGTTTTTGAAAATTTGAAGAGTTTGCCTCTTACGGTTTCAAAAATACAGCAAGTTGTAAAAATTACATTAACTGATAGAATACCCTTTAAATTTAATTTTTTAAATTTCAGTGAAGTCTGCAAAAAACACACTAACTTTGTGTTTTTGTGTTTTTTTTTAACAAAGAGAAGTAACACTCAAGCAATGAATGCCTACTACTACTTATAGGTGTTACCTTTTTTTAGGAAAGGGATAGTGATAGAGTAGATTGGTGGTGAAGGAAGAGATAGAGGAAAGCTTCATTCTTTTACAACTCTGCTTTTTGCATGTCTTTTTAATAATGCAGAATTGAAGCGCTTCTGATGTACATGAGGCGTATTAAATTTTTGAAGCTGTGTTTAGTAGCCTGGTTATTTTACTTCGCCGATGATACTGCTAGACAACGAAGGAGTACGCTCTGATGTTAAATTAGGATTAGTATCTGCTGAAGTCGGTATAGTTCAGTCACCAGTGACTATGCCATCATCACTTGAACTTTCCTACAAGAACTAATACAATGAGACACTAATGCACATCAGAAAACTGTGTAGTGTTGTTATAAAATGACTGTCGGATACCTGTGTCGAACCCAGGACCTTCGGTTTAGTAGTAAGTGCTGACTACTTCAGCCAACGCACCTTAAAAAAACTACTAAAAAAGTACGTTTTATAAAAAGCACTTTTAATACAAAATACCTTGTATAAAAAGAACGTTTTATAAAAATTACATTTTGTACAAAGTACATTTTTTTATAAAAATACATTTAATACATTTTCTTACATACCATAAAAAGTACCATTCAAAAAAGTTAAATAACTAAAATGTATTTTTATTTAAAGTTCTTTAAATAATAAGTAACTTTCATAAGAAGTACCTTTTGTAAAAAGTACCTTTTGTGAAAAGTATCTATTAAAAAAATTAGCTTATACCAATTTCACACTTATGGTCTTAAACGTTTTACAAAACTAAACACGTTTTAAAAAACTAAACACAACCGTTCACATTACATGTGAGATGTTTAAGGTTGACGTTTTGTCAATAAATTATTGTATTTGTAAAAAATTACGAACAATTACGCTTTTTTATCGGTTTATTATTTTTAAACAACAAATGTTCTTGCAAATATTTGAGTATTCTTTAAATAATTACTTGTTTAATAACAACACAAAGTTGCCAGAGTTATCAAAAAACGGACTGAACATACTCCATTATCGTGTTTAAGGAAGTGTTTTAATCTTAAACACTTCATTTGAGATGTTTAACAAAACAAGTCAATGTATGGTAAAACATCTCAAAATCGTCGTGTTTAAGCTCTTAAACACGAATGAGGCGTTAAACACGTTTAAAACCATAAGTGTGAACATAGTATTAGCCAAAATACACATTTTACAAAAAGTATTTAATATAAAAAGTACGTTTTACAAAAAATACCTTTTATAAAAAGTACCTTATAAAAAATAAAGTTTTGTCTGTATATTACATTCGAATTTCAACATGTTTCGTTGTTCGCTTTAAAACACCTTTTAATTTTTAACTTTTACATATCGTGCCATAACCGCCAAAAAAGCTCAAGCGACATAATTTTCGAGTTTCGAATATCTACGATCGTAAGTAATCGATTTTCGTCACAAAACGAAGTTCAATAAATATGTAGCTTAAGCTTTTTTTTTTTGGCGATTATAGTTCGATAATATGTGAAAATTTAAGGTCCGTAGCTTTTACGGTTCTTTGGTGTACGGAACTTTAAAAATGGGTTTTAGCACTTATCCAGTAAACTTTTGTTAATAGACCTAATTACGAGTTTTTTCCGCATAAAATTTGGTAAATAATATCGGGCGGCAGCAATAGATGAGTATTTTTGAGGTTAAAAGCTGATTAGATTTCGAACTTTATCGTTTTAGTAGTTTAAAATTTTTTAAAAAAGCGGTTTTGGAAATATTTTATTTTCGAAAATGTTCGAAATCTAACGAATCGAATAGATTCTCTATTCACTATCTTACGACATCTAAATGAGCTCAACATCTTTGGAATTTGCAAATTTGCTTCCGACTCGTTGACCGGTTACATACATCTACACAGACATCATCAGAACGTTGAAATGTCATGAAAACTCAATTTTCGAAAATGATGCTGAAATCAAAAAATTTTGAACTGTATCTTGATTAAGAAATTATTCTGTGAATAAATAAAAACTTTTCCACTAATCGAACATTTGCTTGAATTATAACAAATAAAAATTAAGTCATTATTATTTGAATACATAGTGGAATCTTCAATTTAGAAAAATAAGTATGGAGGTAGTTTATTTATTATACAAATTAAAAGAGAAACACATCGCAAATATTTTCAATCCACCCAATATCAAATCCTATGCGCACTGGACGGCGACTTGTTTAGTGGTCATTGGTAAATTTCTTTTGAATAATATTAAAGTCATGGTGGTGGTAACGTTGAAAGTGGTGTAAAGCAATGTTTTCATTTTGCCTGTTTTCCTTAGAACACCATTCTCAACTCCTGATGTGTTTCCCCTTTACTCTTTCCATTAGCTTTTGTTTGTTAAATTTCCAGAACATAAAACTTTAATAAAGATTTGTGTATGAGTATTTAATAAGAGTGGCTGTGCAAATGTTTTCACCAAGTTCAAATTTTTTTTAAATAAATTAATATACAGAAAATCAAATATACATATGTATATGAGTTTGGTTATAATTAAATGTCATTTATATGTAAATATTCGCTGCAGGACCTCCCCAAAAACTAAAAGCTTTGCACCAAAGGAATTTCTATATATTTTCATTTGTTTTGAGAGCAAAAGTAATAAGGGGTGGTTTATAAAGGTTTAATTTTTTGACATGCTTAAGTTGTCCTACAGTTGTCAGATAAACTGTGGCGTCATCTTACTCGGTTCGAGTGGAATAGAGTAACTCCAAAAAAACCTTACCTATGACTTCAGAAAACTTATTTCTGAAGCATTAGTTCAGCAGTGTTTTTTATAGCAATATTCTGTTCAGTAATGAGGCTAATGCCCTAATTCAGTAAGAAGATTTAGGACGTTTTTGTTTGAAAATTATTTTGAGTTCTTGTGTTTGAATTCTCTACATTATTTTCTGCAAAAAAGGCTGTTGTCTTTGATAATGAAAAATAAAAATATTATTGCCATGTTTTTAAAACATAAAAATTAAATTAAAGTATTATACAAAAGTTTGAAAAATATATGAAATAACAAAAATTAAACATTTTAAAAACCCCCGACTTTTTTCAGAAAAGATGTTATATCTTCTAAATGGCTGGACCGATTTTGTTCAAACATAGCTAAGAACTCTCTCGATCAAGTCATCTTTCAAACAGAAAAAACTGAATGAAAATCGGTCCAGCCGTGTTGGCCTGTACGTGGACACGGACAGACACACAGATCCACAGATACACAGATGCACAGACACACAGACACACACTACAAACTTATAACACCCCTTTTTTAGTCGGGGGTTAAAAATATGTGCTGGAAATAATGTTTGGAACAAAATCATAAAGCAAATACACGAACCTTCTAGTAGAGACAATAAATAATAATTGTTTTAATGAATCACAACTGCGGATTTTTTTCGTCCATAGACAAGACGATACAATCGTCGAACAATTTTATTCGTGGACCTGGCAAACTTTCGATATTTGATTGTAGTCGAAAATTCTGATTGATCAAGCTTTTATTAGGTATTAATTGTAATGCGCTTTCAACGAAGAATGTCGCTATTGTAAATTTCATTCACTGTGATTGTTCAAAATATTGTATCAGCTGACACTAAAACTAGAATAAAAAAAAAACAACAAATACACGCTAAATCTCTTTAAAGCACATATTTTAAAATTTGCAACAAGTTTAAGATTTTGTGTTCAAGAATCATACAAACAGATTATAGAAAATTGAAATACATTTAGTCGTCCTGCATAGAAAATTGAGAATTTTTCTTCATAAGTGAAACCTTTCGTTTCGTTGTTTATTCCTTTCGACACTAAATCTATGCATATAAAATAAATAATTTTTTTTCACATTAAAATACTCTACGAGAGCAAAATTCTGTTCAACATGTATAAAATTTGTCACTCAAAAATTATCGATGCTGTTGCCAGCTCATAATGCGAATTTGACATTCGACACTCGATGTTCGTTACCCAGCTAAGATTAAAATAAGGATCTGTGTTCGAGTTGGGTGGACCTTCAGACGACCAAAATGAGTTGAATTAGGAAAAAAATTAGGCTCAAGCTTACAGTTGTTTAATTTTTTTTTGGAACAAAAATAAAATACATACTTTCGACGATTGTATTAGGTTAAAGAAAAGAAAAAAAAAATGCTGCAATGTTCCTTAAGCACCCCATACACGTTTCAATTCAATTGTGAATTGAGTCTTTCAATTGAATTGATTCTTGGCCATACACTTCATAAACTGAATTGAAAGATTTTCATTCAACTGTCAAATTTATATTTTTTTCACAATTACAAATTTTAAAATTTAAAACTTCTATTGTATTTATTCATTGATTAATTTTTATATTTTTTATTTAAAATTCAATGAAATTAAATACAATTTTAAAAATACATAACTTTTTCTATACAAAATAAAGCTACAAACATAAATTTTGACAGCTAATCAAAAGACTCGAACACACACAGCACAATCGAAATGAAAGATTTACTAGTCAACATGAAAAATCAAAATCTTTTGACAAAGCCATACACGCTTTGATTTGGACAACAACCGACTCAATTGAAAATAGAATTGAATCGTGTATGGGGTGCTTTAGTCTACTACAAAATCGTTGTAGTTGAGTTCGAAATACGACACTCGTAATTAGGCCCATTATGAACTGGCAGCGCCATCGAAAATTTCGTTAAGCATCGAATTTTCTATCGAACAAGATTGTGCTCTCGATGCAGTATTTCCATGTGAAAAATTATTAAGGATCTAACTTTAAGTATTTCCATGTGTAAAATTATTAATACTATAAATTTAAGCTATTGGTTTCCTTTAATTTTAGACCAAGGCTGCCCATTTCACCAAACAATTGTTTAGAGGCCACATCTCATTTTATTTTATGCTCTTTAATTTAGTCGTCCATGACACAGAAACGAATGCACATGCTTAGCGGATATATTAATATTTTTCTAATACAGTGCGTAAAATAAATTATGGAATTACGAAAATACTTTTCGATACACAATACCTTTAAGAGTGCCTGATGGCTTTTATGTTATCAAACTTATAAAAGGCACAATAAAATGTTATTTAGAGGCATTATTATTCTTCTCATGCCAATATGAATAGGAATAACTGTCGAGAAAAATTGTGTTGATGGTTAGAGGGGAAAAAAATAATGAAATAAAATCCGATTTTAATAAAAAAAAAATTAATTTTAATCGTAGTATCCTAAGCTAAGGCTAATTGATATAAGGCGGTCTTAATTTGCATCTCTGCGTATTCGCCTTGTATATTTGTTAGCGTAAAATTTCCTGCTGTCAAAATATTTCTTAAAGTTTTGGTTCATTTGACAGCAGGGAATTTATGTCAGCTGGCGAATTAAGATCACCTTACGTGAATTCGCTTTGATCCTAAGATATTCGTAGTTCTTTCAAAACATTTTTTTTAATGTTGAAATTTTAAAAGAGCACACTATATTGAAAATCGAATTCAGTTGAACTGAACTTTTCTCAACCAAAACAACTTCTTGAGATTAATTTTTAATGAAACCTTTTGTGCCTACTATTTCGTATCACTGTATTTCAAATTCTCTCACCAATACAACTGCAAACATTTTTGGCCTTCCCTGTTTTAGACACTCAAATACAAATTTAAACTATTTTCTCGATTTAATGTAGATCAAGTGTCGAAAGTACTAAACAATTCTAACTGCCAGTTCATAGAAGCCATGTGAAAATTCTCGTCTGGGTATTTATATTGAAAACAAAAACAAAGCACTCAAAATTTGCTTTTGTTTTTATTATAAATATACAGCCGAGAATTTTTACATGGCTTCTATAAACTGGCAGTAAATGTTTCATATCACAAAATCTTACAGTTGTTGCAAATTTTCAAATATACACCGGTATAGAATTACTTTCAGTCTCAGCTGATACAATATTTTGAACAATCACAGTGAGTGAAATTGACAATAGCGACATTCTTCGATGAATGTTCGTCATAATCAGGGCTGCCAGATAAAATTATCAAAAAATCGTCGAAATCCCGATAAACTATAAAATAATCGTCATTTTGTAATCGAAAAATCGTCAGAAAAATCGGACAAATCAAAATGAGTTTTTTTCGACGTGTAAACATACGTTTTATTTTAACCCCTTATAACTTTGTTCCTCTCAGTGGTAAAACTATGAAAAATATTGCCAAGTTATGACCAAGTTTTAGTCTCAATATTTTTGATGCCCAAAATTTTTGATAGGAACTTGGCTTTTTTCACATTTATGTTTTTTGAGAATACCAATTTACACAGATACCAATATAAAATAAAGACTGGGCAAAATTACATCAAAATCTTTAATTAAGTAAGTAATACATGAATTTGTAATAGTCGATTTTTCATGAAAAAACTGCCATATCTGGACTTTTAAAAAATTGTCAATTTTGAGGAAAAAATCATCAAATCAACATTTTGCTATTTTCGGCACGATATATCGTCAAATCTGGCAGCCGTGGTCATAATACCAAATTAAAATTCGTCGAATACAGCCGAAGATCGAAAATGGCTCAAAATATCTCCTAGTTCAGAGTGGTAAAATGATGTATTTTTAAAGAATTTAGAAAAGGACGTAAGTCGAAAATTCTTCTTTCACTAATATTGCAGATTAATTTTTGATGTGTAAACATCTATACGCTAGGGGGTAAAAATCTTTTCACTTTGATTTCTTTGCTGAGATTTCTTTGCTTTTCTTTCACAGCATTGCCAAATCGGTGTGAGCTATGTGTGAGTGTATTAGTGTGTGAAAGAAGCAATACCAAGCAGAGAAACAAGTCGACCGTCTCGAAGCCGACGGTACGCCGCCGCCGGTTATTTTTCTGTATATTTCCGTACACCAAAGGTGAAAATGAACCGTAAGAGCTACGGACTTGAAATTTGGACACAATGTGTAGACATTTGGCCACTACAACAACAACTACATGAGAGTTAAAAACTAAAGGGTGTTCCAAAACGAGCAACGAAAAATGTTAAAATCCCATGTAATATACATACAATTGTATACATACACACATACATACACTTGAAATTTTAAAAGTTAGTGTATTTTTATACAGACTACAACAATTAACACTAAATTTAAAAAATTTAAATCAATGGGTGTTCGTTCCATCAGTTAATGCAGTTTTGACTTTGTAATTTTGACAACTTGCTGTATCTTGGAAACCGTAAGAGCAAAACTCTTGAAATTTTCAAAAACGGTAAAACTAAAAAATCAATAAAATATAAAATCGCCAAAAATTAAAAAAAAACGCAAAAAAATCGCCAAAACGAAAAAAGCACCAAATTAAAAAAAATTTCTAGGACTAAAATAAATCGTGAAAAACCGGAAAAATCGCCAAAATGAAAAAAATCGCCAATATGAAAAAATTGCCAAAATGAAAAAATCGCCTAAATAAAAAACCCCAAAAACAGAAAAAAATCGCCAAAATGAAAAAAACCCCAAGAAAACAGAAAAAAATCGCCAAAATGAAAAAATCGCCAAAATGAAAAAAATTGCGAAAATTAAAAAAACCCAAAAAGAGAAAAAAAACGCCGAAACGAGAAAAAAGCGATAAAACTGAAAAAACTTAAAAAAGGAAGAAAGCTAAATAAAAAAAAATGATCAAAACCGAATGCGCGCGAGTCACAGTCGCACTTTACTGAATTTATTTTAATTGCAATGCGTACAACTAAACAAACAACTAAACGATGAACAACAGGAATTAAAAATTAAAATGAAAAAGTAAAGGCATTTAGCATAGATGAACACTGCAGTACCACTAAAGTTTCAGTAAAAACAATAAAAAATGTTTAACAAGTAAATTTTTACTGATTACTAAAATTTTTTTCTACAATTTTTATAAATTGCCTAAATGATTTGCTATATGATGAGGTGCATTGAATTTTCAGTAATCAGTAATGCCCGTATTCATAATGAAATTCTACCAATTGGCTAAATGTTTTTCATACAAAAGTTTGAACTTGCTACAATTTTATTATGATCACGGCCCTATGATTTTACTGGTAATGCAAATTAAATTTCATTAGCAGTAAAAATTTACTAAATTTTTTTAGTAATTAGTAAATTTACTGCTTACTGCAATTTTGAATGCAGTACATATACATATACTGCAGTGTGCCCATTTACTAACCAAATAAGTTTAATAAAACAAACAAAAACCAACAAATTCATATGTATTTACAATATTGAAAGTTTTGATACTTTTAATTAATTAATTTAAAAAAAGATACTAAAAGCATAAGTACTTCCAACTTAAAAAAAAAATTTTCATTACTAGATGTTTACACATCTCCTCTGTGATCGGACTCACATTGCTTTTTTTTTATTTATTTATTGTTAAGAATTGAATACGGTCTTTTTAAGTTGATAACAACTTTAAATTTTTCTTTTATTACCAGTTTTCAAACATTTAACACGTGTTTATTGTTTTAGTTCTCGAAATATATAAAAGGAAACACCTTCCATTAAAAAACATTAACTTCGATTTGAATGAGTCAACAGAAATCGTGTTAAAGCTAAAATTATAAGCAGAGCAACCAACCAACACCTATCTGACTCCTAAAGTAAAAGAAAATTATAAAATAAAATAAAATAAAAGAATAATGAACAAGCACAACATGAAATCATAAAAAATGTCGTGCAGACATAATGTTAGTTTTACAAGAGCCTCCTCCCCCCCCCCCCCCCAAAGCTTCTACTGGTAGTCGATGACCGTTTTAATAGACGGACATTCGATTTTGCTTACGCACGCAATATTAAATTTCTGTTAGAAAAAATAAAATACATCAAAACAACTTTAATATTTCCTTAACTTGTTGTTTTGAAGGAGAGAAGAATGTTGAAGAAATACGAGTGCATAAACACACTCGTATTACTGCTAAAAATCCTTAATATTTTATGACTTGCCTTTTATTTATTTCTCCGGCTTTTAATTCTAAACATCATTAGTTATAACTTTGAAGTATGTACTCGTAGTTTTGTCTTGAATAGCAATTGAGGTCAGTTTTAATATTTTTCGACATTATTATTTTTTTCTGCGTTTGAACTCATTCATTAAGTATAAGCCCCTAAATAGTGTTTTCTAATGGATTTATATAAATAGAAAAATAAGAAATTGGCGTTTATGTGAAATTGGTTATTTACCTCCTGGTTTGACCATTAATGTTGCAAGTTAATCTCTATAAAAAAATTATATATAACTAAGTATATGTGAGTCAATTCCTGTTGTATGAGTGCAGTAATTTTGTTGACATTATTTTGAACCAATTTGCGGTTTTGTGGTAAAAGGCAGCATTTAAAATCAATTAAAATACATTATTATTTTATGTACTATGACTGACATACATTATTTCCTCGTCAAAGTAATGCATGCAACTGGTTGAGATTTGTAGAAATGGACAACAATAAAAAATATTTACTATAGAATTTTAAGTAACCTTAACTTTAAAATTTTTCATAAAACGAAGAGGAGGGGAGGGGGGGGGGGAAACAGAAGATTTAATTCTTAATTAGACCTGTTTCGCAGAGGCAAAGTTTACTTTGACCCCTTTCGCACACGCACAGTTTATTTTGCCAAGTCTTGAGTTTGTAGAAGAGTAGGAAGACGAGGATGGGGAGTGAGTACAGACTTTATTCTACTCGCAAAGTTGCTTCATTTTTCGTTCGAAGGTCGTAAGTACTATACAGCAACTCGAAAAATTACTATAATTTATGAAGAGAAAATCCCCAATTTGCGAAAGGTGCACATAAAAAAAAATTCATGTTCCACTTCAAACACAAACTTCTCTAAATCAAATATTAATTTGTTAAGTTTAAGTCCTAAAAAGAAATTTGTAAATTCAAATGAAAAACACTCGGATTTTTCCAATTAATAAATTGTTTTATTAAAATTTTTTTACTGCTATTAAAAAGAATAGAGGTGTCTTAGGATACCCGATTATAGCTATGCTGCTTATCTACATAAAAAACTTATGTATTAAATAATAATGCAATAAAATTATATTATATGATGATGTTAAATTCGCCGCAAATATCTCAAAACATTTCCATTTTTTCCCCATTACTTTATTTTCTAGAGGTGTACGATTAAATTAATGTATTTTTTGTGGCCGGTGGCGGCTGTTAGCCGGCTTATAGCCAATCGGCGATGTTCTCTGGTTTGTGCTCATATGCAAAAACAATACAAAAACAAATTCAGCAATCGTTCTCATTATTTTTTTTTTGTTTTGTTTTTGTTTCACTCGCTTCAAAGAACGAAACAAAACAAAATCAAATAATTTGTTTCGTATTTTTGTACTCTGCTCTTAAGTACAAAGAAATCAAAACAAAAATAAATTTATAACTAACTGTAATAGTGTCGATTATTTTTGTTACTAAAATCATGTCCTAACTCCTGTATCGCTCCATAAATAGCATAGCTATAAAAACAAATCAAAGAAATAACTTATGTGAAGAGTAGGTTATGTTTGGAATGGTGGTGCTATACCATAACTCCACTGTGAGACCCAATTGGGCCCATTGTGATTTATGTGAAGAGTATGTCGTTTCCATATTTGAAGAAAGATATTCTCTAAACAATCTTGTCACAAATGTTATTTTATATTAATTAAATGAATTATAATTTTTAACTCTACAGTTGTTTTTTGCATAAAATAAAATTAGAACAAACAATTTGCTGGAACAGTAATTTTTTTTTTCACTGAAACTAAATTTTATTTGAAAAAAACGTTTGTTTGAAAATTTTTTTGGCAATAAATTTTTCTGTGTATTTGCACAAAGACGGACGGACGGTCGATTTGAGTTGAAAATGTATATGAAAAGCACAAATTTTTTTCCGTGACTTTTATACAAATTTTCTAGACGAGTCGATTGCCTGACTTGTGGAATCAGGGGGTTAGGCAGCAAAAAAGGAAAATAAAACGTTGTTACACAATTCTCAGCGGTTAGAAGAATGTTTCCGTTGTTTCCATCTGACCCATTGTAGTTATATTTTTTTGTACTCAATTTGCAAATGCATTTTTATTTATTTTGTATCTTAGTTTTAGTTGTTAAAAAATCACAATGATAATAGCGAAATCATTCGTAGAATGCTCGAAATTTTGTTACAATAAGGGCCTAAGTTATAAAAATCATCTATTTGAGCTAACATTCTTCATTAAAAGCAGCGTTGTCAACTCAGTGCTTTTGGCCCTTTAAAAATTTCGATATGCAAAGCTTTCGGTGTTTTTAAAAATTGTTTAAATTATTTTCTTTCACTTCGGCGACGATAACACAGTAATCATGTTTTATTTTTGTTGAAACACTGATAAAATATGCGACAAATGAGGACTTTTGGGAAAATGCGCGCACTTGTTCGATAGTACTACTAAGGGGTAATAAAACCCTATTCTCAGTTTAGCTAATTTGGTGACCAATTTATTTTAAGGGCCTCCAAATATTCTGAAAATCAGTAAGCAAAGTTGTAGCTACGGTAAAGCTGAACAGCTTTTGTGAACATATCAATATAATCTGAACGTGTCTAGACATCCTAATAGCTCATACACACAATTTTTGACCTTAAAAATTATTGTTTTTTCAAAATATATATTTTTTTTAAATATTATAATCAAGTTGACACTTCTCTGTTTAGTTTCCTAAACACTTTATGAAAAAAATGTATTTATAGGTTTTTACTCTCAAATTAACATTTTTTCCATTCAAATTAAATTTTTTACAAATCAAACTCAATTTTTTTCAAAGCAACTTCAATTTTATTCAAAACAAATTAAATTATTTTCAACTCATATTAATTTTTTTTCATTTCAAATTAAGGGCCGTATTCAAAAAAACTTAACAAATCTTTGAAAAGCAATGTTAGGTAAAGTTGTATTCAAAAAAAATTATTATATCAAAATTCTAAAGTAGGCACCCACGTTTGTTAAAGCTACTTTAAGTTGATATTTCCAAAATGTATATTTTGTACCTCAAATATTTTTCTTAATATAGCACATATTGATTCATGTTACATCTGAAAATGAAGCTAGAAGTGCTAGCTCTTATCTTAAATTTATTATTTCTGTCATGTGATGGAAAATATCACTAAATTATCCAACTGATATGAAATACATAGCAAAGTCCATAAAAAAATATTAAAATAAATACAATTATACAAAAATGTTTTAGTGATGTACATTCAAACAAAACGAATCGAAAAAAAGCTAGATACTCAAATACTCATTTCGTTCTAATAAAATAAATTGAGATAATTTTTCTATGTTCATCATATTTTTTACTTTTACTTCATAAAAATGTTTATCTGTTTTGCTTCCATGTCAGAAGCTTATATTTTATAAATTAGGTTGCTTAACTTCAAGATAATAAAAATGTATTTAATAAAATAAAAAATTACTTGAATACTCGAATGAAATTGTATTCGATGTTGTACATCATAAGCTGTGAAATGGTTGTTGAAAATGGTGGAGTTACCAGAATTTATTATTAATTCACAAAATAATTGAAGTTGTCTTTTGAATACAATTTCTTAACAAAGCAATGTTAGCCTTAAAGTGCTTGGTAAAGTAAAATATTTTTTTGAATAAGGGTGTAATTTTTTTTCTTTTAGAATTAAATTTTTTTTTTCAAATTCAATTTTTTCCACTTTAAATTAATTTTTCCACGAATTCAATGCAGAAATATTTAAAAACTTGTTTTTTCTTCTTCTTTTATTCGTGATTCCTTTTCTATTATTGTGTTATTTATAGTACTGGAAAATATTTTCCAGTACAATAATTTGCTTGGCCAATCCTTGACAATGCAAAGATACACAAAACGCAAGTGGTTAAAGATAAAATTGCTGAGTCCGGTCACATTTTAGTTTTTCTTCCTCCATACTCCCCTATGCTAAACCCAATTGAAAAAGTTTTCTCAAAAACTAAGCTCTGTGCTCGTAATATGGTAGCTGATCCAGAGAGTAACATGGACTTGGTCACCATAATTAACCTATCAGTAGCACCCGTAACACCTTCAGATTGCAACAATTATTATGTTGATGTGACTATGAATTTGTCATTAGCTACATTGAAAATTTTATATAGCAAGTAATTGAAGCTTATTTTAAATTTCATTTTGTATAAATAAAAATAATTTTTTAAGTATTTTGAGTTTAATTAAAAAAATTAATTTGAAGTTAAAAAAAATTTAATGTGAAATAAAAAAAAAATTAATTTGAAATGAAAAATATTCAAAACGATTTGTAAAAAGTTTAATTTGTGTTGAAAATAATTTAATTTATTTTGAATAAAATTGAAATTACTTTGAAAAAAATTGAGTTTGATTTGAAAAAGTTTGAATTTAAATAGAAAAAGCGTTAATTTGAGAATAAAAACCTATATGTATAGGGTGTTTTTTTCAGAGGTATAGAACTTCGAATTGAAATAAAACACAAGAAAATCGTTTTAATGTCCATCAATTTGGCTTTATTAGAAGGATAATTTTATGCCATTAATGTTTGAATATGATTTCGGGCATGTGGCCGCCGCGGCTGGCTCGAATAAAGCCAATTCTACAGGTCCAATTTTCAACCACTTTTTCGAGCATATGGGGCCGTATGTTGGCAATAACGCCACGAATGTTGGCTTCCAAGTCCCCTAACGTTTCTGGTTTGTTGGCGTAGACGAGCGACTTCACATATCCCCAAAGAAAATAATCCAATGGTGTCAAATCACACGATCTTGGTGGCCAATTGACAGGTCCATTCCGCGAAATTATGCGCTCATCGAATGTTTCCTTCAATAAATCGATTGTGACGTGCGCTGTGTGGCATGTAGCGCCGTCTTGTTGGAACCACAACTCATACACATTCATGCCATCCAATTCGGGAACAAAATAGTCGGTTAGTCGGCTCCAATTGCTGTGCACGGTGGCGAATCGATTCATTCGGGTCCTCTTCAACACTTTGCTCTACAGCGGCAATTGTTTCTTCGGTGCGCACTGTTCGACGTCTCTGCGGATGCGTATTATCACATAGAGTAAACGTAGTGCGAAAACGATCCATGGGTAACCGAATTAATTGCTCTGATGGACGATTATGTCGACCATAAAATGGACGGAGCTTGCGGTAAACTTCGCGAACTGAACCATTATTTTCGAAATAAATTTGCACGATTTGCAAGCGTTGTTCTTTTGTCAACCTGTTCACGATGAAATGGCAAACCAAACTAAATATTAATCACTTGACAGCTGACAAAATGGCCGCCAGTTAAAAAAGTGATGCCAACTTAAAGTTCTATACCTCAATAAAAAACACCCTGTATATATTTTTTTCCTGCATCCATACTAATATTATAAATGTGAAAGTAACTCTGTCTGTCTGTCGATGAAGTTTGGTATGTAGATACCTTGAGATCCGAGAACGGACATAGGATAGTTTTTATTTTAGAATTTGATATATAAAGGGGGAAAATGGGGCATAGCAATTTTTTATATGAAGGTAGGAAACGAGGTTGCAATTTTGTGCGGAAAGATAAGTTTTTAAGAGTAAAAACTGTTGAGTTTTAAATATAGTTAGTTACACATACATGCACTTCTTTATAGATTGAATTAAAAAATCCGCTGATTGACTGGCAATTATTTTCATAGCTAAATGTTAGAATTTTTTATTTACTTGAAGTGTATTTATTTCAAGCCTAGCAGTCAATTTGCCTCCGCTGGCAAAGTCGTGGGTACGAAGCTAGTTTTTTTATGAAAAAATATAGTAAGAAATATTTTGTTTTCACTAACAAATAACATTAATTTCAATTACAATTACATGTTATTTTAATTTAGATTTACAATTACAAGTACAAAAATGTAATTATAATTAAAAACATTTTTAATTACAATTGCAGACTGTAATATAGATATACATATGTATATCATCGCACATGTTCTTCTAAAAGCGGTCAACTTTAAATTTAATAAAAATTCTCAGTGCAGCCAAAAGTAGCTTTTTAGGGTTCCGTACACCGAAGGTGAAAAGGAACCCTATTGTTTTCGCTACGCCGTCCGTCTGTCCGTCACACGGTATTTTCTCAGGAACCATAAGAGCTACGGAACTGAAATTTGGACAACAGAGTATGTAGAACCTTGGCCGCTACAACAACAAATACATGAGAGTTAAAAACTAAAGGGTGTTCCAAAACGAGCAACGAAAAATGTTAAAATCCCATGTAATATACATACAATTGTATGAACATATGTATATTGAAACTTGAAATTTGTAAAATTAGTGTATTTTTATACAGACTACAACAATTAACACTAAAATTTAAAAAAAATTTAAATTAAAGGGTGGTCCATCAGTTAATGCAATTTTGACTATGTAATTTTGACAATTTGCTATATCTTGGAAACCGTAGGAGGCAAACACTTGAAATTTTCCAAAACGGTAAAAGTAAAAAAACCGAAAATTATAAAATCGCCAAACCAAAAAAAAAAAAAAAAAAAAAAATCGCCAAAAATTAAAAAAAAATCGCCAAAACGAAAAAAATCGCCAAAACAAGAAAATAAAGTGTCAAAACTAAAAAAGAGCCAAAACTTAAAAAAATCGCAAAAAACGCCAAAACAAAAAAACCGAAAAGACCCCAAAAACGAAAAAAAAATGCCAAAACTATATATTATATAGGATGAAGTTTGTATTAAATTACATATCTAGTGTTCGTACGGAACCCTTCGTGCGCGACTCAGAGTCGCACTTTACTGAATTTATTTAATCTCATTTCACAAAGAGGAATTTATACAAGTGTATTGTTTTTATTAAAAGCGTAGAGGAAATGATGCTAGGTTTTCAGGTAAATGCAAGCATGACCACTGTGCATTATTTTCTTGCAAAAAGTGAAAATTGCAAAATTTTGAGATGACCACCTTCAGAGAAACAAGTGCGATAACTATTTATAAAAGTGGCCCCCTTTATGTGATGATTGTTTAAGAGCTTTTAGATTTGATTTAAAAAAAAAGCAATGTGAGTCCGATCACAGAGGAGATGTGTAAACATCTAGTAATGAAAATTTTTTTTAAGTTGGAAGTACTTATGCTTTTAGTATCTTTTTTTAAATTAATTAATTAAAAGTATCAAAACTTTCAATATTGTAAATACATATGAATTTGTTGGTTTTTGTTTGTTTTATTAAACTTATTTGGTTAGTAAATGGGCACACTGCAGTATATGTATATAATTAATTACTAATTACTAAAAAAATTTAATAAATTTTCACTGCTAATGAAATTTAATTTGCATTACCAGTAAAATCATAGGGCCGTAATCATAATAAAATTGTAGCAAGTTGAAACTTTTGTATGAAAAACATTTAGCCAATTGGTAGAATTTCATTATGAATACGGGCATTACTGATTACTGAAAATTCAATGCACCTCATCATATAGCAAATCATTTAGGCAATTTATAAAAATTGTAGAAAAAAATTTTAGTAATCAGTAAAAATTTACTTGTTAAACATTTTTTATTGTTTTTTTTTTAGCTATTGTGCGATGATACAAAATTGCCTTTAGAAAAGTAGGCATAGTCACACCTATTAAAATTTAATTTTATATTTACTTGTAATTCGTGGGGGCCACGCCCATTATAACTTAGCATTATGGGCCTAATTAAAATTGTCGTATATCGACTTCAACGACTTTGTATGAGACTAAAGAACATTGCAATATGTTTTCTTTAAACTAGCACAAAATCGTCGTGGTCGAAATTGAATTACGACACTCGTGATTATGGGCCCAATTACGAGTGTCCTTTTTAAGGCCCTATCTTCTATATACATATGTATATAAAATCGTAGTGTTTGTTTGTTGCTAAAGCATGATTTTTGGAACTATAAGACCTGTGGAGCTGAAATTTGCAACACACGTTCGAGTCAATACCGGGTAGGTTTTCGTTTGTTTTTTGCAGCCCAATAATTGACTACAGGGTGGAGTAATTTGGAGTTAAAAAAATAAATTGATGAGGGTACGATAATGTTTGCCCGGCTCAGCTAGTAATCTATATTTTATGTACTTCCATCTAAACGACTCTTATGGATTTAATTTTTCTTCTGCTACAATTTGGTATAAGAAAAAAAGGACAGTATGTAGTCCTGTCAATATAACGAAATGGCTGTTGATATATTTTGTCTTCTGCTTTGTTTGTTGATAATTTAAGTGAAATTTAAAATTTTCTAAAAATAAACCTCCCGACTTAAAAACATGCACTAAAGAGTAAAAATAAAGCTTTTCTAAAAAGTTGAACTCAAGTTAAAATAACAAAAATTAAAAATTTTAAAAACCCCCGACTTTTTTTAGAAAAGATGTTATATCTTCTAAATGGCTGGACCGATAGCTAAGAACCCTCTCGATCAAGTCATCTTTCAAACAGAAAAAACTAAATGAAAATCGGTCCAGCGGTTTGGCCTGTACGTGGACACAGACAGACACACAGACACACAGACACACACTACAAACTTATAACACCCCTTTTTTTAGTCGGGGGCTAAAAATAGGTATTAAAAGGTTAAAAATAATTAAATTTCAGTGAAATACGGCATTATTATACATATGAAGCCATAACCGCCATAAAAACGATAAGTGACATATTTTTTGAATTTCGTTTTATTGCGAAAATCAATTATTTACGATTGTAGACAAACGATTAAGAATCCAAAGTAAAAATCGCTCTCAAAAAATTTAGTTATACAGAAAATAAATTTAAAGTTTTCAATTTATATTATAGCATGCTTCCGCCGGTATATTTTAGCAAATCATGGTGATTTGAAAAAATCATGTTAATTTTACATGATTTAACTACATTTTGCACATGGATAATTACCTCAAAGAAGTTGATTTATTTTAAATCATTTTGAACATACTATTTTTCTAACTAAGTTTATCTATGCAACAAGCTCCATCCCTGGCTCATCCATCAATAGTGATTGACAATTTTGAAAAAATGGCATTAAGGAATATTTAATAAATTTTAAATCTCAATTACATGTGAATAAAATTCACAGTACAGCTGCTGCCCCCACCTTATAAAGTACGTACGTAAATTGAATACGAAAATTCGAACAACAAATCACTCACAAGCTCGGTAGAAACACTTTGATGTGATTTACTTAAACCTAAATTATTTAAAGTCGATGGAAACATACTATTAAACTCAATGAAAATATACAAATTTCTTCTGCTCTTAAAACATTCGTATAAAATTTTTGCAGAAGATTAAATATGATATAATGAATTTGTCTGCATTATTAACCATAAAAGTGCATTTTTTTGTAGATATGACTATGTTTAAAATAACAAAAATTAAAAATTATAAAAACCCCCGAATATATCTAGAAAAGATGCGAAATCTTCTAAACGGCTGGACCGATTTTCTTCAAACATACCTAGAAAACTAAATCAAAATCGGTCCAGCCGTTTGGTCTGTACGTGGACACGGATATACACACAGATACACAGACACACACTACAAACTTATAACACCCCTTATCTTAGTAGGAGGTTAATAAACTAAATACGTTCTTTGTTTTAAATTTCCCCAATTTAAATTCAAGTGTGTTTGTTTTTGAAATCCATCAATAATAATTTCCGCAACCTTTCACAACTCATCACATCTTATGAAAACGAAACTTACTTAATGATTGATATAAATTTAGTCTAGTTAAATTATAAAGATAATTCATATAGAGCAATTAAATCAACCAAAATATCAACAAGTCTTACGAGTAAGTTCAACAAACTCCGCCCAGCTTTAAAGTAGAAAAAAAAAAGTTAAAGTTTCAAACATTCCACAACAAACAACAAACTATGTGAGTTATTTTCCCTGAACTTAAACAATTGCTAGAAAAACTTTCTAATTATCCTGCATAAAAATCAAGAAGGCTGACTGAATTGCCAACATGCAGACAGACAATTAAACTTTTGCCTCAATGAAGAGCAAATAGAAAGAAGTCCTTACTTAACGATGTTGTTGGGGTTGTTTCAATAAAATACTTAAAATTATCACTCACGTATGTATGTATGTATGTACATACATATGTATATGGATACGTACCTTTGCATTAGAAATTTATCAACATTAACAAAACGACGGCCATTTATTTCAGCTGTTGCAACAGTCTCCTGTTGATTTATAACTTTCGTGCCATCATTAGGGGAAATTGTGTATGTGCCATCCAGATTGTTGCCACAATTGTTTAAATCTCGATGCGAATGATGATTTTCTGACATTTTGAAATTCTCTGTTGGTTGGAGTTTTTTTTTTTTTTTGAAAATGGAGAAAAAAAATATGAATGCTAAGTTTTATATAAAGAAATAATTTGATTTTTTTTTGACAAAAACCTTGATTTGCACAATTGCTTTTATTGCAAGTGGAATTTGTTTGATGAAAATGTTGCGTGCGATTCGTGTTGTTGTTGATGTAGTAATAGGCTGAAGATTGCTGCTGCTGCTGCTGTTGCTGCTGCTGTTGTTGTTGCTGACAATGACTTTGTATTTTTCTTCTATTGCTCAACTGGGGATGACGACATTGTTGTGATTTTAAATTATAATTAACTTTCGGATAAGTGGAACTCATATTGTATTGCTGTTGTTGTAAATGGGCATATGCCCCCATTCCAGGATAATATGTTGGTGGCTTATGCACACGATATGTCGTATTCATATCCATACTGGGAAACCTTTTGAGTAAGTGTTAAAGAAAAAACAAGAAGAAATTATATAAAACTATTATTGCTGAACATATTTGTATCTTGTACCTTGAATTAATTGCTTGACGAGTAAATCGACCACTTATACCATCTCCACAACTTTCGCCTCCACCACCTTTTCCTGGCGGCACATCATTGCTAATAGCACTACCACCACTACTTGTGTAATTGCTGTCAGAACTTCTTCCATCAGCGGAAGAGTCTGAGCATGAGTTTGCCACTAGTCGTCTTGTTGGATGGTGAAATGGATAATCGGCTAGTGAAAGGGAAAATAATATTAATTAATAATGTTTATATGAACTTCTTTGTAACTACTATAATTTCATAAGACGCACAGTAAATTATAAACAGTCACAACTCAAAATTATTAAAATTGTTTTGGTTTTTTTTTTTCATAAACCAGTTCAATGCACAAATCTCTAATAACGACATCCATTTCTTTTTCAGCACAGTCTTCTTAAATAATATAGAATACCCATATGCCTATAAAACAGTGTCAACAGTTTTTTGCCACTCCTGACATCTGAAATTTTTCGATAAGTGACTGTTTTTGATTAAGCGTGCGATATGTATTTCAACTATGTACATTAGGGTGGCCGTTTTTTTTTGATTTCTTCTACTCTCACCCCCAAATCGGTTCAGTTTTATGTAAAAAAATACAAAAAAAATTTCATACCGATAAGTTGTGTTTTAGGGGGTGCGTCCGGCCCTCAAAGTTGGCCCTCAAGCCCATATATTCAATGCAGGATTTTTTTTTGTTTAGTTTTATTTAGCTTTAATATATATGCTCACAAAAACATAAATGAGAAAAAAGGCCAAGTTCCTATCAAAAATTTCGGCCATCAAAAGCAGTGAGATATAAATTTTGACAAAGTTCTTGTTTGGCACAATACCTTTCACTGACATATGCTATACATTATATACATTTGTACTCGTAAGGTTGTCATATAATTTCTAGATAATCTGCTAACTTAGCAATATTTTTAACTTTCTAGGAAAGAGAGAATAAGAAGAGAATAATGTATATTTGTTCATTTCTTTATATCGTTAAAAATATTGTCAAGTTAGCAGATTATCTAGAAATTATATGACAACCTTAAGATTACAAATTTACATAATGCATAGCAAATTTCAGTGATAGCTATTGTACCAAACAAGAACTTGGTCAACATTTATATCTCACTACTTTTAATGGCCGAACTTTTTTATAGGAACTTGGCCTTTTTTCACATTTATGTTTTTGTGAGGATCTGACTACTTTTTGAAAAATTTTCTATAACATTTTTTTCAACTTAAAATTTCCAGTGTGTTTTATTTCTATTCATGATCACCTTGCCAGTTAAAAATGGCATAGTTACATAAAATAATGGGTTAGAGCGTGAGGAAGCTAAAATGCAAAAAGGCGTAACTAACAAAAATATAATTTTACAGGCGAAGCAAAAAAACTAAAATAAAACTAAAGCTGTCTTTACATGGTAATACAATTTATTACTACATGTCAAAATAGGGATTGCCGTTCGGTTTTAACCGAAACCGAAACCGCGGTTTTTAGCCCATAAAAACCGAAACCGAAACCGACAAAAAAACGTCGGTTTTTAAGTTTTACTTTAACATGATTATATTGTTTAAAAATACAGCAAATACTTTACATTGAAGACTTTTATACATTACCAAGCATTCTGTAACAATGAAAGGTAAGAAAAATGTAAAATTTTAAGAAAATTATAACAATTCTTTGCAGGAAGAATTGTAATTTGTTATCAAACAAGCTCTAGCAGATGTAAAGCAAAAAGACGGTAATTTTAACGTTCTTCGACAAGAATTTGTACTTTATACAAAATTTGTACTTTGTACAAAACAACCAACCAACCAATAACACAATAAACCCCTCTTCAACTGAATGCGAAGTAGTGTTTCCTGGTAACTTCTGCACAAAAATAAGATTTCGTTTAAACGACTCTGCATTGAGCGCTTGAACGTTTCTGAAATTTTATTACTTGAATAATTAAATATAAATTTTTTTATTCTTAAGCTTTTTATACACATACACAGTACTAAATGTTCCTTTTCTAATACAAGTACCTGAATTGAATACAAACCAGAGAAACTCTGTCACCCCTATAGTAACAATTTTTTCCCTCGAAAATTTTTTCCCAGAAATATTTTCCCTTTTTTTGTTCCTGTTAACATGAATAAGGCAGAATATTTTTCACGTGAATTTTTTCACTTTTCCCTTGGTTTTGTTTACTTTATTTTTGCAGGCCAACTGAATTATTACATCGAATAATTTCGATATTTTTCTTCGAATTATATATTGAAAGTTATAATTATTTATTTTCAGGACAATAATTCCCTACAATACATTTTTTCATAGAGTATGAATCTCTTTGGTTCATAGACAGTAAATTTCATGGTGGTGCACCACGGTGGTATACTTAATGAAAAAATAGCTAAATCAACAGAAGCACCTCCATGAGTACAACTTTAAAGTAAATAAGTTTCGTTTATAACCTAAAATGTGTGTGATTTTTTTATTCAACTTAAATTTATCCGATTTTCAATTAATTTTTAAGCTTTACAAAAATTCTTCCCTTTTTTACATTCACGGGATATTCAAGATAGCATTTTTCTCTTTGAGGGGAATGAAAATTTCACATGAAGAAAAATTCCATTTCTTTTTCACGATAGAGATGATTATTTTTAAATCATCATTTATCTTTCCAGCATACATACCTACTTATATACATGCATATTTTTAAAACCGAAAACGAACCGAAACCGACCGGTTTTAGTAGCTTAAAACCGGATACCGCGGTTTTCTAATTTTCACGGTTTTTGGCAAACCCTATGTCAAAATATGCTGCAGAACATACAAGATCTTATCATGTAAACGCAAAATGTATCGAGTAGGAGAGAATACGGATAGAAAATTTGACAAGCGATCGGTAAATGTTTATTTTCTAAACCATTTTAGAAACTTAAGTATTCTCATAACACCAGAGGTGTATTTCAAAGTAAACGTTGCCAGCACTGATGGTATTTATTTAAGGGTTTAACACTTTTACAAAAACAACCAAAATCAACTCAGGAAATGTTCATGTTGTTTTTGTAATCATTGTAGAACTGCAACCATCGGCTACTTAACCCGTACCACAAAACCAAACAAACAATAACCAAAGCTATAAAAAAATATATTTTGTAGTAAAATTACATTGCAATAATAAAATGTTTTCTCCAAGATTTAGTTATTTTAGATATTAGTACACATTTTTTTTTGCAATTATCCAATTTTTTATTATTACCTCAAAAGTTTAATGTCTTTGCTTGCATTTTACTTATATCTAGTATCAGTGTAAACATGAAAAATACCTACAACAGACTATTGTTCTTTTTTTTTTTTAACACGGAGAGAATTTCATAAAATTTTGATCCTACAAAGTCGTAATACTTTGTATTACCATGTAAAGACATCTTAAAGGGCAGATTTTGTAAATAGAAACTTTTTTTCGTTTCAAAATTTGTATGGAAAAAATATTTTTTGAAACGAATTTTCGTTATTTTTCATACAAATTTGAAACGTTTAGAAACGAAATTTTTTACAAAATCTGACTATGAAATTAAAATTTGTTGTTAAGTCCCCTTGTTTTTTTTTTTTGTTAATAAAAGCATAATTTTTGATAGCAGAAGTGTAAAATTTTGTCTATACATGTAGTTTATTTGCATTCGCAATAATCAATTAAAAACTCTAGTTTATCCAAAATGTAAAAAATAGAATTTGTTTAAAATAATAATAATAAAAATTATTCACAAAAAGTTGAACAACTTTCTCCACGGCAGCTACCAACATTTGACACTTTTCAAAAATTTTTAATAGTTTTTTCGTATTTTTAAATTTGTTCTCAAATAATTTTTTCAACAAAATATTTTTCACATTGAATTTTTTTTAACATTTTTTTTTTAATTTTTCTTTCATAAACAATTTTTGAAGTTTTGGATGAACTTTAATTTGGAAAAAAATAGCTCAGCTGCGTTTCCGCTACTACCTGGTGAATGTGCCTTGGTTAATACCAAAGCCCCAAAATTTTTTGAATTGTCAGCAATAAGAATGTAAGCTTTCCCTTTTAAGAGCTCAATCGATTTTTTTTGAATTATTAAAATTTTTGCAACTTTAACGAATAAGAATAAACTTTTTTCTTATTATGTATTCGAATTTGAACACATATGAGAAATTTAAACGACAAATAGACTAATGCTGTGTACACTTTTGGCATTTATTTTGTGGTGTGATTTTCCAGATGCTTGTAACGCCGTTCACATTGGGGCTATTCAATGTTCGATGCAAATGGTCTTGTAAAATATCGTAGCTCTTCTTTAAAATCTAGCAACAAAATACACACACAATGCCAAGAAAAGTTATAATATTTAGCATTTACACTCACGCAAGACCATTTGCATTATGTTTTCTCTATGCAGTGCCATGCTACACAATGAAAAATAACGGAACGTTGCTATGTCACAAAATGCCATAATTTGTACGCGGCATAAGTTTCCAATAGTATTTAGTACCGGATATTTTTTCATCTTCTCTTTTGTTTAATGTAATTTGCGCTTTATTGCTTAATATAATTTTTATCAGTACTTCCTGGCCTTCATCGGAGTCAGAAACTTTTATCACTAATTTACTGCAAAGCGTTAAATTTTCCAAATTTTTACTAAAATTTATTTCTATTTATTACTTTTTGATTATTCTTTTGTTTTTGAAAAATAATTTGTTTTAACTTTACTTTTATTTGCTTTAAATGTTTTTTTTGGTTCCATGAAAAATCGCCCAAAACCAAATCGCCCAAAAGTAAAAATCGCCCAAAATTTCAAAATGAAAAAAACCCCAAAAACAAAAAAAATAATAAAATTGCCCAAAAAAAAAAATGAAATATCGCCCAAAATTAAAAAAACAACAGACAAATATTCAAAATTATAGTAATTTCATTTCACTATAGGCGCTGCCTAATAAAGATTTTTGCCTTGCAAAGTTTTCCTGCTTAAGAACGTTTTCTTGCATTGCCGGCCTTTGGCCGGGCTTAAGGATTTTCTCCACCATGGTCTTGCCCGACACGGCGCTGTCTAATAAAGATTTTCGGCTTTGCAAAGTTTTTTTGTTTAATAACATTTTCCTGCACTGCCGCTCTTAAGAATTTTCTCCACCATAGTATTTGGGTATATTTTTCCCTTTAATTTTTAAATGTTTGAAAAATTTTGGGCGATTTTTCATATGAAAAATTACTTTAAATTTGTATGAAAAAAATGTTTGCGCGAATTTTCATTTTTATTTTTGGGCGCTTTAGTTTTGGGTGATTTTTCATGGAAACATTTTTCATATGAAAAATCGCCCAAAATTTCAAAATGAAAAATCACCCAAAAAAAAAAAAAAATTAAAAAATGCCCAAAATTTTTGGGCGATTTTTCATTTTTATTTTTGGGCGATTTTTCATGGAGCCGTTTTTGTTAATTGCAAATTGTATATAAACAATTATATATAATTTAGTGCCTTTGCAGCAAGAAGTCATAACTCCAAAAATTAGTTTTTTGTTATTAATACATAATTAATCGTCATATCGCTTTTTATATTGTGTAAAAATTTTATACACAAATTTTTTATGCTTACATTTTATTTTGCCATTAAGTTGTAAAAAAAATCAGAACTTTAAATTAATTTTCAGCAAAACGAGCGTTTTGCGTTATGACTGCCTTACAACGAACGCTCGATATATAAAAGGTATGACGAAGTTAAAATGAGAATTAAAAAAATTTACAGCCAAACCCACGATATCGAACGTTGTCGTTCGCAATAATTTTTAACGACAAACAGCTGATTTAGGACCCACTAAACTTGTTCAGGACGAGAAGTCGATCGACAATGCATGCGAACGATGACCTAACCATTTCCATACAAATTTGGTACCCACTATGAAAATTCAAACGACAACAAATGTCGAAATCAGTCACTTGGTTTGTGCTTGTCGACAAAACAAAAAAGTACACATAAATACCAAATTTTTAAACAAATTTACATATATGCAAATCAAAAATAAAAATGTTAATTGTTTTTTGCGTTTATTTTATTTATTTAACTCACAAACATGCATTGTTGTCACATAATTCTTTTTGAATTCCATACATACATACATACATATATATGTATGTATGAATGTGTATACGTGCAATTTATCTAACCAATTCTAAACACTCAATTAGGCAAATTACGCTTTCCACTTCAATAGATTGCTGTTCCTATTGGTGATACTCCCCTCCATTCTTCATTACAATCCGCTTGCATTATGTAAGGAGTATCTACACATTTCAACTGATATATTTATTTATATTTCACACACAAAATTTTGAAAATAACTTTTTAATTTTTTTTTTGTATTGTCTTATGTATATTATTGTTGTTATTTTTATTCAGCCCAATCATGAACCAAAATTCCGCGCGAGTTTTTTCACTTTTCCCTTTTCTCCTATTATGAATCTGTTTTTCCCCTGTTTTTACCAAATGCGGGAATAAAAAAAAACTCCCGGGGAAAAAGTAGGTATTATGAACGCAATTGAATTTGCTTTTTTCACTAAAAATCTTTCTCTGGCAAAACAGAAGGGAGTTTACATAAAAACATATTTAATACTCCATTAAGACAAAATGTATATACATAAACTTGTATTTTATAGTTCTTTTATTTGGATTAACACAAATAATGCCCAAATAAATCACTTATAAACTTTTTTTACTTATTTTTTCAAGTTGGCGAATTTTAATAATTTTGTTTACTCTCTTACTCAAAAAAAAAAGGAGAAACAAAATGTCAACAAACAAGCAAAACAACGAGCTTCGTAATGCGGTGATGCCACATATTGCTCTTTTTGCTCCCAAGGAATTCATGATTGGAGGAATGTTTTCTCGAGAAAATTATTTTCCGTGAGAAATACATTCCGAGGGAATATTCATGATTGGGCTGATTATTTATTTGTAGAAACTTTAAGTAGCATAGAGTTGCATTTTTTATGGAATACTTTTCACATTTCAGCGCTTTTTATTTGTAAAGTAGCGTTTTATTTGTGAAATTTTTGATGTGGCAATATGCTAATTTGACAATGAGTAAATGCATAACGTTAACAACGTAAAGCCCGACGACCGACAACTCGATAGTTAGTGGGTCGCTCAAACAAACTATAATGGGTGACTTGTCGTCAGTCGATCGAGTTGTCGATCGACATCGTGGGTTAGGCTGTTATGTCTTTCAGTTTCTTATCTAGCTGGGACAGACTGTATACGATAATTGTTATCGTTCTGTAAAAATATGTTCACACTTGACAAACATTTGCCCAAAAAGCGTAACCACTAAATATGATGAAAAACATTTCGATTCAGACACGTGTTTATTAAGTTAAATAGTTTCCAATCATGTTGTGTTCTATTACATTCCCCATTATTGTAATCTGAATCAAAAGGTTTTGCATTAGTATTTAGTGGTTACGCTTTTTGTGTAAATGTTTTCCAAGTGTGAAACTGCCTTAGGTCTATTTTTATAAGAAATTAATTTAATTTCATATTTACCATTTGATTTTTTTGTTGTTAAACCATAATTGTAAGGATTCGATGCAAAAACATGATGAAAATTTGTATTTGTAGAACCATTATTATCCTCCTGAAATAATAAAAAAAGAACATCAATTAATTTCACAACTATGTACATATGTATGTATGTATGTATGTATATAAAAAAATTATTTATATTATTTTATATACTATACCCATTTATAATAATTTGCTGGCACCAAATTATATAAAGGATAATTATTATAAAGTTCTAACATTTTCTGTTTATTGGCAAAATTGTGATCATTAACAAATGGAAAAATCATTTGTTTTCTTAAAATATCTAAATAAATTCAATAATACTTCTTATTTATTTTTTCGACTTTGTGTTCTTTTTTTGTTATTCTTGAATTAAAAGTCTTGCAATAACGAGTGTTAACGATATACTGACTAACGAACATGCGTCATGGCATGCAGTTGAACATTTAATCGCTTTGATGGCATGTTTGTCTATATTTTAAACACTTGCTGCATATTGTTATTTTCTCAGCTATCCCCTATTTTGAAAATTGACTTTTCCAGAGATTAATGTGTGTGCCACAATGAATGAATGTGTGTATGTGTGTATGTTAAGGTTGCCAAGTGTATGGCTTTTCTTGCATTTTCCCGGTTTTGTTCATTCCATATCGTCATTGAAAATTTAATTAATTAATTGAAATAATAGTAACTACCCAGTAAAAAAAAAAATAGAAGTCATTCTGAAGGAACCACATTTTCATTGCTTCCAAAACATCGATATTTTTAATTTGCCGATAGTTAGCAGAAAACCAAGTCGAAGTTTATTTTAATCATACAAAACCTTGTAGTTTTTCCATAGTTTTAGTAAATACTTACCGAAATGTTCAAAAAATCAATTTTTTGAAAGAAATTTATGAAATTTATTTTCGCCTAAAATTTAGAAGTTATTTGCTTAAATTTACATGAAAACACTGTTTCGCGTTTAAATTCGTATAAAAAGATACGAATTGTTAAAATATGTAACTTTTTAAAGTTTTTCCTAGATGAAAATATTACCATGAACACAAAAAAGGAAATTTTTCTTAAAATCGCTTCTAATTCGGTGACTAGACATCGAAAAAGAGAACTTCTTGCAATGACAACCCTATGTAAAAATCATTAGATCGGATCGAAATTTGAACTACTTCCAGACTGCAAACTCTACATTTTCACGACTTCTTTGGAGTGTCTTTTTTTACTGGGTAATCTATGGTTGTAGAAATTACAGAACAACTAACCGATTTTAATCAAATTTATGGCATTTTTAAGAATTCACTTACACTTCCAGAAATAATGAACCGATTCGGTTTTATATATTTTGAGAATTTTCGAAAATTAAGTTTTCGAAAAAATTTATTTTTTTTTTACTCAACCATGGTGTAATTATACAGGTGACTGCGTAAGAATATGTTACATAAAAATATGGCAACCATAGCTGTGCAAAGAACAGAAGAACGTCAAAAGCACAAAAATAATTGTATCAAAACCAAAACAAAACGAAGTTTTTGACATTCGTCAGCTAAAAAGCACATAGAGCAAAAAATCATCAGCTGAAGTAGCGCTGCCACCTGGCTATATACACCTTGCACTCAACTCAACAATTGTTAAGCCCTTTAGCCGAACGTTGCTGTTGCTGTACCGCACCGTACCGTACTTTTAGCACGTTTTGTGCATTTGTAGAACTTTACTTTGTTTTATTGTTTTAACATGAAATAGGAACATCTATTCACAAAACTCTAATGGAAATTAAAAAAGTTTAAATGGTGACTGTAGCGAAGAATAAATTCAGTAAAGTGCGACCCTGACTCGCGCACGAAGGGTTCCGCACGGACACTAGATATGTAATACTTGGCATTTTTTCGGTTTTGAGCATTTTTTTAATTTGGGTTTTTTAGTTTTGGCGTTTTTTTTTTTTGCGTTTTTGACGTTTTTTCGGGTTTGGCGAGTTTTTAGCTTTGACGATTTTTTCTCGTTTTAGCGATTTTTTAGGTTTTTGATGTTCTTCTCGTTTTAGCGATTTTTTAGGTTTTTGCTGTTTTTTCATTTTGGCGATTTATTTCTTTTTGGCGATTTTTTTCTTTTTGGCGATTTTTTTCATTTTGGCGATTTTATAATTTTGTGATTTTTTTTGTTTTACCATTTTTGAAAATTTCAAAAGTTTGCCTCTCACGGTTTCCAAGATACAGCAAGTTGTCGAAATTACATTAACTGGTCTATCTACCCTTTAATTTTATTTAATTTTTTAATTTTAGTGTTAATTGTTGCAGCCTGTATAAAAATACACTAACTTTACAAATTTCAAGTATATAACATAGGATTTTAACATTTTCCTTGCTCGTTTTGGAATCCACTTTAATTTTTAACTCTCATGTATTTTCTGTTCAAATTTCAGGTTTGTAGCTCTTACGGTTCTCGAGAAAAAAGCCTGTGACATACACACAGACAGCGTAGCGAAAACAATAGGATTCCTTTTTAACCTTTGGTGTGCCTACTGGCATATTTAGAACATATTAAGTGCAATAGTGATTACGTTTAACAAAAAAAAAAATTGCTTTTTTGTCGTCCTAATTCAGTTATTTGCCCCTACGTGCCTCGGCAGGACCATTATTATTGTTGGAAATCGTAAAATTTCAAATCTATTCGATTTACAGAACAGGTTCGTGATTGTTAAAAATAATTCCCTGCAACAAAATTTTTTATGGAGTATGAATCTCTTTGGTTCACACACAGTAAATTTTATGGCGGCGCACCCGGGTGCAATCTAAAATTTTTGAATTTTTTTAACTATTAAACTTAAATTTATTTGGTTTTTACTTAATTTTCAAGCCTTTTTTACATTCACTGGGACTGATAGCGGGGAAAAAATTTCAAGGGATATTCACAATAACATTTTTGCCCTCGAAAGGAATGAAAATTTCACAGGAACAAAAATTAGACTTGTTATTCACGTTAGGGATGAAATTATTCAAGATAATTATGAATATTCCTGGGAAGTTTTTTCTCTTCCCTATCATTTGTTCCTCCTGTTCTAAATAGCCGGGGAATAAGCAAATATGGGAGAGAGTAAAATCTTGATCAGCTGTTTAATGTTTACATATTTTTCTACACTAACGCAAGAGTTCAGCATAAGAAATTTAATACAAATTTTATGTTTTCATTGTCAATTAGATTTCGTGTTAAGTGTTAATATAATATTAGTTTTTTTTTTTTTTAATAAAAATTAAATAAACAGTGTAACCATTCACAGATATGCTGAATAACTTTGTGCTGAGAAAGTGGAGTGAAAACTGAGCCAGGAGCAGATGCAAATTCATTAAATTCCGAAGGACTGGGTGTACAAAGGAAATTGTAAATTTTATGAAGTAAGAAATACTTCGGTCTTGATAATATTAGAAGAAAACAAATCTTCCATTTACCTTTTATGTGAACTTCAAGGAAGCCTGCCAAATTGAGTGTTTTAGTACTTGTTCTGAATACAGAAGTAGTTTATGTTTTTGAAGTGCATGAACGTAGGGTTTAGATAAAAATGCAAAAACGCAAAATACAAAAGGGAAATATAATAATTCGGTATTTATTTAAACTTTTTGTTCTAAAAAAATTCTTATACTATTGTTTTGCAACATTTATTAACATGATTTTTAAATTTTTGCATTAGTTCCCTTCAAAATGTTTGGGGAGAAAACTCTCAAAAAATTCTCCCTCTCCCCCATATTTAGAATACCTACTCTTTTTCCCGGGAGTTTTTTCTCCCTCTACCTCATGTTAAGAATACCTACTTTTTCCCTGGGAGTTTTTATCCGGGGAAATTTTTATTCATAATAGGAGGAATGGGAATAGGAAAAAAACTCTCGGGGAATTAATATTCATAATTGGGCTGATTATTTTTAGTAACAAATACAGCAAAGACTATGTATGTACATTAGAGTGGCCATTATTTATTTATTTTTTTTTTTGATTTGTTATATTCTCTCCCCCCAAATCACTTCAGTTTTATGTAAAAAAAATACAAAAAAATTTCATAGCGATAAGTTGCGTTTTAGGGGTGCGCACGCCCCTGAAAGTTGGTCTTATAACAAATAAAAAAAAATCTTCATACAACTACTGGCCACTCTAATGTACATACATATATGTCACTATATGTCATCATATGGTAATGAGAAGCCCTTAATAATATTTAATTATGTGCGAGCTTTTTAATTAAACACCAAAACTTATGCTGAGTAAACCTTTTGACATTTCTTTTGTGGGATTTTTGTGGAATCATTTTTTTTATTTGGAACACAATGCCACACAACGCAAAATATCGGAAATGAAAAATGTCACCACTATTACACACTATTGCTATGTCACAAAATGCCTTAATGTGTACTCAGCCATTACATTCATTAAATTTGCAACGTAATGACGTGTTATAATAAAAACTTTTGAAAATATCGTATGCATATATTTTTATAAATTTAAATGAAAAGTAACTCACATTGTCATAAACTTTATTGCGTTGTAATAAATCATTAGGGTTACGTAAGGGTGTTTTATAAACAGGATCCTTGCAACTGGAACTGGGTTGAAAAAAAAATCAAAGCAAAAAAAAAATTAAAAAAGTTTCGTTTGCATCATTAATTTAATTCTTATCTCACCTGCCCTCAGTGCTATGACAAGCAACATTCTGCTTAGTTGACACACGATTTTTGTGAGCTCTACGTTTTAGCGAAGTTGGTGAAACAGAGCCAATACCTGCTGTAATCCAATCTATATCCGGTCCTTGCTGACCGTTCCCCTCTGTGGCTTTTTCAATGTACTCATTGTTATTAATACTGCTCTCATTTCTAAATTTTAACTCGTTATCGTGTATATTTCCACTTAATTGTGAGGGTGGCACATGCAAAGAATATTGCACTGCACCCTCACCGCTTACAAGTGGCAATTGTTTGCGTGCCAAGCGTGTTTTAACTGCCGCCAGCAATGCAGCACCATCATCACGTGAATTGGCAATTTGCTGTACAACATCTAATACTTCTGTGCCGCTGGATATTTGTCCCAATACTGCCAGCACGTCCAAAGCAGCCAAACGTACGCGACGTTTGCGATTTAGTGCGGCATATGTTGCATTTGTGATGCATGTCTGCATATCGAAACATGTGCTGGGAAAGGTCATCAATGCGAATATGGCCATTTGTAGAGCATGCTCACGAAACTATGAATTATTAAAAAAAAAAAATAGAATAAACATAAGATAATAATAATTTTTCTTTGGAATGATGTAAATAGTTTTATAGAAATTTTTTTCATATATACATAAGTCAACTCCACGATAACCAAACTTTAATACAACTTAAGAAAAAGCTTATAAAACTACTGAATTTTAAGCTTTTCT
Source organism: Tachina grossa (assembly GCA_949987645.1). Taxonomy (NCBI): domain Eukaryota; kingdom Metazoa; phylum Arthropoda; class Insecta; order Diptera; family Tachinidae; genus Tachina; species Tachina grossa. Next base: position 32,622,120 of record OX465275.1, read on the forward strand.
TAATTTCGTTTATAACAATGTTTATAAAATGTGAATTCACAAACAGTTTTGAACAATGCTTGAGAATCTATCAACCTTTTCTAAAGTATGCTTATAAATGACAAACATGTATTGAGCAACACAATAACTATGAGGATTGAAAAAGACTTCGCAAATTTATTAAGTATCTCGGGTGTATCAAATTGCGAAAAGATCTAAACACAAATCATACCATGAAAAACATAAATTGTTATAATTAAAATTTAATGAAATTGAAGTAAATAATTAAAATTTTTATTTTTCAAAAGGCAAAAAAAAAAAAAAAAATTAGAAAAATAAGCTTATTTTACAATTGCAAGGATAACGTTATAGTAATCCTCACAAAAACATCAATGTGAAAAAAAGGCCAAGTTCCTATCAAAAATTTCGGCCATCAAAAGCAGTGAGATATAAATTTTGACCAAGTTCTTGTTTGGCACAACACCTTTCACTGACATATGCTATACATTATATACATTTGTAATCGTAAAGGTGTCATATAATTTTTAGATAATAGACTAAAAACTGCTAAGCCGAAGTACATGAAAGAAAAAAGCTAAGATTTATGGGTGAAGTCACGGCCACTTTTCAAAACAGGAAATTTTTACTTTGGATAAGTGCAATGTGTATGAAAAGTTTCAATAAAATTTAACTTAATTTTGAGTTTACAGTGCTCGTTCCCAACCCCTGATTGAAACTTCTGGTTTCTTAAATTTTTCTTAGTGATCTCTGATTTAGATTAATTTGTGTACCAAATTTCAGCTCTCTAGTGCGAATTGGAGTTTTAGCGGATAAAACTTCTTGGTTTTAAGATTTTCCCATTGGCTTACTCATCTACAATTGCTTGCGTATAAAATTTCAGCTCTCTAGCGAGAACTATACCTTATAATTTTATGAGCATTACCCCTCCCACTATTTTAAACTCACAATATTGTTGTGAGTAGCGCTTATAATTCATGCTAATTTTCTTCTAAAATATGCTAGACCGAAGTAAATTAGACACAAGGCTAAAATTTTATGGGAGTGATCACGCCCACTTTTTTATGTGATAGTTTAAAGTATTGTATACGTGTAACGTATATGTAAGGTTTCACTAAACTGGCTTAAGTTAAAAGCTGTATATTAACAGCCTTATTCATAAAACTTTTTAAGGCTTTATAAAGGGGTTTTAAGACAAATTTTCATAAGAAATTTTTCTTAAAAAGCCTTAATAGGATTTATAAATAAGGCTGCAAGTTTTCAGGTTCAAGCAATAAGAGCGTGGCCCCGCCCATTCTGGTAAAATTTTGTGGTTTTTCAGATTTTTCTAGTTGGTTTCTCACCTAGACCTACTTGTGTATCAAATTTCAGCTCATACTTTCAACTTTTAATGTTTAATTTTTATGGGCGCAGCCCCGCCCCTCTGACTAAAATATCTGCATTTTCAGGGTTTTCTTGTTGTTTTTTGACCTAGACCTACTAGTGTATCAAATTTCAGCTCCTTAGCGCAACTTTAAATTTTTAATATATTTGGGCGTAACCATGCCCTTTTTTTCAAACTTAAGATTTTTCTCGGCCAGTGTTTATTGTTCGTGTCAAGTTTCGTTGCAAACGGATAAGAATACATACAGAAATAGTATATCTAAATATGATAAGGCGTGTCAACGCCCCCTTTTTTAATGAAAATTTTTTTGGCTTGCCCTATCGCAGTACGTATATCAAATTTCAATAAAATAGCTTCCATTAAGCGCCTTAGATTTGCTTTTTAATTCTAGCCTATATGGGCGTAGCCCCGCCCTCCTGGCCAAAATTTTCGGGTTTTAAATTTTTTTTTGGCTTATTGCCCACCTAGACCTAGTTCTCTAGCAAATTTCAGCTCACTAGCACAAATTTTAATTTTTGTGGGCGTAGCCCCGCCTCTTTGGTTTAAATTTTCGGGTTTTCAGATTTTTCTAGTTCATTGCTCACATAGATCTACTTGTGTACCAAATTTCAGATCTCTAGCTATAGCGGAAGTGCTTTATAATATTGATGAGTGAGTCAGTGAGTCAGTGAGTATGTCTTAAAATATGCACTTTTTGCACCTCCATATCTCCGGAACCTTTTATTGTAAAGCGTTCAAACTTTGCATATGAGGTAACATGAATTTATTCTAATTATGATTTCATAATTTTACGGTAGCGGGGAACAAAGTTATGAGGGGGCTAAAAACAGCTCGAATGGCTTCCTGTAAATATACACACTGCGTGAATTAGCCGGAACTTGGCCTGGCGCACTGCCGTGCGCCTAGATAATAAACATGCAATATTATCACGAGGCTTCCGTTTTGATTTTTCTGCAATTGTTACGAAAACCTTTTTCAATACACTCGTATTTGTAATACTTTTTCAAGCTTTAGGCTTACGTTAGTTAACTTATTATAATATTTTTCTCAAGCCATTTGGTATGCTGGGTTATGTGTATGTATTTATGTATGTGTGCGTTGACACTGTGTGAATGATGAGAAGATATTAAAAATCTCGTTTTAAAAAATTCATGAATAGGATGATGAAAGAAGCAACATTATCGGATAAGTGGAAACGACATGGAGAAAAAAGCTTGAGCTCACTAAAAATCGACATAACGCATCTAAACTTATGCAGTGATCGGCATTGGAAGTGTTGCCAATTAAAAGTTCAGGGTGCCCCTGTGGCTAAGTGGTAGTGATGCTGACCTATCAGTCTCTGTAAAAGTAAAGTGGAAATTTACAAAATTACTCTCCTGATACAAAAATGTTTGTCATAAAATATAAAAGCTTAAAAAATTTATCAAATATATCTGCGAATGTATAAAATTTTAATAATTTTTTGTTTTTAGTTACTGCCATTACAAACTATTTAACAGAAGAGTAAATTTTTTATAAAAATATATGCACAAAAAAATTAATAAAAATTTAAACAAACAATGACAAGTATTGCCGTCGCCGTCTTCCGTTGTATTATGTTTATTTTTCTCTTCCGCAACGAGAAATCGCACCGCACCGCACCGCAAATATTGTGTTTAGACTCTTATTACTTGTAAAAACTTGCAAGAACATTTTATTCATATCAGAACCATGGATGGAAATCGTGATAAAATTTTATTTTTGTGATGTATTTTAGATATTTTTGTTTGATAACATTTTAAATTACAAAATTTTTAAACAACGACATTTAATAGGAAATACTTTACACATTTTCATGTATTGTGTTCTATTAACAAACACAAAAATGCCACTTTCCATCTATGATCAGATATGATAAACAAATAAAATTCTTTAACCATAAAATTGTATTTATGTGGCTTAATCAAAGAAAAACAATAAATTAAGAAAATATGCTTTCTTTTTTCATAATACTATGTATATTAGAGTATAAAGAATTTCTTTTGGTTGGTTCAGTTTTATATAAAAAAATATAAAAAATTATAGCTATGGATTTTTTGTGTTTTAGGGGGTGCGTCCGTCCCTCAAAGTTGGCCCTCAAGACCATTTAATCAATGTAATTTTTTTTTAAATTTTTTTTTAATTTTCTTCTGGCTACATGTATATGTATGAAATAATTTAATAGATATAAGCTCTTATTTTACATGTTTAATGTAAATAATTTTCACATATGTAAATATAATTTTGGTGTATATAATTTTTGGTATTTTGTTGGTTATTTTTTTCATTATTTGCTAAAAAATTAATTTTAGCAAAAAACTTTCTTTGAGGCTAATGTTGTAGACTAAAAGAGCTAAAATATTTGCTTAATTCACAAAACCTCTTGTATCTCTGTATCGATTGTATTATCATATTGAATACAAGAGTGTAACATTTGTTGTATGAAATTTTCATATAAAAATTAAATACACTATTACAATTTTATTTCATATGTTTTTAAAATGTTGTATTCAAAGAGAGGCTCTCTGAGAGAATTTTTATGTAGCTTGTTCTTCTTTTTTCATTAAAAATACGAAATACATTAATACACAGCACAGAGGGTGTTCACAATTAAAAAACCAAAAGTGTATTTGATACACAAATACACGATAAAGATTGTTGTGAATTAAGCAATTGCTATATATCATATTGTTGTAAAATGTTTTTTTTTAAAAGATATGCTTAATTCACAAAACCTCTTGTATTCCTGTATCGATTGTATTATCATATTAAATACAAGAGTGTAACATTTGTTGTATGAAATTTTCATATAAAAATGAAATACACTATTACACTTTTATTTCATATGTTTTTAAAATGTTGTATTCAAAGAGAGGCTCTCTGAGAGAATTTGTATGTAGCTTGTTCTTCTTTTTTCATTAAAATACAAAATACATTAATGCACTACACAGAGGGTGTTCAGAATCAGGGCTGTCAGATTTATTTTCACCTTTTTCGCCAAATCCAATGTTAAAAATCCCCAAAATCGCCAAATCCTCTTTTTTTTAGTTTTTGACAATGAAATATATATTTAATAAATTATTAAAAATTTATTTTATAAATTATGAAAAATTTATTTGTTCCGAATCGCTAAAATTCACCAAAAAATGGGAAAATCGCCATTATACATATATATATTTTGTTTACTTTTATTTAGAAAAATGTAAAAATGATTATGAACATAAAAAGGTACAATGTTTGATATAAAGAAGCTTAGTATTAATCAAATATGGGATATATGTACCCATATACATTTGTATGTAGTTGCAGTTCTATTACATATCTAAAACGCTTTATACTTCATCGTCAAGACATTCCACATTGTCTTCTTCTTTTAAATACATCGTATGGAAATTGAACTTTTTCAACATATCTTGCGAAGGTATAAAGGAAGTGCAACATGTGCTGTTTATGTATATTCATATAATTTATAACTCGTAAAAACGCGTCAAGAAGTTAATATTGCATGATATTTCGGAAGTGCGTTTTAGTTTAGCTCATTATTGAAAATATTCTTTCAACGCAGGCATTACAGCCAAAGCAAGTTCTTTAAAATGGTACGTAGCTGCCATATTCTTATAATCATACACTTTTGGCCAAAACTGATTTAAGTTAGATAGAATATCACCATTAAAATAATCTTTTCAATCCACAAATGGTAATTTTGTTCATGTGTTTCATAAACATCTAGCGGTATATTAGGATTCATGCAAATCTTTAAAATATCTTCAACAAACAGACATTTTTTTTTGTGATAATGGATTGCAACATTTTATAATGGAAAAATTTTCGTAAGCTTTAAATATATTCATGTATTCACTATTTATTAATTCTTTTACGAGCATCTTTAAATATGAAAAACAATATTCTCGAAGTATTTCAATATCTTTATCAGCCATTTCAACATTGCTTAATTCAGTTTCAAATGCTGACCCAAAATCGATTGCATTTAGTGGGAGAAAAGTGTATGGCATATCAATAGCTATAATAACATTGGCTATCAATTTTTCGCAATTATGAGTTTCATTAAAAATCGTTGGCTTGAAAATTTTTGAGGAAAATGAAAGAAGAGTTAGTGCATGTTATCTGACTGAAATTCAAGATTTAAATGGTTCATTTCATTTACTATTAGATTTATAAACATCTAAAAAAAGCCTTGTCTTTTCGTCACATAATAATTCTTTGTATATATTTTGGGCATTCTTATAATTTTCGGCTGTTGAAATAAGTGAAAAATTATGTGTAAGCTCCACCCATTGGTCCAAAATTCGTCTTATAGCCGCTCCATAAGACAACCAACGAGTTGCAGAAATTTGCACAAGTTTTCTAAAACGGTTGCTGTCAATACCAGTATTAAATGTTCTTAGCACACCATCTATACGAGAAAAATACCATAATAAAAATAATATTTAACGATTTTCAAGCCAATTCATGGCTCATCAAAAATAGCCAACAAAATCGCCAACTTTTTTATAAAACGCCAAAATATCGCCATGTCGCCAAATCGAAAATTAGGACGCCAAACCAGTTTTAAAGTCGCCACGTTTGGCGAGAAATCGCCACATCTGACAGCCCTGTTCAGAATTAAAAAACAAAAAGTGTATTTGATACACAAATATACGATAAAGATTGTTGTGAATGAATCAATAGTCATATGCACACAAATTATATTGAAAATGGTCTTAAAGGCCAACTTTAAGGGCTGGGCGCACCCCCTAAAACACAACTTATCGCTATGAAATTTATTTTGTATTTTTTTACATAAAACTGAACCGATTTGGTGAGAGGGAATATAAGCAATAAAAAAATAAATAACGGCCACTCTAGTGTACATATTTGTTAAATATAGAAATGCACATTTTTATATTTGCCTTTTTTCAGATATTTTCCAAATAATCAATTGCGAAAACAAAACACAGAATGGGTGGTTGGATAATTCTTGTAAGTAAAATTTTTACTAGTAATAATTTCTAGGATTTTATTTTCTCTCAATATTTTTCTCTCTTTTGACGCTCTCTCTTTGAAAACTCTTTGAGTTAATGAACACTTTCCAGTAACAATTTTTACAAATTCGTAATTTTTTTTTGTAAATGAACAAACCTATTACTTCTTAATTCTATTCTATTAAAAAATACAAAAAAGTAATTTTTCATCTCTAATCAGGTGTGATAAAAAAAAAACAAAATTTTTTGAGCTTAATAAAGTTTTCACACTGAAAGTTAAAACCTGGTTTCAACGTTAAAACCATAAACCGCAGATTTTGCATTCACACTGCAAGTGTGTTAAATTCAGGTTTTAACTCACAGGCTGTCTGATAACTTTGCTCAACAATAAAATAAATCTCCTGCAGAAATGCGTGTATTTGTTGTTGCATTTTTTCTGCTTTTTAATAACACTTGTTGGACATACTGTTCAACTGTTTTTGATTGTATGAAAAACTGATATATTTCACAATGCGCTCTAAAATGGAAATTATTTTATATTTTTTAAATAAAATTTTTTAAATTATGGAACTTCTTATACAGAATGAAGAAGTGCTTGGAAATAATGTTAATAATATAAAAATGCACAAATACATTATAAGATAAACCTTTTTTATAGGCAGATGAATGTCAGTCATATTGTCTATTTTCACTTTCCAGAGTTCAATGAAAATACTTTCGTTATTTTCCTTCCAAAAAACTCTTTTTCCATAATTTTTTCATTATTGTTGCTGCTGCATCCATTTTTAAGTTGAAAATCTTTCAAGCGCCATCTATTGTTATTCACTGGCATATACAAATACTCAGCTGCTGCCAGTCATTTTAACTTGGCAGCACTGAACTTATCACAGCGAAAACAAGGTTGCATTTCATAAAACGAACTTGAAACCAATTCAAAAATGGTTTTAAGTTGGTTTTAGCAACAACAATTTGTATGGTAAAACCAGGTTTTAACAGTTGGTTTTAACTTTAAAACCAACTTTTATTAAAACCATGTCAGTGTGAAAACACTATAAGATTGTATTTACGTAGCTCAATCAAAGAAAAACAATAAATTAAAAAAATATGCTTTCGTTTTACATATCGCTCATTTGCTCAAATATCTCGTTTACTTTCCGAAAATATTTTTAATTTCATTTGTTTGGAAATTTTTCACTAAAAAAATCGAATTTTTTAAAATCTTTTGCGATTTTGATCTTGAGGATGAAGTTTTTTTGATTTGATATGTTCACAATTTTTGTTAAATTTTTGTTTTGCCATACAAGAGCTATAACTTTGCCACACTGAGTAAATCAAAATTCCGAACGGTTTGCAAGATATGAGCCTGAGAAAATGCAAAAATGACACCGAGGCCCCAAATCTTTGGGGACCCATAAATAAAAGTAGATGACTTGAGGCAAAACTGGGATACATGTGTCTTTTTTGTTTTGGTCTTTTATTATGTAGTTGTGCCCGTATTTGGTTATATTTTTTCGTGTTGCATTCTGTTGTAAAACTAAAAAAAAGTTATGATAAATTCAACGAATTTAATTAGTAAACAGTTTTCCAGTTGGTGTGAAGTCCATTAAGTATTTCGCACGTTGACCAAAAAACCAAAGGTCATGGGTTCGAGCCCGGTCTCCGACAGTCATTAAATAACAACACTACGCATATTTCTGATATGCATTAATGTCCCTTTGTATCAGTTGTTGGAGGAAAGTTCAAGTGATGAAGACATAGACACTGGTCACTGAAGTACTCCGACTTCAGCGGATACTAGTCCTAATGTACGATTAGCATCAGAGCGCTCTCCTTCGTCGGTATTGTGTAGCAGAATCATTGCCAAAGTAAAATAACCAATAAAATAAAATGGCTACTAAACAAAGCTTCAATAATTTAATACGCCTCATTGACACCAGAGGCGCTGCAGCACTGCATAATTAGAAATGTGCAAAAAATAGAGTTGTAAAAGAATGATGCTTTCCTCTTCTCATCTCTTCCTTCACCACCTGTCTTCTCTATCACCCTCCCTTTCCTAAAGAAGGTAACACGTAGTAATAGAAGTAGGCATTCATTGGTTGAGTGTTACTTCTTAAAAAAATGTAAAATTGAAAACTGCACACCGAAAATACGAATCATAAATTTATTAAATGCAAAACAATTTATTAATTTCAGAATTAAAATTTTATAACATACATATACCAAATACGAGAGGACGACAATTTATGCAATCACTGTGTTTAATATTCTATTTAACTTTACTTTCTTTAATCCCAGCAAGTTAATTTTGAGCAGCAAAAAAAAATCACTCCTTCGTTGAACTTTCCCTTTTGTCTGCAGCAATTTTTAATATCCAATTGAATTTGAGTGTAGTTGACGGCGACGGAAGTTTATCGACATGCAAATGAAATGAAATGCATTGAGCACAAGGTGCAGTTCATTTGCAGCAATCGAGTAAATGAAAAATTTCTCTATCAAATAAAAGCATAATAAAGAAGGGGAGAGAGGGAGGGAATACAGCAAATTAATCTTGCGGTATAAATGATATAAAACCTTTTACTATCAACATAACAAATAGCTTTGATAGCATGAACTTTGAAAACTGCTCTGCAATTTGCTTATACGAGTATAGTCAAACTCATGCTTATAATTTGGTATGTATTGTTGTATTTATGTATATATTAAATCGTTATAGGAAAGTGCTTTGTCTCGCTAAATGACAAAATCGCTACTAAATAAATTCATTTACAAATGCTTACTTACCCTTGAGCTTTTGGCATGCAAAAAGTCTTGTGACATTAACTTTAAAATGATAGCAGCCGGTGGCAGTCGTTGCATTAGAGCTTTACACACTCGATTAGCGCCAGCAGCGCCTTGACGGCAAAGACCACTCATAATTTGCATAGTACGGTCTTCTAAATTATCTAAAGGCAAACGTGTGATCAAATTAATCAACAGTTTGTGTTTTTCCTCAGCCACTTCCAGTTTACATTCCGCTGATAGCAGAGTGCGTAATAGTGAATCTAAGCAAGGTTGTACAGTAGCGAGATTTTCTGATGATTTCAAAGCCTGTTCCAATTGTAAAACACCTTGCAAGCGATGACGCCAATTCTGTAAAATATACAAAATTTTTTAAAAATTACTTATTAAATGATATGAATTAGATTACAATTATTTTTTATTGCTTTTTAATATTTGCATTTTATAAACCCATAATTTTAATTATCTGCTGGTATAGTTTGCACGTTGTATATTTGTGTTTATTTTATATAATTTTTTGAATATACATACTTAACACGCAAATATCTCGTAAAAGTTGTCTAGAAACCTTGGAAAACTGTTTTAGGAGAAAAATAATTTAAATTAAAAGAACACACTTATCTCTTATAATCACACATAGTTATTATATATTATTTTTGCTAATACTGAATGACCTTTACTATCTAAATGTCTTATTTTTCAAATGAATTATTTAGCGTTTAATCGTTGTAAAGTTTTTTTTTCATGCGATTTAAGTTAAAGGCTTACAGGCACTGTATATTAAGCTGGATTGATATTTGAATACATTAAATAGTTTCATACAACAAACTAAAAAAAGAATTACAACAGAAATAATATCTGTGGAAAGGTCCTGGAATTTTTTTTTTAAGAGAAGTAGCACTTAGGAAATTAATAATCCCCTATTAAGAAATTACTTTTTCCCGTTTTGGGAATAAAAAAGTCCCCGGGGAAAAGGTAGGTATTCGTCTATGTTCTGGCTTCCACATCGTTTTCACATGTTTTCTTGTGAGGTAGTTTGTTTAAACACATGCTACACCTGTTTAAGTTTAAAATTTAGCAAATACAAATTAGTAGTATGTGTTCTAGCATCCGAATTTAGAAGAAAATAATTTGTATCGAAAAACGACTAGCTGTAAGTCATTGCGCTATAACTTCCTGAAAAGTTAAAAAAAATAATTCAGATTTGGCCCACGGGAGCTATTGGATACGAAAATTACAGCGATACCATTAACTTAACATTAGCTTATCTTAACTTAATCACTTTTTTCTTATTGCCACAAATATAGTTACATACATACATATGTGTATGTATGTATGTATGTATGTATGTATGTATGTATGTATGTATGTATGTATGTGTACAGGACAGAACAGATGATGAAGTATTAAATTATTTAGCTTAAGTTGTTCTATTGTGCGTTTTATTATCTTTTATAGAAACGTTATAGCACCTCTGTAATTTTTCTTCTTTTTCTAAAAAAAGCGACTTTAAAATACTGTTGAAACAAACATTATTTTTTCTTGTTGATCTTTTTGTAATGTCCACTAAATATTCTTTACAATAATAGTAAAATTTTTGCTTAAATATTTCATCATCCTTCGATTTTTCTCTCCACCCTTTGCAGCTCCCTTTATTCTTTCACCGTTTTTGTTCATGTAAATTTAAATAATTTTAAAGTATATAAAATTTTTGTTTAATTTTGCACTTACGATGTCGCACGTGACAAATTTTAACTTACATATGTAGGTGCCACAAAAGTAAATCTATATCTTTTTTTATTTTATTTTAATTGTATTGAATATTTCTATTTGTAGTGAATATTTGATGGTTGATAGCAAATGCTGTTTTTCAATGTCGCACGTGACATCGAAATATCAGATTTTGAAAAAAAAATTGCATTTATTTGTAATCGCATAGTTTCTTATGTATTCTTTTTTGACTCCTTGTACACCCAACAGAATTTTATGGAGAAAAAATCCTCTCTTGAAGAACGTTTATAGAAAAACGAACATAAAAAATATCGAAATAAGAAAAGTTGCGCTTTTGTGACTTAACAAAATTTTAGAGAGAAAAAATACTCTCTTGAAGAACTTTTATAAAAAACGACCACAAAAATTCCAAATGAAAAAAGTTGCGCTTTTGTGACTTTGCATTCAACATAAGTTAAATTTTATTGTTTCTCTATGAAAATATGATAAAAGAAAGTGTTCTCAAGAACTTTTAATTTTTTGGTGTCGGTGGAAATGCCCATATTTTTTTACAATCAAAATCACCTTTGATTTGCTGCCGCAAATAAGTACGCGCTTTTAACTTATTTTAAAATTGTGAATTAACAATGCCTGCACTATAAAGTGCAATCTTGAAGAGAGCCCAACCAGTCGTTCACCACTTTACTTAGTTGTCTTTTTATAACAAAAAGCTCATTTGTTATACCGTCCGTCCTGTCCTGTCTAGTTATTTATTTCTTTTATTTTTCTTTGCCTTTTATAAATTAGCGCTAACATTCTTAAATTTATTAAAGTTTTTGCTGTGGCAGTTTATTCACTATTTTGCTGGTCAGCATTAATCGATATTTTATATATAAATTGTGTTTGTGTGTTAATATGGGAGTAGTATTTTTTAAGGTCATCTTTAGTAGATACAAGCTATTGCGTACTTTTTTAATTTTAAAATTTTAAGAAATATCAAAGTTTGTGCACAAAAGTAAAAAGTCGTTTTAAGGCGAATACGAACGAGTGAGTAATATTGCAACACGTATACGTACCCACTCACTTTCAACAAAGATTCATTCAGCCAAGAAATATAGAAAATTGGGCGTATGATTGATATTTAATAAAATCAACTACGCTATTTATAAATTTTAATGACTTATAACAGTAATATCTAAACATACATACATACATACATACATACATACATACATACATACATACATACATACATACATACATACATACATACATACATATTTATTGATGTAAGTTAAAGTTAAGTTAAATTATCTGTATGAAGAAATTACGCTCATTAAGAAAAGGCATATTAATATCAAGTAGATTCGCTTGAGTTCGCTTTGGAAAATTCATACACAGAGAAAACAGATTAGTTGTGGCAACCGAATTTGTTGCCAATTCATATCATAGAATTCTGCTATAGCGACTGAAATTTTCTTGTGGTACCACTATATTTTAATCATAACCCTTAACCCAATAGTTGCAGCAACAGAAAAAATTGGTTGACAGTATGGAATTTGAAATAAATGTTATTTTTGCTACCGAAAATTTGGTTAATATAATTGGTACCTGTAAAAGAAAAATTGGGCTTCCTTGCTGAAATAAAAATAAACAATAAACGCAAATAAAAATACACAATTTAAGAAATTTATTATTTGACATATTGTCATAAGTTTATTTTAATTGAAATTTATTTCCTAATGGTGAAGCATGTTTATATACATTTCTTCAACCACACATTTTGAAAAGCCACAAACCTGTTATCTTATGCACAGACTTTCAAAAACCATTTGAGAATTCACAAATCATAATATCTTTGAAAGTCACAAAAGTTAATTTTTTAATTTGCTGCTATAAACTATGATAGTAAACTCAACCTCTAGTTAGTTGCAGCAACTGATTGAAAGTTTTTATTTTAATTTTAATATAGAACGACAATTTTTTAGTTGCTAATACCAAAAGTTGGTAGTAAAATCCAATTTGTAATATTTTATTCGGTTGGGTTAACCAATCAGTTTATTAGTCATGACAAAAGCATACGCTCGGTTGATGCAATCAATTTAAGTATTGTCACAATCATATCTTTGTTACAATTATGCCCTTATGGCAATGAACATGGATTGTTTTTTGGATTAACAGAAAATTGATAGCGTGAACTGAAATATAGTTAATGCAAATGATATTTTATTGGACTAACCGTTTTCCAACCAATCTTTTTTCTGGTGTATAAAAAAGTCAAGTGCTTTCCCCTTTCAATAAATATAGCATATTTTCCTTAGGTAGTACACCTAATTCCCGTGCAATAAGTTTTGAGCGAATTCGATTAATTTTTTAAAATGGTCCGCCATATTGGATCCGCCATTTTGAATTTTTCAAAACTAACATAAGATTCGTAATCAGCGACCCCAAAAAACCCCGTCTAATAAGCTTAAAGCGAATTCGATACATTTTTCAAAAATTATCCGCCATATTAAATCCGCCATTTTAAATTTTTAAAAACTGACATCATATTCGTAGTCAACGACCTTAAAAACCTTGAGGTTCATATTTTTATTAAAATTTATTGAGTCCATATAAAGTAAATAATTTTGTCGCACTGAATTTTCAATTCGTCCCTGTGTGCGCCGTACTGAAAAATGCGTGTTCAAATCTAAAGTCCACCCACTTGTACAATAATATAACTAATAGTCCAATTCACAATCTTGTGCAAATGGTCTTGCATCGTTGCATGTGCAAAATGGTATAGTATATTAAAACTCACTTAACAATTCTTAGTGGTGAGTACCAATATACTATACCATTTTGCACATGCAACGATGCAATATCATTTGCACAAGATTGTGAATTGGACTAATGTGTCTGTCATATTCGAAGGTGGCAAAATAATAAAATAATAAAATTGTTTGAAAAACAAAATAATTACATGTCTTACTTTGGTTTTGTATAAGTTAACTTGACTAAATGCTCTTACTAAGTTTGCTGAAGTTCGTTATTGTAAATTCTTATTGAATGAAATATTTTATTAATTAATGTGAGTTTCTAAGGAAGAGAAGTAAAATTAAACTATACTTTATTAGCTGGGGGAATTTTTTTTTGATAAAATTAGTTATGATGGGAAAGAGAAGATTAGAGTTTTTTTATAGTTTTTGGAATTTTTTCCTCAAATTTAAAGCTTTAAGTATGTATTATGGAAAAGTTTTTCTAATTTTAATAACTTTAATTACCTGAATTTAGATTCAATTTCCTGACCCCCTTCACATTCTTTAACAATGTGAGAAAACTCTTTTAGAATATCGTAGAAAGAATGTTGTAGGTATCAATTGGACTTAATTTATCTTCAAGGATTAGTCTTATTAAAATTTTATCATACGGTTGCATATGAAAAATTTTAATGATTTCACATTTTTCAATTTGATTAACTTTAACATCAGCAAATACTATTATTCCTAAATAAAGTTCACCATCTAACCAATTTTATCATCTTTATAATTCCCCAAATAAAAATCAAGCGAATCTGTTTTTAAAAAATTATTCATAACTTTTTTAAATAGTTTTTGCATTTGAGCGTATAAATTCAGTATTTCTTTTCTTTTAGTTAATAAATTCTATATAATAACAAACATTTTCAAAATTATTAGTACTTATTAGTATTACTCATTGATTTTATTGCATATTCTTTCAAAAGCTGCCAAGTTCTTGGTTAAGCTCAACATTGTTTAAATGTTCTAATAAATGGTGTAAATTTATAATTTTTCTAAAATCGTCAAATTGAAGGCGAACTTCTTCCAGTCGTCAAAATGCTATTTTTGCTATCCAAAATCGTCAAAATGACGATAAATTGTCAAATCTGGCAACCATGATTGGCAATCACAACAATTGTGTAATGAGGTGGCAACATTGTTTAATTTTGTTTACTTTATGACTGTCAGGAAAATTGGGCAATATTTTCTTTCTCATCGTATAGGTCAAAACAACAATAATATTTAAAACAACATGTGCAATAATATTGTATAATGAATGAGCAATTAAGGCCACAAATTTGCCTTGTTTCTCTTTTTCACATTTTCCGGCAACGACAAATAAAAGTTGGTTTTTACATTATTGCAATTGTGCAAACTTGTTATCTGTAAAGTCAATTCGCCTTGAAACTGCACACAAAAAAAATATCAATGTAAAATCACCATGCAAAAAATTTGATTGCAATTCATATTAAATTTACAAGAACCCCACAAAAAATCTCAAAAAAGGTTTCGGAATAAAGCATTTTTGGTGGTAGCTCTTCCCTACTGGATTACCAACTTCATCCTTTTAACAAGGCGTTAGACTAAAATAATCGATTCTTGAGAAGTACTTACTTTATTTATTTGCGAACATGTTCACGTAATCTATTAAATTTAAAAAAAAACCATTCTCTTCATTTATTAATTTGTTCATAATTTTTTTAAATTTTATTTAATGTAATTTGTAAGCCAGTAATTAAATTTGGTAATCAGAAAAGTAAGCCATTATATATAACCTGACCAGACATCCCGCTTTAGGCGGGATTATCCCACTTTTCATAGCTCGATCCCGCCTCGAATTTTTATCCCGCGTTATCCCGCTTTTTAGAGTTTTGAAATTTTTAACTTAAATTTTTACTCAAATGTAACTGATAAAAATTCATTATAAATATTTTTCTAAGTGTAGTTATTGCTGAACTAGCTAAAACCATTTGTGCTTCGTTACGTTTTGAGATGAAAAGAAAACTTTTTTTTTATACTAAAAGTGCTACACTATTTTGTAGAATACAATTCTCATTATTGGCACAAATAGTCATGATGAGTTTCAAAATTCTCACTAATTGAGCGGAGCTACGCTCACTTGTCCAATACCGCTTATTTTATATCATCGGCAGATCACCAAGAATACCAAGATATTACAAAATTAATGTTTAATTTACTTAACAGGTATTCACAACTCGAGGTGCGTTATAGCACCACCCTTCCTAACCTACTTAAGAGATGACACACTTTTGGCTCCATTATTGACTAATTTTTATAAAACTTTTCCCGTTATTGGCGTTACTGATTTCGAAAAAATTTCAAAATTTTGACTGGCTTGGCTTCCAAGATATCTTGAAATGAATGTTTCTTTTATGTGGGAAGCGCCATGTCAAGTTTAGGCATTCAAAAATTAATGGGCTAATAGGCCATCAGTAATACTCTATGAGCAAATCAGCAAGATCAATATACTGATATTATTTTTGAAGACAAACAAAAATTTGTACTTTATGAGAGACAGCACGCCTCATTTTTCAATTCTGAAATTATTTCCAGATACTACACATTATCAAAGGAGTTACCCCTACAAAATTTCAACGTTCTCTTTATACTAGTTTCCCAGATATCTCAAAGTAAATATATTTTCTTTATATCGAACTTTTTTCGTAAGACAACGGCACATTATAAGAGTCGTTAAAAATTTCACCTCTGTTACTGCGTTAGATGAAAAGGTTATTCCAAAATAAAAAAAATTATATGGAAGGCGCTTTTGAACAGGTTGTAAGAAGGTTTTTTTTGAACAGGTTGTAAGGACAATGGAGTTCCCAAACAAACTTGTTCACCCCTTAATAATATTTCTTTTAATTAATTAAATTAAAAAAAAAAATTAAAAATCGGTCCAGCTGTTTTAGATAAATTAAAAAAGTTATGTTATGGTATTGATGCGATTACCAACAAACGACATTTAATTTTTATTTATATATGTAGGCACATATTTTTGTTTGTTTAAAAGCTTTTATTTTGAGTTGAAAGATGTGTTCTCAAGTACATACGATACTGTGTGTGTGAATACAGGGTGGGCCAAAAGATACCAAGGGGTGTAAAAGTTTAATAACTTTTTTGTTTATTAATTTTTTTTTTCTTTCAGATTATATAGACAACACTTGGAGAATTTATAATGGAGAGGTTCACAACTGAACAGAGAACCAGAACAATAGAATTTTATTATTTAAACCAGAAATCAACTTTATTGAAAATTTGATTATGAGTGATGAAGCTCATTTTCATTTGAATGGCTTTGTTAATAAGCAGAACTGTAGGTTCTGGGGTTCTCAAAATCCAAGAGCCATTCATCAACGCCAATTGCACCCCATCAGGTGTACAGTATGGTGTGGGATCACATCTGAAAATGTCATTGGGCCCTACTTCTTCGAGAATGAAGATGGAAGTGCTGTAACCGTAAATGGAGAGCGGTATCGGTTTATGATAGAAAATTTTTTACGTCCTGCTCTTGAAAACAGACCTGGTATGTGGTTTCAGCAGGACGGAGCCACTGCCCATACTGCCCGAGACACAATGGCACTTTTAAGTCAAATTTTTGGAGAGCGAATAATTTCTCGAAATTCGGAAATTATTTGGCCAGCGCGATCGCCAGATTTGACAGCACCCGACTATTTTCTTTGGGGTTTTTTTGAAGGAGCGAGTGTATGTGAACAAGCCAGAGACAATCCTTGAACTCAAGGCAAACATTGTTGCAGAAATTCGAACGCTACAGCCACAAGTTTTGAAAGATGTTATGGAAAATGCTCTAAAAAGAGCCCATCAGTGCGAAGCTGAAAACGGTGGTCATTTAAGAGACATCATTTTTCATACTTCTTGTAAAAAAATTTCCATTTTGTATATTATATAATCTGAAAGAAAAAATAAAAAAAAGTTAATAAACAAAAAAGTTATTAAACTTTTACACCCCTTGGTTTCTTTTGGCCCACCCTGTACTACACATCCCGCTTTATAAAAGATATTTATTTTGAAATCCCGCTTTTTTATCGATCCTGTGCCGCTTTTTGAAAAAAACCATCTGGTCACGTTAATTATATAGCAATTAGTTCTGATGGTAATGTGTAATTTTTTGCTGGGAAATAATTGTGCTTTCTTTATAGCTGCAATACACTGAAATTTTCTTTAGATACTAATGAAAATCATGTTGAATTAACATGAAACACATATAAAGTAAAATCATTGCCGAAAAACTTTAAATTAATATTGTGTACGTAGATTTTAATGAGAAATTTGTGTTTGTGTGTGTGCCTTACATTTAATCAGAGCAAAAACTAGCCTGAAGCAGTTATGGGAAATGAGATTTTGATTTTGGTATCAAAAAAAAAAAAAATTTTAGTACTTTTTTTTTGAGAGTACCAAAAATTATATTTTTTTCAAACAAAAAAATTATATAAAATTCATTTCCAAAAAAAAATTAAAAAAAAGGAACGCAGCTAAACCCCTTAATAATCAATTGCAATGTATTTTTAGTAAAACAATAATTTGGGATTTTCAAGTGCGTTAACAAAGGTTAAACAGAAATTTTAAAATGTTTTAAATTTTTTTTGTTTTTTCATATAATTGTCATTTTGGTGGCGTGATTTAGGCAATAAACGCCTCAAGTTTGTGTGTAAAAATTGAGTTTTATTACCCGAAACCCTTTTATAAAAAAAAACATATGAAGAAACACAACTAAAACGTTGCTAAATGACTTTTTTGGTTTTTTTCATTTTTGCAAAAAAATACTGTGACACCATCTTATTATGTTGTTATAACTTTAATGGTCCAAATTAAAATTAGCATAAACAAGTAAATTATTTTTGAAATATTTTAAAAACCAAGTGGAAGTAAAAAAACCATATTAAAGTTGATGCATATTAAAGTATTAAATTACTTTAGCTGAAAAAAAACTAACCTACTTTCATGCTGGACTTTGTAAAATCAAGAAAATGAATACGAATAGAAATGAAATTACATGTCAAATAAAAATAAAATATAATTTTTATAAGAAAAAAAAAAACGTAAGAAAGACTTCATAAAAATAACAATGACAAGGAACATAAAGGGTAGTTAAATTTTAAGGGCCGATGTTGATTTTGAATAAAACACAAATTATTTAGGAAATTATTGTCATTTCTTATTATTATGATAGTATGGTATGGTTCAATTATGTATGGAATAAAATATCGGCCATCCGATGGTCCAAATTTTCGATGACCCTGTGGGGCTTAATTGAGGTTCTATGTTGTTAATGTGTCGAATTATCTCATCCTTTAGCTCTTGAGTTATTGCTGGCTTATCGACTTACACCTTTTCTTTCAAATAACCCCAAAGAAAGAAGTCCAACGATGCCAAATCACATGATCTCAGCGGCCAATTTACATCGCCACCACGTGAGACAACACGGCCATTAAATTTTTCACGCAAAAGAGCTATTGTTTCGTTAGCTGTGTGGCGAGTGGCACCGTCCTGTTGAAACCACATATCGTCCACATCCATATCTTCCAATTCGTGCCATAAAAAGTTCGTTATCATCTCACGATAGCCAACACCATTCACAGTAACTGCCTGACCGGCCTCATTTTAGAAAAAAACGCCCATTTTCATAACAAGCCTGAATAACTTTAACGCGTTGCTCGATTGTGTATCTTTCCATGGTTCAAATTGAGTTAGTCTGAAATTGAGAAATGTCAAATGAAATGCAGAAAAAAACTTGACGTTTAGGTGTGGTTCACATTCAACGTCGGCCCTTAAAATTTAACCACCCTTTACATACTTGCATTGTAATGAATTCAGACAAATAATGTTCGTCTGGAAGACTTTTCCCTATTTTTTAAGTTTCATTTTCGGCACTTGGTTTTCTTAAAAATTAGTTTCTTCTTGTTAACCCTTAACATTTCTTTTTAAAAGTAATTTCCGCTTAAAATAAATGCGGCACGTCACACGTTTTCACAAAAAGACGTATAACTAGTGTTGATTGATATTGACGTGAACATGTAAATGGTGGCAATTTCAAATACTCTGATAATTCATCCCGAAGAAAAGCAATAAATATTTAGCTATGAATAAATACATACATACATATGTATATCATATTGTGTTACGAGTATTTGTAACATTGTAATATTTTTACATGACCCAGTTTTTAAGCGTTATAAGTAAAAAGGGCTGCAGTTATGAGTATGTCGGCATTTTGAATTTCATAACAAAACAGGAAAATAATGAAAAAAAAAACAAATAAGCCGGTGATTGTATCGCGTGCTTTAAGGAATGACCATTTTGGAAATTATTTTATTTATTTGTTTAACGAGCAGATGAAATTGAAATAAATGCAATAGAAAAGAATTTTTTTTATGAATGCATAAATTCTTATAGTTGGAATAAAAAATAATACGGAATATATTTTTTCGCTTATGTAAGCTTGTTAATAAAAAGAACTTTGTTCATTTGAAATTTATTTGCTGGTGGTTCAGCCTTGCCCATATGTCGAATAATTAACTTCTTGAATATAAGATTTGGGTTTTATTTTTCATTTTGCCTTATAAATACTTTTATTGTTATCCAATCGATTTCTAATTGTATAAAAGTGTAGAAAAATAAAATAGATTCATATCGAATATAAATTATTTGCTGGGTTTTGTATGGGTTTCTAAGCCTACTACGCTTTTTTTCTTTTGTGATTTTCAAAAAAATTATTATTTGTGAATTCTCAAATAGTTCTTGAAAGCCTTTGCATAAGATAAGAGGTTTGTGACTATTCAAAATGTATGATTGAAGGCTTCTGATGATTTGTTACAGCAACAATGGAATATATATGGGCAAGGCTGAACCACCAGCAAATAAATTTCAAATTAATAAATATATGTCGAATAATTGATTTCTTAAAAAAAGAACTTTGGATAAATGAAAACGTTTGCGTCGAAAAGAATTCAATGCTTTTAGAACTGATTCAAGAAATATGTGTAGAAGATATGGCTTAAGAAATAAATCAAGGAGGATTCAAACGGTAGTCATAATATCCCATCATATTGTCTTAATATCTTAAATTATTTATACATAACTGTTTTTGCTTTCAAACAAAAAGTTTACAACATTATGACAGGTGTTTTTTTTTAGCTATATGAGAACTTTTGATGTCGATAACTACACCGGGAGAAAAAAACAGCATAAAATCAATAGAAACTATATTAAATTAATAAGACACATTAACGAAAGTCTAGTCGTGTTGAAATTTCTTATTTCAATATGGAAAACTATTAATGTATAGTTATGGATTTGAACAGGCTAAAGTTCGTATCGCTTTTTAAGACAAATTACATGTGATAATTATTAATGAACGAATAACACTAAAGTTAGTTGTAAATATTCTGACAACACATAGTTGAACGGAACAGCTAGCCGTTTTCGAAGGCCATTAAACCTTCATGATCAGCGTTCTTCTGTGTTTAGTCCACTGTGTGTGGTGTCAGTTGATGTAGATTTGTGCTTTATATACGAAATTTTTTTGCAAATGGAATATGTGAATTGTTTTTGATTCATCGTATTTCAATTTGCTGAAAGATGTTTTGTAATGAAAGCTCACCTTACCATCTCTAAATTTACAACAGTCTTACCATTGTCGTTTGTTCTTTACTAATTGTACACATGTTAGTTAATTTGCTTATTTTAGTTCTACTTAAACAAACTTTTTTGGTTTGTTACTATTAAGTATATTTATTTAATTTTTTGCCACAAGCCAAGGACTATTAATTTAGTTAATTTAATTATTATTTTTCGAACTTCATTTGTTTCTATATTTATGATTTGAACACGCTAAAGTTCGTACCGCTTTTTAAGCCAAATTACATGTGATAATTAGTGGCCTTCGAAAACGGCTAACTGTTCCGTTCAACTATGTGTTGTCAGAATATTTACAACTAACTTTAGTAATATTTGTTCATTAATAATTATCACATGTAATTTGGCTTAAAAAGCGATACGAACTTTAGCGTGTTCAAATCATAAATATAGAAACAAATGAAGTTCGAAAAATAATAATTAAATTAACTAAATTAATGTACAGTATTAATTTATTACTTTTATCTATTTTTAAGCATCTCAATATATATTTTCTATTATATTGAATTAATGTGACGCATTCTTATTTTTAAGTTGCAGTTCTTCCCTATTACTGTGTTTTCTCTGTATGTATAAAAATATTTTATTTAACTGAACCTAAATAATTTGCATACGAATAAGCGCGAATACTTTTGAAATTAGTTTAATTTGAAAAAAAGCAATGTGAGTCCGATCACAGAGGAGATGTGTAAACATCTAGTAATGCAAATTTTTTTTTAAGTTGGAAGTACTTATGCTTTTAGTATGTTTTTTTAAATTAATTAATTAAAAGTATCAAAACTTTAAATATTGTAAATACCTATGAATTTGTTGATTTTTGTTTGTTTTATTAAACTTATTTGGTTAGTAAATGGGCACACTGTAGTATATGTATATGTATGTTATGTATTTTTACTGCTAATGAAATTTAATTTGCATTACCAGTAAAATCGTAGGCCCATAATCATAATAAAATTGTAGCAAGTGGCAAAGTTTTTTCATTCAAATTTTGAAACTTTTGTATGAAAAACATTTAGCCACTTGGTAGAATTTCATTATGAATACGGGCATTACTGATTACTGAAAATTCAATGCACCTCATCATATAACAAATCATTTAGGCAATTTATAAAAATTGTAGAAAAAAATTTTAGTAATCAGTAAAAATTTACTTGTTAAACATTTGTTATTGTTTTTACTGAAACTTTAGTGGTACTGCAGTGCTCATCTATGGTAAATGCCTTTACTTTTACTTTTTAATTTTTAATTCCTGTTGTTCATCGTTTAGTTGTTGCTGTTCTTGTTGTTGTGTACGCATTGCAATTAAAATAAATTCAGTAAAGTGCGACTTTGACTCGCGCACATTCGGTTTTGATATTTTTTTTTTTTGATTTAGCTTTCTTCCTTTTTTAATTTTTTCAGTTTAAACGATTTTTTTTCAGTTTTATCGCTTTTTCTCATTTTGGCGTTTTTTTTTCTCTTTTTGGGTTTTTTTAATTTTCGCATTTTTTTTCATTTTTGTGATTTTTTTACTTTGGCGATTTTTTTCTGTTTTTTTGGGGGTTTTTTCATTTTGGCGATTTTTTCTGTTTTTGGGGTTTTTTATTTAGAGGATTTTTCCATTTTGGCGATTTTTTCATATTGGCGATTTTTTTGTTTAAGTATTTTTTCATTTTGGCGATTTTTCCGGTTTTTCGCGATTTATTTTAGTCCTAGAGATTTTTTTAATTTGGTGCTTTTTTTCGTTTTGGCGATTTTTTGTTGTTTTTGGCGATTTTTTATATTTGGCGATTTTATATTTTATTGATGTTTTAGTTTTACCGTTTTTGAAAATTTCAAGAGTTTTGCTCTTACGGTTTCCAAGATACAGCAAGTTGTCAAAATTGCAAAGTCAAAACTGCATTAACTGATGGAAAACCCATTGATTTAAATTTTTTAAATTTAGTGTTAATTGTTGTAGTCTGTATAAAAATACACTAACTTTTAAAATTTCAAGTGTATATAACGGGTGTTTTTTTAGAGGTATAGAACTTCGAATTGAAATAAAGCACAAGAAAATCGTTTTAATGTCCATCAATTTGGCTTTATTGGAAGGATAATTTTATGCCATTAATGTTTAAATATGATTTCGGGCATGTGGCCGCCGCGGCTGGCTCGAATAAAGCCAATTCTACAGGTCCAATTTTCAACCACTTTTTCGAGCATATGGGGCCGTATGTTGGCAATAACGCCATGAATGTTGGCTTCCAAGTCCCCTAACGTTTCTGGTTTGTTGGCGTAGACGAGCGACTTCACATATCCCCAAAGAAAATAATCCAATGGTGTCAAATCACACGATCTTGGTGGCCAATTGACAGGTCCATTCCGCGAAATTATGCGCTCATCGAATGTTTCCTTCAATAAATCGATTGTGACGTGCGCTGTGTGGCATGTAGCGCCGTCTTGTTGGAACCACAACTCATCCACATTCATGCCATCCAATTCGGGAACACAATAGTCGGTTATCATGGCTCTATACCGGTCTCCATTAACGGTAACTGACTCTCCAGCATTATTTCGGAAGAAGTATGGCCCAATGACTCCACCAGCCCATAGAGCACACCAAACAGTCAGTTTTTGTGGATGTAATGGATTCTCTTCACTCCAAATGCGGCAATTTTGATTGTTGACGTACCCAATCAACCAAAAATGAGCCTCATCACTGAACAAAATTTTGCGATGAAAATCAGCATCGAGATCAATATCATTTTCGGCCCATACACCAAAATCACGACGCATTGCATGGTCTCGCGGCTTTAATTCTTGCACAAGCTGGATCTTGTAAGGTCGCAAGCCAAGATCTTTGCGCAAAATCTTCCATAAAGTTGATGGACAAAGCTCCAATTGCTGTGCACTGTGGCGACTCGACGCACTGTTCGACGTCTCTGCTGATGCGTATTATCACATAGAGTAAACGTAGTGCGAAAACGATCCATAGTTAACCGAATTAATTGCTCTGATGGACGATTATGTCAACCATAAAATGGACGGAGCTTGCGGTAAACTTCGCGAACTGAACCATTATTTTCGAAATAAATTTGCACGATTTGCAAGCGTTGTTCTTTTGTCAACCTGTTCATGATGAAATGGCAAACCAAACTAAATATTAATCACTTGACAGCTGACAAAATGGCCGCCAGTTAAAAAAGTGATGCAAACTTAAAGTTCTATACCTCAATAAAAAACACCCATTGTATGTATATTACATGGGATTTTAACATTTTTCGTTGCTCGTTTTGGAACACCCTTTAGTTTTTAACTCTCATGTATTTGTTGTTGTAGTGGCCAAATGTCTACACATTGTGTCCAAATTTCAAGTCCGTAGTTCTTACGGTTCATTTTCACCTTTGGTGTACGGAAATATACAGAAAAATAACCGGCGGCGGCGCACCGTCGGCTTCGAGCCGGTCGACTTGTTTCTCTGCGTGGTATTGCTTCCCTGAAGGAAATGTCGATGGTGAAAATGTACTGAGTCGCTTTTGACTTTGTCACCAGTACTACTCTACAATTATTCCCCATATAATACTTTGTGCTATAGACATTTAGCATGTGATTGTCATTGAAGTTCTACTAGTAACACTAAAACAATTGACAAGATAGTGAATTCATAGTTCTTATGGGAACATGGAAATTTACTGGTACATTACTATACCTTAATTTATGTATATTGACAAGTTGTTGCAAAATCCACCAGAAATACACCAGATCTGTTTTCTCTCTTTATTTTATACTGACGAATAAAATAGAAATTGTAGACAATGTAACTACTACTAGAGTTTTAGTGTTGACATAGAGACACTTGGCCCCAGTCTGACTGCAGGGTTCTTTCAAACAATAATACACTCATACATAGCTCACACCGATTTGGCAATGCTGTGAAAGAAAAGCAAAGAAAACTCAGCAAAGATATCTCAGCAAAGAAATCAAAGTAAAAAGATTTTTACCCCCCAGCGTATAGATCTTTACACATCAAAAAATTCATTTTAAAATTTTCATTTCTAAAAATATATTTTTACCCACTTTTTTAAATTCCACATCGCGTCACTTTCAGAGCTGAAAGGTGTATGCCAAGTTTCTTAAAAAAGGGTCAGGCAGAAGCACATAACATATAATATTACCCCCTTAAGCAAAAAAATATTTTACTTTAGCTTTAAAGTTCATATTAGTTGCCAAGCACTTTAAGGCTAACATTGCTTTGTAAAGAAATTGTATTCAAAAGACAACTTCAATTATTTTGTGAATTAATAATAAATTCTGGTAACTCCACCATTTTCAACAACCATTTCACAGCTTATGATGTACAACATCGAATACAATTTCATTCGAGTATTCAACTAATTTTTTATTTTATTAAATACATTTTTATTATCTTGAAGTTAAGCAACCTAATTTATAAAATATAAGCTTGTGACATGGAAGCAAAACCGATAAACATTTTTATGAAGTAAAAGTAAAAAAAAATATGATGACCGTAGAAAAATTATCTCAATTTATTTTATTCGAACGAAATGAGTATTTGAATATCCAGCTTTTTTCGATTCGTTTTGTTTGAATGTACATCACTTAAACATTTTTGTATAATTGTATTTATTTTAATATTTTTTTTATGGATTTTGCTATGTATTTCGAATCAGTTGGATAATTTAGTGATATTTTCCATCACATGACAGAAATAATAAATTTAAGATAAGAACAGGCACTTCTAGCTTCATTTTCAGTTGTAACATGAATCAATATGTGATATATTAACAAAAATATTTGAAGACCAAAATACACATTTTGGAAATATCAACTTAAAGTAGTCTTGACGAACGTGGGTGCCTACTTTAGAATTTTGATATAATAATTTTTTTTAGAATACAACTTTACTTAACATTGCTTGGCAAAGCTTTGTTAAGTTTTTTGCATACGACCCTTAGTGCTTGTATTTGAAATCGGTTTAAATGTTTAAATAAAGTTTCATTCAGGTATGTGATGAAAAACGATTTAGGCACAAAACCAATTTAGTTTTTGTATTAATATTTGATATTTTTTTAAATTAAAAGGGGCGCGGTCACGTTCAATTTGGAAAATATTGGTATCCGCCCACTTTTATAAATTCAACATGGCATCACTTTCAAAGCTCAAGATGTGTGCCAAGTTTCTTAGAAAAGGATCAGGACCGCTGACATTTCGTAATACTGATTTATCAGCTTTGTGGAAAAAATTTCTCTCATCAACCGCACCACGTTGCTGTTCATAATAAGCCTGGATACAACTATGGTTTATTTTCTTCAAATTTGTACTAAAAGGTCAGTCTTTGTTGTTAAAAAAAGGTATAGGAATTGGCTAAATGGCAGTAATTTGGTTGTAGTTGTGAAAAATTTTCAGTTAATGATTTGGGAAAAAACTTGGTATTAATGGTATAGATTTTCACAAAGATTTTAAGTAAAATCTGCTAGATTTTGTGCAGATGTAAATGATCTATTAAAATATTTAATTTCTATAAATTAATTTTTTTAATCAAACATAGTCTTGTTGTTGTCATTTGACTGTACTTAGAGTTATTGAAGAGTTATTGGAATGCGAATTTTGAAAGTTTGATATTTTTTTTAGCGCTTAGACTAAACATTAAATATTAAAATTTTGTGGTCGTTCCAGTTCTATGAAAAATAAAGAATACTTTAACCTGTCGGTTATTTAATGCCAATGTTTCAATATGGCACGCAACATAGGACACGTTTGTTATTACTCACTTCACTTTAAAAAGTGATAAATTGTAATAATTTTAGACTTAGCATTGAGAGTAAAAACTACTGCTTGTACAGGGTGGGCCAAAAGAAACCAAGGGGTGTAAAAGTTTAATAACTTTTTTGTTTATTAATTTTTTTTTATTTTTTCTTTCATATTATATAGACAACACTTGGAGAATTTATAATGGAGAGGTTCACAACTGAACAGAGAACCAGAACAATAGAATTTTATTATTTAAACCAGAGATCAATTATTTTAACGCTAAGAGCATATCGTCGACATTTTAACGTCAGAATTTCGCCCTCTGAAGCGATGGTTCTGGGGTTCTCAAAATCCAAGAGCCATTCATCAACGCCAATTGCACCACATCAGGTGTACAGTATGGTGTGGGATCACATCTGAAAATGTCATTGGGCCCTACTTCTTCGAGAATGAAGATGGAAGTGCTGTAACCGTAAATGGAGAGCGGTATCGGTTTATGATAGAAAATTTTTTACGTCCTGCTCTTGAAAACAGACCTGGTATGTGGTTTCAGCAGGACGGAGCCACTGCCCATACTGCCCGAGACACAATGGCACTTTTAAGTCAAATTTTTGGAGAGCGAATAATTTCTCGAAATTCGGAAATTATTTGGCCAGCGCGATCGCCAGATTTGACAGCACCCGACTATTTTCTTTGGGGTTGTTTTGAAGGAGCGAGTGTATGTGAACAAGCCAGAGACAATCCTTGAACTCAAGGCAAACATTGTTGCAGAAATTCGAACGCTACAGCCACAAGTTTTGAAAGATGTTATGGAAAATGCTCTAAAAAGAGCCCATCAGTGCGAAGCTGAAAACGGTGGTCATTTAAGAGACATCATTTTTCATACTTAGTGTAAAAAAATTTCCATTTTGTATATTATATAATCTGAAAGAAAAAATAAAAAAAAGTTAATAAACAAAAAAGTTATTAAACTTTGGTTTTGGTTTCTTTTGGCCCACCCTGTATAAACATTAGACCTTTTCTTTTTAGGTAGTGAATTGGGGGAATAAATTTTAGTTAATTATATTCTGAATAATTATTAAAAAATGGATGTCATAAAAAATCTTAAGTAGGAAATGTGGAAAAATACGTTATGAAATGAAATACTCGGTTAATTATTTTATACGCATCGTTGATTCGTCATATAAAAACGCATACAAAAATCATGCATATTTTTCATATGACCTTATAAAAGCTACAAAGAGATCGTAAGCTGGGCAATAAGCTTTCGTGCTTTCGTGCTTCAGCAAACTGATTTATATAGTGACACTAACTAATTGTGTGTGTGTGTGTACAATGGAGGGAGAAATTTAATAAAGTGATTTAGGATTTGCTTAAGGGTTACTCTAATCTTATGCAAATCAGGTATTTTCTTCTGTCTTAAGATTGTGCAACGCCTTTGTTACAGCATAGTTTATTTTCATGCATAAACTACACGCAATTTTCTATTTAATTTGATCAAACATTGTTAACATGACATTTAATATGAAATATGAAATGTTAATTTTATAATTCAAAAGGTTGTATACTTTACAATTGCATTATTATTCATGTTTTATTGGGGTTTCTGATTTATGCTGATGTGACAAGTGAAATCTTTTGTACAAGAAAAACAAACTTTTTAGAAAATTTATTCTAATGAATGATTCATACAGAACGAATAAAAACAATTAATTAATGAATGTCGGCGTTTCGAAAGTTTATTTCTGAAAGGCGGCGAAGTACCCATCTCTGTCGCATATTAGTATGTTGACTGGGCATAGAAAATCGTGAAAACCGTTAATTTTAGTTATTGAGAAGAAATTTATACCAGATAAGAAATTTTTCTTTGTCATAAATATGTGTACATATCGTTAACTAAAATGCAAAAAGCCGTAACTAACAAAAAATTCAAAATCGAGTTTTTGATTGATTATTATGAATGCTATTAAACCAATATGTCTGGACAAAATTCTACACTTCTGCGATCAAAAATTACGTTTTTATTAACAAAAACAGAGGAACATATTTACATGTGTGTTTATTTTTATTTAATTTTTTGCTTCTGCTACAAAATTATATTTTTTGTTTGTTACGCCTTTTGGCATTTTAGCTAACGATATATATCTGCGGCAAATGTGCTGTATTAGAAGAATGTATAAGAATCTTTTAGTATTTAGCCGTATTGTCAAAACTTCCAAAAAACTAGCTGCTTTGCTTAAGTCGGGTTAAGCGATTATTACTTCATGCCACAGAAATGTTTATGCTCGTGACCTAATAAATTTTGAAAAAAAAACTCATTGTGAACTCAAATCACTATTTTTATTTTATTATACAATGAAAGAAAACTTTATTACAAAATAGCTTTATTTTTTTTTGTTTGCTAAAAAATGTCCCAACACTATTCTTTCACACATAAATACATATCGATGGTCTAAAGTAAAAGGGCACTAACTCAAATAATTGTAGCTTTACAGGAGAAGGTAAAAACATAATAGAAACCGTAATATTCAATATGTAAGTTTTTTTGTAAAACTGCTTGTAAAATCGTTATTTTTTACACTATTGTAATAAATTTTTGCGACGATGGGTATTTGTATGAAATGTATTGGAATCACTGAAAAACTCAATTTCACAAAAAATACGAGTTAAGGCTCAGTTAGCCGACTGTAATGTAATGTAACCGCAACAGTAAGAAGCAGCTGATCGATTTTGTTATGTGAACAGTAATGGGAATGGTTATAGAGATGTAATAAAACGTAACCTACTTTTCATATAAAATTCTCGATTAGCTGTTTCCTACGTTACAGTTACTTTACATTACACTCAGCTAACTGAGCCTTTAGGGTATTTCTACTTGAGACCATCGATATAAATCTATGTAACAGCTAAAGTAAGTGACCCCAATTAATTCTTTACAGTCAGCATGCAATCTCACACGCATTTTATTTACTAACACTGTAATATTGAAGGGAAACTACAATAGTTAAATTCCCAAAATTAATTCGATAAGGAATTGTTTATTTTTTTTTATACAATACAAAAGTATGTATAAGTGACCGGCCGGCACAAACAAAAATAGCAAAAAAAATGGAACATTAAGTCTTACATTGAAATAAATTTCATAAAAGTTTATGGTTATGCAGTCAATTAGTTTTTTTCCTTAATAAAAAAATTGGGTTAATTTTATTAAAACATGTGAATTTTGGAATTTTTTTTAATTGCACTAATAGAGATGTTTATCGCAATAATTTACTTTGTTTGACATAAAGATTTTGCTAGAAGCTTAAAAAATATTTTTCTGCACTATCAGTCTAGAAATCAAGTACAATGTGTTTTCAATAAAAAATATTTGACTGAATAAGTAAAATAATAATTTGGGATTGTTAGTGCGTTAATAAATGTCAAAACTCAATTCAACGTTTGTTTAAAAATTTAATTGATTAAAATTTTAATTAATTAGTTCCATTAAACTATTGGTTAAAAATTTAATTATTTAAAACGTTTAATTGACTTAGTTACATTTTTAATTGTTTTTTGCTTTTTTTTATATATTAAAGTTGTCGATTACATAAATATTTTTTTTTTGTGTAGAATAAAGTTTTTAACTTTTTCTAGAAGCAGCCCATTTTTAATATGTTAAATAAATTATTTGTATTCACAGCTTTTGTTAAGTAAAGGTTTTCACTTCAATAGTTGTTGTTATTTATTTTCTGCTTGTTCGCTTCAAAATTTGCAAGCCATGCCATACACCTTAATAAATAAGCTATTTTAATAATAATTTAAAACAGTTTCCTTTCACTCTTTCCTCTACTTATGTAAATATACTTTAAAGTTTAATTAAAATTTATTGTCCATTTATGCATGAAACACTCACTTTGAAAACCCCAGCCAGTACATCGCGAAAATGACATATGTAAACCAGGGTGATTGACTCGGGTTTTCAACCGGTTTTAGGACCCTCCAGAGTACCACACCTATATGGTATTTTTATTTTGCCAAAATGACCACTTCTTTAAAAAAAATTTACTAAAAAAGCATTTTTTTCAAAATCGATTTTTTCAGTTCCCAAAGTTATTTGAGAAACGTGACCGATTGGAACATATTTAGGAACCTTCAGAGTAACACACCTATATAGTGTAGTACGTGTGCTCTTCCATATTTTACCCTGATCTTCTCAAGAAATTTCACTAAAAAAACATTTTTTTCAAAATCGATTATTTCAATTTCCAAAATTATTTGAGAAACGTGAACACATGGGTCACATTTAGGACCCTCCAGGGTACCACACCTATATGGTGTAGTACGTGTGCTTTTCCATATTTTATCCAAATGACCACTGATCTTCTCAAGAAATTTCACCAAAAAAAGCATATTTTTCAAAATCGATTATTTCAATTCCCAAAATTATTTGAGAAACGTGAACACTTGGATCGCATTTAGAACCCTCCAGAGTACCATACCTATATGGTGTAGTACGTGTGCTCTTCCATATTTTGCCAAAATTACCACTTCTTTAAAAAAAAAAATTACTAAAAAAGCATTTTTTTCAAAATCGATTTTTTCAATTTTTTTTCCATATTTTACCCTGATCTTCTCAATAAATTTCACTAAAAAGCATTTTTTTCAAAATCGATTATTTCAATTCCCAAAATTATTTGAGAAACGTGAACACATGGGTCACATTTAGGACCCTCCAGGGTACCACACCTATATGATGTAGTACGTGTGCTCTTCCATATTTTATCCAAAGGAGCACTTGTCTTCTCAAGAAAATAGTGTTTTCTTAAATGTAATTTATTGGCTCTACCAGACATATTTTCACCAAAATACTTTTATAATTTCATAAACTACATTTAGGAACAATTTTTCCAATAAAAAAATTTATCTATCCCGATCCAGTTCCAAGGATTTGGAATAATAATCCATTTAGCCAATACTGTTAAATAGCTAACAGTGCTCTGTTATATGCTTAACATGCTATGTTAGAAATGTTGGTTCCTGTCTCTGCTAGTTAAATTCGAATTTATCTTCACACACATAAAGTTCTAATCATTTTTTTAGCATGGCGACACTTACTGAAACATGAAATAAAACGGAAATTTTTTTATGAGGTGATAGCAGAGGCGAATTTAATTGGCCTTATGGTGTGCAATGGATGTCAAAATACGGTTGCAAAAAGTGTTTTTTAGTTTTGTTGACATTTATCTTCATATTTTATAAAGAGGTAGATATCAACCTTGTCCATGCATTCATATGTATGTATGTATATACAATTAAGGAATAAACTCTACATACACCCATCATTTTTGGGGTTTGAGGAAACTTGGAAAGAAATTCAAAGAACTAATTATGCCAATATTTAGGGTGCAAATAAATATGTTTATACAAAAAATAAAAATTAAAAAATAATTACAATAAGAACAACATATTAGACCATATTTGGATACCATTTGTTTACGGCTTGGTACCGGAAATCACAGCATTTTCAAATAAGTTGACGACATCAAACATTTTCCACGTATTTTTTCATGTAGTTTATGCCTGTATGTAGACTTTTTTCCTATGTATTTGGAATATTTTTGCTACTTACTTATTTTTTTATTTTTTTGTATAACCATATTTATTAGCACCCTAAATATTGGCATAATTAATTTTTTGAGTTTCTTCCCAAATTTTCACAAACCCTAAAAATGATGGTTGTATGTAGAGTTTATTCCTCGACTGTATGTTATATATACATATTTATGTATTATAGCTAAGTATATGAAGTAAATTTTTATGTTTTACCTTTAATTTTTGTATTGTTTTATTATATTTACATGAACTGTTAACTCCTCTTTTAAATAAAGCAATTTAAAATCAAAAATTGTATAATAATTTTCTTACTAAAAAAAAACCGGTTGACCGGTTTTTCCTGAATTGTAAAAACCGGAACCGGGTTTTTCACAATTTCAAATAATCGAACTATTCGAAACCCGGTTTCTGGTAAAAGTCGAATAATCGATCACCCTAATGTAAACACAATTTAAATCACGCACTGTTTTCAATTCCTATAATTATTTATGCGCACGTACATATGTGTGGATGTGTGTGTGTGTGTGTGTGTTATACAAAACATTAAAGTAAAACTAATATCAATGCCTGCCTCATACTCATAATACAAAAAATACATTCAACAAATGCAGCAACTAAAAAGTTGTTAATTTGCATAGCTTATGAAAAAGTTAAAAAATACGAGGGTGAAATCAAAAATTTTTTACAATATAATAATATAATACTAAAGCTTTTAACTGAATAAAATTTAAATAAATCATTTGTTGTATGAAGTGTAATTTCAACGGCAATTTTAGCTAAAAGAAAAAAGATATTCAAATAAAAAAAAGAAAATTAATTAAGAAGGGCAACCTTCCTACATCCTGCTTCATTCATTAGACTTTAACCCAAAAGATTTTGAAATTAGTTAAAAAACTTCGTATGTTTATACCCAGCGGTAAAACTCAGAAGACTTTCTTAGTGAAGGCCTTATTAAAGGACTCTTTCGCATAAAATATACGATACACATTCCACACTCGCTTCTATGAGATGGGAAAAGAGAAGGAGTAAAATGTTTTGTTTTGTTTTTTTACCAAAGCAAAAACAAAATCTATTAGTTTGAATTCCTCCCAGAATCTCTGGCGAAAGAAGCAAGAACAGAAGGCCTGCTCCG
Source organism: Tachina grossa (assembly GCA_949987645.1). NCBI lineage: Eukaryota > Metazoa > Arthropoda > Insecta > Diptera > Tachinidae > Tachina > Tachina grossa. Next base: position 32,655,906 of record OX465275.1, read on the forward strand.
CAATGACAACGCGTGTAAAAAAGATATGAGTATGGAATGGAGCGAGCAGGCCTTCTACATCCAAAAGAAGGCGCACAGAGGCCTTCTAGAAGGCATCCCTACTCCTTCTAGTTCCCGCTGGGTAGTAATTGAGAATCACAATATACAAATATCATAAGTTTAAAAGCTTCAAACAAAAATTTTTACAAAACAGGCATCTCTATTCAATTTTGCATCTATTTGATTTTCCATCATCTTTTTTAAAATTAGTAAAATTAAAAAAAAAAACAAAAAAATTGTATTATTTCCATCTTCGTTATTCATACCGATGGCTGCATTCTAAAACATGCTAAGTCAAAAAAGCTAGATTTGAGATAAACACCTTCAAAGTTTATTGATGATATCTAACTTGAGACATTTTTTAATCATATAATAATTGCAATTGAATTTTTTTTTTAAATTTATTTGAACTTTATAAATTTGTCTTAGATCATAGTTAAAAGTGACTTAGAATCACAAATCTATTACCTAATCCTCTAAGTAAGGTTTTTTCTCACCTACAATGGCCATTTAAGTGCAAATATCATGTTTTAGTTTGGAGAGAAAAATTTAAATTTATTTTTTTTTTACTAATTACTAAATCATGCTAAGTGCACTTAAAACATTTAAAAAGAGAGGTTTTTGAAAATTGACAAATTATGCTAAGTACATTTTTGCTCATGACTTTTGCTAGAATAGTCCAATTTTACAGAATTTAAATTTATAAACGGTGAATTTAGAAATGCTATTCCCAGCATAACATGTTATGTCGACTTAGCATGTTTTGGAATGGGACCATCGATATGGGCTTGGGTTTTTCAACTGCAGTCTATCTGTTAAACTATCCCAGAATTTAGTAAATTTAATAAAATTTTGCATTATAAAAATTTAACAAAATAAACTAATTACCAAACAAACAGAATTTACAGCAACCGATTTGATTATTTTAATTAATGAACTATTTTCCGTCATTCCAAATCAAATTGGGTTGATAAACCGGTTTTACGTAAGATTACAAAAAAAAAAAAATCGAATCGAAGCAAATCGAACTGATTATTTTCATCTTACATATTAACCTAGAATAATTGAACCTGGTTGTTTTATCTGAAAAAAGGAATAATTTACACTAGTAATTGAATAACTACGAGTATTTCAAATAAGTTATTTCCACCATAATTTTTTTCTTTCTTTAAATCCAAATAATATTAGTGATTTGCACTACAAATTAAATAACAAATTAAAATTTGTCACAGTTTTTTAAAACTAACTTCAAACTAAATTTTTTTCCTGTGCACGAGCAATATTTTTGTGGAACGTCTGAACACTCTATTCTCCCTAATTGTGTTCTTTGTACATTTCGAAGGCGAAGGGGAAAAAGAAGTAATGCACCATCTCTTCTGATTTTAAATAACGATTGGCTAACCAACCTGTAGCAAGGAACAAATCTTATGAAAAGATATTTTTGATTCTTGATGAAAAAATTAATGATTTCCACCAACTTCGTACTCCTTGGTGGAACGAAAGAGTGAATTTTACTAGTCTAAAAATTGTTATTACTCTGTGTCATAGCTGGGGTCAAATCGTTACATCCGTGAACGTACAACTCGTCACGTAAAAACACAATTTTCGGATTATGACATACGTGAACGTATTGAAATCCCATTCAGTTTATACGATTGACGTATCATTTAATTTGTTTTCTTACGATTGCCGATACGATCACGTATGTAACGATTTGAAGCCTGTTAAATTACGATTACGATTAGTAATCAATTATATTACTTTTAAAAAGAATTGTACTGATTATATTATTGCCTTTAAAAGAATTCCTGACAAATTATTGATTACGATTACTTATAATCGAAAAGTAATCTGAATTACTATAAATTACTACAAAATAATCGAAAAGAATCAAAAGTAAACAAAAAGTAATCCGATTACTTTCAAAGATTACTTTTGATTCTTTTTGATTATTTTCAAACATTTTGAATTAAGATTACTTTTCGATTATAAGTAATCGTAATCAATAATTTATCAGGAATTCTTTTAAAGGCAATTATATAATCAGTACCATTCTTTTTAAAAGTAATATAATTGATTACTAATCGTAATCGTAATTTAACAGGCTTCAAATCGTTACATACGTGATCGTATCGGCAATCGTAAGAAAACAAATTAAATGATACGTCAATCGTATAAACTGAATGGGATTTCAATACGTTCACGTATGAAAAAGAAATTTATATAATTAGATGTTTTTTGTTTAAGAAATACTTAACACGTTCGATTATATAACAACATTAATAATATTAATCTGAGAAAAAAATATATAGAAAAACATAAAGTGAAATTTTTGCTGGTGGTTAGGCATTGTCTTTATGCATTTCATTGTCCGCTTCCACAAAACGTCAGTAGGCTTCAAACCACACAATTTGAAGAGCCACAAACTTGTTATCTTATTCACAGACTTTTAAAAAATGATTTGAGGATTCACAAAAAATATTTTTTAAAATCACAAAAAAAAAAACATATAAACATAACTTTTTGAATAACTAAATTAAATTAAATGTATCAACAGATATCTTGTCTCATTTGTCAAATTAGTAAATATTTTAAAATTTAATATAAGTGAAATGCAATAAACTTAATAAATAATCAAAAATAATTAAAAGTAATCCTTAGAAGTATTTGGATTATTTTTTGATAACTTCTGATTCTTTTTGATTATTTTGCTGTAATTTCAAGTAATTAAGATTACTTTTCCATTATTGGTAATCGTAATCAATTAGTAATTGTGCGAAACTGAATATAATCGTAATTTAATAATTACTTCACCTTAAAAAAAAGTAATCAACTTAGTAGTCATTACGATTACTAATCATTACTTAACAGCTATGCTCTGTGTATGTAAAAAGAAAATTTAATTTGTTGATATTTTTGTAAGTTTCTGTAATTGGAAATGACACAACCAATTACAGAAATTAGGTCTTGTTGAATACATGTCTAGCTCTACACAGAAGTCATTGAATAGCCTTGAGTGTCTGCAGTAGTAAAGAGTGACTATAACAGTATTAGTGAAACATTTCATTTTAATTTCTTAACGTTTACTTAATACTTTGTGTAAAAAAGCTTTCAAGAAAATAATACAAATTATGAAAAAAGAAAACAAAATTATTTAATTTAATTAAAATGATTTTTCCCTGATAACGATTATTTTAGACATGGCTGCCCGCTCTACACAGGAATTCAAGTGGAATTTAGATGATTCCCTTTTGACATCACTTTAGACACACAAAAAAAAATATCATCAAAATGCAACCAACAAAACAAATTGTTAAAATTTAATTTAAAAATTAACAATCATCATTGTTGATATAACAAATTAAAATTTTTGTAGTCAATTAAATTACTCAACAAATTTATTTGTTAAATTATATCATAACGAAATGCGCACATATAGAAAAAAAGAAGACATCATGTTTTGTATGTATTCATTATTTGCTTATCTAATAAAGTGTTGCTCTTTAGCTGAGAGGTAAGTGAGGTTGCCGGTTCAACTCCGCCCAAAGACATTTAGTGTTTTTCGCAGACAAGCAAAAATCGTTTCGAGGATTGTGATTGTGTATGAAAAGCTTGTTAATATAACAAATATGATATGAAAATTCAACAATTCAGATTGTTAATATAACAATAACTTTAATTGAAATAACTTTGAAATCTAACAAAAATAAATGTTGAAAAAATAAATAAAATTCAACAAATTAGCTATTGATATATTTAATTAAAAATATTTTTAAGATTTTCCTTTAACTTACAATTTCGTTAATTGTATTTACAAAAATCGTTGTAGGTTCAAAATCAATTAATTATTTAATTGATATAACAAAAAATTTAATTGTATTTACAAATCATTTTTTTCTGTGCATAAGGCCTTATTCATAAAAAATATTTTTGATTTTTTTTTATTTTATTTTGTCTTTCATACAAACTTTGTTGTACAAAACCTTTATAAAACAAAATAATTTTTTATAAATTAGGCAGAAACTCTTTAATATACAAAATAAAAGTGTAGTGTAGCTATAACGAACACCGGGAACAATTTCTCTGGGTGCGATTAAATAAAAATAAAATATACTATATGTACTTCAAATTACGGCGAGTGACTCTTGGCAGTTTTAGAAAAAATTCTGAATAAATATGAGAAAAACAAAAACAAAATAAGAACTGTTTATAATTTGAAACTTTTACGGACTATTTTTAACCCCCGACTAAAAAAGGGGTGTTATAAGTTTGTAGTGTGTATCTGTGTGTCTATGTATCTGTGTGTCTGTCCGTGTCCACGTATAGGTCAAACGGCTGGACCGATTTCTATTAAGTTTTAAAGATGACTTGATCGAGAGGGTTCTTAGCTATGTTTGAATAAAATCGGTCCAGACGTTTTTAGAATATATAATTTTTTTTTTGAAAAAAGTCGGGGGTTTTTAAAATTTTTAATTTTTGTTATTTCTTGCGTATTCAATTGAATTAGAACAAATTTGTTTGGACAAGCTATAATTTCTTAAGGAATAAGCAAAGGAGTTAAGTTTTAGCAGCCTTACTTATAGAAATTACTTGGGCTTTATAAAAGACTTTCAAAACAAATTTTTATAAAAATTTTTTCTTATTAAGCCTTATTAAATCCTAATAAATTTGCTAATAAATAAGGCTGTTAAAATTAAACTTTTATAATTATAATAAGGGTTTTCATGAAAACTCTTAAAATTGCCATTTGTGCTATTGAGTAAATATGCGAGTCATGAAGCCCCTTTGCAACTATTGCGCAAACAGTTAAGTCAATTTGAATGAAATGTCAAAATAATTAATTTAATAAAAACAGAACAACAAAATTTCAAGCAGTTTTTAATTTAAATACATGTTAATATATTTCTATAAAAATGTGTGTGTGTGTGTGTGTGTATGTCTAAAAATCCCTAAAGGAAGCAAAAAAAAACCAAGAAGTTGTTATTTACGAAATGCACAATTGCACAGCTTAAGTTTACAAGTAAAAATTGTTGGGCAAATTAAACAGGTTTGTGTAAATAAATTCCCATACAATTTTTGACATTTTATTTACGAGAGTGTAGAAATGCACAATTGCACAGTTTGCGAGACTTTTGAACATTCTCATGAAAACCTTTAATGTAATTTTTTTAATTGATTCTTTACATACTTGTGATTGTTTCCGGACTTGCATAAGCTCAAAGACCAGTATGCGATTTATGAAATAAAAATTGAACTAACCCAAAATCAAGCATTAAGTATCCGTTACACAATTATTTTTATAAACATAACAATTACTTACGTACATGTGTATGTATGTATGTCTGTACATACATATGTATGTTTGTTGCTGTATACCCTGTAGGAAATGTCACTAGTGAATCAGTACTGGTTCACTATTGACTTTGTCGCCAGTATTAATGACTAATTATACCACACACAATTCTTTTTGCTATAGACATTTAAAATGTGCGTGTCATGAAAAGTAACTGCTGACATTGGAGCTACTAATTAGATAGTTCTTTAGGGACCATATGAAGACATGGGATACAGATAGTCACTAGCACATTTTAGTAATGGAACTTATGATTAAAAAACATATAATAATAGGAATTAATTCATTTATTCGTTCAGCATATCACCAGCAAGTAGGGATTTTGTTTGTCTTTTCTATTAAATACATATGCTTATGTTAGTCAAACATTTTAAACATTTTATGTTTCGCTGAATTAGAAAGTCAAACACTTACGACTGAATCTGCAAGTGTGACAAATCTTTAACTGATTGCGCAAACTCTTCTAGGGTTAAAAAAATTCCATAATTGGCACTTTCACTTACAATTTTTTAATTTTCACATTTTCTATTTTTAACCCCCGACTAAAAAAAGGAGTGTTATAAGTTTGTAGTGTGTGTCTGTGTATCTGTGTATCTGTGTGTCTGTCTGTGTCCACGTATAGGCCAAACGGCTGGACCGATTTTCATTTAGTTTTTTCTGTTTGAAAGATGACTTGATCGAGAGGGTTCTTAGCTATGTTTGAAAAAAATCGGTCCAGCCGTTTAGAAGATATAAATAACATCTTTTCTGAAAAAAGTCGGGGGTTTTTAAAATTTTTAATTTTTGTTATTATACAATATGGATTGTTATTTTATTTCTTTTTTGCAAATTCTTTTTGTGTGTTTTTTTTAAAATTATTCTTCAATACATTTATATTCACATTTTAAATTGATTTCTTAAACTAATTTTTATAAACACTTAAATTTTGCTTCACGTCACTTTTATTTTCAACAAACCAATACAGCAAGAAAAAGCATAGTTGTGAGTATCTGAAAAAATGTTTTCTACGCATTAAGAACAATGCTAATAGACGCTCCGTTGACAATGTCACCAAAATAGTCGACAAAAGTGGTGACTTGGGGACACTTAACTCCACGTTTCCTTCAGGGTACTTATGCACGTGTACTTGTACTAGTTTCTACTTTTTCGTATGTATTTTTTTTTTAAATAAAAACTGGGTCATAAGGATGTTTTATGAATAATAAAGCCGCCGCCAATATTTAATAAAATCGACGTGTGTGTAATGTAAGTTCAAATTTTACACGAAAGCGTGGTTATGCATACATGTGTATATATATGCACATATATATGGTCGTCTTAAAACTAAGAAGCACATGCAAGCAAGTAAACATTTATGTATTCCATCTGATAAAATGTAATATGTATTTATTATTATTATTATTTCCATAACAAATAAAAAAAGAAAGCACCAATGTTTTTCTCTATCATTTGGTTGTTGATTTAACCACATACATTTTTGCCGCGTCAATTGTTCTATAAAATAAATTACTAAATTAAATACTTGTGTCGATATAAAGGGTGTCCCAACAAGACCGCAAGATTTAAATTTTAAATAAAACACAGTTATTAAAAAAAAAATCGTGAAACTTTATTATATCGTAAAGTAGACAAAACGAGGTTTATGTGTGGAACAACAAATCGGGCAGATGGCCGCCGCGGCTTTGCTGGTACACACGCGATCTTTTAATGAAATTTTCAATGGCCGTTTTGCATAAATGCTGCGGTATTTCATTAATGCAGCGTCCAGTTTCCTCTTTTAAGGCTTGAGTCGTCGTCGGCTTAATCGCGTAAGCCATCGACTTCAAAAAACCCCAAAGAAAAAAGTCTGATTGTGTTAAATCGCACGATCTAGGCGGCCAATTCTGGTCTCCAAAACGTGAAATAACACGACCGGGAAATGACTGATGTAGCAATTGAATTGTTTATCTGGCTGTATGACATGTGGCGCCGTCTTGTTGAAACGACATGCCCTCCACATTCATTTCTTCAATTCTAGGCACGAAAAAGCTGGTTATCATTTCACGATACCAAACACCATTGACTGTTTGCGCTTAACCTGCGTTTAAGCGACATCACCACGTACAGCTACGACATTTTCGGTCGATCGACCTGGCCGAAGGCGCATTGTTGTCTTTACATCACTAACAGACCCAGTTTCGGAAATTTATCCATTAATCTCTTTACAGTTGACTATTTTGGAGCGTTATTGTGACCCCAAATTTATCGCAAATTTGCGAACTGTACCCGCAAAACTTTCACTATTTTGTTAAAACAATTTCACAATGAGAATGCGTTGTTCATTCGTGTAGCGCTCCATTTTTACTAACCTCGTACCTTCTGCTAGCAAACAATAACAATTGTTCAAATGTCACACAATGACACTTCGAATGGCGCCAAATTTAAATCTTGCGTTCTTGTTGGGACACCCTTTACATACATATATAAGATAAGAAAAAACATGTCGAACCTTTTAATTTTTCAAAGTAAATAATAATCCTCACAAAAACATAAATGTGAAAAACGGCCAAGTTCCTATCCAAAATTTCATCCATTAAAAGTTGTGAAATATAAATTTTGACCAAGTTCTTGTTTGGTACAATACCTAACACAGAAATATGTTATATATGATATAAATTTGTAATCGTAAGGGTGTCATATATTTCTAGATAATCTGCTAACATGACAACATTTTTACCGATATTACGAAATGAACAAATATACATTATTCTCTCCTTTTTTAGAAAGGTAAAAATATTGCCAAGTAAGCAGATTATCTAGAAATTATATGACACCCTTACGATTACAAATTTATATAACGCTAGCATATTTCTGGGCTTTTATTTTCTTACTTTCAATAATCAACTTCAATGTATATAGATAATCTGCCAACTTGACAACATTTTTATCAATTTAAAGAAATGAACATTTATACATTATTCTCTCCTTTTTTGGAAAGGTAAAAATATTGCCAAGTTAAATTATTAATAGTTAAATTATACTTTCATCATCCTCGAAGTCTCAATAAACAGAAAGCGTATAAATAGAACGCGAAATATGTATATCACACAGGTAGTTTTTTAACAAAAAGTCTTCTAATAAAATGTTTAATAACTCAGTCAATTTCAAGGGAATTTTTTAAAACAAACCTGCGAATTACTCGATATCAATTATGTTTTATAAATAAAGTTATAAATAGTATGGATCGAGTACAAAAATACTGCCTAAGAACGAGTCCAAAGTAGAAAAGTGTGGGAAAAAAAAACAAAAAATTGTATTTGGTGAAAAAATACAGACATATAGCTAAAATTCACTGAAATAATACATATACAGTGCGAAATCCGTTTATAATTTCAAAATCGGTTGATATTTAACTTAGTTAGAGGTTGATAGTAGGGTGATCGACTCGGTTTTTCAACCGGTTTTAAAACCCGGTTTTTTCAAAATACGGTTATCGGTTTTTTCAAAATTTTGATTTTTCGAAAGTCGAATATTCCGGTTTTTTTTACAATTTAAAAACCGGCTGAGTCGAAAAATTTTCGATTTGTACATTTTGCATATTTTGTTGATTTTCGTAAGTATTTTTTTAGTGTAAAAGCTCTACGCTTTTTCTGAGCATGGCAACATTTACTGAAACATGAAATTTAAGCGAAATTATTTTATGAGGTGATAGCAGAGCCGAATTAATTGGTGCAATGGATGTCAAAATCCAGTTGCAAAAAGTGTTTTTTAGGTTTGTTGCCATTTTGCTTCATATTTTATATAGAGGTAGATATGCACCTTGTCCATACATTCATATGTATGTATATACCATTAAGGAATAAACTCTACATACAACCATAATTTTTGGGGTTTGGGGAAACTTGGGAAGAAATTCAAAAAATTAAATATGTCCATATTTAGGTTGTTAATATATGTATATGTTTATATAAAAAATAGCAAATTTAGATGCCATTTGTTGACGGCTTGTTACCGGAAATCACAGAATTTTCAAACATCATGTATTTTATGCCTCTATGTAGACTTTTCTCCTATGTATTATTAATACTTTTGCTACTGTAGGTGTTAGAATTATTTTTTTATTTTTTGTATAAACATATTTATTAGCAACCTAAATATTGGCATATTTAATTTTTTGAATTTCTTTCCAAGTTTCCACAAACCCAAAAAAAAATGATGGTTGTATGTAGAGTTTATTCTTCAACTGTATATTATATATAAATATTTATGTACTATATGAAGTTAATTTTTATGTTTAACCTTAAATTTTTTTATTATTTTATAGTATTTACATTAACTGTTAACCATTTTTTATAAAGCAATTTAAAATCAAAACTTTTATAAAAAAACCGGTTGACTGATTTTTCCTGAATTGTAAAAACCGAAACCGGGTTTTTCATAATTTCAAATATCCGAACTATTCGAAAACCGGCTTCTGGAAAAAGTCGAATAATCGATCACCCTAGTCGATAGGTGCCTACGGGTACGAAAACCCGGTTTTTTATACGTCACTCAAGATTTTGGAGGTGTTTGGAAAATTTCAAATACAGATTGTTGTTATACTCGACAATACTTACAAGAAAAATGGTAACACTTCGCAGGTATTATATTTTGTCACACTGTGTAATCCATATAAAAATATTTTATTTAACTGAATCTAAATTATTTTTTACTTTTAAGTGCTTATTTTTAAGGCTTTTTATATACATATTTTTAAAATTCTATTTTCAAATTTTTAATGCTAAGTTTACATTTTAAGAGGCGTGGTCATACCCAATTTGGCAAATGTTAATGACCACCGATATTCTAAATTCAACATCGCGTTACATTTAAAGCTTAAAATGTGTACCAAGTTTGGTAAAAATAGATCACGCAGAAGCACATCAAATGTTATGCTAATCTTCAATAGGCATGGTCCCGCCCACTTCTTTAAGTATAAAATTATGTCATTCTAAGAGCCGAAATTCTTCGCCAATTTTCGTGGCAATTGGCGAAGTAGAACTACATATAATTTAGGACCAACCTTTCATGGGTGTAGTCCCGCCCTTTTTTTAACACAATATTAAGTATTTTCCAGAGTCCAAGCTGTGTGCCAAGTTTCGTCAAAATCGATAACATCACAATCACATTTTAATAGGCGTGGCTCCGACCATTTTTTTAAATAAAAAGTTGTGTCTTTTTAAAAGCTCAATATGTGTGCCAAGTTTCATAAAAATCGATAAAGTAGAAGTACGTGTAATATAAATTTAAATTTTAATGGGCGTGGCCCGCCTAATTTTTAAAATGCCGAATTGTGTCTTTTTAAAAGCTCAAAATATATGCGAAGTTTCGTAAAAATTGGTTAAGTGCATGCATGTGAAATATAATCTTACATTTCAATAGGCGTGGCTTCGCCCACTTTTTCAAATGCAACATCGTGTCTTTCTTTTTAGCTCAAGGTGTGTGCCGAGTTTTGTAAAAATTGGTTAATTATAAGCACGTTAAATATAATATTAATGTATAATAGGCATGAACCCACCCACTTTTAAAAAAATGCAAAATTGTGTCTTTTTAAAAGTTCAAAGTGTGTGCCAAGAATCGTAAAAATTAATAAAGTTCAAGCAAGCTTTTTTAATGCAAGCTTATGTTTTTAAGAGCTCAAGGTGTGTGCGAGGTTTCTTAAGAATCGTTCAAATAGAAGAATGTGAAATAATATTAAGTTTAAGCCCATTTTTCAGCTTCGAGATTGTGTCGTTACGAGAACCAGCTTTTGTTATTTTTTAACCCCCGACTACAAAAAGGGGTGTTATAAGTTTGTAGTGTGTGTCTGTGTGTCTGTCCGTGTCCACGTACAGGCCAAACGGCTGGACCGATTTTCATTTAGTTTGAAAGATTACTTGATCGAGAGGGTTCTTAGCTATGTTTGAAGAAAATCGGTCCAGCCGTTTAGAAGATATAACATCTTTTCTGAAAAATGCCGGGGGTTTTTAAAATTTTTAATTTTTGTTACTTAAGGTAGAATCGAACTGGTTTTGAATGAAAATATTTCGTGACTTGATAGATTTGTGCTTAGAGAGTCAGAAAAAAACTACAAAAATCATTTACTGAGGACATGCCCGGTTTTGTTCGCCAGCTCCTCAAATATAAATTATTATTTTGTTTTTTGAAGTACCGCCATGCCCATTAAAATTTGTTACAATATTTCACAAGATAAATGAAAAACTGATGATTCTGTTGTAGCAAAAGGGCAGGAATGAGAAATTTTCATACACTTACCCCCGAGCGCAAATCCAAAACGGTATCATCGCTCACTATACCCAACTCTTCCCACGATCGAGGAGGTGGCATTGCAGAATGACTTTGTTGGAATTGTGGCTTTTTATCTAAATTGTCAAGTAATTGAGGAACATGTGCTGCAGCAGCAGCAGTAGGTGTTGGAGTATTTAACTCTTCTGTTTTTAAACTGGCTCTTCTAGCTGTTAAAGAACGATTAGGCGATGGATCGCGCTGCAGGTTATGCAAAACCTCGATTTCTTTATGGGCATTCCTGGGACTGATGATGCTATCTACTGGACTAATACTTAAACGTTTAAAGGGCGATTTTGGGGAATCTTTGGGTGATTTTGCTGGAGATTTTGGTGAGTTTGTTTGCGAGGACGCAGCTGGAGAGGAGGATTTCATTATGGCTCTGGGTGTTCTTAATGCTGGACCCGATTTCGGGCGAGTTAAAGGTTTCGTATTGTCATTGGGTATATCGAGTGTTAGGACTGAAGTCTTACTAGAATCGGCAAGTGTGGGTGGAGACTGTAATATAAATGTAGGCTGATTGTTATTGTTATCATTTGCTGCCGCAGGAGCAGCAGCAGCAGCAGCATTGTTGGTATCTATTTGACTTAGTAAATGTTGCAAATTGGCAGATTGCTGCTGAAGATTGTTATTGGTTGATGAATTTGCATCACTATCAGGCGTGCGCATTTTAACAATTTCCCCGCCAAATGTCACCCTTTTCGGTGTACGTGGGGGAGTTGTTGGTGCTGAGATGCTGGTGTAAAATTCTTGTTTAGATTTTTCTACTTCCATTTCATCAGAATCACTTAGTAGTTTTACTAAAGATGATGAAGGCTCCCGCAAATTCTTGGCACTTCCTAAGCGACCGCATATAACTTCATCCTCGTTTAATGATTTATTGCAAACTTCCCGCTCCACAACACAAATCTCATCATCCTTTGCTTCTAAAATACGCATAGTTAAGGTGTCGTCATTAATCTTAATTTCAGCTTCCATTATAACCTTGGCAGGACAAGCCAAAACAGTTTCATTAACACATTGCTGTTCCTGCCTGATGTCTTCTTCCCCCGGAGCAGCATGCCAACAATTAGCTAGCTTCGAGGGTTTGCTGGCAGCCATTAGACGCCAAGTATTTGTATTTGATTCCGAGGATATAAAATTGGCTTGAGTGGGCTGTATAAGGCCATCTTCCTGTTCAGACAAACCGTAAACGTTGCACAATAAGTCAAATTCTCTAAAAGCTCCGTGGGACATGTAGCTCATGAATTCATGTTCGCCTATTAGTTCGCGCATTTTACGTAAAACTTTAAGTGTGATTTCCTGGTGAGTGACTTGTCCCATTTTTTGTACCAACATGTCAATGGTGGTTTTTAATATAAAATGACTTTTGGAAGTATGTAGAGTTGACTGCACTAGAGCTGGCAGGGACAGCATAACACCACAAGTGAGTCTGCCACCAAACGGTTCGTTGGTAATTTTTTGATTGAGACCTATATCAAGGATTTCCAACATGATCGTTTCCGGCATGGCAGTCTCCGCCAAATACACTCGTAAACAATCTAAAGCACCCTTTCGCACTGTGGGAGCCTGATGGCCCAAATTCTCTATCAACTGGCCAATTAAAGGCTCCATGTAAGGATCCGCTTTGGATTTCATTACCACCAATACATCCACAAACACTCTCAGGGCATGTTGGCGCACCTGCCACTCGGGATCCTTTAAACGTTCCAGAAATTCAGCAAACATTAATTTTGGGCATATTGTTCCGGGTAATTTTCGCGTTCTTAAAATATGTTCCCACAGCGGTGTTAATTGAATGGCAGTCATTATCGTATTAGTCGAAGATGGCAAATCAACAGAACTTCGCTTGGCTATTGTTCTAGGAAAAATTTTAAGATTATCTGCCTTTTTATTTTGGTGACGTTGCTGCATAATTTCTTTGCTAACTTTTGCATTAGTAATGAAATTCTAAGAAATTACGAGCAACAACAATTTGTAAGAAATGACCTCTGGTTTATTGTTTCCTTAAACTTCAACCTCATTTCACAATGTCCTTTCTCACCAAAGCAAACACACATGCAAACATTTCAAGATTTACTAATTTTTTTCGTTATTTTGTTCACTTAATATGTTTTTATGTTACTTTATTTTAAATATTAGCAATTATTTATTGAATTAAAAACACTTTAAGTTTTTCATTTATTTTTTTTTAATGCAAACACTTATTTTATAACTTCGATTTAAATAAATTTTCTTATAATTTTTTCTTTAGGATTTACTGACTTGCTTAATCACCGTTTATTGTTATTGTTACTGTTACTGTTTCATTTTAGACCGTTATGCTCGCTTCAAAGTTCTCCATATGACTAAGAGTTTTACCATCATGCACCTGTCTTTTTAAGCATTATGCGAACAGGTGAGTGTGAGAATGTCAAAAAAGAAAAATGAACTTTTAACTACAAAAAGCATTGCCATTTCAATGGCGAACTTAATATAAAGGAAGAAATAAATTGAACCAACGGTTTTGCAAGTGAAAAAAAAGCTTTAAACTTGTACCATCCATTTGCAAATAAATAAAAAGCTTTAAGCTTATAAAGGGTGGGCAAATTTAAGGTTGGGAAGTAAATTGGTTTAAGAACACACTTTTTTTTTTGGCAAATTCAGTTTTATTGATGCCAATGTAAAGTAGAAATACAGTTACACCTCGATTAAGCGGGCCTCTATTTATCGGTTACATCTAGTGTTGTTAATTATTCGTCTTTTATATTTGTTCGAATAAAATTTCATGATTTTTTTCTTGTTCGAACAGACGAATAATTTTGAACTTTTCTTCGAATATTCGAACGAACAAAGAATAAAAAAATATATTCGAATAATTTTAAAAAAGTTTGCAAAAAACGATAATTTTTTTTTATTAAGAAACGAAAAATTATTCATTACACAAGAAAAACATATGATTTCAATAACAAAACTTCAAAATTTTAAGAACCTTTGCCGTAGTTGACGCTGTAGTATAAGTTAAGAACTCTGTGTTCCACTAATACTATTGAAGTAGCAGAATCGCAAAAAAGAAGAGAGTAAATTAATATATAGAAAATTTAATAGACTAGGCCGATTTTTTTCAAGTATAAATTAGAAGATATACGATCATGTCACCTTTCAAACGAACACAAAGCAAATTAAAATCGCCGTTCGGTAGCTACGGCGTCAAAGACACGCAGATCTAACAGAATTTATATCTAAAACGATGTGATACCTTCTAAGCTGGGCCAATTTTCTTCAAATATAGCTAAGAACTCAATACTTACATACGAGTATGTGTGTAGCTATTATTTTTTTTTTTGTACTGGGGTTCTACTGCGCAGATAAGCTTATGCGATTACATTTTTATGTTACTTTTTGATTTTTTTTGTTTGTTAATTTTGCCTTTTTAAAAAAAATTTAAAAATCCATGAAATTCCATATGTTTAATATGTCTTTAAGGTTGTTTGTCCTTTAATTGCTGTTTGTTAAATATTTTCTTGTTCTGTATTTTGAATTAAAAATTATGGTCACCGTAACTATAACTATACGTAATGTTTCTATTCGATTAATTAATAGTTTAAAGGCTCAGTTAGCCGACTATAATGCAATGTAACTGTAACGTAGAAAACAGCTGATCGATATTTTTATATGAAAAGTAGGTTACGTTACATTACATCTCTATAATCATTTTAATTACTTTTCACATAACAATATCGATCAGCTGTTTTCTACTGTTGCAGTTACTTTACATTACAGTCGGCTAACTGAGCCTTAAAAGTTATACATATATTAACAATTTGTTTTTATCGGAACCGCTTTGTGCTAATATACCTGTGGCAAAAAGGAAAAAGTGCATGAGTCGAGATAAACTGATTTTGAGTTAAATAGTGCATCGAAAAAAAAATCTGTTTGCTAAAAAATTCGTCAAACAACGAAATTTTCGACATTCGATACTCGATAGCCAGCGAATATCGAAAGTCCAATACTGCTTATAGTATTTAAAGAGCAATCATAGCTCAGTTTAGGCAGGCGCAATTGTACCGAACTGCAACAATACTCATGATATACTAATCCATCAGTTCAATTTCAAGTGCCGGAATTTTAATTTTTTGAGTGCTTAATGGGTAAGTCCCTAACATTTCAACATCTCACTATTAAAATAAAACACTTTTAACAAAATATATACATATTTTTAATTTATTTTTATTTTCTACGAAAAAAATTTGTTATCAGTTTACACATAGTCTATTATAAAACTAAAAAAAATTTGTTTACTAAAACGAAATTACATAAATTTTTGTTTACACACGGAAAGAAGCTTTTAAAAAATTTCAATACAACAATTCACACTCTTACGGCTAAAAACGAAGGAAGAAAGAAACATTATTATTATTATGTTACAAAGACTTTGTTCTTATAAAGTAAACAAGCTAAAAGGATAAGGAAGGCAACTTAAAGCTTTTTATTTTTAAATTAAATTTAAAAAATATTTATAAATAATAAAATTAAATTCTTACTTTTTAATTAAATTATGTAGTATAATCTTATGGCAAGATTTACAGTGTAAATTTTATTTGTTTTTTAATTATTTTTTTTTCGCATTTGTGGATAAACATTCTACAATAATAGTTTATATCAGAAATAATTTTTTTTTAGTTTATATAATTTGGAGTTTTGTTTGTGTTTTTATATGTATTTGTTTCTATACAAAAATTAATATAGCACATTAGCATTTTATTTATTTATAAATTTATGTTTTCGTATTGGCTTAAATAAATACGTGAGTTATTAATTTATTTTACATGTCATTTATTGTTTATTAAATATACAACTTGGATTAGAGTTGAGCCGAATTATAAACAAGTTAACTTTTAATTTGCGAAAATTTTGTTTTTGTAAGAATACTATGTGTTACTTTAATATGGAAAACCCTGAACTGATAATCTAACAAAACTAGACTATCAATAGACTATCAATAGTTAATTGATAGTCTAGTTATGTTCTGTAAGGTCTAGAAAATAGCAAGTGCTTGTCGGTAGTTTCGCTGTTTTCGACAACGGGATAGACACTCTCCGTGGTATTGTATTGAGGTGACGTCGATGTCGATAACTTGAATAAAGGTGAATGTATGTTTATTTATTTGACATGACGCATATCATTTGAAGTAAAAATAAAACAATTATTAATGTTAAAGTAAACAGCAAATGTATGTACTAGAACACTAATTTCTTTGCCTTTTGCCCGCGCTCAATGGTTCAGAATCAATTTTCATTGGCAAAAACCTAAATTTTTTCTTGAAATAGATTCTTAAAATTTTTTACGCCATTAGGAAAAAAAATATGTATATCGAAACTAAGCTAGCCGAAAAACTAGGCGTGGCAAGCTTCTAAAAACAAAAAATTTATGTTAATTAAATAAAATTGTTCTATTTCATCTGAAATAAATTATGAATCCACGAAAACTATTACCGATAATGGGCTCTCGTTTTTTTTTGTCAAATTGAGTAAATTGTTCTTTTTAATAAATAATGTGGGCAGACCCTGTACAATATGTAGTTGGGGTTCTATGTAATAAATTTTAAACCTCCATATTTTCGTAAAATTTTAAGTTTAGTAGTGTATAATACTTGAAGATTAAAAAGTATAAAGAAAACTAAACTATCCAGAGAAAGATGAAAGTGTCTTCTTTAGGCCTATATATACTTTTGCACCCGCCATAACCCGCCTCTAAAACACTTTTTTTATTTTAATATAAATACTCACAAATTATAAAAAAAATTACAATAATTTGTAGTGTTTTTTAATACTTTTTATGTTTGTACACGCATACCCCTGTCATTTGTAATCCGATTTTCAAAATTTTAGTTTGTTTTTGAAATGGTTTGTTTGCAGTTTGGACCCAATTTTTTTTCCAAAATCGGAGGCGGAAATTCGCCACCCTTATGCATAACTCTGTCGTTAGTCAACCGATTTTCGAAATTCTTTTTTTGTTTGAAATGGTTTTTCTGCAGTTGGGTCTTTTTTGCGAAAACCGGAGGGGGAAATTGTTTCCCTTATGCATAACTCTGCCATATGTAAAGCGATTTGCAATTTTTTTTTTTGTTTGGAAGGGTTGGTCTGCAGTTGGTCCCATATTTTTTTTTAACGGATCCGCTTCTCAAAATTCTGTTTTTGTCTGAAAAGTGTTGCCTGCAGTGTGGTCTCCTTATTTTATTTTTTACCAAAATCGGAGGGGAAATGGGCTCCCCCATTCATAACTCTGTCATTTGCAAAGCGATTTCCAAAATTGTTTTTTGTTTAAATTTTTCTGCAGTTTGTTGATTCCATATTTTTCCAAAGGGGGGGGGGTTGGGGAAAATTTCTCCCCTTATGCATTACTCCGTCCCTTGTGAACCGATTTTTTACATTCTTTTTTGTCTGAAGAGGGTTGCATGTAGTTTGGTTGCTTAATTTTTGTTTCATTCACGGGTTTTGGCTAACCCGTCCATGCAGTGAAACATTTGCTGCAAAACTTTTGAGTTTGTCGATGAACGGGGAAAGAGGAATGGAAAAGGGTACTTTGTTTCATGTACATGCAGTTCTTGTTGAATACGTCATTCTCGTCTCATTCTCATGAGAAATATATGAGAAAATGTATTAAGCTGCAAAACAAAAACTTCACAGTGTGGACGCAAATGCAGTTTCAAAAGAGAAATCAAAAATATTTCGCAGCAAATCTTTCACTGTATGGACGAGGACAATAGGCCTGTCGTTTGTGAATCGATTTTCAAAGTTCTTTTTTTTTGTATGAAGAGAATCGCCTGTAGTTTGGTCCCTTAAGTTTTGTTGCCATAACAGGAGGGGGAATTTTTCTCTCTTATGCATAACTCTATCTATGTATGTAAGCAGATTTGAAAAAATTTTTATTTGAAAGAGTTTACTTGCAGTTAAGTCCCATACTTTTTTTTCGATAATCTTTGGGGCATTTTGTTATATCTATATATATAAAATCGTAGTGTGTGTTTGTTCCTAACGCATGATCTCTGGAACTATAAGAGCTGTGGGGCCGAAATTTTCAACACAGGGTCGGGTTAATAACCGGTAGGTTTTTGTTTTCTTTCTGATCCAACAAATGACCATTGTGTGGAGTAATTTGTAGTTAAAAAAATATAACATAATTGAGGGTAATACAATGTTTGCCGGGCTCAGCTAGTGTTCTATAAGATCTTTGCATTGAAGTAATTTTTTTGGCCGAATTATTTTAATTCATGTCTTGCAAATGTTCATTTAGTAGAAACGGTTCAGTTATTTATGTTTTATCATTGTCGAACATTCGCTTGCATATATATCTATCATCTTCAATTGCAATTTTAATATGCAAATTAAAAAACTCGAAAGTTAAATTTTAACCTTAAAATTCTTAACAACCACTGTACTGATTCTAATGAAACTAGATCCGGCTAAAAGATGAATATGTTATCCGTTAACTTAAAAAAAAAACAGAATTACAGAATTGATTTGCTATCAAACAAATGCCATTATTTCAAACTGAAAAAAAACGTGATTGAATCAGCGCGTTATCGAAAACCACGATTAGACCCCAGGTTGATTTTTTGCAATGAGAAAACTAAGCATAATTTGTTTTCTTTTTGCTTTTCTATATTAAAGTTAACTACATGTTTATTTTAACTGGATGACCTCTTTTTAAGTGTTTAATTAAGTTGAAAGTAATAAAGGCCTTATTCATAAATAAATATAATTGATTTATTAAAGGTTTATAAAACATACATATTTCCATACAAAACTTGTTTTATGAAGCCTTAATAGAACATAATTATTTTTTTTAGGAATAAGGCTGTAAAATTATACAAAATTTTTTAAATAAATAAAATTTATTAAAAATTTGTTCGATAAATTACACTGAAAATAAAAGCGATTTTTATTTTTTTTATTTGTCGTTTTCCATATAAAAGCAACGTATTATTTCGACATCGTTGGACAGACTTTGAAATTTTAAATTTAAAAATGTTTTCGTATACAATTTTTGTTTACCAAATATTTTGGCATAACATTTATTTATGTTACAATTAAAATATAATCTTAATGTACTATTTAAATATAAAATGGCTAAGACTTGGAACCTTCTGAATCATGGAGATTTAATTAAAAGCGAAATCCAAAAATAGGTTAACAACTAAAATTAAATAGTCTGTAGAAGTTTTCTTTGAAAGTCTTTTACAAATAGTAATTTTGGCATGTTAATAATTGTTATTAACTTAAACAGATTTATTTTTATTTTGTATTTTTTTTTTGTTTTAACTTAAACTAACGCTCAAACCTATTATTTTGTGTTGTTTTGTCTGTTTTCCATGAACATTTGTGTTTGTTTGGCTTGTTGCTATGAATATTGCTACATAAGTTAGGACAAAAACCTTGATACAAGGTGATTCACATTAACGCGCGTGTGGGTTTATTTTTATTTTTTATTTTTAATTATTGATTAATAGTTATACTTATTTGCATATAAAAATTTGTTTTGTTTTGCTTTCTTGTCTACATTTAACTGACTTATAGTTTTAGCTTAAATTTATTTCTTATATTTAATTTTTAATAGCTCAATAATCAGTTCTTTCTGCTAAAGTTAAATAAGAAGAAAAAAAATTATAATAAAATTTCCATTTAATTTTTTAACTTTTAGTGTCAATTTGTATATGGAAGACTTATTTTTTTTTTTTTTGAAATAAAAATTAAGTTTATATCATCTGGTAATAAACATGGCTAATTTCGATTATTAAAAGACTTTTGATTTCTTTGAAATACATGGCAGATAAAATAAAAAACAAGAGAAAATAAATAATAAGAAACATTTACAAAAATTATGTTAAAAATTTTATGAAACCTACATACATACACACATAATTATGCTTATAAATATTAAGTACAAACTAAAAAAAGTTAACACAGCATTTTGTTGCTTTTCTATGCATACTCGTATCTTATTTTAATACCCATTACACAATTGGTTTGGGTGCAATTAATAGTAGTTGCGTTTCTTTCTTTTTTGTCACAATAAAATTTAAAGCTTCTCCCCTAAAACTTCACTGACTATCACCTTTCATTTAATTTAATCTACTAAACATATTCTTCTGATTGTTTGTTTTGACCCTGATGCGTTCTTAATGATCCTGGCGCTCTTTGATCTGAAGCCACATTATCGGGCAATTCTGCAATATCCTTAAATACGCCCACTAAACTTTCAAAATTTGGACCCCAATTGAGTAAATACTCCCAGCCCATAGGCGCAGGAGCCGTAGGAGAAGCAGCACTATTAACTTGCCTATATAAAGCACTCATATGCGTTGAAACATCATCATCGCTAGCTACCAAAGTACTTAGAGAGCCACGAAAAGAGGAATCGAAACCGTCAAAGGAATGCGGTGGCATAGGTGGAGCTTTAGCCACTGCTGGTCCTCCTCCTCTGCCACCATCACCACTTAAGGCACGGCCTACAGCATTGCGTTCATCTGGAATACTTTTATTCGTGGAGAACTTGGCGTCTCCATTAATGCTGTTATTATCGTATTCTATCTCCGAACAAGTGAAACTATCATTGCCACTTTCATCGGTAGAAGTTGAACTGTGGGCATCAACATCAGTGCTGTGCAAGCCACCGCCCAAAGACAAGTGATGAGTGCCTACAGGCCCTCTGGGTGCTTCACTGCTAGATGATACTGCATCAAGTGTAGAGACTAGACTAGAAGTTCTCGGTCTGGCATTTAGACGCTCAATTTCTTCAGCTGTAAGGCCCATGGGCGGCTGTGAAGACGTTTGTGCAGATACAACTGGTTTTTGCCTACTGGCGCTCGAGCTTTGACCCGATAGTTGAGACATTACAGGACTATTTAGACTTCTCTCACTATTGCTATGTAAAGCATCCTTTCCCACGCCTCCCGAACTTGAGGTAGTTGCCAAAAGAGCACTTTGCAATGGCTTGCCAGAAATATCATGCAATGTTAGTATTCTTGGTTGTTGAGAACTCAATTCTGAACTTGGTGATAGTCTAGCTAATGGGGTACTTTGATGTTGCCTAGGCGTACTAGCAGGCGGAGGTGGCTGATTGGACTGTGGTGGTACACCGCGCGGTACAAATGGTCCACCCACTCCGTGTCTAGGGGAATGGCGATGTTGCTGTTGTGCAGTCGCGGGTTGATGTTTATGGTGTGTGTAGGAGGCAACTGGTGCAGGTGTCGCTTTGTATTTACGTACTCCCCCCGCCTCTCTATAGCCTTTATAATGGTAGACAATGTCAATATCGGAAGGAGCAATAGAGCTGGCGTTTTCTAAATCATAGTGCTCCGGATACTCGGAGCCCATATCTACAGAGCTTGTATGATCATGAGGATGATGGGATTGACTAGGTGGCGGTATAGGAGGATGGTGTTCATCACGCAGTGGAGGACTTTTACTAACCACTTCCCTTTCAATTATATCCGGACGCTGAGGCCTTTGCTGTTGATGTTCACTAGGATTGATTTCACGCTCCTTAAACTTCTTCGATATTAATTCAGGCCCAACCATATGATGACCCGGCACACTTCTTATCAAGTCACCACTGTCATTGTGATAGCCAACTTGAGCTTCATTGCCATGCATGCCTCTGGACAGAACATGATCGGCTTGGTTCTGTGAAACTCCAGCACCTAACATGGTAGAAGGAGGATTATGTTTGATTTTAAAGCCAGGAACACCACAACTTAAACTGCCAATTTTTTCTTGCTTACCACGGAAACGATAAATGACGTAGGAACCCAAAATAGCTACCACCAATATAACAAAGAACACTATCACCAGAGTAACGCCAATGCTCAGAGGATCTGTCACTTGAGCTGCTCCAATGCCAATAACTCCATCACAGCCATGACTAATTTTACCACGCGATAAAACTTCACTGAATACACTACCAGAGCCGTTGAAAGGCTGTATTTCATTATTAATGCTAAAATTAGCTACACAACCTTCATAGTTAGTGGGCATATGTTCATGCAATAAATATTCTCTTCTAACGCCGCCTATAGACAGAACCGTTAAATAAGGATCCAAATAGTCATGAACACCGGCTAGATCTAGCTCCTCTGCAGTACGAGCATTATCAATTATTATGTGTAAAATGTGATTGGCCGAATGAAGTGTTATGTTGTGCCATTTGCCATCATTTAACTTCGAAGGATTGCTAATAGTCATATTAACAATATTATCCTGATTAGAATAGTAAACCATTTTACCATTTCGTAGCTCCAGGGATGTGTAATGATTGTTACTGGCAGCAAAGAGTAGCAAACCATTGTCTTTATGTGTACGGAACATTAAACTCAATGTCTTGGGCACTTCATTAGTTTGTGCCAAGGCTGTTAAATTATCGCCATCTACAGTGTACCTGCGTTGCCGTGATATATCATAAGACCATATGCTATTACCCGCATAGAAGTTATCCAGCAACTGCATGCGTCTATGTTTCTCGGTAACTTTAAATTCAATGAAAGCACCATCTGCAATACTTATGGGTTCCAAAGAGTTCTGGCAGTCCGGTGATAGAAGATAAGCACCGCATTGGCACAAAGCTGTATCCCAGCGATCCACACAGCTGCCAAAGTGACCACAAAGACTACTGCTTAGATCTGTTGCAGTGGCCTGTGTACAAGGCCCACCATTCAAATTCCGATTACAGGTCAATGTGATATACCTTTGCTTAAGTGGTTGGCTGAGGTTAAGAGCACGTCCATTAACTGCAATGCTGTGCATGCAGCCCACAAAATCATCCGTGTGTAATTGACCTGGCCGTTCTAGTACGGGATCGGCGGATATAAGACCACCAACTAGTAGCGGTTGCTTGTTGAAATTAAGTGTCCTAAAAGAAAAACATATAGATTATTTACACAACTCATGTAATGTTTGTAGCAAGAACTTACCCTATGGGACCCACATCATCAGCATAGCAGCTCGTATCACCAGGTCTACACTCCTCGCAAATGTCCCCGTTTTCTACACATTTGGACACACTTAGAGACATAACACGTCCATTGCGAGTAGCTGTGACTTTATGCCAATTTCCGTCGGCCAAATTTATATGACTAGCTCCTCCCACAACAACAGTCGTTATGGCCGTACGAGCTCCACCAAATGAAAAGAAAGCTTTACCCCTAACAATCTCAATAGCTACAAAATCGGATCTTCCTCCCGACTGTATACCATAGTTGTAAATTAATAAGCCATCTGGTTTGGTTGTGGCAAATATCACAGAAATATCATTTGTTGCAGCATCCAGAGGTGGAAAAGTCATGAAGGATAGGTCCGCAAAGCCAAATGTGGTCTTTTCGCAATGCCTGCCATAGCGACCTTCGGAGCAAGTGCATTTATAACCAGGCTTAAGTGAAACACAAATGCCACCATGCAGGCAAGGATTGGGTCGGCAGGAGTCGGCCACATATTCACACTGATTGCCACGATATCCCGGTCGGCAGAGGCAGAAAAATGATGAGCCATCTGGACTAGAACGACATGATCCACCATTATTGCAGGGATTACCAGAGCACACATCACCTCTCTCCTGCTGGCAATATTTGCCTTCACGATTAGCGGGACAGACGCATTGAAAGTCATAACCCAAACGTCGGCATTGTGAATTGGCGTGGCAGGGATTGGGAGCACACGGATCCTGTCTCTTGTCACACTGTTGACCCATAAAACCATCGGGACATTTGCATATAAAATCATGGGTAATTAATGGTCCACTAAATATCAAAGACTCACTGTCAACAATATTCAATATTTCTGTATCATGCAACCTCCTCTCAGAAGTGCACAAGCCGCCATTATCACACGCCTGAGCAAATGAGCAGGGATCATAACCGATAACAACATGTGTAGACGTCTTCAGAAGTCTTAGCACAGCTTCACGTTTCTTACTCAATCGATCAACCACATAATGTGGCAGGCGATATCCCTGATTTGCCATTCTTAAGGCAATCATGACCTCCAAATCGGTGGCATTGTAGGTGGTGTTACGCACGCTATAAACTAATAGGTCTTCGGAAGAATCAACAGCTGATTTCATTACTTCCACAAAGTTGCGATAGTAAGAAGCCAAAAAGTCTTCGGCAGTCATATTGCGTATTAATACAGTTATGGAATTCGCTATAGTGCTGTTGTCGAAATTCTGAAAACCCACTGTTACCGTGGAAATCACATCATCGTGTTTGCCATCGTTGCCCGATATCGAATAAGAGTAACCATTATTGACTGACGTTTGGTATGTTGTATGCAAGTCACAGGCATTGGGAATGATTAGCAAACCCATTGGACTTGATTGCGAGTTGGGAATTATACGACATCTATAATTTCCACTTATATCAGCATCATTGGGATGAACATCTGCTATCTTGCCTATAGGCATATTGTCATTGAAAACATTTAGTAGCACGTGGACCGTGCGTGAAGAAGATGGACTATCATTCTCATCCAGCACCTTAATGATCAGTTTGTGTTGCGCCTTTTGCTTGGGTTGGCCATTATCCTCTACTTCTATGATCGTTTCTAGGTTAGGAGTCTGTTCACGATCAAAACTGCGTGTTGATTTGACTAAGCCCGAATGTTTGTCTATGGTAATGAAAGCTTTATGTTTACCTCCTATTAAAAAGTACATAAAAGGACCTCCATTGGGCGGTAGGTCTGGATCGGTGGCGGAAAGCGTCATAATGGAAGTGCCCGCTGGCTCGTTTTCAGATATATAACCTATAAGGCCATCATTGGAGAATGTGGGGCCATTATCGTTTACATCTAATAACTCAATTCGGACTGTGGCGGTGCCTGTTTGTGGAGGCAAACCAGTGTCTATGGCACCTACTATCAAGCTATATTCGGGTACTTGCTCTCTATCAAGTTTCTTGGAAGTAGCGATTTCTCCTGTTTGTGGATCTACTTTGAAGGTCTGATTGATATTGCCATTGATAATGGAGTAACTAAACTGATTATTTTGCGGTCGCACATCCTTGTCGACAGCCTTCACATTAACAACTTTGCTACCCAAAGCAGCAGCCTCAGATATTTTGGACGTGTACAAGGACTTAATAAATTCAGGAGGATCATTACCATCTTGTATGGATATAATAACTTGAGCCTCGTCAGTGTCGTTGCCACGTATGCTGCCATAGTTTTTAGCCATCACTGTTAAAACAGCACGACTTTGCGTCTCACGATCCAGATGACGCGATACGTATATGAAGCCAGTTGAAGGATTTATGGAAAAGCCTTTGTCATTGCTAGAGCCTACTAAAAGATAGTAAACATTACCGTCTTCTCCCGCATCTTTGTCAGTTGCTTGTATCGAGCCCACTGATGTTCCTACTTCGGCAGACTCGGAAACATCGAAGTGAAAAACTGGCTGCACAAATTGCGGATAAAATTCATTCACTCCTCTAATGTGAACAATTATTTTGCACATGCTGTGCATTTGGGAATCTGGATTAGCGGCCATAACTTGTAAAATATATTCCTTTCTTTCCTCATAGTCGAAACTAACCGAAGATGTGATTACACCCGTATTAGAATTGATGGCAAAGTAGTTTTTGCCCGTACCCGAAGTGATGGAGTATCTAATAATAGCATTTTTCGGAGAGTCCTTATCTTTAGCTTGAGCCTTAAATACGTAACTTTGTGCGGGCTTATTTTCAGATATAAAGGCATGATATTCAGATTGATTGAAAAGCGGTGGATTATCATTGATATCCGTGAGTATGACAGTAAGTTGAGCAACTGCAGTTTTAGGTTTGAAACCCAGATCTTGAGCAGAGATATTCAAATGATATTCCTGTATAGAATCGTAGTCTAATGATTGCAATATTATGACTGCCCCGGTTTCGGCATTCACTTGAAATTCAGATCTCTCATTACCCCCAGCTATGGCATAGTGTAACATGCCATTTGGGCCTTCATCTCTATCGGAAGCAGATACAGTAAGTATGGTTGAACCAATGGGTTCATTTTCTGGTACTATCACTTGATAGCTCAAGGCTGTAAATTCCGGTGAATAGCGGTTTTCCCCCGTAACAATAATATGAACACGGGCCTCATCACTCTTCGAGGGTACACCATGATCTGCAGCCTTAATATGCAGAGAAAACAGTGTATTCGGCGTTACTTCCAATGATTTGAATAAAGATATCCAACCATCTTGATGATTAATACTAAAATATTGCGTGCCGTTTCCCTTACTTATAGAATATTCGATTTCTGCATTTACTCCTGTATCGAGGGAATCATGGGCCTGCACTTTCACCACTCTTTGCCCAACACGTGCATGTTCTGGTACTGGTGACAAATAAAAGGACTTTTCG
This sequence comes from Tachina grossa, assembly GCA_949987645.1. Taxonomy (NCBI): domain Eukaryota; kingdom Metazoa; phylum Arthropoda; class Insecta; order Diptera; family Tachinidae; genus Tachina; species Tachina grossa. Next base: position 32,682,974 of record OX465275.1, read on the forward strand.
AATTTGGGAGCATGATTATTGGCATCAACAATATTTATGTTAATCATGCATTCGGAGTACAAAGGGGGTTTGCCATTATCCGTGGCTACGACAGTCAGTGTATAGACATTTTCTGGCGATGCCTCATACTGAGAGTGCTTGTATTTAATAGATTTTTTACTAAATATTTCACCAGAAGCTGGATCTATAGTGAACAAATCGGAAGGATGTTGCAGAGCATAAGATATAACGGAATTGGGACCATGTTTGTCTATATCATTGGCTATAACCTGACCAACAAATGCCACTGAACGCTGTAGTTCAGGGAAGTTGAAACTATAAAAACCATATTCAAATTCCGGAGCATTATCGTTTTGGTCTTGAATCGTTATGGTAATAGGAGTATCAGATCTCCAAGCTCCATCTGAGGCTGTAATTTTCAGTATATATTCATCCTGTTCTTCACGATCAATATGGCCGGCTACAGTTATATTTCCACTAACAGAATCCAATTTGAACTTTTCTCCCGGATTTTCTGTCAAGGCATATAAAGCATTAGCATTTGCGCCTTCATCAAGATCCATTGAGGTTACTTGTATGACAAAGCTACCGATTTCAGCATTTTCTGTCACATTGACCGAAAATAAGCGGGTAAATTTTGGAGGATTATCATTTTTATCTAAAAGATTAAGTAAAACAGTTGCCGATCCTGTTAATTGCGGCACACCCTGATCTATGGCTTCCACAGTCAACTCGTAATGACTTATTTCTTCACGATCCAAGCGCATTGTTGTATAAATCTCACCAGAGTCAGCATCAATTTCAAAGGTACCTTCAAAATCATCCAAGAGATGATAAGTAACTTCACCATTATCACCAGAATCGCGATCAGTAGCTTTTAACTTAACAATAGTTTGAGGAGGAGATTCTTCTTCCATAACTTTTGCATTATAAATTAGTTTTTCCATAACGGGAGCATTGTCGTTAGCATCGGTGACATTGATAGTTAAAAGCATTACACTCCTTAAGGGCGTACGATCGGAATCTAGGGCTTCTAACCAAATTTCATATTGGGAAGCCAGTTCATAGTCTAGGCCATCTTTGCCAACCGTCACAACACCAGTAGAGGGGTCAATCCTTACCGATTCTCCCAAGTTACCGCCAGCAACGGAATATCTTATGTTTCCCGCTGAACTCTTTTTCGGAGATGTAGCCATAATGGTGATTATTCTTTTACCAGGTGTTATATCCTCCGACAACATAAACTGTGTATTCGCCATATAATTAAAGGTTGGAAACAAAGTTGAACTTTTCGTTGAAATCATAAGATCCGCCTGAGACGATTTCGGTGGTACACCCTGATCATAAGCATGTATAACCAGTGAATATTGTCTATTCAAATCGGTATCTAAATTTTGTTTAGTCTTGATAACTCCAGTTTTGGAATTTATGCTAAAATAAGCTATATCTTTGCCACTGATATTATACATAACCAAGGCATTAAGGCCTTCATCATTATCACGGGCTGAAGCACCAAACACAAACTCATTATTGCCAGTTTTATCTGGTATATTGACATGATATTGATTGGCCTCAAATCTTGGCATATTATCATTAATATCCTTTACATTTATAGTCAAATTGATAGCTGTTGCACGCGGTTCTGTGGCGGAGCTATCTTGAGCCATCAGCGTTAGAAAATAAGCATTCGTTTCTTCTCTATCCAGAATAACAGCTGTTGTTATTTCACCCGTTTCCGCATTACAATGGAACCTCTCCATCACTTCTCCCAGCAAAGTAAAACGTATTTTAGCATTTAGTCCGATATCTTTGTCAATGGCAATGGGCTGTATAACTTTAGTGCCAATTGGTAGATTTTCCTGAACACTTGCATAATAGGATTGACGTTCGAACTCTGGACTATAGTCGTTCATGTCTTGAACGATGACCTTAACGATGCCAGTGCCTGTTAAGGGCGGTGAACCTGGAAATAAAAAAAATATTTTAAAAGTTTTGTAAAAAATTAATGGAGCGCAAATAGGTATCTAAATTTAATAAATTAATTTAAAATTTTTTATATAAATAAATATCGGGAAGGTAAAATTTGTCAAGCAAGCTTTTAAACTTGGATTACAAAATTCTAGAAGCATAGTAGTAGAAATAATAAATTTTATGGCGTTTTCTTTTCTGAAAAAAAGTGTAACATTTTTTAACTTTTTATAAAAAAAATACAATTTAGCATACGTTTAAAGAAAAAATTTAAGCTCACAAGGGATTATGCAATAATATCTAATAAAATGTATATTTCAGAAAATCATTTTATTGCAAATTTTCATTGAAAAGTGTAACAAGTGTAACATTTTTTCCAGAAAAGAAAATGCTATTAGTTTGCAAACCCTCTTTGCTAAAAAAATTATCTTAAAATTTTTTCAAATAATACCATTGCTTGATACAGTAGTTAAATTTAATTAAGTTGTTAATTAAATCACTTCATTTTGTTGATAAAATCAAATTGTTTTTTTTTTAATTTTGATTATTTTTTCATTGACATTTTTAGTTTATTTTCCTATATTTGTTAAGCTTTATGTTGAGTATAAAAAGTTAGTTTCAGTCAGATTCGGCCATTAGTTAAAGTCAGCAGAGTCAGTATTGTGTGAAGAATACTAGAGGGAGAGTCTTGTGTAACTAACAGCTAAGTTAACATCATGGTATTTGAGTTGTGAATTATTTAACATTGTGTGTGTTTTAAACATTCTAAAGTTTTTAGTGAATAATGTGTTCTTATTTGAAAATTGGATTTGATTTGTAGACTTAAGTCTTGTTATTTATTTAACACCTTCGAACCTACAAAAAACTTTTTTTTTCATAAGGTAAAACGTAACAGTACGTGTATATTGTTTAACTTTGAAGTAATGAAATAACAAATATTTTCACTGACTTTTAGTATGAGTTTCAATCAACCATAGGAGTAGAAAGGGTATTCTGAGAGGCTTTGTCCCCCCCCCCCTCAAGAATTGCTGCTGCCCTCCCGCCCCTTCCCTCTAGAGTTATTAAAAATTGCATGGAATTATTAATTTTAACAAAACTCATGAATATCGCCAGTCATAATGCCCCCTAGAAAAACTTTCTAACTACGCTAATCAAATCATCCTATTTAATTCACTCTGGCAAACGTTTCAACTTAGTTCAGTCTTTAGATTACTTCATTTCGAATTAACTTTCAATTAATTTTTCTGACTAATGCAATTAATCGTTTTAATTGAAAGTCTATATAAAGGGTTGGGCAATTTTGATGTTAGAAAGTATATTGGCTGTCAAATGATAAAACGTCAAGATTTGAGCTGTCATCCCTTGACATTTATTTAGCAAAAAATTGGGAAATTTTAACCGTGCAACGCTACAATCTTGAACAACGAATTTCAATTGTGAAATTTGTGAATTTTAATTTTAAAGGCAGAGGGCCTAATTTTGTATAACGCAACGCTTAGCGTTGAAAAATTTTGTATGCATTTTGTTTTTGTAATTAAAAATTTTTCCATATAAAATTTGTCTACGCTTGGCGTTGCATTTTAAAAGATTAGGCAGAGAGTTTACGTACGCGAATTAACCAGAAACAACTCACGCTCTTGAAGATGAAATTCGGTACTGCATTGACGAAATAACTGAAGCTTTGTCGCAAAATGTAGTTCACAATTTTGTGAAAAGAGCAGACGTATGCCAACGTGCTAGAGGTGGACATTAGCCCGACATCATATTCCATTATAAGTTTCTATATTTCTACTTTACATTGGTAGCAATAAAACTGAATTTATCCACAAAAGTGTAATTTTAAGCTTAAATTTGCCCACCCTTTATTTTTAATTGGAGATAAAAACCTAAGCAGAACAAATTTATTTTTTGATATTCTGATAATTGGATATCTAAACTATTAAAATTATTTTTTGTTCATTCAATTTGATGATTAAAACAATTTTTCTTAGTTTTTTTGTGTCCTATAACACGTTTTAATCTTGGCAATTCTTTATGAGGTGTTAAATGTTTTTAGTTTGGCAATGCCTTTTCTTAGTCAGTCATTCATCAGTGTTGTCACCGGAAAAAAGTATGTAAACAATTTGGTTTTTTACATATCGTTAGCTGAAATGCAAAATCACGTAGCTACAACTACACCTCTTTAAAATTTATAGTATAGAGAAAAAAATAAACAAAAATATTCAAGTGCCTGCTGATTTTTATAATAAAGATTGGGAAATTTGCAAGGACATATGTTTCGAATGTAATACCCAATAATTAATTTAATGAGCGATTTCTAATTTTTTCTTTGATATGTGATTTTGCATTTCAGTTGACGATATATGTATACATATGTATGTATATACATATCGTCACCTTAAATGCAAACGGACGTAACTACACAAAAATTCGAAATCGAGTTTTTGATTGATTACGGTTCATTTTATAAAACTACATCTTCACGCAAATATTTAGACCTCTGCGATCAAAAATAACGACTTTATTAAATAAATTCAGTTGGACGTATTTACGAATGCATCTATTTCTTATTGCAAGGAATGTAACTAAAGCTGAGTTTACATTTGGCATTTCTTGTGTGTCATTTGCTCAAAAAAACGTAACCAACTAATTACTAATGAAAAACTGTTTGATTCAGACACATATTTATTGATTTAAACAGTTTCCAATCATGTTGGATTCTTTAAAATTGTCTATTAGTTATGTATGAAACTGTTTAACTTAATAAATACGTGTCTGAATCAAACTATTTTTCATTAGTAATTAGTTGGTTATGATTTTTTTACGCTTGTGTGGCACATGGCACACAGATGGAAACCCGGCCTAACATAAAAGCTAAAATATACGAAGGCGGATCGATAAGTCCGTGACTTTTTGAATGAAACACAGTTTTTTTTTTTTGCAAAACCAATATTTATTTTTCAACATAATCTCCTTTTAACTCAATACACTTAGTCCAACGTTTCTCCAATTTTTGTATCCCTTAAAAAAATAGGATTTTTCGAGGTTCTTAAAATAGGCAATAATTTCATCGTTGGAGCTAAATCTCTTTTCACAGAGCCATTTCTTTAGATTTTAAAATAGGAAGTAGTCAATAAGGGGGTAAAATCCGGAGTATATGACGGATGGGGTACCAATTTGTAGCCCAATTCATAGAGTTTTGCCATTGAAACTGCACTCGTGCATTGTCTTGATGAAAACAAACTTTTTTCTTGCCATTTTGGGTTCGTTTTCTTTTTACATACTCAGTAAATCGGTCTAATAAGTTGGCATAATATTCGCCGTTTATTGTTTTTACCTTCTGAAGGTCATCGATGTGGATTATACCGCGTGCATTCCAAAAAAAACTGTTGCCATCACCTTATTGGCGGACAAACTCCCCCTGGCCTTCTTCGGAGCAGGTTTAGACTGCTGCTTGATCTCCGGAGTGCAGTAATGGATCCATGTTTCATCTACAGTTACAAAACGCCGCAGAAACTCATTCGGATTGCGGTTAAACAACTCCGTTTTTGGTCAATTGAGAGCAAACGCGGCACCCATCTTGCAGACAACTTTCTTAAAACCAGCTGATAATTTAAAATCGAAACCACGCTGCAATATGAAATGCCTTTTGCATCAACAATCTTACGCAATTTTACTCTTCCATCGGCCAACACCATATCGTGGGGTTTTTGAAATTTTCGGGTGTACTGAGCTCAATTGGCCGTCCAGAACGTTCAGCGTCGTTTGTACTTGTGCGACCACATCAAAAGTCAGTAAATCACTTTTTTTTTACCAATGAAATCGATGATGCAGAGTCCCCATAGTACTTATCGAGCTTTTGCTTGGTTTGACAAAGCTTGTTAAAATTTGTACAGGAGTCAACTGTTGCTATTCCAATCAAGAGTCGGAAAATTCAAAAACACACTGAGTTAATGATCCACCCTCGTATATAAAAAGGAAATAAATGGTTAAAAAATATACATAAGTATCTATACTACAAGTAAATTTCAAAGAAAATTTTCAAGAACACTTTATTATTATTGTTTTTGAAACGTTTTTTGTTTCTCCTTAAAAAAAAAATAATATAATAGTGCTGTTACGTCCTTTTGCATTTCAGATGACGACATACATGATTGTGTATCTTAAACCTGATTTTATAGCCTTAAGTAGTTATATGACCACATTTCAATATCACTCCCATGAACTGTTTTTCCTATCATCTAAATAACACATTGCCAAACAAGTCGAAATTACGAGTAGCATTAGAATCGAACTTAGATGAAAAATTAAAACTTCCATCTCACAGTAGTACAAATAAATAAAAAAAAAATAAATAAATAATTTTGCATAGTAAATGCTAACCCCCAGCAATGTAATTTCATTGCTCTTTCTGCCACAATGTGTAACTCAATAAACGCATGTACAAGCCACACAATGTAGTGCAATGTCTAGAAAATTAAATAAAAATGCAATATCCTAAACAGATCAACTGGAAAATAAGGAATAACACGAGGGGCAAAAAAAAGTAACAAATAAACAAATTTAAATATAAACTTGTATTTTAACTGCGGTGGTCTGGCTGTCTATTGCTTTATGTAGTTATAAAAACCACGAAAATATTTATATTTTTTTTAACAAAAGGTGCAAAGTAACAACAATTGCCAATTGTTGTTATGATTATCTGGCAATTGTAGCAGCACAATTATCAGCTTTGGCAACATATAAGCAATATGTATTTTAAAAAGTTTTCTGTATTGTTTTTTTCTTTGTTCATTTTAAGTTTGTTTGAACATGTACAGCAAATTTATTTAATTGCAAAACAAGAATATGGCGCTTTTTCTACTTTCATATTGTCATAGAGTTTTGTGTGACTTTAATAACAGAAAAAAATTTGAAACACATTTGTTAAGTTATTTAAAGAAAAGCCACGTGCGCTTAACCCTTTAAATTTGAATGAATGAATGTTCTAATAGAAAATTAGTTTGTGGGGCTTTCAGCATAACTTAGAGTCTGAACACAATGTAACGAGAATTCATTGCGGTGCGGTTTTTCATACGATTTTGAAGTAAAAACCCGCAGTGCGGAACGGCATAAATTTAAAATCTATTTTATTTTCATTGCGGACTTTCTTATTCTCTCAATTTTTGACTCTCTTTCTCTTTTTGATGTTGCCACAGTTTTTGAATAATTGGCGGTGTTCACAACAGAAAACATGATTTTGAAGTTCAAAAATGTTTGTCATAAAATATATAAGCTTAAAAAATTTATAAAATATATCTGCGAATGTATAAAATTTTAATCATTTTTTGTTTTTAGTTACTGCCATTACAAAATATTTAACAGAGAGAGTAATTTTCTTTTAAAAATGTATGTACTAAAAAATTAATAAAAATTTAAACAAACAATGACAAGTATTGCCGTCGCCGTCTTCCGTTGTATTATGTTTATTTTTCTCTCCCGCAACGAGAAATCGCACCGCACCGCAAACATTGTGTTTAGACTCTTAACTGGGAATGTCTATTTCAAAATCAATATTCGGAAATTTTTCTAATTAAGAAGTCAAGAAATCACGGGATTTTTTTTAATCAATTTTTCAAAAAAAAAAAAAATATGCAAAATAACAAGCAAACACGCATCAACACTACTTCTTTTGAGTGTTTGTTACAAACAAGAAGTCTGCGCGACAACGCTTGTAAACGCTCATATTCACCACGTACATCAATACATCCATCGTGCTTTGCTTATTAAACGACATTATTTATTGGTTTATTACCGTCTTCGGCAAAATAAGGGCGCCTCGCCTTTTAATATACTCTTCTATTACGCATTGTTGAGAACCAGTTGTGTGTATCTCATACTCTTAAGAATCAGAGTTGCCAGAGAAAATTTTTTTCCCAACAATAAGAAAGTATGTGTGATGAGAATTTACAAATTTTTTTATTTTCCGAAAATTATTATGGCAAACCAGAAGAAGCTTTGGTTTGTCAAAGTTCGGTTTCATGCATGAAAAAACGTGATATGCAAAGGCAGTTTTAAGGATGTATAATTTTCAGAAAATTATCTGCAAAACTCTCTCTTTACTCACTATCATATTGACGTAGATACAACAAAATATGTTTTTTTTTATAAACAAAACTTGGATGTTTCTTCTGGCCATAATAAAATCAAGTTTGGTTTCAGAGATGAAAAATATCAAGTTAGGGAAATGAGACGAAAATTTCACTGGCAATACCGGCTCGTTTTGAGAGTATAACTCACATAATTGTAAAATGTAGTGGTATAGGTTGCCGACCATGGGTTTAGTATAACACATGCTACGACAGTATATTAAAAAAACAAGACGTATTAACATTTCAAGAATGTTCACGCAGCCCTCTAGTATCAACCTCGTTATATTCCAGAGCTTACTCCGTTCGATTAATAGTTGTGATTCAAAACACTCTAACTTTAAAGTTTGAAGTAAATTTTTTTTCCAAAAACTATCTTGTTTTTTCAGTTATGTCTATATTGCAACAAAAGAGCAATATATATCTGTGGCAGAAAGGAAAAAGTGCTTAAGTCGAGTTAAGCTGATTATGAGCTAATGGTACCTCCGTAATATGCACATTCCAAAGTATCCCTGGTCAAAATTTCAGTTAATTTGTGTGGTTTTTTAGGAAGTTATAGAACTATGACTTGCGACTTATCTTTTTTGAACTTCAAATATAGGGTGTTTTTTTAGAGGTACAGAACTTCGAATTGAAATAAAACACAAGAAAATCGCTTTAATGTCCATCAATTTGGCTTTATTGGAAGGATAATTTTATGCCATTAATGTTTAAATATGATTTCGGGCATGTGGCCACCGCGGCTGGCTCGAATAAAACCAATTCTACAGGTCCAATTTTCAACCACTTTTTCGATCATATGGGGCCCTATGTTGGCAATAACGCCACGAATGTTGGCTTCCAAGTTCCCTAACGTTTCTGGTTTGTTGGCGTAGACGAGCGACTTCACATATCCCCAAAGAAAATAATCCAATGGTGTCAAATCACACGATCTTGGTGGCCAATTGACAGGTCCATTCCGCGAAATTATGCGCTCATCGAATGTTTCCTTCAATAAATCGATTGTGACGTGCGCTGTGTGGCATGTAGCGTCGTCTTGTTGGAACCACAACTCATCCACATTCATGCCATCCAATTCGGGAACAAAATAGTCGGTTAGTCGGCTCCAATTGCTGTGCACGGTGGCGAATCGATTCATTCGGGTCCTCTTCAACACTTTGCTCTACAGCGGCAATTGTTTCTTCGGTGCGCACTGTTCGACGTCTCTGCGGATGCGTATTATCACATAGAGTAAACGTAGTGCGAAAACGATCCATAGTTAACCGAATTAATTGCTCTGATGGACGATTATGTCGACCATAAAATGGACGGAGCTTGCGGTAAACTTCGCGAACTGAACCATTATTTTCGAAATAAATTTGCACGATTTGCAAGCGTTGTTCTTTTATCAACCTGCTTATGATGAAATGGCAAACCAAACTAAATATTAATCACTTGACAGCTGACAAAATGGCCGCCAGTGAAAAAAGTGACGCCAACTTAAAGTTCTATACCTCAATAAAAAACACCCTTTATTTCAACATAAATGTGTCACTTAAAGTGTATAGAACGATGTTTGCTTAAAAAATAAAGCTTAATAGAGAATTTCCAAATTTAACGGTAAAAGAAATAAATTTCTGAAAATCGACTTGAACGCTTAAAAGTGTTCTCCTGCAAAACAGTAAAATACGACTTAGCACTTTTTCCTTATTGCCACAGATATATTTTCAAAATCGATACAATTTATAAAACGCACAGTTTTCTTTTGTTTGACAAAGCACCACAGAACAAGGGAGTTAATTAAAAATTGTTAAGGAAACTTCATATGCAAAATATGTATTTGTAATTTATAACAACACAAAACAAAAAAATAACAAAAAGATATTTGAAATCAATGGCAGAAAGACGAAAAAAATAAGTTTTGTCTAGGAGAAAATCTCATGGCAGCATCAGTGCAAGTTTTAGCCAACCAACCAAGAACAAACATATTTTTATTTGATGATTCTTATGTTATCATAAGAGGCACAAAAAGAAAAAAACCTAAAAAAGAAAACAATGTGTGTGGCAAAAATTACCTTTTATGGTTATATTTCAATTTGTGTTCATTAAATTAGAACGCATGGCTGGAACTAAAATAAAACTATTGTTATATATATATACAACACACTCGTACCTTCAATACAAAAAAAAAAAATATAAACTTAAAATAAATAAAAACTTCTCTTCTAGTTAAGATTTAAATCTGATAATACAACGAACGAACTTATGTATGTACGTAGTCGTACAACAATTGTTTCCTATACTACATATTGTATATTTCGACTTGTGCATACTTTTGACATATTTAAAATCACATCGACTACACGCAAAGAAAAGATATGGTTGTAGAATGGTTGAGGAAACAATATTATGTTCTCTGAAACAAATGTGCGGTCGTCGAAAACTAGTTATTGTTATTTTAAACATTTATTTCGTTAAGATAAACAGAGTAATGTTTGAATTTAATAACTACATTATCACATCTATATAAAAGTGTAATATGGTTAGAGTTTAACAATACAGTTTTGTTAAAAATTTATGACTACAACATAATTTGTATTATTATTTAAAAATAATATGATGTAAATAACAATATCATGTTTTCCAAAACCATACTATGTTAAGTTAAAAAAAAAATCTTTTTCAGAAACATCTGTCAGTTCAGTATTTCGTGTGTAAGCTATCGCTAGTGTTAAATAAATGAATAAATAAATAAAGTATAAACAAAAGGGTAGAGCAATAAAAATATATAAACATTTGTGTATCTTTTTATACAGACATGGCTGTATGTCGTGTAAGTATACATTTTTATATACACATTTTATTTCAACAATATTAATTTATTTTTATTTCGAATTTAACGCACAGCTGTTTCTACAATAAATATATGATTTAAAAACAAAATAGTATTATCATTGGCGTAGCTAGACATTTTTTCTGGGGGGGGGGGGGGCAAACACAATTTCTTTTAATTAGTGTTTTTTATGGGAATTGTTAAAATTTAAGCTTAAAATTTTTTAAACGCACTAATAATCCCAAATTAATATTTTACTTTTTAAGTTAAATATATATTTTTTATTAAAAATACATTGAAATTGGAAATTAAAAAAATATATTTTACTTAATAAGTAAAATATTGGTTTGGGATTATTAGTGCGTTTAAAAAATTTTATACAGATTTTTTTATTTAACATTTTTTTTTTTAATTTAAGTTAAAACATAAATTAACAGTCCAGTTTCAATAACAAAAATTAAGTTATAATTAAAACTAGAAAAACAAAACATTCAAAACAAAAACAATATATAGACAAAAAATAAAGTATGTATTAGAAAAAAACTAAATAATAATAATAATAATCTAATAATAATAAACTAAATAATAATAAAATTAATATTCGTTTCCAACAAGTTTATATGCTCATATGGAAAAATTATTTATGTATATACTATATTTGAATACAATATTTTGAAAAGATACAAGCAAAAAATGATTTCATTCATCATTCATGATTTCATTTCTTAATAATTTATTATTTAATTTAAAAAAAATTTATCTGTTGGTGCATAACTAAAAATAGAAAATAGCCATTTATTATTTAGTTACCCTTCCAATATTGAAGTTCTGAATCAATACTATATTGTTGCGATGAATGAACATACATACATAAATAAGTACAAACATATGTATGCAAGTATGTATGTATACGTGTTCAATTGAAAAAAATTTTATGTGCATATATATACATGCATACATATCGATAGTTGAGTTTTTCAGTGATTTCAATAAATTTCACACTAATACACCTCATCACAAAAATTTATTGCAATAGTGTAAAAAATAGCGCTTTTACAAGCAGTTGTACAAAAAAGTTACATTTTGAATATTACACTTTGTATTATGTTTTACCTTCTCCTGTAAAGTTACAATTATTTGCGTTAGGGCCTTTCCATTTGAGACCAACGATATATTGACCTGTGTAAGTTGATATCCTATAAAAAATTTCGGTCATCAAAAGTACTGATACCAAAATTTGGACCTAGGAATATTTTTCACAAGTTTTCCACTAGTCTAACAAAGTTGTGTATGAGCATGAATTGTTTTGTTTTGTTTTATAAGAAAAATAAAACATATGTATACATGTTTAAAGAGGAAATTTTGATTTGTTCGATTTTCTGACGATTTTTCGGACATGAAATGACGATTATTTTATATTTTATCGGGATTTCGGCGATTTTTTCATCATTTTATCTGGCAGCCCTGGATTGAACCATAAATATGCATACATACATACATACATGTGTGTGTACGAGTAGAGCTGCAAAACTATCGATAGTCGCTCCACTCGATAGTTTCGATAGTTTTATGTAAAACTATCGATAGTATCGAATTTTTTACATAAAACTATCGAAACTATCGATAGTATCGAATAGTTTTATAAAAGTTGCCACATAAACTACATTTGACTCGAAAAAAATCCAGAGTCCTCAACATAGTATATAAAAATATATCAAGCCTTTTTTTCGATTTTATCGTAAGCGGCACATTATCGAAAATATACTTTTTTATTTAACTTAAAATTTTATGGGCCTACCCATGGTTTAGAATTATCAAAATGCGAAAATTGTTGATAACTTTTAAGACACTAACTGTAAAGTTTTATCGTAAGAGACGATTGGCGGCCGTCGCGATATCAGTACCACCAAAATTTATCTTTGTGTCGACGATGTTGAATTTATTAAGATACTTGTGACTACTATTTGTCGAATAACACTTGCATTTATAAATAAATTCATATACATACATATGTATTTAAGTACTCATGTATACAGAAGCAGGGATGCGATTTCATATTTACAAATTGTACTAACTTTCAAAAAAAATTTTAATTTTTTCAGTACGATTGTACCTAATTCTTTATTTATATTTTTTTAATACTTGTACTTTTTAATTAACTAAAAATCAATTAACAAAACGCCAGAAGGTGCACAAAGAATATTAGTTGCTGGGATCTGAATATAAAAGTAACATTTACGATATACTACGTTTATAACCTTTTTTTTATTCGATTGTTCACAGTCGATGCAAATAGTCGGCTTCTCTCCTTGGTACGAAAATAAAATTTCCACATTTGCAGAAGAATTTGGAATAAATACATTCCTCCAGCAATTCTTTAAGTACCGGAAAACATCGTTTGATTTACTTAATTTACTAATACCTTCGAGCTAAAGATTAACCCCCTTGTGCAAAAAAAAAAAATAAGTGAACGTTAAAACCGGGTTTTCTATGGAAATTTTTTTAATGTACACTTCAAGCACGCATTATTTTTTGCATAAGGGGGTTAATATATTTTAATTCTATTTTTGGCATGTAATATAATATAAAGAGATTCCAGTAGTGCTAAATGGGTCATTGCGGTGCTACGGTACTTTTGGCATTCAAATAGCACTAAAATTATACAATTGTACCAACTTTCCCATCGCTGTACAAAAGCATAAATAAACTTCGGATAATTTGCTTCAAAGCTGCCGGCTACTGTTTACTGACTTCGATTATTTTTACTCTTAATTACTTGTTTTTTTTTTGCCGATAGTATCGATAGTGGAAAAAACTATCGATATTTCATTTACAACAAAACTATCGATACTATCGATAGTACTATCGATAGTTTTGCAGCTCTATGTACGAGTATATATAGTATATGAATATATTGCAGATCATAATTTTTCACTATTTTTTTAATTTTACTCTAAATAAAAATTGGTGGCAATTGTTACAAACAATTTGACAGTAGAAAATCTTAAGAACACCTTAGAACAACTTGTCTTGCTACTAACTACGTACGCTACGTATAATTAACTCAGATAATAAGGTTTTTTTCTTTTTAAAAATAATATGATTTGACTGCAACCATATAATTCAATCATAGTATGTTGCTGTTTGATTATGGTTACCTCAACCATATTTTTTCTTTGCGTGTATATTTTGTTGTTGCAGTCAGTTCTTGTTATTGTTGCTCTTCAGTTTGGTTTATAAGTATTTTTGTACGTGTGCTCTATACATCACACGTACTCGTAGTATTTGTGTGTTATATATCGCCTGAGATATTCTTGTAATATGTCCTTGTTATTATAAATTTTTGTTCTTTTTACAAACACTATTCTACTTTTTTTTTGTATATTTTCATACTTAATCATGCTAAAGCTTGTTAAAAATTTTCTGTGAAAGAAATGATTTTTTTTTGCCTAAAGTTCACTTCATGTCATTTTAATATAATCTTAGATATTGACCATATTTTTTCCCATTCTTGTGGTTTGAACACAAAAATATTTTTGTTAAGAAAAAGTGCTATTTTGCTGTTGTAGTTTACTTCGCTGGAATTTAATATGTAGTATAAAACTTAATTATCGAATATTTGATGTTTTATAAATGCTGCCTAAAGGAATGAGATGATTCAATGTATGTATATCATACAATCAAGTTTTTTCTACTTACTTTTAGTACGAATCGTACTTAAAAATTTGAGTACGAATAGCACTAACATTTACTTAAAACAAACCAAAAACGGGATTACTTTGGAAAACCAATCCTGGAGTTTCTTAAATTGAGTATGAAGTGCTTAAATTATGTAAAAAAATATGAATCAAGTAAAAAGTTCTTAAATTGAGTAAAAAAAACTTATTTAAAGTACGGCTGTGTACTTAGTTTATACACATATGAAAAGAAAAATAAAAATACTTTTGAACAAAAAAATTTCAAGTTCATTAGTGTGCTTGTGATTGAAATTCAATATAATGAGAAAATCAATACATTAAAATAAAAATTATTATATAATATTTGTATTTATAACAGAAAATATTTTATTTAAAAGTGACTAGGCGCAGTTGATTTTTAATACTCGTGTGAAAAAGTTTATTTTTAATAATATAAAAGTGAAAAGAATAAAACTATATATAATAAATAAATAAATAAAATAAAAAGTGAAAGCAAAGGAAAACTACTAAAGGTTCTGAGGGGCTTAATATTTAAGGCGTAAGTAAAAATATGAGTTTTTTTTTATCGATTATGCGTGTTGTATTTAACAAGTATCGTTGCACACACGGCAATTTTAGTTGAGCAACTTTTTAGTTCATCGGCGAGAGAGGAAATATGATACTTCCCATCTTCATTATCTTTATCTTGTTTTGGAAAAACACACGAACTGGACAGTAACTTTGTGAAATGAATGAAAAACAATAACACTATGCAACAAATAAATAAATAAGATACTACTACCAAAAAGTAGTAAGACCCTATATTCAGTGTGGCGATTTTGGAGACCATTTTTTTAAGGCCTTCAAAAGATTTTGAGAGTTTCAAAAAATGGTGTATTCAGTTTTTGACCAACAGCTTATTCAGACTTGGTGATAGCTCTAAACTATATATGACAATAATGTAGCTCAAATTATGTCGGAAAAATCTTGTTAACATTTTAAGCAAAAAAAAAAAAAAAAAATCATTTCGTGCACATTTTTGTTGCAAAAATTAAGAAAAATTTTTGTGCACTTTTTTCAGAATAATTTCCAGGGACTTCTGATTTTTTGCCAACAATATTTGGCAAAGTTATAGCTACGTTAAAGCTGGGCAACTTTTATGAACATATTAATGCAATTTGAACTTGTCTAGGCACTATACTAGTTCATACAGACTACTTTTTACCTTAAAAATTGTCGTTTTTCACAACTTTTCGAAACTATTTTTTTTCAAAATCTTTCAGTAACACTTTGTGCAAAAAAATAATTTTTTTTTACCACACTTTTTTTTAATAAAGGAAATAATATTTTGTTATCCCTTACAAGTACTAATAATTTTTCATTAACAATATTTGGCAAAGCAACAACAAAACTTTGAAATAGTTCATATTTAAATTTGCAACGCAAAAAATGTAACAGTTACCCTTATTCCAGTTGTCGTCGATGTCACTTTAACAAAATACCAAAAAAGTGGGTCTTGTGTACCCGTTGTCGAAAATAACTGACTCCTGTTGGCAAGTTTATGGTACTTTCTAGACATTAGGGAACGGAAATAGATAGTCAGTAGCACAAAATTATTCTCGACAGCGAGTAGACAAGCCCCCATTTTTTTGGCATTGTGTTAAAGTGACGTCGATATCGACAACTGGAATAAGGGTGAATAACAAGGAAAGTAAAAAGATTCAATAAAAGTACAGTCTCACTAGTAAAAAATTTAAATTTTTAAAGTGCAAAGTGGTCTTAATGAGGCATTTGAGGTGCCTAGACACGTTCAGATTATATTGATGTGTTCTTAAAATTTGTCCAGCTTTATTGTAGCTGCAAACAATTGCAGACTTGTGTGTAAAGTGAAAAAATTTTTTTCCTTAATTTTTGCAAAAAAAAAGTGCACGAAGAAATCATTTTTTTTTCGGTGAAGATTTAAGAGATTTTTTCAAATAAAAATGATCAAATAAGTATAAAATACTCCACGATTTCCTAAAGGAAAACAAGATTAAAAAATAACACGATAATTGTGAAAATTGGTGATAGCGAAAGAGTTCACCGAACTGGACAAATCAACAACATTTATCAATTAAAGTAACTAAAAAATAAAACAAAAAAAAAAAAAACAAAAAAAAAATTGTGCACTAATTAATGTGAAAATTTACAAGTAATGTGGGATTCAATGCAAATAAATATTCGAAAAATAATGAATTTAAGACAAGGTTTTTTTTTTAAATACTTCTATCCCTGAGAATAGTCAGTCATATCGCGCAATAGCCGTCAAAAAAATTTAAGCGTCATAGTTTTATAATGAAAGACGAAGTTCTAAAAATATATCGCTTAAGCTTTTTTTTTGACCATTAGGTCTCGATATGCTTGTTAAGGTTAAATCATTATTCAACATAGTCAAGTAATTTTTAAGAACAAGCAAACCCTGATCTGGAGTTTATAAAAAAATAAATACAATTCATTATATCAGGCTCGCATTTTCCAAAAAAGTCGTACGACTATGTAATTATAATTTTGAATACCAGAATTTATGCATTATATCATCATATCCATATATTTACCTATCCATTAATATCCACTGCCAAAATATTTTTTTGTTTGGCTGCTTTAACGGAATTTGCCCAGGAGCCATTTGAATCACACGTTTCCATAAATAAGTTGAATATATTTAATTGCAACCACAATCGTTTATATTGAAATAAAAGACTTAAGACACAAACCTTATATACATATGACTTGAAGATTTCACATTTGAAATATTTTTCCAAATGCCATGAAAACAACAAATCTCTTTGTCATAGATATAAAAATTCTTGAAATTGCGCGGTACATAAAGAAATAAGTATGTTGGACATAAAACGAAATATGAAAATTAATCATGAATAAGCATGAGTACGACTGTGTGTACGAGTATGAGTCCTGGTATGTGTCTGTGTGTGTGTCTCTGTGTGTGCGCGATATGTATGTATAAAATATTTATAAAAGTCTTAATACAACAAAGTTGAAAGAAAATGTAACTAAATTAAAATTTATGGTTTACAGCAAAATAACTTGCGTTCTTAAATTCCTTTAATGTTGCTCATCACAATAAAAATAAAAAGACAAAATTATTGAGAGTTTTAGTGGCTAGATAGATATTGTACGTTAAGAACGCCAAAAACCTAGCAGTAAGAATAATACTCGTAATAATAAATTTATGTATGTGAGTGAACAGAATGATTTTTTTAAACTTTAAGTAACAACTTCTATTAATTTTGTCATCGTTACATGATTTTTACATGAGCCAAAAAGAAAGACATTTTGGTGGTTTAACACATGTTATTTGTTGGTGTTATTCCTTTTCTGCACGTTGTCGTTTGTTGAGCTGTTATTGCTTTAGGCGGCAGATATCTAATAAAGCATCCTCTAACTCTGGTTGTGCCATTACAGCAATAGCAACATCGTCATCAGGTATTTCTTACAGCTTTCTTTTCTATTATTGCTAACGAGAAAAGGGGATGCCGGTTTGTACTCGAGCTGCAGCTACACAACAACACTTAACACAACTCGTACATATGATAGTTTTAATGGCTAAAGATGATGTTGTTTGTAGCCTGTAGATTTTGTTAAGAAAGAAAACTCATACTCAAAAAGAAGGTCATTTTGATAGAAAATTTTGATAGTTTGAAAAAGAGAAAATTAAAAGGAAAATATATTTTTAAACAAAAAAATTAAAAGGAAAAAAAACTAAAATGTTTAATGTAGGCTCTTGTGTTGTTTTATAGCTTCAGTTAAACCTTCCTTTAAAAAAAAGACAAAACTGTAGTACCTTGACGAATTTACGACTGCTGTGGTCACTTCTGCAAAAATTCATACAACTAAAATTGAAGAAAAAAATAAATTAAATAAAGATTCTTCCATATTGTCGGCATCTCATTGTTGTAAACTGCTACATATTAGTGCGTGTGTGTGTGTGTGTGTGTGTTGTGTAGTGCAACTCGTGGTATTCTATCACAAGTTATCGGTTAAGTTGTGGCGATTTACTTGTTTTGTTGTCGCTTGGTTGCATTTTTTCTTCTCGTCATCGTTAAGTTTATTGAAATTATCAAAAATTCTCAAACTATATAAGTATATATAAATGTGTGTGTGTGTGTGTGTGTGTGTGTGTGTGTGTGTGTGTGTGTGTGTGTGTGTGTGTGTGTGTGTGTGTGTGTGTTTGTATGTAGACAACAGATAGATAAGTAATAAAAAGCCTTTAATAGTTAAGGCTATTCTAGATTTTTGTTATAGTTATAGCTAGAAATAAATGATCGTTAGCGAAATTACTCTTGAAGACATAGTTATTAAATAATTAAGATTGATTAAAATGTTATTTTCAACATTGTTTTGCACAAGAGAAAAACATACATATTTGTTTTTCATGCCAGTAAGGCTTAACATATTTAAAACGTGCTAAGTCCATAATCAAACGCACCATTTAAATGGAATGTAAGATTGAAAAAAGGAATATTAGCCTAATCGAATCATGAACATGGAAACAAATAAAGTTCGAACAAAATAATTAAAAATAACTAAAATTAATAGCTTGTGGGCTTGTGACAACAAAAAACATACTTAAAAGTAGAGATGTGCACGTGAGTGTTTTCTGACTCACGGCACGCACGCTCACGCAGAAAAATATTTTACTCACGCACGTTCACGCACGAATGATTTTGAAAATTTTCACGATCACGCACGCTCACGAATAAAATATTTTTAATCACGCACGAGTGGTTTACAACTTATCACGATCACGCACGCTCACGAAAAAGTAGATTTTTAATATTCGCGGATATCATTTTAAATATTCGAATTCGAATTCTCGTATATCAAAAATTGACATTCCGCACATCAATGTATATACATATGTATACATACATAATATAAATGTGAAGGTAAGACGTATGATCAATTAAATGAATGATAATCAAATAAATGAGAAAAGCATATTAAATGAGAAAACATACAAATTACTAAAATGTTTCTGTTACGCAACATTTTCAAAGACTCCCCCCACCCTCACCATAACAAATCATAACAAAACTCGAACTCCACTCCTCCCCCCTTACAGCGTTACGTAATATATGGACGGCCCCTAAAGCAAAAAACATTTTCTGCGGTACAATTCGTCAGTAGTATTGTTGACAAAGGCACTGTTGAATCAGTAGTGTTTCTCAATTGATACTTTCTACGGGGTATCTAAGAAACATACATACATACTTACAAAGGTGTATGTACCCATCAAACAAAATGCACCGAATTCGTAAAGAATTCGTAACGATTGGTCGACAAAATCTTCCGATTTCGGCACCGAAATATTACCGAAATCGTAAAAATTTTTGTATGAAATGGTTGACACGACTTCGTAACGATATGTCGGTACGAACTCGTTACGTTAAGTCGGTACGAATTCGTAACGACATGTAGGTACGATTTCTTTTTGCTTTTATAGCAGAGTACCGCTTCACCGTTATGTTGCTGCTATTGTCGAAATAATTTGCACATACTCACGTTTTTTTAATATTTGTTACAATCCTTTTTTTATCAACATATACATATTTATTTTAAAAAAATGTTCACATACTTTTACTTATGTACTAAAAAATCAAAGTTTTAATGTTTAAAAAAAAATTCTTCAGAGAAACTCGCGAAATGTCTTAACGAATTCGGTACAAGTCTGACTTCAGAAAAAGTCGAAACATTTTGTTTGGGGGTATTCATTATGTTTGTAACCTCATACTACCATACATATTATTATACATACATATATGCATTTATTATTATAAAATAATTTATTTCAAATGATTGAATACAGTTACATATGTGCCTATGCAGGAATGTTATCTCGTGAGAGCGTGAGAATTCGTGCGTGATTATTAAAAAAAGCTCACGCACGAGTAAATTTTTTTCAATCACGCTCACGCACTCACGCGTGATTAGTTATAATATTTGATCACGAATCACGTGAATCACGCGAGTTACGTCAGACTCAACGCCGACTCCAACAAAATTCAATATTAATTGGAACAAATAACAAAAGTTCAATAGCCCAACTTTAGCTGACGCTAAGTTGTGCTAAATAAATACGCAACTACTTTACTTTGCATAAAAGTTGTGCAATTGATAACCAAGCATTACGAAAGAACGTTGTTGATACTTCCGTAAGAATAAGCATTTATTATTTTATAGTAATAAGCATTTTTGATTAATTATAAATAAATTTAACAAAGTAATTTTAAGCAGTATTAATCAAGCTATTAACAATAAAAGTTTAACTAATAAAACTTAAGTTTTGTTTTTTTTATTCCTGAAGGAATATATACACATAACTGGCGCAGTCGAAAGTAGGATCTAGTCCCGAAGGACAAGATAAAGTGCAATTGTGAAAAATTATAAATTCATAAGAATTTAAGTAAACAAATAAAATTTTAATTTAAAAAGGACAGGACAAAGTGCAATAGATTCAGAAGAATCTAAACAAAGAAATAAAAAATTAAAATTAAAAAAAAAAAAAAAAAAAAAAAAAAAGAACAATAAATGAACAGTGAACAATACTATTAAATAAAATTTAAAACTATAAACGAACAGTCAAATTTTTAAAACAAAAAATTTAACAGTAATTGAACAGTGAACAATATTACACAAGAAAAAATATATTTCTACAATGGCAACAAATACGTCGTCTTCAAACTCAACTGTATCATCCCCAATCCCAATAACCGATGTTTTAAAAGAGGCATCCAGAATAAGGGAATACAGAGGAACAAAGGACTATGACTTATCATCATTCATAAGAGAAGTAGAACTTTTCCTGCCAATTTTTGAAAACACCAACCTGGAAGATTATGTCTTCCAAAGATGTATTGTGAACAAAATACAGGGAGAAGCACTAAATATCATCCGTACTCTAGGAAATAATCCAACGTGGGCAGCAATAAAAAAGGAGCTCATCAACAATTTTGGCATCAGAGAAACTTATCACCACCTCTACCACCAAGCACTAGCTTTAAGAAACTACAATGTAAGTCAATACTACCATAGTCTAAGTAACATTTTAAGTAGAATAAACGAAAAATATACACAAGATCCAGACGAACCAATAGAATTTTCACCAAAGAATAATGAAGCCATGATTTTAAAAACCTTTTTAAGTAATATACCCCCATACATGGCTAGTATTATTTACAGCAGAAATATAACAAATATAAGAACAGCCTTCTATACTCTAGAGGAAACAGGAATTATAAAACAAGACATTAACAACAGATCAAATAGACAAACACAATACAATCAATTCAACTATCTTGGACACAACAAACAATTTAACAATACAGGACAACATTCCAATCCAAAACAATATCGACAACCGACTAACTCCGGACAATATAGACAGACAAATAACTCAGAATTATACCGTAACAGACAACCAGCTGACTCAACTCATATTAAAGCAGAACAACGTAGACAAACGTATAGACCAACATACAATCCATTTAGACAAAACTTCAACGAAAGACCAGAACCAATGGAAGTAGACCACATCCATGAAGGAAATTTTCAGTCACCAGCCCAAAGGCAAACTTACCGCTAGTAGAGCTAACTATAGGTACTACTAAAATAAAATGCTTAATAGATACTGGCTCCTCAACAACTTTAATGAACCAAAACATGTTCCCTCAACATAAAAGAATAAAACTAAACAGACCTTTACTTTTTAAAACACTAAACGGACAATTGGAAGTTAATTACGAAATTCGAACGGAAATACCAAAAGAATTTAACGACAGGAACCTTATGTGCTGGAAATTGACAGATTTTAAAAATAAACAATTTGATGGTTTGATAGGGCAAAATATTTTAAGAATTCTAAAAGCTAACATAAATATCGGGGAAGAGTACATTGAAGTTAATAAGAATAGGATAAAATTTTGTAATGCTTGTCCATACGATTACGAAAACATCCACACACTAGAAAGTTCACCAAGTAATAACGTAGTAGATAAACTCTTAAGAGAAGATTTAAACAAAGAAGAGAGTATAAAACTCAAAAACTTATTGGATAAAAATAAAGACCTATTCTTCCAAGAAGGAATGAAATTAAGTCACACTCATGAAATCCAACATGAGATAATTACAAAAACAAATAATCCTGTATATTCCAAAATATACAGATACCCTCAAATGCATGAGGAAGAAATAAATCGACAAATGAAGGAGATGCTCGAACAAAACATTATTAGAGAAAGCAATTCTCCTTACAACTCACCTATTTGGATAGTTCCAAAAAAAACGGACTATTCAGGGAAGAAAAAGTGGCGGATAGTCATCGACTACCGCAAACTAAATGAAATAACAACTGATGATAAATTCCCCATGCCAAATATCGAAAGTATATTAGATAAACTTGGCAAATCACAATACTTCACAACCCTTGACTTAGCCAAGGGCTTTCATCAAATTAAAATTAAAGATGAAGACATGAAAAAAACGGCATTCTCAACCCCACTAGGTCATTACGAATTCGTTCGAATGCCGTTTGGTTTGAAAAACGCCCCTTCGACATTTCAGCGATTAATGAACTCAGTCTTAAGAAACCTCATCAATAAAATTTGCGTTGTGTACTTAGACGATATATTGATTTTCAGCACAAGTTTGGAAGAACATATAGTAAACATCCAAAAAGTCTTCAATAACCTTAGAGAACACAACTTAAAAATACAGGTGGACAAATGCAAATTCTTTGCTAAAGAAACTGAATATTTAGGACATATATTGACGACAAATGGTATTAAACCGAACCCTATAAAAATAGAAAGTATACAAAAGCTCAAACTTCCTGATACACAAAAGCAAATAAAATCCTTCCTTGGGGCTACCGGATACTACAGGAAATTTATCAAGGATTATGCTAAAATCGCATGTTGTATGACAAAATATCTTAGAAAAAACACAAAAGTTAATAAAAGTGATCCCCAGTATATCGATGCGTTCCAAAAATTAAAAAGACAACTAACTAACCCACCTATACTCAAATATCCTGACTTCACAAAAAAATTTAAACTGGTAACGGATGCCAGTGACTATGCAATAGGGGCTGTACTCATGCAAGGAGATCACCCTATAAGTTATGCAAGCAGAACACTTAACGATCACGAAAAAAAATATGCAACCGTTGAGAAAGAGCTACTGGCCATCGTTTGGGCAGTCAAGTATTATAGACCGTACACATATGGTAGACCATTCGAATTAGCAACAGATCACCAACCCTTAGTTTGGCTTTATACAAAACACAAAGGGAAAGACATAAATCCCAGGCTTCAGAGATGGCTAATGGAATTAGGAGAATACAACATAGACATGAGCCATATCAAAGGCAAAGAAAACAAAATCGCAGACTTTTTAAGTAGAATAAATTCCGATACAGGTGAAATTCATGCAATAGAAGAAAACGGAACTAACGACAATTCAAGCACTGCCGCTACAATCCATTCACAACAAGAGGAATTAAATGATCACATTCCAATTTTAGAAACAGTAGTTAATAGATTCCCAACCCAAATAATTTTAGCTGAACATAAAACAAATGAAATAAACATAGTCAACGGAAAAAGAAAAATTTTTGTAAGTAGGGACGACATTGAAAATGATTTTATGTCTGACATTTTCAGAAGATTTTTGAAAAACGGAACAGTTGGAATTTTCTCTGAATTACCTTATGAAATTTATAATAGGGTCCAACTTAAGCTAATTGACCTCTTTGGTACTAGCATAAAATTCTACAAATGCAGCTATCATGCAAAAGACATACAAAACGAAGACGATGCTTACAAACAGATCGCGAAATACCATAAGCTAGAAACTGGACACGGTGGTATCACAGAAAACTACGAAGGACTGAAAAAGAAAATCTATTTTAAAAATCTTAAAACATTAGTACACAAATATATTAACAACTGTGATATCTGCAACAAGGCGAAATATGACCGCAAACCCATTAAACCCAAATTTCGCACAACAGAAACACCATCGGATGTTAACCAAATTATTCACTTGGACGTTTACACTATCAAAAAACACAGTTTCATGACCTTCATAGACAAATTCTCTAAACATGCTATTGCAATATACCTAGAGGACAGAAATAGTACAACAATAGTCGAAAAATTAAGACAATTTTTATCCACAAGAAGCAAACCCACTAAAATAATTACTGATAATGAATTTAAATCAACAAATGTTAAGGATTTTTTTAGACAGGAAGGAATCGAAGTACACTTCACAAAACCCAACAATCACACAGGAAACTCAGACATAGAAAGGTTACACAGTACACTGTCAGAAAAATTCAGAACACTGGAATCAGAAAATTCTTCCTTATCAACGCAAGAACGAATTTTTAAGTGTATAGAATGGTACAATAGGTCAATCCACTCACTTACTAAAGAAAAACCGATAGACATTATGGAAGGAAAAGTTGAAAAGTATAAAATAGAAGAAAAGATAAGACAAGCAAAGCAACGTATTATAGATAAGAGAAATGAAACCAGAGAAGATTTCCAAAGAACAGATAACGAAGGTTACGTTAGGAACTATAAAGTACTGAGACATAAATATGAACCTAGATATAGAAAACTAAAACTTGACAATATACATCCTTCAAACATTAAACGAAAAAATAAATTTTCAGACCAACTGGATATTGCTCGTTACGCTTCTGACACTAATACCAATGACGATAGCATCCCTGACGATTCAACCCATTAACAACAACAATGGATTTGCAGAAATTAAATTAGACGACGTTAAACTAATTATAAACTACAACAAAATTATCCACATAATTGATATTCAAAACATAAGAAACGTTATTAACTCTTTAGCAAAAGAAATAGAGCAGTTGCAATAGACAAATAACAAAATATTGCTCGAACATGAAGTAGAAAAATTTAAATTAAAAGCACAAACCTTACTTCCTAACAGACAAAAACGAGGTTTAATTAATATGATAGGTTCAGGATTGAAATGGATAGCCGGAACGATGAACGACGATGACAGAGTAGAAATTGAAGAACACCTTAAGATAATAGACGAAAACAACCATAAAGCAATCGAAAATATTAACAGAAACATACATATAAACGATCATTTCAACCGAACTATTAACAAATTGAAATTAACGATTGATGCGGACAGAAAAACTCTATTTACAAGACTAAACTCGATAAGAAAAAACGATGACCAAATGATGGAGCAAATAAATTACGTGGAAATCCTACTTAAATTAAAAAATTTTATCAGATAACTTGGAGCATATTCAAAACAACATAGCATCAGCCAAACTCAATGTAATGACCAGTAATATTTTGACCGACAAAGAAATTAACGACTTCAAAATTGACTTTTATGAATTACAATATGTACAGTTAGGAGCAGCAAAATATAAAGACGATCATATCATATTTGTCATAAAATTTCCAAGAGACACAGTCACAGTTAAAAGATCTCTGGTAACACCAATAACAGACACCAAATTCACACAATTAAACTTTACCCCACAAGAAATTATATATTATAACGGAACAGCCTATAATTACAAGCAAAATCCTAATCTTAAAGATATCAAGAAATCCAATTTATGTATTTTTAGTAATAAATGTAAAAAAGTAAGAGCATACAAACAAGAAATAACTGAAATAGAATCTGGATTAATACTATTAAAAAATTCGAACAATAGCTTTGTTACTAGCAATTGCGATGAAAGAAAATTTTCAATTAAAGGAAACAGTTTATTTACCTTTCATGATTGTAAATTAAAGATTGACAATGAAACATTTTCAAATTCAAAAAAAATATATAGAGATAATTTCATCATACCTTCTAGCAATCAAATTCAATTCGACACAATCGAACCAACATTCGATGAAATAGTTTTAAGTGAAATGGAAAATGTAAAAGAAATAGAAGAACTAAAATACCATAAAACATTTAGCAAAAACTCCATTGTAATCATATTTATAATAATAGTTGTAATAATTGTAGTATCAACAATGTTTTGCGTACACATAGTAATAAAACAAAATTCTTTAAAACAAAAAATTCAGGAGAATTTTAACATAAAGGAGGGAGGAGTTACGTCAGACTCAACGCCGACTCCAACAAAATTCAATATTAATTGGAACAAATAACAAAAGTTCAATAGCCCAACTTTAGCTGACGCTAAGTTGTGCTAAATAAATACGCAACTACTTTACTTTGCATAAAAGTTGTGCAATTGATAACCAAGCATTACGAAAGAACGTTGTTGATACTTCCGTAAGAATAAGCATTTATTATTTTATAGTAATAAGCATTTTTGATTAATTATAAATAAATTTAACAAAGTAATTTTAAGCAGTATTAATCAAGCTATTAACAATAAAAGTTTAACTAATAAAACTTAAGTTTTGTTTTTTTTATTCCTGAAGGAATATATACACATAACTCGCGTGACTCACGCGTGACACGACAAAATCACGACATTTGCACATCTCTACTTAAAAGTAACAAACCAAGTTTATCACTTAAACTGTACAAAAATAAGCAAATTAACAGGAATGTGTATAATTAGAACAAACGACAATGGCAAGACTGTGATGGTAAATTAGAGATAATAACATTGAGCTTTCATTATAAAAGAAGCTTTCAACAAATACCATGAATGAAAATAATTCATATATTCCATTTGCACTGAAAAACGAGCATAGGTATAGAACTTTAAGTTGGCATCACTTTTTTAACTGGCGGCCATTTTGTCAGCTGTCAAGTGATTAATATTTAGTTTGGTTTGCCATTTCATCATGAACAGGTTGACAAAAGAACAACGCTTGCAAATCGTGCAAATTTATTTCGAAAATAATGGTTCAGTTCGCGAAGTTTACCGCAAGCTCCGTCCATTTTATGGTCGACATAATCGTCCATCAGAGCAATTAATTCGGTTAACCATGGATCGTTTTCGCACTACGTTTACTCTATGTGATAATACGCATCCGCAGAGACGTCGAACAGTGCGCACCGAAGAAACAATTGCCGCTGTAGAGCAAAGTGTTGAAGAGGACCCGAATGAATCGATTCGCCACCGTGCACAGCAATTGGAGCTTTGTCCATCAACTTTATGGAAGATTTTGCGCAAAGATCTTGGCTTGCGACCTTACAAGATCCAGCTTGTGCAAGAATTAAAGCCGCGAGACCATGCAATGCGTCGTGATTTTGGTGTATGGGCCGAAAATGAGATTGATCTCGATGCTGATTTTCATCGGAAAATTTTGTTCAGTGATGAGGCTCATTTTTGGTTGAATGGCTACGTCAACAAGCAAAATTGCCGCATTTGGAGTGAAGAGAATCCACATGAGACCCTTGAGACGCCATTACATCCACAAAAACTGACTGTTTGGTGTGCTCTATGGGCTGGTGGAGTCATTGGGCCATACTTCTTCCGAAATAATGCTGGAGAGTCAGTTACCGTTAATGGAGACCGGTATAGAGCCATGATAACCGACTATTTTGTTCCCGAATTGGATGGCATGAATGTGGATGAGTTGTGGTTCCAACAAGACGGCGCTACATGCCACACAGCGCACGTCACAATCGATTTATTGAAGGAAACATTCGATGAGCGCATAATTTCGCGGAATGGACCTGTCAATTGGCCACCAAGATCGTGTGATTTGACACCATTGGATTATTTTCTTTGGGGATATGTGAAGTCGCTCGTCTACGCCAACAAACCAGAAACGTTAGGGGACTTGGAAGCCAACATTCGTGGCGTTATTGCCAACATACGGCCCCATATGCTCGAAAAAGTGGTTGAAAATTGGACCTGTACAATTGGCTTTATTCGAGCCAGCCGCGGCGACCACATGCCCGAAATCATATTTAAACATTAATGGCATAAAATTATCCTTCCAATAAAGCCAAATTGATGGACATTAAAACGATTTTCTTGTGCTTTATTTCAATTCGAAGTTCTATACCTCTAAAAAAAACACGTTACAAGGGTGGATCATTAACTCAGTGTCTTTTTGAATTTTCCGCCTCTTGATTGAAATGGCAACACTGCTCCTGTCAAGAGGCAACTGTCAGTTGACTCCTGTCTAAATTTGAACAAGCTTTGTCATTTATTTTGTGTTTGGCTGCCGTTGATAACAGACTTCCACGACTTTTCAGAAGAAAATGGAAAAAATGAATTTGTGTGCTCATTAAACATTATTCTTTGCGAAAAAAAAGGCCGTCAATCAAACCAAGAAGAAGCTCGATAAATATTATGGGGACTCTGGACCATCGATTTCAATGGTAAAAAAGTGATTTACTGACTTTTGATGTGGTCGCACAAGTACAAATGACGCTGAACGTTCTGGACGGCCAATTGAGGTCAGTACGCCCGAAAATTTCAAAAACCCCACGATATGGTGTTGGCCGATGGAAGAGTAAAAGTGCGTAAGATTGTTGATGCAAAAGGCATTTCATATGGCAGTGTGGTCTCGATTTTAAATGATCAGCTGGCTTTAAGAAAGTTGTGCGCAGGATGGATGCCGTGTTTGCTCTCAATTGACCATAAACGTAAACGTGTGGCAACTTCAAAGGATTGGAGTTGTTTAACCGCAATCTAAATGAGTTTTTGCGGTTTTTTGTAGCTGTGGATGAAACATGGATCCATTACTGTAAAACGTTCTTTTTTATCAAGATAATGCACGAGTGCACACGTGTGCAGTCTCAATGGCAAAACTCTATAAATTGGGCTACGAATTGGTAGCCCATCTGCCATATTCTTCGAATGTAGCACCTAATGACTTCTTTCTATTTCTAAACCTAAAGAAATGGCTCGGTGGAAAGGGATTTAGGTCCAACAATGAAATTATTGCCTATTTTAAGGACCTCGAAAAATTGAATTTTTTGGAAGGGATACAAAAACTGGAGAAACGTTGGACTGAGTGTATTGAGTTAAAAGGAGATTATGTTGAAAAAGAAATTTTTGTTTTTCCAAAAAAAAAACGGTGTTTCATTACTTATTGATCCGCCATCGTAATTACACAAATATATCTGTGGCAAAAATGAAGAAGTGCTTAAGTTGAGGTAAGCTGATATTGAGTTTACCTCCGTAATCTGCATAATCGAAAGAACCCCTGGTAAAAATCTCAATAAATTTGTGTGATTTTTTAAGAAGTTCTAGCACTATGACTAGCGACTTATCTTTTTAAGACTTCTAATCTAATTTGGAATAATAGCTTAATTGAGGTTATACTTTCGCATATTTCAACTAAAATGTATTACTTATAGTGTATAGAACGACATTCGCTTAAAAAAATAAAGTTAAGCAGAGAATTTCCCAATTTAACTGTAAAAGAAAAAAAATTCTGAAAATCGACTTGAACGCTTAAAAATGCTCTCCTGAAAAACAGTAAATTATGACTTAACACTTTTTCCTTATTGACACAGATATATATTTATTTAAATTTATTATAGTACGTACATACATATATTTAAAATAATTATTTTTTTTTACATCCATCTTGGTTTAATTTTTAATTTCTTTAAATGTTAGCAAAACACCTGCACGAAAAGCATAATTCTGTTCAAATTAACAATTTCGACAATAAACTGAGTGATCAAGTTTGTGTCTTAAGTCTTTTGTTTTAATGCTATTGGCTCAAATTATTAAAATCGTTGTCAATACGACTATCTAACCACAAGCCTATCACTAATTGGTTAAATTTCTATACTAGTGCCTTTTATCATTCCATTTTCTTTTTTCTACTCATCTTCATTAGTTTTTTTTTAATTATTCCTCTCATCAAGAAGAAGAAGTCTTTTAAGCTTATCACTCCATATGTCAACTTTTGTTTTTACTTTATGAAAGACCAGCCCACCAACATATTAATGTATTGAAATATTTAACATATGTATAAAAGCATACTCTCACACATACCACATACATACATATATGTGTGCATGCATATGTCTGTATGTATGTATACTGTTACATATAACGTTTACACACTTGTGTAAATAGTTCCCCTCAATTGATAATTACAGCAGAAGCCCAACCCAACTGCTTATGTGGATAACAGAAGCCAACATGTTTGGAACTTCTTACCAGTATTTATATTTTCTTTTTTTTCTTTCTTACTTTTTTTTTGTTTTGTCTTATGATGAGAATATCTTAAAAGAAGTTAAAAAAAGATGGCAAAAATATTTACACACATACATACAAACATTTTTTATATATTTTTTCACACATGTTTGCCAACACAGCCTTACATTTTGTACCAAATTCATTTTATTTTGTTGTATCGGCTTTTACATAGACGTGTATTTATTTATGTATGTATGTATGAAATATTGTGCACAATATGAAATTCATGAAAGTTGTGTTGGTACCGAGAAAGCAACAGAATTTTAAACTATGGCGTCGTCGTCATCGTTGTGTGTGTGTGTGTTTTTTTTGTGCTTTACAACTTTTGTATCTATGATTGTGATGAATTGTAATTATGTTTACGTTTTTAACTAAACATTTACTTACCAACTTGCTTTTGGATAAGATAGTTAGTTATTGGTACGTGTGTGTATGTATTTATATATATGTATTATGTGTGTTTGGCATAAGAAATTATGAATGATTGTTTTTAGTTTTATTTTTTGTATCAAGTTGGCGTAAATTATGATGGCGCTTAAAGTTTATTGTTTACTGTGTTGACAACTGACAAAGCCATAAGCAAGCAACCAGTAGTAACTTTATTATAATTTTTGTTTTCCTGTATTATATATATAAAAAAATTCAAATCATGCGCCATTTTGTTTGTGAAAAGCTTTATAAAATTATGAAAACAAAAAAAAAAGAAATAATTTCTGATAAATGATCTAGGGTGAAATTGCATGGTTGAAAACAATGTCTTGGTAAACAGTTTATTCAGAAAAAACATGCTTTTAAAATTATGTATTATTTTGTTTCAGGCTAATCCATTTGATTTAAAACTTATTGCCAGTTCAAACAAAGACAATTAAAAATTCTCACCGTCAAACTAAAAACAAACACTCACATTTGTTTTTTGTTTTCAATATGAATAGACAGATGAGAATTTTTGATTGTCTTCTATAAAATGGCAGTTAATTTTAATGTGTAGTTTCCACAATACAAGCAAGTGACTTGTATAGCAAATTTTTGGAAGAATCACTTAAAGTTTTGAGTGTTTTTTATATATTTTTTCTATATAAGTCGCTTACTTGACACACACAGAAAAAACTAAATTTCGTTTTCAGTAACCAAATTCATTGAATCAGTAAATATTTTGTATGAATGCGGACATACAAAGAAATTTGTAGCTTCTGATAACAATTTTGTAAAAATTTAACTGGAAAAATAATTTTTATTTTTAGGTAACTTATGGCATTAGAGAAAAAAGTTAACTGAAACTCAAAATATTTTCAGTCAAATTTATTAATAGGAACAGAAAAACATTTTTGCAGATTTCTTTTTGTATTATTCAGCAATTCTTTTTTATAATTTACAAACACATTCACTAAAATTTTTCGTATTATCAGAAAATAAATTAACTGAATCAATAACAATTCTTACCAATTTTTCTCAAAAAAAAATTACTAAAAGTTTTATTTGAAAAAAATAACTGAATCAAATACAAGGTTCAACTATTTTTTTTTACTTTAAAAAATTGGTTTGTTTTTATGGTTAAACATTTCGTGCCCGCTTTTGGAACTCGTCACTAGACTTCAACCCAAAAAATTTTTGAATTTAGCTAACAAACTCCGTATGTTTATAGTAAGACTCTTAATACTATATTGAGAATCACAATATAAAAACACAAAAAGTTTGAAAACCGCAAACAAAAATTAAAAAAAAAATATAATAAATTTATATCTATAAAATAATTTGTAGAACAAATTTAAAAAAATCAGAAAAATTTTTTTACAGTATATAAAAATAAATTTAACTGAAAATAACAAATTTAAATATAAAAAATAGATCTAAAAAATGTTTTTACAAATTTTACTTTATATAGATAATTTTCATTCTATACGGTTTTTCTTACATAAAATAAAATTGGAATAAATAATTTACTGGAACAGTAAAAAATATTTACTGAAACTAAATTATATTTCAAAACACACGTTTGTTTGAAAATTTTTTGGGAATAATTTTTTCTGTGTAGAAACTATACGTAAATGTTTTGTTTTGCCAAAATTTTACCATAAAAAATTTAAATACCGAACGAAGTCTACTAATATTTATTCAATAAAGCTCTTAATTCAAAAAAAAAAAAAAAAAAACAAATAAATGGCTTCAAAAATTGCATAGTTTAAGTAAGTAATAGATTTTCGCTATTTTTGTTAGAATAACAGCAACAGCAATAAATTCTTGAAGGTTTTCAGGTTTGCCTAAGCACAATAAAGTTAGAGTAATTATAAATTTTTTGATAGATGAAAACCCATCTGGTGCTCGCCTTCGCTTTCCCAGTATATAAAATTAATTTTATTTAAAAGCAAGTGTAAAATCCACTCTTCTCTATAAATACGAGACATAGAACGCAGCACCTAGAGATATGCATAAGGCCCAAGCCTTTTAAAAATTTATGTATTTGAGAATCTTTTGGCCGAGTATTATATCTAATAACATCCTATGTAAGCATTCCAATCAACAGCATAGACCAACGTAAATTTCATTAGATTGGTCCTAGAAGACCACAAACGAGATCATAAGAAATGCTACAGGACAACATACGTGGAGAAGACAGGTTGACGCAGAAATAGCTGCCATGAATAAGAACTGGAGTGAAGAGATAGCGATGCAACAAGACAGAAATACTTCAACCAATTTATTGACGACCTATGCTCCTTACAGAATCGATGGAAATACATTAGTCAGCCTTATCATTAATTCACATGTGAAAATTTCAAATTAAAATTTTTCGCTTACATTGATTTTAATTTCGTATCACAAATTCCATTGAAATTAAAAACTTACATATTTCCACTTTTTCGGACACAAATCTTTGTGAACAATTTTCTTCATAAATTGTCAAAATTTTCGCAATCGTATGAAGTATTTTGAAAGCAAACAAATTCACAAGCAATTTTATTTTTTGTATTTTAAAAATGTAAACATTCGGAAATTTTCTCCACACATTTTATTCATGATAGCAACAGTTTAGACCTTCGAAAATTTTCATGTAGAATTTTATTTATGATAAGCCTGATTATCGGCCCTGTTCTGAAAATCACGGCGATTTAAATCATGCTGATTTCAAAAACAAACTATTCATAGCTGACTTGCTAATGGGTTTTTGTTGTATTTTTTGTTTTTGTCATAGAATATTTTATTCCAACTCCTATCGCTATAAATCGTGAAATTTACAGAAGCAATGATTTAGATTTTATCAATTTATGGAAATCACCGTGATTTGACATGTCGTGATTTGCAGAACATGCCCGTATGTTAAATAATAGATTTTGTGAATCTATTATCTTTTGATTTGAGAAAAATTTTCTACAATCGATATAATGAAGCTTACGTTGGTTTAAGTAGTACATTAGAGTGGTCCGAAAAAAAGTTGTGCCAGTCACACCCCAGGGTTAAAGATAATGTAAAACAAGAATATATTTGTTATTTTTTTTCTGCCACGCATACAAATACAGCCTTTTTAGTATTTTTTTCACTGCACGCAAAGAAAAAATATGGTTGAGGCAACCATAATAAAACAGCAACATACTATGATTGAATTATATGGTTGCAGTCAAATCATATTATTGTTAATAGAAAAGCAAACTTTAATTATATTATTATCTGAGTTAATAATAATATTATCTACAAGAACAATTGACTTTGTTGTACCTAATCTTATTATTGTTAATATGACAACACTATTGTAAGATGTGACTAAAATATAATTAAGACTCACCATACCATGATCTAATATTGTATTAATACTAGCGAACCCTTGCACACTTCCTAGTGCAAAAAAGAAAATAGAAATAGCGACATCATCCATTGTGTGCGCATTAAATCGTCTGACATGTTGCCCAGGAGGCGTTTTATCAACTCGAATCACAATTGCATATTCATCAGATGGCATTTGATCGAGAGCAGTTTGAAAAAGTCGCACTAATTCATTTTCAGCATGCAACATATTCTGCAAACGCTCAATAATATCCCTCCTCAAATTTGATGAAATATCACAACGACAATCAATTTCCACATTTGAGTTACCCACAAAGTATACTTGCAAAAATTGATAGCTTTGATCAGGAAAGAGTAATAAAGAACCAAGTCGATGGTAAACTTGGCCTTGAATCTATTGAAGATTGAAATTTTCACAATAGTACTTTTCGCGATATCTAAATAAACATCAAAACAAACAAAAATAGCTTTAACGTTGGCAAAAAATTTCCGAATAATATTTATTTGTCGCTCCAAATGAAGTCATTTGAAATGCGGAGTTATACGCTTGTATGTTTGCCAGAAAATGCTTTGAAATTGCTGTGCCACCACTTATCAAATTATGCAAGGGCTACGGTGGTGGATTCAATTCTGGTTATTTAACTTGTCCGTTCGAACAACACAATCCAGATACCTCATGTTTAAACTTAAATGCCTTGCAATTACTGCAAACTGTAGTCATTGGTCCAATTGAAATCTTGCCATGAGAAAAGTAATCAAAGTTTGCATCATAATTGAATACAGCACGCTCCAAAGTACGTCGCACTTACGGACGTGGAGCTTGATTTCGCAGAGCCCTACCACGTGCCATGGCATTTCGAGCAGCCAAAGTATTACTTACACGCTGTTCGTCACTTTGAGATGCTCTATATGCCGCAACATTTCTAGAATTACGTGATTGACGCCCCAAATTACTGCACGTACGTACCATATTGTATTAAAAAATGTGGCTACCCAGCTAAAAAAAATATGTATGGAGCATATATGATATCTCATATATGGTTCGGATCCGAAAAATGAGGGTATATGGCCATATATGATAATATATATTCATACATTTTCATACATGAATGTGTATTCCCTATATAGAATGCAAAGTTTATATTGATTCAAAAAGCGCACTGCTGTGCAATAAATTAAATTATTAAAATAATTTTTTTGTAAGATTTTGTGGAGAAAGGTTGTGTTTAATGAAACATTTGTTCGAATAAAATAATTCAAAACGAACTAAAAGACATTTCATATTCGACATTTTAAGAGAAAATGTGAGTCGATTATTAAAAACACATAAAACACACAATCGTACACAACATATAATTTAAGAAATCAGATTAAAAACTAATGCAATTATAAAAGAAAAAATAAACCGTTTTTATACTAACACTAGTTTTCAATATTATTTTTTTTTTGAGTTATATGAATTTTGTTTAATGGCTGCATTATCTTTTTGGTTATTTGATTTATTAAATAGACCCAGAATATATAAAATCAACAAAAAAGATTTTTTTGTTACACGAGTTTTTATATTTTAAACCTTGAGGCTCTACGCATATAAACTTTGCATATGCGTATGTATTTTCTAACAGACTTCCAATTCAGTAGTGATAAAAAAGATGGAAAAGATCGAATTAATGAAATTCAAGCTTTTTTGATTGCAAATGCGATCTTATGTGAGATATTATGTATGCATGCATTTTTATATGGCGCCATATATTGCATCTTATTTCTATAAATGGATTCAGATATGAAGAGCTTCATAATTAAATTTCCATATATGAGATCATATATTGTAATGCATTTATTCATATATAATAGTTTTGCCATGTATAATCCCATGTATTTCCATACATGAATTGATACATACTTATATATAGTTATATACATTCATATATTAAAAATATATGGACCATATATAATTTTTTTAGCTGGGTGTTTATTTTTTCACTAAAGCGAAGTAAGTTTCATACAAAACGTAGTTGTGGGATTGCTTTTGATTTTCAGTAATACGATATTTTCAGTAAAGCAATGTTTCGCTTAAGCGAAGTGAATAAGTCTTAGCTGCGTTAAAAATCAGTGCGGGGATTGGTATCGCTTTCAGTAATCGGATTTTTTTCAGTAAAGCGTTTTGCGCTAAAGCGAATTCGACTGTATATGCATGACGTTTGTATACGCGCCCATGCGTATAAAGAAGCAAGCATTACAAATTCTTCCGTCACGAAGTATTTTCTTTTATTACTCCTATACCTGCAATAACTGAAACAAATGTCTTGCAAACAGTGTTGTTTAGCGTTTGTTGAAGAAGATTTCGCTGTATTAAAGCATTTGAAATATCCTTCATGTCTTAAAAGTTCTTGTAAGTGGTCTTGCGAAGAACATTAAGTGGTATCAAAAAAAAAAAAAAAAAAAAAAAAAGAGAACTTCTTGCAGCAAAAAATCTATGAAAAAATGATGAGAAATGATCCAGGCCTACACAAATTCTTTAGAAGAAGTTTGTGCCGTTTAGTTAATTGTTCATCTAAGTAAATGATTTTATGGATGAATTGCTTGAATTAGTACAATCTAACCCCCTGTTTGTGTAAAACGTTTGAGTTAAAAATCTTGGCGTTTTTGTAATAGACTAAAGCAAACTTGTACAACTTTTCTTTAATCTATTACAGAAACGCTAAGATTTCTAACTCAAACGGCTTACACAAACAGGGGGTTAGTATTTCTCCTTAAATTTTTTATCACGGCAAGTCTTTCGATGTAAATATCCATCTTAAGTTTTTTTTTTTGCTATGAAAGAATTATTTATTATTATTTTGGTTTTGTTTTAAAGAATTACATGTTATTCTGAACAAATGAACATTTTTGACAGCTATTTAATCAAATGACATCGGACATACATTTAACATAAAATTCATTTTTAAATAAGGTGTGATTATAATTAGCATGGTAACCGCAAGTAAAATGTCATTGCTAAATCAATGTTTGCAATTACAAATTTAAATTTTGTATTCGCATTAAAGCAAACTCTTGCTGCAGTCGCTGGAAATAAAGAAAATCGTATGATGGACAAAAAAAAAAAAAAAAATAAATAAATAAAAATAAAGTAATAAGCAGCAACTGTAAGAAATAAACAGTTGTTGTTAAAGTTATCATTGTGCTTAGACAATAGTTAGTTTTATATTAAATTGTTTAACAATTTATGGTTTTTTGATGATGATGATGGTTTCAAATGACGAAGCTAACACACAAGACATAAACTCAAGATAAAATAGCAAAATATGAGGTTGCTTTCAACCAAGAAGGTGGTAATGGCTGGTGGTGTGGTATGCGATGATGATGACGGTGTTGGTGCCACCACCACCACCACCAGCACAATTAAGGCCGGCTTGAGTTACCAAACTACCAGCAGTAAATATACTAGTTAAAACAGCTGCTGTATTAAATGTTGTTACTACAACGTATTTAAGCCATAAATTGTTTTTAAATACGGCAAAAATTTAAAGAAAAATACAGAAAATTGATAACTAACACAACTTTTGGCAGTGGCAGTTTGGGAATAAATAGCGAGCATGTTGATCATTGCATACACACACACACACACACACACACACACACACACACACCACAAAACAAACACATATGATCATTATTATGAAATACTAGTTTTTTTTCTCTCTCTCTCTCTCCATTCCATGGAAAAATAAAACAAAAAATATTTTGATGAAAATCTTTAGCTGAAAAAAAAGCTGCCGAATTTTTTATTTAATTTTTTATTTTTATTTTTTGCAACTAACCAAAAAATATATTTTAAAAAATTCATTTTTTCTTTATCCACGTATTTAGGAAAATAAGGCGGTAAAGATTTAAGAGTATCATTTGGTTGCGAATATTTTTTTTTTCTTCAATACAAACTCAAATGGCAATAAGCAAATGTGTGAAAATTGTTTAAATACAACAAAAACTTTAAATAGTTTGTAGTTTGTAGTTAATAGTAGTTATTTAAATATATGGTTTTTTTTTGTTTTATAATAAAGCAAAAATACTTTAAAAAAAAATTTAAGAAAATAAAAAGATTTATGTAAATTTATGAGCTGCTGAAAAGTAAACGTTTTCAGTTTGATTTTTTTTCTGTTTCATTATTGTTAATGTTTGTTTTCGTTAAAAAAATAAATAAATAAATAAATATTTCATGCCAGTTTAAGCAAGATTTATTTGAAATTTTCTTAAAAAGTATTTGCTGATGAAATTGTATAATTTATGTTTGCTAATATTTTTTCAGAAAAAAAATCAATTTAAAATATGTGCAAAAATTAAATTGCTTTACAAATATATGCACATAGTTTTTTGAATTAAAACTATTTTCAATAATTGAATCATTTAATAAAGCCATAACATTCAGTTATTATGTTAATTATTATAAATCTTCGCACAACAAGAAAATAAGTTTTATTCTAAAGCAGTAAGTGTTTTTAGAAAATCCGATCTTAATACTCGTATTTATTTAATAGAAAAATTTATTGAATAATTTTTCACCACAAATCGATAATTATTTATTGATACTTTTTTAAAATTAATTTCCTCTTGTAAAAGTTAGTGTTTTTGCTTTCAGGAAGGAGTCCCACCCGTTATACTTCTTTCAAATTGCTAAAAAAAAATTTTATCGTCAAGAACACTCTTCTTCAAATTTCCTTTGAAAACAACCCAATATTTTTAAACTGGCCAAATGTGAATACAACCTTATCACGAATTCCACATGTGAACATTTCCGAATGAAATTTTTTGTTCACATGAATTTTAATTTCTTATCATAAATTCCACTGAAATTAAAAACTTACATCCCTACAAGAAATGAATGACCGAAACTAACACAAACAGCATTTTTTTACTAACACATTTGCAACAATTTTGCATTCAATTCAGCAGCGATTATAGTTGCTCTACTCTAACATATATGCTAGAGTGAAACATCTAATGCGCATATGTCAAAAATTCTAAAATATTGAATTTTACCAAAAATAATTAATAGTTCGTTTAGTTTGTAAAATTAAAATGTATAAAAGTAATAAGAAAATTATGATGTTTGTGAAAAAGTAAACTAAGAACAATAATTAACAAAAGAAATTTTATAAAGTTTAATTTAAAATATACGTACATATCTATGTATTCGTTTCTTCAGCTCTGACGATGTTTACATCAGTACTGATTAGTCAGCTCTGACGATTTATGCATCAGTACTGATTATTAAAATACTGTGGAGTGAGAAGTTCAGATATATGTTATACTAGTTCATGAAGCTCACAAGTATGAAAGAGAAACAAAATCACACGTACACGAATGTTTACATCAGTTTTTTCATATTGCCCTTAACAAAATCATAGAAACTTCTGATGAATATACCCATCAAAAATGGTCATCAGATGATGCATCAAATGGCCGTCATTATTCTTGTAGGGATAATTCCACTTTTTCCGACAGACAAATTTTTCTGAATAGTTTTCATCATAAATTGTCAAAATATTTCACAACCGTATGCAGTTTTCTGAAAGCGAAGAAATTCACAAGCAATTCTTTTCGGAAAATATGTAAGTATTCGGAAATTTTCACAACTCATTTTATTCATGATACCAACTGTTCACACGTTCGGAAATTTCTATGCGAAATTTTATTTATGGTAATCCTGATTATGTCGACCTGATTTCTTCGATACCAATCCATTGCAGCTTTTTAATAATAATGTGAAGCTAACAGGTGACGTTTATCGCTAGAAGCTGGTAGCTGTTTAAAGTTCGTTTTAACTTATTGTTACGAACAAACTTAATACAAATAAGTTTCATATAAAAATTATTAAAGAAAAGTAGTTTTTAAAATATTAGCTCATGAACAAAATATGCAATAACGAAAACAAATAAGACGGTGTTGAAATAAACATGCGAAGTATATTTTCTGTTTATTAAAAAATATACAGCCACACAAACACATAAGCCAATGCAGACGTTAGACGTAAAAGGTAACTCTAAAGGTACGGTCACACTTGGCAAACATTTGCCCAAAAAAGCATAAATACTGCATACGAATGAAAAATTTTTTGATTCAGATACGTGTTTGTTAAGTTAAACAGTTTAAAACATAAGTTATAGGCAATGTCATAGAATGCAGTGTTATTGGCAACTGTAAAGTGTGAACGTATGTTAAGTTAAAAGCAGTTGAAAGCCGTACATAAGAGTACAAAAATAAAGGTTCAATCAGACGTGCCATAACCATAACCATAGAAAACAGCTGTTGGAACCAAACTTATTGCCAAAACTGTATTTGTTTATACATATGTGACTCGCCATAATGCCATAGCCATTAGCATAGAAACCAATTGAATTTTCGTTTGGTTATGGCTATGGCACGTCTAATTTAAGCTGAAGTCAGTGGTGTGCATTTAAGCTCTTGAAAAGTATAAGTGCATTTATTCAGTAACTTTAATTAGTACACTGGAGTCTTTTATTCATTTCCAAATCGTACGTGTACGTACGACATTTATTAAGTTTACTAAGAGCCTGTAGGTAGTTCTTTTATATATGACACTGAATGAAATTTGTTGTGATTTTTAAATAAAAAATACTTTACTCAAGATTTTTGCAAAAGCATTCATGGTTCCAGAATGATTTTTTGGGGTTTTATAAAGTGAAAAATTTATGAAATGTACAGAAATGTACAACAAAAAAAGCCTATATAAAATAAAAAGTAAGGGACAGAATGGACTAGGGATATCTCAGAAATAATTTTTATCACTAATACACCAATACTGTTACGAACAAACCTAATACAGCTTTTGTAAACAAAAGAAATTATCTAGTTAAAGAAGAAAATATGCAACCCCACAAGCACACCAGACGATGTTGAAGTAAGCATTCAAAGCATAAAAACAACTAAATTTTAACACCAGCTGGTTACTAACAAATATACAACCATACAATCATTTAAGCCAACGCAAACGAAAGACACGGAAAAACAATACCTTCTGCTAATTAAGAAATATACAGCGACACAAACACATAAGCCAATTCAGACGATATACAGAAAGCACAACAACTATTATAGTTTTAGCTATTTGAGGTTAAATAGTAAATTGGCTGTCAAATGACGAAATGTCAGGAATTGAGGAAATTGGTCGCCTGAACCATAGTGCTCCGTTGTTACATATATTTTTTGCGCGCTCATTGTCAAAAAGACCTGGATTTTATTTAACATGGTAAATTCTTTGTAAGATCTTGGGTTTCTTTTAGTAACTTTTGTTTTCTTTTTGCTTACGATCTGTTTGATTGTATCATTTTATAAAATCCTTTAGAGAACCTCTTGGAAACTGAAGTATTTTTTTTTCAATAATTGGAATCTGATTTTCAAGAAATCTGTGCACAATTTTTTCTATTTTGATTTTCCACACGTACAAATATATTCCGATTGATTAAATACTTTCCCACATCAACGGTAGTTATGTTAAGAAAAAAAATATTAGAGAAAATAATTAAAGTGTTGCCACTAAGGTTTAGTAAAACATATGTGCGGTGTGGCCGGATTTTATGTGAATAGTGCTTAAGAAGGCAGAAACGTGATTAAATTAATTACAAACTAATGAAAAATGTTTAAATATAACCAGCACACATTATTTTATTTTTATTTTTTTATACAATCTATATATATTCTCTGGCCATAAATAAACAGAAAATGCTTAGGGAATTAAAAAAAAATGTTTACATTTCCTGAAACACTTTTCCTTAACTTAAAAGTGTTTGTTATTTGTCTAAAATGCGGCAATTATTCAAAGCTTAACACCTCAACAATGGACAAAAAAAAATGCAAAAATGAAAAGATTAATTACGTTAATCCCTTTGAAATAACTACATGCAAAATTTATATAAAAAGAGAATTGTAGAATGAATTAAAAAGGTTCCCTAGCAAATATCCCACACAAAATATTTCAACAAAAATTACTTAACGCCACATGAATTTTAAGACAATTAAAGGTAAGTTAAGTTTTTTTTTGTTTTTTTTTTGGTTCCTTAAGCCAGACATTATTTTGTTTGATGAAGACAAAGCTTTTGCAAAGCCAACTGGTTATTTTATTGCAACATTTAGGAGTTTTTATTTTGTTTTTATCTACGTTTGCAGAAAAATCTTGTTTGTACTTAAATTTATATCTATAGCCTAAGATTAATTTGATGGCATCTTTTTGCCATGTGTGAGAAAGTATTTTGTTAGATTTAAGGGGGGAAAGATTTAAGTCTCTGCCAATTTAAAACAAGTTATGCATTTAAAAATAGATTTTTTTAAATACTTTTTCTAAGGTGATATAATTGATATAATGAAATATTTAATTACTTTGTGTGAGAGAGTGTGAGAAATAGTGAGAGAGAAGAGAGGGAGAAAGTGAAGAGGAAGAGAGATAATCTTCGTTAGAATAACTTAAGTCCCTTAAACCATGGGTGACCAAGATGAATTTAAGGTTGTGTAAGTGAGCGAAAAAGATAAACACACAGCCAGAAACAATTAATAAAAGTATTTCTTATATGATTTTTTTTATGAAATAATTTTTGGAATAACATGAATTTTTTGAAAGAATAATGAACAATAACACCCGCTATGCATGTACATTCGTCGCTGTTTCAGTGAAGATTAAATTAAATTTTTTTGTTGTATGTGGGCAAAACCATTTTTTAACATAAACAGCATACATAATAAATTTCTCGCAGTGCGTTTGAGAAAAACTAGTAAAAAGATAAGCAAAAATTTATCTCAGATAAGACTTAATGCAAGAGAATAAGCATACGTCTGAATTCGATTTGCAAAAATTTGCTACATGATGTTCACCCATGCCTTAAACTACAATTTTGAAGGAAAACTATCCTAAGTCCCAGTTTAGTTGATAATTTTTTTTTGTTTTGTAAATATTATACGAGGGCGCATCAATACGTTATTTTTTTGCAAAACAAAAATTTATTTTTCAACATTATCTCCTTTTAACTCAATACACTTAGTGCAACGTTTCTGCAGTTTTTGTATCCCCTCCACTCCAATAAATAGGATTTTTCGAGGTCCTTAAAATACGCAATAATTTCATCGTTGGAGCTAAATCTCTTTCCAGAGAGCCATTTCTTTAGGTTTGGAATTAGGAAGTAGTCACTAAGGGGGCTAAATCCGGAGTATATTGCGGATGGGGTTCCAATTCCTAGCCCAATTCATAGAGTTTTGCCACTGAGACTGCACACGTGTGCACTCGTGCATTATCTTTATGAAGAAGAACTTTTTTCTTGACCATATGGGGTCGTTTTCTTTTTAAATCCTCTTTAAATTGGACTAATAAGTTGGCATAATAATCGCTGTTTATTGTTTTTCTCTCTTGAAGGTAATCGATGTGGATTATCCCGCGTGCATGCCAAAAAACTGTTGCCATCACCTTATTTTCCGGCAAACTCACCTTGGCCTTCTTCCGAGCAGATTTAGACTGCTGCTTGGTCTCCGGAGTGCAGTAATGGATCCATGTTTCATCTACAGTTACAAAACGCCGCAAAAACTTATTCAGACTGCTCTTAAACAACTCCAAACAATCCTTTAAAGTTGTCAATCAAAACCACACAAATGCCTATGGCATCAACAATCTTACGCACTTTTACTCTTCGATCGGCCAACACCATTTCGTCGATTTTTTCAACATATTCGGTTGTACTGACCTCAATTGGCCGTCCAGAACGTTCAGCTTCATTTGTGCTTGTG
The DNA here is from genome assembly GCA_949987645.1 of Tachina grossa. NCBI lineage: Eukaryota > Metazoa > Arthropoda > Insecta > Diptera > Tachinidae > Tachina > Tachina grossa. The sequence goes on from OX465275.1 coordinate 32,727,341, forward strand.
CAACCACAACGAAAGTCAGTAAACCACTTTTTTACCATTGAAATCAATGGTGCAGGGCTCCAAAGTATTTATCGAGCTTTTCCTTGGATTGATTGGCGGTTTTTTTTGCAAAAAAATAATGTTTAATGAGCACACGAAATTCACTTTCTTCCATTTTCTTCTCAAAGGCGAAGTAGTCTGTTATCAACGGCTGTCAAACACAAACTAAATGATATAGCTTGTTCAAATTTAGACAGAAGTCAACTGACAGTTGTCTCTTGACAGAAGCAGTGTTGCCATTTCAATTAAGAGGCGAGAAGTTAAAAAAAAAACACTGAGTCAATGATCCACCCTCGTATCTTCAATCATCAAATGAATCATTTAGAATTAAAATTTAATTTATGATGTTCTTTGTTTAGTGTGTATCTAAAGAATGTGTAAGGTTGTTGTAGCTGCAGCGGTCAAAACTTTGACTACTGCGCGATGAGCTCGAGTTCAAATCCTGGCCGGTGAGGCCAACTATACATACAACACACAAATATTTTTCTGATGCCTGCTTCAATATACATAATCACGCAAGCAAAATAATTAATAAAATAAAATTACTTCATTAAATTATGTTTGTTTCAATTTGAAATCACTTTGATACAACATGGTTCTTTGTGTTATTTCAGTATCAAACTCAATACGATTCTTCATCATTTAACATCGAAGTACTATTAAATCAAAATGGTCTAAAGTTATTTCCAAAACAATTTTTTTTTTGAAGATTACTCTAAATCATGTTGAATTAACACGAAATGTATTTGAAGCAAAATCATTGCTGAAAAATGTCAAATTAAACTTGTTTTTGTAGATTTTATTTAATATAAATTTTTTCTATTAGATTCATATTGGTTTTTGTAATTATAATACCTTATATTTGTGCATTTTTTTAATTCTTCTTTATTTCTTTCGAGTTTGTGTGTACAGTAATCTATTATGGAAATACAACTATGATGATTATATTTATTTCAATATTTTTCACACTTTAACTTTAACTTTGAACAGTTTTCTTACGGTTATGCCTTTTGTAAACGAGCAAAGGTTTCATATTGCATTAAAATTATTTCTATTAAAGATCTGTTAGATTGATCACCGCAACAAACAGTTACTGCTTATTGTTTGCTTTCAATAATAATATAATATGGTTGACTACTGGCGTTTATTCGAAATATGTATATGTATGTATGTATAGCAAAGCAAATGGCAAGAAATGAAAGTATTTATGTAAGCAAATATATTAATATTCAGTTATGATGCTCATATGTATTTGTTTTTTTAGTTCTTCAGAACCTAGAAAATTATTTGATTTTTTTATTTTGTTATTGAATTATTTTTTTTATTTTATTTTGCTTCTGCTTGGTTTGTGAAGTGATGTGGAGATTGTTTCCACATCATCAATTCTAAGCTATCGTAAAAACTGCTGGAAAAGCAAAACAAGAAGTAACTGAAACCTAAACAATACGCAGTAAGACGCATGATTAACCAGCTTATGGATGATGAGGAGGCCTCAATCTAAAGCCAGCATAAAAACATTACAAATAAATGTACATTAAGTTGGTTAGACATACAGACATACTAGTACGTACGTACGAGTATGTACATTAAATCTGACTATGGCTTTAAGCTTAACTAATCGTCTAAGTGTTAAAGATGAAAAATCAGTAACAACAAATGCTCAGGCAAAGCGTTAAGAAATATTCTGTAAGTAATGTTAGACATAACGTTAGCTTACATTTTCATAAAGAAAAAATTAGCATTTTATTTAACTAATAATTTTTCAAATATTTATCTGTTAATGAACAGAAAAAATTAACTTCAGTTTAATTTAGTAATTTAGTTAATTGATTTAATTATTTTTTTTAATAAAAAAATTTGCTTCTTTTCCATGTACTCGTATGTAAATCATAAATCTATGTTTTGATTAAGCTAAAGTTCGTAGCGCTTTGTAAGCCAAATTGCAAAGTTTAATTGTAAATATTGACAAACACTAGTAAAACGTAACAACTAGCTATTTTCGAAGGCACTGAACCTTCATCATCAGCGTGTTTTTGTGTTTGGTCCACTGTGTGTGGTGTCAGTTGATGTAGATTTCTGCTTTATATATGAAACTTTTCATTGCAAATGGAATATGTGAATTGTTTTGATTCATCGTGTCACAATTTGCTGAAAGCTTTTTTTTTGTAATGAAAGCTCTAAACTTACAACAGTTTTATCATTGTCTTAAATTTTATATCGTTTGTAAATTTAATAGTTTGTTAATTGATTTAAAGAACAAGCCACATGTAGCATATGGAAGGACACATGATAAAAATACAGTTAGAGAATTTTTTTTTAAATATTATGAAGCAAGCGTAAAAAATGCACCAACTAGTTAGGAACTTTTGCGAAAAGTCAACATTATTTCAATGACAATTAATAGTATACACATAATTAATACCACAAAGTTTCGTAGGTTTCGGAATTGCCTTTAAAGATGAATTCACAAATTTGTTGGAAACAAATTTTTTTTTAGTTCTAATCTTGGCCGGGGAAGCCAAACTATACACACACATTTTCCTGATGCTTGTGCCACTTAAGTTAAATAATTAATAAAATTAGAATGACTACCCAGCTAAAAAAATATGTATGGAGCATATATGATATCACATATATGGTTCGGATCCGAAAAATGAGGGTATATGGGCATATATGATTATATATATTCATACATTTTCATACATGAATGTGTAAATATTCCCTCCACATTATGCAGAGTTCATATTCATAATCTTTTGATTCAAAACAGCGCACTGCTTTGCAATAAATTAAATTACTAAAATTACTGTTTTTAGATTTTGAACTGTGAGGTTGTATTTAATGAAACATTTGTTTGGATAGATAATGAAAAACGAACTAAAAGTCATTTCATTCATCATTTTAAGTCAAATGGTGAATCAATTATTTAAAAAATACAAAACTCATATTAGATTAAAAACTAATGCAATTAATTATAAAAGAAAATATAATCCGTCTAACAATAGTTTTCAATAGAATTTGTTGCAGTAATATGAACTTTGTTTCTTATCTAGAGAATTCTGTTATCTTCTATAAAATTAATGACTGGATTATTCTTTTGATTATTGATTGATATATTAAATGGGGCCCACAATGTATAAAATCATACAAGAATGTTTTTTTTTTTTTTTGGAACAAAAGTTTTTTTTAACGTTGAGGGTACGCATATAAACTTTGCATACCGTATGTATTTTCTAATGGATTTCCAATTCACCAGTGATAAAATCCAAACATTTTTGATTGCAAAAACGATCTTATGTGAGATATCATGTATGCATACATTCTTATATAGCTCCATATATTAAATCTTATTTCTATATATGGATCCACATATGAAGAGCTTCATAATGAAATTTCCATATACATGTGAGCTCATATATTATAATACATATATATTACTTCGTATATAATAGTTTTGCAATGTATAATCCCATACATTTCCATACATGAATTCATACATATTCATATATATTTATATATATTCATATATTAAAAATATATGGACCATATATAATTTTTTTTAGCTGGGTACATTAAATTATATTTCAAATTTATGTTATTTCAAATTGAAATAACTTGGATTCAGCATGGTTCTTCATGTTGCTTCAGTATGAAATTAACGTCATTTTAACTTGAAATAACGTTCATTCAACATGATGCTTCATTTTGATTTAACAGTACTGGAATATTAAATCAGTATGGGTTAGAGTTATTCCAAAAGTAATTTTTTTTTAAGGATTACTGTTAATTATGTTGAATTTACATGAACAGGGACAGGGGTTTCATGCAAATGCATGTTTTTTTCCTTAACTCTGATAATGGCGAGAACGAAATATCTTTACGAAACAATGAATTTGCGTAAAAATGGCATCGATTTGTTAGTGCATATTTTTGCATATTTTGCTGAAAATTCATATTTTTGCATAATTTAGTCATAAATGCATATTTTTGTTTCATATTTTGATATAAATGCTGATTTTGTGACATATTTTCTCAAAAATTCAAATTTCAAAATATATTGCAAAACTGTTTTTGGCAACTGTACCCGCTTGCATTGTTGTAGAATTGTGGAACGATTGTACAAGCACACACACCTACCAAATTTAATGAAAATTGTAATTTTGATAATTTCAAATTGTCTGCTATTAAAGCCGAAAGTAGTGAAATAATTATGCTGAAACTTGATATTGTTTTTAAAAGTTATAATGGATTCAAAAACCAAATCTAATAGCTAGTATTCAATTCATTGTAATGTTTGAGTTAAGTAAGTATACAGCATTATATAAAAAGAATCATTTAAATTTGAGCCGATTACATCCACAGACGTTACAAGGCCTTTTTCAATGCACAAAGCTTTCTAAGAACAAATTCATTGGACTTCACATTCGATAATACATATGTGTGAACAATAAAAAATTTTTTAATGAAAATAAATAAATAACTACACTTTTCTTTTTCTATTTACGTATCGCTCCTTTTCTGTAATATAAACATACATATCTACAAAATGCGAGTTTGGAGTTAATAATGCAGAAAAAAACATTATATCATATTTAATCTTGTGTAAAGATTTAATATAAAAGGCTTGTACACGAACCTCTTGAGAAAAGAATATGTTTTTATATCTTTGTTTACTGATATGTAGATTGAAAACTTTACTTTTGAATTTTTTTTTTAAAGATATGTGCATATTTTATTGTTTTTAGTGCATATTTTGCGATTTTGATGTCATATCTTAGGCGCCTAAAATACCTTTTTTAAATGCATGAAGTCCTTGTCCCTGTACATGAAACATATACGAAGCAAAATCAATGTCGTACAATCTGAAATTAATCTTGTTTTATCAGATTTGAGTATGAAGTTTATTTTGTTTATATATATAACAATTTTTTTTAGGAAGTTTTCAAAAAATAGAAGCGGCACTTTCCAGCAAAAAATTACACATTATCATCACAACTATTTTTTTCAAAAAGCGATAGTTGAAAATTTGAATTTTTGCGGCTAAATTTGAAATTGAACACATAGTGAGCACAAATCTTTCAATTCTTTTATACTTATTTGATGTCATATCCATGATTATAAGCTTTATGGGTTGAAAGTAGAGTGCAATAAAAATATATATGTATGTCTACATATACATACATATGTATGTATATGTATAAAAGTAAATGCCAAAAAGAGGTAACTGCTTGTTAAACTTTAAAAAGAGGAAAATTCTCTAGCAAAAGACAAGAATTTTCTTCTACACAATGTTAATGATTAAATGGTTGTTAAGTTTGTTTTTTTTTCTTCAACGTTTCTACTCTTCCAGCAAATGCTTTACTAGCATATGTAGCAATTGCTGTGTGGCTGTGAGTAGCTGTGGCTTGGCATGTGTGATAAATCTCGTTCGAATTTTTTTTCTGTGGGATTTCTATTTGGTTTTTTTGTTTGTTACCCAAGGAAAAGCTGCATGTGTGTATTAGAAACTTCTAGGACGCATAAAAAGCTTGTTAGAGACTTGCAAAAAAAAATACAAAAAAAAAAAGAAAAGCAAGAAAAAACGCACCTTTTTTTTTGCTTAGCACAATTTTGATCAAAATGTTGTTTTTGGTTCGACTAGGCTTAAAGGAACAAAACAGTCAAGTAAATTGTAGGAATTGCTACGCATTGGAATGGTGTTTGCAATGCAGTAACAACAAAGTGTACAACTGTTACAATATGAAGCAGCAACAAAAAAAAAAAAAAAAAAAAAAAAAAAAAAAAAAAAAAAGTCCTCAGCATCATCAAGCCACAAAATATAGACAAACTAAAAAAAAACGTGAAAATCATCATCAGTTAGATGCATCAGTTTATTTTTCAGTTTTTTTTTTTTTTGTCTTAAAGCTAAAGGTAGGTAGCCTTTGAGTTAGTTTGGCATCATGTCTTTTTAAACAACTACCAACTACTCTGGTTTGTTTTCTTTTATTTTCTTTTATTTAATTTCATTTCTTTGCCTAGTGTTTGTAGCTGTGTGCGCTGTTATTATTATTGTGCTTATACAGGCAATAATGGAAATCAAACATCTTTACACTAAACTTAACTAGCAATTTACAACACATATTACATGTAACAACAATAGGCTAAATGCTTTATGATCTTTTCTTTGTTTGTTGCAGTTGCAGTTTCAATTTAAGTTTTATTTTCGTACAATAATTTTTTTTGCAATTGTTGTTTTATTATGTCAAGAGAAAGGTTAGTGTATTTGTTTTAACATTTATTATATTTATTTATTATTTCTTTTGGTGGCAGAGGCAGGCAGGCAGGCAGGCAGGCAGGCACTACTGTCATTGTCAAATTTCTGTTTAATCTACAAAAAAAGTTCGTGTGTTAAGTCTTTTGTTTTTATTCGGTATAATTCTAAAGTTTGTTTGTTTATTAATTGCTTGACTGCTTTTTTTTTTTTTTCTTAAAAAGTTTTATTAAAATTGTCATAATTTATGTGGCAGACTAAGAACAACAGCCGAAACAGAGATAACTCAATCTTATTTGTAAGTTTCAATCAAAGTGGGTGTTACCCAGCACAGAGCATTTAGTTGTCAATATTACATTTTTATTTTTCATATTTCACATTTGTTTTTTTTCCTCTTTCGGCTTAAGTTCAGCCCCACACATGCACACACAAACACATACACTTAGACTTACACTTACACTTACATATATACTTGCTGGTATAAATTCTGAAATAAAAGCTACTGCTATAAACTCTTAATAAATACTCGTATCTGCATACTTTTCTGCTACTTTCATAAAACATCTTTCGCTATCGCGTTATGTGAATCTCTGGTAGTAGGTAAATTTTTTGTTTCTTATATTATTACTTAGTTGTTTATTCTTTTCGTTTTGGCTTATATTTTTGTGCCCTTAAACTAAAATACATTTTGATAATTACTGTAATTTGTTAAAAGTTGCTCATGTGATTTTCTTTAATTTTTTTTTTGTTTTTTTTTTTGTTTCATGTTCATTTTTATATACAAAATATATATTTTGTTTTCTGTGGCTATATATGTATATATTCTTATGTTATTTTTCTCCAGCAAGTACAGCATGTTAAAGTAGTTAAATTTTATCTCCTTCTATGTATATTTGTGCATTTGAGTACTGGTTTTTGCATGTGTTTTGTTTTATCAATGTACCCAGTATTGTTCTCGTATGAGACTTTTTGCTTGTTCGCTTAAGTTTTTGTTTTTAGTTAATTATTATTTTAAAGTGTAAGTTTGACAAATATGCTGTACAAGAATTCTTCTGGCAGGGTTTATTTTGAGATGTTTTTATTTTAATTTTTTATTTTATTTTTTTTTTTTTTGGTAAATAATATTTATTGTTTTCCATAAACCTGCTGGCACATAATGTGTTTGATGATCACTTCTGTGCTTGTAAAGCTTTTCAGGTTTGTTTGGTAATAATAACGGTATACGTTTCAAAAAGAAAAAAAAATATTATATATAATTTAAGTTAAATATTTAAGATAACTTAAAAAATGTTGAATGAAAAAAGATCTAAGAATTTATTTTAATTGAAATGTGTACTCAAGAAAGGTCTAAAATAATGTTTTTTTTTCGTTAGGAAACAGTAAAGGCCATGACTCCCTATCCTACACAATGAAAATTTTCATATTCATATTCTCAAAAGTTGCACGATTGTCGTCCCTTTTCACAATATATGATTAAGAGTTAACGTAAACTTTAACTGTAAGTTCTTTATACAAAACTTACCGTTAAAGTCCCTGTTAGCTTTAAATTTGTACACTGTGAAAAGAGCCGTGTGTAGGATAGTGAATCACGGCCTTAAGAAGCATAGAAGAGAAATACTGTACAGTCCTTCAATGAAATGCAAAATTTTAAATTCAGTTGAATAAATTTGTTAATTTGTTTAATTTGAAATTTGTTTGCTAGGTAGTTCAGCATTGTCTATATGCATTTCATTGTTGCTGTAACAAATCATTAGTAGACTTCAACCACACATTTTGAATAGTCACGTGGCTTGAAAATCCAACCATTTTTTTTTTGACATATTCATTTTCGAAGAATACATTTACATCATAGAACTTTTTCATGACATTTGTCTCAAATCCTTTTCAGAGCTGCTTGAAATTTCATCGTCAGACCTGATTCACATACTTAAAGTTTTCTTGATTAAAATTTCATTTTGTATTAAAATAGATCTCCCATTTCCCAGCTTGGTTTCTGTTTTTAACTGAATAACAATCAGGGTTTTATAAATACACTGACATGGTTTTAATAAGAGTTGGTTTTAACGTTAAAATCAACTGTTAAAACCTGATTTACCATGATTTAATTAAAAACAAATGTTAAAACCTTTTTCTAATTGGTTTAAATTCAGTGCTGCCAAGTTAAAATGACAGCAGCTGATGATAACATAAAAATGGCTGCAGCCGCAACAACAATCAAAAAATTCGAAAGAAAAACAATCTTTTACTCGTAAAACAGGGACCTCTGGGAGGAGAAAAAAGACGACACGACTAAATTCCATCTGCCGATAAAAAAAGTTTTAATTAGTTGTTTTTTTATGCGAATTGTTAAAATTTAAGTTTAAAATTTTTTAAACCCACTAATAATCCCAAATTAATATTTTACTTATTAAGTAAAATATTTTTTTATTAGAAATACATTGAAATTGATTATTGAGGGGTTTAGCTGGATCCTATGAGCATTTCACTGTTGCTAATGCAGATCATCAGGGAACCTTTACCCAAAGCTTCTTAGAACAACTAGAGTTATTATATTATAAACTTTCATTTAAACAAATGAGAAGCTCAATAACAAATAACAAAGTTGAAACAAGAACTCAATAATCAACATGTTTTTTTATTTTCTTACTTTACCATTAATACATTGGCTGACTTTTTTTCAGCTTCAAATTGTATTTGTAAGAGTATGTAAAAAGAAAATAAATGTTAATAACAACAACAGCTATTTAAGTATAGAGTGTTGCCACACAAGTGTTTTTTTTTTTTTGACCAGGTGCAGTCAATTTAATAATTAGTTGTTTTTTTATGGGAAAGTTTAAAATTTTTTAATTAATTAATTTGGGATTAATGCGTTAAAAAAAATTTAAAAAAAGTTTTAGTTTCTAATGTATTGGTGCGTTAAATTGATTTTAAAGCACTTTTTCATTTTGTATAAGTGGTTCTATAATTTTAAAATGTTCATTTACAAAATATAAAATAATTTCCATTTTAGAGCGTATTGTAAAATTTCTGACTTTTCCACACAAACAAAAACAAAAATATTGAACAGTTTTTCCGAAACACTTATACCTTCCAAAATATTGAACCGATTTCAAGAAAGTATAGATTGCACAGAAAAAAGGTTTAAAACTATATAATTATTTTCAAAATCGGTGCAGTAGCACCGCAGTAACAGAAGTTACAGGAAACGTGTTTGCGTATTAATAACATATGGGACGCGCAAAATAGAAAGGGACCTAAGGGTAAAAACCGGTTTTGTTCAGGAGAGCCATTTTAAAGATTTAAATACGTGTATCTTTGGTGTACCATCACATCATAAAACGCGCATATCTCTGGGAGGGAACACTTTTGGGCATGGGATCGGTATCATTCGATGCTCAGATGTTGTTCACATCAAAAAAAAAAAAAATGTGAAAATAGATTTTTTACCCTTAGGTCCCTTTCTCTATGCGCTGTCACATATACAGATAAATAATATTTACATAATTTACATAATATTTACATAATTTATTTACATAATTTTCTGCAAATCATGTGATTTGGAATCACATGCCTTTTTAAAATCACATGTGTGATTTTGTGCTGCTCTGTAAATCACGCTTTATTTTTCAATACAATAGAATATGTTCTTCAGCCTTTTTTTAAATTATTTATTTTATTTATTTATTTTTCATTGTAATTTTTGCTAGTCGCAAACATAGAAAAACACGATTTCTTTATTTCGATATCACAAAGCAAATAATATTTTTAACAGCAGAAAAAAGGTGTCTCCAGATTTTTCTTAGTTTTTAGATGTTTTTTTTTTAAATAACAACTAATTGTTAAAAAAATTAATAAAGATTGAGTAATATATTTAAGGAATTTATTAAAACATTTGCCATATAGTAGTCGCAAAAATAGTACAGTACTTTGAAAACTTTAGAGACTTAGGGCCAATAATTGACTTCTCAATTAAGTGTCATTTATCTTTAAGTGCCATTTAAATACCGAATTCATTTTTTCAGTACAAAGTTGAGAGCCATTTAAATGCCCAATATTGTGTTTTTAAATCATACTTAAGTTTTACGAGCGTACCGTATGTTATTGTGAGTGTGTGTGTTTATTGAAAACATGTACATGAACATCATGTGTTCGTATTAAAAGTAATTTCGTTTAATTTTCATAAATATATAACATATATAATACATAGTTTCATATCATGGAATAAATAAATAGAAAAATGCGTTCTGATGCTCTTTTGGTTTCATAAAATGTGTTTTTATTCATTTTTAATTTTCTACATGTTGATAACCTAAATTTCTTATTTACATTAAACATCTGTTTTCTTTTAGAACTATCAACATTTCACAGTGCTTCCATACTTTCATAGTATTTAAGTGAGCATTTAATTTTACGACTGAAAAAATTAAACTGTATTTAAGTGCAACTTAAATTTAAGTGGCAATTAGCTAAATGACACTTCATTGAGAAGTCAGTTATTGGGCCTTAGGTGAACATTTTTAAATGCGAAAATTATATCAACAGAACTTTTTTGTGCTTTCAAATTACTTTGATGAAATGTGATTTTCAGAATATTCCTGTAAGTATTTTGGATAATCATATTAACAAGCTTCAAATGTCCAAATAAGAAGCATTAGTACTGTCCTTAATGACATTCACTATGGGCCTAATTTTGTAAAACGCAATACTAAAGGCTCAGTAAGCCGTCTGTAACAGAATGTCAGTTCACACGGTTGTCATATGCACAAATTGTTACATCTGTTGTTATGCGCTGCCAGACTTAAAGAATTTGTTAGAAATTGTTAAATATTTATCGTTTGTGTTTGTGTTAAATGTAAAAAGTGAAAGTATAAATTATTATGGACCATAAAGAAGCAATTGCAATGATTTTGTCTGCATATATTTTATTATAAATTTTTTCTTTAAAATCAAGCGTGTGCAGTGTTGCCCATAGAAAGAATTCTCTTACAATGACGCCATTGTGAGATGCATAAACTTCGCACATCTGCCAATATTAAAATGTCTGACAAATATCTGGCAATAATTTTACAATGTGTGCACACGATTGTAAGATGTCTGACAATTTGTTATCAGCTGCTAGTCTTGCAATGGACTCGCAATGCTTTTCCTGGCAACAACGTCTGACAAAAATTGTCCGTTCACACGGTTGTAAGAAATTTTGAGCACATTTTACTGGCAATATTGTAAGACCTGACAACCGTCTGTACATAGCTTAACGGTTAAAACAGCTGATTAATATTATTATGTGAAAATTAATGTACAGATTAGAGATGGGTGTGTGTCGAATTTTTCCAACACGACACGTCACGAACACGAATAACAAGACGCTCAACACGTACGCAACACTCACGTGAAAAATTTCGTCAATACGACACTGCACAACACGCACAAAATATTATTGGTATAGTATTGAAGATCAAAAAATTTAATTGATTTTTTTCAAGAGTCCCTTTTCAAAACATGACACCAAATTGGCAATACCAGCTGATATTGTCTGCCACCATAGCTGATACTATCAGTTTATATATAGAACTTTACAATATCATCAAATATGCTGGTGCTGTGTGCCTCACGATAAAAAATATTAATTTTTTTCTCTACAGGAAATTCATTCATACATATTTTACATCTAAAACCACTTCGTGTTTTTCGTATCAATTTTGCTCAATACGAAACGCCCCGAGCACGCACGAAATCAGATTTTTGCCACGAACACTTCGCGTTGAGTCGTGCCTGTTCGTGTGGCGGAAAAAACATGACACGCTCCCAACTCTAGTACAGATTCTTACATTCCGGTTACATCTCTATAATCATTTTCATTACTTTTCACCTAACATTATCGAACAGCTGCTTTCTACCTTGCAGTTACATTCCACTACAGTCGGCTAATTGAACCTTAAGTGTTGACAAATTTTGTATGTGCTTTGTTTTTGTAATTTTTTCCACACAAAACTTGTCAACGCTTACTGCCACTTCCACTATGTCGAAAGCAAAACTTTGCGAAAGAAACATAGTCGTTCGAATTCTAATACATTTTCATTCCACTATGTCGTCAGCTTTCCTTCGCTTGTGATTACGTATGTCATTTTTTTTTGTTTTACGTGTTTATAAATTAAAGTAGTGCCAATTTGTATATTTCAAGTATTTCTAGCGATTTCTTAAAACTTACTAACATTTACATGAAAATAAATACAACAACGAAAAAGAATTCAACAAAATAGTCGCACAGCCACAGCAAGTTATTGCTGTTTTGCTTTACAACTACATTCGTTCTGTTTAAAATGTGCGAGTACTTTTTATAATGAACATAAAACAATAATCAAAACAAAAGTGTTCAATAATATTTTTATGAATATTTTATGACTTTTCTCTACAAATAAAAAATAAACTAAAGAAATAGGAATAAAAAAATTATAATGTGATAAATTAATAATTTTACAAACTTTAGTGAATTCTTTGCAAATAAATTTTGCTACACGAAAGCAAAATAGCAAGTGAGTGATTTTGACATAGTGTTCGGTTTGTTGACGACTCATTCGAATTAGTGGTATGAAAATCTATATGAAAACACTTACATTTTCTTGCGACTTGTCGTTCGAGTCAATTTTCGTACAGAAGAAAGATAAAGAAATGGAAATCAGTTTTCTTTCGCTTAGAATGCGAATGAAGACTTTCTTTCGAAAGAGTGGAAGAGGCAGTTAGCGTTGCGCCTTATATGTTTTACACAATTTTCATTTGCTGAATACTGAAATTTTAAAATTACAGGATTTGAGTCGATTTTTTTTGCGGAAAAATTGAGAAAAATTCTTTATCACTCATTTTATCTTTTTTTTTCTTCAAAATAAGAGCTTTTGTGAAAATATGAATGTCAGTAAAACTTTAACTTAATAAAAGTAATTTCTTTTTGTGCAGTCTTATTTAATTGAATATTATTTTTTATTAATTTTCTTCAAAAAAATAACTTGCATAGGGAAAAGAGCTAAGTATTATTTATATACTTATTGTCAAACCTTGTATGCTTCCTTTCACATTATACAACTTTCGAGAATTATCTTAAAACTCAACTATCCCTTTTCGATGCACACATACATATCTCACAATAATTATATTGTAATCATTTAAAATGTATGTAAAAAAAATAAAACATTTTTTAAACTGATGAGCTGCTTTGCATAAACTTCCTTATTTTTGCTTTTGTTGGTCATTATCAAAAAAAGATGATCATGATTCTGATGAGCTATAACAACATATTTCAAAATAATATTGATATCGATCATTAGCTAAAAGCAATGTGTAACGAATTTTAGTGTGCTCCTCTGCTTGCATATTTAAGAATATGAGCAAAAAAAAAAAAAAAAAAGATAAGCAAAGAAAGAGCAAAATGAAATAACTTTGCAAAAAAAAAAAAAAAATTAAACCCCTTAAGCTAAATTAACTTCTTATAGTGAAATGATTATTATCATCAATAGTTTACTACTCATACTTTACAGCAATTTTTATGTGCCTTCTTTTGCTTATATTTTGTGTAAAAGAAAAAAATAAATAAATATATATATAAATAAAAAATCTTGCATATTTGTGGCAACATTAAATGAACACTTGTTGTTAAAGATTATGATCAGCCTTTTTTTTACATATTTTTTTTTTCTTTCTTTTTTTTATATTTTTGCTTACAAGCTTACTACTACTCGTGCAATAATGTTTGTGTTAAAAATATTTTTTGAACTTACCCGTATCCATGGCTACCAATGTTAATGTATATTCAGCTTTTGTTTCGCGATCCAAAGAGCGTAATAGTGATATTTCACCAGTTGAAGCATTTATACGAAATAGATCAGTATCACCTTCTTTTAGAAAATACCGTACTAAAGAGTTAAAAGGTGGCGTATCGGCATCATACGCTTGCACAGTCAACACATAGCCGCCATTTGGTGGTATAACATTTTCCATAACATACGCCAAGTAAGGAGAATCCAAAAATGTGGGCGGATTATCGTTAATGTCCGTAATGATGATTGTTATTTCGGCCAAATCATAACGATTCTCAAACAAGTGCGACAACTTGTTGCGTCCCTTTTCGTTGTCGTAAGCCAAACCTAAATCGGCGGCAGAGTCTTCCGCTTTAACTGTCAACACATAGCGGGATTTGCGCTCATAGTTAAGATTTTTGGATACTCGAACAATACCAGAGTCTTCGCTTATCATAAAGTCCCTGTTATCATCACCGCCCACAATGGCAAAGCGCACGCGACCATTGGCGCCTTCATCAACATCCGTGGCGGATACCTGCAGCACCATGGCTCCAATACTGGCATTTTCTGCCACCGAAGCAGTGTATTGTTTGGGATCGAATACCGGCGCATTATCATTCTCGTCCAGTACTCTGACATAAATTTGACTTTGAGTAGATTTTGCCGGTTCTCCTCTATCTCTGGCTGTTACATTTAACATGTATGCATTTTTCATTTCTCTATCCAGTTTCCCGGAAACCCTGAGCAGACCGTCTACAGGGCCCAAAGTAAATGGCGTGGAAAGTTCACCTTCTAGAATGTATTCGATGTAGCCATTTTTGCCTTCATCTCTGTCGACTGCCTTGACCACCATCACCACCGTATTAAGAGGTATATTTTCCAAAATTTCCGTTACATTTGAACTAACAAAAACAGGTGCCTCATCATTGACATCCTTGAGGATAACGGTGACCTAAAAATGTAACAAAAATATTTCACAATATTAGAGGGAATTCTCATTAATTTCATACAATGTGTTTGACGCAATTTACACTGTGCCTTTTCTGCTTGCTTGTGCAAGCAGGCCTTTTAAGTTTATTGGTAAGAGAACTGAGAAGCTTGCAGGGTAAAACAAAAGGACAGAAATTAAAATTCGATTTATGATATTTCTCTTTGCCTTTTTCGTAGTCTCAGCATTAAGCGTGTATATAAATGCCAAAACGGCATGAATAAAAAAGGCGTGATGTAAATGTGCGTGAGTTTTCGTAGGAGGCTTAAAAGAAAATTGTCAATACAACGCAGGCTCGAAAGGCATGGTGTGAAATGGGTATTAGCAAATAATCATTAACATTGAAATTGTTAACGAAAAGTAATACAAAGTTCCACGAGTTTAGGGAAAATGGTTTTAAAAGAATTTAATTTTTTTTAATACGAGTATCATCTGATTATTATAGACGGTGATGTTGGCTACAAGATCGAAAGTCCTGGGTTCGAGCCCGGTCTTCGGCAGTCATTAAAATAAAAATATTACACATTTTTGTAATGCTAATTGATCTCCCTCTGTATCAGTTGTTGTGATGAAGGCATACACACTGGTCACTGAATTACACCAGCTTTAGCGGATGTTAATCCTAATGTAACATCAGAGCGCCCAACTTCGTAGCAGAATTATTGGCGAAGTAAAATAACCAACAAATTTGTTAGTCACTTTCAGCTACAGCTTCAAAATTTAATACTCCTCATTGACACCAGAAGCGCTGCAACACTGCATTACTAAAAAAACGTGAAAAAAGCAGAGTTGTAAAAGAATAAAGCTTTCCTCTATATGTTCCTTCACCACCTGTCTTCTCCATTACTATCCCTTCCCTATTAACTTCTCTTCAATTCACAGATAGAACAAAAGAATCATTCTATTGGACTCTAAATTTCACCCTTCCTTACAGTACGAACACACGAGCAATTTTTATTTTTGAACATAAGTAATAACGTCGGCAGAATGTCGTCACAAAAAAGTTTGTGTTCAAACTTATTTAAAGGGGTGGATAGACGTATAATGTTAAAACTCAATATTTAAGTTGTCGTATGCATACAAAGTGCGCGTTTTAAGTTTTGATTTTTTAATACTTCTGCAACAGAGTATATATTTTGTGCTTCTGCTTGATTTTTTTTTTTTGTAATTATTTTCTACGAAAAGGGTAAATTTGACAGCTTGTATCCTAACATAATTGCTCAGACTTGTGTTTGAGCAATTATTTCCAAACATGTGTTCGAACACTAACATTTACGGTATACATAGTAAATTTTTGTGTTAGCAACAGATTTTGGCAATTGCCAACACAAAAATTTCCAAACTTAGCAGTTTTTTAATTTTTCTATTTTTCACACCTTGCCTCAAAAACTGTTTAGCACCTAAAAACTTGTGGTTGCCAATACGATTGCAGTTTTTCAAATCGAAACTAACAGCTGCTGTTAGTTGCCAGTCCTCATCAGTGACTGTATTTGAGCAATTGGCAATGCAAATAAAAATTGGGTCGTCAAATTTCTTGGAATAAATCCATTAACTACACTGTGCAAAAAATTACATTTTATTCAAAATACCAATATTCTGCAGAGTTTTTCTTGTAGAGGAGACTAAAACAAGATATCGTGGTTTTAAAAGTTTACATCTGAAACTCATTTTACGGCATATTTAAAAAAATGAAAAAAAATGTGATACTTAGATTTTTTGTATATAGGGTCTTCGGAACATTTAGGGGTTCTAAAAGTTTACATCTGAAACTCTTTTTACGGCCAAATAAACAAAATTTAGAAAATCGAGTGAAGCTTAGGTTTTTGGTATATGGTTTTTTTTTAATGCATGTTTTTTTATTTATTGTATCTTCAAATATGAACTAACAATAAGTATTCAAATCTTAAATCTATAAAAAAATTATTAGGCCCGACCAATATCGGACATAAGCTTAGTGATAGTTATTAATAATACATAAGTAGTGATAAGCAACAAAAAGAAAATTTATTCAGAACATTACAAGCAACATTTTGTTGGTGTAGATTAACCCTCTAACTCTTCTTGAAATGTGTCTTTTTAGGGTTCCGTACACCAAAGGTGAAAAGGAACCCTATTGTTTTCGCTACGCTGTCCGTCTGTCCGTCACACGGTATTTTCTCAGGAACCGTAAGAGCTACGGGCCTGAAATTTGGACACAGTATGTAGAACCTTGGCCGCTACAACAACAAATACATGAGAATTAAAAATTAAAGGGTGTTCCAAAACGAGCAATGAAATATGTCAAAATCCCATGTAATATACATACAATTGTATGAACATATGTATATTGAAACTTGAAATTTGTAAAATTAGTGTATTTTTATACAGACTACAAAATTAACACTAAAATTTAAAAAATTTAAATTAAAGGATGGTCCATCTGTTAATGCAATTTTGACTATGTAATTTTGACAATTTGCTATATCTTGGAAACCGTAAAAGGCAAACACTTGAAATTTTCAAAAACGGTAAAACTAAAAAAACCGAAAATTATAAAATCGCCAAACCAAAAAAAAAAATCGCCAAAAATTAAAAAAAATCGCCAAAACGAAAAAAATCGCCAAAATTAAAAAAAAATTCTAACACTAAAATAAATCGCCAAATTCGAAAAAATCGCCAAAATGAAAAAAACGCCAAAATGAAAAAAACCCAAAAAATTGAAAAAAATCGCCAAAACGCGAAAATGTCGTCAAAACTAAAAAAAAAAATTAAATAAACAAAAAATCGCAAAAATTAAAAAAAATCGCCAAAAATAAAAAAACGCCAAAATGAAAAAACGCCAAAAAAACCGACAAAATCGCCAAAACAAGAAAATAAAGTGTCTAAACTAAAAAAGAGCCAAAACTTAAAAAAATCGCCAAAACCGAAAAAAACGCAAAAAACGACAAAACAAAAAAACCGAAAAGACCCCAAAAACGAAAAAAATGCCAAAACTATATATTATATAGGATGAAGTTTGTATTAAATTACATATCTAGTGTTCGTACGGAACCCTATGTGCGCGAGTCATAGTCGCACTTTACTGAATTTATTTTAATTTTTTTTTGAAAAGAAGCAAAAATCGCCTTCAAAACAGGGACATATGCAGTTGAACTATTTTGAAAAAATATTTTTCATGAAATTCTACTATAGGTCTCGGAACACATTTAAGTCGAAACTTAAACTTTAATATCAGAAATAAGCAAAAATTAAAAATAATTATCTAAAATTTAAATTTATCTAAATTATAAAATCTAACCTTTACACTACCTTTTACCTTTAAAGTTCAATTTTTGACTCAAGTGTGTTCTAAAACCTATAGTAGAATTTTGTGATAAATATTTTCACAGAAAAATTTCAACTACAACATCCCTGTTTCGAGGGCAATTTTTGCTTCTTTTTTAAATTGCAAAAAATCCCCTTCCAGATTAGTTAGAGGGTTAATGTATATAAAAAAAAATTGTATTTGTAATGTTCTGCATAAATATTCTGTAGACATTTGAAACCGAAAATCTAAGTTTAACTAGATTTTCTACATTTTTTAAATGGACCGTAAAATTAGTTTCACATGTAAACGTTTAAAAAACCGATATACGTACATATATGTCTTTTTAGTTCCCTATACAAGAAACAGTTTGCAGAGTTAGTTTTTTGTGTGTTGGAGAGTGTTATCACTTTACTATGCGTGATCGTGAAATGAAAAGACTGAAACAAGTTTCATTCATACTAGGTCCATTAGAAATGTAGAATTCTAAAAATTAATTTTTAGACATACACTGTTATTCATAAAACCCTCAAATCTGACATTTTCATAACAAATATCAACTTATTGATCTTAAAATACTTGATTGTGTAATCAAATTTATCAGTTTCGAAACTTAATGAATTCAATACTCAAGATTAGTAAAATACAAATTTTACATTTGAATCACCTAAAAAGGATTTTTCAAGGTAGATAACAACAAAAGCTCTTCTATATTTTTTCAATAACTCAAAATTTATGTAACAAGTGTCTTAAAAAAAAAAACATTCATATTCCACAGTCTGCAAAAATTCTATTTTTATATGTAAATTTTTTGTAAGAGTCTTAAGACCAAGTTTTTGTGTTTGCTTTATTTATATGTTATTGCAAGTCTAGCTTCACATGTTGAATACTCTTTCAGCTCGTAATATGCTTTGGCAACATTGTTGTTCTGTTGCCATTATAAATTGCCAACATTAATTTTTTTGTTGGCGTTGCTGATTATGCCATCATATAGTGTGTGTGTGCATGTGTTTGTGCGAGATTCCTTTATGGTCCTCATGCGAATTATAGTACTGTTGTAAATGGCATGATTTTACGATAACATTCATTCAATACGTACAAAAGTGTAACGCATTCCTTATTCTTATGTGTTCTATAAAAGAATAAAATATTCGAATGAGAAGAGAAGTAGGATTTCTTGTTGATTGTACAAGGAAACAGCTGGACTTTTTTTTTTTTTTTTGGAAAACATATTAATTTTGTTCTTATGAAATATAAAATAAGTAATGTGCTTAATTTGTTTTGTTCGAGGAAAATTTGCAGGAATATACACTATTTTATGAAAGTTCTTTTTTTTTACCAGGAATCTCAGCAGTTGAGTTTTAGTTGAAGCGAAGGGGTTTCAGTAACTGGACAGTTTTTTGTTGAAATATGTAAAACAGTTCACGATCTTTGAAGATTCTTTGACTCAGATGCTTCAGAAGATGACATCGTCCCTTACCATGTCAAACTATTCAATATGCCAACCAGTACTTTTAAAAGGAGGGCGAATACTCTTCAATTTTGCATTCAGAATCATTGTATTCCTGAAAGTGTAAGTTTTAAAATATGTATATCTTAATGAGTTTTCTATATTATATGAGAAATTCAACATTTTAAGGAATAAAATAAAATATTTTTCACATTGAATACTTTGACATGGAAGGGACGACATGACGCTTTTTAGTTGTTTCATATTTTTAGAATTCTCAGCAAGTGAATCGGCATAGAAAACCAGGGAAGCCTTTTTTCTCTGAGACTTTTGCATCAACTTGTTGAATACATTCTTTAGAAAAAAGTCAGGTTAACTTAATTTTCTATGCCGATTTGGCATGACAATAACCAACTCTCTTTTGAACAAGAAGAAATAAATTCAATTGACTACCACTTTGACGCGCATACGAAGGGTTCCATACCGACACAACACATCGCTCATTTACTCAAACAACGTCATAACTCAAAAAAACTAGTTTGCCAGAAAACGAGTTTAAAGTTTTCAATTTATACACAACTTAATGAAAGAAGAAAATTAAAAAAAAAACATATTTGTATGAAATTTTTACACAATATGAAGAATGAAATGAGGATTATTTCTGCATCATTAACTCAAAAATTAAATTTTTTGACTTATAACGTTGTTTGAGTAAATGAGCGATATGTAATACTAAACGAGCTTTAGCCTATATAATTGAATATCTTAAATGATGTAGACATTTTTTTGTTGTTACGTTTTAGCTTTAGCCCTTTTTTAAGTTTTTGGTGATTTTCTTCGTTTTGGCGTTTTTTTTTTTTTGATTTTGGTGATTTTTTTCATTTTGACGATTTTTTGGTTATAAAGATATTTTTAATTTTGACACTTTTTTCGTTTTCTTGATTTTTGGAGATTTCTTTTAGTTTTTTTTTTGACGCTCCTTTTTACTTTTGGTAGATTTTTTCCATTTAAACGATTTCGTTTACTTTTGGTGATATCCTTCATTTGAGCTTGTTTGTTTGTTTTGACGATTTTTCGTTTCGGCATTTCTTTTAATTTAGCGATCTTTTAGTTTTTTTCGTTTTGCAATTTTTTTCGGTTTTTAGTGATTTTTTTGCGACCTTTTTACTTTTTGATGATTTTTTTTTAGTTTATGAGATAACTTTATTTTTTGCACTTTTTTCCTTTTTGGCGGGGTTTTTTTAGGATTTTGAGATTTTTTAAGTTTTTAGCGACCTTTTTATTTTTTATGATTTTTTTTTTGCATTTTAGCTATTTATTTTAGTTTTTGGTGATATTCATTTAAGCGTTTTTTTTTATTTTGGCGATTTTTTGCTTTGACAATTTTTAAATTTTGGGATCTTTTAGCTTTTTTAACGTTTTGGCATTTTTTTCGAGTTTGGGTGATTTTTGTTATAATTTTTTTGTGACCTTTTTTACTCTTGGTGTTTTTTTTAGTTTTTGCGATTTTTTAGTTTTGGCACTTTTTGGCGATTTTCTAAAGGATTTTGGCGATTTTTTAGTTTTTTTAGGCGACCTTCTTATCTCTTATGATTTATTAGCATTTTTGCAATTTATTTTATTTTATTTATTTTTAAGCGCTTTTTGTTATTTTGACGATTTTTCGTTTCGACATTTTTTTTAATTTTGGAATTTTTTAGTTTTAACGTTTTTGAAAATTTCAAACCACTCGTTTTAAAGATTTTTATTTGAGCGTTTTTTTTTTTTTTTGTTTTAACGATTTCTTTTAGTTTAGGTGCTTTTTCCGCTTTGGCGATTTTTTCGGTTGTTGTTTAGTTTTTACACTTTTTGGCAATTTTTTTAAGTTTTTTTCGACCTTTTTTACTTTGTCTGATTTTTTTTTTTTTTTTTGTATTTCAGTGAATTTATTTAAGCACTTTTGTTAGTTTGGCAATTTTTTCGTTTCGTCATTTTTTAATCTTTTGATCTTTTAGTTTTTTTTTTGTTTTTGGCAGTTTTTTTCGGTTTTGGTGATTTTTTTAGTGTTTTCGCTTACTTTTTACTTTTGATAATTTTTTAGTTTTTGCAATTTTTTTCGTTTTGGCGCTTTTTTAATTTTTTTTTTGCCGATTTTTCCCGTTTTTGTCGATTTTTTAGTTTTTTGGTGACCTTTTTACTTTAGTGCTTTTTTGCATTTTGGCAAATTATTTTATTTTTTTGTAATATATTTTATTTAAGGACTTTTTTTATTTTGGCGATTTTTTGTTTCGGCATTTTTTAATTTTTTAGCTTTTTTTTTGATTTGGCTAGTTTTTTCGGGTTTTTTGTGATTTTTTTTAGGGTTTTGGCAACCTTTTTTTACCTTTGGTGATTTTTTTTAGTTTTTGTGTTTATTTTAGTTTTTGACACTTATTACACACGGATTTCAACATGTTTCCTTGCACGCTTTAGAACACCCTTTAATTTTTAGCTATCATATATGTATTTGTTAAAGTATCGACCAATGTTTTACATATTTTGTAAAAATTTTAGGTTCTCAGCTCTTATAGTTCTCGACAGGAGGATAGATTGACAGACGGACATCGTAACGAAAATAAAAGAGTCATGATTTTTGATCTTATTGAAACTTTGTTATTTGCTAAAGAGTTTGATTTGTTGCCCAGTGTTAACATTCTGTTGCAAATAAATTTATTTATTGTGTGAGAGAAAAAGGGAAGATTTTAAGGCTTAAATAAACTTTAAGAAAAATTGTTTTAGATTTTATTTGAAAGATTTAGTGTTTCATAATAAACTTGTTAAATTGTTAATAAAGCACAATAAGAATTATTTAGTTCATAAATAAGGGCTTTTTATAAAACATAAAAACAGTTACACCTTTAAAGATACAAGAGGAAAAATAAAAAAACTTAAATGAATAATTTGTTTTCAACAATGTTTCAAAAGATTGAACGAACATTAAAAAAACCGCTTCAATTCCCTTCTACAAAGTAAAGTCGTAAGAATAGTGTTCAAACACTAAAGAGCAATGACTTTAATTAAATGATAAAAAAAACAAAAAATAAAATAAAAAAATAATTCATGCAAAAGAAGAGCTTATGCACAATATATCTTTCAGGGTACAAAAACTACAAAAAAAAGAAATAAGAATATAGAAAAGTAAAACTAAATTTTCAGCCATGTGAAAAGAGAAAGGTCTGCTTAACTCAACTGAGCTTGTAAACTAAAAATTCTCAATACATATTCAAAAGGTCTGGTTGTTATTTCAGTTTTCAGCTTAATATATATATGTATATTTTTTATTTATCCAACCAGTTCACATTTTATTACAATTCATTAAACATTAAAAGCAAAAATCAAAAAAAAAAGGGAAGAAAAAGTTGCTAAGCTGCTTGCTCTACAAATGTTAATATCAATGCAATATATTTAAATTTTTTTTTTGTTAAGTTCTATAATATAAAACCCACAATACAAGACTGAAAGTTACAATTTCATTCAGTTTTTTGTGTGTGTTAATTTTCGAAACAAAGACGATAAGCCTGGCAACATTAATTTTAAGCCAAAAACAGAACTACAACTTTGTTTGACTTAAGATTCTAAATGTTTGCTTGTCTTCTTTACTTGTATGTGTAGTTGTTAACAATGTTTTTATTTTATTTTTTATATTTATTTGTTTTTTTTTTTTGTTGCCTTTATCAATACTCATTTATTATGCGTATTGTTTGGAAAAACATTTATACACTTGCATGATTTTTTCTTGATTAAATGAAAACGCACACAAATGAAATTCAGAGAAATTAATTTCGCTGAATTGCATTAAAATATTTGTGCCAGAAATTTATGTTTTTGGTAAACATAAAAAAATTATCTAAAGCGATTTCCAGAAATTATTTCATGCTTTTATTTCAAATTAAAATGAAAACAGAATAAAATTATCTGATTAAAAAATGTTCAAAATAACGGCATAATTTTACAGAAAAAATATTGATTAACTACGCTTTTAAATTGATTTAAGGGAGACAGCAAGACACACTTATTTCCAGGTAATATCAGGATTATAAAAACAATGAAAAAAAAACAAACATGGCTTTTAGTTTTGTCAAAAATAGAATTTGGCTCACAAAGCGATACGAATTTTTTAGCCTGATCAAATCATAAATATAGAAACATATGAAGTTCGAACAATAATAATTAAAATTAATTCTAGCCATGGGCCTGTGGCAAAAATTAAATTAATATACTTAATGGTAACAAACCAAAAAAGTTTTTCTCAAGTAGAACAAAAATAAGCAAATTAACTAACATGTGCATAATTATTAAAAAACAAACGACAATGGAAAGACTGTTGTAAATTTAGAGATGGTAAAATTGAGCTTTGATTACAAAAAAGCTTTCAGCAAATTGAAACACGATGAATAAAAACAATTCACATATTCCATTTGCAAAAATGGCTAATTATATAAAAAGCAGAAATCTACATCAACTGACAAAAAACGCTGCTGATGATGAAGTTGCAATGATCTTCGAAAATAGCTATTTGTTCCGTTCTACTAAGTGTTTGTCAGAATATTTACAATTAACTTTGTTGTTATTTTTTCATTAATAATTATCACATGTAATTTTTCTTACAAAGCGATACCAACTTTAGGCTGATCAAATCATATATGTGAACTTCTCCGAGTAAAGGGACCTAACTAGTGTGTCAAAAAACGGGTTTGGACTTAAGAGTGGATTATGGTACCTAATGACCACATAGGCATGACGACGTTACCAAAGTCGGCACCCAATCATAACTTACCATACTAAATCGCATCTCCCAACTGACGGTGTGTTCAAAGTTATAATGCGTTATGAAACTATAAATGCGTTTTTCTCAAAACTTCATTTTTACACACTAGGTCCCTTTTCTCGGAGAAGGTCAAATATATGGAATAATAATAAAAATCATTCACAAAAATTTAAAAAAAAATTCTTCACGGCAGCTACCACTAACACTTTTCACAATTTTTTACTGCCACTTCCACTATGTCGAAAGAAAAATTATGAGCAAGAAACCTAGTCGCTGGAATTCTAATAAATTTTCATTCCACTATGCTGTCAGCTTTCTTTCACTTGTGGATACGTATGTAATTTTTTTTGTTTTACGTGTTTATAAATTAAAGTAGTGCCAATTTGTATATTTCAAATATTTCTAGCGATTTCTTAAAACTTACTAACATTTACATGAAAATAAATACAACAACGAAAAAGAATTCAACAAAATAGTCGCACAGCCACAGCAAGTTATTGCTGTTTTGCTTTACAACTACATTCGTTCTGTTTAAAATGTGCGAGTACTTTTTATAATGAACATAAAACAATAATCAAAACAAAAGTGTTCAATAATATTTTGGTGAATATTTTATGACTTTTCTCTACAAATAAAAAATAAACTAAAGAAATAGGAATAAAAAAATTATAATGTGATAAATTAATAATTTTACAAACTTTAGTGAATTCTTTGCAAATAAATTTTGCTACACGAAAGCAAAATAGCAAGTGAGTGATTTTGACATAGTGTTCGCTTTGTTGACGACTCATTCGAGTTAGTGGTATGAAAATCTGTATGGAAACACTTACGTTTTCTTGCGACTTGTCGTTCGAGTCAATGTTCGTACAGAAGTAAGATAGAGAAATGGAAATCAGTTTTCTTTCGCTTAGAATGCGAACTAAGACCTTCTTTCGAAATAGTGGAAGAGGCAGTTAATATTTTTTTTTTAGTATTTTTAAATTTGTTTTCAAAGTATTTTTTAAAATAAGTGAGACATTTTTAGACTTTAATTGAACTATAGTGAATTTTTAATCAGAAATAATTTTTAGTCAGGCTCAAGTTCAGTACTTTCAATTCTTTATTGAATGAAATATTTTTATTAATTAATGTGAGTTTCTAAAGAAGAGTAGACTTTTTAGCTGGGGGAAATACCGATATTTTTCTGTGCAGCCACGCACTTCATTAGCACCCACGTCTATCTACTGGGGTAGAGTTTTATTATTAACATCAGCTATTTAACGCAAATTTAGTATGAAATGGAATATGAGAAATGCTTATTGTGTATACAATTATTGCTTTACCATTGGTAAATACATTTATAAGTATCACTATTCATTTTCTGTTTTTCTATTTTTTACTTTCTATTTGGTTAGTACGAAGTTATATCACTCTACCTAAGTATGTTGAACTATTCTTGCTTATCTTTTACGATCATCACATTAATTACTATTACTTATTTGATGTACCGTCGCTACATACATGTAAGTATTATTGTAGTGGGCTTATGTTACTTTGTTTTTGCTTTCTACCGTTGATTTTTATTTTTTAATAAAATATTTTTCACATTGAAATTTTTTAAAATTTTTTTTTTAAATTTTTGCTTTCGCAAACAATTTTTGAAGTTTCGAATGAACTTTAATTTGAAAACAAAAAAGCTCAGCTGCATTTCCTCTACTACCTGGTGAATGTGTCTTGGGAGACAGACTCTTTTTAAATAAAAGTTTTTTTTTTTTTGGATAAAAACAATTTTAATCAGAAATAATTTTTAGTCAGGCTTAAGTTCAGTAATTTCAATTCTTTTTATTGAATGAAATATTTTTATTAATTAATGTGAGTTCTAAAGAAGAGAAGAAAAATTAAATTAGACTTTTAAGCTGGGGGAAAAATAGAAAAATGAAAATATGGAAAAGCAGGGAAAAAATAGTGATACTTACATACTTATGTATTTACCAAAGGTAAATCAATAATTGTACACAACAATCATTTCTCACATTCTGTTTCATTAGAATTTACGTTAAATAGCTGATGTTAATAACAATATCTACCCAAGTAGATAGACTATTGTGCTGATGAAGTGCGTTGCTGCACAGAAAATATCGGTATTTCCCCTAGCTTAAAAGTCTAATTTAATTTTTCTTCTCTTCTTTAGAACTCACATTAATTAATAAAAATATTTCATTCAATAAAAAGAATTGAAATTACTGAACTTAAGCCTGACTAAAAATTATT
The DNA here is from genome assembly GCA_949987645.1 of Tachina grossa. Classification (NCBI taxonomy): domain Eukaryota; kingdom Metazoa; phylum Arthropoda; class Insecta; order Diptera; family Tachinidae; genus Tachina; species Tachina grossa. Next base: position 32,754,177 of record OX465275.1, read on the forward strand.
TCTGATTAAAAATTCACTATAGTTCAATTAAAAATCTAAAAATGTCTCACTAAAAACAATTTTATTTATGTGTAAATAATTTTTGTTAATTCTTTTGTTCTGAAAAAAAAGAATTCGTTTTTAATTCGTTTTTTTAAAGGTACTACAACCTTAGAAAACTAGAGTTGGAGACTCTGCACCATCAATTTCAGTGGTGACAAAAGTGCTTTAGTAAATTTCATTGTAGCCTTAAAGGCACGCAAGATGCCGAACGATCTGAATGCCCACTTGAGGCCTCTACACCCGAAACAATTCAACAAATCTACACAATGCTGTTGAAACGATCGGACATCAGATGATGCCCTCCACAAATTTTATTTTTTGGAAGGGATAAAACAAATTGCAGACACTTTGGAAGAAATGTGTAGACTTCAAGGCAAACTACATTGATTTTTTATCCAAAAAGTCACGAACTTATTTATTTGCTTTTTTCTCACAATGAAGGGCTCATATATTTACACCCTGTTTCTGCAACACGAACGGTCGACTTGAGTAAAATATTTATATGAAAAGAACTAATTTTTTTTTCTTGAGTGATTTTCATAAAAATTTTCTAGACGAGTTGACTGCCTGACTTGTAAAAAGAAATTTATTGTCACGAGTTGTCTCTCAGTTATGTGTTTTATTACCAAATATAAATTAAAAAAAAATACTAAGTAACAAACCTATTAGCCAACTTAGAGTATTAAGGGGCCACAACACTGAAAAATATACAATTTGATATTGTTTACTATCGATTACTTTCAGTGTCTGTTAGTGATGGAAGAAGTATGTGGCAGCATTTTATTCTTCAGCCATGTATGGCTTTAAAAAGATCTTTGCTTGTTTCTTTTTTTTTCTTTTTTAATAAATTGTCAGCAATTAGAAAATACATTAAATTATAAATGAGTGCTGTTGTGTTGGTGGTGTTGTTGTTGTTGTTGTTGTTGTTGTGGTTGCTGCTGTTAAAAGTCTTCTTATAAGCAACATTTATAAATTTTGTTTGTTCTTTAAGTTAGTTTTTGTTTTAAAGCTTTTATTCTTTCTTTTTTTTTTTGAGCCACACAAACGATTGGTGTGATGTTTTGCGATGTGATGTAGATGTTAAAGTTGTAAAGCTACTAAACGGATCTACATAAAATAGAAAAATTGTCATTTGTTTGAGAAAGTTTAGCAACATTACATACTGATGGACAAAGTGTGTTTACACGATGTGTATAAAAACTAGCAAGACCGAAATAATGATTCATTATAAAGAGAATACATTTTTAGATAACACAGTTGGCACATTTCGATTTTCAAAATAATTTTATAATGGGCTTCATCAAAGACCACAATGGTAAGTGATAAAGGTTTCATTTTAATAAAATAAAATAGAGAACCATAGTATTTTAATTTGTGACATTTAATTTAATGTATTTTTTTTAATTTTCTTTTTCTAGATCAGTAATCTAGCATAAGTTTGCTTATTTGAAAAAACATTAAAGTAGGGATTGGTAAATCGATTTCGATTCCAATCGAAAACCGATTTTATGATAAAAAGACTCGATTTTTTGCAATCGATCTTAAGTATTAATCTGAGTGAAGAAGATTGGTTTGATAACTAATATTATTCATCTTTATTCCGTAACTGTTTGTCGACATCAATGCCAAAACAATATCCAAAATAGGACACTAACTTTCTCTAAAGGCTGGAAAATAGCAAGAATCGGTTAAAAATAAACAATTATTGAGAAAAAAATAGTATTTAAGTGTCTTATTTTGACATTGCCTGACGTTGATGTTATCAAGAACAAGTAAAGGTGATTAGTATGAAACATTAAAACTAATAATCCTTAGTAATAATTTCTGACACTAACTACATGTAATAATTCGTAATGTTTTGAAATTTATTTTATATAATATAAAAAATTGCTAAAATAAAGCAAGTTTACGTATAATTTTAATTGAAAACACCGCTTTACTGCCGTATCCAGAAAAAAATAATTTAGGTTTACAAAAGGTTTACGAAACAAATTTTGTATGGAAATTTGTTTGTTAAACGTTTAGTAAACATAAGTTATTTTTTTCTGAATACGGCCTTTAATATTTAATATGCATATACATATTATGTACCTTATTGAATTTAATGTGTTTCGCTAAATTAACTTTGTGTCTATTTTTAATGTACATAAATATGTTAACTTTTTTTTGCTTGTTAATAATAATCTTTACTTGAATTTTTATGAATAAAGATTATTTTGTTTATAAATTAGCCAATTTGTCTTAAACGATTTTAAAATCGATTTTCATGTTCGATTAATCGATTTAATCGAACATGATTAAATCGAAATTAAAAAAGTTGATCGAAAAATCGAAAATCGATTTTAGGAGATATTTGCCAATCCCTACATTAAAGATGGAAGAAAATCAGATTTTTTTTTCTCTCACATTTATTTTGATGAGCCTATTCATGAGAGACTTTATGAAATCTTTTGGAATTAGCAGGCCTTAACCATTTTTTTTGTTGGAAAAATATTGACAATATTTTAAAAAAGCACTTCAAATCACCTCAGATTCCATTGCCTTCCATAGAAATTTCAGATAACATAGGCTGCACTGATAATTCATTTGCGTAATTGTAGTAGGGTTGTTCTAATTTCTAAGCAAAATAGATTTTGCATCTTGGTGTTTTTTTTTTGCAAGAAGACATGGGTGCTGATGAAGTGCGTGGCTGCACAGAAAATATCGGTATTTCCCCCAGCTAAAAAAGTCTACTCTTCTTTAGAAACTCACATTAATTAATAAAAACATTTCATTCAATAAGAATTGAAATTACTGAACTTGCCTGATTAAGAAATTATTTCTGATTAAAATTTGCATTGAATTATATTAAAATTTTAGTCGGGAATAATTTTTTAATCGGTCTAAGGTTCAGTATTTTCAATTCTTATTGAATGAAATGTTTTTATTAATTAATGTGAATGAGGAGAATACTTTAGCTGGAGGAAAAGCCCGATTAGGAAATTATTCCTGATTAAAATTCATTATAGTTCAATTAAATTTTAGTCATTTATAAATTTAAAAAGGGGTGGGGTCATCTGAAAAAATGTCACAGGCCAACACACCTCGTGTAAACGCACTTTTATTAAGTCACACAAAATTGCATTTATTTGTTTCTCTATTTCTCTTTTATTGGGTCATTAAATGGGATTTTGTATCTGTAAGATTTTATTTTTTTTTTCAGCATTAACACTTTTCCTAAACACGATAGTTGTAGTTGTAGTTGTGTCTGTCTGTATGGTTTGAAATGCAAATTAAATTTTATTACCTACAATTTTATAAGTAATGTTTCAACATTTATTTACTGTTTGTTGATTTATGCATACAAGCTCTTGCTCTCTCATTCTATCTCGCTCTCGCTCCCCCATTCTCTAGCTGTTTTTTTTTTGTTTTACAGTGCTTTCTTTTTGATTTGTTATTGTTTTTTATCCAGAATCCTGTTCACAAGAGAGAAGTGAAAAGAAAAAAGAAAGAAGTGGTTGCAGGAAAAACTACTTTAATGCATTAAATTAATGTGTTAAAAATTTTAATGTGTTTAACTTGACTCTCTGCCATCGCTCATCTGCCGTTATCTGACCTGATAAATATAATAATTAAATTTATATTTATTTAAGGTTAGAGACAAAAGCAAACACCAGAAATTTGTTGGTAGTTTGTTTGGTTGGTTGGTTGCTTGGTTGTGGAGCACGTATTGTCCCATTAAGTGCTGTAATTATTTTAATTGACTTGATAATTATCGGATGTGTTTATTTTTTGTTTTCGATCATGTGACATTCTGGGAATATATTTGCATTGAATGCTGCTGCAGCATTAAAATGCAAATAACAGTAATCAGTATTTAACATTCAGTTTCAACATTTGAATTTCACTGTGTTCAATGCAATGTTCAACAAAAAAGATTTTTAATTGAAAAAATTTATGAAGGAATTCAGACATCATCCATCTCGGTGGTGTTTTTAAAGAATTTTCGATAATTGAATTTAAAATTTCAAATTAAATATTAAAGAATTGCCCCCTTATGCAAAAACGTTTTCTAAAGTTAAAGCATGTGTTAAAACCGGGTTTGCCATACAAAATTCGTTTGTTAAGCCAACATTAAGTTTAACAATCGTTTTTGCATAAGGGGGTTGATGATTAAATACATTTTAAAATTTAAACTAATATACAATTCAATGAAGATGTATAAATATTTTCTTTTCTCAAGAAACATAAAATTTTTACACAACCTTTTTTTTTTGCATTATTATATCTAAAAAGGCATTTTCTTAGACATGTGTATGTTGCAATAGAGCAACAATAAATGGAATTAGATCTAGTATAAGTTCTTAGAAATTTTAAATTTTGTCTTTTTTTATATTTTACATTTTTCCTGGAAATTTTCAAATGGTTTCATTCTTCTTTTTCCTTTTATTATTGCTATTTCATTCAATCAAAGACGTTTAATACAAAAGTACAGACATAAAATTTAATTATGTGATTAATAGGAAAGAAAAAGTAATTAAATTTCATTAACGCTAACAACTACATAAAATGCGTTTGGTAATCAAGTTGCAAGCTTAAATAGATTGAATAAACTTAATGGGGAAGGCAGAAAGATTGTTTTGAATATTGAAACAGGTTTATCTATCAAATGCAAATGTATAAGTGACATTAAGAGTTTTTTTTTTTACAAAATACTTCAGTTGTTAAAATTTCATGAAATACAGAAATAAAGTATTTATTTAATTTGAAAATTTTGCATGTTTTTCGGTTAAGCATTGTCTTTAAATGTAGACAGACGCGTTGTTATTTGGCAATGCAATTGAAATTAATATTCGTATATATTATGTAAAGCTTTTATAAGAATGATCGAGAAAATGATTATGACAGATGGGCGACTGAAAATAATGTAAAAATAGCTTTAAAATTTGAGAAATATAAAAAATATATAATAGTGTTTTCACACTGAAAGTTAAAACCTGGTTTTAAACAGCTGATTTTGCTTTTACATTGCAAGTTTGTTAAATTCAGTTTTTACATCACAGGCTGTCTAATAACTTTGCTCAAAATAAAATAAATCTCCTGCCGAAATGCGTGTATTTGTTGTTGCATTTTTTCTGCTTTTTAATAACACTTATTGGACATACTGTTCAACTGTGTTTGTTTGTATGAAAAACTGAGATATATCACAATGCGCTCTAAAATGGAAATTATTTTATATTTTGTAAATAAAATTTTTTAAATTATGGAACTTCTTATACAGAATGAAGAAGTGCTTGGAAATATTGTTAATAATATAAAAATGCACAAATACATTATAAGATAAACGTTTTTTATAGGCAGATGAATGTCAGTCATATTATCTATTTTCACTTTCCACATTTCAATTTAAAATATTTTCGTTGTTTTCCTTCCAAAAAACTCGTTTTATCCATAATTTTTTGATTATTATTGCTGCTGCATTAATTTTTAAGTTGAAAATTTTTTAGGCGCCATCTATTGTTATTCACTGGCATACCATTACCAGCTGCTGTCGGTCATTTCAACTTGGCAGCACTGAATTTATCACAGCGAAAAAAAGGTTGCATTTCATAAAACCAACTTAAAACCAATTCAAAAATGGTTTTAATTTGGTTTTAACAAAAACAATATGTATGGTAAAACCAGGTTTTAACAGTTGGTTTTAACGTTAAAATCAAATTTTATTAAAACCAAGTCAGTGTGAAAACACTATAAAAGCTTATTTTTGTATTTAATTTATTATATAAGCACAATGCCTTTTTCAATCCAAATAAACATAATAATAATTATTTCCTAAAGATGCTATGCTACACAAAGGAGAAGCGAAATATTGAAAATAAATAAACACACAATTGTTAATTGTTATTATATATTATATAAAAATAGACCTTGTGCTTATATAATAAACTAAATAAAAAATAAATAAAAAGAGGTCAAAAAACATAGAATAAATATATAAAACCTTTAAAGAAAATTGTTAAGTTAAATAATAAAGATGATAAGTTGAAGGAAATTATTTAAGACTATTTCTTTTTTTAACTTGGAGGATTTTTTTTGCTTTCCCAAAGAAGGAATAGTTCATTTATTTCAATTTTTTAATTTTTTTATTTTAACCACCTTTTTGCCTTGAAAACTATACATCAAATAAAATTATGTAGTTGGCAATATTATTGCAATTTGGCAACTAAAATTAACGCCTGTTAGTTGTCAGTTACCATACAAAATAACATTTGGGAACTGGAAACGTAATTACAATACGGTTGCCACCGAGCCATCCCAGTAAAATAAAATTAGAAGTCACTTTAAAAAAACTACGATTTTATTGTTTCCAAAGAGTCTTATATTAAAAATATGCAGATAAAGTTTTGAAAATATATTATATATTTATTCCTTTTACTCCTGCAAAGAGCATGGGACCGTCACAAGGTTTTTTAAATAAATTCGATCTGATGCATGATGTTTAATTTCCTTCCAACGCAACTGTAAATGGGATAATTCAGTTTCAATTTGCCGTATCCAAGTGTGTGTGATGGTCTTTCAACACGTCGACTGCCCTGCGGGTTTAAGTCTATGGCTTGTTTAGCAATATCGTTGGGCTGTTTACGCAATGTATATCCAATCCAATTCCAAAAGAAAATTTTTATTAACATGGCTTTCAATGCGGTGATAAGGATTCTTATAAAAGAGAACTTCTTGCATTGGCAAGCCTAGGTAAAAATCATTAGAGATGATGCAAATGTGAACTACTGCTGGATCGAAAATTCTATATTTTAATGATTTTTTGGGAATGTCTTTTTTAACTGGGATTAATTTAATACACGTTTTCTAAAATCGGAAAAATATTTTCATGAAAAAATCAAACAAAATTTATGTATTGCATAACAATTACTTAAAAAATTTATTTATTACTTTATTTTATTAATTCAATTAAACTATTTTTGCGAGCTGTATGTCTGTTTATATATTTATTTTTAGTTCGATATTTCGTTAACATTCGGTTAACTTCTTCAGGATATTTATTATTTTTTGTTTTTTTGATATTTAATTTTTTCTTTTGCCTTTTCTTCATAAAAAATATTTTTTATGGAAGGGAGGAAAAAAGACAAAAGAAATAATTTAATTAAAAAAAAACAACAAAAAACATTCTGAAGAAGTTAACGAAATATCGAACTAAAAATAAAAAAATAAAAACAGGTCTAAAGCTCGAAAAAAATAGTTTAATTGAACATATAAAAAAGGTCGAACAATTACATAAAAAAATTTGATTATTTTATTAATTTTTTTTATAAATTTTAGCAGGTTTCATTTAACATTTTCAGGTCTACATAATTTAAGTGTCCGGTGGCAGTTTTCGTGACGGTGTTTCCTCTTTGAAACCTTGTCAGCGCGGGAGTTTAGAAGTTTTGATTTAATAAATAAAACAAATAAATTGAGTAAAGGGCGACTTTGACTTGCACACGAAGGGTTCCGTACGGATACTTTGTAATAAAGGGTGTTTTTTTAGAGGTATAGAACTTCAAATTGAAATAAAACACAAGAAAATCGTTTTAATGTCCATCAATTTAGCTTTATTGGAAGGATAATTTTATGCCATTAATGTTTAAATATGATTTCGGGCATGTGGCCGCCGCGGCCTGCTCGAATAAAGCCAATTCTACAGGTCCAATTTTGAACCACTTTTTCGAGCATATGGGGCCGTATGTTGGCAATAACGCCACGAATGTTGGCTTCCAAGTCCCCTAACGTTTCTGGTTTGTTGGCGTAGACGAGCGACTTCACATATCCCCAAAGAAAATAATCCAATGGTGTCAAATCACACGATCTTGGTGGCCAATTGACAGGTCCATTCCGCGAAATTATGCGCTCATCGAATGTTTCCTTCAATAAATCGATTGTGACGTGCGCTGTGTGGCATGTAGCGCCGTCTTGTTGGAACCACAACTCATCCACATTCATGCCATCCAATTCGGGAACAAAATAGTCGGTTATCATGGCTCTATACCGGTCTCCATTAACGGTAACTGACTCTCCAGCATTATTTCGGAAGAAGTATGGCCCAATGACCCCACCAGCCCATAGAGCGCACCAAACAGTCAGTTTTTGTGGATGTAATGGCGTCTCAAGGGTCTCATGTGGATTCTCTTCACTCAAAATGCGGCAATTTTGCTTGTTGACGTAGCCATTCAACCAAAAATGAGCCTCATCACTGAACAAAATTTTGCGATGAAAATCAGCATCGAGATCAATCTCATTTTCGGCCCATACACCAAAATCACGATGCATTGCATGGTCTCGCGGCTTTAATTCTTGCACAAGCTGGATCTTGTAAGGTCGCAAGCCAAGATCTTTGCGCAAAATCTTCCATAAAGTTGATGGATAAAGCTCCAATTGCTGTGCACGGTGGCGAATCGATTCATTCGGGTCCTCTTCAACACTTTGCTCTACAGCGGCAATTGTTTCTTCGGTGCGCACTGTTCGACGTCTCTGCGGATGCGTATTATCACATAGAGTAAACGTAGTGCGAAAACGATCCATGGTTAACCGAATTAATTGCTCTGATGGACGATTATGTCGACCATAAAATGGACGGAGCTTGCGGTAAACTTCGCGAACTGAACCATTATTTTCGAAATAAATTTGCACGATTTGCAAGCGTTGTTCTTTTGTCAACCTGTTCATGATGAAATGGCAAACCAAACTAAATATTAATCACTTGACAGCTGACAAAATGGCCGCCAGTTAAAAAAGTGATGCCAACTTAAAGTTCTATACCTCAATAAAAAGCACCCGATACTATACGAACTTTAGCATATATAAACAAATATCTTCGGACCTGTTCTGTAAACCGATCGATTTGAAATCGCACTCCGACAATACAAGTATTTATTTTATTTTTTTTATTATATATATAGATTCTCAAATATCATATCTGAATGAAAATGATCGTTTACGATTTTAAACACGTCTGCGTCCTACATTATTAATTTTTTGAAAACGAGAAATTTAGTCGAATTCGGTTTATCTGATGAAAAAATTTTTAAACAAATTTTAGTTGTACGGTAAACTTTTTTCTGTTCTTGGTCATATTTTAAGCTTTGGCGTTTTTTCGTTTTTGGATTTTTTTTTATATTTTGGCGATTTTTTTTTGATTTTTGGTGATTTATTTTTGTTCTAAAATTTTTTTTTGCTTTGGAGCTTTTTTATTGGTCTTTTATTTTTCGGTTTTTGGCTACTTTTTCGTTTTGGCGATTTTTTAATTTTGGCTTTTTTTACTTTTAGCGCTTTTGAAAATTTCAAGACTTTGCCTCTCACAATTTCCAATATACAGCATGTTGTCAAAACTGCATAGTAAAAATTACATTGTGGTTCTTTTTTCAGCTTTGGTGTACGAACCCTAAAAACGCTGCTATTTTAGCATTGCAAAAATTTTTATTTCCTATGGTCTAATTAGTAAAATCATATCGTTATGTTGCGTATTAGCTGACAAAAACCGTAGCATAAGGAATTTATGTTGCAAGTTATAAACGATGTCATGGTAATATTTGTCATGAAGAAAAAATATTTTTCTATTGCAAATGTCAAAAAAGCCCAATAGAAAGCAAAAAGAAAAGAAGAAAGGTGTCTTGGGACACCCGGTGAGAGCTATGCTGCTTGGCTTAGCTACATAACACAAATTTCATGTGTTAAATAACAAGGCAATATAAATTATTTTATATGATGATGTCACATTCGACGCAAGTATTTCCATTTAATTCCCATTATTTTTTTTCTAGCTGCGTGCTATTAACCTAATGTATTGTTTGTGCTCATAGGCAAAAACAATACAAAAATAAATTGAGTAATCACTCTCATTGTTTTTGTGTTGTTTTTGTTTCACTCACTTCAAAGAATGAAACAAGACAAAAACTAATATTTTGTTTTATTTTTGTACTCTGCTTTTATTTACAAAGACATCAAAACAAAATTAAATTTATAACTGTTATAGTGTCGATTATTTTTGTTACGAAAATCACGTCCTAGCTGCTTTGTCGTGGTATAAAGAGCATGGCTCTAACATTAATAGTGTGCTGTGCAAACAGTGTGTATTATGTTACGTTTATTATAACTTGTACACAAAGCTTAACGATACGGCATTGGTTCTCTGTGTTTTATATATGAATTAGTGCAGGAAATTTCAAAGGTCCTCAGAACATTGTTATTTTATTATTTTAAACAGTGCCATCTAAACATTAAATATAACCTAAGATTGATTTATTGTCGAAATATTTTTACTCTCCCTTGTACCACTGTGCATAATATTTGCTTTCAAATATTAAGCAATAAGTATGGTGTGAAAGTACATAAAACCAATTACTTTTTTAGTCAAAAAACATCGTATAATACTCGTATACAGACATGAGATGTTAGTGTAGCAAGTACTTCTAATTAAATTTGCAACAAACTTCACGTTCAATAACTGTTTAAGTTAAAATCCATTAAATAAATTTTTGCTAAAACTTACCTGTACAGTTGATGATAAACGCTGTTGTGGCTCCTGTATCACACCGCCGTATTGTTGCCTTTGCTGTTGTTGCAATTGCTGCAACTGCAATTGCTGCTGATATTGTAGATATTGACGACGTTGACGCTGCAAATTATATTGAATTGACTGATATTGATTTGCTCGTACATCATTATTATTGTTATTATCAGCTATAATAACTTCATTATCGTGCTGCTGCTCATTGTAATAATCGTCGTCATACATCATGGGGAATTCTTTGGCACAATCTCTTGCGGTTACAATCAAATTGTATGAACTTTTTGTTTCACGGTCCAACGTACGTTTCGTACGTATGGTACCGTTTGAAAATATTTCAAAATCATTATTATCATCACCCGATGTAATCATATACTCAATGCGACCGTTATCACCTTGAAATAGAAAATAGAAAAAAGCAAGAATTATTAAAAATTGAATAAAGCAAAAAAAAAAAAAAAAAATAATAATAAATAACACGAGTAATGATGAGAATGAAACGGAAAATAGGTTAAAACTAACATGGCTAAATGAAAATATATACGAATATGTATAAAGATAGTTGCTGACTGGGGTTAAATTGAATTTTGTGGTTTCTTATTTATAGTATAAGATTTTTACTTACTTACTTACTTATTTTTTATTTTCCAGGGAGTTAGAGACAGAGAGAGAGTTTGATTGTTTGGCAAATGCCAAAATGATAATTACATTTACAATTTTGACGCCTTAACAGTTTATTTTCTAGATATTTTTACTTTAAAGTTTTCTTACTCACTGCAACATTAGTAATGAAGGTTTTAGTTTAGCAGTTTCTATCAGCAACTTCTTGGCTTTAACCTTTTTAACTTTCTTCAACAATGACTTTGTTCTTATTTTTTATTTTAAGTACTCGTATCTTTTCATAAGAAAAGCTACACTCCAAGTCAGTGTGCTGTTGTTGTTGTCTATTGTTTACGATTATGATAAATTGCTAAGTGAATCAAACATCAATTGAGTTTAAAGAGAAATTCTATTTAGGCAAAGGTACGTCTGACTTAACCTATATATGGCACCATAAAGGTTTTCAAGGGAAAACAATTGAAGGGAAATATGTGCGATGCTTGTAGAAAAGCCCAACAAATATGCTTAGATAATTATCAAAGAATTAGCAGAAAGATTTATCACGTTTTACAACTTTACCACCAGGATAGTAGTTTATCTAAATAATATCCTTATAAGAAGATTGTGACTTTTGTGATTGAATTGTTATTGTATTTTTTCATTTGAAATGAAATGACTATAAAAATACAATTAGCGGAGGCTAAACGTAAAATAAAATATTATTTATGTGGGGAAAAATCAATAAGTCGTGCGTTATTTTGGGGGAAATTTATAATATAGAGAAATTATAAAGGAAATCACTTATTATTTTAGTATCTTATTAGATAAAGCTGGATTTAATATTTTAAATTTTGAAAAATTTTCACAACCTCTTCATCCATTTTTCGGTGTGCTTAGTTCCAAATTCACAGTTACACAGAAAAAAATATCATCGAATTGTAACCAACAAAACAAGTTGTTAATATTTACTTTAAAAATTAACAATGATCATTGTTGGTATAAAAAATTTTAATTTTTGTAGTCAATTAAATTACTTAACAAAACTATTTGTTAAATTATATCATAACGGAATGCAGACATGTAGAAGAAACAAGAAATCATATTTTGTTTGTATTTATTATTTGTGTATCTAATAAAGTGTTGCTCTCCAGCTGAGAGGTAAGTAAGTTGGTTTATTAGTGTTGAGGTTGCCGGTTCAACTCCGCCCAAAGACATTTAGTGTTTTTCGCAGACAAGCAAAAAATCGTTTCGAGGATTGTGATTGTGTTAATATAACAACTATGATAATCAAAATTTGTACAAAAACTCAACAATTCGCATTGTTAACATAACAATAACTTTAATTGAAATAACTTTTAAATCTAAAAAAAATTAATGTTGAAAAAATAAATGAATTTCAACAAATTATTTGTTGATAAATTTAATTGAAAATATTTTTTAGATTTTCCTTTAACTTACAATTTCGTTAATTGTATTTATAAAATTTGTTGTAGGTTCAAAATCAATTAATTATTTAATTGATATAACAAAAAAAAATTAATTGTATTTACAAATTATTTTTTTCTGTGTACATAGGGTGATTTTTTAAGAACTTTCGGATTTGATTTAAAAAAAACAAACAAAATATTTAAAGAAATGTATGAAATATTTATTTGAGTCGGTAGAACCATCTACGAGTATATAATTCAATATTTAAAGATGATTTAATGTAAATGTTGTCTGTAAATATGTCTGAAATGGTTCCTATGCTGGGTCCAATTTTGGCATAATTTCTGCATCATATCACTCGGTACCTCACGAATAAATTCTTCAATATTGTCTTCCAGTGCGTCAACCGTTGAGGATTTTTCCCTACATTTTTCTGATTTTTCGTGCAGTCAAAATGTTCAGTTATTTTCAATTGTTAAGGGCCAATTTCACCAACTTATTTAAATATCAATTCATATTTAAAAATAATTTTTCCATACAAAAATTAATCCAAATCGACATTTAAATATGAATTGACATTTAAATAGAGTTGGTGAAATTGGCCCTAAGAAATAATTCTAAAATATCTAACTTATAAATAAATTTTTTATTTTTTTTGTTTAAATAAATGATTTTTTGTTCATTTTTACATATTTTGCTAGTTAAGAAATTAACATTAAAAAATAATTGAAAAACTCTCTTGATTCAAATGAAATGTAAGCGAAAGGGTTTTTTAATGACATTTTACTTGTTTAAAATGATTTTTCATTTATTTATCCTAGCAATTTACTTACATAATATTTTGAGTGTGTAGACATAACATAGCTCCACGAATAGTCAAAAGGCATTATACCACACGATCGAGGCGGCCAATTGACCTTCCCCAAACGTGAAATAAACTGTCCACCGAACTCGCCTCTCAAGTGGGCCATTGTTTCACGTGATGTGTGGCACGTTGCACCGTTTTGCTGAAACTGAAACCACATTTTAGCCAAGTGCAGTTCTTCTATTTTGAACAAAAATAAAGTAACAGAGACCCAATTGCTGCGAATGGCGTCGAATCGAGAATTCCCGGTCATCAACAACACTGGCGGATAAAACTGCGATATTTTCCTCTGTCCGTACTAAACTTATACGTGTTGGTGGTTTAATGTTCAATAATATAATTTTGGTGCGAAGTTTATTCATAAGAATCCTAATAGCCGCCTCAGAAGGTCGCCCAAACTGACCGTAAAATGGAAAAAGTGCACGGATGCACTTTCTTAACCGATCATGAATTTTGATAATAAAATTTAATAATATGCAAGCGTTGTTCAGACCAAACTGAACATTTTTAACAGTAACATCATAAACGAAAACAGCTGAAGTGCCAAAAACAGTGTTGTCAATAGGAAAGTTGCTAAGAAATCACGCTTTAGTTAACTAACGCCCGTGGTTTACCTAAAGCTTTTTTTGTAAATCAATTTCATTGGTTAAACCATCTTCATTAGACTTTGAATTGGAGCGTTAGTCGTCGATCCGAAAAATTTCACCCACTAAAGTGAGACATGATCACTGCCTTTTTTGTATTCTGTATTTTCAAATGATATGGAACATTAATTTATTTCGTGTAATAGGTCCATAACAGGCTGAGGCACATACATAGATTCCGTCGTACAGTATACACCGCCTTTTTCAACTGACATTAAAGGAACGACGGAGAAGGTTGACACAACGGATATTAAATTAAAGCCCAACTATAATATGAATAAGCTAGCTTAAGCAACTGTGCGGTTACATATAAAACGCATGTGGCAAACTATAATGTACTTAACAAACTTTTCGTCAAGTTTCGTCAAATGTCATTTGCTTAAGTAAAGTGCCAAACTGAACGCACATTCCGTAAGGAAACAACTGTTTGTACATTTTTTAAACTCAAACAAGCAGCAGCAGAAAATATTCATTGATTTTAAATATTTTTTTATTGTTTCTTATTTTAAAATCGGAAAATAAAGCAAAACTTTTATTTTCAATGTTTGTTTTACAATACACATATACACACATACACATGTACATATTTACTTATGTATATTCGCTGTTGTACTTTTTAGTAGGCAAAACAAATAAAACAAGTAATAAGGTGACGGATATATTTATATGCGAATTTTTAATAGATTAGGACATTCTTTCAAGTTAGTTTGATTGAATTGCATTCATTTAAGAGTTATGAGAAGAAACAAAATTATTGACAATACCTAGATGTGCAGCTGTGGCTAAAGAATACTTAAGTGCATCTAAGTACATTATGGCCACCTAAAAGTCACATCTGAATTGTTTAAGCATTTGACAGACTTATCGTTCAATTCTGACATTAGCTTAAGCCAGCTTATTCATGTTATAGTTGGGCCTTTAGAAAAAAATGTAAACAGCTTCAATAATTTTGTTCACCATTGTACTTATTTAATTTATTTATTTATTTTTATTTTTGCTGCCAAAAACACACAAACCTGAATCAAAATAGCAACAAGATTTCACTGTAGTAAATCATTTGAAAAATCCCTCATGTCTTAAAAGTTCTTGTAAGTGGTCTTGTGCAGGGGTCTAGTGGAGAGCTATCACAAGTATTAGGGCCTAACCAAGCAAATGAACAAAAATAAGTTGAATTTAAATTTTCTTCATTAAAATTTTAATTCCATTCTTTTATTTCTGCTCATTTGCAAGAGCGATAGAAAATAGTAAACTCATGCTCATTTGTTTTATGTTATTAAAACACAAACGAAACATTCCCTTATAGTTATTTTCGTACCCTGACTCTCGCTAACTAAGCACTGTGTCGCCTCATTCATAAATCAAAGGCAAAACTCTCCATGTAAATGGCCTTTTAAGTTTCCTCTCTGCTGAATAAAATGAAAGTAATAAAGCAACTAATCTTCAGAGAAAACAAATATCTAAGTCCCGGTTCACACACTTCAACTTTTGTTACTCAACTCGTAATTCAGCTGTAAGAAAAAAAGAGATGTATGCATTTCCATCTCCGTCTTTCTTGCAGCTGAATTACAAGTGGAGCAACAAAAATTGAAACGTGTGAACCGGGACTAACTATGCTAAGTTTCAAGTAATTCATAACTAGTCGTATTTCTAACTCGATATGTTATATGAGATTTTAAACGAGAATGATGCAAATAAAAAAAAAAAACGAATCTAGATTTTTTATTGAAATTACTTTCATTGATGCTTAAGAAAAGGTGTCAGCTATAAATCGTATCTAGCACAATATTTTCATTCCACCATTCTACTCTTTTTTTTAAATATATTTTTGCCTTGCCTAAGAATTACAATTTTCATTAGTCAAATTGCTTTTTCAATTTTATGCTACTTTCAAAAAAAAAAAAAATATAAAAATAAAAAAAATAAATAAATAAAAAAACTTCTCTATAAATATTAAAGGTTCTGCGATAGCTAGTGTGCACTTAAAAGGAGCTTCTCGTATTTTCATAATACGAGTAAGTATGCTAAAGTTTCTTTGGTGTTGTTGTGGTTAAATTATGAAAGAAAAAAAAAAAAAAAGAAAATGTTCAACAACTTCCACAGCAGAGAAGAATATAAAAATATTCTGTTGTTTTAGTCGGTCATTCGGTTAAATATGCGGTAAATACTTTTGAATAGTTGAAGTAATCATTTTTTGCTGGTTTTAAAATTTGTGGTTATTTTTCGAATGTTGCTGGTTGCTGGTTGCTGTCTATAAACATTTGTATATAACTGTGTATCTTTTTTTTTAATATTATTATTAAGCACACCTTTAAATAGATTTGTGCTATTATACGGTATTTTTGGTTAAAAATTTGCTCTTTCATAAAGTATGTATCTATGTATGTACGATGATAAGTATACACAGATGGTCAATAGAATTTGCACACAAAACTGCACACGGGGACTTATAATATGAAAATAATTTCTTTTTTACAATTTAATTTAAGGATCTGTTGGAATTTTTTGCTGTTCCAGGTTATTATAGTAAATTGAAATATTTTGCATGTTGCTTTTTGTTAAGAAAAAAAGTTAATGTTGGCAGAATATACACATGTTGGTTTTATTGAAATTGAAAAAAAAGGTGTTGACATTTTAATAATATTTTGATTATTGCATATTTCGAGATAAAATTGGATATGATAAAATTTTTTGCCTTAAAATAGAATAAAAAACATTCTTACGCTACAGTTACACGACTAAGATTTGCTTTCAAGTTTTTCACACATACTGGTTGTCAAAAGTCATTTAAATTGAAAGCTGTGATGTAGGCTGCACGCAACTTCCAAAAAAATTTATTTTCAATTTACCGTTAATAAGAGAAACAGCTTAAAACAACACAACTTCATGGCAGCACATCATGTTTTTGTTCCTAAACATATTTATTTAAATTTAATTAAAAAATTTCGGTGGAATATAACATTATTTGTAATAAAAGAACTATGTCGACAGCATATTGGAAAACAAAAACGAAAAGTGTGTCATTGAAATTGCTGTCAGTTTTTTTTTTGCTATAAATTTGAACACACAATTGGAAAGAAAATTTGAAGTCAAAGTTGCATCAAATTCTAAAAGTATAAATGTATTAGAGAAAAAGTGTTAATGTATTACAATTTGAAATGCAAAACTTGATCGTGTAACCCTCAAGTTTGCTCAAGTATGAATAGAGGCTTATTAAATATATGTACATACCAATCATATTTAAAACTTGTGTGTTCAAAATCTTAGATCATTAATAATGATGGTATTGGTTGAAGTAGTCATTATATAATAACATCACGCATTTTTATGATCTGCACTAGTGTCCTTTTGTTGTCAGTTGTTGTAGGAAAGTTCAAGTGATGAAAGTGATGGTCACTGAACTACATCAGAGCGCTTTCCTTCCTCGGAATTGTGTAGCAGAATCATCGGCGAAGTAAAATAACCAATCAAATAGCTACTAAACACGGCTTCGAAAATTTAATGCGCCTCATTGACATCAGAGGCGCTGAAATACTAACTTATTTAAAAAATGTGCAAAAATCAGAGTTGTAAAAGAATGAAGCTTTCTTCTGCATCTACCTTCACCACCTGTCTTTTCTATCACTTTCCTTTTTTAAAGAAGGTAATACCTCTTAATAGTAGTAGGCATTCATTGTCCTTTCATAGTTCACAACTTGTCGAATTTCGCTTTGTGACTTGGGCCAGCAAAATTCAACGGACCCAGAAGCTGAAGGTATACCAGCAAAAACAACGAAGCAGCTGGAATCTGACCCTAATTTTCAACAAAAATATTTTTTTTTTTTAGCGATGAAGCCTATTTCTGTATGAATAGGTACGTCAACACACAAAATTGTAAAATTTGGAACAACATCAATCCACATCGGATCCAAAAACTTCCAATTCAATTTTTGGCATATTTCTGTGGGAACTACAGAAACCAGTAGCTCGTTTCTGTATTTATCGCATCGTAAAATTTCCCGCATGAAACGAGGGAATGGTAACAAAAACAGTGTAAATTGAAACACAATATGGATTTTCTCACATAAGTGTTTCTGTATCTTTACTTTGCGAGAACTAAATATATGTCATTTCAATAAATTTCCAGCAATTATTAGAAGTATGTGAGAAAAAGTGTTTCTGTAAGTCCCAAATCACACTGTGCAAGTCTTATTGCTAAGCTGATTAGTTTCAGGGAGAGAGACGAGGGGAACAGCAACGTGTCTTTTCCCCCCGTCTCTTTCTCTCTCCTAATAAACTAATCAGCTTAGCAATAAGACTTGCATAGTGTAAATAGGGACTAACAATATTTTGTGAAAAGTTTCTCGCAAGAACTGTCAAAACAACTCACATTTTAAATTGGTGCGAGAACAACGAAATTTGTACAAAATTTGAATGAATTTTTAAAAAATGAACTAGTTAAAATGATGTGCAGCGAATTGTTGAACTAAAATATTATTAATCTATATAATTAATGGGCGAACATGTTTTTTGTAATCCCCTTTACGCCGGTACCACTGCACCGATTTAAAAAAGATTTAAATGGTTTTAAAGGATTTTTCGTACAGATGTGCACAATCTATATTTTATTGAAATCGGTTCAGTATTTTGGGAGTTATAAGCGTTTAAAGTTGCTACTACTACATGCACACATATTACACACGCATTTATTAGCTTACAAGTAAAGAAAGAAACAAAACATGAGTGTGTGTATGTGGGTGGGTATGTAGATTTCTCTTGACCTAACAATTTTTTTCTCTCTTATTTGTTGTTGTATGAAAGCTAGAATACTTAAAGAAAGAGATTTCAATAAATTGAATTAACTTGGTTGAAGGCATTTTGTTTACGTTTTTTTTAATTTCATGTATTATTTAATTATGCTTGCATATGTATGTAAGTTTGTGTGTGGCTGTGTTTTAATGAATTTTTTATGACGTTTAGATACATTTTCTTTGAATCTTAAATTATTTACATTTTGATTCTAGAATACGGACGAGTGTGTCGTCCGTTTGGTATATCTAGTAATATTTATTTAGAATTTTTTGTGTAATTGTCTTATGCAGAGACATTTGATAGAAAAAACTGCTTTTAAGCATTTTACATAAATTTTATATTGTTCATTATTTTTTTTTATACATTATTGCTTTTTTGTTATGGAAATAATATTTTTGTGACATTTTGCTTTGATGTGACACTCGATTACTGGAAATATTCCAGTAAAAACAGAATCAGTGTTGTCTGTTTTCACATTCAAATACAGAAGCACTTTTTTCTTCTCACAAATCGAGAAACGATGGAATTTTTTGTTTCATACTTCATGTGAGAAATTTTACGATGCGAGAAATACAGAAACGAGCAACAGGCCATCACCGATGACAAGCCAATTCTTTTGGTCAGAATAATTTACTAACGACATGTGGTTTCAACCAGACAGCGCTATGTGTCACACAGCTCATGCCACATTAGAAATTCTACACGAGCGATTTGAGAGACTACTTGCAAATTACTGCGTTCGAGATCGTGTAAAATTTTATTATATTCGATAGCTATCGTATCGAAATTTTAAAAAGTGTAAAAAAGTTAGTTTTACATCGGTTGCTGAATACGAGGGCGGTTAGGAAACTTCTTAGCCTACCAATGAAAGAGAATAGTTAGATTTTCAAAAATATTTTTATTTTTCAATATAATCTCCTGAAACTTCAATACACTTAGTCCAACGCTTTTCTAGCAATTCTATCCCTTGATTAAAATAGTTTTCCTCAAGGTCTTCAAAATAGTGGTTTACAACTGTAATTGCATCTTCATTTGAGGTAAAACGTTTGCCAGCAAGGAATTTTTTTAGATTTGGGAACAGGTAAAAGTCACTGGGAGCTAAATCAGAAGAATAAGGTGGGTGGTCAAGCAACTCGTACTTTAATTCGTTGATTTTAGCCATTGTTAAAACAGTCTTGTGCGCTGGTGCGTTGTCTTGATGAAAAATAGTTTTTTTGTGTTGTAAGCCAGGACGTTTTTCTCGAATTTGTACATTTAATTGATCCAAAAGGTTGCAATAGTACTCTGAATTTATTGTTTTACCCTTTTGCAGATAGTCAATCAATAAAATACCTTTGAAGTCCCAAAAACCGTTGCCATAACCTTACCAGCCGATTGAATTGTTTTTGCCTTCTTTGGGGCACTTCCCCCAGCTTCAGTCCATTGTTTGGATTGTTCTTTTGTCCCTGGAATATAGTGGTGGATCCATGTCTCATCAACAGTTATGAAACGACGCTTAAAATCCATTTTATTTCGCTTAAAACGATCCAAACAAGCTTGGGAAATGTTCATTCTTATGCGTTTTTGGTCGACTGTTAACAAATGCGGCACCCATCTTGCAGAAAGCTTTTTCATCTGTAATTCTTCATGCAAAATTAAATGGACTCGATCATTTGAGATGCCCATGATATCAGCTATTTCACGCACTTTTATTCGTCGATCATTTAATACCATATCATGCACTTTGGCTACAATTTCTGTTATTGTTGCTGTTTTTGGACGTCCACTACGTGGTTCATCTTCAATGCTTGTACGACCACGTTTAAATTCAGTAACCCAATTTTTTACTGTTGCATATGAAGGAGCACTTTCACCTAACACATTCACCATATCATTATGAATTTCTTGTCCCGATAAACCTTTTTTATGTAAATATTTAATGACACCACGCATTTCTAATTTTTCCATTGTAAAAAAATCGCGGATGCATCTTTTGTGAACACCTGTTGGAGGAGTTGCCAGATCGAAACAAAATTTAACATGTGTTCATAGCAGAGATGGAAGTTTCCAAAACACTTAACTTTTTTCTGTTTATACCGCGCTTTTTGTGCTAGGTTAAGAAGTTTCCGAACCGCCCTCGTATACTAGACAGTTGGAAATAAGTTAAAGAAAAAGTTTGTGTTTTTCTCAAGCTATTACAACAGATAAATAAATAAATAAATAAATATTTGCGGAGCAAACATACGGCCCTGTTCTGTCAACCGATCGATTTGAAATCTCAAGATTTTAGGAAACTAACTCCGACAATAGAAATATTTTTTTAGATTTTTTTATTATATAGATTTCTCAAATACCATACCTGAATGAAAATTATAGTGTAAACACGTCGGGACCATTATTAATTTTTTTTTTTTTTTTTTTTTTGAAAACGCTGTGTTTGGCAACTCAGCTGTTTTCGTGTAATATATTACGGTTAAACATGTTCAGTTTGGTCTATAATTTAGCCATGAATCGACTTGCTGAATATTAAATTTTATTATCAAAATTCATAAGTGCATCAGTGCATTTTTCCATTTTATGATCAGTTTAGGTGGGTGACCTTTTGAGGCGGCTATTCGGAATCTTGTGACTAAATTTCGCACCAAAATTGCATAAATGAACATTAAACTACCAACACGCATATGTAAGCACTCTGCCCGCAGAGGAAAATATTGCATCTGTATCCGCCAGTGTATATCTTTGCAATTAGGCCTCTGTTACTTTTTTATTTGCCCAAATTGGAAGAGCTGGACTTGGCTGGCATGTGGTTTCACCAAGACGGTGCCATATGTCACACAGTATGTGAAGCTATGGCCCAATTGAGAGGCGAGTGCGGTGAACAGTTTATTTCTAGATCGTGTGATTTAACGCCTTTAGACTATTTATTGTGGGAATATGTTAAGGCTCATGTCTATAGGGACGATCACGCAAAGGTTAACTTACTGGAAGATGATATTGAAGAATTTATTCGTGAGATACTGGCGGTATGATGGAGAAATTGCCAAAATTGGATCCAGTGCATGAATCATTTCAGACATATCCGTGATCAAAATTCATTCACACGAAATCATCTTTAAACATTGAATTATATAAATCGTTCTACCGAGTCAAATAAATATTTCATATACTCCTCTAAATTTTATATGTTTTTCTTTAAATCAAAGCCGAAAGTTCTTAAAAAAATCATCCTACATATACAATAGGCTCTTACCCATGGAATGAAAGCTCGATAGATGTAGATATTTGCTAACTCGATATCGAATTCTATAATCATAAATTACGGTACTTTTTATTCGATGAATGATGCCAAATTAAAAAATTGTATTTGTTCTTGAACATCATAAGTTTATGATGCCTGCTGTCGTGTGTTCGTTTATCCTGCTGTGGTGAATGTGTTCGGTGCAATATTTGAATACCATTTATATTATTGAATATGCACTAATGCGTTTTAAAATTTTTGGAAGGTTTTCAAAAATTAAGAAAGTTTTTATAAGCTAATTTTTTAAGCAAATTTTTTTTTGTGTGGAATTTTTATAATTTATAATGCAAGTAGTTCTACTTTCACTCTCAATATGACCCAAAAACCTTATTATTACTTTTTTCTTCAATATAATCCATCATTATTCTGATACACATGCATATTTCGCACCCAAAAGCAACTAATGAAAACTCTTTAAGAAACCAGCACGGTAAACATCAAACTAAACTCAGAAAAAAAACCAAACAAATTATACTCATAATAAATTGTTGAAAATAAAAAAAAACATTCATATGAAATACATTGAAATTAATAACTCATAAATAAGAAAACCAACGAAAAATTTATGTATGTTACTTTGTAAATAAACAACAACAAGAAGATGAAAAAAAAACAATCACATTTCATTTCACATACCCGAATCAATATCTGTGGCCATCACCGTCACAACAGGTGTTCCAATCGAAACATTCTCATAAATCTCCATCGAATAACTTATGGGATCAAAAACTGGTGGATTATCATTTAAATCCAACACATTACAATAAACCGTCAATGTGGAAGAGAGACTAGGCTGACCATTATCTTGGGCTTGCACCACCAAAATATAATGTTGTATCTACCAAAAAAAAAAAAAAAAATTAAATAAATTTAAGCAACAATGTTTTCAAAAAATTTGTTTTTAAATTTCATTTCTTGTGTATATACATACCTCTTCATAATCCAAACGTGCTGTCAATGTCAAAACGCCTGTTTGAGGATTTAAGCTGAAGACCTCATTGGCCCAATCAGAGATTACGGTATATGTTACCACTGCATTGTTGCCCAGATCTGGATCTGTAGCTGCTATGATGCCCACTTGATAGCCACGTGGGGCGTTCTCGGGTATATCAAATGAATAAACGGGCACATCAAATTGTGGTGGATTGTCATTGGTGTCGGTCACCTGTCGCAAATAAAACAGAAAATAAAACCGACAATATTAAATCTGCAACAATTTCAAGTAAAAATTAAAACAAAATTTCAACAAAAAGCAAATTAAAAATTATGAAAATTAAATGTAGTTTAGTAATTCGTTTTTAATATGGATGTATGTTTGCATACACGTACGTAATCCTTCAAATGTGGCATTTAAAAATAATAATAAAAAAAATATAAAACTTTTAATTTTATTGTGCGGTTTTCGAGGTTGCAAAAAAAAATATTATATTCCTTCCAACACTTTTATTCTTATTATTGAAGTTATTTTTTCTCTCTCCTTTAATCATATTTTTTTTCTCTGCTGCACAAAATAAGCACAAAACTTTATGTATAAAGAAGTATAGGTGGAAACAGCTGTCATTTTGTATTCATGTCACGCATGCGTCTGCCAGACATTGTTGAGACTTGTCTGGAGTGGAGTGTTGTCTTACAGTTGAGTTATAAAATAAGCAAACAAAAACAAATCCAGCAACAGCAGCAGCAGCAGCAGTAAAAATAATATATTTATGTGCACATACATACATACATATACACATATATATGTATGCACAGCCATGTACATATGTATGTGCGTATGCATGTTTATATTAGGGTGTCCTTTATAAAACAATTTGAATTTTTATTTTATTTTATTGAGTAAAATTTAGTTATAAACAGGGAAACCTAAAACATGCTCTAAAAAAGTGTTTTATGCGCATCATCAACACAGAAGCTTGTAAGCATATAAAGTATCAAAATATGCCCTAAAACGAAAATTATGCTCTAAAAATTAAAAAAAAAATGCTAAAAATATGGGTGTAAGATGATATATGCAAAAACATGCTTTAAAAGGTAAAATATGCAAATATATGCACTAACAAATCGATGCCAAAATTCATGAAAAGTTCTAAAACGGATAAATATCTTGTTCCTGCATTATTATGTTATACAAGAAAAAATATCCAATTGCATATTAGCGCTTCCCCTGGTTATGAACAACTTTGAAAGTTTTGGAAATAATGTCACATATTTTTGTACGACATTAATTTTCTTAAGTAAACCAATATAATTTTTTATTTTACGTTAAAAGAAAAAAAAATTAATGCTATTAAATTTTTTTTGAAGAGATTGTTTTTTAAAATCAGTCGCTCGTTTCTGTAACCTGTGAAAAATTTTAGTATTGAGAAAAATTAGATAATTCTTAACGCGGGTCAATAGCTCCGTGACTTTTTAACTTTCTGTCTTTTAAATGAAAGGACAACATTAGTCCCTGCACGCAAAGAAAAAATATGGTCGAGGTAACCATAATCAAACAGTAACATACTATGATTGAATTATATGGTTGCACTCAAATCATATTATTGTTAATAGAAAAGCAAACTTTAATAATATTATTATCTGAGTTAATAATAATATTATCTACAAAAACAATGAACTTTGTTACACCTAATCTTCGTATTTTAAATATGACAACACTATTGTTAGATGTGATTAAAATATAATTGAGACTCACCATACCATGTTCTTATATTACACTAATATTGTTAAATACGACCACAGTATTATTTAATATAATAATACTATTTTATTTTTTAATCACTTATTTATTTTAGAAACAGCTGTGCGTTAAATTCGGAATAAAAATAAATTAATATTGTTGAAATAAAATGTACACATATATATAGACAAATCTTTATAAAGAGATACACAAATGTTTATATATTTTTATTGGTCTACCCTTTTGTTTATACTTTATTTATTTCTTCATTTATTTAACACCACCTGTGCACTACCGATAGCTTAAAACCGAAATACTGAACTGACAGATGTTTCTGAATAAGATTTTTTTAAACACTTAACATAGTATGGTTTTGGATAACATGATATTGTTATTTACATCATATTATTTTTAAATAATAATACAAATTATGTTGTAGTCATAAATTTTTAACAAAACTATATTGTTAAACTCTAACCATATCACACCTTTTTATGGATGTGATAATGTAATTATTAAATTCAAACATTACTCTGTTTATCGTGACGAAATAAATGTTTAAAATAACAATAACTAGTTTTCGACGACCTCACATTTGTTTCAGAGAACATAATATTGTTTTCTCAACCATTCTACAACCATATCTTTTCTTTGTGTGTGTTAACAGCCTCAAATCATCTCATACTTATTGTTTATATGGAAAAGTTTGTTGGACATTAAATGATGATTTTTTTATCATTCCTTGTGTTTCGTTCAAGAAAACACGGACTTATTAGCACGCCCTTGTATACTATTATTTGTTGTGCTATTTTTCTCGGGAGAATATAAAAATCTTTTTAGACTAGAAAATTGCTCATGTTGGTTACAGATATTAAGCTTTATTATATTATATAATTTGTAACTTCTTTTTAGTTTATTTATTTCTCACTCTATAACAAAAATTAAGTCCCTCAAAGTTAATAGTATCCTCACAAAAACACAAGTGTGAAAAAAGGCCAAGTTCCTATCCAAAATTTCGGCCATTAAAAGTAGTGAGATATAAATTTTGACCAATAAAAAAGACACCCTAATAATTTCTTTCTTTTTTTTACTCAACAAAAGCAGCAAGAAAAAAAGTGTTAACAAAACATGTACATATTTAAGCAAATCTTTTTGGTTTAAAGAGCCAAACAAATAGACTGACTTGACTGTTTCTTTTCATTTTCTTACTCGTATTATAATAATTTTTTTTATATTTTATTTTTTAATTTTGTTTTGGTGTGACAAGTAGTTGCAAAAAATAAGGTTCGGTTTTAATAAATTTAAACAAATCCCTAAACCACATTTACATCCTCTTTGGGGTGAGTCATGTAAAAATTTTTATGATTTTTTTACATTAAAAATTAAACATTAAAGACTTGAGAAGAAGTTTTTGGAGTGTTAACATATTTTAAATATGGAACAAGTAATAAAGGAAGCTGCTTTTGTTATTGAACTTACTTAAAGGTTTAATTAGATGTGCCATCACCATAACCATAACGATATGAAAGAGCTGTGTGAACCAAACTTATGGCCAACATTTTTATTTGATTAAAAGTGACATGTCATGACGCCATAAACATTGATATCAATTGAATTTTGATTTTCAGCCATAACCAGAATAAAATGACAGCTGTAGCAATAATTCATGGAGACATTTATTAACTTAAATCATTGTTTATTGATTTTATTTTCATTTTTGAAATAATGAAATGGTGCATATGTATTGCATTAAACACATTCACCACAGCAGGCTAAACGAACACACGACTTCAAATGCCGCTAGCAGCATTTGTCGCCTCGTAGCCGGCTACTTAATTATTTTGGAGACGGCAGCAGCACCATCTGCACATGATATTCAAGTACAAATACATAGTTCAGTATTGCCACTTTCATATATTTTGCATTTATAAAAATTAATTACTATTTTAAAATGTGCTTTTAGCACGTAAGAATATAAAAATTAATCAATTTATTCTTTACATCAACTTTTGGGTACTGTTTCTGGTAAATAGTATCCTCACAAAAACATAAATGTGAAAAAATGCCAAGTTCCTATCCAAAATTTCGGCCATTAAAAGTAGTGAGTTATAAATTTTGACCAAGTTCTTGTTTGGCATAATACCTAATACTGAAATATGCCATGCGTTATATAAACTTGTAATCGTAAGGGTCTCATACAATTTCTAAATAGTCTGCTTACTTGGCAATATTTTTCCAATACGCATTATTCTCTCCATTTTAGAAAGATAAAAATATTGGCAAGTAAGCAGAGTATTTAGAAGCACCAGTTAGGTGCTTTAATTTTTGGATTTTCTGATTGACTAAATCAATTGGGACTATTTGCCTACAAAATGTCAGCTCTCTACAGTATAATATTACGTAAAATTTTTATGGGCATGGCTTCGATGACTTTTATATCTGTTAGTGCTTGTAAAGTTTTGTAGGAAAAAGCTAACGAGAAATATATAAGCAATGGAGTAAAAACTGCTAAGCCGAAGAACATGAAAGAAAAAGCTAAGATTTATGGGTGTTGTCACGGCCTCTTTTCAGAACAGGAAATTTATATTTTGGATAAGTGCAATGTGTATGAGAAGTTTCAATAAAATTGAATTGAATTTTGCGTTTACAGTGCTTGTTCTCGAGCCCTGATTGAAACTTCTGGGTTTTCAGATTTTCCGTGCAGATCTCTGATCTAGATTTATTTGTGTACCAAATTTCAGCTCTCTAATACGAATTGGAGTTTTAAAGGAGTGCCCCCAAATACCGGATAAAACTTCTTGGTTTTAAGATTTTCCTATTGGCTTACTCTACACTTGTGTATAGAATTTCAGCTCTCTAGCGAGAATTAAAATTTATGAACATTAACCCTCCCACTATTTTAAACTCACAATTTTGTTGTGAGCAGCGCTTATAATTCATGTTAATTTTCTTCTCAAATATGCAAGACCAAATTAGATTAAACACAAGGATAACATTTTATGGGAGTGATCACGCCCACTTTTTAGGGCGATAGTTTAAAGTCTTGTATACGTGCAACGCGTATGCAAGATTTCACTAAATTGGCTTGAATTGAAAGCTGTATATCAAGTTTTTAGTTCCAAGCAATATTGGCGGTGCCCCGCCCATTCTGGTAAAAAAATTTGAGTTTCAAGATTTTTATAATTGGTTTCTCACCTAGACCTACTTGTGTATCAAATTTCAGGTCATAAGCGCAACTTTTAATTTTTAATTTTTATGGCCGCAGCCCCGCCCTTATAACTAAAATTTCCGGATTGGTGGTGCCCCGCCCATTCTGGTAAAAATTTTTTAGTTTCAAGATTTTTCTAGTTGGTTTCTCACCTAGACCTACTCGTATATCAAATTTCAGCTCCTTAGCACAACTTTTAATTTTTAATTTTATGGGCGTAACCCCGCCCACTTTTCCGGACTTAAGATTTTTTAAGCCAGTGCTTATTATTCGTGTCACGTTTAGTTGCAAATGTATAATAATATTTACATAAATAGTATATCTAAATATGCTGAGCCGTAGTAAACGAAAATGAGGTTTAAATTATATGGGCGTGTCAAGGCCCATTTTTCTATGAAAAATTTATAGACTTGCATTATCGCAATATATATGCCAAATTTCAATAAAACAGCTTCCATTAAGCGCCTTATATATATTAGCTTTTTTAATTATGACTTTTATGGGCGTAGCACCGCCCTCCTGGCCAAAATGTCCATGTTTTCAGATTTTTTTTATTTTAGTGCTCACCTAGACCTAGCTCTGTATCGAATTTCAGTTCACTAGCACAAATTTTAATTTTAATGGACGTAGCTCCGCCCCCCTGGTGAAAATTTCCATGTTTTCAGATTTTTCTGGTTCATTGCTGACCAAGATCTACTCGTGTACCAAATTTTAGCTCTCTAGCGATAGCGGAAGTGCTTCATCAATCTGATGAGTGTGTCAGTGGTCAGTGAGTCAGTGAGTATGTCTTAAAATATGCACTTTTTGCACCTCTATATCTCCGGAACCTTTCATTGTAAAACTTTCAAACTTCGCACATGAGGTAAAATAAATTTATTCTAATTATGATTTAAATATAATAATTTTACGATTGCGGGGAACAAAGTTATGAGGGACGTAAAAACAGTTCGAATGGCTTTGTGTAAATATACACACTGCGTGTATTGGCCGGAACTTGGCTTGGCGCACTGCCGTGTGCCTAGATAAAATAATTGTATGATATCATTCATTCAACATTTTGTATTACACTGTTTACAATGCATTTTCTCATTGTAGCCAAAGAAATAGAAATTAGTTTAATTGGACTACAACGACAAAATCAGCACAGACAACAACCTGCCGCGCTGTTGCCTTGCTGTCTTCAAATAAACATGTGTATTCTATCCTTGACATTTGGTAATCGGTAGCTTGCTGTGGTGAATGTGTTTAATGCATATGTCCCGCCCAGACTTGCAATTTTTGTTGCTGCAATTGTTGATTTTATTGGTGAAAGAGGTGAGTTTCATGTGCTCTGAAATTCTCTTTTGTTTTGTAAGTGTATTTGACTATTTATTTAATTTTGATTCTTTAGTTGTTTGAAAACCACAAAATATCACAGAAAGTAAATTAAATTCATAATTTTTCAGGAGGATTTGTGGTCTAATAGAATTTACTTAATACATAAATCTCAATCCAGAATTTGACAATGTAAACACTTATGGAATTGCAAAGCAGAATTTTAAAAAATTGCCGCAACAAATTGCAATCCTGGACTGGGACTATGTGTGATTCTAAAATCAAATAAATCAATTATAATGTACATCCTAGTAAATATGGTTATGGATACGAAGATGGCAGCAGACATTAATAATTATATTTAAAAATGCATACAAGAGCAAAAAATTCTCATAGTCTATTTCACCAAAAATTCATGTTGAGCCGCTCATAAATGTATGATGGGTGTGCAATTTGCGTGCATTAGTCAAACTGCATATGACGCAGTTGCAAATAAATGTTTTAAAAATCTATGGCAAAAAAGAAAATGTGTCGAGATAAGCTCATTTTAATTTAATAGCATCCCTGTAATCTTTCCTTCTTCTTCTTCTTAAACTGTGAACACCGAACTTCCCAATTTAATTTTAAAACAAATTTATGAAAATTGTCTTGAAAGTTTAAAAGTTCTACTAAAAAACAGTTTTAATTTATATTATTTATATTATTTATATTATTTTCTTAACATACTTCTTACAACTACAATTCGAGTTGAAAAAGAGTCAGCCAATTTAGTAAAGTAAGAAAGTAAAAAACATGCTGATTACTGAGTTCTTGTTTCAACTTGACTTGATATTTGTTGATATTCTCATTTGTTTAAATGAAAGTTGTTCTAAGCAATTTCTGGGTAAAGGTTCTCTGATGATCTGCATTAGCAACAGTGAATTGCGCACATGATGCAACAATAATCAATTTTAATGTAAATTTAATAAAAAAAAAAACTATTTTACTGCACAGAACATTCCTGCAATAAATAATTTTAATTGAAATTAAAATCTAAAATCAGTTCAAAACGTATTTAAGTCAATTAAACTTTTGCTTAAAAATTTATTATTTTTTCAATAAACATCTGTAATTGAAAATGAAACCAAAAATCAATTAAAAATGTATTTAAGTCAATTAAACACTTGTTTAAGAATTTTATTAATTACAAAGTTTAATTGACTCAAATACATTTTTTTTATTGATTTTTGTATTTATTTTCAACTACAGTTCTTTATTGCAAAAATAATTAACTTTTAAGCAAAAGTTTAATTGACTTAAATACGTTTTGTTATTGATTTTTGGTTTTTATTTCAATTAAAATTGTTTATTGCAGGAATATTTTTTTCTGTGTGAACAAGTAAAATAATAATTTGTCATTATTAGTGCGTTAACAAATGTTAAACTTAAATAGTCTTAATTTTAATAATTGCGTATAAAATTATAATTGTAGAGCAAACAATTTGTATGCTCACATATTTTCTCCCAGGCAGCTATGCCTATAGCCGATTCCACCATATAAGAGAATCTCTATTTCGTTTAGGCAAAAAGCTAAAAACGCTGCAACTAACATACTTCTAGTCGGAGTATGCTCATACTCAGACTATGGATATTTAATCGGAAAAAATATACGCATAATACTCGGGATGTTAATTATTCATCATTCGCCACCGTATACATAAATATGTGAATGTAAAATGAAATAGAAAATGTAATGTGTGTGTGTGTGTGTGGCTATTTGAAAACTTGCTTTATGTGTGAAAACATGTGTGTGTGTAAATAAAATAGGCTTGTATATACGCATGTATAGCCGATTAATAGTCAGAGTATTTTTATACTCATGCGTATGATTGTAGTTGACACTGTCTTTAAATTTTGAATTTGAATGTAATAAATTAAAAAATTCGGTAAATGAAATTTAACTACAAAAGCTCTAAGAAAGTGTATCATAAACTAGCATCAGCTTTCCAGGGTTAATCTTAATTCTTAATGCTCTCAGCAAATGTAGAATGAACACTTTGTGAAAATTAATATAATTGTAATGAAATTTATGTTTTGGGCTCCAAAAGTTCAACAATACATGTTTTTTTTATTTGCATGAATAAGCAACATAGTTTGTATTTACAATGTTGCAAAAATCATAAAGAAAATTTAATACTTAAAATCTTTCACAACAATTATAATTGTTAGTTCTATATGAAATAGAGTTTAAAATGAGAAGACAACTTTTAACAAAAATGAACTAGATTCAGTTTTCTTTATACATTTTTTTTAGTTTAAATCTGTCATTGTCGAAAGCATTGCTAAAATTATTTTTTCATATTTATTTCATATGATCTTTTCCCGGATAGTGTATGGTTTATTTCTTTCTTGCTTTCTTTTCTTTTTTTTTTTGGTAATTTGATAGCTTGCAACGTGTTAAATAAAAACGCCTCAGTGATTACTTCAATGTGCTTCCCTTTTTCACTTTATTTTATTATAATGATTTTGTATTTGCTGCACACAGCGACAGACCGACAGACAGACAGACATACCGGCAGATATGCATTATAGCCATCGAAAGCAGTATTCGCAGCAACCACAACATTTTCTGCGCCCCCTACTAACCGAGAAAAAGCTGAGTACGAAGCCCCAAATTTTATATGAGCAGCTAAATAAAAAAAAAACAACATTATGGACACATTCTTAAATACGTCTGTATGTACACACAACTAGTGTACAAAAAGCCAGTATTTAATATAAAAATCAACTCTTGCTTAGTAGAGTGATCAACAGACATTTCTTGGTCAGATCGAGATGGCTGCTGGCAAAACTAAAAAAAATAAAAAATAAAAAGAAAACATTCGAGCAAAGATGCTTTTATTGTGATAAAATCAGAATATGGATTACAGCACAAACAAACACATTTACTTAGTTTGAAGGTACAAACAATACATACATACATATGTATATATATATATATATATATATATATATATATATATATATATATATATATATATATATATATATATATATATATATATATATATATATGCCGCTTTGTTTTCAAGATGTCCGTCTGTCTGTGTCTTGTTCATAAGTAGAATGTTTATAAAAGCATCAACCTACAAATAACACTTTAACTTTAAAATAAAAAGACAACCACCACCAGCAAGAACTGCTTTTGCTTGTGGTGTTAATATTTTTTAGGTTTTTAACTTCAAAAAAAAAATATATATATATATAAATTTTAAATTTTTTTTTTATAAAAAAATTTCTTAAAAGCAATATGAAAGAATGTGCGCCAAAATGTATTCGGCATCATGCACTCTACTATCAAGAATTTGAAAAGTAAATTCAAGTCTTTATCGTTTAAATGACATGAAGTTTTGTAAATAATAATCAGAAATAAATATAAATTTTCTTATATAAAAATAGCGAATTACAGCCAAATATCGGCATAACGAATACTGCTTTAACGAAAATTAAATAACGAATGTCCAAATGATAAAAAAAATATCGCAAAGCAAGAAAAACTTTGATACTCGTAGCAACAACTTGGTAAAAAAATAAAATAAAATCCACACAGAGAAAACAGTGCCTAATAAATACCTCATAAAATAACTAGAACGAAATTAATAAGCAATCTCTATAGTTTTTTTCAATAAGGAAATCTTATTAATTTCATAGAGAAAACCTTTTTGAAAAAATCAAGAAGAAATCTTGTAGTTTTTATGAGTTTATCTTATTGATTTTTTTAATAAGGTTTTCTTCTTGATTTTATGAGGCGACCTCATAACATAAAAAAAATTATGTCTTTCTTAATTCTTTGTGCTTTGCTTATGTATTTTCATTTAAATTCTATACCATGTACTTATGTATGTATGTAGTATATGTAGATGTTATTTATTTATACTATACATACTCACATAGATACATACATATTATATTGTATTCTTAATTAATTAACTCACCATACATACATATTATTACTTGAAAGGAGACAAGTATTGAACCAGCAAACTTCTGACTGATAGACAAACACTCTAACCAATATGCTAACAAGCAGTCTGAATAACCATTGAAATAATTTTGCAAACATGCTTATACAAAAACGAAAAAGATCATGAAAAAAAATTGTCTGTGTCTATTTATAGATATGAAATAACAAGACACCTCATAAAATCAAGAAGATTTCCTTATTAAAAAAATCAATAAGATGCTTTACACATAATCATATAGGAACCTAATAAAATCAAGAAGAAAACCTTATTGAAAAAATCAATAAGATAGCCTAGTAAAATCAAGAAGAAAACCTTTTTAAAGAAATCAATAAGGCAACCTAATAAAATCAATAAGAAATTCATATAGTTTACAAGAAAACCTAATAGAATCAAGAAGTTTTTCTCTATGGATTGTTTTTTTTTTTGGTGCCAAAAATAACGGAAATTGAGTAAAAAAAGTTGTGAATAATAAGATTTCTTCTTGATTTTATGTGGTTTTCTTCTTGATAAAATTAATAAGACTTACCACATAAAAACAATAAGGAATCTCTATGAAAAAATCTTCGCTTCTTTCTGCTGGGATACCCCTTAGTCTAAAAACGTTTCATAGAGAAAATCTTATTGATTCTATGAGGCAGTTTTTTCTCTGTGTACAGCAATAATATAAAAAGTGCAAAAAAGTGTGAGTCAGAAAAATCATATTGATTTTTCAAAGCCCGTTGCACATAGGGGCTACAGGATTAATGTTCAGTTAAACAATTTTTTCAAGCTTTAAGTCTCTTTATAATTTAATATAATAAATATAAATAAAATAATTATAAAAATATGAATTATTTGCTGGTTTTTTTTGTATTAGTTCCTAAGCCTACTACGCTTATTTTTCTTTTGTGATTTTCAAAAATATTATTATTTGTGCATTCTCAAATAGTTCTTGAAAGTCTGTGCATAAGACTATTGTGGCTATTCAAAATGTGTGGTTGAAGTCTACTGATGATTTTATTACAGCAACAATGAAATATATAGACAACGCTGAACCACCAGCAAATAAATTTCAAATTAAAATAGTCTTTTTATAATCTTACAGCTTTATTTATAAAAATTATTAAGGCTTTATAAAGTGTTTTTAAAACAAAGTTTCATACGAAATTTTTCTTATTAATGGCCTAATTTTGTAACACAGAACGAAACGTTTCAAACAGAAAATTTTGGTTTATTTTTAATTTTTAATTTTGTAAAACCTTTGAAAACGAAAATTCTATTTTACGTAAAATAAATGTATTTTATAAAACAGTACCAAACGTTTTCAAACAACTTAAATGTCATATGAAAACGTTCATAAAATTGTATTCGTTTTGAAACTTTTAACAACATTATTGCATTAGTTTTGCTGCAATAAAGAGTAAATAAGTATCTAGGTGCACGATAGTGCTCCAGGCCAACTAGGCGTATGCACGTAGTGTCTATATTTACATAAAACTTCGCTTTACCACCCCGATAACTACTTTGTTCTCGCCAATTGTAAAGTGAAAAAACTTCAGGAGATTTCGTCGTCATATGCGAAGTTTGATAGTTCCTAATGAAAGTTTCCTGATAATGGAACCTACATAGGTGAGTTACGAGCAAGAACAATTCGAAAGCATCGATTATTAAACTAGGGAGGCGTGGCCGTGCTCATAAAAATGTAACATAATGTTATACTATTATGTATCACGTTCTTACCCATTACATAATTGCATTCTGCCCTTTTAAACTGGCGCAGTGATCATTAATAGAAATAACGATAAGACAAAAGTAGTTAGATTTTCACAAAAATATAAATGTGAAAGAAGGCCACGTTCCTATTCAAAATTCCGGCCATCAGAAGTAGCGAGAGATCAAGTTCTTGTTTGGCACAATACCTATCACAATGTTATATTAATTGGTAATCGTTAGAGTGTCATATTATTTCTATGCAACCTGCATACTTGGCAATATTTTTATCCTTTAAGAAAGATAAGATAAAGCGGACATCTCTTTATATCTTCATGAAAGGAAAAATGTTGTGAAGTAAGCAGGTTGCCTAGAAATGATATGAGACCTTGATGATTGAAATTGTGAGATTTTGGATAGGAACTTGACCTTGAGAAGCTACCTTAACTAAATCCATGTGTGTTATCAAAAAGATATCCATCCACAATATCATTTTACTCCAACACTGAAATATTGAATGTTTCAAAGTTTCAGAAACATCCAATAAGTTATTATGCGCCCTTAACTAACGCGGCTAATTCCAAATTTCCTATTTTTATTGGTGCATATTTCATAATGTAATAAAATTTTATTTTAAAAACATTTTTTTATTAATTTTTGTTATGAGGAATAATATATTTTTCAATTATAATAAGGGTTTTCATGAGAACTCTTAAAATTGCCATTTGTGCAATTGGGCAAAATTGCGAGACTTGTTTCATGAAGCCCCTTTTGAACTATTGTACAAACAGTTTGTATAAATTTGAAACAAACGTCAAAAATTTCATTTAATAAAAATAAAATGAGAAAATTTCAAGAAATTTTTAATTTAAAATCATATTTATTTATTTCTATGTATAAAAATAAAAAAGTTTGTATTTGTGTCTAAAAATGCCTAAAGAAATCCAAAAAAGCAAGATGCAAAATGCACAATTGCACAGCTTAAGTTTACGAGTTAAACTTATTGGGCAAACTTAACAGGTTTGTGTAAATAAATTTCTATACAATTTTTGACATTTTATTTACGAGAGTCTAAAAATGCACAATTGCACAGTTTGCGAGATTTTTGAACATTCTCATGAAAACCCTTAATATTTTGACATGAAACGAAAACAACGTAGCGTTTTACAAAATTTAAAATATTTTCGTTTACGCTCCAACTAGAAACGAAAACGAAAATTTGTTTTATTTTACAAAATCAGGCCATAAGCCTTTAAAAAGCTTTAAATTTTTTTTTATAAATAAGGCTTTTATTTTTTAGTTCGATATTTTGTTAATTTTCGGTTCACACTTCTTTTTTAATGCCCGACTAAAAAAAGGGGTCTTATAAGTTTGTAGTGTGTGTCTGTGTGTCTGTGTGTCTGTGTATCTGTGTTTCTGTGTGTCTGTCCGTGTCCACGTACAGGCCAAACGGCTGGACCGATTTTCATTTAGTTTTTTCTGTTTGAAAGATGACTTGATCGAGAAGGTTCTTGGCTATGTTTGAAGAAAATCGGTCTAGCCGTTTAGAAGATATAACATCTTTTCTGAAAAGAGCCGGGGGTTTTTAAAATTTTTAATTTTTGTTATTTATTTTTTGTTATTTAATTTCTTCTTTTGTCTTTTTTCCTTTCAATCACAAAAAAAAATATTTTTTATAATTCTACATAACAATAGGTTTGTTGATTTACTAAAAATTGTTACAAATTTGTAGCAATTGTTACTGGAAAGTGTTTATTAACTCAAAAAGTTTGCAAGGAGAGAGCATAAAAAAAAGAAAAATATTGAGAGACAAAAAAATTCTTAAAAATTATTACTACTAAAATTTTTTACTTGCAAAAATTATACAACCACCTGTTGTGTGTTTTGTTATCAAATTAATTATTTCAAAAATATCTGAAAAAGGAGAACTGAAAAATGTACATTTCTTTGTTAAAAAAACATGTATACGTATATAAAAAGAAAGCATGTTTTCTTAATTTATTGTTATTCTTTCATTAAACCACATAAATTAAATTTTAATTAATTTTAATAATTTTGTTTGTTTCATATATATGATCAGAGATGGAAAGTGGCATTTTTGTATTTGTTAATTAATAAAATTGAGAAAAATTATTAAAAATGCATAAAAATTGTAAAAATACATGAAGCTGTGTAAAGAATTTCATAGTAAATGTCAATTTCTAAAAAAAATGCAGCTTAAAATATTGTAAAACAAAATACATCAGAAAAAGCACAATTGTATCATTATTTCCATCCATGGTTCTGATGTGAATAACATTTTCTTTTGCAACTTCTTACATGTAAAGCGTTTATATAATTTTTCATACTTAGGAGAGTAATTTTGTAAATTTCTGCCTTACTTTCTTGTTGCTAGTTTCTGCTGGGAAAGTAAATGAACAGGCCTAATGTGTGTCTTAAAATTTACAATTTTTTGAAAAAAAAAACTAAATAACAAAAAGATAAGAAATATTCTGAAAAAGTTAATAGAATGTTAACGAAATATTGAACTAAAAAATAAAAAAAAATATAAATAGACCTAAAGCTTGAAAAAATAGTTTAATTGAACACATAAAAAAGAGGCGAAAAATTAGATAAAAAATTGTTCACAGATTAATTTAGAAAATAAAGTACTTGCTTAGAGAGCACGAAATTCTACAACACTGAAATGTCAAAAAGTTAATGCTGCTTTTGTAATCACGCGTTAAATTTGAAAATTGAGAGAGAAAACTAGAAAAATAAGCCAAAAAAAAGCTAAAAAATTTGCGTAATTTAGTTATATTTAATTCAAGTAATTTTGAAAAAGTAATAAATCTAACTATGAAAGCATCAAGTTCATGTATTCCTTTTAATGTTTTGCTTAGATTTGTAATACAAATTATTTATGAAAGTGCTTTTTACGTTTTTAGGACGAAAACAATTGGGATCTCACTATGCCAGGTGCTGTTGTTTTGTCTACATCCCAAGAAATTCGAACACTTTTTTCCATCATTATATCAACATGTTTCCCACCAAAACATAGCTATGATATTTTGCATCGTATTCGTACAACCGCCATAAATCTCGAAATTGTCTTCTATGATGAAATATTCAATAAGGCGTTGATTTCAATTGAATATTTATTCTGGAGAATGTCTGAAATGTCAGCTCCAAATCGTCCTGCACAAAAAGCATTTACCGACGAATTTCTACGTGAACGAAAATATATGAACTAAATAATTTTTGTTTATAAGACATTTACACCTGCACAAAATTTAGCATATTTTAATTAAAATCTTTATGCAAATCTATACCGTTTACACCATGTTTTTTTGACATTTATCAAGATTGTTTTTTTATCCCAAACAAAACCCATTAACCGAACAATTTCCAAAGCTAGAACCAAACAACTGCAATGTAGCCAATTCACACCTTTTTAAGCAGACCGTAGCTAATTAAATTTCAAAATTCAACAACTTTTTTTTTATTGAATCTTTATATTTCCTTAGAACAATGTACAAAAATCTTTGTCACAGGAAATTCAAAAATTTTCTTCAGCGTAAAGATGAATGAAATACATACGAGGGTGGATCATTAACTCAGTGTTATTTTGAATTTTCCGCCTCTTGATTGAAATGTCAACACTGCTCCTATCAAGAGGCAACTGTCCGTTGACTTCTGTCTAAATTTGAACAAGCTGTGTCATTTAGTTTGTGTGTGGCAGCCGTTGATAACAGACTACCTCGTCTTTTGAGAAGAAAATGGAAAAAAGTGAATTTCGTTAAACATTATTTTTTGGAAAAATATACCGTCAATCAAACCAAGGAAAAGCTCGATAAATACTATGGGGACTCTGCACAATCGATATCAATGGTAAAATAGTGGTTTGCCGACTTTCGTTGTGGTCGCACAAGTACAAATGACGCTGAACGTTGTGGGCAGCCAACTGAGGTCAGCACACCCGAAAATGTTGAAAAAATCCACGATATGGTGTTGGCCGATCGAAGACTAAAAGTGCGTGAGATTGTTGATGACATAGGCATTTCATATGGCAGTGTGGTTTCGATTTTAAATGATCAGCTGGGTTTAAGAAAATTGTCTGCAAAATGGGTGCCGCGTTTGCTCTCAATAGACCATGAAAATAAACTTGTGACAACTTCAAAGGATTGCTTGTATTTTTTTAACCGCAATCCGAATGAGTTTTTGCGGCGTTTTGTAACTATGGATAAAACATGGATCCATTACTTTACTCCGACGAACAAGCAGCAGTCTAAACCTGCTCTGAAGAAGGCCAAGGTGACTTTGTCGGCCTATAAGATGATGGCAACAGTTTTTTGGGATGCACGCGGTTTAATCCACATCGATTATACATACGTTCAAAAGGCGAAACAATAAACGGCGAATATTAAACCAACTTATTACACCGATTTATTGAGGATTTAAAAAGAAAACGACCTTATATGCACAACAAAAAAAATCTTTTTCATCAAGATAATGCACGAGTGCACACGTGTGCAGTCTCATTGGGCTATGAATTGGTACTCCAGGCGCAATATACTCCGTA
This sequence comes from Tachina grossa, assembly GCA_949987645.1. Lineage (NCBI taxonomy): Eukaryota > Metazoa > Arthropoda > Insecta > Diptera > Tachinidae > Tachina > Tachina grossa. Next base: position 32,793,811 of record OX465275.1, read on the forward strand.
TCTAGCCCCTAGTTTCTACTTTCTATTTCTAAACCTAAAGAAATGGTTTGGTGGAAAGAGATTTAGCTCCAACGATGAAATTATTGCGTATTTTAAGGACCTCGAAAAATCCTATTTTTTGGAAGGGATACAAAAACTGTAGAAACGTTGGACTAAGTGTATTGAGTTAAAAGGAGATTACATTGAAAAAGAAATTTTTGTTTTCCAAAAAAAAAAACTGTGTTTCATTCAAAAAGTGGCGGAGTTATTGATGCGCCCTCGTATAAGCTTAAAGAAAGAATTTTAAAGCAAATTTTGCGCAATTTATATTTGCACGTAAAATTTTTTTTTAAATTAATTTTTATAGCACACTTTCACATTCGGCCATACCGCACATGATAATAATTTAAAATAAACATGTCATATCTTGGCCTACAACATGTTATGGCAATATTATTGCATTGAAACTGACAAACCGAGTGTTCATAACATGTCCACTTAGCAAAACGTTCCGTTTCATCTACTCATCTAAACAAACAAACAAAAAAAAAAAGCTCGTACACGTACACACTATTATCATAAAAGCAAACTTAAACATGTATTTATGTGCTTAAGCATGCACGTGTGTGTGTGTGTGTGTGTGTGTGAGTAACCTCTACAATGAAGCAAATACACAATAAACACTTTGGCCTGTGTACTCATATGCATGTGCATGATTCATAAGTGTTAAACATAAAATTTTTTAAAACATTTTCAATATTTTATTTCTTTATTCAAAGGATGTTTTTTTTTCATTGTGTTTATTTGAATACTCACATACATACGAGTAGTACGAGTATGTAAACCTTTTTGTCGTTAGTGCTGGTGTTTGGTGTTTTAAAGTTTGTAGTTTATTTCTTTATAAAAGAAGACAAAAAAAAACCAACAAACTGAACCAGAGTGTTCAAGGTCTTTTGTATAGTTTACATATTAAACCGTTCTACAAAAGGCCGTCTAAAATTAAAGGATTTTGGCACACAAAAGATGAACTAAGAAATCGATTTCGGTCTCTACTTCTTTTTTTTCTGTGGCTTTGTTTATGTGACACACTCTTTACAAGATTTGTTTTGCGAATGACAAAAAAAAAAAAAACTACTCCGACTTTGTTGTGCTTGTATTTTGGGTAAAGTAAAAGCCATTTTTAACACCATAAATACGAGTATATGACGAAACTAAATTGAAATTTATGCGATTTCAGCTTTAAATGTTCCCTGATTTTTTTTATTGTTCGCGCAGTTTAATTTAATTTTTGCAATTTTATTTTGATTGTCTGTGCATTAATGGAATTTGTAGCTTTTGTTTGTGTTTTTTTTCATTAATGGAAAATATTTAAATAAAGTCTTATTGTTAATGTATTAAGATGATATTATTCACACTTTGCTCATCCAGTGAAAAAAAAACATTGTGTTTAATGATTAAATATCATGGGTTTTTGTAAATAAATAATTCCTTTTATTGTTTTATTATTCGGTGCCGCGTCGTTTCTGTGACGAATGTGAGAACTTTTCGAGTTGAAAAATTTGTTATCAAACTTAAGAAATACAGGATGAGTAAGAAAAAAACTTTATTTGTTAATATACTTTTTCAAGCTTATTTAGGTTTTTTATATGTAAATAATCCTGTGAAAAATAGGACATTCAATACAATCGAAAAGTTTTTCTCGATGTTCTAGATGCGAAAACTGCTTACAGAAGCGGTATACGGATTTAGAAAAAAGATATCATAAAAAGTAAAAGATTTATTAACGATTTTCTATTAGGGCAGCATTTAAAATAAACAATATTTTCGAAAAGTTATTATTAATATTATATATTGATAACACTGCATAACAGTGATTTGGATGTTTAAATAAAAATAGCCGATCCTACTGTATTTTTGTCTCCTGATTACGATGGTATCATTAGTTTTTCTATATCAGCTCTAGTTTTGAAGATATAGTGTCATTTAGGATTTGCATAATTTGCATCTCTTTTTGTATTATACCGTTAATATATTACGAATGGTACTCCAAACTTAAAAATACTTTCTGGATTATTTATCTACACAAAAATCCCTTTCATTTAAATAGATTCACATTGATGAGTATATCAGGGTATCTGACTATTATTGCAAGGATGTTAAAAATCGTGCGTTTTTAGTTTAGTCCTTTTAAAATTTTTTGATTATAATTTTTTTGACCAAATATAGCTAATTCTTATGTATTTTTGTTCGCTGATTATAAAAATAGGTTTATTTATTTTCTAGCACCTCTAATTTAAGAGATATTTTGTGTTACATAAAAAAAATCTTAAAAGTTTTCTTTTCGAAAGCCATCCAAAAAAATTATTTTTTATATTACATTTGTCCATTTACAAGTTATTAGTGCAATTATTACGCCAAAAAAAAAAAATTTTGTATGGACCAGTCCAGAAAATTTTTATGCTATTTTTAGTTAATATATCACATATTTTAAATTTCCAGGTTTTACGAAATAAAGAAAAAAATATATGTGATATATTAACTAGAAATAGCATAAAAAGTTTCTGGACTGGTCCATACAACATTTTTTTTGCGTAATAATTGCACTAATAACTTGTAAATGGACAAATGTAATATAAACAGGTAAGAGTGTTATATTCGGCTGTGCCGAATCATATACCCTTTACCAAAGTGTTTTATGTAGTATAGAGATACATACATAAGCACATACATAAAGTATAAACAAAAAGAAAAAAATAATTTGACCTAGTTACTTTTATGTACAAAAAAATAAATTTACAAACCCTAGAATCATTATATTAGATTTTTCTGATTCCTTATATCAATCTAGTAGTTCTTAAAAAAATATAGAAAGTGTGTTAAATAAAAAAAGAAAAAAGGAAATTAAAAAAAATGTTTTATTTAGTTACTTTAATATCCAGAAAAATAGGTCAAAGTTTCCAGCTCTTGAGCTGTGGTTTTTATTTCTATAATTTTTTACACCAAAATTTTCTTTCCAAAACGTAAAATATATATAATTTATAAAGGAAAAGATAAAAATTAATTAGACTTAGTTACTTTTATATATTACAAAAAGTGTAAGTTTCCCAACCCTGAGATCATTCTTTTTGATTTTTCTGATTTCTTACACCAATCTCTTTCTTTTAAGAATTTAAGATATGTTTAATTTATAGAAAAAATTAAAAATTTCTTTTAGTAAATTAATTTTGTATAAAAAAGTTAAAGTTTTCCAACCCTGGAATCGTCTTTTTAATGTTTTAAATTGTTTTTTTTTTATTTTAAATACCAATTTTTTTCGTACTCAGGCATAAAATAACTGTATTTAATAAAAAAAAATAAAAATTAATTTTCGGTAGTTAATTTTTAATATCACAAAGAGTTTAATTTTCCCAGCCCTGGAATCCCCCTTTTTGGTTTTTCTGATTTCTTACACCAATCTCTGTCTTTTAAGAATGTAAGATATGTTTAATTTATATTAAAAAATGGAAAAATTTGATTTACTAAGTTACTTTTGTATAAAAAATAAGGTTTCCTTCCAACCCTGGAAACTTCGTTTTAATTTTTTTTTAAATTTGAAATACCAAATTCATTCGTACTGAAGTATAAAATAAGTTTATTTTATAAAAAAAATAAAAACTAGTTTTCGGTAGTTAATTTTATATATCACAAAAAGTGTAAGTTTTCCAGCCCTGGAACCGTTCTTTTTGATTTTTCATATTTCGTACACCAATCTCTTTCTTTTAAAAGTCTAAGATATGTTTAATTTGTAGAGAAAAAGAAAAACATTTGTTTTAGTAAGTTACTTTTGTATATGAAAAAAATTAAAGTTTTCCAACCCTGGAAACGTCTTTTTAATTTTCTTAGTTTTCTTTTTTAATTTGAAATACCAATTTTATTTGTACTGAAGTATAAAATAAGTTAGTTTAATAAAAAAAATATAAAAATTAGTTTACGGTAGTTAGTTTTTTATATCACAATAATTATATGTTTTCCAACCCTGGAATTATCCTTTTTGATTTTTCTGATTTTTTAACGCAATCTCTTTCTTCTTAGAATATAAGATATATTTAATTTATAGAAAAAAGAAAAAAATTTTTTTAGTAAATTAATTTTGTATAATTTTGTATAAAAAAGTTAAAGTTTTCCAACCCTGGAAACGTCCATTTAATTTTTTAAATTTTTTTTTATTTATTTTTTTCAGAAATATTAATTTTATTCATTCTGAAGTATAAAATAAGTTTATTTAATAAAAAAAAATAATAACTAGTTTTCGGTAGTTATTTTGTATGGCAAAATGAAGTTTAAGCTTCCCAGCTCTGAAACCGTCTGCTGGATTTTGCTGATTTTTAATGCCAATCTTATTTCGACCATTTCTGACACACCAGTCCAAGAACGAAGTCTCTAGCTTTTCTGGAAGCTTCGGAAAACCGATTTCACGTACAGACAGACGGACAGACGGACATCGCTTATTCGTCTTCCCTATGCATAAGGATCCAGAATATATATACTTTATGGCTCGCTTATTAATATTCTAGAAATTACAAACGGAATGACAAACCTATATATATACCCTTTTACCATTTTTTGGTAAATGGTATAAAAACAATTTTTTTTGGATGGCTTTCGAAAAGAAAAATTTTAAGATTTTTTTTATGTAACACAAAATATCTCTTAAACTAGAGGTGCTAGAAAATAAATAAACCTATTTTTATAATCAGCGAACAAAAATACATAAGAATTAGTTATATTTGGTCAAAAAAATTATAATCAAAAAATTTTAAAAGGACTAAACTAAAAACACATAATTTTTAACATCCTTGCAATAATAGTCAGATACTCTGATATACTCATCAATGTGAATATATTTACATGAAAGGGATTTTTGTGTAGATAAATAATCCAGAAAGTATTTTTAAGTTTGGAGTACCATTCGTAATATATTAACGGTATAATACAAAAAGAGATGCAAATTATGCAAATCCTAAATGACACTATATCTTCAAAACTAGAGCTGATATAGAAAAACTAATGACACCATCGTAATCAGGATAAGGGTCATAAGGATCAGTCATTTTTATTTAAACAACATAAAAAAACTTGTATTTTGTTGTGCAGTGTAATATGTATATTGCAGCAGAAAAATCAAGAAGTTTTCTAATATGAAACTATTGATATTGACAAAATATTATGACTGTACGAAGTTCTATTTTACTGAGACTTCTAAAAAAGCATAGCTATAGTAGTTTTTTTTTCGATAGAAGCAGAACTCAGGGGATGAGCACTACTCATGCAATGAATCGTGCTAGAACTAGCAAACTAAATTGTACCTGAATCAAATCGTCACAGCTGTGATCGTTTCGGCAATTGTACGAAAACAAATTGAGTGAATCGTCAATCGTTCACGGCTGTGATGATTCGATCCCAGGGCTTTGAAATTGATTTTTATTTGGTTGGATAAATTTGTAACAAATCCTTACTAATATTATAAATGTGAACGTGAGTTTGTTTGTTTGCTACGCTTTCACCCCCAAACAACTGAACCGATTTTTAAAATTTGTTCACCTATAAAAATATCCAGTTCGGAACCGGACTTTAATATTTGGTAGGGATTTTCAAACCGCTAAACACGATTGTGAAAATTCTTTCACCAGCGTTAAACATCGCTTATTTTTTATCCCTTTCGGAACCTTTTTTTATTTTTCCGAAAAACTTAATTTTGGGCTGGTTAGGGCAATTTTCGTTTCGGGTTTCATTTTTAACCAGTTTTAAAACCGGGTTTTTATCGTCTTTTTGTCGGTTTTTATTGTTTTTTTTTCCTTATCAGTGAGTAACAAATAACAAAACATTCATAAATTTTAATTATTATTTCCAAAATATCAGATCAATGCTAGTGAAGCTTCGGCTAAAATCTAGTTGTATATATTAATAAAGAAAATAATGTGTTTTTCACTTTATTAAAAATTTGCGAATTTTGGTTTTTAGTTTTACGATTTCAGTTGTAGTTCCCATTTCAGTCAGAATTTTTTATTATAATGAATTTAGTAATTGAATATCAAATAAAGTTTTTTTTCTGTGAAAGCTGAAGTTATAGAAAATTTATAAATTTTTGTTTGAGTTTGCAGATATGGCCTGCAAAAACAATAGTTTTTAATTTTTCCGTCACAGCTGAGTCCTATTTGTTTTGCATTGACTTTTAACATAAAAATCAAATTGTTTTAGGAATAAAAAATAATTTAGTTTTTACAGAAAAAAAGTAATAAAACCTAGTTTATGAAACACAACCTGGTTTGTGCTACAAAGCCCAGTTTATGCAACAAAGCTGGGTTTATACAATTTTCTAGAACAAAAACCGGGTGATTTGCAGTAAAATCCGCCTGTTTTTGTAAATAAAACCCATATTTTAAACTTTAAAACCCGGGTTTTTTGAGGTAAGACCCATGTTTATTTTGCTAAAACAAATCAGGGATGTGAAATCTTTTAGTATATGAATTTACCGTTAATATGCAGTGATGGTATTTTGGTGCGTTTCTGGTATTTTTTGGTGCTTTTTGCCTCTTTATAAACGCGAAATTTTGGCTAATACCATTTTTTTAAAAGCGGGTATTTACAGTGCTTTTAACAATTTCTTACAGTGCTTTTGGTGCTTTTTTGTTAAATAAAAATATTTTTAATCTACAAAACTAAAACACTTTTAAGCACTAATATCAGGATTTTTTAACTGATGCTATGTACAGACCGTTGTCAGATCTTACAATATTGCCAGTAAAATGTGCTAAAAATTTCTTACAACCGTGTGAACTGGCAATTTTTGTCAGACGACGTTGCCAGAAAAAGCATTGTCCGTCCATTGCAAGACTAGCAACTGACAACATATTGTCAGACATCTTACAATCGTGTGAACACATTGTAAAATTATTGCCAGATATTTGTCAGACATTTTAATATTGTCAGATGTGCGAAGTTCATGCATCTGACAATCGCGTCATTGTAAGATAATTCTTTCTATGGGCAACACTGCACACGCTTGATTTTAAAGAAAAAGTTTATAATAAAAGATATGCAGACAAAATCATTGTAATTGCTTCTTTATGGTCCATAATTATTTATACTTTCACTTTTTACATTTAACACAAACACAAACGATAAATAATTATTTAATAATGGCCAACAAATGGTTTAAGTCTGGCAACGCATAACAACAGATCGCACAATTTGTGCATATGACAACAGTGTGAACTGACAATTTTGTCAGATGAATTTATTGTCATACAACCGTCTAGCAATAAATTGTAAGATTTTCTGACATCCGTCTGAACTGACAAGAAATATTGTGCTGGGAATTTTCGATTGCCAGTACATTGTCAGCACATTGCCAGATCTGACAATATTGTAAGATCTGACAATCGTCTGTACATAGCTTGAGGCTTCTTAAATTGATTTTAATGACAATAACGGAAACTATGTTAAAAACAATGTAGAAAACTTTTCATAATTGGGATTAAAAAATTAAATTTTTTTTACAAAATAAAAAACGGAAGTAACTGGAAAGTACCAAACATTTCTCTGCATAATAATTGATTGAAAGTAGTATGCAATAAGCATTTGTTAAAGTTTACACAAATATTTAATAATAATGGGTGTTTTTTATTGAGGTATAGAACTTTAAGTTGGCACCACTTTTTTAACTGGCGGCCATTTTGTCAGCTGTCAAGTGATTAATATTTAGTTTGGTTTGCCATTTCATCATGAACAGGTTGACAAAAGAACAACGCTTGCAAATCGTGCAAATTTATTTCGAAAATAATGGTTCAGTTCGCGAAGTTTACCGCAAGCTCCGTCCATTTTATGGTCGACATAATCGTCCATCAGAGCAATTAATTCGGTTAACCATGGATCGTTTTCGCACTACGTTTACTCTATGTGATAATACGCATCCGCAGAGACGTCGAACAGTGCGCACCGAAGAAACAATTGCCGCTGTAGAGCAAAGTGTTGAAGAGGACCCGAATGAATCGATTCGCCACCGTGCACAGCAATTGGAGCTTTGTCCATCAACTTTATGGAAGATTTTGCGCAAAGATCTTGGCTTGCGACCTTACAAGATCCAGCTTGTGCAAGAATTAAAGCCGCAAAACCATGCAATGCGTCGTGATTTTGGTGTATGGGCCGAAAATGAGATTGATCTCGATGCTGATTTTCATCGCAAAATTTTGTTCAGTGATGAGGCTAATTTTTGGTTGAATGGCTACGTCAACAAGCAAAATTACCGCATTTGGAGTGAAGAGAATCCACATGAGACCCTTGAGACGCCATTACATCCACAAAAACTGACTGTTTGGTGTGCTCTATGGGCTGGTGGAGTCATTGGGCCATACTTCTTCCGAAATAATGCTGGAGAGTCAGTTACCGTTAATGGAGACCGGTATAGAGCCATGATAACCGACTATTTTGTTCCCGAATTGGATGGCATGAATGTGGATGAGTTGTGGTTCCAACAAGACGGCGCTACATGCCACACAGCGCACGTCACAATCGATTTATTGAAGGAAACATTCGATGAGCGCATAATTTCGCGGAATGGACCTGTCAATTGGCCACCAAGATCGTGTGATTTGACACCATTGGATTATTTTCTTTGGGGATATGTGAAGTCGCTCGTCTACGCCAACAAACCAGAAACGTTAGGGGACTTGGAAGCCAACATTCGTGGCGTTATTGCCAACATACGGCCCCATATGCTCGAAAAAGTGGTTGAAAATTGGACCTGTAGAATTGGCTTTATTCGAGCCAGCCGCGGCGGCCACATGCCCGAAATCATATTTAAACATTAATGGCATAAAATTATCCTTCCAATAAAGCCAAATTGATGGACATTAAAACGATTTTCTTGTGTTTTATTTCAATTCGAAGTTCTATACCTCTAAAAAAAAACACATATTACTACAGGGTGGTTTAATTTAAGCGCCGATTTCGGACTTTTCATAAGGCTGTTAATTTGTAAGTGCAAAGTTAATCAAAATGTTCACGTTTACAACAAAATGTATTCAACGCACAATAGTGGTTAAATTTTAAGGGCCGATTTCGATTGAAAGCATGAGGTTATCAATAGCAGTCAGTTGTTTTAGACAACGGGTAGCCAAAATCTTTTAAGTTGAGAGTACTCAAGAAAAGAGTGACGCTTTTAACGCATTCTTTATGTGTAAATGATTTTTCAGTAACATACATATCTTAGTCTAAGCCTAAGCTTCACCTGCTATTATATGTATGTATGTGTATATGCTACTATATTATTTGACTCCTGGTTTTTTCATTATTTGTTTTTACATACTTATTTTTAACCTCCGACTAAAAAAAGGGGTGTTATAAGTTTGTAGTGTGTGTCTGTGTGTCTGTGTATCTGTGTATCTGTGTGTCTGTCTATGTCCATGTACAGCCCAAACGGCTGGACCGATTTTCATTTAGTTTTTTCTGTTTGAAAGATAAGTTGATCGAGAGGGTTCTTAGCTATGTTTGAAAAAAATCGGTCCAGCCGTTTAGAAGATATATAACATCTTTTCTGAAAAAAGTCGGGGGTTTTTAAAATGTTTAATTTTTGTTATTATTAAATTAATCAAGATTTTGTTTTAATTAATATGTTAATAAATTCTGTTATTACATCTCAAATACTTTGTTTATTTTTAAGCAAACATTTTAAATCATATTTTGAGCTTTTACACTCTAAACTCTCCTTTTTAAATGGCTTAGAGCTAGTTTTTCACATAAAGATAAACTCTACTTGTTAGTTAACTGCAGTTTAAACTTGAAACTTTGTTTTTCAGATACAGATTATCTAGTTAAAAATCTAGGTTTAACCGGGCAACATTACGCAGTTAAACTCAAGTTAGAACTATCAAATGATAAATATACATACATACATATATAGACATGTATAAAATAAATACTACGCAATTGAAAAAAACAGTTTTACTGAAAAGTTCAATAAATAAATAAAATGGATGCTTCTTATAACGACGAAGATTTTAGCGATTATCAAACCTATAATAACTTGGTTAGGACAATTGTGAGAAATATAAAGGAGATACGAACACGCCAAAATGATTTTTATGTGTGTAATGAATTGGAATTCTTTCAAATATTTCGTTGGATTTAAAATTTTATGTTCTTTTGTAGTTTATTTTTGGAGCGTTACTATTTTTAAGTCCATATTACTTATTTTTAAATTCTTAAAAATTTCAAAAAACATAGAAGTTTTTTAATATAAATTTAAAGAATTGTCATATCGCTTTTTAAGTATTGCCCTATTTATATAAAATATTTTCAAGAATGCCATATCTATATTGAAAGTAAAGTATGTCATTTCCAGCTAAATTGACAAATTTAAACCATTACTGAAAAACAGAATGGGCGGTTAAAACCCGTTTAACTTTGTTTCTTGGTTAACTCAAACGTATGTTAAACTAGGTTTAACTAATTAGTAAAAAACTAGCCCTTAATGTATTAAAATTAAAAAAAAAATAGTTTCGTGCTTTTTTATCCTCTTTTTCGTATTTTTTGCGCTTTTTACCCTTTTTGCAACAGCTTAATGTGCTTTTGATCTTCGTAGAGATACCAACACTGTTAATATGTGTAGCCAGATTTTTCGCGATATGTGGACTTGCTACAACAAAAATACATAAATTTTTGCTTTTTTTTTTGCTTTAAAATAATTTTGATAATGGGACTTTTATGACTGACTACCATTTGAATACCCTAAATATTTATATACTCGTAAAATATGAAAAAAAATTTTCACATAAATTGCGCTAATCTGAACAAATTAGAAATGTTAATTTGTTAGTCTACTATTTCGAATTTTTCATTTTATTATTTTCACTTCAGTAATTGATCTTTATTTAAGGTAAATTTTTTATAAAAAAAATTTAAAAATAATAACATATTATTTTAATATATCGCTGTAACGAAATTGTTAAAAAAAAAATTTGACTTAAGTCTAATTTAATAAATTATAAATAGAGAAACTCTTTTAGTTTATATTATTTAAACAATGTAATGAGCGATGATGCTCCACCTACCATTATCTCTACAATAGAGTCTGTATGTTGTACTCCATCACTGACACGAACTTTAAGTTGATAAATTTCCTTAACTTCACGATCCAACGACTCCTTCAAACGCAATTTACCAGTTTCAGGCTCCAAAATGAACTTACTATCATCTCCATTCACAAGAGAGAATGTCAGAGAACCCAAAGTATCAGGATCCGAAGCACGTATGGTGGCAATTAGATGACCGGCTGTTAAGTCCTCACTCACATTAAACGACAATGGTAAATCCCGAAAAATAGGAGGACTATCGTTTTTATCCAAAATCATAACTTTAAGCTAAAATGAAACAAAAAATAAGAAACATAAATATTAAGTTATTTTTTTTTAAAGATTTTCAATAAACTTTTTATAAATATTTTTATAAATATATTGAAAAGCAACATCTGCGTACATTAAGTAAAAGCCTGCGTGAGTCCCAACTATATTTTTTTTTAAATTCAATTAAACACAAAAAAAAATCGTTAAATGCTATCAACTGTAAAATCACACAACAATCAGTGTTTTTTTTTTTTTTTTGTTAATGTTGTCTTCTTTTGCTCAACTACTCAACAGCTTAACACAAGGCATCAAAAGTGATGTTGTCCATCATGCCACACAACACCAAAAACACAATAAAAGTTTAAGAAAAAAATAAAAATAAAAATAATAATAAAGAAAATAACCACAATAATATAAAACTATGTATGTACTAAGTGAGTAAAACAAGTATGGTCCATACATAAACTGGGAAGGCTTTGTGACTTTTTATATTATTTTCTCTTCTTTCGTTTCGGATGTTGCAACTTGCAAGTAGAGTAAAGCACAACAAAATGCATCATGTATGTTTTTACATTTTGTTGGCTGTTTAGTTTTGTTTGATTGTCCAGCTGGTTTTTTTGTTGTTGTTATAAGGGGCACGTACTTGCAGTAGCCACCATAGAAAGCGCCTTAACTGAGTGATACATCATCATTGTTGTCGTTTGTTATTATTATTATTATTATTGTGTTGTTGTTGTTGCACACATCATCCTCATCCTCGTCATCATCATCATCATCATCATCGAAAACAGCAACGTCAACATTATTGAATGTATATATCAGAAAACTTATGTTGAAAATTGTTATTGAAGTAATAATATAATTACAGCTTTAACGTTTTTTTAGTATTTCTTCTTAGTTTTTTTGTTTTTTGCTACCTTTGCTGCCTGCAATGACAGCAGCAATATTATTTCAAGCAAATCTAAGACAAAAAGCCTTTTAAAGGAAATAACAACTTTTATTTTTGTCGTATTTGTTATATTTATATGGATGTCATGTGTCTAACTGCAAAAATATATATAAATATCTGTATGTATATACATATATATAAAAAAAGAAAACATTTTAAAATATTCATGTTCGTTTAGCTTTTTCAAACCAACTAAACCACATTTGTAACTATTAAACTAATGCTCTTGCGAGTACCACGCTACATTTGCTATATTACTATTTATGTTGTTATTTTATTTTTTATTTTATTTTTTCTTTAATATTATTTTTCGTTTCTCTGGCTGCTGTTTGTTTTTTCTTAAAAATGAAACACTCCATTTATACAGCTGCATGCGTATAATGCGTCATTTGTAACTACATACTTCCACAACTTTAATACTCGTACTCTAACTACTCCACACTGCAACACTGAGTTTTATAAGTCTAAGTTCTATTTATTGGCTTTTTAGGATTTTTTTTTTGTTTGGATGTGCGGCAAAATTGTTTTTTTATTATAAACATTAATTTATTAGTTGTTTGTTTTTTCTCTCTCTCTTCTGTTTGGCAACAAAACTCTATCTACACGGCTGTGTGGTATTTTGTGTTTGTGTATTTCTATCATTTGTTGTCTTTCAAACAAATGATTGACATTTCTTGTTTGTGTTAAATAATATTTTTTTTTGTGCCATAAATGCTTTAAGGGAACATAATCAATTTATTTGCAAAATAATGTAACTGCACTGTAATTACGCAATAGAAATGTAAATTGTGTAACATTTGTCTTAAAGAGGCCTTAAAAACAAAAGACTTAAGAAATAAACTTTTTTTAAATATATAATTTATTATATTATTCAAGCATAGTGATTGTTTTTTTTTTTTTTTTTGTTGAAATTATAAAAATTTTATGGAGTGCTGACTGAAGTGGGTTTGAGGCCACATCAAAATGATGATTTAGAAATAACACAGTATGAAAAATCCAATTCAATTACACTCTACAACAAAATTTGAATTTACCCAAAATAAATTATAAATAATTTATAATAACTAATTCTGACAGAGGAGTACCAAAACATTATATCGCTGACTAAATCGTAAGCAGTCACAGCTCAAAAAAAATCCAGATAATGTATGCAACACAAAAACAGGTATAACGGTATTTTATATTGTTTAAGAAGACTGTGTGTTACGGGCGTTAGAGACTTATTCAGTGAACTTGCTTACGAAAAAACGAAACCATTTTCATAATTTTAAGTTGTTCCTGTTAATGATTTAGTGTGCGATATGTGTACTACTATATTGAAAGTTTATAAACGAATTTACTCCATTCTAAATGGTAAGGGGGGGGGGGGGGAGAGGTGGAGGGGTTTGTGTTTGAAGTACCTCCCTTTTGCACTTTGCCCTTCAGCAGAGGAAATGAAACCTTTGCATTTTAAATATAAGATGCAATCAGCTTTAGTATGTCAAATCTTATCAAAAACATTTGCGTGGAACCTTTTAACCCTCAAGCTCTTTTTCGTATATCGCGAGCCTATATTCAAAACACATCATCTCAAATTTTGTAGAAATGTGTTTCCGATGGCAAATAGCTCCTCTATGCAATATTCATCTGTAGTATATATTTCGAATCAAAAAAATGATTTTCCCCCTTTTATATAAATTTTTCTTATTCTGCTATTTCAAAGTATAATTTTTTTGGTGCAAATCAAACACCCATGTAAATGTCCAATATTTTTAAAAAATTAGCAATTTATTATAAATCTACCTCGTATCTTATTGCACTTGCCATGCTGAACACGATTCTGTTAAGGATTTTGATATCTTATGGCTAGTTTTTGATATATTAGTACTGAGGAGTTCCGATGAAAAATAAAATTGGTAATATATGTACAACTTTTAAACTATTAGTCGAATAGAAACATTTAGTATGGACCGATTATAGTCAATAACATAAGCTTTCGAAATTGATAATTTAGAGTGACCCTGTTACACTAGAGAGTGAGTTAGAGGGTGCTAAAGCTGACCACCTCGAGATGGAAGAGGATTTCAATCAGGTTTAAGTTATTTTTTTATGGTATTTTAAGTTTTTTCTTGTGGCTTTTCTATTCTTATATCTAGTATTTAAAACATAAATATTTTCAAAAACATCATATTTTTTCCGACAAAATATGCTAACTCTAAAAAAATATTTGTTTTTTGATCAACTAAAATATGCTATCTCATGAAAATACTCAAACCAGTGCAAAATAAAAGAGTTTTTTGCAGACTAGTAAATTAGTAAGCATATTTTAACCATATTATGGTTATCATTTATTTTTACAATAATGAGCGCATTAACTCATATTTTCGCTCTACGAAAAAGTTAGCTTTTTTGAATTGACGCGTTTTGAATATGGGCTCTCGATATATGTATATTTTTGTGGTTTTCACGTTTGAATACATGTGTCATAAGCTTCAGGTCTGTTTATATTTTTTAATTTTTTTTTGTGACTGAAAGACAAAAGAAAAAATTGAATATAAAAAAAAAATTAGAAAAATACTGAGGAAGTTAACCGAAATATCGCACTAAAAACTAAAAAATAGTTTAAATGGCTGTCCCACGATGTCGACAACGTTTGACTTGTCGCACAGTTACATGTAAGTGTGCGACAAGTCAAACGCTCGTGACATGCTGGGACAGGCCCTAATTGAACATATAAAAAATTTTTCGAAAAATTATATAAAAAAATTTGTTAAAAGTTTTTACAAAATACATATATGCCATAAAATTCTTTTACACTCTCAGAATACAGCAAAGCTTTCACAAATTAATGCCGCACCTCAAAAGTTATTTACGAATCAGTCCCTGTCCAGACTTGCAATTTTTGTTGCATAAATTTTTGAGTTCATACACAGAAAAAAAAGAATAGTAAATACAACTAATTTATTTGTGAATACAAATAAAATATTATTTAAAAAGGCACCTACAACGATTTTTGTAAATACAAACACACATTTGTAACATAAGAAAACAAAATCAACTCAATTATTTCCAATTAAAATTATTGTGTTATTCACAATTGAGTTGTTAACAAAAAACAAAAATTTTTAATAAATTTCTTTTTCAAATTCTAATGTGCTGTTTTTCGTTGTTTATTTATTTTTTTTTACAAATTGGTTTTTTATTAAATTTTAATTTAAAAACGTTTGGGATGAGTCGAACCGGCAACCTCTCGACTAATAGACTAACGTACTTACCACTCAGCTAAATAGCAAATCGTTACTAGGTACGCAAATAATGAATACGCGCAAAACATGACTTCTTATGTTTCTTCTTCATGGCGCATTTCGTGGATATAATCTAAAAATAACTTTGTTGATTAAAAAAAAACAAGCCACGACGTTTTTCGGCTTCTTGTCAGAATTTACACGTATACAACACCAACAATCAAAATAAACAACAACATCAGCACATGACCACGTTGAGTCAATCAACAAGCAAGATAAACACCAACACAAACAAAGTAATTTAAATCACTGCTGACCAGAGAAGCGCCAGAGTGCCGAACATCAATCGGCTTTTTGTACAAATGAATGTACATACGCTTATACATTTCTCTCGGTTTTCTCTCTGTGGGCAGCAGCGATTTAAATGATATTTTAAAATACGCAGTATTGATACAATACAATATTTAAGTTAATGCCAAATATTATTGAAATTAAAAATTTTATTCAACAACATGGTTTTGTTGAACATAAATCTTGTATATTTTTTTCTGTGTAAGTGAAGGAGGTGAGAAGACTGGGAAGAGGGTACACATTTTCATATACCCTGCATTTTTTTTTTGTTGTTAAAGTATTTAATCGTATTTGACTTGTTTTATAATTTTATTTCATCAGTTGTACGAAAAACAAAATATAACAAAAAGTAAATAGAATTGTTAATTTTTCAGGGAAATTTGTGGTGTAACAGATTTTTTAAATACATAATTTCAAAATAAGAATAATGTGGACACTAATGCAATTTCAAAGCAGAATTTTAAAAAATTTCAAGAATTAAAAATTTTAAATTAAGGATTTAGTAATACTCGTACCCTCTCGTGTTGAGTTTTCCAATAAGAAGCGTCTAACGATTTCTACTAACACTTGTATTGGTGTTGTTTTTTGTAATTGTTTGATGTGCTTTCATTAGAGACGTACAAATTTCATGATTTGTTACGCGTGAGTCATGCATTAGTCACGTGTTAGTCACGTATGAGTCACGCGTGATTGTAGTTGTATTTATAAAAGAGAATGATTAAAAAAACATAAAGTTTGTGATTTTGGATAACTTTAAGTTTGTTAAAAATCAAAATTTTGAATAATTCGTATTCGAAATCACTCACTGGTTAGGCAATTCATCAAGAGCCGTGCGCGAATAAAAAAAATTATGATTTTTTGCTTGTTTTGTTGGCTAAGCTAATTTGTTCCTGCATCGGATTTTCAAATTTAAAAAAATTAATGTGTTTTAATTAATTAATAATTAATTTGTATGGGGGAACTCGTCCCCCCAACACCGCTATGATTTTGGCGAACCATGTAGTTTATTTGTTTTAAAAGTTATCTTCATAAAATTTAGTATGCTTGGCTATTCTAGTTCTTTGTATGGGATGTAGCCGTCTCCCCTCTCTTATATCGCCAAGATTTTGTTTGAACATGCAGTTTATTTTAAGATATACCCATATCAAATTTGGTAACGCTCACTATTGTAGTTGTGAAGATATGAATTGATCCGCGAAGAAATGGGCTTTGGCCCCACTGTGCGTCGGTTTAAGGTATATAAGATTTTTTTAATTGTTCTTCAAAACTCGAATGTTTTCCAAATTCAGACATTGAACTCTGACATATTTTAAATTTAAATACATATGTATGTAGTTATTTTAACATTTTATAATATTTAATTTCTTTGTAATTTTTGCCAAGTGAAATTGTAATCAAAAGAATTAATTGCTGGTCTTTTTGGAGAAAGTTTTTGATGCGGCCATCACAAAACCTTCAAAACTACAAATTGAGAAATAATTCCAGTTTAAAACTAACACTATACGTGTTAATAAATGTTACCAATCAAAAATTATATTCTAAGTTTAACGCTGCAGATGAGAACTTTAAATTACACTTTTGTTTACAGTTAAAGCTTTTGTTCTCCGAAAATGAAGTTCTTGTTTAAACATTTACAAAACCACATGATTTTTTCTTCACATTTAATAATAACATGTAAATTTATGAAATTTTTTTAATATATTTTTTCTACAAGAATATTTCATTAAAACATTTGAGATAAAAAAGGAACATTAAAATAAATGAGTTTCGCACCATGTTCTTCGGCTACAGAAAAATAAAAATATGCGGAGTTATAAAAATTAAAACTGATTTTAAAATACTTTAAAAGACACAACAAAAAAGTGGTTAGCAACAACTGTGTGTGTGTGTGAGCATCACATTAAGCATTGACCTAAATTTTAGAAATTTCCAAATATTTTGAAGATGAAACTAAAACCTTTAGCATGAGTAAGTCTTCAATGTAAAATATTTAATAGGAAAACAAAACACTTTAAAATCATTTTGCCCAAAAGACGAGTGAAACGCATAAGTTGAGCGACATTAATATAAGGAAATATGTCTCTATTACGACAATACCAATACAAAAAAAAAGTATTAAGTGACATTAATATGAAAATATATAATCATATAACTAATGTTAAGGAAACCAGCATTTGAAATCTCATTTACAAAACTGTGTAAAATTTATTTATGGAATTTACTAAATTGAGCAACAAAAGCTTTAGCGCTTAAAAAAAAAACTTTTGATTTTTCTTAAAACTTTATTTAACTGCTAGATTATTTTTTATTCACCACCAAAAAAAAAATCCTAAGCAAACATTAAATGTTTAATAAAGTAATTTAGTGTTTCTGTGTAGCAGCCACGACGCGACGTTCGAATGCATTGCAAATGATTGACATAATACTCGATTGTCAAAATGTCACCAAAAATTTTGTGGTTGCTTGTTATGGTTGTTGTTGCTTGATATTTTAACATTGCATTTTTTTTTAATTTTTTTTTATTTTTCCTGTCTGTTTGGCAATGTTTTTGTTACTTGTACAAACAGCTCTAATAGAGTTACTCTTGACACCAGATACAGCCATCCCAAAGGCCCCAATTTAAAAGCTGCCTGCCATTCATTTAAAGTGGTACACATTTCTTTATGCCCAGCTCTGTTAACAAAATCATGATCAAGCATGTTTAGTTAAGAAAATAATAAAAAAATATATATATTTATAAAATTTAGCACATAGATTAAAATCTTTTATAGCATAGATTGACTTCAAGGTTTTTAATACTTAGATTTTTGTTGACGTTTAGTAGTTGCAAAAAAGGCGAAACCAAAATGATACAAAAAAACTTAAAAAACCAGATACGGATAAATAAAGTGGTATTGTAAGCATTTGTTTTTCATTGAATTAGTTGCATATTAAAGCATGCAACATTTGAAGATTTGTATCTTATTTGCTTTTCAGTCATTTCCAGTCAATTCGACTAGTGTAATTGTTAATGTCTCTTTCGTATTTATTTTATGCATAAAATTGTAGTTATGTTTATATGTATATATGTGGATATGTTTTTTTTAGGTTTGAAGTCAAAATGTTAAATAATTCTTTATTACATCAATTTATGATTATCTCTGTGGTTATAGAATGTTAAATGTGGGAAAACAATATTCATCATACATTTATTTTTTTTGGGTATCGCCAAGTTATTAAATATTTATGAAAACAGTTTTAAAGGTTCTACAAAATAAATAAAGTTTATAATTATAGTTTCATAGCCTCAGGCCATTACAATACAAGTGCAGCGGAGGTTTAAAGGTCTTGTTTAGAAGGGAGGAAGACGGGTACCTTCTATACAAATGAATTATTAAATAATTAATAAATATGACTTTTTTAAAATGTGCAAAACTTAGCAAAACAAACAAAAATTCATAATTGTTTTATTCGCTCACGCTCCTGATGAATTGCCTGCCATTG
Organism: Tachina grossa; assembly: GCA_949987645.1. Taxonomy (NCBI): domain Eukaryota; kingdom Metazoa; phylum Arthropoda; class Insecta; order Diptera; family Tachinidae; genus Tachina; species Tachina grossa. The sequence continues at coordinate 32,813,178 of OX465275.1, forward strand.
AATGACTTCGGATACGAATTATCAAAGATAGGTTTTTAGAAAGCCTATGAAAAACGGCTCATAGTGCACTTGTATTTATCTCTTTTTGGTGCTCAAATAGGGTTTGGGAAAAGGGAATGACCGGGCGGAAAATCCAGGAAAATGTCTACCTGATATTTTCCGGAAAAAAGGCAAACTAAAATACAAGTTATTTAATAAATATACAGACTTCTCTGACACACATATTTATAAAATGGCTTAAGTGACAGTCAAATTTATTTTCATTCATATAAAAAAATTGTTTTGTAATCCTTTTTTAATTTGATATCAAAATTTTCATTGTTTTTTTTTTAATTACAAAAGTTCATTTGAATGATCGTATGTCTAAATTTACGCGATGAAATTGTTTAAGTTATCTTTCCAAAATTTTGTTTTTTTTTCAAATGTAACTGCAAGAAAGAAACAATTTCTTCGACACGGATAAACAAGCCGTAAAATGTCCATTGAAAAATTTTTTTTATATAAAATAAAAAGGTGAGCTGTTAAAATTTATACCGAAATTTCATAAAAATTCATTAAAATTGAAGTCATACCATTTATCCTAATTCGTCTAACTACGAGACAAATTATTGCTCTATTCGAAAGGTACATGCAAGATGCATTTAGTAATGGCCGTTTCAGACTTTAACACAATTATTAATACTTTTGTAGAAAATAAAACTCTGACATGTTGAGTTGTTTTTTGGTGAGATTTTTGAAAGAGAAATTAAATGATTAATAATGAATGTATCGTCTTGTCTATGGACGAAAAAAAAGCCGCAGTTTTGATTCTTTAAAACAAATATTATTTATTGTCTTTGCTAGAAGGTTCGTGTATTTGCTTTATGATTTTGTTCCAAATATTATTTCCAACACATATTTTTTTCATATATTTTTCAAACTAATGTATAATACTTTAAATTAATTTTTATGTTTTAAAAACATGGCAATAATATTTGTGTTTTTCATTATCAAAGACAACAACTATCTTTGAACAAAATAATTTAGAGAATTCAAACACAAAAACTCAGAAGTATTTTTAAACAAAAACGTCCTAAGTCTTCTTACTGAATTAGGGCATTAGAGTCTGAGACAGCCTTAATGACTGTCTTTTAATCACTATAACATAAGAAAGTGCAATACGAGTACTTTGTATAAGTATCAATGATTGCAATGTTCAAATTGTTTCCTTAAATTAATAATGCGATGTTAAACAAACTTGAAGTGATTTTTTTGCGAATTAGTGAACAAATTTTGGAAAGTGTAGTGAAAATTTTAACCTAAAAGTAGCTGTAAAAACTTGGAATTGACAGTATTTAAATTAATTATAAGTGGACGCTATTATTGAAATCCTGAAGGAAATATTTGAGGAGAAATAAAATGATTAAAACTAAAGACATTTAGACAGGCTATGGCTCAGGGTATTTCAAATTCGGTGCAGCTGAGTATAGTACTGTAACTTGCTTGTATAGTACTTAACGATAACGATAAGGTTGTTTATCAGTCTTTCACTACCGCACTAATTGCGGTAACAGTCATTAATTAGTCTTTATATGATCACTTACTAAGTAATAGCTATATTTCATTCGCTCGAATTCACTTAAAAATTTTTCAAAATGTATCTTAGAAGTGCTTTTGTATTAACTTTTAGTTAAAAAGAATGCTTACATCAATAAAACAATCGAAATTTCGCCAATTTTCATTTAATAAATGCACTTAATTTAGTAAATTAGCGATCTTTTCATTCCCGTTTCCCAGGAAGTGCAAAAGTCCGGCAAATCCCAAAACCTATTCTCAAGTTTTAATTTTGTGTGTTTGTGTGTGTGAGACAGAGAGATAAACTAATATAAACCTTTAATATACCTGCTTTTTACTTTCTCATTATAAAATCTTAACTTAAATATTAAAACCATATCAAGCTGAATTCTTGGGCAAAAAGTCTCGTGTATTTCTACAGCCGTATGGAATAATCGCTTAAGTCGACTTCAAAATTTTTACTATCTTAAACAATCGTGCTACGTTAGAGAAAAATCAGTGAACATTTTCAAAAGAAAATAACAATTCATAAGATGAGGGTTGTATTTTTTCGTAAGTCGTGCGATTCGGTAGGATTAAAGGGCTCTAACGCATGGTTTTACTTCTGTGTGATCCTTTCTTTGCATATGTACCATTGTAACCACCAACTTTCAAGTGGATTATAATACAGCATAATAAAGCTAATGATTCTTAAGTCAAGCGATTATTCCCCATATTGCCACAGATTTGTAATACATTCTAAAGTAAATTTCCCCAAAATAAAAGCCTGCCTTTTTTCCGCTTAATTGACATGAATACAATTAATGAATTCCTGAAAAACCCCTTAAAACTAATTTTCACTGTTAATTCACAAGCAGCCAAAATACATTTTAATGTCAATATAATACAAAAGCTTTTAAAACGATGCAGCCGAACCAGTGCAGCGAAATCCTCAACAATGAAAAATTGCTCTACAACATTAAACCGTTGATTTAGGCCACTTAATCACAACCGAGCATGTGTGTGTCCATTAATTTAGGAGACTTGGCCAAAAAATAAACCACCAACTAACACACTACACTAACAAATACTCGCTAAGAGGTAAAAACAAAAAAGAAAATAATATTCAATTAGAACCAGCCAGACGATAAACTACAAAAGGGAGGCCTTTTGCAAATGTATACAAGAACACAAATAATAAATATCTACAAATATACAAAATAAATATAAATAATAAAAAATAAAAAATATACGAGTATATAAAACAAACCCTAAAAACGAAATACCACACAAAGTATTAATTTGAAAAATTACTAAGGGGCGTTCACCAACTTGTCACTCAACAACATACACTCACACGCTGCTTGCCACAAACAGATAAATTAAAATCATTCGTACAAACAACAAATTTGATATACATCCATATTTATATGTATGTATGTATGTATATTTCTTTTTTGCAAATAAATTTACAAAGATTTTAGCAAAAAAAAAAAAAAAAGCTCTAAAGCTATAACTTTGCACGCTTATTTTAAATTATTGTGGTTTCATTAATTAATTTAAAAATACTTAGAAGAAATATTAGTAAAGAAGAAACACAGCTAAAGAACAAATTTGCGAAATCTTAATCCTAATTTACTTCTTTATTCTGTCCATTTTAATGATATGAAAAATTTCTTTAAACTTAAAAACATTACAAAAGCTTTTTTCTGCTGAAAAATAGAAACTTTTAAATAATTAACTGTTTGCTTATATGAATGTACTCGTATGTATGTAGATATGTATGGTGTGTGTGTTATTATGAAATGTGCTTTCTTTTATTTTACTGCCAGTTGTTGCTGCATGTAGCTAGCATTAAAGGATTTTATAATATTTCTTATGATTACGCTTTTTTTTATGCATTTGTTGATGTTGCACATTAGATGAGTGTCAGTTATTATTAATAACAATAATGTGCAACACCGTCATTTTTATAGCCTCAAGTTATATTTTAATATTAGTGTGGTAGTTTTATGATTCTAAGCAAACATTTTTTCTTCTACATACAAAATCACTCACACGCATGCCTATAAATATTTTTATTCAAGTGCATAAATGCTTGATATACTCTTAAGGCTGATGGTTGGCAAGCGATTGTTGTTTGCTGCTGAAAACAACAACAACAACAACAACAACAACAACAACAACAAAAAGAAAAAAGAGAAAGACATATTTTACAAAAAAAAACTAATGATTGCATTTTATTTCCAAATATCAACTTTAAGAATAAAAAAAAACTACCTGCTAAAAGCAGGCGAAGCTACAAATGGATTTTTAATGATATGTAATGATTTTTCATTTTTTTTTTTTTGCTTTAAGTAAAAACCTGTCTTTTTGCATACAAATTTTTTAATAAACCAAAATACCAGAAGGGCAACAAAAAATTAAAGAAATTATATTATTTTAACGAAGGACTTAAGAAAAGAACTTTAAATATTTTTTCTGAACGTAACGTAAAGAAAATATACTATTAAAACGAAAGACTAAAGAAAGGAACTTTTAATTTCTTTTATATAAAGCAAATAAAAAAGAATTAACATAAACACTTTAATTTTTTTCGGAACATAAGCGAAAGAAAATATACCGTTAAAACATAAGACTGAAGAAAGGAACTTTAATTTTTTCAAGTAATATAAATAATATATGTATGTCTGCATTAGTCTCCTGCACAAGACATCTTATAAGAACTTTCAAGACATGAGGGATTTTTCAAATGCTTTACTACAGCGAAATATTCTAAAACAAACGCTAAACAAATTGTTTGAGTATTGTAGGTATAAGAGTAAAGAAGAAAACACTTCTTGACGGAAGAATTTGTGATACTTGCTTCTTTCTACGCATGAGCGCGTGTACAAACGTCATGCATGTATGTGTGTATGATTTTTTATTTTTCTGCGCAAATGCAAAGGCACACACATGCATTAACATTAGTTGTATGCGGTTAATCACATAATAGCTTACCACCCTGCAGTCAGACTGCGGCCAAGTGACTCTATGTCAACACTAAAATTCTAGTAGTAGTTACATTGTCTACAATTTCTCTTCTATTCGTCAGTATAAAAGAAATAGAGAAAACAGATGTGGTGTATTTCTGGTGGATTTTGCAACAACTTGTCAATATACATAAATTTGTATGTACGTAAGGTATAGAAATGTACCAGTAAATGTCTGGTTGGTATGTCTCCATGTTCCCATAAGAACTATGAAGTCACTACGTAGTCAATTGTTTTAGTGTTACTAGTAGATTTCCAATGACAAGCACATTCTAAATGTCTATAGCACAAAGTATTGTATGGGGAATAATTGTAGAGTAGTACTGGTGACAAAGTCAAATGCGACTCAGTACATTTTCACCATCGACATTTCCTTCAGGGTTATAGTACGACAGCATTTATTATTGGTTTAGTATAATACATGCGACGTGAATACATTTAAAAATCATGACGTTTTTACATTTCAAGACTGTTTACGCAGCTCTCTAGTAAGTATAAGGAAAAACACTTAAGAAAAATACTTTATTTTTTTCTTAATATAGAGTAAAGAATATTTACTATATAAACGGAAGACTTAAGAAAGCAACCTTAATTTTTCTTAATATAAAATGAATAAAAGATACGAAAGACTTAAGCAAATAACTTTAATTATATTTTTTTTTGTAAACATAAAATAAACTAAGTGTGTATGGAGAATTTTTTTGTTTGATTTCTTATATTCTCTCCCCCCAAATCGGTTCAGTTTTATGTAAAAAAAATACAAAAAATTTCATATATAACTTAGTGTCGTTTTGAGCACAAAACTATTTTCCAAAAGTTTTATCTGAAGTGTTGCGCATTAAAACCCTAGTGTCCCTCCTTTTAAAGCGGATGTGTCTAGTAAATTTCAAGATATTACGAGGGATTAGGATGTGACTCGAGTTTTGTTGAATATATGCCTGCGAATTTTACAATTTCAGCAGTCACAAGTGGGATATTTATATCAAGATGTAAGTTTGAATTTCTGATGTTTCAAGGAGGCGATGTTATTAACCATAAAATTTTGTTTTGCCTTCGTTGGATTTTCTCTATATTGGAAGCTAAAGTAGTGATCCAAAGCTGAATTCCGTACACTCCAAAAAAAGACATATACTATTATTAAGGAAAAAAAGTTTCTAAATTTAAGTAAAAAAAAATTCTAAGTTTAAGTAATTTTTTCTAAGTTTAAGTAAATTTTTACAAAAATCTGGAAAAAATTACTTAATATGAGTAAAATAAAGTTCATATCCTTAAAAATAGTTCATAAAAATACACACAAAAATTCTCACATTCAAGGACAAGTTTAATGGATTAAAGGAAATATTTACCAAAAATTGGAAAATGGTTTAAAAGTTTAGGAAAAATGTATCCTAAGAACTAGTCCATCTCGTTTTAAATCAAAAAATAAATTTTAGGAAATGACTTATTCCTGATTAGTTCATCAAATTTGACTTACTTGAAAGATATAAAAAGTTTTAAGTATTTTGTCTTTAAATTATAGAATATATGTTTTGTTTGCATTAAGCAAAAAATCTAAGGAAATTTTTTATTCTTCCGAGGAATATTTGAACTTGTAATATATTTTTTTGTAAATAAAATAAAATTTTAAAACTCAAAACTTTCAATACTTATTCAGGCTGCTCTGTTAGGCAATCAGTCAGAAGGTTGTTAGTTCAATACTTGTCTCCTCTCAAAGAATTAATATGTATGTATGGTGAATATAATATGAAGATATAATAAAAAACATACCATCTGGTATAGAATTTAATGAAAAATAAAAAAGTACCAGAATTAAAGACATAAAAAAACTTTGTAAAATTTACTAAATTTGAGATCCAAGATGAAAAATTTTTTTTCTCAAAGTTCTGAATTTTATGCGAAAATTTTACTCAATTTTAGAAAAAATTTACTTAAATATAAAAATATAATTACTATAAACTACAACATTTCCAGTTGTATTTCAGTAGTTTCCAATTGTTTTTCAGAAACTTCTAAATATGTTTCAGAAGTTTCTAATTATCGTTCAGAAGTTTCTAATTATAGTTCAGAAGTTTCTAATTATATTTCAGAAATTTCTAAATATGTTTCAGAAGTTTCTAATTATATTTCAGAAATTTCTAATTATATTTCAGAAATTTCTAAATATGTTTCAGAAGTTTCTAATTATCGTTCAGAAGTTTCTAATTATAGTTCAGAATTTTCTAATTACACTTCAGAAGTTTTCAATTATGTTTTAGAATTTTCTAATTGCATTTCAGAAAATTCTAATTGCTTTTCAGAAATTTCTAATTGTTTTTTAGAAATTTCTAATTGCATTTCCGAATTTTCAAATTACATTTCAGAAGCTTCCAATTGTATATCAGAATTTTCCATTTTTATTTCAGATATTTATATATATTATTCTGTATAAAATTTTGGGGTTTTTTTAAATAAACAATATGTGTAGGAATTATACCACTTTATTGTGAACTACATACATACATTCATATGTAAAAATTTACACACATACATGTATATGTATGTACATATGTATATGCAGAAGATTGACCAAATTAATTAATCTGATTTGAAATGTTAAATGTATTTATGTGTTTTTACATAGTGCTAGAAATCAAGAAAGGAAAATACTGTATTACTCTCTTTGTAAATGTCGCTTTTCCACATTAAAACCAAAATCACCATATCAGTTATTTTGTATCATTTTATTCATTTCATGGTATAAAAAATGTAAATGTACAATTTTTTACTATGTATATTATTCAATACAGCACTTGCAATACAATATACATATAATTACATATATTATTTATGTATAAAAAGAAAATGATTATTGATATATTTTTAATAATATCAACAAAAAAAGTATAGGTTACTTGGTTTTCGCACAATATACGTATATATATATATATATATATATATATATATTATTGAAAATATGTTAACATACAATACTTAGAAATGATTAGATTTTATAAAATGTAAGTGCACAAAAATAATATATCCACATAACAGTCTGAAATACATTAAGAAATTTCTGAAATTCAAATGGAAAATTCTAAAATACAATTGGAAGTTTCTGAAATGTAATTTGAAAATTCGGAAATTCAATTAGAAATTTCTAAAAAACAATTAGAAATTTCTGAAAAGCAATTAGAATTTTCTGAAATGCAATTAGAAAATTCTAAAACATAATTGGAAACTTCTGGAGTGTAATTAGAAACTTCTGAACTATAGTTAGAAACTTCTGAACGACAATTAGAAACTTCTGAACGATAATTAGAAACTTCTGAAACATATTTAGAAATTTCTGAAATATAATTAGAAACTTTTGAAACATATTTAGAAATTTCTGAAAAACAATTGGAAACTTTTGAAATACAAATGGAAATGGTGTAGTGATGCACGAATATTCGTATTCGAATTGTCAAATATTCGGCCATTTTCAGTAGAATACGAATGTATTCGTGTTCGCCAAATTCAGGCGAATACGAATACGAATATTTTTCCAAAGAAATTAAATAAATAAATGCATAAATCCTAAACGAAATTTAAATAAATGACTAAAAATCTTAGTTTTTCGAAACCCATTTAATTTTTTATAGAAATTTGTGTTTTGTATCATTTTCAAATATTATTTAATGACGATCATTAAAATTTTGGGTACTTTTTATTAACTTTAAAGTACGCCAACAAGAGTGTGAAGTGCTTTTTCATAACAATTTTTTAATATTTTATATTGCATATAATATTCGTATTCGTATTCGCGAATATAAAAAATTGACATTCGTTACATCACTAGTACATACATATGTGTGTATATATAAACAAAATACTTAAGAAAAATAATTTTAATTATTTTTCCTTAAAAAACACAGTCAAAAATGTCCATTATTGACGCATTACACAAATATTTAATTTGCATGTAAATTTGCAATTATTTGTGTGACTCTCAAAAATTGCTTTAATATTCAGTAGAAATAAAAATAAACTAAATATAAATACAAAAGAACTTTGCCTAAACCTTAAGGCAATTAACTATATTTGTTTAAAGTTTCTTAACTTAATCAATATCGAACAAACAAATAAAGGCACGCATTATTGCTGAGAAGGAAACATTAAAAGAAGAAACTAACTCGTAAGCATTTGGTAACTGATTGGCATTTGATTATGCCCTACAGTTAAGCAACGATCAAGAGAAAAAACAAATAATGATCACAATATAAAAAAAAAAAACAAAATGTAATGAAAATAAGCGGCTGCTAAAGCATGCCGAGAAGTAAGAACTTGTAAGTTTAACTTAAATAAAAACCACAAAATACTACAACATATGACGGAAGAAAATATGTATTGCCAAATAAAAAAAGGGAGTAAATTGCAAATAAGAATGTTGAAAAATACTTTTTACCTTATTTTCGATTGCACAATTTACTTTTTTTAATCTGTTTTTTTTTTCATTTTAATGAAGCTGCTTGTATCATCAGTTGGAGTAATTTTTTAAGGACAGAAAGCATTGCAAGACTTAACAGCAAATAAATGATATTCATGATTTAAGAAATTAATATACTCGTGATTGGAAATTGAGTTTAAGGAAGGAAAAAAAAGAATTAAATAAATGAAAACAAATATCAAAATCATTTTATTTTTTTGTTAACAAGAAGTTCTTTTTCTTTCACAAACATTTTCCATAAGTTTAAGTCTTTCCTTTGCTTAATAAATTTAATGCTAGGGAGGACAAAAAAATTAATTAGAAATTATGATTGTAGAATTCTTTTTTATTTGTAATTAGAAGCAAATTTTGCTAAATGCAAATAACAAACTTGTATTTCTTTTTATTTTTTATTTTTTGGGTTCATTTCTGTTGGATTCCAAAAAATCACGATGTAAGGGCAATCACGATCGAATATGTTCTGTAGAAGAAAAAAAAATAACTACAAAAATTTGTTAAAGTTAATTTTTTTTTTCTTACATTTTTTTATTAACTGCGAAACAGCGACAACAGTGGGGGACAGAAAGTTGAGATGCAATTCTTTAAAAATGTCTAATAATAATAAAAAAAATTTTTTTTTGAGTTTTTGTTTCAATTCATCATGAAGAGGCTGATTTAAGAGTAATAAGGCTTTTAAAAAAGCACAACATTGCTTAGAAGTTCTAATAAAATAAAAGAAATGTATTCGTAAGACATGATTTTTGGTGAATTCGCTAATTATTTTCCGACAAATTTTTTGTCCACACAAATTAATTTTTATTTGCATGACAAAATAAATTCATCCAAACAAAAATTTGTCTGAAACAAATGGGTAATTATTTCATCTTTAAGGCTTTTTTGGATTAAAGTAGTTATATGCATACACCTAGAAAAAAGATTGGTTGGAAAACGGTTAGTCCAATAAAATATCATTTGCATTAACTATATTTCAGTTCACGCTATCAATTTTCTGTTAATCCAAAAAACAATCCATGTTCATTGCCATAAGGGCATAATTGTAACAAAGATATGATTGTGACAATACTTAAATTGATTGCATCAATGATGATCAATAATGAACTGATTGGTTAACCCAACCGAATAAAATATTACGAATTGGATTTTACTACCAACTTTTGGTATTAGCAACTAAAAAATTGTCGTTCTATATTAAAATTAAAATAAAAACTTTCAATCAGTTGCTGCAACTAACTAGAGGTTGAGTTTACCAACATAGTTTATAGCAGCAAATTAAAAAATTAACTTTTGTGACTTTCAAAGATATTATGATTTGTGAATTCTCAAATGCTTTTTGAAAGTCTGCGCATAAGATAACAGGTTTGTGGCTTTTCAAAATGTGTGGTTGAAGAAATATACATATATAGACATGCTTCACCATTAGGAAATAAATTTCAATTAAAATAAACTTATGACAATATGTCAAATAATAAATTTCTTAAATTGTGTATTTTTATTTGCGTTTATTGTTTATTTTTATTTCAGCAAGGAAGGCCAATTTTTCTTTTACAGGTACCAATTATGATATTGTTTTAATTATATTAACCAAATTTTCGGTAGCAAGAATAATATTTATTTCAAATTCCATACTGTCAACCAATTTTTTCTGTTGCTGCAACTATTGGGTTTAGGGTTATAATTAAAATATAGTGGTACCACAAGAAAATTTCAGTCGCTATAGCAGAATTCTATGATAGTTGCTGCAACCGCCAAAATTCAATTGGCGACAAATTCGGTTGTCACAACGAATCTGTTTTCTCTGTGTAGTTAAACTAGAACAAATATATTTTTTTTATCTAGATATTTTTTAAAAATGTATAGAATATTGAACAGCTCTAAAAAGTACACAGAGAAAACAGATTTGTTGTGAGAACCGAATTTGTAGCCAATCGAATTTTGTCGGTTCCAACAACTGACACACAATTCTGTTGTAATGAACGAATACAGCTTTTGTAGGCACCAATTTTTCGTTCGCGATATTTGAATTTTTGGAATGAAATGGTTATATCAACAGAAAATGTTAATTGTGACTATAGAAATAATTAAGTGATACAACCAATAAATCAGTGATGCCAACTTTTTTGGCTCTAAAGGCACATCAATATTTAAAAAAGCACTTAAAAGCGTAATTTTGATATCTAAATAGCGTAAAAAGCACTTTCGTGAAAAACGACTGAAAATCCATAACGTGAATTAATGTGAAGTTTAATAATGTTTAACATTTTCTTAGCTATTCTCCATTTAATGAAATATATCAGACGAAAAATGTATGCCTTACACTGAAAAAATAAATACGCCGAGTAATTATTAAAATAATTTTAAGAAATACACAAATTTCTTAAAAGCACTAATTAGTGCTTGTTCTTATTTTGGCACTAACGCTCGAAATTTGGCGTTTTGAGTCTTCAAAAAGCACTAAAAATAGTGCCAAAAGCACCAAGTTGGCATCGCTGCAATAAATTGGTATTTCAAAAGTAATCATTGGTAGACATAGCTCATATAAATACATACATAAAAACAATTTGTGCAGAATAAAAAAGGTAAGTGCATTATTATATTATATTAATCGCAAATTATTCTAGCTTTGTTATATTCTGAAGTGGAATGTGCAAATTTTTTCACGCGGTGCATTGTAACATCCCTTGCCGGTGTTCGGCTTTAATACACAGATTTTTTTCCTATCAAGAAACTACAAATTATTTGCATAATTTCACTTCAGAATAATAGCAATAACACTTCGAATATTTTGCGACATATATATACAATAATGTCCTTACCTTTTCTATAAAATCAGGATTTTGTGTAATTATTCTGCTAAATATATTTTTTATTGACATTTGTATCTAATTTTTATTTTTTGTTTCTTATATTCATGTTGTTCCACAAATGAGGAATAAGCAAACGAATATGTTTTTCCTTTTGTATTCAAAACAAAAAAATTGTTTGAGATAACTCTTTATTCGGTTAGGAATATCAATAAAGTAGTTTATTTGCTTTTCTTTTATTACAATAGAATTTCAGTACGGTGGTTAATGATTAATTCGTTCTAATAACCGAATTTATTTTTTCAAAATAAATATTGTTTACAAGAATAGTTTTTTTTTTAATTTCAAAAGCCAATATTCAGTCACGTTACTTTCTAATTTATATTTAATTCAGTTGTGTCTACCAATACTTTAAAATGGTTATTAGAAATGAACGGAATCAATTGTTAGTACTAATAAAACTATTGTAAGACTTCTATTTGTATTGTAATTATGGTTTTTTGTTTGTAAATATGAAAAAATCGTACATTTGATTGATAATTGATAGCAAATATTGATTATTGATTCCAATACATAAGAAAATATTTGTTGCCGCAACAGATTTTTAATCAATCTGTTCTCTCTGTGTATTCTCGTTAACTTCATGCTAGTTCTTCATTATGAAAAAGGCTGTAGATGCTTTGAGCTTAAAGTACTTTAATGCATTAGAAGACTATATGGACTTATCATCACCCTTGACTGTTTGTAAAGTTTTTTTTTGGCAAGAAAATAATAAAAACTTTTACAAAAAAAATTGTTTTAAGATAAATGAACTCTTTTTAATCCCACTGTTTTTAGAGATTAGGAAATTTAATGCAATTTTTTTCCAACCAAATTTTTTCAACATGTAATAGAATATTTATTGATTTTTTTTTGTTAAAGAAAAAAATCTTTGGCAGCAGAAAATGTAATTTTTTTCTTTTTAAAGAAATAAAAAAAAACAATAAAACCAAGAGAAGTATTAAACAAATACTTTGAACCTTTAAAGGGTCAAGCGTCTAAGTTGAAAATGCAGCCATAGCAAAGGCTTTTTAATAACGATATTATTGTTTAAAAGCAAAATCTTAAACCAAAGCAGCCTACACTCCGCAACTTAACAAATATTTTCAGCAGACATTTTTTTATTTATATATATTTTTTTCGTGGTGGCTGTTTTCCAAAAACCTAACCACAGCCAACGTTTAAATATTTTTGTAATCTGGCTTAGTGCTCTGAAAAGATATTTCATAATCTTTTTTGGAGGTCTCGGTTTATAGTTTTTTTTTTTTTTGTCTCTCCTTCTACATATTTTGTAAGGCAACAAAGTTTGCTCTTCTAATGCTCCTTTAGTACTTAATGTACGGTCACACTTGTCAAACATTTGCCCAAAAAAGCGCAACCAACAAACAGTAATGAAGAAAGTTTTGATCCCGACACTTGTTTATCAAATTAAACAGTTTCGAACACAACTAATAGACAATGTCATTGAATCCAACATTATTGGATACTCTTTAACTTGACAAACTTTTGTCTGAATTGAAAGATTTTTCATTGCCATTTAGTGGTTACTCTTTTTTGGGCAAATGTTTGACTTTACTTTACTCGTACCTTTTTATATGGATTTTATTTAAAGAAAAAAAATCCTTATTGCGATTACTTGACTGTTTAATGCTGCTGCAGTTGTTGTTGTTGTTGCTTAATATTGTTTTGCTAATATTTAAGATGCTGCTGTTGGCTCTTGTCTCATATTGTTGTAGTTGCAAATTGTATTTCGGTTGTTGTTTGAAATTCATGGCGGAAATATAAGCAAGATTAATGTCGTTAAAATAGTTAAAAAGCAGACAAAAAAAGTAAAGTAAATATTTTTATATATAAAGAAAATTTCGTAACTTTATTATCGTTAAGATATTGTTGTTGATATTTATGAAAATTGTATATAAAGCAACATGCGATGAAAAAAGAAGGCATCTTAAAGGTTTGTAAGTTAATAATATTAAAATTTATGGGAATTTTAAGTAAAAGTTTAGTTTTAAGGTAAAAATGTCGAGATAAAAATACCAGTTGTTAGTATTTCATGTGATTTTTTATATTATTGTTGTTATTGCTAGATTTCCTAACAGTCTAATGGCCGGTTTTTCAAAGTCGATAACGTTCGACTTGTCGCATATTTAAATTTGTAACAACAACAAAATATTGAAATTTGTTTCTGATTTGAATGTAAGTAAGTGTGCGACAAGTCAAACGTTATCGACATTGACGAATAGGCCCTTAGTGTTCTTTAAAATTAAAAAAATATTTAAATGAACTATTGAATAGAGTCTTACAATTTGAGAGCTAATTGGTTAAAAAAGTGTGCAAGTTAATTTTTGTAGCTTTAGTTTCCAAAATCATTATACAGGGTGAGCCAAAAGAAACCAAGGGGTGTAAAAGTTTAATAACTTTTTTGTTTATTAACTTTTTTTTATTTTTTCTTTCAGATTATATAATATACAAACTGGAATTTTTTTTACACTAAGTATGAAAAATGATGTCTCTTAAATGACCACCGTTTTCAGCTTCGCACTGATGGGCTCTTTTTAGAGCATTTTCCATAACATCTTTCAAAACTTGTGGCTGTAGCGTTCGAATTTCTGCAACAATGTTTGCCTTGAGTTCAAGGATTGTCTCTGGCTTGTTCACATACACTCGCTCCTTCAAAAAACCCCAAAGAAAATAGTCGGGTGCTGTCAAATCTGGCGATCGCGCTGGCCAAATAATTTCCGAATTTCGAGAAATTATTCGCTCTCCAAAAATTTGACTTAAAAGTGCCATTGTGTCTCGGGCAGTATGGGCAGTGGCTCCGTCCTGCTGAAACCACATACCAGGTCTGTTTTCAAGAGCAGGACGTAAAAAATTTTCTATTATAAACCGATACCGCTCTCCATTTACGGTTACAGCACTTCCATCTTCATTCTCGAAGAAGTAGGGCCCAATGACATTTTCAGATGTGATCCCACACCATACTGTACACATGATGGGGTGCAATTGGCGTTGATGAATGGCTCTTGGATTTTGAGAACCCCAGAACCTACAGTTCTGCTTATTAACAAAGCCATTCAAATGAAAATGAGCTTCTTCACTCATAATCAAATTTTCAATAAAGTTGATTTCATTTCTGGCCAACTCTTGAAATTTAACTGCAAAATTTAGACGTTGCCGATGATCTGCGGGTTTTAATTCTTGGACCAATTGCACCTTATATGGGTATAACTGTAAATCTTTTTTTAAAATGCGCCGTAGTGACGTACGAGACATTTCTAGCTGAGCAGAACGCCTTCTGCCAGATGTTTCTGGTGCTTCGTTAACACTTTGCTGTACTCGTTCAATATTTTCCGCAGTGCGACTTAAACGTGGTCTACCGGTTCGAGGCAAATCTCTTACGCTGCCATGTTGGTGATGACGATTAACTAAGCAACGAATCATCGCTTCAGAGGGCGAAATTCTGACGTTAAAATGTCGACGATATGCTCTTTGCGTTAAAATAATTGATCTCTGGTTTAAATAATAAAATTCTATTGTTCTGGTTCTCTGTTCAGTTGTGAACCTCTCCATTATAAATTCTCCAAGTGTTGTCTATATAATCTGAAAGAAAAAATAAAAAAAAATTAATAAACAAAAAAGTTATTAAACTTTTACACCCCTTGGTTTCTTTTGGCCCACCCTATAGTTAAGCGACACTGCTGAGAAAGCAGTGACACTATTATAAAACGCTTAGAGAGGTGCTTAAAAATAAAGATACATTTTTGTATCGTAGACCTGTACCTGGATTCAGTAACTTTTTGCGAACCGAACATCGTAATATTTATCGACATATTTATTCGCCTGCGATAACGATAATGTTATTCTGTAATTTCTTTTTTACGATAGTCTCCTGCTCTATCTTATTCACCATTTAATTCAATATTATGTGGTATCTCTGTATAGAAAATGTGAAAATAAGCGAAAAGCATGAAGAATAATTAAGAAAAACTCAACAGATTAGATCTTTTGACTTAATTTTTTTTCTCCAACCGACACCGAATATCGTTAAAATATGTTACTGAATACCAAAGTCGATAAATTTTCATTATATTTATTATAACGATACGATTATCCCAATAAAAGTTACTGAATCCAGGTACTGGTGGCAGTGACTTTACTTCAAACCAAAAATATTTTTTGACATATTCATTCATTATTTTCTTATTGTATTTATTACATCATCACTTAAGAGTTGAACATACTTGATAATTTATGATGTTTGTAAGCTTATCTACTCTACCTTATTGGGAACGTAATTAAGCTTATGAAACAGCAATTCATAGAATTTTAGTTATAAAATTACTGCGTAGGTGTCAAATTTTTTTTTAATATTTCTATAAAAAAACAGATATACAAATAAATTGTCACTTTATGGAAAAGCTGTAAACCTTTCAAGAGCAGCATTAAATTTATTGAATTTAAATTTTTATAGTTGTGTATTCTTTTAAAAGCTTTAATCTTTCTCTCTCTTTTCCAATATATCCCTCTCTTTCTCTTGTATTAATGCTGTGACAGTGATTCCAACACTGTTTTTTTTTATAGAATGATTTGTAGCAGCCGCTAGGAACTAGATCAATAGATATAGAAGAAATGTGCAGGGTAATTTTTGTAGTTTGGTCACCATTTTAAACAATTTAGCAGGAGGCTGTATTTGAAATAATAGTTCTTGGCAGTCAGTTTTATTATGATTGTACAAAGCTTTCTTATGTATCGTGTATAAGACGCATAAATTCATTTGTAAAGTGGTATATCAGTCATTCAATTGAAAACTTTATTGTTGTTTATTGAACACTTCCAAATATTTTTCCTTTCTATTGTTTTAAAACATGTTTATTTCTTATTAAATGTAATGGATGTTATTTAGTTTTTTTTCTAAACCATTTAGCATCTTTTTATTTTGTGACTTTTTCACAATGGCGTGCCATATTCTATTTGACGCCTTAAAAAAAAAAACTCTTAAAAGTTGGCTTCATTTGATAACGAAAACCCAATTTAATAATTGTTTCGCTTCTAGAAGGTTATCAATATAATGGTTGGAAAACCACCGCTTTGGCAAGGCTATCAACTGTTAAATATCTGTCATTTGAAGTGTCATTTATATAGCTACAGATTTGCTATTTACGAATATAGATTGTTTTATAGCAGAAGAAAGGGTAAAAATAAGTAAAAATCACTACAAAAGTGGTAACCACTTTTCGAGCATTACGGGATGATTAAGGTCGCCACAATCGACCTATTATGCTACGAGTATATGAATATAATAAATTTTAAAGAAATTTTTAGAGACTGAATGCATTATAGGTGTGGTCAGATTCTGCATCAACGCAATATGCGCACTTCCGACTATATACGTGTTAGTGAAAGTATGGCGAATAATCCGGAGAACCGTTACCGTCAATTAAGAGCGTTATAGCCGTATGGTAATCGACTTCTGTTTGGACTGCAATTGAAAATTATGACCTGTATGACATGTGCCACGAGTCACATAACACGACAGCTTTTGGCTTTATTGCATGAGAAGTTTCCACAATGCGTAATATTGAGTTATTACGTCGTCAATTGGCCACCAATCATGTGATTTTAAAACTAATATTAGTCCAGTAATCACCGAGATACCGGACATTTTATGACAAGTTCCAAGCGTTATAATGGAGTAAACATTTTATCGAAATCAAACCTTTATGTGTGGTTTATTTATTTTTTCTTTTGAAACCGAAAAATGGATAACCCTATACAAGTTCTATAAGCAGATCTTTCTCTCTCTCTCCCTCTCTCTTTCCATCTATTCACTTTCCTACAGTCTATTTTATTAACTCCCGACCAAAAAAAAAAGGGATGTTATAAGTTTGAAGTGTGTGTCTGTGTGTCTGACCGTGTTCACGTACAGGACAAGCGGCTGGACCGATTTTGATTTAGTTTTTCTGTTTGAAAGGTGACTTGATCGAGAAGGTTCTTAGCTATGTTCTAAGAAAATCGGTCCAGCCGTTTAGAAAATATCGCATCTTCTCCATATATATTCGCGGGTTTTTAAAGTTTTTAATTTTTGTTATATATTTCTCAACTCGAGTTCGATGTCAAATTGTTATATTTTAAATGTTTTTTAAAAATGTCTAATAGGGCACTTACACCTGCTCCAAATCTAGCAGATTTTAATCAAAATCTTTATGATAATCTATACCGTTTATACCAGCTTTTTTGGACATCCAAAACAAAACCCATCAACTAAAAAAAACCAAACAACTGCAATCTAGCCAATTTGCACACATTTTTAAGTAGACCGTAACCAAAGGGTTCCGTACACCAAAGGTGAAAAGTAACCCTATTGTTTTCGCTACGCTGTCCGTCTGTCCGTCACACTGTATTTTCTCAGGAACCGTAAGAGCTACTGACCTGAAATTTGGACAGAGTATGTAGAACCTTGGCCGCTACAACAATAAACACATAAGAATTAAAAATTAAAGGGTATTCCAAAACGAGCAACGAAAAATGTTAAAATCCCATGTAATATACATACAATTGTATGAACATATGTATATTGAAACTTGAAACTACAACAATTAACACTAAAATTAAATTAAATTAAATTAAAAAACAATTTGCTATATCTTGGAAACCGTAAGAGGCAAACACTTGAAATTTTCAAAAACGGTAAAACTAAAAAACCGAAAATTATAAAATCGCCAAACCAAAAAAAAAATCGCCAAAAATTAAAAAAAAAATCGCCAAAGCGAAAAAAATCGCCAAAGCGAAAAAAAATTGCCAAAATTAAAAAAAATTCCAACACTAAAATTCCAATCACTAAAAAAATCGCCAAATTCGAAAAAATCGCCAAAATAAAAAAACGTTAAAAAATCGAAAAAAATCGCCAAAACTAAAAAAATTTATATAAAAAAAAATCGCAAAAAATAAAAAAAATCGCTAAAATGAAAAACGCCAAAAACCGAAAAAAATCGTCAAAACGAGAAAATAAAGTGTCAAAACTAAAAAAAGAGCCAGAACTTAAAAAAAGCGCCAAAACCGAAAAAACGCAAAAAACGTCAAAACAAAAAACTCCAAAAACGAAAAAAATACACAAAACTATATATTATATAGGATAAAGTTTATATCAAATTACATATCTAGTGTTCGTACGGAACCCTTCGTGCGCGAGTCAGAGTCGCACTTTACTGAATTTATTTATAAATATGTTGTACAGGGTAGTAAAAAATAAATAAAAATATTAGATTTTGATAAGATTTCCTACAAATCTACTGACAAAATAGATTTACTTTTGTATGAGGAATCTAGTAACAAGCAGCAAGATTTAGCTCGAAATCTGGTAAGTACTAGATTTCGAGACAATGTAAATGCTCTATAAGACAATTTTGAAAGACAGCGACACAACTTCTCATTTTTTTAGATGAGCTTCAAAAATAACTTATTTTTTGGCTCTACTGAAAAAATTTGATTTTCTGACATGCGCTGTTATTCATGAAAACCACAGATATAACATTTGTTACCTGTCAACTATAGAATTTTATAAACTTTCATTTAAAATGAATTGACCATCATTATTTAACTCAAGTAAGCTGAACGCTTTCTTCTCTTATAGCTAATCCAACCTAAGCTATCTTTTTTCGTTTTTATTTCAAGCAATTTTTTATTTATTTGTTTCCCAATTATTTTTTTAATTTTTCAGACAAAAATTAACCATTTATTAAATATTTCTTTCTTTTATTTGTTTCTTATATGCAAAATAAATCAAGCTCAAATTTATTTTTTATAATTAAAACTCATTAATAAAAACTATTAATCCGCAACATGTATTTACATAAAAAAGTTAATACAATTAACCACATAAAGTTAAAAAAAATTATGTTTTTTTTTTCAAAATTTTAGTTTTTTTTTGCTCTCACAGACAGGCAGGCAGCCTTACTTCTACTCGTAGTAGAAAAGCCACCTCAACATTTTTCTTTCAACGTTGGACATGCATTGTTTTTATCTAAAATTATTTGATATATATTTTTTTGCTTTCGGCTTTTATAAGATTTAAAAATAAACTTTATTTATTTATAAATAAATTGCATTATTTTCAAATAAAATAATTTCTGGAAAGTTGTTGGTGTTTAACATGCTTTATTAAGTTTAATAGTTGGCGGAGGTTTTTTTTTTTTTTTTTTTTTTTTTTGAGAAAAAATGTAGTCACTCCGTCACTCAGTCAGTCAGTTTTTTTTTCACCTTTAATATGACTCAATGTCTAGTTGACTGTTTGACTGGATGTTTACTGTTAGTAAGCGTATGTAGATATTTTTATAGTGATAAACTATTTATGGTTTTAAATTGCAGGCAAAAGTGTATTTTTATAGCTTTAAAATATGTATTTTGTATTTAATGTTTTTTTTTTATTTTTATTTTTGTTAATCTAAAGTTTAAGATATTATTTATTCGCAAAAAAAACTTCAGTAAAGTACAATTATAAAAATGCTGTTAAAAAGTTATATAATTGCATTTTTTATATTAAATACTCGTAAAGATAAATTATATAATAAATTTTTTTAAAATAAATATTGAAATTTTAAAAAGCAGGTATATGTGTAGGAGAACATTTTTACATAAACTTACGGCCATATGCATAACGAAAACTTGGCTTGAAGATCGCATGCGTTATGCAGAGTACACACTTTTGTGACATCGCAATGGAGTTTACTAGTGGCAACGTTTGTCATTTCCGATATTTTTCTTTAAGTGTGATTTCTTTACATATAAAAAACATAATATGTGAACGGCGTTCAAAAAAACTCCACAAAATGACAACACAAGAAATGTCAGATGTGTACTCAACATTACAAAATTAATCTGGAGTTTGAAAAGCTTTGCGATCCAATTCAACATTAAAAAACTCTCTACATTGTAGTTCGGTAATTTCTTTTTTCATGCCAAGCTTTCGTTGTGTATGCATGTGGTTATTAATTATTTAAAGAAAAATGTTATTACCAAAACCTAGTGCCACAAATTTTGTTATAAAAACTTTCCTAACACTCAGTTTTTTTTCGTTTTTTTTCGTTGAGAAATTTGTGTGGCATTTCTTAAACAAATTTTTTTTTTGTAAAAAAACGTGAGCGTAATTTTCAATATTTATTTTTTTTAAGTGATTTATAACCATCTCTTATTTGGAGACAATTAATTTGTTAATTTATTGGTCTTTTTTCCAGCTGGCTGCTTTCAATACGTTTATAAAGTGTTTTTCTTTGCCGGCCCACTAAACATGCCTTAAGATCTTATAATCTTTAAATTATTTCAATCATTGCAAAAAAAAAAAAAAAATATATAATAAAAATCTGCAGCAAAATAAAACATAAATATCGTTACTAATGATAAGATCTTGAAAGCAATTTATGTCAAAATATTTGATTTAAACATGAATTTGTTAACATGTCGTAAAACATATGTGTGTGTGACAGCAATTTTGTTCATTGAACATACAAAAAAAAAAAATAAAATTTACAAAACAACAGCAAAATAAAAAAAACAAGCGTAAGAACAACTACAATTAAATGATTTTTTGTTTTCTGGTAGTAAAATGAAAAGAAGTTCGTTTTTTAAGTCTTTTGATTTAAAAGCGCACATGGAATAATTAATGTTTTAAAAACTTTTAAATAAATAAAAACAGAGCAATTTTTAAGAGAAACAGGGTAAAATAATTATTTAAAATGAAAGAACAATTAGAGCGTAAAATTTTATTCCAGTAGATTTGATATGTTG
Source organism: Tachina grossa (assembly GCA_949987645.1). Classification (NCBI taxonomy): domain Eukaryota; kingdom Metazoa; phylum Arthropoda; class Insecta; order Diptera; family Tachinidae; genus Tachina; species Tachina grossa. The sequence continues at coordinate 32,834,828 of OX465275.1, forward strand.
TAGAAAACTTTGTCGGAAAAGTTTTTTGGAAGGAATGATGAAAATAATAGTTACATATCGAGCCTTATTTCCGACTTAATCGTAAGCAGAAAAAATTAAAATTAGCAGGCAAAAGTTTCTTTTATAATTGAGCCTTATTTTGTATTTAATCGTAAGCCACATAAATTAAAGTTTTCAGGAGAAGGTGTTTTTTATAATATTCAAATATGTTCTACATACGTAAATTGTCTTTGCGATAAAAATTTAAGGACTTTGTCTTAAAAGCTATCAACAATTTTGGCATTTTGATCACTCTAAACTATGGGTAGGTTGGGTTGGGTTAGGAAACATAGTTGGGTGCATTGTGATTCCTTTCTATAGCCCGTTAATAGAGTAATTCCATAAAATTTTAATTTCAATAATAATACTATTTTTTACTACATGTTGCACACTTAATACAAAAAAAATTACTACACTAAAAAAAGAAGTAAACATTTCATATATATTTTTTAATTTAAGTTTTTAAAAGGATCAGCACTCATGTATTACATGTGCTAGAATTAGGAAAAAGGCTGTCCGTATACATACAATTTGGAGTTTTGTACGTTGAAAGTAATACGCAAGAAATCATTGCGTCCCACAAGTAGGATTGATTTGAAAATATTGCCGGGTCTGTGAATGTTTGATTATCCTTTAAAACAGTCGCAATTGAACAACTATGTGCGGGTCTACTATTTATATTTCGAGAACTGGCAACTATAATGTCAATAGTTTAACTCTGACAACGCAATAACAAAAGTTTGACATTTTTTTTAGCATGAACGTACTCACAACGTTTTGATATACAAATCAATTTAAAAAAAAAAAAAATGGCAATTTCAAGAGAAGGTTTTCGTTGGATTATTTTTCACAATTTTCGACGTGGATTATGTCGATGAAGTAAGTTCTTTGTATGGCGTTAAGGCACCATCAAAAATCACAGTATATTGCTTTTATAGTGAATTAAATCGTGGCCGTAGTTCCATCGTCGATGAATTCCATGAAGGTCGTCCAAAATCGGTTGTTGTGCCACAAAACAGTAGAAATAGAAACATCCCTGCACATTACTTCCATTTCAATACATTCGATTTAACATGAACCCTTAGTTGTAAAAAAAATTGTTCTTGTTGGACATCCCATAATTTCTCAATCGCTCAAAAAAAGCTCGCATCGGGTGGTGTAAGGAAATGATTAAAAAGTTCAAGCGTGGTGTTTCCAAAGACGTGTATGAAATCGAGATAGGTGACGAATCACGGATATATGCTTATGACCGGGAAAGAAAACAGCAATCGACCGTGTGGGTATTCCAAGGCGAGCTAAATCCAACAAAAGTTGTTCGTGGAAGAAGCAAAACGTAGCAAATGGTCGCCTGTTTCTTCGGTCCACTGGGTAATGTGGTCACTATTCCACATGAGCAACGTATAACTGCCAATTCTGAGTGGTACACGACCATGTCTTTGACGGAAGTCTACAGAGAAATAAGTAAAACTAACCCCCGAAGGCGAATCATCATGACAATGCGAGCTCTCATAACACCTCTCATACATCTCGTCAACCAAGTGAAGTTTCGAGCAGTCAAAATATAGAATTGATAAAGCCTACAGTACACGGCATGTAAAAAACCACATGCGCATGTGCTTCTGACGTAATTTTGACGTCGTCACGATGCTACATTTGCTACATGCCGTGTACTAGCAACATATGCACATGTATATATTAACATGTTTACAGACGAGCTGCCCCAGAAAATGTCTTCTTCGATCCGGCTTCATGTGCCACATCTGTATTTTGGAACAAAAATACTATAAAAATTTTACGGCATCTAGCCACTACTAGTAAGTTTAGAAAATGCAACCAACATGCTGAAAATTCTCGTGACATCATCGCTACATACGCATGTGGCTTTTTACATGCCGTGTACTGTAGGCTTAACTCACTCTCCATACAGTCCTGACTTGACACCCAGTGACTTCTTCTTGTTCCCAAATATCAAAAGTAAACTGCATTGTCAACGATTTACGGGCGCCGAATAAGCAGTTGAAAAACCATATTTTAGAGGTGTCTCAAGAGGAATGGAAAAACTTCTATGACAAAAGGTTTGAACGAATTCAAAAGCCTATTGATCATCAAGGAGAATATTTCGAAAAACAATAAAGCCATTTTCATTTAAAAATTTTTTTTATTATTTGCTATTCCCGAAATATAAATAGCCCTTATAGCTCTTGTACTTGCTAATATTGATTTAACAGACGGGTCTGTGAATATTTGGTCATCCTTTACTATATTAAAAATATTAGTGCAAATTTTTGAATTTTCTTTTACGCATAACAATTTGATTTTAGTGTCAAAAAGGAGAAAAAATGCTTAAGTCGAGATAAGCTGATTTTAAATTAATGGCACCCCTGTAATCTTCATACTAAAAACTAGTTCTGGATAAATTTTTAATTATTTTGTGCTATTTTTCAGGAAGTCATAGCGCAATGATTTGCAGCTATTCTTGTTTTAAATTTATAATCTCATGGAATAAATCGTCGCTGTTTTAACCAACCGACCTAACTGACAGTTTTTAGAAAAATGAGTTAAGTCCTCTACTAGACTTTATAAGTCATAAGACACATTATCTACAATTTTCACGACTGTAAGCATTACTTTCGTGCCTATATAAGTAAAAAGATTTCTGACGCAGCCATAAGAATGAATGTAATGGGTGTTTTTTATTGAGGTATAGAACTTTAAGTTGGCATCACTTTTTTAACTGGCGGCCATTTTGTCAGCTGTCAAGTGATTAATATTTAGTTTGGTTTGCCATTTCATCATGAACAGGTTGACAAAAGAACAACGCTTGCAAATCGTGCATATTTATTTCGAAAATAATGGTTCAGTTCGCGAAGTTTACCGCAAGCTCCGTCCATTTTATGGTCGACATAATCGTCCATCAGAGCAATTAATTCGGTTAACCATGGATCGTTTTCGCACTACGTTTACTCTATGTGATAATACGCATCCGCAGAGACGTCGAACAGTGCGCACCGAAGAAACAATTGCCGCTGTAGAGCAAAGTGTTGAAGAGGACTCGAATGAATCGATTCGCCACCGTGCACAGCAATTGGAGCTTTGTCCATCAACTTTATGGAAGATTTTGCGCAAAGATCTTGGCTTGCGACCTTACAAGATCCAGCTTGTGCAAGAATTTAAGCCGCGACACCATGCAATGCGTCGTGATTTTGGTGTATGGGCCGAAAATGAGATTGATCTCGATGCTGATTTTCATCGCAAAATTTTGTTCAGTGATGAGGCTCATTTTTGGTTGAATGGCTACGTCAACAAGCAAAATAGCCGCATTTGGAGTGAAGAGAATCCACATGAGACCCTTGAGACACCATTACATCCACAAAAACTGACTGTTTGGTGTGCTCTATGGGCTGGTGGAGTCATTGGGCCATACTTCTTCCGAAATAATGCTGGAGAGTCAGTTACCGTTAATGGAGACCGGTATAGAGCCATGATAACCGACTATTTTGTTCCCGAATTGGATGGCATGAATGTGGATGAGTTGTGGTTCCAACAAGACGGCGCTACATGCCACACAGCGCACGTCACAATCGATTTATTGAAGGAAACATTCGATGAGCGCATAATTTCGCGGAATGGACCTGTCAATTGGCCACCAAGATCGTGTGATTTGACACCATTGGATTATTTTCTTTGGGGATATGTGAAGTCGCTCGTCTACGCCAACAAACCAGAAACGTTAGGGGACTTGGAAGCCAACATTCGTGGCGTTATTGCCAACATACGGCCCCATATGCTCGAAAAAGTGGTTGAAAATTGGACCTGTAGAATTGGCTTTATTCGAGAAAGCCGCGGCGGCCACATGCCCGAAATCATATTTAAACATTAATGGCATAAAATTATCCTTCCAATAAAGCCAAATTGATGGACATTAAAACGATTTTCTTGTGTTTTATTTCAATTCGAAGTTTTATGCCTCTAAAAAAACACCCGTTATAAAACAACCATAAAAGCTGCTCTCCTGTTAAACTTTTAAAATGTTAGTTAGGTCAGTTAGTTAAAACAGCGACGAAATAGCTTATTTACCTTTATATTGATATATTTCGTATTGAGTGTATTATACCGGGTGGCGCAAAATTAGCTATATGGTTTAAATGGTTTATAACTTTTTTATTTATGCGATTGTTATATATGATTTTTTTAAATACAGTATATTATTGGGGAATTTTTAGCAATTAGCTTTGAAAAAAAAAAAATGATATCCTGTAAGTGATTTCCATTTTCTGTTTCGCACATACGTGCTCTTTTTAGCGAGAAAGCGTGAGTATACATCTCATATTTACCATAACTTTTCGCAAAATTTCGGGTGTAATGGCCATGATTTCATTTCGAGTGTTGGTTTTTAGTTGAAGTATGGCTCTTGGCTTGTTAACGTACCCTCTTTCTCTCAAATATCCCCAAAGAAAACTGTGGGTGCAATGCGCACATTAAAATGATGACGATATGTCAACACAATAGACTGTTGTTTCGAAAAATAAAATTCAATTATTTTTGCACGTTGTTCAATCGTGTAATGATTCATAATTAATTCCCCAAGTCTTATTCACAAAATCCTGAAAAAAAGAAAGAATAATAATTAAAAAAGTTATAAAGAATTCAAACCATATAGCTTATTCTTTTCTGGAAAAAATGTTACACTTATTACACTTTTCAATGAAAATTTGCAATAAAATGATGTTGTGATATACACATTTTATTAGAAATTATTTTATCATATCTTCACAGAAAAAAATGATTTGTAAATACAATTAGTTTTGTTATATCAATTAAATAATTAATTGATTTTGAACCTACAACGATTTTTTTAAATACAATTAATGAAATTGTAAGTTGAAGGAAAATCTTAAAAATATTTTCAATTAAATATATCAACAAATAATTTTTTGGAATTTATTTATTTTTTTTCAACAATGTGAATTGTTGAATTTCTGTATCATAATTCTTATATTAACAAGCTTTTTATACACAATCACAATCCTCGAAACGATTTTTTGCTTGTCTGCGAAAAACACTAAATGTCTTTGGGCGGTGTTGAACCGGCAACATCAACACTAATAAACTGACTCACTTACCTCTCAGGTAAAGAGTAACACTTTATTAAATACGCAAATGATGAATACACACAAAATATGATTTCTTGTTTCTTCTACATGTGCGCATTCCATTATGATATAATTTAATAAATAATTTTGTTGGGTAATTTAATTGAGTACAAAAATTTAAATTTGTTATATCAACAATGATGATTGTTAATTTTTAAATTAAATGTCAACAATTTGTTTTGTTGGTTGCATTTCGATGATATTTTTTTCTGTGTTGAAAGCTTAAGTTTTTTCTTTAAACGAATGCTAAATTGTATTTTTTTTAATAGAAATTTAAAAGTTTTTACACTTTTTCTAGAAAAGAAAACGAATATAGTAATTTTGCAATTTAACTCTAAAAGAAATAAATGCCTGAAATACGATTTAAAAGTTTTAAAGAGCTGTGGTGCACAGAATTGTGGTTAAAGTCTATTAATAAGTTGCCTAAGCAACATTATTCCTTAAAAAAAATAAAAATTATTGAGCCTTCATGAAGGCTTTTTAAGAAAAATTTTATATGAAAATTTGTTTTAAAAACCCGTGGTTTAACTAACGATTTTTTTTCGTTTCTTTAGTTAACTAAAGACAGTGAATTTGAGCCTTACTCTTACAAACAAAAATTTTAATTTAAAAATGATAATATTATTCAATTTGTAAGAAATGATCAATTGTCTCTCTTAAAGCATACACACTGCCATTCTAAAAAAGAAATCTAAATAATTATCAATAACTTTATTATGACTTTATTTATCAACATCCTACTCAAAATTCGTTGAAGCTTTTCTCTAGCTTCTATACAAATCTCCCTTTTTAGAATATCATTACTACCACTACTGCGAGTATTATTTAGAGAAGAAAAAAAATCACATGTACACTTCCTTTTTTTTCAACAAATTATTTTATGCAATACAATTTTTCAGAACTGACATTTTGACAGATGAAATGCATAACTATGAATTTCTTTTGTGCGTTTCTCCTCCTTATCGTAAAATCGCCTACTTTTGCTAAGCAAAATATTTTCGCTAGTCAAAAAGTAAAATACATAAAACAAATGAAAATTTTTTAAATAACGTATTTTAAAGTAGCAAAAGCATATGCATATGTACAATTATACATGCTGGCAATATATGTACATATGTGCATACATGTGTATATGTACATATACATATATGTATTCTATTATGTTCGTGTGCATGTACGTTTAGCATATCTAGTTGTGTGTATGCAAAGTGGCATATTTAGTCTTTTCTCTTTCCTTTCGCAAGACGATGCAGGCAATAATGAAAAATTAACTTATAAAAACAAAAACAAAAAAAAAAAAAAGAAAGAGACTGCAACACCACATTTGACTAACTAATGCAACGTAGAGTCACATACATCATTTGTAGTAATTTTTCAAAAATAAGTTAAATAAAATCATTAACGGGGGAAGAAGCCCAGCAAGCGAAGAAGCTTTATTTATGTCCATACAGTGTGATGTAAAATGTGAAAGATAAATGTAACTAGCAAATGTTATTAAGTATTGTATTATTGTTGATGTTGTTTTTGTTGTTGTTGTTTATAGTTAATGATGTAAAGCAAATGTTTTGAGTTTAGTCCTTTCGAAACCGGACTATTGCAGATGTTCTCATAACTCATATACCAAAAGCTTTAATGATTCAAATTCTGTAAATATTTATATAAGACCGTATTATATTTATAAAGATGCGTGGTACATCTTCAAATATAAAATATATATAAAATATATTTATCTGACTGTTAAAAATATAACGATTTTCCCTGATCATTTCTTTCGCATCAAAATAACATAAATATATAAAATTTTATTTTTTCCAAATTAAATAGGGAATGAAATATCGGGTGTTTTTTTTAGAGGTATAGAACTTCGAATTGAAATAAAACACAAGAAAATCGTTTTAATGTCCATCAATTTGGCTTTATTGGAAGGATAATTTTATGCCATTAATGTTTAAATATGATTTCGGGCATGTGGCCGCCGCGGCTGGCTCGAATAAAGCCAATTCTACAGGTCCAATTTTCAACCACTTTTTCGAGCATATGGGGCCGTATGTTGGCAATAACGCCACGAATGTTGGCTTCCAAGTCCCCTAACATTTCTGGTTTGTTGGCGTAGACGAGCGACTTCACATATCCCCAAAGAAAATAATCCAATGGTGTCAAATCACACGATCTTGGTGGCCAATTGACAGGTCCATTCCGCGAAATTATGCGCTCATCGAATGTTTCCTTCAATAAATCGATTGTGACGTGCGCTGTGTGGCATGTAGCGCCGTCTTGTTGGAACCACAACTCATCCACATTCATGCCATCCAATTCGGGAACAAAATAGTCGGTTAGTCGGCTCCAATTGCTGTGCACGGTGGCGAATCGATTCATTCGGGTCCTCTTCAACACTTTGCTCTACAGCGGCAATTGTTTCTTCGGTGCGCACTGTTCGACGTCTCTGCGGATGCGTATTATCACATAGAGTAAACGTAGTGCGAAAACGATCCATGGTTAACCGAATTAATTGCTCTGATGGACGATTATGTCGACCATAAAATGGACGGAGCTTGCGGTAAACTTCGCGAACTGAACCATTATTTTCGAAATAAATTTGCACGATTTGCAAGCGTTGTTCTTTTGTCAACCTGTTCATGATGAAATGGCAAACCAAACTAAATATTAATCACTTGACAGCTGACAAAATGGCCGCCAGTTAAAAAAGTGATGCCAACTTAAAGTTCTATACCTCAATAAAAAACACATAAGTGTTCTTTTACTGTAAACTAGCAATTGCTTTTTTAATTAACGCATTGTAAGAAAATATTTATTTTTTTATAAACGTTTTAGAAGATTAGTTTAAATGCACTTAAATTACGAAAAGACATTTTAATTAAAATAACTAACAACACTCAAAGTACTTTTGCCATTATTCTTAAAAACTCTTATAAGAAAATTGAAAACCTATTAAAAAATTACCACAGTTCGCATAGGGTTAAAAACACTTTAAGCTACCTTAAACTTGTTTATACAGGGTGGCGCAGAATGAGCTATATGGTTTAAATGGTTTATAACTTTTTTATTTATGCGATTATTATATTTTTTTTAATACAGAATATTATTGGGGAATTTTTAGCAATTAGCTTTGAAAAATTATATCCTGTAAGTGATGTCCAAATTTTGTTTCTCCTCTTTTAGCGAGAGAGAGAGAGAGAGAGAGAGAGTGAGTATACATCTCATATGCTATAAACACAATCAAAGGCTACCGACCATCGACTACCGAATACAAAAGTAGCTGGATACAAAAATAGCCAAGTCGCCAGCTACTTAATTCTTTTAACGACTACCGACCACTAACTATAAAAAATAAACATCTGTTTTGACATATGTATTAAAGTTAACCAAAACAAAACAAACTTGATTTTTTTAAGTGAATTTGTGTGAAAAAAAAATTTCAAAAAAAAGTAAATGAAAAATGTGCCAAATAAAAAGTAAATGAAAAATGTAAACAAATGAACAGATGATTATTATTTTTCAATGGTGCCACTATAATAGTTTTTCACTTTTTTAATAGCGATATTTAATGTATTGCGTTTTTAAAACCACCATTTCATGCATTTATTGTATTGGCAGCACTAATCTGTTTTTTATAGCCAAGAAAAATAGAAATTAGCCTAAGTTGGCTACGGGCTACAAAAGTAGCCGTGTAGTCGGTAGTCGTGTAACGGCTAAAAGAATTATTCTCATAAGCGCATGTATTCTATTTTTGACATCTTGTAGTCGATGGTCGGTGGACTTGATTGTGTTTATAGCAATATTTTCCATAACTGGGTGTAATGGCCATTATTTCATTTCGAATGTTGGTTTTTAGTTGGAGTGTGGTACTTGGTTTGTTAACGTACACTCTTTCTTTCAAATACCCGTAAAGAAAACTGTCAGGAGTTGTTAAATCTGGTGAACGTGGTAGCTAGTTAAAATCGCTTGCGCGCGAAATAATGCGTTAAACACAAGTCAATAAGCACTCAAAAAATTAACACTCAACTACTTGAAATTTAACTGGAAACAAAGTTAAATTCAATCATTTTTTCAAACAACATATATATATGTTCAAGCCCTGTCAAATACATAATTTATTTACCCAGCTAAAAAAATTATGTATGGTCCGTTTATTTTTAATATATGAATGTATATAACTATATATGAATATGTATGAATTCATGTATGGAAATGTATGGGATTATACATGGCAAAACTATTATATATGAACTAATATATGGACTAATATATGAAATGTATTATAACATATGAGCTCATATATGTAAATTTAATTATGAAGCTCTTCATGTATGTATGTATGATGTAAGATATAATATATCGAGACATATAAGAATGTATGCATACATGATATCTCACATAAGATCGTTTTTGCAATCAAAAAAAGCTTGGAATTTTATCACTGGAAATCCATTAGAAAATACATACGATATGCAAAGTTTATGTGCGTACCCTCAACGTTTAAAAAAGAAAAACTTTTGTTACAAAAAACCCATTCTTGTATGATTTTATACATTGTGGCCCCATTTAATATATCAAATAATCAAAAGGATAATCCAGTCATTAATTTTATAGAAAATAACAAAATTCTCTAGATAAGAAACAAAGTTCATATTACTGCATTGAAAACTATTGTTAGATGGATTATTTTTTTTTATAATTAATTGCATTAGTTTTTAATCTGATTTCTTAAGCTAAATGTTATGTACGAATATGATTTTTGTGTTTTTTAAATAATTGATCCACCTTTTGATGAATGAAATGACTTTTAGTTCGTTTTGAATTATTTGTCCAAACAAAAGTTTCATTTAATACAACCTCTCTCTCAAGTCTAAAAAAATTTAATTTTAGTAATTTAATTTATTGCACAGCAGTGCGCTTTTGTGAATCAAGAGTGAATGAATATGAACTTTGCATACTGTGGGGAATTTACACATACATGTATGAAAATGTATGAATATATATAATCATACATGCCCATATACCCTCATTTTTCGGATCCGAACCATATATGGGATATCATATATGCTGCATACATATTTTTTTAGCTGGGTATTAATAAAATTGAAATTGTGAAAAATATCAAACATAAATAAAAAAGTGAATTTTAAATCACATCGTAAAAAGAATAGTGAAGGTGGATATGCAGAAAATTATAATTTAAAAACCAACAAATTGCATTTTCCGTTCTATTCTAATAGCATTGTTTTTGAAGCTTGAAATATACTTGAGTTCAATTGTAATACAAGGGTGAATTGAAGTATAATTCAAAGCTTGTACTAATCTGTACTACAAGTGAATTGTTCGAATATACTTCAAGTTCCCTTTTCTCTGGAGATTGCTATTGAATTAAAGTGTAAATCAAACATAATTCAACCCTTGACAATTGATTGTATGGCTTGAATAAAACATGTTTTACAGCTGGTTTCAAGCAAAATTGCTTATTGGGAAATTATACTTGGTTTAAAAAATTAAATGCAATTATTTTTGTACGTTGTTCGGTCGTGTCTTATTCACAAAATGCTGAAAAAAGCAAAGAAAGAATAATAATATAAAAAGTTATAAAGAATTCAAACCATATAGCTCATTCTGCGCCACCCTGTATATAGACATACATATTTATGTTTGTATGTATATATATATTTTTTAATTTCCTTCTTACGTCTGTGTTAAATTGTCATTTAAAGCCAACATCTTGTTTTCTTTAAAAATTGCACTCTTTTCTTTGCAAAGTGACGATTTGCGTTTGCGTATATTCAAAGGAATAACTAACTACTCCTTGTTGCACAGCTTCACTATTAAACATCATGCTCTGTTTCGGTATCTTGAACATTTTTCTTTTTCTTTTGCTTTAACACAATCTAAGCACTTAACCAACCAAACGCAAGAATGTTAGAAAATTACAAATGATTACCTTTACATTTTTGACGCGTACAACGAAAAAAAAAACAAACAACAAAAAATATGAAAAGAAATTAAGTAGGTATGTTTAAATTTTCTTAGACACTATCCTTAGAACGGAAGGTAATCTTAAGCACCGCCTGGATGTTTATAGTTGCTTATGCCTACAAGTTTCCCATTACTTCGCTACCACCTTCGATACTGCAACTATATATGTACATAAATGTTTGCAAAGGTTAAAATCTTTGCGGCGGCAACTACAGCAGTATGAGCCTAACAACGTCATCATCTTTAGTAACATAGACATTGGCAGCAGCAGTAGCAGCAGCAGCAGCATCAGTAGACAAGCAAGGCCATGAATAAAAATTAATTTCTTGTTTGTCTTAAGTATATAAATCATTACACATATTTTGTTATTTTTCATTTTTTTATTTTTTATTTTTTTTTTTGTTAAATAAAAGCTGGAAGCCAGGCGTTATATGTTTTCGTTGGTTTTTGTTTCTTTCTGTACGAAAACCAAAGAATTTATAAGTGTAAATTTTTTATTTTTATTTTTGTATGAAAACATTATTCGGAACTTGACAAATAAATATATCGAGCTATAACCGCACAAAAGGCTTAAGTAACAAAAACGAAATTTTACAGGAGAAGGGTTTTTTTAATTATCTTCGATCTTGTTTAAGTTAATTCATTGAATTTTAGTATTTAGGTGTTATTGCGCTAAATATAAGTAACGCATTGAATCTTAAAGAAATATTAGCATAATAGCGGTATTTTTTGTCCCTTAAGCTTCTTTTGCTGTCTCCCTGATAACCTTCTGTGTATATTTTTGTGTTGGTTAAGCTAAAAAATTTTTTTAAGAAAAAGTAAATATCAGTTTTTTACCTAAACTTGTCTCCAAATTGCTAAATTATTGTCTTCTTGATCGGCCCCATGTAGTGAATCTTCTACAGACTTATTACTTTTCGAATTAAAAAGTTCGCTATTAAATTTGTTGTGTATAGTTTTACCGACGGAAAGTATTTCCAAGAACGTATACTTTTGTGAAGAAATTTTTAATAAATTGCTACGTACCGGAACTGAACTGGCGACTATCTTAGTTTTTCCCCAAGACTGCGTAATCAAATTTAAATCATAATAAATTGTTGCAGAGTTATTCAAATAACCATATTTAAGACTTATAGGTGATTTTTTTCAAGTTGAAGAACACAGCCTTTAAAACAATGGTAACTCACTTTAATACAATCATATTTTTTGATTAGACGTAGAATTGAATTCAATGGGCCTTATCGTGACTCGCGTACTTTGACTTCGACTACGAAAAGTTGGTTCTAGATTAAAAATACTGTATTTATTTATTTATTTATTTATTTATTTATTTTTTATTTTTTTTTGAAGAATTCTAATGATTTGTTCGTGAAGTTACATAATATATACAAGTACGTACGTACGCAGATTTTTTATGCGAAAATATGTTTTCCTCTATCGTCTAAATTTGAGTGTAGTTTTATTGAGATATACTCAATGGGTCACGAGCTGTAGGATAATTTTCAAATACATAAGAAAGCTTATAATAAACTGGTATGTGATGTTTCATTCTTATATTATTAGATGATACATATTTGGTCCAAATGTAATGAGGCTATATAGTATACAGATCTTACCTTATAAAATTATAAAAACGAATTATAATTATCACTGCCCATTTTTCAGCACAAGCCGTTGAAAAGAGTATTTCCAAAAAAATTAGTGTCATAACATAGTTTCATACCATTAAAGGGCTATTATAGGTAATTTTTGTGGGAAAATTATGTAGAGGAAAGATGTTGTAATATTTATTCCAAACAAAACTGGATACAAAAGTTTTTCCAAAAAACGCCGCATTTAAAAGTTATGATGCCAAAAGTGTTTATATCCAAGATAGGTTATTTTTTAGGTGAAAATGCAATGCGCATGATCGATATGGACGCTATTAGTGCAATTTTTGCACATATGTGATTTTATGGCCGATCTATCAGAAACTGCCGGTGGAGCGAATAAAATAAATACTTTCCGCAATTTGTATGGTCTAATAATGCGCATTCAAGTTTTTTATATGTGGGTGAATAAATTGCTACCAGAAAAGGCTGATCTAGTTAATTATTTTAAAAATAGATCACGTATGTAATATTGTATGTATCCATATACATACTTCATACGAAGTCGATGGAGGGTATATTATATACGGCTAATCCGAATACTATATCATACTTGCTTTATTTTGAAAAGGAAATTTTAGCTTAACGTTTATAGGGTCTTTGGGTCAATTTTGACCCATTTCAGGAAAAAACTTTGTTTTTTCTGAAAATTAGCGATTGATATATGTCATATTTTCTGACTTTTATTTAATTTTATATCTTAACAGATATAGTAGGTTTATATATCCGCAAACTTGCCAAAGAAAATTGTATGCAAGACTTTACACTAGAGATCTTCGGGTCAAATTTGACCCGTTTTAAAGTTTGGAAGTGTTGTGTCTGGTATTTTTTGTAAAATAATGCAAGATACTGAAATAGAAAATGGCCTGCATACATTATCAGACAATTTTGAAAATATAACACGACTGCAGATAATTTTTTTACATATTATCGGTTGAACAATAAATACTGAGATCACAAATCACTTTAGTTCAAACTACACATAAAAATATAAATGAGTTACTACCAGAGATAGTACATGTGTTATTATCATGCGTGTTTATCATTATTTTTGTTTTACCAAAGATAGTACTCGTACCCTTCTTATATATATTCCGATAAAAAAAGTCTGTGAATCTTCTTAGTATAATATGGTCACTTCTAGCTGCAAATGGGTGGGTAAATATTACTTTTTTGGGCAACAGAAGGGAATCACAATGGACCCAATTGGGTCTCCAAGTGGTGGTGCGGTAAAGCACCACCCTTCCTAAACTAACCTAACCTTCTTAGTACTTTGCATCATATCTCTAAAGTTAGTAATCACCAAGACAATAAACTGCAAATATGATTAGATTACAATAAATAAAATGGAAGGGTTTATTTGCTGGACAAAGTTAGATCATGTTTTACTTGCAAAAGAAAGACTAATCAATGTTGTCAAATGGTGGTTAGTAACATGGTAGATATATAAGCTTACAATGCTTTTGTGATATCTACATCAGCTAATAGCGGCTGGAAATAAACTGTTTTGCAAAACGTCAACACTTCTTAGAAAATTTAGGATTGCAGCTTACTATGCCTTATATAAAAAACCAAAAGAGGTTATCAATATCAGTATTTTCACAGAAAGTTGCACTAAAACTACGTGAGGTAAATGAGTAGCCGTAAACTTCAACTAAATCCAAAGAAAAAATGCTTGAAGAGGGTAAAAACAGATCCAAAAGAAGTCGTTGCCAGATAGGCCTCAACGCAGAAAATAAAACACCATTAGATACTATTATAACTTGCAAAAACTTGATATGAAAACTGCACTCTGAAACCATTACTTTATGTACAATTAATAATAATATCGATTTAATATTATGGTTTTATCTATCATATATTTATTAATCGAATTAAATATATGAAATAATGTTCTCTTTCATTGGCAATAAATGAATCACAAATAAATGAAACCGACAAATAATTTTCAATTTGGGTCAAATTTGACCCGAAGATCGTTAACGTCCACGATTTTAGAGACACTATGAAGGTTAAGTAACATGTTGCTGTTACAAAAACTGTAAACAAAAAATAATTTGTACTTAAGCTTAAATTGTTTTTGCTATAAAACTGAAACGGTATATCCTATGGTTGTAAAATTTTGATAGATAATGGCAATGATAACAAGTTAATGATTTTTATAAAAAAACGCATTTCAAAAATCATGTTGGTTAAGCTTCTTTGGCGGTAATGGCTCGATATATTTAAAAATTAGCCTTTTGTTTGCCAATAATTAGTTATGAATTTATGTATGTTTAATTGAGATATTTAGTTATTGTTTTATTTCTAACAAAAGCAAATGCATAAGAAAAATATGTGATTTATGAGGCCCAAAATAAGAGGGTGAAAAAATTATTGCTCTTTTATTATTTTAATGAAGACACTGTTAATTTCGAATAGCTTCCTTAAATATAATGAACCTTTGTTCTAAAAATATTTGCTGAATTTACAACAATTTGTATTGTCTAATTTGTGTCAAATACACTATCTATTTCTTTTAATATATAGTGTATTAATTTAGGTATTTTTGGCATTTTAAAGAAAAACAGATTAACAACTCAGCAAAAAATTTCAAAAAAGTCAATTGGGTTTGGAATTAAGCATTTTTGGTGGAAGCTCTTCCCTACTGGATTACCAAATTAATGATTTTAATAAGGCGTGAGACTAAAGTAATCGATTCTTGAACTAGTTCACGTAATCGATTTAATCTAAAAGAATCATTCTCCTCATTTAGCAACTTATACATAATTTTTTTTTTTTTAATTTTAGGTAATGTGAGTAATGAAATTTGGTAATCAGAAATGTAAGTCATAATATGGCAAGTAGTTTTAATGGTAATGTGTAATTTTTTGCTGGGAAGCTGCAAACGTAAACTCTCCCTCTAAATGCAAAATTTTAAAAATATGTGAAATAAAAGTGTAACTGCATTTTTTTTTATTTACAGGCAAATGCGAAATAACGAACGTCCAAATTTTTTACATTAACAACCTTATATAGCGAATAATATCCCAATTTTGTACTGGATGTAACGGATGATAAAGAAAAATAAAAAACAAAAACTCGCAAAGAACATATTTCTAGCATTTAGTTCTACATTATGTAGCGAATGTTTTTATAAATGTGTGTTCTGTATAACGAACGACAAAAAAAAATATTAAACAAATACTACAGCTGCAATGGAAATGCAAAAAAAATGTGATACCGTTAGTTTGTATTTGGTAGCTTACTTGAAAAAATTGCCCTCATTATTTTAATTGTATTGCATCTTGTCTACAATAATAATAGTTAAAATAACACCTAAAAAAACTTTGCGATATAACGAATGGACCTGACATTATATCGTTCGTTATAACGGGATTTGCCTGTATTTCCATATTTTATTTTATTATGGCTCGATATGCTGAATATTATTTATTGTTTTTTGAAAAAGTTTCTTAGCCTACTTTGATTGTAGTTTTGTAATTTTCAATAATCGATTGAAAGTTTTTCTATAAGCATAGATATTGGAGCTTTGTAACTTTTTGAATTGTGGTTGAAGTCTACTGAAGTGTTGCTCAACTGCAACGAAATACATCTTGAAAGCTAAATCATAAACAAATGAATTTTTGAAATTAGAATTTTTCATATTTTGTATGAAAATTACCGACAAGAAATACACTGTTGTATTTTAATAGACGATACAATGATACAACTAGCTTGTGAATTCAGCAAATGCAAATGAAAGTTATATTTAAAGAAATAGAGCAGCTTTCTCTCTAAGTTAACTCTTAGTGCAAAACAGTTACCAATATTCTAAACGATTATAAATAAAACAAAAAGAAAACATTAGGCGGCAAACATTCACACAAACATACAAACACACACCACACACATGTTGTTAATCTGTATTTAATAGTAAAAATAATTATACAATCCTCAGTAACTCTCA
This sequence comes from Tachina grossa, assembly GCA_949987645.1. NCBI lineage: Eukaryota > Metazoa > Arthropoda > Insecta > Diptera > Tachinidae > Tachina > Tachina grossa. The sequence continues at coordinate 32,851,603 of OX465275.1, forward strand.
TTTGGTTTATGATTTTTTTAATAGAAGTACTTAAGATTTTTAGTAAATGGCCTTCTTATAAGAGATTTAATTTCGATATGTAAAAAAAGGGGAATTTTAGCGAAATTAGCGGATGTTTATTTAATCGTAAAGAGCAGGGTGTCTACTCTTTTTTTCTTTTTTATCCATTTCGATGTACAGGGTGACCTCCGGTTTTGCCACTAATAATTTAAATCAATATCAACCAAACTGCCACCACAGATAAAAATTTTTGCTCCAGTTGCACAATTGCTGGCAAAGAAAATGCTTTAATTTTGCGAACAGTGACCGCGAAATTTTCACCATTCATTTTTATAAATTTTAATAGCTTTAATGTATTGTTGAATCGTATTTATATAATTAAATTTTTATTAATAGCATAGTTTTTAATTGTCGTTACAGCTGAACTGAATACAACTATCTAAATGGCGGACTATTCAAAATAAAACGTCTTATGGGAACATGCTGTATTGAAAAGTGGAATGACTTGCAACATGGATTCTTATTAAAGTTCAGGTACGTATAACAAAAAAAAAAAAAAAAAAAAAAAAAAAAAAAAAAAACGGTAGAAAGTCATCCAAAAGCCAAAGACCATAGGTTTTTAACTCATTGTATATCTTAATGATAACGAAAGCTGGACAATGAATTTCGAAGTATTAAAATTTTTAGACTTAAGCATTGCCAACCGATTATTGTAAGCCGAAATATTAACATCGTATTATGGTTTTCTTTATTTTATCATTACTAAAAAGCCAATAGTTACAACTTTAATTGAAAATAATACAAAAAATCATTTAAATATTTAATTGAGTGAATTAAAATTTTGCTTAGAAATTTTATTGATTAAAAGTTCAATGCAGTTTTAATAAAATCCCACGAGAAAAAATTTTATAAAAAATTGCCGCTAAGTACTAACGGGTAGTGCCGATAAGATGGGAAAAGTAGGGTCGCCGTTAGATGACGGATTGTGTGACAGATCGGTGAAATTACCGATAGGTCATTACTACAGGGAACTCAGTAATTGAGTATAGAGCAGAACCAACCGGAGAATTGTAGGGTCTCGAGGGCTGTGTGGCCAAAAATTTGATTCAGGAAGATTCAAACTGCTATAGAATAGGTGCGTTGACTGGTCACTGCTTGGATGTGCGGCGATGAAGAAGGACCAGAAACCATTGAACATATTATCTGCCTTTGCCCGAAGCTGCAACGCGAACGATATCAGGGGCTTCATCATGGCAATTCGGGGGTCTAATGATGCATAATAAGTGCACTTTTGGGTACAAATGGAGGTTAAATATTACTATTAACGAGTCAATAGAAGGGAATCACAATGGACCCAACTGGGTCCCCAAGTGAAGGTGCATTATAGCACCACCCTTCCTAACCTAACCTAACGGGTAGTTTTTAACCCTTCATTAAAATCATATAACGTAAAAATATTTTCCATAACTTGATTTGAATAGGCTAAAGTTTGTATCGCTTTTTAAGCCAAATTACATGTGATAATTATTAATGAACAAATAACACCAAAGTTAGTTGTAAATATTCTGATAGCCTATTCAAATCATAAATATAGAAACAAATGAAGTTCGAAAAATAACAATTAAATTAACTAGTTTCCATAACATTTTTTTCATAGTAATGAAAAAGAACTGCCCACTAAAAGGAAAAAGTTCCCAAGAAATTATAAAAATGTAGAATTTGTAGAATTTTATCAAATTTTTTAATAGTGAAAATTTAATAAAATTTTTAATTGATATTACAAATATTTTAATTATTTTTACAAAATCATTCATATTACTTTTTGTGTGTAATTACCGAATTGGAAACGTTGTAAAGAGAAATTTAAGTCTTTATTTGATATTTTACTTTAGGAAAAAGTAAACCATAATTTTCGCAAATCGTTTCTTTTTAGCCAACTTAAATAGTTAAAAAATTTTTGACGAAAGTTGTTGCATATATAGTATGCATTTCTTCATAAAAATTAATTTCTCATTATTATTTTCTAAAAACTATAATGAAATTTCGAATTTTTGTATGATTAATATGAATTTATACTGCTTTTCTACTATTCATATTTCGAAGCAATACAAATGTTTTTCCCTTCAAAGCATCTTGAAAGGAAATTCACGTTCTCAATAAAACTAGTGCATTGTAGATACACGATGAGGGGGTTTGGACAAAATATTGAATTTTTAACTAGAAATAATTAAGCTAAGATGTAATGTTTTTATGAATTTTATTAAAATCAATAAGTAACAATCGGAAAAGAGACCTTCATGTTGAAATTATAGTTGCAAAGTACAATATTTGCATCTTATTGAACTTTCCAGCAAAAAATTTCAAAAAAGGTAATCGAGTGTGGAATTAAGCATTCTTGGTGGAAGCTGTTCCTTACTGGATTACCAACTTAATGATTTTAACAAGGCGTGAGACTAAAATAATCGATTCTTGAGAAGTACTTACTTTTCTTATTTTGCAACTTGTTCACGTAATCTATTTAATCTAAAAATATCATTCTCTTCATTTAGCAACTCGTACGTGATTTTTTTAAATATAAGGTAATGTGATTTGTAACCGACTAATGAAATTTGGCAATCAAAAAAGTAAGTCATTATATGGCAAGTAGTTCTAATGGTAATGTGTAATTTTTTGCTGGGTTCTCAAAGTATGACTCTTCTCAAAACAGACTCTACACAGAAAAAATTATTCCCAAAAAATTGTTAAACAAATATTTGTTTGAAAGCAAACTTAGTTCCAATAAATATTCTGTACTGTTCCACTAAATTAATTTGTACCAAAACACTGTGTAGAGAAGAAACAGGCCACGACGTTTGTCGGCTACTTACATGTATACAACACGACCAATCAAAATAAACAACAACAACCGCACAACAGCACGTTGTTCCTATCAACAAGCAAGATAAACACCAACACACTGAAATAACATTTTCTCTCAGCTGAACTGTGATTAATTTAAATTTTTACAAAATTTTTGTCAGAATTTACAAAATTTTTTGTAGGACCGCATTCAAATAAAATATTTATTGATTCAACGAATTTGGTTACTGAAAATGAAATTTAGTTTTTTCTGTGTAAATATTTTAGTAATTGCACTTTTTCTCGCCGTGTAGATTGTTTATTTTAGTTCTTAGCTCCTCAGTCTTTGAAGATACTTTATATTATTTTGTGCCTTATATTTCTACTGCTTAATATAACAACAGCATTAGCAATAACGAGGCATTGCGCTTTAGCTTTTTATGTTATATACACTCTTACATACATACATATGTTTGTATATGAAAAATTATGACGACAACAATTTGTTTCAAGGACACACGACACTTGAAACCATTCCACACAAAATATACAAAAATAAAGAAAAAAACGCAAACACAACAATAATAACAAAACACCAAAAGCAATAAAAAGCGCACAGTACTAAAGGGAGATTTATTTCTGTGTGTGTGTGTGTGTGTCTGCATGCATGTATGTGAGTGTGAGTGTGTACGCCATGTTTGTATTGCATAGTTGCACATTTTTACACTTATGTTGTGCGGATCTTCCTTTCAATGTGTTTTTTATTATTTTTTTTTGCATTTAATTTTATTTCAGTAATTTTATTGTTGTCGTTTGTAGTTGCTGTCTTCTAAATATTATTGCTTCAAAAAGGTTTTGGCATCAGAACTGAAGTGCTAAAGTTAAAGAAAACACATCACACTTGTTTGAATAGGCTCTGCTTGTATTTGTAGCAGGGTTGAGAAATTTAATATTTTAAAATGTTCATAAATATGGAAACAGTGCTTATTCAGGTTTTCAAGGCAAATCATTTCATATTATGATAAAAATGTTTGTTGTTGTAATTTTTGACACTTTCTATAATAATGCAATGGTTTTCGAGAATTAATAGTGGAATTGATGTTTTTAAAATTAATATATCAGGGACGCAACGTAAAAGAAAATTAAAAAAAGAAAGCCATTAAAATAAAACCACTCACAGACGAACAGAACCCCGATTTTCACCAATTAAACGACGAATATAACAATGTCTCGAGCGGGCAAAAATAAACTTTGGCAATTCATTAAAATCTACAAAGAACGCTAAACTTATTTTTTCCCATAGATTTCAGTTCACAATTGATTTATTGCTTTAGGCCCCATATTATTTGAAAATTTTAAAAATTTCAACTGTTTGACTTTCAAATTTTATTTTGTTTCCCTGGTTTGATTCATATTTATTTAGATGTGAAGAGATATATAGAGAGAGAGAGGGAGATACTGCCAGAGAAGAAAATGTTGTCATCGGATAGTAAAGTGGAATGCAGAGTCATCATTTGAAAACTCTTTACAATCCTTATTCACTTCATTTCAGTCAGATCTTAGTTCTTTTCCTTTTTTTTTTTTGGTTTTCTTCGGTTTGTTTTTTGCGAGACTTATTATTGTCTATGTTTTAGTAGTTTTCAGTTCTTTTTTTATTGATATTTTTTTATTTATTATTCCATTGTTTGTAAATGGGATTTTGCTTGGTTAGTTGATTTTTTGAATACTTTACATTTATTTTTTGTTTGCTCTCTTTGTAAATTTCTTACTTTAATGTGCGCTTAAGGACTGTTTTCATATTTACTTATAATAATATTTTTTATTATTTTTGGTTCTTCAGGTGTGAATGGCTAAAAGACATACTATCTTTTCTCTTTTCTTTTTTCCTTTTTGCATTAAAATTAAAAAATGAAGATGTTTACCGCTTCGACAGCATTAGTGGTGTTCTTTATGTTATTTTCTTGTACTTATGGCCGTTGCCATCTTCATTGTCGCAGTCATGCAAATGTAATAAAAATAAAAAATAAAAATATCATAATAGCCAATGCCAGCCAGCCATCTTGCATATTTATAAGAATGAGCATTGCGAAAAAAAGTAACAGGAACAGCAAAACCCATAATAAATACATAATAATAAAAGCAACAATAACAACACCAACAACAACATCACTCAGACGGTATTTAAATAAAAGGGTTTGTGTCCTAAGTCTTTTGTTTGTATTAAACAAGTTCTATTTTTGAAAAAATGGATTAGATTACGAAAAGTTTTATTAATGCTTCGATTTAGTTTAATTGATTTTAGTTCTGTGTTAATTTCCGGAAATCATATATAAATATTAAAAATTCTTTTATAATGTAGTATCATCATAACCCTCTATAATAACAAGAAGAAGAAGTTGTCAGAAGGATCAGTATTAAAATCTTTATGTTAACAAAAATGTAATTACAGTTTTCTGTTTTCTTAAAATAATAAGTGATACATATTAAATTTAATTGAACTATTCCTGACAAAAAAAAAAAATAAAAGTATTTATAAAGAAAATCTCATATAATCTTGATTTTGCGTTTTTTAAGTATAGAACTTTGCTTCACGAACTGAATCAACTTAATTTTTCTTTAGCTTCTGGCAAAAATAGTGTTCAAAGCTTATTATAATGCTTGGAATATGCCATAACTCCCTAGGAACACTGTCAAACATTAAGTCAAATCAAAAGACAAATCTTCTATATGCGAAATATACCAGATATGGAATATCTTAGAGATTCAAATTAAAAATAATTAAGACAATAAATTCAGGAAAAGAGGCTCTTAACCTGACCAAGTTTGATAGGATTATGGATGCTTTATTGGGAACTCTTCCCAATACTTCTTAAAAGAGCGCACATGTTATAAGAGCATGCTGTATGTGATTTAAGCTAGCACAATTGTGCTTTGAAGCTGACTTACTGGACAAATTTTTGCCAAACGGGCCCTTAATTAATTAATTCGAACACTTTATTATCATTTTGTCATTTCTGTAATTTTAAATTATCGAAAGTCAACTGTATTAATATCGGTATATTAATGTATGCATGGCTTGTTTGATTTTTAAATTCAGTCCATTGAGACTTGCTTCATTTCTAGGAAAAATAATTTGCTATTTATTAAACTTTAAAATAACTTAAGAATTTTTGAAACGACATATTTTAAGGAATTTTCTTTAGCATTTATAGCATATGTTAACCACATAAATTTTATATATTTTATTTTTGGCATAATTATGTTATAATCATTATTATGTCTACATATTTTACCCAGCAAAGCAAAACAATACAACAGCACAGATTTATTAACGTGAAACAATGTAAATATCGACTGACTTGAGCTACAAAGACACCAACAGCAACAGAATTGTAATTATAAAATATTTGTTTGTTTGTATTGCTCGAACGAACATCACGTTACAATGTTGCCAAGAAAAATGTGTAGCAACAAATAAAAGCATTTAATAACTAAAGATAAAAATCAATTAAAAATATCAAAGATATTTTTTTTCTTACGAATATTTTTAGTTCTCATTGTTCTAAAATAACCTACAGCAAAAAGTACAAGTAAATAAATTCTTTTTCCTGAACTTAATGAAAATAAATCAAATGCTTGTAAGACAATTTATTCCTCTTGCAGTTGCAGGGCTTTTAATGTCGTGTTTTGTGAGTGGTTGGTTGGTTGATTGGGTGTTGTTGTATATTGTGTGAGTTCCATAGACATTTTATGATTTTGTATTAAGTTCTTAAGAAGAAGCCGATAAAAACTAAATCTTAACAAAATCTTACTTTGTGAAGCCAAACTGTGTTTTTCGAACAGTTTTTTTTATTCTATTGTGACCATTATCTAAAAAGCGTGAAAATTTTTAAACATTTGATAGCTTAGACATTAAACTAAATCTATAATTTTACATTTGCTATAATGGCTGACTATAAAAAACTGCCAATAATTGAGGCAAACTATTGGCCTTAAGATTTAGAGCAGCAAACATATTGTAACTTGAAAAATTTTAAATATATTTTAACTTTCCAAATAACACTTAAATCACGTTTTTAATTAAAATATTTTTTATTTAAGTTAATTTAATTATTATTATTCGAACTGCACTTATTTCTATATTTATAATTTCATCAGACTTAAGTTCGTATTTGCTTTGTAAGCCAAATTATATGTGATAAATATTAATGAACAAATAACACCAAAGTTAATTGTAAATATTTTGACAAACACTTAGTTATTTTTTTTATTAATAAAAAACGTTGTTTGCCTTATTGTAAAGAGTGTTAATTATCGGTCATGTTCTGGAAACCATTTCGTTTTGAAATCGCAAAATTTCAAAAACGGGATAATTTAGGACATTCGAAATTAAGTTCAAATGAAATACCTCAAGCATGTTAAACCTTAAAGTCAAATAAAAAGTTGCAATAAGTGAGTTTTCTTGTTGAATTCTTTTCTGAAATTTTTCGGTTTCAAAACGAAATGGGTTTCAGAAGATGACGGTGTATATGTTTTTTGTTTGTTATTTTAAGTTTTATTTAATATTATATCTTTAATTCAAGGGGGATATATGTATGTATAATGTAAATGTGACGCGCAAAATAGAAAGGTACCTAAGGGTAAAAACCGGTTTTGTTCAGGAGAGCCATTTTAAAGATTTAAATACGTGTATCTTTGGTGTACCATCACATCATAAAACGCGCATATCTCTGGGAGGGAACACTTTTGGGGCATGGGATCGGTCTCATTCGATGCTCAAATGTTGTCCACATAAAAAAAAAGTGAAAATTGATTTTTTTTTACCCTTAGGTCCCTTTCTCTATGCGCTGTCACATATAGGGCCTCAACAAAATCTTTTCAGCTGAATCTGTTCAAAGCGATGGTTTTTACTTCATTCCAGCTGGTTTGCATCTTTGACGCTTCCGCTGTAATTTCTCTTCGCCATGTATGAACGGGTCGACCTCTGCTAGGACTACCTTGAGGATTCCATTCGATCCTTAGTAGAGATAAATGCATGATTTAATTAAGCAAGTGTGTGTTTGAATGATTGTAAATTACTTGACAAATTGTTATTGTTATTATTATTATTATTATTATTATTATTATTATTATTATTATTATTATTATTATTATTATTATTATTATTATTATTATTATTATTATTATTATTATTATTATTATTATTATTATTATTATTATTATTATTATTATTATTATTATTATTATTATTATTATATTGTGGAAATATTAAGATATTTTTAGAAATAACTTTTGCTAAAACTGCTGCCAAAAATTACTCAGTTTAAACTTATCACACGCAATATTTAACCTTAATTTAGTTTTTATTTATAACACAGAATTTTTTTTATACCAAAAATTACATACAAAGCAACCAGTTTGATTCGTTCAAAAAAAAAAAATTGGGCTATAACTATTAAACATTTTTTTTTTGTTTTTTTTTTAACGCGTAAAAACTTCTCATTTTCAGATATTAATAAAGCCATAAACTTACATTTTTATATTTATTTTTTTTAAGTCATTGAAATGAAAAATAAAATATTAAAACAACAACAATAACCAAGCAAACGACAGGCTGAGGTGTTCTCATCTGAATAAAGAAAAAATGTATTGCTACTTAAGAATGTCAACAAAGTATTTCATTGTCGCCATGCAAACGATATAATGTAGAATGTAGAAATGAACAAAACTGACAGAGAAAATGTTGCTGTTATTGAATTTATTATTAAAAGACGATTGGAACAAGTGGAAGTAATGTGAAAACAGCAGGACACATTTAAACATACGGCAGCAAACTAAACACAAAATAAGAAAAAAAAACGAAAACCAAACCGGGGAATTTTTATTATTTTTCAACATTGTCGGGTTCACTGCAACAATATAAATTTTATTGGTGTTATTGGCACAGCCTTACACAGCAAGAAATTTGTTTATTAAATTAAATGAATGGAATAAATATGAAACTAAATATTTTTCTTCCACTTCAACTAACTTTTGAAGTTATAGCCTTAATTAACAAAATTTAAAGTAAATTTAAAATAAAGGCTTCAAAAATGAACTTATCAGAAGGCGCTTGAAATTATCTATTTAATAGTATTTTATTTAAATTAGAATAATAAATTTAAGATATCGTCAGCGAAAAAACAAAACCGCATTTTTATAGGTTCGATAGTTTCACCAAAGAATAGTTAAACTCTATACCTAATTTGGTGATTTTGGTTACCAATTTTTTTTATGGTTTTCTTAAGATTTCGAAAAGCAGTGTGCCCTCAAACAATGGTGTCATCAGTTTTTGGCCAACCTTTTTTTGAAAGTTAAGCATTTTTTTCACTTTTGGCTACAATGTTATCATATATAGTTAAGCGCTATCACCAAGTCTTAATAAGCTATTGGCTAAAAACTGACGACACCATTTTTTGAAGGCGCACTGATCTTACCCTTTGGTAATACTATCGAACCTAAATTGTCCACTCCGTGTGGTTTTCCAAACTATTATATCATTACGCATGTTTCTACAAATATTCAAACCTTTTTGATAACAATCAGCTGAATTAAAAATAAAAATACATACAATATTTTATACGTTTAAATGTACTGACAATACGTACCCTACTACTAACCCAACGCTTGACGCTCTAATTTATGTTGGACTCTTTTTTTAATAAATGTATTTACATATTTATTGTATCTTCAAATATGAACTAACAATAAGTATTCAAATCTTAAATCTAAAATATAATTATCAAGCCCGACCGGTGTTGGACATAAAATTAGTGATAGTTATAAATAATACATAAATAGTGATAATCAAAAAGGAAAAATAAAAGTATTTTTAAGCAGTCCCATCTGGAGTGCTGCGTAATAGAGCCGTAGTGTCCCTCTTTTTTAAGTGGATGTGTCCAGTAAAATTCAAGATGTTACGAGCAAGGGAATTAGGGTGAGACTTGAGTTTTGTTAAGTATTTGTTTGCGTATTTTGGTTGGACTCTAAAGAAAATTTACTTCAATCACTTTTTGTTTAGTTTTTTTCTGACTCCTATAAAATTTTAAAAATGTGTAGTTACGTGATTTTGCATTTTAGCTAAAAGATTTAATTTTTATTTAATTTTTCTCAAAAAAAAAAAAAAATAAAAAATTATCAATTAAGATATTTGTGTAAAATTTTTACATAATTCTGCATCATTAGCTAAAAAATCCCATTTTGTGAGTTATGACATTGTTTTAGTAAATAAGCGACATGCTCTTTTGGAGCAAATTATAAGAGGGTAAATATTTGAGTGGAAAATGAGCACAACTGCCGCTACTGGTTAAAGAGAGATTTCTTACCCTTTTGATAAAATCTGATTTGAAATTGGACTTTCAAAGCAGTAAAAGTTTTAAATTTTTATAAGTGAATATTTAACTCTTGATAAATTTTCATAGATTGCCTGCAATATCTCATCCAATATCTTCTTAGTCAGAAATGTTTGAAGTTTTCAGTTTATTTTGGAAATGATCCTTTTTTTCTGCGCAAAGTTTTCTTTTTATTTTTTTTAGTCATGTAAAGCTTTTAAACAAATATAAGTTAAAAAAAAAACAAAATCTAAACTCAATCAGTTTATTGAACCGTCTTAAATGGTTTAACTCAAGTTAAAATCATGAAAATATTCAATTCTTTAACAAATTTTTCTTGTAAAATAACAATAAAAATGTATTTTTGTCATAAACATTTTATACGTTTGTGTAATACTTGAGGTTTGCTTTTTTTTTTTTTTTTTTTTGCAAAACTACAAAATCATAAATCACGATTTCCGATCAAAAGAAATAAAGCAAAGAAAAAAAAAAAATTTTTAACTAAAAGATCATAACTTTAAACATAAAGTACAAAGAAAAAAACGAGATTGAATTTTTGTCTATAAAAAAAAAAAAAAAAAAAAAAAAAAATGGCAAACAATACACGATTTTTTATTAAAGAAAATTACAGATGAAGAAACATTTAACAATTGTTAACAATGCAAAAATGAAACTTATAGTTAACGAAAAATAAAAAAAAATAACTCAAATAAAACTAAAATAAGCCAATCAAAATTATGAACAAATAACAAATTTCACTTTTTATTAAACAATATTTGGCATTAAATTTTTTGTTTACGAGTTTTTTTTTATTTAATAAATAATATTTTATTGCTTTTAAATTGTGATACAGCAAAAATTCACACCAACAAAAAATTTAAAGAAAAATTTCACTTAACCAAAAGTATATACATATTTGCCGCCAGATTTATCAAAATATTTAATATTTTTCGATTTTGCTTTTTGCAGTTCAGTTCGGCACGATCGTAAGTCATAGTTTGTGGTTGCAAACAAAAAAATCTTATTGGTTTTTTTTTCTAAAAGAGATTTCGTTGTTGTAACAAAGGTTTTTAGTTTTTGTTGCTTTAATATTTTATTTAAGTGGTCCCTTATTTAGTGGAAAAAGCCTGAGTAGTATTTAAGTTAAGATTTATTTATAAATATTTTTTCTTCTAATATATAACAAATGACTGCAGCTTGTTTTGCATGTTAACAAATTGCAGTATTCATTTGAGGGGTATTCGATTAAAAATAAGTGATACGTGTAGAAAGCTGGAAATAAATAAAAAAGTTCCAAAATTCTGTTTTTAAATATTTGCAACAATTGAGTTTGTTAACTATTAACAAACCAAATTTATGTTGAACTATGAGTCATAAATATAAAATATAACTAACTGCCAGTTTATAGAAGCCATGTAAAAATACTCGTCTATCTATAAATATTTAAAGCAAAAACAAATTTGAGTGGTTTGCGGTAAATTGATATAAAATATATTTTAAACTAAAAAAATAATTAAAAATAAGAACTTAATCAATTGCAAACATTTATCTACATATCAGTCGAATTATTTTTATTAAACGGAGTCTAATTAAAAAAAAAAATGAGAACAAGACATATTTTCTGCATAAAGTTAGTGTCTTAAGTATTTTGATATAAAAGTACATATCGCTCATTTATTTAAAGAACGTTAGAACTCAAAAAAGTTGAAGTTTCCAATTAATACACAACTTAATGGATAACCAAAATTCTATTTTTCTCTCGACTTGAGTAAAGAAGATACTTTTATGAAATTTTTACACAATATAGGAGGATTAAATCTGCACCACTAACTCAAAAATTACATTTTTTGAGTTATGGCGTTGCTTGAGTAAATAAGCGATATGTAAAATAAACACAGCAAAAAAATTTCAAAAAGGGTAATCGAGTTTGGAGTTCAGCATTTTTAGTGGAAGCACTTCCCTATTCGATTACCAACTTTATGATTTTAACAACGCGAGAGACTAAAATAATCGATTCTTGATAAATACTTACTTTTTTATTTGGCTACTTGTTCACGTAATCTATTTAATCTAAAAAAATCATTCTCTTCATTAAGCAACTTGTACATCATTTTTTTTAATGTTATGTGATTTGTAAGCGAGTAATGAAATTTAGCAATCAGAAAAGTAAGTGATTATATGTTAAGAGGGACACACGGGCTCTTATACCTAACACTCCAGATGGGACTACTTGAAAATACTTCCCCCCCCCCCCCCCTTTTTTTTTTTTTGATTATCACTACTAATGTATTATTTATAACTACCACTAAGTTTATGTCCGACACTGGTCGGGCCTAATATTTTTTTTTTTTATAGATTTAAGATTTGAATACAATAAATAAATACATGCATTCCAAAAAAAAAAAAAAATATGTTAAGTAGTTGTAATGGTAATGTGTAATTTTTTGCTGCGAAGTTTACAAATGATGTATTTTTATTTTTCGAAGTACAAGAAGAATGGACGACGTGTACTTCATTTAATTTTTCACATTACATTTTTTTTGGGGGGAAAAATGGACGGTGTACAGTCCATTTAATTTTTTCCTTGAAAAATGGACGGTGTATAGTCCATTTATTTTTTCGGATAACAAATTTTTTGTATGAAAAATGGACGATGCATTTAATTTTTCGCATACAAAATTTTTTCAATGAAAAATGGACATTTCATTTTTCGCGTAAAAAAATTTTTGCATGAAAAATGGACGATGTATATATAGTCTATATAAATTTTCGCATATAGAATTTTTTCCATAAAAAATGGACGATTGTAGTTTATTTAATTTTTTGCATAAAAAATTTTTTCCATGAAAAATAGACAACGTATAGTCTATATAAATTTACGAATAAAAAACTGTTTCCATAACAAATGGACGATGTAAATAGTCCATTTAAATTTTTGCATAAAAAACTTTTGCATGAAAAATTTTTCACATAAAAAATTTTTGTCCATTTAATTTTTCGCTTGACAAAGAGATGGTGTAAAGCCCATTTAATTTTTCCAATGAAAAATAGACGAAGTATAGTCTTTTTGATTTTTTACATATGAAATGGACGATTTATAGTCCATTAAATTTTTTCATAAAAAATTGAAAAATGGACGATGTATAACCCATTAAAATTTTGTCATAAAATTTTTTTTTTATCAAAAATGGATGATGCATAGTCCATTAAATTTTTTTCTACGAACAATAGACGAGGTATATAGTCCATTAAATTTTTTGCGTACAAAATTGGCAATTTATGGTCCATTAAATTTTTTCATAAAAAAACTTTAAAAATGGACGATGTATAGCCCATTAAATTTTGTATGTACAGTCCATTAAATTTTTGCATGAAAAATAAACGAAGTATAGTCTTTTTGATTTTTTGCATATGAAATGGACGATTTATAGTCCATTAAATTTTTTGCGTTCAAAATGGGCAATTTATGGTTCATTAAATTTTTGCATAAAAAAACTTTAAAAATGGACGATGTATAATAAATAGCCCATTAAATATTTTGCGTTCAAAATGGGCAATTTATGGTCCATTAAATTTTATCATAAAAAAACTTTAAAAATGGACGATGTATAGCCCATTAAATTTTGCATGCATAGTACATTTAATTTTTTGCATGAAAAATAAACGAAGTATAGTCTTTTTAATTTTTTGCATATGAAATGGACGATTTATAGTCCATTAAATTTTTTCATAAAAAATTGAAAAATGGACGATGTATAGCCCATTAAATTTTGTATGTAAAGTCCATTAAATTTTTTGCATGCAAAATAAACGAAGTATAGTCTTTTTGATTTTTTGCATATGAAATGGACGATTTATAGTCCATTAATTTTTTCATAAAAAATTGAAAAATGGACGATGTATTATAGCCCATTAATATTTTTTCATAAAAATTTTTTTTTCATCAAAAATGGATGATGTATAGTCCATTAAATTTCTTCTACGAACAATAGACGGGGTATATAGTCCATTAAATTTTTTGCGTTCAAAATGGGCAATTTATGGTCCATTAAATTTTATCATAAAAAAACTTTAAAAATGGACGATGTATAGCCCATTAAATTTTGCATGCATAGTACATTTAATTTTTTGCATGAAAAATAAACGAAGTATAGTCTTTTTAATTTTTTGCATATGAAATGGACGATTTATAGCCCATTAAAATTTTTTCATAAAAAATTTTTTTTCATCAAAAATGGATGATGTATATATAGTCCATTAAATTTTTGCTACGAACAATAGACGAGGTATATAGTCCATTAAATTTTTTGAGTACAAAATTGGCAATTAATGGTCCATTAAATTTTTTAAAAAAAAAATTTAAAAATGGACGATGTATAGCCCATTAAATTTTGCATGCATAGTACATTTAATTTTTTGCATGAAAAATAAACGAAGTATAGTCTTTTTAATTTTTTGCATATGGAATGGACGATTTATAGTCCATTAAATTTTTTCATAAAAAATTGAAAAATGGACGATGTATAATTAAAATTTTTTCATAAAAAATTTTTTTTCATCAAAAATGAATGATGTATAGTTCATTAAATTTCTTGTACGAACAATACACGAGGTATATAGTCCATTAAATTTTTTGCGTACAAAATGGGCAATTTATGGTCCATTAAATTTTTTCATAAAAAAACTTTAAAAATGGACGATGTATAGCCCATTAAATTTTTTGCGTTCAAAATGGGCAATTTATGGTCCATTAAATTTTATCATAAAAAAACTTTAAAAATGGACGATGTATAGCCCATTAAATTTTGCATGCATAGTACATTTAATTTTTTGCATGAAAAATAAACGAAGTATAGTCTTTTTAACTTTTTGCATATGAAATGGACGATTTATAGTCCATTAATTTTTTCATAAAAATTGAAAAATGGACGATGTATAATAGCCCATTAATATTTTTTCATAAATTTTTTTTTTCATCAAAAATGGATGATGTATAGTCCATTAAATTTCTTCTACGAACAATAGACGAGGTATATAGTCCATTAAATTTTTTTGCGTTCAAAATGGGCAATTTATGGTCCATTAAATTTTATCATAAAAAAACTTTAAAAATGGACGATGTATAGCCCATTAAATTTTGCATGCATAGTCCATTTCATTTTTTGCATGAAAAATAAACGAAGTATAGTCTTTTTAATTTTTTGCATATGAAATGGACGATTTATAGTCCATTAAATTTTTTCATAAAAAATTTAAAAATGGACGATGTATAGCCCATTAAAATTTTTTCATAAAAAAATTTTTTTCATCAAAAATGGATGATGTATAGTCCATTAAATTTCTTGTACGAACAATAGACGAAGTATATAGTCCATTAAATTTTTTGCGTACAAAATGGGCAATTTATGGTCCATTAAATTTTTTCATAAAAAAACTTAAAAAATGGACGATGTATAGCCCATTAAATTTTGTATGTACAGTCCATTAAATTTTTGCATGAAAAATAAACGAAGTATAGTCTTTTTGATTTTTTGCATATGAAATGGACGATTTATAGTCCATTAATTTTTTTGCGTTCAAAATGGGCAATTTATGGTCCATTAAATTTTTTCATAAAAAAACTTTAAAAATGGACGATGTATAGCCCATTAAATTTTGCATGCATAGTACATTTAATTTTTTGCATGAAAAATAAACGAAGTATAGTCTTTTTAATTTTTTGCATATGAAATGGACGATTTATAGTCCATTAAATTTTTTCATAAAAAATTGAAAAATGGACGATGTATAGCCCATTAAATTTTGTATGTAAAGTCCATTAAATTTTTTGCATGCAAAATAAACGAAGTATAGTCTTTTTGATTTTTTGCATATGAAATGGACGATTGATTTATAGTCCATTAATTTTTTCATAAAAAATTGAAAAATGGACGATGTATTATAGCCCATTAATATTTTTTCATAAAAATTTTTTTTTCATCAAAAATGGATGATGTATAGTCCATTAAATTTCTTCTACGAACAATAGACGGGGTATATAGTCCATTAAATTTTTTGCGTTCAAAATGGGCAATTTATGGTCCATTAAATTTTATCATAAAAAAACTTTAAAAATGGACGATGTATAGCCCATTAAATTTTGCATGCATAGTACATTTAATTTTTTGCATGAAAAATAAACGAAGTATAGTCTTTTTAATTTTTTGCATATGAAATGGACGATTTATAGCCCATTAAAATTTTTTCATAAAAAATTTTTTTTCATCAAAAATGGATGATGTATAATATATAGTCCATTAAATTTTTGCTACGAACAATAGACGAGGTATATAGTCCATTAAATTTTTTGAGTACAAAATTGGCAATTAATGGTCCATTAAATTTTTTAAAAAAAAAATTTAAAAATGGACGATGTATAGCCCATTAAATTTTGCATGCATAGTCCATTTAATTTTTTGCATGAAAAATAAACGAAGTATAGTCTTTTTAATTTTTTGCATATGGAATGGACGATTTATAGTCCATTAAATTTTTTCATAAAAAATTGAAAAATGGACGATGTATAATTAAAATTTTTTCATAAAAAATTTTTTTTCATCAAAAATGAATGATGTATAGTTCATTAAATTTCTTGTACGAACAATACACGAGGTATATAGTCCATTAAATTTTTTGCGTACAAAATGGGCAATTTATGGTCCATTAAATTTTTTCATAAAAAAACTTTAAAAATGGACGATGTATAGCCCATTAAATTTTTTGCGTTCAAAATGGGCAATTTATGGTCCATTAAATTTTATCATAAAAAAACTTTAAAAATGGACGATGTATAGCCCATTAAATTTTGCATGCATAGTACATTTAATTTTTTGCATGAAAAATAAACGAAGTATAGTCTTTTTAACTTTTTGCATATGAAATGGACGATTTATAGTCCATTAATTTTTTCATAAAAATTGAAAAATGGACGATGTATAATAGCCCATTAATATTTTTTCATAAATTTTTTTTTTTCATCAAAAATGGATGATGTATAGTCCATTAAATTTCTTCTACGAACAATAGACGAGGTATATAGTCCATTAATTTTTTTTGCGTTCAAAATGGGCAATTTATGGTCCATTAAATTTTATCATAAAAAAACTTTAAAAATGGACGATGTATAGCCCATTAAATTTTGCATGCATAGTCCATTTCATTTTTTGCATGAAAAATAAACGAAGTATAGTCTTTTTAATTTTTTGCATATGAAATGGACGATTTATAGTCCATTAAATTTTTTCATAAAAAATTTAAAAATGGACGATGTATAGCCCATTAAAATTTTTTCATAAAAAAATTTTTTTCATCAAAAATGGATGATGTATAGTCCATTAAATTTCTTGTACGAACAATAGACGAAGTATATAGTCCATTAAATTTTTTGCGTACAAAATGGGCAATTTATGGTCCATTAAATTTTTTCATAAAAAAACTTAAAAAATGGACGATGTATAGCCCATTAAATTTTGTATGTACAGTCCATTAAATTTTTGCATGAAAAATAAACGAAGTATAGTCTTTTTGATCTTTTGCATATGAAATGGACGATTTATAGTCCATTAATTTTTTTGCGTTCAAAATGGGCAATTTATGGTCCATTAAATTTTTTCATAAAAAAACTTTAAAAATGGACGATGTATAGCCCATTAAATTTTGTATGTACAGTCCATTAAATTTTTGCATGAAAAATAAACGAAGTATAGTCTTTTTGATTTTTTGCATATGAAATGGACGATTTATAGTCCATTAAATTTTTTGCGTTCAAAATGGGCAACTTATGGTCCATTAAATTTTTTCATAAAAAAACTTTAAAAATGGACGATGTATAGCCCATTAAATTTTGCATGCATAGTCCATTTAATTTTTTGCATGAAAAATAAACGAAGTATAGTCTTTTTGATTTTTTGCATATGAAATGGACGATTTATAGTCCTTTAAATTTTTTCATAAAAAATTGAAAAATGGACGATGTATAGCCCATTAATATTTTTTCATAAAAAATTTTTTTTTTCATCAAAAATGGATGATGTATAGTCCATTAAATTTCTTCTACGAACAATAGACGAGGTATATAGTCCATTAAATTTTTTGCGTTCAAAATGGGCAATTTATGGTCCATTAAATTTTATCATAAAAAATTGAAAAATGGACGATGTATAGCCCATTAAATTTTGTATGTAAAGTCCATTAAATTTTTTGCTTGAAAAATAAACGAAGTATAGTCTTTTTGATTTTTTGCATATGAAATGGACGATTTATAGTCCATTAAATTTTTTCATAAAAAATTGAAAAATGGACGATGTATAGCCCATTAATATTTTTTCATAAAAATTTTTTTTTTCATCAAAAATGGATGATGTATAGTCCATTAAATTTCTTCTACGAACAATAGACGAGGTATATAGTCCATTAAATTTTTTGCGTTCAAAATGGGCAATTTATGGTCCATTAAATTTTATCATAAAAAATTGAAAAATGGACGATGTATAGCCCATTAAATTTTGTATGTAAAGTCCATTAAATTTTTTGCATGAAAAATAAACGAAGTATAGTCTTTTTGATTTTTTGCATATGGAATGGACGATTTATAGTCCATTAAATTTTTTCATAAAAAATTGAAAAATGGACGATGTATAATTAAAATTTTTTCATAAAAAATTTTTTTTCATCAAAAATGAATGATGTATAGTTCATTTAATTTCTTGTACGAACAATAGACGAGGTATATAGTCCATCAAATTTTTTGCGTACAAAATGGGCAATTTATGGTCCATTAAATTTTATCATAAAAAAACTTTAAAAATGGACGATGTATAGCCCATTAAATTTTGCATGCATAGTCCATTTAATTTTTTCCATGAAAAATAAATGAAGTATAGTCTTTTTAATTTTTTGCATATGGAATGGACGATTTATAGTCCATTAAATTTTTTCATAAAAAATTGAAAAATGGACGATGTATAGCCCATTAAATTTTGCATGCATAGTCCATTTAATTTTTTGCATGAAAAATAAACGAAGTATAGTCTTTTTAATTTTTTGCATATGGAATGGACGATTTATAGTCCATTAAATTTTTTCATAAAAAATTGAAAAATGGACGATGTATAATTAAAATTTTTTCATAAAAAATTTTTTTTCATCAAAAATGAATGATGTATAGTTCATTAAATTTCTTGTACGAACAATAGACGAGGTATATAGTCCATCAAATTTTTTGCGTACAAAATGGGCAAGTTATGGTCCATTAAATTTTTTCATAAAAAAACTTTAAAAATGGACGATGTATAGCCCATTAAATTTTTTGCGTTCAAAATGGGCAATTTATGGTCCATTAAATTTTATCATAAAAAACTTTAAAAATGGACGATGTATAGCCCATTAAATTTTGCATGCATAGTACATTTAATTTTTTGCATGAAAAATAAACGAAGTATAGTCTTTTTAACTTTTTGCATATGAAATGGACGATTTATAGTCCATTAAATTTTTTCATAAAAAATTGAAAAATGAACTATGTATAGCCCATTAAATTTTGTATGTAAAGTCCATTAAATTTTTTGCATGAAAAATAAACGAAGTTTAGTCTTTTTGATTTTTTGCATATGAAATGGACGATTTATAGTCCATTAATTTTTTCATAAAAATTGAAAAATGGACGATGTATAATAGCCCATTAATATTTTTTCATAAAAATTTTTTTTTTCATCAAAAATGGATGATGTATAGTCCATTAAATTTTTTCTACGAACAATAGACGAGGTATATAGTCCATTAAATTTTTTGCGTTCAAAATGGGCAATTTATGGTCCATTAAATTTTATCATAAAAAAACTTTAAAAATGGACGATGTATAGCCCATTAAATTTTGCATGCATGGTCCATTTAATTTTTTGCATGAAAAATAAACGAAGTATAGTCTTTTTAATTTTTTGCATATGAAATGGACGATTTATAGTCCATTAATTTTTTTGCGTTCAAAATGGGCAACTTATGGTCCATTACATTTTTTCATAAAAGAACTTTAAAAATGGACGATGTATAGCCCATTAAATTTTGCATGCATAGTCCATTAAATTTTTGGCATGAAAAATAAACGAAGTATAGTCTTTTTGATTTTTTGCATATGAAATGGACGATTTATAGTCCATTAAATTTTTTGCGTTCAAAATGGGCAACTTATGGTCCATTACATTTTTTCATAAAAAAACTTTAAAAATGGACGATGTATAGCCCATTAAATTTTGCATGCATGGTCCATTTAATTTTTTGCATGAAAAATAAACGAAGTATAGTCTTTTTAATTTTTTGCATATGAAATGGACGATTTATAGTCCATTAATTTTTTTGCGTTCAAAATGGGCAACTTATGGTCCATTACATTTTTTCATAAAAAAACTTTAAAAATGGACGATGTATAGCCCATTAAATTTTGCATGCATAGTCCATTAAATTTTTGGCATGAAAAATAAACGAAGTATAGTCTTTTTGATTTTTTGCATATGAAATGGACGATTTATAGTCCATTAAATTTTTTGCGTTCAAAATGGGCAACTTATGGTCCATTACATTTTTTCATAAAAAAACTTTAAAAATGGACGATGTATAGCCCATTAAATTTTGCATGCATGGTCCATTTAATTTTTTGCATGAAAAATAAACGAAGTATAGTCTTTTTAATTTTTTGCATATGAAATGGACGATTTATAGTCCATTAATTTTTTTGCGTTCAAAATGGGCAATTTATGGTCCATTAAATTTTTTCATAAAAAAACTTTAAAAATGGACGATGTATAGCCCATTAAATTTTGTATGTACAGTCCATTAAATTTTTGCATGAAAAATAAACGAAGTATAGTCTTTTTGATTTTTTGCATATGAAATGGACGATTTATGGTCCATTAAATTTTATCATAAAAAATTGAAAAATGGACGATGTATAGCCCATTAAATTTTGTATGTAAAGTCCATTAAATTTTTTGCATGAAAAATAAACGAAGTATAGTCTTTTTGATTTTTTGCATATGAAATGGACGATTTATAGTCCATTAAATTTTTTCATAAAAAATTGAAAAATGGACGATGTATAGCCCATTAATATTTTTTCATAAATTTTTTTTTTTCATCAAAAATGGATGATGTATAGTCCATTAAATTTCTTCTACGAACAATAGACGAGGTATATAGTCCATTAAATTTTTTGCGTTCAAAATGGGCAATTTATGGTCCATTAAATTTTATCATAAAAAAACTTTAAAAATGGACGATGTATAGCCCATTAAATTTTGCATGCATGGTCCATTTAATTTTTTGCATGAAAAATAAACGAAGTATAGTCTTTTTAATTTTTTGCATATGAAATGGACGATTTATAGTCCATTAATTTTTTTGCGTTCAAAATGGGCAACTTATGGTCCATTACATTTTTTCATAAAAAAACTTTAAAAATGGACGATGTATAGCCCATTAAATTTTGCATGCATAGTCCATTAAATTTTTGGCATGAAAAATAAACGAAGTATAGTCTTTTTGATTTTTTGCATATGAAATGGACGATTTATAGTCCATTAAATTTTTTGCGTTCAAAATGGGCAACTTATGGTCCATTACATTTTTTCATAAAAAAACTTTAAAAATGGACGATGTATAGCCCATTAAATTTTGCATGCATGGTCCATTTAATTTTTTGCATGAAAAATAAACGAAGTATAGTCTTTTTAATTTTTTGCATATGAAATGGACGATTTATAGTCCATTAATTTTTTTGCGTTCAAAATGGGCAACTTATGGTCCATTACATTTTTTCATAAAAAAACTTTAAAAATGGACGATGTATAGCCCATTAAATTTTGCATGCATAGTCCATTAAATTTTTGGCATGAAAAATAAACGAAGTATAGTCTTTTTGATTTTTTGCATATGAAATGGACGATTTATAGTCCATTAAATTTTTTGCGTTCAAAATGGGCAACTTATGGTCCATTACATTTTTTCATAAAAAAACTTTAAAAATGGACGATGTATAGCCCATTAAATTTTGCATGCATGGTCCATTTAATTTTTTGCATGAAAAATAAACGAAGTATAGTCTTTTTAATTTTTTGCATATGAAATGGACGATTTATAGTCCATTAATTTTTTTGCGTTCAAAATGGGCAATTTATCGTCCATTAAATTTTTTCATAAAAAAACTTTAAAAATGGACGATGTATAGCCCATTAAATTTTGTATGTACAGTCCATTAAATTTTTGCTTGAAAAATAAACGAAGTATAGTCTTTTTGATTTTTTGCATATGAAATGGACGATTTATGGTCCATTAAATTTTATCATAAAAAATTGAAAAATGGACGATGTATAGCCCATTAAATTTTGTATGTAAAGTCCATTAAATTTTTTGCATGAAAAATAAACGAAGTATAGTCTTTTTGATTTTTTGCATATGAAATGGACGATTTATAGTCCATTAAATTTTTTCATAAAAAATTGAAAAATGGACGATGTATAGCCCATTAATATTTTTTCATAAATTTTTTTTTTTTTCATCAAAAATGGATGATGTATAGTCCATTAAATTTCTTCTACGAACAATAGACGAGGTATATAGTCCATTAAATTTTTTGCGTTCAAAATGGGCAATTTATGGTCCATTAAATTTTATCATAAAAAAACTTTAAAAATGGACGATGTATAGCCCATTAAATTTTGCATGCATAGTCCATTTAATTTTTTGCATGAAAAATAAACGAAGTATAGTCTTTTTAATTTTTTGCATATGGAATGGACGATTTATAGTCCATTAAATTTTTTCATAAAAAATTGAAAAATGAACTATGTATAGCCCATTAAATTTTGTATGTAAAGTCCATTAAATTTTTTGCATGAAAAATAAACGAAGTTTAGTCTTTTTGATTTTTTGCATATGAAATGGACGATTTATAGTCCATTAATTTTTTCATAAAAATTGAAAAATGGACGATGTATAATAGCCCATTAATATTTTTTCATAAAATTTTTTTTTTTCATCAAAAATGGATGATGTATAGTCCATTAAATTTCTTCTACGAACAATAGACGAGGTATATAGTCCATTAAATTTTTTGCGTTCAAAATGGGCAATTTATGGTCCATTAAATTTTATCATAAAAAAACTTTAAAAATGGACGATGTATAGCCCATTAAATTTTGCATGCATGGTCCATTTAATTTTTTGCATGAAAAATAAACGAAGTATAGTCTTTTTAATTTTTTGCATATGAAATGGACGATTTATAGTCCATTAATTTTTTTGCGTTCAAAATGGGCAACTTATGGTCCATTACATTTTTTCATAAAAAAACTTTAAAAATGGACGATGTATAGCCCATTAAATTTTGTATGTACAGTCCATTAAATTTTTGGCATGAAAAATAAACGAAGTATAGTCTTTTTGATTTTTTGCATATGAAATGGACGATTTATAGTCCATTAAATTTTTTGCGTTCAAAATGGGCATAAAAAAACTTTAAAAATGGACGATGTATAGCCCATTAAATTTTGCATGCATAGTCCATTTAATTTTTTGCATGAAAAATAAACGAAGTATAGTCTTTTTAATTTTTTGCATATGAAATGGACGATTTATAGTCCATTAAATTTTTTCATAAAAAATTGAAAAATGGACGATGTATAGCCCATTAAATTTTGTATGTAAAGTCCATTAAATTTTTTGCATGAAAAATAAACGAAGTATAGTCTTTTTGATTTTTTGCATATGAAATGGACGATTTATAGTCCATTAAATTTTTTCATAAAAAATTTAAAAATGGACGATGTATAGCCCATTAATATTTTTTCATAAAAATTTTTTTTTCATCAAAAATGGATGATGTATAGTCCATTAAATTTCTTCTACGAACAATAGACGAGGTATATAGTCCATTAAATTTTTTGCGTTCAAAATGGGCAATTTATGGTCCATTAAATTTTATCATAAAAAATTGAAAAATGGACGATGTATAGCCCATTAAATTTTGTATGTAAAGTCCATTAAATTTTTTGCATGAAAAATAAACGAAGTATAGTCTTTTTGATTTTTTGCATATGAAATGGACGATTTATAGTCCATTAAATTTTTTCATAAAAAATTGAAAAATGGACGATGTATATATAGCCCATTAATATTTTTTCATAAAAATTTTTTTTTCATCAAAAATGGATGATGTATAGTCCATTAAATTTCTTCTACGAACAATAGACGAGGTATATAGTCCATTAAATTTTTTGCGTTCAAAATGGGCAATTTATGGTCCATTAAATTTTATCATAAAAAATTGAAAAATGGACGATGTATAGCCCATTAAATTTTGTATGT
The DNA here is from genome assembly GCA_949987645.1 of Tachina grossa. Classification (NCBI taxonomy): domain Eukaryota; kingdom Metazoa; phylum Arthropoda; class Insecta; order Diptera; family Tachinidae; genus Tachina; species Tachina grossa. The sequence goes on from OX465275.1 coordinate 32,876,205, forward strand.
AAAGTCCATTAAATTTTTTGCATGAAAAATAAACGAAGTATAGTCTTTTTGATTTTTTGCATATGACATGGACGATTTATAGTCCATTAAATTTTTTCATAAAAAATTGAAAAATGGACGATGTATAGCCCATTAATATTTTTTCATAAAAATTTTTTTTTCATCAAAAATGGATGATGTATAGTCCATTAAATTTCTTCTACGAACAATAGACGAGGTATATAGTCCATTAAATTTTTTGCGTTCAAAATGGGCAATTTATAGTCCATTAAATTTTATCATAAAAAAACTTTAAAAATGGACGATGTATAGCCCATTAAATTTTGCATGCATGGTCCATTTAATTTTTTGCATGAAAAATAAACGAAGTAGTCTTTTTAATTTTTTGCATATGAAATGGACGATTTATAGTCCATTAATTTTTTTGCGTTCAAAATGGGCAATTTATGGTCCATTTAATTTTTTCATAAAAAAACTTTAAAAATGGACGATGTATAGCCCATTAAATTTTGTATGTACAGTCCATTAAATTTTTGCATGAAAAATAAACGAAGTATAGTCTTTTTGATTTTTTGCATATGAAATGGACGATTTATAGTCCATTAAATTTTTTGCGTTCAAAATGGGCAATTTATGGTCCATTAAATTTTTTCATAAAAAAACTTTAAAAATGGACGATGTATAGCCCATTAAATTTTGCATGCATAGTCCATTTAATTTTTTGCATGAAAAATAAACGAAGTATAGTCTTTTTAATTTTTTGCATATGAAATGGACGATTTATAGTCCATTAAATTTTTTCATAAAAAATTGAAAAATGGACGATGTATAGCCCATTAAATTTTGTATGTAAAGTCCATTAAATTTTTTGCATAAAAAATAAACGAAGTATAGTCTTTTTGATTTTTTGCATATGAAATGGACGATTTATAGTCCATTAAATTTTTTCATAAAAAAAATGGACGATGTATAGCCCATTAATATTTTTTCATAAAATTTTTTTTTTTCATCAAAAATGGATGGTGTATAGTCCATTAAATTTCTTCTACGAACAATAGACGAGGTATATAGTCCATTAAATTTTTTGCGTACAAAAGTGGCAATTTATGGTCCATTAAATTTTTTCATAAAAAACTTTAAAAATGGACGATGTATAGCCCATTAAATTTTGCATGCATAGTACATTTAATTTTTTGCATGAAAAATGAACGAAGTATAGTCTTTTTAATTTTTTGCATATGAAATGGACGATTTATAGCCCATTAAAATTTTTTCATAAAAAATTTTTTTTCATCAAAAATGGATGATGTATAGTCCATTAAATTTTTTCTACGAACAATAGACGAGGTATATAGTCCATTAAATTTTTTGCGTACAAAAGTGGCAATTTATGGTCCATTAAATTTTTTCATAAAAAACTTTAAAAATGGACGATGTATAGCCCATTAAATTTTGCATGCATAGTCTATTTAATTTTTTGCATGAAAAATAAGCGAAGTATATTCTTTTTAATTTTTTGCATATGAAATGGACGATTTATAGTCCATTAAATTTTTTCATAAAAAATTTAAAAATGGACGATGTATAGCCCATTAATATTTTTTCATAAAAATTTTTTTTTTCATCAAAAATGGATGGTGTATAGTCCATTAAATTTCTTCTACGAACAATAGACGAGGTATATAGTCCATTAAATTTTTTGCGTTCAAAATGGGCAATTTATGGTCCATTAAATTTTATCATAAAAAAACTTTAAAAATGGACGATGTATAGCCCATTAAATTTTGCATGCATAGTACATTTAATTTTTTGCATGAAAAATGAACGAAGTATAGTCTTTTTAATTTTTTGCATATGAAATGGACGATTTATAGCCCATTAAAATTTTTTCATAAAAAATTTTTTTTCATCAAAAATGGATGATGTATAGTCCATTAAATTTTTTCTACGAACAATAGACGAGGTATATAGTCCATTAAATTTTTTGCGTACAAAAGTGGCAATTTATGGTCCATTAAATTTTTTCATAAAAAACTTTAAAAATGGACGATGTATAGCCCATTAAATTTTGCATGCATAGTCTATTTAATTTTTTGCATGAAAAATAAGCGAAGTATAGTCTTTTTAATTTTTTGCATATGAAATGGACGATTTATAGTCCATTAAATTTTTTCATAAAAAATTGAAAAATGGACGATGTATAGCCCATTAAAATTTTTTCATAAAAAATTTTTTTTCATCAAAAATGAATGATGTATAGTTCATTAAATTTCTTCTACGAACAATAGACGAGGTATATAGTCCATTAAATTTTTTGCGTACAAAATGGGCAATTTATGGTCCATTAAATTTTTTCATAAAAAAACTTTAAAAATGGACGATGTATAGCCCATTAAATTTTGTATGTACAGTCCATTAAATTTGTGCATGAAAAATAAACGAAGTATAGTCTTTTTGATTTTTTGCACATGAAATGGACGATTTATAGTCCATTAAATTTTTTCATAAAAAATTGAAAAATGGACGATGTATATATAGCCCATTAAAATTTTTTCATAAAATTTTTTTTTTTCATCAAAAATGGATGATGTATAGTCCATTAAATTTTTTTTACGAACAATAGACGAGGTATATAGTCCATTAAATTTTTTGCGTACAAAATTGGCAATTTATGGTCCATTAAATTTTTTCATAAAAAAACTTTAAAAATGGACGATGTATAGCCCCATATGCATGCATAGTCTATTTAATTTTTTGCATGAAAAATAAACGAAGTATAGTCTTTTTATTTTTTTGCATATGAAATGGACGATTTATAGTCCATTAAATTTTTTCATAAAAAATTGAAAAATGGACGATGTATATAGCCCATTAAAATTTTTTCATAAAAAATTTTTTTTCATCAAAAATGAATGATGTATAGTTCATTAAATTTCTTCTACGAACAATAGACGAGGTATATAGTCCATTAAATTTTTTGCGTACAAAATGGGCAATTTGTGGTCCATTAAATTTTTTCATAAAAAAACTTTAAAAATGGACGATGTATAGCCCATTAAATTTTGTATGTACAGTCCATTAAATTTGTGCATGAAAAATAAACGAAGTATAGTCTTTTTGATTTTTTGCATATGAAATGGACGATTTATAGTCCATTAATTTTTTTGCGTTCAAAATGGGCAATTTATGGTCCATTAAATTTTTTCATAAAAAAACTTTAAAAATGGACGATGTATAGCCCATTAAAATTTTTTCATAAAAATTTTTTTTTCATTAAAAATGGATGATGTATAGTCCATTAAATTTCTTCTACGAACAATAGACGAGGTATATAGTCCATTAAATTTTTTGCGTACAAAATGGGCAATTTGTGGTCCATTAAATTTTTTCATAAAAAAACTTTAAAAATGGACGATGTATAGCCCATTAAATTTTGTATGTACAGTCCATTAAATTTGTGCATGAAAAATAAACGAAGTATAGTCTTTTTGATTTTTTGCATATGAAATGGACGATTTATAGTCCATTAATTTTTTTGCGTTCAAAATGGGCAATTTATGGTCCATTAAATTTTTTCATAAAAAACTTTAAAAATGGACGATGTATAGCCCATTAAATTTTGTATGTACAGTCCATTAAATTTTTGCATGAAAAATGAACGAAGTATAGTCTTTTTGATTTTTTGCATATGAAATGGACGATTTATAGTCCATTAAATTTTTTCATAAAAAATTGAAAAATGGACGATGTATATATAGCCCATTAAAATTTTTTCATAAATTTTTTTTTTTTCATCAAAAATGGATGATGTATAGTCCATTAAATTTCTTGTACGAACAATAGACGAGGTATATAGTCCATTAAATTTTTTGCGTACAAAATGGGCAATTTATGGTCCATTAAATTTTTTCATAAAAAATTGAAAAATGGACGATGTATAGCCCATTAAATTTTGTATGTAAAGTTCATTAAATTTTTTGCATGAAAAATAAACGAAGTATAGTCTTTTTATTTTTTTGCATATCAAATGGACGATTTATAGTCCATTAAATTTTTTCATAAAAAATTGAAAAATGGACGATACATACATGAAAAATGAACGAAGTATAGTCTTTTTGATTTTTTGCATATGAAATGGACGATTTATAGTCCATTAAATTTTTTCATAAAAAATTGAAAAATGGACTATGTATAGCCCATTAAAATTTTTTCATAAAAAATTTTTTTCATCAAAAATGGATGATGTATAGTCCATTAAATTTCTTGTACGAATAATAGACGAGGTATATAGTCCATTAAATTTTTTAGCGTACAAAATGGGCAATTAATGGTCCATTAAATTTTTTTATAAAAAAAAATTGAAAAATGGACGATGTATAGCCCATTTAATTTTGTATGTATAGTCCATTAAATTTTTTGCATGAAAAAATGAACGAAGTATAGTCTTTTTAATTTTTTGCATATGAAATGGACGATTTATAGTCCATTAAATTTTTTCATAAAAAATTGAAAAATGGACTATGTATAGCCCATTAAAATTTTTTCATAAAAAATTTTTTTCATCAAAAATGGATGATGTATAGTCCATTAAATTTCTTGTACGAACAATAGACGAGGTAAATAGTCCATTAAATTTTTTGCGTACAAAATGGGCAATTTATGGTCCATGAAATTATTTCATAAAAAAAATTAAAAAATGGACGATGTATAGCCCAATAAATTTTGCATGTATAGTCCATTTAATTTTTTGCATGAAAAATATACGAAGTATAGTCTTTTTAATATTTTGCATATAAAATGGACGATTTATAGTCTATTAAATTTTTTCATAAACAAATTAAAAATGGACGATGTATATATAACCCATTCAAATTTCTCCATAAAATTTTTTTTTTTATCAAAAACGGATGATGTATAGCCCATTTAATTTCTTGTACGAACAATAGACGAGGTATATAGTCCATTAAATTTTTTGCGTACAAAATTGGCAATTTATAGTCCATTAAATTTTTTCATAAAAAAATTAAAAATTGACGATGTATAGCCCATTTAAATTTTTTCATAAAAAGTTTTTTGCGGGATAATGGACGACGAGCATGAAAAATGCAAAAAATTAAATGGGAAATACATGGTCCATTTTTTATACAAAAATTAAATTATACATCGGCCATTTTTTCATAAAAAACTAAATGGTGTAACGCGGTTTACTTTCCAGCTGGGGTACTAGTCAGTCTGTCCAGGGTCTAGTCAAAGGTTTGCTTCCTTTGAATAATATGGAGATGTGTTTATATATAAACTCACGACAAAGTAAATTCGGAAGACTTTATCTTCGGCTACCATGCAGCTAACTGCATCGAACACGCAGTATATTCTATATTTCTACGAAATATGAAGTAATTCCGGCAGTCTTTATATTCGCCTACCGTGCAGCTAATTACAACGAGCACAAAGCAAAGCCGGGAGACTTCGTATTCGCCTAATTTATGAAATAATGTTCTTGTGAATATAAAGTACATTCGAAATACTTTGTATTTAGCTACCGTGCAGCTTACTACAATGAGCAAGAATTAATTTCGGCAGACTTCATATTCTATTAATTTACGGAATAATATTACTATGACTATAAAATAAATTCAGGCCTTTATATTCGATCTTGGTGCTTGCGTTTCCAGTAGCGCGATTTGCTGTTATAATTATAAATGCTGTGACTGGGTTGAGGACGATTCTTTTTGGCCTCGTCTTGCCGTAGTAGCCCATATTCATTGGTGAATTCGATCAGCTCTGGTAGAGATGTAAAGTCGCTTCTACGAACGTACAATCGGTAGTCGTATCTTAGTTCATCATAGATTCGGTCAGTATGGTTCACCTCGCAGAGTTTGGAATGGTTCGGATGAGTGTCGCGTTTTGCCGAGTTCCTTGTCTCCTTTCGTATATTGCTTCTTCCAGTTGCGCCAGATACCGATTTGGTAAAAAAATAATGGGAACAATCGACCTTGAAATTTACCCATGTGTGGATCTCCTTTCATCGTATCGGATACCATTGAAGGACTTTATTCTTTAGCACCTCCAATAACAAGAGTACCAAACGAGCATGACCGAGACTGTAGCATTCGGCTAGCTATCCCACTTGTTCTATAAAGTCTAAGAAATCATCCCTCCATCAAAGGAGAGGTCCCAACGATGGATTGAAGTCATGCCCTCGGAGTTACTTAATTAAGGTGACGATCTCATGTGACCACTTGCACTGGGTTCTTGTAACGAAGATTTCCCAGTAGAACTTCCTGCGATGCTTGACTTATCTTTCGTGAGTACTTCCTCTTCTAATGTACGCAGAAGGTTGTCAGATGAGGTTATCTGACGTTTATTTCATACGAGCTCTCTTAATTGTTGACGAAGTTGATAGATCGTTCCGTTTTCGGTTTTAGTAATGCTTTGTTGCACACACACTTCAGTCACCTTACCTTTGCGCTAAAGATATACCCAACTTTATAAGCCGGTTTGTGGCATATTCTTGTTAGGTCGTGTTTCGTTATTACGTCTTCTCGATCCAAGGTCGTTGGTGGTTCGTATTATGGTTTTGACACAGGTCGTGAATCGGGTCCCTGCTTAGGTGCCATTGTAATGCAATTTATTTTCCACCTGGAGTATGACTAAGTTCTAGTGAAAAGTCTGCTTCCTTTGAATAGTATGGAGGTTTTGTTATGCTAATACAATCAAGTTTATACGCGAGCTCACGAATCCTAGTGTAGATACTATTAAAAAGTGAAGAGTATGAAGTAAAAAGTAATTTATGTCAGATTAATTCAAGCAATACAATTCCTACGAAACCAAAGTAAATTCGACAGACTTTATCTGCGGCTACCGTGCAGCCAACTACAGCGAATACGCAGTTAATTCGGAAGACTTCGTATTCCGTTAACTTAAGAAATACAATTACTACGAATATAAAGTAAATTCGGGAGAGTTTATATTCGGCTACCGCGCAGCTAACTACAATGAGCACGAATTAAATTCGGTGCACAAAGTATAAAGTGAAATCGGGAGAGTTTATATTCGGCTACCGCGCAGCTAACTACAACGAGCATGAACCAAATTCAGAAGAACTCGTATTCGGTTAATTTACGAAATAATACTACTATGACTATAAAGAAAATTCTGGATACTTTACATTCGGATACGGAGTAAATTCGAGACACTCCGTATTCCGATAATTTAAGAACTAATATTAAGAACTAATATTACTATGAATATAAAGTAAATTCAGGAGACTTTATTCTCGGCTACCGTGCAGCTAATTACGGAATGTACGAAGTAAATTCGGAAGACTTCGTATTCGGTTAATCTTTGCAATAATAAAAATAACACAAGAAATAAGTAAGGTAAATTCGGTAGACTTTATGATCCATTTTGTACATAGAAAACCTAAATGGGCTATACATCATCCATTTTTCATACAAAAAAAAATTAACGAGGCTTTTTATCCTTTATTTTTTTTTTACAAACAAATAAATAATTTGCAGTATATTTTCCATTTTTAATATGGAAATATTAACTGGGCCATACATCGTCCATTTTTCAAGTAGAAAAATTAAATGGACTATACATCGCACATTTTTTTTATAGAAAAACTAATGCCCCTGTTATGGTGTGGAACTCAACTGAATTGCATTGAAACTGAAACAATTTAGCTTTAAAACAAGTTAAAAGACGAAGAGGTTCTTATCATTGCTATGTTTTTTGAAATCATAGTAGCCATCACAAAAATATTTTAAATATTTTTAGTTTAGTCCCTGCTATTATTTCTTAAGATTTTATGTTTTATGAACATGCCAACAATACTAAGTCCTAGTTTACACTATGCAAGTCTTATTGCTAGGCTGATTAGTTTGTAGGAGCGAGTGACGAAGGGAAAATAAACGAGTACTCACCTTCATGTACATTCAATACGTTTTACTTTCTCATTCGTAATGTTTAAACAAACCCCACATGCATACACAAAACTGAGCTGAAAAATAAGACTTGAATTGTGTGAACGCCGATGAAATTTCAAAGAAGAAAAAGTGATAAGCTTAGCAAAAAGACTTGAGTAGTGTGAACTGGGACTGATTGATAAATGCGATAGCTTGGCGTCTGGAATAATGAAGCAAAACTAACACAGTAATCGAAATAAAATCCAAAACACAACTGTCTCACGTTGACAAAAGTTGTAATTCATAATAAGAATTTGGAAACTACGACTCAACCATCAATTTAGTTATAAATCATAATAGGGGCCAAAGTGTCAAAGTAATTTGATACTTTTTTCTTATAAAATTAAAAAGGCTGTATCATTATTTAAACTGTCTGGTTTTCACACCTTTTATTTTGATATTAATATAATATTCTTTTCCTTTCTTTTTCAATTAAGGTTGAGAATTTGTTGTGTACCTGCAAATTCACACAAGAATTCATAAAAATTAAAAAAAAAAAATACTAATTAATAAGAGAGAAGCCATGTTGTTTAGGGATTTTAAGAATTTTTTCAACTTCTTGCACTTTGTTAATTTTCTATGAACAAGAGATTCCTCATCATTTATATAAAGATAAACATATACATAGGTATTTTTTAAATCCAAGTTAACTCAAGTGTTGAGTAATTATAGTCAGAAAAAAATAACACTAAATTAAACATGGCTGCTAAGGTTGAAGTAATTTGTATTTTTTTTTCGTCCAGAAAAAAATGTCTTCGTTTCCAAAACAAAATAAAAAACAGACAGAATATGACAACTATACTTAAACGTCTCTGGTTGGTTCTCTTGTTTTGTCAGCAACTTAAAAAAAAATAAGAAGAGGAAGAAAAAAATTACCTCTGCACGTATTGATATGAGTGCATGGTGATCTTAATATATTTGCTTAGTTTTAGTATTTTGGTATACGAAAACAAGTGTAAAACATATCGTGTCATTTGGTCATTAGTGTAAGGTGCATGTTGTTTACACCAGCATGGGGTTGGAAAGCTAAAGTTAAACTAAACACACACACACACACACTAACAAGTGTTAGCTTGTGTCGAGTATTTTTATTTCTTTACGTTACATATTATAAAATTTTGTACACAAGTATTTGCTGTTTTATGGATGCATGAACATACACACACATATGTAAGACAAAATAATAGCAAGAAAAGTTCCATGATTGGCTGAAAGCTCATTTGCTCTTCAAAGTTATTTTTTTATCAAGGGAATTTTAAATCCATAATCCGAAAAATTTTAAGTAATACTCGTATTATAAAAAGTTTGTGCATAAAAAAGTTGTACTAAGCGTTTTTTATTTGTGCATCCAAAATGGCGGTCCTGGTGAAAAGGTCAGGTCATGACTTTTGTAGGTTTTAGCCTAGTAAATATTGCTTTACTCTTTCTTAAACAATAGAATTTATTATATTTTTTGTAGGTTTCTAGAGTTACAATTAAAACACAAAACAAAATAAGGTTTAAAATGAAAATGAAACAAATAAAGTAAAATAAAATATGATAACAATAAGTCGGTGAATTGCAAAAATATATTTTTTAATAAACATTCTAAAAGATTTCCTGTGAGAGAATCACAAACTTTTAAAGCTTTCTGTAATAATAAAAAAACAATACTCTTTACATTAATTATAAGATTTTTAATTGAGTTGGATTCCTTTTTTTAAATATTTGAATAAAGTAAAGTTTATTTCCTAACAGCTTTACACGCAAAGAAAAGTTATGGCTAAAGAATGGTTGAGAAAACAATATTATGTTCTCTGAAACAAATGTGTGGTCGTTGAAAACTAGTTATTGTTATTTTAAACATTTATTTCGTTACGATAAACAGAGTAATGTTTGAATTTAATAATTACATTATCACACCCATAAAAAAGTGTGATATGGTTAGAGTTTAACAATACAGTTTTGTTAAAAATTTATGACTACAACATAATTTGTATTATTATTTAAAAATAATATGATGTAAATAACAATATAATGTTTTCCAAAACGATGCCATTTTAAGTTAAAAAAAAATCTGTTTCAGAAACATCTGTCAGTTCGGTATTTCGTTTGTAAGCTATCACTAGTGCACGGGTGGTGTTAAATAAATTAATAGATAAATAAAGTATAAACAAAAGGGTTGGCCAATAAAAATATATAAACATTTGTGTATCTCTTTATACAGACATGTCTGTATATCGTGTAAGTACACATTTCTATATATACATTTTATGTCAATAATATTAATTTATTTTTATTTCGAATTTAACGCACAGCTGTTTCTACAATAAATATATGATTAAAAAACAAAATAGTATTATTACATTAAATAATACTGTGGTCGTATTTAACAATATTAATATAATATTAGATCATGGTATGTTGAGTCTTAATTATATTTTAGTCACATCTTACAATAGTGTTGTCATATTAACAATAATAAGATTAGTTACAACAAAGTCAATTGTTCTTGTAGATAATATTATTATTAACTCAGATAATAATATAATTAGAGTTTGCTTTTCTGTTAACAATAATATGATTTGATTGCAACCACATAATTCAATTATTTTGCTGTTTGATTATGGTTGCCTCAACCATATTTTTTCTTTGCGTGTAATTATAAAATTTATTAAGGCTTTATAAATGGTTTTTAAAACCAATTTGTATACAATTTTTTTCTTATTATTATTAATAATTTTTATAAATAAGGCCGTAAGTGTTTCGTTTTATAACTTTATTCAAGAAAAACTAAGATTTAAAATATTTTTTATATACTTTTTAATTTTGATACAAGCCTTATTGTAAAAATTGGCGCCCTTATTCTGTAACAAGCTAAAGCTAAATTTTTATCGCTAAAGATCTACGAAGCCGATTTATCAATTTTCGGCTACGAATCCAATTTTAAAACGTGAAGTGCTTAATCAGGCAATGTCATGGCAATTTAATTTGCCGAAATATAGTGTTTTATGTCATCGCTAAAAAATTTTAATTTTGTATTAGCTCAGCATTTTTGCGATCGAACTTAGCTCTATCATTAGCGAATTGCAGAATAAGGGGGCATGTTACGAAGGCGATATTTACATGAAAGCAAAAACAAAGTTTGCAAATTAATGTTTTTCTTTTCAAACAAATTCTAAAGATTATGAAAAAACTTGTATGAAAAACAAAAATTTAATTTTTAAAATCAACATAATTCTTTATGAATATCACTTTCCTGACATGATTTAGCCAATTAAAGATTAAATGGGTAACATTTTCTGTTTTCCAAACTTAATTTTAAAAATTCAAGTTTTTTTTTAATTTAAGTATTATTACGACCAATTTTTAAATTCACATAATTTTCGGCAAAAAGTTTGCGTTCTAAGTCTTTTGTTCCTAGTATATTTTTTTATTATAAAGGTAATATTTTATTTAAAATTAAAATGCACGTACAATTAGTTTAGAAATTTATATAATTTTCTAAATAAATACCGTTATTTTTTTGATTCATCAAATCTTCTCTATGAAGTTTGTTTTCCAAGTCTTTTGTTTTTGGTAACATATACTTACATATGCGACGCGCAAAATAATTATAAAGGGACCTAAGGGTAAAAACCGGTTTTGTTCAGGAGAGCCATTTTAAAATTTAAATACGTGTATCTTTGGTGGGAACACTTTTGGGGCATGGGATCGGTCTCATTCGATGCTCAGATGTTGTCCACATCAAAAAAAAAAAAAAAAAAATAATAAAATTGATTTTTTTTACCCTTAGGTCCCTTTTTCTATGCGCTGTCACATATATTGAAAGTTTAAATGTTAATTTAAAATTTTCCATTACCTTATACTTTTTTATCACGTTCATGTCTTAAGTCTTTCATTTAGTGATTTGTTGGTGAAGAATGCAAAATTTTATTTCAAATTTAAATGTCGGTTGTACATTTTTTTTTGTTTGTTTGTGTCTTAATTCTTAATTAATTCTTTTGTTTTAGACTCACTAATTAAAGAGAGTTATTTGAATCTACTCCAATCGTCAATGTCAATTTATTGGTGCCAATGCGACTTAGTGGATTTTATAAAACAAATTTTATTTTTTTTAATCTTTGTGAAACGTTTTAATATATTTTTAAGAAAATTTTATATGAATACATCTTTAAAAAAAAAGGTATTCCATGAGGGCACAGTCAACGTGTCTATATGAAACTTTTCTGTAATTTTATATGAATACATCTTTAAAAAAAAGGTATTCCATGAGGGCACAATCAACGTGTCTATATGAAACTTTTCTGTAAAGAACAGTGTGTTATGAAAGCACGGAGAACTTTTATATCGAAAAAGTGTGCTGTGACAGCACAGTCAACTTTTCTTTAAGAAAAAGTATTAAGCTGTTTAAAGTGTTTTTTTAATAAAATGTTTGAATTAGTACACACTTTTTATTAGCATTTTCTAAATAATAATTAAAATTTTACTTCGTTCAAAAAACAATTATATGGATAAATTATAACCTTAAACTTATGAAGCAAAAAATCTGCGGTATAAAAGAAAAGGTGCTTAAGTCGACATAAACTAGTTTTGAGTTAATGACATACCTGTAATACTCACATTCAAAAGTGCCACTGTACCAAATATTAATTATTTTGTGTTATTTTTCAGGAAGCTATAGCGCGATGATTTGCTGCTTATCATTTTTTCATTGGTAATCTCATGTGGAATATGATTTTTATAATAATAATTTTGTATATTTCAAATTGAGTGTATTAGTTAAAGATATTTTTCTAAAAATAAATAAAGTGAACATCGAATTTCTCTGAACCTGGAATTTCCCAATTTCATTGTAACAGAAACAAGTTTCTCCGAATCGATTTTGAAGTTTAAAAGTGCTCTGCTACAAAACAGTACAATTATTTCTTTTTCCTTATTGACACATATACGGACTTATATAATTTTTGGTGCTTACACTTATTTTTTATTTAAATATTTGCAAGATGCTTCCAACATATTTCTCGTTTCCATTAAAATTTATTTCAAGGCACTTAATATTTTATTTTAACAGCATACAGACGCTTTTTAATTTAATGCACTTAGTGTTTGTGATGCTATTAAAGACGTCTGCCTATTAAATTTTTTTTACTTGTAGGCTTTTTTATTCTTATTTTTTATTTTCTTAATAAACAAATTTTATGAGTGAAATTTATATTTTTTTGTTGCATCGTAAAAAATATAAAAAGTATGCTTAAATGTTTTTATTTTAATTTTTCTTTTAGTTTCACAAACATTATTTAAATGTTGTCAACATTTGAACATAATTTTGTCGTGACATTGCATGCCGTGCATTCTTTTTTTTATGTTGATGTAAGACGTTGCTTTTTAATCTTCTACCTAACTTCAAAAGACTCATGTCTACTCCCCCCGAAAACAAAGCCAATATATATTTAAGTGTGTATGTGTGTTTGTTTTTTTCTTTCAGCATGAACAAAAAAAGTGCAGCAATGGAAAAAAGGAACATCTAGCACCATAACAACAGATCCAGGAATAAAAAGCATGTATTGGATGTGCGGCAAATTTGTAATATTAAGTTAAGACAAAAAATTAAAAAAAAAATAAAAATAAAACATATTTTGTTCTTTTACTGATTGTATGTATGTAGGTATATATATATATATATATATATATATATATATATATATATATATATATATATGTGCAATGAATGCATACTAAATAAATACGTATATATATATATATATACGTATTTATTTAGTATGCATTCATTGCACAGAGACGTTGTTGCTTTTATGTTTCTTTTTTAAACAGAATGTAATATTTTCATTATTTAAAGCATTCATTATATGTATGTTTGAATATAGAGGAGGCATGTAAAAATTGTTAAACTACCAATATAAAATATTATTTTGTTTTTTGTTAAAGAAAAAATCTAAATAAAACTTAAGCGAAAATATAGAGAAGAATACATATTGAAAGCTTTAAATATAAATACAAAAATTCTCATTTCTTACCAATTTCAATTTGAAACAAATTGTTGGAAATTAATCAATATTGTGCCTTTAGTCAATATACAACAAATAAATTGAGTTAGTTGTTAAACATAATTGTATATGCTCATAAACACACACACACATGAATGTTTGTTTTCATATGTAAATATGTTGGAAATTCTATAGCTTCACTTGCTTAGCTGCAGGTCTGGCCAATCAAAAAATATGCTACAGGGCCTAAAAAATTAAACAATAATAATTATAATTTTTAGTGAGAAATTTAAATATTTACCAGACTTAGTCAATTCGAATTAAAGTATTATATGTATTTTAAACTGAATAAAAGTAATGTTGACTACACATCTGGCATTTCTTTTATTGTCATTTTGTGACATCATTTTCAAAATGTATGCAACGCCGTCCATATTATGATTTTTATATAGAAAATGACACACGTTGCCACTAGTACAAAATATTGCAATGTCACAAAATGTGTACTCGGCATAAAAAACACTTAGCACTATTCTCGCAGAAAGATTTTTCATACTCAAGTGAACATTCAAAATTGCCTGTGGCTTCCACAATCTAACTCACTTTCAATGTCCGATTAGTCAACACCATATTTCAAATATATTTCGGCTGTAAGATCCAGAATGCTCGGCACAATCAAATTCAGTAAACAGCTTTTTTACTATTGAATTTGATAATGAAGAGTCTCCATAGTATTTCTGTGGCAAAAAAGAAAAATGCTTAAGTCGCGATTTTGAGTTTTGCATATTCGAAAGTACTCCTACTCGAAATCTCAATGAATTTGTGTGATTTTCCAAGAAGTTATAGCAAAATAACTTGCGTTATATCTCTTTTAGACTTCTTATCTCATTTCAAACAATAGCTTAATTTAGGTTACACTTTGGAATATTTCAACTTGAATGTATTATTTACAGTGTGCAGAACGATATTTGCTTAAAAAAAATAAAGGTTACCAGAGAATTTCCCAATTTAAATGTAAAAGAAAGAAATTTCTGAAAATCAACTTAACGCTTAAAACTGCTCTCCTGCAAAACAGTCAAATATGACTTAAGCACTTTTTCGTGATTGCCACAGATTTCTAAAGCTTGGCCTTGGTTTCATTAGAGATTTTTAACCCAAAAAGTAATGCTTAATAAACACACGAAATTCAATTTTTTCCCTTTTTTCAAGACACGTGGTAGTCTGCTATCAGTGCCTGTCAAACAAAATTCAAGTGAAGTAGCTTGTTTAAATTTTGACAGGAGTCAACTTACAGTAGCCTGTTGACAGGAGCAGTATTGATCGCCCAAGAGTCACCGGCTTATTGCCCCATCCTTATTCAGTGCTTTTATTCTTGGCGAAACTATCTACAATTTCATGGATTTATAGCATGTTTGTTTCTCAAGTCTTTTGTTTAATTTGATGAATTTTTATAATTATCTCAAAAAACTTGATGGACCATTCCGGATATCATACATGTATGTGTTTAAGCAGAGGAATAGGAATTTTTTATACATAACTTTTGTATTGCTAAAAGATTTATTATTCATATGCTTCTAGCCAAATAGGAAGTTTCTGCTGAAACTCATTCGAATTTTTTTGTAGAAAAAAAACTAGTACATTGAAAAATTGTGACAAAGTGTTTACATTTATGAGAATATGTATCTGTACATGTAAATTAATGATAAGAAAAAAATAATATTTTTTTTAACATGTTGCTGGTAGGTTGCTGCTAGAGCCCAAGTCTAAAGTTTCTTCATTTCATTTTGTTTGGCTCATATTCTTTATTGAAATGCCTTAAGGGCAAAGTAATATCTTTGATATATTTGAAAACTATGCCGTGTACTTGTCTGTTGTATACAAACCTACGAATACAAATAAATGAAACGTTATTTTTTTATTGTCTATAAAAAATGAGACGTAATGAAAGAATTTTGTTTCTTAGCCTAGAATAAAAGGAAATGCAAAACTAGAGAAAAAGTTATAATTAGTTTTAAAAAATATACATTCAAATTGTTGGAAATATTAGGCAGAAATGATTAACTGCATTTGAAGTTTTCAA
Organism: Tachina grossa; assembly: GCA_949987645.1. Lineage (NCBI taxonomy): Eukaryota > Metazoa > Arthropoda > Insecta > Diptera > Tachinidae > Tachina > Tachina grossa. The sequence continues at coordinate 32,892,242 of OX465275.1, forward strand.
AAATGGCAAATTAAGCACATTTTTCATTCATTGTATATACTAAAAGAATAAAATTTTCATCTGCACAAAACACCGGACATTAATGCACGTGTATGTAAAAACCGTGCTGAGGTTTTGTTTTTTATTTTTAGTTTTTCAACATACTTATCATTTAATTTTTATGGCATTTTGATAAAAAAAAACAAGGAAAAAATAAGCTCGCACATATGGTTTTTCATTGAACATATTGAAAGATGGGCGTATGAAGAGGCAACCAAAAGTCATGCTTATGCTTTTCGTCGGCTAAAGCCAGCAAATCGAAACCTAATACATGATGAGAATATTACATAAACTATCAGACAATAATGTGGCCAACAAAGAATTTCATGCAAAAGGAAACAGAATTGTAAAAGGAAAAAAAGGAAAAATAAAAAGAATGAATATAAAAAGAAATCGTTTCATAAACGAAACGAAAACAAAAGTACGTGCAGTACGTGTTCACTTTTAAAATCATAATCATGTTCATAATAATAATAAAGACTAATAATATATGATGGATATGGGCGGAAAAACAAAGATGATGATTAGGATGACACACTGGCAATAATAACAATAACAAAATTGAAGCCGGGTAGCCTTTTCTGCTTCAGTAGATGAAGAGAAGGAGTCAAATCCATATTTTATCACTGATAGTTTATAATAAAATTTTTCCTTTCGGTTTTGCTTTTGCAACATACCCTACACTTGCACACAGTTGAGCGGTAGTAAATAATTAAAACGGATGTTGGTTGAAGTTTAAGAGGAAGTGCCTGCGGTGCGTTGGAAATCACAATTTGCTTTCTATTACGTTTTAAATCAATGCACATATATGTATTAATTCAAAACATACCAATTGGACATTTATTTATGGTAAATATTCATAAGAGTTTTGTAATTCATATCTTGTATTTTTATAAATTTTTTTAAATATAAAAATAAACTTCAGCTAAAGAGATGTTTTTTTTAATGACTCAGATATTACCATGTGCCTTACTGTGGAAAATGTTTTATGGATAGAAGCTCTAGCACAACTAGTAAATTTACTTTTCAAATGTTTCATTATATTTACAATAGCAGCAAGATTAAAAAGTTATGTTAAGCAGGTCATAATTGTTTATTGAATTTCACAAAATCTTATGAAAATTTACTTTTCAACTCGTATTAGACCTTGAACGCCTAGTGCTAAGTACAAAATGTTTAGGCTTCAACCTTTCTTTTGTAATGGATAAATATGTAAATTTATCCCTTTATATGTAATTTTTTGTGTCTCCTCTGCCAAAATAAGACCTTAGCTGTTTTTTTTTTTTTTTTTTTTTTTTTTTTTTTTTTTGGAAAAGCTTTTATTTCGACGTACAGTGTAATAACAATTAACAAAATATTTTCTAAACCAGTAAAAAAATCTCATTTACAAAATGTAGCCCTCTTAATAGTCGGGGCTCTTGGCTTTTTTCGCACATACAGACTCTGTCTCCCTGATGTTGCGTCTTAAGACGAAACTTCAGCGGTAATAAAGATTATGGCTAAAATATTTATGTATGTGTATAATGGTTGCAAAATATTTTCCTCAAACTTGTGTTTTATAATATGTATGTCTGAAGCATATAGAAAGCAATACACATGTAGAAATACTTATTACTACAATAACAAATAAATAATATCAGCAACTACTGGTCTTACACAAAAGAGTACCAACAATGTTGTGTTGACGATCTTGATGTCGTCGTTATAAATAAATTGCAAAAATATTTTTGTTTGCTGATGTTTTGTGGCATTTTTAAAAATGATTTTCTATATAAACCAGAGATAATTATTAACGATGAACATAATAATGATGGTTAACATTATAAATATGATTTAACTTTAACAAGATCAAATGAACACAGGTGAATGAGCAGCAGAAAATCTAAACTGGCTAACTTCAGGCAGAGCAAGGGAGCTCTGAGTAAAAAAAAAAATAAACTAGAAACAAAATTGGTTTCTACAGCCTACACATACTACAACAACTAAGAACGGCAAATTTTATAAGCCTTATCAACGTTTTATAAGCTTTAAATACTTAATAATTTTCATTCGTCGTAAAATACTGTGTTTAAATGCCTAATTGCATAATGTTATTAGCTTATTGCTACTGTAGAGTTGATAATCTGTTTGTGTTTTTTTTTCTGGCAACTGATGCTTCTTCAACCGCTGCTTAATGAGAATCTTTAAAAATATGGGATATACTTATGTACATATTCTTTTTAATTCTGCCAGACATCAAGTGCTGCCTCTGCTGCTCATTTAATGGAATATTCTCGCAAACAAAAGAAAAAAAAATCATGCAATAAAATTAATTAAATTTGTTAAATGCAAAAGACTTTAAAGTAAAAAAACGAAACAAAAACTGTTAAACAATAACCAACACAACACAGAGAAACTCAAGTAAAAAACAAAAGACTTAAGCTCTGAACTTGTTCTCTCTAGTTAGACTGTTTGTTTCTCTTACATAATTATAATATCTTTTTGTTTTCTGCAAGTGTGTGTATGTGTGTGTGTGTTTGTATTTTTTTTATAGTGTTATTGCGACATTCTTTGTAGTTGTGAATTCTAACAGTTTTATTGTTGTTATATTTTTTTAAGCTAATTTAACATAAAGTATAACATATTTTTCTCATGCTTTTAGTTTATTAATTACATATTATCTGAATTTTTAGATCTCTTTTTCTTTAAAACTTTTTATGTTATATGTTTCTCTTCTTAAACTCAATGACTGGACAACCCAGCAAAAAATTTCAAAAAAGGTAATCGAGTTTGGAATTAATCATTTTTGGTGGAAGCACTTCCCTACTGGATTACCAACTTAATGATTTTAACAAGGCGTGAGACTAAAATAATCGATTCTTGAGAAGTACTTACATTTTTTTTATTTGTCAACATTTGACGTAATCTATTTCCTCTAAAAAAATCATTCTCTTCATTTAGCAACTTGCACGTCATTTTTTGTAATTTTAGGTAATGTGATTTGTAAGCGAGTAATGAAAATTGGCAATCAGAAAAGTAAGTCATTATATGGCAAGTAGTTTTAATGGTAATGTGTAATTTTTTGCTGGGAAACTATGTTATTTTTATTTATTTTTTACACGATAAAACGACATGTTTAACAAAATATTTGCAATTTAAGTTAATTAGCTTTATTGGCCTAATGTCGACAAAAGACAAAAATTTCAAGACAACAACATTGAAAATAACAAAAGGAAGAAAAAAAATCAATGAATAACAAAACATTTTCAACATGAGCTGTACTCAAGAGATTAATGTTAAATGTTTAATGTTTTGCACAATTAACAAACAGAAACTTGAAGAAAAACTTTTATGTAAAAACTCAAATAATTGCATTTTTGACAAGTGTGAATGTGAGTTTAATTTAAAATCAAAGCAAAGAAAATATTAAATAATTTATGGAAAAAGAAGGCACAGTATACCATAAATTAGATATATGTATATATATAATAATGATTATCAGCTGTATTTTAATTGAGACATAAAACTTTTCTTTGAAAGGTTTTTTTCCATAGGTTTCATTGCCTAAAATACATCTGCAAAAATATTTTCAAGATTGAAGATCGACTGTGAGCATAATTTTTGATCGATTGAATTTTCATTCAGTACAAGTATTATGATACGCATTCAAAGAAAAATATATCTATTGTGAATTTCACACATTGTGATTGTTCCAAATATTTAATCAGCTGAGACTGGAAGTAAAGTACAAAAGAAAAATAAAAAATATCCGAATTCAAAACCTCTTTCTATTTTGAAATTCGTTTACAATCTATCAACAATATTAAACGACGTTTGCAAATTGAACAAAACTTTCTCATAAAAGTTAAATTTGACTTTAAGGTAGTTATTGTTAATAAATGCTTAATTAATCAGATAAAGATAAAGAAGATAATGATGAACTGACCAGTACCTCGCATCTGTGACTTGTAAAAAGTTTTGGCATGGAGAAAAATTAAATAGTCATACTGGTTTTCCTATTCTAGATTTCCTGAGTTTTATAAGCTTATAACATTTTTTATGACTCGATAGGTTCTCACCTTTGGTTTACAGAAATGAGGCACATATTCAGAAAATAATTGAGAGATACTTCTAAGCGCCTGGAAATTTGTTTCAGAAGCTTTTGTCATGTGTGAGATTTAGGAAACTCGCTTAGATCTCTTTATAAAAAGCTGTGAATTGTGCTAGTTCGAGTTTATGGAATTTCTGTCATCTGTGGACGACATGCTGCAACAATGCATTCGTGATAAATCTATTACAAGTACATGTTTTAAAATTTGCAATAATTATATGTAACAAGTAACAAACACACAAACACAACTCGCAAAGCGATTAACTTGTCTGTGAAAAACACCCAGGGTCTATGGTGGGAATCGAACCCACGGCCTCTGGACTGAGACGCTAGCATCGCTACCACTCAGCCACAGGGGCAACCAAATTCTATGATTTTATAAGCAACAATTGTACAAGCTTTGCATTGGATATTAAACAACATTTGGTCCTGCACAATAACTTGAGTATTTTCACTTGAGTATTTTCCTCTATAAGTGGAATATTTCAAATTGTTTAGTCCTTACCTCAGTTTCATACAAAATCGACAAATATTGTTAGTTCATGGCGTCTGATTTTTAGAATGCACATGGAATAATTTTTATTTATTATCTTCAAAAAGAAAGAACTATCATAGAAGAACCTTAAGCTAACCTATAGCAGCATTTTAATGATTTGTCAAAAAAAAAGTGTTGTTTCATCAACACAATGCAACATTTCTATTGCACACTTCACTATTGCGATGGCCAAAATCAATGAATTAGATTTAGCTCCATCTCTCTGATAATTTTCTAGGTGCAAACTTGAAAATATGGCTCGGTCTTAAAAGATTTACCAAACCATGAGGAGATAGAGTCTATTTCTAAGTCGTATTTTAAGAAGCTAAACAATTTTTACTAGATAGTGTTTTTTAAGTCCCATAGAACTTGCGAACTACTATGGCAAATCATCATGAGTAGATTAGCTCTTGAGAAATGCTACCAAATTATCCAGATTCAATTTTGAAACCCAGTCATTATTTCGCACAACTTATAGACGATATCGTGATTTTTATGACACATGTAGTATCACCACATACTCCTTAATTGATTTAATTACACCCAAGCAAAAATATCCATCTGCCTGGGAGATGGGTTCTCTCTCCCTTACCAACCTATTTCGATACCCCATAATTTCTGTTCTCGATGTCACACTTGATATTAATTAAACACATGTATTTTTTATATGCACAAAATAAAAAAAATTTGCTCTTTATAATTATTTGAATCAGAAGTTCATCCAAAGATCTTCGCATGAACACTACCACTGACCTACCGAAGCACAAATTTATTTTCATTCAAAATTAAAGTTACGTTAATGTATCTTAAGGAAAAGGAGATGCACGGCGGTGCGAAGCGGTTTCTTTAACTTAGTGCTTACTTGTACCAAATTTATTTTCGATGGGACCAATACGTCGAAGGAATGTCCGTGCTGCAGAGAATATCGCCTCCTTAAACGAAAGAGTGGAAGAAGATCTAAATTTGTTGATTCGTCGTCGGTCGCAGGAATTAAGGCTCTGTCCGTGCACAATGGATAATGGACAATTTTGTGCAAAGATCTTGGTCTACACTCGTTTAAGATCTAGCTGGTTGCTTTGCTATTACAAAAATTTGTCGCATATATAGAGTTACTCCAATCCACAACGGATGGACTCCCACTACACCCAAAAAAATCCACAGCGTTTTCTACCATGATGATGGTCATATGCCCAAAACTATTTTCAAATGTTTACGTCATGTATTTATCTTTCGAACAAAAAAAAAAATAAATTGTTTTAAATTAAAATTTAATTTGTTTGTTTATTACACTGTGCAACAATTTTTTAAGGTAAAAAGTGGATCTGTATGAGCTATTAGGGTTCATAAACGGGTTCAGATTATATTGATATGTAGCTACAACTTTGCCAAATATTGTAAATATTGTTACCAAAAACTCAGGACTCCTTGCAAGTTATTCTAAAAAAACTGATAAAAAAAATTTTTCCTAAATTTTTGCAACAAAAAAAAAAAAAAAAAAAAAAAAAAGCACAAGTCTGTGCATAAGATAAGAGGTTTGTGACTTTTCAAAATGTGTGGTTTAAGTCTACTGATGATTTGTTACAGCAACAATGAAATGCATATAGACAACGCTGAACCACCAGCAAATAAATATCAAATTAAAATAGACTTCTGACAATATGTCGAGTAATAAATTTCTTAAAAATTAATTTTTTGGCATAAAATGTTCACAAGATTTGTTTTTTTAGACTTTTGGCTACATTATTTTCATGTATAGTTTAGAGCTAAAGCCAACTCTGAACAAGGTGTTGGCCAAAAACTGAACACTTAATTCTTTGATTTTTAAAAACTTAGAAGGTCAAATAAAACATCTTGGTCACAAAAATCGCCAAACTGAATATAGGATCCTATTACCCTTTAGTGGTACCATCGATCCTATACTGTCCAGTCCGTGTGTTTTTTCAAAAGTCTTTATTTGTTGCATAGTGTTAGTTTTTACAATTTTAAGTTCTATGGGGCCAAGAAAATTGTATCGAACTAAAGCTGATTATGTTGAGAAATAAAAATTGTTCCCAATTTTTTTTTTGTTGCTAAAACTGCAATACTTGTGACCGCCCTTACATACGTATGTGTATATGTATTTCTGCTCTATTAACTTTAACAATAAGTCAGTCTTTGATAATCAATTATGATTTATGGCTAAATAGAGATATGAAAATTCATGTAAATGCAGATATTGTTATCATATACGCACACACACACACACATACACTCATATTAACATATTTTAAAACTTTAACAGCTTATATAATATTTTATTTATATGCCAAGTATCATATCAAAACAAAAACAAACAACAGCTGCATTTCCTAAAAAAAAATCATTATCTTCTCAATCCTTTGAACAACAATAACTCTATCTGCAGCAAACAACAACTAACAAAAATAATAATAAAATTGTTAATAAAATTGCTTTGATTTAATAGACCAGACAAATGAAATTGAGACAGTTGAAGGCAATAGACCATTGTGTGGAGAATTTAAAATTGTGTAGCCAAAAACACAGCTGTCAAAATATGAAAACAATATTGAAGGCAGGAGCATATATTCGTACATGACAATGAAACTCATATGCTTTTGGGTGGGAGTTAAAATATTTTTATACATTTAATTGGTTTAAGTATGCACTTAAACAAAATTTAAATATAGTTTTATAAAAGCAAAAATAAAAAAACAAATCTGTTAAATTGTAACTGCCGTATTAAAAAAAAATTATTGGGGTTTGCAGTGTACGTTAAAATAAAAGTTCTTTAAAAAATGTTTACTCAGGCACACTTGGAATACAATTTATTTTTTTTTCTTCTTTTTGGACACGGCCGTTGAAGTTAAATAAATTAATTAAGTTCTTTGGCTGCAAATGAAAACATTTTTATACGTACTTAAGGTATGGCTTATGTTTTAACTACAATTTGCTAAGCATTTAAATAAAATTCTTCAACTCTTGAACTCTGTAGCTTTAGCAAAAAAAAATATTTAAAATGTTTCTTTGCTTTTTGTTAAGCCACAACAATAAGTTGTTCTCCAATTTGTGTTTATTTCTTAATGAAAACAGGCTTGGCTTTAACGCAATTGACACCGTAAGAGAAAAAAATTTACAGAAACTAAAAACAAAATTAAGTAAAAGATTCAAGTATTTTGTATAAAACTATAAAAAAAAACACCTTAAATACTTTAAAATTGCTTAAACTGAAATTTCGCACCTTTTTGTCTGAAAAAAAAGATATATACAATATTAAATAAAAAATATTTCAACTTTTAACCTTTCACTTTCATTACACAGACTCCCTTGTAATCAGACTCTTGTTTATCACACTAACTTGGCTAGGAAAAAAAAACTAATAAATAAAAAACTAAACTCTTCGCAGACACTTCAACGCATTTAGCCACAAAATAGTAGCAGCTAACGCAACAAACCTCTAGTACTCGTTCTTTAAAAAATTTATAAAATGAAAAATAAAAAAAAAATTCCAGAATTATCATTGATCAGTTGTGTGTGTCTGGCCTTTGAAAGTATGTAATATAACTATGACTAAGTCGCCTGTCTTGTTAATAGTGTTAAACATATTTTATCACACTTATCACGAATTTGTATTGAAAAATGGTCAACGATTTTAAGGCAATGAATGGTGTTTTCCCAGCTTCAGAAATTGCAAAGATCCGATAAAAAAACATGGCTATTTTTTACGTAAGTGTGAGTGCTCACAAATGGTGGATTAAATAAATCCAATACCCATCCTAGGGAATTTAAAGCAATTAATGAAAAAAAAATGTAATGAAGGAATGCGATGTTTTCCTAGCAGATTAGAGCAAGTTATTGAAATAATCAAAATGTGTATTATTTCATAATTTTTCTTTAATGTCGTGAACAGTCAGATTTATTTCTAGCAAGAAAAACCATGTCAATAGCGAGCAATATCCTAACTCATAATTGGTATTAGTATAAAAAAAAAATAATCTGGCAAACCTTTTCCTATAATATTCAATGCTGCAAGAGCTGTGTGGCACATTAAGCCGTCCTATTGAAACCTCATGTTGCTGGAGTCTATATCATCTAATTCTGGGAAATGGTGGTGTCCTGACTAATGTCACTGTCAAAGAAATATCGCCCATTTACTTGAATAACGTCATAAGAAAAAAAAAATCAATTTTTGAAATAATCCTTATATCGCTATTAACATGGCGTAAAAATTTCATACAAATATCCTAATAATCAACCCTTGAGTGAAAAATATAATTTGTTTCATTCAGTTGTGTGTAAGTTGAAAGCTATAGTTTTTTTTTAGTTATGACATTGTTCAAATAAATAAGCCATATAAATCGCTGGCGGCTACCTGCACTAAATTCACACCCAACAATGACTTTATTTGAAAGCCCTGAAGCTTTTGGATCTCGTGCGAGTTGTTATCGTACAAAATTACAAGGATAACTTTTCAACTGCTCCAAGGCCCATTGGAAGAGTAAATATTGTTCGCCACATTCTGGCCTACAAAATGTGACACAAAATCGAGTGCTTACGCCCACCTATACACTCTCACGAACAGCTGCGATATTTTCCAGTGGGGAAAAAGAAACAAAAAGGATGCCTTCTAAAGTCCTTCTCGTTTCATTCCATTCATTCCATTCTTGTTTACACGCGCTGTCATTACGCGGTAGGTCTTCCGCTCTCGCTTCTTTCGCTTTTGCTTACAAAAAATGTTACTCCTTCTCTTCTCCTTTCTCATAGAAGGGAGTGTAAAATGTGTATCTTATATTTTATTCGAAAGAGTCGAGGCATTACTTATCACTTAGATAAGAATAGTAATTAAATTAAAAAAAAAATCCTAAGGCCTGAAGTAAGAAAGGGTTCTTAGTTTTTATGCTGGGCTTCGGCAGATCTGGCGTTTTTTCAACGTATAGAGATGTAGGTTGATTATGTACTGAACTAGTGAATTAAAATTTAGATTATAGCGTCCGTTAAATGGGCGTAGCGTGCACAATGTATTTCAAAGAGAACACTAAATTTTATAAAACAATTTATTATTTACACGTGTTGTTAAATTCTATATCCGTATATGTGACAGCGCATAGAGAAAGGGACCTAAGGGTAAAAAAATCAATTTTCACTTTTTTTTTTTTTTTGATGTGGACAACACCTGAGCATCGAATGAGACCTATCCCATGCCCCAAAAGTGTTCCCACCAAAGATACACGTATTTAAATCTTTAAAATGGCTCTCCTGAACAAAACAGGTTTTTACCCTTAAGTCCCTTTCTCTATGCGCTGTCACATATGGTGATTTGACAAAACAGACTAAATAAATAACAGCCAATTGGACAGATAAAACCTCAAAAATATAATCATACCATACATAATAAAAATGATTTTGACATTTGAATACGAAAATCACCGGTATGCGCGGGTATTTGATATAATGTGCAACTTTTAAGACACTATTCTTTAATCAAAATTAAAATGTTAAACAAAGCTTGAAATGGAACTGAAAATACATATGTCACGGAATACATTGGCACTAAAAACCTAAAAATAAAACTTAAAACAATAACTTTAATAGTATCCAAACTAAAAAGAAATAAATTTAAAAAAAATTTAACCGACTTTAAAAATAAGCTTTAATTTATATTTAGTTAAGGAAAATATTTTTTATATGTGTTACCCATAACAGTATTCGAAGACGGTGACAATAATAATGATAACTAAACATATAAATATATAAATATAGAATTTCCTGATTGGGATTGTCTTAGAATATCATTAAGGGTAACACATATGCAAATATTTTATTTAATTTATTTTTATTTTTAACTTTTAGTGTTTATTTTTGAAGTCGGTTCAATATTTTTTTGAGCTTATTTTTTTTTAGTTTGGCTGCTAGGCTATCCATACCAAGTGTTGGAATTTGGACACGCCCTTAACATTTGGATAACTCTCGCATTCTTGTTAAATCCATGTGGACTTATTTATTTTTAAAGCAACCCATAACATCATTTAAAATTGTTCCCAAATTGTAAATTTTATAATAATGAATTTGATCAACTTAACTTACGAGTAGCTTATTATGTATCCTTCATTCGATTTTGCCAGAGCAAAAAAAAAAAAAAAGTTTTTTTTTTACGATTAAATTGTTTGCCTATTGCCCTGCCCCAGAAACTATTAAATAAAAAAATTCCTTATTGAAATTTCTACTGTTATGTTTAATTTTCTTATCGTAATAAATCACCACATCTTTTTATAATAAAGTAAAATATTACTGCTTATTGTATTGAGGCTTTTTGAGAAAGGATTGCAATTTCTAGAATTATGTAAACTAAAAAAAATACGAGTAATAATTTTTCCCCTTTAACAAACAATCACCGTTCCAAAAGTAGCACACTTTTTTCCTTCAGCATTTCTTTGTGTTATTTCAAATTATCTGTGTTTTTTGCATTATTTTATTTTCATTATTTTAATTTATGACATTCGTGCATTGAAAAAATGAAAACCAACTTTTGGCTTAAGCTGAAAAGAAACTGAAAGTTTTCCCCCCAAAAAAAAGCACACAATTTACTCCATTGTTATAATCTTAAAGCTAACATCATCTACTACATAACATCATTACCGTATCTTATTGATTATTAACGTAAGAAACCAAAAGGAAGCAAACTAGCAGCATCATATTTAGGTAGACATAGAGTTATATAAAAAAAATCTCATTATAAAAAAATTCAGCTTAACAAAATACATTTATTTATTTATTTATTTTCTTGTTGGATCTGAGAAAGAAAAAAAATCACATCTACCTTAATGTAACATGAAACTAATTAGACATTCAGCTAATAGTTATAAACATGCAATTTTTTTTTTCAAACAACCAAAATAAAGATAAATGAACATGTTCACCTTAATAGTTGGTGGATTATTAAATAACGCTTGTTTTCAATGCATGATTTTTATATTTTTGCATTAATGAAAAATATTAATGTATTCAAGTTTTTGATAAAAATTTAATAAGACAACATGCAGGTTAGTGGGATCTTAAGGAATCTTAACTCCATAAAGGGTATAACAAACACAATATTAAGCATTTAGTTTTACTTGGTGTTTTTTTAAATAACATTAATTATTTTTCTTGATTTTTGCTCTCATCTTATGTATTTATAAAATATTTTTTTTTTATTTAATTTGGTCAAACAAAAATGCAATATGCAATGGCCACAAATTACAAACACTTCCTTGAAACTTTTTCTAACAACCACAAAATTAGACAAGCCATTTATAAGTGAAATAGTACAAGCAAAATTAAATTCAGTTTTATAAATATTGTAAATTAAACAATTTTATACACCAAGGAATCAAAATAGAGAAATAAGCCAACATCTGCATTTAAATTACTAACTCAAGAGTTTAACTCAACTGAAAGAAACCTCAACTTAAAAAACTAAACGAAACAATTTGCATACAACAGAAATTAAAAAAAAACAACTAAAACACAACAGGGGTTTGTAGATGCTTTTTCATTCCAAAGTTTTGTAAATTTGCATCTTAAAAAACAACAACAACATTTCTGCTTAAAATTAAACATCATCAACAACAAGCACAGCGACATTGTCGTAAACATCATCAAATGTAGTTCATCATAGTCACAACTTTAAACTAAAATGAAAGCGAAATCTTGAAACTGCATTTTTTTCTTCAATTTTCAAATTGAAATGAAAAGCAATTTTTTTTTTGGCAAAAGCTGATGTTTGCCATAGTGTTGTATGTTGTTGCTTTGAAACAACAATCGTGAAGTTTTATAATGATCAACAGTTATAGTTAAATAACAAACATTTGTCATTTAATTGACCTTTTTTCCTGACTGACTGACTGTATAAAAATAAATGGAAAATGTCTTTGTTAGCCTGAAGGAATCAAAGCAAAATTGTAATTTTAAAATTGCCAGCACAAAGCAGCAATACCATGTGAAGTAGGGAAAAAAAGCAAAAAAAGAAATGAAGTGACTACATATTAAAACGAAAGACTTAAGACACAAACTGTAAACGAAAAAGTCCCGCTTTTTTTGAAAAGTGTTGAAATTCTTTTAGTTTTTTTTTCTAGTTATATACACACATTTTTTTTTAATAAAACCACCTAAAACTTAACACGCCTTAAGGTTTTCTACAAGTAGCATATAAAAAGTTTTTTAATTTTTTTCAACTAGTTTTTGTTTTATAAAACGTTAATATTTTTACACAAAACTATTATAAAATTATTGCGCAAATGCATATTAGAGTTTTTTTATATTAAGAAGTAAAAAAAGTTATTAAACATTTGTAGGAAACCCACATTTTAATATTGTTGTTGGAAATATGTGTCTGTACATAATTTATATATTGTCACTCATTTGTTTGGTTTGTAACAAAAGAGAAACATTAATGAAATTGAAAAAAACAAGGTTTTTTTTTGTTACTTATACAAAAAAGCGTGATAATGCGGTAGGTTGTAGTGACACTGAAAGTATTGCATTGCATGTAAATGCACAGTGGGATTCTGTTGCTCAACAAGCACATTTTACTGATTTGTAAAAATATTTAATATCACGATCATATAAAGCTAAGATATTAAAGTACGTTTATCTTGAATTTCAATAGATGGTTAACAAAAAAAAAAAAAAAAAAAGTTTGAGGATAAGATAAGCCAAAAATCCTAGGAATTTGAAATCGGTAACTTTAACCAAAATTCGCTCTCTTTATATCTCTACTTATTTTTCTTCTTTGTTTGTCTTTCTATTGTTTTATTTCTGTACCTCTATCTTTATCTCTCTGTTTCCAGATCTTTGCCCTTTTTCACTCTTATTATTTTCCTCTTTCTGAAGATCTTCTCATTTGTGAAAACTTTATTAAAGAATATTGCCATTTGCTAAAACTGCAAAATATGCTAAAGGATTTTACTGATGTTGCTAGACAGAAAGGTTTTCGGTTTATATATTTATCACACTATTTTAGTAACTTGCTAATCATGGAAATACATAAAGTCAATGTCCACGAACTTTTTTTTTTCGAGATTTTGTTATTAGTAGCACTTTCTAATGCCTTGTAAAATTAATAAGTGGCACCTATTTATGTATTTTATATGTATAATAATAGCATTCGCGTAATGAATATTTGTTATTTTATAACTCCGTAACTTTAAGACCGACATGTTTTTCTGAGAGGGCATAGCCTCCAATTCATCATATTGCCAAAAAAAGTGGGCGGAATAAAGCCCTCTTAACTTTTTCTTTTGTTTTTCTGCTTATTTACTTAACTGATTTTTATGGAACTTGGCAAACACCTTGGATCAAGCGCTCAAGAGGGCGGGCAGAGCCACGCCCATTAACATTTAAAATTATCTTTTACGTATTTATACGTAATCGATTTTTATACAAAACTTACACCGCGTTACAAAAACGAACTTTTTTTCTGTCCTATGAACCAAATATACTTTTTCGGAAAGGCGATTTTCATGTACACTTTTACAAAATTTTTGCAAATTTGGAGTCCCTTCAAGTTATGCTGAAAGAAGAGAAAAAAAATTTCAAAAAAATCTGAGAATTGATAAAAATCTATTTTTTTTAAATTTGACATGATACAGACATTTCCACGAGTCTGCCTGCAAAAACTCAGCTCGATTGGATCACGGAAAAAGGGTTAAAAACTTATCCAAAGTTTTTCAGACAGACGGAGCTTTATACTTTATACAAAAAAAATTCTGACGTGTACATGAAAATCGCCGATACACGTGTATTTTTATTTTTTCTCCCCTTTCCGAAAAAGTATACTTGGTTCATAGGACAGAATGTGTGTAACGCGGTGTTAGCATAAACCCTTAAGTATCAAAGTAACACGATTTGGCATTTGATGTGGGCGGCCCAACGCCCATTAAAGTTAAGTATTCTCTCGATACTTGGCATTCTGGGCACTTGGTGGGACATTATCTTGTGCTTAAAAAGCAGGCGGGCCACACCCATTATGACTTAATAATGAGCTCTGGAAGTGATACTATACTACATTTTCAAAAACTAGGGGTGATGTTACTAATGTTTGCGAAAGTGAGCGTGGCTATTCCCCTGGAAATTCACTTAAAAGTTAAAAATAAATAAATAAAATTATATAGCACTAATATGACAGGGAAAGTTAAAAGGGAACTATGGGTCGAACAAATCGACTTTTACCTTTTTTTGTAATTCTTATAGCAGACAATATCCCACCAAGAAATTTCGAAAAAGGTAATCGAGTTTGGAATTAAGCATTTTTGGTGGAAGCTGTTCCTTACTGGATTACCAACAAGGCGTGAGACTAAAATAATCGATTTTTGAGAAGTAGTTATCTTGTTTATTGTGGGAACTAATTATTTTTTTCGTTGAGTTACTACTTTTTTTAGTCGAAAAATAATTACTTTTTTTAAATATGCCGTTGTTTGAGTAAATGGAAGATCTTGATTAAAAACTCAGTTTTATTAAATAAATAATAGCTTTTTAAAAAAAATTTAAATAAATTAAAAAAAAAATATATTTTTTTTTACTACGAAATACATCGTTTCTTTTATAAACTCAATTGAAATGGGTTATATTTTATTCGTGCCTGTATTGTTACTTATAATTATATACTACTACGTATACTGAAATAATAATTTTCCAAAATGTAAGTACTTATTTTTTAGTTTAAAATAAATAAATAGACAATTAAGAAATGTATATAATTTATTTAAAATAACTACATATTTTGGCAATTTTCCAAAGAATGTGTTCAACTTCTGCTTCCTATTTTTAATATTTTACATAATTCGATTTGTAAGCTAGTACTTCAATTTGGCAATCTAAAAAGTAAGTCATTATATGACAAGTAGTTCAGATGGTAATGTCTAATTTTTTTCCTAAGCTACAAACTACAGCTTTCTAATTGCATTTGTTTTGTCTTAAATTAGCTTTAAAATACATTTTTGATAAAAAAAAGTAAAAAACTTCAAAGTTGTTTTTCTCTAAAACTTATTTTCTGAGGATAGGTCTATTTTAATAATAAAGAAAATTAAAAAAAGTCGGGTTTTAATTTTTCTTCTCTACTTCATATTAATTAACAAAAATATTTCATTCAATAAGAATGAAAATACTGAACTGTCCGATTAAGAAATTATTCCTGATTAAAATTAAAATAAAAACTTTAACACACTTCATGAATAAGCACCACAAAGTTAAAAATAATTATTATACAGTTCAATAAAAAAAAAATTGTGTGTTATAGCTCTACTGAAAATTGATGGCAATAATAATGATAACTAAACTCGTAAATATTTAAACGTGGAATATCATAACCCGATTTGCAACGACTTAACACATCACTATAGACAACATTTAAAAAATTATTTTGTTTTTAACTGAACCTTAAATTTTTTATAGCTTATGGTGCCTAATTTTTCTTAATTCTGTTAAATTTTTTTTAAAGTTTTATTTACTCTCTTTCTGTATGAAGACGAAATAAAATGCAAGGCCTAAATATTGGCCGATTCACCAAAATTTTCAATTACAGTGGGAAAGGAGCTTCATCCCAACACCCTGGTATAATTTTTTTCCTTTAGAAGTTTTTAGAAGTCTGTTGTTTTCTGTGTTCTATAGTCTTGTATCATGATTATAGAATTTTATATAGCAAGAATTTGGCAAAAGCCCTCTTAATAAGAGTCGCCTTATTTTTCTTGTGCACACCATGTATACTAATTTGTATATTTGATTTATTTTCGTTGGTGTTTCATTATAATTTCATTTATTTCTTTTGTTATTTTGTTGATTTTGTTTCCCATTTTTTCATCTGTTTGGTCTTTCTCATCTGTTTTTATTTTACTTTTTTTTTTAACAAATAAAACACAAAATGGCTAATTGCAAGTGACAACTTTGTCGCACGTAATTACAATTGCTGTTTATGTATAACTGCTTGTCTGTGTAAACTCTATGAGTGCCTACTTGCTTGCCTCAACATCTAACTGCTGCATTAATGAAATGAAGAAAAGAAAAAAAAACAACTGAAACTGAAACAAAACGTATCGTAGCATTGTCTTCAAAAAGGTGTTGACATGCATACTTTTGTCTATATATGCAGTATGTACTAATACACGTATTGTTAATATGTTGAAGTTTTTGTATTTTTTTTTTCTTCTTTCCGCCAGCTATATAAACGTACAAATACAAGATTCTGCTGTGGCTAGAATTTACTATCTCTTGCATGTGTTGGCTGCGAGTTGCATATTCACTATTTATCACATTGCATTTGTTCACGTCTCTATTGTATGACTGTGTAGGGTATTTTAGATCTTTTTTTTTTTTGTCTAATGCTTTTAATTAAAAATAGTTAGAAAGAATTTAATTTATTTAATTTGCTGTATTCGATTTACATTTTAATTGGAAAAAATGAGGAACAATTACAGCGACAGCTGCCCGATTTGTATTAATGTTTTGGGTGGTATTTTGACAATTGTTGAGCGTGAAAATTGTAAAGTAAATTTTTGTTATTTATGGTAAATGTAAAGTTTTTTGCGATCACCTTAAAAACTAGAATATTTTGGTAGCCGTTTTGTCAAATGCCATAAAGTGTTTGTTCGGAGAGGGCAACATCTTTTTTTAGTTTATATTTGAAAGGATTATGAGTATATCACATATCATGGAAGCCTCTCCGGCTGGGTCACCAATTTTTAGTCCTTTTTTTAAAAGTGGCTCCCTAGATTATTCGCTGTTGGTATTATGGTGACAGCTTTAAAATGCACATATCGCTCTTAGAGTTAATAATGCGGAAAATATTTAATCTTGTATAAAAATTTTATATGAAAGCCTTGTACGAGGACCTCTAAAGAAAAAAAAATTATCCTGCCTGTTCTGTAAATCGAGTCGATTTCCAAGCATTTTAAATCCTTTAGCAGCGAATTTTTTAAAGAATTTTTTTAGTTTTCTATTTTTTAGAGCTTGAAATATCACATCTGAAATTAGTTTAGTATGTATGATTTAAAACACACCAATGAGGACATTATTTGTTTTTGGAAAACGAGAAATTTACTCGAATTCGGTTTACAGAACACGGCCGTATATCTTCATTTAATTGTATGTAAATTGAAAACTTGAAAATTATTTTGTTCAGTTTGTTACACTGATTTATTTGTATATTTGCCTCTGAACATTCTCCCAACACTGGCAGTCTAGTACTAGCCAATTCGCCCATGCTTCTTATTTAACCTTTATTTCAATCCACAAAATTCATAAAATATTCTTTGTACTCAAAAAAAAAAAACCTACGAAACAACCAATTTGTAGACAAAATCTATCCCCAAAAATTTACCAGGAAATTCTTTTCTAGATATTTTTAAAATAATTTTCAAAATCCCATTAGTTTAGGAGATGAACTCCTACAATAATAGCACACATTAGCTTTTTCTCATTTTATCGCAAACCTTTTTTTTTATTCATACCCAAACGTGCTTGAAATTAATTTATTCCAAACTCAAAATCAATTCAGTGCATGTTTTATGGAGTTTTTTTCTCTCCATCGTGCTCCTTTTATAATTTATCTACCGCTTTGTAATTAACGCAGTGTATAAAAATAGATCTTAATCAAATTGTCGTTTATTTTGTTTTATGTAACTGTCTTAGTGTCTGTCTACAATACAAATTGATTTATGTCTTTTCAAATTTTATATGATTAAGATGCCAATTTCAAAGTTTACGCTTTTGTAAATATAAATAATTTTAGTTTTTAAAAATTAAAAACAAAAAAAGAAAAAAAAAACAGTAACGCAGAAAACATCAAGTTAATTAAATTTTTGTTGTTTTGCGGTTAAAGTTTGTATCGTTGGTAATTTATATAACATCGAAAAAATCAAACGAAATATTTTGCGCAATTGAATTTCAATTTAGATAAACGTGTGCAAGCAACACTTTGGCATTTGCACAATTTCATTTTTTATTTTTGCTTTAACCGAAATTATGTGGTAAGTAAAAGAAATAAATATAAATTTATACACAGAAAGTAAAAGGACTTTAACGAATTGGAATTAAGTGATATTCAGGAATTATGCTTTAGACAGAATGATCGTAACGAGTTTGGCTTGCGTTCACTTTTATCAAAAAAAAAAAAAAAAAAATATTGATGAGATAACATGACACACAAAAAACTACAAAAACAAAATACATACAAAAATTGTCAATGCTTGGCTTTCTTATAGGGCATTTACACCTGCACAAAATCTAGCAGATTTTAATTAAAATCTTTATCAAAATAAATACTGTTTACAACAAGTTTTTTTTTTACATTTATCAAGATTTTTTTATCCAAAACAAAACCTATTAACTGAAAAGTTTCCAAGACTGCGACCAAAAAACTGCACTATAGCCAATTCACACACCTTTTTAAGCGAGCCGTAGCTAATTCAATCATCCTTTTAATAAATATGTTGTACAGGGTTGTAAAGATAAAATAAAAATATTAGATTTTGTGTAGATTTCATACAAATCAAATTTTGTTTTATATGGGAAATCTAGTAAAAAGCAGCTAGATTTAGCTTGAAATCTCGTAAGTACTAGATTTCGAGATAATGTAAATGCCCTGTTAAATTATTTTCTAAATGAAATATTCTTAAAAAAAAAAGTAAAAAGTTGTTGATTTTTTTCATTAAGATAAAATAATAAAATTTAATCTCCATCCGATTTAATTGTAGTTAATTTTATTTTATTACCTAAACGAAAATTATTAATTCTAAATATTAAAATTAATGACTAAAGTTAGGAAGATCAAGTTTTTTTCGACAGTGTATCCAGCCACCACTCGTATTAACATTAACAAGCAAATTGCAACATATCGCAAACACAATCAAACTATTTATTATGACATGTCTGAATCGATTTGTTGTTTAAACACTCCAGCAAACAAAACAAACAAAAAAAAAGACAAATTCCAAAAAATCTATACAACAACAGCAAACAAGAAAACAAATGAACAAACTGACTCCAACAATAACAACAATAATAGCTTGTGCCTTGAGAGAAACAACACAAGCCTGCGACATAGGTTTTTCTGCAAAACATATTTATAAAAAAAAAACACGAAACAACCGCACAAAGTTCAATGAAAAAACAAACAAACAAATAAAAATTGACGAAGCTTTAAGCAACTAAAAAATAAAAACAATATTAACATCAATAAATCGAAATTAGTAACAATACGAGTACCAGCGTAGAAAAAAATTTACAGTCTTAAAATTTGATGATTGTTAAAACAATTTTACTCGTACGTATACAAATAATAGAAAAATATGGTCACATATGCAGCATGAAAATCCACATTTTTTTTTATTATGGTTTTATTGAATTTTTATTATTTTATTTGTATTTGTGTTTTCTTTGTTTTTACCCACGAATAGATATTTTTAAGACATTAATCTTTTATGCGTAAACTAAACATTAACTCAACTAAAAGTGAAAGTTCCCAGGCATTTAATCCCTTCACAGCCACCTTTAACTCCACTTTGCTTCTCCACATTTAAGTCAAACAGCATTAACAACAGCACAATTTAAAGGCTGTCAGAAACAATGACAAATGTTTTCATTGAACTGTATAAAAATAATAATAATAATAATAATTTAACTGCAACTTTTAGCTCCCACAATAACAACCACAGAACTCCCTCTTGCACAAATTATTCTTTTTGTTGTTGTTGTTGTTGTTGTTCATATTTTAGCTTAAAAGGTAAAACAACATGGCCGGAATATTAAAAACCAAAAAGTGTATGTACTGGTACATATTTTTAAATTTATGTATGCGTCTGTCTATAAATCTACATAAGTCCTCGTCCAGACTTGCAATTTTTGTTGCTGCAAGTTCTTAAAATTCTACTCTCAAATTGCATAAGTGTCCACATTACGAAATTATAATATTGCAATTATGTATTAAAAAAAAAAAATTAAAACACCACAAATTTCCTTGAAAAATTAACAATTATAGTTATTTACTTTTTGTTAATTTTTTTTATTTTTCATACAACTGAAGAAATAAAATTATAAAAAACGTCAAATACAACTAACAACTTGAAATTAATATTTACGAATTTCAATTCAAAAGAGAATTGCCGAGCACATGAAACTGTGTACCTCTCCCCAATTTTCTCACCTCTCTCACCAATAAACTCAAGAATTGCTGCAACAAAAATTGCAAGTATGGACAGGGACTAACTAAGCAAAATAAATAATGTCTGCACTCTTTCTTTCTTTTTCTTTTACTATGATTAAGAGAAAAATAAAGAAACCAAGAAGCAGCAAAATACTGAGTTTTTTTTTTGTTTTTGATTGATTGCCAAATAAACTTCATAAAACAATATTGAAATTTTTGCTTGAAATGCAGAAAATAATGACAGATTTTTACATTTTCTGTCTGCACTAGTGGGTGTATGATTTTTTGTTGTTGTAGAAATATTAAACCTTCGCCTGTTATGAAAAATAACTCTTACAAAACCAGCTTAGCCAGTTGCAACTTAAGTGACATTGTCAATTAATAAAGCGCATTAGAGACTAATAGTTTCAGTTTTTTTCCCATATATTTTGTGTTTGTCGGAAGGGAAGGGATGGAAAGAAAAGGGCAATCGGTTTACCAGGAAAATATACACTGAAAGAATTTTTTTTCATAAGTTCTATGAATTTCGGCATTAATACAACGAAAAAATTCATTAAAATTCAACCAACGTCACGCTTCGTTGGATTAATGAAACCAGTTTCGTTAAAATTATTTTAATGAAAAATTCGTCAAATGTATTAAACAGAGTCATCAATGCAATGAAATAACTTCATCGAAGCAACGAAATAACTTCATTAAAACGACGAAATAATTTCATTAAAACCACGAAGTAGTTTCACTAAAACAACGAAATAATTTCATTCAAATAACGAAATAATTTCATTAAAACAATGATATTATATCATTGTATGTGTTTTATGTGTAAATAAGCATACAAAGAGTACAAAAACAATCATACAGAACTACTTTTGATGCAAAGCTTTTGGTTGACAACTGTTGTGTTAATTTATCGGACTTTCATGATTACAATGAAATTTTCATTGGGACAAAGAATATTTATATTTTCAGTTTTAAAGAATTTAATCTTTAACTTAGGCTGAGTTTACATCTGGAATTTCTTGTGTGACAAATTCCTAAAAAAGCGTAACCACTAATTACTAATGAAAAACTGTTTGATCCAGACTGTTTCCAATCTTGTTAGATTCTATAAAATTATCTATTAGTTATGTATGAAACTGCTTAACTTAATAAATACGTGTCTGAATCAAACTGGTTACGCTTTTGTTCCGCTTGTGTGGCACATGGCATACAGATGTAAACCCGGCCTTAATTGCTTCAAGGTATGTACTTATATATGTGTATTTCAAGCAACATTTGTAAATGTTTCTTAAATATAAAGGGTTTCTTAATAATATTAAAATATTGTTGTCATAAATCCAATGAAATATTGTTACGAAACTTGAATACCAACGAAGCAATTCCAATGAAATTCTTTCACATTTCTTTCGTGAAATTTTCATTACATTTGTGAAATTAACATAAGATTTGTGAAAAAATCTAATGAAATTGTTTCGTTGCATTTATGAAGCAAAATTTTTTCGGTGTAATAAATTTATAAATCATGTAAAAGTGCACGGTTTTAATTATCTGAAGGAAAAAAATCAAAAAATAGTTTTTAAGAAATTATTAGAAATTTAATAAAATACTTTTAAATGCACTTGCTAGTTTTGACAACATAAAGGTATGTTAAACATACATTTCATTTCTGCTTAAGATACTCTTCAGTAGATTCAAAAAAAAAATTTGAGAAAAGCTTAAAAATGTCTCATGTTTATAGAAAACTCTCAAACTTGTATTGAAAACTAAATACATAAACGTCTTAAGTTAAAAAACCTCAAACAAAAAAACTTCGCAACAAATCTTTGTTCGATTCTGAATCCATCTTTTAAATATTTTTATTGTTGCCCAAATGTGGCCATTAGTAGTAAAATTTTTGTGAAAAGTTAGAAATGGAATGAGAATCGCATAAAGATGTTTGTTGTGAAATTTATTTGTTTGATGTTTTTTTACTTATCATGTTTGCATACGTAACTCTCAGTAATATTTTGAGTTGAGAGTTTTTCTATAAACATACGAAGTTTTTTTTAGCTTTTTCAAGAATTTTTTTTTTGTTGAAGTCTACTGATGAGTTTCTCAAGCATCTAGAATATTCTGTAATTTTATGATGGTGCGCTAATCATATTATGGATTCGAAAATCAACCAAGAAATTTAAAAATACCGGCAGAACATTGGAAAAACAGGTTCACCTAGGTAATCAAGAGCGATAGGCCGGGTTTCCATCTGTGTGCCATGTGCGAAAAAAAAGTGTAACCACTAATTACTAATGAAAAACAGGTTGATTCAGACACGTATTTATTAAGTTAAACAGTTTCATGCATAACAAATAGACAATTTTATAGAATCCAACATGATTGGAAAATTTTTAAATCAATAAATATATGTCTGAATCAAACAGTTTTTCATTAGTAATTAGTTGGTTACGCTTTTTTGGGCAAATGACACACAAGAAATGCCAGATGTAAACTCAGCCATAGAAAACATGGAAGGTATTAATCATAATTCTGTTCGTTACAAGCCTAATATATAATTTAAAAATCATACAACTACTTAGTTTTTTATAAAGTCCTATAGCTAAATCGCTATAACATCAAGTGATGCTAGTAGTAAGGCCACCGGATGGCAGTCAGAGGTTTGATTTCCCCGAAAAATTTATCGGCAGAAGAGGTAACTTTTTTCTGCAGGTTTATCAAATTTATTTTATTAATATTATTTTTCAAGAAAATATCAAAGGCAAAATGGCAGCCATCACAGAGTATACTTGCTGAGACGTCATAAGAATTGTTACTACTCGATCAAGTGAGTGTCGCTAATGCGTGACTTAACATTTGGACGATATTAATTTTAAGAAATTTTTAAATCGATCAACTTTATATAAACTACCTTTCTTTTCTTTAAAAAAGACATCATGTTTATAAATAATAATTATAATTTGAAAGGAAAAAAGAGAAAAAAAGAAATAATTAAATATCAAACAAACCAAAAAATATATATCCTGAAGAAGTTAACCGAAGGTTAACGAAATATTGAACCAATAAATTAAAAATATTAACTGACCTAAAGCTCAAGAAAATAGTTTAATTTAATAAATAATATATTATTTTTCAAAATACCTTAATATAATACTTTAAACGAGAAGACAAACGATAAAGATTACCTTGAAGTCTTAATCTTTAAACATACATAAATGCTCAATATACATATATAATAATATATATTATATAATATATAATATAAAATATATAATATAAAGTATAAAATAAATAATATATAATATATATAACATATAATATTGTATATATAATATTATATCGTGTCTGTCACGAGTTTCGAACGTTTTCAATTAGAATGAAAATTTCCGAATCGCAAAAAAAAAGATTTGGTGTCTGCATACTTCCGAATATTTTTGCAAAATTGGTTGCTAATGTGGGCGTGTTTTTCATGTCCCCTTTTCTATGTATTAAAACCAAATATATATTGGTTTTAATTTCCGAATTAGGTAGATGAGATATCAAGCCTAATTTTAAAAAGATTTCGTTTAAATTAAATTAATTTTAATGGGGAAAAAAGGCGATTCTATTTACTTTCACATTGCTTGGTGCAGGCGAAAGTAAAACGAAAAAATTATTCGCAAGTGAATGTCAGGACACCAAAATATGCGGAACAGATTCACTTTCACACGGATGTGAAAGTCATGACAGACACGTATATATATATTAGATCCTTTAGTTCCTATAAGGAGCATAGAACTTCCTTGTCTTGTCCACGTACCTGAAAAGAAAAAAAAAACATAAAAATTAGACATTCGCTGAAAACTCGAAAAAATATAATAAAATAATAATGAGAGTATGCATTTTAGTATTTGAAAAAAGTTTTAATTATGACAATGTTCGACTTGTCGCACACTTACATTCAAAACAAAAACAAATTTTAAACTTTTGTTTTTGTTTTGAAATGTAAGAAAGCGACAAGTCGAATGTTGTCGATATCGTGGAACAGCCCCTTAACATACTCAACAAAAAACTATTATTTGTTTTAATTCAAAAAAATCTTAAAATATATATAAAATATATTTTAGCAATTCTTAATTATATGTTGTGAGTTTTTCTATATTATAGGAGTCGAGGTCTACCGATGAGTTGCCTAAGCAGCAAAGAAACAAATCTAGACGTGCTTAAGCCATAATAAACACAACCTTTAAATATTAATTTTTTTTTTATAATTTCTATGGAAATGAAAATGTTGACATAGATTTCAGTCTACTTCATTACACTAGTAAGACTATAATTTAAAGTTTTTCAAAATTTTATAGATAGTACTAAACAAATTTTTTATGCCTTTCAAATCTATTGCCATTTGTCACCATCCAACCCTTTCTGTAATAAGTAACTACAACTCTTTTATGTTTCTCACACAACCTAAAGAATATATGTATGTATGTATGTACTATTATTTGTTTTATCTTTTTTACTATTACTACTTTTCTTCAGCAGACTGCAACATCTTTGGTAATATATCTTTTTAAAATGGCATTTTGACCCACATTTCTAAAATTTTTATTTATAACTCCTTTAAAAAAAACACGTATGTATGTGTATCTGTCTCTATCTGTTTTATATGTCTTTTTGGTCATACGTTTCGTTTTGTTTGTCATAGTCCACCAAAAGTAATCTATCAATGATTTTAAGCACACATACAGACACACATACACATACGTAGATATGTATGTACGTATAAGAAGCAACTAGTAGTCAAGTCACAAAACTTTGAACTAAAAAAAAAGTTAAAAATATAAAGACCACTTCCTCATATATGTATGTACGAAATAAATTCTATGGTTACAGTTTGATATTTTTTTAATATTATTTTTGCACAAAAATAAAACTTAAGAAAAAAGAACATGTCGCTCACCAAACAACTGTCCATTTTATGTCAAACTCTTGTCGTTGTGAGATATTTTCAAAAAGTAGAAAACAAATACAGTAACTATTATATGTGCAAGTATGGGTGAATGAATATATGAGAGTGTATGTATGTGTGTGTGTTTGTGTGAAATAGAGGCACAGCATGCGTCGTTTTGTCGTTTCAATCCAAGCATGTGTTCGTAAGTTTAGTGCAGTTGACCACTTGTATGACATGTACGCGCCAACAATTGTTAGCGGTAATATCAAGGCATATTAGCCGCTAAAATAATTTTTTAGTTTTTAAGTTTTACTTTATTTTTATGTTCTTCTGTTGCACTTACATTATTTTATCATTATATGGAATATTTTAACGGTCTTACTCCCTGATTTCTTCTGCTTTTACTTCTTGCACTATTATTACGTTTATAACTACCAACCACTTTGGGTTTTGTGCAACAAATCATTATTATCATTATGGTGGTGCAGATAGTTGAGGTTCTATAGATAATGGTCGATTGTTGCACCATGGATGAAGAAGTGATGAAGAAGAAGTTTAAAAAAAATAAGAGCATATTATGCATTTTGTGAAAATAAAATTATTGGCGCGATTTAGAAGAATAAGTTCTGGCAACAAAAGTGAAGACATAGATTTGCTATTATGTAAAAGCACCTAGCTTTGAACATTTTTAATAATTCGGAATGAGCAGATTTCAGCACGTTTTCTTCTAATCGGTGGCTATTATAAGCCACTTTTCGGAAAATATATATATACTCCGTAAGATATTGAAAATATAAACCCTATAACAATCGATAAATCGATAAAACCTTGATGAAGAAATGCAAGTGTGGCTTCTAAAACGTAAATTATTTTGCCTTCGAACAAAGTGTAGAGTTTCGTGAGGCCGCACTACAAAGATTTGACAATGCACAATCTTTTAAAACGACATCCACAATTATAAAGAACACCGTAAACAAGCAATACAATGTATCTATACACGATATAAATACAATTTCGTTACAAGTGATACATTTGTAAATCAGCCAAAGGGTTGCCTCGCATACACAGAAAAAACTAAATTTCGTTATCAGTAACCAAATTCATTGAATCAGTAAATATTTTGTAAGAATGCGGACCTACAAAGAAATTTGTAGATTCTGATAACAATTTTGTAAAAATTTAACTAAAAAAATTTTGTTTTTAGTTAACTTATTATGGCATTAGAGAAAAAAGTTAACTGAAACTTAACTCAGTCAAATGTATTAATAGGAACAGAAAAACATTTTTGCAGATTTTTTTTGTATTATTCAGCAAATTTTTTTTTACAATTTACAAACATATTCACTAAAATTTTTCGTATTATCAGAAAAGGAATTAACTGAATCAATAACAATTCTTACCAATTTTTCTAAAAAAAATTAGTAAAAATTTTATTTGAAAAAAAAAAATAACTGAATCAAATAAAAGGTTCAACTACTTTTTTTACTTTCAAAAATTGGTTTGTTTTTATGGTTAAGCATTTCGTTCCCGCTTTTGGAACTCGTCAGTAGACTTCAACCCAAAAAATTTTTGAATTCAGTTAACAAACTTCGTATGTTTATAGTAAGACTCTTAATACTATATTGAGAATCACAATATACAAACATCAAAATTTAAAAATAAATATAATGCTTTTTATTTATATCTATAAAATAATTTGTATAAAAAATTAAAAAAATCAGACAAATTTTTTTACAGTATATAAAAATAAATTGAACTGAAAATAACAACTTTAAATATAAAAAAAAAATAACTCTGAAAAATTTTGTTACAAATTTTACTTAATGGGCCTGTGCCAAACGGTAGCAAAGTACTAGTGTAAGTAAATTTTTGACACTTCTGAGGTGAATAAAATTTCACTAGCCCTGGGGGCTAGTAGAATTTTTGACACAACAGATACATTTTTGACAAGCAGCAAATAAGAAGCATGGTATCATAAAAGGCAAAACCACCGCCGTCGCCTCGAGCCGTCGCCTTTTACATACATTCTTACATTCTTCAGTTAGACTGTGAAAAATACATTGTGTATTTTAATTTGTGAAAAATTTCGCATCATTTATATAATATTATATAATTATTTGCTACGAGAATATTGTTTTATAAAAAAATTTTCTTTAAAAAAAATTGATGGTAGTGAGCGGCTTGTGGTCAAATTTTTTGTTGCGCCGCCGCAGCAACTTTTTCATCAGCTTCTTTCTATGCTAAAGCGAATTTATCAAAATTTTACATTGTCAAAAAAGATATCATTTGGTGGCACAGCAGAAAAATGAAATTTTTTCCCCACAGGCAAATATTTTTTTACCATAGTACTTTTCTACCATTTGACACACGCCCAATATAGATAATTTTCATTCTATACAGTTTTTTTACATAAAATAAAAATGGAACAAATAATTTACTGAAACAGTAAAAAATATTTACTGAAACTAAATTATATTTCAAAACACACATTTGTTTGAAAATTTTTTGGGAATAATTTTTTCTGTGTAAAA
Source organism: Tachina grossa (assembly GCA_949987645.1). Classification (NCBI taxonomy): domain Eukaryota; kingdom Metazoa; phylum Arthropoda; class Insecta; order Diptera; family Tachinidae; genus Tachina; species Tachina grossa. Next base: position 32,920,529 of record OX465275.1, read on the forward strand.
TTTATTCTGATTCTTTTAATTAAGAAAGTTGTAGATTTTTCGTTCTGTTTTATTCAACTTTATTTTTAGAAACTCATTGATCTTTAAGGCTTCCTAGGACAATGCCCCACAGTGCTTAAACTTGCTATTTTATTTATTTATTTTTTATTTATTTGCGGCTTGGTATTGTTTCTGTCTAAGGTGTGTGTGTGTGTGTGTGTGTGTGTGTGTGTGTGTGTGTGTGTGTGTGTGTGTGTGTGTGTGTGTGTGTGTATGCTGGCAGATATGTATAGTCAAGTCTTCTGCTTTAGCTTTTACTACTTGAATGAGTGACATTTTGTTGTTGCTGGTATTGACAGGCATTGGGTAAACGATCCTTACTAAAATGTTATAATAGCTCTATAGCAACAACAACAAACAACAACTTTGATAACAGAAAAAAAGCCTTGCTTGTCTAGCTCAAAGAGGAAAAAATTAACGAAGTTTTTATTTCTTCTTCTTAAAAGTTGTGAAGAAGATGCAATTTTTCGTTTTTGTGTAAACGGAAAATTCTTTTAATGCTTAGAAATAAATAAAGGAAAAAAAAACTTTAAAAGTTTAAGAAACATAAAGAAAATCTTTTGGACTGCTCATTGTCTCATGAGACGTTTAGCTTAGCTTATTTTTTTATATATAAGAGCGAAAAAAAACAGAATAAACTTTTTTCCCCCGGAATACCGTTACAATGTTTAAGCTGACAATAATTTAATGATAAACAATGACTAAAGGATGTCTGAACGTACCAGATAAAATTAAATAAAATTGAAAAATTGTTTGAAAATATCTATTAAAAAAAAAAAAAAAACTAAACATAAATACAACTTATTTACACGGCTGTAAAAAAATTGGCTTTGTGCATAAATTTTCACGGCATTCCAAAGTCAATAAAAATCTACTGGTTACATTTACTTTAAAAATAAAAAATTTACTTACACAAATATTTAGTTTCTCTTTCATTCTCTAAAAACAACGACGTCAGCAAAGCTTTGCTTATAACTTTGTTTCTACGTATGTATGTATGTATGTATGTATGTTGTCTGTTTGCAACATTGTTGCAACAAATTATTCCGTAAACTATGACTAGACTCCTCCTAGTGGTGTGATGCTTCTCTTTTTATTATTTTTCCGTTTCATATTTACATTGTTTGCAGCCATAAAGAAATGATTTATTTAAACAGAACTATTGGCCGCCACAAACCTATTGAATTAATTCTTTTTTCTTCATGGATTTTTATTTTATTTCTTACACATTTTGCTTGAATTTTAAATCATACTGAATTTGTTTAAGCATTTAGAAAACTTTACTCAATAAATTATTTTTAAATTTGAATTCACTGGCTTTTGCTTTTTACACTTGATGGTCGCATTTAAAAGGTGCGATACGGTGTTTTCTTAGAACTGCTGTTTTATGTTGTTGGGGGGAAGGAACTTGGAGTTCAGGAATCTTATCATAGCAGTTACTATTTAATTTGATAAATGAGATATCTTCTCGTATAACCTGTAGCTGCAATATTATGACTTCAGCAACAATGTATTTAAGTGTGTGGCACTAGCTATTTGTTTTATTTCTATATTTGATTTATAATATTTTGTATTTTTATAAATATTTAAGTGCCATATCAATGACTTTTTTAAATGAAATACTTTAGTAGTTTAGAAAGTGATAACAACTCCTAATAAAGTGATTGATAAAGTTATAAAGAGTTTTAAAAAAATTAAAGTTTTGCTAAAAATGTGGTTAGATTTTAAGGGCCGATGTTGAATGTGAACGACAGCTGAACGTCAAGTTTTTTTTCTGCATTTCATTTGACATTTCTCAATTTCAGACTAACTCAATTTGAACCATGGAAAGATACACAATCGAGCAACGCGTTAAAGTTATTCAGGCTTATTATGGAAATGGGCGTTCAAATCAAAATCACCTTCAGTGATGAGGCACATTTTCACCTCAGTGGATTCGTATTTTTTCCAAAATGAGGCCGATCAGGCAGTTACTGTGAATGGTATTCGCTATAGTGAGATGATAACGAACTTTTTAAGGCCCGAATTGGAAGATATGGATGTGGATATGTGGTTTCAACAGGACGGTGCCATTTGCCACACAGCTAACGAAACAATGGCTCTTTTGAGCGACAAATTCAATGGCCGTCTTATCTCATGTGGTGGCGAAGTCAATTGGCCGCCAAGATCATGTGATTTCATACCGTTGGACTTCTTTCTTTGGAAGAAAAGGTGTACGTCAATAAGCCAGCAACAGTTCAAGAGCTAAATGATGATATAATTCGGCACAGAACCTCAACTATGCGCCAGCTTCATCGAAAATTTTGGACCATCGGATAGAGGTGTGCCGTCGAGTTCGCGGCGGCCATGTGGTTTATATTTTGTTCCATGCATAATTGAACCATATTATCAAAATAAAAAGAAATGACAATAATTACCTAAGTAATTTTTGTTTTATTCAAAATCAACATCGGTCCTTAAAATTTAACCACCCTTTACAATACATCAATAATTTGAATACCTGCATCTTTAAGAGAAAATTTTCTAAAATACTTTTTTCTATAGCCAATACATATTTTTTTTCCTAATTAGTGCATTAATAAATGTTAAACTTAACTGTACCAATTCCCAAAAAAGAACAAATTATTAACTTTATTGCAACCGTTAATAAAAAATTGAAATTACAAATACTCAATTCTTGTGAGTGCAATGTATAGTTGTTGTTGTTTTACAATTATTCTCATTTGTTTAAAAGAAAATTTAACAGTAGTTCTAAGAAAATTCTACAGTAGTTCTAAGAAAGTTTTAAGTTAAACTTTGCTGACAATCTGCATTGAAATAATTTATACATTTAAATATTTCTTTTATTATGTTTATTATTTAATTGATAAAATATTAACGACTTTAATGTAAGTTTTAAAAAGCAATAAACCATTTACACCTAAAGTTAGCCAGTTTAAATTACAATTTTCTGTAACCACTCAACTAAAAACCTTCACACATTTTTTTATTACTGTTTTAGAATTTAACATAATTCTTATATTGTTTCTAACAAATATCTAATATCCTTTGCTTGCTTAATTCAGTTATTTTATTCTACAACTTGTTCAATAAAATAATTTACATGTAAATTAACAACTTTATTGTTACACCTGCAATTAAATTAAGTTGTATCTAATACTCAAACACATGCACACACACATACATAAAAACGAAGATTATGAACAACATTATAATGTTAGGTTACAGAAGCTATATTTAAAACATAACATATCCGTTAACTTTAACTATGTAAGATGATAATTTTATATGAAGAAAAGAATTATAAAAAGAAATACATAAAAAAACGCACGCTGCATACCAAAAGTGAAATAACAAACGAAATTATAGAGCCAAGAATAAATTTACTAAGCAGACGCAGATGCAGATGCAGACGCAAGCGTTAAGCATTAGTGTAAGTATATATGCTATGGCAGTAAGATTCCATTGAAAATTATAGTGGATTAACATTAAATTAATAATAAGACATAGTTAATATAAACAAGAAAATGAATTAAAAAAATCTAGGTCAAGACTGTAGTTTCGAATACCAATATAATTATGAGGTATATGGCTTAATATTACATAATATAACTTTAAGTTAGTTGAATTATTGTTTATTTAATTAGGCATTATGCATGAGTATAAAACATGTGAATGTTCAAGTATCTACATCTTTTGTACATATACAACAATAGATAGATATCAAGCAAATCATTTTTAAATGACACTCTTTTATTTGCGTATTTGACATAGTTGCCAACGGCTACTGACAAAGCTGTATTAATTTTTGTACATTTACCGCAAAAAAATACCACATAAATAACAAAACTCCACAAAACTTAAATCAAGCATCATTTTTATTGGTTAAAGCAATTAATAGACCAAAAACCGTATCAACTTCTTTTCAAGAGCATTACTCACACTGAAGCAAATAGTAGTCGTAATTTTTTTTTTCTTCTCAAACAAAAAAAAAAAAAATCCCAAATAAGCAAACTTATAAAACAAGCGGTCATTGAACAAACACACTTTCTTACATAGACTTCGAAATTGGACATTTTGCCGGACAACTTCTGTATGCAACTGCAAGTCATAGCAGTTACATTTTCAAGTAGCCAAGTTGTTTTAGGAAAGAAAAAACTAAATATATATGAATACATACAAATGTATACATATATGTATGTATAAATAAAAAGCATAACAATGACGACATATAAGACAAACCAAACTACAGCCAAACAATCCATATGTTTCATTTATGTTCAATAGCTTGTTGGTTACATTGCCAGTTTGACTGAGTTGCCCGGCAGACAACAAATGTCTGAGGTCGTTTAAATTTTTGTTTCTTTTAGTTGTTGTTGTTGTTGTTGTTCCTGTTAGATTTTGCTTTGTATTGCAATAAGGTGCTGTTTTTTTATGCACTGCGACAACATATATACATGCACAGTTAGAATTCAGTAAATTGTTTGTTGTTGATGTTTTAGTTTTGTTACGAAACGGCAATTGAACAAAACTTGGGACAGTAGCTGTTCTGCTATATGTAGCAAAGGATCACCAAGAGCAACAGAAATGGAAGAGTTTATAACTTGAGAGAAAATAGGTATGCATGTGTATGTATGGTACAGCAATCTTTAATTGTTTTACTTGTTATATATAGTAATGCAGCAAAGTATTTTTGAGATAAAAAAAATAAAATTTCCTTTCAGCACCTAATTGAAAAATAGCCTAAATTTTAGAAAAAAGATACTAAATAATAAAGAAAAATTTTATTAAAATCCAGTTCACTATAATTTGAAATAAATCAGGCTGCTTATACATACAATCACAACAACCAAAGAAATAATTTACGACTTCCTTGTGAAGCTAATTTGTTAACTAACAGATTTGTATAAAAAAAAAATGATAACAACACACAATCTGTAAAAGCATGTGCTTATAAGGTGGACTCGACTCCTCCTCCCTCAAAAAATGTTGATATCTAAAGGATATTCAAACTATAAAGCGCTGTTAAGACCACCTCAGTATTCTGTCAATTGAGATCTAGACTATGTATTGATGTGACGAAGGAAATTAAATAACCACACATTCGTAGCATTAATGACAGACATTGAAATAAAAATTTTAAATAATTTTCTCAGGTTCCATATTCACCCTCATGGTGAAAGGTTAGGTTATTTTAGGTTAGGTTAGGTTGGGAAGGGTGGTGCTATAACACATCTCCACTCGGAGACTCATTTGGGTCCATTGGGATTCCCTTCTATTGCCCGTTAAAAGTAATATTTACCCCCCCCCCCCCCTTCCCCCCGGACCAGAAGTAACCCTATTATCCGTCATTAAGCCACTGAATTTCCATGGTTAAGCCCTAATATCCTCCTGTTTACACTTTCCGACATTAGTTATGCTCTCATGGAAACGTCTGCTCTGCCATCTAAGCCTATAACGTTGCAGGTTAAAACAACCGCCTTCCTATTAATATCCAGTGGCAGTTTGAATCTTCCTGAGTAAAGTTTTGGCCGCATAGCCCTCGAGACTGTACAATCCTCCCTACTTTGCCATGAACTGCTGGTCTTGCTCTCTGCCTAATTACTGAGTTCCCTATAGTAATGACCTATCGGTAATTTCACCGATGTCATCTAACGCTGACCCTATTCTTTCCAGCTCATCGGCAATTTCATTTCCCTCAACACTACCGTGGCCAGGAACCCAATATAGTCTGACACTATATTATGCATAAGAAAGTTTAGGGCTCCCTACAGTCACTTACAAGTCGAGATTTGACATTGTGGTCCTTCAGAGCTTTAAGCGCTGCCTGGCTGTCGATGTAAAAAGATGCCTTCTCACCTTCACCTTCGCCAAGATCTCAGCATGGGGAATAAGAAGAGAAAGTTTTGTTCCCATTTTCAACGCCCTCCAAGGCAACATTGTTATCGTGAAATTTTCTTCGCACGATCAATTCCCATAGAATGTAAGAAGTTTACCTAAATTTGCAAATTAATTGAAATTTTTTTGACATATTTTTTTACTTAACACGCTGTTTTACTGAAAAAAAAATATATATATATATATATAAGTAATTAATTAAAGATTTAATTGAGTCAACTGAACTTTTATTTGAAAATCTAACTGATTGAAAGCTAAATTAAAACTTTAATTGGATCAATTAAATTTTTGCTAAAAAACTTTATTTAATGAAAATTTTAATCGACATAATTAAACTTTTAATTGATTTTTATTTGGTTTTTTAATCAAAGATATTAATAGGAAGAATATGGTTTTCTGTAGAATGAAGAAAAGTAAAAAAAAAATCTTTCAGCGGATTTGTAGCCTCACTTCTTTTTAAGAAATGCACACTTGGAATGTCAAAAAATTCAAAAACAGATTTTTTTTTTCAAAGGAGTAGAGACGCCAAACGAACTGTGAGATATATCCAAATATTAATGTAACTAAGCGCATAGATGGCCTAGTCCGTTGAATGCATATTTTTCATGCAAGACGGACGATAGTTACCATGGCAAGAGCAGGCAGGGAACACCAAGACTTCGTTGGAAGAACCAAGTGAAAGTAGAACTGTATGCTTGTACCACAAACTGGAGAAAGCATGCACAAGACCAAAATACTTGGAAAACATTTACTAAGCACACCAGGACCTACAACAAGTTGTAGAGCTAACTATATTTAATACTGCAACCTTCTTAAAACTCAATTATTGATTATATCTGCACATGAACTCTATAATAAGACACTAGTAAACACCCTTGTTCACTAAACATCTTAATTAATAAGAAATTTAAGAAATACTGCACAACAAGTTTTTCACGAAGATGCATTCACATGGCAAACAAAATATATAAATTATTCAAACTCAGTGAACAAGCTCAGCTTAAGGAATTTAGTTAACCCTAGTTTGTTGTTTATAAATTGTCGTCATATATACTTGGATTTAATAAATCTTTTAACTCTTAACAAATAAAGCATTGTAAGAAAAAGCTAATAATAAATATGGGCGTTTATAAATACATACAACTAAAGCTTAAAAACTAATTAAATTAGTTTAACGTATAAATTTATTTATTTAACAACGAAGATTGCGTGTTATGTTAACATATTTTATCATGTTATTTAAAAAAAAACAAAAATTATTTATCTCAAACTGTTTCTGCTGCTTTTCGAAAAACAAAAAAAAAAAAAAAAACATCAAACACATTACATAAATAAATTGAATTTGTTGTGCTGGCAAAAATAGACAAAACTATTTAAAATCAAAACCATTGTGTGGAATAATAATAAGAAAGAGAGAAAAAAAATTTATAAAATTTTGTTGAACATATTGTTTAAGTACCTGTAAATTTACAGAGACTGATAGGAACTAATTAAAGTCATTGTTTTTATTTAACATTAACAAAACTAACTTTAGCAAACATGTTGTGATTATTTTTTTTTTTTGCAGACAACATGTAGACTTTTTTTAAATGCTTAAGCTGATGTTGTTTTGTTTTAAGCACAAAAAACAACAAGTGTAGTCATGAAGATTTGTTGCGATAAGAAAGTTAAATTAAGTTTTATTTTAATTTTGCTCGTTTGAATAATTTTAAGTGAAATAAAATTTGAATAATTTCGTTTTTGTTTTGCGAAGTTTATTTATTAAAATAAACGAATAGTATTTATTTTAAAAGTTTTAATAAACACAAAAATCAATAGTCGTACAGTGGGGGATTTGGCAAAAAAAATCAAAAAATTAAAATAATTCTGCAGTTTCTTAACGGGCTGCCTGATTATTATTAAATTTACTACAGCATTTGAGGAGTTTGGAATTTGGACTTTGTATCTTTATATCCACCTTGGGGTTCTGTGGCTCCGCCTCTTTAAATATATAAAGTCTAAACTTTAGTTCTGCACCAACTTCTCAAATGCTGTATGAAATTTCATAGCAATCGGACTGGCCTGCGGAATTATCTTTTTTTGCCGAAATCCCCCACTGTGAGTTGTCGCAGGAAGAAAATTTCGTTTCTTAAGTCTTTTGTTTTAAACGCAGTCGTATGTATGTATGTATGTATGTGTGTACAAATAATGATTGACAAGCCATTTGTAACTTTCACTCAGGAATTGTTTTCATACATAAATTTTAAAATAATCACGTTTTCATAAAATTTCTTCTAAAACCTAAGACGTGATGTGGTGGTAAAGTGTAGCGTAAGAAAAAATATATATTTTTTTTCATATTGTCAAAATTTGTTTCCTGGGTAAATAAAATCGTATAACCTACGGCGTTGCTACGCAGTGCTATAAGCTCTTCAATATTTAATGTTCTCCTTTAAAGCATACAATTAAAAATATTTTACTTTTATCTGGTCACTCTAACGCATCATATTTCATATTAATTTAATTATACCTTAAGCATATACATCACGTTGATTGCTAACTAAACACTTGATAAACTGCACAATAAATAATAAAAGCCGAACTGCAACAGCGAGCAAGAAGAAAATTCAAGTAACCATGACACAAGTGGTGTTAAGCTACTGTCATACCGTAACATACTTTAGCACACAATAGCATTTAAGCTAAATTTAAAATAAACAAAACAAAAACTATTTAAAAAAAATAAAAAAAAATTAAAAAAAAATGTTACATACACATAAAGTGATTTTATTTTAGCCAAGTGTACCACAGTCACAGTCGTTAAGACCAACGCATTGTAGAAGTTTAAAAAAAAAAATATATATATATATATATATATATATATATATTTGTTATTCTTAAATGAAAATGAAATTATTTTAAGTTTAAGCACGTTCTAGACATTTGTTTATACAAAAATATTATTCATGCGTTTTAAACTCTTAAACATTTTTTGAATAAGAATCAAAGAGCTGCTTGGAATTGCTGTTGTTGTTGTTGTTGTTGTTGTTGTTGTCGTTCACTGCATTCTCACATGAATTTGTAAGAATAAATCGTAGGATTATACAAAATATGTACACATTAATGTTTAAAGAAAAAAAAATTAAAAAAATAAGCAGTTGTTGAATGGGGAAGTCATGCAAGTTACTGCTGTTGAGAGAAAAATATATACATTTTTTTAAGAAATAAGCCCGGCTTTTAATTCACATATTTGGAATATTTCAAAATTAAATAATATATAAAATGATATTAAAAGAAATTACTTTTTCTCTTACAGGCTCTCTATTTTTTAAATTCCACTAAGGTGTAACCAAAACGTTTTGGAACACATTATACCCATCATAAAACATCAATGTAGCGCATTACCTCAATTTATAATAAATATCGTCCTTAAATCAACACAATATAAATAAAAAAATATGCGATTGTGCGTGCTACTATTTAACAAACAAAAGGGAATAAGACTCATTTCTTTTTTTTTTCTTCTTTTCCTTGAACTAACTATTCGTCCGTCTAGCCAACGCTGCAAACAACACAAACAACAAAATTTTCCAAAGTACTTTAACAAATGCTACTGCATTTTTCGTTCGGTCTTGGAGGTTTATTTTTCTTAAAGTTATTGTTGGTGTTTTGTAGTAACATAAAACTCAGATAAGCAAACCTTAAGATTTTCCTCACAAGCTCTTTTTAAAAATGCCTAGCTATGTACGTACATATAGAGAAAGATATGTATGAGTATGTATGTACATGTGTACATGTAAACGTAAGTACGTACGTACTAGAGGGAATACACTTTAAACTCGAGAAACGAGCTTGATTGAAGTTGGTTAGTGACCACAAAGTAACTCATGCAATATATCAGTGGTGCTAGAGAAGCTCCCAAATACGGCAAACATACAGTTCAAAATTTTAAATTTTTTAAATAAATTCTGCATTTTGGAAACAATTTTGTTGAACCCTTAGCATTAATAAAGTACTCAGAATTTAATTTGTATTATTAACATCTTCCTCAACTTCGTACTGAAGTTTATGGAAGCGTTAATGGAAACAATTTTTCTTTTTAATTTTTAGAAGGTATTTATCTATCTGTTTTCCATCAATTGTAAATACCCTTATATTTATATTCACTCTAAGATTAGTTAAATTATTTGTTGTAATACTTCTTATTAAAAACTCAATGTTCTTAAATCGTAATGATGATAGAAAAATAAATAAATAATAATAAATATTAACAAAGACTTGGATTTTTATTGATAAGAAAAAAAAACGACTTCTTCAAAGGGTAATTTCCTTAAATTTTTATTTTAAAAATATACAGCTTTATTTATAAAACTTATTCAGACTTTATAAAGGGGTTTTAGGACAAATTTTCATACAAAATTGTTCTTAAAAATTCTTTCTAAAGCCTTAATAAGTTTTATAAATAAGGCTGATACTTTTTATAACAGATGCTTGCTATAGGTATTTTTGTTAGAGGTACTATTTGACCAACGTACCTCTTATCTTGTAAGAAGTACTTTTGGTTAATGGTACCTTCTGTAAAATATACTTTTTGTAAAACAGTACTTTACATAGATGGTATGTATGCTGTGTATGGACAAGGTACTATTTGTAAAATGTACTTTATGATAAAGTACTTTTGTATAAAAATACGTTTTGTAAAAAGTACTTTATATGTTAAAAGTGTCAGTGTAGAAGGCTACACTAGACTTACTAGGTACTTTTTGTAAAGTGTACTTTATGAAAGAGGTAATTTTCACAAAAATTTTTTAGTAGAAGGCACTTTTGTCATATACTCCTTTTCTTTGAGAGACAATTAATGCAAAAGGATTTTTTTTTAAAAGCATTTTTTGTAAAAGGTTCTTTAAGCAAAAGGTACTTTTTGTAAAATGGATTGCGTAGAATTTAACTTCTATAAAAGAAACTCTTTATACAAGATATTTTGTAAATAATTTCTGTAAAAGGTACTTTTTTTAACATAATTTAAGGTATTTTTCATAACAGATTTTAAATGGAAAGTACTTTTGTAAATTAAAAACTTTTTTAGATCATTCTATTACATTTTGTAATAAGCTCTTTAGGCAAAAATAACTTTTGTAAAATTTATTTTGTACAAGGAGCCTTTTGTGAAATGTATTTTTTATAAAATATACCTTTTGTAAATCATAATTTCTGTCAAAGGTACTTTCTTTAACATAATTTTTATAAAAGGTGTTTCCTAGAAGGAACCTTTTGTAATAGATATACTTTGTAAACGTTAGCTTAGGCAAAAAGTACTTTTTTTAATTTTATTCAAAAGAAACTGTTTACAAAAGATACTTTTAGTACAAGGTGTTATCTGTAGAAGGCACTTTTTGTAGACGTTACGTTTGGTACGAGTAAAAAGTTCTTTTTCTAGATGATATTTTCTGTAAAGTATACTTTTTTTAAAGGGTGAATTTTATTAAAACTACTTTTTGTTAAATGGTAGTTTTTGTAAAGGGCACTTTTTGTAAGATATTAAATTTTAAGTAAGCTTTTTATAAAAGATACTGTAAAATATACATTTGTAAAGAATAAATTTTGTTAGGGTACTTTTTATAAGATTTATTTTTTAAAGGAGCTTTTTATAAATCATAATGTGAAATATACTTTTTGTGAAGGGTAAATTTGGTTGAAGTAACTTTTCTAAATGTAAAATAAAATAAAATATAATATATTTTTGTAAAATAAAATAAAATATATTTTTGCAAAGGACAAGTTTTGTTAAAAGTACTTTTTGCAAATGATACTTTTGCAAAGGACACTTTTGTTAAAGCGCACTTTCAGTAATATATGATTTTTAAAGGAACTTTTTTTAAAGATACTGTAAAATATACTTCTTGTAAAAGGTAAATTTTGTTAAAAGTACCTTTTATAAATAGTACTTTTTGTACCGGACACTTTTTGAAATAAAAAAGATACTCTAACATATACTTTTTGTAAAGGGTAAATTTTTTTTAAAGTACTTTTTGAAAATAGTACTTTTTCTAATGGGCAGTTATTGTAAGATATACTTTTTTAAATGATCTTTTAGTAAAATATGCTTTTCGTAAAAGGTACTATTTGTAAAATATACTTTTTGTATTAGGTATTTTCTGAATATGATATATTTTGTAAGAATAACCCTTTTTGATTTTTCGTTTTTATAAGATTCCTGAATCTATGAAATAAAACACATGCGCGAAAAATACATTTTGGAAACATTTTTAATTGGAGTACTTTTAAGGCTACTAAAAATTTATGAGTACAACAGCAAATTATTTATTACTCAGTTCTTTGAAAATTTCAAATTACAATTACACGACCATACTGATACTAAAACACTTTTAAAGCATGATCAACTCCTTTCACATCCTGCTTCTTAAACAGGGTGATATCAAATAAATTTAAAACTGCCCCGTTCTTCAAGTTATGACTGTTAACATAATAGTTTATACAACTATGCAAGCTTGCCACAGACCTCTAAGAAATATGAAATATTCTTTTGATGTTGCTTAGCAGAGGTAAGAGGAAATCTCAAAAGTAATGCGCAAATCTTGTTTTGTGTTTTCTCTTTTAGTTTTTGTTTTTTTTTTCTTTTTTCTGTTTGTATTTATTTGTGCAAGACACATCTATGTTCAATGTCACATTAAGTGACCAATTATTAAATATTAAAGTTGTGCCTATTTTTTATAATATTCTTGTATTTTTATCAAGTAAGTATTTCTTTTTTTAAGCTACTACTGGCATTGTTTTCTTGTTAAATACTTGCAAAAAAAATTAAAAAAAAATTAAAAGAAAATTGCTTGTTCTTCAGCAGCAGCATTTTTTTTTTTTTTTTTTTTTTTTTGTAAAAACATACTTATATTTTTATATGGAAGAGTATGTGTTTTGAAATATCTTTGTTTATGTAACACATACATAAATGTTAGTTTATATTTATTTTATGATAGCTTATGTAGCATATCTTAAATGTTTTATTGTCACTTTGCTAACCTTCTGTATAACTACGCCTGTCTATTTTTAATTTTAAGTAGAAAGTGAGATCAAAAAGATATTTGAACATGGAATGTGTCTGCAAGTTGCATTTTTTTTGCAATTTTTTTTTTATTTGGAGGGTAAAATATTTAACTTTAATGTATTGATTCAATCACAACCTCGAGCCATAACCGCCAAAAAAAAAAAGGTTAAGCGACATATTTTTGAACATTTTCGTAAGTAAGTTCGCAAATTATGTCGCTTTAGCTCTTTTAGCTGCTATGGGAAGATATAACCTCTAAAAAAATAGAATGTCTGTTGATTTTGACCTAATCATTTGAAACGGAGTATATCACTGTGTTCTACGGCCAAAAATTAAGATGAGTATCTCGGAGTTTTTCTGTGTCATTTCGAAAGTTAAAATTTTACTTAGAGTGTAATCAACTAGGATAAAACCAGAGAAGAACGTGCCACAAGATTTTCAGTATTTTTTAAATATATTAAATTATGTTTTGGCTTTATAACATAGAAAGCAGAAGAAAGTATCTTCATATTTGGTCGGCTGGTTAAGTACTCCCCCTCCCCCCTCCTTTAAATTCTACGATATTAATTTTTTCTTACCACAAAGTTTTTTGTAAGATGGTTGTACTAACTATTTTAAGTATGTAAAGCTTAGTGTAAGCTTTTTTTATGAAGTAAAAATTTTGAAGCAATGGCTACTTCAATAAGCTCCTGAAAGAATGTAAATCAGATAATGGAAAATTTTAAAGTTAGAAATTATTTAATTCCAATTTTGCTTTAGAAAGAAATGGAATGATATGACAAGTTTGCTAGATCTTCTATTAGCTTAAAATTTTCGAAGCAATAAGAAATCAAAGTATGTTTTCTTGTAATTGAATTCTGGCATTCTTTTCTGACATGCTCAAATTTTCTTTCATAAAGGGTAGTAAAAAAAAATTTTAACTTGGACAGATTTCAACAAAAACATAAGACTCTGTTAATATTATTATGATCCAACTCTTTATTTTTAGCACTACTTCTTCAGCTTATTTGGTGCTGTATTTTTTTTTTTTAATTTGGTTGGTAACATATAAACATCTTTTTAAAATAAGGCGTTGATGTTCTTTAATAGTTTATGAGGAAGTTTTTAAAAGACAAAACACCAGCCACATGTTGTTTAAACAAAATATATACGATTTTTACCCATTAAAACTTAAGTAAATTATATATTAAAAAAAACGTAACATAAACATTTTATATATATATATATATATATATATATATACATACATACATACATATATATATATATTTATATATATATATATATATATATATATATATATATATCTTGACTCCCATTAAAGGTCTTTTGAATTTAAACTAGTTTTTTTTTTATTTTTTTGGCTAACGCTTGTGATGACTGTTAATTTTTTTATTTTTTTTTTGTTATCTTAACTACTTAAAATTCGCCGCCACTTTTAATTACCACTAAAACTCCTTTAAATTAGTTAACAAAAAAATATTTTCGATAAGTTATCGTTTCTTATATTAATACAAATAAATAAATAAAAAACTGGTAATAATTAATTAGTTTCTACGTAACTGGTAACGTAATATTTCCTACATCTAGTTTTTATGTTCAATAAAAATAAAAAATAAAAAGGGAAAAAAAAATCTTATTTTCAATTCAAAATATTTTCTTCATTTCACACTTATTAAAACCGAAAGTGGTTTCATTTAATCTGCGCCTGCAAAACAAAAACAAATGCAAACGAAATTGCAAAAATTAATTCAAATATTGCTAAACTTACAACAATTTGATAAGAGCGTACGAGTAGAAACCTGTTAAACTGAATTTTGTCTATTTTTTTATTATTTAAAACTAAAAAAAAATAGTTTATAACTAACGATATTTATACATATTCAAACCGAATTTTAATGAGATTTGAGATAATAAAATACAAATACTCGTATATTTGGCAGCAAAATATTTTTATAATTAAATTAACTTAAGATGGATGGGTAAGATGAAAAAAACCAACACACATACACAACAAAAACTTTTCCATACAAGGCACACACACACACACACACTCTCACACAAATAAAAAAAAAATTAATAAAATAAATTTCCTTGATTGATTGTTTAATCAAAATAAAACTGACAGTAGAGCTAAATAAATTTAAAGCGGTTTTTATGTGTTTTTTTCTCTGTCGTCCACCATCAAATTAAGTGCCTGAAATTTTTCTTTATGTATAAAAAGAAATAAAAAAAATACGGCCTCAATTGTATAGCATTTTTTTCGTAAATTTTCTAGGAAAAATAATATCAAACGGTTTTACGCATATGCGTTTAAAAATTAAACCATGTAACGTGTCAAGACTGTGATTCAACAGTCAGTCAGACAGACATTTCAATAAAACAAGATAATTTATAATTAAAATTATAAAAATAAATAGCTGCACTATTTAACAAAATAAATTGTTAGGATACAGAAATGATAATATATATGTTAACAAATTAAATGAAATGAAAAATTATAAGAAAACTGCCAGCGCTGTGTTTATGCTATCTTAAATATTTCCATATCTGATTTGAACCGGACAAATAGAAAAGTATTTTAAAACCGAAATTTTTATAACTAGATCTCATAAAGGGGCTTCTAATACAGACGTTTCATTTTGAATAATTGTCATGACTTAAACTGTAACTGTTTGATAGATGACAAATAAAAAAAATAGTAATTAAAAGTGGAATAATATACGCTTCAGCAAAGCATTGTAATTATTTAACTTCACTACAAAAGTAGTGAATATTTCGTGTTCACTGCTCACAAAACTAAACACAAGTAACAATACCTTCGCTATTTTGCATGACAAAAGTTTACTGACTATTTGATTTATCGAAGAGGCGGTAGCAATTGTTAGCGGAAATGTTGTGACTTAACGTCTTTATATTCTAGTCCATTAAAGAACTCAGAGATGTAACTCGCAAAGTTATTGAGGACATACAGCCAAAAATGTGCGAAATGGTGATGGAAAATTTCATGCAAATCATGCTGCTAGTTTACACTAAGAGAAAAATATTCATTCAGCTAATTAAGTAGCATCATTAATAATTCATCAATGCAATTGTTCATTAGCTTGTTGAAAGTTTTCATTATATGCACAAAATTCTTCATTAATACAATGAAATCTTACGTTAGCTCATTATTAATGCAAAAATTCATTAATAAATGAGGGTTTTACTTTCAGTGTAGGCATGGCGACTATTTTGGCAAATATTGTTTTCCATTATTAATTATATACACTTCTCTTGGCAATAAGCATCTTATGAAATTGAAAAAAATTGTGTTTTTTGCAGATCAAAATGAAACCCCTAAACATGAAAATATATACAATCGCGACACGCTGTAGTGCCTAATACAAAAATAGACAATCAATTTATCTCTCAGAACTCAAGATTGAATTTCAAAATAAAGCACGCAAAACGGTAGAATAGCAGGAAATTTTTGTTTATTTTGTTACATTACCGGGTTTTGGCAACGGATTTTGGTAGAGAAGACGAAAAAATATACTTGTCTCGGCGTTTTGAAAGATCACATCTGAATTTTATCTAAGAAGTATTAAAATATCATGCCTTCCCTTGGCCTCGCAGAATATTGGTATATGAAACTATGTGTGCTTTACGTCTGAGGTGTAGGGAATGTTCAGCAACTTTGTCAAAAACACTAAAGCAAATATCTTTTATCTCCACCGCATAACAGAAATTTTTGCCACTATTCTAACAAATCGTAAGAAACAACCCTAAAAATGTAGAAGTCGAAACGTAATACAAAAATATTGGACATAAAATTTAAGGGTTTTATGTATAAGAAAAAATTTGCATGAAGTTAGCATAAGTGAGAAAATTTAACATGATCTTAAAGAGTTTTGCCATAAAAATTCACATTAAAAATCACTCTAGGACTTAGTAGTGTATTAAAACTGTGTAATGCACCCATTTTTAATATCAACTTGTTTTTTTTTATTGTTTATTTATTTTGAAAATATATAAATTAGTATACATTTTAAAGGTACCAACAGACGACATGTTTTTCACATTGTATGTGCCAGAATTTACATATGTAAACGAAAACATGTCGTGTGTTACCTTTAAAACATTGCTTGTGTAAAAAAACATGACAGAAAACATAAGACATTATTTGAAATAGAGCGTGCTCTATTTTCTTATGTTAAACATACAGCTCCAAATGTCTATGTCATGCGATCAAATTTGTCGGCGGTTGATTATGTGCACTATCATTAGCCGTCTGAATGAAGTATTTTGCAAGACAAATTAATTATATATTTTTTTTTAATTTAACGTTGTCGTTTTATTAAAATAAGTCCAAAAATGTATAGATTTTTAGATACAACCTCAACGTCTTGTTTAAAAAAGAAAAAATTAAAAAAGCAAATTTGCGTCACCAGTACTACAGCGACGGAACCAAAAATATTTCGACGGCTGCAAGCCATTTATAAAACAAACTACGTGGATATTTATGTACTGAAAAAGAAGAAGTGATACTACATGTACGTTTGTGACCAAAAATTATAAACCTTATGTAAATTAACCAATATTGACAAGCATAAAGAAAAACATACGAGTCGAAAACTTAAAAACAAATGTAAAAAACATGTCGTCTGTTGGTACCTTAAATAAACAAAAAGTTATAGAGAAAAAAAAAATTTTTTTTAAATACCTAGTCCCTAAACAGAAATCTCAAGTATTATGTGTATTTACATATGTATAATATTTTGATTTTGGTATTTTTCAATTTATATATAATTACTTATAATATATTAGTAATATTATTTTTGTTTGATTTACATGTAATGAAAAAACGAAAAACATTACTCATATATACATAGGAAAAATAAGAATAAAAGTTATAGGGACTGTTTGTGCAAACGCGAGCGCACGCCTCCATATCAAAAACAAAAAACTTAAATTTGTTCTCGCTTCAAACACCAATGCACGAAAGAAACGCCCGCCCGCATCTAGACAAATAGCCTAAAAAGTCAAGTAATATCAACTTGTATGGAGGAACTCTTTTACACCCAATTAAATTTCGCACTTATGCTAACTTCATGCTAATTTTTTTCTTATACATAAATATAATATAAATAAATTTTAGCCCTCCGCAAACAAACTTATTACTACCATATATTTTCATATTTTTGTTTTGTTTTAATATTGATGTGTAAAACTTCTATACGCTAGGGGGTAAAAATCTTTTGACTTTGATTTCTTTGCTGAGATTTCTTTGCATTGTCAAATCGGTGTGAGCTATGTATGAGTGTATTAGTGTTTGAAAGAAGCAATACCAAGCAGAGAAACAAGTCGACCGACTCGAAGCCGACGGTGCGCCGCCGCCGGTTATTTTTCTGTATATTTCCGTACACCAAAGGTGAAAATGAACCGTAAGATCTACGGGCTTGAAATTTGGACACAATGTTTAGACATTTGGCCACTACAACAACAAATACATGAGAGTTAAAAACTAAAGGGTCTTCCAAAACGAGCAACGAAAAATGTTAAAATCCCATGTTATATACATACAATTGTATGTACATACATACACTTGAAATTTTAAAAGTTTGTGTATTTTTATGCAGACTACAACAATTAACACTAAATTTAAAAAATTTAAATCAATGGGTGTTCCATCAGTTAATGCAATTTTGACTTTGTAATTTTGACAACTTGCTGTATCCTGGAAACCGTAAGAGCAAGACTCTTGAAATTTTCAAAAACCGTAAAACTAAAAAATCAAAAAAAAAAAAAATTAAATCGCCAAATATAAAAAAATCGCCAAAAACAAAAAAAATCGCCAAATCGAAAAAAAGCACCAAATTAAAAAAATCTCTAGGACTAAAATAAATCACGAAAAACCGGAAAAATCGCAAAAATTAAAAAAATCCTTGAACAAAAAAATCGCCAATATGAAAAAATCGCCAAAATGAAAAAATCGCCTAAATAAAAAAACCCCAAAAACAGAAAAAAATCGCCAAAATGAAAAAAACCCCAAAAAACAGAAAAAAATCGCCAAAAAGAAAAAAATCGCCAAAATGAAAAAAATTGCGAAAATTAAAAAAACCCAAAAAGAGAAAAAAACGCCGAAACGAGAAAAAGCGATAAAACTGAAAAAACTCGTTTAAACTGAAAAAACTTAAAAAAGGAAGAAAGCTAAATAAAAAAAATGATCAAAACCGAATGTACGCGAGTCAAAGTCGCACTTTACTGAATTTATTTTAATTGCAATGCGTACACAACAACAAGAACAGCAACAACTAAACGATGAACAACAGGAATTAAAAATTAAAAAGTAAAAGTAAAGGCATTTACCATAGATGAGCACTGCAGTACCACTAAAGTTTCAGTAAAAACAATAAAAAATGTTTAACAAGTAAATTTTTACTGATTACTAAAATTTTTTTCTATAATTTTTATAAATTGCCTAAATGATTTGTTATATGATGAGGTGCATTGAATTTTCAGTAATCAGTAATGCCCGTATTCATAATGAAATTCTACCAAGTGGCTAAATGTTTTTCATACAAAAGTTTCAAAATTTGAATGAAAAAACTTTGCCACTTGCTACAATTTTATTATGATTACGGCCCTACGATTTTACTGGTAATGCAAATTAAATTTCATTAGCAGTAAAAATTTACTGAATTTTTTTAGTAATCAGTAAATTTACTGCTTACTGCAATTTTGAATGCAGTACATATACATATACTGCAATGTGCCCATTTACTAACCAAATAAGTTTAATAAAACAAACAAAAACCAACAAATTCATATGTATTTACAATATTGAAAGTTTTGATACTTTTAATTAATTAATTTAAAAAAAGATACTAAAAGCATAAGAACTTCCAACTTAAAAAAAATTTTTTTCATTACTAGATGTTTACACATCTCCTCTGTGATCGGACTCACATTGCTTTTTTTTATCATTTATTTTTTAATCTCCTTTCTGACCCCATTTATCACTTAACTTCAAACTTAATATCTTAATATCGAAAGTTTATCTTAAACACTGCTAACTTGTTTCAATCAACATTTAATTGTCAATAAATGTCAAAGACTAATTTGTACTATATGTTTCCTAAGATATGCTAATAAGATTAATGAAATCGTTTTTTGATTTTTTTCTCTCTAGTGATTAAACTGTATCTATCTATCTACGAGTACACAAGTCTTTATAATGGAAATCAATAGATAGCAAGCAGCATTGTTAGATTTTTGTCTTTGCCAAAGAGATAAAAAAGGCAAGCAATTGCAAAATAGTTGAGGTAATAAAAATTTATATTAAATAAAAATAAATGACATAATTCATTTTTTTTCGAATTAGTTAAAGCACAGGTGGTTGTTAAAGTTTTATGGAAATTTAACAATCGTTGCTGGACAGACATACCATTTTAAATATAAGTTAGTTTACACTATGAAAGTTTTTATGAAATTTTAATAAACATTTTTTAAGGAAATTTCTTAGGTAAACTTATTTTCATTTGTTTACTGAAAAGGCTTAGAATGAGACTTTACCCAGCTAAAAAAATTATATATGATCCATATATTTTTAATATATGAATGTATATAACTATATATGAATATGTATGAATTCATGTATGGAAATGTATGGGATTATAGATTGCAAAACTATTATATATGAACTAATATATGGACTAATATATGAAATGTATTGTAATATATGAGATCATATATGGAAATTTCATTATGAAGCTCTTCATATGTGGATCCATATATAGAATTAAGATTTAATATATGGAGCTATATAAGAATGTATGCATACATGATATCTGACATAAGATCGTTTTTTCAATAAAAAAATCTTGGTATTTTATCACTGGTGAATTGAAAATCCATGAGAAAATACATACGGTATGCAAAGTTTATATGCGTACAGCCTCAACCTTTAAAAGAGAAAAACTTTTGTTACAAAAAAACCGTTTTTGTATGATTTTATACATTGTGGCCCAATTTAATATATCAAATAATCGAAAGGATAATTCAGTCATTAATTTTATACAAAATAACAGAATTCTCTCGATAAGAAACAAAGTTCATATTATTGCAAAAAATTATATTGAAAACTGTTGTTAGACGGACAATTTTTTCTTTTATAATTAATTGCATTAGTTTTTAATCTGATTTCTTAAATAAAATTTTATGTACGAATATGATTTTTGTGTTTTTTTAAATAATTGATTCACCTTTTGAATAAAAAAGATGAATGAAATGACTTTTAGTTCGTTTTTCACTATTTGTCCAAACAAATGTTTCATTAAATACAACTTCCCTGTTCAAAATCTAAAAAAAAGTAATTTTAGTAATTTAATTTATTGCACAGCAGTGCGCCTTTGTGAATCAAGAGAATATGAATATGAACTTTGCATACTGTAGTGGGAATATTAACACATACATGTATGAAAATGTATGAATATATATAATCATATATTCCCATATACCCTCATTTTTCGGATCCGAATCATATATGGGATATCATATATGATCCATACATATTTTTTTTTTAGTTGGGTAAGGAGTTTTTTTTTATCTATGCCTCCTATTGGCAAATAAAAAAAAGTCTAATGAAAGATTGAATTGAGAAAGAGCACTTGTCGACAAGATCTTTGTCAAATAAATTTTTTAGTATAATTTACTTTTTTGGACTTTAAAAACCCTTCATCTGAAGTGGCAGAAGTTATTGAAAATACATAAAGTATTTAATGGTTTTGGGATTGTGCGAACACAAAGTTCCAGCGGTGGCCGGCAAGGTCGACTGTTTCCCATATTTTTTTTTCTTTATTTTATTAAAATTTATTGAAGAGTATTTTAGCTTAAAATTTAATAATGTAAGGGATTTTGTAATCATCTTGCAATTGTCATCGATCTTATTAGGTCCAAATTCACAGTCTGTAGTTAACTAACGCACGTGGTTTAACTAACGATTTTTCTTATCGATTTCATTACTTAAACCACCTTCATTACTTAACTAAAGACAGTGGATTTGAGCCTTAATCTATCAGTAATAATAATAATAACAAAGAAAATATTTGTATATCTTCACTGAGTTGTAAGTAGATGGAAAGCTTTAAGTTTATTTTCTACAATACTATGTAATTAAGCCTAAGTTTAGAACTTTTCAAGTAAAAATAATAAAATCCTGCAGATATCTGTTTACTGAGATATTTTTGGTAATAATTTTAAACAACTCACATAATTATTTTAGTTAAATTATGTTTAATCAAACTCGAAAGCCACAAGTGGGTTATGCTCAATTTCAGCTTATGTGAATTGACTTAAACTTATATTCCATACTGTCATAGAGTAATTTATATTTATGTATTGCAAACAGGCAATTTAAAAATTTTCTTTAATTTTATTTCTCAAATTGTCATTTTGAAAAATCAACCACCATTATTATAATCAGTTAGTTGTATATAAGATTAGAGAGAGAGAGAGCAAGAGAGAGAAAATAATTTAAAAATATTTAATTTTCCCCGGAAAAAAATTATAACATTAAAATTTATCATACGGAAGCTCAGCTTAAATAATCGCATTACTGTCCAAGAAAAAAGAGAAAGACATTTAATGATTCTCAAAAGACTTATAAAGAAATAGAAAAAAATTAAAACAAACAAAAAAATATAATAAGTAAAAAATTACTTATTACTGAGCACTACACTTAAACCTCAAACCACAGCTGTCATCAGCTGAAAACAACCCACATCAAAGACAACAACAACAAAAACTAAAACTATTATAAGCCAGCTTAAATAAATGACTCTATTTTTCTTAGCACAAGAAAAAAATATATAAATATATATTGTATAAAAAAAGACTAACTCCAAAGAAATTTACCAAAACTGGCTGTTAAGGAAAGGAAAAACTTGCACTTTTTTGAAACTTCAAAAAAAAAAAAACAATAAAAATAAAAATAAACGAGTCACAAAATTAAGCCGACAAAAATAAAAATTCCACACTAATTTGAAATTATATGAAAAGCTTAAAATGAAAAATACAAATTAGAGTGTTGTAAGAAAACTACAGTTCAACACCCACACCGAACACTGGCCACCAATGTCTTTGAAATTTAAATTGAAGCTGCTGGTTTTAAAAATTTTTTCGCGCCAAGTGTGTGTGTGTGTGTGTGTTTTATTATTGTACGAAAAGAAATTGCAAAAACAGTTGTTGCACCAAAAATAAAAGCAATAAGCAGTAGTTGCTAAGGTATAAATAAGTAGTCTTTAATTTTAAATAAAATACAAGAAATACAAAAACACATCAAAACAGAAAATATTTAATTATCTAAGTCTAGAGTATTCAAAATTCTCAATAGTTAAAATTATCATGATTATCATGATAAACAAAATCATGAGCAAGATATTGGTCATGAGATGAAATGATTAAATTTCTTGACTACACTGTAAAACAAAATAAAATTTTTTCAAAATAACAATAATCTGCACAATAATTCTTGTAGACGGTAATTAAAAAAAGATATATGTATATCGGCGTTTTAAAGGTGTACATCTGGAACTCATTTTAACGCCTACTTAAAAAGGCAAAAAATTGTGTGATACTTAGATTTTTAGTACTCGTATATAGTGTATTCAGAAAAATTATTCAGAACATTACAAACAACATTTTGTTGGTATACATTAACCCTTTGGTGGGAATGGCGCCTAGAAGTCTGCTTAGACTCGTGGAAACAGATTTGGTGAGGATAGGAATAACAGGTCACACATCAATCTTAAATGAGATCAGTTTCAGTGATTAGAGATCCGTTGCCCTGGGGTTGACGGACTACAAGCTCGCTGAAATCGATGTTAGTAGAAAAACCTCACTGGTAACTCCGGATAGGGACTATTGAGTCAAATCAGATAAACTATATGAGGGAAGTACAGTCCTTACAGACTGATCAAAAATGGGGGAAGTTAAAGGGGCTGTTGTCTACATCCTGGGAACGAACGTAGTTCTTTCAGACTGCCGAATGAATGCATTTTTTCCAGGCGATCATCAGTGCCGCGGGGCTGGTGGCCAGGAATGTAGCTTAAGGTGAGAAGGTAACCTTTTACGCTGACAGCCAGGCAGCGCCAAAAGATTTGAAGGGACACAATGTCAAATTGAAACTTGTTAGTGACTGTAGGGGAACCCTCATCTTACTTATGGATAAATATTCCATTTGAAAAATAGTTACGTATATAAAGCGGTAGTCTACATCAACTGACACCACACACAGTGGACCAAATACAAAGAACGCTGATGAGGAAGTTGTAGTGGCCTTCGAAAACAGCTAGTTGTTCCGCTCTACTACGTGTTTGTCAGAATATTTACAATTAACTTTGGTGTTATTTGTTCATTAATAATTATCACATGTAATTTGCCTCACAAAACGATACGAAAAAAAACATAAATATATAAACAACTGAAGTTCGAATAATAATAATTAAAAGTGTCAGACTATGTCGAGTTCTTGGCCACAGCAGTGTTGAGGGAAATGAAATTGCCGATGAGCTGGCGAAAATAGGGTCTGCATTAGATAAGGGAATGTCAGACAGATCGCTGAAATTACCGATAGGTCAATAATACAGAGAACTCAGTAATTGGGTAGAAAGCAGGACCAACAGTTCATGGTGAAGTATATTGTAGAGTCTCGAGGGGTTTGTGGAAAAAACTAGACTCACGAAGATTCAAACTGCTTCTGGATATGAATAGGAAGGCGATGCGAATTGTGAAAGGCGCGTTGACAGGTCACTGTTCGATCAGAGCAAGCAGCAGCATTTGGGAAACTAGCACTCCAGATTTTTGTAGGATATGCAGGTATGAAGAGAAACCAGAAACCATTGAACATATTTTCTGTCACTGCCCGAAGCTGAGCAGACGTTCCCATGAAAGCATTCATGATATTGGGAATTCAGTGGCTCAATGACGGACAATAGGGTCACTTCTGGCTACAAATTGTTTTGGGGGGGGGGGGGTGTTGGTAAATATTACTTTTTTTTGGGCAACAGAAGGGAATCACAATGTATCCAATTGGGTCTCCGAGTGGAGATGCGATATACCACCACCCTTCTTAGCCTAACCTAACATAGCCCTCCAACTCTTCTGGAAATGAGTCTTTTTGCAATTGAAAAAAAGCAAAAATCACCTTTATAGCTGCAATGCATGTAGTTTAAATATTCTGCGAAAATATTTGTCATAAAATTCTAGTATATGTAGATCTCAGAAAACACTCAAGTCGAATATTCAATCCTAATAAGAGAAATAAGCAGTAACAAAAAATTATTATATAATTGTTCGAGTTCTTTTTTCTTTTGGGGTTACCAACACTTTAACTACGAGTATATTAACCTTTTAAGCACTTTTTAAGTTTTTGACGATTATCATATTCTACATCAATTTTCTGATACTCGACACTTGAAACATTAGGCTATATTTATTACAAAGACTAAAAAGTATTTTAGAGCGCTAAATTTTGAATTTCCAATTATTAAGCGAATAAAATACTTAATATTAATTAATTTTCTAGCGACTTATATTTCTAGTTACACATTTAAAATATTCATATTTCTAACCAGCTTCAATGCAACAGCGATATTAAAATCGCAAACAGAAAATAATTTTGCTGAAAATATTATTTCATATTTTATGAGTATGTGCTTTATAATATTTGTCATTTTACCTTTTGGGTGTATAATGTATATGTGTTAACAAACTTTATGGTTATTATTAAAAATTATTGCAAATTGAATTTGTTGTTGCTGTTGTTGTTTTATATTTGTACTCACTGGCTGTGCTCTTAAAAAATGTCACATGCACATGCATATGCATACACACTCCAGATCTCCAACGCAAAAACCTAATTTTGCCATACAAATTTTATATGTTTTCATAAACTATATCTTGTTGTATTTTTTTCTTCCATTTCGTTGGCATTACAATTGTCAATTGTTTAAAATTTATGGCTTAAAGTGCGAAATAATGTTTGGAAAAATGTTGTCTACAATTTGCTTATATGTTTTTCATTTAAATTCTTTTTTTTCCTTTCTTCTTACAGTTGTAACTCTGTTGATGTGCATGTAAAACATGCAGAAATTGTTCATAGAAGTTCACAATTACTTGGATATGGAGACAAAGTTTTGAATAAAAAAAAAAATTAATATGAAACGGATGGTTGGCAGTTACATACACTCGAATGTAGGTTAAATATTTCTAGTGAAAATTTGTGCTGGGTTGATTTTTATTTTATTACCAAACATATTTATATTAAAAGAATTATTTTTTTTTTATAGGGTTATAAAAATGTAAATAAATTTTTAAGAATTAATATTAAGAGACAGAGGAAAAAAATGAAACTAATATTTTTTGTAGTTAAGTGTGAAGGAAAAAAAATAATGTTAACAGGCTTTAGTTACATATTATTACAAAAAAAACGTATTAGTAACAATTATATTTCTCAAAATTACGATAGGATTGTTATTTCCTTAATTTTATTAGGAAGTATTTTTCATTTATTAATATTAATCATACGCTATGTGAACCCAATTTAATTTAACACTTTTGCCAGATTTAGCAATTTATCGTAATTTCGACGATTTATCGTAATTTTAACTACTCTTATAGTAATTTTGACGAAAATTTTGGTGCCGAAAATAGCACAGTGACGATATGACGATTATTTTCGTTAACAGTCTTTAGATACAGAATTTACAATACAACTAAAACCAACAACTATTATACGAGGGTTACTGTTTATATTTCGGGTATAGCATATAACAACAAACATTTTTAAATGAAAATAGCTTTATTGTTTTTCGAAATATTTCCCTTTATGATTTTTGCATTCGTTCAAACCATTTTTCATAGCAATTTTTCCATTCCTCTTGAGAAACAAACATGATTTTTGAAGGCTTCATTCAACTGCTTCTTCGGCGCTCGTAAATCGTTGACCACGCAGTTTACCTTTGATATTCGGGAACAAAAAGAAGTCATTGGTTGCCAGTGTCAGAACTGTAATTCGATGTTTTGACTACGGTAACGGAATATGAGAAATGATTGTTCTGTATACAATTATTGATTTGTAAGTATCACTATTCATTTTCTGTTTTTCCATTTTTTTTTAATTTTTCTATTTAGGTTAGTTGTGCGTGGCTGCACAGAAAAATATCAGTATTTCCCCCAGCTAATAAAAGGTCTAGTTTAATTTTTCTCCTCTTCTTTAGAAACTCACATTAATTAATAAAAATATTTCAATCAATAAGAATTGAAATTACTGAGCTTAAGCCCAGATAAGAAATTATTTCTGGGGCCTGATTCTTGCACTCGTGATCGGAATTGCATTCGAATAGAAATTAATTTCGATGGCAAGAAATTTTCCGATGATGTCACTCGCTACCAAGCGAGTAACATAATAATGAATAAATTGTAAATAAAAGCATATGTTTGTATATATGTATGTGTGCAAAAACATATGTATGTACGTACATACACACGTATATGCAGAAAAAAGAAACGAATATACATATACATTTCATTTTAATTTAATTAATAACTTAATAATAATAAATTAGTGTAAAGTTAGAGAATAGAGCACTAGCCACATTTTCGATTCTTTTATTGGTCGACCAGAAGCAGTTAATTTGTTATTTAGATGCTCCCAGAGTTGGTTGATTTTTTATATTTTTCCCGAGAACTCTTAAGGGGTTTAGACACGGTCAAAATGCTTGCTGAGATTGGTTATAGTATGAGTGAACATTTGTTAGTATGTGTGACACCAACGATGCTTGGTGGAAAGTCAAAAAATTTTGATTTTCGGCATGCTTGCTGTCACTTGTTAATGCGTGTATATTGTTACGCCATCAAGCGCGTACAAATTTTCATTATAATTATATTTCCATTGTGAACGGTTGCCCAAAATATCGGAATTAAAAGAAGAAAAACATAAGTTTGACTGGCGAAGAAAAAAGAAGTGTTAGAACTTTCTTATTTTACTTTGTTCTTTGTTTTTTTTTTTTTGTAAGCAATGCTACCATTGTTGTTATTGAATTTCTTTATTTAGACCTTTTTATATATTTTTTTCAACCAAACTAACAGCACAAAATCAAAATCAAAATGAATGTTTGGTGGGGCATCAAGCATGGTAACATCAAGCCGACAAGCACACGTACACGAACTTGACAGCAAGCATTTTGATCGTGTCCAAACCCCTTTAGGCAAAACATTATTTGCAAAGTTAGTGTGTTTTGTTATATTTAAAGTCAACTAGAAATTCTTTAGTTCGTATTTTTAACCCCCGACTAAAAAAAGGGGTGTTATAAGTTTTTAGGGTGTGTCTGTGTCTGTGTATCTGTGTGTCTGTCCGTGTCCACGTACAGGCCCAACCGCTGGACCGATTTTCATTTAATTTTTTCTGTTTGAAAGATGACTTGATCGAGAGGGTTCTTAGCTATGTTTGAAGAAAATCGGTTAGATATAACATCTTTTCTGAAAAAATTCGGGGGGTTTTTAAAATTTTTAATTTTTGTTATTTATACGTACATTTGTGCATTTATTCATTTATAAATAAATAAGTAAAATATTGAACATACATTTTCTTTTTCTTCGCTTTTTCTATGTCAACCATGATTTCGAATGCCTTTTTGCTTGCGAGTAAAAACACGAACGGTTGCATTCGAATGTATGCACGTTATCGAATGCAGTCATTAGAAATTTCGATATGTGTTATTCGAAACCGAATGCGAAAATCCCAAAAGTTAAAAAACTCGCACATTCGAGTAACAACTCGCTCGATATCAAATGCGGGAATTAGGCCCCTGATTAGATTTCGAATATTTTTATATATCTCATTGTTTTGAGCCTGCCCATAGAATCTAATAAATTTTCATCAATATCATCAAGATAAATTTGCATTACGCAAGTTTAAAATCAAAAAAATTAAAAATCATTTTAAAAACAACAGACTAAAAATTTAAAATTTTCTAATACAAATTGACGGTTTTTGAGGCGACGTTTGACGTACAATACGTACATGCAAATGGTGATAAAAATCTCCAGCACTTCAATTGCTGTAGAGCCTTTTTTTTATCGTTATGGACAAATGCTTGTTTCTACTAGAAATTTATCCTGCTTAGTTTTTTTCCCTCTCTTCTTTTCTAATTATTATTCAAGCTCTATGAATCATGCAGAGAGTTGCAGTAAATTTTTTTACTTATTTATAAACTCTTTATACTGCGAAGCTTGTTTGCGGATCTGTGAATTTTTTTTTTGTTAGTGCCTATATGATAGATTTAAAAATTATAAACTTGGCTGGTTTTTGAGATTTTTTTCTAGTGGATGTTATTATGCTTCAGCATCCATCCATATAAGTAGGCATATTTGAATTGTGTCTACATTGAATGTTTTTATAATTTATAATCATGGACACTTTTATTGTTTAAGTTTTAGGTGTGTTTTTCCATGTCATAAATTGTCATGCGTTGAATGGCTGTGAAATTTTCTTCTTTTTGCAGTTAAAAGTTGTCTGCGAAAATTTGTTTCTCATTTAATTTTGTTATTTAAATTTATGCTTTTCCTTTTTGAGCGACTTGTTTAATTTTTTGTGATAAAAAAAAGATTTTTTAATATTTAAGTGTTTTGCTTTTATGTTGGATAATAAATAACTCATATTTTAAGAGTATAGATTGCTGATAATTTTATAGGACATAACTTATTAGACATAAGATATAAATTTCTTTTATGATTAGAATACTGAAAAAGAAAAACTAAGATTAATTAATTTTTATTTTGCCTATTTACTTGAAAGAATTTCAGTAAACAAGATTTTTATTGAGAAACATTTTAAGCTAAGGTTTTATTTAAAAAATTTTTATTAAAAATTTTCCAAATATTGAATTTTAGAGCCTTTTGTTAGCTTATTTATATTTGCAATACACAGGGCTGTTTTGAAAGTTATTACTATTATTCATTTATTAAATCTGCAGAATAAATTCTAAAAATATCTTTTGTTAATGTTTTGGAATAAAAAAAAGATGTTGTGACATTCTTGTGATTTCAAACCGGCGAATAAAGCTACTCGTGCAATTGATGTAAAATCGCTTGCTTATTTTTACAATCAGGTTGTATCTTACTTATTGCTTAAATAAACAATTTAATATATTTTGATGCTTAAAAAAAGTTAGAGAAATATTTCATTACAAAAAGTCTTGGTGTTTGCTTTGGTGTTGTTGACGACTTTTACCTTTTAATCAAGGACACGATTCGAATCATGCAATACCAGAATATTTCTTGAACTATTAAATTTGCCCCACAATCATAGACAATTGGAAAACTACGATCTTCTCCTCCTCAGTTTAAGTCGTACTTTATCAAGGACGTTGCAAAAGTTGCTTACGTTGCTGTTATATTATTTTTTGAATTATATTTTTATCTATAAGCACAAAGTTATCTTTATTTAAAAGTAATTACACACAGAAAGAATACCAATGTAAAATCACCATGCAAAAAATTTTAATTACAATTTATATCAAATTTACAAGAGATATTATGTTGTTTAGGTGTGTTGGTATTTATTTGCTTTGTGCTTAGTTGTGCAATATGTTTTGTGTTTGCTTTTTTTATGTTCGTTAATAGCCGACAAACTTCGCACTAGCAACAAACAATTTCTGCTGCTGGCTAGTAAGTCTTGTGTAGTCAGCGGTTGGCAGGTTAGAATGCTGAAAACAAATCAAAATAGCTTCGCTGTTTGTATTTTTTAACCATAACTTTTCAAATAAAATTTACTCATGATATCACGAGTTCAAATCATAACCGGGGAAGCCAATTATACACATGCAAACATTTTTCTGATGCCTGTGGTAATATAAATACGTGAGTTAAATAATTATTAAAATACAGTGACTATATTTAATAAAATTCATGTTGTTTCAACTTGAAATAACTATGATTCAACATGGTTGTTTGTGTGATTTCACAATCGAAGTTATGTTATTCCACCCTGTAAAAACTTTGATTCAACATAATTTTTAATTTTGATTGAAAAGTACGGGAATGTTAAATCCATATGAAATAAAGTTATTTCAAAAGCACAATTTTTATTTGAAAATTACTGTAAATTATGTTAGATTAACATAAAATACATATGAGGCAAAATCATTTTCCGAAAAAGTTTGAATTAATCGTGTTTACGTAGATTTTAAATTGAAACTTTCCTATGTGTGGGGAGACAAGCAAATAGTAAGAATGAGAGATTAAACGTTTCGCAACCGTTTGCTGATTGGTTTTTTTTTGTGTAAAAAAGACTGTGGTATTTTAACTTTTTCTTAGTGATATAATGTTTTTTTTTTTTTTTTTTGCTATATGAGTCACTCTAAAAATATTTCAGCTTTCGTTTACTCTATTGCAGCAAAAAATCGATATCAAAGCACGTTTTTGGTTTGTTTGCGCTCTTAGTCATTTTATAAGTACTCGCATTTTTTTGTTTTGCTCAACTACAAAAAGATTCAAGAAATTTTGAAAACTTAGATACTTTTCTCAGGAAACTTTTCGCAATGTTTAGTTTTTTTTTCATAGACTGATCGAAATAGAAAAACAAAAAACTCCTGCATTTTAGACATATTCTAAACAAACTCCCTTAAACTGACTTCAAACAATGGATGGTGTACTTTTTTGATGTTTTTGTAGCAACTTTTTTCTCTGAGCATACCTAAGATTTAAAATTCTATAAAAGTTGCTTCCATCAATTATTCAAAACCTGACCTGAAAATACAGCGCACCAACACAAGTTCTATAACTGAAAGCAGTTCTCTATTGATAAAAAAAATAGCTGCAAATATTTTCATTAAAAATTTATTTCAAATTTAAGTTCAGTTGACAACAATAACCACGGCAGGAAAAAAATAATAAAAATTTTATGGCATAGAAAGTAAAAAATATGACAAAAAATGTCACTGGCTCACTATTCAAGTAGTTGAATAAAAGCTGTCAGTTTATAATTCAAAACTACGCCATTTGTGACAGTCATTGTCGTCGTCGTCGCAGTTGTTGTTGTTGTTGTTGCTGTTGCTGTTTCTTTTTATAAAAGTTATTTAGTGGTAAGTTTTTTTTCTTACCCACTATTTTGAATTGTTAACAATAAAGCACAGCCACACAAATGCACACACACACACAAACATATTTATTTCCATCTAGCACACAGTCGGACGCCACATAAGATTTTTTTAATAGATAAATGCAAATGAATGCATTTTCTATTTTATTTTATAAAAATTTCCAAGACACGAAAAAAAATAAAATAATAAGTATTTTATTTTTAAAATTTTGCGTAGGCGTACAAGCAGAGTTGTGTTTCTTTCAATTTAATTTTATATTTGTCTCATTTTCTGCGTCTGCTGTTTTTAATTTTTTTTTCTTTGCAAGTTTAAAAATAAAAATTGTTTTCGATCTTGTTGCGGTTTACTCTTGTTAACAAAATATGCAAATTTATGTAATGCAAGTCGAGCAAAACTGTTTGCAAAACCTTACGCAATATTGGTTTATTTTAAAATTTTTCTTTTATCCTTGTACTCATAGACAAGACTTTGACAACTCCGGTATAGAAAAAAATATATACAAACACTCACACACATGCTGCTGCTAGAATTTGATTGATAGATTTCAAATTCTTTTCATGCAAAAGCGAAGAAACTAAGAAAAAAAAAATCGTTAAAAAAATATGTCACAAGTTTGTAAATTTTCTTGTGTCTAACAATTGTAGACTTTCATCACAAAAAATGCCACGAACATACTTGTTTGTTATTTATTTGATCTTTAGTTTGTTTAACTTCTTGTAGAGTTTGTTAAAGCGTTTGCATAAGTAGTTTTTTTGTTTTGTTATATAAAATAACAAATTAGTTCAAAATTTAAATAAAGTTATGTCAATTTGTTTATATGTTAAATAATCACGGCATGAGGATGCAGCTTTTCTTTAATAAATGTGGGAATAGGAAAGATTGAAAGAAACAGTTTTCAAAGACTTGAACTATAATACAAAAATATATTATTGTATAACTTGAGTATTTGGCTTCAAGGTTTAAGTAACCATACATTAGCAATATTATTGTGCAATAATTAGTATTGTATAATAAAATTGCCTGAGAGTATGGTTTACGTGGCTGCCTTCTACACATAGGAATTCAAGTTTTGAAAGCCTGAGAGTATATTATATTGATATATGTCACAATATGTTGAAAAAAAAAACAGAAATCTTATTTTTACATTTTAATTGAACTATAGTGAATTTTTAATCAGAAATAATTTTTAGTCAGGCTTATTAAGTTCAGTAATTTCAATTCAAGTAAAAATGTTTACTGTCGTCTTGATGTGATGTCGGCGACGCCATTCGAAATAAGGAGGAATATTCAGATATTAATGCCATATATTAATCCTTCGAGCAAAATAATTTTAAGACTTAAATGAAACTTTTTGTGTTATTTTTTACAATTTAACAATCGAATAGTTCTAACGAAGAGGCTTTTATTAAGCCAAAAAATTTCGCTTTTGATTGTATACAGGAATAGCTCGATTTAAGCAACCGAAAGAAATAGTTCATTCTACGTCTATTGAAAAATTAATATACAAACATAAAACAATTTAAATTAAATTATTTGTTTCTAATTTGTTTAACAGTCATTCAGTAAGACAACTTTTAAAATTATTTCTTATTCACAACTCCTGTTGAATTGCTTATGGAATATTTTTTTTATTTGCACTAAAAAGAGTCAAACAAGAAATAACATTTTATAATTTTAATAGTTTCTTAATTGTTGATGTTAAAATTATGTTTCTGAATCATTAAATTCAGAAGGAAAATTGTTTAAAATTTAATAACACGAAAAAAGTTGAACTTATAAGAGCTGCAACTTGAAAAATTATCTGTTGCGCTAGTTGGGATGTTGCAATAATCGGTGGTTGCACAAATCGAGCTCGCACTGTAATACACCACAAACACATTCAACATTAAACGATTAGTAAGCAACTTTCTGGATAATTTTTAAAGTACATTATTTTTTTTTTCAATACCTAAGCCAATACTGCGAATGATTTTCACACCCAAAAGTGTTAAGTATTTTTCGAGATGTATGATTTCATTATTCAAATAGCGGGTGTTAATTACTCACAAAGCCTTACAAGAGCAAGCAACTAAAAACTAATTCCATTTTCTAAGAAAAATTCAATCTTCCCAACAATGTAAAAACATTAAAGCATTCATTCAACTCTAAAGATCTACTGTAGCGCTGAAAAGCAAACGTGATATCAAAGCAGAGTAAATCAATAACTTGGTAAAGCTCCGGCAAAATATCATATTCCCTTACACATAATTGGGGTATTCACAAGGATGTCCTAAGTGTCATAAAGTCATAAAGTCCTAACATTTTAAACCAGTTTAAAATTATTTTTATTTTCTTTCATATAACAGGAGTACTATATTAATACAATTCTTCAATCTATGTATTTGTTACTGTCATAACTAATTATTTAGCTTTTTACTTTTCTTTTTCGACAAAATGTCCATTTACGTTTAAATACGTGGCATTTTTCTTTAGAAAATTTCTACTCAAATCATTATATATTGCAAAAAATATAAAAATTCGCAAAAGATTAAAATAATGGAAAATATTTCCCAAAGCTGATTATACAGAACGCAAAAAAAAAGTAATAACTCGAGTATAGACTTACAGCATATAAATCGCGAAAACTTGCAAAAATGCGAGTATCTTCAAAAAATTTCCAAAGCCTCCAAAAATGTAACGAGCAAACTCAAAATCAAAAATTAACTCACGTGCAAAAAATTTGCGAAAATTCGCGAATAATTTTTTAATTGAAAAAAACCTAAAATTTATTTAAAAAAAATGCTTAAATTGTAAGGAATGCAAAAAACTTTTAAAAATCCGCAATTACGAAAATTCGCAAAAACTTGGTAACATCAAAAATATCTTAAAGTCTGATATTTATTAAAAAAAGTTTAAAACTTAATTACTTACAAATACCTAAAGATCTAAGAAATTCCAAAAATCGCAGAAAATTTACAAAATTATGAAAATTCGCACAAATAGATAGATGTATTGAAAATCGGTAAAATTTTAAAAAGGCAAGCCCTAAAATAACACATAAATACCTAAAGGTATAAGAAATTCCAAAAAATCGGAAAAATTCGCGAAAATGAAAATTTGCAAAAACTTGTTAATACCAAAATGATAGCAAAGTGTGACATAAAATAAAAGTCGCCAAATGTGTAAAAAAGGCAAAAACTGCAACAACAAAAATACTTAAATCAGACAATGATGTGGCTTGATTCAATACTAATTTGTTAAAATTACACACAAGAGCAATAAGTTTTATCAAAAATTACCTGATTCGCAAAACTTAAGAAAATTTGCAAATAAATTCCAAAGCCTTAAAATTTTAAAGGGATAAATGCTCGAAAAAATATTTCAAAAATTCGCAAATAATTTTCGGAAACAGATAGAAGCTGTTAAATAATTTTCTCATAATTTTGCATATTCGTACCAAATATTATTTAATTTTTGTTTTTTGCTCACAGCAGTCGTATTTTAAACTAGTTTAAAAGTTTAGAACATTATGATGTTATGACTTTAACACTACCGTTTGAATACCCCAAATGTATTTGCTATATTTTATAATAAATTTGATAGCAGTAACTAACTTTTCTCTGCTTCCAAGCCAATAACTGTAAATTGTGGAAATATTTGCAGAAATTACACATGCATTCATGCATATCTCTGCTTTCGAACATAACGAGATCAACATACAAAAAAATTATACTTCACATTAAACATTGTGGCACAGTGTTATAACTAAAGAATTATCAATTTAAATCGCAAATTGTCTATTCTGTCTAATATAACACTAACCTAAATTTTGTGCATAACCTAATCTGACATGAAGAGAATAAGCGATAAATAAATAAAAAATTTAAATAAAAGGATGAATATATAAGGCCATGTTTAAGATTAAATCCCTGCCAAGTAAAACACCGCATGTAGTACGATTATTTTCGTTAATTCGAATAAATATCAATTACAGTTTGAAGCCACCATTAAGTGGCATGATTTGATAGAAATTTTATTTTCAAAGTTTTGTTTTTTTTATTTCTTTTTTTTTTTTGCTTTTCCTCAATTTTTGTTAACATGCTAACACTTTAATGTAGCTGGTAATTTTGTGGTTAGATTAATTTACTCGTATGTATATGTATGTATGTGTGTATGTGTGTGAGTATGCATGTTTTATATATTATTTAATAGCAAATTCTGGGGTTGCATGATTTTCGTAAAATTATTTTCTTTTTATTTTTGCAGTTTTAGCTTTTATAATTTTCAATATATTGTACATTTAGTTAATGTGGCGAAAAAGAAAAATCGAAATGGAAAATTGCGATTTTGCAAATGTTAAGGTAACAGCAACAACAAGAACAGAAATTACAACAATGCAATAATAAAATATTAACTACACGCAGAAAAATTTTTTATATTAATCTATTCAATTGCATTTGTACACTCAGGGAAAAGCTGCAACTTAAAAATTAGAACGCGTCACATTAATTCAATAATTTTCAATATATTAGAAAATGAAGATTGAGATGTTTAGAAATAAATAAAATTAATAAATTAATACTGCAAATTATTATTTTTTCATATTGAAATAAGAAGTTTCAACATAAGTAGATTTTCGTTAATGTTTCTTATTAATTTAATATGGGTTTTATTGATTTTAAGCTGTTTTTTCTATGGGTGTACAGTTTTGGTATTTTTTTAATTTTATGGTCAAATAAGATTAAGAAAAACTATTTTTCTGGTTCAGATAACTGATTTGAAATTGTTAATTTTTATTACATAAGAACATATTTCTTAAGTCAAAACAACCAAGTTAAATTGTAATGGATTTTTTCATTTAGTTTTCTGTTAAAATAACCTATAAAATATTAAATTTTAAATTATTTTACCTAGGCAAAATTGATTAAAATTTACTATTTTTGTAGTCACTTTAACAGGTATACACAGTTAAAAGAATTGAAGCACAAAATAACAAGGAAGCTCAATCAAACCAATTTAGTTGTTAAGTTTACTAAAAACAAGTTTTTTCTGTTTTATATAAACAAACTAATTTCGTTAGTTAAACTAACCAATTAAAATTGTAATTTACTGTCAAGAAATAATCAAAAATAAAATTAGAATTTAAGAGTTACTGGAAATACAAAGTTCCAAAAAACACACAATTCAGTATCGTTATAATAAATATATTAAAAATTTATAAACTTTACAATTCATTAACATATTTTAACGATATTGAAGTAACCGATAACGATGGTTGAAGTAAAAAAGAAAAATAAAAGCGCAAATTCATTCTTTAATTCTTTTTGGTGCTTTTCGCTTATTTTGACATTTTGTAATCAGGGATGCCACATGGTATACAATTAAATGACAAGTAAAAGAATTTTACCAGATTTCAAGAAAAGCAATTATCCCTGAAGATGTTGGAAAGTCCCAACGAAATGTCGGGTACATTAAAAATGAAATAAAAAATAATAAATATAATAAATGAATAAATTTAATGATTTTGAAAGACTAAATAGATACAATATGAAGAAATTACAGTTTAACACTATTACAGTTTACTGCAAACGAATAAATATATTTATAAATATTACAATTATTACAGGTCTGTTCTATTTAAATCATCCCCATGAAATTTAACTATTCTGTACATCACATCACTTATATTAAAAACAATTATTGTTGTTTTCAATAGAAGTTGTCGATCGAACGTTTTCTGTCGTCATCGTGGAACAGGCCTATATAAATGTTCTTGTTTTTACAATAAATTCTACACAAACAAAAAGAGCGGCATATCAACAAGTGCCTAGGGTGGCAAAAGGCCCTAATCCGACACTGATTGTAATTACCAGGCAAACCAGAAATATGCTCTAAAAAAGTGTTTTATGCACATTCAATATGCACTAAAAACTTGAAAATATGCACTAAAAACGCAAAACTATGCTCTTAAATATAAAACAAATTGATGTATTTGTAAATAAAAATATATTTTTAAAACAAAAATTCAACAAAATTTACATATGAAACAAGACAAAAATAAAATAAACAA
Source organism: Tachina grossa (assembly GCA_949987645.1). NCBI lineage: Eukaryota > Metazoa > Arthropoda > Insecta > Diptera > Tachinidae > Tachina > Tachina grossa. The sequence goes on from OX465275.1 coordinate 32,958,699, forward strand.
AAAATTTACACAATAAAAAAAAATTAACAAAGAATAACTTTCGTGAAGTGTACGTTAAAACAAAATTGCCATACAAATTTTGACCAAAGCAAATAATACAAATTAATTTATTTTGGTACTCCCGTAAAAATTTAACTTCAACTTCAACTTCAAAAGAAATCACGATATCAGAATTAATACTTTGGAACTATATTTTGGATAAATAAGACAAGCTTTTTATTTGTAATTTTTTATTATAAAAATCAACAAACTATTGACCCAGATTTTCAAATAAAAATCGTTGCTGTTACATCTACTCGGGGCAGAATCCATCACAACTAGCAAAACCACATTTTTATTGAAATTAACGTCCGTAATAACTGCGTAATATATAAGAAAAATGTATACACTATATGGAACATTGGAAATGAGATTTAGATGGCAAAAAAATAGATGGCTTGTAAGCATATTAAAGTAAAAAATTCTATAAAGTATCAAAATATGCCCTAAAAGCGAAAATTATGCTCTAAAAACTCAAAAATATGTATGTAATACTGAAATATGCAAAAACAAGGCGCATTTATTAGGTGGCAGCACTGCACCAGGTGACTAATGTCATTATACCAATCTAAATGTCAAATTTGGATTGTGTAGGTATAAGCCTAAAAGCATACTTTTGTTTGGGTATCCATAAACACCTTTCGAATATTCAGTTTTGTATGGTGTTTGACATTTCCTATAAGAAACACGCAATCTGACGATACTACCCTGTTTTGAAAAGTGAGAAGGTAATTTATACCAACAAAGTACATGTGGTTGTTGCTGTTGTAATATTTATTGTAGAATCGCGGGTACCTGATTGATGTGCCTTGGGATAAACTATGCATTAACAAATCGATGCCAAAATTCATAGAAAGCTCTGAAACGGATAAATATCTTATCTCTGCAGTAATATGTCACACAAGAAAAAACATGCAATTGCATATTTGCGGTTTCCCTGGCAATTACATTTGCATGTAAGTTAGCCTCACAGATTTGCAATAAGAATTTTTTATTTAATATTTTCAATTACTTTTCATTTGTTAATATAAACAATTTCGTTGGTTGGTGCAATTTTGACTGTTAAATTTGGTTAGATTTACCCATATTTTTTTTTCTGTGTAAGTAACTCATAGAGAAACAACAACAAACAACAACAGAAGAGCGTATAAAACAACACAGATCAAGATTAATGCTAAGAGGTTAAGTGTGGGATTTTTGTTTAACATGTAATAATATTGTAACAACAATAATATCTATTTAATACAAGCAGTAGTTAGTTCATTTATTCATTTATACAAATAGACATACAAACATTTAGGCACTCACCCATTTACCCGCTATAACTCTCCTTCCTAATCACTTTGTTCGTTTGGCATCAGACAAACACCACAACAAACAGCAGCAGTTAAATAGACACTACATAGATAATGTTTCTTTTTTTTCCAAGCTTTTTTTTCAATAGTATTTGAAATAAATAATAAACAAAAATAGGTAAAATAAAAAACCAACATACATTTCAGGCAAATTTATATGAAAGGCTGATTGGTGTTGGCATTATTGTAATGTTTTATTGTTGCTAAATGACAATAATTTTATGCATAGCAAATTTAACATCGATTTAATCACTATTTTACATTCAGTTGTAAAATTTTGCTAAAATGTTTAAGGTTGGTGCTGTTTGTATTATAATACAAATGCTAGACATCACTTGCCGTTATAAATTTAAAAGATCAAAAGGTTTTAAAATATTACTACACACTCATATTAAAAAGTAACACTTGGTTTGGTACTCTGGTACTCCAGCAAGGCTGGAGTCAAAAGATTCTTGTAGAAGAGACCAAAAACGAATTTTTAGGCGCCCTGAAAGTTTATAGGCAGCTTGGAGGAACTTCAATATATAATTTCAAGCTATGATAAATCAAATTTTTAAATTTTGAAACCCTCGCATTGTAGGCGCAGCTGAAAACTGTGAAACTGCAGCATTAAAATATTCTAAAGAATTATGAATAGTATTATGAGAAATATTTTTTTTTTTTTGAAGACTATGTTACGTTTCGAGGCACTAGATGCAGTTTTTTCGGATAAGCTTGTTTTACAGTTTTCTTTTCCTGGTTTATAACTACAATTATGATGAAGACCGGAAAGAAAAATTCCAATTGGTTTCCGAGATATAGCCGTGAGAAAATTGCATGTTCTTCGGAAAAATCTAATTTTTGCCAAAATATTTATTTGAGTCCAAATAGAGCCTTGTTAGTTTCTATAAGTTATGTTATGAGATTTTTCCCTCTAATGGCTGTCCATATATTACGTAACGCTCTAGGGGAGGGAGGGCGGGGGGGGGGGTTCGAGTTTTGTTACGATTTGTTATGGTGGGGGAGGGAGGGGGTCTTTGAAAATGTTACGTAACAGAAAAAATTAATAATTTTGTACAAAAATATGTATGTTTTTCTCATTTATCTATATAATTAATAGGCGAACATGTTTTTTGTAACCCCTTTTACGCTGGTACCACCGCACCGATTTTAAAAAGATTTATAAGGTTTTAAAAGAGTTTTTATACAGATGTGCAGAACCTATATTTTATTGAAATCGGTTTAGTATTTTGGGAGCTATAAGCATTTAAACTTGCTACTACTGAATGCACACATATTACACACGCATTTATTAGTTTACAAGTAAAAAAAGAAACAAAACATGAGTGTGTGTGTGTGTGTGTGTGTTTGTAGTATTTCTCTTGACCTTACAATTGTCTTTCTCTTATTTGTTGTTGTATCAAAGCCATAATACTTAAAGGAAGAGAGTTGAATAATACCCTTTTCACACTCACTCACATCTTTGAGGAATGCGTGGAATATGTTGAAAATTGAAAAAACCTGTTCACATTACAACATCTTTCATCTTTCATCTGTCATGTATTATAATACTATTTTTACGAATGTGAGCTACTAAAAATTAAATAATAAAATGCAATTTAAAAATTCAGTAGAAATTGATTTAATTGCTGGCTCCTGAGGAGCAGAAACAAATAATGCTACAATGTGCAGAATTAGTTGAAATTATGCCAGCGGACAATGATAATGAAAAAATATTACAAACTTTATCCGCAAAGATTTCGCGTAGACATTTGCAACTACTTTTATGTAATTTATTTCGATTTGGAAAATATATAACAGATTTTATTATATGCATACATATACATACATATGTATGTATATAATAAAATCTTAGAATAATTACGGATCTTTTTTTGAGAAGGATATTCCAAAATGTAGCCTTGAATGTATGTAAATATGTCCATGCATATGGAAATATACATACATACAAACATACATGCATATGTATATATTTTTATAGTATGTATGCATGTATGTATATAGTTGCATACATTTTTTCTAGTGATGACAATAAAATAATCGAAAGATGTTGAACGGAACAAAGTGAGATAGGAACATCTTTTAAAGATGTTGAAAGATGTTGAACGTTCAGCCCTGTATAATTCTTATGGGAAGATGTTATCATCTTGCCAAATTGATGAAAGATGAAAGATGTGAGTAAGTGTGAAAAGGCTATAAATTGAATTAGGTTGGTTGAAGGGATTTTGTTCATGATTTTTTAATTTCATGTATTATTTAATTATGCTTGCATATGTATGTAAGTTTGTGTGTGGCTGTGTTTTAATGAATTTTTTTATGACGTTTAGATACATACATTTTCTTTGAATCTTAAATTATTTACATGTTGATTCTAGAATATGGACGAGTGTGTCGTCCGTTTGGTATATCTAGTATTATTTAATTGATCATACGTGTTGCCTACACATGTACGAGTATGTATACTACATACATCTTCCGAATGTCACCTTTTGATTTCGCGAATTCGAATTCGAATATTTAAAACGATATCCGCGAATACGAGTATTTAAAACGATATTCACGAATACGAATATCTATTGTATGTGAAGCTTATGGACATTTAATTGCGGGTCTATTTTATTCTGCAAAATTAAATAATAAAAAATGTGTATGGAAAAGGACTTCATAATTCTGCACGCTTACATTAAAGTTTATGAAAACTATCCAAAAATTTAAATAACATTTGAAAATTATACAAAGTTTTTATAATAAATTAAATAAATTGTATTCAAACTGAACATATATGGTTCTGAATTCCTCATCTTTATCCATTTACATTTTTAAATATTCTTAATATATGTATGTACAAAAAAACTTCTTTCCATATAAAACTGCAACGTATATTAACATTAAATCCACAAAATACATAGAGGGAAATGGTATTTGCAGAAGTTTAGGAAGAGGTTTCTTGCAATTCTCATGGACAAAAAAAAATGTCCTTTCAAAAAATATATTATTCCATATATGTACATGACAATATCAAATTATTAAGTTTTAACATTTTTGTTGGTCGGTCAACTTGAGGCTACAATGTTTAAGTTTTGAGAGATGTATTAATGGAAACTTGCATACATAGACATATTTTCATAAGGATATTATTTTAATTTTTTATGCAACAGAACTTAAAAAAAATATTATGAAAACAACAGTGAAATGCGTCTAGGAACTAGATTGTGTGCCCCTCTATTTTTAAGGTATTTGTAATGTATTTAAGGAATTTATTATTCGACATATTGTCAGAAGTTTATTTTAATTTGAAAATTTATTTGCTGGTGGTTCAGCGTTGTCTATATATTTCATTATTTTCATTTGTTACAGCAACAATGAAATATATAGACAACGCTGAACCACCAGCAAATAAATTTTCAAATTTGTAATGTATATTTTTATAATGGGCAAATATCTATTCAAAATGTATTGCTGTAGAAGTGACAAAAATTAAGAAAAGAAAAATTGCATATCTTTTGAAATTGATATCATTTTGACTAAAAATGTTCTCTTTTAGAAAATGAAATATAATTCACCATCGCAACCTTTATTGGTCCAAGATATATTTTTTTTTTGTTTCACGCACATTTTAGATTGATTCGAAGATGGCCAAACGGAATCATCTTTAAGATCTCTGAAATACACGACGACTTCACTTATAGAAACTAGAGAAAGCGACCGCAAGGATAATGCCAATTCTCGTCTTGGTGTTTCAAATACTGCTCAGACGTCAATACGGAAAACTATAGCAGATTATTTGGCAAACCACGCATAGCAAAAAATAAAAAATAATTTTTTTTATTATTACAAACTAATATTTGTGTGGCATTTATTTAAATTTCGTTTTGGATTTATGAATTTCTTTATATATTTTTTTAAACGAATACGAATATCTAGAAACGGTCGACTGTTTTGGAATTCCAATACATACATACAGTTTAGGAATAAGCTCTCTATAAAACCGTAATTTTTGGAGTTGGAGTTCATTTGGGAAGAAATTTAAATAATAGTTTCGCCAATATATAGAGTTCATTATTTAATTTTTGTCTACGCACTGTGCTAGTCTAACAAACGAATTTAATACAATGAATTAAATTTAATTTTTATAAATAAAAACTTTAAACTATTTAATATATTTTTGATTTCATTGTTACGTTATTTCTGGTTGGGGGGGTTCATAGTTTTGTTACGAAATGTTACTAGGGGGAAGGGGGGGGGTTCAAAAATCGGAGAAAGCAGCATTAAGTAATATATGGACAGCCCCCTAGAAGGAGTATGCATTCAAAAATGTCTCACATTATTATTTTATAAAATAAAGTTCCTTTTAAGTATTTTGGTATGACATTCACCTCACTTAAATTCTCAGCTCACTACCCAACTCCAAGCATTAAACAAACAGTCACAAAAACAATCCTTTTATTTCTTGAATATATTTAATTTAACAACATGAAATCTCATGTCTTTTTATTTACTTTTAATTATGAAAAAAAACCTTAGGACCTCATTTATTAAATTACCCTCTTAACTGACACAAAAAATCTCTTACAAACAAACAAACAAACAAAAACTCAGTAACAGTCATACGAGTATATATAAATATATGTGTGTGTGTGCTTACAACATATGGCAAAAAGTTGCCCGTAAAATTTTTCACATACAACAACACGATATTTAAACTAATTATGCAACATTTAATAAAACCTTTTAATTAATTTGTGGCTAAGACTAAGAAAACACGAATTTTAAGAACTTATGGCAGCAGCAACAAGCAACAAGCAAGTGATGATGATAATACCAAAAGAACATTTGAAGCCATTATATTATAATATAACGGAAAGCATAATTGTTAACTGATTTGCTGAAAAGAGCTTTTGGCAAACAAAAAAATTAAAGTAAAATATAAAAACTCAAAAAAAAAAACATAAAATTATATAAATTAACAATTAAATAAAGCAAATGCTGGAGTATATGAATTATTTTTCATAAGATTTTGATAAATTTTTTTTATTTAATAGATGAAAGCATTCAAGTTTGGTTTGTATTTTTATTTGCCAAGCAAAAGGTTGGTCTTGTCACGTTTTATTATTGGAGCTGTTGTTATTGCTGCCGTTGCTGTTGCCGTAGTTTTTGGTTTATTTTTGGTTGTCAAAAAAAAACCTAAAAGAAAAATAAAACAGATAAAAGCAACCAAAAAATTTGCGTTCTTCTGTTAAGTAGGTGGTGGTTGCTTCAGCTGTCTTTGTTAACAAATGATTTATTTTAAAGCTGTTATGACTCCTAAACAAATAATTACTTTAACAGCAACAAATAAGATTTTTTTTCAGATGCAAACATTTTACGACCTTATTGTTTGTTGGTTTTAATTATGACGATAAGGTCTCAATTAAAAATATTTTTTATTTCTTTTGTTGAAATTTTTGTCTTGGATTTTAGTTATATTGTGCATAAAAACTTTGAAAATGTTGCATTTTGTTTTTTGTTTAACTTTGAGAGAGTTATGTTCAACTCGTGTTTGCAGTTACTTAGAATGTATCGTGATTTTTGTAGGTGGCGACATAAACATGCAAACAGTGTTTGTGTTTGAAACAATTATGCAATTTTAAAGGGTGTTTTTTTTTCAATAGGAATGGCTGATATATGTCAAACTATAAAAAAATTATTTATTTTAACTTATCTCTTTAGTAAGTTTTGGAAAATAATTATGAACAATGTTATGCTCTCCAGAAATGCTTACAAACTATGGAAATTAATTTTAAAAATCTCACAACCAAACCGTGTTGAATGGCAATAGTGACTTTAATTGTTTACAATTTCTCTCAATAGATAAAAGAAACAATTAACTCAAATCATGGGAAAAAATACAACAAAATTAACAGTTTAATTTTTTCTTAATTGAACCGGAACAAAGTAAAGGGCGAACATATTTAAATAAAAAAAAATATCTGTGAAGGAAAAAACTCTCATTAAATTAAAATGTGGCACAAAATCAAACGTGTTCCATACAAAAAAACATACATTCATCAGTCAGCCTTTTAAAATTTTACGTTGTTCTAGCTTCCCTTCTTTTGTGGCTAATAGGTACCGAAAATTATGTAACCCTTGTATTTTATGTATCACATGTGTTTAATTCTTTTGCTTAAAATATTACGATGAAGATTTCAACTCCTTGTAACTAGGTTTCATTTACGGGACAAATAAGTACCCCCAAGCGGTGAAATCGCGGCTCAAAATACGAATACATATGTGCCCTAAATTATGAAAGTGATCTAAGTCATATGCATTTTTGCTTGGAAATATTAAATAGATCTTTAAAAACACTTTCAAAAATCTTTAATATATATTAAATAAATTTATATTAAAGGAGAATAGAAACACTCAAAATAAAAATCTTGCATAATATATAAATATTTTTTTATTTGTTCAAATATAATCCACTAAATATCTCGACCAAAGAAAATTATGACTAAGACCACTTTCATAATTAAGGGCACACATGTATAACCGTTACAAAATTCGACTAAATGCCTATAAATGCACCAAAACTAGAATTCAAGTTTAATTGTAGCATAATTTCGAAAGCTGTATCTTGTGCTTACCGTAGCAATTTAACGGCGATGTCACCAGAACCCGTTCGATCCAATACTTATGTTGAAAACAAGAAAAATATTAAAAAATGTATAGTTGTTTTCAATATAAGTTGTCGATCGAACGTTTGCTGGTGATATCGTGGGACGGGCAATTAGTTTCATTCATTCGTTCACTATAGCACACTTATGTATGCACTGGAAAATAAATCATAATTATTTATTAAGTATACGCACTAATTAATACATACGCACAAAGATATGCTACATATTTTGAGCAATATCTGCAAGAATATTATTAATGGGTGCGTATACTTAATATAATGCGAAACCGGATATAAACGTTTTATGGAAATATATATGCAAATTAAACATGAAAATATGCTCTTAAAATTATAAAAATAGAATATTAAAAGAAAGTAATAGACTAAATAAAAGTTATAACTAAATGTGTATGTGTACATTTCCATACAGTGAAACCACTCGTAGCGGACACGGACACTAAATTAAAAAAAATTATATTGTTCAAAATATATCTCATAAGCGTACAGAATCTTTAAAACACCACAACAAAAATTTTATTCAAATAGTAATTCATTTTTGATGTGTAAACATCTATACGCCAGGGGGTAAAAATCTTTTGACTTTGATTTCTTTGCTGAGATTTCTTTGCATTGTCAAATCGATGTGAGCTATGTATGAGTGTATTAGTGTTTGAAAGAAGCAATACCAAGCAGAGAAACAAGTCGACCGGCTCGAAGCCGACGGTGCGCCGCCGCCGGTTATTTTTCTGTATATTTCCGTACACCAAAGGTGAAAATGAACCGTAAGATCTACGGGCTTGAAATTTGGACACAATGTGTAGACATTTGGCCACTACAACAACAAATACATGAGAGTTAAAACCTAAATGGTGGTCCAAAATGAGCAACGAAAAATGTTAAAATCCCATGTAATATACATACAATTGTATGTACATATATACACTTGAAATTTTAAAAGTTAGTGTATTTTTATACAGACTGCAACAATTAACACTAAATTTAAAAAATTTAAATCAACGGGTGTTCCATCAGTTAATGCAATTTTGACTTTGTAATTTTGACAACTTGCTGTATCTTGGAAGCCGTAAGAGCAAAACTCTTGAAATTTTCAAAAACGGTAAAACTAAAAAATCAAAAAAAAAAAATAAAATCGCCATATATAAAATAAATCGCCAAAAACAAAAAAAGTCACCAAAACGAAAAAAGCACCAAATTAAAAAAATCTCTAGGACTAAAATAAATCGAGAAAAAGCGGAAAAATCGCAAAATTAAAAAAATCCTTGAACAAAAAAATCGCCAATATGAAAAAATCGCCAAAATGAAAAAATCGCCTGAATAAAAAAACCCCAAAAACAGAAAAAAATCGCCAAAATGAAAACAAAAACAAGTGAAAACTGAAAAAACGCAAAAAGAAAAAAAACCAAAACGAGAAAAAAGCGATAAAACTGAAAAAAAAAATCGCTTAAACTGAAAAGACTTAAAAAAGGAAGAAAGCTAAATCAAAAAAAAAAAAAAAAAAAATTATCAAAACCGAATGTGCGCGAATTTATTTTAATTGCAATGCGTACACAACAACAAGAACAGAAACAACTAAACGATGAACAACAGGAATTAAAAATTAAAAAGTAAAAGTAAAGGCATTTACCATAGATGAGCACTGCAGTACCACTAAAGTTTCAGTAAATTTTTACTGATTACTAAAATTTTTTTCTACAATTTTTATAAATTGCCTAAATGCTTTGTTATATGATGAGGTGCATTGAATTTTCAGTAATCAGTAATGCCCGTATTCATAATGAAATTCTACCAAGTGGCTAAATGTTTTTCATACAAAAGTTTCAAAATTTGAATGAAAAAACTTTGCCACTTGCTACAATTTTATTATGATTACGGCCCTACGATTTTACTGGTAATGCAAATTAAATTTCATTAGCAGTAAGAATTTACAGAATATTTTTAGTAATCAGTAAATTTACTGCTTACTGCAATTTTGAATGCAGTACATATACATATACTGCAATGTGCCCATTTACTAACCAAATAAGTTTAATAAAACAAACAAAAACCAACAAATTCATAGGTATTTACAATATTTAAAGTTTTGATACTTTTAATTAATTAATTTAAAAAAAGATACTAAAAGCATAAGTACTTCCAACTTAAAAAAAATTTTCATTACTAGATGTTTGTTTACACATCTCGTCTGTGATCGGACTCACATTGTTTTTTTTATTCAACTTTGTTTCATCTTTGAATAAATGTAAATGATATTAGTGATTCCCCTGTTAACGCAAATTTACATAGTGAAGCGTTGAGAACGGCTAATAAATTCCGGTTTATTTGCAGAAGTTTGCTTAGCTCGTGCCACAAAATGGTGCGGAAAACCCAGTTTATCAATTAAAGTAAAAATGGAAATTATAGACGAGTTTGAAAAAGAAAAATGTTCGGTGCAAGAAATTTCTAAAATGTAAAGTTTCTTGTGCATTTGGACAGTTCATTCATCGTGCTACATTTCTTTTACGACTTCGCGTTTGAAGCATTTTTCAACAGACAGCTTTATTGCATACCAACAAATAAAAAAAACATTATTAATAATTTTTTAATACAACAGCTGAAATTGTCTTAATCTAACTTGAAGCAGTCTACTCCAAATGTATTTCTTTAATCACAATAAACTAGAAAACAGTTGTGCACTTGTACTTTTCTCATAAGCGGACAGATTTTACAACCGGGAAAAAATAACGATCCCACATCAAATTGGGTTGATAGTCAGGTCGGTTAAGGTTATAAGCCACCTTTATAGGGTTCCCTTGAATGCAGTATTTTTTCCAACTTGTTTTATAAACTTGCTATTCAAAAAGTTGTTGGATTTAAAATTTTTAATTATTGTTGTTAATTACTGCATTACCATAGGCTTAGATGTCTGAGCAGACTTCTCCATGAGAGCATTAGTGATGTCGCTAAGTGTAAACTGAGGATATCAGGGGCTTCATCATGGGAATTCAGTGGCAGTGGCTTAGTGGAGGATAATAAAAGCACTTCTGAACACAAATGCGGGTTAAATATTATTAATAATACAACGGAATCACAATGAACTCAACTGAGTCTCCGAGTGGAGGTGGGATATAGCACCAGCCTTTCTAACCTAACCTAACGTAACCTTAAATTGTTAAAATGTTTTTTGGGCGACTAAATTCTCTTTCCATTCAATACAGTTGGATTTTGCAGTCAAAATTATTTAGTTTAAAGTTCCCAAGATTATGTTTTACCGATATCTCCGAGTTTTTGATAGTTTAATATATTTTCTACAAAATGACAAAATTATCTACTCAATCAGACCTGCAATCAGTGATAGAAATTTTTAAAGGTGTTTTTTTTTTGGACTGTTACAGCAGTATTATGAGTATTACATACCTGACTTGCATATAGATTTATGTATAATAATAATATTATATGTAAAAGCGCACATACCTGCAAGGAAAAATAGAAAAAATGTAAAAGTGCATTAGTAAAAGTTTATTTTTTGATAATTAATTTAGTTAATAAAATTGTTATTAATACTATTTACTTAAAATCTAATCGTTGAGATATATGAAAGTAATTATAATTGATAATTGCATTTTTAAGATTAGCTAGGAAGTTTCATTTTATGATATTTATTCATTATTTCTTGGCTAAGCGGTTGCATGTGCTAAAAAAAAATCTTAAAATTAAAACAAAGGCCACACAAAGACTGCAGAGGAGTGGTTAAAGTAATAAATTTTAAAGATTATTATTATTTAAAATTTGAAAGTTTAACAAAATATAAATATAAATTAAATGGCTGCTTGTTTTTATTTTCTTTTCTTTTTTTTTTTTTTTTTTGTAAAAAAATTAAAACTTATAGTCAAAGAATAATTTGTAAGTCTGGTTCATATTCAGTATTTGTTTTTACTTATTTCTTGGAATGAAAAATTTTGATTTAAATTACTGTTCAAGAAGACAAAAAAAATTATAAAATAATTACAGGTAAGTAAAATTAAAAAAACAACAACTAAAATAACATTTTTTTTCAATGCAAATTCTTGGATTTTTTTTTTATTTCTATAAATAGACAGCAGATATGTGCCAAGCAATTATTTCTGTCATAAGTACGTCTCTGCTTCTTTTTTTTATTAATATTACAATATTTTTATTTGAAAAAAAATCATTCTTTTGTTAAATGCGTGGGTTTTAGTTTGCATTTTAATAGTAACAAATTCAATATTTTGCATTATTTAAAACTGGTCTTGTCTGCATGAATTTTGTAGTTTCAACATTAAACGTAAAACAATTAATTTTATGGAATTTATACTATTGTCATAATTTAAGTACATAAAGAAAAAAAATAAATAAATAAATATATATATAAACTATTTAAAATAAAATTTTCAATTGGACTATTCAGTAATCTTTATAAGGTCTGAGAAATAAAACTAAACTAACTCCATATTGAAACTGCAGCTGCTTCATGAGATGAAGGTAGAAATAGTTTAAACTAATTCAAATATGGTATTTAATATTTTTTGCTGATGCACCAAGCGCCTTTGTTTGTTTAACAAATGATAATTAAAATCCCAATGTGGGACGTACAATTTATTTTTTAGTAATCTTACTGATTGCTATAAATCTTTATTTTTAATATATATATTTGTTTTAAAGTTAAAATATGCATAAAAAAATATTATTTATATAAACAATAAGGTAAATTATGTTTTTTTTATAGCTTTACCTGTTTAATAAATGCAATTTTAACTGGAATATTGTTGGTAATTAAAATTTATAAACAATGTTGATTTAATATGAATATTTATTAATTCGTGTATATTTATGTGGGCGAAATAATAATTGAAAGTATTGCTGTTCTGTCTTGAATCTTTAAATATTCTCACGTTTAATAAACACAACAAAAGAATGAACTAATAATAGATTGTTCATTTCTATTATTTTAACATTAATAAATCAAGAATTTTCCTTTTTCAAAATTCACGTAGAAATTTAAAAGCCTACATTTCTAATAAATTTATCTACTCTTATTTAAATTACTTATCTCACTACCCTCGTAAGCACTTTTTTTCATATTAGAACCTTATTAACTTAATTTACATAGTCTAGCCGAGATAAGCCTAAAGTTTAATAGAAAATTGTATTCAATAAAAATTAAATGTAAATGAATCACACTATGTGGTCACATTAAAGTCATAAAATATGCATTTGCCAATATAGACTTTATATCAGATTGTATATATACTTATTAGCACTTACAATCACGTGATAAAATAATCTGGCTTTTTTTTAAAGTCATTAATTTTTTTTTTTCAAATTTAGAAAAATTGGCAAATATCACATACAAATTATCAAAATCAAAGTAAAAATTAATAATAAAAAAGCAAATCTAGCTTTTTTGATTTGTTAAACTAAAATAAAATAAAAACATAGACAACAAACATTAAAATGCACCAAAAAAAAACCCGCAATAAATATCAATATGCACATAAACTATCAAACTAAATTTATGTAGAAAAATTACAAAAACAACAGAAATTATGAAATTGGCATTTCAATTCAAAAAGCGTTTAAAGACAAAACTAATACAAACAGCAAAAAAAAAAAAAAAAAGAGCGCACACATGAAATGCCTAGTGAACATTTTTCTGCCCAACATATCTGGGGTCTAATCGTCGCTTTCGATAACGAGCTGATTCGATTACGTTTTTTCAGTTTGAAATTATGGCATTCGCAATAAAAAATAATTTAAAAAATGTCTTCAATAGGTACAATTTTCGATTATATAGGCTAAAGTTCGTAAAGTATCACATATTGTCTCATAACTGCCAAAAAAGAAAATCTGAAGCGACATAATTTTCAAACCTAAGTTTTAAACCAAAATCGAATATTAGCGAACATAAATAATCGATTTTCGTGAAGAAAACTAGGTCCAAAAAATGTGTCGATTGAGATGTTTTGGCAGTTACAGCACGATATATAGTCCAGACAGAACCCTTCGTGTGCAAGTCAAACTCGCACTTTACTGAATTTATTCTTGTTTTTATTATTATAATATATTCTCTTATTGACTTATTTATTGAAAAATAATGATGCTACTACGGAAATATATCGTGAACGGACCTAATACAAACCTAGAAAACGGTGTTGATTACAAGTAAACAACATAAAAACAACTATTATGTTATAAATGCTACTTATTAAGAAATATGCAACAACATAAGCACGTAAGGCAATGCAGATGCAGGAAAAGAACAACAATAACAACAACTTTTATGTGTCTACAATGATGCACTATTGTCAACAGAACATATTATAACACCCTCTTTTTGGTCGGGGGCTAAAAAATTAAAATTAATGGCCTGTTTCACAATAACGAAAGAAAACTGAAACGAAACTTTCGACTGAAAATTTATATTGAAAACAACAATAAAATATGAAAATTTGTTTTTATTTTCAATATAAATTGTAAGTCGAAAGTTTCGCATCGTTATTGTGAAACAGGCCATAAAATTTTTAATACAAAATATATGTATATCATGGCATGACCGCCAAAAAAGCTTAAGCGACATAATTTTCGAACTTAATTTTTTGACCAATGATCGATTTTCATAAAAAAACCAAGTTAAAAAATATGTGACTTTTGCTTTTTTGGCGGTTATGGCTCGATATATTTGGAATAAACATATCTAAAAACCTCTTATCTTAAGAGTATACTTTCAAAAATCATTTGAGAATTTACATAAACCTTTTTGGAAATTCCAATAGAATAACCAAATACACTCAGAAACTGATACAAAACAAGAAATGATTTATATTCGATGTGCATCTATTTTATTTTCCTTATTATAAATATAAAACGATAATTAAAATCCAAATTAAGGACTTATTAAATTAATTATTTTATTTTATTATATTCTTCTAATTTTATTTCGAAAACGTCGTAATATCTCAAAAATTTAATTACATTGATACAGATATTTTTCATTCCGTTGGCGGATAATTGCAGCTTGTATTATCTTGGAACCTCGCATAATTACCAAAAACAAAAAAGTTATAAGTGTCCGCACATGATGAATTTATATCATGATGAATCAATAATTTCATATCAAAAACGGTATAAAAAATATTGTCTTCATATGAATTTGTTCATTCATTATGATATAAATTTATCAGATGTGGATACAAAATTAAATAAAAAATAAATTCAGAAAGCAGGAATACATACATACATATACTTCGTCCTTGAAAAATTTCTTATCAAGAGATTGATTTCCCACAATTCGTATTGTTGCTGACACTCATAAGTTCTGATTTAGTCTCTATTTACACTATGCAAGTCTTATTGCTAAGCTGATTAGTTTATTAGGAGAAAGGGACGGGGGGAAAAGAAACGTTGCTGTTCCCCTCGTCTCTCTCTCCCTGAAGCTAATCAGCTTAGCACTAAGACTTGCACAGTGTGATTTGGGACTTACGGACTTAATTTTACATCTGTTACAATTTTTTCAAAATAAAAATATAATTTAATAGAAAAAATAAATTAAAACTCGAACTCAAGCGAGTTCGAGTAAAACTCATGACGCATTTTATTTTGTTTCAAGAAAAAATTGTATTATATTTTCTCGATTAAATCATTTAACCGATAATTGCATTAATTGCATATTTTTTAATCGTAATCGCGATTATGAAAATCTGCGATCATTTGCAAACCCTAGTCTACACACTTCTTAAGGTTAATTCTGAACATTTTTCCTACAAATTTCTAGGAATTTCTACATGTAAAAAGCTGCACTTGCTTAAAAACTTCTTATGTAGTTTTCGCTGCTTTTCCTGGTTTAGTTCTCAAAAGTTGCAGAAGTTTTGACAGACTTCTTAGCGAATTGGGCGAAAATAAAAATGTTTACTGGGTGCATACTACCGTTGCATTTGCTACATTTGGATTATTCGTGGCTGTATCTGTAGATTTATATACAGCTGCCTGTTGGCTAAATCAAGCAAATGGCATTACTTGTACAATTTAACACAACAAATCACTGTTAAAAATAGAAGTCTTTAGTTAGACCGCACCGAATAAAATCATAAGATTTTGTTTTTATGTAAGTGAAAGGAGTTGCCGATTGCCGTTTTTAGAACAATTCATTATATTAATTTTCTTTACATTTTAGTAAAAATTTTGCTATGTGTTGATGTTGCTAAATGCAAGGCAGGGCAATTAGGTAGTCCCAGTTCTACAACAATACTAAAATAATAAAACCAGATGCTTTTGTCAAAATCATTTGACAAAGAAAATTTGCCAGATTTGGAGCCAAGTGTCATCATCAAGGCGCGTATGCCTTGAAATATTAGAAAAATATAGTGAGTTTGAGTTTGTTGCGTTCCCCAAGTGTATTAATATAGATATATTAATGAAATTTTATTATTTTTTTTTGTATACAAACAATATACTTTTTGTGAAGAAGCTACACAAAGTTGTTAATTATTTTTATAAAAAAGTGAGCCTAATGCCGTAGACAGACAACAGCGTTAATTTGCATTAACTGTCCTAATGCAAATTAATTTGTGAATTATCCTCATCCCAATGCGTATTAGATTTACCGTAAATGCACTAAGGGCTACTTTTAGAGTTCAAGATTAGAGATTAAATTAACCTTAATCTTCATTTGTGATTTTTGGGTAGTCGATTATATGGTTTACTTGCTAGTTTAAGCGGGCAATCGTGCTGGTTTAATCATACATTAACATTGACAATATACACTTGTGAAACTTATAACTTTTTGTAAAAATTATATTATAAAATAATTTAAAAACACATAAATAAATATATATATATTTTATATTATTTATCTATTTTCTTTAACAAGCGCAATATTTTACTTGTAAATAATAAAACATGGCAGTTGCTTCTTCTTTCCACAAAATATCAAAGTGTGTTGATAACATGTATGACTTTTACACAGAAAATGTTGCCACTATTTTGTTCCTCAGTATGGTAATACTACAAATAATAAGAAGTTTAAACTACCACTCAAAAATATCAAACTAATTAATTTGATATTAAGTTAATTTTCGGATTAGCTAATTATAGAAATAAACTAATCTTAATCTCGTACCCAAAAAGTCGCCCTAAATGAGAGTGAATTAATACTGAATTTAGATATATGATAACACCGTCCTACTTTGGTAACACCGTCAACAATCAATCAATTGTTGCCAAATTGTTTTCGTTTTCAAAATTAAAATGCGATTCAGTCAGGAAATATAAATTAATGTAATTGTTTTTAGAAAAAGAACAAGGAAATATTAAAATCGAGACACATTTTTTCCATTTTAATACGAAAGGGATGCACAGATTTTGTTTACTTAATGCAAATACTGTCGTCTGTCAGGGTAAATTTTTAATTCACATTAAAGAGATTTTAATGCAAATTAACGCTGTCGTCTGTCTACGCTATAAGGCTTATTTAACAAAGTTTAAATAATAAATTACAAAATTTTTCGAAAAATTGTCTGAAAAATTATTGGCTCGAGAGTAAGGATGGCAATCGAACTGTTGTTGCGTTGTCAATTGCCAAAATTTTACTGCATATGAAAACTGGCAACTAACAGCTGTTTATTTCACTAACGAAATTGCGATAACATTGGGAACAGAAAATTTGTAATTGCTGCATAGTTTTTAATAAAAAAAAATTGTATATATTATCTTTTAAAATAAACATTTTTATTTAAAAATTATTTTAAGCAATAACATTTCCGCACAGTAGATTTTGAAGTTTTAAGAGATTTTAATTCTTTAAGAAGAATATGTTATCCGGTATTTATCGGAGGTATAATATTTAAAGAGATATTGTTGACATAAACTATCAAATATGCGAATTTGTACTTTTCAGAAGAGCTCAAAGACTCATCAAATGTGAATTTAAAGTCGAACTCTTCCTAAAAGTACCTGGCTTTAAATATTTTTTATTGAGTTATCTATCGTCCATGAGAATTTCAGCATTTCGAAACGAGGCATATCGTATAAATTAGGGTATCAAGATAACGAATCTAAAAAAAACGAATTATTGGATAGTTTGACGTGGTAGGAGGAGCGATATCCCCAAAATTACTTTTTTATATAATTTGGTATAATTAATAATTTAAATAATTTTTATTTGAGGTCTAATTAACCATGGCATATGAATACGTTTGTTTTAAAACTCATATTAAAATTTTGATATTATTGAACTATTACTTACGGCAACTCTGTGATTGATTTTTTTCTCCAAATTTAAGGCGGAGGAATAATTTTCTTCTTTTTTTTTTGTATATACTTTTTTTACAATTCGCATATGTTAGCATATATTTTTAGTAATGTAGTTTATATGTCGATGTGTCTGTTATCTAGTTTTATAGATATTATATTAAAGTATGCATAAATTTATGCCAATAGCAGATAATTTAATAATTTTTCAATATACTCATGCACACAAACACAAGCACCAGCAAAAATATTTAACATAGACTAAAACTATTTTGTTTAAATTGTTAATTTAACTTAAAACTATAAACATTGAAACAAAGCATGCCCAATCATATTTGTGTTTATTTATTGATTGTACATTTTTTTAACAACAGCAACAACAGCAGGCATCGTTGCCACCAAAGTTAATTTGATGATATATGACCCAACATGTTTGGCAACAAAATTCAATTATAAATTTTGATGTATGGCTTTTGACAATTGTGTAATAGTTTTAAGAAATGCTTATACAATTGTTTTGCAATGGCAAATTTTTCACCAAAAAAAAAAATTAAATAAAAATAAAAAATATATTTCTTTTTATAATTTTAAATCTGAACAATAAATTATTCGAGTGTTAATTTCAATTTAATGGTCATATATTTTAGTTTTCATATCTCCTTAATTTGAAAAAACGAACAACAAGACAATCAGTCCTTATGGCACTTTATGATTTTTATCAAAAATACTTTATGCTCGTTATATTTAAATGTTTCTTCGTCTTATTTTTCCAAAAAAAAAAACCTAAAAAAAAACAAAAATAAATTCTGTAGTTGTTGCTGGCTGTCTGATTGTGTTTTATGTGTGGCTCATTTAAATCGTATTTACGTACTGCTTTACCGTAATTATGTCAGAAAATTGTAATTTATACGCAAAATATTCTCACATTTCATTTGTGCAATATGTTAAGTGTGGCACATACGTAACATACAAATGTCACAATATATTATCGGTACAAAAATCACAACAAAAAATATATATTAAAGGAGGAGAAGGAGAACGCAAAAACGCATTATGCAAAAAAAGAACACAAACATAATGTAAAGTTACTGCAAGGGTAATCACAAGCAGGCAACAGAATAAAGAGGGTGTTACCAAAGCAAATAAAGATACACTGAGAATAATGGCATACGATTTTATGAGAATATTTTAGGCATACAAATCTAACTGTTAATAGTAAAAAAAATAATACTTTAGATATATCTGTGTCTAAAAGGAAAAAGTGCTTAAGTCGAGATAAGCTGATTTTTATTCGAAAGTAGCCCTGGTCAAAATCTCAATTAATTTGTGTGATTTTTCAGGAAGTTATAGCATTATGACTTGCAACTTATATTTCTTAGACTTCTAATCTCGTTTGGAATAATAGGTTAATTAAGATTATACTTTGGTATATTTCAACTTAAATGTATTACTTATAGTGTGCCGAACGATGTTTGCTGAAAAAATTAAGGTTAACAGAAAATTTCCCGATTTAACTGTAAAAGAAATTAATTTCTCAAAATCGACTTGAACGCTTAAAAGTGCTCTCCTGCAAAACAGTGAAATATAACTCAAGCACAGCGCCAGTTCCTCATAACATTAAAGTATTATTATCTTCTGATGATGAGTAAAACGCAACACTCTACATTATGGCGCTTATTATCAAGAACTTTCGATCTTCGACTGTAGTCGAAAGCACTAATCCAACGAATTTTCATTTGGTATTATGACAAGCATTTGACAAAAAATGTCCTTGTTGTGAATACCACTCAAATGATTTTTAAAATTTGCAACAACTTTACGTAAATATAAAAAACCAATCGTTTATAACAATTTTTCATACTAAAATACCTCAGCGAAAGCTAAATTCTGTTTGATAGAAAATTCGTTGCTCAACGAAATGTTCGATGCCCATAATATCGAGCGTTATTTTCGATTTTATCGTAAGCGACAAAAAATAAAGTTTTCAGGAGAAGGTTTTTTTTAAATATTCAAATATCGAGCCTTATTTTCGATTTTATCGTAAGCGACATGTTATCGAAAATAAACTTTTTTATTGAAATTAAAATTTTATGGGCCTACCCATAGTTTGGAATTATGAAAATACAAAAATTGTTGATAAATTTTAAGATATGGGCTGTAAAATTTGATCGTAAGCGACATCGCTTTTCATGAAATAATTAAAAAAAAAAAATTTTTTTCAAAAATTGCAAAAATGTATAAGAAAAACAATGTAAATATATTTTCAAAGATTTTTGTGAAAATATTTCTTTAATATTTTTATAGCTATTGCTATTTATGGCACGATACAGAAGTTTAGACGTGATTTTCGTAACAAAAATAATCGACACTATTACAGTTATAAATTTATTTTTGTTTTGATTTATTTGTACTTAATTGTAGAGTACGAAAATAATCGAAACAAATTGTTTGATTTTGTTTTGTTTCGTTCTTTGAAGTGAGTGACACAAAAACAAAACAAAAACATTGAGAACAATTGCTCAATTTGTTTTTGTGCTAGAAATACAAACCAGAGAACACAGCCGATCGGCTGTAAGCCGGCTAATAGCCACCATCGGCCACAAAAAATACATTAATTTAATCGTGCTCCGCTAGAAAAGATAATATTATGTAATAAATGTAAACGTTTTGAAATATTTGCGGCGAATTTAATATAATTTCATTGCATTATTATTTAACACATTAAGTAGCAATTGCTATAACCGGGTGTCCTAAGACACCTCTTTTTTGTTTGTTTATTTCTTATTCAATTATTAATATTTTTTATTTGTTTATTTCTTATGGCTCGATTATGGATGGCAACCGAATTTCAGTGGCAGTGTTAACTAGCAACGCAACTGGACTTAAAATTTATATTATGTATGGTAACTTCCTCCAGTTTCCAAAAAGTTATCGAAAAGACGATTATGACAGATTGGCAACTGAAAATAATATAAACAAATATTTAAAATATAAAATAAATATAAGAAATAAAAGTCCTTAAAAACATTAATGATCATAAAAATTATTAGTTGAGTGTAATTAATTATTGGTGAAGAGAAGGAAGTTCAAAAGTTGAATCTATTAGACGACGTTTTAGAACTACCGCCTCTACTGTGAGTAAAATTGGAACAATCTCTGTTTTAGCTGTAAAGCATATTTTCCTTAACTATCCATAGAAGAAATTCAAAAATAAATATAAAAATAAAAATAAAAATAATATTGCAATTCCTGTTTAATTTTAAAATTTTTTTACTTTTAAACTATGCAGCAACTACAAATTCGTGGTTGCCAATATGGCAACTGAAATTACCAGCTGTTAGTTGCCAGTTGCCATCCGTAATACCATTTCGGCAACTAGCAACGCAACCAAAGTTCGGTTGCCATCCATAATCTAGCCATTATTCAATTATTAGAATTAATTGTTAGCTTTTACAGCTTGTAAATACAGATAAATTTTTATTAAAAAGAAGAAGAAAAGGACCAATTTTTAATCACTTAGTTAAGTAAAATAGTGACAAATGTTGTGACGTAGGTGACTTATGGTCATGGACTAGAGAATCCTTCATATAAGCACGCAAAATAAAATACATACACGGAATCTTCCTTTCAATAAATTAATTATGGCACACGCTATGTGACATATGTATTTAACACTCCTGCTTGATTTACAACTCCTTCACAAATTTTATTTATTTTTGCCACATTTTTTTCTCCTTTCTGTTACAATTTTTAAGTTGACATGAAATGCAAGTCTTTTTAAAAATAAACTTTATCGACTTGAATTATGAATATAGAAGAGTTGTTTTTGGTTGCAGAACTCCTAAAATTGCTAGAGGGCTGTAAGTCAACCTAACGAAACATAATCAATTAATAACTCGATTTTCAATTTTTTCATGATACGTACTTTTTGATTTTCGACGACTATATACTCTACAGAATCAAAAATTAGTCGTTTTGTGTTTTCAATCTTGTTTACAAAATATTGTGGAATTAAGTTATGAATATAAACAAATTATATATATGTGACCTTCTACGAGAAAAGGGATAAAGTGTGTGAAAATGAAGTTGTGAGAAAAACGCATTTAAAAATTAAAATTTTAATGTGTTTCTCATTTTTATCGATTTTCCCAAGTTCCCGTTTTTTTGACACACTAGGTCCCTTGTCTCGGAGAAGGTCACATATAAAAAATATAAAACCAAGTCTGCTTTTTTACCACATGGCTTTACTCGTTTGTTTCAATTTATTAGAATATGTTTAAAACTACAGACTTAAGACAAGAGCTCCTTTAAGCTATACACAGTGACAAAAAAAAAATATATAAATTTAAATGACTTCCATTAACTCTCCTGAATATTATAAAATTAATTTTAAGATTATATTTACTATCAGTTATAAAAATGTTGCTAATTTAATCCAGTTGTTTACTTGTGGGGCTCAACATATCTTAAAATTTGCATAACGTTTTTTTTTTAATATAAAACAATGCATAGTGATTAAAATATGCACAATAACTTCAATTATTATTTCTCACTGTTTAATCAATTTCATGTTCAATATATTGCATTTTCTTTACATTTCTTCTGTTCGACGAACCACAAAAGAAATTATAAATATAAAAACATATTAAAATGTACATAATTCTTTCACATGCCAAACAAAAAAATTCTTATTACTGTTGGATACAACAACAAACAATAATAATAATAATACACATCAGCAATAAGCATACAAGCACAAAACACACACAATCTGAGGCACATGGACAATCCAACCCAACGAACAAGTGCAGGGCTAAATGTCTGAATCACTGTTTTAATTTCAAACATAATTTAAAAAAAATCTAACAAATTATTTTATATTTAAATTTTGGTCGAAATTGATGTTCGCTCTATGATGAATGTTTGTTATTAAGGGCTAATTGTTAGAAGACCTAAAGCAACACTATATTGAAAGAAAGCTTGAGTGCGGTAATTTAACAAAAACAACTTTTGATTCAAAATAAAATGTTTCAAAGCACGTTTTTCTTCCACATGGTGTGCCTGGCTGTAAAGTCCTGAAGCAATACGGTTTTCGAAATAAATGAAATCTTTTATTTCTTAATCATATTCCAGGCTTCTGTAACATTAAAACAAAACTAAAACCAAAGTAAAATCAATTAAATTTTATAAAAAAATTCTTCCTGTTTAAAAAAAAATTACAATAAATTTGTTTATATAACAAATTTTCTATGTAAAACTGTTTTATAAACCTCTTATAAATCAAAAATATTTTTTATGAATAAACCCTCTTTTTATAAAAATTAATATTTCTCTAAAGATTTTATAAAAAATCCTTCTGTTATAGTGACACTGCAAAATAGTAATCGGTGTAATATTAATGAAAAATTTGTTATAATCTTGGTGTTCTGAGAATGATTGTTATTAAAAGTATCAAAAATATAATTTTTCTAGTAAATTTTTTTTGAATTTATTTTTTACAGTCTTAATTTTACCATAATCTTCCTTCCTACATAAACTTTCTTTCTTCTTTGCGTCTCAATTAAAGACCAATTCGGTGTGCTTTCTGGGCATACGTTGTATTTAAATATACATTTATTTAAACCCGAACTTACTAGCATTCATATGCCAAGATAAAACATGGTTTATAAGTATTTAATGTCTATAGCAGAACCATGCGTAAAATGGCAATTCGTTCCAAAAGCAAACGTGGCAGCTAAACGCCCCTCCAAAATCCTACAAACACAACAACAACAACAACGGCAGCAACAATACTGTCCAGAAACTTCAACAATATTCAAAAAAAAAAAAAAAAACCCTCATACAAGAAAAACAATCTTCTTACAACAATTCACAATATTATGAATTACGAAAGACACAGAAAGAAATTTCAAAATTTACAAACCGAACAGCCAACAAACTCAAAGTGAAACAAGATCACCAAAAGGAAGTAAATTCAAACAACGGCAGCTTGTCAAACAATCTTCCAAAAAGTAACCAAAATTAAGCAGAAAAAACACTTGGACAACCTTTAAATGAAAAAAAAACAACAAAAACACAAAGTTAAGCATTAAAAAATAATAAAAATGATCCCAGACATTTGTTTGATGTTGAAAACACAAAGCCCATCCATATTGAAATGAATGAAGAATTTTAAAAACAAATTTTTATTTTATTTGCTGCTTGCTTACATATATCTCGCTTGTTGGTTCATACATTCTGTTGTGTAAGGGCCTTTAAAAAAAATAAATTTATTGCCATTATAAGGTTAAACAAGTTGCGGTACTTCGCGTAAACGTTTAAGTGAGAAGATCAGTATATTGATTCTCTATGTTTTATGCTCTTGTCGAAAATATATAAGCCTTTCTCTTAGGACTAAGGCCGGGTTTACATTTGTGTGCCATGTGCCCAAATAAGCGAAACCACTTAATACTAATGAAAAACTATTTGATTCAGACATGTATTTATTGATTTAAATAGTTTCCTATCATGTTGGATTCTATAAAATTGTCAATTAGTTATATAGGAAACTGTTTAACTTAATAAATACGTGTCTGAATCAAACAATTTTTCATTTTCATGGCACACACATGTAAACTCGGCCTAAGGGCGTGTACCAAACGGTAGAAAAGTACTATGGTAAAAAAAATTTTTCCTGTGGGGAAAAAATTTCATTTTTCTGCTGTACCAAATGATATCTTTTTTGACAATGTTAAATTTTGACAAATTCGCTTTAGCATAGAAAGAAGCTGATGAAGCAAATGCTGCGGCGGCGGTTTTGCTTCGCCTGACTACAACCCTCCGGCTACCAACAAATTTTTAAGAGGACATTTTTATATAAAACAATATTCTTGTAGCAAAAAATTATATAATATTATATATATGATGTAACATTTTTTGCAAACTAAAATAAACAATGATTTTTTTCACTGTTTAATTAAACTTAAATGACGTAAAAATCTTTGTATTGGGCGACGCACACAGGGACAAATTGAAAATTTAGTGCGACAAAATTATTTACTTCATATGGACTCAATAAATTTTAATAAAACTAGGTACCTCAAAGTTTTTAGAGTTGTTGATTACGAATACGATCTCAGTTTTTAAAAATTTAAAATTGCGGATCCAATATGGCGGACAATTTTTGAAAAATTTATCGAATTCGCCTTAAACTCATAACACGGGGTTTTTGGGGTTGCTGATTACGAATCTTATATTAGTTTTGAAAAATTCAAAATGGCGGATCTAATGTGGAGAACAATTTTTAAAAAAATTTATCGAATTCGCTTCAAACTTATTGCACGGGAATTAGGTGTGCTACCTGAGGAAAATATGCTCTATTTATTGAAGGGGGAAACGGGGGGACCACCACTTGATCTTTTTTTACTTAATAGTAGTTATGATTTTTAACTTATAAGGAAAAGTCGTGGAACTGTTTGGAACTTTTTTTATAGCCCTAGCTAAAGTAAATTTTTCAATATATTTCATAATAAAAAATGTACACTGTATCTACACTACACATAATTGCTGTTTTTATAATAACTGCAAATTAAATTAGTTACATGATGCTTAAAAATATATTTAAAGAACTTTAAAATGTAGTTTTACAAAAATCTGTCGAGTTTAGCAACAATAAACGCTATAGGTGCCGCTGCCAGGTATAAGTGCGTGTAACAGAAAATAATACTTTGCACACACGTACAGACTAATATAATGCGTGGAAAAAAATAAATGTTTATAGGTTCATTGCGTACTGGTATATAGAACATATTAAGTGCAATTAGTAGTTACATTTAACAAAATAAAAAATTCCATTTTTGTCGTCCTAATTCGGTCATTTGTCCCTGTGTGCGACGGCTCGAAGCGACGGCGGTGGATTTAAATTTTATGATACCATGCTTTTTATTGCAGCTTGTCAAAAATTTACCTGTTGTGTCAAAATTTCTACTAGCCCCCAGGGCTAGTGAAATTTTATTCACCTCAGAAGTGTCAAAAATTTACTTACACTAATACTTTGCTACCGCTTGGCACAGGCCCTAAGTAGCTGAAAGTCTGAAATGTGCAAACTTTTAATAATTCAGCTCATGCTTTTCCTTACTCATAGTTTTTTTCTTGCCTATAAATAGCACTAAATTAACAAACTTATTTTTCTTTGCTAAGTCTTTTAAGTTATGAAGTTGCTGATTCAATTGACATCGCGAAGTTCCAATCTGCAACAAAATATCTTAGCCCGTGAATTATTTTGTTATATAGTACAAATGATGAATTTCTCGTACAAATGATTAATTTCTACTATATTCAGTAATATCTTTTCTTCATAAATTTTTGAAAGACGGCAAAAAAACCTTTCAGCAGTTCTTTGAACAAAATATGGTTTCATATTCACATAATTTTAACAACAATTATAAGCCTATTTAGATTTTGTACAACGAAAGTTATAGTTTTTATTATATTATGGGAATCTAAAATAACTATTTATAAGGTTTGTGCGAATATGTGGATATGGCTGGGAATATGGACATGGACATGAATATGGATATTGATATGGATATGGATATGGATTTGCCAATGTGAATATCCAAGCAATGTGAGTGTCAATTTCCAAGCAATGTCAATGTCAATGTCTATGTTAATGTCAATGTTAATAACAAGCTTAACATTATTTCTGCAAAAGTTACATGTATGTATGTATATTTTCTTTGGCATGTCAATGTTAATAGTAATGTCAATGTAAATTTCAATGTCATTATCAATGTAAATCTCAATCGTTCTGTTATAGTTTGGTGAGACCCAATGATTACTCAGCAATTGGTAATAGTAAGCCACCCGGGTATCAAACTTATCTGCGAACTTTAGGTAGGCAGCATGTCATGCGCAAGGCAGATATTAAATTTAAATTTTTTGGTTTGACATCACGTTGTGACATCCTCACTCCTTGATACGTAGACTGTTAGCTACATTATTGCTGTATATAGTTTAAAGCTATCACTATGCTTGAACAAGCTGTTGTCAAAACCTAAAGATAGGAGGGCGGCTCACAAAATCCGTGACTTTTTTTTATGAAACACATTTGTTTTGCAAAACAAAAATTTTTGTTTCAACATAATCTCCTTTTAACTCAATACACTTAGTCCAACGTTTCTCCAGTTTTTGTATCCCTTCCAAAAATAGTATTTTTCGAGGTTCTTAAAATAGGAATTTGTTTGGACTTTCCACCGAGCCATTACTTTTGGTTTGGAAATAGGAAGTAGTCAGTAGGGGCCAAATCCGGAGAATATGGCGGATGGGGTGCCACTTCGTAGCCCAATTTATAGAGTTGTGCCATTGAGACTGTACACGTTTTCACTCGTGCATTATCTTGATGATGGATCCATGTTTCATCCAGAGTTACAAAACGCCGCAAAAACTCATTCGGATTGCGGTTAAACACCACCAAACAATCCTTTGAAGTTTTCACACGTTTTCGCTTATAGTCAATTGAGAGCAAACGGAGCACACTTCTTGCAGACAACTTTCTTTAGGCTAGCTGATCATTTAAAATCGAAACGACACTGCCATATGAATACCTATGGCATCAACAATCTCACGCACTTTTAATCTTTGATACGCCAACACCATATCGTGGATTTTTTCAAAATTTTCGGGTGTACTAACCTCAGTTGGCCGTCCAGAACGTTCAGCGTCATTTGTAGTTGTGCGATCACAACGAAAGTCAGTAAACCACTTTTTTACCATTGAAATCGATGGTGCAGAGTCCCCATAGTATTTATCGAGCTTTTCCTTGGATTGGTTGACGGTTTTTTTCGCAAAAAATAATGTTTAATGAGCACTCGAAATTCACTTTTTTTAATTTTCAGAAAAATACACGAGGTTGTATGTTTTGAACAGCTGTTAAACGCAAAGTAAATGACGTCACTTGCTCAAAATTTGACAGTGGTCTATTAAGAGGTGGTACTTAATGGGAACAGTGTTTAATTTCATATAACTACGAGGGAAGTTCCAAAAGTCACGGACTTATTGATCCTCGTACAAATTTTTGAAGGCGCACAGATTTTCGAAATCTTTGGAGGCCCATAAAAAAACTTGGTCACCACAGTCGCCAAACTAAGTATAGGGCCTTACTACCCTTTGATAGTACTATCGAAACCACACTGTCCAGTACTTGTGTTTTTCCAAAAGTGTTCATTTGTTGCATAGTGTTATAAATTAATTATTTGCATATTTTTTCTAATTAAAGATGTTATTTCGGAAAAATATTTATAAAACGAAATTTAGAAGGAAAACTCGTTTATAAAGGAAACAATTTTCATTAAAACAATTGGCTGTAAAAAACAAATAAAAAAATTAAATAATTCATTGTAGTGATGAAAAGTTCCGAGCACAGCAGTATACATCTAGTGAATGATTTAAATTTTGACTCCACTCCTCCACTCCTCATTTAGCAACCAAAAAACTTCTTTTACAAACATAAAAACAGAAAAAATGACCTATTTACCGTATCTTTACAATGAAATACTAAAACATTTCTAATATATTTTTCATGGGTATTGCGTACCTGTCTTTGGACGACACTGCAAAAGAGGACATCAATTTTTCCCAAACACTCTGATTAAATTCCTTATTGGCTGAGCATTGTCAGTGTTTCATTTCAGAATAAAGTTTTATTTATTACACATGATTTACTGAAAGACGAATAAAACGCAAAATGCAAAAAAAAAACATTATATGAAAACTGATTTTGATGTTGTGTTTATTCGATGTTGCTGCTGATGTAACTGAATTTTTCGTTGCACGTTCTTCCTGATGTTGTTACTGCTGCTGCTGCTGCTGCAATAAAACACATTTCCCAGTTTATGTTCTATACGCTTTAAGCGATTAACTGATGGAGGTCTAAAATTTCATTATTTGCTTAATACCAGCATCAGTAACACCACCAACTCCAACTACCATCATCACTAACCGAACGAAATATACGAGTATACCCAAAAAACACAACAACCGTAAATTCATTATTATCAAACCAAACATTGATTACCTTCTTTAGAAAAAATTTATCCCAAAAATGAAGATTTAAAATGTCTGTTTTATTTTCATTTTGTAAAGTCCTTATTTTCGTGGCAGAAAAATTCAATGTTTTTAAGGTATTGAAAAATTGTGCGTTGAATTTTAATTGAAAATTGGGCCATGAGTAATTTAGTTATTCCTTGGAAATTGCTCAAGCGCATGAGCAGCATATCATGCTAAGAGGAATAAACGAAAAAACCAAAAAATAAAAAATTAACGAATCACAAATTCCATTATACATTTTCGGTTTAATGGTCCTGCTGATTCTTCTTCTTCTTCTTCTTCTTCGTCTTACAACATTTTTCATTACGTTTTATTTTAACGGTGGGTGGAGTTCATTTGTATTGAAATTACTTTTCAGTTACACAGTGGGCTTTAATTAAAATGTTGTTTGTTGTAATTTATTTCACTTTGGCACACAATTTTGTGAGGATTCTGTACATACAAAAAATATATATATATAAATTTGTTAAATTCGCTTGAAGTTGAAAATCATATATATTAATAAGAAATATTATGGACAGATTTGCTAACCTCTTTTCGATAAATAAAATGCCACTTTTGTAATTATTCCTGATGTTAAATGTTAATTGTGGGTATTTTAGTGAACAGTATTATTAACAAGAAATGGCGACAGTGAACTGCCCTAAATAAATATCAGCCGAAAGATTGATTAGTTTTTTTTATCAAAAGCTTGCTTTTTGATTGAAATAATAGCAAAATAATACTTAAGACATTTATACCTTTTTTTCTCCAATAGATTTTTGGTTTAATTAACTTTTTTTTATAGAAAACGATCACAAAGTGAGAAGCTACTTTGGCTTATCTGCATAAAGAAGTACAATATCTGGCAGTGATCGAACCTGCGACCGTCCAACTAGTAGACTAGTAAACTGGCCACTACCCAAGAGGGCACTGAACACTTTTATAAGACTTTCCTTTAGCTTATTGACACAAATGTAAATTAAGATAATAATTTACATTACTTTTATCAACCATTAAACCTTTTACGTACAGTAAAGGTATTCACGTCAACTAAGTCCAAAAGTTTTCTTTCGCAGTTGGGAAATAGCCCATTAGCTATAACTTAACCATGAATTGACTTACAAATGGAAAACGCTTGCAGATTATTCAATTTTATTTTATATAAAATGCATGCTCGGTTAAGAACGTGCATTCGTGCACTTATTCTATTTTATGGTCAGTTTGGGCGACCTTCTCAGACAGCTATTGGGAATCTTGTGACTAAACTTCGCACCAAAATTACATTACTGAACATTAAACCACCAACACGCATCCATAGAGTGCGGACAGAGGAAAATATCGCAGCTGTATCCGCCAGTGTTGTTGATGATTCGGCGTGGTTTGGAGCAATTGGGACTCTGTTACTTTTTTTGCTTAAATGGAAAAGCTGGACTGGCCTGACATGTGGTTTCAGCAAGACGGTGCCATATGCCACACATCAGAGGAAAGAATGGCCCAATTGAGAGGCGAGTTCGGTGAAAAGTTTATTTCACGTTTGGGGTCGGTCATTAGACTATTTTTTGTGGGGCTATGTTAAGGCTCATGTCTATAGGGACAAGTCCGCAACGGTTGACACACTGGAAGACAATACTGAAGAATTTATTTATGACATATCGGGCGATATGTTGGAGAAATTGGACCCAGCATATGAACGATTTCAGACATATCCGAGGCCAACATTTACATGAAGGCATCTTTAAATATTGAAATATTTAGGTCGTTTTACCGACTCAAATAAAAAAATCTTTAAATCTTTAAATCAAATCCGAAAGTTCTTTAAAAAAATCGCCCTATATGTTTCTCGATTGTAAAAAGTTTTTGTAAATTGAATTTGAAAATTACCCTACAAGAAATGAGTGACAAAATTTTTTTCACTACCACATTTGCAACATTTCACATTTAATTAAATAGTGACAGTCAATTGACTGGTCATTTGATCGGTAGTAACGATAAACTTATTTATTAATTATAATTGTTCAACTCAAGCATATATGTTAGAGTGGAAGATCTAACATGCATATAACAAAACTTTTAAGACATCGAGTTTTAATTAAAAGAAACAAATACAATTCATTTGTTCTGTGAAAATTAAAATTTATAAAAGTGTCAAAAAAGATAAGCAAAATAATGAATAAAAGAAATTTACAAAGTTTAATTTAATATTAAATTTTTGTTTTTTTTTTTAATTTTAGGTACAAGTATTTGTAAAAAGCAAGGTGCCTTGGTGGGCAAAAGGTGAGAAGAGGGCTAGATACCGCTTACGTTATTATGTGTTTTTGCTTATTTATCTTTTTTGTTTTAAATATTTTATTTACTTGTGTATTTTAAAGTTTATTTTTATAATAAAAAACAATTAAAATAATATTAAAAGTATATTTATTGTTAGTTTATCAATCATACATGATTGCCCAATTGTGGGGTATATATTAGTCAATTATGATTAGTCCACGAAATTCATTAGTTAGAGAGAGAGAGAGAGAGAGAGAGATGCAACATCACACGTACAAAAAAGTTTCCATCATATTTTTCACGTTGTCCTTAATAATGTGATAGGAGCTTTGTTCTACGCAATGATGTATATATTCTGCATGACTACCGATCAAATGACCGGTTAATTGACATTTTGACAAGTCAAGAATTTTTATAATTTTTTTTTAAGTTTTTGAATTTTTGTATTCTTAAAGAAAAATATTAATGTATGCTTGTACGTTAAACAGACATTTCTGCAATTCAGTGTACAGTTGATTCTAAAAGTATTTCTACCCATTTAGTTTGGCTTGGCAATGCCATTGAAAGATGCACTACGTTGCATAATTTATGAAAAATACGCTGCAAGGCGTGAATACCTCTAATATTAATTAATATCATTTTCCTATCATTGTTCTCTAAGGGACAATCTCACCAACTCTATTTAAATATCAATTCATATTTAAATGTTGATTTTGATTAATTTTTGTATGGAAAAACGACATTTAAATATGAATTGATATTTAAATAAGTTGGTGAAATAGGCTCTTAGACAGGTATCTCCAAAACGCTGCAACTAAAAGTTTTTCCTTAAATGAAATACAGTTTTTGTGTCAAATGGATGACGAATAAAAAAGAATACTTCTGTTGTACACTGTTTTTAAAATAACTGATCTAAACCAATGTCGTCGTCTTGCTGATATCAAAACCTCAATCATAAAATCTTTAACAAAAAGAAATATATAAAAAGTAATAAACTCCTCACCACTGGGGTGTTAACGCAGGATATTAAATAAAAGAAGGTATTTTAGTATGAAAAAAATCAAACACTTTATTTTACTACAATGTTGCAGCATTAAATTTCTGTATTTTAATTGCTTTGCTTTTTCATTTTTTTTTTCTTTTTAAGTTAGCGGCATACATTTTGAAAATACACTTGGCAGTAATCGTATTACAACAACAAAAGAAGACAGTAAGAGAGGGAGAGAAGGATAACAATAGCAATAACAAATATTAATTTACCAGCATTAAAATTTATTTGACTGAATGAGCAAAGGTCAAGAAAGGGCTCCTCAATTCTATGGTTGTTTTTTTTTTGTTTTATTTTGAATAAAAATATTTATTGTTTGTTAACGAAAAAAAAAGATGTTGGCAATTTTTCAAGCATAATTTATTCCATGCACTCAGAAAAAAAATCGCTATTGTCAATTTGTCGCATTCTTGAAAGCATTGACCCACATTTTTAAATTTTCCTAAGCCATTCAATTTCAAAATCCAAACAAGTAGTCAAACAAACCAAACGACACAAAAACAAAATTGCAACTATACAATGAAATCATTAGAAATAACAGCAGCAGCAATACAAAACAACTTTGGCAATTGTAAGTTACAATAAAAACAACGAGAACATATGCTAACTGCGGTTATTTGCTGTGATTATTGATAATTTTCAAATAGAGTTTTTACAAGACTTTGACATATAAAATAAATTATTACTTATTATACAACTTTAACCACAATTGCGGTTAACGCGAAATTTTTATTGATCCTTTAGATCAAGACACAAACAATTCTAAGACTTGGTTTTTTTATATAATAAAAAAATAACAAATAAAGATATAATACAAAAATTCAAAGAAATATATATATATATATATATGTATATATAAATGTATTAGTCATTTACTGCAACAGCGTCATAACTTTAAAAAACTAGTTTTACACAAAAAAGTTTTGAAGTTTTTGGAATAAAAAAAAATTGTATAATGATACGAGAATTAATTTTGCATTATTAACAAAAAATTGCATTTGTTGAGTTATGATGTTTTTAAACAAAATAAGCGATATATGTAAACATGTATATGTATAAAAAATAACTAAATAATTTGTTTATTTATGTAAAACCTCATATGACTTATGCAAGCTTAAAATTGGCATTTTTCAATTGATGAAAAGGTTCAGAGTTATCAGAAAATAATCTTTTAGTAAATAAAAAAATACATGACCTCTAAATTAAATGAAGTGGATATTAAATTAAACACGCCTTAAAATTCCAAATAG
The DNA here is from genome assembly GCA_949987645.1 of Tachina grossa. Lineage (NCBI taxonomy): Eukaryota > Metazoa > Arthropoda > Insecta > Diptera > Tachinidae > Tachina > Tachina grossa. Next base: position 32,992,644 of record OX465275.1, read on the forward strand.
GTTTATTTGTATTGGAAATATTTTCAGCTACACTAATTTATAATATTTGACTAGTTTACTTTATTTATTGTTATTTTTTGAAAAATATTTAATTTTGAATATTTAGTTTAAAATTTTGCTCATTTTTTTTAAATACAGGATATTTTTGTTTGTGAGGAGGAAATATTGGTCAAGGAACCATTATCTTAAAAAAAGGACAGCACCATTTTTTGTCCCTCTGTAGAAAAAAAAACAAATATTTCTTTATAAGTTCCTCATTAACGGAGGGGTTTTATAATAACAAATAAATTCAGTAAAGTGCGACTATGACTCGCGCACATAGGGCTCCGTACGAACACTAGATATGTAATTTAATACAAACTTCATCCTATATAATCTATAGTTTAGGCATTTTTTTCGTTTTTGGGGTCTTTTCGGTTTTTTTGTTTTGTCGTTTTTTGCGTTTTTTTCCGTTTTGGTGATTTTTTTAAGTTTTGGCTCTTTTTTAGTTTAGACACATTATTTTTTTGTTTTGGCGATTTTTCGGTTTTTTTGCGTTTTTTCATTTTGGCGTTTTTTTATTTTTGGCGATTTTTCTTAATTTTTGCGATTTTTTGTTTATTTAAATTTTTTTTTTAGTTTTGGCGACATTTTCGCGTTTTGGCGATTTTTTTAAATTTTTTGCGTTTTTTTTCATTTTGGCTTTTTTTTCATTTTGGCGATTTTTTCGAATTTGGCGATTTATTTTAGTGTTAGAATTTTTTTTTAATTTTGGCGATTTTTTTCGTTTTGGCGATTTTTTTTAATTTTTGGCGATTTTTTTTGGTTTGGCGATCTTATAATTTTCCGTTTTTTTAGTTTTACCCTTTTTGGAAAATTTCAAGTGTTTGCCTCTTACGGTTTCCAAGATATAGCAAATTGTCAAAATTACATAGTCAAAATTGCATTAACTGATGGACCACCCTTTAATTTAAATTTTTTAAATTTTAGTGTTAATTGTTGTAGTCTGTATAAAAATACACTAATTTTACAAATTTCAAGTTTCAATATACATATGTTCATACAATTGTATGTATATTACATGGGATTTTAACATATTTCATTGCTCGTTTTGGAACACCCTTTAATTTTTAATTCTCATGTATTTGTTGTTGTAGCGGCCAAGGTTCTACATACTGTGTCCAAATTTCAGGTCCGTAGCTCTAACGGTTCCTGAGAAAATACCGTGTGACGGACAGACGGACAGCGTAGCGAAAACAATAGGGTTCCTTTTCACCTTTGGTGTACGGAACCCTAAAAACATTTATCGAACTAGTGTATATAAAAAATATTTTTGTAACAACAAGTAGTAATTAAAAAAATCAAAAAACCCGCGGCGATCAACTTTGAACCGTTAAATATCCTCAATGGTCATTCGAAATTAAAAATCATAAAAGAAACCTAAAGATGATTTTAAATACCTGTCGAATGATACGTATTTGGATACAGTTCGCCTGCTTTTTATTTTTTTTTACTTACAAAATGGCGTCTGTTGGCCGCCATATTGAATTTTTACTACTTATATATTTTTAGTGACACTCTGAGAATTAAGACCAATTGGTTGATGTAAAAAGCATCAAAATCGCTCTGCGAGTTCGGCTTACCTAGTGCCGCAGTGGAACACAGATTATTGCATACATGCACAAATACATACATACATACATACCTACATACGTACAGAATACATAAATAAATAAATACATACATATGTACATTCTTAGCGTTGCGCAGTCCAATTGCAATCCAATTTTAAGCAAGTGCCAAAAATACATTCGGAATTTTTTTAAAAGGGACACAAAATCATTTAAATTTAATTTATTTGCTTACTGCTTTCCAGGATATATGGGATACGAAAAAGTACTTAAACTCGAGTTTTTCCTGTTTTATACTCTGAAGATTACAAACATCAAATATCACCATATATCTATATGCTAACTAACTTTTTGCATAAATTCAGATTAAGAGATTTAGCAAAACCGATTTTACCCGTTTTTACCCCTTTTGAATTCGAATTTCCGAAAGTGCTTTTTAACAGGAAAGCTGCCTACATATAAAATTTCAGGACATAAGCATTTTCAAACGTTAAAAATTGGCTTCTCGAATTGAGCGGATATACCTAATAATGCAGCGTTTTGGGTGTCTAAAACCATCTTCACAAAATTATTTTTCTAAAACCTCTCTGGAGCACATCGGATGCCTTCAGAGTCTATAACATAAATATTTGTATTTATTTTTTCTACATTAAATATGAGAGAAATATGCTTGCAACTAATGTGGATATCTGCCATGATAACTTAGCCAATGGTGCTTCCAGCATAGAATATTTTTCATTAACAACTTGGTACAGGAACATAATCCCTAGATTAAGAGTTGATTTCATTTAAAATTGTACCGTCAAGTAAATTTCTTTTCAACAGCCATGTGCACCCCGAAAGACTCCTTACCAATACCAATTACTAGATACTAATGCCAACTTTTCGAGGCTGCAATGAAGTTTCATCATAAGGCCAACTATAAAAATATATGTTGAGCTACGGGTTTCTAATACGCGAACATTTGTTTACCACTGTCTAAAGCCGGGTCGGGTGAGTAGCACACATAAGTTCGCTGCAGTTTGTGGTAGAATAAACCACTTATATGCACAAGGGAATTTCTTTAGAGGCACATAAGGAGATCTTTCTGAAAACGAATTTTTTAAAACTTAATATAATACGGCTTTGGATAATATACTATTGTTATCTATGTATATTATGTTAGTTTGATATAATTATAAGTATTTTGTGTCCGAAGTTTTTAATGAAACTATATTGCTAAATGCTAACCCATTATCATAATTTTTATGAGTATAATAATGTAATAATTTATTTATGAAATGCAAATATTATTTTATTTATTGTAACGCCATAAATGTTTGCATTATATTAAAATAACAATAACTTATCTTAAACGACCACACATTTGTTCCAGAGAACATAGTATTATTGTTGCAATTATTCCACAACCATATCCTTTATCTGCGTGAGAATAGCAAACCCTGTCAGTTCAGGATAAAAATGTCTTTCCGTTAAAAAAAAAACATTGATTATATGTTAGATTTATTCGAATAGTGGCTGATAGTCAAGCTGACATTAGATTCCATATCGTACTTCTTCAGTTAATGTCCTAAATATTTCGAAAGGATGGCGGATTATTCTAATATCACCCTACATCGGTAGGGACAACATTCAACAGCAGACAGGCTAGCAAAAAGAGGAACTATGCGGAGACTTCGTGCTCCACAGAAAGAATATTGTGGCCTTATATGTATTAACAAAAAAAAACCTTACATGGTTTTCCGCCAACACAGATGTGGTACATAGTGGCGGTCAACAGCGGACACTGGGCTTTCGCCACCCATGTCAAAAGTATGGGACCTCTATACAATGACTATTATCCAGGATATCTAAATGATTAGGAAGATACAATGCCTCATCTCTTATGTGTGTCTGACCTGGGTTTGAAAAGCAATGCTTTGCACTTTAGGAAAAGAGGTTTTTGGTGACTTTTCGGAGCTTTCTGTGCTTAATCTTAAGGACATGCAACATTTTGTCAGTAGCAGTGGATGTTTTAATCGCGGACTCCAGCTATAGAAATTTTTATTAGCATGCAAAAACGAGATTTATTAAGATCTAATTCAAATTCCTTTTATTCTTTATTACTTCTTTTCCTAATTTTTCATGCAGATAACACAAAAGGATCTAATTAATTAGACCTAAGTGCGTCGAACACTCTTGTTTTATTTCCTTCCACTTCACGCAGGTGACTCAAATGGATCTAATTAATTAAACCCAAGTGAGCTAAAAACTCTTATTTTATTGCCCCGGGAAGCTATTAACCCAACCTGACCTAAATCTTGTCAACTTTATTAATTTAACATAAGCATTTCACACTTCGCCAGTGATTTTTTTTATCTAAATATGTGGGCGTTGGTTTTTTTAACATGTAAACAAAAACTTACATAGCCAAACTCAAGAACAAAATTAAAAATCAAAAATTTTTATAAATATGTATCTATGCTGTAAATTTATGTATATTTAAGCTTTTGTCTTATGAATGAATTAAATAATCAAATACAAGCTGCAAATCATAAAGCGCTAATCAATAACATGCTTGTTAATTCAATAATGAAAACATATATCAAAAACTAAGTTAAGTAAGAAATTAATTTAAAATAAAAAAAAAATAAAAAACTACACACGTTGTTAAATATAAATCAAATCACAAATAGAGTTAAGGTGAAAAGTAGTTGTCAAGTAAATGACATTGGAAGTCATTAGTTATTTATAAGATACATAAATATACAGACATACAAATGTATCTATGTACATGCATACAAATGTCTTTATACATTTGTATAAAATAAAAACATTTCAAAATAAGTCTCTTAAATAAAAAAAAATATATGTATATTAAATAAGAAATCAACAGACAAACAATATTATTAATAATAAAATAAAAAATTTCTGGCGGCAACAGTTACAATGACATCGGACCAAACAACCACTAGACTAACTTTTTTTATTTTTTTAATTAGGATTAATTGAAAGCGATTGTATGAAAAAAACTTAAACAAAAAATAAAAACAAAAAGAAACAAGTTTATTTTTAAGCCAGCAGTAAGAGCCACAAAAAAAAATCAATTTTTGTGTATTAAGCCTAAATCTTGAATTGTTTTAAATCCAACTATGTAACGTACATAGAAACTTATACACACAAAAATACAATTTGAATTAACAAAACTAACAAGAAACAAACAAACAAACTATAACAAATGTCAAAGTCAAAATGTCAAATCTTAAAATTGTCAAATAGCTTGGATTTCTCTCGTTTTATTATATTATTGTACTAGTGTTGTGTTTATTGGTTAACAACATTGTTGGCTATTACAATTTAATGGTTTTATTTGATTGGTGGAATTAATGTTGCGCCGGTCATTTCGTTTATTGTTTTGTTGGTTGATCGATCCGTCAAACGGCCGTTTTCTGGCTGAGAAAATTTTATGGTGTTCTTTTTGTGATACGTACAATACATACACACGACGTTTACTTTACTCTTTTTTTTTGTATTTAAAGAGCTTAATTTAAGCCAATTAAACTGCCAAAAATTGAATTTGCATAAAATACGTTTAAAATATACAGTATAATGATCATTAAAAAAAACACTGAAGTTCACAAAAAATATTTTTCTTACACACTCACACATTATAATTTCAAATAAATAAGCTTCTAGACATTAAAAGTGTTTAAACTTTTTTTTTGTCTGTACTTATCTGGGGAATGTGAAAGTAAAGTTGTGGATTAAGTACCCTACATCCTTGCAAGTGAAATTGGCAAAAGTTACAACAGTGACAAAAAAAATCTTTCCAAATTTTATTTATTTTGAGCACTTTTTGGATTGCTTCAAAATCTTGCCTTAAAATACTCTTCGACATTATAAAACTTTCTACATATCGAACTTGTTCCTCTAGAGGGGTCAGATCAAAGTTATGCATTAATTTATTTTTCAATAAAACGATATACATTGGTTGTATCTGCTAGTGTCCTGCACAAGACCATTTATAAGACGTTTCAAGACATCGTGCCATAACCGCCAAAATATCTTAAGCGACATAATTTTCGAACTTCAATTTTTGACCAAAATCGATTATTTGCGATCGTAAATAGTCGATTTTCGTCAAAAAAAACGAAGTCTACAAAATTTGTCGCTTCTTAAGCTATTTTAGCGGTTATGGCTCAACATGGGAAATTTTTCAAATGCTTAACTACAGCGAAATATTCTAAAACAAACGCTAAACAACAATGTTGGCAAGACAAACAACTGAAAAAAATGTATTGCCAACAGTGTTGTTTAGCGTTTGTCTTAGAATATTTCACTGTAGTAAAACACTTGAAAAATCTCTCATGTCTTGAAAGGTCGTATAAATGGTATTGTGCAGGACTTTAATATCTACCCACTTATGTTTAGTTTCCACTATATAATCAAGCGGCTTGTCTAGAAAAATATATGAAAATGACTCTAAGTTTTAACTTATTCATGTTCCAATTTTCTATACAAATTTCTTTTTTGCATTTTAGAAGCTACACATTAAAACATCTTGCTCTATTGACAAAAAAAAAATAAATGTAGCTCTCTCTGTTTTTTGGGTTGATATGACCTTTAGAGGAACAAGTGTCTTTTTCTTCCTACAGATTTTTTGGCTTATTATTTTAAATTTTCATTTCCCAGTTGTGTTTTTACTTATTCTGTAAAATACGTTAATTTTTATGCTTCGCAAAGAGACTCAAAAATAATATATTCAAGTTGCTCTCAAAATATTTTTTTAATTATGATTTATGTACGCAGCATGATTACAGAGCCAAGAACGTCCCATAGTGTTTTAAGTATTTTTTATTGGGGAATTTATTTGCTAGGTCAAGATCTATTACAGTAATCTTTATGTATTTTTTTAAAGTAAAGTTGAAAAGTTTCTAAATTTTTAGCGATTAATTACGCTCTGCTCGAATCGAAAACTTTTTTTTATAACAAGCCGTGGACCCACCGGTTTGAATTAAGTGGTCCTAACCGTTGTATGGTTTTGTTATTATTTAAAAATATTTAAGATTGAAAATTATGGTTGAAGTTATAGTTGAAAGTTTAAACGCAAGTTTTTCAGGTTTTTTACCATTTATAAATCTTGATATCGATATATATCGATTGAAAAAACATGTTTTGATGAACATGCGTCTTAAGAAACCTTTCACGAAAAATTGGAAATTTTTTTTATTATTTTTTTTTTTGTTTTAATAAAATGGAATTTTTTTTTATTTGGGAGTTTTATTTTTTTGCAAGTTTGTTTTTAAAAAATTTCTTTAGCACGCATGTTTATCAGTAATATTTTCTTTTAAACGATATAAAAATGAATAAATGGTGGAAAACTGGAAAAAAATTATTCCACCGCTTGTTACATTTTTGAACTCGCACAGTGTTATATTTAATGGTTCCCAAGATACCAAATCATTTCCAAAAACAATACGAATTTAGACCACTGTGCCAAACTGGAAGTCAGTCTGGAGTAGTACTTCATTTCGACTTCTCAGATATACAAATTTAAACGCTTCTACAAAATTAAAAACAAAAAGCTAATCTAAACATTGCACAGTGGGAATTGAATTTTAAAAATCTTGTTTTTCGACCACTCAAATTCTCAAAATCTAATGACAAGCTTTTGTAGAGAAAATATGAAATGGTTGTTTAGTAAAGTTATAATTTATTTTTTACAAATTGATATATTTAATATTGATATATATATATATATATATATATATATATATATATATATATATATATATATACATATATATATATATATATATATATATATATAGATATATTTCAATAAAATAAAAGAAACATCTTCTTTCAATAAAAACAACAGTAAGAAAAGGTTAAAATTTATTACGAAATGCTATCGACTATCGACAGTGTGACATTGTTCGTTTAACATTTGTTAACGCATTAATAATATCAAATTATTCTTATATCACTTATTCAGTAAAATATATTTTTTTATTTTCGTGCTTTACCATTTCTACATTCGCTGACTTTTTTCAGCTTGAATTGCAGTCATCGCTCACAGGTTTTATCAGATCTTCTCATAATCAGCTCAAGACATGAGCGATCTCAACAGGATTTGGAATGTGACAATATAGTCAAAGAATTAATAGACAAGGAGTACATAAGGTTTTTTGTGGAATGATAAAAAACATTAAAAAAAGTTTAATATATATTTTGTATAGATTTCATGAGCTGTGGGGGTGGTCAATTTTTATAAAAGTCTGCAGCACTATTTTCTTATTTTAAAAACTATGTGTACAAAATTTGAAAACTTCGGCTTGCATAGCAAAAATTTTATGCAAAATCAAATACTTTATATTGCGTGGGCGGTGGATGTGTCGGATTATTATGAAATGCCATTTTTTTCTTAACTCAGTCAAAATAATGCTCGGTAGAAGTTCTCAATGATCTAGGATTATTAGGATAATAATAAAAAAACTGCACTTCCTTTTATTCCTATTATTTAATTACAAGAGTCAATACAGGCAAACTGTAGTATTCTTAAATATTCGTTTTTAACTCATCAAAATATTTCTGCAATCTACCTTGTCAAGAATTTTTTGAGTTGTCGATAAATTTACCACTTACGTCAATCTACTTTAGGTGGTGGCTAATTTTTTTCCTTATACTCCTTTTTTTATAAACTTTTCATATATTGTATTTCTCCAAGACATCTACACATACACATATTTCTTTTATATAAAAATATTAAAAAAATTATAATTTATAACTTTTGACACGCCTTCTGTTCTCTAAACTTAACAAAATATTTGTTGTAAGGTAAAGAAAACAACAATAACAAAAGCACTAGCAATAATGAGAGCAGCAACAAAAAATCAAACTGCTTTACAAAGTTGTTGCATTATAGTAGTTATTGCTGTTACTGTTGGCCTAAAGCTGCATATATGCAAATATGTATACATAGATTGTTTGTGTGTACTCGCATATAAACTATAAAAAAAGGACGCTCTGCATACCATATAATATCTACTCCGCATAAGCCATTTTTGCTGCTGATTCTTATACATATATATATATGTATAAGAATAAGAGCAACAACTATGGCAGCAAACAACAAAAATATGTATCAAACAACAAGTTGAAAAAGTTTAGAGTAGCAAATGGTGCATTTTTTTCTCTCCTTATTTTCATACTTTTTTATTATGTATTTTTTTATACACTTTTTGCATAATTTTTCGCTTAAGGCTAATAAATGCGTTGCAATGTAGGAAAACATATACTTTAAGCCTTGGTGGAAGCAGAAGCTGCAGTAACAGAAAGTAGAGTTTTTGTAAAAAAAAAAAAATTAAAAATATATAAAATAAATATGTTGGGTATAAAAAATGTTTAATGGTATCACAACGGAAAACAAAAATCATACAACAACGCCATATATAATGTTGCTCTTTAAGGTTTCTTTTTTTTTTAAACATTTATTAAAGATCAAAGATGTTTTTGATCGATTTTTATTGATATGCAAAATAAGAGCACATTTTCGAAGATTTTTGTTCGCCATAATTTTTTTTTCACGTTTATGATTGTTTATATAAATTGTTGCACATAGCAGCATTTTTTAACTCTGCTCGTTAAGTCTTCTAGGAATTTATTTACATGGTTTTAGTTAAAGAAAAACAAAAGACTTTAGACACAAACCTGATATTCGTTTTTTCTCTTGTACGAAATTGTGATTTATAAACCTTTTGGCTTTTTCTAATAATAAAATTAGACAATTTGCGATATACTGGAGAATTTTCCATAACTTTGAGTATAAAATTTAACATTAACTAAAACAAATTAGCTAGTTTTTTTTTCAGTAAAAGGAGCAACATTGAAATGAATTGTTGATGACTTCTGACTCAATGAATATTCCTAAAATTTCCAATTTTTTATGATATTGTCGTGTCCTCGATGTTAACAACTGGAATAAGGATGAATACATGTACTTGTAGGTTTTGTAAGCCCTATTTTGATAATATATTTTCAGAATTAAAAATTGTGATGCATGTCATTGAACTCTCAAGTTTTCACAAGATAAATGTAAAAGAAAAATAGTTCATTTAATTTTATGATTTGACAATTAATTCACTTCAATAGCCTCAAGTCTATGTAACCACTACTCTGAAAACAAAAGACTTAAGCAAGAAACTTATCCCTCATGCAAATATAGTGAAAAAAAGAATAATCGATTAATGAATCATATGATTAATCGAAACGACAAATAATTAATCGCGATTAATTGGAAACAATTAATCGATTAATCGATATTTTCAGCTAAAATTTAAAATTATCATAAATAAAAAAATATTATTTAATTAATTTTTAAGAAATTTATTATTCGTTATATTGTCAGAAGTTTATTTTAATTTGAAATTTATTTTCTGGTGGTTCAGCGTTGTCTATATATTTCATTGTTGCTGTAACAAATCATCAGTAGACTTTAACCACACATTTTGAATAGTCACAAACCTCTTATCTTATGCAGAGACTTTCAAGAACTATCTGAGAATTCACAAATAATAATATTTTTTGAAAATCACAAAAGAAAATTAAGAGTAGTAGGCTTAGAAACTAATACAAAAAACCCAGCAAATAATTTATATTCGATTTGAATCTATTTATTTATCTATTTCAAATTATTTAATTAATTACAAAATTTTCTGTTTATTGAAATTATTAAAAAAGAATTTATTTGTTTAGTACAGAATTTGAAAATAGGATCTTTGATAGCCGTTTCGTGGTTAATCTGTTCCGTCTTCCGCGTCTTTTACGTTGCGCTTAAATTCTAGTACTGGAGCATTGACAAAGAAGCTTAGTTCATCTTGTGGAATTGTTGACTCATTGTCCTTCCTTCTTCGTTTGTGGGCTAAAGATTTATGGTACGCCCATAAATCAAATTCAGCATCACTACAGAAGACGTTTCACTGCCGCTCACTGTCTCATTACTTTTGATAAAGTTAAGGGATCATCAAAATTATTTTTTTTTTAAACCTTGGGCCTAGTAAGGTTGATGCTGCCAGTAGAAATGAATGTTCCATTTCCTTAAAGCGACAGTTAAATTAACGCCGTTAATAACTAGGGCTGCAGTTCTACGAATCTTTTTTGTTCCTGGATGTCTATCGATTATTATTTGAAATAATCGATTAATTCCATTAATCGAAGGAGAATTCACGATACAATTAAATCGTTAATTGAAGGAAAATAATCGATTATTATAAATTTTTCGATTAATCGTGCCATCACTATGCAAATTCCATTTTGCGCATTTCCCAAGTTCATGATCCCAGAACAACAAATGGAATATATAAATAAATATTTATTTATGTTATTTTCAATCTGTTTATTTTTACGCAAATTTTCATGTTATGTTGCACACAAAGTAAAATTATTGTCTACTTTTAAAAGCGGCAGTTAAACTTTAATAAATATTTAAAGACGCAAGTTCAAATTTATTTTTTTTTTCAAACATACTACACCATTCAAACACACAATACAAAGGCGAATCAAAACCATTAAACAGATATAGGCTTTATTTAAAGCTATACATTACATTTTCCTCGTTAAGCAAATAAATGAAAAAGTTGTTAACTTTTTTTTAGCTAAAGTAGTAGCCATAAATTGATTTATTATATCAATAAATGGTAATTGAAAAACTCTGTTTAATTAATCATTTAAGAAGCAACAGTGAGTGCAACAAAGCCACAAAAACATATCTATATATATATATATATATATATATATATATATATATATATATATATATGGTAGCTTAATTTGCAGAAAGAAAAATTATATGAGGCAGACGGCATACAACAGCGCACAAAAAAAAATAAACAAACAAAACACGACAGGTTAAAAAGTAAATATTACACCAAAAGACAAATGATATGGAGCAATAATAATAAACCATTAGGGATTGAGCAGCAAATAATAAAAAAAAGAATAATGTTGCAAGAAAAATATGTTTGTTTAGAAACCAAAAAACAACAAAAAAAAAAACAGCGAAAGAAAACATCATTTTATATAAAGGAAACTATTTATAACGATTGTTTTTCAAACCGGATAAATTTCATTTGTGGGATATTTTTTCTCTTCATTTTAAAGGCTAATTAAGCTATAAAATGACTGCCGACACTCTGTAACAAATACAAGCTTAACCCATTAAGAGGCCACTCCTCTTGCAATTAAAGGATTAAACGCGATTTATAATTTCTGCCTGAAATAAATGCCTATTAAATATTTCATGAATTAGTTTAACCAAATGTGCGTGCCTAGTCAATGATCACATTAAATGAAAAGAAAAATAGAAAAATAAAATCAACAATGACTGCAAACGCAACAAAGAAAACAACATATCCTTTTACGGCCTTAAATTACGAAAAATTCAAACACTTTTATTGCCACTAATGGGACATTTTGTTGTTGTTTGCTGCAATCACTATTTCAAAAAAGAAAAATTGCCTTGCTAAGTGTTAAACATGTTTTTATAAAATAAGTATGTATATGTATATAAAACACATGTGGCTAAAATAATAAGTACACAGTCATTTCTATTAACACATAATGTCTAATTTTAATTCCTTTAGAGTAAAGCAATTAGCATTGTAATATTTCAAGATATTCAGCTTTAGCAAATGCGCAATAAACTAACAAGATTTTTGTTGAGGATATTATTTTTGATTTGATTTTTCTTACAATTAAACAAATTTTTTAAGAAAACTTTATAAATAACTTCTAATAGCATTTAATAAAAATACTTCCGATAAAAAAGGATCCAAGAGATCCTTATTTGGTTTGGAGGAAGTTTGTATCCACCCAAAATTATTTAATGTGAAATTTCAATCATCAGTAAATCCTTCTCCCTCTCTATATGTTCATCACTTTCTATCTATCTCTATCTGCCTCTATCTATACCTTTTGCCATCTCTCTATTATCTCTCCTTCTAAGGGGTTGTCAAATTTCGAATACCTTTTTATATCTTTCAAGTAATTCAAATTTGATGGACTAATCAGGAGTAAGTGATTTCCTAAAATTTATTTTTTCATTTAAAACGAGTTTGACTACTTCTGAGGATACAATTTCACTAAACTTTTAAACCATTTTCCAATTTTTGGTAAATATTTCCTTTAAGTAAACTTGTCCTTGAATGTGAGAATTTTTGTGCGTATTTTTATGAACTCTTTTCAAGGATATGAACTTTTTATTTTTTACTCATATTAAGTAATTTTGCTACATTTTTGTAAATACTTAAACTTAGAAAAAATTACTTAAAATTTTTTTACTTAAATTTAGAATTTTTTTCCTCAATTATGGTATATATCTTTTTTTGAGTGTACATATGTGTATCTCACTCTATCTCTATATATATGAATTTATCACTCACTATATCTTTTTATATTTCTCTATCTATGCATCTTTTCTATCCTATCTATCTCAGGGATGGCAAAGTTGGTACAATTGTACCTTTTTTGGTACTATTCAAACTCGGAAAGTACAATAGTGCAACGTTGACGAACTAAGTACATTTAAGGAATCACCCCAGTTTCACTTTTGAACCATGGAACTCATATTATTTTCACTTGAAAACAGTCTTGTGAAAGCAAAACGCAACAAGAAAATCAAAAACTGTGAACTTGTCCTTTTCCAAATAATTTTTTTTCTAAATTCGGATGCTAGAGCAAATGCTATTAACTTGTATATTTTTTAACATCCCAACTTACAAGAAAATTTGTGAAAACCATTCGGTAGTCAGAACAAAACTGATTATTTCAATAAAAACAAATAAAACAAGTAAGAGTGCTATATTCGGCTGTGCCGAATCTTAAATACCCTTTAACAAAGTGTTTTTATGTAGTATAGAGATACATAAATAAGCACATACATAAAGTAGAAACAAAAAGAAAAAAATAATTTGACCTAGTTACTTTTATGTACAAAAAAATAAATTTACAAACCCTAGAATCATTATATTAGATTTTTCTGATTCCTTATATCAATCTAGTAGTTCTTAAAAAAATATAGAAAGTGTGTTAAGTAAAAAAAAGAAAAAAGGAAATTAAAAAAAATGTTTTATTTAGTTACTTTAATATCCAGAAAAAAGGTCAAAGTTTCCAGCTCTGGAGCAGTGGTTTTTATTTTTTAATTTTTTACACCAAACTTTTCTTTCCAAAACGTAAAAAATGTATAATCTATAAAGGAAATGATAAAAATTAATTAGACTTAGTTACTTTTATATATCACAAAAAGTATAAGTTTCATCAATCATCAATCTTTTTCTTTTCAGAATATAAGAATTGTTTAATTTATAGGAAAGAAGGTAAAATTTATTTAGTAAGCTATTTTGCATAGAAAAAAAGTTAAAGTTTTCCAACCCTGGAAACGTCTTTTTAAATTTTTTTTATTTGAAATACCAATTTTAGTCGTGGTGAAGTATAAAATAAGATTATTTAATAAAAATAAATAAAAAATTAGTTAAAGGTAGTTAATTTTATATATCACAAAAATCGTAGGTTTTCCAACCCTGGAATCATCCTTTTTGTTTTTCTGATTTCTTACATCAATCTCTTTCTTTTAAGAACATTAGAATTGTTTAATTTATAAAAAAAATGAAAATTTTGTTTTAGTAAGTTACTTTTGTACAAGAAAAAAGTTAAAGTTTTCCAACCCTGGAAATGTCTCTTTCATGTATTAAACATTTTTTATTTTTAATATCAATTTAATATGTACTGCAGTATAAAATAAGTTAATTTAATAAAAAAATAAAAAATAGTTACTTTTATATATTACAAAAAGTGTAAGTTTCCCAACCCTGGAATCATCCGTTTTGTTTTTTCTGATTTGTTACAACAATTTCTTTCTTTTAAGAGTTTAAGATATGTTTAATTTATAGAGAAAAAGAAAAAAATTTGTTTTAATAAGTTACTTTTGTATATGAAAAAAAAAATTAAAGTTTTCCAACCCTGGAAACGTCTTTTTAATTTTTTTAACTTGCATTTTTAATTTGAAATACCAATTTAATTTGTACTGAAGTATAAAATAAGTCAATTTAATAAAAAAAATATATATAAAAATTAGTTTACGGTAGTTAATTTTTTATATCACAAAAATTTTAAGTTTTCCAACCCTGGAATTATCCTTTTTGATTTTCCTGATTTTTTAACCCAATCTCTTTCTTCTTAGAATATAAGATATATTTAATGTATAGAAAAAACGAAACATTTCTTTTAGTAAATTAATTTTGTATAATTTTGTATACAAAAGTTAAAGTTTTCCAACCCTGGAAACGTCTATTTAATTTTTTTTTTATTTTTTTTATATTTTTGTTATAAAGAAATATTAATTTTATTCATACTGATGTATAAAATAAGTTTATTTAATAAAAAAAAAATAATAACTAGTTTTCGGTAGTTATTTTGTATGGCAAAATGAAGTTTAAGCTTCCCAGCTCTGAAAGCGTCTGCTCGATTTTGCTGATTTTCAATACCAATCTTATTTCGACCACTTATGATACACCAGTCCAAGAACGAAGTCTCCAGATTTTCTGGGAGCTTCAGAAAACCGATTTCACGTACAGACAGACGGACAGACGGACGTCGCTTATTCGTCTTCCCTATGCATAAGGATCCAGAATATATATACTTTATGGCTCGCTTATTAATATTCTAGAAATTCCCTGATCTATCTATCACTCTGTTTCTCTTTATCTCTCTTTCTACGAGAGACGTTATGCTGTATATGTGTTAAGAAATATTTTCAATATTTTTGAAATATTTTACAGATAAATATTTTCGCAGGACCTCTCAATCTAAAATTTAATAGCAAGTGCAGTTGCAAAAAATCCTTCTTATGTGATAATGAGACCGGAGACTAAAAAAAGGTAAATAATATTATGTCCCCAAATTTTGTTTCTATATGACATCTATGTATCATGTGGACCATCCTCTGTATATGTATCTCCGGTTCTAACTATATCTCCCACTAACTCTCTCTCTCTCTCTTTTTTTATCACTCTTTACTTCTCTTTGTCTCTCTTTACTCATCTTTATCTCTTTCTATCTCACTTTCTATTTCTCTCTTGCTAAGAGAGATGTCAATCAATACATCGATCCATAACCGCCAAAAAAAGCTTAACCCACCCACAAACTTTTTTTATCTAGATTTTTTTGACTAAAATCTATTACTTAATTCGAAAATTATGTCGCTTAAGCTTTTGGTGGTGATGGCACCTTATACATATTTATATAGATATATGTATATTAAAAATAAAATTTTCTTGCGATAATTTTTTCTACGCAATATTGCAATTTCTATCCATTTAGTCCCGGTCCAGACTTGCACTTTTTTGCAGCAACTTTTTATTTTTTAGTGAAAATCAGCAAGAGAGGAATACAAAAAGCATATGAATATGCATTTCCATTTTAACACTCTCACATATACTCCAGAATTGCTGCAAAAAAAAAATTACAAGTCTAGACCGGGACTTACTGCAATACACATTGGTTTCGTCTGGAACACCTTCTCGCCTTTAAAATTTTTAGCACTTGCTGCTTCAGTTCTTTTTCGCCTTCAGTTATTTCAAAGACGACTTTCTAAATTGATTTAAATTAGTTTAATTTATGGTTCTCCTTTTAAAAGTATTTAACAGAAATAAAACCTAAACAACATGATTTCGCTAATGTTGTCGCTGAAAATGTATGAAATAAAACAGATTTTCTTACTATACATAAACAACAACAACAACAACAACAACACGACTTCAACACAAACTGCGTTAATGACTGACTTAAGTAATGCACAATGTTTTTTTTTTGCATTTTGTAAAACATTAACTGAAGACCCCATGTAAGGTCGCAACGAATTAGTAATGCCCTAAATAAAATAAATTTTTAAGCAACTATGGCAAATTGACAGAGTGTGATAAATCAGCTTATAAGAGAAAAAAGAGAAACAACTTAAAAGTTTGGCCATGATTGTAAACTTACTTTCACTTGAGAGATTTTTTTTTTGTTTTTGTTTTTCTCTTTGAACTAAATTAACCATAAACATAAACATTTTAACAACATTAACTATAATTTACTCCTAGTATAGCGTATGATAATAAATGCAAGCATTTTCTGTAAACACAGAGCAAGTGCTTGAAATGTTGTTTTTCTGCTTTAAATAGCTTTTAGTTTATTATATTGTTTAATTCTTACTCAAGCATTTTCCTTTTCTTTTATTTTATTTTTTTTTGTTTTGTATAAATATTTGCAGGAAAGCAACTACAACAATGTAGTTTCTGTTTTTATTTTAAGAAAATTATGTAAATTCATGCAATTCTTAAGATTAATGATAATTTATTATTGTTGTTTTTAGTTGCACTATTTCAGCTCTTGTTAACTTTAGTTTAAGTTTAGTAATTTATATAAAATTGTTGTTGTCTTTCTAGAGTTTTTCTCTTATTAAGCAAATAAAGTTGTAAGTGCAAATGAAATAATAAAAAAAACACTAAAATTGTGTTTTGTTCAGTAATTTATGTAAATCCATTAGTTTGTTTTTTTTTTCTTTCAAAGAAATAGTTTTAATTTAGCTGCGTGTTGAATTATACGTTTAAGAACAAACTAACAGCTAAATGTTACGTTGCTGGGAAAAAGGTTTTAAATTAAGCTTAACTTAGAAAAGTTGTTGAGGTAGATCTTTTTTTAATAAAAAGATTGTATAGCTAAAATTTTAATATAATTTTAATCATCAAAATTCTTAAATCAACCAAGGAATTGTTTGATTTAGCCACGTGTGACGAAAATGATGTTATGAATTACAAGAAAATTGGAAAAATTTAATATATTTAATTTTTTTCTACTTATTGGAATTTATATTTTTTATATTTAGGGAATTCAAACGGTAGTCTTAAAAGTCTCATAGTGTCATGATGTTTTAAATTACTTTAGTAAAATTGTTTTTGGTCTTGTTTTTTTTTCAAACAAAAATTTTAAAAATTTATAATACACAGAAAAAAATATCATCGAAATGCAACCAACAAAACAAATTGTTAACATTTAATTTAAAAATTAACAATCATAATTGTTGATATAACAAATTTAAATTTTTGTAGTCAATTAAATTACTCAACAAAATTATTTGTTAAATTATATCATAATGGAATAAGCACATGTAGAAGAAATAAGAAATCATATTTTGTGTGTATTCATCATTTGCCTATTTAATAAAGTGTTGCTCTTAAGCTGAGAGGTAAGTGAGTCAGTTTATTAGTGTTGATGTTGCCGGTTCAACACCGCCCAAAGACATTTAGGGCCTAATTTTGTAAAACGCAACGCTTGGCGTTGATAAATTTTGTGTGTATTTTGTTCTTGTAATTTAAATTTAAATTTTTACAAAATTAGGCCCTTAGTGTTTTTCGCAGACAAGCAAAAATCGTTTCGAAGATTGTGATTGTGTATAAAAAGCTTGTTAATATAACAATTATGATTCAGAAATTCAACAATTCACATTGTTAATATAACAATAACTTTAATTGAAATAACTTTGAAATCTAACAAAAATAAATGTCGAAAAAAAATTAATTTCAACAAATTATTTGTTGATATATTTAATTGAAAATATTTTTAAGATTTTTCTTTAACTTACAATTTTGTTAATTGTATTTACAAAAATTGTTGTAGGTTGAAAATCAATTAATTATTTCATTGATATAAAAAAAAAAATTAATTGTATTTACAAATCATTTTTATTTTTTTTTTTTTTGTGTACAATGACACCTGAGGCTGAGGTCACGCACTGAGCGGCAAAGCGGCGAACGGCAAAAAATTCAAATATATGAAATACTACTAAAGTTGTCACGCAATGAGTTACCGACTTTGGCCCATAGGCTAGGTATACATAGTGAATAAATAAATGAAATGAAATGAAAATGAAAATGAAAAAAATGTATCTGGAAATTTGCGTAAATTTATATTGTAAATAGTTAAATTCGCCGTAGTGTCGCCTTGGCTGATTCATAGGATGAACCCCAAATCTTTTTCTCTTAAAGGCATTAAATTTTTATAAATATGAATACGATTTTCATGTAATAACAGCTTACCGCTCAGAAATGACGCTCGGTAATAAGTCACTTGCTGCTCAAACTCGTCGCTCGCCGCTTGGCCGCTCATTGCGTGGCCTCTGCCTAATACTACCTTGAATCCCTAATACTACCTTGAATCCCCCAACTGTATTTTTATGTTATATTTATATTAAAAATATGAATAATGTGAGTGTATAATATTGTAGACCTTTATTGTAACAATTGGCGTTTTAATAAATAAATAAAATTACTTTTTATTAATTTTTGTTTATTTATTTCCGATATTTCGACCAACTTTGTTGGCCATCTTCAGGATATAATTAAACTAAAACAATAATGATAGTTAATTTCAATTATTATTCGAACTCCATTTGTTTCTATATTTGTAATTTGAACGGGCTAAGGTTCGTATTGCTTTTTAAGCCAAATTACATGTGATAATTATTAATGAACAAATAACACCAAAGTCTGTTGTAAATATTCTGACTAACAACACATAGTTGAACGGAACAGCCAGCCGTTTTCGAAGGCCACTAAACCTTCATCATCAGCGTTCTTTTGTGTTTGGTCCACTGTGTGTGGTGTCAGTAGATGTATATTTCTGCTTTATATACTTAGCATTATTGCAAATGGAATGTGTGAATTGTTTTGATTCATCTTATTTCAATTTGCTGAAAGCTTTTTTGTAATGAAAGCTCAATTTTACCATCTCTATATTTACAACAGTCTTACCATTGTCGTTTGTTCTTTACTAATTATGCACATGTTAGTTAATTTGCTTATTTTTGTTCTACTTAAGACAAACTTTTTTGGTTTGTTACAATTAAGTATATTTTTTATTTTTAATTTTTGCCACAGGCCCATGGCTATTAATTTTAGTTAATTTTAATTATTATTCGAACTCCATTTGTTTCTATATTTGTAATTTGAACGGGCTAAGGTTCGTATTGCTTTTTAAGCCAAATTACATGTGATAATTATTAATGAACAAATAACAACAAAGTCTGTTGTAAATATTCTGACTAACAACACATAGTTGAACGTGATGATTTAATATATAATTAAATAATATTTAACTTTATCACTACAAATTATAATTACTTTTATTTTGTAAAATTTGATCTTAGCAGTAGATATATACCCTTTTAAGTTCTGTCACCTACTGTTGATATGTTTTCTTTTAGTCCTGTGTTTGTTTATTATGTGTCTGTACATGTGTGCGCAATTATCAGTATCTGTCTTATAGTTAATTCTTTTTTCATTTGGTATATTTATTATATGTAACATCTCCTGTATGTATCGCTTGGTATAGTTTTTCTCTCTCTATAATATTTTGATTTTATTAAGTTCTGGTTTATGTTCAGTTTTTGCACAGTGGGCAGCAAGTGCAGTTTTTTGTGTCAGCGGTTTGCAAGCAAGTAACTTTTAAGTCTGATTTATGCGATGCTAATCGCAAACAGACAAAAACAAAATTGAAAACAAGATTAGCAAAAACAAATTTCAGTTTTTTATTTCGCATTTAGATGAACATACTCTTACTTTTTATTTTGATTTGTTAGAAGTAACAGTTTTCCTTGTAACTTGAGAATCAGTCAATACGCTGTTTTTATAATCAATTGTTGTCCCCAATAATGATAATTAATATTCTGTTAATTTAAGTTTGCAAACATTTTTTAACTCCTTTAAAAAAAAGTATATGTATGCATGTTTTTATAAACAAAAGCTATAAATGCTATTTTCATTTAAAATTAATGAGAAAAAACATTAAGATTTTCTGCAAAGTTTTTTTTTTATAAAATTTTTTTTTTACATGAAAAACTCTATGTGGCTTTCCTACTTCAATACAAGAAACACAACTGCTGACTACATCACAATGACAAATATCGTTTGGATTATATATGCACACATGGAGAAGCAAATTTATGGTCATAAGAAATTTACCACCACCAGGCACAGAGAGTCACATTGTGTGTATTGACATGTTTGTTCAGATTTTTATGATTTAAAAGTGTTGGTGGGGGTAAATTGTTGAAGCTAACATAAATAACCAAACAACGAAAGATATAAACTTGCATATATTTATTAGTTTATATTAATAAAAAAAATATTTTACTGTTATTTTTTATATATTTTACAGCCTTAAGGGGCTGTAGGCAGGTATGAAATGTTGTGGCATAAATAGAAAAAAAATCATTGTTTTAATAAACAAAGACAAAAAATAACAATAATAATGAAATAAACAAATGATTCTTATTCCATAAAATATGCAGTTTTTAAATAATTTATAAAGATTTTTAGGCATTTGTTATTACGATAAAAAAGAGTAAAACAAATTTGTTTAGAATTGGCAATAGTATAAATAAATGATCACTTAAATATGACTCTGGAAATACATCCTTTAGTCTTCTGTAGTTGATGTTTATTTACCAGACTATTATAACGAATCTTATATTTCAACTGATGCTGTTTATTAGTTTGAACATACAAACATACATTAATCCTTTTTATATGCCAAATTTCTGAACATCCAAGTTATACTGATTAGGCTTTCAATATGAAGAATTGGTTTTTTACACAGTCCAGCAGGAGAGACAAATTACTGACAATGGTTGATTCCGGTAGAGACACCAAACAGAAATGTATGCGTGTCGTAGTTTTGAAAGATCACATAGGAATTTTATTTTTAGTAATGTTAGAGTTTCCCTTTTTGGCCTATTGTTCAGCAACTTTGTACAAAGTACTAATGTGAATATTTTTGTGGAACATTTTAACCTTTTAACTCCGCATCAAATTACGTATTCTTTACATCTGAGGTGTAGGATATGTTCAACAACTTTGTAGAAAATATTAGGGCAAATACTTTTTGGAACATTTTAACCAGTTAACTTCGCCACATAAAAGTAATTTTGGGCTCTATGCTAGCAAATTGTGAAAAACATCCCTAAAAAAGGGGCAAGGGGAGGGAGTAAAATTGTCTATAGAAATGTTGGCCATAAAATTTTGCTAAATATGTCAAAATATATCAAAGCCCAAAACTTAACATAAACAGCAAAGACTTGACAAACAGAATATTGCTCAATTTTATTCTTAAAAATTCCCTTGTGGGACAATTTTGGTTTTTTAATAAAAAAAAATTAGCTGCAGTACTTTTAAAAAATATTTTGAAATATAATTAATTCTTTTAGAATACTGAAGGGAATTTACAAGAATAAAAATGGGAAATCTTGACTTTAGCTTGTTTTTGCTGTTTATGTTAAATTTTGGGCTTTGGTGCTCGAAACTAATGCACAGTGTTATTATTATTAATACTCGTAGTATTAAAATTACTAGATATAAACTCGGAAATAAAAGACTTTGCACAATTATCTCACAGAAAGCACTCAAAAATGATTAAAAATGTTTTTATTTCAAAAAAAAAAAAAAAATAATGGGAATTTTTTTGCAGTTCACAATTTTGAGTTGGTAACACTGTTTTACAGTTGGATTTATTTAATTTGGTCTTCCATTTCATCATAATCCACAAACTTACACAAGAGCAACGTTTGCAAATTTTTAAAATAGTTTGTTAAAACAATGGTTATGTTCGTCAAACTTTTCGCACATTTTGTTCGTTTTACGATAGTTTTATTGACTATGAGAGCGACTAATTCGAATAACTTAGGATCATTTTCGCATCACGTTTACTCTTAATGATAATGTACATCTCGTAAGACGCCAAACAGTGACCACCAAGCAAGATATACCCGCTGTACTGCAAAACATTGAGAAGACTCACAAAAATCAATTCGAGATCACTCACAGCATATGGCGATGTGTCCATCCACTTTATGGAAGATTTGACGTTAAGACCTTGACTTAACACCTTTAGACAATCAACTTGTGCAATAATCATAGCTGAATAGTGATCATATGCGCTGCCAGTTCAGCCCATGGGCTGGAGCACAAATTTATATTTTTGTTGGTTTTTTTTAATAAAAAAGTTCGTTCAGGGATGAGGCTCATTTTTGTTTGAATGGTTTCGGAAATAATCAATAATATTGCTTGCATTCAAAAACTATTAGGCCTACAGAAACTTATTGTCTGGTGTATAAATTGTATGCTAAGAAAATTAGTCCTACCATATGGTCCAAATGAGCAATGTGCTATAAGCGCTTGCAAACCCTTAATATTAAATTCCCTGCAGATGATCAAATAGCTCCGTCAATCAGGGCGTATAAGACAACATGTCAAGCACTAAATGTATTTCGCAAAAATCACAAAGAAACAATTATTTCAATTGAAATAAAGGCTGAGTATATAAAACAGAAATCTACTTGAACTAACACCACACACAGTGGACCAAACACAAAGAACGCTGATGATGAAGGTGTAATGGCATTCGAAAACAGCTAGTTGTTCCGTTCAACTACGTGTTTGTCAGAATATTTACAATTAACTTTGATGTTATGTGTTCCTTAATAATTATCACATGTAATTTTGCTTACAAAGCAATACGAACTTTAGCCCAATAAAATCATAAACAATTATCTATTTTTTTTTCAAACAATTTTCAGTAAAATAAAAATCAAAACTTTTCATCAACCTTTGCTGACAACGCATATGTGTAGACAGGAAAAGAACTATATGTTTGATGAGGTTATTTGATTGTACACACAAAAAACTTTATAAACAACCATATCATTGCATTTCTTATATAAACTTTTTAATGCTTTTTATTAGTGCATAAAATATATAAATATATCGAGAGCCTATATTCAAAATACGACAACTCAAAAGAGCTAACTTTTCAGTGGAGCGAAAAAACTAGTAAATTCGCTCATTATAGTAAAAATAAATGATGTGTCTTCCATAATATGGTTTAAATATGCTTACTAATAAAGGGTGTCCCAACAAGAACGCAAGATTTAAATTTTAAATAAAACACAGATATTTAAAAAAAATCGTGAAACTTTATTATATCGTAAAGTAGACAAAATGAGGTTATGTGTGGAACAACAAATTGGGCAGATGGCCGCCGCGGCTTTGCTGGCACACACGCGATCTTTTAATGAAATTTTCAATGGCCGTTTTGCATAAATGCTGCGGTATTTCATTAATGCAGCGTCCAATTGCCTCTTTTAAGGCTTGAGTCGTCGTCGGCTTATTCGCGTAAACCATCGACTTCAAAAAACCCCAAAGAAAAAAGTCTAATGGTGTTAAATCGCATGATCTAGGCGGCCAATTCTGGTCTCCAAAACGCGAAATAACACGACCGGGAAATGACTGATGTAGCAATTGAATTGTTTCTCTGGCTGTATGACATGTGGCGCCGTCTTGTTGAAACCACATGCCCTCCACATTCATTTCTTCAATTCTAGGCACGAAAAAACTGGTTATCATTTCACGATACCGAACACCATTGACTGTTTGCGCTTGACCTGCGTTGGAGCGACATTATCACGTACAGCTGCGACATTTTCGGTCGATCGAACTGGTCGAAGGCGCGTTGTTGTCTTTACATCACTAACAGACCCATTTTCGGCAAATTTTTCCATTAATGTCTTTACAGCTGACTCTTTTGGAGCATTATTGTGACCCCAAATTGATCGCAAATTTGCGAACTGTAGCCGCAAAACTTTCACCATTTTGGTAAAACAATTTCACAATGAGAATGCGTTGTTCATTCGTGTAGCGCTCCATTTTTACTAACCTCGTACCTTCTACTAGCAAACAATAACAATTGTTCAAATGTCAAACAATGACACTTCGAATGGTGCCAAATTTAAATCTTGCGTTCTAGTTAGGACACCCTTTATATAATGGGTGTTTTTTTTATTGAGGTATAGAACTTTAAGTTGGCATCACTTTCTTAACTGGCGGCCATTTTGTCAGCTGTCAAGTGATTAATATTTAGTTTGGTTTGCCATTTCATCATGAACAGGTTGACAAAAGAACAACGCTTGCAAATCGTGCAAATTTAATTCGAAAATAATGGTTCAGTTCGCGAAGTTTACCGCAAGCTCCGTCCATTTTATGGTCGACATAATCGTCCATCAGAGCAATTAATTCGGTTAACCATGGATCGTTTTCGCACTACGTTTACTCTATGTGATAATACGCATCCGCAGAGACGTCGAACAGTGCGCACCGAAGAAGCAATTGCCGCTGTAGAGCAAAGTGTTGAAGAGGACCCGAATGAATCGATTCGCCACCGTGCACAGCAATTGGAGCTTTGTCCATCAACTTTATGGAAGATTTTGCGCAAAGATCTTGGCTTGAGACCTTACAAGATCCAGCTTGTGCAAGAATTAAAGCCGCGAGACCATGCAATGCGTCGTGATTTTGGTGTATGGGCCGAAAATGAGATTGATCTCGATGCTGATTTTCATCGCAAAATTTTGTTCAGTGATGAGGCTCATTTTTGGTTGAATGGCTACGTCAACAAGCAAAATTGCCGCATTTGGAGTGAAGAGAATCCACATGAGACCCTTGAGACGCCATTACATCCACAAAAACTGACTGTTTGGTGTGCTCTATGGGCTGGTGGAGTCATTGGGCCATACTTCTTCCGAAATAATGCTGGAGAGTCAGTTACCGTTAATAGAGACCGGTATAGAGCCATGATAACCGACTATTTTGTTCCCGAATTGGATGGCATGAATGTGGATGAGTTGTGGTTCCAACAAGACGGCGCTACATGCCACACAGCGCACGTCACAATCGATTTATTGAAGGAAACATTCGATGAGCGCATAATTTCGCGGAATGGACCTGTCAATTGGCCACCAAGATCGTGTGATTTGACACCATTGGATTATTTTCTTTGGGGATATGTGAAGTCGCTCGTCTACGCCAACAAACCAGAAACGTTAGGGGACTTGGAAGCCAACATTCGTGGCGTTATTGCCAACATACGGCCCCATATGCTCGAAAAGTGGTTGAAAATTGGACCTGTAGAATTGGCTTTATTTGAGCCAGCTGCGGCGGCCACATGCCCGAAATCATATTTAAACATTAATGGCATAAAATTATCCTTCCAATAAAGCCAAATTGATGGACATTAAAACGATTTTCTTGTGTTTTATTTCAATTCGAAGTTCTATACCTCTAAAAAAACACCCGGTAGGTCTGCAAAAAATATTTTATTTTGCAGTGGTTTGCTTAGTTTTATGATATAACATATTTTAGTCTATCAAAAAACAAATATTTTCTTAGAGTTAGCATATTTTGTCGGAAAAAAATTAAATGTTTTTTAATATATTTATTTTTTAATCAATTTGTGAAGTCTTTTACTCAATACTAGATATAAGAATTGAAAAGCTACAGGAAAAAAATTAAAATACCATAAAAAATAACTTAAACCTGACTGAAAGCCTCTTCAATTTCGAAGTGGTCAGCTTTAGCACTCTATAACTCACTTTCTAGTGTAACAGGGTCACTCCAAATTATCAATTTCGAAAGCTTATGTCATTGGCTATAATCGATTCATACATAATATTTCTGTTCGATTAACAGTTTAAAAGTTATACATACATTACCACTTTTTTTTTCTTGGAACCCCTCTGTACTAATATATTAAAAGTGTCAATATCTCAAAAACTAGCCATAGGATATCAAAATCCTTACCATATTCGTGTTCAGCATGCCAAATGCAATCAGACATGAGGTAGATTTATTATAAATTACACATTTTTTAAAAATATTGGAAATTTACATGAGAGTTAGCATTTATTTTCACCAAAAAAAAAATTATGGTTTGAGATAGCAGAATAAGAAAAATTGATATAAAACTGCGAAAAAATGATTTTTTTTAATTCGAAATTTATACTACAGATGAATATAGCATAAGGGAGCTATTTGCTATCGGAAACTCATTTTGACCAAATTCGAGTTGAAGTGTTTTGAATATAAGCCCTCGATATGTCATATATGCAATATAGAAAAAGCATACAACAAAAATTTCATTTAATACAAAAACAAACAAAAAAGCCTCAAGTGGTTAATTGTTTAATATCTTTAAGGCAACAACTTCCTTTACGATGTCAGCCAGAAAAAAATATTACTTAAATTATTTCACTTTCATTATCATTGTTATTATTATATATTATTATGAAGACGGAAACATTTATTTTTTGTGTAATTTTTTTTTAAACAACAACAAAAAATTAAGGAGTGTTTTACCATATTAATGTCAAAGATTTAAATATAATTTTTAAAAACATCATATTTACTTTCAAAAAGTTTGTAAGCAATCAAAAGGAGTGAACACAGAGAAAAAAAAACTCATCTAATTGTTGGTATACAAAAAAAAAAGAAATTAAGCAAATGCTTAAAATAACTTGTATATTTTTCAGCTTAAATTATGAAAAACTTGCAAAGGCTTTTGCTTTATATTTCGTGTAGGTGTTTTCATTAAAGTTAAGCTATTATGTGTGTGTGTAGTATGACAAGTTATGCAAATTATATAATTTCAAATTTGGCTTTAAGTTTGCAAACTTTGCAAATTTTAATTTATTATAATAACATAATTAGCAATAATATATGTATGAAAATATTAATTTATTTATATATTTTTCCTTTACTATAAATGTTATATATCTCTTTTAAGTAAATATTTGAAATTTACTGCCACTTCCACTATGTCGAAAGAAAAACTTTGCGAAAGAAACATAGTCGTTCGAATTCTAATACATTTTCATTCCACTATGTCGTCAGCTTTCCTTCGCTTGTGATTACGTATGTCATTTTTTTGTTTTACGTGTTAATAAATTAAAGTAGTGCCAATTTGAATATTTCAAGTATTGCTAACTATTTTTTAAAACTTACTAATATTTACATGAAAATAAATACAACCATATTGAACAACGAAAAATAATTCAACAAAATAGTCGCACAGCAACAGCATGTTATTACTGTTTTGCTTTACAACTACGTTCGTTTTGTTTAAAATATGCGAGTACTTTTTATTATGAACATAAAACAATAATCAAAACAAAAGTGTTCAATAATATTTTAATGAATATTTTATGGCTTTTACCTACAAATAAAAAATATATTGAAGAAATGTGAATTAAAAAAATAATAATGTGATAAAATAATAATTTTACAAACTTTATTGAATTCTTTTCAATTAAATCTCATTACACGAAAGCAAACTACCAAGTGAGTGATTTTGACATAGTGTTCGCTTTGTTGACGACTCATTCCAATTAGTGGTATGAGAATCTGTATGAAAACACTTACGTCTTCTTGCGACTTGTCGTTCTAGTCAATGTCCGTACAGAAGTAAGATAGAGATATGGAAATGAGTTTTCTTTCGCTTAGAATGCGAATGAAGACCTTCTTTCGAAATAGTGGAAGAGGCAGTTAGTGCTTTTCATAATTAGCTTCTACTTGGCTAAACACACATAATAAATTTTTAAATACGTCACCATGTCATTGCTTCTTACAATACCTTTAGAAGGTTAAATATGGTTAAATATAATTACACAGTGCAACACGAAAACATATAACCATATACAGATATCACTACATGACAAAAGACCAAAAAAGAAAAGACCGGTGTCTCCCAGTTTTGCCCCAAGCCATGCACGTTTTTTTATGGGACCCAAAAGATTTGGGGTTTCGGTGTCATTTTTGCACTTTCTCAGTCTCATGTCTTGCAAACCGTTCAGAATTTTGATTTACTCTCTGAGGCAAAGTTGTAGTTCTTGTCATAAAGAACACAAATTGTGAACATATAAAATCAATAAAACTTCCTCTTCAAGATCAAAATCGCAAAAAATTTAAAAAAAATTTATTTTTTTTTACCTTTTTTTCCCTGTTCAGGTCCATAGGGAGCAAACCGTTCAAAATTCAAGGAAACAATTACCTACAAAATTGTACCTAAGATATCAATAAACAACTTTATAGAATATGTGAAGTTCATAGGAATGATTCTTAATACCGTTCAGGTAGCGCTTAGGCAGCCGCAAAAGTGAAAAATTTCCTGAACATTTTTTAATTTCATTTATTTGGGAATTTTTTACTTTTGCGGCTATCTAAGCGCTAGCTGAACATTCTTAAGCATCATTCCTAGGAGTTTTTTGATTTTATATGTTTACAATTTTTGTTCTTTATGACAAGAACTACAACTTTGCCTCGCAGAGTAAATGAAAATTCCAAACGGTTTGCAAGATATGAGCCTGAGAAAATGAAAAAATGACACCGAGGACCAAAATCTTTGGAGGCCCATAAAAAAACGTGCATGACTTGGGGAAAAGCTGGAAGACAACGGCTTTTTTGTCTTTTATCACGTTGTGGTGTCCGTATATGGTAATATTTCAATGACTTGAAAAATTACACACAGTCTTATTGAAAAAAAAAAAAAATTTAATAGAAAACTTTTTAAATAGATAAGCACAAGGCTCGTTCATATAAGGCAGGCTCGCCTCAATTCGTTTTGAAAAATTCATTGAGATTTTTACAAGAGGTAGATAACATTATGGGTGCATCATTTAAATGGTGCAAACTGTTACTATTACACAATCTTTTTATTTTCTACAATAAATAACAATAACCTATTTTATAAAAATCTATAGCGACTAAATTTCCAGAAGTTATAATGCTATTAATATACTCCTAACGCCCCTAAGATTCATTGTCTGAACGCAGTAAACTAAACATAATTAAAACTTTTTTGCGACACCCTGTACTAGCTAAAATAAGCTTAATTTAAAGCAACATACATAATTTTTCTTTTTTAAAGTATTTTACAATTAAACATTGCTTTTGAGATACAATTTGATAACTCTGTTTTATTATATTCCAACAGCTTTTAAAAATATATATTATTCTCTTTTTATCAAAGAATTTACTCCAACCTAATATACTTCCAGTATAAATTTCTTTTTCATTTTATTTTAGTGCCTCTTTTATCTTTAGCACCCAAGAAGATGAATAATGACTTTCCATTTTAAGTGACATTTTGTTTTAAAAGCATTTTTTATTTCTTCTTTTTTCATTCTTTCGCTTTTAACACACACACACACAAACATACTCGTAGTTGATGTAAAAATTTTGCATGAATTCTAGTCTTATTTTAATGGCATAATAAAGAGAAAACTAAGTAGATGTTATATATTTATATCCCTTCAAGTATGTTTGTATGTATGGCTGCATATATGATGTGCCTGCATTGTTTTACATAAATATGCAGTAAAACTTGAAATTCTTAATGGATGTAAAAAAAATAGTTTGGTACACAGAAAAAAATAGACAAGAATTATTTTCAATAAAACCATGTTATTGAATAAAATTTCAGTTTCAATAATATATAATAATATACAATATTAACTTGAATATTGTATTTATCAATTCCGCACATTTTATAATATCATTTAATGTCATTTATTTGTGTTGGTGTTTGACTAAACCTGGTCATGTGCTGATGTTGTTGTTTATTTTGATTGTTGTTGTTGTATTTGTGTGCATTCGGACAAGAAGCCGAAAAACGTCCTGGCTTGTTTTTTTTTACTCAACAAAGTTATTTTTAGATTAGAAGAAACAAACGAAATCATGCTTTGCGTGTATTCATTATTTGCGTATCCAAACACGATTTGCTCTTTAGCTGAACGGTAAGTACGTTAGTTTATTATTCAAGAGATTGCCGGTTCGACTCATCCCAAACACATTTAGTTTTAGTAGCAGCCAAGCAAAAGCAAACACAAAGGGGTTGAAAAATGTGACATTCATCCACACACACAACACAATAACAATGATTCATTAAATTTCTTTATTGACTGAACAAAAATATATTCAATAAACGTGCATGCCATTTTATTTATCAATAATGCAAAAATCGTCATCACAGAAAATTCGAGATAAGATTAATTTATTGAATCAACGATTTTCGTATTCAAATACCAAAATCATTTTTTTCTGTGTAGTAAAACAAAGAGAAAAATAAGGATTAAAGATATATAAAAAAGGGGAGAAATAAATATTTTAAAGTCTACAAAATGATAAGACTTAGTTGTGGGCAATAATTACTTGCGAAACAGAAAGCGAATCGAGAGGAATTTTTTTTTTTTTTTTTTTTTTTTTTGACAATGCAAAATTAGTATAATAATTGAAAAGAAGTGGGATATGCGAACGAAAAAAATTCATGACGTTCGTTGCTTGAATCTTTTGTTTTATGCACTCGTACATATTTATAACTTTTGATAGACTTAAAAATATTTTAAATGCCATTTAGTTTTTAAATAAATTTTTCATTAAAAAACCGAATTTGGAGTAAACATGGAGTGAGTCCGATGCATCCTGGAAAGTCACTGTTTAGTGTGAATTTTTATCTCGCTGTCCATTTATCTTTAAGTACAACTTTTTACACGTCATCACTGACTAGGGCGATGATGAGCAAGTTCTTGGGGGTTAGAATTGAATAATATGGACACCAACAACATGTAGTTTCAACAAGACGTTGCTACGTCTATTCCACACTAGACTTTCTCTACGATCCTGGTTATCTCATGTTGAGATGATGTGAACTGGATCGTAATATCTAGATATGCATTACAATGTTATATTCCATACATAATAATATTGATAAGCCTTAATAATTATTGAACATTATATCTCACACACACTTTGCTTTTTCTAAATTTACAGACACGATCTTTTTTATTTTGTGTTAAAATTTTAAATTTATCAAAAGACTTCACGTTTTAAGATAATACATATAATGAAATTTGAAGTAAATAACAAAGGCTTAATAAATTGGTGAAAATCAATTAACAATTCAAAAGCAAAAAGCTTTCATTTTGTTTTTAAACTGTCCGAAATTATTTATTTATTTAGATTACTAGAAGAAGGAAACAAGTTTTCATTTAATGAGCCATATTGTTTCGTTTCAAGTTTTATTTGAAAAGACAATTTCAAACAAAATCTTTCACAGCAAAAATATTTTATAAATAATTTGCTTTTAATTTTTTTAATGAAATTTTAGTTTCAAATATAATTTTAAGAAATACAACAAGGCTGGTAACCTTCTACGTTGATAGCCAGGCAGCGAAAAAAGCTTTGAAGGGACACAATGTCAAATCGAAACTTGTTAGTGACTGTAGGAAAGCCCTCAACTTGCTTATGGATAAGTATAGTGTCAGACAATGTTGGGCTCCTGATCACAGCAGTGTTGAGGGAAATGAAATTGCCGATGAACTGGCAAGAATAGGGTCGGCGTTAGATGAGGGTATGTCAGACAGATCGGTGAAATTCCCGAAAGGTCATTACTAAAAAAAACTCAGTAATTGGGTAGAAAGCAGGACCAGCAGTTCATGGCGAAGTAGAGAGGATTGTAGAGTCTCGAGGGTTTTTTGGCCAAAACTTGACTCAGGAAGATCTAAACTACAACTGGACATGAATAGGAAGGCGAAGCGAATCATGATAGGCATGTGGACAGGTCACTGCTTGCTCAGAGCAAGAACCAGCATTTAAGAAACTGGCATTCTAGATTTCTGAAGGATGTGAGGAATTGAAGAGGAGCCAGAAACCATTGAACATATTCATATCTGTCACTGCCCGAACCTGCAACGTCATAGGCTTAGATGGCAGAGAAGACGTTTTCATGAGAGCATTACTAATGTCGGAAAGTGTAAAGTGGAGGATATTAGGGCTTAACCATGGGAATTCAGTGGCTTAATGACGGATAATAGGGTTACTTCTGGTACAAAGGGGGAGGGGGTAAATATTACTTTAACGGGCAATAGAAGGGAATCGCAATGGACCCAAATGAATCTCCGAGTGGAGATGTGTTATAGCACCACCCTTCCTAACCTAACCTTTCACCATGAGGGTGAATATGGAACCTGAGAGCAAGAACCAGAATTTGGGAGACTGGCACTCCAGATTTTTATAGGATGTACGGGGATGAAGAGGAACCAGAAACCATTGAACATATTATCTGTCATTGCCCGCCGCTGCAACGTCATAGGCTTAGATGGCGAAGCAGACGTTTCCATGAAAGCATTACTGATATCGGGAAGTGTAAACTAGAGGACATCAGGGGGCTTCATCATGGGAATTCGGTGGCTTAGTGATAGATAATAGGGTCACTTCTGGCTGCAAATGGGAGGGTAAATATTACTTTTTGGGCAACAGAAGGGAATCAAAATGAACCCAATTGGGTCTCCTTCCTAACCTAATGTAATCTAACAAGGCTTGTGAATTGACCAATAAGGTTCCTTTTATGTTAAAAATAATCGATTTTTTACTTGATAGTATAAAAACTTCAAGTCTTATTTACTCAATTTTATACACTATTTTTATTGAATTTGATGACGTAATAAAACGAACAAACCAATAAGTTGTGACCGAATATTTTTGTATATTTTGGACGTTTTGAAAAAAAAGCTTAGTTTTATTAATTTTATATAAGAAAAAAGTTTTGAGCTGCTCCTAATTCTCATTTATAGCAAAGCAAAATATTTCGCTGGGTTATAATTTAAATTAATAAAAATATTATTAAGTTCATTTGGTTAAATTCTAAATAACTTTTAATTTCATTTTTTGATAGACTTGCCTTCATAAAAATTTTCCCTCGTGTCACTCCCGCACAATATTCACTGTCTTTAAGGACAACTATAAAATTCGTAACGAACAATTGCACTAGGAATTAGTGTATTTTGTTTAAAGCCAACAATTTTTGTTTAAACTTATAACATTTAACAGCGAAACACTTAATAATTCTTTATTAGTTTCAAGAGAGAGAGAAAGAGAAAGAAAAAAATGAATCTAACAGCCACGCAGAAAAGCCATCATAAATAACACCTTCTTTTATAATGACCTTACGCACCTCTTTATTAAGATTTTTATTTTTATTATTTAAAGATCAAATATTTTCTACTGCAGCATGTTTTGCTAAGTAAAAGAGGCAAACGTATATACTTAGTTTGCACTGCAAATACATACATACATATTTATATCTATATTTCTGTTACGTATCTAAGTTAGTAAGTGGCATAACTAATCTCTTTACATCTAAACACAGTTTTTTTTTCAAAGAAGCTAAAGAGGAGCAAAAACGTATATTTTTTTATTTTATTGATTTATTTATATGTATTTTTTTTACCACTAACAGTAGTTTTTTTTTCTACATAAATACATCGTGTTTTTGTGGGTATTCCTTTAGTAAGTATTAACACTCCTTCTACAACCAAATTTGAATCTGGCTTTAAATGCGGTAGCATTTGCCTACTGACTGCTGTGATACATTAGTTTTTAGTTCACTACACCTCTTGCTGTTATTTTATTTTCTTTATATTTTTTTATTATTTTATTTTGAAGTTTTCCTTCGTTGTGTGTTTGACTTTGGCAATGTATTGCACTAACTTTTAACCTGCTGCACAGCTTCAGTCATGCCATAAATACTATATGGTAAGTATTAAGTAATTTTAATATAAATTTAATTTAACATTTATAAACATGCGTTCGGGAAAAGCAACTAAATAATGGCGTCATATTGAAAAAAAAAAACATCTTAGGTCTGGTTGAAAATATATATAGAAGGACTGTTTTTTGGACTGTTTTTTTATTTACTGATAAAACTTTCGTACAAATGTAAAAATTTTTTATACATATTTATGTATGTAACTATGTCCGTTATAAACCCGGAAAACATCAAACCAAAGTACTGCACTTAAGTTTTATTAGAAAAACATTTTTGTTAGTATAGTTTTTGGATAACTAAAACTCTGTATTAGGTCCGTTCGTGATGCCGGTTTTTTAATTTTTTTCATACCACTTTTTTTTAAATTTGTGCGTTGATTTTTTGCATGTGGTCACGTCTCCCCTTGTGTAGATCCACTAAGAAGTGATTTTTGGAAATTCGAATGTTAAGGGTTGAAAATGGGAAAAATTGTTAAACTCGGTACCCCTACATCTTCGGAACTAGTAAATCCCACTTAAACTGAATTAATGCAAAAATAAGTGGACAGATGTGTGGTAATTTTCGATATTTTTACTTTTAAAGGGATCAAACAGCCGAAACCGAGTCTTGGTACTTTTTAGCATCCCATTTATTTTCGAAAGCAGTTATTCCAGCAATTAAATTTATAAGGAATTAAAGTGCTTGCAAAAAATTTTAAATGTATTTTGTGCACTTTTTTAAAGATTGAATCTGTAAGGGGTGAAATTGATCCCTCTTTTGGGTACTTCTTTTTGAAAAGATTTAATGTTTTTTTATTCCAAATGATTTGGCCCCTCGATTTCTAGCGATCACAGTTTATACTGCGTGTGGCGCTCACTACAACTATATATTAGGCTCAAGGCAAATTGCTAAGTGTTGCTGGCTTGAACTTAGAAAATGCTGGTTTTTTGTATAGCAATTTTTAAATTTAATCGCTGGTACTTTTAAACTCCTCTACGTATTTTTTATTACAATATTTATGCTCTAATTCTGTTCGACGATTGTGCCGTTTTGTCTGCAGAGAAAAAATTATTCCCCAAAAATTTTCAAACAAACGAGTGTTTTGAAATATAATTTAGTTTCAGTAAATATTTTTTTACTATTCCAGTAAATTATTTGTTCCAATTTTATTTTATGTAAAAAAAAATTTATAGAATGAAAATTATCTATATAAAGTAAAATTTGTAAAAAAAATTTGTAGATTTTTTTTTATATATTTAAATTTGTTATTTTCAGTTAATTTTTTTTTAATTTTTCTACAAATTATTTTATAGATATAAAAAACATTTTATTTTTTTTTTAAGATTTTTGTTTGTATTTCTCAAACTTGTTATGTTTGTATATTGTGATTCTCAATATAGTATTAAGAGTCTTACTATAAACATACGGAGTTTGTTAGCTAAATTCAAAAAATTTTTGGGTTGAAGTCTACTGACGAGTTCCAAAGCTTGAACGAAATGCTTAACCATAAAAACAAGCCAGTTTTTGAAAGTAAAAAAATAGCTGAACCTTTTATTTGATTCAGTTATTTTTTTTTTTTTCAAATAAAATTTTTACTAATTTTTTTTAGAAAAATTGGTAAGAATTGTTATTGATTCAATTAATTTATTTTCTGATAATACGAAAAATTTAAGTGAATGTGTTTGTAAATTATAAAAAAAAATTTGCTGAATAATACAAAAAAAATCTGCAAAAATGTTTTTCTGTTCCTATTAATAAATTTGACTGAAAATATTTTGAGTTTCAGTTAACTTTTTTCTCTAATGCTATAATAAGTTAACTAAAAATAATTTTTTTTTTTTCAGTTAAACTTTTACAAAATTGTTATCAGAATCTACAAATTCTTTGTAGGTCCGCATTTACACAAAATATTTACTGATTCAATGAATTTGGTTACTGAAAACGAAATTTAGTTCTTTCTGTGTATGGATGGGAAAAAGCCGCAGTAGTGAACTTTTAAAACAATTATTATTTCTTGTCTATGTTTCAAGGTTCGTGTATTTGCTTTATTATTTTGTTCTAAACATTATATCCAACACATATTTTTTCATATATTTTTTAAACTATTGCAAAATAATTTAATTTAATTTTTATGTTTTAAAAACATGGTAATAATATTTTTATTTTTCATTATCAAAGACAACAACTATCTTTGAACAAAATAGTTTAGAGAATTCAAACACAAAAACTCAGAAGTATTTTTAAACAAAAACGTCCTAAGTATTCTTACTGAATTAGGGCATTTATCTTTTTATAACACAGTTTTACTTTTTCCATACTATAAAAGAGGACTAATCACAAACACAAGCCTAATAAATTTTAATAAATTTAAAATATAAATTATGCGTTTACATTTGAACAAAATCTACACAGAAAAAACTAAATTTCGTTTTCAGTAACCAAATTCATTGAATCAATAAATACTTTGTATGAATTCGGACCTACAAAAAAATTTGTAGGTTCTGATAACAATTTTGTAAAAATTTAAATGGAAAATAATATTTATTTTTAGTTAACTTATTATGGCATTAGAGAAAAAAGTTAACTGACACTCAAAATATTTTCAGTCAAATGTATTAATAGGAACAGAAAAACATTTTTGCAGATTTTTTTTGTATTATTCAGCAAACTTTTTTTCATAATTTACAAACATATTCACTAAAATTTTTCGTATTATCAGAAAATAAATTAACTGAATCAATAACAATTCTTACTAATTTTTCTAAAAAAAATTAGTAAAAGTTTTATTTGAAAAAAAAAGGTTCAACTATTTTTTTTAAGTTTAAAATTTTTAAACGCACTAATAATCCCAAATTAATATTTTACTTATAAAGTAAAATATTTTTTTATTAAAAATACATTGAAATTGATTATTGAGGGGTTTAGCTGGATCCTATGCGCATTTCACTGTTGCTAATGCAGATCATCAGGGAACCTTTACCCAAAGCTTCTTAGAACAACTAGAGTTATTATATTATAAACTTTCATTTAAACAAATGAGAAGCTCAATAACAAATAACAAAGTTGAAACAAGAACTCAATAATCAACATGTTTTTTATTTTCTTACTTTACCATTGCTACATTGGCTGACTTTTTTTCAGCTTCAAATTGTAGTCGTAAGAGTATGTAAAAAGAAAATAAATGTAAATAACAACAACAGCTATTTAATAATAGAGTGTTGCCACACAAGTATTTTTTTGACCGGGTGCAGTCAAGTTAATAATTAGTGTTTATTATGGGAATTGTTACAATTTAAGTTTAAAATTTTTAAACGCACTAATAATCCCAAATTAATATTTTACTTATAAAGTAAAATATAAACACTAATAAACACTAATTATTTTTTTTTACTTTCAAAAATTGGCTTGTTTTTATGGTTAAGCATTTCGTTCCCGCTGTTCGAACTCGTCAGTAGACTTCAACCCAAAAAATTTTTGTATTTAGCTAACAAACTTCGTATGTTTATAGTAAGACTCTTAATACTATATTGAGAATCACAATATACAAACATAAAAAGTTTGAAAACCGCAAACAAAAATCTTAAAAATAAATGTTTTTTATATCTATAAGATAATTTGTAGAAAAAATTAAAAAAAATCAGACAAATTTTTTTACAGTATATAAAAATAAATTTAACTGAAAATAACAAATTTAAATATAAAAATAATAAATCTAAAAAATTTTGTTACAAAATTTTACTTTATATAGATAATTTTCATTCTATACAGTTTTTTTTACATAAAATAAAATTGGAACAAATAATTTACTGGAACAGTAAAAAATATTTACTGAAACTAAATTATATTTCAAAACACAAGTTTGTTTGAAAATTTTTTGGGAAAATGTGTAGAACTTACGAGCTTTCGGGCAAAATCTAGTAGATGTTCCATACATAAGAAAATGTACTTCGACACTAAATTTTGTCAAAATCTACATAAAATCAGTAGAACTTGGTAATGCAACTACGGTTTTTATCAAAATTGAACCAAAAAGTCAGCCAGTGTTCATAAAAAGGTGTGTAAAATGGCTAAATTGAAGGTGTTTGGTTTTAGTTTTGGAAAATTTTCAGTTAATGGCTTTTGTTTTAAATAAAAAATCTTGATAAATGGTAGAGATTTTCATAAAGAGTTTAACTGAAATCTGCCAGATTTTGTGCAAGCAAAACTTCTCCATAAAATTATAAAATAAAATATCAAAGCCAGTTATTTATTCTTTAAGACCTCGTTATTACAGGTGTAAATGACCTTGAAATCCCAAAAATTATTTTTAAATTTTCTTATTTATTTTAAAAACTATGCAGCAACCAAAACTTTAATTCTTGAAATGAATCTAAAGTTCACTTTTCGTCCATAAAACTGCATTCATCCATTTTCATTAAGCAACTTTTGAGTCTTTAAGAAAGAGAGGAGCAGACAATCAAGAGGACAGCCATTGCATGTTCCACTTTCTCTTTCTCGCTTTCATGTAAAGTTCACTTTTAATCCATAAAACTGCATTCACATGCAGCCATTTTTTTTTTAGCAACTTTTGAGTATTAAGAGAGGAGCATACAATGAAAAGGGCTGCCATTACATGTTGCTCTCTCTTTCTCTATCTCTCACATAAACTAAAATGTGGCTCACCTAAAATTGTGAACTGTAAACACAGGCTCCATGAAGAATCGCCCAAAACCAAATCGCCCAAAAATAAAAATGAAAAATCGCCCAAAATTTTTCCATACAAAATTTGGGTGATTTTTCATATGAAAAAACGCCCAAAAATTTTGGGCAATTTTTCATTTTTTTTTTTGGTGATTTTTCATTTTGAAATTTTGGGCGATTTTTCATATGAAAAATTTTTCCATGAAAAATCACCCAAAACCAAATAGCCAAAAAATAAAAATGAAAAATCGCCCAAAAATTTTTTCATACAAATTTTAAGTAATTTTTCATATGAAAAGTCGCCCAAAATTATTCAAACATTTAAAAATTAAAGGGAAAAATACACCCAAATACCATGGTGGAGAAAATTCTTAGGGCCGACAGTGCAGAAAAATGTTATTAAACAAAAAAACTTGGCGAAGCAGAAAATCTTTATTAATCAGCGCCGTGTGGGGAAATACCATGGTGGAGAAAATCCTTAAGCCCGGCCGAAGGACGGTAGTGCAAGAAAACGTTCTTACGCAGGAACACTTTGCAAGGCAGAAAATATTTTAGGCAGCGCCGTGTCGGAATACACCATGGTGGGGAAAATCCTTAATCCCGGCCGAAAGCCGGCACTGCAAGAAAACGTTCTTAAGCAGGAAAACTTTGAAAGGCAGAAAATATTTATTAGGGAACGCCCTGTCGGGAAACACCATGGTGGAGAAAATCTTTGAGCCCGGCCGATGGCCGGCAGTGCAAAAAAACGTTCTTAGCAGGAAAACTCTGCAAGGCAGAAAATTTTTATTGGGCAGCAGCGGGTCGAGGAACGCTATTGTGTAGAAAATTCGGCAACGAACGAACATTTTTTACGCTTCTCTATAAATTTTCTTTTTTCATTTTAATATAAAAATGAAATTACTATAATTTTAATTTTTTTCTGGTGTTTTTTAATTTTGGGCGATATTTCTTTTTTTTTGGCGATTTTAATTTTTTTTTTTTTTGTGATTATTCATATTGAAAATTTTGGCGATTTTTCATTTTTTTGGGTGATTTTTCATTTTGAAATTTTGGGCGATTTTTCATTTTAATTTTTGGGCGATTTAGTTTTGGGCGATTTTTCATGGAGCCGTAAACACAATCTAATCGAGCCATTATATTTTGATTTATATCCTTTAAAACTACACATAAAATTTTATTTCTTCCGCACACTAAGTTTTTTATTTTCCTATGTAAGTGAATGTCTTCAACCCCAATAACTTTATTAGTTTTACCATGATTGAAGAACACATAAAACCATTAGTTAAGTTTGTTTTTTCAAATGTTGGCACCTTTCAAGAGATTTTCTTTAAACCTGCTACTACTACAGATTACAGGCGTAATCAGGCAATAACTAAAAAAATCGGTCAAACTGTTCTCAAGAGATGAGGTTATAAACATAAGGCAAATCCTTTTATCTTTAATATGTATGTACTCGTATATAATAGTAAAATTTAAAAGTTTTGCAAAACTAGATACGCAATCTCCCAATTTCTATGGAATAAATGCCGAACTCAAATACAAAGCACAGCAGGTGGTTTAGTTGGAATTGCAATATGATTGTTTAATTTAGTGCGTAAACCACAAAAACAAAGAGTTTAAGAGTACATGACTTTATAAGCGCGTGTTGATTGTTATTGTGCTATTTCTAACGAAATTGTAATAAAGCAGGAAGGCCGATGAGAAGAGATGATGCATCTGAAGGCGAGGGACGTTTCCATTGGTATAAAATATTATTTCTAGCTTAAAAATTATTTTAAAAATTTTTAGCATACAATTATATAAATATCTAGTGAGATTATTCGAGACAAGATAAATTATTTTTTGAAAGTAGTGATTTAAAAAAAAGATATTTACAAATATTTGGGGGAATTCAAACGTTAGTCATAAAAGTCATATTGTCATAATGTGTTAAATTATTTGAATATTCTCGTTTTTTTGGGGTTCCGCAAGGTTCCCAAGGGTGAAAAGTCCCCATACTGTTTTCACTACGATGTCCGTCTGTCCGTCACACACTATTTTCTCAAAAACAGTAACAGCCACGGACCTGAAATTTTCACAGAGTATGTAAAACTTTGGTTGCTATAAAACAACTATGAGGCAGTTAAAAAAGAGACTTCTAAAGCGAGCGACCAAACATCTTAAATATACTGACAATGTAATATAATGACAATTATAAATAGATGACGCTTGAAATTTTCAAAGTTAATGTATTTTTATGCAGACTACAACAATTAACACTGCAATTTTTAAAATAAAAATTAAAGGGTGTTTTTATCAATTGATAACGTGACGCATCTTGGAAACCGTAAGAGGAAAACTCTTGCAATTTCCAAAAATAATAAATTTCAAAATTAAAAAATATCGCCAAAATCCGAAAAAATTCACCAAAACGAAAAAATCTCCAAAATAAAAATATATCAGTAAAACTAAAATACATAGCCAAGAACAAAAAAAAACGCCAAAACGTCGAATTTAATAAAAAAAAAATCTCAAAAACGAAAAAAGCGCTAACATAAGAAAAATCGCTAAAACTTAAATAAATCAACAAATCGAAAAAAAGCGTCAAACTAAAAGAAATCCCTACAGCTAAAATAAGGAGCCGAAAACCGAAAAAATCGCTAAAACAAAAATACCTAAAAACTAAAAAACGATGAAAAAATCCCAAAAGAAAGAAGCAAAAAAACGCTAAAACTTAAATAAATAGCCAAAACTAAAAAATCGCCAATAACATAAAAAACACAATAACGAAAAAAGCACCAAAAAAACTATAATAAACACTGAAAACTGAAAAAACGCCAAAAATTAAAAAACGCTACGAGTAAAAAACGCCGAAAAAAATCTCAAAAACGAAAAAAGCTACAAAAAAGCACCGCTAAAATTTAAATAAAACGCCAAAACTTAAAAATCGCCAAAAGAAAAAAATCGCAAAAAACCGAAAAAGTCGCCAAAACGAAAACACGCCAAGGCTAAAAACGTCAAAACCCGAACAAAATCGCCAAAAATGAAAAAAGCGCCAAAATAAAAACAAAATTACTAAAACTAAAATAAATCTCCAAAAACCGAAAAAATCGCCGAAACGAAAAAACGCCGAAAACCGAAAAAAATTCTAAAAACGAAAAAGCGTCAAACATAAGAAAAATCGCGAAAGCTAGAAAAAGTCGTCAAAAACAGAAAAACAAATTACCGGGTACTTAACTTTTGTTTAATTGTCTACATTAGGTACTTTTAAGAAATTTATTATTCGACATATTGTCAGAAGTTTATTTTAATTTGAAATTTATTTGCTACACAGAAAAAACTAAATTTCATTTTCAGTAACCAAATTCGTTGAATCAATAAATATTTTATTTGAATGCGGTCCTACAAAAAATTTTGTAAATTCTGATAAAAATTTTGTAAAAATTTAAATTAATCACAGTTCAGCTGAGAGAAAATGTTATTTCAGTGTGTTGGTGTTTATCTTGCTTGTTGATAGGAACAACTTGCTGTTGTGCGGTTGTTGTTGTTTATTTTGATTGGTCGTGTTGTATACATGTAAGTAGCCGACAAACGTCTTGGCCTGTTTCTTCTCTACACAGTGTTTTGGTACAAATTAATTTAGTGGAACAGTACAGAATATTTATTGAAACTAAGTTTGATTTCAAACAAATATTTGTTTAAAAATTTTTTGGGAATAATTTTTTCTGTGTAGTGGTTCAGCATTGTCTATAGATAGATTCATATCGAATATAAATTATTTGCTGGGTTTTTGTATTAGTTTCT
The DNA here is from genome assembly GCA_949987645.1 of Tachina grossa. Classification (NCBI taxonomy): domain Eukaryota; kingdom Metazoa; phylum Arthropoda; class Insecta; order Diptera; family Tachinidae; genus Tachina; species Tachina grossa. Next base: position 33,035,195 of record OX465275.1, read on the forward strand.
AAGCCTACTACGCTTATTTTTCTTTTGTGATTTTCAAAAATACTATTATTTGTGAATTCTCAAATAGTTCTTGAAAGTCTGTGCATAAGATAAGAGGTTTGTGACTATTCAAAATGTGTGGTTGAAGTCTACTGATGATTTGTTATAGCAACAATGAAATATATAGACAACGCTGAACCAAACTACATTAGGTACGATTATATAGGATAAATTTTTTATAGTTTTATATATGAAAAGTAAGTACGGAAACCTTAGTATGCGAGTTAAAGTCATACCTTACTTTATTGCTTTCATTTTTCATTTTTTTTTTCATTTTAGAACTTTATGACAATATGACCTTTATGACAACCTTTATGAATACCTTACGTATACACTCAAAATTAAAATAGAGCTGAACGCTACTATAAGCACTTTTAAAAGTACGGTGCTAGTTTATATGAGTCAAGTATTGAGCACTTGATTCAGATTCATATTCTGCAAGACCAAAATTCCTGATATAAGTCGTATTCAGACTGGATGAAAATCTATCTATGGGAATTTTTTTTTCAGTTTAGCAACTTTTTCAAATATATTGATACTGTTGCGGGGGTAAATATGTACATGATTTTTTGTAGTTCCCCCGCCTCTTAATAGGGCACTACTGCTCCTGTTCACAGCCAACTGTGAACACTCCCCACTCCTGTCAAAATTCGTACCAACTGCGTTATTAAGTTTATGTTTGATAGCCATTCATAGCAGACTTTCTTGTGATTCGAAAAGAAAATAGAAAAATTTTAACTTCGTCTATTAAGCATTAAGCATTATTTTTTGCGAAAAAAAAATTATCGAATGATAGTATCAAACAACTTAATAATTGAAATTTGGAACAAAATAAACTAAAAATAAATGTATGGAATAAATTAAGGGGATTAATTATAACTCTTGCCTAACATCAAGCAAACACATTAATATTATTCTATTGCTGACTCGTCATCTTAAAAAGATGACTTAATATATCTTATATAATTAATAGGCGAACATGTTTTTTGTAATCCCTTTTACGCCGGTACCACTGCACCGATATTAAAAAGATTTATATGGTTTTAAAGGATGTGCAGAATCTATATTTTATTGAAATCGGTTCAGTATTTTGGGAGCTATAAGCGTTTAAAGTTGCTACTACTACATGCACACATATTATGCACGCATTTATTAGCTTACAAGTAAAAAAGAAACAAAACATTAGTGTGTGTATGTGTGTGAGTATGTAGCCCCTCTAGCCAGCCTAGAACCATTGGTCTCTATGTCAATACTCTTTCTCCAGCGACAATTGCACTAGTTAAAATGTCGACAACTTTCCTTTTATGTGCGAGTAGAGATACGTTAGAGACAACAGTTCTAGTGTATTTCTGGTGATATTATCAATGAATGCGTCAACAGATTGTTTTTCTCTTTTATTATGATGTGCAATAATATTAAAAAACTGTATGTAGACGAGGGTTACTTAAATCTACTAGTAAGTCTTTGGTTCAAATATCTCTATATGGTCGTAAAAGAACTACCTTAATAGTGCTAAAGTCTACTGGTAGATTTTCAATGTTATATGTCAATGGGCAATTAAATTGGCTGGGGTGCACCTAGTCAGTAGCACTGTTGACAATGTCACTAGAAAATCACAATAATATTACTATTGACAATGAGCGATGAAATATCGATATTGTAGACTAGAGCCCCTAAAATTTACTAAGGAATCTTTGGTGTCAATGTCTCCATTTTGACCCAAAAGAACTACTTAGTCAGTAGTGATACAGTCTAGTGGTGGATTTCCAATGACAAGCTAATGTTAAATGTCAATAGATGATTACATTGGCTGGGGTACACCTGGTCAGTAGTAGCAATACTGACAATGTCACTAGTAAATCATTACAATTTCACTATTCGCGCTTTCTGCAGGGGCATTTCTCTTGATCTAACAATTTTTTTCTCTCTTATTTGTTGTTGTATGAAAGCCATAATACTTAAAGGAAGAGATCTGAATAAATTGAATTAGCTTGGCTGAAGAGATTTTGTTTGCGTTTTTTTAATTTCATGTATTATTTAATTATGCTTGCATATGTATGTAAGTTTGTGTGTGGCTGTGTTTTTATGAATTTTTATAACGTTTAGATACATTTTCTTTGAATCTTAAATTATTTACATTTTGATTCTAGAATACGGACGAGTTTGTCGTCCGTTTGGTATATCTAGTTTATGTAAAATAACAAGCTAAATAGTTTCAATAAATATTACAACATAGTTCGTATTGATTAACCGAATGATTATATTAGTTAAAATTCTAATCGAATATTATTTAAATATGAAATAAGATATAATGATTGAGAAATAAATGATTGAAACAAACAATGATTTAATTTAATTCAGACACATTTCAAAACAATTACAATAATTGAGAAAACTGATAGTAATTTTTTCTTGTGAATGATTGCATTTTTGTTTAAGGAAATAATTTAAAAAAATTTTAAAATTTCATATTATGCAAATCTCAAATATAAAAAGAGAAAGACATTTTTTGCATCTAAAAAACGATGTTAGATCATGCTTTAAAATTAATTAAAACAAAAAAATTGTTTAATTAAAATGTTGCCATTATTTCCAAGAAATTTATAACAAATGACACTAACAAATGTTTTAGACAACATAATGTTTAATATGTAGGGAAAAAAGCTGTTGTAAAGACAACAACAAAAACTTAGAAAAACAACAACTCAATATAAAAACTAATTGTTTTTCTTTACTTTTGCCAACAACAGCCGATAACGCTCAATCAGTGTGAAAATCTAAGATTTTAATTAAACTTTTCATTTCTTCTGAAAACAGTTTTTGTTTACCAAATAGTAAAACAAACAAAAAACTTTTCAAAATAAGTCTTACTGCACATAAAGCACGAAAAACACCCACTTTTTAAACATTCACGGTTGTAATTCCATAAAACCTTTAAAAAAAATCTATGGGTAAACAAAATTTTTAGTTACAACTCTATTTGCTTTACAAATAGAAAATAAAAACTTGCAAATGAAATTTAAAATTTCAAACCGCAACAAAGTTATCTTCCCAAAACCATCACAATTAAAGAGATTAAATTGTTAAGATTGAAAAATATGGCGGAAAAAGGCACTGCTGCATCAATAAGCAATATTGTTTTTATTAAAATAATAATGAATAGTTTCGTAGAAAATAAATCCGAAAATTATGACGAAAAGCAGGTAATTTTTTTTCTTTTGATAACACAAAAAAGTTGTGAAATTGAAAGTAAAAATTTTTTTTATACCATAAATATTTGTTTATTGATTTTTTTTTTAGTTTAAAATTATCGAAAGCTAAATACATTTTTTTGGATTTCTCTTTTCAGCTAGAAAAAAAATCTGTATGACTTTGTAAGAGCTTTTTTGTCTGCAGCGAGGCAAAAGATTATATTTATATACCCTACTCAAAAATAAGTACACTGACATTTGCATTGGTTATGCCTTGTCCTCAGATTTATGATGGATATGTTATAGCAAATGTGATTAATAAGATCACAATTGTCATTAAACTGATGATCAGGGAAACCGCAAATATGTAATTGCATTTTTTTTTTTCTAGGATGATGTTTTAATGCGGGGACAAGATATTTATCCCTTTCAGAGCATTTCATAGATTTTGGCTTCAATTTGTTAGTGCACATTTTTGCATATTTCACTTTTAAGAGCATATTTTTGCATATATCAGTCCTGCACGCATATTTTCTAATTTTAAGAGCATAATTTGCACTTTTAGGGCTTATTTTCATACTTTATAGAATTTTTTATTTTAATATGCTTTCAAGCTTTTGTGTTGGTCAATATTTTTATTTTTATTTTTCACCATCTAAATCCCCGTCCAGACTTGAAAATTTTTGTTGCAGCAACATTTTGTTGTTTAGTACAAAAGAGCGAAAGAGGAATACAAAAAGTATATATGTATTTCTATTTCAACACTCTCACATATATTCAAGAATTGCTGCAATAAAATTGCGAGTCTGGACCTTAATCCCGGTCTCATTTCACATGTACTGTGAATGTAGTGTATACTCGTACATTTTTCTTTTATTTATATTACACAGTTATTACGGACGTAGATTTCAATAAAAATTCGATTTGCTATAGTTGTGACGGACTCTGGCCCGAGTAGCCGTTGAAGGAACATTGGCAATGTAAAGGGTCCGCCAGATAACTTTTTTTTTTTTTTTTTTGAAAATGCTATAAAAAAAACTACTGAATATTTTCTCAAATTCCTTTTTGTATTTGAAAGTACAATCCTTCCGGTTAATAATGAAAAATAATTTTATTCAAATGGCTGCCTCGGCTGGCCATGCAGTAGCCTACACACGCAAAGAAAAAATATGGTTGAGGTAACCATAATCAAACAGCAACATGCTATGATTGAATTATATGGTTGCAGTCAAATCATATTAATGTTAATAGAAAAAAAAGCTCTAACAATATTATTATCTGAGTTAATTATAATATTATCTGAGTTAATTATAATATTATCTGAGTTAATTATATTATAATCTTAGTATTGTAAATATGACAACACTATTGTTAGATGTGACTAAAATATAATTGAGACTCACCATACCATGTTCTAATATTATACTAATATTTCTAAATACGACCACAGTATTATTTAATATAATAATACTATTTTGTTTTTTAATCATATATTTATTGTAGAAACAGCTGTGCGTTAAATTCGAAATAAAAATAAATTAATATTATTGACATAAATTGTATATATAGAAATGTATACTTACACGACATACTGACATGTTGTATAAGGAGATACACAAATATTTATATATTTTTATTGGTCTACCCTTTTATTTATTCTTTGTTTATTTATTCATTTAGTTAACACCACCCGTGCAATACTGATAGCTTACAAACGAAATACCGAACTGATAGATGTTTCTGAAAAAGATTTTTTTTAAACTTAACATAGTATGGTTTTGGATAACATTATATTGTTATTTACATCATATTATTTTTAAATACTAATACAAATTATGTTGTAGTCATAAATTTTTAACAAAAGTGTATTGTTAAACTCTAATCATATCACACTTTTTTATGGATGTGATAATGTAATTATTAACTTCAAACATTACTCTGTTTATCGTAACGAAACAAATGTTTAAAATAACAATAACTAGTTTTCAACCACCACACATTTGTTTCAGAGAACATAATATTGTTTTCTCAACCATTCTACAACCACATCTTTTCTTTGCGTGCACGATCGGTCCAATTTTTAAGCACATTATCGATTGTGTGCAGCTGTATTTCACCAATGGCTTCACGAATATTGTCTTTTAAAGCGTCAATTGTCTCTGGCTTGTAGGCGTAACACTTATCTTTGACGACACCCCACAAATAACAGTCCAACGGGGTCAAATCGCAGCTCCGAGGTGGCCAAACGACATCACCTCTGCGGCTGATAGTGCGATCTTTAAAAACAGGGCGCAAAACATCAAGTGTAGCTTCGGCTGTGTGGCACGTAGCGCCGTCCTGTTGAAACCAAATGTTGCCAATATCCTCCTCTTAAATTTTTGTGAACAAAAATTCGTTCAACATGGCCCGATAACGATCGCCATTGACTGTAACGGCCACTCCTTGCTCATTTTCGAAAAAAATGGCCCAATTATGCCTCTGGACCAAAATCCGCACCACACAGTGACTCGTTTTGTGTGCGTCGGCTTTTCAATGTAAGCGTGCGGGTTTTCTGTGCCCCAAATGCGACAATTTTGCTTGTTTACATACCCGCCAAGATCAAAATGAGCTTCATCTGAAAAGATGATTTTTTTTTGGTAAAATCGGCATCTTCTGTAATAATAATATTTCCCAGCGTTGTTCAAGCGTATACACAACTATATTCGTTCAGCGGAAGGATAAAACTAATTACCTGTCAAATCAGACATGAGCTAAGTGTTACCATTCACGAAATAAGCACTAGTTGAAAAAAACGTTAGATGGCGGACCCTTTATAAAAGTTTATTTAGATGTGACGGGAAACCATTTTTATTAGAAAATGTAGGTCAACATTTTGTTGTTTATTGCAATAAAAATTAAAAATAAAAAACTGGTCTTATATGTCCAAAATTTTAATTCTGATATCGTGATCTCTTTTGAAATTGAAGTTAAATTTTTAGTCAAAATTTGTATGGCAATTTTTTTCAACATGCACTTCAAACACATTTTTTTTTAATATGACAGTTATTCCTTTTTAGTTTTTTTTTTATTGTTTCTTTTTTTTTTGTTTATTTGATTTTTGTTTTATTTTATATGCAAGTGTTGTTAAATTTTTTAATAAAAAATATATTTTCATTTACAAAAAAAAAAACAATTAATTTTATTTTTAAAAGCATATTTTTTGACTTTTAAGTGCATATTTCCAAGTTTTTAGTGCATATTGAATGAGTATAAAACACTTTTTTAGAGCATATTTTTGGTTTCCCTGCTGATGACAAATGTCATTATAGATTTTGTTATTATTTCAAAAATTCATATGAGCAGTGGACATAACCTTGTTGACCAACAAGCCGAGCTTATATTTTTTTGGTGCATATTTACTTGGGGATGTCACCAATTTGGGTGTCTGAAGTATTGTGATGTATACCAGTGTGGTAATCGGAGAAACGCAGTATCGATTCCTGCCGAAGGTTCTGGCTACTGCTGCAGACAAGCCAAGGTAGCTCCCCAGTTTGTAATTGTTTAGAAAAAGATCCAAGATTAAAAAAATCATGCTAAAAATATGCCAAATGCAATTTCATTCTAAAGTAACTGATATTTGAGGCCATCAGAGCAAAAAAAAGCATTTTTTTAATTGCTGTTCTGGTAAAAAATACCTTCCTTACATTTCCAATATCAATTAGACCCCTGCAAGAGACCACTTACAAGAACTTTTAAGACATGAGGGATTTTTCATCTGCTTTACTACAGCGAAATCTTCTAAAACAAACGCTAAGCAACACTGTTGGTAAGACACTTGTTTCAATTGTTGCAGGTATAGGAGTACGCAAGGGCGCGTATACAAACGTCATGCATGTACATACATACACACACACGTTTTGTGCATGATCTTTTATTTTTCTGCGCACATACAAACGCACACATGCATTAAGATTAAGTTGTTGATTTAGTTGCGCTTGCTTTAAAAAAAAAACACCCTTAAACACATAAAAGCTTACCATCTATATCTTATACACACACTAAAACACGTACAATATGCAAAATAACATCATACACGCATCAGCACTACTTCGTTTGAATGTTTGTTACCAACAAGAAGTCTTCGCGACAGCGCTTGAAAACACTCATATAAACGAATATCAATACATCCATCGTGCTTCGTTTAGTATACAACAGCATTTATTGGTTTAGTATAATACATGGCACGAAAATACATTTAAAAAACAAGAGGTATATACATTTCAAGACGGTTTACGCAGGCCTCTAATATCAATACAAAATTTTTCGTATTCAAAAGAAGATGGAGCTGAAAATCGTGTTTTCTAAGCAACGTAATAGAGCAACTAAATAATTGAAATAGTTTGGGGTTACAGCCCTTTTGCGCCTCATTTATCCTGGATAGACATCATGCGAAGCATTCTCCGAACCATTGAGTCAGATAAGCCCAGAATTAAAGTTTCGATAAACAAAATATATACCCCCTCACGCAAAAAAAATATATATTTTACTTTGGCTTTAAAGTTCATAGTACTTGCCAAGCACTTTAAGGCTAACATAGCTTTGTTAAGAAATCATATGCAAAAGACAACTTTAATTATTTTGTTATTTAATAATAAATTCTGGTGACACCACCGTGTTCAACAACCACTTCACAGCTTATGATGTACAAAATCGAATACAATTTCATTCGGGTATTCAAATAATTTTTATTTTATTAAATAAATTTTTATTATCTTGAAGTAAAGCAACCTAATTTAAAAATATGTCAGAAGGACATGGTAGGAAAAAAGTAAAAGTAAAAAAATATGAAGAATTATCACAATTTGTTTTATTCGAATAAAAAGAGTATTTGAATATCTTAGCTTATTTCGATTCGTTTTGTTTGAATGTACATCACTAAAACATTTTTGTATAATTCTATTTATTTTCATATTTTTTTATGGATTTTGCTCATGATATAAATATAGAAGGTACTTCCATTATCTCTTTGTTTTTAAAAATAAGTATTTTTGAAGTTTGTTTTTTGAGAGAAATAAAGAATAATGTTCCCATATAGTAAAAAATTTAAGTCTTCCCCTAGAAATTTTTTTACAAAAATGTGTAATTATCTTAACAAAAATTTGGGAAAAAATAAAGTTATATACATAACTACATATCTGTGAAGTTTAAAAAGTGATTATGTCATAACTTATCTCATATTTTTAAGTTTTCAGCTTAATACAAATCTTTTAACTATATTTTCATCTAAATTTAGCGCTGAGAAACCAAATTGATTGATGATTTGGATTACTTGACAACGAATTTCCATTAAGTTTAACAAATAGTAATTGATGTTGCATTCTGCTTAATTTACATAATATGTTTCTTGTTGATTGTAACATCCTTTTCTAAAAGAATTGGTTTAATAACCGGTCAAATCTTTTGTCAAGCCTATTTCACAGATCTTTTAGGCTCTTAGTCACTGTTGGCGAACACCAGGAAATACAGGGAATTTAAAAAATGCTGCACTCTTATTTTTTTGCTTATGCCCTAATTTAGTAAGAAGATTTATGACGTTTTTTTTTTGTTTTAAAATAATTTTCTTGTTTTTGAATTCTCTAAATTATTTTCTTCAAAAATGGTTGTTGTCTTTCATAATGAATAATGAAAATATTATTACCATGTTTTTAAAACATAAAAATAAAATGAAATTATTATACAAAAGTTTGAAAAATAAAGGAAAAAATATGTGTTGGATATAATGTTTGAAACAAAATCATAAACCAAATACACGAACCTTCTAGCATAGACAATAACTAATAATTGTTCTAAAGATTCTGCTTCTCTTTTTCGTCCATAGACAAGACGATACAACCGTCGAACACAATTTGGACATTAATTGTTTAATTTATACATTCTGTATTTTATAAAAACAATTTTGAAATAATTTTTGAATAAAATTTTCAAAAAAACAGAAAATAGGGGGGGAAATATTAAATTAATACGGTAGCACGATTTTACCGGAAACTTCACAATACTTATACTTGTCAGATGGTGAATGTCAAGAAAAATTGAGAGAATGTTTATATCATGGATTTTGCTATGTATTTCGAATCAGTTGGATAATTTGGTGACGTTTTCCATCACATTCCAGAAATAATAAATTTAAGATAAGAGCTAGCACTTCTAGCACATTTTGGAAATATCAACTTAAAGTAGTCTTAACAAACGTGGGTGCCTACTTTAGAATTTTGATATAATAATTTTTTTAGAATACAACGTTACTAAACATTGCTTGGCAAAGCTTTGTTAAGTTTTTTTGCATACGACCCATAAACTTTATTGATACAAACACATATACATAAGTATGTATATATCTTCACTTTAGTGTGATTTCGAAACGAACTACTCTTGTCATACTATTTTCCATAACACTTTTTCTACAATGTTTACTTTTTAGTATATTTTTGCAAGAAAAAATAATAATATTTTTAATTGGGTTCATGGTGGTTAAATACAATTGACTTTAAAAACTACTGATTGTTGGATATATAATTTTTTTTTTAATTTTTTTCTTTATCTTTTAAGGTTGTCTTTAAAGTACAATAACAAGCCACTTGAAAAACGCCTGCGCACTTTATGAGTATAAATATATTTTTCTGGTTTTTTTTCTCTCTCCCCCAATTTTATTTTGTGTTTTAAGTACTTGTATTCATGAACAATCATTGCCAATTTGAAGTATTTTTTTTTATATTTTTTGTTTCTTTATTTCATTTATTTTGTCATGCAATAAAGTCCATTTTTAACCTTTTTAAATGGCTCCAACGACTGTTTAGCTTATTGTGATGTGATTTTTATTTTATTTTTTTTTTTTTGTAAAGAAAATCAATTTTTCATAAATTTTTGTTGGCAATTATTGTATTTATTATTGGGAAAGCAGCAGCCAAGCATAAAAATTAACAGATTTTAAATGTCAACTTCGTGTTGATTTAGCATAAGAGAAAAATCTAAATAAATTGATTATGAATACCATAACTGACCTAAATAATTGAACTTAAGCTAGGCGGCAAATTTATCTAGAAATCATCGACTAACTAATAAGGGCCAACTCTTTTAATTTGCTAAGAGCAAAATGAAATTGCACTTAAAAACATATAAATATTTATATTCTACTGCCTTGCAGCAAATAAAACAAAAAACAAACTACATATCACTTTATTTTTAGTTTAAAATTAAAAAATAACATTCGATTTAATATCGTTACTCATACAAACTCTTAAAAGAAAATAATACTCGTAAAATAAAAGAAGTTTTCGTACAATACTCATTCATTTAGTTCCAATACAAACATCACTATAAATCCACAGCTTACGGCAGAGAAAATTAAAGGTTTTAGTTTCCCTATTTTTTTTTTTTTTTTACTTTGATCTTCTAAAAATATTTTGCCCTAACTTACAATTTTCTTCAACAAACACAAAAATAAAAAAAAAATATTTTTATAATTTTCCGCCATTCAACCAAAAATCAGTGATATTTGCAGGTAAAATATTCAAAGAAAAATAATACCAGAGAAAATTTACTACTTCTTTACGACATCAGAAAAAAAATCTGTTATCACGTTTATGCAAAAAATATATATATAAATAACATATTTTGTAATGAAGGAAAAACAAAACTAAGCAAAATTCAAATAGATTTAACAAAGTTTTAAGCTTTGGGGATTGGCTGTGAAATGAAGAGAAGATATAGGTAATTTAAGTAACAGAGTATTAAGGGAAAGTAGAAAGCTTTACATTCCCTTAAGGGACAAAATTCCTAAGATAAATATTGTCTTTTAAAATTTATAAGAAAAGAACTTTCAGACAACTATTTTCTGAACTTATTTAAAGTAATTTTCACACATTGCTAACACACGGTTGAGTGCTAAGGGGATTTCCCATAGGAAGCAAATTTATAGTAAGCAAATTTTTGAAGTAATAGCTGTCGAATTGACTGTCATTTGTTTAATCTGTTTTTTTATAGCTATGCTATTTATTGTGCGATACAGGAGTTAAGACATGATTTTCGTAACAAAAATAATCGACACCTTTATAGTTATAAATTTATTTTTGTTTTGATTTCTTTGTACTTAAAAGCAGAGTACGAAAATAAACGAAACAAATTGTTTGATTTGTCATGTTTAATTCTCTGAAGTGAGTGAAACAAAAACAACGAGAACGATTGCTCAATTTATTTTTGTTTTGGTTTTGCACATGAGCACAAGCCAGACAATACAGCCGGCTAACAGTTACCAAGGCCACAAACAAGACATTAATTTAATCGTACACCACTTGAAAAGCAAATAAATGAAAACGTTTTGAAATATTAGCAGAGAATTTGACATCATCATGTAATATAATTTTATTGCATTGTTCTTTCACACATGAAATTTCTCAGCAAAAAATTACACATTACCATTAGAACTACTATATAATGACTTACTTTTCCAATTGCCAAATTTCATTACTCGCTTACAAATCACATTTCATAAAATTCAAAAAAAAAAATATGTACAAGCTGATAAATGAAGAGAATGATTCTTTTAGATTTAATAGATTACGTGAGCATGTTGGCAATTAAAAAAATAAGTGCTTTTCAAGAATCGATTGTTTTAGTCTCATGCCTTGTGAAAACATTAACTTGCTAATCCAGTAGGGAAGAGGTTCCACCAAATATGTTTAATTCCTAACCCGATTACCTTCTTTGAAATTTTTTGCTGAGTTGCTTTATATAACTAAGCAGCAAAGCTATAACCGTGTGTCCTAAGACGCCTCTCTTCTTTTTTCATATTAGTTGGACGGACATAGTGTTCAGCAATACGTGCAAATGATAAAAATTATTTGATAAAAGTGGGTGTTCTGTTCGGGCAACGTTCGCAGAAAAAAAATTCCTGCCATAATTAACTTTAATTGAAAATAAAACCAAAATCAATTAAAAATATAATTGAGTCAATTAGACTTTGTAATTAATTAAATTAATAAATAAATTCATTTTTAATTGATTTTGGGTTTTTTTTTTAAATTAAAAATTGTTTATTGCAGGGATTAAACAAAAGTTTAATTGACTTAAATACATTTTTAATTGACTTTTGGGCTTATTTTAAATTAAAGTTGTTTATTGCAAAAATATTTTTTTGTATTCCAAGAGAACTTTTAATAGTTTGGCGGTTAAATTTGAGTCCATTTTATTTTATTTCGTACATCGACAAAAAGTAAGATTTACAGGAAAATCCGAGACAGAATTTGACCCTAAATTTCTCTGATGGCCAGACCCTCATTGTCAATGCCCAGCGCTGAATGAATGGTATGGGCAACAATAACATATGGTTTCTACAGAACTCACAGCTTGTGCCACAGTGAACATTTTGTCCGAGAGATTTGAGGGCATGGTCTTCTCATGTTCAGATGACATGAATTTGCAATAGAGATAGTGTAATTTGACTATACATTTTCTTGTAGAGTTTGCTTAAAGACCTGTCCCGCGATGCCACCGGAAATCGTTCTATCGAATACTTACATTGAAAATAACAACAAAATTGTCTAATGTTATTATTGTTTACAATAAAAGTTCGCGATCGAACCATTTCTAGTGACATCGTGGCACAGGCCGTAAGTCTCAATTCTACGCGACTAGGCCACAAGTCACAGAATCATGATAAATTGGACATTTTGGATACGAGGGCTCTCAACCAAGCCGAGGCAGAAAATTTTTCAATAATATATTTCATACATAAAAGTATCGATAGGCCTTTCAAGTAAATAAACAACTTCAATGATATCTCCCGCATACATTGTTTTATTTTAATTTAAATATACGAAGCGTTTAGTGAAAGACCTTTCCTAAATATTTAGTTTGAAATATCTCTTAAATGCAGTTAAATATTTATTTTTGTAATAATAAATTTCAGCTGCATTTGAAGGCCATTATTATTGCTTTTACATTTGTATTAACAGATATTCACATCTTAATATTTTTCCATCGAAATATTTATCTTTTTCCTGATGAATGAATAAATCAATGACAGGTGCTACCCAGCAAGAAAAAATAGCAATCTTCTTCGATAGTCAAGCCGTAATTAAGTATTTTAGTTCATATAATTTTCACTCAAAGTTAACTTGGGAATGCCGTTTAAAACTTAAGCAGTAAGAACAACGTCACACTCTGTTGAAATTCCGGGGATGTCGAAGTGGAAGAAACGATTAAACAGAAAAAACTAGAAAGGAATGAGGGCTTTACCATTCATGTGTCAACCAGAATCATTTTGTGCACTCGAATCTAATAGAATTCGAGAAAATATATCGATGGAGATCAATAATATGAAGGAACACCACTGGTTCAATCTCCGTGAATTGAGGCATGCAAATTTAATGATTGGAACGTATGACCACAATTGTTTTAAAGCTATCGTGCCATTAAGTAGAAATAATTTAAGAACCTACGAAATTTTGTCATTATGACGATCAAATTGTAGAGAATAATCGGAAGGACTATGAAGTTTTATTCCGCAGAAGATACAGCCAATGCGGCTGATATCAAATATATCAAAATATGTTACAATTTGAAAGTTGCATATTATACCAAACATTTTACAAAAATATGTGTCTTTAAACTCAATAGAAAATGCTGTCATATTTTCAAAAAAAAAAAAAAAAAAAAAAAATTAAAAAAGTTTTCAAAAGAAAGTTTTATGAAAAAAATAACAAATAATTTAAAGCACAATTTTGCTCCCAAATTTAATTATAACTTTATTCTATCATCTATCACATCTCAACAGTTACCCTCATCTTAAAACAAAAATACATCAGAAAAATGTTTTTTTTTTTTTTTTTTTTTTTTTGTTAGAAAATGACACAAAAATATCTAATACAAGTGTCGTAAAGAAACTTTTCTTTTAAGGGCACCAAATTGCTGTCAATCACTAACAAATTGTCCAAGTTATTTTCTCTAAATGAAATTCAGCTTTAAAAATATTTTGACCCAAAAAGCGTTTTTAACCTTGTCCAACAGCCAGCATCGCTGTATTGATTTGTTTTCTTAACAGTATCTCAAAAAATGAATGTAAATTCAACTTCTTCTGGGTTTTAAATTCCTCTTCAGTTTTCTTTTTTTTATGATTGCTGTTTTGTGAAAATAGTTTTATTGTGAACTTAATAATTTAACACTTTAAGGCAAAGGCATTAAACTGATATTTTTCTTACCGAAACATATAATTTGAAAGCAAAACAAAAATGAATAACAAAACGGGAAAATCAAAGCAAATAGAAGAAAAAAGAACTATTTGCGAAAGAAAAAGAATATTATTTGAGAACTTATAAAGAGAATTTTAGATACTCTACAAGCAATTGCAAATATGAAGGAAGTATTTTAATATAATAAACAAAAGACTTACGCCAGAAACTTTTCTTTAAAGCTTTTGCCTATAAATCCCTGCATAGTTATTTATAAGGAGTTTAATAAAAATTAATGTTTGGTATTCCTTTTTTTTTCAAAGTTTGCAACCAAGCATTGTCTAGTGTAGGGTATAAATTTTAAGAATTCCGGGCTTCTTAAATGCAACATCTCTTTTTTAGCCCAGCCACCACCACCACACCACTACTATACTTCTTTAAGCTGCATCTCTAACTAACATTTAATCTTTATAAATGTATATTTCAAACTTTGAAGTAAGTATGAAAAAAAATATATTATAAATTTGTGATTGTATCTGTGCATTACGATTTTTAGCTAAAGGCCGTATAAACAAGCTATAAAATTCTATATTGCAAAAAACCAACAAAAACTATCTAACATACTATAAAACAAAATTCCCCAAACAAAAATTTCTTCATATATATATATATATTTTTTTCTTACAAACAACACCAGCACAATAATACGAAGACACATTTACTTGTTTACGAAAAAAAAGAGATAGAAAGACGGACGGACTAGCGATACAAACGATTTTCAATTGTCAGGTTGCACAAAATAATAATAAGAATATGAAGATATTTTTTTCTTTTTACTGTACGTTACTAACTATAAACAGGGATTGAAAAACTTTTTCGTCCACGTCCATTTTAGAAACGGTGATGGTTTCATGTTTTTGCACATTTTGCAGCTTAAGGCAATGCTAATGAATGGGTTTGCAAATTTTTCAAACTTGTAAAATACAATAACAACAATAACTAAAATACAGCATGGAGTATATTTTAAGAAAAAATAAATATATATGTATACATGTATATATAAAACAACAATAGCAAAAAAGAAATTCTTTTTAAAACTTTCCTACACATTTATAGAAGAAAAATCGTTGCATCTGTTATACCCTACACTTAAACGGCTCGATAAGAATTGGAAGATTTTTAAGGACAAGTTTAATTTTATCTACATGCAAACTTCAAATTTCGTTTACGATTTATTTGCTAGATAATCAAAACAGAAGGCTGGTAAGGCAACCCGAAAATATAATTTAAGATTAACTGTTTAAGAATAGCAGCGATGAGCAATTTGTTATGGAATATTAATTTCTCTTTCCCTGTTTATATCTCTAATTTCTAATGTAACATTAACATTATAAGAGCGATTTGTTACGAAATATTTCGCTATCTCTACCTCTCTCTCTCCCTCTCTCTCTCTCTTTATATTTCTTTTTAAATCTTTGTCTATCTCTAGCTCTTTCTTTTTTTGTATATATATGCCTATATCTATCTCTTACTATACCTATTCATATCTCATTCTTTCTATACCAACATCTATTTCAGTTTTTATCTCTCTATCTATCTCGGGTGCCGCTGTGGGTGAGTGGTAGCGATGCTAACCCTAGACCATAGGTGTTTTCTGCGGCCAAGCTAATCGCTTCGCGGGTTGTTAAAAAATAAATTTAAAAAAAATATTGAACATATATTTAAAAATATCTCTATCTCCATCTCTATCTTCATCTCCACCTCCATCTCAATCTCTACCTCTATTTCTATCTCTATTTCTATTTTTATCTCTATTTTTATTTTTATCTCTATTTCTATCTCTGTCTCTATCTCTATCTTTATCTCTATATCTATCTATGTCTCTATCTCTATTTCTATCTCTATTTACATCTTTATCGCAATCTCTATCTCAATCTCAATCTCTACCTCTATTTCTATCTCTATTTCTATTTTTATCTCTATCTCTATCTCTACCTCTACTTCTATTTCTATCTCTATTCCTATTTTTATCTCTATTTCTATTTTTATCTCTATTTCTATTTTTATCTCTATCTCTATCTCTATCTATATCTCTATCTCTATATCTATCTATATCTCTATCTCTATTTCTATCTCTATTTGCATCTTTATCTCTATTTCTATCTCTATTTCTATTTCTATTTCTATCTCTATCTCTATCTCTATCTCTATCTCTATCTCTATCTCTATCTCTATCTCTATTTTTATCTCTATCTCTATCCTTATATCTATATCTATATCTATCTCTATCTCTACTTCTATTTCTATCTCTATTCCTATTTTTATCTCTATTTCTATTTTTATCTCTATTTCTATTTTTATCTCTATTTCTATTTTTATCTCTATCTTTATCTCTATCTCTATATCTATCTATATCTCTATCTCTATTTCTATCTCTATTTGCATCTTTATCTCTATCTCTATCTCTATCTCTATTTCTATTTCTATTTCTATCTCTATCTCTATCTCTATATCTATCTTTATCTCTATATCTATCTATATCTCTATCTCTATTTCTATCTCTATTTACATCTTTATCGCAATCTCTATGTCAATCTCAATCTCTACCTCTATTTCTAAATATCTCTATTTCTATTCTTATCTCTATCTCTACCTCTACTTCTATTTCTATCTCTATTCCTATTTTTATCTCTATTTCTATTTTTATCTCTATTTCTATTTTTATCTCTATCTCTATCTCTATCTCTACATCTCTCTTTATCTCTATGTCTATCTCTATCTCTACCTATAGCTCTATATCGATCTCTATTTCTATCTTTATCTCTATCTGTATCTTTATCTCTATTTCTGTCTCTATCTCTGTCTCAATATCTGTATATATGTCTTTATATCTCTGTCTCAATATCTCTATATCTGTCTCTATATCTTTATCTCTATCGGCTTCTATGTCTCTCTCTCACTTAAGGGAGGAAATAACAAATCTTGAAACAAAATATGATCAAGATAAGAAGATGGTAAGGGAAGGAGAAATTCAGTGACCAGGAATTTGTGACGGAATATTTATCTATCCCTCTTTTTCTCTGTTTTCTCTGTTTTCCTCGATACTTGGCTCTCTCTCTCTCTCTCTCTCTCTCTGTCCTAAAAAGTTTTTAATCAGACTTCGAACAATTATTTTAAAACGTTTGAAATGCAAATTGAGGGCAGAATTTTAAAAAATGAAGTGCAGTATATATAAGGATGCTATGGTGGCTTGGTGTGGGTCGTAGGTTCGGTTCTCACTAAAGACTGTGGCCTGTATTACTAACGTTACTATGCTCGTCAAAATAAGTCACTACACAATTTGTTATTGTATTTGTAACATTTCATAAACAAAAAGCTACTAACGGCTGATTTTTCGAAATAGATCTAAAGGTCTCTGATTGGAAGTGTTCAGGCACAACTAGCTTAACGACTGATTCTTGCAGAGGAAACCAAAAATATATTGTATGTGAATAGGGGTTTTGTTTTTATAAAGATTGCACTTGCACCATTTTTAAAGATTGTTGTGAGGAGTCGGCATCGGGAACCATGCAACCTTTGCTTTTAGGTATGTGATGTTTTCGGCACTTTTGTGTAAAATCTTATTAGCAAATTTTTGTGAAATATTTTAACTCTCTAAGCCTTCTTAAAACGGATAATTCTGGCCTAAATTCTGGCAGAAAATGTTTAAACGAGGATTAAAATTATCCACAAATACATATTTGCCTGGCAATTTTAATAAAAGTTTCTCAAGACACTAGGCTTTAAATTGAACTTATACAGCGTAGATTAGTCAAAAATTTAAATTCGTTTAAGAGTTAGTTTCAGTATTTTTTTCAACCTTAGGTCGAGAATATAACAAGTGTTTATAAAAGTCATAGGAGACATATTTTTGTGGAATGTTTTAACCTGGTAACTCTTCTCCGTATACGACTTCCTTGACTCTTCCCTCAAAGGGAATAAATAATAAAGGTATTCACATCAGTGGTGGAATTTTTTTTTCCTGTGTTTCTTGTAAAAACTTTGCTTTTTTCCATTTTTCCAACAAGAAAAAAACTGATGTGAATACCTTTATTGTATTCATAAATATGTAATATTTTTTATTTATAAGGAAATTTAGTTTTATAAACCTTTGTTGAAAATTTTGTAGTTTTGTAAAAAAAAGAAATTTGTCCAAAAAAATTTATAAAAATTTTGTCAAAAAGCAATTTTAAAACATTTTCTCAAATTCATTAATATGTGTAAAGCACTTTGGCTGAAAAAAAATTTTTTTTTCAAAATTTCCAAAAAAAGTAACAAATTTTGTCAATAACAAAAATTAAAAATTTTAAAAACCCCGACTTTTTTCAGAAAAGATGTTATATCTTCTAAGCGGCTGGACCGATTTTTTTTCAAACATAGCTAAGAACCCTCTCGATCAAGTCATCTTTCAAACAGAAAAAAATAAATGAAAATCGGTCCAGCCGTTTGGCCTGTACGTGGACACAGACAGACACACAGATACACAGATACACAGACACATCCTACAAACTTATAACACCCCTTTTTTAGTCGGGGGTTAAAAAGAATTTAATTAAAATTTTGTCAAAAAATTTATAAAATTTTTTTTAAAAAGAATTATTAAATTTTTTTCACAAATTCTTAAAAATTAAAAGTTTTGCCATGAAAAGAATACCTTTAATGTAAGAAAACTTGAACGAAAATCCGTATATGAAATTAATATTAACAAATTATTTTTCTAGTTCTAATACTTGCATTGGTTCTAAAATATTGGGCTAAATTATGAGTGTCGTCATCTTGCGATTTCCACAACGTTTTTATTAAAAAAAAATTTTTTTGATCTGGCGCGAAAAATTCGTAGTCGTATCCGAAATACGACACTCGTAGTTGGGCCCATTGAATAAAACACGCTACTTTTGCATTAAGCGAAAGATGTGCCTAAATTTAAGCAAATTTTATAATGAAAAGGTCATTTCGAGATGAAAAAATAACCTGTAAAATATTTTACTGTACAGCCCTCAAGGACCAACTAATTCTGACTTAAAAACAAAAACTTCTTCTAACTACTTTTCCATTTTTCAATATAAAACTAAAAAAATAAAAATGTTAAGAAAAACAACAAACTGGTTGTTTGCTAAAAAACTACAAAAGCCAGCTTAAAATTTTCTCTAACAAAAAACCTAAAATCCATAATTGCTTAAACGAATACGAAGCCAAATGAAAACTGTGCATTAGAGCCATGCACAATATGAGCAAAAAGCTCGCACACCTTAAAGAGAAAATAAGTGCACACAAATACATACATATGTATGCATGATGCATGTAATTGTGGCATGGACATGAGCATAGTTTCGCATAAGTAGTTGTGCAGTTTTTTCTACGAAACGGTATCAATAAAGTTGTAGTTCTTTTTAGTGTCTTCTTATCAATAAATTATGATGGTAACTATGCCACATGCATGTGGTGCAACATTTATATCGTTCTTAAAAGTTCAAAGGTTCAATAGTATGTGGAAAATTTATTTGATCTTTATATTCCGTGGTATTTTTTTTTCTATTTCTTCCTCATTTTGTTACAGCCTTTTTTTCTAGACTTTTATTCGATGTTGGCTAAATATGTTTTCTTTATGCATTTGTTGTTTTTTTTTTTGGAGAGAAGCTTAGCAAAGGCTTTTCATTTTTTGGAATTTTTATTGCAGCTCATAAATAACGCATTTATAAGACAAGCCACTACTTTATTTGTTTTTCTTTTTTTTTTTTTGAGTTTCTGTGTTGCCTAAAATTCAATGGAAGTTAAAGAAACTGGTGAAATGTTTGGCAAAAAAATAAAAAATAAAATACTTAATAGTGCGAATTTCCATAAGGCGAAATATTAAAATTACTAAGCATAATAAATTGAAAAACTTAGCTAAAATCTCTTTAAGAAAACTAACTAAAATAAATATAAAAATGTAAACACAATTCAATGTAGTGGCGGCTGGAGAAATTCGAACTTAACTTGACTTTCCACACAATTTGTTGTAATCAGATAAAATATAATTGTAAATTAAATAATTTAAAAGATATTACAGTATATTTATTTTCTAGACTTTAGTTATTTTTCAGATTTATGAGAGAAAGGAGTTTCTACTTCACATTTGTGAAAAACATAAACTAAAAGGTTTGCTTAAAGTTTATGAAAATTTTAAATTATTTTTATTTGCATTTTAAATCCAGCATTGGGTGACAATAATGAAAAATCAATTGTATTGGGATATCCCCAATATAATAATAAACCGGTCTATGATGAGGTCTTTATAGAATTACTCTATTCAGGCTTCCAAGGTCATTCAAATTGATTTAAATGCAAATAAAAGACAATTTTATTTCATTTTTTCATATCCGACGTTTCGTTGGGATTTTCCAACATCTTCAGGGATACTATTTTTATTGAAATCTGGTAACATTGATAAATAAAAGAACGATTTTAATGCAACAACAACAATAATAATAAAACAATTAATGTTTTTCTTTAACTTACATATACTACCTTCTAATAAAATTTGCATTTAAATTTTAATAATGTTATTTTACGCGACATGCCAACATACAACATAAAACACATAATTTAAAAATAATTGCAAAAATAATTAAAATTGTAAATATCACAGTATAAAGCTTTTCTTAACGTTCTAATATCACAGCTGAAGTTACACTAAAACTTAAATTAATACAATGCTATAAGTAGCATTAGTTTTGTCTTTGTCAATTTTGTTGTCCATTGCTATGTCCATTTTTTGTTGAATACTTAAGCTTTCCAAAGTGTATCTTTTGTTGTATTTTCTCTCTTTGTGTAGTATTTTCACATTTTCCAGATCAGCTGAGTGAGAATAATCCAAACAATGTTGAGCTAGAGCAGTAGATTGTGATCCTTTTTTAATATCATTCTCATGTTCAGCTACTCTTACTCCTAGATTCCTTTTTGTTCTATGTATTATCTATGTATTATCTTTGAACTCTCTAATCAGAGTCCTCAAGACATAACAAGTCCGGTACGTTGTTCATATAGAAAATTTTTATTTCTGAACTGATTAAATGCTGTACAATGATAGAGGTAATGTTCCAATGATATGTCATATGATATCATTTATTAAGCCCATTCGAATTAGATGATACTTCATCTTCGTTTGGAAATTTATTATGCAAACCAGTCTCCTTTGTTTTAGGCTATTCAATCTAAGAATCTCCCTTCTAACTTCTCTTGATTCGGATTACCCCATAGGATTCTGGTTACTCTTTCCACAGTAGCATTTCGTCAAACTCTATCATACTTTCCCATGACCCGTTTTTTTTTCAGTTTGGTTCTGAGTCCCTTAAAAGGTCTGACGTTTTGCAGTGTAATGTTATCCAAAGATCATACCATCTTGAGAATACTATCAGCCTCTTCGTTTTCTTTTATACCTCGATGTAATGTATGCATATGAGCTTATTTTATTTTTAAATTAAGAGACGTTGAGAGACTTCATTTCCTACATTAAAGTCATTAAAGCTTTGACAACAGCTTTACTATCTTTGAAAATATGGCTGGTTTCCAGTTAATTTTAATTATTATTCGAACTCCATTTGTTTCTATATTTGTGATTTGAACGGGCTAAAGTTCGTATCGCTTTTTAAGCGATTTCTTTTAACTATTTAATGATTTCCGTAGCGACCAGGAACTCAATCGGAAAGAATTTTTCCACGTTTAGACTTTCGTCATAGAGCTCGTTTCCCACTCAGTCTTCATTTTTGCAACCGTCTGTCAAAATATTGGTTTTTTGCGGGTCTACTCTGTAATTCGAAATGAAAGCAAATGTGTTCGAATTTGCATTTTCTTTCGTTTTGAATCACAGAGTAGACCCCCAGTACAACGAGTATTTCCCTCTTCTATCATTGCATCCCATTATAGTACTAGGATCAAGCAGTTAGTGGGTATATATATCTAATTTCGGATGCTGTCACACATTTACATGGCCGCATTACCCCTATCTCCTGGGTTATATAACTTAAAATCTGTTTCCAGACATTCTCCTGTAACCATCAGCCTGGCAGCAGCTAAACCTGCTTCATATTTAACCCGTATATTGATCGGAAATATCGATTTAATATTTCCCATAGTCTCTGTTCTCATGGCGCTAATGATGCCAATGCAACACTGGAACCACTGCGCCATCTTCAGGTTTATACCTCATTTCGAACCAATTGCTCTTTTACAAAAGGCTCACAACCCTTAAGCTTTTCTTACTCTATACTCTATATGGTTTTTCCAAAATAGTTTTCAATCATGCATAACCCCTTGATACACAAAAAAAATAGTCACAATTTTTATTCGATAACTATGTGTCGTTGGCTACGAAGATGAATTTTGGCAACTTTATCCTTTAATTCAATAATAATATTTATCAATTCAGCGAGTTTTCACAGTACAACTCAAAAAAACTATTTGATAAATAAATTATCAAATATATTCATACATTTAAAAAAATAAATATGGATTTGACAACAACATGTACAACAACAACATTAAAAATTATCAAATTTTACAAAAAACGATTTGAAAATTCTTTGCTTTTTGAAAAAAATTCACTTTGTTTCAATAACTAATTTTTTTAAATAAATATCTGATAACTTATTTGTAATTGTACTTATCAGTTCTGGAATTATTTTTTTCACAGGAAATTTAAAAAAAAAATTGTTGAATACCGGCATTTTTGTTATTGAAACTGAAAAGTATTTTTTAGTGTGATATTTGATCCTTTTAGGGCCATTATTACAACTTAAATATAGTTAAAAGTAGTATTTTGTCGGACGTATAAAAAGCTTTCCATTATTGCAAATTGGATTTAACTTACCAGGTATGATAAACTTGCCTGTAATTTATCTCTCACTTTAGTTTAAAGTAAAATTTTGCAAATGATAAAGTTTTTATACGCCCGATAAAATCCTACTTTTAACTATCTTTAAGTTGTAATAATGGCCCTTAGTAATTTATATCGAAAGACCGGGAATTCAAATACAGGAATCTTCCGCTTTCTTATCAGCAACCTAAGAGCCTTGTTTAGTCTTTAAATCAGCATTTGAGGAAGGTTCCCTCTTACTGCCACTTCGTCTCCATACTAGATATTTTTGAATCCTTCTTCCGTTACAGTCCTCTGTAGACTATGTATGGTAGCACTATGCAACAGATGAAGAGTTTAGGAAAAACAAACGAACTGACTGAACAGTATAGGTTCGATAGTACTACCAAAGGATAATAAAACCCTATACTCAGTTTCGCGATTTTGGTGACCAATTTTTTATGGGCCTCCAAAGATTTCAAAAATTTGTGCGGCCTCAAAAAATGGTGTCATCAGTTTTTGGCCAATAGATCACTCAGACTTGGTGACAGTTCTAAACTATATATGGCAATAATGTAGCTAAGATTCTACCAAACAAATTTTGTAAATATGTTATGCCAAAAAAATTATTTCTTATTTTTTATTATTTTTTTTTTGCATCAATTGAGGAACATTTTTTTTAGAATAACTCACAGGAACTCTTAATTTTTTGCTAACAGTATTTGGCAAAGTTGTAGCTACGGTAAAGATGGATAAATTTTGTGAACATATCAATTCAATTTGAACGCTCCTGTGCTTTCAGTACGAATGAAGTTAGTGTTATTGGACTATAACCCCCTTATGCAAAAAAAAATATTTTACTTCAGCTCTAAAGTTGATAGTATAGGGTGTTTTTTTAAGAGGTATAGAACTTTGAAGTGAAATAATACACAAGAAAATCGTTTTAATGTCCATTAATTTGGCTTTATTGGAAGGATAATTTTATGCCATTAATGTTTAAATATGATTTTGGGCATGTGGCCGCCGCGGCTGGCTCGAATAATGCCAATTCTACAGGTCCAATTTTCAACCACTTTTTCGAGCATATGGGGCCGTATGTTGGCAATAACGCCACGAATGTTGGCTTCCAAGTCCCTTAACGTTTCTGGTTGGTTGGCGTAGAAGAGCGACTTCACATATCCCCAAAGAAAATAATCCAATGGTGTCAAATCACACGATCTTGGTGGCCAATTGACAGGTCCATTCCGCGAAATTATGCGCTCATCGAATGTTTCCTTCAATAAATCGATTGTGACGTGCGCTGTGTGGCATGTAGCGCCGTCTTGTTGGAACCACAACTCATCCACATTCATGCCATCCAATTCGGAAACAAAATAGTCGGTTAGTCGGCTCCAATTGCTGTGCACGGTGGCGAATCGATTCATTCGGGTCCTCTTCAACACTTTGCTCTACAGCGGCAATTGTTTCTTCGGTGCGCACTGTTCGACGTCTCTGCGGATGCGTATCATCACATAGAGTAAACGTAGTGCGAAAACGATCCATGGTTAACCGAATTAATTGCTCTGATGGACGATTATGTCGACCATAAAATGGACGGAGCTTGCGGTAAACTTCGCGAACTGAACCATTATTTTCGAAATAAATTTGCACGATTTGCAAGCGTTGTTCTTTTGTCAACCTGTTCATGATGAAATGGCAAACCAAACTAAATATTAATCACTTGACAGCTGACAAAATGGCCGCCAGTTAAAAAAGTGATGCCAACTTAAAGTTCTATACCCCAATAAAAAACACCCTTTAGTTGCCAAGCACTTTAAGGCTAATAAAGCTTTGTTAAGAAATCATATGCAAAAGACAACTTTAATTATTTTAAATAATGGTAACACCACAGTGTTCAACAACCACTTCACAGCTTATGATGTACAAAATCGAATACAATTTCATTCCGGTATTCAAATAATTTTTTATTTTCTTAAATAAATTTTTATTATCTTGAAGTAAAGCAACCTAATTTAAAAAATATGTCAGAAGGACATGGTAGGAAAACAGATAAACATTTCTATGAAGTAAAAGTAAAACAATATGAAAAATTATCACAATTTGTTTTATTTGAATGAAATGAGGATTTGAATATCCAGCTTTTTTCGATTCGTTTTGATTGTATGTACATCACTAAAACATTTTTGTATAATTGTATTTATTTTAATATTTTCTATGGATTTTGCTATATATTTCGAATCAATTGGATAATTTTGTGACATTTTCCATTACATGATAGAAATAATAAATTTTCAGATGTAACATGAATCAATATGTGCTATATTAACATAAATATTTGAGGTACAAAATGCACATTTTGGAAATATCAACTTAAAGTAGTCTTAACAAACGTGGGTGCCTATTTTAGAATACAACTTTACTTAACATTGCTTGACAAAGCTATGTTAAGTTTTTTTGCATACTACCCTAAGCCTTTAAATATACGCAGCTTTCTGTTCCTTTTTGTTTTCGCATAAAAACAACGTCTGCCCCTATTCAAACGATTTTGGTATGTGCATATTTTATGCAGGTATAATTGATGTAAAAAAATTATTGGCTCGAAAACAAATATTGCTTTATATCTCTCTTAAGTCTGGTACTCTGTTCACAATTTCGTGCGAAATGCTGTAAACTACATATAAAAGTATTTGGTATGAAATATTTGCGAAATAAATTCGCAAAAGTAGTACTGTGTTCTTGTTGTGAAAAACACGTAAAATCATGTCTTTCCATGCAAAATTAGTCTGGCATCATTTTAGTTTAGCTGCGAAACAACATGAGCAGTGCTTTTTTCGCACGGAATTTTAACAATGTTGCATACTTTCAAGCAATAAAAGCCAGAAATTTATAACAAAAACCGCGTGTTGGGCTACATTTAGTATATGTCAACTTTTTCACGCGAAATAATCAATGGTGCTGAAAATTTTTCACAACTTTGAACAGAGTACCAGCCTTTAAGCCGAAAAGGGTGATCAAGATAATAGATTTTTTTTGAAATCTTCATACTATCACAATTTTGTTATTTTATTCCACAAAAAATATATACAACTTAATTTTTCTCTGCAATTTTTTTTTTCATAAAAAAATTTTAAGAAATATATAAGTTTTTTTAGTCCAACAATTTCTTTTAAAATAAGCAATAAGTCACTGCATCTAATTATTAATACGAGTAGTCGCAATAAAAAAACAGCTTACATACATATTTAATAAAAACAAATATCAATTCAAGTTTAACTTTTGCTACCCTTTTTTTAAAAACGTCAACATGCACCAATTTGCTTAAGTTTGATTTGCTTTGAACATAAATGCAGTAAAGTTGCAAAACATGTTTGAAGGCAAAGAACAAAACGAAAGCACCACATCATATCAAATATAATGCTCAATAAAATAAATTTTCTACATTTTAATTTCATTTCTTTTCCTCTTTTTTTTTCCTACATTTAAATCAATTTGTATACAAAGTTGCAATTGTGATGTTTCTTAAATTTATTGTTGCAATTTCTAGCTATAATTGAGAATTTTTCTATAGACAGTGTACATGTTTATTGCCAGATGAAAGCATGTACTCGTAGCAGGCACAGCAGCAGCAGCAGCAGCAGAAGCAACGGCGGCGACTGTATTAGCAACAACAAACACTCCAATAACTTTTCACTAAACTGCAACAAACTGCTAAAGAACCAGTAACGATAAAATAAGCACTCTGAACAAATCTAAAGTGTAAATACTGGGTATGAACTATTTACTATAATATGGTACGCTTTAATTCAAATTCTATATTAATGCCTTTGAGGACTGCAAAAAAAAACAGAAATAAATTCATTTAAATTTGATACGCTTATGCGTGCTACATGCATGTTTTATTTACATGCTGACTGCCACAAAATTGCGACAATAACAAACAACAAAATTGTGTTGAGCAAGAAAAAAGGATGCAGCTAGAAAACCTAAATATAAGAAAATCGTTAAGAGGGTCATTTCATTTTAAAGAAAGAAAAAACTTTTTTAAGTAAAGTTAAGAAATCAAAAATTTCGAGTACTATAGAAATTAACATTCATTTATATATTTCTTTATATACATACATACTCGTACATGATTCTACTGTACGTGTGTATGTCGCTGAACTCCTTCTAAACCGCTGGAAAGATTTGAATGGGTATTTTTATATGCATTTGGGTGGCGCTCTGGATGGTTTAGAAATCAGCCCGGCAGAAGGCGCTGCAGTCGTTATCTAGGTTATCTACCTATACAGCAACTAAACGCCTGAGTTGAATGAATTTTTGTGTATGCATTCAACTGAGGGCGTAAGCAACGTTTTCCGTGCTCAGCTTATTTTGTATAACTCTACACAACCACTTTTCCATGTAAAAATGTATAAACGGTCTATCTTATGATGTCGACAGAAAACATGCGATCGACAACTTGTATTGAAAACAATTATAAAACAAGAAAATTTACTTTTGTTTTCAATATAAATAATTAATCTAATTTTTTTCTGTCTATATCGTGGCACAGGCCGTATATTTCCTTTTGAGATTTTTTCATAAAATAGCTTGCATGAGATTTTCCTTATTTGCAAATAAAAGGCAACAAGAAGCAAATCATATTAAAAAAAAATAGAACAATGTTGCAGACATTCATGCAAGGCATACATACAGGGTGGGCCAAAAGAAACCAAGGGGTGTAAAAGTTTAATAACTTTTTTGTTTATTAATTTTTTTTTATTTTTTCTTTCAGATTATATAGACAACACTTGGAGAATTTATAATGGAGAGGTTCACAACTGAACAGAGAACCAGAACAATAGAATTTTATTATTTAAACCAGAGATCAATTATTTTAACGCAAAGAGCATATCGTCGACATTTTAACGTCAGAATTTCGCCCTCTGAAGCGATGATTCGTTGCTTAGTTAATCGTCATCACCAACATGGCAGCGTAAGAGATTTGCCTCGAACCGGTAGACCACGTTTAAGTCGCACTGCGGAAAATATTGAACGAGTACAGCAAAGTGTTAAGGAAGCACCAGAAACATCTGGCAGAAGGCGTTCTGCTCAGCTAGAAATGTCTCGTACGTCACTACGGCGCATTTTAAAAAAAGATTTACAGTTATACCCATATAAGGTGCAATTGGTCCAAGAATTAAAACCCGCAGATCATCGGCAACGTCTAAATTTTGCAGTTAAATTTCAAGAGTTGGCCAGAAATGAAATCAACTTTATTGAAAATTTGATTATGAGTGATGAAGCTCATTTTCATTTGAATGGCTTTGTTAATAAGCAGAACTGTAGGTTCTGCGGTTCTCAAAATCCAAGAGCCATTCATCAACGCCAATTGCACCCCATCAGGTGTACAGTATGGTGTGGGATCACATCTGAAAATGTCATTGGGCCCTACTTCTTCGAGAATGAAGATGGAAGTGCTGTAACCGTAAATGGAGAGCTGTATCGGTTTATGATAGAAAATTTTTTACGTCCTGCTCTTGAAAACAGACCTGGTATGTGGTTTCAGCAGGACGGAGCCACTGCCCATACTGCCCGAGACACAATGGCACTTTTAAGTCAAATTTTTGGAGAGCGAATAATTTCTCGAAATTCGGAAATTATTTGGCCAGCGCGATCGCCAGATTTGACAGCACCCGACTATTTTCTTTGGGGTTTTTTGAAGGAGCGAGTGTATGTGAACAAGCCAGAGACAATCCTTGAACTCAAGGCAAACATTGTTGCAGAAATTCGAACGCTACAGCCACAAGTTTTGAAAGATGTTATGGAAAATGCTCTAAAAAGAGCCCATCAGTGCGAAGCTGAAAACGGTGGTCATTTAAGAGACATCATTTTTCATACTTAGTGTAAAAAAATTTCCATTTTGTATATTATATAATCTGAAAGAAAAAATAAAAAAAAGTTAATAAACAAAAAAGTTATTAAACTTTTACACCCCTTGGTTTCGTTTGGCCCACCCTGTATATGTATATACATTAGAGTGGGTCGATTTTGCAATCGATATTGTGCCATTGATTTTTCGATAGGCTTTGGCATGAGGAAAAAAGTTCCACTACGACATACCAAAAACATATTTTTCGAGGCCCCCGAAATATTTCCATTTCACACCAAATTGCAATCGTGAATAATTTTTCCCATGAAATTTTTTTCCCTTGTTTTGATTCCCCTTATCGTGAATAATATATTTCATCTGATTTTTTTTTCACTTTTCCCTTGGTTTTTTAACTTTATATTTGCAGGCGAACTGAATTAATAGGTCGAATAATTTCAATATTTTCCTTCGAATTATATCGAGCCACAATCGCTAAAATAGCTCAAGCGACACATATTTTGACCTCGTTTTTTTTTTTTTTTTTTTGACGAAAATCGACTATTTACGATCGCAACTCATCGATTTTGGTCAAAAATTGAGGTTCGAAAATTATGCCGCTTAAACTATTTTGGCGGTTATGGCACGATATATTAAAAGCTATAAATATTTATAATAAAAAATAAGATTTTATTCTTGAAAAAAGAATTTTCGCATTTAACAGACTATTAAGATTAAAGTGATTTGATTTCTAGCACTTTTTTCCCTTAGTGTTGGAGTGGAAAATTTGTGGGTGTGTATGTGGCTGTTTGAAAACATGCTTAATGTGTGTGTGTGTGTGTGTGTGTGTGTATGAATATATATATATATATGTGTGTGTGTGTGTGTGTGGGTGTGTGGGTGTGTAAATAAAATAGCCCTGTATATACGCATTTATAACCGATTAAGACTCAAGAGTATTTTTATACTCATGCATATGATTGTAGCTTATACAGTCTACACATTTTAGTTATAGTTGTTTGTGCTGCGTAATTTAAAAAATGTGTATAAAGATAGTTGTTTAATATTTATATTTATACTTATTCGGTTTAAAATTAATGCGTGTGTTTGCATATGAGCGTATTTTTTTATTTTTATCTGAACGTTGTTTGACGGCTTATACTCAAAGAGTACTTAAAACCATACTTTTGTCATTAAATGGAAATCACCTGGGCTGTCGAGACCACCTGGTATGAATACGCCGTTCATTCATGCAATGCTATTTTTTTCTAAATCACTTTCTTTTCTAGTGCCACTTTTACCATATACAAAAGGTTTCGTTCAAAAAAATTTCATAACGTAAATTCGGTACTACATATAAAAACGTTCATATTTGTAATACAAGCAAAAGTCAAAACCAGCCTATAAGGACATTTATAAATTAGTTTTCTTTTGCCTATGAAATCCCTCATACTTATTTCTAAACACACTGAATAAACATAAAAATTCCATGAGCTCGTAATTTTTACTTAAGACATTTTCACTTCAAAAAATAAAAAATAAAAAAAAATACGAGCAAGCATTTAAATGTTTCAGAACAAAAAATAAATAAAAAAGAACAAAAAAAAGCAGCAGTGCAACAAAATGATGTAGTACCTTTTGAAAAGGTTTTTACAAAATCTGGAGGTGTTGGTGTTGTATATATTGTGGGTAACGTTTAAGTTTAGAGAATGTCTGAAAATCAAAAGGTAAAAACTAACAACAAACAAATTTTTTTTTTAATGCGTAGATTTAATGTCAAGGTGGGATTAGAAAAATTTACATTTGTACAAGATACTTTACACATAACGTTCTATTACGGGCATACATACATAGATACACATGTGTTGTTGTGAAACTGTCTGCAATAGCAAATCTTTTGATTGTGTTTATGT
This sequence comes from Tachina grossa, assembly GCA_949987645.1. NCBI lineage: Eukaryota > Metazoa > Arthropoda > Insecta > Diptera > Tachinidae > Tachina > Tachina grossa. Next base: position 33,066,262 of record OX465275.1, read on the forward strand.
GTGTGTGGTGGTGGTGCTATTGTTTGAAAAAGTTATGAGACACTTAGAGATTTAGTTTATAAATAAGCATTTATATGGAAATTTTGTTTTATATTATCAAAAAAATTTAGTTAATAAAGAAACTAGCTTATTTTTTTAGTCTAACTTATGCATTAATGCATTAATGTCTTATTATTAGAATATAATATAAAGGCTTATTATGAAAGTCTGCCGCCCATGGGCTTATTATTATTCTTTGGCCTTGATTAAATCTTAGTTAAATAAATTGTAAGTTTTAAAACTACAATGAAACTAAAAGTGCGACTCAAGTAATACAATTTTTACTAAGAGTATACGTGTAGATTTAAAGAAAACTTGTCATAGAGCTTGAGACATTACTCGTTTATTTTCTTTAGAAATTTTTTGACTTTGAAGACATTGTAAAGCTTCGAACAAAAAAAAAATAAGCTTTGCTGGATTTTATTACATATATTGTTACGTTAGAATTTTTGCTGTTAAAAAAAACTCATTGTTTATTCAACACTGGATATCAAGAGGTTTTAAGCACACAATGTTAGATTATTCTCTGCTGGCATACAGTGATGTTAACTTCGCTGTTATTTACAGGAGACTGTTATTTTGCCTGCTGTGTTAAAAGCAGTGTGTTTAAAAACAGTGATGCCAACTTTTTTGGCTCTAAGAGCACATCAAAATTTAAAAAAGCACTTAAAAGCGTAATTTTGAGATCTAAAAAGCGTAAAAAGCACTAACGTGAAAAACGAGTAAATATTCAAACGAGTGAAGTTTAAATTTTAAACTGAAGTTTAATAATATTTAATATCTTCTAAACTATTCTGTATTTCGGCAATAGTATCATCTTTAATGAAAGATATCAGTTAAGAAAAAGGTATGCCTTACACTGAAAAAAAATATAAATACACCAAGTTTTTATTAAAGTAATTTTAGGAAATACACCAATTTCTTGAAAGCACTACTTAGGAAACATCCATAAATTCACAGAACATACAACAGTATCTTACTACCCAGCAAAAAATTACACATTACCATCAGAACTACTTGCCATATAATGACTTACTTTTCTGATTACCAAATTTCGTTACTCGCTTACAAATCACATTACCTAAAATTTAAAAAAATGATGTATAAGTTGCTAAATGAGGAAAATGATTCTTTTAGATTAAATCGATTACGTGAATAAGTTGCCAAATAAAAAAAAAGTAAGTACTTCTCAAGAATCGATTATTTTAGTCTCACGCCTTGTTAAAATCATTAAGTTGGTAATCCAGTAAGGAATAGCTTTCACCAAAAATGCTTAATTCCAAACTCGATTACCTTATTTCAAATTTTTTGCTGGGTACTAGCTTTGGATCTCGTCTTTAGTTACTGCTGCTTTGTGTTAATGTATATTGTTAAAAGAGCAACATTGTAGAAACACTACAGTTGCTGTTGTTTGTTTTTGGCGCCTGCATTGGCTTATGGGTTTGTGTGGTTGTATGCTTCTTAATAAGTATAAAGTATAACACAAGAGTTAATGTTATGATGTTATGCATTGAATACTTACTTCAACATCGCGTTGTATGTTTGTATGCTTGTGTATTATGTACTTAAGCTAATAATATCTGAATCATTACAACAGTGAAAAATCCACACGGTACCTTGAGGGTATAGGTTCGATCATACTACCAAAGGGTAGTAAAACCCTATACTCAGTTTGACAATTTTGGTGATCAAGTTTTTATGGGCTTCCAAAGATTTCACTAATGTGCGCAGCGGAGAAAAGATATTTCTTCAAAAATAAATGGAGACAATACTCTGTCTTCTTTTTGCTTATTCTCGAAAGCGCTGAAAAATATTTACTGCTTAGAAAAGCTTAGTATATTTTTGCTGGGGAGTGACATAGAAAAAGTTTTTAATTTTATCTGCTTTTGTTATATAATAATAAGAAATTGCAAGCAACCAGTTTCATGAACAATTTCTTAGTGTAAATTTCGGCTCATTTTGTATAAAAATAATTTTCTGTTTATTTAATATGTTGCATAAACAATATGCTTTAAGCACACGCTTACAAATAAATTAATCTCTAAGGTGGCCACTTTTATTCTATGTATATACATAGCTTGGCAGTAGAAAGTTTTTAACACACAAAAAATAAAAATTAAAGAACAAATAAAAGAAATCAGAATATTATCCTTACCCCCTTTGTTACACAAGTAACAACAGCAATAAATGCAATAAAATCCGGAGCCTTTTAATGCAACATTTAAACAGCAATGAGAAAACAAACAAAAAAAATATACAAGATCTTTTACTACCACATCTAAACGAACCTTACAATGTGATTTTCTTTTATATTAACTAAATGTGGTACATAGGAAGTGCTTCAATGCACTAATCGACAGACTTTAGGACTTCATCAAATAAAATTTGTATAGCCAAACTCTGACCAAAAGGATAATAAGGTTAGGAAAATTTATTTCAGCATAAGCCGATGGCTTTGGCAGCCAGTGCTATTAATATATATATATATATATAGATATATATAAAACGTAGCGTTTCTTTGTTCCTAACGCATGACGTCTGGAAGTAATATGTAGTTAAAAAAATAATTACGGGTAGGGCAACGTTTTCCGGAGTCAGCTAGTATTTTATATAATTTTAATATCAAGTAAATAAATAAATAAAAATAAGCTATTTCAGTAGCAAAAAATTAAATTTTTGTGATAAAATAATTTTGGCAATCTTAAAAATTTATTGCAACCCAAGTATCCAAGTATATATTTATATTTATATATTTGCATAAGCCATATACCGAAATATAGCGACCATATAAAATTAAGTCTCTAGCTTTAGTCATTTGGGCAGGGCAATGATTAGCCAGTTAGTCTAGCACGTTACTTTTATATATATATATGTATATATATATATATATATATTAGATCCCTGCAAAAGGCCACTTACATGAACTTTTAAGACATAAGGGATTTTTCAAATGCTTTACTACAGCGAGGTCTTCTAAAAGAAACGCTACTTAACAACAATTTTGACAAGACATTTGTTTCAGTTATTGCAGGTATAGGAGTAAAGAAGAAAATATTTCGTCACGGAAGAATTTGTGATGCTTGCTTCTTCATACGCATGGGCGCGTATACAAAAGTCATGCATGTGCATACACACACACGTTGTGTGTATGATCTACTATTTTTCTGCGCACATACAAACGCACACATGCATTGACGTAAGTTGTGTGCGCTTACGTTAAAAAACCACCCTTAAACACATAATAGCTTACCATCTACATCTTACACACGCACACTTAAACGTACAATATGCAAACTAACAAGCATACACTCATCAACACTACTTCTTTTGAGTGTTTGTTAGGAACAAAAAGTCTTCGCGACATCGCTTGTAAACACTCATATACACGAACATCAATAAATTCATCGTGCTTCGCTTTATTAAACGACATCATTTTTTATTGGTTTAGTATAATACATGCTACGACAATACATTTAATAAACAAGACTTATTTACATTTCAAAACTGCTTGCACAGCCCTCTAACATATATGTATATGTGTGTATGTATATACGAGTAGCATATATATCAAACAAAATCTATGAGTTTAAACGAATACAGCCCAAACTATAAACAAAACCTCTAGTTTACTCAATCTTTTAATATCTATACGAAGAAGTTCATCATAAAAAGATTTTATGCAAAAAGCCGCAACTTGTCGTACAGTGTTATTTCTTTTATAACTGCCTAAGTATTGTAAGAACGATAATAAAATTCAACACTTTTTTTATTTACATTTTATTGTTGTTTTTTGTTACACATGTATTACTGTAGAGATCTTGTTGCTGCTTGCAACATTGTTGCCTGCTAACAACACAAAAAAAAACGCAAATATTACAGCTTCCAAGGTATTGTGACTGCTTTTATGCTTCTGCTGAAACATCATTAAGTGTTTATCATCATTATTATTATCAGCATAAATTCATTGAAGTTTTATGCTTTTATTTTACAATATAAAGAAAAAAAGAAACTTGTTCAAAATACTCGTACAGTTACCGTAATGATGATTAAATAAATTGTTTTGGCTTTCTTTATTTTTTCTTGAAGTACTTTTAAGATTAAAGTAAATATTTATATATTTATGTGTAATATTGTAGTGACCAGTGAAGTGATTTTTATTTCTTTAATATCTTTTTTTTTTTTTCTTAAGATTTTAAGGTATTCAAATTCGGCGCGTATATAATTTATGGGCAAATCTTCAAGATTTTGGATATGATTGGCGAATGAAAATCAATTAAAGATCCATTTGTTTGAATAACAAGAAAGTTTCGCTTAAATAACATTTAAAAATTTTCGGAGATGAGTTTGTGATAAAATTGATTTTTATTTCAGCGCATGCATTTTGATTAAGAAAAAAAAACATTTAATGAAGTCCTCTCTCTGCATGCAAAAATTTACAAAATTATTTCATAAAGACATTTACTAAAAAGAAAATATCGTGTTAGTTTTTATTGGATTACAGCAAAAAAAAAAAAAACTAAGAAGAAGTAAAAGAAGTTCAAGATTTTTTAAAGCACTTATATAAGGAAAGGACACAGGGCTAAACTTTACAAAACGTAATGCTAATGGAAACAATTTAAGAGTCTGATTTTTTAAAACGCAATGCTTATCGTTGACAAATTTTGTATGTATTTTGGTTTTGTAATTTAAATATTTTCCACATAAAATTTGTCAACGCTTGGCGTTGCGTTTTACAAAATAAGGCCGTAAATTACAAAAACAAAATACAAAAATTAGTCAACGCTGAGCGTTTCGTTTTACAAAATAAGGCCCTTAATTTTTTAAGTACGCAGAAACCTACCAACAATTTTCAATAAACAAAATGTGAGGACATTTAAAGAGGAAATTTTCCAAAACGGTAAGACTTAAAATTCCTAAAATTAAAAATCCCCAAATCGCCACACTAAAAAAATCTCTAAAACTAAAATAAATTGCTAAAAATCGAAAAACCCCTCAAAATGAAAAAAAAACGCCAAGACTTAAAAATCACTAATAACAAAAAAATCCCAAAATTAAAAAAATCTACAAAACAAAAAAATTTTCAAAATTAAAATAAAGCGCTTAAACGAAAAATACCGCAAAAAATAAAACAAATCGCTAAAATGAAAAAAAGTCTCCAAAACGAAAACAATTCCCAAAATTAAAAAAACGCTAAATGAAAAATATGCAAAAAAAATCACCAAAAGTAAAAAAGTCGGAAAACAACTAAAAAAAATCGCCTAAACCGAAAAAAGTCGCCGAAGCTAAAAAAGGACCAAAACTTAAAAAAATGAGTAAGGCTAAAAAATAACTGAAAAAATCGCCAAAAGCCGAAGAAATCGCCAAAACGAAATAAAGCGCCCAAACTAACAAAATCGCTAAAGCTACAAAAATCGTCAAAATCCGAAAAAGAAGGCAAAACGAAAAAAAACGCTAAAACTAAAATAAAACCGAAACAAAAAAAATTTAAATGTGTACATCAAGTACTTATCGCTCCTTTACTCAAACAACGTCTTAACTCAAAAAAAAAAAACCAGTTTGACAGAAAAAGAGTTTAAAGTTTTCAATTTACACACAACTTAATGGAAAAAGAAAATGATATTTTTCTCTAAAGAATTGAGTAAACAAGATATCTGTATTTAGTTTTTACACAATATGAAGAACGAAGAATGTTTGAGTTATGACATTGTTTGAGTAAATGGGCGATATGTAATGTCCGTACGGAACAATTCGTGTGCGAGTCAAATTCGAACTTTACTGAATTTATGGGATTAGTACTGAAAGTAAGTTGATTGAATATTTATACGCATTTTTTGAAGCCTTGAATAAAGCGCAATTTTACCTTAAAAATCAAAGCTTCCACGACTTGTGCAAGCCCGTTTCAAAGCAGGAGACTATATAACGTTAGCTCACATGCTCAAACAACCACAATTTTCTACCTCTCCTGGATATTAAAGATTTTTTTTAATGTTTTTGATTTAATGTAAGCTATGATATTTGAAATTTGACGCTTATATGGCTGGACTAGTCCCCAAAGAAACCTTTAAATTATACAATTTAAGGATCTAAAATGAATATGAAAATATTTATTATCAAACCTTAACATAATGCACTTATTGCTCTAAGGCAGATCAACTCAAAATTTGGGATTTTCACTTGAAAAAAAATAAATAAAAAATTCATAGTATATCAACTCTACTGGGTTATTTAGAAGAAAATAAATTTTTAACTATTAATTTACTCGCGTATATTAACTGATAAGGTATTATATCAATCAATACATCGCTCGCATCTCAAGAAAAATTTAAGTTATCAAAACATGCTTGAAATTTTAAAAATTCTAGCAATTATATGGTCGGTATTATAAAATTTTTTTCTATTATATCAGTGACCAGTAATGGGTTCATTTATGTCAGAAATTTTGAAACTTTTTTCACAAGAATATATTTTCATTTTTTTATGCACCTGATTGGAACTTTGAAAATATTTAAGAACAATAAAGACTTTTTGCTTGTCATAACTTCGTTTAAGATTAGGAAATGTTTCTGATATTTTTTTGCATATAAAGAAGTTATTAAGGAAAACTTTTTGTGTTGAAATTATTTTATTTAAACGAGCGTGATATTGCCCACTTTTTTTTAATATGGGAAGTAGATGGTTTTTCAAACTTTCAAAAGAATCGATGAAGTAACAGAAGCTGAGAAACTAAATTTACTTTCCAAGGGCGTGGCATTGCCCACTTTTCTAAGCATAGAAAATATTAAAGAGCGAGAAGAAGTCAATGTATGAAAATATAATAGAGTGAGAGGGACTCAAATGTGTGTGCAAAGTTTCATTAGAATTTGTTAAATATTACTACGTTTCTAAGGGCGACTACCCTGACTAAGGCACTATTTGCAAATAAAATGCTTTAGGTTGTCACACTTTCAAATGTTTGATAACAAAAAACAAGAAATGGATAAATATTGCACAAAAAACATTGATAGAAGAAAATGATCACATTAAAGAAATAGTTGTTTGCTACTTTATAGATTTACCACAACTTTTTTTTGTAAACATAAATAACTTTTCTATTGAAAAGCTACGAAGTTTTTGTACATTTGTTATGTCGTATAAACAGTGCGTTAAATTTATTTGCAAATAGTGCGCATATAAATGAAGTATGTAACTATCTGAAACATATTATTTATTTTAAATGGGCATGGTAGTGCCCAAATTTACAACAATTGGCTACAAATAAGTAACTGAAAAAGAAGATTTATTTTATCCTGGGTGGCCCCGCCTCCTTTTATGATCTTAATTATTGGTTTGCTACGAGAACCCAATGAGTATGCAAAGCTTCATAACAATGGGTTCCACTGTACTAATACTGTCGCAAGATTTGCCACTAACACACATTTTACATTGCAAGTTAAGTAAAAACTTGAGTGACGTTTTTGAAGCAACCGAACTCATAATGGTTACGGACCCTATCTGCTTTAAAGTTCAACTATCTTTGTGAAAATATTTGTTTTTTTTTTACCATAACAAATTATTTTATGTTTATTATCACATTAGATTAATCTTCTGACTTTCTACAATGACTATAATCTTTATTAGTTACGACTACCTTAAGTTACGAGTATTGAAGCTAAGCAACTAAATTTCCTTTCAAAAGTTAAATATTTATTTAAATATTATTACAAACATTTGCTAATAAATAAACAAATACACACCTTTCCTTTCATTCATATTCACCAGCTAGCAAAAAAAAAAGACAAACTTCGATACAACCAAACACATTAAGGCACAAACATCATAGTAATAAAGTTTAAACCTTACCTTAATGACTGTAATAAGCCGAGTTAACAACTAAAAAATACTCTTTTTTTTTCGACAAACGAAAAAAAAGATATTAGTTATGACTTCAACCGCACATAAACGTATATCGGCAAAAATCCATTATTATTATTATTATTATTAGTACGATTTTCTTTTACTTTTTGAACTTTCAAACGTTTGAAATATGACGACAATTTAGACAGACACTCACCTGCAATAAAGATAAAGAAGAGAAGAGAAAAAAAACAAATAGTTAAATAAATAAACATATTAAATAAAATCATTGAAAACAAATCATAAAAGTAAATATAAATTATAATATAATCGTATTAGTTAATAGTCCATAATTTATAAACACAATTTACGTTAAAGTTTTTTTTTAACTTTAACTAACATGAGCGTGGCAATAACAAATAAAATTTTAGATTTTAACTGAAAATTAAAGCCTAAATTTATTTTAAAATTAAAGACAACAATTTAAGCAGATGCTAAGTTATAGCTGAAATATGCAAAACTCTGTTTGAGTTAAAAAAAATTTTAATGATTTTTTAATAAGTTCAAGCATTAGATATTTAAAAATCATTTTGAACACTGTTTCTATGAAAATTAATTAATTTTAACTATAAATAATGTGTTTAGTGGAATATTAAAATTTAGGCAGATTATCTACTGAAGACTAACAGTGATATTCATAATTGTTTATTAAAGCTTATTTAGGTTTAATGTACGAATTTTGTATCAGAAATACAGTTGAAAGAAAGCTTTAACAGCCAAATTCACCAACTCTATTTAAATATCAATTCGTATTTAAAAGTGCTTTTTTTATATATTTTATTTTATATTTAAGAAATTTATTATTCGACATATTGTCAGAAGTTTATTTTAGTTTGAAATTTATTTGCTGTTGGTTCAGCGTTGTCTATATGCATTTCATTGTTGCTGTAACAAATCATCAGTAGACTTCAACCACACAGCAAATAAATTTCAAACTAAAATAAACTTCTGACAATATGTCGAATAATAAATTTCTTAAATGTTAAATTTAGATTTTATTTTTCATTTTGCCTTACAATTACTTTTATTGTTATCCAATGGATTTCTAATTGTATAAAGGTGTAGAAAAATAAAATAGATTCAAATCGAATATAAATTATTTGCTGGCTTTTTTGTGTTAGTTTTTAAGCCTACTACGCTTATTTTTCTTGTGATTTTCAAAAATATTATTATTTGTGAATTCTCAAATAGTTCTTGAAAGTCTGTGCATAAGATAAGAGGTTTGTGACTACTCAAAATGTGTGGTTGAAGTCTACTGATGATTTGTTACAGCAACAATGAAATGCATATAGACAACGCTGAACCACCAGCAAATAAATTTCAAACTATTTTATTTTATTTTTGAAATGAAAATTAGCTTTTAAATATGAATATAATTTGCGAAATAGGCCTTAACTTTCTCCAAAAAAAATTATATTTTTATATAGTGTTCCTTAAAACAACATCGAATTATTTATTATACACTAGCTTTCCCGACAGACGTTGAACTGCCACTGAATTCACACACATTCGTATAATTTATTTAAATAAATAAAATCTAAAAACCAGAAAAAGTATCAAATGTAAAAAATGTTCACAGGTTTTACCCCCTAAAAAGTACCCAGTATTCTTTATTTTTTTATTCTGTAACATATTCTATCCGTCTACCGAATTTTATTTAAATCCATTTAGGCATTTTCGCTTTACAGTGGAACAAACTCAAACTTACAACAGCAATTTCAACTATTGGTTTTTTGTTACACAGTGTAATGTTCCGCACAAATTCCTTAATTTCTCCAGAACAAACAAACAATACAAAAAAAGATTGGGGAATCGGTCCAGCCGTTCACGCGTGATGCAGTTATAAAGGGATTCATTTGTACATAAGTATTTTCATTTAAAACGTATTAAAAATAAAAATTATTTTTTAAGTTTTAACGTTTTAATAACGTAATTTTTCTTTGTTAAAATATTTGTAATAAAAGATAAAGTCCCAGTATATATTTCCTATCAAATAAGACACTTTATTTTCTCAATGCATATATTAAGAGCTTTAAAAACACACAATGTTAAGCTATTTACCGCTGGAATACCACGATGTTAACTTTCTTGTTCTTTACATAATACTAAACTTGGAATGGAAAAAGTCCCTGTATACATTTTCTATTAAACTAAACACTATATTTTCTCAATACAAATATTAAGAGCTTTTAAAACACACAATGTTAAGTTATTTACTGCTGGAATACCGAGATGTGAACTTTCTTGTTCTTTGCATAATACAAAACTTGGAATGAAAGAAAAAGTCCCGGTGTATATTTGCTATCATATTAGACACTTTATTTACTCAATATAGATATTTTTTTTTAAACACAAACACAATTCGCAAAGCGATTAGCTTGTCTGCGAAAAACACCCAGGGTCTATGGTGGGAATCGAACCCACGACCTCTGGACTGAGAGGCTAGCATCGCTACCACTCAGCCACAGGGGCACCCAAGATTTTAAGATATTAAGAGCTTTTAAAACAAACAATATTAAGTTATTCACAGCCGCAATAGCACGATGTTAACTTTCTTGTTGTTTCTACAATACTAAGCTTGACTTGGCTGACTGATGCATTGCAAATTTAAAAAACTATTAGCAACATATAGAAAACCTCTGCTTATTCAAAAGGCTCCCTCAATTTTAGTTTTCGATCATATTATTAAATCGTGTTAAATATCTTTTATTTTTGTAATTAACAAATATAATTGGTTTTTAGTTCATTCATTAGATATTTTTATTGTATTAATAGGGCATTTACACCTGCACAAAATCTAGCAGATTTTAATTAAAATTTTTATGAAAATCTATACAGTTTACACAATGTAGTTATTTTATTTATCTTTATCAAGATTTTTTTTATCAAAAAAAAGCCCATTAACCGAAAAATTTTCAAAACTACAACCAAACAACTGTAATGTAGCCGATTCACACACCTTTTTAAGCAGGCCGAAGCTAATTCAATAATCTTTTATATAAATATATTGTACTGGATAGTAAAAATAAAATAAAATATTAGATTTTCAGTAGATTGCCTACAAATCTACTCACAAACTGGATTTGGCTTTGTATGGAAAATCTAGTAAAAAGCAGCTAGATTTAATTCGAAATCTAGTAAGTATTAGATTTCGAGATAATGTAAATGCCCTATAAGAGCCTAAATCACAAATTCTTTCTAAATATCAATTCAAATTTAAAAGACATTTTCCATTGAAAAAATAAATTTATGTATCCAGCCATAACCGCTAAAATAGCCTAAGCGACATATTTTTTGGACATGTTATTTAACGAAATTCGACTATTTACAATCGGAAATAACTGATTTTGGTGAAAAAATTAATATCGAAAATTGTGTCGCTTATGCTTTTTTTGGCGGTTATGGCATGATATGAAAAAAGACTTTTAATTCCTGAATTGATATTCAAATAGAATTGGTGAAATAGGCTCTAAACATTTTAAATGATTTTTAAAAAGACGATTGAGTGGCATTTTAATGAAAAGTTATATGTTCATGTCGGTATAGCCTCTTTATCGAGTTGATTGTTTTAAATCATTAAAATTTTATAATGTCTTTATCGTCATCTTAAATGTAAACAGACTCAACTACACTTTTATATTTTTTACAGGAAATATAAAAAACGTTATAAATAAAATCAATAATAATAAAGTACTCTTGAAAATGTTTTCCGAAAGTTACTTGTACTATGGATACTTATTTGCTGTTAACCAATTATTTCCTTTCTATGTATGTATATTTAAGCATTTATGTTAGTTACGTTCCTTGCAATAAAAAATAGATGCATTCATAATTACGTCCATTTGAATTACTATACTAAAGTCGTTATTTTTCATCGCAGAGGTCTAAGTATTTGCATGAACCACAATCAATCAAAAACTCCATTTCAAATTTTTGAGTAGCTGCGTCCATTTGCATTTAAGGTGACGATATATAAACTTCCTGTTTACAGTAAACTTACAAGAAAAAATCTGCCCCAATTTGAGCTGTAACATAGGGAGGAGAGTCTACCGAAATGTCCAGTTTCTTGAAATAATTTCATTCGAAAATTTTCGGTGTAACTTTGCCATAAAGGTCCTGTTAATGTGTGAACTCACTTCCTCTTATTCAAAGGAGATCTCTCTCTGTTTTTTGCAGTAAAGAAAATATCTTGTAACATTTTTAAATAAAGATCTCTAGCGACCGCTACAGTGCGACCGACTTGTTATAAAAATATATATAGCCCGACAACACAGCTTAGTGAAACTACATACTCGTAGTTTATTGTGACTAGAAAGAAAAGAAGAATTTGTGGATTAGAGTCGCTCCACATTTGACAATTTTGCTCATTCTCATACGCCATTTAGACTTTTTTCTAAGTTGTTTTTAACGATTTGCTAGAATAGAATCAAATATTACCATGGAGGAGTAGGAGGGTTAACATGTTCCAAAAACTATTTGCCAGAATATTTTCTACAAAGTTACTAAATATACCCTACACCTCAGATGTAAAGAACACATGCACCAAGAGAAAAAACAGCTTAAAATCAATAAAAATATTGAGTTAATAGGAAACATTAACGAAAGTCTAGTCATGTTGAAATTTTTTGATTTTATAGTATTCATTTATTAATTTTATTTATTTTTAAATATCTCAATATACATTTTCTGTTTTATGGAAAATTATTGAATTAAAATAACGCGTTCTTATATATAAGTTGCAGCTTTTCCCTGAGTGTATTTTCATACACCGATATGATGCACGAAGAGACCAAACGTGGAAATTTTAAACCGTCTTAAAATAAAATTCTCATGTCATATTCAAAACGTGGATCCTCTAGCAGAATTCATTGACAAAACCCCATTATTTTTTATTTCATATTGCACTGCATACTTTGTATTATTTTAACTTTTAAAAATTTTGTTTTGAAGAAGTTTCGACACAATTTACATGCAGTAGGAAATGGTGTATTGTTAAAATAAATAAAGAACTTTTTCTTAAGTCATTATTGTTATTTTCTTAAGGAAGTTCTAAGCACAGATAACAACAAAGTACAAAACAACGTCATCGAATACAAAAACTGTGAAATAAAAACTCTCTATTCGTATGTGTTTTTTTTTATCTTAAAGTTTTCTTTACCAGCCCACACTATTATCGGGGTACACTTGGTATTTTTCTATTTTTTGGTTTAATATTATATTTTTTTTTCTTCTTTCATACAGCTTTTAAGTTTAAGATCTTGGGTAAAAAATGTTATTTCCTTTGTTAAACTCTCTCAAATATAAAATAGTTGTATATCTTGGTCCGTGTATCTGTTTGCAAAAATAAAAAATAAAAATAAAATAAATAAAAAAAATAATAATAATAACAAAAACAATGTTTCTTTGTGTTCGTAAACATTTGTCCCATGGGCTACTATCAAATAACCAAAATCAATAATAATTCAAACAATTATTATTTTTACCAAATACTGCCCATACACAATCTATTCAGCCATTGCTTATTATTACTTTTGTATTGTACACCCAGAAAAAAGATTGGTTGGAAAACGTTTAGTCCAATAAAATATCATTTGCATTAACTATATTTCAGTTCACGCTATCAATTGGTTAACCCAACCGAATAAAATATTACAAATTGGATTTTACGACAAACTTTTGGTATTAGCAACTAAAAAATTGTCGTTCTATATTAAAATTAAAATAAAAACTTTCAATCAGTTGCTGTAACTAACTAGAGGTTGAGTTTACTATCATAGTTTATAGCAGCAAATTAAAAAATTAACTTTTGTGACTTTCAAAGATATTATGATTTTTGAATTCACAAATGCTTTTTGAAAGTCTGCGCATAAGATAACAGGTTTGTGGCTTTTCAAAATGTGTGTTTGAGGAAATATACATATATAGACATGCTTCACCATTAGGAAATAAATTTCAATTAAAATAAACTTCTGACAATATGTCAAATAATAAATTTCTTAAATTGTGTATTTTTATTTGCGTTTATTGTTTATTTTTATTTCAGCAAGGAAGGCCAACTTTTCTTTTACAAGTACCAATTATGATATTGTTTTAATTATATTAACCACATTTTCGGTAGCAAGAATAACATTTATTTCAAATTCCATATTGTCAACCAATTTTTTCTGTTGCTGCAAATATTGGGTTTAGGGTTATAATTAAAATATAGCGGTACCACAAGAAAATTTCAGTCGCTATAGCAGAATTCTATGATAGTTGCTGCAACCGCCAAAATTCAATTGGCAACAAATTCGGTTGTCACAACGAATCTGTTTTCTCTGTGTAGTATACTCGTGTGTTTTTTTTCTGGAGTTTTATTTCTATATTTTTGCTTAAACTTAGAATGTCTTTTGTTAGGCCTTTAAGTATTTTTGCATTATTGTTGCACTTACATAGATATATATGCGAGCAGCAACACGCGCTTGAGTGTTCATTTCGTTCAAATATTTGTGAGAAGAACAAAAAAAAAAAAAAAAAAAAAAAAAATAACACAACACAAAGAATTTTCTACACGCCTTTTGAAATTATGCGGAAACGCAAGTCACAATGACATTGGTACTCTAACGGAGATAAAATACCCCACAAATTATAATGGACATAGGCTTTTTGTTTCTTTTCTTTTAATTTTTTTTTTTCTAATTTAATTTCATTTAATGTGTGTACAATAGTTTTGCGACTAAAACAAAAAATTTTATACGTTATTACATTGTATTATAAAAAGAAATATATTTTTTTTTTTAAATTAAAAACATGAAAACTTGTTTTATGGCCTTCACTCTTCATACCTCGATAAGTTATTAAAGGGGATTTATATAGAATTTCACTGAATCTCGATACCAAAAATCTTGCGAAATTTACTTGATTTAATTAACTTTGAAGAAAGTTCTTTTTGACATTGGTCTAAACCAACGGTTTCAGAATGGGGTCCACGGGCACTTGGTGGTTCGTATCAATCATTCTAGAGGTTTTTTTTTATTTATGTACATTAGTGACCTGCACAAGACCATTTATAAGACCTTTCAAGACATGAGAGATTTTTCAAATGTTTTACTACAGCGAAATATTCTAAAACAAACGCTAAACAATACTGTTGGCAAGACAAACAACTGAAGCAAATGTCTTGCCAACAGTTTTGTTAAGCGTTTGTTTTAGAATATTTCGCTGTAGTAAAGCATTTGAAAAATATCTCATGTCTTGCAAGGTCTTATAAATGGCCTTGTGCAGGACACTAATTCACGTCAGAAAAATGCGTGGTTTTACCATGCTTGAACCCAGGACTTTCGGTTTTATAGTCAAAGTGCTAACTAACATCAGCCAACTTAACCTATAGATACTACGCTCTTCATACACACAGTATGCATCGCCTGTAAGATATTCTGGAAGGAGAGATTGCTTAACTATATTCAAGGGACGTTTAAGATTATCTACCCCAGGATCTTCTAAAATAAATTTCCGAATTTGAAGAGCTGATAGCGGCCATATTTTTAAAGATATGTCTGTCAAATTGTCAGTCGCTAATTTAGTCTGTTTTGTTAAACCGCCATGGAAGGACACAGAGACAATGCAGTACAGTTATGAAATTGAATGGAATTTCCCGGTATAAAAGGAAATCAAATAATTTGATTAATCTTCCATGACAAACGAAAAAGTTAGAGGAAAAAACTCTGGTTTTCAACCAATAAGTTTTGTGGTGATGTTGTTTTAGTAAATGATTCTTATAAGTCCAGGTGATGAAATTATAAACAGGGACAAGGACTTCATGCATTTAAAAAAGGTATTTTAGGCGCCTAAGATATGACATCAAAAACGCAAAATATGCACTAAAAACAATAAAATATGCACATATCTTTAAAAAAAAAGTATTCAAAAGTAAAGTTCTCAATCTACATATCACTAAATAAAGATATAAATATATTTTGTTTTCTCAAGAGGTGCGTGTACAAGCCTTTTATATTAAATCTTTACGCAATATTAAATATGGTATAATGATTCTTTCTGCATTATTAACTCCAAACTCGCATTTTCGAGATACGTAAATAGAAAAAGAAAAGTGTTGTTATTTATTTATTTTCATTAAAAATCTTTTTATTATTCATACATATGTATTATCGAATGTGAAGTCCAATCAATTTGTTCTTAGAAAGCTTTGTGCATTGAAAAAGGCCTTGTAACGTCTGTGGATGTAATCGGCTCAAACGTAAATGATTCTTTTTATATAATGTTGTATATTTATTTAACTCAACCATTACAATGGATTGAATACTAGCTAATAGATTTGGTTTTTGAATCCGTTATAATTTTTAAAAACAATATCAAGTTTAAGCATAATTGTTTCATCTACTTTCGGCTTTAATAGCAGACAATTTGAAATTATCAAAATTACAATTTCCATTAAATTTGGTAGGTGTGTGTGCTTGTACAATCGTTCTACAATTCTATAACAATGCAAGCGAATACAGTTGCCAAAAATTGTTTTGAAATATTTTTGGAAATTTGAACTTTTGAGAAAATATGATACAAAATCAGCATTTATATCAAAATATGAGACAAAAATATGTATTTATGACTAAATTATGCAAAAATATGAATTTTCAGCAAAATATGCAAAAATATGCACTAACAAATCGATGCCACTTTTACGCAAATTCATTGTTTCGTAAAGATATTTCGTTCCAGCCATTATCAGAGTTAAGGGAAAAAACATGCATTTGCATGAAACCCCTGTCCCTGCTTATAAATGACCTGCAAGGGGCCCCTTAATTAAGCAGTTTTCTTTCTTACAAATAACGCTGTTTTTCTTTGATCCATTAACCAAATAGCCTTTAATCAGCTTGAATATTTAATCATCAATAATATAAGGAAGTAATGTCCACTAGCTCATTAATACAAATCAAAGAACAAAAAGTCATTAAAAATTGTTCATTCACTTGATTTTATAACCGCTAAAAGATCTTTAATAAAAATAGCAATTTTCTTATGACTTTCAGGGATTAGAATGACAGTCAATGAATAATAAACTATTATGACTATAAACAGTTTTCATAATCAACATGAAACTCATAATAAAATGCTAAATAATATAAATGAAAAGAAAAGGCTGAAAGGAAGTAGTAAAAGAAACTAACTCTACATAGGACTTGGGTGAATTACATATGCCGCTTAAAAATTGGTGCAAACTTTTAACAAGGTTTATTCAAATATATAAAAATATATAAAAAGAATAGGGAAAAACAAAAACAACGCATAATTTGGAATATATATATATATATATATATATATATATATATATATATATATATATATATATATATATGTATTTATTAGAAGCATGCAAAACACTATTTAAAAGAACTTTCAAGACATAAGGAATTTTTTTAATACTTTATTGTAGTGAAGTCTTCTAAAACAAACGCTAAACAACACAGTTGGCAAATATATTTATTTCAGTTATGGCAGGTATGATAGTAAAGAAGAAAATACTTCGTGATTTAAGAATTTGTGATGCTTGCTTCTTCATACGCATGGGCGCGTACGGAAAAGTCATGCATGTACATACGCACACACGTTGTGTGTATGACATGCATTGACATTAGTTGTGTAAGCTTGCTTTAAAAAAGCACCCTTTCACACACACACTCAAACGTGCAATATGCAAAATAGCAACCATACACGCATCAACACTACCTCTTTTGAGTGTGTGTTACGAACAAGAAGTCTTCGCGACATCTCTTGTAAACACCCATATACACGAATATCAAAACATCCATCGCGCTTCGCTTATTAAACGACAACATTTATTATTGGTTTAATATAATACATGCCAAGGGAATACATTTAAAAAACAAAACGTATTTACATTTCAAGACTGTTTACGCAGGCCTCTAATATGTAAACACATTTATATGAAAAAATGGAGCCACTCTTTCTAAATTTCTCATGTTTATCTGCAACATTTATAAACTTGTTTTGCTTATTTTTAATAGCAAACTTAGCAGCAGTATATTCCTTAGTTTTAAGGATCGGTTTGGCTAATTCAAAAAAAAAAATATATATTAGACTTATTAAGCTTTATCAAATAGTATATTTTACCGGATCTATTCAAATACTATTTCAGCTTTAGGCATACCAATATCAATAAATTTCACTCTCTAATTTATCCTTAAAACCTAAAACATACACATACTTATGCTTTACTAATTCGCAACTGAATATTCCTGTATTAGCAAAGAGAATCACAAAACTTATACATTAATACACATGCATACATAATCTTTTCACCTGCAATATTAACTTCAAAAATATCAGAGTACAATAAAATTAATCGTAAAATATATAAATATATAGCTTTTCTTTAATAGCTGAATAGGTTGAACAGACGAAAGAGGAGGAGTTATGAAAATAAAGTTAACAGAAATTTAATCTATTGACTTAAATCTATGGGCAGCAAAATAAAGATAGAGAGAAATATAAAGCAAAAGGAGTAAAATAAAAAAAAACGCATAACAAACATTCTAGCCAACACTTTCAACTGATGGCCAATTGCCACTTATGAAGAATGTTCATATGGCACATACAAACTTAAAAGCCAGTTAAAACATTAAGAACATGTGTATGTGTTTGTATGTGTGTAGCATATGTGAGTGTAATAAAAATAAAAGCAGCGCTTACGTATTATACACAAACGTTTTAATAGAAATATAATACGTTGCAAGGCGACAAGATGTTTGAAGGAATGGTATCCGAAATTATTTGCGGATTAGGAAAAAAATCGCACTTTTAGAATAACATTGGACAGACTATCAATCACCTTCAACAACGCGCACTAGACCACGTTGATTTGTCAACTTCTTTTGGCCAGCATTTGATGATATATACTACGTTTATACGCACGGCTTGTAAATTTTTGCCATATTATTGTTTTTATTGCGACTTACTAATTCAGAAAACTATTCACGATTAATGAATGCACTACTTGCATATAAAATGATTGATGTTGCCACACTTACAAATATTTGCTAATAAAAAAATCAATAAATTAATAAATATTGCACAAAAAAACATTGATAGAAGATAATAATGACAATAAAAACAAATTATTATTTGTTATTTTATATATTTACACAATTTTTTTGTAAACATTAGCAAAATTTCTATAGAAGTGCTAACAAGTTTTTATACATTATAACAGTGAGCTAATTTATTTGCAAATAGTGCGCGTATAAACGTAGTAATAGACACCAATGACATGTGTTTTTAGCAGAAAAGCGCTGCGTGCCACACGGCTAATACCACATAGCACATTGTTGTGTACCTCCCTTTATATAATGCACTGTATCATAATACGATTGCATGCATTGTAACACAAATTATTGTAATAATTAAAAGAACGCAGCTGGCTTTATAAAATTTAAATGACACACTTTTATTTTTATTGCTAAGTTATTTTATTATAAGTGGTCAGCAAAAGCAAAAAGAGAAAGAAATTTAAATATTGTAAAATTAAATATAGCGTATAAGTATAAAATAAAATCTTCAATAAAATTAGACTTTGATTTACAAATGCAATTCAGCAACAATTTTGCCTTTGTTTTGTTTTTTAATTTTCTGAGCCTTTGTTTGGCAGTTCTTTTGAACGCCTAAATTCAAGCTGGAGTCCTTTCAGAACCCTTGTATAGGGAAATTACAAATCATTTACATAACATGGCGATCCAGCCAATACACGTTATGTCACTCGAAGCTAGTGTGAACTGGCCACTGAGATTGTGCGATTTGAGTCCTTCAGAAATAAAGAAATTCTTTTTCTAATAATAATAATAATAATAATAAAAACCACAAGCTACAGCTGGGCATTCAAAGGCAATATAACCCAGGTCATCGGACTTGAAAATTTTACATTTCTAGGTGAAAATTTGCTCGCTGTTATATTCCGAACGAACAAAAAATGTCGATGATATCTCACACACACTTTGTTTTGTTTAAATTTAAAAAGAGAAAACGCTTTTACATATATAACATTGCATTATTTTAAAGTCCTTCATATCTAGAATTACGAGAACCAAAAGTATCAAGACAATTTGTATGGAGATCTGTTAGAATATTAAACTTCATAAAATACTATATAATACTGTGCGGTTGTCTATCCAAATGTCGCTTTGTCAAATTATGCGTTTTGTTTGTCACTGCATATGCAGCGTACAACTGTTTGTAAGTATGTAAGTGTGCGTCTCAACAACGAAAAAAAATTAGTGCCTAGAACAAAATAGAAGAGAACTCGTACGTTGCTGGCAACAACAACTTGTAACTTCCTGCATGCGTAGGTTGTTATGACAAGGGATGGGCAGGCTTAATGTAATTGCAAAAACCAAACATACGTAAAAAAGAATAACATAATACCAATGAGTTGAAATAACCACATATATATATATGTGTGTGTGTACATATGTACATAGCGTTAGCTGAAGGGTAAAATAAGGTAAGTGAATTTCGAGTGCTCATTAAACATTATTTTTTTGCGAAAAAAAACCGTCAATCAAACCAAGGAAAAGCTCGATAAATACTATGGGGACTCTGCACCATCGATTTCAATCGTAAAAAAGAGGTTTACTCACTTTCGTTGTGGTCGCTCAAGTACAAATGACGCTGAACGTTCTGGACGGCCAACTGAGGTTAGTACACCCGAAAATTTTGAAAAAATCCACGATATGGTGTTGGCGTATCAAAGATTAAAAGTGCGTGAAATTGTTGATGCCATAGGCATTTCATATGGCAATATGGTTTCGATTTTAAATAATCAACTAGATTTAAGAAAGTTGTCTGCAAGGTGGGAGACGCGTTTGCTCTCAATTCACCATAAACGTAAACATGTGACAACTTCAAAGGATTGTTTGGAGTTGTTTAACCGAAATCCGAATGAGTTTTTGCGGCGTTTTGTAACTGTGGATGAAACATGAATCCATTACTGTACTCCGGAGACCAAGCAGCAGTCTAAACCTGCTCCAAAGAAGGCCAAAGTGAGTTTGTCGGCCAACACTGAAAGGAAAATCATTCATTCAGAGAATGAAACGGTTTCATTAAATGTTCTGCATTATATTAATGAAAGTTTTCATTAATACAATGAACAATTTCATTGTATGCATGAAATCTTTCCATCTCTGCTCTTCATGTGTTCTTCATAGTTCATTGTAATGGGTGTTTTTTATTGAGGTATAGAACTTTAAGTTGGCATCACTTTTTTAACTGGCGGCCATTTTGTCAGCTGTCAAGTGATTAATATTTAGTTTGGTTTGCCATTTCATCATGAACAGGTTGACAAAAAAACAAC
Source organism: Tachina grossa (assembly GCA_949987645.1). NCBI lineage: Eukaryota > Metazoa > Arthropoda > Insecta > Diptera > Tachinidae > Tachina > Tachina grossa. The sequence continues at coordinate 33,087,554 of OX465275.1, forward strand.
GCTTGCAAATCGTGCAAATTTATTTCGAAAATAATGGTTCAGTTCGCGAAGTTTACCGCAAACTGCGTCCATTTTATGGTCGACATAATCGTCCATCAGAGCAATTAATTCGGTTAACCATGGATCGTTTTCGCACTACGTTTACTCTATGTGATAATACGCATCCGCAGAGACGTCGAACAGTGCGCACCGAAGAAACAATTGCCGCTGTAGAGCAAAGTGTTGAAGAGGACCCGAATGAATCGATTCGCCAACGTGCACAGCAATTGGAGCCGACTAACCGACTATTTTGTTCCCGAATTGGATGGCATGAATGTGGATGAGTTGTGGTTCCAACAAGACGGCGCTACATGCCACACAGCGTACGTCACAATCGATTTATTGAAGGAAACATTCGATGAGCGCATAATTTCGCGGAATGGACCTGTCAATTGGCCACCAAGATCGTGTGATTTGACACCATTGGATTATTTTCTTTGGGGATATGTGAAGTCGCTCGTCTACGCCAACAAACCAGAAACGTTAGGGGACTTGGAAGCGAACATTCGTGGCGTTATTGCCAACATACGGCCCCATATGCTCGAAAAAGTGGTTGAAAATTGGACCTGTAGAATTGGCTTTATTCGAGCCAGCCGCGGCGGCCACATGCCCGAAATCATATTTAAACATTAATGGCATAAAATTATCCTTCCAATAAAGCCAAATTGATGGACATTAATTAATTAATTAATTAATTAATTAATTAATTAATTAATTTCAATTCGAAGTTCTATACCTCTAAAAAACACCCGTTATTAATGAAAATCGTTGCATTGTTTAAACGAATTTTCTTTTTGGCGAATTTGGGGCAAATATAAATAAGTTGCAAAAATTTTATTTTCTTACTGTATTCAGTTTGTCGAACTTAAATAAATAAAAAGTTATTTTATTAAAATATATTTTCTATTTCTTACTTTTCCAATGCTTTTAATTTCAAAGCAGTATGGTCATCATAAATGCAATGAAATCATTTCATTTATACAATGTAATATTCTTCATTGTATAGCAGATATCTCTCTCTTTCTCTTTTTTTATCCATTCACGTCCCTCACCACTATACAAACGCAAGAAGGTTGTGCCAAACATCTTATAAAGATGCTTGTTTTGTTAAGATTTTTGTTTGATTCTTTTAAACTTATGTTTGTGTATTGTGATTCTCAACAACATATTAAGAATTTTACTATAAACATGCAAGTTTTTCGGCTTACTCAAACATTATTTGGGTTGAACTCTACTGATGAGTTCCTTAAATTTTAAATGTGTTATGTTAATAAATACATACATATGCTTATATATTAAGTACATATGTATTTCTATATATTAAATAAAATAAAAAAATCTATATATCTTTTATTAAGTAGGTGGTTTGGAAGGGATATGATTTCATGTTTTTAATACAAAATTTTCATTATTTACTGCTTATTTTTCATTATATATATGAAATTTTCTTTATATTAATGAATAAACTTCATTTATAGTATGTAAAAACTTCATTAAATCAATGAAAAAACTAAATTATATTCATGAAATAGTTTCATTCTATTTATGATATAGCCGCCAAAATTAACTTCATAAATACAATGAATCATTCTTCATTGATCCAATGAAGGGCTTCATTAGCTGACTTTTAATGAAACATTTCATTAATACAATGAAGAATTTCATTGTCTGAATGAAGGTTTTCCTTTCAGTGAATAAGGTGATGACAACAGTTTTTTGGCATGAAAGCAGGATAATCAACATCGATTACCTTCAAAAGGGAAAAACAATAAACGGCAAATATTAGACCGATTTAATGAGGAATTAAAAAAGAAAACGATCCCATATGGCCAAGAAAAAAGTTCTTTTTTATCAGGATAATGCACGAGTGCACACGTGTGCAGTCTCAATGGCAAAACTATATGAATTGGTTAATGAATTGGTATCCCATCCGCCGTATTCTAGGGATTTAGCCCCTTGTAACTACTTCCTATTTTCAAATTTAAAGAAATGGCTCGGTGGAAAGAAATTTAGCTCCAACGACCAAACAAATACCTTTTTTAAAGACCTCGAAAAATCCTGTTTTTTAGAAGGGATACAAAAACTGGAGAAACGTTGGACTAAGTGTATTGAATTAAAAGGAGATTATGTTGAAAAATAAATCATTCAACAAGTCACGGACTTATTGATCCGCTCGCGTAAATAACTTTTATTTATTTTATGGGCAAGAGCAAAAATTTAATAAAATTATTCAACAGACTGAATCAAACATTTTAGGAGCGGCTGATTTTTATGCCAAAGTTAAGAAAATAATACAAAATAATTAATTAAAAATGCATATATTATTTATTTTTTTCTAGTTTTAGTGATTTTCCATTTCAGCTAACGATATGTCAGTAACATTGAAAATGAGAATTTTGAATGTTGAATATTTCAACCTTCTTTATTGGGTCTGCATGCTTACACGTGTTAAGTGTGAAGTAAGACATGCAAATATTAGTAGACAATTTTCAATGTATGAGAAAAACAAATGCCATTAGAAATGAAAAATATTTTCTAACACTAATACAACACACGCACACACACACACACACACACGCGCGCACGCGCAATGACAACAGATATAGAAACAAGTACAGCAACTATCTCATATAGAATTTTAAGAGACGAAAATAAGGAACTAGAACACACACAAACTATTTTTTTTTGTAGCAGGGATTGTTGCTGAAAATTGTAAAAATTTAATATGTTTGATGGTTGAATTATTTTTTAGCTGTTTTTTTTTGAAATTTTAGAATTTCTACATATTTTTTTTTGTAAGTTTTTTTTTTACTTTTAAAAGTTAAAGTTCTGCAAGTAATTTCAAATATCTTGATACATTTTCTTAACAGATTTTTGTTGTTGTTGTTGTTGTTCTTGTTTTCATTGTTGTACTTCGTGATATTTATTTGTTTTTTTTTTCTTTTTTTGTGGTTTGTTGAATGTTTATAACACACAGAAAATAGAAATTGACAGTTTTGGCATTTCAACATGGCACGTTTGGCGACTAGTTCTTAAAACAACTATTCAAACAGAAAAAAATTCTATCAAAAGTAAACAAATACTTAAAAGTATTTTTTTTTTTTTTTTTTTGTTACAAAAAATTTTGTTATAAAACGGTAAAATAACAGCTTTAAAGTCATTAAACTTCAATCATTTAAAAATGGTAACTGGCTGTCATTTTGGCGCACTTACACTGCTACAAAACCCTGTCATCAGCGATTTTTTTTTTAATTTTAATAAATGTTACTTTTAATTTCTACCAACAGGCATAAACTACCAGATATTTTCATTAAAGTTTGATTGATATTTGATTGTAATCGTTTGATACAAAATTAACTGTTTGTTAAGAAAGAATTTACACAAGTGAATGAATCAAATCAATCAATCATAATACTTCCTCGCAAAACAACTCGTAAAAGTTAAGTAAAATAAAGTCACTAACCTTTATGACTTGGGCAGAACTTAAATAATTTTCGCTTAGCGAGGGTTGGGGGAAAGTTAAACAAAAGACTTAAGACAAAAACCTGATCTTTTAGCATTTGGTAGTAGATCATCAAAGACACCAAAAAGATATTTAAACAAACATTTGTATTTTACATATAATATAAGAAACAGAAACGATCTTTAACTGTAATTGATTTATGATTTCATTTAACATTGCGCACAAATACATAAAAGCAACAACAACAGCAACTAAAGCAATATGCAAAAATCGTTAAGAACAACAAATTCACAGTACGAGTATGGCAAACTCACATGGGGTTTTTAAATAAAAATCAAAGTCAAATACGAATACGTATATATTTAATACAAAAAAAAAAAAAAAAAAAAAACATTATAATGAAACATTGAAAAAGGCGGACAAACTGCAGGACTGAACACACAAACTAACCAATAAGCCCAGGAAAAACAAACAAAAAGACAGGCAGGCAGACAGGGAGAGAGACAGACAGACAATCAACTTAAAAACAATAATACAGTAACTTTTTTTGGTAAAAACTTTACTAACAATTTGTTTATGATTTGATTTGTTTGCCTTTGGATTCGCCTAAATGGATTCTCATTTCAAAAGCTCGAATCTAAAGACTCTCATGAGAAATTATTTTTACTGCATTGCTGTTGGTTGTTGTTGTTGTTGTTGTTGTTGTTGTTGTTGCTCTGTTAGTTGTATTTGGGTTTGTGAGGAGATGTTTATTACAAAAGTAAATCATTACACATTTGCTGGTCGATTATTATTTATGAGCGGTCATTATTTATTGAGATATTGTGCACAAGCACGTTACTTTAAATAACAGCAACAGCAACAGCAACAACACTAACAACAAGACCAACATCCAATATATGGAAATCAAACAGAAGTTTGTGTATCTTCTGTGTGCATTGCAAAGCATATGCAGAATATTTTACTGTTGGTGTTGTTGTTGTTGCTGTTTTAGTTATAATAATCGATCGATCAGTTGCAAATCATCATTATCATCAGTAACCAAGCATAACAACAGCAGCAAACAGCATCATACTGCAAACTGCAAAAACATTATTGCACGCAAAAATATTGTCGTCTTTTTTATATATTTATATTTTTATTTTTTTTTTTTCATCAATAGCAGCAACATTATTATTATGATCATATTCTTAACTGTCTTTGAGGTTAGTTTTTATATCAATATCAAAATATTGCGCAATGGCTTAAGTTTTTGATGATTGTTAATAAAGAGATTTTTTAATTAAAGAAATGTTTAAATGCAGATTATATTAAACCCCAAAGAGCACAAAATATTGCTGGAATTTTGCTGGAATGTTATTAAGTTGCAGGTAATCGGTAATATTGTAGGAATATTATCGAAATAGTTTTTGCAACATAGCAAATATAAAAATTATATATAAAAAAATTGTTAGATAATATAAGATGTAGCAAAATAGTTTGTGTTAAATTAATACATCGCGTTACAGATGCCATAAGAGCATATACCGGCCAAAGTACTAACGAAAAGGCATAAGAGCATACAATCAAAATTATATTTTTTTTTCCAAGTCCAAAAAATTTTAACTTGGCTGAAATTTTTTATTTTTCTTTACGTTTCAGATAAAAAATACGTCGATTCCCAAAAAAAAAAAAAATTCCAAGTCTAAAAAATTTAATTTTTGAGGTTTTTTTTAGCCCTTATGATTCCCGGGTGACATTATAGAAATTTTTGCAAATAGTTTTGCAACATTGCAGTGCAATATTTCCTCAATCTTGCTGACAAGACAAAAAAAAAACGGACATAGGAATATTGCAGGAATACTGCAGGAATATTGCCTGGGACATTACCATGTTACGAAACAATATTCCTCCAAATTCCAGCAATATTTTGTGCTCTATGGGACTGCTCACTGGTTGAGGGTCAATAGTTGCGCGAGTTTTTGAACGAAGTACAGAATTTTGGATTAAAAATAATTTTATTTATCAACGTAGTATCCCTTGAGCTCTACACACTTTGTCCAACGTTTCTCCCATTTTGTTATCTCTTCTAAAAAGATCACATTTACCAACGTCACTTACTTTTTGCGAAATAGTTTCATAGCTGGAACAATTTCTTCAGATTCGATAACCAGAAATAGTCTTTCCGTGCCAAATCTGGAGAATTTGATAAATTAGAGAGAAATTCGTAGCAAAATCTTGGATATTTGCCATGGAAACTGTATATGTGTGCACCCTTGAATTGTCCTGGTGAAAAGGCATTGGCGTTGGCTGGAGTAGTTAGCACGTTGACTGCAAAACCGAAGGTTCTAGGTTCGAGCCCAGTCTTCCACAGTCATTAAATAGCAACACCATGCGTTTTGCTGATGTGCATTAGTGTCCATTTGTATCAGTTGCTGTAGGAAAGTTCTAGTGATAAAGGCATATCAACTACACCGGCTTCAACAGATACTAATCCTAATGCAATATCAGGGCACCCTACTTCGTCGGTATTGTTTGCCAGATTCATCGGCGAAGTAAAATAATCAAAAAGATGGCTACTAAACACAGTTTTCAAAATTTAACACGCATCATTGACACCAGAGGCGCTGCAATATTGCATTATTAGAAACGTGCAAAAAAGCAGATATATAAAATAGTGAAGCTTTCCTCTAGCTCTTCCTTCACCACATCTCTTCTCTTTCACTATCCCTTTCCTAAATAAGGTAATACCTAGTAATAGTAGTAGGCATTCAGTGGTTCTTCCCTTAAAAAAAATTGCAATGAATTCCAAAATCTTCTTCTTTGGGATCTTAAGATAACAAGAAAAGTGGGCGATGCCACGCCAGTGAAAATTGTTTATTATGCTTTATGTGCTTCTATCCAATTGGCTCCTACGAAACTTGGCGCACTTATTATGTTCCTAATATAGAAAATCTCGTAATTAAAAAGTGGGTGGACCGCGCCCCTTAAAATTTTATAGTATATTTCATATACTTCCACCGAACCAATTACTATGAAATTTTGCAAACTTCTAAGGTTCTTGAGATGACACAATATTGCATTTCTATAAGTGGGTTGGGCCACGACCTATAAAATTTATTATCACATATCATATAATTCCGATGGTTTAGTGCTGCTGTTGAAAAAACTACAAAAAATTTCTAGAGTCTGTTAATGAATCAATTTTAAAGCTCTTGTATGTGAAGACCTTTAGTGGAAAAAAATTTTTATCTAGTTTATGTCTTTCATCTCTCTCTCTCTCTCTCTCTCTCTCTATCTCTCTCTATCTCTATCTCTCTCTTACTAAGTGAGAATTCAAAGTACAATATATATTATATTGGGTTGACCCAATTTTTTCCAAATTTTAATTATTATTTTTAATACATTGGGAAACTGTTTATATGACTTTTAAAGAAGCCGTGGAAATTGATGGCATTACTAACATAGTTTTTTTTTCTTAGGATGCATTCTATAGTGCATAATTTTTGGAATAAAAACAACACTTAATATTAAAGACACTTTTATAAAACAGACCAATTTCTAGCGACCTCAGCTACAAAAATTTATAAAAAAAAAACTTAAAATAATATTTCACAAATGCATTCGAGCCTTTAAAAAATTTTAGAAAACTAATGCCAAGTACACACTTTTAATTTATGACATTGCAATAGTGTGTACTAGTAGCAACGTTGGTCATTTCGTAAATTTTTCATTGATTTCCATATAAAAAACATAATGGCGTTGCACACATTTTGAAAATGACAACAACAAAAAAATGCCAGATGTATACTCAGCTTAAGACTGTTTGTAGTCTTTTTTTGTAGCTGCTGTTCTCTTCATTCTGCTTACTTATGCAGTTTTAACATGCGTATCGTATTAGTGTACTGTTCGCTACAGTTGTTTTTGTCTTTTTCTTCGACTTTAGCTGATACTTTTCCTTTATGATCGTACGTATAACAAAATAATATTCTATTCTATATGATTTTGTAGTTTTGTCTTTTTTTTTTTGTATTTTCAATGCGTCAAGCAGTGTATGCTTAGCAGTCGGAATATGTTTATTCACGGCATGCATCATTGCACAAAATCTGCATAAATTTTCAGAAACAAAATATGTATAAAAAAAATTATAAAATAAAATAAGACAGAACAAAATAGCATAAAAAATGAGAATATGTTTATACCAAAGTGCAAGAGATAAACGAAACACAGACACCCATGTGCTATGATTCCTTTTATTTTTATTTAACTATTTATATATTTTTTAGATCTTTTTTCTCTTCTTCCATAATTTTGTTAAATTTTTCTTAAAGTGATTTTCAGTACCAGTGGATACATGCAAGATTTATATACATTGTTTTTTTTTTCTACGACAAAAACTATTTTATTTACGTGCACAGTGTTTCTAATGTACACTAATATAATATAAATTTTTGTTTCAAAAAATTTCTGCTCATCTTAAGGACCTTTTAAATGAGCACAATTTTGCGAAAATACCTTTAAAAGAAGTACAAATGTCAAAAAGTACCTTGTTCAAAAATACTTTTTCAAAGTAAATTTTTAATAAATAAATTTTTCAACAAGTAACGGCTTAAAAAGTAAATTTTTCAGAGAACCTCTTCCAAAAATTTACTCTTTTAAAAACAGTACCATTTTCAAAAAGTAGCTTTTCAAAAAAAAGTACATTTTTAAAAATTATCGTTTTGAGAAGTACCTTTTTAAAAATTTTGTTCTTCAAAAATGAACTTTTTTCAAGTACTTTATTGAAAAAGTAGCTTATCTATATAGTACATGCTTCTAAAAAATACGTTTGCCAAAGTGTATATTTTCCAAAATAGTACAGCTTGTTTAAAAATAAATTTTTCAAAAATTGCCATTTTCAAAAAGTACATAAAGTACTTATTTTTTAAAATTTAATTTTTAAAATATTACATTTAAAAAAATATATTTATTTTTATTACATTTAAAAAATTTTTCAAAAAGTTGCTCTCCTAAATAGAAACTATCCTAAGAGTATCTAGTTTAAAAATACATTTTCCAAAAAGAAAATTTTCGCAAATTAATTCATATGCCAAAGTTTTCAAAAGTTATTTTTCCTTAAGTGATTTGTTTAAAAAAAAAAAATCTTATTTCAAAATGTTTATTTTTAAAAAAGGTACGCTTTCCTAAAAGTACTTTTTTTTAAAAAAGTACCTTTCCCTAAAAGTACCTTTCCCCAAAAGTACTTTTTCCTTAAAGAATTTTTTTCGTAAATGTACTTTTTCCTAAAAGTACCTTTTGCTAAAAGTACCTTTTGCTAAAAGTACCTTTTTCTAAAAATAACTTTTTGTAAAACTACCTTTTTCTAAAAGTGCTTTTTTCTAAAAGTATCTTTTTCTCAAATTACCCTTCTCGAAAAGTACCTTTTCCTAAAAGTACATTTTCCTAAAAGTAGCTTTGCCTTAAAGTCCCATTTCATAGCTAAAAAAAATTCCCTAAACAAAATGTTTCGCAATAAATTCATATGCTAAAAAGTACATATTTCAAAAGTAGTTTTTTACTTAGTGTTTGTAAAAAAAAAAATAATTTTTGGAAGAGTATACAGTGAAACCTCTCATAATCAGACACTCACTGCCGTGGTACTTTTGTTATTAAAGGTGTCCGCTAATGAGATAAAGATTCTTTTATTTTAATTTTGGTTCTACAAAACTTGTCCGGTTATTATAGGTGTCAGGTTATTGGAGATGTCCATTGGGAGAGGTTTCACTGCATTTCTAAAAAAGTATGCTTTCCTAAAAGTAATCTTTTTTAAAAGTAGCTTTCTTTAAATTGCTTTTTACTAAAACTGCCTTTTTTAAAATATAAGAGAATATTTTCTCAAAAGTATCATTTTCATAAAAGTCCTTTTTCATAAAAGTGCCTTTTTTATAAAAGTACTTTTTACCAAAAAGTTATTTTTACTGAAAATTACCTTTTTCACAAACGTGCCTTTTTCATAGAAGAGCCTTTTCACAAAATTGCCATTAAACTTTAAAACCCGATTGGGTTCATGCGTAAAAAGTTTTTATACAAAGCTGCAGCCTCAGGCCTATCAATAATTTTGTACTGCAAACTTTCTCTTTCCAACGTTGAACTCATTTGCTCTCTTTCTCTTTTTATTAATTTATCCCTCATCAACCAATTAATGATTTTTCAAAATCCTCAATGACAATCTTCCATGAAATATCTGGAAAACTTCGACAAAATGAAATTAGGTAAGTTGAAAATTTATTAACGCACAAATAATTCCAAATTATTATTTTACTTATTGCTATATTGGCTGACTTTTGTTTAGCTTAAAATTGTAGTTGTAAGAATATGTAAAAAGAATATAAATGTAAATAACAACAACAGCTATTAGAGAATAGAGTGTTGCCACACATGTTTTTTTTTTTGACCGGGTGCTGTCTAGTAAATAATTAGTGGTTTTTATGGGAATTGTTAAAATTTAAATTTAAAATTTTTTAATGCACTAATAATCCCAAATGATTATTTTATTTATTAAGTAAAATATTTTTTATTAAAAATACATTGAAATTGATTATTGAGGGGTTTAGCTGGATCCTGTGCGCATTTCACTGTTGCTAATGCAGATCATCAGGGAACCTTTACCCAAAAATGTCTTAGAAAAACTAGAGTTATTATGTTATAAACTTTCATTTAAACAAATGAAAATGTCAACAGCAAATAACAAAGTTGAAACAAGAACTCAATAATCAACATGTTTTTATATTTTCTTACTTTATATAATTTGGCTTTTTGATAATATGGTTTTTTTAAGTGTGACCAAAGGGATATTGTGTTTTCCCATTTTAGCAGCTCTAGTTATTTGACAGCTGTTTGTACAAACAAATTGGGCAAATAAATGTGTGTAGTCACTACACTGTAGTGTGAACACAAAACAAATTGTGCACTTATTAAAAACAAAAAAATTGTTATATTTACAAAAATCCACAGATTTGAAGCATATGTTTTCCCAATGCCATCGTACCTTTCGAATATTGTAAAATATTTAAATTCCAAAAGTCAAAACGGTTCCGAAATAGTATTTGAACCACTAGAATTTGATACATTAGTATCACCAACGGTAACACTGAACTACAGCATCATAAAAATAACTTTATGCCCATCTTACGTCAAGTATGGAGGAAATTGCTGCTTCTGAGCAAGCAATACAAGCTGCTTAATTCAGTAGTTACTGCACGCAAAGAAAAGATTTGGTTGAAGAATGGTTGAGAAAACAATATTATGTTCTCTGAAACAAATGTGTGGTTGTTGAAAACTAGTTATTGTTATTTTAAACATTTATTTCGTTACGATAAACAGAGTAATGTTTGAATTTAATAATTACATTATCACATCCATAAAAAAGTGTGATATGGTTAGAGTTTAACAATACAGTTTTGTTAAAAATTTATGACTACAACATAATTTGTATTATTATTTAAAAATAATATGATGTAAATAACAATATAATGTTCTCCAAAACCATGCCATTTTAAGATAAAAAAAATCTTTTTCAGAAACGTCTATCAGTTCGGTATTTCGTTTGTAAGCTATCAATAGTGCACGGGTGGTGTTAAATAAATTAATAGATAAATAAAGTATAAACAAAAGGGTTGGCCAATAAAAATATATAAACATTTGTGTATCTGTTTATAAAGACATGTCAGTATGTCGTGTAAGTATACATTTCTATATATACATTTTATTTCAACAATATTAACTTATTTTTACTTCGAATTTAACGCACATCTGTTTCTACAATAAATATATGATTAAAAAATAAAATAGTATTATTACATTAAATAATACTGTGGTCGTATTTAACAATATTAGTATAATATTAGAACATGGTATGGTGAGTCTCAATTATATTTTAGTCACATCTAACAATAGTGTTGTCATATTTACAATACTAAGACTATAATATAATTAACTCAGATAATATTATAATTAACTCAGATAATAATATTGTTAAAGTTTTTTTTTCTATTAACATTAATATGATTTGACTGCAACCATATAATTCAATCATAGCATGTTGCTGTTTGATTATGGTTACCTCAACCATATTTTTTCTTTGCGTGTGCTCTTAGGGGGAAGGACAAAGTACCTGCTGCCTAGTAAGTAAAGGCATGACAAAAGTAATCGTTTGGGAAAACTGTCTTTTCTTTGCTTTGAGCATACAATTTCACATCAATCTAAATAAAAGTATTTAAACCGGAAATTATCTGAAAAGAAACACTGTACCTAAAACATCTGTACTTTTGCTCGACTCCTCTATAAAAAGCGTTCCACATATGACTTGTTACATATATTTCTTTTTTTTTTAATTTTCTTTTGAGTTTTTATTCATCTTGTGTAGAGCTGCTTACTGTAGTTTTATTTTTATATTTTTTATGTATTTATGCAGGCATATTTTTTATTGCCAAAAGGCATGAAGCTTAAAAAATTGTCAGACATGTTTTTGTTTTGATATGCAAAAATTATTGGAAATATATTAAAGTTGATATGTGAGAAGAGCAGAGCAGAGCAGAGCAGATCAGAGCGGAGCATCGCACATGGAAAACTGTAATATAATGCAATTGTTTAATATGTATTATATCAAAAGGAATTTATGAACGAGCATTGTACTCGTATGTTATAATGGTGTTATTTAAAGGCCTTATGCTTTATATACTGACAATGACGCTGACGCTGCTGCCTGTAGTGTGTAATTCTTCATAGCATAAGCTTTTTTTTATAACCATAAATATGCTTCTATCAAAGATCGATTTTTGTGATTTAAGTAAAATTTTAAGAATTGAATGATAAAAATCTTTTATTGCACAAAAAAAAACTAAAACTAAAAATAATAATAATCATAATAACAATAATGTTGCAAGATGTATAATGCGATGCGCAAGTTTTTTGCCACAGTAGGAGCAGAAGCTTTATGGTTCTTTATGGAACACCACCACAACAAGCAGAAACGTATTTAATTTAATGATAATGTAAAATAATTTGTCGCTTAAAGCACTTCCGTACAAGAAGCAGGCGTATGGAAAATTATGAACATAAGAAGGGATTATAACATAAATTATATATATTTTTATAATATTTTACATTTAAAGCATTTAACTTTATCAGCTTAATACACAGACAACACAGACAGACCCTTTAAAAGTTTCAGTTTTCACCAGCGGGTATAATTTTCTAAATGGATGAAAAAAATAGAAGGGAAAAACCAGATGAAGATAAATTCATTTAAGGTCTTTATGATTTTAAATGTCTAGAGCAACAATTTAATTGTTGCTGTTTGTGCAAAAATATTTAACTAAATTACAGTAGATTTTTTCTTTCTACAAGCTGTTTATTTTAAAAGTATTATACTTTAAAAAAAAAAAAATTCTTACTTGATAAACTAACAAATAGACTTGAAAGCAAACAACTTGTATAAGCCAGCTGCAGTAACATATAACTAAATATTACTTACATTATTAACATTAACACTATTTCATCTCAAGCATCATGTCAATTTATTTAGTTTAATTTCAGTTTTTTTTATATTTAAGCTGACAGTGGCAAGTCAAACATTTTGCAACTTTTAAAACAGACAGTCAACTTTGTGTCGGCTTAAGAAGATGATAGAAATATAAAATGAAAATCTTTGAAAACAAAGAACAATTTGTTTCAGCTTTAAATTAAATATTTATGTATATTATCTTAAATACTCAATATATTTTTGCGTCACAAGAAAGTAAATCTAACTGCTAATACCTTTATATAGTTATGACGTATGTATGTAAATTTAATTTAATTATAATCGCAATTTATTACATGTTTGATGCTTTATAAAAATTCATTATAACTCTCTAAAGCAAATTAAAAAGCTTTAATAATTATCGTAAAATCTATTTTTGGTTTCTATTAACGTTTAACAACCCAATTTTAAGAGTAGTCACTGTTTTTTATTTACATAAGCTACAAAAGAAAAATTAAATATAAATAAAATTTACATAAAATATTAAGTTTAAGGTTGGCTCTTGATTATTAAGGGTAATTTTTAATGCCAGAATTATGCAAACACTATTATAATCGCAAATTAGCATTTATTTAAAAAATAATAACAATAATAATTTAATTTATATTGCCTTCTAATACATATTTGGCATTTTGGTATTTAATTTTAATTTTTATTTATTTTTTATTCCATTTTATAAAACAAAAGACTTAAGAAACGAACGGTTTGTTTTGGTAAATCAAATTACTCAAAAAAAGAAAAAAAAATCTAGTTTACAAAAATGATTTTGAAGTTCTCAATTTATACATTAATGAAGGTATGAAAAAAACATATCGCACACTAAATCATAAACAGTCACAGATCAAAATTATCAAAATAGTTTAGATTTTACTATGAAGAAATCTCAAAATGGGGCACAAATTTCTTTTGAAACACAATCTTCTTGAACAATATAAAATACCGTTATTCGTATTCTTATGTTACAAACTTGAGTACACGGTCTACTATTTATATATCGGGAATAGGAAATAATAACAAAAATTTTTAAATGAAAATGGTTTTATTGTTTTTCGAAATATTCTCCTTGATGATCAATACAATACACTTTTGCATTCGTCCAAACTATTTGTCATAGAAGTTTATCCATTCCTCTTGAAACACCTCTAAAACATGGTTTTTGAACGCTTCAAAAATCACGCAATTTACCTTGAATATTCGGCAACAAGAAGAATTTATTGGGTGCCAGGGTCAGGAGGTTGAGTCATATATTCGATGTCTTGACTTCTCAAAAATTCACTTGCTCGCATTATCATGATAAAGAATAATACGTCTTCGGGTAATATTCTACGAATTTCTCCGAAGACTTCCTGCAAAGAAATAGTTGTCTACCACTCAGTCTTGACAGTTCTAAGTTACTCAAGCGGAATAGTGCAGCATGGCCCATTTTGTTGGATTTAGCTCGTTTTGGAAAAACTATACGGTCGATTGCTGGTTTGTTTCCAGCTCATAAGCATATATCATTGATTCGTCACCAGTCACGATCTGATACACATCTTTTGAACCGACATGGTTGAACTTTTTAATCATTTCCCTACACCACTTAACGCGAGCCTTTTTTTTTTTGAGCGATTGATAAAATATGGAATATACAACAAGAGCAAAAATTTTTTACAACTAAATGTTCATGCAAAATCGAATGTATTGAAATGGAACTAATGTGCATGGACGTCTCTATCCCACAAGATGGCACATAACAATCTTGCATTATCAGTTCAACCACTGCATCGAGGTTTTGTAGCACACAACAACCGATTTTGGACGACTTTCGCGGAATTCGTCAGCAACGGAACTACGACCACGATCGAATTCACTATAGCAGCGATATACTGTGGTTTTTGATGGTGCTTTAGGTGCTTTTCAAAGAACTGAGTTCAACGACACATTCTTTTTGAGATAATACACGTCGAAAGTTATGAAAAATAATCCAACGAAAAACTTCTCTTGAAATTTCAATCTTTTTTTTTTTTTTTTGTCAAATTGATTTTCTGAATTCACTGTAAACAAAACAAATAGCACTTGTACATCAAGACGTTGTAAGTACGTTTATGCTAAAAAAAAAATTTTAAATTTTATTACGTTGCTGCCAGTTTGTACAGTTTCAACAGTTTTTAACAACTCCTGAACATTTAGGATTTTTTGTGTTGTGACTGTTTATAATTTAGTGTGCGATATATTCTTCTTTCAAGAAGTGAAGGTATGTATAAGCTCTTTGTATGAATTTTTCTACACAAGATAAAATGTATTATTTAGATTCATGTTCGCTTACATGATCTAATGTATAACAGCTCACGAACGATCAACTTGCTCAAGAAACATGCTCACCAAGGCCAATTGATGCCAGGTGGTCTCGATTTCCAACTCTACATATTCACCTTTTATATTTGTAAGTGTGAAATTTCTTGCTGTCAGAAAATTTTGGAACGTTGTACTTTGGTTTGAAACAAGAGAAATTGACACCTGATCATGAGCTGCTGAATCGAGGTCATCTGATATGAATACGCCTTGGTGCTCACTCTGTAACAGCCACTTAAAAATAATTTTTTTCTGGTTTAGCTACGATATCCGTCCGTCAGTCGGTCTGCCGACATAACACAGGATACAACAGTACAACAACAAATATATATTTCAGTTAAAAATTAAAAAGTGTTCTAAAGCGAGTAGCAGAATATGTTGAAATCCTAATTTGATATACAGACAACTATATATAGACACTTTAACTGTTCAAAGTTGGTGTATTCTTATGCAGAAACACTGAAATTTTATAAATCAAAATTAAAGGGTATTTTATCAGTTAATGTAATTTTGACTATGTAATTTTGAGTACTTGCTGTATCTTTGAAATCGTAAAAGGTAAACTCTTGAAATTTTGAAAAACACTAAAACTTAAAAAATCCCAAAGAAAAAAATCGCCAAAACAAAAAAATCGCCAAAATTAAAAAAGTCGCTAAAAATAAAATAAATCTCCAGAGATAAAATAAAATTGCCAAAAACTAAAAAAACCCAATAATAAAAAATCACTAAAATCTGAAAAACAACCGTCAAAACGAAAAAATCGCCAGAAAATAAAAAAATTTTAAAACTTAACTAAAGCAACAAAAATACAAAAATTCTCCAAATATTAAAAAAAAAATCCGAAACGAAAAATCGACAAAAAAATGCCTAAATGTAAAATATCACCAAAAATAAAATAAATCGCTAAAATGTAAAGAATTAACCAAAAGTAAAAGAGTCGCCAAATATTACAAAAAAAAAAATCGCTAAAAGCTGAAAAAATCGCTAAAACGAAAAAAGTAGCGTTTATTAAAAAAATCGCCAAAACTAAAAAAAATTGCTAACACTAAAAAACAACCGAAAGTAATCGTTTAGAACCTAAAAAAATACCTAAACTAAAAATCGCCAAAAAAAACCGAAAAATTGGGCAATACGAAAAAGCGCTAAAACTAAAAAAACGCCGAAACCAAAAAAGTTTTTTTTAAGTGTCTACACAAGGTAAGATATTCGATCATATAGGCTAAAGTTATGCGGAGTTTACATTGGGCATTTCAAATATTGTCATATTGTGGTGTCATTTTCATATGTGTGCACTGCCGTTCCCATCAAATTTTTCGATGACGCACAATTTTGTTGTGTCTTTGTGACAGAAAGGAGTCCCATCTCTAAATAATGGCAATACGATATCGTTGTCTACATCCAGAACTTATTTTGACATAATTACATTTAATGTCGTTCGATTTATCATTGTGAGACTTTGATTTTAGTATTGTTAGTTAGTTAATATTTATACAAATGGATAATCGCCAAATATTCAATTGGCTAGAGGCACCGTGTGTTTATCAATAATAAGACAAAAATCAAGAAAATCTAAAAAACGGCAAAGAAAGTGATGGAAAAGACCAGGGCTTAATATGAGTGCCACCAAAGGATTCTATTGTACTCTGCATGTTTCCAGTTTGCATGTACATGAAGACCTAACTCCACCGAAATTTTTGCCCTTTTTTTGCATTTCTATCCCTATAAGTATTACATACACATACATACATAAATTTCCATACAGCCTCACGAACCACCATAAGCTGAATTAGCTGTGTCGTCATGTCATGCGTCCAGGGCGCTTGAATTTCTCTCACACTCTCCTATACTTTTCCACTTTCTTTTTCGTTTTCTATACTTTTAAGTTTTTATACCAGCACATATTTAAAATTCTTTCGGTATTTTCTCAATGTTAAAATGTCAACACGCTGACATTTTCTTTTTGTGTTTACAATGCAGCCAACTTATTCTCACAACTGTTTACATCAGATACGTAAATAGTTTGTTTGGTAATACCACACACAGAAAAATATCGGAAATGACAAACGTTGCCACTGTTATTTTTGCCATATTTGTCACAAAATTCCACAGTCTGTACTCGGCCTTAGTTTAGTATTACATATCGATGGTTACAAGTAGAAAGGCCCTAACCCGCATTTTCACGAATTTGAGTTTTTTCGTTACAAACATTTATTGCAATATAGTTTGAAAAATAACACTTTTACAACCAATTTTACAAAGCAGTTGTACAAACACTTGAACCGTTTATTATTATGTTTATATCTTCACTTGTAAAGTAACAGTTATTTGAGTTACCCTGCCTTTACACATACGAGTACTCTCATGCAAGTGCTGTATACGTATTATCAACGAAAAATTTTTCGAAATACTCCAATCTCTTGCAATTTGCATTTCTGTTTACACATGAGAGTGGAAGTTCTTTTTAAAAATGTCGCCAAGGAGTAAACTCCGAAAAAATTTTCTGATTTTAAAGCTTCAACAATTAATAAAAGCAAATGAAAAAGAAGAAAAACCAGGGACCGTAAATAACTGTTATCGAAAAAATTTTAACTCAAAAACTACCTGTGTTAGAGTCAACGGAGACCTATACTGTCATATACCAATAGATTCGTATTGGCGAGCACTTTCAGAATTTAAAGGGAGCTTAAAAAAACAATCTCATCTCCACAGTTAAGAGTTATTTTTCAACGGAAAAATAAAAGATCAGATGAAACTCTTAAAAATAGAGTTTTATTTTTCCGTCATAAAATAAAACTCATTTCAGGAGTTTTATTTTTCCCGATTGAAAATAAAACTCATTTCAGGAGTTTTATTTTTCCCGATTGAAAATAAAGCTCAGTTTATGTAAATTGTCTCCTAAGGTGATTGTATTACCTTGCATTGCAATTGAATAAATCGTAATTAAAATAAAAACATATCGTGTTATAACCACCAAAAATTGCTTAAGCGACTTATTTTTTTACTTCGATTTTGGTCAAAAAATTAAGTAAAAAAATAAGTCGCTTAAGCTTTTTTTTTGGTGGTTATAGCACGATATGTTTTTATTTTAATTACGATTTATTCAATTGTAATGCAAGGTGATTGTATTGGGAGACAATTTATATAAACTGAGTTTTATTTTCGGACGGGAAAAATAAAACTCCTGAAATGAGTTTTATTTTATGACGGAAAAATAAAACTCTCATTTTAAGAGTTTCATCGGACCTTTTATTTTTACATTGAAAAATAACTGTCTTAGGTGAAGGTTTATTTTTTAATTCACAAAATAACTGTTATAAAATAATTTTTTGAAATCGATAACTGTTATTTACGGTCCCTGAATAAAACGAAAGAAAAAGGTGGCGAAAAGGAAGTGTGGGGTAAAACCCTTATTAACAAAGAGATGTGACTTAAATATAGAAGCGCATTCATTTTTTGTTAACAAAATAGCGTTGTCAAATTCTCAACATAGAATCATTTTTAAGGAAATAATTGGCATTAACTATTATTATCAATGTTTTAATGATATTAGCAATCTATAACACAAATATTTCCTTTTGTTGTATTAATTTTAAGAAACTAACACAAAATTTAATCGTAAACAATCGAAATTTTTAGTTTTAATTATAACATGATCCAATTAATTTGCTTAATATTGTTTACAGGGTAACTCCATTAGTTTATTTGACATTTTATTGCATGAAAGTGTCAAAATTTCACTCGTATGCAAAATTTGCTGCAAGTAGAGCTGCGAGTGCGGAAAATGTGAATGTGTTAGTAAAAAAGTGTGAGTGTATTGAGTTTTTCGAACTTTTATTCTCATGTGTAAACTCACGGTTAGGGGCTTTCTACTTGTGTTCGTACGGAATGCTTTGTGTGCTAGTCATAATTGCGCTTTACTAAATTTATATATATGCAGTACTTTTGAAGCGATTTTCTATTATTTTCTTTATTTATTTTTCAATGAAACTATTTTTTAACCCCCGACCAAAAAAAGAGGTGTTATAAGTTTGTAGTGTGTGTCTGTGTATCTGTGTGTTTGTACGAGTCCAAGTACAGACCAATTGGCTGAACCGATTTTAAATTAGTTTTTTATGTTTGAAAGGTGACTTAATCGAGAGGGTTCTTAGCTATGTGTAAAGAAAATTGGTTCAGCCGTTTATAAGATATCGTATCTTTTGTGAATAAATCGCGGGTCTTTTAAATTTTTAATTTCTGTTATTTAAGCTTTAGGTCTTTATGCATTTTTATTTTTGTATGTAGATATTTTGTTAAAATTCTTGAGGATATTTCTTAATTTGTTGTTATTTAATTCAAAAAAAAAAAAAAAAAAAAAAAAAAAAAAAAAAAAAAAAATCCTGAAGAATTTAATCGAAGGTTAACGAAATATCGAAATATAAAAGTAAAAATATATAAAGATCTACAGCCTTATTCAAAAAAATATTTTACTTGAGCTTTAAAGTTCATAGTAGCTACCAAGCACTTTAAGGCTAACATTGCTTTGTTAAGAAATTGTATTCAAAAGACAACTTTAATTATTTTGTGATTTAATAATAAATTCTGGTAACACCACCATGTTCAACAACCATTTCACATCTTATGATGTACAACATCGAATACAATTTCATTCGAGTATTCAACTAATTTTTTATTTTATTAAATAAATTTTTATTATCTTGAAGTTAAGCAACCTAATTTATAAAATATAAATTATGAAATTTTATGAAGTAAAAGTAAACAACTATGATGAACATAAAAAAATTATCTCAATTTATTTTATTCGAACGAAATGAGTATTTGAATATCCAGCTTTTTTCGATTCGTTTTGTTTGAATGTACATCACTAAAACATTTTTGTATAATTGTATTTATTTTAATATTTTTTTATGGATTTTGCTATATATTTCGAATCAGTTGGATAATTTAGTGATATTTTCCATCACATGACGAAAATAATAAATTTAAAATAAGAGCTAGCACTTCTAGCTTCATTTTCAGATGTAACATGAATCCATATGTGCTATATTAACAAAAATATTTTAGGTACAAAATACACATTTTGGAAATATCAACTTAAAGTAGCTTTAACAAACGTGGGTGCCTACTTTAGAATTTTGATATAATAATTATTTTAGAATACAACTTTACTTAACATTGCTTGGCAAAGCTTTGTTAAGTTTTTTTTTGAATACAACCCCTAAAGCTTAAAAAAAATGTTTCATTGTACATTTTAAAAATGACAAAAAATTAGATAAAAAAATTTAATTTTTTTTTTTTTTTTTTTTTTAATTAATTAAATTCATATTTCAAAATAATAGTTGATAGTTAAATTAAAAGACAGCTGCATAAACATAACAATATAATGAAGCAAAAGCACTCCTCAAAGGATTTAGGGTTATTTTCAATACTCCTGTAAAATTCATTTGAAGTCTAACTATATTAAAGTAGTAGAGGGCTTATTAACTACGATACGACGCATATAAACAATTCCAGCCAGGACTGTCAATATATATCTGCTCGCTTAAATTTGAGTTTTTTTTTCCCAAAAGCACATATATTATTTATGATGAACGTAATTTGTTATATAGATCATTTATGTAAAAAAAAAAAAATAATAAAACAAAATAAAATTTACACTTTTCCACTTTTAGCTATTATACGAAAAACACTTAAGGCTAAAAAAAAACTAAACCATAAAGCTGAACATGCTTTATTGTCTATTCTTAAGACGCTCATAAATCATTATTGCGAACGAATTTTTCAGTTGAACAAAAATCAAAAATAAAACAAAATTTGTATACGTACGAGTACGTATATTTATATATTTTTACAATTGACTTATTTATTATAGAGCAAGTTAATTTTTTTTAGTGCTAAAGCAAAACAACAAAATAAACAAAAAAAGATGTAAAATGTATTTTAGCACTAGTAACTTTGTATGTTGAAGTAATGTGAGTGTGAGTGTATGTGTTGTTTATGGAATGGTAGCTTTAAGATAATTTTTATGCAAAATATTACTACCGCGTAACATGCAATAAATGCAGCTGGTTTTCATGTAGTTTTGATTAATTATCGACATTGTGGACAGGGGACAACAGTATGTAGACATATAATGTTGCATCTTAACATTAACTTTGCTATTATTTTTTTTTTTCATCGTCTCCCTCTTGAAGGTCAATTTTGAAATTTGCATTTTTTGCCCAGATAATTTTTAAAGCTAGATAGCGAGCAGCAATTGCAATTAGTCATGTTAAACTTCAAACAACAATATGTATAATAGGAAAATAACTTTTAAGTTTTATTTAATTTTTTATGGCCATTAAAATTATTGTTTAAGGCAAAATTGTGTAAAGAGGATGCGTTGATATGCATCTGATTGATTTTTGAGGCCAGATATAATTTACCTAAGGTTATGCATGTATATTTGCATGCAAGGTTGTTTTTGCTTAAGAAAATTATTCTTCACTTGCACCAGAAACAATTAACTATTTGTTGTGAAAATTGGTGTGTGTGTTTTTTTTTTAAATTTGGAGTAGTTAACCGGACGGTTATACGCATTATGGATGTAAACGGGTTTACAATTTTTCGAAAAAAAATGTATATTGCAAAATGTACACACAGTGTTCTTTGGGAGAGTTTAATATATATTTTTTTATTTAAATAAATCATGAAAACAAATTTATTTGTTCATTAATAATTATCACATGTAATTTGGCTTACAAAGCGATACGAACTTTAGCCTGATCAAATCATAAATAAAGAAACAAATGAAGTTAGAACAATAATAATTAAAATTAACTTAAAATTAATAGTCATGGAACTGTGGCAAAAATTAAATAAATATACTTAATAGTAACAAACCAATAAAAAAAATTTGTCTTTAGTGGAACAAAAACAAGGATAATTACCAAAGAAGACACGACAATGGAGATGGTAAAATTGAGCTTTCATTACAAAAAGAAAAAGCTTTCAGCAAATTGAAATACAATGAATCAAAACAATTCACATATTCCATTTGCAATAACGGCAGAAATCTACATCAACTGACACTAGGGATTGCCGTTTAGATTTTAATCGAAACCGAAACCGCATTTTTTAACACATAAAAACTGAAACCGAAACCGACAAAAAAGCGTCGGTTTTTAAGTTTTACTTTAACATTATTATCTTGTTTAAGAATACAGCAAATGTACTTTAAATTGAAGACTTTTATACATTACTAAGCCTTCTGTAACAATAGGTCCGTTTGTTTACCCCAAAATTTGTGCAATTTTGTGCAAATTTGTACTGAATTTTACTGAAATGCGTTCGTTTACACACAAAAATTGCAAAAGAGAGTGCCAATTGAGAGAGTAAATTGACAGTTGTTGACTGAGAGTGTGCAAATTTTTACTGGACAAATTTTTGCCAGTAAAATCCAGTAGACGAGAAAAAAAGTAAGCAAATACAAAGTATAATTTTTTTTAATAAAAACATTTAAAAGAAGAAAAGTTGAAATAAAAGTCTAACAAAACAAATCTAAAAATTTTCATGTTCAAGATGAAACAAATTAAAGAATAATAATCGTTAAATATATCAGTTTTCAAATTTAATATAATTGTGTTATTTACTTTAGTTTTTTAGAGATGATGTAAGGTTTATGTATATGTGAATACTTATTTCTGCATACTATTCAGGGTACCGACCGGCTATCAGAAATAAAATATTGATGTAATTATTTTCCTATGCCATTTACCCAGAAAAAATAAAACTAAAAACCAAATATAAGCTTAAGCTTTTCACACAACTTCTATTTTAGAAATATGTATGTAAAGGGTGTTTTTTATTGAGGTATAGAGCTTTAAGTTGGCATCACTTTTTTAACTGGCGGCCATTTTGTCAGCTGTCAAGTGATTAATATTTAGTTTGGTTTGCCATTTCATCATGAACAGGTTGACAAAAGAACAACGCTTGCAAATCGTGCAAATTTATTTCGAAAATAATGGTTCAGTTCGCGAAGTTTACCGCAAGCTCCGTCCATTTTATGGTCGACATAATCCTCCATCAGAGCAATTAATTCGGTTAACCATGGATCGTTTTCGCACTACGTTTACTCTATGTGATAATACGCATCCGCAGAGACGTCGAACAGTGCGCACCGAAGAAACAGTTGCCGCTGTAGAGCAAAGTGTTGAAGAGGACCCGAATGAATCGATTCGCCACCGTGCACAGCAATTGGAGCCGACTAACCGACTATTTTGTTCCCGAATTGGATGACATGAATGTGGATGAGTTGTGGTTCCAACAAGACGGCGCTACATGCCACACAGCGCACGTCACAATCGATTTATTGAAGGAAACATTCGATGAGCGCATAATTTCGCGGAATGGACCTGTCAATTGGCCACCAAGATCGTGCGATTTGACACCATTGGATTATTTTCTTTGGGGATATGTGAAGTCGCTCGTCTACGCCAACAAACCAGAAACGTTAGGGGACTTGGAAGCCAACATTCGTGGCGTTATTGCCAACATACGGCCCCATATGCTCGAAAAAGTGGTTGAAAATTGGACCTGTAGAATTGGCTTTATTCGAGCCAGCCGCGGCGGCCACATGCCCGAAGTCATATTTAAACATTAATGGCATAAAATTATCCATAAAATTATCCTTCCTTTTCTTGTGTTTTATTTCAATTCGAAGTTCTATACCTCTTAAAAAAACACCCTATATATATCGCTTCAAATTTATAATTATAAAAATGTATGCACCAATCATCAAAAATATGTATTTGATGAGTTTCAAAAACAACAAAAACATACAACAATATTATCAGCTGTCTTGATTAATCTGCAAATTTGTGCAATTTTTCCGTTCGCGTACTTTTTTGTGAAAGAGACATTCTTGAGAGTAAAATTTTCAAATTACCCAAAATTTACTCAACTACTGGATTTTACTGGAAAAGTAAACAAACGGACCTAATGAAAGGTCAAAAAAATTGCAGAATTTTAAGAAAATTATAACAATTCTTTGCAGGAAGAATTGTAATCTGTTATTAAAAAATCTCTAGCAGATGTAAAGCAAAAAGACGATAATTTTAACGTTCTTCGACAAGAATTTGTACTTTATAAAAAAACGAACAACAAAACAACCAACCAACCAATAACACAATAAACCCCTCCCTCTTCAACTAAATGCGAAATAGTGTTTTCTGGTAACTTCTGCACAAAAATAAGATTTCGTTTAAACGACTCTACATTGAACGCTTGAACGTTTCTGAAATTTTATTACTTGAATAATTAAATATAAATTTTTTATTCTTAAGCTTTTTATACACATACACACTACTAAATGTTCCTTTTCTAATATAAGTACCTGAATTGAATATAAACTAGATAAACTTTATCACCCCCATAGTAACAATTTTTTCCTTCGAAAATTTTTTCCTAGAAATATTTTCCCTTTTTTGGTTCCTCCTCGTAGTCATATTTGAAATACGCCAACCACGATAAGGCAGAATATTTTTCACATGAGTTTTTTCACTTTTCCCTTGGTTTTGTTTACTTTATTTTTGCAGGCGAACTGAATTATTTATTACATCGAATAATATCGATATTATTCTTCGAATTATATATTAAAAGTTATAATTATTTATTTTTAGGACAATAATTCCCTAAAACACATTTTTTCATATAGCATGAATCTCATGCACCACGGTGGTATACTTAACGACAAAATAGCTAAATCTACAGAAGCACCTTCATGAGTACAACTTTAAAGTTCCATTAATTTTTAAGCTTTACAAAAATTCTTCCTCTTTTGCATTCACGTGGACTGATAGCTGGGAAAAAAATTTCACGGGATATTAAAGATAACATTTTTCTCTTCGAGGTGAATGAAAATTTCACGTGAAGAAAAATTCCATTTGTTTTTCACAATAGGGATGATTATTTTTAAATCATCATTTATCTTTCCAGCATACATACATATTTATATACATGCATATTTTTAAAACCGAAACCGAACCGAAACCGACCGCTTTTAGTAGCTTAAAACCGGAAACCGCGGTTTTCTAATTTCACCGGTTTTTGGCAAACCCCAACTGACACCACACACAGTGGACCAAACACAAAGAACGCTGATGATGATGAAGGTGTAGTGGCCTTCGAAAACAGCTAGTTGTTCCGTTCTACTAAATGTTTGTCAGAATATTTACAATTAACTTTGGTATTATTTATTCATTAATAATTATCACATGTAATTTTGCATACAAAGCGACACGAACTTTAGCTTGATCAAATCATAAATATAGACAAAAATTTCTTATTATTAATTTTTTTTAACGAAACATTTTATCGGTATTTTGAATCGCTAGCAAACAAAAATATAAAAATAAATGCATAACCAAACAAATACGTCGAATAATTTGAAATAATTTTTAGACTCGCGTTTCTAGCGCAACACAGAATAATGGTTCGGTTATGGATGACAACCGAACTTGAGTTGTGTTATCAATTGGGAACTCAACTGAAATTGAAATAAGCATTATATACGTCAATTTTCTCCACTTGTCTAAAAGTTATCAAAACTATGATTACAACAGATTAGCAACGAAATATAATTAACGATTATAATATTAAAATATTATGACACTTAAGACTTTTGTTTGAATCCCCCAAACATAAACAAAGCTCCAAACCATAAGAAATAAGTGTTGAATAAAAAAGCATTAAAACAAAGATTATTAGTTCAGTGGAATTATTTTTTGATAAAGACAAGGAAGTACTGTGTTCGTAAGTGCATCACTGCTCTGCATCACACGCGCAAACTTTTATTTAAAATGCAATACAAGTTCGCTGCTAATCTATTTGAGTAGTAATTATGTTTGCACACCATATTTGACATTTATTTGTGCGATTTCTACTTCAGTGCAGGGCTGTTAGATATGGCGATTTCTCGCCAAAGGTGGCGATTTTTCAATTTGCTTGGCGTCCAAATTTTTGGTTTGGCGACATGGCGATTTTTCTGGCGAAAAATAAATTTGTTGGCGATAAATTAATATGTTGGCGATCATTATGGCTATTTTTTAACAAAATTTAACTTGAAAATTTTTCTAATTCAGGAAAATTAGTTTGCTGAAGGAGTAGTTTCAAAAATAAATCCTACCAAAACTCGTCTACAAGAAGTTAAAGCAATTTAATTTTGATGATTTTTCTTATATTAATTATAGTTATTACTGAATTTTGTATTTGGATGAGAAAAATTTACAAGAAATAATTTTTGGCGATTTTATTTCTAATTTTGGCGATTTTATTTCTAATTTTGGCGATTTTCTGATAGATTTTGACACGATAATTTTATAAAAATTTCTATTAAAAAATTGTTATACCAAAACAAATTTATTATCAAATATTTACTAACAAAAACTACATAAACTGATTTTTGGCGACTTTTCGCGATTTCTAAAATCAATTTGGCGAAATAGGTCAGAAAAAAACTGACAACACTGCTTCAGTGAACCAGTTTAGGACATATAAATATCCATTTGAAGCGCAGTGATGCATTTACGAATAGACCCGAAATGACACGTCGCACAGTGGGGTTTTCGATGGCTAAAATAGGAATTAATTCCTGGTGTGTTTCCCTGTTAATAATTTTAAATTTTTTTGGTCAATATCACTTAAAGAGAGCGATTTTAGAAATCGGGCAAAAAATTGGCGGAATAGGACTGCGGGAAGGGGTACTCCTCATACAAAATAACTTAAACTTAAACTTAACTTAACTTCTGCTATCTAGAAATCTATGATAGTAAGGGCAAATTTCACATACTCTATTTAAATATCAATTCATATTTAAATGTCGATTTTCATTCATTTTTGTATGGAAAAATAACTTTTAAATATGAATTGATATTTAAATAAGTTGGTGAAATTAGCTCTAAGAGGTTTCAAATTATTATTATTATTTTTTTACTGTTATTAGTTCATTATTTAATGCAAGTTTATTGGAATTAGGTTAAAAAAGCGAATAAGAGTACATATTTGAATAGCTCTATTACATATCTAATTCTTAACAATAACCATCATCATCTGTATAATTGGTATAAATATCACTATCATCATCTCTGGCATATTCTTTACTATCGAGACTTGAATCAAATATAAGCATATAATTTTTCGGTTTAGTTACGTTAATTTTATCGACCACATTTTTAACATATTAAACTGCAATGTTACCATTATTATTTTCAAATTAACTAATTAAAAATTATAACAAAAATTACACATAAAAACAAAAAACATAAATTAATCTTACTAACCTGAGGTTGAAGAAACCATTAAAATATTTTTAATCATCGTTTTAGAAAACACTCAAAACTAATTTTTAAGACACCAAAAGTTGAAATTTATATTGCACGCGAGAAAAACGTCAAATAACTTAAACTTTAAAATTGTATAGTGACATAACGGTAGTTGTCAAAAACAAAATTTTTGCACTAGTGATGTGGAATGTTGTGTACTTTTACCCACTACAAAAATTTATTCGGTTCTCCTAAATTTAATTAATCACCATTTTTGGTATCATAAACCCCACTGTGCGTCGGCAAGAGATTTGACCCGACTCCATCGATGAAATCATCTCACAAGCAAATGCCTATTTGGATGACATCTACGATTTTTTTTTTTTTTTTTTTTTTTTTTTTTGCAAAGGCAGAAAAAAGATTGGAGATACGTTGGACAAAGTGTATAAACTTTAAACTAAAACAACAGATCGAAAAAAGATTCGAGAAACGTTGGACTAAGTATAAAAACTTTAAACGAAAAGAAGAGAACGTTTGAAAAATACAATATGTTTTATTCAAAAACCTGAATTTCACTCAACAAGTCACAAACTTATTGACCCGCACTTGCATTTTAGTCAGATCATCTTTTCAAGACTTTTATATAAAGGGTGTCGCCAACAAGAACGCAATTCGAAGTGTCATTGTTTGACATTTGAACAATTGTTATTGTTTGCTAGTAGAAGGTACGAGGTTAGTAAAAATGAAGCGCTACACGAATGAACAACGCATTCTCATTGTGAAATTGTTTTACCAAAATGGTGAAAGTTTTGCGGCTACAGTTCGCAAATTTGCGATCAATTTGGGGTCACAATAATGCTCCAAAAGAGTCAGCTGTAAAGACATTAATGGATAAATTTGCTGAAACTGGGTCTGTTAGTGATGTAAAGACAACAACGCGCCTTCGACCAGGTCGATCGACCGAAAATGTCGCAGCTGTACGTGATGATGTCGCTCAAACGCAGGTCAAGCGCAAACAGTCAATGGTGTTCGGTATCGTGAAATGATAACCAGTTTTTTCGTGCCTAGAATTGAAGAAATGAATGTGGAGGGCATGTGGTTTAAACAAGACGGCGCCACATGTCATACAGCCACAGAAACAATTCAATTGCTACATCAGCTATTTCCCGGTCGTGTGGTTTCGCGTTTTGGAGACCAGAATTGGCCGCCTAGATCGTGCGATTTAACACCATTAGACTTTTTTCTTTGGGGTTTTTTTAAATCGATGGTTTACGGGAATAACCCGACGACGACTCAAGCTTTAAAAGAGGAAATTAGACGCTGCATTAATAAACTACCGCAGCATTTATGCAAAACGGCCATTGAAAATTTCATTAAAAGATCGCGTGTGTGCCAGCAAAGCCGCGGCGGCCATCTACCCGATTTATTGCTCCATACATAACCTCATTCTGTCTACTTTACGATATAATAAAGTTTCACGATTTTTTTTTTGTAATATCTGTGTTTTATTTAAAATTTAAATCTTGCGTTCTTGTTCGGACACCCTTTAAAATGTCAATGAAAACTCTTATGGCATTGTCTTTTCTTATTACACTTTTCAATGAAAATTTGCAATAAAATGATTTTATGATATATAGTACATTCTATTAAAAATTATTGCATCATCCCTTGTGAGTTGAAATTTTTTCTCTAAACGAACGCTAAATTGTATTATTTTTAATAAAAAGTTAAAAAAAATTTACACTATTTCCAGAAAAGAAAACGCCCTTAACAATACGTTTTTGTAGGGGTCTCATTAAAAAATGCGTAGGAAAGTGTTTTTAAACAGGGATATGAAGAATTTAAATTTTCTACAATAATATTCAAACTTAAATTTTGTTCTAGATTTAGAGAAACAACAAAGATTTTTATTTGAATAGGATTATTTTTCTCCCACAGTAAACTAAATGTTTTAGTCCAAATTACTCAAAATTTTTTTACAGAAACGCTAGCTTAGCAAAATTAAAAACATACATACTAACCCTCGTAAAAGCACACAGAAAATTCTTTAGTTACCATAAGATTTTATATATAGTCTGTTTTAGTTTCGCAATTTAACTTTACAATTAAAACTAACAAAACTATTTCCATACAGCCATATTTAAGAAATAAAATACATTAAAAACCACTTTTATATAACAATGTCTATATAAAAATATTTTCTTAAACATTAACAACACCATATTTAAGATGGTTTTCACACGCAACATAAACAACAACAACAACATGAACAGCAATAGCAACAACAACAACAGCACACTTAAGCATCTTCACATAAAATTTACAAAAAAAAAAAAAAAAAAAAAAAAAACTTGACTTTAACTTGTCCATCTTTTACCGAAAAAGCCAAGTTTCCGAGAGGAAGAAATAAAAGATCAAGTGTGTCTTGCTAAGATGTTTGCTAGTGTGTATTAAAATATATACAAACATACATAAATATATTTTGCATATATGTACATATGCGTGCGTGCATAGTTGACATACCTACGCATGCAATGCATCAGCGACAGCCATCAAAAGTCGACAATTCAAAAGAGAAAAAAAAATAGCAACATCGGCACACAAAATAAAAAACATAGCAAAAAAAATAAAACCCTTAACAATATATAAAAAGTATTTTTTTTATTTATTTATTTTTTCCAAACAAAAAGGAACACTCTTACAAGTATGAATGATGTTTTACCACTACAACTACAACTAAAGTGTTACATACAAACAAACGAGAGTATTTATACGACACATACATACATATGTATGTATGCGTGTATGTATGAAAGAATATCAACAATAACAGCAGCAAACTATAACTTAAGCATCGTCGTCATCATCTCAATCTTGGCAATAATGAAGTAGAGACTTGGCCATAGCTGCTGCAGTCATTGGAGCCAAAGAAAATCGTAACTTAAGCAAAGTTACCAATAAAGCAAATTTATTATAATTTTATCCCTGCGGCCCATTAATACATCTTCAAAAAAAGATTTAAAGCATTGCTTGTGTATAATAAAATCAGGGTGTGCATTAAATTCAGAGAACTACTAGTAAGATTTCGGAATATTAGGGAAATTATTTTATAGTGCATTACAACAATTATGAATTAAAAAAATTAACATAGAAGGAACCACTCGACCGTAATGGTTACGGGACCATAATAGCTATTTATTTCCAATCGATACCTTCAATGAGAAAGTTGCACTAAGTGTAACTTCAACATTCAGTTGAAGGCAAAGTTGCCACATGGAAAGATTTATTTTCGAAGACCCCATTCCCACTCAGTCGCTATTTATCTCTGAAATATTTTTTATGAGGACCATAACAAAAAAGTTTAAAGCGATACCTTTTCAGAGAAAGTTACCTGATGTCTAACTTCCATATCCTAAGTTGCCATACGCTTAAATTTATTTCACTAACGAGATAGGTTATTCAAGGTCGAATCGCCAGATGTGAAGGTCCATTAAAGAAGTTTTTGATAAGTAATTTTATGCCAGTGTTACTGGATTTAGAAATTTATTTCATTAAAGAAAATTTTTGATAAATAAATTCAATCTGGAGTTGCCAGTTTAAAAGGATTCGATTTATTAAAAAAAATTTCGACAAGTAAATTCTAGGCAGTAGTAGCTTTTTGAGATGTCTGTTAATTTCAAAGAGAGTTATCAGGTAATTATATGGAATAATATTACTTAAATTTTAAGTTCTGGGCTCAAATCGCCACATCCGTGATCGTATTGACAATCATACGAAAATAAATTAAGTGATACGTCAATCGTATCAATTGTGCCATAATCCGAAAATTTTGTTTTAACATGACAAGTTGTACGTTTACGGATTTGGTGATTCGACCAATGATCTAAATAAGCTCTTGGAAAATAAACTGAAAGCAAAATTGTTAGATGCAAAGAATTATTTTAATAAAGAAATTTTTGAATTGAAAAGAAAATGTATGCCAGTTTTTCTAGATTTAAAGATTTATTTCATTAAAGATAATTAAAATCAAAGCAGAGTTACCAGCTTTTAGGATTAAATGTATTAAATAAATTTTTCACATGTGAATTCAAAGCAGAGTTGTCAGGTGTAAATATTTATTTGATTAAAGTGGTTTTTAAGAATTGAATTCTAAACAGACTTGCCAGATATATGGAATAAAACTACTTAACTTTTTGACAAGTATATTTAAAGAAAAGCTGTGGGATGGAAAGAAGTTCTTCAAGAAAAAAGTTGACAGATATAAATATTTATTTAAATAAAAAAATGTTTTGAAAATAAAATTTACCGCAGAGTTGCCAGATGTAAAGATTTGTTTTATTAGTGAAGTCTTTGACAATTTTACTCAAAGCAAGTTGATTTTTGTTTGTCTTATTCCAGAGGTTTGTTTTTATGTAGGGCCATAACCATAGTCACAACATAAAATCGGTTCGTTTTAGAAACAACTTAAAATGAAAAACCTATTCATAAATATTTTTCTACTATAGTCAAAAACAAAGTGTGCGCTAAGTTGACTGGGCGCCACAGCAAATATTGGAAAGAAAGCGGCATCTCTGTCTCTCAACTCTGTTATCTCTCTCATCTGATACTGTGTTATGAAAAAATGTTAAATTTAATAACAAGATAAAATAAAACAACCGAACATAAATATAACTTAACAAATAATTAACATAGAGAAAATTTTAAAGGTATTTGTATTTTGTATTATTTTAATACAATAAACTGTTCAATAATTGTATTATAAATTGTTTATAGGAACAAACGAAGCCAAGAGATAAAAAGTCATACATACATACATACATGTATACATACATACATATTAGAGACCTGCGTAAACAGTCTTTAAATGTAAATACGTCATGATTTTTAAACGTATTCACGTCGCATGTACTATACTAAACCAATAATAATTGCTGTCGTACTATAAGCGAAGCACGATGGATGTATTGGTGTATGTGTATATCAGTGTTAATAAGCGATGTCGCCAAGACAGCTTGTTTGTAACAAACACTCAAAAGAAGTACTGTTGATTAGTGTATGCTTGTTATTTTTCATATTGTACGTTTGAGTGTGTGTGTAATATGTAGATGGTAAGCTATTCTGTGATTAACCGCATACAACTAATGTTAATGCATGTGTGTGCCTTTGCATGTGCGCAGAAAAATAAAAGATCATACACACATACATGT
This sequence comes from Tachina grossa, assembly GCA_949987645.1. Lineage (NCBI taxonomy): Eukaryota > Metazoa > Arthropoda > Insecta > Diptera > Tachinidae > Tachina > Tachina grossa. The sequence goes on from OX465275.1 coordinate 33,120,431, forward strand.
ATGACGTTTGTATCACAAATTCTTCCGTCACGAAGTGTTTTCTTCTTTACTCTTATACCTACAATACTCAAATAAAATTCTTACAAACAGTGTTGCTAACGTTTGTTTTATAAGATTTGAAGTAAAGCATTTGAAAAATCCCTCATGTCTTGAAAGTTCTTATAAGATATCTTGTGCAGGACACTAATACATATATGTTCTCTTTTATTTTAATGTGTTTTCTAAAAAACACCTTCAGCATGTTTTAACTTTTTCCTTTAAAGTGCAGTTTTTCTCGTCTATGGAAGGTCGAAAGTTAATTCTTTAATAAAGTGCATTCTAAAACCAAAAGAGTAGACTTTTTTGTTGGCCATGGTTATGGCCCAAAGCTTTTTGAGACGAAAGTTAGAAAGACGGAGTTGCAAGATTTGAATATCGCTTTCATTAGAGAAGAAAAATAAAATTATCAGACATGAAGTGTTGCTTTATTATAGAACCTATTCAAGGTTTTCACAATATTAATAAATATTTTTATTAAAACCAAAGATGTTTAAAATTTTACATATTCAATGATATATTTATACCTGATTAACATCAAGCATTTTTTCGTAAGATTTCATGAATTTTGTTGTTTCTATTTGCTAACTACAGCGTTATAAAAGATAATGTTATATAAAAATGGACGTTGAATGAATCAGAGCCTTCATGTGCTTGATTCACTATGTCTGATGTCTGTTGATGTAAGTTTCAGTCCAATATAAAGAATTTACGATGCCAGGGGAATGCGATGGTTTCTATTTAATTTAATTTTGTTTATACATTTGCTTAAAAAAACTTTATTAATAAATTTGCCAAAAAATAAATAATATATTTATAAAAAAATTATTTTTTTTATAAAAACAATAGTATTTTTACTGAGAATATGAACACAAGCAAGAGTCCCACATTAAAAAAATTTTTCTCCGCAATAGATCTCTGCAATGAAAGTTTGATGGGACACCCTAACACACACAAACGACACCGTGTGCACATGCTTCAGTAACTGTCTTTCATATATAAATTCACATGCACTAGTGTAAAGAGCATGAGTGAATTTTGCTTAAAAAAATTTTTAGTTTGTTTTTACATATTTTTTTTCAACAGTTAAATTTTTTTTTCTTAAATTTTCTTCAAGGGATTTAAGAAACATTGTTGCCTTATACTTTATATAGTATATACTGTACAAACAAACATATACAAACGTAAATATATTTTATTTACGTATATATTGTATAGGTATATTATTCATTATACTGATTTGTATGAGTCTGTTTGTTTGCTTTTATTACGATTTTTTATTTTTATTTTTATTTTATTTTTAATCAGCATTCATATCAGCAGCAAACATTAAAAGCGCATTAGTGAGCTTACATTATAAGTTTGATATCAATAAAACTATAAGAAGAAACTCAAAAGTAACAACCAGAAAACAATTTTCAATATAAATATATAAAATGACTAAGAACAGTAAACGTGAAGAGCTGGAACATACAAAAAAATAAAACAGAACGTTGATTTTCGCTTGTTATACAATAAAAATAAACTTTTAAATTAAGCAATAAAAATACAGAATCCTTTTTTTTTTTTGTAAATTTTGGGTGGTAGAATAGGCGGCAGAGAGTTTCACTTATAGGGAAAAGTAACAGTGGCATTTATAGCACATCCATATAACTATTTTTTTTTTCAATTTAATAAAATTATTTTTTACTCTTTAGTGCTAATTTATTAAAAAAAAAAAAAAAAAAAAAAAAAAAAAAAAAAAAACTTTATTGTATAATTTTTATTTTTATTTAGCTTGCAACAGAAAAAATTAGCAACACTGATAATACTTAAAGTGTAAGATCGTGTCATGATAAATTCTTAATATTTGTGTGAAATTTTATAGGACTTATTTAAATAAAAGTGCATTTGTGCAATATTATTAGATTTTAAAGGGCGTGGGTTTGTCTTATTTTCAGCTTGTGTGATAAGTTTCAGGATATCCTGTTGAGTAAATGTAAACTAAAAAAAATATTCTAATTTGAAGCACGAGACTCTCCATTCATTTTATTATTTTCGAGATTTCTTAGCAATCGCCTGGGTCCAATTACAAATATTAAAAACAACGTGTTGAATTAAAACTGGTAAGACCCAGCAAACTTTTTTTGGATCGAACCAAATCCAAAGGCAAAAATAAAATATAATTCAAAGCGATTGCAAATGAAGCAGCTCTGAAGTAATAAACACTAAAACTATACAAGCTAATTAAAAAAAATTGTTTCGCAAACTGTTTAGTTAAAAAAATCGATTAAAAATTTAATTATCACATTTTTAAATAAAAGTTTAATTGATTACAATAAAATTTTCATTTAATTTTTAATCAATTATCTTTTTAAACAAAAGTTTAATTGACTCAATTATTTTTTTTTTTAATTAATTACAAATGTTAATTGGAGCAAATTTTTTTTGCATACCTGGGATGAAATTTATTTGTTGGGAATTACATCATCACTATGAACGTTTTTAAAGACAAATTATAAAAAAGAAGAAAAAACATTATTTTTAAGATTTAAAATTTTTTTTTAATTGGCAACACTTTTTCCTTTGAAGCCGATACGAAAGTCTTAAGTTTGATTGAACTTTTAAAAGATGTTGGAAGACCCTTTAGTACAAAATAAAATATGCTATTTTAAAATTTTGCTAAAAAATTTATTAGATAACGTTTGCATTCACATCTCAATTCTTTTATGACGCCATGTTGCATATATGCAAAAAAGGATTCAATCCTCATAAAAACCATTAAGTACAGTCAATTGTTGATTTTATTTTAACACAATAACTTTAGTGCGATATTGAATTTCAAAATGTAAAATTCGTTTTTAATAAAAACTTGTATCTGTTAGTTACATCACATCATATTTAAAGTAACCCGACGATTTTTTTAAATCAATGTTACCGTAGTGCAATTTTTCTTTTAAATTATTTTGGCCGCGTCGTAATTCAATAAATTTTTTGATGCCCTAATTCTGTTCGACGATTGTATCGTCTTGTCTATGGACGAAAAAAAGCAGAAGTTATGATTCTTTAAAACAATTATTATTTATTGCCTATGCTAGAAGGTTCGTGTATTTGCTTTATGATTTTGTTCCAAACATTATATCCAACACATATTTTTCCAATATTTTTCAAACTATTGTATAATACTTTAAATAAATTTTTATGTTTTAAAAACATGGCAATAATATTTTTATTTTTCATTATCAAAGACAACAGCTATTTTTGAAGAAAATAATCTAGTGAATTCAAACACAAGAACTCAAAAGTATTTTCAAACAAAAACGTCCTAAATCTTCTTACTGAATTAGGGCCTGAATGTCCCAGTCAATTATTGTCTTTATTGTAAATAGAATGTTATCAGCAAAATTATTTCTTTAATATAACTTCGTGCTAACCTAAATAGAAAAATGAAAACATGGAAAAACAGGGGAAATAAATAGTGATACTTACATATGTATTTACCAAAGGTAAATCAATAATTGTATACACAACAATCATTTCTCATATTCCGTTTCATTAAAATTATATATATTATTAAATAGCTGATATTAATAACAATCTCTACCCAAGTAGATAGACTAGGGTGCTGATGAAGTGCGTGGCTGCACAGAAAAATTTCGGTATTTCCCCAGCTAATAAAAAGTCAAGTTTAATCGTTCTTCTCTTCTTGAGAAACTCACATTAATTAATACAAATATTTCATTCAATACGAATAGAAATTACTGAACTTAAGCTCAAATAAGAAATTATTTCTGATTAAAATTCACTACAGTTCAACTAATTCTAAAAATTATTTCTAGTTTGGAACTTTTATTGCCAAGATATCTGACCTTCTTTCCTCTTAATTATTTACCCTTTTTTACGCCAATAAACGAAATTTCAAAAATCCTAAAACAAAATTTTTTACATGTACTACAAGCTCCTAGAATCTGTAGAAAAAAAATTATTTTCTCGATGTTGCGTCATAAGGAGTTAAGATATTTGAATAAATTTGTAGAAAACAAGGATTAAATCGCAGGAGTTCAATATGGACCAATATTTGTATACGAGTAGTTCGCCCACTAACGAATAACATTATTTAACTAATAGTTTCCAAAATCGTATTTGAAAATTTTTAAGAAATTCAAAAGAAATTGAAAGAATATTATTATTATTTTTTGCATCATGAAAGTTTTATAAAGATACAAGAAAGCGGCGCTATCTTGTATGTTGTAGAAAAATAAATCATTAGTTTTAAAAGCAGTTTGGTAATTTTTTTGAACTGTTTTGTTTAACCACACCTCCTGTTGGCAAATATAAAAAGTTTCTCGCAGTTAATTTTCAGAAAAACGTTATTGTATAAATTCGAAGTCCTTCGGCACGGTCACACTTGTTTATTAAGTTAAATAGTTCTCAATAACATTCGTTTTTACTGAAATTTTATGTTAAAAAATTAACATTCAAAAATAACTGAAAAAATCCTTTGATTTAAATGAAATGTTAGTAATCCGGTTTTTAACTGAAAATACTATTGTTCTAAATAGGGATTGCCGTTCGGTTTTAACCGAAACCGCGGTTTTTAGCCCATAAAAACCGAAACCGCCAAAAAACCGTCGCTTTTTAAGTTTTACTTTAACATGATTATATTGTTTAAAAATACAGCAAATACTTTACATTGAAGAGTTTTATACATTACTAAGCATTCTGTAACAACGAAAGGTAAGAAAATTGTAAAATTTTAAGAAAATTATAACAATTCTTTGCAGGAAGAATTGTAATTTGTTATCAAAAAAGCTCTAGCAGATGTAAAGCAAAAGGACGATAATTTTAACGTTCTTCGACAAGAATTTGTACTTTATAAAAAAAAGAAACAACAAAACAACCAACCAACCAATAACACAATAAACCCCTCTTCAACTGAATGCGAAATAGTGTTTTCTGGTAACTTCTGCACAAAAATAAGATTGAACGCTTGAACGTTTCTGAAATTTTATTACTTGAATAATTAAATATAAATTTTTTATTCTTAAGCTTTTTATACACATACACAGTACTAAATGTTCCTTTTCTAATTTAAGTACCTGAATTGAATACAAACCAGAGAAACTCTATCAACCCTATAGTAACAATTTTTTCTCTCGAAAATTTTTTCCCAGAAATATTTTTTCTTTTTTGGTTCCCCTTATCATGAATAATCTGCCTTATCGTGGTTGGCGTATTTCAAATACAACTACGACTGTTTGGCAATAGATTAAAGAAGACAGTTTTTCTTTAATCTATTGCCAAACAGTCGTAGTTGTATTTGAAATACGCCAACCACGATAATGCAGAATATTTTTCACGTGAATTTGTTCACTTTTCCTTGGTTTTATTTACTTCATTTTTGCAGGCCAACGAAATTATTACAACGAATAATTTCGATATTTTTCTTCGAATTATATATTGAAAGTTATAATTATTTAGTTTTAGGACAATAATTCCCTACAACACATTTTTTCATAGAGTATGAATCTCTTTGGTTCATAGACAGTAAATTTCATGGTGGTGCGCCACGGCGGTACACTTAATGAAAAAATAGCTAAATCAACAGAAGCACCTCCATGAGTACAACTTTAAAGTAAAACATGTTGATTATTGAGTTCTTGTTTCAACTTTGTTATTTGTTATTGAGCTTCTCATTTGTTTAAATGAAAGTTTATAATATAATAACTCTAGTTGTTCTAAGAAGCCTTTGGGTAAAGGTTCCCTGATGACTGCATTAGCAACAGTGAAATGCGCATAGGATCCAGCTAAACCCCTCAATAATCAATTTCAATGTATTTTAAATAAAAAAATATTTTACTTAATAAGTAAAATATTAATTTGGGATTGTTAGTGCGTTTAAAAATTTTAAACGCAAATAAGTTTCGTTTATAACCTAAAATGTGTGTGATTTTTTTATTCAACTTAAATTTATCCGATTTTCAATTAATTTTTAAGCTTTACAAAAATTCTTCCCTTTTTTACATTCAAGGGATATTCAAGATAGCATTTTTCTCTTTGAGGGGAATGAAAATTTCACATGAAGTAAAATTCCATTTGTTTTTCACGATAGAGATGATTATTTTTAAATCATCATTTATCTTTCCAGCATACATACCTACTTATATACATGCGTATTTTTAAAACCGAAACCGAACCGAAACCGACCGGTTTTAGTAGCTTAAAACCGGAAACCGCAGTTTTCTAATTTTCACGGTTTTTGGCAAACCCTAGTTCTAAATGATTTTTCCTTTGAATTTACCTACATAATATTTTGAGTGTATATTCTATGGCATTGTCTATTAATAAAACTGTGTAACTTAACTATTACATATTTGTCTGAACCAAAATTTTGTATTATTTATTTGGTGGTTACGCTTATTTGTGCAAATATTTGTTAAATATGACCGTACTTTTAGTATTTACAGAAGAATTCTGTAATCTTGGGCCGATTTTTCCTATCAACATAAGTGATATTTATATTTACTACGTTCTAAGATATCTTCCATTGCTAAAATTTATAAGCAAGTGTCTTGAATTTAATTAGATAACCTTACCAATATGTTAACCTTTTATATGGGATAGTTATTATGCAAATTGAAATTTTTTTATTTTATATAAAAGAAAAATCAAATATAAACTTTACTAGACAAGCAGCCAAGAAGATATCGCAAATCGGCTCACAAATAATGCTATTTTTGAATATTGTACACATCAGCAAACAAACAAGCTTATATTTGATTTTCTTTTTGCAGCACTTTATCAATTTTTTTTAGTGCTTAAAATAAAAACTGCTTGCTTAGTTTCATTTAGTGTTCGTGTCTTAAATCTTTTGTTTTTACTAATAAGAAAAGCTTAAAATTTTGACGATAAAACTGTCAAGTTTTAAGTTAAACACATTATCTAAGATACCAAAAGAAGCAAGAAAATTAATTTATATTTTATTTTATTTTTTACTTATTTTTTTTATAAAAAATTTATATGCAAGCATACCCAGGAATATTATTTGTTACACCAAATTTTAGAAATAATATTTTCACTCAGGTCAACCAGAGTTCAAGCTGATGTGGTTTAAATAACAAATTGGCAAGGTAGTACCAAAAAAAAATAAAAAAAATAACAAAAATGTTAAACAAAACTACACAAAATTTAACTGCACCATAAAATGAATTAAGTCGTGTTTCACAAACAGTAAATACCTTAAAGAAGCAGGCTCGACGGCAACTGAGAGAGGCTGTGGATTTGCTAAAGTCAAAAGCAATTAGAATTAGTGCGAGTTGCTATGTAGAGTTGTGTAGCTGTTGCAATAAATGCTTTAAATAGTGGGAGATTGTTTCTTTGCAGAGTATAGTGGGAAAAAGCTTACACAACAGGGTCCATTAAATTTTAGTTAATATTGTATTGAAAACTATAAACTTTCAGAACTAAGATACGAGGGCGGACAAATAATTATGTAACCTGTTTAATTTCTAACCTGTTGCTGTCAACAAACATTTGACAACAGACGGCTTTGATCAAAATTCTAACAAGCTGAGTTATTTAGTTTATGTTTCACAGACATGGATGGCAGACTGCCAAGTGATTTAAGAAGAAACTAGAAAATAGAGAATTTTAAGGGGAAAACCATAATTTGAACCACCACAAGGCTGTATAAAAACTACACTAAAAAAAGCTGTCAATGGAGGATCACCATGCAAAAAAAAAATTATTGCAATTCATATTAAATTTACAAGAAATAATGGCGGTAATCGATGTTTAATGCAAATGGTCTTGCGTTAGTGCAAATGCAAAATATCGTAAGCCCAATTCACAATCTTGTGCAAATAGCCTTGCATCGTTGGATGTGCAAAGTGGTATAGTAATGGGTGTTTTTTATTGAGGTATAGAACTTTAAGTTGGCATCACTCTTTTAACTGGCGGCCATTTTGTCAGCTGTCAAGTGATTAATATTTAGTTTGGTTTGCCATTTCATCATGAATAGGTTGACAAAAGAACAACGCTTGCAAATCGTGCAAATTTATTTCGAAAATAATGGTTCAGTTCGCGAACCGCAAGCTCCGTCCATTTTATGGTCGACATAATCGTCCATCAGAGAAATTAATTCGGTTAACCATGGATCGTTTTCGCACTACGTTTACTCTATGTGATAATACGCATCCGCAGAGACGTCGAACAGTGCGCACCGAAGAAACAATTGCCGCTGTAGAGCAAAGTGTTGAAGAGGACCCGAATGAATCGATTCGCCACCGTGCACAGCAATTGGAGCTTTGTCCATCAACTTTATGGAAGATTTTGCGCAAAGATCTTGGCTTGCGACCTTACAAGATCCAGCTTGTGCAAGAATTAAAGCCGCGAGACCATGCAATGCGTCGTGATTTTGGTGTATGGGCCGAAAATGAGATTGATCTCGATGCTGATTTTCATCGCAAAATTTTGTTCAGTGATGAGGCTCATTTTTGGTTGAATGGCTACGTCAACAAGCAAAATTGCCGCATTTGGAGTGAAGAGAATCCACATGAGACCCTTGAGACGCCATTACATCCACAAAAACTGACTGTTTGGTGTGCTCTATGGGCTGGTGGAGTCATTGGGCCATACTTCTTCCGAAATAATGCTGGAGAGTCAGTTACCGTTAATGGAGACCGGTATAGAGCCATGATGACCGACTATTTTGTTCCCGAATTGGATGGCATGAATGTGGATGAGTTGTGGTTCCAACAAGACGGCGCTACATGCCACACAGCGCACGTCACAATCGATTTATTGAAGGAAACATTCGATGAGCGCATAATTTCGCGGAATGGACCTGTCAATTGGCCACCAAGATCGTGTGATTTGACACCATTGGATTATTTTCTTTGGGGATATGTGGTCGCTCGTCTACGCCAACAAACCAGAAACGTTAGGGGACTTGGAAGCCAACATTCGTGGCGTTATTGCCAACATACGGCCCCATATGCTCGAAAAAGTGGTTGAAAATTGGACCTGTAGAATTGGCTTTATTCGAGCCAGCCGCGGCGGCCACATGCCCGAAATCATATTTAAACATTAATGGCATAAGATTATCCTTCCAATAAAGCTAAATTGATGGACATTAAAACGATTTTCTTGTGTTTTATTTCAATTCGAAGTTCTATACCTCTAAAAAAAACACCCGATATATTGATACACACCACTAAGAATTGTTAAGTGGTGAGTATCAATCTACTATACCATTTTGTACATGCTACGATGCAAGACCATTTGCACAAGATTGTGAATTGGGCTGTAGCTTTTCTTTGGATTGTATGTGTATTTTGTTGTTGGATTCTAAGGAAAAGCTACGATATTTTGCATTTACACTTACGCAAGACCATTTGCATTAAACACGGAATACCACACATATGTTGTTTTCGAGTGTTGGTGCTAATTTGCTTTCTTCAAAGCTGCAATATACTGTTCTGTTCAGTAGTGTGACTTGTTTTAATTTTTTTTTTTTTTTATTTATTTTGATGTTTGTAAATAGACGACAAACTTTGCATTACCACCGAAAACTTCCTGCTGCTGGCTATTAAGTAATTTTAATTTTTAAGTAAATTTGAATTTTATTCATTATGGTATATTAATGTTTGGTGTATATCCGATGTTCAAATCTTGGCCGGGAAAGTCCACAACAAAAAATTTTTTGATGCCTCTGCCAATACACACAATCACGTAAGTTTAATAAAATAATTAATAAAATTCAATAACACCTACTTTAAATTAAAGTCATTCATGTTGTTTCAATTTGAAATAACTTTGCTTTAACATGATGATTCGTGTTATGTATTTCAGTATTGAATTTGCGTTGTTTCAATTGGAAAGAACTTCGAATCAATATGTTTCTTCATTTTGATTTAACACACGGTAATGTTAAATCAACATGACACAAAGTTATTTCAAAAGGAAAAATTTTCTTTGACGACTACTCTAAAACATGTTGGATTCATTACAAATGACTCGGTGGTTTTAATTTTGAATGATCATTTGAGTAAGGCTTTGCTCACATTCGACTACAAACGCAATCATAAGACAACGTCGTTGTTGAAGCCCAATATGGACAAGTTTTTGCGCCGTTTCGTAACCGTGAATGAAACATGGATCTCCCACAATACACCACAGACAAAATACCAGCCATAACAGTTCGTTTCTCGTGGTGAAACGCCGCCAAAGAAAGCAAAAGTCTGCCAATGAAGTCATTGCGAACGTTTTTTTTTTGGAATACACGCGGTATAATCAACATTGACTACCTTCAATAGGGTTGAACAATCAATGGCGAGTATAATTTCAATTTATTAGGGCGATTTAGTGAAAATTGGAAATAAAAGCGAGAGCATTTGACCAAGAAAAAAATATTTTTTAACCGTGAAATGCAGGGATGCACAAGTTGTGCAGTCTTCATGGCAAAATCCATCAGGTGAGGGATTACGGCGCTCTAAAATAAGACCCAAGTAAATAACGCCCAAATAAGAACATGAAATAAGGCCCATTAGGATTTTTTAAATTGGGTGTGTTCCATAAATTTTCTCTTGGGCCTTATTTCATTTTTTTTTGTTTTTTTTTTTTTTTTTATTTCATTCTTATTTTGGCGTTATTTCTTTGGGTTTTTTTTCATAGCGCCTCTTGGGCTACGAATTTCTCTATCATCCGACCTTTTCTTAAGTGACTATTTCTTGTTCCCGAGCCTGACGACATAGTTCGGAGGAGAGCTTTGACTCCAAACGATGAAACTATCACAAACCTATAATGATGGCTTCGAAAAATCTTACTTCTTGGAACAAAGTTTATTGAGCTAAAAGAAGTCAACATTGATAAATAAAATTATTTTTTATGCAAAAACCTGTGTTTTCTTAAAGAAAATTTCACTTACTTATTGACCCTCCCTCGTATGTATGCAGAACAACAACTTAATCTAAAACATATGCTATTTCTTCCTAAAAAAACTCAGTTATGAATATGAACGGTGGCGTTAGTACAATATTTAATAGCCGAGCGATAAGTTAACATAACTCTTCCCCAACCCATTAAATTATTAAGGGAGTAGAAATGGAAACCTATTATTATTATTTTCGGTACTTTAATAAATATAATGCCATAATTAGAACATATTTTAAAGTATCACAATGTATTTTGTAAAATTTGAATTCTGCTTTATTATATTAATCAACATTTTCCCTTTTTGAATTTGAATCAAGCATATTTTAACATCCCAGTAACATAATCATTTGCCAGGCAGGCAGGCACAACACACAGTCATGTACATACATACATACATACATAAAAATTTATATGCATACTTACAATATTTTCACTTGCCCCAAAAATAAACATATCGAACATAAAATACCTTTGAAAAGTCAACAACCATTAAATAAAATCACTTGTTGCAACAACACAACTTTTAAGCAACAATATTTATACATACATACGTATGTGTGCATAAATGTACATCTATATGTATGTATGTGTTTTATACGAGTATATGTAAGTATGTATATCAATACATATGTTTCATTTAAATATATTTGGCCTGAAGTTGAAAATTTGCCAAATTTATTGAAAACGCATATCATTTAAAAGCAACAACAACAACAACAGCTCGCATATATGCATACATACATACATACATACATACATACATACAGTCATATGTATATGTAACTATACTTATGTTTGTATGTATATGAAGACAAACAAAGCGCAAACATAACTGAGCAGAAAATAAAACAGAATCTAAAGCTTACATCTCTACTACAAGTGAGCTTTAAAAGAAAAAAACTAAACTTCAACTTAGCCTTGCGAACGCCTTTTTAGCTGTTTACGGTCATAATTCGTGATGCACAGTTATACGCAAGATACGTTTCGTAGCATTTATTTGCTTTTTTTCAAATTCCTTGTTTTTGTTGAGTATGAATATGTACGAGTATAGATGCATGTGTGTGTGTGCGTGCTTTTGTGTTTATGTGCGCATATGTGTGTATTGAGGCTGCTCTTTTTGGTTTTTGTGAGTCGAAAGTAAAAAAAAATTAATTTAAAATAATAAGAAGCAAAAGTAAACTCCATATACACAAAATTTCAACTTCAAAATTTCATTGGGTGTCTTTTGCTTTAGAAAAATAAGATCAATAATAAAGGGTGTTTTTTATTGAGGTATAGAACTTTAAGTTGGCATCACTTTTTTAACTGGCGGCCATTTTGTCAGCTGTCAAGTGATTAATATTTAGTTTGGTTTGCCATTTCATCATGAATAGGTTGACAAAAGAACAACGCTTGCAAATCGTGCAAATTTATTTCGAAAATAATGGTTCAGTTCGCGAACCGCAAGCTCCGTCCATTTTATGGTCGACATAATCGTCCATCAGAGAAATTAATTCGGTTAACCATGGATCGTTTTCGCACTACGTTTACTCTATGTGGTAATACGCATCCGCAGAAACGTCGTACAGTGCGCACCGAAGAAACAATTGCCGCTGTAGAGCAAAGTGTTGAAGAGGACCCGAATGAATCGATTCGCCACCGTGCACAGCAATTGGAGCCGACTAACCGACTATTTTGTTCCCGAATTGGATGGCATGAATGTGGATGAGTTGTGGTTCCAACAAAACGGCGCTACATGCCACACAGCGCACGTCACAATCGATTTATTGAAGGAAACATTCGATGAGCGCATAATTTCGCGGAATGGACCTGTCAATTGGCCACCAAGATCGTGTGATTTGACACCATTGGATTATTTTCTTTGGGGATATGTGAAGTCGCTCGTCTACGCCAACAAACCAGAAACGTTAGGGGACTTGGAAGCCAACATTCGTGGCGTTATTGCCAACATACGGCCCCATATGCTCGAAAAAGTGGTTGAAAATTGGACCTGTAGAATTGGCTTTATTCGAGCCAGCCGCGGCGGCCACATGCCCGAAATCATATTTAAACATTAATGGCATAAAATTATCCTTCCAATAAAGCCAAATTGATGGACATTAAAACGATTTTCTTGTGTTTTATTTCAATTCAAAGTTATATACCCCTGAAAAAAACACCCTATAGTTCAATGAAATAAAAATCTAAAAGCTTTGCTATTGATTAGGATATTAAATGAAAAGCGATAATGTGATAACAGCTAAAATGTCCTTTAAAATGTATTTTTTTTTTCATAACATGACAGCTGTAATTTTTTAAGTACGAGTATTTTCAAGAATTTTATAATTTTATTCCTATAACATACATGCGAGTTATCAATATTAGAAGAATAAGCTTCATAATTGATGTCGATGCAAGGATATGCTTACTTACGTTGCTACTTGCAACTTGTTTAATTTGGAAAATAGAATTCCAGCTACAATTATTGTCATATGTGACACGGAAAGTTAAAAGGGATCCACCCATGTTCAGAAAATAAGTTTTGAAGAAAAACTACTTTGAAGTTAACAAATTCATTTTGATGCGCCTGAACGCTTTTATGGCTTGAATTTCGTTAGCCAGAGTTTTCGCAGTCGCTGATTACGAATCTGGTATTTTATTTCGAAAATTCGAAATGCCGGATTTAATATGGCGGACTATTTTTAACCCCCGACTAAAAAAAGGGGTGTTATAAATTTGTAGTGTGTGTCTGTGTGTCTGTGTATCTGTGTATCTGTGTGTCTGTCTGTGTCCACGTACAGGCCAAACGGCTGGACCGATTTGCATTTAGTTTTTTCTGATGATGACTTGATCGAAAGGGTTCTTAGCTATGCTTGAAAAAAATCGGTCCAGCCGTTTAGAAGATATAACATCTTTTCTGAAAAAAGTCGGGGGTTTTTAAAATTTTTAATTTTTGTTATTTGTAACAATATTTGATTTGCTTGAAACTCTCCACTCACTGGTTTTCGGCGTCGCTGAATACGAATCTGTTATTAGATTTTAAAAAGCCAAAAATGGCGGATCCAATAATCAAATCAATTAATATCGGGGAAAAATTTAATTTTGTCAACGTTTGAGAAATAAAGTAGAAACAATAATAACAGTAAGCATATGTAATACAATTATTTAACTGCATTTAAAATACGGGTCAACAATCTTGTATTTCAGCTGCAATGATCAACAAATTTCAAGACTACAGAAACTGCAAACTGAAGGTATCCAGCAAAAAATTACACATTACCATTAGAACTACTCTCCATATAATGACTTACTTTTCTGATTGCCAATTTTCATTACTCGCTTACAAATTACATTACCTAAAATTTAAAAAAAAATGACGTGCAAGCTGCTAAATGAAGAGAATGATTTTCTTAGAGGAAATAGATTACGTGAAATGTTGACAAATAAAAAAAAATTAAGTACTTCTCAAGAATCGATTATTTTAGTTTCACGCCTTGTTAAAATCATTAAGTTGGTAATCCAGTAGGGAAGTGCTTCCACCAAAAATGCTTAATTCCAAACTCGATTACCTTTTTTGAAATTTTTTGCTGGGTATGCGTACAATATTAAATTGTAATTGATTTACACCTTGAAGTGGGTAAATATTAACGAAAGACTCCAACTGAACACAATAAACTTTGTTCAGAAATTGAAAATGGGAGATGGCACCTGACTATTTGATAGACCAGCCAAGATACGTAAGAGAAGCAGAAATGCAAACGACTTCAGACTACAACAAGCTCATACTAATGCGGTGAAGAAAATGATTTTCTATAAAGGATTGAGACTGCATAGCTTGATGCCAAATGAAATTAAAAATTAAAAAAAAAATATTATAGCATTTAGAAAAAAGTTGTAAATTTTATTAGAATTAATTTAGTTCAGGACACTTAAAATTTTTATTTTATTTTATGTGTTTAATATTAAGTAAATCCTTAAAGTATTGAAAATTTTAAACACTAATAATAAATGATAAAAAAATTTATCAAATGTATATTTTTAAGCTAGAGCAGTTATATAGCTGCAATTTGCTGCATTAGAAAGAGCGTGTTGTGTACTATAAGAAAAAATAAAATAAGTAAAAATCGATTTTTTCGACCCAAAGTTAAAAGGGACCTTAACTTTCTACGTCATATGAAACTTATATTTTTGTGCTTCCAAAAATATGCAGCGTTTTAGGCAAAATCCAATTCAATTCAGTTACAACTTGTTAAATCTTTTTTTTTTAAGTTCAAACTATATTGTAGAAATGAATTTAAGAAAATTATTTGCTGATGGCTTAGCATATCAAGATGAATTTCGTTGCTGCTAAGCAGAACCACAGTTAAAAAAAAAATTAAAAACAGCAACGAAATACACCTAGACATGCTATTTCGTATTATGGCTAGAGCGGTAACAGCCTTAACTACCACGCGATGATTTCGACTTCAAGTCTTGGCCGGGGAAGCCAACTAACTATACATAGAATACATAAACATGTTCCTGATACCTGCGCCAATTTATCCACACAATCACGTTAATTAAATATATAATAAAAAAAAAGACTGTTTAAATTAAATTCAATTCATGTTGTTTCAACTTGAAATAAACAAAATATATAAAATTCATGTTGATTCAACATGATTCTTCATTTTATTTAACAGTACTGGAATGTTAAAACAATATGAAATAGAGTAATTTAAAAAGGAAAAATTTTCTATGACGGTTACTCTTAATCATGTTAAATGAACATGAAGCACATATGAAGCAAAATAGAAGCAGAAAAAATTTAAATTAACCTTGGTTGCACCTGGGCAAAAAAATACTTGTATGGCAACACTCTATACTTAAATAGCTGTTGTTGTTATTTACATTTATTTTCTTTTTACATACTCTTACAAATACAATTTGAAGCTGAAAAAAAGTCAGCCAATGTATTAGTGGTAAAGTAAGAAAATAAAAAAAAAACATGTTGATTATTGAGTTCTTGTTTCAACTTTGTTATTTGTTGTTGAGCTTCTCATTTGTTTAAATGAAAGTTTATAATATAATAACTCTAGTTGTTCTAAGAAACTTTGGGTAAAGGTTCCCTGATGATCTGCATTAGCAACAGTGAAATGCGCATAAGATCCAGCTAAGCCCCTCAAAAATCAATTTCAATGTATTTTTAATAAAATAAAAAAAAAAATATTTTACATAATAAGTAAAATATTAATTTGGGATTATTAGTGCGTTTAAAAAATTTTTAACTTAAAATTTTAACAATTCCCATAAAAAAAACACTAACCTTGATTTTCTTTAACAGAAGTAACACTCACGCAATGAATGCCTACTACTATTACTAGGTGTTACCTTCTTTAGGAAAGGTTTAATGTTAGAAAGGACAGGTGGTGAACGAAAAAATAGAGGAAAGCTTCATTCTTTTGCAACTCTGCTTTTTGCAACTTTTTTAATAATGCAGTGTTGCAGCGCCTTTGGCTTCAATGAGGCGTATTAAATATTCGAATCTGTGCTTAGTAGTTTTTTTATTGGTTATTTTACTTCGCCGATGATTCTGCTATACAATACTAACAAAGGAAGGCGCTCTGATGTTACATTAGGATTAGTATCGGCTGAAGCCGGTTTAGTTCAGTGACCAGTGTCTATGCCTTCATCAGTTGGACTTTGCTAAAATAACTGATACAAAGGAACACTAATGAGCTTAGGAAAACACGTGGTGCTATTATTTAATGACTGTCGGAAACCGGGCTCGAACCCAGGATCTTCGGATTTGTAGTCAACGTGCTAACTAGGGTTTGCCAAAAACCGTTTAAATTAGGAAACCGCGGTTTCCGGTTTTAAGCTACTAAAACCGGTCGGTTTCGGTTCGGTTTCGCTTTTAAAAATATGCATGTATATAAATATGTATGTGGGCTGGAAAGATAAATGATGATTTAAAAATAATCATCCCTATCGTAATTTTTCTTCATGTGAAATTTTCATTCCCCTCGAAGAGAAAAATACTATCTTGAATATCACGTGAAATTTTTCCCCGCTATCAGTCCACGTGAATGTAAAAAAGGAAGAATTTAAGCTTTACAAGCTTAAAAATTAATTGAAAATCGGACAAATTTAAGTTGAATTAAAAAAATCACACACATTTTAGGTTATAAATGAAACTTATTTAACTTTAAAGTTGTTCTGTTGATTTAGCTATTTTTTCATTAAGTATACCACCATTAAATTTACTGTCTGTGAATCAAAGAGATTCATACTCTATGAAAAAATGTGTTGTAGGGAATTATTGTCCTAAAAATAAATAATTATAACTTTCAATATATAATTCGAAGAAAAATATCGAAATTATTCAATGTAATAATTCAGTTCGCCTGCGAAAATAAAGTGAACAAAACCAAGGGAAAAGTGAAAAAAATCACGTGAAAAATATTCTGCATTATCGTGGTTGGCGTATTTCAAATACGACTACGACTGTTTGGCAATAGATTAAAGAAAAACTGTCTTCCTTAATCTATTGCCAAACAGTCGTAGTCGTATTTGAAATACGCCAACCACGATAAGGCAGATTATTCATGATAAGGGTTTCTCTGGTTGTATTCAATTCAGGTACTTAAATTAGAAAAGGAACATTTAGTTGTGAGTATGTGTATAAAAAGCTCAAAAATAAAATATTTATATTTAATTATCCAAGTAATAAAATTTCAGAAACGCTAAAACGTCAATGTAGAGTCGTTTAAACGAAATCTTATTTTTGTGCAGAAGTTACCAGCGACAGAAAACACTCTTTCGCTTTCAGTTGAAAAGGGCTTTATTGTGTTTTTGCCTTGTGAGGCAATAATATCTTGGTTGTTTTGTTGTTCGTTTTTTATAAATTACAAATTCTTGTCGAAGAACGTTAAAATTATCGTCTTTTTGCTTTACATCTGTTAGAGATTTTTTTATTACAATTTTACAGACTACAATTCTTCCTGCAAAGAATTATTATAATTTTCTTAAAATTCTAAAGTTTTTTTACCTTTCATTGTTACAGAATGCTTAGTAATGTATAACAGCCTGTTTTTAGAAAACATAACCTCTTTCGTTTTTATGTTTCGCTTATAAACGATAACGTTTAAAATTTGATTTTTATAAAACATATTATAAAGCTCGTTAAGCAGCTCTGGGTTGAGGAACATCTCTCGCGTCATCGTAATTATTTCTTAAGTGCGGTCAGGCTTGTGCGTGTTGTTTGGCCTTCGAGAGTTTTTCGTCTCGTTCGCACTGGTTGACTGATCTGCCACGGATAACCGTATAACCTTGCGGTTTTTTGTGGAATTTCTTTAACAACCACGTTGCTACTTCCTATGTGAAGGCATAGGTCGTGTACAGTCAGTCACAAAAACTTTTAAAATACTGTTAATACCATCTTGGGCATATGGTCTAGTTACTCCGCCCATACTTGTGCAACACCATATTATACAAATTTACTTTGTATAATATGTACTAAATAAATAAATAAATATTATAAAGCTTTCATTTTGACATAAAAAGAGCTTTTTAGGTATAACGAAAAAATCACACTCACAAAATTATTACAGTGAAGGAATACAAAAAATAATATCTATTAAAAAAAATTTCTATGAAAAATTTTAAATAAAATTCATTTCAAATTAATTTTAAATTTTATCAATGAGGGGGTAAGCAATTTAATTTTTAATTGATTTTAGCATTCAATTGGAAATCAATTTATCCATTAAAACAGGGTTTCATTGCATTTCGTATTTTCCGTTGTTTGTTAGAAATAACTATTTTTTTTTTCTATAACCTTTACTTTATTTTGACTCTATACTTAAATTTTTTGTGATTTGTTTGACAGTTAAGTTATGGAAAATAAAGCAAAAATTATCTGTTTATACTGAATTTGGTGTTGAGTATTTCACAGAAAAATTAGAGAAGCAAGGGGAACATCTTTGCTTTGTACGTAAGTCAAGATTTGTTCTTGTGAAAGTTAAATCAATCTGCTTATAGAAAAACCCATTTAGATTTTTTCGTTTATTTAATTTTTCGTAGTTTATAGTAAAAAATAAAAGTAAAAAATAGTTTTTCACTGTTTTAAGTCAGTTCAGATTCTAACATTAAAAATTAAATAACATTTTCGTTAAAGTCAAATGAAAAATATGTAGACTGATTTTTAATTAATTTTACATAAAAAATTTTATGAGTGTGAAAAACTGAAAGCTCTTTTGTTGTCACACACATACAAATAAATAAATGTTTTAAAAACGAAAACATGGTTTCATTCGTTATTTTAAAGAAAGTATACACTTATTCATTTTCGAAAAACAGGCTGTAATAAATGTCTTCAATGTAAAGTACATTTGCTGTATTTTTAAACAAGATAATAATGTTAAAGTAAAACTATTTAAAAACCGACGGTTTTTTTTGTCGGTTTCGGTTTCAGTTTTTATGGGTTAAAACCGCGGTTTAGGTTTCGGTTAAAACCGAACGGCAATCCCTAGTGCTAACTACTTCAGCCAACGAACTCCAGACTAAAGATTTTAAGATGAAATTTTTCTGTGCATAGCTTTCTGTTTTTAATTTTTGTT
The DNA here is from genome assembly GCA_949987645.1 of Tachina grossa. Classification (NCBI taxonomy): domain Eukaryota; kingdom Metazoa; phylum Arthropoda; class Insecta; order Diptera; family Tachinidae; genus Tachina; species Tachina grossa. The sequence goes on from OX465275.1 coordinate 33,139,960, forward strand.
TTTAGAACCGAACCTTATTAGCACGAACTTGCGCTTTTTCAGTTCCCTATTAAATCTAACAGCAAAGTACATTAAGAAAGAAAGTGAGAGAAACTGATTATGACAGAGATTGCTATCGATAGCGAAAATGATCAGGTAACTGCCAGCAGGCAATAACAAAATTAGAGTTAGTACGCAGCATAATGATCACACATAGCTATACATAACTGTTGTTGAGTGAGTCAATAAACTCCTTACAGTATCAGCAGATTTTATTCTGTAGCAATATTAAATAAGACTCAAGTACATTTGTATGAACTTACACATGTCTGTACAAACTTATGTACATATTGATTTGCCTTTTAAGTTAGATTTTATGCAATTGTTCTTGAATTTTCCTTATATTTTTTTTAACAATGTACATATGTGTGTATGTATTTTTGAATAATTTGTTGTTATACTCTACGCTTTTTAGTTTTTTCGAAAGAATGAAACCAAAAGCACTCATTTGTCTTGGGATTTGTTTTAACATTAAAAACATCAAAAAAAACAAATAAACCAACTAAAAATAAAAATAAAAAAACCTAAGAAAAAGAGTAATCTTTATTTTACATTTATTTAAGTTTATTTATTTTCTGCAGTTTTTGGCCGGGTTACTTTTCTTTAGCACAAATGCATACATAAATATACATACATGTGTATTTAGAAGCCAGAGCGTTTGCATTATTCTTTTACTTTAGCTGTTACTGTGGTAATGTCAATAAAATTTCTGTTTATCAGTTTGACAAGACATATGCTTATTGCATGTCCTCGTTGTCTTGCAACATACTGCTGCTCACATATATATAGCCAGCCGTCTTATGTTTTATACAACCGCCATACATTTATACATAAAATAAACATTGTTCTCGTTTAATGCTGTTGCATATGTAAGTGTGTTGTTTTACGGTTTTCTGTTTATTTCTTTTTTTTTTCGTAAACCAACTTTTTTTGACATAATGTCTTTTTGGCCATTTCCGCATTACTTAAGTAACCGATAAGAATGAAATTCATGAGCCCAGATCACAGATTTTTTCTCTTTCTCTCTCTCTCTCTCTCTCTCTCTTTTATTATTTCTTTTTGAGTGGTTGACATTTAAATGTAATTTTTTGTACAAATGTTTTGTATTTGCTATACGTTTTTTTGTTTGTTTGCTTGTTGCATCTCAGTTTCATTAAAAACTAGGCTTTGCGTGCATGATTTTAAAAGTTTTCTTGTTTTTTTTTTACTTTTTCTGTTTCTCCTTGCGTTTGTTATTAACTTGATAATTTATACGCTTTAAATGGGATGTAAAACAAAAATGTCTAAATATTTTAAATGTACCGACAAATGAGAGGAATCACTTTTTTATTTCTTTCCTTTTGAAAGAAATTAATCAAGATATCAGCAGACTTATAAAAGTAATAAAAATAGATAACAATTAAGTTTAGCAAATAAGAAGAAAAGTGTATGAAATGCTATAGCATTAATGTGTTTGTGAGAAGAACTGGCTTGTACAAAACGAAAGACTTAAGAAAGAAGCATCAAATTTTTTTTTTTATATCAACAAAAACCGTCAATTGAAATAATTTCACTTTACACGTTTAAGAATGAAAAAAAAATAAAACTTTAGTTTATATTAAATTTATCTTTCAAAAATCCTGTTGCTGGCAAGTTGGTAACACGTAGCTGCAAAAAAAAAATATTTATTTTTTTATTGCTTAGATCTGGCTTTAAAGTTCTGTTTAAATGACAAGAAATTTATATACATACATATATGTATGTATTTAAATTATAATATAATTTATATATTAATTTATTAATCTCACTAATAATAACTTTCAAAGCATTTAGATAGACTTGGGTCAAACCAATGATCAAACCCATTTAAATTACATGGGTTTGATCATAGGGTTTGATCAAACCCATGTAATTTAAATGTATTTAAACTTGGGCACATATGATCCCCACTTATAAGTGGTTTCAAGAGGACATCACTACATGGAGTTGATGTGAATTGCCCGACGAGATCCCTTCTGACATTTTCTTAAATCGCAAGTATATACCAATAAGTCACTAACTGCAGCAACCCACAAACTCAATGAGATCTCACACACACCTTGTTTGAAAAAAAAAAATCTCTCAGGCCAGTGACTAAGTACTTTACACCTGGATATCTTTGTATTATTAAACGTTTACACAAGTTCTGCCTAATAAGACATATTCCCTTGCACTGTCGGTCGGCATAACTTCATGTAAAATAGCCTGCAACCTTTAAGTCATTATTTTATTTTAGTTCTAAATATGATAAAATTTTTTTGAGATTATTCCCACAAACAAACTAAATTCCACATAGATTTGCTGATTCTTCATTCACTTCTACACTTAGTTAAGTAATATATGACACTTGTCTCATTTCTACCTCCGAAGTGAACCTTTTAACCAATAAATGTAAGCCTACGCTTATAGCAAAGAAGTTAAAAAAAATGCAGCTAAACCTACTCAATTGGTAGAAGAGGACAAATAAACAAGAACAAAATTTTTTTAAACAAATATTAAGATGAAAAATAAAAAGTTAAAAAGCAACGTATACTAGACATTTTTGTAGCACAAAAGTAACTTTCCTTCCTTTCATATGTGTAGAAACATATGATTGTAGCTGTAAGAAATGTTATACATACATAATCGCACATTCATATGATTATACACACTAAAGTACTGCACAAGATCACTTACAAGAACTTTTAAGACATGCGGAATGTTTCAAATGCTTTAATACAGCGAAGACTTTTCAAGCAAACGCTAAACAACACTGTTGACAAGACATTTGTTTCAGTTATTGCAGGTATAGGAGTAAAGAAGAAAATACTTCGTGACGGAAATATGTGTGATGCTTGCTTCTTCATATGCGTGGGCGCGTACACACGTTGTGTGTATGATCTTTTATTTTTCTCCGCACATACAAACGCACACATGCATTGACATAAGTTGTGTGCGCTTGCTTTAAAAAACCACCCTCAAATATAGAAAAGATTACCATCTACATCTCACACTCACACTCAAACGTAGAATATGCACAATAACAAGCACACACGTATCAACACTACTTCTTTTGATTGTTTGTTACGAACAAGAAGTCTTCGCCACATCTCTTGCTAACACTCAAATACACGAACACCAATGCATCGCTCTAGCGTCGCTTATTAAACGACAGCATTTACAAAAATACATTTAAAAAACAAGACGTAACCTATCGGAGAATGTGTGGTTGACTACAAAAATAATTAACTTTTCTTAGACTGACCAAAAGCTAACTGCCATGTCATCCAGAACAAACCCAAAATTAATTTTTAAGTTGAGTATGTAATCGAATTTGATGAGAGCCAACAAATTTATTCTCAGCTACTTTCAAACTCATTTCAGTTTTATATTAACATTTTGCTGTTGTTATTTTAGATGGTACCTTAGCTGAGTGGTAGCGCGCATGAGGACACAACGTGTGATGATATATGTTCGTACCCCAGAAAAAAAATTTTAATTTTTTGACTACCAGGTGATTTTAAAAAAAATCAACTTTAAGTTAGTTGAAAAGTAATGCAGAGTGAGACAACTGACTACCTACCGCCTAGGACATCGCAATATTCAAATAGTTAGTTGATTACATTAAAAGTAATTCAAGTGTCAGTCAGTACTAGTTGCGAAATAGTTAGCTTAAAATTAGTTTAAAGTTAACTTAATTTCCGAGAGGATATTTACATTTCAAGAGTGTTTACGCAGGCCTCTATTACACACATACATATGAATGCACATATATTTTAAGGCTAAAACAAATAACCCCAGAATAAAACTTTAAACTGCTCTTGCCAATTTGCTCTGTCAATCGTACACAGGTTTAGCTCACTTACATTAATAAACAGCAGCCCAAATAAAGCTACAAAAATTTTTGCAGCAACAACAAGAACAACAATAACAAAAAGTAAGAAATAATAAGAAGATGAAACTGAAAGAAAAAAAGGCCCTTTTTCAATTTACCACATACCGTGCGAAATGTAAAATGCACGTCATAATGAGAAATTCATTTAAGTTAATTTTTTTGCATGCGTGATTCCTTTTTTTTTTTTTTTTTTGTATTTGCTGTTTGTGCAAAAATTTGTTTGCTATAGAGCAACCTACATATGGAAGCGGGTATGTTCGATTTTCCATTAACTTTGGGAAGCTATTTTAACTGACATAAAACAACTAATGCTGAATTTTGCTTCACAAAATAAAGAATTAAAAAATTAATCTTACAAATCCGATGATGTGATGTGATACAATTGGTAAGCATACTTTGAATCCTCAATTGTTAAGTATTCTTAAACAACTTTCTGATATGTTTTTTGTTTTGGAAAAAAATAATATAAATACCGTGACTCAAACTCTTATGCCCTAATTCAGTAAGAAGATTTAGGACGTTTTTATTTGAAAATACTTCTGAGTTCTTGTGTTTGAATTCTCTAAATTATTTTCTTCAAAAATGGTTGTTGTCTTTGATAATGAAAAATAGAAATATTATTGCCATGTTTTTAAAACATAAAAATTAAATTAAAGTATTATACAATAGTTTGAAAAATATATGAAAAATTGTGTGTTGAATATAATGTTTGGAACAAAATCATAAAGTAAATACGCGAACCTTCTAGCATAGACAATAAATAATAACACTGCACAACAGTAATTTGGATGTTTAAATAAAAATAGCCGATCCTATTGTATTTTTGCCTCCTGATTACGATAGTGTCATTAGTTTTTCTCTATCAGCTCTAGTTTTGAAGATATAGTGTCATTTAGGATTCGCATAATTTGCATCTCTTTTTGTATTATACCGTTAATATATTACGAATGGTACTTCAAACTTAAAAATACTTTCTGGATTATTTATCTACACAAAAATCCCTTTCATTTAAATAGATTCACATTGATGAGTATATCAGGGTATCTGACTATTATTGCAAGGATGTCAAAAATCGTGTGTTTTTAGTTCAGTCCTTTTAAAATTTTTTTGATTATAATTTTTTTGACCAAGTATAACTAATTCTTATGTATTTTTGTTCGGTGATTACAAAAATAGTTTTATTGATTTTCTAGCACCTCTAGTTTAAGAGATATTTTGTGTTACATAAAAAAAATTCTTGAAATTTTTTTTCCAAAGCCATCCAAATAAATTTTTTTTATATTACATTTGTCCATTTACAAGTTATTAGTGTAATTATTACGCAAAAAAAAAATGTTGTATGGGCAGTCCAGAAAATTTTTATGCTATTTGTAGTTAATATATCACATTGATGGAATTAGTAACCAGATGCTTATGAACTTGCCTCGTATTGCAATGAGAATCCTATTATTCATATTTAATGCCATTTTACGACTGGAGTATTATCCACACAGCTGGAAGCTTGCCAAGGCTAAAATGATTCCAAAGCCGGGCAAAGATCTAACCAAGGCTGAGTCATATAGGCCAATAAGTCTACTATCAACTATGTCAAAGCTTTTCGAAAAACTGCTCAAAACAAAATTGTCCCAAATTCTAATTAGTAGTGGGTGCATACCAGACCATCAATTTGGTTTTAGAAGTCAGCATAGCACCATTGAACAAACTCACAGACTGGTTCAATTTATAAGAAGAACTTTTGAGGAAAAAAAGTATTGCTCTGCGCTCTTTATTGACGTTTCCCAGGCATTTGATAAAGTGTGGCATGAAGGCCTAATTTTAAAATTGAAGACTTACTTACCAATAAACATTTTAAATCTTTTGGAAAGTTACATTATTTCCCGTAAGTTCACTGTTGTGGAAGGAGACTTTACGAGTAGGCCTGAAACTATTTCATCCGGTGTGCCACAGGGGAGCATACTGGGACCAGTTTTATATTTGATTTATACTTGTGATATGCCCGTGAGCAGTAGTATCCATACTTCCACATTTGCCGACGATACAGCCTGCTTTAGTATGCACGAAACCCCTGATGAGGCATCCCGCAAACTCCAGGAACACATTAGCCAGATGGAGCTTTGGTTAAACTTATGGAGAATTAAAGTCAATGAACAAAAGTGTGTCCATATAACGTTCACCCTAAGAAGAGATACTTGCTCCCCCATTCAGATTAACAATCAAGTTGTTCCTCAACATTCACATGTGAAATATCTTGACATACACCTTGATCGACGACTTACATGGAAACACCACATTGACTCTAAGTTAACTCAAATGAAACTTAAATTAACTCAGGTACATTGGCTGATTGGTAGAAATTCAACACTTAGCCTAGACTGCAAACTTTTAATATACAAGTCGCTTTTAAAGCCAATATGGTGTTACGGAATTCAACTATGGGGCACTGCTTCAGCTTCAAATGTAGAGAAAATTCAACGAAGGCAAAATAAAATTTTACGCATTATAACATCGGCTCCATGGTACATCAAAAATTCAAATATACATCGCGATTTGAATATGCCACTAGTGACTGAAGAAATTGCAAAATACGCAGGCAAATACCTAACAAAACTCGAGTCACATCCTAATCCGCTTGCTCGTAATATTTTGAACTTTACTGGACACATCCGCTTAAAAAAGAGAGATACACGGGCTCTAATATTCAACACTCTAGATGATGAAGCTGCTTGAAAACACCTTTTTCTTTTTGTTGCTTATCACTACTTATGTATTATTAATAACTATCACTAAGCTTATGTCCGACATTGGTCGGGCCTAATAATTTTTTTTATAGATTTAAGATTTGAATACTTATTGTTAGTTCATATTTGAAGATACAATAAATAATAAACATGCATTTAAAAAAAAAAAAAAAAAATATATCACATATTTTAAATTTCCAGCTTTTACGAAATAAAGAAAAAATATATGTGACATATTAAATACAAATAGCATAAACATTTTCTAGACTGGTCCATACAACATTTTTTTGCGTAATAATTACACTAATAACTTGTAAATGGACAAATGTAATATAAAAAAAATTTGTTTGATGGCTTTGGAAAAAAAAATTCAAGATTTTTTTTTTATGTAACACAAAATATCTCTTAAACTAGAGGTGCTAGAAAATCAATAAACCTATTTTTGTAATCAGCGAACACAAATACATAAGAATTAGTTATATTTGGTAAAAAAAAAAATATATAATCAAAAAATTTTAAAAGGACTGAACTAAAAACACACGATTTTTGACATTCTTGCAATAAAAGTCAGATACCCTGATATACTCATCAATGTGAATCTATTTAAATGAAAGGGATTTTTGTGTAGATAAATAATCCAGAAAGTATTTTTAAGTTTGAAGTACCATTCGTAATATATTAACGGTATAATACAAAAAGAGATGCAAATTATGCAAATCCTAAATGACACTATATCTTTAAAACTAAAGCTGATAGAGAAAAACTAATGACACCATCGTAATCAGGTGGCAAAAATACAGTAGGATCAGCTATTTTTATTTAAACATCATAAAAAAACCTCTATTTTGTTGTGCAGTGTAATTATTGTAATACGGGATTCACATTGTGACTTTTTATTGTGACTTTTATAGACAAACGGGGTACAAAGTCGCTATTCACACTATGCCTTTTTAGCCTGCCTTGTATTGACAATTTTCTTTTGAACCCCCTATGAAAAGTGACACACATTTACATTAAGCCTTTTTTATTCATGCCTTTTTGGCATTTATATACATGTTTAATGCAGAGAGTATGAAAAAGGCAGAGAAACGTCATAAATCCCCTCGAATTTTCATTTTGTGCCTTTTGTTCTACACCGCAAGCTTCTCACCACCTCTCACCAATAAACTAAAAAAGCCTGCCTGCACAGGCAAGCAGAAAAGGCACAGTGTAAATTGCGTCAAAGGCGATTAAAGGGGTAGCAACACAAGAGAATTCAAGAAAAATGCAGGGGAAAAAGTCATAGTGTAAATCCCATATAAAGAATCACAACTGCGGCTTTTTATCGTCCATTGACAAGACGATAAATCGTCGAACAGAATTAGGGCATTAGCCTGCCTCTGTTTACGGTCTAAGGTAGGGTAACTCAAAAACGCGTTTCAGTTATTTATTTATTATACTAATATATGTATATATGCATTTTTACCTTCTAGCATTTTACAGCCAATGTGAGAAATAATTTCTCGTTTTATTATGCATTTAAATATAAAACTTAGAAAATGCATTTCATTTTATAATACATTTAATCGTATTTTTCATAAAAGAATTACTTTTATTATGCGTAAGTGATTGTAAAAAAAGAAGTAATTTTACCACAAACTAATTGAAAACTGCTGTGGCTAAGTGTATGTATCGCTAGATGCTGAAAGAAGCCATGAAGTAAAACAAAAACACTTTATGAAATACGTTTATATAATTAACATGCGATACACTTTTAACGCAACTAGAAGATAACAAAAAAATTTGTTCTAGCAATTATAAGTAAAGATACATTTTGACGTGAAATGAATAAATTTCTCATTTAAAAAAATAATAATTTCAATGTTACTTTCTGCGCACAATTAGTGTCAGTTGTTGCGGTTTAAATTTTATTTTTATATTTGCATTTAAGTAAGGAAATAAATTTTATGACACTTTTATTAATGTCTATGGAGGAATTTTTAAAAGTAGTTGGAGTTTTAGTTTTTTTAGTTTTTTTTAGTCTCATTCAAAGTGCTTGCAAAAAAAAACAAATAAACAAATTGCATGGCAAATTAAAATTTATACTAAATGCATTTTACAACATAAATGTTGCCCCTGGTTGCAAATATTAAAAGGTTCATCGTTTTACTCACGGAAATAGCTCGAGGAAAATAAAAATACAGTGAAGAGAACAGAAAAATTATTGTTTTTTTTTTCAATTAAGTGATTACTTAGAAAAACTAATAGTTTTGATTAATGAACTGTTTCACAACAACGAAAGAAAACTTTCGACTGAAAAATTATATTGAAGACAACAATAAAATATGAAAAATTGTTTTTGTTTTCATTATAAAGGGCGTGTGCCAAACGGTAGAAAAGTACTATGGTAAAAAAAATTTGCCTGTGGGGAAAAAAATATAATTTTTCCGCTGTGCCAAATGATATCTTTTTTGACAATGTAAAGTTTTGACAAATTCGCTTAAGCATAGAAAGAAGCTGATGAAACAATTGCTGCGGCTGCGGTTTTGCTTCGCCTGACTACAAGCCGCCGGCTACCAACAAATTTTTAAGAGGACATTTTTATATAAAACAATATTCTTGTAGCAAAAAATTATATAATATTATATAAATTATGTAACATTTTTTGCAAACTAACATAAACAATGATTTTTTCACTGTCTAATTAAACTTAAAAGACGTAAAATCTTTGTATTGGGCGACGGCTCGAAGCGACGGCGGTGGATTTAAATTTTATGATACCATGCTTTTTATTGCAGCTTGTCAAAAATTTACCTGTTGTGTCAAAATTTCTACTAGCCCCCAGGGCTAGTGAAATGTTATTCACCTCAGAAGTGTCAAAAATTTACTTACATTAGTACTTTGCTACCGCTTGGCACAGGCCCAAATTAAGAAACGAAATTGTAAATAATTATTACACGATTTTTTTTTTACTCTTGGCGGTTTTCCTTGTTTTGATGTTTTGTTTTTTTGTTTTAATTGCAGTTTCAGCAATTTTTTAGTTTTGGATCTTTTTTTGGCGAACTTTTTCGGTTTTTCGACGTTTTTGACTTTTAATTTTTTTTCGTTTTAGCGTTTTTTTTTTTTGTTTTTAACAATTTTTCGGTTTTTAGTTATTTATTTTAGTTCCAGCGATTTTTTTAGTTTTTGCGCTTTTTTCGTTGTTTTTCAGTTCTTGTCGATTTTTTTCGTTTTGGCGATTTTCTTTTAGAACTTTTTAGTTTTAGCGGTTTTTTCCTCTTTTAAAATTTTTTCGGTTTTTTACAATTTTTTTAGTAGTTCTTACGGTTTTTTCGTTTGGGGATTTTTTAGATTTTTGGCGATTGTTTTTTTTTTTTTTTTTTTAATTTGGATATATTTTAGTTTTAGCGTTTTTGAGCATTTCAAGAGTTTGCCTCTTCCTGCATCATTCAAACTTCAAAAGCAATGCAATGCATCAATTACTTGTTTGGTACAATAGACAAATGGTTGCATTTTTGGAATTTTTATATGAGTTTACCTTGTTTAGGGTTCCGTACACCAAAGGTGAAAGAGGCAAACTATTGAAATTTTTAAAAACGCTAAAGCTAAAAAATTCTAAAAATCAAAAAATGCAGCAAAGAAAAATCACCAAAATGAAAAATATCATTAAAAATAATATAAACCCACAAAATGCAAAAAATCACAAAAACGAAAAAGCGCAAAAATTAAAAAATTGATAAAACTAAAGATATGATTTAAAACAAAAACAAACAAATAATCACCAGAAACCGAAAAAATCGCCAAAAATAAAAAGTGTCAATGCTAAAAATATCATCAAAAACCGAAAAAATCGCCTTAAAGAAACAAACGATGTACGGAAGAAACCCTTCGTATACGAGTCAGAGTTGCACTTTAGTGAATTTATTTATAAAGGGTGTCCCAACAAGAACGCAAGATTTAAATTTGGCGCCATTCGAAGTGTCATTGTTTGACATTTGAACAATTGTTATTGTTTGCTAGTAGAAGGTACGAGGTTAGTAAAAATGGAGCGCTACACGAATGAACAACGCATTCTCATTGTGAAATTGTTTTACCAAAATGGTGAAAGTTTCGCGGCTACAGTTCGCAAATTTGCGATCAATTTGGGGTCACAATAATGCTCCAAAAGAGTCAACTGTAAAGACATTAATGGATAAATTTGCCGAAACTGGGTCTGTTAGTGATGTAAAGATAACAACGCGCCTTCGACCAGGTCGATCGACCGAAAATGTCGCAGCTGTACGTGATGATGTCGCTTAAACGCAGGTCAAGCGCAAACAGTCAATGGTGCTCGGTATCGTGAAATGATAACCAGTTTTTTCGTGCCTAGAATTGAAGAAATGAATGTGGAGGGCATGTGGTTTCAACAAGACGGCGCAACATGTCATACAGCCACAGAAACAATTCAATTGCTACATCAGTCATTTCCCGGTCGTGTGGTTTCTCGTTTTGGAGACAAGAATTGGCGATTGGCGATTGGGATCGTGCGATTTAACACCATTAGACTTTTTTCTTTTGGGGTTTTTTGAAGTCGATGGTTTACGCGAATAAGACGACGACGACTCAAGCCTTAAAAGAGGAAATTGGACGCTGCATTAATAAAATACCGCAGCATTTATTTATTTAGTTTCACAATTTTTTTTTAATATCTGTGTTTTATTTAAAATTTAAATCTTGCGTTGTTGTTGGGACACCCTTTATTTTTATGATATTGGATTTTTTTCAATACTTAATTCAGTTAATATTTTGATTTAATCTTTTAAAAATTTCAATTAGTTTTTAATCGAGTCTTTAAAAATATTTCAATTAATTTTTTAATTGAATTTTTTTAAAAGTTTCAACTTAGTTTTAATTGAATCTTTCAAAAAACCTGTAATTAAATTTTTAGTTAGTCTTAGTTTACACTATGCAAGTATTATTGCTAAGCTGCTTAGCTTGAGGAAGAGAGAGAGAGACGAGGGAAACTAAAACGTTTATTTTCCCCTCGTCTCTCTCACCTAAAAAACTAATCAGCTTAGCAATAAGACTTGGATAGTGTAAATTAGGACTTAATGAAATAATTTTTTAATGGAAAAATTAAAAAAATAATCAAGTAAAATAATAATATGACAATTTTCGTGATTGATGTTAAACTAATTAATTTTTTAATTGAATCTGTGTTTTTTCAATTCATTTTTTATTTATTATTTTTATTTATTTTAATTTTAAATTTAAAAAAAATCTTGTTTTTTACTATTTCTGTGAAGAAATTTGCCTGAAATTCTAAAAACAGAAAAGCCTAAATGTAATAAAACGCATTAAAATAAGTCTCAATTAAATGAGTTTTGTAAATATAAAAAAAACCCAATACATTTTTATGATGAGACAAGATGCATATTATACAAACAAAATATTTTTCTGTATTGTATATGTCAATTAATAGATTAATTAAATTCTTAATTAAATATGTATGTAATGTCCAAGTGGGTTAATGCTTAAGATCTAATGCCAAGAGCTGAAGTTGTGAAAATTCGCATTCCCACAGTTAGTCTGCTTAAGAAAAATAACGAACGCATTAATTTAAAGCATAAGCTTCGAATAGTTAACTTGCATTGAATTGCAATTAAAAAATAAATTAATAAAAAATATTTAATTTATTATTTCTATTTAAACGCGGGTTAATTCATAAAAAAAATTATGAATATTTACACACACACAAAAAAAAGGCATTGAAAAATTTAACTGGAATCGATATGATACTGACAACATTGAACAACCAGCATATGAAGACCCTGAGCAAAAAGAATTAACTAACCATCTTTTACTTCACTTAAAAAGCATCAAATATTTAAAGTCATTTGTCATTTTTGTAAATGCTTAAGCTTTATTTCATAAAAAAAATATCATTTTTGGTGAATGTCAATGTTAAGATCGAAGACCAAAGCAGCCAAATAAAGAACTGATATCTGCCCATTATGTTAACTTATTAGTTTTATTTTCGTCGTTACTGGCAATATTTTTTATTTATTTATTATTATTATTTCTTGTCTTCTTTTTTTGGTTTGATGTAAATCTTGAGATAATTTTTTGTATTTTAAGAAATAATTTTTTCGAACAAAACGTTATGCTGCGCCTTGTCATTCTTTTCTCTTCTTTGAAAGAAATACATATTTAGTGTATATAATGTTTTAAGGCTTAATGAGTACGTTTTATGTAAATATATTGGCTTAAGAAATGTTAATCATTTTGAAAAGTTTAAACATACTTTTTTTCCTGCGCAGGCATGTTTGTGTATTTATTTATGTATGTGTGTGTGTGTTTATTATACACTCATGTATAATTTTTTAGACATAATACTTAATGTTTCCTTTATTTAGTTAAAAATAAACGAGCTAATGTTCGCAGTAAAGTGTAAAGTTTATATGTATGTATGAAGTTATTTCAGCTGTTTCTTTTTTCTTTTAACTTTATTTTTTATACCATCAAGTTTGATTTGGTAAAAGTCTTGAATTTGAAATAATGGATTTAAAGAAATCGTAAATATGTTACTGTTCTTTCTTTGACTGCTTTATAGGAGCCAGTAAATATTAAAGAGATCATTTGTCTTACACAAACTTGTTTCTTATTAGCTTTCATTTATATTTCTTTGAAATTTTAAATAACTTGAAAACCAAAACCATATTTATTAATTTAATAATTATTGATACAAATTGAAAGCATCATATACTAGTTTGCGTTGTGAAAGGTAGTTTTTTTTTTAAATTCGAATTGTAAAAAGAAACGTTTACGTTCATGACATGCAGCGTGGTATTTGAAATAATAGAAAATTTTAAAATTTATCGGTCAAAGATGATCACATGTTTTGGTATAAAGGGTTTCGTTTAAGGCTGAAACTATACTGTGTAATTATTGATGAAATTAGTTACAAAAAATTTTGAAGAAAAAATTTTAATAAAAATGTTACCAACTAAATGGACAAATTTATGATAAGAAATTTTTCCTCTCTATCTCTCTTTCTCTCCCTATATCTCTCTCTATCTCCCTCTCTATCTCCCTCTATTTCACTCTCCATCCACTATCGCTTTCTCTATCTCTCTATCTATCCTTCTCTATCTATCTTTCACTATGTCTCTCTCTCTGTCTTTCTCTCTGTATATGTATCTATCTCTCGCTATCTATCTATCGCTCTATACATCTGCCCTTCTCTATCTATCTCTCTATCTTTACCTCTCTATCTTTCTCTCTTTCTATCTACTTATCTCTCTCTATCTAGACCCCTCTATCTTTCTCTCTCTCTCTATCTATCTATATCTCTCTACCTATTTATCTCTCTATCTATATATAGATATATATATATATATATTTATATATATTTATACAGGGCGGGCCAAAAGAAACCAAGGGGTGTAAAAGTTTAATAACTTTTTTGTTTATTAATTTTTTTTTATTTTTTCTTTCAGATTATATAGACAACACTTGGAGAATTTATAATGGAGAGGTTCACAACAGAGAACCAGAACAATAGAATTTTATTATTTAAACCAGAGATCAATTATTTTAACGCAAAGAGCATATCGTCGACATTTTAATGTCAGAATTTCGCCCTCTGAAGCGATGATTCGTTGCTTAGTTAATCGTCATCACCAACATGGCAGCGTAAGAGATTTGCCTCGAACCGGTAGACCACGTTTAAGTCGCACTGCGGAAAATATTGAACGAGTACAGCAAAGTGTTAACGAAGCACCAGAAACATCTGGTAGAAGGCGTTCTGCTCAGCTAGAAATGTCTCGTACGTCACTACGGCGCATTTTAAAAAAAGATTTACAGTTATACCCATATAAGGTGCAATTGGTCCAAGAATTAAAACCCGCAGATCATCGGCAACGTCTAAATTTTGCAGTTAAATTTCAAGAGTTGGCCAGAAATGAAATCAACTTTATTGAAAATTTGATTATGAGTGATGAAGCTCATTTTCATTTGAATGGCTTTGTTAATAAGCAGAACTGTAGGTTCTGCGGTTCTCAAAATCCAAGAGCCATTCATCAACGCCAATTGCACCCCATCAGGTGTACAGTATGGTGTGGGATCACATCTGAAAATGTCATTGGGCCCTAGTTCTTCGAGAATGAAGATGGAAGTGCTGTAACCGTAAATGGACAGCGGTATCGGTTTATGATAGAAAATTTTTTACGTCCTGCTCTTGAAAACAGACCTGGTATGTGGTTTCAGCAGGGCGGAGCCACTGCCCATACTGCCCGAGACACAATGGCACTTTTAAGTCAAATTTTTGGAGAGCGAATAATTTCTCGAAATTCGGAAATTATTTGGGCAGCACGATCGCCAGATTTGACAGCACCCGACTATTTTCTTTGGGGTTTATTGAAGGAGCGAGTGTATGTGAACAAGCCAGAGACAATCCTTGAACTCAAGGCAAACATTGTTGCAGAAATTCGAACGCTACAGCCACAAGTTTTGAAAGATGTTATGGAAAATGCTCTAAAAAGAGCCCATCAGTGCGAAGCTGAAAACGGTGGTCATTTAAGAGACATCATTTTTCATACTTAGTGTAAAAAAATTTCCATTTTGTATATTATATAATCTGAAAGAAAAAATAAAAAAAAGTTAATAAACAAAAAAGTTATTAAACTTTTACACCCCTTGGTTTCTTTTGGCCCACCCTGTATATGTATCTATTTCTCTCCCTATCTATATATCTAGCTCTAGCTCTCTATCTCTACCTCTCTATCTCTTTCTATCTCTCTCTACCTCTCTATCTTTTTCTATCTCTCTCTACCTCTCTATCCCTTTCTATCTCTCTCTACCTCTCTATCTCTTTCTATCTCTCTCTACCTCTCTATCCCTTTCTATCTCTCTCTTTATCTATCTTTCTTTAGATCTCTCTCTCTCAACATTTCACGCGAAATGTTGTCAAAATCAATATGGGAATTTCCACTGAAAGCTCCACCGATACCAACGAAATTTAAAGTTTTTGAAAAGGCTTTTTTTTTGTCATATTTTCATTGGGAAGCAATCTAAATTTAAAATTAAATTAAATAAAAATAAATAAGAAATATTTGAATGCAGTCATTTTTATATTTTTTTTTTTGCACATTTTGTTTTGAAAAAAAAAGTCTTAAAGAAAAGCATTATCAATGCTCTCTAAAACTTTTCTAAGGCTACAAACAGTCGAAAAGGCACGCACAAGATATTGAGCGATTGTAAATAACTAAAAATTTTTGCTTTGAAAAATTGCATATTTCGACGTCACGTGCGACATTTGTTATCAATGCTTTGAAAAAACATGCAGAAATCTCATCAAATATTTAATACAAGTAAAACAAAACAAAAAATATTGCTGAAAAATAAAAATATTTGTTATCGTCCTTGTTACCTAAAAAATTTAAATATTTTTAAATTATTTAAGATGAAATTTATTACAAAAGCATAAATTAAAAAACAAGGCAAGAATGTGGAATACTAGAAAAAAAAAGTAGAAAGAGTTGGCTGGAGAAAAAAATTAAATGATGTAAGATAAAAAGACGAATGGCCGCATACGTAAGAGACAAAGTCGACATAAGCTCGCAGAAATGCGAAATGATGAAAAAGCCCAACACGAGCGTTACAAAAACAAGCAAAAATTTGCAAAAGCCGAAAAAGACTAGCAAATGCGTTGCAACTTTAGCTCAACTAACAAACAGTTGAATTAAGAAGCATTTCTTTTGATTTTTCTCAAGAATTAAAAGTATCTAGAACTGTATAATCTGAAAAAAATCAGATAATCCTGATCTATTTTCATTTAAATTGATTTAAATTTGTTTTTTGTAGTTTATTATTCATACTACTTGTTTTTTTTTTAAGTTTGTTTTTAATATGGGCCTGTTCAGAAATACATCACTGCTCCGCATCACAAATTAAATTTAAAATGCAGTACAAGTTCGCTGATATTTTTAGAGCTATGCTCTTTATGCCAGCACACAGGAGATGCGACGTAATTTTCGTAACACAAATAATCGACACTATTACAGTTATAAACTTATTTTTGTTTTGATTTCCTTGTACTTAAACTAATGGTACGAAAATAAACGAAACAAAATGTTTCATTTCGCTTTGTTTCTTTCTGTGAAAAAAAAACAAAACAAAAAAACAATGAGAACGATTGCTCAATTTGTTTTTGTATTGTTTTTGCACATGAGCAGCTGGAAAAAATAATGGAAACTAAATGGAAACGTTTTGAAATATTTGCGCCGAATTGGACATCATCATATAATATACGAGTAATTTTATTACATTGTTATTTAACACATGAAAATTCTTTTATATAGCTAAGTGGCATAGGTCTAACCGGGTGTACCAAGACACCCCTCTTCTTTTTTTTTTATTAGTAACCATGTTTGTACTTTATATTTGACATTTATATGTGCGTTATCTACTACAACGAAGCACTTTAAGATATTTAAATTTCCATTTGCCGAACAGTGATGCATTTCCTGTATTAAAATAAATACCTTGAATTTTAAAATATTTTTACTAAACTTGATTATTTAAAATTTCGTTAAAAGAGCAACAGAAATAATATATACTTATATATCGTTATGGAAAAAATGTCATTAACATTTTTGTGTAAATTAAAAATCATTTTAAAGAGACATCAGTACACAATATTATAAAATTAGTCACATTAAAATATTGCTTCAGGTTTAGCTGAAGTCAGTGTTTTTGTCACGTGCGAATATAACTTGGTTTTTTTTTTTCAATAATCTTGAAAACTAAAAATTGCTCCAAATCAAACTTGTCACCGATTAGAGGACGAATTTAGCGCTATAAGCTACGCTTACTGGCAAAATAGAAATCAGACTGATTTCCTAGTCATAAAGACCCAGAATGTATAAACTTGATTGGGTCGCATATGAATATTATTGCAAACGTATAAATATTCTTACCTTTTTGGTGAATAGTTGAAAAAAATGTTTAATGAATTCGATTTCCTATAGATAGATTCATAAGAAAGAAATAGAATAGAATTTCCCACCACCTTGGGGTTGCACTTAGCAGGAAATTCAGGGGATGGACTGCAAGGTCAACCACTCTCTACTATATATTTCTTTCTTAGTTGCGAATTAAAACAATCTTACAAATAATATAACAGACTGATCACTAGTAAATAAAATTGGCATGTTGTCACTAGTGATTTAGTGGCTATATAAAGCTTGAAGTTAGCAAACCTTTTATCGCCTTATTAATTTATACTAATATGCTTAATAAAAACTAATAAATAATTTTTTTCATTCTATAAGAGAAAATATAATAATTGTCTTATACATATGAATCCATTTAAGATTTATTAACTTTTTAAAAATTGTGAAAGCTTTGCAAAGAATATGTACAGCAATTTTCTTCGACATTCATTAAAAATACCTAACAATATGCGAGTATATCGACCCATAGCCGCTAAAATAGCTTAAGCGACACATTTTTTGAACTTCGTTTTTTTACATAAATAAACTAATATTCACGATTGCAAATAATCAATTTTTGGTGAAAAAGTGAAGTTCGAAAATTATGTCGCTTAAGCTTTTTTGGCGGTTATGACATGATATGTAATTGCGAATACTAAATAATTAAACTAAACTAAATAACCTTGAAGTTATGTGTAACACAACAATCAATTAAAACGCCACCAAAAACCTACACTTTACTTGTAAGTCGACTACAGATTTGAATGAAAAGAAAAAAAAACACAAGTTCTAACTATTTTTTTTTGCACTAATGCTAGCTAAGGCTCCAATTCGTAACTTAAACTGCCAATTAGTAGCTTGTTGCAGAAAAATACATAATAAACTGTTTAGTTGCAAATACTTACAAAAATGTAAGACAAAATTGTTAATATAAAAGCAAAGCAAGCGAAAACAAACAACAACCAGCAAGAGTGATTTTCTTGTATACAAGAAAATGTAGTTTAAAAAATTATTCTAAAATAAATCAACATTTTCGCACAAATAAAAAATTATATAGATCTATACTAAATTAATATTTTTATTTTTTATTTTATGAGGGTGATGGAAGCCGCTACAACCAATGTATGCAACATAGTGAAAAATTTTTACAAATGGATTAAAAATTTTATTTTAATTCAATAAAAATGCTTTAGCTGCAGAAAACCCTAATTTCGGATCAAGGAAAAATTATTTCAAGCAAAAAAATTATTGAGCACTACACTGAAAAAATATTCCTGCAGTAAACAATTTTAATTGAAATTAGAACCTAAAATCAATTAAAAACGTATTTAAATCAATTAAACTTTTGCTTAAAAATAAATTATAATTAAATAATTAATAAACTATAATTAAAAATAACACCAACAATCAATTAAAAATGTATTTAAGTCAATTAAACATTTGTTTAAAAATTTTATTAATTAAAAAATTTAATTGACTCAAATACATTTTTTATTGATTTTTTATTTTATTTTTAATTATAGTTGTTTATTGCAAAAATAATTAATTTTTAAGCAAAAGTTTTTTAATTGACTTAAATACGTTTTAAATTGATTTTAGGTTTTAATTTCAATTAAAACTGTTTATTGCAGGTATATTTTTTCTGTTTAGTAATATTTAAAAAAAAAATGGTTTTGATAAAGCTTTAATTAAAGCATTCGAAAAAAAATTAGATTTTCGGCATGACAAAAAATCTTAAAAAATAAACAAACCGGTTTCGGCTGGGCGCCCGCCAGCTTGAATAATAATTTAAGAGAACCTCGAAGATGTCTTAAAAGCGATACCGGCATGTGCTTCAACCAATTTTGATGCAAGATGACGGAATATTGTTCCAAATTTATTTTTAAAAATTTCAAGATTTTATTTTATTTGTTTTAAAATCAATAGCAACTCAATCTTACCGACTAAATGGCATTTCAAGCAACTAACCTTCTAAAAACTAAAGCAAAAACTTGATCGTAGGGTATACAAAAGTTAAAAAAAAATTATTAAGAGTGAAAACATTTTTTGTTTAACCAGCTTTAACATGAACACTAACGCTCTATTTATGTTTACTTAATGCAATACTCAAGTAAATTAAAATAAAATGCCAAGAAAAAAATTAAAAAACGAAATTGTGTTGCAACGTTTTTTTTTCTTTTAACAAGGCTTTTCAACGGCTATCAATCACATTGAACACAAAATTAAAAATCGAGAAAAAAACTAAAGGAACTGGTTCCCAGTTAAACTGTAGCAATGCTATGATTTGCTAAAGTTTTTCGCACTTCTGAAATGAAAAGCGTTTACACAGAAATGAAAAATCATACAGAAACAATTTTGTTTTTAAGATCAACAAAAAAATATTTTTCTACATATCGACACAGACATACAGACATATGTACATATGAACATCCCACTTGACGTGAGAGTCGATAAAAACGAATGCTCACTAAAGCGAAAAAATTTCGAAACAAAAATTCTTCGATATTTGTTCGCTAATCTAAGAAAATTCGAATGTTCGCTAAAACTTCGAGCTTCGAACTTCTCTCGATAGTTTTCCGAATGTGTGACGGTATCCGAGTGGATGTGTGTCAGCCTGTTAGCCAAGAAGTACCAACTTGTATGCATGACAGCACTGTTAGTTAAAAAATAAAATAAGAACATATAATAATTGCACAGAAAAAAGTTTGTCACGATACCCTAGTGGATGTGTGTCAGTCTGTTAGAATGGAGGTACCATCTTCAAATCCTGCAGCGTAAGTTAAGGTATTAAAAAAAATAAGCAATAAATAAATTAAAATAAATAAATAAAATAAAAAAAAATAAAATTACTTTTTTACTTCTTCTGCTGCCTTTTTGAGATATCGAAATTAGTTCGATATTCCCTCACTTTTGATATTGATAGCGAAACTTTGAGATCGAATGTTTTCTGGGACAAAACTGAGCGACAGGTGAACTTTTTTCGATTAATTTTTGAGTGTTACTCTCGATAGTTTTACACGTAATGTTGGAGATATATTCGAAATCGATATCTACAACGAAAGTCTTGGTCAAGTGGGATATTTCATATTTCTTGTGGTTATAAATGTTCGTAAAATGTTTTTTTATAAATATTGCAAAATATACATGTTTGTATATATATATTTTTTTTAATCCAACTAACAAGATTGATTTAACACTTGTCTTAGCGTATAATTAAGTTGAAAACTATTAAGCGTATGCTTATGTTTGAAGTGAGTTTTATTTAAGCTTAAATTATAATTAAAAATTATATATTAATTATAATTAAGCAAAGCGCAATAAAACATGCAAGTGTGAAAGTGTGAAATGTTTTTTTGCTTCTAAACTTTGCTCATGATATTCAGATATTTAAACACGGACTCGTCCCACAAAATGATAAGCTGATCCAACAATGCTTATTAATTTTTTAGAATAAAATTCATAATAAAAAAACTAAGGACAAAAAAGTAAGAGTGCTGTGCCGAATCTTATACACCCTTCACCAAAGTTCGTGATACATTCATAAGCATATCCATACATATGCATATGTTTTGTAAACAAATAATATAATTTTTCGCTCCAGTACAATTTCCAGTAAGTGACTTCTCGATATTTTTCGATTACATATTTTTTTCGATATTAGCAATAAGTTAAATATTTTATTCCACACTCTATATTAAAGAAATATTTTACATTCACCCTTATTCCAGTTGTCAAAAACGACGTCACGTCATACAATCAGGGGAATCATGAATAAAATTCCGCGTGAAATTTTTCCCGGGGAACAATTCCAACTAATAGTAAGTAATAGGGAAAACAAAAAATTCTAATTGGAAAAGGGAGAAATTTCACGCGGAATTTTATTCATGATAGCCCTGAATATCAAAAAATTAAATTAAAAAATTATTTTATTTAGTAACTTTAATATCCAGAAAAAAAGTTTAAAGTTTCCAGCTCTGGAGCTGTGGTTTTAATTTCTTTAATTTTCTACACAAAACTTTCCTTTCCAAAACGTAAAATATATATATAATTTATAAAGAAAATAAAACAAAAATTAATTAGACCTAGTTATATGGTATATAAAATACCACAAAAAGTGTAAGTTTCCCAACCCTGGAAACATATTTTTTGATTTTTCTGATTTCTTACACCAATCTCTTTCTTTTAAGAATATAATATATGTTTAATTTATAGAAAAAAAGGAAAAATTTTTATAAAAAAAGTTAAAGTTTTCCAACCCTGGAAATGTCTTGTTAATTTTTTTAATTTAAAATACCAATTTTATTCGTACTGAAGCATAAAATAAGTTTGTTTAATATAAAATAAATAAAAATTAGTTTTCGGTAGTTAATTTTTTATATCACAAAAAGTGTAAGTTTTCCAACCCTGAAATTATCCTTTTTGATTTTTCTGATTTCTTATAACAATCTCTTTCTTTTAAGAATATAAGATATGTTTAATTTATAGCAAAAAGGAAAAATTTGTTTTAGTAAGATAATTTTGTATAATTTTGTATACAAAAAATTTAAAGTTTTCCAACCCTGGCTTTCTAATTTTTTTTTTATTAGAAGTACCAATTTTTTTCATACTGAAGTATAAAATAAGTTTATTTAATAAAAAAAATAATAATAATTAGTTTTCGGTAGTTACTTTAGTATGACAAAATAAAGTTTGAATTTTCCAGCTCTGAAATCGTCTGCTCAATTTTGCTGATTTTCAATACCAATCTTTTCAGACTATTTCTGACACACTAATTCAAAACCGAAGTCTCTAGCTTTTCTGGGAGCTTCGGAAAACTGATTTCACGTACAGACAGACGGACAGGCGGACATCGCTTATTCTTCTTTCATAAGCATAAGGATCCAGAATATATATACTTTATGGCTCGCTTATTAATATTGTGGAAATTACAAACGGAATGACAAACCTATATATACCCTTTTACCATTTTTTCGTAAAGGCTATAAAAAGTACTCTGTGGTATCAAGTGTTCAAATATTTTACATAAATATTCAGGGCTATCATCAATAGAATTCCACGTGAAATTTCTCCCTTTTTCCAATTAAAATTTTTTTTCCTATTACTTGTGATTGCCAAGTGAACAGTGATTGCCACTTTATTCAATAAAAAAAAGAATTGAAATTACTGAACTTAGGCCCGACTAAAAATTATTTCTGATTAAAAATTCACTATAGTTCAATTAAAAAAATCTAAAAATGTCTCACTTAATTCATCATGGGCACGTGACAAAAATATGTTCACTTGGCAATCACAAATGTTGGAAAGTTAAATCAACGGTAGAAAGCAAAAACAAAGTAACATAATATCCACTAGTAAAAATAATTAATGTGATGATCGTAAAAGATAAGCAAGAATAGTTAAACATACGTAGGTAGAGTAATATAACTTCGTGCTAACCTAAATAGAAAAATGAAAACATGGAAAAACAGGGGAAATAAATAGTGATACTTACATATGTATTTACCAAAGGTAAATCAATACACAACAATCATTTCTCACATTCCGTTTCATTAGAATTACACGTTAAATAGCTGATGTTAATAACAATCTCTACCCAAGTAGATAGACTAGGGTGCTGATGAAGTGCGTTGCTGCACAGAAAAATATCGTTATTTCCCCAGCTTAAAAGTCTAATTTAATTTTTCTTCTCTTCTTTAGAAACTCACATTAATTAATAAAAATATTTCAATCAATAAAAAAAGAATTGAAATTACTGAACTTAAGCCTGACTAAAAATTATTTCTGATTAAAAATTCAATATAGTTCAATTAAAAAAATCTAAAATGTCTCACAAAATATAAATTTTAAAATCATAAGCTTACAAAAAATTTAGTATGTCTATTTAAAAATGTACCACCAATGACTTCAGAGAGAAAGATTTAAATTTTATAATTCTTCTTTTGATAAGAAAAAACTAACGTACAATAAATAAAAAAGCCAACGCCTTCAATAAAATACTCAGCAACTAATTGAAATACTTTGGCGTAAATATTGAAAAAAAAAAACAAATCCAGCCATGGCTTAACATATATACATTCGTATGCACATACACACATACAAATAACCATAATGACAAAATTTACAATTATGGGCTTAAATACATTACAATTTAGAAAATTTTACACCTTTGGCTAAGGAACTGCGACACATGCAACACCATACACAGTACTCCTATTGCATTAATGAAGACGAACTGAAGTGCTGCGCACAAAAAGAGCGAGGGGGGCAAAAGAATAATCATAGCACTAAAAATGATACTTGTATAACAGCAATACTAAAAAATCATTACCAAAGATATTTTACTATTAACAGACAAACAAACATATACATTCACATACATAAATATATTTATGGCAAACACAAAGAACTAGTTTTACGTAGCAAATGCAGTAAAATTGAAAACATTTCAATAAAACCTTCTAGAAATTGGCTTTCCAGCCGTCAAAGGTTTCACCAAGGCAAAGAAAATGTTGTATTTTAGTTTCTTAAGTACCTTAATCAAACGACTAACAGTCGTATGTACGAGTACATATGTATCTCCTGGACAACACAATTAGGCCGGGTTTCCATCCGTGTGCCAAGTGCCACACAAGCGTGAAAGAAACGGAACCACTAATTACTAATGAAAAACTGTTTGACTCAGACACGTATATATTGAGTTAAATCGTTCCATACATAACTAATAGACAATTCTATAGAGTCCAACGTGATTGGAAATCGTTTAAATCAATAAATATATGTCTGAATCAAATAGTTTTTCATTAGTAATTAGTTGGTTACGCTTTTTTGTGCAAATGACACACAAGAAATGCCAGATGTAAACTCAGCCTTACATATTATGCTGATTCTTGTTGCCAAAGACATTATGCATGTCCTTTTTCACACTTTCTTACTTGTTGTTTGCTGGGGTTGCTTGATTGTAGTAATAGTGATGTTGTTGGTGTTAATGGTTAAAAATTATTGTTAAGTCTTCAAAACTTTATGATGATTACCACGAAATTTGATAACAAATGTTATAAATTTCAAAATGCATGTTTGTCAACACAAACACATGTCAACACAAACACAAAGCAACACACACATCCACACACACACACACACACACATATCAACACACCCATATACCTGCATAATCAGCATGCATGAGTGAATCTAGCACTAAGCAGTTTTAAGAATCGGTGCGAGGTACTTCTAAATTGAAATTTAAGACTTTAAAATAAATTTGAACCAGTTTCTTTTTTATTATTTAATGTTTCGCACACCAGAAAAGAGCAGAACTGTAACAAGAAACTATAGTGGAACAACAAAAAATAATTTATATGTACATGAGTGCCGCCTGATAGTTATGAAAGTGGTCTAAGTCTTTTATTTATTATTTCGAGATATGTAGTAGATTATATCTTAATAAATCAAAAAATATTTTTATATAACACTATGTGTAATTTTTTAAGCCATTGAAATTATCGTGCCATAACCGCGAAAATAGCTTAAGCGACATAATTTTCAAACTTCAATTTTTTACCAAAATCGATCATTTGCGATCGTAAATAGTCGATTTTCGTAAAAAAAAAACGAAGTCCAAAAAATGTGTCGCTTGAGCTTTCTTAGCGGTTATGGCTCGATATAACTATATACGGATACCACCGCGTGATAAAAGACAAAAAAAAAAAGACCCGTGTCTCCCAGTTTTGTCCCAAGTCATCTATTTTTTTTTTATGGGCCCCCAAAGATTTGGGGCCCATTTTCTCAGGCTCATATCTTGCAAACCATTTGGAATTTTGATTTACTCTCTGAGGTAAAGTTGTAGCTCTTGTCATAAAGAACAAAAATTTTGAACATACAAAATAAAAAAAACTTCATCTTCAAGATCAAAATCGTAAAAAATTAAAAAAAAATCGATTTTTTGTTTACCTTTTTGCCCTGTTCAGGTCCATAGGTAGCAAACCGTTGAAAATTCAAGGAAACAACCCACTTCAAAAATGTACCTAAGATCTTAGTAAACAGCTTTTTGAAACATTTGAACTTTCTAGGAATGATTGTTAACACCGCTCAGTTAGCGCTAGCAGCAAAAGTAAAAAATTTCTAGACAAATGAAATTAAAAAATTTTCGGGAAATTTTTCACTTTGGCGGCTGCTTAAGCGCTACCTAAACTTTGTTAAGAATCATTCCTAGGAAGTTTATATGTTCTAAAAAGTTGTTTATTCAGGTCTTAGGTATATTTTTGTAGTTGATTGTTTCCTTGAATTTTGAACGGTTTGCTGACTCAAATCAAATTTTTTAAATTTTTTTGCGATTTTGATTTTGAAGATAATTTTTTATTTTTTCATTTCATATGCTTACAATTTTTGTTTTTTATGATAAGAGGTACTACTTTGCCTGACAGAGGTAATAAAAATTCCGAATGGTTTGCAAGATATGAGCCAGGGAAAATGCAAAAATGACACCGACGCCCCAAATCTTTGGGGGTCCATTAAAAAAAATATATGATTTGGGGCAAAACTGGGAGACACGACGCTTTTTTTGGTCCTTCATCACGTAGTGGTGTCCGTATATGGTTATATTTTTACATTTTGCACTGTGTCATGCACAATTTTGTTTTTTTATGAATTATTTTATATTTTGAAGCAAAAATTAATATGACTTAAATCACTTTCATTATCATGGGCACATATGTATGTGTGTCTGTATGGGTGTACCTAAGACCATGTTTTCAAGCAAAAATTTAGCAATGAATTTAACCGTTTAATAATTAAATTTTAAAAAGGAGAAACAATAATTTAAAATAAATTTTTCCTTAAAATCTTAAAGGGGCATCAAGGGGCAAATTATAACATTCGATATCGCTCGAAATTTAAAAATATTTCTTTATCAAAGTTGAAACAAGAACTCATTTACCATTGCTACATTTGCTGACTTTTTTCAGCTCGAATTGTAGTCGTAAGAAGTATGTCAAGAACTTGACTGCATCCGGTCAAAAATACTTGTGTGGCAACACTGTATTCTCGAATATTTGTTGTTGTTATTTACATTTGTTTTCTTTACACATATACTCATAACTAAAATTCGAACTGAAAAAAGTCGGCCAATGTAGCAATCGTAAAGTAATAAAATAAAAAATATGTTGATGTTTTAGTTCTTGTTTCAATTTTGATATTTTTTGAGCTTCTCATTTGTTTAAATAAAATTTTAACATAATATCTCTAGGTGTTCTAAGAAATTTTTGGGTAAAGATTCCCTGATTATCTGCATTAGCAATGCGCATAGGATCCAGCTAAACCCCTCAATAATCAATTTCAATGCATTCTTAATAAAAAAATATTTTACTGTATAAGTAAAATAATCATTTGGGATTATTAGTGCACTAACAAATGTTAAACTTAAATTTTAACAATTCCCAAAAAAAAAATACTAATTTCTTTATAAACTCGGTTGAAATATTTTTTTTTAAGTTTCGTTCGATATCGAGTGCCGTCATTTGCCTTTAGGTGTTTGCAAAATCCCCTAAAATGTCATTAATTGCCAATATGAACACCAGTGATTTCGTTCGTATTTTCAGCACGAAATGGCTTGATTTCGCGGGCTATTATATTTCAAAATTCTCGATATGTTTCGTGGAAACTGCAGTTTATCTTTAAAATTAATAAAATCTTTGGAAGCAAAAAAACTGTTAACAGGCAATTATTGCAATCATCCTTTGATTATGCTAAACAGATGGCTGACTCCTCTAGAACATTTTTTATGGAACTCGCTCTAAATTATTGGTGCTTTTCATATAAATTTTCTACACAAGCTTAAGGTATGGGTTGCATAAGCGTGGTATGTATTAAGTTTTAATAAATACTAGAACATTTTTGAGTTATATTTTTTTACAATATACTTAAACTTAAATACTTAACATATTAAAAAACAAAAAAAAAAACTGCACTCACCTTAGTACTCGTTGTTCGTGGGCTCCCGCCCAGTGCTACTGCATACACCTCAATTTCATATGTATCCGCACCAGCTTCACGATCCAGTTCTTTGGCCGTTGATAAAATCCCCAACTTGGTATCGATATCGAATAAACGTTCAACATTCGCATATGTACCGGACGACATTGACGCACTAACACTACCTACCGCCGTCACATTCGTAACATAGTACTCAATTTCGGCCGTATTAAGTCTAGCACTCACCGTTAAGATACTCGTGCCGATAGGTTCATTTTCATATACCGAACCGCTTTGTTCGCGTTGATCAAACACGGGACCCGACACGCCCGAAGCACTTGTAGCGATTATTGTTATATAAGCATCGGAGCTTTTACGTTCACTTTGCACTGCCTCATCGGTGGCTTTGAGCGATAGCTGATAACGTACCTCAGGACGATGAATTAGTTTGCGCAGAGTTATAGCTCCCGTATTACGCTGCAATTTAAATAGTTCCATATTCCCTGACACTAGTTCATAAGTCACAATGCCATTGCTGGAGGAGTCAGCATCGGTGGCATACACATACATTATGAGAGCGCCGTCACGGTTTTGTGAGTACATTTGCAAATTCTTCGAAGGTAATATGGCAGCATTCATTGATATGAAGAGAGGAGCATTATCGTTGACATCCTCCACAATTACAGTAACCAATTTTTCGGCTGAAAGCTGCATTTCCGGCTTCTGGGCCTGATCTGTAGCCACCACAGTCAAACGGAAAGTGTCTATGGTTTCGCGATCAATTTCTCTCAAGGTGTGTATCACTCCTGTTTGTGTGTTAATGCCGAAATGTCGGCCACCTGACAATTCCGGCTCTTGCTTAACAATGCTGTAAGTTACTTTGCCATTCAAGCCGGAATCCGGGTCTTCGGCAGTCACTGTAACTATGGGCGTCTTAAGGTCGATGCCTTCTTTGATTTGCCTTACTATGGCCGTGTTGGGAAAGGTTGGTGGATTATCGTTTTCGTCTTTTACATGCACTGTAAATATTATAGTGCTAGAAAGTCTAGGTGAACCACCATCTGATGCTGTTATATTTAAATTATACACTGTAATTTCTTCGTAATCCAATGACTTGTGTAGATACAAGACTCCGGTGTACGCATCAATGTGAAAGGTGTCTTTGCGATTGCCCGCAGTTATGGTGAAAGAAATTTGTGAATTTATGCCTAAATCTAAATCTACTGCCTTGAAACGCATTAGTTCGGTACTGATGGCCGTTGTTTCCAAAACAAAAATTTCTGCAATAGTATCTACGAACTTTGGTGCCATATCATTTTCATCTAAAACTTCTATGGTTATGGAAGTTGTAGAATTTAGCTGTTGTCCTTCTATGGCAGCATCTTTGGCCATTACCTGCAACTTATACTCTGCTTGATATTCACGATCTAGCCTACGAGATAAAGACAGCTGGCCCGTAGCATCATCTATTTGAAAGCGCCCCTCCTGATTGCCATTTATTATAGAATAGTACACATCGCCATTTAGACCTTCGTCCAAATCGTTGGTGTAAACTCTCATCAATTGTGTGCCAATCAAGGAACCCTCAGAAATTTGTACTTTGTAAGGAGCTCTTACAAATTCGGGAGCATTATCGTTCACATCAGTTATAATAATTTTTATTTTTACTTTATCCTTCAGCCTAGGGCTGCCATTGTCTGCCACAATGGCTTCCAGTAATATGTAATTTTGGGCACCTGCCAAGCCTGTCAGTGATGACGATGATGGCATTCTTTGTATTAACTCCTCACGATCGAAGGGATGTAAAGCTTTGATGAAGCCATTGCGCGAGTCTATGATAAAATCTTTTCCCAGTGAGGCCAAGGTGAATATTAGTTCGGCATTGCGTCCTATATCACGATCGGAGGCTGTTAGTTTTCCAACAAAAGCATCGGCTGGCTCATTCTCGGGCAAGCTGAATGTAAAAGAACTATTTGTAAACTGCGGTGCATTATCATTCTCATCTATTACGTGTATGATGACAGGAACTTCGGAAGTTCTTTGTGGTTCCCCTTGATCATGGCACTTGACAGTCAGAGCATAGTAATCCTGTTCTTCGCGGTCCAAAGAAGATCGGACAAACAGAAAGCCATCTGGAAATATTCCAAATTTTTGGGCCGCATTACCTTCCAGTATTTCATAAGATAAGCGGCCGTTCAAATCCAAGTCTTTGTCATGTGCAGCCACAGAAAAAAATCTATCATTCACCGGAGTAGATTCCAATAATGAAGTTTCGTAGGAAGTGTAATCGAACACTGGTGTATGATCATTGACATCTGTTACCACCACAGTGATAGTGTGTTTTGAAGACAGGGACGGTTTTCCATGATCTGTGGCTGTTAGTTCTATTTGAATGCTGGAAGTGGGTTCAGCTTTAATGGGCTTTTGCAAATAAATCACACCAGTAGAGGCTCCAATGCGAAACATCATATCTGGATTAAAGGTTAAGGTATAGGTGATGCGACTATTATTACCCGAATCCCGATCTCGAGCTCTAGCAATGTAAACCTCTTGGCCTACGGCCGCATTTTCCGCCAACAGTACTTCATCATCACGTTCCAGAGCAAACAAAGGCTTGTTGTCATTCAAATCTTGTATTGAAATGTGGACTAAGCATTTGCCATAGGCCAGACCACGCCGTGCTACCACCTCCAATTGATATTGATTGCAAACTTCACGATCAATAGCTTTTGCCGTACTAATAACCCCAGTATTTTTATTTATGGCAAAGTTTTCTTCGGTATCACCAAACACTATCCAATATTCCAACATATCGCCAGTGTTAGTGTGGTGATGTTGTTTTATTTGTACCTGACCCACTTCTCTGCCCAGATGCGGCTGCTCCATGCTATGATCTTCGATGATCTGAAACTCATAGGTTTGGGAATAGGAGTCAAAGTCTAATGATTCCATTTTGTGTTGCATCATTATCTCAACGACAGCATCTTGTTCGCTGTGTCTCTCACCACGATCTTTGGCTGTAATGTGCAGTTTATATAAAGGTTTTGTAAAATGTTGTAAAATTTCTGTAGCTGATGTTGAAGATGACGTTGTTGTTGCTGCTGCTGTTGTTGTTTTTGCCACAAATTTAGAGCTTAACATGATCGAACCTGACCAAGTATCAACTGAGAATAAACCATCTCCACCTGTATTTAAGGTATAAGTAATTAAGGCATTATCACCCTCATCACGATCAGTAGCAAAAACTTTTAATAATGGCTTTTGCAACAGCGACACAATGTCAATGTCGCCTCCTGCTACTCCTACTCCTCCTTTTGTTGTCACAGCATTATTATGGTTATTGTTGTTACTGTTGCTGCCTTGTTGTTGCTGCATAGGTATCGCCAACGCATAAAAGTATTTTTTAGGATAAAATTGTGGTGCATTATCATTGACATCTTCTATGTGCAGATTTACTGTGGCTGTTGAAGATTTTGGTGGTGTACCTTGATCACGTGCGATTACTAAAATTTCATAATTCTGTTGCAATTCACGATCTAGTGACTTTCTTGTCGTTAATTGGCCTGTTAAGGAATCCAACTCAAATTGTTCAGGATATTTTCGTTCGCTCACCATTGCCAGCGAATATGTCACTGAACCATTTGTGCCCTGATCGTGATCATTGGCTGTTAACATGGCAATTAAGGTGTGCGGTGGTGTGGCTTCACTTAAGCTGACATTTATTTGGCTTTGGGTAAACTGAGGTGCCTCATCATTTTCATCCAATATGGTTACTTTCAGCTGAGTGTAGGCCCACTTGGGATTAGGGCCGCCATCCCTAGCGGAAATACTCAATTCCACAGAACCTTCAATTTCGCGATCTAAGGCAGCTTGTGTGGTTATGAGACCGGTGGAGGAGTCAATGGCAAACCACTGATTATTATTACCGGAAACAAAATCATAAAATATTAAAGCATTTACTCCCGTATCCTCATCTGTGGCTGTTATTGAGGCCACAAAGGAGCCAGAAGGAGCTAACTCACTTAAAACCGCTGAATACTCCGACTTTTCGAAAACAGGTTCGTGATCATTGACATCGTTGACGTGTATGATTAGGTAGGCAGTAGCTGTACGTGAAGGTGTGCCTTTGTCGGTTGCCACCACCGTTAAGTTGTACTTGCCTATTTCTTCTCTATCCAAAACACCATTTACTCTTACTATATCAAAGGAAGGCGTCTTCTCCAGACGAAAATGAGCCAGTTCGTTGCCTGAAGTAATTTTAATTGAAGTCTCACCGTTTAAGCCTTCATCCATGTCCACAACCGATACTGCTGCCACAACACTGCTGTTAACGGCATTTTCATCAACTGTAGCAAAGGAGCCGGTGGGAGGAAAATATTGAAATCTTATCACCGGATCATGGTCGTTAGTATCCACTAGATTCACGGTTACGTAGGCTCTACCATCCTGCCTGGGAGAGCCATGATCCCTGGCAAACACTGTAAATACACAACTCTTTGGACAGGAAACGCCCGGTCTCGAGAAGGTGGGACAATTCTGCTGGGGACAATTCAAAGGTTCGGTTGTTGAAATCACTCCAGTTTCTGGATCTACTGTAAATTGATTTTCGGTATCCGCCAGATAGTAAGTAATTTTACTATTATCACCCAAGTCATTGTCGGTGGCCATTACTTGTAAGACAGAGCTACCGGGAGGTACAGATTCATTCAGCGACACTGTGTAGTCACTGTGATCAAATACGGGCGGATTGTCATTGACATCTATGATGGAAACATTGACTTGTAGATAACCATATTTGGGTGGATTGCCACCATCTTTGGCTGATATATTTAATCTATAGAAGGCTCTTGTTTCTCGATCCAGATCACCCGTTGTTTCCAAGTGCAGATAGGAAACGTCACCGCTGGGATTCGAGGTGACAGCCAAACGAAATTTGTTATCAACATTGCCCTCTACTATAGTGTAGTTGTTGGATATACCATTCATGCCTATATCTAGATCTGTGGCTGCATCCAGTAGGCATCTAGTGCCTTTGGCCGCACTTTCCGAAAAGCTAACTGCTATGCTAGGCTCGGGAAACTCGGGAGCATTATCATTGATATCTAAAACAGTTATTCTCACTTCGATGGGATATGTGGGCTGTGAAGATAAAACTACCAGGTCGTAACGTTCGCGCATGCCTTCACGATCCAATATCACATTTGATTTTATTTCGCCCGTTATCGCATCCAAATTAAATTCTCGTGGAGGCTCATTGAAACGATAAGTGAAATCTGGTCTGGTGGGTATGTAGCCAACTACGGTGCCCTTTGGCTGTCCCTCTAGTACTTCAAACTGAACTCTGGTGTCTACAGCTCGCGACTGCATTAACCCCGTACCATCCGCAGTGCGTCGGCGCGGAAAAGCTGATGTATAAACATGTCTACCAGGATATGAAGACACAAATGTGTAAGCTGCTGAGTTAGAAAATGAGGAGGAGGAGGAGGAGGACGAGGACGAGGTGGCAATACTTTGCTGTGTGGCTGCTTTAGCCGATATCACCAGCATTAAACAAATGAGCACTGTCAACGCATATCTCACTAATGGTGTTGTGTTGGCAAGAGGCCGTCTCTGAGACCTTGATGCTTTTGACTCATGTTGCTGGCTGATGAGGTGATATTGATGTTGATGTGGATATTCCTGTTGTATAGCTAAGCAGTCTTCTTTTCCTTTCGCCTGTTGTTCGTGTTCAAGCCTGTGATTTCTTTCAAACTGAATTTCCTTTATTGTTTGAGTATGCAGCTTTGTAGCTTTCCCCCTTCTACTTCTCTGTATATACTCGTCTAAATGCAATGATAAACTATTTACAAATAATTTACAATAATAATGATGATCATTGCTTAGATGATGATTTTGTTGCCGTTGTTGTTGTTGTTGTTCTTGGTGATGGTGTGTATGTTTCTCTTGCTGTTGCTGTTGCTGATGATTGTCTTCGTCATCAACATCATTATTATTTCGAGTGATGTTAACATTATATCTAGATGTATTGTCTTGTGAATTGTGTTGATTTGTCATGCTGTTCCAAACTATTTCACCATTATTTAAAGTTAAAGAATTTTCATCACTTGACCGTCTTGGCATAAATGATCTAGCTGCTGTTTGTGTTTTTGTTTTCGTTGCGACTGCTAGAGCTCTTCCTCTAAATGTTGTTGCTTTTGTTGCTGCTTTTTTACTAGTGTTGGTAGCTTTTTCACCTCCATAACCTTTTTTTATTTGCAAGACTGTTGCGGTATTTGCTGTTGTTTGTGGCTGTCTTTGGTCATCTGCAGGCAAATTTTTCACTTGTCTCCAGAACATCATCATCGTCATATCACCGTACAAATATATTTAAAATTTTTTTTTATTTGTCTTTGTATTTAAAGAACTATGCGTTGCTTTTAAAAAGCTTGGGCAGCGTTTTTTTCTTAAAAAAAATAAAATTTTTTTTATTTGTAAATTTTGAAGAGTGCCGCCTTTAGTCGTCGTTATTGCAATTTCAATTTGTTTTCGTTTTTGCAAGTGTTTTGTCTGTTTGTGTTAATTTTAAAGTAATTTTCCTATGTATATTTGTATATTAATTTTATTTGTTGTTGTTATCTTGCTTAAGCCATTAGTGTTGCACTTTTTACCGATCTTATTATTGTTATTTGTTGTATTTTATTTTATTTTATTTTATAATTTTTGTTTAGCTTTCGTTTAAGCAGAAAAGTTTTTTAGACTTTGTTGTTTTTTGCAAATGAGTTTCATTTTGATTTTTGTCCGTAAAAGTAACAACATTTTTTCGTTTTTAGTTGCTGCAAATTTTGTTCGCCCGCCCGATTTTTTTTCTTTGTTTTTGTTGTTGTTGTTGCTGTTGTTAGCGGTGGTGGTGTTGTTGTATGTTCTTTTTGTTGTTTCATTATTTATGTTGCCATTTTTTGCTGCTGATTTATTTCATTTTTCGTTTAATTTTTTTTCACTTCTTTTTAATGCAACTAAACGTTGGTTTGAAAATTATCACTTCAGATTTTTTTTAAACATTTTTCCTGTTGCCTTCATGAGCCTGTAATGAAATAAATATAAAAAGATTTGTTTAGTCGTTTGTAAAAGCAAATGTAAATATTTTGTTAAGAAAAAAAAGAGATTTTTTATGTTTCTTTCTGTGTCAGAAAGTGTGTGTTCTTTTCATTTTGTAGTTTAAATAATATATATTTGTTCTTGTATTTGCCTTTCCAACGAAATCCCAGCCTATATACTGCGACAATGCTGTACAATTTAATTAATATAGAGATGTTAACACTTAATTCAAATATCTGGAAGACAGTGTTTTTTACATTTTTTTTTTTGTATGTTGATGCACACGAAGTGTAAAAGGATTTTTTTTAAGTACACAGAAAAAAATATTCTTGCAATAAACTATTTACTTTAATTGAAAATAAAATCAAAAATTTATTAGAATGTAATTGAATCAACTAAACTTTGTAATTAACTAAATCTTTAAACAAAAAAATTTACTTAAACAGATTTTTAATTGATTTTTCGTTTTATTTTCAATTAAAGTTGTTTGTTGCAGGAATATTTTTTTTTCTGTGTACTTTAAGCTTACAGTGGGCTTTACATGAAAAATTTCTAACCACCTCAAGTACAAAATTGCTGCATGAAAGCTGTCAGTATTGATAAATTTCGAAACGAAAAATAAATTGATGGCAGCAACTTTTATATTAACCAAATATTGCTGCTATTTAGATTTTTTTTTCATTTTGGCAACTTAAGCAGACTACTGACTTCAATCTGTCGAAAATAGTTTACTTATGTAAATGTGAGCATGATTATTTTGACTAGAGTAAAGGCAACATGGCAGCAGGTTGTTGTCTATGCTACTTTTGCAGTTATATTCCAATTAAACTAATATCTGTTGTTGTTGTTGTTGTTGTTGGCAACAATGAGCAAATACAGTGGTGCCAATACAATAAAAAAAATATGTAATAAATGCTAGCTTACAATTATTTCATATTTTTTTAACAGAAATTCATTTCTTAACTGAAAATCATGTTAAGAAATAAATTGATTTATTTTTACAATTTTACGACATCTCGGAAATATTTATTTATACATACTTGAATATAAACATATCATTTACACTTCCAAAATACTTAAGTAGCAGGCTAACTATGGGCGCATATCTAAGAATTTTCCCATATAATGGCCACACAACAAGACTCAAGTTATTTTTATTACTATTATTTAAATATCTATATGAATAATAATGAAAAGCTTATTGCAGTACTTATATTGACTAAGCTGGTAATGACTTCTAAAAAAATATACCGGAAAAAACGAATATTTAAAATATTAAAAATAATCAAATATTTCTACAAACATCTTCTTTAATCAGTAAACATGTTTTCTCATGTACTCAAGTAGATATTTGATTTTTATTATTACTTTTCATTTAACATGCCTTAATTTTTATGCAGCTTATCAGTATTAAATTTTAATTCTTGTGATCAGA
Organism: Tachina grossa; assembly: GCA_949987645.1. Classification (NCBI taxonomy): domain Eukaryota; kingdom Metazoa; phylum Arthropoda; class Insecta; order Diptera; family Tachinidae; genus Tachina; species Tachina grossa. Next base: position 33,176,059 of record OX465275.1, read on the forward strand.
AATTTCTAAAGAGGCAGTATGGGCATACATACATATGTATGTATAAGTATATATGTAAATGCATATTATATAGTTTTAATAATTTTATAATGCTGTTAACAAAATTGATTAACAAAACAATTGTTAAATCAAATAAAAATCTAGTGTGCATGTTTGTTTCATTTCGTCGAACACATTAAGTTAACTAAGCAGTTAGAACTAACTAACTAACTAAGCAACAGCTTATTAGCCATTTAGTTAAAATTTGTTGATTAAAACAATTTCAAAACAATCCAGGCCTAACAATTTATTTAGCAAAAAAAAAAAACCTAAACCACAAAATAACACGAGCGAGTGCGCCAACAAAAAGTAAATAAATAATAGTGCAATAACAAAAGCATTTTTAGCCCAAGCTCTTTTTCAAATAAACATTAAATCAACGAGTACGTGGAGAATGAAAATTGTTGAATGAACAAACAACTGTTTAATATCAATTAGCAGCATTTTCACAGTACACGAAGCGTGATGAAAAATTTTTTTGAAAAAAGTTTTACAAAAAAAAAAAAAACGAAAAGCATATATCAAAACATACATACTCGTACATAAAATAAATTTATTATTTATGTATTATTAGTGCGTTTAAAAATTTTAAACTTAAATTGTAACAATTCCCATAAACAACACTAATTATTAACTTGACTGCACCCGGTCAAAAAAATACTTGTGTGGCAACACTCTATTCTTAAATAGCTGTTGTTGTTATTTACATTTATTTTCTTTTACATACTCTTACGACTACAATTTGAAGCTGAAAAAAAGTCAGCCAATGTAGCAATAGTAAAGTAAGAAAATAAAAAACATGTTGATTATTGAGTTCTTGTTTCAACTTTGTTATTTGTTATTGAGCTTCTCATTTGTTTAAATGAAAGTTTATAATATAATAACTCTAGTTGTTCTAAGAGAAGCTTTGGGTAAATGTTCCCTGATGATCTGCATTAGCAACAGTGAAATGCGCATAGGATCCAGCTAAGCCCCTCAATAATCAATTTCAATGTATTTTTAATAAAAAAATATTTTACTTAATAAGTAAAATATTAATTTGGGATTATTAGTGCGTTTAAAAATTTTAAACTTAAATTTATTTTATTTGAATTGAATATACTGAAATTATTTTTGATTAAAATTTATTCTAGTTCTTTTAAATTTAAATATGTATTTGTTAATAATTTTATTTTTCAGTTATAAAAATACACAGATGTTTTAATTTTTGCTTAATTTAGTCAATACGAATATAATACGCGTTAACAACTTTCAATGATGTAGGACCACTCTTTATAGTTTTTCGCACAAAAATATATGAAACATACCCACTGTGCAATACGTTCGCTCATTTTACAGTAGCGAGCTTTGTATTTCAATAATTATTAACTTTCCTCCCAGAATTTTGAATTTTCTTTTTCAAATTTTCAAAAACACTTTTACAGTGCTATTCTCGAACCAGTTATTTTTTTTAACCGGTTTTTTATTTATTGTATCTTGAAATATGAACTAAAAATATGTATTTAAATCTTAATCTAAAGTATAATTATTAGGACCAACCAATGTCGGACATAAGCTTAGCGATAGTTATTAATAATACATATGTAAGTAGTGATAAGCAGAAAAAAAAATATTTTCAAGCAGCTGCATCTGGAGTGTTGTTTATTAGAGCCCTTGTATCGCTCTTTTTTAAGCGGATGAGTCCAGTAAAGTTCAATATATTACGAGCAAGCGGATTAGGATGTGCGTATTTTGCAATTTCTTCAAACACTAGTGGCATATTTAAATCACGATGTATTTATATTTGAATTTTTGATGTACCATGGAGCCGACGTTATCAAGCGTAAAATTTTGTTTTGCCTTCGTTGGATTTTCTCAACATTTGAAGCTGAAGCAGTAGTCTTGTGTAGTTCATAAACGAACTAGTTCAAATGAACGATTCAGTACTTTGAACTAAGTGAACTAGTTCAATTGTTTTACGCTCACTAGTTCAATTTTTGAACTAGTTCATTTTTTGAACTAAGAACTAAGACACAAAATGAACTAAATGTTTTCAACCTTTTGCTTTACTTCTTTCTGTTTGTGTGCTTTGCTTCCATACTCATCCATATGTATGTATGTATATTTTGTTCTTGTTCATCGCTGGCTACTACCACAAATGCAATAAACAAGCAAACACTTATACTAACCTATTCAAAAAAATATTTTGTATTTATGGGATTTTTAAAAATGATTTTCACACTAAATTTGTTTTATAAACCCTTTTTAAAGCAAATTTATTTATTAATTAATTAATTAATATTAGCTTTCGTAAAGTTTTTTAATCACAGATCTGTGTTTTTAATACTGTCAAAAACCACAACATATCTACATACATACATATGCATGCAGATGTAAAATCATTGAACTAAAAAGACCTAACTAGTTCATTGAACTAAAAAGAGCGATTGAACTAAATGAACGAACTAGTTTATTTATAAATAATGAACTAAAATGACCGGTCACTGAAATGAACTAAATGGCACAAGTCTATGAAGCAGTGCCCCATAGCTGAATTCCGTAGCACCATATTGGCTTTAAAAGCGACTTGTATATTAAAAGTTTGCAGCCTAGGCTGAGTGTAGAATTTCTACCAATCAGCCAATGTACCTGAGTTAATTTAAGTTTCATTTGTGATAGCTTAGAATCAATGTGGTGTTTCCATGTAAGTCGTCGAACCAGCTATAACAAAATTTTTGTAATAGTAAAAACATTTGTGACAATAATAAACAAAAAGCTATTCTGGGCTTCAAATAAAAGCTCTTTTTGTATTAATTGATAATGATAGTTATCATGTACAGAAAGGCACGTGACAATAATAATTTATTGTGAAAAATCAACAAAACACGTAATTTTCCGATAAATATTGAAGAGTATCTACATTTTTTTGGTGCCGAATAGAAATCATTCATATGCATGGCGTTTTATTTTAAGAAATTAAAGGATATTAATGTTTTTTATATTTCATTAGATTGACATTTTAAAAATTAAATTTAACCCTTTTTTAACAAAAGATTTAAAATATATTTCATGTATGAAAATATTTCCACGAACAAGAACATTATTAATAACCAGGCTAAAACAAGCATCGATAATCTGATCAATGATCGGATGAACTCCCTCCATTATAAATATGGAACTCCGCATATCAAAAATGTATTATTAAAAAATTATGGTTTCTTTTTAAAATATGGATGAAATTAAATTTTCTTTAATTCACAGATTTATGCACTTTTATTAATACTCAACGATTTTAACTTTTGTAGTTACTTGGTGGTAAAGAGTAATATAAAACTCAAATGCATGCATCTTAAATCAAAATATTAAATTTATGTATATCATTTCTATAGTAAAAAGCATCAAATCGACAGAATCGATTACATAAATTATATTACTTGAGCAGAAACCAATGTCTGTATTTAATGTGATACCAAAACACACATCATTGTTACAAATACTTATTTGCGACAACAATGAATGCTGTGATTTCATATTTGTCTCACATGAAATACAGAACAGGGCTGACTGTTTTATAATGACTACTTTAAAGTCTTATGACCAATTTAGTGTCCCAGTAAAACAATTTTTAAAAGCAGCAGATATCATAGTTCACTAAAATTACAAAATTATCGATAACCGAATGATTTGACTTTGTTTTCTTGAGACCAATAATTTTATAAATGTTAGAAAAAATTTAATGATAGCTATTATGTATTCGAGAATAGCACTGTTAATATTAAGACGTTTCAGAAGCTTTCTGTAGACTTTTAAGGGAGCAGTCCCACAACAACACGACCTATTATAATAGAAAACACAACAAATTTGTATAAACTGTTTATTTTTAATTTAAAAATATATAATTTATACCTGATTTACATTAAGCATTTTTTCATGAAATTTCATGAATTTTGTTGCATGCAACTTTTTCTGTTTGCTAATTGCAGCACTATTGAAGAGAATTTTATATAAAAAATAATGTAGAATAAATCTCTGATGCATTTTTGGCAACTTTTTTGATATAAGATGCTTCTCCAGGCCTTCTACTGACAAATAAAAAATTTCCATGCAACTAATTTCATGAAAAAAATGCTTAATGTAAATTAGGTATTATTTAATTTAAATGTATCGTGATCTTAATATAGGAAGGCCCTAAGTCGAGTTTTTTGTATATTTCGATTAAAGAACATCCAATGTACTCGTATCGCAAAATGCAAAAATCTCGATTCCAAAAAAAAAAACAATGAATTAGGGCCTTTTTATATTAACGTAACAATATGCATATGTATATGAAAACTTCAAAATTTTTTCCGCTTAAATCAAATTTTGACAATGTTTTGCTGGTCTCATTAATTCCTTTTAAAAAGCAATTAAAGTTAAGAAAAATTTTTAAACAAGAACATAACATCATGTTTTTCATTAAATTAATATGTTGTCTTTACTTCGATTTGGTTAAGCCTTTTAAACTGTTTAAAATAACAAGTAAATAAAGTAGAATTTTTGTGTAAACAATTACTAAGAACATTTAGCGATACAAATTAAAACAACAACAAAGAACAAATAAATACACGCTGCAAATATTTAATGGTTATTTATCTGGAAGTTGCAGTTTTTTAACATTTTATTTTTTAAGTTTTGAAGAAAAAAAAAAGCAGTAACAAAACCAAGCACATTTTAAAATTTAATTTTTTTTCTCAAGATTTTGTTATTTTTGTTAAAGAATGCTTTTAACATGTTTTCGCTTTAAAGAATCATTATATTACGCACACTTGTGGACAAATAAAATAAATAAATGAAATGAAATGAAATGAAAAAAATCAAGAAAACGCTAAAAACAATCAGCAACAAAATTTTGACATTCAATCATAAAAATGCTTTCAAATGAAATGAAATGAACGCGAACGAACGAGTGAACAAATACAAAAATTCATTATAAAATCTAAAGCAAAGAAACTTTAGGCCAAAAAGTCAGTCAGACAGAAGGGGAAAAAATTGCCATACAACTTAAACGGATGTTTGGAATTTTGTCAAAGTCAAAAAACAATCATTTAAAAGCCGCAAATGAGACAAACTTTTAAAAAGTTTTAAGTTTTTGTTACGTTTTTTTTTCTCTCTTTGTCTAAAATCGCCCAAGTTAACTTAAAAAGTTTTAAAGAGTTTTTGACTAACAGACAAATGGACGGACAGGCGTACAAACTCATTAAAAGGTTGGTCTTTTACTTTAAACCAAAAACAACAAAAAAAAAAAAAACATAACACAAAAAAATGTTATTTAATGCATTGAAATGCGCATGCTTTCAAAAATACATAAAAACCACGACAACAACAGCAACAACAATGAAATTGTATTCCTGAAATGCTTCTGTTTTATGCCACACCGCAACAAAAGTCACTACAAACCCTTATAAAATATTTTGTATCATTTAACCCTTTCGATTCAAGCTGCATACGCAGTCAACTCAATCTTATTCATGCTTGATTTTGTTATATTGTATCAAAAACCCAAAAAATCCATTAGTAATGTTAAAAGTATTCGTCCAAAAAGTAACCAAAACTTTGATATTGCTATTTAGGTGGAAAGCAACCTGTGCATGCTAAACACAAATTCATCATATTTTCGTTCAAAATGTTACACATACATTTTGAAAATGCACAAAACCAAAACAAATTCCCTTTTGCTGGATGTTGTTTTTTTTTCTTTTCGCTCGATTTTTTTTTTTTTTTTTTTTTTTGTTTTTTTTTTGTTAACTGCTTTTAAAGGTGCAACAAAAACTATAGCAGCCATCATTTAACATCTACAGCCAGTTCACTTTTGTTATACTTTTGGAAGAATATGAGAACAGCATCATCATTGTTTTGCAGCGTCACCGTCACCATCAGCATCACCATCACCTTCACAATGATGACCAAAATGATTTTTGTGTTAAAGTGAAAATTTCTGGCTGGTCCAAGGGAAAGATAAAACAACTGTTTTATTTTACTCTTAAACTGTTTGCCTCCAAATTGATTTGAAGACCAGTAATTAAGTTGACCATGATGTATATGCATTGCATAAATTATGAGTATCAAGCTACAACTAATTTTATATTTATCTACTGGTGTTCACTGTTCAGTAACCCCCTCAACAGCAGCAGATATATTGAAGAAAATTATGAAAGTATAGGAAACTAAAAACGGCAGCATTGAAAGCAATTTTTTTTTATATTTTGCCAGTAATTAAATTAAAAAAGTTTTATTAAAACGTAATTTGTAGTTACACTTGCACAATCCAACAAAAGAAATCTACCGCCTGGGCAACAAAGTTTTAAAGATAAGATTTTGTTCTGGCTACCCAGAAAAAAAATATATAATCAGTACAAATTTAATAAATTTGTGGCAGAAAGGAAAAAGTGCTTAAGTCGACATAAGCTGATTTTGAGTTAATGGTACCCCCGCAATCCACATATTCGAAAGTACCCCTGGTCAAAATCTCAATTAATTCGTGTGATTTTGCAGGACTTGCGACTCAAGGTGAAAAGGTGAAAAAGGTGTAGAAAATTATCCGCTAGAACAACAAATACATGAGAGTTAAAAATTAAATGGTGTTCCAAAACGAGCAACAGAAATGTTAAAATCCCATGTAACATACATAAAATTGTAGGTACATACATACATTTGTATATTGACACTTGAAATTTGTAAAATTAGTGTACTTTGATACAGACTACAACAACTAACAATAAAATTTAAAAAAAAAAAATAATTAAAGGGTGTTCTATCAGTTAATGCAATTTCGGCCATTTAATTTTGACAGCTTGCTGTATATTGGAAACCGTAAGAGCAAACGCTTGAAATTTTCAAAAACGGTAAAACTAAAAAATCCAAAAATTACAAAATCGCCAAGCCGAAAAATAAATCGTCAAAAACCAAAAAAAAAATCGTCAAACGAAAAAAAGCACCAAATTAAAAAAAATTTCTAACACTAAAATAAATCGCCAAAACCGGAAAATCGCAAAAAAAAATTAAATAAAAATGCCAAAAACCGCAAAAAAAATAGCCCAAAAAACCCCAAAACTAAAAAAATCGCCAAAATGAAACAAAAATCGCCAATATGAAAAAAATCGCCTAAATGAAAAAACGTCCAAAATCTAAAAAAAATATCGCCAAAACGAGAAAAAAGCGCCAAAACTAAAACAAGCGCCAAAACTTAAAAAAACTCCCCAAAACCGAAAAAACGCAAAAAGAAACGCCAAAACTAAAAAACGCCAAAAACCAAAAAAAAAATCCCAAAAACGAAAAAAATGCCAAAACTATATATTGGTGTCTATTCTGGAATACGCGTCGACTTGGTGAAACTTACATTGAAAACAAAATCAAAACTGCGTAAATGTAAAAAATTTTAATTGTTTCTCATACAAAATTAACCGTTTTTAAAAGAAAGAGAAACGCATTGAAATTCTCACGTTTATTTTATTTAAGAAATGTATGGCAAACAGAAAAAATTTATGAAAATTTGTTTTTGTTTTAATGTAAAGATTCACTTCTTCGACGCGTTTTTCAGAATAGCCCCATTATATAGGCTAAAGTTCGTATTGTTCCGAACTCTTCGTGCGCGAGTCAAAGTTGCACTAACACTGAATTTATGTAGACTTCTAATCTCATTTGGAATAATAGCTCAATTTAGGTTTTACTTTGGTATATTGCAACTTAAAAGAAATAAATTTTTTAAAATCGACTTCAAAGCTTAAAAGTGCTCTCCAGCAGTAAAATATGACTTAAACACTTTTTCCTTATAGCCACACGGCGCTGGAGGTGTTGCCAATAATTTAATCAATACAATACGCTTTAATAACTTTCAATGATCTATGACCAGTCCTTATAGTTTTTGCACAAAAATGTATGAAGCCCACTGTGCAACAATGCTTTCCCTCATCTTACAGCAACGAGCATTATATTTCGATGATTATTAACTTCTTTTAGCCAGAATTGGATGATGTGGATATCAATGGCATATGGTTTCAAATGAAATGTTTTAAAAAAAGTTGTTGAATGCTGCGTTTTTAAATATTTTAGGTAAAGTGGAAAAAATTCTTTACAGCCTTATTCAAAAAAAATTTTTACTTCAGCTTTAAAGTTCATAGTAGCTACCAAGCAATTTAAGGCTAACATTGCTTTGTTAAGAAATTGTATTCAAAAGACAACTTTAATTATTTTGTGATTTAATAATAAATTCTGGTAACACCACCATGTTCAACAACCATTTCACAGCTTATGATGTACAACATCGAATACAATTTCATTCGAGTATTCAACTAATTTTTTATTTTATTAAATACATTTTTATTATCTTGAAGTTAAGCAACCTAATTTATAAAATATAAATTATGAAATTTTATGAAGTAAAAGTAAAAAGTTATGATGAACATAGAAAAATTATCTCAATTTATTTTATTCGAAAGAAATGAGTATTTGAATATCCAGCTTTTTTCGATTCGTTTTGTTTGAATGTACATCACTAAAACATTTTTGTATAATTGTATTTATTTTAATATTTTTTTAAGGATTTTGCTATGTATTTCGAATCAGTTGGATAATTTAGTGATATTTTCCATCACATGACAGAAATAATAAATTTAAGATAAGAGCTAGCACTTCTAGCATCATTTTCAGATGTAACATGAATCAATATGTGCTATATTAAGAAAAATATTTGAGGTACAAAATACACATTTTGGAAATATCAACTTAAAGTAGCCTTAACAAACGTAGGTGCCTACTTTAAAATTTTGATATAATATTTTTTTTTTGAATACAACTTTACTTAACATTGCTTTTGAAAGCTTTGTTAAGTTTTTTTGAATACGACCCTTAGTATATAAAGTTATTTTAGGGAATTATTGTTATTAACCCATGGACATTATTTACTGTTATTATCCTTAAAATAATTATTTATAACTTTTAATATTTAATTGGAAATGTAATAATAAAATTACGTGATGTATAAATTTAGTTTGTCAGCAAAAATAAGGTGAACAAAAGCAAGGGAGAAGTGAAAAATATAAGTATTCACAATAAAGGGAATCAAGAAGAGGAACACATTTCTGGGGAAAAATTATTTACGATTGCAATTTGGGGAAAAGGGAAAATATATTGAGGGCAAAACTATGCACGATAGGGTTAATTGTGTTTGTAATTTAGCAAGTCGTTGCCACATAGTTTGTATTTTTAACAATCAAAAGTAGTCGGTATCCACAGCAATGTTGAAATAATACAAAAATTGTATTATCTTTGTTAACGGACAGTTGTAACAATGGAAAAATTCTACAGGTTAGTTTAAAATTTAGTTTGTCTTAACTTAGGATTAACTGTTCGGAACTTTAATGCCAAGTTTTAATACTGGCCCTTAAACGAATAAAAATTTTGAATTATATCTCATACACATTTTGTTTTATTTATAATTATTTTAAGTAAAGACTGGAACCGCTTATGCCCTAAGCTGATTAGTTTGTTAGGAGAGAGAGAGAGAGAGAGAGAGACGAAAGGAAAAGAAACGTTTCTGTTCCCCTTGTCTCTCTCTCTCCCTTATCGTGTAAACTAGGACTAATGAAAGAAACTTTCATTAAAAATTTGTGGCTCATAATATTTTAAAATTCACTTGGTCTAGCAAAGAATCTGAATAAGTCAGATTGTTCCTGCTGCTTAAACACTATTTTGGCGATTTATGTCTCAAAAGGAGATTTTTAAGAAATATTTTTTAGCTTCACTTCATAATATTTAATTTGTTTTCTATATCTAAATCTTTTATCAACTCTTTGCTCTTTCAAATTCTTTCTTTTTTTTCTTATGCCTTAATTTTTTATTCTTAATATTTTTTTATGCTCTATTATTCTTGTTTTATTTGTTTTTTTTTTTCATTTCTTAGAAATTGTACAAAATTTTTATTGACCAATCTTTTTTTCTTGTGACTTGAAATTGAAGTTGAAGTTGAGTTTGTTTTCTTCTCACTCGTCTGCATATACTCGTAACTATGCTTTGCGTTAGTTTATTTAAGAAACAGAAAACTCGTTAAATTCATGGAATTTCAATGGCATCCTTTTTAGTCTGTTCGGTGTTTTATTTATTTTATTTTACTTTTTTTAATGAATTATAAAAAAGCTGGTAACAAACTGCTGTTGCTGCTGGTTGATTTCTAATACTCTTTAATTGTTGGTTTTTTTTTTTAATTTTAGTGTAATTTTTGTTTTCTTAGGACTGGGGATTTATGTATATATTTAAAAGGAATTTAGTTTGCTTTAATGTTTGTTTGATGTATTTTATGACAACGTGCTTCGTGCTTTGCTGTGAACATTTCGTTAAAGACAGTTTTTGACAAATTTTAAGTGTTCTTCACTTGTTTAAATGCTGCTGCTGATGCTGTTGTGGGTTTATTTCGTTTTTTTTTTATTTATTTTTATTTATAATAATGCTTTCTTGTGATATTTGGTATTTGGAAAAAATGATCGATAATGTGCCTTTGGAGACATTAATAAATAAAATAGTTTTTTTTTTCAAAACCTTGAATGTCTGGACAAAATTGTATTATAATAATAAATTTTTAGATATTTTTTTTTATATTAATATACATGCATATCGCTCATTTACTTCAATAACGTCATAACTGAAAACATGCTACTTTTGGATTAAATAATGCAGAATTAGTCCTCATATCTTAGTTCAAAGTGCTTGAGAAAAAAATGTTATGTTATTTTTAATAAGCTGGTTAAGAAATTTATTATTCGAGATATTGTCAGAAGTTTATTTTAATTTGAAATTTATTTGCTGGAGGTTCAGCGTTGTCTTTATGCATTTCATTGTTGCTGTAACAAATTATCAGTAGACTACAACCACACATTCTGAACAGTCACAAACCTCAAATAGTTTTTGAAAGTCTTTGCCATAAGATAAGAGGTTTGCGACTGTTCAGAATGTGTGCTTGAAGTCTACTGATGATTTGTTACAGCAACAATGAAATGCATGTAGAAAACGCTGAACATCTAGCAAATAAATTTCAAATTTTAATAAGCTGTGTGTAAATTGAAAAATTCAAACTCGTTTTTTTTTACTTTTTTGTTGGCGTTATGATGTTGTTTTAGTAAACGAGCGATATGGGCATATATAAATTTATTCAGGAAAGTTATTTTTTAAATTTTCTATATTTTATTGAGAATATATATATTAACGAAGAGATACTAATGTTTACAGAGAAATATTGAATCAAATCACGATGTTGACGACGTTCGACTTGTCACACACTTACATTCAAAACAAGAACAAATTTTAATATTTTGTTGTTGTTTCAAATGTAAGTGCGCGACAAGTCGAACGTTGTCGATATCGTCGGTCAGGTTTTTTACTTGTCCTTAAGTTTAAATTACTTTTTGCGTCAATTCATGTCATGGCTTGCAGAGAGCAAAGTGTTATAAATCTCTTGAGAGACTAGAATAGTCAAAAGGATAAATTTTTGTTTGCTGACAATCGACCACAAAAGTAATCATGTGACAGCTTCCAAGAAGTGTTTGGCATTCATTAAACGTAATGTAAGCCGTTTTTTAAGCTTGGATGAAACTTGGATCCACCACAACATACTAGAGACCAAACAGCAGTGAAGACAGCTGATTTTTTGGAGTGAATCGCCAACAAAGAGACCAAGTTGGGTTTGTCATGGCGACAGTTTTTTGGGATGTATGCAGTATAATCCACATTGACTTCCTTCAAGTGGTTAAATCAATCACTGGCCAATGTTATTCCACCTAACTGGATGGATTTAATGAAGGTTTGGATTTTGACCAGGAAATGTGGTACTCACACGTGTCTCTTAAGTCTTTTGTTTTTCGTTAATGAATTTTTTGCATTTTTAGCAGATTTTTGTGGGTTGAGTATTTTTTTCAACTCATAGTTAAATAAATACTCGTTTCTCATTTTTATTTTTTTTTTAATCAATAATTCGAATAAAATTTTTAATTACGAATTTATTCGAATAATTCGAAAAATTGCTAATATATTCGGTTATTCGCATAATTTTTTTTTTAATTTTTTTATTTTTTTGATTTTTATTTTTTTACTTTTTTTTAATTTTATTTATTTTTTTTATTTTTTTATTTTTTTACTTCTTTTTTTTTTGTTAATGTTTATTTGAATAATTTTGATTTCGAATAATACCTAATTTACATAAAGCATTTTTTTATGAAATTAGTGGCATGAAAATTTTTTATTTGTCAATAAAAAGCCTGGAGGAGCAACTTATATCAAAAAAGTTGCCACAAATGCAATAGTTTTATTCTGCGTCCTTTTTTATATAAAAATTTCTTTTATAGTGCTGCAATTAGCAAATAGAAAAAGTTTGATGCAACAAAATTCATGAAACTTCTCGAAAAAAAATGCTTAATGTAAATCAGATATAATTCACAATAACAATCGTGAGAGTTTTTAAGTAAAGGTGTTTTTTATTGAGGTATAGAACTTTAAGTTGGCATCACTTTTTTAACTGGCGGCCATTTTGTCAGCTGTCAAGTGATTAATATTTAGTTTGGTTTGCCATTTCATCATGAACAGGTTGACAAAAGAACAACGCTTGCAAATCGTGCAAATTTATTTCGAAAATAATGGTTCAGTTCGCGAAGTTTACCGCAAGCTCCGTCCATTTTATGGTCGACATAATCGTCCATCAGAGCAATTAATTCGGTTAACCATGGATCGTTTTCGCACTACGTTTACTCTATGTGATAATACGCATCCGCAGAGACGTCGAACAGTGCGCACCGAAGAAACAATTGCCGATGTAGAGCAAAGTGTTGAAGAGGACCCGAATGAATCGAATCGCCACCGTGCACAGCAATTGGAGCCGACTAACCGACTATTTTGTTCCCGAATTGGATGGCATGAATGTGTATGAGTTGTGGTTCCAACAAGACGGCGCTACATGCCACACAGCGCACGTCACAATCGATTTATTGAAGGAAACATTCGATGAGCGCATAATTTCGCAGAATGGACCTGTCAATTGGCCACCAAGATCGTGTGATTTGACACCATTGGATTATTTTCTTTGGGGATATGTGAAGTCGCTCGTCTACGCCAACAAACCAGAAACGTTAGGGGACTTGGAAGCCAACATTCGTGGCGTTACTGCCAACATACGGCCCCATATGCTCGAAGTGGTTGAAAATTGGACCTGTAGAATTGGCTTTATTCGAGCCAGCCGCGGCGGCCACATGCCCGAAATCATATTTAAACATTAATGGCATAAAATTATCCTTCCAATAAAGCCAAATCGATGGACATTAAAACGATTTTCTTGTGTTTTATTTCAATTCAAAGTTCTATACCTCTAAAAAAACACCCTATATATAGAATGGTAGAGTTCGTTTTTTAAGTCTTTTGTTTTTGTTGAGGAAATTATGGATTACATTATTGGCAGTTGTTTTGTTTTTTTTATATTTTTTTATTTATGTTTTAATATTTTTTTATTTATGTTTTAATATTTTTTATATTTTAGTATTTGTTATTTTTTTATTTTTTTTTATTTTTATTATTTTTTTATTCTTTTTATTTTTTTTTTAATTTTTTTTTATTTTTTTATTTTTTTATTTTTTTATATTTTAATATTTTTTTTATATTTTAATATTTTTTTGATATTTTAATATTTTTTATTTTTAACACCCGACCAAAAAGGGCGTTGTAAGTTTGTAGTGCATGTCTGTGTTATATGTGTATCGTGTGTCGAAGTCCCCGCACAGACCAAACTGCTGCACCAATTTTGATTTAGTTTTTTTTTTCTGTTTGAATGGTGAATTGATCGAGAGGGTTCTAAGCTATGTTTTAAGGAATACGGTTCAGCCATCTAGAAGATATCACATCTTTTCTAGATATATTCGCGGCTTTTAAATTTTTTAATTTTTGTTATTTTGAATTTTTTTTGCACTGAATCGAATATTTTATTTTCTAGCTTCTAGGATGAAGTATTCTGCTTTTAAGCATTTTGAAATTGAAGCTTGAGTGATTTGCAATGCTTTTGCTAGTTGAGTTTGACAATAATCTTTATGAAGTAGTGTATCTTTTCTTCTGTGTCGGAACTACCACTTCTGAAACACACAAACTTTTTCTCAGACGTTAAAATCGATGAAAGATTTTCGGATTTGTCGTCAATGATCAACCGATGTCTTTCATAGACGCTTTTTTTCAAGTTGAAAACATTATGCTTTGTTGACACAAAATTCAACACATTCGAAACAAAATAAAGGTTTGCGTCATGACATTAAAATGAAAAAAAAAAACATTTTGAAAATTTTTATTTGTTTCTGAGAAGAACTTTAAAAATTATCAAAGCCCAGACAAAACTTAAATTTGTTTGCTTTGAAAACTTTGTAGGAAAAATGATTTTTTTTAATTTTTTTATTTTTTTTTTCGTATAAATATTACTTTGCTGAAGTGATTCGAGGTGCACACACACGCATGATTTGTAAGCGAAATTTGAGCGAGTGGTATTTCTTCACATACATGGAACAATTTACATTGAATTTATGTGACAACAATTAACATGATTATAAGGCAGCTGGCATAAAGGCACTTTCAATTTTTATTTTTGTTTTTCTATTATGTCTTTATATATATAAGTATATATGTATATCACTTCTACTGCTTCCAAAAACTCGACCGACAATTTTCTGCTAAGTATGTGTGTTTATATACAACTTCTTATTTCCTCTTTTTAGTTTTCCAATCAAGATGTCACTATTTTTTCTTGGTGAATGTGAAACTTTTAATCGAAATTTATTTCCTAGACTTACAGTTAATTTTATCTGTCAAAAATACTTTCTAAACTGCTATTTTAGTCGTTTATTTAAATCAATATGCCTCTACAAAATATTTCTTGTAAATTCTATAATAAAGACATAATAAAGTGAAATGAAAAGACAAAATAAACAGATATATTAAAAAACCTTATATCTCTCCTAAATTAAAATTTAACACAAATTTGTAGATTTTTATTTAAATTAAAATTTACATTTTGGAGAAGTGGCTTGCTGAAGATATTATTACAAAGAACTTGTTTTTCTTAAAGAAATCTTTTAAGCAAATTAAGCCGAAAAAAAGTATGTATCGAAAAAAAATAATAAAAGAAATAACTTTAAAAAATCATCAATCATATTTAAGAAATATGTAGGTATACATTTCCATTTCTTTAAAGCAATATTTCTTTTTTCGTCTCACAACCACAAACTAAGGGCACGCCAAGTGATTTATTTAACAATATGTACAATAACAACAAATACAAAAAAAAAACTATTTAACAAAAATTCCAAAAGTTTAGTTTAAATTAATACTAACACACACACACACACACACACACACATACAATCTTAAATTCATCAAGTTTTATTTATTTGTTTAGCTGCCGAGTCTAAAATATCCCCTTCCGGATCTTTTTTATTTTCTAAATAATTTACTCCATGGCACAAACATAATAGAAATATTTTAACTTAAAACTAATTTTAAAAAAGCTAGATTTCTTATAGATTACCAGCTTACATCTTTATAATTTTTTTTTTTTTTTAATTCGGAAAAAAACTAATTTGCATTTTCTTAACTATTGATAAGAAGTAGAAAAGGTTACATATATCACACCATAAATTATTCGTAACTAAGCGATAAATTAATTAAAACCCATGTTTTTTGTAGAAAACATACAAGGTTTTTTTTTAAGTTTAATAAAGTAGTCAGTATGACTGGCTTTGTAGCCAGTTTTTTGCTTAAGCCTTCAATAATAATTTGTGCTAATAAGAAATACACATTTAAAAAGAGTATTTTAAAGAGTATATTTACCGAATTATACGGTACGAAACAAATTTTTTCCATAATAACAGGATTCCAAAAACTGATTCTGATAAAAAAAAAATATCAAAAAAATGTATATATAGGAGTTTTAAAACTCAATCTGAGTCTCTGTTAAAATGTGGTCAAAGTTTCCCTCTTCAGATTATTTTGGACGAATCGGAAAATAAAACCATGTAAATGAGCCTCACGTTTTAGATATGAGATTTGTTTAATACTTGTATACAAAAACTAACGAAGAATATTTTTTAGAACATTTTAACCCTTTAACTCTTCCCAGTATGGTTCAATTCAGTTCCTTTCGAAAAAGGGGACAAAAAAGTGCCCCCAAAAGTGAATATCACGGTATGAAATAATCTCCTAAATTATACGCAGCGTAATTCTATTGTAAGCTTGGAATGCAACTAAAGCCAATAAAAATAAAGATTTTTGGCACCAACTGTGAATAAGCACAGATTTAGTTCCATACAGATATTTGACTTACGAATATGTAAATCTGATGACTAAGATAAGTTTCGAGCAGCAAAATATTCAGAGACTTTTAATGAAACTTAACGGCAAAAAAGGTGCGCATGTGAGTATTGTAGTGTACCACATTTATAGTAATGCACTGTAACAGAAATTACTTGCATTGCTTTAATAGCAGTTCAATGCACAAGCACTGCAAGACAGCCCAAAACAATAATAATGCTGAATAAAATAATTTGAGTGACATTCTTTTGAGTCACAATATAATTTCTTATTACCAAATCCCCTGTTTTTGATTGGTTAATAAAATAATGCTTGCTATTTTCATAGTAAAGAAAGAAACAAAACATAATTGTAAATTAGTGTTTTTTATGGGAATTGTTAAAATTTAAGTTTAAAATTTTTAAACGCACTAATAATCCCAAATTAATATTTTACTTATTAAGTCCCAATTTACACTATGCAAGTCTTATTGCTAAGCTGATTAGTTTGTTAGGAGAGTGAGACGGGGGGGGGGGGGGGGGCAAAGAAACGTTTCTGTTCCCCACGTCTCTCTCTCCCTAAAACTAATCAGCTTAGCAATAAGACTTGCATAGTGTGATTTGGGACTAAGTAAAATATTTTTTTATTAAAAATACATTGAAATTTATTATTGAGGGGTTTAGTTGGATCCTATGCGCATTTCACTGTTGCTAATGCAGATCATCAGGGAACCTTTACCTCTCAATAATCAATTTCAATGTATTTTTAATAAAAAAAAATATTTTACTTAATAAGTAAAATATTAATTTGGGATTATTAGTGCGTTTAAAAATTTTAAACATAATTGTAAAGATTAAACGCAAATTAGAAAGGCTAATTTAGATTTGTAAAATTAGTATATAAGTAGAGGAAAATATGAATAAAATCAGACTTTAATTTGTGAACATAAATTGGCAACAACTTGCCTTATTTCTTATTAAATTCTCAAATCTTTTGGCACCTCTTTCGAGCGCCTACTGACAAGCTGGATAAAATAACCAAGGGACTATATGGCCAAATACAGTCTATAACACACTACCATTACACATCCTTTATAATATTACATGGCGATCCATCCTTTTTAACCTTTACAGTGTTTCAATATTAAATTAAAATTAATTAATTTTGCACGATTTTCCGTCATTAAATTTAATTGATTTACACACGGGTTTCGGCCATAAGCCGAGTATACACATATATAAAAATTGAATATTTCAAAAAATTTCGAAAATTTTTGCCAAACACCAATCTATGGCCGCTAAACAATTTTTAAAAAATATTCAGAAGTTATTTTAACGATTTCAGGTCATGAATTTTGAATCATTATATAATTATTTTGTTTTATTCTAATAAAAAATTTTATTCCTTATTTATTCGAAGAATCGAATAAAACTCGAAATATATGTAATTAATTATTCGAATAATTTTTTATCATGTCTTTATTCGAATAATTTTGAGCTCGAATAATTAAAAATCGTTTCATATGACATATTATATATTAAAGTTCGCTTATTAAGTCTTTCGTTTCTCAGTAATGAATTGACATGAACATTAAATAATAAAGTTCATTTCATAAGTCTTTTGTTTTTCGTTAAAGAATTTATTGAATTCTCAGCAGCTTTTTTTTAGTTGATTTGTTTTGCAATCAAAGAATTTTTGAGACAAAATTTTTGTTATTACTTTCTCGAATAATCGAATAAAGCCCAACACTCAAGTAATCGAATAAAACAATCGAACAAAACTTACATATATTTATATATTTGAATATATTTTTTCAAGGGTCTATTTCAATCATTTTTAGTTCGAATAACTGAAAATCCTTTCATATGACATACATATCGCTCATTAATTCCAGGAACGTCAAAACTCAAAAAATAGAATTCTTGAGCTAATGATGCAGAATTAATTCTCATATCGTTCTTCATATTGTATAAAAATTTAATTTAAAAAATATCTTGTTTACTCAACTTTTGAGAGAAAAATAAAATTTTCTTTTTCCATAAAGTTGTGTATAATTTGAAAACTTTAAACTCGTTTTCTGGCAAACTGGTTTTTTGAGTTATAACGTTCTTTAAGTAAATAAGCGACATGTATGTATGTATGTATATATACATATGTATATTATAAATTACAGTTCGTTTTTTAAGTCTTTAGTCTTTTAGTAATGAATTGACGAAGGAAACATTGAATATTAAAGTTCGCTTCTCTTTTTTACAAAGAAAAGGAATTTATAACATTCACAGCAGCTTTATTAGTTGACTTTTGTTTTTATTTTAATCGATCACTGGCCGATTAAAACTAAAAAAAAAATATTTTTGAGACTTAAGTTTTTTTTAATGATATCAGTATTGAAAGCATTATTTTCTTAAATAAATAAAAATTAATTTATTAAAGAAAATGATAATGAAATTTTATAATCCTTATTTACGGGAATAATCGAATAAATTCAATTATTTTAATAATTTTATTCTAGTTTTCAATCGAATAAATTTGAGCTCGAATAATTGCTAATCGTTTCATATGACTTGCATATTATATATTAAAGTTCGTTTCTTATCTAAAGACTGTGAATTTGACCCTTAAACTTTAATTGCATCAATTAAACTTTTTAATTTAACTTTTTAATTTGTAAACAAAAGTTCAATGGACTCAATTACTTTTTTAATTTAACTTGTAATGAATTAAATTTTCAAACAAACATTTAATTGACTCAATTAAAGGTGTTAATAAGAGAAAAATGTTCCTGTGTGCTACTCCTTTAAATAGTTTTAATTATTTTTGTATTATAATTTACTTCTTAAAAAATTTGTTATTCCTGTATTATTCGAATAATCGACTAAAAGTCCAAATACACTTTATTATTCCTTATATGTAAAACTTTGAAGTCTGTTAATTGACAATCGTTTTATATGATAATCATGTGGGTATTTCGTACGAAATATTAAAGTTTGTTGCTCAAGTCTGTCATTCACTTTTTTTTTTTTTTTTTGTTGATGAATTTAGTATTAGAATTCTTATAAGAAAAAATTTTATAATTTATGCAAAAATTTTTTTGTTCTCGACATCTGCATATAAACAATGGACTAAAATGATGTAAATAATCTAATGATTGTTAAACATAATTTATAGGTACGATGTTATAATAAATTTTAAAAAAAATCATTATACAAGGTGATCAAATTTCAGAAATACTTTCAGAAATTTCAACCATCGGACGATACAATCGCAATTAATGAATTACAATGAGTTTTCCAAACTATTGGAAACATCATTGCATAAAAAAAAAAAAAAAAAAAAAAAATAGCTACAGTATTCTTTTTTTAATTTTTATTTGAAGATTTTCCAATTCTTTTCTCCTTTGAATTTTAATTTAAATTTTTGTTTGTTATTGTCGGCAAAAAACAAGTCGCTAAATATTCCTTATCAAATTAAAGTAAGAAATCAATTTTTTAATCAGAAATAATTTCAATGAAAAATCGATGAAAAAATATTCATACTGACTCACGATTAAATAGAAATAATAAAAATAAGATCTATTGAAATAATTTCACCTGCCAAATATTAAATTGATAACAAATTACAAAATCTTTCTAGCTTTAAGGATATTACTACTTTATTGATCAGCCTATTTGAAGTGTTAAGTCGACACCAATTAAAATAACAGTTTTATTAATATTTAAACTTAAATCTTAACGTTTTTTTTTTCTACAAATAATTTTCGGAGGAGAGCAAAAACCAAAATAACTAAAACACAAACCAAACAGCCAATCAAAAAACATAAAATCTTTAACTTTATGAGATAATAATTCAAAAGCATATCATATTACGAGCACCAATCAACTTCAACAATTTCAATACATACCACTAAATATAAAATGTATCTATGAAAATAAGCAACAAAAGCAAAAATCTACAAACAAAAAGCGCCAATAAAGTCATAAAATTAATAATTTATTACAACATATGATGAGCGTATCGTAGAAACAGAAAAAAAGCAACTTGTCGTAATGTCAATGAATTCTTTAAAGTATATGTGTATATGGAAATATCGTGTAAATTATATTAATATTACAAAAAGATCTTAGAATTAAAGAAGAAGAAAAAAATATAAGAAACATATTACTTATAAAATAATGTGAGTACTAAAGATGCTGGCTAAAATTATAATCCCTACTTACACATCGGCTTCAAAAATAGTTAAAACATCATCATCATGCTGATTTTTCTTAACACATTCTATAACGAATTTTTTTTTTTTTTTTTGCCATTCTAAGATGATTATAAAAATGATTTTAGAAGAAGAAAAAACAACAAGAAGAAAAAAAATAGTAGAGAAGCCTTTTTATCTTTTCACACCCATGTAGAGAGATTAAGGAAGCAAATACTACAACAAATTTAAGAATAAATGTCATTTTTATAAAAGCGAAAAATATCTTTACACTAAGTTTTCTAAGATGCCTTAATGCAAGCAAATGAAATTTCTATTTATTATGGAAAGTGATGCTATAGTTGATATTAAAATTTTTTACCTGCTTTAGCTTGCTATAGGCAAATGATCAAAGTAAGAATTTTGCCAAAAAAAAAAATTAGAATTACACTAAACTCAAGCTTGATTTACCTAAAGCAATATGATTCTTGCAGTTTAATTTTTCCCATTTTCTGCTAGAAGCGCTCAAATGAGTCGTTTTTGCCACTTACTTTACTATTCAGGTTTTAACATTTCTTTTTTTTTCCTTTTGTCTTGCTATAATTAAATCACATGCAATAACAATAAAATATTTAAATTATTATATTAATACAGCGAGCGACAAGTATTTGCTGCATATGCCTAAGACTCTACATTAACATGACACTCAATACTCAAGAACAACTGGTGTAAACACACCGCAAAACAACGACAGCAGCAGAGGGAAAAAACTCAAGATTAAAACTTGCAAAAAATGGCAGCAAAAATACAAAATTGTTTAAAAAAAAAAAACAACTATACGCAGATATTAAAATATGACTGGTACATTGATTTGCCGGCAATTGTGTGTAATTCTTTGCATTTGTAATTTCTTTTTTCTTTATGTTCTGTTTTTTTTTTATTCTATTTAACTTCATTGTGAGTGTTTTGTGTATTTGTAGGTAGATATTTTATGACTATTAAAAGGTGTTTTAGTTAGAAAAGTTCTTTAATGTTGGAGTGTGAAATATCAACTGATATAGATATGACAAAGATATACAGTAAAGTTCGGTTATAACGGTTAAGTCCCCTAAAAAAAAATTTTCTTCATATCAATTTTAGCAATTAATTTTTTTTTTCCAAAAACACAAATAAGTAGTTTTAAAAAAGGGCAGTTATGCTTTCGATAACTTCGATAACTTGAAACAAAATTTACAAGTAATTACTCGTAAAAAGATATTAATAAAGCTTTAATAACACCATGCCTTTCTATCTAACAATAACCTTACAATATTTTTTAAACAAACTTTCATTAAAACTAAGCAAGCTCTAGAAAATTAACAGTCTTTTAAAAAGGAAAACTAATATAAAAAAATCTCCTATTCGAATCAAGTGCATTAATTTTCCTTACCTCTTGTATTCTTCAAAAAAAAAAGAAGAGAGGTGTTACCCGGTTAGAGCTATGCTGCTTAACTATATAAAACAAATCTCATGTGTGAAATAACAATGCCATTGATGATAATGTCAAATTAATCGCATCGCATTTGAAAACATTTCTATTTATTACCCATTATTTCCTTTTCTAACTACGATTATTGTATTATTTGCTACCGGCAGTGGCTGTTAGCCGGCTTCCAGCCGATCGTCTTCGTTCTCTCTTTTGTGCCCATATGCAAATACAATACAAAAACATATTGAGCAACCGTTATCATTGTTTTTGTTTCACTCACGTCAGAGAACGAAACAAAATAAAATCAAAAATTTTTGTTTCGTTTATTTGCTTACTCTGCTTTTAAGTATAAAGAAATCAAAACGAAAATAAATTTATAACTGTAATAGTGTCGATTATTTTGTATCGTGCCATAAAGAGCATAGCTCCAAAAATGGTTCTTTTGTGTAAGTAGAATTCGCTAAAAATCATATAAAGTTGTTCGCTATACCTATTAAATTATTGTATCCGGAATCAGTTATAACCGAACTCCACTGTATATACGAAGTTATTAGCAACCAGTTATTTAAGAAGCATGAATGTTTTGTTAAAAAAAATAAGATAAATAAAAAGAATAAAAAAAAACAGTGGAACCTAGTTATAACGAATAAACGAAAAAAAATTAAATATAATTTATTTTAAATATTTTTGTTTGTTTTTGTTTTTGTTACATCCGCTGTTCATAATAAACGAACTCTACTGTATGTATGAAGTTACTTGCGACCAGGAAATTCAGAAACATGCTTGTCTTGTTTAAAAAATAATATAAATAAAAAATAAAATAAATACAATTATAACGAACAATCAAAAAAAAAAAAAGTTTTAAATAAAATAAATTTTTTTATATTTATTTATTGTTATATTTAGTGTTCATTATGACCGAACTCTACTGTATGTATGAAGGTACTTACAACCATGTATCTGAGAAACACAAATGTTTGGCTAAGAAATAAAATAAATATAAATAAATTTAAAAATAAAAGAAACAGTAGAGTTCAGTTATAACGAACAAACGAAAAAAAAACTTTTTAAATAAATTTTTTTCTATCGCTCATTTACTCAAAGAACGTCATAGTGATGCAGAATTAATCTTCATATGGTTCTTCATATTGTGCAAAAATTGCATACAAATATTTTGTTTACTCAACTCATTCTTTTCTTTCTTTTTCCATTAAGTTGTGTGTAAATTGAAAACTTCAAACTCGTTTTCTGACAAACTGGTTTTTTTTGAAATATGACATTCTTTGAGTAAAAGAGCGATATATTTTTGTTTTATTTATTTATTATTTATTACATCTGAGGTTTGTTATATCCAAATTCCACTGTATTTAAGAAACACCCTTGTTTTATTAAAAATTAACATAAATAAACAGTGTAGCTCAGTTATAACGAACAACGGACACAGCGAAAAAAAACTTTTATATATAATTTATATTTTATATTATTGTTTTATTATTATTATGGTAAAAGCAAAATCATTGTGATGCTTTAGGATAAAGTACTTGTAAAATCTTTTGACTTTGTTCCTGCAGCATAAATGTATAAATCGGGAGTATGTAACATGAGTTTGTAAAGGCTGATATTTATATATTGTCATCACATATGTGACAACATTTTAAGGCTCTGTTTATACTCGTTTTTAGGTACACTCGACTCTTTTTTTACACGAACTTTTTTTACACGATTTTGAAATAACACAGTTCAAAAATAAAAACAAATAATTTTTTTTGCACGTATGTTTTTAGCTTGCACGATATTTTTTTTATTATTATTTTTCCATTTTGAATACTGTTTGAAATAAGCGATTACGCCTGTTAACCGAATTTTTAATTTTAATCTTTCAAACTTGGAACAAACTTTATTTTATTTTTCTTGTGCAAATAAACAAATGAATTGTTTTTGTTATTTAATATGTATTTTTTTTAATAAAACCTTCTTATACATGAAATACTGAAGTGTATTTATTTGTTGCCCAATGTGGCAGCTAATCTAATGGTAAAAAGGTGGTGGAAAATAAAATAGATGCACATTTGAATAAAGATGCTTGTTTTGTAAAGATTTTTGTTTGCGGTTTTCAAACTTATTATGTTTGTATATTGTGATTCTCAATATAGTATTAAGAGTATTACTATAAAAATACGGAGTTTGTTAACTAAATTCAAAAATTTTTTGGGTTGAAGTCTACTGACGAGTTCCACAAGCGGGAACGAAATGCATATAGACAATTGCTTAACCATAAAAACAACCCAGCTAAAAAAATATGTATGGATCATATATGATATCCCATATATGGTTCGGATCCGAAAAATTAGGGTATATGGGCATATATGATTATATATATTCTTACATTTTCATACATTTATGTGTAAGTTTTCCCTCTACAGTATGCAAAGTTCATATTCATACTCTCTTGATTCACAAAAGTGCGCTGATGTGCAATAAATTGAATTACTAAAATTACTTTTTTTTAGATTTTGAACAGGGAGGTTGTATTTAAGGAAAGATTTGTATGGAATAATAATGAAAATCGAACTAAAAGTAATTTTATTCATCATTTTAAGTTAAAAGGTGAACCAATTATTTTAAAAACACAAAACTCATATTCGTACATAAAATTTAATTTAAGAAATCATATTAAAAACTAATGCAATTAATTATAAAAGAAAAAATAATCCGTCGTAACAATAGTTTTCAATATAATATTTGCAGTAATATGAACTTTGTTTCTTATCTAGAGAATTCTGTTATCTTATATAAAATGAATGACTGGATTATTCTTTTGATTATTTGATATATTAAATGGGGCCACAATGTATAAAATCATACAAGAATGTTTTTTTTTTTTTTTTTTTTTTTTTTTGTAACAAAAGTTTTTCTTTTTTAAACTTTGAGGGTACGCATATAAACTTTGCATACCGTATCTATTTTCTAATGGATTTCCAATTCACCAATGATAAAATACCAAGCTTTTTTGATTGCAAAAACGATCTTATGTGAGATATCATGTATGGATATATTCTTATATGGCTCCATATATTAAATCTTATATTTATATATGTATCCACATGTGAAGAGCTTCATAATTAAATTTCTATAATGAGCTCGTGTATTATAATGCATTTCATATATGAGTCCATATATTAGTTCATATATAATAGTTTTGCCATGTATCATCCCATACATTTCCATACATTAATATTCATGCATATTCATATATATTTATATTTTTTTTAATCTTTTTATTTTTACTTTTTTTTGCACGTTTTACTGAGTAAATGTTTGGTTTTTTTCAGCTTGCACGTTTTTTAACGATATGGAATGTATCACTAAGTTTTTCGTATGTTGATGTATTTTTTACGCAATTTTTTTTAACGATTTCCTTAGAAACGTATCCACCGTGATAAAAAAAAAAGAGTTGGGTGTATTTCAAATTTAAGTTTTTCTTTAAAGGAAGTGTCATGCCCACAACTCCAAGCCGGACTTCTTTTTAAAGGATAACACAAAATTTTAAGTTGTTTACTGCATTAGCACCCAAGACATTGCAAACGAAAAGTTTTATATGGAAAGTGTTACGCCCACTTATTTTATTGCGACTATTTTCTTTGGAACAATTCATAAAATCAATGACATAACTCCTACAAAATCTTAGGGGGCTTCCTCTGTAATTCGAAACTAAAGAAAATAGTTTCGAATTTTTGTTTATTAATTACATGCAAATTCTAATCATTTTCTTTCGTTTCGAATTACAAAGTAGACCCCCGGTGTTTTACCCAAGATTTATCGAAATAAATATTTCCAATCTATGGGAAGTTCCACGCCTACATAGCCACGCCTTAATACTTTCTATTTCAAGGGAGTTACTGGTACAAAACTTCAAGTCACTAGGCGCATTATTTCATTCAAATAAAAAAAAAACCCAAAACAAAAGCAACAAACAGCTGGAAAAAAAATTCCAAAAGATTTTCACAACAAAAGATATTAATTATATGAAAGTACCCGAAACTGAAACACTATTAACACTAATGAAGAAGAAAATTTAAAAACAAAAAACTTTTCAAAAGCTAAGAAAATAAAAAAGACAAAAAGTGTGAGAAATAAAATGTACTGGTAAAACACGAAATTAAGGAGTGTCGATTTCAATTGATTGTCATCAGTATTTAAATCGATTTAAAACAAATTTTTTAATTTTTGTAAAAAATAAAATCCCACATACATACATAATTTCCTAATTTAAGGCAAAATATAAATGAAATGAAAAATTGATTATAAAATTCATTGGAAATACAAATGAATCATGCTTCATACGTAGCACATATGAAAGGATACAATATACAAATGACACTGCTTGACTGTTTGTTTGTTTGTTTTTATTTTATTTATTTTTTATTTTTTTGTTTAACTTTATTTTCATCTGTGCTTTTTTTTGCTGCCCAGCTTAAAATGACCCCCTATAAATCTTTGCATATAAAATGAATCATTTTAAATCTAAACATATACAATTTCTTTAAAAACCTTTTAATATTTAATCAACAGCTCATTTTGACCAACCTTGACTTTTTGCCAAATATCATACCAACACGCAAAATCTAACACCACACAGCTTCTTAAGTTACACCAACAACTCCCGAACATACAGACAGAGTTTTATACACATAAAAGCATCCTGTTTGATAATACAAACGAAATACAAATCAACAACAACACGATAAAAGTTTGCAAAAAATAAAAAAGATTTGTATAAATTCCTTTGACTGAGTAGCATAAGAAAAAAATTACTTAAAAAAAGCCATTCATTAATTTTCGAAAACACTCTTCTGGCAAAAATCATGTTTGGTATATATTAAATGAATTTATATGGGGAGTTTCATAGTGAATGTAAACACTTTAACAAAAAATTGTTTTTAAAGAAAAAAAAAACGTTTTAAAAAATTTACTTTTGGAAAAAGGAATTTGTAAAGACAATACCCAGCAAAAAAATTGATGATTTTGTAATGGGTAGTACTCTCTTAATGGCTTACAAAGTAATGAGTGGTACTTATTTATTTAATTATTTTATGTGTATAATAATGACTGTCTTGTAATGAATAAAATAACAACTTATTTATATCATTACATGAAGGTATTTATTGTAGTACTTCCTAGTTAATCCTGAAATATATCTAAAAAATATTTATTGATCGTGAAAGTGAGCTTCGAAATCAATAAAATAACTTTGGTTTACTACAATATTTATTACAAAATCTAATTATTTTCGCATATTCTTCAATATACGTATTCATATATTTGCTTTGTAAAATTATGATTTTTAACAATCCCAAAAAAAGGTTCAAATTTTATAATTATGTTACAAAATTCTATTTGTTTATAATTTTTGGCTATTTTATTAAATTTTGCATTTTTGTGAGCATAAAATAAAGCATTATATTTTGAATACTTTTAGGCAATCAGCAAGCTATTAACTTTTATATATTTGTAGGCAAAAAGTATAGGGTACCGCATACTTTTTGAACTTCTCATACAAAAATAATGGCTTATTCAGTCAAATTGTAAGTACTCACGACTGGAGAGTAGATAAACTTTTTTGCATTCTAGTAGGCAAACTTTTTTGCTGGGTAATGAAGATGATCAACGGCGTTGATCGAAATATTGGGAAATAAAAGCAAATATGAATATATAATTTAAATGAAAATCTAACGTTTTCCAATTTATAACCAGACCTCAAGCTGAAAAAAAAAACAATTCGATAATTAGTAAAATTAAAGGTCTACCATATACACAATAAATCAAGACAATAATTTCAAGAAAAATCTACTTTTTAAAGGCCGTGATACACTATCATACAAAGTCGTGCGATCTACGAAAATATACAACCCTGTTGTGATGAATTGTTATTGTCTTTTGAAAATTTTCATAAACTCCATCATACCAGCGTTGTACTTTTTCGAAGATCGCACGACTTTGTATGATAGTGTATCACGACCTTTTAGAAATTATCCTTTAAAAGAGTTACTTTTTGTAATTTTTTTTTTTTTTTTTTGCAAAAAGTACTTTTTTATAAAAAGTGCTCTTTGCACAAAAGATAATTTTTTATAAAAAGTGCTCTTTGCAAAAGGTACTTTATTATAAAAAGTGCTCTTCACACAAGGGTTTTTTTATAACAAGTGCTCTTCACAAAAGATACTTTTTACAGTGCACACTTTCAACAAAAGCTACTTTTTGATAAAAGTATTTATTCGAAAAAATTTTCCACGAAAACTTCTTTAAGCAAAAAGTTCTTTAAGAAACTTTTCGGGCATGGTTTTTTTGTACCAAAAAGGTACTTTTTTGCAAAACGTAGTTTTTTACGAAAAGTAATTTCTTCAAAACGTACAATCTATAAAAAGGTACTTTTTCCAAAATGTACCAAAAAGGTACTTTTTGCAAAACGTAGTTTTTTACGAAAAGTAATTTCTTTAAAACGTAAAATCTATAAAAAGGTACTTTTTCCAAAATGTACTTTTTTACGAAAAGTTCTTGTTTTACAAAATGTACATTTTACAAAAAAGTACTTTTTCAATGATGCCAGCTGCATCAAGAGGAGAACTTAAAAAAATATAAGGTACCTTTTAAAAAGTGCTTTTTCTAAAATGCTTTTGGGAAAAAGTACTTTTAAGCAAATCTAGTTTATGCAAAACGTAATTTTAGCAAAAACAACTTTACAGAGACATCATTCACAAAAAGTACTTTTTACAATCAATACATTTTTAAAAAGGTACTTTTCGCAAAAGGTACTTTTTAAAAACTTTCTAAGAAAGGTGCCTTTTGCAAAAAGTACTTCTTATTATGGATAATTTTCACAAAGGATACATTTCGCAAAGGGTACTTTTCGCAAAGGGTACTTTTAACAAAAAGCCCTTTACACCTAGCATTTTACAAAAATTAGTTTGTCAAAAATGTACTTTTGGCAACAGGTACCATTTCTTTTAAAATATATTTTTGAAAAGGTTTTTTTTAAACGTACTTATTACAAAAGGTACAATTTACAAAAAAGTACTTTTTTGAAGGAAGTACTTTTTCAAAAAATAAAAACTTAAAGAAGTTTAAAATGCTCCTTTTACAAAAGGTAATTTTTACAAAAGGTACTTTTTGCAAAATTTACTTTTTAGAAAAAACCAAAAAAGTCAGTTTTTAAAAAAGTACTTTTGTAACAAAAAGTACTTTTTACAAAAGGTTTTACAAAAAGGTACTGTTAGCAAAAATGTTTTATAGTATCTTTTTCATATAAAAATTCTATTTTAGTCTACTGACGAAGCTTTACAAAGTTACATCGAAATATCGATATTTAAATCAATATGTAATCAATTAAAAAAAGACTTCAGCTAAAATAAAATTTATATATGTATATATTAAATAAAAAAGTCGAATAAATTATTATAATATATATGTTATATCTGTTAAAAAGGGAATTTTACAAAAAGTACATTTTGCAAATGTGAAGTTATGTGTGTCTGAAAAAAAAGTACTTTTATCCAAAAATTTGGTTTTTCGAAATGTTAGCAAAAAGGACTTTTTCAAAGAGGCATCTTTTCCAATAGGTACAAGTACTCGTACTATTTACAAAAGGCGTTTCTTACGAGAGCTTTTTTATCTAAAGATATTTCATCAAAAAATTCATTTTTTTTATAAAATATATTGTTTTGAAAATTTACTTCCTACAAAAGATACTTTTTTTTAAATTACCTTTTACTCAAGGTATTATTTATTAAAATTAGTCTTGCTTATTTGAAATCTATCAATAAATTTTAACTTGAATCGTGTAAGCTTAACATAAAAACTCACTTCAACTCATTTTATAGAACTTCTCCTATAAAATGTAGTATGCCAATATTTTACCTGCTGTTGTTCGATTTTTTTCATGTTTCAAAGCCATTCCATATATTTATGTACAAATACCCTTAACTTTTTACGTATGTATATTTAACTTTATGCTAACTTTTTTTTTTTTTTTTTTTTTGCTAGATTTAGTGTGACTATAATTTAGATGTTAAATGCATTTAAAGTTTATTTTTTTTTTCGAATAAAAAAAAATGCTGCGTCGTTAATTGCTTATAAAATCTTAAAATTTGTCGAATTTTTTATTCCTGTATAAAGAAAATTTAAGTTTATGCTTTTAACAAAATGATTTCGTTACTCTTCTTAAGCTTCGTTTTGTAGATAAATGTTTCAAATATGTGGAAAAAAATATTTGAATATAAAAAAATGCAATATTTAATTATTAACCTTCGTCTGGCTGACCGGCTAGCCAGTGTCTTCTTGCACAGTGTGTGTTATTATATTTGAAAAATATAAAAAATAAAAATAAAAGAAATTGGTTAGCTATAATCACTGATTGTTTGGCTGAAGTTTCCATATGTTCTATTAGTCTTATCAAGTTTGGTTCTTAAGTTTTTTGTTTTGAAAATAACACAAACCGTTAAGCATCCCAGTAAAAAAAATGGAAGTCATTCTGAAAGAACCACATTTTCATTGCTTCCAAAAAATCGATATTTTTAATTTGCCAATAGTTAGCAGAAAGCCAATTAGAAGTTTATTTTAATCACACAAAACCTTGTAATTTTTCCATAGTTTTAGTAAATACTCACCAAAATGTTCAAAAAATCGATTTTTTGAAAGAAATTTATGAACTAATTTTGGCCTAAAATTTACAAGTTATTTGCTTAAATTTACATGAAAACACTGTTTCGCGTTTAAATTCGTATAAAAAGAAACGAATTGTCAAAATATGTAACTTTTTAAAGTTTTTCCTAGATGAAAATATTACCATAGAACACAAAAAAGGAAATTTTTCTTAAAATCGCTTCTAATCCGGTGACTAGGCATCGAAAAAGAGAACTTCTTGCAATGACAACCCTATGTAAAAATCATTAGATCGGATCGAAATTTGAACTACTTCCAGACTGCAAACTCTACATTTTCATGACTTCTTTGGAGTGTCTT
This sequence comes from Tachina grossa, assembly GCA_949987645.1. NCBI lineage: Eukaryota > Metazoa > Arthropoda > Insecta > Diptera > Tachinidae > Tachina > Tachina grossa. The sequence goes on from OX465275.1 coordinate 33,207,081, forward strand.
TTTTTACTGGGATATTAAAGGTTTTAGGTTTTTTTTTATGTTGGGGAATATGTGAAGACTGAACTAAAAATTTTATATGCGAAGTGCTGTAATTATATTTTTGGAAGAGGATAAATTCAGCATAAGGAAATTTTTTAATACAGTAAATTTTCAAGCAGCAACGAATTTTAATCCATTAATGTTTCTTTGTTGTCGAACTCATCCTACTAAATTGGCAAAAAAAAAGACCGATACATAGAAGATTTATAGGCTTAACATGTTCCAAATAAATTATTCTTTATAGAATTTTACTCAGAACTGGTGAATATGTCTCATACATATAAGCGAAAATACGTGCGAGATTTGCTTTTGAGCTCATTTCAAATTTGTTCTTATTTTTAGTGTTAATATTAAATTTCGAGTTCTGAAACTTTTATTATGATAATCAAAATGCTATAATGTATGTAACAAAAATTTATCGACTTTGCTATTCAGTAATATACTTTAACGACATTCGCTGTCGGTTGAAGCAAAAAAAAGTACAATCAAAAGCTCAAATTCGTTTAGTTTTTTTTTTTAATTTCTCTTTGGCGTTCTAAATGCAGAAATACCACATAATATGCAATTAAAAATTATAGAATCACATTATCGCTACGATAAACGAATAAATAAAACGAAATATTTCGTTTCGCAAAAAGTTGCTGAATCCAGCTACTGGTCTATTCAGATACTCATGGTAGAATTTTCTGGAAAATATTTTTATATATTTTTTTAATCCGTTTTGTCCAAGTTAAAGGGTATTTTTTATCCAATTTGACGCCGTTGAAAATTAATAGGTTGAAATATTCCATGAAAATGTTTCTGCATTACATTTTTTCTGTAACTACATCAAATGAACGGATTACGTAGATCGCAATGCCAATTCATTACAGTATAAGCGTATAAATAAATTTTTTTTATAAATTATACAAAGAAAAAAAATTATACACAGAAAAAAATTCCAATTAACACCTTCATTAGCTAAAAAAATAATTAAAATTTCCTAGAACAATTTAATCGATTAAAAGTTTAATTAAAAATTTAATTTATCAAACTAAATTTTTGTTTAAAAATTTAATTAATTAAAAAGTTGCATTGACACAATTAAATTTGGAATTGATTTTTTGTTTTCTTTTTAGGGTTCCGTACACCAAAGGTGAAAAGGAACCCTATTGTTTTCGGTACGCTGTCCGCCTGTCTGTCTGTCCGTCACAGGCTATTTTCTCAAGAACCGTAAGAGCTACGGACCTGAATTTTGGCCGATACATGAGAGTTGAGAATTAAAGGGTGTTCCAAAAAGAGCAACGAAAAATTTTAAAATCCCATGTAATATACATACAATTGTATGAACATATGTATGTATTAGTGATGCACGAATATTCGTATTCGTATTCGTATTGCCGAATATTCGGCCATTTTTAATGCGAATACGAAGCATTCGGATTCGTCTAATTCAGGCGAATATTTTTACAAAAAAAATTAAATAAATAAATGCATAAATCTTACACGAAATTTAAATAAATGGATACAAATATTAGTTGGTACGAATCCATTAAATTTTTTTATAGAAACTTGCGCTTTGTATCATTTTCAAATATTATTTACTGACGATCATTAAAATTTTGGGTAGTTTTGTTAACTTTAAACTACGCAAACAGCAGTATGAAGTTCTTTTTCATAACAACTTTTTAATATTTCATATTGCAGTTGTAAATAGAGCCCTAATTTAATGTCTATAAATTTCGATATTCGTATTCGCATTCGTATTCGCGAATATCGTTTCAAATATTCGTATTCGCATTCGTATTTTCGAATATCAAAAATTCACATTCGTTACATCACTAGACATTTGAAATTTGTAAAGTTAGTGTATTTTTATACAGACCGCAACAATAAATACTCATAAATTATTATTTTACTTATTCAGTAAAATAATTTTTTTATTAAAAATACATTGAAATGGATTATTGATGGGTTTAGCTGGATCCTATGCGCATTTCACTGTTGCTAATGCAGATCATCAGGGAACCTTTACCCAAAGCTTCTCTTAGAACAACTAGAGTTATTATATTATAAACTTTCATTTAAACAAATGAGAAGCTTAAAACAAATAACAAAGTTGAAACAAGAACTCAATAACCAACATGTTTTTTATTTTTCTTACTTTACTACATTGGCTGACTTTTTTTCAGCTCGAATTGTAAAGGGTGGTCTGCCAGTTAATGTAATTTTGTATCTTGGAAACCGTAAGCGGCAAACTCTTGAAATTTTCAAAAACAGTTAAACTAAAAAATCTAAAAATTATAAAACCAAAAAAAAAATCGCCAAAACGAAAAAAGCACAAAATTAAAAAAAAATTCTAAAGCCTACAGTAAACGGCATGTAAAAAACCACATGCGCATGTGGCTCTGACGTAATTTTGACGTCATCACGATGCTACATTTGCTACATGCCGTGTACTAGCAACATATGTACATGTAGGTATTAACATGCTTACAGATGAGCTGCCAATGAAAATGCCTTCGATTCTGCTACATGTGCCACATACATATGTATTTTGGAACAAAAATACTATAAAAATTTTAAGGCATCTAGCCACCACTAGTAATTTTAAAAAAATGCAACGAACATGCTGAAAATTCTCGTGACATCATCGCCACACACGCATGTGGCTTTTTACATGCCGTGTACTCTAGGCTTAACACTAAAATAAATCGCCAAAAGCCGGAAAAATTGCCAAAATGAAAAAAATCGCCAAAATAAAAAAAATTGGCAAAATGAAAAAATCGTCAAAACAAAAAAAAAACGCAATAACCAAAAAAAAAATCGGAATATTAAAACAAGCTCAAAAGTGAAAAAATCCCAAAAACGAAAAAAATTCAAAACTATGTTATATAAACTAAAGTTTGTATAGTATTACATATCTAGTGTCTGTACGGAACCTTTCGTTCGCTAGTCAAAATCGCACTTTACACTGAAATTATTTAATAAAAAATGTTAATTGGAACAAAGTTTTTCCTTCTGGATTTTAAATATAAGCAAGATATAAGCTTTATGTCTATAGCAGCTGCGCCCCAGCACACATACTCTGATATTTGCATTTGAGGAAAACAAATTTGAAAGCTCTTAAATTCGTTCTCGTTTCCTTGCAAAGTAAGAGCAATCATTGTTGTCGCCTAGATCTAATTGGCTGTTGTGCTCTCATCGGTGGTAAAGCACAAAAGCTGTTTTGTAAAAGTTTCCAAAATGTGCAAAATGGCTTGGACGCAGTGTTACCATATGTGAAGATTTATCTTGTTTTTAAAGTTTTTAGAGACAAAAAAGATTTTTTAGTTAAAAATAATTGTTTTTTTAAATATGATATTCGGTACTTTAATTAAATTATAAAGTTTTTTTTGCTAAACTTATTATATATTTTCTTACACATATGATATGGAGTAAATATTTTGTGTTATTTATCTTTATATTTAATAATTTACTGGAAACAAAATAAATTTTAACTGAATTTGACTTCAATAACATCAAGGTATTTTAATATACTTTGAGTAAAATCACAAAAACAAAAAAAAAATTGTAATAAAAAAAATATTCTTTTTGGTCGACTTGAAGATTTTTGAAAAATAAATATGGCAACACTGCTTGGACGTAGCTACTAGTGCCCTGCACAAGACATCTTATAAGAACTTTCGAGACATGAGGGATTTTTCAAATGCTTTACTACAGCGAAATCTTATAAAACAAACGTTAACAACATTGTTTGCAAGAAATTTGTTTGAGTGTTGTAGGTATAAGAGTAAAGAAGAAAACACTTCTTGACGGAAGAATTTGTGATACTTGCTTCTTTCTACGCATGAGCGCGTGTACAAACGTCATGCATGTATGTGTGTATGATCTTTTATTTTTCTGCGCACATGCAAAGGCACACACATACATTAACATTATTTGTATGGGGTTAATCACAGAATAGCTTACCATCTACATATTACACACACACACTCAAACGTACAATATGAAAAATAACAAGCATACACTAATCAACAGTACTTCTTTTGAGTGTTTGTTACAAACAAGCTGTCTTGGCGACATCGCTTGTTAACACTGATATACACGTACCCCAATACATCCATCGTGCTTCGCTTATAGTACGACAGCATTTATTATTGGTTTAGTATAATACATGCGACGTGAATACATTTAAAAATCATGACGTATTTTCATTTAAAGACTGTTTACGCAGGTCTCTAGTAGCCACTCTGTAGTCTAGTTTTTTTCTTCTGCTAGTATCAGGCTATTATAACAAAAATATTTTTGAAACATTTTAATTTTGTTAAATAATATTTTTATAGCATATGAGAAGTTTTCTAGATTCGTTTAACAATTTAATAATGTTCTTCCCCACTGTTTGAAGGCGCGTATGTATTATAACCTTTTTATGACTTTTAATTGTTTTGTTATGACTTGTAAATGTGTTTGTAGTATTTGGGTTAAGCAATGGCACTATCCTGGCTTAGATTTGTGCTAAGACAACAGGTTTTGTTAAACATTAAAGCAAAAATAATTTTTTATATTTTTTTATTTTTTTTTTATTTTAAACAGTTAGAGACCACAATTATTTTTAACAACATGTCCCATAAAGTTTAGCTGGGTCAAGAACTCATAAGTAAATAACAAATGGTTTGATAAGACTGATATATTTGTACAAAAGTCGGACTATTAAAACAAACAAAAGATTAAGCCAACATTTAATGCAAAAAAAAACAACTTTGAAAATATTTTTTTCTCAGTTTGTTTAAAAGAAAAACCAAAACTTTTCCAATGACAAAGATGCCCAAAAAAAAACAATTGGTTATGCAGAGGTCTGCTTGATTAGATATAACATAACACTCGTACAAGTTCGCAAAAAAATTTCGATACAATTTATATGACGATTGGTGCAAAGTAGGGTTCCTTTAAAGGCTTCTTAAGAAAAGTTTTTAAGAATTTCCCATATATTTAATTTTTTTATGATTTTTTTTACTTTTTCATTCATAGACATCGAACGGACCTAATGTTCATGTCTGTTGGAAAAATCCGGTTGATCAATGTATTTTATGTATTTTACTCAAAGAACCAGACAATATATTTAGCTTTGATATATTTTTAGCTTAATTTTGTTACAATTCTCCTTTGGCCCACGTCTGATTTAGCTGATAACTATACCGGCTTCAGCTATAAGGCATCTTCAGTCTTCGCTGGAATAAATTTTTAGCCCTTTTTGGCAAAAGTAATAATAAATTCGGAGACACGCTAAAACGTATTTACAGCCTAATAAAATGTCTAAATAGGAAACTAATTTTTTTTCTTCGCTTTCTTTTGGCAATTATTACTTCAAATCATTTACAATAGGCTTAAGTGAATTACCAATACCTGTAAATGATTTTAGTTATTTATACATACATACTCTTACTTTTATGAAATTATTATCTGATCAAAAACTCTTATAATGGGTGTTTTTTATTGAGGTATAGAACTTTAAGTTGGCATCACTTTTTTAACTGGCGGCCATTTTGTCAGCTGTCAAGTGATTAATATTTAGTTTGGTTTGCCATTTCATCATGAATAGGTTGACAAAAGAACAACGCTTGCAAATCGTGCAAATTTATTTCGAAAATAATGGTTCAGTTCGCGAAGTTTACCGCAAGCTCCGTCCATTTTATGGTCGACATAATCGTCCATCAGAGCAATTAATTCGGTTAACCATGGATCGTTTTCGCACTACGTTTACTCTATGTGATAATACGCATCCGCAGAGACGTCGAACAGTGCGCACCGAAGAAACAATTGCCGCTGTAGAGCAAAGTGTTGAAGAGGACCCGAATGAATCGATTCGCCACCGTGCGCAGCAATTGGAGCTTTGTCCATCAACTTTATGGAAGATTTTGCGCAAAGATCTTGGCTTGCGACCTTACAAGATCCAGCTTGTGCAAGAATTAAAGCCGCGAGACCATGCAATGCGTCGTGATTTTGGTGTATGGGCCGAAAATGAGATTGATCTCGATGCTGATTTTCATCGCAAAATTTTGTTCAGTGATGAGGCTCATTTTTGGTTGAATGGCTACGTCAACAAGCAAAATTGCCGCATTTGGAGTGAAGAGAATCCACATGAGACCCTTGAGACGCCATTAAATCCACAAAAACTGACTGTTTGGTGTGCTCTATGGGCTGGTGGAGTCATTGGGCCATACTTCTTCCGAAATAATGCTGGAGAGTCAGTTACCGTTAATGGAGACCGGTATAGAGCCATGATAACCGACTATTTTGTTCCCGAATTGGATGGCATGAATGTGGATGAGTTGTGGTTCCAACAAGACGGCGCTACATGCCACACAGCGCACGTCACAATCGTTTTATTGAAGGAAACATTCGATGAGCGCATAATTTCGCGGAATGGACCTGTCAATTGGCCACCAAGATCGTGTGATTTGACACCATTGGATTATTTTCTTTGGGGATATGTGAAGTCGCCCGTCTACGCCAACAAACCAGAAACGTTAGGGGACTTGGAAGCCAACATTCGTGGCGTTATTGCCAACATACGGCCCCATATGCTCGAAAAAGTGGTTGAAAATTGGACCTGTAGAATTGGCTTTATTCGAGCCAGCCGCGGCGGCCACATGCCCGAAATCATATTTAAACATTAATGGCATAAAATTATCCTTCCAATAAAGCCAAATTGATGGACATTAAAACGATTTTCTTGTGTTTTATTTCAATTCGAAGTTCTATACCTCTAAAAAAACACCCGTTATTATGGCCTTAAAAAAACTTAAAACTATTTCAAAAGCCAAGACACTATCTCTCCCTCTCTCTCTCTCTAAATAAAGTTATGCCATATATGTAAATGACAAGGTTGTTACAATTAAAACTATAATAAGAAACACATAAAAATAGATCATAAAATTGAACTTTAACAAAGAAAAACATATTAAATTACCCGCACATATAAAAAAAATAATGACTTAAAACTTTTTTAAAAAAAAACAAAAATAGAAGATAAAAAAAGTTTTTTAAACAATTTTTGATTAATTTCTTGAAATGATAATAAAAATCGAAGTTAAAAACTCAATAAAACACAATCAACAACGTCAATCAATTAAATGATGACTTGAAAGCAGATGAGTTTAAGGAAAAAAAACCTTTACCGCTAAAGTAAATCAAATGATAACACAAAACACATTCTTTTTCTTTTATGGAAATTCTGTCTATATGTGCTTTTCTAGTGCTTTTTTTTCTACTGTCTACTTTCCCAAAAAAAAATTTTGTTATACTCGTATTCATCATTAGAGAATTAAAATTATACTTGACTAAGACTTGTTGTTCTTTTTTTTTTTTTGTTACCAATGTTCATTTGCTTGTATTAAGTCATTGTTGGCTTGTTCATCTATTTCGGTTCTAACGTGTTGAAATTTCTTAAATTTTCTTACATCTTGTACATAGAGAAAAAAGCTTTTGAAGTAATAAAAGATAGCGTCACATTACCATTAAAATTTAAAGTATTTTCTTTTTTTATTATTACTATTATTACAATGGATCATTGACCTGTGGAATTGGTTACAAACAAAGTTCTGGTTTATTTGTTTTTAGGATGCAATTTCGTTCGCATTCAGAAAACAAACTGAAATTTTGTGAATAATTAAAATAAGATAGAAAGATTAAAATAACTTTTAACAGGATGTTATAATACTCTTTAGTATTATGTATATTAGCCAGTAATGGGTTAATTTATGCCAAGAAGATTTCCTCAAGAAGATTTTTCATTCTGTTAAGCGTTGGCCTTTAAAGGGATAATTTATGTCAAATATCTTGAAACTTTTTTTTCAAGAATCTTTTTTATTCGGTTAACAGGACTTAGACTTCTTTTGTGTTATATCGTTGGCCAGTAATGGGTTAATTTATGTCACAAATTTTTTAATTTTTTTTCTCAAGAATTTTTTTCATTCTGTTAGCAAAAATAGGCCCCTAATTGGAATTTTAAATTTACAAAAAACAATACACAAACAATGGATTAAACCAGGTAATTTTTTGTGTTAAAAAGTATTATTTGTTGTCTTAATCAAAATTTTTTTATTAAAATCCCTTAAGGGCCATTATTACAACTTAAAGATACACCCAGAAAAAAGATTGGTTGGAAAACGGTTAGTCCAATAAAATATCATTTGCATTAACTATATTTCAGTTCACACTATCAATTTCCTTTTAATCCAAAAAACAATCCATGTTCATTGCCATAAGGTCATAATTCTAACAAATATATGATTGTGACAATACTTAAATTGATTGCATCAACCGAGCGTATGCTTTTGTCATCACTAATTAACTGATTGGTTAAGCCAACCGAATAAAATATTACGAATTGAATTTTACTACCAACTTTTGGTATTAGCAACTAAAAAATTGTCATTCTATATTAAAATTAAAATAAAAACTTTCAATCAGTTGCTGCAACTAACTAGAGGTTGAGTTTACTATCATAGTTTATAGCAGCAAATTAAAAAATTAACTTTTGTGACTTTCAAAGATATTATGATTTTTAAATTCTCAAATGGTTTTTGAAAGTCTGTGCATAAGATAACAGGTTTGTGGCTTTTCAAAATGTGTGGTTGAAGAAATGCATATAGATATGCTTCACCACCAGGAAATAAATTTCAATTAAGAGTCTGAACACAATGTAACGAGAATTCATTGCGGTGCGGTTTTTCATACCATTTTGAAGTAAAAACCCGCAGTGCGGAGCGGCATAAATTTAAAATCTATTTTATTTTCATTGCGGACTTTCTTATTCTCTCATTTTTGTCTCTCTTTCTCTTTCCGATGTTGCCATAGTTTTTGAATAATTGGCGGTGTTCACAACAAAAAACATGATTTTGAAGTTCAAAAATGTTTGTCATAAAATATAAAAGCTTAAAAAATTTATCAAATATATCTGCGAATGTATAAGATTTTAATCATTTTTTGTCTTTAGTTACTGCCATTACAAAATATTTAACAGAAAGAGTAAATTTTTTTATAAAAATTTATGCACAAAAAAATTAATAAAAATTTAAACAAACAATGACAAGTATTGCCGTCGCCGTCTTCCGTTGTATTATGTTTATTTTTCTCTCCCGCAACGAGAAATCGCACCGCATCGCAAACATTGTGTTTAGACTCTAAAATAAACTTTTGACAATATGTCAAATAATAAATTTATTAAATTGTGTATTTTTATTTGCGTTTATTGTTTATTTTTATTTCAGCAAGGAAGGCCAATTTTTCTTTTACAGGTACCAATTATGATATTGTTTTAATTATATTAACCACATTTTCGGTAGCAAGAATAACATTTATTTCAAATTCCATACTGTCAACCAATTTTTTCTGTTGCTGCAACTATTGGGTTTAGGGTTATAATTAAAATATAGCGGTACCACAAGAAAATTTCAGTCGCTATAGCAGAAAGCTATGATAATTGCTGCAACCGCCAAAATTCAATTGGCAACAAATTCGGTTGTCACAACGAATCTGTTTTCTCTGTGTAGTTAAAAGTAGGATTTTGTCGGACGTATAAAAAACTTTCCATTATTGCAAATTGGATTTAACTTACCAGGTAGGATAAACTTGCCTATAATTTATCGCTCACTTTAGGTTAAAATAAAATTTCGCAAATGATAAAGTTTTTATACGTCCGATAAAATCCTACTTTTAACTATCTTTAAGTTGTAATAATGGCCCTAAGCGTTATAAGCTAACAAACATCCAAACTTCAAAATATCTAACTTAGGGCCATTATTACAACTTAAAGATAGCTAAAAGTAAGGTTTTATCGGACGTATAAAAACTTTATCATTTGCAAAATTTTACTTTAACCTAAAGTGAGCGATAAATTATAGGCAAGTTTATCCTACATGGTAATTTAAATCCAATTTGCAATAATGGAAAGCTTTTCATACGTCCGATTAAATCCTACTTTTAACTATCTTTAAGTTGTAATAATGGCCCTTAGATTTATAATATTTATAGGAAGTAGGATATTGTAAATGAAAAGGATTAAAATTAAAATGTTAATTAACAGCCTGTCCCACGAGGTCGACAAGAAAACGTTCGATCGATTATTTACATACATATATATGTATATTGAACATAAGAAATTTTTTTGTTCTCAATACAAGTTGTAGATTGAACGTTCCCTGTCAATATCGTGGGCCAGGCCGTAACTTTTTTTTTTTTTTTTGTTACAGTATAAAAAAATTTTATGACAGTGATGTTTCATTTTCTTTTGCATATCGAACCTTCAAGTTCTGTGTTAGTGCATTACTACCGAAGTCCAAATATGTGCCCATATCATAGCCAGTGTGGCTAGTTTAGCGTTATTGCAGTTAAATTTAGCATTTTTATTTTTACTTAGTGACATACATATTTTCCATTTAACATGGCTTATAAAAATAAAGATACCGATTCGTGTTAATGATTTGCATACATTGGAGTCTATCTAAGATAAAACTTGATATAAAAAAGTAGGCGGTGCCACTCCCATACAAAAGCAATATTTTTCCTTAAATACTTTTGCTCAACCAATTTTTTTTGAAACTTTTGCACAAAGAACAAAACAAAGTTTCCAAAGCCAAGCTCATACTTAAATATTATTACAATTTACATCGGGTGTTTTTTTTTCAACTGCATGAGAACTATCTTACCATTGATATAAGATGAATCAAAACAATTCACATATTCCATTTGCAATAAAAGCTGAGTATATAAAGCAGAAATCTACATCAACTGATAACACACAGTCGACCAAACACAAAAGAACGCTGATGATGATGAAGGTGTAGTGGCCTTCGAAAATAGCTGGTTGTTGCGTTCTGCTAGTGTTTGTCAGAATATTTACAATTAACTTTGGTTTTATTTGTTAATAATATTAATAATTATCACATGTAATTTGGCTTCAAATCGTAAATATGGAAATAAATGAAGTTCGAACAATAATAATTTAATTAACTACACAATTTTTATTTCTCTCCTAGTGTGAAAGAGTTTAATGTAAGTCATGGTATTTTATAGAATCTAAACATTTGAAAGAAAAAAATCTCACTGAATATAAAGTGAAAGTCAAAGTACATTTAACATTTAGTATTTAATGTATTAGGAATTTTTGCTTTTTTTTAGTTCATCAACGTCAACATCCATTTCGTTCCTGCTTATGGAATTCATCAGTAGATTTCTATCCAGGAAGTTGCTCAACCAAAACAAAACAAGCAAAAATACCCGAATACAAAATCTATTTAATTATTTAAAACATTGCTCTTCAATCGTTTTAAACAATAACACAATTATTTGAATACCTAAATAAAGTTATTATTGAAAGGTACTCGTAACTCTCATGTTTTTTTTTTTTCTTTTGTCAATATCCTGCCACAATTTTAACATCCTGCTCACTCGTTTACTTTAACATTTGCTTGCCTGTAAACTGTCAATCATTCAAGTCGAAAAATTTATCTTTGGCAAATCATCTCAATCTAATGACACATTCAAATGGGCCGATAAGATTTCTATTCCTCTAACTGTCAGCAAAACAATTCGCGTATGTATGCAAACAAAAGTCTTCTAGGACACAGATAATCAATAAATACTTTAACACCCAGACAAAGGAACAAAAAAAAAAAAAGAATCAGACAAATGAAATTCATTGATATAAATATACTTCCTTTATTGTAATATAGTTATATGTCAAAAAAATCCGTTTTTATATATAATAATCCACAACAATTCTCTGTTATTTTATATTTGATCTTACGAAAAAAAATATCATACAAACCATCTAAAAAAAGCTTATTTTGTGAGAGAAGAAAATTTTTCAATAACTTCATTGAATTGCATATAAATTGAAAGCTTTAAACTTATTTTCTGTAAGACTGGCTTTTTGAGTTATGCCGATATTGCGATAAAGAAGCAATATGTACTTATGTGGTTTTAATTATGAAAATGGTGCAAGTCATATGCGCTTTTGCCTCGAAATAATAAAAAAAATCTTTAAAAAAGATAACTTTGATAACTATTTTATAAAAATTAAATAAATTTATATTAATCGAGACTAGTACAATTTTAAATTAAAATCTTGTGTAGTATAAAAATATTTTTTATTTGCTCAAATGTAATCTACTAAATATTTCGATCAGCAAAATATAGGACTTAAGCCACTTTTACAATTAAGGGCTCATATGCTTATTTTTATTTATTTAGGTTTCTTTTTCATATGAATGCCTAAAAATTCTTGGAAATTTCAATAACTTCGCACTCTAATGCAAGTTTTATGTATTTGTATAAATATTTGTTTTTCTTTTTTTTTCTTTTTTTGCTAATCCCGGCAAAATTTATGATTTTGCAATCACACAATCAGACACAATTCCTAAATTAATAAAGAGACAACACCGACTTAAGCAACAACAACAACAACAACAACGAAAACAACAAAACTTAAAATTTATTTCAAATAATGGCATCCACAAACGGAACTTGAAAAAGATTTGTGAGACAATATTAAAGATTAAAAGTTTGTCATGACATGCTACAAAAATTCTTATGAAATATTATTATAATTTTTTATATAACTAATGAAAAAAAAAATAAATGCAGAATTAATTTATTTTCCAACAAACGATTTAAATTTTTATTTATTTAATAGAAAAAAAAATATGTGTCACCCCCACACCTAGAAAACCAAAAGCGTACGGATATCAAGAAAATCATTTTCAAAATTTTAAATTAAATTAAAAGGCAGTTTAATAAATATTGCAAATAAATAAAAGCTAAGATTTAAGTAGCACAAAGTTGGCAAAAGAATTTGCTAATAAAAAATTACAACAAGAACAGCTTTTAGGTTAGGTTAGGTTAGGTTTTGTAGGCTGTTAGTTCCACGAAAACAGGCTCACTTGGCACCTGATAGATCCCATTGTGCCATTGTGAATGATAAGGGCATGAGAAAAATTATTCCCTTCATCATTTCATTTGCTCTATTCTAAGCCAAGCTGAAATTTTCACGAATAAATTTATTTTTCCTACATCGCTTTCCCATATTTTTAAGACCTGCAGAAATGGAAGGCTTATGAATAACATCCGTTTATCAGCAAGAGCGGGGCAGAGACAGAGTAAGTTTTCAAAAGTTTCCTTACAGAAATCATCATATACATTAGCTCCGCCAATTCATGTTGTTTCAACTTAAAATAACTTTGATACAACATGGTTTCTCATGTTATTTCATTATTCTACCCACGTTGTTTCAGCTTGTCATAACTTTGATTCAATATGATTCTTGATTTTGATTTTACAGTACTGTATTGTTAAATCAACATGAAATAAAGTTATTTCAAAAGAAAAAAATTTCTTGGAAGATTAATGTTAATCATGTTGAATGAACAAGAAACACCAAAGAAGCAAAATCAATGCTGAAAACTGTTAAATTGGCCTTGTTTAGGGGTTAATTTTTCAACTACTCACTACACTTGCTGTTCTGCTTGTTTATGTTTGAATCAAGAGTTGTTTTAATTCCTTTAAATTGAGAAGAGTTAAAAAAATTGTTGGACGCAGATGTTTTATTCACGATACAAAAGAAAGCCAATACAAATACCGCCTTATTCATAACAAATATTTTTCGATTTGTAAAGGGTTTATACAACAAATTTTGCATGGAAAATTTGATTAATAAACCTTTTACAAAACCAAAATATTTTTTATAAATAAAATCAATCATTTTTATCAAATAATTTTGCAAAAAAAACCCGACTTCAATGCAAAGATCTGATAGAACATTTTTGAAAAAAATTTATGGGACCAAACTGGAAGTAAATTCTTTCAAACAAACAAAATTTAAATCTGTTGATTAAGTAGAAGTACGTGAAATACAAAATTAAATTTTAATGGGCGTACCTACGCCTCTTTTTTAAATGCAAGATTGTGTGTTTTTCACAGCTCAAGGTATGTGTTAGGTTTGGTAAAAATCGGCAAAGTATAAACACTCAAAATGAACAATTAATTTTTAATGGGCGTGACTCCGCCCATTTTTTTAAATGAAAGATTGTGTCTATTTTGGAGCACAAGGTGTGTGTTAAGTTTCGTAAGATCGGTTAAGTAAAACCACGTTAAATATAATAATTAATTATTTTAAAGGGCGTAACCCCGCCCATATTTTCAACTTTACAATTGTGTAATTACAAGAACCAGAACCAAAGGTGTTTGCTAAGTTTCGCAGCAATCAAATGAGAATATTAAAAAATTAAATACACAAATTTGTAGGCGTATCCCCGCCCACTTTTTATACAATGGGACCAATTAGAAGCTATATCCTCTCAGACAAAAAAAGACTTTTTACAATCGGTCCAAAATGTACCGAGTTATGAAGTAACAATGTCAAAAAAAAATACCGACGAATTGATAACCTCTTCCTTTTTTGCCCGAATGTGCAACGCAAAAATGGAATTCTGTTTATGAGTGTATGTATGTATGTATGTATGTATGTATGTATGTTTTGTATTCCTTTGCGGCACTATATACACCGAACGCGTGGGGACCGATTTTGATGTTTCTTACGTCAATCGATTTGTCTTAAGCCTGGGAGTGTCAGTAAAGATATGTCGGTTGTCAAAATTCCATATGGCGGCCAACAGACGCCATTTTGTAAATACCAAAAAATAAAAAGTCGGCGAACTATCAAAATGGGTATCATTCGACAGGTATTTCAAAATCATCTTTAGGTTTCTCTTATGATTTTTCATTTTGAATGACCCTTTAGGATATTTAACGGTTCAAAGTTGTTCGCAGTAAATAAATAAATAAGTCGGTTAATGAAATATGCCAACAAATGTAGTAATTACTACAAGAGCAACGAACTTAAGCTACAGCTGAGCTTTGGCGGCAATTTCAAATTAATCTGGATGATAAATTTGGCAGCGGAAAAAATAAAATTAAATTTAAAATACATCCCACAGAGCAGAGACTTCTGTCGTACTCGCAAAGTAGCTTTGTTCTTTGTTCGCTTCGTTCGTTTTTTCTTTCGTTACGTCAATTTACTTATGCGGAGTACACACTATGGCATTTTGTGTTATCGCAATAGTGTATGATGGTGGCAACGTTTGTCATTTCCGATATTTTTCGTTGTGTGGCATTGTTTTGCAAATAAAAAACATAATGGGAACAACGTTACACACACTTTGAAAATGACTCCACAAAATAACAACCCAAAAAACAAAAGATGTGTACTAGAGGGCTGCGTAAGCAGTCTTGAAATGTAAATATGTCTCGTGTTTTAAATGAATTGTCGTTGCATGTATTATACTAAACCAATAATAAATGCTGTCGTTTAATAAGCGAAGCGCAATGGATGTATTGGTGTTCGTGTATATGAGTGTTTACAAGCAATGTAAGTAAGTAGTGTAATTTTTACTATTATGTTTGTGTTTAAGGGTGGTTTTTTAAAGCAAGCGCACACAACTAAGGTCAATGCACGTGTGCGTTTGTATGTGCGCAGAAAAATAAACGATGTACATGCATGCCGTTAGTATACGCGTCCGTCCATGCGTAGGAAGAAAGAAGCTAGCATCACAAATTCTTTCGTCACGAAGTATTTTCTTCTTTAGTCTTATACCTGCAATAACTGACACAAATGTCTTGCCCACAGTGTTGTTTAGCGTTTGCTTTAGAAGATGTCGCTTTATTAAAGCATTTTAAAAATACCTCATGTTTTAAAAGTCCTTGTAAGTGGTCTTTTGCAGGGGTCTAATGTGTACTCGGTATAACGAAAATTTGTCAAAGTTATCTTTGCATGTGCAGAAGTGAAACAAAGTTTAAGAGAAATTTTTAAAAACTTTGTCAAAGCAAACTTTTCGTGTAAGAAAGGGGTCCACAAGTCTAAGACAGATTAAAGTGTGTAGGGTATTCATTTGATAAATCTCCTTTACTTGCTATTCACTAAACTCCACCTAAAAATAAATATCGATATTTAGTAAATTCAAGGCTTTAAAAAAATTTTAGCTGCAATTAATATTTTCGTACCGAAGAACAAACAAAAAAAAATGTTGTTAAATGCTTTTCAAAGACAACAAACACTCATAAATACTTAAACAGGCGCAAACACTCAATCCCAAAGCAAATTAAAAAAATATTATTGATCAAGCAACATGTATTTATGTCACCAAATATTGAAAACTTAACAAATTTTTAAACACAAAAATGTTGTTGCCACAGATTACAGTGCGAGTACCAACATGCAAGCATTACTTTTTTCTCTACAAGAAAAAGACAATCAAGCAAGCACATGTGCAAAATGTTGATATTTTTTATGTCACAAATTTATTTTTGTTTGGTAGTTGTTTAAATTAGTTATTTATCTTGCATAATTTTTAATTTTTTTTTTTTTTTTTGTTTTTTTTTGGCTTTTCATTTTTAGTAAGCAACAACTTTAGATGTTGTTAGCAATTATAACCATTTAAATTGTAATTCTTTATCGCTAAATAATAAATAAATAATTTTACAAATTTTGTTCAGTTAAATTGTTTATTTTGGGGAGTTTGGTGTAAGAAGTACAATATTTGGACTGTCGAGAGTACGAGTATTTTTCGCAAGTGTCCAAAAATAAATTTTTCAACTGATAAAGGTTCACAGTAACACACTCAAGCTCATGTTGATTTAGCTGTAATGGTTGGCATTTGTTTATTTATTTTAATTAATCTGCAAATGTTCATTAGTTCATGTTGTGTTTTGAACTTGAAACGATCAATTTTCAATTTATTAAAAGTTTTAATGGAGGTATTTGCAACAGGTTTCCTCTTCTCTCTACCACTTCTACCTTTTTTTATGACGCATATGGCTTTAGGTAAGTGCAGGCAATTTAAATTAATTATTTTATACGTTATTTTTTTTTGCGTAGGTGTTTGTTTATTTATTGTTTACATTAATAACTTCTCAAGTTAAGTTATTATATATGTATAATATTTACTTGCAATTTAATTTGATTTAATATTATTCAGTTTCCAATTTTGCTGTAATTGCCATTATAAAATCATATATATACATATATAAATAAATCTTTCTGCATTTTAATATGCTTAAAGCTTTAGGGTTTGTTTCTTGAATCTTTTGTGTAACTAGATGTTGATATTTTTTATATATTTGGGTAATTTTTTCAAAGGTGCGAAACTGTATAATAAATTATACAGGGTTGGTATGCTTTAAGTCATGATTTAAATTCGTTGTTAAGTATATAAAAGTCATCATTTATGAGAAAAAAGCTGTCAAATTGAAAAAATTTTCAAAATAGCTCGATGCTTTGGCGCTACGTGCCATACTGCGACCCCAAAACTCGGCTTGCTGAAAGCAATATTTAGGGATAAGTTAATTTCGAGAAATGGACCTGTTCATTGGCCTTCAAGATCGTACGATTTGAAAACTTTCGATTATTTCGTTTGTGGTCACATGAAGTCAATGGTTTATGCTGAAAAGGCAGAAATTATCGACGTCTTGGAGGCCAACATTGTTCGTATCATTCAAGGCCAGCAATGCTGGAACAAGTGGCCCATATACCTCAAATCATTTTCAAATATTAATGCCATGTATTGAGCTTTTGAAAAAAAAAAATTTGGATTAAAATTTAGTTTTTAACGTTATTTTGTATACCCTTCATCAAAAATGGTTTGTCAATCCGTGTGTACTTTCCATAATATTAATATGCGACACATAAAATATATATATTCTTGGTCCTTATGAACAGGGAAGACGTATAAGCGAAGTTTGTCTGCCTGTCTGTCTGTATGTCCGTCCATATGTCTGTACGTGAAATCGGTTTTCCGAATATCCTAGAAAAGCCAGAGACTTCGGTCTTGAACTCGTGTATTAGAAATGATCCGAAATAGATTGCTATTGAAAATCAGTAAAATGGAAAATACGGTATCAGAGCTGGATAGTTTAAGTTTGTTTTAGCCATATAAAAGCAATTATCTGAAACTATTTTTTTTAATGTGAACCTATTTTTAACCGACTTCAAAAAAAAAAGAAGGAGGAGGTTAACAATTCGTCTCAATTTTTTTTTTTTTTTTTGTTACTTCATAACTCGGTACATTTTAGACCGATTGTAAAAATTCTTTTTTTTTTTTGTCTGAGAGGGTATAGCTTCCCATAGGTCCCATTGTAAAAAATTGGACACGCCCACAATTTTTCTATTCTACTTATTTGATAGCTGCGAAACCTATAAAACCCCTTTGGTTCTTGTAATTAAACAATTAGAAAGTCGAAAAAGTAGGCGGGGTTACGCCCATTAAAATTTATTATAATATTTCACGCGGTTCTACTTAACCGATTTTTATGAAACTTACCACACATCTTGATCTCTAAAATAGACACAAGCCACCATATAAAAAAATGGGCAGAGTCATGCCCATTAAAATGTAATATTTTATTTTAAGTGGTTCTACTTAACCGATTTTTACAAGACTTAATAACAAGCACTCTGAGCTCTGAAGAAACACAAGCTTGCATTTGAAAAATGGGCGGTGGCACGCCCATTAATATTTAATTTTATATTTCACGTACTTCTTCTTATCTTCTTACATCAGATCTTTGCATTTAAGTCGTTTTTTTTTCTTTTTTGCAGAAGGAATTATTATATTTAAGTTAGAACTAAATTAATATTGAAAATCAAAATAGATCAAAAAGACGATTCCAGGGTTGGAAAATTAAATTTTTTTGGTGAGTAGCAGCAACCTACTAAAACAAATTTTTTCTTGTTCTGTATAAATTAAAAATATTATATATTTGTAGAGAAAGATTTTGCTAATAGAAGTCCGAAAAAAATAATAGAATGATTCCAGGGTTGGATAATTTAATTTCGTATAAAAGTAACCAGAATATTTCCTTTTTATTTAGAAATGTAAAATAATTAATGTTTTAGAAACATTAAACCAAATAATAAAAATAAATGGCACAGATCCAGAGCTGGAAAACTTCAACTGTTTGGTACATAAAGGCAACTAAATAAAACTAATTTTTTTCTCTGTTAATTAAATACATATTTTTCTATATTAAAGAAAGAAAGACATTCGTGTTAATTATCAAAAAAAAAATTAAATATATATTGTTCCAGGGTTGGAAAAGTAACTAAACAAAACTAATTAAAACAAATAATTTATTTCTATTTATTTTATATATCAGAAATGCATTTACTCAATTTTAGTATTAAAATCAAATTTCACCATAAGCATTGGCACTCATTAGTCTTACGAAGCTTTGTAATATGATGCGTATTATGTACAAATGCAGGTGTGTAATCGGTTTAGGTTGCTTGCAGATGTTTTAAAATAGAAATTTGTTTAAGTACCATTATAAATAGTTATTTAATTCAGTTTTCGGTGTCGGGATCAATATCATAAAGGCAAAATTTTTAATTTATATATATATACATATGTATATGCAGATAGAAAGTGCTGGACAAATATTAATAATGCAAAAAAAATCTTAAAAAAAAGAGTGCAGAATAAAATACACAGTGCAACACGAAATAACAAAAATTAAAAATTTTAAAAACCCCCGACTTTTTTTTAGAAAAGATGTTATATCTTCTAAACGGCTGGATCGATTTTCCTCAAACATAGCTAAGAACCCTCTCGATCAAGTCATCTTTCAAACAGAAAAAACTAAATGAAAATCGGTCCAGCCGTTTGGCCTGTACGTGGACACGGACAGACGCACATATACACAGATACACAGATACACAGATACACAGACACACAGACACACACTACAAAGTTATAACACCCCTTTTTTTAGTCGGGGGTTAAAAATATAACCATATACGAACACCACTACGTGATAAATGACCAAAAAAAATAAGACCTGTGTCTTCCATTTTTCTCCCAAGTCATCTACTTTTTTATGGGCCCCAAAGATTTGAGGCCTCGGTGTCATTTTTAAATTTTCTCAGGCTCATAGCCTGCAAACCATTCGGAATTTTAATTTACTCTGTGAGGCAAAATTGTATTTAGTTCTTGTCACAAAGAACAAAAATTGTGAACATATAAAATCAAAAAAACTTCATCTTCAAGATCAAAGTAAAAATTTAAAAAAAATTAAATTTTTTTACATTTTTTCCCTGTTCAGGTCCATAGGTAACAGACCGTTAAAAATTCAAGAAAACAATTCACCACAAAAATTTACCTAAGATCTCAATTAATAACTCTTTCGAATATATTTACTTCCTACGAATGATTCTTAAAAAAAATTTCCGGAAAATTTTTTTAATTTCATTTGTTTCGAAATTTTTCACTTTTGCGGCTACCTAAGCGCTACTTAAACGGCGTTAAGAATCATTCCTAGGAAGTTCATATGTTCTAGAAAGTTATTTATTGAGATCTTAGGTAAATTTTTGTAGTTCATTGTTTCCTTGAATCTTGAACGGTTTGCCACCTATATGGACCTTAACAGGAAAAAGATGGTTATAAAAATGAGTATTTTTGTTTTGCAAAAAGTTTGATTTCTGTGTAAAGCGTTATGAAACTCTGCTTTAAAAAACACTCCAGTGTGAACGAATATAGAATTTTTTTTTTACAAAATCATTTAAACATTTTTGTTTTATTGCATGACCAAATATTTAAATTATCTTTTCCTGTATTGCATACAAGATTGCTAAAAAATATTAATTTAAATTCTAATTATATTTAATTACAACTCTTTCGTTTTGTAACTAAATTAATTATAAATTTTTTCAATTTAGTGGGCCACAGAATCTATTTACGTTATTGTTTTTCTTAATACCAATATCCTGGTTTTTTTAATGAAATTAAAACCATAAAATTTCGAATTATCATTAAGCACATTTCCCATAGTAACTGACATATTGTGTTTGAGAATATTGCAATAAAAGAAAATAAATTGTGCAAAACAATTTGTTAGACTTTCAAAACTCTGCAGCTTTAATACCTGCAAATATGTATATATAAGTTCATTTGGACGTTTATGCCTTGAGTAGTATTTTAAAATTTAAAGTTGAATTTATTTATTACAAGTAAATGCTAGAAACGAGAAAAAAATCTATAAAATATTTCACGTGCAAGCCATTCTTGGCTTTAAAAGCTTTCTATCAAGAGCAAAGACGAACGTTTCTCTAATTAGCTACCAAGCAAAATTAAACGTTTGCAATTTATTAGGTTTTTTTTAAGTAATTTATTTCTAAAAAAAAAAACTGACACACCAAAAGAAATAATTAATTCGAAAACCGCTAGTTTTTATTGGGTAAGTTTTTATCAACAATTTTTGCTTATATTGATGGCTTAAATCGCAGTTGTCTAAAAATAATTAAGTTTTGTAACTACTGTAAAAATTATGTTAATGACTGTCAAATAAATATGAAAGATTAACTTTTCAAAACCTTCCCAACGACCATAAAATAATGCTGAAAGTGGTCAGGTAAACAGTTAAATGAAGTCAAAAAAAAAAAAAAAAAAAAAAAAAAAAAACAGAACGAACCACAGCAATAGTATAAACCGCATCAGCATCGGCAGCACCATCATCATCATCATCATCATTGATAATGACGGCGACATCATTGGCAGCATCTGCATCATTTTCATGCTTGGGTAACCATCGACAATTGTCAATGTGTCAAAAATTTAAAATTAACAACTTTTGAAATAATTTTTTTTTTCAGCAACAATAATAATAAAAAATCTATATGTATAAGAAACCAATAAAAATTTTGCTAATACGAAAAATAGTTTCAATAAAATTGAATAGCATACTGGCACACACAGTACTCGTAAGTTGAATCTATGTGAGTGTGGAAGGACAAAAAAGTAATTTGCTGGACTTCAACTTTAAAGTTATGCCATCAAATAAAATGAAACAACAGCATTAAAAACTAAACGGAAAATGATAAATTGACAATTTAAACGCTTTGCTTAAAACATCAATAAAGAAAAAAAAATCAAAAAAAAAAAAAACTTAAAAACGTCAACTAGCCAACACAACAGATATGCAGACAAAACAGTCATAAAATTGGATAAGAGACAGACGGACGGATAGACGTTTTGACCACATAACTTAAACAATGATATAAAAACGTAAGTACGAGAGTATACTCGTAAAGCAAAAATAAAAATAAAAAAAATAAATGCAGCAAGCAGCAGCAGCCTCATTTTCATTGTCACAAAATTTAACACATGAAACCTAAAACTTCCACAAAAGCAACAACAACAACAAAAAGATATTTTAAAAAGAATTACAGCTTGAGCACTAAAACTACGAACGCTTACCATCACCAATAATGTGGTTGTAGTTGTTGAAAGCAGCAGCATTTGTTTAAAAAATAATAATAATAATAAGAAAGAAAAAAATTACAAAAATAATAAACAAACACACAAAAACACTTCAAACACAATTACTAGCAAAGTTTTGTTAAGTATTTAAGATTGACATGGTATGGGAATGGTTTCTATTTTTTATTTAATTTTTTTTTGTCTGCCTGTCTGTCTGTCCGTATAGGAGCCTTTCGATAATTTTGTTTAATTCCGCCAACTGCATTCTACAAATATGCCTACTCTAGACGCCACAAATTAATGATATTGAACACACACAAAAAGTCACAGAATAAAATCTTACATACTCGTACGTGTACATTAAGTTTTTGTGAAAAAAAAATATTTAAGCTTCTGATTTTAAAGGCTTTTGGGCACAAAAAAATGAGTTAGGTTCTTTTTCTATGAGGGGCGATTTTTTTAAGTGTTTCATTAATTGGAAGCCAAATAAGGCTTACCGACATTGGGGTCTTATCTCGCCGAGTTGCAACCGAAAATTATACCTGTGGCCTCAATTAGATTTTGTATTGTGTTATGACTCGATTATGGCTGCCTACTGAACTTCAGTTGCCTTGTCAACTGGCAATGCAGCAGTAATTAAAATTGGTACTATAATGTATGGCAACTTTCTCCAATTGCCTAAAAGTTATCGAAAAAAAGATTATGCCAGATTGGCAATTGAAAATAATTTTTAAAAAAAAGCTTCAAAATATAAAAGCTAAAAAGGAAATTCTGAAGTAAAAGTGCTTAAAAAAATACTCATAAAAATGTTTAGATTTTTTTTTTTTTTTTTTTTTTTTTTTTTTTTTTTTTTTGTTAAGCAACGATTATATCCATTTCGTTCTTGCTGATGGATTTCGTGAGTTTTATATCATGTTTTATGTTTATATCAATACTCTTAATAAGTTATTGAGAATCACAATATACAAGCAAAATAAGTTTAAAAGCCTCAAACAAAAATCTTTACAAAACAAGCATCATTATTCGATTGTGCCTCTACGTTGTTTTTTTAAAGATTTTTGTTTGAGGCTTTTAAACTTATTTATTGAGATTTTCTAAAGACTTTCATAAGGGCAAAATCTTTTTGTTACAACAAGATTTTTTTTTTAAATATAGGATGCAAGAACTGGTACTGCAATGCTTAAAAATATTTTATTTGTACTTTATCAATAGCTTTAAGACAAACCTAATGAGAACCATTATAGTAGAGACCAGAGGAGACCGTCTAATATCATCTGAATACAAAAGTTCAGAGTGAAAGACCCACCTTCTAGAATTTCACAAATTACTTTATTCATAGAGAAGATTTTCTGTTTTTTTTTATTATACGAAGGGAAAAGAACAAGGCAGCGTACTGGGTTATTCGTATCGAGTTTTCCACATAGAACAATTGAGCTTGCAACAGAAATTTCGTAAGCATTTATAGGTCCTGCCAATTATAATTAAGGAAACCCTTTATCCAATCTCACGGTTGAAGAAGCTGGGCAAATCTTGCTCACATTAAATATTTAAGTTTTTTTTATTATTACAAACAAAACAAACAAAAATCAACCTAAAATAAAGCTTTTCACCATATGCAACAAAAAAAATAACGTGTGCTTAAAGTGTACATTAAAATTAAATTGTCATATCAAATCGGGTTTTAACCGGTTTTAACATACAACTCAAGAACACACTATTTTTTCATATGGTGGTTAATATCAAATAAATAAGACCATAAGCGCAAAAGTGTTATAAACCACATCAATTTATTTAAACAATTGCTCGTTTCAATTCTACAGTGTAACACGAAAAACTGTAACCATATACGGACACCACTAAGTGGTAAAAGACCAAAAAAAAAAGGAACCGTTTCTCCCAGTTTTGCCCCAAATCATCTACTTTTTTTTAATGGGCCCCCAAAGATTTGGGGCCTCGGTGTCATTTCTGCATTTTCTCAGGCTCATAGCCTGCAAACCATTCGGAATTTTTATTTGCTCTGTGAGACAAAGTTGTAGCTCTTGTCACAAAGAACAAAAATTACAAAAAATATAAAATATAAAATCAAAAAAACTTCATCTTAAAGATCAAAATAAAAAAAAATTAAAAAAAAACCGTTTTTTTTTTGGCTTTTTTCATTTGTTTAGATCCATAGGTAGCAAACCGTTCAAAATTCAAGGAAACAATCAACTACAAAAATGTACCTAAAATCTCAATAAACAACTTTTTAGAACATATGAATTTCCTAGGAATGAGTTTTAACGCCTTTTAGGTAGCGCTTAGGTAGCCGAAAAGTGAAAAATTGTCCGAAAATTTTATAATTTCATTTGTTTGGAAATTTTCCACTTTTGCGACTAGCTAAGCCCACAGAAATATCACCCTTTATTTTAACATCAACAACTATGATTATTTTTATTTTTCCTACAATACTACAGTTGCTGCACAAAGTTTTGTTAAATCTCATTTTTATTATTTCTGTGTCTGTTTTTTCCCCCAAAATTACCTTTGTTTCATAGTTAACAATAACTTCGGCCGCAAACTTGAGTAGAACAAAGTGAGTAGAAAAATAATAACAATCAAAAGGTTTAATTTAATGGCAAATGTCATTTAATAATTTATAAAAACTAAAAGAAAAAAATATATGTGTCACTTAAATATTTTTTAAAAGTAATTTGCAGTGATGGGTTCTACTAACTTTAGCTGAGGAAATATAATTAATTAAAATTGAATTTTTAAGCGTCATCAAAATGTTAAAATAAAAACGAATTAAAAATCAAACTGATGACTTACGAGTTTAAAAGATTAATTGTGTGTATTAATGAGTCCAAAACTGCATACTTAAACAATCAAATTAAATAATGTGGCTTTAAGATATAAAGCCACACTAGATTTTTTTTTAATTTAAAAGTAATGAAAATACAGCAGAAATAATTTTGTTTTCCTTTTTGACATAAGGGCAAAAAAAAATTTTTTTTTTTTTTTTTTTTTTTTTGTTACAATAAGATTTTTTTAAATATCAGATGCAAGAACGGGTACTGCAATGCTTAAAAAGATCTTGTTTGTACTTTATCAATAGCGTTAAGCCAAACCTAATGAAAACAAGTATAATAGACTGGGGGAGACCGTCTTATATCATCTGAGTGAAAGACCCGCCTTCTAGAATTTCACAAATTAATTTATTCATAGAGAAGATTTTCCATTTTTTGATCATACGAAGGGGAAATAAGAAGGCTGCGTAATGGGTAATTCGTATCCAGTTCTCCACATAGAACAATTGAGCTTGTAACAGAAATTTAGTAAGCAACTATAGGTCCTGCTAATTGAAATTAAGGAAACCCTTTATCCAACCTCACGGTTGAAGAAGCTGGCCAAAGTTTTTTTGATTACAAAGATTACACAATGTAAACGTTATGTATCCTTGTTACTAGGAATCAGTGTCTCCAGTAGATTTCTGGAAAAAAATACATACACACGCTTAAAAAAAAATCTGATTTTTCCCTACATGTTGAGAAAATTTCCCCTACAAAAATCCCTACGCATTTTTGTCATTAAAATATAAGAATACCATTACTTATAAAAATATTAAAAATATATATGTATGTTTATTAAAGCTTTGGTAAAAAAAATAAGTAAAAAACTAAGAAAAAATAATACATATATATGTACTTTTAATTAAATTCAATTTAGACAATACAGGGTGGGCCAAAAGAAACCAAGGGGTGTAAAAGTTTAATAACTTTTTTGTTTATTAACTTTTTTTTATTTTTTCTTTCGGATTATATAATATACAAAATGGAAATTTTTTTACACTAAGTATGAAAAATGATGTCTCTTAAATGACCACCGTTTTCAGCTTCGCACTGATGGGCTCTTTTTAGAGCATTTTCCATAACATCTTTCAAAACTTGTGGCTGTAGCGTTCGAATTTCTGCAACAATGTTTGCCTTGAGTTCAAGGATTGTCTCTGGCTTGTTCACATACACTCGCTCCTTCAAAAAACCCCAAAGAAAATAGTCGGGTGCTGTCAAATCTGGCGATCGCGCTGGCCAAATAATTTCCGAATTTCGAGAAATTATTCGCTCTCCAAAAATTTGACTTAAAAGTGCCATTGTGTTTTGGGCAGTATGGGCAGTGGCTCCGTCCTGCTGAAACCACATACCAGGTCTGTTTTCAAGAGCAGGACGTAAAAAATTTTCTATCATAAACCGATACCGCTCTCCATTTACGGTTACAGCACTTCCATCTTCATTCTCGAAGAAGTAGGGCCCAATGACATTTTCAGATGTGATCGCACACCATACTGTACACCTGATGGGGTGCAATTGGCGTTGATGAATGGCTCTTGGATTTTGAGAACCCCAGAACCTACAGTTCTGCTTATTAACAAAGCCATTCAAATGAAAATGAGCTTCACCACTCATAATCAAATTTTCAATAAAGTTGATTTCATTTCTGGCCAACTCTTGAAATTTAACTGCAAAATTTAGACGTTGCCGATGATCTGCGGGTTTTAATTCCTGGACCAATTGCACCTTATATGGGTATAACTGTAAATCTTTTTTTAAAATGCGCCGTAGTGACGTACGAGACATTTCTAGCTGAGCAGAACGCCTTCTGCCAGATGTTTCTGGTGCTTCGTTAACACTTTGCTGTACTCGTTCAATATTTTCCGCAGTGCGACTTAAACGTGGTCTACCGGTTCGAGGCAAATCTCTTACGCTGCCATGTTGGTGATGACGATTAACTAAGCAACGAATCATCGCTTCAGAAGGCGAAATTCTGACGTTAAAATGTCGACGATATGCTCTTTGCGTTAAAATAATTGATCTCTGGTTTAAATAATAAAATTCTATTGTTCTGGTTCTCTGTTCAGTTGTGAACCTCTCCATTATAAATTCTCCAAGTGTTGTCTATATAATCTGAAAGAAAAAATAAAAAAAATTAATAAACAAAAAAGTTATTAAACTTTTACACCCCTTGGTTTCTTTTGGCCCACCCTGTATAAGGGCTTTTTAAAAATTAATATGAATAGTCCTTTCAAATAAAATTTTAAAGGATAAATTCAAGTCATCTTTCAGCATTGAATGATATCTTAGAAAAAGCATATACCAAGGCGAACTCATGTACCAGGTGGTGCCAAGTTAACAGCTGCTTTTTTTTAGGAAGATTGGTTTGTCAAATTAAATTGCAATAAAATTCGTAGGAAGTTGAATTTGTCAATTTTAATTATTATTCGAACTCTATTTGTTTCTATATTTATGATTTTAATAGGCTAAAGTTCGTATCGCTTTTTAAGCCAAATTACATGTGATAATTATTAATGAACGAATAACACTAAAGTTAGTTGTAAATATTCTGACAACACATATTTGAACGGAGCAGCCAGCCGTTTTCGAAGGCCACTAAACCTTCATCATCAGCGTTTATTGACGGTTTTTTTCGCAAAAATAATGTTTAATGAGCATTCGAAAATCACTTTTTTCCATTTTTAGAAAAATATACGAGGTTGTATGTTTTGAACAGCTGTTAAACGTAAAGTAACAATTGCTCAAAATTTGACAGTAGTCTATTAACACGTGGTACTTGATCGGAACAGTGTTGCATTTTATATAACTATGAGGAAAATTCGAAAAGTCACGGACTTATTGAACCGACCTTGCATCCACCCACTGTCCAAATCTTATATAATTTTCTCGACCGTTGTCTACGGTATATTTGAAAAGAAAAACAGTTTTCTACCTCTACTGAGAGTTTGTAAATGTTTAATTGACTCCCTTAAAGGAACAAATATATTTTAAGTTTTCAACTTACATACAAATCAATGAAGATATAAAGAAGTGCCTTTTATATGAAATTTTTACACAAGATTTAAAATTATAAAACGATGTTTTATGCATTATTAACTCCATAATACAAATACATATACAGACATATTTGCAAATAATATGGCATCAATAACTCAAAATCCAGCAATAAAAATCGACAAAAAAAATCACCAATTAAAACAATAAAAGCCTGACCCACGATATCGAAAACGTTCGACTTGTCGCACACTTACATTTGAAACAACAACAAAATATTAAAATTTGTTTTTGTTTTGAATGTAAGTGTGCGACAAGTCGAACGTTGTCGATATCGCGGGTTTGGCCCTAAATTTTTGTAGAAACTGCTTTTTTGTAATTAATAACACAAAAGACTTAAGCAAAGAAGTATAGATATTTCGCTTGAGAAAAAGAACAAAGTATCAAAAACTATTTTTTTTACACAAAAGCACACTTTCTATATGTATCAGCAAATAAATACACAATTTTTTTTTTCTTTTCACTTAATAAAGATATTTTTCAAACAAAAATATTACGACGCTTTACCCAAATCAAATACAAACATTCTAATATTCTTGATAAAACACACAAAACGAAAGACTTTAGGCTGAAACTTTATTTTGTAAGTAATTTTCATATTTTAAGCTACTAGATTTTTTTTAATTTATAACATTAGAACAACTCCCAAACATAAGAAAAAATTTAAAATTTCCACTCTTACTCATACTGTTATATGTTAATTAACCAAAAATAAGAAATAAAGAAACAAGTATTGATTATCGTTGCATGTCGCAGTAATCTAGAAAAAAAATCTTTTTACTTTGGTTTTTTTTTCAAAAGAAAAAACCTGTCAGCATTCACTCAACCGTCGGAGGTGCATAGTAACTTCACATTATTAAGTGACACCTTAAAAATGAATGGCCGATATATTTCATTTTTTGTGCGTTAACCAAAAAAAAATATAATCAAAGTTAAATATATAAATTATGGTGGAAAGGGCAACGTAATAAGAAGCGGAAAAGAACACTCACGGCTGCTAAAGTTGTTTTATGGCAAGAAAAAAAAAAGTTATAACAATAAAGAAAATGTTTTCTTTAAAAGAAAATAATCACTAACACGTATTATATTCCATTAATTACTGAGATGTGTATAATTAATTATATGCATTACTTGTTTTCTTACAAGAACAAGCCCGCCGCCACTTTGTGTGAAAATTGAAAAAACCAACACACAGTATTGAAAGAAACACTTTTTATTATTGCCATTATTATTTTGAAGAAAAATGACACTTGATACCATTTAACACGGCCACAAAATGAATAAATAAATAAATGAATAAATATTCGAATTTATATATTTTTTTAAAGACTTGAAGAGTATTTGTTTTTAAAAATTTTAATTATTCATAATAAATGCAATATACTTCTACATTCATTTAATTAGAAGCCATAATTTTAGTGACTTTATTAGTCACTTTGATTTTGAAGGTGAAAAAATTTTAATTTGTTATTAATTATTTTAATGATTTGATATTGCTTCTATTCTTTTTTTTTTTGCTTTCACAGGGCGGCGACTTCATAGCTTCAATTAATTAAGATACAAATTTTGTGTGCATTAAATCACTTTTTTTATTACCTTTTTAAGCTTATGAATTTTTAATGAAGTGCAATTTTAAATATTTTTGTGTTAACATATTTTAATTTTATCTTTAGCACACTCCTTTTTAAACTGGTAGTAGAAATATTTGCTTGTATGTGTACTTTTAACTTTTTTTTATTCACTTTAACAACAACCACCAAACAAACAAACAGATAAATATTGTTTGTATACTTTTTATATTTGTATATTAAGAAAAAAACTTGTTTTTACTAAGCAAAAAGACAAAAAAAATAAATATTGTTGCCTTTTTTTTGGTTGCAAACTTGTATACTTTTTAGTTACATATTTTTTCCACTACAATATTTATTAGAAATATGCCTTTAAGGTTTTTGCAAAACTTTTCCTTTGTTGTTCACTAAATTATGCTTTCGTATTTAATTTTATTTTTTCATTTATATTAAATTTTTATTACTGCTTATATTTCAATTTATTAGACTATTATATTTATTTATTCATTTTTAAGATGTTTCAGCAAATTCTTTTCTTAAAAAAAAAATATTTCACACACGTTAGCCCGCCGTAGTACAAAAGATTTTTTTTCAACAAAGCGAATGCAAAATTGTATCCTTCATCCGCATTATATGAGTGTTTAAAATCACGTTCGTTAAGAAACTGGAGAGTTTGTATGGTAAGATAGTGCTGCATTGTGCAAACGACACACAATTTTGAACAAGCAGTAGTGTCAACTTGGCGCTTTTTTACATTAGTTGAATGGGAAAATATTAATTATTTTTGAGAGTGAGGAATGTGTAAGGGTGAGATGAAGAAGTATAGATGCAAATAAGCACAAGCTTCCCCAAATTGGGGTGTTTAAAAATATTGTAATTTCTACTGGTAATTGTACTTGGAATCGAAGCGGAACCACATCCACTGTATAATTATATTTTATTTATTTTTACCAAGTTTATTTTAATTTATTGCATAAATATCAATTCATATTTAGAATTAATTTTTCCATAAACAAAGTAATGAAAATCGGCTTTTAAATATAAATTGATATTTAAATAGAGCTGGTGAAATTGGCCCTTAATCTGGTGTTTATAAAAATGCACGGGGCCACACCCATTAAAATTTAACAAATTTTTCATGGATTACTACGCAACTTTTTCTAATTTTAAACACATCTAAATCTCTTGTAATGACATTTAAAAACGTGGGCAGGGCCACACCCTTCAAAGTTTAACATCCCAGCAAAAAATTATCGACACTCAGAAGCACTAAAAGCTGTTAGAAGCAATACGTTGCATCTCTAGAAGCACTAACGTAAGCGAGACCATTAAAATATTTTCTACAATCGTACACGTGCAGTACACAATTATATATGTATGTGTATAGTACAGGCATACGTTTGGTGGATGATTTATTGCTATTGCTTCTAAGTGGCTCATGGCGAACAAAAATCATGCATTATAAAAGCGCAATTGCAAGTGATTCCGTTTCATGGTCTCCCTTACAAAAATGCTTCCAGCAGGCAAAAATTTTTGCTGGGATTTTATATCTGAACATTTAATAAACCAAAATAAGTTTGCAATTATTATTAGCCTCTTGCTATGATACATATATATGTAAATCGGATAAAAAGAGATCAGCACATAATCTTAGAAATATTATCAGTGCTGCCAGACTTTATTTTCATCTATACGTTTAAAACAAAATCAGGGAAAATAAAAAAATTGCAGTACATAAAAAAATTAAGACTTAAAAGTAGTAACTAGAACAAAACTTAAAAATTTTAAAATCCCCCGAATGTATCTAGAGAAGATGTGATATCTTGTAAATGGCTGAAACGACTTTCTTAAAACATAAACAGTTCAGCCGTTTGGTGTGTACGTGGACACGGACAGACACACAGACACACTCTACAAACTTATAACATTTTTTTTTTTTTTTGGTCGGGGGTTAAAAAGAAAGAAACGAAAAATTAAAAAAAAAATAGAACACAACTAAGACGTCTTTAAGAATAGGCCGCTAAAAAAATTTACTAGAGTGAAGAAGCCGATGGAAAAACTTCAAAATTTACTTAGGCCTAATTATGTTTGACGATTGTATCGCCTAGTCCACAATTATTATTTATTGTCTATGCTAAAAGGTTCGTGCATTTGCTTTAGGATTTTGTTCCAAACATTATTTCCAAAACATATTTTTTCATATATTTTTTCAAACGACTGTATTATACTTTAAATTAATTTTTATGTTTTAAAAACATGGCAATAATATTTTTATTTTCATTATCAAAGACAACAACCATTTTTTGAAGAAAATAATTTAGAGAATTCAAACACAAGAACTCAAAAATATTTTCAAACAAAAACGTTCTTAATCTTCTTACTGAATTAGGGCATCAATTTGCGGGGTCCTGGAATGGAAAAATGTATGTGGTCGCAATAGTCAGAGGAATCTAAGGACGATGCAAATCTGTACGGAAAATTTCACACTACCGTGTACAATTTCAAATTAAATATTGACTTAAGTTATATACAGGGAAACCAGAAATATGCTCTAAAAAAAGTGTTTTATGCGCATTCACTATGCAGTAAAAACTTGAAAATATGCTCTAAAAACTTGAAAATATGCACTTTAAAATAACATGAATTGGCTTATTTGTAAATGAAAATATATTTTTAATTCAACAAATCATCAATATTTGCATATAAAATAAGTCAAAAATAAAATAAACCAAAAAAAGCAAACAAGAAAAAAATTAACGAAGAATAACTTCAATATTAAATAAATAATTTGACTTTGAAGTGTACGTTAAAACAAAATTATCGTACAAATTTTGACTAAAGCAAATAATACAATTAATATAATAAAAATTTAACTTCAACTTCAAAAGAGATTACGATATTAGAATTAAAACTTTAGAACTATATTTTTGATATATAATTATATTTATAATTTTTATTGGAATAAACAATAAAATATTGACCTATATTTTCAATTAAAAATCGCTGCTTGTCATACCTTAATAAACTTTTATACACTGACAATATTCCTTCAACGTCTATTGATGTAATCGGCTCAAATAGCAAAACCAATTTTGTTATGGAAAATAACGGCCGTAATAACGGCGCAAAAAATTACAAAAATTTATAATTTATATGTATAGATCATTGAAAATGAGATTTAGTTGGTGAAAGAAATAAATTGAAGAGATAAATGGCTTGTAGCTAGGGTGGTCGACTCGGTTTTTCAACCGGTTTTAAAACCCGGTTTTCTCACAATACGGTTGTCGGTTTTTTCAAAATGTTGATTTTTCGAATGTCGAATAGTCCGGTTTTTTTACAATTTAAAAACCGGCTGAGTCGAATACTTTTCGATTTGTACATTTTGCGTGTTTTGTTGATTTTTGCAAGTATTTATTTTTTAGTTTAAAAGCCTCTAAGCTTTTTTTTGATCATGGCAACATTTACTGAAACATGAAATTTAAGAGAAATTATTTTACGAGGTAACAGCAGAGGCGAATTTAATTGGCTTTATGGTATGCAATGGATGTCAAAATACAGTTGCAAAAAGTGTTTTTTAGTTTTTTTTGACATTAATTAATATTTATATAAAATTAAGGAATAAACTCTACATACACCCATCATTTTTGGGATTTGAGGAAACTTGGGAAGAAATTCAAAAAATTAATTATGCAAATATTTAGCATGTAAATATATATGTTTATACAAAAAATAAAAAATTAAAAATAATTATAATAACAACAACATAATAGACCATATTTGGATGCCATTGTACCGGAATCCTTGGTACCGGAAATCACAGAATTTTCAAACAAGTTGACGACATGTATTTTATGCCTGTATGTAGACTCTTCTCCTATGTATTTTTAATATTTTTGCTACTGTAGGTGTTATAATTATTATTTTTTATTTTTTGTATAACCATATTTATTAGCATCCTAAATATTGGCATATTTAATTTTTTGAATTTCTTCCCAATTTCCCACAAACCGTAAAAATGATGGTTGTGTGTGGAGTTTATTCGTCAACGGTATATTATATATAAATATTTATGTACTATACATAAGTATATGCAGTTAATTTTTATGTTTTACCTATAATTTTTGTATTGTTTTATAGTATTTACATGAACTGTGAACTCTTTTTTTAATAAAGCAATTTAAAATCAAAACTTTTGTATAATTTTCTTACTTAAAAACCGGTTGACCGGTTTTTCCTGAATTGTAAAAACCGAAACCGGGTTTTTCATAATTTCAAATATTCGAACTATTCGAAAACCGGTTTCTGGAAAAAGTCGAATAACCGGCCACCCTACTTGTAGCATATTAAAATAAAAAATTATATACAGTATCAGAATATGCCTTAAAAGCTTCAAGTATGCTCTTAAAATTCGAAAAATGCTAAAAATATGAGTGTAAGACCGAAATATGCAAAAACATGCTTTAAAGGGTAAAATATGCAAAAATATGCACTAACAAATTGATGCCAAAATTCATTAAAAGATCTGAAACGGATAAATATCTTATCTCCGTATTAATACGTCACACAAGAAAAAACATGCAATTGCATATTTGCGGTTTCTCTGGTTATATATTATTGGACGAAATGGAGGTATCACAACAGGTAGTATCATATTTTACTTAAAAAATTCGGAAAAGACTCTAACTGGTAACACATGCAATAAATGAAAACTTTTTGAAAAACATGCGGACTGGACAGTATAGGTTCGATAGTGCTACCAAGGGTTAATAAAACCCTATACTCTGGTTAACTAGTTTTGCGACCAATTTTTTATGGCCTTCCAAATATTCAAAAAATTAATGATCTCTCGCAAAAAGTGTCAACAGTTTTTGTTTAACGGTTGACTTAGATCAGTGAAATATATATGGCAAGTGTATATTAGGCCGGGTTTACATCTGTGTACCATGTGCCAAAAAAGCGTAACCACTAATTACTAATAAAAATTGTTTGATTCAGAGATGTATTTATTGATTTAAAAAGTTTCCAATCATGTTCTATTAGTTATGTATGAAACTATTGAAAAAGAACTTGTCAGCAAAATCAGCAAACTGATTGTATAATCAGAATTTTCCCGGAAAGTTTTTTTCTCTTCCCTAGCATTTGTCCAGGGAAAAAGTACTCATATTGTAAATAGCCAGGGAATAAGCAAATATGGGAGTGAGGGAGAGAGAAATCTGGATCAGCTGTTTAATATTTTCATTTTATTCTGCACTAACGCAAAAGTTCTGCAATAGAAATTTAATAAAAATTTTTTGGCTCGATTAGGGATGGCAACCGATTGTGCCAATAAGATGGTGTGCACAGAAAAAAATGTTCCTGCAATACACGTTTAATTGAAAAATAAACAATAAGCACTTAAAAATTTTATTGAGTCAGTTAAACTTTTAATTAAAAGTTTAATTGACTCAATTACAATTTTAATAATTTTTTTTTTTTCAATTAAATGTGTTTATTGCAGTATTTTTTTTTTTGTGTGTTGATAAAAATATCTGTTTTTTTTTTTTTTTGCTTACAAAAGACATAGTAATCATTCACAAGCATAAAGAATAACTTTATGTTGCAGAATTGAAGCGAAGGATGAGTC
The DNA here is from genome assembly GCA_949987645.1 of Tachina grossa. NCBI lineage: Eukaryota > Metazoa > Arthropoda > Insecta > Diptera > Tachinidae > Tachina > Tachina grossa. Next base: position 33,242,479 of record OX465275.1, read on the forward strand.
AGATGCAGATGAAAAAAGAACAAATTCTCAATGATTGTATGTACAAAGGAAATTGTAAATTTTAAAAAGTTTTTTTCTGTAATCTGTCTTGTTTATATTAGAGGGAAACAAATCTGTCATTTACAATTTCACTCTTATTAGCAACACTTGCACACTGTTTGTATTTATATGCTCTTTATGGAGTTTTGCGGCAAGTCAGGCAGTCAACCAGCCATCCAGCCATCCAGCGAGCTGGCAGGCAAAGCAAAAGTTGCTTGGCCCAAAGTTGTTCGACAAGATCATTTACAATTACAATGTATCTCACCATAAGTGGCAACTTGTTTTGAGTATGACAATTGCTTCGTGTTAAAAAACATCAGAACAAATATTTTGTCTAACCAGATATTTAGAGACCTCTCCAATAGAGCGCGCGAGATACGAGTACTTAAGAACAGAGAATAAGAAAAACCGTTTAAAAATATATTTTAACTGGCGCTCTCCTTCCTTCTTTCGCTCTATCTCACACTCTTGAAGTAAGACCAACTAAAGCAAACAAAACAAAAAGAGAAAAGTATAAAAACATAAATGGACAAGTGTTTTTATGTTGAAAAACATGATGATGATCGATTTGAATAAGGTGGTAACACTTTACATTTATTTTGACTATGATTAGTCTTAGACTATTACAATAACTTTTTAACAAGATTAACAGTAATAATGATTTTGTAGTGCTTCCATATAACGTACGAAGTGAGCATCTACTCGTATATACATAAATGTATGTATGTCTGAACGGAAAATTTCATTTTGTTTTTCTTCTCTAAATACCGAAAAAGAATTTCTTCTAGGTAAATAGATTACTAGAAATTTTCCAATTTTAAACTGGTTTTTCTGATGGGGGGAAAATTGAGTTGGAATTTATTTTTAAGAATAATACAGCAAACAATTATATATGTATGTAATCTTAAGCTGATACAGATGGGTTTTTTTTGTTTTCTTCAAAATTGTTAAATAATTTACATTCATGTCTATATTCATTTGCATTTTTTAGATAAAAATGTCATTAAGTAGTTAAAAATTGTGTAAATTTAAGTTAAATTAAGTAAACAAATATTTTCAGAAACTATTTAAATTATGCAAATTGATGATATTTTTAACATATCAATTGTGGTTTCCTTGAAAATCATTTAAATTATATTCAGCTTGAAATATTACACACCAGTTGGAGTATACAACAACATTAAGAAAATATATAACGTTCTTTTCTACATCTCAAGAAAAATTACTTATTTATTTTATGCAAATCTGATCTTTTTTTTCATTAAATTTTATAAAAAAAAAATTTTTTTCATAATATGTATATAAAATTATTCTCAAATTTTATTCACATTCGGCATATTAATTTATTTCGCCGTAGTGCATCCAATTTCATAATGTAGTGTAGACTTGGCGATTTTTTTACAGTTTTTCTGAATTACCTTTTATTTTTCCGTTTATGATTCTTCACAAGGAAAAACTTCATCAAAATGAATACGGTCGAATTAAAAAAATGTTCAATACAGACAAAATATTTGATTAAATGCATATATACAAATTGTTAGCTATAATGTTAAAAGGCATAACAAACAAAATATTAAAATCGAATTTTTGATTGATTATTATGAATGCCATTAAACTAACATGTCTTGAAAAAATTTCGCACTTCTGCGATCAAAAATTATGCTTTTATTACGAGGGCGGTTGAATAAGTCCGTAACTTTTCAAACTTCTCTCAGAGTTATATGAAATGCAACACTGTTCCTATCAAGTATTACCTGTTAATAGACTACTGTCAAATTTTGAGCAAGTGTCGTCATTTAATTTGCGTTTACCAACTGTTCAAAACATACCCTCGTATATTTTTTTTTAAATGGAAAAAATTGAATTTCGAGTGCTCATTAAACATTATTATTTGCGACAAAAAAAAATCGTCAGTCATACCAAGGAAAAGCTCGATGATATATACTATGGGGACTCTGCATTATCGATTTCAAGGGTAAAAAAGTGGTATACTGAGTTTCGTTGCGATCGCACAAGTACAAATGACGCTGAACGTCCTGGACGGCCAATTGAGGTCAGTACACCCGAAAATGTCGAAAAAACAAGGACATGGTATTGTCCGAATAAAAGTGCGTGAGATTGTTGATGCAAGACTGAAAAAAATCGACAAAATGAAAAAATGGACAAAATGAAAAAAAAACACCAAAAACCGAAAAAAAATCGCCAAAACGCGAAAAAGACCCAAAACTAAAAAAAATCGCCCAAATGAAAAAAAATCGGCAAAACGAAAAAAATCGCCAAAATGAAAAAAAATTGCCAAATTGAAAAAACGCCAAAACCGAAAAAAAGTGTCAAAACTACAAAAAGCGCCAAAAACCGAAAAGATGCAAAACAAACGCCAAAACTAAAAAACTCTCAAAACCGAAAAAACCCAAAAACGAAAAAAAGCCAAAACTATTTATTGTATAGGCTAAAGTTCGGAACCCTTCGTGCGCGAGTCAAATTCCCTCTTCACTGAATTTATTTATATATTTTATTAAAAAAAAAGGAAAGTTGCATGCAACAAAATTCATGAAATATCATGAAAAAATGCTCAATGTAAATTAGGTATGTGTTGAAAAATAAATTTTTCTTTTGCAAAAAAAAATTTGTTTCATTCAAAAAGTCACGGACTTATTGATCCGCCCTCGTAATAAATATTTCAACTAATCCGTTAAATTATCAACTATTTTAAACCAGTGGTTGCCAAAACACATACTGTCTTATTATTTGTTCACGAAAGTCTTACACACACAGTGTACATGTGTTGATTTAAAAAAAAAAACGCCCCTGCTCGCAATTGTAGAAAATTGGAAGAATGGCCGCCACTGCTTTAAGCCCATGGAACATTAAAAAAAATTACACCGATTAAACAAAACAATTTTATTTAACATTTTTTTATCATGTTGAAGTCATTCGAAATACTCTGGTGTTGACTTGATTCCTTTTTTTAACTGGCTAAATTTTGCGTATTTTAAAGTTTTTTAAAATTACTCACATTCATGCTTTAGTTTTTACATATTCGACAACAATAATAAAATACCAAACTTTTTCTATAACTCTGATACTCAGTCGTATGCTCTCTTTAAAACACATTGCTGTTTGCAGACCTGTTATCACTATGTTACATTTGTGAACTCTATACTTTACAACAGTTTGTTGCTTGACATTGTTGTTATATTTTAGAGACAATTCATTTAAAGTTGGTAAATTTTTCACTTGTTTTCACTTTGTTGCTTTCAGCAACAAAAACTCAAATACAAATAATTACTAAATTGTTTAAAAAAAGAGGGGTTGAAAAATGTTTGAATGTAGGTTTGTAAAACGAATGCGTTTGCATGAATTTTTATATTAAAATAGAGAAAATTTAATACATAAATGTATCCTTTCTTGTTGTGTATATTGGTTTCTAGTTACATTCTTTTTTCACTTCATTAGTTTTATGTTATTTTTAAATTTATATATTTTTTTTCTTTTAACTTTGATTTAGGAGTTCTTGCTCAGTTGTTCTCCCTATCATTTTGCGTTTAGTCATAGTAATAAATAGCTAAAATTGTCAACAGTAAAAATTAAAAACAAAAACACAAACTAAAACTCAAACTACAGCAAAGTGAGAGAGTTACACATAATTTATTACTCCCCAGAGAATGTTTATGTTACGATTTAAAATAAAAATTAAAGCAACAAGAGTATTAAGGAATGAAGCAGGAAAAAAATTAAACTTAAAATTGTCAGGCTGTTTTTAGTGAAAACTAATGCAAGTGCTGTTTCTATTGGAGCAAGACAACAAAAAAAGTAGAAGAAAACAAAAACGCACATTTAGTTTAGTTTGTGTCTTGAGCACGTTAATTTAAAGCAAAAATAAAAACAGTCATATTACATGTTATGGCCTGTTTTTTTTTTCATTTATATAAAGAGAGTTTCTAGAAAAACGATCTCATAAAAAATCCATCTTTCATTGCTCATTTTGCACGAAGAAATATGATAAAGAAGAAAAAAAAATTACCAATAAGAACAATAAACAGAGCAGCATCAGAGCACAGAGACATAAAATAAAAATAAAATCAAAACAATAAAAGCAACACCATTACTAAACAACGACTATAATACAACAACAACAACAACAACAACAACAACAACAAGAAAACAACTCCAACATTACCAGCTAATGCACCACCAGCATACACACATGCCACTTACAGTGCCAGAGCAAAAAACAAAAACAGAAGGAATTCTTTTGTGGAAGATACAAATACCAACAACCAACAATAACCAAAAAAAAGTATATAAAAACTGGTTTCAAATTAATATGATCACTACACTTTACTACTGCGTTCTTAAACAGGTAATAGCAACGAGCAGTAGTGTAAACTTTAGCTACAACTTGGCTGCATGCCTACCTACAATACGCTCTAGTGACAGATATTAAAAAGACGTGCTATTAAAACCAAATGCAGAAGAAATAGTTCTCCAATTAAAAATAAAAATAATCAATTAAAAATATAATTGAGTCAATTGAACTTTTACTTGAAAATTTAATTGATTTGATTAAATTTTGTTTAAAAATTTAATTGTTGAGTTAATTAAACTTTTGTTAAAAAATGTAATTGAATTAATTGAACTCTCGTTTAAAAATTTAATTGAGTTTATTAATTTTTTTTTTTTATTTAATTGAGTCAAATGAACTTTTACTTGAAAATTTAATTGAGTTTGTTAAACGTGTTTGTTTCAAAATTTAATTGAATCAACTTTTACTTGAGTTAATTAAACGTTTGTTAAAAAAATTTTATTGAACAATTGAACTTTTGTTTAAAAATTTAATTGAGTTAATTAAACTTTCATAAAAAACTTCAATTAAGTCAATTGAACTTTTGTTTAAAATTTAATTGGAAATTAAACTTTTAAAAATTTAATTGGGTCAATTAAAATTTAAAAATTTAATTGAGTTGATAATATTTTTGTTCAAAATTTTAATTGAGCCATTCAAATTTGTGTTTGAACAATTTTTTGGCTAAAAGTTAAATTCAATCTTAAATTGAGTCAATTGCACATTTGTTTGAAAAATTTGCTGGCTTAAAAATTAATTAAAAATTTAATTAATTCAATCAAACTTTTATTTAAAAATTTAATTAATTAAAAAGTTTAACGAACATAATAAAATTTTTAATTGAATTTTAATGCTATTTTTTCAATGAAATTGTTGTTGTTGGAGAAATTTTTAAAGAAAATAAAAATTTTAAACTTGAAAATAAAAATGTTTACAAAAAATATAAATAGTGCAACTACGTGTTTTTTTTTAGAAAAATAAGCAGAAGGAAACGTTTGCTTGCGTTTTGTTATTTATATATATATATATATATATATATATATATGTATATGTTCCTTTCACTCCTCGAGGGAGCATAGGGTCATACGTTTTTATTTAGATACTTACAGCCTTATTAAAATAAATATTTTACTTGAGCTTTAAAGTTCATAGTAGCTACCAAGCACTTTAAGGCTAACATTGCTTTGTTAAGAAATTGTATTCAAAAGACAACTTTAATTATTTTGTGATTTAATAATAAATTCTGGTAACACCACCATGTTCAACAACCATTTCACAGCTTATGATGTACAACATCGAATACAATTTCATTCGAGTATTCAACTAATTTTTTATTTTATTAAATACATTTGTATCTTGAAGTTAAGCAACCTAATTTATAAAATTTAAGCTTCTGACATGGAAGCAAAACAGATAAACATTTTTATGAAGTAAAAGTAAAAAAAAATATGATGAACATAGAAAAATTATCTCAATTTATTTTATTCGAACGAAATGAGTACTTGAATATCCAGCTTTTTTCGATTCGTTTTGTTTGAATGGTATGTATTTCGAATCAGTTGGATAATTTAGTGATATTTTCCATCACATGACAGAAATAATAAATTTAAGATAAGAGCTAGCACTTCTAGCATCATTTTCAGATGTAACATGAATCAATATGTGCTATATTAACAAAAATATTTGAGGTACAAAATACACATTTTGGAAATATCAACTTAAAGTAGCCTTAACAAACGTGAGTGCCTACTTTAGAATTTTGATATAATAATTTTTTTAGAATACAACTTTACTTAACATTGCTGGGCAAAGCTTTGTTAAATTTTTTTTGAATACGACCCTTATAATTTAGTTTTTTCTGATAGAGACTCAAACATTCGAGCAAGTTCACTTCTTAACAGATTCATTAAATTCTTTTTTTTTTAATTTGACTTCCAGAGTGCGAAAATAAACATAAGCAAACGTTTGTTTTCGTTTTGTTTTGTACTTTTAAATTGTATTCTAATTAGTACGTATAATGGAGCTGTCTTCGATAGCGCCCCAAACATTCGAATAAACTCACTTCAAATTAAACATTTATTTTATTATTCTGAAAGTTCTTTGCTTTATTGTTATTTTGTGCTTTTATATCTTCATCGTCATTCCATAGTATGTTGTTATTCCTATAATTCTTAGTGATATTGTTGTTATTGTGTTTTTATTTTTCAGCATCATTCGTATTTAAAGAATTCAAAAACAACCAAACAAATACAAAATAATAACAATCTTTACTCTCTCACGTGGGCATTTGTAGTCATCCTTAGCGAACACGTAAATTTAAGCCAAAAAGAAATTAAAAAAAAACAAATATTAGATTTTCCATTACAGGGCTAACTCTTTTACTGCCAAGCTCTCTTCCTGTATGTATATGTGTTTGTTTATAAACATATATGTACTAATACACATGCTAAATCTTATAGGCAGGCACACATACATGTGTATGTATGTATGTATGTGTAACTCTCTCAATATCCACACCAATAATAGTTCAGTTTAATCACACGCAATTTGAAAAAGGAAAAATACGTTGAGAACGAGGCAAACAAATCGAAATAATTGTTATTTGGGAATTGGGAAAATGAAGAAAAATTGTTTCTATTTACCTGTTAGAAAATGTCTTTTTATATATGTAATATATCATTGTGTTGTGTTTGTCGCTTGTGTCATTATTTATATTTTTTATTTTAGTTGTTCAAATGTATATTATGTTCATGCATATGTGCATACATTCATATATACATATGTATATAAACATCAGATCCGCTGCTGGGTTAAAGTTTTTTTTTTTTTTTTTTTTTTGCCTCAAAAGAAGAACAAAAGAAAGCATTGAGCAGTGCGTTAAACAATTTGTGACAGACTTAAGAAATAATGAAAGAAACACAACCAAGCACAGATGTATACTAGTTTTCGTAAAAATCAACTGTAAACAGTGGGTTTGTGTGAAATTAATTTTTTTTTTTTTAATTTTTATTTTAAGGACAGCAACAAGGGAAGTTTGAAAGAAGTTAATACGATGGCTACTATTTATATTTCGGGAATAGCAAATAATAACAAATATTTTTAAATGAAAATGGCTTTATGGTTTTTCGAAATATTCCCCTCGACTTTTGCTTTAGTTCAAACCCTTTGTCATATCGATTTTTCTAGCCCTCTTTAGACACATCCAAAACATGGTTTTTGAACGCTTCAACTGCTTCTTTGGCGCTCGTAAATCGTGACCACGCAGTTTACCTTTGATATTCGGGAACAAGAAGAAATCATTGGGTGCCAAGTCAGAACTGTGCGGAGGATGAGTCATCAATTCGATGTTTTGACTGATCAAAAATTCACTTGTTTGACGAGATATGTGATGTGTGTGTCATGATGCAGAATGAATCGTCTTCGGGGGTTAGTTTTACGAATTTCTCCGAAGACTTCTAGCAAACAAATGGTCCTTTACCACTCAGAATTCACAGTTATACGTTTGCTCAAACAAAAAAAAAACCATTTGCTTCGCTGTGCTTCTTCCACGAACAACTTTTATCGGATTCAACTCATCTTGCAATACCCACACGGTCGATTGCTGTTTTGTTTCCGGCTCATAAACATATATCCTTTTGAAGCACCACAGTTGAACTTTTTAATAATTTCCTTACACCACGTCACGCGAGCCTTTTTTGAGCGATTGATAAATTTTTTGCATTATCATTTCACGCACTGCATCGATATTTTACGGCACAACAACCGATTTTGGACTACCTTTATGAAATTCTTCGGCGACAGAACTACATTCACGATTGAATTCACTATACCAGCGATATACTGTGGTTTTTGATGACATCGTCACATTCTTGTTCAAATAATCCACGTCGAAAGTAGTGAAAAATAATAAAACGAAAACCTTCTCTTGAAATTTCCATGTTTTTTTTTTTTTTTTTTTGTCAAATTTATTTTTTGAATTCACTGTAAACAAAACAAATAGCACTTGTACATCATCAAAACGTTGTGAGAGCGTTATTGCTAAAAAAAAAATGTCAAACCTTATTATGGTGTTGCCAGATTTAAGCTATTAGCATTAGTGTTGCCAGTTTTCGATATATAAATAAGAAAATAATTCTAATAAATTTAATTATCGGTGGTACTTGTGGGAAAATCAATCTGGTTACATTCTTTGTATTGAAAGTCATTAGAAATTATTTGCCATGATGGAATTTTTCATCACAAGAAATTAACTAATTTGGACTAAAGGCTCAATCAGACGTGATATAACCATAGCCATGGAAAACAGCCGTTCGACCCAAACTAATGGGCAACACTGTATTTGATTATAGATGACTTGCCATAACGCCATAACTCTCACACCATAGAAACCAATTGAATTTTGGTTTGGTTATGGCTATTGCATTATGGCTACGTCACGTCTAATTTAAGCTCAAAGTCGATAAGTTATGTTAGAAGCTCACTACTGGTTCTATTTAGCCGGGTATATTCTTGTATTAACGAGTAACTTGCAAGTAATATGCAAGCTTCAAATACTTAAATATCTTTGATTTTAATATAAACCAAATGAGCATTTTATAATGTATTATTGTAAACAGCAGTATACATAGCATGATATAAATATAGAAGGTACTTCCATTCTCTCTTTGTTTTTAAAAATAAGTATTTTTGAAGTTTGTTTTTTGAGAGAAAGAAAGAAAAATGTTCCCATATAGTAAAAAATTTCAGTCTTCCCCTAGAAATTTTTTTTACAAAAATATGTGATTTTCTTAACAAAAATTTGGGAATAAATAAAGTTATAAACATAACTACATATCTGTGAAGTTTGAAAAGTGATTATCTCATATTTTTAAGTTTTCTGCTCAATACAAATCTTTTAACTATATTTTCATCTCAATTTGGCGCTGAGAAACCAAATTAATTGATGATTTGGATTATTTGACAACGAATTTTCATCAAGTTTAATAAATAGTAATTGATATTGCATTCTGTTTAATTTACATAATATGTTTCTTGTTGATTGTAACATCCCTTTCTAAAAAAATTGGTGTAATAATCGGTCAGATCATTTAGCAAGTCTATTTCACAGATCTTATAGGCTCTTAAGGCAGAATTAGTTTGTACGTGCTGTTCTGTTCTGAATCAGCTGTTTTGTTTCTGTTGAGTTGAAAATCTGTATGTGTGGTTAGTTTTTACTTTTTCGTTCTGTTCTGTTGCGGACGAATCTGTAGAAAATAGAATTCAACGTTAAGTGACAGCCAAAAGTGTGTATGTATTAGTGTGTTGTGATATTTTGTGTAAGTAAGTAAGTAAGCAAGTGAGTGTAATCAATTCTATAGGTTGCCAGCTGATTTTTTTCACAGACAAAGTAATTGCAAAATATTTTATACAGAAAGGAACGGCACAGAACAGCAAAATAAAGTAAAGACTACTGAAGCCTTTAGCCACTGTTGGCGAACACCATTAAACGCAGGGAATTTAAAATATGCTGCTTCTTATTTTTTTGTCTATGCCCTAATTAAGTACGAAGATTTATGACGTTTTTTTGTTTTAAAATAATTTTCTTGTTTTTGAATTGTCTAAATTATTTTCTTCGAAATGGTTGTTGTCTTTGATAATGAAAAATTAAAATATTATTGCCATGTTTTTAAAACATAAAAATAAAATGAAATTATTATACAAAAGTTTGAAAAATAAAGGAAAAAATATGTGTTGGATATAATGTTTGAAGTAAAATCATAAAGCAAATACACGAACCTTCTAGCATAGACAATAACTAATAATTGTTTTCAAGATTCTGCTTCTTTTTTTTTCGTCCATAGACAAGACGATAAAACCGTCCAACACAATTTGAACATTAATTGTTTAATTTATACATTCTGTATTTTATAAAAATAATTTTTAAATAATTTTTTAATAAAATTTTCAAAAAAAAAAAAAACAGGAAATAAGGGGGAAATATTAAATAAGGTAGAACGATTTTACCGGAAACTTCACAATACTTATACTTGTCAGATGGTGAATGTCAAGAAAAATTGAGAGAATGGAAGTACCTTCTATATTTATATCATGATACAGAGTAACGAACAGGCTTCTTGTTTGGCAATTTGAAAGTGACTGCTCAAGAAATCACAAATTTACATTTAGTTATAGCTTCATTTTTATATTTAGAATATTTTGTTCAAGCTCTTTTATTAAAGGAGGTTCAATGTCTGAATTTTTAAATATTCCGGCCCCTATTATGATTTACAACTAAATGGATAATTTAGTTGTAGTTGTAAAATTTTTATTATGGATTACAACTTTTTTCACCATGAGACAACTGCTTTTTATCAGTTGTATTTTGGTTTTTATTTCGAGTGTTGTATTAGCTTTGCTTCATTATTCCAGACGCCTACCATTCCCATTTGTCAACCAATATTGTTGCCACGTTCATAAAACATGAAATTTAAAAAGAAAATACAAGGCCAAAACTAAAACTATTTAAAATGTTTTGTGATGGCTACTGTGGTTTCAAAAAACATAGCATAGATAAAAACCTTTTCTTTTCGAGCATTGTTTCGAATACAACTAAAATTAGTTGTAATTCAGAATGCCAAAAAACAGTTAAGTTGTTTTAAGGTTAAGTTGTTACAATTTGAACTAAACTTAGTTGAGTTGTAAACAGTAATACGGGCATCCATCTCTTAAGAGCAAGGACAACATGCAACTGTCAGTCGACTTCTGTCAAAAATTTAGATAATTTTTCGTTTGACAGCCACTGATAGAGACTTTTGCGTAATTTGTCAAGAAAATGGAAAAGGCGATATTTATGTCTTTAATAAGTATAATTTTTTGCAAAAAAAAAAAAAAAAAAAAGCCAGCACTCGAAATAAGACCAAGTTCAATGGTAACAAAAGAGTGAATAGAGAAATAATACATATCAACAATATTTTCCCAAACAAATAAGTAAATTCAGCTTGAAATTATTTTTTCATACATTTTTCTATCCAACCTACTGTTCAACGACAAAAAAGACATTGTAAATTGATCTGTTTGACATTCATTATCATAACAATAGAAATTCTTACATAAAGTTTTTGTTATCTTCTAATTTTTTTTCTCGGTCTCTCTCTCTCTCTCTCTCTCTCTCTCTTTTACACTCATGTGTCTAAGCTGCGTTTAGTAGAAAAAAAAAAACATCAAATATATTTTAATTTTAATGATTAAATTACAACAAATACCATCAAACAACTTTTTATGAAATATATATATAAAAAAAAGACCTTTTCGGTAACAGTGAGTGGTGGTGTTTGTTAACAAAAAATATGTTTTATTGGATTCTTGAAAAAGGAAACAAACAAACAAACAGAATTTAAATTGTATCGGGGAAATATACACACATATACCTGAATAACAAGTTTTTTACTTAAGTCTTTTGTATTTGTTTGAGATGAATTTTTAAATTACTCAAATAGAAATTTCCTGATCTATAAAAGAAAAAAAGCTTTTAAGTTTTCATTTGAAAATTTAAGTTTCGTTTGCAGCAACAAATGCATTAATAAAGAAGATAAACATCAGTAATTAATTTTGAAAATGACTCAATTTTTATTATCGGTACGTTTATTAGGATGGACGCTTATGCATTCTCACGCGAAAAAAGAAAAGAAATAATATAACGGGTGTTTTTTTCAGAGGTATAGAACTTCGAATTGAAATAAAACACAAGAAAATCGTTTTAATGTCCATCAATTTGGCTTTATTGGAAGGATAATTTTATGCCATTAATGTTTAAATATAATTTCGGGCATGTGGCCGCCGCGGCTGGCTCGAATAAAGCCAATTCTACAGGTCCAATTTTCAACCACTTTTTCGAGCATATGGGGCCGTATGTTGGCAATAACGCCACGAATGTTGGCTTCCAAGTCCCCTAACGTTTCTGGTTTGTTGGCGTAGACGAGCGACTTCACATATCCCCAAAGAAAATAATCCAATGGTGTCAAATCACACGATCTTGGTGGCCAATTGACAGGTCCATTCCGCGAAATTATGCGCTCATCGAATGTTTCCTTCAATAAATCGATTGTGACGTGCGCTGTGTGGCATGTAGCGCCATCTTGTTGGAACCACAACTCATCCACATTCATGCCATCCAATTCGGGAACAAAATAGTCGGTTATCATGGCTCTATACCGTGCACGGTGGCGAATCGATTCATTCGGGTCCTCTTCAACACTTTGCTCTACAGCGGCAATTGTTTCTTCGGTGCGCACTGTTCGACGTCTCTGCGGATGCGTATTATCACTTAGAGTAAACGTAGTGCGAAAACGATCCATGGTTAACCGAATTAATTGCTCTGATGGACGATTATGTCGACCATAAAATGGACGGAGCTTGCGGTAAACTTCGCGAACTGAACCATTATTTTCGAAATAAATTTGCACGATTTGCAAGCGTTGTTCTTTTGTCAACCTGTTCATGATGAAATGGCAAACCAAACTAAATATTAATCACTTGACAGCTGACAAAATGGCCGCCAGTTAAAAAAGTGATGCCAACTTAAAGTTCTATACCTCAATGAAAAACACCCTTTATTTATTCTAGGATGAAGTTTTAATTTGAAAAAGATGTTGATTTTTAATTTTTGTTTATTTGAGTTATTTAGTTAATATAGGTTAACAATTATTTAATTTTAAGCAAATTAATTGTTAAGATTAAATTTAATTAAAAACCATTTTAAAATACAATTTAAAAATAATTAATCAACATATTGGTGCTGTTATATAAAGCCTAATGTGTACAGTGTTTAAAAAACTGAAGTGATTTTCATTTCATTTCATTTTGCTTCTGCTTTCACTTTTGATATATACAATAGTTTCAGTCAAAGTAAAATTATAAAACAATTTATGACCAATTGCGCAGTATTTTCAGTCGACTAAAAAAAAGTTTTAATTTGATTTGCTTTTGCTTTTGGTTAGTATCGCAACTAAAGCAGAAGCAATCTATATGCTTTTGGAAGTCGCAAACAGTCACAGTCGAAGAAGCAAAAACTCTTGTTTTTATGTAATCGCAGTAAAGTGGTTTTTACCTTGCTTCTATTCTGATGTGCAAAAACAACAACAAAAATATGACAAACACCACATGAACCTGCAGAAAGCTTCTAAAAGAAGAAGTTTTTGCTTCTTCAACTGTGGCTGTTTGGTAGTTCCAACAGCACGCAGACTGATTATGCTTTTACTAGCGAAACTAACCAAAAGCAACAAGAAATAAAATTCAAACTTTAAAATCGTCGACTGTTGAAAGTACCTCGCAATTGGTCATAATTATTTTCTGTTTCTGCTTCGACTGCGACTGTTGGTAATTTTCACAAGCACAAGCAAAAACATTGGTTCTTTTTAAAAAGTTGGCAAAAGCCAAAGCAGCGAAAAGTAAAAGTTTTACGACTTTTGCTACTTCGACTTAACTTTTTTAAATACTGAGTGTGTAGTGGGCCAGGCTATCAGTGCGGGGGAAGTGGGTTAGTTTCCCTCCCAAGACTCCGGCCTGTTTCTTTACAACTAGTGAAGGTATTTGTTACTATGCTCGTCAAAATAGGACACGACTACTATATAATTTGTGTATTTATATTGGTAAAAATTTTATTTTTATTTATTAAACTTGAAATCTTTCTTTTATTTAAAATATCTTTTAAAAAATTAGCAATTATATTTTATTTCCAATATTTCATTGCTCCAAGGGAATATAGAATTGCTAATTTTTTATATAAAAAACAAGATCTCAAGCTCAATAAATAAAAGCAAAATTAGAAACAAGAAGATCGAAGAAATTTCAACCAAGTATTATCAAAAACTACTAAATAAATAAATAAATTAGATTAAGGTTCCATACACTAAAGAACTCATGGGGATTTTTTTTTCAGAAAAAAAAAGAATTGCACCCTTTTCAAGGGACATTTTTCTAAGTAATTAACTGATCCTTAAACCCATTCGAAGGCAAGTTATTGTTCTCGCAGTTATCCCAGTTTCGCGCAACCTTTAGATTTAAGATATGTAACTTCACAGGAAAAAGTCCATACAATTTCGTGGAGGTCAATTTATGTCTCCTCCTCCTCCTCCTCCTCTGGAGATCAATTTTCCTGATAAAATTTCACGAACTCGTGGCGCAAAGACTAATTGGACGTGTGCGACGTTAGTCCGTCCTGCTTTAACCATATTGTTTCATTATAGCCAGGAAAGGTTTACACAGTGCAGGCAGCAAGAAGTCGTCTAGCGGCTACAGCATGACCCCTTTCAACTTCACAAAAAAAAGAATAAGAAAAAACCATCGTTGTAGCCCATACGTCATTTTAGGCAATAAATAATAGAATTATAAATTGGAATCTTAATCACGGACTAGTAGACCAGGGATATAATCGTCCATTTCGATAACCAGCTGTTTCGATCACGTTTCTTCAGTTTGAGATTATGGCATTCGCTATCGAACAATGGAATAATATGGTTCGATATCGAGTGTCATAATCTCAAACTGAAATAAAAATTCAGTAAAGCGCAACTGTGACTCTCCACACAAAGGGTTCCGTATAGACACTAGTTGTATAATACTATACGAACTTTAGTTTATATAAAATACATTTTGGTTTTTTTTCGTTTTTGGGATTTTTGCGGTTTTTTGTCGTTTTTTCGGTTTTGGCGTTTTTTTAGTTTTGACACTTTTTCGTTTTTGGCGTATTTTTTGGTTTTGCCGGTTATTTCGTTTTTTGAGGTTTTTTGAATTTTGGCCACTTTTTTCATTTTTATGATTCTTTTTAATTTTGGCGATTTTATCGGTTTTTGGAGATTTATTTCAGTTTTAGAGATTATTTTAGCTTCGCGCTTTTTTCATTTCGGCGATTATTTTCTGTTTTTGGCGATTCTATTTGTTGTTGTAGCTGCTAAAGTTCTATATACCCTGTCAAAATTTCAGGTCCGTAGCTCTTTAGGTGGAACTACATAGCACTCGTTCAATGCGCTAATGCGATACACGCGTCTGTCAAAAAAGTTTAAATACTCTTAGTGCGTTTTCATAAGGTAAGTTACATAGAGAAGTTCGCGACGCGAGTACATCGCAAAAAAATTTAACATTCTTCAACTTTCACGCGTTGTATACAAAATAACACCTATTGTTGCCAGATTCATAAGCTAACATACACAAAAATGATTAGAAATAAATTTTTTATTAAACAATGGAAAAAAATATGCATTAAATATTTAATTAAAAATAAAACGTAACTGCAAGACAAAATAATAAAAATTTTAAATTTTAAAAACCCCCGAATACATCTAGACAAGATGTGATATCTTCTAAACCGCTGAACCATTCTTCTTAAAACAAAGCTAAGTGCCATCTCGATCAAGTCACCTTTCAAACAGATAAACCTAAATCAAAATCGGTCCAGCCGTTTGGTCTGTACGTGGGCACGGACAGACACACAAGTACACAGATACACAGACACACACTACAAACTTATAACACCACCTTTTTTTTAGGTCGGGGGGGGGGGGTTAAAAATAGCCGGCAAAGGCTTTAAATTTTACAAGTAAAAAAGCCTCCAAAGTGTGGTGTATAACTTTCCATTTGTACAGCGTTAAACGTTTAAGAAGCCAGAAAAGCGTTGCCGCGTAACGCGTGGTATGTACCTCCACCTTTACGGTTCTTGAGAAAATAGCCTGTGACATACAGACGGACAGCGTAGTTAAAGGGTTCCCTTTATTGTGTAAAAATTTCATGCAAATATCTTGTTTCGTCAACCCTTAAGAGAAAAATTAAATTTTCTTTTTCCATTAAATGTGTATGTAAATTGAAAACTTCGAACTCGTTTTCTTTCGAACTAGTTTTTTTTTTAGTTACAACATTGTTTGAGTAAATAAGTGATATGTAATTCCACAGAATTTATAATTTCAATTGGAATAACAAAAATTAAAAATTTTAAAAACCCCCGACTTTTTTCAGAAAAGATGTTATATCTTCTAAACGGCTGGACCGATTTTTTTCAAACATAGCTAAGAACCCTCTCGATCACGTCATCTTTCAAACAGAAAAAACAAAATGAAAATCGGTCCAGCCGTTTGGCCTGTACGTGGACACAGACAGACACACAGATACACAGATACACAGACACACAGACACCCACTACAAACTTATAACACCCCTTTTTTTAGTCGGGAGTTAAAAAAATAGGAACATATTTTATTCTAATAAACAGAGTACGTGTTAATGTTGTTACTTCGTTATCGGTTTAATATTGAAATGGGTGTACAATAAACAAATTTAAAAAAAAAACAAGTAAGAGTGCTATATTCGGCTGTGCCGAATCTTATATACCCTTTACCAAAGTGCGTTTATGTAGTATAGAGATACATACATAAGCACATAGTTACTTTTATGTACAAATAAAAATAATAATAGTTTTCAAACCCTAGAATCATAATTTTAGATTAAACTAGTTTTCGGTAGTTAATTGTATATATCACAAAAATAGTAGGTTTTCCAACCCTGGAATCATCCTTTTTGATTTTCTGATTTTTTACATCAATCTCCATTTTTTAAGGACATTACATATGTTTAGTTTATAGAAACAAAAGGAAAAATTTGTTTTAGTAGGTTACTTTTGCATAACAAAAAAAGTTAAGGTTTTCCAACCCTGGAAACGTCTTTTTACTTTTTTTAATTTTTTTGAAATTATTTTTTAGTTAGAAATACCAAATTTTATTCATACTGAAGTATAAAATAAGTTTATTTAATAAAAATTATTAAAAACTAGTTTTCGGTAGTTATTTTGTATGGCAAAATGAAGTTTAAGTCTCCCAGCTCTGAAACCGTCTGCTCGATTTTGCTGATTTTCAATACCAATCTTATTTCGACAATTTATGACCCACCAGTCCAAGAACGAAGTCTCTAGCTTTTCTGGGAGCTTCGGAAAACCGATTTCACGTACAGACAGACGGACAGACGGACAGACGGACATCGCTTATTCGTCTTCCCTATGCATAAGGATCCAGAATATATATACTTTATGGCTCGCTTATTAATATTCTGGAAATTACAAACGGAATGACAAACCTATATATACCCTTTTACCATTTTTTGGTAAAGGGTATAAAAAATTAAAACAAATTTCAAAAATGAAATGGGAAACAAAAAGCTAGAAAACAGATTACATAAATTTCGAGGCTAAAAGATAAAAAAAGGTCAAAGGCTACTAATTTCATTGGTAATACTTTAATTTACATTTTACGTACGACATACATAAAACGTTTAAATACATCTTAATAGGGTGTTAACATCTATTTTATCACTCAATGACATTCTTTAGATTACTTGCAAGCGAGAAAGTTCTCTAATTTGTGTTTCATTTAAAATCACATTATTCAGTAACATATTTTGTATCGAATTTGAAAAATTCAATTGAAAGGTTTTCACTAGAATTTTTTTTTTAATCATGATCATGAGTCTAAAAAACAACGGCTTTATTTATAAAAAGTTTTAAGGATTTATAAAGGCTTTTTAAGAAAAATTTTGTCTGAAAATTTGTTTTAAAAAGCCTTAATAAATTTTAAGCAAATAGTTTGTGGCAAATAGAACCTTTTCGAATTCATGGGACCGACTCTAAATATAACAACCGACCGACAAAATATAAAATATTAAACCTAAACGCACAGTAAAATGAACTACTCTTCCAAAAGCCCTTAAAATACATGTAATAAATAATAAAAGTTTCTTTTTGAAAATGACACCGCTTAAAGACTATATAAACTTGACAAACCATAACAAGTGCCTGAGTATAATAAAAACAATAAAAAAATAACTCAAATAATTAACTTGTCTAAATGAAAATTGTCCTTTTTTGCTAAAAAAAAACAATAATTGAAATGCAATATTAAAAAGGTCTATTTAGTAAATCTTAAATCAATAATAAGTATGTCTTCTCTTGGCAAGCAGCAGCAAAAAAATGTTTGAAAGCATCAATTTTTGTTTTACAATCAAATCACGTTTGCTGCTTGAGTCTTGCGTTTTGATGCATGAAAAAATTACACAAATTCATTTCATTATGAAATTAAACAACAACCAGTTCTTCTTATTAGAAAAGAATTTCTATTTTCTTTATTGTTATTATTATTATTACGAGTATTTTACTTATCTTAAGTTGCAGCAGTATTGATTTAATATATGAGTGTTTAAACACGTACGCACACATGTATGCGAACACCACATTAAAAAAGAAGATCAGAGAAATACAATTGTAGAGATCAAACAATAAATGCACATCATTATTAATCTATTTAACCCCTAACAGTAACATAATAACCAATACTTAATGAAAACGTTTTTACTTATGAATACATATATATATATTTTTTTTTTCTTTTTATGTCTATAAGAACACACACACACACGCGTGCACACAGTCGTATTCTTACGCATCCTCATGTGTACAACAAACACACTTTCGGTTTGTTAAAATATACAAGTATGTTTTTCTTCATCATCAGCGCACCGTCATCCTCATCATATGTACACTACTTCATCTTTTATGTTTATCTTGTTAAGTTGCATTAATTTTTTTCCTCCATAGTTCTTCTACTGCATAGAGATTTTGTTTTCTGTTAATGTGCTTTCCTTCTATCAACATACACTTTAGTATAAACATACACAACAGCGATGTAGGCTTGCTTCACTGCCACCACTGGGATTGGTTTTTTGTTTTTTTTTTTGTTAGTTCTTTTTTTTAAGACAAATAAACAGTACAAAGCAGGGTTGGGAAGTTAAGATATTTTTTTCGGTCTTGACCAATAGAGGGGTGCGTAAACAGTCTTGAAATGTAAATACGTCTTGTTTTTTAAATGTATTGTCGTAGCATGTAGTATACTTAACCCATAATAAATGATGCCGTTTAAGAAGCGAAGCACGATGGATGTAACAAACACTCAAAAGAAGTAGTGTTGATGCGTGTATGCTTTTTAAATTCTTCCGTCGCGAAATATTTTCTTATTTACTCCTATACCTGCAATAACTGAAACAACAGTGTCTTGCCAACAGTGTTTTTAGGGTTCCGTACACCAAAGGTGAAAAGGAACCCTATTGTTTTCGCTACGCTGTCCGTCTGTCCGTCACACGGTATTTTCTCAGGAACCGTAAGAGCTACGGAACTGAAATTTGGACAGAGTATGTAGAACCTTAGCCGCTACAACAACAAATACATGGGAATTAAAAATTAAAGGGTGTTCCAAAACGAGCAACGAAAAATGTTAAAATCCCATGTAATATACATACAATTGTATGAACATATGTATATTGAAACTTGAAATTTGTATTAGTGTATTTTTATACAGACTACAACAATTAACACTAAAATTTAAAAAAATTTAGATTAAAGGGTGGTCCATCAGTTAATGCAATTTTGACTATGTAATTTTGACAATTTGCTATATCTTGGAACAACGGTAAAACTAAAAAAACCGGAAATTATAAAATCGCCAAACCAAAAAAAAAAAAAATCCCCAAAAATAAAAAAATCGTCAAAACGAAAAAAGTCGCCAATATTAAAAAAAAATTCTAACACTAAAATAAATCGCCAAATTCGCAAAAATGAAAAAAATTGCCAAAAATAAAAAAAAATCGCCAAAATGAAAAAACGCCAAAAACCGAAAAAAATCGCCAAAACGAGAAAATAAAGTGTCAAAACTAAAAAAATAGCCAAAACTTAAAAAAATCGTCAAAACCGAAAAAAGCGCAAAAAACGCCAAAACAAAAAAACCGAAAAGACCCCAAAAACTAAAAAAATGCCAAAACTATATATTATATAGGATGAAGTTTGTATTAAATTACATATCTAGTGTTCGTACGGAACCCTTCGTGCGCGAGTCAGAGTCGCACTTTCCTGAATTTTTAGCGTTTGTTTTAGAAAACTTCGCTGCATTTAAGCATTTGAAAATCCCTCATGTATTAAAAGTTCTTGTAAGTGGTCTTTTGCAGAGGTCTAGTACATATCTAATAAAACCACATAAAATAATGACAAAAATAACAGCAATAAGTGTTAACTGAAAGCGTTAAGACCTTATTATAGGCAAACTCAATGAGTGAGGCTATTACTAAAGCGTGCATAACTTCTGAGATACAACGATGCGCAGCATACATTTTTCTAAGATAATGCTTATTCTCGTGCAAACCTAAACTTAGAAGCAACAATGAGAAAGAAAAAATAGAAGGTGGTCATTATCATCAGGCAGTTTCAAGAAATATGAAACAAATTGCGGTGTTGAGCGGACACTGCGTCATAGGCAGGTATGTACAAAGGATAAGAGTTAAACACCGTATGTACATTTGATTTGGAAAATCATAATGATAGTCATTATGACTTCCCAATTCAAAAGTACACTTCAGTTTTAGCTTAAGTCGACTTAAGCACTAATTCTCTTTTGCCACCGCATTAACAAATAATGTCTTAAAATCACCTTTTTTCATTCTAGATACATATTTCTGGTTATATATAAGAATTACGTATTAAGCCAGCATGAACCATTATCCAGCCCTGCTTTTAAGCCAAGCACACTCTTAAACAAATATCCATTGTGATTCTGTAAAGGAGGAAAAGTAAAACAACAATAAGAAACGTTTATCACACTCTTAGTCCACAAATGCAACGTCATCTCTCTACTTTTCAGTTTTGTTTTTCTTTTTTTTGCTGTTTTTCTATTTGCTGTTATTATTTTCTTTAAAGTGTTTTTATTTTTTTCTCCTTCTAAAAGTTTACCAAGGAATTCCTTGTGTGTAAGTAAGGTTGAAATAGCATTGTTGATAACACAATGACGTTGTCGTTAGTCATAGTCTTAGCATGTTTCTGTTGTTGTTATTATTGTTGTAGCAGCATTATTGTTATTATTTTTGTTGAAGTTGGTTTGGTTGTTTTTGTTCCTAAAGAAAATCTAACTTATGAGTATGTTCCAAAAAAAAAATCTTTTTTTTTTTTTTTTTGATAAATAGGTGGGAAAATTTTTAATTTATTTGAAAATATTTGTTTAAATTTTTCAGTTCAGTGTGAATGTTAAATCTTTAGGTTTAGTTAACCAAAAGTAGTTAAACTAACCAACATTGAGCAGTTAAAAATATTCAATACAAAAATTTGTTAAAATGCAATATCTGCGATTGCACGTTACATGTAAAAAAAACTAATGTTTACCTTTAAAGTTTTATTACGCAGGTAAATCTAATTAATTTCGATGACCAAAAGTTGCACTTATGTTAAAAAGTGGTTAAACTAACCCAAAACCGTCAGTTAAAAATATGCAACACAAAACTTTGTTAAAGTACAACTTCTGCGGTTGCATGTCACATGTAAAAATGTGTAAGTAAATTCAAACTATTCATTAAATTGTCATCCAATCCATTCCAATCGAAACAAATCCTATAGGAATTAGTTGAATTAGGTTTTTCCACCAGCTCGTTAGTGTCCCACCTTCCAAGGGAGCGTCCCAAAGTCTAAGCGAACGTTTGGTTTATATTTTAATATCAAACTTTTTCAAATTAACTATTTTTTAAATAATTTTATATTTTAGCTCATGCAGGAGTTGAACACTGGCTGCCAAATTCATTTCATATTTGTGGCTTTCCTAATTCAGCCACAACGAGACTTAGAATTTCAACATAAAGCAAATACAAGCTTAATTTTAACTAACAAAATAGTACATTAACAAATTATGTTGGTTATTTCAATAGTAAGAACAAAAATTAATAATAATAATAACAATAATACAAAAGGATGAGCCAATAGGTACTTCCGAACTTTGACGGAATCGAATTGGCTATCATTATTCAGTCTGGTTTGTCAAATTAACGTGAATGGATAAAACGTTCCACAACAGGTGCAAATGATTAAATTATTTTTATCAGAACTGGGTGCATAAATTTGAGCCTATTAGTGCAGTAAGTAATCAGTCAACATCCGTAGCTTGACGATGCACAAAAACTCTGCCTTTTGCAAAGCACATTTTGGCGAATTTTGAGTCGTGACTTGAGCCTACACTAATACAAATTTCAATTGAACCAGGAGCTGAAGGTAAACGTTCATACACAACGATGTCTACTGGCTGAATTGGCACTGGAGGACTTGGAAATTGAATTTTAATTTTTATAAAAAAATCATCTTCAGCGAAAAGGGCCATTTCTGCATTAATGGGAACGTAAATAAATAAAATTGTGGGATTTGGTACGATATCATACCACATGAGCTCCAAGAGCGTCCAATGCATCGCTGTGTCGTTTGGATTTTGGGCTGGAGGATTCAATGCTCCATATTTATCTAAGAACGACGTTGGTCAGGTAATCACCGGCAACGACCAGCGCTATAGGTGGATAATTACCCACTTATTTTGGACAGACTTGAATGATATAGTTTCCACAGGACATCGGTACGTGCCACAGCTCACGCCACATTAGACCTTCTGCACCAGCGACTTTAGGGCCTTACATGGACATGATGTCAACTTGTGACTTGACCTCGTTAGACTCTTTCTTCTGGAGTTTTCTGGCTCTATTCAAATGAGCCAGAAAGCACAGCGTTTTTCAAAGCCATATGTTGACTATGCACCAGAGTCATGGAAAATCAGCATTTCGGATGCGCGCCACCTAGCCAAGACACGGCGGACATTTTCCCGATTCTTTGTTAGGTTAGGTTAGATTGGAAGGTTGCTGAGAAGAGAAAATGGGTTTTCAGCTCACTTGGGTCCAAATAAAACTTCCCTTTGTATTATCTGAGAGTAGGAAAGCGATAGTACAAGTCGATGGCTTAATATAAAAAGGGCGTATCTGAATGTTTTTTATCGCGTTTTTAACGTTTTCTGGTAACCAACGTATAATTACATCCTCCTTCAAGAACGGAGTAAATAACAATTAAAAATAAAAGATTTATTTAATTAAAAAAAAAATTATTCTTGCATGTAAATGCTTTAGTTTTTATTCAGTTTTTTCCTTCTCCTGTAACATATCGAAAATTCGAGTTACGCATTTTTTATATAAATCCATTGAAGTACAGATGATGAAGTGACAGATAGATAGAGAAAAGAGAAGCTTAATTAATTTCTTCATTTTAACAACTCTGCTATTGTGCGTTTAGCTAATTTTTATAGCATCGTTGCAGCGCCTCTAGTGTTAAGTAGGCGTATTACTTGAAGCTATGTAGCCATTTTATTAGTTATTCTACTTCTACGACGATTCATTGCTACAAATATCAACGGAGGGGGGATGCTGCGAGATACATTAGCACATACACTTAATCATATCAGAAAAACCTATGATGTTGATATGACTAAATCTGGCCAGGGTTTGAACTCGAGCTCTCGGACACCATAGAATAGAATATAACAGGGGGAAGAGATAAATCAATCTCTGTTTGACTCTTCTTATGAAAGTCAGTACAGATATTGGAGAACCCCGCCTAATATAATCTGAACACAGAAACTCACAATGAAAAACACGCCTTCTACTGTCACATAATACGATACAGTCACAAAGAATGTGTGTCGTCGTCTGGTCATCTTGCAAGCATAAACGACAAGAATGTGAATGAACTTGGTTACAAGCCGTTAATTATTTCTGTTGAGGTTCACGATGCCATTATATGTAAATGGCTGCATCAAAGCTTTGGCCTGCCTTAAACCAAAGAAGTGTCATCTTCTTTGATCAGAGATGTTACAGTCGACCGACTTACGCCACAAAACGGCTCTGGGTCCATAGAAGGAGCAGCAGAGGCCCTCTTGGCCAGTTTATCCGCTTAAATATTCTCTGGATGACCAGTGTGGCCAGGTATCCAATAAATGGAAACCTTGTTCCATTTGTCATGTCAACACATGTAATTTGTAATGTCAACACATTTGGTGATTGCCAGTATTTCTACCTGAAATACCGTTCGTCATTAGCCCATGGCCAAAGAGATTTTTACGTTGGGCCCAAAAACTCCAGAACCAACTCCATCCTCCGATTTGGATCCATTCGTATACCAATGCAAACTTCCACCCGTACTGCCTTGGGTGAAATTGTGACATTGAATCTCCTGTCGAACCTCAGTTCACAGTTTATCCTATCACTAGGTATTCCTAGCAGTCCTAAGCTGGGCATTGTATTCAGGACCAACGAGTGCCCGATTCCAATACAACGAGCAGATGTCCTGAGACCCATCCTATAAGCGGCCATTTCCGTAGATGATCTTATAAAAATTTGTATGGGTGGTAGTCCAATCAAGGCCTCAATGGCTAACGTTGGAATGACCTCATTGCGCAAAAAGACACGCCAATCTCTGAAGTTTACAGAGTTTAGTTGTCGCCACAACCTGGCGAGCCTTTTGCCACCAAACTATCTCGCCGTACGTTATACTTGGCTTAACAATCATTGTGTATGTAGATCCACATAGCCATTTTTGGGCTCATGCCCTAGGTGCACCCAGCACAACTCTTCACCGCCCAGATCGCCCTAGTGACTTTCTGTGTTACACATGTCGGTTCCAAGTTCTCGGACACCATCATTTGCTTTGTAGTTGAAGCACTAACTACTTCAGCCAAAAGCAGCCCTTTTTGCACGATGTTATGTTCTATACATAAAAACATTTCGATTTGTGAGATACACACACTTTATTTAATTTAAATTTAAATATAAAAAGCGCTTAATGAAAGACCCTGTATTTGTATAATAATTTGTTTTCTAAAAACTTTCAATTACTTTTAAAGTTCTCGACGTCTTGCTATGATTTATTTAACAACATTTTATTCTTACATTTGTTTACCTGTTGTTTATTTTTTTAGTTTTCTGCTTTAACTTTTGCCTTCTTCTCGCTTTCTAAGGCGAGAAGAATAAATAATTTCAAAACAAATATTTATTTAACAAATCATCTACATATGGGTTTTATGAAACAAAAAGAAAACATCTCAACGCACGTACATATATACATACATACATAGATATGTTTGTATGTACATATGCACGTACGTTTGTATTTATACAAGACACACAAGAGGTTCTGCCATTAAACTATTTCTTGCTTAAACATACAGAGTTTTAACTGAATATACATATTTTTTTGTTTGTGAGCTGGGATCTGAATTGTTATCATTTTATTGACCTACGAGTGGGGTATCACGATAATGGGGTATTTTTTATTGTTCTTTAATTAAACAATAAAATAGAAATTGTTATTAGAATTGTTTCATGTTGCTATAGCGAGTAGTTTTGTTTTTTTTTTCCTTCTTATTTCTTTCAGTTTTATATTTTTACGCAAACTCATCGATTACAAAAGAATTCGATCTCTAAAAACTCGCTCTTCCTAAGGCTATACTACTTCTGCTGCTTATGCTGCATCTTTCTTATACTACAAGTTAAAAAAAATTATCACATTTACAATATATTCTTAAGAGGAATATAAACGCAATTCGTTACAAGAACATCATATAAAATGAAATAAGAAGAAATGCACACACACACACACACATACACAAATGGTAAGGAAAAAAACAGTACGTAAACTACTTGGACATAAATAAAAGACAGTGGCGTGCGTTAAAGTTTGCTTTCAAATTGAAATAAGTTCATTAGAGAGTATATCACTGTTGCCAATTTACAAAATTTTGTAACAGATTTAGCATATTTTTGTAATCATTTAGCATATTTTTAGCACTTTCTAATTTTTATCTAGCGGTTTATTAGCATATTTAACTTTATATTGAAAGTATTAATGTAACAATTTGCAATGTAAAGTGAGAGAAAAGCCAAAGAGTATGAAATTAGAAAAATCAGCATAAATTTATGTTTTCCATTAATTAATCTATTAACGGTGAGAAGAAATTAAAACAAATATTTGGAGATACAACAATTGTATGTTCTATATCTAAGTCTGCCAGAAAATATGAAAATCATTCATTTACATACCGCTTTTTCTCTGTGCAAAATATTTTAAGATCACAAGAAGAATATGTATATTTATGTTGTTTAAATAAAATGCAGACTTAAAAGTTGTATTTAACTAACTCACTTTTGGCAAAATGTATATTGATAGGAAACGCATTAAAAGCACAGACCCTTGAATCGATTTTGGCCATTAGGTAATTGATTTATTTCCAAAACAACAAATATAATACCACTGTGCACGATCTTGACAGTATAGGTTCGATAGTACTAACAAAGAGTAGTAAAATCCTGTACTCTGAGTTTGGCGATTTTGGTGACCAATTTTTTTATGGGCCTCCAAAAATTTCCAAAAGTAGCGCGCCCGCAATAAATGGTGTCATTAATTTTTGGCCAACAGCTAATTCAGACTTGCTGTAGCTAAGAGTTCACTTAATAAATCTTCTTAAAATTGTAAGCAAAAAAAAAATTATTTCTTCAAGAAATTTTTTTTTCTCAAAAGTAAAGGGAATAATTTTTTTCACGTTGTTCAGAATATCTTCCAGAGACTCTCGGTTTTTTGCTAACTTATAATTTTTATTGCAAAAAAAATATTTAATTATATTCAAGTCGTTGCCACTAAAGTTATTTCACACCCAGAAGTCGGTAGCTATGGTAAAGTTCACTTTATCGCTCGTATTCCATGTTAAAAACTAGACTTGGGTAGAACTCGTTCACTAGTTCATTTTTGACATAAACCAATGATCAAATCCATGTAATTTAAATGGGTTTGATTATTGGTTTGTGGCAAAAATGAACTAGTGAACGAGTTCGACCCAAGTCTATTAAAAACTAAAAATTAAAAAACCGACGCCACTGCTTTAATTTTATCAACTGCAACTTAGTCAAATGCTCATGATTTGCAAAGCTTCCTACTTTTTTTTTTTTTTTTTTGTTTGTCCATCGTCATCAGCACCATTTTCCATTTTCCCTTGGTCGTTTTTTTTTTTTTATAAAAAAGAACCAAAAAAACACACACAATTTTAAAACACACGTTATGCTAGTGACTTAAGTATGGTCGCTACTATGACGAATAATGCCGCAGCAATAGGAAGAAAAACTGTCGCTATACATATTAAACAAAAAAAAATATTTTTGCAAAAACAATTTTTTCAACCTTCTCCGGCAAAAATTTATGATTGTTTAACGTACGAGTAGTTTAGAGTTTGGACGGCGGCAGCAATTTTGAAGCACCATACAATACTACTATTAATTTTTAAGTCATATCAATTTTTTTTAATATTATAATAAAAAATCAAATATATAATTAGAACGTTATTTAAAGTTCTTAAACTATTTAAACAGTATAGCTCGTATTGTCGTATTAAATAAATGAAAATATTATCAATATGAAAGCTTCCTTTCGTATAAACTTTAAGAATAAATATTTGTTTTAAAGTGTGTGTTTCTGTATAAATTATTTAATAGGGCATTTATACCCAGACAAAATCTAGCTGATATCAATTAAAATCCTCATTAAAATTTTTACCGTTTAAACCAATTTTTTTTTATATTTATCAAGATTATTTATCCACAACAAAACCCATTGGCAGAAAAATTTCCAAAACTGCAGCCAAACAACTGCAGTTTAGTCAATTCACACACCTTTTTAAGTGCAGAGGCTGACCTTTTAGTACAAATTTGACAACAACAAAAAACCATAGTTGCATCACCATGTTCTACTAGATTTTAAGTAGATTTCGATCAAATTTAGTGTTTTGTAAAAGAAATCTAATATCTAACTATAAATGCATTATAACGCTATTTAAGTTTTACAAATTTTAGCATTAAGAATAGAAATAAATTTTTGACGATTTTTTTAAAAGTATTTTTCCAGCAAAGTGGACGTCACTTTGTGGGTACAAACACAAAAGGTAAGGATAAGATAAGGATATGCACGTTTACACATCGATTCAAAAAACCTCATTACCGATTAGTTGCTCCTGTAGCTGAGTGGCAGCGATGCTATCCTCTCAGTCCAGAGGTCGTGGGTTCGCTTCCCGCCATAGACTCTGGGTGTTTTCTACAGACAAGCTAATGGCTTCACGGGTGGTGTTTGTTTGAAAAAAGATTTCTCTTCAAGTTAATAAGCATTCAAATGCTATGTAATTTTTGGCAACGACAATTTTTTGTATGCGATAAGAAAATAAAGTATGGAAAACGTTTGACTTTGAAGACTACTTTCGGAACTTCAAGCTAAGAATTTTTGGAGTAATGTAAAAAAATAAAGACAAGGTGCAAGGTTGCTAAGCAAATATGGCCTTACTACAATCATAGGCGCTCAATACAATTAACAAGTAGGAACCGTAGATATATCTCGAGGCTCGTTGCAGTCATGACGGAGCACTGGACGGTCGGCAGACATGCTAGTAGGATAGGCCTGTCCTATAATGAGTTCTGCCGAAGTTGTCGAGACGACAGCAAAGAAGAGACAATCTTTCACTTTCTTTGCGAATGCCTAACTTTGCATCTCCCGAGATACAATTTTTTAGGCAGTCATGTAGTAGACGACCCTTCAGATTTTTCTGAAATTGGGTTAATTTACCTCATCAGATATCTCAATGCAACGGGTTGGATTTAGTACCTACCATTTCCTGGAATCAATAGCTCGCATGATTCCTATTTTCGTTCTTACTTATCCAAGGCAATGGCACAGAAAATGTTCTACATTTCCTTCTTCGTCTAACCCTTGACATCTCAGCATATTCGGTCAAAACGAGCATGAACACTTAGAAAATTCTATACTCGTAAGTTAATTTTTTTTTCTCTATATTTTCTCTAGCCATCTGCAACAATTGCAAACACAAACTTAATAAGCAGCAGTGCTCAACAACAAACAAACTGTAGGGTACTGAAACCGATGTCATTTCGCTCCTTGTAGAGTATGTTGTGTGTGGTTGGTCAGTGCAAAAATATTGACATTGCACTGTTTCTTGCCGTAGCAGAATTCGTGCTGTTGCCGATCACCAACAACAACAGGAACAATAACAGCAGCAACAATAGCCCGAGACGGCAACAGCAATGAAGTTCCATCTCTATGGCAACAAACATTTGCTACGTCGCTTGATGTTGAGTCTGATGTTGACTGCCTTGCTTGGTCACATTTTTATCTTTTGAGGAATATTACGAAAACACGCAATGTCTGATCAAACACCAGCACACAAACTCCAGTGTTTGAAATAACTATTGAAGTTCTTTTTTATGTATTTTTATTATAAGTATTTTAATGGTACTAAGTCTGTTTTTTTGGGTCCAGCAGCTTTAAAAATTTAATAACAATAACAGCAACAACAACAATGCAAATGCAAAACCTTATACAAAGCAGTTGTAAAAAAAAAATGTGTGGTACTCGATGAAGGAAAGAAGGATGGAAGGGGAAACGAATTGAGTGAAGTAAACAAAGGGTAAATTTTCGCTGCATAAAATCTTAAAGGAATCATTTAATAAACGACCACAAGATATTGTAAGCACACTACACTTAAAATGAGATGTAACTATTAAAATAGTTTAGAAAAAGTAAGTAAGAATTAATTTGTCACTCAACAACAAGTGTATAATTTTTAATAATAGAGTTTTTGTTTAATAAGGCAACAATTTTTGTTCTCTGTAATTCGAAACGAATGAAAATGCTTTCGAATTTGCATGATAATAGCAAGCAAATTCGAAAATATTTTCTTTCGTTTCGAATTACAAAAATATAAAAATTATTATTATAAAAATGAAAATAAATAAATATTTATTTAAATATTGTGACTGTTTTGATTGTTTTTTTTTATACATAATTAGTGATGTCAATGTTTGTTTAAAAATCATAGCTCCCCTTTTCTCCACTAGCAATATATATGTATGTATGTTGGCAATATAGCAATAACGCCGGCAGAATAACGGAACAATATTGCTGATTGCTTTACTTAGATTAAGACTATGGGAAATCGTAGCTTATAATATGGGAAAAGTCAACAGGAAAGGGGCATAGAGAAAATATAATTCGCTTGTCAATATCTGGTTAATCAAACAAATTTTTATTTTTATAAACTTCTTAATATACAAATTATTTTACTACACAAATTTTTAAGAAAATAATTTGCTTTTTTACCAACTTATTTCCACAATTTAAATAATATTATGTAAATGTCAAAAGAAATACAGAAAAGCCAAACATAAATTAATACCGAGTTTGATGTTTCATTTTCGCAATAATTGTTGACGAAAATGCGTTGACAAATATTGCAAGTACCTGCTATGAGCTGTCTCCACTAGCAATAACATAATTTTGACAACTGCTGCAATATATGTATGTCAACATATTTATTTCTAGTCGAGACGTAGGGTAATAGTGTGCTAAAAACCTCCCAAATAGTCTTAAAAATCGCTAGTGAAGTAAGTACATTAATGATAAAATGTAACCGTTGTAAATAAAAGCAGCTATGATTAATTTTGTTCGATTGTAGGAACGCTTTGAGCTATTCTAGGTAACATTTAAAAATGTTGCAGTGTAACATATTTTCTTCAGAAAAGAAATCGCCATAAATTTCTGAAATCTAACATCACTTAAGAAATTCTTTTAACTTGGAAAAGAAATGTTGCATTTTTTAGACAAGAAAAAAAAATTGTTTTTTATATTTATGATTTGATCAGGCTAAAGTTCGTATAGCTTTGTAAGCCAAATTACATGTAATAATTATTAGTGAACAAATAACACCAAAGTTAATTGTAAATATTCTGACAAACACGTAGTAGAACGGAACAACTAGCTGTTTTCGAATGGCACTACACCTTCATCATCAGCGTTCGTTGTGTTTGGTCTACTGTGTGTGGTGTCAGTTGATGTAGATTTCTGCTTTATATACGCAACTTGTATTGCAAATGGAATATGTGAGTTGTTTTGATTCAATTTTACCATGTTACCATTTTGTTAGTGGTCATGTAGTGCAGACAATGTGTATAGTAAAATTCTCATTTGGTTAGTACTAAAACTAATATAACTATGCATACTTTTATAAATAAAACTTAAATTGAAATTTATTTGCTGATGGTTAAGCATTGTCTATATATTTCATTGGTGCTTAGCCAAATCATCAATAGACTTCAACCACACATTTTGAACAGTCACAAACCTCTTATCTTATGCAAGGACTTTCAAGAACTATTTGAGAATTCACAAATAATAATATTTTTTGAAAATCACAAAGGAAAAATAAGCGTAGTAGGCTTAGAAACTTTAACAAAACGCAGCAAATAATTTATGTTCGATATGAATCTATTTGATTTTTCTACACCTTTATTCAATTAGAAATCCATTGGATAACAATAAAAGTATTTATAAGGCAAAATGAAAACTAAAATCTAAATTTTACAGTTAAGAAATTTATTATTGGTATATTGTCATAAGTTTATTTTAATTGGAATTTATTTGCTCGTGGTTAAGCAATTTATTTCATTGGCACTTAGCCAAATCAGTATTGAGTTTGTAGGAGAGAAGAGAGAATGAGAGTTCTCATCCCTAATCCTTTGCAAAATAAACTTTCCGTTTGAAACTCCGTCTAAGTCACTGAATTCTTAATTTTCCGCTTCTTAAGTGAAGCTAAGATTAGCAAATTCTTCACCATCAATTTCAGTGGTTTCACCATCAATTTCAGTGGTTAAGTTGCCGAACGTTTTGGACGCCCAGCTGAGGTTCTCAGCACCCAAAACAAGTGAAAAAATTCAAGATATGTTTTTGACCGATCGAAGATTGAAAGTTAGAGAGATTGTGGAAGCCATAGGCATTTCACTAGGCTCAATGTTTTCAATTTTTAATGATCACGCCTTGGATTGTTAAGCCAATGATGCAAACTGAGTATTCATTCGTCTTTTGCGGTGTGTAGGAGATTTCAATAATAACAATAATAAAATCAACTCTTACAATAGGAATGTGAATAATGTTTGTTGTTGCTGTTGTCGTCGTATGCTGATAGCTGTTGTTATTGTTGTTTTAGTATCGAGCGGTTGAACCCCCAAAGGCTACATAATGCTGGCTAGCTTGCATGCATTCATGCAGCAGCTCATGATGATGATGACGATGAGGATGAAAGATGATAATTATCATCATCTTCTCCTTCGCCAACATCATGTTAATGCTGTTGCACTAAAATCCAATACTTAATTTTTACCTGTGACTTAGTCCAATATGCATGCTGCTAGTGGCAAAGAAAACGTTCTGCTGTTTCATGGGATGCAGCAACAGCAATGACATAAAACAAACTGCACATTCTATTACGGCCTGTATATATTGGTTTGATTTTTCCAAGTGACTCGATTTCTCGATTTCTCTCTCTCTCTCTATCTCTCTCTCTCACTGTCTCTCCTCTGGCTTACTATGCACAGACTAGTGTCCTGCACAAGAACTTAGATATAAAAACTTTCAAGACATGAGGGATTTTTCAAATGCTTTACTACAGCGAAATCTTATAAAACAAACGCTAACAACACTGTTTGCAAGAAATTTGTTTCAGTATTCTAGGTATAAGAGCAAAGAAGAAAACACTTCGTGACGGAAGAATTTGTGATACTTGCTTCTTTCTATGAATGAGCGCGTGTACAAACGTCATGCATGTATTACCTGATTTACATTAAGCATTTTTTTCATGAAATTAGTTGCATGAAAATTTTTTATTTGTCAATAGGAGGCCTGGAGGAGCAACTTATATCAAAAAAGTTGTCAAAAATACATCAGAGATTCATTCTACGCTATTTTTTATATAACATTCCCTTTTATAGCGCTGCAATAAGCAAATAGAAAAAGTTGCGTGCAACAAAATTCATGAAATTTCATGAAAAATGCTTAATGTAAATCAGGTATATGTGTGTATGATCTATTATTTTTCTGCGCACATGCAAAGGCACACACATGCATTAACATTATTTGTATGCGGTTAATCACAGAATAGCTTACCATCTACATATTACACACACACACACTCAAACGTACAATATGAAAAATAACAAGCATACACTAATCAACAGTACTTCTTTTGAGTGTTTGTTACAAACAAGCTGTCTTGGCGACATCGCTTGCTAACACTAATATACACGTACCCCAATACATCCATCGTGCTTTGCTTATAGTACGACAGCATTTATTATTGGTTTAGTATAATGCATGCGACGTGAATACATTTAAAAATCATGACGTATTTACATTTAAAGACTGTTTACGCAGGTCTCTAGCACAGACCTCGAGTGCAATATTGCGATTACCAGACGTAGTAGCAATATTTTTGCAGTTGCTGCATCAGATATTGTTCTTGTTTGTTTGTATTTAGCTATTCTTGCTGTTTGTTGGGATATATGTACCTTCGGGTATATGTATGCATATATGTATGTAAGAATGTTCATAATGTGTGTTTGTATGTATGTACTCGTATGTATGCAAGTTGGCTGCTAAAGACAAAAATTTTTAAAAGCAGTTCCTTTTATTTTTATTATGACTTTTTTCTCAGCCAAGTTGTTATTGTTGTTAAATTATTGTAAGTCTCGTATCTGTCAGTCGTTTGGGCCGGTGGTTGCTTAGTCAAGCGCTCGCTTTTGTCGCTTTGCAATTCATTCGCTTCGTTTGCTAGAAAAGCTACTATCATTCATTTATAACTAAAAATATTTATTTTTTTTGGTTTTTTTTTTTTTGGTTACACTGTTTGTGCTTTTGATTGTTTGTGTTACGACGGTAGTTTCGTGCAAGTGGTAGTGTGTTGCTGTAGGTTCTGCCGACCGAATGATAGTTTTGGGTGAGCTTCTTCTTTTTCGTGCTGTTATTACTGCGTTATTTGGTTGTAGTGAAGGTGGAACAGTGTTCACAGTCAGTTCGCACAGATAGTCGTCATAGGGTTTAAATTTGTAATTCTTTTTTTTTTCATTGAGTATTTCCTTGATAGTGTAATATTGGGCAGAGTCGTATGCAATGATAATAAAAATTGTTTGAGCTACATACAGAAATATTTATTTCATTTTAATTTACTTGTATCTAAGTATTCAATTTATAATGTTGTAGAAAAAACAGATTTTCCAAAAAAAAACATGAAAAATTGAACTAGACTTTAGCTGAGAGAAATATCGATTTCTTTGCCAAGCCGTAAAAATAATTAAGTTTCAATTAAATAAACCATTATTTATTAAAAAATAAAAAATAAATAGTTGTGGCTTCCCAACAAAAAATTAACATACAAATCATTAGTTACAGCATTGAAACATCAATGGTTGCCATAGGACGGAAGTGATCCAAATAACTGAATGCTATGCGCTTAAAAGGTTTTTTAAAACAATTTTTGGTATTAACAACAGCCTTAGCATATTAAATTCTGTACCTGTAGTGATTGGCATGCAATGAAAATGGTAAACCTTTAGAACTAGTTCCGACTTTTATACGAAATAAATTACGTATGGAAATTTGATTTCTATAAGTCAAAAACTATTTTGAATGAATAAGGTTTTACATATTTTGCATACAGTGTTCTTTGAATTTCATTACTTTTTCCACAAAACTGATCTTTAGGACTTTGACCGTTTTTGCAATTTTTTATTGAGTAAAAATTAATTTCAAACATTCATCGAATTTGTGCAACTTTTCGATATATTGGTGATCCAAGAGTTTTTCAAAGTTTTCTCTTTTTTAAAGTTCCATAAATAAAAGGTGAAAAGGAAACTTATGGTTTTCGCTACACTGTCTGTCCGTCTGTCGTGTGTCCGCAACAGGATGTTTTGTCCAGAACCGTAAAAGCTATGGACCTGAAATTTTCAGAGAAACATTGGCCGCTACAACAACAACTATATCACGTTTAAAAATTAAAGGGTGTTCTAAAGCGAGCAACGAAACATATTGAAATCCTTATATTTATACAGACACTCGAAATTTTCAAAGTTGCAAGGCATTTATACCTACACAAAATCTAGCAGATTTTAATTAAAATCTTTAAGAAAATCTATACCGTTTATACCAACTTTTTTGACATTAGTCAAGACTTTTTTATCCAAAACAAAACCCATTGACTGAAAAAATTTCCAAAACTACAACCAAATAACTGCAATGTAGCCAATTCATACACCTTTTTAAGCAGACCGTAGCTAATTCACTCATCTTTTTTATAAATATGTTGTAGAGGGTAGTAAAAAATAAATAAATATTTTAATTTTTATTAGATTTGCTACAAATCTACTGACAAAATATATTTCGTTTTGTAAATTTAGCTAGAAATCTCGTAAGTACTGGATTTCGAAAAAATGTTAACGCCCTATTAGTGTATTTTTATGCAGACTGCACGAATTAACACTGAAACCAAAAAAAATCAATTTAAAAGGTATTCTATTAGTTAATGTAATTTTCACAACTTTCAATATCTTGGAAAGCGTAAGAGGCAAACTCTTGGGATATTAAAAAACGCTAAAACTAAAAAACCCCAAAGAAAATGAGCGGAAAAAACGGCAAAACTTAAAAAACACCAAAACTAAAAAAAAATTGCCGAAAACCCAGAAAAAAGTTCACCAGGTACTTAAAATTTGTTGGAAAATTTCTAAATTAGGTAAGATATTCGATTATATATGTATATGCTTAAGTTCGTATAGTTTTACATATCGCTCATTTGCTTCAATAGTGGCATAACTCAAAAAATGAGTTTTTTGAGTTAATAATGCAGAAAGATGCGGCATTTTGTATTTTATCTTGTGTAAAAATTTCATATAAATAGCTTGTACCATCACCTCCTGAGAGAAGAATTTTTTTTCATTTCTCCATTGAGTTGTATGCAAAATAAAAACTTAAAACGCGTTTTCTGCAAAACTGGTTTTTTTGAGTTGTGCCACTATTGAAGTAAATGAGCGATATGTATGTATGTAGTGTCGGTACGGAACCCTTAGGTGGAAGTACATGACACGCATTCAATGCGCTAATGCGACACACACGTCTGTCAAAAAAGTTTAAATAGTGTGTTTTCATAAGGCAAGTTACATAGAGAAGTTCGCGAAGCGTGTACCTCTCAAAAAGTTGAACGTTCTTCAACTTTCACGCGTTGTATACAAAATGACAGCTAGTGCTGCCAGATTAATAAGCTCACATACACGAAAATGATTAGAAATAAATTTTTTTATTGAACAATGGACAAAAAAATGTATTAGATATTTAAAGAAAAATAAAACGTAAACGCAAGATAAAAAATAGCCAGCAAAGGGTTTAAATTTTACAACTAAAAAAGCCTCAAAAGCGTGGTGTGTAACTTTTCATTTGTATAGCGTTAAACGTTTAAGAAGCCAGAAAAGCGTTGCCTCGTAACGCGTGGTATGTACCACTACCTCTAATGCGCAAGTCAAAGTCGCACTTTACTGAATTTTTATTTAATTTTAATAAAATTTTACAATGAATTTAAAAAAAATCTAATTTTTCCCCCCGATTTTTTTAAATGCTTGCCCTTTTTGCAATGTAAATGGTGATTGAAAGCTTTCAAGTTTTTCAAAATTTTCCTAAAAAAAAGTAAGCCACTTTATTTTAAAAAGGATGTGCGAATTAGCTTTATTGCAATTGTTTGGTTGTAGTTTAGGGGAATAAAATTCAGTTAATGGGGTTTGTTTTGCATACGAAATGTTAATAAATGTCAACAAAAAAAATTTGTGTAAATGGTATAGAT
Organism: Tachina grossa; assembly: GCA_949987645.1. NCBI lineage: Eukaryota > Metazoa > Arthropoda > Insecta > Diptera > Tachinidae > Tachina > Tachina grossa. The sequence continues at coordinate 33,279,472 of OX465275.1, forward strand.
TTTGATAAAGATTACAACTGAAATCTACTAGATTTCGTGAAGGTGTAAATGTCCTATTCAGGGTTGTCAGATTTTTTTTTCAACATATTTCGCCAAATTGATGTAAAAAATGAAGAGAGGTATTTCAGGACACCCGGTTATAGCTTTGCTGCTTAAGCCCCGTTCAGACTATTATACAAGTATTAATACTTTCATCACATTTTACGATACAGAAATCTAAATACATTCGTTGCGACTGTCAAAAAAATCTAACGTAAAATCACATATTGTGTTCAGACCATCACACTTCAAATCAAATGTGTAATACAAGTAGAAAACAAAACAGCTGTTCAATGAAAATGTCTGTGCTATTCATTTACTAGCGACGGCAAAACGGTTTCATGCAGGCGGGGACGTGCCGACACTTGAAAAAATTCAGCAGTTAAAAATATTCTGTGTAAATAACAGAAAAAAATTTAAGAAAAGATATTACAAAAACGTTAAAAAATTACGTCAACGAAATATACTTCCATACTTATTCAAAATTTTGAGCTGATATACATATGACAAAACATTATATCAACGACGACACACTATCGGCGGCGAAACAGCCGACTTGGAAGTTTGGTTTGTGTGAAAATGCAACCCTGATCTAATGAAATGTATTATCGTTTAGAAAATTTTCTAAAAACGAAAAAGTCTTATGGGATGTCAAAATTTTTATAGTATTATTTGCCACTTTGATGACATTTTGCGTTCAGACTATCACACTTGCACGTATTATTTGAATTTTTGACAAGTATAAATACAAAGTATAATAGTCTGAACGCGGCTTTAGTTATATAAAACAAATTTTATGTGTGAAATAACAATGCAATAAAATTATATTATATGATGATGTCAAGTTATCTGCATATATTTCCCATTATTTTCTTTTCTAGCGGCGTACGATTAAATTAATATATTGTTTGTGGCCGGTGGCGGCTGTTAGGCGGCTTAAAGCCGATCGGCTGTGTTCTCTGGTTTGTGATCATAGGCAAAAACAATACAAAAACAAATTGAGCAATCAATCTGATTGTTTTTTTTTTTTTGTTTTTGTTTCACTCACTTCAAAGAACGAAACAAAACAGAATCAAAAAATTTGGTTCGTTTATTTTCGTACTCTGCTTTTAAGTACAAAGAAATCAAAACAAAAATAAATTTATAACTGTAATAGTGTCGATTATTGTTGTTACGAAAATCACGTCCTAACTCCTGTATCGCGAAATAAATAATAAAGCTATAAAATATCGTTAAAAGTCGCCAAAATCAATTTTATGTAGTTATTCTTAATATATATTTGATAGTTAGTTTGTTTTTATGTAATACTTGTTTGCATAAATTTTTATAAAATTATTCTAATCATATTTAGCAGAAAATCGTCAAAAGTACAAATGAAGTCGTCAAAAGTTATTTCTGGTAAATTTTTAAATAAAAATTTTGAAGTTCAATTTTGTTCAAAAAAAAAAAAAATAGCCATAAAAATCTCCAACAAATTTATTTATCGCCAGAAAAATCGTCATGGCGCCAAATCAAAAATTTAGACTCTGAACAAGTTAAAAAATCGCCACTTTTGGCGAGAAATCGCCATATCTGACAGTCCTGGGGGCGAATTACGGTATTCGGTATGATTTGAAATTTTAAAATATACATGTAATGTACAATACATGTAAACTCTATTGAAATATTTCGTAAGTTCGTTCGATAACGAGTGCCGTAATTTGCCCCCTGGTCTTATTAAAGATTTTAAAGTTTTTTTTTATTTTTAAAAACTTTTTTGAATTCTGTTTCTGAGAGATTGGTTCTTTCATTTTACAGAAATATATTTTATATAGAATAGGTTTTTTATATAATATTTATATATATATTTTTGAACGCTTTAATTTCCGGTACTTAAGATACTTTTACAGTAGTGAGGTGATACAAAACTAGTATTTAAATTGCAATATTTTCCCCTTTTGAACGGAATCTTGAACACAATCTCTGCATTTTAAGTATTGTATTTCTTTTGTGTCATTCACTTTTTTTTTTTTTTTTTTTTTTTTTTTTTTTTTTTTTTTTTTGCCTGAATATTTCGTTAGGTTGTGTAAATATGAGTGTGTTCGTTTAGTTGTTGGTTGCATTAAGATTAAACTATAAGAATATTGTAGATGCAATTGCTGTGTCGCAACTTTAGCAAAAGACATTTTTGAATATATTTTTAGGTAAAAATTTCAATTATTAATGATAAAATAGATTATGATCGTCTTTAGTTTCGTTTCATTTTTTTTTCTTACTTTGTTTTGCTCTTCAGACTTCGGTGCCATCTTTCAGGAACGTTGTTCTGAATGTTGTTTGTTATTGCTGTAGTTTTCAATGTTCGAAAAGATGTTACTACATTGCACTTGGTTACGAGCAGATATGTTTATTATGTTGTATGATATTCAAACGTAGTAATGCTCGCTCGTAGTTTAATAACAGTCTGTCCAAAAGTCTTCAAGTTCTTTTTTTTTCATTTTGTTCTTCTGCTAAGCAGTTTAAAGAAAACGAATTTAAGCTTTTTTTTTTTGTAATATTTCTTATTGTAGTTTTTGTTTAATATTAAGTCTTAAGTTTAAAATTTACAACATCATATCTTGTCGTATCGATTTCTATTACTATTTTATCTCTGGCAATCACAGTTTTTCAATAATTCTTTTTTTTTTTTTTAATTTTTTATTCATTGGTCAAGTTCAGAAATATTGGTAGAATAAAAGAAGGAAATATTTTAAATAAAATAAAATCGTTGGCAATCGTTGAAATCTAATTTTTCTTTTTATAGATTTGTTTACGATTGCATGAGTGAGTATTTATTTGGTTTCTTAGATTTTTGGCTGGCTAAGCAGTTTCTGTTAGTTTTTTATTTTATTACATCGTTTTTTATCATGCTGCTCTTGATTTATACGTCATACATATTGTGGGAATATGCATACGAGTATGTGTATATTTGAAAATATTTCATTATTCTATGACTGGCGTATTGATTTTTGCTATTATTTTTGAGGTGTGCAGCAGACTGAATTTGTGTCTTTATTAATTTTTTTTTTTTTTTTTTGTTCAACTATACACCTTTTCCAGTTGTAATTCAGTAAGCGTCAATTGTAATTTAGATTTATCAATTTTAATTCAGAAAGAATCAATTGTAATTTAATACTGATCAATTTAAATTCAAAAAGAGTCAATTGTAATTTAGATTTATCAATTTTAATTCAGAAATCATCAACTGTAATTCAGAAATATCACTACATAAAAATTGTATGGCCAAAAATTATACAAAAAAAACATATACCGCTCTTATAGATAGTGCTTGTCCTATCTGCAGAATAGTAATTATTGGAAAAGAAGCAATTGAGCGGAAAAAATTATAATAAAAATAGTTTTTTCTTGCTATAATAAAATTAAAATAAATTCATAGTTAATAAAATTTGTTTATTTTTCTGCATTACAATCGACACTTTCTGAATTAAAATTGATAAATCCAAATTACAATTGACGCTTTCTGAATTACAATTGATCAATCTAAATTAGGATTGACGTTTTCTGAATTACAACTGGAAAAGGTGTAGTAGTTCATAAAATTATTTAAGCACTTTTATTAAACATTTTATTTATGAGAAAGTCGTTTCAAAAATTTATAAATAAAATCATAAACAATTTTATCAGAAATAGGTTTTTGAAATACATACACTATGTACATAACGCTACCTTAGTATAGAAAGGCCCTAATTAATTTTGTTTTTTTTTTTTTTTTGAAATCTAGATTTTTGTATATTTCGATATAAGATCTCGATTTCAAAAAAATAATGAGTCATGGCCTTTTTATAGTAATGCAACGATAAGTATGCACATAAGTTAAGGACCTTTCATTAAGCGCTTAGGTTAGGTTTAAGTTAACAGGCTGCTTTTAAAGAAGATTGAAATTTAGAAATTTGCTACCTGTGAGTTGAAGAGAAAATTGTGAAAGAGGGTGATAGGGAAGATATAGTGATATAGAAGACAAGTGGTGATGAAATAGATAGAGGAAAGCATCATTGTTTTACAACTCTGCTTTTGGCACGTTTTTTTTTTAATTATGCAATGCTGCAGCGCCTCTGGTGTCAATGAGGGGAATTAAATTTTGAAGCTACGTTTAGTAGCCATTTTATTGGTTATTTTACTTTGCCCATGATTCTGTAACACAATGTCAAAGAAGTATGGCGCTCTGAAGTTACATTAGGATTAGCATACGCTGAAGCCGGTGTAGTTTAGTGACCAGTGTCTATGGCTTCATCACTAGAACTTTTCCTACAACAACTGATACAAAGGGAAAGGTGTTGTTATTTCATGATTGTCGAAGACCGGGCTCGAACCAAGGACCTTACGTTTTATAGCCAACAAGCGCTATGCGGAATGTGTGAGAAATCATCGAAATTTTTATTCGTTCGGAAGATCTTCCGATATCGTTACATATGGAATATAGGTTAATGCCCTAATTCTGTTCGACGATTGTATCGTCTTGTCTATGGACGAAGAAAATCCGCAGTTGTGATTCTTTAAAATAATTATTATTTATTGTCTATTCTAGAAGGTTCGTGTATTTCCTTTATGATTTAGTTCCAAACATTATATCCAACGCACATTTTTTCATTTATTTTTCAAACGATTGTATAATACTTTAAATTAAATTGTATGTTTTAAAAACATGGCAATAATATTTTTATTTTTCATTATCAAAGACAACAACCATTTTTGAAGAAAAAATTAAGATAATTCAAAAACAAGAACTCAAAATTATTTTCAAACAAAAACGTACTAAATCTTCTTACTGAATTAGGACATAAGTTTCGGATTACACTTATTCTTATATAGAATATTTTGCGCTTTCAAGGGAGATACTGGAATGGAAAGTACCCAATATAGAACCATAAAACTGAATATGCTTATCTCGAATATTTTCTAACAACTTTTTTATATAATAATAAAATAAAAAAATTATTATAAGTATACTTAAGATTGATTCAAATCGAACTGATTTTTAAGAACGTTACAAAGTCTACGAGAAAAATAACAATTATTTTTTTTTATTAATAAATTTATAGGGGCTAGATATAAATACTCATTCAGTTGGTCATTTCCTCCGCATACATATTTTCTTGTTAAACATCTAACAGCAACAATAGCAAAGAAAACATAATTTTTAGGTGGACAGGCAAACACAACTTAAGACACATTTCAAATCAAAGAGACCAAAAACACAATTGCATCTAATAAAATCTAAGGTAGTACTGGTGCTCACTCGTATATGTATTTATGCAAGAAGTAGTTAGATATCTTACACGGAAAGATTTGTTTTCGTACGTTTTCCTGGAAAATTTGTGATTTCTCATATGCTAATTTTAATTTAAATTCATTCAATTAACGACAGTTGTTTTATTAAATTGTACTTATAAATATCAAATGGTAACCAACTTACCAAAAGACTCACACTAAAGTTATTGAAATAACTTACAATCTAGTCTTTATATAAAAAATTGAGAATTACTAAATGTCTAAACACAACAATATAAAAAGGTTCAGATAACTTAACAAAACATTTCCTTCGTTCTTATTAATAAAATGATTGAATGAATTAATATTGTAAATGCATATTGTTTAAAAATTAATAAATAAAATTATTTAATTTTTTTTTTTAACAAAGAGTTTATCAGTGTCATTAAATTAATGACAGCGAAAAAATTGATGATAATTTTTTTTTCTGTGTGTAATGCTTTTCTATGAAATGAGTAAATTTTCTACTCACATTCGCAATAAGATTTTTTTTAATAAAACTATAAAGTTGATTTAGAAATTATAATTCTTTCAGTGTGAAAAACATATAGAAGGTGGGAATCGAACTAGTTATAACAAAGGAGTTACCAATATTAGATGTTATTTCGTTTATTACTTTGCAACAGTTAAGAATTCTTGGGAACTTGTTTATATCACATATTGATTTTAATGATTTCAGCGATCGAGTTTAGCTTTAACGAATTAAGAGCTGGTTTCATGCAGAGATAAAAAATTATCGCCAATAGCACCAATAAAAATTAAATCATTGTGACATCACAATAAACAATGAAAATCCCTTCTAAAGATTTAAAATCTCGTGATTTTCAGAACACCAAAATGTTACTCGAGTGATTTCAAAATCGTTTGTGGTTTGAAATCTCCCTAATTTCAGAAGTAGTTATAAATTCTTCTGCAACTACGAGAATATTTATTTAAATGACTAAAGAAAATATATCTAGCATCGGTGCTTTAAAAGTTTACTCCATAAACTCATTTTACGGTCTATTTATATGTCTCTTTACTAAATCAGCTGTTTTATGTAAAAATAATCCTCATAAAAACATAAATGTGAAAAACGGAAAACTTCCTATCCAAAATTTCGGCCATTAAAAGTTGTGAGATATAAATTTTGACCAAGTTCTTCTTTGCGATTACAAATTTATATCATACATAATATATTTCTGCTTTAGGTATTGTGGCAAAGAAGAACTTGGTCCAAATTTATATCTCACAACTTTTAATGGCCGAAATTTTGGATAGGAACTTGGCCGTTTTTCACATTTATGTTTTTGTGAGGATCTGATTACTTTTTGAAAAGATTTATATAATAACAATTTTTAAACTTAAAATTTCTTGTGTATTTTATTTCTATTCATGATCGCTGTGTCAGTTGAAAATGGCAGAGTTACATAAAATAATGGGTAAGAGTGTGATGGGTGTTGAATTGTTGACCTTAAATATGCACCATTGTGTCATTACAAAGAGTCGTTAGTGTGTACGCAATTTGGTAAGAGTCCTCTGGAAAGAAACATGTTAAATACAGCGTACATTTTAGTGGACGTGATTCCGTCTTTTTTCTCAATAAATTTACATATTAAAGTCTGATTAGCCAAAGTACATATATCAAAAGGATATGCCCAATGTGCATGCAAAATTTCAATAGGGTAGCTGGTGCTTTAATTTTTGGATTTTCTTATTGAGTAAATCAATTACTATTTGTGTACAAAATGTGAGCTCTCTATAGTATAATATTACGTGAAATTTTCATGAGGCTGGCCCCATTGACTTTTATATCTGTTAGTGCTTATGGTTCATGCAAAGTTTGGTATTAAAAAGTTAATAAGAAATACCTGAGTATTAAATTAAAAACTGCTAAGCCGAAGTACCTGAACGAAAAAGCTAAGATTTATGTAAGGGTGAAGTCACGGCTACTTTTCAAAATAAGGAATTTTTATTTTGGAGAAGTGCAATATGTATGAAAAGGTTTAATAAAATGTATGTTAATTTTGAATTTGAAGTGCTTGTTTCCGCCATCTGATAGCAACTTCTGGGTTTTCAGATTTTTCTTAGTGATCTCTTATCTAGATTTATTTGTGTATCAAATTTAAGCTCGCTAGTGCGAATTGGAGTTTTAACGTCGTGGTCCCGCATACCGGGTAACACTTTTTGGTTTTAAGATTTTCCCATTGGCTTACGCAGCTACACTTACTAGTGTATAAAATGTCAGCTCTCTAGCGCGAATTATATCTTCAGATTTTATCAGCATTACCTCTCCTCACTATTCCTAACTCAAAATTTTGTTGTGAGCAGCGCTTATAATTAATGCTAATTTTCTTCTAAGATATGCTAGACCGATGTAGATTAAACACAAAGCTAACACTTTATGGGAGTGATCACGCCCAATTTTTAAGGTGATGCAAGATTTCACTAAATTGGCTTGAATTAAAAGCTGTATGTTAAGTATTTAGTTCAAAACAATATTAGCGTGGCCCCGCCCATTCTGGTAAAATTGTTTGGGTTTTCAAATTTTTCTAGTTTGTTTCTCACTTAGAAATACTTGTATATCAAATTTCAGCCCCTTAGCGCTAACCCTCTAACTAAAATTTTTGGGTTTTTAGATTTTTCTAGTTGGTTTCTCACCTAGACCTACTTGTATATCAAATTTCAGCTCCTTAGCGCAACCTTTAACTTTTAATTTTTATGGGCGTAACCCAGTCCACTTTTCCAAAGTCAAAATTTTTTTCGGTCAGTGCTTATTATTTGTGTCTAGTTTCGTTACAAACGGATAATAATAGCTAGATAAATAGTATATCTAAATATGCTGAGCCGCAGGGCATTAAAATGAGGTTTAAATTGTATGGGCTTTTTAATGAAAAATTTATAGCCTTGCATTACCGCAGTATATATGCCAAATTTCAATAAAATAGCTTCTATGAAGCGCCTTAGATTAGCATTTTTAATTCTGACCTTTATGGGCGTAGCCCCGCCCTCCTGGTTTAAATTTCCGGGTTTTCAGATTTTTTATTTTATTTCCCACCTAGACCTACCTAGCTCTGTATCGAATTTCAGCTCAATAGCACAAATTTTAATTTTTATGGACGTAGCCCCGCCCTCCTGGTTAAAATTTTCGGGTTTTCAGATTTTTCTGGTTCATTGCTTACCTAGATCTTCTCGCGTACCAAATTTTAGCTCTCTAGCCATAGCGGAAGTGCTTCATCAATTTGATGAGTGTGTCAGTGGTCAGTGGTCAGTGGTCAGTGAGTATGTCTTAAAATATGCACTTTTTGCACCCCTATATCTCCGGAAGCTTTCATTGTAAAACTTTCAAACTTCGCATATGAGGTTATATGAATTTATTCTAATTATGATTTAAATTTCATAATTTTACGGTCGCGGGGAACAGTTATGAGGGGGGTAAAAACAGCTCGAATGGCTTCGTGTAAATATACACACTGCGTGCATTGGCCAGAACTTGGCCTGGCGCACTTCCGTGCGCCTAGATTTGTTCATTTCTTTATATCGGTAAAAATGTTGTCATGTTAGCAGATTATCTAAAAATTATATGACACCCTTACGATTAAAAATGTATATATGTATAGCATATGTCAGTGAAAGGTGTTGTGCCAAACAAGAACTTGGTCAAAATTTATATCTCACTGCTTTTGATGGCCGAAATTTTTGATAGGAACTTGGCCTTTTTTCACATTAATGTTTTTGTGAGGATACCTATTTCAAGAAGAGCTAGACGGTTAATGTATACCAACAAAATGTTGCTTGTAATGTTCTTAATAAATGCCCTGAAGACACTATATACCAAAAACCGAAGTATCACACGATTTTTTTTAGCTACACAAGGGTGCAACTTTAAATGGACCGTGAAGTGAGTTTCAGTTATAAATTTAAAAAACGCCAATACATGTGTATTTTTTTAGTCCCTCTCTACAGGATTCAGTTGGCAGAACATTGTTTTTTTTGTGTTGGACAGTGTTATTCGTATTATTAACACTTCTTTTAAAAATAACATGTAAAATAAAAATAAAACATTTTCCAAAGTCATATACATAGATTAGAAGGCATAATATAATGTTATTGTGTGAATGTAAAAGAACTTTCTGAGTGGTGTTAGTATGCATTTTATACGAGTACTTATGTGAACGAATGAACATTCTTAACTACAACATATGAGCGAAATCTTGGTAAAGGAAACAAACACACTAATAAACAAAAGAAAAAATGCATTTGTTTTGTATTAATATCGCAAAATCAAAATTGGCGCCCACATAAAGTGGTCGTAGGTGTTAAAATGTTATAACGAAATTGAAGTTTGAGGTTCTGTGTATATTTCTCCTTCTCTCAGTTTGTTACCAGTCAGTTATTTAGTATTGCTTGCTGTCTGTCGTTGGCATTGATTTTTATTTACTTGTGCTGGCAACATGTAAGAACTTATTTCCTTATTACTAAATGGTTAAAAAGAGAATGATTATGCGACTGGTTATTGTCCGGGCCAACATTTAAGTCAAGTTTTGGCAATGTGTTAGATGTTTTCAATTTAAAACTGAAATTGTTTTCATTTTAAGAGCGAAAAGAAAAGGCTAATATCTGCGGTATATGTACATGAATAATAACATATGTTCAAAATAACTTCTGTTTAAAAGTTCGCTAATATACATCGCCCCAAAAATAACACTGTGCAACAAAAACTTTTTCTGTATTTATGATTTGATTAGACTAAAGTTCGTATAGCTCTGTAAGCCAAATTACATTTGATAATTATTAATGAACAAATAACAACAAAGTTAATTGTAAATATTCTGACAAACACATAGTAGAACGGAACAAATAGCTGTTTTCGAAGGCCGCTACACCTTCATCTTCAACGTTCTTTGTGTTTGGTCCACTATGTGTGGTGTCAGTTCATGTAAAATTCTGCTTTATATACTAAGATTTTCAGTACAAATGGAATATGTGAATTGTTTTGATTCATCGTATTTCAAAATTACTGAAAGCTTTTTTGTTATGAAAACTCAATTTTACCATCTCTAAATTTACAACAGTCTTGCCATTGTGGTTTGTTATTTACTAATTATGCGCATGTTAAATATATAATGTTGAGGTGGAAAACTATCGATAGTGACACTATCGAAAGTTTTCGATAGTTTAAAAATCTCTATCGATATATCGATTCCAACCTATCGAAATTTAAAAAAACTATCGATATAACGACGATACTATCGTGATAGTATCGAAGTTGTATGGTTCTCGTAAATTGTACATATTTATTTACAATCAAAATTCCAAACAAAATATTTTTAATGTCCCTTTTCACAATGTACAATTAAAAGGTAACAGGGACTTTAACGCCAAGTTTTGTATGAAGAACTGTCAGTTAAAGTTCACGTTAACTGTTAATCATACATTGTGAAAAGGGACGTAAACAAAACCACACAAAATAAAATAAAATTTTATTTTTCAGTTTAATAAATAACAAAACTAAAATAATTGTATGAAAAATAAGTGAGATCAGCGGAAGAAATTTTCCCTTCATTCAGTTATTTTTGTTTATGAAAAACAATATATTCACATATTTTGGTTTTAGTGGTGTATCATTTACTATCAATAGTGACTAAAAAATATCGATTGTTTTCAAGTTTTAACCGATGGCAGAATTAAAACATCGATAGTCACACAAAAAATTAACTATCGATAGTATCGATAGTGCCAACGATAGTTTTCCACCCCTAATATAATGTGCTTATTTTTGTTCTACTTAAGACAAACTTTTTTGGTTTGTTACTATTAAGTATAAATATAAAAATACTATTATTCGACCTTTTATTATTTATTTATAGTTTATTTAAGCTTTAGGTCCCAAATGATAATTATTTATTTTATTATATTTTGTCAAACTGAAATATTCAAAATATTTCAATTTGACAAAATATGTTTTTTGATTTTGTATATATGGGCGTATGCCAAACGGTAGAAAAGTACTATGGTGAAAAAATATTTGCCTGTGGGGGAAAAAATTCATTTTTCTGCTGTGCCAAATGATATCTTTTTTGACAATGTAAAATTTTGACAAATTTGCTTTAGCATAGAAAGAAGCTGATGAAATAATTGCTGCGGCGGCAAAGCAAAAAATTTGACTACAAGCCGCCGAACACCATCAATTTTTTTAAAAGAAAATTTTTATATAAAACAATATTCTTGTAGCAAAAAATTATATAATATTATATAAATGATGCAAAATTTTTCACAAATTAAAAAAGACAATGCATTTTTCACAGTCTAACTACATTTAAGAGACGTAAGAATGTATGTAAAAGGCGACGGCTCGAAGCGACGGCGGTGGTTTTGATTTTTATGATACTATGCTTCTTATTTGCTAATTGTCAAAAATTTCTCTGTTGTGTCAAAAATTCTACTAGCCCCCAGGGCTAGTGAAATTTTGTTCACCTCAGAAGTGTCAAAAATTTACTTACAGTAGTACTTTGCTACCGTTTGGTACAGGCCCTATGTATGTATTATTAATTTTGTAATTACAATGTTTTTATTTCCTGAAGAAGCTACACAACATTGTAGCGAAATATCGAAAAAATAAAAAATTATCATTTGGGACCTAAAGCTTAAATAAACTATAAATAACTATTAAGTATATTTTTATTTTTTTATTTATTTTCTTCATTATATCAAATATTATCAGGCATGTACCGCTTTTTTTACCCGCTTTTAGCCGCGTTGATCTGTTTAAAACTTAAATAAAAACCGGTTTTAAAGCTGGTTAAAAATCTATCCAGAAACGAAAACTTCTATAACCAGCCCAAAAATGTGTTTTCGTAAAAACTCCGTACCAAATATAAAAAACCATCCCTGAACCGGATAAAAAATATCCTATATTTGACCCTGGTAATACAGCCTGTCCTTGGTGAAAGAATTTTCAAAGTCGGTTTAGCGTAAGAAACAAACAAATAATGACTTTCACATTCATAATATTATTAAGGATTACTAAGGATTAAATATTACTTTTAATTTTGTATATAATATAATAATAATATATAAAATTATATAAAAAATATAAAATAATATAATAAATATAATTTTCATTCAATATTAGTTAACATTATTGTTATTGATTAAAAATAAAAATCTCATTCTAATTTCAGTTTTAACCTGATATTCAAAATTTATGTATGTATGTAGTTATAAAGATTTCTCCCTTAAAGAGTTCACAACAATTTTGTAAGGTCACTTCCAAACATAAAACTATATTTAACAGTTTAAGGAAAAGTAATTAAAATTGCTCATACGACCTCATGAACATGAAAAAACATAAATAAAACACTTTTACCTTGTTTGTATGATTACTGTGGGGTTTAGAAAAACATTTGAAACATACTTACAAACACGTACACGTACTATGTACTCGCAGGAATAACAAAAAATGTGGTATGCATTTAATTTACAAAATATTTTAACTGCAGCTATACATATAGAACTTCATAAAGAGATTAACAAATAAAATAAAAAGACATAAACGTGAACTCGACATTTGCACTCCAGTGGAAGTAGAGAAAAAAATATTAACAATAGAAAAGTTGGAAATAAAAATCCAAAGTAATATAACATTTTCCACAAAACATTGGACAAAAATACACACAAATCCACACACACACACACAAACATACTCATAAGTCTTTTCTATTTCTTTTATATATTTTCTACTTATAAACTTCTTGCAGTTTTTTTATTTCTAACCACGAAATGTGTTTTTTAACACAACAAAAAAGAGTCATAAATTCGATTCTTTTACAAGTCAAAAGAGTTCAATATTGAGTTTCATTGTTAAGACATGAGAAATCATGAAATATCTTTTTTAACTCATATGTTTGAGAACGTTTTCAATTGGCAATTAAAATCAAGTTAAAAGGAAATGTTACTAAGACTCTAACCATTTTCAAATAACTCTACCCATTTCTTCAAATAATTACCTTAACGAAACCATGACAAATACTTCAAAATTATGTACATTCGCATGTATGTACATATTTATGTGCGAATATATATTTATATAAAGAAAGAGCACGAAGGAAATTTCACACGAAAGCATTATTTGTGTCAATGAAAAGTGATCTTAAATTCAGCAAATTTGTGCATCTATGCAAAAAGTTTTGTTGAGTATGTGCGATCAGCTGTTGCACGTGCAAATGCAATAATTTTAATAAAGAAAAATCTTTTTAAAATACCAAAGTATATTTATATGATGCCAAGTGTGTAAGGCCCTATGCTCCTTGTAGCAACGACGGGAACCTATATATAAGTCTGTAATCACAATGAATCACAATGGGCCCAACTGGCTCCGGTGTGTCGGAACTATAGAAGTAAAAAGGTCATACTGAGAAGGGCAATTCCCTTCCCCAAAAAGAATTGCTGTTGCCCCCTATTTTATTACTAATCATGAAAATCACCAGTCATAATGGCACCTACCTAACCCCTAAACTAATTTTTAGCTACACCAATGGTTGTAACACCAACCTTCGTAATCTAACTTAAGTCTGTAATTTATTAATATAAAGACAATTTTTGTTGTTGGTCAAGGAACTTCAAAAAAAATTTAATGCGCCTCATTTAACACCAGGGGAGCTGCAACCCTGCATTGTTAAAAATGTGCTAAAAGCAGAGTTGTAAAAGAATGAAGCTTTTCTATGTCTCTTCTTTCACCGCCTGACTTCTCTATCACCATCCCTTTCCTAAAGAAGGTAACACCTAGTAATAGTAGTAGGCATTCATTGCCTGAGTGTTACCTCTCTTTAAAAAAAAACCTGCTGCCACTCATTGAAACTTTTGAGATCTTGTAATGACAAGATAACGCGTAAAAAAAGCGGGTGGGACTATACCCATAACATTTAACAAAGCTTTAGCAAAGCTTGTTAGTTTCCATTTGTCTTTATCCTTGCACCGATAAATACTATAATATTTCATAGTATGGACGGCAACATAACTCTGCCCTTTACTTTTCTCTAATATTATTCCTTTTTATTATTCTTTTTTTTTTTAATTAGAATTAAAATTCATTTGGGCTTTTGGTATGATTTTTTAGAATTAAAAACTTTACCAAAATTTAGTATAAGGTATGTTTGCATAAATTTTTTCATTATTTTTAGGTCTTATGTAAGTACATCGGCATTTCCGCAAGAAATTCCACTTTTTTGTCGCGAGCGACGACAGCAAGCAATTAAGCTTGTATTTCACAACAATGTGATTCGATTTTTCTTAAAATTTTACCCAATATAGATCTGCTGACTGCCTATACAAATATATAAAAAAGTAAAAACAGTTCCGTTTTCTGAAAAAATAACAAGCATATTCATTTGGTGTTGCACGCGACAAAAAGTTGACATTCCTTTGGAAATGCCTATATTTCAAAATATATAGAGCTTATTTAGTACATTGTGGAGTGAATAGCCCAACTTAGAAAAGTATAAATATTATAAAACTTCTTCGGCCAATGTATACAGAATTCGTGCACAAACTTTATTTTTAGTTGTATCCCTTTATTTTCGTAACCACAACTAATCAATACAAAAGTAGCTTTCTTAAGACATTTTACTCAAATAGTATGTAAGTATGACGTCTTCCTTTGTGTATAGCTTTGTTATTGGCATTCGTTCTTCAATTTTTCATTATTGGCTAAATCGCACGTAACACAATTTATGCCTTCTTTGCAAAAAAAAAACACTCTTTTTTAGACGATCACAATACTTATTTAGCATACGTACGTGTTGTATTTTATATTGGCACTATTTTTTAGCATATACAATACGATACTCGTACATACATTTGTATGTATGTATGTATGTATATATTATTTAAATTTTCATATTTCATATTGGACTACTGTTAAAAATATAAAAAAAATCCTTAATAAAAAAAAGAACTAACAGCCTTATTTATAAAAATTTTAAGGCTTTTTAAGAAAATTAAAATATTAGATAAAATTTTCACAAACAAAAATTAAAATATGTATATGTCAAAGAAACATAAGAAAATTCTTTTCGTGGAGATAGAGCTGCAAGACCCAGAAGTAGATATTCCAAATGCCGATACAAGCATATTTTATTTTATCTTCACTGTGTTACGAACGGTGTTTATATTTGAGTATATGTTTGAAAGTTCAAAATCGTTATAACTTAAAATTTCGGGATGGTTTGTGTCTTTAATAGCCTACATGGCATTTTGGAGAGCAAGCTCCTGTCAATTATTTTCTTTTATAGGGCATTTACACCTCACGTAATATAGAAGATTTCAATTAAAATATTTATCTACATTTATAATGTTTGCAGCAAGTTTTTTGATAGTTATCAAGATTTCTTATCCAAGACAAAAACCATTAACTGAAAGTTTTCCTAAACTACAATCAAATATAATTCACACACTTTTTTAAGTATAGAGAAGCTTACTTTTTAATACGTTTTTGAAAAAACATAGTTGCATCACTAAGTTCTACTAGATTTTAAGTAGATTGCCACAAAATGTAGTGACGAAGTAGATTTTGTTTTATATGGTATATCTACTAACTTTTGTCCGAAATAATGTAAGGAAAAAAATTTTTGTTAATTTTTTTTTTAAATTTTTTTATTTTGTTTCTTTGTGTGGTTTTGATTTTTTTTTTCAAAACGTCGAATTTCTGTGCCAGAAAAGCATACATTTCGGGAAGTTTATGTTTACCTATATCAATTTGAAAAAAAAAGTGGAGCTGAAGCATAGCCATTGCTCACCGAAATTTATCCTGAATATGTTCCATCGATTTAAAAATACGAGATATGGTTTTTGTAGTTCAAAAATAGTGAATATGACGCACATGAAAAGGACCGAACAGTACCAGGTTAGTCAAAAAAAAAAAAAAAAATCGAAGGTGATATATTAGAGGCATTACTCCATAAAGATTTTTGTCAAACTCAGGACGAATTCCTTCACAACATCATTTGAGAGTCCCTCGTTTGAGAACAGCAGAACTCATCAAAAAGCAGCGAAATTATGTACGACACGGTATGAAAAGGAGAGACGTTGAAATGCGATCTTATATCGAGTAATTATTTGCGATAAAAATATTGTCCATTACAACAATCGGAAGCACCAGAAATCGTTCTTGTACCCCAACCAATCAGATGATCTGCTGATATCGTCTCAAACGTTTACAGCTAGCTCTTCTATACCAAACATAAATCAACTATAGTTGATTCATTTGACGTGAGCATAGGTCGAAAAACGCCAGGAAATGCTACAAAATATGAAGCTATAATATTTTATTTTCACAACGCTCGGTCACATGTTGCAAGAGCAATAAAAAACAAATTAAAATAAATAGTACAGTTGTTGTGCATTTCTTTCGATGAATGCACAACGCTCTCACTGAAATACGTTTTACTTTAGAAGAGGGTAACGAAAATTGGTTTGATTTGTGTCTTCTTGGTATACAAAAATGTTGCTACAAAGATGGGAAAGTATGGTATCATATATAACTGCTGCCAGTACTTTGAATAAATTTATACTGTAGCAATCTTTCACAATAAACTCTTAAAACAACGCCGAAATTTTAGGTTATGCCCTCCAGTAGTACACTGCACATAATAAATAAAACCATTTCTCGTATTCTATTTTCGTACCAGCTTGTGTTAAATAATTGATATTCGTAAGGGTTAGGTTAGTGTGGATGGTAGAAAGACCTAGAATAGACCAAGATTGATCCTTAGAGATACCAGCAGATGACAAGAATCCTATAAGTATGGCATCCTAGTTCCGAATGACTCCCACACAGATCTACAAAGTTCCACTCTCGATACTAGTTGAGGACTCCATAAAGTATGAGCACCATGACAGTTATATCTTGTGCTCCTTAGAGCCGGGCAATGGCACAGTAGATGTTTTACTCTGTCAGTTACAACTGTTACCTTTTTTAGGAAAGGCATAGTAAGACAGAATACATTTGTGAAGGGAGCAATAGAGGAAAGCTCTCTCTCTCTGCTTCTTTGTACGTTTTTTATGTTTTATCGCAGTGTTGCAGTTCCTCTGGTGTCAATGAGGCGTATTAAATTTTTCGAAGCTGTGTTTAATAGCAATTTTATTGGTTATTTAACTTTGCCAATGATTCTTAAAAACAATACCGATGAAGGAGGGCGCTCTGATGTTACAATAGGATAAGTATCCGCTCAAGCCGGTATAGTTCAGTAACCAGTGTATATGCCTTCGTCACTTCAACTTTCTGACAACAACTGACTGACACATAGGCAAACTAATGGATATCATAAAGATACCTGATTTTCATTTTATGAATTTGTTGGACACTGGGCTCGAACACATGACCTTCGATTCGGTTTTCTAGTGAATCTGTTAATTACTCCAGCCAACGTAGTCCAGCACTGCCCAATTAATACCCCCACTAGAAGTCTACAGTTACTTTTAGTTAGCGATAAAAATAATTTAGTCGATTTGAGATCATAGGACCTCCATCCACATGATTTTAGTTTTCGTTTCACGACAACCTTTCTCCGCTTCATCTTTCATCTTAGAGACTATGGTTCCTTTCATATGCTGAATTGGTATTCGAACTAGTATCATTTCTTCCTCCACTAATACAACCCACCTTTTGGCCAGTATATTAGTGCTGGGATACTATTGATGGATCTATCTCTATCGATGCTATCGATTGTTTCAAAATATCGAAAATATCGATAGAAAAAATATCGATATCGTGTTATGCAGTTTTGAAAACCTGAGGTGTTATAAAAGGTTTTTCACTGACAGCACAATTTTTCAAAAACTGTCACTTAAAATAACGTTCCTAGATACATGCATATATATTGAAATAAACATACCCGTATATACTTTATTGAAAGTATATATGAAAAATAACTGTAATCTGATAAAAATTTAGTTATATTTGTCTTTTTCAAGTACAAACGTTTAGTCGATAGTAGAAAACACCGATAGTATAGCAGCACTACAGTATATCAATGCCCATATGTTCACGACCCCAAAAAATATATGTATACTTGTCCACCAGCACATAATATATCAAGGATATTCTTGCACATTAGCAAATTGATTTGAGGGGTCACAGTTAATTCTGCAACCATTTTGACTGCACACATTTTCGCTTGGAAAATACTACAGCAATAGTAAAGTTTATAAGATTCCTCTATACCGAGCTCCGGACTCTAAACCGCCGTACGTAAGTAACATCTACCTAAGTAGCTACAGCATTCCCACAACCAGTTCAATTTTACGTCTCTTGTCTTCTTTCAGCATATGATATTAATTAATAATAATGGGTGTTTTTTATTGAGGTATAGAACTTTAAGTTGGCATCACTTTTTTAACTGGCGGCCATTTTGTCAGCTGTTAAGTGATTAATATTTAGTTTGGTTTGCCATTTCATCATGAACAGGTTGACAAAAGAACAACGCTTGCAAATCGTGCAAATTTATTTCGAAAATAATGGTTCAGTTCGCGAAGTTTACCGCAAGCTCCGTCCATTTTATGGTCGACATAATTGTCCATCAGAGCAATTAATTCGGTTAACCATGGATCGTTTTCGCACTACGTTTACTCTATGTGATAATACGCATCCGCAGAGACGTCGAACAGTGCGCACCGAAGAAACAATTGCCGCTGTAGAGCAAAGTGTTGAAGAGGACCCGAATGAATCGATTCGCCACCGTGCACAGCAATTGGAGCTTTGTCCATCAACCATCAACTTTATGGAAGATTTTGCGCAAAGATCTTGGCTTGCGACCTTACAAGATCCAGCTTGTGCAAGAATTAAAGCCGCGAGACCATGCAATGCGTCGTGATTTTGGTGTATGGGCCGAAAATGAGATTGATCTCGATGCTGATTTTCATCGCAAAATTTTGTTCAGTGATGAGGCTCATTTTTGGTTGAATGGCTACGTCAACAAGCAAAATTGCCGCATTTGGAGTGAAGAGAATCCACATGAGACCCTTGAGACGCCATTATATCCACAAAAACTGACTGTTTGGTGTGCTCTATGGGCTGGTGGAGTCATTGGGCCATACTTCTTCCGAAATAATGCTGGAGAGTCAGTTACCGTTAATGGAGACCGGTATAGAGCCATGATAACCGACTATTTTGTTCCCGAATTGGATGGCATGAATGTGGATGAGTTGTGGTTCCAACAAGACGGCGCTACATGCCACACAGCGCACGTCACAATCGATTTATTGAAGGAAACATTCGATGAGCGCATAATTTCGCGGAATGGACCTGTCAATTGGCCACCAAGATCGTGTGATTTGACACCATTGGATTATTTTCTTTGGAGATATGTGAAGTCGCTCGTCTACGCCAACAAACCAGAAACGTCAGGGGACTTGGAAGCCAACATTCGTGGCGTTATTGCCAACATACGGCCCCATATGCTCGAAAAAGTGGTTGAAAATTGGACCTGTAGAATTGGCTTTATTCGAGCCAGCCGCGGCGGCCACATGCCCGAAATCATATTTAAACATTAATGGCATAAAATTATCCTTCCAATAAAGCCAAATTGATGGACATTAAAACGATTTTCTTGTGTTTTATTTCAATTCGAAGTTCTATGCCTCTAAAAAAACACCCGTTAGTAAACTGCAGCCTAACCAAAAAAAAAAAAAAAAAAAAAAAACATTCCCTATTCCAATAAACGAAATTGTATCATTTGGAACTTTGCTGCCATGGTAGGTAGATACAAATATCATTATATATAGAGTCACTATTTTAATATATGTGTTAAAAACTTTTCGGTGTTTCCAATTAAATAAAAAACTTAAGCACAAAATATCAATATATTAAGATTATGGCAGAACAAAAAAGTCTTGTGTTTGTAAATTAATGAAATATCTGACAATTATTTTTGAATACGATACTACATCTGAGTATTTTTAATGTCTATATATTTTCATGTTAAATTCATTTTTTAACTTCACAGTAGCATATGGATAGAAGTAAATAGAACGCATGGATATTTTTCCCCCTCATATCAGTTCAAACACAGTTTTAACCTTCCACAAACATGCAAACAAAGATTCATATTTCCCTTGATGACAAAACTGATGACTTTTTTTGTCGTTTCTCGTTATCGTGTTCGCAAATCTTCGAGGATCATCTCACACATATTGAATGTATAAAAAATCGTACACAGATACCAAAAAAAAAGACACACTCCACCTTTATTTGTTCTCTATATAGTATGTTTGAATGTGCTTGTGGACCGACTATAAATGAACGGTAGAGAAATGCTTGTTTTGTCAAAACCTTCCTAGTCAACTACAAAGCAATAACGAACATAAAGGTTGCGCTGCGCAGGCGCGAAGATACAACAACTTGAACAAGACAACAATAATAAATTTGTTTAATACAAGTATGAAAATGAAAGGTAATAAAAACAAAATATATGTATGTACTATGATACTTTATACTGATTTTTTAATTATAAGTATATTTACATGATGCCAGATTTTAAAAATTTTACTACGAGTTATACAGCCCTATTTTGAATAACAGTTCGCCGGAGTCATTCATTGTTTCTTTATTTTAAACAAGCAAATAAAATAAAACAGCTCTCTCCCTCTTTTTATTTAACTCGTCAGCTGCTTAGAATACGAGGGTCGGAATTCCATGGGAATTATATCACGGGCAGTACTTATGCCCTAATTCATTAATAGTGCGTTTACATTTGAGAAAAATCTAGTCCTTACGAGATTTCGAGCATAATCTAATAGATTCCCTTACAAAACAAAATCTACTTCGTCACTAGATTTGATAGTTTTAGTTTTTTTTTCAAATTGTACTGTACCTGCATATAAAGGGTGTCCCAACAAGAACGCAAGATTTAAATTTGGCGCCATTCGAAGTGTCATTGTTTGACATTTGAACAATTGTTATTGTTTGCTAGTAGAAGGTACGAGGTTAGTAAAAATGAAGCGCTACACGAATGAACAACGCATTCTCATTGTGAAATTGTTTTACCAAAATGGTGAAAGTTTTGCGGCTACAGTTCGCAAATTTGCGATCAATTTGGGGTCACAATAATGCTCCAAAAGAGCCAACTGTAAAGACATTAATGGATAAATTTGCCGAAACTGGGTCTGTTAGTGATGTAAAGACAACAACGCGCCTTCGACCAGGTCGATCGACCGAAAATGTCGCAGCTGTACGCGATGATGTCACTCAAACGCAGGTCAAGCGCAAACAGTCAATGGTGTTCGGTATCGTGAAATGATAACCAGTTTTTTCGTGCCTAGAATTGAAGAAATGAATGTGGAGGGCATGTGGTTTCAACATGACGGCGCCACATGTCATATAGCCAGAGAAACAATTCAATTGCTACATCAGTCATTTCCCGGTCGTGTTATTTCGCATTTTGGAGACCAGAATTGGCCGCCTAGATCGTGCGATTTAACACCATTAGACTTTTTTCTTTGGGATTTTTTGAAGTCGATGGGTTACGCGAATAAGCCGACGACGACTCAAGCCTTAAAAGAGGAAATTGGACGCTGCATTAATGAAATACCGCAGCATTTATGCAAAACGGCCATTGAAAATTTCATTAAAAGATCGCATGTGTGCCAGCAAAGCCGCGGCGGCCATCTGCCCGATTTGTTGTTCCACACATAACCTCATTTTGTCTACTTTACGATATAATAAAGTTTCACGTTTTTTTTTTTAATATCTGTGTTTTATTTAAAATTTAAATCTTGCGTTCTTGTTGGGACACACTTTATAACAAGGTGTACAAATTGGCTACATTGCAGTTGTTTGGTTGCAGTTTCGGAAATTTTGCAGTTAATGGGTTGTGTTTTGGATAAAAAATCTTGATAAATGTTAAAAACTTTATGTAAACGGTAGAGATTTAAAAAATGATTTTAATTGAAATCTACCAATGCCGTATAAATCATTTTCTTTTAAAATGGTTGTTGACTTCGATAATGAAATATAAAAATATTACTACACTGCATTTTACGATAGTTTGCAAAATATGTATATGAAAAATGGAAGTGATGGATTTAATGGTTTGGAACAAAAGTGTAAATAATTTATGTACATGAACCTTCTAGCACGGACAATAAATAATAATTACCTTAAAGAATCACAAAACTATTAATTAAAACTATTAAATCTTACTCCGAATATTGAAATAGAACTACTATAACTGCAAACATTTTGATTTACATTGTAGTATAGACTTACGCCGAAGTAATTTATCATATATCTACAGTTTGTTTTGAACAACAAGACTCCATTTAGTTGGAGCAGCTCATCGAATATTATTCTGTTGAACGATTTATTTAGTTAACTAACAAGACAATCATTAAAATATACAAAAGCATCAAACTTTTGATGCGATTTATCTTCAGAAATGACGAGGGTCGTCGGAAGGTTTACATAAAAAGTGTGTAGCACAAAAACATTTCATACTGACTTTTTGAAACCTTTACCGTAGAGCTCAGTTCATGTTTAGCTCTAGCAGGTCTCAGGGCTAATTTCACAAACTCTATTTAAATATCAAATCATATTTAAATGTAGATTTTTATTAGGTTTTGTATGAGAAATTACTTTAAAACATGAATTGATATTTAAATAAGTTGGTAAAATAGGCTCTAACACATAAATAATTAACAATTTTTCAATAATTATTTGTAAGTTTATGTTACAATAGCCCAATTCACAATCTTGTGCAAATGGTCTTGCATCGTTGCATGTGCAAAGTGGATATACTATACCACTTAACAATTCTTAGTGGTAAGTATCAATATAAAGGGTGTTTTTTATTGAGGTATAGAACTTTAAGTTGGCATCACTTTTTTAACTGGCGGCCATTTTGTCAGTTGTCAAGTGATTAATATTTAGTTTGGTTTGCCATTTCATCATGAACAGGTTGACAAAAGAACCACGCTTGCAAATCGTGCAAATTTATTTCGAAAATAATGGTTCAGTTCGCGAAGTTTACCGCAAGCTCCGTCCATTTTATGGTCGACATAATCGTCCATCAGAGCAATTAATTCGGTTAACCATGGATCGTTTTCGCACTACGTTTACTCTATGTGATAATACGCATCCGCAGAGACGTCGAACAGTGCGCACCGAAGAAACAATTGCCGCTGTAGAGCAAAGTGTTGAAGAGGACCCGAATGAATCGATTCGCCACCGTGCACAGCAATTGGAGCCGACTAACCGACTATTTTGTTCCCGAATTGGATGGCATGAATGTGGATGAGTTGTGGTTCTAACAAGACGGCGCTACATGCCACACAGCGCACGTCACAATCGATTTATTGAAGGAAACATTCGATGAGCGCATAATTTCGCGGAATGGACCTGTCAATTGGCCACCAGGATCGTGTGATTTGACACCATTGGATTATTTTCTTTGGGGATATGTGAAGTCCCTCGTCTACGCCAACAAACCAGAAACGTTAGGGGACTTGGAAGCCAACATTCGTGGCGTTATTGCCAACATACGGCCCCATATGCTCGAAAAAGTGGTTGAAAATTGGACCTGTAGAATTGGCTTTATTCGAGCCAGCCGCGGTGGCCACATGCCCGAAATCATATTTAAACATTAATGGCATAAAATTATCCTTCCAATAAAGCCAAATTGATGGACATTAAAACGATTTTCTTGTGTTTTATTTCAATTCGAAGTTCTATACCTCTGAAAAAAACACCCTATACTATAGCTCAATTCACAATCTTGTGCAAATGGTCTTGCATCGTAGCATGTTCAAAATGGTGTAGTATATTGATACTCACCACTAAGAATTATTAAGTGGTGAGTATACATATGCTATACCATTTTGCACATGCTACGATGCAAGACCATTTTCACAAGATTGTGAATTGGGCTAATAAACAATAAATTGCATAAGGAAGTAAATTAATGCTTTGAATTTACATTTCCAGATTAAACTTCCTATCTCCTGGCGGAGTCGGCCATTATAAACACACTCATGATTAGATATTATATTTCCAATAAAGTTAATTTTTTGCTGCACGAAAAAAGAATCAGTGATCGCTTTTGTTTTCGCAGTGACATAATACAAGGTAGTAAACTATCTCCGCTACTCTTTGTTACAGTTCTTACTAATTTACATTTTGGGTTGCACGGAAAAAATTAATGAAAAGCTGCATGATTCTTTTCTGGTAGAGACTGCCGACCGACTAACCAATCTATGCCGATGTGCATACACACATACATATGTACAAATGTACATATGTACATATGTACATATGTATGTGTTCAAGTGTGTATGTTTTATATATTTAAGCAACTGAAATAAATAAAATAACGTACAAATTCCTCTATTTTGTACATACTTTGTCCACTTTGTATGTAATTTATGATCTCCTAACATTAAATGTGAATTCATGGTCTGATTTCAAATTCTTTATGTGAAAGTACATTCACACACAGTCATACACATACATACACGCACACATGCATTTGCAGCGCAATATATGTAATTTAAGCCTTAAGGATTACACAACAAAGTAAAATAGCACACGATTGAACGAAATATATATATATAGACTCGTTTAAACGACAATGTTTGCGTTTGTATACCCTTCACCAAAAATGTTCAGATACATGCACATATATAGGTTTGTCATTCCGTGTGTAAATTTCAACATATTCATATGTATGTATCTGAGAACGGCAAAAGTATCGTTTTAAGTACTCTTTGAGTATTTGCAATCAAACAATTATGAATGCTCATAGCTAAAAATAAAAAAACGCTTATATACAAATAAAAACATTAATTTAAAACCCAATACTTATAACTATAAGCATCCAACTACAACTTAAATTTATACGCTGTGTGAGCTACATTCATACGCATGACTATTAATCGGCTATACATGTGTATATACAGAGCTATTTTATTTACACACACACATAAAGCATGTTTTCAAACAGCCAATCACACACACACACTTACACATTTCCATTCTATTTTATATACAGAAATGTATGTATACGGTGGCGAATTACATATGAATAAAAAACGAGTATCATGGGTATATTTCTTTTGTCCATCCATACTCCGAGTATAAGCATACTCAGACTATAAGTATGTGAGAGAGTCAATGCGCTTGATACGCACGTACCTTTTTATTTTTAGTTGTAGCGTATTTTAGTTTTTCGCATAAACGAAGTAGAGATGCTCTTGTATGTTAGAATCGGCTATAGTCATAGTTCTCTGGTAGAAAATATGTGAGCGTATGAATTATTTGCGCTGCAATTATGATTATACGCAGTTAGTGAAATTAAGAGCATTTACTTATGTAGATTTTTTTTAGTACTCATTGTCACTCTCTGATATGTATGTGACCTAGAGTTGTGCTTATCAGCTCTTTTAAGTGACCGCTCTTTTCAGCTCAGCTCACTTTACTGAAATATTTCATTCAGTTGGCTCAGTAGCTCAGTTCATTTGTAGTGAAACATTTTATCAAGCATAAAGAAAGAGCGAAAACAGAAGCATAAAAAGTGACCGATTTATACAGTGTGTGTGTGCGTGTGGTCATACATTACAAAACAAGGCAGATGAAGTATAAAAAATAAACAAAACTAAAATACGAGTACATAGTTTAATGAGTGGAATTTGTTATGTTATGTTATGTACATATGTATGTACAATCAAAATTAAAATTATTTAAGGTTTCTGATATTTTAATATTATCACAATACATATATAAAATTTTTTTTATGTACTTGTGCGACAAAAGAAAATTGCTAAAAACCAGAAGACTTGTATCGAACTCTTTCATTAGGTCGTTTTAGACACAAACCTATTATCAAACACACCTAAAATGCGTAGGTTTGTGTCTAAAACGAGCTGCTGAAAGAGTTTGATGGAAGACTACATGTAATTTAAATGGGTTTGATTATAGGTTTGTGTCTAAAACGAGCTACTGAAAGAGTTCGATACAAATCAAGAACCCACTCAGTACTGAGCTGAAAGCGCTCAGTGGATTGAATCGTTCAATTGAACTAGTTCATTCATGAGCTGCACAACTCTAATGTGACCCCATAAAATGCATATGTTCTGGGTACTTATGAATAGAATAGTCGAATAAGCGATGTCAGTCCCTCGCTACATTAAATCGATTTACCAAAGCCCTCAGAAATGCGAGAGTTGTCAGAATTTGATTTTAAACTGTTCATTTCATTTTTTTTTTTCTAATTTCGAATACCTGAGCATCAGATTCATTTTTTTCATTAATTTCTTTTTTTGTTAAAGATTTGTCATTGTCACAGAAATTACGGTTTTAAAAACATTAAATTATCTAATGTGGTGAAGGGTGTTTGATTCTCCGCTCAGCTGCATATGCACATTAACTCTCACTTAATTCATTTATTAATGTTATTGTACTGTAGTGATACATTGTAGGAGAGAAATCTGAACAGTTATTTAAGATTTAGAAAATTTAGTAGTTTGTTGTTGACAACTGAAAAGGTCAGTCACGTTTATGTGTACTTTTCGATTTTTCACTTTTGAAAAAAATGGATCAAAGAATATCGTTACCTTAATATAGAAAGGCCCTAACTCATTATTTTTTGAAATCGAGATTTTTGAATTTTTCGATACTCGTACATAAGATGTTCTTGTATCGAAATATACAAAAAATTCGAAATCGAAAAAATAATGAGTTAAGACTTTTCTATATTATATATATATAGATTCAATATTGCGTTAAAATTTAATAAAGTGTTCCAAGGCACTTGAAATGTTGACTCTGGCATTCGGCGATTCCACTTTGTCTAAAAATAGTGTTTATAAGTGGTATGAGCGCTTTACAGGAGGCCGAGAACATGTTGATGACGATGAACGTCCTTGAGTTGCTACCACGTCAACAAGTTAAGAAAACATTGAAACAGTGAAAAAATTGTTTTGTAAAATCGTCGAATCACTATTAGGCAGTGGCATACTATATTGGCATATCCATGGGCTTATGCCATGCAATTTTCACGAATGTTTTGTGAATGAAACGTATGGCAGCGAAGTTTGTTTCAAAATTGCTAAGTTTTGAGCAAAATCAAAGTCGCTTGTTCGTGATTTTTTGGGCAAAAACAGCACCCTAATCATGCCTCAACCAGACTATTTATCAGATTTGGCTCATTGCAACCTTTTCCTATTCACAAAACTGAAGAAACCAATGAAAGGAAAGCGTTTGCCACAATTGTTGAGATAAAATGAGAAACGAATAACGAGCTGATGGCTATACCGAAAAGAGCATTTCAGAAGTGCTTCGAGGATTGGAAGAAGCGCTGGCATAAGTGCATTATATCTTAGGGGGATAACTTTGAAGGGGACAAAATGGATATTTGATGAATAAATAAATACTTTTCAAAAAAATTCAAAATTCAATTTTTCTTTTGAACAAACCTCGTATATATCGCTCGTTTATTACAACATCGTAATAACTTTAAAATCTGATTTTTCAGTTAATAACGCAGCACTAATCCTCATATCGTTAGTCATGTTGTGTAAAAATGCCATACAAAAAAATAAAACTTCCTTTTTCCCATTAAGTGTTGGGCAAATTAAAAGCTTTAAACTTATTTTAGGTTAGGTTAGCAAGCTGCTGTTAAGGAGGGGTGAAATATAGGGTCCAGCTCACATGGGCCCAAAACAATGATCCTTTTAAAGAGTAGATAGTGAGAGAGGGTGATAGAAAGGGATAGTGATACACAAGATTGGTGTTGAATGAAGAGATAGAGGAAAGCTTAATTTTTTACAACTCTGCTTTTTGCACGTTTCTAACAATGTATTGGTGAAGCTCCTCTTGCAAAATAGTAAAATACGACTAAA
Organism: Tachina grossa; assembly: GCA_949987645.1. Lineage (NCBI taxonomy): Eukaryota > Metazoa > Arthropoda > Insecta > Diptera > Tachinidae > Tachina > Tachina grossa. The sequence goes on from OX465275.1 coordinate 33,307,681, forward strand.
GCACTTTTTCTTTATTGCCACAGATTTAATGACTGTGGGAGACCGAGCTCACACCCAAAATGCCTGCTCTTTTTTATGAATGGTGTCGCGATGTATGTATGTTACAACATGACTCATGTTGTTGTTGGTAAGTGGTAATTTTTACATTAAAGTCATATTCTTAATCACCCCTATTCTGCGTTTCGATTACGTTCCCGCATTCAGTTACGCACGGATCGAAAAGAGGTATTCTGCAAAAAAAAAACTGAATCGAAAGAAAAAGACGAAGAGAAGAGTATGTTTAAACCTGCTGCTTTGCTGTGAAACGGGTGAAATAGGAACAGAAAAATTAAGCAATTTTGCAAAATTTTTAGCAAAAAGTTAAATTTAGTGCAAAAAACAGTGATTTAACATTAAAACAAATAATAATTAAACATTGTTAACATTTTTATTAAATAAATTCTTGCAAATTTAAGTACAGCGATTAAAAAAAAACGAGATCAGCAAGAGGTATTTGTGGCCAAACTTATCCAGTGTGAAGAATCCTGTCGCGCCGGAGGTGATATTTTAATTTTTTACATATAATTGTAACACAAAAATAAAGTTTATTTGTTTAAATTTAATTAGATCCATAGACAATATCGTTTTTCGTTGCCATTAAATATGTATGCCAACTTTTTATACTGTTCTAATCACATTTCAGTACAGAAAAACAAAACAAAGGTTGTAGTTAATTAATTAAACCTTCTTTTGCATTTAATGCTTGCATTATTTTTTTAATTAATCACTTTTTGAACCTAAACAAACAAAAATTGAAAACGCTCCGCCACTAAAATATCAACTTACAAAAACGTAGTTACGATCGAAATGCAGAATACATAGAATCGAAAGAGAAATCGAAGAACGGAACGCAGAATACCAAAGTTGCTAAACGGAGAAACTTTCGATTCGAATCGAAACGCAGAATAGGGGTGAATATTCCTAATAGTATAAAGGGTCCTTCTTCTTCTTCTGTTCTGTGGAAAAAAACAACTTTCTGTAGGCAAGTAAACAAATTTTCAAGATATTCATATGCATATGTTATAAGTACAAATATATTTTTCGAGCTGCTCTCGCATGTTTGCGATTTGTGTTATAGTTTTAATGGATACAAAGCGGACGACGACAGTCTTGACACTCATACATAGAACATTTTAACAAGAAACCAAAACAAATGTACAAATGCAAACAGATAGTTAGAACTAATATTAAAAGTTTGATCTCACCAATTTAAAACCATAACAATTCACATTCTATCTAAGTGTGTCTTAGTAATGTTTGTATCAAAGTAGTGAATTTTTAGTATGGGAGTTTTATTTAACAAGCAACACAGGCTTCAAGTACAACAACACAAACACCAAGCAACTCGTATATAGCGTATTGGTATACGGCACAACTAGAAGTTTAAGAAGAGGTACGTGTTATTGAATTTATGAGCCATATATTGCAACATTTATCAAAGTGATAAATGGCACTGGACATAGTCAAGTCAAGTAGTATCACATAGGTATGTACATCTCTCCCTCTCTCACACGCGCTCTTTTTATTGCTCTCTCTCTCTCTTAATTTTCAGCCTTTTAGAGTTTCCTTTCTTCCTGTCCAAATAAACTTAAAATCTGGTAGGAAAAAATTCTCGGCTAGAATTTGTTGTCATTATAATGGGTGTTTTTTATTGAGGTATAGAGCTTTAAGTTGGCATCACTTTTTTAACTGGCGGCCATTTTGTCAGCTGTCAAGTGATTAATATTTAGTTTGGTTTGCCATTTCATCATGAACAGGTTGACAAAAGAACAACGCTTGCAAATCGTGCAAATTTATTTCGAAAATAATGGTTCAGTTCGCGAAGTTTACCGCAAGCTCCGTCCATTTTATGGTCGACATAATCGTCCATCAGAGCAATTAATTCGGTTAACCATGGATCGTTTTCGCACTACGTTTACTCTATGTGATAATACGCATCCGCAGAGACGTCGAACAGTGCGCACCGAAGAAACAATTGCCGCTGTAGAGCAAAGTGTTGAAGAGGACCCGAATGAATCGATGGATTAATGGAGACCGGTATAGAGCCATGATGACCGACTATTTTGTTCCCGAATTGAATGGCATGAATGTGGATGAGTTGTGGTTCGAACAAGACGGCGCTACATGCCACACAGCGCACGTCACAATCGATTTATTGAAGGAAACATTCGATGAGCGCATAATTTCGCGGAATGGACCTGTCAATTGGCCACCAAGATCGTGTGATTTGACACCATTGGATTATTTTCTTTGGGGATATGTGAAGTCGCTCGTCTATGCCAACAAACCAGAAACGTTAGGGGCTTGGAAGCCAACATTCGTGGCGTTATTGCCAACATACGGCCCCATATGCTCGAAAAAGTGGTTGAAAATTGGACCTGTAAAATTGGCTTTATTCGAGCCATCCGCGGCGGCCACATGCCCAAAATCATATTTAAACATTAATGGCATAAAATTACCCTTCCAATAAAGCCAAATTGATGAACATTAAAACGATTTTCTTGTGTTTTATTTCAATTTGAAGTTCTAGATCTCTAAAAAAAAACACCCTTTACATACGTATGTATGTACATATGCATGCATGTATGTATGTTATGTTTAGTATTCATAGTAAGTTTTTGCTAGTTATGTTAGTTGAAGTCTAGGGGAAATATTATACCTGCGTTTTAATTACAATCATTTAAAAAAGTATTACTTACTTTGGACCATTTAGTATTTTCTTTTTTGTTAATTTTTCAGTTTTGCTTTTTTTTGGTTGTTGGATGAATGTTGGCATTTCGCAAATTTATAAACCGAAAAAAATCATTCGTCGTTTTTTGTATCATGGTATGAAATTGCTGGATTTTAAGGCTGTATTTGTGCGTAACATGTTTGACCATGACTTTGTAGTTCAAGTTCCAAATATATAATAGTAAAAAGTTGGGTGGCCAATAAACAAAATCTCTGTAAAAAAATAACAATTCAATATTTTGATTTGAGCATCAAAACCACAGAGTATCATCTTTTGGTTTGTGGGTTTGCAACTAATGTAGCAAGAGAATTTTATGAAATTATTTTAATATATATGTACATATGCACATTTTTACATATTTATTTTTTGTTTTGTCATCACAAAAAAGTGAAATGTTTCTCTAAAGGGGTCAACTCCAAATTTTTGAATTTTCACTTTTTCCAAGGAAAACTTGCATCAATCATTTCTTCTAATCGTTCGCCAAAAAAATGGCAACAAGTACTCAATAAAAAAATACTTAACTAAATACTCTTAATGTTAGTAATTGCGTATAATCAACAAACCAATTCGTACGCTCACATATTTTCTCTCAAGCAACTATGACTATAGCCGATTCCAACATACAAGAGCATCTCTATTTCGTTTATGCGAAAAACTAAAATACGCTACAACTATAAATAAAAAAAGACATGCGTATCAACTGTATTGACTGTCTGTCATAAATATTGTCGTAGCATGCTTATACTCAGAGTATGGATATTTACTTGGACAAAAAAATATTCGCATGATACTCGGAATATATTCCATTTTATATATAAAATGGAATGGAAAATGTGTTTTGGCTGTTTGAAAACATGCTTTATATATGCGTAAATAAAATATCCCTGTATGTACGCATGTGTAGCCGACTAATACTCAGAGTACTTTTATACTCATGAGTATGATTTTAGCTCACACAGTCTGTACATTTTAGCTATAGTCGTTTGTGTTGCGTAATTTAAAAAAATGTGTATGAGCATACATAGTTGTTGGTTCTCTTGGTAATTTATAGTTATACATATTCCGAAACTCCAACAATAGCGTTACGTACTATATGAATAGCCTCTAAAGTAAAATTTTTGTATTTACGGTATTGTAGCGGTGTAGAATTATTGCATATGGGGTATTGGGTAACTAACTTCGAATTTTTGTGTATAAAGTGTTGCAGTGGTATAGAATTACTAAGAACACGGTATTAGTAAACGTGCTCATATTTTTGTTGCAGTACTATGCTGTTACAAAAATTTGGAAAAAGTCGTAATTTTTTATTTACATTGTTGTGGTGGTAAATATTTTTTGCGAAAAGTTACAATGTCTCTCCGGGTAGTTTTATAAACAACGTATGTAAGTTTAGGTTCCTTTGTTTACTTTTCCAGTAAAATCCAGTAGTTGAGTAAATTTTGGGTAATTTGAAAATTTTAATCTCAAAAATGTCTCTTGCAAAAAAAAAGTACTCGAACGGAAAAATTGCAAAAATTTGCAGACTAATCAAAACAGCTGATAATATTGTTGTATGTTTTTGTTGTTTTTGAAACCACCCATCAAATACATATTTTTGGTAATTGATGCATGCATTTTTGTAATTATAAATTTTAAGCGATATATACATACATACATTTTTATTTATTTATTTATTATACATATTATACAAAGTAAATTTGCATAATATGGTGTTGCACAAATATGGGCGGGGTAACTAGACCATATGCCCAAGATGGTATTAACAGTATTTTAAAAGGTTTAGTGACTGACTGTACACGACATATGCCTTCACATAGGAAGTAGCAACGTGGTTGTTAAAGAAATTCCACAAAAAGCCGCAAGATTATACGGTTATCCGTGGCAGATCAGTCAACCAGTGCGAGCGAGACGAAAAACTCTCGAAGGCCAAACAACATACACAAGCCTGACCACACTTAAGAAATAATTACGATGACGCGAGAGATGTTCCTCAACCCAGAGCTGCTTTACGACTGAGCATACATACATATTTCTAAAATAGAAGTTCTGTGAAAGCTTTAGCTTGTATTTGGTTTTTAGTTTTATTTTTTCTGGGTAAATGGCATAGGAAAATACATCAATATTTGATTTCTGATAGTCGGTACCCTGAATAGCATGCACAAATAAGTATTCACATATACATAAACCTTACATCTCTAAAAAACAAAAGTAAATAACACAATTAAATTAAATTTGAAAACTGATATATTTAACGATTATTATTCTTTAATTTGTTTCATCTTGAACATAAAAGATTTGTTTTGTTAAACTTTTACTTCAAGTTTTCTTCTTTTAAATGTTTTTATTAAGAAAAATTATACTTTGTATTTGCTTACTTTTGTTTATTTTATTGAATCATATGTTCTTCTCGCCTACTGGATTTTACTGGCAAAAATTTGTCCAGTAAAAATTTGCAGACTCTCAGTCAATAACTGCCAATTTACTCTCTCAATTGGCACTCTCTTTTGCAATTTTTGTGTGTAAACCAGTGTTACCATATGTGAAGATTTATCTTATTTTTGAAGTTTTTAGACATGTTAACACTACAAAAAAGATTTCTTATCTAAAAATAAGATTTTTAAAATTGTTACTTTTGGTACTTTTAATATATTATTGAGGGATTTTTTGACTAAACTACTTACAAATTTTCTGATTTGCTTCATAATGATTTACACATATTCTACACAGTAAATATTTTGTGTTATTTGGCTTTACTTTTAATAGTTTACAAGAAACAAAATAAATTTTAACGCATTTTCGTTCAATAAAATAACAAAAAAGATTTTTGGTAGCAAAAAAAGTTTTTTTTTGCCCGACTTGAAGATTTTTGAAAAATAAATATGGCAACACTGGTGTAAACCATGGGTGACCAAGATAAATTTAAGGTTGTGTAAGTAAGCGAAAAAGATAAACACACAGGCAGAAATAATTAATAAAAGTAATTCTTATATGATTTTTTTTATGAAAGAATTTTTTTCTAGAATACAGTTTCAACAAAAAGTAATAAATAAACATTATTATTCACTTAAAGTCTGAGCTTAAAACTACGAAAAACCTTACAAATTGGTTTTTTTTACAATTTTTAATTTTCAGGTAAGCAAAAGCATTTTTTAACATAAACATCATACACAATAAATTTCTCGCAGTGCGTTTGAGAAAAATGAGTAAAAAGATAAGCAAAAATTTATCTCAGATAAGACAAAATGAAAGAGAATAATACCCATTTTTTCAGTTGGTAATCAAACTGTAATTATTTTTAAGTTCTAATTAAATACGAAATTGTGTTTTTGAGCGCATAATTAAATAATAATTAAATGCCCAATCTTGTGTAATTAAGTAGTGTTTAAGTTTTATGAGCGCACCATATGTTTTTATGCGTGTGTGCGTTTATTGCAAACATACACATGAACATCATGTGGTTGGGTTGAAAACATCATGTGGTCGTATTAGGACGAATTTTGTTTAATTTGCATAAATACATAACATAAAAAATTCATAGTTTCATATCATGGTATAAATAAATAGAAAAATGCATTCTGATGCTCCTTTGGTTTCATAAATTGTGTTTTTATGCAATTTTAATTTTCTGCATTTTGATAACCTAACTTTTTTGTTTATGTTAAACAGCTGTTCTTTGGAAAGCTTTCCATAATATTTGGAAATTTTTGAGTGCTGCCGTACTTTCAACGTAATTTAATAATAACTTTATAATTAACCACTGAAAAAATGAAATCGTATTTAATTACAACTTAATTTTAAATACAAATTAGCTAATTACGTACTTAATTTTTAAGTTAAAAACTAGGGGTAAGAATACGTGTGAATTCGATTTGCAAAAATTTGCTACATGATGTTCACCCATGGTGTAAACGAATACATTTCAGTAAAATCCAGTAAAAATTTTCACAAAATTGCACAAATTTTGGAGTAAAAAAATGGACCTTTTAACAGCAATTGATCACTACAATGCTCAATGTAATTCGAAGCAAAACAAAGTGCATACTTTCCAATTTATATGTTATTACATGTAATTTCAAACACTCAAATTTTTTAGTGATTATTATACAAATTTGCTAGACAAGTTGCTTGCTTGTACGGTGGAAACTACACATGAGTCATATTCATATATGTATATTTTTCCAAGTATTATATAGGGTCTTCCAATAAAAGGCTTAGTTTGCAATAGCAGGATATTTTAACAGTTGTCATTACTGAACCCATAACTACTTGATAGCTGACAAGTAAAAATTACGAAACTTAAATTACTACAAAAAAAAAACGTACTACACAAGTAACGATAACATCGCTCTTTTGCTTGAAACTTCCTGTCCCACGATGTCACTCGCAAAATTTCGAATGACAACTTATATTGAAAACAACAACAAATTTTCTAATGTTATTGTTGTTTGCAATACCATTTGTCATTCGATCGTTTGCGAGTGACATCGTGGGACAGGCAGAAAATTTTCCTGACAGTGTGATTTCGCGAAGAGACGATCGCAAGTGTCCACCGAGATCTTATGGTTTAACAACTTTAGACTTTTTTCTTTGGGCCCGCAATCGAATTAAGTCCTCAAAGATGGAATTCGTGAAGTTATCGATTACATACAGACGTAAATTTTTGAATTGGTGATGGAAAAAATTATGAAAAGAATTTGACTGAATTCTTTTCTATTATTAATGACATATCCTCCTTTTCACAATTAAATAAACATCTAATGATTTTGCTTAAAAATATCCGTTTTTTTCTTATATCAAAACGAATTCCCTTATTGGAAGACCCTATATTAAGGAAAATTATATGGATAATAATTTAGTCATTCATTGTTGGCACCAAACACTAGAAATTTTTTTTTCTTTTCTTGTCTTGTCTTCGAATGCTGTTAAGATTATGTTGCAAAGATTTGAGGTTCCGGTAATGAGTTGTAATAAATTTTTGCATTAATTGTAATATGAATACCAAACAAAGTTTCTACATGAATTACTACAAGAATGATTTAGTGATTAAAATATATTGAAAAATAATAAAGATATGCAAACTGGTTATACAGAAACAAAAGAGTTAAATGTGTAACATAAATCGTGTTCCGTAAACAAACAAAAATTTTCGAATTAAATGATTTTAGTTCACGAATATAAATATGCACAAAGATTCCACTAATACAATAACTTTGCTTTTATTTAACATTAATAGAATTCTATAAAATAGTTCTGACTTTGCTAATTTATAATTTTATTTACATATATTTATTTAGCTTGAGATCTTTTCCCATAAAATACTAAATAAAAGCAATGTAATGGGTCAATAAAAGGCTAATTTTATTAAAAAACATATACATACATATATATATACTTATATGTAACATATTTGCTTAGTACTGAATTCGAAATTTCCCCAGTAAAAAAATTGTGTTATATAAAGCAGACTTTGCTATTATAGAGCAAAAGTAGCGCTGATTTTTGTATGGCGAATTCCCGGTTTGGAGTACCACATTTTTGCTCTCAAACGCCTTTTCTATTTTTCTTTCTCAGACCTTTAGTCGATAGTAATATCGATAGTGAAATCTGAACTATCGATAGTAGAAAAAATCGATAGTATTCCAGCACTACTATCACGTGATTTAAAAAAATTAACTTTAAGTTAGTTGAAAAGCATGAATCAAAGAATACAAGATTACGCATTCAGCTTTTGAAAAAAATCTTTTTCTGCGCATGTACGTCACATCAGCCGATAAATATAAGCACAATCACACAAACACGTCTATTTGGTATAGGCAATTTTATTTACATTTAAATTTCTACGTCATTTTGACGTCACACCAGCCAAAAACCAGCACACTCAAGTTAACAAATTTGCGCAATGCGTAATCTTGTATTCTTTGATTCATGGCTGAAAAGTAATGCAGAGTGAGGCAATTGACTGCTGCATAGGACATCGAAATGTTAAAATAGTCAGTTGATTACATTGCGAAATAGTTAGCTTAAAGTTTGTTTAAAGTTAACGGAATTTCCGACAGGTTATATACATGTGTAGGAGGGTAGTTTGATAATTCCGTGAAAGGAAGCAATTTATTTATCTGCATAGACGCCATTAACTTCTTTACATTTAGTCTAACGTCGCTTTAGTTTTTCTTATCCCCTCCAAATAATTGTATTTTTTGAGACTTAGGGCCATTATTTCAACTTGAAGTTAGTTAAAATTAGTATTTTATCGGACGTATAAAAATTTTTTATTAGTAAAATTTTACTTTAACGTAAAGCGAGTGAGAAGTTAAAGGGAACTTTATTATACCTGGTTAATTAAATTAAATTTGTAATAAGCAGGCATGTTCTGAAAATCACAAGATTTCAAATCACTTTGTGATTTTAAAATTACAATTGTTATTTGATGCTGTTCTGAAAATCACAAAAGTTTTAACTTTTCGTTGTGATTTTACCTTTTCAAAAACACAAGAAAACAGCTGGTGTTTTGTTTTGTAAATGTAAAATCACAAATGCAAATCACAAAACAATTGACATTTCTTGCAAAAGAAAATGTCTTAAATTTTTTCATAATTTTATAAATTCTTTTATAGAAAATTGCTCATTTTACTATAAAAATCAATAAAAAAAAGATATTCTGCCTTATCGTGGTTGGCGTATTTCAAATACGACTACGGCTGTTTGGTAATAGCTTAAAGAAAAACTGTTGAAGTCTTCTTTAATCTATTACCAAACAGTCGTAGTCGTATTTGAAATACGCCAACCACGATAAGGCAGATTAAGTTATTCATTAAATTAATTTGTTGCGAATTTCAAAATAAAGTCATGGAAAAAAACAAGCAAGTGATTTCAAATTGGCAGGCATTTAGCTGACCGGTTTAAAATCACAAAAATTCAAAAAGTTTTGTGTGCAGAACACCTTTCTTGTGATTTCAAATCACTTTCGCAAAAAGTGATTTTCAGAACATGCCTGAATGAACAATTTTTTATAAAATCCTACTTTAAATTAATTTTATTTGTAACTATGACCCTTAAAGGTCTTAACACATTTGCAATATATTATGTACTTTGTCTCACTTGATCTGAGGTTCGATATAAACGAATTATTAGTAAATCGAAGAAATTTCGAAACAAAATTGTTCGATATTTGGTCGCAAATCTAAAAACATTCGAATGTTCGTTAAAGCATACTACTCTCGATAGTTTCTCGAATGTGTGTCATTAGACGAGTGGTACTAAGTTCGCTGCATGACGGCACTTTCAGTTAAAAAATAAAATAAGAAAACATACTGTAGGTATGTGCAATAATTGCATAGAAGAGTTTGCCATGATAGCCTAGTGGATGTGTGTCAGTCTGTTAGAATGGATGTACCATGTTCAAATCCTGCAGCGTAAGTTAAGTTAAAAATAAAAATAAAACAAGTAAATTAAAATAAATAAATAAAATAAAAAAAATAATGGCCTGTTTCACAATAACGAAAGAAAACTGAAACGAAACTTTCGATTGAAAATTTAAATTGAAAACAGCAATAAAATATAAAAATTTGTACTTTTTCCGCTGCCTTTTTGAGATATCGAAATTCGTTCGATATTCCCTCACTTTTGATATTGCTAGCGAAACTACGAGATCGAACGTTTTTTGGGACAAAACTGAGCGAGAGATGAACTTTTTTCGATTCATTTTTGAGTGTCACTCTCGATAGTTTTATACGATAAATGTAATGAGATATATTCGAAATCGATATCTATAACGAAAGTCTTGGTCAAGTGGGTATATACATACACACATACATACACAAATATTTCTAAGCGCCTGGTAATACAAAAAGAAATCTCAAGAAATTTGATATTTAATTATTTTTTTAATAAAAACACAATCATTTTAATTTTTCTGCAAAAACATTATTTATTTATAAATGAATTTACAACAGAAAAAATTTACAAAAAGCGAAATATGTAAGGCAGCTGATTCAATGATGAAATCAATACTGCTTTGTAAACCCAAAGAAAATAAAAACCGACAAAATTGAATAGTTTTTAAACAATTCCAGTACGCATTACTACTTTCGAAAAGCATCGATTTTAGTGACACACATAATTCTTTAAAACAAAACACAAGTAAATAATAGGTATATGAAAAATAGATATTTTATTACTTATTTTAATTAAATAATATTCTAGATAAATAAATAGAAATAATATATTAAATGCTTAATAGTATAGTATATAATAAATTAGTATTGAAGTTGAAAAAGGAATTCATTATATCATGTAAATATCAAACCCATTACCAAAGCGAAAATTATAAATTAAGAATAATAATTAGAGCGTGAAAACTATACTTTAGAATTATGTATAGAGGTTTTGCTTGCAAAAATAAATTAATACATTTTAAAAATACGATTCGAGAAATACTGCAGCTAAAAGGAAGATTTAAAAAGATGAGCTAACAATTCAGGTTCTGACAATTCCATTTTGAATTTTTGCACAATGTCCTGAACTTTTAGGCGACGTCTTACGTGAGGAGGTTGGAATCTGAAAATGGGAAATAGATAAATTAGTTATATATATATATATATATATATATATATATATATATATTTTTTTTTTTTTCTTCAGTTGCATAAATACTATTTTCAAATTACCCTTCATTGTCCAAGCGTCTTCTTTTAGCCATGTTATGAGCAGTCTGTCTAACAAGATTGCCGACAACTCTCCTACTCAAAACCATACCATCTACCAAAGGTGTGGCGAAGCTCATACGACCTGGAGGCCCTTGCAATTTTACTCTCAAGAGTCCGGATTGCAAAGCGTGAATAAAGATAACATGGACATCGCATGCCCTTGGCAGTTGTAAAATATTAGCTTCTTCTCCCGTTTTTGTATAAGGTAACAAATCCTCTGAAAATTAAATTTAGATTTTTTTTGCTTTTTGAGTTCATGAGTGTTAGCGAAAATAAAAGCGATGATTTTTTTCTTACCTATCGGAAAATTTAAGAGATCTTCAAACGACTCAAGCCAAGCTAAATAAATTTTTGCTGGTGGCTGAGCCAACAATGAAGGTTTCATGGCATTAGCCTTACGTCTAGTCGGTGGCACAGGATCTTTCGATTTATCCAATTCTAAGGACATATTTCGTGATCTTTGTGCAGTGTTTTTGTTTGCTTCACCTAGCGTTGAGTTTGTTTCAGTGCTACGTGACCAAACGTTTGTCGATTGATCTGTGGAACTTGAAACACAACAACCATCTGTTTCGGAATGTAGATTCCATTCTGTGGGCACTACGAAAGCTATTTCAGAAGCCACATCGGCCCAATATAAAACTTTAGATTCGCCATTAAATTTCATATCTAGGGGCTGGGAACGATTTGATTGAGGTTTCTCTTCTGACTTTTGAGTAGCAGTTTTTAAGAACCAAGATGTTGAAACCAAACCAGACCAACCAGAATGCTCAGATATTTCGACGGGCCAACCTAACGATATTTTTGTTTATATCTAAAAATATATGTAGCTTAAAACATTTAAGTTTACCCAAAGTCAGCAGCATATTGCCAAAGTGTGGATCCAATGTGCGTATATTCTCCTCACTCATATTATTTATTATTTCCTCAGCTGTTGTTTGACCAGATTTGACATAAAACACGTGTACGGTATCGTAAGTACGAGCACTTAACTTATCTAAAACATTTAATTCCGCTGCGAAATTTGTGTGCTTTGTATCTAATACAATTAGGGGTCGCTGTGGTGGCGCTCCCAATGTTTCGGCCGGTCTATTGGGATTTCTTTCTTCAAATGTTAGAAACCCGAAATGCGACAGAAACAAACGAGCTGCTTGAAACTCGTGACAAACTAAGGGTGGACAACTTTCCTGTGCGTGCGATAACGAGTCCGAACTATTATCAGTCTCGGCCCACGCTAATTTTTCCTGAATAGTTTGATTTTCTAACATTGTTTCCAATTGTTTAATGATTTCCTGACCATATTGGTCACGAATCTGTTCAAAAGTGGGTATAGAAAAGTCAGCCACACAGGGTGTAACTTTTTCCACACCCTCAGGAAAATTCTTCTGATCAAATTCAATACGTTGCGGTACTTCGTTCATCGGTATTGGTCGTCCAGGGTTGACGGCATGATATTTAGTTCCAGATTTGCTACGTGGCAAATGTCGCAGTTGCATTGTCCAAGCATGACGGCCGAATGGACCGCGTATAAGTACTAAAAGTATTTAATATCGTTTAAAAAAAAAATTAAAAAAATTTAAAAAAAAAATTTAAAAAAAAAATAAAAAAAATAAAAAAATAATAATAAAATAAAAATTTGCGAAATTGTACATATGTACATTTTTATGTATGCAAAAACTTTGTTAGGAAAACATGTTAATTAAAAAAATTTAAATTAAAATTGCTGAATTATCATTATGAATTTTGTTATCTTTTATATGAAAAAATAAAAATTGCTTCAAATTTGCCGTTATTTTCGGAAACAGTGTAGTGTGGCCGTTTTAGCATTTTTGTAACTAAATTTAACATTTCAAATTTATTTAGGTTAAGTTAAAAGAACAGTTCACCACTGAAGCCAGACCACTTGGAGGCTATTAGGCCCATAGAGATTTTCAGGTCCGGATTTCCCACCTTAAAACTATATAGAACACTTCTTCTTAAAGAAGTGACCACCTGGATGCTTAAACACCGGTTAACTCCTCTAGTGGCTATTCTTCTGGAACTCATCCAATCGCACAGTGCATCGTGATGAGCCATAACGGGTGTGCAAGCGTTTTTTTTAGAGGTTGGATACTGGGGATCTGCTCAGTCATTCGAAACGAAAGCAAATGCTATCGAATTGAAGTGTTAATGACATACAAATGCTTTCGAATTATAATGTTAATAACATACAAACCCCAAAGCATTTTCTTTCGTTTAGAAATACAGACTAGGCCTTTATTTTACAAAAAAAAGTCATAGACATGCTACAAGTAGGTGTGATGGTCCACCTAAGTGATGTCTTCTTCATAGCCTTTCTAAGCTAAACTAATTAATTATAATCACTCTCGTAATTATGAATATCCATTTGTGAGTTTGCAATCTTCAAGGTCGTGCCTGCTCTTTAGTTTTCCTGCAATCCTTCATGCAATGCGACTTATGTCGTAAGGACCTAATAGCGACCGAATTGTTCACATTTGTGTCTATAGCAGTGGTTTTTAAAATTAGGCTCTGGATTCATTTGGAAGCTTCGATTATAGCCTTAAATTTTCCAACATTATCTCGAAGACGGTACGGATGTTGGTCAACCTAAGTGATGATATCAGTACCTGGATTCAGTAACTTGTATTACGATAATCGCATCGCTATAATAAATATAACGAAAATTTATCCACTTTGCTATTCAGTAACATATTTTAACGATGTTCGGTGTCGGTTGAAGAAAAAAAATTAAGTCACAAGATTTAATTTGTTGAGTTTTTCTTAATTATTCTTTGTGCTTTTAGCTTGTTTTCACATTTTCAATATTGAATTAATTTGGTGAATAAGATAAAGTGGTCGACTATCGTAAAAAAGAAAATACAGAATCACATTATCGTTATCGCAAGCGAATAAATGTGTCGATAAATATTGCGATTTTCGGTTCGCAAAAAGTTACAGAATCCAGGTACAGATCCGATCTTTTACTAAAGATCCTCTTACAAACATATTTTCGAGGGTACACTCAAGTCAGATGGTAATTGTTTAGTACCATTTGGTATTTTCTGGATGGACTACCAAAGGATTTCCTTTGGTCCAACCTAATACATTGCTAGAGAACACAAGTTTCATCCCTTACGTAACCACTATTGCACTTCAAGACTCCACTTCGAAAGGAAATTTTCGAACGACAAAAAATCTTTGTGGATCTTCTAGAACCCTTCTTATAAATTTATACAGATGGCTAGCTATAGGAGAGGTGTGTCTACATATAATGTAGACTGTTCTAATGGACACCAAAGCTGCAATTAGATCCTTAAAGGTGTTTCGGTAAATTCGAATATCCTCAGATTTAATTTCAGATCATCCCAACAGCGCCCTCAAATGTGTGCGAGAACATCGGACTGTTGCCGGACACTTGCTCTTGGATAATTTGGCAAGAAAGGGAATAAGTGTACACCATAATGTGATCACTCTGTGTTATTCCGATCTCATCTTGCTGGAAACGTATTGCAAATTCAGCTGGCTCAATGAGCCTAAATATTTTATAATGAGAACTCTTTGTATTCAGTTGAATACAAACAGAGCAATGAAACTCTATATGTTTTTTATGAGTATGACTAACTCATTTTTAATACTCATGCTAAACGGCTGGCTATACTCATAATAGCTACTGTTATCGCAGTCTGAATTAAGAGCAACAGGAGACGATAATACACTTTATATACCTCCGTATATCAGTGATTCCCGACAATAATCAATTCCAATGAATGGATCTATCGTTTCCGCATTTCGCGAATTAGGCATGAACTCTCAAAAAGCCGTCGTTCTATCCCCGAGATTTTAATATTTTTCACCTTTAAAAGCAATATTCTCTCTGCACTCTATCTATCATTAATTCATCAATTAAAGTTACAAAGCAGCAGCCGTCTTTTAAATGGGTTTATATTATGAAAATATATGTGGCTATATATAATAATTGCTTAAGTCAACTTAAGCAAGTTTAGCTTTATTAGGCTGTACTATTTCCCAGTTAAAATTTACAGTGATTACAAGGCTACACATGCAAAGAAAAAATCACATGAAATTGAGCCTTTTTGTCCGGACAGTAGATAACAGATTTTTTACTTAATCTTTATAAGGCTAGACATTTAAGATTTGGTTGATTTTTATTTTATTTATTATTTATTATTTATTTTATTTTTTATTTTATTTTTTATTTTTTTTTTTTTTTTTTTTTTTTTTTTTTTTTTTGTTATACCCTTTTGAACTTTGAAGGCCAGTATTCACTATTCTACACAACTTACAATTCTGGTATGATGGAGTTTATGAAAAATTTCAAACGATAATAACAATTCATTAGATCAGGGTTGTATTTTTTCATAAATCGTGCATAGTCCCCATTTACACTATGCAAGTCTTATTGCTAAGCTGATTAATTTATTAGGAGAGAGAGACGGGGAAAAGAAACGTTGCTGTTCCCCTCGTCTCTCTCTCCATGAAACTAATCAGCTTAGCAATAAGACTTGCACAGTGTGATTTGGGACTTAAGTAACGATATTTTTTTAACTTTCAAAGAGTTGGCGGAATATTTTATTACTCACAAACTGATACGGAAGAAAATTAAGGTTAGTAATAATTAAAAATATAAAAAAACATGAACAGCAATTGAAGTCATAGCAGAAAAAAATAATATTTTTTAAACTAATTTTGTTACTAAATTATTACAAAAAAAAAACTTACATGTTACTGTAGGCTGTGGATCTTGATCATTACCAAGTGGTTCCTCTAACAATGCTAATATTGTCGAATTTTCCGTGACAAAATATTTAAACTTCGATATGGCCTGTTCCGTGGTGACAGTGACACTATTTGTTGAATCCAATGAATTGCAATGTTTCATCAAAGCCACTTCATCTAGCAAAGAAGAAATTGATTCGGGACCACATTCGCTGGGAAAATATCCAACCTGTTCCAATATTATAGACAATAAAGCTTCCGCCGCATCTCTTACACGCATGGATGCCGGTTTTAATTCCTTTTCATCCTTAAATTTGGGTATATCACCAGATTTTCCTACACTTTTGCTACCTGAAATGCCCAATTCCACCACTTCTAAGACCGTTTGCAGGCAAT
The DNA here is from genome assembly GCA_949987645.1 of Tachina grossa. Taxonomy (NCBI): domain Eukaryota; kingdom Metazoa; phylum Arthropoda; class Insecta; order Diptera; family Tachinidae; genus Tachina; species Tachina grossa. Next base: position 33,324,286 of record OX465275.1, read on the forward strand.
CTTTATCTTGCAACAAGTACGGATGCTGCATAAGCCAAGCAGAAGTACACTGAAAGGCGGCCACTATAGTACTATGCAGATCTTTGCTATGAGCCGGTGGTGGTCGAGAACACTGATAGCAAATGTAGTCACAAATCCATTTAACGGCACGCTTACATTCCAAGGCGTCTGTGGAAATTATCGTAAGATTTTGACTTGGTTCTTCAATTTTTACTAAGTTTTCTAGGTTTTTTTTACATATGTTTGTATGATTTGAGTTCAATTCGTTTTTTGCATTGAAATCATTTTTTTGATTTTTTACATTTTTGAGGTTGAAATGTGAATTTGTATGTATGTTTTGATTTGAGATTGGTTTTTTTTTGGTTTCGAAATAAAAATGTACAAAGAAAAAGAAAAACATGAATATGTTTTATGATGTTAACCCAATTATTATGGCCCAATATATTTTTTCAAGAATGCAGATTTAAGAATTTTGTTTTTTTTTAATTTTTTTAAAGTATTTTTGTGTGTTAATTAAAACATGTAAGCATAGATAGAAATAGAAAGAAAAAAAACGAAAAAAGAACCAGTGTTAGTAATTATAGTTAATTTATAAATTACCACTTGTAAATTTCCTGGCTGCAGGCAGCATTTATAAATTTGGCAGTGTTATTTTTATACAAATGGAAAACAGAGTGTAAAAAAAATTAAAATAGAAAAGAAGACCAGCACAATAGTACAAAAAAACAAAATCGGTGGAGGTACATAATATGTATGTATGTAATTATGGAGCGATGAAATTGTTATGGTTAATCATTAAAAAAATATTAAATATATTTTATATAAATATAAGACGCATTTAAATTTTTGTGCAGAAGTTGTAATAAAATGGGAACAAGACATTTCCAGGGGATTAGTTAGTATTAAAAAAAGAGAATAAAATAACAAGAAAACACATTTGTTAGGATATAAAAAAATTTGCATTTTTTGAAAATTAACAAAATACAAATAATATACTGTACAAAAATAAGCCAAACAAATTTAATCCATTTTACAAAATGTTGGGCCTTATCGTCGTTGACGTATTTCGACTTCCAATATGATATTTTAGTCCTAGACTAAAAAAATGCTGCAATGTTCTTTATTCTCTTACAAAAACGTCGTAATCAAAGTAAAAATAAGCCAACCACGATATGGGGATTAATGAATGAGCTTAAATTCTAAAAATGACTGGAGCGAACATTAACAAAATGGGCAAGATACGTCAGGAAAACAAGTAAAAGTTGAAGCCTCAACATGTATTAATTGTGTTCCAGAACTGTATACGTAAAGATAGTGGGTGCTAGTTATGAAGTTTGGATAAAGTTTAAAGGCTCAGTTAGCCGACTGTAATGGAATGTAACTGCAAAGGTGGGAAACAACTGATCGATATTGTTATGTGAAAAGTAATGAAAATGGTTATACAGATATAATGTAACGTAACCTACTTTTCCCATAAAAATATCGATGAGCTGTTTCCTACCCTTGCAGTTACATTCCATTATAGTAGGAAATGTTGTGAAAAGTAACATACTGATTCTTACATGCCGGTTACATCTCTATAACCATTTTCTTTACTTTTCAAATAACAATTACAGTCGGCTAACTGAGCCTTTAACGGAATGCAACTGCAATGGTAGGAAACAGCTGATCAATATTGTTATGTGAAAAGATTCTTACATTCCGGTTACATCTCTATAACCATTTTCATTACTTTTCACACAACAATATCGATCAGCTGTTTCCTACCGTTGCAGTTACACTACATTAAGGTTCAGTTAGCCCACTGTAATGGAATTTAACTGCAATGTAGGAAACAGCAGATCGATATTTTTATATGAAAAGTAGGTAATGTTACATTCCATCTCTATAATCATTTTCATTACTTTTCACATAACAATATTGATCAGCTGTTTCCTACTGTTGCAGTTACATTGCATTACAGTCGGCTAACTGTGCCTTCAGACTAACTGTTCACATTACAAACAAAATGGCGAGTGTACAAAGTGAAATATGTAATGCATACATTTAATTATTAATGTACATAAAGGGTTCATTAAGCGCTTCCCATTTTTAAATTAAATAAAACCAAGTGTGTGTGAGATAACAACGAAATTTTGTATTCGTTTGAAAGGCCATATGTCCGCCACAGCTTCGCTGGGTGGCGCGAATCCTAAATTTCCAGTTCACATCACCACCAGTCCCTCAAATCACTCATGCCGAATGTTCAATGTGGCATGAGCTTTGCGACACGTAGCGCCATGCTGTTGAAACTACATGTCCTTGATATCCATTTCATCTAATTATGGACCTATAGCGCTCGCTATCGTAAAATGTGCTAATCGCACAGAACGTTGTCCGAATAAAACACTCATTTCGATAAAACAATTTTAACATTTGCACGTGTTGTTGAACGCTTTATACGATTACGTCCATGCTGATTTGGCAGACTGAATAATCGACAAATAATTCCCCAGCAAAAATTTCAAAAAAGGTAATAGAGTTTGGAATTAAGCATTTTTGGTGGAAGCACTTCCCTGCTGGATTACCAACTTAATGATTTTAACAAGGCGTGAGACTAAAATAATCGATTCTTGAGAAGTAGTACCTTTTTTTTATTTGTCAACCATGTTCACGTAATCTATTAAATCTAAAATAATCAATCTCCTCTTTTATCAAATTGTACAGTTTTTTTTTTGAGTTTTATGTAATTTGATTTGTAAGCGAGTAATGAAATTTGGTAATCAGAAGAGTAAGTCATTATATGGCAAGTAGTTCTGATGGTAATATGTAATTTTTTGATGGGTCGACATACATATGTGATTTCAACAATATATTGACAGCCTAAATCGATTCATTCTTATATCAAGAAAAAAAATTAAGTAAAGTTATGCGCGCATTCGATAATACTGTTCAACAATGAACAAGATCCAAAGATTTTGAAAATCAGTGCGCTCTCAAAAAATGGTGTCATCAGTTTTTTTGCCAACAGCTAATTCAGACTTATATGGCACTAATGTGGCTAAGAGTTCACTTAATAAATATTATTAACAAGCCAAAAAAATAATTTCTTCGTGCACTTTTTTTTTCAAAAGTAAAGGAAAAAAAATTTTTTCACTTTTTTCAAAATAACTAACAGGGACTCCTAATTTTTTGCAACAATATTTGGCAAAGTTGTAGTTACTGTAAAGCCGGACAAATTTTTTGAACATATCAATACATTCTGAACATGTCTAGACACCCTAAGTCCTAATTTACACTATGCAAGTCTTATTTATAAGCTGATTAGTTTGTTAGGGGAGAGAGAGACGAGAGGAACAGAAACGTTTCTGTTTCCCTTGTCTCTATCTCCTAACAAACTAATCAGCTTAGCAATAAGACTTGCATAGTGTTAACTAGGACTAATAGTTCATACGGACCACTTTTTACCTTAAAAATTTAAATTTTTCACAACTTTTCTACACTATAAAATTTTAGTTAATATTAATTATTATTCGAACTCCATTTGTTTCTATATTTGTGATTTGAACGGGCTAAGGTTCGTATTGCTTTTTAAGCCAAATTACATGTGATAATTATTAATGAACAAATAACACCAAAGTCTGTTGTAAATATTCTGACTAACAACAGAACGGAACAGCCAGCCGTTTTCGAAGGCCACTAAACCTTCATCATCAGCGTTCTTTTGTGTTTGGTCCACTGTGTGTGGTGTCAGTAGATGTTGATTTTTGCTTTATATACTTAGCATTATTGCAAATGGAATGTGTGAATTGTTTTGATTCATCTTATTTCAATTTGCTGAAAGCTTTTTTGTAATGAAAGCTCAATTTTACCATCTCTATATTTACAACAGTCTTACCATTGTCGTTTGTTCTTGACTAATTATGCACATGTTAGTTAATTTTATTTTTTTCAAAAATCATGTAATCAAATGCACACTTCACTGTTGAATTTTAGTAACACTTTTTGCAAAACAAAAACCTTTTTTTCCGCTTTTTTTAAGAAATATGGGAAAGAATATTTTGTTTTCACGTTTCGAGTTTAAGGGTTAATTAATATCGTTCTTATTCATAGTTGTATTATAGGTACAGGATGTCTTCAGGAGTTTAATATAAAAATCTATGAGTAAAATTTGTGTAGAACATTTTAATCTTTTAACTCATCCGAAGGGGGGATTTTTTTAGTCCTTTCGTTAAAAGGAGCCAAATAAGTACCCTTAAATAGGTATATAACGAATTAAAATGTATACATATTATTTATTTGCATTAGATTTCTATTATAGATCTTTAAATAGGTACATCAGTTTGACTAACATTTTTGTAGAACATTTTAATCCTCTAACTCTTCCAAGGAGGCGGCTTTTTTGCCCCTTTCGTTAAAAGGAGACAAATAAGTATCCTTAAATAAGTACATAAATAGTTAAAATGTTCTAAAATATATTTATCATTGATTTATATTATAGGTCTTTAAATACAATAAGCTAGAAATTAAATTTCAGCGCCAGAAATAAATCAACAAACTTTAATAAATCCTGCCACGTATTCAGAGATTAGTTTAAAAAATTCTTATTGTAAATTCCAATTGATCTAACAGAGGCGGTATATTTGTATATGTGTATTTATATATGTATTTATGTATGTATGCATATATGTATATCCATGCCGGAATGAAATGTATTTTTGTGCAGATAAAGAAAAAGTGAGGTTCAATAGCAAAAGTATAAAAATCACGTCTCAAAACCAATAGCCAAGCCAAATTCGCAAAGGTATACTTATATAAATTAAGTAAACCTGTTTAAAATTAGTATATCATGCAGAAATTTTGATGTAGATGGGTTTAATCATTATTTCATAAGACACCGATTTTATATGAATATTAAAACCTTTTACACTTTTGTTGTAAATACAAAACTTTTTTAATTTACTATCAGGGCTTATGCTCATTGGTATTATCGTTTAAAACGAGATTTAAACGACAATTTTACATTGAGGCCGTAAAATAGTCATTTATGTCGTTTATTTAAATCGATAAGGCCAACGTGTATATTTTCCAATTAGGCAATTTTACTTACAGATAATTTTTTGGCTGAATATTTTGTGTTAGGGTCAATATTATTATCTTTATATTATTCTTCTATTTATTTATAAAAGATTTGAGGTCTATTGCTTTATAAATAGTTAAGGTGCTTCCCTGAAAATTATTTTTTCAGATATCTTTGTACTCTAAGGAAACAACATTTTGAAAGCTCTAGTGATCCTTTGTATTTAATAATTTATTACAGCATAACCTTGCACTTATTTTCTTTTAAAGGGAAACTTCAATATGTATTATGGACAAAAAAAACCGAACATTCTACTTTTCATTTCTCGACATGGCTTTGTACGATATTTGTTCTACACAACCCTGTTATGTAATTCGATTCGATTTGAAATCGAACGATTTAGGAAAACTAACTCTGATAATAGAAAGATTTTTTTAAGACCTTTTTTAATTTTTCCATCACATAGAGCTTGAAATACTATATCTGACAGAAAATTATCCTATATGATTTTAAACACATGAGCTCGACCACAATTAATTTTGGAAATCATACAATTTCAAAACGATTCGATTTGCAGAACAGGGACGATAAATTATTTATTTGCAACATTCGTGAAACAAATTATGTATTGTATTTAGTATTATGTACAGTTATTTGAAGTTAATTTTTAAAAGCATACAATTGATCCTATGAAAGGTGGGAAATAAGCATCCTAAAACTTTAATGAATAAAATAAATTATGAATAAGGAAAAAAAATAGCAAAACATTATTCAATTCAACCCAAAACCAAAAGAAAAATAAATAGTCAAATATATAAACAAAACAAACCGGAAAATTATATACTGTTATAAAAAAAATCAATAAACTTACCGGAATCTCTTATAAAAAGACGTGCTAGTCCTGAAAGCAATTCCAGGGCTGCCAAGGAAACATTCAAGTCAGTTCGCCAGGAAGAAATTAAACGATGACAAACCAAATAGGTGGCATGAACAAACAGAGCGTGAGCATTGTCTGGGAAATAGAAAATATAATAAAAAGTTAAGCAATTTCATTGATATATTATGAATAATAATTGTGTGGGAAATATATTAAGCACAGAAAATAATAACATAAATAAAATAAATAATCATTTACCATAACCAGTAGCTGTTTCAAATTCATGCAATACTTCCATTGGTAGATCATCAAATAGTGTTAAGCTGTGATATTCATGTTGTGATGAATTATCACGAGCATTTAATGTTGCCGAACCATGATATGAATCGGCTGCAGTTGAACTACCAGCTGCTACAGAATTGCCAATAGTTGCGGTACTATGAGCACCTAAGCTACTATTACCAACACTAGCTATTGAAGCGGAACGCTCTGAACAAGCTACTTGCACGTATAAATAATTCACAAAAGAAACGCACAAATAATCATGTAATAAAGCAAAAAAAAAAGAAACATGAAATAATATGTGAAAGAAAAAATATTAATAAAATTAAAATAAAATATTGAAAAATGTAAACATACAAATCTTAATATAGTGTAGACATTAGGTGGTGCGTTTGAGTACTGTTCCAGTAAAATCCAGTAACTGAGTAAATACTGAGTAATTTAAAGAAATTACTCTCAATAAAAAAGTTTGCAGCTAAAAGTACGCGAACGGAAAAATTGTAAAATCCAGTAAAATATACACAACAGCTGATAGACAATTTGGCGCTAAAAAAAAATTATACATAAGTATGTACATATGTACAGGGTGGGCCAAAAGAAACCAAGGGGTGTAAAAGTTTAATAACTTTTTTGTTTATTAATTTGTTTTTATTTTTTCTTTCAGATTATATAGACAACACTTGGAGAATTTATAATGGAGAGGTTCACAACTGAACAGAGAACCAGAACAATAGAATTTTATTATTTAAACCAGAGATCAATTATTTTAACGCAAAGAGCATATCGTCGACATTTTAACGTCAGTATTTCGCCCTCTGAAGCGATAATTCGTTGCTTAGTTAATCGTCATCACCAACATGGCAGCGTAAGAGATTTGCCTCGAACCGGTATACCACGTTTAAGTCGCACTGCGGAAAATATTGAACGAGTACAGCAAAGTGTTAACGAAGCACCAGAAACATCTGGCAGAAGGCGTTCTGCTCAGCTAGAAATGTCTCGTACGTCACTACGGCGCATTTTAAAAAAAGATTTACAGTTATACCCATATAAGGTGCAATTGGTCCAAGAATTAAAACCCGCAGATCATCGGCAACGTCTAAATTTTGCAGTTAAATTTCAAGAGTTGGCCAGAAATGAAATCAACTTTATTGAAAATTTGATTATGAGTGATGAAACTCATTTTCATTTGAATGGCTTTGTTAATAAGCAGAACTGTAGGTTCTGGGGTTCTCAAAATCCAAGAGCCATTCATCAACGCCAATTGCACCCCATCAGGTGTACAGTATGGTGTGGGATCACATCTGAAAATGTCATTGGGCCCTACTTCTTCGAGAATGAAGATGGAAGTGCTGTAACCGTAAATGGAGAGCGGTATCGGTTTATGATAGAAAATTTTTTACGTCCTGCTCTTGAAAACAGACCTGGTATGTGGTTTCAGCAGGACGGAGCCACTGCCCATACTGCCCGAGACACAATGGCACTTTTAAGTCAAATTTTTGGAGAGCGAATAATTTCTCGAAATTCGGAAATTATTTGGCCAGCGCGATCGCCAGATTTGACAGCACCCGACTATTTTCTTTGGGGTTTTTTGAAGGAGCGAGTGTATGTGAACAATCCAGAGACAATCCTTGAACTCAAGGCAAACATTGTTGCAGAAATTCGAACGCTACAGCCACAAGTTTTGAAAGATGTTATGGAAAATGCTCTAAAAAGAGCCCATCAGTGCGAAGCTGAAAACGGTGGTCATTTAAGAGACATCATTTTTCATACTTAGTGTAAAAAAATTTCCATTTTGTATATTATATAATCTGAAAGAAAAAATAAAAAAAAGTTAATAAACAAAAAGTTATTAAACTTTTACACCCCTTGGTTTCTTTTGACCCACCCTGTATATGCAAAAAACCTGAATATAATATTGTACTACGTGGTCCAATCGAGATGAAACAGACTAGTTACATTATGGTCCATGTAATGCAGTCATGGATCATGTCGTTTTCACACAAGCATTCAATGCAATATGGAGTTGTTTTGGGGTTAGGCCGATGTAATGCAAATTTGGACCATTTAGTCCAACACTAGGACATATACCTCCTTTTTTCACATATTTGGAATAGTCGCATTATCTGCAAACAATATACAAAACTATACATACATAAGTATATATTATTGCTTCTGTGAAGCACTTTGGCAAGGCAAAAAATTATGGCTTTTTGGAAGCTGAATAAATTGCTTCTAGCTGGCTCATCTCGCACAAAAAAAAATCTCCTTATTCATGCGCAACACCAAGTGATTCTCTAACATTATCTCCCTTACTCGCGGTCTCCACCTGACATAAAATAGCTAACTTTAACATTAACTTCTTAGAATTGTTAAGTGGTGAGTATCAATATACTATACAATCTTGTGCAAGACCATTTGCACAAGATTGTGAATTGGGCTATAGTTTTTATGTACTCAGATGCAAAAGTTACTAGCTTGCAATTTTTTTTTTACTTTTTCCTCTATTTTTTTAGAGAGCCTGCCTTATGTTAGTGCTTTTCAGAAGCAGTTTTCGAAGCTTTTGTGATCAAGTAAACAGTACATTGCTTCCCTCAGTTGTTAGTGCTTCCAAATCAGATTTTTTTTGCTGGGTAGTTACTGGCTAGCCGCATGGAAAAATTATATGGTTTTGAGAAAATCGATGAATAATGTTTTTTTCATTTGTTTTATAAGAATACACCATAGTATATTTTCTTTAATAATAAAAATAATAGATACATATGTTTTTATTTGAACTTACGGGCGTGGCCCACGATGTCGACAAGAACCTTTCTATAGCTTACTTGCCGACATCGCGCGTCAGGCCGTTAAAGTTTCTAAACTTTTTACCCTCGACGTGAATAATTAGGATGTACAGAAAAAGACAAAAATGTTTGTTGCCGCTTATACCAATCATCACAACAATATTGTTCACTTCCTTTCAAGTAGTTCCAATGAGTGCATTTATTAAGAGAAATATACAATGGGAAAAGAACTTTATATATCCTAATATATTCAAGATATCGAAAAACTGAAAACAAATTTAAGAAATGTACACATTAATCATATTTAATCGATCAATAACTAAATTTTTTGAATGTTCCATGCGGGGAACCAGCAACCGTCCGACTATATGTATAAACAAAAATTTAACTATACAAATCTATTAACTTTATTCACGTTTAAAAACAATCGGTTATGTTCTGCATTTCACGTGAAATTACATCGTTGGGAAATTGTTGTTATAAATACATATTTCCAACAATTCTATGAAAATTCCACACGTTTTAATTTCCCGTGGAATACATAAAACATACCCTTATATTTTTCTGGCATCAAACTTAAATAAATGCAATATTGTTCATAACTTAATACATTTGTTTTTTATTATTTTTAAAATTTCATCAAAAACTTTTGTTTCCCTTTGCTATTGTTTGTTTATATTTAAAAACATATGGTTTCATTTTACTGGATTTTACTGGCAAAAATTTGTCCAGTAAAAACTTGCATTTACTCAGTAAAAGAACTGTCATTTTTCTCTCTCGATTCGCCCTCTCATTTACTGGATTTTGTGTACTCGAACGCAATCCAGTAAAAAATAGTAAAAATTTTTGAGTTCTCGAACGCACTTATTATTATAATTTTGGATGAACAAATTCAGCAAGATGCAGTAATTTCCGCTTAATTGATTTTCTAAAAATGGGCGATTTTTGGTGGAATTAAACGGAAAAATCATTTACTCGATTTTCTGTTAATTGATCCATTAACGCCGTTTAATTAAGCATTGAGATCAATAATGCGAAACATGCTTCAACAGGCTGCAACGATTTTGTATGTACATATCGCTCATTTACTCAAAGAACGCCATAACTCAAAAAATTGAATTTTTGAGTTAATGCTGCAGAATTAATCTTCATATCGTTCCTCATATTGTGTAAAAATTTCATAAAAATATCTTGTTTACTCAACTATTGAAAGCAAAATAAAATTTTTTTCTTTTAAGTTGCGTCTTAAATGAAAACTTTAAACTCGCTTTCTGGCAAACTAGTTACTTTGGGTTATGACGTTCTTTGAGTAAATGAGCGATATGTATGTACATATGTACACATGTGCATAAGCAATGAAAAAGTAAATAAAAACATATGATTTTAAGAGCTATCAAATTTTTAAATGTAGTTTTACTAATTACCATTTATGAAAATTTTTTACTACGAGTAACAATTACCCGCCACTTTTGTTTGGGATTTCTGAAAAAGGATTTTATTTTACAGTCAATTGTAAGAGTAACGCGTTTAAACGGAACTCATTTAAACAAGGATTTTTCCATATGTATTATGTGGAACATATTAATTCAATGTTTTTTTGTCAATTAAACGGGTAAATCAATTATGCGGCGAGAAATTAAGCGAAAACTACTGTAAAATATGTGACTCTTATTTAGTCTATAATATGAAAAGAAATATTTAATGATTTTGTACCTGAACTTAAAACATTCGTTTCAGTGTTGCCCTGACCAGTGGAGGATGGGCCATGATGAAGATTTTGATCGGCCGTTAAGGACTCAGTATCTTCGAAAGTAACAGCATCCTGTACAGTCAACAAAAGGCCGCCTAATAGCATGTGGGTATTTTGTGCATCAGTTTCTACTTGCAAGGCAGTCATTAAAATATTTATCAATCTAGGCTTTAACTGAATGAATGTAATAACTCTGAAATGGCAAGAGGATTATTATTATTCTCGATGTTATCTGTTATTTTTAATTTAACAGTTTCACATACTTTTCTGAAGATTCACTGTTAAGATCCCTAATGGGCAATGTTTGAAAATGCAGTGGTAGCGTTAAGATCGATATTAAAATTTGAATTGCTGATCGTCTCAATTCAGTTTTGTTAAATTGCATAGCCTGAGTTTTTATTTTCAAATCCTTGGCTGGTAAAACAATTTCTAAAGCGGCAATAAAAGAAGGCAACAGTACGTGTATGCCATCCAAGTCCAAGCGAAACAGATCGGCAGAATTTAGCAAAATACTGGCCAAAGTCTCATCACATTCTTTGTTTTCGGTAACTTTCAAGCATTGCTGTAGAGCCATATAAAAACGAGCCAAATAAACAGGTAAAATTTCTTCGCCCGTCTTCTTGGCGCAGAATATTTTGCACAAAGTGCCAATTGCTTCAGCTCTGCCAGATTCGTATTTATCAATTGTTAAAGTTGAAGGTAAGCTGGAAGGATCGTTTAGAGAATTAGGTTGCGATAGAGATATGCTTCCTTTACGATTTTCCATAATCATGGACGAAGGACGTTTACTAGCTTCAGAGGCTTGTTCTGCAATAAGGCTAGCTATTAACTTGGACTTAATCTTTATGAACTAACCTACTTTTAGTGTTTATCAACCAAGCATCTCCACCAATATGAGCAGCTTCAAATAGCCATTCACCAAATAAATGCAAAATACTATTGCATTTGGGTCTAGCCGAGGCTAAAGGTGGTCTTTGCTCTAGGCCCAAGGAAGGTAAAGCTAAATATATAAAAATAAAACATTATTATGTATTTAAAAGTGTAGCATAATTCCTAAATGACTTACAACCCAAACTGCTGCTGGAAGGAGGGCCGGAAGTCGGTGTTAGCGGTGCCGGAGCAGCAGATGTAGAAGAACGTGAACTTGTTAAACCAATTAAAGCCGCTTTACTTAGACCTTAAAATATTAATTATATACATTGATTATAATTTTTAATTATATAAATAGAAATTAAAATATAACAATAGCAGCATAAAAGAAGAAGGTTGCCAAATGACCACTTTCAAAATAATTTATTTCGTATTGTACGCACAAGTCCATTCGGTATGAATTTTTTATTAATTTTATTAAAACAGGAAACTATATTTATACCAATTATAAATTTGCTTAAATATTATGGCACAAAAAGTTTTTTAAAAGAACACTTGATTCGTCATACAACGCTTTTTCGTATGGATCTCCTTAAATCGTTAGAATTATACTTTATTTTATTTTTTAACCGGCTTCAAAAAAAAGGAGGAGGTTAACAATTCGTTTCTATTTTTTTTTTTTTTTTTTTTTTTGAGGGCGTTACTTCATAACTCACTACATGTAAGACCTATTGTAAAAAAAGTAGACGGGGCATGCCCACAAATTTTTTTTATTATTTAATTTTATGATGATCTACTTATTTGATTGCTGCGAAACCTATAAAAAACACCTTGGTTCTTGTAATTACACAATTTGAAAGTAGAAAAAATGGGTGGGGTTACGCCCATTAAACTTTATTGTAATATTTCACGCAGTTCTACTTAACAGATTTTTAAGAAACTTTCCACACACCTTGAGCTCTAAAATAGGCACAATCCTCCATTTAAAAAAATGGGCGGAGTAACGCCCATTAAAATGTAATATTTTATTTTAGGTGGTTATACTTTACCGATTTTTACAAACTTAAGCTTGAGCTCTGAAAAACACACAAACTTGCATTAATTTTATATATCACGTACTTCTTCTTATCTTCTTCTGTCAGATCTTTGCAATGAAGTCGGTTTTTTTGCAGAAATAATTATTTTAATCTTATATCACAAAGAGGCATTCAACTGTATTTTTATTTTGGGACAGAGTAGACAAAATGTTGTATATCGTTTTCTTGCAAAAATTTAAAATTTGCAAAATTTCGAATTTCGAATATATAACAACCAAAACCAAATTATATATTATTTATTATTTTGTAATTATATCATGTTACTTATCAAGACCAATATTAATTACGTCAGACGTCAATTTTGTCATTATGTAAAATTCTTTGGAAGTGTACTTTTCATACAAATATCTTGTTATAAAATACATACATATACATATTTATAGCAAATTCGATATCAAATATACTTATAGAACAAACATCGAATCAGAGATGCATTTATTTTTATTTGTAAATGTTATCATACTTAATAACCCGTATCGTTCCAAATAATTTGAAAGCCTGTTGTTAGAAAATGTGAGCAAAATATAATTGCATGTCATTAAATATTTTAATGCAGTTTGATCGTAAATTCATTTCATTTGATATTAACTGCTTTCAAGGTTAAAATTAAAACTATAGTTAAATAAATGCTTTAAACCGCAAATGCAAGTCTTTTGGATACCTTCTTCTTGAATGAATAAGATTAACTAACAAACCAAATAAAATCAAGTGCACCAAAAAGTCATTATTGCTGTATAACGAAATAATATTAATTTGATGGGCGTAAATTTGAAACGAAAAGCAATTGATAACGTTTTAAGCATTAAATAAAAATATGCAAAAAAAAACTTTTAATTATTTACTACATGCTGTACGTAGATGATTATTTACAAAGAAAATATATGTATAAATACGTACATATGTACATATATATTACTACACTGAAAGCCAATGGAAATAGCAAAATATACGTCTTTATTACGAGTATTAATAAAACCAAAGCATAAATGAAACAAAAATATTTTACGGTAAATATTAGCAAATCAAGAATGATGATCATAAAACTCAAAAAAAAACAACACGAAAAATTTGTTGAAGTTCAAATATCGCACCCTTTTGTTGTGTTAAGTTTGGCGCAACACTAAAACTTTTTGCCAAGCGCCTTTGCAAAGGTGGCGTGGGAGAATGCGGTAGATTCGGTTGAGGCAATTGTTCTTGCCCAGTAGCAGCTGTATTTGTAGAAGGCAGACCAAACGATATCGAACCTAAAACACCAGCAGATTGACTACCACTTGCCGCTACCGCACCAGTCGAAGAAGTATTTCCAATATTCACACCAGCCGAAGATGGAGATGATACATTAGCATTGGAGCCAGTAACAACATTACTACCATGATGATGTCCATGGTGATGTCCCATTAAAGCATTAAATGCTGAACTAGCCGAACCACTTATGAAATTATGAATATGGGACTGTTGTGCCAATTGGTTGTGTTGTATAATAGTTTGACTATTGTTTGACGTATTAATATTATTCATATTTATACTAATACTGCCATGATGGTGAAAAAAATTATGATGATGGTGATGTTGATGCGTCGATGCATTATTATTGGAGCTGGTTACACCATTACTAGTGGCTTCATTTAAAGCTAAACGTATGTCCATTAAATTGGTAATACCATCTTCAGCTGAACGTATTGGTGGCACAAAAATACCTATTTTTGATATTATATACATATGTATATACATATATAAAGCCATATTATATACATGGGGCAACAAAATGGTAAGAGGAAAAAATTATATTTTTCAAATTAAAATACGATATGAGAATCATGATACAATAACATAATATCTGCCTTATTCAGGTTTATTAAGCGCTTATTTTACATATTTCTATGGGAAATTTGTCAAATAAGCCTGTAATAAACCTAAAATATTTTTTATGAATTAGACCGTATATATATGTATATATATATATATATATATATATATATATATATATATATATATATATATATATATATATATATATATATATATATATATATATATATATATATATATTATTGTATCATGATGAGAATCAAATATTGAAATCAGAAATATTAGCCCAATTCACAGTATCAATATAAACTCACCACTTAACAATTTTTAGTGGTGAGTATCAATATACTATGTCGATGCTAGACCATTTGCACAGGATTGTGAATTGGGTTATTGTAATAGGTGTGTTTTTTTACTTTTGCAGTAAAATGCAGTAAATGAGTAGTTACTGCGAAAATTTTAAAATTTACTCTCAAAAAGAGCTGTTGCCGATAAAAGTACGCTAACGGAAAAATAGTAAAAATTAGTAAAATTAAAGAAACAGCTGACTCCAACTCCACAAAGTGTTGAAAAAATATAAACTTTTGACTATTCAACTCTTTTAATTATTGGTACTCGATACAATATTTTTATAACACGAACAATCCAAGGATAAATTTTGTAATTCGTTTCATGTAATATTTGTAATTAATTTCTTTTTGATTTCCTTATTTTCTTCTTGGCTAAATTAATAAAAATTACATAACTATTTGTTATTATTACTGATTACCTTAAAAAGCAAATGCAATACTACGTAAACAGATATTTTATAGTTTTACAACTCTGAGTAATTAGAATAATTTGCAAAACAAAAGGATTAATAAATTAAATTACAAAATATGCATATTAACAGTTATTATTATTATGCTTTCTAAATTGTTTTTTAATGACTTTCAAAATTTTTATTTAACCTTTTCTCAAATTTTTACACTTTTCATTTGTTTACATTTTGAATCGTATGTTTTTATCTTACTAAACTTTACTACGACAAATTTCTGCAGTAAAAATTTGCAAAACACTCAGCCAAGAACTGTCACTTTATTCTCTCAATTTGTGTTCTCATTTACTGTATTTTGGCTAAACGAACGCGATTCAGTAAAATGCAGTAAAGTACAGTAAAAATTTTTAAAAACTTTTGAGTACGCGAACGCAATTAATAATATACATATATGTTTTTACATTTATAAAAGAGAAAGTTCTATAAAAAATTATTTAAGCTTAAGAATATTTAAGTCTTTTCTTTAACATACGTAATTTAAAAAATTTAACTGCATTCATTTTCGGTAAAAATGTGAATGAAATTGAAATACAAATGCATTTACAATGAATTGCAAGTTATTAAATGCACTCAGTTTAAAAAATAAATATACATATATGGTACAAATTTAATCGTAATAAGGAAACTAATTAAATTGAAGTTTAAATAAATTTACCGAGTATTTAAATAAAACGAATTCTAACTTACATTTTTTTTTTTTTGTAGCTAAGATATACATACAAACATTTATACATACATATGTACATACATATGTGTTCTCGACCAAGCGGTTGTCAAAATATTATTCTACGTCGACTTCTAAGAAGGTTTCCCCAATAAATCATGGGTATAAAATCAATATCGAGCTTCCCATTTTTAATGGGAAACTTTTCCTTTCGTATTTTACATTTTTTTTTTCTTAATATGCTAAATATTTATTGAGTCTTCTAAGAAACTTGACAAAAGTATTTATGTTTCTGCTTGTTCGAAAATAAATTTCATGAGATTTCAAAATATGTTTAGATAACCAAAATATTTTGATGCTTACGTTAATTAAAAAAAAGATTTCATGAAAATGTTCATTAAATCATGGTAAAACGTAAAACTTATCATTAAATGGTACACGAAAATTTTTAAGAAGGTTATAATATTTAAAAACAATTTAGATTTTTATAAAAAATTTTTAAAAAGCTCTCATTTGAAATAAAGAAAAAATGAGATTCAAAAATTGTACGAGTATCAGTAAAAACCTCTCTGCATTTCAAACGACAGCTTTTTAAAACTCTATTTAAATTCAAACATTTTATGAACATCATAATTTTGATTTTAAATATCACAAGGTTCTTTAAATTTTAATAGATCGATTTTAAAGCAGCATAAGTTCGAAATCTCATTAAAAAATCACATAAAAATGGGATAGGGTATAAAATGTTCGCCAAACACAATCCTACATCATGGTTTCGTATAATTTGGCGCACTTTTCTGTAAATTTGGTAATAAAACCAATTGTGAAAAGGAAAACTATTCCCCCTTGTCGTGGTATCGTGTTCGTTCTGTCGAAAAATCTTTGACATTCACATAAAAATGGGATGGAGTATAAAATGTTCGCCAAACACTATCCTACATCATTGTTTCGTATATTACTAATATAAAAATCATTTTCTGATTTTTATTTTTTCTCGATAAAACAAAAATCACACAATAACAATTATTTTTGCTCGAAAAAATAAAAATCAGCTACTGTTATTACAATAGTCATGACAATTTCGGTTCCCACTTATAGCAGAAATATACTATATACTAGCAAAAAAATATTTTTTTTATATCGAGCCATAACCACCAAAAAAGCTTAACCGACGCATTTTTTTTGAATTCGTTTTTTGACGAAAATCGATTATTTACGATCGTAAATAAGGTGAATGTGCCTTGGTAGCATTGTTGAGAGGATGAGTATTTATATGTGAGAGCATTAGAAAAAACGTTGTCAAAATAAAATAGATTATATCTCTCGACTGCTTTCTGGTGCTAGTTCTTTGTGTCATTTTTGTATGGAAAATGTGTTTAAGCCGCAATACTGTTGTTTTTCTCTTAAAATTCCTTAAGTTAATAATAATGGAAACTAACAAATAAGAAAATATTAAAATAGTTTCGATTTCTTTGCAATACAGTAGATAACGTCGCCCACACTTCGATGTTTAAAATCGTAGTACATATTTAAATGGGTTTTAAATAATATATGAACCGTGAATTATGCTAATATATTTTAAGTGTCTCCTAATTAAATTCAGTACTCTGATAATTCATAATATGCACACACATAACTTAATTCAAATCTAATTTCTAATACAAGTTATATTCTAACTACACGTATGCACAAAAAAGAAATAAATGAGCAAAATGTGCTTTACGGCCCTTTTCACAATGTACAATTAAAAGCTAACAGGGACTTTAACGGCAAGTTTTGTATGAAGAACTGTCAGTTAAAGTTCACGTTAACTCTTAATCATACATTGTGAAAAGGGACGTTA
Organism: Tachina grossa; assembly: GCA_949987645.1. Taxonomy (NCBI): domain Eukaryota; kingdom Metazoa; phylum Arthropoda; class Insecta; order Diptera; family Tachinidae; genus Tachina; species Tachina grossa. Next base: position 33,342,137 of record OX465275.1, read on the forward strand.
GACTGTAAACTTTTAAACTCTCACATAAGTTAATATTAAATACTTTATCCAGGTATTTGAAAATGTTAACAAAATGTATATATATATAAATATATTTACCTAAAAATGCATCAACTTGACTGGATATACCCTTTATAGCTTTTAAAAATATTAGGGGCAACGCCTGTAAGCAGGGGTGTTGATACGTTTCCGCGCCTTTATCGTGAGTAAGAGCCCATTGAACAAAGTGAGAAGATTTGCTTATAACATGTGGTGAACACAATGCGGTTGGATTACCAATTGTACGTAGAAATCGATACCAAGTCTGTGCAACGCAATCGTTGGTCATACCAGTGGGTATAAGTTGAGCATCTTCTTCAGCTTTGATATAAAAATCACATAATTTTTACTCTTTTAATTATTAAATTAGTTTTAACATACATATTTTCAATTCTGGGAATGCTGGTCCATAAGTGAATTCCAATAATCTGGCAGTTAAAGCCAAATTCACACGATTCCATTGGTCTACTAACGCTACTCGATGACGCCACATGGCACAAGATTCTTGTAGTGTTTTCCATAAGGAAGGTGAGGGAAAACATCTTAAGCAAGCCAAAAGCCAAACTTCAAAAAGGACTTGCAAAACTCTTTCGCACAATTGGTCGCCTACATCATCCTTGATAGTTGGTGGAGCCAGTAAAGTTTCATTAATAGCCAGAAGAAAAAGCAACAAAGATTCCCATGTTTCACGATCCATAGTTTGAGATATTTGTGCAGTCTGCTGAAGAGTTCGTAACACACGATGACATAAAACAGCTTGGCGATTGATGGTATCAATACCTTTGAAACAAACAGAAATATTTTGCATATTAAATATATAAATATAAGTATGTATGCATATTTGTATGTACATATGTATGTCTATTAGTGTCCTGCACAAGACTATTTATAAGACCTTTCAAGACATGAGAGATTTTTTCAAATGCTTTACTACACCGAAATATTGAAAAAGAATCGCTAAACAACACTGTTGGCAAGACAAACAACTGAAACAAATGTCTTGCCAACAATGTTGCTTAGCGATTCTTTTAGAATATTTCGCTGTATTAAAGCATTTGAAAAAATCTCTCATGTCTTGAAAGGTCTTATAAATAGTCTTGTGCAGGACACTAATGTCTATGTTCTCAGTGTGATATACATATCGCACTTAATGAACAAGAGGGTATTAACTCAAAATTTTAAAAATTTCAGTATGAGATGAAAACCGTGGTTACATTTTATGAGAATTTGAAAATCCAAATACATCATGGTAAGCAAATTCCATTTGAAAATATATTTACATTGTTTTTATTTTAAAACGTTGCAATTATTGGGGAAGAATATTTTTGGTTTAAAAAAAGAGTCACAAATCAGAAAAAATTTTAACTATTTTATCATAAAAACAGTCACATTTCGAATTAAAATTATAAAGTAAAACAAATTTTACCAACAAAGGAGTGGTCAAAATACGCTGAAATTTTTACAGTAGATAGATGATATTGATGTTGTTAGTTTATTTCTTGCAAAGTGAAAATTAAAAAATTTTGACTTAATACCCTCTTGTTGATTGAGTGCGATATGTATATATTTAAATACATATATATGTATATATATCATAGCTGCCCAAAGTAAAACCAGAGTGCCGAACATCAATCGGCTCCTTATACAAATGAATATATGTACGCGAATACATTACTCTCGTATTTCTCTCGCTGGCCAGCTCTGATATATATGTATAATATACATATATATATACATATACACATACATACATATTATGTATGTATGTGTATATGAGCACATTTACTGCTGCAATGTGACACCTACCAAGCTCTTTTTTATATATAAATGGTAAGACTTGAAATGAGAATGTGGTTAAAATTTAGTAAGTGATAGTATATCGAAATTATATGTCAGATTTTGTTCATATTGCAGGCGGTTTTTAATAATGAGGAAATTGAAAAACTAATAGTACGCGTTATTCATTAAAAATTTTCGACTTACTTTCACCTTGACGTGGAACGAAAAGATTGTGAAAATGGTTAATAATTTTACGACAATACATATTTGAATCTTCACATATTGGTTTTGGTACACTTATTTTGGGTTGCGGATGTAGTGCTGTCATCCATTCACAATATACATTTACGCAATCTTTAATAGTTTCATGTTCCAGTAAGGGTAACGATAAACCAAAGCAAATAACATCCATGCACCAATTAACCTGTAATTAAAAAATAACATTATTCGAAATTCAATAAAGCATATACGTATATATGTACCCTGCAGAAAATTCGAATAGTGAAATTGTAGTGATTTACTAGTGACATTGTAAGTAGTACTACTGACTAGGTGTACCCCAGCCAATGTAATCGCTATTGACATTTAACATTAGCTTGTCATTGAAAACCCACCACTAGACTGTAGCACTACTGACTAAGTAGTTATTTTGGGACCACATGGAGACATTGGCACCAAAGATTCACTAGTAAATTTTAGGGGGTCTAGTCTACAATATTGATATTTCCTCGCCTTATGTCAATAGTAAAATTGTAGTGATTTTCTAGTGACATTATCAATAGTGCTACTGACTAGGTGTACCCCAGCCAATGTAGTCGCCTATTGACACATAACATTAGGTTGTCATTGAAAATGAGCCAGTTGACTTTAGCACTGTTCTTTTACGACCATATGGAGACATTTTAACCAAAGATTCACTAGTACATTTTAGTGACCGTCATCTACAATTTTATAACGGTTGGAGCAACAAAGTTAAACACAAACATACATATGCATATATTTTTTTTTTAAATTATTGCACATCATAATAAAAAAGAAAAACAAACTATTGACACGTTTATTGACCATATCACCACAAACATACTAGAACTGTTGCCTCTAACATATCTCTACTCGAGCATAAAAGGAAAGATGTCTAGTGCAATTGTCGCTAGAGAAAAGAGTGTTGACATAGAGACACATGGTTCTAGGCTGACTAGAGGGTATTTAAATGTAAATACACATGCATACATACATACATACATACATTTATGTATGTATATATGTACATACATACATACCCTGTCGGAGAATGTGTGGTTGACTACAAAAATAGTTAACTTATAGTTAACTTTTCTTAGACTGAAACTCATTTCAGTTTTATATTAACATTTTGCTGTTGCTATTGTAGATGGTACCTTAGCTGAGTGGTAGCGCGTTGAGTACACAAGGTGTGATGATACATGTTCGAACCCCAGAAAAAATTTATTAATTTACTGACTACCAGGTGATTTAAAAAATCAACTTTAAGTTAGCTGAAAGCAATGCAGAGTGAGACAATTGACTACCACCTAGGACATCGCAATGTTAAAATAGTCCGTTAATTACATTAAAAGAAATGCAAGTGTCAGTCAGTGCTAGTTGCAAAATAGTTAGCTTAAAGTTAGTTTAAGGTTAACGTAATTTCCGACAGGGTACTTATATTTTTTTTCACAGATTTTATCCCACCTAGCATTTGAAAGATACTTTTTTGAAAAATCACCTTGCTGAGTCTGTTTACAGCACAATTGGTGATCAAAAACTGATTAGTCACTTACAAGATCAAAAAAGGACTCGAAAATGATTCGCGCTAATGGGTAAAAATAGTTCGATTTAAAATATAACAACAAATTGTATAACAATCGCAAATTAATCATCCAGACGTGTAAAATGTGACTATCATTTTCGTTGTTTATTTTTATATTTTGCTCATCTGAAAGATTGAAAAATGCTTAATCGAAAACAGATCATGCAGGTGTTTGAAAAGTGATTATAACTATGTATTTTATGGTCATATTTTACGCAGGTAAAAGATTAAACACTGCTTGTAATATTTTATCAAATACAATGATTAGAAACACGACTGAAAGACAATTTGAAAAAGAGTCTCAAATGAAGTGAAATAAGAATAATAAATGATCAGAAAACGATTCGAAAAAGACTTTAAATACTACTAGAAAATGGATCGAAAATGATTATAAACTAATATAGAAAAAGACTCATAAATGACTTGTCAAGAGTCGCGGGTAGTCACGTTTTTCTACCTACAAATGATCAGAAAATGAGCACATATTCTAGCTTTTTAATCGCTCAAGAGTCAAAAAAGACTCGAATTTGATTGAAAATTTCCACACAAAATATGCTTTATAAATAAGGCTGTTTGTTGGTTTTTTTGAAAAAAATTATGCTATATGTACATATGCTATATATATATATATATATATATATATATATATATATATATAGTGCTTGACAATTCAATGGAAACTTTTCTCAAAAATTTATTTATTTTTATAAGTCGAAAAACAAAAATATTTTTTGAATAAAACTTAGAATTACTTTAAAATTTCATTTTGTAGATTGTTTGTGATATTATTAAGAAAAAAAAAATATAAAGTAAATAACATATTTCGAAAATTATAAAGAAAAAGTTAAAGTATTAAATTTTGGGGTATTGGCAAAACAATGGAAACTTAAATTTTACTCCAATAAAAATCGTTATCCTGTTAAGAAAACTCATTACTTTGTTGGATATTTCCTATTACTTCATCACAACGACGATGCATTGACCCAATTAATATATTTTTTTTTTTTTTTTTTTTTTTTTAACACAAACACAACTCGCAAAGCAATTAGCTTGACTGCAAAAAATAGCCAAGGTCTATGGTGGGAATCGAACCTACGACCTCTGGACTGAGCGGCTAGCATCGCTACCACTCATCCACAATGGCACCCAACTGTATCCTTTGAAACTTTTTGCCATTCACTCAAAACAGCACTGGATAAATCTTCCTTCCGTGTGTAATTACGGGTTCTTATTTTGCGATATACAATTTCCCATAGGTTTTCTATGGGATTGAGATCTGGGAATTGGGCCGGCCATTTCAAAACACTCACATCATTAGATTGTAACCAGTCAGTTACAATCCTAGAGGTGAGTGTGGTTGAGGTCTACTGACGGTTTGTTGCAGCGGCAATGGGGTGCATAAGGATAACGCTGGACCATCGGCGGATGGGTTTCGGGTTGGGGTGGGCTTATGACAACATGTCGGGTGAAGGATTTCTTGAATGTTAGATTTGGATTTTATTTTTCATTTTGCCTTATGGTTACTTTTAGTTATCCAATGGATTTCTAATTGTATAAAGATTGCTTTCAAAATTTTAGATCAAAAATGGTTCATCATACTCTGAATCAGGTTTTTACATTCCAAAAGATTTACAAAGTTGCAAATTGGTATTTTCGCGTGTGATAAATAAAAGGTCATTACAACAGTCATATGAAGGCCCGTACAAAGTTATCGAGAGAGAGAGAGAGAAAATAACAAACAATCGTTTTTGCATAAGGGGGTTATTTAAAAAAAATACAACCAACATTTTGAAAATTCTTGTGACGTCATAACTACATACGCATGTGTGCTAAAGGCTATACAATTATTGTTATTATTACTATTATAGTCAGTATGTTAATGTTAAATATTTACCTCTTCATCTTTAACCAAGTGGCTTGGCTCAGCATTTTGGGTAATACCTAAGTTTGTGGCCAATTGTTTGACAACCGATACAGCAACTTCACGGCCAGCGCTAGCAGGAAATTTATTAAGCACACTATAGCTTTGAGCACCGCAACTATTTGCTGAGATCTGTGCAGATAGAGAAACCCATTCGCCATACATTTTTTTGGGATGTTTGAAATACTTTTGATTTATACAACTTTTTGCGTCAGTTTTTAAATAAAAATTACTCTAATACATGTAAACTTATTGAAATAATTTCACGCGACTAAATCACTGATCACTGTAGACTGAATGTTTCTAATATTTTAGTCCGTGTTGTGTGCGTTCATAACTGGTTATTTTAATGAAATCTTAGTTTTGAAAATAATAGTATGAATATTTTTCTAAATAAAATGATATATCGGCAAATTTTGTGCACTTTATTATATATGTATGCATTTTATAAAATTTTTCACTAAATTGAATTCCACTTGATTAAAACTGTGTTGCCAGAATGATGCAATTGTGATATATATATTGTTACAGTAAACAGTGAATATAAGCCGACTCGGTATTTTTAATACTTATATATCGTCGGGTGGCTACTGGTTTGCCGCACAGTATATTTAAAATACATTATTGCTGCGGCAAACCAGTACCGAACGGACGATATGCAGCAAGATGTGTTGTGATTGCTTGGAAGTTAGTTTTATTTAAAATTAATACTTTATTTGTTCAGCAAAATATTATTCGTTTTTAAAAATATATTGTAATGAATATTGTTGGGTAAGCTAGTTCCAATTAACAAATAAAATGGGAAAAAGTGTGATAATAATATTGAAGTGGGGCAGACACTATCGAAATTGAGTGACGGTCCATTAAACATCTTACACTACCTTGCATTTCATAAAAATATATGAATTCTACAGTTAAATTATTTTTCGCGTACAAGTTGTGCAGTTTTTGCTACAAAACGTATTTCTTGTCTGACACTTTTTGGTACACAACACTATTATTCTGTGACTCTTAACTGTCGAAATTTGTGCCTACACTATGGTTTAAAAAAAAATTTAGCAAAACTGTCACTCAGTATGTATTCTAAAGAAACCATAATAAGCCAAAAATTATAACTTTGTACGTATTTAGTTTTTGTATTGAGTCTGAAATATATCATAATAAATATTTAGTAATTGTAGACAGCGCTAAGCTAGTGTTAAGTCAGCGTTTACGTTTCGTTTCGTAAATTTTATCTGTTAACTATGGTGGTATCTTGTTCCACAAAATATACAATGCTTGTTCTTCATCATCTACAATCTTAAATTGTTTGTTTACTGCGTATATATTTTCCTTAAAGATTAAAAATAAATATAGGTTTACTAAAATTTTAACAAACAAATTTCCATACAAAATTTGTTTCGTAAACCTTTTGTAGACCAAAATTATTTTTTCTGAATACGGCAGTAAAAATTTAGTAATACCCCTTTTCCACACGCAAAGTTTACTTTGCAAAGTTACAAAATACAGCAGTCTTAATTCAGCTGGGAGAAAGACAGAAAGAGACTGTATTACTACCTCTTTCACACAGCTGAATTAAAGGGGTTTACACACGGTCAAAATGCTTGCTGAGATTGGTTATAGTATGAATGAAAATTTGTTAGTATGTGTGACACCAACGATGCTTGATGAAAAATCAAAAAATTTTGATTTTCGGCATGCTTGCTGTCACTTGTTAATGCGCGTATATTGTTACCTCATCAAGCGCATACAAATTTTCATTATAATTATATTTCCATTGTGAACGGTTGCCCAAAATATTGGAATTAAAAAATATAAATTTGACTGGTGAAGAAAAAAAGAAGTGTTATAACTTTCGTATTTTGCTTTGTTTTTTTTTTGTAAGCAGTGCTGCCATTATTGTTATTGAATTTCTTTATTTATACTTTTTTATAAATTTTTTTTCAACCAAGTGAACAGCACAAAATCAAAATAAAAATGAATGCTTGGTGGGGCATCAAGCATGGGAACATCAAGCCGACAAGCACACGAACTTGACAGCAAGCATTTTGATCGTGTGCAAAGCCCTTAAGCCTTTGCAAAGTAGCACCCCTTTTCCACACGGAAAGTTTACTTTGCAAAGTCTTAATTCAGCTGGGAGAAAGGCAGAAAGAGACTGTACTACTACCTCTGTCTTTCATACACTTGAATTAAGACTTTCCAAAGTAAACTTTGCGTGTGGAAAAGGGGTATAATTGTAGACAGCGTTAATACCCCTTTTAGACACGCAAAGTTTAATTTGCAAAGTCTTGATTCAGCTGTGTAAAAGACAGAGGGAGGAATACTATCTCTTTCTGTCTTTCTCCCAGCTGAATTAAGACTTTGCAAAGTAAACTTTCCGTGTCTAAAAGGGGTATAACCTTGGGCTTACACGTGAAAGTGCAAGTTCGAAAAACTCAATACACTCAAACTCTTTTACTAACACAACTACACTTTCAGCACTTGCAGTCTACTTCCAACTCAACTGCCAAGGAATTTTACAAGACAGTGACTTGTTTCACCTGCAGCAAGTAAATGGAAAGTTAGCTAACAGTGTTGCCCTATTAATACTTCAGTAGAAATTAACTGTATTTCAGTGTAATGTTATATGAGTTTTTACTAATTTTAAATACATTCAAAAGCTAATTTAATATTTATTTTCTTAAATATTCATAAATAAAGCGGTTAATGAATTTTTTAGACATAAATAACATTAAAATAACACGAATTAAGTTCAATACTATCTGGTTCCCCCAAAATTAAACTTTTTCATGTTATGGACAACTCTGCAATAAAAGGCAAACATGCAAGTTGCAAGACAGTCGGGCATTTGTATGAAATTTTCGTTGATAATACGTACACAGAGCTAGCATGCCAAGTACTTAAATGTGTAAACGCAGGGTAAGTTAGTGTTAAGTCTGTGTTGACGTTTCGCTTTGTAAATTTTATCTGGCAACTATGGTGGTAACTTGTTTCACAAAATATACAATGCTTGTTCTTCATCATCTACAATCTTAAGCAAGGCTGCCAGGCACCGATTTTTCGGAATTTTGCCGATTTTTTCATTAATAAACAAACAAATGCCGATTTTCCGATTTTAGGTAAAAAATATGTCGATTTTGATCAAACCAACTGAAAATCCATTAACGAAGCGTTTTCAAACAATGTAGTGAGATGTTAGTCATTTTTTAGACATGACAGTTTTTCTGGAAGCAAGTCTGAGTTAATGGAAGAGTAATTACACTCACACTGTTTCTTGTTCAATTTTCCTATTGTTTAAATGCTGCGAATGAAATAACAAAAGAGAATTGAACTAACTTTTTTTGCACAATCAAATCAGTACCCCTCTTCTTTCCTCTCTCTCCCATAAACTCAGACTTGCTTCAAGAAAAACTGCCGAGTCTAAAACATGAGTAAGGAATATTTAACAAACAGATTGTCTGTGTGTAAGTAAAAATTAGCAGTTTTAAAAGAGAATTGAAAAGAATTGCTTCAAGAAAAGCTGATGTGAATGAAAAACTGTTTGACTCAGAAACGTATTTATTAAGTTAAACAGTTTCATACATAGCTAATACACAATTTTATAGAATACAATATGATTTGAAACAGTTTAAATCTATAAATACATATCTGAATCAAACAGTTTTTCATTAGTAATTATCGGTTACGCACTTTCTTTGGCACATGGCACACAAGAAATGCTAGATGTAAGCTCAGACTAAGAAAGCAATTTACATATTTACAAAAAAAAATTAATATATTCGCAAAATAAAGCTAACTAATGTTTTGCTAAGAACATTCTTAATTTAAATTATTTTTCTAGTGGAAAAAGAAAACGATCATGAATATAAATTTGTTGAGAAGACTGTTGTTACATCGAGCATCTAGATTCTTTTTAATAATTTATTTGTTTTAATTCAATGTATTTATCAAGGCAAACTCTTTTCTAGGTAATATCAGGATGACAAAAACAATGAAATAATACAACTATGAAAAAAACAACATAGCTTTTAACTTGTCCAAAATGTCAAAAATAGAATTTGTTGTAACAAAAAATAACAAAAATTATTCACATAAAGTTGAAAAAGGTTCTCCACGGCAGCTACCACTAAAAAAAATTTGCAACGTTTAGCACTTTTCACAATTCTTTTAATAGATTTTTCATATTTTTAAATATGTTTTCACAGAATTCTTTTTAATAAAATATTTTTCATATTGAAATTTTTAAATTTTTTTTAATTTCTCTTTCGTAAACAATTTTTGAAGCTTCGGATGAACTTTAATTTGAAAAAAATAGCTCAACTGCGTCTCCGTTACTACCCGGTGAATGTGCCTTGACATTTATTAATATTTTTTTGAAAAAGTTTCTTAGCCAACTATGATTGAAGTTTTATAATTCTTAACAATGTATTGAGATTTTGGGGTTTTGTTAACTTTTTGAAATTGTGGTTGAGGTCTAAATTTCTTTATATTTTTATTAATTTGGACACACGTTAAATAATAAATTAAAACATATAATAATAAATGCAATAATTATCTATTATTATTTTATAAAATGTGTGAAATTAAATGTGATTGTTATTTATGTATTATTAAAAAAAATTAATGAAAAGCTCATGCCGATTTTCTCGACGATTTTCGAAATTAATATGGCGATGAAAAAAGTGCAAATTTTTCAGCAAAATCTTCTGGCAGCCCTCATCTTGAGTTGTTTACTGCATATATATTTTTCTTTAATAAAATTAATAAAATAAAAATAACTAGCGGGAAAATGAGCCAATTCTCAAAAAGACATTTTCAAGATATAGATATCAAGGAACTTATACATCTGTACAAACAGTATGATTGCTTGTGGGATTTCAACTGTGAAAATTACAAAAATAAGGAAATGAAGCAGGAAGCTTGGCAAGAAATAGCAAATTACTTTCAAAAAGATGTAGCTGAAGTGAGACGTAAAATAAAATATTTGCGGTCAGCATATGTAAATGAAAGAGGAAAAGTGGTGTCATCAACAAAACGTAAATCTGAAACGCCATACAAGCCATCGCTATTTTACTACAATGAGTTGGCCTTCCTAGACAACATAGTAGTTCTGCGTAAGTTCGGAAATGACGGCCTTGCCTCTGACATCGAGTTCGTAAGTATTATTCATATAGTTATTTTGAGTCTTCTTGAAATTCTATTTGCATGCTACATATATGCATAGGAAAACGTTAACATTTCTCAAAATACCGAGGACAATGAGGAATTCCTACCTGTTGAAAGCGAAGATGATGATCATAAAAAATCACAATTTAGTTGCAAAGTTGAAACGTTTGCTGAACCTGAACTTGAAATACCATTATCACCAAAAATAAATAATACACCGAAAATTGTATCTGCACGATCTTTACCTCCTCGACCTGTTAAAAGAAAAGTTAATGGCGAAGTTAAACTTAACGAATCTGTGACCACAAATGCCTCATCATTAGATCATAATCAAAAGGATCCGTATAAAAATTTGTATTTATCATTTGGAAAAACTATTGCTCTTCAATTGCAACAATTACCTTTGGAAATAGCAATATTGGCAATGTCTGAAATACAAAACATATTGAGCAAAAAAATTTTAGAAAACCTAAAATCCTCGTCGAAAGTTCAACAGTCGGATTCGGAATCTGAAGACAACTCCAGTGAACTGATTGAAGAATGTTATAATGATTCAAGTTAAAATTATTTGTATGAGTGTATAAAAATGTTTAAATTAAAGAAATAAGTTCAATTTTTTTTTTTTTTGGTTTTATTTAGTTTTAAATTGTTCGAACTTAATTTGATTGATTTTGTTGTGTTGACATTTTAGCGGAATATATGTACATACATACATCGTCACCTTAAATGCAAACGGACGTAACTACACAACAATTCGAAATAGAGTTTTTGATTGATTATGGTTCATTTTATCAAACTACATGTTCAAGCAAATATTTAGACACCTGCGATCAAAAATGACGACTTTATTACAGAAATTCAAACGGAAGGAATTACGAATGCATCTATTTTTTTTTATTGCAAAGAACGTAACTAACATAAAAACTTAAATATACATATATATAAAGGAAATAAATGGTTAAAAACATATAAGTATCCATACTATAAGTATATTTCGAAGAACATTTTCAAGAACACTATTATTATTGATTTTGAAAGGTTTTTATTTCTCCTGTAAAAAATATAAAAAAGTGTAGTTACGTCCGTTTGCATTTAAGGTGACGATATACATATCTACCGCAAAGAGGAAAATGGAATTAAGTTCACTTAAGTATAAAACTGGATAATGACGCCATCATAGTTTCACAATTTATATCTAGGGGTCTACTCCGTAATTCGAAACGAAATCCAATGCTTTCGAATTGTAATATTATTAACATACATATGTACAAATTCGAAAGAATTTCTTTCGTTTCGAAATACAGGAGACCCCCGATGTGAAATTTTAGTTTATTTGTGTTATTTTGGAGAAATGTAAAATTTTCAGAAAACCTTCAGTTTTGTGTTTCCCATATTACATTAAAGTCCTGCACAAGACCATTTATAAGACCTAACAAGACATTAGAGATTTTTCAAATGCTTTACTACAGCGAAATATTATAAAACAAACGCTAAACAACACTGTTGGTAAGACATTTCTTTCAGTTGTTTGCAAGGCACATCAATCAGGTACCCGCGATTCTACAACAAATATTACAACAGCAAGACAAAAATGAAATAAACCAAAAAAAAAAAACAAACAAGAAAAAAATTATAAAAGAATAAGTTCCATATTAAAGAAATAATTTGGGTTTGAAGTGTACGTTAAAACAAAATTATCATACGAATTTTGACTAAAGCAAATAATACAAATATATTCTTATTGTATACGACCGTAAAAATTTAACTTCAACTTCAAAAGAGATTACGATATTAGAACTAAAACTTTGGAATTATATTTTTTATAAATAAGACAATAATAATTTTTATTGGAATAAACAATAAAATATTGACCTATATTTTCAATTAAAAATAGCTGCTTGTCACATCTCAATTAACTTTTATACACTGACAATATTCCTTCAACGTCTATTGATGTAATCGGGGCAGAGTCCGGCACAAATAGAAAAACCAAATTTTTATTGAAATTAACTTCCGTAATAACGGCGCAAAAAATTATAAAAATGTATAATTTATATGTATAGATCATTGAAAATTAGATTTAGTTGGTAAAAAAAATAAATTGAACAACAGATAAATAAATGGCTTGTAGCATATTAAAGTAAAAAAAATTATATACAGTATCAAAATATGCCCTAAAAGTGTCAAATATGCTCTCAAAATTTGAAAAATCCTAAAAATAGGCGTGTAAAACTGAAATATGCAAAAACATGATTTAAAGGGTAAAATATGCAAAAATATGCATTAACAAATCGACGCCTAAATTCATTAAAAGATCTGAAACGGATAAATATCTCCGCATTAATACGTCACACAAGAAAAAACATGCACTTGTATATTTGCGGTATCCCTGATAATCACTATTGTCTGAAAGCTTAAGCAAATAAATGAATCTTCCAAAAAAAGGCGAAAACAGCACCAGGTGGCCATTTAAAACCGGTTGATAATCAACTGTTCATGCCAAATTGAGCAATTTGAACCAAAATGTCAAAATTGGCTTAGACATCTTCTGAGATATTGTTTTTGTAGCACTGCAAACTACATGTTTTTTTTGTGTAGTTGTATTGTTATAGGGAATAGGTCATCTGATACTGAATTCGCCTTGCTTCCAAATCCATAAACACTAAAGTGGTCGGAAAGTTACTGATTTGCAGCACAGTATATTTAAAATACATTATTACTACCACAAACCAGTACCCACCCGACGTTATTTCAATATAATTTTATGTATTTATTTTAATTTTTTTTTTCCATTTTAAACGCACAATCACAATTTCGGTTGAACCGCAACAGAACAGAAAAACTGAAGACTTGTTTTTGATTCCTATAAACAAAAAGGAGTCAGCTGATTCATATCAGAACAGAAAGTACAAACTAATTCTGCCTTTAGGCAGTTTGTTTGAATTAGTTTGTACATGCTGTTCTATTCTGAATCAGCTGTTTTGTTTCTGTTGAGTTGAAAATCTGTATGTGTGGTTAGTTTTTACTTTTTCGCTCTGTTCTGTTGCGGACAAATCTGTAGAAAATAGAATTCAACGTTAAGTGACAGCCAAAAGTGTGTATGCATTAGCGTGTTGTGATATTTTGTGTACAAGTGTAATCAATCCTATAGGTTGCCAGCTGATTTTTTTCAAAGACAAAGTAATTGCAAAATATTTTATACAGAAAGGAATAGCACAGAACAGCAACAGAAAGTAAAGACTAATGAAGCCTTTTATATGAACAAAAATACACAAAAGTTAAAACGTTAACAGTACATACGCAACGCTTTCAGCAACGTTCGGCTAACGAGGCCTTATACTTGTCATGTTTTAGACTTGGCAGTTTTTCTTGAAGCAATTATCTTCAATTCTCTTTTAAAACTGCTCGTTTGTTTGCACTCAGACGGTTTCTTGTTCAATTTTTCTATTGGTTTAATGTTGCGAATGAAAGAACAAAAGAGGATTGAAGTAACTTTTCTGTACAAGCAAGTCAGTACCCCTCTTCTTTCTTTCCTCTCTCCAATAAACTCAGACTTGCTTCAAGAAAACTGCCGAGTCTAAAACATGAGTTTGTGTAACCAAGAAGGTCGGCGGCGGCTCCATTAATCATTAAAAGACGGCGGTGGCTCTTGAGCAGGCTTTGAGGCATTCTCTGTTTAATAACAAGCGGAAAACAATTCTTTCAACTTTTTTATTTTTTTTTTTTCTTAAAGGATATAATTTTATGAAGGATGCCCGCAACTGTGCTCCCTGATGTAGATATTAACGAACTTATACGTAAATATAGACAGTATGATTGCGTGTGGAATTTCAATAATCCAAAATACAAATGTAAGATGTTGAGACAGAAAGCTTGGCTAAAAATAGCAAATTTCTTCCAAAAAGATGTATGTGATGTGAAACATAAAATAAAACATTTGCGTTCCGCCTATGTAGCTGAAAGACGAAAAGTTATTGCATCAAAAAAATCTAAGAGTAAAACTCCATATGAGCCATCGTTATCTTACTACAATCAGTTAACTTTCCTAGATGATGTAGTTGTTCTTCGTAAGTTCGTAAGTAGTAAATATTAACATACATAGGGTCTGTTCGGTAATGCATCACTACTCTGCATCGTGCGCACAAACTTTTATTTAAAATGCATTGCAAGTTCTCTGATAATTTTTTTCTGTAGTAGCCATGTTTGCACCACATATTTGACATTTACTTGTGTATTATCTCCTTAAGTGAAGTAATTTAGGACATTCAATTTTTATTTGCAGCGAAGTGATGCATTTACGAACAGACCCATATTTACGTATCGTTGGCTGGTTATTGCTTTGCTGCAGACATAATACCCCTTATTCTAGTTGTCGGCATCGACGTCACTTTAACACAATACCAAAATATTGGGGGTTGTTTACTAGCTCTCGAGACAAATTTTGTGCTACTGACAATCCATTTCCGTTCCCTAAGGTCTAGAAAATAGCATAAGCCTGCTAACAGGAGTCAGTTGTTTCCAACAACAGGTACACAAGCCCAAATTTTTTGGTATCGTGTTAAAGTGATGTCGATGTCGACAACTGTACCTGGATTCTGTAACTTTTTGCGAACCGAAAATCGTAATATTTATCGACATATTTATTCGCTTGCGGTAACGATAATGAAAATCCGTAATTTCTTTTTTACGATAATCTCCAGCTTTATCCTACTCACCATTTAATTCAATATTATTTGGTATCTCTGTATAGAAAATGTGAAAATAAGTTAAAACCACAAAGAATGATAAAGGAAAACTCAATGAATTTGATCTTGTGATTGAAGTTATTTTTCTCTAACCGACATCGAATATCGTTAAAATATGTTACTATTATATTTAATATAGCGATTCGATTATCGTAATAAAAGTTACTGAATCCAGGTACTGGAATAAGGGTGAATGTATGTTGAATATAGTGTGCCGCAAACCAATAACCAACCGACGATATGTATGTGTATCATTAACTTTAGTTAAAAACCTATGTATATCTTATACATATCTATAGGAAAATGTAAAAGATTCGAAAAGTACCGAGGACCATAAGAAATTTTTACCTACACAAAATGGTTGCAAATTTGAAAAATTTGTTGAACCTAAACTTGAAGAACCATTATCACAAAAAACAAAGAGTACACAAATAATTGCATCTGCGCGATCTTTACCAATTCGACCAGTTGCTAAGAAAATAAGTGGGGAAGTTGACTATGAGACCACAAATCCCTCATCATTAGCTGATAAGCGAAATGAGGCAATTAAAAATATGTATTTTTCATTTGGGAATACTGTTGCTCTTCAAATGCAGCAACTACCTTTGGAAATGGCAATGTTGGCCACATCTGAAATACAAGCCATATTGACCAAAAAAACGTTAGATTACATCAAATGCTCTTCAAAAGATCAACCGTCCTGGTCGCATTCGGAATCTGAAGACAGTGGCCTGACTGTAGAATTTTTTAATGATTTAAGTTAGATTATCTTGATCTTTTTTTTTTTTAAATCTAATAACTATTTTTCAAGCTTTATTTCTTTTAAATAAAAAATTTATAATTTATTACCTATTCGATATTTCGCCAAGCTTTTGGTTGGCTTCTTCATGAAGCCAGAGCACATAAAGCTTGAAAGATATCTATTAAAGATTTTTAAGTTTGAATTAAAATTATTTCTATGTCGCCGTTCACCAAAATGGAATACATACTTGAGCTGCTCCAAAAAGTTAATTCTTAATACTTAAAATAGTTTCTGATTTACCTTTACACATCTAAGTAACTTCTTGAAATTTGTGTATGTATACGTATTATAAATGGATACGAACGATATAAATCAATTAATTTTATTGTACCTTGATTTAATTTTGCCTACACAAATTTTTTGTGAAATAAGTTGGGAACTAGAATTATTGTTAATATCGTTAGCTAAAATTCAAAAAGGCTTAATTAAAAAAATTCAAAGTCGAGTTTTTGATTGATTATGCTGAATGCCATTGAACTCCATGTCTATCAATCAAAAACTCGAATTTTAATTTTTTGTTACTGCTTTTTGCATTTTAGCTAACGATATATTCCTTAAATATTTATACAAAATAAGCATAATTTATGATAATTATTTGTCACAATTCTGTATATTCGTATAAATAAATATAAATCTTTAAAATGGGTAAAGAACTATTTTCTTCAAATTTGAGTGGAAATTAAAAACCATGTGCAACTTTCATACAATTACTTACCATCTAGGTAAAGAAAGAGGAATCTTTCGATAAATAAAACAGATCCATACAACCAATTAAGTAACAAAATTAATTTTAACCCAATAATTTCGTTGTTAAAATTAGGGATGTAACGAATGTTCGCTTTCGCATTCGCAAATTATTCGCTTACTTTTGCTGTTTGCATTGGCTAAAATGTGTGTGAATATTTCAAGCGAATACTAAAGACAACAAAATGTGTACTTCTTTTACGAAAATAGTTTACGATTCTTAACAAAGCTTTAAAATTTTAGCGGAAAACTTTTCTATAAATAAGTTGGCATAAGTATCACAATGAAACCAAAATCCAGCTGTGTTTGGAAATATTCATCAGTTTTTGGAAAAGAAAAGGCAGTGCTTGATTTGCGAGAAAATATTTTCTACTTAAGATTAGTCTATTCAAACTTTTGAAAAATGTTCAGGACCATTCATTACTTCGTACAGAAAATTTTAAATTCAAACAATATTAACTAGTCCCTGTTGGTTGTAAATTCCACGCGAAATAAGTGTCACTCATATATATATATATATATATATATATATATATATATATATATATATATATATATGTATATACAACTTCATGTTAAATAAATTTAGTTTCATGTGATTTTTTTACCGTATTGTAAGTATTTGCATTCGCTTTCGCAAAAATTCAAATGCATTATTCGTTTTCGCATTCGCTAAACTGGTATTCGTTATTCCCTAGCTAAAATATATAATTTTTTTCGGAGGGGAAAAAGTAGGGAAAATATATTTTTTTGGAGGAAAAAAAGATTTTTCGACGTGTAGGAAATTCGAAAAATTTCGCTGGCATCACTGTTACTCATTAACAAAGACTATGTTTTCCATCCCTGTCATACACAGAAACAGAAATAAATAACACGCTTTTCCAAACAAGTTCAATATTTTCTTTTATATTCTGTGATAGATAATGTCCGCAGAAATGGCTTTAGGGGCTTTATGGGCTATAGACTGCCTGGGTAAATTAATGGATTTGTATGACGAATTTGATCAAGAACCAAGAGTGAAAAAGAGAAAAGCCTATGTTAAAGCAGAAGATGTCGAATGTCGACTGCTAAAAGACATTGCTTGGAGAGATAATGATGGTGAAGATCCATTGTTCTGTCCTATAAGTATGGAAAATTTTGAAGAATTATACAATATGGTATATAGTGCCAATAGAATAATTTGAACAGTTTTCAAAATAAAATTGTATTGATTTCATTAAGGTTTCCCCAAAATTTGACACAAGGTACGTGCCAATTATAAATTTAAGAGTACGCCTTGCAATTACTTTGAGATTTTTAATTGCGGGCGAGTCATACCGTGTATTGCAGAAAACTGCTCTTGTATCCCGAAAAACCATTCAGAAAATTGTACCGCAAATGTTACGGCACCTTGCTGACATTTTGGAGGAGAATTGTTTGAAGGTAAGTGTTTTTCTTTAAATGATTTAAATTTCTAATAATATATTGATAGTAGATACCTAAAACAGAAAGTGAATGGGAAAGTCAAGCCAACGATTTCGAAACATTTTGGGGATTTCCTCACACATTGGGTGCCGTGGATATAAGAAATTTTCACATAAGGTCGTCAGACACTGATAGGAGCCTCATTCTGTTATGTGTTTTGGATGCTCATAGTCGTTTTCAACACATTGAACTCATTCAGAGCGAAACTCATAAATATTCTACTGCTTATGTTAACAGTAGACTATATAGATCCTTAATAAGCAAAAAATTTAAAATTCCTGCAGGGAAGCCATTAATAGGACAGACTGCCGAAACGTCATATTTCTTTGTTGGCAGTCAAATTTTTGGTTTGGATCGCTATATACTTAATAGCTACGATCAAACTTCAACAATCACGAAATCACAAAAGGCATTTAATTTTAGATTAAATAGAGTTCGATTACCTGTACAAATGGCATTTGAAATAATATTTTTTAGATTTAAAATTCTTTATAGACTTGTTGAGTTCGATATCGAGAAAGCTAAATTAGTCCTAAAAACGTGTTGTTTATTACACAACTACTTAACTCAGAAATTAACTCAGCCGTTAGATTATAATGAGGATATAGCGAAACTTGACCTACCAGGGTCTGATGCACCCCTGCCGAAACAGATTAGTGGAATACGTGAAAATGGATACACAACGAGGGATAATGTTTGTAAATACTGTGTAGATAAAGGAAACATACCAGAGCAATGGTCATAAATACATTATATGTACATATAATAAACACATAACAAATTAAATTAAGAGTGACAAATATCATAAATGTACATATTTTACTCCATACAAGTTTGAAGCAATATCCAGCTTCCTTTATTAAAAGGATAAAACAAAAATCACGACAGAACATAGCTTCAATATACTACTTCAGCTGGCCGAAAGCTATCTACCTCAAATTATCTTTGCACATGTCATTTCACATCTTTATTATTTGGTTTATATTTTATCTTCCAATGTGCTTTTTAAAAGCCAGTAGCTTGAGATTGGCTTAATAATGATGCTCAAAATCGGTCGGGACTTATCGCACCTTTTCACATACCTTATAATAGAATTAAGAAAAAGAATTTGCTGAAAATTGCTTAAAAAAACAATTTTGAAAATGATTGACAAAACGAGTATATCAAACATACATATTACATTTTTTATCATTTTCAAATCGGTTTTGTACCTAAAAATGTTTTTCGTCGAATACCCAAATGTGTTCGTAAATTAAAAAATAATAAATCTGCTCGAAAAAATATAAATCAGAAATAACAATTATTTTTACTCGGAAAAATAAAAATCATTTCTGCTTAAAAAGCAAAAATCAAAAATTCTTAAATCATTAAAGAGTTTAGAAAAAGCTAGTTGAATACAAACTGGTTTGATTGACCACTTTGTATGATGTTTCCTTTCACTTCCTTTTTTTTTTTCTTTAAAAACTCAAGAATATTATTTTTGGTCCCTGTTTAAGTTGTCTCACAAAATCATTTTGTCATAACGAATAACTAATACGTTATAAATTTCAGATTAGAATATAGAAGAGAATCAGAAATCAACCGTTGCGAAACGTTTAAAATTTCTACGATAAACATTGGAAATTTTTTTTAAACGCGAAACAAAATGACGAAAATTGCAACGTGGAAGTAAGAAAATATGTAATTTGATTCATATAATTTTTAATTTGAACATATCGCTCATTTACTCAAAGAACGTCATAACTCAAAAACACTAGTTTGCCAGAAAACGAGTTTAAAGTTTTCAATTTGCACACAACTTAATGGAAAAAGAAAATTTAATTTTGCTTTCAGTTGAGTAAGCGATATATTTGTATGAAATTTTTACACAATATAAAAAACCCTCTAGGGTTCTTTGAGTAATGAGCAAAAATGTTTGGGTATTTTTTTTTGTATTTATTTTAGTTTGAAATCAACTTCAATATATTTTTAATTTACACAACATGTAGTCATTATTATTTAAAATACATATTAATTGTCTTTCCATTTATTATTTTGTATGTACGAGTATATGTAATAAAATAATGAATGATATGCGTTAAATATCCATTATTTTATTTGAAATTATAAGTATAAAGAAATAAAGTATTAATTTGAAAATGTGAAAAAAATTTAAATAATACACCTCATTTACATTAAACATTTTTTCATGAAATTTAATGAATTTTGTTGCACGCAACTTTTTCTATTTGCTAATTGCAGAGCTATAAAAGAGAATTTTTTATAAAAATAAGGTCGTAGAATGAATCTCTGATGCATTTTTCACAATTTTTTTGATATATGTTGCTCCTCCAGGCCTCCTATTGACAAATAAAATATTTTCATGCAACTAATTTCATGAAAAAATACTTAATGTAAGCTAGGTATAAAACTGAAATATTATTTTTCTATAAATTAAAAAAAAATATTAAACAACAAATTATAGAACATCAGATGTAGGATAGATTGGCAAATGGCTTTCTCTAAGCAAAACAAAAAATTCTTGGGCTAAACTATTTTATGAATTTACTAAATGACAAAATTCTTAAAATTAATCCTGTTTTTTATCTGCTGTAGATTTAGGTTCACCAACTGCGGGTGATTCATCTTCATTCGGCGTGTCTTTAATAGCTGGTGTTGTTCCTTCGACTTTCTTTAGTGCAGCCTGTTCAGCCATTTCGCCTGAGAAACCAAATTCGTTTACACGTTTTAGATCAACACGGTATTGCCAGCGTTGATAAAGGAATATAAAGAATACAATATCATCACGGAAACAACCCAATCTGTACATGGTTGGCATTTTAATGACAAATGCAAAAATGTCGTCAATAAAGGTGTTCAAGAACTTATAAGTCATCATTCGCCAAGGCATATGAGCTACTGATTTCAATTTATAATTAATAAATAATTGTGGTGTCATCATGATGAATCCGAACGTCAGCAAATAGCCATATAACATATTAAGCAAAAATGAGTACCAGCCCTTATGTTCGTTATACACCATTGAATATATGAAATAGCCAACAAGAAGGGGAAAACAAATCCATCCCAAATATTTAAATGCCAAATTATCGTATGCCTTGGTTTCACTTTCGGAATATGATCCTTTATCCTTGAAAGTGATTTTCGGTAGCACACCGAACAGTTTTTGATCGGTGTTATAGTTTATATCAACGACCTTATGAATTTTCCACACTTCAATGCCCAAACCAATGAAGCAGGACACTCGAATCATAAAATTAGTTTCATTGTCTAGCACATACAGTAAAACTATAAGCGACTGGAATACTCCAAAAAATACTGAACGTACGGAAAGACCTTCGAGCGATTGACGGTTATTCCAAAATTGTATGTCATTTTTAAAAGCCAGCAATTCAAATATAGAATGTAAAAGAGATATAGCTATAGTTAAGGCCAGAAGATATATATTCGTTTCCAACATTGTTTCTTTTAAAGAATCTTGGTCTTCATCGTTATCCTGATAAGGAAAAATAGTAGTTGATTTTTTAAAATCATTACATAAGTCAAGTTTTACTAAAGGGCAGTATTAAGACCCAAACATTAAAAAATTAGCCTGATGCAAGAACTTAAAAAAAGAAAATTAAAATTTTCAATAAACGCTATGTACTCACCTCACCACCACCCGATGCCATAAGTTCACCTAAAACGTTTCCAGCAAATTTGTTTTTCATTTGTTGAGCAGCATATAACTGCCACTTAAACATTCCAATCGGTTGGAATGTCAAATGCAATGGCAATTCCGGTGTTGTTTCATTAATTGGATAGTAGTCTCGTTGCAAATTCCAATAATCATTTACAAAGACAATGGGCAAATATGTTTTACCTCCATCGACAAATTTTACATATTCATCCAAAGGTGGAGGGACAGTTCCTTGAGCCCAATTAGTTTGATCTACAACCAAATTCAAAGTTATATTTGGATGCCAATGTGATACTATTGTGTCTTTTAAATTTGCCTGCGCTAGTTCAAATGCAAGTTTTTCTTTTTCACTAGCTAACAGATTATAATTACGATTAACACGTATTTTCTTAAATTTATTTAACTGTTTCTGTTGGTAACCCATTAAACTATTTTTCGCATAGTTGGCCGCTTTAGGATCTGGCGATTCACCAGATCTTGTGACAAATGCATGAAGGTAAATTGATCCATTGCTCATTAAGCTGGATGAGGCATTAACTGTAACTTGATGATAATAGAGTCCATCACGACTAGGTCCAGATATCCAATCGCCATATGTAAGATCCTCTTGCAGCCAAAGCAAGTGTGATTTTTGCTGGAAGTTTACTTCATCAGAACTTTCCGACAACCATACGTGTAAGTCAAATAATGTACCATTTTCAAAGTAATTCCATGCATGTATTTTGGGGCCAGTGGCAACTGCTTTTTGACTTGTAGCAGGTTGTTGTCCTTTTCTGAAGAATGAAGAGACAAAGTAAATAATAAGGGCGCGAAGCATTAGAGACTTTGTCATGGCAAAAAAGGATTCCAATTTAGACGGTTGTCTCTGTTCTCCCTGTCCCTCCCCTTGAGCGCTAGGATCAGCATTTTGTTCTGCCAACTAAAAATAAATTATATTTTTTGCGTTAGTAATTCGTGCCAATCTCTTGGAAATTCTTATATGCTAGAGCAATATTATTGGAATAAGAAAATATAAACAGAAAGATCTAAAGATTACATTGATCACGTTTTGAAAGAAACTTTGGAATGGTGACTTAACTCTACGTCTCCACCTGACATGAATTTTTTTGTATCTAAGTTATGAATTTCTTGTTATCTTATTGATTTTGTTATATATTCTTTTCTTTAAATTTATTCAAGAAATTACTTTGTAAGTTTTAATTGGCCCTGATGCGGTTTTATATTACAATGAAATAAATAAATAAATGCACTAAAAGTAGTTATATCTTGAAAAAAATATTAGCTTTATTGAAATACATTCCAGACAAGTTTGTTGTTAGTACACACTAATTTCATATTGGAAAAGTTTAATTGGTGTTTGAATAAACCAAAACCGATTTCTCGTTTGTGGGAAAATTCGCAAGGTTAGCCATATAAAACATTTTTTTAGATAAAAAAAGATCAACTTCAACTAACTAGAATTTTCATTCATATCGCTTTGACCTCGACAAAATTTTGTTGACTTTTCTTCCAAAAGCTTACCTCATTTCCTCCAGTTTGTACATCTGTTGACATATTTATTTCTTTGAATTTTAAATTGATTAAATTATATATTTGTTTAATTTAAACTATATATTTGTTTTTAAGAATGGCATACTTTGTGATGCAAAAACTTAATTATTATTATGCAGTATGCTTGTTTTTGCTTCCAACCAGTTCGTGTATTTAAAGAAAAACTACGTGTCCCTTTTTCCAAAGTAATTTTGTGACTTCAAAATAAAACAATATTACATTGGTTCATTCTATCAACGATTGATAAAATGATTAATTTCATATAAAATAACTAAGCGGCTTTTAATATTTTTTTATTAAAAAAAAGGAAGAATGATTTGCTTAAATATTATATTTTACTCTCTTTGGTGAAAATATTTTATTCGTCTCGTGGTGAATATATTATCACATGTGAAACAATAAAAGAGTCTTCAGGCCAATTAAGTAGCAGTTGGCAACTATAGGAGCAGTAGAAAATTCTGGTGGTACACACTACACGGCATGGTACAATTATAATTGTATCATGCTACACGGCATGTAAAAAGCGACATGCACAACCAACTTTTATCTTTTTAAGCCCATAGTTTAGAATAATCGAAGTGCCAAAATTGTCGATAACTGTGAAAAACACGTTTGAATATTTTTAAAAACCTTCTTCTGAAAACTTTCATTTGTGTCACATACTGCTTGCTTGCAGTTTACTACAAACTTATCAATCATCATTTAAAATAAAAGTTTATAAAATAAACATGCGTTTGAGAACAAAAAATTACTGGTAGAATTCAGTTTTACTTTCTTTTTTTCAGTAAAGCGTCAGATTTAAAAAAAACATATAAGAAAAATGAATAAATTCATTTTTGTTCATTTGAAAAACTGTCAGCAGTATGAGTTCATTTCAAAATCAAAAATATATTGATTTTTCATACTGCATTGTCTGTGACGAATACATTAACAAAAATTGAAAATTTATCAACACTTACTTAAGGCATGAGCATGAGCAGTATTTGTCCATGGGCCCCTTAATGATTATATCGAAAATAAGGCTCGATATGTACATATCGTCGGGTGGTTACTGCTTTGCCGCAATAATCATGTATTCTTAATATACTGCGCGGCAAACCAGTAACCACCCGACAACATTTGCTGCCTCTAGAAATGTGCCCGCTTCGGCTACATGTATCACATTTGTAAACATTACACAGATTTTGAAAATTCTCGTGAGTTCATAGCCACATGCTCATGTGGCTGTTTACAATCCGTGTACCATCAAATTAAGCGTCATTTTACACTTTGCATTTTTAAACTGCGTTGTTCATACAAATTTCTTTTAAAAGCCCTGCGAAAAGTCAGGCACATATGTATGCATTATCAATTTTACCTCATGTCTTTCTTTGACGTTTGTGGCATTTTTACTATTGTAAGCAAAGTAGTTTATCAGATATTTTGGCATTTACACATGTATGTCTACACTTTGTAACTTGAATTTTTTTCATAAAAAATTCTTTCTACGCTTGGCGTTGCGTTTTACAAAATTGGGTCCTAAATTCACTTCCATGTACTAGGTGATCATATCAACATACACAAGCACACACACACACACACACACACATATATATATATATATATATATATAAAAGGCCTAATTTAAATTTTCTATATTTTACAGGAGAAGCAAAAACTGAAGAAAAAATAAAGCATATACATGCAAAAATAGTTTTTTAAGTTGCCATAAGTCGTTGATTTTGAACTGTAACGTTCTAAGATCTTCAAGGAGGATGCAATTATACGTTGTCGGCCAGAAAACATTAAAAACGCGATTTCGAAAAAAATTGAGTTAGGCCCTTTTTGTATTAAGCCATCGATATATATATATATATATATATATATATATATATATATATATATGTTATGTTTGCTTGTCCAAAATCAGAGCTTTTGCTTTTAATTCAATTTTAAAATGCAAGGTTAGGCAATTTAAACCAAGGAATGAATACTACTGTTTAATATGTTGAAGGGTGTCGTGCACTGAATGCGCCATCTGCCTCTCAATTCATTTAATTTAAGTAGAAATAAAGTGGGCTGGCAATGTTAGTGTATAAAATTCCCTTTTATATGTCAATAATTTCCCATCTTGAAAATTCCTTTTCAATTTTTGATTTGCATTTGGCTGCACGTTTTTTAAGGTGAGAAAAAAGTTCTGTTTTTTGATTGTGAAATTATCTTAAAAAAGGAATAACCCATAATTTATTTAAATTAAAATAGTGTAAGCTGTTAAAATAATAAAAAATTGTGTTGAAATTGAAAAACTATAATGTGAAGAAAAAACAATGGACATAACCTAGAAAGAAACTTAAAACATGAAACACGTCGCACAAATTTACGGCCTATTCCACGATGTCACCAGAAATCGTTCAATCGACAACTTGTATTGCAAACAACAATAACATTACAAAATTTATTCTTGTTTTCAATATAAGTATTCGATCGAACGATTGCTGGTGACATCGTGGAACAGGCCGTTAATGTTTTGCTGTGAAACTAAAATTTTTTGAAGAACTAAAGGATTTTTATTTGTTTTAATTGCAGATGCAGATCTTTGTTAAAACTTTAACTGGTAAAACTATTACCTTGGAAGTTGAGCCTTCCGACACTATTGAAAATGTCAAGGCCAAAATCCAGGACAAAGAAGGCATTCCCCCCGATCAACAACGTCTAATTTTTGCTGGGAAACAGTTGGAAGATGGCAGAACTCTTTCCGACTACAATATTCAAAAGGAGTCTACCTTGCACTTGGTTCTCCGTCTTCGTGGTGGTATTATTGAACCCTCCTTGCGTATTTTGGCACAAAAATATAACTGCGATAAAATGATCTGTCGTAAGTGCTATGCTCGTCTTCATCCTCGTGCTACCAATTGCCGTAAGAAGAAGTGCGGTCACACCAACAATTTGCGTCCCAAGAAGAAGTTGAAGTAGACTACTGGAATGCAGATTAAAGTCAGAATTCTTCGTGGAAAGCAATTTCTGTCTTACTATATGTATTTTCAATACAAAAGTTTTTTTAAATTTATATTTTAAACTTGGAATTTCTGTATGAATTTGAAGATCGAACTTTGTAAAATACATAGTAAATACATTATTCCCAAACAGAAAATAATTTTATTTAACACTTCATAAAAGGTTTGTGATATTTTGGGAAGCTGAACTTGCAGATTCGTTGGCGTATTTCTACATTATAAATACGATTAAAGCAAAAATGCTGCAGTTTTTTAATCTATTACAAAAATGTTGGTTTGAATACATACTACGCCATCATTGCAGAAGTAGTGTAACCCACATCAATTTATTTAAACAATTGCTCTTTAATTATTTAATGCCGGGCCAGATCGGAAATGACACTGCGCTGCAAATGGAAATTTAAAAGTACTAAAATTCTTCACAAGTAGATAACGCACAAATAACTGACCAACATGTGATAAAATCATTCAGGCATGTTCTGTAAATCACAAGGTTTCAAATCACTGTGATTTGATGCTGTTCTGAAAGTCACAAACGTTTAACTCTTCAATTTTTTCATAATTTTATAAATTCTTTCAAAATTTTCTCATTTTACTATAAAAATGATTTTAAGTTATTAATTTAATTAATTTATTGCGAATTTCAAAATAGAGCGATTTAAAAAATAACCAAGTGATTTCAAATCGGCAGTCATTTAGCTGACCGGTTTAAAATCACAAAAATTAAAAAAGTGTTTAGAACACCTTTCTTGTGATTTCAACACTTTCACAAAAAGTTATTTTCAGAACATGCCTGATTTCTACTACTAAAACGGACTATCAGCGAACTTGTATTGCATATTAATTTAGTTTGCTCTTATGATGCAGAGCTAGAGCTGCTCGATGTTAATCGATGCATCGTAAACATCGATGTTTTGATTGTTATACATCGAATAAATGCCGATGTATCTATCATACGATGTTAATCGATGCATCGATTTTTTTATTCGATGTATCGAAAAGACGACTGTATAATATTGATGCTTGCAACTCATTCAATTTAGTAGTAAAAAACCCCTCCAAGAATGACTTAAAACGTTTTTTAAATTTTAAAATTGTTTAAAAATCGGTTGATGTAACAACAATATAATAAAGTTATTTTTTTTTGTCAATTTACAAAGCGTCATCGAAGCAACAGCGTTATTTTTCAGCATCCAAAATATATATTTTTATTGTGAAAAAATTGTCAAAATTTTCTTGGTATTGTATGGTAATAATCAGCAATGTCAGTCCTTTTTCCATATTTGATGTTAAAATCAGTAATATATTTGCCTTAAAATTACTATTACACAAGGTTTTAGACACCTAGTGAAAGTTATATCACCGCAATTTAAGGTTCCAAGTAGAGCTAATGTGACTCGTTGGGTTGATAAAAAGTATGACGCTTTGTCAGGAACATTGAAAACTAAATTACACACAATGGAAAATATTAATTTGACAACTGACATTTGGTCCGATTTGCAAAGCTATAGAACTGGCCTTTGAAAAAAGAAGCACATACCGTACTTTGCACACATGCTTTTCTTAATCATTATGAAATTTTAAAATTGACTTATTTATTTAATAAATTTTCTTGGTTCCAATTAATCAATACGATGTATCGTAAATATCGATTTTTTTTTAAATCGATACATCGATGTGAATTAATAATGAATCGAATGAGAAAAAACGTCGATGTTTTTTTACGTGAGCGGCTCTATGCAGAACCGTGACGCATTTCTGAACAGCCCCGCAGGCCTTCTAAGTACGCCTGGGGGTCTACTCTGTAATTCGAAACGAAAGAAAATGCTTTCGAATTTACATTAATATACAAAGTCGAAAGAATTTTCATTCGTTTCGAATTACAGCGTGGACCCCCTGTATTTATGTAGATTTTCTACAACTCAAATTCCTACGCTTTTTCTACGGCCTTACATGCAAAACGATCGTCTACTCTGTGATTTGAAATGAAAGAAAACGTTTTTGAATTTGCATGTTTTTAACATACAAATTCTAAAGTAGTGTTTTCTTTCGTTTCGAATAACAGAGTAGACTCTCAGAAATGTTTTGATTGCAAACGTTCTCGTCGCACTGGGAAAGTCTGGATGTTGAGTTTTACACAGTTTCTTAAATGAAAGGAATGCTAGTATTAATTATATAACATATATATAGAAAATCTGCAAGACTTCTAACGAAATGGAGAAAGTTCTACAGATTTTACTTTTGGTGATAATACAAGACTTGTGTTCTTATTTTAGCCAGTACATATGTATTAACAAAGCGCTTGTTTAATTTTTCTTAAAAATTATAGTATATTTTTTATTTCTTCTTTAAATAGGAAATAAGTGCATTTTTGAATTCTGTATTATCTTTTGCGATGCTTTCAAGACTATTTGCGTTCTTTTTTTCTATCGCAATTAGTTCCCTTTCATTTTCCTCACTTTTCTTAAGATGCTCCAATGTGGCGGTGGAGAACTTTTCGAAATTTTCGACAATTTTGTCTCTAAAATCCAATTTTCTTTTTTTATTCGCTTGGTCCACCAATGAGGCTGATGTACTTGGTTCAGGTGATGATAAGACCGGAGGTAGTGGCGAAGAGGGTGCAGACGAAAATGATGATGTTGAAGAATCTGAAAAAATTTAGATTTTTTTTATATCGATGTTTGAGTTTTCAGAACTTGATGGAACAAATAAAAGAGAAAAATTCATACTTTCAATACTTTCAAGCGTTAAGTCATAGAATGAGTTTGCCTTAAGCCCTCCAATAATTTGGTGAACCCTTTTATAATGCGACCAGGTAGAACACGATGCTCCAGACTCAACCATTGCCGCATTTTCTTTCCTGGAAAAAATTCAATATTAAAATGATTTTTTCCATATTGTCGACTGACAAATCTTGATTAAAGCACAAATATTTTTTGAAGAATGCAGACGCATGCATGTACCTGTAACGCTGTGTAAAGTTTTGCAGCTTTATATGGACATTTCGTGCACTATATGAAAATCCCAGCTTCAATAGCTCATCTGCCATCTCTGCATAGATATGACCGTTTTTTCTTTGCGCACGAAGCTCCTCCACACGGCATGGCCATAAGTCAAGTAGAGCTTCTTCACTGGCCTCAGTCCACGGCAGCCTCTTCCTCTTCACTTTTTTCGCTGTTCATAAAATATATTTGTTAATTATTAAATTTGTTTAAAATATTTTAATAAACTTACCATCAACTTCGCGGGCCATTTCTTTTTATTTTGTTTATTTATTTTTATTTTTTGAGGTTGGCAATTCGTGAATTCTTCTTGGGTAAGCAAGATTTTACAGGTGGTGATAGCACGATTACAAAATTACAACAATGCAAAAAAACATGGCTTTTTTGTTACCCAATGTGTCAGTACATAGTAGAAGCAAGTCGAATTTGTGTAACAAAAAACATTATTATTATAGAGATTATACTTGAGAAATATATATATATATATGAAATATATATAACAACGATACAAGGCAAATTAATAGTAGGCGGGTCGCAACCTATTTTTGCCGTTTGTAATGTATGTTTACGATGGATGTCAACTACAGAGAACGAAGCCGACCGGTTTTCAGCCGCGGCTAAGCCGCCGCCGATTTGTTTCCAGGTGTCTCAGCCGCCGCCGGTCCTGGCGGCTGCTTTCGGCTAAAAGTTGAGCCGACTATTTTCCGATTTCATGAAATTCCACTATACAGCAGTGTATTCGTGTATGTATATTCATTTTAATAGGAAGCCGATTGAAGTTCCGTACTCTGGGGCCACTTTGGCCGGCTATGATATACAACTTTAAAATTTAAAAAGCCAAAAAACCAGTGCTTAATGGACGAAGCTAGTATCAGTGTTTCATAGCATTTCTATACCATTCCGCGCCATTCTAAGATGTGTCAAACATATAAAATGTGTAAAAATAAGTTAAGGTGAATATAATTCGTGAGCATACCTTAAAAGAACATAAAAAACCTTATTTTATTTCAAAGAAAAATTCATCGGACATATCTGATACAATGTGACAAGCCGATTTAAGCCGATTTTTAGCTGCCGCCGGTTCATTTTGTGCTCAGCCGCCGCCGCCGAGTTTTTTCGTCGGCTTCGTTCTCTGGTCAACTACATGTTGTTTTTTGTGTTGCAAAATTTTGGTAGTGATCAAGGCGAATTCAGTATCAGGTGACCTTATCAGCCTAGCTGATTATCAGCTGTTGATGCAAAATTAAGCAATTTGAACCAAAATGTCAAAATTTACTCAGAAATCTTTTGACAGATTGGTTTTATAGCATAGCAAACTACATGTTGTTTTTTGTGTTGTAAAATTTTTGTACTGATAAGGTCACCTGATACTGCATTCGCCTTGGTATTGATAAGTAGATATGTGCACGTGAGTGTTTTCTGACTCACGACACGCACGCTCACGCAGAAAAATATTTTACTCACGCACTTTCACGCACGAAGGATTTTGAAAATTTTCACGATCACGCACGCTCACGAATAAAATATTTTTAATCACGCACGACTGGTTTACAACTTATCACGATCACGCACGCTCACGAAAAAGTATATGTATAATATAATTTTCATGTTTTTTGGGTTGAAAAATATGTACATATCGTATACATATATGTATGCTCGTGTTTTTGTAAAATTTATAATGTAAATTAAAATAAAGCAAAGTTAATTTCATATCGTTTTAAATATTCGTATTCGCGGATATCATTTTAAATATTCGAATTCGAATTCTCGTATATCAAAAATTGAAATTCCGCACATCAATGTATGTATACATACATAATATAAATGTGAAGGTAAGACATATGATCAATTAAATAAATGATAATCAAATAGATGAGAAAATCATATTAAATGAGAAAACATACAACTTACTAAAATGTTTCTGTTACGTAACATTTTCAAATACTCCCCCCACCCTCACCATAACAAATCATAACAAAACTCGAACTCGACGGCCCCTATAGCAAAAAACATTTTCTGCGGTACAATTCGTCAGTAGTATTGTTGACAAAGGCACTGTTGAATCAGTAGTGTTTCTCATTTGATACTTCCTACAGGGTATCTAAGAAACATACATACATACTTGCAAAGGTGTATGTATACAAAACAAATTGCTCCGAATTCGTAAATATTGGTGGACAAAATCTTCCGATTTCGGCACCGAAATATTAGCGAAATCGTAACAATTTTTGTATGAAATGGTTGACACGACTTCGTAACGATATGTCGGTACGAATTCGTTACGATAAGTCGGTACGAATTCCTAACGACATGTAGGTACGATTTCTTTTTGCTTTTATAGCAGAGTACCGCTTCACCGTTATGTTGCTGCTATTGTCGAAATAATTTGCACATACTCACGTTTTTTAATATTTGTTACAATCCTTTTTTTTATCAACATATACATACATATTTATTTAAAAAAAAATTTCACATACTTTTACTTATGTACTCAAAAATCAAAGTTTTAATGTTTAAAAAATATTGTTCAGAGAAACTACCGAAATGTCTTAACGAATTCGGTACAAGTCTGACTTCAGAAAAAGTCGAAACATTTTGTTTGGGGGTATTCATTATGTTTATAAGCTCATACTACCATACATATTACTATACATACATATGTAAAGGGTGTTTTTTATTGAGGTATAGAACTTTAAGTTGGCATCACTTTTTTAACTGGCGGCCATTTTGTCAGCTGTCAAGTGATTAATATTTAGTTTGGTTTGCCATTTCATCATGAACAGGTTGACAAAAGAACAACGCTTGCAAATCGTGCAAATTTATTTCGAAAATAATGGTTCAGTTCGCGAAGTTTACCGCAAGCTCCGTCCATTTTATGGTCGACATAATCGTCCATCAGAGCAATTAATTCGGTTAACCATGGATCGTTTTCGCACTACGTTTACTCTGTGTGATAATACGCATCCGCAGAGACGTCGAACAGTGCGCACCGAAGAAACAATTGCCGCTGTAGAGCAAACTGTTGAAGAGGACCCGAATGAATCGATTCGCCACCGTGCACAGCAATTGGAGCCGACTAACCGACTATTTTGTTCCCGAATTGGATGGCATGAATGTGGATGAGTTGTGGTTCCAACAAGACGGCGCTACATGCCACACAGCGCACGTCACAATCGATTTATTGAAGGAAACATTCGATGAGCGCATAATTTCGCGGAATGGACCTGTCAATTGGCCACCAAGATCGTGTGATTTGACACCATTGGATTATTTTCTTTGGGGATATGTGAAGTCGCTCGTCTACGCCAACAAACCAGAAACGTTAGGGGACTTGGAAGCCAACATTCGTGGCGTTATTGCCAACATACGGCCCCATATGCTCAAAAAAGTGGTTGAAAATTGGACCTGTAGAATTGGCTTTATTCGAGCCAGCCGCGGCGGCCACATGCCCGAAA
The DNA here is from genome assembly GCA_949987645.1 of Tachina grossa. NCBI lineage: Eukaryota > Metazoa > Arthropoda > Insecta > Diptera > Tachinidae > Tachina > Tachina grossa. The sequence goes on from OX465275.1 coordinate 33,375,302, forward strand.
TCATATTTAAACATGAATGGCATAAAATTATCCTTCCAATAAAGCCAAATTGATGGACATTAAAACGATTTTCTTGTGTTTTATTTCAATTCGAAGTTCTATACCTCTGAAAAAAACACCCTATATATGCATTTATTATTATAAAATAATTTATTTCAAATTATGGAATACAGTTACATATGTACCTATGCAGGAATGTTATCTCGTGAGAGCGTGAGAAATCGTGCGTGATTATTAAAAAAAGCTCACGCACGAGTAAATTTTTTTCAATCACGCTAACGCACTCACGCGTGATTAGTTATAATATTTGATCACGAATCACGTGACTCACGCGTGACACGATAAAATCACGACATTTGCACATCTCTAGTGATAAGGTAACCTGATACTGAAAAAGAAAGTAAAACAAACAAAAAATAAATTTTGAAAAAAAATGTAAATACGTTTTTTCTTAATTTCTTGAATTCTACCAATAATTTTTGTTTGCTCTCAAACGCATATTTATTTTATAAATTTTTATTTTAAGTGATGATTGATAAGTTTGTGGTAAAATATCAATCACACATTTATACCAAGGGTTCAACGGAAGTAGCTGCAAGCAGTATTGTCTATGGGCCCCTCTATATAAGTTAGACTCACTTCAATTCGCAGTGAACAAGGCGAATTCAGTATCAGGTGACCGGCACCTGGCAATAGTGTCCGTGTAAACGGGGTTTCCGCTTATTGGTGTCCGTGTCTGTTAAGGGAGATTCCACTGTACTCGTTTGGTCGTTACAAACAAGCTAAAAGGCTTTTAATCGAGTGCAATCTTCAAGCATAATAATAGTCAAGTATTGAATGCCTCCAATCATTAATTAAAAAAAGATGCCAGTAATTTTCACAAATTTACATAAAAAAAATTTAAAGTTTTAATTGATAAATTTAAAACAAAAACATACATACTTATGTATGTACATAAGTGGATATACACATCCATACAAAATTTATCTCGCACTCGTTGATACTTTTACAAGCAGCGTTGCCGCTTTGGTTACTTTTAACCAAAATTTGTTACTTTTTTTTCCAATGTGTACTTGTGTACTTTTTTTCCATTTTGGTTACTTTTCTTCAACACAAAAATAACCATTTTTATATGGTATATAAATTTGAATATAACGAACTATTGAGATAAACTATCACGTGATTGAAAGATTTTTCGTGGCTAAAAAAATATGGATGTGATTTCCAAACAGATGGTAAATATGTATCCCAATAGAAATTGCTCAGATTATCTAAATTGGAAATAAGAAGTTGAATTTTGGGACAAAGTTTCAAAACATACAAATGAATTCAACGAAAAAATTTTTGGTGACTATTAAATTGTGTTTTTAGTTTAATGCCATTTTCACACACTTCGGGGTCTTCTGAAAGAATATTTTCCCAGCTAGGTTTAGTCAGAATTAAATGCAGGAATAAGATTGATTTCAATACCAACTCTATAATGCATATGTATATATATTTTAATAGTTTATCTATTCAGTCATGTGTTTGGATAAGGAATATAACACTGTGTTTTTTTTAAGTCATGGAAATATAATCATATACGAACACCACTGCATGATAAAAGGCAAAAAAAGACCGGTGTCTTGCCCCAGGTCATGCACATTTTTGTTTGCGCAAAGATTTGGGGCCTCGGTGTCTTTTTTGCATTTTCTCCGGTTCATATTGTTCGCAATTTTGATTTACTCTTTGAGGCAAAGTTGTAGCTCTTGTCAATACAATTGTCATGCAATATAAAATTAAAAAATATTACCTTCAAGATCAAAATCGCAAAAATTTAAAAAAATTCTGAGTTTTATACCTTTTTCCACTGCTCAGGTACATAGGTAGCAAGCGCTTCAATATCAACGATAAAAATGTACCTAAGGTCTCAATAAACAACTTTCTACAACATATGAACTTCCTAGGAATGATTCTTAACACCGTTTGGGTAGCGCTTAGACAGCCACAAAAGTAAAAAATTTCAAAGCAAATGAAATTAAAAACAAACGGAGTTAAGAATCGTTCCTAGGATCGATTGATTGGTGGTTGATTGTTTCCTTGAATATTCAGCGGTTTGCTACCTATGGACCTGAACAGGAGAAAAAATGTGAAAAAATCGAATTTTTTAAATTTGACACAGATACATATATTTCTTAACGGAAGTACAAATAAAACAGTACATATGTACATATATTAAATATATAGAGATTTTGGTTACTTTTTGTCTCGTTTGGTTACTTTTTTTCCATATTTTGGTTACAAACGCTGGCAATGCTGTTTACATGTATCGTGTGTTGGTTATACTTTTGCTCTTTTGAATGAAAAAATTTTGTACTCCTTTCCGTCTGACTGATATTGATTAATACATAAACAATAAATAACAAGTTTCCAGAAGAAATCTACGATAAAACTACAACGAAAACATAAAAAATATATTGAAAAAAAAAAATTTAAATGCATACATATATCGTTACCCTAATATATAAAGGCCCTAACTCATTATTTTTTTTGAAATCGAGATTTTAGCATTTTTCGATACATTAGATGTTCTATCGAAATATACAAAAATCTGGAATTCAAAAAAGTAATGAGTTAGGGTAGGGGGCTTTATATATTTTAAGGTTACGATATACATATATGTATGTTTGTAGTATAACATTGCAAGTTTACAGAGCGAAAAATCTTAAGGTTCAAGCAATCGATTAATTTTCGCGCCAAGTAAAATAAGTATAAAAAATCGAAAAGGTATGGAAGAAAATAGAAATTGAAATGTACTTTATTTTGTACGAGATTCAAGGTACAAGCTTAGATTATAATTAATTAAAAAATATGTATCGAACTAAATGCAAACAACAGACTTTATGTACATACTAGTGATGTAACGAATGTCAACTTTTGATATTCTCGAATACGAATACGAATATTTGAAACGATATTCGCGAATACGAGCACGAATACGAATATTTAATGTGAAATTTATAGACATTAAATTAGGGTTCTATTTACGCCTGCAATATGATATAATAAAAAAAATGTTATGAAAAAGTACTTCATACTCCTTCCTGTTGGCGTACGTTAAAGTTACCAAAATTTTAATGATCGTCAGTAAATAATATTTGAAAATGATACAAAGCACGAATTTCTATAACAAAATTTAAAAGATTCGTACAAACTAATATTTTTATCCATTTATTAAAATTTCGTTTAGGATTTATGCATTTATCTACTTAATTTTTTTGGAAAAATATTCGTATTCGTATTCGCCTGAATTTGACGGATATTCGGCAATTCGAATACGAATACGAATGTTCGTGTATCACTACTATATACCTAGTGTAACTGAAGAAGCAAATTTTGTAAATGGTTCGAATGGTTCCAATAAAATATTTACGTATTTTCTAAAAAAATTTGTATTGTTTTTCTTCTACTATTCGCTTAGCAAAAAACGTAAATGTACTTACAGTATGTACAATTTACACACACACATACATACATAAGTATGGAAGAAATAAGAACAATCATTCGCATATTTAGTGCATTAAAATACAAATAACGGTTAAGCAATTATACTAATGCACTCATTAAGTAATTGAAAATTGTGGTGATTTTCACAACAAGAAATCCACAACAAAAACGACTCACCAACAAAACTTCAAACTAACTTTGTTGCCATTTCTCTTAACAGGGCGAGTAACAAAAAAAAAAAAAAAAAAAAAAAAACTAAAAAAACTATTATTGCAACAATTGCTGCCACGTCTTTTGTAATCACGTTGCAACTTCAACTATTTATTTATTTATTTTTAACCGACTTCAAGAAAAGGAGGAGGTTAGCAATTCGTTTCGTTACTTCATAACTCACTACATTTTAGACCGATTACAAAAATTCTTTTTTTGTCTGTTTGTCTGAGAGGGTATAGCTTACCATTGGTGTCATTGTAAAGAAGTGGGTCGGTATACGCCCACAATTTTTTAATTTAATTTTATGATATTTTACTTATTTGATTGCTGCGAAACCTGTAAAACACCTTTGGTTCTTGTAATTACATAATTTGAAACGTGAAAAATGGGCAGGGTTACGTCCATTAAAATTTATTATAATATTTCACATGGTTCTACTTAATCGATTTTTACGAAACTTACCACACGCCTTGAGTTCTAAAATAAACACAATCCTCCATTTAAAAAACGGGCGGAATCACGCCCATTAAAATTTAATATTTTATTTTAAGTGGCTCTACTTTACCGATTTTTACAAGACTTAACACGCACCATGAGCTCTGACAAACACACAATCTTGCATTTAAAAAATTTGGTGGATGCACGCCCATTAAAATTAAATTTTATATTTCACGTACTGCTTCTTATCTTCTTCTATCAGATATTTGCCTTGAAGTCGGTTTTTTTTAGAAGAAAGAATTATTTGATACATAATACTCAATTTAATATAGAATTTTGATACTACGGGTGTTATGATATGCTCCTATATCTTTTGATATATTACATGACTCTATCAGTCTTAAGTATATTGAAGTATTCTTGGTTTGCTCTTTAGACCATTATTATCTTTCTTCTTTTCCATAATAATGAACCTGAAAAATATCTTCTTCTATATCTATATCTATCTATATACATATATAAAATCGTAGTGTGTGTTTGTTCCTAACGCATGATCTCTGGAACTATAATAGTGGATACACACTTTGCAACGTGTTTACGCAACATGTTTATATTACATGTTGCATATTTTGATACAGACTATGCAACCTACAATGCAACCGCCAATGCAACCCATAAACATCAAAATATTTTGATATTTTCGAAACTTCGAACGCAACTTCGAATGCAACCATAAACAAGACTACACACTATGCAACCGACAATGCAACCTCCCTGGTTGCATAAACACGTTGCTTAGTCTGTACCTACCATAAGAGCTATGGGGCTAAAATTTTCAACACATTTTGGGGTCAATACCTGGAAGGTTTTTGTTTTGTTTTTGACCCAATAAGTGACCACTGTGTGGAGTGATTTGTAGTTAAAAAATAATAATATAATTGAGGGTAAGACAATGTTTGCCGGGCTCAGCTAGTATGTGTATATATTTTGAATTGAAAATTAAGCATTAAACACATTCACCACAGCAAGCTACCGACTATCAAATGTCAAGGATAGAATACACATGTTTATATGAGAATAATTCTTTTGAAGACAGCAAGGCAACATGGCGACAGGTTGTTTGTTGTCTATGCTGATTTTGCCGTTGTAGTCCAATTAAACTAATTTCTATTTCTTTGGCTACAATGAGAAAATTCAGTGTTACCAGTACAATAGTAAATGTTGAATGAATGATTTTGTACAATTATTTCATGTTATTTAACAGAAACAATATCCAAAAATTGATGTAAGGCATAAATTGATTAATTTTTGTACTTTTACGTGAAATAAGTATATTTTAAAAGAGTAATTAATTTTTATAAATGCAAAATATATAAAAGTGGCAATACTGAACTATGTATTTGTACTTGAATATCAGCTGCAGATGGAGCTGCTGCTGTCTCCAAAATAATTAAGTAGCCGGCTACGAGGCGACAAATGCTGCTTGCGGCATTTGAAGTCGTGTGTTCGTGTATCCTGCTGTGGCGAATGTGTTTAATGCATTAGGACTATTTTTTGAGATCGTACTCGTAGTACTTATCTATACCTGCAATTTCTCAACTAGTGATGTGTAATATACAAAATATTTTTGCTGGCAATACTAACAGCAACCACGTTATCGTTGTCCTTATTATTGAAATATACATTTGCAGATTCTTCAAATGAGAAATATAAGAAAAAACAGAAATGAAAATTGTAGCGTTAAAGTAGAAAGTTTGAAAAAAAAGAATGAAATAAAAAATCGTTAGCGCCTGAAATATTGGTACATAATGAATTGGAAAAAGTACAAATAGTGTTAAGCAACGCACTATTCTGTTAAATATAAAGGAAAACTAAATACCAATATTAAGAGTCTAAACTTTGGACTTATCAGCCCATATACATATGTACGTATGTATTTTAATATTTTATGGCTAATTGAGCTTAAAGGCAAGGCAAAAATATTTTTAAAGTAAAATGCAATGGTATCAACAAAAATTACCGCTAATCAAAAACAATCAATATTGACTATTTAGTTTAGAATAGTATTAAACAAGCAAGAGTGCTGTGCCGAATCTTATATACACTTCACAGATAATATCGTTGGTCTCAAGTAGAAATGTTCTACCTGAAATAATTGTACCTTTGCAGGAGAAGGTAGAAACATAATAGAAAGTGTAGTATTTTTTTGTGCAACTGTTTGTAAAAGCGTTATTTTTTACGCTATTGTATTGGAATCCCTGAAAAACTCAATCTTGTAAAAATAAGACTCAGGATCTTTCTATTTGAGATCATGGATATAAATAACATTTGTTTCGTGAAAGAAAAATGGTTCATATACATAAGTACATATTTTTTGCTCTATTGCAATATGATTTGAATCAAATATTTCATTTTCGATATACATATGTAAACAATAGCTCAATATTTTATTCTGTATTCCAGAAATTTCTTACAATGTTAATACTATTTTTAAAATAAATAAAGAGAAATTAATTAGAGAGGACTTTAACAGATATCAGAACTTTCTAATGCCAATTAATTCCCACACAAATCTTAAGCAAATTGAATAAGCATATAAATACATGTATGTATATAAAAAATTTTGCGTACCTTCACCATATTTTTAGAGAGATAACACTCAGGCAATTAATGCCTGCTACTATTACTAGGTATTACCTTCTTTAAGAAAGGAATAGTGATAGAGAAGACCGGTGGTGAAGGAAGAGATAGAGGAAAGCTTCATTCTTTTACAACTCCAATTTTTTGCACGTTACTAATAGTGCAGTGTTGCAGCGCCTCTGGTGTCAATGAGGCTTATTACATTTTTTAAGCTATACTTAGTAGCCATTTTATTGGTTATTTTACTTTGCCGATTATTCTACTAGACAATACCGCCGAAGGAGGGCGTTCTGATGTTACATTAGGATTAGCATCTGCTGAAGTCGGTATAGTTCAGTGACCAGTGACTATGCCTTCATCACTTGAACTTTTCTAAAACAAGTGATACAAAGGGATACTAATGTACATCACAAAAAATTCCGTGGTGTTACTACTTAATGACTGTCGGAGACCGGGCTCGAACCCAGGACCTTCGGTTTTTTAGTGAACGTGCTAACTACTTCAGCCAACGTCACCCATATTAATATTGTCACCGAAAGCTGAATGTAGTAAGTATACATAATGATTCTGAAAGCAACCTAAAATTACTTACCACACGCACCCTCAGCTCTGAAAAATACACCATCTTGCATTTAAAAAATGGGCGGAGGTACGCCCATTAAAATTTAATTTTATATATCACGTACTTTTTCTTATCTTCTTCTATCAGATCTTTGTATTGAAGTCGGTTTTTTTTTGGCAGAAGGAATTATTTTCAGGTCGGCTTGCTATTTTTACAAAATATCATGTCAAATAGGCATGCGCATTAAATATATAAATATATAAGTCGAAATCCGGGAAAACATTTGCAATCCGTAAAAATTTCTGATCCCTTGAGATTAGGAATTATCGGCATTCAACTGCAGTATTAAATATTTTAAAGCTGGTATTTGCAAATAATCAATTCTGTACATACTGATGTATGTATGTAAATACATTTGAAAAAGAGCTATCATTTTTTATACATATATACACTCAGGAAAAAGCTGCGATTTAAAAATAAGAACGGGTCACATTAATTCAATAGTTTTGAATATAATAGAAATGTATATTGTATTACTTAAAAATAAATAAAATTAATAAATTAATACTGTAAATTATTATGAGATAAGAAATTTCAACATGATTAGACTTTCGTTAATGTTTCTTATTAATTCAATATGGTTTTTATTGATTTTTAGATGTTTTTCTCTGGGTGTACCCACATGATCTTATTGAAATTCGTCATTTATAATATCTTCTCCATATACATAATATGGGTCTGCACAGATATACCTGTCTGCACCAGTTTTGCGTATGTTGGTTCTGGTATTTACGGATACATATGATATTCAGCGTTTCTGTTACTAGTTATGTTTTAGACTCGATTGTTTTTCTTGAATCAAGTATGAGTTTATGGGAGAGAGAGAGAGAGAGAGGAAAGAAGAAAGAATAGGGTACATACCAGAACCAACACTCGTAAAACTGGTGCAAACAGCAGCGTTGTCAACTCGGTGCCTTTCGCACCGTTTTTAGTGCTATTTGAAATTTTCGACGCGAAAAAAATTTTTGGTGCTTTTTATTTCTTGGCGGTGGCACTAAACCCAAAATTCAAAAAGAATTTTCCTTATATAATATATATATATATATATATATATATATTTTTTTTTTTTTTTTGAAAAAGTCTAACATTAAAAAAAACATAAGCACTGAAGTTAAATGGAATATTTCAAAATATTCTAATAAGATTGTACGAAACTTGGTTGATGAAATACGTTCATTTTATTCTCAAACTTTCACATTTAAAGCATAAATAATGGAAACAGCGTTTTGCCACACGACAAAGAAGACATAATGCAAGTATAGTCTAATAGCGAAATATTTTCTACTATATACTGTAAATAGAGAATAATTCACTTAATGCAATGGAGAAACTTTGAGTTCGCTATCGAGTTTTAGGCAGACATAAACTCTTATAACGATTCATTTGATATAAACTCGTTTGGGGCAATATCGAAATTGCATTCCCATCAAGCTTCAATGTTTAAACGCAGAAGTTGATCACGTTTTTACCTTTATTACTTTATTTAAAGTCTCAAATACATAAAAAATTGTCTTTACATTTGGCTTTCTATTAAAGCGGTCTGAAACGAGAAAATTGTGTTGCTAATACAGCTGCCGTTTTAGGTTACATATTTATAACCTACTTCGTTCCTTTTTTCTAAAATAATAGTACATATAATTTAAGTTTATATAGCTTGGTTAACTTGCAAATTACTTTCTTTTTTTTAATTTTGTAACTTTGTTATTATATTGCGTTTCCTGTGAAAGAATGTTTCCACAGCATTGTTTAATAAAAATCTAATTTTGAAAGTCTTGACTTTAAAAAAATTGACTACTACTCCCATCGATATCAAAATCTAATCAGCAAGTCAAAAAGACTTGCCAATGCTGCTAATTTGACTAATTTCAGGTGATTTGTTTCTTCGTTGACGAAAAAAATTAAATATTTTATAATAACTTAAAAAGGTTTCGCCAAATACAAAAAAAAATTAATTTAGTGCTTTTTTACTTAAATTACGCGCTTTTTTCCTGGTTTCAGTGCTTTTTGAAATTTAAAAGTTGACAACGCTGGCAAACAGGTATATCTGTGCAGACCTATAATACATAAATATTCTGAAAAATATACGTTTACTCTTTCAAGGATATTAAAATATGCAAGGATATAATTTTGTATTTGTTGTTGTCATTTATCAACAGCTTGAATATACTTGTATTCATGTTTATAATCATCCCTCAAAGAATAAAATAAGCAAAAGGTGTACTATTATCAGCCCAACACATTTTCACCTGAAAAGTTATTAAGCTTAATATACGAGTGAGTATGTATGTTAAGTTATTTAAAAAGATTTTTGCAAAGAAATTAAAAAAGACATACAACTTTAAGGTAAAAACAAAAAAGGTCAATTTCTCTTTCTTGTCATTTTTGAAAGGGAATTCTGCGATGTTTCATTACTTATTTTGTTAATAATATTAATGGATGCTTCGGCCCCAAAGCTAACATTCGACCGAAATGAAAATGAAAATTTAAGACAAACATTTTAATGTTTTGTTCAGCAACAAACAAAAAAAATTTTCATTGAGTATTGAAGTGTATGGATTTTCAAAAGGGTTGCGTAAGTGCTAACTAATGTCATTATCATTTAAAAAAAAAATACTAAGTGATAATCTGTATTTAAATTTGAAGGAGAAGAAATAAAATGTCCTTAATTGGATACGACAGGACATAATTAAAAGTTAAAAATAGAAAGCGGGCATAAAGAAACAAAAAATATTTCTTCCTAATTTTAATTTGAAATCATTGGGGAAGTATCATAAAAATTACTACAAAAGTCCAAACTTTTGTACTTTTATGTTAGTATTACTTAAAAAAGTTTATAATTTTATGTATTTTTAAGATCCGTTTGGAGTGAAACCATTTAAATCAATTTCCATAGATTTATTTTAAAATGCTTATAGTAGAAGTCCCCAACTCATCTCACACTGTCTTACAAGCTCTCAATTTTAGTTTTAAATTATATACTCATACCAGGGCTGTCAGATATGGCGATTTCCCGCCAAACGCGGCAATTTTTCAACTTATTTGGCGTCCAAATATTTGGTTTGGCGACATGGAAATTTTTCTGGCTATAAATAACTTCAAAAGCTTTGGAATTCAGAAAATTAGTTTGTTGAAGTATTTAGTAGTTTAATAACAAAAATTAAAAATTTTAAAAACCCCCCGAATATATCTAGAGAAGATGTGATAGCTTCTAATCGGCTGGACAGATTTTTTTAAACATAGCTAAGAACCCTCTCTATCAAGTCACATTTCAAACAGAAAAAACTAAATCAAAATCGGTCAAGTCATTTGGTCTGTACGTGGACACGGACAGACACACAGATACACAGACACATACTACAAATTATAACACCCCTTTATTTTGGGTGGGGGTTAAAAAACAGATCCTACCAAAACTCTTCTGCAAGAAATTAAAACAATTTGATTTTGATAATTGTTCTTATATTACTCATAGTAATTAACGCGTTTTGAATTTGGATGAGAAAAATTTACAAGAAATAATTATTTGGCGATTTTATTTCTGCTTTTGTCAACTTTCCGCTAAATTTTTGTAGGATTATTTTTGTAAAAATTTATATTACAAAAAATTATTATATAAAAACAAATTTATTATCAAGTATATATTAAGAAAAACTAAATAAAACTGATTTTGGCGACTTTTGGCGATTTTTCAAAATCAATTTGGCGAAATAGGTCGGACAAAATCTGACAACCCTGACTCGTAGTTACATGTGAAATTCAATATTATGGGAATATCTGAATTATAGGTATATTGCTAATTACTTGTGAAACATTGCAACTTTTAGTTTGTAGGCCTTGCAAGCAACGAAATCCTTCTCAGTTAAAACAAGATGTTTTGTAAATTATTTAAAAAAAGGCGACTGTTTTGTTGATCAGTGCATGCCTTATATAATGGTAGACATTTTCATAAAAATTTAAAACTTAAATTTTAATGTTCCATATAACATGCATTCCATATTTGTTTACTTTCTTTTCGGTACCAAAGCCAATTGAGAAACAGGTGACCTCATTAGCCCTGATGATTATGAGCCGTTTGATGCCAAATTGAAATCAGATCTAATGAATATCAGCTGTTTGATGCCGAATTGAAAGAGATTTTGACAGCTGGGATCTAAACTGTCAAAATCTGTTTTTCTAACACGTTTTAAATGGAAAAAGATCTAAAAGCGTTTACAAAAAATTAATTTGTGCTGTATTTCATTATAGACAGTAAAATTATATATTAAACATATTGTTGTTAGATGTAGATAGCAAAATATTCCCAGTAAAAAATTACACTTACGATCAGAACTACGAGTACTTGCAATATAATGACTTACTTTCCTGATTGCCTAATTTCATTACTCACTTACAAAGCACTTTATCTAAAATGTAAAAAAATTATGTACAAGTTGATAAATGAGGAGAAGGATAATATTAGATTTAATAGATTACGTGAACATGTTGCCAAATGAGTAAGTACTTCTCAAGAATTGATTATTTTAGTCTCAACACTTGTTAAAATCATTAAGTTGGTAATCCAGTAGGGAAGAGCTTCACCAAAAGTGCTTAATTCCCAACCGGATTACCTTTTTGATTTTTTTGTACCCTTTACCAAAAAATGGTATATATAGGTTTGCCATTCCGTTTGTAATTTCTAGAATATTAATAAGCGAGCCATAAAGTATATATATTCTGGATCCTTATGCATAGGGAAGACGAATAAGCGATGTCCGTCTGTCCGTCTGTCTGTACGTTTTCCGAAGCTCCCAGAAAAGCTAGAGACTTCGTTCTTGGACTGGTGTGTCAAAAATGGTCGAAATAAGATTGGCATTGAAAATCAGCAAAATCGAGCAGACGGTTTCAGAGCTGAGAAGCGTAAACTTCATTTTGCCATACAAAATAACTACCGAAAACTAGTTATTATTTTTTTTTTTATTAAATAAACTTATTTTATATTTCAGTATGAATAATATTAATATTTCTTAATAAAAAAAAAAATAAAAAAAAATTAAATAGACGTGTCCAGGGTTGGAAAACTTTAACTTTTTATACAAAATTATACAAAATTAATTTACTAAAAGGAATTTTTCCTTTTTTCTATAAATTAAATTTATCTTATATTCTAAGAAGAAAGAGATTGGGTTAAAAAATCAGAAAAATCAAAAAGGATAATTCCAGGGTTGGGAAACTTAAAATTTTTGTGATATAAAAAATTAACTACCGTAAACTAATTTTTATATTTTTTTTATTAAATTAACTTATTTTATACTTCAGTACAAATTAAATTGGTATTTCAAATTAAAAAAGAAAGTTAAAATAATTGAAAAGACGTTTCCAGGGTTGGAAAACTTTAATTTTTTTTTATATACAAAAGTAACTTACTAAAACAAATTTTTTTCTTTTTCTCGATAAATTAAACATATTTTAGACTCTTAAAAGAAAGAGATTGTTGTAAAAAATTAGAAAAATCAAAAAGGATGATTCCAGGGTTGGGAAACTTACACTTTTTGTAATATATAGAAGTAACTAGGTCTTACTATTTTTTATTTTTTTTTATTAAATTAACTTATTTTATACTGCAGTACACATTAAATTAATATTAAAAATAAAAAAAAGTTTAATACATAAAAAAGACATTTACACGGTTGGAAAATTTTAACTTTTTTCTTATACAAAAGTAACTTACTAAAACAAATTTTTTTTTTCTCTATATATTAAACATACCTTATATTCTTAAAAGGAACATATTGGTGTACGAAATCTGAAAAATCAAAAAGAACGGTTCCAAGGCTGGAAAACCTACACTTTTTGTGATATATAAAATTAACTACCGAAAATAATAATAAGAAAAATTAGTTATTTTTTTTTTATAAAATAAACTTATTTTTTACTTCAGTAAGAATGAATTTGGTATTTCAGATTAAAAAAAAAATTAAAACGAAGTTTCCAGGGTTGGAAAACCTTATTTTTTATACAAAAGTAACTTGCTAAAACAAATTTTTCCTTTTTTTACTATAAATTAAACATATCTTACATTCTTGAAAAAAGATTGTTTTCTAGGGTTTGTAAATTTATTTTTTTGTACATAAAAGTAACTAGGTCAAATTATTTTTTTCTTTTTGCTTATACTTTATGTATGTGCTTATGTATGTATCTACATACTACATATAAACACTTTGGTAAAGGGTATATAAGATTCGGCACAGCCGAATATAGCACTCTTACTTGTTTTTGCTGGGTTGTTACTTTAGTCAACTATTTTTGACAGATGAGGTATTGTATTGTTGTATTGTTGTACATGTTGTAGAGATAAGTCACCTCTCTATCAATTAGCTTTGATCGGTACTTTTATGACATTTTTTACAACTAAGTTTAATATTTGGTAAGTCTTCCTAAAATTATTATTTTACTTTTTCAGTAAAATATTTTTTTTAATTAAAATTGATTATTGAGAGTATAGTTAGTTACCATGTGCATTTCAATATTCCCAACACAGATCATAAGCGAAACTTTCATATAAACGAATTAGAAGTCTAACTAAGATCATTGTTGAAACATCAACTGAATAATCTAGACTTGGGTCGAACTCGTTCACTAGTTCATTTTTGCCACAAACCAATGATCAAACCCATTTAAATTACATGGGTTTGAATAATCAATAATGCGTTTTCATTTTCTTACTTTGCCTTTATTTTATATTCTTTAAATTCCCAGCAAAAAAGGTGTATATATTATTATTATTATTGTATTTCATGTACTTTTGCATAACCGTTTCCTAGTTACAAAGTTTTTAAAATACTCTAGGCTCCTGAGATGACACAATTTCACAATTAGAGAAGTGACCATTATGACCATTAAGTTTATATTATTTTATTATCTATTATTTTATTACTAACGTTATGTTTAACAAAGTTGTGTACTTTAAATGAACAATTATACAAGGATCTGCAATTAAAAATTAAATTTGAATAACAGAAGTTAAAGTAAAATTTTCCTACACTACTAAATACGAGTATAACAAAAACTGCTCATCATGCATGAATGTTAATATAATATCATAAACTTGAACATTAATATTAATATGTATGTATGTGTATGTATATGGGACATTCCACGCTGGATGTCCATATGTATATATGTATGGCTGGAACAATTTTTTCTTTTGATTTCTTTTTAATTTTGAATTTTGTAGTATTTTTAGTGCCCTTCTAAAGAGTCTCCCCGATAAATTTGAGGTTTGTTTTTTGATTACTGGCTCAAAAGCTTTTAAATTTCCAAAAAATTTCTTTCGAAATCGAAAAAATTAGTTATGGGACCAGACCGGGCTTAAAAATTGTTTGGTGGATATAAGCTAAAATTTGCAAATTTAAAAAAAAGTCGAAGCATACACTAATTTTTAAAAACGTGATATAAAATAAATAGAATACAGCAATATTGATGAAAAACACTTAAAACACTTTTTTTCTGTATTTTTTTAAACCTTCTAGAAAATAAATTTTCATAAAAAACTCCGCTTTGGGCTATTATTAAGAAAGTTATGGAAAAAATTCAATATCTGTTTAACCAGTAATCAAAAAAAAAAAAAAAAAAATTCCCAAATATACTCGTACCAGGGAGGTTATTTTGAGGGACGCTAAAATACCACAAAATTTAGTGCAAATTAGACCGTCCGATTTGGCAGGGAATGCCCCATACATATGTATCCACCAAGAATAACAATGACAAAGAAAAAACAAAACAATGTTTGGTATCAAAAAATACTACAAGTACAATAACGAAACTGCAAGTATAATTTAGATGATGATTAGAATGATGATGCTAGTACTCGTATAATCAAAAAAACCTACTTTACGAATATATAAGAAATCATATTCTAGTTCAAGTTGTTGTTCTGGTACTCTGCACACATACTTTATTTGAACAATAATACAACACAATAGTAACAAAAATAGCAAACAAGATGAAATTTTCATCTCTTCAAGTATAAATTATACAAAAAGTATAAAATCTTAAAATTTTCGTACAAGTGCTTAGATAACAACATCATCTTAAAGAAAACTTTTCACAAGCAACAACGTTGCAAGACAACAAACCATAAACAATATGCAAGTACTCGTACTTACAGCAATCTTTTGTACGTATGACTGCATGCATGTATGTATGTACGTTCACATGACGCACTTGCAGTGTAATAACACAGTTGCATTAGCAAATACTCTTGTCAGGCGTGATAGAAGTACGAGCAGCAACAATAAAAGTTTCTTACAATAACAAACAATTCCATTGCTGGAGTTCAAAATTTTCAAGAAATGAAAACATGCGTCACATCTTTTTCTTGACTTCATCTGCTTGTCCTTGTTCGGTATAAGTTTGTAAGAAGAAAAAAAAAACTACTTTAATTGCAAAATATTATTAAATAAGTACACATACATATGCACTCGTACAACAATGCACAACATATAAAATATTTAAATACATACGAAATAATTTCTATATGCATGGAAGGGTGTTTCAAAAACATAGATACGGCCCTATGCATAATGAAAAACTAGCATGAAGTTATCATAAGTGGCAAATTTTAGCTAAGAACAATCTAGATCAAGTCACCTTTCAAACAGAAAAAACTAAATCAAAATCGGTCCAGCCGTTCGGTCTACCGGACAAACACGCAGATACAAACACAAATACTACAAACATATAACAAACCTTTTTTTGGTCAGGGGTTAAAAATGCAAAAAAATAACAATCACAAATTTTTTTAAAATTTTTTTATTGTACATATCGTGCCATAACCGCCAAAACAAGCGATATAGTTTTCAAACTTCAATTTTCGACCAAAATCGATTATTTGCGATCATAAATAGTCAATTTGCATCAAAAAAAAACTCCAAAAAATGTGCGACATATTAAGCCATTTTAGCGGTTATGGCTCGATATATTGGAAAAAAAAAATTAAATTTAAATTTATTAATAAATCGACCTTCTTTGTTTATGTGTTTCTCATTTTTCATCCTACAAAATTTTCGGGCTCTCAAGGTCATTTATGTCTTCCTTGATCTAAATAATATATTATTAACTCATTTGTAAATGATACGCTACGTTGGTATTTTCTGATTTGTATAAGAGACGAATCATAACAAACAAAAAGGTTAGGACAAATTAAAAAAATCTAGTTTTAAGCAAAGCTGTTAAGTAATGATTAGTAATCGTACTGATTACTAATTTGATTACTTTTTTTTTGAAAGGTGAAGTAATGATTAAATTACGATTATATTCAGTTTCGCACGATTATTAATTGATTACGATTACTAATATTGGAAAAGTAATCTGAATTACTTGAAATTACAAAAAATAATCAAAAATAATTAAAAGATATTAAAAAATAATCCGATTACTTTTAAAGATTACTTTTAATTCTCTTTGATTATTTATTAATAATCAAAAGTAATCTTTGAAAGTAGTTGGATTATCTTTTGATTACTTTTGATTCTTTTTGATTATTTGTTGTGATTTCTAGTAATTCAGATAACTTTTCGATTATTAGTAATCGTAATCAATTATTTATCAGAAATTCTTTTAAAGGGATTATATAATCAGTACAATTCTTTATAAAATGTAATCTAATTGATTAGTAATCGTAATCGAAATTTAACAGCTGTGGTTTTAAGCAATGTGTCCAAAATAAAAATGCCTTTTTTATTATTTATCCATAGTAAAAATTATAAAATAAATGCAAAGTTCAAGAAACCATAATTTTTGTTTGCCGCACTAAACTTGCACAGAGAAAAAACTGCCTCATAGAATCAATAAGATTTTCTCTATGAAACGTTTTTAGGCTAAGGGGTATCCCAGCAGAAAGAAGCGAAGATTTTTTCATAGAGATTCCTTATTGTTTTTATGTGGTAAATCTTATTAATTTTATTAAGAAGAAAACCACATAAAATCAAGAAGAAATCTTATTAATCCCAACTGTTTTTACTCAATTTCCGTTGTTTTTGGCAGCAAAAAAACAATCCATAGAGAAAAACTTCTTGATTCTATTAGGTTTTCTAATAAATTGTAAACTATATGGATTTCTTTTTGATTTTATGAGGTTGCCTTATTGATTTTTTTAAAAAGGTTTTCTTCTTGATTTTATAAGGCTATCTTATTGATTTTTTCAATGAGGTTTTCTTCTTGATTTTATTAGGTTCCTATATGATTATGTGTAAAGCATCTTATTGATCTTTTTAATAAGGAAATCTTCTTGATTTTATGAGGTGTCTTGTTATTTCATATCTATAAATAGACACAGACAATTTTTTTTCATGATCTTTTTCGTTTTTGTATAAGCATGTTTGCAAAATTATTTCAATGGTTATTCAGACTGCTTGTTAGCATATTGGTTAGAGTGTTTGTCTATCAGTCAGAAGTTTGCTGGTTCAATACTTGTCTTCTTTCAAGTAATAATATGTATGTATGGTGAGTTAATTAATTAAGAATACAATATAATATGTATGTATCTATGTAAGTATGTATAGTATAAATAAATAACATCTACATATACTACATACATACATAAGTATATGGTATAGAATTTAAATGAAAATACATAAGCAAAGCACAAAGAATAAAGAAAGACATATTTTTTTTTATGAGGTCGCCTCATAAAATCAAGAAGAAAACCTTATTAAAAAAATTAATAAGATAACCTCATAAAAACTACAAGATTTCTTCTTGATTTTTTCAAAAAGGTTTTCTCTATGAAATAAATAAGATTTCCTTATTGAAAAAAAACCATAGAGATTTCTAATTAATTTTGTTCTATTTTATGAGGTATTTATTAGGCACTGTTTTCTCTGTGTGTCCTTTTGTGTTTTTCTAAGGTTCTACTATCATACATAAAATTTTGTTGCACCGTATAATATGTAAGTATATTTTCTTATATAAAACGAAATTCTTATCTGTTTACGAACACACCTTATAAGATATTTCCTGTTTTTGTTTTGTCAAAATATACTTTGTAAAGGAGTAAAATATTATAAACATGATAAATTTATGACTTGTACATCTGGTTCAGAAAACACACAACAACAACAACTACAACAACAACATGTATTTGAATTTTGAAATTAAGACAATTAAGATATACTTTTTTAAACTTCGTTGATTTCACAGTTTTTTTTTCACTTGAACGTTTCTGTGAAATACTTGATAATCAAAAGCAGATGTGAAACCTTAGTTGTTATCCAACGAAATAAATAGATCTCGCAATATTCTAAACAAATTATAAAATGAAAAGAAATTAAAAAGCAAATCTAGTAAACCCTTATAATACTATACACTCCCTGACACATGATTAGGACCCCCTAACACAATTTTTTCAAAAGGTTTTAGCTTCTACAAAAAAAATGTAACAACTAAATTACCTTTAAATAGAAATTAAAATTAAGTTCCTCGTAACATATTTTTTTGCAGAAGCTTTAACTTAAAAAAAATCAGTTTAGGGGGTCCTATTCATGTTGCAGGGAGTGTACAAGTATGTAAGTATGTATTTGATTGATGTTCACTATTAATTGTCGATTGTGATCGCCGAACGCGATTAAGGTTATTGAGAAAGAATAACAGTGTTGCCAGCTTAGAAGTTATACCTAACCTCTTTTTTCGCCTTTTAGCTGAGAGTCTCAATGTTTTAGGCTTTTTTTTTGGACCGACTTCAAGTTGTTCTCAAAAGGTAAACTTTTTTGAGCCTGACACAGAAATTAAAAAAAAATACACTTACTTGTCGTAAGGCGGCACTTTAAAAATTACCTGGAAAAACATATTTTATATATACGGCCTGTCGCAGGATGTCACCCGAAATCGTTCAATCGAATACTGGATATTGAAAACAACAATAAATTTGCTAATCTTATTTTTGTTTGCAATACAAGTTGTCGATCGAACGTTTGCTGGTAACATCGTGGGACAGGCCTATAATTTTTCTCTATTTCTCTTTCATTAATAGATTTTTTAGGCGTAGAAAGCATAATATTTTACTTTTAATGCAAAAATTTATTTGATCTGCAAAATGGGAGCTAATATTTAAATAAAACAAGTCAGCAGCTATCATTTACCGAAGGAGAATATTTCTACTACGATATTACAATAAAAACTTAAGATGCAAAATCCTAAAATGTTTTTTATCGCTTTTGGTCTCCTAATCTGATAGCAATGGAAAAAGTTTTATTTGATGCCCCTAAAAGCAAGCAAAAATAATATTTATTGCTTTTTCTTAGCTAAATCATTTAAAAATATTGCTTCAGTACAAACGTTTGAAAGTTTAAAAGTTTTGAATTTTTCCTTTAGAATTTCACTTTCATTAATTTAATGTCCTGGTAAAATCTGAGGACAAAATTCCACATGTAAAATCTAGTGTTCAGTAAGAGAGAAAAATTCTTTTGAATCGACAGCTTTAACGTGGCATGCAACTTGAAAATCAATTCGTTTTTCAAGTTGCCGTCACCAAGGAACCAATAAAAATGTCGCTTTGCAGAAAATGGTTTAGAAATAAATGAATTAGCTAACAACAAAGTAAGGAAAAGAAAGCCCCTATACCATATATTGTCTTTGAGAGGAATAAGTCTTCATTGGATAAACTTAAAAACCCCTCTACCATAAATTGTCTTCGATAAAAATAAGTCTTCATTGGATAAACCTAAGAAATTTGTTGAAAAATTTTATCAGACACAAGTTAAGTATATAATCGAAAATAATGAAATTACAGCTCACTATCTTTGATACGTCTTCAATTTTACTTAAAGATTTGTCTTAGTTTTCTCTTCGTTCCACTGGTAACACTGAAAAATAAAATTTTAATCCCCTACGCCTTATAACTTTTTCCTGCGTGGCCAATTCCTTTATTTAAATCTTTAACGCTTGACATACATAAATATCATCAAATGACAATATTTATGTTGTAAATGTTTAATTGTAGCAAGAAAATAAAAAAAAATGAGGAGCAGGAGGAAAAAAATAGAATTACTTTTTCTTATATATGTACATAAAAATATTTGTAATACTAGATGTCGCCTCAAGAATTTTAACAAACTTATTTGATAACTGCGTAAAAACTGGTTTTGAAATAAAAACAAAAACTCAAAAAGTTTAATATTAAAAAGCAGCAACGAAGAGTGAATATACTCATAACAAATTTACCCAAGTCTTAGAACTTAAACCATATTATCTTAAAGAAGAACGTGCATCTCTTAAATGTAATGGTAAGCATCCTAAACGTGTTACATCATCATACCCGTATCTTACATCGGCAGTGTGTGATATTGCAATGCTCACTGCATTATGATGCTTTTGCAGTCTAGGGAACCATTTTCCCAGATGACTTTGTCGCTTTCATTAGTCTAACAGATTTTATTACTAACATATACGTACATTTATATTAATACAGAGTAACATTTATATGCTGATTTACAAAGTTTACTAAATGAAATATTTTTATATCGTTTATTATTCTTCTATTTTTAACCCCCGACTAAAAAAGGGTTGTTATAGGTTTGTAGTGTGTGTCTGTGTATCTGCGTATCTGTGTATCTGTGTATCTGTGTATCTGTGTATCTGTGTATCTGTGTATCTGTGTATCTGTGTATCTGTGTATCTGTGTATCTGTGTATCTGTGTGTCTGTCGGTGTCCACGTACAGGCCAAACGGCTGGACCGATTTTCATTAAGTTTTTTCTGTTTGAAAGATGACTTAATCGAGAGGGTTCTTAGCTATGTTTGAAAAAAATCGGCCCAGCCGTTTAGAAGATATAACATCTTTTCTGAAAAAAGTCGGGGGTTTTTAAAATTTTTAATTTTTGTTATACTTGAAAGTAATATCCGATTTTTTTCTTAGATTTTATCTAAATATAAGTTGTGTCAATTCGAACAGTTCGTTAGACATATGAGGCCGTGTACAGGAAATAATCTGCATGATATTATTCTCCAAATTCGTCGAAAATTAAAAAAGAAAAACAAATGCAAAGCTTAACCACACAATCTTGATTGTTAACTGACTGGAAAAATAAAATATTTATTTTATGTGTGACGTATCCACAACTCAAAATTTTCCCATAGAAAAGATGACTCAATCACCAAAATTACCAATGTTTATAGAAAAGTCAACTATATCAACACAAAACACTTTTTTACTTTTTTTTTGTATGAAAAAGTTCAATGTACAAGGACATATATTTTTTAAAAGTAGACTGTATTACCTCAGCACCCTTTTCTTATAGACAAATGAATATTGTCACAACAACACTATTTTCTTAGGAAAATAGTCGAATTTGTTACCACAGCACACTTTTCTTAAAAAAAAATTAGATTCTATCACCACAGTGCACTAAGTCGACTGTGTCATCACTTAGTCAACCATCATTTCTATAAGAGCAGTATGTTATCATATAGTCAGCCATTTTTTCCATTAGAGCAGTGTATCCTTCACATAGTAACCCTTTTTTTTAAATAAGACCAGTGAGCCATCATATAGTTAACCATATCTTCTATAAGAGCAAAGTGCCACCATATAGTCAATCACCATTTTTATAAGACTAGTTACGATGGCATTCTGCTCTTGTATAAAAACAAAATTTATAGGTATAGCTTTATTTATATAAAAGTCGACTGTGCCACCACAGTCCAATTTTCTTGTAGAAAAGTTTACAGTTTCACTAAAATACTCTTTTTCATAAAAAATTTTACTATGTCACCACAGCTTTTTTCTAGTAAGCAAGTCGACTGTGTCACCACATCAAAATTTTCTTATGGAAAAGGCGACTGTGTTACCACAGCATATTTTGTTTTAGTAAAAATTAGACTAATGCATACTCTTTTTGTAAAAAAGTTTATTGTGTCATCAAATCTCAATTTTCACAGAGAAGTCGACTGTATCACCACAGCACACTCTTCTTAAAGGTAACTTTTCTTATATATGAAAGATTCAACTGTGTTAACACAGCAAATCTTTCTTGTATTAAAATCGACTGTGTCAACACAGCTCACTTTTCTTGTACAGAAGTCGACTGTGTCAATACAGCACACGTTTTTTTTATAGAAAAGTCGTATATGTCGGCACTTGGCTTGACACCATCTTTTGTCAACTGTACTGATATGGACGCGTCCATTTTCTTAGAGACATGTGTAAAAAATACCGCGGTTAAGATATGACAGTAGTCAAAATTCAAAATGGCGGCCAACAGACGGCATTTTGTAAATACGAAAAATTTAAAAAGTCGACGAACTCTATCAAAATGTGTATCATTGAACAGGCATTTTAAAGTCATCTCTAGGTTTCTCTTATGATTTTTCATTTTGAATGATCATTTTGAATATTTAACAGTTCAAAGTTGGTCGCAGTCGTGTTTTTTAATATTTTAATTACTACATGTTTTTACATGTAGTGGCGAGTTTTTAGTGCATTTTCCGTTCTGAAAATATGCTAAGTTTTCCTATTGATATGCCCCTTAAATCCAAAATGATAATATTTTCTATAAAAAAAATTAAATCACAATTTTCGAAATAAATTTTTAAGACTTATCATCATTATTCCGGCCAGATTTGACAACCGTGTGGCCAGCATTTCCACATTTTCTATAACTATACACCAATTTAAAGTTATTTTAATACCAGTATTATTATTATTTATTTCGTTCGCTAGTACTATGTATTACAATCGAATTCTATCAAGTGCTAACATAATTATATAAATGAATATGAGACCATACATACATATGCATTGTGCGAAAAATTATTTTCCACATTGTTTGCTTTTAACATTAGTGCAAGTAGCACTTCCTATAACCATTAGCCAAATAACAAGAGATTGTTGTTTTACTCTTCGTTGTAAAATGCTTATTGTAGTTTGTTAATGTTTTTGTAGCTGTTGCTTTACTTTTTAACTTGACAATTTTCTAACTAGTTTTATTTAAACACTATCATTAGAAAAAAAAATGATGCACAAATACACATACAAAAGAAAAATATAGGAGGCTTCAATTAGTTATGAATATTTAATACTTTAAGAAAGAAAGCAAATTAGATTTAAAAAAACTTTATTACATATGTATATAAAAACTCATTCTTAATGTTAAGAACCTTCGAAGCCTATTGGCTTGTCTGCGGAAAATGTATTCCCAAGAAGACATGAAAATATAGAATTTGCGGTCCGGAAGTAATTTAAAATTTGGACCATATTGACTGAACTTCTTTCTTAAGATTCCTAATCATCGAATTAGAGGCGATATCTTCGTTTGGGAAAGAGGACAAAAAATTTCCTGTTTTTGAGAGTCGTTTCTTTTTATGTCCGCATATTTTTAATATACTTTCTTCGGAAGCAATGAAAAAATACCCTATAGGAACTCAAACCCATTTGTAAGTAACTTCAAACTGGTTTTTTAATAACCACATCTGGTTGATTCAGTGACTTTTTTCCTTGTAACCGACTCACTATTTTAACATAGGCATGTCATAGGCGGTAGTTAATTTGCCATCTCTGCATGACTTTTTAATTGACTACTAACTACTTATTTTCCAACCAATTTACAGTTAATTAATATTATAGCAAAAAATAAGATATACATATGTATATTTATATGATATATTTACATACATATGTATATTATATACTATACATATATGTATGTATCGGGTGTTTTTTTAGAGGTATAGAACTTTGAATTGACATAAAACACAAGAAAATCGTTTTAATGTCCATCAATTTGGCTTTATTGGAAGGATAATTTTATGCCATTAATGTTTAAATATGATTTCGGGCATGTGGCCGCCGCGGCTGGCTCGAATAAAGCCAATTCTACAGGTCCAATTTTCAACCACTTTTTCGAGCATATGGGGCCGTATGTTGGCAATAACGCCACGAATGTTGGCTTCCAAGTCCCCTAACATTTCTGGTTTGTTGGCGTAGACGAGCGACTTCACATATCCCCAAAGAAAATAATCCAATGGTGTCAAATCACACGATCTTGGTGGCCAATTGACAGGTCCATTCCGCGAAATTATGCGCTCATCGAATGTTTCCTTCAATAAATCGATTGTGACGTGCGCTGTGTGGCATGTAGCGCCGTCTTGTTGGAACCACAACTCATCCACATTCATGCCATCCAATTCGGGAACAAAATAGTCGGTTAGTCGGCTCCAATTGCTGTGCACGGTGGCGAATCGATTCATTCGGGTCCTCTTCAACACTTTGCTCTACAGCGGCAATTGTTTCTTCGGTGCGCACTGTTCGACGTCTCTGCGGATCCGTATTATCACATAGAGTAAACGTAGTGCGAAAACGATCCATGGTTAACCGAATTAATTGCTCTGATGGACGATTATGTCGACCATAAAATGGACGGAGCTTGCGGTAAACTTCGCGACCTGAACCATTATTTTCGAAATAAATTTGCACGATTTGCAAGCGTTGTTCTTTTGTCAACCTGTTCATGATGAAATGGCAAACCAAACTAAATATTAATCACTTAACAGCTGACAAAATGGCCGCCAGTTAAAAAAGTGATGCCAACTTAAAGCTCTATACCTCAATAAAAAACACCCTTTATATATTCATATATATATATATATATATATATATGTAAATATATGTACAATGTACATATATATAAATATTTATTTTTATTATATTCACTAAAAATAAAAAATACGTTCATACATACATCCATACATACGAACCGCTCATAGAAAATATTATACATCTTAAGTATTGAAAAATGCTAGTTTTTTTTCAACATTTGACATTTGATTTCATGACATGCTTCTTTTGTTTTTTTATTTCCTTTTCATTTACTTATTTTGCTTTTATTTATTTCTTACGTGTGCTTTTATTCAATATGTTTGGTTGATATCTGCATGAGATTTAAACCAATTTGTAGTCACTTGCAAAATAATTAATTTATGAACTAGTGTTTTTTGTCAACTGATTATTTTATTTACTACAGAGTAGTTCCTTACTGAAATATACATACATACATATAATAGATATGAAAAATTATTTCATAGAGTTGTTATTTATTCTTAGGCCAGAACATTTTCATTGCTTCCAAGCTAATTTGATAAATATTAACAGTCTTATTTATAAAAATTATTAAGACTTTATAAAGGTTTTTTAAGAAAATTTTTTTATGAAGATTTGTTTTAAAAACCCTTTATAAAGCCTTAATAAGGCTGTTAAATTATAATAAAAAAAATTCGAAATGGATGACTTCAAAATTTTTCATTAAAATACATATACATATATGTATTTGTGTTTCATCCAATGTCTACATTATAAATGTCAAATGTCATTATAATGATTTTTTCAGTTCTATCAATTAAAAATGTATAGGCAAGTCACTTGCTTGTATGGTGGAATGCAAAGCTAATTTATTTAAAAAATAAGATATTTATACTGCCTATAATAAAAATTCAACTACCTTTCAGTAACATATCTTTTTGAAGAACTTTCTTTCGAACGTCATGAAGACAAGAAAACATCAGCCATCGGTTAGCTGTTTGTAAAGTAAACATTTACGAGTGCAGATAAAATTAAAGCAGAAATAAATAAAACATTTAAAATATTTTTGCTTTAAGGTTCTTACTTAAAATGATGACCTTATTAAGCCATCATTATCATTAGCATTATGATCATTATCGGCATCATTGTCATTGTTGTACACATCTTGGTCACTATACACAGCATTTAGTTCCAGCAAAATACTGCTTTCAGGAGTTTCATAAGAAAAATGTAATTTAAGAAAACTATTATTTAAAATATATTACTTTTTTTCCTAATTCAAAAAAATCTTAAATAAGCCAATAATGTAGCTCAAGTTATAACGTTCTCTAAAATGGAAATGAACGTAAGTATATTTAATGAAAAATTGTGTACATATTTACACAAAGTCCATTGTCTTAGTTCAAGAGAGATAGACATAAAAAGCTTAAATTCGTTATTGCAACTAATGGTAGCATTTAAACTACGAAAAACAAGCAGAATATAGATAATGTGAAAATATTATGAAGGAGAACTGAAAATTATTAAAATAAACAGTATCAGGAAAAATTTAAAAATAACTAAAACCAATTTTGAATCTCTTGAGCTTGTATATATGTAAAATAAAAATATTTTTTTACTAAATAGAAAATAATTAAAAATCGCGGAAAATCAGCCTTTTTGTTATGGAAATTTTATTTAACTGATAGCTTTACTTAATGGTTAAAAAGAATCCGATTACTGGTGATAAAAAAAATAAATCATTTTCTGTCCTAAAAGTGATTTATAGGAATGAGTCACTCACTACACTTACGCCCAATCCCACGATGTCGACAACGTTCGAGTTGTGGCACACTTAGATTAAAATAAAAAAAATTAAAAATTTTAAAAAAAGATGTTATATCTTCTAAACGGCTGGACCGATCTTCTTCAAACATAGCTAAGAACCCTCTCGATCAAATCATCTTTCAAACAGAAATGAAAATCGGTCCAGCCGTTTGGCCTGTACGTGGACACAGACAGATACACAGATACACAGATCCACAGACACACAATACAAACTTATAACACCCCTTTTTTTAGTCGGGGGTTAAAATAATAACAATAATATTTTGTTGTTGTTTCAAATGTAATGAGTATTTGTCAAGTTGAACGTTGTCGACATCGTGAGATTGGCCCTTACTCAATCTGCATTAAAATAAAAATATTTCTTATGAAAATTAAAATTCGGAAGTTTTAACTTAGTATCCCAGTAAAAAATGACACTCCAAAGACGTCCTGAAAATGTAGACTTTGCGATCCGGAAGTAGTGCAAAATTTGGATAATTTCTAATAATTTTTATATAGGATTGTTAGTGCAAGAAGTTCTCTTTTCCGAATCCTAATCATCGAATTGGAAGCGTTGTTAAGAAAAATTTTCTTTTTGGCGTTTTATAACAATAGTTTCTTCAAGGAAAGA
Source organism: Tachina grossa (assembly GCA_949987645.1). Taxonomy (NCBI): domain Eukaryota; kingdom Metazoa; phylum Arthropoda; class Insecta; order Diptera; family Tachinidae; genus Tachina; species Tachina grossa. The sequence continues at coordinate 33,402,685 of OX465275.1, forward strand.
AAAGTGGTGAAAAGTTACACATTTTCGCGATTTGTTTCTTTTCATGCGAATCGAAATGCGAAACAGAATTTTCGTGTAAATTTAAGTGTAATTTATCCTGATCAAATCATAAATATAGCAACAAGAACAAAAATAAGCAAATTAACTAACATGTGCATAATTAGTAAAGAACAAACAAATTGGCAAGACTGTTGTAAATTCAGAGATTGAGCTTTCATTACAAAAAAGCTTTCAGCAAATTGAAATACGATGAATCAAAACAATTCACATATTCCATTTGCAAAAAAAGTTGCTTATATAGAGCAGAAATATACATCAACTGACACCACATACAGTGGACCAAACATAAAGAACGCTGATGATGAAGGTGCAGTGGCTTCGGAAACAGCTAGTTGTTCCGTTCTACTACGTATTTGTCAGAATATTCACAATTAACTTTGGTGTTATTTGTTCATTAATAATTATCACATGTAATTTGGCTTACAAACCGATATGAACTTTAGCCTGATCAAGACGTAAATATAGAAACTAAGTAAATATATTTTAACGTACACCAATGTTGAAAAGGAGTCCTATTGTTTTCACTAAGCTGTCCTTCCACAGGCTATTTTCTTGAGAACCGTAAGAGTTACGGACCTGCAATTTTGGCAGAATATGTAGAACTTTGGCCACTGAAATTCTATGTTAAAATTTTATGTAATATAAATATTTAGAAACTTTAAATTTGCAAAGTAAGTGCATTTTTAAAATTAAAAAAAAATTAATTAAAGGGTGTTCTATCATATCAGTCAATGTAATTTTGACAACTTACTGTATCTTGGAAACCGTAAGAGCAAACTCTTGAAATTCTCAAATACGCTAAAACTAAAAAAATTCCAAGGTTATAAAATCGCCAAACCGAAAAAATTGCAAAAAAACCGAAAAAATCGCCAAAACAAAAATATAGCACCAAAACTAAAAAAATCTATAAAACTCAAATAAATTTCCAAAACCGAAAACAACGCCAAAAACGCAAAAAAACGCCGAAAACGCAAATAATGCAAAAACGCCAAAGACCGAAAAAATCCAAAAAACGAAAAAAAGTTCCAAAATTGTTTATTATACAGACTAAAGGTGGTATAGTATTAATTATCTAGTGTCCGTAAGGTACTCTTCGTGTGCGAGTCAAAGTCGCAATTTATTGAATTTATTTTTTTTTGCCTAGCCATTTTTGAAGTTTATTGGACCCTTAAGACTTACATGGGAACACTGAAGAGGCAAAACTAAACCTTCATCACTTCAAAAATTTATATATTAAGGAAGATGTGGGATATCATAATGTAGATAGTATGCGGGTCTTTTTTTTATCATTCTATAAATTTTTTCCACTCGCATTAACAGTATTGCTATATTTTTATTTTCTTAGACAAAACATTTTGTAAAATAAAATATGTATTAAAATTTCATTGGAAATTAAAGCATGATTTTAGTTTGCAAGTCTTATTACATATTTTTCCTAATTTTAGTGACCTTTTAAAATAATCAACCGCAATAGAAAGAAAAGCTTTTCGTATAAAACGTATTCCTATAACACATGCCACACAATGTAATATTAAAGGTATTCATGTCAACTCTTACAACTATGCAAAAATTCATAATTGCACTTTCTGACGTGAGCAACCCATTTTGTTTAATTGTCTATAAAGCAACACAATATGTGCATAGATATATTGTACTCATATGTTTGTTTAAATGCTGAAACGAAGTGTTGGAACTTCGCTGATTAATTTTGTAATCAATTCACTAATAAAAATATCAATATTAATAATATTGGTATTATTTAACAAAATTCTAATAACTATTTGAGCCATAGGTCTTTTGAAAATAGCAAAATTATGTATGTATTTGTTATCTGAAAATCGAATTTGAAGATTTCTTTATAATTTCTAGCTAGAATTTTTAAATATTTTTTTAGTTTTATAATTTTTTAATTAATTTATTTGTATCGAAAATATCTTCAACAACTTGTTTTTTCATTTAAAAGAAAAACATTTAGGAATTTCTGCGTTGTAATTTGGTGTATGGTTGATTTTATAAGTACTTTTTGTAATTTTTTTTTTGATTGGCAATGCCATAAAAATTTGCACAACTTTGCAAAATTTACCCTGATAATCTTGCACTTACTCAGACCCTGACAATTTTGCATCATTTGTGCAAAATAATTTTCTATGTGATTGTTGTTATATTTTTTGAAAATTTTGCAATTTTGCTTTTCTGCAACAGTGCAACTTTTGACGTGAATACCTTTATTACTTTGATACTCATGTCTAGCAAAGTTCTATTTTGTGCGTTCACTCACTCATTAAAAATTCGTTGCATGCCCAAACAATAACAATATCTTTCCCAAATACGTACGCACTTACATACTCGTACATATTAAAACTGTAACTAGACACGAGTGGTCAGCAGTAGTCCAATCAATATACAAGTACCATATTATTGAATATTTTACCAACCACTCAAACCCACCCATGTCAGTGCAAATTAAAAAAAAAAAAAAGAATAAAACTCTTTTCATTCTCTTTTGCTTTTGCCTTAACAGGTTGCTTCATTGACCATCCAAGCCATCTATTTGTAGTCCTGCTGGTTTGCCCAGCAAATTAAAAGCGTTAAACCCATTTTAATATTTATAGGTCCCTTTTCGTTTCGATTTAACAAACTGACTATAAGAAAATGGGGAGAATGAAGTAAATAACAAATAGCAGAGAAAAAGTGAGACAAGAAGATGGTAAAGCAAACGTAATGAAATCGAAATTAAATGTAAGGAAGCATATTACAATTAAATTAAATATAACATTAACATTCCATGTGTGCGCTGGACCACTTTTCTTTCATTTCTAAATATTGTAGTTTTTCTGCTTAAGCTTTTGTTTTCAGATACATACATATATTCAATTAAATGTAGAGTTAAACTGAAAAGCAGACATGTGATAGAATTAAATTTATATTTTGAATGAGTACTGGGAAGCTCAGAGGAAGAGTTAGTTATCACCAAAGTTAGCTATAAGCATATTAATTTGTATACGATATTAATGCAACATTGTTTTTACCGTAGAAGTTGTTCCACAGAATACACGGAAGTGAAGAGAGTGACAGGCAAAAGAGCTCCAATCAGGTTTTTAAAATTCGTGGAAAAAAGAGAAAAGTAAAGTGTATTTGATACTGTAGTGTATTACTACTTACCATTTAACACAGCTAATAAATGTCGTTATAATTTTATTGCACTAGAACGAAGATTCAAAACGAGACAAATAGAATAATACCATTAGCTTCCGTCTCGTGACACTTCTGTATGTTTTGTGGTTTTTCGTTATACGTTATAATTCATTTTAAAAAATAACCTCATGCTGCAATAAATTTTGATTTTAAATTTTAAAAATTAATCCATAGATAGGAAAAATGGTACAGAAATTTTTTAGTGCCCGCTATAGCAAGTTACTGATTTCATCCCAATTTTCGAAAATAGAGTTTTCATTATATTTCAACGTTTTGAGATTGTGGGACTCGATTCTGACTAGTTTAGTGATGATGCTCGTGTGGATGTACCCAGTGATAAAACCCTGAAGACCTTCTTGGTGCAGGCCTTATTAAAAGCCTGCTTAAGAATTTTTTGGATTCAATTACTATTCTAATCCAACTGCTAAAGAATGCCTAATAAAATGTCTTGACTCTTTCGCATAAAAGATACGATACACATTTCACACTCCCATCTATGAGAAGGGAGCAGAGAAGGAGTAAAATGTTTTGTTTTTTTTTTTATCAAAGCAAAAGCAAAATCCATTGATTTGAATACCTTCCAGAATATCTGGCGAAACAAGGAAGAACAGAATGCCTGCTCCACAGTGATAATACGTGTAAAAAAGATATGAGTACGGAATGGAGCGAGCAGGCCTTGTACATCCAGGCCTTCTAGAAGGCATCCTTACTCCTTCTTTTTCTGGCTGGGTATGTATGCAAGTGTGTGTAAGTGTGTGCATGCATTTAAAAATCTCATAACTTGAGAACGGGTCAACGGTACCGATGCAAATTTGCCGCATTTGAAAGATGTTAAGTTCACTGAGATGTAAATCAAGTTCAAATTATGATCACCTCTTAGTCTTTAAAAGATACGCCGATTGCTGCCAATTTTACTACCATGGGATGATGCATTTCAGTGATACTGTTGACGAAAAATAACGAAAAAATCGTAATAAAATCAAAAGTCTTCGCTATATTGATTTAAGATATTCACTTATTTTTATAGACCAAAAAAGTGTATCGGATGCCGTAAATTTGAGCAAAAATCTGTAGTTTAGCAGGGAATTCATGGATGGCCTGGAAGGTCAATCAATTCTGATATATTTTTTTGGGCAATTTTTTTTAATAATAAATCCGTACTAAACATAAAAAAACAGAACCGGATGAAAAATATCCTTTATTTGACGTTGGTAATGCTGAAAGAATTTTCAAATTTAAGGTTAAGCGGTTTTGGGTTTGAAATCGTAGCAAAGAAACAAAAAAACAAAGTCGCTTTCACATTTATAATATTAGTAAGGAAGGATATCTGAAATAAACCTAAATATATTTTCAATAAAGTCAACAACAAACACTTGAGACCCAATTTTCTCTGAAGATAGCAAAAAAAAAAAAAAAAAAAAAAATAAAAAAAAAATTAAAAAAAAACGGGCACAGAAACTCTTCTGTAATCTAAGTGAGTTTTCGATACATCCTATAGAAGAAAGTTTCCAAGCACTTCAACAGGCCGCAGCTAAAAAATTCAGATTATAACGTAGTCTCATTTTTCAATTATGGAGCATTTCTATAAAAATTTTATATCTAATGGTTTTTAGTTTCCGACCATTATCTCTTTTAAATCCATATTTTTTGTAGTGAAAATTTGCAAATTTATCCAAAATACTTGGAGAAAAATATCAAACAGGAAAAAAGTTACTAATATACATATTAGTGGCAATAAGGAAAAAGTGCTTAAGTCATATTTTACTGTTTTGCAGCAGAGCACTTTTAAGCGTTCAAGTCGATTTTCAGAAATTTATTTCTTTTACAGTTAAGTTGGGAAATTCTCTATTAACCTTTAATTTTTTTAAGCAAACATCGTTCTAGACACTAAAATTAATACATTTATGTTGAAATTTACCGCAGTATAAGCTCAATTAAGCCATTATTCTAAATTAGATTACAAGTCTGAAAAAGATAAGTCGCAAGTCATGGTGCTATAACTTCCTGAAAAATTACACAAATTAATTGAGATTTTGAAATATGTATATTACGGAGGTACCATTAACTCAAAATTAGCTTATCTCGACTTAAGCACTTTTTCCTTTTTGCCACAGATATTTACGAGTATGTATAAGAAAAATGGCCTGAAAATTTCTGCTGTTATTTTCAATACCTAGCCTTATTTTATTTTTAGTTTGGAACCATTTTTCATTGCAGACATTTTTTCGACAAACATATATTTCTTCCTTTGTAGATGTTACTATGGTTTTAATAAAAGTTCGTTTTAACGTTAAAACCAACTGTTAAAACCTGGTTTTACCATACAAATTGTTTTTGTTAAAACCAAATTAAAACCATTTTTGAATTGGTTTTAAGTTAGTTTTATGAAATGCAACCTTGTATTCGCTTTGATAAATTCAGTGCTGCCAAGTTAATATGACCGACAGCAGCTGATAATGTTATACCAGTGAATAACAATAGATGGCGCTTGAAAAATTTTCAACTTAAAAATGGATGCAGCACCAACAATAATCAAACAATTAAGGAAAAAAAGAGTTTTTTGGAAGGAAAACGACGAAAGTATTTTAAATTCAACTGTGGAAAGTGAAAAAGACAATATGACTGACATTCATCTGCCTATAAAAAAGGTTTATCTTATAATATATTTGTGCATTTTTATATTATTAACAATATTTCCAAGCACTTCTTCATTCTGAAAATGAAAAATTATTTACAAAATTTAAAATAATTTCCATTTTAGAGCGCATTGTGAAATATCTCAGTTTTTCATACAAACAAAAACAGTTGAACAGTATGTCCAACAAGTGTTATTAAAAAGGAGAAAAAAATGCAACAACAAATGCACATATTTCGGCAGGAGATTTATTTTATTTTAAGCAAAGTTATTAGACAGCCTGTGAGTTCAAACCTGAATTTAACAAACTTGCAGTGTGAAAGTAAAATCAGCTGTTTATGGTTTTAACGTTAAAACCAGGTTTTAACTTTCAGTGTGAAAACACTATTAGATACGGTTTGCACACAAAAAGTTTTCTTGCTTAAGTTTTAATTTTGTATGGGAGAAATGAAAACGATATAAATATGTACAATGTACATTGCACATACATATACACATAAGTGTGTATGTATATATGTAAATGTGTTTTTGTTTTGCAGCATGCTATCAAAACTTGTGCAAAAAAACTCTTTGTGGGCGAACCAGGTTATATTTAATACAACTATATATATTGTGCTTTAAAAAACGTTAAAATTTCTATATAAAGATGCTTAAGAAAATTATTTCTGCAAAATTTAAGTGTTTGGCTCTTGTGTCATTCCTACCCCAAACAGTCGATAAGCACAAAAATCACCAAAAAGTTAATAGTGAAGCGAACAACGAGTCCTTTAATGTACATACAAAAAATGTATGAATGAATGTACAAATGGATGTGTGTGTGCATGTAATTCTTTGTGCATGCACAAGTTTGTACAATGTATTTGACTTGAGTAGGTATAAAGGAAATAAGATTCAATGTAAACATGTTCTTTAAATGTGCTTAAAGTGCTGAACATTAAGTTTTTTTTGCTGTCTCTTTTTAGTCTCTCTATTCTTATTTTTCTTTGCTCTTGTTTTTTTTTCAGACTCTTATATTTTTTGTCCACATGTGCCGTCAGAAACTGCTGGACCCAGTATTCCATGTATACAAGTGTAGTAAAGTGTGTAACTTTAATTTCATGTGTAATTTTATTGTATGGGTCATTTTGCAATGAGTTCATGTGCATGTGTGGATTTTCATGTTGTTTTAAGTTTTTATTGATATAGAATGCATGAAGAAATTACTGGATGTTAATGGAGAATTTAAAAAGTGGCTTTAGAAGATTTTCCTATGAATTAAAAAGAAATTCTTATTATTTTAACAATACAAGTAAACAGGATATAACTAATTTGGTAAAAATAAGGAGATATGTAGAAAAGACGGGCAATGACGATGACCCAATTACACTTTATGCCTAATCTGGCATAATGCTGATATGGATGGTACTTCCGGTCTTTCAACAGGATTTCCTGAAATACATACGCACATATACTTATAAACTTCTGATATCTTCTATATATATAAAATTCTAGTGTGTATTTGTTCCTAATGCATGATCTCTGGAACTATAAGAGCTGTGGGGCCGAAATTTTCAATATAGGTTTGAGCCAATACCCGGTAGGTTTTTGTTTTGTTTCTGATCCAACAAGTGACCAATGTGTGCAGTAATTTGTAGTTAAAAAAATATTACATAATTGAGGGTAATACAACGTTTGCCGAGCTTAGCTAGTATTATTATATTCTTTATTATGTCCTTTTATTGATTGTATATTCTACGAAAGCTCATAAAATCAATAATTTAGCTGATTGCAATGAAGAAGCTTAAGATTTTGCTATATAATAAGTATCAGTGCAATCAGGGTTTGGTATTTTAATAATTTTTGTATTTTATTCTCTTCTCTTTTATTATCTCTTAGTCTAAGGAAACTTTCCATCTATATCCTCCCCTTTATTCCCTATGCCCCTTTATTCTACTACTTTCAACTTACAGGTAGCACAAATGGATCATCGTATTGGATTCAAGTGAACTGGAGCCCTGTGTTAACCTAACCTATTTTATGTTTTTGTTTTTATTTTATTTTTCATTTGCCAATTACCCCATCTCAAATCTTTTTTAGTAAATAAGTTGATTAGTGCTATATTACAAATATAAAAAAATTCTTAACATTAATTTCATGTGTATTCTTATCCCTCAACGTCTACATACGAGTAATGCGTGTTTAATATTTTCTTCACTAATCGCTTGTTACTATACCAGACTCCTTTGTGTAGAAATGAAGTACAAAAAAGTAGAAACATTTAAAATGTTTTAATAATACAAGCAAATCCCGCTTCGTTTTAGCATTCAAAACGACAGTTCATTTGCTCTCGGGAATGAAAAATTATTTTGTGTATATAATAATGAAAATGTTTTTCTGAGAAAAGATAGCTTGAAGCTTAGTAATTAAATTTTCTTGTCTTTCAATCCAATACTTATAAGTAATTTAATGTCTAATTATAACTTGAACATTTTAACCGCAATGTCGATAAATTTATTTACTTATCTTCTTTGATATTTAATAAGTTTAAACTGAAATTGCTTCAATAATTTAATAATTTTGCTCATGCTGTATTACAGTTTAAAACAAAAAAATAATAAATACATGCATGCGAGTATGAACATGGATAAAAGGAGATGCATATGCTGAAAGGAATAAAAATAAAATCAATAAAATCAACAAATTGCCAATTACTAAATACCAAATTGTCAATATCATAGCGCAGGCATGTCAATGTGATAGACAGTAAACACAGTGGGTGCAATTTGTAGGAAATTCATTATGTGAAAGTATATTTTTTATACATACATAAATATGTACAGTTGAATCTCGATTATCCGGGCTTTTATCAACTGGGTACATTTATTAACGGGAATGCTGTCACTTTTTTTTATTGAACTCCATTATTAGAAAGCTTTAATAAAAGTTACTACAGATATAGATCGTATTTATTAAACATTCACCGAATTAATATTTTAGCCAGATGTTATTTATGAATTAATTAAAAATTTAATGAATTTTTTTTTAAATATTGTTAATAAATCAAATGATTGAATCAGTTCGTAGCGTAATTAAGATTAGATACTATATTAAACAATAGATAAATTTATCATATCTGAATATCCTGCTCTGTCCAGTACCAGGATTCAGTAACTTTTATGACGATAATCGTATCGTTATAATAAATATAACGATAATTTATTAATTTTGCTATTCAGTAACACATTTTAACGATATTCGGAGTCGGTTGGAGAAAAAAATATTAAGTCACAAGATTAAATTTGCTGAGGTTTTCTTTATTATTCTTTGTGCTTTTCGCTCATTTTCACATTTTCTATACAGAGATACCACATAATATTGAATTAAGTAGTGAATAAGATAAAGCGGGAGACTATCGTAAAAAAGAAATTACAGAATCAAATTATCGTTATCGCAAGCGAATAAATATGTCGATAAATATTACGATTTTCGGTTCGCAAAAAGTTACTGAATCCAGTTGCTGGTCTCTCTAAAGTTTGACTGAGAATAACATGTAAATTCTCGGAACGCAGAATACTTTGTACAATACATATATATGTATACTACACATACAGAGAATGGCAATGCGTACTAAAAAAAAAATATACATAAGCAAATGCGTTACTAAAATTAACGCTCTCGCAAGGAACTATGACTATAGCCGATTGCAACTTACAAGAGCATATCAACTTCGTTTATCCAAAAAAACTAAAAGAATGGTCTTTCCCGCGACGTCGACAACGTTTGACTTGTGGCACACTTACATTCAAAATATTAATAATTTTTTTTTTTTAATTTGAAATAGTAGTATGCGACAAGTCGAACGTTATCGACATCGTGGGACAGGCCGTAAATAATATAACTAAGAATAAAAATGCACATGCGTATCAAACTCATTAACTCTCTCTTTCATACTTACAGTGTGAGTATGTTTATACTCAGGCTGTAGATACTTAATCGGACAAACAAAAAATACGCTTGATACTCGGGATATTTATTCATCGTTCACCACCGTATATATAGCTTTTGTGTAAATAAAATTAAATAAAAAATGTGTGAATGTGTATGGCTGTTTAAAAATATGTTTTATGCTTGGGTATAAAAAAAACAGCCCTGTATATACGCATGTGTAAACTTTTAATAGTCATAGTATTTTTATATTCATGCGTGTGATTGTAGCTCATATAGGCTATACATTTTTGTTATAGTTGCATGTACTGCATAATTAAAAAAAAAATGTGTATAAACATAGTTATTGGATGTTTATAGTTATACCTAATTTACATTAAGCATTCATGAAATTTCATGAAAAAACGCTTAATGTAAATCAGGTATTATATGCATTCGGTTTAAAATTAATGCATGTGTTTGCATATAAGAGAGTTTTCAATTTTTAGATGTATGCATTCATACTAAAATTAAGTACTCTTTGATACTTTGATATTAAAGATACTTTTTAAAATATTTTTGTTTATATCCTTGAATTGTTTCCTTCAAAGTTTATTTAAACACTGTAAAACTATTATTATTAATTTCTTTGTTCATTCTTTTATCATCATCTGTATAAGTTAATTTTTTTACCATATATTATTATAAAAAATTATTATTTGTTACAATCTCCCTTTAGCAATAATATAAATTATTTCTGGTTAAAACATTTTGACAACTTTGATAATAATCACGCTTAACTGAGCTCCATAGAAGACTTTAAAATTTGTTAGTGTGAGTATCTATTGCAGAGATTAAAATGAATAATACCAGAATTAAAAAAAATAAATAACCCTGCAGGAGAATAGGCGATAATTGTCTAAATGCTGCTAGTATAATTACTAGAATAGCAAGAACTGGTGCAAAATGGGTTAAAGTTGTTGTGTAAAATTACTAGTGCTGATGAGTACTATATAGTACATATATGAAGTAGTTCCAAGGCACCACATTGCAAAATAAATTTTAACTGTCTAACAGAGCTCTTGTACTGTATGAAAATTGGTATCATATAATTACTAAAATTTTAGCTTGATCTAAAAATAATTATAATTAAATAATTATAATTACCCTTTTGTATTTCTGAATTTTAATAAATAATTGCAAATTTTAACTAGCGTTGTCACTTGGTAAAAAAGGAATAAAACCACCAATTTTATAGAATTTTTCTTTACAAAAGAACTGGTAATAAACTAGTCCTAAACTAGTACCAATGGTGCTAGTAGTTTTCTAAACACACTCAATGCTAATTTTAGCATTAAGATAGTATAGGAAGGGTTACAGTTGGGAACTAGTGGTGGTCATTTCTGTACTACTAAAATACTAGTTGGACACTAGTTCGTTCTCCTGCAAGGAACTAACAAAAATTAAAAATTTTAAAAACCCCCGACTTTTTTCAGAAAAGATGTTACATCTTCTAAACGGCTGGACCGATTTTCTCCAAACATAGCTAAAAACCCTTTCGATCAAGTCATCTTTCAAACAGAAAAAACTAAATGAAAATCGGTCCAGCCGTTTGGCCTGTACGTGGACACGGACAGATACACAGATCCACAGATACACAGACACACAGACACACACTACGAACTTATAACACTCCTTTTTTTAGTCGGGGGTTAAAAAATAAAGTATGTAGAACTAAACCAAATACATTGCTAAGCATTATCGGGTGTTTTTCTATTTTGTTAATATGAGATAAAAAATTAAACTTTGAAAAAGAGTCAAGAATGATTAAACATTTATATAAATTGCAAAGACAAACTTTATTGTATTAAAGCACATATTTAGTTTGTTCACTAGGTTGCAAAGAGAACTGTTACGTGGAAAAAAAATCTGGTAGATAAATCGAAGTAATTTTACTCAGATGCCAGCTGTGATGTTAATAACAATCGCTAACCCAGTAGATAGACATGGGTGCTGATGAAGTGTGTGGCTGGACAGAAAAATATTGGTATTTCCCCCAGCTAATGAAGTCTAGTTTAATTTTTCATCTCTTCTTTAGAAACCCACATTAATTGATAAAAATATTTCATTCAATAAGAATTGAAATTACTGAACTTAAGCCTGGCTAAGAAATTATTTCTGATTAAAATTCACTACAGTTCAATTAAATCTAAAAATGTCTCACTATTTCCCTGGTTAAAATAATTTATTTTAAATAGATTTTGAATTTTTAGTGTAAATTGTAATCGCAAAAGAAACAAATGTATACTTTTTTGAGGAATTGTTTGTTTTAAGTTACATACTTTATTGCACTTTTTCGCTAAATTATTTTATTACTTTTTTCAGTAAATTTGGATCTGCGCTGTTTCTTTTTATATATTAAATTGAAATCTCTTATTGAATGATTCTTTTTTAGATTTTTCAGAATTTGTATGCGATATTCTAGGATATAAAATTTGTGCTGTTTATACACACGTATTTTGAGGGCAAAGAATCAATATAATATCGTATATGTATCTATACGATATTAAAATATCATGATAAACATAATCATGCTGAAAGAAAAAGAAAATTTAATTTGAAAATATGTGTGATTACGAATAAAATTCCCACTGCTCTATTTGTATTTAAAGCAAGTAAACCATCTTCCTGATAAGGATGAAACTACATTTAAATATAAGAAATGTAGATACAAATAGCTCCACTGCTGTTTGTTCAATTTATTGAAAACAAATATTTCTTTATTAAAAACCTTTATACTCAATACGAATTTAATTCAAATAAAGAGTTTGTGAATCTAACTTGATAGAAGATATTTGAATCATATGAAATATTTTTTTCTTTTCATATCAATTTTTGTATCTTTTCTCTTCTATTTTTTCCTGATTATTGATTTGTGCGTATTTGATTAACATTTATTCACAGCTGAATAGGTATCAGCATGTGTTGGGTGCACCACATAAGCATTTGCAAGACTATTGATACTGTATGATTCGCCTTAGTGTCTTTTGTATGATGTTCTTTCTTTTGCTTTATATGAGCATAATTTTGAAGTTATATAACACAAAAATAAAATTGCAATGAAAATTAAAATAAATGAAGACTTACTCAGGAAATGATCCTGCAAGTATTTAAATAGTCTTGAAATAAAATGGCATCGATGATAAAATATTTTTATAGGGTTATATTATAGGGTTATATGTAGTCCTCCATTTGTCAAACACAGAGTTAGTGGATTACTTTAAAATGCGATGTAACTTAACAGTTGCTGCCGTTACAGTTTTTGCTTTTCATAAAATTTTAATGATCTCGATCTTCATTGCTTATGTTGTCTTAAAACATTACTTATAATTTTAAAAATTTTAAAATTGAAAAAATTTAAATTTGCAACCTTCTGCACTTTTAACCCAAAAGATTTTAACTCCTTCGCAAAAATGTTTATACTGTTTAAAAAGTAGTGCTCAACCTAATGCATTCAATAACATTAGAAATTTCAAAATATTTTAATAACAAGGAATTTTTTTTGAGACTTCGTTCAATACCGAATGGCATAATTGCTCCTAGGAAAGGCGTCTTTATTAAATATAATTTCAGATACATACATATTTGGAAAACACAAGCACAAAATATACTTGCTGTTTTGGACAGAAAGTTCTCAGAAATAATTTTAATAATGAAATTGTTTAATATTGCACTTATTACAAAAATTATGATATTAATCATGCAACAATTGAAGCGTAGCCTCGAATAACGTTGTAAAAGACAATTTTTACAAAATCAAACCATCCAAAACTAAGCTTCTTATCGCTAAATATAAAATATAAATAACTAATAAAATTATGCAAATAAAATTGTAAAAAAATAATTGATAAATGTAACAGAGGTACAAAAAGAAAAGTTAAAGCTAATTATCATTATTTTCGATAAGCTAAAAAAAGTTAAACGAAAAAGATTCTTGCTTGAAAATACGTTTTTAAGCTCTCCTGAATAATTATTATTTTGTCGCTTAAATAAATTAAATTTTTCCAATCAAGAAAAATTTCATTTTTAATAAAAACATTTATTGTTGGTACGAAAATAGTATTCAATTGAAGGAATCAAAAAATTAATTGAAAATAAATTCAAAATCAATTAATCGAATGATTGAATTCATTAACCCAGTAATAGAAATATTGGCCAGAATACATACACTACAAATTGGTTTGAATAAATTACACTGAAAAAAATATTTCTTCAATTAACACCTTTAGTTAAAAAAAATATAGAAATAATCAATTAAAAATTTAACTTGGTCACCTAAAACTTTTTTTAAATTAATTGCTTAAAGGTTCAAATAAAAATTTAACTGAGTGAATTAATCTTGTTTAAGATAATCATCCTATTTGATTTCTTCCTTAACACAAAATGTTTGCAGGGTATGAAATAGAATAGAATATATGTATGTATTTATGTGTATACATGAATATATGAAAAATTGCATTACAAATGAGAGTATCCTGGTAATGACTTGCCTCTTTTCATAAAGTTGATTTGACTTTGTGTAAATGTACCATAAAATTTCTATCTCTACGAATGTGTAGGGTAAATTTTTATTAAGTTCATAAAATACTTGCTTCATTTGTAGCAATTTAGTTTAGGAATTTGTATGTAATAACAAAGTATAATAAATAGATAAAAGTATTAATAGGAAAATTTTTCAATATAATTTAATTTTTCAACAACAACATCCCAAATGTTTTAGAATCAAGGAGTTTGAGGAAAAAAACGAGGATCTTTTTATAATAGACTGATGCATTTTTATGCTTGAGAGTTAATATATTCATAAAGAATTTTGATAATAATAAATACCTATTTGTTAAAGTTGAAGAGAAACCAGGAATAATTTATTTAAAATACATTATAAAATTACAGTCTTAAAAAATATTAAATATGACTTCAATCTTTATACTTTTAACCTTTTTAAAATATTATTTAAAATAACTTAAATTTTTTATTTAGTCTATGGCAAAAATGTGAAATAAAAGTTTTCTAATGGTACACACACACTTGGCAAATATTTGACCAACGAGAAACTTTTTTATTGGAACATGTATTTATTAAATTAGACAGTTTCCCACAATCTTGGATTCTATGCCATGGTCTATTAATTATGTGTCTGAATCAAAAGGTTTTTAATTATTAATTACAATTCAAGTTTAAAATTTTTAAACGCACTAATAATCCCAAATTATTATTTAAGCTGGATTCACCCATTGTTTCCGAACAAAATTTTTGTCCAGACAAACATTTTTTTTACTGAGAGTTTTCCTCAGCACTATTCATCCATTTCGAACATTTTGTCTGGAAAATCAAAACTGCCATATGAAATACGTGTATAAAATAAAGTAAGAAAAAAAAGGAAAAAGAAAAATCTTTATACTGTAAAATAAATTTGGCAAAAGATATTCAATATTAAGACAAACATTTATTTACTGTTTTGACGACATAAAAAAATGTCAAATTGCTTAAGGCAAAAAATGTATTTAAATAACAAGATATTTAATTGAAATTTAAAATAAAAAAAGTTTTATACACTTACATACATACGTATTAGGTAAGTGTGTATGCGAGTATATGTACGTATTATAAATTTTAGGAGAATTTAATTTAATGGAAAATTTTAATTTAATGTACAATATAAATTAAAAACTTGTTTCAATCACTTTTGCCTCTTGGCAAATATATTAATTTATATATTTATGAGCATGAGAGTTTTTTTTTTCAAATTATTAATTATAAATCTTGAGCAAATCAATACACTTAACATGAATTTATTCAAACTCTTTAATTCAGTAGCAGGTAAGAATGATTTTAAAATTTCTTTAACATGTACGGAGCCGGTCTAAAACGAACATAAAATTTTTCTAATTGATTTCTTTACACTATAAGTCAATTTAAATTTAAGGGGCAAAAATTCAAATTTTCAACTTTCGCTTTTTGAAAATTAAATTCACGTTTCAATTACTAACACTTCGATGACATAAATGCCAAGGTTTTGTGGTAGTTGGCAACTCTGTTGAGTTTGAAAGACCATTTGTGAAATATTAACGGAATAATACAAAAATTGCTGTAAATTATGCAAATGCTAAATGTCACTATATGTTTGAAACTAGAACTAGCTGATAGGGAAAAACTAATGATATCATCGTAACTAGGAGATAAAAATTAGAGATGTGCACGTGAGTATTTTCTGACTCACGACACGCACGCTCACTCAGAAAAATATTTTACTCACGCACTTTCACGCACGAATGGTTTTGAACATTTTCACGATCACGCACGCTAACGAATAAAATATTTTTAATCACGCACGAGTGGTTTACAACTTATCACGATCACGCACGCTCACGAAAAAGTATATTTGTAATATAATTTGCATGTTTTTTGGGTTGAAAAATAGGTTCTTACATATACATATGTATATATCTATGTATATATGTATGATCGTATTTTTGTAAAATTTACAATGTAAATTAAAATAAAGCAAAGTTAATTTAATATCGTTTTAAATATTCGTATTCGCGGATATCATTTTAAATATTCGAATTCGAATTCTCGTATATCAAAAATTGACATTCCGTACATGTATGTATGTATACATACATAATATAAATGTGAAGGTAAGACGTATGATCAATTAAATAAATGATAATCAAATAAATGAGAAAAGCATATTATATGAGAAAACATGCAAATTTCAAAAATTGTTCTGCTACGTAACATTTTCAAAGACTCCCCCCCACCTCCACCATAACAAATCATAACAACACTCGAACCCCACCCCTCCCCCCTACAGCGTTACGTAGTATATGGACGGTCCCTAAAGCAAAAAAAAATTTCTGCGGTACAATTCGTCAGTAGTATTGTTGACAAAGGCACTGTTGAATCAGTAGTGTTTCTCAATTGATACTTCCTACAAGGTATCTAAGAAACATACATACATACTTACAAAGGTGTATGTATACAAAACAAAATGCTCCGAATTCGTAAAGAATTCGTAACGATTGGTCGACAAAATCCTCCGATTTCGGTACCGAAATATTACCGAAATCGTAACAATTTTTGTATGAAATGGTTGACACGACTTCGTAACGACATGTCGGTACGAATTCATTACGATAATTCAGTGCGAATTCGTAACGACATGTAGGTCCGATTGTTTTTTGCTTTTCTAATTAGCAGAGTACTGCTTCACCGTTATGTTGCTGCTATTGTCGAAATGATTTGCACATACTCACGTTTTTTAATATTTGTTACAATCCTTTTTTTTATCAACATATACATATTTATTTAAAAAAAAATGTTCACAGACTTTTACTTATGTACTCAAAAATCAAAGTTTTAATGTTTAAAACAAATTGTTCAGAGAAACTACCGAAATGTCTTAACGAAGTCTGAGTTCAGAAAAATTCGAAACATTTTGTTTGGGGGGTATTCATTATGTTTATAAGCTCATACTACCATACATATTACTATACATGTATGCATTTATTATTATAAAATAATAATAAATGCAGGAATGTTATCTCGTGAGAGCGTGAGAATTCGTGGGTGATTATTAAAAAAAGCTCACGCACGATCACACACGAGTAAATTTTTTTCAGTCATGCTCACGCACTCACGCGTGATTAGTTACAATATTTGATCACGAATCACGTGAATCACGCGTGACTCACGCGTGACACTATAAAATCACGACATTTGCACATCTCTAATAAAAATACATAAGCATCGGCTATTTTTATTCAAACATCATAACCACTGTTGAACAGTATTATTAACTTGACTGCAACCGGTCAAAAATACTTGTGTCGCAACAACCCAGCAAAGAAATAAACATTACCATCAGAACTACTTACTGGGGAGCAAGGGAGTGTGTAAGGTACAATGGTTAAAGCGTCCCATAGTAAGACTTCTCATCTTGAAAAATGAAAAGCATAAGGTAAAATGTTCCCACTATCCTTAGTAAGCCATTCCAAGTCGAGTCGTGCTGATCCCATTGCTTCGGCAGTGTTCCCTGGGGACCACTTCTTTGAGGTGGAAGCGAATACGAGCGATGGTCCTTAGCATATCCGAATAGATATTTAATATACGGCGTCTCGCGAAGTAGCCATACTTGCTAAGATTACTATTGACTATTGACTAAGCCAGACTGGTGGCTAAGTTGGCAATCGCAGCACCAGTCCAGCTATGGGCCAATCACCTATTATTTCCGAAGTTTTCATGATTACTGGCACCAATTGCGGCCCTATGTTCCACTTGGAATTAAATGATTATATATATATATTTATATATATGAGCTATTTGCCATATAATGACTTACTTTTCTGATCACATTACATAAAATTTAAAAAATTATATACAAGTTAATAAATTAGAAAAATGATTCTTTTAGATTTAATAGATTAGGTGAATATGTTGCTAAATAAAAAAAGTAAGCACTTCTCAAGAATAGATTATTTTAGTTAAAATCATTAAGGTCGACTTTTTGAGTTCAAGATTAGAGATTAAATTAACTTTAATCTTCATTTGAGATTTTTGGGTAGTCGATTATATGGTTTTACTTGCTAGTTTAAGCGGGCAATCGTGGTGGTTTAATCATGCATTAATATTGACAACATACACTTATGAAACATATAACTTTTTGTAAAAATTATATGATAAAATAATTTAAAAACACATAAATAAATATAAATATTCTATATTATTTATCTCTTTCCTTTAAGATGCACAATATTTTACTTGTAAATCATAAAAGAGGCAGTTTCTTCTTCTTCCCACAAAAAATCAAAGTGTGTTGATAACAGGTATGACTTTTACGCAGAAAATGTTGCCACTATTTTGTTCCTCAGTATAGTAACACTACACATAATAAGAAGTTTAAATTACCACTCAAAAATATCAAACTAAATAAATTTGAGATTAAGCTAATTTTTGGATTAGCTAATTAGATAAATAAACTAATCTTAATCTTGAACAAAAAAAGTCGCCCTAAGTTGGTACTCCAGTAGGGAAGAGCTTCCACCAAAAATGCTTAATTTCAAACCCGATTACCTTTTTTGAATTTTTTTTGCTGGGAATCTATTCTTACGCAAGCAATGGAAGCTGAAAAAAGTCAGCCAATGTAGCAATGGTAAAGTAAGAAAATAAAAAACGTGTTGATTATTGAATTATTGTTTTAGCTATTTTAACGTAATATCACTACTGGTTCTGAGAAATTTTTGGATAAAGGTTTCCTGATAAACTGAATTAGCAGTATAGGATCCAGCTAAACCCCTCAATAATAAATTTTAATGTTCTTTATGAATAAAAAAAAATAATATTATTAGTGCGTTAACAAAAATGTTAAAGCAATGTAATTTTTTGTTCTTTGAAATTTTAAAGCTAAGTCTTAAAGACAAAATAAATTCTATGTGCGCTAATATTTTTCACCCTTCACCACTTCACATTTTTATGTTCTGCAAACTGCTTTTTTAAATTGTGTACAAAACTAAGTATTTCTTGGCATTACTTGATATGTTACGAGTAACAATAGCGTTTGTAATTCAGTATGTAAGCATATGTAGGTACATATAAATTTATACATTTTGCGTTTAGTTTATAGTACTTTTCTGTGTAATACGATTTTTTATTTTAACATGTATCGTATTTGAAACATAAATTTCTATCGTGGGAATTCCAGAGAGGCACAAATGTAAAAAATAAAAATCTTTTGCACCAGAAGCAAATTATTGATTGCATGTTCTTTTTAAAGAACAAAAAACTTTTTTTGGATGGTTCAATTCTAGCTAGCGTTAAACCTGAAGATTTATATGCGTTTTTAAGCTTTTCGGAAGCAAAATGGGGATAAATCTATTATATATTGTTATGAAACTACAACTGTGACTGGTAGTAAGGAAATGCTTTCTATCAGTTGGTGTAGGTAAGTTCAAGTGACAAAGGCATATTCACTGGACACTGAACTATTCCGACTCCAGCAGATAGTAATCCTAATGCAACATAAGGGCGCCTTCCTTTGTTGTATAGCAGAATCATCGGCAAAGTAAAATAACCAATAAAATGGCTACTAAGCACAGCTTCAAAAAATTTAATACTCCTCATTTAACACCAGAGGCGCTGCAACACTGCATTACTAAAAAAACGTGCAAAAATAGAGTTGTAGACTTGTAAAAGAATGAAACTTTTCTCCATCTTTTTCTTTACCACCTGTCTTCTCCATCACTATCCCTTTCCTAAAGAAGGAAAGAATGTAACATCTACTAATAGTAGCAGGCATTGATTGCCTGAGTGTTACTTTTCTTAAAATAAAACTACTACAGAATAAATACCTTAATCACCTTAGTATCTTATATATCTTATATCTTAGTATACCTTATCACCGAGTATCTAAATTATTTCAATTGAGCCTTTCCAAAACTCGAATCGGTTGCTAGATAGTACCTGGGAGTTAGTCATATGACGTCTCCCTTGATATGTTGGTTTCCCTATAGGATCGTTATCCACTCGTAGGATATCGTAAGTACAAAAAGCACGCATTTTGTTTTATATGTTTGGAATCATTTAAAAATATTCTTATGTCTTTCTGAAGTTCACTTGATAGACAGAGAACTAAGGACTGGTTAAATATTTTTCTTTAATGTTTGGGAATCCCTTTATCTTTTTACTAATTCTCATACTAGTATACTTTTACGATTAAATTTTACATTCTATTCTTGAGTATTGCATTTCGAATGTTATACGTTTCTATTTGCATGCGTTCTGTCAGTTGAATTTCTTTCCCCTTGCGATGTAGTCGCAACTATAATAAACATTTTTTGTTCTGCATATTTTATTTTTATTGTGTTTAATTTTTATCCACAAAGTTGAATATCAATTGTAAAAATATGTATGCTGTATCTGTTTGTTATTCCTATGCTGTATGAATTGTAAAAAAACTTTATTTCTTGATTTTTTTTGTATTCTTTATGTATTTGAATGATAATTTGTATCTTTTCGGCTTTAAGAAAGATATATTGATAAATGTAAAATGTATGTAAAATATATTTGAACCCTTATATTATTTATTAAGTGAAACTAAGACTTCTGTTACTGAGGCTTACGATTATTTAGCATTTCTCTGTGTAGAATATCATTTAATTATAATGAGAAGTTTGAAAAAATATTGTTACTGGTTTATAAACATAAGCTACTGAATCTTTGCCTGTTACCATAGAAAACAGTAGAGAAGTGTAAGATTTCAGAAAATTCCGAGGCCAATTGCAAAGCTGCATTCCTAGAAGTAAACTTAACTCCATATTTTGATTTCAATAAGTCGATGGTTGACGTTGCCCGGGAGCTGCGTCTCTATTTTTGAAGACATGAGGTCCAATGATTCCACTAGCAGCGCTACTAACTTGGTGCTTTTTGCACTATATTTAGTGATTTTTGTATTTGTTTTTTCAGTATAAACCATACCTTTTTGGTCTAATATATTTCATTATATAGAAAACGGCTTAGAAAATATAACACATTATTAATTAAACTTCAATCGTTTGGATCTTCACTTGTTTTTTACGTTCGTGCCTTTTACGCGTTTTAGATCTCAAAATTACACTTTTTAGTGCTTTTTTCAAGTTTTGATTTACTTTTAGAGCCAAAAAGTTGGCATCACTGGCTACAATCTACGAAAATTTTAAATTTTTTGGCAGTGAGTTTTCTTCATATGTGTTTCATGTTAATTCAACATGATTTACAGTAACCTTCAAAGAAAATGTTTCCTTTTGAAGTTTTCCTGATATCATGTTGATTTAATATTTCAGTACGGTTAAATCAAAATGAAGAATCATGTTGAATCAACATTATTTCAAGTTATTACTTATATTTTAGCACAAAATTTATTTAAAATATGTAGTAGTTTTCTTAAATTATTTTATTAAAGAAACAAAACACAAACTACGAATTTACTCTGGTTTGTTGGCAGAAGCACTCAGAGTTTTTTTTTTGGCAGGATTCGAAATAGGGACTTTTTAACTAATAAACTATTGCACTGTTAGAAGGTTTTTGCTTGTTGTCTGAACAAAGCAAATAAATACCAACACACTTAAACAACATAAATATTTGAGGGATTCAAACGGTTGTCGTAAAGGACATAGTGTCATAAAATTTTTAAAATTTTTGTTGGAAAGAAAAAAAAAAACAAAAACAAAAGTAATTATATTAAAATAATTTAAAACTTTATGGCAATATGACCTTTTGAATCCTCCAGTTATTTCTAATAAATTTAATATGATTTCCAAATGTTGATTTTATTACACGGATATTTTTTCCGTGTATAATTCGCATCAAACGTTGTATTTTTCTGCATAAAATGGAGTCTATAGGAGTTTTTGTGAATTCATTTCACTCCATATGCGGAAATTCTGTTAAGCCAAAAATGAGCCTCATCCATAAACACAATTTTGCGATAAGACTTTGTCCATAAAATACTCAAATTGATGACTGATTTTTAAAGTAAATCTCGATTATTTCAGGTGTCAATCAATTAATTGTTATTTGCTAGCTTACCGGAGTACACTGATCATAAATGGCAAAAAGTGGGCGCAGTATGAAAGTTCGTTTTCCAATTAATCCTTTCGTAATTTTGATCAGGCTTAAATACGCTCTTTATAGTCGACTCGTATTATAGAAAAACTAGTTTTTCTATTTTATGACATTCAGAAATACGAAACATATTGTATAGACTAAAAACTTCCTTATCAGAAAGTGCTGAAAAGTGACTTTGTACGCCATATGTACGTTTTCAATCCACAAGGAAACAATTTTTAAAATCTGAGATATTTATTTCGTATGATATATTCTTCTCTTTATACATATTCTCACTATTTTTTAATTTCATTACTTAAAAATTTAGTTAAAATAGCGGGGACAAAAAAAATTCATTTATTTTGCATTTGATCCATGAACATATTCGATATTAGTGCTGCATTCCCTCAGCTAGTCTCTAATATTCTTTAAGAACTTCTTTAGTTTAGTTTCCTTCCAATTTCATTTGGTTTATTTAAATCAATTGCTTTTAAGATAATTTTATATTTTCTTTTGACTCATAGAACGAAAAAAATAACATAATAATAATAATAACCACAACATATTTTTTTTAACTCTCTTTCTATTAACTTATGTCTCACTTTCGAGAATATATGTAAATAATTAAACGGATTTTTTGTTTTGCATCATAGCTGTTAGCCTTTATACATTCAATTTCATACATATATTATATATATTTAAGCATTTCAAATACTTCCAACTCCCAACTAGTTACTTCTACAACTCACTGTATAAAAAACCGGATGCTTTATTTTTATTCATGGTTTGTACATACATTAAAAAATAACTGGCAGCCAACGAGTCATATTTGCACAACAAGTGAAAAAGAAAACGTTTAAATAATGCTAATTGCCATTTTTATGTGAAAAGCTTTATATGAAAATGACACATGCATGAGGTTTTAACAGCAAAAAAGTGAATAAAAATAGACACTTTCACACTTTTACTTTACACTAAAAGAACTTTATGTTTTTTTCTCACTCCAAATGTAAAATGTATTCGCAGAAATGTTTGTAGTCAATTTCTTACACACAAAACTGGCATACGCAGACATGGCCGACATTAACATGCGAGTGAGTACTTGCATATCTGTAAGTACACTTACACACTAAATAGTTGCACACTAAATATATATGTACACCTTTTTACATACATACATACATGTAAAGGGTGTTTTTTATTGAGGTATAGAACTTTAAGTTGGCATCACTTTTTTAACTGGCGGCCATTTTGTCAGCTGTCAAGTGATTAATATTAAGTTTGGTTTGCCATTTCATCATGAACAGGTTGACAAAAGAACAACGCTTGCAAATCGTGCAAATTTATTTCGAAAATAATGGTTCAGTTCGCGAAGTTTACCATCCATTTTATGGTCGACATAATCGTCCATCAGAGCAATTAATTCGGTTAACCATAGATCGTTTTCGCACTACGTTTACTCTATGTGATAATACGCATCCGCAGAGACGTCGAACAGTGCGCACCGAAGAAACAATTGCCGCTGTAGAGCAAAGTGTTGAAGAGGACCCGAATGAATCGATTCGTTAATGGAGACCGTTATAGAGCCATGATAACCGACTATTTTGTTCCCGAATTGGATGGCATGAATGTGGATGAGTTGTGCTTCCAACAAGACGGCGCTACATGCCACACAGCGCACGTCACAATCGATTTATTGAAGGAAACATTCGATGAGCGCATAATTTCGCGGAATGGACCTGTCAATTGGCCACCAAGATCGTGTGATTTGACACCATTGGATTATTTTCTTTGGGGGATATGTGAAGTCGCTAGTCTACGCCAACAAACCAGAAACGTTAGGGGACTTGGAAGCCAACATTCGTGGCGTTATTGCCAACATACGGCCCCATATGCTCGAAAAAGTGGTTGAAAATTGGACCTGTAGAATTGGCTTTATTTGAGCCAGCCGCGGCGGCCACATACCCGAAATCATATTTAAACATTAATGGCATAAAATTATCCTTCCAAAAAAGCCAAATTGATGGACATTAAAACGATTTTCTTGTGTTTTATGTCAATTCAAAGTTCTATACCTCTAAAAAAACACCCGTTATATGGCGTTGACGTTAGGCTCCCTTATGATGGTTTATCATACAATGATGATAGACAGCCACTATAAACTCACTCACCGCACTAGGCATATGAACAGACGACAACGAAATACTTTCGTTTAGCTTCAGACAGCTGCAAGTTTCATATGTTGCACAGTGGGTAGGGTGGCTTCATACATTTTTGGGGGGGAAAAAAACTATAAGGAGTGGTTTGGGACTCTGCCTAGTATCGTAGTGAACGGCTCTGAACTTGTTCGATGTGGTTGAATCCAGGAATAGGTCCTGGAAATAGTGCAAATATAACGTTAATTGTGGCCCTTTTTTGAATGGGTAGTGTGCAAGCAGGAGATTGTCAGTTCAAATCTCAAAAAAAAAATCTGATTAAAAATAAAATATCATTGCATTTGTAACAATAAAATTTTTTTAAAGTTTTCATTTTTACAGTTAAATGTCGGAATAACACTCATATATAACTTATATTATTCTACATCAAAAAGGTCCCTATAGGATAGTTCAGTGACAAGTCACAAGATACATACAAAGTATCAATTAACCCCATCCTAGGCCATTCCCATGTATAAGTGACTAGTTCGCTTCATAGGAAGTATTCGAAGTCGGACTGATCCCTATCACTTGAGGACCGGTCACGTGACTAGTCTTGTGTCAGTTCCATTTCCTGCAGGGTAGCTATAAAAGGGTCTAATGCAACCAATAAATAAAGAAAAATGTTAGTGTTTGTTGAAGTTCTATTCAAATTCCCAGAAAATATTTACCTACGGGTAATTCCATATCAAATCAATTAAAAGTTAGACACGCCCTCTTTCGATGTAGATAAAATTAGGGTCTCTTTTATCCTATAACATACATATGTATACTCACGGAAAAAAATTAGACATTTTTTTTCAAAAGTTATGTCCTATTCAAAATTAGATAAGATCGCAAAATTTACCAAAAGTGTTTAGTTTATTTTTTGAATGTCTCAAAAACCATCCCATACAGAAAGGTAATTCTTATGTCCTTTGAAAGAGAATAATTGGTGCAACAAATATTATATTTTTCCAAAAAATAAAAAATGTAAAAACAATTTTAATTTTTTGGAAAAATGTTTTGAAATTTTCAAAATGGACTTACTCAAAATCTTTTTTTTTTGCTCAATTCTTTTTTTGAGTAGCCCCAAATATTTTTTTTTTTCAAATGATATAAGAATCCTTTCTCTATAAGAGATGATTTTTGAGATATTGAAACAATAAATTGAACACTTTCGACAATTTCTGCGAAATGATAAAATTTTGAATATGACATAACTTTTGAAAATAATCTTTTTTTCTAATTTTTTCCGCTGGTATTTGTATGTTATAGGATGTAAGAGGCTGATCAAATCTTATTTAAATCGAAAGGGGTCGTGTCTAACTCTTAATCAAGTTGTTATAGAATTACCTCTATACGCCTTGCATTTCTCATTTTTTGCTTTTTTGGCTTCAACACTGAGTATACCAAAAGGAAGAATTGCTGCATCACTGGTGTTGTTTTGACGTATATATAAGTATTTTATGGACGATCAAGACAATGAAAAAACCAACCATATTTTTCAGCAAACAGTTTTGCTGCATCCCCCCCCCCATTCCAATAGAGATGTACATGTTTCGAATTTTACCCACACAACGCAAAGTCCGACACGTGCGAAACAGGCACGCAAAATTTTTCCCCAACACTATATAACACAACATTAATATAAACAGTTTGAAATTTGACGATACAAAATATAAAATTTTTTCTTCACTGGAAGTTCATGCTTACATATTTCCACCTGAAATCGTTTCATAGTTTTTCATGCCAATGTTGATCAACACGATACGACCCAATCACGAACAAAATCGACTTGTGCCTATCTCTAATCCCAAGTATATTTAATTATATCTATACACATTTTCGACCCAATTGTTAATCGGCCTGTCGACACAAAATCTTCGATGGATTAATGATATTGAAAACAAAAACAAATTTCCTAATTTTATTGTCACAAGTTGTCATCGAACATTTTCTGTTGACATCGTGGAACAGGCGGTTGAAAGTCATTTCCTGTTC
The DNA here is from genome assembly GCA_949987645.1 of Tachina grossa. Lineage (NCBI taxonomy): Eukaryota > Metazoa > Arthropoda > Insecta > Diptera > Tachinidae > Tachina > Tachina grossa. Next base: position 33,429,295 of record OX465275.1, read on the forward strand.
AGCTAAATTAAAAAAAAAAACAAAAATGAAATGAATTCTATATATTAAAAAATTTTTCTGCAATACAGCATCATTCGATTCTTGAAAAACGAGTAAAATGGCTGAAAAGTTTGGTTTTAGGCACCGAAAAATTCCACTGTGCCTTGTATGGCTTCATCATGCATTCGTGTGCATACATGTGCGAATATGTGTGAGTATAAGTAATTTCCGTTTATTCTTTGTTATTGCTGTTGTTGGCTCTCTTTTTTTTTGTTTCTTATGAACTTGCTGTATGTCATGAATGCGCGTTCTCGCAATTTCGTATGCGTATCCGCTTCCGTTTCCTGTAGGATAATAATATATATATATTTTTTTGCTAAAATCATTCTTTAAATATTTCACAGTAGCTGTTACTTTGTTGGTGTTGTTTTCATTGAATAAAATTGTTTCCTTTTTTTTTTTGCAACCTTAATGTCATCATATGATTTGTTGCTGACGTTTCCACATCAATGTGGCTGTCATTGTTGTGGTCATTCTAACACTCTAGGGCAATGTCAGAGCTTGTCTATATACTGCGAGGGAGCATATGCATATTGTGTGTGCATTTATACTAATGGTAAGTTTGTTATTCTGGTGTTTGTGTTGGGACTAAAGTTGCTGAGCTTATATTTTATTTTCCTTTTAGGATTAGGTATCCATCTAATAATGCACCATTTTTTTAAGACTAGTGCTAATAATATGTATGCACATACATATATAATTTGGAACTTTATGCTAGTTAATTATTTAATATTTATTTAGTTAATAATAACATCCTTATGAATAAAGTAAAACTTGCATGAAATTGCACATGATCCGAACGAGTTTTGTCATACAGTTTTACATTAAAATCTACTCCAGCACTTAATAGTGGACTACATTATACGTCAATTTTTGATAACAAATTGTCTGGAGGAAGTTCTATTTCGTCACCCAGTTGGCCAAATCGTCGCAGACAACATTGTCTTCCACGATTAAGGTACGACATGTCACCTGTCGATTAGGTTTTCTAATCGAAAATTTAAAGGAAATCGTCGTTCATGACTATCTGAGCAACAATGTCAATTCAATAAAACTTTGTTGAGGACAATCTGAGGAACAATTTCCCTCGTTTTGTCTTCAACAAAGCCGTGTTAACGACAATCTGAGCGATGGTGTCATAATACGTTTTGTCTTCAATGTCTTATTTGTTGAGGACAACTTGATCGACAGTGTCATAAGTTTCGTCTTGAACAAAGCAGAGTTGACTACAATCTGAGCAATATTGTCGTTAATTTCACCCTGTGTGACCTCGCCGCCATTTGTATGAAAATTTCGTTGACGACTTGTATGGAGCTGTCTTCATTATGTCTTCTACGACTTACCATTCCCTTGTACCCGTCGTCAAAGATGTCTTAAAGACGTGGCCAACTGGGCACTTATACTTCATTATAGTTTTTTTATGAATAAGGCTGCAAGTGATTTAATGCTTTTGTGCATCTAAGTTCTAAATAAACAAACGTTTCTTTCTACGTTTTTTAACATTAGTAAAATCTTCAAAGTATTTATGCAGATAAACACAAAAAAAAATTAATTTTAATACAATAAGTATTAAAATCCATTTTAAAAATAGCCAACCCAATTTATGGAAAATTTGTGTGACCAAACTTGAACAAGTTTGAATTTTTTTTACATGTGTTTCATCATAATCCACTTATCTTACGATTACAACCAAATAATGACCAACAAATTTTGGAAAACTTGTTCCTTGTTTTTTTTTTTTTTTGATAATTCGGACATATGCCGGATGCTTTTATAAGTTTTTGTAAATCACATAAACAAAAAAGAAAATCTATACATAACATGCTGCTGCTGCCAGTTAAACACCCACAAATAACCTCATTGAACCAAATTTGTTGTGTATTTTAGCAAAACATTTTGATTTATTTGAAAGAAAAAAAAAATAAACCATTCGGCCATATGTTGTCTATTAAAATTGTTAAAGTTTTTGAACCAAAATAAACGTTATTAGGGAATGAGTTTGTAATAAAACACAAACAAATCTTATTACAAATATCTATTTATATTATGAAAGTTTGTTTAAAAAAAGCAAGCACTTTGTTTAGAAAATACATCAGTGAACATAAATACACAATATAATTATATAATACAGTGAACCCTCTCATAACGGCCACCTCTAATAACCGGACCCCTCAAATAACCTTACAATTATTGTAGATCCAAAATTAAAATAAAATAATATGTTCCTCTCTCATAAGCGGATACCTCCAATAACCGGATATAAATACCATGACAGTAAGTGTGCGGCTATGAGAGGTTTCACTGTAAATACAATATGTATATAAATATATAAAAGCGAATGTTTATCTGTTTGAAGGTATGAAAGCTAAGGACTGCTAAGCCGGTGTACCCATCTTTCTGGTGATCTAGATGGTATTGTATTGTCTGTATTTTTTCATATTTCAGTTAGTTGTGGTATGTACGCTATACAGTCGAACTTTCATATAATGAATGTGAAAATTACTTTATTATATAAAAACTTCATTATACAGAAATTGTATTTCGCCACTTTATTTGCAATATATATATATATATATATAACAAGCATTTTCCCACGATTTTGTTCACATTCAGAAAGAAACTGAGTAGACCCTAAAATTTATTTGTAAAAAGCTTGTCAAAAACAGAAAAAATACCAACAGCACAAATTTTTCCCGTTTTACCCTGTTTCATTACAACTTTCTTAATTTTTTCTTTGATACACAGAAAAAACTAATTTTCCATTTCAAACACCAAATTCTCTGAATCATATATAAATTTTTTCTATTTAGGTCCCACAAAGAAATTTGTAAATTCAAATACAAAATTTTGTAATAATTTGTTTGAAAAAAAACTCGATTTTTTCAATAAAAAAATTGTCTGATTCAATAAGAATTTTTTTATGAAAATAAAAAGCAAATACAACAAATAACTTTTTGTACAGTATGCAATTTCTATATTGGAACAGAAATCTTCTCTTAATAATTTGGTTACAAATATTACTTTATACTAATTGTATGAACTAGAATTTTTCACTCTATACTGTTTTGTGTAAAACCAAATGTGTTTGGGATGAGTCGAACCTGCAATCTCTTGACTAATAAACTAACGTACGTACCACTCAGCTAAAGAGTAAATCGTTTTTGGATACGCAAATAATGAATACACGCAAAACATGATTTCTTTTGTTTCTTCTAATCAAAAATAACTTTGTTGAGTAAAAAATAAATTCAGTAAAGTGCGACTCTGACTCGCGCACGAAGGGTTCCGTACGAACACTAGATATGTAATTTAATACAAACTTCATCCTATATAATATATAGTTTTGGCATTTTTTTTAGTTTTTGGGGTTTTTTCGGTTTTTTTGTTTGGCGTTTCTTGCGTTTTTTGGCGATTTTTTTAAGTTTTGGCTCTTTTTTAGTTTTGAAACGTTAATATTGTTTTTGGCGTTTTTTCATTTTGGCGATTTTTTTATTTTTGGCGATTTTTTTAATTTTTGCGATTTTGTTTTATATAAATTTTTTTTTTTAGTTTTGGCGACATTTTCGCGTTTTGGCGATTGTTTTTCGATTTTAGGCGTTTTTTCGAATTTGGCGATTTATTTTAGTGTTAGAAATTTTTTTTAATTTTGGCGATTTTTTTCGTTTTGGCGATTTATTTTAATTTTTGGCGATTTTTTTTTGTTTGGCGATTTTATAATTTTCGGTTTTTTTAGTTTTACCGTTTTTGAAAATTTCAAGTGTTTGCCTTTTACGGTTTCCAAGATATAGCAAATTGTCAAAATTAATTAGTCAAAATTGCATTAACTGATGGACCACCCTTTAATTTAAATTTTTTTAAATTTTAGTGTTAATTGTTTTAGTCTGTATGAAAATACACTAATTTTACAAATTTCAAGTTTCAATATACAATTGAATGTATATTACATGGGATTTTAACATTTTTCGTTACTCGTTTTGGAACACCCTTTAATTTTTAATTCTTATTTGTTGTTGTAGCGGCCAAGGTTCTACATACTCTGTCCAAATTTCAGGTCCGTAGCTCTTACGGTTCCTGAGAAAATACCGTGTGACGGACAGCGTAGCGAAAACAATGGGGTTCCTTTTCACCTTTGGTGTACGGAACCCTAAAAGACAAGCCACGACGTTCTTCGGCTTCTTCTCCGAATGCACACGTATACAACACGAGCATTCAAAGAAAACAACAACATCAGCACATGACCACGTTTAGTCAATCAACAAGCAAGGAAAACACCAACACAAGCAAATGAAATTAAATGATACAGTTTTTTTTTACAATAAACAAAATTGAAACAAATAATTTACTGGAACAGTAAAAATAATTACCGAAACCATTTTTTTTTCAAAACACACGTTTGTTTGAAATTTTTTTGGGAATACTTTTTTCTGTGTACCATTCTTATCCAGACAATTAGTTACAAAAAAAAAAACATTATGAAGGGAATCGGTCCAGCTAATCACGGAAAGACAAAGGGATTAATTTTTATATTTTATTTAAAATAATCACGTATTTTAGTTTGTATTACACTCTGCCATTTTTTTGCATTCTTCATCATAGAAATTCATTATAAGAAGATTAAAATATACTGATATTGTAACGAAAAACTTGCGTTTTTGAAATCAATTCAAATAGAAGTTCACTATGGAGAACTTCGACTGTTTTGAGGCAATTCTTACTTTATTATCGGGCCCGTTCTGAAAATCATGGGGACTTAAATCACTGTTAATAGCTGACTTGTTAGAGAGTTTTTGTTGTATTTGAAGTTTTGGTCGTGTATAATATCATATTTTATTCAAGCTTCCATTGCTACAAATCGTGAAATTTATAAAAGTAATGATTTAACTTTTATTAATTTTTTGAAATTACCGTGATTTGACATGTCGTGATTTGCAGAACAAGCCCGTATATATTTTTAGAACTAGTGTAGCTAGCTACTTGATATTTTGTATGAGTAACTACCCTGTGGTAAATGACACTAACACAAGGCCAGTCATATGACCGGTCCCCAAGTGATAGAGACCAGTCCGAGTTCCAACACTTCCCATGAAGCGAACTAGCCATTTTTACATAGGTGTGGCCTAGGATGGGGTTAATTAATATGATTTCCTTGCATGCATCTTGTGAATAATATAATTATTGTAATAGTCGAAAATTTATCTATTTTAAATTTTTCTTTACAAATGGAATTATAATTTATTTTTATAGGATTCGAACTGTGCGAAGGCCTTTTTTATATTATTTACTTTATTTTAATAAATAAGCATTCTGACATTTGGAGTAAGAAAATATTTTAAGCCTATTAGCAATAATTTAGAATTACTCAACTGTGGAAAAAGACTTTAAATTGGGTAGTTTTTAAACTTTGATCTTATGTGTGGCTGCCTCTATTTTTAATATTGAAAACTTAGAGTAGTCGTGAGGGCAGACAAAATTTTAAATAGCTGATAAGTTTATTCTACTCAGGTGTGCCGATATGAATATCAAATACGTTTGATATGTACAGCAGATGTTATAATTGAAGGTTTGCATTCAAATAGCATTTGTTAGTTTAACAAACAAATCCTTTATTCATCCCCCAAAAATGTTTTCTTGCTTTATTTCTTTTTAAATCAGGACATGAATCCGAAAGCAATTTGCTTAAGAAAATAAGATTTTCATTTTTCCAGTTTTAGCCTAAGCCGATTAAATTAAAACCTTTTGCTCGACTGCGTGGAGTTTCTAATATGATTTTATTTGAAAAATTTAAAAAGTTTATAAAACCAAATAATAGAAAATAAACAGTTTTTTGTAAGTAAAACAACTTCGAAGTAAAATGTGCTAAATATGGTTAAGTAAGATTTCGTTGTTTGAAATGAATTAAAATAAATCCAATTTCCTCTTTGGAAACGTTTACATGGAGGTATATTGCATAATTTTTCATAAAAGGAAAAAAAAAAATAAATCCGGTATTAATTTACTTTACTTTACTTTAAAAGTATTTTTTTATCTGAGTCATAAGGTTCTCATAAAGATTTTCTAAAAGAAAATTGAAGAGGATTTCAACAGTTAAATAGAATTGTGAACCAAATTTTCTCTAGTCGCTTGCTTGCATTGTAATTTTCTCTAGCTTGCTGACTTCATATGCGTTTTTTTTTAACTCAGTAAATTTTTGCAAAAGGAAACCTTTTTATTTAAATTTTATAATAATATCATTTAGAGCCATTATTACAACTTAAAGTTAGTTAAAAGTAGGATTTTATCGGACGTATAAAAAGCTTTCCATTATTGCAAATTGGACTTAATTTACTAGGTAGGATGAACTTCCCTGTAATTTATCGCTCACTTTAGGTTAAAGTCAAATTTTGCAAATGATAAAGTTTTTATACGTGCGATAAAATCCTACTTTTAACTAACTTTAAGTTGTAATAATGGCCCTTAGAATAAAGAAAACCGTAAATAGTTATTTTATTTAAAACTTTTGATATCAAAACAAATATTAAAATGCTTTAGAACTTTACACACAATTGATAGTAATTGAAATCATTCAATATGAAAATCATACTCATTAAATTTCTGTTAAATATTTAATTTTAAAATTTTATTTACTCTAATTTATATTTACTTTGTGGTTGAGTTTTATATTATTTCAATTTTGTTTGTTAATTTGTCTTTATATGTATATGCAGGTTGATTTCTGTGAATATTAAATTTGGAAAATAAATTGCTTGTAAATAAAGGATATTTATTATTTTAAGTTAAATAACTTGGAGAAATTCAGTCTATCAATGTGTATTTGCTTTAAACTTCAAAACTAATGTAGTTGTTTTTAATTTGAACATAATTTTCATACATTAAGTTCTTCGAAAGTATTTAGCTCAACTTAATATAAAATAAGTAATGCGTAAGTATGTGTAATAATTACTTCAAATACTCTTCATATTTATTTATCACAAATTATGAATTTACTTATAATTTCTGAGCTTAAAAGTAATAGCAGTATAAGTCGACTTAAGACAAAATTAAGTTATTTACGCTAAAAAAATTAAAAAATTAAGCTTAATATTTATGTGAAATCCCCATGTCTGTAATGAAGTTTGTAAAGATATAAGCAAAATAATTTTGACCAAAGTTTAAAAAAAACCCAAAGTGCCAAATTATAATAAAATCAAAATTTTCATTAAATCTTGGGTGCATTCGTTATTGCAGTGTTTTTTATTTTATGACAAAATTATTTCAATTTGCCTATTTGGATTTTTTTTCGAAAAAATCGTTAATAAGTTAAAATCAATTTTTCTCGAAACTTTGTTTATCGACTTACGCTATTATTGCGTTTGACTTCAGATTTATGTTTGCAATAATAAATGTTTCAAACAATTACTGTTTTTCTATTGAAATGCATTCTTGCAGAGTAAGCAAGTAATATTGACATTATGATAAATTAATGTATCGATACTCAATAGTTATTTTGATGTGGTTAATATTTTTTTTTTGGGAGGAATAACTATGTTGTTAAGCAAAAATATTTGAAAAAAAAAACCCACTAAAAGTAAATGCTTTTATAAAATCAAATGTTTGGTAAAGAAAAAGAATCATCCAGAAATGTTTAACTAAAGAACTAAATATATACATACACGCACGCATATATGTACAAGCAAACAATTAAATAAGTTCCAAAAGTACAGCAACAAAAATAGTGAAATAGCTTCTGCTTGTTAAGAAGATACACATGTAAACACACACATACATGCAGGTGCAGATAAAAATAAAAATAAAAATAAATAAAATGATACACCAGTTAACAACCACCATAACTTGCTTCATTAATGATGAATATACGCACATACATACATAGTTAACACAGAGATGATGCTGAGATTGTCTAGACATTGCTGTTACATTCTGGAACTCTTGTGTGTGAAGTATAAAAATGGTGACGCGTATGCTAGCAGTTCAGTCTACGAGTATTATAAAGACAGTCGGAATTAAGTTCAGTTGTTTATTGTGAACAGTTTGCCTATTAACAGTTCAGTTCATTATTGCGAAGAAGGAGTAAATGTCAGTTGAAAGCAGTCAAAAGTCGTGCAAAAGCGTGTCAAAGTAAAATCACTGAGTCATTATTACGGTACAAACAGTGAGTGTCAACGGAATGAGTCTTGTGTGAAGAACCGCAAAAGAGGGGGCATTGCTTCAAGAAAACAAGCTGCGCGTGTATATTTAAGCTCTTGATTTTAGCAAATAACTGTAATTAGTAAATGAAGTGTCATTCTTGACCCTAATTAGTAGACTGGCGTCTTTTATTCTTTGCAAATCTAGGAGCACATAGAAAAGCAGTTTTAAAGGTTTAAAATGTAGCTCCCAATTTTGTGTATTAGAAAGTGCTTAAAACATTGTCTTAAAACAATGTTTTTGAAAACATTTGAAGTTTTCATCCGCAGAGCCAAAGCCAAATTATTATTACGAGTATATACTTTGAAAAATAAGCTTAACTTAATTAAAACTTTGTTAAATTGTTTTTTGTTTATTTGAGCAACGAAAATATGTGATAAAAAAGCCATAAAGCATTATAATGGTATTAGTGAAAATTTGTTGTATGTGTAACACCGCCAATGCTTGATAAAAAAATTACGGAAATTATATTTTCGGCATGTTTGACGAGCGATTTTAATAAATGTATTCGTTTTATTCTTCAACCACGTACACACTTAAAATGAAATTAAAATAATTGTTTTGGAGCTGATTGAAGCTTGATGTGTGCTTGCATGTCTTAGCATCAAGCATAGATACTATAGCCTTATGTCAAGCATTTTGAAAATGTACTCGTATAGTGTTCTTGAAACAGAAATTCAAGGCGTGAGTGGCTATTCACAGAAAAAATTATTCCCACAAAATTTTTAAACAAATATTTATTTGAAATCAAATTTAGTTTCAGTAAATATTCTGTACTGTTCCAATAAATTAATTTGTACCAAAAAACTGTGTAGAGAAGAAACAGGCCACGACGTTTGTCGGCTACTTTTCGGCATTACATGTATACAACACGATCAATCAAAATAAACAACAACAACCGCACAACAGCACGTTGTTCCTATCAGCAAGCAAGATAAACACCAACACACTGAAATAACATTTTCTCTCAGCCGAACTCTGATTAATTTAAATTTTTACAAAATTTTTATCAGAATTTACAAAATTATTTGCAGGACCGCATTCAAATAAAATTATTTACTGATTCAACGAATTTGGTTACTGAAAATGAAATTTGGTTTTTTCTGTGTTCTGATACGTACACGTAATATAGCATTTTTCTCAAGGTTCTTTATAAAGTATACGCACTACGTATTTATTTATTCATTTATTTCTTCCCTTGCGGAAAATTTGGTGACAAATTAAGGGTGCGAACAGAGTGAGCGCTGAAAGCCGAGCCGAGATTGTCAGTGCGATAAAGATTGTCAGTGCGATAAAACTGATTACATACAAATCAATACAAATAAGCTTGTGTATAACACAGTCAACGCCGACAAGAGCAGAGAGCAAAGCCGATGAGTGCGAGAAAACAGTTTCAAAGCGTTTTTCAGCACCGAAAACATTGTTAATGTTTACTTTTTAGCGTGCAGTCGTGTTTTTTAATGGTTTAAAAATAATAAAAAATGGATATCGATGAAAAATGATGAAATTCACCAAATTCATTCCTTTTTAGTGTAATTGGATGTTTTCCAAATTCTTTTGTATTAATAATTGCATTAATCACACTAGGAGAAGCAAAATACTCTTCATCAGATGAATCCATTACCGTGTACAGCAATTTTATAAACACAAATGAACAACAAGACTAAATGACATAAAAGCAAAACACATGGAATAAACAGAATGTCAGCGCTGATTCTCGCATTCACTGTGTTATATACAAATTTTGTTCTCGCATCAAAATAAGCATCAATAAGCTCGGCTCGGGTCCGCTCAGCATCAGCGCTCACTCTGTTCGCACCCTAAGAGTTTGGTAAAAATCGATAAAATTAAAAACAGCGATTTAGGTTTAAAATTTACTTAAATACTTAAATCGGCTGGTTTTGGTTTATGTTTCTTAAGCCTGGGCGAGTTATTGTGTAATTCGATTCAAAAACAAAACTTTTTGAATTTGTGTTCATTTAACATAGAATTTTGAAAGGATTTTCTCTGACTTATGACTACTATTTTCATAAACAACATCTATCACCGCAATAAGGATTTGGCAAGCCAAATATCAGTGACAAAGGGGAAAAAAGTACTTAAGTCGAGATAAGCTGATTTTGAGTTAATGGCACTCACCTCTCTAATCTTGATAGTCGAAAGTACTCCTGGGGAAAATCTAAATTTTTTTTGTTATTTTTGAGGAAGTTATAGCTTAATAACTTGCTGCTTACATTTTTTCGAGCTCTAATCTCATAAGGAATAACAGTTTAATTCACTGCTGCTCCATTGACCGCACAAGCCACCATATCCAAATCATGTATCGATTTCAATTAATTTTCGCCCTATAAGGCCTTGTGTTTTTTTTTTTGGAATAACATGTTCAAATATATTTAGAACCAGACTAAACTTTAAGCATTTCGCCTTCCTGTAGTACTAGTCCACTCATCCATTGTTAAACTGTATTGTTGATCATTCGATTTTTTATAACTCAGACATTGTGCTATAATTTGGTTATACTTCTAAGTTAAACCGCATCAATACAATGCTAACTTTGATGCAATAATTTCTAATAGATCAATTTTTGATTATATGGGCAATTTCACAAATGTCCAGCACGATGTTAATTAAGCTTGTATTTCAGAGAAAATAAAAATTTTCCTTTGTTTCTTTATATACTTTTGAAGAACGCAAGTAGCTCGAACTTTTGCTAAAATAAAATGAAACAATTTAACTGCATAGATCTGAAATACAAGCTTAATTGATTGGAAATATTATGTGTCATGGTACGTGACATTCTGAGGAATTGCCCATATGTATTCATTAATTTGGAGTCACGTTTTAAAGAGCTTTAAATAATTTCTTTAAAAGCTTCACCTTTTTAAGTGCCAATATTATGTACCGCTCTTAAATCGTTATTAATGATTGAAAAAAAATTTTACAATAACATGAAGTAAAAAAATAGAAAATCGACGGTTTTCGTCACGGTTTTCATTTCGAAAATTTGTCCTAAAAATGCTGTTTAGATATTGGTTAAAACCAAATAGCAAATGATCCAAACGTACCCCTGCTATGACTTTGAACATGTATTAATACAAAAAAAAAAAGCAATGTGAGTCCGATCGCAGGGGAGATGTGTAAACATCTATTAATGAAAATTTTTTTTAAAGTTGGAAGTATTTATGTTTTTAGTATATTCTTTTAAATTAATCAATTAAAAGTATAAAAACTTTAATTTTGTAAATACGTAGGAATTTGCTGGTGTTTCTTTGTTTTATTTAACTTATTTAGTTAGTAAATGTGCACACTGCAGTATATGTATATGTACTGCATTAAAAATTGCATTAAGCAGTAAATTTACTGATTACTAAAAAATTCAGTAAATTTTTACTAATAATGAAATTTAGTTTGCACTACCAGTAAAATCGTAGGGCCGTATTCATAATAAAATTGTAGCAAGTGGCAAAGTTTTTTTCATTAAAATTCTAAAACTTTTGTGTGAAAAACATTTAGCCACTTGGTGGAAGTTCATTATGAATACGGGCATTACTGATTACTGAAAATTTAATGCACCTCATCATATAATAAATCATTTAGGCACTTTATAAAAATTGCAGAAAAAATTTTAGTAATCAGTAAAAATTTACTGGTTAAAAAGTTATTTTTACTGAAATTTTAGTAGTACTGCAATGTGCCCATCTATGGTAAATGACTTAAGTACAAATAATTAATTTTGGCTTATGGTAACTAATATAAGATATATAAATTTTTGACTCTACTGTATTTAAAAATTAATGGAAAACTGCATCTATAGTAGTGGAATTATTATTTATGGGGGTTTGTGGGGAATTGCTCAATGTGCAAGTGGAAAACGTCAAGTAAAAATTTTCATAAAGCTTGCCACTTAATTATTAATTAAAATCTCCACCCATAATAACTGGCATGAGATGGAGATTGATACCCAATTGTCGTGCACCAGCTTGCTTCAGTGTAAGGCAACAGTACGTAATGAAGATATGTTATAATATAATATTATAAATTCTTTATAAAGACTGGTATATATCTTTTAAACAAATATTTGACACTTAAAACGCTCTTTTATTTAAAACTTTGTATATATTTTATTTATAGTATGATGATTTATAAAATAAATCAAATTTTGTGTTGCTGGATCTTTGTAGTTATATTTTTCAAAAGAAGCAAAACAATATTGAAAAATATATTTTATTTATTTTATTTTATGACATTGGTCGGGCCTACTATTTATATTTTAGATTTAAGATTTTAATACTTATTGTTAGTTCATATATGAAGATGCAATAAAAAACATGCATTAAAAAAAATCATTTTATATTTTTCAACTTTTTTACAAAATTATCCCCACTGGCAACACTATTACATTTCACAAGCAATTTCTATTAAAATTAACTCCTGAAGGTATGCTCTAAAATTCGGTTGAGTGTATTTCTATGCAGCTGTTAAGTTTCTTTGTATGTACTTCTTGTTCGTATCATTACACTAATACAATCATACATAGCTCACACCGATTTGATCTTACTCAAAATTTGTGATTGTATTGTGAAAAAGATTTTTACCCCCTAGCGTATAGAAGTTTACACATAAAAAGAAAATAAAAAAAACCAGACTGCGACCAACTTAAAGCCGTTAAATATCCTAATTGGTAATTTAAAATGAAAAATCATAAGAGAAATATGATATGATATGATTTTAAAATACCTGTCGAATGATACCCATTTTGATATAGTTTGTCGACTTTTTATTTTTTCGTATTTACAAAATGGCGTCTGCTGGCCGCCACTCTCGGGATTAAGACAAATCGATTGAAGTAAGAATCATCAAAATCGATTCATGCGTTCTGTATATATAGTGCCACAAAGGAACACACAAACAATTTTCCGCAAATTACTTTTTTTATGTATTAGATTGTCTAGTTTAACACCTTCCTGGTGCATGTTGCTTTTTAACCTGCCAAAAGTTCATCTATTAATAAAGCTATAAAACAAAGCACCACATTAAAGAAGTCATTTTAAGCTATTTGTAGCGTACTGGTAATTATTTAGTTAATGAATTTTTCAATAAATGCCTTTCATATTGGATTTAAAGTAATTATAATTAAGATTCATTAGTTGCATTGTTGATTAATAAATATTTCGCGGTTGCGGTTTCCCCTTCAGCTCATTATTTCATTAACAAAGATATGTAGGTTTGCAAAAGGTTAATTTATTTGTGATGTCGGTTTATAAATGTTGCATTTATAATTAAAATTTAACCAAAATGTACTTATTGTGCTATTGAAAGTTTATGTTCATGTAAAAGGCGAACAGTTTGTAATTTACTATTGAGTATTGATACGTAATGTAAGTCATTTTACTAATGACTGAGCAATAGCCAGATTTTGTGTGTGTGTGTTTTTTTTATATCAATATTATCGTTACTTTGATCAATAGCAGTTCATGATTCTATGGCAACAAGAAAAAACTGCTTTATTGCGAAAAATAAGGTTTAAAAATAAATTTTGTATGGAAATTTGTTTGTTAACCGTTTTGTAAACCTAAATTATATTTTTCTGACTAAGGCCTAAAGTATTTAAGTCTAATTTGGCTTTAAGTAATTTTTTTAAACTATTCTTATTTATTTATTAATAAGAATGAACAGATTTAGTTAAAAGGAGACCTATGTTAAGAAAGTAATTTTTGGAGAAAAACGCCTGAACGCTTTTATGGTTTGAAACTAGCTAACCGGGAGTTTCGGGGTCACTGATTACAAACCTGCTATTAGATTTCGAAAATTTAAAATGGCAGATTCAATATGAGGGACTATTTTTTGTAATATTGTTAGGATTTGCTTGAAACTCGTCACAAATGGGTTTTCGGAGTAGCTGATTAGGAACCTGGTACTAGATTGGTTCCAATATGGTAAAAACTATTTGTACTATATTTTGTAATATTTTGGATTTGCTTGAAACTCGTCCCTCAGGGGTTTTCGGAACCGCTGATTATGAATCTAAAGTCAGGCTTTCAAAATTCAAAATGTAGGAATTTTATTATGAATTGAGAGGATTCACTTAAAGTTAATTGCCCTGGTGTTTCGAGGTTACTGATTAGCAGTTTGGTGGTTTTAGTTGTGAATATCACTTCTTTTTTAATTTCAAAGTGTTATAAAAGTAAAAAAAAGAAAACAGTAAAAAACTCTTTCAAACAAAAGTTTTTTTTTTGAAAATCTGTTGGTCAGGAAGAAGTACGTGAAATATAAAATTAAATTTGAATTGTTAATTAATAATTAGAAAAAATTGGGTGTTTTGTCGAGTTCAGGATTTGTATTAAGTTTTGTAAAAATCGGTAAAGTAGAACCACTTAAAATAAAATATTAAATTTTAATGGGCGCGACTCCGCCAATTTTTTTTAAATGGAAAGTTGTGTCTATTTCAGAGCTCAAGGTGCGTGGCAAGTTTTATAAAAATCAGTTAAGTAGAATCACGTGAAATGTAACAAAAAATCTAATGGGCGCAGCCCCTTTTTTTAACTTTAAAATTGTGCAATTACAAGCGCTAGTTTTCGCAGCAATAAGAAAAGTAGAATATCATAAAATCAAATAAAAAAATTTCTGGGCGTGTCCCCACCCATTTTTTCACAATGGGACCTATTGAAAACTATACTCTCTCAGACAAATGAATAATTTTTTTCAATCGGTCTAAAAGGTACCGAGTTATGAAGTAAAAATGTCAAAAAAAATTTAAAATAAAAATACAGACGAATTGATAACCTCCTCCTTTTTTTGAAGGATAAAAATAAAAAAAATAATTTTGGTAAAAAATTTTAGTTTCTTGTTGGACCATGCTAGTTGAAAGGTTTTTGATAAAAATTCAGAATTTTTTAGATTGAAAGTCAAGTTAAGTTTTTATTTTAAAGGAAACACACGATTGAAATAAAATAAGCAAAAAAGAGGCTTATTTAAAGACATACATATGTATATAATATGCCATAATTGTGAAATCATATCAGCTATTTAGAAAGCAAAAATTTCTTACTTACCTATTTAGCAACATCAGCTTCACTGTTTGTTCTTTGAATTCAAGATAATTCAAAAGTCCATTTGAACTGAAATAAAAAAAATAGTTTTATGTTATGGACTAAACAAAATATTCGCACATGCATTAATATAAAGAAAATTTTCGAAAAATAAACTATTTACAAAACTTAAAGATACTTAAATATAGTTTGTTTAAAAACATTTTCCCAATACTTATTCACGAATATGCATTTATTTTTCTTCCAACTACTACATACATAGTGTTGTTTTAAATAACGAATATATTTTTCTTGCACTAAAGTTGTTATTTGACAAAATAGTTCAATGTTATCTACTCACTTTGCACTTTGTAGTGCTTTTTCTTCCAATTACATTAATTCATAAAGATACTAAATTGCTATATATAAAATATGTGTATATTGATAGATTTGCTATCTTATAAACTTTATTTGCTTTGAGACTATGCATAGGAGAGTGTGCATGTGTGATTATTTGAAAGTGCTTGTACATAGTAGCTTTAGCATTTTGATGAGTCTTGAATGCATACAATTTCTAACTCAATTTAACAGATCAAGTGCCTGTGTGCATAAATTCAAGAACACAACTGAACATAACTGAATTGCTAATGGCATTGAAGCAATCATACGCATCGTGTGTACGATAATATGTTGCTATGTATGCTGTATGGTCGGACGTCTGTATGTCAACCCGGCAGATTTGTTAGTGTTTTTTTTTGTTCTTTTTTTCTATCGTACAAGAACTTTATATATATATATATAATTTTTTTAAAATTTAAATTTAATCCCGAGCCTATATGAATCTGATTCCAATAACTTAGTTTGTTGTTTGTTAAGTAAGTCGACATGCATTTCCTTAATCCCAAGCTTACAAAACTCCAATATTTGTAACAAAACTCACAATAAATATTCTGATAATTAAGAATTAATAAAAGAAAACTTCTGCTCTAATCCTAGAAACGGTAGCTCTTGTCATTCGTATTTACAAAAAATTACAATTTGTTCGGTAGCCGTCAGAACTACAGTTGTAACAATGAAAAAAAAAAAATTCTAGTACCGGGGGGCCTTTCTTTATGCTAATACAAAGCTAAATTTGTTATATTCAAATTTGTAGTCTCTTTTTTTTTATCATATTTGATAATTAAATGTCTTGATCGTACGACAAAGCCTGAATTTAACCTTTAGATAAAGGGTTATTCGTTTATTATAGCTATGCTGTTTATGTCACACCACAGGAAACGAATTCTTTGATTTTGTTTTGTTTCACTTTTTGAAGTGAGTGAAACAAAAAAAATAATGATAGTGTTTTCACACTGAAAGTTAAAACCATAAACAGCTGATTTTACATTCACACTGCAAGTTTGTTAAATTCAGGTTTTACCTCACAAACTTTCTAATAACTTTGTTTAAAAATAAAATAAATCTCCCTCGGAAATGCGTGTATTTGTTGTTGTATTTTAATAACACCTATTTGACAAACTGTACAACAACTGTTTTTGTTTGTATGAAAAACTCGGAAATTTTACAATGCGTTGTAAAATGGAAATTATTTTATATTTTTTAAATAAATATTTTATGGAACTAGTAATACAAAGTGAAGAAGCGCTTAGAAATCAAGTTATTGTATATAAAAACTGCACAAATACATCACAAAGTAAAACTTTTTTATCGGCGGATCGATGTCAGTCATATCGCCTATTTTCACTTCCCAAAGGTCAATGGAAAAATTTTCGTTCATTACCTTCAAAAAAACCCTTTTTATTCCCATAATTGTTTGAATATTGTCGCTGCTACATCCATTTTTAAGTTGAAAATTTCTAATGCGACATCTATTGTTATTCACTGGCATAAACATTATCAGCTACTCCCGGTCATTTTAACTTGACAGTATTAAATTTAGCACAGCAAAAACAAGGTTGCATTTCATAAGACCAACTTAAAACCAATTCTAAAATGGTTTTAAGTTGGTTTTAACAAAAACAATTTGTTTGGTAAAACCAGGTTTTAACAGTTGGTTTTAACGTTAAAACTAACTTTTATTAAAACAATGTCAATGTGAAAACAGTATATATTGCGTAATCCTTTTCATATATGAGAAGGATTACTTAATTTGTTTTCGTATTGTTTTCGTACATAAGCACAAACTAGAAGCCTGCGTTAACAGTCTTGAAATGTAAATACGTCGTGTTTTTTAAGTGTATTCTTGTAGCATGTATTTTACTAAACCAATAATAAATCCTTTCGTATAACAAGCGAAGCACGATGGATGTATTGGTGTAATGTAAAGAAGTAGTGTAGTCTTTGCTATTATGTTTGTGTTTAAGGGAGGTTTTTTTAAAGCAAGCCCATATAGCTAATGTCAATGCATGTGTGCGTTTGTATGTGTGCAGAAAAATAAAAGATCATGCACACAACGTTTGTGCATATGTACATGCATGACGTTTGTATAAGCGCCAATGCGTATGAAGAAGCAAGCATCACAAATTCTTCCGTCGCGAAGTAGTATTTTCTTCTTTAAGGCCATATCAGATAAAACTTTTGCTTCGCGTTGCGTTGAAGATTCGCTTTGAGATCTAAGATGAAATTTGCATGCTTATATGAAATATGTTACATAAAGTACTTTTAACGCAAAGCGAAGCTAAAAGTTAGACAACTCCCAACTTTTTGAGTGCTTTGACAATCAGTTGGTATACTTTTCTTAATTTGTTTGACCGAACTCGCATGTAAATATGAAATTTGTATTAAAATTTCTGTAAATTTACATAAAAACGAGTAAGTGGCATCAGAGTAATAGAAGTGTGCTGTGTTTTATGCATAAAACAAAACAGTGAAGCAAACAGTGGGCGCTGTCAAAGTTTTTATTGTGTCATGCAAATTTTGCTTCACGCTTTTTTCACAAAGTAAGAAACCTCACGCAAAGCGTTGAAGTTGCATCTGACACCACCTTCACTCCTATACCTGCATAACTGAAACAAATTTCTTGAAAATTTCTTTCGCTGTAGTAAGCGTTTGAAAAATCTCTCATATATTAAAAGTTCTTGTAAGTTGTCTTGTGTAGGAGTCTAGTATATATATGTATGTAACAAAAAAATTTTTTTAAAGAAAAATTAACTTCACTAAACTCAAATGCCCTCTTTGGAAATTCTGATATGTGTATATTTTAAATGGGAAAAACTCAAATCCGAGAACATTTTCTTGACACATTTTAAATAAAACTTAGTTTTACTAACCTTGTCGTGAAACAACTTTGTACTGACCTGCTTTCTGAGTCCAAGATTTAAATGACCAGAACGACTGTGTATGAAAAACGTTTAAGTACTTAATATTTGTGAAGCTTGAACAAAAAAAAAAAAAAAAAAAAAAATTAACTTAATTTCCTTGGCACCGAAAGTAGGAATGTTCTCTTTACTACACTAAAATAAAAAACGTATTAAAATCAAGATTTTACGCTCAAAATCAAATCAGTTTTAATCTTAATAGTTTGTTAAATGCAAAAATTCTTGGTTCAAATATAAAATCTATTTTTTTTAAGAGCGTACTTAACATTGTAATTTTGAATAAAATCTCATTGTGAGATCGAATTTAAGATTTTAATCTTAATAGAAATCTTAAATTAAGATCATATTCTTAAAAACTTAAAAATATAATCTTAAAATTGAGATAACCTTCTCGATTTTAAGAATGCGTTACTAAAATTTAAGCTCACGTTCTTGAATTTAAGAATTCATTCTATAAATTAAGAATTTATGCTTAAATTTAAGAACGTTAATCTAACTGACCAAAAATTTTTAAGATTAAAATATTAAGATTTCTGCAATCTAAATTCAAGAATTTTGTTCTTAAATGTAGATCGTTATTTTTCTCTTAGTGTACTCTTGTACACGTACATATCGTCGCTGTTTTAACTAAGTGACTTAACTAACATTTTAAAAATTTAACAGGAGAGCAGTTTTTATGGTTGTTTTATACATTCATTCTTATGGCTACGTCAGAAATCTTTTTACTTATATAGGCACAAAAGTAATGCTCACAGTCATGAAAACTGTAGACAATGTGTATTATGACTTATAAAGTCTAGTAGAGGATTTAACTCATTTTTCAAAAAAATGTCAGTTAGGTCAGTTAGTTAAAACAGCGACGATATGTGTATCAAATCAATGTGTGAGTGAGTGTGTGTGTGTGTTTGTAATATCTATTGTCACATATGAAACAGTGACTGACCCATAACTCGATGAGAAAAAAAAGAAACTCTCAATTCCCTCTAAAACTTTAGCAATTTCATGCATTTCTGATTAATGTCCCAAAATAAGTAAACAATCGTTTATTTCGCTTGGCTGCATGAGTTTATGTTTCGTTGTTGTTCAATTGTAATAGTTGTTTGGTCGCTGTACTAAAGTTGTTCTAGTTGGCATAAAAATGTATCAGAATGCAGAATGTAAGCATTTGCCTAAACTTTTTCATCTGCAGGCTTTGTTATACTAAATGAAGAAAGTTTGTAATTCTTCAGAGTTCAACATTTGTGTTTTTCTAATTTTCTGGGCTTAAGCTGCATAAAATATGTACATATGTATGTATGTATGTATGTGTGTATGTATGTACATATGTATGTATGTATGTATGTATGTGTGTGAGTGTGTAAAATGAACTGTTTTGATTTAATAGTAGCAAATGTTGCCACAGCTTTTGATGGGTAAATGCACTAAAATGTTTGTGACAGTTTAGTTTTTTTTCTTTATGAAGTGACAAGTTGCTTACAACTCCAAAATTATCAAGCTACTTATTTTTATGCAGGGAAAAGTGCTGCCAAGGAGATTAACATGCAGATATGGTTACTTGAAACATTAAAATAAAAGTATGCAATAATATAATAGAAAGTCCAAAGTTCAAAAGAAAACAGTAGATAGCGCATAGCTAAGGGCGGTATCTTTATTTACTGAATTTGACGTGGGATGACAGAACTTCGTTCTAAATGTTTTAAAAATTACTTCCGAAACTGGTATGCTGATCAAACAAATTTGACCTGGTATAACTTAAAATTATTGCAGACTTTTTTTAAATGCTCTAGAGTTAGCGAATTTTGAGAAATATTCAATTCTATGTGAAAGCACAGGAAATGTTTAAAGCAGCTGCATAGATGCAAATACACATTGAGGTAAACAGCTTTGAAAGCTCTTAAATTTGTTCTTGTTTATTTGCAAAGCAAGCATTGTTCTCACCGAGATCTGATTAGATGTTGTGTTCTTGTCGATCTGAAAGCACAAAAGCTCTTTTTTTTAGAAGTTTGCACATTGTACAGGGTGGGCCAAAAGAAAAAAAGGGGTGTAAAAGTTTAATAACTTTTTTGTTTATTAACTTTTTTTTATTTTTTCTTTCAGATTATATAATATACAAAATGGAAATTTTTTTACACTAAGTATGAAAAATGATGTCTCTTAAATGACCACCGTTTTCAGCTTCGCACTGATGGGCTCTTGTTAGAGCATTTTCCATAACATCTTTCAAAACTTGTGGCTGTAGCGTTCGAATTTCTGCAACAATGTTTGCCTTGAGTTCAAGGATTGTCTCTGGCTTGTTCACATACACTCGCTCCTTCAAAAAACCTCAAAGAAGATAGTCGGGTGCTGTCAAATCTGGCGATCGCGCTGGCCAAATAATTTCCGAATTTTGAGAAATTATTCGCTCTCCAAAAATTTGACTTAAAAGTGCCATTGTGTCTCGGGCAGTATGGGCAGTGGTTTCGTCCTGCTGAAACCACATACCAGGTCTGTTTTCAAGAGCAGGACGTAAAAAATTTTCTATCATAAACCGATACCGCTCTCCATTTACGGTTACAGCACTTCCATCTTCATTCTCGAAGAAGTAGGGCCCAATGACATTTTCAGATGTGATCCCACACCATACTGTACACCTGATGGGGTGCAATTGGCATTGATGAATGGCTCTTGGATTTTGAGAACCCCAGAACCTACAGTTCTGCTTATTAACAAAGCCATTCAAATGAAAATGAGTTTCATCACTCATAATCAAATTTTCAATAAAGTTGATTTCATTTCTGGCCAACTCTTGAAATTTAACTGCAAAATTTAGACGTTGCCGATGATCTGCGGGTTTTAATTCTTGGACCAATTGCAGCTTATATGGGTATAACTGTAAATTTTTTTTTAAAATGCGCCGTAGTGACGTACGAGACATTTCTAGCTGAGCAGAACGCCTTCTGCCAGATGTTTCTGGTGCTTCGTTAACACTTTGCTGTACTCGTTCAATATTTTCCGTAGTGCGACTTAAACGTGGTCTACCGGTTCGAGGCAAATCTCTTACGCTGCCATGTTGGTGATGACGATTAACTAAGCAACGAATCATCGCTTCAGAGGGTGAAATTCTGACGTTAAAATGTCGACGATATGCTCTTTGCGTTAAAATAATTGATCTCTAGTTTAAATAATAAAATTCTATTGTTCTGTTTCTCTGTTCAGTTGTGAACCTCCCCATTATAAATTCTCCAAGTGTTGTCTATATAATCTGAAAGAAAAAATAAAATAAATTAATAAACAAAAAAGTTATTATACTTTTACACCCATTGGTTTCTTTTGGCCCACCCTGTACATATACATATAGTAATTTAAACAAAATATTTTTTTCTGTTGAGTAAATAATATTGGTGTTAAAAGTTTATTTTAAAATGTTCGCGAATAGTTTAAAATTTCAAGATTTCCAATTACATAGTTGTTACGATAATTAAGTGATGTAATGAATTGAAGTCGTATATATCACTCAAATACACATTATACTTTACTCATCAATTTTTCTTATTAATTAACCCCCTGTTTGTGTAAGACGTTTAAGTTAGAAATCTTGGCGTTTCTGTAATAGATTAAAGAAAAGTTGTACACATTTCCTTTACTCTATTACAAAAACGTCAAGATTTTTAACTCAAACAGGGGGTAATTATTTCACAAACGATTAACATCGTATTTGAAATAAAAACTGAGGCCTTAAGGGTTTAAAGTTCAGTTAATACAAGAACTCACGCCTATAAGCTGTCAAAAACATATTGTCTTTGCTGATTGGGTCCTTCAAATGCATCAAACTGATTCTGCATTTCATTGCAAAAATTATCTCAAAAGCAAAATTGTCACCCTTGGCACTCAGCAAACTTAAATATTATTGTTGAAAAGCCTCTTCATTCTCAACGAGTGACTGTTTGATATAGTTTTTGGTATAATAGGTCATTGGAATTCACTTTTTTGAAAATTAGGCTAGAGCAACAGTAAGGCATCGGAGGGAAATTGGAAAGTAGGGATTCCTACTAAGTTTATTTTCAGCAAAATATTGCTACGTGTTTTACAAATAATATACTAGCGTTGGAAGTTTGAATAAAATATTCTATTATAAATGACAAAGACTTACTGTCACTTTATAGAAGATAAATAAAAATTTTCGTCTGTAAAAATATACTCACAAATCAGTTATTAATACATAGTTTGTTTTTGCAATCATGTGATTTGAAATCACCGTGATCTGCATAACAGGCCTGTATTCAAATTTTTGCAAAATTGTTATTTGCTTGTGATAATGCTGGTGTAAAAAGTTTTCGATTTGGAATTATTTTTTTTGTTTCTTGCAAAGCATTTTTATATTCAAGATTGTGATCTTAATATTTTAATAACTTCATAAAAAAATAATTAATAATTATAAAAATATAATTAAATTTTTTAAATATACATATATAGCTCAATATATATCAATAGCAAATTTCATTATAATACAGAGAAATATTAAAGCAAATTTGTGATCCTGATAAGGAGCTGGAAAATACTTTATTCCATAAAAATAGTGATAGGTGACTTTAGGGTTGAAATGAAGAAAGACATAAGTCTAAAAAGTCATGAAAATAAAATGAGGACAAATTTAGCCTCAAAAGCTGGACTGGCAACGCTGGCCATCAGTTTCAAATATTCGAAATAGATAAAAAATTTATCACGATATCTAATCATGATTCTTAGCACTAATAAAATTTATTGAATCACAGCTAAATGAACATTCGAAATCAGAATAATTTAAAAATTTTGGGACTTAGTCCTAAATTCTTGTGATAATGTAGCCAAAATCTTTCAAGTTATCTAAGGGAATTAAAGTTGTTGAAGATACAATTTTTCTTTATAGGCTCATGCATGCAAACATTTCATTACATGCTGAGTTATTCAAAAGAAGAAAGGAAGATAAGAAAGTACAACAACAAATGAAAGAAATAACAGCTTTATGCCATTGGCAAATTGTTGCATCATCAATGGTCGACCAGCCCAAACGATGAAATGTAAAGAAAAATACCAACATATACACATACGTACCTACACATCATAATGCATACAAAAAAACTAAAATAAAAAAAAACCACATACACAATGATACAGCCCATATGACCATATGTGCATTAGTTGCACTTGTTGTTAAAAGTGCTTTCAAACTTATATCATAAAGGCTCATAAGGATATTTTAAAGTCATTGTTGTAATAGTATTCATACACTCATTGTTTTGTGTTTGCATTTGCCTGCAAGTGTGTATGTGCGTGCGTGTGTGTGTTTAAGGAAAGTTTGCTCGTTTTACAATTCATGTGTAACGGTTAAATTGCTCGGCATGTCATTAGTAGTGACATACTCTGGGTCAACATGCAAAACTTTTAACCACAATTCTCTCAAGTCTCTTGATGTGTTTCTGTATTCAATTCATTTCTTTTTTGTTTCGTTTACATGTAAATTTAAATTTGCCTCATTTTTCGTATATTTTTAGAAACTACTTCCTTGTTCTTGTTTTTTCCCCCAAACGTAAATAAGTTTGTTGTTATTTAGGCATGTTTATAATGTTTGAAGTTGCATTAAAATGTTTTGCATGCAACATATGAGCCTTTCTTTAAATTGTTTCGTACACATTATGCATATGGATTTTTTAGTTAAGTTTTCTTTTAGTACTATAAATATATATGTATATATTTCAGGCATGTGGTATTTGTTATTTATATATTTATTCTTTTTCATTTTCATGCCAAAAATATTTCTATAACATTGTTTATGACACAAGTTTAAAATTGTTTAGAAAATTGTGTTTGTGTTAAAAAAAAAAAAAAAAAAAACTGTGTGTGTTAGGTGAGTGATGGGTGTGAAGTCATTTGTATAAATATATTTTTCTTAGTTTTTTTTTTTTTTTTTTTAAATTTCCATAAATGATATTTAGCAATGAAAAAAGTAAAAATTAAAAAACATATTTTTATATACTAAATCTACATAAAAATGTTTTTGCAAAATAATACCAAGGAAAATTTGTGTTAGTTGGTCTCAACAGCTCAGATAACTACATATCTTGTAATTTGCTTATCCCTCAGATATCAGCATACATTTTTCAGTAAATTATTTTGACACACCAAGTATAAATATGCCTTGAGAAAAACAATTTCTAATTTCAATAAGTTTCTTATTAATAATATAAAGTTATTCAGGCATGTTCTGAAAATCTTATTTTTCAAATCAAATATGATTTTTCATAATCATGCAGATATTTGCTCACTATTTTTTTAATATTTCTATTGTACCAAATACCATTTCTGTATGAAATTTAACGTAAATAAGACGGCTGATTTGCACTGTACAAATTTTTTAGCCGTTTCAATTTATAAGAATATTTGCTGGGGAATATATTTTAATTGACTTTCCAATTGTAGGATTAATCAAATAATCGAAGTTAAGTTCCTAAATTACGATAAAATAGATAAAAGAAATTTAAGAAATTTATTATTCGACATATTGTCAGAAGTTTATTTTAATTTGAAATTTATTTGCTGGTGTTTCAGCGTCGTCTATATATTTTATTGTTGCTGTAACAAATCATCAGTAGACTTCAACTACACATTTTGAATAGTCACAAACCTCTTATCTTAAGCACAGACTTTCAATGGATTTCTAATTGTATGAAGGTGTAGAAAAATAAAATAGATGTATATCGAATATGAATTATTTGCTGGGTTTTTTGTATTAGTTTCTAAGCCTACTACGCTTATTTTTCTTTTGTGATTTTTTATTATTTGTGAATTCTCAAATAGTTCTTGAAAGTGTGTGTATAAGATAAGAGGTTTGTGACTATTAAGAATGTGACTATGCAAATAAGTTTCAAAATTGATAAAAGACTTTAATTCATTCAATATTTTTAAATTTTACCTCAAAAAATCAAGGGCCTAATTGTATAAATTATATTTTAGTACGAATAGGCGAGCAATTTTTATTTCTGAACATAAGAAATAATAAAAAAACTTTGTGCTCAAACTTATTTTAAGGGGTGGCTAGACGTATAATGTTAAAACTCAAAATATAGGTTGTCGTATGCATACAAAGTGCATGTTTTATGTTTTTATTTTTTAATACTTCTACACCAGAGCATATATTTTGTGCTTCTGCATGATTTTTTTTTTTTGTAATAAACTTATTATTTCTAGTTACCCACCATTATTTTCGACGAAAAAGGTAAATTTGACTGCTTGTGTCCTAACATAATTGCTCAGACTTGTGTTTGAGCAATTGTTTCCAAACATGTGTTCGAACACTAACATTTACGGTTTACACAGTCATTTTTTGTATTAGCAACAGATTTTGACAATTGCCAACACAAAAATGTCCAAACTTATGTCTCGTGTAATCTCACTGCACGCAAAGAAAAATATGGTTGTAGAATGGTTGAGAAAACATTATTATGTTCTCTGAAACAAATGTGTGGTCGTCGAAAACAAGTTATTGTTATTTTAAACATTTATTTCCTTACGATAAACAGAGTAATGTTTGAATTTAATAATTACATTATCACATCCATATAAAAGTGTGATATGGTTAGAGTTTAACAATATAGTTTTGTTAAAAATTTATGACTTCAACATAATTTGTATTATTATTTAAAAATAATATGATGTAAATAAGAATATAATGTTATCCAAAACCATATTATATAAAGTTTTTAAAAAAATCTTTTTCAGAAACATCTGTCAGTTCAGTATTCAGAAAAAAGTAAGATGATTTTTATTTATAGAATTGGTGTGAGCTAAAAATCTGAAGGAAAATATTAGAAAAAAATGGGTGAAATAAACAAAAATTTGAAAATTTGGCTAAATGAACGTGAAAGGTGGTGTTAAATAAATGGATAAATAAATAAAGTATAAACAAAAGGGTAGACCAATAAAAATATATAAACATTTGTGTATATCTTTATACAGAAATGTCTGTATGTCGTGTAAGTATGCATTTCTATATATATGTATACATTTAACAATATTAATTTATTTTTATATTGAATTTAACGCACAGCTGTTTCTACAACAAATATATGATTAAAAAATAAACTAGTATTATTATATTAAATAATACTGTGGTCGTATTTAACAATATTAATATTATATAAGAACATGGTATGGTGAGTCTCAATTATATTTTAGTCACATATAACAATAGTGTTGTCATATTTACAATACTAAGATTATAATATAATTAACTCAGATAATATTATAATTAACTCAGATAATATTATAATTAACTCAAATAATAATATTGTTAAAGTTATTTTTCTATTAACAATAATATGATTTGACTGCAACCATATAATTCAATCATAGTATGTTGCTGTTTGATTATGGTTACCTCAACCATATTTTTTCTTTGCGTGTGTTACCAAAGTGATATTTTTACATAAACATAAAAAAACATTTTAGCCCAAGCAATGCCTATTTTTTTTTTTTATTAAGCGAAGACTTTGTATAAAAAATAATAATAATACTCTAAAAATTTTTAAATTTTGTTTTTGGTTTCATATAGAAATTACTTTAGTGACATGATTTAGATAATTAAGACTAAATAAAACAATGTTTCTTTATAACTACTGCTTATCCCCTAGATTGCTTGCGAATGAAAATATTGGATATAATGGGGCAGGATGTGAGTAATTTTCTATACATTAATTTTTAATTGAGTTGATGCAAAAGGTCTATATTTATTAGTATAATATACTCGTAGTTAACAGTAAGTTATCGTGCTTTTTGCATTTGCGTTCAAACGGAAAATTACTTTTATAAAATTTCTTTTACACCAGAAAATCAGAAAAAAGTAAAATGATTTTTATTTATAGAATTGGTGTGAGCTAAAAATCTGAAGGAAAATATTAGAAAAAAATGGATGAAATAAACAAAAATTTGAAAATTTGGCTAAATGAACGTGAAAGGTATTCGTAATTAGGCTTGTAGCAAGTAAATGGAGTATACTGTAGCAAAAGAATAAAACACAATATTGTTATTGTTCCAGTAAGACTTATTTATGCAAATAATAATGTTTTTGTTTCAAAAACGATTGAATAAGTTTATTTTAAATTAATGGGGTATGAAATAATTATACTAATTTTTATTTAAATATTTTATTTTTATTTAACGCGAGTGAAAATTAAACAACTCAAACATTTTTTTGTTGTGGGTATATCTAGATGCATTTTGTTGCTGCTAAGCAATACATCAGTATACTTCAACCACAGATCGAAAAGCTTGAAAAATCCCAATACTTTCAGACAATTAGGGGTCAAATCGTTACATCCGTGAACGTACAACTCGTCACGTAAAAACACAATTTTCGGATTATGACATACGTGAACGTATTGAAATCCCATTCAGTTTATACGATTGACGTATCATTTAATTTGCTTTCGTACGATTGCCGATACGATCACGTATGTAACGATTTGAAGCCAGATTGTTATATTAAGAAAATAAGCATGTAGGCAAACTGCATCCAGACATGTTAAACTGTTCTAATAAATAATAATTCTAATTGAACTAAGATTTTTTTTTCAATTTCGTGTTAAACTATTTGACATCTATCGAAACTTGTATTGTGTAAAATTATGTCAGCCAATACCAGAATGTACTTAGAGTTTATGTATCAAAAAGTTTTTGCTTAAAAAAGTATAGTGGCATCGCACAATACATATGTAAATATGCACATACATACGTACATATGCATATAAAAATTTTGTTCTTTTTTTTTGATAAGACACGTTGATGTATCTATCACTCATACGAAAATATTGTTAGTCGCTATTCACACTATGCCTTTTTAGCCTGCCTTGTATTGACAATTTTCTTTTGAAACCCCTACGAAAAGTCACACACATTTACATTAAGCCTTTTTCATTCATGCCTTTTTGGCATTTATATACACGTTTAATGCTGAGAATACGAAAGAGGCAAAGAGAAATGTCATAAATCCCCTCGAATTTTCATTTCGTGTCTTTTGTTTTACACCGCAAGCTTCTCACCCCCTCTCACCAATAAACTAAAAGAGCCTGCCTGCACAGGCAAGCAGAAAAAGCACAGTATAAATTGCGTCCTACAACTTTCATTGCATACTTTTTAGGTTTCCGTACACCAAAGGTGAAAAGGGACCCTATTGTTTTCACTACGCTGTCCGTCTGTCCGTCTGTCCGTCACAAGGTATTTTCTCAGGAGCCGTAAGAGGTACGGACCTGAAATATGGACACAGTATGTAGAACCTTGCCCGCTACAACAACAAATACATGAAAATTAAAAATTCAAGGGTGTTCCAAAACGAGCAGCGAAAAATTTTAAAATCCCATGTAATATACATACATACAATGGTATGTATATACATATGTATATTGAAACTTGAAATTTGTAAAATTAGTGTATTTTTATACAGACTACAATAATTAACACTAAAATTTAAAGAATTAAAATTAAAGGGTGGTCCATCAGTTAATGCAATTTTGACTATGTAATTTTGACAATTTGCTTTATCTTGGAAACCTTAAGAGGCAAACACTTGAAATTTTCAAAAACGGTAAAACTAAAAAAACCGAAAATTATAAAATCGCCAAACCAAAAAAAAAAAAATCGTCAAAAATTAAAAAAAAAATCGCCAAAACGAAAAAAATCGCCAAAATTCCAAAAAAAAATTTATAACACTAAGATAAATCGCCAAATTCGAAAAAATCGCCAAAATGAAAAAAACGCCAAAATGAAAAAAACGCCAAAAGTCTAAAAAAATCGCCAAAACACGAAAATGTCGCCAAAACTAAAAAAAAAATTAAATAAAAAAAATCGCAAAAAGAAAAAAATCGCCAAAAATAAAAAAAAATCGCCAAAATGAAAAAACCCCAAAAAACGAAAAAAATCGCCAAAACAAGAAAATAAAGTGTCAAAACTAAAAAAAAGAGCCAAAACTTAAAAAAATCGCCAAAACCGAAAAAAACGCAAGAACCGCAAAAAAAAAAAACCGAAAAGACCCCAAAAACGAAAAAAAAAAATGCCAAAACTATATATTATATAGGATGAAGTTCGTATTAAATTACATATCTAGTGTTCGTAGGGAACCCTTCGTGCGCGAGTCAGAGTCGCACTTTACTGAATTTATTTAAACTTAAGGTAGAATTAGTAAAATCGTATCATTCTACTTTACAGCTTGCCGTATCGTTCAACTTTGTGCACAAGTTATAGAAAATGTAACGGTTTGCATAGCACATTTTTTTTTGTCTGGCATTAAATACGGCGTTTTTGACATTCGCTACAGAAAAATCTGTTTTCTGCAGATTCCTACGTCAGCAGTGCTACCACCACATATTTTATAACTAGTAACATGCATTGTATATCGTACGGTTTTTGTCAGCTGACACGCAACATCACGATACGATTTTACTAATTCTACCTTTATACGTAATATTTATTACGTTCAGATTCATTGATTTCACGAGTAACATTTAAGTTAAAAAACCATAGCATATTTTTAGGGTCTATAAGTGAGTGAAAAAATATTGCGTATGGGTGATACATTTTTAACTTGTAACTACAAAAAAAAAAAAAAAATTAAAAATTATACAATATTATTGCTTATGTTGTTGTATTTATTATTGTCGCTATGCAATATATGGCACAAAATAAAAAAAATATATTGCCCAATTTTCCTGACAGTGAAAAATTAAACAACATAGTCGCGAATAACGTTGTAAAAGACAATTTTTACAAAACCAGCTTTTTCATAGATTACCGTTAACATTACTCTCTTGCGTTGTTCAAACATCAAACTATCCAAATCTAAGCTCCTTATCGCTTTCAAAATATGTACAATTACAAACAGTCAGTCAGTGGAAGAACTTTGTAAGTAATTAACAAAATCATGAAACCAAATTGTCGAAAATAATTGATAAATGTAACAGAGATACAAAGAGAAACGTTAATAGTACTTATCACTATTTTCGATAAGCTGAAAAAAATCAAACGAAAAAGCAATATTGCTTTAAAATACGTTTTTAGGCTCTTCTGAAAAATTATTATTTTGTCACTTACAACGTTATTCGCGGCTAAGCTTCAATTGTCTTGATTGTACAATAACAACCAAAAGTGTTTTGATATTTGCCAACATGTTGTGATACCTTCATATATGACATACACATTGGTGATATTGTTGTAAAATACGAAAAATTGCACAATTAAATATATTGCAAGTGGGTGGACCGCTTAAGAGACGTTGATTGTTTGCAATGTGTAAACTACACCTGTACCTCTATTCAGTAACTTTTATTACGATAATCGTATCGCTATAAAAATATAACGAAAATCTATCAACTTTGTTATTCAGTAGCATATTTTAACGATATTAACAAGATCATACTCATTTAGTTTTTCTTTAATTCTTCTTTGTGCTTTTCGCTTATTTTGACATTTTGTATGCAAGGATGCCACATGATATACAATCACATGGCGAAATGTACACTATCTAAAAGAAATGTGGAATCACATTATCATGACAACAAACGAATAAATATATCGATAAATATTACGATTTTCGGTTCGCAAAAAGTTTCTGTTTCCTTGAACACATCAATTTGAAAAAAATGTTGATTTTAATATTTATTTTTAAATACCCAAGGATCATGTTCAATGTTTAAGCGTAGCGAGCTTTCTTTAGGGCATGGGCAAACAAACCAATATTATTCAATATGTTTTTATTGTAGTTTGCATTTTTTTTTTATTTTTCCAAAGAAATGCAAAGAAAAACATTCTTCATACTTCGCCTTGTACTTTTGATTTTTAGGTAAGAGAAGAGAAAGAAGAAAAAAATATTTATAAAAACAAAAAGTAAAAATAAAACTTTAGGTCTCTTGCTGTTATGCTTAGCTGTAGCTGTCTAAGATGTCCTTTGTGCAAGCAAGTGCAAAATATAAGAAAAAAAAACAAAGCAAGAAGAAAGAAAGTATTTTTTTTGCATTGGGCAACGACTTGGAATTGAATGCACCACATGGGTTTTAAATTACATTCACACATACAACTGTAAAAAAGCATTAGATTGAGTATAAGTGTATATGTGTATATATGTTTACTAGGGTGTTCGATTGCTTCAAATGCAAATACATTTTGTGAAACGAAAGAAGAGAAATGAAAACATTTTTTCCATTATGACAGACTTTTAGGATATATTTATATATTTTATTTATTTATTTATTTATTAGGTCATTATATTTTGAATCTTGCGACTTGCATTGAAAATATTTTTGTGCTAGAAAAGGAAAATTAATTCCAATATCGTTAAACTACACTCAAAATATTCCATTCTTAAAAATGGAATTTAATTTTTGTGCAATAAACGAAAATTTTGTACATTTTACGAAAATATTTGTAGCATGTGCAGGAAAACAGATTTCGTAATTCTACGAATTTCGTTAAGTTACAAAAATTATTTCGTAAAATTATTTTTGTTTATTGTACCACATTTTTCGTTTATTTTATTGAACTTAAGAGAAAATAAAAAATATTTTATAAAATTAGAAATTTCGTAAAATAAACAAATTTTGTTTTGTTATCATTTTCTTTGCAGTACAAAATTATTCTTAAATCTATACAAGTTTCGTGAATTTTACGAAAAAAAACTTGGTAATATGAGGATAAAAAGTGTTGTTTTTTTGTTTTGTAAAATTTTCCCAATTTATTTTCCTGTCATTGTACATGTTGTATAAAAAATTACATATTAAATAAATTTCAAATAAAATAAAACATTATTATAATTACTGGGACGAACGACAAATCTCCTCCACGACACACCGACGAAGAATACGTAATAGATCTTATAATTGATAATTGAATAATTGGTTACTGAATGTGAAAATTGTTTTTTCATAGTTCGTCGGCTTAAGGAGTAGAAATAAATCTATCGCAGAATTCGTCACGCTCGAGGAATTTCGTTCTACAGAGCTGTGGTGTTAATTTTCATATAAACAAATGTGTTTTATTGAAAGTTCCCAACGAAAAATTCGTTGTTCTTCCCAGTTGTGTTCCCAGTTTGATTCGTGCATTTCAGTGCAAAATATGTATGTATGTATGTACGAATATGTGTATGTGATGTATGAGGAATGCAGATGCTGTAACAATTCCTCTTAAATTATATTTTTCTTCTTATTGTTACAACATTTAATTCCAATATGTAATTTTTTTTTGCAGATTTTAGTTTTACACAAAATTTAGTATATAATACAAAATTGCTTTTCATCATTCACGAATTTATTTTGTAATATAAACACTGTGTTTCGTAAATTTACGAAAAAAAAAATTTGTAAAAATACAAAATTTTGTTATTTGCAGACAAAAAGTATTTCGTAAAATTAACAAATATCATTTCTACTATTTGCGAAGCATTTCGTACCGTAAAAACAAAGAATATTTTCGTAAAATGAACCACATTTTTCGTTTATTTTACCTATGAAATATTTTGAGTGTATGAATTAAAAATTCGTACTGATTACCCTAACACAAAGACATGCATGTTAGCAAGACTAGTGTTGGTGTTGATAGAACAAACTATGCAATTTATTTTCTTCATTTTGCTGTCAATGCATTTGGGAAAAGTGTAAAGTTAAGGTTTTCATTATACTCGTGTATGTATATACATATGTATGTATGTATGTATGTGTGAATAAGTAAACCTTATATATGTTTATAGGTATGAGTAAGCCTTCAAACAAATTTATATAAATTCGCATAAATAAGTTTTCGTTAATACATACATAAGTTATAAAATTTATGACGGAAAAATAAGCTTCATTGGAAAATTAAAATTTTGTTAAAGTTATATTTATTTTGCAAATATGTTTGGCAATCTTCTCTGGGGCTCAGTTGAAATAATGTGGTATATTAAATATATAGCACGTACATTTTGGTAGGTTCTTACCTTTTGAAATAAGTATTTTTTTTGGTGCAAATTTTTAAAATTCAATAAAAAATCAGCAGTAGTCATAAGTATACAATTATTATCAAATCAGAACTCTTTATTTTCTCAACACTGATATTGAGAGCTCCTAAAAGCACAATGTTAAATTATTCACCATCAGACCACTGCCCACTTTTTATACTTAACATAAAACTTACAGAAGAATGTTACCAACATCCGTCTGTAGTGTGTTATACTATTCGTTCTGTTGGTTTGTGTGTATTTACATTGATAATGGAATATGTGTTATTATGCCGAGTACACACTACGGAATTTTGTGACGTCGCAATAGTGTGTACTAGGGGTGGAAAACTATCGATACTATCGATACGTAATTTTTTTGTGACTATCGATGTTTCAATTCTGCCATCACTTAATACTTGAAAACAATCGATATTTTTTAGTCACTATCGATAGTAAATGACACACCACTAAAACCAAAAAATTTAAATATGTTGCTTTTTATGTACAAAAATAACTGAATGACGGAAAAATTTCTTCCGCTGATCTCACTTATTTTTCATACAATTATTTTAGTTTTGTTATTTATTGAGCTGACAAATAAAATTCTATTACTTTTGCTTAAAAATATTTTGTTTTAAATTTTTAGTGTAAATAAACATGTACATTGTATGAGAACCATGCAGCTTCGATACTATCACGATAGTATCGTCGATATATCGATAGTTTTTCCAACTTTCGATAGTCTTGAATCGATATATCGATAAAGTTTTTAAAACTGTCGAAAACTCTTGATAGTGATACTATCGCTAGTTTTCCACCTCTAGTGTGTACTAGTGACAACGTTTATCATTTCCTATTATTTTCGTTGTGTGGCATTACTTTCCATACAAAAAACATAATGTGAATGGTGTTGCACACATTGTGAAAATGACACCACAAAATGACAACACAAATATATTTTTAATTAATAAGGCCCTGTGCCAAACGGTAGCAAAGTACTAGTGTAAGTAAATTTTTGACACCTCTGAGGTGAATAAAATTTCACTAGCCTTGGGGTCTAGTAGCATTTTTGACACAACAGATACATTTTTGACAAGCTGCAATAAAAAGCATGGTATCATAAAATTGAAAACCACCGCCATCGCCTCGAGACGTCGCCCAAGACATAGACTTTTACGTCTCTTAAATATAATTAGAATGTGAAAAAATCATTATTTATTTAAATTTGCGAAAAATATTGCATCATATATACAATATTATATAATTTTTTGCCACAAGAATATTGTTTTATATAAAAATGTCCTTTTAAAAATTTCTTCGTAGCCAGCGGCTTGTAGTCAAAGGTTTTGCTCTGCCGCTGCAGCAATTTTTTCATCAGCTTCTTTCTATGCTAGAGCAAATTTGTCAAAATTTTACATTGTCAAAAAAAAAGATTATTTGGCACAGCAGAAAAATCAAATGTTTTCCCCACAGTCAAATATTTTTTAACATAGTACTTTCCTATCATTTGACACACGCCCTAAGAACATATTTCAAAAAGACAGTAATGGATGGTATAACGAGAATTTCTTAGATGAGAAATCAAATGTCTTTCAAATTATCACATGATTTAATTGAAAGCCCTTGCTTCAAATAAAATTTATTAGCGATTTGATGAAAGATAATTGACTTTTCAATTAAATGCCACTTAGCTAATTACCACTTAAATTTAAATTGCACTTAAATACAGTTTCATTTTTTCAGTGATTAATTAAAGTTCTTATTAAATTACGTTGAAAGTACACGCAAAGAAAAAATATGGTTGAGGTAACCAAAATCAACAGCAACATACTATGATTGAATTATATGGTTGCAGTCAAATCATATTATTGTTAATAGAAAAAAAACTTTAACAATATTATTATCTGAGTTAATTATATTATAATCTTAGTATTGTAAATATGACAGCACTATTGTTAGATGTGACTAAAATATAATTGAGACTCACCATACCACCATCTAATATTATATTAATTTTGTTAAATACGACCACAGTATTATTTAACATAATAATACTATTTTATTTTTTAATCATATATTTATTGTAGAAACAGCTGTGCGTTAAATTCGAAATAAAAATAAATTAATATTTTTGAAATAAATTGTATACATAGAAATGTATACTTGCACGACATACAGCCATGTCTGTATAAAAAGATACACAAATGTTTATATATATTTTTAATAATCTTCCCTTTTGTTTATACTTTATTTATTTATTCATTTATTTAACACTACCGATAGCTTACAAACGAAATACTGAAGTGACAGATGTTTCTGAAAAAGATTTTTTTTTAACTTAACATAGTATGGTTTTGGATAACATTATATTGTTATTTACATCATATTATTTTTAAATAATAATACAAATTATGTTCTAGTCATAAATTTTTAACAAAACTATATTGTTAAACTGTAACCATATCACACTTTTATATGGATGTGATAATGTAATTATTAAATTCAAACATTACTCTGTTTATCGTAAGGAAATAAATGTTTAAAATAACAATAACTTGTTTTCGACGACCACACATTTGTTTCAGAGAACATAATATTGTTTTTTCAACCATTCTACAACCATATCTTTTCTTTGCGTGTAAGGCAGCACTAAAATATTACCAAATATTACGAAAATATTTCCAAACAACAGCTGTTCAACATAAATGAGAACGTTAGGTTATCAACATGTAGAAAATTTAAATTGCATAAAAACACATTTTATGAAATCAAAAGAGCATCAGAACGCATTTTTCTATTTATTTATTCCATGATATGAAACTATGTATTTATTGTAAATGTTATTTGTTTATGAAAATTAAATCAAAGTCTTGATGCTGATGATAAATACACGCAAGCACAAAATCACATGTTATGCTCGCAAAACTTAAATAGAATTCAAACACACAAGCTTGGGCAATTAACTTCCATCTAAATAACTCTCAACTTTGTACTGAAAAAAATTAATTTTGTATTTAAATGGCATTAAAAGATAAATGACACTTAATTGAGAAGTCATTTATTGGGTCAAAATGATCTCGATTGAATAAAGAATAACAACTCATGGCTAATGAATGTTATACTTTCTAAAATGTAAATACAAAGTCTTTTCTAATAGTTACTTCCAAATATTGACAGTTGTTAGGGGCCATATTATTGAAACTACATTTACCAAACTATTTCATTAAATATTTTTGCGTTCAACAAAACGTGCAAATAATAAAATTATCTTTCAGTTCGGGCAAGGTTTCGTGAGTTTTACACATTTTTTGGTGGCCATAATTATCCTACAGAGAAGTCTATTTATAGTATGGTGAACAAATTTGGGTCTGCTGGTTAAGAACATAATACAACATACCATGACCAAATACAAGATCTATGTAAAATACCGCCGCTGTTCATGGGAATGTATAGTAGAATCAGAGACATCGCTAATAAGAACTTTGCTTTTCAAAGATAATAACTAGGCAAACGTCACAACTAGGCAAATTATTTGATGTTGACTTTTCGTTGAAGACATCAACTGTTCATATTTTTCCAGAGCCACAGTGCACAGTGAAAAATTATGGCCATTTTTGGATAAAAATTTATAACTGTTGAGTGCATGAGTATTTTTGTAAGATTTTTTTGCTTGTTGAAAAAGTGAGACTTTAAGCTTATTTAGCATTTTAAAGCAGAAAAATTTAGTTATAATAAAAAAAGGGTGTTGAAAAATAAAATAAATGCAAAATCGAATAAAGATGCTTGTTTTGTAAATATTTTTTGTTTGAGGCTTTTAAATTTATACCCTCTATTCATAAAATTTAAAATGAATTTGAAATGTATTTTATTTCAAATTTTATCTTTTCTCTTCGTGTAGGTATATAAATAATGTCATCGATGAACTTTCAAATGTATAAAAATTTCTATGATGTTTTAAACACACTCTGTTAATAGTAAAAAGTCATTTGGTCATTAAAATTAAAGTTTTGACTGAATTTATTAAAACAGCAAAAAGGACAGCAACCTGATACATAATAAAAATGCCTTTAAATAAAAACAGTCCCAAACAAAAACTTAACATATAACCATCCCAATATTTGAAATCTAAATGACTTTTGTATAAAATAAACTTTCTGACAAAATTAATATGGCTTAAGAAAAAGTATGCCTCATTAACATATTCAATGTTAAAGCTTTAATATGAAGAAAACAAAAAAATTAAACAAATATACATATAAAGTAATTAAATGCTGTGCAGCTTCCTTTTATGGCAATACAGTTTTAACAACTATATTCATTATTTTAGCATTTCAAACGCTTACATTTAAGCATGTGTGTATGCACACATACAAACATACATACATACATACATACATATGTATATGCCACAGAGAGAATATACAAAAATGATGTTATAGTTTAAATTTGTTGTAGTTTTCATTTTATTTCGTTGTATTAACCACAACAATGCAAAAGCCTTTTGGCTTTTTAAAGCGTCAAATATGTAAAACTTTATCCTTGCATCAATGTTAAAACTACAGACTCACAAAGCCATAACAACACACATACACTCACACATTCACATACATAGAGCAATTTTATTTTTCATATTATTTTTTAAACTTACATATCCATATACATTCGTATGTATGTATGTATATATGTGTGCAATAGAGTGTGGGTGCAAGTGAGAGACACAAAGTGCTCATTAATATTTTAAATGTTTTACCAAAGTGTCTGTATATATGTATGTATGTATGTACTCGCATATTTACATTAATATGAACATGTGCTTAACCGCACAGCTCTGTTGAAAGATGTAGTATAATTAAAAACAGCACAATATACACGAAAAGTTATCTTATATTGAAATGAAAGAAGCCTTGAAAGTTACGAGTGAGGCAGGCTTTCAATTAAAATTACAAAAAAAAAATACATACTTGCAAATTTTAGTGTGCCAATAGCTTTAAAGCAAATTGCATATCTCACTCATTTATTTAAAAAAATGTATTTTTTGGATTTTTTATTTTTAGTTTTTGCCCCTTTTAAGGCATATTTTGTAAAAGTTAATTGCAAGAAATAAGAACATTTGCAATACAAAGACTAATATGAAAGTTTATAATGGCTATGAAAATATTTTAGTGGATTATGCGTTAGAGGCATTATAAATAAAAGTCATGTTGTTGTGGTTATGAAAAAAAGAAAACCAAACACAAACAAATAATATTAGCAGTATTCGAATTGTGTAAGACAGAGTCTTTATGTTGAGAAAGAGGTCGTCAAGGAGCAGTTTCGGAAAGAAAATTAATCCTCACATCGTTGTTCATATTGTGTAAAAATTTCATAAGAAAAAAAAAGCATTTTTATTTCATTACATGGTATGCAAATTGAAAACTTTAAACACATTTTCTGTAAATCTAGCTCTTTTTTAGGGTTCCGTACATCAAAGGTGAAAAGGAACACTATTGTTTTCGCTACGCTGTCCGTCTGACCGTCTGCCCGTCACAGGCTATTTTCTCTGGAACTGTAAGAGCTACGGACCTGAAATTTGGACATTATTAAAAAAATTTCTAACATTAAAATAAATCGCCAAATTCGAAAAAATCTCCAAAAAGAAAAAAAATCGCCTATATGAAAAAAATCGCTAAAATTAAAAAAAATCGCCAAAAAAGGCGGCAAAACTAAAAAAAGGGCCAAAACTTAAAAAAATCGCCAAAACCAAAAAAAAAAAACCCAAAAACTAAAAAAATGTTAAAACTAAACTATACAGGCTAAAGCTCGTATTGAATTACATAACTAGTGTCCGTACGAACCCTTCGTCAAAGTCGCACTTCACTGAATTTATTTGAGTTATGATGTTATTGAAGTAAATGAGTGATGTGTATATATAACGAGACTTTGACTTACCAGAGACATTGACAAAATTATTTGCAACAACCAAAGCCTATAAAAAATAATCATAAAAGTTTTTCGAGGCATAAACAAAAGCTTATACAGGGTGGGCCAAAAGAAACCAAGGGGTGTAAAAGTTTAATAACTTTTTTGTTTATTATTTTTTTTTTCTTTCAGATTATATAGACAACACTTGGAGAATTTATAATGGAGAGGTTCACAACTGAACAGAGAACGAGAACAATAGAATTTTATTGTTTAAACCAGAGATGAAAATTTGATTATGAGTGATGAAGCTCATTTTCATTTGAATGGCTTTGTTAATAAGCAGAACTGTAGGTTCTGGGGTTCTCAAAATCCAAGAGCCATTCATCAACGCCAATTGCACCCCATCAGGTGTACAGTATGGTGTGGGATCACATCTGAAAATGTCATTGGGCCCTACTTCTTCGAGAATGAAGATGGAAGTGCTGTAACCGTAAATGGAGAGCGGTATCGGTTTATGATAGAAAATTTTTTACGTCCTGCTCTTGAAAACAGACCTGGTATGTGGTTTCAGCAGGACGGAGCCACTGCCCATACTGCCCGAGACACAATGGCACTTTTAAGTCAAATTTTTGGAGAGCGAATAATTTCTCGAAATTCGGAAATTATTTGGCCAGCGCGATCGCCAGATTTGACAGCACCCGACTATTTTTTTGTGGTTTTTTGAAGGAGCGAGTGTATGTGAATAAGCCAGAGACAATCCTTGAACTCAAGGCAAACATTGTTGCAGAAATTCGAACGCTACAGCCACAAGTTTTGAAAGATGTTATGGAAAATGCTCTAAAAAGAGCCCATCAGTGCGAAGCTGAAAACGGTGGTCATTTAAGAGACATCATTTTTCATACTTAGTGTAAAAAATTTCCATTTTGTATATTACATAATCTGAAAGAAAAAATAAAAAAAAGTTAATAAACAAAAAAGTTATTAAACTTTTACACCCCTTGGTTTCTTTTGGCCCACCCTGTATAAAGAGTTTACGCTTACAGCATAAAAAACCTTAAAATTTTTTAATTGGTAATACACAATGTTTAAAATACACATTTGCAAATGTTAATATTGTAATATACATAAATATTTTTTTATTACTGCAACGTCTTATAGCTTAAACACGTGTAGACATTATCAAATTGTGCTTTCAACAAAATAATTAAATTTTATATGATTTTATTACTACAATAAATTTATACTGTTGCAAGATTTTAAAATTCATCTAACAGGCGAATGTGAATGAATCTCGTTTTAAAATTTATAAGCATAAATAAATTTTAAACTAAGTGTCGTCATGAGAGTATAAAAGTAGAAATTCTATGTATACATTAATTAAAAAGACATGGCACTTTATGAGCCACAAGTATGCTTAAGCATTCACAATTTGAAAAAGAAAAAATATATAAAAAAAAAGATAAGTGGATTGAAAATTAGAAAATTAACATAAAAGTGAAAATGACCATGAAGTTTTAAACAGCCATGTCAGTTGTAAAAAGTTTCTTTGTGCTTAGAAAAAAAGCAACATTTGTGTAATTATTTAACTAGAATTAGGCAAAGTATATTAGTGAAGCATTACCGTGCCCGTTTTTGCAGTATCAAAATTGTATATAAAATATTCTGTAAATATAATTTTTTTATAAAGAGCTTTTCGTTTTGCATAAACGATTTATATTATATATACTTCGAATATTTAGTTTACTCAACAATTAGTTGTAAGAGCCTTTCATAATGTTATATCAGATTTCGCACAATCATATAATTATCTAATAGTTATTTTTATCCCATGAAAAGTATGCACAAAATACCGTAGATGATTAGGGAACTACTTTAATCCTTCACTCAAAAATTATTTTTTTTTCAATCGAGAAGAAACAGTTTAATTTTTAAAACGAAATTTTATGAAATAGAATTAAGATAAGTTTAAAAATTAAGGGTCTAATTCTGTAAAACGCAATGTCCAGCGTGGAAAAAATACATACAAAATTTGTGAACGCTAAGCGTGGCCCTAAAATTATTTTGAAACCAAAAATAAAAATACTTTTGGTTAGTTTTATTAGTATTGTTCAAACTTTATTTTGTTTCTGCTAAGGTTCGTATAGCTTTTTAAGCCAAATTACATGTGATAATTATTAATGAACATATAACACCAAGGTTAATTGTAAATATTCTTACAAACACTTAGTGGAACAGATCAACTAGTTATTTTCGAAGGCCACTATGCGTTCATCGTCACCGTTCTTTGCAGTTGGTCCACTGTGTGTGGTGACAGGGAATGTAGATTTCTGCTTTATATTCACAACTTTGATTCATCGTATTTCAATTTGCTGAAATCTTTTTTGTAATGAAAGCTCGATTTTACCATCTCTAAGTTTACAACAGTCTCACCATTGTCGTTTGCTTTTGAGTTAGGAATGAAATATTTTTGAAGTAATAATGAACATTTTTTATTTTAAAACTAATTATTTTTAAATTAAAAATGAAATATTTTTAATTAATAATTAAGAGTTTTTATATTAAGAATAAAAAATAAAATAAAGCCATAAAGAGAATTTTCAATTTAGCGATGGTTTGTTTTAAAATTGAAAATGTTAAAATTTGATTTTTATGGAATTTTTATGTAGTCGAAAGAACTGATCGAAAGAATTTTCATTTGGGTTATGACGAGCATCGAAGAAAAAAATTTCGCTATCATGAATATCAATTACTGTGATTTTTAAAACTTGAAATAACTTTAAGAATGCAAATTAAAATACACTTTGGTCATATTAATAAATTAATCCTCATTTTTTTATTTAAAAAAAAATGCAAATTCTTAAATTTTTATAGACGTATAAAACTTCAAGTTGGCAACACTTTTTGAACTGGCGGCCATTTAATCAGATGTTCAAGTAATTTATGTTTAGTTTGGCTAGGCTAACAACGCTTCCAAATTGTGCAAATTTATTTTGTAAATCATGATTCTCTTCGAAATATCTATTGCTTACTACGTCCATTTTGCGATCAACATAATCTTCTATAAGCAGTGCGATTCAGTAACTTTAAACGATCCGACAATCGTATTTTTTGTAACTTCATTTTAACGATAGTACGTAGCTGATATTTTCGTCTATAATATTAACAGTACATAAATTATTGTCGCTTGAATAACGACACAGCTGACAGTAATCTACAGCGACTATCGTTTAAAATTTTACTAAACAGCAAATTCGATAAATTTTAACTATAATTATTTAAAAAAAAGTTAGTGAATCGGACTACAGATCAACTAATTCGATTAACTATGAAAAGTTCTCATACCACGTATACTCTAAATGATAAAACGCATCCACAGAGACGTCTTATAGTGCGGAATCATGGGTCC
Organism: Tachina grossa; assembly: GCA_949987645.1. Classification (NCBI taxonomy): domain Eukaryota; kingdom Metazoa; phylum Arthropoda; class Insecta; order Diptera; family Tachinidae; genus Tachina; species Tachina grossa. The sequence continues at coordinate 33,472,144 of OX465275.1, forward strand.
GTACTTTTTTAAAAACGATGATGATCAGAACGTCGCCACGTTGCCAAGTCATAGAAAACTAAGCCTTCAGATTAGCTGATATCTAAGCCAGCTATAGAGGTGATATGTCAGAATTCATATTTAAATTATAATGCCAGAAGATTATCCTTCGAATAAAGTAAATTTCATGACAATTTACAAAATTCATCTTTGTTTTATTCCAGTTCAAAAATCTATACCTCTATAAAAACACCTTTTATAATAATAAAATATTTTTCTTTTAAATAAAATACATTTTCTTTTTACTATAATTCTAAAAATTATAATTTTTATTAAAATAATTAGATATTAATTATTATTAATTTTTAAAATGAAAGCGCACATTTTTATTTGAAAACAGCTTCGTTTTAAAAACTAACAATTTTATATATTAATAGCCTTATTTATAAAACTTAATAATAAGTTTTTATAAAGGCTTAGTAAGAGAAATTTTTTATGAAAATTTAATTTATAAACCCTTAATAAAGCCTCAATAATTTTTATAAATAGGACAGTAATATTATAAGAAACATTTTTATTTAAAAAATTATTTCCAAAATGTAACATTAAAAAAAAAACTCAAAATTCTTGTTTTAAGAATGATTCTTTGGTTAAGGTTAAGTGTACATAATGCTTCAACTTGAATTAACATTGATTTAATTAAATTTTTTGTGTTATTTCATTCATCAAACTGACATTAAAAAACTTGAAATAACTGTGATTCAATATGGAACTTTGTATTGTTTCAGTATTAACTTCATTTTAATTTAACTCTAATGAAATAAGAAGTTAACATGAACGTGTTCTTCATGGTTATTGTAAAGTCATGTTGAATTAACATGAAACTCATAGAAAGAAAAATCATTACCGAAAATATTTTCGACGTATTAAAATTGTGAAATATTTTTTTATAAAAATTTACAGGTGTGTACAAACTAAATGAAAGGTTCCTCAAATATGATTTTTGTTTTAATAAAAAAAAATTTAAGTATCTAATGCATTGCTTTTTAATGAATTAACCAAATGTTGTGTTCGCCAGGATGTGTTCATACCCCGAACTTTTATATTATAAGGGGCAGTTCAAATAAGTTTCCGAAAAATTCATGCTACACACTTTTTAGGCTTCCGTACACCAAAGGTGAAAAGGAACCCTATTGTTTTCGCTATGCTGTCCGTCTGTCCGTCTGTCCGTCAGACGGTATTTTCTCAGGAATCGTAAGAGCTACGGACCTGAAATTTGGACAGAGTATGTAGAACCTTGGCCGCTACAACAACAAATACATGAGAATTAAAAATTAAAATCCTATGTAATATACATACAATTGTATGAACATATGTATATTTAAACTTGAAATTTGTAAAATTAGTGTATTTTTATACAGACTACAACAATTAACACTAAAATTTAAAAAAATTTAAATTAATGGGTGGTCCATCAGTTAATGCAATTTTGACTATGTAATTTTGACAATTTGCTATATCTTGGAAACCGTAAGAGGCAAACACTTGAAATTTTCAAAAAAGGTGAAACTAAAAAAACCGAAAATTATAAAATCGCCAAACCAAAAAAAAAAAAATCGCCAAAAATTAAAAAAAATCGCCAAAACGAAAAAAAATCGCCAAAATTAAAAAAAAAATTTCTACTACTAAAATAAATCGCCAAATTCGAAAAAGTCGCCAAAATGAAAAAAACGCCAAAAATCGAAAGAAATCACCAAAACGCGAAAATGTCGCCAAAATTAAAAAAATTTTTTAAATAAAAAACAATCGCAAAAATGAAAAAAATCGCCAAAAATAAAAAAAATCGCCAAAATGAAAAAACGCCAAAAACCGAAAAAATCGCCAAAACAGGAAAATAAAGTGTCAAAACTAAAAAAAGAGCTAAAACTTAAAAAAATAGCCAAAACCGAAAAAGCGCAAAAAACGCCACAACAAAAAAAACCGAAAAGACCCCAAAAACGAAAAAATGCCAAAACTATATATTATATAGGATGAAGTTTGTATTAAATTACATATCTAGTGTTCGTATGGAACCCTTCGTGCGCGAGTCAGAGTCGCACTTTACTGAATTTTTTATATATAAGCCTGCTCTATAAAAAATTCTTCCAAGATTTTATGCTATACCATTTCTTCTATGCAGCTCTTTTATCTTGTGCTGCTTTTGGAAAACAGAAAAACTTTCGTGAGACAAATTTAGGCTATTTGTGAGTCATTATAGTTACATGAACATTTTAAATTGAGTAAATTTTTGGCACTCACAGAAAGTTTTGCTAAACGAATATTTACAATGAATTTTTTTTCTGTGTGCATATTTTTGCAACCAACTAAAACTAAATTAAAAAGTTAAAATTAGGTATTGAATTAAGCTAAACAAATTTATAAATTTTTTCTTTCAAAAGTTAACATTTCATAAATACAATTGTGTTGAAAAACTACTTGTTACATTAAATATTTAAGATATTAAATTTTTTAAATTTTTTTTTATTAATAACATGTATATTTGTTTTAATTTGAAAATACTCAACATAATTGCTGTCATAATAATTAAAAAAAAAACTAAAGCAAAAAAATAGAAAAAAACACTGACCACAGCACTTGCCACTACTAAAAGGGAATGATAAAAAACTTTGTATTTAGCTTTTAAAACTTTAATACTTAAATAAGTACAGCTTTTTTAAATTCAAAAGCTAACACAACAAAACCACAATTTTATTAAAAAACAAAAAAAAAAAGAAGCAAAATACAAATAAAAAAACAAAAACTAAAACAGCTTAAAAACTTGTTAAAGTTTAAATTGGACATAAACAGACACACATACACATAAGCAAATACTCAATCATGCAGTCACTTTCCCCTGCAGCTAAAAATGTAATAATAAACAACATTTTGATATTTTGAAGCAGGGATGGCAGACGATGCTTTAGAATTATGCCAAACGGCTTACAAAAAATAGAGCAACTAAGAAAACTTCATCGGGAAGTTATAAACCAAAGTGTTACAACATTTTTTAAGCCACTTAAGTTTTTCTTAATACTGTAACTTTTGGTCATTAGAGGGCTGTTGGAAATCTGATCTGATTTTATTTCGCTGGATATTTTTCTATCAACCATGACCACACATGTTCAGAGCCTGTGCCATTTTTCAGTTCTCCTTCCTTATTTCCAGAAACAAAACTTGTTGTAAAAAAAAATACATTTTGCTTCTATATTTTGTTCATTTACTAAAAATTGTTACGAATTTGCAAAAATTGTTACTGGAAAGTGTTCATTAACTCAAAAAGTTTGCAAGGAGAGAGCGTGAAAAGAGAAAAAAAAATTGAGAGACAAAAGAATATGGGCATTTCTCTCAGCCGGTCTACCGAGACGAAAAATTAAAAATTCTTGAAATTTTTTTTTTTGCAAATTTTGAAAGAAAAAATATTAAAATTTCATAAGTCTGCAAAAATTTTGCATTCATTCATCACTCATTTAGAGCTATTTATATTCAAAGTCAAGCAAGTAAATTTAAAAATTTTTTTTTTTAATTTGAAGAGCAAGTTTTGTTTTGAAAAATATTCTCAGCTCTAATCGTTATAGATTGAGTTTTCTCTCTTAAATCTCCGTAAGGTAATAAGGAGTTAGAAAATAATGCATACGATTCAATATCATTAAAAATAACTATAAAATTTTGCTTTGTATTATCCGTTAATTCAATGTCCCGTACGACACTGAAAAACACCATTTTGTATCAATACATCGAAACTACTTGAAAAAAGTTTATAAAGTAATGATTATAAACAGATATTTTTATTGCAATTAAAATAAAAATATATTTTAAAAATAGAAAGAATTGCGAACTAGGCGCCTATGCAAAATTTGTCTCATACGACATCGCTAGTGTGAAATTTAAAAGTATTAAAAAAATATTTTCTTTAGGAACTAATTATTTTTGGAAGAGCATTCTATAATTCAATTATTCAAATCAAGATTAATAAAAACAGCGAGAATTGCAAACGGTACAGAGAAAAATTAAAAGAAAATGAATTTAAATTGCAAAACTATAAGGTAAAAAGACGAGAAAGATCGCTTAGCTCACATGGAAGGTGGTCGTTGATGGAGTTGGAGCAATTATCAAACGGAAAGTCTGGCAAATGACTAAATCAAAAAACCTTATTATACCTAATGCATTTTCTTTTTACCAATGTGCACAGCTAAACATAAAAGGGATTAAAATTTATATTATACTATCCGATGATATTGAGAAGTATTCTTCGATATATAATTATGACGAAAAGTGGAAAAACCTAAAAATTATGCCACACATATTTCAATAGCACTTCTTCTGTTGCAAAGGTAAGGAAGTGAAAGCAGCTAAACTGCATATTGCGAACAAAAAACACTATAATTAATGTAGCCAATGCTCTTTGTATTTAATTTTGCACATTTTGTGAAATATATTCCTTTTTTAATCTCACTTTGTATTTTCTTTAATTTCGTCTATATTTTAAAATTAAACACATTGAATACTTCTATTTTATTTAATTTTTTTTCATAATTTTGCAAAAAAGATCAGACAAAAATATAGAAACGAATTGTTAACCTCCTCCTATTTTTGAAGTCGATTAAAAATTTTAACATCATGATGGAAAAAATGTCACGTACGCCATGTACGCCGTACGAATATTATTAAATTTAAATAAGAAAAACACTACTTATAATTTTTTAGTAAAATATTTTAAGAAACATTGACTCACCTCATTCTAAAATTAGTCACGTTAATTTATTCTTTCAAGTTTGGCTGAAATAAGCATTTTAATTGTTTGCTCCAAGACCTACTTCCTTTTTTTGTCTCGTACGACAGTCTTAGTTTTTCGCAATTATTCTTAAAACTAAAAATCAGTTATAATTGGATTTAGCAAAATCAATAGAGCTAATCAAGGGCCTTAGCTTAGGCTAATAATCAAAACAAAAATCTATTTTATTTTGATCTCTTTTCTACTTTAAATGCGTATGAATGTCCCGTACGACAGTATGTAATTGCTTATATATATTGGTTCCTTTGGCTCCTGTAAGGTATGCTCCTTATAGGGCCTCAAAAGAATGCTGAAAAATTATTACTCATACTAGTAAAATTATTACTTGCAAGAATTATCCAACCAACCAATTAATTATTTCAAAAATATCTGAAAAAGGAAAACTGAAAAATATGAATTTCGTTGTTCATGTTTTCTTAATTTATTGATTTTCTTTCATTAAGCCACATAGATTAAATTTTAATGGCAAATAATTTTGTTTGTTTCTCATATATGATCAGAGATGGATAGTGGCACTTTTGTACTTGTTAAGAAATAAAATTATGAAAAATGCATAAAAATGGTGAAAATGCATGCAACTGTGTAAAGAATTTCATATTAAATGTCAATTTCTGAAAAAAATTGCCATTTAAAATATTATCAAACAAAATGCATCAAAAAACTGCAATTGTATCATGATTTCTCTCCCTGGTTCTGATATCAATAAAACGTTCTTGCAAGTTTTTACAAAGAAAAGCGTTCATTTACTTTTTCATATTAAGGCGAGTAACTTAATAAATTTCTCGTTGCTAGTTTCTGCTGAAAAAGTAAATGAACAGACCTAATAATTTCAAATTGTATTCATAAATTATATAAATTTTAGTATTTTTTCAGTTTCATTACAATTGTAACATTTCATTTTTCAAAAATTTTTTATACTAGAAAATATATCCCAACCATAGGATTCTTTGTTTAAAATTAAGTGAAATACTTCAACAGTCCTTCAACAGGTTTCTAACAGAAAATTTTTTATTCCCTTTCTAAATTTTACGAGTATAACCTAAATCCAAAATGTTTCAAATTAGAAACTCTTTTTCAAATATGCAAGTACATATTGCACAAAAACAAGTTTCTTGCAGTTTTTTTGCTTTTTCTTCAATGGCCAAATTTCCAAGGCTGTTTTAAAATACAAATAATTTAACCTTTAACCTCTTTTACTTTTATTCACCCTCTGCTTAAGCTTAAGTTTTGAAAAAGAAGCAGAAAATATTTAACATTTGATATTTATACAGTTCATACGTTATGCATGAAGTTATTGATGTCTATTTTTGTGTATATTAAACCATTGTTAGTTAGTTGGTTGGTTGTTTGGTTTGTTGGTTTGTTGGTTTGTTGGTTTTATACTTTGATGGGTTGGCTTAGTAGATGTTGTAGATTTTGGTTTTAGTTTTATTGATTGATTACTATTTTGTGGGGAATAAACAAAATATGTAAGAAAGCATTTCAAAGAAACAAATGATGTTAAATTTTTTTTTGTTAAATACAAGGACAAGTACTAGAATTTGGCAAACTAAAGCAAAAATGCATATGTGTGTACATTAAGAGCGGGAAAGTGCATGACAAGCCCTTACTGGTGGTGGTGGCAAGGCAGACAATTCGACAGCTAAATTTTTAACAATATGGCCGCTATTAACACTCAAATTCCCCAAGTCCCTATTATATATTGTACTAGCTAAACCCGGTGTGCCTCGCTACCCCCATCGTGTTATCGAATGATGTAAATATTTTGTAAATAAATCGAAAACTCGGATTAATGTAACATTTCGAAAGTTTTAAAATTTTGATATTGGATTTGGAACTGCATAACCGATTTAAGAGTTTGATATCTCGTTTTGAAAAACATGACAGCTTTAAAAAAAAAAAAAAAATTAAAAATAAAAAAGCAAAAAAAATTAATATATACATATGACATTGGTGGTGCAATATGAAAAAATGGATTTTGCCACGCCTCTCCGCCCCCAAAAGCGAAAATAAAAAATCAGACTTCACAGTGTCACCCGCCTGAATATCCTGAAGATTCCCTGAAAATTTTATCAAACTCGGCCCAGCCGTTTTGGAGTACACACGTTACATACATACATACATACACACATCCTCTTATATATATATATAGATATATTCTCCTAAGGTTTCATAGAGGAACATAGGGCCACACACCATATTATTAGGAATTAAGGATCTAAATTTTTCATGCCTATTACTTACAGCAGACTATTCCATCTAATATGTTTATGAAATGGTGTTTCGTTAATAACTTCTCAAAAGTTTATATTTTATTCTTAATTTATTTCATTATTGTTTTCTTACTTAAGTACCAAAAAATTTCATTCCATGGCTAGAAAAGGATTTGGTCTTTAAAAAATATTTCTGTGTAAAGATTTTTTATTATATATACAAGCATAATAGAATTTTCTGACTTGGCTTAGCAGCAGCAAACCAGTAAAAACCACTTTCACATAAACTCGGCTACTACTTCCCTTTGCTTTCAAGTAAAGTAAAAGAAGTAAGGGGCTTAAAATAAAAATCAGTTTGTAATATACAGACCACGTAACATCACACAATCAAACTTGATGTAAGATAAAAAAAATCTAATAAATTGCATAAATAAACAGACATGTAAACACTTTATTTCTTTGCTGGAGAAACAAAATACGGAATAACTAACTAAAAAAAAAGAATTTTTAAGGCAGCATCCTTGGATAATAACTAAAATGTGTCTGTTTATGTAAAGTTGTTTAAGACTTTGTGCTTACTTGATGTTTATTTATTGTTTTGTTCATCAATTTGTTAACATTCTTATTGATGTCAGTAGTTAATGTTTACATGCACTAGAGTTTTCTTGTTTTCCATTTAGAGCTTTTCACAGCAGAGTTTTTGTTATACAAATGAAAGAATTTAAAATTTTTTCGAATATTTTATAAAACTGCATACGAAAAGGTCATAATTTGGAAATAAAGATTAATAAAATATGTATTATATTTTTTTACTATATTTCATTTAATGGGTTAATTAAGAAATAAATCATTTTGCCACCAAAAAAATTAGATTTCTGGCAAAGATTTCATAATTTTAAAATACAAGATTGCAAATTACTTCCAAAGAATGCGCAAATTAATGGCAAGTATAGTTGGAACCAAAGTTAATTGGTTGTAATCAGGGAAACCGCAAATATGCAATTGCATGTTTTATCTTATGTGACCTATTAATGCGATAACAAGATATTTATCCGCAAAGGAAAAAGTAAAATCAAGATTCAATTAAAAAAATACAAAGATTCAGTTAAAAAATTAATCAGTTTTCAACCAATTGTAGTATTAACTCATTAGTTTTAATTGAACTTTTTTTTAAATTTTTCAATTAAATAAATATTACATTAACTAAAAATTTAATTGATGGTTTTTAAAGATTCAATTAAAATTTTATTGAAATACTTTTAAAAATTCAGTTAGAAAATTAGTTGAAATATTTTTTACGATTCAATTAAAATGGTAATTGAAATATAGAAAAAATTTAGTGGTACAAAAATATAAAAAATTATGTTATGTACATGTGTATGTATAAATAATTTCTAAAAATGGAAACATTTATCTATTGTACCCTAAACCTAATTGATGCATCGTGTGGTTTTTCAATTTCGAATGGTGCATAAAAGTGCAATGGCCGTATTCGGTGTTTGATAGTCTCATGTAAGTGTAAATGCAGAATATCGTAGCTTTTTTTTCGAATTGTGTGTGTATTTTGAGATTGGATTTTAAAGAAACGCTACGATATTTTCCATATGTGCCTACGCAAGACCATTTACATCGAACCCCAAATACCGTCAATGTAGGAACTTTACAATCCGTATTTGGTCTATCAGCTTGTAATTCTTCTTATTATTTCCTAGTTATTTCTGAAAAAAGGGCAGAAAATGAATTTCTGTTTTTTTTGTTCATTTTAATATTTTATTTTTATTCCACGCATGTCAAAGTTACTATCAATCAAAAAAAAAAAAAAAAAAAAAAAAAAAAAAAAAAAAAAAAAATTAGCTGAGTATTTTTTTTCTCCCATATAAAATATCAAAACCAATAAAAAGATTAATTGGGTATTTTAATTGGAAATATTTTTTTAAAACAATGTGGCATATTATAAAAAACAGCTCGATTTTGATACACAAAAACAAAATTTCCATTATTTACATACAATTAATATGTAATCATTGTTAACACTGCCATAGTATTCTGAGTTAAGCTCTGTTGATAACACTTTTTTGATAGAGCAGTAAATTCCATTCAAATGAACATATATTCAATTAAAATATTAATAGGAAATATTATTTTTTCTAAGCAATCACTTAATTGAAAAAAATTCAACAATAATTTTTTCTGTGCGTCTCAGAACTTTTTATATATTTTGGTATCGATTTGTTAGTGCCTATTTTTGCATATTTTACTCTACAAAACATTCCAGCAAAAATTTTCAAAAAAAAAAAAGGTAATCGAGTTTGGAATTAAGCATTTTTGGTGGAAGCTCTTCCCTACTTGATTACCAACTTAATGATTTTAACAAAGCGTGAGAATAAAATAATCGATTTTTGAGAAGTAGTTATGTTGTTAATAGTTATTCTTTTCTTGATGGAACTACTTTTTTTAGTAAAAAAAAAAATATTTTTTTTTGTTGAAATATGACGTTGCACAGTAGGTCAAATGATCACTTTTTCTGTGCAAAAGTAATAAAAACTAAAGTGACATTCTACTTTTTTTCGTTGTTTTTAATTGTCAACACTTTAAAATAAAGACACGTTATTTTAATTTTCGGAAAATATTGAGCACTGTCGCATATTTTTGCATCTAAGTCAATAGGTTTAAGTTCTTCTGAAAATAAACTTGTGAGTTCAGTAGAAATCGGTCAACTTTAAATGCGATTTTCTCGAATTACGTTAGTATTAACTCATTGCTGTGAAATGGAAATTAAAGCAACAAGTAATTATTCATGTTTTTTATAAAAAAGTGTTTCATATTTATAACGCTATGCTTTTAAATAACTCATTATAATGGGCTATAGCTTAAACGGTATAATTTATCATAAGCATTGATCTTATCTAGGCCTTCAAAAATTTTGACTTCATTTGACCCCTTTCAAATTTAAAGTATAAATTAAGTAATAATCAATGAGTTATTTGTAATTTATTTCAAAGTGCGATTTTTTGCGTTTTGCGAGTAATGCCTCTTTTTAGTAGGTAACATTTGTATGAAAACAACTGAACTCTTGATGAAATTAATGAAAAAGAAGAGGATTTTTTGAATTTAAATCTACCAAATAAACTAGATTTAACCAATTAGCTAATGTTTTGTTAAAATTAAAATATTTTAATGCATATATCGACTGTTGTTATTAAAGGGTTAATTTCTGGTCTTTAATCGGTTAAATTTAATTTTGAAGACATTTTCTCAGAACTTGCATTGAATACCATGATTTGGCAGGCGGATTTAATTTCGCACAGAAAAAGTGGTGATTTGACCTATAGTGCGTTGGTTGAGTAAGTGGAAGATCTTGATTAAAAACTCAGTTTGATTAAATAAATAAGCATGTTTTAAAATCAATTGAAGTGGGTTATATTTTCTTCGTATCTGTGCCTACATTGTTATTTAATAAAATTTACTTTTTTTATTGATGAACTTTTATTAAAACCGCATATTAAAAAACATTATTTGGAACTACTTATATTTAAATAATAATTTTCCAAAATGTAAGTACTTATTTTTTAGTTTAAAATAAATAAGTAGACAATTCAGAAATGTATATAATTTATTTCAAATAACTACATATTTTCGCAATATATTCACGTAATCTTTTAAAACCCAAAAGAATGCGTTCCACTTCTGCTTCTTATTTTAAAAATTTTACGTAATGTGATTTGTAAGCGAGTACTTCAATTTGGCAATCAAAAAAGTAAGTCATTATATCGTTACCTTAGTAGGAAAAAGTGCTGAGTAAATTTTTTCAAATTACTCAGGAGAGTAAAAAAAACTGTCTAATTTTTTTAGTAGACTTTTTGAAAATCTGTAAATGCAGTTTTATTCTTTAGTCCATCTTCTTTAATTAACAGTAGTCGTAGGATTTTAAAATAAATCATTTGCGAACCTATAGGTTTTTTTGGACTTACCACATTTGCTGTTTGATATTTCATTACTTTAGTAGGGACTTAGCATATTTTCCTTAAATATGTTTTCTTTTATTTCTGGAATTTAATTTAAAAAATTGTTCCTTATAGTGTTTTCACAATGAAAGTTAAAACCTGGTTTTAACGTTAAAACCACAAACAGCTGATTTTTCTTTCACACTGCAAGTTTGTTAAATTCAGGCTATCTAATAACTTTGCTCAAAATAAAATAAATCTCCTGCCGAAATACGTGTATTTGTTGTTGCATTTTATCTTCTTTTTAATAACACTTGTTGGACATACTGTTCAACTGTTTTTGTTTGTATGAAAAACTGAGATATTTCACAATGCGCTCTAAAATGGAAATTATTTTATATATTGTAAATATTTTTTTTTTTTAAATTATGGAACTTCTTATACAGAATGAAAAAGTGCTTGGAAATATTGTTAATAATATAAAAATGCACAAATATATTATAAGATAAACGTTTTTTATAGGCAGTTGAATTTAAAATATTTTCGTTGTTTTCCTTCCAAAAAACTCTTTCTTTCCATAATTTTTTGATTATTATTAAGGCTGCATACATTTTTAAGTTGAAACTTTTTCAACCGCCATCTATTGTTATTCACTGGTATAACATTATCAGCTGCTGTCGGTCATTTTAACTTGGCAGCACTGAATTTATCACAGCGAAAACAAGGTTGCATTTCATAAAACCAACTTAAAACCAATTCAAAAATGGTTTTAATTTGATTTTAACAAAAACTATTTTTATGGTAGAACCAGGTTTTAACAGTTGGTTTTAACGTTAAAACCAACTTTTATTAAAACCATGTCAGTGTGAAAACACTAGTATGAAGCATAATTTGTTACAGCGCTGTTTGCTGTAACTAAAAAAGCTCAATAAAACTATTAAAAAAGTAATTCCATAGGGAACCAGACCTTTAACTTCATCATCCGACTCAATTCCATAATCGTCACAATTGTAGTTATTTTTCACAGCAGAGTCCATGGCAAGTTTTTAACAAAATTTATAATTAACAATGGTTTCCCAGATACAATAAATGGTTACCTTTGGCGTCAAAAATCTGCATAATTATGGTATTTTGCATTATTTTATATTTTTTTTTTGAAATTCACAAACCCGTGTATAATTCGACTCAAGACAGTAAATACTTAAGATTGTATTTATTTATTTTATGTGGTTATAACAAGAATGAAAACAATATTGAAAATAACCAAAATTCTCAATGCATGCAAAAGCATTTAATACTGTAATCACTTTGATACAACGAATTATATGAAATGCAAAGTAATTAGATATTTAATATTGTAGCTAATGCCAAATTGCTATAATTCTTTATAATCCAACTTGAAAAGAAAAGACTTTATTAAAAAAAAAAAAAATGTGAGTCCGATCACAGGGGAGATGTGTAAACATTTAGTAATGAAGAATTTTTTTAAGTTGGAAGTACTTATGCTTTTAGTATATTTTGTTAAATTAATAAATTAAAAGTATCAAAACTTTCAATATTGCAAATACATAGGAATTTGTTGGTTTTTGTTTCTTTTATTAAACTTATTTGGTTAGTAAATGGGCACACTGCAGTATATATGTATGTACTGCTTTAAAAATTTCAGTAAGCAGTAAATTTTCTGATTACTGAAAAAATTCAGTAAATTTTTACTGATGTTGAAATTTAGTTTGCATTACCGTATTCATAATAAAATTGTAGCAAGTTGCAAAGTTTTTTCATTCAAATTTTGAAATTTTTGTATGAAAAACATTAAGCCACTTGGTAGAATTTCATTATGAATATGGGCATTACTGATTACTGAAAATTCAATGCACCTCATCATATAATAAATCATTTAGGCACTTTACAAAAATTGTAGAAAAAAATTTTAGTAATCAGTTTTTTTACTGAAATTTTAGTGGTACTGCTCTTCTATGGTAAGTGCCTTTACTTTTACTTTTTAATTTTTAATTCCTGTTGTTCAGCGTTTAGTTGTTGCTGTTCTTGTTGTTGTGTACACATTGTAATTAAAATAAATTCAGAATTTAAGTTTCTATCTACTGATTTTTTTTTTTTGCTTTGTTGATATTAAAGGAGATTCCATTACAATTTCATCACATGCTGAAATATCATCTTGAAGAAGTGTTGGTTTAATGCGTGTTACAGATTTCAGCAACACACTGTCTGAGACTCATACTACTGGCAGTTTAAACGAAGCATTTAAGCCTAGAGTACTTACGTTTATCGATTCACCTAGTACCCCCTCTTTTATTTTTAATTATATTTTTAATAGGTTTGCCGATCACGCTCAAATCTTGTGAAGTGTTAGTCTTTAAGTTGCTTTTGGTGTGAGCAGTTATGTGTTTCAATTAGAGTTTTTTGTACCTTTACTTTTGTCTTTAATACTCGTTGAATGGTCAATGGTTAGTATCAATGCGATTTTTGGGTTAAACATGTTTGATTCAATTAAGAAACCGGCACAAGTGCACCGCAACTATAAGTACACCGCATATGTACTCTATGTTTTCCATACTATATACGTTGTTAATTTGACTCGTTGTTCATTTGCTGACAGCTGTCTAGGATCATAATATATCAATTATTTTGCATTATATGCATTCACCTAGCTCAGCCACCCACCTCTGGATTGAGAGGCTAGCATCGCTACCACTCAGCCACAGGTGCAAGTTTAATTCAAAATACATAATTTTCAAGCAAAAATAATATCATTATTTTGTTCATAATGGTATTTCGTTAAGTCCAAAAAAAAATTTTTTTAAAGTGAGAAAATATGCCAAGTCCAGTTCAACGGAACAAAAAACTTTTTCATGTGTACAATCACAAGTTTTGAGTAAGATGCACATCGCGTTGTCAAATCGGTGTGAGCTATATATGAGTGTATTAGTGTTTGAGAGAAGCAATACAAACTTATTTAAAATATTGTAAATACATACAGCCGTATTCATAAAAAAAAGTTGATTGAGGTTTAAAATTCAATATTAGTTAAAAAACGTTTTAAGGCTAAATAACGTTTTTTAAATATTGGCATTCATAATCAGTTTTTTAACTAAAAATCAATTAACTAGATTTTTTTTAAATAACGTGGCAACACTGTATTCTTTATTTTTCACTTGCATATTAGTTCTGCAAAACAACGATTGTTAACTCACAAAGTACTCGTGTCTATTTTGTTTATTTGTCGGTTTTAAGAGAAATATTGTTTCTATAAAATAAAAGATATGTTCCAACTTGTATTTAATAAAATAATAAAAAAAAGTGCACAACAAATCTTTGTTAAAAGTGCTTTTTATATTATTTATTTTATTGCAGATAAAGAAGTACTAGAATAACGAGCTTTGTTTTGTTTGTTTTGAGTGTTTATACATCACTAGTTAATTTTCTACAATTATACTATTTTTGTTAATACATTAAATGAGAAAACAATGACTGGGAATGGAAACTGGATAACTCCTTTTCTTTTAAATATTCTTTGGAGTATATTTGTTATTTCGGCAATAGTTTCTATAAAAAAAAATTCCATTGTTTTCTTCTAAATAACACTGGCATATGCATACATACATGCATACATAAGTACATACATACATACACACATATGTACATACAGGTAAAGTTCAAAATGTAAGCAAAAACGAAGCAAAATTACAACAACGTCACCTTAAAATTGGTTTAAACATGGGGGCAGTCAATTTTAAAATTTGCTGATTTACGCAAGGTTTAAAAACCGTTTTTTAAGCTAAAATTCTATTATGAATACAATTTTAGCGAATTTTGCTTAAACAATATTTGAAACGCGGTGCTAGCCTCTCAATCCAGAGGTGGGTGGCTGAGCTAGGTGAATGCATATAATGCAAAATAATTAATATATTATGATCCTAGACAGCTGTCAGCAAATGAACAACGAGTCAAATTAACAACGTATATAGTATGGAAAACATAGAGTACATATGCGGTGTACTTATAGTTGCGGTGCACTTGTGCCGGTTTCTTAATTGAATCAAACATGTTTAACCCAAAAATCGCATTGATACTAACCATTGACCATTCAACGAGTATTAAAGACAAAAGTAAAGGTACAAAAAACTCTAATTGAAACACATAACTGCTCACACCAAAAGCAACTTAAAGACTAACACTTCACAAGATTTGAGCGTGATCGGCAAACCTATTAAAAATATAATTAAAAATAAAAGAGGGGGTACTAGGTGAATCGATAAACGTAAGTACTCTAGGCTTAAATGCTTGGTTTAAACTGCCAGTAGTTTAGAGTCTCAGACAGTGTGTTGCTGAAATCTGTAACACGCATTAAACCAACACTTCTTCAAGATGATATTTCAGCATGTGATGAAATTGTAATGGAATCTCCTTTAATATCAACAAAGCAAAAAAAAAAAAAAATCAGTAGATAGAAACTTAAATTCCCGCATTTGCTGAAACCACAGTAACAAGTGAATGATTGCTTTTGAAGAGTTGTCGTAGTTGTAAACAAGTCCTTTTTTGTGTTACACATTTTCCATTTTTAGTTGCTGCTATTTGTGCTGCTCTCAAGCAGATAAGATCACACATGTGGAATAAGTGGTAAGTCTTTTACATTTGGTTTGGCTGTTTGTTGAATGCAGTGACTACATTAAAGAAGAAGAAAATGCCACATTTTTTGTTTGTTGCTGTTGAAAAGTGTAGTTAGTATTGCAGTTGTATTGGTGATGTTGCTGCTAGTTTTAGTATCGGTGTTAGTGGGTATTTATAATTTATTTTGTTATTTTTATCACTCACTACTTCCGTTAAGGATTTGTTTTATGCCGTGTTATACATTTTTCATTTCGGAAAGTGTTGGTCTTTTATATTGCAAATATTTCGTATAATGTTGTTGATATACATCTTATCTTTTTTTTTTTTTGCTTTTCTCTTCATTGTTCTGTCACATCCTTTAACTCGCAGCATTTCATATTGAGATTTTATGTTTTTGTTTTCATATTAAGGATTTTTGCCAGCAAAGATCTATAAAAACTTACTCCACTCCATATACATATAAAGTGCTTAGTGGAGTTGATGGTTTTCACATGCCACAACTGTGTGACATAGACAAATTGTATATTTTGTTGTATTATAAATGGCAAAAAATTCGGTTATACTTCATTTTAAACCATCAGCATTGCTTTTTTTTTGCAGATTTTGATATATTTTTTTTTAAATTTTTATACTCGCATTGTGAAATATGAAGTACCTTATTTGCGGTTTAAGATGATACTCTTTTTTTATTGACATTAAGCTTTTTTTTTTTGGCAACATTTTATGCGCAAATTATGTAGTGAGACGTTAAGATTTTCCATAATGACATTTATGTATGTGTACATGTATTTGTAAAGAGGTCGAAGAAAATGCATATTTAATAATAATAAAATAATATAAAAAATATAATGCTCCATACAAATATTATAAAAAAGAACTTTTCTGGAAAACATTGCCAGTGTGTTGCATAATGTCGAAGGAAAATATTTTTTTATTACAATTTATATTGAAAAAAAACAGCAAAAAAATGAAACTTTTTGTTTTTCCTCAATATAACTACAAGTAATCGAAGGAATAGTTTCTTTGATGGTGAACTTCTTATTATCTACAATAGCTTCTTAAAGATGCCTTTTATTAATTGAATTATTATTATTTTTTTTCGTAAAATATTTATTGGCTGTAACTAAAATTTTAATTTCAATTCAATAAGATCAATATCTTATATCTTATGTGGATGTGAATTCAGTTTAATTATTGAACGAAACTTGTTTACAATTTCAATGAAATTAAATTTTTAGAAATCATAAGTCCTACCTCTCTTGTATTATATTTATAAACAACTAGCTTTTACCCGTGGCTCCGCTCACATTGATCTGATATTTTGGAAACAATAAGATTTATGAATGTTTTGTTATTTGTTACTCATTGATAATGTTAAAAAAACGATAAAATCCGACGAAAAGACGAAAAAAATAGAAAAAAAACTGCTTTTAAAGCTGGCAAAACAATCAAATCCGAAACGTAAATTGTTTCAACTTTGTTATTTGTTATTGAGCTTCTCATTTGTTTAAATGAAAGTTTATAATATAATAACTCTAGTTGTTCTAAGAAGCTTTGGGTAAAGGTTCCCTGATGATCTGCATTAGCAACAGTGAAATGCACATAGGATCCAGGTAAACCCCCTCAATAATCAATTTCAATGTATTTTTAATAAAAAAAATATTTTACTTAATAAGTAAAATATTAATTTGGGATTATTAGTGCGTTTAAAAATTTTAAACTTAAATTTTAACAATTCCCATAAAAAACACTAATTATTAACTTGACTGCACCCGGTCAAAAAAATACTTGTGTGGTAAAACTCTATTCTTAAATAGCTGTTGTTGTTATTTACATTTATTTTCTTTTACATACTCTTACGACTACAATTTGAAGCTGAAAAAAAGTCAGCCAATGTAGCAATGGTAAAGTAAGAAAATAAAAAACATGTTGATTATTGAGTTCTTGTTTCAACTTTGTTATTTGTTATTGAGCTTCTCATTTGTTTAAATGAAAGTTTATAATATAATAACTCTAGTTGTTCTAAGAAGCTTTGGGTAAAGGTTCCCTGATGATCTGCATTAGCAACAGTGAAATGCGCATAGGATCCAGCTTAACCCCTCAATAATCAATTTCAATGTATTTTTAATAAAAAAAAATATATTTTACTTAATAAGTAAGATATTAGTTTTGGATTATTAGTGCATTTAAAAATTTTAAACTTAAAAAATAGATTTTGTTTTGTAAGGGAAATCTAGTAAAAAGCAGCCAGATTTAGCTCGAATTTTCGTAAGTACTAGATTTCGAGGTAATGTAAATGCCCTATTATATTATTATAAAAAGTCACTTAAAAATATAAAAGCAAATAAAATAATTAAAATGAAAGAAAAAACAGAATAACAGAATATCTCCTAGTATCTAAAACTTTGAAAATAAGAGCCTTATTTGTGAAACTTATTAAGGCTTTATAAAGCCTTTTTAAGAAAAAGTTGGTATGAATATTTGTTTTAAAAACCCTTTATAAAGCTTTAATAAGTTTTGTCAATAAGGCTGTAAATATATATTAAATTAAATTTTGTAAATTTCTGTTATTAACTATTGTTTTTAATCCCCGACTAAAAAAGGGGTGTTATAAGTTTGTAGTGTGTGTCTGTGTGTCTGTGTATCTGTGTATCTGTGTGTCTGTCCGTGTCCACGTACAGGCCAAACGGCTGGACCGATTTTCATTTAGTTTTTTCTGTTTGAATGATGACTTGATCGAGAGGGTTCTTAGCTATGTTTAGAGAAAATCGGTCCAGCCGTTTAGAAGATATAACATCTTTTCTGAAAAAAGTTGGGGGTTTTTAAAATTTTTAATTTTTGTTATTATTTATCTTTTTTAACACTTCTAAATTTAAATTTTCACAACAGAATGAATTGTATTTTATTTATATAAAATTCCACGTTTTAAAAATTAGATGTTCCATTCTAACATATATGCTAGAGTGGATCAGCTATAATTAATAAATAAATGCATCATCACTTCCGATCAAATGACTAGTCAATTGAATTCAATGTAAAATTGTTGCAAATGTGTTAGTGCAGAAATTTTGTTCGTGTTAGTTTCAGTCATTCATTTTTTAGGTTCTCTTTCTGATTTTATTTACATAAACGCACACATACATATGTACATACTTGTGTATAAAAGTATGTGGTATGTGTAAATAAATATTTTTCATCCTTAAAGATATCGATTAGTTTTAACAAAATATGTATATCTCGGAATGGTGCGTGTGTACATCTATTTTTATTTACATAAATACATAAATTTATGTTACAAATATTATCTTGACAGTTGCTTTATCTTTGTGTAAAATTTCTTTAGAATGTCAAAACATTGTACTAAAATATGACAAAAAGATACAACAACAAATTCCTCTTTTACCTTGATTTCTTTAAGGCTGAAATTTTATTACCCTTTAACGTATGTAGCACAAAGTCATTATAGCATGCATTGTAACACCTCCTTTACAATAATCTCCACTAATACATTAAAAAAAAGAGGCACATAAAAACTTTTTATGGTTCTTGCTTTATTGGCTCATTCATTGTTTAAAGTCAAAACTTCAATGTCATCTCTGAGAATGATAAGCAAGAAAAATAAATGCATACATTTACATATGTATAATTTTTTCAATTCATGCAATACTCGTATGAGATTTAAGTTTTCTGCTTTAAAACACAAAAATATTTTTGTAAAGTCTTTCAACCGCAAAATGAAATTGTAATAAAATGAGAAAAAAGCAGAAAAATGAAAAAATAAGCAAATGTAAACGACAACACATATCAAATTTAGATTTATGTATTTAATGTCAAAAATAAATGGATTTTACATGTCGCCACAAAAATGCACAAAAATCTCATTCATATTAAAATAATTTGGGAGAGAATATGGTGCACAAATATGTAAGATAAAAATGTACACTATATAATATATATAAGTAGAAAAGGCTTTAAATATTTAATAAGTCAAAGATGAGTCTTAGAAAATTGCTTATACTAATCGATATTTAAATGCTATTATGCATATATGTATACCATGAACAGACCTAATACAAATCTGTGGACCTTTGACAAAAGAACTTAACTCGAGTTATGAAAATTTGCTGGATTTTTTATTTATGCGACAATTTTTTCCAGGCGTATTTTTTGGTGTTATCGGCACGATTATACGCTTCTTAGTTCGAGAAATACTATATGCGAAAAATCAACATATCTCTAAATTTAACTGGTTTGCTTTTGACAAAACAACTTAATGTAAATATGATGAAAAATTAATAAGAATTCAAAAAATAAAGTTTAACGAACTTTTGACAAAACGTCCTATTTCATCTTAGTACTCCTCATATTCTTAAATTTTTTTTTTCACAAAACAACATATTTCGAAATAAGTTGCTTTCTCAAAAGCTTAGTTGTGAAAACGGAGTATTTATATCGAAGTAAGTTGATTTTGCGTATCATTATGCATTGGATTTTTATTGCGACAACACATCTTATACTGAAATAAGTCCTTTTGTAAAATTTTAAAGCTAAAAAATTTAGAGAAGAGTTGAATTTTTTTCTAAAAGATCGTTTGAGTAAACAACTAATTTCATGTGTTATTTTCTTCTTCTTATAATAAATCATTTGAGAAAATATTTGAATAAATCCAAAATTCGACAAAAAATTTTTATATTACAAAATTTTTACTTTTCCTCAAATGTGTACCCCAAAAACTTTGTTCAGCATTTTAGGAGTACTTTCGCTCTCCTGAAAAATTTGAAAAAAAGACATATGTGCTTTTGGCAAAAGTCCACTGAAACATTAAAAAAAAAAAAAAAAATTGGCAACATTAGACTGATTTGGATTTTATTAAATAAGACCATAATACCCAACCACATAAACAAACGAAACTGTGTTGATGTTAACGAAGAAGATGAACTGGTTTTCTTACAAAATATACAATCATATAAACACATAAACCAATACCTGGTTATACAAAAACAACACAAACAAGTTTAAGAAAAAGTTAACATCGTGGTGTTCTAGCATTTAATATTAAAACATTGTGGGCACCATCGCACGTCTAGATACTTTCTTTTCAATTATATCATAGAGTTTATAAGTATTAATTTATACGACAAGATAAATAAATAATATTGATGGTTCTTAATAATAGTTCTCTGCAGCTTTCTGCAGTATGAGAGCCTTTTTTTAATCGCATGCATTAATGGCCTAATTTTGTAACACAGAACGAAACGTTTCAAACAGAAAATTTTGGTTTATTTTGAATTTTGTAAAACATTTGAAAACGAAAATTCTATTTTACGTAAAATAAATGTATTTTATAAAACAGTACCAAACGTTTTCAAACAACTTAAATGTCATATGAAAACGTTCATAAAATTGTATTCGTTTTAAAAGTTTTAACAACATTATTGCATTAGTTTTGCTGCAATAAAGAGTAACTAAGTACCTAGGTGCACGATAGAGCTCCAGCCAGCTCGGCCTATGCACGTAGTATCTATATTTACACATACATTCGCTTTAACACCCTCATAACTACTTTGTTCTCGCCAATTGTAAAGTGAAAAAACTTCAGGATATTTCGTCGTCATATGCGAAATTTTATAGTTTCTAATGAAAGTTTCCTGATAAATGGGTATGCAAAAATTAAATTTTTAAGACATACTCACACTGACCACTGACACAGTCATCAAATTGAGCTCTGGCTGTAGAGCTCAAATTTGATATCCAAGTAGACCTAGGTGAGTTACGAGCAAGAACAATTCAAAAGCATCGATTCTTAAACCAGGGAGGTGGGGTCGTGCTCAAAAAAAATTTAACATAATGTTATACTATTATGTATCACTGTCTAACTCATTATATAATTGCATTCTGCCCTTTTAAACTGGTGGAGTGATCATTAATAACGATAAGACAAAAGTAGTTAGATTTTCACAAAAATATTAATGTGAAAAAAGGCCAAGTTCCTATTCAAAATTCCGGCCATCAGAAGTAGCGAGAGATCAGGTTCTTGTTTGGCACAATACCTATCACAATATTATATTAATTTGCAATCATTAGGGTGTCATATTATTTCTATAAAACCTGCATACTTGGCAATATTTTTATCCTTTTAATACAGAAGATAAAGCGGACATCTCCTTATTTCTTTATGTACGAAAAAATGTTGTGAAGTAAGCAGTAGAGGTGGAGAAAACATCGATGGTACTATCGATGTATCGATATTTTGCATTTTTTTTAAACATCGATGCTTAATGACGACTATCGATGTTTTCTTTGTCATCTCTAAAAAATCGACAAGTTGAAAGAAAACACGCAAAAGGTGAGGATTAACTGAAGTTTTATTTATTTCTAGTTTATTACTTTTACTTAACATATAGGAAATTTGTTTCGTGGTTTATAATATAGGGTATTGGTGGCAACCGTGGGGTTATCTATAAAAAATGGAGAAACATCTTAAAAGTGAGTAGTGAGGAACTTCTGACTCCATTCCAAGATGCAACTCTGGCTATTTCTGGCAGCAAAAATGCAACAATTTCTCTTGTCATTCCTCTAAGATGCGAGCTGCATCAAAAATTGCAAAACTTAAGACCTAATCTTAAAACTGCAGAAGTTGTCTGTGCCTTCGAAATGTTAAGTAGCCGTTTAAGTGATAGATTTTCACACTATGAATTACGGACTGTTCCCCGCATATCAACCCTAATAGATCCTCGATTTAAAAAGGATGGTTTTAAGTCGGTTTCAAATTCAGATCAGGCAGTTAAGGCTTTGGAGCAGGAGATATATACCGTTTTGTCAAGAACTCCCCGGGAGCAACCAATACCACCCGAATCTTCTGAAAAACCACATTTTTCTTTTTTGCAAAACAAAATTAAGTCAAAAATAAAATCATCGCGAGCGGATGCCATTGTAATTTTGAGACAGCACCTGGAAAATATAAATGAACCAGAAGAATGCGAGCCTCTTTCGTTTTGGGAGGTAAATTTAATAAATGTAATTATACTTAATATTCTGAAATTAATAAACTTTTTTTAGACGAATGCAGAAAGTATGGTGGCTATCAAAGAGGTAGCAAAAAAATATTTATGCGTACCGGCAACTTCCTGCGAGTCGGAACGAATGTTCAGCAAGGCTGGCCAAATTATTTCCCATCGGCGAACGCGCCTCAAGCCGCTCGTGGTCGATAAACTTATGTTTATTAACAAAAACCAGTCAATTTTTGAAAATTTGTAAAAAAAATCTTCGATCTCTATTTTTTATAAACGATCTCTCATTTTTAAATACATTTGTGAAACGTATTATTATTTTAACCTATGAATTAAAATGTTGTTTTTTTTTATTTTATTCAATAAATAAAATTTTAAATTTATTATTTTATTTATTTTAATTATTAGTATTTTTACCAGTTTGGTGTATTTCATTTGCACGTTCATTTTGCATAATTTACAATAATAAGTGCGTTCGAGAACTCAAAAATTTTTACAAATTTTTACTATTTTTTACTGGATTGCGCTCGAGTACATAAAATCCAGTAAATGGGAGGGCGAATTGAGAGAAAAAAGTGACAGTTCATTTACTGAGTAAATGCAAGTTTTCACTGGATAAATTTTTGCCAGTAAAATCCAGCAAAACGAAACCATATGTTTTTTAATATAAACAAATAAAAGTAAAGGGAAACAAAAATTTGTAGTTTTTGATGAAATTTTTAATATAACAAAAAAAAAAACAAATGTATTAAGTTATAAGCATTATAACATTTATTTAAGTTTGATGCTAGAAAAATATTCGGATATGTTATGTATTCCACGTGAAATTAAAACGTGCGGAATTTCCATAGAATTTTTGGAAATATGTATGTATATTTTCTTAAGAAACATCGAAACATCGCTTAAAAACATCGAAAACATCGATGGTAGCAAACATCGATGTTTCTCCACCTCTAGTAAGCAGGTTGCCTAGAAATGATATGAGACCTTGACGATTGCAATTGTGAGATTTTGGATAGGAAATTGACCTTGACCAGCTACATAATCTAACTCTACATATGTGTGTTATGAAAAACATATTCATCCACAATAGAATTTCACTCCAACACTGAAATATTGAATGTTTGAAAGTTTCAGAAAGGTCCAATACAATATTGTGGGGTCTTAACTAACGCGGCTAATTGCAAATTTCTTGTTTTCGTTGGTGCATGTTCCATAATGAAATAAAATATGATTTTGAAAACATTTTTTTTATTATTAATTTTCGATATGAGTAATAATATATTTTTCAATTATAATATTTTGACATGAAACGAAAAAAACGTAGCATTTTACAAAATTTAAAATATTTTCGTTTACGCTCCAACCAGAAGCGAAAACGAAAATTCGTTTTATTTTACAAAATCAGGCCATAAGTGTTATGGCGGTACTGTAGAATTTGGGTTTACTGTAACTTGCTCTACAATTAAAAGAAAATTAAGACCAATCTTTTTATTTTTTTTTATTATTAGGCTTAGTATTTTTTGACTTTTAATTAGTTCACTAAAAACTGATAGCGTGAAAAAAGTTGCACATGAATTTCATTTCTTTTTCGCGATGAGGGTGATTATTTCAAATGTTTGCAAAAAAAAGCAAGATATAAAAGCAAACAACATCTATAATATTTATTTTCTCATTCATACAAGTATTAGCGATATACTCCCCTGTTATAAGTATTTTGTCACTACCGTATTGTATACTCTTGCACGTCTTTAATATTGCTAAGGTTTGCTTGTTTGCCAGGTATATCTACACACAAATCTAGTATACATAACGAAAAAAAAAAATTTAAATTAAGTATACGCATGTTTTCCACTTCACCAACCGCTTACATATTCGAATATTTATACATTTTAAATATTAATTTGTACATTTATGAATTTTAAAACATGTAAAACCTCGTAACATTGTAAACACAAAAATGTATTTAAGCATCATTTAAAAATGACAAGGAACATAACAACAGTTTACCTTTATATGCAAAAAAAAAAAAACATACATAAAAAATAACTAAATAAATAATAAATAAAATTTATGCATATCGTCACTTAAAATACTAAAATGCCAAATTTAAGCTTAAAATTTTCCCAGGAAATTTTATAAAATTTATTGTGTGCAACAGCGATAGAGAATAGAGTGATATAGAAAAAATATCATAGCATGATTTTCTGAAGCCTTTTTGGGAACTATTTTGATCTATTTAGCTTCCGTACACCTCACACTGTTGTCATTTTGTATAAAGACCGGGCATAAATAGAAAGAGTTATTGTAAGACGATGAAATTTTTCACATGTCGAGGCAAGGATTCAAGTCCTTGCAATATACATATAATTATTAAAATTAATAAAATTTGAATTTAAAGCTTGATTTCAATACTGACATTAGCATCTTTCTAGCAACTCTTGTTTTAGAGACAATGTTTATTGTTTAAAATATACCTTAAATTTTCCTTTTCTAACGCCATCCGAACAAAGTCAAGTCATTAATGCAATGGCTTCATATAAACACATTGTGTGAGCGGTCCATAAAAGTTTTGTGTTATTTGCATATTTGAAATTTGCAAATTCAAGGAAAATTTTATGTAAAAAAAAAAAAATATTGGAATTTAGTTGCAACGTATCGAAAAAATTTCTTTCATAAGCTTTTTGTAGCTTATAGGTCTTATTTCTTATGCTCAAGAAGAAAAAATTACCAATGCTATTTATAGAATCAGCGGACGAAAACAAATAAGGATCATTTAATCTAATTCCGAAAATCTAAAAAAAAGCTTTAAGGACTAAGACAAGAATACATAATTTATAACATGCATGCAATAACAGCAAGATGTTCTGATATACTGACCATTGTGACTCTGCTCACATGAAAGATATTCTTTTGTATATTAATTGTCCAGAACCTATTTTGCAGTTAGGATGACCGGTTGTGATATATAATAAGCGAATAATATTAAATATGGTATAAATTGTGAAAATTGTATGTGTAACTATGAGGGTGGCGTTGGCTGAAATAGTTAGTACGTTGACTACAAAACTTAAGGTCCTGGATTCAAGCCCGATGTCCGACAGTCATTAAAAATAACAACACCATGCATTTTTCTGATGTGAATTAGTGTCCTTTGTATTAATTGTTGTGGGAAAAGTTCAATTGATGCAGGCATAAGGCACTGGGTCACTAAAAACTACACCGGCTTCAGTAGATGCTAATCTTTATGTAACATCAGAGCGCCCTCCTTTGTTGTGTAGCAGAATCATCGGCGAAGTAAAATAACCAATTGCTACTAAACACAGTTTCAAAATTTAATACACCTCATTTGACGCCGGAAGGCACTGCTACACTGCATTATTAAAAAAAGCCTGCAAAAAAGCAGAGTTGTAAAAGAATGAAGCTTTTCTCTATCTCTTTCTTCATCTTCATATTTCACTATCACTATCCCTTCCCTCTTACCCTCTCTCACTAACTTCTTTTCAATATACAGGTATCACAAAGGGATTATTTTATTGGACCCAAGTGAGGTGGACTCTAAATTTCCGTCTTCCTTACCAGCATTCTGCTAACCTAACCTAACCTAACCTAACCTATGTGTAACTATATCTTTAAAAATAGAGTTGTTAGTGAAAAACTAATGATGCCATTGCAATCAAGAGATAAAAATACTAAAATATCAGTCAGCTATTTTTACGTATTTAAACAACCCAAAAAAACCTATTTTGATCGGCTGTGCTATATTTCTTATTTCTTAGTCAGATTATATTTTAGTTAACACAATTAAAATATTTTCTTAAAAATTTCTTTGTACATTACTTTTTATGGCCACCTTATAATACTACTTTCTATTGACAAATGAAAAAAAATTCATTAGTTTCTGTATTTTTTGTTCGAAGTTTTTTTGTTTTCCTGTTTTCAGTCGATTAAACTAAAGTTTGTGTATTGATTTTCATTCAACTAATTCCATAAAATGTTTCAGGATGTAAATTACCCAAAAGTCTGAAAAAAATCATATATATTTTTTTTTATTATTGACCTATTATACTTCAGCTGATAATGTATTTACAATTTGAAACATTTGCTTATATAATTATCCTCTAGTAAAGGTATGCACTGCATAGGGCTATTTATTTTTTGTACCGGTTTCGGAGAAACACATATGATAAATATTTATTGAGCTTTGCTAAAGCTTGTACACTTAACTATGCCAGGAAATCTTAGTGGTACAAATGTGCACTATACCATTAAAATGGTTCATACAATGAATTTAAGTTTATACAAGGAAGTATTTATTACTTTCTCTCCTACAAACTCAATGCTATTAAAAGTAAAATTCCAGTATCTTAAACATCACCTCCAAAAAAAATTTATATGCATATTTCCAGACTTCACAAGATTTTTATGGTATATTAAGAAATATTCTCATTTTATATTTATATATGTAAAAAAATTTATAACAATCTTAGGTAAAGCAAATTGATTGCATAAAAATGGCAGAAAAAAAAGGTTATTTATTTAGTTATATGTATGTAAAAGTCAAAGCTTGTTCAAAAGTACATTAAAGTCATAAAATAGAAATATTTCATTTATTTAAGATTTATTATAATGTAGAAAATACAAAAAAAAAAAAAAAAAAATTAGAGCCGACACTTCAACACACACAAAAACTTTTATGCTTATATGCAAATACTTACACATTTCAATCGAGAAAAAAATTCCTTACAGTGATGGAGACAAGTATTGGCATGATTTTTGTTTTTGATTTTTATTGTTGACAAGCAAGTGACTTGGAAGGAAGTTATATTAAGTCAAATATTACTAAACATTAAACTTAAAATATACCTACAATGTATTATGTACAATTTTTTATAATGTACCATTACTTGTTACTACCACTGTCTCTATTTATTCAAAAAACTCTGTTACATAAGCACTAAAGTTATCTAAGTATGCACTTGTGTGGGTAACCATTTGTATACGAGTATAAGTGTATAAGTTTAACTTTTTTGTATGTATATATGTATGTATGTATGTATGTATATATGTATGTATGTATGTATGTATATATGTATGTATGCGTGTATTTCAAGTCATTTACAAATACATTGAATTGTTGTTTATAGTTCATTCAACATATTAAAAGAAATCAATCTTGTATCTGGTTAAAAAAAAAAATATAGTACATATTGGAAATTGCTTTTGCGGCTTTCTCTTTATGCTTTTATATCTACATTCACATACTTCTAACAATTCTTTTCTTCGCTTCTTCTTCGCAACAAATTACTTTGCCGTGAAATTTGTTAAGTGCTTCTGCTACAAAAAAAATATATATATATAAAATTTTTAAAGATAAATGAGTTGCAATATGTAGTTAAACTTTAAGATAAAATTTATTTTGATAAATATAGTGCATAAATAAATAAATGAATAAAATAACTAAGAGTGTTGAGAACTTGTTAAGTTATTTGTTTTTAGCACTAAAACAGTTTAATGGCTTACTTCAGGTATAAAAATTATTTATGATTCACAAAACCGTTTGTTATAACTAACAAACAATAAGGAAACGAACTTAATTCCTTTGAAGCTAACCCAAATAACGCCAAAAGAAGCTTTGATATAAAAAATATTTTATTCCAAACTATTAAAAATATTTATATCTCGATTTAAATGATTGACGATAAAGCTTTTGGTCTACAAATTGTTTGGTTGAAAACGCATGCCATCACATTATTGCTTGTCATGTAATGTTTAGTATTCAAAAAATATCGCCAACCTGTTTTAATCATTGGAGAAAAAACAAATGTTCAATAGAACATCCAGTCCATCTGTTCTTCTCTCTCTCTCTCCCTCTATTTCCCTCTATCTCTCTCACGGTACCAAAAAGCAGCGTTGTCAACTCGGTGCTTTTCGCATCGCCGTTTTTAGTGCTTTTTGAAATTTTCGACGCGAAAGATTTTTAAGTTAGTGCTCGGTGCTTTTTTAAACTATTTTTTGGTGCTTTTTATTTCTTGGCGGTGGCAATAAACCCAAAATTCAAAAAGAATTTTCCTTATATAATATATATATTTTTTTTGAAGAAGTCTAACATTTAAAAAACATAAGCACTGAAGTTAAATGGAACATTTCAAAATATTCTAATAAGATTGTACAAAACTTGGTTGAAGAAATACGTGCATTTTATTCTCAAACTTTCACATTTTAAGCACAATTAATGGAAACAGTGTTTTGCCACACGACAAAGAAGACATAATGCAAGTATAGTCTAATAGCAAAATATTTTCTAGTCAAACTTTAATGTTTAAACGCAGATGTTGATCACGTTTTTACCTTTATTACTTTATTTAAGTATAAAATACGTAAAAAATTTTCCGTATACTTGGCTTTCTATAAAAGCGGTATGAAACGAGAAAATTGTGTTGTTAATAGAGCTGCCGTTTTATAGTGTTTTCACACTGACATGGTTTTAATAAAAGTTGGTTTTAACGTTAAAACCAACTGTTAAAACCTGGTTTTACCATACAAATTGTTTTTGTTAAAACCAAATTAAAACCATTTTTGAATTGGTTTTAATTTGGTTTTATGAAATGCAATCTTGTTTTCGCTGTGATAATTTCAGTGCTGCCAAGTTGAAATGACCGACAGAAGCTGATAATGTTATGCCAGATAATAACAATGGATGGCGCTTGAAAAATTTTCAACTTAAAAATGGATGTAGCAGCAACAATAATCAAAAAATTATGGAAAAAAAGATTTTTTTGGAAGGAAAATAACGAAAATATTTTGAATTGAACTGTGGAAAGTGAAACTAGACAATATGACTGACATTCATCTGCCTATAAAAAAGGTTTGTCTTATAATGAATTTGTGCATTTTTATATTAACAATATTTCCAAGCACTTCTTCATTCTGTATAAGAAGTTCCATAATTTAAAAAAATTTTATTTACAAAATATAAAATAAATTCCATTTTAGAGCGCATTGTGAAATATCTCAGTTTTTCATACAAGCAAAAACAGTTGAACAGTAGGTATGTCCAACAAGTGTTATTAAAAAGCAGAAAAAATGCAACAACAAATACACGCATTTCGACAGAAGATTTATTTTATTTTGAGCAAAGTTATTAGATAGCCTGTGAATTAAAACCTGAATTTAACAAACTTTGCAGTGTGAAAGTAAAATCAGCTGCTTATGGTTTTAACGTTAAAACCAGGTTTTAACTTTCAGTGTGAAAACACTATTAGATTACATATTTCTAACCTACTTCGTTACTTTTTTCTAAAAAAAATAGTACATATAATTTAAGTTTATATAACTTGGTTAACTTGCAAATTACTTTTTTTTAATTTTGTAACTTTGTTATTAGTATAGCATTTGCTGTGAAAGAATGTTTCCACAGCATTGTTTAATAAAAATCAAATTTTGAAAGTCTTGATTTTAAAAAAAATTAACTACTACTCCCATCGAGTTCAAAATCTAATCAGCAAGTCAAAAAGACTTGCCAACTGCTGCTAATTTGACTAGTTTCAGGTGATTTGTTTCTTCGATGACGAAAAAATTTAATTTTTATAATAACTTAAAAAAGTTTGCTCATATTCTTTTTAGAATTCACTGATTCTCATAGATTCAAAATGTGTATCGGATGCTTTAAATTTGAATTTTTAGGGATAAAGTTCAAGGTCAACCGATTTCTATATTTTTTACACACAAGATTTCTTTAAAAAAACAAACAAATTTTAATTTAGTGCTTTTTTACTTAAATTACGCGTTTTTTTTCCTGGTTTCAGTGCTTTTTGAAATTTAAAAGTTGACAACGCTGCCAAAAAGTAAACATAACATTAATGTTAAAAAAATTTCAAACAGAACACGTACACCGTT
Organism: Tachina grossa; assembly: GCA_949987645.1. Taxonomy (NCBI): domain Eukaryota; kingdom Metazoa; phylum Arthropoda; class Insecta; order Diptera; family Tachinidae; genus Tachina; species Tachina grossa. The sequence continues at coordinate 33,502,649 of OX465275.1, forward strand.
AGTTACTTTAACCTTGAGTTTAAACTTTTAAAAAGGAGAAGCTATTAAAAAAATTCCGTAGATTCTTTTTGAAAAAAAAAAAAATCAAAAAAGAGCCTTAAAAAATCGGCAGCCATAATGTCACAACGATTCGCATAATTTGTCAAGATTTTTTTCTCGTTTATTCATTGCCACATTATTATTATGCTACAGACGTTTTAACTTCCTTTTGCTCTTCCTCTTTTTATTTCTTAACTAAGAACTACACAGACGCTGCTACTACCACACTCACACACACACACACACACACACACACACACACACACACACACACACACACACACACACTTACAAGATGTAACAACAGTTTGTGATAAATAAATTTATGCAAAATCTATTATTTTAGGCACACAGGATTTAAAATAAATACATACATCAAAATGTGAGGAAAAGTAAAATTTGTATGACGAATGCTGGAATGGGAAGACAATAAACGCAAAATCGAACAAAGCAAAGTATGGTGGGGAAATAAAAAAAAAAAAAAAATACAGCTTCTGCCTTTTGGCTTCCCTGTTTTGTTTTTACTGATAAGAAGCAAATTAAATAGTCATCTTAAAAGATATACAGCCAAATAGCGATTGACAAATTTAATTTTTAAGGTATTGAGGGATACAGGGAGAAAAGAATTTAAATCAGATTTGAAAAAAAAAATGTTAGAAGTAACTAAATTTGCCTAAGGCGTGGAGTCGAATAAATTTAAATTGTTATACGCATACATACTTATATAAGTATTTATTGTCGACAATGTTTTAAAAAAGAAAAACTTCTTTTGATCTTAAAAAAAAAAAAATAAGAAAATATACTTGATTTTTGTGAAAAATACGTTTAACGGCGCTTTTCACAATGAACAATTAAAAAAAAGTATTTATTGTCGACAATGTTTCAAAAAAGAAAAACTTCTTTTGATCTTAAAAAAAAAAAATTAAAAAAATATACTTGATTTTTGTGAAAAATACGTTTAACGGCCCTTTTCACAATGAACAATTAAAAACTAACAGGGACTTTCACGCAAGTTTTAAATGAATAACTTGCAGTTGAAGTTCGCACTAACTCTCAATCATACATTATGAAAAGGGACATACAGTAATTTCATAATCCCCAACTAACCCACCTGACGTATATACGACGGCAGCAGTTTGAAAAAAATTTCTTTGGTAAAAGATGGCAGCACTATCAAATATGTGTTTTAAGCTTTAAGCCTCATTGTTTAGTACTTTCCTTGGAGCCATCAAAAATAAACGATCTCAGTGAATCCGCAGGCACTGAAAAATGATGGCCAGCGTTATGTTATTCAATAATTTATAATTTAATTTTAAACCTTTTAGTCCAATTAATATGACATTCAAGCTAAATTTTACATGAGTGTAGCCTGTGGATTTCTTTACACAAAAAATTTTCATATTAAAATTTACATGAATAGAGTTAATATAAAAGTTTTTGGCAATAATTTTGCTTCATATGTATTTCATGTTAATTCAACATGAATTGCTTACAGCAATCTTTAAAAATTTTTTTTTCAATGAAATAACGTTAATTCATGTTGATTTAACATTCCTGTACTGTTAAATGAAAAATTAAGAATCATGAAAGTTATTTCAAGTTGGATCAACATAAATTCGATACTAAAATAATAGGAAGAACTACGTTAAATCAAAGTTATTTAAAGTTGAAACAACATGAATTTAATATAATGTAGTCATTGTATTTTATTTATTATTTAACGTTGTTATGTATATTGACACAGGGATAAGGAATAATATTAAATATTCCTTAGGATATAAACTAGCAGTCTTATATATAAAAATTATTAAGGCTTTATAAAGATGTTTTAAAACAAATTTTCATACCAAAATTTTCTTATTAAGCCTTGATAATTTTTACAAATAATCACAGAAAATAGTATTCACCAATTAATATTTTTAATTAAAAATTTAATTCATTCAATTAAAAATTTACTTGTATTAATTAATTTGATTGGAAAAACTTAATTGATACTATCAAATTGTTTATAGGTGAAAATTTAATTAATTTTTTAATTGATATTATAAATATTTTAATTAATAATACAAAATCATTCATATTAATTTTTTGTGTGATGCTGTAAATATGTGTCTCAGTGCAATACAAAAAAATATAACTATACACGGACAGCACTATGTGATAAAAATCCAAAAAAAAGACCCCTGTCTCCCAGTTTTGACACAAGTCATGCACTTTTTTTATATCTTGCAAACCATTTGGAATTTTGATTTACTTTTGCAGGCAAAGGTGAAGCTCTTACCATACAAAACAAAAATTGTGAAAATATAAAATCAAAAAAACTTCATCTTCAAGACGAAAATCGCAAATTAGATTTTTACCTTTTCCCCTGTTCAGGCCCATAGCTAACAAGCTGTTCAAAATTCAAGGAAATAATCAACAACAAAAATTTACCTTAGATCTCAGTAAACAACTTCTTAGAACTTTTGAACTTCCTAGGAATGATTTTCAACATCCTTTAGGTAGCCGCAAAAGTAAAAAATTTGCCGAAATTTTTTAATTTAATTTATTTGGAAATTTTTCACTTTTGCGGTTACCCAAGCGCTATAAAATAAAATAAAATTTTAACTCATCAATACAAGACAATATGAGAAGATAAAATGGTATTGGATAATCATCAGGTTAAGCAAAGCTTATATTAATATAATGACCGAAAATTTGAAGATAAGAAAGGTATGTGCGAAATCAATACCGCATTTGCACGCAATAGATCACAAATAGGGTCGTGAAGATGTTTAAGTAGAGTATTTGGCGATATCTCAGGGCAACAAGGTCGAGTTTTGCGTGGATACGAAGCCGTGGATAAGGCAAAATTCCACCACTTTACAACTGGAAAAAAGAAACAGTAAAAGCAGTGTAATGGTATGGAAAATTGTGTCCAAAGAAGATGAAGACAATTTCATCTGCAGGCAAGGCCATGGGGTATTTATTTGATAATTTTTATTGTTAATCTTCAAAAAGCAAAAACATAAAAAAATTATCCACGAGTATTTGCTAACTCACTGCAGAGATGAAATTAAGGAAAACAAGGCTGCCTTAAATGAAAAGGAAAGTGTTGTTAAATGAAAACAATGTACCAGCTTATACCGCTATTGGCGTAGCCAAAATCAATGCATTAAAATTGGAATTTCTTCATCATACATAATATTTGCCCGCTTTGGCTTCCTCGAACTATTTTTTCATTTTAAATTTGATCCATATAATAATAATGCGCAACTTTGCGCCTATGCTTTTAGTAGTTTATTTAATATAGATACATATGTATATATGATCCTGAAATTCATTTACTGAACATAAGGCCTCAATAACTAAACTCCATCGAGTTCTTTATGATGGCTGCTCTTTTGGCTTCATTCTAGTTTAATCCAGCACTTTGTAGTTCAGCTTGAACTTCTTGCTCCCTATGGAGTGTAATCAAGGGATTTCCTGTTAATGTCATTGGCTGGCTTACGTAGGGTATGATCATGTGTATTTTAATCTCATGGTCAACTGCAGGTTGTAGTGTTATAAACATTGTTGCCATTTTAGCATTTTCACTGCTAAATCTGGCATTTTTATTAGTTAAAAAGCATTCAACTTTTAAAAAATTCTGGCAGAATTAGTTGAAAATAAGAAATTTTAATTTATAAACAAATTTTCTTCTGTATAGTCTATTCTTCTCATATATGTATTGCAGGGTAAAGGTTCCCTGTTGATCTGTACTAGCAGTGAAATGCGCATGGGATCCAGCTAACTCCTCAATAATCAATTTTAATTTATCTTTAATAAAGAAATATTTTAACGAATAAGTAAAATAATAATTTGGAATTATTAATGCGGTAAAAAAATTTTAATTCCAAAAAACACGAATTATCTATATAATTAATAGGCAAACATGTTTTTTGTAATCCCTTTTACGCTGGTACCACTGCACCGATTTTAAAAAGAGTTATATGGTTTTAAAGGATTTTTTATACAGATGTGCAGAATCTATATTTTATTGAAATCTTTTTAGTATTTTGGGAGCTATAAGCGTTTAAAGTTGCTACTACTACATACAAATATATTACACACCCATTTATTAGCTTACAAGTAAAAAAGAAACAAAACATGAGTGTGTGTGTGTGGGTTTGTAGTATTTCTCTTGATCTAACAATTTTTTTTCTCTTATTTGTTGTTGTATGAAAGCCATAATACTTAAAGGAAGAGAGTTGAATAAATTGAATTAACTTGGTTAAAGGGATTTTGTTTATGTTTTTTTTTAATTTCATGTCTTATTTAATTATGCTTGCAAATTTGTGTGTGGCTGTGTTTTAATGAATTTTTTATGAAGTTTAGATACATTTTCTTTGAATCTTAAATTATTTACATTTTGATTCTAGAATACGGACGAGTGTGTCGTCCGTTTGGTATATCTAGTTAACTTAAATCTGGCATTATACTTTTCTTCTGTAGATATTTTAGCAAACATTTTTTTTTACAGATTTAGCATTCTCTCATCATCATTTTCTAGCAACACTGGTTATAAACCATAATTCAGATTTATTTTAATAGTTCCAGGCAAAAATATTTTAAGGATTCAGCGAAGGCATTTATTGACCAAGACCGGTAATTTTTGTAAGTTAAGGCTCGTTAAATTCCAAGTCTAAGAGCCATGAAGTAGTTTACTATCTACGACTTTAAACTTACAATTAAAAAAAAATTTGAATAAACTAACACATACATACATACATACCTTCCTGTATTTGTGTCACCTGAAAGATTTTATGAATCATAGAGATATGCCAAAAATGCCAAATATGCGGATATCTGTATATGTATGTATGTATATCATCAAATTAAAAACACCTAATCCATAAACAAAAAAGAGAAAGCGTAACCCCATAAAATAAGGCTAGACAAATATGATGGCTAGAGGAAGCAACAAAAACCCTATTTGACAAAACCATAAAACACCGTCAAAACTAACAAAAGAAAGTATCTGTCACAAAAATAAATGTCATCTTGATGTCTCAGCCGCAAGCAAGTTACAAAAAAGGTGCAAATACCACACAACGTGACTTTGAAGAGACATAAAATAAACAAGAAAAAATAATTATTTCAAACAAAACATTTCTAACATTTGTATTTTTTATAATTTTTCTTTCAACTACAATTCAGTTAAAACAAAAATATAAAAAAATCAGGTTAGGAAAATAAAGTAATTTTTGTATCCCTTTGGGATACACTAGATCTCTATCTTTTTTATATTGCACATAATTAAGTAATTAAATAAAATTGATTTTTCACTTTCAAAGCAATAATAACATTTTGATATTTTGCTGATAATGAGTTTTTAAATAAGAAATTAAATTAAATTTATTACGAAGAAATCATAGTGTTTTCACACTGAAAGTTAAAACCTGGTTTTAACGTTAAAACCACAAACAGCTGATTTTGCTTTCACACTGCAAGTTTGTTAAATTCAGGTTTTAACTCACAGGCAGAGAAACAAGTCAACCGGCTCGAAGCCGACGGCGCACCTCCGCCGGTTATTTTTCTGTATATCAAGCCGCCGCCGATTATATCGGCTCGCATCGGCTCAAAACTAGGCGAAATTTTGTCTGCTCAAAAAAACAAATTTCCGAAAAAAAATTTGAAAATCAATTTTCAGTTTAAATTTTTATTTTCTCTTTAAATTTTCATATAGTTATTTGCGCCGCCGAAAATTCACTCAGCACGCCGCCGCCGGTCACAAAACTACTGCGCCGCCGCCGCCGCCGATTATTTTGCCTCGACTTGTTTCTCTGCTCACAGGCTGTCTAATAACTTTGCTCAAAACAAAATAAATCTCCTGCCGAAATGCGTGTATTTGTTGTTGCATTTTTTCTGCTTTTTAATAACACTTGTTGGACATACTGTTCAACTGTTTTTGTTTGTATGAAAAACTGAGATATTTCAAAATGCGCTCTAAAATTTAAATTATTTTATATTTTGTAAATAAAATTTATTTTAATTATGGAACTTCTTATACAAAATGAAGAAGTGCTTGGAAATATTGTTAATAATGTAAAAATGCACAAATACATTATAAGATAAACCTTTTTTATAGGCAGAAGAATGTTAGTCATATTGTCTACTTCCACTTTCCACAGTTGAATTTAAGATATTTTCGTTGTTTTCCTTCCAAAAAACTCTTTTTTCCATAATTTTTTGATTATTGTTGCTGCTGCATTAATTTTTAAGTTGAAAATTTTTCAGGCGCCATCTATTGTTATTCACTGGCATTCCATTACAAGCTGCTGTCGGTCATTTCAACTTGGCAGCACTGAATTTATCACAGCGAAAACAAGGTTGCATTTCATAAAACCAACTTAAAACCAATTCAAAAATGGTTTTAATTGGGTTTCAACAAAAACAATTTGCATGGTAAAACCAGGTTTTAACAGTTGGTTTTAACGTTAAAATCAACTTTTATTAAAACCATGTCAGTATGAAAACACTATTAAAGTCACGTGATTTACCTGAGTGCTGCAGTAAGCCCTTTTTATTATTCTTGCAAATATTTAAAATTTGTTCATATTCAATATATTAAATTAAATCACTGCACAAATTCCATTGAAATAACCAAGAGACCACACAATTCTCTGCCATTTCTATAAACCAAAATGTTGTTTTCAAAGATGAACATGACACACAATACAAGTTGGTAATTGAAGTGTATCAACAAAAAAACAAATTTTATTTGGCTGCAACTGTATATATATATGTATGTGTGTGTGTGTATGTGTGAATTGAAGTTGGTTATTGAAAATGGCTAACAACAAAACATAGTTGCTGATATTTTGTTTTTGTTTTCTTGCTTGTTGTTGTGTGTATAAAGTTGAATATTGGCAATATTGAAGAAAAAGGAACTGGAGCAACATTTATGTATATACAAACAGAAATCAACAAATAAACAATGTATTATATCTACTTTAAAACACCTAAATATAAAACAACATTTCGTGCTTCCACAAGATGATATTGGGTGAGTAAAAACGGGAATATTTCAGTAAACTTTTTAAATTCAAATAAATTTTTTTAGTGTTTTTTATGGGAATTGTTACAATTTTAAGTTTAAAATTTTTAAACGCACTAATAATCCCAAATTAATATTTTACTTATTAAGTAAAATTGTAACAGTTCCCATAAAAAACACTAATTATTAACTTGACTGCACCCGGTCAAAAAAATACTTGTGTGGTAAAACTCTATTCTTAAATAGCTGTTGTTGTTATTTACATTTATTTTCTTTTACATACTCTTACGACTACAATTTGAAGCTGAAAAAAAGTCAGCCAATGTAGCAATGGTAAAGTAAGAAAATAAAAAACATGTTGATTATTGAGTTCTTGTTTCAACTTTGTTATTTGTTATTGAGCTTCTCATTTGTTTAAATGAAAGTTTATAATATAATAACTCTAGTTGTTCTAAGAAGCTTTGGGTAAAGGTTCCCTGATGATTTGCATTAGCAACAGTGAAACGCGCATAGGAACCAGCTAAACCCCTCAATAATCAATTTCAATGTATTTTGATAATAAAAATATTTTACTTAATAAGTAAAATATTAATTTTGGATTATTAGTGCGTTTAAAAATTTTAAACTTAAATTTTTTTTTAAATTACACTGTGTGACAAATTTTTGATGAAATCGAAATACCTGGGACGTGTTACTATTTGTTTGGTAGGTATTGTCGAGTATAACAACAATCTGTATTTTAAATTTACCAAACAAACTCCAAAATCTTAAGTTACGGGTAAAAAACCATTTTTCATACCGGGAGAAACTTATCAACCTATAACTAAGTTAACTATCAACCGATTTTAAATTTATAAACGGTTATAGAAAAAAGAGACTAAGACCTTTTGAGCCATATACACACAGAAAATAATACCAATGTAGAATCACCATGCCATAAGGTTGATTCAAATTCATTCAAATCACATTAATTTTACAAGAAATAATATGTTGTTTGAGTGTGTTGGTGTTTATTTGCTTTGTTCATAGCTGCAATGCACCTTTGTGCTTAGTTGTGTAGGTTGTTTTTGTATTGTTGTTGTTTTTTTATGTTTGTAAACAGCCAACAAACTGCTGCTGGCTGGTAGGGAGTGTACTAGTCTCGCATTCGGAGGATCACAGGTTCGAATCCTGGAGTCAAGTCAAAGTATTTTGTATTTTTTTTTAACTAAAATTTTTGAAGTCAAAACATTTTGTTTTTTTTTAACTAAAACTAAAACTTTTTGAATAAATTGTATGTAATTCAAGATGGTACATATTTAGTGTGTATCTTAAGAATAGTTAAAGCTATTGTGGCTGTAGGGGTAAGCAAGTTGACTACCACGTGATGAGTTCCGAGTTCAAATCTTGCCCGGGGAAGCCAATTTAATTTTTCTGATGTCTATGTCAACCACACGTAAGTTAAATAATTAATAAAATACAATTACTACATTAAATTAAATTCAAGTTGATCTAACTTGAAATAACTTTGATTCAACATGATTCTTCATTTTGATTTTAATAGTTTGTAAATGTTAATTGAACGTGAAATAAAGTTATTTCAAAACAAAAAATTTTCTTTGAGAATTACTATAAATCATGTTAAATTAACATGAAACACATATGAAGCAAAATCATTGCCGAAAAATAATAGATTAACCTTGTTCTAGTAGATTTTAAATTAAAAATTTTCTGTATATATATATATATATATTGTTTCAGTGAATACCAGATATATGTCTGTAATTTTTCACAAAATATAATTTTTTCGGTTCCTTCTATACTCTTCTACTTTGGACTCATTTGTTCTGGAACCATACTAACCATATAACCATATTACCATATAACCATATAACTTTATTTATAAAACATAATTGGTTTAGAGTAATTCGCAGGTTTGGTTTAAAAAATTCCCTGAATTATTAAACATGACTGAGTTATTAAACATTTTATTGGAAGACCTTTTGTTTTAAAAACTACCGGTATGAGTATTTCGCGTTCTATTAATACGCTTTCTGTATATTTAGGCTTCCACTATGACAAAAGTACAATTAAATAGTCTATTATGAACAAAGAGTACAAAATTGGTATAACAATGGTCGCCAAAATTTTTTCTTGAGAACCACATCGATTTGGTATTTGACGTACTAACTCCTTCAGCCAACGCCTTGTTGTCTACATAAAATAATTAGATGCGAATTTTAGAAATTTATTTGTTGCTGGTTAAGCACATCTAGATGCAGTTCTCTACTCCTAAAGCCCCGTTCAGACTATTATACAAGTATTAATACTTTCATCAAATTTGACGATAGAGAAATCTAAATACATTCGTTGCGACTGTCAAAAAATCTAACGTAAAATCACATATTGTGTTCAGACCATCATACTTCATATCAAATGTGTAATACAAGTAGAAAACAGAACAGCTGTTCAATGAGGTAGTTTAGACGAGAACAATTTTTAAGGCGCACAATTTTTGTTCTTTTCCAAATTACACGAGAGTAATTCATCTGACACAAAATGTATTCGTATACACAGCTGTGTGCGTGTTAGTGTTTTTAGTATTCATTTAACATTTGCTGTTTTTTAAGTTGTGTGTGTATTGGTTTTATGCTGCTAATGCGGGGTTGAAGCTGATTGAAAAGTTATGCCAACCGCAGTGTTGCCATATTTATTTGATCAAAAATCTTCAAGTCGAGCAAAAAAAAAACTTTTTTATGACCAAAAATCTTTTTTGTTATTTTATTGAATGAAAATGAGTTAAAATTTATTTTGTTTCTTGCGAACTATTAAAAATAAAGCCAAATAACACAAAATATTTAATATATAGAATATGTGTAAGACCATTATGAAGCAAATCAGAAAATTTGTAAGTGGTTTGGTCAAAAAATCCCTCAATAATGTACTAAAAGTAATAAAAGTAAAATTTTTAAAAATCTTATTTTAAGATAAAAAATCTTTTTTGTCGTTTTAACATGTCTAAAAACTTCAAAAATAAGATAAATCTTCACATATGGTAACACTGGCCAACCGCAAAACCACTCTCTTTGCCTCTCTCACCTACAAACTGGCATGTTATGCCAGCACAATTATGCCCGTGTAAATCAGCGCAATGAAAATGTCTGTGTTATTAATTTACTAGAGGCGGCAAAGCGGTTTCATGCAGGCGGGGACGTGCCGACACTTGAAAAAATTCAGCAGTTAAAAATATTCTATCTAAATAACAGAAAAAATTTAAGAGAAGATGTTACAACAGCATTAAAAAATTACGTCAACGAAATATACTTCCATACGATTCACTTATTCAAAATTTTGAGCCGATATACATATGACAAAACATTACATCAATAACGACACGCTATCGGCGGCGAAACAGCCGACTTGGAAGTTTGGTTTGTGTGAAAATGCAACCCTGATCTAAGGAAAAGTATTATCGTTTAGAAATTTTTTTAAAAACGAAAAAGTCTTATGGGATGTCAAAATTTTTATCGAATTATTTGCCACTTTGATGACATTTTGTATTCAGACTATCACGCTTGCACGTATTATTTGAATTTTTGGCAAGTATAAATACAAAGTATAATAGTCTGAACGCGGCTTAAGCGACACTTCAGTGGACTTACACCACAATTCAAAAAAGCTTACAAGATATTAATGTTTATTGAAAAACTTTCAATATATTATAGAGAATTTTAAAACTGAAACTACAATCATATACTACGTTTATACGCATGGCTTATTTGCAAATAAAACTGTAAATTGTTGCCATATTATTGTTTTTATTGCGACTTACTAATTCAGAAAACTATTCACGTTTAACGCACTATTTGCAAATAAAATGCTTGAGGTTGCCACGCTTACAAATGTTTGATAACAAAAAACAATAAATGGATTAATATTGCATAAAAAACATTAACAGAAGCAAATAATGACAATTAAAACAAATAATTATTTGATATTTTGCACATTTACACTATTATTTTTGTCAAAAAAAGTAAATTTTCTATAGAAGTGCTACCAAGTTTGTGTACTTTTGCTATTCCGTATAAACAGTGAGTTAATTTATTTGCGAATATTTTTAATTGCAAATAGTGCGTGTATAAACGTAGTAATAGTTAGCTAAGAAACTTTATATTACTACGTTTATACGAAGGGCTTATTTGCAAATAAAACTGTAAATTGTTGCTATATTATTGTTTTTATTGCGACTTACTAATTCAGAAAACTATTCACGATTAACACACTATTTGCAAATAAAATGCTTGAGCTTGCCACGCTTACAAATGTTTGATGACAAACAAAAATAAATGAATAAATATTGCCAAAATACATTGATAGAAGCAAATAATGACAATTAAAACAAATATTTATTTAATATACATATACACTATTTTTTTTGTCAACAAAAGTAACTTTTCCATAGAAGTGCTACCAAGTTTGTTTATTTTTGCTATGCCGTATAAACAGTGAGTTAATTTATTTGCGAATATTTTTATTTGCAAATAGTGCGTGTGTAAACGTAGTATATGACACTTATCGAACTTTTGAGTATCAAGACATTTAAGTTTTCCTCGCGTTGTCCGAAATTGTGTCATGTCCTGCCTGCCACGTAAATTTACTAGAATTGTTAAATATACTAATTCGAACATATTTTAAGTAAATAGCTTTTTCTCATATCCAATTTACATACATACATTTGTGCTCATCTATAAAAAATGAAAACTCTTACTGTGTGTGTGCACTTACAATCAGACAATTTTCATCTTCAATTGAATTGAAACAATATTTTCTTTTACTGTTTCCGTTCTATACAATTTTTGTTTTGTTGCTTTTCAAACCGAACAATATATGTACACACATACAAACATACATACATACATACATAGAAATGTATCTGCTATTACTATACTTTGTATGGGTGCATTTTGTGCCATACCTGTCAACAAAGATATTTCCGTTGTTAGCATTTTTACGTTCTTTTCTTTTAAAAATCCATAAAGACATTTTGTAGTTTACTCATATTTTTAGTTTTTTGTTTGTTTTGTTGTATGACAAAAAAAAAAAAAAAAGTATGTGTATTCAAAAGGATCTTTGTTTTGGGTTGGTGCTCCCATTAAATGGAGATGATAAGCATGTCAATACCTTTGCCAGGGTATCTAGACAGGATTTCTATTTTGAGTTAGAAACTTAATTAAATCTAAAACTAAGATTTAAAAAAATGTCTTTAAAGTTTTGTTATGGCTAACGTGACCAGAAGGTTTTTGCAAAAAGCGGGACAGGATCGATCGAAAAGCGGGATTTTGAAGAAAAAACTGCCAAAAAGCGGGATTTTAAAATAAATATCTTTTGTAAAGCGGAATGTGTAATATTCACATACACAGTTTCGTATGTACTTGGGAAACACAGTTTTCAACTCAAACTAAAAGATTTTAAATAAAAAAAAAATTGTAACTATATTAATAAAAATCAAATGTCGTTTGTTGATAATCGCATCAATGTCATACCCTAACTTTTTTAATGTATCTAAAACGGATGGACCGATTTTTATTTATTTTTTAATTTAATTAATTTAAAAAAATAGTATTAAGGAGTGTACAAGTTGGTGTGGTACCTCCATTGTCCTTACAAGCTGTTCAAAAAGAAAAAGTTGGAGTAAAACAACTGGGCGTGCCGCCTTACATATAATTTATTTATTTTGGAATATCTTTGCATCTAACGCAGCAACAGAGGTGAAATTTTTAACGACTTTTAAAATGGACATGCGGGTGTGACACCTCCCATAAAGAAAATATATTTACTTTAAGACATGTGGGAAACTAGTATAGGGAGAACGTTGAAATTTTGTGAGGGTAACTCTGTTGATAATGTGTAGTCTCTGGAAATAATTTCAGAATTGAAAAATTAGCCTTGCTGCCTCTCATAAAGTGCAAATTTTTGTTTGTCATTAAAAATAATATCAGTATACTGATCTTGCGGATTTGCTCACAGAGTAATTTTTTCGTAATCAGTAACGCCAATAACGGGGAAAGTATTATAAAAATTAGTCAATAATGGAGTAAAAAGTGTGCCAAATCTTAAATAGGTTAGGAATCGTGGTGCTATAACGCACCTCCACTCAGAGGCTCAGTTGGGTCCATTGCGAATACATCTTAAGTAAATTGAACATTAACTTTTTAATATCTTGGTATTCTTGGGGATATGCCGATGATAGAAAATAAGCGGTATTAGATAAGTCAGCGTAGCTCCGCTAAAATAGTAAAAACTTTGAAACTCTTTATTACTATTTATGTCAATAATGAGAATTATATTCTACAAAATAGTGAAGATTGAAGCGCAGGAGTGGCACTTTTAGCACAAAAAATTTTTTTCTGTTCATCTCAAGACACACATGATTTTAGCTAGTTCAGCAATAACCAACTACAGCTAAAAAATATTTATAATGAAGTTTTATCAGTTACATTTTAGTAACAATTGAGGTTGAAAATTTCAAAATTTCTAAAAAGCGGGATAAAGCTGGATAAAAGTTTGAGGTGGAATCGAGCTATGAAAAGCGGAATACTCCCGCCTAAAGCGGGATATCTGGTCAGGTTAGTTATGGCACCTAAAGCGCTATTAACTGATAACCCTTAAATCAATAGCAAATTAGTGGACTTATGCTAAAGTTATTAGAAATATTCCAGGCTTTTAATACTTCAAGATTATTTTTTGATTAGATTACCAAGACCGTAAAACATCTTTTAGATACCGCGTAAAGCCAACACCCTGCTGGTTTAATTAAAAAAAAAACAATTTATCTAAAACACACCTGATATCTTTTTGCTTGCTGCACGTTCTTAGTTTAATTTTCTTATATGACTTCATTTTTTTTTTAATATTTATAAAAGCATGTTTGGCTTATTTAACAATGACAGCAGCAACTCCTTCTAACTAAATGAAATTGAAATTGTCGAAAAAGAAAAACACATACAAAAAATAAAGAAAAACTATTTCAAGACATACGTTTTGTTTCCCTATTCATTTTTTTTCTTTGTTTGCTTGTAGCAAAATATTTTGGCATCCGTTTTCTGTATATCTCTGCACTCGCTGTTGCAAATGGCAATGTACTGTAAACAATTGGCTGATAAGGTATGTTTTGTAAATATTTTTCGTGAAATATTCTTTCAACTTTCTGTTGCTATATACTTATGTTGATATATTTTTTTATATGTATGACTTACTTTACAGCACTTGTCGAAGTGTTGAAAAATCTCTTAAGTATCCCTTTTTTCAGCGCTGCAATATAAAATAGTAGAGCGTGTGTTGTAAGTTTTTAAATGAAAAAGGGAAAGATTTTAGTATTCATGTGTTTTTTTTCTTATATTTTAATAAATAGAAATGGTATTAGATAGTTTGGTAGTTATATTAAATAACGGGTGTTTTCTTCAGGTTGACAACTTAGAGTTGGTAACACTGTTTAATATGACAAACAAACAAACAAAAAATTTCAAAAAAGTAATCGAGTTTGGAATTAAGCATTTTTGGTGGAAGCACTTTGCAACTGGATTACCAACTTAATGATTTTAACAAGGCGTGAGACTAAAATAATCGATTCTTGAGAAGTACTTACATTTTTTTTATTTGTCAACATTTCACGTAATCTATTTCGTCTAAAAAAATCATTCACTTCATTGAGCAACTTGCACGTAATTTTTTGTAATTTTAGGTAATGTGATTTGTAAGCGAGTAATGAAAATTGGCAATCAGAAAAGTAAGTCATTATATGGCAAGTTGGTCTAATGGTAATGTTTAATTCTTAAATAATTGAGATTTTCTATGAATATAATTGTTATGTTCTGTGGATTCTGGTAATAATTTCTTATTTGAAAAGGGATTTAGTAGCAGATAGTTGCTCTTTTTGGTCATGGGCATGTAACAGGGCAAAACTAGCAAATTCTTAGAAATTTTCTATCAATTTTGAGTTAGTAACACTGCTTCATTTCACAACCGATTTAAGAGCTGATAGTAGTTATTCATACTTAAACCTTTTATTATTATTACTATTTTTAAATTTATTACAACTAAATTTACAATAAACTAAACAAAAACAAAAAAAAAAAGTATTAGAGATTATTGGCTATCCGGCTGAACAAAAAGAGCAATGAGAGCAATTCTTGTAAATTTGTTAAAATTTTCCATTAAAATAATTATTCTGTTCTGTTGATTTTGATTGGCCAGGTTCACGCCCCAGGAGAGTCTATTTTCAACTGCGGGTGTGGCAACCCCAGGGCCCCAGCTGGGGCGATGTGCCTTTTTCCATTGACGTACCTTACCCATAGAACTTATGTGTTACTATCCGATCTCTGGCAAAAAAACAAAGGATGTGCACTAGGCTTATACAGGAAATAAAAAATTTGCAAACGCGAAGGGCTCACTGGGTTTTCATATGCAGGAAAAAATTCTAAGACAAACTGCGTTTTTACTTTTTTGATATCTTAAAAAAAAATTTCCACACCAAATGCATTTTCTGCAGCGAAAATGTGGATTTTTCAAATCCAAAAAAATCTCATATTTTCTTAATGACAAAAAATTTTTTGTTAATAATTTGTTAGTTCGTCCTACCCCACGGGGTTTAAGGGATGATTTTGGTATGTGTGGAGTAGGCACTGGATTTTTGGCGACACCGGCATGTGTTTATCTCGGATGAGTGGTTGAGCTGTGCCGGCAATGGTTGAGGAATTCTCTTGGGGATCTCGCTATGGGTGTATACACAACACCTTAGCGCGGAAGCCGGAGAATTATCGTGGTGGCTGTGGTTGCTACCAAAATCCCTGGGAGAATAGTCTTGGCTTCCCAGTGTGAAATCAATGCTAGTGATTGGTCTGACGCGGTCAGCCAGACACTATTCTAGGTGCTGTTGCCATTCAACAGAAGCTGTTATGGGCACGGACATAGCAGCAGAGTTTAGATAGCTCAAATTACTTCAGCAAGGTAATTGAATATAGTACAGGGATAACTATATCAAAGATTGCAACTTATGTGCCTTGAGAAGTGGACCTTAGGTTCATTCTAAAAGGGTGCATGTTGGCGATGGTCTGGCGTTTTACCTGCACCCGGTGCTTTGGCACCCGTGAGATAAGGCCGTAATGGTAGGTGCTCACGGAAAGCTATTGCACATCTATCCAGGTTCACAGTTTTTAGTTGATAACAGTGATTTATTTGACAACCGACTTAACAGTTCACATTTGGTTTTTGTTCACTGACTTATACGAGAGCAAAGCTAGCAAATTTTCTATCAAAATAATATTTCTGTTCTTTTAATTTGACTTTCAAGGTTAACAATATGGTAACACTGTTTTATTTCAAAGCACGTTTAACAGATGATTGTAGCTTTCTGTTCATAGATGGACATAGATGGATGTATGTGACAGCAATTCTTGCTAATACTTGAAATTTTCTATCTAAATAATGAACGATTCTCTTCTGTTGATTTTGAATTTTAAGGTTAACAACTTTGAACTGGTAACACTGTTTTATTTGGGAGCCGTTATATCAGCTGATGATTGTTATTTGTTAACTTGAATTTATAATTTTATTGTTGATAAACTTATGCAATAGTAAGGCTTGCAAGTTTTGTAAATTTTCTATTAGCTAATTGTGAATTTTGTCAATTTTATAAAAGTGATAATCGTTCACCAGAGTGGAAAATTCGTATGCCTTTGATTTTTTTTCGCACCGTATATACTTTTAATGATAATACGCATCCCTAAAGATGTCAAACAGTGAGCACTGAACAATCTACTCCAGCTGTACAGCAAAAAATTTTCAGCTAATGGGGACGTGTCCATCCACTTTATGGAAGGATTTAATAAAATAATATTAACTAATGAAATGTATGCACCGCCAATTCAGCCAATGGGCTAAGGAATAAATTGATATTAATTTTGATTTTGCATTCAAAATTTTGTTCAGCGATGAAACAAATTTTTGCTTAAATGGCTTTGTAGATGCACCAGCTTTTGCCAAAGAACACTACATTCACAGAGAGTTTTTTTTCTATAAAAAACACAAACACAACCCGCAAAGCGATTAGCTTGTCTGCGAAAAATATCCAGGGTCTAGGGTGGGAATTGAACCCACGACCTCTGAACTGAGAGGCTAGCATCGCTACCACTCAGCCACAGGGCTATTGTTTGGTGTGCTTCATGAGCTGGCGGACTCATTACACGAAGTACCTTCTGCCTAGTAAAAAAAAATATACAACCACACAAACACATAAGCCGATGCAGGTGAAAGATACAAGCAAAAATAATTAATATTTTAGATAAGCTAACGGAAGGAATTGTAACACGAACTTATGACAATCTATAATACTTTGAAATGGAGGAAAATTTTAGTGTCGTGTTCACATTTTTAATAAATGCAAAATATATTTATATAAGATATGAATTGCTATAATTATCAAGAAAGTGGAATAATTGTTTCGATTTTTAGCGACAACTTTTCATCGAAAATTGTCATGAGTGCTGAGTCCCAGTTTAATCTCTGTAGATAGGTAAATGACGTGAATTATTGCACTTGGGACACTAAAAAACAGCGTATAATACTCAATGAGCCATGGTGTAATATGGAAGTAATTATTTTTTCGAATACGCCGCAGGACAAGCAACTATTATTAATGATGAGCACTACAGAGCCATGTTCAACAACTTTCTCCTACATGAATTGGAAAAATTATGACTGAAGAATATGTTGTTCCAATACTATGGAGCAATGCTGTATATAATTTTTTATTTAATTTTCCAATTGGTTCTCTTTAATTCTTGCCAATTTCAACGTGGAAAGATAAAGTGACATACAGTGGTGAAAGTAAAGCTAAGTGATAAAACATAAGTGTAAGTGGTGGCAAAATTAAAATTGACTGTTCAGCTGAAGTGCAAGCCAGATCAGTGAGAAACAGGTTAGTTGCAAAGAGGATTTTGAATTGACTTGTTTAGGATTATATGATAGCGGATTCTCAGAGCTTTCTCTTACCAGAATTAAACATGTCTGATTTCTGTGAGGAGACAGATGTGTTTCAGATTAACGTGAGCAGCTGCTTTTATAGCCTAGTCTCACGGTGATCTAAGGACCGGATGAATTGCGTAAGTTTCAATCTTTGAAGAAAGTTATCACTGCACTATGAACAAGTAACTTGCTGAGGTACTTAGAGCTATCTAAACTGTTGTTGCATTATCAAAGCAGCTTCTGTTGTATGTCATGTCAATCACTTGCATTGATTTAACAATGGGAAGCCAATACTATTCTCTCAGTGTTTGTGGTAGCAACGCCAGCCAACACGTAACATTCTTTGCAATCACGAGCTACAGGTACGGTTGCTCACACCCACAGCGAGCTTTTCAAGAGAATTCCTTACCAATAAACGGCACAGCCTTACTATTCATAATGGAGCCACACGAATGCCCGAGTCAGACACAATCTAGAGCCTACTTCAATTGGAGAACATCAGATATTAAACCCCGTGGGATAAGACGAAATCTAACTTTCACTAAAGGAATAAAAACGACAAATTACACCCATAATACTCCTAGATCCACTGATTAGACTTCAACGTTCCACCCCTAAAGGATTCACCAAATTAAATTACAACAATTCCAGGTGACGCCTTGCCTGCAAGGCAATATAGTAAAGTAACTTTATTTTATAAATATGTACACATCCATCGCTCTATTATTCCAGATATTCCAGAGATTGTGTAGTCACACATAAGTTCTATGGGTAAAAAGCCAAATGTACGCCGAGAGAAAAAAATTCAGGGCTATCGTGAATAAAATTCCACGTGAAATTTTTCCGTGGAATTATTTCCAACTAATAGCAAGTAATAGGGAAAACAAAAAATTCTAATTGGAAAATGGGAAAATTTTATTCACTATAGCCCTGAATTTTTTTACCCCTTACACCCGTAATCTCCTGAGGGAACCTCCTGAGGGAAGAACAGAAAATACGGAAAAGGTTTAGAGTTTTCTTGCGAGAATAGCTGAGAGTGAGAGCCAATAAAAAGAGGGTTAGGAATCAATTTTCGCTTATGTACGTTTGGTAAGAAGTAAAAAATTTAATATATTTTTTTAAGTTAATTTTAATTATTATTGTTCTAACTTCATTTGTTTCTATATTTATGATTTGATCAGGCTAAAGTTCGTATCGCTTTGTAATAATTATGAATGAACATATAACTCCAAAGTTAATTGTAAATATTCTGACAAACACGTAGTAGAACCGAACAACCAGCTGTTTTCGAAGGTCACTTCACCTCCATCACCAGCATCCTTTGTGCTTTGTGTGTTTGGTCAAGTGTATGTGGTGTCAGTTGATGTAGATTTCTGCTTTATATACGCAAATTTTCTTGCAAATGGAATATGTGAATTGTTTTGATTTATTGTATCACAATTTGCTGGAAGCTTTTATTTTGTAATGAAAGCTCAATTTTACCATCTCTAAACTTACAACAGTCTTGCCATTCTCGTTTGATCTTTACTAATAATGCACATGTTATTTAATTTGATTATTTTTGTTCTACTTAAGATAATTTTTTTTTGTTTAATACTATTAAGTATATTTATTTTAATTTTTGCCACAGGCAAAATTTTGATGATTGCAATTATGTCTTAATTTTTCTACGAATAGTGTTTGCTTTGTGACTGATGTCAAAATATATTTAAGTGAATATTTTATTTTTGCAATAATGCGTGTATATAGTCTGAGTTTAAGCAAAGATAATTCAAGATCTTAGCCTTTTAAATTTTAAAAAATTTTTAAATTTTTTCCACCTCTAAAGGACTTTTTTTATTTAACACTTAAAAAATATAAATATTTATGCTATAGCCAATATTGACTTGAACATTTGCAATACAATTATTTTGATTGTAAACTTTTTTCTTTAATCCACCAACAACAAGATAAATATAAAGTTTGTGATTTGGAAAATTAAATTTTTGTTGTTGAAAACAAAGAGAAAAAAAACACTAGCTGTTTTGTACAAGTTTTTATTTTCAATTTGCTAGTTGGTTTTGAGCTTCTTACTGTGTGTATATATTTTTGCATTCATTCAATTTCATTTTCAAATTCATAGCAAGTTAAGTTTTATTTATTTATTTGAAAGAAATTTCTTTAGTTAAGTGAAGTGTTACACAGTGTTTGTTGTTGGTATTCATCTTTTTATTTTCAAATCCTTACATTTGCTTTGCAACATAAAATATTTTAACATCTTATCTTCTGCGCTATTTGTCTGATACTGTCTGTCATTGATAATAAAATTTTATTGAGTTTTACATGAATTTGGTTATTGTTATTTCATTTAATTGAAAATGTTTCGCAACGATTTTGCTAATATTATATTTTTTATTTAGCATTTTTTTTCTTATTTTTTTTCTCTTCAAGTATTAAAATTAATGTGTATTTTTAAATCAATTGAATTTTAATTTTGATATTTTTTTACAACTGAAGGTTTTAGTATTTTGCATGAAAGTTTTAGTTTGTAAATAAAATTATTAAAAAAAGTAATATAAGTTTGTAACAAGGTAATAATAAAGTTGATTTATAAGATCTAAGGAGGATGCATTCAAGCAGTATTATATTATTTTTGTTTTCTTTGCATTATTTATTCTATAGAACAAATTCATCACCAGTATTTTTGCATTCGGTTGCAAAGTGTTTGGGTATAACCCAGCAAAAAATTACACATTACCATCAGAAGTACTTGCCATATATACAATTACCTTGCTGAGGTAATTTGAGCTATCTAAACTCTGCTGCTATGTCCGTGCCCATAACAGCTTCTGTTGAATGGCAACAGCACCTAGAATAGTGTCTGGCTGACCGCGTCAGACCAATCACTAGCATTGATTTCACACTGGGAAGCCAAGACTATTCTCCCAGGGATTTTGGTAGCAACCACAGCCACCACGATAATTCTCCGGCTTCCACGCTAAGGTGTTATGTATACACCCATAGCGAGATCCCCAAGAGAATTCCTCAACAGCTCAACCACTCATCCGAGATGAACACATGCCTGTGTCGCCGAAAATCCAGTGCCTACTCCACACATACCAAAATCATCCCTTAAACCCCGTGGGGTAGGACAAACTAACAAATTATTAACAAAAAATTTTTTGTCACTAAGAAAATATGAGATTTTTTTGAATTTGAAAAATCCACATTTTTGCTGCAGAAAATGCATTTGGTGTGGAATTTTTTTTTAAGATATCAAAAAAGTAAAACCGCAGTTTGTCTTAGAAGTTTTTCCTGCATATGAAAACCCAGTGAGCCCTTCGCGTTTTGCAAATTTTTTATTTTCTGCATAAGCCTAGTGCACATCCTTGGTTTTGTTGCCAGAGATCGGATAGTAACACATAAGTTCTATGGGTAAGGTACGTCAATGGAAAAAGCCACATCACCCCAGCTGGGGCCCTGGGGTTGCCACACCCGTAGTTGAAAACAGACTCCCCTGGGGGTGTGAACCTGGCCAATCAAAATCAACAGAACAGAATAATTATTTTAATGGAAAATTTTGACAAATTTACAAGAATTGCTCTCATTGCTCTTTTTGTTCAGCCGGATAGCCAATAATCTCTAATACTTTTTTTTTTTGTTTTTGTTTAGTTTATTGTAAATTTAGTTGTAATA
Organism: Tachina grossa; assembly: GCA_949987645.1. Taxonomy (NCBI): domain Eukaryota; kingdom Metazoa; phylum Arthropoda; class Insecta; order Diptera; family Tachinidae; genus Tachina; species Tachina grossa. The sequence continues at coordinate 33,524,382 of OX465275.1, forward strand.
AATTTAAAAATAGTAATAATAATAAAAGGTTTAAGTATGAATAACTACTATCAGCTCTTAAATCGGTTGTGAAATGAAGCAGTGTTACTAACTCAAAATTGATAGAAAATTTCTTAGAATTTGCCAGTTTTGCCCTGTTACATGCCCATGACCAAAAAGAGCAACTATCTGCTACTAAATCCCTTTTCAAATAAGAAATTATTACCAGAATCCACAGAACATAACAATTATATTCATAGAAAATCTCAATTATTTAAGAACTGCTCTCATTTGCTTATGTAGTTCCATCTCTGAATAAAAACCCAGCAAAGAATTAAACATTACCATTAGACCTACTTGCCATATAATGACTTACTTTTCTGATTACCAAATTTCATTACTCGCTTACAAATCACATTACCTAAATTTAAAAAAAATGATGTACAAGTTGCTAAATGAGAAGAATGATTCTTTTAGATTAAAAAGTAAGTACTTCTCAGGAATCGATTATTTTAATCTCACGCCTTGTTAAAATTATTAACTTTACTTTATTTATTCCAAATCCGATTACCTTTTTTGAAATTTTTTGTTGGGAATATATTAATACATTCCATGACCATACTTAAAGACAAAAAATACTGAATTAATTTGTGCCACTAAATATTATTACACGTGGTATTAAATTGAAGAAAATTGCCAAGGATTCCTTTGCAATAATTTTTTAGTGTAGCTGCTTTATTTTCTTCTGGAGTTGGTAAGCATGTGTACGCGGCTGCTGGCAAAAATACGTGCACTTCAATTGAACTTTAACACTCATTTCAAAGAAAACTTTTTCAAATACATATATATTTTGCTAAGGGAATATGCAGAAATGTAATTTTTTTTAGTTAACATATGAAGCAAAAATAAATTCAGTAAAGTGCTACTCTGACTCGCGCATGAAGGTTTCCGTACGAACACTACATATGTAATTTAATATAAACTTCATCCTATATAATATATAGTTTTGGCATTTTGTTTCGTTTTTGGGATCTTTTCGGTTTTTTTGTTTTTGCGGTTTTTGCGTTTTTTCGGTTTTGGCGATTTTTTTAAGTTTTGGCTCTTTTTTTAGTTTTGACACTTTATTTTCTTGTTTTGGCGATTTTTTTCGGTTTTTGGCTTTTTTTCATTTTGGCGATTTTTTTTTTATTTTTGGTGATTTTTTTCATTTTTTTGCAATTTTTTTTATTTAAATTTTTTTTAGTTTTGGCGACATTTTCGCGTTTTGGCGATTTTTTTTTCTATTTTTGGCGTTTTTTTCATTTTGGCGTTTTTTTCATTTTGGCGATTTTTTCGAATTTGGCGATTTATTTTAGTGTTAGAAATTTTTTTTTAATTTTGGCGATTTTTTTCGTTTTGGCGATTTTTTTTAATTTTTGGCGATTTTTTTTGGTTTGGCTTTATAATTTTCGGTTTTTTTAGTGTTACCGTTTTTGAAAATTTCAAGTGTTTGCCTCTTACGGTTTCCAAGATAGAGCAAATTGTCAAAATTACATAGTCAAAATTGCATTAACTGATGGACCACCCTTTAATTTAATTTTTTTTTTTATTTTAGTGTTAATTGTTGTAGTCTGTATCAAAATACACTAATATTACAAATTTCAAGTTTCAATATACATATGTTCATACAATTGTATGTATATTACATGGGATTTTAACATTTTTCGTTGCTCGTTTTGGAAAACCCTTTAATTTTTAATTGTCCTGTATTTGGTGTTGTAGCGGCCAAGGTTCTACATACTGTCTCTAAATTTCAGGTCCGTAGCTCTTACGGTTCTTGAGAAAATACCGTGTGACGGACAGACGGACAGCGTAGCGAAAACCTTGTAGTACGGAACCCTAAAAATACAAATACATATGTATGTACATTAGGGCGTGTCGATTTGTGTGGAGGCAAAATATCGCTCAAATTACAAGGAAAATGGTAATCTAGGGATCAAAATAAGAAACTTATGCCTCTAAAATATATTTTGATAATCCGAAAGGTAAAATTTTCTTGAAGAGTCAAATTTCGAAAAATCTCACTTTGACCCATTTAGAGTTCCGCAATCGAAACAAAATGTATGACCGACCCCCATTAATTTTGGAGGGTCGACCCACCTATGCCAGTGGCACACCCCCTGGCACAACTCCTGGGGTCCCCATACAAACATTTGTGATATTTTGAAAAAAAAAAAATAGTGGGGGTCGGTCATATATTTTGACTCGATTGAGGAACTCTAAATGGGTCAAAGTGAGATTTTTCAAAATTTGACCCGTCAAGAAAATTTGACCTTTCGAATGAAAAGTCGGGACATCAAAATATATTTTAGAGGTATGGTTCCTTCGGCAAAGTTTCTTATTTTGATCCCTAGAATACGATTTTCCATGTAATTTGTGCGATTTTTAAATCGACCCACCCTAATGTATATAGCTTTTGCTTTTCTTTTCATTCATTTATTATTTTACGCTTCGCTAGATATTTGATTTTTTCATCATCCTCAACTAAGCATCCCTTAAATTTTTCCTCAGAGATGAATATCTATTGAACTTGTCAGTAATGCACAGTAAACATGACTTTGTCAAAATGACAATAGAAAATATTTTCCTATGATGTATGTATTTATGTTGGTAAAATTTTGTTTTTCATACATCCTTAATAAAAACAAAAAACAAAACAGCAGCAGCAGTAACAACAACATTTGATTTACAATTTACTTAAGTGTATTTTTTATTGTTAGCTGCTGTTTTGATACAGCAATTGCTTTGTAAAATGAAAAACCTTACACTTGAAGTACTCCAAAAATGAAAGATATAAAAAAATATATAAACACCAATTTAAAATCATGTGATATTTTCTTTTTTGCTTTTTGTGTTTTGTAAAACTAAAGGAAATATTCACTCATTCATGGCAGACAAGTTTTGAGTTGATGACAGCACAGCACAAAGTATCATTGATCCCAATTTGTTTTTATATTTAACTGTCTGTGAGTTTAATGTTTTCTTTTATATTTTTTGTTGTCCATATTCCTTGACGATTACATTGCCTGGGCTTAAATGTATATTCGATTTAAACGTGAGCATGTCGTGGCTGTTAAAGCACTTGTAATGCTTTCCAAAGTTTTAAGATATGGAGGCAAGTGCATGTAGTTGAAGACAACTTAGAAACTGCTTGCATTAATACTTTCAAAAGAAACTGAAGTCTTTTGACTTAACTTTTTTTAGTTTGGTTTCTTTAACTATAGTTTTCTTTTCGTGCAAACTTCTGTGTAATGCTTTTGCATTTCTACAGCTCTGGGCTGTCAAGTTTGTTTTTGCAACTACCACCAATGACTTGTATTCAAATTGATTTGCGGTACCTTGTCAATAGCTAGAAGGAGTTTGAGTTTTTGTTTTGCTGAAATTTGCTGCTGCGCTGCAGCAAAGGAAGTTAAAGTATTTTGCCTTGCCTCTGGGATACCTTTCACATGACGGCAAATTTTTTCGCTTAAATCATTTGCTATTACATTAGTTAGCACGACAGCATTAGACTGACGAGTTTAAAATGGCATAAGAATATTATAGGCAAAAGTTGTTGTGCAATTTTTAAGTGCTGAGATTTAATAAAAAATTAATAAAATTTTTGCATGTGTCTTACACCTTTACTAGGCCTTCTTGCTTACACAGAACCAAATGTGTTGGATAATATTAACTTTAAATTAGTGGTTTTTATGAACAATTACTTAAGTCGAAAACAGCAAAAGTGTTTTAATAGGGACTTATAAACTTTGAAAGTTAAGAGGGGTAATTTTGCTGAGGGTACATCTACTGAATGAGTTTTTATTAATTCAGCATATTTTACCAATTCAACAAAATGTGCTCTTCGTCAAGTTCATGATTGCCATAATCATCCTCTAGGGCGGAATCTCGAAATCTTGGATAAAGTTGAGTACAATGGTTAAATAAACCATTTGTTAGCATTTATACGTTGGCAGAAAGATCTGTCAAAAACATCACTGCTTTCCATGAAACACTCTCAGGAAAAATTCAGCCAGTTGATTTTGCGTCATTGATATGAATTCTGTCTTTCACATAGATAACAAGTTGGCATAATGTTCATCGTGACTCAAGCTTGCATTCATATAAAATGTAGCTAGCCCATGATTTGAAAATAAATGCGTCCCTTGGCGGTTGCAAACTGACACTAATTATCATTGAAAAATCAGTTTCAGTGATGAGGCTCATTACTGGATGATGGGACGATAACGATCAACATGAAATCCAATAAAATATAATAAAAATACACAGAAAAAATCATTCCCAAAAAATTTTCTAAAAAACATTTGTTTGAAATAAAATGTGGCTTCGGTAAATACATTTTTTTACTACTCATTTAAATTGTTTATTTCAATTTATTTACTTTTTTTCGTAAAAAAACTGCATAGAGGTGGACCAGGTCACAACATTTGTTGACTACTTGCTGACACTTTTAAATATGTATACAACATAATCAATTCAAATAATCAACAACAACAGCATAAGAGTACGTTGTACCTTTCAACGAAGAAAATAAGCACCAACACACTCAAATAATAAATACTCTCACCCAAAGTCTGCTGTAAAGTGAAAAATTATAACTCCCTATTTCTACAGGGTAGACGGTCGACTTGAGTATAAAATTTGTATGGAGCACCAATTTTTTTTGAGTATTTATCATACAAATTAACTAGACTAGTCGTCTGCCTGAGTTGTAGAAACTGAAATTGGTATAAAGTTATATTTCTAACAAGATTTCTTAAGGTACGGTCACATTTGTCAAATATTTGCCCAAAAAAGCGTAACCAACAAGTTTTTATTCAAAAACTTGTTTACTCAACAGTTTTGAATACAACTAATGGACAATGTCATATAATCCAGAAATATTGGCTACTCTTTAACTTGACAAACTTTAGTCTGAATTGAAAGATTTTTTATTAGCATTTAGTTACACTTTTTTGGGCAAATGTTTGACAAGTGTTACTATACTTTTAGAGTGGAAATAGCATACAGATGCATTATTAAATTGATTTGCTTTTTGATTTCAATAAAAATTTATTTTGAATGAAATAATATTTTTGGCAATTTTTTATTTTTGGATTTTTTTTTAGTTTTAGCGTTTTTGAAAATTTCAAGAGTTAAACTCTTGTGGTTTCCAAGATACAGCAAGTTGTCAAAATTACATAGCAAAAATTACATTATATGGTAGAATACCATTTAATTTTAATTTTTTTTAATTTCAGTGGTCGTTTTTGTAATCGGCATAAAAATACACTAACTTTGCAAATTTTAAATGCCTATATATATTATTGTATTGAAATTACATTAGGATATCAACATTTTTCGTTGCTCGCTTTACTGTTGTAGCTGCCAAAGTTTTACATATGTTGTGAAAATTTCAGGTCAATACCTTTTACTTTTCTCGAGAAAACAGCCTGTGACCTGCAGACGGACATAGTAGTGAAAACAATAGGGTCGTTTCACATTTCGTGTACGGAACCCTAAAAACTCAAATATTTAATTACATGTGGTGATTATAAGCGTATGAGTAATAAATCTGATATTTAATTAAATATTACTCATACGTTGCTAATATAATTTATACGTTTGATGCACACGCATACATACATACATAAATAGTGCATAACTACAAATTAAAGCCTTACACAATTCCATTTGAATGCACCAATTTAGGAATTCTTATGAGTTTGTATTATTGCGTAGCTTAGTGTATGAATTATAAAGTTGTCATTATTTCTCTCTGTATTATATCGGGTGTGAACAGATAAACAGAAAATGAGGGTAATGGACTTGATTTAACTTAAAATACAAATATTTAAGACTTTTCCAATCACTAAAAAACACAAAAAAATCAGCTTCCTTCCCATAAATTCGAAATGCCAAAAAAATCTAGATCAACTTGTCATCATAAACATTTGTGGCACTTGCTGTTATTTTAAATAAAAATTCCATTTATCAACTATAATTGTAAAATTGATTAACATTTAACACATGAGTAAAAACATTTTTCATCGTTATTTAACTCTAATTAAAGTAAATTAGATTGAGTAAAACACAATTCAAGTATGAAATCCAAACGATTGAAAGTTAAATCAATTAAAATTATCTCTATTATTCGCCCTTAAAATACAACATAAAGCTGTTAAATAATTTGCAAAAATTTAATGAAATTATGTTTAATGTTAATACGAGTAATTATGTGTTGAGTTTTCTTTAAACAGCTTTTCTCAGTTTATATAAATAACTGTGTGGGTGTGTGTGTGTGTGTATGTACTTAAGTGTATTCTATTGATTTATGTATATAATTTATTAGACAGTGAATATGCGTTCATAGGAAAGGACGTGTTATTCTTACCAATGACTCTTATTGTACAACCAATTTATTTATTTCACTATTCATTCTTCATTTGTACAAAATACCTGCTGCGTTGTATTCTTGACTTAGAGTGCCTGCACACCTACACAAACACGCACATATACCCACATACACTCATAGAGTCAGCGAGATGGAAATAACAGTTGGATGTATTAAATGAAAAGCCTGCTGATTCATTGTTAAAGTTAAATTAAAATTATATAAATGATATAGAGTGACAGGAAATATAACATCATTAGTGTAACTGTTTCATGGTGTTTTTTTTCTATCCATTCTGGCAACACATTTAGCAGGGCTGTAAATAACGAAGCCAATTAGGTTTAACCACTGCTAAATGATAGACAGGCTTTTAAAGGTATGTAATGTAATGTCTATTAATTTTCAAGAGTCAATTTTAATATTGTGACTGCTTTGTTTAAAAATACCTAGAGACTAGTTTCATGGGAATAATATCAATATATCAAACATTTTTAAAATAGTATAATATGAAAGCCAATGAAAAATATTTTTAACAATAAATAAGTGCAAGTGTTAAAGCAGATAGAACTATATTTTTATAATTACGAATTTTTATTGCAAAGATTCTAAGCTAGAGATGTCAGTGATGAGACAACCTTGTAGCTTTGAACATTTATAAACTATACAAATTGATGAATTTAATTATTTAATAACTCTTTTTATATGTTTTCTTAGAATCACCCTAATCTGAGTATTTTTTAAACATATTAAACAGTAGCGGCATTGGGCCGGTTCCAGCCCTCTAGGTATTATTTGATATGCCAAACAATTTCAAAGAAGTGATTATAAAAAAAAATCACATATAATTTTAAAATACTTAAATATGTAAGAGCTGCGGAACTTTGGCCACTACAAAAACAAATGTATGACAATTACAAATTAAAGGGTATTCTAAAGCGAGTAACGAATTAGGGTGAAATGCTATTTATACATTTATGTTGTAGACACTTGAAATTTCCAAAGTTTGTAAATTTTAATAACGACTACAATAATTAACACTGAAATTAAAAAAAAAATCTAAATTAAGGAGTATTCCATCAGCAAATGTAATTTTGACTATATGATTTTGAGAACCTTCTGTATCTTGGCAAATTCTTGAAATTTTCAAAAACGCTAAAACTAAAAAAGGACCATAAAATAAAAAAATCACCAAAGTAAAAAAAATCGTCAAACTGAAAAAATGCTAAAACAAAAAAAAAAAAAAAAAAAATCCCTACAACTAAAATAAATCGCAAAAAACGAAAGAAGTGACCAAACGAACAAAATTCGCCGGAACGAAAAAAGATCTCAAAAAACTGAAAACATCACCAAAATGTCAAAAAAAAAATCGCTCAATGATCAAACAGATTAAGTCCGTAACTTCAGGGAAAACGCTGTCAAAATAACAAAGCCCATAATAAAATTTACGGCAGCAACTTCAAATGCTCTCTCATTTATCTTCATTTTCCTTTGTGATTATTTTTCTTTGTAGTTTCGAATACAAAATGTACGAAATTTATTGAAAGTATGGTAGCATTTCTGAGAGAATGAGTATTTACTTGTGAGAGCATAAGAAAAAACGGTGTCAAAATAAAATAGATTCTATTTCTCGACTACTTTCTGGGCTTGCTTTTTTGTCTTAATTTGAATGGAAAATGTGTTTATGCCGCAATTCTGTTTGATCATTTAAACTGAAATAAATCGTTAAAAAATCGAAAATTGCGAGGAACGAAGAAAACGCTATAATCTGAAAAAATTCCAAAAACGTAAAAAGCAACAAAACTGAGAAAAAGCGCGAAAGCTAAAAAAATCGCCAGAAGCCGAAAAAGGTTAACTGTGCGTACTTAATTATTTTTAATGTCTACATCAGGTAAGATATTTGATTATATAAGCTGAAGTCCTTACAGCAATATGTGTCGCTCCTTTACTCAAACAACGTCATAACTGAAAATATGGATTTTTTCAGTCATATCGTTATTCATATCGTGTAAACTCTACTACAAATATTTTGTTTACTCAGCTCTTGAGAGAATAATAAAATTTCCCTTCTTTATTAAGTTGGGTATAAATTGAAAACTTTAAAGACATTATCTGGCGAACTACTTTTTTTGAGTTATGACGTTGTTTGAGTAAATAAACGATGTGTCGTATGCATATGTAAATCTTTTTTTTTTGCGAACTAAAGTCGCACTTTACTAAATTTATTTAAATTCGTATATAACTATTCCAATCAAAGTAGAGTATCACATAAATTAAATTTTATATCACAAATTACATTTTGTTTTAAAGCAAAACTTAGCGAAAATAATTTATTTGCACTTACTTTCTTTTATCTGTAAATTTCGGGCATATTTAAGTTTTGCCATTCTCAGCATAGAACTAACAGGCCGAGGTTGGAGAACGCCACTCTGTATTTCTAATTTTAATATTCTGTTGTGACTTCCAGAAAAAAATTATATAAATAAAAATATATTAAAAATTAAAGAATAATAAACTACAAACGTTAGCTAAAATGCAAAAAGGCGTAAATAACAAAATTATAATTTTACAGGAGAAGCAAAAACACTAAAAAAAATAAATAAACTCGTAGTAAAGTCTCCTTATTTTTTGTTGGCGTCATTTTAGAACGCAAAAGTGTAAAATTTTCTCAAGACATGTAGTTTAATGGCATTTATAGTAATCAATCAAAAACTTGATTTTGAATTTTTGTTAGTTACGCCTTTTTGCATTTTACTAACGATATATAAGTATGTAGCTCATCACTTCAAATGGAAAATGCCCTAAATAACATTTTAGTAGCCTTACAGCAAAAACCCAAAATTTGCTAAAAAGTAAAACTTTTATAGTAAGTTAATGCTTTTAGACTTTGCTAATAAACTCTCTCTTAACTTTCGATGAAGTTTACAAATTTTGCGGTGCCATAACTTACTTTAAGATTTTCTTAGTTAAGTTAAGGCATTTGTATTTTTGGCACAGATTCCTTAGAAAACACAATTTCTATTATTTTTTTCTTTTTTTTTAATTTTCTTTCCTTGCTAAGGCATAAGAAAAAGAAATAGGAAAAATAAGAAATTTTATATGCTAACAATTTAATTTTTTCATGACATTTAACTTCCGGCATTCACATAAATTAAACATCAGACACCAAATGTACTCATTTTGGAAATTCGACACACGGAGTGGGCGATGTTCAGCGAAAGAAAAATTATATAAAAAAAGAAATTTAAGAAAAAAAAAAATTGTAAAAGCAAAAATAGGATGAAAAATGTTTTTGATTAAATAGACTTATACTTGTGTAAAAGATCGCAGCATAAAAACACACACATAAAAAAATAACAGAAGCAGACAGCCAAAGAAATTAGCCTAAAATGAAATTTTGTGATGCAGAAGTAATAAAAATTTGGATAACTTTCAATGCTTCAAAAGCCAATTTTAAGATATTTATTTTAATCAATATATAGGAAATAATTTTATTTTAATTCAACACAACTAAACATCACTAAAATTGCAAGTAACTTTAAAGCTACAATGGTGCATATTCATAGCCAAAACTAAGTATATTTTAAGAGTTTAAAATCATTATTTTGTATGGTAATACGGGGTTTTAATTTTTAAATGTAACTAAGAATATGCGCCAATCTTCTTAAACTCTGATGAGATTTGAGTTGTTTTTTACTTGAGGGCCATTATTACAACTTAAATTTAGTTAAAAGTAGGATTTTATCGAACATATAAAAAGTTTAGTGTGCATGAAATTAAAGCAATTTGACTTGTATAAATTTTCTTATAATTATTATAGTAATTAATATGTTTTGAATTTGGATGAGAAAAATTTACAAAAAATTAGTTTTGACAATTTCATTTCTATTTTGGTGATTTTCTGCTAGATTTTTTTATGATTATTTTATAACAATTTATATAAAAAAGTGTTACATAAAAACAAATTTATTATCAAATGCATATATATTAAGACAAACTACTTAAAATTGATTTTGGCGACTCTTGCGGATTTTTAAAATTAATTTGGCGAAACAGGGCGATAAAATCTGACAGCCGAGATAGAAGACGCGAAAAGTCTTGGAAGAGAAGTGATTTAAATAGAAAACAATAGAACACAAGACAAGACAAGACAAGACAAGACAAGACAAGACAAGACAAGACAAGACAAGACAAGACAAGACAAGACAAGACAAGACAAGACAAGACAAGACAAGACAAGACAAGACAAGACAAGACAAGACAAGACAAGACAAGACAAGACAAGACAAGACAAGACAAGACAAGACAAGACAAGACAAGACAAGACAAGACAAGACAAGACAAGACAAGACAAGACAAGACAAGACAAGACAAGACAAGACAAGACAAGACAAGACAAGACAAGACAAGACAAGACAAGACAAGACAAGACAAGACAAGACAAGACAAGACAAGACAAGACAAGACAAGACAAGACAAGACAAGACAAGACAAGACAAGACAAGACAAGACAAGACAAGACAAGACAAGACAAGACAAGACAAGACAAGACAAGACAAGACAAGACAAGACAAGACAAGACAAGACAAGACAAGACAAGACAAGACAAGACAAGACAAGACAAGACAAGACAAGACAAGACAAGACAAGACAAGACAAGACAAGACAAGACAAGACAAGACAAGACAAGACAAGACAAGACAAGACAAGACAAGACAAGACAAGACAAGACAAGACAAGACAAGACAAGACAAGACAAGACAAGACAAGACAAGACAAGACAAGACAAGACAAGACAAGACAAGACAAGACAAGACAAGACAAGACAAGACAAGACAAGACAAGACAAGACAAGACAAGACAAGACAAGACAAGACAAGACAAGACAAGACAAGACAAGACAAGACAAGACAAGACAAGACAAGACAAGACAAGACAAGACAAGACAAGACAAGACAAGACAAGACAAGACAAGACAAGACAAGACAAGACAAGACAAGACAAGACAAGACAAGACAAGACAAGACAAGACAAGACAAGACAAGACAAGACAAGACAAGACAAGACAAGACAAGACAAGACAAGACAAGACAAGACAAGACAAGAAAAGACAAGAAAAGACAAGAAAAGACAAGACAAGACAAGACAAGACAAGACAAGACAAGACAAGACAAGACAAGACAAGACAAGACAAGACAAGACAAGACAAGACAAGACAAGACAAGACAAGACAAGACAAGACAAGACAAGACAAGACAAGACAAGACAAGACAAGACAAGACAAGACAAGACAAGACAAGACAAGACAAGACAAGACAAGACAAGACAAGACAAGACAAGACAAGACAAGACAAGACAAGACAAGACAAGACAAGACAAGACAAGACAAGACAAGACAAGACAAGACAAGACAAGACAAGACAAGACAAGACAAGACAAGACAAGACAAGACAAGACAAGACAAGACAAGACAAGACAAGACAAGACAAGACAAGACAAGACAAGACAAGACAAGACAAGAAAAGACAAGACAAGACAAGACAAGACAAGACAAGACAAGAAAAGACAAGACAAGAAAAGACAAGACAAGACAAGACAAGACAAGACAAGACAAGACAAGACAAGACAAGAAAAGACAAGACAAGACAAGACAAGACAAGACAAGACAAGACAAGACAAGACAAGACAAGACAAGACAAGACAAGACAAGACAAGACAAGACAAGACAAGACAAGACAAGACAAGACAAGACAAGACAAGACAAGACAAGACAAGACAAGACAAGACAAGACAAGACAAGACAAGACAAGACAAGACAAGACAAGACAAGACAAGACAAGACAAGACAAGACAAGACAAGACAAGACAAGACAAGACAAGACAAGACAAGACAAGACAAGACAAGACAAGACAAGACAAGACAAGACAAGACAAGACAAGACAAGACAAGACAAGACAAGACAAGACAAGACAAGACAAGACAAGACAAGACAAGACAAGACAAGACAAGACAAGACAAGACAAGACAAGACAAGACAAGACAAGACAAGACAAGACAAGACAAGACAAGACAAGACAAGACAAGACAAGACAAGACAAGACAAGACAAGACAAGACAAGACAAGACAAGACAAGACCAGACAAGACAAGACAAGGCAAGACAAGACAAGACAAGACAAGACAAGACAAGGCAAGACAAGACAAGACAATATAAGAAAAAAAAGAAAAGTAAAGAAAAGAAAAGAAAATTAAACAACTAAAATCCATATTCTCGATTAACATGATAAGTAGAATTCTGATCGGGCTAAATAGCAGGGCGCTTTTTAAATAGCTTATTTGAGCAAACGCTTTCTACAAAGCTGCTGGTTACTTCAAGAAATTCTGTTTATCCATCAGAATATTATTCAAATTGGCCTCCGCACTGCTTTTACTTTTAAATATCTCAGTTAGTGTGAGTATGAACAAACTAAGGTCGGGTTTTCATCTGTGTGCCATGTGCCACACAAGTGTAAAAAAGCGTAACCCCTAATTACTAATGAAAAACAGTTTGATTTAGACACGTATTTATTAAGTTAAACAGTTTCATACATAACTAATAGACAATTTTATAGAATCCAATATGATTGGAATCAAACAGTTTTTCATTAGTAATTAGTTGGTTACGCTTTTTTGGGCAAATGACACACAAGAAATGCCAGATGCCAGATGTAAGCCTAAGAGGGATAAAAATGGAGACAAAATTTTATTTGATAGTATTGTGATATATTCACATTAGATATTTTAATTACATTTTCCTTTATTATAAGTGCTAAATATATCGTAGCCTGTTTTAATATTTAATATTTAAAAAATCGTCTTTTAATTTTGGTATGTGCAATCAAGTGTATTAAATGCCCAAATTTGTGATTAAGCTTCGAAAATTTGTCATTCCATTATTCAGGGAAATAATTAGGCAGAAATATGTTGTACATACAAGTAACTAGTTATGACTAATAACAACTGAAATCAACTCTTATATAAAATGCATTTCATATGCCAAATGAAAATTTTTTTTGTCAACTTTTTCCATTAAATAGTTTGACCACCTGTTTTACAATCCGCACGATCGATTCTGTGAAAAACACCCATTTATTTGAGTGATTTTCATTCAAAAATTTTAAAGGAATCGCCTGCCTTATTTGTGGAAACAGGATGTTAATTTCCAATATATAATTGAGTAAGGAAATCTAAAATAACTTCTTTAATTAAAAAAATGCATGTTATAAAATTTCGATTTCATGATGCATGTTGATGCAAATGAGAAATACTGTTTCATATTTCATAACAATTCTATTTGTTTTGGTTTTGCTTTGTCAAAATAATTAAGAAATATTCCTTCAGGGCTAAAAACTTTAAAATTTTCTGCGAAATCGTTTTATGGTTTTTGCTCCTCGGCTGGTCGATAGCTTAATTTCTATGCGAAAAGCAAAAAAAAAAATTTTTTTTTAAATGTTTTCTTTATTTCTTTGTTGGAAAATTGTTAATAATTTTTCACAGTTCCAGTTAATGCCAGTTGCCTTGATATAGCAGTATGGTTTCAGAAATATTTCAATGTGACTTCTCGTTTTTATATTTCATGTCCTCCATTGATTGTGAGTGTTCAATGAAACATGTATTTGGCACCAAAGCCAAACAATCTTCTCTTCGATGTATTCGCCTTTTTTCTTGCATTTGATTTCATTCCTCCTCTTAAGGAATAGTTTTTATTTGGTTGTGCAGTGTGCATGTATGCATGTGTATGGATATGTTCAGAAAAACTCTGTTAATGTGTAATTTTTCTCTCTCTTTGTTGTTGTTTTCTTGTGTGTGTGTGTGTGTGTGTGTGTGTGTGTATGTGTGTGTGTGTGTTTTGTGGTTGGATATTGTGCAATGGTCCCACAAATCGAATGTCAATTTTCGACTCATTTTACGGAACACTTAAACTTGTCGTTTTTCTTGTTTTGTATAGTTTTGGTTGCAGTTAAATAATTTTTTTTTCTTTTTTAATTTTTTGATTGCTTCAATTGCAGGAGTTTTAATGATATTTGGTTTGGTAAAGCAAAATTCTTTTGGAAAAAATTTTCTCATTTGCTTTAGTGGTTGCTGCACAAACAGGGGCGTTGCATAACAGTGACCATTTGCAGATTAAAATCTCGTAAAAATTCAGTGTTCTAAGGTCATTCAATAAAGAAAAGTTTGAAGGTTGGCTGCTGAGCTTTCAAAATAAGAATTACATTTTTGTAATTTGAAGAGAAGTGTGTGAGTATATATTTGTTATTGGCCCCTTGTACAATAATAAAAAAGAAACAAAATCCTTGTTGATTCGTTTATTTTACTGATTATATTTGGCTTTAGTTTTGGGTTAATTTTATTTTTTATTTTTGTTTTATATTTTTTTTGTTGGATTTTCAGCCTTATGAAATTATTGCTAAATTAGATTTGTTTTGCTAATGTATTGTTCAAACTTTTACAAGAAAAGTTCGTATATGAAATAAGTATAAAATACTTCTGTGGTTAAATTGGTAAAATTTTTTGTTTAATGTACACATGAATAACATGCTAAAGAACTAATGAAGCTAAAATATTGGCGAGCAAGGCATTAAAATAATACAGATGGGCAAACTAGTGTTAATGAAAAATCGTATGGCAAAAGTATAATTTAAGAAAAATTATAACAAAAATTTTTTTGTTTTTCAAATGCGGGGGAAGAATTTATTCTTGTTTTATCAATTCTATGGTAATAGTGGGCACTATTTCATATTTTATTATTTATTTTATTTTACCATTCCACAATAATAACGCTTGGAAATTGTATAAATTTTAACAAAAGACTTGAGTCAGTCAATTAACTCCAGCTATTGTTAACTTGTTAAACTAGTTATTAACTCTGAGAGTAATGGAAAAATGATGTCAAAGAAGACGGGATAGCTAAATGGTACTATATTATTGCTGGACTATCGCCTGCAGTACGCGGTATGCAAAAAGCCATATACTGCTTAGTTCATAAAAAAATAAAAGTTCATAATAGGCCCTTTACACCAGCACAAAATCTAGCAGATTTTAATTAAGATTTTTATGAAAATCTATACCGTTTAGACCAACGTTTTTTTTTGACATTTATCAATATTTTTTATACAAAACAAAACCCAGCAACTAAAATATTTCCAAAACTACAACCAAACAACTGCAATGTAGCTAAGTCACACACCTTTTTAAGCAGACCGTAGCTAATTCACTCATCTTTTTTTTTCTATAAATATGTTGTACATGGTGGTGAAAAATAAATAAAAATATTAGATTTTTATTAGATTTCCTACAAATCTACTGACAAAATAGATTTTGTTTTGTATGGGAAATCGAAATCTCATAAGTACTAGATTTCCAGGTAATGTGAATGCCCTTTTAGATCTGTTAAATTTAAAGATTTTATAAACAATTTACTCCAAAAAATTATATATTTTTAGTTCTTTGCGTAATAATTGCTTAATTCACAAATCCTCTAGTATCTTTGTACCGATTATATTATCATATTATATATAGTATACAATTTGTTGTAGGCAATTTTCATATAAAATTGAAATAAACTATTATTTAATTAGAGTATTCACACGGTAGTGTTAAAGTCATAACGTCATAATGTTCTAAACTTTTAAACTAGTTTAAAATGCGACTGCTGTGAGCAACCCCTCATATTTTAGCGTGCTAGTTGAAACATTAACAATATGATACAAAACAAATGAGAAAAAATATTACAAAAATTAAATAATATTTGGTACTAACTAATATGCAAAATTATGAGAAAATTATTTAACGGCTTCTATCTGTTTCCGATAATTATTTGCGAATTTTTGCAATATGTAAAACAAAATTTTTTCGAGCATTTGACCTTTTAAAATTTTAAGGCTTTGAAATTTATTTGCAAATTTTCTTAAGTTTTGCGATCAGGTAATTTTTGATAAAGCTTATTGCTCCTGTGTGTAATTTTAACAAAATTGGATTGAATCAAGCCACATCATTGTCTGATTGAATTATTTTGGTTGTTGTAGTTTTTGCCTTTTTTTACACATGTGACTTTTATTTTATATCACACTTTGCTATCATTTTGTTATTAGCAATTTTTGCAAATTTTCATTTTCGCGAATTTTTCCGATTGTTTGGAATTTCTTATATCTTTAGGTATTTATGTGTTATTTTAGGGCTTGCCTTTTTACCATTTTACCGATTTTTAATACATCTATCTATTTGTGCGAATTTTCATAATTTTGGCAATTTTCTGCGATTTTTGGAATTTCTTAGATTTTTAGGTATTTCTAAGTAATTTTGGAGCTTGTTTACAATTTTGCAATTTGTTGCAAATTTTTGCAATAAAAGTGATTGTTCCCAATTCTTTGTTTTTTTAACAGTTTTTAACTCTTTTTTTATTAAGTATCAGACTTTAATATATTTTTGATGTCACCAAGTTTTTGCGAATTTTCGTTATTGCGGATTTTTAAAAGTTTTCTGCATTCCTTACAATTTAAGCATTTTTTAAATAAATTTTAGGTTTTTTTCAATTAAAAAATTATTCGCGAATTTTCGCAAATTTTTTGCACGTGAGATAATTTTTGATTCATAAAATCTACTGAGTTTGCTCGTTTACAGTTTTTGAGACTTTGGAAATGTTTAGAAGATATTTGCATTTTTGCAAGTTTTCGCGATTTATATACTGTAAGTCTATACTCCAGTTATTACTTTTTTTCCGGTCTATATAATTAGCTTTAGAATATTGTTTTCATTATTTTAATCCCTTGCGAATTTGTATATTTTTTGCAATATATAATGATTTGAGTAGAAATTTGCTTAAGAAAAACGCCACGTATTTAAACGTAAATGGACATTTTGTCGAAAAAGAAAAGTAAAAAGCAAAATAATTAGTTATGACAGTAACAAATATATAGAGTGAAGAATTGTATTAATATAGTACTCCTTTTGTATGAAAGAAAATAAAAATAGTTTTAAAAAAAGGTTTAAAATGTTAGGACTTTATGACTTTATGAACTTAAGACACCCTTGTGAATACCCCAATTATGTTTTACATTTGTTTTATTTAGAGAGAGGCTCTCTGAGAGAATTTGTATGTAGCTTGTTTTTCTTTTGTCATTTAAAATACAAAAAAACATTAATGCACTGCACACAGGGTGTTCACAATTAAAAAGCAGTGCCTCGTTTCTGTAAGGAATGTGAGAACTTTTCGAGTCGAGAAAATTGTTATCATCGTGTGAAACACAGGGTGAGTAAGAAAAAAAACTGGCCAATGAGCAAATGAAAACAACACATTTATTTTTTTGTTTTGTTTTTCTAAGGCAAATAAGATACATAAAACTGCTTTTACCATAAGTGCCTTATTATGTGTTGAGAAAAAATATAATTGGCTGATGAATGAATGAATGAAAGCAAAATTGCACATACATATGTAAGTAAATGATACATGTACATGAAACACATGCATATGTAATTACTCTCAGAGCAAAATTGTCTCTTTCTCTCTCTATACTTTGGCTGCCCCACAAAATAACATAATGAAACAGGGTTAGCGTTCATACGACTAAAGTCGCAATTCGACCCTTTTTTTTAGCGGTCTGCGACTTTTTGTGAGACTTTTTTTATGAACGACTTTTGCGAATTTTTTGATTTTCTTGGGACTTTTTACCCTTTTTTGTAAAGATTCTTACAAAAAACATTAATATTGGAGTAATTTAAATTTTTTTATAAAAAAAAAAATAACTCCGTCAAAACTTAAAAGCAATTCACAGATTATTGTTGATTTGGAAGCACTTTTATTATTTTATATTATATTACGTTCTTGGAACCTTGTTATGTATACAATGTATTTAAGAAAATTTTCCCTAGTTTTCAGTAAAAGTTTCAAAGAATAGTGTTAGCAAAAAAGCGTTTAAAATAAAAATTTTGGTTTTACAATGCTTATTTTACAAAATTATTTTTAGCTGCCGCGCCAATGTAAGAAAAAGTTGTAGTAAAACATACAAGTGTGTACTAACATGTGAACATTTTGAAACTAGCTTTTCTTAAAAATTCTGTTAGCTTTAAATTTAATAGACAAAGATATGGAAGAGTGGATTCCAAAAAAGTAATATATATGTATGTTGAAGTATAAAATACATTCTCCCAAAAAATAGGATATATGACGCCAAGATCAAACGAATAGAATTGAAGTAAAGAGCTAACGGGGTTTTGGTTCGACATGTCAGAATTTTGTAAAAAATATCTTGACATTGGCAGCATACGACAGCCAAATTGATTAAACTTGAGTAGATTTCTTCAGTATGCATACAAGAAAATATGTATTGAAGCACATACAATAATGCAACTGCAAATGTCATCAAATATGCAATAAGCTTTTGATTCAATAATATTTTTTTAATAAAAAAAGGGTTTAAAAAGATGTGCAACTTTTATTTTCTCACGCGACTTTTTTGTGCGACTTTATTTTTATAGAACGACTTTTTGTGCGACTTTTTAAAAATTCCCAGCGGTAACCCTGTAACGAACGTCCGCACATACATCTGCACATCATGTATTTGTTTCAATAGTGGTTTTTTCATATATTTGTATTACAATATGTATTTTTGGAGCAAAAACAGATCAAACAGTTGCCCAACAGCAATACAATAAGCAATTGTTATTTGTTTTCAATTGTATTTTAATTTGGAAAAGCACGCACACACAATAACTCTTATACTAGTTCTGTCGCTCACACTACAATTATATGGTACATACCATGGTATATTTGTTTTGGCTATACAAACGAGTATACAAATGCAACCCTTTAGTACATACTTATGACAATTTGGACACAAAGATTTTACAATATTATGTTTTATAATTTGTTTTTATAATTTGCGTGTTAGTTTTTTTTATTAAGCATTTTATTCAACAAAAAAATTATGATATATGTACATTAAACCATTTTTTTCAATATATACAAAATTTATTTATTTTTCTTTCTTTGTTGAAAGTTTTATTTATATCTCAGAAACTTGCCAGAGTATAGAAATATAGAAATTTGGTGATAAAATAGCGAAGGAGGTAAACAATAATATATATTTTTTTAAAAATTTTAAAAGTACCATTTTTTTAGTTACAGCATCATGAATCGTGGATTCCAAAGAAACAACATCTATAATTGTGATAACCTTTTTTATTTTTATGGTCGTTGCAGCACTATTATAATACCTTTGAAACAAGGCATAAATCATTCGGCTAGCCTAGATATTAAAAAAGTTATAACAATTTATATGAAGGCAGTTTTAAGAAATTTTCGTATTTTTTCGTACATCATAATTTGGGAACCACTGGCAATATTATTAAATTTTTTTTGGTGAAATGTTAGTTGTACAAAACTTAACTACCATATCGAGTTTGGTTGGATTCAGAAGGGGTCGGGCGCAATCACTCGTTGGTTTTATATGGAATAAGTCATAGATATAAAAAACATTTTATTTATTTTTTAAAGATTTTTGTTTGCGGTTTTCAAACTTATTTCCCCTTATTGCGAATGGCGTCGTCGACGTCACATCAAGACGACACTAAAAATTGTCACTTGTCTACTCTTTGTCGACAAAAATTGACTACTATTAACCTGCTCCATTAATTTACAAAGCCTTCGAGATTAGTGAGAGATTGTCAATAAGATCCAATTTTTCCCGGTAAAGAGTATACAAGTGACAAAATTTGCTGTCGTCTTGATGTGACGTCGACGACGCCATTCACAATAAGGGGGATTATGTTTGTGTATTGTGATTCTTAATATAGTATTAAGAGTCTTACTATACCCATACGGAGTTTGTTAGCTAAATTCAAAAATTTTTTGGGTTGAAGTCTACTGACGAGTTCCAAAAGCGGGAACGAAATGCTTAACCATAAAAACAAGCCAATTTTTGAAAGTACAAAAAATAGTTGAACCTTTTATTTGATTCAGTTATTTTTTTTTCAAATAAAACTTAAAAAATTGGTAAGAATTGTTATTGATTCAGTTAATTTATTTTCTGATAATACGAAAAGTTTTAGTGAATATGTTTGTAAATTATAAAAAAAAATTTGCTGAATAATACAAAAAAAAATCTGTTTTTTGTGAATATGTTTGTAAATTATAAAAAAAAATTTGCTGAATAATACAAAAAAAAAATCTGCAAAAAATTTTTCTGTTCCTATTAATACATTTGACTGAAAATATTTTGATATTTTTTTTCTAATGCCATAATAAGTTAACTAAAAATAAAATTTTTTTCCAGTTAAATTTTTACAAAATTGTTATCAGAATCTAAAAATTTCTTTGTAGGTCCGCATTCATACAAAATATTTACTGATTCAATGGATTTGATTACTGAAAACGAAATTTAGTTTTTTCTGTGAAATAACACAATACAATTTGTTGTGAATTAAGCAAATAATGCATATTGTATATCGTTAGCTTAAATGCAAAATATCTTAACTACGTACTTTGGGGGTTACGTACCCCACAGGTGAAAAGGAAACGTATTGTTTTCTCTGCGATGTCCTTCTGTATGTCCGTCACAGGCTGTTTTCTCGAGAACCATAGGAGCTAGACTTTAGCAGCCACAACAACAAATATATGACAGCTAAAAATATATTGAAATCCTAATGTAATATACAAACAATTTTATAAAGACACTTGAAATTTGTAAAATTATTGTATTTTATGCAGACCACAACCTCTAATACTGAATTTAAAAGAATTTAATTGCAGGGTATTCTATCAGTTAATGTAATTTTTACTTTCCAATTTTGGCTACTTGTTGTATCTTGGAAACTGTAAAAAGAAAACTCTTGAAATTTTCCAAAACGCTGAAACTAAAAAAAAAATCCCTAATTAAAAGAAATCCCAAAAAGAAAAATTGTCAAACACCGAAAAAATCGCCAAAACTAAAGAAACACTAAAACTAAAATAAATTGACTAAAATCGTAAAAATCGCTAAAAAAAACAAAAAAAAACGCTATAACTAAAAAGTTCAGAAATAAAAAAATATCGCCAAAATGAAAAGAGTGCCAAAAAAAATTGCTGAAGTGTAAAAATCGCCAAATCTAAAAACATCGGTAAAACTAAAATAAATTGCCAAAAACTGAAAAAAATCGCCCAAAATTTAAAAAACGCCAACATTAAGAAAACGCTAAAAGAACAAAAAAAGAAAGTGCCATAACTAAGGAAAGAAGCCAAAAATTAAAAAAAATCGCAAAAAACCGAAGTTTCCGTGTACTTCATTAAAAAAAAATGCATTCTTTAGGTAAACTATTTGATCTTGTAGGCTAAAGTTCGTACGGAATCCTTCGTGTAAGAGTCCAAGTAGCACTTTATTGAATTTTTTTAATATTTTAAGAGAGAGAGAGAGAGAGTGAAAAAATAAACAAATAAATATATTCAAGTGACTGTAGTAAAGTTTTACTTTTTCAATACGGCTGATTGGTGTGATAAAGGTTTGAAATTTTGTGTTGCATTGTAATGCCCAATAAATAATTTAATATTCGATTTTGAATTTTTTGGAGTCTTGCAGTTCAGCTGATGATATGTTAAAAGTGCATTAATATAACGAATAAAAAAACCAAATTATGTTATATCGAACCTTTTTTTTATTCTATCGTATGCAGTGTTGCCAGAAGTAGGGGAAAATCCTTACATGTAGGTATTTTTGATACTAAAATAGAAGCGTAGGGAAAATCGGACAGATTTTTTATATTGTCCAAAGTGTAGGGATTTTTTCGTCATGTCGCATTATTTTTGAAATAAATGCAAACATAACATTTGTTTAGTAATATTTTCTTTTTCAAAACGTTTCAAAAATGTTCTTTTCGCTCAAATCGCTTAAAAATATATTTCCAGAGTTGTTTGTGGTTTAAAAAGTTGGCCACACTAATGTGTACATATGTATGTATAGGCCAAGGCAAATTCATATACCAGGTAGTGTCCAGCTTGCAACAACAAAATCTGCCCAGGACTTTATTGCAATGAAAATTGACAAATCAAACTTCCTAAAAATTTTATTGCAATGAAATTTGATAAGCTAAAGTTCCTAAAAAAGAGCTGCTGTTAACTTAGCACCACCTGCCACATGAATTCGCCTTGGTATATGATTTTTCTAAGATATCATTCAATATTGAAAGATGATTTGAATTTATCCTTTAAAGTTTTATTTGAAAAAGAACTATTCATATTAATTTTTAAGAAACTTAATGTTGTTTTAATTGAATTTAATTAAAAGTACATATGAGTGTATTATTTTTTTTTAGTTTCTTACTTATTTTTTACCAATGCTTTAATAAACATATATATTTTCTTATAACTAATAGTTTTCTTCTATTTTAATGACAAAAATTCGTAGGAATTTTCGTAGGGAAATTTTTTCAACGTGTAGAGAAAAATTAGTTTCTTTTTTTGGCATGTGTAGGTATTTTTTTTTCGAGAAATCAATCAATCAATCAATCAAATCAATCGAGAAATGTTGATCGTATGCAATATGTTTTCGAAAATAGACTTTTTTTTATTGATATTAAAATTTTATAGGCCTACCCACAGTTTAGAATTATCAACATGCCAAAATTATTGATAAATTTTAAGCGACAATTTACGTACGAAAACATATCGAGCATCACTTTCGATTTTATCGTAAGCGGCAGAAATTAAGTTTTTCGGAAGAAGTTTTTTTTTAACTATTCAAATATGTTATATATATATATAATATGTTATTTTGCAGCTTGTATCTTAAAAGATATCAAAAATTTTTGCATTTTGATGATTCTAGACTATGGGTAGGCCTATAAAATTTTAACTTCAATAAAAAAGTATATTTTCATTAAAATGTAGCTTACGATACAATGAAAAAAAGGCTCGATCTTTGAATATTAAAAAAAAAACATTCAGCTGAAGAATTTAATTTTTTTCACTTACGATTAAATCGAAAATAAGTCTCGATTAGGGATGTAACGAATACTAGTTTAGCGAATGCGAATGCTAAAGCGAATAATACATTTTAATTGTTGCGAAAACGAATGCGAATGCGAATATTACAATTCGTAAAAATATCACATGCAAATAAGTTTATATAAGACTAGGGGGTCGATTCTGGTTCTGTGATAATGTGAAATGAAAAAAAAACTTTTCATTTTCATTTACACAACCATTTTGCATAATACTTTTCACAATTACATAAAATGCGATTCTCGTTGCTATTATGAAAACATTGTTTTATTCCGTTGTGCCTATGAAACTTTTGTTTTTATGCTACTGAAATATGTCATGTAAATAAATAATACTAATTATTATTTATGTACATATTGCAACAAACTCGGTATGAGCATAGGTAAAAGTGTTTAAAGGCTTATCGCTACATAATTAAACTTAATATTTATCTCTTCTTTATTATAGATTGGGCAAAATTGACGCTTCCAATTGCAAGGTCCCTTGTTTGTTCTGAATCATCGTCACAAGCAGAATTTAGGACAAACTACTTCAAACCATAGGAGTTATTATTCGTTTCTTCTGTAGGAATAGGGACATGTGTTATGCCGTGCACGTCTCCTGTCGAGCTTAAATGTCAAACAGTGGCTGTGCTGAATAAAGGTTTTCTTTTTATCAGCCATGAAGATCTGCAGAAGGCTGGGTACGCAAAAATATTTACTCAGGAAAGTATTTATTATTATTGCTCTTATACTTAGGAGAGAAACCCCTTTAGTCCGGCCGACAGCTTTGAAGGCTAAAAACTTATGAAGCTACTGTTTGATATGCTCGTAAAATCTTATGTTTTTGTAAAAGGCAAATGATGCCCATCATGACATCATGGACGTTATTATTTCCTTTTTTAAATGCTACCGCGCACATCTTAAACCACCGCATTTAATTTTCCACATTCTATCATCATAAATTTTAGCATGACCTAAAGGCATGACCTATATGTACATCTCTGCACTTTTCTTATCTGATCTTGGTACTCACTGTCTGCAGACGCATCTGTTACCGGATTTTTTTTTTTATTAACTGAATTTCGGAATTGTCGCTTGCAATTTCAACATCCACCTCTAAATAATTCACAAGATATTATTTTTGATTATGTACTTAAATTTCGGACTTGTTGTTAACAATTTCGACATCCTCTAAATAATTTAAAATAAAAAAAAAATTGATTTTCGCCGTTGCGCGAGTTTTTTCTAGCTTCTTTACTGTTTTTCACGTAAATATTTTTTGTGTAAAATAATTTATCATATGAAAGGTTTTTTAAGTTTTTTTTTCACAGTTACACTACACAAGAATCGACAGAGTTATGTAACTGTGAAAGGTTTTGTTCCATTCCCCATTTTTTTTTCATAATGAAAATGTATTTAAATTCTTTTAATTTTTCACTGAACGGGAATCACAAATGCTATGAAATTGTGAAAAAACTTTTCATTTCACAGTTTCACAGAACGAGAATCGACCCCTAGGTGATAATAATTAAAAATAAGTTTACAAAATGTTAGGCAATCAATCTATTCTTCCTTGGCCCTAAAACCAGGTACTCATTTCAACATTTCATGTGAAATGCTGTCAAAATAAATATAAGAAAATTTGGAATGAATATTTCCTGAATAAAAACTTGTAGAAGTAGTACTCTGTTCATCTTGGGAAAAAAATAAGAAATATATCTTCAACATTTTAAGTTTTTAAGAGAAATAATATGAGTGGCACTTGTTTCGCGTGGAAAAAAAAACAAGGACTAGTTAATATTGTCTGGATTTGAAATTTGTTGTACGAAGTAATGAAAGTTTGAACAGACTAGTCTTAAGCAGAAAATATTTTCGCGCAAATCAAACACTGCCTTTTCTTTTTCAAAAACTGAAAAATATTTCCAAATACCGCTGGATTCTGGTTCCATTTTGATACTTATGAGAACTTATTGATAAAATGTTTTCCGCTAAAATTTTGAATATTTGATTAGAATGGTTTACTTGTGGGTACATGTGTGCCCTTGATTATGAAAATGGTCTGAGTTATGTATATGCAATTTTGTCTTGAAATATTTAATTAATCTTTAAAAAACTTCAATTGATGTTTAATAAATATCTAATAAATTTATATTATTCGAGACTAGCACAACTGTAAATTAAAATGTTGCATAATATAAAAATATTTTTTTCATTTGTTCAAAAGTAATCTACTAAATATCTCGAATAAAGAAATGTATGACTTAGACCACTTTCATAATTAAGGGCACACATGTATCTTTTTCATGCTGACTTAAAATAATTTTCGACTTTTTGACGTTTTCCTAAGAGAAGTTCAAATTTTTTTTTTTGTCCTTAATATTCAAAAGCGAATGCAAATAGTAAAAGTAAGCGAATAATTTGCGAATGCGAAAGCGAATGCAAACATCCGTTACATCCCTAGTCTCAATATAAAAAAATTACAAAATATTACTTTGAAAATGGAAATTTATTACAGAATAAGAATCAATGGAATTGTGTGGCACCCTCTTTCTACTAAAATTAAAAAGAAGGTTGAAAAATATATTCTTATTTTCTAAAACATCGTTATATTATCTCTGGAGACCTACGGTTTTACCACCATTTCCTTCAATGAATTTTAATTCTTTTTTAAACTAAAACGAGTTTTATTTGAATCAAAGTAACTATTTCTTTACAAATTGTTTTATTTCAAATTTCTTCATATGTGGGTGTAAAATAAAATTAAACTGAGTTAGATTTCTGATAAAAATTTATTTACCCCATAACAACGTACAAAACGAACTTAGAAAAATCGATAAATATTAGAGAAAAAAAATTAATATTAAAACTTTTAATTTAATACCCGTATTCTAATAAATTGTGACAAACTTTTTGTTATACAATTTTGTCAAATTTCTTGTTATATAATTTCAAGGCATATTCACTAGGTAGTAGCGGAAACGCAGCTCAGCAATTTTTTTTTTAAATTATAATTCATTCGAAGCTTCAAAAATTGTTTACGAAAGAGAAATTAAAAAAAAAATGTTACCAAATTTTCAATGTGAAAAATATTTTATTAAAAAAATTCTTTTGAAACAAATTTAAAAATATGAAAAAACTATTGAAAAATTGTGAAAAGTGGCCTAAACGTTGCAAATTTTGTTAGTGGTAGCTGCCGTGAAGAAATTTTTTCAAATTTATGTGAATAATTTTCATTATTATTATTTTACAACAAATTCTATTTTTGATATTTTGGATCAACTAAAAGCCATGTTGTTTTTTTTCATTGTTGTATTTTTTCATTGTTCTTGTAATCCTGATATTACCTGGAAATAAATGTGCCTTGATATAATTTTAAATAAAATTGTCATGGTATTCTGCTGCTCATATGACAAGGAAAAGATTAAAGAACTCAAAAAGCTTTCAACATACTATGGTGAGATTTATTTCAAATTGACAACTATATTTATTTATTTAAAAAATAATAAAAAAAATGTATTATGAATGTAAAGAAATGTATTTTTTTTATTTCTTTAGCCGGAGTATCTTGCATTTACATAAGTAATTAGCAAACGATGGTCGCACACATAGAAATGTACTAACAATACATTTTGAAAAACACACGGACAGGACAGTATAGGTTCGTAGTTTCTCCAAAAAAGGTTTGATTGTGAAATCTGTGGAAGAAAAATTGTAATGGTATGAGGGTAATAAAACCCTCTACCAAACAAATCTTGTAAGCATCTTATTCCAAAAAAATTATTTCTTGCACTTTTTTTTTTTTTTTTTTGCAAAAATTAAGGAACAAGTTTACCATCGGAATATTCAGAAATATTAAATTTTTAATTTAAAAAGTGATCTGTATGAGCTATTAGAGTGCCTAGACACGTTCAAATTTTATAAATATATGCGCAAAAGTTGTCCATTTTACCATAGCTACAACTACAAATATTGTTGGCAAAAAACCAGGAGTCCCTGGATGTTATTTTGGAAAAAGTGAAAAAAATGTTTCCTTTACTTTTGCAAAAAAAGTGCACAAAGCAATTATTTTTATTGGCATAAGATGTTAACAATTTTTCAATAATCACGCTTTTTTCTCTTTAATTCTCACAACTAAAAAGTAGATTAAAAAGAAAATTAATAAATTTTTATTTTGTTATGTGCTTTTCATTAGGTGCTAGTTCACACTGTGAAATTTCTGACGTCTATTTTTCTTAATTCTCTTTTGAAGTTGCTACCAAAAATTCCTTGCATTCATACGATGTTTTTTTTTTGGACGTCTAATTTTACTTCTCTTCACCCATATAGCCAATAAGCCAGAAGAGTAACAATAAAAAATAACAATAAGATAGAAGAGTAACATTAAAACGTAACAACAATAACAACAAGAGCAATGTAAAGAGAAATATGAAAAAAAATATGGAAAACAGAAACCGAGTCATTTTTTCTACCCCTCTTTCTTCTCTACACCGCTCGCTAACAAACAAAAATTGACGTCGAAAAATAGACTTCATAAAAGTCTTCGTGTGAATTAGGTGTAGGTGACAAATTTATTATATTTTATTCATGACAAAATATTTTTCTGAATACCGAAAATATACAAATAGTCATTCACCTCAGTTTTGTTATAATTTTGTCATTGTCACAGAGGTTAGAATACGGGTATAAACTTCATTTTCACACACTAGGTCCCTTCTCTCGGAGAAGGTCACATATGTGAATTTTTCACTTTTGTACGCAAATTTTTCATCAATAATACTTATTGCATTTTTGGAATACAATCATTAACCCATTAAATTTTTAGTGTAAATAAAGGTTTACTGATTTTACTAAACAAATCTGGATACTTTATTTATTTAAACATTTCTGTTTTTAGTCTTACGAATTGCGTTAGAACTAAATTTTGGAAGTCCAAAATAAAGGCTCCTTTATTTCTTCAAAGATTAAAAAATAAATATGATTTTGGTAAAAGCACTCACAGAAAAGTCACAATTTGTTAAACTAAAAATCTAAATCTTAATGTAAATCTTTTTCTTATTATAATATTAATCCTCCAAATTTGTCTTATTGCCACTTTACTTATTTTATCGTTATTTTACTTCAGATTTATTATTATTCGACAATTTCTAATTTTCAACTTCCCGTTCTTGATTCTAGCATATAAAGACCCATAGACATACATACACAACGAAACATCATGATTATTTTAAGCTGTATTTGTGTTTATTTACTGCAATAACTGTACAAATTGTATATACGAGTAGTGAAGGTGGTCGTGTAGATTTTATATAAAGGGTGTTTTTTATTGAGGTATAGAACTTTAAGTTGGCATCACTGGCGGCCATTTTGTCAGCTGTCAAGTGATTAATATTTAGTTTGGTTTGCCATTTTATCATAAACAGGTTGACAAAAGAACAACGCTTGCAAATCGTGCAAATTTATTTCGAAAATAATGGTTCAGTTCGCGAAGTTTACCGCAAGCTCCGTCCATTTTATGGTCGACATAATCGTCCATCAGAGCAATTAATTCGGTTAACCATGGATCGTTTTCGCACTACGTTTACTCTATGTGATGATACGCATCCGCAGAGACGTCGAACAGTGCGCACCGAAGAAACAATTGCCGCTGTAGAGCAAAGTGTTGAAGAGGACCCGAATGAATCGATTCGCCACCGTGCACAGCAATTGGAGCCGACTAACCGACTATTTTGTTCCCGAATTGGATGGCATGAATGTGGATGAGTTGTGGTTCCAACAAGACGCCGCTACATGCCACACAGCGCACGTCACAATCGATTTATTGAAGGAAACATTCGATGAGCGCATAATTTCGCGGAATGGACCTGTCAATTGGCCACCAAGATCGTGTGATTTGACACCATTGGATTATTTTCTTTGGGGATATGTGAAGTCGCTCGTCTACGCCAACAAACCAGAAACGTTAGGGGACTTGGAAGCCAACATTCGTGGCGTTATTGCCAACATACGGCCCATATGCTCGAAAAAGTGGTTGAAAATTGGACCTGTAGAATTGGCTTTATTCGAGCCAGCCGAGGCGGCCACATGCCCGAAATCATATTTAAGCATTAATGGCATAAAATTATCCTTCCAATAAAGCCAAATTGATGGACATTAAAACGATTTTTTTGTGTTTTATTTCAATTCAAAGTTCTATACCTCTTAAAAAAACACCCTATATATTATTCTTTCATTACGTGCCATAACGGCCAAAAGAGCGTAAGCGACATTATATTGGAACATATATTTTTTTTTGGCGATAATCAATTATTAAAGATCGCAAGTAATTGGTTATCGTCAAAAAATTAAGTTCAAAAATTATGTCGCTTAAGCTTTTTTGGCTGTTATAGTACGATATAATTTTACTTCCATTTAATCGAATAAGGCGTTTGGTTTCTTAACATAGCTTTTAATTCGCCCCATCTTCAATTGCTAACTACTTTTTAGATTGCTTTTCTATTTCATAAGAATGTGTGTTTTCAAAGTGAGTGAAAAAGGAATTAAATTTGTTTGTCGTCGGCATTTGTGGCTTAAATGTCAAAGTTATTTTCGTTGCACTAGAGTGAAAGTTACCTACCTACCCATTATTGTGGTCTATTTTATTTTTCTTTCATTTTTTATTTAGTACGAGTATTTGCCCTTTTCACAGGCATTACTGCTGACGATGGTTGTGTTAAATTAAGTGAAAACTTAAGCGATTTAGTCGAACGTTTTTGCCAATAATTATATCTAATGATTAGGGAGTGGAAAAAAACTTAACTTGAGTCGCAGTATTAAGGGCACAAAAGCTAAAACTTCATTATCCCCTTGATGGGCAGAGCAGTAAGGGAGATTACCACGCATATTAAAAAAAATACATATCTGGGAACTTATCCCTGAAGGAAATGTCGATGGTGAAAATGTACTGAGTAGCTTTTGACTTTGTCACCACTACTACTCTACAATTATTCCCCATATAATACTTTGTGCTATAGACATTTAGCATGTGCTTGTCATTGAAATTCTCCTAGTAATACTAAAACAATTGACTTGATAGTGAATTCATAGTTCTTATGGGAACATGGAGACATACCAACCATAAATTTACTGGTACTTTTCTATACCTTAATTTATGTATATTGACAATTTGTTGCAAAATCCACCAGAAATACACCACATCTGTTTTCTCTCTTTATTTTATACTGACGAATAAAAGAGAAATTGTAGACAATGTAACTACTACTAGAGTTTTAGTGTTGACATAGAGACACTTGGCCCCAGTCTGACTGCAGGGTATAGTACACACACATACAACCATCAGGTCCCTACAACTCATTCCACGCCACACGTATCTTTAATTGTATATCCGCGATTATTGCAGAAAACATTTTCAATCGTTGCTCATTACAGGTAGAAAATTATTCAAGGGTGAAAATATGGTCAAAAGCGTACATTTATTTATATTTGGAATTCATTTATATATAAATACATGTGTATAGTTGTATGCATATAACTGCAGGATAAATAATGTTCTTTATATTGTAACTTGAAATTACGTTGAAGCACTATTTTGTGGTTTCTGTTACATCGATTGCTGTGCATTGTGGTTTATACTATCCGCCAAGCTTTCCAAAAATGTTTCTCGCTGTAATCGTACTTATATTAATAAAAATCACAAAAGCACAAACAACAACAACAATAGCAACAAACACCAGCAACAGCAATGTCAACAACAACAAGAGCAACAAACACCAGCGACAGCAATATCAACAACAATAGGCAAACGACATTATTACAGAAGTGGAATATCACATTATCGTTTAGTATTGTAATGAATTTCACATGCATGTGTAAGTCAAATACATACAAACATTTAAACATACATACAGACTATATATGTATGTAGCAGCACTAATAATGAGAGCATCAATACCAACAAAAGCAATAACGACAATAGTTATTTGTATGACAGCCATGGCAGTTATGGTAGGACGATAGATATGTTGATTGTACAAGTGATATTATGAGTTTAGTTAGTTTGGTAGTAGTCAGAGGGGGAGGGCGAGGGGATGGGGTGGGGCATAGAAAAAGATATGGCAGCTGTAACAGTTGGGTTAAATCATAGAGCAGTTAAATGAGAACGTATATAGTTTTTATGATGGCACTATAATTATTACTTATAGTTCTTATTGTTGCTCATTTCGATTCCAAAAACTTTCGACTACATGTGCTGTAGTAGGGTAAACGTAAAAGTTATACACTTCTCTATCAGCTCTGGTGAAAGTATAAGACAAAACTTTTATGAAAGAGAAATCAATTATGATTTTACCTCGGAAACTCTCAAACAAACTTAAAAAAAAAAATTTAAAAGCAGCAGGATCATCTTCATCTAGGATTTTGACAATGGGCCCAACTAGGTCTGCGAGTGGAGGTGCATTTTAGCACCACCCTTCCTAACCTAAGATCTTCATCATTACGAAAACATATACTTGTTATCCAAGAGGATTGTAGAGGGTGGGCATTCTCCACTGTTTTGAATGTAAGAAGCTATTTCGATTAGATAGAAATTCATTAAGGGGCCATTTTAATCACTTCCCAAACTATTAAACCAATTTTTCGACAGAATTAAATCTCTAGGGCTCCCGCTAGTTTTAAATAAAAGTCATTCAACTGATATTTAAAAGAAAATGAAATTTAGGCACTTAATAATTTTTAATCAACTTGGAAACGCTTTAAAACTAGCAAATACCGATAATTTTGCTTTGTTTTTTTCTTTGTACATGTGTTGGGTCTCTATTTTACGTTTTCTTTTATTATCTTTCTAATACTTAATAAAATCCTTTATCTTTTTAAAAACTATTAAACCCTAATTCAGTAAGAAGATTTAGGACGGTTTTGTTTGAAAATACTTTTGAGTTCTTGTGTTTGAATTCTCTAGACTATTTTCTTCAAAAAAGGTTGTTGTCTTTGATAATGAAAAATAAAAATATTATTGCCATGTTTTTAAAACATAAAAATTAAATTAAAGTATAATACAATAGTTTGGAAAATATAAGAAAAAATATGTGTTGGAAATAATGTTTGGAACAAAATCATAAAGCAAATACACAAACTTTTTACTAGAGACAATAAATAATAATCGTTTTAAGGAATCACAACTGCTGCTTTTTTGCGTCTACAGACAAGACGATACAATCGTTGAACATAATTAGGGCATGATACTTTTGTTTGCTCTTTACTGAAGTTTAGACTTTGCATGTCTTGTGGATTTATTCAAATATGAACATTTTTTGGTCGCACCCCACAGCTAAAATTGAGAAAGTTTAATAAAATAAGATTGTTGCTAAACGTAATAAATACTTGAATCCTTCCAACAATAAGCAAGTAAGCACAATTAATAATATAATTTAAATTTTGTAGACCTCCAGTTTTATACTGGAATAATTATTTAGTTATGGGATATATATGGTCACACCTGACACACCACTATCGTAGTACATTTTTTTCAATAGCTGTGAAATATTAAAATGCCAACAAAAGAAGAAATTTAAAGAAAACTTGGAATAGCTTTTAAGTTTAGTGGCAGAGGAAGAGACGAGAAAAGAAGAAATGTTACGAAAATTATTCTGAATAAAGAATCTTTGGAAATAACAAAATTAAAAATTTTAAATTTAAAAAAGATGGCATATCTTCTAAACGGCTGAACCGATTTTCTTTAAATATAACTATAACACTCTCGAATAATTAACCTTTCAAACCGAATAAAACTTGCATCATAATTGGTCCAGCCGTTTGATTGGTACGTGGACTTGTACAAACACACAAATACAAAAACACCCCTTTTTTTAATTGGGGGTTGGGTACACACAATACAGAAACAGATGAAATTTAAATTGTAATTGTTTTTAATACATCTCAAAGTGGTCACTTTAATAAAAATGCAGTCATTAAAGTAAAACTTAACATTCTTTGTAGTCCATAATATTTACAACAGTCTTACCATTGTCGTTTTGTTCTTTTTACTATGGTAAGACTGTTGTAAATATAGTGATGGTAAAATTGAGCTTACAATACAAAAAAGCTTTCAGCAAATTGAAATACGATGAATCAAAACAATTCACATATTCCATTTGCAATAAAATGCTAAGTATATAAAGCAGAAATCTACATCAACTGACACCACACACAGTGGACCAAACACAAAAGAACGCTGATGATGAAGGTTTAGTGGCCTTCGAAAACGGCTGGCTGTTCCGTTCAACTATGTGTTGTTAGTCAGAATATTTACAACAGACTTTGGTGTTATTTGTTCATTAATAATTATCACATGTAATTTGGCTTAAAAAAGCAATACGAACCTTAGCCCGTTCAAATCACAATTTTTTTTCTTTTTCTCTATAAATTAAACATATCTTAGACTCTTAAAAGAAAGAGATTGGTGTAATAAATCAGAAAAATCAAAAAGCTTGATTCCAGGGTTGGGAAACTTACACTTTTTGTAATATATAAAAGTAACTAGGTCTTACTACTTTTTTATTTTTCTTTTATTAAATTAACTTATTTTATACTGCAGTACACATTAAATTGATATTAAAAATTCAAAAAAAGTTTAATACGTGAAAAAGACATTTCCAGGGTTGGAAAACTTTAACTTTTTTCTTATACAAAAGTAATTTAATAAAACAAATTTTTTCTTTTTCTATATATATTAAACATAGCTTATATTCTTTAAAGGAACATATTGGTGTACGAAAACTGAAAAATCAAAAAGAACGGTTCCAGGGCTGGAAAACTTACACTTTTTGTGATATATAAAATTAACTACCGAAAACTAATTTTTATTTTTTTATTTTATAAAATAAAGTTATTTTATACTTTAGCAAGAATGAATTCGGTGTTTCCAGGGTTGGAAAACCTTATTTTTTATACAAAAGTAACTTACTAAATCAAATTTTTCCTTTATTTAATATAAATTAAACATATCTTACATTCTTGAAAAAAGATTGTTTTTAAGAATACAGAAAAATTAAAAAGGGGAATTCCAGGGTTGGGAAACTTACACTCTTTGTGATATAAAAAATTAACTACCGAAAATTAATCTTTATTTTTTTTATTAAATAAACTTCTTTTATGCTTGAGTACGAAAAAAACTGGTATTTAAAATAAAAAAAACAATTAAAAAAATTAAAAAGATGATTGCAGGGTTGGAAAACTTTAACTTTTTTTGTACAAAAGTAACTTAAACAAATTTTTCGTTTTTTCTATAAATTAAACATATCTTAAATTCTTAAAAGAAAGAGATTGGTGTAAGAAATCAGAAAAATCAAAGAGAATGATTTCAGGGTTGGGAAACTTACACTGTTTGTGATATACAAAAGTAACTAAGTCTAAATAATTTTTATCTTTTCCTTTATAGATTATACATATTTTTCGTTTTGGAAAGAAAAGTTTGGTGTAGAAAATTATAAAAATAAAAACCACAGCTTCAGAGCTGGGAACTTTGACTTTTTTTCTGGATATTAAAGTAACTAAATGAAACATTTTATTTTTAATTTCCTTTTTTCTTTTTTTACTTAACACTCTTTCTATATTTTTTTTTAAGAACTACTAGATTGATATAAGGAATCAGAAAAATCTAATTTAGTGATTCTAGGGCTTGTAAATTTATTTTTTTGTACATAAAAGTAACTAAGTCAAATTATTGTTTTCTTTTTGTTTATACTTTATGTATGTGCTTATGTTTGTATCTCTATACTACATAAAAACACTTTGGTAAAGGGTATATAAGATTCGGAACAGCCGAATATAGCACTCTTACTTGTTTAATTTTATACGTTTTTTTTTCGAATAAAACATTTTTTGGACTGGTTAGGGTAATTTTCATTTTGGGTTAGATTATTTAATGGTTTAAACTAGCTTTAATGTATTTATTAAGCACATGAACGCGATTGGAGCAGCGAGTAAAAGCTATTTCAAATATATGAAATAATTATAATCAACTACGTAACATGAAATGAATTATATAACTTTTCCAAAGATGTTTCTTTTTTTAATAAATACCTAATTTTCAAATTAAATCTAGAGTACGGAAAAATTCCTGAATCTCAACAATTTCGGGACCTCAAAAATTCCCGAAATCCAGAGATTTGATGTTTTGAAATATATTAATATATTGTTATAATTTATGATGATAGACATGATGTCATGTCCAAAACTTCATAATTAACATCGCTCGAATTGATGGATTTTCAGTTGGGTTGATCAAAATCGTAATTTTTTTTACCTAAAATCAGCAAATCGGCATTTGTTTATTTATTAATGAAAAAATCGGCAAAATGCCGAAAAATCGGTACTTTTGGCAGCCCTGAAAACGAGTACAAAACTTTTCTTTCGCTGATTTTGGTTTCTTTTTTAAGCACACGGTTGCAAGTTAGTGTACTCGTGGAGAACTGTTGCAAAAAAAGTCTTGTGTTCAAAAAAAAAAAAAAAAAATTGATGAGGCTTGGTAAATATTTTAGTGAATGCTTGAACCAATAAAATACTTGAAACATTGGTTTGTATATGTGATTTATTTGGAAACATCCCAACAAAACATTTTTTTCACCATTAACAGAAATAGTAACTGAAAATAACTATTTTCGAAGACAACTTGAAAAACGAACATTTTATTTGTTTTCAAGATATTTGTAATCAATTTTCACACAATTAGCTCTGCATTATTATCCCGTTGTTCAAGTAAATGAGCGATGATTTTAGACACTGCCCGTTTTTGTGGACCCATGTTTTGCAGATTTACGTTGACAAAAAAATATGAAAAAAAGTAAGCCAATGTATTAATGGTAAAGTAAAAAAATAAAAAAAACATGTTGATTATTGAGTTCTTGTTTCAACTTTGTTATTTGTTGTTGAGCTTCTCATTTGTTTAAATGAAAGTTTATAACATGATAACTCTAGTTGTTCTAAGAAACTTTGGGTAAAGGTTCCCTGAAATTTGTATGCTTATAACATGTAAATTCGAACTACAGAGCAGACAGACCCCCAGGGCTATCATGAATAAAATTCCTCGTGAAATTTCTCCTTCCCAGTTAGAATTTTTTGTTTTCCCTATTGCTATTAGTTGGAATTGTTCCCCTTCAAAAATTTCCCACGGAATTTTATTCATGATTGCCCTGAATTATTTTTGAAAACAAAATCCTCTTATTCTAAATAAAGTGAGAAAAATTTCGAATTTTTAAAGTTAGTTATTTTGTTTCCAGTTGTTTAATTTTAACTGGGATCGTCAAAATCAGTCCCGATTGGCATCCCTAATTAAAAGTAAATTTTATATGCTTAAATGTAGTACTGCACCACTTAATGCTCTAATATAGGTTTGGCTGTAACCACCACTGATCTATATTTATGTAAGTGTTCTTCTCTTCATAATTATTTCCAATTTATGAAGAGAAGAACACAAGTTCACAAGTTCTCAGGCTTATGTAAAAGTTATAATTAAAATGGCGAACTTTTATTAAATGATTAGGAAGTTCACAATAGCGTTTTCATGTTCCATTTGTTATCATTTATTTTAATATTTTGTTTGAAATATTTCTAAAAATTATTAAGGTTTAAAAAAGGGTTTTTAAAACAGATTTTCATAAAAATTTTGTCGTATTAAGCTTTTATAAAGCCTTAAGAACTTTTATAAGTAAACCCTTAAGAATATATTTTCACAAAAACTGCTAGTTTTTGTTACATACATGAAGTATTGTTAAGTGAAGCAGTAAATGCTTCTGTTCGGTCAGCGCAATTATTTTCTATTCAGACATTGAAATCAGCATTAGTCAACACATTCAAGTAAACAAAGAATATACAATTACTTTGTTTTAACTGTTATGTGCTTATTTGATCATTGAAATATATGTTTATTAACTATTGTAGGATTTGTTTATGAAAACGTTCAAAATTTAATAAAAAATTAAATTTGTTTTTTTCATATTCGCTATGCTGTGTGGATAAATAATTCATTTAAAAAATTTTATGTTTTAAAAATATTTCCACGATGATATTTTCGCATACAAATGTTTTTCCAAATTGTAATAATGAAATTCTGTTTTTAGAAGAATTATTGATTTATAAAAGATTAATGAGACAAATGCAATGGATTTGAAAAGTTGTTTACATGATATTAAGAAATAAGCTATCGAAATAACAAAAACAATTGGCTTAGCCACAACTTGTTGTATGAGTTGTGTATGGTAGACACCTTGCTGGTAATTGCTTTTAAAATATCTGAAAGTCCCAATAGTTGTTCTACAACATGCCATCTATACCATGGTTTTTAAATAGCACATATATCTAATGTTGGGAAACATATCTGAGTAAGGAATAGAGGTGGATATGTGTCGAACTTTTATAATATGTTAGGACCCGAGCACGAATACAAAGATGTCCAATACGAAAAATTTTCATAATACGACATAACACAACGCGCACAAAATCAAATTGAATATTAAAGAATATTTTTTTTTTCAATTCATATATACATATGTATATTTGTTTAATTCTAAACTTTTATCGCTAATTGAAACGCAAAACGCCCTAACTTACATTTCATAGTATTACTGAAGAAGGAAAAAATATATTGTTACGAAAATAGCCGTCAACAATGTTAAGCAGCATTACACAAAAATATTCCAACAGAGTTAATGCAAGTGTTACGCGAAAATATTCCTACAGGGTCAATGTAACGAATAGTCTAGAATAGTAGCCAACAACTAAATAAGCATGCACAGCATTAAACGTAAACAAGCAAAAGCAACAACAAAAAGCGTTATTAAGAAGATTCACATATTTAACACATACATACATGCCAATTCAAACGAAAAGCAAAAGATAAACAACCACCGTGCATTGCTTAGTTAATGATGTACACACGTATGCATATACACATGTATGTAGATAGTTACCACATGAACTTAATTAGGCAGCATATAAGATGATAATGATCGTCTAGACATTGCTTGAAACTTCTAGTGGAATTTGTGTGAAATATAAAAAGAGGTGACGCATCAAATAAGTTAAGCGGCCCATACACTACAACAGCATGCACGCACAATCAAGCGATTGAGCATTCATGCTCGAACCACACAACATACCAGCAAGTTGATACAATATTCATTTCTTACAAAATTTCGGGAAGGGTGGTTATGAATAGTGACACATATTTTGTTGCAATTATTATTGGTATGTTGTTAAAATTAGCAGCTATATATAACTAAAGTTCTAAAATTCTGTTTACCATTGAAACAAATTATATTTCAACAAATTATATTACTTAAAAGCATGTTTGCTCCATGACAACTTTGCTCAACTAAGCTATTTTCACCACATACCACACCAGCGAGCTGGTACCATCAGCAAAATATCAAACTTTACTTGACATCGCTACAGCAAACCGTACAATCGCACAAAATGCCCATACACGACCAAACCGCTGGCACAAACACTTGATTGCGCATGCATGCTGTTGTAGTGTATGGGCGAGTTATGCGAGTTAGTTGCGAGTCAGTTACTGTTGTGTTGTGAACGAGTTGCAGTCAGTCAATCAGTTGCGAGTGAACAACTCAGTTTATAATTAAGTTGTGAATTAATAATAGTCTGCGATACAGTGGTGAATTTATAGTTAAGAACAGTCTGTGCTTTACACGTGAGTTGGAGTAAAGGAGAAACTATAGGACAGTCTATAGTGACAACAAAGTCTGTCGTGTAATTGAGATTATTGTGGAGTCTATCGTGTCGACTGGAGTAAAGGGAACAGCGCAGCGAATAGACGTGTGTAAGGGTGTAAGTAAAGCCAGTGAGTCTTTATTGGTGTATCAACTGTGAGTGTCAGCAGAGTGAATGCCGTGTGTGACGAGCAGCAGACAAAGAGGTGTCACGTGAATACTTGCGCAGCCAGCTAAAACACGTACGTAAACGACAGCGAGGAAGGCGTGTGGTAACCAGTTGTGAATATTTGTGTGTAATTTATTAGTTTAAGTTGTATTAGTTTATATAAGCACTTGATTAATTTAGTTTAAGTGTATTTGTAAATAAAACTTGTATCATTCTTAACCCTAATTACTACACTCGGCTCTTGAATTCATTTGCAAATCTTCGGGTCCACGGAAAAGCGTTTTTAAAGAGAGAAAAACGTAACAATATATTAAAATGGAAAATATCCAAATTTTTCAGTGTAGCAAAATATATTAAATCGCCATCTTTGTTCGCTCAAATTTTGGTCTTTTTTTGTAGCGATTATTGAAATGCAATATCATTGAATTTATAAAAAAATCAATATTAAATTTTTTTTTAGATAGAGCGTTTTGAATTTAGGTCACGAAGAAAACACGACATACGCCGGTCTCTAGTGTAGATTAGAAGGAAAGAAATTGTGTGTAATTGTTCCACTACAAAGAAAGGCGTGCTGCGTAGATATTGTAAGATTGAAAATCTTCGTTTATATCGAGCCATAAGTGCTAAAATAGCTTAAGCGACACATTTTTTGGACTTCGTTTTTTTTTTACGAAAATCGACTATTTACGATCGCAAATAATCGATTTTGGTAAAAAATTGAGGTTCGAAAATTATGTCACTTAAGCTATTTTGGCGGTTATGGCGCTATATTATTCTTTCTTTTGTGCTTGCTCTCATGGCGCAGTGTTGCCAATTTGCATAATTTCTTTCATTAGGATTATCAGTGGGCAAAATGCTGTAGCCCAATGAACACAAATATAATACATTGATAAGTTCATGTGTTCAAATCTAAAATTAATTTAAAAGTCCTAAAGCAAACTATTTAGTTACAAAATGCAAATATTTGATATGCATTACTCTATTAATTTGTCAACACTACCACAAATGAATGACATATGTACGTATTCCTCAGTTGAATTGGAAACAACAGTATTTCATGCAACCATAACTAGCACATACCTACAAGCAAACATATTTAGTTCGCAAACTTTATGTTCTATTTTTTTTTAGTTTTAGTTGGAAAAGTTTTTCCCTCCGTCCATTGTTCACTGTTTATGACATTTTGTTCGTGGCCGTTGTTTTGGGTACCGTTTTAATATCCTGCCGAGTTTTTGTCATTATAACTTGTTTGTCGTTTCGTTTTTTGTTTTACAAATAAAACATAAAATACATGGCATTTGGTACGCTTCTCTTCTGTTACAATTTGAACGTAATAATAAAAAAACCTTGCTAAGCATACTCCTATAAACATGTTCCCACACTAAATATAAATATGTATATACTAAAATTAATAGCACCGGATCGAATGTATCGTAAAGTTTGTCCTCTACCATATAACAGTTAGAAGGAAATTCTTGTTATACAGTTTGAAATTATTGTCACCAAAATTACATACTCGTTTGTAATTTGGTTAAAATGATACAACCGAACAGAAAACAGTCAAATGACTAACCAGCACGAGAGCAAGCACATTAAAATGGACTACACGTGAATGTACGATATTCACTCATCGTATATAAACATACTCAATGTTTAAATATGGAAATATGTACACTGTATAAGTACACAGCTATGGCAGTCATATCTGGAATAATATTTTTTGGGGTTTAAGCATTTATTTATGTATTCGTATGTATGTTTGTTGAAATGAATATTTAAAGATGTAATTTTCTGCATTATTCTGTAATATTATCATTGATTTTTTTTGCTCCATATTTAACGTTAAGTGGGTTATGCCATAATATTTTGTTGCTCCAATATTTCGTTAGAATTTAGTTTGTTTATGCTAATGTGCATATTTTATTGCATTTATTGTTATATCCATTATTTTCGGCAATGGTTAAGAATTTTTGATATAATTTTTGTGTTATTCTAGTGTTATTATTAAAATTCTTTTTATATTATTTATTAGCGTTGAATATTTATTTTATTTTGTAGAAAAGTTTTAATGTAATAATAAGTGTATGTAGAAGAGCAGTTATTATAATCTTTGGCTTATACTTATAGCGTTTTAGTAAAAATTTACTGAAATTTTAAATATTTTAAGCCCTATCCTTCTTATAGGATTAATGGGAACACATATATGTATAAATTTTTTCAGCCTATTTTCTTTAAATTTTCTAAATTTCTTTTTCGTTCACACAAAGTCAGCTTACCCGCCATTTTTTTAAGGCTCCCTACACCAAAGGTGAAAAGGAACCCAATTATTTTTGCAACGCTGTCCGTCTGTCCATCTGTCTGTCTGTCTGTGCGTCCGTCACAAGCTATATTCTCGAGAACGGTAAGAGCTACGGACCGGAAATTTGGACAGAGTGTGTAGAACTTTAGTCGCTACAACAGCAAATACATGAGAGTTAAAAATTAAAGGGTGTTGCAAAACGACCAACGAAAAATATTAAAATCCCATGTAATATACATGCAATGATATGGATTTGTCAGGCCTAACTGCCATAATATTTTGTTGACCCAATATGCATATTTTATTGCATTTATTGTTATGTCCATTATTTTCGGAAATGGATAAGAATTTTTGATAAAACTTTTGTGTTGTAATAGTGTTATTATTAAGGTTCTTTCTATATTATTTATTAGCGTTGAATCTTTATTTTATTTTGTAGTTTTAATATAATCAAGTGTGGGTATAAAAGCAAATATTATAATCTTTGGTTTATACTTAAAGCGTTTTAGTAAAACTTGACTGAAACTATAAATTTTTTTGGGGTCTTATGCTTCTTATAGGATTAATTTGAATAAATTTTTTAGCCTATTTTCTTAAAATTTTTTCAAATTTTTTATTTTCGTTCACACAAAGTTACTTTTCCTGCCTTTTTTTTTTAGTAAAGTAAACTCCAGTAAAATGTATAACATCGACAATATAACTTTGTTAAACTATGGCACTGAAGTTAGAGAAAATATGTGTATTATCGTGTTCATTGTAATAACATACTTTAATCACAAGAAATCAAGGTTGGCAAACGGTATCGTAAAAATACCGATACCGATTCAAATACCGTTAAAATTAGGTACCGGTATCAATACCGATACCGAAACTCATTTCGGTTAGAAAATACCGGTATCGACAATACCGTTTATGTCTATACCGGTAGGTACCGGTATACCGATTTCCGTAAAAAAAGTTACAAAACTTAATTTCAATTAATTTTTTTGGAATTAATTACAGAAACAAAATTTCCCCCTTTAGACGTTCTTATTCAGCTCTATTCTTACTACTTTTTATCGACAACAAAGTGTAAGCACACCATAATCAAATACATATGTATAAACTAGAGTTTTTCTTTTCCCGGACTTTTTCATTTCACGGGAAAGCGGGAACGACTTTTCGGCTTCCCGGGAAATTCCCGTCCACTGCAAAACAATACAAAATATTTTTAATTTAATTATTTCACCAAAAAAAAAAAAAATTATAATTCATGAGATCGATTAAATAAAACGTTTTATAAGCACATTAGTAAAAAAAATACCATTTGAGTTCTTTAAATAATAGTGGTGCATATATACTAATATTGGTATGTAAATGCAAAAAAAAATTTTTTATTTATTTATTGATACATATTATACAAAGTAAATTTGCATAATATGGTGTTGAACAAACATGGGTGGAGTAAGTAGACCATATGCCCAGGATGCTATTAACAGTATTTTAAGAAAGTTTTGTGACTGACTGTACACGACGTATGCCTTGACATGGGAAGTCGCAACGTGGTTGTTAAAGAAAAACGAAAACTCTCGAAGGCCAAACAATGCACACAAGCCTGACCGCACTTAAAAAAAATATATTATTAAAT
This sequence comes from Tachina grossa, assembly GCA_949987645.1. Lineage (NCBI taxonomy): Eukaryota > Metazoa > Arthropoda > Insecta > Diptera > Tachinidae > Tachina > Tachina grossa. Next base: position 33,567,570 of record OX465275.1, read on the forward strand.
AAATATTACAAAATAGGACTTTAGTACAGAACAGTGATGTAACGAATGTCACTTTTTGATATTCGCGAATACGAATATTTGAAACGATATTCGCGAATACGAATACGAGTGTTTAATGTGAAATTTATAGATATTAAATTAGGGTTCTGTTTACGCCTGCAATATGAAATATTAAAAAGTTGTTATGAAAAAGAACTTCATACTCCTCTTGGCGCACTTTAAAGTTAATAAAAACTATTCAAAAATTTTAATGATCGTCAGTAAATAATATTTCAAAATGAGCAAAAATTTCTATAAAAAACTTAATTAAATTCGTATAAACTAATATTTTTATCCATTTATTTAAATTTGGTTTAGGATTTATGCATTTATTTATTTAATTTTTTGGAAAAATATTCTTATTCGCTTGAGTTTGATGAATACGAATGCGAATATGAATATTTAAAAATTGCCGAATATTCGGCCATCACTAGTACAGAATAAGCATTAATACTGGGTGTTTTTTATTGAGTTATAGAACTTTAAGTTGGCATCACTTTTTTAACTGGCAGCCATTTTGTCAGCTATCAAGTGATTAATATTTAGTTTGGTTTGCCATTTTATCATGAACAGGTTGACAAAAGAACAACGCTTGCAAATCGTGCAAATTTATTTCGAAAATAATGGTTCAGTTCGCGAAGTTTACCGCAAGCTCCGTCCATTTTATGGTCGACATAATCGTCCATCAGAGCAATTAATTCGGTTAACCATGGATCGTTTTCACACTACGTTTACTCTATGTGATAATACGCATCCGCAGAGACGTCGAACAGTGCGCACCGAAGAAACAATTGCCGCTGTAGAGCAAAGTGTTGAAGAGGACCCGAATGAATCGATTCGCCACCGTGCACAGCAATTGGAGCTTTGTCCATCAACTTTATGGAAGATTTTGCGCAAAGATCTTGGCTTGCGACCTTACAAGATCCAGCTTGTGCAAGAATTAAAGCCACGAGACCATGCAATGCGTCGTGATTTTGGTGTATGGGCCGAAAATGAGATTGATCTCGATGCTGATTTTCATCGCAAAATTTTGTTCAGTGATGAGGCTCATTTTTGGTTGAATGGCTACGTCAACAAGCAAAATTGCCGCATTTGGAGTGAAGAGAATCCACATGAGACCCTTGAGACGCCATTATATCCACAAAAACTGACTGTTTGGTGTGCCCTATGGGCTGGTGGAGTCATTGGGCCATACTTCTTCCGAAATAATGCTGGAGAGTCAGTTACCGTTAATGGAGACCGGTATAGAGCCATGATAACCGACTATTTTGTTCCCGAATTGGATGGCATGAATGTGGATGAGTTGTGGTTCCAACAAGACGGCGCTGCATGCCACACAGCGCACGTCACAATCGATTTATTGAAGGAAACATTAGATGAGCGCATAATTTCGCGGAATGGACCTGTCAATTGGCCACCAAGATCGTGTGATTTGACACCATTGGATTATTTTCTTTGGGGATATGTGAAGTCGCTCGTCTACGCCAACAAACCAGAAACGTTAGGGGACTTGGAAGCCAACATTCGTGGCGTTATTACCAACATACGGCCCCATATGCTCGAAAAAGTGGTTGAAAATTGGACCTGTAGAATTGGCTTTATTCGAGCCAGCCGCGGCGGCCACATGCCCGAAATCATATTTAAACATTAATGGCATAAAATTATCCTTCCAATAAAGCCAAATTGATGGACATTAAAACGATTTTCTTGTGTTTTATTTCATTTCAAAGTTCTATACCTCTAAAAAAACACCCGTTAGAATCATTCTTTTTACCTAACAGAATCTGAAATTATTTTTTAATTTTTCTTTTATTTCCTTGCACATTTCTGTTTTTACTTTTATGAATTGTAGAATTAAATTTTGAACGTCGCGTTCTGCTTATGGCAAATAAAGGCCTCTTAGTCTCAGAGCACATGCGTGCCAGATGTAAACACGGCCTTAATTGTTGTAAAGTTTTAGCTATTGTGTTAGTGACATGACCTTATTATTGCGCCATCGCATTCATAAAATGAATAACGACACTCATCAAGTTGCCATAATATCAAAAAAATCCCTGGAATTCTCGTACATTTTCCGGGAAATACCGTTTGAAAAACACTAGTATCAATGTTTATAACCAGGCTGTCAAGAGATGCGTCAGAGTGCCGAAAACCAATCGGTTTTTAATAGAAATGAATACACATGTACCTATACCTTTCTCTCGGTTTTCTTTCTGTGAGCAGGTCTGATCTAAACATACTTATGCATGTATGTATGTTTATACAAACATACAAGTTTACACTACACTAAACTTAGTTTTTATATGTTACTGGTTACTAAAGACTTTATGTAAAATTACTTACTTTTAACTTAATAAAAAGAGGTTTTTTTGCTATATACACTGTATGAATCATTAAACTTCACAGTAATAGCGGTATACCGGTATTTTAAACTCGATAACGGTATGTACCGGTAATACCGATACCGAAATAAAAAAATACCGTTACCGTTACCGATACCGAAATTTTTAAAATAGTTGTACCGGTATCAATACCGATACCGTTATTTGTTTCGGTTTCCAACCTTGCAAAAAATATTTGCTATAGTATATTGTCAATTGTCCATCTTAACAATTCAACCATTAGCCACACACTCAGACGCTGCGCACTTACACAGATTTATATAAGATTTTTATATCACTACTCGTATTTGTGTGACAGTGTACATAAGTACTTGTATCTTAAAATTTCATTCTACTTTTGATATACAAGTTTTCTTTCCTTAATGCCAATGAGTTAATGGTTTTACTTGAAAGAAAAAAAAACAACTTTCCTTTAATTTTTAGGTTAATTGCTTGCAATTGCAGAGGACGGAAAGCAGAATATTAAAAAAAATAAAAGGAGAGAAAAGCAAAGTAATACATGGGAAACGTATAAAATATTTGTCAAATAAGTATAATCTTACAGGACATAAAATTAACAAGGACACTAAAAGCATTTGCAGAGATGCCTGAAACAAATCGATAATATGTGTTTTAAAGGAGAGTTTTTCAATGAAAAAAATTTAAGAAATTTAAAAGCCAAGATTATAATGAGAAGGAAAACTTGCTTTTGTGAACAGTAATTTTTTAATTCTTGTATTGTAATAGTGCGTCAAATCTAGTACAACTAATATAACATTTACATTACCTCAAAATCTAGTATTTATGAGATTTTGAGCTAAGTCTAGTTGCTTTTGACTATATTTTCCATACAAAACGAAATCTAATTTGCCAGTAGATTTGTGTGAAATCTATTAAAAATATAATATTTTTATTTTCTTTTTACTACCCTGTGCAACATATTTAAATCTAAATGATGATTGTATTAGCTACGGTCTGCTTAAAAAGGTGTGTGAATCGGCTACATTGCAGTTGTTTGGTTGTTTTCATTTAATGGGCCTTGTTTTGAATAAAAAAGTATTATTAATGTCAAAAAAAAAAAAAAAAAAAAAAACGTGGTGTAAACGGTATAGATTTTCATAAAAATTTTCATTAAAAGTTGTAAATGCCTCATGCAACTAAGGGTTTTTTCAAATTTGTATTAAAGAGTCAGCCTGTCTATATAAAAGGTATGTGAATTAGCTACATTTAAGTTATTTGGTTGTAGTTTTGGAAAACTTCAGTTAATGGGTTTTGTTTTGGATAAAAAATCTTGATAAATATCACAGAGTACAAAGGTTTACTTTTTCATAAAGATTTTAATTGAAATCTGCTACATTTTGTGCTGATGTGAATGCCTTTTAAGTAAATTTATATGGACATACAAACTTAATGTGTGTATGTATTTTACTGTTACTTTTAATTTTGCAATAACTTATGTACATACATACATATGTATCTATGTATAATAGATATTATTTTATATTTTATCTATAGCCTAGGATTATCAAAATGCCTTTAAGATACAAGCTGTACAACTTTATCGCAAGCTTCAATTTATGTACACAAACATATTTGAATATTAAAAAAAAACCTTCTGCTGAAAACTTTGATTTGTGTCGCTTACGAATAAATCGCAAATAAGGCTCGATATCGTATCGCAGCAGCCAAAGCAGCTTAAATGATATAATTTTCGAATTTGATTTTTTCACCATATTTGCTATCATAACCCAGCAAAAAAAATAAAAATAATCGAGATTTCGAAGCAATTGATCCTAAGTTGCTTATTATTAAGTCTCTTTTGCATTTTTATAGCTTCTTTTTCTGTTTTATTTCTATTTTGGTTTCTTATATCCCTTCCATAAAAACATTTTCAAAGATGTAGTTTAATATAACACAAAAATAAGAGCTTCGGAAGTGCGAAAGGCACACAGTGCTTCCCTTCTGCCTTACGAGGATGCACTAACGTAAGCAAGTGACGAAATTTAACACAAACACTATGAAGTCAGACGGCTGTTTATATTCAAACTCTCAAAGTTTTTTATAGATCATCCTCTCTCGCTTACCTGTATACGAAATTGAATTGTACACAAAAATAAATATGTGCTTCGGCAGTTCAGTGGGTAGTGTTCTAGCCTGACATACGGAAATCCTGGAATCGACTTCTGATTCAACGCGTGAACAAAAAGTAAAAAACAAAAAAATTAAAGAGCAAATTTTTCAGGTAGACGAATATTTTTGCTGAATTCAGGTCACTCCGGCAGGCATAAAAGAATCACATTTTAGATCGACGTGGCAGAGCTTCTGTGCGAGGAATCCCATACAAAAGTTATGCAAAATTTCATGCATCGGGTAAGCGCTTGCATACCAGAAGAGCACTTACACAGAAAAAAATATCATCGAATTGTAACCAACAAAACAAATTGTTAATACTTAATTTAAAAATTAACAATGATCATTGTTGATATAACAAATTTTAATTTTTGTAGTCAATTAAATTACTTAACAAAATTATTTGTTAAATTATATCATAACGGGATGCACACATGTAGAAGAAACAAGAAATCATATTTTGTTTGTATTTATTATTTGCGTATCTAATAAAGTGTTGCTCTCCAGCTGAGAGGTAAGTAAGTTGGTTTATTAGTTTTGAGGTTGCCGGTTCAACTCCGCCCAAAGACATTTAGTGTTTTTCGCAGACAAGCAAAAAATCGTTTCGAGGATTGTGATTGTGTTAATATAACAACTATGATAATCAAAATTTGTACAAAAACTCAACAATTCGCATTGTTAATATATAACAATAACTTTAATTGAAATAACTATGAAATCTAAGAAAAAATTAATGTTGAAAAAATAAATGAATTTCAACAAATTATTTGTTGATAAATTTAATTGAAAATATTTTTCAGATTTTCCTCTAACTTACAATTTCGTTAATTGTATTTACAAAAATCGTTGTAGGTTCAAAATCAATTAATTATTTAATTGATATAACAAAAAAATTAATTGTATTTACAAATTATTTTTTTCTGTGTATATAGGTGCTTCCAGCGAAGCACCATTTTTTGCTGGGGAATAATCCATTTTCGCCCAAAGAACGAATTTCACAAAATGTGTAGTTTAATGACGAGCCATAAGCTCGTTATGTTGTTTCTTGTTTTGATTTTGGCTTAAAAAAATATTTTTTTTTTGTGATTAGGAAACCTGCTAAAAAAAATAGTAAGCTTAAACATGAAAGCTGCTAATTTGTAATAAAACATTTAAGTTAATATACTTTTTATAGTTAGAAAAATACATCACTCTTATTTAGCATATTTTTTTTTTTGACATAAAACTTTAAAGCCATCAAAAGCATAGAGCAGCATAATAACAGAAGCTTTTTGTTTTTTATCAGTAAAATCGAAATATTCCCCCCGGCTAAATACAGACATCATGCTAGAGCATATATAAAGGGTGTTTTTTATTGAGGTATAGAACTTTAAGTCGGCATCACTTTTTTAACTGGCGGCCATTTTGTCAGCTGTCAAGTGATTAATATTTAGTTTGGTTTGCCATTTCATCATGAACAGGTTGACAAAAGAACAACGCTTGCAAATCGTGCAAATTTATTTCGAAAATAATGGTTCAGTTCGCGAAGTTTACCGCAAGCTCCGTCCATTTTATGGTCGACATAATCGTCCATCAGAGCAATTAATTCGGTTAACCATGGATCGTTTTCGCACTACGTTTACTCTATGTAATAATACGCATCCGCAGAGACGTCGAACAGTGCGCACCGAAGAAACAATTGCCGCTGTAGAGCAAAGTGTTGAAGAGGACCCGAATGAATCGATTCGCCACCGTGCACAGCAATTGGAGCCGACTAGCCGACTATTTTGTTCCCGAATTGGATGGCATGAATGTGGATGAGTTGTGATTCCAACAAGACGGCGCTACATGCCACACAGCGCACGTCACAATCGATTTATTGAAGGAAACATTCGATGAGCGCATAATTTCGTGGAATGGACCTGTCAATTGGCCACCAAGATCGTGCGATTTGACACCATTGGATTATTTTCTTTGGGGATATGTGAAGTCGCTCGTCTATGCCAACAAACCAGAAACGTTAGGGGACTTGGAAGCCAACATTCGTGGCGTTATTGCCAACATACGGCCCCATATGCTCGAAAAAGTGGTTGAAAATTGGACCTGTAGAATTGGCTTTATTCGAGCCAGCCGCGGCGGCCACATGCCCGAAATCATATTTAAACATTAATGGCATAAAATTATCCTTCCAATAAAGCCAAATTGATGGACATTAAAACGATTTTCTTGTGTTTTCTTTCAATTCAAAGTTCTATACCCCTGAAAAAAACACCCTATACTAGGGTGATCGACTCGGTGTTTCAACCGGTTTTAAGACCCGATTTTTTCACAATACGGTTGTCGGTTTTTTCAAAATGTTGATTTTTCGAATGTCGAATAGTCCGGTTTTTTACAATTTAAAAACCGGTTGAATTGAATACTTTATGTTTTGTATATTTTGCCATAAAATTAGTTTTACTGTGCTAAAACTTAAACCAACGTGTTCTGTTTATTTTATTTTTTTTTAGTATAAAAGTTCAAAGCGTTTTTTGAGTATGGCAACATTTACTGAAGCATGAAATTTAAGCAAAATTGTGTTATGAGGTCTTATGGTGTGCAATGGATGTCAAAATCCATTTGTAAAAAGTGTTTTTTAGTTTTTTTTTAACATTTTGATTCATATTTTATATAGAGGTCAGCATGACATATTAGCTTATTTTGGGCTAAATTTAGCTTAATTTTTTTGGATTTAGCTTAAAAATTTTCATTTAGCTCCTCGATTTTTTTAAAAACTCATAAAAAAGTTATAAGAATGGTAATTTTTTACTGCCTTATTCATAAAAAATATTTCAGGTTTATTGATCGCCTATTTGACATATTTCTATGGGAAATTTGTCAAATAAACCTGTAATAATCCTAAAATATTTTTTTATAAATTAGACCATTAATATTTAAAAATATAAATGTTTTCCATTGCAAAATAGTAATAATAAATAAAAATAATAATTTAATTAAAAAATTATTGAATATATTTGAGGAGATAGCGAACAAAACCAGACTAGTCCCGGTAACTGTTTTTTACACGACAGGCAAATTACTAAATTAACTAGATTGAGAATAGCAAGAAAAAATCAGTTTTCGTTACTTTTTTAATGTAAGATCGAACTGGTTATGAATGAAAATATTTCTCGAATTCATAGATTTGTACAGGGTGGGCCAAAAGAAACCAAGGGGTGTAAAAGTTTAATAACTTTTTTGTTTATTAACTTTTTTTTATTTTTTCTTTCAGATTATATAATATACAAAATGGAAATTTTTTACACTAAGTATGAAAAATGATGTCTCTTAAATGACCACCGTTTTCAGCTTCGCACTGATGGGCTCTTTTTAGAGCATTTTCCATAACATCTTTCAAAACTTGTGGCTGTAGCGTTCGAATTTCTGCAACAATGTTTGCCTTGAGTTCAAGGATTGTCTCTGGCTTGTTCACATACACTCGCTCCTTTCCTTCAAAAAACCCCAAAGAAAATAGTCGGGTGCTGTCAAATCTGGCGATCGCGCTGGCCAAATAATTTCCGAATTTCGAGAAATTATTCGCTCTCCAAAAATTTGACTTAAAAGTGCCATTGTGTCTCGGGCAGTATGGGCAGTGGCTCCGTCCTGCTGAAACCACATACCAGGTCTGTTTTCAAGAGCAGGACGTAAAAAATTTTCTATCATAAACCGATACCGCTCTCCATTTACGGTTACAGCACTTCCATCTTCATTCTCGAAGAAGTAGGGCCCAATGACATTTTCAGATGTGATCCCACACCATACTGTACACCTGATGGGGTGCAATTGGCGTTGATGAATGGCTCTTGGATTTTGAGAACCCCAGAACCTACAGTTCTGCTTATTAACAAAGCCATTCAAATGAAAATGAGCTTCATCACTCTTCATCACACTTTAAATAATAAAATTCTATTGTTCTGGTTCTCTGCTCAGTTGTGAACCTCTCCATTATAAATTCTCCAAGTGTTGTCTATATAATCTGAAAGAAAAAAAAAATTAATAAATTATTAAACTTTTACACCCCTTGGTTTCTTTTGGTCAACCCTGTACTTGGAGAGGCCGAAAAAAAATTTAAAAAAAAAAATTACTTACTGAGGACGTGTCTGGTTTTGTTAGTCAGCTTATCATTTTTATTTCAAATTATAAAAAAAATTGTTTGTGCTTGTATATATTTAAAGTTATTTTAGCAATAAGAAAATATTGCAAAGTGAAAGAAATTGAAAATAGTTTAACTTTATTTTTTGGCTTAAAATTTAACTTTTTAGCTTATTTTAACTCTTTTTCAAACGTGATTTAGCTTAATATTATTTTAAAATCTGGTCACACTGATAGAGGTAGATAGATATCAACCTAGTCCATACATTCATATTTATACTATACATTTGTAGAAAAATAAAATAGATTTGTTTCGAATATAAATTATTTTCTGGATTTTTTGTATTAGTTTCTAAGCCTACTACGCTTATTTTTATTTTGTGATTTTCAAAAATATTATTATTTGTGAATTCTCAAATAGTTCTTGAAAGTCTGTGCATAAGATAAGAGGTTTGTGACTATTCAAAATGTGTGGTTGAAGTCTACTGATGATTTGTTACAGCAACAATGAAATATATAGGCAACGCTGAACCACCAGCAAATAAATTTCAAATCACTATACATGTGTGTATACAAGTTAATTTTTATGTTTTACCTTTAATTTTTGTATTGTTTTATTGTATTTACATTAAATGTTAACTCTTTTTTCTTATAAAGCAATTTAAAATCAAAACTTTTGTATAATAATTGTCTTACTTAAAAAAATCGGTTGACCGGTTTTTACTGATTTGCAAAAACCGAAACCGGGTTTTTCATAATTTCAAATATTCGAACTATTCGAAAAGCGGTTTCTGGAAAAAGTCGAATAATCGATCACCCTAATATATACATACTTCCACAAAGGCCTTAACCAACATCCTTATGATTGTTGAACTAAAAGTATTTAGTTTTATGGAGATGAAATATTATAAGTGTCCACTTTTTACGTGCTATTATGCTCTCTTCTCATATTTTAATATAAAAAAAATACGAATACTTGGGGTTATTTTCATAATCTGTTGCTTTGCCTTAACAAACATTCTGTTATAAATTTTGTTTATTTTCGTAATAAATAAAGAAATAAAGTTAACAAAATATTGCAACATAAAGGCAAATGAAAAACCAAAAGAAGATGAAAGTATTAATGGAATAAACCCTGGCTGGTTGGCAAAAAAAAAAAGAAAAACTTTAACCATTAAACTTTAAAAGAATTTTTAATTAGGGGCAAGAATAAAAGAGATAATGTAAATAACAGTATTCATTTAAATATTTTAATAAATTTAACTTTCAACCCTTTTAAAAATATAAGGAACAAAAAATATATTCCAAAAAATATACATATTTGCTTAAAAAATTATTTATGCCATTATTTAGATGTGCCTCATTAAGGATTATAGAAAACTTTTTTTTTAATGGTTTGACTGGCATATTTTATGTACTAAAATGTTCTTTTGTTTACCTGCTGTTAGGAGCTAGAAAAAAAGTTTCATTAAAATTTATTAATAAATCTTGTTTAGTTTTTGTTTAATTCATGGTATATATTTTATACATAACTTAATTCAGGAAAAACATGTATGGGGGCTAAAAGTTTCATATCATGATGATTTTTTGGGGGGGGGGGGGGGGGGTGCAGAAGTCATATATATATTTTATTCATGGGGTATAAAATGTTTCAAAATAAATGAAAAACCTTCAACAAATTTGTTATCTTATATTTGTTGGAAATTATTTCGTTTTTTTTTTTTTGTTTTACTTTAATGAACTATAAGGACATGAATGGCATTATGTTTGATTAAAAAACCTGGCATGACATTAGCATAAGTGGAAAAATTAAATAAGTTTGCGTTTTAACTAGATTCTGCGTTGTAACTAGGGATGCCAAACGGGAAATCCCGAACCCGGAAATCCCGGGATTTTCGGGATTTGGAAAATCCCGAATCCCGGGATTTGTAAAATTCAATCCCGGCATTTCATTTTCGGGATTTCTTAGAAATTTTTTGTATAAAAACTTTATAAATTCAAAGGTATTTTTTATAATATTTAAAAGTCCCATAGAATTTTATACGTACAGTTTTAACAATTTAATGACTATTCGTGACATATTTCTTATAATTTAACAACAAGAGCAAAATATAATTAACTACTTTCCTACGGTTATTTTCATCAAAGGTGCTACAATATATGTACATTTTAGAATCATTTTGAAAACAAAAGAAATATATTACCTTTGGAAGGTAAATAACATTTGAAAAATTCATAAGTTTGACAAATTTATTCTGTCTTATTCTATATTATGAGGGCAATTATAATTCAAATTCCACGAGAAATTTTTCCCGGGAAATAATTTCAAACAGTAGCGAATAATTGGGAAAACAAAAAAATCTAATTGGAAAAGGGAGATATTTCTTGCGGAAATTTATTCATAATTGCAGTATAACTATCTGTATGTCGACTCCTCAACGCTAAAAAAATTAGCACGTATCTAATTGTCGGTAACAATTGAGTACTATTGCCACCTCATTACAATTGGAGTAGAATACAATACAAGGCAAGTGAAAAGTTTTTGTTATCGGGCTGACGTAAAAGCGAGAAATATTTACAGAATAATGTGGAGTATTTTGTCTAAAAAACTGCTCGAGTGTGTATGTATGTTTTTTACATTGCAGTTCAAAATTATTTTGTTTTTTATTTAGACCGTTTAGGTCATTTTTGATACAAACCTAAGATCAAACCCATTTAAATTACATGGAATTGATAAATAGTTTTAGTCAAAAATTACCGACTGAATGAGTTCGACTCAATTATAGTTGTATTCGAGTTGCAGAGTAGAAGGCTAGGACACTAATAAACTATATGAACGTATGAATACATACATATGTATGTATCTGTTGAACTTGTAGAAAAAAGCTTATGTATGAATTTACAATTTTTCAGTAGAGCAAAAATACTTTTCAAGTGCTCAGGCGAACTTTTAATGTATGTGCACAGAAAAAATTATACCCAAAAAATTTTTAAACAAATATTTGTTTGAAATCAAACTTAGTTTCAGTAAATATTCTGTACTGTTCCATTAAATTAATTTGTACCAAAAAACTGTGTAGAGAAGAAACAGGCCACGACGTTTGCCGGCTACTTTTCGGCATTTACATGTTGTATACACGATCAATCAAAATAAACAACAACAACCGCACAACAGCACGTTGTTCCTATCAACAAGCAAGATAATCACCAACACACTGAAATGACATTTTCTCTCAGCCGAACTCTGATTAATTTAAATTTTTACAAAATTTTTATTAGAATTTACAAAATTATTTGTAGGACCGCATTCAAATAAAATATTTACCGATTCAACGAATTTGGTTAACGAAAATGAAATTTAGTTTTTTCTGTGTGCCTATAAAAATGTGATCTTTAGACGTAATTAATCGAATTTGATTAGAATAGTGTATACATTTCTTTTAATTTTTCGACATGTTCAGCCTTATTATCGTTGTCATAGTCGTAACGAAATCGATAAAAAATATTAGATAATGCTTGGTATACATTCATATGTAACAACCGTATACATGTTGTTGATCAATCGCAATTAAAAAAAAACGTTAGTAGATATATTTTTAACAAAACAATATTGTTTTTGCAACTTATTTGTATGAAAGTGAATTTAAAAATTTTCGTAAGTCAAGTTAAGCGGTAGTGCTAAAAGTCCACCGATATGTATATTCGTTTTGGTTTAGATAATAGAAAAACATTTATATTGAAAACAAAAACAAGTTTTCATATTTAGTTATTGTTTTCACTATAAATTCTCTAACATAAAATGTGATTAATCAACTTAAAAATAGATGAGAAAAATTCTTTTGATTTTCATTTCATACTCTTATTAGAAAATTGTTTACTTTAAAGACAATTGTGCAATGATAAATTAACTATGAACATAAAACCTTTTAAAATGCATTAAATTGTTATTAAAATAATATTTATTTAAAAAAATAATTTATTTTACGAAAAATATTTAGATCCCGAAATCTCGAAAATCCCTTGATCCCGAAAAATCCCGAGATCCCAAAAAATCCCGAGATCCCGAAAATCCCGGGATTTCCAAAAATCGATCCCGATTGGCATCCCTAGTTGTAACTACAGATTATAAATATGAAATTGGAATGCCTCCCCTCCCTATCATTTTTCTGCTGGCAAACAGTAATTCTAATGTTTAATAATACGTGGCATTACCCCAAACTATAGCAGTGCGCTTTCTACAGTGGTGTAAGTCCAGAAACTTCTATGCTTTTCTTTTAAATCATTTGGTCTAGGGTTTTGCGAAAACCGTGAAAATTAGAAAACCGCGGTTTCCGGTTTTAAGCTACTAAAACCGGTCGGTTTCGGTTCGGTTTCGGTTTTGAAAATATGCATGTATATAAGTAGGTATGTATGCTGGAAAGATAAATGATGATTTAAAAATAATCATCTCTATCGTGAAAAACAAATGGAATTTTTCTTCATGTGAAATTTTCATTCCCCTCAAAGAGAAAAATGCTATCTTGAATATCCCGTGAATGTAAAAAAGGGAAAAATTTTTGTAAAGCTTAAAAATTAATTGAAAATCGGATAAATTTAAGTTGAATAAAAAAATCACACACATTTTAGGTTATAAACGAAACTTATTTACTTTAAAGTTGTACTCATGGAGGTGCTTCTGTTGATTTAGCTATTTTTTCATTAAGTATACCAGCGTGGTACACCACCATGAAATTTACTGTCTATGAACCAAAGAGATTCATACTCTATGAAAAAATGTGTTGTATGGAATTATTGTCCTAAAAATAAATAATTATAACTTTCAATATATAATTCGAAGAAAAATATCGAAATTATTCGATGTAATAATTCAGTTGGCCTGCAAACATTGGCGTAGCTAGACATTTTTTCTGGGGGGGGGGGGGGGGGGCAAACACAATTTCTTTTAATTAGTGTTTTTATGGGAATTGTTAAAATTTAAGCTTAAAATTTTTTAAACGCACTAATAATCCCAAATTAATATTTTACTTATTAAGTTAAATATACATTTTTTATTAAAAATACATTGAAATTGGAAATTAAAAAAATATATTTTACTTAATAAGTAAAATATCAATAAGTAAAATATTGGTTTGGGATTATTAGTGCGTTTAAAAAATTTTATACAGATTTTTTTTATTTAACATTTTTTTTCAATAACAAAAATTAAGTTATAATTAAAAGTAGAAAAACAAAACATTCAAAATAAAAACAATATATAGACAAAAAGTAAAGTATTTATTAGAAAAAAACTAAATAATAATAATAATAATAATCTAATAATAATAAACTAAATAACAATAAAATTAATATTCGTTTCCAACAAGTTTATATGCTCATATGGAAAAATTATTTATGTATATACTATATTTGAATACAATATTTTGAAAAGATACAAGCAAGAAATGATTTCATTCATCATTCATGGTTTCATTTCTTAATAATTTATTATTAAATTTAAAAAAAATTTATCTGTTGGTGCATAAATAAAAATAGAAAATTGCCATTTATTATTTAGTTACCCTTCCAATATTGAAGTTCTGAATCAATACTATATTGTTGCGATGAATGAACATACATACATAAATAAGTACAAACATATGTATGCAAGTATGTATGTATACGTGTTCAATTGAAAAAAAAATTTATGTGCATATATGTACATATATCGATAGTTGAGTTTTTCAGTGATTTCAATAAATTTCACACTAATACACCTCATCACACAAATTTATTGCAATAGTGTAAAAAATAGCGCTTTTACACGCAGTTGTACAAAAAAGTTACATTTTGAATATTACACTTTCTATTATGTTTTACCTTCTCCTGTATAGTTACAATTATTTGCGTTAGGGCCTTTCCATTTGAGACCAACGATATATTGACCTGTGTAAGTTGATATCCTATCAAAAATTTCGGTCATCAAAAGTACTGATACCAAAATTTGGACCTAGGAATATTTTTCACAAGTTTTCCACTAGTCTAACAAAGTTGTATATAAACATGAATTGTTTTCTTTTGTTTTCTAATATATTAAACATGCAGCGTGACTTATGGTTTTAATATTAAAACCAGGGGGCAAATCGCGGCACTCGTTATTAAACGAAATTACAAAATATTTTAAATAGAGTTTATATGGAAATATTTATTAATTTCTTTCGATAACGAGCACCGCGATTTGCCGCCAGGTTTTAATGTTTAACCAGATTTAATCTTTTGTTGTGAAAACACTATAATCAACTGATCGGGCGGATCAATAAGTGCGAGAATTTTTGAATGAAACACAGTGTTGTTTTGCAAAACAAAAATTTATTTTTCAACCTAATCTTCTTTTAACTCAATACACTTAGTCCAACGTTTCTCCAAATTTTGTATCCCTTCAAAAAAAAAAAAAAAAAAAAAAAAAAAAAAAAAAAAAAAGGATTATTCAAAGTCCCTCAAATAGGCAATACTTTCATCGTTGGAGCTAAATCTCTTTCCACCGAGCCATTTTTTTAGGTTTGGAAATAGGAAGTAGTCACTAGGGGCTAAGTCCGGAGACAATGGCGGATGGGGTACCAATTCGTAGCCCAACTCATAGAGTTTTACTATTGAGACTGCAAACGTGTTCACTCGTGCATTTTTGTGATGAAAAAGAAAATTTTTGTTGGCCATATGGGGTCGTTTTCTTTTTAAATCCACATTAAATCAGTCTAATGAGTTGGCATAATATTCGTCAGTTATTTTTCCCCTTCTGAAGTAATCGAAGTGGATTATCCCACGTGCATCCCAAAAAAACAATTTCCATCACCTTATGGGCCGACAAACTCACCTTGGCCTTCTTCGGAGCAAGTTTAGACTGCTACTTGGTCTCCGAAGTACATTAATGGACCCATGTTTCATCCACAGTTATAAAACACTACCAAATCTCATTCGTATTGCAGTTAAACAACTCCAAACAATCCTTCTTTGAAGTTGCCACACGTTTATGTTTATGGTCAATTGAGAGCAAACGCGGCACCCATCTTACAGTCAACTTTCCTTAACCCAAATGATCATTTAAAATCGAAACCACGCTGCCATATGAAATGCCTATGGCATCAACAATCTCTCGAATTTTTGCTCTTAGATCGGCCAACACCATATCATGGATTTTTGCAACATTTTCGGGTGTACTGAACTCAATTGGCCGTCCAGAACGTTCAGCGTCATTTGTACTTGTGTGACCACAACGACAACAAGTCAGTAAACCACTTTTTTTGCCATTGAAATCGATGGTACAGAGTGCCCATAGTATCTATCGAGCTTTTCCTTGGTTTAATTGGCTGTTTTTTTTTTTGCAAAAAATAATGTTTAATGAGCTCACGAAATTCACTTTTTTCCATTTTGTTCTCAAAAGGCGAAGTAGTCTGCTATCAATGGCTGCCAAACACAAACCAAAGGACACAGCTCGTTCAAATTTAGAAAAAAAATCAGGTGACATTTGCCTCTTGACAGGAGCAGTGTTGCCATTTCAATCAAGAGGCGGGAAATTCAAAAAGACACTGAGTTAATGATCCACCATCGTATAATAAGCTTTCCTTAAAATACCTCTACATAAAAGATAATTTTTAATGTCACTTCAAGAAAATAGCTTCAAATATGTACATATGTATGTGAAAATGATTGCAATTATTTACTTAACTGACATAAACACACGGAACTCCATCACATTAAACACACAATAAATAAATTGTGCCAACTGCAGTGCAAACAAATATGCAACTATTCAAACGTAAAATTACAAATATCTACAAACATACATACAGACCTGTATATACATACATACTGCGGTATATAACCAAAGACTTCCAAATAGCAGCACTTTCAAAAAATTACATTAACAAAAAAATAAAACTAGGTTACGCATACGACTCTGAGTGTGTTTTAATATTGAGGTATTGAAATGAGTCCTCCAAAGAAAATGACACAAAAAATGAGCAGCGACATCGTCAAATAAAAATGCTCAAAGTGGGACTGCGTTTGTATGTGATATAAATGCCAACATTGAATTAAGAAAAGAAAATGAAAAATAAAAAACATAAAAATGGCACCATTTAATATGAGCGAAAATTTGAATTTCCTGCAAGCAGTCATACATAAAAGAACAAACATAAATGAATGCACAAACACATACATACATATATGTATATACATACAAAAATATGTTTGTATATATATAACCTGCAGGAGAATAGGCGATAATTGTCTAAAAGCTACTAGTATAATTACTAGTATAACAAGAACTAATGCAAAAAGGGTTAAAGTTGTTGTGTAAAAATTACTACTGCTGATGAGTACTAGAATATGAAGTAGTTCCAAGACAACACATGGCAAAATAAATTTTGACTGCCTAAGAGAGGCCTTGCACTGTATGAAAATTGGTATCATATAATTACTAAAATTTTAGCTTGATCTAAAAATAATTTTAATTAAATAATTATAATTACCCTTTTGTATTTCTGAATTTTGATTAGGGATGTAACGAATGTTCGCATTCGCTTTTGCATTCGCAAATTATTCGCTTACTTTTGCTGTTTGCATTCGCTTTTGCATTCGCTAAAATGCATGCGAATATTTTAAGCGAATACTAAACCAAAATACAGCTTTGAAAAATACTTAAAACTAGCCTTTTCAAACTTTTGGAAAATGTTGAGCACCATTCATTACTTCGCACAGAAAATTTTAAATGCAAACAATTTTAACTAGCAGTTCTTTGTTGTAAATTTTATGCGAAACAAGTGCCACGCATATTATTTCGCATGAAAACTTAAAATGTTGAAGATATATTTCATATGTTTTTCCCAAGATGAACAAAGTACTACTTCTCCAAAATTTTTTCATGAGTTCATGTCAATTTTTCTTAATATGTATTTTGGCAGCATTTCACATGAACTATTGAACAGAGTACCAGGATTTAGGGCCAAAGTACGAATGGGTTAATTGCCTAACATTTTGTAAATTTCTTTTTATTATCTATACTTATTTCAATATAATTTCATATATACATCTTTCTGTTTTAAGAATTTAATAAATTAATAAATATTTGCTCAATTCAAGACTCAATTTAAATAAAATGCTATATGTAGTACATCTATGTATGTATATAATACAACTTCATGTTTTTAAACAAATTTAGTTTGATGTGATTTTTTACCGTATTGTAAGTATTTGCATTCGCTTTCGCTTTCGCATTCGCATTCGCTTTCGCAAAAATTCAAATGCATTATTCGTTTTCGCATTCGCATTCGCTAAACTGGTATTCGTTACATCCCTAATTTTGATAAACAATTGCTAATTTTAAGTAGCAGCTGTCACTTTGTTATAACAAAGGAATAAGACCACCAATTTTATAGAATTTTTCTTTACAAAAGAACTGGTAATAAACTAGTCCTAAACTAGCACTAATGGTACTATTAGTTTTCTAAACACACTCAATGCTAATTTGAGCATTAAGATAGTATAGGAAAGTTTACAGTTGGGAAGTAGTGGTGGTGATTTCTGTACTAGAAAAATACTAGTTGGACACTAATTCGTTCTCCTGCAGGGTATACATACATACATATGTATGTATGTTATATTGTCATTTAGTACAACTCTGCACTCTCTCACCAAATATTCACAGTTAAAAGACAAAACGCTGCAGGCAAAAATTGCGGTTGACATTGTTTAAAAATTTCACTGAAATTCAATGAGAAATTGTGCTGCGGAATGTATGCAAGTCATAATAAAACGATTAAAAATTGTAGCACAAAAATGTCAAAAATATTTTTGGAATATTATTCTCTAAGTATGGATGTTTACATACCTACTTGGAAAATTAAAAATGTTTGAAAAAAAAAATTACCAAGTACAATTTTTTTCCTGCACCTCCTGTGTTCATTTTTAAACTGTTTGAAACTTTACTGAATATACTGTTAAAAAATTTTTGTTTAAGTTTGCTGATGACTATGGGTATTCAATGAACATTATTATTTCTTATAACACTTTCTCTTTATAGTTGCCAAACATTTTTTCCTGGCATCAATGATTGACCCATATGCATGTTATACATTCGTTTATTTCTTCGTTTGTATATCTAAGCTTTGAGACAGTAGTTTTTTTTTGGGCAAAAAGGAAATGCTTAATTAAGATAAATACTCGACTGCAATTAACATTTTCAGATTTAAATACATGCATAGTTATTTTGGAGCAAAAAATTTAAGAAAAAGAAAAAAAACCTAAAAACACATTGAGGAAACTCAACAAAGTTTGCAAAATTTTGCTTTAAGCAAGCACACACAATTACTGCATAGCTAGCTGTGTTTACGTATGTGTGTGTGTGGGTGTGTATGTATGTAAGTGATGATGCATATATAACGACATACAACAGTATGTATGTACATACACTGAAAATAATTGATGAAAAATATATATTGGGTATTTCTCATACCCAAGTGATCATTCAAAACTAAAACCACTAAGCCTAGAGAGATGCTTTTTGTTTTCGCAATAACGCTCAATTTCAATATACCTTCGGCCAATACCATATCGTGAGTTTTTTAAAATTTTTTCGAGTGTAGAGACTTCAACTGGGCATTTGGCATATTCCAAAATCATTAAACTACTTTTTTACAATTGAAATTGAATATAGAATATGAAAAACTTTGGCCGCTACAAC
Source organism: Tachina grossa (assembly GCA_949987645.1). Taxonomy (NCBI): domain Eukaryota; kingdom Metazoa; phylum Arthropoda; class Insecta; order Diptera; family Tachinidae; genus Tachina; species Tachina grossa. The sequence goes on from OX465275.1 coordinate 33,586,941, forward strand.
AATAAATATACGACACATATTGAAATCCTAATGTAATACACAGACAGTTATAAATATGGACAATTAAAATTTTCAAAATTTTTTGTTTTTTTTTTTGTTTATTTCAAAAAAGCTAAAACTAAAAAATCACCAAATTAAAAAAATGCTGAAACGAAAAATCGCCAAAATTAAAATAGCGCCCAAATGAAAAATACATATCACAAAAAAAATCGCTCAAATGCATCAAATCACCAAAAGTATAGATTTGGCCAAAATAAAAAAAAAACCAATGTGAGTCCGATTACAGAGGAGATGTGTAAACATCTAGTAATGAAATTTTTTTTTTTTAAGTTGGAAGTACTTATGCTTTTAGTATCTTTTGTTAAATTAATTAATTAAAAGTAACAAAACTTTCAATATTGTAAATACATATGAATTTGTTGGTTTTTGTTTGTTTTATTAAACTTATTTGGTTAGTAAATGGGCACACTGCACTATATGTATATGTACTGTATTCAAAATTCCAGTAAGCAGTAAATTTACTGATTACTAAAAAAGTTCAGTAAATTTTTACTGCTAATGAAATTTGATTTGCATTACCAGTAAAATCGTAGGGCCGTAATCATAATGAGATTGTAGCAAGTGGCAAAGTTTTTTCAATCAAATTTTGAAACTTTTATATGAAAAACATTTAGCCACTTGGTAGAATTTCATTATGAATACGGGCATTACTGATTACTGAAAATTCATTGCAACTCATCATAAAACAAATCATTTAGGCAATTTATAAAAATTGTAGAAACAAAATTTTAGTAATCAGTAAAAATTTACTTGTTAAACATTTTTTATTGTTTTTACTAAAACTTTAGTGGTACTGCAGTGCTCGCTCATCTATGGTAAATGCCTTTACTTTTACTTTTTAATTTTTAATTCCTGTTGTTCATCGTTTAGTTGTTGCTGCTCTTGTTGTTGTGTACGCATTGCAATTAAAATAAATTCAGTAAAGTGCGACTTTGACTGGCGCACATTCGGTTTTTATTTTTTATTTTTTTTATTTAGCTTTCTTCCATTTTTAAGTTTTTTCAGTTTAAAGGATATTTTTTTTTCAGTTTTATCGCTTTTTTCTCGTTTTGGCGTTTTTTTTCTTTTTTTGCGTTTATTTAGTTTTCGCAATTTTTTTTCATTTTGGTGATTTTTTTCATTTTGGCGATTTTTTCATTTTGGGTTTTTTTTTATTTAGGCGATTTTTTCATTTTGGCGATTTTTCCTGTTTTTTGGGGTTTTTTTCATTTTGGCGATTTTTTCGGTTTTTGGGGATTTTTTATTTAGGCGATTTTTTCATTTTGGCGATTTTTTCATATTGGCGATTTTTTCATATTGGCGATTTTTTTGTTGAAGGATTTTTTTCATTTTGGCGATTTTTCCGGTTTTTGCGATTTATTTTAGTCCTAGAGTTTTTTTTTTAATTTGGTGCTTTTTTTCGATTTGGCGATTTATTTTTGTCTTTGGCGATTTTTTTATAAAGGGTGTTTTTTATTGAGGTATAGAACTTTAAGTTGGCATCACTTTTTTAACTGGCGGCCATTTTGTCAGCTGTCAAGTGATTAATATTTAGTTTGGTTTGCCATTTCATCATGAACAGGTTGACAAAAGAACAACGCTTGCAAATCGTGCAAATTTATTTCGAAAATAATGGTTCAGTTCGCGTAGTTTACCGCAAGCTCCGTCCATTTTATGGTCGACATAATCGTCCATCAGAGCAATTAATTCGGTTAACCATGGATCGTTTTCGCACTACGTTTACTCTATGTGATAATACGCATCCGCAGAGACGTCGAACAGTGCGCACCGAAGAAACAATTGCCGCTGTAGAGCAAAGTGTTGAAGAGGACCCGAATGAATCGATTCGCCACCGTGCACAGCAATTGGAGCCGACTAACCGACTATTTTGTTCCCGAATTGGATGGCATGAATGTGGATGAGTTGTGGTTCCAACAAGACGGCGCTACATGCCACACAGCGCACGTCACAATCGATTTATTGAAAGAAACATTCGATGAGCGCATAATTTCGCGGAATGGACCTGTCAATTGGCCACCAAGATCGTGTGATTTGACACCATTGGATTATTTTCTTTGGGGATATGTGAAGTCGCTCGTCTACGCCAACAAACCAGAAACGTTAGGGGACTTGGAAGCCAACATTCGTGGCGTTATTGCCAACATACGGCCCCATATGCTCGAAAAAGTGGTTGAAAATTGGACCTGTAGAATTGGCTTTATTCGAGCCAGCCGCGGCGGCCACATGCCCGAAATCATATTTAAACATTAATGGCATAAAATTATCCTTCCAATAAAGCCAAATTGATGGACATTAAAACGATTTTCTTGTGTTTTATTTCAATTCGAAGTTCTATACCTCTAAAAAAACACCCGTTACATATTAATTCCTTTAGAGGAGACAAGTATTGAACCACCCACCTTCTGACTGATAGGCAAGCACTCCAACCAATTGCCTAACAGGGCAGTCTGAATAAGCATTGAAATTTTTGAGTTTTAAAATTTTATTTTTTTATTTATATTCCTCGGAAGAATGAAGAATTTACTTTAAAAACAAAAGATATATTCTACAATTTAAAGAAAAAATACTTAAAACTGGTAAATATTTTTCTAAAATTTAGAATACCTTTTGATATCTTTCAAGTAAATGAACTAATCAGGAGTAAGTAATTTCCTAAAATTTATTTTTTGACTAGTTCTAAGGCTACAATTTCCCTAAACTTTTAAACTATTTTCCAATTTTTGGTAAATATTTCCTTTGAGCCAGTAAACTTGTCATTGAATGTGAGAATTGTTTTGTGTATTTATATGAACTATTTTTAAGGATATGAACTTTTTATTTTTTACTCATATTAAGTAATTTTTACTAGATTTTTGTAAAAATTTACTTAAACTTAGAAAAAATTACTTAATTTTAGAAATTTTGTTTACTTAAATTTAGAAACTTTTTTTCCTTAATAATAGCATATGTCTTTTTTTTAGTGTATTAAAAATTTTGTGTCCGTATGGGAGTCAAAGTCGCCCTTTACTGAATTTATTTCCATCTTATGTTCAAATCACGTGGTAGTCTGCGCCAGCAAACAAAAAACTGAATGACGCAGCTATTTAAATTTGTAACAGGTGTTAACTGACGGTATTTTTTGATAACAAAACTGCTGTTTTTTTTTAAATTAAAAAATGGAAAATTCAAAAAGTCACGAAAGTATAAAGTTTTAAGTACAACCGAGTTTCTACTCAAAATTGGAAAAATTTAATTAGAAAAATAATGTTGTTTTGTTGCTGTTTGCTTTCATTGTTGTCGAGCTAACCACAAACAATTTTTATTAAATTCATATATGCTGCATTTTCTCTCAGTGTATGCACATGTGAATAGTCAGTATATAGATGTTGGTTGCCTTGGCGTTGGTGCGGAAATGCAAGTTAAATAATACACAAACACACACATACACAGAGAAAAAAAAAAGAAGAAATGAAAACTCCGTAGCACACACTTTGCCATCAGCTGCCATGCAGTGGTTGTTGTGGTGTGCAATCGCGCAATTCATTCATTTTCGTGTGTGTTCGAGGCAGTATGTGCTTAATAACATAAATATGTACATACATATGTATGTATGAATATGATTGTGTTTGAATTTTGGCATAACGTCAACTCGTCTTCTTGATAGCATTTTATTTCCCTCTGCACACACACAAAAAAACACTTTAATGCATTTACAATACAATCAACTGCACAACACAACTTCTCAAACTTGCACTTGCCCAGCAGGGGAGTATTGTATGTGTATGCCAGAAGGCACTCGCAGAAATAAAAAACACTGTAGAAAACAATCTGAAAGAAACACTCAAACACACACACACACAAAAACAATCATTTAAAACATTATTCATTCTGCCATTAAAGCAAAGTATTTTTGATGCATTCACGCTTTTCTGCAGCAATGAAAAATTAACAAAAAAAAAAGTCCTTTCATACTCTAATTGTTTTTTTTTGTATTAGTAACTAGTTCCAGATGTTTGAAGCAGTGTTCATTCTATGTCATCTACTGACTGTGTTTTTGGCAAACCTTGGCGATATCAGTTTTAAGCTGTAGGTGATGAGAGGTCAATCCTTGAGAGACAGAGAAAATTTTCAAAATGGCCTCATTGCATATTTAGAGCTTGAATTGTTAGCACTTTTAAATACAAAAAAAAAAAAAATTTAAATAAAATTTTAATAGGCTGATGATATATTATCTGACCAGCAACGGAGAGAAATTTTCAAGCTGCTGGTTGTCTTAGTAGCATTTGGTACTGGTCATATGTAAAATAGAATCCTCACAAAAACATAAATGTGAAAAACGGCCAAGTTCCTATCCAAAATTTCGCCCATTAAAAGTTGTGAGATATAAATTTTGACCAAGTTCTTGTTTGGTACAATACCTAACACGGAAATATCTTATATATGATATAAATTTGTAATCGTAAGGGTGTCATATAATTTCTAGATAATCTGCCAACTTGACAACATTTTTATCAATTTAAAGAAATGAACATTTATACATTATTCTCTCCTTTTTTGGAAAGGCAAAAATATTGCCAAGTAAAGAGATTATCTAGAAATTATATGACACTCTTACGATTACAAATTTATATCATACATAATATATTTCTGTGTTAGGTATTGTGGCAAAGAAGAACTTGGTCCAAATTTATATCTCACAACTTTTAATGGCCGAAATTTTTGATAGGAACTTGACCGTTTTTCACATTTATGTTTTTGTGAGGATCTGATTACCTTTTGAAAAGATTTCTATAATAAAACTTTTTAAACTTATGAAACTCTTGAAAATGGCAGAGTTACATCAAATAATGGATAAGAGTGTGATGGGTGTTGAATTGTTGACCTTAAATATGCACTATTGTGTCATTACAACGGGTCGGCAGTGTGTATGCAATTTTTTAAGAGTCGACTGGAAGAAACATGTAAAATACAGCATAAATTTTACTGGGCATGACCCGCCCATTTTCTCAATATATTTACATATTAAAGTCTGCTTGGCCGAAGTACATAAATCAAAAGGATATGCCCAATGTGTATGCAAAGTTTCAATAGGGTAGCTGGTGCTTTTAATTTTTCGATTTTCCGATTGAGTAAATCAATTACTATTTGTGTACAAAATGTCAGCTCTCTATAGTATAATATTACGTAAAATTTTCATGAGCCTGGCCCCGCTGACTTTTATATCTGTTAGTGCTTATGGTTCATGCAAAGTTTGGTATCAAAAAGTTAATAAGAAATACCTGAGTATTAAATTAAAAACTGCTAAGCCGAAGTACCTGAACGAAAAAGCTAAGATTTATGGGTGAAGTCACGGCTACTTTTCAAAATATGAAAATGTTTTTGGGATAAGTGCAACGTGTATGAAAAGTTTTAATAAAATGTATGTTAATTTTGAACTTGAAGTGCTTGTTTCCGCCCTCTGATAGCAACTTCTGGGTTTTCAGATTTTTCTTAGTGATCTCTTATCTAGATTTATTTGTGTATCAAATCTAAACTCGCTAGTGCGAATTGGAGTTTTAACGTCGTGGTCCGCATACCGGGTAACACTTTTTGGTTTTAAGATTTTCCCATTGGCTTACGCGGCTACACTTACTAGTGTATAAAATGTCAGCTCTCTAGCGCTAGCATTACCTCTCCTCACTATTCCTAACTCAAAATTTTGTTGTGAGCAGCGCTTATAATTCATGCTAATTTTCTTCTACAATATGCTAGACCGATGTAGATTAAACACAAGGCTAACATTTTATGGGAGTGATCACGTCCAATTTTTAAGGTAATGCAAGATTTCACTAAATTGGCTTGAATTAAAAGCTGTATGTGAAGTATTTAGTTCAAAACAATATTAGCGTGGCCCCGCCTATTCTGGTAAAAGTTTTTGGGTTTTAAAATTTTTTTGGTTTGTTTCTCACTTAGACCTGCTTGTATAACAAATTTCAGCTAACTAACTCCCATCCGCAGACTGGGTTTAATAAAATTTATTCTACAGACATTGAACGTCTCGTACGTGAAAAAAGAAGAGCTAGAAGGGAATGGCAACAGCACAGATCACCACAAAATAAAATCAGATTTAAAGAGTGCACTAAACGACTCCAAGAGTTGCTTGCATCTGAAAAAACTGCATCTCTTAAAAATTATCTGGAAGGTCTTGATGTCAGACCAGCGTCTAATTACTCTTTGTGGCGCGCTGCTAGAAAGCTTAAAACACCCGTTGAGTATAAGCCACCTCTACGCACATCTACCGGAAGTTGGGCAAGAAGCGATACTGAAAAAGGTAAAATATTTGCTGAGCACTTAAAATCCGTTTTTACGCCAAACATATGTACTGGTGTTGCTGATTTGCCGAATGTAGTCGCTCTACCCCCTCAACACATAAAGTTTAAGACGCGTGATTTACAAAAATTAATTGCCGAACTCAACCCGAAGAAAGCTCCGGGTATTGATGGAATTAGTAACCAGATGCTTATGAACTTGCCTCGTATTGCAATGAGAATCCTATTATTCATATTTAATGCCATTTTACGACTGGAGTATTATCCACACAGCTGGAAGCTTGCCAAGGTTAAAATGATTCCAAAGCCGGGCAAAGATCTAACCAAGGCTGAGTCATATAGGCCAATAAGTCTACTATCAACTATGTCAAAGCTTTTCGAAAAACTGCTCAAAACAAAATTGTCCCAAATTCTAATTAGTAGTGGGTGCATACCAGACCATCAATTTGGTTTTAGAAGTCAGCATAGCACCATTGAACAAACTCACAGACTGGTTCAATTTATAAGAAGAACTTTTGAGGAAAAAAAGTATTGTTCTGCGCTCTTTATTGACGTTTCCCAGGCATTTGATAAAGTGTGGCATGAAGGCCTAATTTTAAAATTGAAGACTTACTTACCAATAAACATTTTAAATATTTTGGAAAGTTACATTATTTCCCGTAAGTTCACTGTTGTAAAAGGAGACTTTACGAGAAGGCCTGAAACTATTTCATCCGGTGTGCCACAGGGGAGCATACTGGGACCAGTTTTATATTTGATTTATACTTGTGATATGCCTGTGAGCAGTAGTATCCATACTTCCACATTTGCCGACGATACAGCCTGCCTTAGTATGCACGAAAACCCTGATGAGGCATCCCGCAAACTCCAGGAACACATTAGCCAGATGGAGCTTTGGTTAAACTTATGGAGAATTAAAGTCAATGAACAAAAGTGTGTCCATATAACGTTCACCCTAAGAAGAGATACTTGCTCCACCATTCGCATTAACAACCAAGTTGTTCCTCAACATTCACATGTGAAATATCTTGGCATACACCTTGATCGACGACTTACATGGAAACACCACATTGACTCTAAGTTAACTCAAATGAAACTTAAATTAACTCAGGTACATTGGCTGATTGGTAGAAATTCAACACTTAGCCTAGACTGCAAACTTTTAATATACAAGTCGCTTTTAAAGCCAATATGGTGTTACGGAATTCAACTATGGGGCACTGCTTCAGCTTCAAATGTAGAGAAAATTCAACGAAGGCAAAATAAAATTTTACGCATGATAACATCGGCTCCATGGTACATCAAAAATTCAAATATACATCGCGATTTGAATATGCCACTAGTGACTGAAGAAATTGCAAAATACGCAGGCAAATACCTAACAAAACTCGAGTCACATCCTAATCCGCTTGCTCGTAATATTTTGAACTTTACTGGACACATCCGCTTAAAAAAGAGAGATACACGGGCTCTAATATTCAACACTCTAGATGATGAAGCTGCTTGAAAACACCTTTTTCTTTTTGTTGCTTATCACTACTTATGTATTATTAATAACTATCACTAAGCTTATGTCCGACATTGGTCGGGCCTAATAATTTTTTTTTTATAGATTTAAGATTTGAATACTTATTGTTAGTTCATATTTGAAGATACAATAAATAATAAACATGCATTTAAAAAAAAAAAAAAAAAAAAAAATTTCAGCTCCTTAGCGCAACTTTTAATTTTTAATTTTTATGAGCGTAACCCCGCCCCTCTTACTAAAATTTTCGGGTTCTTAGATTTTTCTAGTTGGTTTCTCACCTAGACCTACTTGTATATCAAATTTCAGCTCCTTAGCTCAACTTTTAACTTTTAATTTTTATGGGCGTAGCCCCGCCCACTTTTCCCAAGTCAAAATTTTTTTGGGTCAGTGCTTATTATTCGTGTCTAGTTTCGTTACAAACGGATAATAATAGCTAGATAAATAGTATATCTAAATATGCTGAGCCGCAGGGCATTAAAATGATCTTTAAATTGTATGGGCGTGACAACGCCCACTTTTTTAATGAAAAACTTATAGCCTTGCACTACCGCAGTATTTATGCCGAATTTCAATAAAATAGCTTCCATGAAGCGCCTTAGACTAGCATTTTTAATTCTGACCTTTATGGGCGTAGCCCCGCCCTCCTGGCTAAAATTTCCGGATTTTCAGATTTTTCTGGTTCATTGCTCACCTAGATCTACTTGTGTATTAAATTTCAGATCTCTACCTATAGCGCAAGTCTTTCATAATATTGATGAGTGAGTCAGTGAGTATGTCTTAAAATATGCACTTTTGGTACCTCCATATCTCCGAAACCTTTCATTGTAAAACTTTCAAACTTTGCATATGAGGTAACATAAATTTATTCTAATTATGATTAAAATTTGATAATTTTACAATTGCGGGGAACAAAGTTATGAGGGGGGTAAAAACAGCTCGAATGGCTTCCTGTAAATATACACACTGCGTGCATTGGCCGGAACTTGGCCATGGCGCACTGCCGTGCGCCTAGATTTTCCCATGGAAAGCAAAGTATTCTATAAATGAACCTTTTAACACGGTGCTATTTTTTTTGGATATAAAAGAAAACACTGTTAAAAAATTTAGTTAGAAAGCTTGCGACTTCTAAAATATTTTAATTTTATTTTTCAAAACTCTTTTCCGAACACAATATGAGCAGACTGTTCAAAGTGTGCTTGTTAGTTTCATTTTAAGTGTATTACTTTACCTGATTTTCGCCGACACTTTATGCCATCGAAATGCAATCACTTACAATTTGAGTTCCTTGAAGTTTTTTTCTCTCCACTTTCAAATTATACATTTATTTACCACTGCATTATGACAACCTCAAGACAGACGATATGATGAACCTTAAGGTTTGATAGAATGACGAAAAAATTAAATGTAGAATGTTGAATGTATAATCTCTGACAGAAATCAGGAAATAGTGAAAATGAAATACACAATTACTTTTTTTCTTCAATAATGCAAACAACTTTCATCATGATTTGGAAGGTCATTGAAAACACTACACTTGACGTAGCAATAAGTGTTTAAAAAAATTTTTTTGGCTTAAAGGAAGTATATTTAAGCGAATAAATTAATTTTTAATATGCTCATGTGCCGTTAAAAGTGAATATTTGTCAAAGAAATTAATTAATTATGTCAGCGCTAAGGTTGAGTTTGAAATGGATTTATTGTACAATTATTGCAGGTATTTTAGGGGAAAAAAATTGTTTTATTAAAAATCTAAAACAAACAATTGACCAAAGATTAGTCTAGGGAAATCCCCACAAATACTTAAACATTACATTGGTCAAACAACAGTATAAATACAATTAAACTTTAGTTCAGTCATAATTTTTTTATATTATTTTGAGTTGCTTACAAATTGGGTAAATTTTATTGATGACTAATACATTTATAAAATGTACTAGGGTGGATCATTAACTTAGTGTCTTTTTGAATTTCCCGGCGCTTGATTGAAACAGGCATTTGTCAGTTGACTCCTGTCTAAATTTGAGCAAGCTGTGTCATTTACGCCCTTATTATGAGTTAGATTCGATTTTCGATCTTCGCTGGCTATCGAACACCGAAAATCGAACGTTCAATTCATATTATGAGCATCGAAAATTTCGTTGAGCAACGAATTTTCTATCGAACAGAATTTAGCTTTCGATGAAATATTTTAGTATAAAAAATTATTATAAACGATTGTTTTTTAATTATGATACTTAAACGACCTTATTTTCCTTATTTCTTCTTGATATTACAGAATAATGCAATGGTGGGCTTTCAAGGTATTTATTGTATTGTAATGTAAATAACAAACTATTATTACATTATTTTATCCAACGTTTCGCTGGTATTTTCCAGCTTCTTCAGGGATAATTTTTTATTAATCTGGCAACGATATGTAAATATAATAGATATAATAAATAAATAAACAAACAAACATTCATACATACATAAAGGTTTACTTATCTTACTTACATATACTTTACAATCACTTTTTACATTAAATTTTTCCAAAATATCGTCAAATCTTAAAAAAAAAAATCACAACACAAAATATTTAAATAAATGCAAAAATAATTGAAATAGAAAATTAAAAAATATCACAGTAGAAAAGTAAGCCTAATATCACAGTTGGAGCAAAATTGTCAAGTTATTGCTAACTCATGTTTTAGACTCGGCAGTTTTTCTGGAAGCAAGTCTGAGTTTATGGGAGAGAGAGGAAAGAAGAAAGAAGAGGGGTACTGACTTGCTTGTACAGAAAAGTTGCTTGCATTCTCTTTTGTTATTTCATTCGCATCATAAAAACAATAGGAAAATTGAACAAGAAGCCGTCTAATGTAAACAAACGAGCAGTTTTAAAAGAGAATTGAAGATAACTGCTTCAAGAAAAACTGCCAAGTCTAAAACATGACTAACAAATAATTGGCGTTTATGTTGTCCTTGTCTTCCTTTCGGTTTATTGCACTTTTTAGTCTTTGCTGAGTTCTTAAACTCTCCAAAGTATATCGTTTGTTCTCTTTTATCTCCTTGTCTAATATTCTAACATTGTCAAGATCTGCATTGTGTCTCATTTCTACACAATGTTGAGCGAGTGCAGTTGTGTGTTTTCCTTTTCGTATGTCATTTTCATGTTCGGCCATCCTCTTACTCAGACTTCTTTTTGTTGTGCCTACGTATATTTATCCACAATTGTTGTTAGTGTTACCTTTGCATGTTATTTCATAGACAACATTACTTTGTTGATGTTTTTCTATTCTGTCTTTTGTTTTTGTAAATAATGATTGAGTTGTTTTGTTTGCTTTATGTGCCAAAATTATTTGTTTGTTATTAATTATGTCTTGTAAGTTTTTAGTTTCCGTGAGCTTTGGTATATAAGAGACGCTGTAGTATTTTTTGGTGTTACCAGATGTATCGTTTTTGTTATTTTCCCCGTTTTCCGTATTTCCACACCTTTGTTTTAAATTATTAATTAGTTTTTTTTGGATAACTATTTTTTGTTAAGATTTCTTTAACTTTGTTAATATTTTTCTTTATGAATTTATTATCACTAAGTTTTAGTACTCTTCTGATGAAACTTAGCGCTGTGTTTATCTTCTGTTGTTTTGGTTGTGTGGAGTTAAAATTAATAAGGCGTCCAGATGCTATTGACTTTGCGTACCAATCAGTTATAATTTTGTTTCTGTCTCTATAGAATTGCATATCCAAATACGGTAATGAGCTATTATTTTCTTTTTCTATAGTGAATTTTAGTTTTGTGTGATATTTGTTAAAAGTCTTTAGTATGGTTTCTTCGTCATCTTTTTTGATTATAGCAAATATATCATCCACGTATTTTGTCAAGAATTTAATTTTTATGTTTTTTTCTTTAGTCAGTTCCTCTAGCGTGTGTTTAACTAGTCTATCTAATACAATGTCAGCTATTGTAGGTGATAGCGGATTTTCCATGGGCATGCCATAAGTTTGTTTGTAAAATATTTTATCATATATAAAATAATTATTATCCTCAAGACAAAACTGTAGAATCTTGAGGAATTGTCGTCTTGGTATATCCGTATGTGTTTGTAATTTGCTCTATTGTTCCATAATATTGCTAATAGCTAAGTGAATTGGAATGTTGGTAAATAGTGATACTACGTCCAGGGAAATTAGAATTTCATCTTCGTCTAGTGTAACATTTTTCAATTTATTCTTGAGTTCAACTGAATTTTTTATGTTGTATTCTTCAACTATTATGTGTTTGAGAATTTCTGCTACATATTTAGCTAATTTATAGCATGGCACTTCAATCGAAGAAGAAATTGGGCGAAGGGGAATGTTTGGTTTGTGGATTTTAGGCAATCCGTATAATCTAGGTGCTGTGGCTGAATTGGCAGTTAGTCTTATTTTTTCTGGTACTGATATGTATTTGTTTTTGAAAAGGTCCATGACTAATTTGTTGTTTTCATGCAATAATTCTTGGGTTGGGTCGGTTCTTATCGTGTTGTATGTGCTTCTATCACTTAGAAGTTTCTCCATTTCCGTCCTATAGTCTTTCTGGTACAATATAACTGTCTTGTTTCCCTTATCGGATTTGGTGATAACTATTTCGTCTTTATATTGCTTGATTAATTTGGACGTTTCTCTATATATATTCAGTATAAACTTTTTCTTTTGTTTGTTTCAAGCGGTTCTTTTATGGGTTAGAATTCTATTAGTTATTCTACACCTTACAATATCTTTTTTTGGGTAAAGTAGTTGCAAATTTTATAAATTACTTTGAGTGATATTCACATTATTTTCCGAATGCTCGTCATAATACCAAATGAAAATTAGTTCGATCAGTACTTTCGACTAGAGTCGAAGATCGAAAGTTGTTCATAATAAGGGCCTTAGTTTGTGTTTAACAGCCGTTGATAACAGACTATCTCACTTTTTGAGAAGAAAATGGATAAAAGTGAATTTCGTGTGCTCATTAAACATTATTTTTTGCAAAAACAAAATGTCAATCAACCCAAAGAAAAGCTCGATAAATATTATGGGGACTCTGCAACATCGATATCAATGGTAAGAAAGTGGTTTACTGACTTTCGTTGTTGTCGCACAAGTACAAATGACGCTGAACATTTTGGACGGCTAATCTGGAGTCCAAGCAGCAGTCTTAACCTGCTGCGAAGTAGACCCAGGTGAGTTTGTTGGCCAATAAGGTGATGACAACAGGTTTTTGGGATGCACGCGATGTAATCCACATCGATTTATTGAGGATTTAATAAGAAAACGACCCAATATGGTCAAGAAAAAGTTCTTTTTCGTCAAGATAATGCTATGAATTGGGATACGAATTGGAACCCCATTCTCCATATTCTCCGGATTTGGCCCTTAGGGACTACTTCCTATTTCCAAACCTAAAGAAAAGGATCGCTGGAAAAAGATTTAGCTCAAACGATGAAATTATTGCCTATTTTAAGGAACTCGAAAAATCTAATTTTTTAGAAGTGGTACAAAAATTGGAGAAACGCTGGACTAACTATATTGAGTTATAAGGAGGTTATGTTGAAAAATAAATTTTTGTTTTGCACAAAAACTGTGTTTCATTCAAAAAATTCACGGGCTTATTGATGCGCCCTCGTATTTATATGCGGAAGTTCATTATAATACATCATTTACATTTTTTAATGAATCAACGTTGCAATGGCTGATAAAATTTATTTTGCTAATATTTAACTTTACGTGTTTAACTCGTATGTATAATATTAAATAGCTAAAGTAAGCTTAACAGTAACTATTATGCTATACATTTGGGGGATTCAAACGATAGTCTTAAGTATCATAGTTTAATAATTTTTAAAATTATTTTTTTTCATTTTTTTTTTCAAACATAACTTGTAGAACATTGTGACACTATGACTTTAAGACCACGTTTTGAGTCCGTCAGGCGTATTTGCTTAGAAATATACAATCACACAAATACACAGGCCAATGGAGATGACAGACACAAATAACAACAGCTGTAATGCTTCTAAAATGATTGTTCAAACGGGTTCCATTCGTTAAAGAGTTTATTGATGTTGCTTGCTGGCATTGTGAATGCATTGCAATATATTATACGAATTTGATGCATGTGATCGACATACAATTTGAGTTGTCGAGTGAGTTAATAAAATATTTTGATATAGTAATTTGATTCCTGTTATTACAACAATTGTTCATATTATTCAACATCATAATTGAAAAGCGCATTCAAATGAATTCAAGTTAAATCCTGCTATATATATACAATACTACACCAATAAGTATATTAAAATTTAAAAAATTCAATAAAACTCCATATGTATGTAATGAATTAAAAATACAATGAGTCTTAAATTAAAATCCAAGAATTCCTCCTGCTTATTATATTCTCCGTGTATTTTACTCCACTTACGTTATATTTGATTAATTTATAACAGCCTTATTCAAAAAATATTTTACTTGAGCCTTAAAGTTCATAGTAGCTACAATGCACTTTAAGGCTAACATTGCTTTGTTAAGAAATTGTATTCAAAAGACAACTTTAATTATTTTGTGATCTAATAATAAATTCTGGTAACACCACCATGTTCAACAACCATTTCACAGCTTATGATGTACAACATCGAATGCAATTTCATTCGAGTATTCAACTAATTTTCTATTTTATTAAATACATTTTTATTATCTTGAAGTTAAGCAACCTAATTTATAAAATATAAGCTTCTGACATGGAAGCAAAACAGATAAACATTTTTATGAAGTAAAAGTAAAAAAATATGATGAACATAGAAAAATTATCTCAATTTATTTTATTCGAACGAAATGAGTATTTGAATATCCAGCTTTTTTCGATTCGTTTCGTTTAAATGTACATCACTAAAACATTTTTGTATAATTGTATTTATTTTAATATTTTTTTATGGATTTTGCTATGTATTTCGAATCAGTTGGATAATTTAGTGATATTTTCCATCACATGACAGAAATAATAACTTTAAGATAAGAGCTAGCACTTCTAGCTTCATTTTCAGATGTAACATGAATCAATATGTGCTATATTAACAAAAATATTTGAGGTACAGAATACACATTTTGGAAATATCAACTTAAAGTAGCCTTAACAAACGTAGGTAGGTGCATACTTTAGAATTTTGATATAATATTTTTTTTTGAATACAACTTTACTTAAAATTGCTTGAAATACGATGAATCAGAACAATTTACATATTCTATTTGCACTAAAAGTTGCATATATGAATCAGAAATCTACATCAACTGACATCACAAGTGAACACAAAAAACTAAATTTTCATGCAAATACTTTTTTTTAATTTAATGTACTACACGCCGCGGCGTCCATTTTTCATGCGAAAAATTTTTTTATAAAAAAAATTATTAGACTTTACGCCCTCCATTTTTCACGGAAAAATCTGTTTATGCAAAAATTTAATGGACTACACATCATCCATTTTTCATGGAAAAAATTTTTTAATGGAGTGTAAAGTCTATTTTTCATGAAAAAAATTTTTTATGAAAAAATTTTATGGACTAATTTTTCATGCAAAAAATCCTAAAGAGAGTTGGATTGACCATGTTCTCAAATGCACCAACGACAACGCAGCCAAGATGGCAATTGAATGGAACCCCCAAAGTAGAAGAATAATACCCTAACTCTTAGAGTTGCAAAACTATCGATAGTGGCTCCATTCGATATTTTCGATAGTATTTATTAATGCCATCGATACTATCGACAGTTTTTGATTCTTAAAAACACCCCTTTTGCACACGGAAAGTTTATTTTGCAAAGTCTTAATTCAGGTGTGTGAAAGACACAATGATAAATACTATCTCTTTCTGTCTTTCTCCCTGCTGAATTAAGGCTTTGCAAAGTAAAGTTTCCGTGTCTATAAGGGCTAAAACTTATCAATTGTGTATTTTTCTAATATAAAATCTTGAATTTTTTAATCATTCCGTAAAGTAAAAAGAAAGTTGATTTTTTTAAAACTTTTAGTTCCAATGAAAAAGCAAACAGATGGATCAATAAAAAATAAATTAAAAAGGAATAAAATAAAAAAATCTTTCATCATTATTTAAACTATTGCAGTTAGCTAAAATGTATTCGTTTAACAAAAGGAGAAGCAAACTATTTAGCGTCACCTTTTATTTAAAAGTAAAGAGCGTAGACAGTCCAGTATTCTTCAAATTTAACAGCCGTCAAATTTCTTCAAGTATCAAAGCCGTTGGGACATAATAATTGTATTTTTAGGCAATTTGCATCTAGTAGATAAAAACTGACATCTTATGTCAAAACTAATTAATTTGTTTTCACAATTATGTATATATGTAATGATAACCATTACCAAACCAGGCGGCGAAATTTTAATGTTGCATTTTTTATTACACAGTCGCCATCATTCCGTTTTTATTGACTTTGATTTTTTCTCTTTTAGTAGAGTGTTTTTTGTCGATGGTATCGCTATCGAAAAAACTATCGATAGTCCACTTAAAATAAAACTATCGATACTATCGATAATACCATCGATAGTTTTGCAGCTCTACTAACTCTGTTCGATGATTGTATCGTCTTCTATATGGACGAAAAAAAGCCGCAGTTTTGATTCTTTAAAGCAATTATTATTTATTGTCTATGCTAGAAGGTTTGTGTATTTGCTTTATTATTTTGTTCCAAACATTATTTCCATTAAATATTTTTTCACATATTTTTCAAACTATTGTAATTATAATACTTTCATTTAATTTTTATGATTTTAAAAACCTGGCAATAATATTTTTATTTTTCATTATCAAAGCCAACAACCATTTTTGAAGAAAATAATTTAGAGAATTCAAACGCAAGAACTCAAAAGTATTTTTTTTTAAACAAAAACGTCCTAAATCTTCTTACTGAATTATGGCATTAGAGACAGACCGACATTGAAATAAACTCAATTGCAAAAGCACAGAATAGATCACAATGGAAGAACTTTGTTCAAACCAGGAACCATGGAATTAAATTTAATATATTCAACGGACGTAGGGTCAACAATATATATATACACTAACAACTGCAAATTACTCTTAAATTTTAGGAATTGCTATAGCTTATGAATTTGAATTTCAAATCTGTCAATTTAAGTGTTTTTTCACATAAAATCTTTTGTTTTACAAATATTTTATTTATGTTATTATTGCAGTATTCAAACGAAGTCGTTATAATAACAAAAATTAAAAATTTTAAAAACCCCCGACTTTTTTTTTAGAAAAGATGTTATATCTTCTAAATATGTTTCTTCAAACATAGCTAAGAACCCTCTCGATCAAGTCATCTTTCAAACAGAAAAAACTAAATGAAAATCGGTCCAGCCATTTGGCCTGTACGTGGACACGGACAGACACACAGATACACAGAAACACAGATACACAGACACACACTACAAACTTATAACACCCATTTTTTTAGTCGGGGTTAAAAATTGCTTTTTATGCAGAATTATCATCGATTTGTATATTTTTATTAAAATATTTCAGCATTAGCTGATATTAAAATTGAAGAGACAAGGAGATCTTTTATTTACCCAAAATAGAATACAAAAAATATTTATTTATTTTTTTGTTTTCTTATGCAGACATTGTAAAAATCTCGATTGCAAGTCGAGTGCATGACTGACTGACTGACTTTGCTAATGCAATACCATTGATTTTAATTCTTTTGTGTGCTTATTTTATTACAAAAACCCATACATAAATATATATATATATATATATGTTTGCATGGATTTTTTTTATTTAGCCTTCCGCAAAATGAAATAAAAAAAATATTAACAAGAACAGGAGAAAATAAAAAATTGATTTCTGTGTATTGTTGTTAAGAGTTTGAATTTTATGATTTCAATGCCTTTTTACAGGCGGATATTGTGCACTTTTATGCTCAATCAACAATTTTTTTTTTTTGCTCTCCACCTCTTCACTCAAGTGGTCTATGAAAAATTCAATGAACCTGGTTAATGTAAACTGAGAAAAAAAAGAAAGCAAAGCAAATCAAATAAAAATATATAAAA
This sequence comes from Tachina grossa, assembly GCA_949987645.1. Lineage (NCBI taxonomy): Eukaryota > Metazoa > Arthropoda > Insecta > Diptera > Tachinidae > Tachina > Tachina grossa. Next base: position 33,604,880 of record OX465275.1, read on the forward strand.
TAAAAAGAAAATAAATATTGTAGGTAGTAAAAAAAATTGTGGGCAGATTTTAGGAAAAAAAAATTATCTCTTAATAACTTATTTATGAATCTTTTATTTTTATAAAGACTTGATAAAAATTATTTTTGTTTAGTTGGCTTGGAATGTGGCAAGCAACAAAAAAAAAAAAAAGCAAGAAATGCTTCAGGCATTAGGCAATAATAAATTTTAATATCCACAAAGCTTTGTTGGCCTTTCGTCTCAAGCTTGATTGCAAAAGTTTGATTGAATTTCGAAGAGTATAATATTTTGTGGTATAAATTAACTTATAGCTCAAAGGGGCCTGGCTGCGATTGACAATACGATTAATGGTGTGGGCCTTTATTGATTTTCGTTTAAAGTTTTTTTTTTTTTTTTTTGCTGCTTATTTAGTTAAATTAATTTAGGTGACAGTTTGCTTGAGATAAACCACTTTTGTTTGTAGATATCCCCAAGTGGCTTTGACATAGTTTTCATTTATATAGTACATAAATTTCTCCCTTCATAAATAATGCCCTAATTCTGTTCGACGATTGTGCCGTCCGTCTTGTCTATGGACGGAAAAAAGCCGCAGTTGTGATTCTTTAAAACAATTATTAGTAATAGTCTCTGCTAGAAGGTGCATGTATTTGCTTTATGATTTTATTCCAAACATTATATCCAACATATATTTTTTCATATTTTTTTCAAAATATTATATAACACTTTCATTTAATTTTTATATTTTAAAAACATGGTAATAATGGGTCAAAAAAAAAATGGGCAAAAAAAACTTAATAAAGCTTTGCCAAGCAATGTTAAGTAAAGTTGTATTCTAAGAAAATTATTGTATAAAAATTCTAAAGTAGGCACCCACGTTTGTTAAGACTACTTTAAGTTGATAGTTCCAAAATGTGTATTTTGTACCTCAAATATTTTTACTAATATAGCACATACTGATTCATGTTACATCTGAAAATGAAGCTAGAAGTGCCTGCTATTATCTTAAATTTATTATTTCTGTCATGTAATGGGAAATATCACCAAATTATCCAACTGATTCGAAATACATAGCAAAATCCATAAAAAAATATTAAAATAAATACAATTATACAAAAATGTTTTAGTGATGTACATTCAAACAAAACGAATCGAAAAAAGCTGGATATTCAAATACTCATTTCGTTCGAATAAAATAAATTGTGATAATTTTTCACATTTTTTTACTTTTACTTCATAGTTGTATTTATCTGTTTTCCTACTATGTCAGAAGCTCATATTTTTTAAATTAAATCAAGATAATAAAAATTTATTTAATAAAATAAAAAAATTGTTTGAATACCCGAATGAAATTGTATTAAATTTTGTACATCGTAAGCTGTGAAGTGGTTGTTGAACACGGTGGTGTTACCAGTATTTATTATTAAATCACAAAATATTTAAAGTTGTCTTTTGCATATGATTTTTTAACAAAGCTATGTTAGCCTTAAAGTGCTTATCAACTACTATGAACTTTAAAGCTAAAGTAAATTATTTTTTTGCATAAGGGGGAATATTTTTATTTTTCATTATCAAAGACAACAATTATTTTTGAAGAAAATAATTTGGGGAATTCAAAAACAAGAACTCAAAAGTATTTTTAAACAAAAACGTCCTAAATCTTCTTCTTCTTCAACCTTTTAAAATGAAAATATATATTTTCTTTAAATTTTTTCCACATTAATTTTGATTTCTTCATAAATATTTATTTACATAAAAACGATTTGCAATTTTTTAAAATACGTTAGAAAAAAAAGATAATCCATTCACCTTCATATAAGAACAAAATAAAAACACAAATTTATTAACAGACGAAGACACGTTTAAGCTATTTGCATGCACATAAATGCTATTCTTCATTATACAAGTACTTCACGTGTCAAGGCTTTCTTTCATACACACTTTATTTTTAATGAGACTGTTATGGCTGACGAGCTAAAAGGGCCATTTTAATATTCTGGCATGCTAAATTATATTTTTGAGTGTACACAGAGAAAAATATGCATATATAAATAGGTTAATATGTATATTATAACTTTTACTTTATTGACAAAATCTTAATTTTTAAAAAATATTACTGAACTTTTTTTGATAACTTGATTGAATAATCCAAATAGCCAGTTTCAACTATAGAATAACTCGAAAAATTTATGTCATTTAATCTATTAATATGTAGAAAAAATTTGATTACTTAAGGTACCAACAGACGACATGTTTTTCACATTGTATGTGCCAGAATTTACACATGTAAACGAAAACATGTCGTGTGTTGCCTTTAAAACATTGGTTGTGTAAAAAACATGACAAAAAACATAAGACATTATTTGAAATAGAGCGTGCTCTATTTTCTTATGTTAAACATACAGCTCCAAATGTCTATGTCATGCGAACAAATTCGTCGGCGGTTGATTATGTGCACTATCATTAGCCGTCTGAATGAAGTATTTTGCAAGACAAATTAATTACATATTTTTTTTTGATTTAACGTTGTCGTTTTATTAAAATAAGTCCAAAAATGTATAGATTTTTAGATACAACCTCAACGTCTTCTTTAAAAAAGAAAAAATTAAAAAATGAAATTTGCGTCGCCAGTACTACAGCGACGGAACCAAAAATATTTCGACGGCTGCAAGCCATTTATAAAACAAACTACGTGGATATTTATGTACTGAAAAAGAAGAAGTGATACTACATGTACGTTTGTGACCAAAAATTATAAACCTTATGTAAATTAACCAATATTGACAAGCATAAAGAAAAACATACGAGTCGAAAACTGAAAAAACACATGTAAAAAACATGTCGTCTGTTGGTACCTTTAGTAAATCCTTTTTAGGGTTCCGTACACCAAAGGTGAAAAAAATTGCCAAAACAAAAAAAAAAAAAAGCCAAAAATCATAAAAATTGTCGAAAACGAAAAACAACATCAAAACTAAAAAAATCCTCAAAAATCGAAAAAAAAGTTACCAGATGTTTTCATTTTTTAAAAAATGACTACATCAGTACTTACGGAACCCTTCGTGTGCGACTCAAAGTCGCAGAGCCCAAAGCTGAATTACATATTGTTACGTTTTTCTCGCCTTAAAAACGATTTTCCGTGTACTCGAAGATTTGGAAATGAATACAAGAGCCGAGTATAGTAATACAAATTTTATTTACAAATACACTTAAACTAAATTAATCAAGAGCTTATATAAACTAATACAGCTTAAACTACTAAATTACACTCAAATATTCACAACAGGTTACCACTACGCCTTCCTGACTGTAGTTTACGCACGTCTCTTAGCTGGCTGCGCAAGTATTTACGTGACACCTCTTTGTCTGCTGCTCGTCACTTACGAGATTCACTCTGCCGTCACTGACAGTTGATACACCAATACCTCTTTGTCTGCTGCTTGTCACACACGGCACTCACTCTGCCGACACTCACAGTTGATACACCAATAAAGACTGACTGGCTTTACTTACACCCTTACACACGTCTATTCGCTGCGCTGTTCCCTTTACTCCAGTCGACACGATAGACTCCACAATAATCTCAATTCCACGACAGACCTTGCTGTCACTATAGACTGTCCTATAGTTTCTCCTTTTCCCAACTCACGTGTAAAGCACAGACTGCTCTTAACTATCAACTCACCACTGTATCGCAGACTATTATTAACTCACAACTTAATTATTAACTGACTTGTTCACACGCAACTGACCTGTTCACAACTGACTTGTTCACAACTGCAACTAACTAACTCATTGGATGCGTCACCGGTTTTTATACTCCACACAAATACCACTAGAATTTTCAAGCACTGTCTAGACGATCATTATCATCTTATATGCTGTTTACAAAGTGCCTAATTAAGTTCATGTGGTAACTATGTACATACATGTGTATATGCATACGTGTGTACATTAACTTAAGAAATACACGGTGGTTGTTTATCTTTTCCCTGCAGTCAGACTGGGGCCAAGTGTCTCTATGTCAACACTAAAATTCTAGTAGAAGTTACATTGTCTACAATTTCTCTTCTATCCGTCAGTATAAAAGAAATAGAGAAAACAGATAAGGTGTATTTCTGGTGGATTTTGCAACAACTTGTCAATATACATAAATTTGTATGTACGTAAGGTATAGAAATGTACCAGTAAATGTCTGGTTGGTATGTCTCCATGTTCCCATAAGAACTATGAATTCACTACCTAGTCAATTGTTTTAGTGTTACTAGTAGATTTTCAATGACAAGCACATGCTAAATGTCTATAGCATAAAGTATTGTATGGGGAATTATTGTAGAGTAGTACTGGTGACAAAGTCAAAAGCGACTCAGTACATTTTCACCATTCGCACTTTTTGCAGGGTTGCTTTTCGTTTGAATTGGCATGTATGTATGTGTGTAAATATGTGAATCTTCTTAATAAGCAGACGCTCTTTGTTGTTGCTTTTGCTTGTTTACCTGTTACGCATGCTTATTTAGTTGTTTGCTACTATTCTAGATTATTCGTTACATGGACCCTGTGGGAATATTTTTGCGTAACACTTACATTAACCCTGTTGGAATATTTTTGTGTAATGCTCCTTAACCTTGTCGACGGCCATTTTCGTAACAATATAATAATAATGTATTTATTTTCTCTACATCTACTTTAAGCTTTTGGCTTTGAATTCTTGAGGGGCTAGTTTTTTACTAATTAGTTAAACTTAGTTTAACATATGTTTGAGTTAACCAAGGAATAAATTTAAGCCGCGTTTAACCGCCCGTGCTGTTTTTCAGTGATGGATTAACAGTTGGCAATTTAACTAGAAATACCATACTTTGTTTTCACTCTAGAAATAGCATTGTTGAAAATATTTTATGTAAATAGGGCAACACTTCAAAAATGACAGGACAGTTCTTTAAATTTATTTCAAAAAAAACTTCAATAAGGCTCAAATTCACAGTCCTTAGTTAACTACTAAAGGTGGTTTAACCAATGAAATTTATAAGAAAAATTGTTAGTTAAATCACGGGCGTTAGTTAACTAAAGACTGTGAATTTGACCCTAAGTGTTTTCTGAGGTTTTCAAGAATTTAAAAATACATAATATACACTTTAAAACTAGCGACGCTCGAAATATTTGAAAGAATTCTAATTCATTACACACATAAAAATGATTTTGATGTGTTTTGATCTCCCTTATTTTAAAATCTTCGTCATCATAATACTCAAAACAGAAACACATATACTATTATTAAGGAAAAAAGTTTCTAAATTTAAGTAAAAAAATTTTCTAAGTTTAAGTAATTTTATCTAAGTTTAAGTAAATTTTTACAAAAATCTAGCAAAAATTACTTAATATGAGTAAAAAGTTCGTATACTTAAAAATAGTTCATAAAAATACACACAAAAATTCTCACATTCAAGGACAAGTTTACTGGCTTAAAGGAAATATTTACCAAAAATTGGAAAATGGTTTAAAAGTTTGGGGAAATTGTATCCTAAGAACTAGTCAATCTCGTTTTAAAGCAAAAAATAAATTTTAGGAAATGACTTACTCCTGATTAGTTCATCAAACTTGACTAACTTGAAAGATATAAAAAGGTATTTAAAATTTTAGAAAAATATTTACCACTTTTAAGTATTTGTTCTTTAAATTATAGAATATATCTTTTATTTGCCTTAAGCAAAAAATTTAAGTAAATTTTTCATTCTTCCGAGGAATATTTTAACCTGAAATGTATTTATTTCTAAGTAAAATTAAATTTTAAAACTTGAAAATTTCAATGCTTATTCAGACTGCCCTGTTAGGCAATTGGTTAGAGTGCTTGCCTATCAGTCAGAAGGTGGGTGGTTCAATACTTGTCTCCTGTCAAGCAATAAATATGTATGTATGGTGAATTTATTAAGAATATAAATATAATATAATATGAAGATAAAGGATGTCCCAACAAGAACGCAAGATTTAAATTTGGCGCCATTCGAAGTGTCATTGTTTGACATTTGAACAATTGTTATTGTTTGCTAGTGGAAGGTACGAGGTTAGTAAAAATGGAGCGCTACACGAATGAACAACGCATTCTCATTGTGAAATTGTTTTACCAAAATGGTGAAAGTTTTTGCCGCTACAGTTCGCAAATTTGCGATTTTGGGGTCACAATAATGCTCCAAAAGAGTCAACTGTAAAGAGATTAATGGATAAATTTGCCAAAACTGGGTCTGTTAGTGATGTAAAGACAACAACGCGCCTTCGACCAGGTCGATCGACCGAAATGTCGCAGCTGTACGTGATGATGTCGCTCAAACGCAGGTCAAGCGCAAACAGTCAATGGTGTTCGGTATCGTGAAATGATAACCAGTTTTTTCGTGCCTAGAATTGAAAAAATGAATGTGGAGGGCATGTGGTTTGAACAAGACGGCGCCACATGTCATACAGCCAGAGAAACAATTCAATTGCTACATCAGTCATTTCTCGGTCGTGTTATTTCGCGTTTTGGAGACCAGAATTGGCCGCCTAGATCGTGCGATTTAACACCATTAGACTTTTTTCTTTGGGATTTTTTGAAGTCGATGGTTTACACGAATAAGCCAACGACGACTCAAGCCTTAAAAGAGGAAATTGAAATACGGCAGCATTTATGCAAAAGGGCCATTGAAAATGTCATTAAAAGATCGCGTGTGTGCCAGCAAAGCCACGGCGGCCATCTGCCCGACTTGTTGTTCCACACATAACCTCATTTTGTCTACTTTACGATATAATAAAGTTTGACGATTTTTTTTTAAATATCTGTGTTTTATTTAAAATTTAAATCTTGCGTTCTTGTTGAGACACTCTTTATAATAAAAAACATACCATGTGGTATAGAATTTAATTAAGAATAAAAATAAGTACCAGAATTGAAGACATAAAAAAACTTTGAAAAATTTCGTAAATTTGAGATCAAACATGAAAAAAAATTTTATGGAAAAATTTTAATTAATCTTAGAAAAATTTTACTTATGTATATATAAAAATATAATTACTATAAACTAGTTCATTAATGAACTAGAAATTTAGTAAATATTTTACTGGATTCAAGTAAAAAACAGCTTTTTTTATACGATAACTTTTTTTACTCTAATTTAGAAAATTTTCCAGAGTTTTAATTAGGAGCAATTAATTAAACCTGGATTATTAACTACATAATCTTTATCTGAAAAACAATATTTAAAGTTTAAACTACAGTTAACTGACAATTAGAGCTTATTTCTATGTTAAAAACTAGCTCTAAATGGTTTTTGTTTTTCAAAAACGGTTTTTGTCCTTGATAATGACAAATGTGAATATGAATAGCGCATATTCATAGTGAAAAAAAAATAATATAATTTAAAAGTTTAAAACCAGTATTTTCCCCTGATTATACTGGTTTTAAAAGTTTTAAGTATACTTTGTTTTAGCTATGATTATGCGCCATTATTATCAAGTTCTTAAAACACAAAAATTAAATTAAAGTTGTATAAGATAGTTTGAAAAATATATGAAAATATATTTGTTGGATATAGTGGTTTGGAACAATAGCATAAAGCACTTACGTATCATAGAAGCGTTGGTACTACTCCATTTGAAATGTTAATAGGAACCAAAATGAAGACTAAAGATGATTTTCAACTGAAAGAGCCGATAGAACAAGAATTTGCAGCTTATTATGCTGAACGAAGAGATGAGATCCGGTACATAGCCAAACATCAAAACGCTCCAGTTCAAACCGAAGACAAAAAAAGATACGATCTTCGACGCAAACCGTCTAGAAAATAGAAGATTAATAATATTGTTGCCATTAAAAGGACACAGCTTGGTACAGGACTCAAACTCAAACCCAAGTACCTAGGTCCATATCAGATCGTCAAAGTAAAACCGAACGATACGTACGACGTCATAAGGTTTGGTGAATTTGAAGGTCCCAGACGTACTTCTACATGTGCAGAATTTATGAAACCATGGCCAGAATTTAACGATGACGATGATGATATAATAAACACGCAGGATGGCCGAGTTGTAGGAATAATATCACATGAAAGCACAAAAGAACAGTTATAAAGCAAAACAACCTGTGTACACAATACTCATACTATTGTTTTTTTTAATCAACTTTTCATTTTAATTATATTCAAATACTTTTTCACAATAAAATGTATGTATGTCGAATAAAAATTTCAAGCAGAACAACGTTTGAAAAACGAACTTATATTGAGCAACATAATAAAAAATACATTAATGACGATTTACCAGAGTGCAGTATGACAGTTTCTTTGTGCTTAAAAAAATACCCTCTAATAGAATTTCATAGCAAGTATTTACACAATTTTATCCCCATTTCAGTACTCGTATGTCTATTTCAGCCCTATTTTTACATCAGTGTAAAATAATCAATAAAGGTATTCACGTCAACTCTTGCAACTGTGCAAAAATGCATAATTGCACTTTCTGACGTGTGCAACCAATTTTGTTTAATATGTGCATATATATTAGTGTCCTGCACAAGACTATTTATAAGACCTTTCAAGACATGAGAGATTTTTCAAATGCTTTACTACAGCGAAATATTCTAAAAGAATCGCTAAGCAACACTGTTGGCAATTATTTTTTTTACGGTGGTTTGTCTTGCCAACAATGTTGTTTAGCGATTCTTTTAGAATATTTCGCTGTAGTAAAGCATTGGAAAAAATCTCTCATGTCTTGAAAAGTCTTATAAATACTTTTGTGCAGGACACTAATATATATGTTGTACTCGTATGTTTGTTTAAACGCTGAAACGAAGCGTTGGAACTTCGCTGATTAATTTTGTAATAAATTCACTAATAAAATATCAATATTAATTATATTGGTATTATTTAACAAAATTCTAATAACTATTCTGAGCCATAGGTCTTTTAAAAATAGCAAAATTATGTATGTATTTGTTATCTGAAAATCGAATTCGAAGATTTCTTTATAATTTCTAGCTAAGAATTTTTAAATATTTTTTAATTTTTAAATTAATTTTGTTTTCATTTAACCTTCATAGGGTCCTTAAAATCGTGGACGTTAACGATCTTCGGGTCAAATTTGACCCAAATTGAAAATTATGTATTGGTTTCATTTATTTGTGATTCATTTATTGCCAATGAAAGAGAACATTATTTCATATATTTAATTCGATTAATATATCATAGATAAAACCGTAATATTAAATCGATATTATTATTAATTGTACATAAAGTAATGGTTTCAGAGTGCAGTTTTCTTATCAAGTTTTTGCAAGTTATAATAGTATCTAATGGTGTTTTATTTTCTGCGTTGAGGCCTATCTGGCAACGACTTCTTTTGGATCTGTTTTTACCCTCTTCAAGCATTTTTTCTTTGGATTTAGTTGAAGTTTACGGCTACTCATTTACCTCACGTAGTTTTAGTGCAACTTTCTGTGAAAATACTGATATTGATAACCTCTTTTGGTTTTTTATATAAGGCATAGTAAGCTGCAATCCTAAATTTTCTAAGAAGTGTCGACGTTTTGCAAAACAGTTTATTTCCAGCCGCTATTAGCTGATGTAGATATCACAAAAGCATTGTAAGCTTATATATCTACCATGTTACTAACCACCATTTGACAACATTGATTAGTCTTTCTTTTGCAAGTAAAACTTGATCTAACTTTGTCCAGCAAATAAACCCTTCCATTTTATTTATTGTAATCTAATCATATTTGCAGTTTCTTGTCTTGGTGATTACTAACTTTAAAAATATGATGCAAAGTACTAAGAAGGTTAGGTTAGTTTAGGAAGGGTGGTGCTTTACCGCACCTCCACTTGGAGACCCAATTGGGTTCATTGTGATTCCCTTCTGTTGCCCAAAAAAGTAATATTTACCCTCCCATTTGCAGCCAGAAGTGACCATATTATACTAAGAAGATTCACAGACTTTTTTTATCGGAATATATATAAGAAGGGTACAAGTACTATCTTTGGTAAAACAAAAATAATGATAAACACGCATGACAATAACACATGTACTATCTCTGGTAGTAACTCATTTATATTTTTATGTGTAGTTTGAACCGATAAGATGTAAAAAAATTATCTGCAGTCGTGTTATATTTTCAAAATTGTGATAATGTATGCAGGCCATTTTCTATTTCATTATCTTTCATTATTTTACAAGAAATACCAGACACAACACTTCCAAACTTTAAAACGGGTCAAATTTGACCCGAAGATCTCTAGTGTAAAATCTTGCATACAATTTTCTTTGGCAAGTTTGCGGATATATAAACCTACTATATCGGTTAAGATATAAAATTAAATAAAAGTCAGAAAATATGACATAGATCAATCACTAATTTTCAGAAAAAATCAAAGTTTTTTCCTGAAATGGGTCAAAATTGACCCAAATACCCTATGAAGGTTAAAAGAAAAACATTTAGGTATTTCTGCGTTGTAATTTGATGTATGGTTGATCTTAAAAGTACTTTTTGTCCATTTTTTTTTTGATTGGCAATGCCATAAAAAGTTGCACAACTTTGCAGAATTTACCCTGACAATCTTGCACTTGCTCAGACCCTGACAATTTTGCATAATTTGTGCAAAATAATTTTCTATGTGGTTGTTGTTATATTTTTTGAAAATTTTGCAATTTTGCTTTTCTGCAACAGTGCAACTTTTGACGTGAATACCTTTAATATATTGTTACTTTATTTCTGCGTGTGCAAATGAGCAAATATTTATATCTGTAGCAAGATTATGCACATGTGTTGAAATATGACATTGTTTTCTTTCCTAAATATACATATGTATTTATGTACCTGCGTCATAAAATGTCCCACCGCCCTCCATGGCCTGTCAGTTATAACAAAAAGAAAATTTAGCAACAGCAGCAATAACAACTAAAAACCAATTTATCATATCAAAACGTTGCCTTCGTTACACTTTTTTTATGTTCCTTTTATTGTTTATTGTATTTTTTTGTACGGATTTCGCTTTCACAATTTTTGAATATGGGTTCGCAACTGTGTAAATAAATCTATCAAATGTTCGTTACTGCTGTTTTTCTTACTCCTGTGCCTGTGCCTGTTGTTATTGTTATTGTTGTTGTTGTTGTTATTTGTATTGCATTTTATATTTATTAAAAATCTATTTATGTTGGCAAGGTTTTTTCCTATAACCAGTTTTAGCGACAACATACAGTATCTACGTGCTCAATCAACGCTATTGAATGAAAGCGTTGATTAGACATCCTTAAATGTTGGCATGTGTGCGTGTGTGTGTGCGTTCGTGTGCGCGTGCATGTTTTTGCTTGTGTTGTATATGGAAGCACGTACTTCTAATCTATGTATGTACAAATGAGTATGAGTGTGTTGAAGTTATTATTGTTTACTTTTGTATATATTTTTTATGTTTATTATATATTTTCTAATATTTTTTTTTTTTTTTTTTTGCTTACCTTATGACTTTTAACAAGATTTCTTAATTTTCAAAGTGGTTTTCTATGTCCTGTGTATGTTTTTGATGATTAAGTAATAGTCATGTTGGTAAAATATAAAATTAAATAAATCAAAAATATTTGATATTTGCATATTATGATTACGTTTAGAATTTCTTCTCAGAAAATTGCATTGAGTCATTTAAGACAAATTCGAAGATAATTTTTTTTTAGTTTGCAAGGAAATTTGTTATTGAATTATGTTAAGGAATGAGATATTTTAGTAAATTTCAACACATGATGAAAGGTGAATAAACTATTCAGAATTCTGGGATTTTAGGCAAAATATAGTAGATTTCCCATAAAAAACAAAATCTACTTCCTCACCAGATTTTGTCAATATTTACTTAATAGGACCTTTACACCCGCACAAAATCTAGAAGATTTTAATTAAAATGTTTATAAAAATCTGTACCGTTTCTTTTGTGACAATTATCAAGATTTTTTTAACCAAAACAAAAACCATCAGCTCAAAAATTACCAAAGTAACAACAAATAACTACAGTGTATGCAATTTATGCACCTTTTCAAGCAGACTCTAGCTAATTAACTTATCTTTTTTAAAATATGTTGTACAGGGTAGTAAAAAATAAAAAAAATTAGATTTTGAGTAGATTTCTTCCAATCCTGGGAATCTAGCAAAAAGCAACAAGATTTAGGTCAAAATCTCGTATATGCTAGGTTTCGAGACAATGTAAATGCCCCTTGAGGGTAGGCTTTGTATATTACAACGACTTTTTTGTTTTGAAATCTTTGTGGGAAAAATATTTTTTAAAAAAACATTTTCGTTATTTTTCATACCAATTTTTAACGTTTAGAAATGAAGTTTTGCTACAAAGTTTACCTTCTAAAATATAACAAAAATTAAAAACTTTAAAAACCCCCAACTTTTTTCAGGAAAGATGTTATATCTTCTAAACGGCTGGACCGTTTTTTTTTAAACATAGCTAAGAACCCTCTCGATCAAGTCATCTTTCAAACAGAAAAAACTAAATGAAAATCGGTCCAGCGTTTGGCCTGTACGTGGACACAGACAGACACACAGATACACAGATACACAGACACACAGACACACACTACAAACTTATAACACCCCTTTTTTAGTCGTGGGTTAAAAATAGAACTTAGTGATACATATTTTTACTAAAAAGTCATCTTGTGTAAATAAAAAGGTGTGTAAATTGGCTACATTGCAGCTGTTTGGTTGTAGTCGTGGAAAATCTAACCAAATAAGTTATACTGCATTAACATTGTCTCAAAATCCAGTAGATTTGATGGAAATCTTTATCGAATTTTTTATCGTTTACACTAAGTTTTTTTGACATATTTTATGCTTTCGCGTCCAAGACAAAATCGTTTGTCTAAAATTTTGCATAAAGATGCAACGCAAAAAGTGCCAACATAGCTCATTCACACACCTCCAAAAAAAAAATTTGTAGAGCGTAGCTAAGGCCGGGTTTCCATCTGTGTACACAAGCTTAAAAAAAGCGTAACCACTTATTACTAATGAAAAACTTTTAGATTCAGACATGTATTTATTAAGTTAAATAGTTCCATATATAACTAATAGACAATTTAATAGAATCCAGCATGATTGCAAACTGTTTAAATCAATAAATACATGTCTGCTTCAAACAGTTTTTCATTAGTAATTAGTTGGTTACGCTGTTTTGGGTAAATGACACACAATAAATGCCAGATGTAAACTCAGCCTAATTCACTAACCTTTTATAAAAATATGTTGTACAGGGTAGTAAACAAATAAATAAACATATTAGGTTTTGAGTAGATTTCCTATAAATCTACTGACAAATTATATTTCCTTTTTTATTGGAAATCTAGTAAAAAGATATAGATTCAGTTCAACATCTCTTAAGTACTAGATTATGAGATAATCTAGATTATGAGATAATCACTATATTTATTGATTTTGTTTTGTATAAAAAATCTTGATAAATTTCAGAAAAAAACTTGGTGCAAAAGTTATAGATTTTCATCAAGATTTTAAATATTGCATTCAATATTCATAAATGGGAAAATATAATGTTTGAAGTAATTTCTCTGCTTTTAATTTAAATTAAACTTTAACTTTTAAGCCTTGCAGAATAATCAATTATCGGAGTTCTACTGTAAGTGTAATTTACTTTATTATTGGCTTTTGACGTTTGTTGCAAAACAATACTAATATAAAGAATAAAAACAAAAAATTTAGTACAACTACACAAAATGTAATAAGGTTTTTGTATGTATTTCAATCCATTTATTCCCTCTAGTCAACTTAGAACGATATGTCTCTATGTCAATACTCTTTCTCCAGCGACAATTGCACTAGTTAAAATGTCGACAACTTTCGTTTTATGCGCGAGTAGAGATACGTTAAGGGGCCCATACACTACAACAGCATGCATGCGCAATCAAGTGTTTGTGCCAGCGGTTTGGTCGTGTATGGGCATTTTGTGCGATTGTACGGTTTGCTGTAGCGATGTCAAGTAAAGTTTGATATTTTGCTAATGGTACCAGCTCGCTGGTGTGGTATGTGGTGAAAATAGCATAGTTGAGCAAAGTTGTCATGGAGCAAACATGCTTTTAAGTAATATAATTTGTTGAAATATAATTTGTTTCAATGGTAAACAGAATTTTAGAACTCTAGTTATATATAGCTGCTAATTTTAACAACATACCAATAATAATTGCAACAAAATATGTGTCACTATTCATAACCACCCTTCCCGAAATTTTGTAAGAATTGAATATTGTACCAGCTTGCTGGTATGTTGTGTGGTTCGAGCATGAATGCTCAATCGCTTGATTGTGCGTGCATGCTGTTGTAGTGTAAGGGCCGCTTTAGAGACAACCGTTCTAGTATATATCTGGTGATATTGTCAATGAACGCGTCAATAGTTTGTTTTTTCTTTTTTTATTATGTTCTGCAATGATATTAAATAAATATATGTAGACGATTGTCACTAAAATCTACGAGTGAATCTTCAGTTCAAATATCTCGATATTGTCGTAAAAGAACTACCTTCTCAATAGTTCTAAAGTCTACTGATAGATTTTGAATGACAACCCTATGTTATTTGTCAATAGGCATTTGCATTGGCTGGGGTAGACCTAGTCAGTAGCACTATTCACAATGTCACTAGAAAATCACTATAAGTTTACTATTGACAACGAGAGAGGATATATCGATACTGTAGACTAGAGCCCCTAAAATTTACTAGTGAATATTTGGTGCCATTGTCTCCATGTGGTCCCGAAAGAACCGCTAAGTCAATAGTGCTATAGTCTAGTGGTGGATTTTCAATTACAAGCTAATGTTAATAATAATAATAATAATAATAATGTTAATGTCAATAGATGATTCCATTGGCTGGGGAACACCTGGTCATCAGTAGTGCTACTGACAACGTCACTAGTAAATCACCACAATTTCACTATTCGCACTTTCTGCAGGGTTATTATAGTTACTTACATTTACACACATAGATATTTTACTCAAGGGCATTGTTTGTCCTTTTATATAATATATAAGATATATGCATGAGTATATGTATGTATACAAAAATGAATATCATATATATACAAAAAGTTCGTGTAAATATTTTAAGATTTATTTTTGAATTTTGCTAAATACATATGTTTAAATGTGTACGTGTGTGTGTGTGTGTGTGTGTGTGTGTGTGTGTGTATATAAAGTGCTATCATGTAAAAATAAAACTTTCAAATTTGATAAGCAAAAGCAATTTTATTTGGGCCTAATACAGTGGTCAGTAGGGATGCCAAACGGGAAATCCCGAACCCGGAAATCCTGGGATTTTCGGGATTTGGCAAATCCCGAATCCCGGGATTTGTAAAATTCAATCCCGGGATTTCTTAGGAATTTTTTGTATAAAAACTTTATAAATTCAAATTTTCGTTGATTTTAAGGTATTTTTATAATATTTAAAAATCCCATACAATTTTATACGTACAGTTTTAACAATTTAATGAATATTCGTGACATATTTCTTATAATTTAACAACAAGAGCAAAATATAATTAACTACTTTCCTGCAGTTATTTTCATCAAAGGTGCTACAATATATGTACATTTTAGAATTATTTTGAAAACAAAAGAAATATATTACCTTTGGAAGGTAAATAACATTTGAAAAATTCATAAGTTTGACAAATTTATTCTGTCTTATTCTATATTATGAGGGCAATTATAATTCAAATTCCACGAGAAAATTTTCTCGGGGAATAATTTCAAACAGTAGCAAATAATAGGGAAAACAAAAAAATCTAATTAGAAAAGGGAGAAATTTCTTGCGGAAATTTATTCATAATTGCAGTGTATGACTATCTGTATGTCGACTCCTCAACGCTAAAAAAATTAGCACTTATCTAATTGTCGGCAACAATTGAGTACTATTGACACCTCCTTACAATTGGAGTAGAATACAATACAAGGCAAGTGAAAACTTTTTGTTATCGGGCTGACGTAAAAGCGAGAAATATTTACAGAATAATGTGGAGTATTTTGTCTAAAAAACTGCTCGAGTGTGTACGTATGTTTTTTACATTGCAGTTCAAAATTATTTTGTTTTTTATTTAGATCGTTTAGGTCGTTTTTGATACAAACCTAAGATCAAACCCATTTAAGTTACATGGATTTGATAAATAGTTTTAGTCAAAAACCACCGACTGAGTGAGTTCGACTCAATTATAGTTGTATTCGAGTTGCAGAGTAGAAGGCCAGGACACTAATAAACTATATGAACGTATGAATACATACATATGTATGTATCTGTTGAACTTGTAGAAAAAAGCTTATGTATGAATTTACAATTTTTCAGTAGAGCAAAAATACTTTTCAAGTGCTCAGGCGAACTTTTAATGTATGTGCACAGAAAAAATTATACCCAAAAAATTTTTAAACAAATATTTGTTTGAAATCAAACTTAGTTTCAGTAAATATTCTATACTGTTCCATTAAATTAATTTGTACCAAAAAACTGTGTAGAGAAGAAACAGGCCACGACGTTTGTCGGCTACTTTTCGGCATTTACATGTATACAACACGATCAATCAAAATAAACAACAGCAACAACACAACAGCACGTTGTTCCTATCAACAAGCAAGATAATCACCAACACACTGAAATGACATTTTCTCTCAGCCGAACTCTGATTAATTTAAATTTTTACAAAATTTTTATTAGAATTTACAAAATTATTTGTAGGACCGCATTCAAATAAAATATTTACCGATTCAACGAATTTGGTTACTGAAAATGAAATTTAGTTTTTTCTGTGTGCCTATAAAAATGTGATCTTTAGACGTAATTAATCGAATTTGATTAGAATAGTGTATACATTTCTTTTAATTTTTCGACATGTTCAGCCTTATTATCGTTATCATAGTCGTAATCGATAAAAAAAATTAGATAATGCTTGGTATACATTCATATGTAACAACCGTATACTTGTTGTTGATCAATCGCAATTAAAAAAAAAACGTTAGTAGATATATTTTTAACAAAACAATATTGTTTTTGCAACTTATTTGTATGAAAGTGAATTTAAAAATTTTCGTAAGTCAAGTTAAGCGGTAGTGCTAAAAGTCCACCGATATGTCTATTCGTTTTGGTTTAGATAATAGAAAAACATTTATATTGAAAACAAAAACAAGTTTTCATATTTAGTTATTATTTTCACTATAAATTCTCTAACATAAAATGTGATTAATCAACTTAAAAATAGAGGAGAAAAATTCTTTTGATTTTTATTTCATACTCGTATTAGAAAATTGTTCACTTTAAAGACAATTGTGCAATGATAAATTATGAACATAAAACCTTTTAAAATGCATTAAATTGTTATCAAAATAATATTTATTTAAAAAAATAATTTATTTTACGAAAAATATTTAGATCCCGAAATCTCGAAAATCCCGTGATCCCGAAAAATCCCGAGATCCCGAAAATCCCGGAATTTCCAAAAATCGATCCCGATTGGCATCCCTAGTGGTCAGACATTTTTCATAAGAGCGAATGGTGAGCCAAATCGTTGTTATTTGTTTTTTTTTTCTATTTATTTCAGATGGATTTCGGATGAAATCCAGTAGATTTTCCATACAAAACAAAATCTTATTTGTTACTGGATTTTGTCGAAATCTTTTTAAAATCAAGTAGAACTTAGTAATGCAATTATTGTTTGTTTTTTTTTTTTAAATTGTAATAGAAAGTAAGTCCTCGTTCAGACTTGCAATTTTTGTTGCTACAATTTTTTAAAATTCTGCTTTGGAATTGCATAAGTGTCCACATTAGGAAATTCTAGTTTTGCAATTAAGTACTATTTCACAACAAATTATCCTGAAAAATTAACAGTTCTTTTTACTTTTTGTTACATTTTGTGGTTTTCATACAGCTGAACAAATAAAATAAAAATAAAACGTCAAATACACCTACAAACTTTAAATTAACAACTGCGAATTTCAAAACAAAAGAGAATTGCCGAGCACATGCAACTGTGTATCCCTCCCCAATCTTCTCACCCCTTTCACCAATAAACTCAAGAATTGCTGCAACAAAAATTGCTAGTCTGGGCGAGGACTAAGCCTCTGTATTTACAGAGAGAGCTGTGTGAATTAAATATATTTCTTTTATTTGGTTGTAGTTTAGGAAAATTTTCAGTCGATGGTTTTTGCTATTTTACCCTTAACCAAAAATAGTAAAAGGGTATATATGTATAGGTTTGTCATTCCGTTTGTAATTTGGACTTTTAAGATATGTGTTGCGTTTCATTGGACTATATATTGATTAAATAAGTAAGTGATCATGTGTTTATTGAAAATTAAAAAAAAATTATATATGTTGCTTTAAAATTACTACATATAGTTCAATTTCCTCCAAAAACAAACATTAACACAATTAAATCAAACAAAGAAAGTATACAAATGAGCGATTACTTTATTTATCTCACATAAATGCCACGTTTGACTTAATTTTTGCTTAGTTTATTAAGCTTGATGCCACTTTTGACTTAAATTTTTCTTATTTTATTAAACATTATGCCTCGTTCAATATAATGTTAATTTACTTTTTCAGTATCTTTTTAATTACACAAGGGCATTCATTGCGAATGCAAAAGTTTGCCTCTCATCAAATACGTTGAGCAGTCTCTTTTTCAATGTGTACTACTGTGTGCAATTTCATTTTGTTGATGTTGTTTTTGTTGTTGTTGTAATTTAAACATAAATGTAAACATAAATTATTAATTTTGCAAATGTAATAGGCCTGCTGGTGCATGCATATGTAAGATCTAAATGTTACCACAGGGTATTCATTATATTTAACATTTATACATGAAAGTTAACACATACACAAATACATTGACATATGTACTAGTGTCCTGCAAAAGATAGCTTATAAGAACTTTCAAGACGTGAGGGATTTTTCAAATGCTTTACTACAGCGAAATCTTATAAAACAAACGTTAACAACACTGTTTGCAAGAAATTTTGTTTCAGTATTGTAAGTATATATAAGAGTAAACAAGTAAGAGTGATATATTCGGCTGTGCCGAATCTTATGTACCGTTTACCAAAGTGCGATTATGTAGTACAGAGATATGTACATAAGCACATACATAAGGTATAAACACAAAGAAAAGAAAAAAACAATTTGACCTAGTTACTTTTATCTACAAAAAAAAATTAATTTTCAAACCCTAGAATCATCATATTAGATTTTTCTGATTCCTTATATTAATATAGAAGTTCTTAAAAAAATATAAAAAGTGCGTTAAGTGAAAAAAGAAAAAGGAAATTCAAAAATATGTTTTATTTAGTTACTTTAATATCCAGACAAAAAGTTCAAAGTTTCCAGCTCTGAAGCTGTGGTTTTTATTTTTATAATTTTCTATACCAAACTTTTATTTTCAAAACGTTAAATATATATAATTTATAAAGGAATAGATAAAAATTCTAATTAGACTTAGTCACTTTTATATATCACAAAAAGTGCAAGTTTCCCAACCCTGCAATCATCCTTTTTGATTTTTCTGATTTCTTACACCAATATCTTTCTTTTAAGAATTTAAGATATGTTTAATTTATAGTAAAAAAGGAAAAATTTGTTTTAGTAAGTTACTTTTGTACAAAAAAAGTTAAAGTTTCCCAACCCTGGAATCATGTTTTTAATTTTTTAACTTTTTTATTTTGAAATACCAAATAGGAGTATAAAATAGGTTTATTTTATAAAAAAAATAAAAATTCGTTTTCGGTAGCTAATTTTTTATATCACAAAAAGTGTGGGTTTTCCAACCCTGAAATAATACTTCTTAATTTTTCTGATTTCTTATACTAATCTCTTTCTTTTAAGAATATAAGATATCTTTAATTTATAGAGACATTTGCTTTAGTAAGTTACTTTTGTATAAAAAATAGGTAAAGTTTTCCAACCCTGGAAACGTGTTTTAAACTTTTTAAAATTGAAATACTAATTTTATTTGTACTATAGTATAAAACAAGTTTATATATTAAAAAAAAATTAAAATTAGTTTTCGGTAGTTAATTTTTTATATCACAAATAGAGTAAGTTTCCCAACCGTGGAATCCTCCTTTTTGATTTTTCTGATTTCTTACACTAATCTCTTTCTTTTAATAATAAAAGATATCTTTAATTTATAGATACATTTGCTTTAGTAAGTTACTTTTGTATAAAAATAGGTAAAGTTTTCCAACCCTGGAAACGTGTTTTAAACTTTTTAAAATTGAAATACCAATTTTATAATTTAATTTTCGGTAGTTAATTTTTTATATCACAAAAAGTTTCAGTTTTCCAACCCTGGAATCATTCTTTTTGATTTTTCTGATTTCCTACATCAATCTCTTTCTTTTAAGAACATTAGATTTGTTTAATTTATAAAAAAAAGGAAAAATTTGTTTTAGGAAGTTACTTTTGTGTAAGAAAAAAAGGTAAGGTTTTCCAACCCTGGAAACGTCTTTTTAAAGTTTTTATTATTTTTTTAATTTTTTTTACTTAGAAACACCAATTTTATTCATACTGAAGTATAAAATAAGTTTATTTAATAAAAAAATAATAATAACTATTTTTCGGTAGTTATTTTGTATGGCAAAATGAAGTTTAAGCTTCCCAGCTCTGAAACCGTCCAGTCGATTTTGCTGATTTTCAATACCAATCTTACTTCGACAATTTCTGACACACGACTCCAAGAACGAAGACTCTAGCTTATCTAGGAGCTTCGGAAAACCGATTTCACGTACAGACACACTGACAGACGGACAGACGGACAGACGGACAAATGGACATCGCTTATTCGCTTATTAATATTCTGGAAATTACAAACGGAATGACAAACCTATATATACCTTTTTACCATTTTTTGGTAAAGGGTATAAAAAGAAAACACTTCGTGACGGAAGAATTTGTGATACTTGCTTCTTTCTACTATGATATGATCTATGGTATGATCTTTTATTTTTCTTCGCACATGCAAAGGCACACACATGCATTAACATTAGTTGTATGCGGTTAATCACATAATAGCTTACCATCTACATATTACACACACACACACTCAAACGTACAATATGGAAAATAACAAGCATACACTAATCAACAGTACTTCTTTTGAGTGTTTGTTACAAACAAGCTGTCTTGGCGACATCGCTTGCTAACACTGATATACACGTACTCCAATACATCCATCATGCTGCGCTTATAGTACGACAGCATTTATAATTGGTTTAGTATAATACATGCGACGTGAATACATTTAAAAATCATGACGTATTTACATTTAAAGACTTTTTACGCAGGTCTCTAATATGTACACATCAGCATCGTAACGCCATGAAACCGATGTTGTTGCTTTTGCAACCATGCCATTTATATTTATGAAAAAGTAATGGGGGGAATAAAAGAAGACAAAATACAATGTTGAATGACATTTAAATGTTAATCTTACATGAGCAGAGGCAATTTAAATAACATTACTTTCATGCATTTGCACAAAACGACTACAGAAATACAAAAAGTATATACAAATGTACTTTAGTTGTTGGTGTTGCTGGATATCATGACGATAGGCAGCTAGTAGTAATCTTATATTTTAAGAAGTTGTAAAATAAAATGACACAAAAGTAAAGTGGACTGGCAAAATGTATTCAAGTTAAGCTCGCAGTTTCAGATAATGTAAAAACAATTTGGACTATCGAATTGATGGCAAGCGAGTACAAGCTTAGCATTTATTGAGCATGGATATTAGCACAATTCTTGAACACAGTAAATGTTTATTTATTATTATTATCAGGGACAGGGGTTTCATGCAAATGCATGTTTTTTCCCTTAACTCTGATAATGGCTAGAACGAAATATCTTTACGAAACAATGAATTTGCGTAAAAATGGCATCGATTTGTTAGTGCATATTTTTGCATATTTTGCTGAAAATGCATATTTTTGCATATTTTAGTCATAAATGCATATTTTTGTCTCATATTTTGATATAAATGCTGATTTTGTGTCATATTTTCTCAAAAATTCAAATTTCAAAAAATATTGCAAAACTGTTTTTGGCAACTGTACCCGCTTGCATTGTTGTAGAATTGTGGAACGATTGTACAAGCACACAATGAAAATTGTAATTTGGATAATTTCAAATTATCTGCTATTAAAGCCGAAAGTAGTGAAACAATTATGCTGAAACTTGATATTGTTTTTAAAAGTTATAATGGATTCAAAAACCAAATCTAATAGCTAGTATTCAATTCATTGCAATGGTTGAGTTGAATAAATATACAGCATTATATAAAAAGAATCATTTAAATTTGAGCCGATTACATCCATAAACGTTACAAGGCCTTTTTCAATGCACAAAGCTTTCTAAGAACAAATTCATTGGACTTCACATTCGATAATACATATGTGTGAACAATAAAAAAATTTTTAATGAAAATAAATAAATAACTACACTTTTCTTTTTCTATTTACGTATCGCTCCTTTTCTGTAATATAAACAAACATATCTCGAAAATGCGAGTTTGGAGTTAATAATGCAGAAAAAAGCATTATACCATATTTAATCTTGTGTAGAGATGTAATATAAAAGGCTTGTACACGCACCTCTTGAGCAAAGAAAATATTTTTATATCTTTATTTACTGATATGTAGATTGAAAACTTTACTTTTGAATTTTTTTTAAAGATATGTGCATATTTTATTGTTTTTAGTGCATATTTTGCGTTTTTGATGTCATATGTTAGGCGCCTAAAATACCTTTCTTAAATGCATGAAGTCCTTGTCCCTGATTATTATTATTACAGAGGGTTTTAATGTTCATAATTTGTACAGTGTTATTTAACTTCATCTTGCATACCAGAAAATTAATAATATCGTACTTCATAGATATGAGTGATTCATACTATTTTATGAGCGTCAATCCATATTTGAAAATAAGGCAAAACTTCCTACAAATAATGCTTTATTGGCACAAAATTTTACCTAGGCAATTTCCATTGTCAAGTTTAAGAGGGCATTACACCTGCACAAAATCTAGCAGATTTCAATTAATTATGAAAATCTATGCCATTTACACCAACTTTCCTTTTTAACATTTATCAAGAATGTTAATCCAAAACAAAACCCATTGACTGAAATTTTTCCAAAACTACAACCTTTTTCCAGCAGAGCGTAGCTAATTTACTCATCTTTTATATACATAAATATGTTGCACAGAGTAGTAAAAAAAAATAAAATAAAAATATTAAATTTTAAGTAGATATTCTACAAATCTACTGACAAACAGGACTTTGTTTTGTATGGTAAATCTAGTTAAAAGGAGCTAAACTTGGCTCGAAATTTCGTATATAATAGATTTCGATACAATGTAAATGTCCTTTAAATGATCTTTACTAGATTCCCCATACAAAACGAAATCTTATTTCTTAGTAGATTTGTAGAAAATCTAATCATAATATAATATTTTTATTACTTTTTACTACCCTGTACAACATATTTATATACACGCAAAGAAAAGATATGGTTGTAGAATGGTTGAGAAGACAATATTATGTTCTCTGTAACAAATGTGTGGTCGCTGAAAACTAGTTATTGTTGCTTTAAACATTTATTTCGTTACGATAAACAGAGTAATGTTTGAATTTAATAATTACATTATCACATCTATAAAAAAGTGTGATATGGTTAGAGTTTAACAATATAGTTTTTTTTTAAATTTATGACTAGAACATAATTTGTATTATTATTTAAAAATAATATGATGTAAATAACAATATAATGTTATCCAAAACCATACTATGTTAAGTTAAAAAAAATCTTTTTCAGAAACATCTGTCAGTTCAGTATTTCATTTGCAAGCTATCGGTAGCTCACGGGTGGTGTTAAATAAATGAATAATTAAATAAAGAATAAACAAAAGGGTAGACCAATAAAAATATATAAACATTTGAGTATCTCGTTATACAGACATGTCTGTATGTCGTGTAAGTATACATTTCTATATAAACATTTTATTTTAACAGTATTAAATTATTTTTGTTTCGAATTTAACGCACAGCTGTTTCTACAATAAATATATAATTAAGAAACAAAATAGTATTATTATATTAAATAATACTGTGGTCGTATTTAACAATATTAATATAATATTAGAACATGGTATGGTGAGTCTCAATTATATTTTAGTCACATCTAACATTAGTGTTGTCATATTTACAATACTGAGATTATATTATACTTAACTCAGATAATATTATAATTAACTCAGAAAATAATATTGTTAAAGTTTTTTTTTTCTTTTAACAAAAATATGATTTGACTGCAACCATATAATTCAATCATAGTATGTTGCTGTTTGATTATGGTTACCTCAACCATATTTTTTTTTGCGTGTAAAAGGTGACTGAATTAGCTATGCTCTACAAAAGTTTTATTGAATGTGTGTATATCAGCTAAGACGGTACTGTTTGTGTTACAGCTTAAGACAAAATTTTAAACAAAAAATTTTGTCTTGAATACGAAATCCTGAAAAATTTCCATAAAGCTGTATGTAAGCGACATAAATTTTGATAAAGGTTTTCAATCAAATATACTAGATTTTGAGACAATTTAAGTGCGGTACATATATTAAAATTTCGTTTAATGACTAAAAGTGCTTTTAATTTAGAGCAAACTCTAGTAGATTTCCCACATTAAACAAAATAATAAAGACGATTTAAAGAATAACTTAACTGGTTGCGATATTTTAGTTTGCAATTTTACATATTTTAATTTATTAAATTTTGTGTTTGTGATTCGTATCCTTGGAAAATACCAATGAAACGTAGGATTTAAAAATGAATCTTTAATCTTTTATTTACATGGTAGAAGACCCAAATGACCTTGAAAGCCCGAAAATTGAATAGGAAAAAGAAATGTAGTAATTTTACACAAATAAAGAAGGGCGCTTTAGTAGCAAAATTTTACAAAATCTAATACGCTACTAGATTTTGTCAAAATCTACTTAAAATTTGGTTTTTTCTTTCAAATTTGTACTCGTACTAAGAAGTCAGCCCGCATACTTAAAAAGATGTGTGAATTGGTTAAATGACAGTTGTTTCATTTGAAAATTTTCAGTTTAATCGTTGTTGCTTTGGATCGAAAAATCTTAATAAATGTGAAAGAAACTTGGTGTAAAACGTATGAGCAGATTTCATGAAGATTTAAATTGAAATCTGCTCGATTTTGTTCCCTGTAAGTGAAAATAAACCACAAATGCTTTTACTCCAAAATTCCATATAATTTAGTAAAGACACAAACCACGTATTCGCTAATCCCTCATATTTAAGTTATGCCCTCAATATTGTCTTAATTCTTTCAGTTCAATAAGGCAGAGGACTTTTAGTTTTGTGAAATATTCCAATCGCAACATTTGTACTCTAGAAAAAATGTTATATTTTTTTTGTGCAAATATTAAACGATTTATGAACAATTAAAATTATTCGTTTATTTATTTTGAACTGTTTTTAAGGCATCACCTGGAAATGTTGATCAATTGAGATATTAAAAAGGGAATTTGTAAATTTAAAAAGATATAAACAGTGAAGAAATTTCTTTTATGACATCCAACCCAACAAAATAACTTTTATCTTTTCTCCATTTTTTATATAAAAAATCATTAACAATTTTCTTAATGTTTGAAGAATAAAACCACACTTTCCATCTTGCTATTGCTCAATTTTTTTTTTGCACTGCATTCAAGTCCATGATAGTTAGTAGTAGGAAGAATTTTTAGAGTTTTTTTCTTTGACATGTCATCAAAAACACATTAAACGCGTTATTTTTTATGAGCTCGTTTTTCTTATGCGTCCACCTGCAGTATATGCTTTCATTTATATGTACTTGTATATGTATGTAGTTGCAGTATATACATGGATGCAAAAGTTGGTAGAAGTTCTTGTATATTTTATGCTCTTTAAATGTTTTCCCAGCAAAAGATATAAAATCATATTGTTAATTTTATGTAATTTTCAGAAATAGGCCTATCACAGAAAAAAGTATTCACCAATTAATATTTTCAATTAAGAATTTAATTGATTCAATTAAATTTTTAATTGTATTAATTAATTTGGGAGAAGAAACTTAATTGATATTATCAAAATGTTTATAGGTGAAAATTTAGTTAATTTTTTAATTGATATAACAAATATTTTAATTGATACTACAAAATTATTGATATAACTTTTTAGTATGTACAATTCGGTAACCAATAGATCGTTTAGCATAAAAATTATATTAACTGAAAGAGATTATATTAGAAAAACAAACGCAAACAAATTTAAGACTAACTTGACAAAACGAATGATGCAGAAGTTCTTAGTTTTGGGGCTACTATCACGTGCAATTCGCAGAATTGACTCTGAAAATCATGTGTTGTGCTGTTTTGTAAAACTTGTCGTTTATTGTTTTTGTTTTTTTAAGATAATCAATAAAAAAGTAACTCAAGTGTATCCCACAGAACAGACGCAAAGACCTTGCCTATGGGCGGAACTATATATGTTCGCTTTCTGTGGACATGATTCTATTATTCAAGTCCAAGGCCTTGCCTTTTATTTTGTATCAGTTGTGAAGTGGTTGCCTCATGTCTTATCCATGGCTTATCTATTGAAATATCTACGCGAAACTGGTTTTATTCTGTCCTGATCCACTTAAGCATAAATTTGATGCACACCTTTCTGATCTAAAAGACTTTTGAAAACACTATTACGTCAGACAGCTCATGTACATTCATGTGACGCGTGCACTACACCATTTTGTACAGGTATGATTATGATCGAGTCGTCTGAGTCAGTAAATTTAAACATCTAATATAAATCATTAAATCCTTCCACTGGTTTGTATCATGCATGAACAAAAAAGATTATTAACAAGTACTTATAAGTCACAGTATTAATACTTTGGAATGAGTGATTTACAAACTAAGTATCTTGTAAATCGGTTGGGACTGATTTGGTTGCAATCGAAGGTTTGTGGCAAAAAAGAACGAATGAACGAGTTGGACCCAGCTCTACTTAGAAGTATATTTCTATATTTTTTAGACTTGTACTCTTTCAGTAGCTCGTTTTAGGCATGCAACTTTAATCAAACCCATTTAAATCACATGAGTTTGATTATTGTTTTGTGTCTAAAATGAACTACTAAAAGAGTTCGATACAAGTCTAATATTTCTAAGTACATGTGCTTTATTGTATGTGTGTCAGAATACTTTAATTATAGTTGCATAGAACTCTTTAAGTACCTTGTTTTAGGCATAAGTCTATTATCAAACCCAATTAAATTACATGGTTTTGATCATCGGATCATACCTCAAACAAACAAATCAATACAAGTCTGACTTGAATCGAACTCGTTTACTTGTAGACTTGGGTCGAACTCGTTTACTAGAGTTTGATCAAACTCTTTCAGAATTATGATCAAACCGGATTAAAATATATATTTATATCACTGGTTTGTGTCAAAAACGAGCTACTGTATATATGTGTGTGTGTCAGAATACTTGAATTTAGACTTGGATCGAACTCGTTCACTAGTTCATTTTTGCCACAAACCAATGATCAAACCCATGTAATTTAAATGGGTTTGATCAGTGGTTTATTGCAAAAATGAGCTAGTGAACGAGTTCGACCCAAGTCTCTTTGAATTGTACTTGTAGCGAATTCTTTCAGTAGCTTGTTTTAGACACGACATTATGATCAAACCCAATTCAATTACATAAGTTTGATCATTGGGTTATATCTAAAATGAGATAGATACTGAATTTAAAACAAACTCGTTCACTTGTAGAATTGGATGAAACTCGTATTCTAAACTTGCAGCAAATTCTTTCAGAGTTATAATCAAACTCGATTAAAATTTATGCGTTTGATCATAGGGTTGTGTCTAAAACGAGCTACTGAAAGAGTTCAATCCAAGTCTATCACTTACTACTTCCTTTTTTGACACAAACCAATGACCAAAAAAATTTAAGTTACATCAGTGTGACCATAAATTTGTGTAAAGTCTTGACTACTGAAGGAGTTGAGCCTATACTTGTTAGTTTCGAAATAGCACGGATATAATTATACAAAGAACACGTTCACAAACATTCATGATTGTGGCGATTACATGTACTTCAAATGGGTTACAATCCTTGTTCATTGTTGAATAAGAAAAATAAACCAACTAAATCTTAAAAAGTCAGACTAAACTTTAATCGCTTAACCATCTAAAATTTACGACCTCTTGCAGCTCTCTAGTGGATACCTCAATTCATCGACCAGTACGATGTTCGCCTTGGTACTTCCTACAGCCTCGTTTAAATTCAGGCACGCAATATTTATAGACGTAAATGAAAGACCACTCCCCTCAGAGTAAAATCTAGCCCCACTTTGGTACTGGTTGCGTTGAGGACTTTCATTTTTAATAAAATTTTATGAGTTTTAAAGTTTACTGCTGCCATCGCTTATGGCATGGAAGTTTATACATCAGGTCGGCAAATATTGTATACAATTTTGCTGTTTGTTAATGTTTATTAAATTTTAAGAACTAAATATAGTCTACTAGGTTTCCTTTCTCTGTTTCAAAATTAATAAAAGAAACTGTTTAATTATATTCAATAATTAAAAATTAATTATTTCCTTACATGTTTGGCATCAGGTTTAATGAAACAAATAAAGTAATTTTGTATGGCCATTATGCTGACCATTGTTTAGGTTAATTCCCTTTGATTTTGAGCTAAATCATAATAAAATTATGAAAATTTCATTATTTAATTAGGGCCAAATTGTAAATACAAGATGACATTCAATGCATAAAGATAATACGAACGAAAACAATAGCTTATAATAATTCAATTCACCATCAAAAATATCTAAAACAATAAGAAATGTAAAAAATATAAATTTAATACAAAAACAAATATATTATTAATTATACTTGAATGCGTTAAAATTGATAAAAAAAATTCAAACTCATTCTACTTTTTCGAAGAACTTTTTTTCTTCTTAAAAACTCAATAGTATATAAATAATTCTGCAATAAAAACTGACTTCAATGCAAAAAAGCTAATGGAACATTTCCGATAAAAATTCATGTGATCAATCTGGAAATAAACTCTTTAAAAAAATTTTAAAATATATTGGTTAAGAAAAAGTATGTGAAATATAAAATTAAATTAAAATGGGCGTCCCCCGCCCATTTTTTAAATGCAAAATTGTGTGTTTTTCAGAGCTCAGGGTGTGTGTTAAGTTTTGTAAAACATCAGTACGCTAGAACCACTTCAAATAAAATATTAAATTGTAATGGGCGTGACTCCGCCCATTTTTTAAATGCAAAATTGTGTGTTTTTCAGAGCTCAGGGTGTGTGTTAAGTTTTGTAAAACATCAGTACACTAGAACCACTTCAAATAAAATATTAAATTGTAATGGGCGTGACTCCGCCCATTTTTTAAATCGAAGATCATGTCTATTTTAGAGGTCAATGTGTGTGGTACGTTTCATAGAAATCGGTACAGCAGAACAACGTGATATATAATAATAAATGTTAAATGGGTGTAGCCCCGCCCATTTTCTCAACTTCAAAATTCTGTAGTTACGAGAGAGAACTAAAGCTGTTTTGTAGGCTTTGTAGCAATCAAATAAGAAGAATATCATAAACTTAAATAAAAAAATTTGTGGTTGTGATCCCGCCCACTTTTTTACAATGGGAACAATTCGAATCTATACCCTCTTAGACAAAAAAAAAGTATTTGTACCATCGGTCTAAAGTGTACCGTGTTATGAATTAACAATGTAAAAAAATATACAGACGAATTGAAGTCACTTAAAAATAAACGAAAAATAAGATCTGAAATTTATTTGCTGGTTGTTCAGCGTTGTCTATATATTTCATTGTTGCTATAACAAATCATCAGTATACTTCAATCAAACATTTTGAATAGTCACAAGCCTCTTATCTTATGCACAGACTTTCAAGAACTATTTGAGAATTCACAAATAATAGTGACTATTCAAAATGTGTGGTTGAAGTCTGCTGATGATTTTTTACAGCAACAATGAAATATATAGACAACGCTGAACCACCAGCAAATAAATTTCAAATTAAAATAAACTTCAGACAATATGTCGAACAATAGATTTGTTAAATAAAAAATAAGATCTTAAATATATTTTAAGATTCTATAAATAAAATAATCCTACGCCAATACCTGTTGAACTATATTATATCAAATTAAAAAATTAACAAATAAGACTTGTCCATTTTTTGCTTAAAAGGTCTAAAATAAAAGGTTAAACTTCTTGTGCTCTGCTTCTAAATGATATCAAAACCACAAAGAGTTTCATTAAATTAAAAACAAATGTTATATGTGAACATTTATTTATACACAGGAATTTTCAAATTAAATAAGTTGTACGGAATTTAAAAATGAATTATAAAATAGATCGACATGCACATCATCATACAGATTTAAATAAGTAAATAAGAAAAACAAAAATTGAATAAAAAGAAATAGAACAAAAAAAAGAGAAATAAAATAAATTGAAATAAAAATCTTTGTTGTAACAAATGTTCACCTAATCTCATTAGAAAATATTTTACGAGCTTATGCAAGTCAAGTTAACATTTCATTTTAAGATGATACACCCCTCCCCCCACCCACCTACCAAAAAATAAATAAAATAAAAATAAAGAAACGAGCAATTTTAAAATATGTCTGTACATAGCAGACTTTTATCAAGACTACAACTATTTAACCAAACACTTCATTCTTATAACTATACTACTCAGCTTTATAGAGTTAAGTAAAACGAATATCAAATAATATACTAATCGTTGTCTTAAAGATTTATAGACTTGTCGAGATATATTTCCAATTTTTTTTATACCTTAGCTATTAAATATTGTAGCTAACATATCGCACATTTACTTCAATAGTGGCATAACTCAAAAATAAAATAAAATAAAACCAGTTTTGCAGAAAACGCGTTTTAAGTTTTCAATTTGCATACAACTCAATGGAGAAATGAAAAAAAATTCTTCTCTTAGGAGGTGATGGTATAAGCTATTTATATGAAATTTTTACACAAGATAAAATACGAAATGCCGCATCTTTCTGCATTATTAACTCAAGAAACTAATTTTTTGAGTTATGCCACTATTGAAGTATATGTGCGATATATAGCTTAAGGTTTTAAAAAACTAGTGTAGGGCGCAAATGGCAAACAAAATAAAACAAAAAAAAAGGAGTGTAGTTAAAGAAACAAGAAGCAACCACAAATGCTGCATAGAAACGATAAGTTACAATAAACTCATTGTAAGACGTAACAGTATACATATAGACTACAACAACAACAACAGCAACCATTGGAATTAAAGCCAACAGCAAAGTTTAATGGCTGTAAGTTAAAATGAGGAAAAAGTAGTGAAAGATGTTGATGGAGTAAACAACAACAACTACAGCAACAAATAGCAGCAAAAGCGAAGAACAAACATTGCATTTCTTATTTCCCAGCAAACATAAGCGATTGATTCTAATCTCATACAATAACTATTACAAAACGACAACTGGCTGAAGATTCACTAATGAGAAATAAGCAACATCAGCAGCATGAAAGATAAAAAATAGTAGAAATTTTTCTGGAAAAAAATTTGAGATTGAAAATATTCCCAGCAAATACTTTTCGAGATTTTGTAATGAAGTGGCACTCTTTCAGTGGCTTATAAGGTAATGAATGAGTGGTACTTATTTAACTAATTCAGTAAGAAGATTTATTAAGTTTTTGTTTGAAAATATGTTTGAGTGCTTTTTCTTCGATCCTCTAAATTATTTTTTTTTTTCAAAAAAAGTTGTTGTCCTTGATAATGAAAAATAAAAATATTATTGCCAAGTTTTTCTTTTTAAAGTATCAGAATGAATGACGTTTTCTTTTGTAGAAAAAATGCAAATACAATTAAGTTGTTTAGGCTTAAAGCAAAAATTTACGCTCGTAAGGGTTTATACAATAATTTCTATTTCAAAAAACCATTTTATTTCGAATTTTCATTGAAAAGTGGAATAAATGTAAAATTGTTTTCTAGAAAAGAAAACCTAATAAATTAAAGTAATAAATCTTATAATAATTTATTCCATCTTTTTATTTAATATATAAGTTTTAACCCTCCGTCACAGTCATGGGTCTGGCCAGACCTTTTCCAAATTATTTTGCATTTTAAACGTGTATGCGATATGGCTAGAGATTTGAATTTTCAGGTACCCTTCTGAAATTTTCTTGGATTTCTGGTGGTGAAAAAACGGGACGAAAAAAGTGAACACAAAAGGAGTTAGAAGGATATTTTGAAAACTATGTCATATTAGTGCCACAGTGGGTCTGGCCAGACCCACATATATATTTTGTATGAAAAATTGCAATTTTTTTTAAATTTATTCCCATAAAATACGTAGAAAGCCATCAAAATTTCTAAATCAATTAACAAAAATAGGTGTCCAATAACAAAGTTTTATATTTACGCCCAGATAAACGCTAAGTAGCCATCACTTTTTAACCGTTATATTTTATTTTACCGAAGCAGTCATTGAGTGGTTTGTTTTCTTTCATAGTGTTTATGAGAAATTTTTTCCAAAAAAAGTGGTAAAATTGGACATTTTGGGAAAATGAATGATGAATTAGAATTTATTTTCAATACGCGACATTCTAGTAACTTCGATACGGATTTTTACACCAGAATTGCCGAGGCTGAGTACGTACTCGTCAACATAATGTGATGCGTTTTCGAGCTGGGCCTAAAGAACAAATCTCTACTCCACTTGAAGTTTTCAAAAAAATTTTTACACCAAATATTACAAACATCATTATATTTCAGACAAATCGGCATGGAAGAGACGCAGTCAATAAATGGAATGCTGCAAATGTAAATAAAAAACCAAGAGTTTGGAAGGATCTAACAGAAGATGAATTATACGCTTTCATCGGCATTATTTTAGCATTGGGAGTTTCACATAATAACATGCAAAATCCACGGATTTTGTGGCGTACTGATAATTTACCCATATTCAGGACCGCAATGTCTCTTCATCGATTTATGTCCCTTGACCAGATACATTCGGTTTGACGACGGAAGAACATGGTGATTTCGATTACTCGAAGACAAAGCAGCATTTATTCGAGATATATGGAATTTTCTCAACAAAAATCTTGCGAATAATTATAGTCCGCATTAAAGTATAACCATTGACGAGCAATTGTTTCCATACCGGTGAAAAACTAAATTTACGCAATATATACCAACAAAACCTGCAAAATATGGTATAAAAATTTGGTGGGCCTGTGATTCGAAAACAAAGTATCCATTACAAGGAAAATTATACACAGGCCGAAAGGAAGGTGAACAACGTGAAATAAATCAAGGCGAAAACGTTATGCTGCAACTTGCAAAGCCGTACGCTAAAAGTGGTCGCACAATTGTCGCTGACAATTTTTTTACATCTTTAGAAGGGGCAAAACGTCTGGCTAATCTTGGTCTAGCATTCGTTGACACCATTCGGTCTAACAAGAAAAAGTCCTTCACGATCTGTTCATTCATCTGTTTTTGGCTTTCACGACAATTTAGTTTCACTTTGCAGTTATGTCCCAAAAAAGAATAAATGCGTCAATCTTCTGTCCACTGCACATTACACAGATAAAACCAGAAGCAATTTTAATTTATAATAAAAATAAAGCTGGTGTTGATTGCATGGACCAAATGGTTTCGCATTTTGCAACAAAGAGAACAACCAAGAAGTGGACTTTTGCATTTTTCTGCAATATGTTAGATATTATGGCACTGGCAGCATATTGTATTTGTAAGGAAGTCGATGACAATAAAAGAAACGACGCAAGACGCAATTTTTTTAATACGTTATCTAATTCTTTAGTTTTTCCAAATATCGAAAACCGAATGAATAACACTTATGTTATGGGTCAATTTAGTACTCGTTCGGCTATAGAATCTATTCTTGAAAAGCCCATAAAAGTAAGTTGAATAAAATAAACGAATTTATTCGATTTTGGTTCTACTTAACATCCACTCTGTGAATTTCTGTTTTCATTTCAGATAAACAAAATAATAACTACCAAAAGCGGTGCTGATACCCTAGAGGTAAAGAATGCGCAACGGGAAGTGAAAAAATTCGCAGAAAGACTCGATTCTTTTGTTCAAAATGTTCAAATTCTGTATGCCAGCAACATTTCAAAGTAGAATATATATGTTTTAGTTGCTTAGATTGATAACATGACAAATTTTTACTCAATGTACTCTGACTCTATTTCTTTATGAACTAAAAACTTTATAAAAATAAAATAAGAAATGAAATTAATAAACCATATGTATATGTATGTCAGCTTTAGGTCCTTTTTAGGGTTCTGCACAGAAAAAAATATTCCTGCAATAAACAACTTAATTTGAAAATAAAACCAAAAATCAATTAATAGGAAAAATAAAATATTCCTGCAATAAACAACTTTAAATGAAAGTAAAATTGAAAATTAATTAAATATGTTGTTGAGTCAATTAAACTTTGCAATTAATTATATTTTTTAACAAAATTTAATTGACTTAAAAACATTTTTAAACTCTTTTGTTGGTTTTAATTGCAATTAAAGTTGTTTATTGCTGTGATATTTTGTGTTTAAACAAAAGTTTAATTGACTCAAATACATTATTTAATTGATTTTTGTTTATTGCAGGAATATTTTTTTCTGTGCGTACACCAAAGGTGAAGAGGAACCAGTTTGTTTTCGATACACTGTCCGTCTGTCCATCACAGGATATTTTACTTTATTTTATTTTACTGCAAAGCTCTTACGGCTCCCGTAGAGCCTTGGCCGCTACAACAACAAACACATGAGAGCTAAATACAAGCAACGAAAAATTTTAAAATCCCATGTAATATAAATAAAATAAAATGTCTAGACACTTGAAATTTCTAAAGGTGAGGTATTTTTATACAGACTACATCAGTAAACACTAAAATTTAAAAAATCTAAACTAATGGGTGTTCTATCAGTTAAAGTAATGTTGACAACTTTCTGTGTCTTGGAAGCCATAAGAGGCAAAACTCTTTAATTTTCAGAAATGGTAAAACTAAAAAATCTCAAAATTATAAAATCGCCAAACCCAAGAAAAATCTCAAGAAACCAAAAAAATCGGTCAAACGAAAAAAGCGCCAAATTAAAAAAGTTTCTACAACTAAAATAAATCGCCAAAATGGAAAAACGCCAAAATAAAAAAAAATTGCCAAAATGAAAAAAAATCGCCAAAAGGAAAAAAGTCGCCAAAAACCGTAAAAACTCCAAAAACGCCAAAACGAAAAAACGCCATATTAACACAACACTCAAAACCGGAAAAATCCCAAAAACAAACAAAAAAGCCAAAACTATATTATATAGGCTAAGGTTCGTATAGTTTTATATATCTACTGTCCGTACGGAACCCTTCGTGCGCTACTCAAAGTCTCACTTAACTGAATTTGTTTTTTTTTCCTAAAGAAGCTACACAACGTTGCAGCGAAATATATAATATCCATTAATTTGTTCACCTAAAGCTGAAATAAAACATATATATATATATATATATATATATATATATATATATATATATATATATATATATATATATATATATTAAAGTATTATACGATAGTTAAATTTTGTTTCACCTTTTTTTATTTTTTGCGTTTTTTTTTTCGTTTTACTGAGATTTTTTTTTCGGTATTTAGCGATTTTTTTAATTCTTGGTGCTTTTTGTGTTTTGATCATGCTTTCGGTTTTTTTTGCGATTTATTTAATTTTAGCGATTTTTTTTTGATATTCGCGCTCTTTTTCGTTTTAAAGATTGTACTAGGTTATCGGCGATTTTTTTCGGTTTTCAAGTTTTAACGATTTTTTTAGTCCCAGAGTTTTTTTTCGCTATTTGCAATTTTTTTTATATGGCTTTTTTATTATCGGCGATTTTTTTATTTTTTTGGCGACCTTTTAACTAATAGTTATTTTTTTTTTTTTTGTATTTAAGCGATTTATTTTATTTTTGGTGGCACTTTTCATTTAAGCGGTTTTTTATTTTGGCGATTTTTTGTTTTAACATTATTTTTTTTAATTTTGGTATTGTTTTGTTTTAGCGTTTTAGATACAGATACAGCAAGTTTTCCAAATTACATTAGTTCATAGAATACACTTTAACTTAGACTTTTTTAAATTTCAGTCTTAATTGGTTTATTGTGCTTAAAACTGCACTAACTTTGCAAATTTCAGGTGTCTATATATAAATATCTAAATATTACATTAGTAGTCAGATTTTGTAAAAAATTTCGTTTCTAAACGTTTCAAATTCGTTTTCAAAAAATATTTTTTCCATACAAATTTCAAAACGAAAAAAACGTTTCTATTTACAAAATTTGCCTTCAACAGTATTCGTTGTCCGTCTTAGAACACCCTTTAATTTTGTTGTTGTTGCAATCAAAGCTTTAAATATTTTGCGAAAATTTCTATTCAGTTGCTCTTACGGTTCTCGAGAAAACAGCCTGTGACAGACAGACAGATAGACAAACATTCATAGGGAATATAATAGGGAAATTATATTTTTGTCTTCAATGTATGTAATCGATAGAATGTTTTCCGGCAAAATCATGGGCCAGAATATAAGAGTTTATAAATTTTTAAAACAATAAATTAATGTTTTATAATATGGTATTCCAGATTTTTTTAATCCTTATTTCTTAAGGAGAATAAATCTGTGGCAGTAATTTGATACTAGTATATATATAAAAAATTCATTTGAAGCTTGGTTATTTGTTTAAGTGTGATAGAAATAAATTGCTGTAGTTAAAAATTAAGCCGTTGACGTTAATCCTTTTTACATTTTATTTTTTTAAATATTCATGTGGTATGGAATATTAGTTGGACAATAAAAGGTAGTATATATCATTAATTATTATTAAATCTCGATCTATTGTCAAACAGCACACAAGTATTTGTGTTTGCTGGGTGGGAATGAGTCAATGGGTATCCTCTTTTTTACAGCTCTATTCACTATAGGCGTTTAATCCCTTTAGGAATTTACTAAGAGCTCAAGACAACAACTGTTTAAGTTAAATAGACATAGGCACACACACAAACACACACACGCATACACTGACATATATTAGTTTTCATTACTGTGTATATTTGTTTACATCCATAGAAGAATAAGTAAAGTAAAACCGAAAAGAAGGATTTTAAGACCAAAAAAATAAAAAATAAAAAATAAAAAAATAAATAAAGCACAAATGAGGACAAAAAGGAACAAACAAGAAAGCATATTATTATTGGCACTGTCTTGTAAGGAAATGATTTCTGGTATCATCTTTAAAGGAAATTTTATCGTATGATAATAACTGAAGGCAATGTGCCTTAAAATATTTTTAAATATTTTAAAATAAATACTTTAAATTATTTCTAAATAAAAAATTAAACTTAATATTAAATACACTAAAAAGTATTCACCAATTAATATTTTCAATTACTAATTTAATTAATTCAATTAAATTTTTAATTAAAGCTTAAAATTTTAAAAACCCACTAATAATCCCAAATTAATATTTAACTTATTAAGTAAAATATTTTTTTATTAAAAATATATTGAAATTGATTATTGAGGGAACCTTTACCCAAAGCTTTTTAGAACAACTAGAGTTATTATATTACAAACTTTCATTTAAACAAATGAGAAGCTCAATAACAAATAACAAAGTTGAAACAAGAACTCAATAATCAACATGTTTTTATTTTCTTACTTAACCATTGCTACATTGGCTGACTTCTTTTCAGCTTCAAATTGTCTTAATTAATTTGAGTGGAAAAATTTAATTGCTATTATCAAATTGTTTATACACACAAAAAAATTTGTAGGTTATATTTCCTAAAATTATGGTATAATTTTAACTAAGTGAAAGGGTAGAATGGCATTTACAAAGTTTTTTAGATAATTTAACAAAAATTTTAGTTGATTTCTATGTTCGAAAAATCAACTAAAATTTTTTATAAAACTCCTTAACGACTAGGGAAGTTCATATTTTTATTTTTTTGTGAATTATCTAAATGGAAAAGTAAATTTATACATATATAAAGCGGCAAATTAGAATGGATTTTAGTTAAATGAACTACCTATAATTCGATAATTTTCGTGGATTGTAGCTATCTTCGCGATAATAAATAATAATTGAAAAATTTTTGCATTTGTAATAATTTATTAGAAAGTATTGTAATATGTATTCTAAGGGTGTTTTTTATTGAGGTATAGAACTTTAAGTTGGCATCACTTTTTTAACTGGCGGCCATTTTGTCAGCTGTCAAGTGATTAATATTTAGGTTGACAAAAGAACAACGCTTGCAAATCGTGCAAATTTATGTCGAAAATAATGGTTCAGTTCGCGAAGTTTACCGCAAGCTCCGTCCATTTTATGGTCGACATAATCGTCCATCAGAGCAATTAATTCGGTTAACCATGGATCGTTTTCGCACTACGCTTACTCTATGTGATAATACGCATTCGCAGAGACGTCGAACAGTGCGCACCGAAGAAACAATTGCCGCTGTAGAGCAAAGTGTTGAAGAGGACCCGAATGAATCGATTCGCCACCGTGCACAGCAATTGGAGCTTTGTCCATCAACTTTATGGAAGATTTTGCGCAAAGATCTTGGCTTGCGACCTTACAAGATCCAGCTTGTGCAAGAATTAAGGCCGCGAAACCATTCAATGCGTCGTGATTTTGGTGTATGGGCCGAAAATGAGATTGATCTCGATGCTGATTTTCATCGCAAAATTTTGTTCAGTGATGAGGCTCATTTTTGGTTGAATGGCTACGTCAACAAGCAAAATTGCCGCATTGTTCCCGAATTGGATGGCATGAATGTGGATGAGTTGTGGTTCCAACAAGACGGCGCTACATGCCACACAGCGCACGTCACAATCGATTTATTGAAGGAAACATTCGATGAGCGCATAATTTCGCGGAATGGACCTGTCAATTGGCCACCAAGATCGTGTGATTTGACACCATTGGATGATTTTCTTTGGGGATATGTGAAGTCGCTCGTCTACGCCAACAAACCAGAAACGTTAGGGGACTTGGAAGCCAACATTCGTGGCGTTATTGCCAACATACGGCCCCATATGCTCGAAAAAGTGGTTGAAAATTGGACCTGTAGAATTGGCTTTATTCGAGCCAGCCGCGGCGGCCACATGCCCGAATTTATATTTAAACATTAATGGCATAAAATTATCCTTCCAATAAAGCCAAATTGATGGACATTAAAACGATTTTCTTGTGTGTTATTTCAATTCGAAGTGCTATACCTCTAAGAAAACACCCGTTATGTGTAGGTATGTACATAGTATGTAAATGTACACATAGGAAACAAATGTCTTATAAGAAAATTTAATAAATTTATTTCCACAACGTTTTAATTAGCATATTCGGCCCTGTTCGTACGATTGCAAATCGATTCAATTTACAGAAAAGCGCCGATTCTTTTCGGAATCCTTCTGCATAACTTTCACCACGTCTATTTCAAATTCTTCCTGTGAAACATGAACACACCTCTCACACAATACATACAAACACCATTTACCTCAGCGCATGCTCTCGAGCCATAAAGAATAAACTCACGTACCATACGAGAAACATCACCAATGAATTTCCCGAAATTATTTTAAACGTACATTCAGTGTGGTGGCCCGTGTACAAGATCACGTCCTTTAGTTGAGCTATACCCAGATCATCTAAAAGTTCTGGATGCTTGACGGGTAATTCAATAACTTATTTAATTTCTTTGATTTGGGATCAACTTTATTGGGCAGAATTTTATGCAAAGTTTACTCTCGTGGTGGCGCAAGACAACAGGACACAAACACAATGAAAATAGCCGGCCTCAGTTGGTTTATCTATAGTAATTAAAAATAATAATTTTACACAAAATTAAAAATTTTTAAAATTTCAAGTGTACATACGTACCTTCTGTCACAAAACTTTCTTTTGACAATAAAATAGAAATGAATTCAATCAAAATAATTTCGAAGAAGATACCTTATTGTAATAGTTATATTAACTTGGATTTTAGGTAAAGTGTAATGTACAAATTACCTAACTGCATAGTTAATAATACCCAAGTTTTTTACTTTCATATAAAAAAAAATTACCTATGCAAGCTTAGTTAATATTACTCCTTATATTTTTTTGTGTGTAAGTCAAAATTTAATTAATTTTTTAATTCATATTGCAAATATTTTAATTGATATTACAAAATTGTTCATATTACTTTTTTATGTGTATGTTTAAAATATTTCTGATAAGAGTTCAATGCATAAAGCTATTTTCAAATTGAAAGTGCTTGCTAAAACTTTTTTTCTGTTCATCCTGTGGCCAGACGAAAGAATTGTCTATATCCTCAGATGAGTTTTGAAACAGTTTTTATAATTCTATATAAAATATTTAACTTTATTTAGTCTGCACAAACACACAAAAAAGTAATATGAATGATTTTGTAATATTAATTAAAATATTTGTAATATGAATTAAAAAATTAATTAAATTTTCACCTATAAACAATTTGATAATATCAATTAAGTTGTTCCACTCATATTAATTAATACAATTAAAAATTTAATTGAATCAATTAAATTTTTAATTGAAAATATTAATTGGTGAATACTTTTTTCTGTGTATACGATAACTTAGAAAATTTCAAGTGTCTTGAAGCAGTTTTCTTCAATTCTCTTTTAAAACTGCTCGTTTTTTCTTACACACCAGCAGTTACTAGTTAAATTTTCTAGCGAATGAAATAACAAAAGAGAATTGAAGTAACTTTTGGGTATAAAGAAGTCTGTACCACTTCTTTCTTTTTTAATATCTCTTCCATAAACTCAGACTTGCTGCAAGAAAAACTGCCGAGTCTAAAACGTGACTTTGATATGTTTCGTTGATAGTTTTAGAATACCTTTTATTTTTAACTTTCAAATTTTTTAAAAGCGTCCGAAGTTTTAAATGTTTTGTGAATATTTCACCTTCATAGCTCTTACAGCTCTTGAGAAAACAGCCTGTGACAAACAGATAGACTAACAGAGAGATGTACATTGCAAGGAAGACAATAGGGTTCCCTTTCGCCTTTGGTGGACGGAATCCTCAAAACATAAATAAATTCCAAGAAGATAAGATAAAATCATGTCCAAAAATATTATGTTTGGCAGTGTTATTTTATCACGAAATCATTGTCCACAAAAATAATACAAGTCAAATATACCGAAGTTTTTTTCATAACGAAATAAATTCAATTTATATGGCAAAATAATTTAAAATTATTTTTGTTAATTTTCATTCAGTTTTTTTTTATTAATTCACAAAATTCACTTTAACTCAAAGCACAAAAATTTAATTTTTAACTTTGTTTAATCTTTTTTTTTTCTTTTCTGCTTTATTTCTTTATGAAAAATATGCATCGTAAAAACAATTTATGGTGAATAACGAAAATATTTTTGTTGGTGCACTTTGAAAACAAAACACGATGTAATAATTTTCCATAAAAATTTAACACATTCATTCTTTTTAATTAAAAATTATTAAATGTATTAAAATATTTTTGCCACGCATACTCTCGTACTGGCGTAATTACACACGTTCATTCAAGCAAACAAATTTAAAGCCGTGAAACTGTATTTTTTAATAGAATAATTTATGTTTACAAAAGTAATAAACGCGTTGCGATAATATAAGCGAGAGAGAGAGAGAGATAAAGAAAAAAATATTATAAAATTTTACAGAAGCCAAGCCAAGTTTTGTAAATTTAATACACAAGTACAGTATGTTGTAAAAAAAATATGACCAGATCAACAAGTAGCTACAAGTTCTAAGAATCAGTAATCTATGGATAAGCCAGCAGTTTTACCTAATTGAAGAATACAAAGTTCCAGTTCGTAAAGCAGTAACTAAGGAGTTCATATAATTTAAAAAAGCAAATCGTGTGGCTCTCTGAAGAAGTTAAAACTTCACTATAAGCTCTTTATCTTCACTTAATAATAAAAAATTAACTTATGCTATAAAAATTATCTTTAAAATATTTTTTCATTTATTAAATAATTTGAAAGGCAAAAGACTATTTATAACAGCTTCGTCCAAGCCATATACACAATAGTGTCCTGCACAAGACCATTTATAAGACCTTTCAAGATATGAGAGATTTTTAAAATGCTTTACTACAGCGAAATATTCTAAAACAAACACTAAACATCACTCTTGGCAAGACAAACAACTGAAACAAATGTCTTGCCAACAGTGTTGTTTAGCGTTTGTTTTAAAATATTTCGCTGTAGCAAAGTATTTGAAAAATCTGTCATGTCTTGAAATGTCTTGAAAGTGGTCTTGTGCATGACCAGTGTTGCCACTTTTTTTCTAGAGCTTATCCCCAATTTTTAATTTGATATCCCCGAAAATCCCCAAATTGAGTTTTTTATTAAAATTTTTTGTTTTGTGAAAAAGATAAAACTTTTTAATTTCATTAAAAAAATAATGACAAAAATAACATTTATATCGATAGCTATATTTACATTCATATTAATTTAATTTGTACTTATAAAACTTGCAAAGAAAAAATAACACATAGTTTAATATACACAAATATAAAACAATTTTTAACCAAAGTTAACAATTTCAAATATTTCAGAATCGTACATAGTACTTGTATTAAAAAGC
The DNA here is from genome assembly GCA_949987645.1 of Tachina grossa. Taxonomy (NCBI): domain Eukaryota; kingdom Metazoa; phylum Arthropoda; class Insecta; order Diptera; family Tachinidae; genus Tachina; species Tachina grossa. Next base: position 33,647,687 of record OX465275.1, read on the forward strand.
TTTAGCATTTCTGCACAAGGACTAATTTGTCACAACAAATGGAATTATTTTTGAAGTGTGTTTATTCTAAGAAGTGCTTCCAACAAGTCATATTTCATTTTGTTACGTATTCTTGTTTTGGTAGTGTTCATTATATTGGTTAATCTGCCTTGATACTTCTTCTTTATTACCTATAGAATTCATTCACTATGAATAGAAACGCACATTTTTAGACTTGCCGGACACACATTTCTTAGCTCAAAGATCATTCTTGTTACCATCAGTTATAAAAAAAAAATCCCAAACAATCCCTTTAATTTTGGTTATCATCCCCACCAAATCCCCAGATCACCAACACGAAATTGTCATCCCCAATCTCGGAAAAAAATCGCCAATTTGAGGACAAATCCCCTAAACAGACAACACTGTGCATGGCTCTAATACATAACGTGACCAGATGGTATTTGCAAAAAGTGGGATATGATTGATGAAAAAGCGGGATTTTGAAGAAAATACCGTCAAAAAGCAGGATTTCAAAATAAATATTGTTACGTTTTTCTCTCTATAAAAACGCTTTTCCATAGACTCGAAGATTTGCAAATGAATACAAGAGCCAAGTGTAGTAATTAGGGTTAGAATAATACAAATTTTATTTACAAATACACTTAAACTAAATTAATCAAGAGCTTATATAAACTAATACAACTAAAACTACTGAATTACACACAAATATTCACAACTAGTTACCACACGCCTTCCTCGCTGTCGTTTACGCACGTGTCTTAGCTGGCTGCGCAAGTATTCACGTGACACCTCTTTGTCTGCTGCTCGTCACTTACGAGACTTACTCTGCCGTCACTCACAGTTGATACACCAATAATGACTCACTGGCTTTACTTACAAACTTACACACGTCTATTCGCTGTGCTGTTCCCTTTACTCCAGTCGACACGATAGACTCCACAATAATCTCAATTCCACGACAGACTGTGCTGTCACTACAGACTGTCCTACAGTTTCTCCTTTACTCCAATTCACGTGTAAATCACAGACTGCTCTTAACTATCAACTCACCACTGTATCGCAGACTATTATTAATTCACAACTTAATTATCAACTGACGTGTTCACACACAACTGACTGACTTGTTCACAACTGACTTGTTCACAACTGACTTGTTCACAACTGACTTGTTCACAACTAACTCACAACTGCAATTAACTAACTCATTGGCTGCGTCACCTCTTTTTATATTCCACACAAATACCACTAGAAGTTTCAAGCAATGTCTAGACGATCATTATCATCTTATATGCTGTTTACAAAGTGTTCATGTGGTAACCAGTGTGCACACTTCTACCGATATTCGGTAGATTCTACCGAATATGTTTGTGAATTTAACAATCTACCAATTCTACCGAACAAGGCCTGAAATCTACCGAATATTGTTATTTAGTAATTTAAGTCTATGTATGTGTAAATTGCCTATTTTGCCACATAGCAGTGCGGCCGCAGAGCGGTCATTTTCTGTCATGAAAATCATTAAAACAGAACAAAGAAATCGGTTAAAAACTGAAACTATAAGTAACCTAATATTTGCCAAGAAATTGTGCCTTGGGGTGAATTATTTATTCTTACCAATGATTTAATAATTTTTGCACAAAAGCTTAAATTCATAAATGAATCTTACATATGATCTTTGTAGTTAAAAATGTTTGTTAAATAAAAGTTATTTTAGTGTTTTTTTATGGGAATTGTTAAAATTTAAGTTTAAAATTTTTTAAACGCACTAATAATCCCAAATTAGTATTTTACTTATTAAGTAAAATATTTTTTTTATTAAAAATACATTGAAATCAATTTCAATGTATTTTTAATAAAAAAAAAAATATTTTACTTAATAAGTAAAATATTAATTTGGGATTATTAGTGCGTTTAAAAAATTTTAAAAGTTAGTTTAGTTGCTTTATAAAAGGTATGTACAAAAACTAAATTCCTGATATTTATGTATATTATCTTATATATGCATAGCATATCTATATAAAGGGTAAGGGCAAATATTTGGGGATGACATTTTCTTTTGTTGGAAATGCTTCATTGTTTATGGCAGTTTAATTTCCAATCACATGTGAAGTTTTAAATGCGCTTTTGAAACCTGTTTAGTTTGATATTCCTTGCACTTACCCTTTATATATAAGTACATATATGTATTTTGTTATTTTTTATGTTTTTTTGAATTGTTATTTTTTATGTTTCTCTGAAAACAAAAATTTCTACCGAATTTCATTCAAATCTACCGATTTTTTTTTTGTCGATTCTACCGAATTAAAAAAAATTAAGTGCGCACACTGGTGGTAACTATGTACATACATGTGTATATGCATACGTGTGTATATTAACTTAAGCAATACACGGTGGTTGTTTATCTCTTGATTTTCGTTTGAATTGGCATGTATGTATGTGTGTAAATATGTGAATCTTCTTAATAAGCAGACGCTTTTTGTTGCTTTCGCTTGTTTACGTTTAATGCTGCGCATGCTGATTTAGTTGTTTGCTACTATTCTAGACTATTCTTTGCTTTGACCATGTAGGAATATTTTCGCGTAACACTTACATTAACCCTGTTGGAATATTTTTGTGTGCTGCTTAACCTTGTCCACGGCCATTTTCGTAACAATATCTTTTAGAAAGCGGTATGTAGAAAACATAGTTTTCAACTCAAAAGAAACGCATTTACACAAACAAAAACATTTATAAACAATACTATTTTTCTATATAAATAAAAATCAAATGACGTTTGTTGGTAATCGCATCAATTAAGAACAGCTGCATCGATTTCGATTTCACGCCCACTTTTTTTAATTTATCTGAAATCGGTCCAGCCGTTCTGCACCGAATTTTAAAATTTTCTTAATATATGTAGTAATTTAAGAAATAGTATTAAGTAGTGGACAAGTGGGCGTGACAGCTCCATTGTCCTTAAAAGCTCTTCAAGAAGAAAACTTCTGAACAAAATAAAAGTGGACGTGGCACATCGAATATATATGTATATTTTTTTAATTTTGGAAAAGCTTTGCATGTAATGCAGCAAGAAACGTGAATTTTTGTGTAATCCAGCTAAAAAAATGGTCCATATATTTTTAATATATGAATGTATATAACTATATATGAATATATATGAATTCATGTATGGAAATGTATGGGATTATACATGGCAAAACTATTATATATGAACTAATATATTTGGACTAATATATAAAACGTATTATAATGTTTGAGCTGATATATGGAAACTTAATTATGAAGCTCTTCATATGTGGATCCATATATAGAAATAAGATTTAATATATGGAGCCATATATGAATGTATGCATACATGATGTCTCACATAAGAGACAAAAAAGCTTGGGATTTTATCACTGGTGAATTGGAAATCTATAAGAAAATACATACGGTATGCAAAGTTTATATGCGTAGAGCCTCAACCTTTAAAAAAGAAACTTTTGTTACAAAAAAAAAGACATTCTTGTACGATTTTATATACTGTGGCCCTATTTAAAATATCAAATAATCAAAAGGATAAGCCAGTCATTAATTTTATAGAAAATAACAGAATTCTCTAGATAAGTAACAAAGTTCATGTAACTGCAAAAAAATTATATTGAAAACTATTGTTAGACGGATTATTTTTTCGTTTATAATTATGTAATTGCATTAGTTTTTAATCTGAATTTCTTAAATTAAATTATGTACGAATATGAGTTTTGTGTTTTTTAAATAATTGATTCACCTTTTGACTTAAAATGATGAATGAAATGACTTTTAGTTCGATTTTCATTATTTGTCCAAACAAATGTTTCATTAAATACAACCTCCCTGTTCAAAATCTAAAAAAATGAATTTTAGTAATTTAATTTATTGCACAGCAGTGCGCTTTTGTGAAACAAGATAGTATGAATATGAACTTTGAATACTATAGAGGCAATATTTACACGTACATGTATGAAAATGTATGAATATGCCCATATACCCTCATTTTTCGGATCTGAAGCATATATGAGATATCATATATGCTCCGTACATATTTTTTTTTAGCTAGGAAGTAAGTATTTTTTAATGTGCGTTGAATATCGGGGTGTGTCACCTAGAAAATATTTACTTTGAGATATCTAGAAAACTAATATAGGGAGAACTTTGAAATTTTGTAGGGACAAACTCTATTGAAAATGTGCCATGTCTCTGGGAAAATTTAAGAAATGGCGTGGTGCCTCTCATAAGTTGCAAATTTTTGTTTGTCTTAAAAATAATACGAATAAACTGATATTGCCGATTTGCCCACATTTTCTTACTGATGGTCTAGAAGAAGCAAAGTATTTTAATTTTTTTAATATCTAAGGTTGACATGACGCTTCCCACATAGAAGCATCATTTATTTCAAGATATCTTTTAAGCCAAAATAGTCGAAATTTTTAAATCTTTTCGTAAGCAGTAATGCCAATAACCAGAAAAATTTTATAAAATGGAATCAATAATAGAACAAAAAGTATGTCCCCTCCTAAGTATATTAAATATTAATTTATTAACCAGTAAAAAAAATACTCCAAAGAAGTCATGAAAATGGAGAGTTTGCAGTCTGGAAGTAGTTGAAATTTCGATCCGATCTAATGATTTTTACATAGGGTTGTCATTGCAAGAAGTTCTCTTTTTTCCATGCCTAGTCACCGAATTAGAAGCGATTTTAAGAAACATTTCCTTTTTTGTATTCTATGGTAATATTTTAATCTAGCAAAAACTTTAAAAAGTTACATATTTTAAATATTCGTTTCTTTTTATATGAATTGAAACGCAAAACAGTGTTTTCATGTAAATTTAAGCAAATAACTTCTAAATTTTAGGCCAAAATTAGTTCATAAATTTCTTTCAAAAAATCGATTTTTTGAACATTTTGGTGAGTATTTACTAAAACTATGGAAAAACTACAAGGTTTTGTGTGATTAAAATAAAATTTTACTTGGTTTTCTGCTTACTATCAGCATATTAAAAATATCGATTTTTTGGAAGCAATGAAAATGTGGTTCCTTCAGAATGACTTCCTCTTTTTTTTACTGAGTATCTTTGTATCTGCTAAAAGCACAAACTGGAAATTCCGCTGATGATGGAAAATAATCAGGATTGTACAGGGGAGCTTGGCTCCTCTTAAATAGAGAAAATGTTTGCTTAACAATATATCTTGGAAACACATACAGTAAGAAGTTTGAATAAATAGTGAAGATTGAATCGCAAGCGTGTCACTTCTAGTATACAACTTTTTTCTTTTCATCTAAAAACATATTTATATGGAGTGTAGCGAGACACACAGGTTTTTGGATAATTAAGCATTAACGACACTTAAAAAAATATTTCGAATCAATTTTTATCAGTTACATTTTAATAAAGATCGAATAAGAGATTGAAAATTTCAAAACTCTAAAAAGTGGGATAACGCGGGATATAAATTTGAGGCGGGATCGACCTATGAAAAGCAGAATAATCCCGCCTAAAGCGGAATGTCTGGTCAGGTTACTAATACACAATGTGCGAGCTTTTCAAAAAGAGCTTTGTGCTCTCACAACGATAAGAGCACAATTACCAATTAGATCTCAGGGACAAGAATAATTTCTGCTTACTTTGCCAAGAAACAAAAATAAATGTGCAAGAGCTTTCAAAGTTTTTTTTTTTAGCTGAAATGCAAATGTCAGAGCATATGTCTTTGGACGCAGCTGCTCTGAAGGAACTTATTTAATAAAATGATCATCTCTCTAGGCAAGTAAAAGCAGCTTCTAGGTAAAGCAAAAATTAAAATCTTTTCGAACAACATCTAAATAAAAAGCATAAGCCAGCTGAAATAAAATATTTCCGAAATGCTGCTCTCGTGGTTACCAATTTTATTACCAACTGTCTATGAAACAAATTCAATACGTACACATAATGCACAAAAATATGTTTATATAAATATACATATGTACATACATATGTTGCCATAACCACCAAAAGGGTGCAAGCGGCATCATTTTCGTGTTTAAATTTTTGACAAAATCGATTTTTTTAAATGGTTTAGAATCGATTTTCCTCGAAAACAATATTCAAAATATATGTCGCTTTAGATTTTTTCGCCGTTATGGCTCGATATGTCCTCGTGTATCTGACGTACATGCGTTAAATACGATTATGTCATGAAAGTAAAAAAAAACGAGAAATTTAAAAAAATGGGAGAAACTCTACTGATATTTTAAACAATAAAAAGGTATGAACTTTTTTTTTCAACAAGATTAATTTATGACATTATTTAATTAAACTTTTTTCCGCCTTATTTTTCTCACTTCTTTTAAAGCTGATTATATTGAGATAAAATACGAATATGAAGCAATCACTCATGCATGTTTTTTAAACTGACATTTAAATACAGCAAAATAAAATGTGGCAGCAAATATGTTGAGCGTACATACATATGTATGTGGAGGAAAACATTTAAATGTTATTATACCCTTTACCAAAAAATGGTAAAAGGGTATATATAGGTTTGTCATTTCGTTTGGAATTTCTAGAATATTAATAAGCGAGCCATAAAGTATATATATTCTGGATCCTTATGCACATGGAAGACGAATAAGCGATGTCCGTCTGTCCGTCTGTCTGTACGTGAAATCGGTTTTCCGAAGCTCCCAGAAAAGCTAGAGACTTCGTTTTTGGGCTGGTGTGTCAGAAATGGTCGAAATAAGATTGGTATTGAAAATCAGCAAAATCGAGCAGACGATTTCAGAGCTGGGAAGCTCTACATACTACATACTGCCATACAAAATACCTACCGAAAACTAGTTATTATTTTTTTTTTATTAAATAAACTTATTTTATACTTCAGTATGAATAAAATTAATATTTCTTAATAAAAAAAATAAAAAAAAATAAAGTAGACGTTTCCCGGGTTGGAAAACTTTAACTTTTTTATACAAAATTATTCAAAATTAATTTACTAAAAGAAATTTTTCCGTTTTTCTATAAATTAAATATATCTTATATTCTAAGAAGAAAGAGATTGGGTTAAAAAATCAGAAAAATCAAAAAGGATAATTCCAGGGTTGGGAAACTTAAAATTTTTGTGATATAAAAAATTAACTACCGTAAATTAATTTTTATATTTTTTTTTATTAAATTAACTTATTTTATACTTCAGTACAAATTAAATTGGTATTTCAAATTAAAAAAGAAAGTTAAAAAATTTAAAAAGACGTTTCCAGGGTTGGAAAACTTTAATTTTTTTTTGATATACAAAAGTAACTTACTAAAACAAATTTTTTTCTTTTTCTCTATAAATTAAACATATCTTAGACTCTTAAAAGAAAGAAATTGGTGTAAAAAATCAAAAAAATCGAAAAGGATGATTCCAGGGTTGGGAAACTTACACTTTTTGTAATATATAAAAGTAACTAGGTCTTGCTATTTTTTTATTTTTTTTATTAAATTAACTTATTTTATACTGCAGTACACATTAAATTGATATTAAAATTAAAAAAAAAGTCTAATACATGAAAACGACATTTCCAGGGTTGGAAAACTTTAACTTCTTTCTTATACCGCAAGGTTCCGTTCTTTCGCCAACTCTATTCCTTATCTTCATAAACCACCTTCTATGTAAAACTTTCAACCCTATCTACTCTTTCGCGGACGACAGCAGCATTTGCCATTCTTTCTCATTCAGCAATAGACCTAGTCTGCCGCAGGTTGAGGCCATGCGTCAAATAATGAATGAGACTTTAAACCACGATTTAGAAAAAATTTCTGAATGGGGCCATGTGAACAGGGTCGACTTTAACGCCCGTAAGACCCAATGTTGCATGGTTATACACAGACGTATGACCGAAAATGCTGTTGCCTCTGTAACTATGGGGGTATAAATATTACGGAATCAGATGCTCTTGATGTTCTTGGCATGAAAATACAGTGTGATGTTTGTTGGACTGAACACATTTTTCAAACTGCAAAAGAAGCATTCAAGTGCCTCGGCTTTTTAAAACGGTGCAAACAATATTTCACCCCATCTGACCTCCTTACTAACTATTTATACCACCTATATCCGTCCGAAAATGGAATACAACTCTCATGTATGGGCCGGCGCTTCAAAGTCTATTTTGGGGCTGCTCGACCGCGTACAGGAGAGGGCGAAAAAGCTCATCGGTGACAGTAGGGTATCCAACTCTATTGATTCATTGGAGCATCGACGCAATGTGGGGTGCATTTCATTGTTCTATCGTTACTACAACGGAATGTGTTCTAATGAAATTAGGAAACTTGTTCCTGAAACCCGCACATATGTACGTACAACACGTGCCTCTTGAGAGCACATCCTTTTGTGGTCGATTGGCCAATGCATCGCACTACGCATTACAGAGAAAATTCCTTTTTTAGCCGCACTGTTCGTATGTGGAATCAACTACCTGCGGAGGTCTTTCCTGTCACTACCAGCGTGGGAAGACTTAAATCAAATGTACACAAACACTACTCCCTCTATCCTCCTTCCCTATAACCTATTTTCTAGTTCTACCACAATGCACTGCATGAGTAGGGGTTATCCCCTGAGTGCTGGTCCTATTTAAAAAAAAAAAAAAAAAAAAAAAAAAAGTAACTTACTAAAACAAATTTTTCCTTTTTCTATATATATTAAACACAGCTTATATTCTTAAAAGGAACATATTGGTGAACGAAATCTGAAAAATCAAAAAGAATGGTTCCAGGGCTGGAAAACATACACTTTTTGTGATATATAAAATTAACTACCGAAAATTAATTTTTATTTTTTTTATAAAATAAACTTATTTTATACTTCAGTAAGAATGAATTTGGTATTTCAGATTAAAATAAAAATTAAAACGAAGTCTCCAGGGTTGGAAAACCTTATTTTTTTATACAAAAGTAACTTACTAAAACAAATTTTTCCTTTTTTTACTATAAATTAAAAATATCTTACATTCTTAAAAAAAAGATTGTTTTTAAGAATACAGAAAAATCAAAAAGGGGGATTCCAGGGTTGGGAGGCTTACACTCTTTCTGATATAAAAAATTAATTACCGAATATTAATTTTTATTTATTTTTATTAAATAAACTTATTTTATGCTTGAGTACGAAAAAAATTGGTATGTAAAATAAAAAAAAAAACAAGTAAAAAGATTAAAAAGACGATTCCAGGGTTGGAAAACTTTAACTTTTTTTGTACAAAAGTAACTTACTAAAACAAATTTTTCCTTTTTTTACATAAATTAAACATATCTTAAATTCTTAAAAGAAAGAGATTGGTGTAAGAAATGAGAAAAATCAAAAAGAATGATCTCAGGGTTGGGAAACTTACACTTTTTGTGATATATAAAAGTAACTAAGTCTAATTAATTTTTATCTTTTCCTTTATAGATTATACATATTTTACGTTTTGGAAAGAAAAGTTTGGTGTAGAAAATCATAAAAATAATAATTACAGCTCCTGAGCTGGAAACTTTGACCTTTTTTTCTGGATATTAAAGTAACTAAATAAAATATTTTTTTTTTAATTTCCTTTTTTTCCTTTTTTACTTAACACACTTTCTATATTTTTTAAGAACTACTAGATTGATATAAGGAATCAGAAAAATCTAATTTAATGACTCTAGGGTTTTTAAATTTATATTTTTGTACATAAAAGTAACTCGGTCAAATTATTTTTTTCTTTTTGTTTATACTTTATGTATATGCTTATGTATGTATCTCTATACTACATAAAAACACTTTGGTAAAGGGTATATAAGATTCGGCACAGCCGAATATAGCACTCTTACTTGTTTGTTTTTATTTTTTATTTTTTTTTCAACGGTTGGGGTATAAAGTCTGAGTAAAAATCTGTATGTATAAGCATATGATAATGTTTTTTTTTTAAATTTAAATTCTTAAATGTGAATTAATTTCAGCATTGTTAAATTAAGTCATCATACTGACATTAAATTGTAACAACAGTATTATGGTTTTTTTATATTATAATTAAAGTTAAAATAGCTGAGACCATTTAACTGGAAAAAAAATATAATCGCTCTGTACAAGGCGAGAGAATATATATTAATGATTACTTTGTCCATGTAAAACTTTGTGAATTGAAGTATTGTTGAGCCAAGTAAAAGTTATTATGCCAATTTGTTAAAATAAATATTTTCTTCTTAAGATCGATATGACCAATATAAACACTAGCTAAAGCCGAGTACAAACATGTTCTAAATGTGAAGATGTCTTGCTCTTTTAAATGTATTGCCCTGATTTGTATTATACTACACCAAAAGTAAATACTGTCATATAATAAGCAAACCAAGATGGATGTAGTGATGTTTGTGTATATGAGTGCTTACTTATGATGTCGTGAACACTTCCTGTTCGCAACAACCTTTGAAGAATTTGAAAAAAAAATTTCAAACACTTCAAATACCACAAGAAGGAATAGTGTTTTCACCTTTGATCAATGATGCCAACTTATTTGGCTCTAAAAGCACATCAAAATTTAAAAAGAGCACAAAATAGCGTAGTTTTGAGATCTAAAAAGCGTAAAAAGCACTAACGTGAAAAAAGAGTGAATATCGAGTGAAGTTTACTAATGTTTAATATTTTTAAAGCTATGCTCTATTTCGGCAATAGTATCAACATCTTTTATGAAATATATCAGACTAAAAAGGTATGCTTTACACTGAGAAAATATAAACATCAAGTTTTTATTAAAGCAATTTTAAGAAATACACAAATTTCTTAAAAGCGCTACTTACATAGAAAAAACTAAATTTCGTTTTCAGTAACAAAATTCATTGAATCAGTAAATATTTTGTATGAATGCGGACCTACAAAGAAATTCGTAGATTCTGATAACAATTTTGTAAAAATTTAACTAAAAAAAATTTATTTTTAGTTAACTTATTATGGCATTAAAGAAAAAAGTTAACTGAACCTCAAAATATTTTTACTCAAATGTATTAATAAAGGAACAGAAAAACATTTTTGCAGATTTTTTTTTGTATTATTCAGCAATTTTTTTTTTATAATTTACAAGCATATTCACTAAAATTTTTTGTATTATCAGAAAATAAATTAACTGAATCAATAACAATTTTTACTAAAAAAATTTGTAAAAAGTTTATTTGAAAAAAATAAAAAAATAATCGAATCAAATAAAAGGTTCAACTATTTTTAAGACTCTTAATACTATATTGAGAATCACAATATACAAACATAATAAGTTTGAAAACCGCAAATAAAAATCTTTAAAAAATAAATAAAATGTTTTTTATATCTGTAAAATAATTTGTAGAAAAATTTAAAAAAAAAATCAAACACATTGTTTTTTACAGTATATAAAAATAAATTTAACTGAAAATAACAAATTTAAATATAATAACAAAAATTAAAAATTTTAAAAACCCCCGACTTTTTTCAGAAAAGATGTTTTATCTTCTAAACGGCTGGACCGATTTTCTTCAAACATAGCTAAGAAGCCTCTCGATCAAGTCATCTTTCAAACAAAAAAAAAAAAAAACTAAATGAAAATCGGTCCAGCCGTTTGGCCTGTACGTGGACACAGACAGACACACAGATACACAGATACACAGACACACACACACACTACAAACTTATAACACACCTTTTTTTAGTCGGGGGTTAAAAAGAATAAATTTAATTTTTTTGTTACAAATTTTAATTTATATAGATAATTTTCATTCTATACAGTGTTTTTTTTTTACATAAAATAAAATTGGAACAAATAATTTACTGAAACAGTAAAAAATATTTACTGAAACTAAATTATATTTCAAAACACATGTTTGCTTGAAAATTTTTTGAGAACAATTTTTTCTGTGTAGGCTGTACGAATTATCGTCCAAGTTACTATTGCCCGAAAAACAAAAATGTTGCATCGCCCAAAAATTGTTGAAAAAAAAAATTGGGCGATTGTTCATCGACTTTGGGCGACTCAACATTTTTAGATATTTGGGTATTTGTTCATAATGAATAAGTGCCAAATTTCCGCAAAATGTTAAAAAAAGAAAAAAAATTTTTTTTGGGCGAATATTCATTCCAAATTCGGGTGATTGTACGTAATGAACAAACACCCAAAAACTTTGGGCGATTATTCATTTTACACTTTTGGGTTATTCTTCATTTTTTTTTTGCGATCGGGCACTGGTTTTTGGGTATTCCTTCACAACGACTAATCACTCAACAATTTTGGGAGTTCCTTCATTTAGCTGTTTCGGGCGATAGTAACTTGGACGATAATTCGTACAGTCTGCTACTTAGCGCCTTTTCGTAGTTTGGTAATAATCAAGGAAACCGCAAATATGCAATAGCATGTTTTATTTTTTTTTTTTTTTGTTTGAAATAAAGGGTGTTTTTTATTGAGGTATAGAACTTTAAGTTGGCATCACTTTTTTAACTGGCGGCCACTTTGTCAGCTGTCAAGTGATTAATATTTAGTTTGGTTTGCCATTTCATCATGAGCAGGTTGACAAAAGAACAACGCTTGCAAATCGTGCAAATTTATTTCGAAAATAATGGTTCAGTTCGCGAAGTTCACCGCAAGCTCCGTCCATTTTATGGTCGACATAATCGTCCATCAGAGCAATTAATTCGGTTAACCATGGATCGTTTTCGCACTACGTTTACTCTATGTGATAATACGCATCCGCAGAGACGTCGAACAGTGCGCAACGAAGAAACAATTGCCGCTGTAGAGCAAAGTGTTGAAGAGGACCCGAATGAATCGATTCGCCACCGTGCACAGCAATTGGAGCCGACTAACCGACTATTTTGTTCCCGAATTGGATGGCATGAATGTGGATGAGTTGTGGTTCCAACAAGACGGCGCTACATGCCACACAACGCAAGTCACATTCGATTTATTGAAGGAAACATTCGATGAGCGCATAATTTCGCGGAATGGACCTGTCAATTGGCCACCAAGATCGTGTGATTTGACACCATTGGATTATTTTCTTTGGGGATATGTGAAGTCGCTCGTCTGCGCCAACAAACCAGAAACGTTAGGGGACTTGGAAGCCAACATTCGTGGCGTTATTGCCAACATACGGCCCCATATGCTCGAAAAAGTGGTTAAAAATTGGACCTGTAGAATTGGCTTTATTCGAGCCAGCCGCGGCGGCCACATGCCCGAAATCATATTTAAACATTAATGGCATAAAATTATCCTTCCAATAAAGCCAAATTGATGGACATTAAAACGATTTTCTTGTGTTTTATTTCAATTCGAAGTTCTATACCTCTGAAAAAAACACCCTATATTAATGCGGGAATAATATATTTATCCTTTTCAAAACTGTTTATTAATTTTGGCATCGATTTGTTAGTGCATATTCTTGCATATTTTACCAGTTAAAGATTATTTTTGCATATACATATGTATCAGTCTTACACAGTCTTATTTTGAGCATATATTCTAGTTTTTAAAGCATGATTTACGCTTTTAGGGCATATTTTGATACATTATAGATTTTTTTATTATTTTAATATGCTTACAAGCTTACGTATTGGTCAAAATTTTTATTTTTGTTTTTCGCCATTTAAATCTCATTTCCAATCTTCAATGTAGTGTATACATTTTTCTTATATATTACACAGTTATTTTTCTTATTCAGTAAAATATATTTTATTAAAAACAAAAACTGAAATTGGTTATTGAGGGGTTTAACTGGATCATAGGCGCATTTCACTGTTGCTAATACAGATCATCAGGAAGCCTTTGATTTTTAAAATTTTTCGAAGTCAAAATTAAAAAAAAAATCAACTGTACCTGTAAGTAAATTTTCCTTGAAAATAAGTTTATATTATGTAAAAATTTTCATTCAATTTTTCCATATTGTTTATATTTGAACGCTTAGGGCCAATTTCTCCAATTCCATTTAAATATCAATTCATATTTAAAAGTAATTTTTCATTGAAAAAATAAATTAAAATATTTGAAATCCCACTTTTATATATAAATTGATATATAGTAAATAAAATTGGTGGAATTAACACTTAGACTTTTTTTCAGTACTCAGTAAAATGCGATTAGCTCAAAATTGATTTTTAAAATGAAAAAGAATATATTACACCTTTCCAAAGCAATTGCTTAAAATTACTTTAAAAAATCTTACATTGACTTTTTTTAAATAAAACTCTTAAATAAATCAAATATATATATTTATGATTGTTGGAGCCGTAAAATATTTAACGATTATTTTAAGCTTTAAGTAATAATCTATAAATTTTGCAATAAAAGATAAATATCTTACATATTATATTTATTACACTTTAAAAATATTTATTTAATGATGTTTTTAAGTGAACATTGAATGTAAAAGAAATCTTTAGCCATAACCATGATTTATGATTTCAAACATTGTACGAGTATCATTACACTACACAAAAATCTATGGCTAGTGATTTTACATGCCCCACAACTGAGTGATAAATGTTCAAATGAATGGACAAGGAAAACAAAAAAAAAAAAAAAAAAAAAAAGAATACTTTTTATGTTTTTATATTTAAAAGAATATAATTTTAGACGGAAAGAGTGTATGGAGGAGGGCGAATGCAAGAAAATCAAAAACTGAAACAAATGAAGTGCCGTTAGTAAGATTTAAACAAATTTCTCTTCCAACGTAGAAATAATATCAAAAGAAGAATCGGAACTTATATTTGCTCTTAAAAGTGTTGCCATAGTTTTTTTTTTTTTCATAGGAAAAGTATCATTATAATTATTTAATTTTGTTTTTTTTTGACAATATATAAATTGTCTTAAACAAACCATATTTGAAATATATAGATGGTGTTTTAAAAGAAGTATATATCGAAGAACGCAAGAGTAACGTTATCTAGTGAATTGTCTGAAATTATAGGATAATTGCTTTTTTGTATTCACAGAATGTCACACAGTGGTTCCAAATAAAAAAAAAAAAAAGTTAATAATGTAATAAAGTTTAACATAATAACTCTATTTGTTCTAAGAAATTTTTGGGTAAAGGTTTCATTATGATCTGCATTAGCAACAGTGAAATGCGCATATGATCCAACTAAACTCCTAAATAATCCATTTCAATGTATTATTCTTTTTTGTAAAAAAATATTTTACTGAATAAGTAAAATAATAATTTAATTAGAAGAGAAAATTTTTTGTTGAACATTTTTTTTTTAGAAAAACATTCCACAATTAACCCCCTTATGCAAAAAAATATTTTACTTTAGCTTTAAAGTTCACATTAGTTGCCAAGCACTTTAAGGCTAACATAGCTTTGTTAAGAAATCATATGCAAAAGACAACTTTAATTATTTTGTTATCTAATAATGAATACTGGTAACACCACCGTGTTCAACAACCACTTCACAGCTTATGATGTACAAAATCGAATACAATTTCATTCGGGTATTCAAATAATTTTTTAATTTATTAAATAAATTTTCATTATCTTGAAGTAAAGCAACCTAATTTAAAAAATATGAACTTCTGACATGGTAATAAAACAGATAAACACAACTATTTATGAAGTTAAAGTAAAAAAATGTGAAAAATTATCACAATTTGTTTTATTCGAATGAAACGAGTATTTGAATATCCAGTTTTTTTCGATTTGTTTTGATTGTATGTACATCACTAAAACAGTTTTGTATAATTGTATTTATTTTAATATTTTTTTATGGATTTTGCTATGTATTTCGAATCAGTTGGATAATTTGGTGATGTTTCCCATTACATGACAGAAATAATAAATTTAAGATAAGAGCAGGCACTTCTAGCTTCATTTTCAGATGTAACATGAATCAGTATGTGCTATATTAATAAAAATATTTGAGGTACAAAACACACATTTTGGAAATATCAACTTAAAGTAGTCTTAACAAACGTGGGAATTTTTATACAATAATTTTTTTAGAATACAACTTTGCTTAACATTGCTTGGCAAAGCTTTATTAAGTTTTTTTGCATAAGACCCTAAGTCTATTTCTGACAAACTTTAGCCATTTGTTTCTCTCATTTCAAAAACTTGAAATGAGACTTGACTTGATTTTTTTCACGGCTATATGAATTAGGATAACTCAAATATTTCTTTCATATATTATCAAAAATTTTCTTAAAAATTATAAAATAATTTTTTGAAAATTTTGACTATGCGACTACAAAAGTTAGTCGAGTCCGAAACCCAAAATTTTGAAAATTCAAAGCCAAAATTTTTTCTTATTAAAAAACTTTTAGGATTTTTTTATTTTTAATAGAACCAGCATTCAGAAGATAACCCCTACTCATGCAAGGCATTGTGCTAGACCTAGGAAAATATATTATGGAGGAGGAAGATAGAGGGAGTAGTTTCTGTGTACATTCGATTAAAACTTTTTCTCGCCCACCTGTGGGAAAATGTAAATATAATATTAGAAAATATTGGAAGGATTTTGGAATAAAGTCATTTTCTGGTGTTAACATTCCAAACAAACAGGTTGTTAAATATTTAGGAATTCATCTTGACAAATTTTTATATTTCAATAACCATAGTAACCGTAGTAAAGCGTGGGCGAAGCCCCAATTCTTCAAAAATTTCATCTGCTCCAAAAATGTCTAGGCATAACAGCGCAGCCTAAACTAATCGCCAAAACCGCTTCGAAATTTTGCAAGATGACGACAAACCCGAGGTATCCTCGAATAAAATATCCAAGCCGCCACCAATCTATTTGAGACAAAAAAATTCAAATGCCCTTATTAAAAAATTAATTTCGGTCATTGGTGAGAATAAATTTCACATTGTTCCAATAAAACGTGGAAACATAGATGAAACTAAAGTCCAAATTTATGACGAAAAAGATTTCCGCAAAATGGTTGATGAATTTGAAAAAAATAAAACAAGCTTCTACACATACCAGCTTAAGAGCGCTAAAGGCATGCAGATCGTATTGAAGGGCATAGATTCTTATGTTGTTCCCGAAGAAATAAGAGATGCACTCGTCCTCCAGGGGTTTAAGGTAAAAAATGTGTCCAATATAATAAACAGAGAGAAGATTCCACAACCCTTATTTCGTGTTGAACTTGAGCCTAATGATATAAAATTGAAAAAAAATGAGACGCATCCAATTTATAATTTGAAATACCTCTTGTACCGAAAAATCACATTGAAGAGCCACATAAGCGTTCAGGTCCTGTACAGTGCCATAATTGCCAAGAATATGGCCATACAAAAACATACTGCAATTTACCCTCTGTTTGTGTTGTGTGCGGCGAATTACACGGCACTGCTAGTTGCAATAAGCCAAAAGATCAAAGTGATAAAAAATGCAGTAATTGTGGAGGTAATCACACCGCTAACTACAGAGGTTGTCCTGTGTACTCTTTCGTAAAGAAGACTATGGTGCAAAAACCTAAATTAGCTCCAGCTCAATCAGCAAACGCTTACTCTGCCACTTTTGCGCAAATGAGCCAACCAGTTACTTCCCGTGTATCGTATGCAGATGCTGCTAAGACAAATCCAATTCCCACACAAAATGTTTCCCCGCCAAATAATTCAAAAAATAATGACGCAAGCTTTAATTTTAATCGCCTTGAAGCTACTATTGAAAATCTGGTGCAAACTATAAACAATTTTACAACAAATATGACTAGCATGATGCAAGAAATACTGCGAATGCAGAATACTCTGCTTCAAGCATTAATTAATAAGCCATGAACACATTAACAATATGTTTCTGGAACGCAAACGGCATTCGCCAACATAAAAATGAACTTGAGCACTTCCTCACGGAAAAAAATATTGATGTAATGTTAGTATCTGAGATTCATTTGACTTCGAGAAGTCTTTTTAAAATTTATGGCTACACTACATATGATACAAAGGACCCTAGAGGAAGGGCTTGCGGTGGATCAGCAATTCTAATAAAGTCAAGACTCAAGCACTATGTTCTTGATAACATTTGTGAAGAACACCTACAATCAACAAATATTGCCATTGAAAGTTTTTGTACAAATTTTGTTATATCATCAATTTACTCCCCTCCCAGATTTTCAATCACTGAGAATCAATATGAGGATTTCTACAAATCTCTTGGACCTTGTTTTGTAGCAGCTGGCGACTACAATGCTAAGCATACGTTCTGGGGTTCGCGTCTTATTACCCCCAGAGGACGAGCATTGTTCAACACTATTTCGAAAATGGGCTTGGATGTCATTTCGAGTGGGGAGCCCACTTATTGGCCTACTGACATACAAAAAATTCCGGATGTTATAGATTTTGGCGTCATAAAAAATATCTCTAGGGATTTAATTCAAGTTCAAGCTTCTCTTGATCTTTCGTCCGATCACTCTCCGACGATCATTACAATTTGTAGTCCCTTAAGAAGTAACTTACCTGACCCATATGTGAAGATGATCAATCGTGTTAATTGGCTGGGGTTCAAAAAATATCTCAGTAGTCATTGTACGGAAAACATTACGCTTAGAACATCCGATGATATTGAATCTAACATTGCCAATCTCAGCGAGAATATTAAACAGGCTGCTGAACATGCCATTATCTCCCATCCGCAGACTGGGTTTAATAAAATTTATTCTACAGACATTGAACGTCTCGTACGTGAAAAAAGAAGAGCTAGAAGGGAATGGCAACAGCACAGATCACCACAAAATAAAATCAGATTTAAAGAGTGCACTAAACGACTCCAAGAGTTGCTTGCGTCTGAAAAAACTGCATCTCTTAAAAATTATCTGGAAGGTCTTGATGTCACACCAGCGTCTAATTACTCTTTGTGGCGCGCTGCTAGAAAACTTAAAACACCCATTGAGTATAAGCCACCTCTACGCACATCTACCGGAAGTTGGGCAAGAAGCGATACTGAAAAAGGTAAAATATTTGCTGAGCACTTAAAATCCGTTCTTACGCCAAACATATATACTGGTGTTGCTGATTTGCCGAATGTAGTCGCTTCTACCCTCTCAACACATAAAGTTTAAGACGCGTGGTTTACAAAAATTAATTGCCGAACTCAACCCGAAGAAAGCTCCGGGTATTGACGGAATTAGTAACCAGATGCTTATGAACTTGCCTCGTATTGCAATGAGAATCCTATTATTCATATTTAAGGCCATTTTACGACTGGAGTATTATCCACACAGCTGGAAGCTTGCCAAGGTTAAAATGATTCCAAACCCGGGCAAAGATCTAACCAAGGCTGAGTCATATAGGCCAATAAGTCTACTATCAACTATGTCAAAGCTTTTCGAAAAACTGCTCAAAACAAAACTGTCCCCAATTCTAATTAGTAGTGGGTGCATACCAGACCATCAATTTAGTTTTAGAAGTCAGCATAGCACCATTGAACAAACTCACAGACTGGTTCAATTTATAAGAAGAACTTTTGAGGAAAAAAAGTATTGTTCTGCGCTATTTATTGACGTTTCCCAGGCATTTGATAAAGTGTAGCATGAAGGCCTAATTTTAAAATTGAAGACTTACTTACCAATAAACATTTTAAATATTTTGGAAAGTTACATTATTTCCCGTAAGTTCACTGTTGTAAAAGGAGACTTTACGAGAAGGCCTGAAACTATTTCATCCGGTGTGCCACAGGGGAGCATACTGGGACCAGTTTTATACTTGATTTATACTTGCGATATGCCTGTGAGCAGTAGTATCCATACTTCCACATTTGCCGACGATACAGCCTGCCTTAGTATAAACGAAAACCCTGATGAGGCATCCCGCAAACTCCAGGAACACATTAGCCAGATGGAGCTTTGGTTAAACTTATGGGGAATTAAAGTCAATGAACAAAAGTGTGTCCATATAACGTTCACCCTAAGAAGAGATACTTGCTCCCCCATTCGGATTAACAATCAAGTTGTTCCTCAACATTCACATGTGAAATATCTTGGTTTACACCTTGATCGACGACTTACATGGAAACATCACATTGACTCTAAGTTAATTCAAATGAAACTTAAATTAACTCAGGTACATTGGCTGATTGGTAGAAGTTCAACACTTAGCCTAGACTGCAAACTTTTAATATACAAGTCGCTTTTAAGGCCAATATGGTGTTACGGAATTCAACTATGGGGCACTGCTTCAGCTTCAAATGTAGAGAAAATTCAACAAAGGCAAAATAAAATTTTACGCATGATAACATCGGCTCCATGGTACATCAAAAATTCAAATATACATCGCGATTTGAATATCCCACTAGTGACTGAAGAAATTGTAAAATACGCAGGCAACTATCTAACAAAACTCGAGTCACATCCTAATCCGCTTGCTCGTAATATTTTGAACTTTACTGGACACATCCGCCTAAAAAAGAGAGATACACGGGCTCTAATATTCAACACTCTAGATGATGAAGCTGCTTGAAAACACTTTTTTCTTTTGGTTGCTTATCACTACTTATGTATTATTAATAACTATCACTAAGCTTATGTCTGACATTGGTCGGGCCTAATAATTTTTTTATAGATTTAAGATTTGAATACTTATTGTTAGTTCATATTTGAAGATACAATAAATAAAAAAACATGCATTAAAAAAAAAAAAATAACCATATTAATTTACAGATTGTATAAGCAAACATGGATAAGTTGAGAATCTTTGAAATGAAATGCTTAAGAGCGTGTACGTCTCTCTATAGATCACCCAACAGTGACTTTAAAAAATATATCTATATAATTAATAGGCGAACATGTTTTTTGTAATCCCTTTTACGCTGGTACCACTGCACCGATTTTAAAAAGATTTATATGGTTTTGAAGGATTTTCTGTACAGATGTGCAGAATCAATATTTTATTGAAATCGGTTTAGTATTTTTGGAGCTATAAGCGTTTAAAGTTGCTACTACTACATGCACATATATTACACACGCATTTATTAGCTTACAAGTAAAAAAGAAACAAAACATGAGTGTGTGTGTGTGTGTGTTTGTAGTATTTCTCTTGATCTAAAATTTTTTTTGTTGTTTTTTTTTTTTTTTTTTTGTTGTATGAAAGGAAGAGAATTGAATAAAGTGAATTAGCTTGGTTGAAGGGATTTTGCTTATGTTTTTTTAATTTCATGTATTATTTAATTATGCTTGCATATGTATGTAAGTTTGTGTGTGGCTGTGTTTTAATGAATTTTTTATGACGTTTAGACACATACATTTTCTTTGAATCTTAAATTATTTACATTTTGATTCTAGAATACGGACGAGTGTGCCGTCCGTTTGGTATATCTAGTAACTAATAAATCACTATATAACACAGCAAGAATATGTAGAATTGACAACTTTATTATCCACTTAATAAGAGATCATATTTTTAAAAGCTTTGAATGTAATGAAAGCAACCTAATTATGCCACCCTACTATATAAATGATGATTTTATAAAGAAAACCCTTCAAAATGGTTATGTGCCGCCTGAGGCCTTCCTATAGTTGGATAGCCAAGGATTTATCCAAAATCACTCAGGTTGTCTCATACTTTACCATATACATAGGCGAGCCACTGATAAAACAATTAATTGCAACCAAATTACATTAGAAAACAGAAGGTTTGATACAAGTGTGTATCTTGAAGATAAAAACATGTTTCCCGATTTGGACAGAAATAAATACTGGTGGCTAATGGATTAGCCACACTCTTGTTTTACTTCTTAACCTTATTTTTACCATTATCAGATGTAAAAGCGTTTGTTTTTTTTCAATTGCATTAAATTATATCAATGTACACATATTTAGTATAAATATTATATTATTTTCCAAAAAAGAAATATAAGATCCATAAATGTAAATTATACTAGAACGCTCGAATATAGGACTGTGTATATGAAGACTTCTACCAACAACTATTTGTTTATTTTTAGTTTAAATATAAGAAATTTTGCTAAATAAACTAAATTCAAAAAAAAAATTAAAACTTTTTCATGCTGAAAGTGACAGGAAAGACTTCAGCAGGTATTTTGTTCAACATACGATAAGTGCGGCTTAAAAAGGAACTCTCTCTCTGTAATGCCAATAAACCAAAAAATGATGTGCTCTGAATAAAACAAGTGTTGTTCGTACAAATGTGCGGGTTTCATGAACAAGCTCTCCAATTTGATTGGAACTACATTCCTTTGTAGTAACGATAGAAAATTCACCCTAGATTGGGTCGTTGTCGATGAATCAATAGATTTGAATATGCTACTCTCACCGATGAGCTTCTTCACCCTTTCTTGTACTCATTCAAGCAGCCCCAAAATATACTTTGAAGCGCCGGCCCATACATGAGAGTTGTATTCCATTTTTGGTCGGATATAAGTGGTATAAATAATAAGGAGATCAGGTGGGGTGAAGTATCGCTTGTACCGTTTCAAAAATACTAAAACCTTGAATGCTTCTTTTCAGACTTGAAAAATATGTGCAGTTTATTGGACATCACAATGGATTTTAATGCCAAGAACATCAAGAGCTTTTGATTTCTTAATATTTATACACCCCTTCCCCCCAAAGTTACAGATGGAGTGTTACTTTCGGTCATGTGTCTATGAGTAATCATACAACATTGAGGCCAACAAGGTTTTTCATGTCTGAGGTAGACAACTCTGATACCCTTTAGACTACGACCACACGAGCAATTTGATGTGTCTTAACACAAGAAATAACACTGGCAGAATGATGACGTCAAATTGCTTGTATTCAACAATGTATCTAGAGTTGGTGAACACGTTTACTTAAATGTATTTGCTTTTAAATACTTCTATTATCAATAGCTTTATCCTTTTCTAATTTCCAATTAAACTGCTATTGGTTTTATGTAGTTAAAACGTTTGTTTTTTACATTTACGTTGAAAAAATTTAATATATTATATTTGACAGCATGTGTTAATAGATTGTTGCTCAGCAATGTATTTTAACATTTGTTGCTGGATATATATTTAAACACATGTTCATACGGTGTCGGCAATCGAATTTAACAGTTGCCATGGCAATAATTGTCAAGATTATTGCTCGTGTGGTCGACATGTTAAATTTTAACAGGATAGTTCAGAGTTAAATCGTCTTAAAGCTTATGTCTTCTTTTATGATTTCTATAAACATAATTTTGTTATCAAATCAAAAATTTCAAATTTTCAAATTTATTACCATTTCATCTATTTGGAACCACTGTGCGCTACTTGACGCCACTAAAAATTACAAACTAAATCTTAAATCTTTTCTTCATACACCAGTGAGTGATATTAATGCTTAAGGCTTTTAATTTCCGTTCAATAAACAAATTTGAATTACCAAACAAAAAAGTTATTCCAAGTTTATAAAATTTTCAAAAATTTATTTATTTCAGCTAAATAAAATTTGACGCGAAAAAAAGCATTTAATTAATATTTTAATAAAAAGTTTTCAGGCAGCTGGAGAAGTGGGAAAAAACAGCGCAAATGATTTGTAACATTAAAAAGAAAACAATTTGTACATGTCGCCGATGGCTGTTTGGCATCATTAAGACAGAAACACGGTTTGTGTAACAGTTTTTGCCCCCTTAAAGTAGACTACAAAAAAAAAAAAAAAAAAAAATGCAGAGACGCAAATGTGCACACACCCTAATACACTTTTACACATAAACATGTGTTTGGGTATTTGTGTGTGAGTGTGTGTGTGCGTGGTAAATAAAGCAACATTTATGCAGGCAGACAAAGTACGTTAGTTACTACAAACAGTTAAACTGCTATTAAAGTTTTTTTTTTTAATACAAATTTCACTTATTTATTTATTTTGCTCTTAAAAGTAACAGAGAAAAAAATTGAAATTTTTTTTAACCGAATTTTTTTTTTTTTGCTTGTATTAATATCAGTCAGTGAGACAGCTTTAAAAGATTGTTGTGCAAAAAATCAACTCTACTAGAATTTAGGTTAAGTGAGGCCAAATGATAAACCACTGTGTTGAAAAATCTGTTAAACGAACAAAAAATTTCATTTATTTATATTTGTATTTTATTTTTCTTCTTCTTATTGTTGCAATGGTTAAGCATTTATGTTGGCCATTTTTGTTTTTTTTTTGATCCTTTTGTCCTTATACTATCACAATGATATGAAACATTGCCAACATTGTTGTGATTATAATGATGATGATGGTGATGATAATGATGTTTGGAAGTTTTTCTGGTGTGCTACAACAATTTTTGTTTTTCATAAAGTGTGCAGTTATTATTATTTTCGTTTTTGTAGTTTCCTTTCAAAAACAAAAAATACGAGTATATGTATATAGATAATAAAAATTGCTAAGCCTAAAAAAAATATATTTCATAGTTGTTATCGTAGTAGTAAGATAAAGCAAAAGTAGGAATATATATGTGAGCGTCTGTTTGCGATTTCGCTGTAAATAAAACTAGACCCAAAAATGAAATTTTTTATAATATTTTGGCGTCATTTCCAAATCTATTGTTGATGGTCTCGCTTTCATTTTTTTCTTTCTTATTTTTATTTTTTTTATTATTTGTTCTCTTTTTGTTTATTTGTATTCTGCGCTTGTTATGGACGCCAGTGCGGGTGCCAAGAATGGCATCAATCTCATTTTTTTCTTTCAAATATTAAAATTTTTAAATATCATAAAGCTTGAAGTTTCTGGTTATTTTATTTTCTTTTAAAATAGTTTATTTTATATTTCAAAATTACTTAGCTTTGATTTTATGTTGTTAATATAATTGATGTGTTAAGCATTAAACACATTTACCACAGCAAGCTACCAACTTCAAAATATCAAGCATGCACATGTTTATATGAAAATGATTTTTTTGTTTGTTTCACCCACACCAAAACCAATTAATTACAGTTCAAACAACTTAATCATGCAATTTAATCACCAAATTTTTTTCCCTTGGGATTTGTTTTATATTTTCAATTAGGCAAAGTGTTTCGGTGGCTAAAATTTGCTTGCAGTGAATAGATGAAATTTGAGCTGTACAGTTCCAGCATTAAACAGAAGATCGCAGCTTTTTAATATCGCTAGGAAATATTTGCCAAACTAAAATAAGAAATAATGGAAATTATTCTTAATTTAATTTTTATTTTCTTTGTAATGTTGGCTTCTTCTTAGGACTGCCTATGTAAAAAAAACTTTTAAGCAATAGCTCGGCGATTTTTATACAAAACAGTATCAGTGCAATGTATCTCAAATTAGTGATTTTTTTTAATGAAAAAGAGTAAAACTCTGGCAACGAATGCCTACACTCAAAATAAAAATCAATCCATCCGTACTTAAATCAATTCAAAGTACAAAAGACTTGATTTAAGTACGAACTATTCAAGTGCTAAATACTTAATTTAAATTTAATCCTGATTCCGTACTTGAAATAATTCCAAAACCACATTGATTTCAGTTAACCTCAGATTGAATTAATTTCAAAATATGCTTGATTCAAGAATTCCTAATTTGATTTAATGCGAATCCATACTTGAAATACTCCCAAAACGAGACTGATTTAAGAAGATCTGGGATTAAATTAATCTGAAAATGGGGTTCATTTAATCCCGAATCCGTACTTGAAATAATCCAAAGACGCCCGTTTTTAAGTAATCCTAACTTGATTTTTTGAATAAAAAGATTTAATATAATTTTTTATTAACTTTTTATTGTCCATATTAATATTTTTTGTTTGTTTTAACTATTGATAAGAATTTCTATGGTAATAACAATTAAATTTAATGCAAAAGACCAAAAGCGGGTATTGTTTCCTATACGTCGCTCTATTACATGCATCTCTAACAGTGTTGGCAGAAATTTATGATGGCAGAATGCTAAATAAGTCCAAGAAAAAATACTAGATTTTAAATTTATATAGGTTATTTGTTTAATGCTTTTTTACTAAATAATAAAGGAACTTGCCCTGCACAATACTGCCTCTTTATCATCAATGAATAAATTATCTGTTTTGCTCTCAACTATAGCCCACGTTTCTAAGCTGATTACATTTATAATCGTCATCGCTCCAAAAGTGCAACCCCATCAGTGCTCTAAGCGAAACTATGTCATTAAGAAGCTAGGGGTTCTTGGTCACATAGAGCGATAACATATTTTTGAGTCCAGTCTTACAGCGAGTTGAGCATAAGAAAATAATTCTTCAATGAGAACTCATGAGACATGCATATGCAGGAAGTTTTCGTACCTATTACTATTTTTTACTTAATATGTATGTATCTTTATGTACATACATACATACATATGTACTTATATGTATGTATTGAAATGGGACTTGTTAAAAACAACACGCGTACTCGATAACTAAAAATCCCCATATTTATTACTTACTCTTTAGATATTCAGAAACATCTACGCACTTAAGCCCCTCAGAAGCTGGCGCAGTTTGGAGTCGTCATTTGCTTTCACTTTTTATTTTTTTAGTTAATATTGATATTATAGTTTTATTAAATTAATTATCATTGAACATTATAGTTTTATTTTATTTATCATTATATTTTTAAAACCACACTTTTGCACACGAGTATTAAGAATAAACCAAACTAACTCATAAATAATAAATAAAATAAATATCCGTTAAAAATTACAAATATTAAATTGTTTTTATTTTAATGTACTGATTTTTGAATTAATTTTTTTAATTTTATTGAATTTTTATCATAAGCATACTAATGAACTTGAAATTTTTTTGGTAAAAATGTTTTTTTCATTTTTTTTTTCATATGTGTATAAAGTTTGTGCAGGCAGTCGTACTTTAAACAAGTTTTTTTTACTCACTTCAAAAACTTTGTACTTGATTTAAAATTTTGTACTCAATTTAAGAAACTTCAGGATTGGTTTTCTAAAGTAATCCCGTTTTCGGCTTGATTTAAGAAAATGTTAAATCTATTCGTACTTAAATTTTTAAACACGATTCGTACTAAAAGTAAGTAAAAAAAATTTGAATTTAATATGGATTTTTTCTTTCTGTGTACTACTATTGCTAGGTGTTACCTTCTTTAGGAAAGGGAGAAGAAAGAAATGGAGAAAAATTTCATGCCTTTACCACTCTGCTTTTTGCACATTTTTAATAATGCAGCGTTGCAGCGCCTCTGGTGTCAATGAGGCGTATTAAATTTTTGAAGCTATGCTTAGTAACCATTTTATTGATTATATTACTTCGCCGATGATTTTGCTACATAAAATCGAAAAAAAAACTACAGTCACGATTTGTAATTTCCCTAAAAAGGAATCGAATAAAAGTTGTAATTATTTTTTTATTTTTTTGTCTTTGTTATAAGAAGTTTAGTCAACAGCTGCGAAAGCACATGAATAATGCAGGGTTGCAGCACCTCTGGTGTCAATGAGGCGTATTAAATTTTTGAAGCTATGCTTAGTAACAATTTTATTGATTATATTACTTCACCGATGATTTTGCTACATAAAATCGAAAAAAAACTACAGTCACGATTTGTAATTTCCCTAAAAAGGAATCGAATAAAAGTTGTAATTATTTTTTTTTGTCTTTGTTATAAAAAGTTTAGTCAACAGCTGCGAAAGCACATGATATCAATCTTGACTCATAACTAGAGCTATAGCCCATCGTACATGAACATAACAAAATATTATTTCTAATGACCTAATTCTGCTCGATAATTGTGCCGTCTTGTCTATGGAAGAAAAAAAGTCGTAGATGTGATTCCTTAAGACGCCTTTTCTGCTTGTTTGTGCAGGCAGGCTCTTTTAGTTTATAGGTGAGAGGCAGTGAGAAGCTTGTGGGGTAAAACAAAAGGCACGAAATTAAAATTTGAGTGGATTTATGACATTTCTCTTTGCTTTTTTCGTACTCTCAGCAATAAGCGTCTATATAAATGCCAAAAAAGCGTGAATAAATAATCTTAATGTAAATGTGCTTGACTTTTCGTATGGGCTTAAAAGAAAATTGTCAGTACAAGGCAGGCTAAAAAGGCATAGTGTGAAATGGCTCTAAGGCACATATAATACATTGTCTGAGCTAGAAGGATCATGTA
This sequence comes from Tachina grossa, assembly GCA_949987645.1. Lineage (NCBI taxonomy): Eukaryota > Metazoa > Arthropoda > Insecta > Diptera > Tachinidae > Tachina > Tachina grossa. The sequence continues at coordinate 33,675,660 of OX465275.1, forward strand.
AATGCTTTAGGCCTTTATATCAAAAAATTTAAATTTAAAATTTCCGTATAAAACTTCAATTTAATTTTTGTAGTTTAAAAAAATTTTAATAATGATTTTAATTTTTAATTATCAAATAAGATCATTAAAAGGGCAATTGCATTGTGTCGAAATCTAGTACTTACGAAATTTCGATATAAATCTAGTTGTTTTTTTGATAGATTCCCTATACAAAACAAAATCTACTTTGTCAATGGATTGTACTAAAAATCTAATATTTTTATTTATTTTTTACTAGCCTGTACAATAGAGTGGTTCGAAAAAAAAGTTATGCCAGTCACTCACTAGGATTAAATATAATGTAAAAATAATTCCAAAAATATATATTTTATTTTTCTGACACGTCTACAAATACCGCGCTTTTAGTATTTTCTTTACTGTGTCGCCATTTTTAGTACGATCAAAACATTTTATATACCCGTGTTCATGGTTCCGTAAGGACTACAATTCTGTCTTTAATAGTTTTTTACTACCGCTTCATATTCTGGTCATGAATTTTGTTCAAATATTTGGCATTAGCGTGAGTACGAACTGAGTTTTTAAAAGTTATGACCAGGGAAACCAGAAATATGCTCTAAAAAAAGTATTTTATGCGCATTCAATATGCACTAAAAACTTGAACATATGTACTAAAAACTCAAAAATATGCTCTTAAAAATAAAATAAATAAATGAAAATTTATTTTTAATTCAAAAATTCAAATTAAAATAAACGAAGGAAAGAAAACAATAACAAAATTAACAAAGAATAACTGCCGTATTATAAACAATAATTTGGGTTTGAAGCGCACGTTAAAACAAAATTGCCATAAAAATTTTGACTGAAGCAAATAATATAAATTATTTGAGCACGATATCAGAATTAAAACTTTGTAACTGTATTTTGGATAAATATTATTATTGCAATAAACAACAAAATATTGAACTAGCTTTTCAAATCAAAAACGTTACCTGCCACATCTAAGTAATCTTTTATACATTGACAATGTTCCTTTAACGTCTACTCGGGGCAGAGTCCGTCACAACTAGCAAACCGACTATTCAAACTAGCGTCCATAATTGCGTAATATAAATATAAGAAAAATTTATATACACGTGGAACATTGGAAATGAGATTTAGATGGTGAAAAATAAAAATAAAAATGTTGACCAACACATTAGCTTGAAGGCATATTAAAATAAAAAACATCTATCAAGTATAAAAATATGCTCTAAAAGCGTAAATTATGGTCTAAAAAATGGAAAATATGCTAAAAACATGCGTGTAAGACTGATATATGCCAAAATATGCTTTAAAGGGTAAAATATGCAAAAATATGCACTAACAAATCGATGCCAAAATTCACAAAAAGTTCTGAAACGGATAAATATCTTTTCCCCGCATTAGTACGTCATACAAGAAAAAACATGCAATTGCATATTTGCGGTTTCCCTGGTTATGACAAAAATAGGACATGGTAGTAAAAAAATATTAAGGGCAGAAATGTAGCCCTTACCGAGAGCTATAAACACCGGTATATAAAATGTTTTTATCGGACTAAAAATGGCGACACAGTGAACAAAATACTAAAAGGGCGGTATTTGTAGGAGTGGCAAAAAAAATAAAAAAATATATTTTTGGAATTGTTTCTACATTATCTTTAATCCTAGTGGGTGACTGGCATAACTTTTTTTCGAACCACTCTACTGTACAACATAATTAATATGAAAGGTGAGTGATTTAGCTAGGCTCTATAAAACTTCCTATTGAAGGTGTGTGAATGAGCTAAGTTGGTATTTTTTGGGTTTCAAATTTTAGACAAAGGATTTTGTCTTGGATACGAAATCTTGAAGAATTTCAAAAAAGCTTAGTGTAAATGATATAGATTTCGATAACGATTTCAAATCGAATGTAATAGATTTCGAGAGAATGTAAATGCAGTATAATAATTTTTTTAATTTTCATTATCAAGGACAACAACCATTTTCAAAGAAAATGATTAAGAGAGTATTTACACCTGTATAAAATCTAGCAGATTTTAATTAAAATCTTTATGAAAATCTATACCGGTTGCACCAAGTTTTTTTTAACATTTGTCAAGATTTTTTTTTTATTCAAAACCAAACCCATTAACTGAAAATTTTCCAACACTACAACCAAACAACTGCAATTTAGCCAATTCATACACCTTTTTGAGCAGACTGTAGATAATTCACTCATCTTTTTTATAAATCAGTTGTACAGGGAAGTAAAAAATAATGAAATATATCTACGGCAATAAGGAAAAAGCACTCAAGTCATATTTTAATGTTTTGCAGGAGAGCACTTTTAAGCGTTCAAGTCGATTTTTGGAAATTGATTACTTTTACAGTTCAATTGGGAAATTCTCTGTTAACCTTAATTTTTTAAAGCAAACATCGTTCTGTACACTATAAGCAATACATTTAAGTTAAAATATACAAAAGTATAACTTAAATGAAGCTATTATTCCAAACGAGATTACAAGTCTGAAAAAGATATGTCGCAAGTCGTAGTGCTATAACTTCCTGAAAAATCACTCAAATTAATTGAGATTTTGACCAGGAGTACTTTGGCATATGCAAATTACGGAGGTACTATTAATTCAAAACTAGCTTATCTCGACTTAAACACTTTTTCCATTTAACCATAGATATTATATTTCGAGTGGATTTCCTTTCTACTAATCTACTGACAAAATAGATTTCATTTTGTATGGGAATTCTGCTAAAACAGCAGCTAGATTAAGCTCAAAAACTCATACGAAGTAGAGTTCTCTATAAGAGTTCTCTATAAGAGAACTCAGAAATATTTTCTAACACAAACGTGCTAAGTCTTCTTACTGAAATAGGGCATAATTTCTAATTTAAAATGTTTCCTTGCGAATATTTGTCTTCTAAAATAAAAATTAATTATTTTTAAATCTAAGCAATTTAACATCAGCTGCTGGAAATTTTCAGAAGTTAATTTAAAAAATGCTATAGAATATTAATATTTTTTAACAAAATTATATTATGCAGCAAATAATTTCTTCTTTAAGGTACATTGCTTAAAACCTTAAAACTTTACTAACTAAAAATGGGACTAACTAAAGGGGACTAAAACTTAAAGTAAGGACAAACAGACAATAACATTTTAAATGCAGAATCCACTATTTATTTATGTATTCATAAGACATAAATTAGCATATGTTTACTCTAGATGTATACACATATAGAGTGTTGTTCAATACATATGCTAACTAAAAGACAATTTTGCATACGAAATCAAAGTACATTAACGCAATTTGAATTTTAAGCTCATGTGTGGAGCGAGCATTTTTTTATGCTTCCTGCCTTCCTTTCTAAACAGAATCACTGTCAAGTCATGTTACCATGACGGCTTTCTTGTCTTTATCTTCTATTCCCTTATATGTATGTACTTACCTCGAAATTGTCATTTCCTCTTTTATGTTCGTTCAACCGTTTTCGAACGGCAACGACAGCTATCAAGGCAACTCGAAACAGTAGCATTACAAAATTATTAGGGTAACTTGACATAGTTATTTATGATGGTACATTTTTTGTGGGGAAGAGAAAAAAATGCTAGCTGCGTATAATAATAAAAAAAAAAAATAACGAGGAATTTTTCAGTGCAATAAAGTTGATATAAAATACACATACATATATAGATATTACGTTTAAACTTTAAAACACATACATATGTTCACATAAGACACTATCAGGCTAATAAGAAGTTGTGAGATTTTACCAGATGGGAAGAATAGTTAATTTTTATACAAAGACATATGAAATTAGTTGAATTCTAGACAGCTGCTGATTGCATATATCGTTTGGAGGCTTCAGGCTATGCTAAACATTCCTTAAGACTAGTGATGTAATGAATGTCAATTTTTGATATTCGCGAATGCGAATACGAATGTTTGAAACGATATTCGCGAATACGAATACGAATACGAATACGAATATTATATGCAATATCAAATATTAAAAAGTTGTTATGAAAAAGGACTTCACACTCTTGTTGGCGTACTTTAAAGTTAATAAAAAGTACCCAAAATTTTAATGATCGTCATTAAATAATATTTGAAAATGATAAAATGCACAAATTTCTATGAAAAATTAATGTAATCTAAAATTTTTAGTCATTTATTTAAATTTCGTTTAGGATTTATGCATTTATTTATTTATTTTCTTTGGAAAAATATTCGTATTCGTATTCGCCTGAAAATGGCCGAATATTCGACAATTGGAATACGAATACGAATATTCGTGCATCACAACTTAAGACTAATTTAGCAAATTTTCATGAGAGCTTTAGTGTTTGCACCAAATGTACATATTTCTATTTCGACAAACGATAATATTTCCCTCTAAAACCTTAATAATTATATAATTTATTCCAAAAAAATATTATTCAAATTAAACCTGTCAAAAGTAATTGGAATATAGTTCCTTATGGATCGCAAAAATCATTCCATATTTGAGTTAAAAATGTTTTCAATATAAACAAAATACGTGTGGCAAGAAGAAATAGCTGTAACAAATACATATAAGTAATAAATTCTGGAAGGAAAAAATAGTAAATAAAATACTAAATATGTTTTTTCTTTCTTTCTTCAGAATTTACTGCGACCAAGCCTTTTTGATTTGCTATTAAGCTTTCTTTCACTTTTGCAAGCGTAAAGTTTACTTTAAAAAAATTTCACTTAACCATGAAATAACTTTACTAAACGGAGATATCCTTATATTATAACATAAATATAATTATAATGACATATTTCTAATATGATATATGTTAAGCATGTGTTAAATATTCATGACATTATTTTGTCCTTACATAAATAGTTAATGAGAGAATTACATAATTATACATAATTACGACATAATTGTAACATGAGTATGCTACGGCATACGAGTAATAATATCATGACTTAAATAAATTATGAAATAACTTTTCATGTCATATTATGACATGAATATGTTAGTGCATTAATTATATCACAACATACTAACAACATAATACAGTTATGTTATGGCAGAATTGCGTTCAAACATATTTATGCCTTTACACAATAATGTCATAACAAACAGATGTCATGTCAAAAAAAATGTATTAACATTTTTTCTACGTCATAGCAATGACATACAATATTAATTCATGACATAACTAATTATGTCACACCTTATTTATTATCCTGCCATCATTGTGTCATAAGGGATTTATTTCACGACTAGCGTTGCCAATTGTGCAGATTTATCTGTTTTTTATACTGTTTAGCAGTCATGCAGCTTTTTAGGGTTCCGTACACCAAAGTGAAAAGGAACCCTATTGTTTTCGCTAAGCCGTCCGTCTGTCCGTCACACGGTATTTTCTCAGGAACCATAAGAGCTACGGACCTAAAATTTGTACAGAGTATGTAGAACCTTGGCAACAGCAAATACATGAGAATTAAAAATTAAAGGGTGTTCCAAAACGAGCAACGAAAAATGTTAAAATCCCATGTAATATACATACAATTGTATGAACATATGTATATTGAAACTTGAAATTTGTAATATTAGTGTATTTTTATACAGACTGCAACAATTAACACTAAAATTAAAAAAAAAAATTAACTCAAAGGGTGGTCCATCAGTTAATGCAATTTTGTCTATGTAATTTTGAAAATTTGCTATATCTTGGAAACCGTAAGAGGCAAACACTTGATTGAAATTTTCAAAAACGGTAAAACTAAAAAAACTGAAAATTATAAAATCGTTAAACACAAAAAAAAAAAAAAAAGAAATCGCCAAAAATTAAAAAAAATCGCCAAAACGAAAACAATCGCCAATATTAAAAAAAAAAAAATTCTAACACTAAAATAAATCGCCAAATTCGAAAAAATCGCCAAAATGAAAAAAAACGCCAAAATGAAAAAAACGCAAAAAATCGAAAAAAATCGCCAAAACGCGAAAATGTCGCCAAAACTAAAAAAATTTTTTAATAAAAAAAATCGCAAAAATTAAAAAAAATCGCCAAAAATAAAAAAAATCGCCAAAATGAAAAAAAGACAAAAACCGAAAAAAATCTCCAAAACAAGAAAATAAAGTGTCAAAACTAAAAAAGAGCCAAAACTTAAAAAAATCGCCAAAAGCGAAAAAACGCAAAAAACGCCAAAACAAAAAAACCGAAAAGACCCCAAAAACTAAAAAAATGCCAAAACTATATATTATATAGGATGAAGTTTGTATTAAATTACATATCTAGTGTTGTTGTACGGAACCCTTCGTGCGCGACTCAGAGTCGCACTTTACTGAATTTATTTTATTATTTATAAAATCAGTTTTCCTTTAAAATTACCAGTTTTTAGTTTTCCCTTTTGCTTTTCGACTTTCCAATAACCATCACTACTCTTTCATGTTTTCCGTATATAAATTTTAAACACGAAAGTAAGAGTTTGCATAAACAATTTTTTAGCTCTAATATTTTCCTTTTCTTTTCTATATACTCGTATGAATGTACATAATTTTTATTTGGTGACAGGCTTTATTCAGTTAAGATTCAAGATCTGACTACCTTTTTTGCAGTATTAATCACATAACTTTAAAGTGAATTTAAATTAAATACTTATTTAATTTACAAAATTTTTTGACGAAAATTATTTTATTTCTTGACTCCCCAACCATAAGATTTTACAACAAATTTCGAAAAATGCAAGCAATAATGAAATCGTGCCTGAAGAAAAGTGATACTAAAGATTTTATAACTGTGAGCTAAAAATATTAAGTAGAATAATTGATTTAATGCCGCATATTCCGGATATACCAATAAATAAACTTAGTAATGCAGCGAAATCATGCCTTTCATGTTTTAATAAGAAGCATAATAATATTGGAATTTTTAGTGCACTTTTTTCTTTTCAAAAACAGTTTTTTTTTTTTTTTTTTTTTGATGTAGCCAGTTTTTTACACAAACATATACAATACTGGTCACGGCATGACATAATTATGTCTTAAGAAAATTATATTATGAGGTAGCTATATAATAAGATATTTTTGTTATAATAGAACCATACAATGTTACCTAATTACTTTGTTATACTTATTTGTCATGATTATTCATGCCATAAATATACCACACCATATTTATGTGGTGACGTGTCATTAATGCATAACGTATCTATTGTATGATGAGTTTATGTCAGAATATAGTTATGCTCTGGCATAATTTTACATACATATAATAATGTTATAAGATACCCTCGGGACAACATATTTATAACATGACATCATTGTGTCATAAGATGACATGACATTTTTATCTTAATGGCCTCATTTTGTATAAAAAGTGTCTCATAATATCAAAATGGCGGAAAGTTTGTACATACTAAAATTCAACATTATAAATATGGATCTTAAATTAAAAAACTAAGTTAGTATGTACATTTAAATTAACCACCAAAAAATTAGCGGGCGATATCATTGTACAAACATATATTTTATTAAATATTAACACAATATGCAAAATTTTACTCACCCACATTTTCTTAATTTCACATTAACTCGAGTTTCAAGTTTATTTGTATTTATATGCATGTTTAATAGACCTCTATATGTTTCCTAAAAAGAAAAATAACAAAAATTAAAAATTTTAAAAACCCCCGACTTTTTTCAGAAAAGATGTTATATCTTCTAAACGGCTGGACCGATTTTCTTCAAACATTGCTAAGAACCCTCTCGGTCAAGTCATATTTCAATCAGAAAAAACTAAATGAAAATCGGTTCAGCCGTTTGACTTGTACGTGCGTGCACACGGACAGACACACAGATACACAGATACACAGACATACAGACATACACTACGAACTTATAACACCCCTTTTTTTTAGTCGGGGGTTAAAAAAAAGAGAATATTATGTTATGCTATCAACTGCATATATTTTGATATTTATTTTTATAGATGTATATGTCTGTATCTCTATATAACCATTTAATATTTGACACACATTTTGTAATGGATTTTGTTTTAGATTTATTTGTTGCAAACTTCATTTTCTCTTTGGTTGATTATGAAGTGATTTTAGAAAAAAAATTTACGGGGATAGGTCTTAAAGTATTAGGTAATATTTAGCTCAAAACAAAATTATATACATATTATAGTCTCAACAACATAAAAACGAATATGGATGGCCGTGCAAGTTGTTCTTGAAAATACCCTCTAAATTCACTGCTGAACTTGAAATTTTAAGACAACGATATCTTTGGAATCATTTAATCCACTTAGATCAAATTTTGCGACATTCAAGTTCAAACAAATTAATAAGAGGTTTCAGTTATCATGACTCAAACTGTAATTACCTGATACACTACTTATAAACACTACTCTCATAATAAAAATGGAACAAGACACGCTTCAACTAGGCATTAAATTTATCTTAAGAAATATCGAAAATATGAATTACTTTAATAACTTCTTTTTCAAAAATTTTGCTGACTACCCGACTGCGCAACGCAAAGAAGGGTATTGTGTTTATCAGTCAATGTATGTATGCATGTATGTATGTATGTATATGTGTTATTTTGTGTCACTAAGGGCTAATAAATCAGTGCAAGTTAATCTCCATTTTTGGTTTAAAATGTGATTAAACTAGCAAACCTATAAATCAATACAGTATTTAAGCCATCTGTAAACGCATAAAATTGGGCATTTAAACTACCAACACAGGCCATATGATTTTATTACTTACAGACCATATGTTTTGCATTGAACGAGCTTTCAACTTTTTTCCCAACCTCCACTTTTTCTTCAGATCTTGTTCGACCTGTTTTCTTACACTCTAGTATTCTTTTATACTATTCTACTTCGCCAATCATAAACATAATTCCTTTCTTGGTACAATTTGGCGAAATATAATTGAAATTTTCTTAACTTTTTTGTCTTTTTGATTGTACAAAGAATTGATAGCCTGCTGCAAAACAGCTGTTTTTTGACATTTATTCTAGTACTGCCACAATATTATTTTTTTAACTACACATAAAGCATGGTTCACTGAGTTACTCCTGTTTAGTTTAAACTACAAATAAATTTGGGTTAAGTTTAATTAAACCAGCGTTTAAACTTTGACTGATTTATTAGGCCTAACTATATAAACCGAATGCGTGAACCGATTGTAATAATTCTTACGTTAATCGATTTGTCTTAATCCCGGTAGTGTCACTAAAGATATATCAGTTGTGAAAATTGAATATGGCGGCCAACAGACGCCATTTTGTAAATACAAAAAGAAATAAAAATCGGCGAACTATATTAATATGGATATCATTCGACATGTATTTTAAAATCATCTTTAGGTTTATTTTATGATTTTTCATTTCGAATGATCGTTTAGGACATTTAACGGTTCAAAATTGGTCGAAGTCGGAGTTTTTTACATTTTGCTATAAATACTTGTTTTTAGGGTTAAGCATTATCTATATGCATTTCGTTCTTGCCTATGGAACTCGTCAGTAGATTTCAATTAAAAAAAAAAATTTCTTTAATAAAGCTGACAAACTTCGTATCTTTATAGTACTATAATAGCTTAACTTAATGCAAAACTTTTTAGGTCGAAGTCTACTAGCGAGTTCCATAAGCGGGAACGAAATGCATATAGACGATGCTTAACCATAAAAACAAACAAACAAAATATTTAAATTAAATAAAGACTTTATGTCAAATAGATCCCCCCCAGGGTAGTCTATTTTTGACTACGGCTGTTGGCAATCCCAGGGCCACAGCTGGGATAATGTGGCTTTTTCTGCTGACATATGACGTACCCATAAAACTTAATTGTTACTACCCGATTTCTGGCAAGTGAGCTAAGCAAAGAATGTGCAAATATTTATAAAAGGAAGACAATAGAGATGAAGTCCTTTTTTTGGGTCTTCGAGGTCTCACCAGAGGCTACTTCTTTTGCCACGGGTGCCGGTTGCCCGACATGACGCTGCATCAGGGGTTTGTCGTCAGGATCCTTCAGACACTATTCTAGGTGCTGTTGCCATACAACAGAAGCTGCTATGGGAACGGACATATCAGCAGAGTTTACATAGCTCAAAGTACCTCAGCAAGGTGCAGATATAGTATAAAGACAACTACTATGTTCGAAGATTGCAACCTATGTGGCTTGTGGAGTGGGCACATAGTTCATTCTTAAGGGTGCATGGGGCACCCGGTGTTTAGACTACCGTGAGATAAGCCGTAAAGGCATCTCACAACACATCTGTCAAATAAATTTGCCTTGGTATTTCATGTATAACATCTTTTTCGATAGCGAGACGTTAAAAAGTGGTTGCCATTTTTAAGAGCTGAATCAATTTATGCATATCTTTGATTTATCGACTTTCCAACAGATTAGAAGCATAAACGTTATCATTGATTAATTTCATTGTGAAGAATAATAAACCGTGCAATTCTCATTTGATTCCTACTAAAACTATGTCAAGTATTTTCAGAGAGTTCAAATGTGAGATCTTCAAGATTGAAGGCTTACAATAATAAAATTGGTAAAAAAGTTTTTGATATAATGATTGAGATTTTGTCAAAAGCTAATATATGTTTTTGTAGTGCATTAGAAAGAAAGATTATTATTTCTTCTCCTGGCAAAGGAGAAGCACTTTTCAATCAATTTCTCATGACTTACAATCCACTGAATATGCACTCAATAATACGGATGGAAATCATGGTACAATTGTACATTTTATGGTACATTTTTTACCTTGTTTGTACCGTGGTACTACCGCGAGTTACTTGGTACAATTTCCAAATGTCAATATTTCACTATATGGTAACATTAATTTTGCCTATGTTCTCTTTAATTTTTTTGTGCGTGTTTTATTTTACTCTCTAATATAATAGTCAAATCTACGAATGTACCTTTATGAATGAAATATTTCATATTTTTTTTGTTATTTTTTATTGTATACTGAGTTTGTATACACATTTGTTTTAAGTTTCTGTTTTTTATTGTAAACTTCTGAATTTTTATACTAATTTTTTTACGTTTCCGTTTTTATTAATAAATATTAAAAATTGGTACCGTCATTGTCTAAAAAGTACATTTTATTTTTATAGTTGGTACAAAATACAAGAAATCATTTTCCTTCCCTGCTCAATAAGGAACATTTTACAATGATAAGTCTATGTTTAAATCTTTGTAAATCAGTAGGCGCTTGTAAAGCTTCCAGAGAACCAAAATTTTGATATTATCGAGTTCTTGAAAATTGAAATTCTGGAAAATTTTAAAAATAATTTATTGTATAATTTAAAATTTTTGCAAATATTGTGAAAATATTATTGAAACTCAACATAAAACTGAAGGTTTTGCAATAATAATTTTAACTCGAACCTTAGAACCTACTCACTTCTCACTCTATCCCCGTTTACCACATGCTAAAAAAGCAAGTCTTTTAAGCATATTAAATCATAAAATTCTCAATCTAAGCAAATTTGTTTATATTTTTGACAATCTAAATTATGACTTTATATGTATGTGTATGCACATACATACATGCATGCATACAGAGATATTAAAACACATCATACACTTAGTTACTCATACAAAGAAAGCAATATAATACAAAATAACTGCCAGTATGCCTCAATCCCTAACAGCCTGGTAGCAGTTCATATCTAATATTGCTGCTATTTTTGCTACTGCTGCGTGCTTGGGTGTAGATGCTGGTGCTGATCTGTTTGCTAGCTGAGCTTATGAGCCGAGTATTTTTTCTTATTTAAATTAAACCACAAAAAATGTATTATAAAGTTGTAAAATATATATAAACAGCTCTCTACGTTTGACTTATTTTACTGAGTTTAAGCATGTGAATGGAAAAATATTTGCCTGCTGGTAGCAACGAATTTTTTATTCTCATATTCTTACTACATACATGTATGTATATGTATGTATGTTTATATGTATGCATGCTATTGTAACTTGGCCCAAACTCATTTTTTTATAGCCATGTATATGTACAGTTTATTGTAGGCTTTAAATCTCATTTAACTAGCTGCAAAATAAAAATAATAAAAGCGGCAAAAATCATGTTTGCTAAATGTTTATGGGCTTATTGTAGTAAATGTTTTCCCTTCCCCTTCCCCTTTCCCCACCCTTTTTTTCGCTGGCACATAAAAATTATGAAATATATCCTTAACCAGAAAAAGTTATGCGGCTTGAATTTTGCTGCAGTAGTATCATTAACTTTGGCGTCTCAACAAGAATGTAAATTATATCCTTTTGATTGGATTTAAAAGGAAAATTAAATAATTTAAGCTATAAATACTTAAATAAATTGAGAAATAATTTCTTGTGCTTATTTTAAAAGTAGCAAATATTTAACTTAATTATAGTAAAGTTGAAGTTTTAGAGCGAAATAATTTTAAATTACCTAGAAATTGTGTTTAAATTGGTTGGTTGGTTGTAATTTGTGCAAATATTTATAGAAGACAGGTATACATAAATAATGTTTAAAGTTAATGTTGCTTCACAAGAATAAAAGAGAAATAGTATGTGCCTTGAATGTTTTTCATTTTGTTGGCTTATGATAAAATTAAGAACTAAAGCAGTTATAGTCTGTTTAATGCTTAATGTTGCATAAAGGTTGTATTTATGTAAAATTAAGAATTATTAAAAGGGTTATGGTAAATTACAATTTGTTCAATTCATCTCAAGTTAAAGAAATTACGAAAAGGGATGATTATGATATATAATATTTACAAGGAACGTTTAGAAATTTAATAAGCTGCCCAATGTTCCAAAAATTACAGTTTTTCTGCTATATTAATGTGTATGAGGTTGGTATTAGCGGCAAGTCCATCATAAAATTCACCAGTTTTTTTTTTTTACTTGACGGTTTTTAACGTTTTTCTGAAATTTGCCAAGAGATATACTAAATTAAAATAAGATCTTGGTGTATATATTGAGTTTATTTATCTATAAGATCCCTTTTTTACACACAAAGATTACTTTCCAAAGTTTTAATTTAGCTGAGAGAAAGACATCCTTCCAGGCTGAGTTGAGCTTGCAAAGTAAGCTTTGCATGTCTAAAAGGGATCTAAGCACTAATCAAAAAAAGAACTAACGTCAATTTTTTTTTTTAATTTTTGCGTATAAAAAAGTTACATTTTGTGGTGTTATAAAGAGAAACTATAATAAGTAAACAAAATATATAAAAGTTTACAAATCTCATTTTTAGTTCATAAAATTTCTCTCAAGAATAATTTTATAATGCAACCTAATTTAATCTTTCTTTTCGTATTTAAATAAAAGATTAGACAAACATTTAAATGAGAAGAAATTTAACTAAAAACTGAATGATTTGATCAGTGAGTGTGGAGGAAAAGACAATTTCAAACAAATTTTGGGTTCCTTTTCACCTTTGGTGTACGGAACCCAAAAGAACGAACTGTCACCTAATAAAAAATTATTTATATCATTCTTTCTCAAGTACAAACGTTCAGTCGATAGTAATATCGATAGTATCGATAGGGAAATCTGAACTATCGATAGGTATCGATAGTAGAAAATATCGATAGTATCTCAGCACTAGCTCACACACACTTCGTTTTATTTAAGTTTAACAGCCTGTTTTTCGAAAATGAATAAGTGTATACGTACTTTAAAATAACGAATGAAACCATGTTTTCGTTTTTAAAACATTTATTTATTTTCATGTGTGTGACAACAAAAGAGCTTTCAGTTTTCCACACTCATAAAATTTTTTATGTAAAATTAATTAAAAATCAGTCTACATATTTTTTATTTGACTTTAACGAAAATGTTATTAAATTTTTAATGTTTGAATGTGAACTGATCTAAAACAGTGAAAAGCAATTTTTTTTCCTTTTAATTTTTACTATAAATTACAAAAAAAAAATAATTTAACGAAAAAATCTAAATGGCTTTTTCTATAAGCGTATTGATTTAACTTTCACAAGAACGAATCTCTCTCGTACAAAGCAAAGATGTTCCCCTTGCTCCTGTAATTTTTCTGTGAAAGAATCATCACCAAATTCAGTATAAACAAATAATATCTGCTTTATTTCCCACAATTTAACTGGCAAACAAATCACAAAAAATTTAAGTTTTGAATCAAAATAAAGTAAAGGTTATAGGAAAAAAAAAACTTAGTTCTAATAAACAAAGGAAAAATACGAAATGCAATGATAAACTGTTTTAATGTGTAAATGGATTTCCAATTGAATGCTAAAATCAATTAAAAATTAAATTGCTTATCCCCTTATTCATAAAATTTAAAATTAATTTGAAATTAATTTTATTTAAAAATTTTCATAGACAATTTTTTAATAGATATTATTTTTTGTATTCCTTCACTGTAATAATTTTGTGAGTGTGAATTTTTGGTTATACCTAAAAAGCTCTTTTTATGTCAAAACGAAAGCTTTAGAATATGTTTTATAAAATTCAAATTTTAAACGTTATCGTTTATAAACGAAACATAAAAACGAAAGGGCTTATGTTTTCTAAAAACTGGCTGTAAAGCTGAGTAGCGCTTAAGGTGGAAGTACATACCACGCGTTACGCGGCAACGCTTTTCTGGCTTTTTAAACGTTTAACGCTATACAAATGGAAAGTTACACAACACGCTTTTGAGGTTTTTTAGTTGTAAAATTTAAAGCCTATGCCGGCTATTTTTTCGTCTTGCATTTACGTTTTATATTTCTTTAAATATTTAATGCATTTTTTATCCATTGTTTAATAAAAAAATTAATTTCTAATCATATTTGTGTATGTTAGCTTATGAATCTGGCAACACTAGCTGTAATTTTGTATACAACGCGTGAAAGTTGAAGAATTTTCAACTTTTTGCGAGGTACGCGCGTCGCAAACTTCACTGTGTAACTTACCTTATGAAAACACACCATTTCAACTTTTTTGACAGACGCGTGTATCGCATTAGCGCATTGAACGCGAGTTATGTACTTCCACCTTTAGAAACCCTAGAAGTATACTTGATAATATTGATAAATATTACTCATACGTCCCTTTTTACTTAAGCAAGATTTATCATGTAGGGAAGGCAAGCATACATATAATTCCTATATACATATCTAAGGCAATTAGGAAAAAGTGCTTAAGTCATATTTTACTGTTTTGCAGGAGAGCACTTTTAAGCGTTCAAGTCGGTTTTCAGAAATTTATTTCTTTTATAGTTAAATTGGGAAATTCTCTGTTAACTTTAATTTTTTAAAGCAAACACCGTTCTACACACTATAAGTAATACATTTAAGTTAAAATATACCAAAGTATAACCTAAATGAAGCTAGAAGTCTAAAAGAGATAAGTTTGCTAGAAAACGAATTTGAAGTTTTCAATTTACACACGACTTAATGGAAAAATAAAATTTTATTTTTCTCTCAAGAGTTGAGTAGACAAGATGTTTGTATGATTCTTTTACACAATATGAAGAACGATAAAAAGATTAATTGTACATCACTAGCTAGAAAATTCCATTTTTGAGTTATGACGTTCTTTGATGGTCTGTTGATAAAAAAACGCGCAATTTTTGTTGCCATCCATCCTTAAATCAATGTACACAAATAATTATTTTTTTTTAATACCCAGATAAGAAATTCACTTTTAATAGAATTGACTAAAGTTATTATACATAAATAGTTTTAAGGTAAATTAATATTTAATAAGCTAAACTTCTTTCATCTACTTAACTGCCTTAGCATTATTTGTATACTCTTATTTTTTGCTTAAAATAAAATATCACTTTATATATTTTTGAAGCCATTAAAGTCATTATCAATCCTAGTTTTAAGTCTTTAAATTGTCTATGTTTTTTTCTAAAGTATCAACTGCAAGAATAAAATGTTATTAACTTTTCAATTACTTTACACAAGTTTGAGTTTCGTTTTTGCAGAAATCTCTTGAAGTCTACCGCAATCAAGTGGTCGTCCTGTTTTTTTTTCCTTGACATTCTTTTAAAATGTAACAATTTTCCCTGTTAATAAAATGAGAATACAGGCAAAGAAAATTAATTGTCTTGACCGCAATTTTCTATGGCATTAACTAAGAGAAGTTGAAATAAAAAAGTGTGTGTTTTTATTTGTTTAATTTCTTGCCTGTCTTTAAGCCATCTTGCAAAGAAATAAAAATGTTGCTTTGGAAAAGTTAAAGAAACCGAGCAGACAATAAAAAAAGAAAAATTGAAAAGTAACAAAGTAAAGGTTTAGTAGTGAAATATAAGGTTTTTGTTAATATCTTTTTGATGTATTTAATGTGGTTTTGGTGCTAGTCAGAGGATTTTAATTAGTCTATATGATGTTTCAGTTAAGTGGTAAGCCTTGCAACAATATGATGTTTTCATAATTAGAATTCTTGTGTGCGGTGTCAGTTGGAGCAAATTTCAATTTTATATAGATTTTTTTTAGTGCAAATGGAATACATTAAAAAAAATAAAAATAAAATTTAATTAAAAAATTTGTAGTATCAATTAAAATTTTAATTGAATTTTCACCTGTAAACGAATTGATAATATTGATTAAATTAACATTTTTTAATTAATTAAATTTATTTTTAATTAAAAATTTAATTATTACAATTAAATAGTTAATTGAATTTACAAAGTATTTTTAATTAATTTTTTTATTATATCAATTAAAAATTTAATTGAGCTTGAATAAAATTTTTAATTAATTTTTTAATTAATCTTAATCAACATTTTTGGAACATGCGACCTATAGAGAAAATTTCTAAGAACAATAAAAAATCTATATTTTTAGTTGAAATGGACTAAACAATTTTATTGCAATTTATTTTCAAAGTAACTACACATCTATGTTAATATATTTTTAAAGTTTTGGTCTATAATTTAAGATATACATATTTATTAAAATTAACATTTATTAAATTAATTTAAGAAATTAGTTTTCATAATTAATACAGCTGTAATATTATAATAACAATGCTACACCTACATATTGAGTTTTTGGATATCTTTGCTAATCAGCGCACAATTTGGTTTATTTTTAAAAATATTTAAAATATTATTTCCGAACTGATACCACAAATCCTTCAATTGTGTTTCTGCAGGACATTTTAAGGCGAGATCTATATTAATCTGCAAATAGCTAAATATTAAATCAACTTTGTTTTGAATTAAACTTACAAACTGTAAATCTGATGGCTTTGTGTATTCTGACCACAAATCAAAAATTTCCCAAGTTGATTTGGAATCTTGAATTTGCTTGAAACGAAATGCTGCACTTTTTTTTTACAAAAGAGGTCGAAGTCATCAGCACTTATTTTTTCATTCCTAAGAGCTTGAACCATGGATGCGTAATATTCTGGCGTTTCTTAATAACACAGTACAACAGCCAATCTGGGGGGTGAGAAATTCCAAGTCAGGGTGATGGTACTAGGTCAGTATATTAAAACCATCAAAGGGTTTGGCGTTCGTATGTGTCAGTTTTTTTATGACCTTTTAAATTTTTTGCTTATCTTAATGTTTTTTCGCTTAGTTGTAACATTTTGGCAAAAACGTAGTTTAACATAACTCGAGAGCCACTTGTCCGATTTTGATGAAACAAACTCAAAAAAATTTAGAATTACAATTTTTCTAATCTGTTTCTATACCGTTTTCCTATATGTGCAACACTTTCGAAGTTCAAAATGAATGTATGAAGGGAAAGAAGTATTTTTTGCCTAAAAATTTAAATATTTTTTTTTTTTAATTCATAAAAAATCCAAAATGGAAAAAAGTGCCAAAACTAAATACTTTCGCGTAAAGTCACATAACTCATGAGCAAAAAAAGGGATAGATCATGAAAATCGATGCACGCGTTTTTCATTTATTCACAATTAGGTAAATGTATGAATTTCAAAAATTTGCTCCAGATATGCACAACATTATTTGGAGAAAACACACAAGCCGAACTCTCTCATATTTTTCTACTGTACTAAAAGAGAAATATTGATGTGGCAACACTGGTTCTGTAATGTTCACATAAAACATGCATTGTCATTATACATTTTCTCTTTCTCACACTTGTTCTGTGATTTTTGTCATTCAACAAGTGCCGATGAACGCGAACAGTAAAAGTGATTTTTCTCCAGTTTTTTAAAAGTGAACAAAAGAGAACAGAATATGAAACTGTGCAAGCCAGATATAAATAGCTTTTGCTACTGCTGTGGTCAATATGTCTCAACACATAAAAAAGTGGAAATTTCAGGACTGATTTTGTTCAAACATACGAGATGTACTTCAACCAAAATGTTATAGTGAACGAAAGTTGGATACCAAATATAGTGTGTAAAAGCTGCTACAACCGTCTAATGGATTGGAAAAATAGAAGACGTGAAAGTATGTCATTCGGTATCCTAATCCTGGCGAATCCATTGAATTGCTATGCATGTGCCAATAAAGGAGCCGCAAAAAGGATAAGATAATCGTATAATTACGTTGGTGTTGCATTTTGTTTATAGGTTATGTGACCTTACACGAAATTAATAACACTTGATCCTTTTTTCCGTTTTGGATTTTTTATGAATTTAAAAAAAAATTCAATTTTTAAGCAAAAAAATATTTTTTGCCTCCACAAATTTATTTTTACCGGCAAAACTGTTGATTATAAAGAAAAACGTTATATAAACGGATTAAAGAAATTGTAATTCTAAATTTTTTTGAGTTTGTTTCATCAAAATCGGACAAGTGGTTCTCGAGTTATGTTAAACTACGTTTTTGCCAAAATGTTACAACTGAGCGAAAAAACATCAAGATAAGGAAAAAATTTAAAAGGTCATAAAAAAAAACTGACACATGCGAACGCCGAACCCTTTGAGGGTTTTACTATACTGACCTAGTACCATCACCCTGACTTGGAATTTCTCACCCCCCAGACAATAATCCCAAAAATGTTCCATAGTGTAAGTAGAAAGAAGAAAAGTAAATGTAAACATTTCCATGGAACTACACGTACTTTCACATAGAAAACGCTTAATTTCCATATTTTTATTGGCAAAATAATTGTTTCTTCACAGAAGAAGAACTTAGTTAAAAATATAATGCAACATAATTAAATGGTTAAATTACATATGTACTTATGATTTGATAAGAAGATATATTGTTGATAAAATGCCGATTAATTTCAAACGAAAAAAAATTCAACACAAATTTAATAATATTTGAAATGTCTATGAATTTATTTTTCAGTATTGCACGACGCCGATCGACTAGAATACGTACATTGGCCGCTGACGAAATTTCTGTCATATTAAAATTAAATTCTGTTGTAATGCTATTTTTGCAGTATTTAATAAAAATATGTCAAAACTGACTACGTTTAGTTTAAAATTAAACCAATTTTATTATTTTCTATCACTTTTATAATTAAATTTAAACCATTTGCATCAGTAGAAAAGTACGCTTCGACTGGTATTGTATTCTATTTCTACTATTGTCTACAAGACAATTTGCATCAAACATCGAATACCGCCATTATGTTATTTCAAATAAAAGAAAAATGTAATTTACTGCGCTGTTACTTTCATTTGGTAGGCACGCTTTGAATTTCCTACAAATATACTTTTATTATGTACCTATACACATATATGCACATAAACATATTCTTTTTTGTAGACTTAGTTTTTAAACACAAACAATGTGGCTACATGTTATTTGTTGCTACCACTTCATGTAAATAAAGTTGAGTTAAGAATAATGGTCATGTCATTATTGCCTTTGAGACGGCCAATAAATACAGATGGTTAAAAGTTTTGCAGTCGGCGTTGATTATTTACTATTGACTTTGATACCTGTATTTAAAAAAGTGTTGTGTATATTAAATGAAACTAACTATATAAGCGTAAATTTAAAAGAAGCAAACGTTTTTTTTTGTAGTCATACGTTATTGACAGCACTTTTTTTTACATAAAGCACAAGAAACAATTAAAAATTTAATTGCGTCAATTTAATTTTTAATTAAAAATTCATATATTTTTAAACAAAGGTATTAATTGAATCCAGATTATAAATATTTTTTTGTGTGTACGTGAATTATTTTCATTTATCATGTTACAATTTGCTGAAAGCATTCTGTAATTAAGCTCAATTTAAGATATATTGCACCAAAACTGAATGGCTTCCGCAAATAAAAAAAATTAAACACCACTTTGGACACACACCTTAATACAATCGATAATAATAATAAAGCATACAAAAAATTTTCTAAAGTTAAATTTTTATGTTTTCGAATTTTTTAAAATGCTTAATTCTGTCTGTTTTATAAAAGGATTTTTTGTTTATTTTTTAATCAACTTTAAAGAAAAGGATTAGGTTAACAATTCTTTTTTTATCCGAGAGCGTATAACTTGCAATTGGTCCCATTGTAAAAAAGTGGGTAGGGACATGCCCAAAATTGTTTTTAGTTGATTTTATGATGTTTTACTTATTGGATTGCTGCAAAATCTTTTAATTATACAATTTGGTTCTTGTAATTACACAATTTTATAGTTAAAAAATGGGCACGGCTACGCCCATTAAAAATATTGTTATATTTCATGTAGTTCTACTTAATCAATTTTTATGAAACTTATCAAACACCTTGAGCTCTAAAATAGACACAATCTGGCATTAAAAATAATGAGTGGAGTCACGCCCATTAAAAATTAGTATATTATTTTAAGTGGTTCTACTTTACCGATTTTTGCAGCAAAGCCCAACACTACCCTGAACTTTAAAAACCACATAATGTTGTATTTGAAAAAAATGGGCGGAGGCACGTCCATTAAAATTTAATTTTATATTTCACGTACCCCTTCCTAATCAACAGATTTAAAAAAAATCGAAAATGTTCTTCAGATTTTTTTGATTGAAGTCGGTTGTTTTGGTAGAATTATTTATATTTTTTTATTTTTTTTTTTATTATACCCTTTACCAAAAAAATGGTAAAAGGGTATATATAGGTTTGTCATTCCGTTTGTAATTTCTAGAATATTAATAAGCAAGCTATAAAGTATATATATTCTGGATGTATAGGGAATACGAATAAGCGATGTCCGTCTGTCCGTCTATCCGTCTGTCCGTCTGACTGTACGTGAAATCGGGTTTCCGAAGCTCCCAGAAAAGCTGGAGACTTCGTTCTTGGACCGGTGGATCAGAAATTGTTAAAACAAGATTGGTATTGAAAATCAGCAAAATTGAGCAGACGGTTTCAGAGCTGGGAGACTTAAACTTCATTTTGCCATACAAAATAACTACCGAAAACTAGTTTTTAATAATTTTTTATTAAATAAACTTATTTTATACTTCAGTATGAATAAAATTGGTATTTCTAACTGAAAAAAAAAACTAAAAAAAAAATAAAAAATACGTTTCCAGCGTTGGAAAACCTTAACTTTTTTTGTTATGCAAAAGTAACTTACTAAAACAAATTTTTCCATTTGTTTCTATAAACTAAACATATGTAATGCTCTTAAAAGAACGAGATTGATGTAAGAAATCAGAAAAACAAAAAGGATGATTCCAGGGTTGGAAAACCTACGATTTTTGTGATATATACAATTAACTACCGTAAACAAATTTTTTAATTATTTTTATTAAATAAACTTATTTTATACTTTACCATGAATAAAATTGGTATTTCAAATAAAAAATTCAACTTCAAAAAATTAATAAGATGTTTCCATGGTTGGAAAACTTTAACTTTTTTTCTTTTACAAAAGTAACTTACTAAAACAAATTTTTCCTTTTTTTCTATAACTTAAACATATCTTATGTTCTTAAATATGTAAATATTGTAAATAATGTAAATAATCAGAAAAACAAAAAGGATGATTCCAGGGTTGGAAAACCTACGATTTTTGTGATATATACAATTAACTACCGTAAACAAATTTTTTAATTATTTTTATTAAATAAACTTATTTTATACTTTACCATGAATAAAATTGGTATTTCAAATAAAAAATTCAACTTCAAAAAATTAATAAGATGTTTCCAGGGTTGGAAAACTTTAACTCTTTTTCTTATCCAAAAGTAACTTACTAAAACAAATTTATCCTTTTTTTTATGAATTAAACATATCTAATGTTTTTAAAAGAAAGAAATTAATGTTAGAAATCAGGAAAATCAAAAAGGATGGTTCCAGGGTTGGGAAACTGAAACTTTTTGTGCTATGAAAAATTAATTACCGAAAATTAATTTTTATTTTTTTTATTAAATGAACTTATTTTATACTTTAGTACGAATAAAATTGGTATTTCAAATTAAAGATTAACCTTCTAGAATTAAAAAGATGTTTCCAGGGTTGGAAAATTTTAACTTTTTTTATACAAAAGTAACTTACTAAAGCAAAATTTTCCTTTTTCTCTATAAATTAAAGATATCTTATATTCTTAAAAAAAATAAATTAGTATAAGAAATCAGAAAAATTAAAAAGTTTGATTTCAGGGTTGGAAAATCCACACTTTTTGTGATATAAAAAATTAGCTACCGAAAACTAATTTTTTTTTATAAACTAAACTTATTTTATACTTCAGTATTTCAAAATAAAAAAAATTAAAAAAATTAAAACGACGTTTCCAGGGTTGGAAAATCTTATTTTGTATACAAAAGTAACTTACTAAAACAAATTTTTTCTTTTTTACTATAAATTAAACTTATCTCATATTCTTAAAAAAAAATATGGTGTAAGAAATCAAAAAAAAACCAAAAAGGAGGATTCTTTGTGATATAAAAAATTAACTACCGAAAACTAATTTTTATCTATTTTTATTAAATAAAATTATTTTATGCTTGATAACGAATAAAATTGGTATTTCAAATAAAAAAAAAAACAATTAAAAAAATTAAAAAGACGATTCCAGGGTTGGAAAACTTTATACAAAAGTAAGTTACTAAAACAAATTTTTCCTTTTTTTCTATAAATTAAACATTTCTTAAATTCTTAAAAGAGATTGGTGTAAGAAATCAGAAAAATCAAAAAAGATGAGTTCAGGGTTGGAATACTTACACTTTTTTGATATAAAAGTAACTAAGTCTAATTAATTTTTATCTTTTCCTTAATAAATTATATATATTTTACGTTTTGGAAAGAAAAGTTTGGTATAGAAAATTATAAAAATAAAAGCCACAGCTCCATAGCTGGAAACTATGTAACTAATTAAAACATTTTTTTTTAATTTCCTTTTTTTCACTTAATACACTTTCTATATCTTTTTAAGAACTACTAGATTGGTATAAGTAATCAGAAAAATCTAAAATTATGATTCTAGGGTTTGAAAATTATTATTTTTTTCTTTGTACATAAAAGTAAGTATGTGCTTGAGTATGTATCTCTATACTACATAAACGCACTTTGGTAAAGGGTATATAAGATTCGGCACAGCCGAATATAGCACTCTTACTTGTTTTTTTAATTTTTTTTTTAAAGAAAAATTACACTCGGCAGTGTTGTAGCGCCTTCGGGTGTCAAATCAGGCGTATTATATTTTTGAAAATGTGTTTTAGTAGCCATTTTATTGGTTATTTTACTTTGCCGATGATTCTGCTACACAATACCAATGAAGGACACTGAAAAAACAGTTTTACATAAATTCAAAGAACTCGCATTCATTGATTTAAATTCATTGAAATTCAACGTACTATACGTTGTTTCAAAAAAATATTCCTTGAAATTCAACGTAAGATTTTTTGTAGATATGAACTGAACGTTGAAACCATTCTTTGATATTATTGGTTGAATTTAACAAAGAACTGATTTATTGATTTAACGTATAATACGTTGAATTTAAGAAACACGTTCTTTCTTATATACATAAAAGAACAAAATGTGGTAAATTTCAAGAAAGTGTACTTTAATTCAAGGAACCCGTTCATTGATTTTAAGTAATGTACGTTGAATTTAACTTAAAGAAGAAGAAGAAGAAGATGATGTTTTATTCAATGAACGAGTTCTTTGATTCAAGGAACCATCACGTGAATTTTTGGTTTGGTTGCTTCAATTCAACGTACTAGTTCCTTGTTTTATAACGGGAAAAAGACATACTAAAAAGAAAAATAAACACAAGGCAATCAGGTATTTTTCTTCGTTTACCAAATAAAAATTTGGAATAAAAAAGTGTCAAAAAGTAAGTAAATAATATAGAAGTGAATATAATTAATTTTAAAGAGTACAAAATGCATTGTTTTCATTGCAAAAAGAAATATAGTTGTATAAATATATTAATTCGTCATATGAGAAAATCCCACGAGTTTAATATATGTATATCGATGTTATGAATATATTTATGCATTAGTTTTTACTGATTTGTGTCGATATAAAAGGCATATGCTTGTACTATATGCCTTTTATATCGACACGCTGGTGTAAGTCAAAGATTGAAAAACTCCAGTATATGTGAAAAAAACAGTAAAGAGAAAAGTGTACCACCGTTTAACCCAGGTTCATCTGTATGATAATATTTTATTATAATATAACTATATTTCAGATTTACAAAGACTTCAGCGTTGCTTTTGGGAAACATGAAGGAATTTTCTTTAAATGACCAGAACGATTTGCGAAGATAAAAAACTTTCTTCTATCAGAGAACAACGTCAAAGATAAAACTTTGATAGAAATATTGAACGATTTGAATGAGTCGCAAAGCAATGACGGTAAATGCAATTTATTACTTTTCAAAACTTGTTTATCTACGATTTAAGTTTGTTTTTTATTTTTTAAACAATGCTGCTGTAAAACTGATGTGGTGTCTTCATGGATACTTCATACCTGCAATAAAGGTTACAAAAAATAACAACAAAAAACCTTTATAAAATACACAATGAGAAATTCGCAGGATGGGCTAATGTTTGTTGAGAATAGCACACAAGAAATAGCCTTTATTTTAGGTATTGGAACTAAGAACTTTACCTCATTTGAAAATTTATTAGTTTATTTAGACGGAATATCTTTCCAGTTTATCTCCTTTTTGAGGGCTTTAGATATATGTTTTAAATGCTTTCATTTATTTAATTTAACCTGCATTCAATTTTGGCAATTTATTGAGTGTTATTTTTATGGTTTTGTAAAAAACAAAACACCTTCAAGAGTTTCTGTAATGACAAAACAACTTAAAGAAACCAAAAAAATTTACTTAAGTTTGTTTTATTGTAAGTAATTATATTATGAGTTAACGCTCTAATTTATAAAAATTATTAAGTCTTTATAAGACGGATTTTCATATTAAGCCTTTATAAAGACTCAATAATTTTTATAAATAAGGCTATAATTATTTTGTAGACTGTAATATTACAACCAAATTTTTATGTAAAAACATACATATATATAAATTATTAAATAAAATACTCAATTTGATACGAACTTGTTTATTATTATATTTATTTAAAATGAAATTTTGAATGTATAGGTGCACTGGGTCAAGGAACAAATTTATAGAATTTAATAAATAGGTTCATTGGGTCAAGGAATAAGTACCTTGAATTCAAGGAACTATTTCATTAAATTCAAAGTATAAATACGTTGGGTCAAGGAATAAGTTCATTCCTTTCAATATTTAGGTTTAATGAATTTACGCAAGGTTTCAACGTATGGATTCTTAACTTCAACGAACTGGCGCGTTGAATTCAACAAGTCAAGGATTGGCATACGTTGAATTCAATTAACTTGTTCCTTAAGTGAAAAATAAGGAATAAATTGGTTGAATAAACGAATTTTTTCCTTGTTTTTATGCAGCTTTTTGGTTCAGTAGATGGCGCTCAGATGTTACATTAGGATTAGCATCTGCTGAAGTCGGTATAGTTCAGTGACCAGTGACTATGCCTTCATCACTTGAACTTTCCTACAACAACTGATACAAAGTGTGTCCAATGCACATCAGAAAAATGCGTGGTGTTGTTATTTAATGACTGTCGGATACAGGGATTGAACCTGGGATTTTCAGTTTTGTAGTCAACGTGCTAACTACTTCAGCCAACGCCACCTTCATTCTTTTTACAACTCTGCTCTTTGCATGTTTTTAATAATGCATTGCTGCAGCGCCTCTGGTGTCAATGAGGTGTATTACATTTTTCAAGCTAAGCTTAGTTGCTATTTTATTGGTTATTTTACTTCGTATCACAATCACGACGAAGGAGGGCACTATGATTTACATGAGGATTAGTATCCGTTGAAGCCAGTGTAGTTCAGTGACCAGTGACTATGCCTTAACCACTTGAACTTTCCTACAACAACTGATAACATAGAGATACTAATTCGTATTCAGAAAAATGCATAATGGTGTTTTGAGTAACTGTCGGAGAGAAAGGGCTTGAAACCAGGACCTTCGATGTTGTAGTCAAATTGCTGACTACTTTAGCCAACGCCACCCTAACATTTTATGTACACACATATATGTTTTTGAATAATAAACTTGTTTTGTTAAAGAAATACCAGCTTTACGGTAATTTTACGGAATGTTGTAGTAGTCCTGAAAATTCCAAATCTCCAAAAAAAAAAATTAAAAACACTTTCGAAAATTGCTTGTTGTTTCGTTCTGCTAGTGTTTGTCAGAATATTTATAATTAGCTTTGGTATTATTTGCAAATTAATAATTATCACATATAGTTAGACTAACAGAACGATACGAAGTTTAACCTAATCAAATCAGAAGTATACAAAAAACACTATTTTGTGTTTACAACATTTGAGCAAAATTAACTATTCAAATTTGCCTTAAATATTCGACCTAATAACTTCAAACTGTTACAAAGTATTGAAGATAAGCAAGTGAAATATTTTTAAAAACAACTTGAAAGGCAAAAGCAAAATATATTATAAATTAACCTTGAAGCTAAAAAAAATATTTTATTGAAATAAACAAGTTTTTAGGTCACCACTACAAAAAAAAAAAGAAAAACAAAAAATAAAATTATAAACTCAATACCAAATTTATTTACTGCTCAATACCATGTTATTACATTTTTCAAATAGACTTGAAGTTTTTATTTTTCAATGTACATGAAAACGAGTGGAAAATTATTATCCGCATTATAGCACGTTTTCAAAAAACACATAATTTTACTAACAAATCTTGTCATTTAATGATTATACAGCTATTTACTTCTGCACTTACACACACACACACATGCCATTCGTATGTATGTATATGTGTATAAATATGCTTTGTGAGTGTGTGTGCATTCAAGTATGAAAATGAATGCGTGCATATAAATACTTTTAGTTATAAATATACTACAAAAACTAAATCTAAATTAAACTTTGCATGTAAGTGATGTTAAATACTGTCTAGCATGACGACGCCAAATATTAGTGACTAGACTTGGGGAAAGAAAAAAAAAACAAAACACACCAATGACACAAAATTTATATAAAGTTTTAAAATGCAGAAGCACATACTGCACTGTACGACAGTGGAGTAGCAAATGGAGTATGACAAGGTTAGTAATGAAATCTTTTGCAAAGTTATACAAATTCAAAAGGGTTTTGTAGTAGGGAGGGAAAAGGTAATAAAATATGGTTTTTCTGTATTTCGTCCAACATTAATTTTCTTTTGAGAAATTGAAAAAGCAGTATCTGGATGTAATGCTTAACTTAAATCACGGCTAAAAACTACTCTCCTTCACTTCTACGTAGCATATTCCTAGAAAACTTTATACCTACTTGGGACTCTTAAAATGATGCAAGATTACATTTGGCCTACGCCTATTCAATTTGATATTAACTTTTAAAATGCTTTTACACAACTGATTTTTAAAAAGAGGATGGAAATACGTCTACAATATTCTATAATGAAACAAGTAAGAGTGCTATATTCTGCTGTGCCGAATCTTATATACCCTTCACCAAAGTATTTATATAAAGTATGGAGATACATTCATAAGTACATCCATACATATGCATATGTTTTGTGAAAAAATTTATAATTTTTTGCTCTAATGCAATTTTTAGTAACTGACCTCTCGGTATTTTTCGATTCAATATTTTTTTCGATATTAGCAATAAGTTATACACTCTGTGTTTAAGAAATATTTTCCATTTACCCTTATTGCAGTTATGAAAAACGACGTCACGTCATACAACATCAAAAAAATTTAATTAAAAAAATAGTTTTATTTAGTAACTTTAATATACAGAAAAAAAGTTAAAAACTTCCAGCTCTAGAGCTGTGGTTTTAATTTTTATAAGTTTCTACATCAAACTTTTCTTTCCAAAACGTAAAATATATATAATTTATAAGGAAAAAGAAAAAAATAAATTAGACCTAGTTATATGATATATAAAATACCACAAAAAGTGTTAGTTTCCCAACCCTGAAAGCATCCTTTTTGATTTTTCTGCTTTCTGACAGCAATCTAATCTTCTTTTAACAATATAAGATATGTTTAATGTATAGAAAAAAGGAAAAAATTTTTTAAGTAAGTTACTTTTGTGTAAGAAAAAAGTTTAAGTTTTCCAACTCTGGAAACGTCTTTTTATTTTTAAAATTTTTTTAATTTGAAATATCAATTTAATTTGTACTGAAGTATAAAATAAGTTAATTTAATAAAAAAAAATTAAATTAAGTTTACGGTAGTTATTTTTTTATATCACAAAAATTTATATTTCCCAATTATGATTTCTTAGACCAATCTTTTTCTTTTAAGAATATAAGAATATTTAATTTATAGAAAAAAGGACAAATTTGTTTTAGTAAGTTAATTTTGTATAATTTTGTATAAAAAAAATTTAAAGTTTTCCAACCCTGGAAACGTCTTTTTGATTTTGCTTCTTTTTTTATTATTAATGCCAATTTTGGTCATACTGAAGTATAAAATAAGTTTATTCAATAGAAAAAATCCAAAAAATTAGTTTTCGGTAGTTACTTTAGTATGGCAAAATAAATTTTGAGTTTTCCAGCTCTGAGATCATCTGCTCGATTTTGCTGATTTTCAATACCAATCTTTTTCAGACTATTTCTGATACATCAGTTCAAAACCGAAGTCTCTAGATTTTCTGGGAGCTTCGGAAAACCGATTTGACTTACAGACAGACGTACAGACGTACAGACGTACAGACGGACAGTCGGACATCGCTTATTCGTCTTCCCTATGTATAAGGATCCAGAGTATATATACTTTATGGCTTGTTTATTAATATTGTGGAAATAACAAGCGCACTGACAAACCATTTTTTGGTAAAGGGTATACAAAATCATAAAAACGAAAGAGATCTATACAAAAACATTGATTTATAAAAAAAAAAATGCCCAAAACGTCTACTAAAAGTGCTGATATCTGAAAAACAAGTTGTTTTATGATACAATACATAACACTGCAATTTTCTTTCCTGAACATGAGGGTGTCATCTGATCTAAAATAATATATATAACACTATAATTTTTTTATGAACAACTTTTAAAAGGCTCATGCTGCTTCAGATTTAAATGATTAAAATTTTATTTCTATTTAAGCTTTGTTCTGCCACTGTACCTAAATAGACCATAAAATTGAAATGAACAACATACTTGAACAAAATAAACTGTCTATAGAACAACATTTATTCTCTTGCAAGTATTTTCATGCACTACTTTTGTACTTTTATTGTATTATTAGATTTTTATACAATTTCTAAAAACAACAAAGTAAGTATTAGTAGATAAATACATATGAAGTTTCCTTTGGCTTAAGCCAATATGTATATAAACTTTATGTTTATTTCAATATCTAATATATTTGTATTTCCTTTTGCTTTGTTACATTTAAAGTTATTGTACAAATTTTAAAACTCAATTTTACTTTATATACATACACATCATTTCGTATTGTTGTTGTTTCGTATTCTAATACCTTGCTTTAGAAAAGCAAAAAGTTGTAAAACTGACAAAAATTTAATTTTATATTTAAATGATCTTTAATAATAATGAGATCGAATTTTAGTTTCCTTTCTGCTCAACATATTATTTAAGTTATTAATGCTAAAGCTACGGTCACACTTGTCATTTCCCAAACATTTTCCCAAAAAAAAGCGTAACCACCAAACACTAATGAAACAAGTTTTGATCCAGACACTGGTTTATCATATTAAACAGTTTCGAACACAACTAATGGACAGTGTCATAGAATCCAATAATATTGACTACTCTTTAACTTGACAAACTTTTGTCTGAATTGAAAGATTTTTCATTAGCATTTAGTGGTTACGCTTTTTTGGGGCAAATGTTTGACAAGTGTGACCACAGCTTAAGTGACCAGTGATCGATCAAATAAAACCATCATTCGAATTGTTATGTGCTTGCAGTTGTGTGCGTGGAGATAAATTTTTTATAACCCTAGACACGAACCGTCTTGGTTAACAGAGCTCTGCTAACAAAAAAAAAAAAAAAAACAGACCACTGTTAAATAACAATAATTAGTTTTTACCCACAAAATGCACTTGATACCCAATTTTTCAAGCAAAATGAACCAAAATATTAAAATCGGGAGCCTTCTCTATGGTTCCTTTATACAGATAAAACATTTAATACATCCAACAATATGAAAAATCCATATCTTAACCCACAGTTAAATCGTAGGAGATGGGGAAAAAAAGAATATTGGAGGAGACTCCTGGATGCCTTTAGATCAATGTCCAATAGTCGAAAGTCATAACAGCCTGTTTATAAAAAAATTACAACACAATTTCAAAAAAAAAATTAAATTTTAAAAATAATTTTTTGTAATTTTTTTAAAAAATGGAAGCCTGTTTTTGTAAAAATTACAACACAATTAAAAAAAATTATAAGTTTAAAATCTTTAAACGCACTAATAATCCCAAATTAATATTTTACTTATTAAGTAAAATATTTTTTTATTAAAAATACATTGAAATTGATTATTGAGGGGTTTAGCTGGATCCTATGAGCATTTCACTGTTGCTAATGCAGATCATCAGGGAACCTTTACCCAAAGCTTCTTAGAACAACTAGAGTTATTATACAGGGTGGGCCAAAAGAAACCAAGGGGTGTAAAAGTTTAATAACTTTTTTGTTTATTAATTTTTTTTTTATTTTTTCTTTCAGATTATATAGACAACACTTGGAGAACAGAGAACCAGAACAATAGAATTTTATTATTTAAACCAGAGATCAATTATTTTAACGCAAGGAGCATATCGTCGACATTTTAACGTCAGAATTTCGCCCTCTGAAGCGATGATTCGTTGCTTAGTTAATCGTCATCACCAACATGGCAGCGTAAGAGATTTGCCTCGAACCGGTAGACCACGTTTAAGTCGCACTGCGGAAAATATTGAACGAGTACAGCAAAGTGTTAACGAAGCACCAGAAACATCTGGCAGAAGGCGTTCTGCTCAGCTAGAAATGTCTCGTACGTCACTACGGCGCATTTTAAAAAAAGATTTACAGTTATACCCATATAAGGTGCAATTGGTCCAAGAATTAAAACCCGCAGATCATCGGCAACGTCTAAATTTTGCAGTTAAATTTCAAGAGTTGGCCAGAAATGAAATCAACTTTATTGAAAATTTGATTATGAGTGATGAAGCTCATTTTCATTTGAATGGCTTTGTTAATAAGCATAACTGTAGGTTCTGGGGTTCTCAAAATCCAAGAGCCATTCATCAGCGCCAATTGCACCCCATCAGGTGTACAGTATGGTGTGGGATCACATCTGAAAATGTCATTGGGCCCTACTTCTTCGAGAATGAAGATGGAAGTGCTGTAACCGTAAATGGAGAGCGGTATCGGTTTATGATAGAAAATTTTTTACGTCCTGCTCTTGAAAACAGACCTGGTATGTGGTTTCAACAGGACGGAGCCACTGCCCATACTGCCCGAGACACAATGGCACTTTTAAGTCAAATTTTTGGAGAGCGAATAATTTCTCGAAATTCGGAAATTATTTGGCCAGCGCGATCGCTAGATTTGACAGCACCCGACTATTTTCTTTGGGGTTTTTTGAAGGAGCGAGTGTATGTGAACAAGCCAGAGACAATCCTTGAACTCAAGGCAAACATTGTTGCAGAAATTCGAATGCTACAGCCACAAGTTTTGAAAGATGTTATGGAAAATGCTCTAAAAAGAGCCCATCAGTGCGAAGCTGAAAACGGTGGTCATTTAAGAGACATCAGTTTTCATACTTAGTGTAAAAAAATGTCCATTTTGTATATTACATAATCTGAAAGAAAAAATAAAAAAAAGTTAATAAACAAAAAAGTTATTAAACTTTTGCACCCCTTGGTTTCTTTTGGCCCACCCTGTATTATAAACTTTCATTTAAACAAATGAGAAGCTCAATAACAAATAACAAAGTTGAAACAAGAACTCAATAATCAACATGTTTTATATTTTCTCATTTTTCCATTGCTACAATGGCTGTCTATTTTTCAGCTTCAAATTGTAGTCGTAAGAGTATGTAAAAGAAAATAAATGTAAATAACAACAACAGCTATTTAACAATAGAGAGTTGCCACACAAGTATTTTTTTTTTTGACCGGGTGCAGTCAAGTTAATAATTAGTGTTTTTTTATGGGAATTGTTAAAATTTAAGTTTAAAATTTTTAAACGCACTAATAATCCCAAATTAATATTTTACTTATTAAGTAAAATATTTTTCTTTATTAAAAATACATTGAAATTGATTATTGAAAAGTAATAAAAAATAACATACATAACATAAAAAATTATGTTTGAAAAATTATTTCGGCCATTTTTTTAAATGGTAGGAGATGGGAAAAAAATAATATTTGAGGAGACTGCTGGATGCCTCGAGATCAATGTTCAATAGTTGAAAGTCCTAACAGCCTTATTTTGTAAAAATTACAAAACAATTAAAAAAAAGTTTTTTGTGTTTAATAATTTTGATAAAAAATAATTCTAACTATGAAAATCGAGTCCGGTCACACTACTGTGTTACATAATTAAGGTACGGTCACACTTGTCAGACATTTGACCCAAAAAAGCGTAACCACTAAATGCTAATGAAAAATCTTTCAATTCAGACAAAAGTTTGTCAAGTTAAAGAGTAGCCAATATTGTTGGATTCTATGAAATTGTCCATTAGTTGTGTTCGAAACTGTTTAATATAATTAACCACCGACTAAAAAAAGGGGTGTTATAAGTTTGTAGTGTGTGTCTGTGTGTCTGTGTATCTGTGTATCTGTGTGTCTGTCTGTGTCCACGTACAGGCCAAACGGCTGGACCGATTTTCATTTAGTTTTTTCTGTTTGAAAGATGACTTGATCGAGAGGGTTCTTAGCTATGTTTGAAAAAAAATCGGTCCAGCTGCTTAGAAGATATAACATCTTTTCTGAAAAAAGTCGGGGGTTTTTAAAATTTTTAATTTTTGTTATAAAGCAGTGTCTGGATCAAAACTCTTTTCATTAGTGTTTGTTGGTTACACTTTTTTGGGCAAATGTTTGACAAGTGTCACCGTACCTTTAGATACAAACGCTAAAGTCGGTACGTTTTACCATCTCGGAAGCTTCATTTAGTATATAAGTTTTTCAAATTTATAAATTTTTAAATTAATTGAAAGAAAAGCCTTTGAGTTGCACTATAAGAAATTTCGCTTAAAATTACTCCGAGAAATTCTTTTTTTTTTTTTTCAAATTAACCTTAAGGTGTAAATGAAACAAAAATGCAATGTGGTTTTTTCTGTGAATTACAAAACTTTCGCTAAGAGAGTTTTGAACAGATTTCAAATTGTATGGGGTCCCATTAAATAAAATATGGGGTCCCATTAAATTGGTTTGGTCTTATATCATTATTTAAAAGATAGAATTATTTAAATAAAGAAAGTTTGAAACTTGCTTTTCTTTTTCAATAAGGCAACGCGAATTAATATTAATACAGAAAGTGCTACGTCCGTATAATAATAAGACCAAATTGCTTATAGACAATTAAGCTCTGGACTATATTATTTTAAGTGTATTTATAAATAAAACTTGTATGATATTTAACCCTTACAACTACACTGGGTTCTTTTATTCACTTGCAAATCCTCGAGTCCACGGAGAAGCGTTTTTAAAGCACAAACACCTAACAATACGAGTACATTTGAATGATATTTTTTTTTAAATTTTTTACTAATGACTTCTGAGAGAAAAATGTTTATAGCACTAATAAAAAAAATAAGGATTTAAAAAATACTCTTTATAAAACAACAATGGCATAGGAGATGATAAATTTGACCTTTCATTACAAAACGGCTTTCAGAAAAATTGTAATACGATGAATCAAATCAATTCACGTATTCCATTTCTACTAAAAATTATGTAGATATATAAAAACTGAAATTTGCATCAACTGACACTGCCCACAGTAAATCAGATACCATAACACCAACCATGAATGTGTGGCGGCCTACAAACAGCATGATGTTGCGTTCTGATAGTTTTGTCAGAATATTTACAGTCAAATTTGGTGTTATTTTTTAACATATTCGAATCGTAAATATAGAAAAAATCTAAGTTCGGACAATAGTATTTAAAACTAGCTCTACTCTTGGTATATAACATTCAATAAAATAATTCTAGAAGAATTACTCAGTGCATTGAAATCTAAGTTCGAATAAATTTAAATTTAGTTTCTTAAGCATAAAAAACTAATCCATTGAAGTTATTCTGAACTCTTAATAGTTATCAAATAACTGAATCCTTATATGCCCCCTAAAAACGAAAGTTGCGAAAGTCATATACATATATCTTTGATGGAGATATTTATTGGATTACATTTGAACATATTTTTATTTTATTCAGCATTTAAATTTAGAGCTGTACTTGTCTGGATTAACAATTTTTTTTCATATATAACTTTTAACCCCCATAGATTGCGTGATCACAAGGCAGTTATGAATTCATCTAAATAGGAAAAACACGGATTCTTTAATTTTGAAGAATAGGAAACAAATATCGATTCTAGTGTCCATGCTAACCGGGCACTGCTTCATAGGTTAAAGGTTGAACTATTTTTGCCGTAGCTGCCAGGATATCGATGAAGAGGAAAATGTAGAACACTTTCTTTGTCACTGTCCTGGACTTGCAGGAAAGCGATTGGGCACTATGGGCGCTCTTGAGTTCAGGGAACTTTTTGACGTTGCTAGTGTTGAACTGCATAAGCAGAGTCCCCGTGGTATCACAATGGACCAAAACGGCTTTCTGACTGCCACCCCTATCTAACCTAACCTCAGTCCATATTCATAAAATTTTAAATATTTTTAAAATGTATTTTTTTTAATTTTTCATAAAAAATGTTCTTAAAATGGATTTCAAACACATTTTATTTATATTTTATATGTATGGGGGTAAATAGCTATTTGTTGAAATTTATTTCTCAGATTTATTTAATATATCGAAGCATAAATGTATTTGACCTAGACCACTTCCACGTTTAGATATATTATTGGCATATGCCATATGTGACCCATAGTGATATTCTCCAAACTCTACTTACAGAGATTTTAACATCCGTTTAAAACTTTATAACAATTTACAATCTTTTTCTTCTAAAGCCATCTCAACCTAAACTCCCACTAAATAAAATTTCTACATTCAGCTGTACGATTGTTAACTCAAATAAAGTAAAAATATAAGATTTTTTTTTCATAAAATCTAACTAAATAAAAATATTTTGTAACAAACGAGGTCAAATTGTCAATTTTATGCATTTTTATGTAATATTTTTTATTTAGTTTCTTTGTTTGTCTTTCAAATTTTATACTTTGTCTATTTCAGCTTTTTCATTTCATTTCGTTTTTTTTTGTGTAGAAACAGTTTTTAAGTGGAAAAAAGTTTTGAGGATATTTGCTGTTTGCTGAAATGAGATAAATTTAGCAAACAAATTTTACTTGTTTAGAATAAAAATATCATTTGTTGTGCAAAATATTTTTCTTAATATTTCAGGTAAGATTAATTCTATTATGTATACTTAAACAAACTGGGACGTTTGTTAGAAAAGCATTTACTTTAAAAAGTATTTCCGGGAATAACTATTGTTATTTTTATATGATCATTATTTATAAGCAAGTAAACGGAGTGCTTATTAAGTCTTTAAAGTCTTTAATGAAATCAAGAGTTGATATAATGTTTTCATTTAAATTTATATAAATATACAAATATATAAATATATAAATATATAAATATATAAATATATAAATATATAAATATATAAATATATAAATATATAAATATATAAATATATAAAAATATAAAAAAATATATAAATATATAAATATATAAATATATAAATATATAAATATATAAATATATAAATATATAAAAATATAAAAAAATATATAAATATATAAATATATAAATAAATAAATATATAAATATACAAATATATAAATATATAAATATATAAATATATAAATATATAAATATATAAATATATAAATATATAAATATATAAATATATAAATATATAAATATATAAATATATAAATATATAAATATACAAATATAAAAATATATAAATATATAAATATATAAATATATAAATATATAAATATATAAATATATAAATATATAAATATATAAATATATAAATATATAAATATATAAATATATAAATATATAAATATATAAATATATAAATATATAAATATATAAATATATAAATATATAAATATATAAATATATAAATATATAAATATATAAATATATAAATATATAAATATATATTTATATAATTATATAAATATATAAATATATAAATATATAAGTATATAAATATATAAATATATAAATATATAAATATATAAATATATAAATTTATAAATATATAAATATATAAATATACAAATATATAAATATATAAAAATAAAAATATATAAATATAAAAATATATAAATATAAAAATATATAAATATATATAGATATATAAATATATAAATATATAAATATATATATATATATATATAAATATATAACTATATAAATACATAAATACATAAATATATAAATATGGAAATATATAAGTATATAAATATATAAATATATAAGTATATAAATATGTAAATATATAAATATATAAATATATAAATATATAAATATATAAATATGTAAATATATAAATATATAAATATATAAATATATAAATATATAAATATATAAATATATAAATATATAAATTTATAAATATATAAATATAAAAATATATAAGTATATAAATATATAAATATATAAATATATAAATATATAAATATATAAATATATAAATATATAAATATATAAATATATAAATTTATAAATATATAAATATAAAAATATATAAATATTTAAATATATAAATATATAAATATATAAACATATAAATATATAAATATATAAATATATAAATATATAAATATATAAATATATAAATATATAAATATATAAATATATAAATATATAAATATATAAATATATAAATATATAGATATATAAATATATAAATATATGGATATATAAATATATAAATATAAGAAAATATATAAAATAAGCCAGAATATACACTGAAGTTTTAAGATCAGAAAAGTCTGGTTGCTGGATCAGAAAAGTCTGGCATCTGCGTCGCACTATAATTACTTGTGCAACAACAATTTTTTTTTTAAATAAAATGAATGCCTGCTACTATTACTAGGCGTCACCTTCTTTAGGAAAGGGGAAGTGATTGATAAGATAGATTGTAAGCTTCATGCTTTTACAACTCTACTTTTTGTACGTTTTTAATTATGCAATGTTGCAGCTCCTCTGGTGTTAAATGAGGCGTATTAATTTTTTTATATTGTTTTATAAGCTGTGGTTAGTAGCCATTTTATCGGTTATTTTACGTCGTCAGTGACTGTCCTACATAACGAAGGAGGGCGCTCTGATTTTATATTAGGATTAGTATCTGCTGAAGTCGGTATAGTTCAGTTACCTGTGACTATGCCTTCATCATTGAACTTTCCTACAACAACTGACCCAAACCGACAGTAATGCACATCAGAAAAATGCGTGATGTTATTTTTAATGACTGTTGAATACAGCGATTAAACCCAGTACCATCGGTTTTTCAGTTGTTGTTATTCACAAAGGAAGCAGAGCATGATCTCACCAAACACGGACAGACTGGCTAGAAGAAGAAAATACGTTACAGTTTTCAAAAACAATAACTCTGGACAAAGCACAAGAATTTTGAAATCCCACTAGAAAAATTTACTAGAAAAATCCTAAATTGCTCACATCTTTTCTAATGGACAAGAAGTTATAATTTAGTTTTAGTGCTAGTCCTTATGTGCTTAAAAAAAAAACTAAAGTATAAAATTTAATATATGTACATATTTATTCATGCAGCTTAAAAAAATATCATATTTTCATGTCATTTTCCTTTGTGTCAAACCTAATAAATTTGTTATTCATATCCTGTCTAAAAAAGAAATGTCTATAAAAGTTTTTGGCAAAACAACGATTTCCTTTTGAAAATGAAAATTGAATAAATTTCATTCCTTTGTAATGGAGTTTTAACAATGACACTAATTGATGGTAGAAAAAGCTTGTGCTTAGACTGCATGTATCTATGTACATACATACATACATATTTATATAACTTTAATTTACTCAAAGTTTGTGAAATATCTTTTCCAGTCAGTAGCCAGAAATATATATAACATGTCCTTTATGTTTTGTTGTTATTTTTTTTTTTTTTTTGTTTTGATTTGCAAGTAAAATTTTGAAATAAAAGCAAAAACATAAATTGAAAAGTCGTCTTTTGAAAAGTTTTTGTTTCTTTTTTTTCAAGAAATAATAAATAAGGAAGAGTTAAGGAAACAAAAGTAAAAATGAATTGCTAAGAAATCAAAATAACATACATACCTTTCAACAATAATAAATGTCCGTAAAACATTTCCGGCACAAAGTTGAGCTTAATGCCAAGAAAAAACTAAACTGAAGCAATGTAAGCAATAATAAGTGGAACGATGTTATAAATATCACATGTTGTGCATATAAATATCTTTCACTTGTTTAGTTGAAGTTTTATCTCCAAGTGCTAATCAAGCAGGTGATGTACAGAGCATCACTAAGTCGTATTTTAAATACCATAAGTTTCTTTCTAAAAGATGTTACAATTAAAACTTGTTCAAAATAAAAGAGCAAAATAAAAATTAAGCATACAAATTCGCAAATGCTATGGTCTTGCCCTGAGCATAGATACAAATGTAAAGCAGAAGTTGAGAGGTTAGGCCCCTGCTTCGAAATGCTCTTCTTAAAAGATATATATTTGTTCACAATTTTCCATCTGGTGGATCTCTATTTTGTAAGCCTGCTCTTTTTTCAAATCAAGACTTCTTTAGCTATTAAAACCAAACGTTTATATTATTATTCGCAGTAAGTATGTATAATAAATAAACAAAAACAATGGAGAAGATTGCGCCATTTTAATTTGTATTTATTGCTTCCAGGAGCACTAAATTTACTAAATTCCAAACGTACGCAGTCAGAAAATAAAATAAATTCAGTGAAGTGCGAATTTGACCCGCACACGAAGGATTCCGTACGGACACTAGATATGTAATTCAATACGAACTTTAGAATTTATAATAAATAGTTTTGGCTTTTTTGTAGTTTTTGGTTTTTTTCGGTTTTGAGCATTTTTTAGTTTTGGCGTTTTTGCGTTTTTTCGGTCTTGGCGATTTTTTTAAGTTTGGGCGCTTTTTTAGTTTTGGCACTTTTTTTCTTGCATTGCCGATTTTTTCAGTTTTTGAGGTTTTTTCATTTTAGCGATTTTTTTTCATTTTGGCAATTTTTTAATTTTTTCGATTTTTTCGGTTTTGCTAATTTATTTTAGTGTTAGATTTTTTTTAATTTGGTGCTTTTTTTGGTTTTGGCGATTGTTTTTTGGTTTCTGGCGATTTTTTTTTTTGGTTTGGATTAGTTTTGCCGTTTCTGAAAATTTCAAGAGTCTGCCCTTTGCGGTTTCCAGGATACAGCAAGTTATTAAAATTACATAGTCAAAATTGCATTAAATGATGAAACACCTTTTAATTATTGTAGTCTGTATAAAAATACACTAACGGCCGTATGTATAATCAAAAATTGGCATGTAGTTAGCATAAGTGGCATAATTGAACATAGTCTTAACGTGTTTTGCCATACAATTTTACATTAAAAATGATGCTAGGATGTAATCGTGTGCTGAAAATACATTATGCAAGGATTTTTGATCTCAAATTGTATAGAGGAACTCGTCAATAATTCACTTCAATATTGTCACTTATCCTAACTTCATGCCAGTTTTTGATTATACATACGGCCGTAAGTTTACATAATTCAAGTGTCAATATACATATGTAAATAAAATTGTATGTATATTACATGGAATTTAAATATTTTTAATTGCTCGTTTTGGAACACCCTTTATTTTTTAACTCTCATGTATTTGTTGTTGTAGCGGACAAGGGTCTACATACTCTGCCCAAGTATCAGGTCCGTAGCTCATACGTTTCCTGAGAAAATAGATTGTGACGGACAGACGGACAGCGTAGCGAAAACAATAGGATTCCTTTTCGCCTTTGGTGTACGGAACCCTAAAATCGTCTAACAACAATTCACCCACAATTCTATTTGCACAGAAAACTGAAGTATATAAAGCACAAATCAACATCAACTGATCTGAAATTTACAAAACGCTGATGATGTAGGTGTGCGACCTTCGAAAACAGCTAGTTGTTCCATTCTGCTCGTGTCTCTCAGAGTATTTACAATTAACTTTCGTGTTATTTGTTCCTTTAAAATTATCACATGTAATTTGAGTCACATGACAATACAAACTTTAGCCTAAACAAAACTATAAATATAAAAAACATTTACGTTTTCTGTTTGTTAGTTTCACTAAAATTCAAAAACAGCTCGAGCGTTTTGAATGCTTAATTTTCGTTTGTTGGCTTTAATTGGAAAAATCCTTAAGTAATGCTTAAATTAAAAAATAATATAAAATAATAAATAATAACAATAATAAATAGTAGAAACACCAATACGATATGCAGCGATGCCAACTATTTATAACCAAAACGCGCTACTACCCTTCTCAAAACGCGCTAGAACGCCCTATGTTACAGCATTGTCAATATTTATAGCAAAAACGCGCTATTTTAAACGCGCTAAATTAAATTTCAATAAAAGTCGATGTACATATTTTTTAGATTTTGCAATATTGCTTCCTTGACATTATGTTTTAATTAACTAAAATCATTTAATACAGAATCATAATCGCCTTCCAAAGAAGCGAAATGCTTAGTTTGTACTTTTAATTTATTTCTTAAACTTTAAAACTTCTTAAACATATAAATTGTCGAATAGATATGCGATGCAAATGCTTTTTGTATTTCAGCTATAATAGATGCTTTGTAAGTTATGTACCTTTTTTTGGTCATTGTATGTATGTAGTTAGTACATATTTTTATTTGTGAAATTTCAAAATATTTGTCATTACAGTAATAAAATGCGTTTTAAATTAACTAATTTAAAAAATGTTATCGGAGTTTTGGATATTAGAAAATTGTTAAATTTATACAAAAAAAGTTTAAAAAAAAATATTGAACTGAAATGATATTATTGACTATTTTCAAAACTCGCTAATTTAGCGCTTTTTTTATAAAACGCGCTAAGACGGAAAAAAGCGCGCTTGGCATAGTTAAAACGCGCTAAATCGGCATCGCTGACGATATGACATTGGCATGGCATTGCCATCATAAATTTCGTTACATAGCAACTCTGATATTCAAAATAACGATCAATCGAACTTTCCACAAACTTTTAGAAACAATAATGTGTATATACCAGATTGTTTGAGAATA
Source organism: Tachina grossa (assembly GCA_949987645.1). NCBI lineage: Eukaryota > Metazoa > Arthropoda > Insecta > Diptera > Tachinidae > Tachina > Tachina grossa. Next base: position 33,717,470 of record OX465275.1, read on the forward strand.
CTGTTTGGTGATTTGATTACCAATAGAAAACTTCCGGCACAATCGATTGTAGACTTTTAAATTACGTGGCTTTGATCATAAATTTGTGTCAAAAACGACTGACTGTATGAGTTCGATCCTAGTCTAATGGATTGACATAATGCAATAATGCATTTTTTTTCTAAATCTTTTATTTTCTAGAAAAGCCGATAATAGTCAATAATAAAGAGAATATGAAATTATTAATTAAGTAAAAACATTTTGTATTTGCACGTTAGTCCAAAATAAAGCCAAGAAGATAAAGAAAGAAATAGTTGTATGTTGTTTATTTTTAGTTTTGAGCAATCAAAATAACTTAAGGTACGGTCACAGCTGTCAAACATTTGCCTAAAAAAGCGTAACCACTAAATGCTAATTAAAAATCTTTCAATTCAGAGAAAAGTTTTTCAAGTTTAAGAGTAGCCAATAGTGTTGGATTCTATGAGATTATCTATTAGTTGTGTTCAAAACTGTTTAATTTGATAAACAAGCGTATGGATCAAAACTTTTTTCATTAGTGTTTGTTGGTTACGCTTTTTTGTGAAATCTTTGACAAGTGTGACCGCAGCTTTAGACATTTAAAAAGGTTAAATATAACAATATGATGGCAATCTTATTTTTAATATTTTATATGTACTCGTATTAATGAAGACTACAATTTGTAATAAATTAAAAACATATGAAAATATACTAAACTAGAGGCCGTTAAAAAAAATTATTGCTTTCATAAATATGAGTCTACTGTACAAATTTTACTTACATTAAATGAAGCAGCTAAGTAGTTGTGTGACTGTTTACTAACACCCATTTATTAAATATTTATTAGTATTATTACTAAAATATAATGCGCTAATGTGCTAAAACAATTTTTATAGCATATTATTTGCTAATAGTTGCTTAATAGTGGCATGTTATGTTTTAATTAATTATCAATAATATAATAAATGTGTACATTAATAAAATATGTTATTTATGTGTTATTTATTACATGTAAATGTTGCTGAGAAAAAAAAATTATAAGACATTTCATTCAAAAAGACTTGCAGAGTCTCTAAATTAGCCAAACTGGCGAAATGAAAATAAGCTATGAATTTGCATTAATGTGCGGTAGACACAACCTAAAAACTCATCTTGAAGATTTGTATGGAGATAAATAAAATACCAAATAAATTATATAACAATGAAGTAAATAATTTTTAGATTTTTAATTGAACTGTAGTGAATTTTTAATCAGAAATAATTTTTAGTCAGGCTTAAGTTCAGTAATTTCAATTCTTTTTATTGAATGAAATATTTCATTAATTAATGTGAGTTTCTAAAGAAGAGAAGAAAAGTTAAATTAGACTTTTAAGCTGGGGGAAATACCTAGTTTATCTACTTGGGTAGAGATTGTTATTAACATCAGCTATTTAACGTAAATTCTAATGAAACGGAATGTGAGAAATGATTGTTGTGTACAATTATTGATTTACCTTTGGTAAATACATATGTAAGTATCACTATTTATTTCCCCTGTTTCCCCGTCGGTACATACATATAAGTATTATAGTAGTAAATAATTTTCCAACCCTGGAACCATCATTTTGCTATTTTGATTTTTGATGCTACTTTATTTCCTAGTAAAATATAAAATATATTTATAGGTAGTTTTTTTTTAAATTTCATTACAAAAGTTCGTTTAAAAATTTTTTTTCATAAAAATTTCAAAACGTTAAAGTCTTTTGTATAAACAAATAAAAAAATCTACTCTTTAATTAACAAAGACAAAATATTAGTTTTATTTAGTTACTTTTATAAACCAAAAAAAAAAAAAATTAAAATTTTCCAGCTCTGGAGCTGGTTTTCTAATATCTTATATGTGACCTTCTCCGAGAAAAGGGACCTAGTAAGTGAAAAAGAATTTAACTCATTTTATCTTATTCTACAAACTTTTAGGTACCAGAATTCACTCTTAAGTCCAAACCCGTTTTTTAACACACTAAGTCCCTTCTTCTTGGAGAAGGTCACATATATAAAAAAAATAAAATTGACCTAGTTACTTTAATATTTTTCAGCTTTTTTACACCAATTTATAATATTGTAAAATATAAACTATATTTAGTTTATAGAGAAAAAGAAACAAATTTGGATTTGATAGTCTTTCTTCGATTTTCCAACTCTGGAATTAACTTTTTCTTTATTTTCGTTTAATACCAATTTAGTTCTTGCTAAAATATAAAATAGGTTTAATTTCATCAGTTTGTGCTAGTTATCTTTATATACCAAAAAAGTTCAAGTTTTCCAGCTCTGAAACCGTCCTTTTGATTCCGCTGATTTTAAATTTTTCTGGACTATTTCTGTTACATCAATCCAAGACCGAAGTCTCAAGATTCTTTGGGAGCTTCGGAAAACCGATTTCACGTACGGACAGATGGAGAGGCGGAGAGACTGAGAGATGGAGAAATGGAGAGACGAAGAGATAGACATCGCTTATTTGACTTTCCTATTCATAAGGACCCAGAATATACATATCTACATTATGGCATAAATTTTAATATTGTGGAAATGACAAAGATACATACATACATATATCCTTTACCATTTTTAGTGAATAGTATAACAAAAATTACCACACTAATAGCTGATTTACATTAAGCATTTTTTCATGAAATTTCACGAATTTTGTTGCACGCAACCTTTTCTATTTGCTCATTGCAGCGCTATAAAAGAGAATCTTATATATAAAAGGACGTATAATGAATCTTTGTTGCATTTTTGGCAACTTTTTTGATATAAGCTGCTTCTTCAGGCCTCCTATTGACAAATAAAAAATTTTCATGTAACTAATTTCATGAAAAAAATGCTTAATGTAAATTAGGTATAAGTGTTAACAATCATTTTCATAGGTTTTCTTGTGCTGCTTTTATTCCCACAGGCCCTTAATGCCCTAGAACACTTTTTTTCATTTCACAAGAAAACTTTAAACAAATTTAACACCATAACAGAAAACTAGAATTAAAACTTCTGAAATAAATTTTTGAAAAACTCCTTTCAAAAATGCAGGAGCTTATTTTACCAAAACCAACCAAATTTTTGCTAAATTACCCCATAATTATTATTTTATTTATTTTTTGTATTCTGTGTTCCAAATGAAACAAAAATGGCAAAAGCACGTAGCCAAAAAGGCAGGGTATCCCAAGTGTAGAAGCTTTCTTCGGTTGCTGCGAACGACCTATACCTTCGTATAGGAAGTAGGAGTTTCCAAGATTCACTGCTAGAGTTTTTTATGGTCTCCTTCATTTAATCTTATTAAAAACATTTGCACTTGATAATGGAAAATTCCACAAAAAACTAACTGTAAGCGATACAGTTAGTTGCGGTAACCATTAACAAGTGCGAGTGAGACGCAAAACTCTCGAAGGCCAATAAACAACAGTGGCCTGGTTGCATTTAAGAAATAATTGCCAACGACGCGTGATGTTGACTCGCCCAGAGCTGCTTTACGACTGAACCCCATAATTAACATAAATATTTCATTGTAACGAATCATCAGTAAAACTAAATGCAGATAACATATTATATTTTAAAACGCAACGATTGCGTGTCTGTCGCCTTGTCATGTTCGCCTTTCATCGCTTCAAAAAAATATATTTAAGGTGTACGTACAATTTAAAATTTCCAGCTAATCTTGTGTAGGGTAATGGACAGAACTAAGAAACTAGGAAATCAGAGAAGACTTGTGCATACATACGTACATATGTAACAATCGACTAAGTACCTTCTTTTGTGTAAATATGTTACAACTTCCGTTAGTTGCTAGTAAATAAAGGAAAGGAAACAGCAGAGAATATAACAAAATTGTAAACAACAATAGAAACAATAATAACATGAAAATGAAAAAATAACAAGCAAAAGGTTTACACACTACTTTAACTATCAACTGTACAAGTTTTTCTGGTCTCAGAAATATACAAACATACATACATACGAATGAAAAACAAAATTACAATTTCATTCCACTCAACTCATTCAACATACAAAATAAAAAGAATGAAACATGCCAGCACGTAAATTACTCTTATGTACGTATGTACATACCCTGCAGGAGAATAGGCGATAATTGTCTAAAAGCTACTAGTATAAATACTAGAATAAGAAGAACTAGTGCAAAAAGGGTTAAAGTTGTTGTGTAAAATTACTAGTGCTGATGAGTACTAGTATATGAAGTAGTTCCAAGGCACCACATTGCAAAATAAATTTTGACTGTCTAACAGAGCCCTTGCACTGTATGAAAATTGGTATCATATAATTACTAAAATTTTATAAATTATTAATTAATTAATTTTTTAAATAATTATAATTACCCTTTTGTATTTCTGAATTTTTCATAAATAATTGCTAATTTTAAGTAGCAGTTGTCACTGGGTAACAAAAGAATAAACCACCAATTTTATAGGATTTTTCTTTACAAAAGAACTGGTAATAAATTAGTCTTAAACTAGTACCAATGGTACTAGTAGTTTTCTAAACATACTCAATGCTAATTTGAGCATTAAGATAGTATAGGAAAGTATACAGTTGGGAACTAGTGGTGGTGATTTCTGTACTAGAAAAATACTAGTTGAACACTAGTTCGTTCTCCTGCAGGGTACCTACACATGTAAGTATGTATGTGTGTGTGTTCGTATGACATACAAATAAATACAACAAAAAAAACGTTTGTAATGATTGTTTGAAAATTACAGAGAAAAAAAAAAGTAGAGAAGAAAACAACAAAAAGCAAGCAATTGTTGTTATCAAAGCATAAGTGGAAAATAAGCCAAAACAAAATGTGCATTACATTTGATTATGCAATTGTGTTATTCTTATTATTTTCCTTCCATTCTTCTGCTGCTGTCGGAAAAGTCATAAAGTGTAGCAGAAATAAGCGACATAAAGTTTCCAGCCACTTAAAACATTTGTATGCTTTTATAAACTTATCGCCTTGACTATGCGAAAAATAATAATAGTCGACAAAATAATTGTTAACAAAAATGATGAGAATGCACATATAAACAATATAATGTAATTTTGTTTAATTAACTTTAAAAATTTCTTTTAATTTTACTTCCAGTAAAAAATAGTTTTAATAAATTAACTGCCAGTTTATGTAAGACAATAAAAAAGCACTTACATTTGTTTTTTTTTCAATAAAAATAAGGAGACGAGCATTTTTGATTGTCTTCCATAAACTGGCAGTTAATCTTTAAATTTTCGTATTTACTGCCAGTTTGTGGAAGACAAGCTCCTGCACATGATTTTTATTCAAATGATGAAGGAAGAAGTTGGTAATTATGCGTATAGACTGATCCACTACGCTAAGCTCTACAACAGCAATGACTTCTTTTGTACGCACTGTACGACGCACAGTGTCGTGAGTTCATATAACGAGCGGCAAAAAATGGAAGGAGTTATCGTAAAGAAATAAAATTTGGCACACATATTTTAATTGATAAAATATAATCACAAACAAAATTTCGACATTTAAATTTCAAGGATTCGTGTCCTTCCCATATATACTGAAACAAGAAATTACCATAACAGACATAAGAATAATTGTAACTGAATGAAATTTTGTTCAGACATTAATTTTAACATATTTAATGCTTCGTCGAAGTTTCGTTCATTGTAGAGGAAGAATACGTATACCTCAAAAATGTCATTTTTAAAAAAAAGTAATGAGAGAAAAATTTTTTCCTACACTTATAAAATATATAATATTAATCATACCTCACAGTTAGGCCACTCGAATTTCAAGGAATCGTGTCCTTCCCACACATCCTGGTACTAATTAATGTACTAAAAATAACCAAATTCTAGCTTAAAATAAATTTGTGTGATAATTACTAAATGCCATTAGTTTATAACAAAATTTTGGCTGCCGAGCTAGAAGATGTCCTTTTCATCATTTGCTCATTTGTTGCGAAACTAAACAAGTATGAAAGTATCAAAAATATATTTTTTAATTATAATGGGTTTTTTATAGAATTACTCTATTCAGGCTTCCAAGGTCATTCAAATGAAAAATATAGCTATACTTAAATCTGACAAAGGAAATAAAACTGTGATTATGTATAGAGAGGATTATAAGAGAGGGATGAACAAACTTCTAGAAAATAAGACAACGTATAAAGCACTACGTACAGACTCCACACAGAATCTCCAGCGAAAAAACAACAAATTAATAATGCATCTTTACAAACAAGAATATATTACCCAATTTGAAAAATCTAAACTGTTTTCGGATCACGCTACAGCACCGAGACTATACGGCTTGCCCAAGATCCACAAGCCAGACGTGCCTTTACGGCCAATATCATCGTCTATGGAAGTACCATGCTATAATCTGTCTAAATATATGGGAGTTATTTTAAAGAAATTTAACATAAAAAATTCAATAGAGCTTAAAACAAGATTAGAAGATATTATTTTGAACGATGACGAAATCTTTGTATCATTGGACGTGGTATCGTTATTTACTAACATACCGATACATTTAGCTATAAGAAATATTATGGAGAAATGGGAAATTTTAAAAAATCATACCAAAATACCAAAAACAAAATTTTTAAAACTGCTACAATTTTGTTTGAACGAAAACAATTATTTCATATATGAAGACACAATATATAATCAAACATATGGAATGCCAATGGGAAACCCTCTATCTCCAACTATTCCCGACATTGTGTTAGATACTCTTTTAGATAAAACAACGAATGAACTAAGGGATAAAAATATAGAAATCAAACTATTAACGAAATATGTATATGACTTATTTGCCATTGTAAAAAGAAAGGACGAAAAAATCATAATGGAGGCTTTTAACAATTATCACAGCAAAATAAAATTTACAATTGAAAAGGAAATAAACAATTCGCTGCCTTACCTTGACGTGAGAATAATTAGACACAAGAACAGAATTATAATAGACTGGTACATGAAACAAATATCGTCAGGCAGAATAATAAATTATAATTAAACACAGCCAATTAAACACAACATAAATACAATTTCAAACTTTATTAATAAAGTGTTACATATAAGTCATAACAAATTCAAAGATAAAAATATTAAAATAATCACAGCAATACTTACACAGAGAAAAAACTGCCTCATAGAATCAATAAGATTTTCTCTATGAAACGTTTTTAGGCTAAGGGGTATCCCAGCAGAAAGAAGCGAAGATTTTTTCATAGAGATTCCTTGTTGTTTTTATGTGGTAAATCTTATTAATTTTATCAAGAAGAATACCACATAAAATCAAGAAGAAATCTTATTATTCCCAACTTTTATATGTTTGTTGAATAGGTGTATTAAAAACATTGGAACTAAAAGTCTTAAAAAAATCAAATTTCTTTTTACTTTATGGAATGATTAAAAAATTCAAGATTTTATATTAGAAAAATACACAATTGATAAGTTTTAGGCTCTTATAGACACGGAAAGTTTACTTTGCAAAGTCTTAATTCAGGTGTGTGAAAGACAGAGTGATAAATACTATCTCTTTCTGTCTTTCTCCCTGCTGAATTAAGGCTTTGCAAAGTAAAGCTTCCGTGTCTATAAGAGCTAAAACTTATCAATTGTGTATTTTTCTAATATAAGATCTTGAATTTTTTAATCATTCCATAAAGTAAAAAGAAATTTGATTTTTTTAAGACTTTTAGTTGCAATGTTTTTAATACACCTATTCAACAAACATATATATACACAGTTTTAAAAAAAAAAAATAAACGAAAAAGCAAACAGATAGATAGATGGATCAATAAAAAATAAATTAAAAAGGAATAAAATAAAAAAATCTTTCATCATTACTTAAACTATTTCAGTTAGCTAAAAAGTATTCGTTTAACAGAAGGAGAAGCAAACTATTTAGCGTCACCTTTTATTTAAAAGTAAAGAGCGTAGACAGTCCAGTAGTCGTCAAATTTAGCCGCCGTCAAGCTTCTTCATGTATCAAAGCCGTTGGTACATAATAATTGTATTTTTATGCAATTTGCATCTAGTAGATAAAAACTGACATCTCAACTGACAAATCAAAACTAATTAGTTTGTTTCCACATTTATATATGTAATGATAAACATTACCAAACCAGGCAGCGAAATTTTAATGTTGCATTTTTTATTACACAGTCGCCATCATTCCGTTTTTATTGACTTTGATTTTTTCTCTTTTAGTAGAGTGTTTTTGTCGATAGTATCGCTATCGAAAAAAAAATCGATAGTGCACTTAAAATAAAACTATCGATACTATCGATAGTACCATCGATAGTTTTGCAGCTCTATTAGAGTGTTTGTCTATCAGTCAGAAGTTTGCTGGTTCAATACTTGTCTCCTTTCTAAGTATATGATATAGAATTTAAATGAAAATATATAAGCAAAGTACAAAGAACAAGGAAAGACATATTTTTTTTTTATTTTATGAGGTCGCCTCATAAAATCAAGAAGAAAACTTCATTAAAAAAATCAATAAGATAACCTCATAAAAACTACAAGATTTCTTCTTGATTTTTTCAAAAAGGTTTTCTCTATGAAATTAATAAGATTTCCTTATTGAAAAAAAACCATAGAGATTTCTTATTAATTTTGTTCTATTTTATGAGGTAATTATTAGGAACTGTTTTTTCTGTGTACGAATATGATGTCAGTTTTAAAAATTTAAAATGGCGAATGCAATATGGCGGACAATTTAAAAAAAAAAAAATGATCGAATTCGCTTAAAACTTATCACACGGGATTTTTTGAGGTCGCTGATTACGAATCTGATGCTAATTTTTAAAAATTCAAAATGGCGTGCAATTTTTAAAAAATTTATCGAATTCGCTTAAAACTTATTACGCGGGAATTAGGTGTACTACCTAAGTAAAATATGCTCTATTAATTGAAAGGGTAAAGGGGGGGGGGGACCACCACTTGACTTTTTTACACTTTTTAGTAGTCTTATTTTTAACTTATAAAGAAGAGTAGTGGAACTGTTTGGAACTTTTTTTATAGCTCTAGCTAAAGTAAATTTTTTAATATATTTCATAACAAAAAAAAGTATACTATATCTACACAACACATAATTGCTGCCTTAAAAATAACTGCAAATTAAATTAGATACCTGATGCTTAAAAATATATTTAAAAAACTTTAAACTGTAAATTTACAAAAAATTGTCGAGTGTAGCAACAATAAACGGTATAGATAACTGCTGACAGGTATAACTGCGTGTAACACAAAATAATACTTTGCACGCACGTACAGACTAATATGATGCGTTGAAAAAAATAAATGCTTATAGGTTGATTGCGTACTTGCATATAGAACATATTAAGTGCAATAGTGGTTACATTTAACAAAATAAAAAATTCCATTTTTGTCGTCGTAATTCGGTAATTTGTCCCTCTGTGCAGCGGTTTGGTCGTGTATGGGCGTTTTTGTGCGATTGTACGGTTTGCTATTTTGTTGATGGTACTAGCTTGCTGGTGTAGTATACGGTGAAATTATCTCAGTTGAGCAAAGTTGTCATGGAGTAAACATGCATTTAAGAAATATATATATTATTGAAACATAATTTGTTTCAATGGAAAACAGAATTTTAGCACTTTAGTTATACATAGCTGCTAATTTTAACAACATACCAATAATATATGCAACAAAAACTGTGTCGCTATACATAACCACCCTTCCCGCAATTTTTTAAGAAATGAATATTGTACCAGCTTGCTGGTATGTTGTGTGGTTCGAGCATGAATGCTCAATCGCTTGATTGTGCGTGCATGCTGTTGTAGTGTATGGGCCGCTTAAGAGACCGATTCGTGTGTTATGCTCAATCCGTAAACCAGGAGCGAGAACACGATTGAAACGAAAAAGAGGGTTGCTGTTCAGACACTGAGTGATTCCGCCTCATTTTTTAGGTCTTTTGAGTGAGAAGACCGCACAGAGAAATTTGGTTGAGCATATTTTGCGAGCTCTGCTTTCTTTCTTTCTTAGGTTTCACTAAAAAGAATGAAATGTATCCCACAGTCCATTACATAAAATTATAAATTTTTTTTATTATTCAGTTCCTTAAAAATTGATTAATTCCTTACTCGAACAAAATTAAAAATATAATAATTGCGTAATGTACTCTTTTCGTCACTCTTAATCTTATGCCGTCTACCTTCTTTCATCCTTTCAGCTGCAATTAGTTCAATGTATATCAAATTAGTTCATTCATTAGTTGCTGTCAGACAGTCGTAATCACAGACAAAATAAACTGATTTTGTTTTTTTATGTACGAATTAAAATTCGCACAGAGTTACAATTTTAAGCACACACTCTTCTTCATACACTTATTCTATATGAAGTATATATTAATATATATGTATATATTCATATATTTATATACATACATCTATTAAAAACATAAAATCAGAACTCTTAGCAGCTGCTTGTTAAGGCTGCCTTTGATTTTTGCCACGTTGCAATTTTCTTTCAGTTTGAGTCATCGAGCCTGTTGTCTCATTATGCTCATTACGTGACTTAATGCAATAATGATAATAATAATTATAATGATAATGATGTTGAATAGAGTAGGACAATTACAACTGAAAACAACAAAAACACAAGAAAACTACAGCATCACTATCTTCTCCATCAGCTTTATGGTGTCTGCTGTTAGGAAAGACTTGCATACATACATACATACATACATACATACATACATACATACATACATGTTGTTAACGGTAACCATTACAATGCAACACACTTGTAACAGTTAGCATCACTGTGACGACAATCAGGTATCGTATGCATGAACTTACGACTTCCTGTCTCTATTATTTCAGCATGTGCATGTAAGTAGTTTTGTCTGTCCTTATGTATTCTAACCAATATTTAAGTTTCTTAAGCTTGTGCTCTGATAATTGCACAAGATGTATATAAATGTATTAGCAAAATTGTGTGTGTGTGTGTGTGTGTGTGTTTATATGTGTGTAATATCTAATTAGTGTATGCAGCATATGTCTGCCGTGCAATTTCTACTTCATTTTATTTCCTTCAAATTAAATTGTTCAGTCGAACGTTTATGTGTAGTTTGATTTTAGATCTTAGAGCCCCTTTGGCATCTATTGTCATACTTGCATTTATTGTAGATTTTATGTAATTTTCTCATTAGTATGAGGGAGGCAATTTAAATAGCTTTCACCCTTATGCAACTCATTTATAAATTAGTTAAATCATGCTGAACATTTTTCCATGAATATATAATTTCTCCTAGCATAATTTATTCTTCTCTTTTTTTTAAATTAAATTATAAAATAAAGCAAAATTGTAACATTTAATATTCCATACACATTTGCCTTGTACATCATCTCAATAGTGATTAAGTGTGAAGCGAAATAAATTTGAGAGGTTGTTATATATTTACATACATGATTTATTAATCACTTCAAATTGTCAGGATTAAAATTTAAGAGTTTAGTTAAATAACTTATGTGTAGTTTCCACAGTGCAAGCAAGCGAACTTGTCTAGAAAATTTTTATAGGAATCATTCAAAAATTTGGGTGCTTTTTATATATTTTTTTTAGAAAAGTCCCTTGCTTGCAGTGTGAAAGCTACACGTTAGAGTAATTTGAATATTCTTCACAAAGATTGTGGTCTACGAACGATAACAAGAAAAAAAAGCAATGCGAGTCCGATCACAGAGGAGATGTGTAAACATCTAGTAATGTAATTTTTTTTAAGCTGGAAGTACTTATGCTTTTAGTATCTGTTTTTAAATTAATTAATTAAAAGTATCAAAACTTTCAATATTGTAAATACACATGAATTTGTTGGCTTTTGTTTGTTTTATTAAACTTAATTGGTTAGTAAATGGGCACACTGCAGTATATGTATATGTACTGCATTCAAAATTGCAGTAAGCAACTGATTACTAAAAAAATTCAGTAAATTTTTACTGCTAATGTACTAGTAAAATCGTAGGGCCGTAATCATAATAAAATTGTAGCAAGTGACAAAGTTTTTTCGTTCAAATTTTGAAACTTTTGTATGAAAAACATTTAGCCACTTGGTAGAATTTCATTATGAATACGGGCATTACTGATTACTGAAAATTCAATTCACCTCATCATATAACAAATCATTTAGGCAATTTATAAAAATTGTAGAAAAAAAATTTAGTAATCAGTAAAAATTTACTTGTTAAACATTTTTTATTGTTTTTACTGAAACTTTAGTGGTACTGCAGTGCTCATCTATGGTAAATGCCTTTACTTTTACTTTTTAATTTTTAATTCCTGTTGTTCATCGTTTAGTTGTTTCTGTTCTTGTTGTTGTGTACGCATTGCAATTAAAATAAATTCGCGCACATTCGGTTTTGATCATTTTTTTTTTATTTAGCTTTTTCCTTTTTTAAGTCTTTTCAGTTTAAGCAATTTTTTTCAGTTTTATCGCTTTTTTCTCGTTTTGGCGTTTTTTTTTCTCTTTTTGGGTTTTCTTAATTTTCGCAATTTTTTTCATTTTGGCGATTTTTTCATTTTGGCGATTTTTTTTATTTTTTGGGGTTTTTTTCATTTTGGCAATTTTTTTCTGTTTTTAGGGTTTTTTTTATTTTGGCGATTTTTTCATATTGGCGATTTTTTTGTTTAAGGATTTTTTTTCATTTTGGCGATTTTTCCGGTTTTTCGCGATTTATTTTAGTCCTAGAGATTTTTTTTAATTTGGTGCTTTTTTCGTTTTGGTGATTTTTTTTTTGTTTTTGGCGTTTTTTTTATTTGACGATTTTATTTATTTTTTTTTGATTTTTTAGTTTTACCGTTTTTGAAAATTTCAAGAGTTTTGCTCTTACGGTTTCCAAGATACAGCAAGTTGTCAAAATTACAAAGTCAAAATTGCATTAACTGATGGAACGAACAGCCATTGATTTAAATTTTTTAAATTTAGTGTTAATTGTTGTAGTCTGTATAAAAATACACTAACTTTTAAAATTTCAAGTGTATATGTGTACATACAATTGTATGTATATTACATGGGATTTTAACATTTTTTGTTGCTCGTCTTGGAACACCCTTTAGTTTTTAACTCTCATGTATTTATTGTTGTAGTGGCCAAATGTCTACACATTGTGTCCAAATTTCAAGTCCGTAGCTCTTACGGTTCATTTTCACCTTTGGTGTACGGAAATATACAGAAAAATAACCGGCGGCGGCTCACCGTCGGCTTCGAGCCGGTCGACTTGTTTCTCTGCTTGGCATTGCTTCTTTTAAACACTAATACACTCATACATAGCTCACATCGATTTGACAATGCAAAGAAATCTCAGCAAAGAAATCAAAGTCAAAAGATTTTTACCCCCTAGCGTATAGATGTTTACACATCAAAAAACTAATTAGGTGTATTACCAATCATGAAACTATTGCCGTTTTTAAAAGTGGACTCACATACAGCAAGTTTTGTTAAGTAACTTTTGAGTTTATGGGAGAGTGAACAGAACGTAAAGAAGAGATAAACTATCATATTTTTCTCTCTAGCCCATAAACATGATAGTTGAACAACAAAAATACCGTATGTTAGTCCAGTCTTAAAAAAATATTTATTTATTAATTTACACATATTATACAAAGTAAGTTTGCGTAATATAGTGTTGCTAAAAGGTTTTGTAACTGACTGTACACGACCTATGCCTTCACATAGGAAGTAGCAAGGTGGTTCTTAAAGAAATTCCACAAATAAAAACCCAAAATTATATGGTTATCCGTGGCAGATCAGTCAACCCAGTGCGAGCGAGACGAAAAACTCTCGAAGGCCAAACAACACACACACAAGCCTGACCGCACTTAAGAAATAATTATGATGACGTGAGACGCTGTTCTTCAACCCAGAGCTGCTTAACGACTGTTCTAAAAAATATTCTCATATTCTTATATCAATATTAAAGTAAAAATAACAAAAATTAAAAATTTTAAAAACCCCCGACTTTTTTCAGAAAAGATGTTATATCTTCTAAACGGCTGGACCGATTTTTTTCAAACATAGCTAAGAACCCTCTCGATCAAGTCATCTTTCAAACAGAAAACTAAATGAAAATCGGTCCAGCCGTTTGGCCTGTACGTGGACACAGACAGACACACAGATACACAGACACACAGATACACAGACACACAGACACACACTACAAACTTATAACACCCCTTTTTTTAGTCGGGGGTTAAAAAGAAAATGGAAGAAGAAACCTGAAGGCGAAAATAATAATAACAATAATACTAATTTCAGGAATTAGGGTTCCGTAGACCAAAGGTGAAAAGGAACCCTATTGTTTTCGCTTTGCTGTCCGTCTGTATGTCCGTCTGTCTATCTGTCTGTCTGTCTGGTTGTCTATCTATCTGTCTGTCTGTCTGTCTGTCCATCACAGGCTATTTTCTCGAGAACCATAAGAGCTACAAACCTGAAAGTTGTACAGAATATGTACAACTTTGACTGCTACAGCAACAAATACATGAGAGTTAAAAATTAAAGGGTGTTCTAAAACGAGCAACTAAATATATTAAAATCCCATGTAATATACATACAATTGTATGTATATAGACGCTTAAAATTTTTAAAGTAAGTTTCTTTTTATACAGGCTACAACAATTAGCACTAAAATTTAAAAAAAAATTAAATTAAAAGGTGGTCTATCAGTTAATGTAATTTTGACTATTTAATTTTGAGAACTTGCTGTATCTTGGAAACCGTTAGAGGCAGACCCTTGAAATTTTCAAAAACGGTAAAACTAAAAAAATTCCAAAATTATAAAATCGCAAGAAACCCAAAAAAAAAAAATTTTGAAAAACGAAGAAAAACGCCAAATTAACAAAAATATTTCTAAAACTAAAATAAATCGCCAAAAACCGGGAAAATCTCCAAAAATAAAAAAAAAATCGCCAAAAACAACAAAAAATTGCCAAAATTTAAAGCAAAAATCAAAACTAAAAAAAAACGCCAAAAAACGAAAAAATTGCCAAAACGAGAAAAAAGCGCCGAAAAAAAATCGCCAAAACCAAAACAACCCCAAAGACGCAAAAAAAGGCTAAACCTAAGAACGATATATTAGAAAAACGCTCAAAATATTATATGTTAAATTTTTTTTTAATTTTTATGAAAAGGAATAATTTTTTTTATATTTTTTATTTTTAAAGAAATACAACCCGCTAAGTGATTAGCGATCTATGGCGGGAAGCGAATCCACGACCTCTGGACTAACAGGCTAGCATTGCTACTACTCAGCCACAGGGGCAGGCACCCTATATGTATGATATATAATTGTTAATATATCCTATTTTCACAAAAAAATAGCACCACGCCGCTCCCCCAATCTTAGTATTATAAATAGAGTATAAAAAAAAATTACATATGGGGCATTAATTATTCGTGATGCGGACAAGCCAGCATTTTTTTTGCCGAAATTCCTTGATATTTGCAATGTAAGTATTTTTAAGTGGCATATCCTTTAACCTCGCTATCGAGAGAGGAAGATCATCAAGAATTGTAGAGCACGGTCGTCATAAAAATCATGTTTTAACATTTTTGTTTGGAATTGAAATAAAAGCAAAAAGACTTAAGCTCAAACAATCTAAAACATTACAAGTATTAAGTAAAGAAGAGAAGAAAAATTAAACTAGACTTTATTAGCTGTGGGAAATACCGATATTTTTCTGTGCATCCAGGCACTTCATCAGTACCCATATCTATCTACCGGGGTAGAGATCGCCATCAACATCAGCTATTTAACGCAAATTTTCTTACAAGTAACTATAGGACCCTTATGATTACTGTTTGAATATTCCCGTTGTTACGATAGAGAGCTTACATACAATATGCACTAACGTCACGTTACGCGAGGTTGTGAATTTAACAATTATTAATTTTTTGTTTTTCCAAATGAATAACTCTGATTTATTAAGCATACATACATAAATATAAAAAGCAAAATAATTTAAATGAGCGCTTGTTAATGATGACTACCAAATAAAATACAAAACAGACAATATAATATCAATGCTTTTTAAGCTTTATACATTTGATCATCAATTTTACTTAATTTCCTTTGTACACTACCACAAGCAAACCTCATGTTGCCAAGGCAATACGAATCATTAAGCTTCATTCCATTTGGGATTTTACTTCTTAGGCATGAACAAATAAATCTACCAACCAACCAGCCAACCAATCAAACGGCCTACCCATTCAATCTAGCCACCAAACAATTTAGCCCAGCTGGAGTAGCCCCTTTTGAAAATATTTACTCATTAATTTATTCGTACGAATGAATTTAACTTCATGTTCTGCGTTTGTAAACCCACTATACTATTTTTCTAGTTACTCTCTACCTGTAAAAATACTTGTTGGTTTTATCTCCATTTTTGTGAACATTTATATGTATATAAATATTTGTAGTTTTGTCTACGAAAGCTGGAAATTTTGATTGTTCAATATTGGAGTCTATACATACTCAGGTTAATTTTGACAAATGAATTCCTTTTCTCTGATGCATTACAGTAATTTAGCAAAATTAATGCTTCAGTTAATCATTTGGCTCTTTGTTGTTGCCATTGTTGATTTGGGGTTGGTGTAATTGTATATCTATTTTGCTTTTTTGTTAAAGGAAGTTTCTTGGCTCTAATCATAGACTCATTAAAATTGTATTTGTATTGCCTGTTATATTTCAAATGTTGTAGTTAGAGAAAAAAAAATTATCTAGTTATGAAAAAAAAATCAACCATAAACTGTTGCCAAATTAGTATTTTTGAATCTTTTGCTTTGATGATTGCAATATTTTTTTTTATATTCGTATAAGTACAGACAAATGTTTATAGTTTTTTCGTTTACATGTAGAACTGTTTGAAATTGTTCACTTTTTTTCGGTTATGCCAACAAAGGCTTCCAATATTGATAAAATATCTATTGTTTCATATAACAAAAACCTATTGGGTGTGGCTTGAGTCTGAACTCGGGCTTTCGAAGGACGTCAAAAGTATGATCTTATCGGAGGCTGCATGGCAATAGGGCTACAAATGCCGCTGGCAACAAATGTTGCCTGGTAGCCAGCTACTTAATCATTTTGAAGACGGCAGCAGCACCATAAATATATATTTCATTGGTGCCGCTTTAAAATATTTCACATTTATAAAAATAAAATAGTTTATTCGAAAATATAAAAAACAATCAGTTTATTTTTATACCCTTTACCAAACATGGTAAAAGAGTATATATAGGTTTGTCATTCCGTTTGTAATTTCTAGAATATTAATAAGCGAGCCATAAAGTATATATATTCTGGATCCTTATGCATAGGGAAGACGAATAAGCGATGTCCGTCTGTGCGTCTGTCCGTCTGTCTGTATGTGAAATCGGTTTTCCGAAGCCCCCAGAAAAGCTAGAGACTTCGTTCTCAGACTGGTGTGTCAGAAATGGTCGAACTAAGATTGGTATTGAAAATCAGCAAAATCGAGCAGACGGTCTCAGAGCTGGGAAACTTAAACTTCATTTTGCCATACAAAATAACTACCGAAAACTAGTTACTACTTTTTTTTATTAAATAAACTTATTTTATACTTCATTATGAATAAAATTAATATTTCTTAATAAAAAAAATATAAAAAAAAATTAAATAGAAGTTTCCAGGGTTGGAAAATTTTAACTTTTTTATAAAAAATTATACAAAATTAATTTACTAAAAGAAATTTTTCCTATTTTCTATAAATTAAATATATCTTATATTCTAAGAAGAAAAAGATTGGGTTAAAAAATCAGAAAAATCAAAAAGGATAATTCCAGGGATGGAAAACTTAAAATTTTTTGATATAAAAAATTAACTACCGTAAACTAATTTTTATATTTTTTTTATTAAATTAACTTATTTTATACTTCAGTAAATACTAAATTGGTATTTCAAATTAAAAAAATTAAAAAGACGTTTCCAGGGTTGGAAAACTTTAATTTTTTTTTCATATACAAAAGTAACTTACTAAAACATATTTTTCCTTTTTTATAAATTAGACAAATCTAATGTTCTTAAAAGAAATCAGAAAAACAAAAACGCTGATTCCAGGGTTGGAAAACCTACGATTTTTATCATATATAAAATTAACTACCTTTAACTAATTTTTTATTTATTTTTATTAAATAAACTTATTTTATACTTCACCACGAATAAAATTGGTATTTCAAATAAAAAAAAAAATTTTTAATTTAAAAAGACGTTTCCAGGGTTAGAAAACTTTGACTTTTTTCCTAAATTAACTTACTGTATCAATTTTACTTTTTTTGCTATAGATTAAACAATTCTTATATTCTGAAAATGATGTAAGAAATCAGAAAAACCAAAAAGGATGATTCCAGGGTCGGAAAACTGAAACTTTTTGAGATATAAAAAATTACTACCGAAAATTAATTTTTATTTTTTTTTATTAAATAAACTTATTTTATACTTCAGTAAGAATAAAGTTGGTATTTCAAATTAAAAATTAAACTTCAAAAAATTAAAAAGATGTTTCCAGTGTTGGAAAACTTTAACTTTTTTTATACAAAATAACTTACTAAAGCAAATTTTTCTTTTTCTCTATAAATTAAAGATATCTTATATTCTTAAAAGAAAGAGATTAGTGTAAGAAATCAGAAAAATCAAAAAGAATGATCTCAGGGTTGGGAAACTTACACTTTTTGTGATATATAAAAGTAACTAAGTCTAATTAATTCTTATCTTTTCCTTTATAGATTATACATATTTTACGTTTTGGAAAGAAAAGTTTGCAGTAAAGAATTATAAAAATAAAAACCACAGCTCCAGAGCTGGAAACTTTGACCTTTTTTCTGGATATTAAAGTAACTAAATAAAACATTTTTTTTTAATTTCCTTTTTTTTTTTTGTTAACTGACTTTCTATATTTTTTTAAGAACTACTAGATTGATATAAGGAATCAGAAAAATCTAATATAATGATTCTAGGATTTGTAAATTAATTTTTTTTTGTAGATAAAAGTTACTAGGTCAAATTATTTTTTTCTTTTTGTTTATACTTTATGTATGTGCTTATGTTTGTGTCTCTATACTACATAAAAACACTTTGGTAGAGGGTATATGTATAAGATTCGGCACAGCCGAATATAGCACTCTTACTTGTTTTCTTTGACGTTTAGTAATATTTGAAACTGTTCACCTTTCTGTCGGTTATGCCAACAAATGCTTACAATATTGACAAAAATAAATTAATATATTTTTCTTAAGAAAATAAAAATATTGATGAAAAAGGGCTCTGCAAAATGCATTAGAATAGACACTTTAGAAGTTCGTCATTTGCAAATCTATTCTTTAAATAATTCAGCCAATTTTTATTTTATATAAAATACTAAATTGAGTTCTTAATATACTGTTTAGAAACCCCATTCCAAAATCAAGTATTACTTTTTAATCGTTTTGAAAAAAAAAAGTCATAAGTCTCTGATTTCAAAAATTTTCAGCCTTTTCCAGGCTTTAGTTGAAGTTTATTTAGGGCAATAAATACAACATAAAGTTAGATAAAACTATTTGTTTGTTGTTCATTATAAAAATATAAATTTAACTTGCCTGCATGGAGAAATTTGCCTTTAACTTATAGATCACTTTGGATTAGAGTAAAACCGTACAAATGAAAAACTGTTTCTACATCCTATAAAATCCTACTTTTAACTATATTTAAGTTGAGACAATGACCTTCACAATTGTTTTAAAATTAAAACAACAAATAAGTTTGGCTTCTGTGCATTAGCATAGCTACAAATTGTTTCAAATGGGAGGGAGGGGGTGGGGGGAGCATTGTGACTTTTGATTTTTATTTGTAATAATAAAATAAATATCTACATGCAATTTTTAATAATTTTAGGAGGGGCAACAGAAATTTTTAAGGGGCAATGCATTTTCTAGAATGGATTTCTACGCCCACGATTCTGGCTTATATATGCGAAAAGCCTTTTCGTTTACAAGAAATTTGTTAATGTAGTATTTTTTTTTTAATTGCTTACATCTGCTGCATACCACTTTTATTTTGTAATTAAAACTAGAAATAATAAATTTAATAAAGTTTACACAACTTTTTCTGGTTTAGAAATTTCAAATTAGTACAGTGTAATTTTATTTTTATACTTGTCTTTAACACACATTCAAAATTTACTTGTTTTTCTGAAATACTTAATAAGAGCCAACAAACGTACACGACATAAAAGGGGAAGTTATGAATTTAAACAAAACATAATTTTTGTTCAAATACACTCATCTATGAAAGAGGTTCGTTTAAATTTATTGAAAGTTTATTGGGTTAACAAAAAAAAAAAAAAAAACTTTGCAAAAAAGGCCTAATTTATTATATATTCTAGCAAGAACAATAAATAAATATTTTATGACATTCACTAATAAAAAGTCAAGATATTTTGTCACGAAAGACATAAAAATGCATGCAAATAATATTTGATTTGATATTTGCTCATGTTAAAAATGTTATTTTATAATATTGTTAAAATATTTTATTTATTTTTCTCCTATTTTTAAAATAATATTTTAAAAATGTTTTTTTACTAACCCCCTTATGCAAAAAAATATTTTACTTTAGCTTTAAAGTTCATAGTAGTTGATAAGCACTTTAAGGCTAACATAGCTTTGTTAAAAAATCATATGCAAAAGACAACTTTAAATATTTTGTGATTTAATAATAAATACTGGTAACACCACCGTGTTCAACAACCACTTCACAGCTTATGATGTACAAAATTGAATACAATTTCATTCGGGTATTCAAATATTTTTTTTATTTTATTAAATAAATTTTTATTATCTTGAAGTAAAGCAACCTAATTTAAAAAATATGAGCTTCTGAATTAATAGGAAAACAGATAAATACAACAATGAAGTAAAAGTAAAAAAATGTGAAAAACTATCACAATTTGTTTTATTCGAATGAAACGAGTATTTGAATATCCAGCTTTTTTCGATTTGTTTTGATTGTATGTACATCACTAAAACATTTTTGTATAATTGTATTTATTTTAATATTTTTTTATGGATTTTGCGATGTATTTTGAAGCAGTTGGATAATTTGGTAATGCTTCCCATTACATGACAGAAATAATAAATTTAAGTTAAGAGCAGCCACTTCTAGCTTCATTTTCAGATGTAACATGAATCAGTATGTGCTATATTAGTAAAAATATTTGAGGTAGAAAATACACATTTTGGAAATATCAACTTAAAGTAGTCTTAACAAACGTGGGTGCCTACTTTAGAATTTTTATACAATAATTTTTTTAGAATACAACTTTACTTAACATTGCTTGGCAAAGCTTTATTAAGTTTTTTTGCATAAGACCCTAAGCTTCTATGTTTTAATACATAAATGTATGCTACCCAATATGCTGGTGAAACCTTTGAATAAGATTTATTAAGGACTTTTTCAATCGTGAATTAATCGATATAACTCTGATATATCATATTTATTTGGATTTATTCTTCCATACCATCTTCTAGCTTTAATAGTTGTATCGACAGTATGAAACTAAATGAATAAATATATATAGAAAATTAATCTAACAAACTTAATTCAGCCAAAGAAGCTGGTAATTAGTTTTCATAACAATTAATTAAAATAATTATGTAATTTAATATATAAATAAATATTTATTTTACCAATCATTAGAGGCCCTATCCACTAGTTTTGTTTGAAATTTTAAATTTATATGACACAATGTTTTCATTGTATTTAAATTTTATAGGCATTTAAAATTTTAACAATTTGAAATGGTGCACATAAAAGGCCTAAAATTAAATAATTATATTTTATAATTATTAAAAATATAACATGTGTTCCAAATGGCAAATTATTCAACTAACTATAATATATTTTTTATACATGTAAGTAAATAATATAGAGCTGCATGAACAATTCCATCCATGAAACTTCTGAAATGTTTGTTTACTAAAGCCCAACTTCGAATAAATATGTTAATACTCAACAAACTGTTGCTTTTAACATACTGTAAGTGAAAACGTTTCGTTTCATACTGTTAACACAAAGAGATTGTTCATTGAAACGACTTTTGTTCATGCTGCTTTCTCTCATCTCATCTTTTGTTATTAATTCGCAATAGCAATGTTGCCAATATAGTGAAATCATGGAATTTTTTGTATGGGTCGCACATGTGTAATAGGTTTCACTTTTAAATTAAGGTTTTAACTTTTACACATACATACATAACTAAGTACATATGTATGTATATACCACACATATTAGTAATACATATTTTAATTTGTCATTTGCATTTTTAAATAATATAAATCTTTAAACTATTTTTATATTATATATTCTTGTAATGAACTGCACACAACCCTGAAATGAAATGCTATGGAAAGAAACACACACTTTTAGATGAAAAATTAAAAAAAAGGAATTGGTTTATGAAAAATGAATATATTCTTAAGCAAATTTGATTATTAGTTGTGTAGGTGTCTAACGGTTTTGATCACGTGCTTGTTTTTTTTTTTAATTTCATATGATATAAAAAAAAATTGAAATTGACAAAAATTAAACAAAAAACAAAAAAAGTACTCGTTTCCAAGCGAAAATAACCATTTATATTTTTCCAAGCAAACATATAACTAACAAATATTTTTGAAATTAATATTTGTAATAAAACTCAAAAAATTTGATTATCATCACCCTATATAAAAATACGAAATTTTAAACAAGAATAACATTGCATTGAAAAGAAAGATAAATATGTGTAATTTTTTTAACTTCCTTTTCGGCGATTATTCTTATATTTTCCCTTTTCCTACAACTGGCAACACTGATCTTTAAAAGCATATTGGGTCTAATGCAATGATGTCAGTTTCATGGCACAATTGTGCAAACTAAAATCACACACATTCTTAAGGTAGAATTAGTAAAATCGTATCGTGATGTTGCGTGCCAGCTGACAAAAACCGTACGATATGCAATGCATGTTACTAGTTATAAAATATGTGGTGGTAGCACTGCTGACGTAGGAATCTGCAGAAAACAGATTTTTCTGTAGCGAATGTCAAAAACGCCGTATTTAATGCCAGACAAAAAAAAAATGTGCTATGCAAACTGTTACATTTTCTATAACTTTTGCACAAAGTTGAACGATACGGCAAGCTGTAAAGTAGAATGATACGACTTTACTAATTCTACCTTTATTCTCTTCCATTTAGTCGTCAATGAAACAGCGACGATAACACTTGCGCAGCGGGTGTATTAAGTTCTTTATAGATACAGTGAAAGAAAAAAAGTGGTATGCGAAAAATATTCAATGTATTTTATGTTACAAAACTTTTAAGGAAAGAAATGAATATATATTAAAAAGTCATTTTGGTATTTTTTGGAGCAGCTTTACTAAACTGCATTTAATATCAAAACTTAAAGGACCAATAACTTGGAAACTATTGGTCGCAGCCAATTTTTTTGTTTAATTTTTTCTTCTTATTTTTGAAGTTTCTATAAGATAAGCTATTTAACAATTTATTTTTGGAATTTCTTCACAGTTTTCTATGACAAGTTTACAGTGCCGTAACTCGGAAAATATGTATCGCCCGCAACTTTTTTATTTAATGTTCATTCCTTATTTTTTAATTTTCTATCATATATACTCCTTATTATATATTTTGAACTGCTTCACAAAACTGCATTTGTTGCAAATATTTCTTTTTTTTTTTGATGTACTTCAGAGACGAATGAGACAGCTTTTCTCATACATACAACTATAGCTTTATTTTTGACACTACTGGTCTAATGCATGGGTGAACATCATGTAGCAAATTTTTGCAAATCGAATTCACACGTATTCTTATTCTCTTTCATTTTCTCTTATCTGAGATAAATTTTTGCTTATCTTTTTACTTATTTTTCTCAAACGCACTGCGAGAAATTTATTATGAATTCTGTTTATGTTTAAAAATGCTTTTGCTTACATGAAAATTAAAAATTATTTTCTCTTACAAATTGGTTTTTAGTCAGAATTTAAGTGAATATTAATGTTTATTTATTACATTTTGTTGAAACGGTTTTATAGAAAAAAATTCTTTCATAAAAAAATCATATAAGACTTACTTTTATTAATTGTTTCTGCCTGTGTGTTTATCTTTTTCGCTCACTTACACAACCTTAACTTTATCTTGGTCACCCATGGTCTAATGCATAAAACGTGAGCTTGAGCTCGGACTCGATTGTTTGAGTAAAAGGTGCTTGTCGTATGCATAATAAAATTTGATGTATTTGCTTTTACTCACTGCTCACGTTTGATCTCGTGTTGCTCAGTTTGAACTAAGTTAGATGAGCTTGTACTCATTTTCATATGCATAAAAACAAGCTTTTGTTTTCTTTTGTGAGCTCTTGCTCAAATTTTGTTGAGCCTCCCGTATAGTTGACTCGCGTACACTAAAAAGGAATCATGGCTGAAAATTTGGTGCCACAAAGAAATACAAAATGTTATCAACAGCGTAAAAAAATTTAACAGGTGAGGATGAAAAAATTATACAGGTTTGTATTCTTAATTATTTTTTTAATATAATTTATAATAATAAAATAATAAATACATAGGTTTGATGATAGTAGCATCTGCTGGTTGGCTAATTACTTTTTTGGGGAGTCAGAAGAAATACGTGGTGGTGCCCTCAGCAACATTGATACAATTCTACTGTATTTAAGATTTTGTGCAGATCCTGGATTTAAAAATGGTATAGCTACCGATATTGGAGTCCATTAATCCACTGTATCGCGAACTATTGCAGAAGTTGCGAAACTTATATCTGCCAAGACAAGCGAGTGGATAAAATTCCCGAAATGAAATAAACGATGCTCCAATGACTCACGTTTCTTTCCATAAGTTTTTCTTGCAAAATCTGCATTTCTGAAGGAATCACCCACCTTGTTTTGCGTTAACAAAACAAGCCTCTGCAGACTTTGAATATTCAACTCCCTTGTCTCATCAGTTTCATAACGACTCAAAACTGCTGTTGACTTTTTTTAACCTTCAAAAATAAACTACATATAGCAAAATCTAAAATAAGATTGCCTAATTTCTGTTACACATGTTTCTATTATTTGTTTTTTATTATTTTTACGGCCTGTCCCACGATGTCACCAAAAATCGTTCGATCGAATACTTATATTGAAAAATTTTCTAATGTTATTGTTTTTTGCAATACAAGTTGTCGATCGAACGATTTCTGGTGACATCGTGGGACGGGCCATAAATGCTTGGTAATTGACTTTTTTCTAGTAAATATTTATTTTATTATTTCTACTAAAAATTTAGAAATGTCGTCAGTTTGTATTGTATTATTATTATTATTTGATTCTACTTCTACTTCACTTTCACTTGACGACATTTTTGCACTTCAATAACCATTAGACGTTTGATCTCCCTTTGCTCAAGTAATTGCAATTGGTTTGAACTCATTTTTATGCATACGAAATTGAGCAAAAGCTGTTGCTGTTTGATTGAGCTCAACTTACGAGCAATTGCTCACCTGACTCAACTCAGCGCTTTTACTCGTTTTTATGCATGAGACCCAATGTTTTTGCATGAACTTAATCGAGATTTACTCAACACATGTTCTGTTTCACATTTGGAAATGTTAGTATGCTCTTGTAGAAGTAAACAAACCAACATCATTTTACTGCGTTCTTAACTATTGAGTATTCATTGTTCTTGTTTCATAGTTATTCATCTGTATGAAATAGAAATGAAACGAATAAAAAATTATAGCGAAAGTTTCATAAACATCATTATTTAGTTTCAAGCATATGTCTAGTAAATATTACCCGTAATATCGAATGAAATTTCATTATGAAGCTCTAGCGTTTAGCAAATGCTGGCGTATGAGTAATACGAAATTAAAAATAATTGCTCATACGTTTTAGTTAAGCCAGAAGCAGAGCACGAAAACAAATGAAAGTAAACGGCTGCTCTCGTTTTCTTGTGGCCTTTGCAGTGTGTAATTAAAAAAAATAATATTAATAGAATAAATATCTAAATAATAAATAAGAACAACCTGCTGTCGCAATCCGCTAGTGATTTTTGTAAGAATAGAAATTTCCTTAGATCTTTTGGTCTTAAAAAAAAAAATACTTAGAGTAAAGAAATGGGGAAATGAGCGGAACTTTAGACGTATGTCTCATGTTATCACATGTTAAAACAAATATATCTTTAGCAGCATTGAAAAAATGCTTAAGTCATATTTTACTGCAGAGCTGTTTTAAACTTTCAAGTCTGAATTTTCATAAATTTATTTCCTTTGCAGTTAAATTGGGAAATTCGGTATTCTCTATAACTAATAATAATTTGAAATAAACCAAAGTATAAGCAAAATTAAGCTTTTATTCCATATGAAATTATAAGTTGCAAAAAAGATAACATTGCGCTGGAATTTTCTGAAAAATCGTACAACATAATTGATATTTTTTTCTAGAAGTACTTTTAAATATGAAGAATACTGGGAGGCTACTAGCTCGCCTTAAGCACTGCTTCATTTTTGTCACAGATACAGGAGATTTTCTGCTCAAATATAAAATTTGCCTCCTGAAACTCCTTGCACATAAATATTTTTTTTTTTTTGCTTTTGGTATTAACAAAATAGATTAATACATACATACACATAGTTATACATTACATATGCATACACAGAAAAAAAAATATTAATGCAAAATCATCATAAAAAAATGTTAATTGCAAATCATATTAAATTAATTACAAAGAAGATGTTGTTTAGGTTTATTGTTGTTTATTTGCATTGTTCACAGCTATAATGCACTGTTGTGCTCAGTCGTGTGACTTGTTCTCATTTTGTTGTTGTTTATTTGAGAAAACTTCCTGCCGCTGATTAATAGTCTTCACTGAAAGGATACCCTTCATTCAGACAATTAAATTATTCATTGTATTAATGAAATCTTTCATTAAAAGTCAGCTAATGAAGCCGTTCATTGGATCAATGAAGAATGATTCATTGTATTTATGAAGCTAATTTTGGAGGCTATGTCATAAATAGAATGAAACTATTTCATTAGCTTAATGAAACTTTTTCATGAATTGAATGTAATTGTTTCATTGATTTAATGAAGTTTTTACATACCATAAATTAAGTTTATTCATTAATATAAAGAAAATTTCATTAAATTAATGATGAGATTTTCATAAATATAATGAAACAGAAGCAGTAAATAATAAAAAACATGAAATGATATCCCCTCCAAACCATCCACTTAATAAAATATATATTGATTTTCTTAATACATATGTATGTAGTTAATGCATATATGTACATATGTATTTATGTATGTATGTATTTATTAAAGTCAAATGTTTAAAATTTAAGGAACTCATCAGTAGATTTGAACCCAAAAAAACATTTAAAGTAATCCGAAATACTTACATGTTTATTGTAAAACTCTTAATATGTTGTTGAGAATCACAATACACAAGCATAAGTTTAAAAGAATCAAACCAAAATCTGAACAAAACAAGCATCTTTATAAGATGTTTGGCACAAACTTTTTGTGTTTGTATAGAGATAAGGGATGTGAATGGATAAAAAAAAGGGAAAGAAAGAGATATCTGCTATACAATGAAGAATATTACATTGTATAAATGAAATGATTTCATTGTATTTATGACGACCATACCGCTTTGAAATTAAAAGAGATTAGAAAAATAAGAAATAGAAAATATTTTTTTAACAAAATAACTATTGATTTATTTATGTTTGATAAACTGTATACAGTAAGAACACAAAACTTGTGGAACTTATTTATATTTGCCCCAAATTCGTCAAAAAGGAAAATTCGTTTAAACAATGTAACGATTTTCATTAATACAATGAACTATGAAGAACACAAGAAGAGCATAGATTGAAAGATTTCATGCATACAATGAAATTGTTCATTGTATTAATGAAAAGTTTCATTAATGTAATGAAGAACATTTAATGAAACCGTTTCATTCTCTGAATGAATGATTTTCCTTTCAGTGTTGTAGTAAGAGGATCGCAGTTTCTTATCCTACCAATAAGCCATTTAAGTACTTATTAATCTTAAGACTATTCAAGGTTGTTTTAGCTGCAGCGGCAAGTGCGTTGACTGCCATGTGGTGCGTTTGAGTTCAAATCTTAGCCGGGAAAGCAACTATACATATATGACACAAACATTTTCCTGATAGTTGTTTCAATATACACATACATCAGGTAAGTTAAATAAAACAGTGTCTCCCAGTTTTGCCCCAAGTCATGCACTTTTTATATGGGCCCCCATAGATTTGGAGCCTCGATTTCATTTTTGAATTTTCTTAGGCTCATATCTTGCAAACCATTCGGAATGAAATCAAAAAATTTTCAGGAAATTTTTCACTTTTGCGGCTACCCAAAATGGTATTAAGAATTATTCCTACAAAGTTTGTATGTTCTAAAAAGTTGTTTATTGAGATCTTTGGTACATTTTTTGTATTTACTTGTTTCCTTGAATTTAGAACGGTTTGCTACTTATGGACCTGAACAGGGAAAAAAAAGGAAAAAAATTGATTTTTTTTTAATGTTTTGCGATTTTGATGTTGAAGATGAAATTTTTTTGATTTTATATGTTCACAATTTTTGTTTTTTATGACAAGAGCCACAACTTTGTCTCAGAGGGTAAATAAAAAGTCCAAATAGTTTGCAAGATAAGAGCCTGAAAAAATTAAAAAATGTCACCAAGTCCCCACACTTGTGGGGTTCCATAAAAAAACCTCTGACTTGGGCCAAAACTGGGAGACACTGGTATTTTTTTTTGTCTTTTATAACGTATATGGTTCCATTTCTATGACTTAAAAAATTATAGACATAAAACGAAATTAACATATTAAATGAAAATCATGTTGTTTCAACTTGAAAGAACTTTGACTCAACATGATTCTTCATTTTGATTTAACGGCACTTCAGTATAAAATCAACATGAATTGAAGTTATTTTAAAAGGAAAAATATGTCTAAATTTTACTTCAAATCAAGTTGAATTAGCTTCAAACACATGTGAAGAAAATTTATTGCTGAAAATTTTTAAACCAACCTAGTTTTCGTAGATTTTATATATGTATATGTGTATATGTTTTACTTTTCATAACCGCGCTATAATTGCATGGGTGTTTTGTTTTACTTTTAAATAATGTTTACTCTACCAATTTTATACTCTTTGATTTTACATGCATACACTTATTTTTACCTAAAAAAATGAAAGCGCACCAAAGTTTATGTAACACACAAACATATGTAGAGACAAGAGTATTTGATGCAAATAATGTCAAACTACTAGAAAATTTACAAAACATGCATGTTTTCCTAACACGTACTAATACAATTATGTGTGAACGTAAATGCACAGTCGGTACTTCTGTTGCGGCAAATATATAATTCTATAGATAATAAAAAAAAGAAAAAAAAGGTTGCATTTCATTTCCCACTTCAGGTAAAACTTTTATTGCTGCTATTGCTTTTGTAGTTCGATTTCTGCAATAAAATGGCACACTAATGCAATATGGAGCACGCTGTATCGTCACGTTTGTAAGTTTTTCTTTAACAACACCTTCAACATTTCGTTAAAATATCAAAGATGAAATGTGTTGAAACTATTGATTACCACTAGTTATTTGAGATGCCAGGATGAGTTTAGTAATTTCTAATGTACAGTCTAACTCTTAGCGATAAGTACATGCTAGAAATGAGCACAAGCCGTGAAAAAGTGCACAGTATTGAATTTTTTTTTCAAGAGCAAATATTGTTTGTAGTGGTGATCGTAATTGAGTGTAAATCAAAAATAGAGAACAAAGAAATAAAAAAAAGAAATGTGAGTCCGATCACAGAGGAGATGTGTAAACATCTAGTAATGAAAATTTTTTTTTTAATTTGGAAGTATTTACTTATGCTTTTAGTATCTTTTTTTAAATTAATTAATTAAAAGTATCAAAACTTTCAATATTGTAAATACACATGAATTTGTTGGCTTTTGTTTGTTTTATTAAACTTAATTGGTTAGTAAATGGGCACACTGCAGTATATGTATATGTACTGCATTCAAAATTGCAGTAAGCAGTAAATTTACTGATAACTAAAAAAATTCAGTAAATTTTTACTGCTAATGAAATTTAATTTGCATTACCAGTAAAATCGTAGGGCCGTAATCATAATAAAATTGTAGCAAGTGGCAAAGTTTTTTCATTCAAATTTTGAAACTTTTGTATGAAAAACATTTAGCCACTTGGTAGAATTTCATTATGAATACGGGCATTACTGATTACTGAAAATTCAATGCACCTCATCATATAAGAAATCATTTAGGCAAGTTATAAAAATTGTAGAAAAAATTTTTAGTAATCAGAAAAATTTACTTGTTAAACATTTTTTATTGTTTTTACTGAAATTTTAGTGGTACTGCAGTGCTCGCTCATCTATGGTAAATGCCTTTACTTTTCCTTTTTAATTTTTAATTCCTGTTGTTCATCGTTTAGTTGTTTCTGTTCTTGTTGTTGTGTACGCATTGCAATTAAAATAAATTCGCGCACATTCGGTTTTGATCATTTTTTTTTTTTTTTTTTGATTTAGCTTTCTTCCTTTTGAAGTTTTTTCAGTTTAAACGATTTTTTTTCAGTTTTATCGCTTATATCTCGTTTTAGCGTTTTTTTTTTCTCTTTTTGGGTTTTTTTAATTTTCGCAATTTTTTTCATTTTGCCGACTTTTTTCTGTTTTTTGGGGGTTTTTCATTTTGGCGATTTTTTTCTGTTTTTGGGGGTTTTTTTTTATTTAGACGCTTTTTTCATTTTGGCGATTTTTTCATATTGGCGATTTTTTTGTTTAAGGATTTTTTTCATTTTGGCGATTTTTCCGGTTTTTCGCGATTTATTTTAGTCCTAGAGATTTTTTTTAATATGGTGCTTTTATCGTTTTGGCGATTTTTTTTTCTCTTTTTGAGTTTTTTTAATTTTCGCAATTTTTTTCATTTTGGCGATTATTTCATTTTGGCGATTTCTTTCTGTTTTTTGGGGTTTTTTCATTTTGGCGATTTTTTTATGTTTTGGGGTTTTTTTATTTAGGCGATTTTTTCCTATTGGCGATTTTTTTGTTTAAGGATTTTTTTCATTTTGGCGATTTTTCCGGTTTTTCGCGATTTATTTTAGTCCTAGAGATTTTTTTTAATTTGGTGCTTTTTTTGTTTTGGCGATTTTTTTCTGTTTTTGGCGTTTTTTTTATTTGGCGATTTTATTTTATTTTTTTTTTTTAATTTTTTAGTTTTACCGTTTTTGAAAATTTCAAGAGTTTTGCTCTTACGGTTTCCAAGATACAGCAAGTTGTCAAAATTACAAAGTCAAAATTGCATTAACTGATGGAACACCCATTGATTAAAATTTTTTAAATTTAGTGTTAATTGTTGTAGTCTGTATAAAAATACACTAACTTTTAAAATTTCAAGTGTATATATGTAATTATATACAATTCATGTATATTACATGGGATTTTAAAATTTTTCGTTGCTCGTTTTGGAACACCCTTTAGTTTTGAACTCTCATGTATTTGTTGTTGTAGTGGCCAAATGTCTACACATTGTGTCCAAATTTCAAGTCCGTAGCTCTTACGGTTCATTTTCACCTTTGGTGTACGGAAATATAGAGAAAAATAACCGGCGGCGGCGCACCGTCGGCTTCGAGCCGGTCGACTTGTTTCTCTGCTTGGTATTGCTTCTTGCAAACGCTAATACACTCATACATAGCTCTTACCGATTTGACAATGCAAAGAAATCTCAGCAAAGAAATCAAAGTCAAAAGATTTTTACCCCCTAGCGTATAGATGTTTACACATCAAAAACACACAGAACCATTGTACAACAGCTGAATCGAGAGTTGTG
Source organism: Tachina grossa (assembly GCA_949987645.1). Lineage (NCBI taxonomy): Eukaryota > Metazoa > Arthropoda > Insecta > Diptera > Tachinidae > Tachina > Tachina grossa. The sequence continues at coordinate 33,749,421 of OX465275.1, forward strand.
TCAAGTGTACAATATTTTTATTGTACACTTCATAGTGCACAATACTTCATTTCACAGAATTAAAATTTCATAAGAGTTGAAGTGATAACAAAACTTTTTACAATTATATCAGTTGTGAAAGATATTATTTTTTATTTTATTATTTATTTTTTTTAATTTTTATTCTTAAGTTAATAAATTGTAAAACTTAGAAAAGTATCACATACGAGCTAACACGCTCAAATAATCTACGTTTTTGGTTTTTCTTTTACACATACACATATTTTTGCACTTGTGTGCTAATTTTGCAATTATCATTCGGTGTGTACTAGTGAAATATACTTCGACACAACAATAACTAATGCCCTTGCTGGGCAGAAAAACAAATGCTGTTGCATACTTTTGCTAAAAGATAATACCAGTTTTAGTGTTCTCATAAAATCAAGAACACTTAAAGGAGTGAAAAATTCAATATTGTACACCATGAAGATTATGCAAGCAAACATCTTGTGCTCAGCTCTAGTATATAAATGACGAACTTTTTTAGTGGAACATTATCCATTCAATGAAAAATTTGAGTTTTGAAGTCGTAATTTTAATTACATACATATAAGATTTTTTTAAATTAAGTTAAGTCTTTTGTATATTATTTTATTTTTAATTTTTATAACTAATTTTTAACAACTGTTCATCCTCAATTTTTTTATGTCAAATAACTTAAGTTTTGGCTTAGTTGTTTAAACATCGTATCTCTACAAAATTTTTTAGTATCGTTATTCATGAACACTTGAAAAAAATGCTTCATTTGCCACATTAGTTTTTATTTTAACTATTCTTCTTTTTCCTTTATTGTAACTGAGAACTCTTGCTAAATTTCCGGCAAACTCTACATATAAATAATTAAATGCTGACACCTTTTTTCATCTTTGCTTCAATAAATAATTACTTTTAGGTATTTAACAATTTCCGGTTGCAAGAAAAAAAAACAAAATGAAAGAAAATAAATAAAACAGCAAACAATCAAAAAGGAAAGCAGCAGTATAAATGCATTATGATTTGCTTTTTCATTCCTCTGTTACTCACTATTTGGCATCATTTAATTTTTAAACAATGATAGTAACAGTGGTTTGGAAAAATAAATTCTTATTAACTTTTATTATTATACCAGTAAAAATTGTTCATGTTTTTTTGAACCAATAAGGCAATAAAGCGCACCATAATCTGCCTTACAACAGCTACGTCCAAACACACACCCGTTGACAATTAGATTTCAGGTAAAAAGCTTTGAAAGCTCTTAAATTTGTTCTTGTTTCTTTGCAAATTAAGAGCAAGTATTGTTGTCGAAGAGATCTGTAGCTGGATTCTATAACTTTTTGCTAACGGACAATCGCAATATTTATCGCGACATTTATTCGCTTGCGGTAACGATAATGTGATTCCGTAATACCTTTGTTACGATAGTCTACAGCTTTATCTTACAAACCATTTAATTCAATATTATGTGGTATCTATGTATAGAAAATGTTAAAATAAGCGAAAAGCACAAAGAGTAATAAGGAAAAATCAATGAATTTGATATTGTGATTTAATTTAATTTTTATCCAGCCAACAGCGAATATCGTTAAAACATGCTACTGAATAGCAAAGTCTATAAATTTTCGTTATATTTATTATAGCGATACGATTATCGTAATAAAAGTTACTGAATCCAGGTACTGTAGTGCAATTCATTAACTTTAAACGATCCAACAATCGTAATTTTTGTCTATACATTTTGTCGCTTGCCATAACGATTGTGTGATTCTCTAACTGCTTTTTTACGATAGTACACAGCTGATATTTTCTGTTGATTTTTGTCGATAAAATTAACAGCACATAAATTATTGTCGCTTAAATAAGGACACAGCTGACATTAACCTATAGCGAATATCGTTAAAAATGTTACTGAATAGCAAATTCAATAAATATTCGTTATAATTATTTTAACGATGCGATTATCGTTAAAAAAAAGTTAGTGAATCGCACTACTGGTTGGCCGTTGTTCTCTTGTCTGTGTGAAAGCACAAAAGCTCTTTTGTGAAAGTTTGCACATTGTGCATATGCCTTGTACGTATCTGCTTTAAAATATGAGCTTGCTAAGAAGCAATGCAGGTTTTAAAGCCATAAGGTCAGCTAATGTATAGGGTGTTTTTTAAGAGGTATAGAACTTTGCATTGAAATAAAACACAAGAAAATCGTTTTAATGTCCATCAATTTGGCTTTATTGGAAGGATAATTTTATGCCATTAATGTTTAAATATGATTTCGGGCATGTGGCCGCCGCGGCTGGCTCGAATAAAGCCAATTCTACAGGTCCAATTTTCAACCACTTTTTCGAGCATATGGGGCCGTATGTTGGCAATAACGCCACGAATGTTGGCTTCCAAGTCCCCTAACGTTTCTGGTTTGTTGGCGTAGACGAGCGACTTCACATATCCCCAAAGAAAATAATCCAATGGTGTCAAATCACACGATCTTGGTGGCCAATTGACAGGTCCATTCCGCGAAATTATGCGCTCATCGAATGTTTCCTTCAATAAATCGATTGTGACGTGCGCTGTGTGGCATGTAGCGCCGTCTTGTTGGAACCACAACTCATCCACATTCATGCCATCCAATTCGGGAACAAAATAGTCGGTTAGTCGGCTCCAATTGCTGTGCACGGTGGCGAATCGATTCATTCGGGTCCTCTTCAACACTTTGCTCTACAGCGGCAATTGTTTCTTCGGTGCGCACTGTTCGACGTCTCTGCGGATACGTATTATCACATAGAGTAAACGTAGTGCGAAAACGATCCATGGTTAACCGAATTAATTGCTCTGATGGACGATTATGTCGAACATAAAATGGACGGAGCTTGCGGTAAACTTCGCGAACTGAACCATTATTTTCGAAATAAATTTCCACGATTTGCAAGCGTTGTTCTTTTGTCAACCTGTTCATGATGAAATGGCAAACCAAACTAAATATTAATCACTTATCAACTGACAAAATGGCCGCCAGTTAAAAAAGTGATGCCAACTTAAAGTTTTATACCTCAATAAAAAACACCCTTTACAAACATCCATATTGAATTTCTTTCGTGCATTTGTTATACATCAGCCAGAATTAATAGATTTTCGTCTACTGTACAAACTTTTTGTGAATGAACATAATCGTAAATATCAAAAAATTGGGTAATTTGAGAAATATATTATTCGACATATTGTCATAATTATCCATTATAAGTTTTTTTTTTTTTTTTTTTAAATGCATGTTTATTATTTATTGTATCTTCAAATATAAACTAACAATAAGTATTCAAATCTTAAATCTATAAAAAAAAATTATTAGGCCCGACCAATGTCGGACATAAGCTTCGTGATAGTTATTAATAATACATAAGTAGTGATAAGCAACAAAAAGAAAAAGGTGTTTTCAAGCAGCTTCATCATCTAGAGTGTTGAATATTAGAGCCCGTGTATCTCTCTTTTTTAAGCGGATGTGCCCAGTAAAGTTCAAAATATTACGAGCAAGTGGATTAGGATGTGACTCGAGTTTTGTTAGGTATTTGCCTGCGTATTTTGCAATTTCTTCAGTCACTAGTGGCATATTCAAATCGCGATGTATATTTGAATTTTTGATGTACCATGGAGCCGATGTTATCATGCGTAAAATTTTATTTTGCCTTCGTTGAATTTTCTCTACATTTGAAGCTGAAGCAGTGCCCCATAGTTGAATTCCGTAACACCATATTGGCTTTAAAAGCGACTTGTATATTAAAAGTTTGCAGTCTAGGCTAAGTGTTGAATTTCTACCAATCAGCCAATGTACCTGAGTTAATTTAAGTTTCATTTGAGTTAACTTAGAGTCAATGTGGTGTTTCCATGTAAGTCGTCGATCAAGGTGTATGCCAAGATATTTCACATGTGAATGTTGAGGAACAACTTGTTTCCATTATAAGTGTAATATATTTCGTTTTGTAATTTTCAAAAATATTAGCTCTTTTCATATACTTTCTCAGCAGAAACTAGCAACGAGAGAGTAAGGCACAAATTTCCAAAATTACTTTCCCAAATATGAAAAAGTAAATGAACGCTTTACTTGTAAAAACTTGCTAGAAAATTTTATTCATATTAGAACCATGGATGAAAATCATGATACAATTGTACTTTTTCTGATGTGTTTTGTTTGATAATATTTTAAATTGCAATTTTTTTTTTAGAAATTGACAGTTAATATGAAATTCTTTACACAGTTTCATGTATTATTACTATTTTTATGCATTTTTTTATATTTTTTTTTAATTTTTTTTCATTAAAAAATACCAAAATACCACTTTCCATCTCTGATCATATATGGGAAACAAACAAAATTATTTGCTATTAAATTTAATTTATGTGGCTTAATGAAAGAAAAACAATAAATTAAGAAAATATGATTTCTTTTAACATACGTATGCATGTTTTCTTTTAATAAAGAAATGCAAATTTTTCAAATATTTTTTTAAATAATTAATTTGATAACACAACATACAACAGGTGGCTGGATAATTCTTGCAAGTAAACATTTTACTAGCAATAATTTGTAGGAATTTTTTTGTCTCTCAATTTTTTTCTCTCTTTGGACGCTCTCTCCTTGCAAACTTTATGAGTTAATTAACACTTTCCAGTAAATGTTTTTAAAAATGTGTATTAATTTTAACTAAATGAACAAACGTATTATTAGTTGTGAACTTGCAAATGTATATTGAAAGTTTCTGCGTAAGATAAGAGGCTTGTATCTATTCAAAATAAGTGGTTGAAATCTACTGATAATTATTTAAACAACAATGAAATGCATATAGACAATGTTTAAACATCAGCAAATAAATTTCACTTATTGGGTAATTGTTAAGACAAAAAAAATTTTCTTCCTGTCAATTTCTTTTTTTTTTTAAACAATAAATTTTGTGCACTTAAGAAAAAAATTTTTTTTACTTTCACAACAGTTTTAACCACTGTCGACCATTAAGTATTTTCCACATTTCATTATAGTGACTGCACATTGGAAACTTGCTTGTGAAAGTCAGTTTGCCTTTTGCTGACAATACAACTATTTAAAATTGCATTGTGTCATGTTTAATTCTACTGGCACCAAGTCAACTCTATTTTAAAACCAACTCATACATTTCTAAACGCTTTCTGTCACTCTCTCTCTGCTGCATCTACTCTTACCTACAAATGCCATCACCACAATACACATGCACGTGAAAGTGAGTGTGCGTGCGTGTGTGTGTGTTTGTAATTACTTACAATGGAACATCTAAGCCAACAAAAGAAATTAATTACAATTGTCTTTTTAAATATGCCATAATGCTCTTTATATACAATAATTATATCCATACACACACACACTCACTCTCTCACACACACACACATTCGCAAGTATAGAAATATGAAAGTTTGTGTTAAATTGTATTATTTTACTGCTTCAATGTCTTTTTGCTGAAACTGTAACAAAAGCGTAGATCCCTGTGTGTGTTTGTGGAAGGTGGTAATAATATTGCCCTGCAGAAAGTGCGAATAGTGAAATTGTAGTTTTCTACTAGTGACATTATCAGTAGTACTACTGACCAGGTGTACCCAAGCCAATGTAATCATCTATTGATATTTAACATTAGCTTGTCATTGAAAATCCACCACTAGACTGTAGCAATACTGACTAAGTAGTTCTTTTGGGACCACGTGGAGACATTGGCACCAAAAATTCACTGGTAAATTTTAAGGGCTCTAGTCTACAATATCGATATATCCTCTCTCGTTGTCAATAGTAAAATTATAGTGATTTTCTAGTGACATAGTCAATAGTGCTACTAATTAGGTGTACGCCAGCCAATGTAATCGCCTATTGACACATAACATAGGGTTGTCATTGAAAATATATCAGTAGATAGCAGTAGCACTATTGATAAGGTAGTTCTTTTACGACAATATGGAGATATTTGGACTCAAGATTCACTCGTAGATTTTAGTGACCCTCGTCTACATATATTTATTTAATATTATTGCACAACATAATAAAAAAGAAAAAAAAACTATTGACGCGTTCACTGACAATATCACCAGAAATACACTAGAACTGTTGTCTCTAACGTATATCTACTTGCGCATAAAAGGAAAGCTGTCGACATTTTAGCTAGTGCAAGTGTCGCTGGAGAAAGAGTATTGACATAGAGACATATGGTTCTAGGCTGACAAGAGGGTGCATATGAAAGAGGATGTGCTAAAATACGTAAGCGAAAATGTTCGAGTGCAATACTGTACATGTGCGAGTTACATACAAACTGGTATGTATGTATGCATGTATGTGTGTACAAGTGTCGCTATACATATAGCATGTAGTGTAACGTTGTAGTTGTCAGTTTTGTTTAATACGCTGGGTGTTAAAACTTGCAACTTGTCAGTATTTTACAGCCTGTTTTATTCAGTCCTGTCCTGTTTCGTGTCAGCCATAGTTTTCTGCAACACCATTACTTCATGGCATGCCCATTTGCTGTTTGCTAAAGCTGTAACTCATTAAAAATTGCTTACTAAAAGAAACAACTGCTACATAATGAAGCTGGCATATGATTTTGAGGAGAGTAAAGTTTTTTTTATATATTTAAAACTAGCCCTTACCATTCTGCAGCATTATGGCAATGTGTTTGAAAAAAAGAAAAATATATAAAAAAAAAATGAAATAAAATCCACCAGGGTAATGGACATACATGCACATTCGGCAAATAAAAGTTATTTAAATATTAAAATTATATGAATTTTTAGTTACTGTGTTATTTTAGAATGCGATAATGTCATTTTGTTTATTTTATTTTATATTATTTCTTTGGCTTTGGAGTTTGTAGTATTTCAAAATCTCCTTAGCTGTGCTAAAGGGTCACATTTTAATAAATTATGATTGTACTTGATGATGTTTAAGAGTTTAACAGAAAATTTAATGGTCATATTAATAATGAGAGATGGGTAAAGTTTTATAAATACCCGTATTTTTAAATATAAAAAATGTAGGACTTATGCTCTACCCTGCATCAGCCAAAGAGGTTTATAAATTCAGTAAAGTCAGACTTTGACTCGCACACGTTAGTTCCTTACGAACACTACCTATGTATTACTATACGAACTTTAGCCTATATAATCGAATATCTTAATTAATGAAGTCATTTCTTTTAACTCTTCTTGGTTTATGGCGTTTTTTTAGTTTTGGTGGTTTTTCTTAGTTTCGGCCCTTTTTTGGTTTTTTTTAAATTCTTTTTTTGATATTGGCTTTTTTTGATTTGGCGATTTTTTTCGTATTTTAAGGTTTATTTTATTTTCTGCGATATTTTTAATTTTGGCTCATTTTCCTTTCTGCGATTTTTTTCTTTTTGTTTATGTCGATTTTTTCGTTTTAGCGATTTTTTGTTTTGGTATTTTTAGTTTAAGCGCTTTCAAAAATTTGAAGAGTTTGTCTCTTACGGTTCACTAGCTGTAAGTTTTCATTTGTGGATATTTTTTTATTTTGGCGTTTTTTAATACTTGCGTTTTTTTCATTTTTGGCGATTTTTTCGGGGTTGACGATTTTGTTCAGTTTTTGCGGGTTTTTTAGTTTTGGTGTTTTTGTTTAGACGTTTTTTTTTTTTTTGATTTTTGGCGATTTTTTCGTTTTGGCATTTTTTTTTTTTTGCTTATGTCGATTTTTTCGTTTTAGCGATTTTTTGTTATTTTATTTTAAGTTTAAGCGTTTTCAAAAATTTGAACAGTTTGTCTCTTACGGTTCACTAGCTGTAAGTTTTCATTTGTGGATATTTTTTTTTGCGTTTTTTAATTTTGGCGATTTTTCGTTTTTGCGAGTTTTTCCCGGTTTTGACGATTTAGTTTAGTTTTTGCAGTTTTTTTAGTTTTGGTTCTTTTTTTTTTTTTTGTTTTGACGTTTTTGTTTTTATTTTGGCGTTTTTTTTTTGTTTTGGCGATTTTTTTTTTGTTTTTGGTGATTTTTTCGTTTTGGCGATTTTTTAGTTTCGGAATTTTTTGTTTTAGCGTTTTTCAAACTTATAAGAGTTTGTCTCTTAAGGTTTCCAAAATTACATTAACTGATAGAATACCCTTTAATTTTTTTTAATTTTAGTGTTAATTGGTATAGTCTGCATAAAAAGCACTTACTTTGAAAACTTCAGGTGTCTAAATATTATTTTCTATGTATTACATTAGGATTTCAAAAATTTTCGTTGCTCGAATTAGAACACCCTTTAATTTTTAACTGTCATATATTTGTTGTTATAGCGACCAAAGCTTTACATGTTCTGTGAAAATTTCAGGTCCTTATCTCGACAGGCGGACATCGTACCGAAAACAATAAGATTCCCTTTTGCCTTTGGTGTACGGAACCCTAAATAAAAGAGCAGAGTGCTACATTTTAGCTTCCCTCTGTAAATAAATATACACAAAAACTAAGCAACTCTCATAAAAAGTAAGCATAAATTTTTAATTTTTCTTCTATTCCTTTTATGACCAAAGCAGGCGACAAAATTAGGTTAATGGCCGAAACATCTTAAAATCTACTTAAATGAATTTTGAAGATGTGAAAAGAATAGAAAATAATGTGCTAGAGCATAAAATTAAAATTGTAATTTTATATACATACATATTTATTTTTAAACAAGAAGCCAGAAGTGCAAAAACTACATTTACCAACACCATTCAGCGCTACACGTTATAAATTCTAATTTCTTCTTTATAATTATTTAAAGAAAGAAAAAAAAGACAACATGATATAATTTTATAATGTTGCTAAACTTTTATTCGATTTTAATTATAAAGCACTTAATGCGTGAAAAATTTTTAAATTTTTTCTTTGTTAAATATTAAAGCACTAAACGGGAGTGGACACAGTTGGGTGCAAAGGAATTAAATTGGTTTTAATTGTTGGCCTAAACTTTTATTACTTTTATTTCTTTGTTTGCTTTAAAAGATCTGAAGCTCTTATTTTGAGAAAGCCAAAGGACAGTTGAAATTTTTGTTGTTGCAAGAAATGATATCAAAGGCAATAGTAACTAAGCAAGTAGCACTAGTATTGCAACATGTTAATTTTAATGACTCTCACCCTGCATCACTAGCGTTAATTTTACTCTCAGTGTAAAATTTCCACTCACGTGTTGGTTTCGAACAAAAAATGTATTACAATTTAAAAATGAAAAAGCTACAAATGTATCTAATCAGTTGGATGAGGATTAATTTTGATTTGTGTTAAATATTTCAAACGTTAGTAAAATAATTTATTATTTACTAGGATTGTCCGATGATCATAACTCGACCAGTTGACACGTTTAATATATATGTGTTTACATTGTTACGCAAAAATACTCGAACAAACCTTCTAAATGGAAATACTTTCATTAAAACAAATATTTGGTAAATAAAAAAAATTATCCAGAATTGTTTAGTTAAGGAATTAAATACTCATGCGTATGCATATACAAGCAAGTGCTTAATAGGCAGATTTTGTCAAAAATTTCATTTCTAAACGTTTTAAATTTGTATAAAAAATAACGAAAATTCGTTTCATAAGATATTTTTCCATATAAATTTTAAAACGAAAAAAAGGTTCTATTTACAAAATTTGGCTTTAAATAAACTGAAAAACTGTAGCAACAACAATAATGAAATGGCTTCTGCTTGTTAAGAAGTTACACATACAAACACACACAAACATCGTAGAGCAGACAAAAATAGTATTTTCTAGATGTTGCTGTCACATTCTGGAAGCCTTGTTTGAAGTATAAAAAGGGCGACAAATATGCTCGCAGTTCAGTCTGTCATAAAGTCAGTCTGAAGTTCAGTTGTTTATTGTAAAGAATTGTCTATTAAAAAATCATTTATGTACATATATACACAAAAATACCTTTTAAATATATATGTACAAATGTTTCAACAATATTGGTGAACAATAAAATACTAAAAATTGTACAACAGAAAATGTGTGCTGAATTTGAAATAAATATTCCAGGGACCTGAATTATGATATACCTGGTGTAAGGGAAGATTTTAATATAAAATCCAAAAGAGAATATTATATATCCATATGAGCATATCTAGGTACTAAGCTGCAGTCAAAATATCCAACCATGCATACTAAGTACAAGCACACAAATTGGCTAATGTATAAATAAAACACCCAGCAAACATTAACGCTTGAGTTTAAATTAGATGTGATTTTATATTTAATTTATTCTTGAATATTTTAAATTACTTTTCAATATGAAAGAAAATAATTTTTGGCTGCTTCAAATAGAAAATTTTCTCATTAAAGTTATTCTACTTCATTTTGCAATAAAATAAAGGAAATTATTTTATTAAACAAATCACTGAGCAATTTGATATATTTAATTTTGAGATTGGATTGCATTTAAATTTAAGAAAAACAGGAACGACATGCACATACACATTGTTTAACCAATAACATACTAATTGTTTTATATATATACATACACTAAAACAAAAAAGACATATACTGTTATTAAGGAAAAAAAAGTTTCTAAATTTAAGTAAACAAATTTCGATAAATTTATTGAAAGTCAGAGAGAAAGGTATAAGAAAATTACATCGGCTTATAAAGAGACGCTTCTGGGGAAAATGAAAAACCTTCAATTGAGACAGCTAGAGAAGTACAACCTCATATACAATCCAGATTGGATAGTTAATATGACGAACGTTCAACTCAGCGAAGACAGCAAGTGGTTACTCTCATTGGGAGCTAAGTTTACTATTCCTGTAAATAGAGCTAATTTTTCAGCAATCGATCTAATTGCGGACATTGAACAATGGGTACAAACTTTGGACGACGATAGAGATAAGGAAATAGCCAGAACAAGAATAGCTAACAGAATTTTAACATACAAGAGAACAGCTAAAAATAATCTGAAAGAGAAATTTATACTCAATATATTTAAAAGACAAAAAGATTTTTGGAAAAACAAAAAGACATAATAGTAACAAAAGCAGATAAAGATAACAAGACAGTTATTATGTATAAAGAAACTTACAACAGGGGAATGCAGAAACTACTAGAAGACCGGAATACATATAAGGTAATGAGATTTGATCCTACCCAAAAACTTCAAAGAGAAAATAACAGAATAATGCTGGATCTTTACAAACAAAATTTTATAACAAAGTATGAAAAAATTAAATTGACGTCAAATTCTGCCACAGCACCTCGATTGTACGGTTTACTAAAAATCCACAAACTAGATATACCATTGAGACCAATTTCAGCATCAATTGAAGTACCATGCTACAACCTCTCAAAATATATTGGCAACATCTTGAAACATCTGATAAAAGAAAAATATAATATTAAAAACTCAATGGAATTAAAGAAGAATCTTCAGGACATATTAGTTGATGATGATGAAATTTTAATATCATTGGACGTCGTATCACTCTTCACTAATATCCCAATCCATCTGGCTATCAATAATATAATAAAACAATGGACTGTATTAGAAAAACTTACAAAAATTCCGAAAAAACAATTTTTAAAAATATTACAATTCTGCCTTCATGAAAATAACTATTTTATTTATGATGGTATGCCCATGGGGAACCCACTCTCCCCCACTATAGCAGATATAGTTTTAGATAAATTACTAGAGACAACAATAGAAGAACTAAAAGAAAAGAACATCAACATAAAATACATAACAAAATACGTAGATGATTTATTTGCGGTAATAAGGAAAAGCGACGAAGAAATTATACTAAACACTTTCAATAGTTAGCATACCAAGCTAAAATTCACAATCGAAAAACAAGAAAATAACTGCATACCATATTTAGATTTGAAAATATATAAAAAAGACAACAGAATTATAACTGATTGGTATACATAAGATATTGCATCCGGACGCCTTATAAACTTTCATTCAACACAACCTATGCAACAAAAAACAAATACTGCCTTGAGTTTAATTAAGAAAGTATTAGAAATCAGTGATGAGCAATTTAAAAATAAAAATATACAAAAAATAAGACAAATACTTTTAAATAACAGCTACCCGATATAGTTATTTAATAAACAACTTAATAGAAAAGGGAAAATATGGGGATACAAATAAGGAAAAGGCAAATTCATCTGGCAACACCAAATTTTATAGCCTTCCATACATTCCTAAGCTTACAGAAAATAAACAAATGAGAACACTAATAAACAACAAAGAAGTTACACTGGCATATAGAGCAAACAAAACGATAAATAATTTATTCACAAAAACAAAAACAAAAGTTGACAAAAAAGATCAAAGTAATGTTGTGTACCAAATTAAATGTTTAGGAAATTCATCAGACAACTGTGGTAAAATATACATAGGAACAACAAAGAGGAGCTTAAGCATAAGAACAAGTGAACATGAAACAGATATTAAAAAACTGAAACATTCAACCGCACTATCACAACCAGCATGACCGTTTGACCGACTAAAGTGGCAATTTGCCACTTTTTCGACTGCGTTTCCCCTTTTTCGTCTGCATTGCCACTTTTTGATCCCCTTTTTTTAGGGTGACTTATATGAAAATACATTAAAAATAAAAAGTTTAGTGCAGTTTTCTCTTTTTTTTTTAATTTTGCCCCTTTTTTTTGATAAATCCCCAATTTGGTGCCACTTTTTGAAAAATGTCATCGGTCACCCTGATCACAACACTGTACGGAGAACAATCATAGAGCTGACTTGACAAATGTAAAAATAATAGACAAAGAGAGACGAGAGAATAAACGATATACACTTGAGAGCCTCAGGATACAACAAAAAGGGAACAGTGCAATTAATAAGAAGGAAGACAAAGACAATACAAATGCCAACTACTCTATTGTTTTATTTTAGTTTTACTGTGATATTAATATTAAGAACAGTGTCGTTGATTTCATGTTATATGTTTTGTATATGACGTTTGTTTTCGAGCTTTTGTGTTTTATGTAGTGCTGATTATGTAAAATACAAACTATGAAAAACAATTATAATTTTCAAAATATTATCATATGTAAGTAACGATTGTTCTTAATCATAATTATGATTACAATGTATATTGTATGTATCATAAAATAAAAACAATTGTGTAATGATGTTTCTAAAATTGTTGTTTTTATATTTTTTCTGTTACAACAAGGTTACCAGATTAACAAATAAAAACATCCCTGCTGAAGTTGGGATTTTCCAACGAAACGTCGGATGAACTAACTAATAAAATAAATAATCGCTTGTTTTAATTCGCTGACCTTAAAAGCCCATTTAAAAAAAGCACTTAAACTAAATATAGCCAAAGGTCAATAAAAATAAATACTGAATATTTCAAATTTTTTAAGTTTAAGTAATTTTTTCTAAGTTTAAGTAAATTTTTAGAAAAATCTAGTAAAAATTACTTAATATGAGTAAAAAATAAAAAGTTCATATCCTTAAAAATAGTTCGTAAAAATACACACAAAAATTCTCACATTCAAGGACAAGTTTATTGGCTTAAAGGAAATATTTACCAAAAATTAGAAAATGGTTTAGAAGTTTAGGAAAATTGTATCCTAAAAACTAGTCAACCTCGTTTTAAATCAAAAAATTAATTTTAGGAAATGACTTACTCCTGATTAGTTCATCAAATTTGACTGACTTGAAAGATATAAAAAGTTATTCAAAATTTTAGAAAAATATTTACCAGTTTTAAGTATTTTTTTATTTGCATTAAGAAAAAAATCTATGTGAATTTTCTATTCTTCCGAAGAATATTTGAACTTAAAATATATTAAATATATTAAATAAAATAAAATTTTAAAACTTGTAAATGTCAATGCTTATTCAGGCTGACCTGTTAGGTAATTGGTTAGAGTGCTTGCCTATCAGTCAGAAGGTTGTTGGTTCAATACTTGTCTCCTCTCAAAGAATAAATTAAGAATATAATATGAAGATATACTAAAAAACATACTACATGGTATAGAATTTAATTAAAAATAAAAATAAAAACCAGAATTGAAGACATAAAAAAACTTTGAAAAATTTACTAAATTTGAGATTAAAGATGAAACAATTTTTTTTCAAAGCTTCGAATTTTATAGAAAAATTTTACTTAATTATAGAAAAATTTTACTTAAATATAAAAATATAATTACTATAAACTAGTTCGTTAATGAACTAGAAATTTAGTAAATATTTTACTGGTTTCAAGTAAAAAACAGCTGTGGCGCTATACGACAACTTTTTTTAATTAAATTTTGAACATTTTACAAAGTTTTATTTAGGTTTTTTTTTTGAGTGTACCTATATCAAATATTTAAAAACTTTGAAAATTTAAATCGTCAATTTTCCTTTTGTTAAATACAATATTATAAAGTAATTATCTTTTAACCCTAAAAACCATATAATAAACTTTTGGTTTTAATTATTTTTAGACTTTATCTCACAATTGTTAATAAATTGTTGCTATATTCAATAATTCAATTAATACCTGACCTTAAAGTATGCAATAATTTTTTGCAGAAATTGTATGATATATTTCGTGACATACCAGTATCTGTAGTGAGATTCACTAATTTTTTTTAACGATAATCATATCGTTAAAATAATTATTGCGAAAATGTATCGACTTTGCTATTCAGTAACATTTTTAACGATATTCGCTGTTGGGTAAGGTGAGTAGTGCGTTTCACTAACTTTTTTTAACGATAATCGCATCGTTAAAATAATTATAACGAAATTTTATCGAATTTGCTATTCAGTAACATTTTTAACGATATTCGCTGTAAGTTAATGTCAACTGTGTCGTTAGTTAAGTGACAATAATTTATGTGCTGTTAATTTTATCGACAAAAATCAACAGAAAATATCAGCTGTGTACTATCGTCAAAAAGAAGTTACGGAATAACACAATCGTTATTGCAAGCGAAAAAATACATGGACAAAAATTACGATTGTCGGATCGTTAAAAGTTGCTGAATCGCACTACAGCTGTGTCGTTATTACAGCGACAATAATTTATCAGCTGCGTACTATCGTTAAAGAGAAGTTACAGAATCACACAATCGTTATTGCAAACGACAAAATGTATAGACAAAATTTACGATTGTCGGATCGTTAAAAGTTACTAAATCGCACTACTGGATTCTGTTACCTTTTGCGAACCGAAAATCGTAATTTTATCGACATACTTATTCACTTAACGAACGAGCGGTAACGATAATGTGATTCTGCAATTACTTTTTTTACGATAGCCTCCAACTTTATATTATTCACCATTTAATATAATATGTTGTGGTATCTCTGTACAGAAAATATGAAATAAACGAAAAGCACAAAGGAAATTGATCTTGCTAATTATTTTTTTCCAACCGGTAGCGAAGATCGTTAAAATATGTTACTGAATAGCAAAATCGAAAAATTTTCGTTATATATATAATAGTGATACGATTATCCTAATAGAACTTGCTGAATCCAGGTACAGAAAAATGTATACAGTAGAATCCCGATAATTCATATCCCGTTAAATCGAAGATCTCAAATAGTTTTTAACAAACTGTTAATCCCTTAAAAAAATAGCAAAGCAATCCAATCACTGTTGAATTGAATGTAAAATCGTTGCAACTGTGTTAGTAAAAAGAATGTTGTTTGTATAAGTTTCAGTCATTAATTTCTTGTAGAGTTATTTATTTACATTTGCACATAGTTTTAAGACTCACATATGTACGTTGGGTTAACCTTGTATGCGTTCTAAAATTAAACTAAACTTAAACTTTAATGTGTGAACATTCTTTAGTTTCTGTTGCGGGAGTTTCTTCCGGGGCTACTGCAGCTGTAACATCACGTTAAATGTAAAGTAATTACTATCTTTTTCTAAAGCAGCTTAATAGAAAACTATAAAAAACCAATTTAAATAGAAAAAAACTTGACTGGTTTATATTTTTCACCGTTTATTCTATGGATGGCAAAAACGTTAATAAATGATAGAATAGTCTAGGCAAAAAAGAAAGGAAGCATTTATCAAAATTGTTGAAAGAAAAAGGTCAGTAGTGCATAAAAAATTAGCAGAAACTGTTTTTCTACTAAATTGAATTTTTCCTTTTGCTAACTAACAATTTCGCTTAAAGTGTAATCATAAGTTAAAGCTTGAGTATGTACGTTATGCCCAATAGTTTTTTTGCTTAGAACATATTAAAGTTTACATAGATAAATGAATAAATAAAAGCTAAAATACAGACCAACATATTTTCCATGACGTTCATTATAGATACAAAACTCTGACCTGTGGTTTCAAATAAACAATCGCACAAGTTAAAAAAAACGGATAGAAAAAAGTTATGAATAAATCATACAATAAATTCAGTAAAGTGCGACTCTGGCTCGCGCACGAAGGTTTCCGTACGAACACTAGATATGTAATTTAATACAAACTTCATCCTATATAATATATAGTTTTGGCATTTTTTTCGTTTTTGGGGTCTTTTCGGTTTTTTTGTTTTGGCGTTTTTTGCTTTTTTTTCGGTTTTGACGATTTTTTTAAGTTTTGGTTCTTCTTTTAGTTTTGATACTTTACTTTCTTGTTTTGGCGATTTTTTTCGGTTTTTGGCGTTTTTTTTTATTTTTGGCAATTTTTTTAATTTTTGCGATTTTTTTTATATAATTTTTTTTTAGTTTTGGCGACATTTTCGCGTTTTGGGGATTTTTTTCGATTTTTGGCGTTTTTTTCATTTTGGCATTTTTTTCATTTTGGCGATTTTTTCGAATTTGGCGATTTGTTTTAGTGTTAGAATTTTTGTTTTTAATTTTGGCGATTTCTTTCGTTTTGGCGATTTTTTTTTAATTTTTGGCGATTTTTTTTTTTTTTTTTTTTTGGTTTGGCGATTTTATAATTTTCGGTTTTTTTAGTTTTACCGTTTTTGAAAATTTCAAGTGTTTGCCTCTTACGGTTTCCAAGATATAGCAAATTGTCAAAATTACATAGTCAAAATTGCATTAACTGATGGACCACCCTTTTATTTAAATTTTTTTAAATTTTAGTGTTAATTGTTGTAGTCTGTATAAAAATACACTAATCTTACAAATTTCAAGTTTCAATATACATATGTACATACCATTGTATGTATATTACATGGGATTTTAACATTTTTCGTTGCTAGTTTTGGAACACCCTTTAATTTTGCATTCTCATGTATTTGTTGTTGTAGCGGCCAAGGTTCTACATACTCTGTCCAAATTTCAGGTCGGCAGCTCTTACGGTTCCTGAGAAAATACCGTGTGACGGATAGACGGACAGCGTAGCGAAAACAATAGGATTCCTTTTCACCTTTGGTGTACGGAACCCTAGAAATGTACCGACTTCAATGCAACGATCTGAGAGAAAATTTTCGAAAAAGAAATGTATGGAACCAAACTGGTAGTAAACTCTTTCAAACAATAAAAATTTTTTTGAAAATCTGTTGGTTATGAAGAAGTATGCACAATATTTTTTTTTTTTAATGCATGTATTTATTTATTGTATCTTCATATATGAACTAACAATAAGTATTCAAATATTAAATCTATAAAAAAATTATTAGGCCCGACCAGTGTCGGACATAAACTTAGTGGTAGTTATAAATAATACATTAGTAGTGATAATCAAAAAAAAAGGGGGGGGGGGGGGAAAGTATTTTCAAGTAGTCCCATCTGGAGTGTTAGGTATAAGAGCCCGTGTGTCCCTCTTTTTTAAGCGGACGTGTCCAGTAAAGTTCGAGTTTTGTTAAATATTTGCCTGCGTATTTTTCAATTTCTTCAGTCACTAGTGGCATATTTAAATCACGATGTATAATAGAATTTTGGATGTATCATGGAGCCGATGTTATTAACCGTAAAATTTTGTTTTGCCTTCGTTGGATTCTCTCTACATTTTTTAAATGAAAGATAGTGTCTATTTTAGAGCTCAAGGTGTGTAAGCTTCGTTTAAGTCGGTTAAATAGAACCAGTTGATATACATATAGTTATTAATTTTAATGGGCGTAGCCCCTCCCATTTTTGTCAACTCTGAAATTGTGTAATTACAAGAACCAAAGGAAACTATACACCCTCTCAGTGAAAAAAAAAATAATTTTTACAATCGGTCGAAAATGTATAAAATTTTGAAGTCACAAAAATGCACTCAGGACAAAGCAGCAACTTAAAAATAAGAAAGCTTTACATTAATTCAACAATTTTCAATATAATCCCAGTAAAAAAAGACACTCCAAAAAAGTCATGAAAATGTAGAGTTTGCAGGCTGGAAGTAGTTCAAATTTCGATCCGATCTAATGATTTTTACATAGGGTTGTCATTGCAAGAATTTCTCTTTTTCGATGCCTAGTCACCGAATTAGAAGCGATTTTAAGAAAAATTTCCTTTTTTGTGTTCTATGGTAATATTTTCATCTAGGAAAAACTTTAAAAAGTTACATATTTTAACAATTCGTTTCTTTTTATACGAATTTAAACGCGAAACAGTGTTTTCATGTAAATTTAAGCAAATAACTTCCAAATTTTAGGTGAAAATTAGTTCATAAATTTCTTTCAAAAAATCGATTTTTTGAACATTTCGGTGAGTAGTAAATAAAACTATGGAAGAACTACAAGGTTTTGTGTGATTAAAATAAACTTCTAATTGGCTTTCTGCTAACTATTGGCAAATTAAAAATATCGATTTTTTGGAAGCAATGAAAATGTGGTTCTTTCAGAATGACTTCCATATTTTTTACTGGGAATAGAAAATGTATATTGAGATACTTGAAAATAAATAAAATTAATAAAATTATACAGTAAGTTAATATTTTTCCATACACTAGACTTTCGTTAATGTTTCTTATTAATTCAATATGGTTTTGATTGATTTTAAGTTTTTTCTTCTCTGGGTGTACAGACCAATTGATAACTTCCACCTTTCTTTGAAGTCAATAATTCAATAATCAAGTTTTTCAAATTTGCGTAAAGAAGGTTAATCTAATAATGGGTGTTTTTTATTGAGGTATAGAACTTTAAGTTGGCATCACTTTTTTAACTGGCGGCCATTTTGTCAGTTGTTAAGTGATTAATATTTAGTTTGGTTCGCCATTTCATCACAAACAGGTTGACAAAAGAACAACGCTTGCAAATCGTGCAAATTTATTTCGAAAATAATGGTTCAGTTCGCGAATTTTACCGCAAGCTCCGTCCATTTTATGGTCGACATAATCGTCCATCAGAGCAATTAATTCGGTTAACCATGAATCGTTTTCGCACTACGTTTACTCTATGTGATAATACGCATCCGCAGAGACGTCGAACAGTGCGCACCGAAGAAACAATTGCCGCTGTAGAGCAAAGTGTTGAAGAGGACCCGAATAAATCGATTAGCCACCGTGCACAGCAATTGGAGCTTTGTCCATCAACTTTATGGAAGATTTTGCGCAAAGATCTTGGCTTGCGACCTTACAAGATCCAGCTTGTGCAAGAATTAAAGCCGCGAGACCATGCAATGCGTCGTGATTTTGGTGTATGGGCCGAAAATGAGATTGATCTCGATGCTGATTTTCATCGCAAAATTTTGTTCAGTGATGAGGCTCATTTTTGGTTGAATGGCTACGTCAACAAGCAAAATTGCCGCATTTGGAGTGAAGAGAATCCACATGAGACCCCTGAGACGCCATTATATCCACAAAAACTGACTGTTTGGTGTGCTCTATGGGCTGGTGGAGTCATTGGGCCATACTTCTTCCGAAATAATGCTGGATAGTCAGTTACCGTTAATGGAGACCGGTATAGAGCCATGATAACCGACTATTTTGTTCCCGAATTGGATGGCATGAATGTGGATGAGTTGCGGTTCCAACAAGACGGCGCTACATGCCACACAGCGCACGTCACAATCGATTTATTGAAGGAAACATTCGATGAGCGCATAATTTCGCGGAATGGACCTGTCAATTGGCCACCAAGATCGTGTGATTTGACACCATTGGATTATTTTCTTTGGAGATATGTGAAGTCGCTCGTCTACGCCAACAAACCAGAAACGTTAGGGGACTTGGAAGCCAACATTCGTGGCGTTATTGCCAACATACGGCCCCATATGCTCGAACAAGTGGTTGAAAATTGGACCTGTATTCGAGCCAGCCGCGGTGGCCACATGCCACATATTTAAACAATAATGGCATAAAATTATCCTTCCAATAAAGCCAAATTGATGGACATTAAAACGATTTTCTTGTGTTTTATTTCAATTCAAAGTTCTATACCTTTAAAAAAACACCCATTATTTTTCGGCAATGATTTTGCTTCATATGTGTTTCATGTTAATCAAACCTGATTTATAGTAATTTCCAAAGGGAATTTTTCCATTTAAAATAACTTTATCTCACGTTGATTTAACATGTCCGTATTATTAAAATCAAAATGAAGAATCATGCTGAATCAAAGTTATTTCAAGTTTTAACGAGATGAATTTAATTTAATTTATTAATTGTATTTTATTAATTATTTAACTTACGAGCAGTTGATATAGACTACAGGAAAATGTTTGCTTGTATATTAACTGGCCAGCCACAACAACTTTAAATATTCTTTAGATACACACTAGATAGATACCATCATTAATAAAATTTTAATTCAACATTATTTAATTGATAATTTAACATAAAATTGATCTGAAAGTGTTAGTTAAAAAAAATAAAAAATACTTTGATTTGACTCCAGGATTCGAACCTGAGATCCTCCAACTGCAAGACTAGTACACTGTCAACCAATCATCAGCATTTTGTCGGCTGTTGACAAACATCAAAAAAGACACTCCCATAACTAAGTAAAAAGGTGTATTGCAGCCAAGTAATGCAAATAAGCACCAATACACTTAAACAACACATTATTTCTTGTAAATTTAATATGATTTGAATGAATTTGAATCAAACTTTCTGCATGGTGATTTTGCATTGGTATTTTTTTTCTGTGTGTACTTTATATTACTACATTAGGTTTTTTTATATTTTTTTATTTGAAAATGCTCACTTCATAAGTCGCATATAATAAATACTTCAAAATTTTTAATCGCCCAATATAATATTGAAATAAAGGGTATGTAAAACTTGCTAAACATCTAAAAGTTTAGTTCTTTAGCACTATTCTTTCTTGTTCTATTTTTATTTTTATTTTCATTTCATTTTCTTTCTATTATTTTTACTGCTGTGCATCAAAATTTATATGATATTCTGTTTAATTTTTACACTTAAACTTAAGTGGAACACCAAACAGCGAACAGGCAGCAGCAGGAAATGAGCAAACCATATCTGCAGAATAAAAATAAAATGATACAATTTTTACTTTCATGAAAGCTTAGCAAAAAAAAAAAATTGTATCTAACAAAAATTTAATTAGATATTCTCTCTTCTGTTATCATAAGAATACTACTTAGAGCTGGCAAACTATCGATAGTACTATCGATTATCGATGTTTTCGTTTTTATTTGACTATCGATAGTTTTTTATCGATAGCAATACTATCGTTGAAATAATTTATTATTAAATTGTCAACAAACTCGATAAAATTTAACATATTAGTTGTCTTCTATTGAAAATACATAAGTACATATCGCTCTATTAATATAATAACGTCACAACTCAAAAAATTAATTTATTCAGTTAATAATACAGAATGCCCCAGCAATTCATATGTATTTCATCTTGTGTAAAAAAATTCACGCAATATCGTGCAAGCTCACCTCTTGATAAAAGAAAGCTTTATTAATATATCCACTGAGTTGTACGTAAATTGAGAACTTAAGACATTTTTTTCAAAACTAGTTTTATTTGAGTTATAATAATGAATAAATGAGCGATATGTATTGAAAAATGAAATTCAGCATTCCTAATAGCATGATCACACGGACAACAAATATCGGGGTTCGCTCTCACTCACATTCACGATTCGCGCTCGAATATTGATTGAAATATACAAAATTTTGTGAGGAACCACTTTGTTCCATTCTGAATCTTACTGAATTTTTTATAACAAATTATCGCTAATTTATCTGAATTGGCTATTAAAACAAAATTATTACATACATACGAGTATGTACATATCGTGACCTTAAATGCAAACGTATGTAACTACACTTTTATATTTTTTACAGGAGAAACAAAAAAAAAACGTTACAAATTCAATAACAATAAAGTATTCTTGAAAATTTTCTTCGAAATTTACTTGTAGTAGGGATGCTTATATCTTTTTAAACATTTATTTCCTTTTTATGTATCTTTAAGCTTTTATGTTAGTTACGTTCCTTTCAATAAAAAATAGAAGCATTCGCAATTACGCCCGTTTGAATTTATTTAATAAAATCGTAATTTTTCATCGCAGAGGTCTAAATATTTGCGTGAAGATGTAGTTTGATAAAATGAACTATAATCAATCAAAAACTCGATTTCGAATTTTTGTGTAGTTACGTCTGTTTGCATTTAAGGTGACGATATGTAGGTATATTTTTGTAAACAAAAAAAAATGTGTTTAAAATTGAAAAATTAGAATAAAATTAAACATAAAATTAATTATTTAATTTATTTTTTTTAACCATATCCATATGTCAACAGTCAAAACGAATGTTCGTGTTGGCGTGTGAGCATAGTGTTAAATAATTCGATACTATTGATAGTATCGATAGTTTTTCAACAAACTATCGAAAATATCGAATGGCGTGACTATCGATAGTTTGCCAGCTCTAATACTACTCGAACTTTAAAGCAGCACAGCTACACGTGTAAGAAAGGTTAGCAAAAGTATCATAAAATTAGGAGCAGCACGTTTGGAGATAAAACTCATTAAGCAAAGTTTTGTATATTTTTTTATATTTTTTTTTTATTTTAACTATTCTAATAGTTGGTTGGAAAAATTAAACGAAAATGCTTTTTATTAAAATAGTTATTGCTAATTTTTGTAATTACATTAAGAAACGTAATTGTAACATATTTGCAGTATTTTTCGGTTTTCTAACTTTTTTCTTTTGGTTTGCTTGCGTCGTGTATTTCATATTGAAAGTTAAAATAGTTTGAAAACTAAAACTAGTTCAAGCATTTTGTGGTTTATGGCTGTTCTTTTGAACTTTCTTTCAATCGCGCAAATTCAGTTGTACGAGTTTTATAATAAAAATTGTTATATTTTTGCTTTGGTATGAGTGAATAAAAATGGTATTTGTACTTGATATTAGATGCTCGAACACACTTTTCTTAGAGGAAAGTCAAGATTGTTCCACAATACATTTTCCTTATAGGCGACAGCATTATCACAGCACATCCTTTCTATAGAAAAGTTGTCTGCGTCAGCACAGAATATTTTTCTTACAGAAAAGCCGGTTATAGGAAAGTCGACTGTCACAAGTTTAAACTTGATATACATATGAAAATTGAGCAAATATAAAATTCATATTGAGTAAATATCTTCTTAAAATATGAAATAAATATGTTTTAACTGAAAAAATTGGCTATTTTTTATCCAAATAAATTTTTTTTTTTTCATTTCAAACCCTGGAACCATAATTTTGATTTTTTTGGTTTTTAATACTAGTTTATTTATTTCTAAAATATAGAATATATTTAATTAACAAAGAAATAATTAGTTTTATATGTCACAAAAAGTGTAAGTTTCCCAACCCTGGAATTATCAATTTTTCTAAATCCTTATACCAATTTAGTTCTATAAAAAATATATCAAATATATAGGGTGTTTTTTTAAGGGGTATAGAACTTTGAATTGAAATAAAACACAAGAAAATCGTTTTAATGTCCATCAATTTGGCTTTATTGGAAGGATAATTTTATGCCATTAATGTTTAAATATGATTTTGGGCATGTGGCCGCCGCGGCTGGCTCGAATAAAGCCAATTCTACAGGTCCAATTTTCAACCACTTTTTCGAGCATATGAGGCCGTATGTTGGCAATAACGCCACGAATGTTGGCTTCCAAGTCCCCTAACGTTTCTAGTTTGTTGGCGTAGACGAGCGACTTCACATATCCCCAAAGAAAATAATCCAATGGTGTCAAATCACACAATCTTGGTGGCCAATTGACAGGTCCATTCCGCGAAATTATGCGCTCATCGAATGTTTCCTTCAATAAATCGATTGTGACGTGCGCTGTGTGGCATGTAGCGCCGTCTTGTTGGAACCACAACTCATCCACATTCATGCCATCCAATTCGGGAACAAAATAGTCGGTTAGTCGGCTCCAATTGCTGTGCACGGTGGCGAATCGATTCATTCGGGTCCTCTTCAACACTTTGCTCTACAGCGGCAATTGTTTCTTCGGTGCGCACTGTTCGACGTCTCTGCGGATGCGTATTATCACATAGAGTAAACGTAGTGCGAAAACGATCCATGGTTAACCGAATTAATTGCTCTGATGGACGATTATGTCGACCATAAAATGGACGGAGCTTGCGGTAAACCTCGCGAACTGAACCATTATTTTCGAAATAAATTTGCACGATTTGCAAGCGTTGTTCTTTTGTCAACCTGTTTATGATGAAATGGCAAACCAAACTAAATATTAATCACTTGACAGCTGACAAAATGGCCGCCAGTTAAAAAAGTGATGCCAACTTAAAGTTCTATACCTTAATAAAAAACACCCTTTATAAAGTGAACAAAAAAAAGGAAAAAAGGAAGAAACTAGTTTGCATACCATTTACACATGTCACTATAGTGGCATGCCATTTCGAAAAACTCAATACACTCACGATTTTTCGCTAACACACTCAAATTTTTCGCAATGGTAGCCCCAGTGGCAGAGAAATTTGCATAAGAGTGAAAATTTGGCAGTTGCATGCCATTGAATGTCAAAACGAGGATAAGTGTTACCCTGTTAAACATTTGGTGCAAATTTATTGGATTACTGTGAAAATTGAATTAATATTTTAGCTTGTTAAATGTGTTATTATGATTTATTACTTGATTTATGTGTGAAAACCTGAAGTTTGTTAATTATAAAGAACTAATATTACTAAAATAAAAATAATAATAATAAGTGTTAATAGTTTCCTCAAGAATTTGCCTTTGTGACGTACTAGGTAACTCTATTCTATAAACAAAAGGAAAATTAAAAATGGAAGCGAGACTGAGTCAGCTCGCTTCGACGACATTTCTAAAATGAAGTGGCAATGGCATGTGTAAACAGCAAAGCAAAGAGATTCGACTTTTTCGAAAAATTTTTCGTTGATAATACGTACACAACACTGGCATGCCACTAGTGGCATGTGTAATTGCAGTGTTATTTGGTTACTTTAATATCAAAAAAAAAAAAAAAAGTTTTCAGCTCTGGAGCTGTAGGTTTATTTTTCTAACTTTTCTTTCAAGCTTTTCTTTCCACAACATGAAATATATTTAGTTTACAAAGAAAAATAAAAAGTTAATTACATCTAATTACTTTTAAATAACACAAAAAGTGTAAGTTTCACAACCCTGAAATCATCCTTTGAAATTTTTCCGAATACTTATATCAATTTATTTCTTCAAAAATAAAAATAAAATGTATTTAGTACACAAAGAAAAAAGGAAATAAAGAAAAATTAGCTTTATTTGGTTATTTTAATATCAAAAAATATTTAAAAATGTCCAGCTCTGCAGCTTTAGTTTTTATTTTTCTAACTTTCTATACCAAATTTTTTTTTGAAAACATAAAATATATGTAATTTACAAAGAATAAGAAAAAAAATTAATTAGACCTAGTTACTTTTATATATTACAACAAGCGTTAGTTTCCCAACCCTGTAATGATACTTTTTTATGATTTTTCTGATTTTTTACGCCAATCTATTTATTTTAATAATGTTAGATATGCTTAATTTATAGATAAAAAGGAAAAATAAGTTTAAGTAGCTTACTTTGTAACAAAAAAAAAAAAAAAAAAAATTAAAGGTTTCCAACCCTGGTAACGTCGTTCTTATTTTTTATATTTTTTTCGTACTGAAATATAAAATAAGTTTATTAAAAAAAATTTGTTTTAGGTAGTTACTTTGATATGGCGAAATCTAAAATCAAGTTCAAGCTTTCCAGCTCTGAAACCATATGGTAGATTTTGCTACCATTCAATATCAATTTTTTTTACGTACAGACAGACGGACAGGTGGACAGACGGATGGATGGACAGACGGACAGACGGACATCGCTTATTCGTCTATTCCTGAGGACCTAGAATATATAATATAATTTATGGTTCGCATGTAAATATTGTGGAAATTACAAACGGAATGATAAACTTATATATATATACCCTTTACCATTTTTGATGAAGGGTACGAGTATATAGTCGACTGTGTCGCAACAGCACACTTTTCTTATAGAAAAATAGTCTATGTCACTATAGCTTACGTTTTCTAATGCTTATAAGAAGCCTTATTATAACAAAAAATTTATTCTTATTATTTTCATAAAACGACATTTTTAAAATCATTATTTATGAGCTAGATCGATGGGTAATTGCCTCCATTAACTTTGTCATTTTAAATAGTGAGTCAAACAGTCAAAAGTAGAAATAGTGAGAGTGCGTGTTTATTATAATCTTAGCCCATTACTTTGA
Source organism: Tachina grossa (assembly GCA_949987645.1). Classification (NCBI taxonomy): domain Eukaryota; kingdom Metazoa; phylum Arthropoda; class Insecta; order Diptera; family Tachinidae; genus Tachina; species Tachina grossa. The sequence goes on from OX465275.1 coordinate 33,776,004, forward strand.
CAATAACATTTTTGCTATGTCTTATTGTAGTTTTTGTTTATTATTGATTAACTTTAGGGTCAGAATTTAAAACAACATGAAAGGAAGTTAAGGTTATTTTGAAAAGGGTTCTCTAAGATTACTCTTTTTTTCGCTTTATGCATAAAGAAATTAACATTAATAATAGTTGAAAGTTTGATAAAGGTCTACATATACATAAGAAAAATAAAAAATAACAAAATTTAATACATACACTTAAAGAAATGGGATAAATTTGACTAAAACTTTTAAGTGGAATTTTAACGAAAAATGCAAAAATGGTAAAGGCTAAATAAATATAAGTTTGTCATTCCGTGTGTAACTTCCATAATATTAATATTCGACACATAAAATATGTACATATATTCTGGGTTCTTATGAATAGGGACGACGAATAAGAGGTGTCCATCTGTCCATCCGTCCATCGTGTGTAAGTAAAATGGGTTTTACGGAGCTCCCAGAAAAGCTAGACCCTTAGGTCTTGAACTGATGTGTCAGAAATGGTCCGAAATTGATTAGTATTGAAAATAAGAGAAATCGAAGAGACGGTTTCAGAGCGGAAAAAATAATTTCTGTTTTTTTAACAAAAAAATCAAAGGGATGACTCCAGGGTTGGAAAACTGGAATTTTATTTGATATATAAAAATAGCCTACTACAACTTATTTTTCTTTTTCTCTACAAATTTACCATATTTTATTTAAAAGAGAAAACAAATTGGTATAAAAACTCAGAAAAATATAAAATGATAATTCCAGGGTTGGAAAACTAATTTTTTTTTTGTAACTAAGCAGGTCAAATAATTTTTTTATTTTCCTTTAGAAATTCAATATAAGTGATGTTTTAGAAAGGAAATTTCGCTACACAAGATAAGAAAAATAAAAAACAAAAAACACTGGCTCCAGAGCTGGAAAACTTAAAGTTTTTATGGTATATAAAAGTAACTGCATACAACTAGTTTTTTTCTTATCATTTGAATATATTTTAGAAAGGAATAAATTAGTATTAAAAATCGGAAAAATCAAAAATATGGTTACAGAGTTGGGAAATATGATTATTATTTTTTTTTTGTAGAAAGACGTAACTAACTAAAAATAATTCTTTTTTCTTTTTAATTAAATATATTTTATATATTACTCATACGTTTTTTTTATTTCTTAAATTTGTTTATGAAAATAGAATTTAACCATAAACATGGCCTTACAAAGCTTTGTGATATGACAAATGCAATTGTAAAATTAGTTATGGTTGCTTGCAGATGTATCAAAATAGATATTTGTTTTAATACTATTATGGATAGTTATTTAGTTCAGTTCGGTATCGGGATCAACATGGTAAGGGTTGGTTTTTGTAACTAAGCAGGTCAAATAATTTTTTTATTTTCCTTTAGAAATTCAATATAATTAATGTTTTAGAAAGAAAATTTCGCTATACAAAATAAGAAAAATAAAAAACACTGCTCCAGAGCTGGAAAACTTGAACTTTTTATGGTATATAAAAGTAACTGCATACAACTAGTTTTTTTTCTTGTCAATTGAATATATTTTAGAAAGGAATAAATTAGTATTACAAATCAAAAAATCAAAAATATGGTTCCAGAGATGGAAAATTTGATTACTATTTTTTTTTTTTTTTTTTTTTTTGTAAAAAGAAGTAACTAACTAAAAATAATTCTATTTTCTTTTTAATTAAATATATTTTATAAGTTTTTTTTATTTCTTAAATTTTTTTATGAAAATCGAATTTAACCATAAACATGGCCTAACAAAGCTTTGTGATATGACAAATGCAATTGTAAAATTAGTTATGGTTGCTTGCAGATGTATCAAAATAGGTATTTGTTTTAATACTATTATGGATAGTTATTTAGTTCAGTTTTCGGTATCGGGATCAACATTGTAAGGGTTGGCAAAATCTTTAACTTATGTACGTATGCATATGCAGATTCAACATGATTTAGATTTTGATAAATAAATTGTCATTACAAAGTGCTGAGAGTCCTCTCTAATTAATTTCTCCTCCTAATTTATTTCTTCTCCTAACATATTCAACTATTGATTATATCGAAAATAAAATCTTCGAATCAAATTCTTTAGTAGAAAAATACCCACAATAAACTGCACAAGTGCAAAAAATAAATTATGTATTTTTCTCACAAGACAAATATGTATGTATGTATGTATATACTCCATACATACTTTGGTGAAGGGTATATAAGATTAGGAATGGCCGAATATAGCACTCTTAATTGTATTATTAAATATTTATCAGAAAATGACAATGAGTACCCCAAAAATATACATAAGTAAATAGTCCTAGTTTTGGTAATTTTTTATAATAATAATTTCAGCGCAATTTTGTCTCAAGTACCTAGTACTAAAACCTATTACAACATATTACATTATTTTTTAGTTAAAGCATATTTTAGTTTTTAAATGAATGATAAATGAAGTAGAGCATTTATTGGAAAAACCAAAATATGCTACAACTAAAAATAAAAAGGCGCATGCATATCAAGCGCATTGACTCCCTCGAATACTTATACTATGAGTATGCTCATACTGCTCATATGCTCATATTCGGCAAAAAAAATACTCTGGTACTTGGGATATTTATTCATCATGCGCCACCTTTTGCATATATTTGGGTATATAAAATGGAATGGGAAATATATGAGTATGCATGTGAGTATGCATGCTGTTTGAAAACATTCTTTATGTGTATGTATAAAAACTAGCCCTGTGTATACGCATGTGTAGCCGATTAATAGTCAGAGTATTTTTATACTCATGAGTATAATTGTAGCCGACACAGTCTGTACATTTTATTTGCTGTCGTTTGTAACGCGTAATTAAAAAAAATATATAAACATATCTAATGGATGTTTATTCTTATACGTAGCCGTTTTGAAATTAAAGCGAGTGCTTGAGCGTGTTTTTTATTTTTAGCTGAAGGCTTTCATAGCTGTTTCAAGGCCAATACTCAAAGAGTACTTAAAACGATACTTTTGTCATTCTCTGGCATTTATTTATATTATTTGATTTTATAGACTTTATGTGAATTAATGCCTGACTTTTTTAAATTTAATATAGTTTTCGTCTGATAATTATATTGCAATTGTAAATTCTTTTCTATGTGATAATTATTACTTATTTACGTTGTAATTGATAACAAAAATTATCCATAGCACTTATCAAGCTTAGCCTTCGTTTGACTGATGATTTTTTTTCCACAAAAAAAGAATGCTATGAGTACACAAATTCAGTTCTTTTAATTTTTTTTCTCAAATCACAAGGTATACTGCTATTGATATTTGTCAGACACAAAATAAATGCCACAAAAAAAAGCAAAACAAATTGTGGCAGGAGTCAACTGCCAAATGTTTCTTGTTAGGAGCAGTATTGCTTGATTCAGTTAAAAAGCGGAAAATTCAAAAAGTCGCAGATTTATTGAACCGCCCTCGTAAAAATAACATGCAATACTAAAATGATCTAAAACTGTTCAAGAGTTTTGATGAATATTCTAATAACATAGTTTAAAAGTAGAAACCCATTAGCTTTTTAAATAATATTTTAACATCGAACAACGTCAAATATCTTCATGTACCGAACTATGCCCATCATGATAAGAAGCTTTTTGGTGCGACTTGAAACAACTCAAAAACTTTTCAAATATTTACATACACACAAAATACAAATATCTAGCAAAAACCTTAAGATTCTTTTTTCCAAATTTCTATTCATCCTCGGGATATGTGAAAAAGCTCCCAAGGCCATACATCTTCATAACAAACTTTCTTCTTGTCATTCATCATTTTAAGATAAATCTGTAAGTATTATGCATACTTTGTTGGCAGTGAAAATGGCTTTTTCTTTAAAGATTCTTATCACTTTGTGTTTTATTTTATTTTTCTTAAAAGTCTTTGTAAAAAAAAGTAAAATAATCTCCATAGATATTTTTTGTAAAAAAAAAAAATATATATTTAACCAGCGAACGAATACAAACAAGTTGTACTTACATAAATTTCAAGGATTTAACTTTTCTTATTGAGTTTTGTCTTTTCAAATAAATAAATTTACAGCAGCGTATTTGAAACTGTCTCACATTAAAAACACTATCTACTATGGCTTTGACGTGTTGCCTTAACTTAACCAGACAGACAACTCGAGTGTCTTATTTTATATATATTTTCACAGTACATTTTCTTTGTTGTTTTACTCTTGCAAAAAAAAAAAATAATAATAAAATACTATAGAGTAAATGGTCGTTTCATAGCATAAAAAGTATCTGCCATTCAGCTAAGAAGTAAAATTGTCTTTTTAATTCATGTTTATTTTATGTTATAGTGTTTTAGAAATATATATGTACTTGTGAGGGAAATATTTGCACTTTGCTTACATTCGTGTTTACTTTTTCATTTTAAATATTTATAGTGTTTTCTTACTCATACTTCTCTAATATTTATGTCATAAAGTAAATTTTCTACAGCATTTCAATGGTCACATTTCAATCTTTTTTTTTAATATTTCTCCTTCTTTGTTTTATGCTGCTAAGCTTAGTATAGTTTGTGTAAAGAAAAATTCTTAATATGCTTCAACACCTTCTTGTCAAAAGACTATTTTCATTGTCAAGTTATTTTTTATTATTTGGAAACATGTCACTGCTTTATAATGCAGATTGGTTTGATTGATTCAAGGATGTTTAAGGATGAAGAAAATAAAACTTCATTACATCTCTCTAGTCAGCCTAGAATCACATGTCTCTATGTCAATACTCTTTCTCCAGCGACAATTGCACTAGTTAAAATGTCGACAACTTTCCTTTTTTGCGCGAGTAGGGATACGTTAGAGACAACCGTGCTAGTGTATATCTGGTAATATTGTCAATGAACGAGTCCATAGTTTGTTTTTCTTTTTTATTTATTATATTAAATAAATAAATTTAGACGAGGGTCACTAAAATATATTAGTGAATCTTTGGTTCAAATATCTCCATATGGTCGTAAAAGACATACCTTATCAATAGCGCTAAAGTCTACTGGTAGATTTTCAATGACAACCCTATGTTATATGTCAATAGACGATTACATTAGCTGGGGTACATCTAGTCAGTAGCACTATTGACCATGTCACTAGAAAATCACTATAATTTTACTATTGACAACGAGCGAAAAAATATCGATATTGTGGACTAGAGCCCTTAAAATTTACTAGTGAATCTTTGGTGTCAATGTCTCCATGTGGTCCCAAAAGAACTACTTAGTCAGCAGTTCTATAGTCTAGTGGTGGATTTTCAATGACAAGCTAATGTCAAATGTCAATAGATGATTACATTGGCTGGGGTACATCTAGTCAGTAGCACTATTGACCATGTCACTAAAAAATCACTATAATTTTACTATTGGCAACGAGCGAAAAAATATCGATATTGTGGACTAGAGCCCCTAAAATATACTAGTCAATCTTTGGTGTCAATGTCTCCATGTGGTCCCAAAAGAACTACTTAATCAGCAGTTCTATAGTCTAGTGGTGGATTTTCAATGACAAGCTAATGTTAAATGTCAATAGATGATTACATTGGCTGGGGTACACCTGGTCAGTAGTACTATTGACAATGTCACAAGTAAATCACTACAATTTCACTATTCGCACTTTCTGCAGGGATATTTCTCATTGTGTAAAGCATCAGCCTTAAGTAGACAAAATGATATGTACAATTTTGTTTGTACAGAATTAAACTACATTCTTACTAAATTGGTTAAATTTACCTTAAACTATCAAACTTTGCAATGCCAGGATTTTTAGAGAAGGGTTAATTAAAGACATGTAGGAGTTTATATACCCTCCACTAGCGTACGTATGAAGTATATGCAGTGATAAATACATACGTCCATAATAATTATTTTGTGAACAACACACAACAAAGAACTCGTTACAAGATGTCAACGTATGACGATCGATTAGAAACTTAATTGTGCTGAGAGCATAATAAGCAACATATCATAAAGCTTTCTAAGACTAATGAGTGCCCATTTTAAATGTTAGGTTAGGAAGGGTGGTACTATACTACACCTACACTCTGTTGCCCAAAAAAAGTAGTATTTATCTTCACATTTGTAGCCAGAAGTGACCCTATTGTCCATCATTAAGCCACCGAATTCCCATGATGAAGCCCCTGATGTCCTCTAGCTTACACTACCCGATATCAGTAATGCTTTCATGGAAACGTATGCTTAGCCATCTAAGCCAATGAAGTTGCAGCTTAGGGTAGTAACAGATAATATGTTCAATGGTTTCTCGTTCCTCTTTAACCCCGCACATTCTACAAAAATCTGGAGTGCCAGTTTTCCAAATGCTTGTTCTTGCTCTGACCGAGCAAGATCTTCCCGCGTCAAGTTTTTGGCCAAAAACCCCTCGAAACTCTACATGCCCATTTTATGGTTAAATTGGATTTTCGTATCAAAATGAAGAAAGATAAAAAAAGTCTTGAGGAAAGATCTTCCTAAAATATAAAATATACCTAATTAAAAAAAAAAAAAAAAAAGATTAAACTACTTATTTACTTTTAAACATTAAACACAAGTTTTTTAATTTTCCTACCCTGAAAACATATTTTGGTAACTCTTTTTTTTACTACTAATGTATTTCTTTCTAATATGTAAAATATTTTTAATTAACAAAGAAAAAAATTGTTTTAATTTGAAATTTATTTGCTGGTGGTAGGTGTAGAAAAATAAAATAGATTCATATCGAATATAAATTATTTGCTGGGTTTTTTTTTATTAGTTTCTAAGCCTACTACGCTTATTTTTCTTTTGTGATTTTAAAAAATTTTATTATTTGTAAATTCTCAAATAGTTCTTGAAAGTCTGTGCATAAGATAAGAGGTTTGTGACTACTCAAAATGTGTGGTTGAAGTCTACAGATGGTTTGTTACAGCAACAATGAAATGTATATAGACAACGCTGAACCACCAGCAAATAAATTTCAAATTAAAATAAACTTCTGACAATATTTCGAATAATATATTTCTTAAAATAAAAAAAATTGTTTTATTTAGTTACTTTTATTTACCAAAAAAAAACTTCTTTTCCAGCTCTGGATCTGTGTTTTTCTAAAACATAAAATATATTTAATTTATAAAGAAAAAGAAAAATATTTATTTGAAGTAATTGCCTTTATCTATAAAATACAAGTTCAAATTTTCCAACCCTGGAATCATCCTTTTGTGCATTTCAGATTTCTTATATGAAATATACAAAATATTTTTAATTTATAGAGAAAAAGAAAACATTACCAAAAAAAAATTTTAAATTTTCCAACCCTGGAATCGTGTTTTTGGTTCTTTTTTTTATATTATATGAATTTTATTTTTTCTAGAATATAAAATAAAAATTAGTTTTATACACGAAAAAAAGTTTAACTTTTCCAGCTCTGATACCGTCTTTTTGATTTTGCTGATTTTGAATACCAATCTGTTTTAGACCATTTCTGACATACCAGTCTTAAGCAGCCCATACGCGATTCCATTCAATTTTCAATTGAGTCGGTTGTTGTCCAAATCAAAGCGTGTATGGCTTTGTCAATTGATTAGTTTGGCAGTTGTCGAGTTGGTTGAAGAAAAATCAAAACTTTCAACTTCCCAGCCCTGGAACTAGCTTTTTGATTTTTCTAATTTTCAAACCTACCCTCTTTTTTTTCTAAAACATAAAATTTGTTTTATTAACGAACAAAAAAAAATTGTTTTAGTTAGCTACTTTTATATACAAAAAATAAATTTTCCAGCCCTGAAACCATCTTTTCGATTTTGCTGATTTTCTGGTCTTCTTTTTTTGTGAGTGAAAGAAATTACATATTTAATTTTTTTGAATACAAAATAATGTTTTTTTGTGCAAGAAAAAAATTAATTGACTTTTATTTACAAAAAAAAATGTTCAGTCCTGGAACCTTTTCCCGGATTTTATTGATTTTCAATAGCGATCTATTTAGGACTAATTCTAACACATCACTCAGATACCAAAGACTCTAGCTTTTCTTCGAGCTTCGGAATACCGATTTTACGTACAGATAGACAGACAACGCTTATTCGACTTCCCTGTTCATAAAGTCCCGAGTTATGTATACTTTACAGGGGCCGCATATGCATATTGTAGAACTAACATACGGATTGATAAATTTTTTTTTTTTTTTGATGTAGGGTAAACAACTTCTGTGTCATTAAATGAGATGTAGTTTTTGATGTAAGGGAAATTCGATATATTTTTTATATCTAAACTCATTCGTGGTATGTTTTATAAATTTTTGCTAAGTCTAGCAAATAATAAAGAAACAGGTGGATTCTTCTTTATACAAAGAAATAATATATAAAAAAAATGTAAAAGCTTTTCATTTGTGTTTGTATGTTATTCAATACTTTTTGACTAACAATCCTTTAGATTATTAACACTTTCTATTATTTTGCCACTAGGCTGTATGTAGTCGTAAGCTTTTATTGCCCGTAATCGTTTCATTTACAAATTTAAATTCACGTATACATATACATACATACTTACACATATAAATAATTTATTAGTTTTGAAAGCCACCACCATAGAATAAATACATCTTCATTCAAGTCATGACTTATTTTGTATGCTAAGAGCAAGCAGCCAAGCAAAAAAGGGTGTATTGTCACAATTTGCTACTCTTTTGTCTTTATAATATTTTTATTTGTTTGTTTTAATGAAGCGCATTAATTTTCATACGTTTCGTACTTTTTATCCCTTTGGCTGCCTTTATTAACAACAATTTTATTTATTTTTTATTTAATTCCCTTTTCTGTTGTCCCCATAGGCTTAGAAAGGCCTTTTGGCTGGAAAGGGGGAGGGGGGGGGGGGAATTGCCGTGTAAAAAACTATTAATAGTTTTATGGAGTTATTTATTTTAATATTACTCGCGAAAATCATTAGTTATAATGCCCCCCCCACACCATCAAAAAATTTCCAGCTACGCCAGTGGTTATAAGGACTCCCGAAAGATATGTCTTAGTGGGCTGCGTAAACAGTCTTGAAATGTAAATACGTCTTTTTTTTAATAAAAACAAGCAACTCTCAGGCAGTGAATGCCTATTACCAGTGATGCCAATTTAGCCATTTTCTGGCTAAATTTAGCCATTTTTCGTCCCATTTAGCCGGAAGAAAAGTAAATTTAGCTATTAGCTATTTGTTTAGCCATGAAAACATGAAACAGATATTAACAAACTAAAACATTCAACCGCACTATCACAACACTGTACGGAGAACAATCATAGAGCTGACTTGACGAATGTAAAAATACTGGACAAAGAGAGACGAGAGAATAAACGATATACACTTGAGAGCGTCAGGATACAACAAAAAGGGAACAGTGCAATTAATAAGAAGGAAGACAAAGACAATACAAATGCCAACTACTCTATTGTTTTATTTTAGTTTTACTGTGATATTAATATTAAGAACAGTGTCGTTGGTTTCATGTTATATGTTTTGTATATGACGTTTGTTTTCGAGCTTTTGTGTTTTATGTAGTGCTGATTATGTAAAATACAAACTACGAAAAACAATTATAATTTTCAAAATATTATTATATGTAAGTAACGATTGTTCTTAATCATAATTATGATTACAATGTATATTGTATGTATCATAAAACAAAAACAATTGTGTAATGATAAGTTTCTAAAATTGTTGTTTTTATATTTTTTCTGTTACAACAAGGTTACCAGATTAACAAATAAAAACATCCCTGATGAAGTTGGGATTTTCCAACGAAACGTCGGATGAACTAATTAATAAACTAAATAATCGCTTATTTTAATTCGCTGACCTTAAAAGCCCATTTAAAAAAGCACTTAAACTAAATATAGCCAAAGGTCAATAAAAATAAATACTGAACATTTTTATTTCAATTTAGCTATTTTTTAGCTATTTTTCGAAACATGAAATTTATTTGTGATTTTTCATAAAAAAATTGAGCTCGCATCAAAGGAACACTTATTTACTACCAAAAGAACTCAACGGAGTTTTTTTCGCATTACTATCAATGAATTCTGGTTGAAAGTTATAATCGTTGGCATGTTGTGATAAGTTGTCGGGTCTATTTAGTGGTTTTTATATCAATCAAACAAGGGTCAGTTCTGTTTTACACGAGTGAAAATAAAAAGTAAATCAAAGTTTAAATGAAAGGTTAAAAAATAGAAAATGAATAAAAATTGTAATCAAAAATTTCGCAAGGAATGGATTAGTAACCCAAAAATTAAAAGACTGAATATCAGAATGTACAAGTGAATACAAGGCGTACTGCAAGTATTGCAAGTTCGCACTATATGCGCATTTTCTTGACTACCTGAAGAAAAATAATTTTATGTATTACTTAAATTAGTTTTTATTTACTTTAAAAAAATTTCCGATTTGTTAAAAAAAAATTAATGTACAAAATACCTTCTTGTTCTTGCTAAAGTTCATGATTTTTGTATTCGATGGCACTTAGCCATTTTTATCTAGTTTTAGCCATTTTTAGCCATTTTTTTGTATAAATTTAGCCATTTTTGGTGAAGGAATTCTGGCATCACTGCCTACTACTATTACTAGGCGTTACTTTCTTTAGTTAAGAGATAGTGATAGAGAAGACAGGCGGTGAAGGAAGAGACAGAGAAAAGCTTCATTCTTTTACAACTCTGCTGTTTTGCTAGTTTTTTTTTAATAATGCAGTGTTGCAGCACTTCCGGTGTTAGATGGGAATTATTAATTTTCGTAAGCTGTGTTTAGTAGCCATTTTATCTATTATTTTGCTTCGTCGATGATTCTGCTAAACAACACAGGAGGGTGCTCTGATGTTATTTTAGAATTAGTATCTGCTGAAATCGGTAGTATAGTTCAGTGACCAGTGATTATGTCTTCATCACTTGATCTTTCCTACAACAACTGACACAAAGGGACCCTAATACACTTCAGAAAAATGCATGGTGTTGTTATTTAATGCCTGTTGGATACAGGGATTGAACCCATTACCTTCGGTTTTGTGGTCAATGTGCTAATTACTTCAGCCAACGCCACCCTCTCTTTTTAAATGTAGTGTCGTAGCATGTATTGTACTAAGTCAATAATAAATGATGTCGTGTAATAAGCGAAGCACGATGGATGTACTGATGTGCTTGTATACGACTGTTTACAAGCAATGTCGCGAAGACTTCTTGTTTGTAACAAACACTCAAAAGAAGTAGTGTTGATGCGTGTATCCTTGCTATTTCGCATATTGTACGTTTGAGTGTGTGTGTAAGATGTAGATGGTAAGCTATTATATGTTTAAGGGTGGTTTTTTAAAGCAAGCGCACACAACTAATGTCAATGCCAGTGTGCGTTTGTACATGCATGACGTTTGTATACGCGCTCATGCGTATGAAGAAGCAAGCATCACAAATTCTTCCGTCACGAAGTAGTTTTTTCTTTACTCCTATACCTGCAGTAACTGAAACTAATTTCTTGAAAGTAGTGTTGTTTAGCGTTTATTTTTGAAGATTTCGCTGCACTAAAGCATTTGAAAAATCCCTCATATCTTAAAAGTTCTTGCAAGTGGTGTTGTGCAGGGGTCTAATGTGTATATATGAATGTTTATGTATGTATACTGATAAAAAAAAAGGGAAAAGACAAAAAATCATATAATAAGGACAATATTTACATAATTTACAAAAATCATATTTTGAGTTTAACTCAATGTCGACGTCGACGTCGACGACGATGACGATTCTATGTTCTGGCTTTACAACCAGCGACAGCTGAAACCAAAATTAAAAAGTATAAAAAGTACACGCCATTATGATACATAACAACAACATGACAACATGACAAGGAGTGGGGTCTCACGAAGGAGTTAAATGTTGCGTATGCATGTAAAAATAATCCTTGTGGTAGATTATATCTCTGCAAAAAGTTATCGTTTAAGGTCCCTGTTAGCACAACTTTTCTCTTAACATGACAGCGATTATGAAATATATTTATCAGTTTTTTTCGAGAGTGGGTGGTAGTTTGGTGTTTCGTACATCGAAAAGAAGATTCGTTAGGCTACAAAAGGCCTCTAAATGTTTTACAACATTGTGATATTTTTATTAGCAAATTTTAATTTATAATTATAATTTACTTATTTAGCAAAGATTTTAATTAAAACATGTTAGCACGCATAAATCATTTAGCACTACGAGAATTTATTTCAAAATTAATGCACAAATAAAACCAATAGAATGGGCTCTGTTATCACAATATGGGACAGTCCATAAGCGATGCTAAGAATAATAGAAATTTTTTTGAAAATAGTTATAATTAAAATTTATTGTTGAGGGGGTAAGGCTAGTATTATGTTTACTTTCAGATTATTGTATAAACTTTAGCCAAAATTTCTTAGAACATTTAGAAATAGAGAACTAAAGATATTATTTGTATAATAAAATTTTAATTGGAACAGATGAGAATTCTAACTAATATCATAGTTGAATTAAGAATTCCATATTTATTCACGCATTCTTATTTTTGTGGGAAAAATTTGATTTAATTATAATAATTTCCAAATATAAAAGAAGTTCAATTTTGATATGTGATTTAATAGGAAACTTTTTAATTGCCATTTTAATTGCTAAATTCACAAGTCATGTTGTATTGTTTAAAGTTTTACTTGTAAACAAGATAAAAATATTTTATAAATAATTTTATTAATAACACTGTGGAACAAAATTTCAACAAAGTCGTGGCCAAATGAATTTGACACGTGACCTTAATATAGAATTTTTCACCAAATCCGAATCTGAATTCAGAATGGTCGAAAGTAGAACAAATTTCGAGATATTGCAAAATTACCGTTATTTGCGTTCTTAAAAAAGATGACATCACTTTAATAAATGAATCTTGGTAAGTATTAAATAATTTTTTTATTTATTTTTTCTACTTGAAAGAAAATAAAATTTTTAAAACAACCATGGGTTGATTGTAAAAATTGATCAAGAAATGACTGAACTACAATGAAATAAAGTTCAAATTTCAAAAAAAAAAAATTATGATTTTTTGCAATTTTGGTTTTTCCAACTTAGTTTTTTTTACACTAAATAACAAATTTTTTCTACGTTTTGTCACTTACCACGTTAGATTATTTTAATAGAAACATTATGTACTCAATAGAATACAGATCGGTGCAAAAATGATAAAGTTACGGAAGATTAATTGAATTATCCCACTTTTATCAAATAAAAAAAAATAAATTCAGTAAAGTGCGACTCTGACTCGCGCACGAAGATTCCGTACGAACACTAGATATGTAATTTAATACAAACTTCATCCTATATAATATATAGTTTCGGCATTTTTTTTCGTTTTTTGCGTTTTTTTCGGCGGCTTTTGCGTTTTTTCGGTTTTGGCGATTTTTTTAAGTTTTCGCTCTTTTTTTAGTTTTAACACTTTATTTTCTTGTTTTGGCGATTTTTTGGTCTGGCGTTTTTTCATTTTTCATTTTGCGATTTTTTTTATATAATTTTTTTTTTAGTTTTGGCGACATTTACGCGTTTTGGCGATTTTTTCGATTTTTGGAGTTTTTTTTCCATTTTGGCGTTTTTTTCATTTTGGCGTTTTTTTTAATTTTGCGATTTTTTCGAATTGGGCGATTTATTTTAGTGTTGGAAATTTTTTTTTTTAATTTTGGCGATTTTTTTGATCTTGGCGATTTTTTTTTTAATTTTTGGCGATTTTTTTTTTTGGTTTGGCGATTTTATAATTTTCGGTTTTTTTTTAATTTTACCATTTTTAAAAATTTCAAGTGTTTGCCTCTTACGGTTTCCAAGACATAGCAAATTGTCAAAATTACATTAACTGATGGACCACCCTTTAATTTTAATTTTTTTAAATTTTAGTTTTAATTGTTGTAGTCTGTATAAAAATACACTAATTTTACAAATTTCAAGTTTCAATATACATATGTTCATACAATTGTATGTATATTACATGGGCTTTTAATATTTTTCGTTGCTGGTTTTGGAACACCCTTTAATTTTTAATTCTCATGTATTTGTTGTTGTAGCGGCCAAGGTTCTGCATACTGTGTCCAAATTTCAGGTCCGTAGCTCTAACGGTTCCTGAGAAAATACCGTGTGACGGACAGACGGACAGCCGGACAGCGTAGCGAAAACAATAGGGTTCCTTTTCACCTTGGTGCACGGAACCCTAAAAACAAGTAAATATAGAAATATTTATATAGGTAAAAATTAAATTAAAAATTGCTTAAAACTATTGAGTTGCTTTGCCTGTTGTAATCATTTTCTACTTCTCGCAGGAGGAACCAACAGTAGTCGCCCAACACCGCCTCATCATACGCTCCTTGATACCGACGTTCCATTTCTTGTATTTGTTGGTGAAAACGCTCACCATGCTCGTCACTTTCATCGCCAAGGTTATTTGGGAAGAAATTTAAATGTGAATGCAGAAGATGTATTTTTAAAGACATATTAATTCCTTTGTTAAGAGAGACATAAAAATTAATGTTAACATAAATAAAAACAAAATCGTGTTAAAAACTTTACCAATTTTCTCATAATTTTTTAACAAGTCTTGAATTATATCTTTACGATTTGGGCTTCTTAAATTTCCTAGAAAGCCTGATACAACTAAACCAAATGACCTACATGCTTTTAATTCATCTTCTGACAAAATCGAATCAAATTTAGAATCTTTAAGTAACTTAGTAATTTGTGGTCCTATAAAAACACCTTCTTTAATATTGGCATCTGATACGTTGGAAAAAAACGGTTTTCAGGTATTCAAATGCTTCGCGGTTTCCTCTTTTTAGCAAAGCTTTGACGAAATTTTTGATTAAGCCAAGTTTAATATGCAGCGGCGGCAAAATAATGTTTTCCTTTTTAACCCCCGACTAAAAAATGGGTGTTATAAGTTTGTAGTGTGTGTCTGTGTATATGTGTGTCTGTCTGTGTCCACGTACAGGCCAAACGGCTGGACCGATTTTCATTTACTTTTTTCTGTTTGAAAGATGACTTGATCGAGAGGGTTCTTAGCTATGGTTGAAAAAAATCGGTCCAGCCGTTTAGAAGATATAACATCTTTTCTGAAAAAAGTCGGGGGTTTTTAAAATTTTTAATTTTTGTTATTTACCAGAGCTTTGTGTTTGACATTATCTTGGCCAAGCGTAAAATTAATTCTATTTGTCCAATCTTTTCGAACATAGTGTTCGTGAGGCGCTCGGCTGTCCCATTTGCACAAAAAACAGCAATATTTTGTGTAGCCTTGTTGCAAATCAGTCACGATGACAACAACTTTTAGATCGGCACAGATTTTCCAGTTATGCTGTTCGTACTTTATCAGACCCAGTAATTTAGACATGGACTCACATGAGTGGCGTCCTCACTTAAACTCCTTTTAAGCTCAACTTGCTGCGTATTTATTTCCTTTGGGTTTTTGATTTAATAAAACCGAAAAGTGGGTTAATTCACTAAATCTACTGTAGATTTGTCATTTTTGCACCAATCTGGACCTCGTAGAGCGCAAAATGTTTGTATTAAAATTATTTAATGTCCTATTTTTGTTTGGTTAAAAAAAGAAAACTTGAAAACAGCGAAATTGCAAAAAATCATAAAATTTTCAATGAAGTTTGAAATTTTGTGCATTGTATCTCCATCATTCCTTGACTAATCTTGACATGCGATGTCTGTTTATTTTAGTAATTTTACTATCTTTTAATGAAAAAAAAAACTGATAAAACGACGAATATTTTTTAAGATATTTGCATTTAAGCCACATCATATTTTTTAAAAACGCAAAAACGGTAATTTGACTATACCTCAAAAACTGTTCTATTTTCGACAATTTTGACTTCATATTCGGATTTAGCGAACCATTTTACATTAGGATTGGGTATCAGATACATTTGGTCAAAAAACTGTTCCACAGTGTAATTTGTTTTACTTGAAAATACAATTTCAAACAAAATCTCTCAAGCTAAAAATATTTTATAAATAATTTGTTTATGCGTAGAAATGTTTTGTTTGAAATTTTCATTCCAAATACAACTTTATTTAATACAACCAGGTTTTTGAATTGATTTTTATTACTTTTACATAGTGTACATTAGGCTTATGCGTATTTTTTAAACACAAAGGCTCACTGGGTTTTCATATGCGGGCTAAAATTCTAAGACAAACTGCGTTTTTACTTTTTTGTTATCTTAAAAAAAAGTTCCGCACCAAATGCATTTTCTGCAGCAAAAATGTGGATTTTTCAAATTCAAAAAAATCTCATATTTTCGTAATGACAAAAATTTTTTTGTTAATAAACCAACTACTAGTACTCGAATTTTAAAGATTTTGATCCCGTGATCACGAATCTGCTGTTTATTTTAAATTCCATTAAGTGGTTTTCGAAATATGATGAGTAGTTTTCCAGTTATTCGCTAATTCAGGTTTTGCAAAAATTTTCTTATTTTTTCAGCACAATATCATTTGTGCACATTCATACAGTTTGGTCCGCTGATCACAAATCTATCATTTATTTTTCAATATATTGAGTAATTTTTGCATAAGGTCATTTGAGCTATCTCTGCATATTATTATTATATTACACTGTATGACAAATTTTTGTGAAATTGTATTTCGCGTTCTATTTATACGCTATCGATGTATTTAAGCTTTCAGGATGATGTAAGTCCAATTAAATAGACAACCAAGAGTACAAAATTTGTACAACAGTGGTCGCCAAACTTTTTTCTTGAGAACTACATTTTTTACATATACCAACCTTAATAATCGCCAAAATTATTATTAATTATAGCATTTTTACATATATTAAGCTCTCTTTGCAAATTTCTAATACAACAAGTAATTCTGTGAGCAAAAGAAACTGAGTGATAATTTCACAAATTTGCAAATGGTCATATCTCGAAAACCACTTAATGGATTTTAAAATAAACAGCAGATCAACAGCGGATCAAAATCTATAAAGTTCGGGTACTAGTAGATGGTTTATTAACAAAAAACTTTTTGTCATTACGAAAATAAGAGTTTTTTTGGATTTGAAAAATCCACATTTTTGCTGCAGAAAATGCATTTGGTGCGGAACTTTTTTTTAAGATATCCAAAAAGTAAAAGCGCGTTTGTCTTGGAATTTTTAACTGCATATGAAAACTCGGTGAGCCCTTCGCGTTTTACAAAGTTTTTATTTTCTGCATAAGCCTAGTGTACATTGTGTAATATCCCTCCCCCACCCCCCAATTAAAAAGTTTTAGATTATTTTCGAATTCAGACCAAATTTGTTAAGACATTGCGAAATTTTTCCTGAACAAAAAATAGGTGTGTTCCACAAGATTTTGTACAAGTTCGGACTAATGAGAGAAAAAAGAAAATGACTCTCTGAATATGCAAAAGCTTTCCAAAATTGCTGGAACGCAAAAAATTATATTTGCACATCTTGAAATATTAATGTTGCTTACTTTTTACATTAAATTTAATTCAAGTGATTTTAGTCGCTTAAAACGCATAACATTATATAAACAAAAAATTTGCATCATTGGCAACAGCTGTAAAAAGTAAATGAAAATGAGTTCCAAAAAAGTGAATTATTTAAAAAGAGCATTTTTTATATTAAAGAAATGGAAAAATATGCACAAATGCACTTACAACTTCAAATTTGTTCAAAAAACCTTCCATTTTGCTTTCTAATAAATTTGTGTGTAAAAACTTTTTACCTATATTTGCAAATTTTCTGAATAATTTTTCAGTTTCACATGTAAACAAAAAATAGATGATTATTTAATTCTTGTCCGAACTTACCCAGAAGAAAAAGTTCGTACTAGTTTGTACAGGAAATGAAAAAAATTACTCTCTCATTCGCTCTCAAAATTGCACAAAAATTGCTATCTGGAACGCTTTCGGATAACTTTGTACAAGTTCAGACTGTTTTGTTATGCATCTGGAACAGACCTAATAATTATCTAAATTTTAATGGACAAGCAACAAGAGAAAAATTTTAAAATTTATTAAAATTCGTAAAGGTACACTGTAGCCTCACAATAAAAGAAAATAGCAAGTACCAAACTGTTCACATTTTCGCAGATTCATGCATCGTGGCATCGTGTATTGTAGCAAAGATAGAGCAAAATATAAGAATATATTTTATTATCGCAAACGAACTAATGCAAAAGTCACTAAAAAGAAAAACGTCTGGCGACTCCAACCTGTTAATATTATGTGTGTTCATTTACTTTGCTGGCAGGAACTACCGAAACTACTCTCTCAGATACGAAAAAGTAAATTAACGCTTTACTAGTAAAACTAGCAAGAAAAACATTTTTTTTTATCCAAAATCAAGGAAATGGACATTGTTCTTTTTCTAATGTATTTTGGACATTCTTGTTTCATAATATTTCAAATTTATGTTATTTAAATTTTTTTTTATTTGTATGTATGTATTTTTTATATGTATTATTTAATTTATTTTTTTTATTGACATAAAAAATGCATCTTCCATCCCTGAGGAAGTATTCAATAATTGTTATTTCAAAAAGTGTATTCATGTGTCTTAATAAAAAAAAACAATAAATTAAGAAAATATGTTTTTTGCATATATATAAGAGACCTGCGTAAACAGTCTTGAAGTGTAAAAAATATGTCTTGTTTTTAGGGTTCCGTACACCAAAGGTGAAAAGGAACCCTATTGTTTTCTCTACGCTGTCCGTCTGTCCGTCTGTCCGCCACACGGTATTTTCTCAGGAACCGTAAGAGCTACTGACCTGAAATTTGGACAGAGTATGTAGAACCTTGGCCGCCACAACAACAAATACATGAGAATTAAAAATTAAAGGGTATTCCAAAACGAGCAACAAAAAATGTTAAAATTCCATGTAATATACATACAATTGCATGAACATATGTATATTGAAACTTGAAATTTGTAAAATTAGTGTATTTTTATACAGACTACAACAATTAACACTAAAATTTAAAAAAATTTACATTAAAGGGTGGTCCATCAGTTAATACAATTTTGACTATGTAATTTTGACAGTTTGCTATATCTTGGAAACCGTAAGAGGCAAACACTTGAAATTTTCAAAAACGGTAAAAATAAAAAAACCGAAAATTATAAAACCGCCAAACCAAAAAAAAAAATTCGCCAAAAATTTTAAAAAAATCGCCAAAACGAAAAAATCGCCAAAGTTAAAAAAAATTCTAACACTAAAATAAATCGCCAAATTCGAAAAAATCGCCAAAATGAAAAAAACGCCAAAAATCTAAAAAAATCGCCAAAACGCGACATTTTCGCCAAAACTAAAAAAAATTTTATATAAAAAAATATCGCAAAAATAAAAAAAATCAACAAAAATAAAAAAAATCGCCAAAATGAAAAAACGCCAAGAACCGAAAAAAATCGCCAAAACAAGAAAATATAGTTTCATAACTAAAAAAAAGCCAAAAGTTAAAAAAATCGTCAAAACTGAAAAAACGCAAAAAACGCCAAAACAAAAAAAACCTAAAAGACCCCAAAACGAAAAAAAATGCCAAAACTATATATTATATAGGATGAAGTTTGTATTAAATTACATATCTAGTGTTCGTACGGAACCCTTCGTGCGCGAGTCAGAGTCGCACTTTACTGAATTTTTTTTATTTTTAATGTATTGTTGTAGCATGTATTATACTCAACCAATAATAAATGATGTCGTTTAATAAGCGAAGCACTATAGATGTATTGATGAACGAGTATATGAGTGTTTACAAGCGATGTCGCGAAGACTTCTTGTTTGTAACAAGCAATCAAAAGAAGTAGTGTTGATGCGTGTATGCTTGTTATTTTGCATATTGTACGTTTGAGTGTGTTTGTGTGTAAGATGTGGATGGTAAGCTATTATGTGTTTAAGGGTTTTTTTTAGAGCATTAAAGCTAGCGCACACAACTAATGTCAAAAATCAAAGATCATAAACATAACATGTGTGCGTATGTACATGCATCAAGTTTGTATACGCACCCATGCGTAAGAAGAAGCAAGCATCACAAACTCCTCCGTCACGAAATATTTTTTCGTTACTCCTATACCTGCAATAACTGAAACAAATTTCTTTCAAAAAGTGTTGTTTAGCGTTTGTTTTAGAAATTTTCTCTGTAGTAAAGTATTTGAGAAATCCCTCATGTCTTAATAAATCTTGTAAGGGGTCTTGTGTAGGACTTTAATATGTATAAATTTTTTTTTTTAAGAAATGCATATTTTTTTAGTTTTCCTTTTTATTTGTAACCTTAACGTAGAACAGCTGTTTGGATAATTCTTGCTAGCTAAACTTGCCAGATATAGCGATTTCTCCACAAACGTGGCGATTTTTAAATTTTTTTGTAGTCTAAATTTTTGATTTGGTGATTTCTCTGGCGATAAATTAATTTGTTTGAATTTGTATGGCCATTTTTGATGGACTTCAAAATGAACTTCAAAACTTTTGTAATTCAGGAGTTTGTTGAAGGAGTCGTTTCAAAAATAAATCCTAACAAAGCTCATCTGCAAGAAATTAAAACAATTTGATTTTGATGATTTTTCTTGAGAGATGAGGCCAGACAAATATACAAGAAATAATTTATGGCGACTTTATTTCTACTTTTAGTAACTTTCTGCTAAATTTAAAATGTTTTATATAAATATTAAGAAAATCTACATGAAATTGATTTTGGCGACTTTTAGCGACTTCTAAAGTCAATTTGGCGAAATAGGTCGTAAAAATCAGACAACCTTGTTGAGCATTGCCAGTTTAGGGAATTCGTCCCTTTTTTTCTATTGGGGATACAAATTTCATGTTGGGGATTTCGTCTGGGGATTTGTTGAGGATGATAACCAAATTTTAGGGGATTTATTGGGGATTTTTTTTATAACTGATGGTAACAAGAATGGTTTTTGAGCTAAGAAATGGGCGTCTGGTAAGTCTAAAAACGTGTGTTATTATTCATAAAAGAAAAAGAAGGTATCAAGGCAGATTAACCAATAATGGGCACTACCAAAACAAAAATATGTAACAATACTCAATATGACTTTTTGGAAGTACTTCCTAGAATAACCACAAACTTTAAAAATAATAAAATTTATTAAAAAAGAACTTAATCCTTCTGCTGAAATGCTAAATCTTTCTAATACAAGAACTATGTACAACACATTTTCTGAGGCTGATGAATCACTTTGGTTAAAAATTTTTGTATACTTGTATATATTGAAGTATCTGTAATTTTTTCTTTACACGTTTTATAAGTACAAATTAAATTAATATGATTAAATTAATTTTATTGAATAAATATGTTATTTTTGTCATTATTTTTTAATTAAATAAAAAAATTCTATTTTTTCACAAATGAAAAATTTGAATCAGAGAAACTAAATTCGGGAATTTTCGGGGATGACAAATCAAAAATCGGGGATAAGCCGTATAAAAAAAACTAGCAACACTGACCTCGCTTAACAGTAAAAATGTTACCAGTAAGAATTTGCAACAATTTTTTCTCTCCCATTTATTTTTAATCTCTTTTGTTGCTCTCTCCTTGCAAATGGATTAATTATCACTTTTCAGTAACAATTGTTACAAATTCGTAATAATTTTTAATGAAAATTTGGTTTTGTGAGATTGAAGTAAAATGTTATATTCTGGAAACACTGTGTTTTTTTTTTTTTTTTTTTTTTTTTTTTGTTAAGCATTGTTCTTATGCATTTCGCTCACGCTTATGGAACTCATCAGTAGACTTCATGAAATTTACTTTATTCGAAAAATAATGTTCTGGCATTATAATTTAAATGTGACTTGTGGCATATGACCGGCATGGTTGGCTCTCGGACGTAGTATAATCTAGAGGTAAAATTTTCGATGACTTTTTAGAACATTTGTGGCCGTATATTGGCAATAACGCAGCAAATATTGTGCTACAAGTGGTCAATGGCCTTGGGTTTAACGGTGAAGACTAACGATTTCACAATTTCCACAGCAAATAAGCTAGCGGTGTTAAATCCCACACAGAAAAAACTAAATTTCGTTTTCGGTAACCAAATTCATTGAATCAGTAAATTTTTTGTGTGAATGCGGACCTACAAAGAAATTTGTAGCCTCTGATAACAATTTTGTAAAAATTTAACTGAAAAAAATAATTTTATTTTTACAGGGTGGGCCAAAAGAAACCAAGGGGTGTAAAAGTTTAATAACTTTTTTGTTTATTAATTTTTATTTTATTTTTTCTTTCAGATTATATAGACAACACTTGGAGAATTTATAATGAATGAAAATAATAAATGAAAATCAGAAAATAAGAAATGAATAAATGAAATCAACTTTATTGAAAATTTGATTATGAGTGATGAAGCTCATTTTCATTTGAATGGCTTTGTTAATAAGCAGAACTGTAGGTTCTGGGGTTCTCAAAATCCAAGAGCCATTCATCAACGCCAATTGTACCCAATCAGGTGTACAGTATGGTGTGGGATCACATCTGAAAATGTCATTGGGCCCTACTTCTTCGAGAATGAAGATGGAAGTGCTGTAACCGTAAATGGAGAGCGGTATCGGTTTATGATAGAAAATTTTTTACGTCGTGCTCTTGAAAACAGACCTGGTATGTGGTTTCAGCAGGACGGAGCCACTGCCCATACTGCCCGAGACACAATGGCACTTTTAAGTCAAATTTTTGGAGAGCGAATAATTTCTCGAAATTCGGAAATTATTTGGCCAGCGCGATCGCCAGATTTGACAGCACCCGACTATTTTCTTTGGGGTTTTTTGAAGGAGCGAGTGTATGTGAACAAGCCAGAGACAATCCTTGAACTCAAGGCAAACATTGTTGCAGAAATTCGAACGCTACAGCCACAAGTTTTGAAAGATGTTATGGAAAATGCTCTAAAAAGAGCCCATCAGTGCGAAGCTGAAAACGGTGGTCATTTAAGAGACATAATTTTTCATACTTAGTGTAAAAAAATTTCCATTTTGTATATTATATAATCTGAAAGAAAAAATGAAAAAAAGTTAATAAACAAAAAAGTTATTAAACTTTTACACCCCTTGGTTTCTTTTGGCCCACCCTGTAGTTAACTGAAACTCAAAATATTTTCAGTCAAATTTATTAATAGGAACAGAAAAACATTTTTGCAGATTTTTTTTTTTTTTTTTTTGTATTATTCAGCAAATTTTTTTTTATAATTTACAAACACATTCACTAAAACTTTTCGTATTATCAGAAAATGAATTAACTGAATCAAAAACAATTCTTAAAAATTTTTTTTTAAAAAATTATTAAAAATTTTATTTGAAAAAATAACTGAATCAAATGAAAGGTTCAACTATTTTTTTTACTTTAAAAAATTGGCTTGTTTTTATGGTTAAGCATTTCGTTCCCGCTTTTGGAACTCGTCAGTAGACTTCAACCCAAAAAATTTTTGAATTTAGCTAACAAACTCCGCATGTTTATAGTAAGACTCTTAATACTTATTTGAAAATCACAATATACAAACATAATAAGTTTGAAAACCGCAAACAAAAATCTTTAAAAAAAAATAAAATGTTTTTTATATCTATAAAATAATTGGTAGAAAAAATTAAAAAAAATCAGACAAATTTTTTTACAGTATATAAAAATAAATTTAACTGAAAATAAGAAATTAAATATAAAAAAAAAATCTAAAGTTTTTTTTTACAAATTTTACTTTATAGAGATAATATTCATTCTATACAGTTTTTTTTACATAAAATAAAATTGGAACAAATAATTTACTGGAGCAGTAAAAAATATTTACTGAAACTAAATTATATTTCAAAACACACGTTTGTTTGAAAATTTTTTGGGAATAATTTTTTCTGTGCACGATCTTGGAGGCCAATTCACGGGTCCGGAAGGTGGAACTATGCGGTTACCTAACGTTTCCTTCAATAAATCAATTGTGGCACGAGCTGTGTGACATTTTGCAGCGTCTTTTTGAAACCACAGTTTCTGCATATCATGCATGGTTGTTTAATTGATGAATAAAAAAAGTCATTAATCATGGCTCTATACCAATCACCATTGACGGTAATGTTCTGGCCAGCATTGTTTTTCAAGAGACAGTGATTTCTTTTTCACGCACTGCACGAGATCTCTGTGGCTGCGTGTTATAATTTAGAGTATATGCTGTAGAAAAACCGTTCCATAGTTAATCAAATTAATGTCATATTTTAAACGCCAAAATAATTGTTTTAAGCACAAGGACTTCGTGCCTACTTATTAGACTTTCATAACTATTAGGTTGTAGCTTAGATTTATTTTACCATTAATTATTATAAAAATATGTGTTTGATTACGAATGGAAAAATTATAATATCAAATTTCTTTAAATTTAATTTTAAACAAAAAATTCTACATTTAATTTTTTGTTAAATTTCACTCTTAAGGCAACAAAATAATAATGAAAGAGGGAGAGAGAGAGAAAAAAAGCGTCAGTACAAATTATACCCTGGGGAATTACTTACACAAATGTACTTCTGCTAAACATGCATACATACATACATGTAACGCAACATATTTTATTTAGTAAATACTCATACTATGCACCCTACATACTCGCACACAATAAAAAATTTATATGTTTGATATTTGGGATTTTCTTATATTAACTTTTTTTTCTCTTTTGTTGTTGCCAAACTTGTGCGTAGCCTGATGTTTTATGTATTAAGGCATACAAAGCGCTCAACTGTGATGCTGTTGAACTTCTATGATATGGAGAATAAAGATTTAAAAATAAATCAGCATTTCTGGGAAGTCTTATCCATGAAGGAAATGTCGATGGTGAAAATGTACTGAGTCGCTTTTGACTTTGTCAACAGTACTACTCTACAATTATTCCTCATATAATACTTTGTGCTATAGACATTTAGCATATGCTTGTCATTGAAATTCTACTAGTAATACTAAAACAATTGATTATATAGTGAATTCATAGTTCTTATGGGAACATGGAGACATACTAACCAGAAATTTTCTGGTACATTTCTATACCTTAATTTATGTATATTGACAAGTTGTTGCAAAATCCACCAGAAATACACCACATCTGTTTTCTCTCTTTATTTTATACTGACGAATAAAAGAGAAATTGTAGACAATGTAACTACTACTAGAGTTTTAGTGTTGACATAGAGACACTTGGCCCCGGTCTGACTGCAGGGATTGTACACACACACACCCACACACACACACACAAAAGATATTTCCTTCATTATTTTCATTTTCGTGGTAAAATTTCTATAAAAAAATTTCAACTTTGTGAAATATAAAAAGAATTTATTTAAGTGCGTGCGTAAGTACAAGTTGTTATACTTTTTATATACATAGATTATTATAGTCTACTTTAAAGCTTGCGATTATTTTGTCTTTATTAAATTAATATTTGAGTTGTCAAGGCATATGTACATGTTTTTTCGCCCATTGAACCATTTTTTTTCTTAGCTCTTTAAAATCAGAAGAAAATTCTATATGTGAAGCATTATTGTGTACATAGAAAACAAATACAAATGTAAAATCACCATGCAAAAATTTTGATTGCAAGTCATATTAAAGTTTTAAGAAATATTATGTATATTGTTCAAGTTTGTTGGGTTGAATTTGCTTTCTTCATACCCTGCAGAAAATTTGGTGACAATTGATCCAAACGCACTCGTCTTATGACTTGAGAAAATGGGAGTATAACCAAAAGTAGGGAGTAGTGTATGGGAAAAACGACATATCGTGTAAGTGGTTATCCTCACAAAAAAATAAATGTGAAAAAAGGCCAAGTTCCTATCCAAAATTTCGGCCATTAAAAGTAGTGAGATATAAATTTTGACCAAGTTCTTGTTTGCCGAAATACCTAACACAGAAATATGTTATGTAATATATAAATTTGTAATCGTAAGGGTGTCATATAATTTCTAGAAAATCAGCTTACTTGACAACATTGAGGTTTAAGTTGTATGGGCGTGTCAACGCCCACTTTTCAACGAAAAAATTATAGCCTTGCATTACCGCAGTATATATGCCAAATTTCAATAAAATAGCTTCAATTCAGCGCCTTATATTAGCGTTTTTAATTCTGATTTTAATGGGCGTAGCCTCGCCCTCCTTGCCAAAATTTCTAAGTTTTCAGTTTTTTTTTATTTTATTTCTCACCTAGACCCAGCTCTGTGTCAAATTTCAGCCAATAGCAAAAATTTTAATTTTTATGGGCGTAGCCCCGCCCTCCTGGTTAAAATTTTCGGATTTTCAGATTTTTCTGGTTCATTGCTCACCTAGATCTTCTCGTGTATCAAATTTTAGATCTCTGGCGATAGCGGAAGTGCTTCATCAATTGGATGAGTGTGTCAGTGGTCAGTGGTCCGTGAGTATGTCTTAAAATATGCACTTGTTGCACCTGTATATCTCCGAAACCTTTCATTGTAAAACTTTCAAACTTCGCATATGAGGTTACATGAATTTATTCTAATTATGGTTCAAATATTATAATTTTACAATTGCGGGGAACAAAGTTATGAGGGGGTAAAAACAGCTCGAATGGCTTCGTTTAAATATACACACTGCGTGCATTGGCCAGAACTTGGCCTGGCGCACTGCCATGCACCTAAATACATATATTCAACATTTTCATGATGTATCATCTATTTAGTCAATTCAAATGGGACTCAGCCTAGTATTTTAATAACCGGCACGGAACATGTTCGATGTGGTTGAATCAAGGACCTATGGAATAGTACAGAAATAATGTTAATTGTTCCCTTCAATTAGACTCTCAATGTGGTCGAGTGGGTAGTGTGCAAGCCAAACCTGTCATGCAGGAAGTTGTCAGTTCGAATCACAAAAAAATCTATTATTAAAAATAAAATACCATTACATTTCGAGCCTTATTTTCGATTTTATCGTAATCGACATGTTAACGAAAATACACTTTTTAATAAACTTAAAATTTTGTGGTCCTACTTGTGGTTTAGAATGATCAAAATACCAAAATTGTTGATAACTTTTAAGATACTGGCTGTAAAGTTTTATCGTAAGCGACAATTTACGTACAAAAACATGTTTGAATATTTAAAAAAAAAACTTCTCCTGAAAACTTTAATTTTTGTCGCTTACGATAAAATCGAAAATAAGGCTCGATTTGTAACAATAAAACAATTTATAATTTTTCATTGTTACAGTTTAATGTCGAAATGACATTTATATATAATGTAGTTCAAGTTCCGGCCAACCCACTCAATGTGTATATTTACACGAAGCCATTCGAGCTATTTTTACCCCCTCATAACTTTGTTCCCCGCAATCGTAAAATTATAAAATTTAAACCATAATTAGAATTAATTCATGTTATATGAGAAGTTTGAAAGTTTTACAATGAAAGCTTCCGGAGATATGAAGGTGCAAAAAGTGCATATTTTAAGACATACTCACTGACTCATTGACTCACTGATCACTCATCAAATTGATGAAGCACTTCCGCTATAGCTAGAGAGCTGAAATTTGGTACAGTAGTAGACCTAGGTTAGCAACTTGGGCGATAATTCCTACAGCCTACAATCAAGACAATAGTATAATGCGGTGGCAACATTGTTCAATGTTGTTTACAACTGTCAGAAAAATTGGTCGATATTTTCCTTGAAAATATTGTGCAATTTATTGCATTATTGTTAAAGGGTCCGCCAGATAACTGTTTTTTTTTTTTTTGAAAATGCTATAAAAAAACTACTGAAGCTTCGGCTGTGTGGCACGTAGCGCAGTCCTGTTGAATCCAAATATTGCCAATATCCTCCCTCTTCAATTTTTGTGAACAAAAATTCGTTCAACATGGCCCGATAAAGATCGCCATTGACTGTAACGGCCACTCCTTGCTCATTTTCGAAATTATGCCTCTGGACCAAAATCCGCACCAAACAGTGACTCGTTTTGGGTGCGTCGGCTTTTTAATGTATGTGTGCGGGTTTTCTGTGCCCCAAATGCGACAATTTTGCTTGCTTACATGCCCACATAGCGAAGCGAAAACACATTAGATGGTCAGTTGGTTCGTTCAGCGGAAGGATAAAACTAATTATCTGTCAAATCAGACATGAGCTAAGTGTTACCATTCACGAAATAAGCACTAGTTGAAAAAAAACGTTAGATGGCGGACTCTTTACGTCAAAACAACAATACTATGTACAACAACATACACCCAGAAAAAAGATTGTTTGGAAAACGGTTCCTCCAATAAAATATCATTTGCATTAACTATATTTCAGTTCACGCTATCAATTTTCTGTTAATCCAAAAAACAATCCATGTTCATTGCCATAAGGGCATAATTGTAACAAATATATGATTTGACAATACTTAAATTGATTGCATCAACCGAGCGTATGCTTTTGTCATGACTAATTAACTGATTGGTTAGCACAACCGAATAAAATATTACGAATTGAATTTTACTGCCAACTTTTGGTATTAGCAACTAAAAAATTGTCGTTCTATATTAAAATTAAAATAAAAACTTTCAATCAGTTGCTGCAACTAACTAGAGGTTGAGTTTGCTATCATAGTTTATATTATGATTTGTGAATTCTCAAATGGTTTTTGAAAGTCTGTGCATAAGATAACAGGTTTGTGGCTTTTCAAAATGTGTGGTTGAAGAAATGTATATAGACATGCTTCGCCATTAAGGCTCAGTTAGCCGACTGTAATGTAAAGTAACTGCAACAGTAAGAAACAGCTGATCGATTTTGTTATGTGAAAAGTAATGAAATTGGTTATAGAGATGTAATGTAACGTTACCTACTTTTCATATAAAAATATCAATCAGCTGTTTTCTACGTTACAGTTACATTTCGTTACAGTCGGCTAACTGAGCCTTTAGGAAATAAATTTCAATTAAAATAAACTTATGACAATATGTCAAATAATAAATTTCTTAAATTGTGTATTTTTATTTTCGTTTATTGTTCATTTTTATTTCAGCAAGGAATGCCAATTTTTCTTTTGATGGTACCAATTATGATGTTGTTTTAATTATATTAACCAAATTTTCGGTAGCAAGAATAACTTTTATTTGAAATACCATACTGTCAAGCAATTTTTTCTGTTGCTGCAACTATATTGAAATATAGTGGTACCACAAGAAAATTTCAGTCGCTATAGCGGAATTCTATGATAGTTGCTGCAACCGCCAAAATTCAATTGGCAACAAATTCGGTTGTCACAACGAATCTGTTTTCTCTGTGTATGCAATATGAGGTTGCTTTATCCCTCAACTTCTCTGATTTTGGTCGACCAGGAAATAAGTGTGCAAAAATCTAACGGATTGCAAAAAAAAATCCACAAAATGCTATTTGGTGATCGTCGGCTGAAGGTGCGTGAGCTGGCTGAAATGATGAACAGGTGCCAAATATTCTAAAACGAGACAGATGTACGCAAGACGGGTGCCACGCTTGATCACTATACAATAAAAATAGCGCTGCAAAGATATTTCAATACAGTGTTTAGCCATTTTTCACCGTCTTAAGGTGGATGGATAGGACATGATTCTACAGATAAATCAGTGAATTGGAGAAATAACACTTTTGTTTGTAAGAACATTTTATTTCATTTTCAATGCCACAGAATTGTCAAACTACCCTCGTACTGGACTATTTTTAAGTGTATTATTACACTTAATTAATAAAAATAAATAATACATTTCATTAAAAGTTAAATTTTTTACCAGCTACGACGTAGTAAATAAAGGCTTTTATTTTATCTAATTTTTATGAAGTAATCAGTTTTTGTACCCGGTAATAAAGTCTGCATGAATGAGTTTTAATTCACATATATGTATACGAGTTTAAAAGTAATTTTATTCTTTTTTTTTAGATAAAATCTGATTTCCTATTTCATTTTTAGTGCTCTGAAAATGCATAAAATATTAAATTCTTGCTTCATTTATTATTATAATTTATTTTATTTTTTTTTTATTATTTGTCGATTCTATTATTTTATGAATTTTATTGTTTGGTCGTAAACATATTTTGCATAAAATCTTTTGAATTCATCACATTTGTGTTATGACAGAGAAATGTGTAGAAATTTATGCATTAGGGTGGGTTGAGTATGGAAAATTTTAAGCACTTGCTATGAAAATTTTATGAAGTATACTTTTTGACAAAGTTATTCAAAAGAGTTTAGGAAGAATATATTACTGCGACTGACATACAATATATATGCTGAAATTCATTGGGCCTGATGATAATGGTCCAATTTTTTCCCGCGTAAATATGAAGTTATTATTTGTTTTAAACATGTGTCGGGCGTGACCAAGATATATATATATATATATATATATATATATATATATATATATATATATGCTTATAATTCAAAAATACAAACTTGGCAACATGAGCGTCCTAAAAATGTTAATATCAAGCGCATTAAATAATTGGTAGGTACTGAAAGAACATGATTGCTACTCAAAATGGTCATCAAAAAGGCTGAGACGGGTGTGACCGTAATTTTAAAATATATTCTGTTAAATGTGCTATAGTAAATTGTTCAAAGCCTTTTTGTTTGTTGTAAATATTTACATGCTGCCTGGAAAAACAACGTTTTCCCAAAAAAAAAACTTTATTCGAATATGTGAAGGGTGTGACCATAATGGTCACATTTTTATTTGTAATTCAAAAACATAAAATTTAAAAATAGAAGTGATGCTGTTCTCAAGAATGTTGATATTATATACATTAAAAAATTGGTAGACTCTAAAAGAACATTATTTTTG
This sequence comes from Tachina grossa, assembly GCA_949987645.1. Lineage (NCBI taxonomy): Eukaryota > Metazoa > Arthropoda > Insecta > Diptera > Tachinidae > Tachina > Tachina grossa. The sequence goes on from OX465275.1 coordinate 33,806,804, forward strand.
CTCAGTATGTCCATCAAAAGGCTGGGCCGGGTGTGACTCTAGAAATCTTAGTTTTGAAAGAATTATTGCTTTTAGGATATATTCTGTTAAATCTGACCGAGTAAATTGTTGAAAAGCCATTTTTATTGCATTCAGTACTAACTGCCTGGAACCACAAATTTTTCTTTTTCGGTTGTGGCATAGTATAAAAACTCAAAAAAGTTTAAAAAAATTAAGCTTTTTATTGATCTAATTTATATAATCAGCCCAACTCGCGTTTTTTTTTAATAAATTTCTCGCTTTTATTGCTTGAAAGTATGCAACATTGTCAAAATTTCGTACGAAAAAAGCACTGCTCAAGTTGTTTCGCAGCTAAACTAAAATGATGCCAGACTAATTTTGCATGGAAAGACATGATTTTACGTGTTTTTCACAACAAGAACAGAGTACTACTTTTGCGAATTTATTTCGTAAATATTTCATACCAAATACTTTTATATGTAAATTGACAGCATTTCGCACGAAATTGTGAACAGAGTACCAGGCTTAAAGCTAAATGCATTTGATATTTTTCTTTATATTCTTTTTTAGTTTCTTCCTTTATTCGCATTTCTTTAATTCGTATCTATAGAAAAAATTAGTATTTCAGCGTTGAGATGACGGGTGTGACCAAATATCTCTCATTACTAATTACTCCAATGTTATAATCGGTGCTCATAAAATTTTTATTATATTTTTAATTGCGCTTACTTTTTTTGTTGTAAGGTATCAAATATTTTTTATGTACTGTAAACATTTTATTTAACTTTCTAAATAATTTTTAATAATTTTCCTAGCTTTTATTTTTTGCCTGTTATTTTCTCTCAATAAAGCTAAATGCTGTCTATATTTTTCTTCATTTTTTCAAGTTCCTTCTTTGATTCCTATCTCCAATTTCTGACATCTGTGGCAAAAATAGCACAGCAGCATTGATGTGACGAGTGTGACCAAATATTTTCCATAACAAATTACTCTAATTTTAAAATGGACGCTGACAAAATTTTTATTCTATTATTCCGCTAACTTTTTTTGGAAAGTATCAGGTATTTATTATGCTTAGAAGTATTTTTCTTAAACCTTTTAAAGCATTTTTAATTATTTTCCTGACATTTCTTTTTTTTTCTTGTTACTTCCTCTCTCTCTCTCTCTCTATAGCTAAGTGCTTCATATTTTTCTTTAAGTTTCTTCTTTTATTTCAGTCTCCAATTTTTGACATCTATTGGAAAGTGACGGGTGTGACCAAATATTTTGTATAACTTATTTTTCTTATTTTAAAATGGAGGCTTACAAAATTTTTTATATTATTGGGCTTACCTTTTTTTATTATTGGAAAGTACTTAACATGTACAGTAACAATTTTAGTAAACTATTTCTAATTTTACTGTGACGGGTGTGACTAACATTTTTATATTTAAATTGGTCCACAACACTTGCATTAAAAGTTACACAAAGTTGAAACTTTAACAACAAGTAAGCAAGAGTAGAGTCTTTGTGGAGGTATCCGTTATTATTCAAGAAGATAAGATGATTGAATAAAAAAAAACGTAAAATAAAGGACGAACATTTAAAAGGGAAGAGCAGAGTGTTTAATATATCTAGGCGCACGGCAGTGCGCCAGGACAAGTTCTGGCCAATGCACGCAGTGTGTATATTTACACGAAGCCATTCGAGCTGTTTTTACCCCGCTCATAACTTTGTTCCCCGCGACCGTAAAATTATGAAATTTAAATCATAATTAGAATAAATTCATGTTACCTCATATGCGAAGTTTTACAATGAAAGCTTCCGGAGATATAGAGGTACAAAAAGTGCATATTTTAAGACATACTCACTGACCACTGACCACTGACCACTGACACACTCATCAAATTGATGAAGCACTTCCGCTATAGCTAGAGAGCTAAAATTTGGTACACGAGAAGATCTAGGTGAGCAATGAACCAGAAAAATCTGAAAACCCAGATAATGTTAAACAGGAGAGCGGGGCTACGCCCATAAAAATTAAAATTTGTGCTATTGAGCTGAAATTCGATACGGAGCTAGGTCTAGGCGAGGAATAAAATAAAAAATTTTAAAACCCGGAAATTTAAGCCCATAAAGGTCAGAATTAAAAATGCTAATCTAAGGCGCTTCATAGAAGCTATTTTATTGAAATTCGGCACACATACTGCGGTAATGCAAGGCTATAAATTTTTATTTAAAAAAGTGGGCGTTTACACGCCCATAAATTGTAAACCTCATTTTAATGCCCTGCGGCTCAGCATATATAGATATACTAATTATCTAGCTATTATTATCCGTTTGTAACGAAACTAGACACGAATAATAAGCACTGACCGAAAAAAAATTTGTCTGTGGAAGAGTGGGCGGGGTTACGCCCATAAAAATTAACAGTTAAAGGTTGCGCTAAGGAGCTGAAATTTGATATGCGAGTAGGTCTAGGTGAAAAACCAACTAGAAAAATCTAAAAACCCGAAAATTTTAGTAAGAGGGGCGGGGCTGCGCCCATAAAACTTAACAATTAAAAGTTGCGCTAAGGAGCTGAAATTTGATATACAAGTAGGTCTAGGTGGAAAACCAACTAGACAAATCTAAAAACCCGAAAATTTTAGTAAGAGGGGTGGCGCTGCGCCCATAAAACTTAAAAATTAAAAGTTGCGCTAAGGGGCTGAAATTTGATATACAAGTAGGTCTAAGTGAGAAACAAACTAGAAAAATTAGAAAACCCAAAAAATTTTACCAGAATGGGCGGGGCCACGCTAATATTGTTTTGAATTAAATACTTAAAATACAGCTTTTAATTCAAGCCAATTTAGTGAAATCTTGCATCACCTTAAAAATTGGGCGTGATCACTCCCATAAAGTGTTAGCCTTGTGTTTAATCTACATCGGTCTAGCATATTTTGGAAGAAGATTAGCATGAATTATAAGCACTGCTCACAACAAAATTTTGAGTTAGGAATAGTAAGGAGAGGTAATGCTGATAAAATCTAAAGATATAATTCGCGCTAGAGAGCTGACATTTTATACACTAGTAAGTGTAGCTGCGTAAGCCAATGGGAAAATCTTAAAATCAAAAAGTTTTACCCGGTATGCGGGACCACGACGTTAAAACTACAATTCGCACCAGCGACCTTAAATTTGATACACAAATAAATCTAGATAAGAGATCACTAAGAAAAATCTGAAAACCCAGAAGTTGCTATCAGAGGGCGGAAACAAGCACTTAAAATTCAAAACTAACATACATTTTATTAAAACTTTTCATACACATTATAAAACATAAATGTGAAAAACAGCCAAGTTCCTATCCAAAATTTCGGCCATTAAAAGTTGTGAGATATAAATTTTGGCCAAGTTCTTCTTTGCCACAATACCTAACACAGAAATATATTATGTATGATATAAATTTGTAATCGTAAGGGTGTCATATAATTTCTAGATAATCTAATAACTTGGCAATAATTTTTACCTTTCCAAAAAAAGGAGAAAATAATGTATAAATGTTCATTTCTTTATATTGATAAAAATGTTGTCAAGTTGGCATATTATCTAGAAATTATATGACACCCTTACGATTACAAATTTATATCATACATAATATATTTCTGGGCTAGGTATTGTGCCAAACAAGAACTTGGTCAAAATTTATATCTCACTACTTTTAATGGCCGAAATTTTTGATAGGAACTTGGCCTTTTTCACATTTATGTTTTTGTAAGGATTTTTATTACAAATCTTTTTCAAATTGTTAAAAGTTAAAAATTATTATATTTGTTTGCCATTTTCTTATGAAATTCAGCTGAACAATTTGTATTAAAAAAATTAGTAAATTATTTTCGTCGTTTTATGTGGACTTGCCAAATTGTGAGTCCTGGCTTACACACGGCAATTTTAGTAGAGCAACTTTTTATTTCCTGCGTGAGAGAGGAAAATATGATGGTTTTCATCTTTATTATCTTATCGAAAGTTCATCAACTTAAATTGCCGTGTGTGAACTCAGTATAACTGCTCTTGTGTATATCGATTGTGAAATAACTTTTTTACACATTTTTATTATCACTTCCCATAAACTTGTTTAATTTTTATTTTTGCTGTATCCAAACCTATCCTACCCTATTAAAACTTTATTGTTTTATATTTATTGATTAATGCCATTTGCATATTGGCCCTAAATGTAACATATGCTTGCATAAACAAAAATTTTATATGAAAATAAAATAATATATGACATGCACAATTGCAAAACTATATTTGAATAGATTGAGAAAATAAAAATAAAATAAATATTGATTTCATGTGTAAGATTTTTTATTACTTGTGAATGTGTAGTTGGAACTTCAAATATATAGAATATGTTAAAATATGCAAGAGTACATGCTATGAACGAAAATATTTGGAATTTCCGTTGCAAGAAAAAAATAATGCAAAAATTTTAGCTTCTTATTTAAAATTAAAATAAAAATTGAAAAAAATTAACTGAAAAAAATCTCTAAATAAAAGTGGTAGACGATTGAATTATTTCAATTAATTTTTATAGTCTTTAATTATTTCTAAGCCAGAGATTAGGTGCACTTGGAGTCTGTCTTCACAGGCTTCACAACCATGGAAGGTAGTCCTTATTTTTCTTTCACTTACTTTGTTTTTCTGCTCTATTCTTTTTCAAGTAACTTAAATAGACAATCGTTCCTGAAAACAAGAAATTTGAACGCTTCTTTCTACTAGGTACATTACACCAGCTTCAGCGAATACTAATGCTAATGTAGCATTAGAGCGCCCTCTTTCATCGGTGTTGTGTAGCAGAATCATCGCGAAGTAATATAATAAATAAAATGGCTACTAAACACAGCTTCAAAAATTTAATACGCCTCATTGACACCGGAGGCCCTGTAACCCTGTAGGTATTATTAAATACGTGCAAAAAAGCAGAATTGTTAAAGAATGAAGCTTTCTTCTACCTCTTCCTTCACCACCTGTCCTCTCTATCACTATACCTTTCCAAAAGAAAAGGTAACACCTAGTAGTAGTACTAAGCATTCATTGCCTGAGTGTTACTTTTTTTAAATAATATAAAATCCTTCAATCGCTGGAGTAGAAATTCTGTTAAGTTATTTGTTTTCCTGTTTTAATATTGCTGCAGAGATAAAAGTATGTCATCTGCAGCTTAACAATTTTACATAAATTTTTTTAATCAAATTTAAAGTGTGGCATAAATATTCTTGAACGTTATTTTTAAGCAAAGACTTAAAGAAAAATAAAAATAAATTTAGTTAATTTTTTTTATAGAAAATAAAGAGCACACGAATTTTAACGAGTTCGTAAAGTACAAGTGTATTTTTGTAAGGAAACATATGGCTCATTTATTTAAACAACGTCATAACTCGAAGAACATAATTTTCGAGTAAAGGATACTCTACTCTTGGGGGAAAGATAAAATTTTCTTTTTCCAATCAGTTGTGTATAAATTAGAAAGTTTAAACTAATATTTTGTCAAACTAAATTTTTTTAGTTATGATGTTTTAGTAAATGAACGATATGTGTAGCCATACTCGTTTATTTCTAGGTTTGTTTTAATATGTATAGTTAACGTTTTTTTTTTTTTTTTTGCTGGTAAATATGTTGCACTTCCATCAACAACCACATCACGTTTTTGTTATAAATTTATTTAATTTTTCTTATTTCTTTTAGTTCTATATATAAACACACACACGTACACCCACAAATGTTTTATCTTTATAGTATATAAATGTATTCATTTTCTGTTTCCGCAGGTTTTGATTGCTCATGCCTGAATGTATGTACCTTCACTACATTTTTTTTATTTTTTATTTTTTTAAATATTTTTGTCGCAAAACACTCTGAAAATTCTGCGGTATTCCATCAGCCAGTGCATCTTCCTGCATAATTTTTAATCAAATGTATTGCACATTTATTTTATGTCTTTTTTATATTTATTTTTCTATCTCTTTTTATTTCCACATACTTTTATGTCTTCTCTGATGAAAAGCACTTATTCAATTTAAGCTCACATGAGAGGCAAAAAAAAACAAGACTAGATGTGGTTAAACAAAAGGAGTAACCAAAAAAGTATATCCTAAAATTATATTAAAATTCATATTTATGTTTAAATTTCTAAGAAATTTTAATATAAGAATTTTTAAAAGAACTTTAGAAAATAAACTTATTGAAATTGTTACTTTTTAAGCATTTATATGATGCGTGGGAATGAGCGTGTGCTAATAGTGCAGTAAAAGGGTAGACTTTTTGTATAGTGTTGTTGAAAATATTGTAATTAACACAGGAATGGCTCAAATTAATATATATACTACGCTTATTTTTTTGTGATTTTCAAAAATATTATTATTTGTGAATTCTCAAATAGTTTTTGAAAGTTTTGCATAAGATAAGAGGTTTAGGACTGTTCAAAATGTGTGGTTGAAGTCCACTGATGATTTGTTACAGCAACAATGAAATGCATATAGACAACGCTGAACTACCAGCAAATAAATTTCAAATTTATATAACGTACCGAGTTTTTTTTTCAATTCTGAAAAAAAAAATTTCTCGGCTTAGTACAGTTGTTTTTTTTTCAAGTTTTAATTGAAACGATTCATTAAGTTGACATGATACTCGCCATTGATTTTTGACCTTATGAAGGCAGTCAATACGGATTTTACAGCGTATGTCTCATAAAACCATCGTCATGACTTTGTTGGAAGACATACCTACCTCGGTCTTTTTTTGGCGCCGAATCAGCACAAGAATCCCACTGTTGTTACTGCTGTTTTTTCGCTAGTGTTTTGTGATGGAACTAAAATTTGTTCACAAATTCCAAAAAAAAAAACAATAAATGGTTCATATTGCGGTTGAGTAATGCCTAGCACTCCTTTAAAATTGACACACGATCTATTGTGAGCAAACGGACCATCCATCTTGCGGAAGGCTTTGAGGTATCATTCTAACCTGAAATCCTCGATTCCATGAGGTTTCCATGACTCTCGAAATCTCTCTCACTTTCAGTCTTTGACCGGTCAACATCATTTCGTAAACTTTTCTAATTGTATCTGATATCGAGACCTAAACTAAGCGTCCAGCAACCATCTTTCGTGCTGGTACTGTCACATCGTAATATAGTAAATCACCATACTACAGCATAATTTTCTTGTGGTTTTTAAGACATTAGGCGTTGAAAACCCTATAGTACAAATACAATGCACTCGTGCTAGTCTCTGGTAGTTATCAAGCTTAGATTTGGTTTAACCCATTGACTTTTTCCGCTAAAAAAATAACGCTTTACGAGCAATCAAAATAAATTTTTTCCAGCCTGCTTTCAGTGGCTGTTAAAGACAAACTAAATTTTGACAGGAAGCGACTGATAGTTGGATGTTGAGAAGACAAGTATTTTCTCTGCAGACAAGAGGCAGAAATGTAAAAAGTCAAAGACTTGCTGACCCGCCCTCGTTGAAGAGAGAAGAAAGCTATTTGTCCCAGCTGAAGGATGTTTATGAAAAAAAATCTGTAAAAATCAAGGCCGGTGTTTTCAAAAGTCAAGAATAATTTTGTGCTCAGCAAGCACAAGAAAACTTAAAAAAAATATACGTGATGCGATTTTTCGACAAAACTGCTAAATAGACGGGTTAAAAATAAGTTATGTAATAAAAAATATTTATATTTTATGCTTAAAATTGTTCACTTCTCTTCTTAAAGTTCATATCTCATTTTTGAAACAACGCAAAAAGTGATGTTTTAAAAAAAATCGCAAAAATATCATGTACTGCCTTTCTGTCTAAAGCGCAAGCCTACCACTAGACAATGTGTCCTTAATTCATTAGAGATTTCAATATAAAGCTTATGCTCTTTAAAATTTCATTTTGATTTTGTCTATTCAATAACATTCCATTCAATTGGTCTTAAAAAAAAATTTATAAATTACATCCCAAAAGCCTTTCTGATAATGAATACAAGGATTTCATGAGAATTTTAATTACAAATAATAAACTCAAAAAGAGTACCTTTGTAGAAAATGTTCATGAAAATTACTCAAAAAACTAAGTGATTTTCATATAAATAATCTACTCAAATCGACAGTACGTGTTATTTAAAAAGGGATATCGACAGGTGGTTACTGGTTAGCCGCTTAATAATATATTCTTAATATACTGTAGAGGCAAACCAGTAACCATCCGACGATATAAGTATATGTATATATAGTAATAGAAATGCTATTGCTACACTCATGTCATACTTATTAAATTACTTCTCAAACAACAATTTTATAAAAAAAAATTGATATATACATAAAAAAAAACTATCAAACTTGTTAAGGATCTGCAAGGACAATAAACTGAATTTATTAAACTAAAATAACAGTTGCGAAGTAAAGAAGAAAAAAACTTACAGGTATTACCAGGTTTTAGTTCAGTTTGTATATATTAAATCTCTATGCAGACATTTCCATGCAACGAACGAAACCGGAAATGTATGTATAAGAAAAACAAGCAAACAACAAATAAGGAATGTGCAGCATCATGGCGGCGTACAATACAACACGAACAGTTAAAAAGAAAATACACATGAAATATAGTTTTAAAATAGTAAAACCACAAACAAACGAAAAAAAAACTGAAACAGGTATGTGTACACAAATCTATGTAAAAGAAAATAAACATGCATGCATATGCTTGCAAGCAAATATCTACTGTGGCATGAATAATAGCTTTGAGATAAATGACTTTGGAAAATGACCTGAAAATGGGGAAATAAATGTCGTTTCTTAATGGATTTTCCATTTGATATATGCGGTATGAAGGAACACGGATTAGTTTTTTTTGTTTATTCAAGGGGATATATGTATATTTACATTTTATTATATTATATTGTTTTTCTTAAGTTGTAATAGGAAATTTATTTTTTTTTCCAATTCGTCTGGCACTCCAGATTACACCAAAAAATTTTATTTAATCAATTCAAAGATTTTCAATTCAGACGATTGAAATTTATTAAACTAACTTCTGCGAAGCACTTAAATAAAATTATATTCAAAAAGTTGTTAGCGTATTACTTTTGTTTTATTAGAGTTAAATTTAATCAATAAAAATTAATAAAAACAGCCTACGGATAGAAAACTTTCTGGTAACTTTTTGCATCCAACAAACATACATACATATGTATGTTTATTCTAAATTATCAAACATTCAACAAAACATCTTGAATAAATATACGCATAATACAGAAATAAATGTGCCCTTAATTATAAAAGCGGTTTAAGTCATGTGCATTTTTGCATCGAAATATCAAATAAATTTTTGAAAAACTTCAATAAATATTTAAAAAATATTAAATAAATTTTTATAAATCAAGACTAGCACAACTCTAAATTCAAATGCTGCATAATTTAAAAATACCTTTTAATTTGTTCAAATGTAATCTACTAAATATCTCCAACAGAGAAATATATGACTTACCGCTAGTTTTTAACTAAAAAATTAAATACGTAATTAGTTAATTTTTATTTAAAATTAAGTTATAATTAAATACGATTTAATTTTTTCAGTGGTTAACTAAAGTTATTATTAAATTACGTTGAAAGTACGACAGCACTCAAAAATTTCCATATATTATGGAAAGCTTTCCAAAGAACAGCTGTTTAACATAAACAAAAAAGTTATGTTATCAAAATGCAGAAAATTAAAATTGCATAAAAACACATTTTATGAAACCAAAGGAGCATCAGAATGCATTTTTCTAACTATTTATTTATACCATGATATGAAACTATTAATTGTTTATGTTATGTATTTATGCAAATTAAACGAAATTCGTCCTAATACGACCACATGATGTTTTCAACACAACCACATGATGCTGCAATAAACACACACACGCATAAAAACATATGGTGCGCTCATAAAACTTAAATCTAACGTTTTTTTTCAACTAGTACTTACTTCGTCAATGGTAACACTTAGCTCATGTCTGATTTAACAGATAATTAATTTTATCCTTCCGCTGAACGAGCCAACTGACAATCTAATGCGTTTTTGCTTCGCTAAGAGGGCCTGCGATAGACTTACAGAAGATGCCGATTTTGCCAAAGAAAAAAAAAATCATCTTTTCAGATGAAGCTCAAGCTTTTGATCTTGGCGGGTATGTAAACAAGCAAAATTGTCGCATTTGGGGCACAGAAAACCCGCACGCATACATTGAAAGGCCAACGCACCCAAAACGAGTCACTGTTTGGTGCGGATTTTGGTCCAGAGGCATAATAGGGCCATTTTTTTCAAAAATTATCAAGGAGTGGCCGTTACAGTCAATGGCGATCGTTATCGGGCCATGTTGAACGAAGTTTTGTTCACAAAAATTGAAAGGGTATTGACAACATTTGGTTTCAACAGGACGGCGCTTCGTGCCAGTAGTTTTTTTTTATAGCATTTTCAAAAAAAAGTTATCTGGCGGACCCTTTACTTAATTACACAAGGTTGGGCATTTGATTATTATTTAATTTTGCACTCAAAAACACAATTTCGTATTTAATTAGAACTTAAAAATAATTACAGTTTAATTATTAAGTCAAGAAATGGGCGCATATTCAGAAATCGTAACCAAAGTCGAAAGTAATAAAACAGAAACTAAAATATAGTTCATAGATAGTTATAGCTCTTATTCACAATTCATAACTAGTGCAGCAACTGCTTTCAGCTGGTAAACGAAATGCAACCTTGCATATTGTTATGTAGAGAGCATAAAATGTCGATAATATTTTGAACGATAAATTCTGCAATTAATTAAAAAACTTATGAAGCTATTAAAAAAAACAGTTTTATTTACTTAAACAAATTTACAAATTCTAAAAAAGCAATTTTTTAGTCATAGTCTGTATATAAATCAATTAAAATAAGGGCCTGTAAAAATAAAGTTATTCAATAAAATTTTGTTGACCAAAAACACATCTCTAATTTATTTGATTGCTTTATATGGATATTTTTTTGGACGCAATAGAAATAAATGCAAGAAGTAAAGATAGTCCCAAATCACACTGTGCAAGTCTCATTGCTAAGCTGATTAGTTTCAGGGAGAGAGAGAGACGAGGGGAACAGCAACGTTTCTTTTCCCCCCGTCTCTCTCACCTAATAAACTAATCAGCTTAGCAATAAGACTTGCATAGTGTAAATAGGGACATAATAGGGTAAGCTTATTATATAGGAAATTGTTGGAAAATAAAGAGTATTTGTTTTTTTGTGCATTTTAAAGAGCCACAAATTGATTTTACTTTTCAAATAAATTGTTAATGAAATCAACCAGCTGTTCTTTGAATGTATTAGTTAGTTGGTATTTAGTTACAGCTTTACCCTTAATTAAGTCTAAACTTTTACTGCTGAAAGTAATTAACTATGAATAACTTAAATAGGTACTTTAAAAAGTTAACACTTAGTGATAATTTCTGAATATGCGCCATGGGCATTAGACCACTTTTATAAAGGCACAAATAAATAAAAAAAAACTGTTACCAGCACAGTTTCCAACAACTTGCAAAACCTTTAAAGTTTGGTTGCAACACATGCTATACTAGTCTTTATAGACAACTCCCTAGAACATGCACCAAAAAAATTATTTGCAAAATGCTGTTGCTTGAAAAATAGATCTGGCACTTCGTTGATGAACCTGTAACCAAGAAATGCTTTTTCACCTAGTTCAACAACCAAAACACGACATCAAATTGAATCTATTATAAAAGAATATTAAACAGCAACATCTTCTAAGATTCGCATGAATGTTGTATTATGCTTTATTGCAGCATTCGCCGAATACAGCCCATAATAAAAGTACACACTTAATTACTTTCATATGTCAATTGATTTACTTACATTTGGGTTAGAGGTGTGTGACAATACTTTTGACGGAGAGTGTAACATTGAAATACAAAGAACAGCTGATCAGCAGCAACAAAAAACCGAACACTTTTTGCAATGTTCATTAATTTAATAAAAAATCGTGTCAACCGAACCGAAAATTATTAAAAACTAGTAAATTAATTAAATATCAAACAATTAGGATTTATATTTCACATGAAAAACTATTTGAAGGCACTTTTTCTTTACATATAGATAAGTATGTAGACACACCTATTTCATTTGCCATATTTTCATTCACATGCAACAATGCAACATTGATCTGAACTTGGGGGTATCTGCCTCTTATTTTTATTTATGACAAATAAATTTCACTTTTTGACACTCTTCACATCAAACTAATATGTAAATAACTTCACTTTGGTATTTCAACAATATTAAATTTTAAATTAAAACATTTTTTGCGGAACAGCGAACCGAACTGCACGAGAAATTTCTAAAAACTAAATTTATTTCTTGTTCCTCTTTTCATCTTCTTCTTAATAATATGGTATGTGTTTGTTCTTCTATATTCCTTTTTAATTTCGAAATTTTAGACGTAGCGCCTTAAGATATGCCTCCGACACTTAAACTGTGGTGGAGTTTTAACCGGTTTGTGTCAAAAATGAACTAGGGAAGAAGCTGGACGCTTTTCAAATTAAGCTCTTTATTAACAGCTTTACCCGATACATAGTTTAGCAGTTTGGTTAGGATGTTCTTACGAACTTGGTTTAACAATTAAAAACCAATAGCCCTTTACCAACATCTTACACTAATATTTTATGACTATAAGTTGCTTACCATTGATCAATTCTCAACAAAAAATTTTGATGGTGGAATTGAAGTTTGGTTGGAATATATAAAAGACGCAAAAGACACTTTTAAGCAAACATATTCAACTGTTTGTTGTAGTTGGCGACATATGATATTCATGTGATAAATTAACTATGAAAGCTCGTGTCTGAAAAATTGATCTGGCATCTCTAACTCTTAAATTTCAAGCAAGGTGAAGAACTTCTAACAACTTGGAACTTTTCTATCGAGTTCAACAACTAAATAACAACAACAAACGGAATCTTTAATAATACAAGGAAAACAACAAAATCAGCTTCGGAAATTCCTATGGATATTGTATTATGCTTTATTGGAGCATTTGCCGAATACAACCCATGATAAAAGTACGCACTAACTTATTCTCTTATGTCAATTGATTTACTTACATTTGGATTAGAGGTGTGTGAAAATACTTTCGACGCGAAGTGTAACATTGAAATCCAAGAAACAGCTGATAAGAAGCAACTAGACAACAAACACTTTTTGCAATGTTCATTGATTCATTAAAAAACGAGTCGACCGAACCGAAAATTATTAAAAAACTAGTAAATTAATTAAATATTAATCAGCTGGGATTTATATTCACATAAAAAAATATTTAAAGGCACTTTTTCTATACATACATATAGATATGTATGTATAGATAGATACCTATTTCATTTGCCTAATTTTCATACACATGCAACAATTAAACATTGATCTGAACTTGTGGGCATATGCCTCTTATTTATATTTATAACAAATGGATTTCACTTTTTGACATTTTTCACAACAAACTAATGTGTAAATAACTTCACTTTTGTATCTCAACAATAGTAAATTTTAATTAAAAACATTTTTGCGGAACAGCGAACCGAACTGCAAGAGAAATTTCTAGATACTAAATTTTTTCTTGTTCTTCTTATCATCTGGTTCTTAATAATATGGTATTTGTTGTTTTTCATTCCTTTTTAATTTCGAAGTTAAACACGTAGCGCCTTAAGATATACTGGCGACACGTAAACTGTGATGTAATTTTGATCGGTTTGTGTCAAAAATTAACTTCGGAAGAAGTTCGACGCTTTCCAAATAAAGTTCTTTACAGCGCTGCCCATTCGATGTTTTTTCCTCTATACACCGAGTTAGGAGTTATTGATGTGGCGAACTTGGTTTAACAATTAAAAACCAATAGCCGACCATTACCAACAACTTACACTAAAATTTTATGACTTTTAATTGTTTACAATTGATCAATTCTCAAAGGAATTTTCATTAAATTGATTTGTGTAACCAACAAGTTAATACACAATTCGATGATAAGCAACAGGTAGCATAGCTCTCAACAAATGGCAACAGCATTAAAGTTTGGTTGCAATATATAAAAGACCCAACCACTCTTTTTTGTAGTCGGCGACCTATGATATTTAATTGATAGATTAACTATGAAAGCTCGTGTGTAAAATATTAGTCTGGCATCTCTTATGTTTTTATTTCAAGCAAGTTGAAGAACTTTAAATAACTTGGAGCTTTTTTATCGAGTTCAACAACTAAAAGAATCTATAGTAATACAACATCAGTTTCGAAGATTCCTTTAGATATTGTGTTATGCTTTATTGCAGCATTTGCCGAATACAGCCCATGATAAAAGTACGTTTTAACTTATTTTATTATTTCAGTTAATTTACTTACATTAACATAAGAGGTGTGTGACAATACTTTTGACGCAAAGTGTAACATTGAAATCCAAGGAACAGCTGATAAGCAGCAACAAACCAACAAACACTTTTTGCAATGTTCATTGATTCATTAAAAAACGAGTCGACCGAACCGAAAATTATTAAAAACTAGCAAATTAATTATATATTAAACAATTAATATTTATATTTCATATAAAAAACTATTTGAAGGCACTTTTTTATACATATGTATACATACATACATACATATTTCATTTGCCATCTGAACTTGTGGGCATCTGCCTCTTTTTTTATTTATAACAAATGAATTTCACTTTTTCCCACTCTTCACATCAAGCTAATATGTAAATAACTTCACTTTTGTGTTTCAACAAAATTAAATTTTAATTAATAAACGTTTTTGCGGAACACCGAACCGAACTGCACAAGAAATTTCTAGAAACTAACTTTATTTTTTCTTCCTTTTATCGTCTTCTTCTTAATAACGTGAATGATACTAGGGATGCCAATTTCAACTGATTTTTAAGAATACCGGTTTTTTTCTGAATTTCAGGATTTTTCGGGATTCTGTGCTTCATTTCTGTAAGGAATGTTGGAATTATCCAAGTACATAAAAATTTTGTCATACTTTGATGCACGGGGTTAATACGAAAAAAAACTATATTTTGTAAGTCTACTTAAGTTTTTTATGAATAACTCTGTGTAAAATAGGACAACCGATGTAATTATTTATTTTTTCTCGATTTTAAGACTTGTCAAATGTTATGGAGTCGACGCACTGGCATTTTATGGGATTTTGGGATTTCTGTATCTACAATTTTCTTTAAAATACACTTCTTTAATTAATCAATACTCCAAGAAATATGTTTATTGGATTTATTTATGTTCTAGTAAATATTAATTAGATAACATATATCTCCTTTATTGCAATAGAGGAATAAATGAAACAGCTAATTTGCATAACACTCAATGAACACATTAAAATATTGTATTTTCTTTAGAGAAGCCTTCACGAGCTTTTTATATGCAATTTTTAAACAAGATTACTTAGGTATTATGATTTTTTTCTGCATTATTATCTGCAAAAACGCATTTTTGAGATATGTCTATATTGCGATAAAAGAACGCTATATGACAATAAAGATAGCACAAAAGAGTTATAAAGTTATTAGTTATTTGAATTTTTAAATTCTAGTATTGCTTTAAAAAGAAATGTTTTTAGTATACGTATTATATAATATTAAACAATTTGTTTAATAGAGAGTTCATATTAGTAGAATTTTTTTCAATTTATTTTAACTAAAAACATAAGCGATGTAAATAGCCTCAAAACATTGACTGATATCTTGGGTATGAAGGACTGGTTAAAAAATTATTAAACAGATTATTGTTGTGTTACAATGTGCAATATTTTTCATTTACATTTTTGCAAGATCACTTGCGCTAAATTTCGAAAAAAAAATTAAAGTGGTTTTTTTATAGTTATAATTTGATTAGACTAAAGTTCATATTGCTTTGTAAGTCAAATGACTGGTGAACAAATAACAACAAGTATAATTTAAAATATTCTGACAAACATATGGTATAACGGAGCAACCAGCTGTTTTCGAAGGCCACTACATCTTCAACATGAGCATTCTTTGTTTTTGGTCCACTGTGTGTGTGTGTTGATGTAGATTTCTGCTTTATATACTCAGCCGTTATTTTAAATGGAATATGTATTTGAATTGTTTTTATTCATCATATTAATATTTGCTGAATTTTAAGCTTAAATTTATTTTAATGATTCTTATTTTATTTTTTAATATAACTCTCACAGTTATGCCAAGCAGATATAGAAGTTGTGAAGCATGCTATAGAAACACATTCACATGATCAGTCGAAGTTATAGTATGCAGGAAAGCCAAACTTCAAATTATAGAACGTTGGCGAGAGAGATGACCAATGCTTTTTTTTTAGAAAACACAGAAGATTCAGACAGTTTAAGTAAATGTTTTCAATATATTATTTGATGTTAATAAATTTTTATTTAAATAGACGAATGAATTGAAAAAGTGAACATAAAATTCATCAAAAAAAATTGCATTGCATAATTAATCTAAAGAATATAATTTAAATTACAGATCGTGGAAATGAAAATTCAAATACAAATAAAATAGTTTCAAATTACCGAGAGGACCAAACTATATACATTTTTCTAAACTTATTTAATGTGTTCCACAGCACCATTGAAGCTGTTCCAATTATCGAGAAATTAAAGCAAATTATTTGTAAATTATCAATATTGGATCCATGAATGTCGATTGTATCACATTCAAAGTGAAAAAACATGTATCAAAACATTATTTTATTTTCACAAGAGGTGAAACACATAGCTTGTGAATAGCACTATAATTGGTGTTAAGACATTCACATGTGACAAAAACAGATGTAACCTTCAAGTTAAACAAAAAATACTAATTTCAGCGCAATCTGAATGAATATTTTATTCTGACTAATTTTAAAATGTTATATATTGATCTATCTTAACAATGTTATGTATTTACTTTATTAAAAATATCAAGTAGTTTATTTTTTAATTAGTTTAAATCACTGTCGCACGTGACATGGCGCATATTACATTTCGTTCCATTATCCTGTTTAATTTTTTTTTTTACTTTTATGAAATGATATATTAAAAAGTTTATTATAAATGATTTTTAAGGTATTTAACATATATAAGTATTTATTTTTACAGGAAAAATAATAAACTTTACAAAATATCTTCAACATAGAAAAACAAAAATAAGTACATTTACTCCTATTATGTATATATGTATCTTTGCACTTTCCTTTATTTAAAAAAATGTATGCTATATATTGGCTCGTGTGTGTTAGTCTGTTCACATATTACATAACGTGTATCGAAAATTTTATAAAAAAAAACGTTGTTATAAGTAGTGGGTGAAAGGGGTATAAAAACTGTAAAAATAGCGTTACGTAATATGTGAAGGTCCCCTATATATAATTAATGATATTTAGAAAAAAATATTTTGAAATTGTACATGTTACACTTACGATGTCGAACGCCACAAACTTTAAATAAGTAAGGCACTGTTGTCAGATTTATTTTTAGGCTCCCCGTCAAATGACTGGTGGAATATCGCGAATGTAATAAAACATTAAATTTCGGCTACAAAAATATTTAATATTGTAATTGCTTTGCAAATATTATTAAATTTTAAATTCAGTGGGCCATATCTATAGCCGAATATAAAAATTATATAATTAAAACAAAATTACGTGTTTACCTTAACAACTTTATAAAACGGTCATCGGTTTACCATAACTTATTCCAAAAGATCAGTATAAATTGATCATCAAAATTGTTATTTAAATCTTGTAATAAAACAAAATTGACGTTTACTTAAACGTGTATTTAACTACACATATCAGTTATTGGTTCAAAACTTTCGTACTCACTATATTAAGTATCATTATAATTGTAAGTACCAGTATCATTGTCGTAATCATAAGCTTTAGGCAAGAACTTGAGCACGCTAATTTATAAAAGGAAGTTTTTCTCATTGTGTTTCATAAACACCAAATTAATATTGGAGTCCAATTTTTTTTTAAATTTTTGAATTGCAGAAAATTTCGTTTGCGATAAAGAGTTACAATATTCAGAATCGTTTGCTCGAAATAGTTTATGATGTAGAAAAGATTCCTTACAAAAAAATTTCATATTTGTAACACTGTTCTATTTTATTGAAATCGCCAAGGAGTTCAAATATCGCCAAGTAAATCACCAATAGCCATTTAAAAACTTTCGTCGCCAAAAACAAATTTTTATCGCCACGTTGCCATATCTTACAACACTGAAGTATTCAATTTGCAATCAAAATATCTTTTTGATGCGCATTGTACAAATACATTCGACTTACGGATAACAAATGTACTTTTTCAACGTCGCACGCAATATCAAAATGAACAGTAAGGCAAGGAAAAAATTTACCGTAACTGGGAATCGCATCGTGCCTCATACATTTTTCTTATATTCTTAAATACAAAGAGTTAAAAGACAAAGTGTCAATGTCTCACAAACAAAACATGCAGTTTAAATGTTTAAAGCAGAACTTTTGCACTTGCTTGTCTTTGGGCATATATGTATATAAAAACTTAGTAATATATTTAAATACAATAAGAGTATATTACATAAAGTTGCAAATAATCTATTTGTTTTATCCATCAAAATTATTATTGATTCAAGCAGCTTTTTACAAAAATCAAAGAGTTTAATGTTTCGTCAGAGCGGATTTTGTTATAAGAAAGGTGACATATTCTAAATAGCCGGATTTATTTTAAAAAGTCCCGTGATTCGAGATTTGTTAGTCGGGCTTGGCATCCCTAGTTCATGCATACTTTTTCCTCCTCTTTTATCTTCTTCTTAATAATACTATTTGTTGTTGCTAACATTTTCGAAATTTAATAATGAGCGCCTGAACATATGCACTCGATTGTATATTCTATTTTAAAACCACGTCATCTTGCTTAAACCATATTGAAGGTTGTAATATTAGCTATTTTGGACATCGAAAGCACTATGCAAAATTAATTTAATTTTCCCATTTCAGTTCCAAATTGTGTTTTTAAGCTTTTTTGTATTGCCTGACAGAGATGCCAGCTTAGTTAAATTATCGCTACTATGGCCAACACTATATCATCTTTGTTTTATTTTGTCTAACATGTACTTAAACAATCCACTTACAGCCTATTTCACCAAGTTATTAAAATATCAATTCATATTTAAAAGTAAGTAAAATCGACATTTAAATATGATAAATATTTTTAAAATAAGTTGGTGAAATTGGCCCTTAATGTAATAAACTACATACATTTAATAGCTTAAACTGAACTAAGATGTATCTTATTCTATGTTCAATCTATGATTTAAGATACTGGAAACAGCAAAAACACAAAAAAAAACTAGTGCAAAGGCTTACAACCTGTTTTTTAGATATTAATATTGTACGCATCAAACTATTTATAAATGAATGAGTACGAGCCAAACTCCTACTTCGAGGGTATATAGAAAACCCATCTAATGGGCAACGCTATTAACAAAGAGCTTCAATTGGAAAGCGTCGAACTTTTTCCGAAGTTAGTTTTTGACACAAACCGATCGAAATTCCATCACAGTTACATGAAAGATGCATATCTCAAGGTGCTATTTATACAAATTCGAAAATAGAAAGAAATAAAAGACAACAACAAAAGTTGTTATTAAGAAGAAGACCACAAAAGGAAGAAGAAACAAATTTAGTTTCTAGAAATTTCTCGTGCTGTTCGGTTCGCTGTTCCGCAAAAAATTTTAATTAATTAGAATTTAATATTGTTGAAATACAAAAATGAAGTTATTTACATATTAGTTTGTTTTGAAAAGTGTCAAAATGTGAAATTAATTTGTTATAAATAAATATAAGGGGCAGATGGCCACAAGTTCAGATCAATGTTGCATTGTTGCATGTAAATGAAAATATGGCAAATGAAATAGGTGTGTATACATGCATATCAATATGTGTAGAAAAAGTGCCTTCAAATTGTTTTTTATGTGATATATAAATCCTAATTTATTAATACATATTTAATTAATTTACTAGTATTTAATAATTTTCGGTTCGGTCGACACGTTTTTTTTTAATGAATTAATGAACATTGCAAAAAGCGTTTGGTTATTTGTTGCTGCTGGTCAGCTGTTCTTTGTATTTCAACGTTACACTCTCCGTAAAAAGTTTTGTCACACACCTATTATCCAAATGTAAGTAAATCAATTGACATAAGAAAGTAATTTAGCGGCTACTTTTATTATGGGCTGTATTCGGCAAATGCTGCAATAAAGCATAATATAATTTCCATAAGAATCTTCGAAACTGATGTTGTTTCCTTGTATTTTAATATATTCTTTTAGTTGTTGAACTCGATAAAATAGCTACATGTTATATTAAAGTTTAAGGGTTTAGAGATGCCAGATTAATATTTTACACACGAGTTTTCATAGTTAATTTTTCAATTGTATATCACAGGTCGCCGGCTAAAACAAAAAGTTGAATAGGTTCGTTTAAAAGTATCTAATGAGTCTTTTATGTATTGTAACCAAACTTCAATGCTGTTGCCATTTGTTGGGTGCAATGCCACCTGTTGTTTATATGCCACCGTCCATTTCTGTATTAACTAGGGTGATCGACTCAGTTTTTCAACCGGTTTTAAAAACCGGTTCTTTCAAAATACGGTTGTCGGTTTTTTCAAAATGTTGATTTTTCGAATGTCGAATAGTCCGGTTTTTACAATTTAAAAACCGGCTGAGTCGAATACTTTTTGATTTGTACATTTTGCATGTTTTGTTGGTTTTCTTAATTATTTTTAGTGGAAAAGCTGTAAGCTTTTTTAGAGCATGGCAACATTTACTGAAACATGAAATTTAGGAGAAAAAATTTTATGAGGTAATAGCAGAGGCAAATTTAATTGGCCTTATGGTGTGCAATGGATGTCAAAATACAGTTGCAAAAAGTGTTTTTTAGTTTTGATGCCATTTTGCTTCATATTTTATATAGAGTTAGATATCCACCTTGTCCATACATTCATATTTATATACCATTAAGGAATAAACTCTACATACAACCATAATTTTTAAAGTTTGAGGAAACTTGGGAAGAAATTTAAAAAATTAAATATGCCAATATTTAGGTTGCTAATATATATGTTTATCCAAAAAATAAAAAATTAAAAAATAATTATAATAAGATATTTGGATGCCATTTGTTGACGGCTTGGTACCGGAAATCACTGAATTTTCAAACAAATTTCAACAAATTTTTTCCTATGTATTTTTATTATTTTTGCTACTGTAGGTGTTATAATTATTTTTTTAGTTTTTTGTATAAACATATTTATTAGCAACCTCAATATTGGTATATTTAATTTTTTTAATTTCTTCCCAAGTTTCCATAGACCCAAAAAATTATGGTTGTATGTATGTAGAGTTTATTCCTCAACTGTATATTATATATAAATATTTATGTACTATACATAAGTATATGAAGTTAATTATTATGGTTTACCTTTAATTTTTGTATTGTTTTATAGTATTTACATGAACTGTTAACCCTTTTTTTATAAAGCAATTTAAAATCAAAACTTATGTGTAATAATTTTCTTAATTAAAAAAAAACCGGTTGACCGGTTTTTCCTGAATTGTAAAAACCGAAACCGGGGTTTTCATAATTTCAAATATTCGAACTATTCGAAAGCCCTAGTATTAACCTGTTGATTACACAAATCATTTTAATGAAAATTCGTTTGAGAATTGATCAGTGGTAAGCAACTAAAAATCATAACATTTTAGTGCAAGTTGTCGCTAATGGTCGGCTATTGGGTTTTAATTGTTAAACCAAGTTCGCCCCAACAAGCCAAATAACACCTAACTCAGGGTATATAGAAAAAAAAGCATCTAATGGGCAACGCTGTTAAAAAAGAGCTTAATTTGGAAAGCATCAAACTTGTTCTCAAGTTCATTTTTGACACAAACCCATAAAAATTCTATCATAGTTTAAGTGTAGGCAGTATATCTTAAGGCGCTACGCTAATTCTTTAATTTCGAAATTAAAAAGGAATGAAAGAACAACAAATACTATATTATTAAGAAGAAGATGAAAAGAGCAACAAGAAATAAATTTAGTTTCTAGAAATTTCTCGTGCAGTTCGGTTCGCTGTTCCGCAAAAAATGTTTTCAATTAAAATTTAATATTGTTGAAATACAAAAGTGTGAAGTTATTTACATATTAGTTTGATGTGAAGAGTGTCAAAAAGTGAAATTCATTTCTTATAAATAAAAATAAGAGGCAGATGCCCGCAAGTTCTGATCAATGTTGCATTGTTGCATATAAATGGAAATTTGCCAAATGAAATAGTCGTGTATTCATACATATCTATATGTATAGAAAAAGTGCCTTCAAATAGTTTTTTATGCGAAATATAAATCTTAATTGTTTAATATATAATTAATTTGCTAGTTTTTAATAATTTTCGGTTCGGTCCACACGTTTTTTAATAAATCAATGAACATTGCAAAAAGTGTTTGTTGTTTTTTTGCTGATTATCAGCTGTTCCTTGGATTTCAATGTTACACTTTGCGTCAAAAGTATTGTCACACACCTCTTATGTTAATGTAAGTAAATTAACTGAAATAATAAAATAAGTTAAAACGAACTTTTATCATGGGCTGTATTCGGCAAATGCTGCAATAAAGCATAACACAATATCTAAAAGAATCTTCGAAACTGATGTTGTATTACTATAGATTCTTCTAGTTGTTGAACTCGATAAAAAAGCTCCAAGTTATTTAAAGTTCTTCAACTCGCTTGAAATAAAAACATAAGACATGCCAGACTTATATTTTACACACGAGCTTTCATAGTTAATCTATCAATTGAATATCATAGGTCGCCGACTACAAAAAAGAGTGGTTGGGTCTTTTATATATTGCAACCAAACTTCAATGCTGTTGCCGTTTGTTGGGAGCTATGCTACCTGTCGCTTATCATCGAATTGTGTATTAACCATGTTGGTTACACAAATCAATTTAATGAAAATTCGTTCGAGAGTTGATTAATTGTAAACAATTAAAAGTCATAAAATTTTAGTGTAAGTTGTTGGTAATGGTTTTTAATTGTTAAACCAAGTTCTTCACATCAAGCTCAATTACTCCTAACTCGGTGTATACAGAAAAAAACATCGAATGGACAACGCTGTTAATACAGAGCTTAATTTTAAAAGCGTCGAGATTCTTCCCTAGTTTATTTTTGACACAAGCCGATCAAAATTCCACCAGAGTTTAAGTGTCGGAGGCATATCTTAAGGCGCTATGTCTTAAATTTCGAAATTAAAAAGGAATGAAAAAACAACAAATACTATATTATTAAGAAGAAGATGATAAGAGGAACAAGAAATAAATTTAGTTTCTAGAAATTTCTCGTGCAGTTCGGTTCGCTGTGCCGCAAAAAATGTTTGTAATAAAAATTAAATTTTGTTGATATATATAAGTGAAGTTATTAACACATTAGTTTGTTGTGAAAAGTGTCAAAAAGCGAAATTCATTTGTTATAAATAAATATAAGAGGCAGATGCCCACAAGTTCAGATCAATGTTTCATTGTTGCATGTAAATGAAAATTTGGCAAATGAAATAAGTAAATATACATACATATCTATATGTGTAAAAAAAGTGCCTTCAAATAGCTTTTTAGGTAAAATATAAATCCTAATTGATTGATATTAAATAAATTTACCTGTTTTTAATAATTTTCGGTTCGGTCGACACTTTTTTTTAATGAATTAATGAACATTGCAAAAGTGCATGAGTTTTTGTTCCTGCTGGTCAGCTGTTCTTTGTATTTCAACGTTACACTCTGCATCAAAAGTATAGTCACACACTCTTATCCAAATGTAAGTAAACAAATTGAAATAAGAAAATAATTTAGTTCGTACTTTTATTATGGGCTGTATTCGGCAAATGCTGCAACATCCATCCATAGGAATTTTCGAATCTGATGTTGTTGTTTTCATTGTATTAATATAGATTCTTTTAGTTGTTGAACTCGATAGAAAAGTTCCCTGTTATTAAAAGTTTCTAACCTTGCTCGAAATAAAAGAGTTGGAGATGCCAGATCAATTTTTTACACACGTGCTTTTATAGTTATATTGTCAAATGCATATCTGAGGTCGTTGACTATATACAGTGAACTCGCAAAAACGTGAACTAATTTTTACGAGGGTATTCACGTTTTCGATTTTGTCCACGTTTTATATTGCATTTTTTCTATAACACATTTTAGTCTCTTCTATATTTTATTTGATTTAAAATAATAACGAATAACGAATAACGAACGAAAAAAAATACCGAATATATTTTTCACCTATGAAACTACATAGCTGATATGGTTTGTAAAAGGGTTTCTTAGATACTAATTACTAATTACATTTTATTGAAAAGGAACACCAACAAAAAACATTCTTTGATACAAAGGCAAATAGATAATTTTTTTAAGACAAATGTGTAAACCGGTACATTTTTATTTCGAATGTGGGTAAGCCATTTATGCAGAGATTTTTTCCATTTTTGAAAGCTCCGAAGTATGCAGTGCTTTCCGTTTTCCAGGACCCGAAAATGTATTGTTAACGCATTTCGCAATTGAATCTTTTTTGTTTCTTATTGAAGAAAACGTCGACTTGGCGACATTATAATTTTTCGACAAACCAGTTTCAGTCGAAACTTTCCATAAAAGCTCTAAAATATCTGACTTTTCTTGAAAATTTAACACTTGGTTTTTTATTAGACATTATTAATAATAAAAATGTTTTTAGTCCGCACATAGATATGCTTCCAGTAGAACTGCCGCATTAATGCTAAAGCTACTTATCATGCAACAAAAGTTGTTTACAACAAACAAACTACGAAATTCTTCTGGGAATCCCAA
The DNA here is from genome assembly GCA_949987645.1 of Tachina grossa. Classification (NCBI taxonomy): domain Eukaryota; kingdom Metazoa; phylum Arthropoda; class Insecta; order Diptera; family Tachinidae; genus Tachina; species Tachina grossa. The sequence continues at coordinate 33,831,730 of OX465275.1, forward strand.
TATTTTTGAATAAGCTTACAAAATTGAATTTTAACGTACGATAAAAAGTTCACGTTTTAGAGCCTTCAGCCTTTGTTCACGTTTTAGAGTAGTCAATGTAAAAAAAAATAATGTTCATGTTTTTGGGTAGTTCATGTTACTGGATGTTCACGTTTCTGCGAGTTCACGTATATATCGTCGGTTGGTTTCTGGTTTGCGGCACAGAATATTCGAAGTACATTATGTCTGCAGCAAACCAGAAACCAACCGACGATGTAACAACGAGTTAAATAGGTTCGGTTAAAAGTGTCTTATGCATCTGTATATTTTATATTGCAACCAAATTTCAATGGAATTGCTATTTGTTGGATGCTGTTTCACCGGTTGCTTGTATCCCACCATCAAATTATGTATTAATCTGTTCACTGAATAAATCAATTTGATATAATTTCTTTCAATAATTTATCAGTGCTAAGCAACTAAAAGTCTTAGTTAGTTAGTTGTTAATGGTCAGCTAATCGTTTTTGATTTTTAAAACAAGTACGTCACATTTTAACCAAACTCCTAGTTCATGGGTATAAGTAAAATAAAACTATATAATGGGCAACGCTGTTAATAAAGAGCTTAATTTAAAAAGCGTCAAGCTTCTTCCCTAGTTCATTTTTGACACAAACCGATCAAAATTCCGCCACAGTGTCGGAGGCATATCTTAAGGCGCTATGTCTAAAATTTCGAAATTAAAAAGGAATGAAAAAACAACAAATACCATATTATTAAGAACCAGATGATAAGAGGAACAAGAAATAAATTTAGTTTCTAGAAATTTCTTGAGCAGTTCGGTTCGCAGTTCCGCAAAAAATGTTTTTAATTAAAATTTATTATTGTTGAAATACAAAAGTGAAGTTATTTACATATTAGTTTGTTGTGAAAAGTATCAAAAAGTACAATTCATTTGTTGTAAATAAAAAGAAGATGCAGATGCCCACAAGTTCAAATCAATGTTGTATGCAAATGAAAATATGTCAAATGAAATATGTATTTATACATACATATGTATGTATAGAAAAAATGCCTTCAAATAATTTGAAATCTAAATCCTAATTGATTAATATAATACTAATTTACTAGTTATTAAAAAATTTCGGTTCGGTCGAGACGTTTTTTTAATGAACTAATAAACATTGCAAAAGTGTTTGGTTTTTTGTTACTGCTTATCAGCTGTTACTTGTATATCAATGTTACACTTTGCGTCAAAAGTATTGTCACACACTTCTTATCCAAATGTAAGTAAATCAATTGACATAAGATAATAATTTAGTGCGTACTTTTATTATGGGCAGTAATCGGCAAATGCTGCAATAAAGCATAATGCAATATCCAGAGGAATCTTCGAATCTGTTGTTGTTGTATTATTATAGATTCTTTTAGTTGTTGAACTCGATAAAAAAGCTCCGTGTTATTTAAAGTTCTTCAACTTGTTGGAAATAAAAGCACTAGAGATGCCAGACTAATATTTAACACACGATTTTTCATAGTTAATCTATCAATTGAATATCATAGGTCGCCGACTACAAAAAACAATAGTTGGATCTTTTATATATTGCAACCAAACTTCAGTGCTGGTGCCATTTGTTGGGAGTTATGCTACCGTTGCTCATATGCCACCATCCAATTGCGTTAATTAATTTAATAAAAATTTGTTCGAGAATTGATTAATGGTAAACAACTAAAGGTCATAAAATTTTAGTGCAAGTTGTTGGTAATGTTCGGCTATTGGTTTTTAATTGTTAAAACAAGTTCGTAAGAACATCCCAACCAAACTCCTAAACTATGTATCGGGTAAGGCTGTTAATACAGAGCTTAATTTGAAAAGTGTCGAGCTTCTTCCCTAGTTCATTTCTGACACAAACCTATAAAAATTCTATCACAGTTTAAGTGTCGGCAGTATATCTTAAAACGATAAGCTACTTCTTTAATTTCGAAATTAAAAAGGAATGAAAAAACAACAAATACCATATTATTAAGAAGAATATGATAAACCAACAAGAATTAAATTTAGTTTCTAGAAATTGCTGGTGCTGTTCGGTTCGCTGTTCCGCAAAAATGTTTTCAATTAAAATTTAATTTTGTTGAATAATAAAAGAGAAGTTATTTACATATTAGTTTGATGTGAAGAGTGTCACAAAGTGAAATCCGTTTGTTATAAATATAAATAAGAGGCAGATGCCAACAAGTTCAGATCAATGCTGCATTGTTGCATGTGAATGAAAATTCGGCAAATGAAATAGGTATCTATCTATACATACATACATATCTATATGTATAGAAAAAGTGCCTTTAAATATTTTTTTATGTGAAATATAAATCCCAGCTGATTAATATTTAATTAATTTACTAGTTTTTTAATAATTTTCGGTTAGGTCGACTCGTTATTTTAATGAATCAATCAATGTACATTGCAAAAAGTGTTTGTTGTTTTGTTGCTGGTTATCAGCTGTTCCTTGGATTTCAATGTTACACTTCGCGTCAAAAGTGCTTCCACACACCTCTTATCTAAGTGTAAGTAAATCAATTGACATTAGAAACTAATTTAGTGCGTACTTTTACCATGGGCTGTATTCGGCAAATGCTGCAATAAAGCATAATGCAATATCCATAGGAATCTTCGAAGCTGATGTTTTTGTTTTCCTTGTATTATTATAGATTCTCTTTGTGTCGTTCTTTAGTTGTTGAATCGATAGAAAAGTTTTAAGTTGTTTTAAGTTCTTCAACTTGCTACAAATAAAAAGTTTAGAGATGCCGGATCTATTTTTCAAACACGATTAGTTTACAATTTAATTTTTTAAAGTATATCTTAGGGAGCCAAATCAAAAACTGAATAGGTCCGGTTGAAAGTGGTTAATGGGTCTATTAGGTATTGCGAGCAGTTTTCAAGTGTTTTAGCCAGTTATTGGAAACTTTGCTGCATAAATTAACCGTTTTATAATATAAAAATTTTTAAATGTAGGGAGGCTCGGCCATATTGCTGATTTTGTTTTCAAATATTAGAAGTTTGCTGTATGTAATTTTTTTTTCATTTTTATGAATATTTTTGGTAGTTTTTTATTTTAAGAGCCTATTTTAATTTAATTATTTAAATATCAATTCATATTTAAAAATCGTTTTTATACACATAGACATATTTTTTTAATGAATTTGAATTAATATTTAAATAAAATTGGTGAAATAGGTCCTTAGTAGGTACTTCTTTCTGTGTAATCTGTTTTGTCAGCTTATAAATAATTTTGGCAAATTGGCAATCACAAAAGAAAGTCATTAAACAAAATAATTGTTGCAATACACCAAGTATGTAGATACATGTAAATGTGTGTGACCTTGTTAAATTTTCCATATTCAATATCTGGGAGTCATGTTAAAATTCACAACAGCCCAACACCGTGCATACAGGTGTGTCTACATTTGACTGTTTTTCCACGTATTAAACCAGGCAAAATTTATGTACAAATGTTTATACACAAACTAATAGGTAAACATTTATCAATAGAATGGTGTTGCTGCTAAATACCAAAGTTATGTGTGTTTATCTATAAATTTATGTTCAAACAGTCATATATGTACTCGTATGTATGTATGTACGTGCATACGTCGCCCAAATTGAATGGAACATTTTATTTATATTTGAGTAAAAAAAGTGTGATATTTTTGTATGTTTTAATTTGTAGAGTTTGCTGTTAGATATTGTTAAAGTGTCACATAAACATCGCAAATGTGCACTTAATGATACAATTTGGCCTTTTTGGAAAATTATTGCTATTTTTATAGTTTTCTATTAGAAGTTAAAAACAGAAAATATATTTGTATTGTTTTTGTTGTTTGTAGCTAACTTGTGCATTTCAGCACATAAATTAATTTATGGTAGTGAAGCAAAAGAAATAGTTTCGTATATAGTCTATGGGTAAAGGGACGTAAAAGGAATTATGATATATCCTCTGGTTTAGTGAACATTAAATGCCAATTTATCCAAACTTATTCACACACTGTTCTAGTATTTGGTTCAATATATTATAATTATTGCTGCTGATATTTTCTAATTTGCATCATAAACATACATATCCCTTTATTTAAAAATTCTCATGTGGATGTATTCATGCACCATGTCACACTACTATACACTGTACAAACATACAATGGTAATGACAGTTGATAACGTTTGATTTGCAATGTTTAAAAATCGTATGAGGGTTATCATTTGTTGGCTTGCTAGTCTATATTGAAAAGAAAACCTTAATTGAATCAATTAATTTTTTTTTTTGATGCAGGAAAAATTCATTGTAATAATGAGGAAGTATTTGTTGAGTGTTGTTGTGGCCCAAAGTGGAACTTTTTTGAACCATAGGTATCCACATAACTTATTATTACACAAAAATACTCGAACAAACTTTTTAATTGCAAATTCGATAATAAAAACAAATATGTACTTGGTAAACAAAAAGAATTATCCAGAATGGTTTAGCTAAAGAACTAAATACACATGCGTATGCACATACAAGCAGACAATTAAATTAACATTAAAAAACTATAGCAACAACAACAACTTCTGCTTGTTAAGAAGATACACATACAAACACACACATACATGGTAGTACAGCCAAATATAAAAATAAATAAAATGATACGCCAGTAAGCAACCACCATGCATTACTTCTATAATGATGTATATACGCTTATACATACATCAACTAACGACGCGATCGAAGGCAGGCGTTGGAGATGCTGCTGAGATTATAAACATTGCTGCTACATTCTGTAATCCTTGTGTGAAGTATCAAAAGAATTTGCTGGCGGCTAAAGGTACGGTCACACTTGTCAAACATTTGCCCAAAAAAACGTAACCAACAAACACTAATGAAAAAAGTTTTGATCCAGACGCGTGTTTATCAAATTAAACAGTTTCGAACACAACTAATAGATAATGTCATAGAATCCAACACTATTGGCTACTCTTTAACTTGACAAACTTTTCTCTGAATTGAAGGATTTTGCATTAGCATTTAGTGGTTACGCTTTTTTGGGCAAATGTTTGACAAGTGTGACCATACCTTAAGTCTATCATGAAGTCAGTCTAAAGTCTAGTTATATATTGAGTAGTCCTGTTGTGAAGAAAGACTAAATCTCGTTTGAAAGCAGTTGAAAATAGTGCAAAAGTGTGTAAAAGTAAAATTAGTAAGTCTTTCTTGTTGCACAAATAGTAATCGTCTGCAGAGTTGGTTTTGTATGAAGTACAGTAGCGAGGGAGTATTGCTTCGAAACCAGTGCAGCGAGTTTTGTGAGATGAGTATATACAACAGCGTAGTAGACGTCGTGACAACCAGTTGTGCATAATTTAAGTAATTTAAGTTGTGTGTGTGTGTGTATATTTAAGTTCTTGATTTTATTAGATAAGTATAATTAGTAAATAAAGTGTTATTCTTAACCCTTTTTAGTACACTGCGTTCGTTTATTCTTAGCAAATCTTCACGTCCACAGAAAAAGCTTTTTAAAGGGTAAAAACGTAACAATAAATTGGATTTTTCGAATCAAGTTAAGTAAAGTTTGCCCAAATTTTTGAGTAATTACTTAATACTAATGAGAGTCCAGTTATTTAAGACACGTGTTGATTAATTTAAAAACACATAGGAAGTTTTTCTATAATACATTCTGGTATTAATTAGGAAATGAAATATTTTTAAAGTTAAAAAATCTTGGCAATTAATTAATTAACCCTCGCATTTCGAATGTAAGCTCTGTGATGTATTCTATCACTTCACGAGCGAACATTTAATATTCGTCTCTAGCTGCAGTTATTAATGTTTTACTTGCATAAATTATACAATTTTTATGTGTGTTTTTTTATTTACAATAATCGTTGTTGTTTTGTTGGCTATTTTTGTTTTGATTTGATAGTTATGTGCACATATATATATTTGTGTGTATATGTGTGTGTGTGTGTGTGCTGTTTTGTTTGTAAATATGCTAATGCGTGCATACATGGTTTTTTGACAACTGTTTTTGGTATTTGAAATTAAATTGGATTATTTGTCAATTTTGATTGACCATTCATTAACAGGATGTGCAGGATGTGCGGATATGAAATCAATTGAGGTTACATTTGAAATGAATTCAAAAATGCATAGACAATGCAGATTTAATCAATGGATTTTTCAGTTGATTTATTATTGAGATTAAATGTATTTTTTTTTTGCTAACGTTTTAAGTGCGGCTGCTTTTTATCATCATAAATACTGACTTTAATATTTAAAAATTGTTCAGGATATACAAATTAATGAAGCAAATATTTTGTGATAAAATTTGAATAATAAAATCAAAAAATATTTAACAAAGTATTTTCAAGCGATTAAAAAAATATATAGAAAATTAAATCTAACAGAATTTTTTATATTTTTTTAGCTCCGTGGCTTGCAAGCCACTTTACTAGATGTTTATTTTGAATGCCAGGTTAAGCCTGCTGATTGATTTTAATTGAAAAAAAAGAAAAATAATTATAATATTATTTATTTGCATATGTATGTACAAGGCAGCACAGTGAGCTATATAGTTTAAATGGATCATAACTCTCTAAAAAATTAAAACTTATTTCAATAATTTATTTTGTTCGCTAAATTTGGTGATTTTGTCATTGTTTACCTATCATTTCATTGAGAAGGAGAATTATATCACTTAACCAAAATTCATGTCTTGGCTATTTAAAACAAGCGTAAAAGGCAACACGCTTTACTGAAAAAAATCGGATTACTGAAAGCGATGCAAATCCCCGCACTGGTTTTAAATGCAGCTAGTCTTATTCACTTCGCTTTAGCGAAATATCGCTTTACTGAAAATATCGTCAATATGAAAACCAAAAGCAAGCCCACAACTACGTTTTGTATGAAACTAACTTCGCTTTAGTGAAAAAATAAACAATGACAAACTTATTTATCAGAAATTGATTGCATAACTTAATACCCTTTTCACACTCGCTCACATCTTTGAGGAATGCGTGGGATTTGTTGAAAATTTAAAAAACCTGTTCACATTACAACATCTTTCATCTTTCATCTGTCATGTACTATAATACAATTCTTACGAGTGTGAGCAACTAAAAATTAAATAAAAAAATGCAATTTAAAAATTCACTAGAAATTGATTTAATTGCTGGCTCCTGAGGAGCAGAAACAAATAATGCTACAATATGCAGAATTAGTAGAAACTATGCCAGCGGACAATGATGATGAAGAAATATTATGAAATTTATCCGCAAAGATTTCGCGTAGACATTTGCAACTACTTTTATGTAATTTATTTCGATTAGGAAAAATATATACAAGATTTAATTATATACATGAATATACATACATATGTATATAATAAAATTTTGGAGTAATTACGGATCTCTTTTTGGGAAGGATATTCCAAAATGTAGCCTTGAATGTATGTACATATGTACATGCATATGTAGATATACATACATACAAACATATGAATACATTTTTATAGTATGTATGCATGTATGTATATAACTAGTTGTATAAATTTTTTCTAGTGATGACACTAAAATAATCGAAAGATGTTGAGCGGAACAAAGTAAGATGTTGAAAGATGTTGAACATTCAGCCCCGTATAATTCTTATGGGAAGATGTTATCATCTTGTCAAATTGATGAAAGATGAAAGATGTGAGTAAGTGTGAAAAGGCTATAAGGCTGAAAAACTTGTGCATGTTTTGTCCGTTAAAAAATTAAATGTCAAAATTATTTGTCCTCTTCGCTCTTACGTAATTTATTGTATTTTTCTATTATATTGTCAATGCGAGTGGCTACACATTTACTGATTTAAGCAGAGGTTGGCGTTGGCTGAAGTAATTAGCACGTTGACTACAAAAATGAAGATCCTGGGTTTTATCCCTGTATCCGACAGTCATTAAAATAACAACACCACGCATTTTTCTGATGTGCATTAGAGTCCCTTTGCATCAGTCGTTGTAGGAAAGTTCAATGATAACGGCATAGTCACTGGTCACTGAACTATACCGACTTCAGCAGGTTCTAATCCTAATGTAACATCAGAAAGCCCTCCTTCGTCGGTATTGTGTAGCAAAATCATCGGCGAAGTAAAATAACCAAAATAAAATGGCTACTAAACTAACCACAGCTTTAAAATTTAATACGTCTCATTTAACACCAGAAGACGCTGCAACAATGCATTATTAAAAAAAGCGTGCAAAAAGCAGAGTTGTAAAAGAATGAAGCTTTCTTCTATCTCTTCCTTCGCCACCTGTCTTCTATCACTATCCATTTCCTAAAGAAGGTAACACCTAGTAATAGTAGTAGGCATTAATTGCCTGAGTGTTAGTTCTCTTAAAAAAAGCAGTACGCTTAACTGTAACAAATTTCAGTAATCCAAACTACGTTTTAGAGAAAAAATCGGATAACTGAAACAAAATTGGGTTTTGGTTATTTCCACAAAAGCGGAGTCGACTGCGCTTAGAGAATCTTTCCTGTATGTTATTTCGAAAACTGACACATATTATTTAAAGTGTGATCCAGAGAACGACAAAATCTGATTGAAAAAATATTCATACGTAATCAATATCCTAAAAGCATGCCTTTGTGTTCAAACCAGTTTGGTTCCAACATACATAATCGTTGCTGCTTTTTAATCATTCCAATCATACGGTTGTTGTTGGCTGTACGACCTTAAACATGTGTCGCATCATACCAATCAATTCGGGTGTTTGCTCCTTTTTCCCATTCATGATTATTTTGATGAAAAATAAAATAAGTAGGCAAAAGCGTTCGTTCTGATTATCAACAAATATTTGTAACGAGTGTTTTTTTAGAGGTATAAAACTTCGAATTGAAATAAAACACAAGAAAATCGTTTTAATGTCCATCAATTTGGCTTTATTGGAAGGATAATTTTATGCCATTAATGTTTAAATATGATTTCGGGCATGTGGCCGCCGCGGCTGGCTCGAATAAAGCCAATTCTACAGATCCAATTTTCAACCACTTTTTCGAGCATATGGGGCCGTATGTTGGCAATAACGCCACGAATGTTGGCTTCCAAGTCCCCTAACGTTTCTGGTTTGTTGGCGTAGACGAGCGACTTCACATATCCCCAAAGAAAATAATCCAATGGTGTCAAATCACACGATCTTGGTGGCCAATTGACAGGTCCATTCCGCGAAATTATGCGCTCATCGAATGTTTCCTTCAATAAATCGATTGTGACGTGCGCTGTGTGGCATGTAGCTCCGTCTTGTTGGAACCACAACTCATCCACATTCATGCCATCCAATTCGGGAACAAAATAGTCGGTTATCATGGCTCTATACCGGTCTCCATTAACGGTAACTGACTCTCCAGCATTATTTCGGAAGAAGTATGGCCCAATGACTCCACCAGCCCATAGAGCACACCAAACAGTCAGTTTTTGTGGATGTAATGGCGTCTCAAGGGTCTCATGTGGATTCTCTTCACTCCAAATGCGGCAATTTTGCTTGTTGACGTAGCCATTCAACCAAAAATGAGCCTCATCACTGAACAAAATTTTGCGATGAAAATCAGCATCGAGATCAATCTCATTTTCGGCCCATACACCAAAATCACGACGCATTGCATGGTCTCGCAGCTTTAATTCTTGCACAAGCTGGATCTTGTAAGGTCGCAAGCCAAGATCTTTGCGCAAAATCTTCCATAAAGTTGATGGACAAAGCTCCAATTGCTGTGCACGGTGGCGAATCGATTCATTCGGGTCCTCTTCAACACTTTGCTCTACAGCGGCAATTGTTTCTTCGGTGCGCACTGTTCGACGTCTCTGCGGATGCGTATTATCACATAGAGTAAACGTAGTGCGAAAACGATCCATGGTTAACCGAATTAATTGCTCTGATGGACGATTATGTCGAGCATAAAATGGACGGAGCTTGCGGTAAACTTCGCGAACTGAACCATTATTTTCGAAATAAATTTGCACGATTTGCAAGCGTTGTTCTTTTGTCAACCTGTTTATGATAAAATGCCAAACCAAACCAAATATTCATCATTTGACAACTGACAAAATGGCCGCCAGTTAAAAAAGTGATGCTAACTTAAAGTTCTATACCTCAATAAAAACACCCATTATGATGAATAAAATAAAAAAAGCAAAAATGAGCGCGTATGAGCGCGTATGCATCAAGTGATGATGATTTCTTAGAAACAAGGGAATATTATGTACTTATGTATTTAGCAATTTATATACCGATGGTATCAAGAAGAACAGCCACATTTCGTTTTTTTTTTTAAAGAAATTAAGATTTTCAGTGATTCCCACACATTTCACACAAATACACCTCGTCACAAAAATTTAATGCAATAGTGTAAAAAATAACGCTTTTACAAGCAATTGGACAAAAAAAGTTACATTGTGAATATTACAGTTTCTATTATACCTTCTCCTGTAAAGTTGCAATTACTTGTTATGGCCCTTCTACTTATATATTTATATATATACAGGAAAATCCCGGTATAACAAACGATATAATGTCAGGCCCATTTGTTATACCGAAAAATTCGTTATATCGCAAAGTTTTTTCAAGTGTTATTTTAATTATTATTATTGTAGACAAGATACTATACAATAAAAATAATAAGGGTAATTTGTTTTCAAATAATCTACCTAATGCAAAGTAACGGTATCACATTTTTTGCATTTTTATTGCGGCTGTCGATTTTGTTTAATATTTTTTGCCATTCGTTATATAAACCACATATGTACCTTTTTATCAAAACATTGGCTATATAAGGTAGAACTAAATGTTAGAGATATGTTCCTAGCAAGTTTTTGTGTTTTATTTTGCGATCTTTTCTTTATCATTCGTTATATCCAGTATAAAATTAGGATAATATTCGTAATATAAGGTAGTTAATGTAAAAAATTTGGACGTTGGTTATATCGGATTTTCGTTAAAACGAGATTCGTTATACCGAGATTTGCCTGTATATATATATATATATTTATTTGTGATAATATGCTCCATATTGCACTTCTTCCTTTTCGTCTCGGTGATAAAGTATAAACACTTTTAGAAATTTGGTCATTTTTCATTTTTTCTTTTTAAAGTGTTTGCTTACTGATTTGTATTAAAACAATAATATTTTTCATAACTCCTCTGTTTTGATTTTATTCAACATGAAAACCTGATTATATAAAAATTTTAATAAAACATGTATGAAATTACTTGCAACTAACCAAACGATACGTTCGTAAGTATGATTCTGATTTTATTCAACATTATGTTTTGTTGCATGATTAAATGTGAACAAAAGTTTAATGTATGATGAATGATGTGAATAAAACATGCTCGATCACTGGACTCACATTTACTTAAATGCAGCGTTCACCATTACGATGATGATTATATTCAATGTTGATTTATTTTGCATGATTAAAAGTGAATAATAAATTTATAGTATGATTAAATCAGGAAATACGTGATTTTTGTCGTTCTCTGGTGTGATCATCTTTAATTTTGTAACTAATTTTCAAATTTAATTTTGGGTTACAAAATGAAAAATAGAAATTTTCTATTGGAAACAAATCTTTTTTGGAAACATTCTATATATTTTCGTCTTTAAATTTCTTATTCGTTTGTTAAACCTATCTATGTGATTATGTATGGAATCTATTATCGTGCAAATTTCTGCCAGCGACATCACCTCACATAACTAACATGTGAGATCACCAGCCACTCAAATCGCTCGTGCAGAATTTGTATCTACCAGGCGTGATCTGTGTGGCACATTGCACCATCCTGTTAAAACCACATGCCACATTATTCAATTATAGCAACAAAAAAATTGGTTATCACCCAGTGTAGTGCTCACGACTGTAAAATGATTGAAGCGCGCAGAACTTTGCTTGAGGAGAACACCCATTTTGATAAAACAATTGAATCATTTGTGAGAATTGTTGAACGCTTGATTTGTCTATATTCATTTTCGATAAAGAGATTGAATGAATATTATATAATTTTACAGATGAACAAGTCCGAAAATATGGCTATTATCAACTGTCAGTCTCTTTTTCTATTGATTCCTAAATTTTGAAATTTATCTATATGTAATGTAATTTCTTATTTTTCTTTTGAAAAGATTTCAAAATTAATAATAACTTAAAAATTGTGTTTATTGTTGGTGAAAGACATTTATAAATAAGGAGGTAGTTTTGTAATTCTCAACAGTTTCTTGGGAGTTTGCTCATAAGCGTTCGAGTTATGTAGGCTTTTCAGAAATTGTGGTTGAGGTCTACTGATGAGTGGCCTATGCAACAACCCACATCATCTAGACGTGCTTAACCAACAACAAACAAACTTTTTAAATTTATTTTTTTATTTTTTACTAACTTTACTAACGAAGCGCCATCTAAAATCAATTTTAAAAGTTTCCTCTTTAAATAAGTTTTTTTTGCTCCACAAAAACACTCAAACAACTAAAAATTTCAATACCTTGCACTTTCCTATTCAGTCACGCATAAAACACAGTTTATATGCCTTAAAACCTTTTTTTCCCTGCAATATATATGTATACGTCTACTTAAAAATAGTTTCATACGTTTGTAGGTGTAAGCTAAAATACGTTTTGTGTGTATGAAAGTACGTTTGCATTTGTATTTGAATGTCTAGCAAACACCTGCTCATTAGTAAATATTCAAGCTTTTAGCATAATAATCATCATCATTATAATTTTGGTTATTTGGTACATGGCAGCAGTACCAGCAACAACAACAACAGCAGCAGCAACAACAACAACTAACGCTGCAAACTAAGCTCAACCACACAAAATCTTCATACGTGTGTATCGATTAGTCTCCTGCACAAGACATCTTATAAGAACTCTCAAGACACGAGGGATTTTTCAAATGCTTTACTAGAGCGAAATCTTATAAAACAAACGTTAACAACATTGTTAGCAGGAAATTTGTTTGAGTATTGTAGGTATAAGAGTAAAGAAGAAAACACTTCGTGACGGAAGAATTTGTGATAATTGCTTTTTTCTACGCATGAGCGGGTGTACAAACGTCATGCATGTATGTGTGTATGATTTTTTATTTTTCTGCGCACATGCAAAGGCACACAGATGCATTAACATTAGTTGTATGCGGTTAACCACATAATAGTGTTTGTTACAAATAAGCTGTCTTGCGACATCGCTTGTTACAACTGATGTACACATACACCAATAAATCCATCGTGCTTCGCTTATAGTACGACAGCATTTATTATTGTTTTAGTATAATACATGCGACGTGAATATATTTAAAAATCATGACGTTTTAACATTTCAAGACTGTTTACGCAGCTCTCTAGTATCGATGTAGTCATAATGCTAACAAAAAAAGTTTTAATTGCAAAACAGAAGCGTGCTGTTAACGTTGTGTATGTGTATACGAAAAAAAAAATATTCCTAAAAATATACACAAGTGCACAAGAGAACTTCAAACAAACTTTATGCATAAATGCACACGTCCATATTTAGTTAAGTATGAGTACAAAAATAAGTAAATCAGCATACCGATAATTAGCAAACTTACAAAACTCAGGTAGTAACTAGTTGTAAAAATAAAAGAGTTTTAATGAGCTTATGGTAAAAAGTAACACTAAGGATCATTAACGTAAACATAACTGCGTAGTTAAATTCCACCCTGCATTGCTTGGGCCCATTATAAAATGCCTAATTGTTAATTTAAATGCACAGTAAATGCATAAAATAGAAGTTGTTTTTTTTACCTGTATAAGAGTTTATTAAAAATATAATTGGTATGTATATGCCAATTAAAAAATTTCTTAATATGTCTAAAGGTCTCAAAAGACTCAAATTTATACCCTGGTACAATGCTTACCAACTTTTCGTGGCACTTATTACAAAAAAATTTATAATTTCATATTAAAATAGAGTTTAGTATTTTTTTGGCAATGATTTTGCAGCATGTCCGTTTCATGTTAATTCAAAATGATTTACGGTAATCTTCAAAGTAAATTTTTAATTTTGAAATAAATTTATTTCATGATGATTTAATTTTCCAGTATTGTTTTTTTTTTAGAGAAGTATCACTTAGGCAATGAATGCCTTCTTTAGAAAAGGAATAGTGATAGAAAAACAGGTGTTGAAGGAAGAGATAGCGGAAGAGTTAATTCTTTTACACTTCTGCTTTTTTTTTTTATATAATGCAGTTTGGCAGAGCCTCTGGTGTTAAATGAGACGTATTAATTTTTTTTGAAGCTGCGTTTAGTAGCTATTTTATTGGTTATTTTACTTCGCCAATGATTCTGCTACACAACGGAAGAGGGCGCTCTAATGTTACATTAGGATTAGTGTCTGCTGAAGCCTGTATAGTTCAGTGATCAGTGACTATGCCTTCATCACTTAAACTTTCCTACAACAACCGATACAAAGAGACACTAACGCATATCAGAAAAATGCGTGGTGTTGTTATTTTAATAACTGTTGGTTGGATACCGGTTGTAGTCAGCTAACTACTTCAGCCAACTGCATGTTGGATCAAGCTTATTTGAAGTTGAAACAACGTGAATTTGATTCCGAAATAAAATGACAAACCATATTGAACATACAAGATTTATTTCTTATAAATTTAATATGATCTCCAATAAAAACTTTTGCATTGTGATCTTACATTGATATTTATTTTCTATGTGTAGTTGGCCACATCATTTGGCTAGTTTTTTTTTAAAATAATTAATTCTGTTTTATTCCTAATAGACATTATGAAAAGATTACCTGTAGAACGAAGTCTTATGCTGCACACAACTTTTGACATTTATGATCACTATACTCTGGAAAATCATCCCAATTAGATTGATGCTGCTGCAACGCTACCTAATAGTTAAAACCACAAACAGCTGATTTTGCTTTCACACTGCAAGTTTGTTAAATTAAGGTTTTAACTCACAGGCTGTCTAATAACTTTGTTCAAAAATAAAATAAATCTCCTGTCGAAATGCGTGTATTTGTTGTTGCATTTTTTCTGCTTTGTAATAACACTTGTTGGACAACTGTTCAACTGTTTTTGTTTGTATGAAAAACTAAGATATTTCACAATGCGCTCTAAAATGGAAATTATTTTATATATTGTAAATAATTTTTTTTTTTAAATTATGGAACTGAAGAAGTGCTTGGAAATATTGTTAATAATATAAAAATGCACATATACATTATAAGATAAACCTTTTTTATAGGCAGAAGAATGTTAGTCATATTGTCTTTTTTTACTTTTCAGAGTTCAATGAAAATATTTTCGTTGTTTTCCTTCCAAAAAACTCTTTTTTCCCATAATTTTTTGATTATTGTTGCTGCTGCATCCATTTTTAAGTTGAAAATTTTTCAAGCGCCATCTATTGTTATTCACTGGTATAACATTATCAGCTGCTGTCGGTCATTTTAACTTGGCAGCACTGAATTTATCACAGCAAAAACAAAATTGCATTTCATAAAACCAACAACAATTTGTATGGTAAAACCAGGTTTTAAAAGTTGGTTTTAACGTTAAAACCAACTTTTATTAAAACCATGTCAGTGCGAAAACACTATAATTATTAAGAGTAACTTTGAAAATCAGTCATAAATTAACGCTTCCCATAGACGACTTCGTGATTTTTTTTCTGAAGCACATAATCGTGCATCTAAAGATACCATATACTCTCTAAATGATGCAATAATACCCACACGTTGTAGGAATGTGTATACTGAAGAAAATACTTCCGCTGTGAGCGTAAGTGTAGAAAAATATACCAATTTATCGATTTGCCGTAGGTTGCAGGAATTGGAACTCCTTTTCTGTCCACTACTTGGTGTTGGCTGAAGTAGTCAGCAGGTTGACTACAAAACCGAAGGTCCTGGGCTCGAACCCGGTCTCCAACAGTCATTAAATACCATTATCAAAAATTTTCTGAATTATATTAGTGCCCATTTATGTGAGTTTTTATAGGAAAGTTCATGATGAAGGCATAGAAACTGCTCACTGAAATACACCGGCTTCAGTGGATACGTATCCAAATATAAAAGAGCACCTTCCTTCCTTCATCGGTATTGTGCAGCAGAATCATCTGCGAAATAAAATCGTCAATAAACACAGATTTGAAAAATTAAATACGCCTCATGGACACTAGAGGAGCTACAACAATACATTATTAAGAAGCTTTCTTCTATCTCTTCCTTCACCACCCGTCTTCTCTATCACTATCCCTTTCCTAAAGAAGGAAACGTCTTGTAATATTAGTAGGCATCCGATGCTTAAAAGCTAATTCTCTTACAAAAAAATAAAAAAAACGCGCAAAGCTGTTGGTCTGCATCCGTTGAAAGTCACGAAACCATCATTTACTTCATCCTTTTGCCAATTGGACTCTAGAGTAGTTGGAAACTCATTCAATGTTTTATTATAAAATTGCTGCGGCTTGTTTTGGCTAAACTGCCGCATATGGAGTGAAACCAATCCACAACAGAGATGTAGACAAATTTACCATTTCGAGTGACTTACCCGCTGGTAGCATTGCTGGACCTTATTTTTTTTATAACTTATTCCTTTAACAAAATTAAGTTGTAATCCTATTTCTTAAAGCCACAAGCTATCAGCCTCATGGAACAATCCATCTTTTACCTGATAAGACATACAAAATTTCATCTTTTATACTTACTTCCTTTCATAAAAATAGATTTTGCCCCTTCTTAAATCATAATTTTAATATCTTTGGCAATAGGGAGTAAGTATTTAAAAATATTTTCCCCCTCGTCTATTCTACGTCATAAGTCATCCCATTTGTAATACAAATCAAGAGTTTGCTGAAGTCCTTAAATTGTTGCTATAATACTAAGCTTATTATTATTTTTATTAAATAGACCATACATTTCTAATCAGTAATATTTACTCTATTAACTACAATTTATATTAAGCTTATTCAATGGTTTTTGATAAGCACCAAATCAAATTTCAACAACACAAAACTCAAGAATTATTATCATTATGAAATTTAAAGGACATTAATACAATATTGAAACAAACACACACACACACACACACACACACGCACACATGTACACACACATATTTACTATATACATATGTATGTATGTACGTGCAGAAACAATTTTGGCAACAATAACTTCTGTGTTGAATGTATTGTTTGAATATGAATACTGTTTAAACTATCAATCATGTATGAGACAACGAAATTATAACAAAAGCTAAAACAATACAAAAGAGCGTACATGACAGAGCTAAAGCAAATGCAATTTAATTTATATGTGCTTAAGTATATACTTAAGCAGGGTATATACCCTGCAGGAGAACGAACTAGTGTTCAACTAGTATTTTTCTAGTACATAAATCACCACCACTAGTTCCCAACTGTAAACTTTCTTATACTGTCTTAATGCTCAAATTAGCATTGAGTGTGTTTAGAAAACTACTAGTACCATTGGTAGTAGTTTAGGACTACTTTATTACCAGTTCTTTTGTAAAGAAAAATTCTGTAAAATTGGTGGTTTATTCCTTTGTTACCCAGTGACAACTTCTACTTAAAATTTGAAATTTTTTTATAAAAAATCAGAAATACAAAAGGGTGATTATAATTATTTAATTATAATTATTTTTAGATCAAACTAAAATTTTACTAATTATAAGATACCAATTTTGATACAGTGCAAGGGCTCTGTTAGTGTGCCTTGAAACTACTTCATATACTAGTACTCATCAGCACTAGTAATTTTACACAACAACTTTAACCCTTTTTGCACCAGTTCTTGTTATTCTATTAATTATACTAAAAGCTTTTAGACAATTATCGCCTATTCTCCTGCAGGGTGCCTACATATATATGTATGTATATACATGTAAACATACAAATATACAATAAATAAATACACACATAAGTACATATGTGTGTTTATTTATGTACAATCATTAATGTTATTGTTTGTATATTTTGGCTACAAAGCTCTCAAGCAACAACGAGAATGCCACCCGCAGCCTTGTCAGCCTTGTTCTTTATAATACACACAGGATTACATAAAGAGCTTTGTGCCAAATTGTCAAATGTGTGATATTTTAGTCAAATAAATCATTGATATGATCATGGTTTAATAATTTATAAAAAGAATTAACCAGTACGATGAACAACCAAACTAAAAAAAAACCAAGACTATTACAAGTCTTGATAGCTAACATTAAAGCAGAAATCACAATTTTGGTCTATTTTTTGCAGGGAAGTAACACTCAAGTATCGGATACCTACTACTATTACTAGACGTTACCTTCTTTAGGAATGCGATAGTGAAAGACAACACAGGTGGCGAGGGAAGAGATACAGGAAAGCTTCATTCTTTTACAAATCAATTTTTTTGCACGTTTCTAATAATGCATTGTTGCAGCGCCTCTGGTGTCAAGGAAGCGTATTAAGTTTTCTAAGCTTTGCTAGTAGCCATTCGATTGATTCTTTTATATTGCCGATGATTCCGCTAACCAATAGGGATGAAGGACGGCGCTTCTATGTTTAATTATTATTAGTATCCATTGAAACTAGTACAGTTCAGTGACCAGTGTCTTTGCCTTCATCACTTGAACTTTCCTAAAACAACTGATACAAATGGACACTAATGCATATCAGAAAAATGCGTGGTGTAGTTATTTTTAATGACTCTCGGAGACCGGGAGTGAATCCAGGATCTTCGGTTTTGTAGTACACCTGCTAACTACTTCAGCCAACGCCAACGATGTAATAATTCAAAGAGTCGTAAAACGAGCGATTATTAATCATCGTCATCAATTTTACACTTTCAAATTAACGATTAATTTTTATTTTATTTAGTAATGGCTCGTCCCACGATGCCACCAGAAATCGTTCGACCGAATACTAATATTGAAAACAACAACAAAGTTTCTAATGTTATTGTTGTTTGCAATACAAGTTGTCGATCGAGTGTTTGCTGGTGACATCGTGGGATAGGCCTTGAGTGTTCCAAATATAAAATTTTGCTTATTTTTTTTTGGGTTAATTAATGTCTATATGCATTTCATTCCTGCTTTACGGAAATCGTCTGTAGATTTAATTAAATAAATTATAATAACTAAATATACTTCGCTATATCTTTTGTGTTACAAATACAATAGCCCAAATCACAACCTTGTGCAAATGGTCTTGCATCGTAGCACGTGCAAAAAGGTATAGTATATTGATACTCTCCACTAAGAATTGTTAAGTGGTGAGCATCAATATACTACACTATTTTGCACATTTTTTAAAATTAAAACAAACACAAACAAATCGCCGTGGGTACTATTCTTCTAAACGTAAGTTTTGATTTACTTTTTCAAGAATTTCAGCCACTTTTTCACCAGTGGCATCTGTAATATTGTCTCATAAGGCTACAATTGCAACTGACTTGTTCTTGTATACGAAAGAATTCACATATCTCCACATAAATAGTCTAATCTAGTTGCGTGGTAACTTGATTCTTTAATTGTAACATTGCAATTTTCAACGTTCTTGAAGAAGGACGGTCCCATGATTCTAACACATGCATCTAAAAGATGCATCTTACAGAAAGCATTGGCAGCTCTTGAGCTGCCTCTGCCTGCTTTTTGCACCAAATCTGGCAATACTGTTTGTTAACGTACCCATGGAGCCAAAAATGAGCTTAGTCGCTGAAGAAAATTTTTGATAGATAAATGGATCTTCATCCAACTTTCAACCAACGACCTGGCTTTAATTTTTGCAGCAACTATATTTTGTGTGAATTAATACTGAAGTACTTACGAACAAATTTTCAGCTGCTTGAATAACACAAGCACAATTGTTGACACCGACGACGAATTGACATATCGCGATCTTGATTGATACTGGTGGATACAGCAGCAATATTTTTCTCGATACACACTCTTCGCCAACGAGCTAGGGAATTGATATCGATTTAACTGAAACTGATACGTCATTTGGTTACAGCAGCTTGAATAATCTATTGGGCTAAGTCAATTGTAGTGACTATAAAATGGATGTAATTTACGAAATACATTTCTCAAACAAAAAAAAAATTTATAATTAAATTCAATGATTTGAAAACGTTGTTCGTTTGTTAGTCTATGCATGGTGAAACGGCAAAACTTAGTCCCAATTTACATTTGACACATTTCTTGCCGGGCATTTTTCCAATTCTTCTTTGTTCTTGCCCGAAGTTTTACATATTGGAAATTAATAGACAGACAGAAATTTTGAAGTTTGTTTACTTCTTCGCGTTTGCTAGTTACACACATACACATACATACCATATGCCTTGATAGTACACATCAATTATCCATACATCCGTTGAAATGAGAAAAATCATGTGACGCAACAAGAATAAATTGCGAAAAGTAGAAAAGAGAAACAAAAAATGTCCGGTACAGAGGATCGTGTACTACACACTCTTCGCCCCTTGTTCTACAAACTTCGTCTGTCTGTCTTTCAATTTGCCAAATGTAAAAGGGCACTTACTGAGTATTTTAAGCATTGCCATATGCAACAAATTTCTTTACACTACAAAAAAAATAGTTATACTAGAAAAATATATAACAAAAAAATTACCCGATATACACAAAATAAATCAACTTAAATTCAATAAAATTCATATTGAATCCATAAGAAACATTAACCAAAGTCTAGTTATGCTAAAATTTTTTATTTCAATGTGAAAAAATATTAACTTAAATTTGTCCTGTTTTGCTATTTCAAATATACAAACAATATAGAAATAAAATTTTTTGAAATTGAATCAATATTGATTTTTTATAGAACAACATTATCGTCCTATTGATGTGATATGATTTACATATTCATTTAAAATGCTGTCGTATATATTTCAATACATTTCTTATTCATCCAATATTTTGCAATTTAAATTTCAACTTATTAGGAAAATAAAAATCTTAATACAATTTGTGTCAACTTTAAAAAATATTGATTCATTGTCATTCACGCAATACATAAAAACTGCATTAATTCAAAATTGAAAATTGTTGATTTATTTTTGTTTCAGTATAATTTTTCTATTATAATAAAAATTATTGATTTAATGGAACTCGTTCTCATTTTCAAGATAGCAGCTTTTCATTGAGTGTACTTCTTTAATTTTTTCTACTGTAAATCGCTTGTCCTACAACTTATTTATTTTTCCTTTAAGTTTGCCATTTCATCAGCTGTAAGCAAATCCTTTGTGTTGCTATTCTTCTGCATAACCAAGTTACATAAGTAAACTTAACACATTTAATCATCAAAAACCAAATCATGCAGAAGTTAAAGGATATATTGTTTTCTAATCATGCCAACGTACTTATGTACTTGCTCATTCACTGACAATTGTGTCCTTACATTTTATATTCCTTCAATACATGTAGATAGAAACTTGTTCATTGTCATTAACAATTGATAACAATTTTAATCATATTTGCTTATGTTTATCGGTAATTTAGTTACAAAACGAACGATAATAGATACTTGGATAAATAAATTAGATAAATTATACAAATTAGTAAAAACTAAAAGACTACATAACATCTACTCACATAATTGTTGAAATTACTTTATTAAGAAAGTTATGCAATGGAAAGTTTTGGCAAATAAATGTTAAATGGAAGTCTTGCGGTATTTATACATTAGAGGGCTGCGTAAACAGTCTTGAAATGTAAAGACGTCTTGTTTTTAAATGTATTGTCGTAGCATATACAGGGTGTTTTTTTTAGAGGTATAGAACTTCGAATTGAAATAAAACACAAGAAAATCGTTTTAATGTCCATTAATTTGGCTTTATTGGAAGGATAATTTTATGCCATTAATGTTTAAAATGAAATGATTTCGGGCATGTGGCCGCCGCGGCTGGCTCGAATAAAGCCAATTCTACAGGTCCAATTTTCAACCACTTTTTCGAGCATATGGGGCCGTATGTTGGCAATAACGCCACGAATGTTGGCTTCCAAGTCCCCTAACGTTTCTGGTCTGTTGGCGTAGATGAGCGACTTCACATATCCCCAAAGAAAATAATCCAATGGTGTCAAATCGAATCTTGGTGGCCAATTGACAGGTCCATTCCGCGAAATTATGCGCTCATCGAATGTTTCCTTCAATAAATCGATTGTGACGTGCGCTGTGTGGCATGTAGCGCCATCTTGTTGGAACCACAACTCACCCACATTCATGCCATCCAATTCGGGAACAAAATAGTCGGTTATCATGGCTCTATACCGGTCTCCATTAACGGTAACTTACTCTCCAGCATTATTTCGGAAGAAGTATGGCCCAATGACTCCACCAGCCCATAGAGCACACCAAACAGTCAGTTTTTGTGGATGTAATGGCGTCTCAAGGGTCTCATGTGGATTCTCTTCACTCCAAATGCGGCAATTTTGCTTGTTGACGTAGCCATTCAACCAAAAATGAGCCTCATCACTGAACAAAATTTTGCGATGAAAATCAGCATCGAGATCAATCTCATTTTCGGCCCATACACCAAAATCACGACGCATTGCATGGTCTCGCGGCTTTAATTCTTGCACAAGCTGGATCTTGTAAGGTCGCAAGCCAAGATCTTTGCGCAAAATCTTCCATAAAGTTGATGGACACAGCTCCAATTGCTGTGCACGGTGGCGAATCGATTCATTCGGGTCCTCTTCAACACTTTGCTCTACAGCGGCAATTGTTTCTTCGGTGCGCACTGTTCGACGTCTCTGCGGATGCGTATTATCACATAGAGTAAACGTAGTGCGAAAACGATCCATGGTTAACCGAATTAATTGCTCTGATGGACGATTATGTCGACCATAAAATGGACGGAGCTTGCGGTAAACTTCGCGAACTGAACCATTATTTTCGTAATAAATTTGCACGATGTGCAAGCGTTGTTCTTTTGTCAACCTGTTCATGATAAAATGGCAAACCAAACTAAATATTAATCACTTGACAGCTGACAAAATGGCCGCCAGTTAAAAAAGTGATGCCAACTTAAAGTTCTATACCTCAATATAAAACACCCATTATTATACTAAACCAATAATAAATGATGTCGTTTAATAAGCAAGGCACGATGGATATGAGTGTTTTGAGTAACAAACACTCAACAGAAGTAGTGTTGATGCGCGTATGCTTGTTATTTTTCATATTGTACGTTTGAATGTGTGTGTAAGATGTAGATGGGAAGCTATTGTGTGTTTAAAGGTGGTTTTTTAAAGCAAGGGCACACAACTAATGTCAATGCATGTGTGCGTTTGTATGTGCGCAGAAAAATAGCAGATCCATACCAGTGAACTGCATGAGTTGATTCACTTTCGCTCTCCACTCACTTTTACAATGCTTTTGTTTTGTTTTTTTACATCAATATGTACTAATGATATTGCTTGCAGTGTTGCCTCTCTAACAACTGACTGTCTTTAACTCACTCTCTTTTTTTAAGTGTTGTCAGTAAACATAAATAAAAAATTCGTACCGTTGTTTGATTGTTTTGTATAGTCATCAAATAACTCACAAAAGCACGTTGACTATATGAAGTCTAAAGTTTATAAAACATTGAGTAAATATTTCCACACATAAATAAATAGCGTTAAGAAACTATTAAAAAGTGTTTTTAGAAAATTTAACGGATTGTATTCAGAAATAATAAAAAATTTCGAAAATGGAGTTTTTCGTGTAATAAAAAAATTAAATTAAATGAAAAAATCTATCTCTTCATGTTGTGTTAATTAATAGTTTTTCTCATATTAAAATAATTTATAAAAAAGAATGGGCCTAGCTATTTTATTTTATAATATTACATAAAACTATATATGTCAGAAGTGGTTTAAGAAGTATTCAAAACAATTATACTGATTCATTGCTTTAGTGAGTCATATGAATGAATCTAAATTGCAAGCAATGACAGGCATTTATTAACAATAGTCTCATTGATATGAATCATGCAATAGCATCATTCATTTTGTTAATGTTAAGTGCTAGCTCAATATTCATTTTAGAAAATGCAAAATTATTCCGTTTAAATCGTAATCATGCAGATCACTGATCCATACACCAGCGTGTGTGCATATGTACATGCATGACGTTAGCATATGTCACTAAGTATTTTCTTTTTTACTCCTATACCTGCAAAACCGAAACAAATGTCTTGTAAACAGTGTTGTTTAACATTTGTTTTAAAAGATTTCGCGGTAGTAAAGTATTTGAAAACACCCTCATGCCTTAAAATATCTTGTAAGTGGTATCCTCACAAAAACATAAATGTGAAAAACGGCCAAGTTCTTATCCAAAATTTCGGCCATTAAAAGTTGTGAGATATAAATTTTGACCAAGTTCTTCTTTGCCACAATACCTAACACAGAAATATATTATGTATGATATAAATTTGTAATCGTGGTTTTAAGATTTTCCCATTGGCTTACGCAGCTACACTTACTAGTGTATAAAATGTCAGCTCTCTAGCGCGAATTATATCTTTAGATTTTATCAGCATTACCTCTCCCACTATTCCTAACTCAAAATTTTGTTGTGAGCAGCGCTTATAATTCATGCTCATTTTCTTCAAAAATATGCTAGACCGATGTAGATTAAACACAAGGCTAACATTTTATGGGAGTGATCACGCCAAATTATTAAGGTGATATTTTAGTTAATTTTAATTATTATTCGAACTCCATTTGTTTCTATATTTATGATTTTAGTTTAGTTTAAAGTATTGTGTACGTGCAACGCGTATGCAAGATTTCACTAAATTGGCTTGAATTAAAAGCTGTGTATTAAGTTTTTATTTCAAAATAATAATAGCGTGGCCCCACCCCGCCCATTCTGGTAAAATTTTTTGGGTTTTCAGATTTTTCTAGTTGGTTTCTCACGTAGACCTACTTGTATATCAAATTTCAGCTCCTTAGCGCAACTTTTAACTTTTAATTTTTATGGGCGTAACCCGCCCACTTTTCCAAAGTCAAAATTTTGTTTGGGTCAGTGCTTGTTATTCGTGTCTAGTTTCGTTACAAACGGATAATAATAGCTATATAAATAGTATATCTAAATATGCTGAGCCGCAGGGCATTAAAATGAGGTTTAAATTGTATGGGCGTGTCAACGCCCACGTTTTTAAATAAAAAATTTATAGCCCTGCATTATCGCAGTATATATGCCGAATTTCAATAAAAAACGCTTCCATTAAGCGCTTTTTTAATTCTGACTTTTATGGGCGTAGCCCCGCCCTCCTGGCCAAAATTTTCGAGTATTCAGATTTTTTTATATTATTTCTCACCTAGACCTAGCTCTGTATCGAATTTCAGCTCAATAGCACAAACTTTAATTTGTATGGGCGTAGCCCCGCCCTCCTGGTTAAAATTGTTGGGTTTTCAGATTTTTCTGGTTCATTGCTTACCTAGATCTTCTCATGTACTAAATTTTAGCTCTCTAGCTATAGCGGAAGTGCTTCATCAATTTGATGAGTGTGTCAGTGGTCAGTGGTCAGTGAGTATTTCTTAAAATATGCACTTTTTGCACCTCTATATCTCCGGAAGCTTTCATTGTAACTTCGCATATGAGGTTACATGAATTTATTCAAATTATGATTTAAATTTCATTATCTTACGATTGCGGGGAACAAAGTTATGAGGGGGGTAAAAACAGCTCGAATGGCTTCGTGTAAATATACACACTGCGTGCATTGGCCAGAACTTGGCCTGGCGCACTGCGCCTAGATTGTGCGGGAAACTAGTACACTTACCCTATCATGAATAAAATGTGAAATTTTTTCCCATGAAATTTTAATTCCCCAAAGAAATATATTAGCTGTCGCGAATTTTATGAGAACACCTGTCCCCGTTATCAAGAAAGAAAAAAATTTGTACAGCAAAAAAGGTGTAAAGTAAGAAACACTCAAATTTTGGGCTGCAAACGAAGTATTTTTAAGTGTATTCTAGGTACAGTGGAACAAAATCTATATTAAAATACCACTAAAGAATTTCCTGAATGTTAACAAGAGAGGTTCGTAATCCATTAATTTCCTGAAAATTTTTTTATATAATTTTTTTGTTGGAATTATTCACTTTTGCGGCTATCTAAGCGCTACTTAAACAGTGTTAAGAATCATTCCTAGGAAGTTCATGTTTTGCAAAAAATTGTTCATTGAAATCTTAGGTACATTTTTGTAGTCGATTATTTCCTTGAATTTTGAACAGTTTGCTACCTATGGAGCGGAACAGGAGAAATAAGGTAAAAAAATAGAATTTTTTAATTTTTTCCCGATTTTGATCTTGAAGATGAAGTTTTTTTGATTTTGAGTTTCCTCAAAGCTACAACTTTGCCTCAGAGAGTATATCAAAATTCTGAACGGTTTGCAAGCTATGAGGCTGATGAAATGCAAATATGGCAACGAGGCCCCAAATCTTTATGGGCCCATAAAAAGTGTATTTCTTATGGCAAAACTGGGAGACACGGGTCTTTTTGTATCTTTAATCTCATAGTGGTGTCCGTTGCAATGTGTTATCTTAAAAATAAATATTTATAATTTATAATATTTAATTAGAGGATGGTGAAGTAGTTAGCACGTTGACTATAAAACCAAAGGTTCTGGGTTCAAGCTCGGTTCTGATAGTCACTAAATACATAACAGCACCATGCATTTTTATGATGTGCATTAGTATGCGCTGGTATCAGGTGTTGTAGCAAAGTTCATGTAATGAAGGCGTAGACACTAATCAATAAACTACAACGGCTTTAGAGGATACTAATCCTAATATAACGTCAGAGTACCCTCTTTCGAAGGTATTGATGATAAGAATCATCCGCAAAGTATAATAATCAATAAAATGGCTTCTAAGAGCAGGTATTAAAATTTAATACTCCTCATTGACACCAGAGGCGCTGCAAAAAGCAGAGTTGTAAAAGGCAGAGTTGTAAAAGAATAAAGCTTTCCTCTATCTCATACCTCAACACCTGTCTGCTCTGTCACTATCCCTGTCTTAGAGAAGGTAGCACCTAGTAATAGTAGTAGGCATTCATTCATTGCCTCACTGTTACTTCTCTTAAATTTTTTTTTTATAAATCCTCCAAATATGAGAAAACTTTCTTTTCTATTAAATTATAAGATTTCAACATATGCTAGAATTTTAACTCACTAAGAACTTAAAAATATCTTATGTTTATTATTCCCATATCTTATGCCCTGGAAGTCCACATGAAGAAATGTCTTAATAAATATTTTGTTATACAATATCCCTTTGCTAAAAGGATGTTATTGTGGGTCATATCCTTCAAACGCCATTAATCTCTTCCAATTTAATGGTTCACTGATACTGTCAATCCTTATAAATGATTATAGATGCCATATAAACAATATTTTTATATCAGAAAATAAATACAAACATCAAACTAACAAATACCTCTAATAAATTCAGTGAACAAAAAAAAAAAAAAAAAAAAAAAAAAAAAACAAATGTAGTGGATACTCATAAAGCGCTATCGAAATAACTAAAAACTATCAAGCATTGTTGTACAAGAACAAATGTCAAAAATGACTAAACCACAAAATGGCACTCAATGACATTACTACCGTTCCACATACCACTGATTGCAGTCCTTGTGTTCTTCTCTAGCTAGAGTTTTACACATACACACAAACAAACATATTTTCCTATACATATAAATATTTATGTGTATGTGTTTGTTGTTTATGAATGAAAATTTTGACTGATACTGCAAAATTTAACCACATCACATATGTACATACATACTCGTACATATATAGATACCATTCAATATTCACCCTTCCAATATGTAAAACAAGAAGAGCAAAACCGAAAATGATTTGTCTCAAAACTCTGTCCATCATTTTATTTCGATGCCGATAATAATGATGTTGACCACAGGAAGTTTTTTAGTGCAAAATTTTTGGTAACTCGTTGGATTTATGCTCATACTGTGAGTGAGCTTTTGAAAGCGTGTGTGATTGTTTTTGTGTCACAGTGATTTATTAAAAATATCTGTAATTGACAATTGGTTGTGTTGTGGCAAAATCATGAGGGATCACTATACACTTATCTAATATATACACACATACATAAATATGCATATTATATACACTAAAGTTTGGAAAGTATTACAAGGTTTTTTTTTCGGATTAAATACTTTACGCTTAAATTGATTGTATGCAATTATCTTAACATTTTAAAATAGTATATTTTTTAGAAAATTAAAAACTTTTATTTTTAGTTTCCCACTTCATAATATTGTGCATTTCAGAGTGCAAAATTTATATAAATGAAAAAAAAAAATTCCCTTCAATTATGAGCGCACTACATGCGGATGCGAGAGGAACGAATTCAAAGCTGCTTCTCTTAAAGAAGATTTTTACTGAAGTTTTTATTTTATTTTATTTATTTTTTGTTAAAAAGTAATGTAATACTCAGGCTATGAATGCCTACTACTATTAATAGGTGTTACCTTCTTTAGGAAAGGGAAAATTACAGAGAGGAAAGATGGTGATGGAAGAGGTAAAGCAAAGCTTCATTCTATTACAACTCTGCGTTTTGTACGTTTTTTTTAATAACGCGGTGTTGCAGCGCCTCTGGTGTCAATGAGGAGTATTAAATTGTTGAAGCTGTGTTTAATAGCTATTTTATTACTTATTTTACTTTTCCGAAGAAGGTATGTCTAGAATTAGGATAAGCATCTGCTGAAGTCTGTATAGGTCAGTGACCAGTAACTATTTCTTCCCATCTTGAACTTTTTAACAAAGCAGCGGACACAAAGGGACACTAATGCACATAAAAAAAATGAGCAGTGTTGTTATTTAATAACTATTAGAGACTTAGCTCGAACTCAGGATCTCAGGTTTTGTAGTCAACGTGCTAACTACCCCAGATAACTCCAACTTTAAAAAAAAAAAATAAAAGCTTAATATGTTTATCCAAAGCAACTGCAGCTATTATCCACAAAGCTTCTTATACAGAAAAAACTAAATTTCGTTTTCAGTAACCAAATTCATTGAATCAGTAAATTTTTTGTGTAAATGCGGACTCAGTCAAATTTATTAATAGGAACAGAAAAACATTTTTGCAGATTTTTTTTTGTATTTTTCAGCAAATTTTTATACCCTTTACCAAAAAATGGTAAAAGGGTATATATAGATTTGTCATTCCGTTTGTAATTTCTAGGATATTAATAAGCGAGCCATAAAGTATATATATTCTGGATCCTTATGCATAGGGAAGACGAATAAGCGATGTCCGTCTGTCCGTCTGTCTGTAGGTGAAATCGGTTTTCCGAAGCTCCCAGAAAAGCTAGAGACTCCGTTCTTGGACTGGTGGGTCAGAGATAGTCAAAATAAGATTAGTATTGAGAATCAGCAAATTCAGAGCTGGGAAGCTTAAACTTCAATTTGCCATACAAAATAACTACCGAAAACTAGTTTTTAATAATTTTTTATTAAATAAACTTATTTTATACTTCAGTATGAATAAAATTGGTATTTTTAACTAAAAAAAATTAAAAAAAAAAATTTAAAAAATTAGAAAGACGTTTCCAGGGTTGGAAAACCGTATTTTTTATACAAAAGTAACTTACTAAAACAAATTTTTCCTTTTTTACTATAAATTAAACACATCTTACATTCTTAAAAAAAGATTGGTATAAGAAATCAGAAAAATGAAAAAGGAGGATTCCAGGGTTGGGAAACTTACAATCTTTGTGATATAAAAAAATTAAGTACCGAAAATTATTTTTTATTGTTTTTTATTAAATAAAATTATTTTATGATTGGGTACGAATAAAATTAGTATTTCAAATAAAAAAAAAAACAATTAAAAATTAAAAACACGATTCCAGAGTTGGAAAACGTTAATTTTTTTTTGGACAAAAGTAACTTACTAAAACAAATTTTTCCCTTTCTTTATAAATTAAACATATCTTATGTTCTTAAAAGAAAAATATTGGTGCACGAAATCAGAAAAATCAAAAAGGATGATTTCAGCGTTGGACAATTTACACTTTCTTGATATATAAAAGTAACTAAGTCTAATTAATTTTTATCTTTTCCTTTATAAAATGTATATATTTTACGTTTTGGAAAGAAAAGTTTGGTACAGAAAATTATAAAAATAAAAACCACAGCTCCAGAGCTGGAAACTATGATTTTTTTCTTGACATTAAAGTAATTAAATAAAACATTTTTTTTTTGAATTTCCTTTTTTTTTTCACTTAACACACTTTCTATATTTTTTTAAGAACTACTAGATTGATATAAGGAATCAGAAAAATCTAATTTAATGATTCTAGGGTTTGTAAATTAATTTTTTTTTGTACATAAAAGTAACTAGGTCAAATTATTTTTTTCTTTTTGTTTATACTTTATGTATGTGCTTATGTATGTATCTCTATACTACATAAAAACACTTTGGTAAAGGGTATATAAGATTCGGCACAGCCGAATATAGCACTCTTACTTATTTTTTTTTATAATTTACAAACACATTCACTAAAATTTTTCGTATTATCAGAAAATAAATTAACTGAATCAATAACAATTCTAAAAAAATTTTTTTAAAAAATTAGTAAAAGTTTTATTTGAAAAAAATAACTGAATAAAATGAAAGGTTCAACTATTTTTTTTTTTACTTTCAAAAATCGGCTTGTTTTTAAGGTTAAGCATTTCGTTCGCGCTTTTGGAACTCGTTAGTAGACTTCAGCCCAAAAAATTTTTTAATTTAGCTAACAAGCTCCGTATGTTTATACTAATACTCTTAATACTATATTGAGAATCACAATATACAAACATAATAAGTTTGAAAACTGCAAACAAAAATCTTAAAAAAAAATAAAAATTTTTTATATCTATAAAATAATTCAAAAAAATCAGACAAAGTTTTTTACAGTATATAAAAATAAATTTAACTGAAAATAAAAAATTTAAATATAAAATAAATAAATCTAATTTTTTTTTTACAAATTTTACTTTATATAGATAATTTTCATTATATACAGTTTTTTTTACATAAAGTAAAATTGGAACAAATAATTTACTGGAGCAGTAAAAAATATTTACTGAAACTAAATTATATTTCAAAACACACGTTTGTTTGAAAATTTTTTGGGAATAATTCTTTCTGTGTACAATGAAATTTTGTCTTACCTCTATTTCTTCGGCTTCCTGAAGATCAATTGTTATTTTTGCTTATTGATTGTTTTATCTACTATTTTGTTATTTAAAATAAATTTTTGTTTACTAAGTAAATGTACAAAAGTAAAATGCTCTTAACAAAAATCTACTTAAAGATTCAGGTACTTAAATTTTTTTTAAATCAAAACTTAATTACAACGACTCCCAAAAACAATTATACCAGTATTCTCATATCAGCAACTTAAGTATATAAATTTATACACTTGTCTGACCAAACAAGTATGGATTTAAATATATTAAGGTTGGCCTAATTCATTTAATTTTTTAGTACATTTATTTATTAACACTGCATTTAGAAGAGAAAACCTTACAAATCTAAAATAAATGAGCATTTGGAAAAGAAGGACTAATTAATTGCGAAAACCTAATTAAATGTATTTTTAATATAAAGACGTACAGTTGTTCACAATGTTTTATACCGGGATCCCGGTTCGGTATTTTAAGACTCCATCACTGAGTCCTGAAGCCCGGGATTTTTAAAAACCGTCCCGATTAGCATCTCTAATAATGATGTATATACGCACATACATACATGAACTAACGACGCCATCGAATACAAGCATTGGAAATGCTGCTGAGATTATCTAGACGTTGATGCAACATTCTGGAACCGTTATGTGAAGTATAAAAAGCATCTGCTCGCAGCTAAGTCTGAGACGTTTATATACAACAGTGGAGTAGATGTGGTCTATTTAAGCTCAATACTGAATTATTTTTTTATGTTTACCAAATATTTATTTTTATGAAAGCATTTGCATTTGGTAAGTTTGTTCGAATATTCTTGCGTAACAATATGTACCAATAAATATTTTTAAAAATAAGGTTCACCTTAAAGCTTTTAACACACATAAACAAAGTGAGTTAAAAGCTTAAATTTGTGTACAGTAAGAAGAAAAAGTAAGTACACGTTTTGGCTTTGTGTTCTTATAAAAAAAGGTATGAAAAAAATAATAAAGGATAGATGCTAGTTAAAAAAAACAGTTTGGCACTTTGAACCTCATTTTTACTCTGAAAAATTCCTGACAATTTGTGGAACTACTTTGATTGCTTTAGAGAAATTAGTAAAACCTACAGAAAAAGCGATAGAGTTTTTTTCAATTAGAGACTTCGAAAAATATAGGATCCCCAAAATATATAAAAAAACTTGGCCCCAACAAGGAAAAAGCGATCTCATATCCAATTATCTTAACATTTCGAGTTCTCAAATCTAGAAAAAAAACTACTGTCAGATCAAGGTCATTCATTAAGCAGTGCCTATCCTTAAATGCAAGAAGTACCAAGTGTGCTTGGGGTATTATCGAAATTTTATATTAGTTTGAAAAGCATATTGCTGAGCCAGTGGAGTCAAACTTATCCACCACAACGGGAATAGTCCTCTCGATATGACGATTATGGCTACCGTTAAATAGGTAGAGAGCTTAGAAGAGAACAATAATTTTGATAAAACATTTTCCATGGTCATTTGGTAGAACAGTATAAATAAATTACAACCTATTCAACAGATGCAGCTTTATTAACGTGGCTATTATGGTCTCTGTTGTCAAGTGCGTTACAAATGTAAACTGAGATGCTTGTGTGCCCAAAATAGGAATAATTGATAGCAAAAGAGGACCCAGATATTATGAAAACTTTGGAATTGGCCACTGTCAAGTTTAAATTAAATGAGGCAATTTCACTTTAAAGAAATGGTGATGTCTATTTCGGTATTTTCTTAACTTAAATCTTTCCTCTATATGCATGGTCTAGAACTTGAGTTGTTTTCATAAAATTTTTTTAAATTTTGTATTGCAATCCTTTTATTTAAAGAATCGAAAGTAATGTAAAATATTAAATGTTTTATATGAAATCAAGTGTAAGAAATACAATCGTGCAATCATTTATGCCACCCACTGTATACATAAATATTTTATGAAAATCTACATTTATAACTTTATACACTAGATAAATAACAACTAGTTTTTTTTGCATATTATTTTTGAAGTATACGAAAACTCAATTTCATTCTCAATTAAATTCAATTACATATGAAAATATTTGCTTGATATTTTTATTTTCTTATTTAAATAAGGCAACAATAGCAAAAAAAAAAAAAAATTAAAAAAATTGCATTATTACTTGTATGCATTAGAACAAAATGGTTATGTAGATGCACTTCTATATATAAAAATGTAGAGATAAATTTTACTTTAAAAGCAAATATTTTTGAATCATTATTTCTGTATTATTTAATTTAAATAAAAGAATTTATACACAGGGAGAAAAAAGGCATTAAAAAAGAGCTTCAATTAGCAGAATAAGTTTGTTAAAATTTTGACAGTGGATGGTGATTTATAAGATATTAAAATTTGTTTTCTTCTTTTAGCAAGGAATTTTTAAAATCTATTTGCAAGAAAACATCGTTTGTAATTTTAATTTCTTAGAGCTACGCTCTTTATGCCAGACACAGGAGCAAGAACGTGCTTTTCGTAACAAAAACAAATTATACTACTACAGTTATAAATTAATATTTGTTTTCATTTCTATTTGTAAAACAGGGATGCTAAGTTTGCGTTTACATGTGCGAGATGTCTACACATGCAAATATTTGCTGCAAAGTTTTGTTTGTTTTATTAATAATAATAAGAGAAATAAATTAAATGAATATTAAATAAATAATTTTAAAAATAAAAATTATTATTAGTGTTTTTTTGGGAATTGTTACAATTTAAGTTTAAAATTTTTAAACGCACTAATAATCCCAAATTAATATTTTACTTATTAAGTAAAATATTTTTTTATTAAAAATACATTGAAATTGATTATTGAGGGGGCTTAGCTTTCAATGTATTTTTAATAAAAAAATATTTTACTTAATGAGTAAAATATTAATTTGGGATTATTAGTGCGTTTAAAAATTTTAAACTTAAATTGTAACAATTCCCATAAAAAAACACTAATTATTAACTTGACTGCACCCGGTCAAAAAAAAAAAAAAAAAAAAAAAAATACTTGTGTGGCAACACTCTATTCTTAAATAGCTGTTGTTGTTATTTACATTTATTTTCTTTTACATAGTCTTACGATTACTATTTGAAGCTCGAAAAAAGTCAGCCAATGTAGCAATAGTAAAGTAAGAAAATAAAAAACATGTTGATTATTGATTTCTTGTTTCAACTTTGTTGAGCTTCTCATTTGTTTAAATGAAAGTTTATAATATAATAACTATAGTTGTTCTAAGAAGCTTTGGGTAAAGGTTCCCTGATGATCTGCATTAGCAACAGTGAAATGCGGATAGGATCCAGCTAAACCCCTCAATAATCAATTTCAATGTATATTTAATAAAAAAATATTTTACTTAATAAGTAAAATATTAATTTGGGATTATTACTGCGTTTAAAAATTTTAAACTAAAAATTATTTTATTGCATTATTATTTAACACATGAAATTAGTTTTATATAGCAAAGGAGCATAGCTTTAGCTGAGTGTCCTAAGACACGTCTCTATTGCTTATTGGCAGGGACAAGGACTTCATGCATTTAAAAAAGCTATTTTAGGCGCCTAAAATATGACATCAAAAATGCAAAAAATTAAATATGGTATAATGATTTTTTCTGCATTATTAACTCCAAACTCGCATTTTCGAGATATGTATGTTTATATTACAGTAAAGGAGCGATACGTAAATAGAAAAAGAAAAGTGTTGTTATTGATTTTCATTAAATTTTTTTTTATTATTCATACATATCGTCACCTAAAATCCAAAAAGCCGTAAGTACACTTTTTACTTTTATACAGGAGAAGCATAAAACAAAATAAATTTAAGACTATTTATTTGTTAGCTGCCAAATTAATTAATGAATAAAATCAGTATTTTTGAACATATATTGGTAAAATTTTAGGAAAAGTTGTATTTTGGTTTCTCACATCATAATCAATTAAAAAGTGTGTTTTGAGTTTTTTGGTGGTTACGGCTTTTTGGATTTTAGGTGACGATATGTATTATCGAATGTGAAGTCCAATCAATTTGTTCTTAGAAAGCTTTGTGCATTGAAAAAGGCCTTGTAACGTCTGTGGATGTAATCGGTTCGAATTTAAATGATTATTTTTATATAATGTTGTATATTTATTTAACTCAACCATTACAATGAACTGAATACTAACTAGCTATTAGATTTGGTTTTTGAATCTGTTATAATTTTTAAAAACAATATCAAATT
Organism: Tachina grossa; assembly: GCA_949987645.1. Taxonomy (NCBI): domain Eukaryota; kingdom Metazoa; phylum Arthropoda; class Insecta; order Diptera; family Tachinidae; genus Tachina; species Tachina grossa. The sequence goes on from OX465275.1 coordinate 33,867,162, forward strand.
TCAGCATAATTGTTTCACTACTTTCGGCTTTAATAGCAGACAATTTGAAATTATCAAAACTACAATTTCCATTAAATTTGTTATGCCTGTACAATCGTTCCACAATTCTAAACAATGCAAGCGAATACAGTTGCCAAAAACAGTTTTGCAATATTTTTTGAAATTTGAATTTTTGAGAATATTTATGTGACACAAAATCGGCATTTTTTTTAAAATATGAGGCAAAAATATGCAATTATGACTAAATTATGCAAAAATATGAATTTTCAGCAAAATATGCAAAAATATGCACTAACAAATCGATGCCATTTTTACGCAAATTCATTGTTTCGTAAAGATATTTCGTTCTAGCCATTATCAGAGTTAAGGAAAAAAACATGCATTTGCCTGAAATCCCTGTCCCTGCTTATTAGGCAACAGAGCGGTCTGTTCTTAAGAACAGTTTACGTTTTTCATTTCAGAATCGATTTGATATTGAAATTGACAGCATTTTGTTCTTCTTTTGGAGTTGTAATATATTTGTTAATAAAAAATACTAAAATAATAAGTTGGAGGTAAATTTTATGTCGGCTGCTTACGATATTGGAACATTTTTTTTTGTCTGTGTATATGTGTGTAAGGATAAATATCTTGTGTGGTTTATTTCACATGTATTGGCTTAATTCTGTTTATTAATTTTTTCTAAATTATATACAGATACCTGTAAATTTTAAACGAGCAATTGATTTTTATTTTATTACATGAGAATTATGTATATACATTTTTTTTTATAATATTTTTTTTTAGCTTTTTTGTGGTTTAACATCAATTACATCCGGTTTTTTTTATCGTATTTATTCTAGTGAATAAATTTTAAGCCACAAATCTCCAACATTATTTAAAAATACATAAAGTAATAGAAAGATTATTAAATTTTAGTATGAAGTGGAAATTGTTTTGTCTTCTATGAAGATAAAAAAGTGCTTCTTTGAAGTGTATTATTAAAAATTTATTATTCGGTAGAAAGTAATTAAGAAAGTTGTTGTGTTTTTATTATTGATTTCATATTTCCTACAAAATTTGTGTTTTAAATATTATTTGCAACACTTTATTGGAAAAATTTGTTAAAGAGATAAAATCTACTTACAGAAATTAGGGTGTAAATAAATTTTAAATAAAGCTTTTGATTTTTTTTATTAAAAAATTTTAAATTTTACTATTTCAGTTTATTTATAGTTATATAGGGTGTTTTTTTGAGGGGTATAGAACTTCGAATTGAAATAAAACACAAAAAAATCGTTTTAATGTCCATCAATTTGGCTTTATTGGAAGGATAATTTTATGCCATTAATGTTTAAATATGATTTCGGGCATGTGGCCGCCGCGGCTGGCTCGAATAAAGCTAATTCTACAGGTCCAATTTTCAACCACTTTTTCGAGCATATGGGGCCGTATGTTGGCAATAACGCCACGAATGTTGGCTTCCAAGTCCCCTAACGTTTCTGGTTTGTTGGCGTAGACGAGCGACTTCACATATCCCCAAAGAAAATAATCCAATGGTGTCAAATCACACGATCTTGGTGGCCAATTGACAGGTCCATTCCGCGAAATTATGCGCTCATCGAATGTTTCCTTCAATAAATCGATTGTGACGTGCGCTGTGTGGCATGTAGCGCCGTCTTGTTGGAACCACAACTCATCCACATTCATGCCATCCAATTCGGGAACAAAATAGTCGGTTAGTCGGCTCCAATTGCTGTGCACGGTGGCGAATCGATTCATTCGCGTCCTCTTCAACACTTTGCTCTACAGCGCCAATTGTTTCTTCGGTGCGCACTGTTCGACGTCTCTGCGGATGCGTATTATCACATAGAGTAAACTTAGTGCGAAAACGATCCATGGTTAACCGAATTAATTGCTCTGATGGACGATTATGTCGACCATAAAATGGACGGAGCTTGCGGTAAACTTCGCGAACTGAACCATTATTTTCGAAATAAATTTGCACGATTTGCAAGCGTTGTTCTTTTGTCAACCTGTTCATGATGAAATGGCAAACCAAACTAAATATTAATCACTTGACAGCTGACAAAATGGCCGCCAGTTAAAAAAGTGATGCCAACTTAAAGTTCTATACCTCAATAAAAAACACCCTTTATATTTACGGTCTAATTCATAAAAAATATTTTAGGTTTATTACAGGTTTATTTGACAAATTTCCCATAGAAATATGTCAAATAAGCGCTCAATAAACCTGAAATATTTTTTATGAATAAGACAGTTAATAAATTTTATTTGAGTTTTTTATAGAGATGAACGCTTTGAAATTTTTCTTGGTATATCAAAGTAACTATTTAAAACAATTTTTAACATTTGATTTAATGATCCCAGATTATTACTTTACTTCCCAGTAAAAAAATGGAAGTCATTCTGAAGGAACCACATTTTCATTGCTTCCAAAAAATCGATATTTTTAATTTGCCAATAGTTAGCAGAAAACCAAGTAGAAGTTTATTTTAATCACACAAAACCTTGTAGTTCTTCCATAGTTTTAGTAAATACTCACCGAAATGTTAAAAAAATCGATTTTTTTAAAGAAATTTATGAATTAATTTTGGCCTAAAATTTAGAAGTTATTTGCTTAAATTTACATAAAAACACTGTTTCGCTGTTAAATTCGTATAAAAAGAAACGAATTGTTAAAATATGTAACTTTTTAAAATTTTTCCTAGATGAAAATATTACCATAGAACACAAAAAAGGAAATTTTTCTTAAAATCGCTTCTAATTCGGTGACTAGGCAGAGAACTTCTTGCAATGACAACCCTATGTAAAAATCATTAGATCGGATCGAAATTTGAACTAATCAGACTGCAAACTCTACATTTTCATGACTTCTTTGGAGTGTCTTTTTTTGCTGGGTTATTTAGTAAAAATTTTTTTTAATTCAAAATACATTGGAATGGATTATTGAGGGGTAAGTTGGATCCTATGAAAATTTCACTGCAGAGCATCAGGAAGACTTTACCCAAAACTTTCTTACAACAACTAGGGATATTATATTAAACTTTAATTTAAACAAATGAGAAGTTTAACTTATAATGTGCAAAATTAGTAAAGAGCAAACAAAAATGGCAAAACTGTTGTCAATTAGAGATTCTAAAATTGCGTTTTCATTACCAAAAAGCTTTCAGCCAATTGTTATAAGATGAATCAAAATAATACACGTATTCTATTTGTACGAAAATTATGTATATAATAGTTGAAATTTGAATCAGCTAACACAACCCATAGTGAAGCAAACACCAGAACGCTGATGATGAAAATATGGCAGCCTGTTGTTACATTCTGCTAGTGCTTGTCAAAATATATATAATTAGCTTTGGTGTTAATATGTTCCTTAATAATTATGAAATGTATTTTGGCTTACAGAGCAATACGAATTTTAGACTAATAGAATCATATATGTATAAAATTTTTCAAATTGATATAACAAAATATCGTGCCATAACCCCCAAGAAAGCTTAAGCCACATAATTTTTGGTACTTATTTTTTTTACCAAAATGGTTGATTACACCATATTTACACTATACAAGTCTTATTGCTAAGATGATTAGTTTGTTAGGAGAGAGAAACGAGGAGAGCAGAAACGTTTATTTTCCCCTCGTCTCTCTCCCCTAACAAACTAATCAGCTCAGCAATAAGACTTGTATAGTGTAACAATTGTGCAGTCATCCATTTTGGTAAAAAAAATTAGTTCGAAAATTATGTGGCTTAAGCTTTTTTGGCGTTTATGACACGATATATTGTTATTTCAATTTGAAAATTTTTGTACATATATAACTATATTAGTCTGAAATTCGTATTGTTCTGTAAGAAACGTTTCTTTTCCCCTCGTCTCTCTCTCCCCTAACAAACTAATCAGCTCAGCAATAAGACTTGCATAGTGTAAACTAGGACTTAGCGATAGTAAATAATCGACTTTCGTAAAAATAGAATGTCTTAAATATATGTCGGTTAAGCTCTTTTGGCAGTTCTGGCTTGAAATATAAATGATTCTGATACATTTTTTTACAGAAAGCAAAAAAATTTTTCCTTTAATTTTACTAATTAGCACATGTTAGCAAATAAATAAAATCTTTACTTCAATTTGTTGTTGTTGTTGATTCAAATAATTATTTTGGGTATTTTGAATGATTAATCGAGCAAACATGATTCGAATCAAACTTAAGTTAAAACAAAGTTCACAAATTTGATTAATAACATTTTTGATTTCTGTATACTTTCTTTTTTCGAAATTATAAGTTTTCTTATTTATCTATAAAATCATTAAAACTTCGACTTTTTTACTACTTCTTCATTACTTTGCTTTTAAGCTTAGTAAAAATACTATTTGTTTAATTATTTCATGTTCTTTAATTTTTCTTTCTTTCACTTTTTCTTATCTTGTAAAGAAAAAGAAATTTGTAAACTCTTGTTAGACGTCAAGCAAGATGGTAAAATAAATAAATGTTTATTTTTCTCATTAATAAATGGATAGCAAAAATTAAAATCGATAAATAAGCAAACATTTCTAATTAATATTCATCAATTAGATCTCTAAGGCATGATGGAATGATATAATAAACTTAGACTTTGAGTATTAGATGGAGGGTGATATAAAAGTATTGAGGGGTTATATAAAATGTTTACATATATAAGTGCAAAATAAGAGCTTTCTAGACAAAATTTAACTCTTTTTGCTTATAGAATCTTTGGTGTCAGTTTCAAAGCAATAGGTTGTTCACCTAAAACTTGCAACCTTGTTATGAGGCTGCTATTTTAGACCTAGTTTACAAAAAATAGAATTTTCATATTCAACGTTGTTTAACTCAATAAGGGTTTTTATTTTTTTAAGCAATTTCTTTATAAATATAATATAATATAACAAATATACCGCCCATTCTAGGCTTGTATAATATCGAAGAATATAATTAACTAGCTGAGCCCGGCAAACGTTGTCGTACCCTCAATAATTACTTTTTTAACTCCAAATTACTTCACCCGGTGGTCACTTGTTGTGTTAAAAACAAATTGAAAACCTACCGGGTATTGACTCGAATCTGTGCTGAAAATTTCAGCTTCACAGCCCTTATAGTTCCAGAGATCACGCGTTAGGAACAAACACATACTACGATTTTATATACATATATAATTAAAATTAAAAAAACTTTTATTTCACATTCTTAAATAATTTTATGTGGCATATGTTGTACATAAGTCAATCATTGAAAGGAAAGGGATTTCCTTTGATCAACAAGTGATTTAAAATATAAAAAAAAAATATCATGATATTAAAAATAAACATTCGAGCAATAAGCGAAACGCATATTTATTCGTTTTTATAAATACTTTGATGAACATTGATATATGCAACTCAATTTCCAAGGATAGATTTTTATTTCTTTTATGAGGAATAAAAACCAATATGTACATTCATATGGACTTTATATTCCCACAAATACGAATTTAGCACAAGTGCATGTGCATAAATGAGGTTTTGTTTTTCAACAGAAATGAGAAAAATCTCTTGTGTTTATAATGCACTTACTTATTCTCAAACATACAGAAACAGTTACAAGGTTTATGAAGAGCAAATAAAAAAACAAAATTAAAAATAAAAAGTTATTGATTATGTTTGAGTGTTCGATTATGCATACAAAAACAGAGAAAAAGGAATTGAAGCATGTCTTTCGAAAGCTCAACGATATTAATTTTGTTATATAAAGTTTAAATGATAACAAGAAATAAAATTTCAATTTAAATGCGAAACATTGATTTGTTTTGATTTATTGCGATAAAAATTTTATAAAAGTTGTACCTGAGTGCTCTTAACCAATTTTAATTACATAAATTTCGAATTTAATAACTCAGCTGAAAAATATATCTGTGTGGTCGATATATTTCTTATAAAATATATGTATATATATGGCATGATAAAAGCAAAGATTTTGCTGAATACACATCATAATACCAAAGGAAAATTCATTCAATCAGCACTTTTGACTAGATACTCCTAACAAGGTCCTTTGCTACGTTACAATTTCTACAAACATTAGCAAAAATTTATCACACCAATTATTATCTTTTTATAAGAAGAATATACAATACCAAAACATGACAATAAGGTGTCAAATTCAGAGCCTCAAGGTTGGTTTACGTGGCAGTTTTCTTTGCGTAGGCATTCAAGTAGAATCTAGATGATTAATTTTTGCTACCATAAGCAGCATTCTCAACTCACTCACTTACATTCCAACTCACGTTGTCTTTCTGTTATATTTACACCCAAAAACCAAACATGAAATAAATACACACAAGTGTATTTAAATCTGCAATAATATGCATTTTTTCTCTTGAATTAAAAACAGAGAAACCGTTGAAATTTTATTGCTGCAGGCAATATTTTTATTGCTTCTTTGTTACTTTTTTGTACTATTGTTTTAATAACTGTCTTTATTTTTTATGTGAAATTGTTTGCTTTTACAGCATCCTTCTTCACTTTTAATTTTTCTCACTTCCATATGAATAAGTACATTCTATGATGATTCTATGATTATTGTAACTGTTTTGTTGCCTCCTGCTACTGTTAACTTGCATTAAATATACACTCATACATATATATTTTGTTATTTTGCAACTGACTCGGTATAAAATTGTTGACATAGTTTTGTTATTATGACACTTTGTTCTGGTAGAAAGTGTAGTGAGTCGAGAATATAAGAAATAAACGATTATTATTTTGAATAACGTCTGTCTATATGTTAATATGTGTGCACATGTGTAAGCGTATAATAATAGCGCTTATTGCTTAAGAGCAAAATGTCACTGGAGTAGGTCACATAGAAAATGTATGAAGAAAAGTAATTTATTTATATGTATGTGTAGGTATGTTCACATGTATGTGTTTATATATTTTTTATATTACTAACTGTTGTTTCTAGGCAAAAACAAGAACTATTTTTAATGTTGCCTCTAACGTATACTTAATATCAAATTCAATATAAAACATAAAACATACGTCTTACAGGTGGTATTTAAGGGCCGAAACCCCCATTTTCGAACTACTCAATTTCAAATATTAAATGATGCAGCTGTATAGAGAAATCTTTAAATATTTTTCTCCAAGTAAATTAAAAATATCATACAATACGAAATGTGCATTAATGGCTTATTTTAGAAAAATTTTAAAAAATTTAAATAAATTCCATGCAAATGTGCTAAGCAAGAAATTAATTGCATTTTTAAGCATTTCAATGGTTCAAATAAATGGTGAACAGTAATGATTTCATTTGGTAATTGCTTACATATCAATTAAATTTTTTTTTGCAATTGAAATTAAAAGTTTTCAATTACAATTACACAAAAATTCCGATATAACAAACAACATAATATCAGATCCATTCGTTATGCCAAAAAATTCGTTATATCGCAAAATTTTTTATATGTTATCTATCTTTAAGTATATAACATTATCATAGTAAAACAACCGTGATTTTTTTCTTTACATTAAACTTTTAGCGAAATTATAAATAATGTTATGAAAGCTATATTTATTTTGTATTGCCTATTTATATCTTTAATCCAATTTGGCGAAGCAAAATTACAAACATTTTTCATCTTCACTCACAATGAATCATTGAGCACAAATTTATATATTTATAATATTCTCAATTATTGCAAGCAATAGTCATTGCAATGGAAACCTGAACTGTCTTTAATAATTTTCATAATTTTACATTTTTCTTACTATTTCCTATTTGCTACGTTCAACATATTTTTAATATTTTTATGAATATTATGCTTTTAATTAGGTACTTGAAGCAAACATTTTGTTTGGCTCGTTATTTTGTAATCAAAAAATTTTACTCACGTTAATATTTGTTATAGTAAAAGCACGATAAGCAACAAAATATTTTAATATAATTCATTATTTCAATTTTTTTTTTCGTTTTGCACAACTTTATTTGCAACGGAAATTTTTGGCTTCGCAATCAGACCATCAGTTTAAGTATTATCTCATCTTAAGAACCATCAACATCATTTAACCGAACCCTTGAGAAATTGTGTCTGCTGGCATAAATAAGCAAATTTTAAGAGCAAAAAAAAATTTTTAAACATTACAAGACAAGTACAAGGTAATGACCGGGCATAAAATTCTATGAAAAAAAAAACCAAAACAATTTCTATAAATTTATTTTTTTTATATGGCAAATGGGTTTTAAGTTAAAATGGCAATATTAATTAATGAGGTTAAAAGCTGATAGTCAAAATTGCTAGTGCCCTTTAGATAAATTTAATCCTAGAACTATATTCATTAAGATAAAATAAATAAATAATAATAATAATAGTTAATGAGGTATTGAGGTCTAATTAACTACATGATATCGTAATAAAGAAGAGGTGGTATTAGAATTAATCCTAATCATAATGAAAACCAACGAATGTACAAGTCCATGTGCTGGAATAAGGAAAACTTATTTAATCTTCGTCGCTGGTTTATCTGAAGTTTATATTTTGTGTTGATTAAAAGTTGTTATTGCGTTTAGAATGAAAATACTATACTTTTTGGTTAATCTAACTAATAAATGTAAATGTAATGGCAGGTAAATTAAAAATGATGTTTAATATGTTTTATTAGCTAACATCATTCCATACTTTCTATCCTTTATGTTGGCTTTATGATGATAAAGCTCTAAGGCTGGATTAATTGCAAGCATGTAAATAATTTCGATAACCTTTATTTTTAACCCCCGACTAAAAAAGGGCTGTTATAAGTTTGTAGTGTGTATCTGTGTGTCTGTGTATCTTTGTATCTGTGTGTCTGTCCGTGTCCACGTACAGGCCAAACGGCTGGACCGATTTTCATTTAGTTTTTTTTGTTTGAAAGATAACTTGATTGAGAGGGTTCTAAGCTATGTTTGAAGAAAATCGGTTAAATCATTTAGAAGATATAACATCTTTTCTGAAAAAAGTCGGGGTTTTTAAAATTTTTAATTTTTGTTATATTTTATATTTTTTTATAAGTGAATTTTATAAATATAAGCTGAGACTCAATTATTATTTTATTGCTTTACTACAAATTACTCCACACAGTGCTCATTTGTTGGGTCAAAACACAACAAAACCTATCGGGCATTGACTAGAACCTGCGTTGAAAATTTTAGCTTAGCAAGTCTTATAGTTGCAGAGATCATGCTTTGCGAACAAATGCGCACAACGATTTTAAATATATATAAGAAGATAGAAAATTTATTTATTGTTGGTTAAGCAAGTCTACATATATTTCGTTGCTACTAAGCAATAATAATAATGACAATATTATATGTTATTTTTTCCAAAAAAAATTTTTGCTTACTGTGATTGCAATTTTGTAATTCTCAACAATTTTTTGAGATTGTTTCTATAAACATTAGGGTTTTACTATCTTTTTGGAATTGTACTTGAATTTACAGATGTGTTACTTAGCAGCTACAAAATGCATTTGGAAATGCAAAGCCAACAACAAAGATTTTTTTTAAGTTTGTATTAATTTTGAGACGTCTTAAATGCAAATAAAATATTGAAATAAATTTATTAAATAAAAAAAATATATATTTAATACTAGCTGAGAGCGGCAAACATTGTCTTACGCCTCCATTTGAATGCATACACAAAAATTCATTCAAGTCGATCCAGCCATTTAGTTGCAGTATAGATAAATAACTCAGATACCGACTGCAGCGCCATCTGCTGGGCTGATGTGTAAAACAGAAAAAAAATATATTCAAATAGGTCCAGCTGTTTAGGAGGATTTCAGTAACATACACATATACAGTAGAATTATATATATCTTTAGCTAAAATACAAAAAAAATTCAAAATTGAGTTTTTGATTGATCATTGTGAATGTCTTTAATCTACATGTCTTGACAAAATATAACACTTCTGCGACAAAAAGTGACACTTTTATTAAAAAAAAACAAACGGACTTAATTATAAGTTTGTTTAATTTTTTTAGTTCTACTGTAAAATTATATTTTTGTCTGTTACGCCTCTTTGCATTTTAGCTAACGATATGAAGATATGGGAGATTTTATATTGAATTAATCAAGCTTGTTTCTAAATTTAGAAAAAAAAATTAATAAACGTTCTTCTGAAGGATATATTGATAAGGCAGACCATGTAAAATAAAAAAATTTAGATAGTGTCTTTGTAAGAATTGACACTTATCCCTATCATAAGATGAGGCTGCATATGCAGCATTTGTAGTCTATATGGAAAATAGATCACACTTTTGCAAATATAATTTATTATTTATAATTTTTTTTAAGGATTGACTTAATAAATAATTGTTCAAAAAATATTTAAGCATTTGCAAACTAAATATTCGCTTAAGTAAACTTATTAAAAATTAAACATTACAAATGTTTTCCATTTTTTATTGTATACAATTTTTTCCTTTTAATTTAATACATTTTTTTTCAACCACTACAAACCACCAAAAGGCGTAGCGTACAATGCCATTAAGTATTTTTAACAAAACATGTTAAAATAAATGCAAAAGAAAAAGAGAAATATTTAAACAAAGTAAAGCGGAAATGCAACGGTCGTCATCAAATAAACAAAGTGTTGTTTGGTTAAACGAAAAATAAACCAAATGATGAAAAATAAATGTCTGCATATCTGTGGGAGAGCAAAAACAAAAAAAAAAAAAAAAAAAACAAAACGCAACCAGCAGAGTAAAAGCAACAAAAGTCTCAGACGTAAAATGCCAAAACAATATGGCGACGACGTTGATGGCAGCCAGAGTAAAAAGCAAACCAACTCTCGTAATAACAAATACAATTATTTTGTTTTATGGCAAATGCTGCAGCAACATTTTGATGTTGCGTTTGTAAATAATGACGATGATGATGTGAATGCGAAAGGATGGATAAATGAAAAGTTGTTTATGTAGTGCGAATGCTTATGTACAAATGTAAATATGTATATGTATGTATATATATATGTATATGCATAAATCATTTTTCTTTATGTTTGTAATTGTGTGCGTAGGCAAACTGTTACAAGCGATTGAGTGCAACTAACTGGAGATGATGTTTAACAAAGTTTTTGTGCGTATTTGAATTTTGTGTAATAATATTTAAATTTAAATGTCTTTTGAGTAATGCTTGTGGTAAAGTGTCTTAAACAGGCAATAATACTGTTCTTTTTTTTAAAAAACTTTTAAATATTATTGCTACAGAGCTGGTAAATTTTTTTTGAGATCTTGGGTTTCTAACTATGCATATTTGGTGAAAATGAAATCGTCATATTTAATATGTTTTCTTCAACTTTATATATTGCTTTGAGTGCTTTAATTAAATTACTTCGCAAACTACAAAGCCAATAATGGTTTCGAGAGCATTAAGAGTTTCTTTCAGGAGCTGCGTGTACAACATAAGTATTTCTATGAAATTTACTGATCATGAATAACGATATGAAGATTAATTCTGCATTATTAATTTCTAAATCGTATGTTTTGAGCTATGACGTTATTCAAGTAAATGAGGGATATGTATTAACATTTCTTCATTTATTTATTGAAAGAAACTGTAGTTTGAATGAAACAAATTAAAGATCAATACAAGAGCCCACAATTTTGGGAAAAAAGGGTTTCGATTATGTTATTAACTTGTGTTTAGAAAAAGTGAATAACTTATAGCAAAGAAGAAATAAATCCAGTAAAGTGCGACCCTGACTCCGAGGGTTGTTTGTATTAAAAAAAATATTTTTATTTTATTTTATTTTATTTTATTTTATTTTATTAATCATTAACTAAATGCAATACAATTCGAACTGACTGTTTTCTTAAGTTTACTTACAATATAAATAATTTAATTTTTCTTATTTAGCTGACGTTTGGGGAAAATGTTCATTTAGCAATTTTGTATAAAATTATTTGCGAAATAAAAAGGTCGGCAGTTTATTGAATTGGTAAATAGAACGTTTTATTATTGTTGCTGATTTATAAAAAGTAAGTGTGTTGAAATACTGAAATTATTGCTGTTGATTTATAAAAAGTAAGTGTGTTGAAATACTGAAATTATTGTTGTTGCTGATTAATGAAAATTGAGTTTATTGAACTAGTGAAATTATTATTGTTGCCAATTAATGGGTAAGGAATATGTTGGACTATTAGAATGGGTGGTTGACTTAACTCCTCCCTCGTTTGACTGAAAACTCTCCTGAGTTTTTATAATTAGTGTAGTTTTGTGATTTTTTAATTTTTTATATATGTAGAATATAGCTATTGCACTCAAGGACAATAAACTGAATGTCAAAGTTAGGCCATTAAAAGCGTAGTTAATATTTTTATGAAATCTAATTTCTTCAATTTTCTTAATATTCTCGATTTGATTTGAAACTATTTCGTCAAACGTCAGCTGAGTTGTAATATTATTTAGAATAAGGTTATTGTTAATCAAAAAATGTTGTTCAAACTTATCATCATAATTACAATAAAGGTCTCCATTTATTTCTAATTTACAATCATTAAATGTTATCATTTGATTTCCTTTTAAATAAAACTGTCTATTATTACAAGTACTATTAACAATGGAATTTACGTGGTTTTTTATAATTATTAAGCCTGGTTTTATTTCTATAGTTTCCATTTGAGTGTTTTTTCTTCTTAAACAACTGTTTGTAAAAATACATAGTTTAGATTTTTTAAATTGCTTCTTTTTGCTTCGTTATTAAAATCGTACATTGTATTGTTTATCTTTAAAATTTCTCTATTTTCGAAGATAAGTTCTTCTTGGTTTTCATTAGGTATGGATACAAAAAATGATCGTTTTACTCTTCTTAAATCTTTGGGTATTTGAATTGCAAATATTATTTTATTTTCTTTATAGTGGGCTGCACTTACTTTGGTATTTTGTATCTTATAAAGATCAATATTGTAACGAATTATTTCTTCACTTGTTAATACATTATTGTTCATAGTGTTTGTTTTTGCAGCTAGAAGATTATTTTGTATATGTTCAACATTATCTAGCAGAATTTTAATTTTCAATAATATATCCAGATATAAGAGCTTATTTTCTAATATTTCATCGTTCTTAGATATTTGGTTTAATTTTGAAGTAATCTGTGTCCTATCGTTTTCTATTGCATCTTTTAGCTTCGAAATTGTGCTGTTAAATACGTGATTTATTTCAATGCTTTTGTTTATGTCGTCTATTATTGCATGATTGTTGTCGTCAATAGTCTGTAAATGTCGTTCAATTTCTGTCCTGTCAAAGTCATCCATTGTGCCGTATAGCCATTTCATACCTGTTCCTACAAAGTTAATTAGTCCTCTCGGATGTCTAGTGGGGGTGATGGTTTGGAGTTTTGATTTTGTCTTTTCTAGTTCTACTTTCAAAAAGTGTTTGTCGTTGAGATTTGGTATTAGTTTTATGTTTTCTTCGAGTCCTTCTATAACATGCTGTATTTCTTTAGGGTCAATTATGTGTAAGATAGTGCTGTAGCTGTACGTTATGTCTACGTCTTCTAATGCGATTTCAGCGAAACCGTTGGTGCTATTGATGTTTTCGACAATCAAGGTGGCATTGCTCACAGTAAAAAGCGTCATCATTATTGTCATTAGGAGCATTGTATGTACCTAAAAATTTAGTAATTCTTTTTATGTTTGTTGGGTGAATATTTTCTAGTTTCATATTTTTGTATCTAGGTTCGTGTTTATGTCTAAGAGCTTTATAATTTTTTGCGTACCCTTCCTGATTTGTATTTTCGTATTCTTCTCTGTTTATGTTTAACTTTGTGATATGTCTTTCTTTGGTGTTTCGCAGTAAGTTATAAATATTATTTTTTTTAACTTTCCCATTTCCTATGTCTATTGGTCTTTCTTTTGTTACAGAATGAACAGATTTGTTGTACCATTCAGTACATTTATATACCTTTTCTTGAACTGATAATCCTGAATTTTCGATTTCTAACGTTCTAAATCTTTCTCCTAGGGTATTGTGAAATCTTTCGATATCTGCATTTCCCGTATGGGAATTTGGTTTTGTAAAGTGGATTTCTATTTCTTCTTGCCTAAGAAAGTCTTTTACATTTGTTGAGTTGAACTCATTGTCAGCAACTATACGTTTTGGTTTTGGGTTGAGAGAGAAATACAAACGAAGCTTTTCTATAAGTGTTATACTGTTTCTGTCTTCTAGATAAATAGTGGTGGCTTGTTTCGAAAATTTGTCTATGATAGTTAGAAAACTATGTTTCTTAATTACATAAGTGTCCATGTGAATAATTTCATTCGTGTCTGTGGGAGTTTCTGTTATGAAGTATTTTGGTTTGTATGGTTTTCTGTCATATTTACTTCTACAACAGATATCGCAGTTGTTTATATATTTTTGAATAAGAGATTTAAGGTTTTTGAAATATATGGTGTTTTTTAATCCTTGATAATTTTCGTTTATTCCAGCATGACCAGTTTCTTGTTTATGGTATTTTTGAATATATCTGAGGGCTTCTTCTTCATTTCTCATGTCTTTGGCATGATATGAGCATCTATAGAACTTTACACTTGTGTTAAATAACTCTATTAGTTTTTGTTGTACTAAATTGTAATCAGAATCCGAAATGCCTGCGTATATTCCTACTTTGCCTGTTTTTATAAATCTCCTAAAGATGTCTGACATGAATCCGCTTCTAATATCATCTAAGCTTACAAAAATTTTTCGTTTGTTCTCTATTATTTTAATTTCTTCTGTTTTACTTTCTGTTAAAATTATTTGGGTGTAGAAACGGTTAACAACGGAATTTAATATAGGAAAGTGATCATTTAATTCGTTTTCCTGGGAATGAACGGTAGCGGCTGTACTCAAGTTGTCTATGTTAATGTCTCCAGATTGCTCATTTATTGCACAAATTTCGCCTGTATCTGCATTGATTCTGCTGAGGAAATCAGCCAGAGTATTTTCTTTACCTTTAATATACCCAATGTTGATATCGTATTCGCCAAGTTTAAGTAACCAACGTTGAAGTCTTGGGTTTATGTCTTTTCCTTTATGTTTGGTTTGCAACCATTTCAATGGCTGGTGATCTGTCATAAGGTCAAAGTTCCTTCCATATACGTATGGTCTAAAGTAGTTCACGCCCCAAACAATAGCCAACAGCTCCTTTTCTGTTGTGGAGTATTTTCTTTCGTGTTCGTTTAGAGTTCTACTTGCGTAACTGATGGGGTGGTTATCCTGTGTTAGTACTGCTCCTATTGCGAATTCGCTGGCATCTGTTGCTAGTTTAAACTTTCTTTTAAAATCCGGGTATTTTAGAATGGGTGTGTCGATTAGCAATCTCTTGAGTTTATAAAATGCATCCGTGTATTGAGGATCATTTGTATTTATTTTAGTGTCCTTTTTTAAATATTTTGTTAAACCATGTGCAATTTTTGCATAATCTTTTATAAACTTCCTGTAATATCCGGTTACGCCTAAGAATGATTTGATTTGTTTCTGAGTTACGGGAAGTTTCAGGCTTTGAATAGTTTCGATTTTGTTTGGGTTAGGTTTGATTCCTTCAGTAGTAAGGATATGTCCTAGGTATTCGGTAGATTTCGCAAAAAACCTGCACTTATCAACTTGAATCTTAAGATTATGTTTTCTAAGAGCATTGAAAATCTTCTGTATGCTATCCTTATGTTCTTGTATTGTACTGCTAAAAATCAAAATATCATCGAGATATACTACACATATTTTGTTGATGTATTCTCTTAGCACCGAATTGATTAACCTTTGAAAAGTAGCAGGAGCATTTTTTAGTCCAAAAGGCATACGAAGGAATTCGTAGTGGCCAAGTGGAGTAGAAAATGCCGTTTTCTTTCTATCTTCCTCTTTAATGAGGATCTGGTGGAAGCCTTTGGCTAGATCGAGTGTAGTGAAGTACTGTGCTCGACCTAATTTTTCTAGTATGGTGTCGATATGTGGAATTGGGAATTTGTCGCTAATAGTAATTTCATTCAAGGCTCTGTAATCTATCACAATTCTCCACTTTTTTTTATCTGAATTGTCCGACTTCTTGGGTACAATCCATAAGGGAGAGTTATATGGAGATACGCTTTATCTTATTATTCCTTGTTCTAACATTTCTCGCATTTGCTTATTGATTTCTGCTTCATGAATTTGGGGATATCTGTATATTTTTGAATATACAGGTTTATTGCTAGTTGTTGCTATCTCATGTTGTACTTCATGAGTGTGAGTAAGTGAATTACCCTCTTGAAAAAATAGGTCAGAATTCTTAGAAATAAGTTCTGTTAAGAAATTCTCTTCTTCTTTATTCATGTCCTCATGTATTAATTTATTCAAAATGTTGTCTGATTGCGCCTCTAAAGTTTGTATTTCTTCTGAACTGTATGGGCAAGAGCCTATAAACTTGATTTTATTACCGTTTATCTGTAAAGAGTCTTCTTCGAGATTTATAATTGCTGAAAAGGCTTTTAATATATTTTGCCCTATTAAACCATCGAAATTTTTACCATTGAAGTTGGTTAGTTTCCAACACATAAGATTGTCTTCTTTAAATTCTTTGGGAAGAGGTGTGATAATTTCTTCGTCAATACAAAAGTTTCCATTTATTGTATAAAGAGATACTGGTTTATCTAATTTTGTTCTTTTAAATTCAGGTAATAATGTCTTGTTAAGCAATGAAGTTGTGGATCCTGTATCGAGTAAACATTTGAGGGTTGTGTTACCTATCCTTAGTTCAACTATCGGTAAACGAATTTTTGGGCTTGATACTGAAAATTTGTTTCTCCTGTATTATTGCTTTCAATATGGTCTACTTCCATTGGAGTAGGTCTGTTATTGCCTAGGGTTCGATTTAAATATTGGCTACGCCTAGATTGTTGAGTGTTATTTGTGTTAAAAAAATTGTTATGAGAAAGAGTGGAATTATTAGTTTGTCGAGCTTGAGGAGGGCTATTATTGTATGAGTTTTGGAAAGTCGGTTTCTGTTGGTATGTCATGTTCTGTCCGTTTTGGTTGTAGTTTCTATGTTGTTGGTATTGTTGACGTGTATATGAATATTGTTGAAATCTATTGTCATATTGTCTCAGTATTCCAGTCTCTTCCAAGACGTAATAAGCTTCTCTAAGTGTGGATATATTTCTACTATAAACTATGCTAGATAAATTTGGGTGGATACCATTCAAAAATGTTTTAAGTATAATTGATTCGTTAGTAAGAGGAGAAAACTCTAGGGGTTTATTAATATCAAATTCATATTTAGTGTTTAATTTATCTAGTATATTTCTAAGGTTCTTAAAATAGTCGCTTACATTATTATTCTTCATGTTTATCGCCTGGTGATAGAGATAGTGGTACCCTTCTTTAATGCCGAAATTCTTGACTAGTTCTTCCTTAATTCGGGTCCATGTTGCTTCTGGTCCTAAAGCTCTCACTACCTGTAGAGCTGGTCCTTGAATTTTATTCTTCACATACCTTTCGAAAACAAACCGCTGTAAGATGGAATTCTCCTGGAACAGCGGCAAAATTATTTCCACTTCCCTGATGAAAGATGATAGGTCATAATCTCTTGTACCGTGAAACTCCTTGATACGGGATGCTTCTTTTACAAGATACGACCCGGATAGTACGGCAGGTTGGATGTTATGATTGTTATCTTCTGTGGACATTTCTTATTATCAGATATAACTCGTGGTTTACTATAACACTTTTAGTGGTATATTGTTTTTAAACACAATTTTAGATTGTAATTTATTTTTATTTTATTTTGCGATTTAATTTCACTATAGCTCTTTAATGCTATATTGTCTTTGGACTTTGGAAAAATTTTCGCACAGTTTTTGGTAGTCTTTAGACTTTACTTTTCACTTTTTCACAAGGATATATATTTTATAATTAACGGTTTTAATATTGTCCTTCAGGATATTCACTATTTTCCGTTATTAGGTTCCTTTACATCGACTGCGCCAATTATGAGTCCGAGGGTTGTTTGTATTAAAAAAAATATTTTTATTTTATTTTATTTTATTTTATTTTATTAATCATTAACTAAATGCAATACAATTCGAACTGACTGTTTTCTTAAGTTTACTTACAATATAAATAATTTAATTTTTCTTATTTAGCTGACGTTTGGGGAAAATGTTCATTTAGCAATTTTGTATAAAATTATTTGCGAAATAAAAAGGTCGGCAGTTTATTGAATTGGTAAATAGAACGTTTTATTATTGTTGCTGATTTATAAAAAGTAAGTGTGTTGAAATACTGAAATTATTGTTGTTGATTTATAAAAAGTAAGTGTGTTGAAATACTGAAATTATTGTTGTTGCTGATTAATGAAAATTGAGTTTATTGAACTAGTGAAATTATTATTGTTGCCAATTAATGGGTAAGGAATATGTTGGACTATTAGAATGGGTGGTTGACTTAACTCGCAAGAAGGGTTCCGTACGAACACTAGATATGTAATTTAATACAAACTCCATCCTATATAATATATAGTTTTGGCATTTTTTTTTCGTTTTTGGGGTCTTTTCGTTTTTTTTTTGTTTTGGCGGTTTTTGCGTTTTTTCGGTTTTGGCGATTTTTTTAAGTTTTGGCTCCTTTTTTAGTTTTGACACTTTATTTTCTTGTTTTGGCGATTTTTTTTCGGTTTTTTGGCGTTTTTTCATTTTGGTGATTTTTTTTATTTTTGGCGATTTTTTTAATTTTTGCGATTTTTTTTTACTAAATTTTTTTTCTAGTTTTGGCGACATTTTCGCGTTTTGGCGATTTTTTTCGATTTTTGGCGTTTTTTTTCCTTTTGGCGTTTTTTTCATTTTGGCGATTTTTTCGAATTTGGCGATTCATTTTAGTGTTGGAATTTTTTTTAATTTTGGCGATTTTTTTCGTTTTGGCGACTTTTTTTAATTTTTGGCAATTTTTTTTTTTGGTTTGGCGATTTTATAATTATCGGTTTTTTTAGTTTTACCGTTTTTGAAAATTTTAAGTGTTTGCCTCATACGGTTTCCAGGATATAGCAAATTGTCAAAATTACATAGTCAAAATTGCATTAACTGATGGACCACCCTTTAATATTAATTTTTTTAAATTTTAGTGTTAATTGTTGTAGTCTGTATAAAAATACACTAATTTTACAAATTTCAAGTTTCATACAATTGTATGTATAGTACATGGGATTTTAACATTTTTCGTTGATCGTTTTGGAACACCCTTTAATTTTTAATTCTTATGTATTTGTTGTTGTAGCGGCCAAAGTTCTACATACTGTGTCCCAATTTCAGGCCCGTACCTCTTACGATTCCTGAGAAAATACCGTGTGACGGACAGACGGACAGCGTAGCGAAAACAATAGGGTTCCTTTTCACCTTTGGTGTACGGAACCCTAAAAATGAAGTAATAGTGGGTACATTGGCTGGTATCAAAAATTTTTCCATACGAGCATAATAAAATTTTTTCTGTACTCCATTACCAAAATCTGTCGTTAGAAATTATTTTATATTTTTTAACAATACTCGTAACATCATTAAATATTTACTGGCCTTGTTTTTAGGGTTCCGTACACCAAAGGTGAAAAGGAACCCTATTGTCTGTCCGTCTGTCCGTCTGTCCGTCACACGGTATTTTCTCAGGAACCGTAAGAGCTACGGACCTGAAATTTAGACAGAGTATGTAGAACCTTGGCCGCTACAACAACAAATATATGATAATTAAAAATTAAAGGATGTTCCAAAACGAGCAACGAAAGATGTTAAAATCCCATGTAATATACATACAATTGTATGAACATATGTATATTGAAACTTGAAATTTGTAAAATTAGTGTATTATTATACAGACTACAACAATTAACACTAAAATTAAAAAAATTTAAATTAAAGGGTGGTCCACCAGTTAATGCAATTTTGACTATGTAATTTTGACAACTTGCTATATCTTGGAAACCGTGAGAGGCAAACACTTGAAATTTTCAAAAACGGTAAAACTAAAAAAAGTTAAAATTATAAAATCGCCAAACCAAAAAAAAAAAAAAAAAAAAAATCGCCAAATATTAAAAAAAAATCGCCAAAACGAAAAAAATCGCCAAATTCGAAAAAATCGCCAAAGTGAAAAAGCCCCCAAAATGAAAAAAGGGCAAAAATCGAAAAAATCGCCAAAACGCGAAAATGTTGCCAAAACTAAAAAAAATTTTTATATAAAAAAAATCGCAAAAATGAAAAAAATCGCAAGAAATAAAAAAAATCGCCAAAATGAAAAAACACCGAAAACCGAAAAAAGTCGCCAAAATGAGAAAATAAAGTGTAAAAATTAAAAAAAGAGCCGAAACTTAAAAAAATCGCCAAAACCGAAAAAACGGAAAAAAATGCCAAAACAAAAAAACCGAAAAAACCCCAAAAACGAAAAAAATGCTAAAACTATATATTATATAGGATGAAGTTTGTATTAAATTACATATCTAGTATTCGTACAAAACCCTTCGTGCGCGAATCAGAGTCGCACTTTACTGAATTTTTTTAAAAACTTCTGAATATTATTGCTACAGAGCTGGTAAATTTTTTTTTGAGATTTTGGATAAATAGTTTGTATGCATATTTGATGAAAATAAAATTATTGTTAACAATTCAATATATCGCTGATGGTGCTTTTGGCTAAATAAATTACTTCGTCACCTATAAAGCCAATGACGGTTTCCAGAGCAAAAGCTCAAATCCAAACCAGATATAGTCATATCAATACCATAGATTTTTTCCCATAGATATATATGTTTTACTTTTTATGTCTATCGCAGCGATCCGTGTTCGTACGGAACCCTTCGTGTGCGAGTCAGAGTCGAACTTTACTGAATTTAATTAATTTTGGCTATTTTTCGTTTTGATGATTTTTATATTTTAATTTTAGAGTTTTTTCGGTTTGATGGTTTTTCCGGTTTGTGCCAATTTTGTTTTTGTTTTTTAGAGACCCTTTCACTTCTGGCGCTTTTTTCACAGCTTAGCAATTTTTTTTGTAATATTTTTCATTCAAGCGCTTTTTCCATTTTGGCGATTTTTTTATTTTTGGTAAATTTTAAGTAGGGATGTAACGAATGTTCGCATTCGCTTTTGCATTCGCTAAAATGTATGCGAATATTTCAAGCGAATACTAAACCAAAATCCAGCTGTGCCTGGAAATATTTATTATCAGTTTTTGGTCTGTTCAAAATTTTTGAAAAATGTTGAGCACCATTCATTAATTCGTACGAAAAATTTTAAATGCAAACAATTTTCACTAGCCCTTGGTTGTTGTAAATTCTATTCGAACCAAGTGCCTAGTATATTATTTAGCATGAAATATTAAAATGTTGAAGATATATTTCATATGTTTTTCTCAAGATGAACAGAGTACTACTTCTCCAAAATTTGTTCATGAATTCATGCCAATTTTTCTTAATATATATTTTGGCAGAGTACCAGGATGTAGGGCCAAAGCACGAATGGGTTAAATTCCTAATATTTTGTAAATTTATTTTTTATTATCTATACTAATTTTAATATAACTTCATATTCATACATATGTATATGTATATGTTGCTGTTTTAAGAATTTAATAAATTAGTAAATATTTGTTCAATTTAAATAAAATGCTATATACAGTACATCTATGTATATTTTTTACCGTATTGTAAGTATTTCTATTCGTTTTCGCATTCGCATTCGCTAAACTGGTATTCGTTACATCCCTAATTTTAAGCATTTATATATGTGTTTTATTTTAGAGGTTTTTTCGATTTGGCGATTTTTTTTTACAGTACATATTTTTAATTTTAGCGATTTTTTAGTTTTGGCGCTTTTTTGGGTTTGACTACTTTTTTGTTTTTTTTTTTTTTGGCAGATTTTTTACAATTTTTCGGTCCTTATACTTTTGGTAATTTATTTGTATTTTAACGATTTATTTTAACTTTGGTGATGTGTTTTATTTAAGCGTTTTTTTAATTTTAGCGACTTTTTCGGTTTTTTGCAATTTTTTATTATTGACTCCTTCTTTTAATTTTGACTTTTTTTTGTTTTGGCGATTTTTGTTTTGTTTTTTACTTTAAGTGATTTTTTAGTTTTAGCGGCTTTTTAGTTTTGACGCTTTTTCCGTTATGGCGATTTTTTTGGTTTTTGGCGACCTTGTTACTATTGGTGATTTTTGCATTTTAGCGATTTATTTATTTGTTTTTCATTTAAGCACTTTTCCCATTTTGGAATTTTTTTCGGTTTTTTTGCGACTTAATAACACGAAAAAAGCCAAAATTAATAAAGATCAATACTCTTTTAATTTTTACTTTTTTTGACTTATTTGTTAATATAAATGCTTTTAGTTTTAGCGATTTTTTAGTTTTGGCACTTTTTCTTTATGTTTGGTTATTTTTTCGATTTTTTTTGCGATTTCATTTTAGATTTGTGCCGACTTTTTATTGCTGGTGATTTTTTTTTGCATATCAGTGATTTATTTTGTTTTTGGTTATACTTTTCATTTAAACGCTTTTACATTTTGGCGATTTTTCGTTTCAGAAATTTTTAATTTTGGGATTTTATAGTTTTAAAGTTTTTGAACATTTCAAAAGTTTGCCTCTTACGGTTTCCACCTACATAGTCAAAACTACATTAACTATTAGAGTACTCGTGAACTTTGAATTGTTTTTAAATTCCGGTCTTAATTATTACAGTCAGCATAAAAATAAACTTACTTTGCAAATTTAAAGTGTCGATTTAAGAATCGCTCAAATTACAAGGAAAATCGTATTCTAGGGATCAAAATAAGAAACTTTTCCGAAGGAACCATACCTCTAAAAGGATTTTTGATGTCCCGACTTTTGATCCGAAGTGTCACATTTTGAAACATTTTTTTCTTTAGAATTTAATTTAGTCAGAACATATGTAAATGAAACAAGACTCTTGTGTTATTTTTAGGTAATAAAGTATATCTTCCTTGTGTTTACAATATGTAGCTGTATGCAGTAAAGAGCATGCCTAAAATCAGGTACGCATATATACTATTTAGTTTTAAAGTTCTCATTTTTAGTATTTAAATTCAATTTTTCATAATAAAAATTCAGTATTTTACAACTACTCAAAGCGTAAGCTACATAGTTTATTATTTAAACAATCATCATCAAAGTAAGATTTTTCAAAATTCGACATTTCGGATCAAAAGTGGGGACATCAAAATACATTTTAGAAGTGTGGTTCCTTGGGCAAAGTTTCTTATTTTGATCCCTAAAATACGATTTTCCTTATAATTTGAGCCATTTTTTTGCCACCATACAAATCGACCCTCCCTAATAAAGGGTGTTTTTTATTGAGGTATAGAACTTTAAGTTGGCATCACTTTTTTAACTGGCGGCCATTTTGTCAGCTGTCAAGTGATTAATATTTAGTTTGGTTTGCCATTTCATCATGAACAGGTTGACAAAAGAACAACGCTTGCAAATCGTGCAAATTTATTTCGAAAATAATGGTTCAGTTCGCGAAGTTTACCGCAACCTCCGTCCATTTTATGGTCGACATAATCGTCCATCAGAGCAATTAATTCGGTTAACCATGGATCGTTTTCGCACTACGTTTACTCTATGTGATAATACGCATCCGCAGAGACGTCGAACAGTGCGCACCGAAGACACAATTGCCGCTGTAGAGCAAAGTGTTGAAGAGGACCCGAATGAATCGATTCGCCACCGTGCACAGCAATTGGAGCTTTGTCCATCAACTTTATGGAAGATTTTACGCAAAGATCTTGGCTTGCGACCTTACAAGATCCAGCTTGTGCAAGAATTAAAGCCGCGAGACCATGCAATGCGTCGTGATTTTGGTGTATGGGCCGAAAATGAGATTGATCTCGATGCTGATTTTCATTGCAAAATTTTGTTCAGTGATGAGGCTCATTTTTGGTTGAATGGCTACGTCAACAAGCAAAATTGCCGCATTTGGAGTGAAGAGAATCCACATGAGACCCTTGAGACGCCATTACATCCACAAAAACTGACTGTTTGGTGTGCTCTATGGGCTGGTGGAGTCATTGGGTCATACTTCTTCCGAAATAATGCTGGAGAGTGAGTTACCGTTAATGGGGACCGGCATAGAGCCATGATAACCGACTATTTTGTTCCCGAATTGGATGGCATGAATGTGGATGAGTTGTGGTTCCAACAAGACGGCGCTACATGCCACACAGCGCACGTCACAATCGATTTATTGAAGGAAACATTCGATGAGCGCATAATTTCGCGGAATGGACCTGTCAATTGGCCACCAAGATCGTGTGATTTGACACCATTGGATTATTTTCTTTGGGGATATGTGAAGTCGCTCGTCTACGCCAACAAACCAGAAACGTTAGGGGACTTGGAAGCCAACATTCGTGGCGTTATTGCCAACATACGGCCCCATATGCTCGAAAAAGTGGTTGAAAATTGGACCTGTAGAATTGGCTTTATTCGAGCCAGCCGCGGCGGCTACATGCCCGAAATCACATTTAAACATTAATGGCATAAAATTATCCTTCCAATAAAGCCAAATTCATGGACATTAAAACGATTTTCTTGTGCTTTATTTCAATTTGAAGTTCTATACCTTTAAAAAAAGCACCCTTTATATACATAATTGTCTGTATATTACATTAGAATTACAAAAAGGTTACATTGCTCGTTTTAGATCACCCTATAATTTTTAACTGTAATATATTTGTTGTTGTAGCGGCCAAAGTTTTACATATTCTATGAAAATTTCGTACCTCTTACGTTTCTCGAGAAAACAGCTTGCGATAGACAGACAGATGGATGTCGTAGCGAAAAAAAAACGGCCAATATATTTCAATTGGTATATATTTCACTTTCTCGGTCGTTCATCAGAATATCAAAACGTTTCTACGTAAACCAATTTCGAAGAATATAAATTTTTTAATATATAAACACACGAAATAGTGAACTGTGCTCAATGTTATTATTTATTTATTTTAACCTAATTTTAAATTTAATAAGCGATTTCCTTTTCCTATGCATTAAAATAAATTGAGAGTAATTTCATCAGTTGGTCACTAAAAACACTATAACCTTCACTTTAAGTACTTAACGTTCATAATATTTATGGTAAAATAGATAACGCATAAATTTTAATATAATAAAAAATATTTTTCTTTTTCTTACTTGCCAAATATTATATTACTATGCATCTTGTAGTTTTATAGTACCTTATGTTGGAATATTCTGAATATTTAATGGCAAGAATGAGAAAAATATTGTGGTGTTTTTAGTACATTATGATATAAATCATAAAACATTAACATCTGTTTAAAGAACATCAAATTCAACTCTACGAGTACTCTGGCCTTAAATGGGCTAAAAGGAAAGATGAAGATTAGGGGGGGAATGTGCTGCAATAAATATGATATGAAACGGAAATAACAGGAAACGGAAATAAAATGCTATCAACTATATGAGCATTGTCGATGATATACATACAAACACACAACATACAAACATGTTTGTGTAACAAAACACTATTTCTAGCAAAACCTCCCTCTCTCTCTCTCTCCCTCTCTCTTTCTCTCACTATATTTCTGGTGCCTGTCATACTATTTTCCTTTCCGTTGGGTAAATAATACCTTTAAGAAAAAATTAAAAATATTCTTAAAAAAAACAAATAGAATGTATGAAAATACGTTGTGTCTATAAACACGAAAATATGTTCAATGAAAATAAAGTGTAATGCACCACAAAGCAATAAACTCAAATCACTATTGAATTGCTGTAGGAAATTTTTTAGTTTCTTTTTTATAAGTTTCCTTCCTTTTATAAAATTTTCCTTACTTACAGAGGGAAAAAATTATTGAGAAATTTTTATATAACAAAAAGTTTATGTTTTTTTTTTACTTTACTTTGTGCCACGTGTATTCAAGCAAAAAATTACTAAGATTCTTTATCAAGCAAAGTGAGTGAGTGCGAGTGGAAGTTTATAAAATGTAAAGTAAAAATATAGAAAAGAAAAATTGTGCAAAATTATTAAGGTTTACAAATCATGTATGTTTTACAACCACTTGCTGGGGCTTGTGTGTAGTAGATGCATTGATGCAGCAGAATGTTGCAATATATTCGCTGCAATATGTTAAGACATTACCACGAAGAGAAGTAATTCCTATGTGCACTATTGGTACAAATACCAACTAATGCTTATTTTGTTATAAGAGAGAAACACAGCTAATATTCAAAGACACCCTACTTCTTTAAAGAAAAAGTTTAAAATAAAATTAAGATTCTTTTAATTTTTAGCATAAACTAAATAATTTTTATCAGGAATAATTTTTCAATCGGGCTTAAGTTCAGTATTTTCAATTCTCACTGAATGAAACATTTTTAGTAATTAATGTCATTTTCTAAAGAAGAGAAGAAAAATCAAGCTAGTCTGCTTAGCTGGGGGAAATACTCCTTTTTCTGTGCAGCCACGCATTTCATCAGCATCCATGTCTATCTACTTATGCAGAGATTGTTATTTACATTTCCCCCAATTTAAAAGCCTAGTTTATTATTTCTTCCCTTTTTAAGAAAATAACATTAACCAATAAAAATATTTCATTAAATAAGAATTGAAAATACTGTACTTAAGCCCGATTAAGAAATTATTCTTGATTAAAATTCACTCTAGTTCAAAAGAATTTAATAAATATCACCAAAAATAAATTTCTTAATTCTGGTATTTATTTAGCACTTTAAGATATTCGGAGAATTATAATCTAACTTTATGATGTATATTTTGGAAGAATATTATTTTACTAGAAAAGTTTTTAAGAAAATGGCACAGAAGGCACATAAAAATTTTACACTACAATTTAAGAAAACAAGGTTAATTTAGAACTTTTTGGTTATAATTTTACTTCATATATATTGTTTCATGTTAATTCGAAATGGTTTTCATTAGTCTTCCATAAAAAATTATCATTTTGAAATAACTTTATTTCATGTTAATTTATTATTTCAAGTGTTAAATCAAAATTACAAAAATTAGTTTGTATCAATTTGAAATTTATTTGCTGGTGGTTCAGCGTTGTCTATTGTGACAGCGCATAGAGAAAAGGACCTAAGGGTAAAAAAATCAATTTTCACTTTTTTTTTTTTTTTTTTGATGTGGATAACATCTGAGCATCGGATGAGACCGATCCCATTCCCCAAAAGAGTTCCCTCCCAGAGATATGCGCGTTTTATTCAGTGATGGTACACCAAAGATACACGTATTTAAATCTTTAAAATGGCTCTCCTGAACAAAACAGGTTTTTACCCTTAGGTCCCTTTCTCTATGTGCTGTCACATAGGCATTTCATTGTTGCTGTAACAAATCATCAGTAGACTTCAACCACACATTTTGAATAGGCGCAAACCTCTTATCTTATGCACAGACTTTCAAGAACTATTTGAAAATTCACAAATAATAATATTTTTTAAAATCACAAAAGAAAAATAAGCGTAGTAGGCTTAGAAACTAATACAAAAAACCCAGCAAATAATTTATATTCGATACGAATCTATTTTATTTTTCTACACCTTTATACAATTAGAAATCCATCGGATAACAATAAAAGTAATTATAAGGCAAAATGAAAAATAAAATCTAAGATTTAACATTTAAGAAATTTATTATTCGACATATTATCAGAAGTTTATTTTAATTTGAAATTTATTTGCAGGTGGTTCAGCGTTGTCTATATATTCAATTGTTGCTGTAACAAATTATCAGTAGTATAAAGGTGTAGAAAAATATAATAGATTTGTATAGAATATAAATTATTTGCTGGGTTTTTTATATTATTTTCTAAGCCTACTACGCTTATTTTTCTTTTGTGATTTTCAAAAATATTATTATTTGTGAATTCTAAAATAGTTCTTGAAAGTCTGTGCATACGATAAGAGGTTTGTGACTATTCAAAATGTGTGGTTGAAGTCTACTGATGATTTGTTACAGCAACAATAAAATGCATATAGACAACGCTGAACCACCAGGAAATAAATTTCAAATTAAAATAAACTTCTGACAATATGTCGAATAATAAATTTCTTTAATTTTGTATCAATGTTATTTCAAGTTGAAACAACGTAAATTTGATACCAAAATAGCACGAAGAGCCATGTTGCATTAGAATTATTTGAAGTTGAACAATTCTTTATTTTTAAAAATGTTTGCTTAACGTTTTTGTTAACAAAACTTTTGTTTATCAAATTTTTATATGAAAAATTATTATACCTTAAATGCACTTCAGCATTAACTGATTAATCTTCCTAATTTTGGTAACTAATCATCGCTGTGAGATTTTCAGGGACTTATACAGGGCTATCATGAATAAATTTCCGAGTGAAAATTTTTCCTGGGAACAATTCCAACTAATAGCAAGTATTATGGAAAACAAAAAATTCTAATTGGAGAAGGGAGAAATTTCACTCGGAATTTTATTTATGATAGCCCTGATAATCTAACTTTGTGATGCATATTTTGGAAGAATATTAGTTTACTAGAAAAGTTTTTAAGAAAGTGGCACAGAAGGCACATAAGAATTTTACACTAAAATCTACGAAAACAAGGTTTATTTAAAATTTTTTGGCAAGGACTCTACTTTTTTTGTAATATTTTATATTAATTTGGCATGTTTTACATTAATCTTCAAAGAAAATTCTTCCTTTTGAAATAACTTTATTTCATGATAATATAACATTTCAGTATTGTTAAATTAAAATGAAAAATCACGTTGAGGAAAAGTTATTTCAAGTTGAAACAATGTAAATTTTATTATCGAAATAACACGATGAACCATGTTAAATCAAAAATGTTTTAAGTTGAAACAACATTAATTTAAATAAATATTTTCTCAGTGGACCCTTAAACTATTCATATTATTTCTTTTTTACTTCTTTTGCAAAGTCTAAATAACTCTTATGAAGGGTGAATTAGTTTGATTGTAGTCATTCTATTTTATTTCCTTTTTTTTTTTGCCGCACTGTACAGTTGTTGCCAGCATCTAAGTAGTTATTACCGTTGCATTGTATTTTTGAGGTTTTTGTGGATTTTAGTACATTTTAAACTTTATTTAACTTCTTGCGGTTTGTCTCAAATACAATTTCATACTCATTCTTAAATACACATGCACATGCGGATATATGTACATACATTTAAAAAAATATATATATTTCCAGATGCACAAATTCACTCACACAAAACGACCTCGTTGTACATTCATTCATTCTTAGTTGCATTTACGTACACAAACATAAAAATAACCATTTCTATTCACATTTATAACGAAGAAATACAAAGTATTATAAACAGTTAAATGTATCAAGAACAGCACAGCAGTTGGATTTGTTGGAGAAGCACATGATGTTTTGGTGTGCAAATAATGTGCGTTTAATAATGTGGCAATAATTTATGATAACAAAAAAAAAAAAAATATATATATATATATATATATACATATAGAAATGAAAACTAAGCGAAAACATTTTTTCAGTTCAAAACAGAAATAAAAAAAAAAGTAGAAAACAATATTAAATAAGCATTCATGTGGTTAAGAGTAATTTTCGAATAGATTGTGTGCATAATTTTACTATTTAAAATATTAAAATATTTTTTTTTTGTAACTTTAATTTTATTTAATCCTTAAAAAAATCTCTTATTTAAATGTATTTAATTCAAACTGCACTTTTGCAAAAAAAAAAAAAAAAAAAAACAAGTAAGAGTGCTATATTCGCCTTTGCCGAATCGTATATACCCTTTACCAAAGTGCGTTTATGTAGTATAGAGATACATACAAAAGCACATAGTTACTTTTATGTACAAAGAAAAAAATAATAATTTTCAAACCCTAGAATCATAGTTTTAGATTTTTCTGATTACTTATACCAATCTAGTAGTTCTTAGAAAAATATAGAAAGTGTGCTAAGTGCCAAAAAAGGAAATTAAAAAAAAATTTTTTATTTAGATACTTTAATGTCCAAAAAAAAAAAAATTATAGTTTCCAGCTCTGGAGCTGTGGTTTTTATTTTTATAATTTTCTATACCAAAGTTTTCTTTCCAAAACGTAAAATATATATAATTTATAAAGGAAAAGATAAGAATTAATAAGACTTAGTTACTTTTATATATCAAAAAAGTGTAAGTGTCCCAACCGTGAACTCATCCTTTTTGATTTTCTGATTTCTTACACCAATCTCTTTCTTTTAAGAATTTAGAGTAAATGTTTAATTTATAAAAAAAAGAAAAATTTGTTTTAGTAACTTAACTTTGTACAAAAAAAGTTAAAGTTTTTCAATCCTGGAATCGTTTTTTTAATTTTTTTAATTGTTTTTTATTTTTTTTATTTTAAATACCAATTTTTTTCGTACTCAAGCATAAAATAAGTTTATTTAATAAAAAAAAATTAAAATTAATTTTTGGTAGTTATTTTTTATATCACAAATAGTGCAAGTTTCCCAACCATGGAATCCCCCTTTTTGATTTTTCTGCATTCTTAAAAACAATTTATTTTTAAGAATGTAAGATATGTTTAATTTATAGTAAAAACAGGAAAAATTTGTTTTAGTAAGTTACTTTTGTATAAAAAATAAGGTTTTCCAACCCTGGAGACTTCGTTTTATTTTTTTTAATCTGAAATACCGAATTCATGCTTACTGAAGTATAAAATAAGTTTATTTTATAAAAAAAAATAAAAATTAACTTTCGGTAGTTAATTTATATATCACAAAAAGTGTAAGTTTTCCAGCACTGGAACCGTTCTTTTTGATTTTTCAGATTTCGTACACCAATATGTTCCTTTTAAGAATATAAGCTATGTTTAATATATATAGAAAATGAAAAAATTTGTTTTAGTAAGTTACTTTGGTATAAGAAAAAAGTTAACGTTTTCCAACCCTGGAAATGTATTTTTCATGTATTAAACTTTTTTTTTAAATAAAATAGGTTAATTTAATAAAAAAATAAAAAAATAGTAAGACCTAGTTACTTTTATATATTTCAAAAAGTGTAAGTTTCCCAACCCTGGAATCATCCTTTTTGACTTTTCTGATTTACTACACCAATCCTTTTCTTTTAAGAGTCTAAGATATGTTTAATTTATAGAGAAAAAGAAAAAAAAATCATTTAGTAAATTACTTTTGTGTATGAAAAAAAGTTAAAGTTTTCCAACCCTGGAAACGTTTTTTTAATTTTTTTAACTTTCTTTTTTGATTTGAAATACAAATTTAATTTGTACTAAAGTATAAAATAAGTTAATTTAATAAAAAAATTAGTGTACGGTAGTTAATTTTTTATATCACAAAAATTTTAAGTTTCCCAACCCTGGAATTATCCTTTTTGATTTTTCCGATTTTTAAGCCAATCTCTTTTTTCTTAGAATATAAGATATATATAATTTATAGAAAAAAAGAAAAATTTCTTTTAGTAAATTAATTTAAGAATTTTAAGAATACAGAAAAATCACAAAGGGGGATTCCAGGGTTGGGAAACTTACACTCTTTGTGATATAAAAAATTAACTACCGAAAATTAACTTTTATTTTTTTTATTAAAAAAACTTATTTTATGCTTGAGTACGAACAAAATTGGCATTTAAAATAAAAAAAACCATTAAAAAAATTAAAAAGACAATTCCAGGGTTGGAAAACTTTAACTTTTTTTGTACAAAAGTATCTTACTAAAAGAAATTTTTCTTTTTTTCTATAAATTAAACATATCTTAAATTCTTAAAAGAAAGGGATTGGTGTAAGAAATCAGAAAAATCAAAAAGAATGATCTCAGGGTTGGGAAACTTACGCTTTTTGTGATATATAAAAGTAACTAAGTCTAATTAATTTTTATCTTTTCCTTTATAGATTATACATATTTTACGTTTTGGAAAGAAAAGTTTGGTGTAGAAAATTATAAAAATAAAAACCACAGCTCCAGAGCTGGAAACTTTGACCTTTTTTTCTGGATAATATCTAGTAACTAAATAAAACATTTTTTTTTTTAATTTCCTTTTCTCTTTTTTTACTTAACACACTTTCTATATTTTTTTAAGAACTACTAGATTGATATAAGGAATCAGAA
The DNA here is from genome assembly GCA_949987645.1 of Tachina grossa. Classification (NCBI taxonomy): domain Eukaryota; kingdom Metazoa; phylum Arthropoda; class Insecta; order Diptera; family Tachinidae; genus Tachina; species Tachina grossa. The sequence goes on from OX465275.1 coordinate 33,899,247, forward strand.
AAATTTAATTTAATGATTCTTGGGTTTATAAATTTATTTTTTTGTACATAAAAGTAACTAGGTCAAATTATTTTTTTCTTTTTGTTTATATTTTATGTATGTACTTATGTATGCATCTCTATACAACATAAAAACACTTTGGTAAAGGGTACAGCACTCTTACTTGTTTAAATTTAATTTAAAGTTTCAAGTGTTTGAGATTTCTATTAGGGATGAATGAGTCAATTGAAAATATACCCGAGATTTGTAAAATAAGACAGTAGAGCTTGATTATAGTATTCTAGCCCACTTTGACAAATGCACTATGGTGTCAATTTAAGAGCCCCAGGTATGTCCAAGGTTTAAGTATAGTCTAAGATTTTAGTGGTTGCGACACCACATAATTATTTAATTAGATTATTATATTTAGCTCTACTAAGCTGAAAAATATAAGCCAGAACGTTAAAACTTTATAGGCGTGGCCATGCTATTTTTTTGTAAACTTTAAATAGCCTTGCATACGTGTAATTTACATGCAAAGTTTAAATATAATTTCTTGTGTTGAAACCCTCTAAATTTAATTTACAATTCTAGGCTTAGAAGTTATGGCCACTCACTCCCCTGCTCAAAGTTTTTTTTTTGGTATATATAGGCCCACTTGTTTACCAAATTTTAGCTCTCTACTGTAAAATTTAACATTAAATTCTTATGGGAGTAGTCTTGCCTCCTTGGTTAAACACAATCCGTGTTTCGATTTTTTTTTAGTTTGTACCCCCCCAAGTTCTAATTGTGTAGCACAAAATATAATTTTATAAATTTTAGGGGCGTGAGTCCGCCCACTTTCTTAAACTCAATATATTTCAGTGGCATGTGCTTCTAAGGGTCAATTTAACCAACTCTATTTAAATATCAATTCATATTTAAATGTCGATTTTCATTAATTTTTGTATGGAACATTTACTTTTGAATATGAATTGATATTTAAATAAGTTGGTGAAATTGGCTCTAACTAATGTAAAGTGTCTTAGCAAACGATTAATTATAAATAAATGATAAAAATCTATTAACCCGGAGTACTTAAGCCAGAACTTTATAGGCGTGATCACGCCCACTTTTGAAAATGCTAAATCCTAAACTTAAATAAGTGCAATGTCTATGAAAACTTTTAATAGAATATCTTGTGTTTTAGGGCTATATTTGTAGTTCATAATACTGATATTTAAGGGCGTGGCACCGCCTCTCTTTTTAAAAATCCAGGTTTTTCGCACTTTTTAGTCAACTACACATATGCTTCTAATTCTTAAGTATTTTTAATTTTGTTGGAATAAAATATAGCCCTAAAATTTAATGGGCGTATCACCGCCCACTTTTTAAAATACAAGATTTTGCTGTAATTCATTTTAAATTTCGTTGGAATCGGATAATGCGAAATACATAAATAACAGAAAAAATTCTAATAAGCCGAATTATATAAAACAGATTTCCAACATTTTATGGGCGTATAAACGCCCACTTCTAAAATTGAAAAATTAAAAAACTATAAGCCTGTATAAGTACAATGCTTACAAAAAATTTTAATAAAAAAGCTTAAATTGAACAATTTAATTTTAATTTTTAATTTTGAAGTTTTGTGGGCGTGGCCCCACCTCCTTGATTAAAATTACAGGATGCTCAAATTTTTTAGCCAAATACTCATCTAGACCTACTGCTGTAGTAAATTTCATCTTTCTAGCGTAAAATATTGTCTAAAACATTCATGGGCGTGTCCCCGCCCACTATATAAACTCCAAATTTTGCTTTGGCCACAGCTCATGATTTGTGTAAAGCGTTGTGGAAATAGGCTAATAATAAAAACATAAGTAATATAATAAAATCATATAAGTGGAAGTATATGAAGCAGAAGGTTAAAATAACGGGTGGGCCAAAAGAAACCAAGGGGTGTAAAAGTTTAATAACTTTTTTGTTTATTAACTTTTTTTTTATTTTTTCTTTCAGGTTATATAACATACAAAATGGAAATTTTTTTACACTAAGTATGAAAAATGATGTCTCTTAAATGACCACCGTTTTCAGCTTCGCACTGATGGGCTCTTTTTAGAGCATTTTCCATAACATCTTTCAAAACTTGTGGCTGTAGCGTTCGAATTTCTGCAACAATGTTTGCCTTGAGTTCAAGGATTGTCTCTGGCTTGTTCACATACACTCGCTCCTTCAAAAAAGCCCAAAGAAAATAGCCGGGTGCTGTCAAATCTGGCGATCGCGCTGGCCAAATAATTTCCGAATTTCGAGAAATTATTCGCTCTCCAAAAATTTGACTTAAAAAAGCCATTGTGTCTCGGGCAGTATGGGCAGTGGCTCCATCCTGCTGAAACCACATACCAGGTCTGTTTTCAAGAGCAGGACGTAAAAAATTTTCCATCATAAACCGATACCGCTCTCCATTTACGGTTACAGCACTTCCATCTTCATTCTCGAAGAAGTAGGGCCCAATGACATTTTCAGATGTGATCCCACACCATACTGTACACCTGATGGGGTGCAATTGGCGTTGATGAATAGCTCTTGGATTTTGAGAACCCCAGAACCTACAGTTCTGCTTATTAACAAAGCCATTCAAATGAAAATGAGCTTAAAATAATTGATCTCTGGTTTAAATAATAAAATTCTATTGTTCTGGTTCCCTGTTTAGTTGTGAACCTCTCCATTATAAATTCTCCAAGTGTTGTCTATATAATCTGAAAGAAAAAATAAAAAAAAATTAATAAACAAAAAAGTTATTAAACTTTTACACCCCTTGGTTTCTTTTGGCCCACCCTGTATTATGGGCGTTGCCCTCTTTTAAAAATTAAATATTCTAGCACTGCATTAGTGCAATGCTTATGCAAAGCTTTAATAAAATCGCTTGAATTAAACGATTTAGTATTAGTTTTTAATTCACAGCTTTAAAGGCCTGGTCCCGCTCCCTGATAAAAAATGTTGGGTTTTAGATTTTTCTAGTTGGAAATTTATATTAAAGTAAAATCCAAGACATATGTTAAAAAACTTTAAATCAACAAAAACCTATAATCTAGTCCACTTAGTTTAAAGCCATTTAGGGCAATCATGAATAGTACTCCGCGTGAAATTTTTCCCGGGGAACTATTCCAACTAATAGCAAGTAATAGGGAAAACAAAAAATTCTAATTGGAAAAGGGAGAATTTTCACACGGAATTTTATTCATGATAGCCCTGATTGATTTTGATTTAAATGAATCTCCTCATACATTCTCTACGCAGTAAAAATATGGATTAATTTGGATACCAAGCCCAGCGTTGGCTGAGGTAGTTAGCAAGCTGAGTATCTGGGTTCGACCCCGGTCTCCAACAAAGTCTTTAAATAACAACACCACTAATTTTTCTTATGTGCATTAGTATCCCTTTGCATTAGTTGTTGTAGAAAAGTTCAAGTGATGAAGGCATAGGCAGTGGTCACTGAACTAAACTGGCTTCAGCAGATACTAATATCAATGTAACATCAGAACGACCGCCTCCGTCGGTATTGCGTAGCAGAATCATCGGCGAAGTAAAATACACAATAAAATGGCTGCTTAACAAAGCTTTGAAAACTTGATACGCCTCATTGACACCAGAGGCGCTGCAATACTGCATTATTAAAAACATGTAAAGACGTGCCTACAATTCCTTTCCTAAAGAAGGTAACAACTAGTAATAGTAGTAGGCAGTCATTGCTTAAGTGTTACTTTTCTTAAAAAAAGGATTAAATTTGTGCCAGCTGTTATGAATTTAAATAGATTGAATGAGAGACAAAAATTTATTTTTTTGGGTTAACATATAAACCTGCCCATTACTCTATAATTTTTTTTAGTCCATTGCAATTACTAAAAGTTCTACAGGACATATTACAAACTAACAGAAAAATCAATCAATTTTGCCAAGAGGAAATTGCTACTTTTGTGTTCTTACTGCTGCCTGCAGTTTTAACTTAAAGTTATCGTTGGTGATAGCAAATGTGAATGAATGTGGACGTTGATATTTTGCATATAATTAAATAGTCGAGTTTGAAAGGAAAGAACACTTCATTTATTTGGAAAGATTTCAATTAATTGAAGTATTTTAGATATGCATATGCAAACTTCCTCAAAAGTTTGTTGAGGAAATGTTTGACAAATGTTTTGAGTTAACTGAAAAAAAAGAAGAGAAAAAGTAAAAGTGAATTTAATCAAACTTCCAAGTGGTAAGAGGAATGTATATATTCTTACTACAAAAACCTTGAGATTTCCTTGCCTGGGGTGAATTAAGAATCCTTATGATCTTCAGGCATAGCAACTAACGCATAGATTATAATTATTGAAGGTACTCAGTATAGCTTATACGGCATGAATCCTTAAAAAGAATCACCATACATTTACTGGCTTGGGTTTGTCAGCCTTGGCCTTCTTTGATGCTGATTCATCGCAAAAAAGTCCGCTGTTTTGACTGCTATTTGGTGTTTGGTCTATTGTGCTAGATGTGCGTTTGGTCCGGGGTTACAAATCAGTGCAAAATTTGGACCATATTGCCGTTGAGCAACGGCAAACAATCCTCAGAATATTTCGCATTTATTTAAATTTGGGTTTCTTTTTGCTGCTTCATTGCATTTTTGTTCCTCTATTTTAAAAATTTTTTATATCTAATACAACTCGTGAAGCTATTAGCTTGTCTGAGGAAAACGCCCAAAATCTATGGCGGGAAACAAACTCACGACCTTTGAACTGAGCTTCGCTACCACTCAGCCACAGGGGCAGGAAACGGGGTAGCCATCTTGCGCAAAGCTCTCTCATACCCAAGTGAGCATTCCACTGAGCCTTGCTTTATGCCTATTAGAGACCTGCGTAAACAGTCTTTAAATGTAATAACGTCTTGTATTTTAAGTGTATTGTTGTAGCATATATTATACTAAACTACTAATAAATGATATCGTTTAATAAGCGAAGCACTATGAATATATTCGTGTACGTGCTTATGAGTGTTTTCAAGCGATGTCAAGAAGACTTCTTGTCTGTAAAAAACACTCAAAAGAAGTAGTTTTGATGCGTGTTTGCTTGTATGTAAGATATAAAGTAAGCATACACAACTAATGTCAATGCATGTGTGCGTTTGTGTATGTATATATTTATGTACATGCATGACGTTTGTATACGTTATCACAAATTCTTCCGTCATGAAGTATTTTCTTTTTTACTCCTATACCTGCAAAAACTGAAACAAATTTCTTGCAAACAGTGTTGCTTAGCGTTTGAAGTAAAAGCTTTCGCTGTAGTAAAGCATTTGACAAATTCCTCATGTCTTAAAAGTTCTTGTAGGGGTCTTGTGCAGGACTTTAATGCCTATTGCTTCCATAATCTTTCTCACTTTTAATCCCCGATCAGACAATAACATGTCGCAAATTTTTTCAATTGCTTTGGGCAGCCAGGACGTTGTTCTTAATGATTAAAATTAAAAGCAATTTTTTCCAGCTTTTTTGTATGTGCATATGGATGTATCAGAAGCTAAAAGGCCCAACTCCACAAAATAAAAAGTTGAGTAAATTAGTAATGTTTGGCAAATACAAAATATTTTTATGGCATTTAATAGAAACAAATGAGGGGTGAGGGGATTCCCGGGTAACAGATACATTGGCTAAAATTTCATAAAACATGAAAATTATGCGAAATTCAAATAATATTCAAAGCCGATTTTTCATGTTTTTAATGAAAAATATCTCAATAATAGAGAAACAAAATAATTTCCATAGAGCTCACAAGTAATTAAATAGTAATATAACAAAATTGAGAAATTTTCAAAAAGTGGAGTTAGACCCTTTAGCGTCTGACATATCCATATATTAATTTAATTTAAAATTTTTTTTAACTAATTTTTCGACGTTTTTTATTTGTTCAATTAAACTATTTTTCCATCTTTGGGTCGGTTTATAATTTTATTGTTTAGTTTGATATTTCGTTAACCTTCGGTTAACTTCTTCTGGGCCATTATTACAACTTAAAGTTAGTTAAAAGTAGGATTTTATCTGACGTATACAAACTTTATAATTTGCAAAATTTTACTTTAACCTAAGGTGAGCGCTAAATTACAGGCAAGTTTATCCTACCTGGTAAGTTAAATCCAATTTGCAATAATGGAAAGCTTTTTATACGTCCGATAAAATCCTCCTTTTAACTAACTTTAAGTTGTAATAATGGCCCTTAGTATATTTTTTATTTGCTTTTTAATTTGTTTTGATAAAATTTAAAATTTTTTTTGACCAAATATCAAATTAAAAAAAAAACAAATATATTTTTTTGTGAGTGAAAGGAAAACGACAGAAGAAAAAAAAAATAAATAAAAAAATATTGTGAAATATCCTGAACTTAACCGAAGGTTAACGAAATATCGAACTAAACTATAACAGCCTTATTTATAAACCTTAAAAAGGCTTTAAAAAGGCTTCTTTAAAACAAATTTTTAAAAAAAATTTTCTTTAAAAGTCTTTATAAAGCCTTAATAATTTTTATAAATAAGGCTGTAAAAATATAACCCAACATAAAGCTTGAAAAAAATAGTTTAATTGATTAACTTCATTTGTTTTTAATAAAGAAAATTTTTTTCAGGAAGTTAAAATCAAGTAAATTTCCGAGAAACTTTTATTCCAAATAATATTCTCTCACTCATATTATTAAACCAGCATGAAATGCATGTGTTTACGTAAGGATATATTCAACAGATTAATTAGATCTTCTTTTTTTTGTAATGAAAGTAAAACACATACGCAGCATACAAAACCATAGACTCCAGCTAAATACATAACAAACAATAGAATAAGAAAACAAGTAAGAGTGCTATATTCGGCTGTGCCGAATCTTATATACCCTTTACCAAAGTGCTTTTATGTAGTATAGAGATACATACATCAGCACATACATAAAGTATAAAAAAAAGAAAAAATGATTTGACCTAGTTACTTTTATTTACAAAAAAAAAAATTAATTTTCAAACCCTAAAATCATCATTTTATATTTTTCTGATTCCTTATACCAATTTAGCAGTTCTTAAAAAAAATATAGAAAGTGTGTTAAGTGAAAAAAGAAAATTCAAAAAAATGTTTTATTTAATTACTTTAAAATCAAGAAAAAGTTCAAAGTTTCCAGCTCTGGAGCTGTGGTTTTTATTTTTATAGTTTTCTACAAAAAACTTTTATTTCCAAAACGTAAAATATATATAATTTATAAAGACAAAGATAAAAATTAATTAGACTTAGTTACTTTTATATATCACAAAAAGTGTAACTTTTCCAACCCTGAAATCATCCTTTTTAATTTTTCTGATTTCTTACACCAATATTTTTCTTTTAAGAATATAAGATATGTTTAATTTATAGAAACAAAGGAAAATTTTGTTTTAGTGAGTTGCTTTTGTATAAGAAAAAAAGTTTTCAACCCTGGAGACGTCTTTTTAAATTTTTTATTTTTTTTTATTTGAAAACCCAATTTTATTCGTGGTGAAGTATAAAATAAGTTCATTTAATAAAAATAAATAAAAAAATTAGTTTACGGTAGTTAATTTTAAACTTCACAAAAATTTTAAGTTTTCCAACCCTTGAATCATCCTTTTTGTTTTTCTGATTTCTGACATCAATCTCTTTCTTTTAAGAACATAAGATATGTTTAAAAAAGGAAAAATTTGTTTTAGTAACTTACTTTTGTATAAGTAAATAAGTTAAAGTTTTCCAATTCTGGAAAAGTCTTTTTAATTTTTTTAAATTTTTTTAATTTTCTTAATTAGAAATACCAATTTTATTCGTACTGATGTATAAAATAAGTTTATTTAATAAAAAAATAAAAATTAATATTCGGTAGTTAATTTTTTATATCACAAAAAGTTTCAGTTTCTCAACCCTGGAAACATCCCTTTTGATTTTTCTGATTTCTTGCACCAATTTTTTTTCTTTTAACAATATAAGATATATTTAATTTATAAAAAAAGGAAAATTTTGTTTTAGTAAGTTACTTTTGTATAGGAAAATCAGTTAAAGTTTTCTAACCCTGGAAACATCTTTTTAAATTTTTTAACTTTTTTTATTTGAAATACTAATTTTATTCATGCTGAAGTATAAAATTGGTTTATTTAATAAAAGTAAATAAAAAATTAGCTTACGGTAGTTAATTTTATATTTCACAAAAATCGTAAGTTTTCCAACCCTGGAATCATCCTTTTTGTTTTTCTGATTTCTTACATCAATCGCTTTCTTTTAAGAACATTAGATATGTTTAATTTACAGGAAAAAAAGGAAAAATTTGTTTTAGTAAGTTACTTTTGTATAATAAAAAAATTTAAGGTTTTCCAACCCTGGAGACGTCTTTTTAATTTTTTGAACTTTTTTTAATTTCTTTTAACTAGAAATACCAATTTTATTCACACTGAAGTATAAAATAAATTTATTTAATAAAAAAATAATAATAACTAGTTTTCGTTAGTTATTTTGTATGGCAAAATGAAGTTTAAGTTTCCCAGCGCTGAAACCGTCTGCTCGATTTTTCTGATTTTCAATATCAATCTTATTTCGACCATTTTTGACCCACCAATCCAAGAACGAAGTCTCTAGCTTTTCTGGGAGCTGGGAAAACCGATTTCACCTACAGACAGACGGACAGACGGAGAGACGGACAGACGGACATGGCTTATTCGTCTTCCCTATGCATAAGGATCCAGAATATATATACCTTATGGCTCGCTTATTAATATTTTAGAAATTACAAACGGAATGACAAACCTATTTATATATACCCTTTTACCATTTTTTGTTAAAGGGTATAAAAAAAAACAAACAACACTGCTGCCTAACAGATATCATACTTTAACTAACACGCAACAATAAAGTGGAATAACATGTGACTTGGCACATCTGCAGCATGATATAAACATTACAATGCACGACAGTATTTCTAATACCAACAACACATCTGACAACACACAAATAACAAATGCCAAGCAATACAATACAGGTTAAATACAAAAAACAACAAGAAAACAAAGTCAGATTACATGCAGACTATTTTATGAACAACAATTGTGCAAACCCTTTTCTTTATGTGAACTGAATGTTAGTGTTCGTAGTTAGTGCAACAGCATCCAGCATTATAAAGAAGTTATATCAGAGGCTTTTTAGACTTTCCCATTTTTTTCTTCTTCTATTTTAGTATTTTTCTTTTTAGGTTAAGGCTACCAAAAAAAAAAACAAGAAGAGTACGCTAACGCATTTGGCACACAATGTAACTCTCTGTTATGCAGGACATTTACTCGTATGTTTGTTTTAGTTCTTTATATATTTATATTAATAGCTTGCGTGTGTGCTGCATAATATGCTTGTGGTGATAAAATACGTCAGTAGGCTTACTGGCACAGAAACCTCCAAATAACATTCACATCCTTACGCATACTTGCCCACATATTTCTTTCATTATTTTTATTTGTAAGCTTAAGGGTGCCGGGCATCCTTGGTTGAAGAAAAAAAAGTTGGCCTTCAAGCCCATTTATTCAATGTTATTTGTTTGTTTTAAAAAATTATTTTACAAGAATATGATATATGGCAATATTTTGGCTCTTCTAGTCAACAACATTAGCCCCAAAGAAAGTTTTTTGCTAAAATTAATATTTTAAGAAATAATGAAGAAGAAATTATAATTACCAAAATTATATTTATATGAAAATTATTTATATTAAGCATGTATAATAAGAGCTTATATCTTTTAAACTATTTCATACATATACTAAGTATAATCAAAAGAAAAATAGGTTTGAAGGCCAACTTTGAGGGGTGGATGCACCCCCTAAAACACAACTATCACTATCAATTTTATTGCATTTTTTTTTACATCAAACTGAACCGATTTGGGGCCAGAGAATATAAAAAATAAAATGAAATTTCTCCATAAAACTAATGCCCACACTAATATACATATGGGTCCTTAATTATGAAAGTGATCTAAGTCATGTGCATTTTTTCTCCGAAATATCAAATAAATCTTTGAAAAACTTCCATAAATATTTAAAAATTATTAAATAAATTTAAATAAATCGAGACTAGTACCACTTTAAATTAAAATGCTGCATAATATAAAAATACTTTTTAATTTGTTCAAATGTAATCTAATAAATATCTCGACCAGAGAAAAACATGACTTCAAAGGGTTCTGATAGTTAAGGGCACATATGTATGTATGTACATTGACAATAGAGTATGTGTGTATATATAAGCATTACATTTCTAGTTATTTATGTATGAAGCTTGTATTGGCTAATTTGTTTGTGTGGTTGTATTTTTCTATACAAGCACCGGATGTTAGGTTTTTCATTTTTATAAAAAAACTAGCTACACCTGGTGTGCTTCGATACCCGCATCGTGTTATCGAACGATATAAATATTTTGTAGATAAACCGAAAACTCGGATTTTTTAATGCAACATTTCGAAAGTTTTAAAATTTTGATATTGGATCATTATTAACATAGGTTTTTTGTAAATATCTTCGGAACTACATAACTGATTTAAAAGTTTGATATATCGTTTTGAAAAACATGATAACTGCTTTCAAAAAAAAAAAAAAAAAAAAATTAAAAAAAGCAAAAAAAAAAATAAATTTAGTAAAGTGCGACTCTGACTCGCGCACGAAGGGTTACGTACGAACACTAGATATGTAATTTAATACAAACTTCATCCTACATAATATATAGTTTTGGCATTTTTTTCGTTTTTGGGGTTTTTTCGGTTTTTTTGTTTTGGTTTTTTTTGCGTTTTTTCGGTTTTGGCAATTTTTTTAAGTTTCGGCTCTTTTTTTAGTTTTTACACTTTATTTTCTCGTTTTGGCGATTTTTAGCGGTTTTTCATTTTGGCGATTTTTTTTTATTTTTGGCGATTTTTTTCATTCTTGCGATTTTTTTTATATAAATTTTTTTTTTAGTTTTGGCGACATTTTCGCGTTTTGACGATTTTTTTCGATTTTTGGCGTTTATTTCATTTTGGTGATTTTTTTCATTTGGGCGATTTTTTCGAATTTGGCGATTTATTTTAGTGTTATAATTTTTTTTTTAATTTTGGCGATTTTTTTTTAATTTTTGGCGATTTTTTTTGGTTTGGCGGTTTTATAATTTTCGAATTTTTTAGTTTTACCGTTTTTGAAAATTTCAAGTGTTTGCCTCTCACGGTTTCCAAGATATAGCAAATTGTCAAAACTACATAGTCAAAATTGCATTAACTGGTGGACCACCCTTTAATTTAAATTCTTTAAATTTTAGTGTTAATGTTGTAGTCTGTATAAAAATACACTAATTTTACAAATATCAAGTTTCAATATTCATATGTTCATACAATTGTATGTACAGGGTGGGCCAAAAGAAACCAAGGGGTGTAAAAGTTTAATAACTTTTTTGTTTATTAATTTTTTTTTATTTTTTCTTTCAGATTATATAGACAACACTTGGAGAATTTATAATGAATGAAAATAATAAATGAAAATCAGAAAATAAGAAATGAATAAATGAAATCAACTTTACTGAAAATTTGATTATGAGTGATGAAGCTCATTTTCATTTGAATGGCTTTGTTAATAAGCAGAACTGTAGGTTCTGGGGTTCTCAAAATCCAAGAGCCATTCATCAACGCCAATTGCACCCCATCAGGTGTACATTATGGTGTGGGATCACATCTGAAAATGTCATTGGGCCCTACTTCTTCGAGAATGAAGATGGAAGTGCTGTAACCGTAAATGGAGAGCGGTATCGGTTTATGATAGAAATTTTTTTACGTCCTGCTCTTGAAAACAGACCTGGTATGTGGTTTCAGCAGGACGGAGCCACTGCCCATACTGCCACAATGGCACTTTTAAGTCAAATTTTTGGAGAGCGAATAGTTTCTCGAAATTAGGAAATTATTTGGCCAGCGCGATCGCCAGATTTGACAGCACCCGACTATTTTCTTTGGGGTTTTTTGAAGGAGCGAGTGTATGTGAACAAGCCAGAGACAATCCTTGAACTCAAGGCAAACATTGTTGCAGAAATTCGAACGCTACAGCCACAAGTTTTGAAAGATGTTATGGAAAATGCTCTAAAAAGAGCCCATCAGTGCGAAGCTGAAAACGGTGGTCATTTAAGAGACATTTATTTTCATACTTAGTGTAAAAAAATTTCCATTTTGTATATTATATAATCTGAAAGAAAAAATAAAAAAAAGTTAATAAACAAAAAAGTTATTAAACTTTTACACCCCCTGGTTTCTTTTGGCCCACCCTGTATATTACATGGGATTTTAACATTTTTCGTTTTCCCTTATTTGTTTATCTGTTTGTTCTATTTTCCTTTTTAATTTTTTGTTTTTGCATGAAATTAGTCATAAGTTTATTAATTTAAGTATTAATTTAAGTGCCTCCCTTTTTTCCTTTTTTGGGGAATTATATAAAAATTTAAATTCCTACAACAATGGCTGTATATATATAATGTACTTTTTCATAATTGGATAGTCTTTAGTAAATGTTTTAGCAAATTTTTGAATAAAAGATTTTTAAATTTAATTTTTAGAATTGAATAATTTTTTGTAATGTTTTGGAAAATAATAAATACAATACAATACAATACAACATTTTTCGTTGCTCGTTTTGGAATACTCTTTAATTTCTAATTCTCATGTATTTGTAGCGGCCAAGGTGCTACATAATCTGTCCAAATTTCAGGTCGGTAGCTCTTACGGTTCCTGAGAAAATACCGTGTGACGGACAGACGGACAGCGTAGCGAAAACAATAGGGTTCCTTTTCACCTTTGGTGTACGGAACCCTAATTAATATATACATATGAAAAATGGATTTTGCCACGCCCCTCCGCCCCCATACCGAAAATAAAAAATCAGACTTCACAGTGTCACCCGCCTTAATATTCTGAAGATTCACTGAAAATTTCATCAAAATCGGCTCAGCCGTTACATGCATACACACATCCTCTTTTATATATACTAGATATACCAAACGGACGACACACTCGTCCGTATTCTAGAATCAAATGTAAATAATTTAAGATTCAAAGAAAATGTATGTGTCTAAACGTCATAAAAAATTCATTAAAACACAGCCACACACAAACTTACATACATACGCAAGCATAATTAAATAATACATGAAATTAAAAAAACATAAACAAAATCCCTTCAACCAAGCTAATTCACTTTATTCAATTTTCTTCCTTTAAGTATTATAGCTTTCATACAACAATAAAAATAGAAAAAAATTTTAGATCAAGAGAAATACTACAAACACACACACACACACTCATGTTTTGTTTCGTTTTTACTTGTAAGCTAATAAATGCGTGTGTAATATGTGTGCATGTAGTAGTAGCAACTTTAAACGCTTATAGCTCCCAAAATACTAACCCGATTTCAATAAAATATAGATTCTGCACATCTGTACAGAAAATTCTTTAAAACCATATAAATCTTTTTAAAATCGGTGCAGTGGTACCATCGTAAAAGGGATTACAAAAAACATGTTCGCCTATTAATTATATAGATATATATAGATTTAAAATTAATAAAGCGTTATTTATAAAATTTATGGAAAAATAACTAAATATTGTAATGTATGATGCAAAAACTAATTTAAGTTAAATTAAATTATGGTTAAAGTTATTAAGAAAACATAAAAAAATGGCTAGCAAACCTGATTTTTGATAAAAATTCGACTTGTGCTACCTTTAAGCCCCTTCCGAAAAATCTGAAACAAATTTCCAAAATACTTGACCCAATTTATTACTTCAGATTTTGTATTTTATATATAAAAATATAAAAAAAAACTTTTTTTGGGACGCACTAGTGTACTAGTCTTTGGACGAAAAAAATTCGCAGTTGTGATTCTTTAAAACATTAATTAATTATTATCCATGCTAGAAGGTTCGTGCATATGCTTAACGAAATTGTTTTAAATCATTATATCTAACATAAATTTTTTCAAATATTTTCAAGCTTTCGTATAAGGCCGGGTTTCCATCTGTGTGCCATGTGCCACACAAGCGTAAAAAAGCGTAACCACCAATTACAAATGAAAAACTTTCAGATTCAGACATGTATTTATTAAGTTAAATAGTTTCATACATAACTAATAGACAGTTTTATAGAATCCACCATGATTGCAAACTGTTTAAATCAATAAATACATGTCTGAATCAAACAGTTTTTCATTACTAATTAGTTGGTTACGATTTTTTGGGCAAATCGCACACAAGAAATGCCAGATGTAAATTCAGCCTTAGTCTTTTAAGGTATATATGTATATCTGCACAAAACCTAGCAGATTTTAATTTAAATCTTTATGAAAATCTATACCGTTTACACCAAGTTTTTTTTTTAAATTATCAAAATTTTTTTAACCAATCGAAAACCCATTTATAGGGAATTTACATTTTCTCGAAATCTAGTACTTAGGAGATTTCAAGCTAAATCTTGCTGCTTTTTACTATATTTCCCATACAAAACGAAATCTAATTTGTGAGTTGATTTGTGGGAAATCTGCTCAAAATATTATATTTTTATTTTGTTTTACTACTAGATGATTGAATTAGCTAAGGTCTGCTTAAAATGGGCTTGAATTGGCAACATTGCAGTTGTTTGGTTATTGTTTTGGAAAAATTTCTGTTAATGGATTTTTTTTTTGGGTAAAAAAACTTGATAAATGTCAAAAAAAAACTTGGTGCAAACGGTACAGATTCTCATGAAGATTTTAATGAAAATATGCTAGATTTTGTGCAGGTGTAAATGCCCTATAAAATAATATATTTTATTTTTCGTTATAGAAGTAACAATTCTCGTCTGCCTAATTTTTTTTTTCAATATAATAATGCCCTAATTCTGTTCGATGATTGTGTCATCTTGTATATGGACGGAATGAAGTCGTAGCTGTGATTCTTTTGGACATTTATTATTTATTGTTCATGCTAGGAGGTTTGTGTCTGTGATTTTTGCTGTTTTTCCAAACCATTATCTTCAATACATATTAGTGTCCTGCACAGGACTATTTATAAGACTTTTCAGGACATGAGAGATTTTTTCCAATGCTTTACTATAGCGAAATATTCTAAAAGAATCGCTACACAACACTGTTGGCAAGACAAACAGCCGAAAAAATTACTAGCCAACAGTGTTGCTTAGCGATTCTTTTGGAATATTTCGCTGTAGTAAAGCATTTGAAAAAATCTCTCATGTCTTGAAAGGTCTTATAAATAGTCTTGTGCAGGACACTAATACATATCGAGAGCCTATATTCAAAATACGTCAACTCAAAAAAGCTAACTTTTCAGTAGAGCGAAAAAAACTAGTTAATTCGCTCAATATTGTAAAAATAAATGATGTGTGTTCCATAATATGATTTAAATATACTTACTTATTTATAGGTCTGCAAAAAAAAAATTATTTTGCACTGGTTTGCACATTTGTATGAGATAGCATGTTTTAGTCGATCAAAAAACAAATATTTTCTTAAAGTTAGCATATTTTGTCGGAAAAGATATGATATTTTTTTTGAATATATTTATTTTTGAATCAATTTGTGAAATCTTTTACGCAATACTAGATATAAGAATTAAAAAGCTAAAAGAAACAAACTTAAAATACCATAAAAACAATAACATAAGCCTGACTGAAAGCCTCTTCAATCTCGAATTGGTCAGCCTTAGCACTCTTTAACTCACTCTCTAGTGTAACAGGCTCACTAATAATTATCAATTTCGAAAGCTAATACCATTGACTATAATCGGTCCATACATAATGTTTATATTCGACAAACAGTTTAACATGCCTATTCACAGAAAGTATTGTGACTGAAAAATAGTCATAACTTTAACATTGTGACTAAAGACTAAAATTTCCAATTCTCAAAACAAAATTCTATCAACATACATTTTCAAAATAAAGAGTAGGAATGTAGATAGTCATAGGAATTGTGAAAGGCATTTTAAACTAAAAAAATTAATATAAAATATTAAAAAAAGAGAAACTAATTTACAAATGGCAGAAGGGATGCACATAATATGTACATTTATGCTAATAGCCCATTTTGGAAGTGATTTGCAATTTCCACAAACAATCGAAGAGTAAGCTGTACTCCCAGATTTTACCTTTATATTTATATTTTTCCCGCGACTTTGTTCGCACTTAGAAAGAAACTGAGTAGCCTTTAAATTATATTTAGGCCAATATTATTTAAAACTGACAAAATACCAACAGTGAAAATTTATGCGATTTATTCTGTTCCGCACTACTATCTCAATATATCATTCTTCTCCAGACAATAACAAGCAAAACAAAAAGGATAGCTTGTCCAGGCGTTCACGCATGCCGCAGTTACCAAGGAAAATAGGGATTCATTCTGCGCAGATGATGCGACTAGTCCATACATGCATGTAAGGACCCTCTCGATCAAGTCATCTTTCAAACAGAAAAAACTAAATGAAAATCGGTCCAGCCGTTTGGCCTGTACATCGACACGCACAGACACACAGATACACAGATACACAGACACACAGACACACAGACACACAGACACACACTACAAACTTATTACGCCCCTTTTTCTAGTCGGGGGTTAATAATGTTTTTATTTTTCATTATCAAAGAAAACAACCATTCTTGACTCAAAAATATTTTTAAACAAAAAGTTCCTAAATTTTCTTCCGGAATTAGGGCACTAGAAGCTCGAAAATATTTTAAATTAAAAACGTGCTAAATCTTCTGGCTGTATTAGGGCATAAATATAATACAAATTTTTTTTCTCGATTTTTAACTTCAAAAAAGAATTTTTTGAGATATGAAGAAAAAAACTTTACACACAACTTTATGGAAAAAAGAAAATTTTATTTGAAATGATCATTCATTACTTTACAATCCAATAAAATAACCACGTAAAATATTAAATATTTGAAAAAAAGAAACATTTGCTGCAATTGTTTTTTGTGTAACTTTGTGCGGTGAAGTTTTTTTTTGGAATACCAGCAGCCCTCACCCCTTAAGCAAGTGTGTGTTTACACGGGCCTTTAACCTGTTAATTTTCTTTGTGCAGATTATGTTTACTTATTGTTTTTGTGTTTGCTGTGGAACCTGCTGTATTTGTTGTTCTTGTCATAGTTTTTGTTGATGCTAAAGCAACACAATAATGTACATTTTTCTGTCTCTGCTTCACTTTTATAAACTTTTCTTTTCATGTTTGTTTTATTTTTGGCGTAACTGTCAAGGCACCTGGGGTCCGATAGTAACCAAAAAATTTATTCTTGCATATAATTTCTGTTTTATGTAACTGTATACTGGCATAGAAATTTTGTTGGTCTTTTAAAGATGAGGAATGCGAATAGTTAGTTCATTTGGGGTTTTTATGGTTTGTAAATTTTTTTATGTAAAATTGAATCAAGACCGCGAATAATATTGCAAACGGCACATGTTTTCTACCATTTTTCAAACATCAAGCCATGCAAACTTATGTTTCTTATCGCCGCCAACCCATTAAAACACAAGCACCATTTCCCTTGAGCTAGACCAGTGAAACTTTAAGAACATGTTGATTTTATGATACTAATAAAATTAAAAAAAAAAAATTAAATCCATGAAAATTTAGTTAATCTGCGTTACGAAAATGCAATACTGTACCTTAATGGGTTAAAATATTTTTTTTAAGGTGTGTAGAAGAACTTTGTAAGTAACTAACGAAATGATAGGAACGGAATTATCGAATTATTGAAAGAAAAATATAAAGAAACTTTAATATTAATTATCCAAGAAATCATTTGCCTTTAAAATACGTTTTTATTTTATTCTCCGTTAATTTTTCAGTTTATTTTTAAATATTTTTTCATTTCAGAACTTTCTTAATATTATCACCAGGGACCGTGATGGTTATAATTTTTATTTTAAAAATTCACTTTTTAATCATTATTTCTTGATTTTTATTTATTCCTCAGAAAAATTTATCACCAAATTTCTTTTGCAAACACAAAATTTACTTTAATGACTTGCTGCTCACCTTATTTTTGTAGTAAAAGTGTTTTCTATCCTTTTAATATCGTACAATTTTTTTTTTATAAAAATCATAAACGTTTTAATGCAAGTGCATTTGTGATTGGTTTTGGTTTAAAATATCATACTCGCTTACATCTGCATGCAATATATTTATACATACATTTACATAATTTTACTTAACTACCCTGTAATAAATATAATAATAATCGGTTGACAAAAAAACACTAGCTATATATTAATTATTTTCCAAATGACTACTAATAGGTTTAAATCTCATGCCGATATCGATCAAACATATTGCATAGAAGCGCACGTAAGAAATACTTAAATGCAAAATAAGTAAATGAAATGAAAATAAAATAAATCCTTCTGCCAAAAAAAAGCAACTTCAATGCAAAGATCTGATAGAAGAAGATAAGAAGAAGTACGTAAAATATAAAATTCAGTTTTAATGGGCGTGCCTCCATCCATTTTTAAATGCAAGATTGTTATATTTTTCAGAGCTCAGGGTGCGTGTTAAGGCTTGTGAAAATCGCTCAAATAGAACCGCTTGAAATAAAATATTAAATTTTAATGGGCTGACTCCATCCATTTTTTTAAATGGAGGATTGTGTCTATTTTAAAGTTCAAGGTGTATGGTAAGTTTTATAAAAATCAGTTAAGTAGAACCGCGTTAAATATTATAATACATTTTAATGGGCGTAATCAAACCCATTTTTGCAACTTTCAAGTTGTGTAATTAAAAGAACCAAAAGGGTTTTATAGGTTTTATATCATAAAGTTATATAAAAAAATTTGTGGGCGTGTATTCGCCCACTTTTTTACAATGGGACCAATGAGAAGCTATACCCTCTCAGACAAAAAAAAATAATTTTTACAATCGTTCTACAATGTAACGAGTTCCGAAGTAACACCACCCAAAAAAAAAAAATAGAGATGAATTGTTAACCTCCTCCATTTTTTGAAGTCGGTTCAAAATGCTAATTTTTCTATATATAGATACACAGAGAAAACAGTGCCTAATAAATACCTCATAAAATAGAACAAAATTAATAAGAAATCTCTATGTTTTTTTTTCAATAAGGAAATCTTATTAATTTCATAGCGAAAACCTTTTTGAAAAAATCAAGAAGAAATCTTGTAGTTTTTATGAGGTTATCTTATTGATTTTTTCAATAAGGTTTTCTTCTTGATTTTATTAGGCTATCTTATTGATTTTTTCAAAAATGAAACACAATACTTATTGATTTTATTTGAAAATTTTATTTATTTTCATTTACATATGTATTTACTTAGGAATACACAGAATATAGTAATAATAAGTAAGTTTTGTTAGCAGTATCTTTTTGAATTTTTTTATTACATATTTGCTTATAAATATTGGATAGTGTGAATAAAAAAAGCATTTGTTTTTACTTAGAAATTTGTTTGAAACAAACAAAAAGTACATATACATTTAAGACTTTATAACAAATTTTAAAGTAAAAAGCAAATGCCTTTTTTGTATTCACATTACCCATTTATACGTACTTAGGGCCATTATTACAACTTGTCGTTAGTTAAAGGCATGCTTTTATCAGATATATAAATGGCTTTGCATTATAAAACCTTCATTTAATATTTTTTTTGTCCATTAAGTATTATTATTATTAATAATGACATCAATAAAAAAATTAAAATTGTAGCAATGCAAAGCTATTTATCGGGCAGACAAAATCAGACAAGTGGTAATAACGGCCCTTAATATATTATAATTTTTATATATTTAAAAATTTCATATAATTAAAATTAATTAAAAATTAATCAACACACTGGTCACACAACCTGTATTGAAAATCTCCACTCCAAGGCTCTTGTATTTCCAGAGATTATTCCTTATCAAAAAACATACTACGATTATATATGTACATAAATATAATAATAATATACATATAGGTACGCACTATTTATAATTAGTTTTATTTTAATTTAGTTTATATTTTATGTTAGTGGAAAAATATTCAATTGTTCTTTCGACTTGTTCACTTCGCACTGGTTCACTTTCAACTAAAAGTTTAATTTTAATACATATGTACATATGTATGTATGTAAAGTAAAAAAGTAAAGTTATGAGCGGCAACACATATACAAAAATACATAAATACCCAGTTAGCCACGTCTTTAAAACATCTTCGACGACGGGTAGAAGACAATGATAAGTCGTACAAGACATATGGAAGACAGCGCCATACAAATCGTCGACGAATTTTTCATACAAATGGAGGCGAGGTTACACAAGACGAAATAAGCGATAATGTCGCTCAGATTGTCGTCAACACGGCTTTATTGAAGACAAAACGGGGGACATTGTCGTTCAGATTGTCCTCAAAAAAGTTTAATTGATGACAAAACATGTGACATTGTCGACGATTGCCTTTAAATTGTGACATGTCATACATTAATCGTAGAAGACAATGGGTAATATGAATAAAAAAAGTATTTGCCTTCTACTTAAAAATTTGTTTGAAAACCCCAAATATGTGTATGTTTTTTGTATTTTTAAACAAATTTTTAAGTAATCAGCAAATACTTTTTTTTATTCATACTACCCAATGTCGTCTGCGACGATTTGGCTAACTGGGTATGAATATTGAAGTCTCTGCAGCAGAGATATTACGGAACAAAAACGAAAAAGATCATTAAAAAATTGACTGTATGTTTATTTATATATATGCATACATACATAAATGTACGTACATATACAAATGAAATAACAAGAAACCTAATAAAATCAAGAAGATTTCCTTATTAAAAAAATCAGTAAGATGCCTTACGCATAATCATATAGGAACCTAATAAATTCAAAAAGAAAACCTTTTTAAAAAAATCAAAAAGCCAAGCTAATAAAATCAATAAGAAATCCATATAGTTTACAATTTATAAGAAAACCTAATAGAATCAAGAAGTTTTTCTCTATGGAATGTTTTTTTTTTTGGTGCCAAAAATAACTGAAATTGAGTAAAAAAAGTTGTGAATAATAAGATTTCTTCTTGATTTTATGCGGTTTTCTTCTTGATAAAATTAATAAGATTTACCACATAAAAACAATAAGGAATCTCTATGAAAAAATCTTCGCTTCTTTCTGCTGGGATACCCCTTAGCCTAAAAACGTTTCATAGAGAAAATCTTATTGATTCTATGAGGCAGCTTTTTCTCTGTGTATAGAAGTAGTAGTATATATGTATGTATTTGATATATTTACCTGTACACATATGTATATGTATATATTTATTTAACTATAATATGAATTGACTTAAAATTGGTTGAAAAATAAGTAGTTGGTAGGTAATTTAAAAGTCATGCAGAGATGGGCAATTGACTACCGCCGATGACTATGCCCATTTTAAAATAGTAAGTGGGCGACAAGGAAAAAAGTTACTTAATCAACTAGATGTGGTTATTAGGTTATTAAAGAAATAGTTTGAAGTTACTTATAAGTGGGTTTCATTTCCTATAGGGTATATAAAAACGTGTTTATGTGTGTATATTTTAATGTAAGTTTTTATTTTTTAGATACATTTGAATGCCATAAATGTTGGAGTTAGTGCAATTTTGTACTAAAAAAAAAAAAATTAAATGTATATCATATACTTTTTTTCATACTTTTGCAAGCATATTTGGGTCACGAGATCTCGCCATGTGAATACTAATGTTGCAAAGTATGAGTGTATACGAGTGTTGTTAATTATTCGTCTTTTATGTTTGTTCGAATGAAATTTCATAATTTTTTTCTTGTTCGAACAGACGAATAATGCTAGGAACACAATTGGGACGAACGACGAATTTCGTCCACGTGTACGAATTCGTCGATAAGAATTCGACGAATTTACTCAGCGAATGCAGCTCTTATAATTGATAAAGTTGGTTATTGTCAGTGTGACCATATTACCTAATTTTGGGCTAAATTTAGCTTATTTCTTCTGGATGTAGCTTTAAAATTTTTATTAAGCTCTTAGCTTCTTTTTTTAGCTTCTTTAAAAACGCTTTTAGCTTTTTTAGCCTTTTTTAATCCAAATTGCATATTCTCTAAAAATATATTAAAGACATACGTGATTTAGCTTAATTTTATTTTAAAATCTGGTCACACTGTTTATTGTGTATATAAAGAGAGTGAGAGAAAATTAATTTTTTCGTCGTTCGTCGGCGTATAAAATAGAAATAAATCTATCTCAGAGTTTGTCACGCACGACGAATTTCGTTCATTTTCATATGAACAAATGTGTTTTATTTTTTATGACGAAAGTTCGCAACGAAAAATTCGTCGTTCGTCCCAGTTGTGGTCCTAGCATAATTTTGAACTTTTGTTCGAATACTCGAACGAACAAAGAATAAAAAAATATATTCGAATAATCTTAAAAAAGTTTGCAAAAAACGACACCTATGTGTAATTTCAATAACAAATTTAGGATTATTAATTAAAACTTTAAAATTTAAAGAACCTTTGCCGCAGTTGACGCTGTGGTATAGATAAGAACTCTATGTTCCACTTATACTATTGAAGTAACAGACTCGCAAAAAATAAAAGATTAAATAAAAAAAATTATGATAACTTCCAATCGACTAGACTGATTTTCTTCAGTTATAAATTAGAAGATATACGATCATATCACCATTCAAACGAAAATAAAGCAAAATTAAAATCGGTCACGATGTTAGGGAGCCACGGCGTCAAAGACACGCAGATCAACAGAATATATCTAAAAGATGTGATATATTCTAAATGGCTGGACAGATTTTCTTTAAACATAGCTAAGAACACTCTCAAACAAGTCATTTTTTATTTTATTTTTAAATACAAGTAACAATCAGGCAATGAATGTCTACTACTATTATAAGGAAAGGGATAGTAACAGAAAAGATAGGTGGTGAATGCTTAATTTTTTTTTACATTCGGATTAGTATCTCTTGAAGTCGGTATAGTTCAGTGACCAGTGACTATGCCTTCATCACTTGAACTTTTCTGCAACAACTGCAAGAAAGGGACAGTAATGCACATCAGAAAAATGCGTGGTGTTGTTATTTAATGAATGACCCTCAAACAGGAAAACTAAATCAAGATCGGTCCAACCGTTTGATCTGAACGTCGACTCGTACATACAAATAGATACACAGACACAAACTACATACAAACTTATAACACCCCTTTTTGTCGAGAGTTAAAAACTGAAACGAAATTAGTTATTTATACACATTTACAAAAATTTTTAATATGTTATTATTTTTTGGAAAAATAATTTAAAAACCGCAGATAACCCAAAAAATCTGTTAATACAAGTAGTTAAGGAAATTCTTCGAATAATCGAATATTCGACAAAAATTATTCGAATAATTTTTATTCTAAATTGAAAATTTTTGTTCGTTCGAAGAAATATAATAAAAAGTTGATCGAATATTCGAATAATTTTTGTTCGAATGACAATACTAGTGTATACTGCGTGTGAATTTATATTGCACAATTACTTGCCTCATAAAAGCATATCCAAAAGAAAAGGAACAAATACTTATGTATATGCATTTGGCTCTCTCCAGATATATATTCATATAAGTGTGCATGCGTGTACATGTGTATGTACTCGTATGTATTTTGTAAAACATGTTTGTATACTGCTGTAGGTGTCAAATGTCAAGTGGATAGTTTACCGTAAAAAGTATTTCTTTTTTTATTATTATTATTATTATTATTTACGCTGCAAGGCCTTTTAATTTTATTTGCAACGTGACATATTAAAGCTTTGCGAAAAAATTAAAATAAAAAAAACTAACAAATAAATAATAGTTCTGATATGACTTTTATAATGCTTTAAGTTTTTTTTTCTTGTCTTATTTGCATAAGTTCTTAAGCTTTAAGACCGCTTAATGTTTTTATAACTTTTACATTTTTCTTTTTTTATAATTTCAAATTGATTTGTGGAGTACTTAACGTGACTTTGTGATATAGGGGTCAAGTAAACTTAATTTTTTTTTAAATAAATTGTTTATTGAATAATTGCACAACATTTTTTTTCTTGTTTTTAAAAATCTAAAGATAGTCTGAGATAGTCTTTTACACTAAATGAAAAGTTTCCATAATTGTTATGTTATTTGGTATTAATACTCTCATATAATATCAAGATAGTGTTGGCCTGATCCTGTTCGACATTTATGTCGTCTTGCCTGTTGATGGAAAAAGTCGCAGTTGCATTTCTTTAAAATTCTTCAAAAGATCGTATAAATATGCGAAAGACTATTTTGTGATTAACTAATACAGGTAAGCTAATAAATCCTTAAAATTCATTAGAGTTTTTAAATAACTACATTTTCTTTCTAAAAATAGATATGTTTGCTATTCAAAAATAACTTGCATATCACACACGTGCTTAGGGCTGAGTTTACATCTGGCATTTCTTGTGTGCCATTTTCCTAAAAAAGCGTAACCAACTAATTACTAATGAAAAACTGTTTGATTCAAACATGTTTTTATTGATTTAAACAGTTTGAAATTATTTTGGATTCTATAAAATTGTCTATTAGTTGTGTATGGAACTATTTAACTTAATAAATACGTGTTTGAATCAAAAAAATTTTCATTAGTAATTAGTGGTTAAGCTTTTTTTACGCTTGTGTGGTACATGACACGCAGATGTAAGCCCGGCCTATGTTTCTATAGATGTACGTGTTTTTGTGTGCGTGTGTATGTGTGTGTGTGTTTGTGTGCTTAAACACTGTTCAAAGTAATGATGAATCATTGTGAAACAAATATTTATAATACTCCTATTTTGAAAAAATTTGAAAAGAAGCACTCACTCCTTTCGAAACCAAGATTTATGTGTTAAAAGCAAATGAGCCAACATACACATACATACACACATATAATATAAATTTTTGGCATGTGCATGTATGTATGTATATATGAATATATTCAAGAGCTAAATAAATACCTGCTTTAGGATGGTGAACAATATATGGCAAATTTCAGATATTGGGTGATTTATATTTAGCACTTATCTTTTGTTTGACTGCTATATTTGTGTGCTTTTCTGTTGAATGTTCAGAAGACAATGAATTAACAAAGAATATTTATGATAGCGCAGAAAGACAATACGAATTTCAAAATATTTTTTTCACACTGATAGTTAAAACCTGGTTTTAACGTTAAAGCCATAAACAGCTGATTTTGCATTCATTTTGTTGTTTCATTTTTTCTGCTTTTTAATAACACTTATTTGACAAACTGTACAACAACAGTTTTTGTTAATATCAAAAACTGAGAAATATAAATTATTTTATATTTTGTAAATAAATTTTTTTTAAATAATGGAACTTCTTATTAACTTATTATATATAAAAATGCACAAATACATTACAAGATAATCTTTTTTATAGGCATATGAATGTCAGTCATATTGTCTTTTTTCACTTTTCAGAGTTCAATGAAAATATTTTCTTTGTTTTCCTCCAAAAAAACTCTTTGTTTCCCATTATTTTTTGATTATTGTGTCGGCTGCATCCATTTTTGATTTGAAAATTTTTCAAGCGCCATCTATTGTTATTCAGTGACATAAACATTATCAGCTGCTGCCTGTCATTTCAACTTGGCAGCACTGAATTTATCACATCGAAAACAAGGTTGCATTTCATAAAACCAACTTAAAACCAATTCAAAAATGGTTTTAATTTGGTTAAAAAAAAACAATTTATATTATAAAACAAGGTTTTAAAAGTTGGTTTTAACGTCAGTGTGAAAACACTAAAAGGGTTTCTTATATTTCTTCAGCCAAGTAATTAAAGTGCTATTTACACACAATCCAGTTAGTCCTTGACTTGTTTAAAAAAATGTTTAAAAAAATTTATGGACTGCAAGCTTAAAGCTTTAATAGTATTTTCATGAATTTTTTTTTGTTAACTGGTTTTTTGTTTAACAAAATAATCAAATAGTAGCCTAAATATAAACTTAATTGTTTGTGGTATAATTTTTTTGTGTATCGTCTGGTAACATATTTGAATTTTGTTTAAGGTAATTTTTGGTTTCATTTTCTGTTTTATTTTGACATTAATTTAAGCAAGTCACGTTCAAATATACAATCAACTAAAAAATTGTGGTAGACTTGCGAGTTTAGATATAAAATCTTTGACAATGAGATTCTTTTTGTTAATTAAAAACTTCGTAACCATAATTTTCTATTGCTGGAAAATTTTACAATAGCATACCTTTTGTTAATTACTTCTACATTACTTAATTCTCCTATATAAGCCTTAATAATTTTTATAAATAAGGCTGTATATATTTTATAAATATTTACATAATCTTTTTCTTATTTGAATTAAACTATAAACTGGTCTGGATGTCAATTGTTTCCTTGAAAAGTTATTTTCCGTTCATTTAAATTTTTTCGGTTTTTGGGCAATTTTTTTTTAGCATTGAAGTGTTTTTAGTTTTGGCGTTTTTTTTTTTTTGGTTTAGCGATTTTTAAGTTTTTTTTTGGCGGTGCCCTTTTAGGGTTCCGTACACCAAAGGTGAAAAGGAACCCTATTGTTTTCGCTACGCTGTCCGTCTGTCCGTCACACGGTATTTTCTCAGGAACCATAAGAGCTATGGACCTGAAATTTGGATACAGTATGTAGAACCTTGGCCGATACGACAACAAATACATGAGAATTAAAAATTAATGGGTGTTCCAAAACGAGCTACGAAAAATGTTAAAATCCCATGTAATATACATACAATTGTATATTGAAACTTGAAATTTGTAAAATTAGTGTATTTTTATACAGACTAAAACAATTAACACTAGAATTTAAAAAAAATTTAAATTAAAGGGTGGTCCATCAGTTAATGCAATTTTGACTATGTAATTTTTACAATTTGCTATATCTTGGAAACCGTAAGAGGCAAACACTTGAAATTTTCAAAAACGGTAAAACTAAAAAAACCGAAAATTATAAAATCGCCAAACGAAAAAAAATCGCCAAAATGAAAAAAACGCCAAAAATCGAAAAAAATCGCCAAAATTAAAAAAAAATTTCTAACACTAAAATAAATCGCCAAATTCCAAAAAATCGCCAAAATGAAAACAAACGAAAAAAATCGCCAAAACGTGAAAATGTCGCCAAAACTAAAAAAAAAAATTATATAAAAAAAAATCGCAAAAATGAAAAAAATCGCCAAAAATAAAAAAATCTCCAAAACAAGAAAATAAAGTGTTAAAACTAAAAAAAAAACTTAAGAAAAAAAGCCAAAACTGAAAAAACGCAAAAACCGCCAAAACAAAAAAAACCGAAAAGATCGCAAAAACAAAAAAAAAAAAAAAAAAAAAAATGCCAAAACTATATATTATATAGGATGAAGTTTGTATTAAATTACATATCTAGTGTTCGTACGGAACCCTTCGTGTGCAATCAGAGTCGCACTTTACTGAGTTTATTTACTTATAGTGACTTTTTTGCATTTTCGCTAATTATTTTATTTTTGGTGATATTTTTCCTTCGAGCGTTTTTTTTTCATTTTGGTGATTTTTTTCATTTTGAAATTTTTTTTAGCTAGCGTTAGTAATACTGGCAATAGCTTATGTGAAAGGAAGCTGGTAAGCATTCTTAAATTACTTTTACGTAGCGATATAAAACCTGTTAAACAATTTTGGTTATACATACGTCCCACTCGTAAGCTTTGCATGCCTCAATCCAGGGAAATTGAATAACAGTAGACACAATAAATTTTCTTGGACTTCATACGTTCATATTTCACAGAATGATTCTGGTAGGACAAACCCCTTTCCAATCATATAAATTAATGTTATTTGCTACGCATTAAAAATTTTTAACCAAAAAAATTTAAAGAAAAAATTGCCAATTTTCAGACAAGTAAATATACAATTTTGTTAAAAAGTATCTAAGGTTTCTTCTTTAGTCGTTTGTGCTAAGGCTTTCTTTGTTCCAGGAATGTTGAGACAATACGACAAAGGATATACAGCAAAGTAAATTGAATACAATTATAATAGTATTTATGCCAAGCAAGCTACACAAACACACACACACACACACTCAAAGACACACACACAAACACATATAAATATATATTTATGTATATACAAAAACCAACAAACGTCACTGTTTCCAATGTTCGTGCATAGTTTTTGCTTCCAACTAAAATGAAAATATAATAAAAAAAGTCCTTTTTCAAAAGGACAAAAAAAAAACAAGTTGAATTAAGGCCGTAGAAATAATTACCAAAGGATTTTTGTTGACTTACTCCAGAGATTATTTCAGACAAGTGAATAAAGTTGTAGTTGTTCTATTGTTTGGTTTCATTTCACCTGGCTGGGCTGTTATATTTGATTTGCTTTATATTTGAACTAAGCAAGTTTTTGGGGGGGAAAAGTAACTATGAAATAGCTAAACAAAACCTTGTAGTATTTTGTTTCACAACAAATATAATTTGTTATTCAAGCGACACGACAAAGTAAAATTACGAAGGACGACAATTTAAAAAAAAAAAAAAAAAAAAAAATTTGAGATAAAACATGCAACTAATTTGCAACAAACTAAATACACGAAACTAGAAATTTAATCTAGTGAATAACAAATATATATATATATATATATATATATATATATATATGTATATATATATATATATATATATATATATATATATATATATATACAAATAAAAGAAAATAGCAAGCAAAAAAAAATATATGCAAAGAACAAAATAATAAAGCTAAAGTCGAAATACCCCCAGAGGTATATCAAAGTTTTTTTTTCCTATATTATTTTAATTATGTGCAACAACTTTATTATAGTCACACGAAATGTTGTAGTTCATTTGTTTTAATTTTTATTTAATTGTTTTCATTTCATTACTAAATAAAAAAGAAAACATTCAAAAGAAATGGAATAAATTTAACTATAATTTTGTTACAAATATCTAAAGAAAAATATCTCTTCCTAATTCTTGAGGATATATATGACTATTTGCTTTGAATAAGGCATATCAATTGCTACAGTTCAATACCTTAAAAGTTTTTTTTTTATGAGAATAGATAAACATTTTGCACATGTTTTCAAAAAATCTAGTCTTCCCAAATCAAAATATTCATAAAAAAATAAAATGAATTTGAAATTCATTTTAGGAAAATTTTGTATGAAAACTTTGAAATAAAATACACTTTAAATTCATTTTAAATTTTATGAATATGAGGAAACAGTTTAGCCGTTTATTAGACTATAAGAACTACACATATAAACACACATCCTTATACTTGGTATTAAATCGTTAACTCAACAAAATTATTAAATATATTCTATTGTCTGAAGGAGTTAAATATGTATTTAATAATTGCCTGACACTAATGTTTAATTCACAAGCTAGTTGTACTATTGTATTGTCTATTAAAATACAATAGTGTAACCTTTTAATTGATAATTTTTATATGCAAATCAAATACACTTTCACACTTTTATTTTTTATGTTTTTAAAAAGTAAAATTTAGAGAGACACAATCTGAATATTTTTATATGTAGCTTGTTCTTCTTTTTTCACCTCCAACACAAAATAAATTTACCCTTTAATGCGAAAAATCGAGAAAAAAATTTTTTCTACAGATTCTAGGAGCTCGTAGGATAAGCAAAAAAGTTTTGCTCTAGATTTTTTTTTAATTTTATTTATTGGAGTGAAAAACGCTAAACAATGAAGAGAATAGGTCAGATATCTTGGCAATAAAAGTTCCAAATTATAAATAATTTTAATAATAATATTCTAACAGTGAAAACAATAGTTGACTTAGACATTAACAAAATTTATTGAATTAAGACATTGTTTTATTAAAACAATGTTGCACTACGGCAACATTGTTTTAATAAAATCGTAGGTTTACCTTAAAGATACAATATTTTTAAGAACGAATTTTACAGTTCGAAACTAGATACATATTGTACCAAAGTTATTGTATTAAAATAAAATTAACAATTGCCTGTACTTAATGAGTATTGCATGCTTTGTTGCATAATTGCAACATAGCGCATTAAAGGGTTAATACACTTCGCATTTCAAAATAAAAAATTCAGCAAATGCGACTATGACTCGCGACTATGACTCGGGTTCCGTACGAACAATAGATATGTAATTTAATACACACTTCATCCTATATAATATATAGTTTTGGCATTTTTTTCGTTTTTGGGGTCTTTACGGTTTTTTTGTTTTGTCGTTTTTGCGTTTTTTCGGTTTTGGCGATTTTTTTAAGTTTCGGCTCTTTTTTAGTTTAGACACTTTATTTTCATGTTTTGGCGATTTTTTCGATTTTTTGGCGTTTTTTCATTTTGGCGTTTTTTATTTTTGGCGATTTTTTTTAATATTTGCGATTTTTTGTTTATTTAAATTTTTTTAGTTTTGGACACATTTTCGCGTTTTGGCGATTTTTTTTAAATTTTTTGCGTTTTTTTTTTCATTTTGGCGTTTTTTTCATTTTGGCGTTTTGTTTCATTTTGGCGATTTTTTCGAATTTGGCGATTTATTTTTGTGTTAGATTTTTTTTTTTAATTTTGGCGATTTTTTTTTGTTTTGCCGATTATTTTTAATTTTTGGCGATTTTTTTTGGTTTGGCGATTTGATAATTTCCGGTTTTTTTAGTTGTACCGTTTTTCAAAATTTCAAGTGTTTGCCTCTTACGGTTTCCAAGATATAGCAAATTGTCAAAATTACATAGTCAAAATTGCATTAACTGATGGACCACCCTTTAATTTAAATTTTTTAAATTTTAGTGTTAATTGTTGTAGTCTGTATAAAAATACACTAATTTTACAAATTTCAAGTTTCAATATACATATGTTCATACAATTGTATGTATATTACATGGGATTTTAACATATTTCATTGCTCGTTTTGGAACACCCTTTAATTTTTAATTCTCATGTATTTGTTGTTGTACCGGCCAAGGTTCTACATACTGTGTCCAAATTTCAGGTCCGTAGTTCTTACGGTTCCTGAGAAAATACCGTGTGACGGACAGACGGACAGACGGACAGACGGACAGCGTAGCGAAAACAATAGGGTTCCTTTTCACCTTTGGTGTACGGAACCCTAAAAAGAGACAATTGTTGCAAATACAACAAATATATGTAACTCATGGCAAGTATTAATTCCATATTATTGATAAAAGTATGCAGCAGTTTTTGACAAAAAATATCTGGATGTAAATGTTGCTGGTAAGCAAATGTAATACAACAGTATTGCCATATTTGTAATTACAAGAGTATGCATACGCAGTATTGCCACACCGAAACACAAAAGTATGCAATTATGTTAATAAAATTACTCATACGTCAGCGATTCAATTATTAATTAAAAAAAAAATAAAATAGCAAAACTTGTTGATATATTTAGTAAATTTTTAAATGTTTGTCTGTATTTATATGTGTTTATAATTCCTATAAATATGTATTTATATATTTAACGTAACATGTTAGTATGTCGGAATTAAATTATTTTAATTTGCTCACAAGCTTTTAGTTTGTCATAATTTCCATATCATTAATAAAAATATTTTCTAAATTTTGTGCAATATCAATACATTTATTTCATTAGACTAAATACAAATTTAGCACTTTTAGTACAATCATTAAAAATGTACTAACATATATGTACATACATACATAGAAATATCTATGTTAACCAAATAAAACCTTTTAAAACTTATTTCACTAATTTTATTTGAATATTAATTCATATATAAAATTAGGTTTTTATTTTCATAAACATATAAACATCGAATATTTAAATACTGTTTAAATTTGTGTTTGTTTTTGTAGATCAGCAACTCAAGATGACCACTGTCATATTAATTAGTAAATGCATTAAAATATTTTTTAGGGTTACGTACACAAAAGGTGAAAGAGAACGCTTTTGTTTTCGCTACGATATCCATGTGTCCGTCTATCTGTCACAGGCTATTTTCTGGAGAACCGTAAGAGCTACAACAACAAATAAATGGGAGTTAAAAATTAAGGGTGTTGCAATACCTGCAAAGAAAAATTTTAAAATCCTAGGTAATATACATACAATGATATATAGACACTTGAAATTTACAGAGTTAATGCATTTTTATACAGACTACAACAATTAACACTAAAGTTCAAACAAAATCTAAATTAGAGGGTGTTATGTCTGTTAATGTAATTTTGTTTATGTACGAGTAATTTTGACAACTAACTTGCTGTATTTTGGAAACCGTAAGAGGCAAAATTTTGAAATGTTCAAAAACGATAAAACTAAAAAATCCCAAAATTATAAAATCGCCACACCCAAAAAATCGCAAAATATCGGCACAAACAAAAAAAGTGCCAAAGAAAAAAATTTCCAAAACCGAAATAAATGGCAAAAAAGCAAAAAATAAAAAAAAAACCGCCAGAACTAAAAAACGCCAAACACCGAAAGAATCCCAAAAACGAAAAAAATTACAAAGTTTGTATAGTATTACATATCTAGTGTTCGTACTAAACCCTTCGTGTGCGACTCAGAGTTGGACTTTACTAAATTTATTTCTTTTAGTTGGTGATATTATAAACTTTCTAATGAGACCTTATAGTTATTAAGATCTCTATTTAAATTAAAGTTTGTTTCAAAATGTTTGCCAAAAGAGACTCCTGGGCCATTTTCACCAGCTCTATTTAAATATCAATTCATATTTAAATATCGATTTTCATTAATTTTTCAATATCTTTAAGTATGAATTGATATTTAAATAAGTTGGTGAGATTGACTCTTAGTTTATTACGAACCAAAAAAATAAAAAATAAAAAAAATATAAAAAGCAGGTCTTCAAGAGATCCTTGAATTATATTCTTGTCTGTAATTCGCCTATACTTGACATAATATTCCCTAGCGATATTTTAGCTGGGAGTTTTTTTTTTGGATGTTAACAGCAATTTTTTTCATGGAAGAAAGTTTGAGCATTAGTAATGACATTGGTGAAAATACTTGTTTTGGAAAATATTTAATTTTAATATATTAACTCTCAAAAAGCATGAACTATTAACCTGCCAGTATCTGGTTGGAAAAATACTTACTTAGCAACCCCTTATTCTTGCCAGAGATAATACAAATATTATAATTATTCGTGTTTTAAATAAATATTTTAATTATTTAGATTTTCATCAACATATGCCAAACATACGCAGAGCAAACACATGAGTACTAACAAAATATATTGTTCCATTCAACTAATGTTTTGTCCAATAACTAAATATTTCTTGATGATTTTTCAAATAATAAATCAATATATCCTCACTTAAATTCTTCAGAGCATTTAAAAATTTCATTTGATTTATTTAATTTTAAATGATTTTAAACGGTTAAAAGTTTTATGGTCATTGTTTTAATAGATATTTGAGAATAAATAAATAAATATTTTATTTAAAATTATATTTTCTTTACAACTTTTCATAATAAAAAAATTCACAGCCAAAAATTGTGATCAATACTGCTTTTACAGCTTTAATGTGTTTAACTTTTTTTTTATTTTAAATTTTTATCTCGCAGGTCATGCCATTTATTATTATGCTAACCATGGCCTGGATACGTTTATTTTATACCAACATTTTATTATTTTTTCGTTGCTAGATCTACTTTAAGCATACGTACATGCTAAAAATATATATAAAAAACTGCAAAATCAAAGAAAGAGCATGAAATAAAACAACATGTAGTATAATGTTTTCACTTGGCACTCGTACCCAATTTAAAATTCTTTGTACAAACTGACCATATATTTTGGACCAACTGACATTTACAGCCTTGTAGTTTCTTAAGTTTTTTTTTCGTCCTTTATGTATAAGTTTTTATTTTCTCTTTTGCTTGATTCTTTTTATATAAATTTTCTTTTTTATATTGAGAGCTTTTACATAATTTTTTTTGTTTTTGCTACAACCACGTTTTAGCAAATCTAATTTAGAAACTTTACGCTTTTGAATTGCAGTGTCAGACTATAAAATTGTATTTCTTTACTAAAGTGATGTTTGTGTTTTTGCTTTATGCTCGAATTGGAACGTTTGTTGTAGCCTTCTTTTACTTGAAGCTTGATTTTGATGTAAGCTTTTGTTAACTTTAAGAAATATTCATTTAAAATGAAAATTGTGGCAGAAGAAAAAGGTCAAGATATATAATTGCTGAATATACAAAAGATAGAATTTTATCTCATTCCTCTTGGAGAATTTTGGGTTTATGTCAAATTGTCAAGGCAAAAGAGAATAACAAAATAAGTTTTTATATATGACTGGCTTATATATTTGTGTTTACTTCTATTGAAATTTTGTTAAAGTTTTATTTTTTATTTTGTATTTGGGTCACACATGCAAACGTGACTACAAAAATGTAAATGAGATGATTTAAAGCAACACTGTTGGAATAAAAATAATACGGGTATTGTGCTGGCGTGTGCATGGCTTTTCTTTTTAAACTGAAGAAAAATAAAAAAAAAAGATTTGGGAAAAACTCAACATTTTAAGTCAATTTGTTCTTTCAGAAGAAAGCTAAGATTCAAATATATGCATATATTCAAAACGAATTTATATTAACAGCATTGGGCAAAATTTGTAAAACCTAAATCTAGGCGCACGGCAGTGCGCCAGGCCAAGCTCTGGCCAATGCACGCAGTGTGTATATATACAGGAAGCGATTCGAGCTGTTTTTACCCCCCTCATACCTTTGTTCACCGAAATCGTAATATTACAAAATTTAAACCATAATTAGAATAAATTCATATTACCTCATGTGCGAAGTTTGAAAGTTTTAGAATAAAAGGTTCCAGAGATATAGAGGTGCAAAAAGTGCATATTTTATGACATACTCACTGACCACTGACCACTGACACTCATCAAAAAAATCTGAAAAACCGCGAATTTTGGTCAGGAGGGGGGGGGGGGGGGGTACGCCCATAAATGTTAGAATTAAAAAAGCAAATCTAAGGCTCTTAATGAAAGCTATTTTATTGAAATTTGGCATATATACTGCGATAATGCAAGGCTATAAAGTTTTCGTTAAAAAAGTGGGCGTTGACACGCACATACAATTTACACCTCATTTTAATGCCCTGCGGCTCAGCATATTTAGATATACTATTTATCTAGCTATTATTATCAGTTTGTAACAAAACTAGACACGAATAATTAGCACCTGCCCCAAAAAAATTTTGACTTTGTAAAAGTGGGCGGGGTTACGCCCATAAAAATTAAAAGCTAAAAGTTGCGCTAAGAAGCTGAAATTTGATATACAAGTAGGTCTAAGTGAGAAACAAATTGAAAAATTTTAAAACCCAAAAATTTTTACTAGAATGGGCGGGGCCACGCTAATATTGTTTTGAACTAAATACTAAATATACAGCTTTTAATTCAAGCCAATTTAGTGAAATCTTGCATCATCTTAAAAATTGGGCGTGATCACTCCCATAAAGTGTTAGCCTTGTGTTTAATCTACATCGGTCTAGCATATTTTAGAAGAAAATTAGCATTAATTATAAGCTCTGCTCACAACAAAATTTTGAGTTAGGAATAGTGGGGAGAGGTAATGCTGATAAAATCTAAAGATATAATTCGCGCTAGAGAGCTGACATTTTATACACTAGTAAGTATAGCTGCGTAAGCCAATGGGAAAATCTTAAAATCAAAAAGTTTTACCCGGTATGCGGGACCACGACGTTAAAACTACAATTCGCACCAGCGACCTTAAATTTGATACACAAATAAATCTAGATAAGAGATCACTAAGAAAAATCTGAAAACTTAGAAGCTGCTATCAGAGGCCGGAAACAAGCACTTCAAATTCAAATGAACATACGTTTCATTAAAACTTTTCATACACATTGCACTTATCGAAAAAAAAATTTCCTATTTTGAAAAGTAGCCGTGACTTCATCCATAAATCTTAGCTTTTTCGTTCAGGTACTTCGGCTTAGCAGTTTTTAATTCAATACTCAGGTATTTGTTATTAACTTTTTAATACCAAACTGTGCATGAACCATAAGCACTAGCAGATATAAAAGTCAGCGGGGCCAGGCTCATGAAAATTTTACGTAATATTATACTATAGAGAGCTTACATTTTGTACACAAATAGTAATTGATTTACTCAATCAGAAAGTCTAAAAATTAAAGCACCAGCTACCCTTTTGAAACTTTGCATATACATTGGGCATATCCTTTTGATTTATGTACTTCGGCTAAGCAGACTTTAATATGTAAATATATTGAGCAAATAGGCAGGGTCATGCCCAGTAAAATTTACGCTGTATTTTACATGTTTCTTCCAGTCGCCTCTTACCAAATTGCATACACACTGGCGACCCGTTGTAATGACACAGTGGTGCATATTTAAGGTCAAAAATTCAATACCCATCACATTACCATTACCCATTATTTTATGTAACTCTGCCATTTTCAACTGGCACAGTGATCATGAATAGAAATAAAATACACTAGAAATTTCAAGTTTAAAAATTGTTATTATAGAAATCTTTTCAAAAATTAATCAGATCCTCACAAAAACATAAATTTGAAAAACGGCCAAGTTCCTATCAAAAATTTCGGCCATTAAAAGTTGTGAGATATAAATTTTGACCAAGTTCTTCTTTGCCACAATACCTAACACAGAAATATATTATGTGTTATATAAATTTGTAATCGTAAGGGTCTCATATAATTTCTAGATAATCTGATAACTTGGCAATATTACAATATATTAATATAATTAATATTATCGTAATATTACAATATTACGAGAATTGACCATAAAAAAAACAAATAAAATATTTTTTTGTCATTCGTTACTTGAATATTGTTTATCGTGACTTTTCCTTATAATAATAAATATTATTGTATTGTTATTATTTTGAAAAAAGAGTTATTAAAAAACATGTGCAATTGAAATATGTTTTGTCGTTCGTTACTTGAATATTTAAAAAAAAAATTATTTTAGTAAAAGCTAACAATTTTCCAAAAGAACAAGGTGTGCTTTAATTGTAATAACTTTGTAACAAAGAAGCATGTAAAAAATTTAAGTTTGTCATTCGTGACTTTTTTTTTGTCACTCGTGACTTTTACTTGTAATATTAAATATTATTATGAGTAATAATTGCATTGAAAAAAAGTTATTAAGAATATGTGCAATTGAAGTTTTTCTTGGCATTCGTTACTTGAATATTTTTTTCCGGATATCCAGACAAGCTTTGAATAAAAGCAAAAAGTTTTCCAAAGGAACAAGTTATGCTTTAATTGTTATTACTTTGATTTTTTAAAAGTAAAAGGAAATGCATGTTTGCAAGTTATTTGTCATTCGTGACTTTTGCTTAAAACTATAAATAAATATTATTACATTATTATTATTGAAAAAAATTATTAAAAAAATCTGTGCATTTGAAGTAGTTTTTTTTTGTCATTCGTTGCTTGAATATTTATTTCAAAAATTCAACCAACCTTTGAGTAAAAGCAAAATTTTTCCAACACAACCATTGCAATAACTTTGATTGCAAAAAAAAAACGTAAAAAATTAAAAGAGAAATGTTTTAAAAAGGCACGTTTGGAAGTTTCTTGTCATTCGAAATTTTTGCTTATAACATTGAATTTTATTATGCATAAATAATTGTTTCAACATATGTGCAGTTAAATTATATATTTTATCATTCGTTACTTGAATATTTATTGCAAAAATTCAGGCAAGCTTTGGGTAAAAGCAAAATTTTTTCAAAAATAACAAATTGTCTTGTAGTTGTATTAATTTTGATTGTGAAAAAAAAAGAATTATATAAACAATCGTAATTCGTGACTTGATTATTTGTATAGATTTTTTTGTGTTAGAAAAGGAAAAGGCATGTTTGCAAGTTTTTTGTCATTCGTGACTTTTCTTTATAACATTAAATAATATTATAAGTAATAACTGCATTGCATAGAAAAATGTTTAAAAAAAACTTGCAATTCAAGTATTTTATGTCATTCGTTACTTTAATTTTTATTCCAAAAATTTAGGCCAGCTTTGAATAAAATCAAAAATTGTTCAAAATGAACATATTGTGTTGCAGTTGTACTTATATTGTGATAGATAGAAACATGTAAAAAATTGTAGTTCGTGACTTATTTATTCTTTTAGTTTCCTTATTATGATTTCGGTAGTTTATTCTTTGGATTTGATTTAAAGTAATTCCAAGCAATCAAGGTATGGTAAAATCATAGCGTTGTAAAGTTAGGTAACGAATGACAAAAATATTAGGCAATGATGTGGTAAAAAAATATTATAAAATAAAATTAAAATATAAGGCACATATTCATAGTTAAAACAAAGTATACTTTTGAAATTTAAAACCAGTAAAACTGGTTTTTCTTACTTTTCATACTTTATTTTTACTATTAATATGCCTAAAAAAATTTTTACATTCCAAAAACTTTTTTTAAGAAAAGAAATCAATAGAAATAAAACTACTTCCATATATTTGCAATGATATTCTTTGATGTATAATATATTTGAGATACATTTAAGGAATACTGATATTAAAATTTGTCTCATTCAGTTTAATTCATGCTAACAGCACCTCCGTGTTCTTTAAAATAATGTTTCCTAAATACCAAAATATGTAAAGAAAAAAAATTATTTTTTAAATACTTGCAAATACTTGATACTTCTTTTTGTCTCTCAACTTTAAAAAAAACATTACTTTTTAAACTCTTATATCCTGTGGCTAAGAAACAAAAAAAAAAATAAATAAAAAACAAAAAAAAAATTAGTGTTTTATTTCGAAGTATGAAACAAACCACGATTTCAACCTTGTTGTAATAAAATTACCTCCTACAAAAACAGAAATGCAATATAATCCCATACACAGCTAAACTTGTTAATTTGCACTATAGTTTCATGAAGAAAAACCACAAGCAAACTTGATGTGTTTCCTCTCTCTCCCTCTCTCTTTTGTATCGTTCACTATCAAAAACTCTTTCTTTTTTATTTCTCTTTTTTTGTTCAAAAACAATTGTGCATCTTCAACCATATTTGCCAAGTCTTAGAACCGAAACGCGTGAATACTGACGCATAAAGCAACCTCAATGTAATACTAACAATTGTCAATAGCAAAAAAAGAAAAAAGAAACTCAATACAAGTTGTGCGAAGAAAAAAGTTTGTGAAATCTTAAAGTTTGAATGAAAATCAAGCAAACCTTATGAGAAAGAAATAAAGAGAAAAAAAAATAATAATTCTAAATGGAGGAAGAAAAAAAAGTTAAACAAGTGATAGTACTATATTCGGCTATGCCGAATCTTATATACCCTTTACCAAAGTGCGTTTATATAGTATAGAGATACATACATAAGCAAATACATAAAGTAATTTGACCTAGTTACTTTTATGTACAAAAAAAATTAATTTTCAAACCCTAGAATCATCAAATTATATTTTTCTCATTCCTTTTATCAATATAGTAGTTCTTAAAAAATATAGAAAGTGTGTTAAGTGATAAAAGAAAAAAGGGAATTCCAAAAAAATGTTTTATTTAGTTACCTTAATATCTAGAAAAAAAAGTTCAAAGTTTCCAGCTCTGGAGATGTGATTTTTATTTTTATAATTTTTCAAACCAAACTTTTCATTCCAAAACGTAAAATATGTATAATTTATAAAGGAAAATTAATTAGACTTAGTTACTTTAATATATCACAAAAAGTGTAAGTTTCCCAACCCTGAAATCATCCTTTTTCATTTTTCTGATTTCTTACATCAATCTCTTTCTCGTACTGAAGTATAAAATAAATTTATTTTATAAAAAAATAAAAATTAGTTTTCGGTAGCTAATTTTTTATATCACTAAAAGTGTGGGCTTACCAACCCTGAAATCATGGTTTTTGATTTTTCTGATTTCTTGTACCAATCTCTTTCTTTTAAGAATATAAGATATCTTTAATTTATAAAGAAAACGAAAAATTTGCTTTAGTAACTTACTTTTGTATAAAAAAAGGTAAAGTTTTCCAACCCTGGAAACGTGTTTTAAACTTTTTTAAATTGAAATACCAATTTTATTCGTACTATAGTATAAAATAAGTTTATTTATTTAATAAAAAATTAAAATTAATTTTCGGTAGTTAATTTTTTATATCACAAAAAGAGTAAGTTTCCTAACCCTGGAATTATCCTTTTTAGATTTTCTGATTTTTTACACCAATCTCTTTCTTTTAAGTATATAAGATATCTCTAATTTATAGAGAAAAAAGAAAAATTTGCTTTATTAAATTACTTTTGTATAAAAAAAGTTAAAGTTTTCCAACCCTGGAAACATCTTTTTAATTTTATGAGGTTTAATTTTTAATTTGAAATACCAATTTTATTCGTACTATAGTATAAAATAAGTTTATTTATTTAATAAAAAATTAAAATTAATTTTCGGTAGTTAATTTTTTATATCACAAAAAGTTCCAGTTTCCCAACCCTGGAATCATCCTTTTTGATTTTTCTGATTCCTTACACCAATGTTTTTCTTTTAAGAATGTAAGATATGTTTAATTTATAAAGAAAAGGAAATTGTATTAATAAGTTACTTTTGTATAAAAAAAAAATAAATAAAAATTTTTCAACCCTGGAAACGTCTTTTTAAATTTTTAATTTTTTTTTTTATTTGAAATACCAATTTTATTCGTGGTGAAGTATAAAATAAGTTTATTTAATAAAAATAAATAATAAATTAGTTTACGGTAGTTAATTTTATATATCACAAAAATTGTAGGTTTTCCAACCCAGGAATCATCCTTTTTGCTTTTCTGATTCCTTACATCAATCTCTGTACTTTAAGAACATAATATATGTATAATTTGTAGAAAAAAGGGAAAATTTGTTTTAGTAAGTTACTTTTGTATAAAAAAAAAAAAATTAAAGCTTTCCAACCCTGGAAACGTCCTTTTCATTTTTATACCCTTTACCAAAAAATGGTAAAAGGGTATATATAGGTTTTTTTGATTTTTTAACCCCCGACTAAAAAAAGGGGTGTTATAAGTTTGTAGTGTGTGTCTGTGTATCTGTATATCTGTGTGTCTGCCTGTGTCCACGTACAGCCCAAACGGCTGGACCGATTTTCATTTTTCTGTTTGAAAGATGACTTGATCGAGAGGGTTCTTAGCTATGTTTGAAAAAAATCGGTCCAGCCGTTTAGAAGATATAACATCTTTTCTGAAAAAAGTCGGGGGTTTTTAAAATTTTTAATTTTTGTTATTTTAAATTTTTTTAAAAGTGAAATACCAATTTTATTCATTTTTAAGTATAAAATAAGTTTATTTAATAAAAAATAATAAAAACTACTTTTCAGTAGTTATTTTGTATGGCAAAATGAAGTTTAACTTTCCCAGCTCTGAAACCATGTGCCCGATTTTGCTGATTTTCAATACCAATCTTATTTCGACCAGTTCTGACCCACCAGTCCAAGAACGAAGTCTCTAGCTTATCTGGGAGCTTCGGAAAACCGATTTCACGTACAGACAGACGGACAGACGGACAGACGGACATCGCTTATTTGTCTTCCCTATGCATAACTATCCAGAATATATATACTTTATGGCTCGCTTATTAATATTCTGGAAATTACAACCGGAATTACAAACCTATATATACCCTTTTACCATTTTTTGGTAAAGGGTATACAAATGATAAATCACAGCACAGCAAATGTTAGATGGGAAAACTGGCAAAAGACTAAAACTTTCAAATGCATCAGTTCAAAAGAAAAAAGCAGAGACATAAAAACTTGTAAGTAAAAGAAAAGAAAAGAAATAAAAATATGCAGTTCCATTTTAAGTATTAAGAGAAAGAGGAAAAAACAACCTTCAGCACAGCACACGACTTCAAAAGAAATAAAAAATTTATTAAAAACAAAATAATAAAATAGCAAAAAAATACTTCAAGTATTGGGCGTAAATAAATGCCAACATCAGACTTATCAAGACTAACTACAGTATTACTTTTTTTTTAAACAACCACATTTACACCAAAAAGGGAATGAAACAAAATCCAAACAAAATATTACCTGGTATTATATATATAAAAATATGGGCGAATTTAACCAGGGAGAAAATAATAACCATCTACAAAAAGCAATAACAACAAATGGAATAACTCTAATAAAAATAAATTTTTTTTAAACAAAAATCAATTTAGAAAATTTAAATTGCAAAAAGCAAAATATTTCAAGAGGATTTTAATATTTTATAAAATAAAACGAGATCTAATTTAAAATACTGGGCACGTTTACCGACCATAAGGATTTCATTTTAAATATAAATATTTTGAAATTTATTTATATTTATTATCCATAATTTTGTTGAAAAAAAAAAAACATTTGCTCTTTTGTGGTTAGTGATAAAAAGACTATTAGTTTGTTTTTCCTCTTTTCTTTTAAAATTCTTTTCTCTGCCTTAAAAACTTCATAGAAATAAAGAAATAAATATATTTTTCTCAAATCAATTCAATTACAATTTAATTTATGAATTTAGAGTTTTTTATATATTCTCTTGTAACATAAAAAAGTTTTTTAGCGATTCAATAATTGTCTTATCTATATTGAGTTGAAAAGCCGGTTTAAAAAATGTAGCAATTGCTTTTATTGCTGAAAAAAAATTTATGACCTTAATGTAAAAAGTTATATTTGAAAAAATTATAAACAGTTTCTGTATTAATATTCATAATCGGTTTTATATTTAATTATAGCATATAAAGGGTGTTTTTTATTGAGGTATAGAACTTTAAGTTGGCATCACTTTTTTAACTGGCGGCCATTTTGTCAGCTGTCAAGTGATTAATATTTAGTTTGGTTCGCCATTTCATCATGAACAAGTTGACAAAAGAACAACGCTTGCAAATCGTGCAAATTTATTTCGAAAGTAATGGTTCAGTTCGCGAAGTTTACCGCAAGCTCCGTCCATTTTATGGTCGACATAATCGTCCATCAGAGCAATTAATTCGGTTAACCATGGATCGTTTTCGCACTACGTTTACTCTATGTGATAATACGCATCCGCAGAGACGTCGAACAGTGCGCACCGAAGAAACAATTGCCGCTGTAGAGCAAAGTGTTGAAGAGGACCCGAATGAATCGATTCGCCACCGTGCACAGCAATTGGAGCCGACTAACCGACTATTTTGTTCCCGAATTGGATGGCATGAATGTGGATGAGTTGTAGTTCCAACAAGACGGCACTACATGCCACACAGCGCACGTCACAATCGATTTATTGAAGGAAACATTCGATGAGCGCATAATTTCGCGGAATGGACCTGTCAATTGGCCACCAAGATCGTGTGATTTGACACCATTGGATTATTTTCTTTGGGGATATGTGAAGTCGCTCGTCTACGCCAACAAACCAGAAACGTTAGGGGACTTGGAAGCCAACATTCGTGGCGTTATTGCCAACATACGGCCCCATATGCTCGAAAAAGTGGTTGAAAATTGGACCTGTAGAATTGGCTTTATTCGAGCCAGCCGCGGCGGCCACATGCCCGAAATCATATTTAAACATTAATGGCATAAAATTATCCTTCCAATAAAGCCAAATTGATGGACATTAAAACGATTTTCTTGTGTTTTATTTCAATTCGAAGTTCTATACCCCTCAAAAAACACCCTATATTTGAAATTAAAACTACACAGAAGAAAATAATTCTAATATTTGAATAAGAAATGTAAATTTAATAACTTTTTTTGCGTTATTATTCGTTTTAGCTCTCTTTTCGTTTTGACGATTGTTTCGGGTTTTGGCAATTTAGTTTAGTTTAAGTATGGAGATTTTTTGGCGATTTTTTTAAGTTTTAGCGATTTGTTTTAGTTTTGATGCTTTTTGTTTACTTTTTAGCGATTTTTTTCGTTTTGGTGATTTAATTTTGTTTAACGATTTTTTTTATTTTTGACGTTCTTTGTTTCGTTTTGGCTATTTTTTCCAGTTTATAGCGATTTTTGAGTTTTCTCTTTTTTTTTAGTTTTTGGCAATTAAGTTTAGTCTTACGATTTTTTTTTTAATTCTGACGCTTTTTGTTTCGTTTTTGTCGATTTTCGTCGATTTAGTTTAGTTTTAGGTTTTTTCAGTTTTCATGCTTTTTATTTCCTCTTGGCGATTTTTGCCGTTTATGACGTT
The DNA here is from genome assembly GCA_949987645.1 of Tachina grossa. Lineage (NCBI taxonomy): Eukaryota > Metazoa > Arthropoda > Insecta > Diptera > Tachinidae > Tachina > Tachina grossa. The sequence continues at coordinate 33,943,434 of OX465275.1, forward strand.
TTTTGACTTTAGGCGTTTTTTTTTAGTTTTTGGCAATAAAGTTTAGTTTTTGTTGTTTTTCTTGTTCAGACACTTTTTATATTGTTTTGGCGTTTTCGATGGTTTAGTTTAGTTTTAGCAATTTTTTTTCAGATTTTTTTCAGTTTTTAGGTATTTCTTAGTTTTAATTTTTTTTTAGTTTTTAGCGACTTTTTTATTTTTGTTAATTTAGTTAAGTCTTAAAATTTTTTTTTTATTTTATGGCAATTTTTTTCGTTTTGACGGTTTTTTTCAGATTTTAGCGATTTTTTATTTCTGGGCTTTTTAGGGTTCCGACACCAAAAGTGAAAATTAACCCTATTGTTTTCGCTACGCTGTCCGTCTGCCCGTCACACGCTATTTTCCCAAGAACCGTAAGAGCTATGGAACTGAAATTTGGACAGAGTATGTATAACCTTGGCCGCTACAACAACAAATAGACGAGAGTTAAAAATAAATGTATGTTCCAAAACGAGCAACGAAATATGTTACAATCCAATGTAATATATAGACACCAGTGTATAGAGACCAGTGTATATAGACACTTGAAATTTGTAAAGTTAGTGTGTTTTTATACAGACTACAACAAACAGTTAACACTAAAATTAAAAAAAAAATTAAATTAATGGGTGGTTCATCAGTTAATGCAATTTTTACTATGTAATTTTGAAAATTTGCTGTATCTTGGAGACCGTAAGAGGCAAACTCTTGAAATTTTCAAAAACGGTAAAACTAAAAAATCCAAAAATTATAAAATCGCCAAACCAGAAAAAAAAAATTGCCAAAAACCAAAAAAATCGGTAAAACGAAAAGAAGCACCAAATTAAAAAAGAATTTCTAATACTAAAATAAATCGGCAAATTCGAAAAAATCGACAAAAGGAAAAAAATCGCACAAAAAAAATCGCCAAAAGCCGAAAAAATTGCCAAAACGCGAAAAAGGCGTAAAATCTGAAAATTCGCCCATATGAAAAGAAATCGCCAAAATGAAAAAATCGCCAAAATTAAAAAAATAGCCAAATGGAAAAAACCCCAAAAATCGAAAAAATCGTTAAAACGCGAAAAAGGCGCCAAAACTAAAAAAAATCGCCTAAATGAAAAAAATATCGTAAAAATGAATAAAAGTCGCCAAAATTCGGTAAACGCCAAAAACCGAGCAAAATCGCCAAAACGCGAAAAAAGCACTTAAACTAAAAAATCGGCTATATGAAAAAAGAAATCGCCAAAATTAAAAAAATCGCCAAAATGAAAAAAATCGACAAAATGAAAAAAACCCCAAAAATCGAAAAAATCGTTCAAACGCTAAAAAGGCGCCAAAACTAAAAATACAGTGCTAAAAACAGAAAAAATGCAAATAAAGCCAAAACTAAAAAGCACCAAAACTAAAAAACGTTCAAAATCGAATAAACCCAAATATGAAAACAAGCCAAAACTTTTTATTATATAGGCTTAATTTCGTATTGATTTACATATGTATCTAGTGTCCGTACGAAACCCTTCCAGCGCGGGTCAAAGTCGCACTTCACTGAATCTATTTTTAGTTTTTGGCATTTTTTTTATATATATTTGTGATTTAGTTTATTTTCAGCGATTTTTTATTTTTGGGGTTTTTTTTGTTTTGGCGATTTTTTATTTTAAGATTTTTTAGTTTTGGTCTTTTTGAAAATTTCAGTAGTTTGCCGGTTTCCTAGTTTCCCAGCAAGTTGTTAAAATTACATAGTCAAAATTACATTAACTAATAGAATACCCTTTAATTTTGAATTTTTTTTTGTTTGAGTGTTAATTGTTTTGCAAAGTTAGTGCATTTTTATGCAGGCTAAAAAATGCACTAACTTTGCAAAATTTTGTGTCTATAAATAAATGTCCTATTTGTTACATTAGAATTTTATAATTTTATGTTTCTCGCTTTAGCAGAACCTTTGGTTTTTAACTGCCAAATACCTGCTGTTGTAGCTGCCAAATTTTTTTATATTCTGGGAAAACTTCAGGTTCCTACTTCCTACGGTTGTCGAGGAAACAGCCTGTGACAGACAGACAGACAGACAGACGCATATCGTAGCGAAAGCTATCGGGCTTCTTTTCACCTTTGGAGTACAAAACCCTGAAAAGAAAACTTCTTGCAAACAATAGCAATCATCAAAAAATAACCAGGTTTGAACTACTTACCGAACACAAGTTCGGGATCTTATTATTTTTTACTAGATACGACAAATCTTTGAGCTACTATCAATACTTCTACTATTAAAAGCAAGACCTGGAAAAAATTTTTTGTTTTAACTAGATATTGCTGCTTAAATCCCCAAAACCTTCAATTAATTAATAAATATTTAAAACAGAGAGCCTTATGCATCAATCCATTTTTTAATGCGTAAAAAAGGCATTGAAACAAAACTTTATAGATACAAATTAAATATAAAATAGAATTTTTTATTTCTACGGCATACTACATATGGAATAAATAACTATTTGTTAAAACTAATACTCACACAAGAATGCATACGGGCACTTAAATATACAAAAAAAACACACAAACACATACACACACATACATACGCAAAGTCATGAATATATGTATGTATAAGTTGTGAGATATATAAATATACCAACACAGCAAAAATATACACACATGCATATATTTTTCTGGCATAAAATTACCATGTAGAAAAAGCAAAAATATAAAAAGCCGGAAGGAAAGTGCATTTCCTGCCAAAAAAATAAAACACAAAAAATTTTAAGCACTTTAGATTTACTTTGCTATGCAAACGACAGTTGCAGAGAGCCATTGGTCGTCACTGCTACCAAAACCCGAACAAAACTGCTGCATAAAACTAAACTAAATAAACATCTGCTCTAAGCTACTCGTACTATTACAAAACGTCGAATCATTTAGCTTTTTGTATAAATCAAAATTGAATTTAGTTTAAAGCTTGTTGTGTGAGTTACAAGTATATAAAATTTAATGAAAAATAATTTTTGTCATTCATGGTATTTTAAAAAAATTCTGTTTTGGTTACAAGAAATTTCAACGTGATGCTATATCAACAATAGAATAAAAAAATTTAAAGAAAAATTAAAATCGGTTCGAATTGACCTAAAACTTTGAAAAAATTAATTTAATTCGAAAATCGTTTTTGGGGGCATTTCCAGATTTTCGTGTGACTCAAATATTGTTTGGAATAATGAAATTATTTTAGTTAATATTTTTGCAAGTACACTCGTGCAGATGACTAGTTTAAACTAATACAGAGAGTACATACATACATACATACATACATACATATGCACATAAATATGTGAGTAAAAAAAACACAAATCTAACACACAACCACTTTTTAAAGCCTCATTCTGAGCCAAGCATAGCACTTTTTGGCTTTAAATGTTAAAAAATAAAAATAAAAAATGTTTATATCCAACTGTAAATATATGGACATGAATGAACACATACATTTGAGTGGATAAGAAATATAAATGCGGGCAAGAGTTACGCGAAACAGCAGTTAAGCCAAAAAAAAAAAAAATAAAAAAAATCCAGCTTAAGTAATACAAGATTTGGCAGGTTTGGTTTTTTGCAATATTTAAAATGAGTACCAGTCAGCAGTGGCGCATATTTGGTACTTTAAATATGTTTACAAAATATACACTTGCAGTTTTAACAAACTTAATTTCAAAAATATTGTCAATAATATTCCTGTAAAGTCTAAAATTTACAGAATTTTTAGCCTTAACGAAGGCAATATTAAAATTTTTTTTTAGGAACGCCTAAAAAAATTGTGGAATAACAAATTATTTGTAAATATATTAGCTATTTACGTGATGCACTACCCTATACAATCGTGCGACTTTTGAGAAAATACACTCCTGGTATGATGTAGTGTATGAACATTTTCAAAAGATAATATCAATTCATTATATCATGGTTGTATTTCTTCGTAGATCAAAAGATTGTGCACGATAGTGAGTCATAGATTTCAAGGATAATCTGAATTTAAAACAAGTAAGAGTGCTATACTCGACTGTGCCGAATCTTATATACCCTTTACCAAAGTGTTTTTATGAAGTATAGAGATACATATAAATATAAGCACATACATAAAGTATAAATAAAAAGAAAAAAATAATTTGACCTAGTTACTTTTATGTACAAAAAAATAAATTTAAAAACCCTAGAATCATTATATTCAATTTTTCTGATTCCTTATATCAATCTAGTAGTTCTTAAAAAAATATATAGAAAGTGTGTTAAGTAAAAAAAGAAAAAAGGAAATTTAAAAAAAATATTTTATTTAGTTACTTTAACATCCAGAAAAAAAGTTCAAAGTTTCCAGCTCTGGAGCTGTGGTTATTATTTTTAAAATTTTCTACACCAAATTTTCTTTCCAAAAGGTAAAATATGTATAATCTATAAAAGAAAAGATAAAAATTAATTAGACTTAGTTACTTTTATGTATCACAAAAGTGTAAGTTTCCCAACCCTGAGATCATTCTTTTTGATTTTTCTGATTTCATACACCAATTTCTTTCTTTTAAGAATTTAAGATATGTTTAATTTATAGAAAAAAGGAAAAATTTGTTTTAGTAAGTTACTTTTGTACGAAAATAGTTAAAGTTTTCCAACCCTGAAATCGTCTTTTTAATTTTTAATGGTTTTTTTTATTTAAAATACCAATTTTATTCATACGCAAGCATAAAATAAGTTTATTTAATTAAAAAAAAATAAAAATTAATTTTCGGTAGTTAATTTTTCATATCGCAAAGAGTGTAAGTTTCCCAACCCTGGAATCCCCCTTTTTGATTTTTCTGTATTCCTAAAAACAATTTTTTTTTTAAGAATGTAGGATATGCTTAATTTATAGTAAAAAAAGGAAAAATTTGTTTTAGTAAGTTACTTTTGTATAAAAAATAAGGTTTTTCAACCCTGGAAACGTCGTTTTAATTTTTTTAATTTTTTTAATTTGAAATACCAAATTCATTCGTACTGAAGTATAAAATAAGTTAATTTTATAATAAAAAATTAAAATTAGTTTTCGGTAGTTAATTTTATATATCACAAAAAGTGTAAGTTTTCCAGCACTGGAACCGTTCTTTTTGATTTTTCAGATTTCGTACACCAGTATGTTTCTTTTACGAATATAAGGTATGTTTAATATATAGAGCAAAAGAAAAAATTTGTTTTAGTAAGTTACTTTTGTATAACAAAAAAAGGTAAGGTTTCCAACCCTGGAAACGTCCTTTTAATTTTTTTAATTTTTTTTAAATTTTTTTTTAGTTAGAAATACCAATTTTATTCATACTGAAGTATAAAATAAGTTTATTTAATAAAAAATGATTAAAAACTAGTTTTCGGTAGTTATTTTGTATGGCAAAATGAAGTTTAAGTCTCCCAGCTCTGAAACCGTCAGCTCGATTTTGCTGATTTTCAATATCGATCTTGTTTTGACCATTTCTGACACACCAGTCCAAGAACGAAGTCTCTAACTTTTCTGGGAGCTTGGGAAAACTGATTTCACGTACAGACAGACGGATAGACGGACATCGCTTATTTGTCTTCCCTATGCATAAGGATCCAGAATATATTTACTTTATGGCTCGCTTATTAATATTCTAGAAATTACAAATGGAATGACAAACCTATATATACCCTTTTACCATTTTTGGTAAAGGGTATAATAAATTCAGTGAAGTGCTATTTTGATCCGCGCACGATATGTAATTCAATACGAAGTTTACCATATATAATAAAAAGTTTTGGCTTTTTGTCGTTTTGGGGTTTTTCGGTTTTGAGCGTTTTTTAGTTATGACGTTTTTTTTTGCTTTTTTTCGGTTTTTGACGATTTTTAATTTTAGCGAATTTTTTTTCATTTTGGCGATTTTTTCATATATGGGATTTTTTTTTCATGTAGGCAATTTTTTAGTTTTGTCTCCTTTTTCGCGCCTTGACAACTTGTTTCGGATTTTGGCGTTTTTTAATTTGGTTTTTTTCATTTTGGCGATTTTATCTTTTTCACTTTGGCGATTTTTTTTTTCATTTAGGCGACTTTCTTAGTTTTGACGACTTTTTCGCGTTTTGACGATTTTTTTCGGTTTTTGGGTTTTTTTTTTTCATTTTCGCGATATTTTCATTTTGTCGATTTTTTCGGTTTTGCCGATTTATTTTAGTGTTAATTTTTTTTTTGGCTATTTTTTTGGATTTTGGCGATTGTTTTTTTTTTTTTTGGTTTGGAGTTTTTATAATTTTCGGATTCTTTTAGTTTTACTGTTTTTGAAAATTTAAAAGAGTTTGCCTCTTACGGTTTCCAAGATATAGTATTAACTGATGGACCAGCATTTAATATAAATTTTTTTAAAATTTTACTGTTAATTGTTGTAGTCTATATAAAAATACTTCAATTTTAAAAATTTCCAATTTCAATATATATTATATATTATATTACATTGGATTTTAAAATTTTTCGTTGCTCGTTTTGGAACACCCTTTAATTTACTCATGTATTTGTTTTTGTAGCGGCCAATGTTCTACATACTCTGTCCAAATTTCAGGTTTTTGTTTTCAGTATAAGTTGTAAGTCGAAACAGGCCATTAAAATTTATTTCCTGCAAAACTAACTTTTTTGAGTTATTTCTATGTTGCAATAAATCAGCGATATATATTCTTAAAAAATCTAAGGAATTAAGGAAAAAGTGCTTGAGTCATATTTTACTATTTTGCAGGAGAGCACTTTTAAGGGTTCAATTCGGTTTTCAGAAATTTATTTCTTTTACATTTAAATTGGAAAGTTCTTTATTAACTTTTATATTTTTTTTTTTAATCAGATATCGTTTTATACACTATAACTAACACATTTAAGTTGAAATATACTAAAGTATAAAGTAAGTTAAGATATTATTCGAAATGAGATAAGATGTTTAAAAAAGATAAGCTGGAAGTCATAGTGCCATAACTTCCTGAAAAATCGTACAAATTAATTAAGATTTTGACCAGGGGTACTTTAAAATATATATATGTGAATATATATATATATATATATATATATATATAGTTTCCAATTTGCATACAACACAGAAAAAAATGATTTTGATATTTGAATACGAAAATCGTTGATTCAATAAAAAAATCTTTCGAATTTTCTGTGATGACGATTTTTGCATTATTGATAAATACAATTGTATGCATGTTTATTGAATATATTTTTTTTCAGTCAATAAAGAAATTTAATGAATCAAAAAAAAAAAAAGTTGTTGAGTGAAATTTTATTTTCAGTGATAATTGTTATTGTGTTGATGAATGTCACATTTTTCAACCACTTTTTGTTTGCTTTTGCTTGGCTGCTATTAAAACTAACCCCCTGTTTGTGTAAGACGTTTGAGTTAGAAATCTAAGCGCTTCTGTAATAGATTAAAGAAAAGTTGTACGAGTTTCCTTTAGTCTATTACAAAAACGCCAAGATTTTTAACTCAAACGCTTTACACAAACAGGGTGTAAATGTGTTTGGAATGAGTCGAACCGGCAATCTCTTGACTAATAAACTAACGTACTTACCACTCAGCTAAAGAGCAAATCGTGTTTGGAATAATGAATACACGCAAAACATGATTTCTTTTGTTTCTTCTAATCTAAAAATAGCTTTGTTGAGTAAAAAAAAAACAAGCCACTAAGTTTTTCGGCACATGACCAGGTTTAGTCCATCGGTGAACATCATGTAGGAAATTTTTGCAAATCGAATTCACACGTATTCTTATTATCTTTCATTTAGTGTTATCTGAGATAAATTTTTGCTTATCTTTTTACTCATTTTTCTCAAACGCGCTGCGAGAAATTTATTGTGTATGCTGTTTATGTTAAAAAATGCTTTTGCTTACGTGAAAATTAAAAATTATTTTCTCTTACAAATTGGTTTTTAGCGGTTTTAAACTCAGAATTTAAGTGAATAATAATGTTTATTTATTACTTTTTGTTGAAACGATTTTCTAGAAAAAAATTCTGCCTGTGTGTTTATATTTTTTGCTCACTTACACAACCTTAAATTTATCTTGATCACCCATGGTTTAGTCAATCACAGTGATGGGAAATGAGATTTGCATTTCCGTATCAAAAAAAATTTTTTAGAGTACTTTTTTGGTCCCGAGAGTACCAAAAATTATTATTTTTTATTTAAATTTTATTAACAAAAAATTATATAAAATTCATTTACAAAGAAATAAAAAAGGAACACAAAGCGTGTAAATTAGGAGGCGGTAAATTTTTTTTAATTGTATAACAAAAACGTAATCTACACGAAATTTTGAGAAAATTCTTCGAAGAAACCATGGGTCTAAAATCAAACCCTATACCGCACCTCTCGACATGAAAATTTATTTCCTTAAAAAAAAAAATTGTTTTTAATTAAAACTCTTCCAATCCATTTTCGAATGATTAGTATTTCTCCCAAGCAAGTACTCCCTGCTTTTAATTTTTTCATGAGGTAGCTTAGATTTATCTATAATGATTAGTTCCCTATTTTACTCTTTAAAGTCAATGTCCTTAAATAAGGCAGTAACCAAACAAGAAGCAGTTCTATCGCAAATGCCAAATATATCGCACACTATGACAAAGTTTAAGATGTCGTACGTATTAGTACTAGTATATGGTATTTTTTGTCTCGTATGTGATCTTGCAAATTCCAATCCCGATTCAACGTTCATACTCGAGGCAGGTCTGTATGAAGTATGTAGGCTTAGTACTGGCTCCTTAGATTGGTGATCAACGATTACCGGAATCGTATGTTTTCTGGTGGTATGTTGGTCAAGCACGAAATCTTTTAGGTTATAAGGAATCAACCCGCATCAGAATTGCGTTGAATTGCAAATTTCAATAACTTTTTAGCAATTTTCGAAAAACTCCCATACAATTGTTTTTTTTCCAACTTTAATTAATTTCAATCACTATGCAAACTAAAAGCACTAAAGTTCTGAATAGGCAGAAAAATCTATACGGAAAAATTTTACGAATAAGAAGAGTGGATAGTTCCATTATTATGTGTTATATATTTAAAAAATTAGTCAGTAAACATGGTTTTTAACGCGAACTGTAAAATGCATAAATCAATCAAAACGAAAAAAAATTTTAAAAAATATTATTCTTTGTTTTTATGTCAAAAAAATGGTAAACGCAAATCGGGATTTTTGGATAATTGAATATTTTGTTTACTTTTAATAGATACTGTATATTATATATAGTATTGAATAAAAAAAATACTGTTATAGCTTAGGAAGAGAAATTTAATTCTCATGTCGAGAGGCGAGGTATAGGGTGTGATTTTAGACCCATGTTTCTTCGCAAAATTTTCTTAGAATTTTATGTAGATTTCGTTTTAGCTATACAATTTTTAAATTTTTTTTCATCCATCCAAATCGACCCAGCCTAATATACATACATATGTATTATGCACATAGGTAAAAATTTTGAAGTTACAATAAGAAGAATTTTTAGACTTTAATAAATCTTTGGCCTGGATAAGACTTGATACTCTAAGTAAAGTAAAGTCTGTAACTTTGTTTTGTTTTCATGAGATTTTGGTAAGAGAAGATCATATTCATCTGAGGCGTTTATAGTTTTAGCCACTGTAGACCAGAAACTGCATATATTTTCTGTTGTTAATGGTATCAGTTCGTCCATATCAGCCAATGCTCTATATTGGTTGCTAGTATTTTCAAAATTTTGCTTTTTGCTGGAAAACCTTTTAATTAAAAGTGGTATAATGCTGTTGGTTTTACCACATAAAACATTTTCAGGGGGAAACTTACTAAACCAATTTAACATTTCATTGTAAAAATCCACTTTTGCCCTCAGAACTTGACAGAATTTAATAAAAAAATTTTACACTGTACACTGATTTAAAACGGTTGTTTCAACATGATTTGTGACTACATATGTATGTATAGATCAACTTCTGTGCCACAAAAATCTCATTTTGTCAAATATGCTTTTCGTTTATATTTAATAGTGAAGGTTACACTTTTCTAAAATATCTTTGAGAATTTTAATTCTTTGCAAAAATATATGCATACGAGCGTTTTTTTTTGGCTGCATTTCTAAGTTGGCCGTTAGAGTATAAAATGTCTTGCGGTAGTACTACGGTACTTTTTCATGTCAAATAGTATAAAAAAAAGTACGATCGTACCAACTTTCCCATCACTGGTAAATCAACAAGCAAGGAAAACACCAACACAAACAGATGACATTAAATGATATTTTAAAATGTGCGGAATTGATAAATACAATATTCAAGTTAATGACAAATATTATTGAAACTAAAATTTTATTCAATAACATGATTTTATTGAAAATAATTCTTGTCTATATTTTTCTGTGAAGTCAATGAAGACATGAAAAAATATTCTTCTCTCAGGAGGTGATGGTACAAGCTATATACATATATGAAATTTTTGCACAAGAAAAAATGCAAAATGCCACATTATTCTACATTATTATCTCAAAAAAATCACTTTTTGAGTTATGACACTATTGAAGTAAATGAGCGATATGTTGTCTTTTCTTAAGGACTTAATAGCTTCTACATCAACGATGGCTCGAAATTGGTTATTTATAGTCCAATATTTTTTGGTACTAATTTTTTCATGTATTATAATAGGAAACAATTTCAAATAGTACTAAAAAATACAATTGTATCAACTTTTCCATCCCTGATATAAATACATATGTATATAATTGTTGTACCCACTAAATAATTTTATACACCACTTACGAATGTATATTATTTGAACTTTCTCTTTATTTATGTGCTTCTTTACTTCAATCTTAAATTAAGCTCTATTTTTATCTATGCAATGCTGTGACTTTTAACGTTATTAAAACGTATAAAAAAAATATATGCACAAAATTTGAAGTATGAAAATTAAATAAACTGTTTTTTTAGTTTTTTTTTTTTTTAAATAAGTCTCTGTATCTGGGTAAAATCAGGAAAAATAATTTTCAATTGAATCTTGTTTGTTGCCTGATATATAAAATCTACAAAAGTATTTATCTGTATATGTGTATTTGTGTGTCTGTGTGTGTGTGCTTTTGTGAGCATTTATAAACCATTTTTTGAATAAAGTTAAAACTGCTGCTGACAGATTAATGAGTCAAACACACATTTTGTGCGTGCATTTTTTTTTTAAATTAATCAAAAAAAAAAAAAAGAAAGGTAATGATAAAAAAAGCATTCGAGAATACTTAGTCAAAAAAAGTTTCAGCTTTCAACAACCAAAAAAAAAAAAAAAAAAAAAAACAAAAAAAGCTTCTCTTTGTACTTTTCTTTTCAATTGACGTTATTCTTTGTTATAGAAATTCATACAATTTCCGCTGGTTTTGACTCTGTACCAGAAAAATAAAAAAATATATTATAATGCAACTATATTTACTATCATCCACCAAATATAAACTTGAGCATACGAGAAAAGAAAAATGCTGAAAATTAAATGAATAGAATAGGAGTGCAATACGAAAAGAATTATTATCAAATGTGAACATTTTCAAAAGACTGTTGCTTGCTGCATGTGCGAACGTATGGAATATTAAATTCTAAGACTTATTCGTAGCCAGCCCTCGCGCGCAAGCCAAGGAATAGCAAAAGAGCAAGTTGATTGCAAACTAAATTAGTCGTGTTAGAAAAATTCTAAGAAATAAAATGCAACGCATGCATTATAAACTAACAAAAGCTGACTTATAATGCTGCACAATTTTTCAAGAATGTTTTTTTTTTCAAAAAGAAATTATATACTTGCTTTTGATAAATGTACATAAGAGCACATATCGTTACCTTAATATAGAAAGGGTTTTTCGAAATTGAGATTTTTGTATATTTCTATAAAGGAACATATGTGACAGCGTATAGAGAAAGTGACCTAAGGGTAAAAAAAATCAATTTTCACTTTTTTTTTGATGTGGACAACAACTGAGCATCGATTGAATGAGATCGATCCCATGCCCCAAAAGTGTTCCCTCCCAGAGATATGCGCGTCTTATGATGATGATGATACACCAAAGATACACGTATTTAAATCTTTAAAATGGCTCTCTTGAACAAACCCGGTTTTCACCCTTAGTTCCCTTTGTATTTTGCGCAGTCACATATAAAAAATCAACAAGAATGCTCACTTGTTGCAGCATTTTAGTTGATTTTAAGATTTCATATGCTTCAGATATTTTATCCGAACTTAATTTCGAATGCACTAAGTTATCTGGTAAATAGAACACTGTTTTCCGTTTTTGAAACTTTGCGATTTCAAAACGAAATGGTTTCCAGAACCTGGCCGATAATGAATCGAAAAATGCAAAAATCTCGTTTTAAAAAATATAATGTGTTGGAACCTTTCTATATTAAGGTAACAATAGAGATGTGTATATCGTCAGTTGAAATGCAAAACCACGTAACTAACAAAAAATTCAAAATCACATTTTGAATTAATTATTTGGTATTACATCGAAGCACATCTCGCTCGCTATAAATTTTCCAACCATTATTTTAACAATCAGCTGAATAAAAAATTAAAAAAAAACTTTAATTTAGTCACTTGAATAATTTTGTTTATGTTTTTCTCACTCCTATTAAATTAAAAAAAGTGTAGTTACGTGGTTTAGCTTTTCAGCTAACGATATGTTAATATAAATGCTTTATATGTTAAAAATATGTGTATATTTGAATAAAAAAAATATTTCTTATATGTGCGAGCTTAAGCCATGAGAATTAATGTGTCCTTGCGTTTAAGTGTTAAGGGGTTTTACTCACTCGTTTTTTTCTAAAGGATTATAGACTATAATATTAAACAGAAAATTAAGTGAATATTTTGTTTACATTACATTAACTTTTTCCTTTTTGCAAAATATATACATCTGTAGGAAAGTTTATTTTTCTACCCTTCACCAAAAATGGTAAAGAGTACTTTTCCACATATACATAGATATATATATATGCGGCACATAAAGTATCAATGTATATCTAAAGCATATTCGGGGTCCTTATAAATAGGGAAGACTATGTAGTAAGCGATGTCTGTCCATTCGTCTGTAACTGAAATTGGTTTACCGAATCCCCCAGAAAAAGTAGTGGCTTTGGTCTTTTACTGGTGTATCAAAAATAGTCCAAAATAAGATTGGTATTAAAAATCAGCAAAATCAAAAAGATAGTTTCAGAGCTGGGAAACCTACACTTTTTTTTGTCATATAATAGTAACTATTTAGCTAAAACCAATTTTTGCTTTTTATTAAATAAACCTATTTTATGTTTCAGTCAAAATAAAATTAGTACTAAAATTACAAAAAAAAAAAATACAAATTCGAATCCAGGGTTGGAAAACTGGAACTTTATTTGGCATATGAAAATAGCCTACTACAAGTAATTTTTTCTTTTTCTCCATAAATTAAACATATTTTATTCAAATGGGAAAAAAATTACTAAATGAAACAGAAAAATCTAAAATTATTGTTCCAGGGTTAGAAAACTATTTGTTTTGTATATAAAAGTAACCATGTCAAATGATTTTTTTCTTTTCCTTTAGAATTTACGTATAATTGATGTTTAGGAATACGGTATACAAGATCAGGAAAATGAAAATCCACAGCTCCAGAGCTGGAAAACTTATACTTTTAATGGTATGCAAAAATAACTGCCTGCAAGTATTTTTTTTTTCTTGGTCATTTAGCCATTATGTCAACGGCAACATACCTGGGTATGTTTTTAGTTTTGAAAACGCTGTAGCTATAAACTGGATAACCGGATCGACTTGAAATTTCTTGATATCCTAGTCAAAACTGTTTTATGCAATAGTTCCAAGTTTGGTTAGGATTAGATCATCCGTTCGGAAGATAAAGCCCATTTACAAAGTTGCACCCTTAAATCAACAGAATACATACCTGGGTATGTATAGTAAAACGCATGCAAATATGATAATATAATATAAAAGTATAGTTTATTTTGAGCTAAGTTTTGTAATTATTTTTTTATTATTATTATATAATGTCAGTTTTAATTATTTTTGCTTAAAATTATTGAAATTCAAATACATCTATCGCATTGGGGTAAGTCTTTGGAATGCTCTGCGCACACTGGTTTGTTGCATAATGTGCATGCTTTACGAGTAGGGCGTCGTTTCGAGTAGATGTAGCAATTCCCCTTTACTTTTAGCCGGCCCGTACTATCACGTTCCTCCGATGCATGTGCCTCAGCATCCACAACTCCGATGGGCCCACCTTTCATGGCTTCGATGGCGTTGCGCGTTGAAAAATCTCTGGATATTCTGCTGTTATTCGCCCTTCTTTCCATTTCTGGCTTGCACAATTGCTCGCTAAGCTGATGGAGAAACATCCTACGGCGGCTTGTAGATGTCTTCAGGTGAGTGTTGTTGTCAATGTATATTACGTATGCAGCAAACGCAGCAACGTCCACAATATTATAAGAGAAAGCCAGAGGCCATCTATTTGTGCGCCGCTTCGTACTAAATTCGGACAAGCACTTGTCCATGTTATCAACGCCACCTTTGGTTTTGTTGTAGTCCAATATAAGCAATGGTTTCTTCTTAGGACCGGTCGTTTCTGTTGTATAATGAGTAGTGGACAACATTACAACTGCCTTGTTTTTCTTGGGAACGTACGAGCACATCGTAACGTGATTAGAGAACCCAAACATTGATGATTCAGCCTCACGTCGTTTCGGGTTGGCAAATGCTGCTGGCACGAATGTACGCCTTTTGTTGCAAGTACCCAATATAGATAAATTGTTGTCTAACATCAAGGTTTTTTCCAAGTTGTAGCTAGTGAAAAAGTTGTCACATACAATATTTCTTCCACTTCCAGCAAAAAGGTTGACACATAAATCCTTTACTACTCTTTCGCCAACGTTTCTTTCACGCTCACCAGACGGTGGCATTCCTGTATAGATTTGTCCCTGCTTTGAAAAATTATATTCAATTTAGTTATTTAGATTTTCAACAATTTTCAACAATATTCATTGTACCTGCAATGGATAGGAAGAAATGGAGTCGCACACCCACCACACTTTTATTCCATTTTTGGGAGGTTTTGATGGTATGTATTGCGTGAAGCCAGTTCCACCACGATAAGCATACAATTGTTCATCTACGGTGACGTTGGCTCCAGCCACGTAATATCTACGACGACAGCTGTTAAGCATCAAAAAACGTCCGATATTGCTGCTGCTTTGTCAGTTTGTTTTCGTTGCTGGCGTGTGTTTCCATTATCAAAACGTATGAAGCGGCTTATTTCCCAAAATCGTCGTACACTCATTGCGGCACGATGTAGTGGATGTGAAGTAGTTTTCCACAAATCTTTCGTATGCACGTAACCAGAACGTGTAACGCCACTTAGCAAAAGTAGGCCCAAATATGCATCAAATTCACTTTTTTGTTATGGGAATCCATGATCTCGGTTCTCTTGTTGGATGTTTTGCGTTGTCAATATCATAAAATTGCCTTGCCTTTCGATTTGATTCACGAATAATTATGTCGCATATTTCGTTTGACATTATCAATTGGAACGTTTCTGCAATGGTCAAACCCTGCGTTGCCCGTACTGGTCCAGATTCTGCACTTCTTAGAATGTTGTGCGTACGGAATCTTACAGGTTGTGGTTGTATCGAGGACCAAACATTACCATCTCTGGCAGTAAGAACTTCGCCAGTTTCAATTGGTGCATCTTCAAGATCTTCAGATCAGATCAGAATCACTGTCGCCCTCTGGGTCATATTCTGGTAACATGGGTTCTTCAACGTCTGAGTCATCTCCACCAATATCACCTAAAGCCTCGTCACCAACTATTGAATCGTGGTCACTTGTTTCTTCTTGGCTCTCTTCAAGCGCTTGCCGAATATATGCTTGTTGTTCTTCGTACGAAAGTGCGCTTAGTTGTCGCGGAGTAAGCCATTCACCATCAGCCATTTCACTTTTAATATTTTCTTATTTCCACAAAATAAACAGAAACGTCTTTTCACTTCGAATCACAAATGTAAACTAAATTTTCTGACGATACTACAAAGAATGAAATTTCCGCAACAATAAATGTTTCTACCTGATAATATTATATATTTATTATATACGTATGTCGTCTACCTATACAACCACTTTTTTTCAACAAACAATGACTGTGAGGATGAAATTGGTTATCATAAAATTTTTTTAGCCTTTTGTCCATTTCTAACAAACTAAAAAAAATAATTCGGAAATTCCAACAAACCAGGTAGATACGTAATTAGCATTTTTATGCTAACTACGTACTATTCCCCATACAAAACGTATGTACATACCCAGGTATGCTGCTGTGGACGTGCGTAAAGCATTTTTGCTGTTGACATAAAGGTTAAATATATTTTAGTATTAAAAATCAGAAAAATCAAATATGGTTCCAGGGTTGGAAAAGTGGAAGTTTATGTGGTATAAAAAAATAGCCTGCTAAAACAATTTTTTCTTTTTCTCTATAAATTAGTATAATTTAAAATAAGTATAAGAAATTGGAAAAATTAAAAACTATGATTCCAGGGTTGGAAAACTATTTCGATTTGTACATATAGATGTATATGTAACCAGGTCAAATAAAATTTTTTTTCCTTTAGAAATTACATATAATTGATGTTAGAAAAATAATAATCAACATTTCCAGAGATGGGCAACTTAAAATTTTTATGGTTTATTAAAGTAACTGCATACAACTAATTATTTCTTTGTCATTTAATTATATTTGAGAAAAGAATAAATTAGTATTAAAAATCAGAAAAATCAAAAAAATCATTCCAGATTTGAAAAATTTGATTATTTTTTTTTTTTTTTTGTAGAAAAAGTAACTAAATAAAAGTAATTCTTTTTTCTTTTTATTTAAACATATTTTTAATCCCCGACAATAAAAGGTGTGTGAAAAGTTTATAGTAGAGGGTTCTTAGCTATGTTTGAAGAAAATTGGCCCAGCCATTTAGAATATATCGCATCTTTTCTAGATAAGTTCGGGGGTTTTTAAAAATTTTTAATTTTTCTTATATATATTAGGAAGGCCTTTATTAATGTTTATTTAACACTTTAGAAAGAATTAAATTAGTATCAAAAATATAAAACAAAGAAAAAAGAGGATGTAAGGTTAGACAATTTTTGATATGTAAAAGTGAATTCATAAAACTATTTCTTTAGTTTTCTCTATAAAGTTAACATACTTTGTATTTTAAAAAGAAATAGATTGATGAAAAAATCAGAAATTGTAAAAGGTTTATTCCAGGGTTGAACAATTTTAAGTTTTTAATCCTTTGACACGGGAATTAATTCTGGCTATTGAAAAAGTTTATATATGGTTTTTATTGGATAAAGAGGCTTCAAAAAACACGTGTAAAAAATTTTGAGGAAAAATTTTTATTGCAAAGTGGGCTTTGAGGATGTTTATTTTAATGTAAAATCCGCTTCTATACGTACAATTTTTCACTTTTTTTATTTTTTTGTTTGTTTTTATTTTTTTAGTATAATTATAAAATATCAATTTCAATTGCTTATTTCCTGGCGATGTTAACAAACGAAAAAACTAATTAAATTAAATAAAACGACCTCGAGCTCAACAAACATAAGAGAATTTTTTAGTATATCTACATTTAATTAAGTATATGTGCATTGAAAAATTCATTCAAAAAAAGAAGCGATCAAATTTATTGTAAGATGAAATATACATAAAAAAGTAAGATAGCAATATATTTTTATGAGTACAAGACACAAAATGTCCAAAACTGATCTAACGTTATTTTAGAATTTTACCGCCTCTTAAGAATTTAAACAACAACAAAACAAAGAACCGATAACTGTAAATTAATTGATAAAGTCAACGTACATTATAATGTACACGACGCGTCAAAGGGTTAAGATATATACTCGTCAAATTAATTTGTTCTTTATAAATTAAATATACTTTATGTTTTAGAAAAATATAGTTTGTTTAAAAAATAAAAAAAAACTCAGCTCCAGAGCTGGATTTTTTTTTTTTTTTTGGAATTTTAGAGTAACAAATGTGTTTTCTTTGTGTATTAAAATAATTTTATATTTTGGAAATTAATAAATTGGTTTTTAAAATCAGAAAAATTTAAAAAATGGTTTGTTTAAGGGTTGAAAAATTTAAATTTATTTTCCAACATATTTTATATTTTAGGAAGAGCTTTCTTCAAAAGTTTTTTATCTTTGTTAAAGTTTAATATGAAAATCTAAGTTAACCATAAAATGGTTACAAAGCTGTGTGCTATGTTTTTATTATAGTACGTTTCCATTATGAGCAAATTAAGTTGATTTGAGAAAATCATGTCGAAGTGTTTCTATTATGTGTTGTAAGTGTTTTTATGTTCGAATTTTCGAAATAAATTTGAGGTTTGAATTGTTTATTTATTTTTATAACCTAAAAGAAGCACACAAATTTGTTTAATAATAATTTGGAACAGCAAAATAAATAAAACATGTACATAAGAATGGAAAACAACATTGACAATAACTTTCTTTTTTTAAATTACTTTTTCCTTTTTATAAGCAAATAGAGTTTGACATTTTAATTCGTACTTAAATGTCACTTTTTCGGATTTGTAAGTCATCAATAATGGATGACCCAGAGTTGCATTTGTAATAATAGCAGCAGCGCAGTATTGCATTGACAAATTCGACTTAATTTGTAGCAAATTAAGCCACTTGAGATAATTTGCTCATATGAAAAATGTATGGCAAATCACTTCGCAAATTACTTAATTTGGGCAAATCAAATGTTTTGAACTAAATCACGTATATGGAAACGTACTATTATTATGCTTTTAGCATAATTATGTTTCAAATCGGTCGTCATACCTTGACAGCTTGCAACGTGTCTTAAATAATTTTTAGTAAATAGAGATAATATAAAATATAAAGTTAACTATAACTACAAAATAAATTAAAAATAACACTCTTACTTGTTATAAACAAGTTCCTAAGGAGCTGCATATATAAACTAATGCGGCTATGTGTTAATCCAAGTTATGCTGCTTTTTGGAAGTCAGATTGATTTTAAATTACTGCTTTTGGCCACCTTTTGACCCTCTCAATAAAAACATTTTACAAATAAAATATTGAAAACATAATTCGATTACGTTTGCTTACATATTTTATAGCCAATAATCTCTACCAGTTTCATGCAACATATTTGTTCCCAACATATTCCTTTTTTTTTGTCTGCCAATACCATATTTCATAGAATTTTTGCATTTAAAAGAAAACAAAAAAACACCTACAAGTGGTAACAAATATCATACATAACACTTTATAGTGTGAATAACCTTTAAAATTCTGTATGACATTCGAGCACGTAAACATTCGCACAAATGTATAGAACGCATACAAATGCAAAGGGTCCTGGAAAAAGAGCAAAGAGAGAATATGTAGTTATATATAAAAAATAGTAAAACTGAAAACGGAGATAAATACGTATAAATCAAGTTTAGTGTAGACTTTACACGTGCATAAATTTTAATGTCTTTTATGTGAAATAAACGATTAATATTACTGACGATATTGCTGCCACTGCTTGTTTGTTTGTTTGTTTGTTTGCTTGTAGTTTTGTAAGAGTTTTTGCCACTAACACTAAATGTAAATGGGGTTTTCTTGTTTTTGTTTGCTCTTTCTCTCTCTTGTTTTTTTTTTTTTTTTACTTTTTTTGTAACATAAATGTCAGCATAACAACTTAATCCATAACAAAAATTTCACTGAAAATCCAAAACGATTGTTATAATATTGAAGAAACGGTGCAAAATGGCTGCGATGACAAACAACAGTGAACAGTAGGAATATATACAGACACACACAAGCAATGACAATAAACAATAAAGCATGAATGTAAATAAAACAAAGCAAAAAGAAAAAGTAGTAAACTTTTGATTGGATTGAATTGTGAAGCGATGCAAGAAAGACAAACACACACACACACATACAAAAACACACACATACACGCACACACACTTTTACTCTATTGTCAATGCGCGAACGTTTATAAGATTTTATATTTAACGAAAATTGCCAGGATATACAAGGATGCACTAGGTGTATGTGTTTGATTGTGTGTGCGCTCTGCGAGTATTTTTCATTTATAACATTGATTTATATAGAAATTGTTTAAATATGTTGTTTTAACACTTTGTGCAAGCACTACGATATAATCAAGTTGACAGACTGCAACTTGAATGAATGCAATTTCAATAAGACACGAAGTCACACTAAAGACTACAGAAATAAAGAATATTACAAATTGGAAATTTGTTTTAAAAATGTTATAAGTAATGTTGTGTATAACTTAAGTTAATTAATTTTATATCTTTGCCACTAAGTATATTACAATTTAGATAAAATTTGGCCTATAGTTTTCCAATTAAAAATAAAATAATTTTTATGTGGAACGATTTTCCGTCAAATTGGTTTATAAACATACCGATTGTCATCTTCAGTGTTCATTTGAATACATTCAGGTGTGCTTGTAAGCCAAAATTGACGTGGTTGAGGGAATATCCTTCCTAATTACAGAAAACCCAATTGGAACGAAAATAAAGGGTGTCCCAACAAGAACGCAAAATTTAAATTTTAAATAAAACACAGATATTTAAAAAAAATCGTGAAACTTTATTATATCGTAAAGAAGACAGAATGAGGTTATGTATGGAACAACATATCGGGGAGATGGCTGCCGCGGCTTTGCTGGCACACACGCAATCTTTTAATAAAATTTTCAATGGCCGTTTTGCATAAATACTGCGGTATTTCATTAATGCAGCGTCTAATTTCCTCTCCTAAGGCTTGAGTCGTTGTCGACTTATTCGCGTAAACCATCGACTTCAAAAAACCCCAAAGAAAAAAGTCTAATGGTGTTAAATCGCACGATCTAGGCGACCAATTCTGGTCTCCAAAACGCGAAATAACACGACCGGGAAATGACTGATGCAGCAATTGAATTGTTTCTCTGGCTGTATGACATGTGGCGCCGTCTTTTTGAAACTACATGCCCTCCACATTTATTTCTTCAATTCCGAACACCATTGACTTTGCGCTTGACCTGCTTCATTTTCATAAAAAAAGGTCCAATGATTCCTCCAGCCCAAAATCCACACCACACAGTGACACGTTGAGGATGCATTTGCTTCTCGTGAATCACTCTTGGATTTTCCTCACCCCAAATGCGACAATTCTGCTTATTGACGAAGCTATTAAATTAACCGCAATTTGCGAACTGTAGCCGCAAAACTTTCACCATTTTGGTAAAACAATTTCACAATGAGAATGCGTTGTTCATTCGTGTAACGCTCCACTTTTAATAACCTCGTATCTTCTACTAGCAAACAATAACAATTGTTCAAATGTCAAACAATGACACTTCGAATGGCGCCAAATTTAAATCTTGCGTTCTTGTTGGGACACCCTTTACATCACTCACAAAGTTAGTTTGTTATCGAATAATTTTATAACTGGCCAAGCGCTTAAAATTTCCTATGAAGCCATCAGTGCAAAAGCGGTGTAACCCCCAAACTATTTAATTTTATACTACTATACTATACTATACTATACTATACTATACTATACTATACTATACTATACTATACTATACTATACTATACTATACTATACTATACTATACTATACTATACTATACTATACTATACTATACTATACTATACTATACTATACTATACTATACTATACTATACTATACTATACTATACTATACTATACTATACTATACTATACTATACTATACTATACTATACTATACTATACTATACTATACTATACTATACTATACTATACTATACTATACTATACTATACTATACTATACTATACTATACTATACTATACTATACTATACTATACTATACTATACTATACTATACTATACTATACTATACTATACTATACTATACTATACTATACTATACTATACTATACTATACTATACTATACTATACTATACTATACTATACTATACTATACTATACTATACTATACTATACTATACTATACTATACTATACTATACTATACTATACTATACTATACTATACTATACTATACTATACTATACTATACTATACTATACTATACTATACTATACTATACTATACTATACTATACTATACTATACTATACTATACTATACTATACTATACTATACTATACTATACTATACTATACTATACTATACTATACTATACTATACTATACTATACTATACTATACTATACTATACTATACTATACTATACTATACTATACTATACTATACTATACTACTTTGTTATATTATGTTCTGAGCTTAGACTATTTTCAAGTCCATCCACTTTTGAATACTAAAAGGTTGCTTACTATACTTTTGTATTGATAGTTGTTATGTAAACAATGTGTGTAACATCATAATAGCAACTAACAAAAAATGTGGGTTGCTCCAGTTTTGAGGTGATGGCTTATTTCTTTTTATTAGGGTTTCAATTAAACGAAAAGAGATAAAAATAATGATGTACAGTGGAATCTCTCTTGAGCGGACACCGAAGGGACCATTGAAATGTGTCCGCACAAGAGGACTGTCCGCTCAAGAGAGAGCAATGCTTTGCTTATGGAGCTGTCGGGACCTGTAAAAAGTGTCCGTCTAAAGGGGGTGTCTGCCTATAGGAAGTGTCCGTTAAGCGAGATTCCCCATCCCAATGAAATAATGTACACAAATTCTCATTCAGCATTGCTAAATAAAGATAATAAAATGCTTTTAAAAACCATCGAGCTTGCAGCAGAGAATGACAATGTGTAAAAAAGATTTAATAAAATAAAATACGCTAAAACTAAAAATAAAACGGCACATGTGTATGAAGCGTATTGAATCTCTGTCATTCTTCTAGTCAGAGTATGCGACGGATATTTAGTCGGACAAAAAAAATATAAGCATGATACTCGGGATATATGTATATTCATCATTAACCATCGTGTTCAATAATTTCTGTATATAAAATGGAATGGAAAATATATGGGTGAGCGTGTGGATTTATGTGTGTTTATAAAAAAATATCCCTATATATACGCATGTGCAGCCGATTAATAGCCAGAGTATTTTTATACTCATGCATATGATTGTAGCTCATACAGTCTTTACCCATTACCCTTATTTAAAAAATTTGTATTAACATACAGCTTTATTTACAAAAATTATTAAGGCCTTGAAAAGGTTTTTCAAGAAAAATTTTTGTTTGAAAATTTTTCTTAAAAACCCTTAATAAAATCTTAATAAGATTTATAAATAAGGCTGATAGCTATTGGATGTTTATAGTAAGCATCAGTCTACAAATATCTAATAAATATTGAAATGAAACCTGTTATTATTTTATTAGTTTTTTTTTCATCAAGTTTTTCATAAATCATATTGTTGCCAAGTTCTTTTAACAGTTTTAAATTTAGTTTCTATCTTTCTTTGCTTACTTTCTAAATAAATAAAAATATTTGATAAAAACTGGCAGCAAAGATAAATAAAATTCAGTATATAAATACA
The DNA here is from genome assembly GCA_949987645.1 of Tachina grossa. NCBI lineage: Eukaryota > Metazoa > Arthropoda > Insecta > Diptera > Tachinidae > Tachina > Tachina grossa. Next base: position 33,966,993 of record OX465275.1, read on the forward strand.
AATTTTATTAATAACAAAATTTTGAGATTTTGAAACCAAGACACATTTACTTCCAAAACAGCAAATTATACGCAATGTCACTAAAAAATAAAACAAAAAAAAAGTATAAAATATGCAGGACGAAATACAAGGAAAAGGGAAGTGTTCAACCATTTTCTTAAACAACATTTGATGACTTTGTAACAGATGGAATATTTTATATTCTAAATAACGAAGAAGATATTAAATTTGTAGTCTACATTGCAAATGAAGGATGAAATTTTCTTAAAAAAGGGTGTTTTATTTACTTTCAAGCATCAGCCCATTAATCAGCTGCCTTAGATGAATTATTTATAAAAAAGGTAATTTTTTAATAGGTATATAAAGATATCTTATACTGAAATAAAATACAAAAAAATGGTGTTAATTGTCTTAAATTCTAATATTAAACCACTTAAAAAACTTGTCAGTATTTCTTATGATTTTTATTTCATAAGTCGTAACTTTTTACACCGATTTTAATTTTTTTTTACCTGAGAGGGTATAGCTTCCATTTCGTCCCATTACCAAAAAAGCTGGCGTGCCCTCCCATTATTTTTTTTCTTTATTATATGATCCTTTACTTATCCGATACTGCAAAAACTTAAGACACACATTGGATTTTGTAATGGCACAGTCTCAAATTTCAAAAAGTGGGCGGAGCCACTCTCATTAAAACTTTATATTATATTTCACGTGCTTTTACTTCACCGATTTGTTTGAAAGTTGGAGGACATATTGAATTTTAAGAAACACATATGCTTGTTTTTAAAAAGTAGGCGTGTCCATGCCCATTAATTATATTATATATAATTATATTTCACGTTATATTCTACTTAACTGATTTTTATGAAATTTGGCACATACCCTAGAGCTTTGAGGAAGACACAATCCTCCTGTTTGAAAATGGGCGGGACCACTCCCATAAAAATTTTATATTTTATATAGCCTCTTTAATTGATTTTTAAAAAATTTTGCACACACCCTGCAATCTGAAAAATTATTATTCTTGCATTTAAAAAGGCGGGCAAGCCACGCCTATAAAAATTAAGTATAAAATTACATATATGTTTTTCTACTTGTCCAATTCCCATAAAACTTGAAAAACAGTTTTGGCTCTTAGAATGAAATAATTTTGTGCTTGAAGAAGGGGGCGTGGCCATGCCCATTAAATCTTAATAAAGGGTGTCCCAACAAGAAAGCAAGATTTAAATTTTAAATAAAACACAGATATTTAAAAAAAATCGTGAAACTTTATTATATCGTAAAGTAGACAAAATGAGGTTATGTGTGGAACAACAAATCGGGCAGATGTCCACCGCGGCTTTGCTGCTACACACGCAATCTTTTATTGAAATTTTCAATGGCCGTTTTGCATAAATGCTGCGGTATTTTATTAATGCAGCGTCCAATTTCCTCTTTTAAGGCTTGAGTCGTCGTCGGCTTATTCTCGTAAACCATCGACTTCTAAAAACCCCAAAGAAAAAAGTCTAATGGTGTAATTCGCACGATCTAGGCGGCCAATTCTGGTCTCCAAAACGCGAAATAACACGACCGGGAAATGACTGATGCAGCAATTGAATTTTTTCTCTGGCTGTTTGACATGTGGCGCCGTCTTGTTAAAACCACATGCCCTCCACATTCATTTTTTCAATTCTGGGCACGAAAAAACTGGTTATCATTTCACGATACCGAACACCATTGACTGTTTGCGCTTGACCTGCGTTTGAGCGACATCATCACGTACAGCTGCGACATTTTCGGTCGATCGACCTGGTCGAAGGCGCGTTGTTGTCTTTACATCACTAACAGACCCAGTTTCGGCAAATTTTTCCATTAATGTCTTTACAGTTGACTCTTTTGGAGCATTATTGTGACCCCAAATTGATCGCAAATTTGCGAACTGTAGCCGCAAAACTTTCACCATTTTGGTAAAACAATTTCACAATCAGAATGCGTTGTTCATTCGTGTAGCGCTTCATTTTTACTAATTTCGTACCTTCTACTAGCAAACAATAACAATTGTTCAAATCTCAAACAATGACACTTCGAATGGGGCCAAATTTAAATATTGCGTTCTTGTTGGGACACCCTTTATAATAATAATAACATTTTACGTGCTTCTAATTGACCGATTTTTATAAAAATCTGCACAATCCTTGAGTTCTGAAAATGACACGATATTAAGTGTATAATAGTAAGCGAAAACTAACTGCAAAGTAGGGCGTGGCAACGCCCCTGAAAACATAAAATTGGCACTATATTTAAAAACGAAACTAAAAAAAATTTAACTGAATTTTAAAATAAACACCAAAGACCTTATTCATAAAAAATAGTTTAACAAACAGATTTGCATACAAAATTCGTTTTGTAAGCCTTTTGTAAAACGAAATTATTTTTTTTTTATAAATACGGCAGTAAAAAGCTAAAAATAACTTAGATTCAGTTAAATATTGAAACGTATTTAGACTTTGCGAGAACAAGAATTTCAATTAGAAACTCTTCTTCTATAAATATAAATTGGCGGGCTTCAACTGAATTTAAAGATGTAATAAAACGAACAAAGCATTTCGGCAATATCTGAGGTCTTAAAATTTTAGGAATTGAAAAAAGCCCAGTTTTTTTTTTTTTTTTTTAAATTTACCTACAAGCAAGCAGTCTCGCCTATAAACGAATTAATAGTTTTCTGGATACCTGCTATATAAAAACAAATTTTATTTGTATCCATAACTTAAAATGGCACCCGTTAAATACTCTTTTTAAACGTTTACTACTTTTATCAGTGTGTACGTTACAGGAAACAAAAGTTATCACTTAAAATATAAGAATTGAAACTTTATTTTCTGTACAAGAACATAACGAGTATTATTGGCAACAAAGAAGTTTAAGTTCGTTGAAGAGCAAATAAAAAAGAATTGACATGAATACGTTGTTCTGAGTTGAATGGCATAATGCAAAAATAGCGTAAATGTAATCAAAGATTGATGCCACAAAGGCATTGAACAACAGTCGCGCACACATACACACACACACACATACTTACGCACATGCATGTAAAAATATTTGTGCCCAGCAAGCAATTGGGTGTGAAGTAAAATGTTTCATATTTGGGAAATTGATTTTTAAAATAAAATAAGAAAATTAAAGACTTTTTTCAAAAGATTAGCAAATAAAGGCCCAACTATAATATGAATAAGCTGGCTTAAGCTAATGTCAGAATTGAACGATAAGTCTGTCAATGCTTAAACAATTCAGATGTGACTTTTAGGTGGCCATAATGTACTTACATGCACTTAGGTATTCTTTAGCCACAGCTGCACATCTAGGTATTGTCAATAATTTTGTTGTAATTTTGTTTCTTCTCATAACTCCTTAATGAATGCAATTCAATAAAACTAACTTGAAAGAATTTTCTAATCTATTAAAAATTCACATGTAAATATATCCATCAGCTTATTACTTGTTTTATTTGTTTTGCCTACTAAAAAGTACAACAGTGAATATACATAAATACATGTGTATGTGTGTATATGTGTATTGTAAAAAAAAACAATGAAAATAAAAATTTTGCTTTATTTTCCGAGTTTAAAATAAGAAACAATAAAAAAATATTTAAAATCAATGAATATTTTCTGCTGCTGCTTGTTTGAGTTTAAAAGATGCACAAACAGTTGTTTCCTTACGGAATGTGCGTTCAGTTTGGCACTTTACTTAAGCAAATGACATTTGACGAAACTTGACGAAAAGTTTGTTAAGTACATTATAGTTTGCCACATGCGTTTTATATGTAACCGCACAGTTGCTTACGCTAGCTTATTCATATTATAGTTGGGCCTTAAGGCATTTTGCATACATTCCTCTTCAATTAATTAAATTGGGAGTATGTTGGAGTGTTCAAAAAAAAAAAAAAAAAAAAGAATATCTTACCAGTTTTTTATCTTCTGTTTATTTGAGAAATTAAATATAAAGTTCTGGTTCATATAAAATATTTTTGATTTATTAGAGGTTTATGAAGCCGGATTTCACTTAAAATTTTTTATATAAACACTTTACAAAACAAAATTATTATTTTATAATTAGTGTTTTTTATGGGAATTTTTAAAATTTAAGTTTACAATTTTTTAAACCTTAAGAAACTTTGTTTAAAGGTTGCCTGATGATCTGCATTAGCAACAGTGAAATGCGCATAGGCTCCAGGTAAACCCCTCAATAATCAATTTCAATGTATTTTTGATAAAAAATATTTTACTTAAAAAGTAAAATATTAATTTGGGATTATTAGTGCGTTTAAAAAATATTATTTTATAAATTAGTCTCGTTCCAGTTCATATTTTCGTTGCAGCAACTCTTTATTTTTTTTTTTTTTTTTTTTTTTTTTGGTGAAAAACAAGATAGACAGAAATACAAAATTGATATGTTTCTATTTCATCACTCACTCATACATTCAAAAATTGCTGCAAAAAAATTGGCAAGTATGAATTGAGACTAAGGCAGAGTTTCTATTATAGTGTTTTTTTTTGAGATATGAGAGTTTTACTTGTTCTTAAAAGAAGAACTTGCCTTTCATTAAACATTTACTGCCTCTTTAACTATGTCGAAAAAATTTCTTTACGCACATTCACACAAAAAAGTAATATGAATGATTTTGTTATATTAATTAAAGTATTTGTAATATGAATCAAAAAATTAATTAAATTTTCACCTTTAAACAATTTAATAATATCAATTAAGTTTTTCCACTCAAATTAATTAATACAAATAAAAATTTAATTGAATGAATTAAATTTTTAATTGAAAATATTAATTGGTGAATACTTTTTTCTGTGTTCTAAACGAAAGAAAACTGATTTTAATTTCTCTATCTTAGTTGTGAACGAACTTTAACTAGAACGACAAGTCGCAAGAAAACGTCCACTAATTCGAATGAGTAAATGCAATGTCAAAATCAAACACTTGCTATTTTACTTTTAACTAAAAAAATTTATTTGCAAACCGTAAAACAAAATTTGTGAAAATATTATATTATCATTTTATATATTTATTCTTCATTTCTTCAAATTATTTTTTAAGTCCCTATTTACACTATGCAAGTCATATTGCTAAGCTAATTAGTTTATGAGGAGAGAGACGGGGGGAGAAGAAACGTTGCTGTTCCCCTCGTCTCTCTCTCTCCCTGAAACTAATCAGCTTAACAATAAGACTTGCACGGTGTGATTTGTCACTAATTGTAGGCAAGAGTTTGTAAAGGTGGAAGTCACGGGATGTAAAGGTTAGTCCTAGCGTGTTGTAGTATTTGTAGTAGATTTTCCCTATAGTCCCTTGGTTAGTTTACACAGCTGTCAGAGAGAGCAGCTCAACCAGTAGGCGCTCAAAAGAGGTGCCAAAAGATTGGAGAATTTAATTAAAGAGGAGGCAAGTTATTGCCGGATTACGTTTACAAATTGAAGTCTGATTTATGGAATATTTTACTCTACTCATACTCTACTCATACTAGTTTTACGAATCTTAATTAGCTCTTCTAACTTACGTTTACATATTTCCAATTATCTTTTGTTCTTTTTTTTACTATTAAAAATGTAAGCATTATTTTAAACAACCAATAAAACAAAAGGGAAATTGGTAATCTGTAATTATATTGTGACTCAAAAGTATGTCACTCAATTTCTTGCATTCTACATTCTTATTGTTTTTGGCTGTGTTGCCAGACTTGTGCATTGAACTGCTATTAAAGCAATGCAAATAATTTTTGCTACAGTGCACTACTATAAGTGTGGTACAATACAAGGTTTAAACTACTTTACAAGAGATGAATGACTAAAAGTACTCGTAATACAAACAAAATTTTTTCACTAACACATTTGCAATAATTTTAAATTTAATTCACAAGTGATAGTCCATTGACCAGTCATTTTATCTGTAGTAATGACGGATTTATTTATATATTATATTTGCTCCACTCAAGCATATATGTTAGAGAGCAACATCTAATATACATATGCCAAAACGTCCAAAATATCGAGTCTCATTAAAAAAAAAAATACAATTCATTCGGTCTGAGAAAATTAAAATTTATAAAAGTGTTAAAAAACATAAGTAAACAAAAGAAATTTACACAGATTCTTTTAACATAAATATTTATTTTTAATTGTTTTTTAGATATTTGCAAAAAACAAGGTGTGTTGTTGCAGGTAAAAAAAAATGTTAAGAAAGCTAGACACTGCTTAGGTTATTTTGCGTTTTTGCTTTTTATATTTTTCATTTTAGATATTTTTTTTACTTGTGTATTTTTAAATAACAATTAAAATAGTGTAGAAATTTTATTTATTTTTTCAGTATATCAATTATTAATGATTGCTAAATTAGTGGGGATATATAAGTCAGTTATGATCAGTCGAACTTGACTGATATTTCTGCTATCATTGATTAGTATAAAGCAGTTGAGTGAGCAGTTCGATTATATGTTATATAGTCGAAAAAATTCATAAGTTCGAAAACGATTCAACATCATAAGAACACAAAAATTTCCATTACATTTTTAATTTTGCCCTTAATAATGTAATATAAACTTTTTTCTATGCAATGATGAATATATACTGCATGACTACCGATTAAATAACCGTTCAATTGACTGATACTATTCTTGTACGGCATTAATCAAAATATTATTGAATAATTTTTGTTTATTAGAATTCGATCAACTAGTTTTCTTTCGCATGATTTTTATTTCGACATAGTGGAAGAGGCATTTATTTTGATTGGATGTTTATGAAAAAAATTTCGTTTCAAGAATTTATTTTTCGTTTTGAGCAGCATTAGCTTTTTTTTTTATTTAAAACTCTTGTTCTTTTTTGTTTAAGAAAATTTGCTTCAATGTTTGCTGGGCAAATGCAACACAAAATACATCAAACTAAAGCCGCATGAAATGCACAAGCGGAAATTGAGTGTGAAAATTTTGCCAAATGAATTCAAGGCAAAAGCACTATGGGAAATTATCAACAAAAGTTTATAAAACAGTTAAATAGAAAATGCTTTTAAATGTTATAAAGTGAAAGCCAGGAGGGGTCAGTAAAATGTATGGCATATAATATTACTAAAAAAATATTATAATAGATTAAATAGAAACCTATTAAAACGTCAAAATAAAGCTCTAGATGTAGTAAAGGCAAACAAAAATATGAGTAACAATAGCTGTAATTTCATTAACACACCCATAGTGCATTCGCTTTATTGTTCTTTTAGTTTTAACTCGTCTCGCATACTTTCTTGCATAGAGTTTTATGATTTAAGAACATAAAAAAAATTAATAAAATTGTTTATTTTTTATAACTTTTAAACATTCATCTTTCCACTTTATTTACCCGGAAAAACTCCTTAAAAAATAATTTTTTTTTTTGCAAACTATAACTTTTATTTATTTATGTGATTTGTCACCACAATGGCATAAAGGTGTTAACGGGAAATTGATATAAAAATTACTTCAACGTCAGCAGCAAGAATAGAGAAATAAGAAGTTAAATATTCGGTAGTACCGAATCTAATATACCCTTATTAAAAAATAAAATGCTTACACATGAGTTGAAAACTAAAGCAGGTAGACTCAAAACTTACTTAAACACGCAGATAAGTGCTGCTAAAAAATTAGTGCGCAGATATTCAATTTTGCCTTTAAAATAACTAATAAAATGGCTGCTAAGCACAGCTTTAAAAAGTTAATACGCCCAATTTACACCAGAGGCGCTGCAGTATTAAAAACGTGCCAAAAGAGATGTGTAAAGTAATGAAGCTTTCCTCTATCTCTTTCTGATCCAACTTTCTACTCTGACACTATCTTTTTCCAAAAGAAGGAAACACCTAGTAAACGTAGTAGCCATTTAATGCCTCAGTGTCATTTCTCTTAAAAAAATTTGTGACAAACCGTGTGATAAACCAATAAAAAACTAGTTTTTACCTTTTAATAAAGAGTGTGAAAAATGCAGCTGTGAATCTCTTGTTTGCTGAATGTACATGAGTTTACATTTGTGTGTTTTTGTAGTTGCTTAAGGTTAAAAGAATGCCACCACGTATGCGTAATCGCATAACAAAAAAGAAAAAGAATCACACACACTTCTTCTTGCAGGAAACTGACAAAGATGAATGAATCGTTTAGTTAAAGTTTTTTTCTTTTCGCTTACATGTACGAGTATGCTAAAGTTTTTTGGGGGTTTTAGTAACTTATTTTTCAGGAATTTTGCTATTTTTATAACCTTAAAAAAAATGGTAAAAGGGTATATATAGGTTTGTCATTCCGTTTGTTATTTCTAGAATATTAATAAGCGTGCCATAAAGTATATATATTCTGGATCCTTATGCATAGGGAAGACGAATAAGCGATGTCCGTCTGTCCGTCTGTCTGTACGTGAAATCGGTTTTCCGAAGCTCCCAGAACAGCTAGAAACTTCGTTCTTGGAAATGGTCGAAATAAGATTGGTATTGAGAATCAGCAAAATCGAGCAGATGGTTTCAGAGCTGGCAAGGTTAAACTTCATTTTGCCATACAAAATAACTACCGAAAACTAGTTATTATTATTTTTTTATTAAATAAACTTATTTTATACTTCAGTATGAATAAAATTAATAATTCTTAATAAAAAAAAAATAAAAAATAAAAAAAAATTACAAAAATTAAATAGACGTTTCCAGGGTTGGAAAACTTTAACTTTTTTATACAAAATAATACAAAATTAATTTACTAAAAGAAATGTTTCCTTTTTTCTATAAATCAAATATGTCTCATATTCTAAGATGAAAGAGATTTGGTTAAAAAATCAGAAAAATCAAAAAGGATAATTCCAGGGTTGGGAAACTTAAAATTATGTGATATAAAAAATTAACTACCGCAAACTAATTTTTATATTTTTTTAATTAAATTAACTTGTTTTATACTTCAGTACAAATTGAATTGGTATTTCAAATTAAAAAAGAAAGTTAAAAAAAATAAAAAGAAGTTTTCAAGGTTAGAAAACTTTGTTTTTTTTCATATACAAAAGTAACTTACTAAAACAAATTGTTTCTTTTTCTCTATAATTTAAACATATCTTAGACTCTTAAAAGAAAGAGATTGGTGTAGTAAATCAGAAAAATCAAAACCGATGATTCCAGGGTTGGGAAACTTACGCTTTTTGTAATATATAAAAGTAACTAGGTCTTATTACTTTTTTTATTAAATTAACTTATTTTATAGTGCAGTACACATTAAATTGATATTAAAAATTAAAAAAAGTTTAATACATGAAACAGACATTTCCAGGGTTGGAAAACTTTAACTTTTTTCTTATAAAACAAATTTTTTCTTTTTCTCTATATATTAAACATAGGTTATATTCTTAAAAGGAACATATTGGTGTACGAAAACTGAAAAATCAATGAGAACGGTTTCAGGGCGGAAAACTTACACTTCTTGTGATATATAAAATTAACTACCGAAAACTAATTTTTATTTTTTTTTTTATAAAATGAAAAATTTATACTTCAGTAAGAATGAATTTGGTATTTCAGATTAAAAAAAAAATTAAAACGAAGTTTCCTTATTTTTTTTTACAAAAGTAACTTACTAAAACAAATTTTTCCTTTTTTTGCTATAAATTAAACATATCTTACATTCTTAAACAAAGAATGTTTTTAAGAATACAGAAAAATCAAAAAGGGGGATTCTAGGGTTGGGAAACTTACACTCTTTGTGATTTAAAAAATTAACTACCGAAAATTAACTTTTATTAAAATTTTATTATGCCCTAATTCTGTTCGACGATTGTGCCGTCTTGTCTATGGACGGAAAAAAGCCGCAGTGTGATTCTTTAAAACAATTATTAGTAATAGTCTCTGCTAGAAGGTGCATGTAATTATTTGCTTTATGATTTTATTCCAAACATTATATCCAACACATATTTTTTCATATGTTTTTTAAAATATTGCATAATACTTTCATTTAATTTTTATATTTTAAAAACATAGCAATAATATTTTTATTTTTCATTATCAAAGACAACAATCATTTTTGAAAAATATAATTTAGAGAATTCAAAAACAAGAACTCAAAAGTATTTTCAAACAAAAACGTCCTAAATCTTCTTACTGAATTAGGGCATTAAATAAACTTATTTTATGCTTGAGTACGAAAAAAACCTGGTATTTAAAATAAAAAAAAACAATTAAAAAAATTTAAAAGACGATTACAGGGTTGGAAAGCTTTAAGTTTTTTTGTACAAAAGTAACTTAATAAAACAAATTTTTCCTTTTTTCTATAAATTAAACATATCTTAAATTCTTAAAAGAAAGAGATTGGTTTAAGATATCAGAAAAATCAAAAAGAATGATCTCAGGGTTGGGAAACTTACATTTTTTGTGATATATAAAAGTAACTAAGTCAAATTAATTTTTATCTTTTCCTTTATAGATTATACATATTTTACGTTTTGGAAAGAAAAGTTTGGTGTTTGAAATTATAAAAATAGAAACCACAGCTCCAGAGCTGGAAACTTTTACCTTTTTTCTGGATATTAAAGTAACTAAATAAAACATTTTTTTTTAATTTCCTTTTTTCTGTTTTTACTTAACACACTTTCTATATTTTTTTAAGAACTACTAGATTGATATAAGGAATGAGAAAAATCTAATTTAATGATTCCAGGGTTTGTAAATTTATTTTTTTGTACATAAAAGTAACTAGGTCAAAGTATTTTTTTCTTTTTGTTTATACTTTATGTATGTGCTTATGTATGTATCTCTCTACTATATAAAAACACTTTGGTAAAGGGTATATAAGATTCGGCACAGCCGAATATAGCACTTTTAGTGGTTTTTTCTATATTTTTAATACAATGATTAATCTTCCGTTTTTAATATTTTATGCGCATAAAATATTAAAAATTATGCTTGAAATATTGCCGTTAAATTAATATCAATCACAATTTTGGTATAAAAAAATTAAGATTTCAACAAGAAGGATGATATATTTTTGTCATTTGAAACAAACAAGTCTTGGTGGTTGGCATCGTCAACAAATTATGCACATTTATTTCGTTCTATAAGAAGAAATATATCAATAATGTAATTTTTTGTAAAATTTGTATTTTATGCACCTCAAAATATTCGAAAAGAATTTACATAAAAGTAAACATGATTAACAAATTGAAGTATCCCGCTTACAAATCACATTACGTAAAATATTGAAAATAGGAAACAGAAGTTGAAGATATTCTTTGGGATATAAGTAGTTCCAAATATTTTTTTTTTTATTTTCGGTTTTAATAAAAGTTTATCATTAAAATTTTTTTCTAAATACATATGTGACCTTCCCCGAGAGAAGGGACCTAGAGTGTTAAAATGAAGTTTTGAGAAAAACGCTTTTAAAAAATTAAATTTTAATGTTTTTCTCATTTTTTATCGATTTTCACAAGTTTCCGGGTTTTTTTTACATACTAGGTCCCTTTTCTCGGAGAAGGTCACACATAGTATTTATAAGCAGCAATATAGGCACAGATACGAATAAAATATAACCTACTTCAATTCAGTTTATAAAAGAAATTTTACAGAATGATGTATGTAGTTCGTAGTAAAATAATACTGGTAGTTTTTTATTAAATTTATTTATATTTTTTCTTAAAAAATTATTATTTATTTAATCAAGCTGAGCTTTTAATCAAGATCTTCCATTAACTCAGAGAATGTCATATTTAGATACAAATAATTTTTTTCGACTAAAAAAAGTAGTTCCAGCAAGAAAATAAAATAACTATATATTTCCCACAACGAAAAAAATAATTAGTTCCTACAATAAACAACCTAAGTACTTGCCAAGAATCGATTTATTTTAGTCTCACGCCATGTTAAAATCATTAAGTTGGTAATCCACCAAAAATGCTTAATTCCAAACTCGATTACCTTTTTTGAAATTTTTTGCTGTGCAATTTTAGTTGTGTGTGTGCATATAAGCTCTTGATTTGATAAGTATAAGTGCAATTAGTAAATAAAGTATCATTTTTAACCTTTATTGTTATATGGGGGTCTTTTACTCATTTTCAAATCCCCGAGTCAGAGAAAAAAATTTTTTAAGGGCAAAAAAAATTTCAAAAAAGTTGTCGTGCCTTTACTTTTGGTACAATTTTGCTAAATTTTGTTAGAAAAAAATTGGGAGTATCTGTAAGCTATTCTGAAAAAGATTAAAAAAAATTCTTTTACTTTTTCCAAAAAAAAAAAATAAAAATAATGCAGAAATTTTTTTTGGCGTAAAATGTTAAAAAGATTTATTTATTGGACTCTTATTAACATTATCGTAATATATCGTTAAGCGTTTTCAACAAGTTTAAAGTAGCTGTTGGCCAAAAATTAAAGACACCATTTTTTTTTAAAGCGCACTCAGTTTTGAAATCTTTGGAGGCCCATAACCATAGCTGTTCAGTGTAATTTTTTTTATTTGAATTTTTTCATAAAATTTAATTAATTTTAAATTTTATTTCTGTTTAAGAAATATAATTTCCTTGAAATAATTGACATTTCCCATGAAATGAATTAAAATTTGTTGTTATTGATTTGAAATAATATTTTTCAAATGAAAATTTTTTTTTGTCAGAAAATTTAAAAAAATCACTCCTTCAGAAATTCAAATAAAAATACAACAAATTAATGCTTTATTTGAATTCAGCGACTGAATTTTTTTTTAATTATATTTCTATAGTTTGAATGGAATTTTATTTTATTTCATTTGAGTTTTTGAAATTCAAATAATTTTTTGTTAATAAGTCTAATTTATATTATTCAACAAAAACTTTATTAATTATTTCAAATTCATAAAAAATAGTTTCAAATAGTTTTAAATTGTAAAAACATATACAAATAAAAAAATTTTCTTTTATTATTGAAAATACTCCTTGTGAGATGATTTCTAGTAATGAAGATTTTTCCTGCGACGACAACTAGAGGAATCCACCTATTGCCTCAATTATCTATCACCTTGGATAATTGAGAAATACAGTTAGCGCCATATCCGTATTTTGTCTACTTTTAAAGTTATTTTCATATAACAAAATATTTAGCTTAATAAAAATAATAAGGTATTGATTGGGTTTTTGCAAAACTTGCGCGAAATCATTATGTGCTAGCTCTAAAGGAAATTAAAATTTTATTGTTCGCCTAAGGAAATTACTAGTGAAAAATATAATGAATACCAGAGGCTCAGTAGTAAGAAAAGTGATAAGAAAAACGCGTTCGCACAAAAAGTGCTCTTTTTCATTGGTGATACCATGAGTCCGTTTTAAAAAACAGTTCAACTATAGAGCTCTCTGAACTAAATATATCACTAATGGTTGTTGTATATTTTTAAGTCTAAAAATATTTATTTTTATTTTTCAGAAATAGTTTCTATTCAATAAAAAATAGCCTGATTTAATTAATTTATTGTTTTTTTTTCAAATTAAATTCTGAGAAAAACTATTTGATTTTTTTATAGTCAAATAATATTGAAATGAATTTTATTCAAATTTTGGACATTTAAATTCATAAAATTTTCTGTTGTTTTAAAAATACAAACAAAATTGTGTTTCGAATATTGTAAATTGAGTTAATACTCTAAAAAATGGATTTGAGCAATGTAAAAATTAAAAAAATTTCAATCGTTTTAAAATAAATAAATTATATTGAATTTTCACATAACAAATAATTGTTTGAATTTTTCTTATTTCTAGTTTAAAATAAAAACTATAACTGAAATAAAAATATTTTTATTTTTCATTCCATTCACTTATTACAGCTATGCCCATAACAAAAGAAATAGGTCATCAAAATCGGTAAACTGAGTAAAGGGTTTTACAAACCCTTTATAGTAGAATTGCATTTTTCTTTTCCACTGTTATACAGTCAGTCAGGCCAGTCTTTAATAATTGAGCATCAGCATGTCGTGCCATAACTGCCAAAAAAGCCTAAGCGACACTATTTTCGAAATAAATTTTTTTGACCAAAAACGATCATTGGCGATCGTAAATAATCAATTTTCGTCAAAAAAAAAAAAAAAAAAAAAAAAAAAAACACTTTTAGAAAATAATTCGGTTAAGCATTTTTTTTGGCGGTTATAAGGTACGGTCACACTTATCAAACAAACAAACACTAATGAAAAAAGTTTTGATCCAGACACTTGTTTATAATATTAAACAGTTTGGAACACAACTAACACACAATGTCATAGAATCCAACAATATTGGCTACTAATTAACTTGACAAACTTTTGTCTGAATTAAAAGATTTTTCATTAGCATTTAGTGGTTACGCTTTTTTAAGCAAATGTTTGACAAGTGTGACCGTAGCTTTAGTCAGACAGTTCAATTTTTCTTATAATTCTGGCATACACTTTCGTCTTTACTTAGAGACTTTTTCTATAACTATATATCACGCTTAGAATCCTTCCCAAAAACGTTTATCTTAAAAATCTGTGCACTTAATAGAAAACAGTTTGCAACAACAACAGCGTCTCTCATATTTTGCTTAACATAAAAACAATATTTTGTTTAATAAATTAAAAAAAAAACTTAAAATAAATTAACAAAAAGTTATTCTTTGTTATAAACCTTTCAAAAAGTGCACTTTTCTCTAAACCATTATTGAGATGGTCATCACACTCGTATCAGGAAATTAAAAATTTAGCTTACAGGATATGGCAGTTCCGGTTTCATTTAAGTTTTTAAAATTTATACTTTTGTATTTTTATGAAACAAACAGTATATACTAAAAATAAATTTAAGCAAAATGAATATCTTGCAAGAACTTTTAACAAGTTTTATTTTTTTTTTAATATTTTTTTCAATTTCTTATTGTTGGAAAGAAAGTCGCCAGTGTAAAAATATATAATTGCAATAGTACGAGAGTTTTTCCCTGGCATATAAGCTTGAGTAAGTTTGGGTAAAGTTTTGTCATGTTTGTTTCTATTTTTTTTTTCTTTGCGCTGTTTTTTATATATATTTTTTTTAAATTCACATTGAGGTATTTTGTTTTGTTTGCCACTCAATGTATTTCTTTAGAATTTTTTACAAATACGCATGAGTTTTTGTTAACGAAGTTTGCAGTGAAAATGAAAGAGCTTTTATATTTATATTTGTGTAGATGTGTATGAAAAAATATTACCTTGGGGCCAATAATGGTCAGTGAAATATGTAATATTGAATATTCTGCTTTTTTTTTTTTTTTTTTGCAAAAATTCATTTAATTATAAAAAATTTTCTTGGGGGTAACTTTATTCAAATGAACAATAAAAAATCGTATAGAATTTTAATTGAGTCACGTACATATGTGTTTTGTTTACATTTTGCCGGAAATATTGCAAAAACCGGCCTGAAAAAAGCAAAAAATAAAAGAAAAAATTGTCCAAGGATATAACGCTCATAGACTACAACAACGTCATAACTCAAACAATTGAGTTATTCGTTTATTGTTTTATGATATGAGTTGTTAGAATATATGATAGACTTTTGGTTTTGACCCTTTATTTGTTTGGTTATGTATCTTTTAATATCCTTTTTTGTATAATTATTGTGAATTATTGTACACTCAGGGAAAAGCTGCAACTTAAAAATAAGAACGCGTCACATTAATTCAATAATTTTCAATATAATAGAAAATGTATGTGGAGATACTTTAAAATAACTAAACTTAATAAATTAATACTGTAAATTAATATTTTTCCATATTGAAATAAAAAAAAGCAATGTGAGTCCGATCACAGAGGAGATTTGTAAACATCTAGTAATGAAAATTTTTTTTAAGTTGGAAGTACTTATGCTTTTAGTATCTTTTTTTAAATTAATTAATTGAAAGTATCAAAACTTTCAATATTGTAAATACATATGAATTTGTTGGTTTTTGTTTGTTTTATTAAACTTATTTGGTTAGTAAATGGGCACACTTCAGTATATGTATATGTACTGCATTCAAAATTGTAGTAAGCAGTAAATTTACTGATTAGTAAAAATATTCAGTAAATTTTTACTGCTAATGAAATTTAATTTGCATTACCAGTAAAATCGTAGGGCCTTAGCAAGTGGCAAAGTTTTTTCATTCAAATTTTGAAACTTTTGTATGAAAAACATTTAGCCACTTGGTAGAATTTCATTATGAATACGGGCATTACTGATTACTGAAAATTCAATGCACCTCATCATATAACAAATCATTTAGGCAATTTATAAAAATTGTAGAAAAAAATTTTAGTAATCAATAAAAATGTACTTGTTAAACATTTTTTATTGTTTTTACTGAAACTTCAGTGGTACTGGAGTGCTTATCTATGGTAAATGCCTTTACTTTTACCTTTTAATTTTTAATTCCCGTTGTTCATCGTTTAGTTGTGGCTGTTATTGTTGTTGTGTACGCATTGCAATTAAAATAAATTCAGTAAAGTGCTACTTTGACTCGCGCACATTCGGTTTTGATCACTTTTTTTGATATAGCTTTCTTCCTTTATTTAGTTTTTTCAGTTTAAACGATTTTTTTTCAGTTTTATCGCTTTTTTCTCGTTTTGGCGCTTTTTTGTTCTCTTTTTGGGTTATATTAATTTTCGCAATTTTTTTTTCATTTTGGCGATTTTTTCATTTTGCCGATTTTTTTCTGTTTTTTTGGGGTTATTCATTTTGGCGATTTTTTTCTGTTTTTGGGGTTTTTTTATTTAGACGATTTTCTCATTTTGGCGATTTTTTCATATTGGCGATTTTTTTGTTTAAGGATTTTTTTCATTTTGGCGATTTTTCTGGTTTTTCGCGATTTATTTTAGTCCTATATCAACGTATAGAACGTTAGGATTCTATGCAGTCTGCTAGTCTCCAAATAGGATTCAATATTTATGATTTGAACAGGCTAAAGTTCGTATCGCTTTTTAACCCAAATTACATGTGATAATTATTATTGAACAAATAACACCAAAGTTAGTTGTAAATTTTCTGACAACACATAGTTGAGCGGAACAGCTAGTCGTTTTCGAAGGCCACTAAACCTTCATCATCAGCGTTCTTCTGTGTTTGGTCCACTGTGTGTGGTGTCAGTTGATGTAGATTTGTGCTTTATATACGAAACTTTTTTGCAAATGGAATATGTGAATTGTTTTGATTCATTGTAAGTTCAATTTTCTGAAAGCTTTTTTGTAATGAAAGCTCACTTTACCATCTTTAAATTTACAACAGTCTTACCATTGTAAGATTGTTTTATGGAAATTGTTAAAATTTAAGTTTAAAATTTTTTAAACGCACTTATAATAATCCCAAATTAATATTTTACTTATTAAGTAAAATATTTTTTTTTATTAAAAATACATTAAAATTGATTATTGAGGGGTTTTCATTAGCATTTAGTGGTTACGATTTTTTGGGCAAATGTTTGATAAGTGTGACCGTAGCTTAGGTTTGGCGTTTTTTGTTCCTGATATTATATTTCAGTTCATTTAATGAGGCTTTGTAAAGTAACCAATTACCTGTCCTTTATGCCGCATTGAAAAGTTGTCTGCAGTTCTTACGAGTTTATGCAATGTTATCAAACCACCCAAGTAGTCTAGTGGCTTTTTTGAACGCATTTGTCAGCGTATTTATGGCTTAGCCAATATCCGCAGCCTCAATCTAGTTGGTGAGTAATTTTTTTTAAGTCAAAAACGTAACAATATGTTTATAAAAAATTAAAAAACTCCAAAAATATTATGGTTGATAAAACTTTTGTTTCAAATAAAATCGTGATAGTCTTCTTTCTAAGGAATTTTCTTTTTCTTTTCTTTCAAGGACCTTTTCTTATCATTCTCCCAAGGCAACATTGTACATACATATGTATATATGTACATATATATATATATATATATATATATATATATATATATATATATATTTTATATATATATGCAAATTTTAGTAAATGTCTTGCGGGTTTTGCAAAAAACTATTACGAAAATACATAAACGTGTATAAATATTCAGCTAAAGTGCGTCTTAGAGGCTCAAAGCTCTTCTGTATATTATTGCTGTTTTTTTGTTTTTTTTGTTTTTTTTTTATATTAAAAATAAATTCATGGTAACAACTATGCAGGAAATACTTTCAAACTTAATTCCGTTGTTCAAAAAGTTTGTCTATATGTATGTATGTATCAGAGATCAGCAATGAGTAGTGAAAAAGTGAGTAGAGTTGTATCATGATAATATTTTGTATTTATGCGCACTCATACTTATTGCAATGTTGTTTATGAATCATATTCACTCGAAAGTTTGAAGTGCGCATCGAACTCAATCTTAGCAACATTTATGACGTTGTTGATTTCGAGTCTCCTTAATTCAATATATATGAACGATGCAAAATAGGTATGACTCACAAGGCGAACTTCGCATGCGAACATTAAAGTTCTTAAAATATGGGTAATTGTTTCTCTGTCGCTTTTTCTTCAGGAATTGAAAAACAACTATATTTATTGTGAATTGAATTCTTTTTATTATTTAGCTGGTGAGGTTTATATTGTCTTATGTCAATAAAAACTCAATTTTTATTACATATTTTTCCAGACGTTTCGTGAATTTTATGTTCACTTCTTCAGGAAATTTTTTCTGTTTTATTAAAATTTAAAAATTAACATCAAAAGCGTAAATAATGTATATAATAATATAAACTTACTAACAATCGAGTTGTGTTGTTATTAAAACATCAAAAAAAAAAAAAAATATACAAGTTTACTTGAACTAAAAATTACAATATTATTATCACACTGTAAATGGCGCTTAAGTTGTCAGTATCTTCTTTTTTGTTCATTGTTTTCATTATTTTCTGTTGTATTCTTAAACTTTCTGTTGTATTGTTTTCTACATTTAGAATTTTAACATTGTCAAAATCAGGTGCAAGATTAGTTTCTAATTATTATATGTTTTGATAATGCCGTGCTTTCTTTGTTTTTATTTATGTCTGATTTATGTTCTTTCATTCTAGTTGCTAAATTTCTTTTTGTTGTGCCAATATAGACAAGATCACAGCTGTTTGCATTATCTCCTTTACATGGTATTTCATACACGACATTATTTTGCTGTAGTTTGTCAACTGTTGTTTTTGTGTTAGCGAAAATGGTACTCAATGTTTTATTTGCTTTATATGCTAAGACAGTGTTGTTGTTGTTTATTGTATATTTAATGTTTCTACAGGGTGGCCCAGAAAGACCGAAGTGGTGAGAATTCCTCATAACTTTTTATTTAAGACATATTTTTTTAATTTTTTGTTTTTTAAATACAGTAAATTTATAGGGAATATTTTTAGATTAGTTATTAAAAATGATATCCCGCAAGTGGTGGGCATTGTCTGCTTCGCACAAATGTGCTCTTTCCAACATATTTTCCATGACCTTTCGCAAAACTTCCGGTGTTATGTTGTTAATTTCGTCTCGAATATTGGTTTTTAATTCCTCAATAGTCCTAGGCTTATTAACATAAACTTTCCCTTTTAAATAACCCCAAATGAAACAGTCTGGAGCGGTTAAATCCGGGGAACGCGGAGGCCAATTAAAATTGCTTCTACGCGAAATTATTCTTTCACCAAAGATGTCACGCAAAAGAGCCATTGTGGCCCTCGCAGTGTGCGCTGTGGCTCCATCCTGTTGGAACCATATTTGCGGATGGTATGCACGGCTGGCCTTACAAAATTTTCCAACATGGCCCGATATCGAGCACCATTGATGGAAATGGCGACACCTCGACACCTTATAACATCTTTCAAGACATGAGAGATTTTTTCAAATGCTTTACTACAGCGAAATATTCTAAAAGAATCGCTAAACAACACTGTTGGCAAAACAAACAACCGAAAAAAATGTCTTCCCAACAGTGTTGTTTAGCGATTATTTTAGAATATTTCGCTGTAGTAAAGCATTTGAAAAAATCTCTCATGTCTTGAAAGGTCTTATAAATAGTCTTGTGCAAGACACTAGTATGTATGTATGTAGGTATGTATGTAGTTTAACCCTTAAGTTCTATAGTTGTTTTTTGTTTATTTTGTTTTTATTATTTTTCGTCTTATTTGCGAATTTTGGCTTCAGGAGTGTTTTATTATTTACCCAGTGTTTATCATTGCCACAAAGTTTGTTGCAGTTAAACTGTTGTTTTCTGCGCTACTCAAAGCTGTACATTATATGTATATAAATGTTCTGTAAGCGCGCATGTAAGGATGTGAGTTCCTTGAGTTTCTGTAGCTGTATGTGTATGTTTATATTTATGTATATCTGCATTTCCTTGCATGCTTTTGTAAATATGTTTAGTGTAAGGTTGCTTTTCAACAAACTTGTTAAGTTTCTCTTAATGCAGAAGTTTGGTTTTTGGTTGTTTCTATTTGTTTTTTCCTTTTTTTCTTGCTTAAGTGTTGTTTTGTTGTTAGTTTTTTTTTGAGGATTTAAAGGATTGTAGTTTCGGTTTTAATAAAATTAAGGTTTTTTTTTGGAAGGCAGTTAAAACTTAAGCGGAAAAAGTTGCATTTTAATTTTAATGGAATACAAACGACCAAATGAAGTTTATTATTTACATAGCAGAGAGCTAGACACACAGAATAATAAATTCTTGCTTTAAAAGTGGCTACTCAACTAAATGGAAACAACAATCTGGGATCTAAGCGAGATATATAGTCACTTCCTTATACGAGAAAAAAAATTTTTTCAAGTAGCAGCTTGCTTAAAAACTAGATAAAACCCTGATGGTGGACAAATTTATATAATGCAAAGCAGATTTCACTGATAATTATTGTTTTTGTTTATTTGTTTCAAATTAATTATCTCATTTCTTTTTATGATCAAAATTTTGGATACAAACTTGGCAATCAAACGACAGTTGTAAACGTCAAATTGCCATAATGTTTTATATTATTTTAATATAATTAATTTTGCTTTAAAACATAAATTTTACGACATTATGACAATATGACCTTTATTACTATCACGTGAATGCCCCAAATATTTTTACTTAATTTTTTTTAATTAAATAACAATTTGTGAAACCAAACAAGAATACAGCTGCATTCATTATTCAATCAATATTGATTGTATAAATATATAATTACAAATAGTAAATATGTACCTTGAACTAAAAACTATAAAAGAAAAACCATGTTCATGTTGTTAAACAATTTATAATTTTAAACGCGAATGTAATTTAACTAAAAATATAAAATTTATTAACACACTTGAAAATCCAACGTGCAATAAATAATTATAATTTATAATGCAACACATGTGCTAAATTACAGCAGTTATATATATATATATATATATATTTTTTTTTTTTGCTATTAACCTTGTGAAAAGGACATTTAGTCCTTTATAATCTAGCTGAAATATTGCATTATATTATTAATAATTTAAATATAAATTGTATTAAAAAAAATATTCGTAGAATTATTAAAATATTACTTGTTGGAATTAAGGTTGTTTTTATTTTTATCTATTATAAAGAAAACCTGTAATGAGATTTTATTTATTAGAGCCACTTGTTAAAAAAAATATTTTTTTATACATTTCTCTAGAGAATTTCAATAATAATATATATATTCTATTTAAGTTTCATGCTATTTTTATTTATATTATTTTTTTAATTGAAATGTTAATTAAAAAAAACACATTATTTTATTAAATTTGTTATTCAGCTTAATTGAAATTGAGATTCTGGCAAAATAAAATAATTTTTATTATTTTTAAGTGTATTTATTTTTGTCACACTAAAAACATATCATTTATGTCATTATTTAATTAGTTAGTGCAAATATAATATATGTATAATTTTCCAGCAAGAACAAATCTCTGAAGGTTTTTGTAATGTAAAGCAAGTTAAAAATAGGTGATATATAAAGCCGATATATTAAAAAAATACCATAACCTTACAAATGGCATTTATGAGTTAATGTTTGAAAATTAATCTTTAAATTGTTATTAATATTGTGTAAATATTTCATAAAAATATCTTGTATACACAACTCTTGAGATTAAAATAAAGTTTTATTTTTAAACACGTTTATTTTGAGTTATGGCGTTTTTCGCAGTAAATTAGAGATAAGTTCAGAAGAAATTAAAACAAAAACTAGGATATACTTTTATAGCATAGACAGACGACAGCGTTAATTTGCATTAAAATCTCACTAATATGAATTAAAAATTTACCCTGACAGACGAAAGTATTTGCGTTAAGTAAACAAAATCTGTCCATCCCTTCGATAATTTTCCTTAAAAATATTAAAATGAAAGAAATGTGTCTCGATTTTAATATTTCTTTGTTCTTTTTCTAAAAACAATTAAAATAACATACATATTTCCTGACTGAATCGGATTTTAATTTTGAAAACGAAAACAATTTGCCAACATTTGATTGATTGTTGACGGTGTTACCATTTCAAGAGCGTGTTACCATATAGTTAAATTCAGTATTAATTCACTCTCATTTATAGCGCAGACAGACGACACCGTCAATTTGCATTCAAATCTCACTAATTTGAATTAAAAATTTACCCTGAGAGACGACAGTATTTGCTTAAGTAAAAAAATCTGTGCATCCCTTTTGTACCACACACTTCGATAATTTTTCTTGGAAATATTAAAATGAATAAAATGTGTCTCAATTTTAATATTTCTTTGTTCTTTTTCTAAAAACAATTAAAAACAAATAAGAGTGCTATATTCGGCTGTGCCGAATCTTATATACCCTCTACCAAAGTGTTTTTATGTAGTATAGAGATACATACATAAGCACATACATAAAGTATAAACAAAAAGAAAAAAAATAATTTGACCTAGTAACTTTTATCTACAAAAAAAAATAAATTTAAAAATCCTAGAATCATTATATTAGATTTTTCTGATTCCTTATATCAATCTAGTAGTTCTTAAAAAAATATAGAAAGTGAGTTAAGTAAAAAAAGAAAAAAGGAAATTTAAAAAAAATTATTTATTTAGTTATTTAATATCCAGAAAAAAAATTCAAAGATTCCAGCTCTGGAGCTGTGGTTTTTATTTTTATAATTTTCTACACCAAACTTTTCTTTCCAAAACGTAAAATATGTGTAATCTATAAAGGAAAAGATAAAAATTAATTAGACTTAGTTACTTTTATATATCACAAAAAGTGTAAGTTTCCCAACCCTGAGATCATTCTTTTTGATTTTTCTAATTTCATACACCAATCTCTTTCTTTTAAGAATTTAAGATATGTTTAATTTATAGAAAAAAGGAAAAATTTGTTTTAGTAAGTTACTTTTGTACAAAAAAAGTTAAAGTCTTCCAACCCTGAAATCATCTTTTTAATTTTTTAATGGTTTTTTTTATTTAAAATACCAATTTTATTCATACTCAAGCATAAAATAAGTTTATTTAATAAAAAAAAATAAAAACTAATTTTCGGTAGTTTATATCAGTTTTATATCACAAATAGTGTAAGTTTCCCAATCCTGGAATTCCCCTTTTTGATTTTTCTGTATTCTTAAAAACAATATTTTTTCAAGAATGTAAAATATGTTTAATTTATATTAAAAAAAGGAAAAATTTGTTTTAGTAAGTTACTTTTTTATAAAAAATAAGGTTTTCCAACCCTGGAAACGTTGTTTTAATTTTTTAACTTTTTTTTAATTTGAAATACCAAATTCATTCGTACTGAAGTATAAAATAAGTTAATTTTATAAAAAAAATAAAAATTAGTTTTCGGTAGTCAATTTTATATATAACAAAAAGTGTGTTTTCCAGCCCTGGAACCGTTCCTTTTGATTTTTCAGATTTCGCACACCAATATGTTCCTTTTAAGAATATAAGCTATGTTTAATATATAGAGAAAAAGAATAAATATGTTTTAGTAAGTTACTTTTGTATAAGTAAAGAGTTAAAGTTTTCCAACCCTGGAAACGTCTTTTTCATGTATTAAACTTTTTTTAAATTTTTAATATCAATTTAATAAGTGCTGCAGTATAAAATAAGTTAATTTAATTAAAAAATAAAAAAATGGCAAGACCTAGTTACTTTTATATATTACAAAAAGTGTAAGTTTCCCAACCCTGGAATCATCCTTTTTGATTTTTCTGATTTGTTGCACAAATTTCTTTCTTTTAAGAATCTAAGATATGTCTAATTTATAGAGAAAAAAAAAATTTGTTTTAGTAAGTTACTTTTGTATAAAAAAAATTAAAGTTTTCCAACCCTGGAAACGTCTTTTTAATTTTTTTTAACTTTTTTTTTTAATTTGAAATACCAATTGAATATGTACTGAAGTATAAAATAAGATAATTTAATAAAAAAAAAATATAAAAATTAGTTTACGGTAGTTAATTTTTTATATCACAAAAATTTTAAGTTTCCCAACCCTGGAATTGTCCTTTTTGATTTACCTGATTTCTAGCCCAATCTCTTTCTTCTTAGAATATAAGATATATAATTTATAAAAAAAGGAAAAATTTCTTTTAGTAAATTAATTTTGTATAAAGTTGTATAAAAAAGTTTAAGTTTTCGAACCCTGGAAACGTCTATTTAATTTTTTTAATTTTTTTTTTTTTATTTTTTTTATTAAGAAATATTAATTTTATTCATACTGAAGTATAAAATAAGTTTATTTAATAAAAAAATAATAATAACTACTTTTCGGTAGTTATTTTGTATGGCAAAATGAAGTTTTTCGATTTTGCTGGTTTTCAATACCAATCTTATTTCGACCATTTCTGACACACCAGTCCAAGAACGAAGTCTCTAGCTTTTCTGGGAGCTTCGGAAAACCGATTTCACGTACAGACAGACGGACAGACAAACAGACGGACATCGCTTATTCGTCTTCCCTATGCATAAAGATCTAGAATATATATACTTTATGGCTCGCTTATTAATATTCTAGAAATTACAAACGGAATGACAAACCTATATATACCCTTTTACCATTTTTTTTTGTAAAGGGTATAAAAACTCATATTTCCTTACTGAATCGCATTTTAATTTTGAAAACGAAAACATTTTGCCAACATTTGATTGATCATTGACGGTGTTACCATATTAGAACGGTGTTATCATATAGCTAAATTCAGTATTCATTTAGTGCATTTACGATAAATCTAATGCGCATTGGGATGAGGATAATTCATTGGTGTCCTATTGGTCTGTGAGACCGTTTGTGTTATAAAATTCGAATAACATTATTCCCTGTTATTATTTTTGGTTGCAATTTCGAGTAGCTGCCTCATTGAACATCTCCTACTGTTAGTCAATGACGAAACTGCTTCGTGAGCACACTTTGTGTATTTTTTTTTACTAACCCGGTACATGAGACCTTGTGTCATTTCATTATTTTTTTATGTTTTTTTATTTATTTTGTAAGAGTTCCTAATGTCGAAAGACTAAAAAACATTATCTTCCTTTATAAATATGTGATTTTTTATTTTTTTTCTAAATTTTGAAAAATGTATTATTAAAATCGCTGTTGTTCCTAATGCTCTAATAAAACAATTTTTTTAATGTTAATATTGAAATAAAAGAGCTTAAATTGATTAAATATCTTTGCTTTATTCTCAAAGAGCATAAATTAGAAAAACAACATGAAATATTAATAACAAATTTGCAAAAATCTTCAGTTAAAAATTCCGGTGCGTGAGACAGGCATCACCATTGATCAAAGTCAAATTTGCGTCACCATTGGCGGGTTAAGACAGTAAATGCAAATTAACGCTGTCGTCTCTCTACGGTATTAGTGCATTTACGGTAAATATAATACCGTAGGGAGACGACAGAGTTAATTTGCATTAACTTAGGAGCTCGAAATGCGTATGTATTGGGCCTGTCCCATGAGGTCTACAACGTTCGACTTGTCTCACAGTTACATCGGAAACAACAACACAATTTTAAAATTTGTATAATTAGACTTCTTGTTTCAATATATTACTCGTATTATCCTTTTTTCTTCATCAAATACTTATATCAAGTTTCATTCATGGTTCCTTTTTAAAAAATATCATTTAGTAAAAAATATTGAGCATCATTGAAACACTTTTTAGCCTGTTAAAATAATAAAAATATATAAAAATGTTTCATTCTGAAATTTATGTTGAAAATAGCAATAATAATTTGTTCAAAATTGTTTTACGTTTCCAAAGCAAAATCATGAAGTAAATTTATTTTTTATTTATATAAAAATTGCCAATTAATTTTTATTTTCAATAAATCGTTAACAAAATAAAACAATAATTGTCATATTCATACAAAACTTTGTAGTATTGCAAAAAAAAAAAAAAAATAAATAATTGTTAGAACTAGTTTTTATGCTAAATTATTAAATAAAATAAAAATATTTTGTGCAGAAATTTAACGTAGAAATATTTTAATAACCTTTTAGAAGTTAAAAATATTTTTGTAGTCATGACATTAAAATCAAAGCATAAAAAATAATAATAGTGACACTTATAAATACAACTTATATGTGGGAGTTAGATATTTTTGTGGCACAAACATCAGCAGGCCTGCGACTTTCATGCAATTAAATATTGATTTCAAGTGCTTAAAAAAATGCAGCTTAAAATTAAAAAAAGCGCAAAAGTATGAATTTATGTACGAAACCAACACAAAGTATAAAATTGTATGCAGCTTTATTTCAAGTTATTATTATTATTTTTTAAATAAAACAACATAAAACGAATAAAATAAAATTTAATAACTTTGTATTTCATACAAATATCGAAAAGTTTTTACACAAAAAATTCATCTATAAAAAATAGTAGACATATGTTTGCGTATATAGATATTTTTTATACCCTTTACCAAAAAATGGTAGAAGGGAATATATAGGTTTGTCATTCCGTTTGTTATTTCTAGAATATTAATAAGCGAGCCATAAAGTATATATATTCTTATGCATAGGGAAGACAAATAAGCGATGTCCGTCTGTCCGTCTGTCCATCTGTGAAATCGGTTTTTCGAAGCTCCCAGAAAAGCTAGAGACTTCGTTCTTGGACTCGTGTATCAGAAATCGTCGCAATAAGATTGGTATTGAAAATCAGCAAAATCGAGCTGAAGGTCTCAGACCTGGGAAGCTTAAACTTCATTTTACCATACAAAATAACTACCGAAAACTAGTTATTATTTTTTTTTTATTAAATAAACTTATTTTATACTTCAGTATGAATAAAATAAATATTTATTAATAAAAAAAACAAATAAAAAAAAATTAAAAAAATTAAATAGACGTTTCCAGGCTTGGAAAACTTTAACTTTTTTATACAAAATTAATTTACTAAAAGAAATTTTTCCTTTTTCTATAAATTAAATATATCTTATATTCTAAGAAGAAAGAGATTGGGATAACAAATCAGAAAAATCGAAAAGGGTAATTCCGGGGTTGGAAAACTTAAAATTTTTGAGATATAAAAAATTAACTACCGTAAGCTAATTTTTAATTTTTTTTTATTAAATTAACTTATTTTATACTTCAGTACAAATTAAATTGGTATTTAAAATTAAAAAAGAAAGTTAAAAAAATTAAAAAAGACGTTTCCAGGGTTGGAAAACTTTAATTTTTTTCATATACAAAAGTAACTTATTAAAACAAAATATTTTATTTTTCTCTATAAATTAAACATATCTTAGACTCTTAAAAGAAAGAAATTGGTGTAACAAATCAGAAAAATCAAAAAGAATGATTCAAGGGTTGGGAAACTTACACTTTTTGTAATATATAAAAGTAACTAGGTCTTACTATTTTTCTATTTTTTTTTTTATTAAATTAACTTCTAATTGATATTAAAAATAAAAAACAAAATTTTAACACATGAAAAAGACATTCCCAGGGTTGGAAAACTTTAACTTTTTTTCTTATAATTACAAAAGTAACTTACTAAAACAAATTTTTCCTTTTTTTATAAATTAAACAAATCTAATGTTCTTAAAAGAAAGAGATTGATGCAAGAAATCAGAAAAACCAAAAGGATGATTCCAGGGTTGGAAAACCTACGATTTTTGTGATATATAAAATTAACTACCTTTAACTAATTTTTTATTTATTATTATTAAATAAACTTATTTTATACTTCACCACGAATAAAATTGGTATTTCAAATAAAAAAAAATTAAAAATTTAAAAAGACGTTTCCAGGGTTGGAAAACTTTAACTTTTTTTCCTATGCAAAATAACTTACTATATCAATTTTACCTTTTTTCCTATAAATTAAACAATTCTTATATTTTGAAAAGAAAAGGATTGATGTGAGAAATCAGAAAAATCAAAAAGGATAATTCCAGGGTTGGAAAACTGAAACTATTTGTGATCTAAAAAATTACTACCGAAAATTAATTTAATTTTTTTTTTTTATTAAATAAATTTATTTTATACTTGAGTACGAAAAAACTGGTATTTAAAATTAAAAATTAAACCTTAAAAATTAAAAAGATGTTTCCAGGTTTGGAAAACTTTAACTTTTTTTATACAAAATAACTTACTAAAGCAAATTTTTCCTTTTTCTCTTTAAATTAAAGATATATTATATTCTTAAAAGAAAGAGATTAGTGTAAGATATCAGAAAAATCAAAAAGGAAAGATTCCAGGGTTGGGAAACTTACTCTATTTGTGATATAAAAAATTAACTACCGAAAACTAATTTTAATTGTTTTTTAAATAAATAAACTTATTTTATTCTATAGTACAAATAAAATTGGTATTTCAATTTAAAAAAGTTTAAAACACCTTTCCAGGGTTGGAAAACTTTACCTTTTTTTATACAAAAGTAACTTATTAAGGCAAATGTTTCCTTTTTTCTATAAATTAAAGATATCTTATATTCTTAAAAGAAAGAGATTAGTATAAGAAATCAGAAAAATCAAAAAGTATGATTTCAGGGTTGGACAACCTATACTTTTTGTGATAAAAAAAATTTGCTACCGAAAACAAATTTTTATTTGTTTTATAAAA
This sequence comes from Tachina grossa, assembly GCA_949987645.1. Lineage (NCBI taxonomy): Eukaryota > Metazoa > Arthropoda > Insecta > Diptera > Tachinidae > Tachina > Tachina grossa. The sequence continues at coordinate 33,995,932 of OX465275.1, forward strand.
TGAACCTATTTTATACTTCAGTACGAATGTTTTTGGTATTTCAAAATAAAAAAGTTAAAAAATTAAAAAGATGATTCCAGGGTTGGAAAACTTTACCTTTTTTTGTACAAAAGTATCTTACTAAAACAAATTTTTCCTTTTTTCTATAAATTAAACATATCTTAAATTCTTAAAAGAAAGAGATTGGTGAGTGAAATCAGCAAAATCAAAAAGAATGATCTCAGGGTTGGGAAAGTTACACTTTTTGTGATATATAAAAGTAACTAAGTCTAATTAATTTTTATCTTTTCCTTTATAGATTATACATATTTTACGTTTTGGAGAGAAAAGTTTGGTGTAAAGAATTATAAAAATAAAAACCACAGCTCCAGAGCTGGAAACTTTGACCTTTTTTCTGGATATTAAAATAACTAAATAAAACATTTTTTTTAATTTCCTTTTTTTCTTTTTTTACTTAACACACTTTCTATATTTTTCTAAGAACCACTAGATTGATATAAGGAATCAGAAAAATCTAATATAATGATTCTAGGATTTTTAAATTTATTTTTTTGTACATAAAAGTAGCTAGGTCAAATTATTTTTTTCTTTTTATTTTTTACTTTATGTATGTGCTTATGTATGTACCTCTATACTACATAAAAACACTTTGGTAAAGGGTATATAAGATTCGGCACAGCCGAATATAGCACTCTTACTTGTTTTTTTTAATTTTCAAAAGCTAAACTAAGCCTGTTAGGATATTTGTATGTTTCTATAAAAGAACATCTAATGTATCGAGAAATGCAAAAATCTCGATTTCAAAAAAATATTGAGCTAGGGCCTTTCTATTTTAAGGTAACAAAATATTGTTTATGGAAAACCTGCATTCAACTATAGTTAAGGAAACGTATTTTAATGATTTTTAGTCTGTTTCAAGTGTTTTGTAAAATTTGTTTCAAAATATAATAGCAGGCATTTTTCTCTATGGTATTATTACATTTTTTTATATCTCCTGCATGTTGATTTTTTACATGTTAAACCCTTCTAATACTTTCTGTAAAGCAGTTCCTGGATACTACCGATAGTACTATCGATATCGGAAATATCAATAGGAAAAAATATCGATATCGATATTATGCAGTTTCGGAAACCTGAGGTATTATAAAAATTTTTTAACTGACAGCAAATTTTTTCAAAAACTGTCACCTAAAGCAACGCTCGTAGATACATACATACATATTAAAATAAACATAAGACTATATACTTTCAATAAAGGGATAAAAAACGAACTGTAACCGGATAAAAAATTAGTTATATATTTCTTTCTCAGGTACAAACGTTCGGTCGATAGTAATATCGATAGTATCGATAATGAAATCTGAACTATCGATATATATATATCAGAAATTATACATATCAGAAATTACTAAATCGTTTATCTAATTTTTCGACCTTTTTGATATGTTCAATGAAACTATTTTTTAAGCTTTAGGTCAGTAAATTGTATATATTTTTAGTTTTATAGCGATATTTCGTTAACCTTTGGTTAACTTCTTCAGGATTATTCTTATTTTATTTTTTGGTAATTAGTTTTTGTCTTTTTTCTTTTTTTCTGATTTAAAGGAAAAATATAAATATAAATTATTTGCTAGGTTTTTTGTATTAGTTTCTAAGCCTACTACACTTATTTTTCTTTTGTGATTTTCAAAAATATTATTATTTGTGAATTCTCAAATAATTAGTTCTTGAAAGTCTCTGCATAAGATAAGAGGTTTGTGACTATTCAAAATGTGTGGTTGAAGTCTACTGATGATTTCCTACAGCAACAATGAAATGCATATAGACAACGCTGAACCACCAGCAAATAAATTTCAAATATTTTTAAAATGTAATTCAGTAAAAATCTCATTCTTCTAAGATATAAAAGAGGGCATGAATATAGAATTTGTAAACTTTTGGCCCCAAGAGAAAGTCGGATTCCTGTATTTAAAATACGGTTTAATTTAAGAAGGTGTGTTTTATTAGCGGAAGAGTATATAATTGAAGCATAATCTATTGCTGGAAAGATAATTGAGCGCAATATTTTAAGAAGTGTATGAGGGTCAGATCCATATTGAGAGCAGCGTAGCATCTTAATAATATTAAGTTTCGAATAAGCTTTAGCCTTTATATTTTGTATATGGGTTTTAAAAGTTAGCTTTTCATCAAATTTTACTCATAAAAACGTATATTCTTTGGCAAAACGTATTCGTTGATTATTAAGGAGGAGATTCATATTATTATAAGTTGTTCTATTCCGTTTTGTGAATTTAATTGCTACAATTTTTTCATTGTTAAATTGAAAACCACTTTTATTGCTCCAATTTTCAATTCAGAAAACTATGAATTTTATTTATAATTGCCAATTCTTTTTTACCTGAACAATATTTTACAAGGTCGTCTGCATATTATTGAATTTAGTTATAATAATTTTTTTATATTTTTAAATGGCATTAAAAAATTGCAAAAACATGCACTTAATACTAAAATATGTGAAAATATGAACTTGTCGCCAATATATGCAAAAATTTGTAACTCCAAGTCCTTGTTAAAATAAGTTAAAATTTGATGATCCTGATATATAATTATAGCCGTATTTATAACAATTATTAAAGCTTTATAAAGGTTTTTAAAGAAAAAATTTTGTATGAAAATTTGCCTTTATAAGTTTTATAAATAAGAATGTTTGTCTCTCACCAAAGAAAACATGCATTCGATTAAACGCCCAAGCCCTGATCCTTTATTGATTGATGGAGGAAACGGTGATATAATTATGATTTAAATTAATAAAATACATGTGTAATTTTAAGCTAAAACAGCAAAGAAATGCATTTTGGCATGCTAAAACAATAACAAGCTAACTTTAATAAGTCACATAGAGTTTAAAATATTTCAGTAAAGTAAGACTTTGATTCGATCACAAATGGTTCAGCACATACACTACATATTGCCATCTAAAAACCAAAAAGACGTAAGTACACTGTTTACTTTTTTTATAGGAGAAGCAAGAAACCTTATAAATTTAAGACAATTTATTTGTAAGGTGCCAGAATGAAAAATGAATGAAATCGGTATTTTTGAACATATGTATGTGAGTAAAATTTTAAGGAAAGATGTATTTTGGTTAATCACATCATAATCAAACAAAAAAAGTCTAGTTTGAATTTTTTGGTTTTTACGGCCTTTTGGACTTTAGCGAACGATATGTAGCTTCAAACTTTTCAAACTACAAACTTTTCAGCTTTGGCGCTTGTTTCTTTTTGGCATTTTTTTCGGTCTTAGGAGTTTTTTAGTATTGACGCTTTTTTTTTGGTTTTTGGCGTTTTTTTTCGTTGTAGCGATTTTTTCGAGTTTTTGACGATTTTTGTTTGTTTTTTTTTTTTTGTTAATGATTTTTAGTTTTTAACGTTTTTTTTTCGTTGTGGCGATTTTTAAATCTTTGGCGATTTTTGTACAATACATATTTTTAGTTTTAACTTTTTTGCCCTTTTTTCGTTTGACGATTTTTTGGGTTTTTTACGATTTTTTTTTTTGCAACACATATTTTAGGTTTTAATGACTCTTAGGGCCATTTTCACAACTTACCTTTAGCTAAAGGTAGGATTTTGTCTGCCCGATAAATAGTTTTGCCTTATTACTATTTCAACTTTTTATAGTTATTTTTATCAATAATAATAATATTTAATGGATAAAAAAACAATAAATGAAGATTTAATAATGCAAAGCCATTTATCGGTCCGACAAAATCCTACCTTTAGTTAACGGCAAGTTGTGAAAATTAATTAATTTAAACTATTTTTATTTATTTTATTTTATTTTTAAACTATTTTCCATTCTCAGGCGATTTTTTTACAATATATATTTTCAGTTTCAGCTTTTTTGCGGTTTTTCGTTTTGGCGATTTTTTGGGGTTTCGGTGACTTTTTAGTATTGACACTTTTGGTGGTTCTGGCTTTTTTTGAGTTTTGCAATTTTTTCGGGTCTTGGCTATTTTGTTTTATGTTTTCGCAATATATATTTTTAATTTTAGCGATATTTTAGTTTTGGCGATTTTTTTGTTTTGGCGATTTTTTTTCGTTCTAACGATTTTTTTGGTTTTTGTTGATTTTTTTACAATACATATTTTTTGATTAAGCGATTTTTTAGTTATGATGCTTTATTCTTTTTTGCGATTTTTTGGGGTTTTGGCGATTTTTTATTATTAACGATTTAGTGGTTGTGGCTTTTTTTGTTTGTTTCTGTGATTTTTTCCTGTCTTGACTATTTTTTGTGGTTTTGCAATGTACATGTTTTTAATTTGAGCGATGTCTTAGCTGTGGCGATTTTTTTCGTTTTGGCGATTTTTTTGGTATTTGTCGATTTTTTTTACAATAAATATTTTTTGATTGAGCGATTTTTTAGTTGTGGTGTTTTTTTTTGTTTTGACGATTTTTCAAGTTTTTATGATTTTTTGGGTCTTGGCTCTTTTCTTGTGTTTTTACAAATCATATTTTTAGTTTTAGCGATTTTTCAGTCTTGGAGCCTTTTTCGGGTTTTGACGATTCTATTAAACTTTTTTTTGTAACACCCTCAGCTGAATTATCGTGTTAAACGTATTTAAATCCATTCAAATAAGCCTTAAAAGAGCAGTGCATAAAAACAGAGAAAAATTTTTGTAAAGAAAATAAATAAATAATAAAAAAATGTTGGATCTCATTGTACATAAACAAAGTCAAACCAAATATTTTTCAATTACTATAATAATGAAAAATTCTATGTTTTTTTATATTTAATGGCAACAAAAAGTTTATCAAAAGTTATTTTAAATTCACTCTAAAACAATAATTATACAAGTATCGGTTTTCCTAGTTTTGTCCTATTTTTAAATTAAAAAAAATATCTTGTAGCTCTTTATTTATATACCAATATACACACATAAATGTTTACATACATACTTCTATATTATTTTTTTTTTTTTGCCAACAATATAAAATAAACGGCATTTAACATTACCAAACTTTAATTAATTTCCTTTCCCGCAATATTTTAGCTGTTGTTGTTATATTTTTTAAACTTGCTAAGTCTCTATAAAATATTGTGTTTTTCCTGTAAGTAGTTTTAAGTTCATTGATTTAATTTGATAATCTCACCCAGAAAACCGAGAGGGGAAACAACCACGACACAAACAAGCAACTTAACAGCTTAAATTCCAACCAATTTTACATCTTTTTGCTAACAAGTTTTCAAATTTTTATATTACACTATTATCAGTCTGCCGCTTTCTGAGAAAAGTTTTATCCTTTTGCTGCCACTTTTAAGCATAAAATGGAAAATTCATGAAAATTTAGCTGTTAATTGAGTTTTGTAAAAAAAAACCAATTTCTATAAAAAGTGTTCACTTACTTAATTTTGGCTGAAAGTTTATAAATTTTTTCTTCGCGATTGTGTTTGTGAAAAATAAATTTACGTTGGCATAGCTGCAGTTATTTTAACATTTAGTTTTTCTTATTTTATGGCATTAGAAAATAATTTTCAATTTACCAACCGCCAAAAAGAGAAGTAGCAAAAACAAGCATTTTATTTGATCAGTTTAGTGGTATTGTTGAGAGTTTTTAAAATTAAACAAAAATTTTTGCTTAAATATGTGAAGTTCCAAAAACAGAGACCCAAAAGAATATTTTTGTATAGAATTTTTAAAACAATATAAATCAGGAATTTAAGCGTCTTAAAAACTATTTCAATCTAAAGGCAAAAAAGCATTGTTAAATTAATCTAAATTTAAAGTATTTTTTATCTATTTTAAATTTTTAATTTAATTTAAATTTATTAATTTATTAATTAATTTTATTTAAATTTATTTATTCTACAGAATGATTTTATGCTGTGGATTTTCCGAATAGAATAATTTTCATGTTTACGAGATAAAGCTATTCATCGAAGTTAGTCAAAACTTAAATTTTTTCTTTTCTTATCACACCTTCTAAAATATTTAATATTTATTAAGCTAAAAAATGACATTTTCTGACAAATGTATTTTTCTAAAACTATTTTACAAAATTTCGTTAAATAAAAAATTTTTATTATCATTATTCGTATTTCTATAAAATAATTTTTTTAAAGAAGGTGATTTTTCTCAAAAGTTACTGTTTTTTAAAAAGATATTTTTTTTAAAAAGTTACTCTTTTTTTAAAGTCACTTTTATGAAAAGGCACTTTTATAGAAAGGCGCTTTAATAAAAAGCTACTTTCGTAGAAAGCTTCTTTTATAAAAAGTACTTATATTTAAAAATAGAGCTTTTACAATAAGGTTTCTTTTATAAAAAAGTCTTTTAATAAAAAGTTGCTTGCATGATCAGGTATTTTTATCAAACGGTACTTTTATAAAAAAATAATTTTTTAAAAAGGTACTTTTATAAAAAGGTACTTTTGCAAACAAGTGCCTGCATAAAAAGATACTTTTATAAAAAGGTTTTTTTATGACAAGGCTCCTTTATAAAAACTTACTTTAATGATAAGGTACTCGTACTTTTATTAGAAACTACTTTTATAAAAAAGTACTTTTATAAAAAGGTACTTTTATAAAAAAGTACTGATATTTAAATTTAATTGCATAAAACGTATCTTATATAAAAAATATTTTTATAAAAAAGATTTTTTTTCATACAAAATTTTTTTTTTAAACGTGCTTTTTTTATAAAAAGGTAATTTAATAAAAACGTACTTTTATAAAGTGGTACTTATATATAGTATGTGCACTTTTTTCAAAAGTTCCTTTTAAAAATGGTTATTTTAATAGAGGTAAATTTTTTAAAAAAATACTTCTATTCAAACGTGCTTTTATTCAAAGGTACTTTTAAAAAGGTACTTTTTTCAAAACGAAATATGTTTTTAAGTCCTTGCATAATATCGGTCATCGAACTATATGTTTTACGCATGGTTGGTCACATTTCATTACGAGAAATGCAAATAATTTAAATTTCCCAAGATGTAGACTAGAAAAAACCAAACAACGTTTAGATTATACGGGTAGTATGAAATTTAATAACTTACCCGAGAACTTGAAACTAATAATTAGAATCTCAATCATCAAATCTTCTTGTAAGGAATATTAATATAAATAATAAAAAAATTGAAACGCTTCTGTAAATTTAATATAATATAATGTTTAAAAATTATTTCTTAATATAATATTTAAATCTATTTTCTAATAAAATTATCTTATTTTTAATTTTTATTTTTTACATTAATTCAAATAGTGAATATGGTTTGTAATATAATTACATATAAATTTTGTACATACGAACTTTTAAGACTGCCAACTTGCCCCAATAATGCCTCTAAGGCGCTGGGGCTGTTATTACTAAATGAATATAAATATTTTTGTTGTACAATGAATTTAAAAAAAAAAAAAACTTTTATAAAAAGGTAGTTTTATAAAAAGGCACTTTTATAAAAAGCTACTTTTATAAATATTTACTTTTATAAAAGAGTATTTTATAAAAAGGTACTTTAACAAAAAGGAACTTTTATAAAAAAGTGCTATTAAAATATGGTACTTTTATGCTAAGCTACTTTTATTCAAAGGTACTTTTTAAGAAACGGAACTTTTATAAAAAGGTACTTTTTTTAAAAGGTGCTTTTATTAAAAGGTTCTTTTAAAAAAAATCCACTTTTTTATATAAAGGCCTTTTAAGAAAGCAATTTTTGCTAAAAAGTTATTTTTTTATGAGATGGTTTATTTTAATAAAAAGTTTGTGTTAAAAAAATTTAAAAGATTTTTACTTTATTCAAAACGTAACATTACTCATCATAGGAAGAATTTTTTTTTTATTATTCAGACGTGCTATGACGTCTGCTAAAATACAAATCCAAGTACCTAGAAAAATTAAAAAAAAAACGGTGGAGACTCCTCGTAAGCAGAGTCTCCGCGGTGTCATGATTTAGCAAAACAGTCTAAAAGAGCTCAGGATTCTGACTGCTTCCTCTTGCTAATCTAACTTTATTCCAATTGCATGAATAATTTTGTTTAATTTTTTCTCTCTCCTATTACATGATTTTGCATTTCAGCTGGCGATATATATTGTAAATTTGAAATCCTCACAAAAACATCAATGTGAAAAAAGGCCAAGCTCCTATCAAAAATTTCGGCCATCAAAAGCAGTGAGATATAAATTTTTACCAAGTTCTTGTTTGACCCAATACCTAACACTGAAATATGCTATGAATTATATAAATTTGTAATCGTAAGCGTGTCATATAATTTTTAGATAATCTTAAATCTTAATCCAAACTTAAGATTTTTTTCGGTCACTGTTAATTATTCCTGTCAAGTTTCGTTGCAAACGGATAATAATACATAAAGGAATAGTATATCTAAATATGCTGAGCCGTAGTACACGAAAATGAGGTTGAAATTGTATGGGCGTGTCAACGCCCACTTTTTTAATGAAAAATTTTTAGGCTTGTCTTTTCGCAGCATGTATGGCGAATTTCAATAAAATAGTTTCCATTAAGTGCCTTAGATTTGCTTTTTTAATTTTAACCCTTATGGGCGTTGCCCCGCCCTCCTGGCCAAAATTTACGGGTTTTAAAACCTTTTTAGGTTATTGCTCACCTAGACCTAGCTCTGTAGCAAATTTCAGCTCACTAGCACAGATTTTAATTTTTATGGGCTTATCCCCGCCCCCTTGTTTAAAACTTTTAGGTCTTCAGATTTTTCTGGTTTATTGCTCACCTAGATCTACTCGTGTACCAAATCTTAGCTCTCTAGCGATAGCGGAAGTGCTTCATCAATTTGATGAGTGTGTCAGTGGTCAGTGGTCAGTGAGTGTGTCTTAAAATATGCACTATATCTCTGAAACCTTTCACTTTCAAACTTCGGATGTGAGGTTATATGAATTTATTCTAATTATGTTTTAAATGCTATAATTTTACGATTGCGGGGAACAAAGTTATGAGGGGGGTAAAAACAGCTCGAATGGCTTCCTGTAAATATACAGACTGCGTGCATTGGCCGGAACTTGGCCTGGCGCACTACCGTGCGCCTAGATAAACTGCATTTTAATATCTACTTTCTTTAATTATATTTGTATTTATTTTAACAAACTTAAAAAAATAGCACTACCTTAGTTTACAAAGTACTTAAGTTTTCTAAAAGAGCTTTAAATGAATGAGAAATATTTTTTGAAAATATCTCTTGCAATATGATAAAATTTCAAAAATTTTGATTTACTTACAGAAAAAAAAAGAAAGCAAAAGCATTAAAAATACTTCTGTTGAATAAAAAAAAAAGACGAATGAACACAAAATTGAAAGCAAAAGGATGCAGGAAACCAGTTTTGTGTTGTGGGCTTCACTTACAACAAAAACAAAGATGCCAATTTCAACTACTTAAAGATATGTAAGTACTTTTATATAAGTAGATTTTACAAAAGTATTTAAATCTGTATTAAAAAAAATTTTGCACTTCAATTTTAAAAATTAGTTTTTTCTCGTGACCTGATTCGTTAATAAAGAATTATTTCGTAATTAAAAAAAAAAAAGTTGGCCAATTCACAAAGTGTTTTAATGTGTAATATTATCATTATATTCCATTGTGAAAATACGACCTAGTATAATAATACCATGTTAATTGTCTTACTTAGTATACGGCTATTAAATAATAATTTAAATTGGTGGTTTCAAAATTTGTTAAAAAAATAGCTAATATTTTTTTCAAATTTAAAAAAAAACATAAAAAATATTATACATACAAAAAATTTTATTTACCTTGCATTTGTTTTTATTTTTCCTACAGCTATCTAACAATTAATTACCCATTGGTTAACACTAACAATTATTAAATTTCTGAAACAAAAATTTGTATCAATTGACATTTGCAATTATTTTTGGTAACTTGAGATTATTTTGTAATACATTTTGCCCAAGCTTTTGGTATAAAGCAAATAACCTTAAAGTTTTCTAAGAACTCATAACTAAAATAGTACATGTGAAATTTACTCTTTGATTTTAATTTTTTCCATTTATCAAGCAACTAGTAGTGAAATGAATTACTTTATTATAATATAATAGTTATTTTTTTAAATTTTTTTTCTTTGCTATTATTATTATGCTTTTGTTTCAAGGCAAAATTTTGTATTGTTTGCTAATTAATGCAAGCATTGCTCCAAAATACATTTTTATTTTGTATTCTAAGCCAAATAAAGCTTATTACTTCCTGCACGGCAGCCATTACACTTCCCTAATACAATAAACCATCACCAGTATAACATTATGACTAACCGCTGGGGACTTTTAGAGAAATTTTATTTCATACTCGCACTGACTAACTAACTACTCGTATTGTGCGAGATATTTTAAAGGTTTTTTGCGCTCTTTCACTCCAACTGCATATTGTTTGCATTTCAAGGGCTAAATTATCCACAAAAGTGGTCAGTGTTGTGTGGAAACCTAATTAAAATCTCATTATAAATTCTAATCTAATTCCATATGAGGGTTTGAGTACCGAAGTATGATGATATAAAAGGTTTCCCAAACAACCAACATTGTCCTACAGGCAAACAATTAAAACAGTCAGTAATTTGGTGCTTTGCTGTTTTGTTATAATTTTTATGATTTTTTTTTGCGAAAAAATAGGAAGCAAAATTAAAGTTTCTAAGGTCATAAATAAGTATACAGGATACTTGTTCATTGAAGCAATGTAAAAAGTTACTATTTTAATATAAACCGGTTGTTTGGTAAATAGCTTAAGTCTTTTCTACGGTTCCATAGCTGTCCGTATGTCTGTCTGTCACAGGCTGTTTTCTCGAGCAACGTAAATGATAAGAACCTGCAATTTTCACAGAATATGTAAAACCTTGGCCGCTACAACAAAAAATATATTACAGTTAAAATAATAGGGTGTTCTACATACAATTGTATATAAACACTTGAAATTTGTAAAGTTAAAATATTTTTATACAGACTACAACAATTAACACTAAAAAAAATTTAAATTAAAGGGTGTTCTATCAGTTAATGTAATTTTCACTACGCAATTTTGACAACTTGCTGTATCTTGGAAACCGTAAGAGGCAAAATTTTCAAAAACAGTAAAAAGAAAATCCCAAAATTATAAAATCGCCAAAAACCGAAAAAAATCAGTAAAAGGAAAAAAAAAGCGCCAGATAAAAAAAAATTGTAATATAAAAATAAATCGCCAAAAACCTAAAAAAGTCGCCAAAAATAAAAATAAGTTCAGTGAAGTGCGACTTTGAGACGCGCACGAAGGTTTCCGTACGGACACTAGCTATGTAAATCAATACGAACTTTAGGCCATATAATAAATCGTTTGGGCTTTTTTTTCGTTTTTGGGTTTTTTCGGTTTTGAGCTTTTTTTTTAGTTTTGGCGTTTTTTGGGTTTTTTCGATTTTTGGCTCTTTTTTATAGTTTTGGCACTTGTTTTTTCCATTTTGTCGATTTTTTTCGGTTTTTTTTTCATTTTGGCAATTGTTTCATTTTGACGATTTTTTTCATTTTTGCGATTTTTTTCATCTTGGCGATTTTTCCAATTTTGGCGATTTGTTTTAACAAAGGCATTTTTTAGTTTTGGGGTTTTTCTTCGCGTTTTGGCGATTTTTTGCGGTTTTTGGCGTTATTTCAATTTCGCGTTTTTTTTTCATTTTGGCGATTTTTTTTCATTCAGGCGATTTTTTTTAGTTTTGGCTCCTTTTTGGCGATTTTTTCGGTTTTTTGCGTTTTTTCAATTCCGCGTTTTTTTTCATTTTGGCGATTTTTTTTTCATTCAGGCGATTTTTTTTAGTTTTGACGCTTTTTTCGCTTTTTAGCTATTTTTTCGGTTTTTGGCTATTTTTTTTTTTTTTAATTTTGGCGATTATTTTCAATTTGGCAATTTTTGTGAAATAAAAAAAAAAGAAAAATCTCCATGCAACAAATGGCCACGCTAATGCACATATGTATTTGATTTAAAGGCTCTATTTATTAAGAATTTGCAATTTATTAATATTTTTTTTTCAAATAATTTTTATTGCATGATATTTTCAAATGCGTGGTATTGATAAATGACAAATATTATTGAAATTCAAAATTTTTTTCAATTACATGGTTTTATAAAACATAATTCTTGTCTATTATTTTCTGTGTTAATACTTATAGACAAGCTCTTAATAAGTTATTGAGAGTTATAAGACTACAACTATAGTGGGGCAAGTAACAGTTTTTCCTTCCGTTTTATGGCTGTAGTTTTCAAATGTTCAATAGTTTATGGCGAGCATTGGAGGTCCGAAAGGTTTTTTTATTTAAAAAGTTATATAAATCTACATACCTGAAATAATACTCAATAATTAATGGGAAGTTTAAATATAAATATTTGAGGTCCGTAAGCTTTTTAATTTTTTTTTTAATTAAAAAAGTCAAATAAATCTACATACCTGAATTATAAAGGAATAATATTGATAATAATATTTCAGCTGTAATTGATTTTTTGACGTAAAACAATAAAATCTATTTTTAGCAAAGTCAATTATATGTTTTTTATACCCTTTACCAAAAAATGATAAAAGGGTATATATAGGTTTGTCATTCCGTTTATAATTTCTAGAATATTAATAAGCGAGCCATAAAGTATATATATTCTGAATCCTTATGCATAGGGCAGACGAATAAGAGATGTCCGTCTGTCCGTCTGTCCGTCTGTCTGTACGTGAAATCGGTTTTCCGAAGCTCCCAGAAAAGCTAGAGACTTCATTCTTGGACTGGTGTATCAGAAATGGTCGAATGGAATTGAAAATCAGCAAAATCGAGCAGACGGTTTCAGAGCTGGGAAACTTAAACTTCATTTTGCCATACAAAATAACTACCGAAAACTAGTTATTATTTTTTTTTTATTAAATCAACTTATTTTATACTTCAGTATGAATAAAATTAACATTTCTTAATAACAAAAATAAAAAAAGATTAAAAAAATTAAATAGACGTTTCCAGGGTTGGAAAACTTTACTTTTTTATACAAAATTAATTTACTAAAATAAATTTTTCCTTTTTTCTATAAATTAAATATATCTTGTATTCTAAGAAGAAAGAGATTGGGTTAAAAAATCAGAAAAATCGAAAAGGACAATTCCAGGGTTGGAAAACTTAAAATTTTTCTGATATAAAAAATTAACTACCGTAAACTAATTTTTATATTTTTTTTTATTAAATTAACTTATTTTATACTTCAGTACATATAAAATTAGTATTTCAAATTAAAAAAGAAAGTTAAAAAAATCAAAAAGACGTTTCCAGGGTTGAAAAACTTTAATTTTTTTTTCATATACAAAAGTAACTTACTAAAACAAATTTTTTTCTTTTTCTCCATAAATTAAACATATCTGAGACTCTTAAGAGAAATAGATTGGTGTAAGAAATAAGAAAAATCAAAAAGGATGATTCCAGGTTTGGGAAAGTTATACTTTTTGTAATATATAGAAGTAACTAGGTCTTACTATTTTTTATTTTTTTATTAAATTAACTTACTTTATACTGCAGTACACATTAAATTGATATTAACAACTAAAAAAAAAGTTTAATACATGAAAAAGACATTTCTAGGGTTGCAAAACTTGAACTTTTTTCTTATAGAAAAGTAACTTACTAAAACGAATTTTTTTCTATTTCTCTATATATGAAACATAGCTTGTGTTCTTAAATAATAAATATATATATATATATATTAGTGTATATATTGGAATATATTGGTGTACGAATCTGAAAAATCAAAAAGAACGGTTCCAGGGCTGGAGATATATAAAAATAACTATCGAAAACTAATTTTTATTTTTTTTATAAAATAGACTTATTTTATACTTCAGTACGAATGAATTTGGTATTTCAAATTAAAAAAAAATTAAAACGAAGTTTCCAGGGTTGGAAAACCTTATTTTTTATACAAAAGTAACTTATTAAAACGAATTTTTTCCATTTTTTAATATAAATTAAACATATCTTACATTCTTAAAAAAAAGATTGTTTTTAAGAATACAGAAAAATCAAAAAGGGGGATTCCAGGGTTGGGAAACTTACAGTCTTTGCGATATAAACAATTAACTACCGAAAATTAATTTTTATTTTTTTAATTAAATAAACTTATTTTATGCTTGAGTATGAATAAAATTGGTATTTTAAATAAAAAAAACCATTAAAAAATTAAAAAGACGATTTCAGGGTTGGAAAACTTTAACTATTTTCGTACAAAAGTAACTTACTAAAACAAATTTTTCATTTTTTCTATAAATTAAACATATCTTAAATTCTTAAAAGAAAGAGATTGGTGTATGAAATCAGAAAAATCAAAAAGAATGATCTCAGGGTTGGGAAACTTACACTTTTTGTGATATATAAAAGTAACTAAGTCTAATTAATTTTTATCTTTTCCTTTATAGATTATACATATTTTACGTTTTGGAAAGAAAATGTTGGTGTAGAATATTATAAAAATAAAAACCACAGCTCCAGAGCTGGAAACTTTGACCTTTTTTTCTGGATAATATCTAGTAACTAAATAAAACATTTTTTTTTAATTTCCTTTTTTCATTTTTTACTTAACACACTTTCTATATTTTTTTAAGAACTACTAGATTGATATAAGGAATCAGAAAAATTGAATATAATGATTCTAGGGTTTTTAAATTTATTTTTTTGTACATAAAAGTAACTAGGTCAAATTACTTTTTTCTTTTTATTTATACTTTATGTATGTGCTTATGTATGTATCTACATACTACATAAAAGCACTTTGGTAAAGGGTATATAAGATTCGGCACAGCCGAATATAGCACTCTTACTTGTTTTAATAATAACTTTTCTTAAAAAAAGGAGAGAGGTGTCTTAGAATAGCCTGTTAGAGCTATGCTACTTAGCTATATAAAAAAAATTACATATGTTACATAACAATGCAATAAAATTATATTGTATGATGATGTAAAATTCGACGTAAATATTTCAAAATCTTTCCATTTATTTCCCCTTTTTTTTAGCTGCTTGAGATTAAGTAAATTTATTGATTGTGATTATGTGCAAATACAATACAAAAATAAATTGAGCAAAGAACAAAACAAAATAAAATCAGACATTTTGTTTAATTTATTTTCATATTCTGCTTTTAAGTACAAAGAAATCAAAGCAAAAATAAATTTATAACTGTAAAAGTGTCCATTATTTTTGTTACAAAAATCATGTACTAGCTCCTGTGTCGTGGCATAAGGAGCATAGCTCTAAAAAACATAACATGTTAAAAAATAATATATTGCAGAAAAACGAACTTTTCCTCCCACGTTCAATAGCAAACTTCTAATAAATTAAACCTGCCTTAAATTGCAAAAAAAATAATTTTAAGCAAGCAAATGGAGTATCCTTGTAGCATTGATAATTACTACCTGCAAAATGTTAAAAATAAACAACAGAACTTTTTTTTTAAACTTATAAATTATTTTGGATAAATTATGGCTCTTTTCGTTAGTTTCTTTTCTTATATTTTCAGTAATTTGTTAGAGTGGCCGAAACATATTTTTTTTCTATGTTTACGCCATTTCTCTGGTCACAGTTTACGACACTTTAGTGCCAGTTCGCCCATAAAACAAAAGATCATAATTTTTCTCAGTCCCATGCTGTTCATGGTACTTTCTGTTTTAACTAGAAAAAGAGAGAAAAAAGTGGAAATTTAACATGAATTGAATGAATTTCATTTTTTACGCAAACTGTTACATACATATGTATGCTTTGATATATGTACATATATGCAAATACTTTCTACTGAAATACATTTATTAAATGCGAAGGAAAAATAAGCTTTTGTTAAAATTCATTCCAAGAATGAATAGTATTATATTTATATAGTATTTATAAATAATTTTTGTTTTTTCGAACTAAATACTTGGTTTGACTTACAGTTATTACTTTTTCAGAGACTGGAATTCTTTCAGAACCTACAAAATTTGATTCGGTTTTTTCTAATTTTATAATATATAATGTCTAAGATTTTGTCTAGTTTAGGGTATAAATCGCCTTGATTTTATCACATCAGGTCTAGTTTGGAACAAGATTCATTAATTTTTTTAATAGGCCTATTTCAAAGCAATTGTTGTGCCAATTCGAATCAAAAACAAAAATATAGCAGGTTTTATGTAATTACGTTATGGCGTTAAAATTGTATAAATTGAAATATTTTATTTCATTATGAGAATTGTAGTTCTCTTAGAATTTTCAAACGGCTTGCAAAGAATTTTTTTTTTCATATTTATAAAATTCTTTATTTGAGCACGCTTCTTATTGAATACCATATAGTATTTAAATAAATTTTCTATTGAAATTAAATTAATCCACATCAATACCTCAATAATATAAAGATATTTGTTATTCACACACACATGTACATTTTATATTTATTTATTTTCAACAATATGAACTCAATACCAATGACGATGAAGAAACGTCAATAAGCAATAAGCCAAATAGGCAAAAAAAAAATACTTAAAGATTTTTATTGACAATTGAATTGACACTAGAGCAAAAAAATTTTTCATTGTAGTGGCTTGATGATTCTTTCTTTTGTATGACAACAATGCTCATACATACTTCAATATGCAAGGGATACTTATATACATAAATACATATACATACACACATACATAAGTATATATACATATACATATGTAAATAGAAAGTTAAAGAAAAGAAAAAAATTATAATAAGAACAGGACGATGATTTTTGTTGTGTACAGAACTTGGAACAAATACAAAACAAAATTGCTATTGAATATTTAATATACCGGTCACTATCAGTGTTGCCAGTTTAGTATTTTTGTAGCTAAATTAAGATATATTCCCCCATATGAGAAAAAAAAACTAACGTGTCCTTGATCACGTAATTTTTATTGGCATTTTAATTGAATATTTTTTTTTTGATTTCTTTAATTAAAAACATATTATATTAACTAAAAATTTTACCAAAAAATGCTAAAAGGGTATATATAGGTTTGTAATTTCTAGAATATAAATAAGCGAGCCATAAAGTATATATATTCTGGATCGTTATGCATAGGGAAGACGAATAAATGATGTCCGTCTGTCCGTCTGTCCATCTGCCCGTCTGTCTGTACGTGAAATCGGTTTTCCGAAGCTCCCAGAAAAACTAGAGACTTCGTTCTTGAACTGGTGTGTCAGAAATGGTCGAAATAAGATTGGTATTGAAAATCAGCAAAATCGAGCAGATGGTTTCAGAGCTGGGAAACTTAAACTTCATTTTGCCATACAAAATAACTACCGAAAAGTAGTTATTATTATTTTTTTTATTAAATAAACTTATTTTATACTTCAGTATGAATAAAATTAATATTTCTTAATAAAAAAATACAAAAAAAAAAAAATAAAAATAAATTAAATAGACGTTTCCAGGGTTCGAAAACTTAAACTTTTTTATACAATTTTATACAAAATTAATTTACTAAAAGAAATTTTTCCTTTTTTTATAAATTAAATATATCTTATATTCTAAGAAGAAGATTGGGCTAGAAATCAGAAAAATCAAAGAGGACAATTCCAGGATTGGGAAACTTAAAATTTTTGTGATATAAAAAATTAACTACCGTAAACTAATTTTTATACTTTTTTTTTATTAAATTATCTTATTTTATACTTCAGTACATATTCAATTGGTATTTCAAATTAAAAAAGAAAATTAAAAAGACGTTTCCAGGGTTGGAAAACTTTAACTTTTTTCTTATACAAAAGTAACTTACTAAAACAAATTTATTCTTTTTCTCTATATATTAAACATAGCTTACATTCTTAAAAGGAACATATTGGTGTGCGAAATCTGAAAAATCAAAAGGAACGGTTCCAGGGCTGGAAAACACACTTTTTGTAATATATAAAATTAACTACAGAAAACTAATTTTTATTTTTTTATAAAATTAACTTATTTTATACTTCAGTACGAATTAATTTGGTATTTAAAATTAAAAAATTAAAACGACGTTTCCAGGGTTGGAAAACCTTATTTTTTATACAAAAGTAACTTACTAAAACAAATTTTTCCTTTTTTTAATATATATATTTGTAATATATATACATATTTTACATTCCTGAAAAAAGATTGTTTTTAAGAATACAGAAAAATCAAAAAGGGGAATTCCAGGATTAGGAAACAAACTTACACTATTTGTGATATAAAAAATTAACTACAGAAAATTAGTTTTTATTTTTTTTATTAAATAAACTTATTTTATGCTTGAGTATGAATAAAATTGGTATTTTAAATAAAAAAACTATTAAAAAATTAAAAAGACGATTTCAGGGTTGGAAAACTTTAACTTTTTTTGTACAAAAGTAATCTACTAAAACAAATTTTTCCTTTTTTCTATAAATTAAACATATCTTAAATTCTTAAAAGAAAGAGATTGGTGCATGAAATCAGAAAAATCAAAAAGAATGATCTCAGGGTTGGGAAATTTACACTTTTTGTGACATATAAAAGTAACTAAGTCTAATTAATTTTTATCTTTTTCTTTATAGATTATACATATTTTACGTTTCGGAAAGAAAAGTTTGGTGTAGAAAATTATAAAAATAAAAACCACAGCTCCAGAGCTGGAAACTTTGAACTTTTTTTCTGGATATTAAATAACTAAATAAATAATTTTTTTTAAATTTCCTTTTTTTTTGTTTTTACTTAACACACTTTCTATATTTTTTTTAGAACTACTAGATTGATATAAGGAATCAGAAAAATCTAATATAATGATTCTAGGATTTTTAAATTTATTTTTTTTTTTGTAGATAAAAGTTACTAGGTCAAATTATTTTTTTCTTTTTGTTTATACTTTATGTATGTGCTTATGTATGTATCTCTATACTACATAAAAACACTTTGGTAAAGGGTATATAAGATTCGGCACAGCCGAATATAGCACTCTTACTTGTTTTTTGTGTTTTTGGCGATTTGTTTTAGTTTAAGAGATTTTTGGTGTTTTTGGCGATTTTATTTTAGTTTTAAAGATTTTTTGTTTGGTTTTTTTTCGTTTTTGCGATTTTTTGGCGATTTTATAATTTTGTTATTTATTTTTGGTTTTAGTATTTTTGAAAATTTCCAGGAAATTTTTTACGGTTTCCAAAATATAGCAAATTGTTAAAATTACACAATCAAATTTACATTAACTGATAGAACACCCTTTAATTTAAATTTTTTTTTAAATTTGAGTGTTAGCTGTTGTAGTCTGTACATAAATACACTTACTTTGCAAATTTCAAATGTCTATATATAATTTTATATACTCTACATACAACTGCTCGATTTTTACACATAAAAATTAAAGTTATTATATT
Source organism: Tachina grossa (assembly GCA_949987645.1). NCBI lineage: Eukaryota > Metazoa > Arthropoda > Insecta > Diptera > Tachinidae > Tachina > Tachina grossa. The sequence continues at coordinate 34,015,290 of OX465275.1, forward strand.
ATTTATGTACAATTAATTTGTAATAATTATTTACCATTTCATAAAAATTTTATATATACCATTTTTGATAGAACAGTAAACTCAAATAAGATATACTAAAATTGAATTCAAATACAGTCAAATTCCGATAATTCGTACCTCGATAAATCGTGATTCCCGATAATTCGTAATAAACTGTCGGTCCCTTGAAAAAATCTCGTTAATTCGTAAAATTTCCATACATTTTGGTCCCCTCGCTAATTCGTAATATTTTTTTCAAATAAAATCTTTACCTCTTATAAATCGTAATTGTTTGCTAACTACCACTCATAATTCGTAATAAAAATAATAGAAACATGGAAAGAATGATTTTTTGTTTACAGCTATTTTTTTGCGTGGGTTTTTGCTTCTGCTTGTGTGTGTGTACGCACGCATAAAACCCTGTCGGCGTTACAAAAACAACAAATTTTTATTTTGTATTCTATATTTAACAATATTTTTATTCTTCTTTATCGTTTAAGTAAATAAATTGAAAAGCACCGGTAATTCGTATTTATTTTATTTTAACCCCGTTAAATCGAAACCCCGCTAAATCGAAAACGCCAATAATTCGTAAGAAATGGCCGGTCCCTTGCAATTACGAATTATCGGCATTTGACTGTATTAATCAAAAATATAATTTTTTCTAAGCCAGCAAATAATTTTTTTCTGCGTACTTACTCGTATGTATATTTATCAGCAAAATATTTAAAGGAGAAAATCAGATCGATAAGTTTCTACGAATGCTTCATTTATGCAACCAAATTTTTCCAATATTAAAAGTGCGCTGTTATTGCCTAATAAACAGGCATACAATTTTATGCATATTCAACTAATTGAATTCATCATATATTTACATGTAACACACTTTTTTTATGCACAATTAAATATCGCCGACAAATACTATCACAAATAATATTTCCTTTAATTTTTAAATTCGTTAATAACAGCGGAAGTAGCCAATTTTTTTTGTAATCAAATAGGAACAGGTAAATGCTTCTCAGTATAAGCCAATATGTCCTACACCTTCCGCTAAATGAAGTAGAAAAATGCATACATACATTTAACGCATCTGCAAATCAACAAAATATAAATTTTTGTGAAAAACCAAAATAAATTAAATGAACAAAAAGAAAATAAAAGAAAGAAATATTCCTAAAAATAATTCAATAATTTTATCCTACGCTAGAAGTCTGCTTAAAAAAAAGAACAAAAAAAAAACAAACAACCAACCGACAGCAGACAGCGTTGCTAGCAAACAAAACGAAATGAAGATAAATTTATTACTGTTCTGTCAAGAAGAAAACAAAAAAAAAAAAAAAATACAATGATATAAAAAAAGATAACTGTAATAAAGACAATGCAACAACAAATGCAAATACTTATACACAAAGTAACTCATACTCATAAATTTATTGTATGATACAATAAACAGGCAGAGAGAGAGAGAGAGAGAGAGAGAGAGAAAAAAAATATATGCAATCACGCATAGAAACGGGAATAATTTTATGAGCCCGGAACAGGCAACACAAATGTTGTCAATTTATTTCGCAAAGTCTTTATTTAAGCTTTGCAGCAAGAAACAAATGTGAAAAAAAAATTCAATAATCAATAACAACACATGTAACTGCTGCGTGATAACTTTGGCACACGCAATGGAAATTCGGTATCTCTACCGATGCCTTATCTTCAAAGCAAATCATTGTGCAGTGCACAGTGGAGATCAGAGATAAAAATTAATATTTATTAATCTTTTTAATCACTATAATATATTATATAAATATTTACGTACATGTAAGCGCGCCTCATAATGAAATCATTGCAACGTAGTACTCATACGCATCAAAGTGGAATTTTGGTTTCAAACCACCATTCTTCTACCACTCAATTTTAAAAATCGCATGAGGCATTAATAAAATTAAATATGAAAAATGTTTTCGTTTATTATTTTTAAGAATGTATACGTTTACTAATTTTTGAAAAATAGGTTTTGGGGGTTTCAGCTAAAAAATTGCATATGCCTCACGAAAGATTCTCAGTATGTTATTGAGAATTATGCATACAAACATAATAAGGAAAAAATTAAAAAAAAATTCTTGCAGAATATGTAAAACCAAGACAACTACAACAAAACAAGTTACATGGTTTTCCAAAGCGGAAACGTATTGAAATTCTTATGTAATATACAGACATATATATATATATATATATATATATATATATATATATATATATATATATATATATATATATATGTTTATATTCAGAGTCAGTGTATTTTTATGCAGACTACAACAATTAACATTGACATTTAAATCCATTAAAATTAAAGGGTATTCTAGCAGTTAATGTTGTTTTGGCTGTGTAGTTCTGACAACTTGCTGTGTCTTGGAAACTGTATAAAAATTTCAGAAACACTCAAATAAAAAAATCCAAAATTAAAAAACGCCGAAATGAAAAATCGCCGAAAACCGCAAAAAATCGCCAAAAACTAAAAAAAAATCCCTAACGTTTAAATAAATCACGTAAAATAAAAAAACTAAAAGCCGCTAAAAATAACCAAAAGCAAAAAAAAAAAATCGCCGTGAAACCGAAAAAATCGCCAAAAACAAATTAAATCCCAAAAAAAACTAAAATCCCAAAAAAATAGGCAAAAACTGAAAATTTTTTCCAAAAACCGAAAAAAATTGCCAAAAACTAATTAAATCCAAAAACTTATATTAAATTACTTAAACAAAACGCCAAAACTAAAATAAGCGACAGAAATTTAAAAAAATCCAAGACTGTGCAACCGAAAAATATAGCCAAGAAACCCGAAAATTAGCCAGAATAAATCGACCAAAATCGAAAAAATCACCAGAACGAAAAAATTGCCAAAACTAATATAAGTGCCAAAAATAAAAAAAAATCCTTAAAACGGAACGAAAAAAATCCACATATAAGAAAACGCTCCAAAGCTAAAAAAAGCACCAAAAACAGAAAAAAGTTTACCGTGTACTTAAGTTTTTTTTAATATGTCTACATCAGGTAAAATATTCGATTAAATAGGCTAAATTTGGTATAACTAGTCATACATATATAGTGCACTACTTCATGCAAACTATTTCTATCCATCGATTTACTGTACAGCTAAAGAAGGTCAAAGGTCTATAAAGTTTACATGCATACATACGTACGAGTATGAAAGCAGTCTTTTTATATTTTTCTGCTGCTTTCCTGTCATATTTGTAATTTGTGTACCAAGGCTATTGATTTCAATAAATTTACATGAAAATAATAAAACCTTCAAAATACGCACGCTTGCACAAACAAACAGGCGGCACATTTGCATAAAAGGCAATGAAAATACACATATACGTAAGCACATAGTCATACACACTCACACACACAAGCACATACGCACATACATTTTCACACACAAAAATACGAATATTTTTATAAGTAAACAAGCGCACATTACAAATGGAGTTTGAAGAATAATAATAAAATTTATTTTGCTCTGTTTGTAAAAAAAAAAAATTTATAAATATTATATCTTTATACTTCCCCTTACTGCTTTCATCTGTTTAAAATACAACAAAAAAAAACTGCTATTGGAAACGAATGCTCTTTTAAATATAAAACAAGATTTTCTATCTTGCAGCAAATAAAGAACAAAATTCTATAGCCCAAGTTATACGCATGTAAATGATTTTTGAAAAAAAAATTTTTTTTAAAGATTTTTATTAGAATTTTACTTTTTTTTTGTCATTCTTATCTAAGCAACTAATACGACATTTGAGTATAGAGTTTTTTTCTTTTGTTTCTTTAAGACGACGTTAATACTTTTGACAAGCAACAGGATTTAAGTAAAAGTCAAATTTCAAATTGGCATAATGAAAGACGATTTAATAAGACTGATTGCTGTCAAATAAAATAATAAAAAAGTACAAAAAATTTTCCCTGCAGAATTTATGGAGAACAAATTTTATAGCATTGTTTATTTTATTTTATTTATTTTAGGGTGGAATAAATGGAAGCAAGTTTAATCGATTAATCGTTACAGCAAGGAAACAGACAGACAAAAATAAATAAATAAATGTACTCAGACAGAGAAACAGTTAAATATTAATAACTCTCTGTTAGAACATTTTATTGCTCTAATTTTGCAATAAAACATTGTCTTTAAATTTAGAAAATTAATAAGGGCTATCATGAATAATATTCCGCGTGAAATTTCTCCCTTTTCCAATTAGAATTTTTTGTTTTCCCTATTACTTGCTATTAGTTGGAATTATTCCCCGTGAAAAATTTCACGCGGAATTTCATTCATGATAGCCCTGAATGACTGATTTTTAAGGATTAGTTATATGGATACGAGTATTTTGGTAGCGTTGTTTTATCATTAATCGTTTTATGATAATTCTATGATAATTATTAAAATGTGAGCGCAAAATGTCAGTTCGTTAGGCCGTCAACTCCTACATGTAGAGATTTAGGTTAAGATATTTGCGCAAAATGCGTTGTAATGGCAATCGGTTCACGTTGTAATCACTTTTATGCTCACTCATTTAAATGTTGTGATCATCACAAACAGATTGACTAACAAACACTTTGTTAGTCACTGTTGCTGATGATTTAAGTCAGTAAAAGACTCTTTGCTCCAACGTCGTTGCTTCCGAGAAAAAGAAGTATTTTCGGTTGAAAATGCTCGTTTAGGTGGTAAATGATACAGAAAGTAAGAACAAATAGAATTTGATTTTGAGTTCCCGGCAATTCCCAAAAAATTTACAAGATCCCAAAAATGGGATTTCTTTAGTATTCTTTCTGTATTTTTTAGAGTTCCATACACTACAGGTGAAAAGAAAGCCTATTGTTTTCGCTACGCTGTCCCTCTTTCTGTCTGTCTGTCTGTTTGTCACAGGCTATTTTCTCAGGAACCGTAGGAGCTACGGACCTCAAACTTGAACAGAGTATGAAGAACTTTGGCCGCTACGTCAAAAAATACGTGAGAGTTAAAAAAGGGTGTTCCAAAACGAGCAACGAAAAATTTTAAAATCCCATGTGATATACATACAATTGTACTATGTAGACACTTTAAATTTGTAAAGTTAGTGTATTTTTATACAGACTAAAACAATTAACACTTAAAATAAATAAAATACCTAAATTAAAGGGTGTTCTATCAGTTAATGTAATTTTGACAACTTCTTGTATCTTGGAAACCGTAAAGGGCAAACTATTGAAATTTTTAAAATGGGTAAAACTAAAAAATTTCAAAATTGTAAAATCGCCAAACCGAAAAAAATCGCCAAAAACCGAAAAAAATCGCCAAAAGGAAGAAAAGCGCCCTATTAAAAAAATATTTCTAAAACTAAAATAAATCGCCAAAATCATAAAAAATCGCCAAAAAAATCGCAAAAAAATCGCGAAAAAAACGCCAAAATGAAAAATAGGGAAAACAATCGCCAAAACGAGAAAAAATCGTAACACAGAAGAAACGCCAAAAACGCAAAAACGTCAAAACTGAAAAAAAACGCAAAATTAAAAAACCCTCTAAACCGAAAAATATATATTTTATAGGCTAAAGTTCGTGTCGTATACATGTATAGTGTCCTTCGTGCGTGAGTTAGTGGCATGTTATCAATTTTGTCCTTAATAAGAAAGCCCATATTAAAACGTTTTTCTCGTATATTCCCTAAACTGAGAGCAAAAAGCTATAAACGTAGAAGACGTTTTTAAGCTCTTGGATAGAAAAAAATTGGGTACTTTAGGGCCGACTTGGCACCAGAAGGCATCATTGGATCGAGCTAAAAACTTCAGACCGCATTTGTGACAGCATTATGTAATATTATTATTTTTGACTATAAAAGAATTTCATTCTTAAAGTCTTATGGAAATAAATAAATTATATAATTGTATCATGAAAAAAAACCTCATATTTTAAACAGCGCATTTATTAAGAATTTACAAAAATCCCATACAAGCTGCGACCAGTCCCATATGCACAGTAATATTTCACATTAAAATCTACGTAAGCAAGGTTAAGATTATTTTATTGATTTTATTTGATAGGTATTTCATGTTAATTTAACATGATTTACAGTAATCTTCAAGGAAATTTTTTTCTTTTTGTAATAAATTCATTTCATGTACATGCCAGTACTGTTAAATGAAAATGAAGAACGAAGTTGAATCAAACTGATTTCAAGTTGAAACCACATGAATTTCATTATTTAAATAATATGATGAACCTTGTTGAATCTTTGTTGAGTCAACCTGAAATGATACAATGATTTTATTTTGTTAAATTTTTAATTTACGCAATTTTTTTTATTGATAAAGTATCATGAAGATTGTACGTTACATGTATGGTTGGCTTGTTCAGCCACGAATTGAACTCTAAATCATCATCATTGTTAGTTCAGTCACAATTACCTTAAATATTCTTTAAGTACACATTAAATGAATTCCATTATGAATTTAATATTAATTCAATATGATTTTGTTTGTTATTTAACACAAAATTTATTTGAAAAACTAACAATAATATAAAAAAAAACTAGTCACACAACTGAGCACAATAGTAAATATATTGTAGCTATGAACAAAGCAAATAAATACCCAACAAACTTAAACAAAATATTATTAGTTGTACATCTAATATAATTTAAAATAAAAATTTTTGCATGGTGATTTTACACTGATACTTTTTTCTATGGGTAGTGTGTGAATTCTTAAAAGTTACAGCAATGACTTATATATCCGCACTGAACTAAACTAATATAAATTTATTTTTGAGCTAGCCGGCATCACAAATATATAAATGCTTATTTATAAAATGAAGATAGCAGCACCAAAAACTCAATATCTATCCACCATACAATGACTTAAGTGCCCTACTACTGAATGTATCAATGTATTCCAAAAAATATTCTAACGTGTATTTCTGAATGAAATTGTATGAATGTACATACGTGTGAATGTGTGTTTATTATGCCTGTAGCTATTGCTCCCAATGGCTAAAAATTTAGAGCAATTGCGCTTTAGTGTTAGTCCATGAAATCCAATTGAAAATTATTTATTGTTTACCATGGCACAACAATATGCTGGAACAGCAGCGTTCGGCGTATTATATTTACATATAATACATATATATGTATATGTATATACACAGCAACAAATACGTATGATATACACACATACATAACCTTAAGCACTTTCACACACACACACTCACACTTGCAGTTATGCATACATGCATACAGGAGAACAGTTTTTTCTTCTTTTCTTTGCTATTGTTTACACATTGTTACGCATATAATAGCTGGCTGTCCTTCATATTCACACTGCCAGTCGGTTTATATGTATATGAATGTGTAGATTTTTACATACACATACACACACACACATAAACGTGCTCAAATTCCACATCTTTAATACTGGCATCAGCAATATCATCATTGTATGGCTTTTAAGTATTATTACCAATGGGCTTTTTTCTATTGTTGATTGTTTATTTATGTGTATGACGATGTTTATCATCATCATCGCACTTCGAAGCACAACAGGATGAATACTAACATAAAACAGAATAAGGTAAGGAATAAGGGAGATAGAGAGATATAAAAACTTTTACCTGTAACTGGGAGTAATATATGGAAAATAATTTTTGTATGTAATACATACACATACTTGAATGAAAAAAAAAAAATAACAGACCAGATTCTCTAGGCAACAGTATGAGACAAGAGGATCTTTTTGATTTAATTGTAAGATTTTTTTTTTAATTTTCTAATAACGTCCTTTTACGAATACCTTTCAGGCTTGATCTTTTTTAATAACTAGTTCAAATTCTTCATATTTTTTTTTAACTTTAATCAGTTAACTTTTTGGTAGTTATAACAACTTCTGCTGCATTAAAAATTTTCTAGTATTCAACCTTTTTCACTACAATTAAAGTGTATATTTTTTTCTAAATAATTTGAAATAAAAAATATATTTTCCGTATACATTTTTAAACTTTTTTTATTCGTATCTGTAGTATTCCCCAAACAAATATACTTTCTATATAAAAAGACTAAGTAAACACATTTCATGTCACATACTAGTATCGTTCTTTAGCTTTTATGTAAAGAATATATTTGTCAATATTACTGTTCCTTTTCGTTTTCTTTTTAAGCCAACAAAATGCAGTTGGTCTATATCAACACTTGTTATTTTTAAAAAGGCATATTATATACATACAAACAATCAATTTTATATGCAAGAGATTTAAAGTGAAGAAATAAGAGTATGTAATATTACCATGTGTATGAATACAATATCCAAAGATGTCAGGCGAAACCAGACGTTTAAAGTTGTAAGATGCTTTAGTGTTAAATTATATGTAGCCAATGGAGTAATCTGAAGTGTTTAATTATACTTCTATATTTTCGTATAATTTATTTTTTTTATATTTTTCAAGAGGCTTTAAGCCAAGCTTTTTGGTAAAATAAGTAAATAAATAAAAAAATATAGTATATATAATCTTTCATATATATCCTACACCGATGTACGTATATAGCATATATATGAATTCATGGATACATTCATGAGTACATACACATGTATTTGTTTTGTAAAAGAAAAATGGTTAATTTATTTTGGCTATGATTTTTTTGGCTAAATAGTTCGATTCAGATATTTTATGGTCAATATAAGTAATAGTTGAATATATTATTAAATTCTTACCTATTAAAAACGCTGTTTATGTGGACTCATAGATTTGCAAATAAATAATGTACTAAAAAGGGTTACAAATTATACTTTATTGACTTAATACACTTATACCAATAAAACTAAGAACTTTAACATACACGTTTATATAAAATAATCAACTTACAACTGCTTACCATGACGTCTTCTTCGCTGTTTTATAGACACTTCTCAGGTTTATGACTTCATTGGTCTGGAAGCAACACTCTCTATCTACTTGTCTTCACACAATACCCACCTTGCCAACGCTCAATGTTTATACGATAATAATGACTCACTGACTTTACTATACTTTTATACAACAATCAACTCAACTGTCAACTGAGTTAGTTGTTCACAATACTTAACTGGACTGGAGTCTTAACAGTAGTTAACTCAACTGAACTATCTGCAGGTGAATTGCCCTTTTTGTACTTAACAAAAAGCTTTCAAAATAATGTCAGTAACGTCCAGTAAATCTCAGCAACATCTCCAATGCTTGCTTTCGATATCGCTATTATTTCATGCATTAACTCTTTTGGTTTCGGCAGAGTCTTCCGACGACTCGGAAGGAAACACAATTTCTTTATTTCTTCTCAGGTATACCAGCAGACTCTTGTGTGAACTCTACAGAAAAAACTATTTATTTATTTTTTCTCAGGTATACCATATCTTCAGCGCTTTTATCTAAAATAGTAAAATCACAACTTTTTTTGCAAATTATTTCAGTCCTCCAAATGCTCTTTTTGTCGATAATATTTGTTCCTTTCGAAGAAAGTATCAAGCAAAAAATTTAAAGGAGAACATAATAGGTTGACTTATTTTACAAAAATATTTGCCGTTAAATTCTTTGAATACCAGACTGAATCTCAAAACTTAAAATTCATTTCAGGGACCCAGAGATATTAAAGAAAAATCAGGCTAGCATAATTTAAATAATACCCTTTATGGTGGCTCGAGTATTTCGACTTCAACTATGATGTGTTTTATTAATAAGTTGAATAATAATGCTACATTTTCTTCTTTAATTTGGTACCATAATATTGTAGTTGAAATCGAACTACTCCAAGTATGATAAAGCCAATTATCCACGTTATCCCTTCATTAAAATCACAGTAATAATCATGTTGTCTAATCTTAAAACAAAACTTATTTAGGAATTATCAGATAATATTATTATTAATGAGAATATTCTTCATAATTAAAATAAAAAAGCCGTATAATTTTTTGTATTTTAATTAAAAAATTATCTTAAAATTTCTCTAACAAAATCATCCCACAAATATTCGCTGATTTGCATATTGAAATCCTTGCTTTTGGATTCAGTTTAATTCAGTTTGTATAAGCATATAAACGTACTATTTCCACAACAGAAATATTAATCTTGTTCCATTTTTGGTTTTTTTTTAACGATTTAAATATTTAAGAAGTTAAATCTTCAAACAAACTAAGTTGTAATAGGATTATAATATTTCAGCTTCCTTAGGATTATTAATCCTATTAACGTAATTTTGAATTTTTCTTTACACTTTTTCTCAAATTTAAAAAGAAAAAAAAATGTAACAATTTTTCTTATTTTAATGTGGATAAATAGACCGGAAACGGAAAATCCTCTCCACGAATCAATGAAATCAAAAGTTTTGCCAATAAAAAACCACTTAAATTATTTACTCCCCCTTATAATTTTGGTTCTTTTGTATCACGTACCTTAATAAAAATTGTATGGAAAACAAAACATTATTATCAGCTTTAACAGCAGCCAAAAGAAGAAAAAAAATCATTGAATGGAATTCCAATTATGATTTCACGTCCCTTTACACTTGAGTAATTGTTTGGAACAAAGAGAAAATGCAAAGGTTGTTAGTTTCTTTTAACTTTTTTGTTTCTTTCTTTGTTTGTTATATAATTCATAAACGTTCGCTTGACCTCTGTATGATTTTCATTTTAACTTTGCCTTGAACACACGCGTACTTGTTTTCTTTAGCTCACTACTCCCCTTTTATGTGGAAAAAATCTGTTAAAACTTAAATATTTATGATAAAATATTCAGTAATGCTAATTTAGTTTTAAATAAAAAGCTAACACAGCTGATTGATATTGTTTTTGACTAAAAAATAAATTAACTGAGTAAAGTTATGCTTAAATAACTTACATTAATTTACGCTTGTAATAAGTCCTTAAAAACTTTCTATTTTAGCATTCAAAAACAATATTGCAGCAGCCTAAATTTTTCATTTCCACAAGTTATTAATTAATTGATTATTTTAGTCAAATATAAATATTAAAAAAAAAATATTAAAGAGGTCCTTGCTGCATATTGTGGTTGTGTTGTCAGTTCAATTTCATGTAAATATCACTTAAAGTATTCCAGATTTTCAGCTTTTGAAAACATAATACCATTTGACTACTAAAATTTTAGTGGATCGATTAAAAATTAGTGATTAGTCCATGAATACTAAAAAATAGAACTAAGTAAATAATCTTAATTTTATTAACTTCTTATAATCATAACCAAGACAATGACCAATTCCAACATACAAGAGCATCTCTACTTCGTTTATGCATAAAACCAAAATACGCTACAGCTTTAAATAAAAGGGCACATGTTTATCAAGCTGTTGACTATTGTCATACTTACAGTCGGGATATACTTATACTCAGAGTATGAATACTTTATTCTATAACAAGATATACGCTTGATACTCGGAAATTCATAATTAACCACCGTATACATACATTTGTGTATATAAAATGGAATGGGAAATGTGTTATGGCTGCTTGAAAATATGCACATGTGTAGCCGACTAATAGTCAGAGTATTTTTATACTAGTGCGTATGATTGTAGCTAACACAGTCTCCTGATTTTAGTTGCAGCAGTTTTCTTTCAAGCAACTATAAATTGAGCAGATTTCAACATATAAGAGCATCCCTACTGCATTTATGAAAAAACCAATAAATTTACTACAACTAAAAAAAATTCAAAAAAGTATATTTATACTCAGGCTATGGATGTTTAATCGAACAAAATATATATGTTAATGATACTCGGGATATTTATTCATCATTCGTCACCGTAAACATTTATTTGTGTATATAAAATGGAATGGAAAATGTGTGGTTGTGTGTGTTGCTGGTTGAAAAAATGATAGCCCTGTATATACGCATAAATAGCCGATAGATACTCAGAGTATTTCTGCACTTATACATATGATTGTAGCTCATACAGCCTATAAATTTTATTTATAGTTGTTTGTGCTGCGTAATTTAAGCAGTGTGTGTGAGCATAGTTGTTGATGGTTTATGGTGAAAAGTATTAATTTTAAAATTAATGCTTGTGTTTCAATATGTGCTCATTTCTTATTTTTAGTTATACGTATTCATATTTGTCGGACGGCTAGTACTCAATGAGTACTTAAAACGATACTTTATGACTCTCTGGTCAGCATAAATTTCCTTTAAACGACTCTTCAGGTAGCATCCTTACTAACCAACATTTTGTGGTCGATATTTTATTTAAAAGGTGCCAAGAAAGTAAGCTTATTAGCGTCAGGGTAAGAATTTAGAAATAGTTTTAGGAAAGAGTCTACAGGTATTAAATATGGGTCACGTTTTGTGCAGATAAATTTTCCTCTGATTGACAATTTCTGGCCATAGTTCTGGCATCAAAAGAATTTTATACACCTTTAGGTATAAATTCGTACGTCTTTAATTAAAATATGGTGAAAGCAAAAATTCTTCATATTTAAATGACTGAAGCCCTTACTAATTGAAAGCTTAGAATTTTTACTAACTAACTAATTAACATTGCTCACGTTCGGTACCATCCTTGATGATTTTGAATTTTCCAAGCAAATAACCAAGCAAAAAAAAATCGGAACATGTTACACAGGCTTACCACTTGCATTGTATATTAGCCATTACAGGTACTGGACTTAATATTCTGAGGCTATTGTTTATATCAAAAATTGTTCTAGACAACCTTTTAAGGATAAATCATTCATTTATTTGAATTACTTCCGTCCTATAACAACCATGTGTTAAATTCATTGATGTTCATATGTGCTGTAACTAATGATTTGTTTGCTAATTTTTAACTGCAAATAGTTGTAAGTTTTAACAGTTTAAGTCACACATACTCGTGTTAATACAATAATAAGTTTTTCATTTCTTGTTGGACTATTTGTCCATAATGAGCTTGATCACTTCACAACATTTCATTCATTCCATGGCTCTGCCAACAATCTGCTTTGTATACGTACATAACACAATTAACAACAAAGCTTTAAGGCAAGAGAATAAAACATAGGCCCAATTCATACGATGATCTAAAAATCTTGTTTTATTTTTGATTCTCTTTAAAAGTTGCTTCCAAAAACATTTTACATTCATACGATGATTTTTATCATTCCAAAAATTGTATCAGTGTTGCCAGTAGATTTTTAAAAATCCGTTTTTTTTCTTTCTCTACATTTTAAAAAAATTACCCCATACGAAAATCTAGAAATTTTAGCAATTTAATTTAAAGAAAGATAAATTAAAAACATTTAAGGCCTCAATGATCAAACAGAATTGCTCACGCCGCATTTTCCATAAAAATTGATACAAAAAAGTAGCGCCAGCAAGCAGTCGAGAGATAGACTCTATTTTATTTTGACAACGTTGTTTCTTATCCTCTCACATATAAATAAATATTCTCTCAGCAATGCTACCAAAGACAGGCAATGTGACACCAAAATAATTAGATAAAAGTCTATGTAATTTTGAGCAAAAACAAATTTTGAAACGGTTTATGAGCAAATATATATTTTTAATATAGTTATTTTTAAATTTATGCAGAAAAACTGTAATATGAGAATTAAAAATACCTAAATTTTGTCAAAAATAAAATATTTTACCAATATTCCCTATACTCATGTATTAGTGACAAAAATACCTACAGGTAACACTGTTTTGTATTAAAGAAAGCTGTTGTCGCATGCAATGAAAAAATAAAATTAAGCAACATAAAAAAACTTAAAATATGTGTAAAGAAAATTAAAAAAAAAAACTCGTAGAACGGAAAATGTGATTTTTTTCCACCCCTTTTGTTTTTCTATACCCTTCGCCCACAAACTCTAAAAATCGTGTTTCAAAAAATCTTTGAAAAATCAACGTGTGAATTACGTGATACAAAATAATAGGTTTATTTATATTTTTTTATGAAATACGCACACTGAGAGTATTCTGCAATCACTAAAATTATTTTATTATTTATTCTATATATTATTTTATAAAAGTAAATTATGTCATTTAAATCTTTCTAAAACTGCAATTTTTATTGCAATTGGAAGAATAAAATATGAAATATAGCGTGAGACAATAAATATTGATTTGTCTTAGATATTAAAAAAAATGCTGTAGCCAGAAATTAAAAAAAAATAAATACAACCAGCCTAATGCGCCACTACATACAAACAATGCATACATATTTGCAAGAGCGATTTTTTTGAGTGGAACAGCAATACAATACATTCTCACTTTTAAGCATTTTCTCTTTTTTGTGACCACAGCAATGCACTGCTTGAGAGCAATAAAAATCAGTGCATACTTTTAAGGGCAAACAAAGGCGAAGGAGTATGATTGATATTTAAATCTAGTGAACAAAAGTAGAAGCATTATTGTATGCATTTGCAATTTTATTTATTTATTATTACCAGGGACAGGGGTTTCATGCAAATGCATGTTTTTTCCCTTCACCCTTATAATCGCAAAAACGAAATATCTTTACGAAACAATGAATTTGCGTTAAAATGGCATCGATTTGTTAGTGCATATTTTTGCATATTTTGCTGAAAATGCATATTTTTGCATAATTTGGTCATGAATGCATATTTTGGTCTCATATTTTGGTACAAATCTATTGTTTTGTGTCATATTCTTTCAAAAATTCAAATTTCTAAAAAAAAATTTTGACAAATTATTAATGCAAAACTGAGTTTTTTGCAAACTTATTCGCTTGCATTGTTTTAGAATTGACGAACTGACGAACAAAGCCAGACTAGTCCCGTTAACAGTTTTACAGCGTAGGCAAATAACAGAGCTACCTAGATAGAGACTAGCAAGTACAAGTCAGTTTTGTTATTTTTTTTTTAAGCAGGATTGAACTGGCTTTGGATGAAAATATTTCGTAACTGCATAGATGTGCAGTTGCGGAGCCCGAAAAAAATTAAAAAAATCATTTACTGAGGACATGTCTAGTTATGTTCGCCAGCTCTTTAATTGTAGAACGATTATACAAGCACAACCACCTAAAAAATTTAATCGAAATTGTCATTTTGATGATTTCAAGAGGAAATTGTCTGCTATTAAAGCCGAAAGTAGTGAAACCATTCTGCGGGAACTTGATACTGTTTTTGAAAATGATAACGGATTTAAAAAACAAATCTAACATAGTATTCAATTAATTTTAAAGGTTGAGTTAAATAAATATATAAAATTATATAACAAAAATTAAAAATTTTAAAAACCCCCGACTTTTTTTTTAGAAAAGATGTTATATCTTCTAAACGGCTGGACCGATTTTCTTCAAACATAGCTAAGAACCCTCTCGATCAACTCATCTTTCAAACAAAAAAAAAAAAAAAAAAACTAAATGAAAATCGGTCCAGCCATTTGGCCTGTACGTGGACACAGACAGGCACACAGATACGCAGAAACACAGATACACAGATACACAGACACACAGACACACAGATACACAGATACACAGATACACAGACACACAGACACACACTACAAACTTATAACACCCCTTTTTTTAGTCGGGGGTTAATAAAAAGAATCATTTAAATTTGAGCCTATTACATCTACAGACGTTATATTCGAAAATATTAAAAATATAAAATTTGTCAGTGAAAATAAATTAATAACAACAATTTCCTCTTTCTATTTGTGTATTTCTCTTTTATTGTAATATTTGTAAATATATCGCGAAAAATGCCTGTTTGGTGTTAATAATGCAGAAAAAATCCTTATCATTTCTAATCTTGTGTAAAAATTTAATGTAAAAGACTTGTACACGCATCTTTTAAGAAAATAAAATATTTATATATCTTTATTTAGTGGCATGTAAATTGAAAACATTTCTTTTTGATACAATTTTTTTTTAAATATGTGCATATTTTATTGTTTTTAGTGCATATTTCGCGTTTTTGATGTCATATTTTAGGCGCCTAAAATACCTTTTTTAAATGCATGAAGTCCTTGTCCCTGACTCTTACATATTTAAGTTACAATTTTTAATCTTATGAATAAATTCTAAAGGACGTTCAAAATTATGCAAACATTTGCCCAAAAAAGCAAAATATTAAATTTATTTAATAATTTTATAACTTAAATATAAAATGAAAGCTTAAATAAAAAAAATTAAAGTGCAATATTGACTACAAAAAACAATAAAGTAACCCAGAAAATTCTACACAGGCAACACTAATTTACTATTAGGTTTTTTTCTTCTTCTTCCATTTCGAGTGGACATTCAAAAAGTCCTTTTTTACCAAATTTTTTTTGTCCTTAGAAACAACTTGATTTAATATTTTTTTAGTTTTATAAATATAAAACAGTTTTTAAAGTAATATTCACAAATTTTTTTTTTATTTTTTATTTTATTTTTTGTATTTGACTACAACAATATTTGTCCTCTTTTCTTCTATCTTACTTTAACTACTTGTATAATATCTACTCCAATTTACTAACACAGAAAACTATTCGTAATATAAATGCTTTTGGTTGAAGCAAATGTCGTAGTGTTGTTGATTTATGCAAATGAGTACGAGAAGATTATTATGTCGATAAAAGCTGATGCCTTCTTCGATTGTTATTCCAGTCAAACGAGCAGCAATATCAGCAGTTAATTTCAATCAATGTTCAATATTATGAACAAAGAAAAAAGAAAAAAGAAAGAATACCACTAGTTACAATAATGATGCTGTTAGATGTTTTTGGATATCTCCTTAAATTTTATTAGTGGTTTGATAGAATTCTAGTTATTTGATAATTTGAAGAGTAGTAGAGATGGAAAAAAAATGTTAATGAATATTTAACAATTTATATTGAATAATATTTCATGCAAAAGAATTGTTGTATATTCAAAAGAAAAATTATTGAAATAATTCATTAATCATTCATTAGTTGTTTGACAGGGTTTTTTTCCAGATAACTTGGAGTTGCATTTTATATATTTTTAGAGGGTAGATTATAACATGTTTTATTGAGACAAATCATTCCTATTTAAAACATTCCTATTTAACAAAATAGAAATTCTGAAAAAATCTCATTTCGTATTACCCTTTTCTGTATGCCAAATTTATGTCTCTTGGCGTATGGTATGGACGTCTAAGTTCTTTCCGGCTTATTTATAAATTCATTCGTCCTACCCCCACCTGCGCCTCCATTTTCATTGCCCTTCCCTTCTACAAACTCAAAACACCTAATTATGAGTCTAAAATTTTTTAAGAGAAGTAAGTTCCCTGCAGAAGATTTGGCGACAATTGATCCAAACATAATTGTTCTATGACTTGAAAAAATAGAGCCTTTGCCAAAAGTGGGGAGTAGTGTATTGTGAAAAAGGACATATCATGTAAATGGGTACATATTCAACATTTTCTGGATTTTTCTGGATGTATCTCCTTGATTGTAGTAAATGGCACTGAACATGTTCGATGTGGTTGAATACCTGGACCAATCAAATATTGTAAATATAATGTTAATTGTTTCCTCCAATGTGACTCTGGAACTAGTTCCATAACTATACCTAGATATTAACCTAAGCTTATCTGGTATTTATACTTTCGAAACATGAGTGGCCCTATGGTTGAGTGGGTAGTGTGCAAGCCTATTATCCACGAGGTTGTCGTTTCAAATCTCAAAAAATTTTCAGTTTAAAAGTAAAATGTCATTGCATTTATTTGTAGCAATAAAAAAGTTTATAAGTTTTCATTGTTACAGTCAAAAGTCGAAATGAAATTTTTAAATAATTTATATTATTCTATACCGCATAGGTCCCTATGGGATAGTCCTGTGACAAGTCACAATCATATCAATTAATCCCATCCCAGGCCATTCCCATGTAAAAGTGACTAGTTCGCTTCAAAGGAAGTATTAGAACTCGGACTGATCCCCATCGCTTGGGGACCAGTCAAGTGACTAGTCTTGTGTCAGTTCCATTTCCTGCAGGGTTATTTTATATTCAAAGTAAATTTTATAAATCCAAAATATTTATCTAAAAACAAAAATGAAATTTCAGTTGTTTTTAATAAAATTTTATTTGTCTCCTTTTTGGTTTCAAGCAGAGAGAATTGTCTTTTCACTGAAGGAGAGAATTATTAAATTGACTTTATTAAAAAATATGTGTATCCTAGTATAATTAACATATCACATGCCAACAGGTCACTCAGCACAAATAAATTTTCGATTTCTAAACTTTAAAACTTATACTCGCAATGTTTAAAAAATTGTTTTAGGCAGTTTTTATTAATCCAAAACAGCTGAAAATAACGCTGCGTATTCATTCGGCTGAAGCTGAAAATATATAAAAATTTAAATGTTGCGCAGATATTTAACTTTTTTTATATTTTGCATCCTTTTTTTTTGCCTTAGAAATAAAAGGCCAAAATGTATTTCCATTTCCTTTTATTTTTCAATAGTTTTTTGGGTAGATTAAAAAACCCTTGGGTTTGTAAATAAATAAAAATTTCTTAAGGATTATTGAACATTAAATTGCTTTTTTCTTATATATATATACTCCCATTATTCTTATCCTTAAACATTCATTGTCGTACCCATCCCTGGTGAGGCAAATGCAAACAAATATAATATCAATATCCGGCAAATTCATATTTATATAACATTCATTTATTTGTATTGGTTAAAGTTTGTATTCTTTTTGGCTTTTATCAATATAATGACATTAACTCAAGCATCTCTTGCTAAACAAAAAATAAGAAAGAAAAAATAAAAAAGGAAAATAAATAAATGAAATAGGAATTGAAATGCTAAAGATTGTTTAGTGCAAAAGAAACACATTAATTGTGGTTATTATTTGTTTATTGGTGGCCATAAATATATTCTAAAATGCCATTTATTTGAAGTAAATTGTTTTGCAGGATATGATATTGTTCACACGTAGTGTGTTAGTGCTTGATGTTATAAGGATAATGATGGTATTTTAGAAATATATATACGGCTTTTATTTTAGTTGAGTTTCAAAAAAGTTTTGTTTATTATTTTAATAATTTTGTTTTAGTATATAAAAAAAAATACATTGCGTTATTGCGTTACCTGGGGTCTAATCGTCACTTTCGATAACGAGCTGATTCGATCACGTTTTTTCAGTTTGAGATTATGGTATTCGATATCGAGCCATATTATAACATTGTTCGATAGTGATTGCCATAATCTCAAAGTGAAAAAAAGCGATGATAAGACCCCTGAATTTAGTTGGATGTCTAATACAATACATGTTCTTTCAAAAAAAAAAAAAAAAAAAAAAAAAAAAACAAATAGATAAAAGCTATTTTCTTACAGCCTTATTTATAAAGGCTTAATAAACAAAAATTTGTATAGAAATCTGTTTTAAGAATCCTTTATAATGCCTTAATAATTTTTATCAATAAGGCTGTTAAGATTTTCTGCAAAAAATATCCTTAGCTATAGTGGCAGCACTATTGCTTTTGTTTAAATGTCTTATTAAAATTTATTTAAAACAAGTAAGAGTGCTATATTCGGCTGTGCCGAATCTTATATACCCTTTAGCAAAGTGTTTTTATGTAGTATAGAGATACATACATAAGCACATACATAAAGTATAAACAAAAAGAAAAATATAATTTGACCCAGTTACTTTTATGTGCAAAAAAACAAATTTACAAACCCTAGAATCATTAAGTTAGATTTTTCTGATTCCTTATATCAATCCAGTAGTTCTTAAAAAAATATAGAAAGTGTGTTAGGTCAAAAAAGAAAAAACGGAAATTAAAAAAAAAATGTTTTATTTAGTTACTTTAATATCCAGAAAAAAAGGTCAAAGTTTCCAGCTCTGAGGCTGTGGTTTTTATTTTTGTAATTTTCTACACCAAACTTTTCTTTCCAAAACGTAAAATATGTATAATCTATAAAGGAAAAGATAAAAGTTAATTAGACTTAGTTACTTTTATATATCACAAAAAGTGTAAGTTTCCCAACCCTGAGATATTTCTTTTTGATTTTTCTGATTTCTTACACCAATCTCTTTCTTTTAAGAATTTAAGATATGTTTAATTTATAGAAAAAAGGAAAAATTTGTTTTAGTAGATTACTTTTGTACAAAAAAAGTTAAGTTGGAAAACTTCCAACCCTGAAATCGTTTTTTTAATTTTTTTAACTGTTTTTTTTTTATTTTCAATACCAATTTTTTTCGTACTCAAGCATAAAATAAGTTTATTTAAAAAATAAAAATTAATTTTCGGTAGTTAATTTTTTATATCACAAAGAGTGTAAGTTTCCCAACCCTGGAATCCCCCTTTTTGATTTTTCTGTTTTCTTAAAAACAATCTTTTTTTTGAGAATGTACGATATGTTTAATTTATAGTAAAAAAAGAAAAATTTGTTTTAGTAAGTTACTTTTATATAAGAAATAAGGTTTTCCAACCCTGGAAACTTCGTTTTAATTTTTTTTTAATCTCAAATACCAAACTCATTCTTACTGAAGTATAAAATAAGTTTATTTTATAAAAAAAATAAAAATTAATTTTCGGTAGTTAATGTTATATATCACAAAAAGTGTAAGTTTTCCAGCCCTGGAACCATTCTCTTTGATTTTTCAGATTTCATTCACCAATATGTTCCTTTTACGAATATAAGCTATGTCTAATTTATAAAGAAAAAGAAAAAATTTGTTTTAGTAAGTTACTTTTGTATAAAAAAAAAAATTTAAGTTTTCCAACCCTGGAAACGTCTTTTTATATTTTTTAACTTTCTTTTTTCATTTGAAATACCAATTTACTTTGTACTGAAGTATAAAATAATTTAATAAAAAAAATATAAAAATTAGTTTACGGTAGTTAATTTTTATTATCACAAAAATTTTAAGTTTTCCAACCCTGGGATTGTCCTTTTTGATTTTTATGATTTTTTAATCCAATCTCTTTCTTCTTAGAATATAAAATATATTTAAAGGAAAAATTTCTTTTAGTAAATTAATTTTGTATAATTTTGTATAAAAAAGTTAAAGTTTTCCAACCCTGGAAACGTCTATTTAATATTTTTAATTTATTTTTTTATTTTTTTTTTATTAAGAAATATTAATTTTATTCATACTGAAGTATAAAATAAGTTTATTTAATAAAAAAAATAATAATAACTAGTTTTCGGTAGTTATTTTGTATGGCAAAATGAAGTTTAAGCTTTCCAGCTCTGAAACCATCTACTCGATTTTGCTGATTTTCAATACCAATCTTATTTCGACCATTTCCAAGAACGAAGTCTCTAGATTTTCTGGGAGCTTCGGAAAACCGATTTCACGTACAGACAGACGGACAGACGGACATCGCTTATTCGTCTTCCCTATGCATAAGGATCCAGAATATATATACTTTATGGCTCGCTTATTAATATTCTAGAAATAACAAATGGAATGACAAACCTATATATACCCTTTTACCATTTTTTGGTAAAGGGTATAAAAACAATCCCAATAAAAAAGAGCTTGTCAGGAAATCAATTAAATCTCCAACTTGTGATTGTGAAATGGTACAAATATGGATTAATTTTGAATAGTTTTTTTATAGTGAAAGAAGTTTTTTATTTTTGATACATGTTCAGTGAATCCAAAGTCACTTTCATGATGTTTAGGAAACCTGATATTTTGTAGGTTCTATTTTTTCCTTTCCTAAATTTCTTTTTAATCACTATTTTTTCAAGAAAAATTAATATTAAAAGCAAACCATTATTTGTTATTAATTCAAGGAAAACAACATCAGCCAAATAGTCGATGTCATGGCTACGTTTGTTGGATAAAATTTTCTTCATGAAATTTTCCATCTCCAATTCGCCCATTCACGGCTGCATGTCCTTAAAAACTGCAATAATTCCTTCTCTGAGGTCTTAAAGCACTTGTGGGCCATTGGCATGGACCTTTTCTATCATGTAGCTCTAAAACCAACGTATGATGTTGTTGAATCTAAATATATCAGTGGCCAATTGAGATTGCCTCTTCAATAAACCTCTCGGTCAGGATATTTTTCACCTTAACAAGTTAGAATATGAGCTGTTATATTTGAAAGTGACTTAAGTCCACTTCTTAAAAGATTGAGTTCATTTTACCTTTAATTAGTTCTTGATAACTTCTATCCATATGTAATATCATCTATCAATGCAGTGTGATTTCAAAATACAAGAAACAAATTTTTTAAACCATAAAATGGTATGGTATTTTTTTTAAGTGGAATAAGTCCATTCATAATAATCATAATTAGTATTTAGGTGAGCTTAAGGCATTACATTTCACCTTTTTATCATGAATAATTTACAATGCCAAGTGTAAGGCCAAAATAAATGAAAGATTACATTATTTTTATTTTATTTTACTTTATGTTACTGTAACAGTTTTTTTTTTAATTTGTTAATGAAATTAATAAACTTGGTTGATTGTATATTTAAATTTCTTCATATTAATTATTTTTTACCTTAAAGATTCATTTGAGCAAAAGGTGAATTTAACTGTGCTCTTGTTTTTATACCCTTTACCAAAAAATGGTAAAAGGGTATATATAGGTTTGTCATTCCATTTGTAATTTCTAGAATATTAATAAGCGAGCCATAAAGTATATATATTCTGAATCCTTATGCATAGGGAAGATGAATAAGAGATGTCCGTCTGTCCGTCTGTCTGTACGTGAAATCGGTTTTCCGAAGCTGCCAGAAAAGCTAGAGACTTCGTTCTTGGACTGGTGTATCAGAAATGGTCGAAATAAGATTGGTATTGAAAATCAGCAAAATCGAGCAGATGGTTTCAGAGCTGGGAATCTTAAACTTCATTTTGCCATAAAAAATAACCACCGAAAACTAGTTATTATTTTTATTTTATTAAATAAACTTATTTTATACTTCAGTACAAATTAAATTTGTATTTAAAATTAAAAAAAGAAAGTTAAAAAAAAAATAAAAAGACGTTTCCAGGGTTGGAAAACTTTAATTTTTTTTCATATACAAAAGTAACTTACTGAAACAAATTTTTTTCTTTTTCTCTATAAATTAAACATATCTTAGACTCTTAAAAGAAATAAATTTGTGTAACAAATCAGAAAAAACAAAAAGGATGATTCCTGGATTGGGAAACTTACACTTTTTGTAATATATATAAAAGTAACTAGGTCTTACTATTTTTTAAAATTTTTATTAAATTAACTTATTTTATACTGCAGTACACATTAAATTGATACTAAAAATAAAAACAAAAGTTTAATACATGAAAAAGACATTTCCAGGGTTGGAAAACTTTAACTTTTTTCTTATACAAAAGTAACTTATTAAAACAAATTTTTTTCTTTTTCTCTATAAATTTATCATATCTTAGACTCTTAAAAGAAAGAAATTGGTGTAACAAATCAGCAAAATAAAAAAGGATGATTCCAGGGTTGGAAAACTGAAACTTTTTGAGATATAAAAAATTACTACCGAAAATTAATTTTTATTTTTTTATTAAATAAACTTATTTTATACTTCAGTACGAATAAAGTTGGTGTTTCAAATTAAAAATTAAACTTCAAAAAATTTAAGAGATGTTTCCAGGGTTGGAAAACTTTAACTTTTTTTTATACAAAATAACTTACTAAAGCCAATTTTTCCTTTTTCTCTATAAATTAAAGATATCTTATATTCTTAAAAGAAAGAGACTAGTGTAAGAAATCAGAAAAATCAAAAAGGAGGATTCCAGGGCTGGGAAACTTACTCTATTTGTGATATAAAAAATTAACTACCGAAAACTAATTTTATTTTTTTTTTTTTTTTAAATAAATAAACTTATTTTATTCTATAGTACAAATAAAATTGGTATTTCAATTTAAAAAAGCTTGAAACACGTTTGCAGGGTTGGAAAACTTTACCTTTTTTTATACAAAAGCAACTTACTAAAGCAAATGTTTCCTTTTTCTATATAAATTAAAGATATCTTAAAATCTTAAAAGAAAGAGATTGGTTTAAGAAATCAGAAAACCCAAAAAGAATGATCTCAGGGTTGGGAAACTTACACTTTTTGTGATACATAAATGTAACTAAGTCTAATTAATTTTTATCTTTTCCTTTATAAGTTATACATATTTTACGTCTTGGAAAGAAAAGCTTGGTGTAAAAAATTATAAAAATAAAAAGCACAGCTCCAGAGCTGGAAACTTTGACCTTTTTTTCTGGATATTAAAGTAACTAAATAAAACATTTTTTTTTAATTTCCTTTTTTCTTTTTTTACTTAACACACTTTCTATATTTTTTTAAGAACTACTAGATTGATATAAGGAATCAGAAAAATCTAATATAATAATTCTAGGATTTTTAAATTTATTTTTTTTTGTAGATAAAAGTTACTAGGTCAAATTATTTTTTTCTTTTTGTTTATACTTTATGTATGTGATTATGTATGTATCTCTATACTACATAAAAACACTTTGGTAAAGGGTATATAAGATTCGGCACAGCCGAATATAGCACTCTTACTTGTTATTTCTTAAAAGACATACCCCCTTATGCAAAAAAATATTTTACTTTAGCTTTAAAGTTCATAGTAGTTGATAAGCACTTTAAGGCTAACATAGGTTTGTTAAAAAATCATATGCAAAAGACAACTTTAAATATTTTGTGATATAATAATAAATACTGGTAACACCACCGTGTTCAACAACCACTTCACAGCTTATGATGTACAAAATTGAATAAAATTTCATTCGGGTATTCAAATATTTTTTTATTTTATTAAATAAATTTTTATTATCTTGAAGTAAAGCAACCTAATTTAAAAAATATGAGCATCATCATAGTAGGAAAACAGATAAACACAACCATGAAGTAAAAGTAAAAAAATTCGAATGAATCGAGTATTTGAATATCCAGCTTTTTCGATTTGTTTTGTTTAAATGTACATCACTAAAACATTTTTGTATAATTGTATTTATTTTAATATTTTTTTATGGATTTTGCTATGTATTTCGAATCAGTTGGATAATTTGATGATGTTTCCCATTGCATGACAGAAATAATAAATTTAAGATAAGAGCAGGCAGTTCTAGCTTCATTTTCAGATGTAACATGAATAATTTTGTGCTATATTAGTAAAAATATTTGAGGTACAAAATACACATTTTGGAAATATCAACTTAAAGTAGTCTTAACAAACGTGGGTGCCTACTTTAGAATTTTTATACAATAATTTTTTTAGAATACAACTTTGCTTAGTATTGCTTGGCAAAGCTTTATTAAGTTTTTTTGCATAAGACCCATAATCTTTCAAAGTGTTATAAGTTCATTTGGAGCTAATTTACAGCCTTATTTATAAAAGTTAAAAAGGTTTTTTAAAACAAATTTTTGTACACAATTTTCTTAAAAAGTCTTTAAGCCTTAATAGTTTTTTATTAATAATGCTGCTATTATTTTTCTTAATAATTATAATGATTTAATTTTTATAATAAAAGTCAAAGCGTGAAGCATAATAAAAATATTACTGTTACATATGATCGTTTGCCAATAATTTTAAATTAATTTAAACGCAAACCTTCAAATACCTCGATACATGAAAAAATGACATTGGCTGAACTAGTTAGTACGTTGACTGCAAAACCCAAGGAACTGGACTCGAGCCCGGTATCCAATAGTCATAAAATATTCTTACTCCGTATTTTTCTGATGTGTGTGAAGTGGTGAACGAATAGCCCATTGGTCACTGAAAAATACCGTCTTCAGCAGGTGCTAATCGTAATGTAACATCAGAACGAACTTCTTCTTTGTGTAGCAGAATCATCGCCGAAGTAAATAACCAATAAAATAGCTACTAGACACTGCTTTGAAAATTTAATACGTCCCATTGACACCAGAGGCGCTGCAAATCTGCATTATTATGAAAAAGTGAAAAAACGCAGAGTTGTAAAATGATGAAGCTTTCCTTTATATCTTCATTCATCATATGTCCTCTTAAATACCATCCCTTTCCTAAAAGAAAACAACATCTACACTTAGGGAAAAAAGTTCTAAAATCAAGATTTTACTCTCGAAAAAGAAAATCATTTTAATCTTAATAGTCTGTTAAATGCGAAAGTTTTTTAATCAAGAATAAAATCTTAATTTTTTTTAAGGATTGCATCTAAGATTGTAATCTTGAATAATTTAATTTTAATTTAATTTAAGATTTAAAAGAAAATATCTTAAATTAAGATTATATACTTATAAATTTAAGAATATAATCTTAAAATAAGGATTACGTTCTTTATTTTAAGAATGTGTTTTTAAAGTTTAAGACCACGTTCTTGATTTTAACAATTGATCTTATAAATTAAGAATTTATGCTCAAATTTGAGAACGTCAATCTTACAGACCAAAATTTCAAGTTTGAAATATTAAGATTTCTGCATTCTAAATTCAAGAATTTTGTTCTCAAAGTAAGATCGCAAGTTTTCTCTCAATGTAGTAATAGTAGTAGGCCTTCATTGCTTGAGTATTACTTATCTCTGAAAAAAATGGACTTATGACACTTTCAAATATAACATGTCACATCGTTACTTGTGGGCTACCACGTGAAGTTTATTCAACACGTATTTTTGCTGATGTCTTGCCAATACAAACAATTGCTTAAGTTAAATAGTTTATAAAATAAAATGACTTTATTAAATTAAATTTATTTCATGTTGATATATCTTTAATTTAATATGTTTCTTTGTATTATTTCAGTATAAAATTCATATTGAATTTTTCATTTTGATTTAGCAGTACTGAAATTTTAAATTAACATGAAATAAAGTTATTTAAAAAGGAATTGTTTTACTTTTTTTAAATTACTGTATATCACGTAGAATTAATATGGAAAACATATGAAACAAAATCAATGCCAAAATAGTTAAATTAACCTTGTTTTAGTAGATTTTTATTTGGAATTGTTCTATATAAAGCAAATAATTTATTAGATGATATTTCCAAATTAATACCAGCATACCGATCGAGAAGATTTGCTTATATTGTACTATTGATGAGAGTAACATTAGGATATTTTCAATATTTGGTGTAGCAGTTCCCATACATAAGAAACATATACTTTAATATATCTTGGAAGGATTTTCAAATTACAAAAATAGTTTTATAGAGAGCAGTAAATATTGAAGTAAAGCAAGTAGCACCTTTCAAATCTATTAAATATTTTTTTTCAATATTTTGATAGCTGCTTTAAAGACAAACTTAAAACTCCATTTTAGTCACTTTGTCAATGATAGAAAATAATTGGGTTTGAGCAAACAAGCATCCTTAATCTCATATAGAGAAAATATCTACATCTTGTATGCTAATATATACAGCGATAAACTTGAAACTCTGCCCAAATAGTGAAAGATAAGCAGCAGGCCTCACACCAACAATCTGAAAAATATTTCCTCTTTTTTTAGAATTGAAATTTTGTTCAGAGTTGTTCAGCTCAAAATATATATTGCTCCAGATGAAATGATCGGAGTAGTTTTTTTCATTAATTAAAATCCTTGCTAGTCAAAGACTTGATATAAAAGCCAATGAAATTATTAAAAATAGTAAATAAATGACAAGACCACCTTCTGTTCTGCGCATAATTGAAAACTGTCAATTTAATTTTTTTATTATTTTTTTTAATACACCTGCTCCTGCTGCTGACAGGACACTCTCATTCTTGGAATATATTTTATCATATCTTCTTTTTTTTGTGTGTGCAGAGATAAAAGATGATTGCTCGGTCAAAGAACTAAAAAATAAAAGTGCAGACGAATTTTTTCCTCCAACTCGTTTAAGCTAATCATCCCTGTGTAATGGCAGCTTCTTTTCCTGTTTTGCCTTTGGCACAAAATTTTTCATTTTTATTTTTTATATATTTTTTTCGTGCTTGCCAGTGATATAAAGTTAAAGTTATGATGTCGCAGCTGGTGTTTACAAAAATGATGACTTTTGGATACCAAATGACATGGTGGTGATATGACGTTGGTGGTGTTGCCTTTGGTGGGTAGGAACGCGCTAACAGCCCGAGTATTACCGCCAGCCAGTAATGGCGAGTTGTTATCATCATCATTACACCCTTAATGCTTCCTTCTACTGCTAAAGTGATGAAGTCAGCTCAAGGAGTGCTGCGGCTTATGTACAAGCTGTAGTAAAAAGCACTCACTCATTGCATGGAAAAAAGCTATTTGGAATGCTTGGGCTACTCCAGCGTACAATTTGTTTTTTTTTCCTTGGTATATTTAAGTCCTTGTCATACTCTTGTAATGAGTTGATGAACAAGGATTAGTACATGTTGTAGTATATTGTACTTTATTGTCATCAGTCTGCTAGTTATGCTCGTTACAAAATAATGGCAAAAACAAAGAGCGAGAGAGAGAGAGAAACAAAAAAAAAACCCAAGTTAAACAAGAGAAAAGTATTAAATGAGAAAAGTTTGTAAAAGAACGTTTCTTAAGTATCATAAAAATTTTTTACTAACTACAAACACAAGCGAAGTGATGCGAAGGGAAAGCAAAATGTTAAATATGATATATTATCATCATGGCATGCTTTCATCAATTAGTATCTACAAGATAAAAGATATTGCAAAAAAAAATATATAAAAAGAAAACTATTTGCACATAAATATAAAAACCAGAGCTAATAAAACAAGTTAATTTCTATACGCCATTGGAATAATTGCAAAATTAAACTTGTCGGTGCTTAAGAAAAAAAAAAAATAATAAACATTAACACATTACTTGTGTAATTAGTTGTTGAGTATTATAATGGCTTGTATGCTTTAGCAATAAATATTAGAATTCATATTCAATAAATTCAGTAAAGTGCGACTCTGACTCGCGCACGAAGGGTTCCGTACGAACACTGGATATGTAATTTAATACAAACTTCATCCTTTATAATATATAGTTTTGGAATTTTTTTTTCGTTTTTGTTTTAGGGGTCTTTTCGGTTTTTTTTTTTTTGTTTGGCGTTTTTTTCGTTTTTTCGGTTTTGGCGATTTTTTTAAGTTTTGGCTCTTTTTTTAGTTTTGACACTTTATTTTCTTGTTTTGGCGATTTTTTTCGGTTTTTGGCGATTTTTTTAATTTTTGCGATTTTTTTTACGAATTTTTTTTTAGTTTTGGCGACATTTTTGCGTTTTGGCGACTTTTTTCGATTTTTGGCGTTTTTTTTCATTTTGGCGTTTTTTTTCATTTTGGAGATTTTTTCTAATATGGCGATTTATTTTGGTGTTAGAAATTTTTTTTAAAAAACATTTTAGCGATTTTTTTTTAATATTTGGCGATTTTTTTATTTTTTTTTTTTTTTTTTGGTTTGGCGATTTTATAATTTTCGGTTTTTTTAGTTTTACCGTTTTTGAAAATTTCAAGTATTTGCCTTATACGGTTTCCAAGATATAGCAAATTGTCAAAATTACATAGTCAAAATTGTATTAACTGATGGACCACCCTTTAATTTAATTTTTTTTAAATTTTAGTGTTAATTGTTGTAGTCTATATAAAAATACACTAATATTACAAATTTCAAGTTTCAATATACATATGTTCATACAATTGTATGTATATTACATGGGATTTTAACATTTTTCGTTGCTCGTTTTGGAACAGCCTTTAATTTTTAATTCTCATGTATTTGTTGTTGTAGCGGCCAAGGTTCTACATACTCTGTCCAAATTTTAGGTCCGTAGCTCTTATGGTTCCTGAGAAAATACCGTGTGACGGACATACGGACAGCGTAGCGAAAACAATAGGGTTCCTTTTCACCTTTGGTGTACGGAACCCTAAAAAGTGCTATCTCCACTTTTGACCAAAATTGTTTTTAATGGAAACATGTTCCCTGACTTAACTGGCACATTTCAGATTAATTTAAAAAAATATATATATGTTTCTATAACAATTTTTTTCATAATTTATGCCTCTGCTATATACACACTAGTCTCCTGCATAAGACATCTTATAAGAACTTTCAAGACATGAGGGATTTTTCAAATGTTCTACTACAGCGAAATCTTATAAAACAAACGTTAACAACACTGTTTGCAAGAAATTTGTTTGTGTATTGTAGGTATAAGAGTAATGAAGAAAACATTTACGGAAGAATTTGTGATACTTGCTTCTTTCTACGCATGAGCGCGTGTACACACATGCATGTATGTGTGTATGATTTTTTATTTTTCTGCGCACATGCAAACGAACACACATGCATTGACAAATGTTTTATGCGCTTAAACACACAATAGCTTACCATCTACATATTACACACACACTCAAACGTACAATATGAAAAATAACCAGCATACACTAATCAACAGTACTTCTTTTGAGTGTTTGTTACAAACAAGCTGTCTTGCGACATCGCTTGTTATAACTGATATACACATACACCAATACATCCATCGTGCTTCGCTTATATTAGTACGACAGCATTTATTACTGGTTTAGTATAATAAATGCGACGTGAATACATTTAAAAATCATGACGTTTTTACATTTCAAGACTGTTTAAGCAGCTCTCTAATACACACGCTGTATTGTTAATAAAAAAAAAAAAAAAAAAAGTGCTATCTACATTAAAAATATTTGTGGAAATATTAAAATTTTTTATAAAATATACTTTTGTTATTTGTGACAAACCAGCAAAATGGACCACAAAAGTTTACTCTAGATTCTGAAAATAAAGCCTTTTATCATAATAGAATAAATTCAGTAAAGTGCGACTTTGACTCGCACACGAAGGGTTCCGTATGGGCACCAGATATGTAATACTACACGGACTTGAGCATATTTTTCCGTTTTTGGGTTTTTTTATTTTTATTTTGAGCGTTGTTTTAATATGGCGTTTTTTCGGGTTTGGCGATTTATATTAATTTTGGTGCTTTTTTCTTGTCTAGGTGTTTTTGGCATTTTTTTCGTTTTGGCGATTTTTTTTTTCGTTTTGACAATTTTTTTCATTTTCGCGATTTTTTTCATATTGTCAATTTTTCCGATTTTTGGCAATTTATTTTATTTTTAGATTTTTTTTTAATTTTGTGCTTTTTTCGTTTTGACAATTTTTTTTTTTTTTGGGTTTTGACGATTTTTTTTTTTTGGTTTGGCGATTTTATAATTTTGGTATTTTTTAGCTTTACGTTTTTGAAAATTTCAAGAGTTTGCCTCTTACGGTTTCCAAGATGCATATATATATATATTCATATATATATATATATATATATATATATATATATATATATATATATATATATATATATATATATATATATATATATATATATATATATATATATATATATATATATATATATATATATATATATATATATATATATATATTCATATAATTTTACATAAAAAAATACGAATAATGAATTTCTGATGCATTTTTGGCAACTTTTTTGATATGAGTTGCTCGTGCAGGCCTCCTAATGACAAATAAAAAATTTTCATGAAACTAATTTCATGAAAAAAAAATGCGTATTGTAAATCTGGTAATGCTGTATGATCTTTTAGTGCGCAGCTCAACCCTTGTTCACAGGAATAGGTATAATTGTAACCTTTTTATTTTAAAAGCACTATATGTTTACCTAATATGCTGTGGCTTTTGAAATCACAGAGAATTATGTTTTCCAGCTCTGGAAACACTTATTTTAAGTTTGTTGATTTTCAGTACTAATACTGAGACATCAGTCCTAGACCGAAGTCTCTAGCATATCTGGCACCTTTGGAAATCTGATTTTAGGTAAAATTTTACATTATATCCATACACAGAGAAAACAGTGCCTAATAAATACCTCATAAAATAGAACAAAATTAATAAGAAATCTTTATGGTTTTTTTCAATAAGGAAATCTTATTAATTTCATAGAGAAACCCTTTTTAAAAAAATTAAGAAGAAATCTTGTAGTTTTTATGAGGTTATCTTATTGATTTTTTCAATAAGGTTTTCTTCTTGATTTTATTAGGTTATCTTATTGATTTTTTCAATAAGGTTTTCTTCTTGATTTTATTAGGCTATCTTATTGATTTTTTCAATAAGGTTTTCTTCTTGATTTTATTAGGCTATCTTATTGATTTTTTCAAAAATAAAACACAATACTTATTGATTTTATTTGAAAATTTTATTTATTTTCATTTACATATGTATTTACTTAGGAATACACAGAATATAGTAATAATAAGTAAGTTTTGTTAGCAGTATCTTTTTGAATTTTTTAATTACATATTTGCTTATAAATATTGAGTAGTGTGAATAAAAAAAGCATTTGCTTTTTACTTAGAAATTTGTTTGAAACAAACAAAAATTACATATACATTTAAGACTTTACAACAAATTTTAAAGTAAAAAGCAAATACCTTTTTTGTATTCACATTACCCATTTATACGTACTTAGGGCCATTATTACAACTTGTCGTTAGTTAAAGGTTTATTTTATCAGATATATAAATGGCTTTGCATTATAAAACCTTCATTTAATATTTTTTTGTCCATTAAGTATTATTATTATTAATAATGACATCAATAAAAAAATTAAAATTGTAGCAATGCAAAGCTATTTATCGGGCAGACAAAATCAGACAAGTAGTAATAACGGCCCTTAATATATTATAATTTTCATATATTTAAAAATTTCATATAATTAAAATTAATTAAAAATTAATCAACACACTGGTCACACAACCTGTATTGAAAATCTCCACTCCAAGGCTCTTGTATTTCCAGAGATTATTCCTTACCAAAAAACATACTACGATTATATATGTACATAAATATAATAAAAATATAGATATAGGTACGCACTATTTATAATTAGTTTTATTTTAATTTAGTTTATATTTTATGTTAGTTGAAAAATATTCAATTGTTCTTCCGACTTGTTCACTTCGCACTGGTTCACTTTCAACTAAAAGTTTAATTTTAATACATACATATGTACATATGTATGTATGTAAAGTAAAGAAGTAAAGTTATGAGCGGCAACACATATACAAAAATACATAAATACCCAGTTAGCCACGTCTTTAAAACATCTTCGACGACGGGTACAAGACAATGATAAGTCGTACAAGACATATTGAAGACAGGGCCATACAAATCGTCGACGAATTTTTCATACAAATGGAGGCGAGGTTACACAAGACGAGATGAGCGATAATGTCGCTCAGATTGTCGTCAACACGGCTTTATTGAAGACAAAACGGGGGACATTGTCGTTCAGATTGTCCTCAAAAAAGTTTAATTGATGACAAAACATGTGACATTGTCGACGATTGCCTTTAAATTGTGACATGTCGTACATTAATCGTAGAAGACAATGGGTAATATGAATAAAAAAAGTATTTGCCTTCTATTAAAAAATTTGTTTGAAAACCCCAAATATGTGTATGTTTTTTGTATTTTTAAGCAAATTTTTAAGTAATCAGCAAATACTTTTTTTTATTCATACTTACCCAATGTCGTCTGCGACGATTTGGCTAACTGGGTATGAATATTGAAGTCTCTGCAGCAGAGATATTACGGAACAAAAACGAAAAACATCATTAAAAATTGTCTCTTTATTTATTTATATACATGCATACATACGTAAATGTACGTACATACATAAATGAAATAACAAGAAACCTAATAAAATCAAGAAGATTTCCTTATTAAAAAAATCAATAAGATGCTTTACACATAATCATATAGGAACCTAATAAATTCAAGAAGAAAACCTTATTGAAAAAGTCAATAAGATAGCCTAATAAAATCAAGAAGAAAACCTTTTTAAAAAAATCAATAAGGCAACCTAATAAAATCAATAAGAAATCCCTATAGTTTACAATTTATAAGAAAACCTAATAGAATCAAGAAGTTTTTCTCTA
Organism: Tachina grossa; assembly: GCA_949987645.1. NCBI lineage: Eukaryota > Metazoa > Arthropoda > Insecta > Diptera > Tachinidae > Tachina > Tachina grossa. Next base: position 34,049,109 of record OX465275.1, read on the forward strand.
TGGAATGTTTTTTTTGTGCCAAAAATAACGGAAATTGAGTAAAAAAAGTTGTGAATAATAAGATTTCTTCTCGATTTTATGTGGTTTTCTTCTTGATAAAGTTAATAAGATTTACCAAATAAAAACAATAAGGAATCTCTATGAAAAAATCTTCGCTTCTTTCTGCTGGGATACCCCTTAGCCTAAAAACGTTTCATAGAGAAAATCTTATTGATTCTATGAGGCAGTTTTTTCTCTGTGTGCTGTCTTATAACGTTAAAAAATTACACGAGACTTTACGAGTTTAATATATATATATGAAAATAAATTAACAATCGTGTTCCTTTTATCTTACAAAAATTTACTTATATAGCTTTTGGTTTATCAAAAAAAGGCGCTACTGATTTTTTTGTTGCAAAATTTTCCCAAGTCTAAACTAAATGCCTCAAATAGCTAAAAAATAGTTTAAAAGTATATTTTTTTTTTTTTTTTGGTTTATACGCTCTTTGCAAACTGCCCATTTTCATTGAACCACAATATTGCTTCAGAACAGTTTCTTAGAAGAAAAAAAAAATAACCAACAAAAATCTTAAACCATTAAAAAGAAGACAAGAAAAATTCCACACAATTGTTGTATCAGGTCAAAAGTTTATTTCGCTTTTTGATTTATTACAGCAAATAATATTTTTGTTTATATCCTTGTTATTAGCCATCAAAATATTTCGTTGTGTATCCCCCTTCCATCCCGCAAGCTTAAAAGTGTTTAAATGTGTGTGTGTGTGTGTGTGTGTACATATTTTACAATTGAGTATAATGATTCAATGCTGTTTTATCATTAGGTTGTAAATTACTCAAAAGTTTATGTTAAATTGTGGCAATTTTCATTTAAAAAAAAATATGTATATATATATATAACAATACGAGTACCATTAAAATCATCAAAAATTTGTGTTTTATTCTTTTTATAAAAATTTATGCAAGTAACACAGGCTTATGTTTCAAAAGAGGGGCTAAAAGAGTAAAAGAGAAATATTTTTTAGATTACTTTTTTTTCTATCTATTAGATTAAATATTCAATTTTGTTTTCTTTTTTTTATCATTAAATTTTAGTAACAAAAAAACGAATAAAAAAATTTACAACAGACTTTGGTGTTATTTGTTCATTAATAATTATCACATGTAATTTGGCTTAAAAAGCGATACGAACTTTAGCCCGTTCAAATCACAAAAAAAATAAAAATAGTTTAACAATTTAAATTAGTTAGTCTAACCAAAGAAATTGTTTTCTATATCGAAACTTTTAAAACAAGTTATATTTACAAAAAAAAAACTAATAGGCATCTTTTATAAAAAAATTTCGTTTCTAAGCGTTTACAATTTTTATGAAAATTAATGAAAATTCGTTTCAAAAAATATTTTTGCCAAACAAATTTCAAAGCGAAAAATCATTTGAATGTACAAAATCTAGCCTTAAAATGAGCTAAAATAACGATTCATTGGATTAAAAGAAAAAATTGTTTTATATTGTGATTATCGATCAAATCTTAGCGACAAGTTGCTGTGACAATAATTTAACAATTAAAATTGGTAAGTTGAACCAACAAATAATGTTTTTTTTCCATATCGCAAAAATTAACTTTTATTAACAGTAAAATTATTAGTTTTTGTGTTTTATTCTTTTAAGCTACTGGGCCTGTTTTACGATATACCAAATCACGGTGATTTCAAAAAATTTATTAAAACTAAATCATTGCTTTTGTGAATATCACAAATAATTGCATTGCAAGTTGGAATAATATATTCTTTTTTAAATGAGTAAAACTTAAAATACAATACAAGTCAGCTTTTAATAGATTATATTCAAAATCACGTGATTTGAAATCACCATGATTTTCAGATTAAAAATAATCAGCAGAACAGTGATTAGTTTCGTAATATTTTTGTTATTAAAAAAACGAACAAATAAAAGCATTAAAAAATAAATTAGATTTTGTTTTTTTTTAGCAAAAAGATTATTTTAATATGCAACATCATTCTGCAGAGGATAATTCATAACAATTAAACATGGTTACTTTAACTTAAGAGATTAACATTGATAAATTTAATAATATTTTGTTAAAAAAAATAAACAAAACAAAAAAAAAAAATTTAATTTATTTGCTGGTTTGTTAATCATTGTCTATATACCAAGAGTAGACTTCAACCACATATTTTGAACAGTTACAAGCCTCTTACGTCTGTTATGCAAAAACTTCCAAATAGATTCTACTTGTGTACCAAATTTCAGATCTCTAGCTATAGCGGAAGTGCTTCATAATATTGATGAGTGAGTCAGTGAGTATGTCTTAAAATAAGCACTTTTTGCACCTCCATATCTCCAGAACCTTTCATTCTGAAACTTTCAAACTTTGCATATGAGGTTACATGAATTTATTCTAATTATGATTTAAATTTCATAATTTTACGGTTGCGGGGAACAAAGTTATGAGTGTGGGTAAAAACAGCTCGAATGGCTTCCTGTAAATATACACACTGCATGCATTGGCCAGAACTTGGCCTGGCGCACTACCGTGCTCCTAGATAAAATTTAGCATATGAGACAAAAAAAATAACAACTAAGTGTCAGTCATTAAATTACTTTGGCGTTTTTTTTACCAAAGTTTAGAAATGTATACGCTCCTGAACGTATTACAGATATTTCTCTGACGGTTTTTGTTATTTATTTCTTTTGTATCTTTTTTTCTCATTATAGCAACAACAGTAATGAACACGAATGGGCACGGTCGCTCAGGGTTTACCTTGTATAAATCAACTTTAACTTTCAAGCGTATAAATAATTGCAATATTACCCCAGCGTTTCCTTATTCCTTTTCTTTTTTTTGCAACCCCCACCCCAGCTACGTACAAATCCCACAGATCCCTAAAGCACATTAAAATTTTTATCGTATTTGCAGTGAAATTAGAATGAATGAATATTTTTCTTGTGTATGTTTGCGTGCATTTTGAATTTTGTAGTGTAAGATGGGTGGGCGTGTAAATTTATGCGCCTTTGAGTTCAGAAGACCAGTCAGTCTACTCGAAAGGCTCTGTCAACAAAATATCATCATTATTATTTCTTTTATTTTTTTTTTGTACAGCGGCAGTTAAGACAGTTAGACGTCCTTATTTTTTCAGCTGTCTTCTTTTTCGTCATCTCCTCTGCTTTGTTGTTGGCTATTTTCGTCGACATTATAGAGTTTGGGTTGTTGCTTTTTGGTGGCCGTTAAAAAGAAATAAGTTTTTTTTCATGTTCGTTTATTACACAATTTCTCATTTTTTGTTTCTAACCTTTTCGTTTTTAGACTTAACAGGATGCATTATTTATACAATCCACTCAGTGACTAACTGATGCTGTTTCTGTTGCTGTTGGTTTGGTGGTGTTGAAATAAATGTTGCCGTTGTATTTGTAATACAAACGTGTGCAACAAATATATGTATATGTGTGTTTCATATTTTGCCATAAAAACTTATTAGAATTCACCACTACATTAGCAGTTTTTATTTAAGTTGGCAAACAGTGATGTATTTTGTGATTTTCTTTATATGCCGAAAATGAAATAAGAAAAATTTATGTGAAAATAAAAACGATAATAGCATCGAAACGAAATGATAATGTCGACAATAAAAACGATGCACAGTGAGTGGCGTGCTTAAAAGCTTCAGACACAGAAAACATTTTGCCCTCAATTAACACCTTTAATTTAAAAATAAATAAAAATCTATTAAAAATTTTATTCAACTAATAAAATATTTGTTTAAAAAATTGGTTGAATTACTTAAATTTTGGTTATATTTCCATGATTAAAAAAATTACACATAGTATTATTAATTGATTGATTTTAAAATTATTGAAAATCAATTCAATAATTTATGCAATTAATAAAATTCTTTTTTTAAGAGTTGGCTGAATTACATAAATTTTTGTTCAGCATTTTAAGTGATTAAAAGTTCAATTAAAAATTTAATTAAGTCAATTAATTAAATGTAAATACGGCATGATTTTTAAATGTATTCACGTCGTATGTTTTATACTAAATATATAATAAATGCTGTCGTACTAATAGTTATAAGCGAAACACGATGGATCTATTGGTGTACGTGTACATCCGTGTTAACAAGCGATGTCGCCAAGTCAGCTTGTTTGTAACAAACACTCAAAAGAAGTACTGTTGATTAGTGTATGCTTGTTATTTTTCATATTGTACATTTGAGTGTGTGTGTAATATGTATATGGTAAGCTATTATGTGATTAACCGCATACAACTAATGTTAATGCATGTGTGTGCCTTTGCATGTGCGCAGAAAAATAAAAAATCATACACACATACATGCATGACGTTTGTACACGCGCTCATGCGTAGAAGGAAGCAAGTATCACAAATTCTTCCGTAACGAAGTGTTTTCTTCATTACTCTTATACCTACAATACAGAAACAAATTTCTTGCAAACAGTGTTGTTAACGTTTGTTTTATAAAATTTCGCTGTAGTAAAGCATTTGAAAAGTCCCTCATGTCTTGAAAGTTCTTAAAAGATATCTTGTGCAGGACACTAATATATATATGTCCTTTATTTATCTAAAAAAAATATAATGTAGATGCAAAAAAATACAAAATAAAATTTTAGATAAAATGTTCACTGAGAAAACAAGGCGGGGAGCGGGGGTTTTTTTTAGAGGTTGCAAGCTTTCTGTCTATTATCTACTTGGGGGTAGTAAGAAGCGATTCCTCTGCCTGAAACTCCCAAGCATCTCACAACTTCCGGTCTTAGACCAAGTGCTGATAATGTAATTCAGGCTCCCGTCTGATGGCAGCAAATGTGAGAAGGCGTACAGTAGTGAGTATCTAGAGTGCATGTTAACACCGACGCGTGTTTGACTCTCAACTGTATTTAGCCGGCCTAGCGGTATGTTGGCAGCCCCAACTCTAGCATCGGAAGCTTTGGCCTAATCAGTCAATCTTCTTAAACTCAAACGATGACAGAAACGTCAACAAATTTGAATTTAATTCACAGAATGTTGAGTTACTTTAAATCTATGTCCTGGTGCCTTTGAAGTATGTGGAACTGTTCAAAAAACAAATTTGGAAATTTTTTTCAAGAATACTACTGTGGGATGTGATGATAATATCAGAAATTTTTTTGTTACGATTTCATGGATTTTTCTTTTCTTTGTTGTTGGTAATTTTGTGTATGTATGTACGTACATATATACATTCATACGTCTCTTTACATGGCTGTGTATTTATCAAGGTAAGTAAATTTCTTTGTGTTTGTGTATATTTGGACTTTTTTTTTCATATACATATTTTATGACTCTTAGGTGCCTGTTTATCATTTTGGTGTTGTTTTTGTAACTGAAGCTTTTTCATGTTTATTATTTTTTTTTTGTTGGGTCATTATATTTTACAATTGGGGCGTTATACGGTTCATTCCTTTAACTGCTGTTTATTTTTAATGTTTTGCAATATACAGATTTCATTTTTATGAATATTACATCAATTGGCACTATGAGTTGGAGATAATGTCTATACATTACAACTGCTTTTATAAAGATATGTACATTTTTTTTTTATAAAAAAGTAATGATAATACTAGTTGAGCCCGGAAAACTTTGTTTAACCTTCCATTTTTTAGGGTTCCGTGTACCAAAGGTGATAAGGAACTCTATTTTTTTCGCTACTCTGCCCATCTGTACGTCTGTCCGTCACAGACTATTTTCTCGATTATATGTATAGGAGTATAAGCACTTGAAAATTTCAAAATCAAGTGTATTTTTTATACAGGCTATAAAAACTAACACTAAAATTTAAAAATTTAATTTAAAGGGTGTTCTATCAGTTAATTTAATTTTGACAACTAGTTGTATCTTGGAAACTCTTGAAATTTTTCAAAACGGTAAAACTAAAAAATTCAAAAATTATAAAATCGCCAAATCGAAAAAAAAATCGCCAAAAACTGAAAAAAATCGCCAAAACGAAAAAAGTGCCAAACCGAAAAAAAATTAATGTAAAACAAATGAAATGAAAAAAAAAATCGCCAAAGTGAAAAAAAATCGCCAAAATAAAAAAAGAAACGCTAGAACTAGAAAAATCGCCTAAGCCGAAAAGACGTAAAAAGTCCAAAATTAAAAAAAACGCCATATTAAAAAAATTATCAAAACCGAAAAAATCTTAAAGTTAAAAAATTGCTGAAACTATATATTACATAGGCTAATGTTCGTATAGTATTACATATCTAGTATCCGTACGGAACGCCTCGTGAGCGAGTAAAGTCAAACATTACTTAAAAAATTTATATTACTCATATGTTTGGTTTTACAACTTCTACCACTAGATAATTCTTATCAATCTACTTCGCAAGCTTCCAGAAAATCCTCAAACTTAAAAGTGCTGACGGGTGATGGTCAGTGGTCCTCTTCTAGAGAATAAATAGTGAATGTGGACAAGCACAGTCGCTGCATCTCATGTAGGAGGAGTGTATGTATTACCTCTGGTAGCTACCAAAATCGCTAGTAGAAGAGGCTTTGATAACTCGTGTTGGGCCAAAGCTAGTCATCGGTTGACGACGGTCAATAAAGATATTGTCTTGGGAAATTTTCATTAGGCCGTTAATATATTGAAATAATAATAAATTAACTCAAATTTGTTTTTGTTTTATATAAAAACTTCCACATGAAGATTTATTTTTGTGAAGAATTTGTTTTGTTTTTGGCAAAGCACTTTCAACACACTGGAAAATTAATAGAATAGGTGCTTGTATATACAAAATATTGAGAATCTTTCTTATTTTAGACGCAACATAAAATATTTAAGTTTAATGGCCAGGCGGTAGCATTAAAAATTTTCATTACTTTTGATGGATTTATTTACTTAGGACAGCAGTTTAATAATTTAAAAGGAAATGAGTTTAGCATATATTTCAAAGGAGTAGGAAGACAGCTAATTTGTAGCCATGTATTTTATTTATATTGTTTCGTTACCGGCCTATCTTCTAAAATTTTCTATGGTATACATATTATGAAAAATTACCAAAAAATTACTTCCTTAACACATGTGGTACTCTAAATATAAAAGTGTTTTAATATATTTTTTTCAATTATTAAATATTATTAAGTTATTAAATTTAGATATAATGTTACAAACATATGTTGCTCTAACTAAGCTGAAAGTGAAGTTGTTATTAATAAATATTTATGGCGATTAATCCAGATGTTTAAAAATTTTTCATGTGATTAGATGAGCAGCCCAACAATGTTGATACGATAGCTAAACCTGCATGAAACACGCTAATCAATCATTTTCTTCTGTCATATCCCCTTAAAATTTATATTTAATAGGTCTTCGCTAAATATAGTTTTTTAACATAGTTGTAAACGTCAAGCAAGTGAAGTTTTTTTTTTGGGTATTGAATGCTGCTTAAATTATTTTTTTTTTAACGAATTTTAAATGATAATTATAAATGTAACGCACAATTTCATACCAGAAGCATTTGGGTACCACAACTCAGTTATTCATTTTTTGTATAGATATCGTTACTTTAATATGAAAAGGCCCTAACTCCTTATTTTTTCGTTACATTAGAAGCTTATCTATACTCCATTTGAAAAAAAAAATGATTTTGTTCCATCTTTGCCATTTAAGGATAGTTTTTCAAATTCATACTTCAAGGTCTTCGATTCTTGTTTAAACTACGTTTTCAAAATTTTGTGCTTTTGCTTGTATTTATTTTACGCCTGTGAACAGAAAATTGGTTTCTTCTATTAACACCTTTAATTGAAAAAAAAAAAATCAATTGTAACTTGTGTCAATTAAAATTTTTAATTAATAACATTTTTAAACAAAAAATCTATTTACTCAATTTAAAATATAATTCAAGCAATTAAACTCTTTTCCTACACAGAAAAAATTATTCCCAAAAAATTTTCAAACAAACGTGTGTTTTGAAATAAAATTTAGTTTTGGTAAATAGTTTTTACTATTCCAGTAAATTATTTGTTCCAATTTTGTTTTATTAAAAAAAAAAACGGTATAGAGTGAAAATTCTTATTCATACAATCTATATAAAGTAAAATTTGTAACAAAATTGTTTAGATTTACTTTTTATTTAAATTTGTTATTTTTGGTTAAGTTTATTTTTAACCCCCGACTAAAAAAAGGGGTGTTATAAGTTTGTAGTGTGTGTCTGTGTGTCTGTGTATCTGTGTATCTGTGTGTCTCTCCGTGTCCACGTACAGGTCAAACGGCTGGACCAATTTTCATTTAGTTTTCTGTTTGAAAGATGACTTGATCGATAGGGTTCTTAGCTATGTTTGAAGAAAATCGGTCCAGCCGTTTTCTGAAAAAAGTCGGGGGTTTTTAAAATTTTTAATTTTTGTTATTATTATTGTTATTATATACTGTGAAAAAGTTTTTCTGATTTTTTTAATTTTTTCTACTAATTGTTTCATAGATCTAAAAAACATTTTATTTAATAAATAAAAAAAAATTGGTTATATTTTCTGAAATATTTAAAGTAATTTTTGCAATTTTTTTTTACAGTATCAAATAAAACTTTTACTAATTTTTTTAGAAAAATAGGTAGGAATTGTTATTGATTTAATTTTAATTTATTTTCTGATAATACGAAAAATTTAAGTGAACGTGCTTGCCGAACAACACATTAATACATTTGACTGAAAACATTTTGAGTTTCAGTTAACTTTTTTCTCTAATGCCATAATAAGTTAACTAAAAATTAAAATATTGTTTCCAGTTAAATTTTTACAAAATTTCTTTATAGATTCATACAAAATATTTACTGTTTCAATGAAGTTGATTACTGAAAACGAAATTTAGTTTTTTCTCTGTACATTAAAATTAAGAGCAAGTTCAAGTTTGAAAATCACTTAAAAAATTTTTTTTTTCTATTAAGACTTTTAATAAAAAAAAGAATAATTAATTAAAAATTTAACTCAGCCAATTAAACTTTGTTAAAAAGTTTAGTTAATTATTTAATTAATTACTTTTATATAATTAATAAATTAATTAATTCACTAGTTTAGTTAAATTAATTATTTCATTATATTATTTAATTAATTAGTTCATTAAACTATTTAATTATACAATTAATTTAATTTAGTTAATTAATTAAATTAAATTTAAATTAATTTAATTTAAATAATTAATCAAACTAGCTAGTTACATTCTTAATCAAAAGTTTGACTGGGTGTGTTAAATTTTTTATTGATTTTTGCTTTTACATTAAAGGTGTTAAAGGAGAAAAATACTTGTTTTTAGCGATTTCCAAATTTTAGCTTGTTATTAATTTGTATGTAAAACACACTTTCATTTAGGAATAGATAAGATTTCAACGAAGTATATTCACTAATCATAAACAAATTAGAAAAAACATTTAGCCAGGGCGATATGTACATTAAAGGGTTCATTCTTCGCTTGGGTGAGCCTTCACTTAGAATAGATTTTCTGGCAAAAATAATTGTTTAGTAAATAAACAATATACCAATAATATGCTTTTAATATAATTATATTGATATTCCCAACGACTTGCTTTAAGGTTCTCTTTATAACAGTTAAAAATTCTAATTAAATTTAACGGCCCTGATACCTGCCCTGCGTACACAGTTATGAAGTGCTATACACACACAATCATCAGCAGTTCGGTCATCACAAAGAAAAAAAAAACATATCAAAACTAGTAAAAATGCACATGAAATGCAAATTTAACAAATTCGTTCTTGAGCACACAACGACGATATATTTTTTTCTCCTGCATTTTACAGGTTGAACTAATTTTCATAAAAAAACAACTGGAATTTGGCTCACTTGTATGACCGCTAAGCAAAATTTGTCCTTTAATAACGACGAGGTGAATTCTTGACGTAAATCGTATACGAGTACACGAATTCCCTCGAAATTTTACGGCGAATTGCAATAAATAAACGAGAGCACCAAGGGATTTTATTTTGTGAGCAAGAGAGAGTTAAGCTACTTTACTCTCCTGCTCATAAATTTCCAGCTCTTTGTTTTAGGAAATTTTCTTTTCTAAATACAACTCATTTGTTGCTCGTCGTAGCTGCTCGTGTTTCGTTAAGTTGAGAGAGAGAGAAAGAGAGAGAGAGAGCATTTGTTATCCTAAAATATTAGCACCTGAATTGTGTTTCCTTTTCGTTTAACATTTATTTTCGTTTTACTTTTATTAACGATTTTCCGTTACGCTCTGATTTTTACTTTTCGTTAATTAAACCCTTGTCGTCAAAGTCCCAAAAGGCGGTGTGCAATTGCGCATGTTTATTGTGCAGCCAGCCTGTTATTTCCAGTAGCTTGAATCTAGCACAAACACACGTTTCCAAATTTTATACAATATTTATTGTGAATTTATAAAATATCATTGTAGGATATTTATTTTTTTTTACTTCGAAAACAATGGGAATTTCCTTCTTATTGTTATTCCGTATATTCTTATTCTTTGCCCAGCGTAACAACATCATTTTTCAATATTAGTTATATTAAAGATTAAATAAAAAGAAATATGCTGCTCATCATTGTTATTACCATTAGCGGTTGCACTTAAAAGCAAAAGAAAATTTAGCTTTGTTGTTTGCACATCCTGGCGTTTATAATGATTTTATTTTTTGTTTTGTTCAGCTGAAATCATTTGTATAAAATTTACTTTGCGTCATCTTGAGCACCTTGACTTTTTTGTTGGGCTTTCATGTGTGCGAGTATGTTTTTTAGTTGCCAGTAAACGTGGGAAATGTATGAATTCAATGACATGGTATTTTAAAAGTTCTTTGCTGTGTGCATAAAAGGAAATGTTTTTTTTTAACAAAACCTACTTATTACGGTGTTCATGGAAGCCTTTTTTTTGTGTTCTAAGTATGTACGCAAAATCAATTTTTATTTAATCATCAACGAAGAGTTTTTTTTAGAATTTGTAACCGTCAAAGAGATTAAGGCAGCATGGGAAAACCTTAAAGTGAAAAAAGTAATGAAAATATTGTATATTCACGTTTACATACATATTGGACCAGCTCACAGTGAACTTATTATTTGTTTAATTTTCCATACAATTTATTGTATACAAATTTTAAAAACTAAAATGTTTAAATTTTAATTTATATAAAAAAAAATCACATTTTTCCTAGTTAACATTATAACAAATTCAGTGTGAGCTGGACTATTGTATTATGTTGTTATAATTGTTTACCGCCAGATTTGTTCAACAATCTTAAGAATCTGTAGAGTGCCTTTATGATCTGTCAAACTACATTGTACTTTATAGCATGCACGATACCTTAACTGTAACTAATATTGCAAATTGATATAGAACAAGTCTTGCTCTCTCTCTCTCTCTCTGTCTTTCTACTACAGTCTGTGCTACCATATGTGAGGATTTATCTTATTTTTAAAGTTTTTAGACATGTTAAAATGTCAAAAAAGATTTCTTATCTAAAAATAAGATTTTTAAAAATTTTACTTTTGATACTTTTAATATATTATTGAGGGATTTTTTGACTAAACTGCTTACAAATTTTCTGATTTGCTTCATTATGATCTTACACATATTCATACAGTTAATATTTTGTGTTATTTGGCTTTACTTTTGATAGTTCAAAAGAAACAAAATAAATTTTAACTCATTTTTATTTAATAAAATAACAAAAAAAAAAATTTTTTTTTGCTCAACTTGAAGAATTATAAAAAATAAATATGGCAACACTGACTACAGTATTCGTTCACCATAGCAACAACAGGTGAAATTTACGATTGTATTCTTCTATGATAATTACAACTTAGTTGGCCGCCTAAAAGCATTTTACTTCTATTATAAACCTGAACTTATCACTTATGTAAGAGAGGGAGAGAGTTATGTATAAAAAAATAGCTCAATCTTGATTAATAAGTGTGATACAAAACTGCATGTAATTTATTACACTGAAATATAATTAGCTCTGAAAAAAAAATAGTCTAATTAGCTCATTCTTTTAATGGACTTCACATTAAATAATAGTCCAAATTTTTTTTTCAAAAACCTGCATTGTTGAATATAAAAAAATTATTCAAAAATTTTTTTGTATTTGATTCAAACACATTGCTTATCAAAATTGCAAGCAAACAAACGCTTCACAGCAAATTTCTTAATTTTTTTTTTATTGAAACGGTGATTTTCTTATTAAAATCACAAAGTACACAGAGTTGAAGATAATGAGTGATGAAAAAAGTTAGAATCATTTGTGACACAGGCTATGCGAGAAAGGGACAACTATAGCATATTTGTTGTTAAGTTTTTAACCAAATAATCAAAACATTTAAGAGAAAATGTGTACTAAATGTAAAATTAACAAGCTAAGATTTCTACAAAATTAAATGAACGAAGTTGTTGGGTTGATTTAAAAAACCAAATGTGCACAAGATTATTAGTATAAAGAACGTAATTGAGATTTGTTTCCAAATGATTTCTGAATTAAATTTTTAGCATTTTCATTCAAAAATATTAATTTTTACCTTTTACCTACAAAAATCACTTATCGAATGAGACCACAAAGCATAAAATAAAAATACTTTAAAGGTACGGTCACACTTGTCAAAAATTTGCCCAAAAAAGCGTAACCACTAAATGCTATGAAAAATCTTTCAATTCAGAGAAAAGTTAGTCAAGTTAAAGAGTAGCCAATAGTGTTGGATTCTATGACATTATCTATTAGTTGTGTTCGAAACTGTTTAATTTGATAAACAAGCGTCTGGATCAAAATTTTTTTTCATTAGTGTTTGTTGGTTACGTTTTTTTGGGCAAATGTTTGACAAGTGTGACCGTAGCTTAAGTCAAAGTCAATGCGGGAGAAGCATTGAAGAAGGAACAGGTACTGGGTGAGCGGGACAATCCGAAAACAAAATTGTCTTCCGTCTCGTGACATCTGTGTGATTTTTCTAATTCAAATATCAAAATCATTTTCTTCTGTGTAATAAATTAGTTGGATATTTTTTTTATGTTTGTTACTTCGTAACTCAATATTTATTAGACCGATTTTAAAATTATTATTTTATTTTGTCTGAATGGAAGCTATACGCTCATTTGGTCCCACTGTAGGTGCTGACACTCTCACTTTGTTTCTTTGATTTTACGATATCTTACTAATACGAATGTCACGAAACTTAGCAATAACATTGGCCTATTGTAAGGACACAATCTCAAAATTAAAAAAAAAAATGGGTGCAGCCACCTTCATTAAAACTTAATATTATTTTTCAGCTGCTTCTATTTGAGCGATTTTTAACAAAATTGGCACACGCTCTGAGCTCTCAAAAAAAAAAACACAATCTTGCGTTCAAGAAATAGGGCAGAGCCACGCCCATTAAAACTTAGTATCTACTATCTTCTACATGTTTCTATTTTAGCGACTTTTAATAACATTGGCATACGCTCTGACCTCTCAAAACAACACAATCTTGTATTCTAGAAAGTGGGCGGAACCGCACCCATTAAAACTTAATATCATCTTTAATTCGCTTTTAATATGACCGATTTTCGTGAAATAACATTGGTGCATTAAAGAAAGTGAGTGAAGCCACATTTAACATTATGTTTCACGTGCTTGCACAGGTTGTCTGGTGGAAGATTTATATATTCAAACTTAAATAAAAAACGTAATAATTGACACAAAGTTTTGTTAAAAGCATTGAAGGATATAATGAAAATACCTGATATTATTTTTTAAAGATTATTTCATCCAGATGCCGTCCGAGTTGAACATACTGTTCAAACGGAGCCTCGTGTTCTGCTTTACACGCTGCAGTAAACTTGGTTCAATTGAGCTGATTTCTCGATGAATAGTTTCCTTCCCTGCAATGGTTTTTGATGATTCATTCAAAGCGTGCGGGTTCTTAGAGACCCGTAACGGCAGTTTTGCTTGTTGACATGACCGTTTAAGTGAAAATTAGCCTCGTCACTTCAAAAAATGGGATTTACAGTGCGAAAACGCTCCAACATCGTTTCATAAAAAGTTTTGCGTAAATCAAAGTCACTTTCTGTCAGTTCTTGAACGATTTAAATTTTAAAAGGATGGGGCTTCAGATCCTTTTTTAAAAGTACCAGTGAGGCTGCTCTTTTCCGTATTTAAAGTCGCGAATTTTAACGTAAACTGCTTTCAAGCAGTTCAATGTTTGTGGGAGTCCTGGAAGGTCGACTGGACCTTCGGAATCTCTTCACCCACGAATGAATAAAATTTACATTCGGTCCATCACGTATTCGCCGAACACCGAACTTTGAACAAAATTGTCGACGAGCAATTAAATAAGAATCATTACTCTTAAAAAATGTCTCCACAACGAACGCACGATGCTCACTCGACACTACGACATCGTGACTAGCAAACCCAAACAATCGATAATTTCAATGGCGTCACCCTCCCTCCGCCTGATGAAATAATCGGATTTAAAAATATAAATTTGCCACCAACCGATTTTTATGAAATTTGGCACTCACCTCACCTAACTCTGAAAGTGACGTGTTTTTAATTTTAAAAATTTGCGAACACTCACATTTGCCAAATTGGTTGTGACCATGCCCTTAAAAATATCAAATTGGTACTAAAAACTTTAAAATAGTAGTTTAAAAAAATTGCAAAGACTTCAAAAATAAGCACTAAGAAGTTAAAAATAATTTAGATTTAGCTAAATAAAACATTTTTATATGTGATGCCTACAATGTGAATTAAATTTCGTGACAATAACAATGATAACTGTCTGTCGTTGGCCTTAGATTAACGCAAATAAAATGTCTTTGTAAATCCACAAATTTGTGACAAAATTGCTTCGATTTGTTAGTGCATATTTTTGCATATTTTATAATAAATACATATTTTTGCTTATATTATTATAAATGTATATTTCTAAAAAAATTTTTTTAGTTTTTTTATGTTATAAATCTAATTTTGTTTTTTATTAGTTGTAAAGTATTTAAAAGCTGCAGTTTTTACAACTGTGTAAGAACAAAACAAGAGGAAAACGATAAAAATTTACGGTCGTATTTTTTGTGATATTATTCGATATATATTTGGGTTAAGTCAAGAATACCAATACCATTGAAAATTAAAAAAAGTAGCATGGGATAATATCCCTCTTAAACCCAATAATTTTAGTGTATACACAAATATAAAGTACTCTTGAAATCAACTTTGCGTGTTTCAGTCAATGGTGATATTATACGGATCTAGGCGCACGGCAGTGCGCCAGGCCAAGTTCTGGCCAATGCACGCAGTGTGTATATTTACACGAAGCCATTCGAGCTGTTTTTACCCCCTCATAACTTTTTCCCCCGCAATAGTAAGATTATAAAATTTAACCTCATAAGAAAGTTTTACAATGAAAGCTTCCGGAGATATAGAGGTGCAAAAAGTGCATATTTTAAGACATACTCACTGACCACTGACCACTGACACACTCATCAAATTGATGAAGCACTTCCGCTATAGCTAGAGAGCTAAAATTGGGTACACGAGAAGATCTAGGTGAGCAATGAACCAGAAAAATCTGAAAACCCAAACATTTTAACCAGGAGGGCGGGGCTACGCCCATAAAAATTAAAGTTTGTGCTATTGAGCTGAAATTCGATACAGAGCTAGGTCTAAGTGAGAAATGAAATAAAAGAATCTGAAAACTCGGAAATTTTTGCCATGAGGGCGGGGTTACGCCTATAAAAGTCAAAATTAAAAAAGCTAATACAGGGTGGGCCAAAAGAAACCAAGGGATGTAAAAGTTTAATAACTTTTTTGTTTATTAACTTTTTATTTTTTCTTTCAGATTATACAGACAACACTTGGAGAATTTATAATGGAGAGGTTCACAACTGAACAGAGAACCAGAACAATAGAATTTTGTTATTTAAACCAGAGATCAATTATTTTAACGCAAAGAGCATATTGTCGACATTTTAACGTCAGAATTTCGCCCTCTGAAGCGATGATTCGTTGCTTAGTTAATCGTCATCACCAACATGGCAGCGTAAGAGATTTGTCTCGAACCGGTAGTCCACGTTTAAGTCGCACTGCGGAAAATATTGAAATAGTACAGCAAAGTGTTAACGAAGCACCAGAAACATCTGGGAGAAGGCGTTCTGCTCAGCTAGAAATGCATCACTACGGCGCATTTTAAAAAAAGATTTACAGTTATACCCATATAAGGTGCAATTGGTCCAAGAATTAAAACCCGCAGATCATCGGCAACGTCTAAATTTTTGGAGAGCGAATAATTTCTCGAAATTCGGAAATTATTTGGCCAGCGCGATCGCCAGATTTGACAGCACCCGACTATTTTCTTTGGGGTTTTTTGAAGGAGCGATTGTATGTGAACAAGCCAGAGACAATCCTTGAACTCAAGGCAAACATTGTTGCAGAAATTCGAACGCTACAGCCACAAGTTTTGAAAGATGTTATGGAAAATGCTCTAAAGAGAGCCCATCAGTGCGAAGCTGAAAACGGTGGTCATTTAAGAGACATCATTTTTCATACTTAGTGTAAAAAAATTTCCATTTTGTATATTATATAATCTGAAAGAAAAAATAAAAAAAAAGCTAATAAACAAAAAAGTTATTAAACTTTTACACCCCCTTGGTTTCTTCTGGCCCACCCTGTATAAGGCGCTTAATGGAAGCGTTTTTTATTGAAATTCGGCACATATATTGCGATAATGCAAGGCTATGAATTTTTTATTAAAAAAGTGGGCGTTGATATGCCCATATAATTTAAACCTCATTTTAATGCCCTGCGGCTCAGCATATTTAGATATACTATTTATCTAGCTATTATTATCCGTTTGTAACGAAACTAGACACGAATAACAAGCACTGACCCAAACAAAATTTTGACTTTGGAAAAGTGGGCGGCGTTACGCCCATAAAATTAAAAGTTAAAAGTTGCGCTAAGGAGCTGAAATTTGATATACAAGTAGGTCTAAGTAAGAAACCAACTAGAAAAATCTGAAAACCCAAAAAATGTTACCAGAATGGGCGGGGCCACGCTAATATTATTTTGAAATAAAAACTTAATACACAGCTTTTAATTCAAGCCAATTCAGTGAAATCTTGCATACGCGTTGCACGTACACAATACTTTAAACTATCACCTTATTAGTTTGTCGTGATCACTCCCATCAAATGTTAGCCTTGTGTTTAATCTACATCGGTCTAGCATATTTTAAAAGAAAATGAGCATGAATTATAAGCGCTGCTCACAACAAAATTTTGAGTTAGGAATAGTGGGAGAGGTAATGCTGATAAAATCTAAAGATATAATTCGCGCTAGAGAGCTGACATTTTATACACTAGTAAGTGTAGCTGCGTAAGCCAATGGGAAAATCTTAAAATCAAAAAGTTTTACCCGGTATGCGGGGCCACGACGTTAAAACTACAATTCGCACCAGCGACCTTAAATTTGATACACAAATAAATCTAGATAAGAGATCACTAAAAAATTTTAAAACCCAGAAGCTGCTATCAGAGGGCGGAAACAAGCACTTCAAATTCAAATGAACATACATTTCATTAAAACTTTTCATACACATTGCACTTCTCCAAAATAAAAATTCCATATGACCCATAAATCTTAGCTTTTTCGTTCAGGTACTTCTGCTTAGCAGTTTTTGATTTAATACTCAGGTGTTTGTTATTTACTTTTTAATACCAAACTTTGCATGAACCATAAGTATTAGCAGATATAAATTTAAACAGATTATCTAGAAGTTATATGACACCCTTCCGATTACAAATTTATATCATACATAATATATTTCTGTGTTAGGTATTGTGGCAAAGAAGAACTTTGTCAAAATTTATATCTCACAACTTTTAATGGCCGAAATTTTGGATAGGATCCTGGCCGTTTTTCACATTTATGTTTTTGTGAGGATACGTCCTACAGTAACTAGATGGGGAACGTGGCAGAAGACTGTCGGATACTAGATTTCTGTTAATAAAATTAAAGAAATTTTAAAGTCAAAAAACTTTCCCCATATGCAAGAAAATAACGTGTGCTTAAAGTGTACGTTAAATTAAAGTTTTCATACAAAAACTGGTTTTAACGTACACTTGAAGCACACGTTATTTTTGGCAATTGGGTGCAAGTTTTTTGACTTAAAAATTTCTTTAATTTTATTAATAGAAATTTAGTATCCGACAGCCTTCTGCCTAATTGATATTTGGGTACACATAGTATGGCTTTCTTGTTCACACTATAGGCCAATTAGAGGCTTTCGTTACTTTAACAAATCAGTTAGAAATAGTTATACAAAAAAATTGTGAACTTAAAATATATACCTCAAATTGGATCAATAGTTTATAGTTTTAAGAACGAAAATTTAGAAACTGAATATTCCACGAACGAAATAGCAGTATTTAAGTACGCACCAATAAGTTCTGCTGACGTGGAACATTCAGTTTTATTACATAAAATTAATTCAGAAAAAATCTTCAAATATTTATCTTTGACAATTAAAAAAAAAAAGCAATGCGAGTCCGATCACAGAGGAGATGTGTAAACATCTAGTAATGAAATTTTTTTTTAAGTTGGAAGTACTTATGCTTTTAATATCTTTTTTTAAATTAATTAATTGAAAGTATCAAAACTTTCAATATTGTAAATAAATACATATGAATTTGTTGGTTTTTGTTTGTTTTATTAAACGTATTTGGTTAGTAAATGGGCACACTGCAGTATATGTACATGTACTGCATTCAAAATTGTAGTAAGCAGTAAATTTACTGATTAGTAAAAAAATTCAGTAAATTTTTACTGCTAATGAAATTTAATTTGCATTACCAGTAAAATCGTAGGGCTGTAATCATAATAAAATTGTAGCAAGTGGCAAAGTTTTTTCATTCAAATTTTGAAACTTTTATATGAAAAACATTTAGCCACTTGGTAGAATTTCATTATGAATACGGGCATTACTAATTACTGAAAATTCAATGCACCTCATCATATAACAAATCATTTAGGCAATTTATAAAAATTGTAGAAACAAAATTTTAGTAATCAGCAAAATTTTTTTTGTTTTTACTAAAACTTTAGTGGTACTGCAGTGCTCATCTATGGTAAATGCCTTTACTTTTACTTTTTAATTTTTAATTCCTGTTGTTCATCGTTTAGTTGTTGCTGTTCTTGTTGTTGTGTACGCATTGCAATTAAAATAAATTCACTAAAGTGCGACTTTGACTCGCGCACATTCGGTTATGATCATTTTTTTTTATTTAGCTTTCTTAATTTTTTAAGTTATTTCAGTTTAAACGGGTTTTTTTCAGTTTTCTGCTTTTTTCTCATTTTGGCGTTTTTTTCTCTTTTTGGGTTTTTTTTTAATTTACGCAATTTTTTTTCATTTTGGCGATTTTTTCATATTGGCGATTTTTTTTAAGGATTTTTTTATTTTGGTGATTTTTGCGGTTTTTCGCGATTTATTTTAGTCCTAGAGATTTTTTTTAATTTGGTGCTTTTTTTCGTTTTGGCGATTTTTTTTTTATAATTTTGATTTGAACGGGCTAAAGTTCGTATCGCTTTTTAAGCCAAATTACATGTGATAATTATTAATGAACAAATAACACCAAAGTCTGTTGTAAATATTCTGACTAACAACACATAGTTGAACGGAACAGCCAGCCGTTTTCGAAGGCCACTAAACCTTCATCATCAGCGTTCTTTTGTGTTTGGTCCACTGTGTGTGGTGTCAGTTTTATTTAAAAAAATTAAAAATAAAAATATACTTAATAGTAACAAACCAAAAAAGTTTGTCTTAAGTAGAACAAAAAATAAGCAAATTAAGTAACATGTGTATAATTAGTAAAAAGAACAAAAAACGACAATGGTAAGACTGTTGTAAATATAGTGATGGTAAAATTGAGCTTACAATACAAAAAAGCTTTCAGCAAATTGAAATACGATGAATCAAAACAATTCACATATTCCATTTGCAATAAAATGCTAAGTATATAAAGCAGATATCTACATCAACTGACACCACACACAGTGGACCAAACACAAAAGAACGCTGATGATGAAGGTTTAGTGGCCTTCGAAAACGGCTGGCTGTTCCGCTCAACTATGTGTTGTCAGAAAATTTACAACAGACTTTGGTGTTATTTGTTCATTAATAATTATCACATGTAATTTGGCTTAAAAAGCGTTACGAACTTAAGCCCCTTCAAATCAAAAATATAGAAACAAATGGAGTTCGAATAACAATTAAAATTAACTAAAAAAGATTTTTTTTATATTTGGCGATTTTATATATTTTTTGATTTTTTAATTTTACCGTTTTAGAAAATTTCAAGAGTTTGCCTCTTACGGTTTCCAAGATACAGCAAGTTGTCAAAATTACAAAGTCAAAATTGCATTAACTGATGGAACACCCATTGATATAAATTTTTTAAATTTAGTGTTAATTGTTGTAGTCTGTATAAAAATACACTAACTTTTAAAATTTCAAGTGTATATGTGTACATGCAATTATATGTATATTACATAGGATTTTAACATTTTTCGTTGCTCGTTTTGGAACACCCTTTAGTTTTTAACTCTCATGTATTTGTTGTTTTAGTGGCCAAATGTCTACAGATTGTGTCCAAATTTCAAGTCCGTAGCTCTTACGGTTCATTTTCACTTTTGGTGTACGGAAATATACAGAAAAATAACCGGCGGCGGCGCACCGTCGGCTTCGAGCCGGTCGACTTGTTTCTCTGCTTGGTATTGCTTCTTTCAAACACTAATACACTCATACATAGCTCACACCGATTTGACAATACAAAGCAAAAGCAAAAAAGCAAAGAAATCTAAGCAAAGAAATCAAAGTCAAAAGATTTTTACCCCCTAGCGTATAGATGTTTACACATCAAAAAAACATTTATTCATTCCTGTACGTTAATAAGAGTTCGACTGAACTTTATTTTGTATTCCATATGATTTGACAAAATATTTATTAAGAATGCATTGAAGCTGAGCTTTTTATGTTTTTTAAGTTTTTAATGACAAAATGTTTGTTAAAAAAGCAATGAAGATGATTTTTTTAAGTTTTTAAAATGCTATTAAATGTGGAAAAAAAGTTGATAAATGCATATTTAAGTTTTAAATACATATTTTTTATATTTGTACTGCATATTTTGTGTACATAAAACGTGATTTTAAATGCATGAAAATGCTTTCCCTAATGATAACTAAACGCATAAATAAATGAATATAGAGTTTTTTAAAATGATTGGCACCGACTTCGTATAGCAATGCTGAAGATGGTTGAGTTTAAGTTTTAGTTTAAGGTCAATTCAGCTTAATTTTTTCTAGTTCCTAGCAACATTGGCTAATATACATTTGCTGGTCACTATCAGTTTACCACTAAGACGGTCTCTATGATCCGTTGTGCGCTATTACTAAAATTTTCACAGTGTGCATACCTGTACATATTTATATGTGTGTGTGCGTGTGAGTGTACATTTTGTATCCATAAACTGCAGTAAAGTCATAATTTTTTCCTGCCTTATAGAGCATTGTATTATTATTTGTTGTTGTTGTTGTTCTTGTATCTCTTTTGCATGCTTGTTTTTACATTTGCCGCACTATAACGTGGGAATTACCAATTTTAGTTTTGTACGAGCGCGTGTAATTATTTTTGTGTATGTATGTATGTATGTTGTGTGTGTGTTATAAGCATAAGTATCTTTAGCGGACCCTTTTTATTCTTAACATTTTGTTTTGTAAAAATTTTAAACAATACATCTTTTTTTTTTTTGCTCTTTAGGAGAATTTGTACATTTTTTTTTTGGTTTAGTACGAGTATATATCATAATATGACCGTTGCATAGCTTGTAGATACGATTATTATGCTTTGTTGCTGCGAATTTCCTTTACAACTTGAATTGTTTTTTTGTTGTTTTGTTTGTTTGTTTTGTAAGCCCTTCCTATTGTTCATTCTTTGCATACATATGTATGTGTATATATTTTTTTTATATTTGTAAACGTACCTACAATTGTAATCTAACTAAATATGTGTCTTGTGTTTTTTGTACTTATGCCTGCTTGTGTCTGTCCCTTCCTTTCCTTTCATTTATTTGTCTGTCCGCCATTGTGCCACTGTGTTATATTTCTTTGCTTAACTAAATAATTACGCTTAAACATTTTAATGTTTGCATGTAATTTTATGTCATTGAATTATAAACATTCATACATATTTCTTTTCCTTAGCATTTTTGCTTTTCACTTTTTGCCGCATAATCATCGCTTTTCTATTATTGTAAATTACACAGAGATATTTAATTGTCTGTAGGTATATGTATGTAAATTTTTTTTTTTATTATTATTATCTTGGGTTTTGTGTGAAATTTCCATAAGGAAGTTGCGGTTTCTTTGTATGCATCTTTGGTTTGTTTGAACACTAGTTTTTGGCTTTGTTGTCGGTGTTAAAGTAAATTTGCTGCTTACAAAAGCACTTTTGCTAATTGACACAAGATTGTTTAAAGATTGTTCTTTTGTTTTGCGCTATATTCCGTTTGTAATGTTTAAGAGGTGAGAAAAATATTTGTAATAATTTGAAGTTCCCTTAAACTTCATTTGATGGAGTTCTAATACTTACATGTATAAGTAGGATTTGGAAAATTGTGCAAAATAAAGAAGGATGACTGTTAAAGTTCACAGTTATTTATAGTTAACTATAACACGCTGGAATCAAATCAGTTAGTAAATTGTACCTTATTAAGCACTTCAAAGTTTCAATTTAGTATTCCTTATATCACAGCGCAAGTTTGACGTCGTTACAGAAATTATTCGAATAATAATTTACTATGTATTGAAAAATGTTTGTTCGTTCTAACGAAATTTAATTTTTTTTTTCGAATATTCATATAATCGTTGTTCAAATATTCGAATATTCAAAAAAAAAAAAAAAATCAAATAATTTTTTATTTAAGATTTAAAAATGCTTGTTTGTTCGAACAATAATAAAAAAAATTTGGAATATTTATATAATTATTTTTCGAATATTCGAATACTTATTGTTTAAATATTATTTGATCAATTTTGTTTGAACGAACAAATACTTTGCAATCTATAATAAAAAATTAATCGAATAATTTCCTTCGAATATTCGAAAAACTTCCTCCCGTGACAATACTAGTTCCGGCGCACAAGTATTTTGTTTTTGTGAAATAAAAAATTATTCCAATAATTTGTGTTGACTATTCGAATAAGTTCCTTTTGTTTAAAAATTTTTCGAACAATTCCTTTACAGATTGCAAAATTTTTGTTCGTTGGACCAAAAATTTTAAAACATTTTTCAGAATATTAATAATTATAATTATTGTTCAAATATTCCAATAGTTATTGTTTGAATATACGAATCATGTTGTTATCGTTTTTGTTTAAAATATTTTGCAATCTATAATAAAATAATTATTATAATAATATTTGTTGAGTACTCGAACATTCGAATAATTTCCTTTGGTGACAATACCGGTTCCGTTACACACGGATTTTGTTCTTCTAAAATATATAATAAACGTTTCGAATAATTTTTGTCGAATATTCGAATAATTTCCTTGCGAATAAATTTATATTATAGATTGCAAAATTTTTGTTCGTTCGAACAAAAATTAAATTAATTATTCATAAAATGATTGTTCGAATATTCGAATAGTTATGGCTTGAATAATCGAAAATTTTTTTTAATAATTTTTTAATGAACGAACAAATATTTGGTAATCTATAATAAAAAAAATAATTGGAATAACTTTTGTCGATTATGAATAATATTTGTTAAATATTCGAATAATTTCCTTTCGTTACAAAATTTTTCGGTTAATTTCTTTTATAGATCGCAAAATTGTTGTTTTTTCCAACAAAAATTATAATTTTTTTCCGAATATTTATATTAAGATTATTCGAATATTCGAATAATTTTTGCTCAAATATTTCAAAAATTTTTTATTATTTTTGATTGAACGAACAAATATTTTACAATCTATAACAATAGATTATTCGAATAATTTTTGTCGAATATTCGAATAACTTCTTTTTGTACCAGTTCCAATGGGCAAACATTTTGTTCCTCTAAAATAAAAAAAAATATTCGAATATTTTTTTGTCAAGTGTTCGAATAATTTTCTCTTGTGACAATATTAGTTCCCATGCACAAATATTTTGTTATTACATGAATGTCTTAGTTGATTAAAAACATCTGGTTGTGATTTTTGTTGAACAAAACATAATCAAAGAATCTGAAGAAGTCCTTATGGATAAATATTTTTAACTTAAATTATTTTTCGGACTTTAAACAATGAGCAGACTTATAGTTGTACAGATGCCAGTAGATAAATAGTATTATTCCTTAACAAAAGAATCTGAAGACTTTATGATCAAAAAATTATTGGCACTCAGACAGTTTTTAGTTTTACTTTGGAAAAACATATTAAAATATTATTTCTTAGAATATTTATAAAAAATTCTCACTAATTAATTTTTAAAGGTTACAAGCATAATCAAAACTAATCATCTAATTATGAGTTTCCAACCAAGACTTTTGAAACATAAATTTTGTAGTTAAACAAACACACCAAGATAATGATCTTGAAAACAACAGAAACCATTTAAGAACGCAATTCAGGGACATACCTGCATTGAGAAAGAAAAAAAATTGTTTGTATAAATGTTCCTACAAACAATTAATTATGTTAATTGTTTTCGATTAACATACGATTAACCGCCAAATGGTAAATACTTAAACTTTTTTTTTGTATATATTTGGATTCGGAAAACAAAGCCGCAAGCATACTCACACTTATGCATACAAACCAGTGATGGGAAATGTGGCACAATTGTGCCATTTTTGGCACTATTGGCTGTTGCCTGGCACTGTGGCACTCTCGCTCCTTTTTTGGCACTTTTTGTCCTTTAAATATGGAAGCTTTTGTTATTGAAATAACAAGTACTCTTCTTGTACTTTTTACGTTTTTAAGTAATGAAAACATAGTAGGATTTGAGGTTGACAACTGTTCGGATATGATAGTTAAAAGTAACGGTTTGCACAGAGACATTGACGATCTATTAAAATGAATATATAAATTTGTTTGTAACAGCTCATTGTCGTAGAGATGGTTTTATAAATTTTTAGAAATATTTCAACTCGGAAGTTTATGAAATTCTTAGATATTCCCCAAACCGTTGATTGCCTCGTCAAGTTCTTCCAGATAGACTTTTTGAACAGAGGTATCCCTTGAAATGTTTCTTCATATTATAAAATTTGCAGTCATAATGCAATGATAAAACTTTATTCATATTAAATAGTTTAACGGACAATATAAGCAATATGTATTTATA
The DNA here is from genome assembly GCA_949987645.1 of Tachina grossa. Classification (NCBI taxonomy): domain Eukaryota; kingdom Metazoa; phylum Arthropoda; class Insecta; order Diptera; family Tachinidae; genus Tachina; species Tachina grossa. The sequence continues at coordinate 34,074,464 of OX465275.1, forward strand.
TTTTTATCGTATGTCCTTGAAAAAGTAAATTATCGATATGCAATCTAAAAATATGAGAGTATATTTATGTCGAAAGTTTTTGAACAAAAAATATATTGATAATCTTTATGTTGACAATATAGATCGAAATTCTTACCATCATCCAACTGAAGAAAATTATTGCGGCACTGAAATTTAACTATTAATAATCAAAAACTAATTTTCCCAGCATAAAGTTGTGAGTCAATTTTTGAAAGACATGGAGGCGCAAACAAGTTTCAATGAAAAATTGTTAAGTAATATATATCGAATCGTTCAAGATATTCTTTTTATTTTCTATTCTTCATAAAGCGTGGAAAGTATATTTTTAGTTCGAAATTTCATCAAAAGTAAAATTTTAAATGGAATGCAATTATAAATTTTAACATTTGTTATACATGGTAAAGATTTTTGAAGTCTAACAATAAATCTTGTTATAATCGTAATACATATAAATTATAAACCCAAAAAGCAATACAAATAAATAAATAAATAAAAAGCTAACAATTGTTATTATTTTTAACATGCACGAATTTTTACAACTCGACTCACTAACTACATACATCTAATAAGATAAAGTTATTTTATCATTTAAATTAGTTCAGGATTATTATTATAGTCTATAAGTATATACTTTAGAATCATTACTATAACGTAAAAAATGGTTTTATATTTGTATTTCTTCTAAATATGTAAGTACAAATTATTAAAGGCCGTGATGAATTGTTATTGTCTTTTGAAAATTTTCATAAACTCCATCATACCCACGTTGTACTTTTTCGTGGATCGCACGACTTTGTATGATAGTGTATCACGGCCTTTATATTTATATGATGCATATATATCTAGCAATCACCCTTATTCCAGTTATCGACACCGATGTCACTTTAACACAACACTCCGCTGTCGAAACCAACTGACTCCAGGTTTATTCTATTTTGTAGACCTTATGTAACGGAAAAGATTGTCAGTAGCACAAAATTGTTCTCGAGAGCGGGTAAATAAGTTCCAATTTTTTGGTATTGTGTTTAAGTCACGTCGATGTCGACAACTGGAAAAAGGGTGATTATTTTCGATTCAGGAGAAGGTTTTCTAATAATATTCAAATATGTTTTACGAGTACATAAGTAAATTTTCGCTCACGATAAATTTTACAGTCTGTATTTTAAAAGTTATCAACAATTTTGATAATAAAATGTTAATTTTTTTACTGCATATCGCCCACAATAATATATCGAAAATAGGAATCGAAATGTATTAATGTGTACATAAAACTAATTTTAGACCATATTTTTTGATATGCGTAAATTTTTCTAGTTATAAACAGAATAAATTATAATTCAAGAACTATAGTTTAAATGAACATCAAGTGCCAACATTAGAATTATACAAAAAGTAGTTTGGCACTATTCACTATTTAAAAGCAGATTTGGCACGAAATCAAGATTTCCAATTTCCATCACTGATAAAAACTTACACAATAACACACACACACACACATACGCACATTTGTAATAGCAATAAAAAACAAACATTTTCACCAACAAGAGCAACAAAAAACAAAAAACATAAATGAATGTCCAAACATTTAAACAACTATTAATCATGCAACATTAAATAATATTAACAACAACAAAAAAAAAAGAAAGCTCAAGAAAAAAACCAGAACAATAATAATGAACGACAAATAATTAAAATTATAAAAAACTTCTTTTGTATTTTTCTTTATAAAAAGTAATAAAAAGCAGGGGATACTAAATTAAAGATGAACGAGTACATCAGAATTGAAATGAGAATAGGTACATACAGCAAATACATACTAAAAGAAAACGTACAATAATTATGGCGATAATAAAAACGACAGCTTGAAACGCAGTTCACACATTTCCACATGGCTGATAATGACGGACCATGCAGCCCCAGCATAAGGTGCGTTGCTCTGGATGCACATATAGTATAGTTCAGTATAAGTACACAAATATTTATGAAGGTATGTATGTCTGTATGTAATTATATTTAAATGTTGCGTGCCTGCGGTTGTGGACAAGTATCTTCATATTAGCTGCATACGAGGTTTGAGACAGAATTGTGGTAACGTACTCGTATTTATTACATGCAATTTCGATATTCGTCCTTATTTTGTTTATGCATGTGACAAACATAAGTATTAAAGTTTCGAATCTCATGTTTGTTAGATAGATCGCACTGAGTTGTGGCAAAATGCATTTAGCGTTCAATAGACTTGTGAATTTTACTGAAGAAATCTTTTAGCCAGAAACGAGGGTTCTTCTGAAGAGCAAATCTGCTTTGGAAATACATATGTACATTTTATTAATGCAATCACACGACCGATCTTGTAACATTTTTTTCTACTTCAGAAAAACAGTTCTATTAGAAAATTTTTCAATAAAAATATGCATACAAAATCATATTAAGAGTATTAAAATTACTGGCTCATAAACATTTTTTGTTGCATAATTTGAGGATTTTTGAAAAGAGAGAGGGAGAGAAAGAAAAATTAATTAAGAGCAATTTGCCTAAACTAGAAAATTACTGAAACATACACTGAAAAAAAACAAAGATTTTACATGAATTCAACGAACTCACGTCCATTGATTTAAATTGATTGACATTTTTCATTAATAATTCTGTCTCAAAAAAAAAAAAATAATAAAAAAAAATCAATGCATGGATCTGATAGAAAATTTTCGAAAAAAACATTTATGAGACCAACCTGGTGTAAAATCGTTCAAACCCAAATTTTTTTTAAAATCTGTCGATTAAGAAGAAGCACGTGAAATATAAAATTAGTTAATGGGTGTGGTTCCGACCAATTTTTCAAATGCAAGATTGTGTGTTTTGTAGAGCTCAGGGTGTGTGTTAAGTTTTGTAAAAGTCGGTAAAGTAAAACCATTTAAATTAAAATATCAAAATATAATGGGCGTGACTTCGCCCATTTTTTTAAATGGAAAATTGTGTCTTTATTCAAGGTGTATGGTAAGTTTGAAAAAAATCGGTTAAGTAGAATAAAGTCATATATAATAATACATTTTAATCGGTGGGCCCCGCCCATTTTTCAACTTTAACAAACCGTAATTACAAGAACGAGGGATGTTTGCTAGGTTTTGCAGCAATCAAATAAGTAGAATATCATAAAATCAAATTAAAAAATTTGTGGTTGTGTCTCCGCCCACTTTTTTACAATGGGACTACCCTCTCAGACAAAATAAGAGTTTTTAAAAGCGGTCGAATTGATGACTTTCTCCTTTGTTTGAAGTTGCCTACACAGAAAAAAATGAATTTGATATTTGAATACGAAAATCGTTGATTCAATCAAAAAATCTTTAGAATTTTCTGTGATGCCGATTTTTGCATTATTGATAAATAAAATTGTATGCACGTTTATTGAATATATTTTTTTTCAGTCAATAAAGAAATTTGATGAATCAAAGAAAAAAGTTGTTGACTGAAATTTTATTTTCAGTGATAATTGTTATTGTGTGTGTGTGTGTGTGTTGGATGAATGTCAAATTTTTCAACGCCTTTTTGTTTGCTTTTGCTTGGCTGCTATTAAAACTAAATGTGTTTGGGATGAGCCGAACCGATAATCTATTGACTAATAAACTAACGTACTTACCACTCAGCTAAAGAGGAAATCTTTATTGAATAAGCGAATAATGAATAGAAGCAAAACATGATTTCTTATGTGCGCATTGTCTTGATATAATCTAAAAATAACTTTGTTGATTAAAAAAAAACAAGCCACGACATTTTTCAGCTTCTTGTCCGAATTCACATGTATACAACACGAGCAATAAAAAAAAACAACAACATCAGCACATGACCAGGTTGGGTCAATCAACAAGCAAGGAAAACACCAACACAAATAAATGATATCAAATGATATTTTAAAATGCGCGGAATTGATAAATAAAATATTTAAGTTAATGACAAATATTATTGAAATTAAAAATTGCATTCAATAACATGGTTTTATTGAAAATAATTCTTGTAAATTTTTTTCTGTGTAGAAACCCTTTATTGAACGTTCATTCATTGAAATTCTAAAAATAAAATATTTAATAATATATTGAATTGAAAGAATGCATTCATTATTCTAAATGTATGTAAGTAAAAAGTTTAATCGTTTTCAAGAAAGTGTACATTGTTATCTCTTTATTTATATTCTAAGTAATGTATGTTCATTTTAACTTTATTCGATGAATAAGTACTTTGATTGAAGGAACCACCAATTTGATTAGTATTAATTCAACAACCAACTTGTTCTATAGCTTGTTTTATAACGCATTTACGTGCAGACTCAACGCATAGTCTTTTACTTTAACTAACTGAACCTTAAATTCAACAAGCCCAAGATTGGCAACTGTTTAATTCAACGAAACAATTTATTAGATAAAAAATAATAGATTAATTCATTAAATAAATGACTTTTTTCATTGAATATACATATCGTATTTGATACTAGGAATTTATTAAGACTTTTTTTTAATAGCACACCGCAGAATCTAAAAAAGCATCACTTTAACAGCTCTAATATTATTCTATTAACTCTTTGATTATGATTTAAGAAACAACACTTTATGTAAATTGCAATGTATAATCCTAACAAAAACATAAATGTGAAAAAGGCCAAGTTCCTATAAAAAAGTTCCGCCATTTAAAGTAGTGAGATATAAATTTTGACCAAGTTCTTGTTTGGCACAATACCTAACACTGAAATATGCTATTAATTGTATAAATTTGTAATCGTAAGGGTGTCATATAATTTCTAGATAATCTGTGGGGAACAAAGTTATGAAGGGGATAAAAACAGCTCGAATGGCTTCCTGTAAATATACACACGGCGTGCACTGGCCGGAACTTGGCCTGGCGCACTACTGTGCGCCTAGATAATAGCATGAATTTCTGTGTGAAGAGTTTTTACTCACACTGTATTATAACTCTCATTCTTACACGCTGTTAATTTTACACAAATACTTTAAAAGATCCTCGTATAGAACTTTATATATGTATACACGCGTAGAAAAATGAGTTTAATTCAACTTACCCGTATTGTCTGTTATGCCTTTTCATATTAAATTAACTCAAGTATTTTGCTTGTAATGTATAGTTTTTACGTATGTTTGTATATATGTTTGTATGCTTGTATATAAGTCAAGCTTGTGTTACAAGATCTTCTTGTATAACCTAAAAATCAATGAAGCAAACTGGTTTGTTTTTGTAATATTAAAAGAACAATTAACTTTTTATTTAACCTTTAAAAATCATCGTGGTCCTCAGTTGGAATATTTTTTCATAAGATATATGATGGTACTTGCTTATAGGGTTATATTATTATTAGGTTATGAAAAATTAAAACAAAAAAAAAAAATAGAATAATATTTTTGTTATTTTAAAATTTGTGTGAAAAACAAAAAGATTTTTTAATACAAGTTTTCATACAAAAGTTTTATAAATAAGGCTGTTAATATTTTAAGAATTTTTAATGTATTTAAAATTTTGTCTAGGTTTCCATATAAAAATCACATTTAACCCACACAGAAAAAAAAATAAGTTTCATTTTGGATAGCAAAAATCCCGGTATTCAGTCATTTTAATTTTCGAATTTCCTGTGATAAAGAAATCCGCTATATCAATAACAAAAATTGTAAAAGAATAATACTATTTTTTTCAATAATATAAATATTTCAATTAATAAAATATCTTATCAATAATTTGCAATTTTGTCAATAAAGAAATTTAATGAATCAAAGAAAAAAGTTGTTGACTGAAATTTTATTTTCAGTGATAATTGTTATTGTGTGTGTGTGTGTGTGTGTGGATGATGAATGTCACATTTTTCAACCCCTTTTTGTTTGTTTTTTGCTTGGCTGGGACTAAAACGAAATGTGTTTGGGATGAGTCGAACTGGCAATATCTTGGCCACTTACCACTCAGCTAAAGATACAAATTTTTTTAAATGAAATTAAAAAACTTTATTTTTTTTCACAAAAGAAAAGGGGTGAGTAAAATAAAAAATCAAATCAAATCTAGAAAAAAGCTGGCAACACTCATGCCAAAGCGTTATTGAATACGCAAATAATGAACAGACGCAAAACATGATTTCTTATGTTTTTTATACATGTGAGCATTGCGTTGATATAATCTAACAAATTCAGCATAGTGCGACTCTGACTCGCGCACGAAGGGTTCCGTACGAACACTAGATATGTACTTTAATACAAACTTCATCCTATATAATAAATAGCTTTGGCATTTTTTTCGTTTTTGGGGTCTTTTCGGTTTTTTTGTTTTAGCGGTTTTTGCATTTTTTCGTTTTATGGCGATTTTTTTAAGTTTTGGCTCTTTTTTTAGTTTTGACACTTTATTTTCTCGTTTTGGCGATTTTTTTCGGTTCTTAGCGTTTTTTCATTTTGCCGATTTTTTTTATATTTTTGGCGATTTTTTTCATTTTTGCGATTTTTTTTTTATTTTAAATTTTTTTTTTTAGTTTTGGCGACATTTTCGCGTTTTGGCGATTTTTTTCGATTTTTTGCGTTTTTTTCATTTTGGCGTTTTTTTCATTTTGGCGATTTTTTCGAATTTGGCGATTTATTTTAGTGTTAGAATTTTTTTTTTAATTTTGGCGATTTTTTTCGTTTTGGCTATTCTTTTTTAATTTTTGGCGATTTTTTTGGTTTGGCGATTTTATAATTTTCGGTTTTTTTAGTTTTACCGTTTTTGAAAATTTCAAGTGTTTGCCTCTTACGGTTTCCAAGTTATAGCAAATTGTCAAAATTACATAGTCAAAATTCCTTTAACTGATGGACCACCCTTTAATTTTAATTTTCTTAAATTTTAGTGTTAATTGTTGTAGTCTGTATAAAAATACACTAACTTTACAAATTCCAAGTGTATATAATATGTACATACAATTGTATGTATATTACATGGGATTTTAACATTTTTCTTTGCTCGTTTTGGAACACCCTTTAATTTTTAATTCTCATGTATTTGTTATTGTAGCGGCCAAGGTTCTACATACTGTGTCCAAAGTTCAGGTCCGTAGCTCTTACGGTTCCTGAGAAAATACCGTGTGACGGACAGACGGACAGCGTAGCGAAAACAATAGGGTTCCTTTTCACCTTTGGTGTTCGGAACCCTAAAAATCACTATATAGTGAAAAAAAACAAGCCACGATGTTTTTCGGCTTTTTGTACGAATTCAAACGTATACAACACGAGCAATCAAAATCAAATATTATCAAATATTATTGATATTAAAAATTTTATTCATTAACATGGTCTTATTGAAAATAGTTCTCGTCTATTTTTTCCTGTGCACTGTTTTGACTCTTGTGTGATGTCTGGTGCGCTGCTCCGAAATTGTGCTCACAACGGCGCAAAACTCATCCATATAGCGGCTGGACAATGCGGAACACTCATGTAAAGTTATCACACGATTGCGTTTGTGGCTTTTTTGGCGGTTACGGCACAATGTGTTTAGCAAGCATAGTATATTTTAAAAAAATATTTTGGTAAGACGGGAATATGCAAAAATATGCCTTAAAGAGAAAAATATGCAAAAATATGCTGTAACAAATCGATGCCAAAATTCATAAAAAGTTCTGAAAAGAATAAATATCTTATTCCCGCATTAATATGTTGCACAAGAAAAAGCATGCAATTGCATTTTTTCCTGGTTATGACGTTGTTGGAGTAACTGAGTGATAGTCGTTATATTAAATGTAACATAACATTACCATGACTTTTCATAAGTTTACAGGATTAAGGTGAAACTTATAAAGTAATGAAACGTAAAGTTTAAAATTTTGTAAACATATCGCACACTGTATCGTAAGCAGTTAAAACTCAAAAAATTCCAGATGTCCAGGAGTTCTATATATATGTAAAATAAAAGATCACATAACGGTTCTTTATATTATTCAAGAGGACTGTATTGCAAACAAAATTTTTGCGGCTGTTAATGATTTGTGCTTTTTGATAATTTTGAGTTTAGGCTAGAGATGTGCACGTGAGTGTTTTCTGACTCACGACACGCACGCTCACGCAGAAAATATTACTCACGCACTTTCACGCACGAATGATTTTGAGCATTTTCACGATCACGCACGCTCACGAATAAAATATTTTTAATCACGCACGAGTAGTTTACAACTTATCACGATCACGCACGCTCACGAAAAAATATATTTATAATATAATTTGCATGTTTTTTGGGTTGAAAAATAGGTTCTTACATATACATATGTACATATCTATATATATATGTACATATATATGCTCGTGTTTTTGTAAAATTTACAATGTAAATTAAAATAAAGCAAAGTTAATTTAATATCGTTTTAAATATTCGTATTCGCGGATATCATTTTAAATATTCGAATTCGAATTCTCGTATATCAAAAGTTGACACTCCGCACATGTATGTATGTATACATACATAATATAAATGTGAAGGTAAGACGTATGATCAATTAAATAAATGATAATCAAATAAATGAGAAAAGCATATTATATGAGAAAACATAAAAATTTCTAAAATTTTTCTGTTATGTAACATTTTCAAAAACTCCCCCCCACCCCCACCATAACAAATCATAACAAAACTCGAACCCCACCCCTCCCCCCTACAGCGTTACGTAGTATATGGACGGCCCCTAAAGCAAAAAACATTTTCTGCGGTGCAATTCGTCAGTAGTATTGTTGACAAAGGCACTGTTGAATCAGTAGTGTTTCTCAATTGATACTTCCTACAGGGTATCTAAGAAACATATATACATACATACTTACAAAGCTGTATGTACCCATCAAACTAAATGTTCCGAATTCGTAAATATTTCGTAACGATTGGTCGACAAAATCTTCCGATTTCGGCACCGAATATTACCGAAATCGTAACAATTGTTGTATATAATGGTTGACATGACTTCGTAACGATATGTCGGTACGAATTCATTACGATAAGTCGGTACGAATCCGTAACGACAGGTAGGTCCGATTTTTTTTTTTTGCTTTTGTAGCAGAGTACTGCTTCACCGTTATGTTGCTGCTATTGTCGAAATGATTTGCACATACTCACGTTTTTTAATATTTGTTACAATCTTTTTTTTTTATCAACATATACATATTTATTTAAAAAAATGTTCACAGACTTTTACTTATTTACTCAAAAATCAAAGTTTTAATGTTTAAAACAAATTGTTCAGAGAAACTACCGAAATGTCTTCACGAATTCGGTGCGACAAGTCTGACCTCAGAAAAATTCGAAACATTTTGTTTGGAGGTATTCATTATGTTTGTAAGCTCATACTACCATACATATTACTAATAGTAGTAATTTACTATACATATATGCATTTGTTATTATAAAATAATAATAAATGCAGGAATGTTATCTCGTGAGAGCGTGAGAATTCGTGCGTGATTATTAAAAAAAGCTCACGCACGAATAAATTTTTTTCAGTCACGCTCACGCACTCACACGTGATTAGTTATAATATTTGATCACGAATCACGTGAATCACTGGTGACTCACGCGTGACACGATAAAATCACGACATTTGCACATCTCTAGTTTAGACTATTTAAAATTTAGTGTAATAATATTTTATTTGACAGAGTATTCAATAAAAAAATATATTTCGAATTTTTTGATGATATGTAGTTTTGCAGTTAAGATGACTATATGCGTATGTATATATGTAAGTGAATTATGTTTTATATAAAAATACATCATTCCATTTAATATTTAGCTTCATTCGTATTAAGATGTGACACTTTAAATCAAAACAACCAACTACTATCACTGTAACAAATTTTCAACTGTTTATCTCCACAAAAATAAAATAATTTGGTAACATAGTTTTCCGTGTGAGCTAACGATATATGATGTACATACTTATAAAAAAATGTAAAGCCTTGTTGTTTGTGTGTGGCCATAAATTTATTGCTTCCCTAAAGGTCGGGGCACAATGAATCCGTCATGCGTTGAACTTCGCCTTTTTCAACTGACAGCTAAGTTGAAATAAATGGTTTCTTATGAGGTCTGTTACATTCAGTACGTGTGCGTCAACGCAAAGTGCAAAATTTTGTCAACTTTTTTTTAACTTTCTGCGTACGTTGAGTAGTTTGACAGATAGTGGTTGGTTTTTTTTTTGGTATGTTCTGATTTAGATTTTTGTGTTTTGTGGTAGCAAAAATAATATTAAACAAAAGAAATAAACGAAATAAATAAAAAAGTGGAGTTTAATATGTAAAATGGAGAATCAACCTATTCCGTCAATAAAGTACTCATTGTGCCAACCTTCTCCTTCGTTACGTTAATGTCAGTTGTAAAAGGCGAAGTTTAACGTATGACGGATTCATTGTGCCCCGGCCTTTAGAAGGTTAAAGCAGCCATAAAAAGGGTTAGATAGTTACCTACATATGTACAAACATATACACCAACATACATATGTACATATATACACAAGCATATTGTTTATAATAAAAACTAAAAATAAGCCAACAAAAATAACTGGCAGGTAATATAATACAAGCAAGTACATATAAAACATTGAATGAAGGAAGGGCTTCTTAAGTATATTTTCAAAAAAAAAAAAAAATTAAAATAAATACTAATGATAATAAAACAAAGAGAGGCTTGAAACCAGATAAACACAAACAAATTTACACACAGCATCTTTGTGTCTGTCTGCGCATTCTACATAAACTGGTTTTATTTTTAACAGTTATGTTACTGAATATTTCAGTAGAAGAGCAAGTTTACAGAGACTTTATTAATGTTTATGGGCAGTGATAGAAGAGTTTTAATGTGTGACAAATCTGTTTACAGTATTTGTTTTCATCACATATAATTACATACATATAATACAAAAACAAAATCAAGAAAAAAGGTTCAGTTGAGGAATAAGAGATTTTTGAATACTCGTAAATGAACTGGGAGTAATACACAAGTTGTTTAACCGGTCTGAGATATTCGCATAACTTTTTAACAAGTCAAAGAGAGAGCATCTTTATTGGAGTTTTTTGCTCAATTTATTTTGATTATTGGTGGGTATTGTTTAGTAGAACTGCGTATGTTTTCTAGCTGTTGTGTAGAAATATCTATACCCACACAGCCAGACAGACAGACAGACAGACAGGCAGGCTGTCGGACAGCACAGGTTCCTGCATATAGTGCCATGCCAGAGCTATTTAGTTCTCAGTTGTTGTGCTCGAAAAGCAAACGTGTGCGTCTTTTGTGGATAAAAACAAAATAGTGTAACGACGGGAAAACAGTGTTATAATCATATTCATATACAAGAATAATTTGTGTGTGTGTATGCGTGTGCATATGTATGTAGTATGTTCTCATACATTATACAAAATTGTTTATAAGAAAATTCATTATTGAGGAAATTAAAGTAAAAGATTAAAAGAATTTTCTTGTGTTTTTAAAAGTATTAAGCTTAAGTGCAAACAGCAAATTGGCTTACTAGCAAAAAAGCTATGTAAGTAATACGGAAAGTAAAGCTTAATAATTAAAAATTATGATTAATTTCCTTAAGGCAAAAGTTCAAAAATAGACTGCATAAAAAGTATATTGAAAATAGGTGGTTGGTATCGACAAAAAAAAAAAAAAAAAAAAAACCAAAGGAAAAAAGTAAAACAAAAAACTTTTGTTTAATTAAAATAAATTTAAAAAAAGTGAACCTAAAACAAATAATAATTTATAAAGCAGAAAAACTAACAATAATTTGTGTACATAGTTTTGAAACAAGAGAAAAATTTATATTTTCCTGTATTTTCTTTCTAATATGGACCACACCCGCCGCGCGCTTGTATAATTTGTATACATATACTTTTTTTCCTTCATTTTTGCAAAAGGTTCCCATACTCTTATAAGAAAACTCCATGGAAAATTAACCATCTGGCAGTAGTAGTAAAAGCATACAAACATACATACCCATCAACATTTATATATATATATATATATATATATATATATATATATATATTATATATTTGTACATATGTATGTATGTTTGTATGTATATAGGATTTATACAGGAGTACACTTATAAAAGAACACAACAACAAAAGTATTACAAATTCCAGTATTAGCATGTTTTATATTATATTTTTTTTTGTTGTATTCTCCTTCTTTTATGGTTTTCTCTAGTTAAAAGAAAAACTCAAAATATACACGAAAATGAATTCGCAAAGGAAAAAAGAATTGACACAAAATACAGGGATGAAAAGAATTTAACATACATACATACAGACATTAGCACTTCTTTGCTAAAAGAGAGCCACTGTGCTCAATATATTGTTGTTTAGTAGACTAAAACAAATTAGAACAAATGTGACCTTTTAAAAATGATTAAATAAAAAAATCAACAGTTAATTTTGATCGAGTTTTAAGCATTAATGGCCAAATAACTGAATTGCGCGATAACAACAACTCCCTACACACGCACACAGATACATACAAGCATACATACATACATATGTAAGCATGTATTATGTACATATGTATATACATACATACATTAAATGTATTTTAAAGTAATTGTAAATTTTATTTTATACTGGCACAAACAGACATAAAGATGTGTGTACATATGTATGTATGTGTTTAGAACAATTACAAAATTCCTACATACAAACGTATGTATGTATCTATATAACTGTTCTTATGTTTAATTATAGGTAGTAAGAAGTAAAAGGAACAAATAGAATCAGTAACAAAAAAAAAAAAAAAAAAAAAAAAAACAAGAATAAAAGATGAAAAGAAACCTGACATTTAAACATGCAGTCAGGCGCCTTATATGTCAAACATCGTATTAACTCTATTAAAATTAAACTCTCCAAAGAAATCACACAAAGGTTAGGGAAAGAGGGTGGTAGGGAGGACATTTGCAAAATATAATATGCATTTGTATGTATGTAATATAATAAATAAATCCAACATGCAAACACAAACACCTGCACCTTAATATAAACATAAAGAGAGAGAGAGAGAGAGAGCACAATTTTCTGTTATTAAGGAGAGTTTTCCCGAATATCATAAAAATTCCTTATTAAGAGAAAATTTCTAACAGTAGTTAGTCTTGCCAAACCCTTTATGCTTTTGTTGCGAATTTATTAAGCAGCTACATTCATATACACATGTATAAATATTTTGGGCAAACTGGAAATTATACATGAACCCATAAATGTGCTCTCATACATACATGCATACATATGTATGTATGTATGTATGCATGTGCATATGTAATTGAAATTAGGTTTTTAGTATTTTTTTTGTTGCTTTTCTGCAGAAATTCCCAGCTTTTTGCAAACAGCTGATTTTTACTACAATTTTTGCGGGTGTGTTTTGATATGAACTTGTAAACGAAAAATGTGGATCACTGAAATGAGTTTAAAAACGTGACTGAAAAATAGTTTAGTTTAATTTTTCTTGTCTTCTTTAGAAAATCATGTTAATTATTAAAAATATTTCATTCTATAAGTTTTGAAAATACTGAATTTAAGCTTAAACTGAAGAAATTATTCTTTATTAAAATTCACTTTGAGACATTTTTAGATTAAATTAAAATTTTTTTAGATTAAAAAAAAAATTATTTTTGATTAAAAATTCATTTTAGTTGAATTAAATTTAAATACATAGGTACATATGTTTTAAATTATTTGTTTAAGAAACATTTTCAAGCGCTAAAACGCTAAAAAGCTGCCTTAAATACCTCAATATTTTTAAAAATATTTTCGTCTTCGTAATTACACAATTTTCAGGCTAATAGCCTGCCCTCCTTCGTCAATATTGTTTAGTAGAATTAATGACGAAGTAAAATAACTAATGTTAAATGGCTACACAGCTGCAAAAAGTTTAATACGTCTCATTGACACTAGAGGCACTGCAACACTGCGTAACTAAAAAATATGCTAAAAAAGAAGAAAAGCAGAATGGTTCTTTCCTCTTATACCTAGTAATAGTAGTAGGCATTCAGTATTACTTCGCTTAAAAAATAGTAAAAAATAAAATAATGTTACACGGGGGTGGGTCAATAGGTCTGTGACTTTTTTAATTTCCCACCTCTTAACTGAATGAGCAATAATGCTGTTGTCAATAGACAACTGTCAGTTCACTCCTAACAAAATGATAAAGCAATCTTCACAAAAACATAAATATGAAACAATTTCCCGCCTCTTAACTGAAATACAAAAACTGCTGCTGTCAACAGACAACTGTCAGTTGACTTCTTTCGAAAGGATAAACAGTCAAAGCAAATATAATTCAAATTTATTGGATTTATTTAATAAAGATTTGAGAGAAAACAACAACACTTGCCATAGAAAAAGTTCATTCGAAACATCGGAAGGCAAGGGTTCACAATATATAAAGTTTCCATGCCGAACGTCCATAAATTGGGATAAAAATTATTCCTCATCTGCCGTATTTTGCAGATTTAACTCTGTCAGAAATGATTCGCTGGAAAGATATTTTAGTCTAATGATGAAATTATCCCACAAACAAATACCTATTGTAATGATCTGAACAAAACTGTGTATCTGTATAAGAACTGTCTTCTAAATTTGTGATTAATTAAAAAGTAGCAGACTTATTCATCCACTCTTAAACAGAGTAGCTATATAAGATTCTGAGTAAACTGCCTTGCAAAATAAAACTAATTTTTTTATAAAAATATATGAGATTAATTAAAACAATCTGAAGCCGAGATCACACGATCGGCGCAATGTACCGATTTTCGTCGGCTCACTGTAATCAAGTCATACGTAATAAACCAAAACGGATTTATTTCTTAATTAATTCTTAAACAAGGCTATATGGCTTTATTACCACTGCATTGAAGTGCAATCACGTTCTTATTTTTCAATTAGTTGAGAAATAAAGCCATTTTGCTGTTTTACTTATGAGTTTGTTTCAGTGAGCCGACGAAAATTGGTACATTGTGCCGATAGTGTGATCTCGGCTTTAGAGTTATTGGTCTGCCCTCGTAGCTTAGTGGTCGGTGGGTAACAGGTCTAATTTTGCATACAATCTTGGCATTTGGTGACAATAAGTAGGACTTTCAAATTTTGCGTTTATTACAAAAATATAAGAAGACACTCGAAGTATTTCAAAAAAAAAAGTCTACATTAATAAAAAAAATTAAAAATTTTAAACATCCCCTAAAACGATATGAGCCCTGCTATTGTTATTTTTTAATAAGAAAATGTTCTTCCGTTCCCTGGTACGGCATGTGAAGAACTTTGTTTTAGCTTTTGTAAACTCTAAAACATTCCTTGAAAGGATACGTATGATTCACATTTTTCTACTTTTAACTATTTTAGCTTCTGTACTTAGATTTTTTTCAAGGTCCTTAAAGACCTTTTTTCCACTTTGAACAAGAAAAAAGGACGAAATTTGTTATTAAATTCCTCACCTTCTAATAAAAATCAGCAGTGGCCTCCATACCATACCATACACTTACATATATTATTTTACTTATTAGATTATTGCCTTAAATGCCCTGGAGACTATCAAATAAATACATCAATCATATAGCTGTGTGCATGTAGTCATGTTTATTCAGCTACACGTCAGCTCTGATTAAAATCAAAAAGTTTGTGTCTTTTTATTTGATCGTTTCCAACTCTGATTGACAAAAAAAGCCCTCACTTTCTTTGTGATCCTTGCTAATGATGGAGAAGTGCTTGGACAAGCATTTTATTGAACATACGAATGCTTCCAAGTCAAAATACAAATGTTGACTGACATTGTAATTTATACATCGGTCTTTAATCGACAAACAAACGACACTAAGGCAAATACACTAAGTGATGTGTTCATTTAATCGTCTTCAGGGTAGAGATTGTCTCTCTCTCTCTCTATATCTCTACCCAAGTAGATAGACTAGGGTGCTGATGAAGTGCTTGGCTGCACAGAAAAATATCAGTATTTCCCCCAGCTTAAAAGTCTAGTTTAATTTGTCTTCTCTTCTTTAGAAACTCACATTAATTAATAAAAATATTTCATTCAATAAGAAAGAAAATTACTGAAGTTAAGCCCGAATAAGAAATTATTTCTGATCAATGGATTATTTTTATTAATATTCGGATCATTGTGATGGCCAAAAATAGAATACGAGGCAAGACTAATCATGAAAGCAAACTATGAAAACTCTTGAAGAAAATCCACTGGAAGGATACAATTTAAAAAGATTCAGTGGCAAGTAGAAAATTAAAGAGCTAACTTGAATATAATTAGATAAAATCACAAAACTATATGTACCAGATAACAGGCGTATTACCTATAATGAAAGATTCAAGTTAAAAACTACTATCAATTAAAAATTTAATTAAGTCAATTAAACTTTTGCTTAGAGATTTAATTGATTAAGAGTTTAATTATAAATTTATATGGGTCAACTAAACTTTTATTAAGAAATTTAATTGATTAAAAGTTTAAATAAAAATTTATTTGGTTCAATTAACGTTTTGCTTAGAAATTTAATTGATTAAAAGTTGGATTAAAAATTTATTTGAGTCAAATAAAATTTTGTTGAAATCAAATATTTTAATTAAATAATTTAATATTATCAATTAAAAACTTTAATGGACTCAACTTAATTTTAAAAGAATTGTTTGTATTTTTTTAATTAAATATGTTAATAGAAGAAAATTTTTTTCTGTGTGTGTAGACCAACTGAAGAACATTGCAGTACTAAGAAGTAAACAAATCAAATTAGGACCATAAAATTTAAACATTTTTTAGTGATATCACAATTTTTAGAAAAATGTCATTAGCAAAAACAAACCAAAAATTCTAACCCCTTTAATTTCCAAATAAAGGGTGTTTTTTATTGAGGTATAGAACTTTAAGTTGGCATCACTTTTTTAACTGGCGGCCATTTTGTCAGCTGTCAAGTGATTAATATTTAGTTTGGTTTGCCATTTCATCATGAACAGGTTGACAAAAGAACAACGCTTGCAAATCGTGCAAATTTATTTCGAAAATAATGGTTCAGTTCGCGAAGTTTACCGCAAGCTCCGTCCATTTTATGGTCGACATAATCGTCCATCAGAGCAATTAATTCTGTTAACCATGGATCGTTTTCGCACTACGTTTACTCTATGTGATGATACGCATCCGCAGAGACGTCGAACAGTGCGCACCGAAGAAACAATTGCCGCTGTAGAGCAAAGTGTTGAAGAGGACCCGAATGAATCGATTCGCCACCGTGCACAGCAATTGGAGCCGACTAACCGACTATTTTGTTCACGAATTGGATGGCATGAATGTGGATGAGTTCTGGTTCCAACAAGACGGCGCTACATGCCACACAGCGCACGTCACAATCGATTTATTGAAGGAAACATTCGATGAGCGCATAATTTCGCGGAATGGACCTGTCAATTGGCCACCAAGATCGTGTGATTTGACACCATTGGATTATTTTCTTTGGGGATATGTGAAGTCGCTCGTCTACGCCAACAAACCAGAAACGTTAGGGGACTTGGAAGCCAACATTCGTGGCGTTATTGCCAACATACGGCCCCATATGCTCGAAAAAGTGGTTGAAAATTGGACCTGTAGAATTGGCTTTATTCGAGCCAGCCGCGGCGGCCACATGCCCGAAATCATATTTAAACATTAATGGCATAAAATTATCCTTCCAATAAAGCCAAATTGATGGACATTAAAACGATTTTCTTGTGTTTTATTTCAATTCGAAGTTCTATACCTCTGAAAAAAACACCCTATATATGAAAAGCAAAAAACAAGGTGTAAAAAATAAAGAAAAACGTTCAACATAGAAGAGCATAGAAAATTTCTCACAGAGAAAATTTACACAATTCGTTATATGTGATTGTGAGAGCAAAGGATATTTGAGGCAAAAGGCGAAGTGGCAAATAGTAAAAAAAAAAAATCAAGTAAGCCGAAGAGAAAAATAACGGCAAAAACGGAAATGTCTGCTTTTGCCATGGCTTTCAATTGCTGGCTGCATGGTAAATAATGTTTTTTCAACAAAGCACGTTGGAGCCTAAAACAGTTAAGAAACTGGAGACAAACACAACACGGTAAAAGGACATGGACTAAACATTAAATACAAGTGTCTACACGGGTGATGTGAAAGCTAAAAATATGAGAACAAATAAAAAATTAAAGGAAAAAATGTTTACTTTAAATGCAAACAATAAAACGACAAAAGAAAATTTTATAAAAATGAAATCTTAATAAAAAAGGTGCTGTTAATGAAATTTAGTAAATTTATGCATACAATATTTAATTTTTTAAGCTGTTAGTATATTTTTCTTTTCATGACCTCTAACAAAAATTAAGTCACGTGTGGAAAAAAAATATATTAAAGGAATTTTTCAGAGTGTGTACAAAGTGTTTTTTTTTTGGTGCAAAATAACACAAAAAGTGAGAAAATATTTTTATAAATCCCAGTGCTAAGAATAAAAAGGGCGTGGATTTTAAGCATAAATTTATTTTTTAATGAAACAAATACACATATCATAAAAATAATGCCAGTTAAAGTTAAAAATAAATACACAAATTATTGAGAAAATGCTTTTATTATTATTTTTTTGAAAAAAATTAATCAGGATGGTTAAAGCGAAGAAATTATTTTGCATTATTTGATTTTAGTTTCAAGTGATTGGCGGCTTAAAGTTGAATATTCCATTAACATATAATAATTTTTTTTTCTTATTTTTTTTATATCTTTAAAAAAATTTTCAGTGCTATTCTGTGCAAAGCTGTTTAATCCCCAACATATTCATTTTAAATTAAAATATAAAAATAAATCTTTTTAAAGAAAAAAAAAAACAAACATATGAAATATTAAAAAAAGTCAAGACTGTCAAGATTTTTTGTGCAGGGAAATTAAATAAATCATAACAAACAAAATCCCTCTTAAATTCTCAAACAACCAACCATCAAACAATCCCCGTCTTTATGGTTGACACTAGACAAACAACAACGACGACAACAAGCAAAAATTGTGATGATTCAAGTGAAATCTTGTTATTCGATACTATTTTTCCATTCCTTTTTCGTAAACAAGTATTAGTTGAAGCAAATATTCTATAAAATACATACAAACATAATAATAATAATAATAAAACCATTAACCTTTTGCAAGTATCTGTTGGGGGTTTTTTTTATCATAAAGCGGAAGTAAATGATATTTTAGTGAAGGAAAAGTGTAGTTTAAATTTGTTTTTACTATAACACAAGCAAAAGAAGAAACTAAACTTAAATTGTCAACAGAACGAATTGTGGGCTACTATTGTTTGCTGAGCTCCAAGTGTTCCTGATATTTCCGATTTTGGTGTATTTTTCTTTGTGCTGTTCAAAAAATATAAAATTTTTGCATGGTTTCATACATCGGATAATGTTAGCAAAACAAAGGTAAGTGTATTTTAATATTTAAACATATTATGAGGTGTGTGTTTACTTATAAATTATTGCAAAATGGTTGAGGTTTTGAATATCTGTAGCATAATTTTCATATGATCTTAAGAGTTGTTTTACTTTGGTACTAGTTTGTTGAAGCCCTTATAATAAAAAATTCCTAATGAAAAAAAGTATCAAAAATGTTAAGTTCGAAAAAAATCGCTGCAACGAAATAACTATCTCCCATATATTCTTTAAAAAAAATGTAATTTCGGCTGTATTTATGATAACAATGCACTAAATATTAATAGAAATTTTTTTAATCAATCGTATATGCTTTCTTGAAAAATTTTGTTGAAATCGGTGTAAGAACATGACTACCTCCCTCCCACATATCCTTTTTATAAAAAACTAATTTTTTTCGGTATTTATGATAAAAATGCACTAAAAACTATTACACATTTTTTAAATCAAGCGTATACGCTTTCCTGAACATTTTTGTTAAAATCGGTGCAAGGACATGACTACCTCCCATATATCCTTTTTCTCAAAAACTAAATTTTAGCTGCATTTATAATTAAAATGCACTAAATTATCATAAATACTTCTAAAACAAATTACTTAGGCTGTTTTCATTAATTTTATTTAATTCGGTGAAAGGACTTGAATACCTCTCGTATATCCTTTTTTTCAAAAACAAAATTTTAGCTGCATTTGTAATTAAAATGCAGTTAAGTAAAATAAATACTTCTAAAATCAATTACTTAGGCTCTCTTCATTAATTTTATATAATTCGCTGAAAGGACTTGAATACCTCCCATACATACATTTTTTCTCAAAAACTAAATTTTAACTGCATTTATAATTAAAATGAAATAAATTATCGTAAATACTTCTAAAATCAGGCGTTAAGGCTGTATTTATTAATTTATTACATTCAGTGAAAGGACTTGAATACCTCCCATATATCCTTTTTTTTCAAAAATTAAATTTTAACTGCATGTATAATTAAAATGCAATAAGCTATCATTAATATTTCTTAAATTATTTGTCTTAGTTCAGTTGAAAGTTTTTGCAGCATTTGGTGGAAGGACATGATTGCCTCCCATATATCCTTTTTGACAAAAACAAAATCTAAGTTGCATTTTTGACTAAAATGCACTAAATATTAATAGATACTTCTTATCTTATACGTTTAAGTTCGTTCGGAAAATCTTATCGCATTCGGTGCAAGGATATGACTACCTCCCATATATCCTTTAAACAAAAATAAAAATCATAGCTGCATTTTTGATAAGAATGCACTAAAAATGCATATATATATCCAAAATCATACATTTTAGCTCTTCAAAAAATTTTGTTGCATTCGGTACAAGGATTTGTGTATCTACCATATATCCTTTTTCGCAAAAATTAAACTTTAGAATGTACTAAATATGAGGAAATATTTTAAGAATTATGTGTTCTTGCAGTGTTGCAATTTTTATTGCATTTGGTTTCAGGACGTCATAATCTCCCATATATCCTTATTTTTAAAAACTAAATTTTAGTTAAATTTAAAATTATAAGGCATTAAAACTTAGTAATTATGTCAGTTGTAAATTTTTGTTTCATTCGATGCAAGGTTTTGTGTACCTTTCATGTATCCTTTTTCAACACAAATATTAAATTTCAGCTGCATTTATGATTAGAATGCTCTTAAAGTTCATAAATACTTCAAAATATATGCAGTTTAACTCTGCAAAAAGTTTTGTTTCATTCGGTGCAAGGATTTGTGTACCCACCATGTATCCTTTTTTTCTTATAAATAAATTTAAGATGACTTTTTAATCAGAATGCACTAATAACCAAAAAACGATTATAAGACAATATTTTTTTAACTCAGATACAAATTTCGTTTCATTTGCACAATGACTTGGAAACATGCTTTACGAAGTTTTCTTAGTGTTTAAAAAATTAAAAATTTAAAACCTGATTCATTAAATTTAAGCACCCTTGTGCGTTGAATACAGATTTACCTACGTTTTGTTGTAGTCGTGATAATTTTAATCTACTTTGCACTTACAAATTAACAGCCTTATTTTTGACTATGAAAGAGTTCATAAAACATATTTTCATTTAATTTTTTTTTTTGTGAATAAGGCAGTTTATATTTACGTAGGAGAGGTCCTTAAATATTTTTTTAAATATATTTTTTAAGTGTAATTTATGACGATTTCGTTAAAAATGTTTTTTTTATTTATATGATTTCAGCATTTTTAAAGCATTTTGTAGACATAAGTGATGATAGTTCCGAAAGCGACATATTTTACAGGACAGTGTTTTTGTGAATATGTTGCTTGGATTTTTTCTCAGGTTACTCAAATTGAATACTGAATTTTGAAAAATATTTTTAAAGTGAATTATGAAAGATTTAATTAGTTAAATGTTCTTAAATTGGCTGGAAAAAGTGTTAAAAAAAATTAATTTTGATTTATATGGTTTTATGGAAAAAATCCTTGAATAATTTTTTTTTGCTGAGTGCAGATTTCATAATTTAAATTATTAAAAATTAAAATCTATTTGCATATTAATAATTTGTTAATAAGAAATTAATTAAACATATTAAAAAAAGTTTTAAAGTGTTTTACATCAATTGTGACCCAATTTATGTGTGTGTGTGTGTGTGTGTGTGTGTGTGTGTGTGTGTGTGTGTATGTGTGTGTGTGTATGTGGGTAGTTGTGTGTGTGCAAAAAAAGAAAATTTGCATTTTTCTGGAGAAAATCATTATTTTTTTTTAATGTTAGAGTTCTGAAAAAAATATCTAAACCAGTACAAAAGTCTCCCCTTTTTCATTTATATATATATATATATATTTCTTGTTTCATCAAACTTTTTGAAATTTTATTTTTGTCTAAAAAAATTTATTTTACTAGAAATTTTATTTAAATTGTTAATATATAAAACAGTTGCACACTATTGAAAAATTTCCCACATTTAAAAATTAAAACCAAATTGTTTCCAACTTTGGCAATACGACAAATTAACCTCTTCGTATTTTTGAGGTAACTTAGGAAATGATTCTTGAGAAATTTATAAAATATGTAAATTTCCGTCGTAAGAATTTCAAAAGATTCGTGATATTCTTATCACATTCTATTCAAGCATAGCAACATGCTTAATAATTAAAAATGCAACTTTTTACATATGTTTAGTTCCTCAGTAACAAGCTTAAGAAATTTTAAGAACTCCGACAAAAAAATCTAAAAAGTTTTCGATAGAAGATTTTTGATGTGTAAACATTTATACGCTAGGGGTTAAAATTTTTTTTCACAATACAATGACAAATTTTGAGTAAGATCAAATCGGTGTGAGCTATGTATGCTTGTATTAGTGTAATCATACGAACAAGAAGTACAACGAAACTTAACAGCTGCATAGAAATAACTCATCCGAATTTTAAAGCATACCTTCAGGAGTTAATTTTAATAGAAATTGCTTGTGAAGTCTAATAGTGTTGCCAGTGGTTAAAAAGTTAAAGAGTTAAAAAGTTGAAATATATAAAATAAATAAAATATATATAAACTTTTAAATAAAAGAGAGTTTTAAATGTCAAATATTTGTTTAAAAGATGTATACCAGTCTTTATAAAGAATTTATAATATTATATTATAATATATCTTCATTACGTACTGTTGCCTTACACTGAAGCTGGTGCACGATAATTGGGTATCAATCTCCATCTCATGCCAATTATTATGAGTGGATATTGTAATAGAAATTTTGCAAACCCACAGTCGCAAACTTTATCAACATTTTTATTTGACGTTTTTCACTTGCATCTTATTTTAGTTACCATAAGCCAATATTAATTATTTGTACTTAAGGCATTTACCATAGACCATAGGCACTTTGCAGTACTACAAAATTTCAGTAAAAGTAATTTTTTAACCAGTAAATTTTTACTGATTACTAAAAGTTTTTTCTGCAATTTTTATAAAGTGCCTAAATGATTTATTATATGATGAGGTGCATTGAATTTTCAGTAATCAGTAATGCTTGAATTCGTAATGAAATTCTACCGAGTGGCTAAATTTTTTCACACAAAAATTTCAAAATTTGAATGAAAAAAAAACTTTGCCACTTGCTACAATTTTATTATGAATACGGCCCTATGATTTTACTGGTAATGCAAATTAAACTTCATTATCAGTAAAAATTTACTGAATTTTTTCAGTAATCAGTGAATTTACTGCTTACTGCAATTTTTAATGCAGTTGATATATACTGTAGTGTGCCCATTTACTAACCAAATAAGTTAAAAAGAAAAACAAACAAAAACCAGCAAATTCCTATGTATATACAATATTGAAAGTTTTGATACTTTTAATTGATTAATTTAAAAAAAAAAATATACTAAAAGCATAAGTACTTTCAACTTTAAAAAAATTTTTCATTACTAGATGTTTACACATCTCCCCTGTGATCGGACTCACATTGCTTTTTTTCAATAAAAAATATTTACCAAATCAATCCTCTTGTGTGTGCACACTAATTTAAAAATAACAAATTATAGCCTTTTAATATATTTTTCAATTATTGCTCAGTAGGTTGCCGTCGTTCCTACAAGGAGCATAGGGCCTCAATTATTGCTCAATAAAATACAATAAACACATAAAAGTGCTAACCAATCTTTTAAATAACTTATATTTTCCGACAAATGCACACTTACAACAACACAGATATGTGTGTAAGAAAACAAATTGTTTTACCTTGCATTCAAATGCTACCAAACACCAAACAGACCATGATGTAATATCTCTTCCATTCAAATTTTTCATGGAAATCATCATTGTAATAGATGCACAAATAAACTTTTTTTATTACATATTTTAAAAGACTGGCAGCAGTTTATGAAAACTATAAAAACAATTTCTCACTATTACCTTTTATTTTTTGTTTCTATTTTTATTTTTCTTTTTAAAACTTATTTCTAAATGCTGTGTACACTTGTACTGCATGATAAAAATAACACAAAATATGTTTGAACCATGAAAGCAATTATTTTGTATTTAAGTTTATTTTTTTATTTTTTTGGCTAGCTATTATTTTTAAATTAAATGACAAGTCATTTAAGCCTACACACCATAAAATTTGGGTAATATAACCATAATCTTTATTTCATTCTGAGTCTTAGAAAAAAAAACAAAAAAAAAATATTAAACAGTTAAAAATTGTCAGTGAGTTGACAAGTTTACTTTATTAAGTTTTAATTATGGTCGGGTTTTTTTTTGAATTTGTTTTATATTAACCCTTGGCTGCCCACTAACTTAAATTGGTGTCGATAATTTGAATAATGATCGTGTAAAATTTAAACTCATAGCATTTGATGGCCTGAGTGCTACTTCTCTTCAAAAAAAAAAATATTTATAATAATAATGATGTACAATTAAATATCATAATCATTATAGTGCATTT
Organism: Tachina grossa; assembly: GCA_949987645.1. NCBI lineage: Eukaryota > Metazoa > Arthropoda > Insecta > Diptera > Tachinidae > Tachina > Tachina grossa. Next base: position 34,099,353 of record OX465275.1, read on the forward strand.
TTTAAAAAATCGTATTTCAGTATAAAGTTGAATTTATGACGCTGAAACTTTCGTAATTTTTTATTATTATTATTTTTTTTTTAATGATGTTTATTGTCTCTCCAAAAATAAACGAACAACAAGTATTAAAATCTAAAATCTAAATATAAATATAAGGCCCGACCAGTGTCGGATATAAACTAGTGATGCCTGAATTCCTCCACCAAAAATGGCTAAATGTAGACAAAAGAAGTAAGAGTGCTATATTCGGCTGTGCCGAATCTTATATACCCTTTACCAACATGTTTTTATGTAGTATAAAGATACATACATAAGCACATACATAAAGTATAAACAAAAAGAAAAAAAATAACTTGACCTAGTTACTTTTATGTACAAAAAATAAATTTAAAAATCCTAGAATCATTAAATTAGATTTTTCTGATTAATTATACCAATCTAGTTGTTCTTAAAAAAATATAGAAAGTGTGTTAAGTGAAAAAAAGGAAATTAAAAAAAATGTTTTATTTAGTTACTTTAAGGTCCAGAAAAAAATCATAGTTTCCAGCCTTGGAGCTGTAATTTTATTTTTATAATTTTCTATACCAAACTTTTCTTTCAAAAACGTAAAATATATATAATTTATAAAGGAAAAGATAAAAATTTATTAGACTTAGTTACTTTTATATATCAAAAAAGTGTAAGTGTCCCAATCGTGAACTCATCCTTTTTGATTTTCTGATTTCTTACACCAATCTCTTTCTTTTAAGAATTTAAGAAATGTTTAATTTATAAAAAAAGGAAAAATTTGTTTTAGTAACTTACTTTTGCACAAAAAAAGTTAAAGTTTTCCAACCCTGGAAACGTGTTTTTAAATTTTAAATTTTTTTTTATTTGCAATACAAATTTTATTCGTGGTGAAGTATAAAATAAGTTTATTTAATAAAAAGTTAAAAGTAGTTAATTTTATATATCACAAAAATCGTAGGTTTTCCAACCCTGGAATCATCCTTTTTGTGTTGCTGATTCGGTACACCAATTTCTTTCTTTTAAGAGTCTAAGATATGTTTAATTTATAGAGAAAAAGAAAAAAATTTGTTTTAGTAAGTTACTTTTGTCTATGAAAAAAAATTAAAGTTTTCCAACCCTGGAAACGTCTTTTTAATTTTTTTAACTTTTTTTTTTTAATTTGAAATACCAATTTAATTTGTACTGAAGTATAAAATAAGTTAATTTAATAAAACAAAATATAAAAATTAGTTTACGGCAGTTAATTTTTTATATCACAAAAATTTTAAGTTTCCCCACCCTGGAATTATCCTTTTTGTTTTTTCTGATTTTTTAACCCAATCTCTTTCTTCTTAGAATATAAGATAAATATTTAATTTATAGAAAAAAGGAAAAATTTTGTTTTAGTAAATTAATTTTGTATAATTTTTATAAGAAAGTTAAAGTTTTCCAACCCTGAAAACGTTTATTTAATTTTTTTATTTTTTTTACTTTTTTTATTAAGAAATATTAATTTTATTCATACTGAAGTATAAAATAAGTTTATTTAATAAAAAAAAATAATAAATAGTTTTCGGTAGTTATTTTGTATGGCAAAATAAAGTTTAAGCTTCCCAGCTCTGAAACCGTCTGCTCGATTTTGCTGATTTTCAATACAAATCTTTTGACCATTTCTGATACACCAGTCTAAGAACGAAGTCTCTAGCTTTTCTGGGAGCTTCGGAAAACCGATTTCACATACAGACAGACGGACAGACGGATAGACGGACATCGCTTATTCGTCTTCCCTATGCATAAGGATCCAGAATATATATACTTTATGGCTCGCTTATTAATATTCTAGAAATTACAAACGGAATGACAAACCTATATATTCCCTTTTACCAATTTTGGTAAAGGGTATAAAAATGGCTAAAATAATTTTTCTTCAGGTAATAAAAAAAAAACTGCGCATATAGTGCAAACTTACAATACTTGCATTACGCCTTCTATTCATTTGTACATTCTGCTATTAAGTCTTTAAATTTTTGGGATACTAATCCTTTCCTTGCGAAATTTTTGCTTATACTTTTTATTAACTTTCTATTTTTTAAACTTTCATTTAAACTTTTATTTTTCTTGATATTCTCACTCGTGTAAAACAAATATGACTCTTGTTTGATTGATATCACAAACCATCAATTACAGTGAAACCTCTCATAACCAGACACTCACGGTCGCCTGTTTTTGTCTGTTTATTAGAGGTGTCCGCTTATGAGAGAGTTACACATTTTTTGGATTTCATTGTAGTTGAAAAATTATTTTAAGAGTAGACTTCTTCAAATTAGATTGAAGTAATTTCAGCTGTTGGGTTTCAAATGACTTTCAATGTTTTTATTTGTTGGAATACAACAAAGTTGTCTCTAGAAAAATGCTTTGAAAAGGAAGATTGTATAAGAAATGTAGAAATATGAATTGTTAAAATACACAAGTAATTTTATATCCTCACAAGTTCGTTTACCGAATATTTTCCTTTTTCAAAGTCGTTTAAAATATCATTTTTTTTTCTGTGATTGATAAAAAATTTTTTCACTGCCATTTTGAGACACCAGCTAAGCAAATAACTTCTTCATATAAACAACAATTTCTTTCGTCTTCGACGAATCAATATTTACATATGCGTTAACCAGGGAACCAGCAATATCATTGACAATACAATAAATAAGAATCAGAGTTGAATAAAGAAAGACCTGCTATTTAAGTGCAACTCTTGTTGCCGTGTTTCACCGCTTCTGTGCTTTTATGAGAGTTTCCGGTTATGGGAGTGCATTTTGTATGAAAAAACTAATGAACGTGTTGGATCTACAAAGATTGTCCGGTTATTAGAGGTGCCCGGTTATAGTAGGTGTCCGTTATGAGAGGTTTAACTGTAGGCCCGACAACTTATAAACACCTTGCAACGATTATAAGAATGCAGTAGCAAATCTTATTGTAACCAATTGAGCCATCTCGTTCATATGAGCGCTTTTAGACTGCTGCAACAAAAATGGCAAGTTTGAATTGGGATTTATAGATATTAATGCGAAAACAATAACATCCCAGCAAAAAATTTCAAAAAAAGTAATCGGGTTTGGAATTAAGCATTTTTGGTGGAAGCTCTTCCCTACTGGATTACCAACTTAATGATTTTAACAAGGCGTGAGACTAAAATAATCGATTCTTGAGAAGTACTTACATTTTTTATTTGGCAACTTATTCACGTAATCGATTTAATCTAAAAGAATCATTTTCCTTATTTAGCAACTTATACATAATTTTTTTAAATTTTAGGTAATGTGATTTGTAAGCGAGTAACGAAATTTGGTAATCAGAAAAGTAAGTCATTATATGGCAAGTTGTTCTGATGGTAATGTGTAATTTTTTGCTGGGATATTATTACTCTGTTCTGTTTTTTTGCTAGTTAATTAATGTTCCCATGTTCCGAGTTTAAATTTTTTGTGAAAAATCACACAGAAATTTGATGTTTGGAAAAATAGCTAAAAAATAGCTAGATTAAAATAAAAATGGCTAAAAAAATAGCATATAGCTAAACTCACTTTTCTTCCGGCTAAATGGGATGAAAAATGGCTAAATTTAGCCAGAAAATGGCTAAATTGGCATCACTGAAACTTAGTGATATTAATTAATAAAGTCTGGGTTAGCCGAACGTTGCTGTTGCTGTACCGTATCGTACCGTACTGTTAGCACGTTGGTGCACTTATAGAACATTTAAAAATGTGCGTACGATTTACTTTCTTTTATTATTTTAATATAAAAAAGGAACAGCTGTTCACAAAAAAGTGATGGGAAATAAAAAAATTCAAATGGTGACTAGCGAAGAAAAAGTACTTAAAATATGTAAATGCTACTAAAATTGTATCGGAGCATGTACATAAAAATATATGTTTATGTATGTATGTTATACATTTATAATAAATAAATAAATATTTACCAACAAAACTAGAGCCAAAATACCCCTATTCCATTCAACTTACAATGGTACCATTACTGGTTTACAAACGTCAATTAACAACGTTACGAAATTCTATTTTATACAGATTGGGACGTGCCGTCAAAGTTACAGCAAATTTCGATAAGCATTTGCATTGTTTTCGAACAACAAAAACAATCAGCTGTTTCGTTATCTTACGTGGACGTTCTGGTAATTCTACCTTAATGGTCGTGTTGAGAAAAAAATTTTAAGCAGTTTTATCTAGAGTGTTGAGTAGTATTAGAGCTCTTGTAACTTTCTTTTTTAAGTGGATGTGTCCTGTAAAGTTCTAGAAATCTGTTAAATATTTGCCTGCGTATTTAGCAATTTCTTCAGTCACTTTGTGGCATATTTAAATCGCGATGTAAATTAAAAAAATTGTTTTTTTTTAATTTTTTATTTCCATTCCTTAAACAATTCTTACTTGGTTTTAAAAGTACATAATGATGAAATATTAAATCAAGGTATATTAAGTATGATCTAAACTCAATTTGTTGACTCTTTTTCAATATTTCCATAAAAATAAACATATAAATACACATAAGCATAAACATTAACATAAACATAAACATTTATTGTGGCAAAATTCCTAGACATTAATATTAATATTAATACCCAGAAAAAATTACACATTACCATCAGAACTACTTGACATATAATGACTTATTCTTCTGATTACAAAACTTCATTACTCGCTTACAAATCAAATTACACAAAACTCAAAAAAAAAACTGTACAATTTGATAAATGAGGAGATTAATTATTTTAGATTTAATAGATTACGTGAATAGGTTGACAAATAAAATAAATTCCGTAAAGTGCGACTCTGACTCGCTCACGAAGGGTTGCGCACGAACACTAGATATGTAATTTAATACAAACTTCATCCTATATAATATATAGTTTTGGCATTTTTTTCGTTTTTGGGGTCTTGTCGGTTTTTTTGTTTTGGCGTTTTTCTCGTTATTTCGCTTTTGACGATTTTTTTAAGTTTTGACTATTTTTTTAGTTTTGACACTTTATTTTCTCGTTTTGGCGATTTTTTCGGTTTTTGGCGTTTTTTAATTTTGGCGATTTTTTTGTTATTTTTGGCTATTTTTTTCATTTTTGCGATCTTTTTTTATATAAAATTTTTTTTTAGTTTTGGCGACATTTTCGCGTTTTGGCGAATTTTTTAGATTTTTGGCGTTTTTTTTCATTTTGGCGATTTTTTCGAATTTGGCGATTTATTTTAGTGTTAGAATTTTTTTTAAATTTTGGCGATTTTTTTCGTTTTGGCGATTTTTTTTAATTTTTGGCTATTTTTTTTTTTTTTTTTTTTTGGCTTGGCGATTTTATAATTTTCGGTTTTTTTTAGTTTTACCGTTTTTGAAAATTTCAAGTGTTTGCCTCTTATGGTTTCCAAGATATAGCAAGTTGTCAAAATTACATAGTCAAAATTGCATTAACTGATGGACCACCTTTTAATTTTAATTTTTTTTAAATTTTAGTGTTAATTATTGTAGTCTGTATAAAAATACAGTAATTTTACAAATTTCACGTTTCAATATACAATTGTATGTATATAACATGGGATTTTAATATTTTTCGTTGCTCGTTTTGGAACACCCTTTAATTTTTAATTCTCATGTATTTGTTGTTGTAGCGGCCAATGTTCTTCATACTGTGTCCAAATTTGAGGTCCGTAGTTCTTACGGTTCCTGAGAAAATACCGTGTGACGGACAGACGGACAGCGTAGCGAAAACAATAGGGTTCCTTTTCACCTTTGGTGTACGGAACCCTAAAAAGTAAGTATTTCTCAAGAATCGATTATTTTAGTCTCAGTCCTTATTAAAATCATTAACCCCCGACTAAAAAAAGGGGTGTTATAAGTTTGTAGTGTGTGTCTGTGTGTCTGTGTACTGTGTATCTGTGTGCCTGTCCGTGTCCACGTACAGGCCAAACGGCTGGACCGATTTTCATTTTTCTGTTTGAAAGATGACTTGATGGAGAGGGTTCTTAGCTACGTTTAAAGAAAATTGGTCCAGCCGTTTAGAAGATATAACATCTTTTCTGAAAAAAGTCGGGTGTTTTTAAAATTTTTAATTTTTGTTATTTGAAATTTTTGCTGGGTATGTTGCCTGAATTTTTTTTTTGTAAATAAAAGTCTTTATAAAAAAATTTAAAGATCCAAAAAACTTATGAAAATCTCTATGAAAGTGGGATTTCGTAAATTATTTTTAGCCTTTCACAAATGCCTACAACAATTTTATCAATATACTTAATGCTTTAGAAGTAACATTCTTATAGGTAAATAATCTTTTTATTAATCTTTTTGAAATAGAAAAAAAAACAACATTATGTCTAAGCTACAGTCACTAATAAATAAAAAAAATAAATATTTCAATAGAAACTTGTCAGGCTTCAATTCCGTTAGAGATGCTTTTCAGGCTTTTTTTTTTGTTGTCGTTTTGCTGATAATTTTTCTTTATTCGTACACAAGTATTCTTTACATTTTATTTATAAAAGACACAATAGTAAAAATGTTCATTGGGAGCTTTAATACCATCTTGGATATTGTGTTGGTAATAAATCAGAAAAAATTTGAAACAAGAACTAAATATATGTATATTTGTGTTTATATGTCAATTTCAAAAAATAGAAATAGCTTTTCATCTTTATTTACCTTTGATTCAGTTTGTTATCATTGTTGTTAGTTTTTCAATTACAATCACAGTTTAATTAAGCGAATGTATTTTGTTGTTTGCATTCAACTAAAACCATAAATAAGAAAAATGTACAAGTATTTTTTACCTTGTTTGAGCGTTTGTTTAGTAATGTTTTCTTTGGGGAAACAGAAAAGTAAGAATTTTAATAGTATTCTTATGCATTTTTAACCCCTTAACCAAAAAAGGGGAGTTATAAGTTTTTAGAGTGTGACTGTCTATCTAGTATGGGTGTATATGTGTGTCTGTTCGTGTTCACGTACTGGCCAAACGCCTGGACGGACTTTGATTTAGTTTTTTCTTTTTGACAGGTGACTTGATCGAGACTGTTCTTAGCTCTGTTTGAAAAAAAAATTGGTCCAGCCGCTAAGAAGACATCACGACTTTTCTGGATATATCGGGGTTTTTAAAATTTTTAATTTTTGTTGTATTTTGTTAAGCTTAATTCTAAAATTGAAATTGTAATTCCAATAGAATTTAAATATGTCAATGTATAAAAATAATTAAAGGTTCTATTGGTAAAAATTATAACAAAATTTGTTTTAAAAACTTTATTTTGGGAATTTTTTTTTTGTATTGTTAAGTTATTATAAGTGTTAAGAGCGATTGCTTTAATTGTTAATAATTTTTTTTTGTGTACACCAAACATTAGCTTTGTTTTATTATAACGCTTTAATTATTATTCAAATAATTAAAAAAAAACCCAACATTATTTTTTATTTCTTTCATGGCCAAACCAGTTTTAATTACAAATCTACTTAACAAAATTTTTATCATAACAAACACTTATCACCATTCGGCATATAATTAAAAAAAAAACACTGAAATTGTTGTTCATTTCCCATAACGAAGTAATTAGATGTACTTTCAACATACATTTCATTTCATTTCATTTCATGTCAAGTTGCGCTTATGTAAGTATTATTTTAAGCCCAAAATATTTATGGTACATAGGAAATAGTTTATAAAAATTTAAGTAAAATAAACAAATGGGAAATTACATACATACAAAATAGTAATACATAGTAAATATTCTCACGTGAGCTATTAAAAGAAATAGAGGAAGACAAAAACAAAAATTACATTCATTAAAATTTACCTAAAATTTTAAGGCAAAAATTGTATTTGGAAATAATAAATAAATCCAGTAAAGTGCGACTCTGACTCGCGCACGAAGGGTTCCGTACGAACACTAGGTATGTAATTTAATACAAACTTCATCCTATATAGTAAAGGTATTCACGTCAACTCTTGCAACTGTGCAAAAATGCATAATTGCACTTTCTGACGTGAGCAACCCATTTTGTTTAATTGTGTATAAAGCAACACAATATGTGCAAAGATATATTGTACTCGTATGTTTGTTTAACAGCCTGTTTTTTGAAAATGAATAAGTGTATACGTTCTTTAAAATAACGAATGAAACCATGTTTTCGTTTTTAAAACATTTATTTATTTTCATGTGTGTGACAACAAAATAGCTTTCAGTTTTCCACACTCATAAAATTTTTTATGTAAAATTATTTAAAAATCAGTCTACATATTTTTCATTTGACTTTAACGAAAATGTTATTTAATTTTTAATGTGAGAATCTGAACTGACTTAAAACAGTGAAAAAATATTTTTTCCTTTTATTTTTTACTATAAATTACGAAAAACTAAATAAATGAAAAAATCTAAATGGTTTTTTCTATAAGCGGATTGATTCAACTTTCACAAGAACGAATCTTGACTTCCGTACAAAGCAAAGATGTTCCCCTTGCTTCTCTAATTTTTCTGTGAAAGACTCAAGACCAAATTCAGTATAAACAGATAATTTTTCCTTTATTTTCCACAATTTACCTGTCAAACAAAGCACAAAAAATTTAAGTATTGAGTCAAATTAAAGTAAAGGTTGTAGAAAAAAAACATAGTTAGTTCTAACAAACTACGGAAAATGCGAAATGCAATGAAAACCAGTTTTAATGGGTAAATTGATTTCCAATTGAATGCTAAAATCAATTAGAAATTAAATTGCTTACCCCCTTATTGATAAAATTTAAAATTAATTTGAAATGAATTTTATTTAAAATTTTTCATAGAATTTTTTTTAATAGATATTATTTTTTGTATTCCTTCACTGTAATAATTTTGTGAGTGTGATTTTTTCGTTACACCTAAAAACCTCTTTTTATGTTAAAACTAAAGTTTTAGAATATGTTTTATAAAAATCAAATTTTAAACGTTATCGTTTATAAACGAAACATAAAAACGAAAGAGCTTATGTATTCTAAAAACAGGCTGTAAATGCTGAATCGAAGTGTTGGAACTTCACTGATTAATTTTGTAATCAGTTCACTAATAAAAATATCAATATTAATAATATTGGTATTATTTAACGAAATTCGAATAACTATTAGAGCCACAGTCTTTTGAAAACAACAAAATTATTTATTTGTTATCTTAAAATCGAATTTGAAGATTTCTTTATAATTTCTAGCTAAGAATTTTTAAATATTTTTTTAATTATATAATTTTTTAATTAATTTATTTGTATCGAAAATATCTTCAACGACTTGTTTTTTCAATCAGAAATAATTTTTAGTCAGGCTTGAGCTCAGTAATTTCCATTCTTTTTATTGAATGAAATATTTTATTAATTAATGTGAGTTTCTAAAGAAGAGAAGAAAAATTAAATTAGACTTTTAAGCTGGGGGAAATACCGATATTTTTCTGTGCAGCAACGCACTTCATCAGCACCCTAGTCTATCTACTTGGGTAGAGATTATTATTAACATCAGCTATTTAACGTTAATTCTAATGAAACGGAATGTGAGAAATGATTGTTGTGTACAATTATTGATTTACCTTTGGTAAATACATATGTCAGTATCACTATTTATTTCCCCTGTTTTTCCATTTTTTCATTTTTCTATTTAGGTCAGCACGAAGTTATATTACTCTACTCACGTATGTTTAACTTTTCTTGCTTATATTTTACGATCATCACATTAATTACTTTTACTTATTCGATGTACCGTCGGTACATGCATATAAGTATTATAAAGGGTGTTTTTTATTGAGGTATATAACTTTAAGTTGGCATCACTTTTTTAACTGGCGGCCATTTTGTCAGCTGTCAAGTGATTAATATTTAGTTTGGTTTGCCATTTCATCATGAACAGGTTGACAAAAGAACAACGCTTGCAAATCGTGCAAATTTGTTTCGAAAATAATGGTTCAGTTCGCGAAGTTTACCGCAAGCTCCGTCCATTTTATGGTCGACATAATCGTCCATCAGAGCAATTAATTCGGTTAACCATGGATCGTTTTCGCACTACGTTTACTCTATGTGATAATACGCATCCGCAGAGACGTCGAACAGTGCGCACCGAAGAAACAATTGCCGCTGTAGAGCAAAGTGTTGAAGAGGACCCGAATGAATCGATTCGCCACCGTGCACAGCAATTGGAGCCGACTAACCGACTATTTTGTTCCCGAATTGGATGGCATGAATGTGGATAAGTTGTGGTTCCAACAAGACGGCGCTACATGCCACACAGCGCACGTCACAATCGATTTATTGAAGGAAACATTCGATGAGCGAATAATTTCGCGGAATGGACCTGTCAATTGGCCACCAAGATCGTGTGATTTGACACCATTGGATTATTTTCTTTGAGGATATGTGAAGTCGCTCGTCTACGCCAACAAACCAGAAACGTTAGGGGACTTGGAAGCCAACATTCGTGGCGTTATTGCCAACATACGGCCCCATATGCTCGAAAAAGTGGTTGAAAATTGGACCTGTAGAATTAGCTTTATTCGAGCCAGCCGCGGCGGCCACATTCCCGAAATCATATTTAAACATTAATGTCATAAGATTATCCTTCCAATAAAGCCAAATTGATGGACATTAAAACGATTTTCTTGTGTTTTATTTCAATTCGAAGTTCTATACCCCTCAAAAAAACACCTTATAGTAGTGGATATTATGTTACTTTTGTTGTTGCATTCTCCCGTTTATTTGGTTTTCGAACATTAGTGATTGTCATTTAAAAGAAAAACATTTAGGAACTTCTGCGTTGCAATTTGGTGTATGATTGATTTTATAAGTACTTTTTGTAAATTTTTTTTGGATTGCCAATGCCATAAAAAGTTGCACAACTTTGCAAAATTTACCCTGATAATCTTGCACTTACTCACACCCTGACAATTTTGCATCATTTGTGCAAAATAATTTTCTATGTGATTGTTGTTATATTTTTTCCAAATTTTGCAATTTTTCTTTTCTGCAACAGTGCAACTTTTGACGTGAATACCTTTAATATATAGTTTTGACATTTTTTTTTCGTTTTTGAGGTTTTTTCGGTATTTTTGTTATGGCGTTTTTTGCGTTTTTTTGGTTTTGGCGATTTTTTTAAGTTTTGGCTCTTTTTTAGTATTGACACTTTATTTTCTCGTTTTGGCGATTTTTTTAATTTTTGCGATTTTTTTTTATATAAAAAATTTTTAAGTTTTGGTGACATTTTCGCGTTTTGGCAATTTTTTTCGATTTTTGGCGCTTTTTTTCATTTTGGCGATTTTTTCGAATTTGGCGATTTATTTTAGTGTTAGAATTTTTTTTTTTTAATTTTGGCGATTTTTTCGTTTTGGCGATTTTTTTTTAATTTTTGGAGATTTTTTTTTTTTTTTTGGTTGTGCGATTTTATTATTTTCGGTTTTTTTTAGTTTTACCGTTTTTGAAAATTTCAAGTGTTTGCCTCTTATGGTTTCCAAGATATAGCAAATTGTCCAAATTACATAGTCAAAATTGCATTAACTGATGGACCACCCTTTAATTTAAATTTTTTTAAATTTTAGTGTTAATTGTTGTAGTCTGTATAAAAATACACTAATTTTACAAATGTCAACTTTCAATATACATACATATGTTCATACAATTGTATGTATATTACATGGGATTTTAACATTTTTCGTTGCTCGTTTTGGAACAGCCTTTGATTTTTAATTATCATGTACTTGTTGTTGTAGCGGCCAAGGTTCTACATACTCTGTCCAAATTTCAGGTACGTAGCTCTTACGGTTCCTGAGAAAATACCGTGTGATGGACAGACGGACAGACGGATAGTGTAGCGAAAACAATAGGGTTCCTTTTCACGTTTGGTGTACGGAACCCTAAAAAGGGTTTGTTTCTGTACAAGCAATAATATACATAACTGCTGTTAAGGCCTTAACAAAATAAGAAGAACAAAATTTACAGAGAATGAAAATAGTGAATTCTTTAGTTCAAAGTATGGCTTTTAATGGAAGTAAAAGCCGAAACATAAAACTTTATTTTTTTTTCAAAGGTAGAGTGATATGAATAAAAGAAGCCTTAAAGTAAACTCCTTTGTAACTTATGCACAGATACTAAACTTATTAAATTTAATTATTGCTTGTCTCTCTTTATTTAACTTGAAATTCAAGTCTTTAAGAAAAATCTCATTTTACACAACCACAATTTTTGTGTAACGCATTCTATTCGATTTCTAAAGTGTGCGAAATGAAAGTTTTTTTTTGTATTTTTTTGGTTTTAAGTTCTTAAAATTGATTCTTCAAAAGAAGAAGGTTTAATTTAAAATTTATAAAAACCTGCCAAATGCTAAGCAATCTAGGAAATTTATTTAAAATTTATTCCAAAAGACTATGCAGGAAAAAAGACTTCACGCAAAGGATACAATCGACCACAAACTGAAAATAAAATCTTTAAAATGCATTTGTGGTACGAATGTATTATTTTTATAGAAGGACAAATTAAAAACAAATAATAAAAAAAATGTTTATATCAGTGTTAATTCTAAATTATAAAAATGTACTTTCAGTAAAAGTTTCATTTGCATATGCAAAAAAAAAAAACTTAAATGCATTATTAACAAATATAAACTAGATTTTGGATGGGAGAAATGCTAGGGGAGAGAGTGTTTGTTAGCATTAGTTCTTTAAAATAAATTTTGAATGAATAAAAACTAAAACGGAAAATATAAATGAATAGCTGTACTAATAAATCTAATAAAATTTACGGATGGTAAGTCGAACTTATTCAGTGAGGAGTCTTAGACACAAAACTTCGTAATTAAAATGGATTTGATATAACATAATAACTCTAGTTGTTCCTAGAAACTTGGGTAAAGGTTGCCTGATGATCTGCATTAGCAACAGTGAAATGCGCCAGGCCAAGTTCTGGCCAATGCACGTAGTGTGTATATTTACAGGAAGCCATTCGAGCTGTTTTTACCCCCCTCATAACTTTGTTCCCCGCGACCGTAAAATTATGAAATTTAAATCATAATTCAATTTCGATATATTTTTAATAAAAAAAAAAATATTTTACTTAATAAGTAAAATATTAATTTGTGATTATTAGTGCGTTTAAAAAATTTTAAACTTAAACTGTAACAATTCGCATTAAATAAAACACGACTTATTATTTTCTATTATTTGTTTGATGAATATCCCAGCAAAAAAGTATAAAAATTAAATATTTTGACCCCCATTAAAATGAAAGAATTGAACCCATGCAACTTCCTTGATTCAGGATACGAACCATAGCCTTTGAACGTTTAAGATATAATATGACCACTCATCTATAATCGTCTCATTATAAAACTTTTTTTTTATGAAAATGTGTCAATGTTATGATTTAATTAATTTTTCGCTGGATATTTATTTTAATATATTACCCAGTAATATCTTATGAGTTTTTAATGAATTAAAAAACTATAGCTTTATTTACTATTTACAATGATATTCAGAATACATTCGAGGAAATAGTTGTTCGAGAAATCATGAAAACACATTTAATTTTGAACGCGTTCATTTATTTTTTTTTGCTGGGATATAGTAAATTATTTTACTAAAAAAAACAATGTGAGTCCGAACACAGAGGAGATGTGTAAACATCTAGTAATGAAAATTTACTTTGCAGTACTCGTAAGTATATTTCCGTTCACCTTTGGTGTACGGAACCCTAATAAAGCAAAAAACCTAACGACCCTAACAAAAACCAGCAAATTGCTATGTACTTACAATGTTTTAAATAAGTTTGTATTGCTTCTTTCAAACACTAATACACTCATACATAGCTCACACCGATTTGATAACGCTGTGTGCATCTCAGCAAAGAAATGTCAGTCAAAATTTGTGATTGTATTGTGAAAAAGATTTTTACCCAATAGCGTATAGATGTTTACACATCAAAAAGTATATTGAGACATTTTTAGATTTTAATTGAACTATAGTGAATTTTTAATCAGAAATAATTTTTAGTTAGGCTTAAGTTCAGTAATTTCAATTCTTTTATTGAATGAAATATTTTTTATTAATTAATGGTGAGTTTCTAAAGAAGAGAAGAAAAATTGAACTAGACTTTTAAGGTGGGGGAAATACCGATATTTTTCTGTGCAGCAACGTACTTCATCAGCACCCTAGTCTATTTACTTGTGTAGAGATTATTAAAAATGTCTCACTTAATTCATCATGGGCACGTGACAAAAATATGTTCACTTGACAATCACTGTTCACTTGGCAATCACAAATGCTGGAAAACCAAATCAACTGTAGAAAGCAAAAACAAAGTAACATAATATCCACTACTATAATACTTACATGTATGTACCGACGGTACATCGAATAAGTAAAAAATAATTAATGTGATTATCGTAAAAAGATAAACAAGAATAGTTAAACATACGTGGGTAGAGTAATATAACTTCGTGCTAACCTAAATAGAAAAATGAAAAAATGGAAAAACAGGGGAAATAAATAGTGATACTTTCATATGTGTTTACCAAAGGTAAATCAATAATTGTACACAACAATCATTTCTCACATTCCGTTTCATTAGAATTAACGTTAAATAGCTGATGTTAATAATAATCTCTACCCAAGTAGATAGACTAGGGTGCTGATGAAGTGCGTTGCTGCACAGAAAAATATCGGTATTTTCCCCAGCTTAAAAGGCTAATTTAATTTTTCTTCTCTTCTTTAGAAACTCACATTAATTAATAAAAATATTTCATTCAATAAATGAATTGAAATTACTGAACTTAAGCCTGACTAAAAATTATTTCTGATTAAAAAAATATATTTTCATTCTAAAGGGTATCCCAACAAGAACGCAAGATTTAAATTTTAAATAAAACACACATATTTAAAAAAAAAATCGTGAAACTTCATTATATCGTAAAGTAGACAAAATGAGCTTATGTGTGGAACAACAAATCGGACAGATGGCTGCCGCGGCTTTGCTGGCAAAGACGCAATCTTTTAATGAAATTTGCAATGGCCGTTTTGCATAAATACTGCGGTATTTCACTAATGCAGCGTCCAATTTCCTATTTTAAGGCTTGTGTCGTCGTCGGCTTATTCGCGTTAATCATCGACTTCAAAAAACCCCAAAGAAAAAAGTCTAATGATGTTAAATCGCACGATCTATGCGGCCAATTCTGGACTACAAAACGCGAAATAACACGACCGGGCAATGACTGATGTAGCAATTGAATTGTTTCTCTGGCTGTTTGACATATGGCGCCATCTTGTTTAAACCACATGCCCTCCACATTAATTTTTTCAATTCTAGGCACGAAAAAGCTGGTTATCATTTCACGATACCGATCACCATTGACTGTTTGCGATTGACCTGCGTTTGAGCGACATTATCACGTACAGCTGCGACATTTTCGGTCGATCGACCTGGTCGAAGGCGCGTTGTTGTCTTTACATCACTAACAGACCCAGTTTCGGCTAATTTATCCATTAATCTCTTTACATTTGACTCTTTTGGAGCATTATTATGACCACAAATTGATCGCAAATTTGCGAACTGTAGACGCAAAACTTTCACCATCTTGATAAAACAAGTTCACAATGAGAATGCGTTGTTCATTCGTGTAGCACTCCACTTTTACTAACCTCGCACCTTCTACTAGCAAACAATAACAGTTGTTTAAATGTCAAACAATGACACTTCGAATGACGCCATATTTAAATCTTGCGTTCTCGTTGGGACACCCTTTATTTAATTTTTACGAGTTTTAGTATTTAATTTTACAAATGCTGTGGTACGTCCTATTTCAGTAAAACATTTGTAAGAAAAATAAAGAAACAAATTATTTATACATGAAATAAAAGGCTTTATTTTTCTTTTTGCTTACCTTTATTGTTGTCCAGTGTGACAGCTAATTGTAAAAAGTTGTTGGAAAATAAAATATTTAAATGCAACATCGCATAAAGATGCTTGTTTTGTTAAAATTTTTGTTTGAGGTTTTCAAACTTATTACGTTTGTATATTGTGATTCTCAATATAGTATTAAGAGTCTTACTATAAACATAAGAAACATGTTAGCTAAACTCAAAATTTTTTTTTGGGTTGAAGTCTACTGACGAGTTCCAAAAGTTGGAACGAAATGCATATAGACAATGCTTAACCATAAAAACAAGCAAACATTTGCGAAACAAATCTATTTAAAAAAAACTTGTGAGTTCTAATTTTTATTTATTATTATTATGTATGGTAGTTTTAAGCTTTAATTAAAAATAAAAAAAAATAGTCTAATAATTAAATTATAAGTGTCGAAAACTTACATATGTTAATATTGTTAAGCCTCTATCATACTAATAAATAATATTTTGCTGAGTACCAATCTACTGAATATGATTTTTTAAACGAAAAAATCATATTCATATATATATTTTCGAAGCAATTATTTCCTTTGTGTATTTTTAATTAAATTCTGAATCATTCGTTAATTGAAAGACCTAAAACTCTTCGTATCACATAATCACATATAATTAAATGAGCATACACGTGTGCATATGTATTAGACCCCTGCACAAGACTACTTACAATATCTTTTAAGACATGAGAGATTTTTCAAATGCTTTACTACAGCGAAATATTCTAAAGCAAATGATAAACAAGACTGTTTGCAAGATAATTGTTTCAGTTTTACTCCTTTTAGGGAGGAATACTATCTCTTTCTGTCTTTCTCCCAGCTGAATTAAGACTTTTTAAAGTAAACTTTCTGTGTCTAACAGGGGTATTATTGTAGGTATAGTAGTACAGAAGAAAATACTACATGATGCTTGCTTCTTCATATGCATAAGCACGTATACTAACGGCATGCATGTTTATACGCACACACGTTGCGTGTATGATCTTTTATTTTTCTGCGCACATACAAATGCATTGACATTAGTTGTGTGCGTTTGCTTTAAAAAACCTCCTTTAAGCACATAATAGCTTACCATCTATATTTTACACATACACTCAAACGTACAATATGAAAGATAACAAGAAACACGCATCAAACGTGAAGACACTACTTCTTTTGAGTGTGTGTTACGAACAAGAGGTTTTCGCGGCATCGCTTGTAAACACTGATATACATGTACATCAATACGTCCATCGTGCTTCGCTTATTAAATGACATCATTTATTATTGGTTGAGCATAATACATGTTACGACAATACTTTTAAAAAACAAGACCCATTTACATTTCAAAACTGTTTACGCAGCCCTCTCATATGTATTTATGTTTGCACAGGGTGTCGAGAATATGTTTACATATTTCATGTATTTATTAATTTATTTATTTAAAATGAGGTCAATGTATACATATGTATAATCTTTACAAACTAGTGCTTTTATTGGGAATTTGTGTATATAAAAAGTTTTACGGCCGTATACAAAAAAAAAAAAAATATGTTTTATTACTAGTATGATTTAGTCAAAATTTATATGGAAATTTGGTTATAACGTATAATGCAAACCAAATGATTTTTTATACGGCAGCTATTATTTTTTTT
The DNA here is from genome assembly GCA_949987645.1 of Tachina grossa. Taxonomy (NCBI): domain Eukaryota; kingdom Metazoa; phylum Arthropoda; class Insecta; order Diptera; family Tachinidae; genus Tachina; species Tachina grossa. The sequence goes on from OX465275.1 coordinate 34,116,885, forward strand.
TATATATAAAAATATTTTTTTTAATAAAATACATAGAAATGGATTGTTGAGGGGTAAGTTAGATCCTATGAACATTTCAGTGTTCATAGGATTCATTGACCTGCCCTCATTGGGGAATATTTGCAAAAAAAATATATTAGAATAACTAGAGATATTACATTAAAATATAATTAAATAAATGAAAAGCTAAACTAATATCATAATTGAAACAAGAACTCAATAAGTCCTAGTTTACACCATACAAGTTTTATTGCTAAGCTGATTAGTTTGATGGTAGAGAGAGAGAGAGACGAGGGGAACAGAAACGTTTCTTTTCCCCTCGCCCCTATCTCCTATCGAACTAATCAGCTTAGCAAATAAGACTTGCATAGTGTAAATTAGGACTATCCAAAATGATTTTTACATTCCTACTTTACCATTATTGAGTATTGAGTTCTTATGTTACTTATTAAAATTGAAATTTTGCAATGTTAAGACATATTTGATAATGCAATTGTGAACATTCTTAAGTATATAAAATAAAAAATACATGTTTTGTTCTATTTTCTGTTTACCTTGAACTATATTTTCCTTACCATTTCATAAAAATAGAATCAAACATGAGCTAATTAATTCTCTTAGCATTAGCGATAATACTTCCGCAAACCACTTCTTTGCCTAAGTCGACTTAAGCGATTGCCACAGATATGTTTAAAGTCCTCAATGGTATGTAAACAATTTCAATAAATCAAAGTAAGTTACCATTTTGGTAAAATAGAAATAAAAACCTGCATATTTTCAATCTGTAAATACATTTTTGACATACTGTACTTACAATTCAGTATATCTGCCAAACAGAGTATGAACTCAATTTATAGGCTTTCTTTACAATAAACAAGTACTTTTGTACTTTTGTACTTTTGCATGAATATACTGATAAGCAAAACTAAAACTTTTTAGGTCTTATTTTAGTACAATGTTCATGTATTCACTTATAGTTTATTTTTAGAAGAATGAGAAGGTCAAAAGCAACAACAAGATTGAGAAAAATAATAAAGCCTCTCAAACAAAATCAACAACTACATTTTTGAAAATTGCTCAGCATATTATATTGTTGTATCGATTTTTTGTTTCTTTTCTTGTGTGTGTATGTGTGTGTGTGTGTGTGTGCAGAGCCGAGATTTTATTTGAAACTGGATAATGCTGGACCACCAGGTCAAAATGTTGTTTATTGTTTATTATTTTTTTTTTGTGTTCCTCAGATACAAATATCAACAAACAGAGGAGAATTTTGTTTTTGTTTGTTGGTATTGTGTTTTTGGGCTGTTTTTATTATTTACTCAATTTGTTTATTTTTTTTTTGTTTATTTATTTTTTGGTTTCATATAGAGAATAATGTGAAACCTTTTAAATGAGGTGTATTGAGAGGTTTTGTATAAGAGTAAAGTTATTTATTGAATCTGTAATGTTTGCACTCTATAGATCAGTTGAAGATTTATCAATTTCATTTAATTGTTTGGCAGAAAATTAGAGCTGCAAAACTATCGATAGTACTACTATGAAATATCGATAGTTTTTTCCACTATCGATACTATCGGCAAAAAAACAAGTAATTAAAAGAGTAAAAATAATCGAGGTCAGTAAGCAGTAGCCGGCAGCTTTGAAGCAAATTATCCGCAGTTGATTTAAGCTTTTTTACAGCGATGGAAAAGTTGGTACAATTGTATAATTTTAGCGCTATTTGAATGCCAAAAGTACCGTAGCACCGCAATGACCCATTTAGCACTACTGGAATCTCTTTATATTTATTACATGCCAAAAATAGCATTAAAATATATTAACCCCCTTATGCAAAAATTAATGCGTATTGAAGAGTACATTAAAAAAAATTTCCATAGAAAACCCGGTTTTAACGTTCACTTATTTTTTTGCACAAGGTGGTTAATCTTTAGCTCGAAGGTATTAGAAAATTAAGTAAATCAAACGATGTTTTCCGGTACTTAAAGAATTGCTGGAGGAATGTTATTTATTCCAAATTCATCTGCAAATGTGGAAATTTTATTTTCGTACCAAGGACAGAAGCCGACTATTTGCATCGACTGTGAACAATCGAATAAAAAAAAGATTATAAACGTAGTATATCGTAAATGTTACTTTTATATTCAGATCCCAGCAACTAATATTCTTTGTGCACCTTCTGGCGTTTTTTTAATTGATTTTTAGTTAATTAAAAAGTACAAGTATTAAAAAAATTTAAATAAAGAATTAGGCACAATCGTACTGAAAAAATTAAATTTTTTTTTTGACAGTTAGTACAATTTGTAAATATGACATCGCATCCCTGCTTCTGTATACACAAGTACTTAAATACATATGTATGTATATGAATTTATTTATAAATCCAAGTGTTATTCAACAAATAGTAGTCACAAGTATCTTAATAAATTCAACATCGTCGACACAAAGATAAATTTTGGTGGTACTGATATCGCGACCGCCGCTAATCGTCTCTTACGATAAAACTTTACAGTTAGTGTCTTAAAAGTTATCAACAATTTTCGCATTTTGATAATTCTAAACCATGGGTAGGGTAGGCCCATAAAATTTTAAGTTCAATAAAAAAGTATATTTTCGATAATATGTCCCGCTTACGATAAAATCGAAAAAAAGGCTTGATATATTTTTATATGCTAACGAAAATGTTGAGGACTCTGCATTTTTTTCGAGTCAAATGTAGTTTATGTGGCAACTTTTATAATACTATTCGATACTATCGATAGTATCGACAGTTTTACATAAAACTATCGAAACTATCAAGTGGAGCGACCATCGATAGTTTTGCACCTCTACAGAAAATACTTTAAATTAATTGGTGGTTAAAGGTTCAGTGATGGATGATCTGCATTGCCAGAAAAAGTCAAATGTGCATAGGAACGCAAAAATCTATTCACTCATAAGAAAAGCAAGTAAGAGTGCTATATTCGTCTGTGCCGAATCTTATATACCCTTTACCAAAGTAATTTTATGTAGTATATAGATACATACATATATGCTTACATAAAGTATAAACAAAAAGAAAAAAATAATTTTACCTAGTTACTTTTATGTACAAAAAAATTTATTTTCAAACCTTAGAATCATCATATTAGATTTTTCTGATTCCTTATATCAATCTAGTAGATCTTAAAAAAATATAGAAAGTGTGTTAAGTGAAAAAAGAAAAAAGGATATTCAAAAAAATATTTTATTTAGTTAGTTCAAAGTTTCCAGCTCTGGAGCTATGGTTTTTATTTTTATAATTTTCTACACAAAACTTTTCTCTCCAAAACGTAAAATATATATAATTTATAAACCAAAAGGTAAAAAAAATTAATAAGACTTAGTTACTTTTATATACCACAAAAATTGTAAGTTTCCCAACCCTGGAATAATGCTTTTTAATTTTTCTGATTTCTTACACCAATCTCTTTCTTTTAAGAACATAAGATATGTATAATTTATAGAAAAAAAAGGAAAAAATTTGTTTTAGTAAGTTACTTTTGTATAGAAAAAAAGTTAAAGTCTTCCAACCCTGGAAACGTCTTTTTAATTTTTAAAATTTTTTTTTAATTTTTTTTTTAAATAGAAATACCAATTTTATTCACACTGAAGTATAAAATAAGTTTATTTAATAAAAACATAATAATAACTAGTTTTCGGTAGTTATTTTGTATGGCAAAATGAAGTTTAACTTTCCCAGCTCTGAAACGGTCTGCTCGATTTTGCTGATTTTCAATACCAATCTTTTTTGGACCATTTCTGATATACCAGTCTAAGAACGAAGTCTCTATCTTTTCTGGGAGCTTCGGAAAACCGATTTCACGTACAGACAGATGGACAGACGGACAGACTGACATCGCTTATTCGTCTTCCCTATGCATAAGAATCTAGAATATATATACTTTATGGCTCGCTTATTAATATTCTGGAAATTACAAACGGAATCACAAACCTATATATATATATACTCTTTTACCATTTTTTGGTAAAGGGTATAAAAATTAAAATATCGAGCCATAAGTGCCAAAAAAGCTTAAGATACATATTTCTCTACATGGTTTTATTTTCAATGAAAATCGCTTAAAACTCTTCCAATCGTACAAAATAGTATTAAACGGTGTTATCTTTTCTCTCCAATGAGACTACCAAGTAACTCTGGAACTATTCCCGTTCCAGTGAGATATAAATTTTGACCAAGTTCTTCTTTGCCACAATACCTAACACAGAAATATATTATGTATGATATAAATTTGTAATCGTAAGGGTGTCATATAATTTCTAGATAATTTGCCAACTTGACAACATTTTTATCAATATAAAGAAATGAACATTATTATACATTATTTTCTCCGTTTTTGGAAAGGTAAAAATATTGCCAAGTTATCAGATTATCTAGAAATTATATGACACCCTTACGATTACAAATTTATATCATACATAATATATTTCTGTGTTAGGTATTGTGGCAAAGAAGAACTTGGCCAAAATTTATATCTCACATTTTTTAATGGCCGAAATTTAGGATTAGAACTTGGCCAATTTTCACATTTATGTTTTTGTGAGGATCTGATTACTTTTTGAAAAGATTTCTATAATAACAATTTTTAAACTTAAAATTTCTTGTGTATTTTATTTCTATTCATGATCACTGTGTCAGTTGATAATGGCAGAGTTACATAAAATAATGGGTAAGAGTGTGATGGGTGTTGAATTGTTGACCTTAAATATGCACCATTGTGTCATTACAAAGAGTCGCTAGAGTGTACCCAATTTGGTAAGAGTCCTCTGGAAAGAAACATGTTAAATACAGCTTACATTTTAGTGGACGTGATCCCGTCTTTTTTCTCAGTAAATTTACATATTAAAGTCTGAATAGCCAAACTACATATATCAAAAGGATATGCCCAATGTGCATGCAAAGTTTCAATAGGGTAGCTGGTGCTTTTAATTTTTGGATTTTCCGATTGAGTAAATCAATTACTATTTGTCTACAAAATGTCAGCTCTCTATAGTATAATAGTACGTAAAATTTTCTTGAGCCTGGCCCCGCTGACTTTTATATCTGCTAGTGCTTATGGTTCATGCAAAGTTTGGTATTAAAAAGTTAATAACAAATACCTGAGTTTTGAATTAAAAACTGCTAAGCCGAAGTACCTGAACGAAAAAGCTAAGATTTATGGGTGAAGTCATGGCTACTTTTCAAAATAGGAAATTTTTTTTTTGGATAAGTGCAATGTGTATGAAAAGTTTTAATAAAATGTATGTTAATTTTGAAATTGAAGTGCTTGTTTCCGACCTCTGATAGCAACTTCTGGGTTTTCAGATTTTTCTTAGTGATCTCTTATCTAGATTTATTTGTGTATCAAATTTAAGCTCGCTAGTGCGAATTGGAGTTTTAACATCGTGGCCCCGCATACCGGGTAAAACTTTTTGATTTTAAGATTTTCCCATTGGCTTACGCAGCTACACTTACTAGTGTATAAAATATCAGCTCTCTAGCGCGAATTATATCTTTAGATTTTATCACCATTACCTCTCCTCACTATTCCTAACTCAAAATTTTGTTGTGAGCAGCGCTTATAATTCATGCTCATTTTCTTCTAAAATATGCTAGACCGATGTAGATTAAACACAAGGCCAACACTTTATGGGAGTGATCACGCTCAATTTTTAAGGTGATGCAAGATTTCACTAAATTGGCTTGAATTAAAAGCTGTTTATTAAGTATTTAGTTGAAAACAATATTAGCGTGGCCCCGCCCATTCTGGTAAAAATTTTTGGGTTTTCAAATTTTTCTAGTTTGTTTCTTACTTAGACCTAGTTGGATATCAAATTTCAGCTCCTTAGCGCAACCTTTAACTTTTAATTTTTATGGGCGTAACCCCGTCCACTTTTCCAAAGTCAAATTTTTTTCGGTTAGTGCTTATTATTTGTGTCTAGTTTCGTTACAAACGGGTAATAATAGCTAGATAAATAATATATCTAAATATGCTGAGCCGCAGGGCATTAAAATGAGGTCTAAATTGCATGGGCTTGTCAACGCCGAATTTTTAATGAAAAATTTATAGCCCTGCCTTACCGCAGTATATATGCCGAATTTCAATAAAATAGCTTCCATGAAGCGCCTTATATTAGCATGTTTAGTTCTGACCTTTATGGTCGTAGCCCCGCCCTCTTGGCTTAAATTTCCGGGTTTTCAGATTTTTTTATTTTATTTCTCACCTAGACCTAGCTCTGTATCGAATTTCAGCTCAATAGTATAAATTTTAATTTTTATGGGCGTAGGCCCGCCCTCCTGGTTAAAATTTTTGCGTTTTCAGACTTTTCTGGTTCATTGCTCACCTAGATCTTCTCGTGTACCCAATTTTAGCTCTCTAGCTATAGCGGAAGTGCTTCATCAATTTGATGAGTGTGTCAGTGGTCAGTGGTCAGTGGTCAGTGAGTATGTCTTAAAATATGCACTTTTTGCACCTCTATATCTCCGAAAGCTTTCATTGTAAAACTTTCAAACTTTGCATATGAGGTTATATATGAATTTATTCTAATTATGATTTAAATTTCATAATTTTACGGTAGCGGGGAACAAAGTTATGAGGGGGGTAAAAACAGCTCGTGCATTGGCCAGAACTTGGCCTGGCGCACTGCCGTGCGCCTAGATATGTTGATATGTACCATTATGTTTTTATTTACATTTAATAAGTAAGACTTAAACCGTTTTTGGGACTATTTAGATAAAGAAAATACGGAAGTTTGAAAATTTTTGGGACGCATTATGCCAGTACTCGCGAAAGACTTAAACAAAATATGCCTGAAGTTTTATAAAAATTTTACCATGCCCTCTAATAATTTAACATGCAATTTGTGTCTCCATAACAAGTTCCAAAATATAAAAAAAATAAACTGTGTCAAAAAAGTAAAAACAAATCGTAGATTTTTTTTATCTAGTTTAGGTCTAGCACAATGCAATCAGTTCAATTAAAGTTTCTTTATATTTTTGTAGTTTGAAGTTTGACATAAAAATTTTGCTGCTATGGCTCATATATTTTTTCGTAACACAAATATTATTGTAGAAAATGTTGTAACAGCTAAAACAGAATATGGTGCCAGAAAACTTTTTCCCTTTAAATATATTTTAGTTATTTTTATTTTAATTTTTTTTTGTTCGCTAGCAAATTGTTTGTTATTAGTTTTTCTCACTTGGTTTTACTGCTCCTTTTTTTTAATAGTTTTTGGAGGTTATTTGTCTGGCATTTAATGAAGCACAAACTGTTTATATCCGTTTGAGACAAATTACCTTCTATGCTGACCTCATAAGAGCAGCAGAAAAAAAATATATATAATAACTGATTTTTTATGCACTCTTACAGCTAGAATATTTTTATTTTTCCCAACTATTCCTTTTAGTTTGTTGCTCTTATATTTTTTTATTCATTTGTATATACAATTTTATAAGCACTAGTCTGTAGTATCCTTGTACATATACATACTTATATTTTATTTCATTTTCCAGTAAGGTTTTTTTTCATTTTGATTTTTTTTTTGTTACATTCAACCAAACTCAAGCAAGTGGAAAGCTAAGCGAGAGAAAGAAACAACGTTGAACAAAAAAATCAATAATTTATAAAAATAGTTATGTGTACTTTATAATAATAATAACATATTCAAATAGGTGGGAATAGAAAAACCAGAAAATAAAGAGTATTGCCCTTCTTCATAAGCTGTAAAGATAACAGATAGACAGACATTTTGCATGAAATTTGCTGGCCCTCGTTCAAATAAGAATACTCGACAGTTCATTGAATTCAATCCAGCTGTTTGTTGGAGCTATAAAAAAAAGAAAAGAAAAATTAAATATGGAATAAATGAAGTTAAAAGAGTGGATAACCCTACTAGTCGATTGTTCTTTAAAATTATAAAAACTATTTTATTTTGTAAATGCATAACATTAGTTGAAAATTTATAGTTCTACTAATGTGTTTGTGCTCAAAATTTCCTGATTCTAATTTTATTCATAAGAGATAGACTGATAAAACCAGAAATTCAGATAAACATTATTTTATTTTTGGAAATGTTGTTAATTTATTTAATCTAAATTCCTAGATAACATTCAACGGCTGTTAATAATATACAAAAATGAAGATTTTGTAAATTATTTTGCTGGCGGGAGATATTCTCCTTTGGGAGGCTTATCTTTACCAATACCAGGAGTACTTCAATTTTATTTGCTTGTTGCAAAGTGAAATAACAAAACATTTTAGGGAAGAAAATCTAAATGTCATAGAGTTTGTAAGTAAGTGAGTGAAAAATACATCATACACTAAGAAAAAATTACTAATGTATAATTAACATGGCAAAATGTTGATTTGAAGTCATATTAAATTTACTAAAAAAATATATGTTGTTTAAGTGCCATGGTGTTTATTTGCTTTGTCCATAGCCACAATGTACCGTTGTGCTCAGTTGTGTGACTAGTTCTTCTTCGCTTTAATTGCGAAAACTTTCTGCTGAGTCACAGGTTTGAATCCCGCCCGAAAGCCAAATTCGCCTCGCAGTTTGGGTTTTTTTAACTGTACCTTTAATTTCAAGTAAATTATATGTTAAATGATCATTATGGTACTCGTATGTATTTGTTTACGGCCTTATGTATAAGAAAAAATCACTTTGATTAAGTAATTAATAAAATAGAATGACTACACTAGATTAAATTCATGTTGATTCAACCTGGAAATAACTTTGATTCAACATGATTCTTCATTTTAATTATACAGTATTAGTATATTCAATCAGCATGAAACAAGGTTATTTCTAAAGAAAATAATTTTTTGAAGGTGACTGTAAAAAATGCTAATCAACATGAAACACATGCAGAGCAAAATCAATGCTGAAAATTTTTAAATTAATCTTCTTTTCACTGACTTTAATATGAAATGTTTCTGTGTGCTTAAAGTGGTTTTTAAGTGACTTAAAAAAAGGAAAAGGCTATTATTAATTTGTCTGTTTTTTTTTTTTTTTTTTTTTTTTTTGATATTGCTATTTCATAACTCGGTACATTTAAGACGGATTGTAAAAACCATCTTTTTGTCTGATAATTAGGGTTAGGGAAAAGGGAATTCCCGGGCGGAAAATCTCGGGAAATGTCTACCTAATATTCTCGGGAAATTTTTAAGATTTTCCCGGGAAAACGGGAAACTAAAAGTACAGGTTATTTTTACAAATATATAGATTTTTGTGACACACAAACGGCGAAAGTGACAGAATTTCTATTATCATCCTGTTTTACCTTAATATCAAAAATTTCATATATAACAAAAGTTCGTTTGAATGATGACTGTATGACTAAATTTACACGATGAAATTCTTTAAAATATTTTTTTATGAAATTTTTCGTTAAAACAAAGACAAATTCTTAAATTTCGTTTTAGTTTCAAACGTAATTCCTTCGACACCGATACACACGCAGTAAAATGTCCATATTTTTTTTTAAATATAAAATATAAAACTTGAGCTGTTCAAATTTATGCGGAAATTAAATAAAAATGCCATAAAATTGAAGTCATGCAAAATGCATTTCGTAAAGGCCGCATTAGACTGTAATAAAAGTATTAACACTTTTGTAAAAAAAATTAAATTTTGACATGCTGAATTTGTATTGTTTTTTGAAATTTTTGAAACAGAAATTAAAACAGCAAGGCATTTTATTTAAAAATATTAATAGGTTTAAGCAATAATCAAGTCGTTTTCTAAAGTAAATAATTCGATGTTAAACAAATTGGAATTAATTTTTTTGACGAATTAGTGAATAAATTTTGGAAATTGTAGTAACAATTTTAAGTTCATAGAAGCTGTAAAAACTGTGACGTGACAATAATTAAATTTAATATAAGCCAACGTTATTACTGCAACCCTGAAGAAAAAATATTTTTGGAGAAATAAAATGAAAAATCAAAAATTTTAGACAGATTGTGGCCTAGGCTGTCTATAATACTGCAACTAGCTTGTACTTAACGATTAGAATCCTCCTGGAAAGTTCTCAAGAAGAATGAGAAATAAGCAAGACAATTTTTTAATGAAATAATTTGGAAGCCTTATGAAATTGTTTACTAATTGTAACAGTCGTCAATTAGTCTTACTGTGTAAATGCTATTCGCTTGAATTCACTTAAAAATTCTTAAAAATTTGTCCTAGAACTGCTTTTGTATTAGCTTTTATTTAAAGAATGCTTACATTGATGAAACTATCGAAATTTCAATAAATCTACTTTATTTAGAAAATTATATTTTCCCATGATTTTTTCATTCCCGTTTCCCAGGAAGTGCACAAGTCCGGAAAATACCAAACCCAACTGAAAATGTATAGCTTCTTATTGGTCCCATTGTAAGAAAAGTGGGCGGGTAGCGGGGGCACATGCCCATAAACTTTTTTATATGATTTTATTTTATTCCACTTATTTGATTGCTTCAAAACATAAAACAAAACCTTAAAGTTGAGGTTGGTGTTTGCTGAAGTAAATAACACATTGGATAAAAAACCGCAGGTTCTGGGGATTAGCCCGGTTTCCGACAGTCATTAAAATAACAACACTAATCATTTATCAATCGTTTCTCTGACGTGTTTGTATCAGTTATTGTAGGCATAGTCACTGGTCACTGAACTATACATACTTCGGATACTAATCCTTGTGTAACATCAAAACGCCCTTTTTCATCGGTAGTGTGTAGCAGAATCATCGGCAAAGTAAAAGAACCCATTAAATGGCTACTAAGCATAGCTTTGAAAAGTTAATATGCCTCACTGACACCAGAGGCGCTGCATTATTAAAAACGAGCAAAAAGCAGAAATATAAAAGAATGAAACCTTCCTCTATCTATTTTTTAACCAAATGTCTTCTCTATCAGTATCCCTTGCCTAAGGAAGTTAACAACTATTACTAGTAGTTTGCTTTCATTGCCTAAATGTTACTTATCTTTTCTCAAAAAAAAAAAAAAAAAAAAAAAAAAAAACTGAAAATTTTTCTTAAATATACTATGCATCAATTTCTGTTATTTCATTTCCTTAAAGTAATACAAACACTTTTAGTAATCATACACATTTACCTTTTAGCTTCTCTTCTATGTAAAAAATACAAACATATATAAGGGTTTAAAATATAGTGCATAAAACATGGAAATGGACAAAAAAAACTATATAATGAAAAAATGAAATATTAAAAATATGCTGGCGTCTCTTAACTTGTTATCCTTAAATAAAATAAAAGCTGGGCAAGGATAAAAAAACCTAAAATAAAGATGGTTTTGCAGTTTTGTTTGTATGTAGATACTTTTTTTTTGCAAGAAATGCTTCTGTTACTTTTTAGTTGGAGTTTTTTTCTTTTTGTTGGATTTCTTCCTTTTGTTGTGGCTTAGATAACACTTACAATATATTTTCTTCCTACTAAACTATATTTTATATGTATTTAAGACATGCTTGTGTTGGTATATCAGCTTACACAGACACATGAATTATAGTTTATATAAATACGAGTATACATACATGTGCTACTTCATAAGTATAGTTAGTTGGTATAAGTAATTTTTTTTTATTTTTACATATATTTTTTATACCCTGTTTGCTGTGTCTGTTCAAGGCTTTATTTTGGCTAAATGCCAAATAAAATATATACATATTTTACTTTATTACTTATGTTGTAATATGTGTGCTTCGTTTGTTCCATTTTTTTTAGCCCATCTTCTGCCCATACATTCATATATATTTGCTTTGTTTTTTCTTTTTTTGCTATAATTTAAGTTTATTATTTATTTATTTTTTTTTATTAAAAACTTTGTCAGGGTTATTGTAAAATAATTTTTTTAATTTGATTTTACTCCATTTTTTACTTGCAAAAATTTAATTACTATAAAAATGTCAAACAAACCCAATTTAATGGTTCAAAATAACCAAAGCGTGATCACATAAATTACACAACAAAAAAAAAAAAAAAAAAAAAAGCTTAAAGCGGGACTAATATTTTCTTTGTGGAAACAGTTTTATAAGCCACTGCAGGCAGTTTTTTTTTCATTGTTAGAAATATAAAACTATTCAAGGCCTTGCTAAATTAATGAAAGGCTGTTGTCTTGTCTATAATAAAAACTCTCTCAATTTCTGAAAAATAAATGGAATATTCTTGACTTTTTTTTTTGATTTTATCTACCTTCAGCTGAGCTTGTTAGCTCAGCAGAATAGAAACCAACATATTTATATCAACAAAGATTCTGAAAGTCAATTCTTCTGTTTGGCATAACTTCTATTTAAATCATCGTTATTTCTACACCCAGAAAAAAGATTAGTTGGAACATGGTTAGTCCAATAAAATATCATTTGCATTAACTATATTTCAGTTCACGCTATCAATTTTCTGTTAATCCAAAAAACACTCCATGTTTATTGCCATAAGGGCATAATTGTAACAAAGATATGATTGCGACAATACTTAAATTGATTGCATCAACCGAGCGTATGCTTTTGTCATGACTAATTAACTGATTGGTTAACCCAACCGAATAAAATATTACGAATTGGATTTTACTACCAACTTTTGGTATTAGCAACTAACAAATTTTCGTTCTATATTAAAATTAAAATAAAAACTTTCAATCAGTTGCTGCAACTAACTAGAGGTTGAGTTTACTATCATAGTTTATAGCAGCAAATTAAAAAATTAACTTTTGTGACTTTCAAAGATATTATGATTTTTGAGTTCTCAAATGGTTTTTGAAAGTCTGTGCATAAGATAACAGGTTTGTGGCTTTTCAAAATGTGTGTTGGAAGAAATGTATATAGAAATGCTTCACCATTAGGAAATAAATTTCAATTAAAATAAACTTATGACAATATGTCAAATAATAAATTTCTTAAATTGTGTATTTTTATTTGCGTTTATTGTTTATTTTTATTTCAGCAAGGAAGGCCAATTTTTCTTTTGAAGGTACCAATTATGATATTGTTTTAATTATATTAGCCAAATTTTCGATAGCAAGAATAACATTTATTTCAAATTCCATAGCCCCAATTCATACGATGATTTAAAAATCTAGTTTTATTTTTTATTCTCTTTAAAAGTTGCTTCCTAAAACATTTTACATTCATACGATGATTTTTTCATGTTTCTAGTTCTTATTTTTTTTTCTTCCAAAAATTGTATCAGTTTTGCCAGTAGATTTTTAAAAAATCTGTTTTGTTCTTTCCCTACATGTTAAAAAATTTACTCCATACGAAAATCTACAAATTTGAGCAACTTAATTTAAAGAAAGATAAATTAAAAACATTTAAGACCTCAATGATCAAAGAGAATTGCGGCATAAACACATTTTTCATACAAATTGACACAAAAAGTAGCGGCAGAAAGCAGTCGAGAGATAAAATGTGTAAATATTCTCTCAGCAATGCCATCAAAGACAGGCAATGTGACACCAAAATAATTAGATAAAAGTCTATGTAATTTTGAGCAAAAACAAATTTTGAAACGGTTTATTGGCAAAAATATAGTTTTAATATAGTTATTTTCACATTTATGCACAAAAAATGCAATATGAGAATAAAAAATACCAACATTTTGTCAAAAATAAAATATTTTTCCGATATTCCCTATACTCATATATTAGTGACAAAAATACCTACAGGTAACACTGTTTTGTATTAGAAAAAGCTCTTGCCGCATTCAATGAAAAAATAAAATAAAGCAACTTAAAAAAATGAAAATATATGTAAAGAAAATTAAAAAAAACTCGTAGAATGGAAAATGTGATTTATTTTCTACCCCTTTTGCTTTTCTGTTACCTTCGCCTACAAACTTTAAAAATCTTGTTTCAAAAAATCATTGAAAAATCAACGTGTGAATTACATGATACTGTCAACCAATTTTTTCTGTTGCTGCAACTATTGGGTTGAGGGTTATAATTAAAATATAGTGGTACCACAAGAAAGTTTCAGTCGCTATAACAGAATTCTATGATAGTTGCTGCAACCGCCAAAATTCAATTGACAACAAATTCGGTTGTCACAACGAATCTGTTTTCTCTGTGTACATTCATTAGCTCTCTCTCGGAAATCACGGAAATATGCCTTACAGAGCATTATATTAATTGCCTTCTTCATCTCTGTCAATGCCACTGTTTGTGTTTCTATGGGTATCTCCCTTGTTGTTACGGGCGTGACTATAAAACTTAAATTTTTGTTATAATTCAAATATATAAAATATTATTATTTTTAAAAGAATGCCTTTTCCAAGTACTATGTAAATCTTATATTCTTATTTTTATTGCGGAAAAATTTATACAAATATCTCTTAAATCAAGTTGTGTGCAAGCTGAACTCGTTTTTGTTTAGGAAGATCTCATTTTTATTTGGAGTTTTTTCTATTTGAAATTAAAATTTATCAATTTCATTTGGCATTTTCTCATTTTCATATGGAGTTTTCTCAATTTCAAATTGAAATTCTTAATTTCAACAGGAATTTTCTCAATCTCAAATTGAAATTCGCAATTTTAATTTGGAATTTTCTCAATTTCAAATAGAAATTCTCAATTTCATTTGAAAATTGTTCAATTTTAAATTGAAAATCTCATTTACATTTGGAAATTTCGCAATTTTAAATTGAAATTCTTATTTTTAATTGGAAATTTCCCAATTTCAAATTGAAATTGTCATTTTCATTTGGAATTTTCTCAATTTAAAACCAAAATTCTCAATTTCATTTGGAATATTCTCAATTTAAATGAAAAATGGTGTAGTAGACACTAAAATAATAAGTAATATTTAGTTAAAAAGTCAAAAACCTGACGGCGACTAATTTAGATCCGTTAAATATCTTAAATGGCTACTCGAAATGAAAAATCATAAGCGAAACCTAAAAAGGATTTTAAAATACGTGTCGAATGGTAGCCAATTTCATTTAGTTCGCTGACTTTTTCGTATTAACAAAATGGCATCTGTATGCCGCCATATTAAGCTTTTACTACTGTCATATCTTTAGCGACATTCCCAGGATTAAGACAAAACGATTGACGTAAATATAATGAAAATTGGTCCACGCTATCGGTTTAAATAGTGCCCCAAAAAATCACACTTCCATAGATACATACATATTCGTACATACATACATGCATACACACATACATAGGCTGATAAAAAGGGAAAAAAAACAAAGAGAGAAAGTTTCAAAATTACTGCTTTCCTGTGCAGCGTCCTTTTGCGTGGAATTGCCCATTTATACATACATACCTATCACTCATTCATTATGAAATAAAGTAACCCAAAAAGCAAAAAAAAAAAAATAATGACCACAACTTAAAAAAATATTGCCTTTTTGGAAATTCATGGAGCTTCTCTACCTGCTCACTTCAACCGATATCGTTTTATGGTGATAATTTCCCATTAACAAATTTTCTTGAAAAATAAGTCTACATTTCTACTTATTTATTTTAAGAAAATTACATATATTTAAAAAACAAAAAAGCCTTTAAAATCTTTCTCATAAAAAATTTATGATTCCAGAAAAGCTTTAAATAATTCATTTTTAATAATTCATAATACCTGGAAGTACAGGAGAAATACGTGTATACTAAAAAAAAAATAGCAGTAATTTATTATTAATGTGTGTTCAGTAGCAACAAACGCTAAAAGAAATATTGTTGCTATATGTTGCCAACTAGAGACCTGCGTAAATAGTCTTGAAATGTAAATACATCTTGTTTTTTTAATGTATTGTCGTAGCATATATAATACTAAACCAAAACTAATTGATGTCGTTTAATAAGCGAAGCAATATGAATGTATTGGTCTTCGTGTAAATGTGTGTTTTTAAGTGATGTCGCGAAGACTTCTTGTTCGTAACAGACACTCAAAAGAAGTAGTGTTGATGCGTGTATGCTTGTTATTTTTCATATTGTGCGTTTGAGTGTGTGTGTAATACGTAGATAATAGGTTATTATGTGTTTAAGGGTGGTTTTTTAAAGCAAGCACACATAAATGATGTCAATGCATGTGTGCGTTTGTATGTGTGCTGAAAAATTAACATCATGCACATAAACCGAGTTGTCAGATTTTTTCCGATCTATTTCGCCAAACTGATTTCAAAAATCGCCAAAAGTTGCCAAAAATTAGTTTTGTGTAGTTTTGCTTAGTAAATATTTGATAATAATTTTGTTTTGATATAACAATTTTTTAATAGAAATTTTTATAAAATTATCGTGTCAAAATTTATCAGAAAATCTCCAAAATTAGAAATAAAAAATTAGTTCTTGTGAATTTTTCTCATCCAAATACAGAATTCATTAATAGCTATAATTAATATAAGAAAAATTATCAAAATTAAATTGTTTTAACTTCTTGTAGGATTTATTTTTGAAACTACTTCTTCAACAAACTAATTGTTATGAATTAGAAAAATTTTGAAGTTCAAAAATAGCCATAATAATTGCCAATATATTTATTTATCGCCAGAAAAATCGCAATCAAATTTATTTATCGCCACAAAAATCGCCATATCGCCAAACCAAAAATTTGGACGCCAAACAAGTTGAAAAATCGCCACGTTTGGCGAGAAATCGCCATATCTGACATCCCTACACATAACGTGTGTCTGTGTGACGTTTATATATGCGCCCATGGGTATGAAGAAGCAAGCATCATAAACTCTTCCATCACAAAGTATTTTCTTCTTTAATCCTATACCTTCAATAACTGAAACAAATGTCTTGCCAACAGTATTGTTAAGCGTTTCTTTTAGAAGATTTTGCTGTAGTAAGGCATTTCAAAAATCCCTTATATATATATTAAAAGTTTTTGTAAGTGATCTTGTGCAGGACTGTATTGCCAACTGCGTTTTTTTCGACTTAATATTTTTCCATGAAAATTTGCCATTCCCATTCCATAATTAAAGTTGATATTTTATAGCAATTGATTGCCATAATTTGCTTTTTCCTAAAAAAAAAAATAACTACAATCAAAAATATTTCAATGAAATTTCATTTCCAACATGAATAAGCAAAACTGCACAAATGAAAAGAAAAAGAAAAGGGTTTCACTGCATACTCACTGCTCGGTTTAAATAAATGAACACATAAATAAATTTTATATAAACTGAATGTGATTTGTTTATTGAAGCGTAAGAAAATGACCTAGAAACAAAGTGATTTATACCCTTTTACAACGCAATACGAATAGTAATAATAATGATACTTTTCTAAAGCAAAACAAAAAAAAAAAGAAAAAAAAAATAATAATAACTTTGAAAATTTTACGATTCAGCATGTAAACACATTTAATGGGAAAGGATTTTTTTCCTACAAACCGTGAATGTGCCCATAAAATTATTTATTATTATTTTTTTTTTATTTATTTTTTTTTTTTTATTAAAATTAAAAAATCAGTAAGAGTTTTAAAATAATTTTGTCGTAAAATTTTTATTACTCTGCCAAATCCTTTACTCGTTTTTATTTTAAACAAAATTGCTTGATAAAGTTGTAAAAATGTCATAATCTGTAAAGTGGTGCCAAAATTAAATATTTTTATCTTTAAGCATAATATTAATTTTATTAATATGATTTTATTCTTGTATAATGGGTAAAAAATATAGAAAGTTAACGTAGTCAAGGCCAAAAATTATAAGTCATAGAAGAAAAAATTTTAAATACATTTAAGCTGAGTCACAGCTAAAATTTAATAAAGTGCTTGAATTATTCAAAAATAAAAGTCAGACTTGACCCCTTTGAGCTTCCTTTTTTTTCTATCTTTATATAAATAAATGAATGAATGAAATATTTAAAGTTATTTTATTAAGCGTATAAATTTATTATCATATGTATTTTAAAGAAATATTTTATGCCCGAATTTCTATGAAAATATGGTTCGTAGACCGCCATTACACTAATTTAGTTACAAAAAAAATAAATACACAAACCTGCGAAATTCAATTGTTGTTGCCAGGATATTTTTCAAAAGCTGCATTTCCCTGGAAAATTGATAACTGGCAGAGACGACATAAATTGGCCATCACAGTTAAACAAATCATCAAAGGCTGAGTGGATGTTATCCTCGCAGTCCCGAGGTCGTGGGTTCGATTTCCACCATAGAACCTGGGTGTTTTTTGCAGACAAGCTAATCGCTTCGCAGGTTGTGTTTGTTAGAAAAAAGGAAAACAAGAATACTTCAAGTTCTATAGAAAAAGAAATAACCTAAATTATTTTTGCAATTTTCAACTCTTTTTTTTTTGAATTTCCGCTTACAACTAGATTAATTTTTTATTTAACTTTTCGTTACAAAAACTCAGAAAAGAAAAATATTTCTTTCTAGTTTAAAACTTCAATTTTGTTTTTGATGTTTCAGATTTTTTTTTTTACAAAACAAAAGGAAAGAGAATTCTTGCTTTTTTCTGCTTTCCAACACAAGTTTCTAACTAACTACTTTACGTACTTGAGTTCGTGCTACAGTATAAGTGTAGAGGAAGTACAATTTTGTTAAATATTCACAGAAAAAAAAGAACTACTGTAAAGATACTCTGCATCTGAAATGCCCAAAAATTTATATATAAATGAAAAAAAGCTGCTAAGAAGGGCAAATGCACAAACGCATAACAATTTTTAGCAAAATGTTACGACAATTTTTTACAGTTTAAAATTATTGTAAGCATAAAGAAAGAAAGTTCAAATGAAAAAGTAGAAAGAAACTTTATTTTCTTATTATTTCTGGCAATTTAGAGAAAAAAAACTTAATAATCAAAGAATAAACTTTCCTACTTGCAAGTAATAGAAAAGGCTGGAATATCTGGGAGTAGTTGAACAATAAATAAGTAAAAAAAATTGTTGGTTTAAAATTTTTTAAAGGCACTAATAATTCCAAAAAAAAAATAAAATAAAATCGCCAAATATAAAAAAATCGCTAAAAACAAAAAAAAAATCGCCAAAACGAAAAAAAGCACCAAATTAAAAAAATCTCTAGGACTAAAATAAATCGCGATAAACCGGAAAAATCGCCAAAATAAAAAAATCCTTAAACAGAAAAATCGCCAATATGAAAAAATCGCCAAAATGAAAAAATCACCTAAATAAAAAAACCACAAAAACAGAAAAAATCGCCGAAATGAAAAAAACCCCAAAAACACAGAAAAAAATCGCCAAAATAAAAAAATCGCCAAAAAGAAAAAAATGGAGAAAATTAAAAAAACCCAAAAAGAGAAAAAAAACCAAAACTAGAAAAAAAGCCAAAACGAGAAAAAAGCAAACACAGAAAAAAATCGCCAAAATAAAAAAATCGCCAAAAAGAAAAAAATGGAGAAAATTAAAAAAACCCAAAAAGAGAAAAAAAGCCAAAACGAGAAAAAAAGCCAAAACGAGAAAAAAACGATAAAACTGAAAAAAATCGTTTAAACCGAAAAAACTTAAAAAATGAAGAAAGCTAAATCAAAAAAAAAAAAAATGATCAAAACCGAATGTGCGCGAGTCAAAGTCGCAATGCGTACACAACAACAAGAACAGCAACAACTAAACGATGAACAACAGGAATTAAAAATTAAAAAGTAAAAGTAAAGGCATTTACCATAGATGAGCGAGCACTGCAGTACCACTAAAGTTTCAGTAAAAACAATAAAAAATGTTTAAAAAGTAAATTTTTATTGATTACTAAAATTTTGTTTCTACAATTTTTATAAATTGCCTAAATGATTTGTTATATGATGAAGTGCGTTGAATTTTCAGTAATCAGTAATGCCCGTATTCATAATGAAATTCTACCAAGTGGCTAAATGTTTTTCATATAAAAGTTTCAAAATTTGAATGAAAAAACTTTGCCACTTGCTACAATTTTATTATGATTACGGCCCTACGATTTTACTGGTAATGCAAATTAAATTTCATTAGAAGTAAAAATTTACAGAATTTTTTTAGTAATCAGTAAATTTACTGCTTACTGCAATTTTGAATGCAGTACATATACTGCAGTGTGCCTATTTACTAACTAAATAAGTTAAATAAAGCGAACAAAAACCAGCAAATTACTATCTACCTTATTCATAAAAAATATTTCAGGTTTATTAAGCTCTTATTTGACGTATTTCTATGGAAAATATGTCAAATAAACCTGTAATAAACTTAAAATATTTTTTATGAATTAGACCGTATGTATTTACAATATTGAAAGTTTTGATACTTTTAATTAATTAATTTAAAAAAAGATACTAAAAGCATAAGTACTTCCAAATTAAAAAAAATTTTCATTACTAGATGTTTACACATCTCCTCTGTGATCGGATTCACATTACTTTTTTTTTATTCAAAAATACATTGAAATTGATTAGTGAGGGGTTTAGCTGGATCCTTTGCGCAATTGCCATTGCGATATGCGAGTGTCAGAACATGCCCGAATATAAAATTGGATATAGAAATGTATCGTATATTTTCATATAAAAAGGTATTTTTTTGATTTGAGCCTATATTCAACTTAAAACTTATTAAATTGTTAATGTAACTACAAACAGTTTTTCATCTCTACTGAAAATTTTAAAATTTTGAATTAATATCCTCTGGTTGATTATATGTTATACTATTCATTATTCGAATATCTTACTTGATGTAGATATTTTTTTTAACATTGTTTTAAAGTTTTTTAGTTTAGGCGCTTTTTTTTCGTAGATTTTCACAAATTTTTCGGCTATTTTTTATTTATAGATTTATTACAATTTTTGAAAAGTTTGTTTTTTAGTTTTAGCGATTTTTTTTTAATTTTGGTGCTTTTTTCGTTTTGACAATTTTTTTGGTTTGTGGCGATTTTTTCAGTTGTTTTTTAGTCGATTTTTTTTTTGTATTGGCGCTCTTTTCATCTTCGCGATTTTTTCGATTTTTGGCAATTTTGTTTTGTGTTTTGGCGGCCCTTTTACTTCTGATGATATTTTTTAATTTTAGCGATTTATTTAATTTTTGGCGCTATTTTTAATTTCAGTGCTTCTTTTATTTAGGCGATTTCTTCATTTTTGGAAAAAAGTAAGTAAATTACTTTAAATTAAATTTTACTTGTGTTTTATAATAAGTAAGAAAAAGGCAGATTTTAGAAAGGTATAAACATAATAGAGGGCTGCGTAAATAGTCTTAAAATGTAAATACGTCTTGTTTTTAAATGTATTGTCGTATCATGTATTATACTAAACCAATAATAAATGATGTCGTTTAATAAGCGAAGCACGATGGATGTATTGCTGTACGTGTATATGAGTGTTAACAAGCGATGTCGCGAAGACTCCTTGTTCGTAACACACATTCAAAAATAGTAGTTTTGATGCGTATATGCTTGTTATTTTGCATATTGTACGTTTTAGAGTGTGTGTGTGTGTGTGTGTGTGTGTGTGTGTGTGTGTGTGTGTGTGTGTGTGTGTGTGTGTGTGTGTGTGTGTGAGATTTAGATGTAGATTATGTGCGTAAGAGTGGTTTTGTTAAAGCAATAGCATACAACAATACAACAATACAAATGTCAGTGCATTTGTATGCATTAGTATGTACTCAGAAAAATAAAAGATCTTACACAGTGTGTGTTTATGCATGACGTGTGTATACGCGCCCATGCGTAGGAAGAAGCAAGCATCATAAATTCTTTCGTCACAAAGTATTTTCTTCTTTACTCCTATACCTGCAATAACTGAAACAAATTTATTGTAAATAGTGTTGTTTGGCGTTTTTTTTAGAAAATTTTGCTGTAGTAAAGCATTTGCAAAATCCCTCGTCTTAAAAGTTCTTGTAAGTGGTATTATGAAGGGATCTAACACATATGTATTGCTTTCGCTATCTATTTATCTCACCTAATCAAAACTAGAGCATCAATAAGAGATGAATGTAAACTGATGCACCATGAGCTGCCAAAAAATGAGGAGCAATCATTAAATACATGGCGACACAAAAATTGTCAACAGTTTGCGCTATCCAGCCGTCATTCGTGCAGTTGAGCCAGGAGAAAATTCATAGTAAACGTTTTGCGAAAAAAATATGCCATTTATACCATACAGTATTTTTGAACGGGTTTTATGGCTCTTTCAGTGTTATAGGCGGATTTTCACTAACCCACAGCATTAATTCTGTTTATTCACGTATCATCTTTCTCTGCTTATTACAATGTCAACCATACACACTTGACAGTTAAACCAAGAATATATTTAAATTTAGTTTTTTGACATAAAAAGCATCTGGTTAAATTAAATTCATATCTGTCACTTAAGTTTTAAGTGGAACAAAATATAGCACCTTTTCTGAGATTTGCTTGAATCTCTGTTAAAAGAGTTTTTCATTTACCATATATTCCCTTAACAAGCGCAATTTCAAATTTGTATACTTAATATTCAAAGGATGTGTAAGCCAAACATTTAGTGGCAAGTTTAGTTAAATTTTGTAAGGAAGATAAACATTTTTTTTATACATACTATGTTTAATTATATAAATGTATGAATATATTTATTTCATCAAGTGTATTCATATGCATGTTTATTTGAAAGGAGTATTTACATAATCATATACATACATATCTATATTTTTTCATATTATTTTAGAATATTGTCTAAGGGTGTTAATCCCAGTTACTTTTTCAAAAGGGGCTACAAACAATTTTCTAAACTATTCCTGGGTGTTTGTGTGCAAAACAACACGACTACTCGTACATATGTATTACACTTTTCAACACTTGCAAACTGTTTTATAATTGAGAGAAGGGTTAATGTTTCATGTTCACTAAAGTTTAAAGAAAAAAAAATATATTTCAATCTCGACATAATTTACATACTAGAAAACTAATAAAAATAAATTTAAGAGACAGACTAAACTAAAATTATGGAAAAAAAATTCAAGGTAACATTGGACCAGTTGTGTTACAGAAATTGTATTAGGATTAAAATTTTTCACATTGCATAGGATATAAAATTTAAATATTAATAGCAGATTAACTATTTAATAGGTTCATAATTTTAAAGTCATCATCGGATATCTATTTTATAGTTTATTATCACTGCATTAATGGATTTAGGAGATCACATACATATTATAATTTAATTTTAAATTTACAATAAAATCATGTTCTATGTTATACTATTAAATATAATACAAAAAACTTTTCGACTTCTTGCTGTGTGTCTATTAGACCCCTGCAAAAGATCATTTAAAAGAACTTTCAAGACATTTTTTAATTGCTTTATTGCAATGAGGTCTTTTAAAAAAAACGCTAAGCAAGAGTGTTGGCAAGGCATTTGTTTTAATATTGGATTTATAGGAGTAAAGAAGGAAATATTTCGTGACGGAAGAATTTGTGATGCTTGCTTCTTTATACGTATGGGCACATTCATTGACATGAGTTGTGTGCGATTGCTTTAAAAGAAACCACCCACACGCATCAACACTATTTCCTTTGAGTGTTTGTTAGGAACAAGAAATCTTCACGATATCGCTTGTTAACACTCATATACACGAACATCAATACATCCATAGGGCTTCGCTTGTTAAACGACATCATTTATTATTGGTTTAGTATAATACATTCTTCGAGAATACATTTAAAAAACAACGACGTATTTACATTTCAAAACTATTTACGCAGGCGCGCTTAGTGACCAACATTGAAAATGATGAGACTGTCCAGAATTTGCTAAAACATTCTATTGGCCTTGCGCGATGTATAAAAGGGGCGACGCATCTGCTGCTGAGTTCGTTGATAGCAGTCTCTGCTTTAAAATATATCAGTTGAGTTGGTAATTGAAGAGACAGTCTACACAGAAAAAAATATACAAGACTTATGTTCAACAAAACCATGTTGTTGAATAAAATTTTTAATATCAATAATATTTGTCATTAACTTGAATATTGTATTTATCAATTCCGCGCATTTTAAAATATCATTTAATTTCATTTGTTTGTGTTGGTGTTTTCATTGCTTGTTGATTGACTCAACGTGGTCATGTGCTGATGTTGTTGTTTATTTGGATTGTTGGTGTTGTATACGTGTAAATTCCGACAAGAAGCCGAAAAACGTCGTGCTTGCTTTTTTTAATCAACAAAGTTATTTTTAGATTATATCAACGAAATGTGTCATGCAGAAGAAACATAAGAAATCATGTTTTGCGTTACGTTAGTCTATTAGTCAAGGGGTTGCCGGTTCGACTCATCGCAAACATCTTTAGAATAAAATTTAATAAAAACCCAAGTTCTAAAAAAAATTAAACAAACAACGAAACAACACATTAGAATTTGAAAAACAAATTCATTAAAAATTTTTCTTTTCTGTTAACAAAGTCAATTGTAAATAACACAGTAATTTTAGTTGGAAATAATTGAGTTGATTTTGTTTTCCTATGTTACAAATGTGTGTTTGTACTTACAAAAATCATTGTAGGTGCTTTTTAAATAATATTTTATTTGTATTCGCAAATAAATTAGTTGTATTTACAATACTTTTTTTTCTGTGTATAGAGAGTCAGTCTATTATGCAGTTAAATTCTGTCGTTGAGATAGACATGTGTATGTGTGGAAGTATAGCTAGCGAGCCTTTATTGGTATATTAACTCTAATGCATTAAACACATTCACCACAGCAAGCTACCGACTATTAAATGTCAAGGATAGAATACAAATGTTTATATGAGATTGATTCTTTTGAAGACAGCAAGGCAACAGGGCGACAGGTTGTTGTCTATGCTGATTTTGCCGTTGTAGTCCAATTAAACTAATTTCTAATTCTATTTAATTCTATTTCTTTGGCTACAATGAGAAAATTTAGTGTTTCCAGTATAATACAAAATGTTGAATGAATGATTTTGTGCAATTATTTGATATTATTTAACGGAAACAATATTCAAAAATTGATGTAAAGATTAAATTGATTCGTTTATGTACTTTTACGTGAAATAAGTATATTTTAAAAGAGTAATTAATTTTTATAAATGCAAAATATATGAGAGTGGCAATACTGAACTATGTATTTGTACTTGAATATCATGTGCAGATGGTGCTGCTGCCATATCCAAAATAATTAAGTAGCCGGCTATGAGGCGACATATGCTGCAAGCGGCATTTGAATTCGTGTGTTCGTGTAGCCTGCTGTGGTGAATGTGCTTAATACATGAGTATCGGCCAGAGATTTGGTGTGTAAACGGTGTGAGTCAGCACCCTGCAGAAAGTGCGAATAGTGAAATTGTGGTGATTTACTAGTGACATTGTCAGTAGCAATACTGACCATGCGTACCCCAGCCAATGGTATCATCTATTGACATTTAACATTAGATTGTCATTGAAAATCCACCACTAGACTATAGCACTACTGACTTAGTAGTTCTTTCGGGACCACATGAAGACATTGGCACCAAAGATTCACTAGCAAATTTTAAGGGCTCTAGTCTACAATATCGATATATCCTCTCTTGTTGTCAATAGTAAACTTATAGTGATTTTCTAGTGACATTGTCAATAGTGCTACTGACTAGGTGTTGTACCCCAGGCAATGCAAATGCCTATTGACAAGAAACATAGGGTTGTCATTCAAAATCTATTAGTAGACTTTAGCACTATTGAGAAGATAGTTCTTTTACGACCATATGGTGATATTTGAACCGAAGATTCACTCTTAGCTTTTAGTGACCCTCGTCTACATATATTTATTTAATATTATTGCACAATATAATAAAAAAGAAAAACAAACTATTGACGCGTTCATTGACAAAATCACCAGAAATACACTAGAACTGTCATCTCTAACGTATCTCTACTCGCGCATAAAAGCAAAGTTGTCGACATTTTAACTAGTGCAATTGTCGCTGGAGAAAGAGTATTGACATAAAGACATATGGTTCTAGGTTGACTAGAGGGCAGAGTGAGTCTCGTATGTGACGAACAGCAGGCAAAGAGGTATACAATTTCGAGACAGGCGTATTGGTAACCAATTGTGTATATTTAAGTACGTGAAATTTAACTTGTGTGCGAATATTTAAGCTCTTGTATCATTCATTACCCTAATTACTACACTGGAGTCTCTTATTCGTAAAACATAACATTGTTTTATATAAATTAAAGGATTTCTTCTATCACTTTTTCAATATTCTTCAGTAAAATTTATATTATGCATGTGCGCACATTATATTAGTATACGGCAAAAGCGTTATATAGAATTTAAAAAAAAAAATTAAAAGTAATTAATTACAATTTTAAGAGATAAATTCTATTTTCCATTTAATCACATTTAAATTAAATTTTCATTATATCTGTATATACTCGTGCATCTATTTAAATGAAAGCAAAATATTTTCTATGATTAACCTTTTAAGGATAAACACACACATATCAATAAAACATATCGTTCGTTTGTTGCAACAACGTCATAAGTAAAAAATGGGATTTTGAGTCAATAATGCAGAAGTAATTCCCATATTGTTTTTCATATTTTATAAAAAATTCATATAAATATTTAATATCAACGCTTAAAAGAAAAATAAATAAATAATATATGTATACATTATTTCTGTGAAACAGTTTTTTTAGTTATGCATTTGTCGTAGTAAATGAGCGATTTGTATGTTTGTATTTGTGTGTGTACAATTTTTTCTTTTCATTTGCAAATGCCGCTTTTCAAAACTTAATGAAAATTAATTTACTATATTTGTCTATATTCAAAATATATAAAAGTGTGAATGAAGCATATTCCAGCATAAAAAAAAAATTCAAGCACACGTAACACGATTAAAAATGTTAGAGCTGGTTTACACACATCCAGTTTTCTTTCTCAAGCTTTGGTTTCTTTGGTTTTCTTTTTCGGTATAAAATGAAAACTTAAGGAAGTAAGATTCACGTAATTTGTAAGGTTATCGAGGACATACAGTCGCAAAGGTCTAAATTGGGGCTACAAAATTCCACTTAAAGCTCATGGTTCTGCAAGCGTAAGACTGGCATCTATTTGGCTGATATTGTTTTGTATTTAAATAGTATAGCCTAATTTATAACTAACTTTATAAACATCTGGTTTCTTTTAAGAATACTCGTTATTTATATGTATATCAAAATGAAAACTTTTCTTCGAAGAATTCTATAAATTTAACATATTTGTGATCTTTTTTCTTACCATCAAATTAAATTGCACATTTTGCTAATGAGCTTGAATTATTGTACTCCTTTAATTAAATAAAATTTGATGACTTATTCTGTTGTTGTTGTTGTATTCATTTAACACAAGAGGTAATAAAATAAAAATCATCAATTTCTGGCGTTATAAAGTTCAAGGAAATTTATTGCCGCAAAGATAAACAAAAGAAATAAAACAAGCAAACAGACTGTAAGAAAATTATTTTCAATTTAATGCTTGAATAAGCACAAACAAATACCAATCGTTTACCTTTGAAAGCAGAATTTAATGAATAAAATTTAATGAAAATTTTTAACTAAATATACAGCAGTCATCCAGAGAATACAAAAGATACAAACAAACTATGAATGTGTCTTGTAGTTAAACTAAATTACTTAATGCTGTCATAATATAGAATATTAAAAAAAATATATAATACGACTAAATACAAAAATAAGACATTTGGAATTGCAATGGAAATCGATTTTTAAAAGAAAATCAATTTGATGTAAATATGTATATGTAAAAAGTAGTCACATGCTTTTTTTGAGCTGCATGATAATTTAAAAATGACAATAATTCATGATAGAAATTTGGTTGGAATAGAATTTTGATTATTATAATTTGGTAGATAATTTCATGGCATTTATCAAATATATGTGATTTCCAGCATTTTTATACATGATTAAAGCAGCTATGTTTGAGCAATATGCACAATGTGAAAACTTTTATAAAAGAACTTTTGTGCTTTCACACCAATGAGAGCTCTGGAGAGCACAACAGCCAATCAGATCTCGTGGGCAACAATGCTTGCTCTTACTTTGAAAAGAAACCAGAATAAATGCAAGAGCTTTCAAAGCTCTTTACATTAAAAAAGCAAATATGCTTGCTCTTATTTTGCTTTCAAAGCTGTTTACCTTGAATGCAAATAACCAATTATGTGTGTTTATACATAGCTGCTTTAGAGTATTTCGCAATAAAATTTTATCAGAAAAATTTAATGAAAAAAGGAAGGTGTAAGTCTAGTATAAGTAATTGTTTAAAAAATCAGACTTTCAGCGCATTTATTAAAATTAATTCAGTAAATTGCGACTTTGACTCGCACCTGAAGGGTTCCGTACGCACACTACGCATGTAATACTATATAAAGCATATACAATCGAATATCTTACCTGATGTAGAAATTAAAAAAAAAAAAATATTTATTTTTTCGTTCTTTTAGCGGTTTTTTCGTTTTCGCGATTTTTTTTGGCTTTTGTGTTTTTGGTTTTGGCAAATTTTTTTTTTATTTTGGCAAAGTTTTGCATTTAAGCGATTTCTTTTACTTTTATCACTTTTTTCGTTTTGGCGATTTTTTTCAGATTTTAAAATTTTTTACGAATGTATTTTAGTTTTATAAACTTTTAAATTTTGGCGCTTTTTTAGTTTTAGGGTTTTTTTTCGTTTTTGCGTTTTTTTGTTTTGACAATTTTCTTTGTTTTGGCGATATTTTCCAGTTTGTGGGGATTTATATTATTTTAAGCAGTTTTTTTTTTAAATTTTTTCGGTCGTTTTTAGCTTTAGCAGTTTTTTAATGTGGTGCTTTTTTAGTTTTGGCGATTTTTTTTTGGTGTTGGCTATTTTTTTAGATCTTTGGCTATCTTAATTATTGTAAAGATTTTTTTACGTTTTAAGCTAATTTATAATTTTTTTCATATTGGGTGTCTTTTGTTTTAGTGTTTTTAAAGATCTTAGTGAATGTAGAAATGTAAAAAAAAATTCTACTTCTTTTAGTTTAGGAATTTTTTCGTTTTCGCGATTTTTTTGGTTTTTGTGTTTTTTTTTGGTTTTGGCTATTTTTTCTTTTTGGCGATTTTTTGGAATTTGAGCGATTTCTTTTGTTTTTAGCGCTTATTTCGTTTTGCGATTTTTTTCAGTATTTACAAATTTGTACGGTCGTTTTTTTTTTCTTTTTGGTTTACCAATTTTTCAAATTTGTACGCTTTATTTGTTTTAATGGCTTTTTTCGTTTTGGCGATTTTTTTCTGTTTGGCGACCTTTTTCGGTTCGCGGCAAGTTTTTTTTTTACTTCTTTGCATTTCATTGATTAATATTATTTTAAGCCATTTTTTTTGGTTTTTAAATATTTTTCGGTCGTTTTGTAGCTTTACCGATTTTTTTTTTAATTTTGGTGCTTTTTCAGTTTTGGCGATTTTTTTTCGTATTGGCTATTGTTTTAGTTTTTTAGCTATCTTTTTACTTTTGATGATTTTTTTTGCATTCTAGCGATTTTTTTATTTTTCGGTTCGACATTTTTGTAAGTTCGGGATTCTTTAGTTTTAGATTTTGATTCCTACTGTTAACTTACATTAGCTGATAAAATACACTTTAATTTTAATTTTTTAAATTTCAGGAGTTAGAATACTTGCAAAAACTTCTTCCTGTTCCTCATATTTATAATACCTACATTTTTGCCAGAGGACTTTTTCCCGGGAACTTTATCCCGGGAAAATTGTAATTCATTATAGGAGTAATATGAAAAGGGAAATTTTTTTTTTTCATAACTGGGGTATGATTAATAACAAATTTTGTTTTACAAAACTTAAGTCTATAAAATATTGCTTGATATGATAAATAAAATGATTCATCCTTGCTACACTATAAATTTTTTTTTGTGTGAAAACAATTACTCTCATTTAATTATTATGAATTTTGTTGTGTATCTTTACGATAAAATAGGCTGTAAAAATATATGTTTACATTTTTCTATTTATATTTAAGCAATAAATCTACACTCAACAATTATTTCTCATTATAGAAAAACTTTAATAATAAAAACAATCCCTGCTGTATATCTGGCCATTGGAGCAATCAATAAAAGTCATCAGTTTTCAGAGTTCAGTTCTGTTTCGAACAACCTTTATAAAAACAGCAGTTTCAAACTTTATAACAAAAAAACAAAAACAAAAAACTCCTAGCGCTATTGCAATAAACATTTATCTAGTTCAATTTGCAAACAAACAAATAAATGAAAGAAGAAAAGAAAAAAAAAGAACATCTTCCGTTTAAAGATAAATTATATTTTATTATTTTTCTGTTTCCACTTGTGCTCCACATTCATTTTCTTTTGTACATTCAAACCCATATAAAACTTTTTTATTTCTTCATTCAGTTTTCTTTTCTCTTGTTTTTTTATTATTATTTTGTTTTTTTTTTCATACCAACAATTTTCTTATTTAAGATAAACTATATTCATAAAACTTTTCTTTTTATATAAATTATAGTCCTCTTTGCCTGCAAGTATTTGTGCATATATGCCTGTGTGTGTGTGTGTGTGTGTGTCAATATAAATATATTGATGGATGTGAAAGACAAACAAAGGCAAAAGTAATACAGATTTCTAAGTACTTATACATAAAAAGTCCTGCAAGTATTTATGTGTTGTAATGTAAAATGTTTTAAGTCTCCAAACGTGTTAAAGTTTTAATGGTTTACATATTTATTTTGGCCTTACATAAGGGTAGTGTTTCTGTTTGTTTACTTTTCCCTATTGAAGGGAAAATATATAAAATATAAGGGAATAAGAAAATCTTTTTTATAGGTTACTAAACATACAAATACTCACTTTTCTTTCCCATTTATATGAATGACAATAAAGCAGGAAGTATTTCATGGAGCCTAAAATACACTTGCATCATTTCACCATTAACATTTGTTAGAATAGGAATAAGGATATGTGTCTGTATAGGCGTATGAGCAATATAAATATTTAATCTTTGTTTACCATAAAATTTAAAGGCTCTAAGTAAGTATATAGTCCGCTTTCATATGACATATTACCAGGTCGCCGGTGTTTAGCATAAAACTTCAACTACTTTTATAGTCTATAATATTGTAGGTAATATTTTGTGAGTTTTCCTTTATGTATAAATTTACATACTTATATATATGTTTGTATTCTCATGAGTTTTCCTGCCAAAGACACTTTAATTAATTTTAGCATACCCCATTTTTAAGGATATAGTATCTTAAAAGACCAAAAATTTTTATTAAGAAGTTCAGCGGGTATTTTATTTATTTATGATCTCCAACTTTATTTAACATGTCATTTTACTATTTTTTTTTTATAAATTGTTACAGAGACCATTTGTTTCTTGAGCACTTGGCATATGAATTCAAAATTTTTTTTTTACTTTTATCCTCTTATTTCATACGCTTCTATTTATTTTTAACAAAAATATTTACCTTTTCAAGTCAATAGAAAAATTGTAAAAATACGTTTGGTTAATTTTTTTCTCTAGAGGTGCAATTGATAAGTTATTTAAAATATTATTGTAAACATTACAGAAATTTGCATAACAACAATGAACGATATTTTACTTTCTTTAAATGTGAAATTTTTTCCCTATTATCATTAATCCTTAAAAATTCAATATGTCTTAGTATTGTATCCAGCGGACTCATCAAAGGAGTTCATACCACTTAAAAAAAATAAATTCACTAAAGTGTGGCTTTAAATCACGCACGAAGGGTTCTGTATGGACACCACATACCGTGGCTGTTTTAACTAACTGGCCCATTTAACATTTTAAAAATTTAACAGGAGAGCAGCTTTTATGCTTGTTTTACGCATTCATTCTTATGGCTGCGTCTGAAATCTTTTTACTTATATATACATAAAAGTAATGCTTACAGTTATGAAAATTATAGACAATGTGTATTATGGCAAGTCTAGTCTAGTAGAGAACTTAACTCAATTTTCAAAAAAATTTCAGTTAGGTCGGTTAGTTAAAACGGCGACGATATGTAATACTATACGGACTTTAGCCTATATAATATATAGTTTTGGTATTTTTTCGTTTTTGGGACTTTTTTTCGATTTTGAGCATTTTTTTAATATGGCGTTTTCAGCGCTTTTTCGAATTTAGCGATTTTTCTCATTTTGGCAATTTTTTTCTGTTCTTGGCGTTTTTTCATTCTTGCGACTTTTTTTCGTTTTGACGATTTTTTTTTCATTTCAACGATTTTTTTTTCATTTTGGCGATTTTTCTGGTTTTGGCGATTTATTTTATTATTAGATTTTTTTTAATTTGGTGCTTTTCTCGCTTTGGCGCTTTTTTCCGTTTTTGGCGATGTTTTTCGCTTTTGTGACTTTATAATTTTGGGGTTTTTTAGTTTTACCGTTTTTGAAAATTTTAAGAGTTTGTCTTTTACACAGAAAAAATTATTCCCAAAAAATTTTCAAACAAACGTGTGTTTTGAAATATAACTTAGTTTCAGTAAATATTTTTTACTGTTCCAGTAAATTATTTGTTTCAATTTTATTTTATGTAAAAAAAACTGTATAGAATGAAAATAATCTATATAAAGTAAAATTTGTAACAAAAAAATTTTAGATTTATTTTTAACCCCCGACTAAACAAAGGGGTGTTATAAGTTTGTAGTGTGTGTCTGTGTGTCTGTGTATCTGTGTGTCTGTCTGTGTCCACGTACAGGCCAAACGGCTGGACCGATTTTGAAAGATGACTTGATCGAGAGGGTTCTTAGCTATGTTTAAACAAAATCGGTCCAGCCGTTTAGAAGATATAACATCTTTTTTGAAAAAAGTTGGGGGTTTTTTAAAATTTTTAATTTTTGTTATTTTTATTATATTTAAATTTGTTAGTTTCAGTTAAATTTATTTTTATATACTGTAAAAAAATTTGTTTGATTTTTTTTAATTTTTTCTACAAATTATTTTATAGATATAAAAAACATTTTATTTTTTTTTTAAGATTTTTGTTTGCAGTTTTAAACTTATTATGTTTGTATATTGTGATTCTCAATATAGTATTAAAAGTCTTACTATAAACATACGGAGTTTGTTAGCTAAATTCAAAAATTTTATAGGTTGAAGTCTACTGACGAGTTCCAAAAGCGGGAACGGAATGCTTAAACATAAAAACAAGCCAATTTTTAAAAATTAAAAAAAAAGAAAATAGTTGATTCAGTTATTTTTTTTTCAAATAAAAATTTACTAATTTTTTTTAAAAAATTTCTAAGATTTGTTATTGATTCAGTTAATTTATTTTCTGGTAATACGAAAAATTTTAGTGAATGTGTTTGTAAATTATAAAAAAAAATTTGCTGAATAATACAAAAAAAAAAAATCTGCAAAAATGCTTTTCTGTTCCTATTAATAAATACATTTGACTGAAAATATTTTGAGTTTCAGTTAACTTTTTTCTCCAATGCCATAATAAGTTAACTAAAAATAACATTTTTTCCATTTAAATTTGTACAAAATTGTTATCAAAATCTACTAATTTCTTTGTAGGTCCGCATTCATACAAAAAATTTACTGATTCAATGAATTTGGTTACTGAAAACGAAATTTAGTTTTTTTCCAAGATACATTAAGTTGTCAAAACTACATAGTCAGAATTACATTAACTGATAGAACACCGTTTAAATATTTTTTTTTTTTAATTTTAGTGTTAATTGTTGTAGTCTGTTTTTGTAGCTGCCAAGGTTCTACATACTCTATCCAAATTTCAGAAAATAACAGATGGACAGATTGCGAAATCCATATATATAAAAATTAATTAATTTTTTTTTGCACGTTATCACGCTTGAATGGCTGGACCAATACACCCCATTCCTTTTTTGTTTTGACTGTGATTGTCTGAAGAAGAAAAATACGAAAGAAAAAATTAAGAAAGTTGCGCGGAACAGTGCAAAATGGGAACCTTTTTTGCGGTTGGTTTTTTTTCTGCTTTTAATCAAATTGGTGTAAATTCAGTTTAAAGTCTACTCAGTTTCTTTCTGAATGCGAACAAGGTCCCTACAAAATTTTACTGTACACCTATCCCTCGATTTACACTATCGTGTAAATTGAAAATAAAGGCAGAATCGCGTAAAAATTGATTTTATTAAGAAATTATATATGTATTTCAACTTAGTTTTTAAAATATCAGAAGCGTTTACTCGAAACACATAAAAATAAACCTTTATTCATCAAAGAAAATAAATGCTATTCATAAAAACAAAAACAAAATTGAAAATATCAGAAGCGTTTACCCAAAACATATAAAAATCGTGTACATCGTGATATTTCATAAATCTCTCAATTTACACGAAAACCAAAATAATCATATAAAAGTGAAATCGTATAAAAAAGTATCGTGTAAATTGAGGGATAAGTGTAATATAAAAAACAATTTCTTTGGTAGGCATTACGTAAAGCACAATATATCTGTAACTAGAAGAGCTAAGAAATTAATAAACCTATTTTCGTAATAAGCAAACATATAATACAAAGGTATTTGTTATACTAAGTTAAAAAAATTATAATCAAAAAATTTTTAAGGACCAAGCCAAAAACACACGACTTTTAATATCCTTACAATAGCAGTAAGATATCCTGATATATTCATTAATCTGAATCTATCTAGATGAAAAAGATTTTTGTACAGACTTATAGTGCGTAATGTATTTTTAAGTTTGGAGGACCAATCGTAAAATATTAACGGAATAATACAAAAAATATTATAAATTATGCAAATGTTAAATGTAACTATATCTTTATACCTAAAGCTGGTAGGGAATTACCAATGACGCCATCGTAATCAAGAGGTAATAATTCTTTCTGCCAAAAAAAAACCGACTTCAATGCATAGATCTGATAGAATAAGATAAGAAAGAGTACGAGAAATCTAAAATTAAATTTTAATGGTCTTGCGTCTACTCATTTTTACGATGCAAGATTGTGTGTTTTTTAGAGCTCAGGGTGCATGTTAAGTCTTGTAAAAATCGGTAAAGTAGAACCACTCAAAATAAAATATTGTGTCTATTTTAGACCTCAAGGTGTGTGGTAAGTTTCGTAAAAATCGGTTAAGTAGAACCACGTTAAGTATTATAATAAATTTTAATGGGCGAAACCTAAACAACCAAAGGTGTTTTATAAGTTTTGCAGCAATCAAATAAGTAGAATATCATAAAATTATATAAAAAAAATTGTGAGCGTATCCTCGACTACATTTTTTTTTACAATGGGACCAATAGGAAGCTATTCCTTTTCATACAACAAAAAAAAATTATACAATCGGTCCAGCAAAATGTACTGAGTTATGAAGAGACATACCAAAGAAAAAAAAACTAGAGACGAATTGTTAAACTCCTCCTTTTTTTTGAAGTAAGTTAAAAATACATAAGGGTGGATACAATGTTGTGCAGTGTTATCAGTAGATAAAAACAGCTTTTTTAATATACTTTTAATTACAAAGAGAGCTACAACTGTGTTTTTTTTTATTTAATTTTTTTTTTGTGAATGTGAAAGCAAGTATAAAATGTGTTTTAGTTTGCTCAAGAAGAATGTGTTGAAAAAACATTTTTGCGGTCGTTAGAGATTTGTTCAATGGCTTATGAAAAATCAAAGCAATTTGATAATTTTAAGTTGTGACTTTTTATGATTTATTTATTATCAGTCTTATTTATTAAATTTTCATTAATTTTTTTTTAAAATCCTTTATAAAGCTTTAATAATTTTTAGAAATAAGTAATACAAATTAATTTTAAATACTTTTTGAGTCTACCCTACACGAAAAAAATATTTTCTCCCACTTATTGCCAAAAGTATCATGAATAATTTTTTCCATAAACTGATATCTCTACTTTCTTGGTAATTCTCAAAAAAAAAAAACCTTACATCTCTGCATGCATTACAAAAAAAAAACCCATGAAGTATATTTTAGCAATTTTATTTCTTTTTTATTTTATTAAATTTTCCTAGTCACTTGGTAACTTTGTTATCCTTATAGGATTCTAGTATTTTTTATATATTTTTTTTACATCTAGATGCAGAGCTATAAAAAGTATTTTTGTTTTTATATATATAAAAAAAAAACAAAGAACAAAAACATCCATCAGTGCGTTCAAACTATAAGAGGAAAAAAAACTATAAAAAAAGGGAATACTGTGCAAACAATTCAGGTTGTTTTGTGTTGAAGACAGCCATACGGGCGCCTTTCGGCAATATTTGTTATAAGGCCAATGACTGGTTGCTTGCTGCTTAAATTGTATTTATAACAAAGTAAAAGGATATACATATGTATAGAAATACATACTAATGTTTACTAATGTAAAATGAAATGAATACAAATAAGCAATTTTAGTGCTGGAGTAAAAATGTAAAAAATAAATTTATTTATTAAATTTTTAAATATTAACAAAACAATTACAATAGTAGAAAATTAAAAGCTACAGATAGTGCTAAAATATGTTATGAAGACACAAAACATTATGTAACAATTTTTAATTAAAATTTTTATCACACATTAAAAATGTTTTTAAAAATCTACCCCCATTTTCATAAAATTTTAAACGAATTTGAAATGTATTTTATTTCAAATTTTCCATACAAAATTTTCCTAAAATGAATTTCAAACTCATTTTATTTTTTAATAAGGGGGCTAGTCTAAAATCTAGCAGCTTTTAATTGAAATATTTTTTAAAATTTATACCGTTTACACCAACTTTTCTTGATAATTTATTACGAGTTCTTATCCAAGACATAACCCATTAGCTGAAAGTTTTCTTAAGCTACAACCAAGTAAGTCGCATATAGCTGATTCACACACCTTTTTAATACACGGCTCTACTTTTTAGTATGAATTTGAAATAAATTCAGTAAAGTGCGACTCTGACTCGCGCACGAAAGGTTCCGTATGAACACTAGATATGTAATTTAATACAAACTTCAGCCTATATAATATATAGTTTTGGCATTTTTTTTCGTTTTTGGGGTCTTTTCGGTTTTTTTTTTTGTTTTGGCGTTTTTTGCGTTTTTTCGGTTTTGGCGATTTTTTTAAGTTTTGGCTCTTTTTTTAGTTTTGACACTTCATTTTCTTGTTTTGGCGATTTTTTCGGTTTTTGGCGTTTTTTCATTTTGGCGATTTTTTTAATTTTTGCGATTTTTTTTATAAATTTTTTTGGCGATTTTTGGCGTTTTTTAAATTTTGTCGATTTTTTTCGTTTTGGCGATTTATTTTTTTAATTTTTTGGCGATTTTTTTTTTTGGTTTGGCGATTTTATAATTTTCGGTCTTTTTAGTTTTACCGTTTTTTAAATTTTCAAGTGTTTGCCTCTTACGGTTTCCAAGATATAGCAAATTGTCAAAATTACATAGTCAAAATTGCATTAACTGATGGACGACCCTTTAATTTAATTTTTTTTAAATTTTAGTGTTAATTGTTGTAATCTGTATAAAATTACACTAATTTTACAAATTTCAAGTTTCAATATACAATTCTATGTATATTACATGGGATTTTAACATATTTCGTTGCACGTTTTGGAACACCCTTTAATTTTTAATTCTCATGTATTTGTTGTTGTAGCGGCTAAGGTTATACATACTCTGTCCGTAGCTCTTACGATTCCTGAGAAAATACCGTGTGACGGCAAGACGGACAGACGGACAGCGTAGCGAAAACAAGAGGTTTCTTTTCACCTTTGGTGTACGGAACCCTAAAAAACAACAGTTTCAACACTAAATTCTTCTTGATATTTTGAAAAAATATAGAGACAAAGTAGATTTTGATTTTTATGGTAAATCGATTTTATTTGCGTTGAATCTCAGGAGCACTAGAAATAGGGCAGGTTTATTAATTTTTTTATAGCTATGCTATTTATGTCACGATATAGATGCTAGGACATGATTTTCGTAACAAAAATAGTCAACACTATTACAGTTAAAAATTTATTTTTGTTTTCATTTCTTTGTACTTAGAACAGGGGTACAAAAACACACGAAACAAATTGTTTGATTTTGTTTTGATTCGGTCTTTGCAGTGAGTGAAACAAAAACATAACGAAAACAATTTGCTCAATTTGCCACAAGCAATGAATTAATTTAATCCTACGCCGCTAAAAATGAAAATAATGTGAAATAAATACAAACGTTTTGAAATATTTGCAGTGAATTTGACATCATGATATAATATAATTTTATTGTATTGTTATTTAACACATTAATGCCCCAATTCAGTTAGAAGATTTTGTACGTTTTTGTTTGAAAATACTTTTGAGTTCTAGTGTTTGAATTCTCTTAAATATTTTCTTCAAAAATGGGTGTTGTATTTGAAAATGAAAAATAAAAATATTTTGCCATGTTTTTAAAACATAAAAATTGAAGTATTATGAAATAGTTTTAAGATATATGAAAAATTATGTGTTGGGGATAATGTTTGGAACAAAAGGATAAAGCAAATACGCGAGCCTTTTAGCATAGACAGTAAATAATAATTGTTTTAAAGAATCACAACTGCTGCTGTTTTTTTTCGTCCATAGACAAGGCGATACAATCGTCGTACAGACGATTAGGGCATAAGTTTATTTTTTATAAATTTCTTAAAGGAATTTGTTTTTTAAACCATTTTTTTCTTATTTAATAATGTTATAACTTTCATGCAAAAAAAAAAACATAGGCGTAGCTAGGCCTTTCTGGGGGGGGCCATTGCTTAAAATTTAGGTTTCAAATTTTTAAACGCACTAATAATCCCAAGTTAATATTTTACTTATTAAGTAAAATATTTTTTTTATTAAAAATACATTGAAATTGATTATTGAGGGGTTTAGCTGGATTCTATGCGCATTTCACTGTTGCTAATGCAGATCATCAGGAAACCTTTACCCAAAGTTTCTTAGAACAACTAGAGTTATTATATTATAAACTTTCATTTAAACAAATGACAAGCTTAAAACAAAAACAAAAAATTTTAAACTTATATATTATTTTTATTTCATGATTTTCAAAATGAGTACGAAAAAATAATTTGTTGTTGACTAGCACTTCTAGATGCAGCAACCAAATACATCTAGATGTACAAGAAGAACAAACGACAATGCAAGACTGTTGTAAGCTTAGGTTGTTAAAATTGAGCTTTTATTACAAACCAAACTTTCAACAATTTGTAATACGATGAATCAAAATAATTCACATTTTCTACTTGCAATAAAAGCTAAGTATATAAAGCTGAAATCTATATCAACTGACACCACACACAGTGGACCAAATACAATGAACGCTGATGATGGAGGTGTAGTGCCTTAGCAAACAGCTAGTTGTTCCGTTCTATTAAGTTTTGTCAGAATATTTACAATTTACTTTGGTGTTAGTTGTTCATTAGTAATTATTATATTGGCTCACAAAGGGATACAACTTTAGCCTGATCCAATCATAAATAAATTAACAATAAATATATTTTGTTGTAAATATAAAAACAATTATTAATGGAAATAGTATATGAAATTTTCTTTTAACTTATTTCTAAAGGTTTTATTTCATAAAACCTATATTATTGCATAAATGTAATTCATTGTTGTCTTCGATGTCGAAAAAAAATTAATGACTTTCGCGCATAGTCATACTCAATACAAAGTAGACTTTAACGGCCCTGTGTATAAGTAAAAATTGGCATGAAGTTAGCATAAGTGACGAAATTGAACTGGGTGTTAACATGTTCTTAAATACAATTTTACCTTAAAAATGGTCGCAAAACGTAGTTTTAACCCACTACTAAGTTCTAGCGTGATTCATTGCAAAACTCTTTAAAATCATGTTCAATTTTGTCAGTTATGCTAACTTCATGCCAGTTTTTGATTATTAATATGACCGTAAGAGTCTAGAACCAGTATTTTGTATGCTAATGCTGGTTTAAAAATTTTTAAGGTATACTTTCCTTTGACTATTAATATACGCCATTTAATTCTGAGTTATACTCACTATTACTAAATATATTTAATAAAATTTTAAAGCATTCCCAATAGTTTGCAAATTTATTGCAAATGAAAAATTAAAAAAATTTTATATTCCTTTTCCCCTCACTACACCAGGTCGATATGTTTTTATGTACTTCATTAAATGTTTGCCAATCAGTTTATTGAAGTGGCTTGAATAGTGAATGTGAAGCTGTTCATTTTTAAACATTAATGATAAGCAACGTCTGCCACATGCCACATCATCATTGTACTCGTACACACAAGCTATTTGAACATTTCCATGGCATCCTTGAGTAGAATTTCCTTTACTAATGAAGTGATTTGCAAATGAGATCATTATTAATTCAGCATACTGTCCTTCCAATTAATTTGGTGCAGCAGCACACTTATTCAGAGTTTGATTGGTCATATTGGATATATTGTGGCAGTTGAACATAGAAATTTGATTAAAAAAAAAAGTTGAGAGAAGCCATCATGCAAATATTTATGTAATTTTTTTTTTTTGGTAGAATATTTTGTATATGAAAAGGAAAATATAATACACAACAATACCTTTAAAAAAAGTATATATGTATATTCGAGTATAGAAATTTAAAAAGTTAACACTTAGTTAAGTTTAAGTGCCCCTGTGGCTGAGTGGTAGCAATGCTGGCCTTTCAGTCCAGAGGTCGTGGGTTCGATTCCCGCCATAGACCCTGGGTGTTTTCCGCAGACAAGCTAATCGCTTCGCGGGTTGTGTTGTTTGTGTTAAAAAAAATAAAAAATAGATGTAAACATGAATTGCAGTGAAGACTGGGATGCCATTGGTCTTTATACAAGTCTCGCATTCCATTTGCATTGAAAATTCTGTATATATAAACTTTCACCACACACAGCGGACTAAGCACATCAATGCTAATGCTGAAGGTATAGCAACCTTCGTAAACAGCGTGTTATTTTATTCTAGTAGTGTCTGCTCTTTATAACCTAGGGCTTGATTTTGTAAAAAAAGATTAACATTTATTAACGCTCTAATAATCCCAAATAATTATTTTACTTATTAAGTAAAATTTTTTTTTTATTAACAATACATTGAAATTGATTTTTGAGGGGTATAGCTGAATCCTATGCGCATTTCACTGTTGCTAATGCAGATCATCAGGGAACCTTTACTCAAAGATTTCTTAGAACAACTAGAGTTATTATGTTAAACTTTCATTTAAGCAAATATCAAAGTTGAAACAAGAACTCGATAATCAACATGTTTTTTATTTTGTCACTTTATCATTGCTGTAATTTGAATTTTTCCATATAAAATTGTTCCACGCTTAACGTTTTCGTTTTTAAAATTTGGCCCTTGATATTGTTTAAACGATTTTTTAATTAAAAAAAATCATCACATATTGCCTTGGCTTATGTCCTAATTCAGTAAGAAGATTTAGGACGTTTTTATTTGAAAATACTTTTGAGTTCTTGTGTTTGAATTCTCTTAACTATTTTCTTCAAAAATGGTTGTTGTCTTTGATAACGATTAATACAACTATTATTGCCATGTTTTTAAAACACAAAAATTAAATTAAAGTATTATACAATAGTTTGAAAAATATATGAAAAATTATGTGTTGGAAATAATGTTTGGAACAAAATCATAAAGCAAATACACAAACCGTCTAGCATAAACAATAAATAATAATTGTTTTAAAAAATCACAACTGCGGCTTTTGTTCGTTCTTACACGCAAAGAAAAAATATGGTTGAGGTAACCATAATCAAACAGCAACATACTATGATTGAATTATATGGTTGCAGTCAAATCATATTATTGTTAATAGAAAAGCAACCCTTAATAATATTATTATCTGAGTTAATAATAATATTATCTACGAAAACAATGAAATTTGTTATATCTAATATTGGTATTGTAAATATGACAACACTATTGTTAGATATAACTAAAGTATAATTGAGACTCACCATACCATGTTCTAATATTATATTAATATTGTTAAATACGACCACAGTATTATTTAATGTAATAATACTATTTTAATTTTTAATCATATATTTATTGTCGAAACAGCTGTGTGTTAAATTCGAAATAAAAATAAATTAATATTGTTGAAATAAAATGTATATATAGAAATGTATACTTACACGAGATACTGACATGTCTGTATAAAGAGATAAGAGATAGACAAATGTTTATATATTTTTATTGGTCTACCCTTTTGTTTTATACTTTATTTATTTATTCATTTATTTCACACCACACGTGCACTACCGATAGCTTAAAAACGAAATACTGAACTGTCAGATGTTTCTAAAAAAGATTTTTTTAAAAACTTAACATAGTATGGTTGTGGATAACATTACATTGTTATTTACATCATATTATTTTTAAATAATGACACAAATTATGTTGTTGTCATAAA
This sequence comes from Tachina grossa, assembly GCA_949987645.1. Lineage (NCBI taxonomy): Eukaryota > Metazoa > Arthropoda > Insecta > Diptera > Tachinidae > Tachina > Tachina grossa. The sequence goes on from OX465275.1 coordinate 34,159,153, forward strand.
TTTTTAACAAAACTATATTGTTAAACTCTAACCATATCACACTTTTTTATGGATGTGATAATGTAATTATTAAATTCAAGCATTACCCTGTTTATCGTAACGAAATAAATGTTTAAAATAACAATTACTAGTTTTCAACGACTACACATTTGTTTCAGAGAACATAATATTGTTTTCTCAACCATTCTACAACCACATCTTTTCTTTGCGTGTAGGCAAGACGATACAATCGTCGAACAGACATAGAGCATTAGTCAAGACATGAACCATAGACTAACCTTTTAATTACAAAAAAAAAAAAAAAACATTATATCTCTTTTAGCTTTATATGTGGGTAAATAAATTACCAGTAGAAAGCGCTGCGTTACAGACCTCTGTAGTTTGTTTCTCCTCATTTACTTTAAAAATTTAAAATATTAATAATGTAAAAAGAAATTATTTATAGAGTGAAAAATAATATATTCAACTTTTGCTTGAATCGAAAATAAATTCTTTAAATCAAATTCATTAGTCAAAAAAACCCATATGTCACTTATTACAAATTGTAATGGAGCAAAAAATAAATTATCCTTGTTTTTCAAAGAGCAAATAAGTGTGTATATAAGTATGTGTATATAAACTCTATAAATACGTTGGTGAAGGCTATATAAGATTGAAAGTTGTATATACATTTGCTAAAAAATAATTCAATGCTATACTCATCATACCCTTTTATAAAAATAAGAGTCAGTGAAGAGGTTTTTATTTTCAATCCCATACTAGATATTTAATTAAAAATTCCTGCCATAAATTTGAAAGCTCAAGCCTTTTTGCTTAATTAAAATAATTCTCAAAATAATTTTATCTTCACTTCATTGACTTTTTAAGTAGTTTCCACAAACTTTGATCACAAAGGGAACATGTACACACACACACACATACACACACAAAAGTCACTCAATTACTCTTTGAAATGAAAACAGCACTTATATAATTTTACAAGTAAAATTAGTTTAACCACACAGTTTTATTTGCTTAATATTACTATAACATCCACGTAGTAAAAAATACAACAATATTCAAACTTTTTGATTGTATGTAAAATTAAAAAATAAAAAACAATAATTTACACTTTAAATGTCAACTTAAGCTTATGTAGATAAATAAACGTATGAGCACAAATCGCTTAATATGTTTAATAGTTGTGAGCATTTTAATAAAAAACAGGTAAGATTCGGCTGTACCGAATCTTATATACCCTTTACCAAAGTGTTTTTATGTAGTATAGAGATACATACATAAGCACATACATAAAGTATAAACAAAAAGAAAAAATAATTTGACCTAGTTACTTTTATCTACAAAAAAAAATAAATTTACAAATCCTAGAATCATTATATTAGATTTTTCTGATTCCTTATATCACTCTAGTAGTTCTTAAAAAAATATAGAAAGTGTGTTAAGTAAAAAAAGAAAAAACGAAATTTAAAAAAAATGTTTTATTTAGTTACTTTAATATCCAGAAAAAAGGTCAAAGTTTCCAGCTCTGGAGCTGTGGTTTTTATTTTTATAATTTTTTACACCAAACTTTTCTTTCCAAAGGGTAAAATATGTATAATCTATAAAGGAAAAAATTCATTAGACTTAGTTACTTTTATATATCACTAAAAATGTAAGTTTCCCAACCCTGATATCATTCTTTTTGATTTTTCTGATTTCTTACACCAATCTCTTTCTTTAAAGAATTTAAGATATGTTTAATTTATAGAAAAAAGGAAAAATTTGTTTTATTAAGTTGCTTTTGTACAAACAAAGTTAAAGATTTCCAACCCTGGAATCGTCTTTTTAATTTTTTTAATTGTTTTTTTTTTATTTTAAATACCAATTTTTTTCGTACTCAAGCATAAAATAAGTTTATCTAATAAAAAAAATATAAATTAATTTTCGGTAGTTAATTTTTTATACAACAAGGAGTGTAAGATTCCCAACCTTGGAATCCACCTTTTTGTTTTTTCTGTATTCTTAAAAACAATCTTTTTTAAGAATGTAAGATATGTTTAATTTATAGTAAAAAAAAAGAAAAATTTGTTTTAGTAAGTTATTTTGTATAAGAAATAAGGTTTTCCAACCCTGGAAACGTCGTTTTAATTTTTTAATTTTTTTTTAATTTCAAATACCAAATTCATTCGTACTGAAGTATAAAATAAGTTAATTTTATAAAAAAAATTAAAATTAGTTTTCGGTAGTTAATTTTATATATCACAAAAAGTGTAATTTTTCCAGTCCTAGAACCGTTCTTTTTGATTTTTCAGATTTCGTACACCAATATGTTTCCTTTAAGAATATAAGCTATGTTGAATATATAGAGAAAAAGAAAAAAATTGTTTAGTAAGTTTCTTTTGTATAAGAAAAAAGTTAAAGTTTTCCAACCCTGGAAACGTCTTTTTCATGTATTAATTTTTTTTTTAATTTTTAGTATAAATTTACTGTGTACTGCAGTATAAAATAAGTTAATTTAATAAAAAAAAATAAAAAAATAGTAAGACCTAGTTACTTTTATATATCTCAAAAAGTGTAAGTTTCCCAACCCTGGAATCATCCTTTTTGATTTTCCTGATTTGTTACACCAATCTCTTTCTTTTAAGAATCTAAGATATGTTTAATTTATAGAGAAAAAGAAAAAATTTGTTTTAGTAAGTTACTTTTGTATAAAAAAAATTAAAGTTATCCAACCCTGGAAACGTCTTTTTAATTTTTTTAACTTTCTTTTTTATTTTCAAATACCAATTGAATTAGTACTGAAGTATAAAATAAGATAATTTAATAAAACAAATATAAAAATTAGTTTACGGTAGTTAATTTTTTATATCACAAAAATTTTAAGTTTCCCAACCCTGGAATTTTTGATTTTTCTGATTTTTTAACCCAATCTCTTTTTTCTTAGAATAAAAGATATATTTAATTTATAAAAAAAAGGAAAAATTTTTTTTAGTAAATTAATTTTGTATAAAATTGTATAAAAAAGTTAAAGTTTTCCAACCCTGGAAACGTCTATTTAATTTTTTTAATATTTTTTTTTTTTATTTTTTTTTTTTTTTTTTTTGTTAAGAAATATTAATTTTATTCATACTGAAGTATAAAATAAGTTTATTTAATAATAACAAAAATTAAAAATTTTAAAAACCCCCGACCCCCGGCTGGACGGATTTTTAAGAACCCTCTCTATCAAATCATCTTTCAAACAGAAAAAACTAAATGAAAATCGGTCCAGCCGTTTGGCCTGTACGTGGACACAGACAGACACACAGACACACACTACAAACTTATAACACCCCTTTTTTAGTCGGGGGTTAAAAAAATAATAATAACTAGTTTTCGGTAGTTATTTGTATGGAAAAATGAAGTTTAAGCTTCCCAGCTCTGAGACCGTCTGCTCGATTTTGCTGATTTTCAATACCAATCTTATTTCGACCATTTCTGATACACCAGTCCAAGAACGAAGTCTCTAGCTTTTCTGGGAGCTGAGGAAAACCGATTTCACGTACAGACAGGCGGACAGACGGAAATCGCTTATTCGTCTTCCCTATGCATAAGGATCCAGAATATATATACTTTATGGCTCGCTTATTAATATTCTGGAAATTACAAATGGAATGACAAACCTATATATAACCTTTTACCATTTTTTGGTAAAGGGTATAAAGACATTATTCATTTGTTTATATTTAAAAATATATTTAAAAGGATAACAAGGAATTAGTGCGCATGTACAATCTTTGTGTGTGTGTGTGCGTGTGTGTTTAATGGCAATGATTTTATCTATTCAATAACGTGTAGAATGTCTTTTACACATCCATTAATAAAAGAGCAGAAGGAAAATATTAAACTTTGCTTTTGTTAATGATGTTTTTTTACAGAATAGTTTGTTTAATGCAAAAAAAAAAAAAAATACAAATTCATAATTGTAGATCTACCATATTTTATAGTCTCGCAAAAGTTTGAAAGTGTTAAAAATAAAATGGAATTTTCACAGTTTAATAATAATTCTTGACATCGCGATACATGAATAAAGGAATGAATGAATGAATTAAGTTAAACGGGAAACACAAGACACTACAAGCGAAGTAAATCTTTTCTATCAGTTACCTTGTGCTAGATCACCTCATCTAGATCTACTCTCCTGATGAGTCTCAAGATTGCCAGTGGGCAGTGTTGGGAGTTAGGGCTGTCAGATGTAGCGATTTCTCGCCCAACGTGACGGTTTTTCAACTTGTTTAGTGTCCAAATTTTTGGTTTACCGACATAACGTTTCTTCAGGCGATAAATAAATTTGTTGGCGATTTTTCTAGCTATTTTCTTTTAACAAAATTAACTTAAAATTTTTTCAATTCAGGAAAATTATTTTGTTGAAGGAGCAGTTTCAAAAATAAGTCCTTCAAAAAATTCGTCTGCGAAAAGTTAAAACAACTTGATTTTGATGATTTTTCTCATATTAATTATAGTTATTAATGTATTTTGTATTTGGAAGAGAAGAAATTACAATAATTAATATTTGGCGATTTTGTTTCCAGTTTTGGCGATTTTCTGATTAATTTTTATATGACCATTTTAAAAAAAATTTATATTAAAAAAAGTTTTAAATTAGAACAAATTTATTATCAAATATATACTAAGAAAAACTACATGAAACTGATTTTTGGCGAGTTATGGCGTTTTTCAAAATGAATTTGGAGAACTAGGTCGAACAAATTCTGACATCGCTCCCATCTAGCATTTGGAAGATAGTTTTCTGAAAAATCACCTTGCTGAGTCTTTTTAGATCACTATTCGTGATCAAAAACTGACTCGAAAGAGATTCGCTCTAATGTGTAAAAATAGTTCGATTTAAAGTACAATAACAAATTGTATAGCAATCACAAATTAATCATAAATATGTGTAAAATGTGACTATTATTTCCGTTTGCTATTATCATATTTCACTTACCTGGTAGATTGAGAAATGCTTAATCAAAAACAAATCATGCAGGTGTTTTAAAAGTGATTATAACTATGTATTTTATGATCATATTTTACGCAGATAGATGATTAAACACTACTTTATATGTTGTTTTTAAGTTGCCTCGTTGGCAACCTTTACGTATAATGTCAACAAATATTTTTCATTTATAAAAGTTAAATCGAATGTGAAATTAAATGATGAAACAGAACAAGTCTGCAGCTTAAGGAAAAATCGATTTCAAATTAACAGAGCCCATAATAAAATCAACGGCAGTAACTTCAACTGCTCTCTGATTTATGTTATATATTCTTTGTGCTAATTTTTCTTTACAAAATGTATGAAATTTATTGAAAGTGTGGTAGCATAAGAAAAAACGCTGTCAAAATAAAATAGGTTCTGTCTCTGGACTGCTTTCTGTAACTTCCTTTTGGTGTCAATTTGTATGCAAAATGTGTTTATGCCGTAATTCTGTTTTGCCATTAAACGTAGGACTCAGAAAGCTGACTCAAAAAATACTCGGAAAAAAGTCAAATACGATTAGAAATGCGACTGATAAATGACTCAAATAACAGTCATAAATGACAATAAAAAGACTCATAAACTGACTGTGTATTTCTCAAATATGACTTGTAAGCGATTAGAAACATGGCTGAAAGACAATTCGTAAAAGAGTAAAAAATTAAGCGAAATAAGACTAATAAATGATCAGAAAACGATTCGAAAAAGACCTTAAATACTACTAGAAAAGGGTTCTAAACTAATATAGAAAAAGACTCATAAATGATTTATCAAGAAGAGTCGCGGGTAGTCACGTTTTTCTACCGACAAAAGTATAATTTATGATTAGAAAATGAGCGCATACTCTAGCTTTTTAATCGCGCAGAGGAGTCAAAAAAGACTCGAATTTGATTGAAAATTTCAAAAATTGCTGGCTGTTGGGAGCTCCTAATCCTCCAGTAAGTGCTTGTATATACAATAGGCTGTATCTTCTGTGGCATAGCTCTTCACAATCCTTCAGAATATGCTCTGGAGCTTTATCGTCGTAATCGCAAAATCTGCACAGTCTGTTACTCTAAATGACAAGCCTGTTATCGCGATATAATATCTTTGGCAAAAAGGAAAAATTACTTAAGTCGAGTTGAGCTGATTTCGAGTCAAAGGTACTTTTGTAATCTGTCTATTTAAAAGAACATCTGGTCAAAATCTCAATTAATTTGTGTGATTTTTGAGGAAGTTATAGCACTACGACTCGCGGCCTATCTTTTTTAAACTTCTAATATCATTTGTAATAATAGCTTAATTTTAGGCTATACTTTGAAATATTTCAACTTAAATGTATTAATTGTAGAGTGTAGAACAATATTTGCTTAAAAAAAAATAAAGTTTAATAGAGAATTTCTCAATTTAACTGTAAAAGAAATAAATTTCTGAAAATCGACTTGAACGCTTAACAGCCTGTTTTTAGAAAACATAAGCCCTTTTGTTTTTATGTTTCGTTTATAAACGATAACGTTTAAAATTTGATTTTTATAAAACATATTCTAAAGCTTTCGTTTTGACATAAAAAGAGCTTTTTAGGTATAACCAAAAATTTTCACTCACAAAACTATTACAGTGAAGGAATACAAAAAATAATATATATTAAAAAAATTTTTCTATGAAAAATTTTAAATAAAATTCATTTAAAATTAATTAATAAGGGGATAAGCAATTTAATTTTTAATTGATTTTAGCATTCAATTGGAAATCCATGTGCCCATTAAAACTGATTTTTATTGCATTTCGTATTTTCCGTTGTTTATTAGAACTAATTTTTTTTCCTATAACTTTTACTTTATTTTGACTCAATGCTTAAATTTTCTGTGATTTTTTTGACAGTTAAATAGTGGAAAATAAAGCAAAAATTATTTGTTTATACTGAATTTGGTGTTGATTCTTTCACAGAAGCAAGGGAAACATCTTTGCTTTGTACCGAAGTCGAAGATTCGTTCTTACGAAACTTAAATCAATCCGCTTATAGAAAAAGCCGTTAAGATTTTTTCGTTTAATTAATTGTTTTGTAATTTATGGTAAAAAATAAAAGGAAAATATAGTTTTTCACTGTTTTAAGTCAGTTTACATTCTAAAATTAAAAATAAAATAACATTTTCGTTAAAGTCAAACGAAAAATATGTAGACTGATTTTTAATTAATTTTACATATAAAATTTCATGAGTGTGAAAAACTGACAGCTCTTTTGTTGTCACACACATGAAAATAAATAAATGTTTTAAAAACGAAAACATCCCTACTGAAACTAACACAAACAATATTTTTTTACTAACACATTTGCAAAAATTTTACATTTAATTCAACAGTTATTATAGTGTCTTTACTCTAACATATATGCTAGAGTGGATCGTCTAATACACATATGTCAAAATTTTTAAAATATTGAATTTTACTGAAAATAATTTATAGTTATAAATTATAAAAGTGGTAAAAAGAATTATGGTGTTTGTGAAAAGGTAAGATAAAAACAATAATGAACAAAAGAAATTTTATACAGTTTAATTAAAAATATACATATGTACATACATATGTACGTATTCGTTTCTTTTTCAATTTTCAGATATGTATTTGGAAAGATCAAGATGCGTTGTGGGTTGAAGAAGGCGGTAATACAAAATTCATTCTGTCTGTGAAAAGGTTATAAAAGTATTAAAAAGATAAGTAAAATAGTGAATAAAAGAAATTCACAAAGTTTAATTTAATATGTATATTTATTTTCAAAATTTTAGATATTTGTAAAGAGGAAGATGCGTTGGAGATAAAAAGGTGTGAACAGGACTTGATGCCGCTGAAGTTATTTGGTGTTTTATTTGTATTATTATTTGTTTTAAATATGTTATATACTTGTATAATTTAAAGTTATTTTTTAAAAAGCAAATAAAATAAAAATTATATTTGCTGTCAATATATCAATCATAAATGAATACTCAATTGTGGCGGATATATTATTCAATTATGAACAGTCAAACTTGAGTAATATTTATGCTACCATTGATTAGTAAAAAGCACTGGAGTGAACAGTTCAACTATATGTTATATTCATTGGTTAGAGAGAGAGATGCAACATCACACGTACACAAAAGTTTCCATCACATTTTTCATTTTGCCTTTAACAATGTGATAGCAACTTTGTTCTACGCATTGATGAATATATCCTGCATTACTTCCGATCAAATGAGCAGTCAATTGACTGGTAGTGTTCTTATAGGGATGGTTTCATTCGTTATTTTAAAGAATTTATATACTTATTCATTTTCGAAAAACATGCTGTAAAAGTGCTCTCCTGCGAAACTATAATATATGGCTCAAGAAGTTTTTCCTTATTTGTATAACATCCTAAAATATAACATAAATTAATTGAGAATTTCACCAATATAAATAAATTAAAATTTTAGCCAGGGATACTGTAAAATATGCAGCTTACGGATATACTATTAACGCAAAATCAGCTTAGCTCGACTTGAGCACTTTTCCCTATTTTGCCACATATATTAAGAATATATATAAGTACGTAAATGGAGTACAGACGACATTACAAAAATTTTTTATAAAGCTAAAAAAATAAAATGGAATAATATTTATTTAAAGAACTTTGAAGTTACGTATGTAATTAAAAAAAAAAAAATAGTAGCAAATAATAATCACTAGAGTGAAAACTAATATAAACTCACCACATGTTTATTCCTACTTGTTCTACTGAGATTTCCTTGTACATCCTTCCAAGTTCTAAACTCATTAAATTACTTGTGTTTTATTGTATGCCATCACACACACCGTATATTATTAATTTAGGCGTAAACATAAAACAAAAGCATTTCTTCTGCTTACTCCCATTTTATTACAATTTTATTTAACCATATCAAATCCTTAAATTTTATTTCCAAATGATAAAAGTTCGTTAAATGATTTCGAATTAATGAATTTGTTTTTGCTAGTTTTAATGAAGCACAGTATGTTGTTTATGCTATACTTCTCTGATGCTTTATTTATTAAGCCTGTAAAACAAACAAACAAACAATTGTATATACATTTGTTAGCATATACATATACATACAAACAACGTATCTGCTAAATTTAATAAATGAACGGAAGAGTTGAATAGATTGTCCTGGGGTAAGTCTAAGGGTATAAGGCGTGTTTTGTTGTTTGTTTAAGTTTACTCGTGCTGAATTTTAACCCAAAAGTTTACTAAAAATAATGCTTTAGTTTTTGGTTTTAAGCCAACTTGGGTTTAGTCGATGAAAATACATTTTGTACAGATCTTATTAATTCTTTCTTTGTTTGCAATACTTTGCTCAATAATATCTTAGAAAGGATTTTCTTGTTTTTCACAAATAAAATAGAGAAAAAATTACTTTATTGAAATTTTATCAGAAAAGTTTTTGTTTTAAGGGCCTTTTACTTTATAGGAGTATGTATGTTGGAATTAATACAAAAGGCAACTTTGCCAACTAAGCTGCCTTATGTTACTCTAAGGTGTTGAATTGTTAATAAATAATACGTAGAGTGTGTAGTGTAGAAATAAAGGAAAAAGGTATTATAATGATGAATGGATTTAACAAGAAAATATTTATATACATACGAGTACATACACAGGAAGAACAAATTTCGTTAGAAATATACATTTTTGTCTTTTACACCAAAGGTGAAAAGGAACCCTGAAATTTGGACAGACTATGTAGAACCTTGGCCGCTACAACAACAAATACATGAGAATTAAAAATTAAAGGCTGTTCCAAAACGAGCAACGAAAAATGTTAAAATCCCATGTAATATACATACAATTGTATGAACATATGTATATTGAAACTTGAAATTTGTAAAATTAGTGTATTTTTATACAGACTACAACAATTAACACTAAAATTTAAAAAAATTTAAATTAAAGGGTGGTCCATCAGTTAATGCAATTTTAACTATGTAATTTTGACAACTTGCTATATCTTGGAAACCGTAAGAGGCAAACGCTTGAAATTTTCAAAAACGGTAAAACTAAAAAATCCGAAAATTATAAAATCGCTAAACAAAAAAAAGAAAAAAAAATCGCCAAAAATTAAAAAAAAATCGCTAAAACAAAAAAAATCGCCAAAATTAAAAAAAAACCTAGCACTAAAATAAATCGCCAAATTCGAAAAAATCGCCAAAATGAAAAAATCGCCAAAATGAAAAAAATGTCGCCAAAACTAAAAAAAATTTATTGGAATTGTTACAATTTAAGTTTAAAATTTTTAAACGCACTAATAATTCCAAATTAATATTTTGCTTATTAAGTAAAATATTTTTTTATTAAAAATACATTGAAATTGATTATTGAGGGGTTTAGCTGCATCCCAATCTCATTTCACTGTTGCTAATGCAGATTATCAGGGAACCTTTACCCAAAGCTTCTTAGAACAACTAGAGTTATTATATTATACGCTTTCATTTGAACAAAGGAGAAGCTCAATAACAAATAACAAAGTTGAAACAAAAAAAAATTTTTGTATAAAAAAAACCGCAAAAATGCAACAAATCGCCAAAAATAAAAAAAGCCAAAATGAAAAAACGCCAAAAACCGAAAAAAATCGCCAAAACGAGAAAATAAATTGTCAAAACTAAAAAAAAGCCAAACCTTAAAAAAGTCGCCAAAACCGAAAAAACGCCAAAACAAAAAAACCCTAAGAACGAAAAAAAAGCCAAAACTATATATTATATAGGATGAAGTTTGTATTAAATTACATATATAGTGTTCCTACGGAACCCTTCGTGCGCGAGTCAGAGTCGCACTTTACTGAATTTATTTAGTTTAAGCAAGAGTGGTGAAATAAAATTTAAGTGCAGGATGAATTTTTGGTTTTTATTTCCTCAGCTGCTCTGGGAATCATTTTGTGCACAAAATAATGACTTTTTACGGTTAATATACTGAAGAAAAGCTTAAAATTCTAATGTTATATAAATATTTCATATGATTCAAAGGAAATGTTACCGCTGAGTGTTTTATATAAAAACTTTATTTACATATATAAAAACACTGAATTGTTGTATATATATTTTATGAAAACTCTAATCTATTAATATTAGAAAATTAATTTGTTGGTGCTTAAGCACGTTTAATTTAATATAGTTTCTTCTAAGAAAACTCATCAGTAGACTTTAATTAAATATTTCTTGAAATAACAAAAATTAAAAATTTTAAAAACCCCTGAATATATCTAGAGAACATGCGATATCTTTTAAACGGCTGGACCGATTTTCTTAAACCATGGCTAAGAACCCTCTCGATCAAGTCACCTTTCAAACAGAAAAAACTAAATCAAAATCGGTTGGTTTGGTCTGTACGTGGACACGGACAGACGCACAGATACACAGATACACACTACAAACTTATAACACCCCTTTTTTTAGTCGGGGGTTAAAAGCTAAAACAAATCGATATTTTCATATAAATAGAAAAATACTTATGTGCATAAATACAAACCTTCAAGAATCCTTAAAGAAATTTAAAAATTTTTTTTTTAGCTTTTTCAAAAGTTTTTGTGTTGCATTCTACCAACAACGAACAAAGATTCTTCAAAAAATTTTTGGTAAATTTAAATGATTTTTCATTGGAGCTTTGGTATATAATTTTTTGAATGTGGATTTAAAAAAGTTAAAAAAAGTTTTTTTTTTGCTATAAATACACTACAACACACGATTATATTCAATCAAGACTCTCTTTATAAGATGTGCCGAAAAAAAACCTTTTAAATGATAGGTACGCTTCAATAAACAGATATTTTAGTATGAAGCTTAGTATGATTTTAAGCTGAAGTGTAACGTTAAGAAGAAACTGAGTTTATTAAAAAAAAAATGCAGTAAAAATAGTTTTCAAAGAAGTCAACAATACTCTGAACTTGCATTCTGGTTTAGATACTACAAGTCAGGATAATTTTTAATGACTTTTACATAATGTTATCATTGCAAGAATTTATCCTTTTTGATATTATTTCAGTGAATCCAAAGGTAAATTATATCTTATTTTTTATATTCGTTTAATAAGTGCAAAAGAATTAATTTTTTCTTAAACACGTAGAAAAAAGTGTATAAGTCGAGATGAGCTGTTTTTTGAGTAAATGGCACCCTTGCAATGTAAATGTTTGAAAGTACTTCTGGTCTAAATCTCGATTAGTTTCTGTGCTTTTTCAGGAAGTTGTAGCAGTATGACTTGCGACCTATCTTTTTTACACTTCTAATCTAATTCTAGTGAATTAAACGATGTTTGCTTAAAAAAATAAAAGTTTACAGAGAATTTCCCAATTGAACTGCAAAAGAAATAAATATTTGAAAATCGACTTGAACGTTTAAAAGTGCTCGCCTGCAAAACACTAAAATATGATTTAAGCATTTTTTCCTTATTGCCACAGAAATATATAGAGTTAGAAAAATCTCACCACCACATATGGAAAGGTCAAATATTGCTTGTGTTATCCGTTGCTCATTTTTTTCTTTCAACGGCTAATTCACTATCATGGTTTTTTTTCGATGACATATGATGGTCAGAAACCGTACTGACTACTTTTAAGCGATATATTTTTTGCTATCTCCATTTACTAAATTAATTAATAAGAACTCGTTGCAAAGTATGACCATCGATTTGAAACATAATTGTGCTGAGCATAATAAGCAACATATCACTAAGCTTTGAAAGACTAAGAATGAGCCATATTTTTGTTTAAATTATATTTTTATACCAAAAAAAATAAATAAAAAAAATATATATAAATAAACTTTTGAGTAAAGATTTTCAAAAAATATAAACTATGTTTAATTTGAAAAAAATATGTATATATTTTTATTTAGCTAGTTTTATATACTGAAAAAAAAAATTTTAAATTTCCCAACCCTGCAACTATATTTTATTATTTTTTATTTTTAATGCTAATGTATTTATTTTCAATACATAAAAGGCCTTTAATTAACAAAGAAAAAAAATTTATTTTATTTAGTTATTTTTAGTTACCAAAAAAAAGGTTTAAAGTTTTCCAACCCTGGAATCAACCGTTTAGATATTTCTGATCTCGAATACGAATCTGTTTCTTTTAAAAATATAAAATATTTTAATTTTATAGAGAAGAATATAAAATTTGGTTTTAGCAGGTTACTTTTATATACCAAAAAATTTTAATACCCAACCCTGGAACTAATTAATATATTTTTTTTTTTTTTGATTTATTGCATTAATTTTTTTCTTTCTAATATGTTAACTATGTTCAATTAACAAAGAAAAAAATTTGTATTATTTACCAAAAAAACCTTTAAATTTTTCAACTCTGTAGCTGTGGTTTTTAATTTTTTTATTTTTATACGAAACTGTTTTTTTTCTGAGCCCTAACTTAATTTAAAAGTAAAGAAATCGAAAAATATAATTTTACATAGTTACTTTTATATACCAAAAAAAGTTTAAATTTTCCAACCCTGGAATCATTCTTTAATATTTATCTTAAACCAGTTTTTTTCAAAAATATAATATATTTAATTTATGCACTCGAAATTTTATGTAGGTAAATTATGTAGGAAAATAAATGAAAAATCATTTGAAACAAGTAAACTGTCATTTAAAAACCCCTTTCGCTTACATTTCATTTGAATCAAGATAGTTTTTCAATTATTTCTTAATATTAATTTTTTAACTAGCACAATCATTTGTTTTATTTAAAAAAAAATTTAATTTATTTATAAGTATATTTTAGATCTATTTATTAACAATTGAAAATAACTGAACATTTTAACTGCAGAAAAATCATTTTGATTTTGTAGTTGTTTTTTTTTCGTAGGACAACTGCATTTTCATTTTAGTTTGACTTTACGGTAAACTTCTGATACAACTACAAACAGTTAATGTAATTTTTTTTCAGTGTACGGAAAAGAAAAAAAATATTTTTTTATATAAAAAAATATAAAAAAAACCCAACCCTGCAATCGTCTCTTTAGTTTTTTTATTTTAAAAAGGTTTATATAACAGAAAACAAGTTACAAAAGTTAGTTTTAGCGCTAGATATACCTATATTAATTAGGAATTAAAAGTTAGTTTTCCGGCTCTGAAACCATATTTTTTATTTTGCTGATTTTCAATAGCACTATTTTTTGGACAATTTATTATACATATATAATTTGAATAGAGAAATCTGTAGCTTTTTCGGGAGCTTTGGAAAACCGGTTTCACTTAGAGACAGATGGACATCACTTATTCGTCTTTCCGATACATAAGAACCCAGAATAAATTTACCCTATATGGTCCTATATTAATATTGTGGAAATTATAAATGGAATAATAAACCTATTTAAACCCATTCTTGGTCAAGAAAATAACAAGTAAAATATAATTTTGGGAAAAATTACGTTAAAAATATTAAATTTTACAATTCTAAAAAAAAAGCTCAGATGAAAAAATTTCAATTTATAAAAAAAAAATATTTGCAATTATAGTAACTTAGTTTTTGTAATCTGAATAATTTAACAAAATATTTTTTTTTTTTAAATTTTCAGATGACGCCGCTGCAATGAGGACGATTCATTAGCGGCATTGACTATGGGACCAGAGGCATGGGTATGTGTGCGGACCCTGGGTCTTACCGGTGGTGTCAGGCATTAAGCCGAACGCGATCATCGTTCGCCACAAACAAACAAAATAGCAAAAACCAAAACATCAAACAACAGCAAAGCGCCAAAAATTGCATTCGCAAATACCAAAATAGCAATAGTAGTTGCAAACAAACTACAGCGGTTGAACAGCAACGACAATATAACGACTATCAAATCCGTTATAGCCCAAAAACAACGTTGACAGCTACAACATTATTACCCACAACAATACAGAAACCTTCAACAGCCGATTGTCTACTTACAGCAACGATACTGGAGACGTTAAAGTTTTATGATCCAACAGCAGCAGAGTCGCACCTTCAATATAATTTACCAACATTTACGACGAGGACGGCAACGACGACGACGACAACAACAACAACAACAACAAAAACATCATCAAGAGCAACAGCAATAGCAGATTGCAAAAGAAAATCAACGATAAGCTTTAAGAATATTTTACAAAAAGCGGAAGATATTTGTGGTTGGCTAAAAGCAACATTTCAATTCACAATATTGTTATTTATTGTATTATTCTTGACAAGATCAACATATGCTAATAGCAATATACCGGGTAAGAAACAAAAATATTATTTTATGATATTTTATATTTATACGGTCTAATTCATAAAAAATATTTTGTTTGACAAATTTCCCATAGAAATATGTCAAATAAGCTCTTAATAAACCTGAAATATTTTTTATGAATAAGGCAGATATACCTTAATTACTTATGGGAATTATTTAAGTAATTTTTCTTTGATTTAAGATTCCTGAAAGGGCTCCATAAAAAATAATAAAAATGGAGCCCAAAATCTAAGGCCACTAGTGCACAGTGGGGGATTTTTACAAAAAAATGGAAATAATTCTGCAGTTGCTAAAGTGATTCGATTGTTGTTAACTTACGTGCAGCATTTTTGGAAGTGTTACAGAGTTTAAGTTTGGAATTTGAATTTAATATATTTAATGGGAGTAGAGCCACAAAGCCTCAAACTGGGTCACCTCGGGTCAATGAAAAATTCAATTTTATAACAAGCTAAAGTTTTTAATCTGAAACAAAAAATATTTTGCAAGTAGATTTTTCTATTTACAGCTAAAAAAAACTCAGCTTAGAAAATAATTGAGAAAAAAAAATTAAATTTTAGCTTTTTCAAGAACCTGGGTCCACTGTTCTGCTAACGTAGAAGTCAAATTTAGTCCGATTTTATTTAAAACAAAATATATAGCATTTAGTTTGTTTTTTGTATTAAAAATTATTAATTAATAGCATAGACAGACGACAGCGTTAATTTGCATTAACTGTCTTAATGCAAATTAACTTGTGAATTATCCTCATCCGTAAATGCACTAAATGACAGTGAATTAATACTGAATTCAGCTATATGATAACACAGTCCTCATATGGTAACACCGTCAACAATCAATCAAATGTTGGCAAATTGTTTTGGTTTTCAAAATTAAAATGCGATTCGGTCAGAAAATATAAGTTATTTTAATTGTTTTTAGAAAAAGAGCAAAGAAATATTAAAATCGAGACACATTTTTTCCATTTTAATATTTCCAAGGAAAATTATCGAAGTGTGTGGCACGAAAGGGATGTACAGATTTTGTTTACTTAATGCAAATACTGTCGTCTGTCAAAGTAAATTTTTAATTCACATTAGTGAGATTTTAATGCAAATTAACGCTGTCGTCTGTCTATGCTATAAGTCAAAATTAATGCACAATTCAAATTAAAATTTTAAAGAATACCTAATTTACATTAAGGTTTTTTTTCATGAAATTAGTTGCATAAAAGAATTATCATATGTCAATAAAAGGCTTCGTGGAGCAACTCATATCGAAAAAGTTGTCAAAAATGCATCGGATATTCATTTTATATTCAATGAATAATTTCATATTTCAAATTTTATAGCTCTGCAATTAGCAAAAAGAAAAAATTTCGTGAAATTTCATGAAAAAATCCTTAATGTAAATTCGATTTTTCGCGGTTTTTTTTGCTAAAAAAGTTTGTTAATCGTTTCGCAATTAAATTTTTTTTTTGTAAAATTACCAATTTCATGTCTATACTTATTAAAAAGGTAATACAATAAGAAATATTACAAAGATATCTTTAGTTAAAAATTTTCGTTATTAAAGAAATCAGATCGTTGCGAAATATATCTATATATTTTTAACCAACTTCAAAAAATGGAGAAGGTTATCTGTTCGCCTGTACTTTCTTTATAACATTATTACTTCATAGCTCAGTTAAATTTAGACCAACTGTAAAAATAATTATTTTTTTATCTGAAATTAGTCCCATTCCGAAGATGGTGCGGAGGGGGGGCGGGGGACATGCCCACAAACTTTTTTATTTGATTTTATGATATTCTACTCTTATGATAACTGCGAAAACTAGCAAACTACTTCGGTTCTTGTATTTACATAATTTTAAGTTGAAAAAATGGGAGGGCCTACGCCCATTAAAATATATTTTTATATTTTACGTGGTTCTACGTAATCGCTTTTTACAACTCTTGCCACAAACCTTGTGTCGTAAAATAGACGCAATCTTCCTTTTACAAAAATGGGCAAATTCACGCCCATTTAAATTTAATATTTTTTTAAGTGGTTCTACTATATTAATTTTTAAACTTTTTAATACATACCATGGACTCTGAAAAACACCAAATCTTGCATTTAAAAAAATGGGCGGAGGAACGCCCATTAAAATTAAATTTTATTTTTCACTTACTTCTTCTTAACCAACAGATTTTCAAAAATTTATTTTGCTTGAAAGAGTTTGGTTCCATAAATATTTTCGAAAATGTTCTATCAGATCTTCATATTGAAGTCGGGTTTCTTTTTGGCAGAGTTATTATTATAATTAATGAATTTAAGGTATTTTTTTTTTCTCAAATTACAAGGCTGGAACCGAAACCTTGAGTATGCCATATGTTTTTAAATGTGTCCAAAAATGATATCTGCGACCGGCCAAAAACTAGAAAAATACAGCAAAAATACTGAAAGATCCTATTTTTGGGATTTTGCGAATTTTTTTTACGGATTTGCCGGGAACTCAGAAATAACTTATTTTTCTTATTTTAATTAATAATATTATTAAATACGCCGAAAAGATTGATTGATAAATTAAATTTTTATAGCATCGTTATTCCCAAGACCTCTAAAGTCTTCTCAAGCTTACATTAGACGTACTATAAACAAAACCATGCAAAACAACTGTTCCAACCAAACTAATGGGCAACAATATATTTGATTATAGATGACTTGTCATAACGCCATGGTCATAACCATGTAAATCAATTGAGTTCAGGTTTCGTTTATGGCAACAGCAATGTGGTATGGCACGTCTTATTTAATCTTTAATATTAATTAAGACCGTGATACACTATCCTACACAGTCGTGCAATTTTTGAGAAAATATAAGACTGGTATGATGGAGTCTATGAAAATTTTCAAAATTCAATAATAATTTATTAGATCAGGATGTTATTTTTTTCTTGTAAGTCGTGGCCTTTAATGTTAAAAGAAAACTCTTCTTGTACTGTAAACAGTGCGAGTAATTCAAACATTTTTATATTGTTGTGTAATTTCGGATAACTGTAGTAAGAAATTATTTACGTGTGATATTGATTTACGGACGAAAGGCTTAAGATTTTAAGTCGATTTTTAGAAATTTATTTCCGTAAAAGATAAAATGGAAAATAATTTTATTGAGGCAAAAATTTGTTCTAGGTGCTATAATTAATACCATACAACTCTATCACAGCAAGCTTATAAATTAATTATTAACGCATCTGCTCTAAGATAAGAAAGATATTTGCCAAACCTTCTTTGAATTTTTAATACGACTTCAACTTAGATAAATTAATTTTTCTTTTTAAACTATTTAATACTTAATCAGAAATAACTGTTAGTCAGGCTTAAGTTCAATGATTTCAATTCTTTTATTGAATGAAATATTTTTATTAATTAATGTGAGTTTCTAAAGAAGAGAAGAAAAATTAAACTAGACTTTTAAGCTGGGGGAAATACCGATATTTTTCTGTGCAGCAACGCACTTCATCAGCACCCTAGTCTATCTACTTGGGTAGAGATTGTTATTAACATCAGCTATTTAACGTAAATTCTAATGAAACGAAATGTGAAAAATGATTGTTGTGTACAATTATTGATTTACCTTTGGTAAATACATATGTAAGTATCACTATTTATTTCCCCTGTTTTTCTATTAGACTAGGGTGCTGATGAAGTGCGTTGCTGCACAGAAAAATATCGGTATTTCTCCCAGCTTAAAAGTCTAATTTAATTTTTCTTCTCTTCCTTAGAAACTCACATTAATTAATAAAAATATTTCATTCAATAAAAGAATTGAAATCATTGAACTTAAGCCTGACTAAAAATTTTTTCTGATTAAAAATTCACTATAGTTCAATTAAAATCTAAAAATGTCTCAATTATTTAATACTCTCTGCTTCACTTCTTGTTTTCTCTACATGTGTAATTAGAGATACATTAGATATCTTGATAGTTTTTAATAATTTTATTAAAATTTAAACTTTACAAGCATAATTATTTAAACATAATAATTTAAGCACGCTGTTGCAATATTTTTCAAGAGTATTATAATACTTGGGAAAATATATATTCACATAATTTTCTCTTTTACTTAGCAAAAATATAAATTTTGCTTTTGTACATAGTCTATTGTTTGAAGATTTATGTAAATATCTCGCGTATATACATACATGTACATACATACTTAGTGACACAATTGTTGACAAAGCATTACTAATATTATCCTTTTATATTATCTATTCCCTTGCTCTCTCGCTCTATTATAATTTTGTAGCTCAAGCAGTCTCCATAGACAATGAATTTTTATAATTTTGTATTTTTTATTTTTTATTTTTTGAATATGCAGATGATAAAACTACTGTACGCTACTTTGTGTCTGAATTGAAATATATGTATTTGTGTATATATATGTGTGTGTATGTCTTCGTGTGTTTGAATAGAGACAGCGAAACAAAATAATAGAAGAAGCTTAAGTGCATAGAATAATGTGTTGCTAGACTAGTTGGGAAAGAATAATGACAACAGCTGCAATAATAACAAGATAAACAACAAAAACAACAACATTAACAATAACGACACTTAAGTGTTAAAAGTTATGTTGATTTTTTTCTTTAACGAAATTTATTCTGTTTCAATTATTTTATTTCCCATTAGAATTATTTAATTTTTAAACAATATGTTACGCGCATTAATAAAGATTTTCTCAAGATTTATATTGAAACAAAAGATTTTAAAATTTTGCAAAAAGTAATAATGACTTTGGCATATTATTAAATTTATTAAAAACAAAAATATGCTGAATATTTAAACAAATTATAATATTATACTTACTATTCTTTATCATATTATACAATTTCAGTTTAAGACAGTTAGTATTTTTAACTACATATATAATGCACTATTTTCGTTTTTCCGATAAAATTAAATTTTTTTAAGTTTTTGCAGTGTTTTTAATATTAAGTATTGTAAATAATGTTATCATATCTAAATGTACAGAGTATCAAGAACTTGAAAATATTTTAAATTTTCTAAAACTGTGAATAAAGTCCTTATTTTTTATTTGGAAAATATTCACAGCATCCCTTCTGTTCAGATGTTCTGTTCAATGTTGAAACTCTCAAGAACCTAAAACTATAGAAACATCAAATAATGAAGAGCTTATGAACATAATGAATAACCGAAAAAACTCCATTGTGACAGGTGTGACCATGACACAAATTTTTTTTCATTATTCAAATATATAAAATTTATAAAATAATAAAAGGGAACTGGATGTTAATCTGAAATAAAAGCAGTTTAAAATATGTATACATAGTTCTTGTTCTGAAAAGCTTAAAGAGTTCTGTGACGGATGTGACCCGCCAAATCTCAGTTTTAACCAAATTATTACTTTTAGGATTTATTCTGTAAAATTTGTTTGCTGTAATTATTTAAAAATTTTGGTAAAGTAAGTTTTTCAAAGACTTTTTGATGGGGCCCGCTTCTCAAAACTTTCAAGTGTTGTAAAAAAGTCATGAAAATATAATTTTTTATATGCAAAATAGTTGTGAAATTATATTTTTTATAAGATAATAATATATTTGTGCAACTTTTAGTTATATTACAACACTTTTATGTTTTGAATAGGAATATTTTGAATAATTTTTTTTCATTGTCTTTACTCTTCGATTTTCTTGTTTTTTTTTTTTTTTTTTTTTTTTTTTTTTGTATAAAACCTGGATTTTTTCCAGAAATTTTAAGACCGTTGTTAGATTCAAATAACTACTAATTTTTTGAAATTTGTTAAACAATTTTTTTTCGATATAAACCACTGTGCAGAAATTTTTAGGATTTTGCAGGTTTTATTTAACATGCGAATTTTATTTTGTTATTTAGCAAAGACGTATACTTAATATATTAATTCTTGTTGAGGCTGACATTGCTCATACGCTACAGGTAATGTAAATTTTTATTAAATAGTCGCTATTCACACTATGCCTTTTTAGCCTGCCTTGTATTGACAATTTTCTTTTGAAACCCCTACGAAAAGTCACACACATTTACATTAAACCTTTTTTATTCATGCCTTTTTGGCATTTATATACGTTTAATGCTGAGAATACGAAAGAGGCAAAGAGAAATGTCATAAGTCCCCTCGAATTTTCATTTCGTGGCTTTTGTTCTACACCGCAAGCTTCTCACCCCCTCTCACCAATAAACTAAAAAAGCCTGCCTGCACAGGTAAGCAGAAAAGGCATAGTAGAAATTACGTCATACTCAATTTGACTTGCATTTATTTAATTAATTCGAGTTTTATTGCAATATCTCTAACGAAATAACGAAACCATTTTACATGCAAACTTAAAGTAAATGATTGACAGGCAGCGTGTAACAAAAATAAATAGCAAGTAAAACGTAAAATCGAAGCACAAATATTCTCTTAAAAAAAACACAGACATTATTAACGCCCTGCTTTGCTATTGAATCAACACACTGCAGCAATCATGTCCTCTAATAACAAATAGTCTTTTACGTTTTACACTACCCAAGACAAATTTTATTTATAACACAAGCGATACAAATGAAAAGTAAAATAAATATAAATAACGATAAGTGTAACGAGATATGAACTAATGACAAAATATTTATTTCCTTAATAGTATTATTGAGTTTGTCCACAACAAGCCACGAGCAACAACCAATAAACATATTTGGAGTAGAACGTTGTTATCAGTGCAAAGAAATGAAAACATGCGTCTATGAATAGAAAAAAAATTAATCTTTGACAAATGGTCACCAAAGCTGGCATTTTATCTAAATTTCATATTATTGTATTATTTTTTGTGTCTAACTGCTTTTTTTCTACTTATTTAATAGATGGAGACGTTATAATTTCTAACGTTTTTTTTTCTTTTAGTATCTCAAGTCAAAGTTTTTTTTGGAACATTATTTTCTTATCAATATAGTCATTAGATTTTGATTTATGAACTTAGCATTATTCAAGTATTTTCCATAAATATAAACTAGGGAAATGTACAAATCTGACTGATAATGTTTTGATTGTAGTAGATGAAATCAAAATTCCTTATTTAAAAGTTAAGTGTTTTTGTATGCTTTTTAAAAATAGCCAATATATTTATAAAAATTTTATAAAAAGAAATGAGACTGTCTAGTGAAATTTTGCTTAAAATCTACTGAAAGCAATTTAAGTATTAAGTGAAAATGCATGATTTCAAGTACTTTTTTGGAAAGAAATATATTTAAAAAGAACTAAAAGATATACTAAGGAATTTTTTTATATTATTAAAAATACTGGAAAGCAAAACATTTCTTAAACAAATATGACTTTAAGCCTGGTACGGAGCTCATACGGAGTTTCAGGTTCTCATACAAACTGTATGTAAAAAAAATTACGGAAATTCAGGTTGTTAAATTTCATAAATGAATTTCCATCTGCTAGTACGGAGTATAAAAAAAACAAAAAAACAAAATACACGGAATTTTTGAAATTTATTGCACATCTTAAGGATGCTATGAATATAAGTGGAGACTTTTTCTGTCAACTGAAACAAAAATTAATGTTCAAACAATTGTTTGGTAACGGAATTTTTGACATTTCAAATTTTCATCAATTTGTAATTGATTTTTAGTGTTTTTGTGTGTTTTAAATTGAAAAAATAAATGAATTTGTATGTATGCAAACATAATTCTCCGCAAAAGCCAACACGAATATTTTCCCGTGTAGAAATAAATGTAAATTTGCAAACGTGAAATTCCGTAAGAATTCAGTACCGGTCTTTAAGAAAAAAAAAATAAAAAATAAAATAATTTATAAAACTAAATAATGTTATTACTTAATTTATTTAATTATTACCAATTTATGATGGTCATTGAGTAGAAATATATTTCTTCCACAAATACTAAAAACAATAAATAACAAAATCTAATTTTTTTTCCAAAACGAAGGTCTTTAAGGTTTTTTATATGCAATTTGATTCTAAAATCTTGGGTATGCTTACTCTAAAATTCAACAGCTACTTTTAAAAGTGCTTCTCAAAAGTACGTGCACATATTTCGTACTTGACCCCATGTTACCTCCATCCTCTTATGGGCTAAGAGAATTTTTCCAACCATAAGATCTTTTCACGTTTCAGTGCTCCTTAAATAGTTTTTTTTTTAATTGAAGTTAAATTACTAGTAAATAATTTATGTATATTATACCGCAATATTTTTTTGAACGTATGAGTGATATTTTTGCTTCGTTAGAAAATTAACACTCATTCGCCTTGAGCGTTATTCCTCATTTACATGTTGCTTACATAATTTATGCTGCTGTTTTATATGTTTATATGTACATATTTTATGTTTATTGTACTTTTTTACAACATTTCATAATAATTTTGTTAACATTAACCATAAAAGCTTAAATTTTCACTTGTTGTTTTGAACATACACAACATGCCCGCTGTTTTTATAATTAAAGAGAGAGATAATTTTAGATAAAAAGTTACACTGAAAAGTAAAAATGTGCATATCATAGTCATGAAAAAATTAATAAAAGTATATATAGGAACTGAAAAAGTTATACTAGATTTGAAAAAATTTTAACTATTCAGCAGCAGGAGCTTAAGTTTTTTCAATTTAAATTACCCACGGTAAATAGTTTTCTTTATATTAGCGAATTAGACTTATCAGTTTTAATTTATGTATAGTGATCTAATAAACGAAAATTGAGCTATTTTTATAGTGGGTTATACTTTTTTTTTAATATAATAAGATCAGAGATTGTTTAGTTACTGACCACATAAGAGTGAATGAAGAAGAATATAAAGCTTATGGAAATAAATAACAAATCTCTTTTAGTAAAAATAAGGACCATACATTGAAGCAATTAAATTTTATATAGCTTTTGTTAATAAATAGCGTTGATTAAAGAAATAATTTCTTCTGTGTTATTTTAGTGTATATTTTATTCTAATCGTATTGAGTTCTTAGTCATAGAATAACTCTTTTTACGTATCAAGTTCAACTTCAAATTTAAATTTCGTCTTTTTATTATAAAAATTAATCCAATTAATAATTACGAATTTCTCAAGAAAAATAGAGTTTTTCTAAAAAAAAAAAATTGAATTCGCAAAATGCTAAACATTATTCAGACTAAAAGAGTGATCCCTGAATAAAATCAAATCTTTGATATTAAGCCTGGTACTCTGTTGACCATTTCACACGAAACGCTGCCAAAGTACATATAAAAAAATTGACACGAATTGTTCATGAAAAAATGTTGCAGAAATAGTACTCTGTTTATCTGGGGAAAAACATTTGAAATGTATCTTCAATATTTTAAGTTTTCATACGAAATAAGTAGAGTGCCACTTGTTTCGTACGGAATTTATAACAAACACATGGGATGTTCTATAAACATAAGAAATTGTAGCATAGTTTCAGGCGCCAGTTAATATTGTCTACATGTCAAATTTTTCCTACGAATTAATCAATGTTAATAAACCTTTTCCACAAATTTAAACAGAGTACTATTCTTTATATGAAATAATAAATATTTTCATATTTTATTTTAAATTGTTTCAATTTGTCCTTTAGTTAGTTAGATTATACCTAAAAATTTTTTAAAGTGTATGTTATTAAAATGATTTATGTGTTTATTGCACTGCATAATTCAAAAAATCATTGCTGTTGCTAGAACAACATACACTCTTATAAAAACATGCGTCCTAACAGCATTTTACTGCAAGAGACAGGGAACATGTAGATAATAAGAGCATAGACTACAAAAAAAAAGTTCAAACGACAAAAGTACTTTTAAAAAGCAAAAACTGTGGGATATTAAATTAAATAGAAAAAGCATTAATAAAACACTTTTGTCATAGTGTTAATGTAATATGTATTTCAGTTCAAAAATAATATATTAAGCTATTTATATTCGTAAATTTAAGTAAACCAAACAGAGTTTGCTCCATATAAATGTTTGAAAGGCTTATTGATGTCGTATGAATGGAATATAATAACGGCTTTGTTACAAAATGTCCAGTTTACATACAATACATCCACGTGAGATGTCCAGACTCATAAATTGATTGCAAAGAATTTCTAATGTGGCTTGACTTGTAATGCGCCATATTATTAAAACCACATGTCATTGATATTTATTGTTATGGGAAGGTTCCCTATAATATTCTTAAGCAATTTCTTGCATATAAAGAATCGTTTAAGAGACTCCATTTTCAGAAGAGAAGTTTTGATGAGTCTTAAAAACATCTTTGAGGGAGTTAAAACAAACTTGCAATGCTATAATTTACAAATTAAACGTACAAAAAACAACTAAAGTATTAAATTAATTTATATAATAAAGCTAAATTGTTTAAAAGTAATTGAAAATAAATCATTATACCATAATGACACAATAAAATATAATGACCTATTTTACAGAAAAGTAGTTTACACTTTTCAGCTTTCTTTGTACACGTAATTAAGGCTTTGTAAATGCTTAATATATTTTTTTCTTCAATAATTTTTACAATCTAAGCCCAGTACGGACTTCTTATAGAATTTCAGGTTCTCATACAAACTGTATTCAAAAAAATTACGAAAATTCAGGTCAGTAAATTTGATAAAGGAATTTCCATTTGCTAGTACGGTATTTCCATTTGCTAGTACGCCACCAAACAATTGTTTGAGCATTCATTTTTGTTTCATTTGAATGAAAAAAGTCTTCACTTATATTTATAACATCCCTAAGATAGGCAATAAATTTCAAAAATTTCAAGTATTTTTCTTTTGAAAGTCCGTACTAGCAAATGAAAATTCCTGTATGAAATTTACCAACCTGAATTTTCGTAATTTTTTTTTACAGACAGTTTGTATTAGAACCTGAAATTCCGCTTGAACTCCGTACCAGTATTAAGGCTGTTTGAATTTAAAGAGAAACTAATACCTAATTTTCTTCGTAGAAACTGAGCTTAGAGCATGTTTTTTTAAATGGAAATACCACCTAAAGAACAATATTAAAATTAATTTCATTATATCAACAAAACAAACTTATTATTTCACTAATGACGTTCTTCTTGTTATCATTTTTTTTTTATAAAGCAACTTTTTAGAATAATCTTTGTACTGGCTGTAGGTTTTTTTCCAAGAAGAAGTTAAGTTGAATTTTATAAATAAATCAAGGAAGACTTTTACATAAAATTACTAGTTAGCTACCTCGTAACTCTTTTTTGAAACAAACATAAGTAAAACAGTAATAGCGTAGACAGACGACAGTGTTAATTTGCATTAAAATATCACTAATGTGAATTAAAAATTTACCCTGACAGACGATAGTATTTGCATTAAGTAAAAAAAATCTGTACATACCTTTCGTGCCACACATTTCGATAATTTTAAAATGGAAAAAATGTGTCTCGATTTTAATATTTCTTTGCTCTTTTTCTAAAAACAATTAAAATAACTTATATTTTCTGACCGAATCGCATTTTAATTTTGAAAACCAAAACAATTTGCCAACATTTGATTGATTGTTGACGGTGTTACCGTATGAGGACTGTGTTATCATATAGCTGAATTCAGTATTAATTCACTGTCATTTAGTGCATTTACGGATGAGGATAATTCACAAGTTAATTTGCATTAAGACAGTTAATGCAAATTAACGCTGTCGTCTGTCTATGCTATAAGTCTGCTCCTCAACAATAAGTATTCTTTTCTTGAGTTGTCTACATAAATATGCATGTAAATATATGTATATTTACATGCTTAAAACCACTAACTTTAACTAATGTAAAATAAATTGCAAAACAAAGTTAATATATTTTGCATAAAATAAATAAAAATATAATAAGGAAAGACTAACAACATTATGAAAAAGGTTTCTTTACGGACCCTAGATATGTAATACAATACGAACCTTAACCTATATAATATATAGTTTTGCTATTTACTTTTTTGTTTTTGGGATTTTTTCCGTTTTGAGCGTTTTTTTCGGTTTTGGCGATTTATCAGTTTTGGTGATTTTTTAGTTTTGACGCTTTTTCACCGTTTTGGCAATTTTTTTCGGTTTTTGGTGTTTTTTAATTTATGCGATTTTTTCATTTGGTGATTTTTTTATTTTAGCGATTTTTTCATTCTGGCGATTTTTTTTAATTTTGGTGATTTTTTCATTCTGGCGATTTTATTTTTAATTTGGGTGATTTTTTATTTTGGCGATTTTTTCATGTTAGCGATTTTTTTCATTTTGGTGATTTTTTTCATTTTAGCGATTTTTTTTTATTTTGGCGATTTTTGTTCATTACGGCGATTTTTTATTTTGGAGATTTTTTTTTTAATTTTGACGATTTCTTCGGTTTTTGACGATTTATTTCAGTTTTAGATTTTTTTTTAATTTGGTGCTAGAAAATTTGTCTCTAACTTTTAATTTTTTGACGTTAATATTGGACGTTAGTCTTATTTATAAAAATTTATTAAGAGTCGTATTCAAAAAAACTTAACAAAGCTTTGAAAAGCAATGTTAAGTAAATTTGTATTAAAAAAAAATTATTATATCAAAATTCTAAAGTAGGCACCCACGTTTGTTAAGGCTACTTTTAAGTTGATAGTTCCAAAATGTGTATCAATTATTTTTGTTAATATAGCACATATTGATTCATGTTACATCTGAAAATGAAGCTAGAAGTGCTAGCTCTTATTTTAAATTTATTATTTTTGTCATGTGATGGAAAACATCACTAAATTATCCAAGTGATTCGAAATACATAGCACAATCCATAAAAAAATATTAAAATAAATACAATTATACAAAAATGTTTGAGTGGTGTACAATCAAACAAAACAAATCGAAAAAGCTGCATTCAGAAAAAAGATCGGTTGGAAAACGGTTAGTCCAATAAAATATCATTTGCATTAACTATATTTCAGTTCACGCTATCAATTTTCTGTTAATCCAAAAAACAATCCATGTTCATTGCCATAAGGGCATAATTGTAACAAAGATATGATTGTGACAATACTTAAATTGATTGCATCAACCGAGCGTATGCTTTTGTCATGACTAATTAACTGATTGGTTAACCCAACCGAATAAAATATTACGAATTGGATTTTACTACCAACTTTTGGTATTAGCAACTAACAAATTTTCGTTCTATATTAAAATTAAAATAAAAACTTTCAATCAGTTGCTGCAACTAACTAGAGGTTGAGTTTACTATCATAGTTTATAGCAGCAAATTAAAAAATTAACTTTTGTGACTTTCAAAGATATTATGATTTTTGAGTTCTCAAATGGTTTTTGAAAGTCTGTGCATAAGATAACAGGTTTGTGGCTTTTCAAAATGTGTGTTGGAAGAAATGTATATAGAAATGCTTCACCATTAGGAAATAAATTTCAATTAAAATAAACTTATGACAATATGTCAAATAATAAATTTCTTAAATTGTGTATTTTTATTTGCGTTTATTGTTTATTTTTATTTCAGCAAGGAAGGCCAATTTTTCTTTTGAAGGTACCAATTATGATATTGTTTTAATTATATTAACCAAATTTTCGATAGCAAAAATAACATTTATTTCAAATTCCATAGCCCCAATTCATACGATGATTTAAAAATCTACTTTTATTTTTTATTCTCTTTAAAAGTTGCTTCCTAAAACATTTTACATTCATACGATGATTTTTTCATGTTTCTAGTTTTTATTTTTTTTTCTTCCCAAAATTGTATCAGTGTTGCCAGTAGATTTTTAAAAAATCTGTTTTGTTCTTCCCCTACATGTTAAAAAATTTACTCCATACGAAAATCTACAAATTTTAGCAACTTAATTTAAAGAAAGATAAATTAAAAACATTTAAGACCTCAATGATCAAAGAGAATTGCGGCATAAACACATTTTTCATACAAATTGACACAAAAAGGAGCGCCAGAAAGCAGTCGAGAGATAAAATGTGTTTTATTTTGACAGCGTTTTTTCTTATCCTCTCACATATAAATAAATATTCTCTCAGCAATGCTGTGACATGAAAATAGTTATATAAAAGTCTATGTAATTTCGAGCAGAAACAAATTTTGTAACGGTTTATTAGCAAAAATATAGTTTTAATATAGTTATTTTCACATTTATGCACAAAAAATGCAATATGAGAATAAAAAATACCAACATTTTGTCAAAAATAAAATATTTTTCCGATATTCCCTATACTCATATATAAGTGACAAAAATACCTACAGGTAACACTGTTTTGTATTAGAAAAAGCTCTTGTCGCATTCAATGAAAAAATAAAATAAAGCAACATAAAAAAATGAAAATATATATAAAAAAACTTGTAGAACGGAAAATGTGATTTTTTTTCTACCCCTTTTTGCTTTTCTATTACCTTCGCCTACAAACTCTAAAAATCGTGTTTCAAAAAATCATTGAAAAATCAACGTGTGAATTACGTGATACTGTCAACAAATTTTTTCTGTTGCTGCAACTATTGGGTTGAGGGTTATAATTAAAATATAGTGGTACCACAAGAAAATTTGAGTCGCTATAGCAGAATTCTATGATAGTTGCTGCAACCGCCAAAATTCAATTGGCAACAAATTCGGTTGTCACAATGAATCTGTTTTCTCTGTGTGGATATTCAAATACTCATTTCGTTCGTATAAAATAATTGACATAATTTTTCTATGTTCATCATATATTTTTACTTTTACTTCTGTTTATCTGTTTTGTTTCCATGTCAGAAGCTTATATTTTATAAATTAGGTTGCTTAAATTCAAGATAATAAAAATGTATTTAATAAAATAAAAAATTAGTTGAATACTCGAATGAAATTGTATTCGATGTTGGACATCATAAGCTGTGAAATGGTTGTTGAACACGGTGGTGTTACCAGAATTTATTATTAAATCACAAATAATTAAAGTTGTCTTTTGAATACAATTTCTTAACAAAGCAATGTTAGCCTTAAAGCGTTTGGTAACTACTAGGAACTTTAAAGCTCAAGTAAAATATTTTTTTGAATAAGGGGGTAAGGCTTTAAAAAGGTTTTTAAAAACCAATTTTAAAATTTTTCTTAAAAAAACCTGTATTAGCCTTAATAATTTTTTATAAATATGGCTGTAATTATATTCAACACCGGTTAAGGTGCCAAGAAACTTTATATATTTTTAAATAAGGACCTTGTATTAGTAATAGAAATAGCTCAAATTTTAAAATCCTACATCCTTTTTTTTATAGATTTTTGCTGTTGCAGAAAAAAGTTAATTAGCCAATTCGTATTAACAAGAACTTCAGCAGAATTAGCAGTCATACCATGACCAATTTTTTCATGTTTTTACACGGCAGTTAACAATTACTTTGGTATATTCAAGGTTGATTTTTAAACATAATTTTTAAACCAAAGTAAGAAAAATAAATACTTCTTATATAATTTGTTATAGGTTTTCTAACCACAAATGTAACAAAACAAATTTGCATCATTGAGACATCTTATTCGTGGTAAAGACAAGATATTTAAATTATTTTTTTATGTTCCCTAAAAATATATTTGATAATATAAGCGAACAAGTTTAAAATTAATTTATTGTCAAATGGAATTAAAATAAAAATATATTCTTACTTTTAAATTATAAAACCTCCACAAACACTTTGTGCTTACTGCATGATAAATACTTGCCCAACTCTTGGAATTAATTTCTTTTCAATCATATTTCGCTAACAAATTCACAATGCCATTCTAAAAACCATGAAATCAGCATAAATTCTCCTACAAACTAATTCAATAATTTAATGGTTTTCATCTTTATGCTTTTCACCAATGCTTATGGTTTTTACTATGTTTCGCAACTTAGAAGTTTCAATTTGGTATTTGTTGTTTGATTTCGCATTTTATAAATAAATTAAGCTTGAGTTTGTCTTTGAAGTTTTATAGTCAAAATGAATTATGATATTAACGACATTTTTGGTCATGCCTTATTGTAGCTAAACTGATTGGTAATGGTTGCTGTTAGTGTAAATATAAGTAAATGCTCCAATTTTACATATTGTTAAATGGGCAAAAATTTATGGTGCTTATGAAAGCAAACGAGATTTTGCAGCAATTATTTAATACAATTTTCAAACCAACAAATGTCGCTAATGAATGACACAAAGTTTGTAAATGCAAAAAACTCAGTTTCCGCTAAAGAAATACAATTTACATTTTCTTACCACGCGTATCAGAAGATCCAGATGTATTTGTTGTTAGAAATTAGTTGCCTTTTGTTGTGCAGAATGAAGAAAATATTTTTTTTTTAATTTTTTTGTCTATTAGATCTGTTTGGTATATTTCAAATTTATTTCAATTAATTAGTAGTAATACTAAGCAACAATTAAGGAATTTTGGAGAAACACACAGACGAATAAGATTCGATAGTATTACAAAAGAGTACACAGAGAAAACAGATTCGTTGTGACAACCGAATTTGTTGCCAATTGAATTTTGGCAGTTGCAGCAACTATCATAGAATTCTGCTATAGCGACTGAAATTTTCTTGTGGTGCCACTATAATTTAATTATAACCCTAAACCCAATAGTTGGAGCAACAGAAATAAATTCAGTAAAGTGCGACTATGACTCGCGCACGAAGGGTTCCATACGAACACTAGATATGTAATTTAATACAAACTTCATCCTATATAATATATAGTTTTGTTTTTTTTTCGTTTTTGGGGTCTTTTCCGTTTTTGCGTTTTTTTTCGGAGGGTTTTTGCGTTTTTTCGGTTTTGGCGATTTTTTTTTTAGTTGTGGCCCTTTTTTTAGTTTTGACACTTTATTTTCTTGTTTTTGCAGTTTTTTTGGGTTTTGGGCGTTTTTTCATTTTGGCGACTTTTTTAATTTTTGGCGATTTTTTTAATTTTTGGCGATTTTTTTATTTAAATTTTTTTTTTTAGTTTTGGCGACATTTTCGCGGTTTGGCATTTTTTGCGATTTTTGGCGTTTTTTCATTTTGGCGTTTTTTCATTTTGGCGATTTTTTTCGAATTTGGCGTTTTATTTTAGTGTTAGAATTTTTGTTTAATTTTGGCGATTTTTTTCGTTTTGGCTATTTTTTTTTAATTTTTGGCGATTTGTTTTGGTTTGGCGATTTTATAATTTTCGGTTTTTTTAGTTTTACCGTTTTTGAAAATTTCAAGTGTTTGCCTCTTACGGTTTCCAAGATATAGCAAGTTGTCAAAATTACATAGCCAAAATTGCATTAACTGATGGACCACCCTTTAATTTTAATTTTTTTTAAATTTTAGTGTTAATTGTTGTAGTCTGTATAAAAATACACTAATATTACAAATTTCAAGTTTCAATATACAATTGTATGTACATATATTACATGGGATTTTAACATTTTTCGTTGCTGGTTTTGGAATACCCTTTAATTTTTAATTCTCATGTATTTGTTGTTGTATCGGCCATCGGTTCTACATACTGTGTCCGAATTTCAGGTCCGTAGCTCTTACGGTTCCTGAGAAAATACCGTGTGACGGACAGACAAACAGCGTAGCAAAAACAATAGGGTTCCTTTTCACCTTTTGTGTACGGAACCCTAAAAATTGGTTGACAGTATGGAATTTGAAATAAATGTTATTCTTGCTACCGAAAATTTGGTTAATATAATTAAAACAATATCATAATTGGTACCTTCAAAAGAAAAATTGGCCTTCCTTGCTGAAATAAAAATGAACAATAAACGCAAATAAAAATAAACAATTTAAGAAATTTATTATTTGACATATTGTCATAAGTTTATTTTAATTGAAATTTATTTCCTAATGGTGAAGCATGTCTATATACATTTCTTCCACCACACATTTTGAAAAGTCACAAACCTGTTATCTTATGCACAGACTTTCAAAAACCATTTGAGAACTCAAAAATCATAATATCTTTGAAAGTCACAAAAGTTAATTTTTTAATTTGCTGCTATAAACTATGATAGTAAACTCAACCTCTAGTTAGTTGCAGCAACTGATTGAAAGTTTTTATTTTAATTTTAATATAGAACGAAAATTTGTTAGTTGCTAATACCAAAAGTTGGTAGTAAAATCCAATTCGTAATATTTTATTCGGTTGGGTTAACCAATCAGTTAATTAGTTATGACAAAAGCATACGCTCGGTTGATGCAATCAATTTAAGTATTGTCACAATCATATCTTTGTTACAATTATGCCCTTATGGCAATGAACATGGATTGTTTTTTGGATTAACAGAAAATTGATAGCGTGAACTGAAATATAGTTAATGCAAATGATATTTTATTGGACTAACCGTTTTCCAACCGATCTTTTTTCTGGGTGTAGTAAAACCCTAGAATTAGTTAAGCGATTTTTGGGAAACAAATTATTATGGGCCTCCAAAGATTTCGAAAATCAAAGCGGCCTCAAAAAATAGTGTCATGACTTTTTAACCAACAGTTAGTTCAGTCTTGGAAATAGCTCTTGAACTGTATATGGCATTAATGTAGTTAGAAGTCTTACAAACAAATTTTGTTGACATCTAATTCCCAAAAATTCCTTTAATAATTTCCTTTTGCAAAAAATTAAGGAAACAATTTTTTCAGCTTAAAATTATGGCTGTGATACATATAGGGTGTTTTTTTCAGGGGTATAGAACTTCGAATTGAAATAAAACACAAGAAAATCGTTTTAATGTCCATCAATTTGGCCTTATTGGGAGGATAATCTTATGCCATTAATGCTTAAATATGATTTCGGGCATGTGGCCGCCGCGGCTGGCTCGAATAAAGCCAATTCTACAGGTCCAATTTTCAACCACTTTTTCGAGCATATGGGGCCGTATGTTGGCAATAACGCCACGAATGTTGGCTTCCAAGTCCCCTAACGTTTCTGGTTTGTTGGCGTAGACGAGCGACTTCACATATCCCCAAAGAAAATAATCCAATGGTGTCAAATCACACGATCTTGGTGGCCAATTGACAGGTCCATTCCGCGAAATTATGCGCTCATCGAATGTTTCCTTCAATAAATCGATTGTGACGTGCGCTGTGTGGCATGTAGCGCCGTCTTGTTGGAACCACAACTCATCCACATTCATGCCATCCAATTCGGGAACAAAATAGTCGGTTAGTCGGCTCCAATTGCTGTGCACGGTGGCGAATCGATTCATTCGTCTCCTCTTCAACACTTTGCTCTACAGCGGCAATTGTTTCTTCGGTGCGCACTGTTCGACGTCTCTGCGGATGCGTATTATCACATAGAGTAAACGTAGTGCGAAAACGATCTATGGTTAACCGAATTAATTGCTCTGATGGACGATTATGTCGACCATAAAATGGACGGAGCTTGCGGTAAACTTCGCGAACTGAACCATTATTTTCGAAATAAATTTGCACGATTTGCAAGCGTTGTTCTTTTGTCAACCTGTTCATGATGAAATGGCAAACCAAACTAAATATTAATCACTTGACAGCTGACAAAATGGCCGCCAGTTAAAAAAGTGATGCCAACTTAAAGTTCTATACCTCAATAAAAAACACCCTTTATATGTTTTTAATTTCACGTATGCTTCACTTGTTGTACAAAAATATACAATAAAAACTTTTTGTTCTTAATTAAAATTTCATAGTAAAATTTTTAAACTTTTGTTAGCCTTCATACTCGCAGCACAAAAAAAACAAACTTTTAAGCCATTGTCATCAAGATATCTCTTCCTAATTCCCCATATGTGATGTTCAGCAAGAACAGCCATGAATACACAACTTGTCTTTGCAACTTAAATGTCGTCTGATTCAGTGATAAGTTTTGCTAACACTTGACATAACGTGACAAGACATGTTACAAAATAGCTAAACGAGTTTAATTTTTATTTTTTGTTCTTTTCGAAAATATATAAAGATATCTATGTGTATGTATGTATTTGTAAAACTTCTAATGATGACACTACGTTGGCAGACATGATGACATTGGACACGCGGTTGCATATTCAAAAGGTATACATAAATAAATATCTTTTAGTTTTTTTTTGTCACTTTGACTGATACTTGACTTTTTTGCTATTCTCTTTGTTTTGTTTAGTTTTTTCACGTTATCAACTTGATGTGTCTTAGATGACCATGTTGTCTATGTTGTTGTTGTTGTTAAAGTATTTTTTTTCATTTCACACAACTTTTCCGCTTCCTGTCTGATATTTTTTGCATGCAGAAGACCAAAAAAAAAAATTATTACTGGAAAAAAAACATGTTTTGAAGACTTCCTTATATTGCTAAACAACAATTGCCACTTATCTACTTTGACATGTCATCACTCCCTCGCTATTTATAGCTATAAAAAGTACAAAAAGCCACAGAGAAAAAGAGAAATAGAGAGAAGAGAGATAAAATATAAAACAGAGTGTTGAAAACCATTTCAGTAGAGTAACTATAAGCAGTTTGTGGTGGGCTAGTAAAGTAAGCATTAATACTATACCTCATAAAATTGTCGTTATACATTGTTCAAGTGGCTTCTAGCAGTATATTGCTATTCCGTTGCTGCTCTGCATCCATTTCCAATGCTGTGAGTGCAGTGAAAAAAAAAATATAAGTTTCATTTCCCACTTCAATAATTGGATTTTTGTGCTTTCTTTTGCCATTTAACAATTTACATGACATATTACTTTTTATGTTTAAGTTTTATATTTTTCTGCACTTTTAATGAACTTTTGTCAATTAAACTGTAGCTACTAGAGAGTTGTGTAAGAAAAAAATATCATATAGTTAGTAAACTGCAGAAATGTATTTTAATTAAATGGCTATAGGACTAAAATTTGAGTAAGAGGAAAATATATTAGAAAAATTATAATTTTTATAAAATTATTTTAGGATGTGGTCTTGAAATTTGCTAAATTTCCATGTCTCGTTTCAAAGAGACAGCAATGTCACAAAAAACTATGAATCCAATAAATTCAAAAAAAAAAGCAATTTCATTGCTTTCATCAAACTACATATTTTATGTTAAATTACCCAGTAACAAATTTTCATGTTTTTTGAAGCAATAGGGCAATAAAGCGGATCATAATTCGCTTTAAAATATGAGCTTGCTAAAAAGTAATGAACGTACATATATGAAGCAATATACAGGAAAAAAGTAATTTAATAGCGCCACAACAATGCAGGTTTTGAAGCCAGAAAGTTAGCTAATGTACACACATCCAATAATTCATACTCATATTTGGCATATGCATTATAAGATTTTTCTCATCTAGGTTCTCAAATGTATTGAACACCCAAACCCACGCGTGCATACATACAAAACGCAACTGACGAGAGTCAGTAAGAACAAAAGCAAATTGATCAGAGGCATTTTTAAAATAAAAATTTAATTTTTCAAAGAAAAATTAATAAAAATTGACATTTAATTGCTATGTTTGCATGTTTTATTAGATTAAAAAAAGCGCTTTTGCGGGCAAAAATGTAGTAATCCAAACCGAGAACACGTCTTAAAAAAAATCAGCAGCGATATCAGCAGGTTTGTCAGCGCTACTTTTATTTTATAATACTTAAACCCTGCTTTATCTGATGCAAAATTTTTACTGGGTATAGTCTTGTGTATATGAAGGTGTTAGTGGTCGATTGTTGCAACTTTTCGGTAAAAGCAATAACATCAAATTTCTTTATTTTTGTGAAAATCGTTCTCGTACCACGGATGGAAATCATGGTACAATTGTACTTTTTGTGGTACATTTTTGACCTTGTTGGTACCGTGGTACTACCGCGAGTTATTTGGTACAATTTAAAAATGTCAATGTTTCACTTATAGTAACATTAATTTTGCCTATGTTCTCTTTAATTTTTTTGTGTGTATTTTATTTTAATCTCTAATATAATAGTCGAATCTACGAATGTACCTTTATGAATGTAATATTTAATGATTTTTTTTTTGTTAAGTTTCTGTTTTTTATTGTAAACTTCCGTATTTTTGTACTAATTTTTTTAGTTTCTATTTTTATTAATTAATATTAAAAATTGGTACCATCATGGTCTAAAAAGTACATTTTATTTTCATAGTTGGTATAAAATCCAAGAAGTCATTTTCCTTCCCTGGCTTGTACTGTATTTAACATGACAATAAAACCAAGTATTTGTGTCGTATGAGTAATATATTAAATCATTTATTCGTAAAATCTACTGCATACTCTTGTGTAATTAAATGGCAGTACTGTTATGAAATAAATGGCAATACTTTAATGGGATACGTATGAGTAATATTATGATGATCATAATATCAATACGTAATGAACTATTAATGCTAAAAGTGTAGCATACTTTTCGGCGATTTTTTGAAACACTGTATCGGAACGATTTTTGACGTTAGCCGCGGTGTTGGGAAATATTTTTAATCAGCCGGTTTTCACTATTTCTTTTAATCATTTTTATTGAATTCCGAGTTTCGCCCTCTTTTTAAGCTCTGCCTGAATTTCCCATACAAAGCATGTGATACCAGTGCTATAATATAAGTAGAGAAGTAGTTATTTTGTCTTGCAGTCAAGTATTAATACTTTGTTTGAACATATATACAGTCGGGCCTCGATTACGGATAACCAATTTCCACGGTTAGTCAAATAATAAATATATATTTAGATTTAACCACACTCACTTCTCAAATTTCAAAATTAAACTAATCTCTTGTAAATGCTTCTGACTCATGGTATGCAAACAACGGAATTAACGTTGTCATGTTTATTATATTGTATGTATGAATTTGAAGTTAATAAAAAAAATTCTACCATCACGGATAATAGAGGTAATCACGGTTAATCGAAGCAAACAATTTGAAAACATTGCAAACAAAAAACAATATGCTGATCTTTGGCCATCACGGTTAATCGGGGTTACCGGTTAACCAGATCACGGATAATCGAGGCCCGACTGTATCTACAAAATTCTGCGGAATTAGTTTTTGTTTCCGAAAACAAATACAAGAATCTATAGTGAAATTCAAATAGAAGTTGGTAGCTGTCCTTAAAAAGAGGACAGTTCTTCTTTTTCATGATAAAAAAATTTATAAATGAATTATTTTTTCTGCTTGATAGATTAGTTGGAAATAAAAATGCCAAATTGTCTCGTATCGTCCAATATTTTTAGTAAAGTTCGGCTCTATTTCAGCTGAAAAGATTCTCGGCAAAAATTCGGCATCGGCCTAAAAACGTCACTTAAAGTATATTTTTTATCACATACGACGAAAAAAATATTTGCAACTAAAAAAACTTTTTTTTCTATTTTCTTACATTAAAAAATGTATTAATTTTACTAACTGTTTTTATAAAGGATTGAAATATTTCCTTTTAAAGCCCGGTACGGAGCTCTTACGGAATTTCACGTTTGTAAATTTAGCCTTTTGTGTAGAATTATGTTTGATTACATACAAAGTAATTTATTTTTGAGTTTACAACACACAAAAACACAAAAATTAATTAAAATTTGATGAAAATTAGAAATATCCAAAATTCCGTGACCAAACAATTGTCTGAACATTAATTTTTGTTTCAGTTCACTGAAAAAAGTCTCCATTTATATATAAAGCTCCCTAAGATAGGCAATAAATTTCAAAAATTTCGTGAATTTTCCTTTTGAATGTCCGTACTAGGAAATAGAAATTTCTTTATGAAATTTACCAACCTGAATTTCTGTAATTTTTGTTTACATACAGTTTGTATGAGAACCTGAAATTCCGTATGAAATCCGTACCAGGCTTTAACTCAATACCATATTATGTGAAATACTACGAGCTTGACCTATTGTTAATGAATTACAAGCTTCATATACATATGTATATGAATTTTGCAGTAAATGTTCTTAACAATTGCACAATTTATTAAACCCAAAGATTATATTTCATGTTCTTAGAAGAACAAATATTTTTATCGTTTTCTCGATGCTCTTACACTGAAGAATATAATGTGCAGTGTCTTATATTTTATTGTTTACTTTGACAACATTAATGCTTTAGTTCTATTTCATATCATTACACTGCATAATTATAAAGTTGAATGTAGAAAAGGTTTTTCTTTTACAGTAAACATAATTTAAAATATAATATGTATGGATATGCAAGCAGATGATTGTGTGTATATGTATGTATGTATGCACATATTTTTTGTGATTCAGTAATTGTATGCCCTTAAAGTAGACATAAATTATCATAATGATTTTTTTAAGTGCTTGCAAAAGACTTATTATAGAAAAAGTTTTAATATATATTTTTTAAGTCTAAGTATATGAACTTTTTTATGTGTGTATGTGCCACTAATGGCAGCATTTTGCATATTAAGATTAGGGTAAGCGTTGATAGCAAAGTATTGCTGTAGCTGCCGCACATGTTTAGCTTCATATATAAACACTTGAAATAGAGGAAAAGTCTACGACTTTAATTTAACTCCCCTTATATTTATTACAGAGCATTTATACCTGCAAACAATTTTGTAAATTTCATTTAAAATTTAAAAAATAAACCGTTTAGTTTTTTTTTTGTTGCTAAAATCAAGATTATTTATTCAAATAAAACACTACTGAGTGAGAATATATTAAGCAAGTTTTTACAAAATGTGTAAGGTGACACAGTTTTTGTAAAGTAGAGATATTACCCATGGTCTCCTATTTATTTTGTAATTTTTCTTAATACATTTTGACTCTCCATTTCTATTTTTTTAATGGCCTAATTTTGTAAAACTAACTGAATTTTCGTTTTCGTTTCTGGTTGGAGCGAAAACAAAATTATTTTAAATTTTGTAAAACGCTACATTGTTTTCGTTTCTTGTCAAGATATTATAATTGAAAAATATATTATTCATTTTAAAAAGCTGAATATAATAACAAAAATTAAAAATTTTAAAAACCTTGGAGTTTTTTCAGAAAAGATGTTATATCTTCTAAACGGCTAGACCGATTTTTTTCAAAACCTCTCGATCAAGTCATCTTTTAAACAGAAAAAACTAAATGAAAATCGGTCCAGCCGTTTGGCCTCTACGCGGACACAGACAGACACACAGATACACAGATGCACAGAGACGCCGACACACAGACACACACTACAAACTTATAACACCCCTTTTTTAGTGGGGGGTTAAAAATATTTGCAAAGTCAAATTTAATAAAATTATGGAATATGCACCAACGAAACAAGAAATTCCAAATCAGCGGCGTTAGTTAAGGGCCCATAAATACTTATTGAAATGTTTGTGAAACTTTGAAACGTTCAATATTTCAATGCTGGAGTGAAATGTTAATGTATATACATATATATGGATATGTTTTTCATTATACACATCAATTCAGTCAAGTTCCTATCCAAAATCTTACAAGTCCGATCGACAAGGTCTCATATCAGTTCTGGGCAACCTGCTTACTTCACAACATATTTCCCCACATAAAGAAATAAAGATATATCCGCTATTATCTGCTGTATTATAAAGGTAAAAATATTGCATGCAGGTTGCATAGAAATAACATGACACCCTAACGATTATAAATTAATATACATCTGTATGTAATATTGTGATAAGTATTGTGCCAAACAAGAACTTTATAAAAAAACTATCTCACTACTTTTGATGGCCGAAATTTTGAATAGGAACTTGGCCTTTTTTCACACTTATATTTTTGTGAAGATCTAACTACTTTTTGTTTTCTTTAATAAAACATAGCAAATTAAATATTTCTAGTCTGTTATATTTCTATTAATGATCACGGCGCCAGTTTAAAAGGGCAAAGTTAAATAATATAATGGGTGTAAAAAGAGATACATAATAGTATAACATCACGTTAAATTTTATGACAACGGGCCAGTCTCCCTGGTTTAACAATCGATGCTTACGAATTTTGCTTGTTCGTAACTCACCTAGGCCTAATTGTGTAACAAAACATAGCTCTGTAGTTAAAGCTCAAGTGCTTCATCAATTTGATGACTGTATCAGTGGTCAGTGTCAGTGAGTATGTCTTAAGAAATTCACTTTTCGCATCTCCATTTATCAGGAAACTTTCATTACACACTTTCAAACTTCTCATAAAATTCTATCATTTTACCATTGACAGGAACAAAGTAGTTATGAGGGTGTTAAAGCGAATGTATATGTAAATATAGGCACTATGTCCATAGGCCGAGCTGGACTGGAGCTCTAACGTGTACCTAGATCAAAATCAGGCAAACGCATACATATATAAAAAAAGAGAGTAAAATGCATGCTTGTACGAATGTGCGTGTAAAAAATATCATAACGAAGTAGTCACACGGGCGACCTTTTGTTTATCTTTGACCTAGATACCAATTTACTCAT
This sequence comes from Tachina grossa, assembly GCA_949987645.1. Taxonomy (NCBI): domain Eukaryota; kingdom Metazoa; phylum Arthropoda; class Insecta; order Diptera; family Tachinidae; genus Tachina; species Tachina grossa. Next base: position 34,200,641 of record OX465275.1, read on the forward strand.
TATTGCAGCAAAACTAATGCAATAATGGAGTTAAAAATTTTAAAAAGAATACAATTTAATAAATGTTTTCATATGACATTTAAGTCGTTTGAAAACGTTTCAAACTGTTTTATAAAATACATTTATTTTACGTAAGATAGAATTTTCTTTTTCAAATGTTTTACAAAATTCAAAACCTAAAAACAAACCAAAAATTTCCGTTTGAAACGTTTCGTTCCGTTTTACAAAATTAGGCCATAAATATACATTGTATTGCATCAGTTTCAAAGCCTGCTAAGCTTATTTTTTCTTTTGTGATTTTCAAAAGTATTATTATTTTATGAATTCTCATATAGTTTTTGAAAGTCTATGGATAAAGTAAGAGGTTTGTGACTGTTTAAAATTTGTGGTTAAAGTCTACTGATAATTTGGTTCAAGCGCCAATGAAATACGTATATAAACATGCTAAACTATCAGCAAACAAATTTAAATTATTTTATGTACACTTCTGACAATATGTCAAATAATAAATTTTCTTTAAAATACATTGTAGATCATATTTTTTTTTATTTATACACAGTAAAAAAATTTTGTCCAATGAACAGCTTTAAATAAAATAACCAATAATGAATTGAAAAGCAAATTGAGCTTATCACACTTTTAGTAGCAACTATAATTGATTTAAGTTCAAATTAAAAATTTTATTCACTTTTGATTAAAAATTTTATTAATTAAAAAATTCAGTTAATATAGCTAAATCATTATATTATATTATATGTATTTTTTTTCAATTAAAACTGCTAATAGAAAAAATATTAGGCCTTATTACGAGTGTCGTACTACGACTTCGACTACGACGCTTTTGTACTAGACAAAAGAACATTGCAACATTTTTTCTTTAATCTAATACAAAATCATCGTAGTCGTAGTCTAAATAAGACACTCGTTATAATGCGCATTAATTTCACTGTAATACATATACAGAATACACGTTAACTTTACGCAAGGAAAAGGTAACGTTATTAATTTGTAGACTGTTAAATTCAAATTATTAACTTACATCATATTGGGAAAAGCAATTGGCATAAATATTTTTGAATTATATTATTATAGCATTTCATTCAAACAAATGAGAAGTTTAAGTTATGTTATAGTTGATTTAAAAAAACTTATTCATTTACTCGAGTAGGGCCTGCATTAAGCAAAATTAACTTGATAAATAGTGGAATCCCTAATGCATAGACTACAAGTTTTAACATATTGTGTGACTTAAAAGTAATTAAATTTATTAAGAAAATAGTAATAATAATTACTACGTTATATAAAAATAATTACGCTATTTAAAAGCTCAATTAAAAAGAAGTGTTTAAGGATTTAAAAAAAAATTTAAATGCTTCATTGTCTTATAGGTTTATTAATATTATATAATTACAAGTGAAATGAAAAGTTTTCTATTATAATGAAACAATATACATATAAGTTACAAACACATAGGGAGTAACCCACATTTTTTTTTATTAAACAATTACTCGATTTAGCTATTTAATTGCCTTATTATTTTGCTATATTATTATTTGTGCAAAAATTATTTATTAGCTTCATCTTCTTTAGAATACCAGAAAGTGGCTTACTTTGCATAAATTAAAAAAATTTATATGTCAGTAGAAAATTAACAACAAAAAAAAAAAAAAAACAAATGTGGGTTACGCGACTTCTGATAGCCTTATGCCATGCTAATAGCGTCAAATATACTTTGGTATATTTTGTAGACGAATGAATATTTTATTTGACAAACTACATATTTTGTACTTGTGCCCAGGCTTGTCAGATTTTTTTCCAAACTATTTCGCCAAATTGGTTTTAAAAATCGCCAGAAGTCACCAAAATTGTAAATATTTGATAATAAATTTGCTTTTATATAACACATTTTTTACTGTAAGTTTTTATAAAATGATCGCATCAAAATTTATCAGAACATCGCCAAAATTAGAAATAAAATCGCCAAAAATTATTTCTTGTAAATTTTTCTCATCCAAATTCAAAACACATTAATGTGACTATAAGTAATATAAGAAAATTTATCAAAATAAAATTGTTTTAATTGCTTGTAGACGGGTTTTGGTAGGATTTATTTTTGAAACTAATCCTTCAACAAACTAATTTTCCTGAATTAGAAAAATTTCGAAGTTGAATTTTGTCAAAAAAATAGTCACAAAAATCGCCAACAAATTTATTTATCAGAAATAATTTTTAGTCGGGCTTAAGTTCAGTAATTTCAATTCTTTTTATTGAATGAAATATTTTATTAATTAATGTGAGTTTCTAAAGAAGAGAAGAAAAATTAAATTATACTTTTAAGCTGGGGGAAATACCGATATTTTTTTGTGCAGCAACGCACTTCATCAGCACCCTAGTCTATCTACTTGGGTAGAGATTGTTATTAACATCAAATATTTAACATAAATTCTAATGAAACGGATTATTGATTTACCTTTGGTAAATACATATGTAAGTATCACTATTTATTTCCCCTGTTTTTCCATTTTTTCATTTTTCTATTTAGGTTAGCACGAAGTTATATTACTCTAGCTAAGTATGTTTAACTATTCTTGCTTATCTTTTACGATCATCACATTAAATATTTTTACTTATTCGATGTACCGTCGGTACATACATATAAGTATTATAGTAGTGGATATTATGTTACTTTGTTTTTGCTTTTTCTACCATTTATTTGGTATTCCAACATTTATGATTGCCAACTGAACATTGATTGCCAAGTGAACATATTTTTGTCACGTGCCCTTGATGAATTGAGACATTTTTTAGATTTTTAATTGAACTATAGTGAATTTTTAATCAGAAATAATTTTTAGTCGGGCTTAAGTTCAGTGATTTCAATTCTTTTATTGAATGAAATATTTTTATTAATTAATGTGAGTTTCTAAAGAAGAGAAGAAAAATTAAATTAGACTTTTAAGCTGGGGGAAATACCGATATTTTTCTGTGCAGCAACGCACTTCATCAGCACCCTAGTCTATCTACTTGTGTAGATATTTATTTATCGCCAGAAAAATCGCCATGTCGCCAAACTGAAAATTTGGACGCCAAACAAGTTGAGAAATCGCTACATTTTGCGAGAAGTCGCCATGTCTGACAGCCCTGCTTGTGCCGTATGAGTAATATTTTAGTTCATTTATTTTTATAAAAACTATTGCATACTTTTGTGTAACAATATGGGAGAACAGTTAGCGGATACGTATGATTAATATTGAGTTGTTCCAAATTTTAGTACGAATTGGATTAGTTTTGCGAAAACCATGCCATACTTTTCGGTAACTTTTTGAAATACTTGGTATTTGAATGGTTATATATTAGCCTCTTTGGCTGCGGTGATGGAAAATAATTTTTATTCACTATTTATTTTAATAAATTTAAATGAAGGCTAACTTTTTTGTATTTATATACATGCATATATATACATATATAAACTTGAAGTATTAATATATTGGGTGATATGAATAAAAAAAGGTATTTGCTTCTTACTTAAAAATTTGTTTTCAAAAATACAAAAGTCTGGATTTTATTGAACATAAAACTAACAATTTTTAAAACAAACTTTTACGTAAATTTCTGTATTTATTCATACTAAAAAGTAATTAAATTGTTTTAAGAAAAATAATGATAGATATTTTATAAAAAAATAATTGCGCAATTTAAGAGCTCACTTAAAAAGAAGTATTTAAGATTTTAAGAGAATTGAAATTCGTTTATTATCTTATATGTTTGTGAATGTTATATGCTTGTGAGTGATATGGAAATTCTTGTACTAAAACGAAAAAAAAATAATAACCTTCCCACGAAAATTTAGCATGCATATTAAAGTTGTCTTAACGAAATCTGCTTTGCGACTTTTGTAAAATATGTGGCTCTTGGGATTGTAATTGCTGTGCAGATCTTTTTCGGTGGCAGCAGCGCCATTTACAAATAAAAAAAATTTTATACAAATAATAATTCGGTGTCACTGTAGTATAAGATATTTGCACTTCTGCAGAATACAGTATAAGGTACCTGTGTTAAAAAAAAAACAAAGTTTTGAAGAGACTGGCACAGCATTAAAAAAAAATTATAATTATGCAGAGCAAGATCATCTACAGCGGCAAAAAACTTGAAAAATGTTAATCAGACTGGTCATAATGAATATAAACCTTGAATTAAGATCCTTCCCAAACACCTTAGGATTACTAGTGTGTTAAATTTTACACAAGGACCCAAAAACATTAAAATTAGTAAAACGTTTAATAAAGACTCAAGATAACAGACAAAGATTTTATTTCTCTAAAGACTTTATGTCCAGAAAAAGTGTAGTCAATAGGCCAATAGGCCCTTATTCAACTAATTTGTACTTTTATCCTGTGGAGTTATATGAACTATAAAGTTGAAATCCATTTACTTTTGCACTTTTAAAATTATAAATAAATAATATTGAAGGAATATTGAAATGACATCCGTTACGGCGTCTATCTGCCAGGCGCTCATAGGAAAATTATTTTCTCCATTAACTGAGTGCGGCCAATGCGAGGATTTATATTTAAATGATAGTGTTTTCAAGAAACAGATTCGGAGTTTTTTTTTTATTTTGTTTTCATGAAAGATATAATTAATTTTTAATCGATTTTCTTAATATATGTTTCAGTATTTTATTATTTATATTTTATTTGCGTGTCAAAATGAACACGAATTAAAAAGAAAAAAATATTTGTTGTTGGGTTAGAATGTTTAGGATACATTTTATTGCTGCTAAGCAACAGATCTATAGATTTCAAAGAAATGCATCCAGCCATGAAAATTAAATGACAAATAAATTTTTTTTTAATAAAACAAATATAAACATTATTTTGAGATAACCTGCTGAATACTTAAAAACAAAACTACCATGAAGTCGACATAAAAAAGATATTAAAAGTTCATAAAAGAAAATAATAATAACAAAAATTAAAAATTTTAAAAACCCCCGAATATATCTAGAGAAGATGAGATATCTTCTAAGCGGCTAGAACGATTTTATTAAAACATGGCTAAGAACCAAACGGTCCAGCCGATTGGTCTGTACGTGTACTCGTATTGACACACAAATACACAGATACACAGACACACACTACAAGCTTATACCACACTCCTTTTTGTTCGGGGTTAAAAAATAAAATTCTTAAAGAATATTTTTGTGTGATCAATTCAAAAATATAATGTGACTTTAAAGCGCTATACATATTTCGTTTAATTTATTTTTGAATTTTAAATTATCTTTTTTTTTCTCTTTCAACCTAATAAATTTAATTTTACAAATAATAAAATGTATGTACGAATTTTTTTTTTCTATTTACAGAAGATGCTGTCCATATCACAGCCATACTTGGTGAAGGTGTCATCTTCAATTGCCACGTTGAATTTCCCAATGATCATCCAGTCCCATATGTCCTACAGTGGGACAAGAAGGTGAGCGAAACGGTACGATATCACAAAATAATATTTCTTCTCTAAACTCTCTTTTTATATATATGTATATATATATTATTACTAAAGCGTCAGAGAAAAGTTAGGAAAAGTAAAACGAATTCCAAAAAATAAAAACTCATAAAAGTAATAAAAAATTTTTGTGCAAAAATTCTAAATAAATAAAAGCAAGCCTAATTTTTATTACTTTTATAAAAGAAAGCTGAGATTTTTTTTACACATTTTACAAAAAAAAAAATAGTTCTAATTTTTACCAAAACAAATACTGTGAGTATTCGTGTTATACAAAACTAAGTTAAAACTTTTTTATTATTTCTTTAATAATATCAATATTTATTTATTTATTTTTTTTTTCAAAAATTGGTTGTAGTTTACAATTAATTGTTTGAAATTTTTTAAAATTATAGTGAATTTTGAAATTGTGTAATGTATTGATTGTTGACATTGGCTGTTATTTTTTAAATTAATTTTCATTATATGTTGTCAAAATCTTAAATTTGTTTTTTTTTTCAAATAAAAACTTCATATAAAATATTGCTAACAACTTCATTTTTTCCAGTGAATATAATATGTTTTTCATTTATTTGTAAAGCTTTTTCTTAAGGCTTTTATTTTTGAGAATAATATGATTTCTATTACAAATACACGTAACTTTTTTTCTTCTTCTTAAAATATTCATAACTTAAAAAGCTTTTTTAATAGGCTTTAAAGCAAAAAAAAATAAAAAATTAAGATTTCAAAACATCATCATATTTTTATGCAAAGCGCTTTATTGAGTTGTTATATTTCTAAGAAAATACACAAAGTTACTAGAATTTATTTTGGCAACCAGTAAAAGGAAAGAGAGAGAGAGAGAGAGAGAGAGAGAGAGTGAGAGAAGAAAAATTTTCATTCCTTTTTCATCCTTAAAACAAAATTAACCAGAAATGATTTATATAAAAAAAAACTAACGCTCACCCTTTTCCTTATTTATAGATTAACTCAAAAATTTAAGCTAAATAACAATAGTTAATAATCTGATAAAATTTTTATAAAAAATATATATACACCAATTAAAATGCATAAATTAAAAACTGTAGAGACCATTTTTTCTTTGAGCGAATAAATTAAAAAAACTCCCATAATGCCAATTGCACACAAACTAACATTAACACAAATTTAACTCTAACCCAAATACACACCTCTCACATACTCACACATACACATACATACATAGTTACATACATGATACAATAATATAAATGTACGACCACATTTGACGTATAAAATTAATTCTGACCATTTCCCCGATTATTTGATTACTGTTTTTTTGTAAACAGAGAGGAAAGCGTTGCCACACACGTATAATGGCAACTTTATTTTGGGAATGCTTTTTGAAATGTGTAACTTGGGTTTAGAAATTGTAGTTAAACACATATTTTTTAATGTTAATTGAACATGAGAATAACGAAATCTGTGTGTAATAATAAGACCTACAAAAGCAAATATTTGATTAATTATTTAATTCAATAGATAACAAAAAAGCCTCACGGCTTGGGATGTAACTTCGTTCTTAAAAACATCGATATAAAGAAACGCTGTAAATAGAAGCGATACATCGATATTTTATTAGCGGAATTCACGGTTGTTTCATACATATAATACACATTCGCATATACTTCGTGCGCAAATTTATTGCTAGTTTACATCAAGCACAACACACATACTGCGACATTTGCATTTGAGGTAAACACCTTTCAAAGCTCTTAAATTTGTTCCTATTTCTTTGCAAAGTAACAGCAAGCATTGTTGTCACCGAAATCTGGTTGGTTGTTTTGCTCTCGTCGGTGTAAAAGTACAAAAAGCTCTATATAAAAGCTTGCACATTGTGCATATGGCTTGGACGTAGCTGAATAAGAGTTAATGCTCTGTTGATATATACAACAAACACTGTTCTTCTTTTTTGTTTGCTAAAGATATGGCCTATGATTGGACTAGGAACATGTAATTATTACATTTCTCCTTAAAATGGACCACATGGTTTAATAATATCCTTAAGAATGCTACAACCCGTTAACAATTTCATGCGAATAATGTAAGGCAGCTACGTCCAAACACACATACTCTAATATATGTATTTCAGATAAACAGCTTTGTTATTATTTCTTTGCAAAGACCAAGTCGTCGAGATCTGGGGGTGAACCGCGGCACTCGTTACCGAATTACGAAATATTTCCACATAAATTCTATTGAAATATTTCGTAATTACGTTCAATAAGGATTGCCGCGATTTGCCCTCTGCTTGGATGTTGTGCTCTCATCAGTGTGAAAACACAAAAGGCCTTTTGTAAAACTTTGCACATAGTGCGTACACCTTGGATGCAGTTGATGTAAGGCAATACACCAGAGAGTATAAAGACAAAGTTGCGCCTTGATTCCTGTTGTATCTTGCTTGCTGCCATTGTTGGTGTTGCTGTAACTTCTTTGCTGATTATTTTTTATAAATTTATGAAATAATTAAAATATTTTCCATTATTTTTAATTTAATAAACAAGAACGTCAAAAAATTAATAAAAAAACTAGGATTTCATAAATTAATAAGGTAGCATTAATTTTGAGAGTAAAAAAATAATCGGGACAAACGTCAGAAGGTTAATATGGCGACGAAACGAGAGAACGCTTTTACCTTTATATTATTGTATCATGGTTACATACATACGAGCACTTACACACCAAACATTTATTACAACTAAAAATATAAACAAGAAAATATTTACAGTTCGCCAACTTTGTTGTAAGTTTTATTTATTTCAAATTCAGGCTTTAGAAGTGCGTGTATGTTTTGTTTGATATAAAAACTTTTTCCTTACGCCCATTAAAAAATATCGAGAAAATAAAAACTTACAATTCACCAAAATGTTCCCTCTATTATTAAAACTCTTCTCACTCTTTATTCACAATTAAATTTTAAATATTGACAAAAATTTATTTAGAATTTCTTTTTCTTTTCACAAATTTTAGTGGTAAAGGCACAATTTAATTTTTTCCTAAAACACAAACACAAACAAATATGTATATGTATGTATATATTTTTAATTTTTTTTTTCATACGACATAATTTATTTTTGAATTGTTTTTATTGTGTTATCTTTCATTTGCCAGTAGAGTTGTAAAATGTTTGCAAATTATGTAAAAAGTGTAATTGAATGTTTTTTTTGTTTGTTTGCTTGTTTGTTTTTAAAGTAAATATTAACATCAAAGAAAAGAAAAGTAAATAATTATTAGCATTATAAATATTCATTATAAATATGAAATAAGAGCAGAATAAAGTTGTATTGCTGCATTGTAAATATGTTTAAAAGTAATTTTTTAGGCTCAAAGGGAAGTTAAGATAATATCTTTGAGGTAGCTTTTTCCCACTGTAAAATTTTAATTTCATTTTTACGGTTCCGTACACCAAAGGTGAAAAGGAATCCTATTGTTTTCGCTAGGGTTTGCCAAAAACCGTGAAAATTAGAAAACCACGGTTTCCGGTTTTAAGCTACTAAAACCGGTCGGTCTCGTTTTTAAGAATATGCATGTATATAAGTAGGTATGTGTGCTGGAAAGATAAATTATGATTTAAAAATAATCATCTCTATCGTGAAAAACAAATGAAATTTTTCTTCATGTGAAATTTTCATTCCCCTCAAAAAGAAAAATGCTATCTTGAATATCCCGTGAATGTAAACAAGGAAAGAATTTTCGTAAAGCTTAAAAATTAACTGAAAATCGGATAAATTTAAGTTGAATAAAAATATCACACACATTTTAGATTATAAACGAAACTTATTTACTTTAAAGTTGTACTCATGGAGGTGCTTCTGTTGATTTAGCTATTTTTTCATTAAGTATACCAACGTAGTGCACCACCATGAAATTTACTGTCTATGAACCAAAGAGATTCATACTCTATGAAAAAATGTATTGTAGGGAATTATTGTCCTAAAAATAAATAATTATAACTTTCAATATATAATTCGAAGAAAAATATCGAAATTATTCGTTGTAATAATTCAGTTGGCCTGCAAAAATAAAGTAAAGTAAACAAAACCAAGGGAAAAGTGAAAAAATTCACGTGAAAAATATTCTGCCTTATTCATGTTAACGGGAACCAAAATAGGGAAAATATTTCTGGGAAAAAATTTTCGAAGGAAAAAATTGTTACTATAGGGGTGATAGAGTTTCTCTGGTTTGTATTCAATTCAGGTACTTATATTAGAAAAGGAACATTTAGTAGTGAGTATGTGTATAAAAAGCTTAAGAATAAAAAATTTATATTTAATTATTCAAGTAATAAAATTTCAGAAACGTTCAAGCGTTCAATGTAGAGTTGTTTAAACGAAATCTTATTTTTGTGCAGAAGTTACCAGAAAACACTCTTTCGCATTCAGTTGAAGAGGGATTTATTGGGTTATTGGTTGGTTGGTTGTTTTGTTGTTAGTTTTTTTATAAAGTACAAATTCTTGTCGAAGAACGTTAAAATTATTATTCGCTGTATTTTTAAACAATATAATGATGTTAAAATAAAACTTAAAAACCGACGGTTTTTTTGTCGGTTTCGGTTAAAACCGAACGACAATCCCTAGTTTTCGCTACGCTGTCCGTCTGTCCATCTGTCCGTCACACGGTATTTTCTCAGGAACCGTAAGAGCTACGGACCTGAAATTTGGACAGAGTATGTAGAACCGCTACAACAACAAATACATGAGAATTAAAAATTAGAGGGTGTGCCAAAACCCTCAACGAAAAATGTTAAAATCCCATGTAATATACATACAATTGTATGTACATATGTACATATATTGAAACTTGTAATTTGTAAGATTAGTGTATTTTTATACAGACTAAAACAAATAACACTAAAATTTAAAAATAATTTTAATTAAAGGGTCGTCCATCAGTTAATGCAACTTTGATTATGTAATTTTGACAACTTGCTATATTTTGGAAACCGTAAGAGGCAAACACTTGAAATTTTCAAAAACGGTAAAACTAAAAAATCCGAAAATTATAAAAGCCCAAAAAAATCGCCAAAAATAAAAAAAATCGTCAAAACGAAAAAAATCGCCAAAATTAAAAAAAAATTTCTAACACTAAAATAAATCGCCAAATTCGAAAAAATCGCCAAAATGAAAAAATCGCCAAAATAAATAAAAACGCCAAAAATTGAAAAAAATCGCCAAAACGCGAAAAAGGCGCCAAAACCAAAATAATTGTTTAAAGTCGCAAAATGAAAAAATCGCCAAATTGAAAAAACGCCAAATTAAAAAAACGCAGAAAATCCAAAAAAATCGTCATAATGCGAAAAAGGCGCCAAAACTAAAAAATTGCACAAATGAAAAAAAAAAAACGGGAAAAAAATTGCCAAATTGAAAAAACGCCAAAAACCCAAAAAAAATGCTAAAACTATATATTATATGGGCTGAAGTTTGTATTAAATTACATATCTAGTGTTCGTACGGAACCCTTCGTGCACGAGTCAGAGTCGCACTTTACTGAATTTTTTTTATTTTATTATTTAATATTTGGTTAAGTATTTTGCAATCTTAGTGTTTATAAAAAACAATATATTTCTTTTAATTTAATTAATTTAAAAATTGTCTTGTATAGCATCATTTTGATTTAAACTGGAGAATATAAAATAAGTTGAATCAAGAAAATATAAAAAAATTTCAAACAAAGTAGAAATTGTCTAGCTACTTTTTAATTTTCTTATATTTCATTATATTTATTTTAAATAAAACAGGTCCCCTGTTGACTAAATTATTGCAGTCGACATGGCCGTAAAATAGCCAATTCTTTCAAAAAATTTATGTAGAAGTCAATCAATAGTTTTACATTGAAAATCTTTATGTCAAAATATAAAAAAAAAAATATTTTCAAGCGAAATTATTGGTTAATTATTTAATCGGAATTATAAGGGTATTATATGAAATAAAATAAGAGAAAAATAAAAGATCATACACACGACTTGTGTGCGTATGTAGTACATGCATGACGTTTGTATACGCGCCCATGTGTATGAAGAAGCAATCATCACAAATTCTTCCTCCACAAATATTTTTCGTTCTTTACTCCTATACCTGCAATAAGTGAAACAAATTTCTTGCAAACATTGTTGCTTAGCATTTGTTTTAGAAGATTTTGTTGTGGTAAAGTGTTTAAGGAATCCCTCATATCTAAAGAGTTCTTGTAAATGATCTTATGCAGGGGTCTATTCTACATCAACGGCTTCCTCTTTGGGCCATATAAATATATGTAATACATAAAAGTTGTTTAAAGACCTTGTAGTTCATATTTGGCTTAATATTCTATTCTGATATTGAGCCCTATTTTTATTCAATCGTAAGCGACAAAAATAAATTTTTTTCAGGAGAAGTTTTTTTTTGTAATACGATTAAATTTTACAGCCAATATCTTAAAACTTATTAATTTTTTTTGTCATTGATAATTTTTCACTATAGGTAGGCCCTTAAAATTTTAATTTCGATATAATATGATGTCGCTTCTGATCAAATCGAAAAAGAATACTCGATATACTTATTACCATAAATTACTCAATTATGAATTTGTTTTTTTTTTTAAGAAGTATTCCCATCTTTGAATATATTTAAAATGAATTAGCTATATATATTGGCTGTGCCTTGTCGCGGTAAAAGTTTTCTTATGATAATTTTAATGTTTTTGCAATAAACTCTCCCTATAATATATTTAAGTAGACATCATACGGGTCCTTACCTCCAAGTGTATTGTATTATTATTATATTATTATTATTTTTTTTTTTTGCAAAGAAAAGTAACACTGGTAGGACTTACCTTGTTTTAGGAAGGAAAGGGATAGTGATAGAGGAAAGCTTAATTTTTTTATTACTCTGCATTTTTGCTCGTTTTTTTTAAGGAAAATGTTGCAGTGCCTCTGGTGGCAATGAAGCGTACTATGTTGTTGCTGATTCTGCTATTATTATTTTATTAAATGACTTTGTCGATGACTAATATCGAACCTAGGTTCCTCGGTTTTATAGTCAACGTGCTAACTACTTCAGTCAATGCCACCCTAAGTCACTTAAAAATAGGGAATTTTAGAAACATTTTCTGCTAAATTAAACTATATAACAAACAGTCAACTTTTCAAAATTTATGTAGGAAGTTCACCCCACATTGCGTTGATGCTCTAATGAATCAATAGAGTTGCGGTCGAGCAGCTCCAAAATAGATTTTTAAGTGCCAGTGCATACAAGAGAGTTCTATTAAATCTTCTGTCGGATATAAGTGGCATAAATAGTAACGACATCAGATGAGATAAAGTATTGCTACCACCTTTTCAAAAATCCTAGGCACTTCAAGGCTTCTTTTGAGATTTGAAAAATTTGTTCAAGTCATCGAAATTTAAAATGAATTTTCATGCCAAGAACACAAAGAGCTTATAATTCTATAGTACATATACTATCCATAGTTAAAGATTGTATGTGTTATGATACAAAATTGGGTTTTGCGAACGTTAAAATTGGCCCTATTCACATGATCCCATTCATAGCCTCAACCTCCGGCGGACTTGGTCTACGGCTAAATGTGAAAGAATGACGGATGCTGCTGTTGTCCACAAAAGAAGAGATAGGATAGTAAGTTTGGCAAAGAAAGTCATTTACGAGTAGAAAAATAAGGAAGATAGTTGGCGAAAGAACGGACCCTTGCGTTATACGTGAATTTAGCTTGAACTCGGAGGAACCCCGATAAAAATAGAAAGAAGCTATTACCGATACCAAGGAAAATACATTTTGACAGAAGTGTACCATGTCATACTATATCAAATGCCTTGGAGATAGCTGGAGCCACCTCTTTACTTTCGCCAAAATGGTAGATTGAATTACAAAATTTCTCCGAGAGGAGAGGAAGTATTTCTCCTGCAGAGCAGGCTTTATGAAAGCCATACTGCCGGTCGCTGAGAAAGTTGTTGGACTCTATATATTTTACAAGATTGAAATTTAAAACACTTTCCATCACTTTGGAAAGTAAAGGGGGTCTACTCAGTAATTCGAAACGAAAGAAAATACTCTCGAATTTGTATGCTAATTACACGCAAATTCGAAAACATGTCCGTTCGTTTTGCATTACAGAGTAGACCTCTAGAACATATTGTACGATAATTTTCAGGGTTATTAGCCCCTCCTTTTTGAGGGATTGGCATAACATTAGCAACCTTTCAACACATTGGGATGTCACCAGCATGGCACAACCTGCTGAAGAGGTTAGCTAATGGATGAGCTGGCGTCAAAGAGAACTGCTGTAAGATTAATGCTGGGATGCCGCAAAGCCCAGGAGACTTGTTTATGTTGAGTTCCGACAAAACCCTTTTTACTGCACAAACTAAAAAAAATCTTGGATTTTATGAGCACAAAATATATAACAATTCTGCTTGTTAACATGTCCGCCGATGGTCCTTATCAAGATGACTTTTTGGAGAAATTTTAGATCAGTTTGATGCATTTCAAGGAGCAAATCAGTAAAAATCATATTGATGATCATTGAGTATAATTTATTGTATGGGTTGAACTTTAAGAGCCAATATAAAGCCTTATTTAATTATTTAGAGCATACACCGTGTAATGCCATTTATGGAAAACCCAACAATCAACAAATTTGAATGTTCCTCAAAGAGCACTAAGTTCAGGGCACAAGTTAAGTTCTGCCAATCACTAATTTGCTTAACAGCTGGAAATGTCCACCAGCTGCACAATTGCTAAATAAAAATATTTCTTGCGACTACCCTTGAAATAGTGTAGTTTTGCAAACTAAAATCTCGAAATTGTCAGAATTTTTTTTAATTAATTGTTTTCCAAATATATCAAAATTATATGAGGGTTTTTTTTATCTAAAATTATATCGCTTTAGGAAATTACAGTAAACTTATACTTATGAATTAATTCTTAAAAATTACATTAGCTTTTGTGGTACTTATCACTTATTTTCAACTGATTGAATAACAAGCTTCTAAACGTATTCTTGGTCATAAAAATATTGAATTTATTTGATTTTGGTTTCGAATTATTTCATCAAGGGTAATTAATTCTGTGGTATAAAGAAAAGAGCGCCTAGGTGGACTTAAGCTGAATTCGAATAATAACATCATTACTTTTTCCAAATTAAAGTTAATTTTTGTGATTTTGAGAAAGCAACAGGAATACAAGTATCACATTTTTGTTATTTAATTTTAATTTTCAATTTTGCTATTTGATTTATTTAAAATCTATCTTAAAGGCTTTTCAACAACTCGCATAATGATTTCACTAGAGAATAATTAATATTTGTAACATAAATTATAGTAAATTAAAAAAAAATCACTTAAAGTTTTAAATACTCTCCGGAAAAACCTGTCGTAGCAGGTTACATTAAGCACTTTTTCCCCGAATTATTCCCAAGCGTATATTCTTTATTACCTCAGGATTATTTCTATAAATACTCCATATTTAATTGAAGAGAAAACTTACTTCAAATCGGTTGTTTTAGTTTGAACAAACAAAAAGTTACTTGAAATTTCTCGAGTAAGCAAACAATCTTTATACGCATGAATACCCTAATATTTGTTTGTAAGTGTCCGTGTGTATTAATTACATACACACATACATGCATACATACATACCCTACAGGAGAACGAACAAGAGTCCAACTAGTATTTTAGTAGTACAGAAATCACCACCACTAGTTCCCAATTGTAAACCTTCCTATACTATCTTAATGCTCAAATTAGCATTGAGTGTGTTTAGAAAACTACTAGTACCATTGATACTAGTTTAGGACTAGTTTATTACCAGTTCTCTTGTAAAGAAAAATTCTATAAAATTAGTGGTTTTATTCGTTTGTTACCCACTGACAACGCTAATTAAAATTTGCAATTATTTATCAAAATTAGAAATACAAAAGGGTAATTATAATTATTTAATTATAATAATCAAGCTCAAATTTTACTAATTATATGATGCCAATTTTCATACAGTGCAAGAGCTCTGTTAGACAGTTAAAATTTATTTTGCAATGTGGTGCCTTAGAACTACTTCATATATACACTAGTACTCATCAGCACTAGTAACAACAACTTTAACCCATTTTGCACTAGTTATTGCTATTCTAGTAATTATGCTAGTAGCTTTTAGACAATTATCGCCTATTCTCCTGCAGGGTATGTATATATTTACAAACTTACTCATTCATATGTGTTGGGCTTAGCAAATGTTTTTATACGTATATAATCCCCTCTCAAAAACAAACAAAAACGATTTTTGAAATGAGCAAAAAAAAGCTAAAATTATAAATACCACCGCAGTAAGCATGCAGAGAAAAATGTTAAGTATGACAGTACAAATAAAAATTAAAATAAAACTTTATCAAATAAATAAATTAGAGGATAATGCAACTTAATCCTTTTATTTTGGGTTTTGATATTAAATTAAATAATGTGTGTATATTAAACTTGTGTTATAATAAGGATTTAATATATTGACTTTTTGTGTGTGAGTGTGTGTGTGTGTGTGTTTATTTTAAAAGCTTTATCGCCAACAAGTTTAACACATACATACATACAAGCGCATATTTTTCTTTATAACTAAGCTGCATTTAAATAAAGCTTATTTTGCATCAAAACTTTTGTACATATATATAGTTATACGTATGTTTGTGATGATGTTTTAAGCGGCCTTGGACATTTTATTAACAGCTTAATATGAAAGAAAAATCAGAGTGATAAAAAAAGTCAAAATTCTCATTTTGAACTCAAATATTTGCTGATGGTACCTTGAGTGTACTTTTACTTGTGTTATTGCGCAAATTTGAAGAAACGTCTTAGATTTTTGGATTTGTAACATCTTGTTTGCAGAAAATTAGGTTTGAGAAAATTTTCGTAAGCAAATAAAAGTTTTCCAAGTTTTATTTTATTTTTTTTAGGGTGTGGCTACGCCTACTTTTTTAAATACAAGCTTGTGTCGTATAAAGAGACAAAATTTCAGGCATCGTGTTTTATTTATAATGATTTATTATTAGAATTTTTTTTTGGTTAAAATAAAATAATTAATTGGAAACAAAATAGCTGACTTTGTAAAATCAATATTTCCTCTCACTTTTTTTAATATACCGTCGCAATATAGTTAACCGGCATACATACCTTCCAAACAACATGAATCTAAAATGTTTAATTTTAGCTACAGTTATTATCAAAATGTAGCAATCATTATTATTTAACATTATGGTGATGTCGTATTTTGTTTTTTCATTTGGTGCAAGAATTTTGGTACCTTCCATACCTACTACTTTACAAAAACTAAATTTTAACTGCTTTTATGGCTAAAATGAACTAAACCTTAAAAATATTTATAAAATCAGGCGTTTTAACTCTGTTAAAACTTTTTTTTTTAATTCGGTGCAAAGGCATGACTACCTCCCATATATCCTTGTTCATAAAAAATTAAATTTTAGCTTCGTTTATCATTTAAAAAAAAACTAAAAGCTCAAAACTAGCACTAAAAATTCATAAATGTTTCCTAAATTTTGTTTTTAAGACATGTAGCAAATTTTTTTTTAATTCGGGGGCAAGGACATTACTACCTTCCATATATCCTTTTTCACAAAAACTAAATATTAGCTGCATTTATGACTAGAATACATAGAAAACTAATAAGTAACTGTTAAATTGTGCATACCTATATTTTAGCTGCGTTTATTAATAGAATGTACTAAAAATTTGTAAATGGTTCTAAAAATATGCCCATAAGATCTGTTGTAAATTTTGTTGACTTCGGTGCAAGGACTTGACTACCTTCCAAATGTCCTTTTTCACAAAAAAAAAAACATATTTTTGATGCATTTATCATTAGAAAGCACTAAAAATTCATAAATACTTCCCAAATTTTGTTTTTAAGATCTGTAGTAAAATTTATTGAATTCGGTGCAAGGACTTGGCTACCTCCCATATGTCCTCTTTCAAAAAATAAAATTTAATTAATTTTAATTTAGTCTGAAAGGTATTACTCATTCATTCAATTGTTCGTTTTAGTTCTGCCATTTTTTCATTCCTTGAAATAACATGACTACCTCTCGGGTAGCCTTTTTCTCAAAAACTAAATTTTATCTCCATTTTTGATTAGAATGTACTAAAAATTCATAAATAGTACTTCTAAAATTATGCCTTCCAAATTTGTGTTAATTTTTATTGAACTCGGTGCAAAGACTTGACCACCTCCCATATATCCCTTTTCACAAAAAGTATAATTTAGTGGCATTTGTGACTAAACTCTACTGAAAATAATTAAGCAGTTATTTAATTGTGCGTTTCAGATCAATTGTAAATTTTGTCTCTTTCACTAAAAGGATAAGACTAGTCCGTTTATTCACAAAACCTAGATTTAAGCTGCTCTAATGATTATAATGCTCTAAAAACGCGTAAATAGTTATAAAAGTATGCCATTAAGATCCGCTGTAAATTTGGTCGAATACGGTTAAAGGAATTGGCTTCCTCCCATATATCCTTTTTTACAAATACAAAATTTTAGCGGTATTTACGATTATAATGCACTACAAATTCATATATGTTTCTAAAATTATTCTTTTAAAATATTTCATGAATTTTCTTGAATTCTGTGCAAGGATTTCACTGCCTTCCATATATCCTTTTTCAGAAAAAGTAAGACTAAGCGGCATTTATGACTAGATTGATCTGAAATTTATTTAACATTTATTAAATTGTTCGCTAAAGATCTGCCATAAATTTTGTTTCATTCGTTGATATAACATGACTACCTCCTGTGTATCCTTTTTCTCAAAAATTATGTTTTAGCTGCATTTATGTTTAAAAGGTACTAAAAATTCGTAAATAGTTGTATAGTATGCCTTTAAGATCCGTTGTTAATTTTGTTGAATTTGGCGTAAGGACTTGACTTCCTCCCATATATCCTTTTTTGCATTTAGTATTAGATAGCACTACAAATTTATAAATGTTTCCAAAATAATGTTTTGAAGATATGTGGTAAATTTTATTCAATTCGCTGCAAGGACTACCTCCCATATATCCTTTTTCACAAAAACCAAATTTAAGCTGCATTTATGATTAGATTGCATTAAAACTTATTAAATAGTGACAATATTAGGCATTTTTGCTCTGTTGAAATATATCGATACATTCGATGCAAGTAATTGACTTCCTCCCATATATCCTTTTTGTCAAAAACTAAATTTTAACTGCATTGATGATGAGAATGCGCTAGAAATTCATAAATACTTCTGAATTAATGCCTTACAAATATGTTTTTTTTTTTACTTTATTAAATTTGGTGTAAGGATTTGAGTACCTCCCATATATCATTTTTGAAAAAAAAATTTTTTGCTGCATTTATAAATAAAATGCACTAAAATTTCATAAAATATTTTAAAAATATACGTTTTAGATCTGTGAGTAAGTTTTGTTTCAGTCGCTGCAATTATATGAGTATTTTTCATATATCCTTTTTCACAAAAACTAAATTTAAGCTGAATTTATGATCAAATTGCATTGAAAATTAAAAAATAGTTTTTAATACTATGCAGTTTTGCTCTGAAAAAAATTGTGTTTCATTCGGTGCAAGGACATAATCATATCCTTTTTCTCAAAAACTAAATTTTTAATTTTTTTAAATTCAATATTCACCAATAACCAATAATAATTTTAGAAACCGTACATTTTATCTCAGTGCCAATTATCCTGTCGTTTGTAAATACAAGGGAATGGTTTCCCTGCTTACGAATCTTGATAACTTTATAAAAAATGCATAATTTCGGGTGTTATTTGTAAATAATATTTTTGATTTTTAAAAGGTTTAAAGAACAGATTTCCCTATAAAATATATACTGTAATCTCTCAATAAAATAAAATTTTATTTGATGAAAAATAATTATAATTTTTTATGAATAAAATGGTTCATAATAAATTTTTTCTCTAAGTTTAATCAACAACCTTTTTTATCTTTATGCCATTAACTCAAAAATGAGCTGTTTCCTTAACTAATTTGGGATCATTGAACACGTTGTATATTTCATTAATTTATTTAGCTTAAGAAACATTTTTGAGATAATCTCGAAAAGTGTATTTTTTGCTGTTTACAAAAATATTTCCAAAACTTTTTAGAACTATTAATTCAAATTAATACAATATTACACTATGGAAAAGACATGTTCTTCTTTTACCAGCTTATATATATAATATGTTCATCGAATAAAAATGTGCTAAGTTATGGCCCTTATGTATAACAAATTTAAGGTTTTAGGGTTTTGTTTATTAAATTCATTAATTTAAGTTTGGGTGCTTAAGCAAAAAAAAAAAAATATATATATATATATATATATATATATATATATATTTTTTTTTTTTTTTTGAAGCCTTTATCTTATAAATAAAATTTTGTGCTAAACGTATCAAGCGTTAAAATGTTGTCATCGGGCAAAAAATTAAAAAGTTATGACACATTTAGTGAAAATGAGTGAGTGTCAGAAATAGTGATGAGCGATTACGTTGCTCCTTGTGAACGTGATTTTTAAATCACTATTCTTTTAAACTGTGACTGTGAGCACAGTTAGGCAGTATTTTGTTTATAGCAGTTCGGTTATTTTGAGAAAATTAAACAGTCACTGTGATCACAGTTTAACACATTTCAGTTTTCTGCTTTTAAAAGTATTTATTAGTATTGTTATTTTGATATAATGATGTTTTCTGGACAAACACTGAAGCTATAAAAAAAAATAATGTGGTAGCTTTATTTACTATAAAATAAGCATACAAGAATATTCACGGTTTATATGAAAGAACTATATTTCCAAAACCTGGTACTTGAAAAATTCAGTCACAGTTGTGATTAATGATTTTTCAATCGCTGTGACAAAGTAATAGGTTTCGAAATATCGCTCATCTCTAGTTGGAAATAACAAGAATTTTAACGCTGGTTCTGTGTCCCTTTTTATAATTAAAACCACGTATCTGTTTTATTTATGCCTTTGATTTTTTTTAACAATAATTGATTAAATAAATTTATTTAATTTGGGTTTAATGTAATGTTTTCTTTTAGTTTTTTGTATTTATTTTTTAATTATAATGTATATGTTTGCTTAAATGCTGTATCACATTCAGTGATTTAGGGTTTTATATTGCAGTTTTTATTGTAGATAAGAGTATATGGTTATTTATATTTGTTAGTTAAAAAAATATGTTGATGTTAATTTGCATAAAGTTTTTTTTTCAAATAAAGATTAAACATTATCAATTGATAAATGCTGCCTTCAATTTGGTACACATGCAATCTATGTACGTTGCATTAACTAAAATATTTTTCATATTATTTAATTTAAATATGTTACAAGTCACATTAAATGAAA
The DNA here is from genome assembly GCA_949987645.1 of Tachina grossa. Lineage (NCBI taxonomy): Eukaryota > Metazoa > Arthropoda > Insecta > Diptera > Tachinidae > Tachina > Tachina grossa. The sequence continues at coordinate 34,221,539 of OX465275.1, forward strand.
TGTTGACAGTTAGCTGTCAATACATTTTTAATTATTTCATTTATTTAGTTTAAATTAGAATTTTATACTACAAGTTTGTTTGATGTATATAATAATTGAAGCAATTTTTGTTAGCAGGATTATCAGGGATAATGGCATAAGTAGATATTTATGTATGTATATTAAAAGCAAACTTTTTTAGTGATAATTGCAAATATTGAATTTGAAATATCAAGCTTAATTAATTTATCAATTGCTCAATATAAGAAAATAGTTATACTTTCGATGGTGATTCTAACATCCCTTGTTGGTAGTAAGGATCTAGGGCGTGTATCCTCAACCTTTGATTTTAGTTTAATTAGAAAGCTGTTTCATATGTTTTGTATTTTTCACGAACTAAATCTTGTTGTCATTGACTTAAATCCTTTCCTAAGTTTACCCCTTTAAACGACTTTACAAAAATTAACATAATATTAATTTTTTTTCTTTTTTTTCTGGAGACCTTAGAAACATTGTCTTGTTGTTTAGTTGCTTTTTTTCATTATTCCTTATTTTTTCCTTGCAGCTTTTTATAATGACAATTTAATTGCCTTTATGGAAAAGACAACAACAACAAAGTGTATTTTTTCTAAAAGCATGTAATATAAGAAGTAAATGGATAAGCCAAGCAAAAAAAAAAAAAAAAAAAACTTAAAGAAAATTCTGGCACAACTAAAAGGGTATTCATTTTTATATTTCTTTAATTACTTAATGGTGTTTAAAGTAAAATCTATATGTATATTTGTCAGTATATAAAACCAACGAAAAAAATATATTTTGTTTTCTTATTAAACTCATTAAAGCAGCTTATCTACTTAACAAGAAGACAGAAGTAAATATAAAAGAAACTAGTTATACAGCGTAAAACACAAAGTGATGCGTATGTTAGTTTAAGCAAAAAGAAAAAGCTAAACTTAAATAAATGACAACGTAAAAAAACAAAAACTTTTCTTCTTAGCTGAAATTAAAAGGATTAAATTTTATTTCTATAAAACTTAAGCACATTGTACGTGCATATATAAAAACTAATTACTAGCATTGGCAAGGAGAATAAATTGAAGGTAGATACTAGGGTGATCGATTATTCGACTTTTTCCAGATGCCGGTTTTCGAATAGTTCGAATATTTGAAATTATGAAAAATCCGGTTTCGGTTTTTACAATTCAGGAAAAATGGGTCAACCGGTTTTTTAATTAAGAAAATTATTACACAAAAGTTTTGATTTTAAATTGCTTTATAAAAAAAAGGGTTAACAGTTCATGTAAATACTATAAAACAATACAAAAATTAAAGGTAAAACATAAAAATTAACTTCATATACTTATGTATAGTACATAAATATTTATATATAATATACAGTTGAGGAATAAACTCTACATACAACCAAAATTTTTTGGGTTTGTGGAAACTTGGGAAGAAATTCAAAAATTTAAATATACCCATATTTAGGTTGTTAATAAATATGTTTATACAAAAATTAAAAAAAAATAATTATAAATATAATTATTAGTAGCAAAAATATTAAAAATACATAGGAGAAAAGTCTACATACATATGTACATGCATAAAACACATGAAAAAATACGTGCAAAATGTTTCATGTCGTCAACTTGTTTGAAAATTCTGTGATTTCCGGTACCAAGCCGTCAACAAATGACATCCAAATATCTTATTATAATTATTTTTTAATTTTTTATTTTTTGGATAAACATATATATTAACAACCTAAATATTGGCATATTTAATTTTTTAAATTTCTTCCCAAGTTTCCTCAAACCTTAAAAATTATGGTTGTATGTAGAGTTTATTCCTTAATGGTATATAAATATGAATGTATGGACAAGGTGGATATCTAACCATAAGGCCAATTAAATTTGCCTCTGCTATTTCCTCATAAAATTATTTCTCCTAAATTTCATGTTTCAGTAAATGTTGCCATGCTCTAAAAAAGCTTAGAGCTTTACCACTAAAAAAAAAATACTTACGAAAACCAACAAAACATGCAAAATGTACAAATCGAAAAGTATTTGACTCAGCCGGTTTTTAAATTGTAAAAAAAACCGGACTATTCGACATTCGAAAAATCAACATTTTTAAAAAACCGACAACCGAATTTTGAAAAAACCGGATTTTAAAACCGGTTGAAAAACCGAGTCGATCACCCTAGTAGATACAGTAAGCTTATGCTTTTGGTTCGTAGTGAATATTACTTTTGAGAAGTAAAGTTTTTAAGTAAGAAAAATAAAATTGTGTTTTAAAAGTCAGCTTAAAGGATCATTACTGTGTAATGTTCAATTGAATTTACGGATTTTTTGTAAAAGCGTTCATTAGTTAATGACAGAATCCATAAAACTTTATTGTTAAATAATCTTTTCCAAAATATTCTTGTCATATAATGGCTTAATTTTGTTAAAATATTTAAGGACATTTACAAAAAAGTAACCTTTACAAACCCATACAATTTTCATTGAAAGTTTTATAAATAACATTAAAACTAAAGCAAATAAAATAGTTAAATTATTTATGTTTGAAAATATTTTTGTCAGTTAAAGGTCCTCAACTCATCTAACTTAACTCTCTTATGTCAAGGCTTATTAAATAATCAACGAACATACTTGCATCTGCAGGTAATTTGTTCTAAAGGATGGTTTTTTTAAGCCCAATACTACTTTAAATTTTAAAGAAATATATAGAAGCAGACCCATCAAATAGACCAAAAATGACACAGACATACTTTTTCTTCAATTAAAAATTTAATTGACTCAAATAGACTCAAATTCACAGTCTTGAGTTAATAAATGAAGGTGGTTTAGCCAATAAAATTTATAAGAAAAATCGTTAGTTAAACCATAGGCATTAGTTAACTATAGATTGTGTATATTAATCTTAAACTTTTGTTTAAATATATAATTGATTGAGGCTAAAATTCACAGTCTTTAGTAAACTAACGAAGATGGTTTAGCCAATAAAATTTGTAAGAAAAATCGTTAGTTAAACTATGGGCGTTAATTAACTCTAGACTGTGAATTTGGAACTGAAAGTTTAATAAAAAAAAACATATTCAAAACAATTAGGGTGATTTTCACAACTTGTCGTTAGCTAAAGGCAGGAATTTGTCCTTTATTTAAAAATTATTTTTCTGCTCCTTAATTTTTTATATTATATATGTTCCAAAAATATAAATGTTGTCCTTCCTTTTTAGGGTTCCGTACACTAAAGGTGAAAAGGAACCCTATTGTTTTCGCTACGCTGTCCGTCTGTCCGTCATACGGTATTTTCACAGGAACCGTAAGAGCTACGGACCTGAAATTTGGACAGAGTATGTAGAACCTTGGCCGCTACAACAAATACATGAGAATTAAAAATTAAAGGGTGTTCAAAAACGAGCAACGAAAAATATTAAAATCCCATGTAATATACATGCAATTGTATATTGAAACTTGAAATTTGTAAAATTAGTGTATTTTTATACAGATTACAACAATTAACATTAAAATTTAAAAAAAAATAAAATTAAAGGGTGGTCCATCAGTTAATGCAATTTTGACTATGTAATTTTGACAACTTGCTATATCTTGGAAACCGTGAGAGGCAAACACTTGAAATTTTCAAAAACGGTAAAACAAAAAAAACCGAAAATTATAAAATCGTCAAACCAAAAAAAAAAAAAATCTCCAAATATTAAAAAAAGTCGCCAAAACGAAAAAATCGCCAAAATTAAAAAAAAATTCTAAAACTAAAATAAATCGCCAGATTCGAAAAAATCGCCAAAATTAAAAAACGCCAAGAACCGAAAAAAACGCTCAAACGAGAAAATAAAGTGTTAAAACTAAACAAAGAGCCAAAACTTAAAAAATCGCTAAAACCGAAACAAAGCAAAAACCGTCAAAACAAAAAAAACCCCAAAAACGAAAAAAATTCCAAAACTCTATATTATATAGGATGAAGTTTGTATTAAATTACATATCTAGTGTTCGTACGGAACCCTTCGTGCGCGAGTCAGAGTCGCACTTTACTGAATTTATTTTCTTTTTTATATAAAGAGGAGTAACACTCGGGCAATGAATGCCTGCTACTATTACTAGGTTTTACCTTCTTTAAGAAAGGAATAGTGATAGAGAAGACGGAGAAAAACTTCATTCGTTTACAACTCTGTTCTTTTGCATGTTATTTTTTTTTAATAATACAGTGTTGTAGCGCCTCTGGTGTTAAATGAGGAGTATTAAAATGTTATATAGCTGAGGTTAGTAGCCATTTTATCGATTATTTTACTTCGCCAATGATTCTGCTACACAACAAAGGAGGGCGCTCTGGTATTACATTTTTAAAAATCCAATATTAATTTTAATTTTAAAATATTTTTCTTACAATCAGTGTCTTAGCGACAAATTTTGATGCGATAAACTTTACAGACAATTTCCTGTTCAATAAGATCTGTTGAAACTTACATTAAATGCAGTGGAGACTCATTTTTTTAATCAGAAATTGCGAAAAGTTCCTTAAGTTTAAATAAAATTAAAATTAAAATTAATCTATTATTTTAAACAATTAAATTTTTGATCCTATGCGCATTTCAATGTTGCTTTTACCCAAAAATTTCTTAGAACAACTAGAGTTATTATGTTAACTTTTCACTTAAGCAAATGAGAAGCTCAATAAATATCAAACTTCAAACAAGAAGTCAATAATCAACATGTTTTTTATTTGCTTAATAGGATTAAGTTCTAAATTCTGCAAAAAAAAAAAAAAAAGTCAAGACCAAGAATATAATTTAATAATATTAAAGAAATTTAGTGTGTTGAATTCATATCTGTTCACAAATTGATTCTATCACGTCGAGTTTTTGCGATTATTTATTTAAATAAAATAATAATTATGGATTATTAAACATATGCACATAAAAATCAATAACTATTATTATTCTTTATAATTTTAATGAAAAATAGGAGGCTTTCAGCCACAAGGGTGCTAAAAAATTAAGGAGCATATATGTATGTGCCCTTATTTATGAAAGTGGTCTAAGTCATGTATTTCTTTTGTCGAGAAAGTTACTAGATTACATTTGAGCAAATAAAAAAATATTTTTATATTATACAAAATTTTAATTTAGAGTTGTTATAGTCTCGATTAATATAAATTTATTTAATATTAATTAAATATTTATTGCAGTTTTTTTAAGATTCATTTAATATTTCGAAGCAAAAATGCACATGACTTAGACCACTTTCATAATTAAGGGCACATATGTATTTTATAAAACAGGACAAGTAGGCTGATTGTGTAAATAATTCTTTTTTAACTGTTGCAAATTAAAAAAAAAAAAATCGTTTTAAAAAATATTTTTTCCTTACAAATTTCAAAACGAAAAAAAAATCTTTTGAAACTCGTTGAAATCTACCCTCTAAACATAATTGCTTTTAATAGTTAGATATTTATAAATGTTTTGTTTGTTTATTAAAATTTTAACATTTGTTGTATACATATTGACGGCTCCATTCTTAAACAAGCCAAGTCGAAAAACCCAGTTTTGAGATAAACGCCTTCATTGTTTATTGATGTTATCTCTGGAATGTTATTAGATAGAAACTTGAGACTTTATGTGATCATATAATAATTGCATTAAAATTTTTTTTAGTTTATTTGAACTTTATAAATTTGTTGTAGATCATAGTTAAAAGTGCTTAAGAATACTTAAAACTTAGACTGGTGGTCCTTTCTTACCTGCAATGGTCATCTAAGTACTTATAGCATGTTTTAGTTTAGAGAAAAATTTAAATTATTTTTAGTTAATTTTAATCCTCACAAAAACATAAATGTGAAAAACGGCCAAGTTCTTATCCAAAATTTCGGCCATTAAAAGTTGTGAGATATAAATTTTGACCAAGTTCTTCTTTGCCACAATACCTAACACAGAAATATATTATATATGATATAAATTTGTAATCGTAAGGGTGTCATATAATTTCTAGTTAATCTGCCAACTTGACAACATTTTTATCAATATAAAGAAATGAACATTTATACATTATTCTCTCCTTTTTTGGAAAGGTAAAAATATTGCCAAGTAAACAGATTATCTAGAAGTTATATGACACCCTTACGATTACAAATTTATATCATACATAATATATTTCTGTGTTAGATATTGTGGCAAAGAAGAACTTGGTCAAAATTTATATCTCACTACTTTTAATGGCCGAAATTTTTGATAGGAACTTGGGCTTTTTTCACATTTATGTTTTTGTGAGGATCTGATTACTTTTTGAAAAGATGTCTATAATAGCAACTTTTAAACTTAAAATTTCTTGTGTATTTTATTTCTATTCATGATCACTGTGTTAGTTGATAATGGCAGAGTTACATAAAATAATGGGTAAGAGTGTGATGGGTGTTGAATTGTTGACCTTAAATATGCACCATTGTGTCATTACAAAGAGTCGCTAGTGTGTACGCAATTTGGTAAGAGTCCTCTGGAAAGAAACATGTTAAATACAGCTTACATTTTAGTGGACGTGATTCCGTCTTTTTCTCAATAAATTTACATATTAAAGCCTGATTAGCCAAAGTACATATATAAAATGGATATGCCCAATGTATATGCAAAGTTTCAATAGGGTAGCTGGTGCTTTTAATTTTTGGATTTTCCGATTGAGTAAATCAATTACTAAGGGTTTTCATGAGAATGTTCAAAAGTCTCGCAAACTGTGCAATTGTGCATTTTTACACTCTCGTAAATAATATGTCAAAAATTGTATGAAAATTTATTTACACAAACCTTTTAACTTTGCCCAACAATTTTCACTCGTAAACTTAAGCTGTGCAAATGTGCATTTATTCAACAACAACTTTTTAGTTTTTTTTTGCTTCCTTGAAGTATTTTTAGATACACACATGCACTTTTTATTTTAATAGAAATATATAAATATGTATTTAATTTAAAAGTGCTTGAAATCTAATTTTTTTATTTTTATTATATTAATTTTTTGACATTTCATTCAAATTAACTTTACTGTTTGCGCAAAAGTTGAAAAGGGGCTTCATGAAACAAGTCTCGTACATTTGCCCAATTGCACAAATGGGAATTCTAAAAGGTCTCATGAAAACCCTTACTATTTGTCTACAAAATGTCAGCTCTGCATAGTATAATATTATGTAAAATTTTCATGAGCCTGGCCCCGCTGACTTTTATATCTACTAGTGCTTATGGTTCGTGCAAAGTTTGGTATTAAAAAAATAATAACAAATACCTGAGTTTGTAATTAAAAACTGCTAAGGTGAAGTATATGAACGAAAAAGCTAAGATTTATGGGTGAAGTCACGGCTACTTTTTAAAATAGGAAATTTTTATTTTGGATAAGTGCAATGTGTATGAAAAGTTTTAATAAAATGTATGTAAATTTTGAATTTGAAGTGCTTGTTTCCGACCTCTGGTAGCAACTTCTGGGTTTTCAGATTTTTCTTAGTGATCTCTTATCTAGATTTATTTGTGTATCAAATTTAAGATCGCTATTGCTAATTGGAGTTTTATCGTCATGGCCCCGCATACCGGGTAAAACTATTTGGTTTTAAGATTTTCCTATTGGCTTACGCAGCTACACTTATTAGTGTATAAAATGTCAGATCTCTAGCGCGAATTATATCTTTAGATTTTATCACCATTACCTCTCCTCACTATTCATAACTAAAAATTTTGTTGTGAGCAGCGCTTATAATTCATGCTAATTTCCTTCTAAAATATTCTAGACCGATGTAGATTAAACACAAGGCTAACATTTTATGGGAGTGATCACGCCCAATTTTTAAGGTGATGCAAGATTTCACTAAATTAGCTTGAATTAAAAGCTGTATATTAAGTATTTAGTTCAAAACAATATTAGCGTGGCCCCGCCCATTCTAGTAAAAATTTTTGGGTTTTCAAATTTTTCTAGTTTGTTTCTCACTTAGACCTACTTGTATATTAAATTTCAGCTCTTTAGCGCAACTCTTAATTTTTAAGTTATATGGGTGCAGCCCCGCCCCTTTAACTAAAATTTTCGCGTCTTCAGATTTTTCTAGTTGGTTTCTCACCTAGGCCTATTTGTATATCAAATTTCAGCTTCTTAGCGCAACTTTTAACTTTTAATTTTTATGGGCGTAACCCCGCCCACTTTTACAAAGTCAAAATTTTTTTGGGACAGTGCTAATTATTCGTGTCTAGTTTCGTTCCAAACTGATACTAATAGATAGATAAATAGTATATCTAAATATGCTGAGCCGCAGGGCATTAAAATGAGGTGTAAATTGTATGGGCGTGTCAACGCACACTTTTTTAACAAAAAATTTATAGCCTTGCGTTATCGCAGTATATATGCCAAATTTCAATAAAATAGCTTTCATTAGGAGCCTTAGATTTGCTTTTTTAATTCTAACCTTTACGGGCGTAGCCCCGCCCTCCTGGCCAAAATTCTCGGTTTTTCAGATTTTTTTTGTTTTATTTCTCACCTGAGCCTAGCTCAGTATTGAATTTCAGCTCAATAGCAAAAACTTTAGTTTTTATGGGCGTAGCCCCGCCCTGCTGGTAAAAATTTTCGGGTTTTCAGATTTTTCTGGTTTATTGCTCACTTAGATTTTCCCGTGTACGAATTTTTAGCTCTCTAGCAATAGTGAAAGTGCTTCATCAATTTGATGAGTGTGTCAGTGGTCAGTGGTCAGTGGTCAGTGGTCAGTGGTCAGTGGTCAGTGGTCAGTGGTCAGTGAGTATGTCTTAAAATATGCACTTTTTGCACCTCTATATCTCCGGAAGCTTTCATTGTAAAACTTTCACACTTCGCATATGAGGTTATATGAATTTATTCTAATTATGATTTAAATTTTATAAGTTTACGATTGCGGGGAACAAAGTTATGATGGTTTTTGGGGGGGGGGGGGGGGGGGGGGTAAAAACAGCTCGAATGGCTTCCTGTAAATATACACACTGCGTGCATTGGCCAGAACTTGGCCTGGCGCACTGCCGTGCGCCTAGATTATTATTCGAACTCCATTTGTTTCTATATTTATGATTTTAACAGGCTAAAGTTCGTATCGCTTTTTGGACCAAACACAAAGAACGCTGATGATGAAGGTTTAGTGGCCTTCGAAAACGGCTGGCTGTTCCGTTCAACTATGTGTTGTCAGAATATTTACAACTAACTTTGGTGTTATTTGTTCATTAATAATTATCACATGTAATTTGGCTTAAAAAGCGATACAAACTTTAGCCTGTTAAAATCTTAAATTATTTTTTTTTGTCTACTTAATTTCAAACTAAATCATGCTAAGTGTCCTTAAACATTTAAAAAGGGAGGTTTTTTCAACTTAACAAATTATGTTAAGTGTTATTTTGCTCATAACTTTTGATAGAATAGTCCGATTACTATCAAAATTTAACAGAATGTAAGTTGATAAAGGATGAATTCAGAAATGCTAATCCCAGCAAAACATGTTTTGTCGACTTAGCATGTTTTGGAATGGGACCGTCAATACATACGTATCTTTATATGTATGCATGTATGTATATATATATATATATATACATATATATGAAACACGTTTTAGCTCCAAATTAGAATTTTGCACAGCATTTTGATGTACAAATAGTATAAACAAATAAAAGTTATTTATGTCGCGTTGCATATACATGTATATGTATATATCGTCACCTAAAATCCAAAAGGCCGTAACAACCAAAAAATTCAAAATAGACTTTTTGATTGATTATGATGTGCTTAACCAAAATACATATTTTCCTAAAATTTTACTCACATATGTTCAAAAATACCGATTTTATGCATTATTCAATTTGGCACCTAACATATAAATAGTATTAAATTTATGAAGTTTTTTGCTTCTCCTGTAAAATAGTAAAAAGTGTACTTGCGGCCTTTTGGATTTTAGGTGACGATATGTATATATGTGCTTATATACATACATGAATATTAAAGATATTTATTAGTTTTTCCAGCGCATTTGAAGTTGTGTCATTTGTTTACTAAGGCCATTAAAATTTTTTTTATTGGTAGTCGTTGATTATGACGGCTTCTCAATACTTCTGACATATTTTTGGATGTTTTTCAAATGGCTGTTTGCATTTTTTTTATAGATACCGGATTGATTAGTTTCAAAAATAATTTTAGTTTATAATAAAACAAAGCAAAAACATACTGATATGATCCATGTTTCAGTAATAGGAATATAAATATATACATGCAGCAAATTAATTTATTAAATAAACAAATTTAGGTTATGTAAGGTTGGGAAGGTTAGTTTTGTAATATAAATGATTTTGGAGACCAAATTGGTTTCATTGTGATTCCCTTCTTCTTAACAAAAAATTTAAATTTGCAAACATTTTAATAAATAATTTCAACTTTGTTTTTATTTTTTGCAATAAAGCCACTGTGTACATGTATTTGCATGTTTTATTTGTTAATTTAATATATACAAGTAACAATTTACTTTTTTTTAGATTTTAGATATTTGCAACCAAAACTAAAGTATTAATATTTGATTAAATTAATAATTTATGTTTGCAGTAAACTCTTCTAAGTTTTTTTTTAGAATTAATTTTAAACGCATATTTGATTATTGCATATAAAAACTATTGCTTTTTATTGCTAACAAAAAGTAAACAAGTTTTTTATTGTGGTTTTTGTTCTTGTTTTTTTTTTAATATTTTTTAAAGTTTTTTAAAATATAGAGTGATTTTTTTAGCTGTTGGCATATAATAACGAGTTTGTGGTATAAAATTTAATATGTATGTGAAAGTTTTTCTATTTGCTAATAGCTGGGCCGTAGAAGAGCATTATAAATAAATAACTTGATATGCCCTAAAATCCTGCACAATACCATTTATAAGACCTTTCAAGACCTGAGAGATTTTTCAAATGCTTTACTAGAGCGAAATATTCTCAAACAAACGCTAAACAACACTATTGTTTAAGCACCCCATACACGTTTCAATTCAATTGTGAATTGAGTCTTTCAATTGAATTGATTCTTGGCCACACATTTCATAAACTGAACTGAAAGATTTTCATGCAATTGTCAAATCTATATTTTTTTCACAATTAAAAATTTTAAAATTTAAAACTTCTATTGCATTTATTCATTAATTTTAATATTTTTTATGTAGAATTCGATGAAATTAAATAAAATCTTAAAAATACATAACTTTTTCTATACAAAATAAAGCTACAAACATAAATTCTGACAGCAAATCAAGAGACTCGGGCACACACAGCACAATCGAATTGAAAGATTTACTAGTCAACATGAAAAATCAAAATCTTTTGATTTTTCTTCAACCAGCTCGACAACTGCCAAACTAATCAATTGACAAAGCCATACACGCTTTGATTTGGACAACAACCGATTCAATTGAAAATTGAATTGAATCCTGTATGGGCTGCTTTAGACATTTCTTTCATATTCATTTCGCTGTAGTAAAGCATTTAAAAAATATCTCAAGTCTTGAAAGGTCTTATAAATGGTCTTGTGCAGGACATTAGTATGCAGCATGAATGCCTTAAGCATTTTTGCAACTTTTTTGATTTTTTGAGCTTTTCATACCTCCAGTCGACAAACTAGATTTTTTTTACAACTAATTTCATGAAAAATTTTACAAAATGTAAGTTCAGTCAGAGAAAACTTTTTTGACAGTAATGAAGTTTAGAATTCAGCATACATTTTTGCATGTATTCTTAGGAGAGATGATCAAGGGAATTATAAAACATACGTGCATGATCACTCTGGATCAATGCTGCCCATTTCACTAAACAATTGTTTAGAAGTAGCATCTCGTTTTATTTTATGCTCTTTAATTTAGTCGTCCATGAGACACCAATCGACGAGCATTCTTGGAGGCTGAATTGATATTTTTCGAATACAGTGCGTAAAATAAATGATGGAATGAAGAGAATAGGTTTTGATATACAATGCCCTTGATAATGCCCAACATATCGAGCCTAATTTTCGATTTGATCGTAAGCGCCTAAAATTAAAATTTTCAGAAGGTTTTCTTTAATTTTCAAATATGTCAGTCTTTGTCCTTGTCTTTGAACATCACATATACAATTTAAGTTCCAAAGTAAACGCAATTTTAAAATCCCTCTACTCATCAGACCTTCATTTACCACTCAATATTAAAATTAAAATTGCCCATGCTCTTCTTATGCCTCACATTCGTTACTGTCTGAATATGTACAGTGGTACTACAGCAATCAACTTAAGAAGAATTAATCTCATTGTTAATAGAATTGTCAGATACATATTTAGACTAAGAATTTTTGCTCATGATTCGAGGTTCTGCACCCTATTTTTGAAAAGCTCGTTTTCTGTGTATACCAAAATCGAACTCTTAATTGCTATTTATCAAATCACTAAATCTCAATCGCCTATGGGCTTGTTTAACATGTTTAAATTTTCAAGATCTACTAGAAATCCAGTATTTATTCTGCCTCGAATATCGAACTCAACAGTCAGTCGATCTTTTGTTGATAGAACGTGCAAGCTTTGGAATACCCTGCATCTCCCGTTAAAAAGATTTAATTTGTCAAGAGCTACTTTTAAACATCATATTCTCAATTGGTTTATTAATATGACCTAAGTTAACTTTTCTTTCTTGGACCTAAATTAGTCAATCCGTTAATTTTTCTATATTTTATAATTTCTTTTTTTTTTACTATGTTCATATTTTGATCTACATTCATTTATAAACGTGTTCAGTATATTTTTAGTATTTTTATATTTTATCTGTAAAGAATTTCTTTCACTGCATTAGTTTCCTAATATATTGTTTATGAATATGTATATATATTGGGTGTTTTTTATTGAGGTATAGAACTTTAAGTTGGCATCACTTTTTTAACTGGCGGCCATTTTGTCAGCTGTCAAGTGATTAATATTTAGTTTGGTTTGCCATTTTATCATAAACAGGTTGACAAAAGAACAACGCTTGCAAATCGTGCAAATTTATTTTGAAAATAATGGATCAGTTCGCGAAGTTTACCGCAAGCTCCGTCCATTTTATGGTCGACATAATCGTCCATCAGAGCAATTAATTCGGTTAACCATGGATCGTTTTCGCACTACGTTTACTCTATGTGATAATACGCATCCGCAGAGACGTCGAACAGTGCGCACCGAAGAAACAATTGCCGCTGTAGATCAAAGTGTTGAAGAGGACCCGAATGAATCGATTCGCCACCGTGCACAGCAATTGGAGCTTTGTCCATCAACTTTATGGAAGATTTTGCGCAAAGATCTTGGCTTGCGACCTTACAAGATCCAGCTTGTGCAAGAATTAAAGGCGCGAGACCATGCAATGCGTCGTGATTTTGGTGTATGGGCCGAAAATGAGATTGATCTCGATGCTGATTTTCATCGCAAAATTTTGTTCAGTGATGAGGCTCATTTTTGGTTGAATGGTTACGTCAACAAGCAAAATTGCCGCATTTGGAGTGAAGAGAATCCACATGAGACCCTTGAGACGCCATTACATCCACAAAAACTGACTGTTTGGTGTGCTCTATGGGCTGGTGGAGTCATTGGGCCATACTTCTTCCGAAATAATGCTGGAGAGTCAGTTGCCGTTAATGGAGACCGGTATAGAGCCATGATAACCGACTATTTTGTTCCCGAATTGGATGGCATGAATGTGGATGAGTTGTGGTTCCAACAAGACGGCGCTACATGCCACACAGTGCACGTCACTATCGATTTATTGAAGGAAACATTCGATGAGCGCATAATTTCGCGGAATGGACCTGTCAATTGGCCACCAAGATCGTGTGATTTGACACCATTGGATTATTTTCTTTGGGGATATGTGAAGTCGCTCGTCTACGCCAACAAACCAGAAACGTTAGGGGACTTGGAAGCCAACATTCGTGGTGTTATTGCCAACATACGGCCCCATATGCTCGAAAAAGTGGTTGAAAATTTGACCTGTAGAATTGGCTTTATTCGAGCCAGCCGCGGCGGCCACATGCCCGAAATCATATTTAAACATTAATGGCATAAAATTATCCTTCTAATAAAGCCAAATTGATGGACATTAAAACGATTTTCTTGTGTTTTATTTCAATTCAAAGCTCTATACCTCTAAAAAAAAACACCCGTTATGTATATAATTGTTACATATATTTTATAATTATGTAAATACAAATTTGATTATTTTTCCACCCTTTTTTTTAGTTTATTGCGTTTTTTAATTATTTTACAGTCTTATATTATATTGTATTATATTCAATTAATCATATATGGCCCTGTGGGCTCGATTAATTTATTTTGAATAAATGAAATGAAATGAAATGAAATGAAATATGTTTTTGTACGTAAATTATCACTTACGATAAAATTGTACAGCCCGTGTCTTAAAAGTTAGCAAAAATGTTGGCATTTTGATAATTCTAAACTATGGGCAGGCTCATAAAATGTTAATTTTAATAAAAAAGTGTATTTTCGATAACAATTCACTTCCTATAAAATCGAAAATAAAACTCGATATATTGGACATTATCAAACATATAAGAGGCATTTTAAAATATTATTTTGAGGTATATTTATTCTAATATAATATAATAATAATTTGATTAAGTATAACGTTGGAGAAAAATTAATGCGATGGTTGGAGGAGAAGAAGGTAATAAAAGCAAATTGGAATTTAGTTCAAGAAAAGAAACTTTTAGCGCAGTGACGTATATATTGATAGGTAAGGTAGACATTTACTGATGTAGTTTTCATTTAAAAACTTGCCATTTGTTTACTTGATAAAATTGAAAGATTTTCAATGCATTTTGAATTAAAAAAAAAATTAATTTTAAAACAGCAAAATATTATTTCAAATTCAGTATGAGCTGTTTTCTTTTAACTTTTTTTTACAACAAAAACAATATCTTGCGATTATACTTTAATTTAAATCTTTGCGATTACTTTTTCGTAAAACTGTACTTCAAATTCTTACACCAATACAGCTTTTAAACATTTTTGAGCTTCTCAGCCTTACATTCAAATTATATTTATTGTGCTGACAATTCGTTATGGTATTTAAAATAAATCGGAGCGATAGACACAACATTTGGAGGTACCAATAGACTATGCAATAATATTGAGTACTTTATTGGTATTATTATTGTCTTTTTGTTCCACATTATTCAATAAAATTCGCAATTTTTCTTACAATATATGTATGTAAAAGCAAAAAAAAAAAAGCTAAGAACACATGTACATTTAAGAAATTTTAAACTTGATTTTCCGTTATACTTACTGAATACATTATAATTTTTAATGAAAACATATTAAAAATAAATAATTCTAAGGTATGTAGCCGAAAATTATTATTGTACAATGTTGTAAACAGATTACAAAATATTTGATATTGTGCAAAATAAATCAAGAGACTTTTGATTTTATTCAATATATTGCGCCATATACCAGTATAGCATATACGAACAATTTTATTGTACAATTTCAATTATTGCACAATAATGTTACAAATGAGTGTGAACCTCAAGTGATTAAATAATAGAAACCGATTCTTGCAGAGACGACAAAAAGATAATCTTACATTTATGCACGTTTTTAAAGTTAATAACTGAAAATGATATTAAAAAGGGGTTAAAATTCACCCGACTTTAGTCCGTAACAGATAATGACAATGATAAGTTAAAAAAATATACATATTTAAATAGTCATAATTTAAGTAACTGCGTATATTCAAATTTGTAGCGTTAATCATTAGTATGCTTGCATATTGTCTCTCAAGCAACTATGACTATAGCCGATTCTAACATAAAGTTTGTTTAAATTTTAAGGGCCAATGTTGATTTTGAATAAAACATAAATTATTTAGGAAATTATTGTCATTAATTTTTATTATGAAAATATGGTATAGTTCAATTATATATGAAACAAAATATGGGCGAAATGGTCGCCGCGACCACGGTGGCACACCTCTATCCGATGGTGCAAAATTTTGATGACGCTGAGGCATAATTGAGGTTCTATGCCGTTAATGTGCGGCATTATCTCATCATTTAGCTCTTTAGCACAATTTCTTTCAAATAACGCCAAGGAAAGAAGTTCAACGGTGTCAAATTACATGATTTTGGCAGCCAATTGACATCGCTACTATATGAGATAACACGGTTATTGAAGTTGTCACACAAAAGAGCCATTATTTTGTTAGGTGTGTGGCAAGTGCCACCGTCCTGTTGAAACCATATACCGTTCACATCCATATCTTCCAATTCGGGCCATAAAAAGTTACGAGGGCATCTCTACTTCGTTTATGCGAAAAATTAATTAATACTGTTAAAGTACAAAAAAGGCACATGTACGTCAAACGATTGCCCTTCTCTCTGATACTGAGAATGCTTATAGTCAGACTACGGATATTTATTCGGACAAAATAAATATACTCTGTTTACACACATTTGTGTATATAAAATGGAATGGAAAAGGTGTGGGTGTGTGCGGTTGTTTGAAAACATGATATATATGTGTGTAAATAAAAAAGCCCTGTATACACGTATGTTTAACCGATTAATACTCCGAGTATTTTTATATTCATGCTGCTTGTGATTGTAGCTCTTACAGCCTTTAAAGTTTAGTTATAGTTGTTGGGGCTGCGAAATTCCAAAAATTTATATTAAAATAGTTGTTTGATATTTATAGTCACTCATATGCGGATTTTTGCATATGAGTGAGTTTCTTATTTTTAGCTGTGCGCATTCATACTTGTTCGACAGCGTACTTTAAACGATGTTCTTGTCCTTCTCTGGTTCGTACCATGCATTCTATGCTTTCTTGCATCGTGCGCCTCTGACAAAAATATGAAAGAAATCTGAGAAGTACTGTCCCAAATGTCAATTCTTCTTCATCAGTGTTTAGAAAAATTATGTGTATATGCAGAAAATTTAGGGAACTAAAATGTTCACCAAAAATGTTTCTCTTAAGATTTTACAAAAAAAAAAAAAAAAAAAAAAAAAAATACTGCACACTTCATTTAATGACTATAAAAAAATAATAAATATATAATTGTTTGCATTATACAAATTTTATGCAATTATGAAGACAGTGTCCAAATATTCCAAAATATTTTAGAAACTTCCAATAACATAATTGCTGGTAGATAGGATTCCTAGCATTTATAAAAATATTTTCTCTACTAATTTGAAACGAAAATCCAAAAGCATAACTAATCACTCTATATACATATATATATATATTTTTTTTTTGTATTTGCTTGATTTCATAAATATTAACGTTCGAGAAATAAATTAAAAAAAAAACTCTAACAACATGCATTGATAGCAATTTATATACATATTTGTATATATTATTAATTTTATTCTTTTGCAAGATAACTAACTAAAAATATTAAACTTAAATAGTCAGCATAAAATATTTGATTGCAATCTGCATTCTGCTTTCCTCATAAACAG
Source organism: Tachina grossa (assembly GCA_949987645.1). NCBI lineage: Eukaryota > Metazoa > Arthropoda > Insecta > Diptera > Tachinidae > Tachina > Tachina grossa. The sequence continues at coordinate 34,239,019 of OX465275.1, forward strand.
AAATACTAATATTTACATAAAAAATTCATATCATAGAGTAAAGAAATTTTAGAATTTTAATTTAAATTTATTTACTTAACTTTTGTTTTTCATTTTAAGTTTTTAAAATAAACAAGCCATAGCTTTTTTTTGCAAATTAAATAAAAACTCAAATACACACATTTATATATAAAAACAATATCAACATATGTATAGCGATATATTAATTTTTTATTATTTTTATTTAAAAAATATTATCATAACAGCAAACTTAAATTTTATAACACCAACAAAAAAACAAAGCAAATCCTATTAATTCATGTTACTTTTTTTACTTTTTCAATAAAAAAAAACAACAATTTATTTATACAAAAAATACAGGGCTCTGATCTACCGATATACATTTGGTATGAAAGTTATCCAGAACACATCGAAGATGGTTACAAAGGACGTGTGTCGCGTGTGTCACCGGACTCGCCATTCGGTTCGGCATCACTTAATCTGACCAACATCAAAGAGTCGGATCAGGGATGGTATGAGTGTAAAGTTGTATTTTTAAATCGTGATCCCAAGCAGCATAAGAACGGTACATGGTTCCATTTAGATGTACATGCACCGCCCCGTTTTAGCGTAACACCAGACGATATTATTTATGTTAATTTAGGTAAGTAAAATTTTATATACCCAGCTAAAAAAATTATATATGGTCCATACATTTCTAATATATGAATGTATATAACTATATATGAATATGTATGAATTCATGTATGGAAATGTATGGGATTCTACATGGCGAGACTATTATATACGAACTAATATATGGACTAATATATGAAATGTATTATAAAGTATGAGCTCATATATGGAAATTTCATAATGAAGCTCTTCATATGTGGATCCATATATAAATAAATAAGATTTAATATATGGAGCCATATAAGAATGTATGCATAAATGATATCTCACATAAGATCGTTTTGCAATCACTGGTGAATTGGAAATCCATTAGAAAATATATACGGTATGCAAAGTTTATATGCGTACCGTCAACGTTTAAAAAAGAAATACTTTTGTTACAAAAAAAAACCATTCTTGTATAATTATATACATTGTGGATCAAATAATCAAAAGGATAATCCAGTCATTAATTTTATCGAAAGCAACAGAATTATCTAGATAAGAAACAAAGGTCATATTACTGCAAAAATTATATTGAAAACTTTTGTTAGACGGATTATTTTTTCTTTTATAATTAATTGCATTAGTTTTTAATCTGATTTCTTAAATTAAATTTTATGTGCGAATATGATTTTTGTGTTTTTTAAATAATTGATTCACCTTTTGACTTAAAATGATGAATGAAATGACTTTTAGTTCGTTTTTCATTATTTGTCCAAACAAATGTTTCATTAAATACAACCTCCCTGTTCAAAATCTAAAAAAAGTAGTTTTAGTAATTTAATTTATTGAACAGTTGTGAATCAAGAGAGTATGAATATGAACTTTGCATTCTATATAGGGAATACACATTCAGGTATGAAAATGTATGAATATATATTATCATATATGTCCATATACCCTCATTTTTCGGATCCGAACCATATATGTGATGTCATATATGGTTCGGATCCGAAAAATGAGGGTATATGGGCATATATGATTATATATATTCATACATTTTCATAGATGTATGCGTAAATATTCCCTCTACAGTATGCAAAGTTCATATTCATACTCTCTTGATTCACAAAATCGCACTGTTGTGCAATAAATCAAATTACTAAAACTACTTTTTTTTAATTTTGAACAGGGAGGTTAACCCTCTCATGCCCAATATTGCCAATAGGCAACATTTTACTCATATGGTTCTAAGTACCATTAATTTTTTTTCTAATATGTGATTTTTTTACATAACAACTCGTAATAGTAGTAAGGAATCAGTACTTAAGTATTACTTCTTTTTACAAAAATGAAAAAAAAAAAATATTCATGGATGTTGCAGGCTAATCAACCAATTTTTTTTATTTTTTTCCTTCCCTTATTGTGTTGAGCAGTAGGTACTGTTGTTTATTTATTTAAAAAAAAAACTGCTTAATATAATAGTTTAATAAATATCTGCAAACATTTAGGATATTCCTAAAATATTTTTTGATTCATCTTTTAGGCCGAAATCCTAAGAATTCCCTTTAGATAATAAAAATATTTCATACAAATATATATATTAATTTTTAACATATTTTAACTTCATAAAATAAATAATATTTTCATACTTAAGCCATCATATGCAGGAAGTTAATACAAATAAGGGAGAAAGAATCCTTTTTTTTTTTTTTGTAATAATCTTTGATTTATAAACATAGTAATATTGCTATTTCAATTTCTTTGTAACAACTGCCTTCACATCTTCATTGAAAACTAACAGAAATATAATACATGTGATAAATCAAACTCATGTCCTTATATATATTTACTTTAACAAAAATACCCAGAAAATATATATTTAAAATAAGCAAAAATTTTCAAAATATTATATAAAAACATGGAATTTAATTTCATGTTTTTTAGTACATTTTCCTTTTTACTGATGAAAAATTACCACTATAACACCTTTTATATCTTTTTTTAAGAAAAACTTTCTGTTTCCTTTTAAATGATAAAAAAAAAACTTTCAATAAGACAGCACTTACTAACATATCTTTATTTTGCATTATAAATAGAATACATTTGTTTCTTACTTTTTTCCTCTTCTTTTTTTAATAAAAAGCTCAAGCATAATAGAATAGAAAAAAAAACGAATGTTTAAAACATTTCTACTACATTTATCAAGATTTAAAAACACAATTTATGACCAAACATTTATTTCAAAAGTAATCATAAAAAATGTGTGCATGTTTAAATGTACGAGTATCAGAAAAGAAAAGTTCATGTTTAGCTCAGAATGACAAAAAACAAAAAAAAATTAAATAAGAAATACCGGAGAAAATTTTAAGAATTCTACACAAAACATCAAAATAAGGAAATTATGAAAAGATACCTTTTAAGTGTGTCTATTGCATGTCTTTGCAAGTGTAGTAAGTAGAGGAAAGACAAGATTTTATATAACAGGAAAAAATGGCAAAGGAAATTGGGTTCGCTCAAGTAAATTTATACGTTGTACGCTACAGCATGTCTTCAAAAACCAGAAATACTTTTTACAGAGAAAAAACCTCAATTTTATACTTAGAAATTTTAAAACTCCAACGAACAAAAAATTCCTGCAAGGCAAAATGGCAAAAAAAAAACCTTTTATTTTCCTGTTGATTATCATTTGTTTGTTGGAGATGACCACATATTATTTACTAGTGCTGAAAATTTTTTAAAGAGAAGTCATACACGGACAATTAATATGCCTAGCAACATACATATTCTGTCGGAGAATGTGTGGTTGACTACAAAAACAAGTAAGAGTGCTATATTCGGCTGTGCCGAATCTTATATACCCTTTACCAAAATGTTTTTATGTAGTATAGAGATACATACATAAGCACATACATAAAGTATAAATAAAAAGAAAAAAATAATTTGACCTAGTTACTTTTATCTACAAAAAAATATATTTACAAACCCTAGAATCATTAAATTAGATTTTTCTGATTCCTTATATCAATCTAGTAGTTTTTAAAAAAATATAGAAAGTGTATTAAGTAAAAAAAGAAAAAAGGAAATTAAAAAAAAGTTTTATTTAGTTATCCAAAAAATGGTAAAAGGGTATATATAGGTTTTTCATTACGTTTGTAATTTCTAGAATATTAATAAGCGAGCCATAAAGTAAATATATTCTGGATCCTTATGCATAGGGAAGACGAATAAGCGATGTCCGTCTGTTCGTCTGTCCGTCTGTCAGTCTGTATGTACGTGAAATCGGTTTTCCGAAGCTCCCAGAAAAGCTAGAAACTTCGTTCTTAGACTGGTGGGTCAGAAATGGTCGAAATAAGATTTGTATTGAAAATCAGCAAAATCGAGTAGACAGTTTCAGAGCTGGGAGACTTAAACTTCATTTTGCCATACAAAATAACTACCGAAAACTACACAGAAAAAACAAAATTCCTTTTTAAGTAACCAAATTCACTGAGTCAGTAAATTTTTTGTGTGAATGCGGACCTACAAAGAAATTAGTAGATTCTGATAACAATTTTGTAAAAATTTAACTGAAAAAAAAATTTTATTTTTAGTTAACTTATTATGGCATTAGAGAAAAAAGTTAAATGAAACTCAAAATATTTTCAGTCAAATTTATTAATAGGAACATAAAAACATTTTTGCAGATTTTTTTTTGTAATATTCAGCAATTTTTTTTTATAATTTACAAACACATTCACTAAAATTTTTCGTATTATCAGAAAATAAATTAACTGAATCAATAACAATTCTTAAATTTTTTTTTTTTAAATTAGTAAAAGTTTTATCTGAAATAAATAACTGAATCAAATGTAAGGTTCAACTATTTTTTTTACTTTCAAAAATTGGATTGTTTTTATGGTTAAGCATTTCGTTCTCGCTTTAGGAACTCGTCAGTAGACTTCAACCCAAAAATTTTTTGAATTTAGCTAACAAACTCCGTATGTTTATAGTAAGACTCTTAATACTATATTCAGAATCACAATATACAAACATAATAAGTTTCAAAACCGCAAACAAAAATCTTAAAAAAGAAATAAAATGTTAAATGACAAATTTTTTTACAGTATATAAAAATAAATTTAACTGAAAAAATTAAAAAAAAAATCAGACAAATTTTTTTACAGTATATAAAAATAAATTTAACTGAAAATATCTACAAATTTAAATAAAAAAAAACTAAAATTTTTTTTTACAAATTTTACTTTATATAGATAATTTTCATTCTATACAGTTTTTTTACATAAAATAAAATTGGAACAAATAATTTACTGTAACAGTAAAAAATACTTACTGAAACTAAGTTATATTTCAAAACACACGTTTGTTTGAAAATTTTTTGGGAATAATTTTTTCTGTGTAGTTTTTAATAATTATTTATTAAATAAACTTATTTTATACTTCAGTATGAACAAAATTGGTATTTCCAACTAAAAAAAATTAAAAAAATTAAAAAGACGTTTCCAGGGTTGGAAAGCCTTAACTTTTTTTGTTATGTAAAAGTAACTTACTAAAACAAATTTTTCCTTTTTTTCTATAAACTAAACATATGTGATGCTCTTAAAAGAAGGAGATTGATGTAAGAAATCAGAAAAACAAAAAGGATGATTCCAGGGTTGGAAAACCTACGATTTTTGTGATATATACAATTAACTACCGTAAACTAATTTTTTAATAATTTTTACTAAATAAACTTATTTTATACTTCACCACGAATAAAATTGGTATTTCAAATAAAAAATTAAACTTCAAAAAATTAATAAGATGTTTCCGGGGTTGGAAAACTTTAACTTTTTTTCTTTTACTAAAGTAACTTACTAAAACAAATTTTTTCTTTTTTTCTATAAATTAAACAAATCTAATGTTCTTAAAAGGACGAGATTGATGCAAGAAATCAGAAAAACAAAAAGCATGATTCCAGGGTTGGAAAACCTACGATTTTTGTGATATATAAAATTAACTACCGTAAACTAATTTTTTATTTATTTTTATTAAATAAACTTATTTTATACTTCATCACAAATAAAATTGGTATTTCAAATAAAATAAATTAAAAAATTTAAAAAGACGTTTCCAGGGTGGGAAAACTTTAACTTTTTTTCTTATACAAAAGTAAATTACTAAAACAAATTGTTCCTTTTCTTTATAAATTAAACATATCTTATATTCTTAAAAGAAATAGGTTGGTGTAGGAAGTCAGAAAAATCGAAATGGATAATTCCAGGGTTGGGAAACTGAAACTTTTTGTGATATAAAAAATTAACTACCGAAAATTAATTTTTATTTTTTTTTATTAAATGAACTTATTTTATAGTTTAGTACGACTAAAATTGGTATTTCAATTTAAAAAAATTTAAAACACGTTTCCAGGGTTGGAAAACTTTAACTTTTTTTTATAGAAAAGTAACTCACTAAAGCAAATTTTCCCTTTTTCTCTATAAATTAAACATATCTTATATTCTTAAAAGAAAAAAAAAATTGGTGTTAGAAATCAGAAAAATAGAAAGGTATGATTTCAGGGCTGGGAAACTGAAACTTTTTGTGATTTAAAAAATTAACTACCGAAAATTAATTTTTATTTTTTTATTAAATAAACTTATTTTATACTTCAGTACGAATATAATTGGTATTTAAAATTAAAAATTAAACTTCAAAAAATTTAAAAGATGTTTCCTGGGTTGGAAAACTTTAACTGTTTTTATACAAAATAACTTACTAAAGCAAATTTTTCATTTTTCTCTATAAATTAAAGATATCTTATATTCTTAAAAGAAAGAGATTAGTATAAGAAATCAGAAAAATCAAAAAGTATGATTTCAGGGTTGGAAAAGCCACACTTTTTATGATATAAAAAATTAGCTACCGAAAACTAATTTTTATTTTTTTTTATAAAATTAACTTATTTTATACTTCAGTACGAATGTATTTGGTATTTCAAAATAAAAAAGTTAAAAAATTAAAAAGACGATTCCAGGGTTGGAAAACTTTAACTTTTTTTGTACAAAAGTAACTTACTAAAACAAATTTTTCCTCTTTTACTATAAATTAAACATATCTTAAATTCTTAAAAGAAAGAGATTTCAGGGTTGGGAAACTTACACTTTTTGTGATATATAAAAGTAACTAAGTCTAATTAATTTGTATCTTTTCCTTTACAAATTATGTATATTTTACATTTTGGAAAGATAAGTTTGGTATGGAAATTTATAAAAAAGAAAACACAGCTTCAGAGCTGCAAACTTTGAACTTTTTTTCTGGATATTAAAGTAACTAAATAAAACATTTTTTTTTTTTTTGAATTTCCTTTTTGCTTTTTTCACTTAACGCACTTTTTATATTTTTTTAAGAACTACTATATTGATAATTATAAGGAATCAGAAAAATCTAATATGATTATTTTAGGGTTGGAAAATTAATTTTTTTTTTACATAAAAGTAACTAGGTCAAATTGTTTTTTTTTTTCTTTGTATTTATACCTTATGTATGTATATAAGATTCGGCACAGCCGAATATAGCACTCTTACTTGTTTTTACTCCTTTAGATTTTATGCTTTTTGTTTCATTCTATTGATATTATGGTTTTTGACAATTTTTTCGATTGCTTTTTTGTTTTTATCAATTTTATTACCTTTTTGGCGATTTTTCGGTTTTTGGCGACCTTTTTTTTTTTTTTTTGCTGATGTTTTTCATTTAGAGGCTTTTAATAACAATACATATTTTTAGAGAGATTTTTTTAGTTTCGGCGCTTTTTTCGTTTTGACGACTTTTTTTAGTTTTTTGGTGACTTTTTTCTTTTTTTTGCTTTTAAGCGATTTAATTTATTTTTGAAGATATTTTTATTTTGGTGATTTTTCGTTTCGGCATTTTGGTAGAAAAGTTCAGGAATTTGCCTTTTACGGGTTGCAAGATACATCAGTTTGTCAAAATAACATCAACTGATGTAATATCTTTTAATTTATATATTTTAAATTTTTGTGTTAATTATTGTAGTCTGCATAAAAATGCACAAATAGTTTTAGTAGAAATATCGAGATAAAGCTTTTATCATATGATCTGTAAAGGTCCAAATGGGCGTAGTTGAACACGTTTACGCAATTTTCTTCTTCAAATATAAAAATTCCGTGCTAAAAATTGTCATGATGTATGTAGTGTGTAAAAAATATTTGCTGGTGAAAAATATTGCAGGTGCAACAAGTCTAGAATTTATGCTACATTCTGCAATACCATAACAACAAATCTTTTTAACTAATGAATTTATGCAACATACTTGAATGAGAGCAGCAATGTCCTTTTTTGTAAAACAAACTCCTGCGGTGGAAAATTTCAAGGCGCAAGCGCTGCCACGCCAACTGCCGCCAGATATTGATTTACATCTTTAAAAGCAGTTGAAGACTGCTGATTTTTCGATCCTGATAGTGCTTCTCCAAGTACTTTGTAGTTGTTTCGTAGAAACTATTCCCTCTAACTTGATTTCTTTAAATAAAAGAAGAAAAATTGTAAACTCAGAGAAAAATTAATTTATATTTTGCTTTTAAAAATTATTATAAATTATTATTATTATTATTATAAAATTAATTTTTATTTTGCTTTCACTTGATATCAACAATTGTGGTTTACTTTTTCTCAAATATTCAATACTGTAAGTCAATTATAGTTTTCTAAGAAGAAAAAGTATACAATAACATTTTGTGGTTCACTGTTTTTCAAATTTAAAATGGCATTTCTTATAAGTGCTATTTGTGTGTCTGTTTGTGTGTGTGAGTTATTTCTTCAAAATATTAAAATTGTTTACTTCTATTAATAGAAAAGAAAAATGAAACATAAAAGGAAATTGTTAAATTTGATAAAATAAAGTGTTTTATGTTTTCAGAAAATTATATGTTTATATACCTGAGTGGCAATTTATATTGCTGTTGAGTGTTTGATAACAAAAAAAAATTACAAATCTACAGAAAGTTCTATAGTAACAAATATGAAACAATCAATTCTAAAATCATTTAAGATTGTTATTTAAAAAAACTTAAAACTTATAAGAATGTTGAAAGTAATTTAAGTAAAAAGTTTATTAAATTATACACATTTGTATAAGAATTAAAAAAAAGTAATTGTAAAATAATGGCCAAAGATATCACAGGTAGCTTAAAAAATATTAAGGCAACAAGCTAATTGTTTTGCAATTTTAAACGTAATTCCTAAATTTAAAGATAATGGAAAATATGAGGTTTTATTGTAGTTGATTAAATATCTAGAATTCGAAATGGTTTTATTATAACTGGATATGAAAATACATTTATATTTTGAAGGACTTCTGCTAAAATCTTTTAAGAGTAGCTTACATAGCTTACTTGAGTACAATTGTACATAGTCAGCATACATTTGTATTCCACAATAATTTATTTCTGTGAAGGAGTATGGCAGCATTGCGGAAACTGTCTATTTTCAGAGAGTTTGACATCAGGCCATTTACGAAAAGATTTTAATTTCGATTAAGCAGATACTATAAAATGAGTTTGTTCGCTGCTGAAAAAAAGCTTTTGGAGATGTGCTAGACTGGATGTTCAATAGTATCAAAACCTTAAGCGTAATCTAGGAGTGTATTTGAAAAGACATCCGCGTGTGTGTTCTGTATTTAACGTAAAGTTAAATCATTTGGTATGTCCATAGTATTATTATTATAAATAAATAATTCCAGCAACGATTTTATGACAGTTTTCCACCTTTTAGTTTCACCTTAAATGCAAAACATACCCGATCATGTCATAAAATTTAGATCAAAGTTCCCCCCCCCCCCCCCCATCGATTAGAACATTCCCATATCCTTTGATAACTAGAACATTGTCTTTTCAACAACAAAACTTTAATTGTGTGAATGTAGACTCATCAAAATCAAATAAAAATAAAAAGATTTAATTTTTACACAAACAAAATCTTTAAATTTTGCTTTTTTTACCTTTTTTGCTAATGTATATATAATTTTATAAACTTTAAAGAGTTGAAAAAAACATTTCTTTTACATTCAAACTTTTATCTCATCCCATTTCTTTTCTCTGTAATTCAATTGAATTTAAAAATCAAAATCTTTTATCATTAAGTTTCCTTATTTTTTTACATTATCTATCCTTTTGTGGTTGTAGTAAACTATTTAACTTTTTTCTTTATAAAATTTTCCTATTTTAAATCCAAAACAAAAACCTCTTGGTCAAAAAGATATTTTCAATAGAGTGTTGCCTGACATTTCTGTACAAACAGCAGACATGGTGAAATATAATAAATGATGAAAAATTAAGTCAATTTTTCAAACAACCAAAAAAAAACAAAATATGAAAACTTAAAATATTGAAAAAAAAACAAAAAATAATTTAAACGGAAAGAACCTGAAATCATTCGTAAGGCAGCTCTGGGCGAGTTAACATCACGCGTCATTGGCAATTACTTCGTAAATGCAACCAGGCCACTGTTCGTTTACTGGTCTTCGAGGGTTTTGCGTCTCACCCCCCGCATGTGATTAGTAGTTGGTGCCAGTTAACGGTACCGAGTTACTGTTTCGTGGCGTCGGTTGCTAGCTGCATACAAAAACTTATTTATTAACCTAGCTTTCTAAGAAAGCGTACTTTGAAATCGTGGTGGAGTACCAAATAAAACTCATTGAAACAGGAGAGGATCTTGAGGATTCCGGCTTTCTGCACAACGGTGCAGATCGGCGTGTTATTCTTGGAGGAGGCTCCTAAATTGTAGCACGACAAATCGTGTGTATTGGTGGTGGCGTTATAGTTCTACGAACTGGCCAAATAATTCTCCTTAGCATTAGCGGGAGCAACAGAATAGAAAAAAAAACCTTAAATATTTTCCATATAACTTGAAATTAATTAAGAAAATATTTTTCTTGTGTGGTTACCAGGACTAACAACATTTATGCAAAAAAAAAAAAAAATAAAACGTAAAAGAGAAATGAGGAAAAGGAAACAAAATAGGAATTGTGAAAGTTAATTGTGGTTAAATATTTTAAGAACAAAAAAAGTAACTATGCCAGCAACATAAAAATAAAAATCTTTTAAATAAGCCAAATAACATACAAACAAGGATAGAAAAACACCCACCGGCTATTACACGAGAGGAATACGGACTGTTACCATTGGTACCAGTGTTCATAAGTATTTATTAAGTTAAAAAGTTCGGAATTTATGCTGGTATTTTTGTTAATAGATATTGTTACGTAAAAATATTCCTACAGGATTAAAGCAAAGAACTATCTGGAAGTATTTAACTAAAGCACCAAACGTATACACATATATACGTGCAAGAACTATAGCAACAACAATAATTGTATACATAGATAGCTGCAGACGTACACACATACAAATAAAAGTGCGAGCACTTTTATGGTAACCACCCTGTACTACCAGTAGCACACCGCATTGCCAATATAAGAGTCGTTACTTTGAAATTCAAAAAAATAACGGCCAATCGAATTATCTACAAACTCTTAGAAGCAGCAATATGAATTTTCCCGATTGTGCTAGAGGTCTGTTTGATCATCTGGCTACCAATAGTAAATGACAATACAGATGGCAAAGTGCATAAGTGCCATTTGGCATTACTAAGTACAGACATATTATTACGCCATATATCGGGCGAACATTATAGAACCGGTTTCCTGTACTATAAAAAGAGGCAGCCTGTGTGAGAATGAGTTGAGTGCTAATCAGAAGGTAGTCGAGTTGACCTCGTTAAGTGAGTGCTAATCAAAAATTAGTCGAGTTAAGACCTCGTGCGGTGGATAATAACGATAAGAAGTAGTTAAGTAAAGACAAGTTGTAATTTGCTTACTTAAGAATAAAAGGAAGAACAGTAGCAAACAAAAATTGTATGTTATTTATTTTTATTTTTGAGCAATCAAAAGAACTCACACGTTTAATAAAATTTTAAACGTAACAATATCTATGGGTAAAATTAAAGGGAATACGTTTATCCTAATTTTCAAAGCTTTATTAGTCTAATTTAATTTTTTATTAATTAAACAAATCCCTGTCCTCTTTTATAAGAATTATGGATCTATATATATATATATATATATATATATATATATATATATATATATATATATATAGGCAGACATATGTTTTTTAAAATCACTTATATTGATTCTACTTGATTATGTATTTACAAAGAATGTACGGTTGCAAGAACCAGTCCCTGTCCTTATATTAAATACCAATGTTTGTAGTATATAAAACAATCGCAGCTTTTTTTGCACTCCTTTTATGGCAAATAATAATAATAATAGAATAGCCATTAAATCTTGCAAATACAAAAGCCCACAAAAAATCTAAAAATAAAATAAAATGTGAAAAATGTATTTATAACAGAAGAAAACTTCCTGAAGGCAAACCGGTCTGGTCTGGACGAAAAACTTAAAAAAAATATTCAAAACAAAACTATGCAATAAATGAATGTGTAATATATGTATACAAAATATTTTACCCAAAACAAATAATTTTGCATTAATTTGTTTTGCATAAGTGCAGAGCAAATTAAGATCGTCTGCTATTTTAGCTTAAAGGCGCTTAAATTAATTGCCAAGATCTGAAATAAAAATTTTATAAAGTAAAGAAGAGTTAAAAGAAAAATTACAAAGTTAAATTTTGAATTTTTTTTCTGTGCCAATAAATACTAATGGCTTGAGTCGAAACTTCATGTTTTGAGATATTAAGGGTTTTGTCTAAAATTAATTGTGTTTGGTTTTTATATAAAATTTTTAGCCTCTGAAAAAGATGCACATTTATTAAGAATAAAACTGTTAATTTTATAAAAAAGAGAATACGTTTTATTAGATAATATTCACTATTTTTTAGTTAAGATTTTATGAAAAAATCTATTGTTAGAAAAATAAAAATTAAAGTGCACTTAAGCTATTATATTGAAAGGCAAAATAATTTTTATTGATGGTAAGTCGAGATAAGTGCTTTAGGATAAATTGAAAAATGCGGAAAACCTGAGATAAGATAATTTTTTAAAAGCTTAGTTAAATATAAGTTTTTTTATGAAGAATAATTTGGATGGGATGTTAGTTATTGAACTAAAGTGTATACAAGTTTTTATGTTCAAATATTTTAATGTTGATGTAGCTACAGAAAAAAAATTAAGTTGAGGTAAGATGATATGGCTCACGTATTATTTTCCAAGAAGACTTAAGTTAAAATATAAATGGGTATAGTTTTATTAATATTGACATTTTTTAATTGAAATTTAGTTGACTGATAGATCTTGCAGAAGAGAATAAGAATATGTAATAAAATGAAAAAGCACTTATGTCAACTTAAGCCATTATTATTTATTGTCACAGATTTAATTTAGTATATTTGGCTGAATTAAATCAGGGCATTCTAAGTGCATCAACATTTTACAATATTTTCCAATAAACATCCTTAAAATATATGGAAGCCTCTATCATACTTTGTACCAAAATTTTAGGATTAAACAAATTTCTAATCTTTAGTCATAGTTCTGAAGACCAATATGAGTTTGAAAATCAATTTGGTTTAATTGGGCTAAGAAAGAAATTGGACAAAGGCCAGTCAAATACTAGCAGTAGGTATACCCATAGTGCCTTAGGTAGGCACTATGGGGTAAAAAAGATACAAAATTAAGTTTAAGAAGATGTCAAGAACCTACCAAAATAACACTATCTGATTTCGTAATTAAACCTCTGTTTTTTATCTTAATGTTATTGCTCGAAGCTCTTCGTTATTACTTATAAATTTTCAAGCTGAAGAAAAAACAAAATATATTAATAAATTGTGAAATATTGTAAAACTCGTATTGCTTAACTATTAAATTTAATTGATTTAAAATATTTTATTTATATAATTTTTTTTATATTTGAATATTACAGGTGATTCTATTATATTAAATTGCCAAGCTGATGGCACACCCACACCCGAAATTCTATGGTACAAAGATGCTAATCCTGTTGATCCTTCGCCTACTGTTGGCATCTTTAATGACGGTACCGAGCTACGGATCTCTACAATACGGCACGAGGATATTGGAGAATATACTTGCATTGCACGCAACGGTGAGGGACAAGTCTCCCATACGGCCCGTGTTATAATAGCGGGCGGCGCTGTAATCATGGTAAAACTTTTTTTAACACGACTAACATCCCCATTAATTCCAACCAAACTAAAACAAAAATATAACGAAAATTATATTGAATTTCCTTTAACTAATTTTTTATGTCCAAATATATTTTGCAAATAATTAAATATATATATTTACATATATATACACATATATTTATGTGATGCTTATTAAACTAATATTAGAAATATTTGGAAATTGAAAGTTTGAAAATTTATCTAATTAACACAAATTAATACTTACAAAATATTTACTACCTTATTCATAAAAAATTTTTCTGTTTTATAAAAGGTTAATAAAAATAAATGTTAATTTTAAATTAATAAACCTTTTATAAAACTAATATATTTTTTATGAATTAGGCCCTTAGTAATTATTATTTGTACTGAGTATTTCAATTCAACAAAAAATAATCCTTTATCCATAGTTTTGGTTGTCCGCCCCCTATTTAACAAATAACAAACAAAAAATTTTATCAAATATATTAATATAATTTTTTTTCTTTATGCTTGAACAAAGTTTTATTTTAAAAATATGTTTTACTTGGTAAAGCATTTGTTTCCGTGCCAAAATTAAGCGATTTTTCATTGGTTCTTTTAAAATATAATTAAAATTTAATTGCAAGTGTAGACTAATATTTAAAGGATTACAACACATAATATTATAAATAATGCACAAAATTTTTGGATTAAGACTAAATTTCAGTCTCTTTTACATTCATACAAAAACAATACATATTATGGGCGAATTTCGGTATAACGAATCCCGGTTTAATCAAAATTCGATTTACGAACGTTGAAATTGTTTACATTACCAACCTTATATCGTTCTAAAACCCCAAAAATGGCTTAAGCAACATAATTTTCATCAAAAAATGAAATAAGAAAATTATATTGCTTAAGCCATTTTGGCGAATATGGCTCGATATGGTGAATACATTAATTGATTGCAGCATATTACGAATAATTAAATAATCGCAACGACTGATTTGATAAATATGCTTTCTGTATAACGAACAGAAAAAAATTAAACAAAGTATGCAGCAGCACATCAAGCTTTAAAGAATTGTAGTACCATTGATTTGTACTAGGTAACTTATTGCAAGATAGATTGCTGACATTCTTTTGATTGTATTTTGAGCTGCGCAAGTGTAAATTCATCAAATTTTTATTTAATGTAAAAAAAGTAAAATTTTTTGAAAAATCTCAATCAAATACGGAATACAAAAGTCATAAACTTTTAAAAACTGTTTCAAATTTGATAAAAAAATCACAAATTGAGTAACCCAGTGTGGAAGAGGACCTATGTATATGACTGGCTTCTCGATAAAAGGAAACAATATTTACCAATAAATGGAATTGCATCACAAAGTGGCCCAAAGCAAAACTCAATCAGCGTTTTTTTTTTCAAACAGAATTTCCTTCTAATAAAGGAATTTTTTTTCCTCAATAATCAATTCCAATATATATTTAATAGTAAATATTTTATTGATTAAGTAAAATAATAATTTTAGATTATTAGTGCGTCAGCAAATGTTAAACGTAGAATATTTTTTGTTTCTGTTTTTTGAGTGTAGAGTTTTAAAATAAAATAAAATATATATATTTAATCGGCCTAATTCATAAAAAATATTTTTGATTAATAAGAGGTTTATAAAACAGATTTTCCTACAAAATTTCTTTAATAAATATTCTATAAAACAAAATAATTTTTATGAATAAGGCAGATATGAACAAAATAATTTATATTTATCTACAATAATAATAATAATAATAATAATAATAATAATAATAATAATAATAATAATAATAATAATAATAATAATAATAATAATAATAATAATAATAATAATAATAATAATAATAATAATAATAATAATAATAATAATAATAATAATAATAATAATAATAATAATAATAATAATAATAATAATAATAATAATAATAATAATAATAATAATAATAATAATAATAATAATAATAATAATAATAATAATAATAATAATAATAATAATAATAATAATAATAATAATAATAATAATAATAATAATAATAATAATAATAATAATAATAATAATAATAATAATAATAATAATAATAATAATAATAATAATAATAATAATAATAATAATAATAATAATAATAATAATAATAATAATAATAATAATAATAATAATAATAATAATAATAATAATAATAATAATAATAATAATAATAATAATAATAATAATAATAATAATAATAATAATAATAATAATAATAATAATAATAATAATAATAATAATAATAATAATAATAATAATAATAATAATAATAATAATAATAATAATAATAATAATAATAATAATAATAATAATAATAATAATAATAATAATAATAATAATAATAATAATAATAATAATAATAATAATAATAATAATAATAATAATAATAATAATAATAATAATAATAATAATAATAATAATAATAATAAAAATAGCACTTAAAAAACTTAGTGATATAACAAAATTTTCGGTACAGGTAAATCTCTGTATAACGAATCTCGCTTTAACGAAAATCCGATATAACGAACGTCCAAATTTTTTACATTAACAACCTTATATAGCGAATACTAACCTAATTTTATACTGGATATAACGATTTATGAAGAAAAAATCGCAAAATAAAAAACAAAAACTTGCTAGGTACATATTTATAAGATTTTGTTCTACTTTGTATATCGAATATTTTGATAAATGTGTGCTTTGTATAACGAACGGCAAAAAATATTTAACTAAATCTACAGCAGCAATGTTAATTCAAAAAAAAATGTGATTCTCCGATAGTTTATATTTGGTAGCTTATTTTAAAATGAATAACTCTCATTCTTTTTATTGTATTTTATCATGTCTACAATAATAAAAATTAAAATAACACTTGAAAAAAATAATAATAATAATAACGAATGGGCCTGACATTAATTATATAGTTCATTATACCGGGATTTGCCTGTGCAACAAATGGGCCTAACATTGTATCGTTCGTTTAACCGGGATTTGCCTGTACTTAAATTATGAATATTATAAATAGTGCCCCGAACGTATACTTGATGTGAAATTCGAATTGTTATAATATTCAATATTAATCATACGTATTAGTATGAGTTGTAAAGTGCACATACATATCCCTGGCAATAAGGAGAAAGTGCTTAAGTCATATTTTACTGCTTTGCAGGATAGCACTTTTAAGCTTTCAAGTTGATTTTTAGAAATTAGTTTATTTTACGGTTAAATTTGGAAATTCTTGATTAAGCTTAATTTTGTTAAGCAAACATCATACTACATACTATAAGTAATACATTTATGTTGAAATGAGATAGGTAGTCTAAAAAAGATAAGTTCAAAATTATAGTGCTATAACTTCCTGAAAAATCACACGAATTAATTGAGATTTTGACCAGGTGTACTTTCAAATATGCAGATAACGGAGGTAACATTAACTCAAAATCAGCTTATCTCGACTTAAGTACTTTTTCCTTTTTGCCACAGATATATTACAGCCTGATTCTCAAAAACGCGTTTCTAAATATAACGAACGAAAACATTTTTTCGTTCTTATAAATCATTTTCATGTGAGTGTCAAAAAAGAGCTTTCAGTTTTTCTATGTATTTTTGGTTTATTATCTTTTTGTGTCAAAATTGAAAACACGGAAAGCTTTACAATATTTAAAAAAATCAAAAACGTCATGGTTTGAAAACAACATATACATAAGTGAGAAAAGGTATATGTCTTCCTAAAACTAGTTGTTAGTATCCGTTCTGGAAAACAGAACTTCTACTTTGAAAAGCTTTCGATAATTTAAAACAAAGCTTTGTATAATTGTTAGATGTTGCAAATACTAACAAACAATTCCAGCTGTGGTATTATAACAGATCGGAATCGCTGGTCGGAATCGAAACCGCGCACCTCGCACTAAAATCATGGAATACTCTCCACTGTGCTTCAGGGGCACCATTAAAACAAAGATATCTATCGATTCTATACCATCTAATCCCAATAAAAAAATTTAATAAAGTTATTCAGGGACTAATTTTTGAATAACATCCAGATAATTAATTAACAAACTATTTCAGAAAATTAGAAATCAATTGAAGTTTTCCCAAATACTTACAAGATATGAATAAAAAATTTATTGATTTAAAAAAAAAATAAGGAAGAAAATGACATCCGAAAAATCAGATTTAATCAACATCATGAACATGATTTCGAATTCACTGAATATGGATCAAAAAAGAGAACTTCCTGCAGTGACAACCTTATGTTAAAATCATTGGAAATTATTTAAATTTGCACTACTTCCAAATCACAAGTCCAGGACCTTCTTGACTTTCTGGGACATTTTTTTTACTGGGATAATTAATTATTTAAGTATTTACAATATAATAAGTACAACCTATCACTCTTGCTGAATTTTAGAAATACCACTATAATTTAAATGCAAAAAAGATCCTCTAGAATATGCGAAGAAAAAATCTGATAATCTGATAAATAAATAAATAAATAAATCTGATACTGTGCACTTCATCTCTATCAAAATTTTTTTTATTCTTAGAAATACAACTCGATTTTAATTACCTAATTGATTTTTTTGCTTAAAAAATCTTTCATGTTACTTGAAATCACGCTTTCCAAATGTTTCGCAAACTTTTAAATGTGAATTAACTGCACGAGTACAAAATAATTCATTTAAATTTTAGTTATAAGGTTTTTAAGAAAACTTTTGTAGGGAACTTTGTTTTAAAAAGCCTTTATAAAGCCTAAATAAATAACGCTGTAAAACTTTAAGATTATTTTAAGTATATTTTCCCTTATTTAATTTTCTTTCATTAATGAGAAGTATGAGGCAATATTTTTTTTAATTTATTTGAAGAAACACACACATTAAGCCTTGATCATTTTATCTGTATGAATATAAAGAAAAATGTATGTGTAAAAGCAAATTTGCCTAAAATTTCCTAAAACATAATGCAAACAAAATAACTTAAGCGCAAAATAAACATTTAACGGAAGCTAAATGAATTTGAATTTGTTGTTGAAGCTAAAATTTCTATTAACCCTATATGTTTGCATATTTGCCTTTTCTCGTACCATGTTCTCTATAACTGGCTCAAAATTCATATAAAAAATGAATTAATTCGCGCAATCACTATTGGCAAGGAAATATTACAATCATTTATGTCATTATGTTTGTGTGACAGCAAATATTTATTCCTAAAACTCCGAGGGCAATATTTCATGGAAAATTAGGAAATAAAATAGCAAACAAAAAGCCAACTTTGTTTAAAACTTAAGAAACATAAAATGATGGAATATATCGAGCAAAACTAATGAGCGAAAAACGAACAAAATTATTCTGCTCGCATTTGTGTGTGTGTGTGTTTGAGTAGATGTTGCTACTTTTATAAATGCTTAGGCCTTAAAATTGTTTCAGTTGTTTCAGCCAAAAATATTACTACTAAAATTCTAAAGTAAAAATAATAATAAAAAATAAATAAAATCTATCAGCTGCTAACGGAAGCGGAAGTTTTTCTATACAGAGCGGCATAACAGAAATAATGTTAAAACAAGTTTATCCTGTTTTATTTACATTTGACCCATATACCTACGATAAGAGCAGGAAAATTAAAATAACTAGAAGAGTCATAATAAATAACAAACAATATTTTTACTTTAACATTTACTGTTTTGTACATAAAAAGAGTAAAAGGTTTATAGAAAAAATTTTCATTGGAAATTTGCTTTAAAACCTTTTACAACACTTTAATATTTTTTATGAAAAAGGGCCTTAGTATTTCAGGATTAATATATATATATATATATATACAGGGTGGGCCAAAAGAAACCAAGGGGTGTAAAAGTTTAATAACTTTTTTGTTTATTAATTTTTTTTATTTTTTCTTTCAGATTATATAGACAACACTTGGAGAATTTATAATGGAGAGGTTCACAACTGAACAGAGAACCAGAACAATAGAATTTTATTATTTAAACCAGAAATCAACTTTATTGAAAATTTGATTATGAGTGATGAAGCTCATTTTCATTTGAATGGCTTTGTTAATAAGCAGAACTGTAGGTTCTGGGGTTCTCAAAATCCAAGAGCCATTCATCAACGCCAATTGCACCCCATTAGGTGTACAGTATGGTGTGGGATCACATCTGAAAATGTCATTGGGCCCTACTTCTTCGAGAATGAAGATGGACGTGCTGTAACCGTAAATGGAGAGCGGTATCGGTTTATGATAGAAAATTTTTTACGTCATTGGGCCCTACTTCTTCGAGAATGAAGATGGAAGTGCTGTAACCGTAAATGGAGAGCGTTATCGGTTTATGATAGAAAAGTTTTTACGTCCTGCTCTTGAAAATAGACCTGGTATGTGGTTTCAGCAGGACGGAGCCACTGCCCATACTGCCCGAGACACAATGGCACTTTTAAGTCAAATTTTTGGAGAGCGAATAATTTCTCGGAATTCGGAAATTATTTGGCAAGCGCGATCGCCAGATTTGACAGCACCCGACTATTTTCTTTGGGGTTTTTGAAAGAGCGAGTGTATGTGAACAAGCCAGAGACAATCCTTGAACTCAAGGCAAACATTGTTGCAGAAATTCGAACGCTACAGCCACAAGTTTTGAAAGATGTTATGGAAAAGGCTCTAAAAAGAGCCAATCAGTGCGAAGCTGCAAACGGTGGTCATTTAAGAGACATCATTTTTCATACTTAGTGTAAAAAAATTTCCATTTTGTATATTATATAATCTGAAAGAAAAAATAAAAAAAGTTAATAAACAAAAAAGTTATTAAACTTTTACACCCCTTGGTTTCTTTTGGCCCACCCTGTATATATATATATATATATATATATATATATATATATATATATTAAATGCATAAGTATACTTTGCATTGACTCAATTTAAAAACAGGAAAGACCTCCTCCAATTTCATTGGAATACATTCTGTTGTAGTAACGATAGAACAATGAAATGCAACCCCACATTGCGTCGGTGCTCCAATGAATCAGTAGAATTGGATACCCTACTGTCACCGATGAGCTTCTTTGTCCTCTCTTATACGTGGTCGAGCAGCCCCAAAATAGACTTTGAAGCGCCGGTCCATACATGAGAGTTGTATTCCATTTTCAGTTGGATATAAGTGGTATAATTAGTAAGAAGATCAGATGGGTTGAAATATCGTTTGCACCATTTCAAAAATCCGAGTCACTTGAATGCTTCTTTTACAATTTGAAAAATGTGTTTAGTCCATCGAACATCACACTGTATTTTCATGCCAAAACATCAAGAGCATCTGATTTCTTAATATCTATACCCCCCCCCCCCCCTTAGTTACAGAGGCAAACAAACATCCCATGTTTTGAAAATTGTGCAAAAATATTCAACCAGAGCTAACGTCAATGTCTTTGCAAAGAAAACATTTGGTAAACAAAAAGAACTATATATACTTATTTAGGTAAAGAACTAAATACACATACGTAGCGCACACAAACGTGATTTAATAGACATAAAACTATAGCAATAGCAATAATTAAATAGCTTCTGCTTGTTAAGGAGATACACATACAAGCACACATCCAAACAAGTATATGTACCCTGCAGAAAGTGCGAATAGTGAAAATGTAGTGATATAATAGTAACATTGTCAGTAGTACTACTGACCCAGCCAATGTAATCATCTATTGACATTTAACATTAGCTTGTTATTAAAAATCCACCACTAGACTGTAGCACTACTGACTAAGTAGTTTTTTTGGGACCACATAGAGACATTGGCACCAAATATTCACTAGTAAATTTTAGGGGCTCTAGTCTACAATATCGATATATCCTGTCTCGTCGACACTAGTAAAATTATAGTGATTTTCTAGTGACATTGTCAATAGTTCTACTGACTAGGTGTACCCAAGCCAATGTAAATGCCTATTGACACATAACATAGGGTTGTCATTAAAAATCTACCAGTAGACCTTAGCACTTTTGAGAAGGTAGTTTTTTACGACCATATGGAGACATTTGAAACGAAGATTCACTCGTAGATTCTAGTGACTCTCATCTAAATATATTTATTTAATATTATTGCACAACATAATAAAAAAGAAAAACAAACTATTGACGCGTTCATTGACAATATCACCAGAAATACACTAGAACTGTTTTCTCTAATGTATCTCTAATCGGGCATAAAAGGAAACTTGTCGACATTTTAACTAGTGCAATTGTCGCTGGAGAAAGAGTATTGACATAGAGACATATGGTTCTAGGCTGACTAGAGGGTTGTTAAGGAGATACACATACAAACACACATCAATAAAAGTATATGTACATATGGTAGTGCAGCCAAAATTCAAAATAAAGTACACAACGACTATAAACTACTTCTTTAATTATGTAGATATGCACACACATAGCGATCCAAAGCAAGCATTGGAGATACTGCTGAGATTGTCCAGACGTAACAGTCAGATTCTGGAAGCCTTGTGTAAAGTATAAAAAGGGCAACCAACGCATCTGCTGGCAGGTAGTTCAGTCTATCATCAATTTAGTCTGAAGTTTATTGTGGATAGCTGCCTATTAAGATTTTAGTTCCTTATTGTGAAGTAAGACTAAATCTCAGTTGACAGCAGTTGCAGGTCGTGCTAAAATATATAAAAGTAAAGTCAGTGAGTCATTTTTGTTGTAAGAACAGTGAGCACTAGCAGAGCAAGTCTTGTTAAGAGAACAGCAGAGAAGAAATACCGCCAGCGCAGACAGTTTTCTGAGGGGTGTTTATATAACAGCGGAGGAGACGTCGTGCCAACCACTTGTGAATCGTTTAAGTTATTTAAATTGTATGTGTATATTTGAAATATTGATTTGATAAGTATAACGTCCCTTTTTACACTGTATGATTGAGAGTTAACGTGAACTTTAACTGACAGTTCAACATACAAAACTTGCCGTTAAAGTCCCTATTAGCTTTTAATTGTACATTTTGAAAATGGCCATAAGTTTAATAAGCAAATAAGGTGTAGTTTTTAACCCTTTATAGTAAACTGGGTTATAGACTCCAGTTTTTTTCAAATCTTGCAATCCACAGTTCGTAAAAGATAAAGTAAGGCGGGATTATCCCGCTTTTCACAGGTCGATCCCGCCTCGAATTTGTATCCCGCTTTATTCCGCTTTTTAGAGTTTTGAAAAATCCAATCTCTTGTTCAATTTTTATTAAAATGTAACTGATAAAAATTAATTCTAAATATTTTTTAAGTGCGGTAATTGCTTAAATAGGCAAAACCCTGTGTGCTTCGCTACACCCTATAAACGATTTAAAATGAAAATTAATTTTTTATAAGAAGTGCCACGCTTACAGTACAACCTTCACTATTTTGTAGAATACAAGTCTCATTATTACTCGTAACATAAATAGTCATGAAGAGTTTCTAAACTCTCACTGCATTAGTTTTCAAGATATGTTTTAAGTTAACATATTCTCTATTTGAGAGGAGCCATACTCACTGCTTCCATTCCTATTATTTTCTATCATCGGCAGGATCAGCAGAATTTCAAGTTTGTGTTTATAGGAGATACCAAGACATTAAAAAACTAAAATTTTATTTACTAGAGACGTGACACACTTTGTGCTCCATTATTAACTCCTTTTTATAATACTATTCTCGTAATTGGCGTTACTGCTTATGAAAAAAAATAAAACATAAATAAAAATTTTGACTGTTTTGGCTTCCAATATATCTTGAAGTAATAGCCTCTTGTTTCTTCTGGACCATCAGTAATACTCTGTAAGCAAATCAGCAAGACAAACAATTATTGACACTATGTGATGTACCACGCCTACTTGCTAGATTCTGAAATTGTTTCCAGAGACAATGCACAATATCAGTAGAGGTATCCTTACAATATTTCAAGGTTCTCACTATATTAGTTTTTCATATATCTCAAAGTAAAAATTTTTTCATGTTGGTTTTACACCTAACATGTCTAGTTCGACATTTTTTTTTTTTTGTAGGCAACGTACAATATAAAAATCGTTAATCACAAGAAATTTCACATTTCTTGCTGTAAGATATTTCAAAATAAAAAAATTATAACGCAAGTGCCACATTAAAAAAAAAAATAGCGAAATCGGTGCAGCCGCTCTTAATTGATGCAATTAACAAAGAAAGACATTTAATTTTTATTTATATAGATAAATAATTTCTTATAAATACTTTTGTTTATTTAAAAGCGTTTCTTTTGAGCTGAAAACTGTGTTTCCTAAGTACATACAAAACTTTGTGTGCATATTACACATCCCGTTTTACAAAAAATATTTTCTTCAAAATCCCGCTTTTTGATCGATCAGGTCCCACTTTTTGCAAAAACTTAGTTAGTTTTAATGAAAACTGCATTTAATCTTTTCAATAATTCAATATTTAATCTTAATTTATTATTTATTTTTACTCTTACACCAACGCCTTGAACAAAATTTATTTGATTACACATAAATATGCAAACATTTATTAACTCTGCATACAATCTAATGCCAACTACTAATTTTAGTATAGATAATAGACATAAAATTAGTTGCGTTATGATTTCATTTAAATGCTTGTGGTATGCAACCATACACGACCACCGTAAGCCATTTCTAGAGAATTTTCCAATTTTGTGTGTTAAATATGTAAATTGCTCTTCTCTAGAGTTTCAGTTTATGTGCACTATATTATGCACATTATGCACCTTAATATAGAAAGGACTTAACTCATAATTTTTTTGAAATGGAGTTTATTGCATACATATTTCGATAGAAGAATGAACATCTAATGTATCAAAAAATTTAACAATATGGATTTCCAAAAAAATAATGAGTTAGAACCTTTCTATATTAGGGTAACGATATGTATGTACGTTCGTGGGTGCATTTAGTATATATGTATTATTATTAAGAGCAGTTCAAAGTTGTATAATTTAATGGTGATTGGATGATAACAAATTAATGCTTATTGGATAAGGCATATAATACATATTTATGTTGCATATACATATGTATGTATGTGCACATTTAGTAGTTAAATAGTGAAAATATTTAATGAAAATTTCATTTATGCTTTTTCATTTTTATCATGACAATTAACTGTTGTAAATTCTTTAATAGTGATGTATTGTTTTTAACAAATTTCTGCCATATACATATCTTTGTACATATTGTTATGTTTTTATTCCTTTAAAACCGCTTTTCGTAGACTCGAAGATTTTTAAATGAATGAAAGACTCAAGTGTACTAATTAGGGTTAAAAATGACACTTTATTTACACCAATAACACTTATTCTAATAAAATCAAGAAATTAAATACACACAAATAGATTACTTAAATATATACCAACTGGTTACCACTATATCTTCCTGGCTGTTGTAAATACAGGTCTCGCACAGCTGACTGCACTGGTTTTGTAGCAAAACTTCATCTCGGCTATTTGCCACACACAAGACTTATTCTGTTGATGCTTACTGTTTATACCACACTACAGACTCACTGACTTTACTTAATTACTTCTTATCGTTGTTATCTACCGCGCGGGGTTCTTACTTTCAACGACGTTAGCTCAACTATTTTCTGATTAGCACTGACTGTCTCTCGCACAGGGTACTTCTTTTTATCCTACAGGAACCGATTCTATAATGTTCGCCATGTGCTCATAGATGGCGTTATTAAATGTGTGCACTTAGTAATGCCAAACGTGAGGAACTGTATTAATGCAATACGTTTTGCTGCTACATGCAAAGAAAAAATATGGTTGAGGTAACCATAATCAATCAGCAACATACTATGATTGAATTATATGGTTGCAGTCAAATCATATTATTGTTAATAGAAAAGCAAACTTTAGTAATATTATTATCTGAGTTAATAATAATATTATCCACAAAAACAATGAACTTTGTTGCACCTAATCTTGGTGTTGTAAATATAACAACACTATTGTTAGATGTGACTAAAATATAATTGAGACTCACCATACCATGATCTTATATTATATTAATATTGTTAAATAAGACCACAGTATTATTTAATATAATAATACTATTTTATTTTTTAATCATAAATTTATTGTAGAAACAGCTGTACGTTAAATTCGAAATAAAAATAATTTAATATTGTTGAAATAAAACGTGTATATATAGAAACGTATACTTACACGACATACAGACATGTCTGTATAAAGATATACACAAATGTTTATATATTTTTATTTGTCTACCCTTTTGTTTATACTTTATTTATTTATTCATTTATTTAACACCATCCTTGCACTACCGATAGCTTAAAAACAAAATACTGAACTGACAGATGTTTCTGAAAAAGATTTTTTTTTAATTTAACATAGTATGGTTTTGGATAACATTATATTGTTATTTACATCATATTATTTTGAAATGATAATACAAATTATGTTGTAGTCATAAATTTTTAACAAAACTATATTGTGAAACTCTAACCATATAACATTTTTTTATGGATGTGATAATGTAATTATTAAATTCAAACAGTACTCGGTCTATCGTAACGAAATAAATTTTTAAAATAACAATAACTAGTTTTCAACGACCACAAATTTGTTTCAGACAACATAGTATTGTTTTCTCAACCATTCTACAACCATATCTTTTCTTTGCGTGTATGCACGTTACCATCTGTGTTGTCATTTACTCTTGATAGCCAGTTGAATCTGGAAAATTGATGCTACTGTTTCCAGGTGTTTGTAGATAATTCCATTGCCCGTTATTTTGAATTTCAGAGTTACTATGTCACGACTTTTGTGTTGGTAATACCGGTTGTTACTGGTAATATAGGGTTGTCACCATATGTGTTCGCACTTTTAAGTGTGTGTGTGGGTGTACGTGTGTAGCTACCCTCTAGTCAGCCTAGAACCATATGTCTCTATGTCAATACTCTTTCTCCAGAGACAATTGCACCAGTTAAAATGTCGACGACTATCGTTTTATGCGCGAGTAGAGATACGTTAGAGACAACAGTTCTAGTGTATTTCTGGTGTAATTGTCAATGAACGCGTCAATAGTTTGTTTTTCTTTTTTATTGCTACTAGTGAATCTTTGGTTCAAATATCTCCATATGGTCGTAAAAGAAATACTTTCTCAATAATGCTAAAGTTTACTGGTAGATTTTAATGACAACCCTATGTTATATGCCAATGGGCAATTACATTGGCTGTGGTACACCTTATCAGTAGCACTATTGACAATGTCACTAGAAAATCACTATAATTTTACTACTGACATCGAGCGAGGAAATATCGATATTGTATACTAGAGCCCCTAAAATTTACTAGTGAATCTTTGGTGTAAATGTCTCCATGTGGTCCCAAAAAAAACTACTTAGTCAGTAGTGCTGCAGTCTAGTGGTGGATTTTCAATGACAAGCTAATGTTAAACGTCAATAGATGATACCATTGGCTGGGGTACACCTGGTCAGTAGTACTACTGACAATGTCACTAGTAAATCACCATATTTTCATTATTCTCACTTTATGCAGGGTATATATACAATTATTGTGGTTGCTATAGTGTTTGCACGTGAATACGTGTGTACGTTTAGTTCTTTAAATAAATACTTCTAGATAGTTTTTTATATTGACCCTTTAGGAATATTTTCGCATAACACTTACATTAACCCCGTTGGAATAGTTTTATTGCAAACAAATTTAGAAAAAAATGATTAGAGAATTCACAATGACTACATTAATGTGGCAACATTGTGCCGTGACATAAATATACATTTGTGTATTAGAGGCCTGCGTAAATAGCCTTGAAATGTAAATACATCTTGTATTTTAAATCTATTCTCCTGGCATGTATTATACTAAATCAATAATTAATGCAGTCATATAATAAGTGAAGCACGATGGGTGGGTCTTCAGGTGTAGATGACAAGCTATTATGTTTGTTTTTAAGTTTTATGTTTTATCATAATCCATGCCTATCTAATTCGGTAGAAATTGTTGTTAAGATCAGAGTTTGGGATGATTAGTTTAATAACTAAAAATATTTCATTGTGTTAGAATTGGAAATATTGAACTTATGCTCTATTTAGAACTTATTCCTGACTAAAATTAACTCTAGTCCAATGAATTTTAAATATGTATCATATTTTTTAAAATTCTTTTGTTTTTATTTCCAGTTTATTTATGTGCATATTTTTTAAAGCAATTTTTAAATTAATTTAATATACGTGGAATTCATTTCTTTCATTATTTTATCAAATTGACAGCATCATATTTGAAAAGGGTAAAATGTCACCGAAGATTTTCATGCAATTTATTACTTATTCTAACTCTTAACAAAAAGTTTTTTTTGTATTTAACAAAAGCAAGATGCATTAAATTTTCTTACAGTAGAACAACAACAAAAAAAAAACTATCATCATTAAAAAAGAAGTATCTAATAAATAAAACAACTGCAAAATATTTTTCATTTTTTAAATGAAATAAGAAGAAGCAAGTCTTCTTGACAATTTTCTTAAAATATTTTCTCTTGAAAAATTATAAGAAAAATATGTGTATAGATATACATGTGAGAAACTTTATCTCTCCATTTATATAAATTAAGAGTTTTGACAAAAAAAAAAAAAAAAAAATATAAAAAAATTTATCAGTTCTTGTTGCTGTTGTCATATTCTTTATTATAAATTAGTTGTGAAGCACATGTTGTCTCAATTTTAGCTAAAGTATAGGATTAACATTTGCAAACTCTTGCATACATACTAAATACGTTTACAAACAATGACACTTAATTCGCATGGAAACACTCAGTCATTCAAAAGACACTAAAATCAGGCATAATGGCTCAACAACTTGTGACAACAACAAGAAAAACAAATGACAAAATTAATAAAACAACAACAAAGACAACAAAACTTTTCTTTTACCCAACTAAACATTTTGTTGTCATTATGACAGTTTACAGTTTTTCTTTTTCATATATTTGGCATATGTCAGTGCGTAAGTGTGTATGTATGTATGTATGTATGTATATGTATGCGAGTACATTCCTTCAACTTCAAACTAAGTAATAACTGTATTTGTTGTCTTTATACACTCAGCTGTAAATTTATAAAATTAAAAGTAAAGGGAAAAAAAGTTTAACAAAAATAAAACTTTTGCCTTTATTATCCTGCTAAAGCAGAGTATAAAATTTTACGCATCCATTTTAAAATGGGAATAGGAAAAATGTTTGTAAAAAATAATCAGCCCAATTCTGCATTTTTATTACTTTTTCAAGTTCAGTTCATTTTATAAAAAAAAAGCTATATCTCCAGAATAAGAATACGAAAGTATTTTCCAGCTGTTTCGATGTGGAATATGTGAAATAGAAAGAGAAAAAGAAGCAATTTTCTAAATGATAAGGAATAATTTCTTAATCAGGCTTAAGTTCAGTATTTTCAATTCTTATTGAATGAAATCTGAAAATTTTTTACCCCAAAATATTTCCACTTTTCACCAAATTGCAATCGTGAATAATATCCTCCTTATCGTGAATAATATTTTGCACGAGAATTTTTTTTCTTTTCCGTTGGTTTTTGTCACTTTATTTTTGCAGGCGAACTAAATTAATACGTGGAATAATTTCGATATTTTCCTTCGATTTGTTTATTAAAAGTTATAAATATTTATTTTTATGACAAGATTAGTAAGTAACCTTTACGATTGTTAAAAATAATTCTCCGCAACACCTTTTTTCATGGAGTATGAATCTCTTTGGTTCACACACAGTTAATTGCATGGCAGTGCATCGCAGTAGTAAAATAAAGAATTTTTTTCCACTTTCACCTAGAACATATAAAAACACAACTTTAAAGCTAAAAAAAAATTCATTTGGAACCTAAAATTTTTGTTTTTCTTATTATTAAACTAAAATTCATCTGATAATCAATTAAGTTGTAAGCCTTACCAAATTTCAATTTTTAAAAATTTTACGTGATCAAAAATTCTACTTTTTATTCACGATAGGGCTGTATATTGTAATTATTTCTTTATCAGGATGAAGTTCAGTATTTTCAATTTTTATATCTATGATTTGAACAAGCTAAATAAAGCTCGTATCGCTTTTTAAGCCAAATTACATGTGATAATTATTAATAAACAAATAACACCAAAGTTAGTTGTAAATATTCTGACAACACATGGTTGAACGGAACAGCCAGCCGTTTTCGAAGGCCACTAAACCTTCATCATCAGCGTTCTTCTGTGTTTGGTCCACTGTGTGTGGTGTCAGTTGATGTAAATTTCTGCTTTATATACGTAACTTATTTGCAAATGGAATATGTGAATTGTTTTGATTCATCGTATTTCAATTTGCTGAAATGTGTTTTGTAATGAAAGCTCAAATTTACCATCCCTAAAGTTACAACAGTCTTACCATTGTCGTTTGTTCTTTACTAATTTATCCACATGTTAATTAATTTGCTTATTTTTGTTCTACTTAAGACAAACTTTTTTGGTTTGTTACTATTACGTATATATATATATATATATATATATATATATTTTTTTTTTTAATTTTTGCCATAGGCCCATGGCTATTAATTTTAGTTAATTTTAATTATTATTCGAACTCCATTTGTTTATATGGGCCTGTTCATCTAAATGCGAACGAAGGCTTCGATCGAATACTTATATTGGAAACAAAAACAAATTTCAGTTTTTTGTTTTTGTTTCTAATATAAATTTTCGATCGAATCTATCGTTCGCATTTAGATGAACAGGCCCTATATTTATGATTTGAACAGGCTAATGTTCGTATCGAGTTTTAAGCCAAATTTTTATTGAATGAAATATTTTTTATTAATTAATATTATTTTCTAAAAAAGGGAAGAAAAACTAAACTAGACTTTTTAGATGGGTTAAATACTGGCATTATTCTATGCAGTCATGCACTTCTTCAATCTCATGTCTATCTGCTTGTGTAGAGACTGTTGTAAACATCAGTTATTTAACATGAATTTTTAATGAAATGAAATATGCGAAATGATTATTTTTTGTATACATACTCGTACAATTATTGATTTACGCAAATTTTTCAAGAAAAAATTAAAATAAGTTATATAACAATTTAAAAAATTTTTAACTAAATATTGAAGGAATTTTAATTGAATGAATATATCTGAGAAACCAAAAAAGCAAGATGATTAGCAAGAGGTATTTGCGGTCGAACAAATCAAGGATGAGGAATTTTGTAGCGCCAGTTTTAACCAAAAACAAAATATATTTATTTTTTTTTTGCTCTCTCTCTCTCTCTGTTGCTATTTCTCACCCTCTCTCTCCCACTATCTCCATAAGCTCCAGGAAAAGCATTGAGAATTTTAAAATTGTACCAACAACTTTAAAAAGTTGTATTTTTTTGACCTTAATTGTACTTAAATATTTTTTTAGTTCAAATTACAAATTTTTATTTGTTTTTATTAAAATAATTGACTTTGTTATGGCCAGTGAATCGTTTTCACAAATATGCTTTGAAGTTACACCTGTTTAAGTTGAAATTTAAAATACACAAATTAATAGCACCTGATCCAGCATCCGATGATTTTGAAATGGAAAAGTTCACATTTTTTTTTGATTTTTTTGCTGCGTTTTGCTTTCACAAGACTGTTTTTAAGGAGAAGAATATGAGTTTTATTGTTCAAAAGTGAAAATTGACATATGCAAACGTTTGAAAAGAAGTACGGAGTGAAACTGCGGAGATTCCTTAAATGTACTAAATTAGTCATTGGTGTACTATTGTACTTTCCGGGTTTAAATAGTACCAAAATAGGTACAATTGTAGCAACTCGGCCATCCCTGATAAGCTCAGACTTTTGTTAAGAAAAAAATCATCTGTCTAAAACGTGATTTTTGTTGCAACTAAAGCATTAAATCCATTCACCGCAGCAAGCTACCGACTACATATTGTCAAAGATGGAATACACATGTTTATATGAGAATAATTTTTTTGAAGACAGCAACGCAACAAGACGGCTTCTTGTTGTCTATGCTAATTTTGTCGTTGTAGTATAATTAAATTAATTTCGATTTTTGGGGGCTGCAAAATAAAACCGCAAAATTTGTAAATCAAATTATTTCTTAGAAATATTTTTTATTGCAAAATAAAATTTTAATGTTACTTACAAAAGTAATTATAGTTTTATAAAGTGAAAACTACGATAATTCGCGAAAAGTTGCAAAATTTTTCACAACCCAGCTAAAAAAATATGTATGGATCATATATGATATCCCATATATGGTTCGGATCCGAAAAATGAGGGTATATGGCCATATATGATAATATATATTCATACATTTTCATACATGAACGTGTATTCCCTATATAGTATGCAAAGTTCATATTGATTCAAAAAGCTGTGCATAAATTAAATTATTAAAATAATTTTTTTGTAAGATTTGGTACAGAAAGGTTGTGTTTAGTGAAACATTTGTTCGAACAAAATAATTCAAAACGAACTAAAAGACATTTCATTCGACATTTTAAGAGAAAATGTGAATCGATTATTAAAAAACACAAGACACACATTTGTACACGACATATAATTTAAGAAATCAAATTAAAAACTAATGCTATATAAAAGAAAAATTAATCCGTTTTGATACTAACGCTAGTTTTTGATATTATTTTTTGGTAGTTATATGAATTTTGTTTCTTAAAAGTATCTGAGAATTCCGTTAATTTTTATAAAATTAATGACTGAATTATATTTTTGATTATTTGATTTATTAAATAGGCCCACAATATATAAAATCCTACAAGAATGATTTTATTGTTGCCATGTATAATCCCATACATTTCCATACATGAATCCATACATATTCATATATAGTTATATACATTCATATATTAAAAATATATGGACCATATATAATTATTTTAGCTGGGAAGCCATAATACTGAATAAAAATCGCTGAAACTATAAAGAATGCAAAAAATTCGATAAAAATCGCGAAATTATAAAAATTATGAAAATTTGCAAAAACTTACTAACAGAGGGATGATAATAAAGTCTTATATTTTTTAAAAATAATCGAAACTGCCAGAAAGCTAAAAACATGCAAGAGACGATTTTAACGCGAAGTTAGCGAAAAATTGCTAAATGTATTGAAAAAATTACTAAACCAGTATATAGTAAAATTTGCAAAAAAAGAAAATATAAAGAAATATACTGATTAGTTTTTATATTTTATAATAAACTATTTTATTTTTATAAATGTGAAATATTTGACACCACTGAAATATATATTTATACTTTAATATCAGGTTTTGATTATGAAGTTAAGAAGCTGGCTACGAGGCGACAAATGCAGCCAGCGGCATTTGAAGTTGCGTGTTCGTGTAGCCTGCTGTTGTGAATTTGTTTCATTCATAAGGCCGAGAGTACATCTGCCTAAATCAACAAATACATGTCTGAATCCAACAGTTTTTCATTAGTAATTAGTGGTTATACTCTTTAGGGCACATGGCACACAGATGTAAACTCGGCCTTATACTCAAAAATCTAAAGACGCTCTGTCACTAAATCAACAACTTATAAAAAAGTTAGCCTTCTTCCTAATGTAGAGTACACACAAAAATATAAAAAATTTAAATGAAACGTAAGGCAGAATATCCAAAAAGCCAAAAGGTGAAAATTTTAATTTCGAATCTAAATTTAGAATAGGGCTGAATAATTCATTTTCTGTGCCGCTGCAAATGTATGAATGTTGACGTGTGAGAAAGAAACACATGCAGAATGTTTAACATAATAAACATACATTTGTACATATGTTTGTATATTTATTTATCATGCATGAGTGTTTTAATACTAAGAAATTTTATTTAAAAACACACAAAAGCATATACATACATACATACATGCATAATAATGTTACATTATTTTCAAAAAGGATATATAGAGAGCTTAAACAACTTTTGATGTTTTATAATAATAAAACTTACCACTTAAAAAAATTTTATTAAAGCTCGTAACAAATAAGACAAAATTAAGTGTAAAATTTAAAGTGACTAATTTCTAGGAATTTATTTTGTCTTTGCCAAAATACGATTAAGAAATTATATTTTTCTAGCAACTTAGGGGGGAAGATTAAAAAAAAAAATTATGGCTTATTTATCTATACTAATACATTTGTAAGAGATAAATTCTAAAACTATGAGTCCGATTTATAAACTTCTTTTTAATGGTCATAGCGTGTTAATTACTCTTTTAAAGTAACAAGGACAAGGTTACAGAGCGGTAAGCTTCCCTCATTTTAGGGCTCCGCAATATATTTTTCGCCATCTATTCTGTCTGTCTACCTTCCAGGGGTTTGACAGCCGGCTGTTTTCTGTTCAATTAAAAAATAACTTTGCTTGCTTATACGCTTTATCTGCTTATGGTTGAACCGATTTTGATGCAACTTAAAACATAGATAGTTCTACAACTAAAAGATAAAGTCACCCTTAAACCAGTTGTCAACATTAAAATAAAAAATTGGGGATTAGGATGGACCCATGCGACTTTTTTTCTAGACCTTAGAAACACAAATAAGACTGTCAATAGCACAAAATTGTTCTGGAGAGCCAATTGACAAGCTTAAATTGTTTGGTAGTTTATTGACGTAATACCAAAGTTAAAAACTTGAATAAGCCTGATTATTTATTTATATTTGTTTAAAACAGGACCGAAGCGACAGGTCTTAATCAGAGACTGACAAAAGTATCTCTTTAAGTATTCTTTGAGTATTTCTCGTCAAGCAACTATGAATTCATACAGCTAAATATAAAAAAATCGCTTACATTCAATCACACGCATTAATTTTAAACCGCATACGTATAATAATAAATATTCAACAACTATTTTGTAGTTTTTCTTTTTGCCAATTTGACATCTGCGTTTATACATATTTCTGAAATTACGCAGCACAATCATAGGCATGAGTATAAAGATAGTCTCATCATTAATTGGGTACTTTATTTTTTTATGTTTTTCAAACCGCCACGTATATACACATCAACATTTTACATTCCATTTTATATACAAAAATGTATATATACGGTGGGGAATACTGAATAAATATCCCGAGTATAATGCGATTAAATATCCATAGCCTAACGTGCTTATAGTCAGGCTATGTATAGCAGACTACAAATATAATAGAGACAGAGAGAGAGAGGGTGTCAATGCGCTTGATACCCACGTGCCTTTTTATTTTTAGTTGTATTGTATTTTAGTTTTACGCATAAATGAAGTAGAGATGCTCTTTTATAGTGGAACCGGCTATAGTTATAGTTGCTTGAAGAAAAATATGTGAGCGTACCAATTTACTTAGTTATTTTCTATCTATCTATTTTTAAAATTTTGAAATTAAAAAGTTTGTTCAAGACAAACTCATTTGGTTTTAAGTCCTTATACAATATTATTTGCTAAATAAATTGTTACAAAAACTACAGTATTTATTTGAAATTAACGAACCCATTTTTTTTTTTTTTGGAAATTGTATTATTATATTAATTTTATAAAAAGAAATATTTTCATATACTTGTAAATATCGATTTCATTTCATCTTATTTGTATTGACTGTTACTAATTCTTGTATTCTATTTTTCTTATATTTTTTTTCTCCTATTTCCTTTTATTGCTTTTTCTTGAAATTTGATAATGTAAAAAAAACCAATTAATTTAACTTGAAAATATAAACGAAATGATAAAACAAATAAATTGTTAAATGAAAATTTCGCTAAACTTCTAAAAAATATATATATATATATATATATATATATATATATATATATATATATATATATATATATATATATTTCCTTCAAACAAACAACACCTTGACATAAAAACTTCTCTAAAACAAACAACCCACCGATCAACCCACCAACCATCGCAACAACCCAAACCAACAATTGAACAAAACAATGGGTTACGTTGCAACAAAATAAAAATGTAATAAAATCCAATTGTTTTTAATTGTGTGTGATGGTTAAAAAAAAAAATTTTAAATGAACTACAACAACTATAATTCCTTACTGCTACAATTGCTACTGCCATTATTACCAACAACTACAACAACGTACTCGTATATTCTTGCTACTAAACAAAACCAATAAACCTTCACCTATATCTGTTAAAAATACATCTACTGCATACATATTTATTTGTGTATTTGTATTAACTTTTATCTCTTTGTATATAAATCTATTTTAAAAAACGAAATAAAAAAACAAAAATTTTAATGTCTAAAATACAAACTGACAGCCGGATAACGGAAATGCTAAAAACATACAAACCACCATCACTACAACTACTACAACAACTGCTCCTACAGCAAATACTAATACAACTAACGTTATTAAAACCAAACCAAAAACCAAAACCAACACCAACCAACGCCGTAAACTTATTAAAACAAGTGCTAAGAGTAAAATTGTTATAACTGTAAGTTTTTTGTTAACGTTTTTTTTCCTTTTCCAATTTCTAATCAAAAATTTTCAAATTTAAACATGCAATTCAAAATTATTCAAACTTGCATTTTCTCGTACTTCAAAAATCATATTCCCATTCAACAGAGTAACTCATTGAAAACTAAATGTAAAACAACATGGAAACCTTCAGATAACAAAAATAATATTCTCATTTTCCAAAAATTGGCTTTCAAAAAACGTTTTAAAATTTATTCATGGTTTTTTTTTATAACCAAAAACAACAATTTTCCTCTCATTTCTCGTTTTACTTTATGTGTGTATGCGTTATTTTTATTTTGGAATAAAACAACAAAACAAAAAAAGTAAAATACATGTTCATGGCCTTAAATTTTTAATCAAATTGTTTTGAAATTTATTTTGTTTAAAAAATTATCTAAAGCTCTCCTTAGTCGTGTATTGTTGTTATTGTTATTTCCTTAGCTGTGTTAATGCTGATGCTGCTGAAAGTTAGTAGCAGAGCCTTAAAGGATTTTGTTGTTCAAAGAT
This sequence comes from Tachina grossa, assembly GCA_949987645.1. NCBI lineage: Eukaryota > Metazoa > Arthropoda > Insecta > Diptera > Tachinidae > Tachina > Tachina grossa. The sequence goes on from OX465275.1 coordinate 34,275,837, forward strand.
ATAAAATGAATTTTTAATTGAAAAATAAAACCGCGATAAAAGCGCGGAAGGATGGTTTTTTTTTTATATAAATCAAAAGGCCGATTCTTATGCATTTAACGACATAAAGCATTTGCATAATTCTGTGGTAATAAGGAAAAAGTGCTCAAGTCATATTTTACTGTTTTGCAGGAAAGCGCTTTTAAGCTTTCAAGTCGATTTTCAGACAAAAGCACATATGTCTATTTTTCAAATTTTTCAGGAGAACGAAAATACTCCTAAAATGCTGAACAAAGTTTTTGGTGTACACATTTAAGGAAAATTAAAAATTTTGTAATAGTGTTTTCACACTGACATAGTTTTAATAAAAGTTAAAAAGTTATAGCTAAAACCTGGTTTTACCATACAAATTGTTGTTAAAACCAAATTAAAACCATTTTTGAATTGGTTTTAAGTTGGTTTTATGAAATGCAACCTTGTTTTCGCTTTGACAAATTCAGTGCTGCCAAGTTGAAATGAGCGACAACAGCTGATAATTGTTATGCCAGTAAATAACAATAAATGGCGTTCGAACGATGTTTAACTTGAAAATGGATGCAGCAGCAACAATAATCATAAAATTATGGGAAAAAGAGTTTTTTTGGAAGGAAAACAAAGAAAATATTTTCATTGAACTCTGGAAAGTGAAAATAGACAATATGACTGCCATTCCATCTGCCTATAAAAAGTTTATCTTATAATGTATATGTGCTTTTTTATATATAATAACTTTATTTTCAAGCACTTCTTCATTCTGTATGAGAATTTCAATAATTTAAAAAAATTTAATTTACATAATATAAAATAATTTCCATTTTACAGCGCATTGTGAAAGGTATCTATCAGTTTTTCATATTAACAAAAACTGTTGTTGTACAGTTTGTCCAACAAGTGTTAGTAAAAAGTAGAAAAAATGCAACAACAAATACACGCATTTCTGCAGGGGATTTATTTTATTTTGCTGTTTATGGTTTTAACGTTAAAACCAGATTTTAACTTTCAGTGTTAAAACACTATAATATAAAAATTTTTTTGTCGAATTTTGGATTTATTCAAATATTTTCTCAAATGATTTATTATAAAAAGAAAAAAATAATACATGAAATAAGTTGTTTATTCAGAAGATCTTTTAGAAATAAATTCAACTCTTCTCTAAATTTCTTAGTTTTAAAATTTTACAAAAGCACGTATTTCCAATCCAATGCATAATGATACGCAAAATCAATTTACTTCGATATAAATACTCCGTTTTCACAACTTAGCTTTTGATAAAGGAACTTATTTCGAAATATATTATTTTGTGAAAATAATTTTAAAAAAATGAGTAGTACTAAGATGAAATAGGACGTTTTGTCAAAAACTTTAATTTTTGGAATACTTATAAATTTTTCATTATTTTAACATTAAGTTGTTTTATCAAAAGCAAACCTGTAAAATCTGGAGATATGTTGATTTTTTTGCAAATAGTATTTCTCGAACTAAGAAGCGTAGAATCGTGCCGATAAGACCAAAAGATACGTCTTTGAAAAAATAGTCGCATAATAAAAAAATCCAGCAAAAATTTTCGTAACTCGAGTTAAGTTCTTTTACAGTTAAATTGGAAAATTCTCTGCCAACATTTAAATTTTTAAGCAAACATCGTTTTAGGCACTATAAGTAATATATTTAACTTGAAATATACCAAAGTATAATCTTAATTAAGTAGTGATATAACATCCTGAAAAAGCATACTAATTAATTGAGATTTTGAACAGGTGTACTTTCAAATATGAAAATTGCGGAAGTGCCATTAACTCAAAATCAGCTTATCTTGACTCAAGCACTTTTTCCTTTCTGCCACAGAATTCGCACCATTTTTTTTTTAAATTCGCTTAATATTTCATGCATGTTACTCCAAATATTAAAATACTTTCCGGATTATTAATCTAAATAAAAGTCTCTTTCATTTGAGTAGAGTCACATTGATGGTATATCAGGATATCTTACTGTTATTAAAAATACATAGTGTATTTTTGGAGTGGTTCTAAAATTTTTTTAATGAAATTTTTTTATATTAAAATAACTGATCCTTATGAATTTTTTTCCAGCATGGCTCTGATATACAACTTTAATTGCTTAGTGACATAACGTGACATAAGGTGGACTTTTTTGTAGAATATCCCATGTGTGATTTTTACTGTTAGGCCATGACTAGGGATGCCAAACGGGAAATCCCGAATCCCGGGATTTGTAAAATTCAATCACGGGATTTCATTTTCGAGATTTCTCAGCAATTTTTGTATAAAAACTTTATAAATTCAAATTTTCGTTGATTTTAATGTATATTTTATAATATTTAAAAATCCCATACAATTTTATACGTACTGTTTTAACAATTTAATGATTATTCGTGACATATTTCTTATAAATTAACAACAAGAGCAAAATAAATAAACTACTTTCTTACAGTTATTTTCATCAAATGTGCTACAATATATGTAAATTTTAGAATTATTTTGAAAAAAAAGAAACATATTACCTTTGGAATGGAAATAACATTTGACAAATTTATTCCGTTTTATTTTATTTTATTATGAGGGCAATTATAATTCAAATTGCACGAGAAATTTTTCCCGGGGAATAATTTCAAACAGTAGCAAATAATAGGGAAAACAAAAAAATCTAAATGGAAAGGGGAGAAATTTCTTGCCGAAATTTATTCATAATTGCAGTCTTTATGTCGACTCCTCAACGCTAAAAAAAATTAGAACTTATCTACTTGTCGGTAACAATTGAGTACTATTGACACCTCTTTACAATTGGAGTAGAATACAATACAAGGCAAGTTAAAACTTTTTGTTGTCGGGTTGACGTAAAAGCGAGAAATATTTACAGAATGATGCGGAGTATTCTGTCTAAAAAACTGCTCGAGTGTGTATGTATGTTTTTTACATTGCAGTTCAAAATTATTTTGTTTTTTATTTAGACCGTTTAAATCGTTTTTGATACAAACCTAAGATCAAACCCATTTAAATTACATGGATTTGATAAAAAGTTTTAGTCAAAAGCGACCGACTGAATGAGTTCGACTCAATTATAGTTGTATTCGAGTTGCAGAATAGAAGGCCAGGACACTAATAAACCATACTCCTCTTAGCGAACGTACGAATACATACATATGTCTGTATCTGTTGAACTTGTAGAAAAAAGCTTATGTATGAATTTAAAATTTTTCAGTAGAGCAAAAATACTTTTCAAGTGCTCAGGCGAACTTTTAATGTATGTGCCTATAAAAATGTGATCTTTAGACGTAATTAATCGGATTTGATTAGAATAAAGTATACATTTCTTTTAATTTTTCGACATGTTCAGCCTTATTATCGTTGTCATAGTCGTAACGAAATCGATAAAAAATTAGATAATGCTTAGTATACATACATATGTAACAACCGTTATACTTGTTGTTGATTAATAGCAATTAAAAAAACGTTAGTAGATATATTTTTAACAAAACAATATTGTTTATGCAACTTATTTGTATGAAAGTGAATCTAAATATTTTCGTAAGTCAACTTAAGCGGTAGTGCTAAAATGTATATTGTTTTGTATTTGTATATTTGTTTTAGTTTAGATAATAGAAAAACATTTATATTGAAAACAAAAACAAGTTTTCATATTTAGTTATTGTTTCCACTATAAATTCTCTAACATTAAATGTGATTAATGAACTTAAAAATTGATGAGAAAAATCTTTTGATTTTTATTTCATACTCGTATTAGAAAATTGTTTACTTAAAAGACAATTGTGCAATGATAAATTATGAACATAAAACCTTTTAAAATGCCTTAAATTGCTATTGAAGTAATATTTATTTTAAAAAATAATTTATTTTACGAAAAATATTTAGATCCCGAAATCTCGAAAATCCCGTAATCCTGAAAAATCCAGCGATCCCGAAAAATCCAGCGATCCCGAAAAATCCCGAGATTTTCGGGATCGGGATTACAAAATCCCGAATCCCGGGATTTCCAAAAATCGATCCCGATTGGCATCCCTAGCTATGACGTATAGAGCAATCAAACACACCCAAATTCATTTCGAATAGAAAAACTAAAATTTAGTACAGAAATTTCCCTTTCACTACTACGAGTATTTACCAAAAAATAAAACACTTACTATTTTAAATTACTGTATTGAAAGCCTTTATTTAAAATACTTTAACTCAAAAAAAATAACTTTTCAGTAGAGCGAAAAAACTAGTTAATTAGCTCATTATTGTAAAAATAAATTATTTGCCTTCCATTATATGAAATATGCTTACTAATTTAAAGGTATGCAAAAAATATTTTAATTTGCACTGGTTTGCGTATATTTATGAGATATTTTAGTCGATTAAAAAACAAATATTTTTTAGAGCTAGCATATTTTGTCAGAAAAAAATATGATTTTTTTGAATATATTTATTTTTTAATCAATTTGTGAAATCTTTTACTTAATAAAAGATATAAGAATTGAAAACCTACGAAATAATACTTAAAATATCATAAAAAAAATAACATAAGCCTAACTGAAAGCCTCTTCCATCTTGAGGCGTCCAGATTTAGTAATCTCTAACTCACTCTCTAGTGTAACAGGGTGACCTCAAATTATGTTATTGACTATAATCGATCTTAACATAATTTTTCTATTTGATTAACAGTATAAAAGTTATACATACATTACCAATTTTTTTTAATCTGAACTCTTCTGTATACACAGAAAAAATTATTCCCAAAAAATTGTCAAACAAACGTGTGTTTTGAAATATAATTTAGTTTCAGTAAATATTTTTTACTGTTCCAGTAAATTATTTGTTTCAATTTTATTTTATGTAAAAAAAACTGTATAGAATGAAAATTATCTATATAAAGTAAAATTTGTAAGAAATAAAAATTTTAGATTTATTTTTTTATATTTAAATTTGTTATTTTCAGTTAAATTTATTTTTATATACTTTAAAAAAATTTGTCTGATTTTTTTTTTAATTTTCTCTACAAATTATTTTATATATACAAAAAACATTTTATTTTTTTTAAGATTTTTGTTTGCGGTTTTCAAACTTATTACGTTTGTATATTGTGATTCTCAATATAGTATTAAGAGTCTTACTATAAACATACGGAGTTTGTTAGTTAAATTAAAAAAAATTTTGGGTTGAAGTCTACTGACGAGTTCCAAAAGCGGGAACGAAGTGCTTATCCATAATAACAAGCCAATTTTTAAAAGTAAAAAAAAATAGTTGAACCTTTTATTTGATTCAGTTATTTTTTTCAAATAAAACTTGTACTAATTTTTTTAAATTTGTAAAAATTGTTATTGATTCAGTTAATTTATTTTCTGGTAATACGAAACATTTTACTTAATGTGTTTGTAAATTATAAAAAAAAAATTTGCTGAATAATACAAAAAAAAACTGCAAAAATGTTTTTCTGTTCCTATTAATACATTTGACTGAATATATTTTGAGTTTCAGTTAACTTTTTTCTCTAATGCCATAATAAGTTAACGTGTTTTTATATTTATTAAGCTTGAGATCTTATTTTTATTATTATTTTTTATAAAAGAATGACTGGATGACTTGCTGACTGGTATTTCATTACTTTCAAAAATATTTGGTTGTACTCTATGTATTATATTTTTTCTGAATGCTTTGTGATTCACACTATAATACTTGAAACGATATATAATAAAACTTTAAAATTTCACGCCAACAAAATACCACAAAAGCCAACATAATACCAATTTAACCACAAATAATATATCTATGTATATGGGAAGTGTGCGTGTATTGGCTTTAACAACTAATGCTTGAGATGTGTCTGACACACTTTCCGAAAAAATATTTGAAATATACGTTATAGTATTGCAACAAAATTTAAGGTAAACCAGTTTTTAAAATTAAGGGATTAAAAAAGTTGCTGAAAACTTTTTTAAAACTACACTCAAAAAAACTTCGGAAAATTTTCTAAATTTGAGTAAAAAAAGTTGTCGTATGGCGCCAAAGCAGTTTCTTACATAAAGCCAATAAAATATTTACTAAATTTCTAGTTCCTTAATGAACTAGTTTATTGTATATATATTTTTATATTTAAGTAAAATTTTTTTATAAAACTTGGAGCTTTGCAAAAAAAATTTTTTATCTTTGATTTCAAATTGATTAAATTTTTCAAAGTTTTTTTCATGTCTTTAATTCTGGTTTTTATATTTATTTTTAATTAAATTCTATACCACATGATATGTTTTTTATTATATCTTTATATTATATTCTTAATTCACCATACACACATATTAATTCCTTGATAGTAGACAAGTATTGAACCAACAATCTTCTGACTGATAGTCAACCTCTATCTAACCAGTTGCATAACATGGCAGCCTGAATAAGCATTGAAATTTTCGAGTTTAAAATTTTATTTTATTTACAAAAAATATATTTCAAGTTCAAATATTTTCCGGAAGAATGAAAAATTTACTTAGATTTTTTACTTAATGCAAATAAGAGATATATTCTATAATTTCAAGAAAAAATACTTAAAATTGCTAAATATTTTTCTAAAATTTAGAATAACTCTTTCAAGTAAGTCAAATTTGTTGAACTAATCAGGAGAAAGTCATTTCCTTAAATTTATTTTTTTATTTAAAACGAGATTGACTAGTTCTAAGGATACAAATTTCTCAAACTTATGAACCATTTTCTAGTTTTTGGTAAATATTTCCTTTAATACCTGATTTACATTAAGCGTTTTTTCATGAAATTTCATGAATTTTGTTGCACGCAACTTTTTCTATTTGCTAATTGCAGCGCTTTATAAGAGAATTTTTAAAAAAAAAAGACGTAGAATAAATCTCTGATGCATTTTTGACAACTTTTTTGATATAAGTTGCTCCTCGAGGCCGCCTATTGAAAAAAAAATTTCATGCAACTAATTTCTTGAAAAAAAGTGCTTAATGTAAATTAGGTATAAGTCAGTAAAGTCAGTAAGTGAAAAACATTTAGTTTATGTCAAACTCCATTTAAATAAAACCATTTTGAAAAAAAAACAAATATGTACATTGTAAAAAAAAGTTCCCATTGAAAAAGCACCTTTTCAATAAAAAATTTTTTCTAAAAAGGAATTTTCCAAAAATAACCAAAAAATTTTTGGTATAGCATCTTTCAGAAAAACTATCATTTAAAATACTGACTTAAAAAAAATTCTCAAAAAATAATTTGCAAAAAGTACTTTTTGACGAGGAAAACGAACCTTTAAAAAATTACATTTTTGAAATAGTACTTTTTGAAAAATGTCCTTTAAAAAAATAATGCTTTTGAATAAAAATATTCTTGGAAAAAAATTAATCTTTAATAAAGTATTTACCTTTAAAAGTACCATCTGGAAAAAGTACTTACCTTCTCAAGGAAGTGTATTCTGACTAAAATTGTTGTAAAAATATTAATTTACTACAATTTGAAATAATTAGCTTTGGAAAATTAAAATACTATGGCCAATACCTTTTTAGAATGTTGCATCGTCGTCCTCCCCCTTTTTAAGGGTCGTTTCTTAATACTTTCTGGAATAGAGTGAAAAGTTATGTATCGTTATGTTTAAGAATTGGAGAGTTAATATGTTTCACAAAAATATTTTTTTAATTATTTCTACAAAGCTGATGAACACACCCTACACAAAACCTATAAAAAAAACCCTGCGATTATTATAATAATATGCTACATGAAAAGGCAAAAGGAGGAAAACCTTTAGACAGCTTAAATAACAATCTGATGTGATCTTTCACTTACATTACTATTTTGTGTCCCCTCTACCATAATTCAAATCCAAACCTTCGCAATTAAAAAAAAATCGAAATTTTTGTAGAGTTTAATGGGGTGGCATGCTCCTCATAAGGAGCCAAAGGAACCAATATATATATATATATATATATCTGTGGCAATAAGAAAAAGTGTTTAAGTAATTTTTTACCGTTTTTCAGTAAAGCATTTTTAAGCGTTCAAGTCGATTTTCAGACATTTATTTCTTTTATAGTTAAATTGGGAAAATCTGTATTATCTGTTTATTTTGTTAAGCAAACATCGTTCTACACACTATAAGTAATATACTTAAGTTGAAATCTAAAAAAGTATAACCTCAATTAAGGCATTATTCCAAATGATATTAGAAGCCTAAAAAAGATAAGTCGCAAGTCATAGTGCTATATCTTCCTGAAAAAATCACACAAATTAATTGAGATTTTGACCAGGTGTACTATCAAATATGTAGATTACGGAGGTGCCATCAACTCAAAATCTTCTTACCTCGACTTAAAAACTTTTTGCTTTTGGCCACAGATAGATATAATGGGGTGGGTGCACGTTCAGAAAAATCACTTTTAATATCCCACAGGCTAATTATATGTATTATACAGCCAATATACATATTTTATTCTTTTTATTGCCATTTTTTTTGTAATACATGATGTGGTTGTTAAATTTTCTTTAAATATGTTGAATTCTTACAACACAAAAAATGTTTTTGCGAAGATGCTATCGTGACAAACAAATAAATCATATTTAATTTTTGAACACATAAACACAAACATATTTAGATTTATACAAAAATATTTGCATATATATTAAAATAATTGAACATAAAACAGGATTGTTTCTTTATCTATTTTCTAGAAAAAAAAATGTATTTTTTTATTTCTTTTTAGATATGTACATACAAATGTGTGTATGTGTGTTTGTAAAAAAAAAACATTCATATACATACATGCATGTACGTTTGCATAGCATTTCCATGTTGGCTTATTTAATAAAGTGCATGCTTTTGAAAACACCAAAAAAATATTGTCATTGAAGCTTATCAACATGAGTAAAAATATTAAAAATTAATTCAAATATGTTGGCAAATTATTTAACATAAAATGCAGATAAAAACTTATGTTTATGAAAAAATATATGAATGAAAAAAAAATATTAAATAAAAATCTTTCTTTTACTGTTGCAAATTGCATTTCAAATAACAAAAAGTGGCCACATTTTTATTTTCATTCTTATGATTATTATTATTTGGAAATAATGTTCAGTTGCTTGCAATCTTGCTGCTCCCCAGCTGACAATAATATGCCACAGAGTGTGAGTACCAGTGAGTGCATAAATTTATTTATGCATGTGTTGTATTTGCTGTTGTGATTATTATTTCTGTTGATGTTGTTGCATAAGGACAGTCATTTAATATTTGACATTTGAATGACGGCTTGTCGAGTGCAGGATTTGCTTTTTGAAAATGTCATGTCATTCAATGTTCGTTCGAACACATACTGCTGCATAACTTTCTTATCAACCAGACTTTGTGCAAAAAAATTTGTACAACATGCCAACTACAACTACAAATTATTGTTACATTATGGCAAAATTAAAAAAAAAAACAAAACCGAAGAAATAATGATTACAGCAAATAACTTAAAATTTGTTATATTGTATTGGGTGGGTTGGGGGGGGGGGGAATGTAATAACAACAAGAACATTATAACACCTACTTCATACAACCCATATAAAATATAGAACAAACACTTACTTATTGTCTCGTACACTTCAAAAACATCTTATTTCCCCCAGGCAAACACGAATTCGTGCCGTAAATGCTCTTGTGTACCTATTAAATTTTTAGCAATTACAGACATACCAACATTGCAAAACTATGAGTGTGTGTGTGTGTGTATTTACACATATATATTATACGGCCTTAAAGTATGCTTTGCATTTTTATATGCAATTGGCCATCATAATGTTACAATACTCTTTCGCATACAGAAACAAATGCATGCATGCGTTATATTAAATCAAATTGCACTTACATAATATGTAAGTATGTATATATATATATATATATATATATATATATATATATATATATATATATATATATATATATGTATATATGGCTGTTTATACATATGTGTTTGAGCTGAAAGTGACAAACTAATAATGTTGTCACACGTCAATCTAATGAAATTTTCAAAATAACGGAAATAGAAGCAACATTTGTGCAACATCTTTAATGCCTTAGACATGCATATAACATACTATAAGAATTAAAGGTAAGATTTTATATTAGAAGTAGTTTGATTCATAACTTACTGAAGCGACATGCATAGGAAATTATTTTTCTTTTTTTTCAAACGTGACGTTTGCTTAAAACCTTCAATCATGACGTAAAACTTAAGTACAGTAATACCAAATTTACATGATGTATTTTTTCATGAAATTAAATGCACGAAAATTTTCTGATTTGCTAATATTAGAAGAGAGTGAGTGACACATTAAATTTGACGTTGCATGAATCTGTGAAGTATTTTTTACAAATTTTTTGCTCCGATTTGTTTCGATAGGACTCGGGCTGGTTTTGAAAAATCAAAAATTTCATGACACTAATTTGTTGAAAAAATACATAAAAGCATTATGCATAAAAAAATGTTTTTGATATAAATATAAGATGAATATAACATATAATCCCTTTAAAAAACGAAAATGGTTTTTTTATAACTTTTAGCTCTAGTGGTTATATTTCTTGCACTCCCCACTGTACTTTATTTCATCCAAAAATTTTTAAATATGTTAGCAGGTGAAAACAAATAAATCAAAAATCAGAAATGAAATAGCTTCCAATGAAATAACTCCCAAGCAAATAAGTTCCAATAAGAAAAATGTATACACTCAAAAAAAAAACATATATACTGTTATTAAAGAAAAAAAGTTTCTAAATTTATGTAAACAAATTTTTTAAATTTAAGTCATTTTTTTTTCTAGTAAAAATTACTTAATATGAGTAAAAAATAAAAAGTTCATATCCTTAAAAATAGTTCATAAAAATTCACACAAAAATTCTCGCATTCAAGGACAAGTTTACTGGCTTAAAGTAAATATTTACCAAAAATTTCAAAATGGCTTAAAAGTTTAAGAAAAATGTATCCTAAGAATTAGTCAATCTCGTTTTAAATCAAAAAAATAAATTTCAGGAAATGACTTACTCCTGATTAGTTCATCAAATTTGACTTATTTGAAAAATATAAACACTTATTCTAAATTGTAGAAAAATATTTATCAGTTTTAAGTATTTTTTCTTTAAACTATAGAATATATATTTTATTTGCATTAAGCAAAAAATCTCAGTAAATTTTTCATTCTTCCGAGGAATATTTGCACTTGAAATATATTTTTTTGAAAATAAAATAAAATTTTAAAACTCAAAAATTTTAATGCTTATCTAGGCTGCCCTGTTAGGCAACTGGTTAGATAGAGGTTGACTATCAGTCAGAAGGTTGTTGGTTCAATACTTGTCTACTATCAAGGAATTAATATGTGTGGATGGTGAATTAAGAATATAATATGAAGATATAATAAAAAACATACCATGTGGTATCGAATTTAATTAAAAATAAATATAAAAACCAGAATTAAAGACATAAAAAAACTTTGAAAAATTTACTCAATTTGAGATCAAAGATAAAAAAAATTCTTGCAAAGCTCCGAATTTTATGGGAAAATTTTATTTAGATTTAGAAAAATTTTACTTAAATATAAAAATATAATTACTTTAAGCTAGTTCATTAATGAACTAGAAATTTAGTAAACATTTGAATGGTTGCAAGTAAAAGACAGCTTTGGCGCCATACGAAAACTTTTTTCACTCAAATTTAGAAAATTTTCCAAAGTTTTAGGTAGTTTTTTTTTGAGTGTATAACTTTCATCTTTTTAAAATGAAATAACTCTCAATATTTATTTTATAAAAAAATAAATCACTTTCATTGAAATAAGTTCCGAAAATATAAACTAATTCCAATTTGAAATTTATTTGCTGGTGGTTCAGCGTTGTCTGTATGCATTTCATTGTTGCTGTAACAAATCATCAGTAGACTTCAACCACACATTTTGAGTAGTCACAAACCTCTTATCTTATGCACAGACTTTCAAGAACTATTTGAGAATTCATAAATAATAATATTTTTGAAAATCACAAGAAAAATAAGCGTAGTAGGCTTAGAAGCTAACAGCAAACAAATAATTTATATTCGATTTGGCTTTTTTGTGTTAGTTTCTAAGCCTACTACGCTTAGTATATTAGCGTAGTAGGCTTAGAAACTAACACAAAAAAGCCAGCAAATAATTTATATTCGATTTGGCTTTATTGTGTTAGTTTCTAAGCCTACTACGCTTATTTTTCTTGTGATTTTCAAAAATATTATTATTTATGAATTCTCAAATAGTTCTTGAAAGTCTGTGCATAAGATAAGAGGTTTGTGACTACTCAAAATGTGTGGTTGAAGTCTACTGATGATTTGTTACAGCAACAATGAAATGTATATAGACAACGCTGAACCACCAGCAAATAAATTTCAAATTAAAATAAACTTCTGACAATATGTCGAATAATAAATTTCTTAAATGATAAACTAGTTTCAAAAAAAAAATAAAACTAATTCCAATTAAGTCAGTAGCTATATAAAAATAAAAGCTCATTCTGCGCCACCCTGTATAAATAATGAGAAGATGAAAAGTCCGTGAAATATATAAAATTAAATTTTAATGGGAGTGTTTCCGTACATTTTTTAAATGCAAGATTGTGTATTTTTCAGAACGCAGGTTAAATTGGAACCGCTTAAAATAAAATATTAAATAAAATTTTCATAAAATTAAATTAAAAAAAATTTTACAATGGGACCAGAAAAAAAATAAATTTTTTATAATCGGTCTAAAATGTATCCAGTTATGAAGTAACACCCAAAGAATAAAATTAGGCAAATTGATAACCTCCTCTTTTTTTGAAGACGATTAAAAAACCGGTGATGGTGAAGAACCAAAAGAAAAACTACCAAATAAACAAAGTAAGTGCCAAAAGAAACTAAAATAACTCCTATACAAAAAAGTATCTGTTATATGAAATGACTACCGACTACAATAATTAGTAAATTAAAAAAATGGGAATAGGTTGAACTTGCAGGCCATTCCTGAATTGTTCCTGCTAGGTTTAAAATTTTCGTAAGACTTCTGGCATTCGCTACAATTCTTAAGGCTTTAAAAATCAGTAAATATTTTAAATCGATTCCACAAAGATCTTAAAAATTATGAGATAAATAAAAAAATTTCGAAATTTTTTGTGGACTATATCTCTTGAGCGAACAACCCAAAAAAATTTCGATCAAATACTCATATTGAAAACAAAACAAAATTGAATTATTTTATTATTTGTTTTTTTTTTCAATATAAAATGCCAATTAAATTTTTTTTCTGGACATCATGGAACAGGCAGTTTTTTTTTTTTTTTTTTTTTTGATAATTCTATTTTTGAAAATTTTCAAACTATACCGGCTGCTAGGTAAGCGGCGTGTGTGTTTCCGATCCGTTTATTGGTTTTTAAGGTATTAGATGTTTGCATACACACAGAAACACATACACACAATAATATACGTCCATACGGATATAATTGCAAAAATAGTCAGAATTGACTGCCAGGACCTCAAAACGTTGAAATATGATACAAGTACGATTTTCAAAAATTTAAATAAATTCAGTAACAGTATCAAATAAAATGTATATAGAGATTATTAAAACAGCAAGACAGCAGTCACATCGAAAGGTTCAGAGTTATTAGTATAACACAAGCTGGCTGGTAGAAGTGCCTAAACCAAAAAATCAGCACAAATTATAAACAAATTTTCCACAGTTTGCATAAAAATTAACTTCCCAGCAAAAAACTAAACGTTACTCAAATAATATTTGCCATATAATGACTTAAAATTGTGATTGCCAAATTACTCACTCGCTTACAAAATTTTTCAAATTTATTCTACTGGCTTACAAAACACTTTATACAAAACTATAAAATAAATTAATAGTAATTAAACGAATTTCTTATTTTTAAGTAATATTAATTGATGAAAAGAAAGCTTAACTGTAGCAAGCTGCAATGAATATTTATTTTTGACATCAAGCAAAATAACCAGTTTGAAAGAATTGATTATTTTAGTCTCACGACTTGTTAAAATCATTAACTTCAATTCAATTCCGAACTTGTTTAATTTTTTTTTGTTTAAATTGTTTGCTGGGTTGTTGTATAAAATATCTGCACATTTTATTATATATTTTTTTTATTGAATTTTCTGCTTATCTTGCTTTTAAATAAAAGCATATTATTTTTTATCACATACATCTGCTGTGTTTCGTCAGTATTTATTTTAAGCTTTCAATTAAAAGCAGTTCAATATTTTTCCAATGAAAATGTGAAAAAATTGCATGGAAGTTTAAATTAAAATTGAAAACGAAAAACAAATAGTGACGAAAATAAAAGCAGAAAAGGTACATATGTGCGCATACGTAAATAATCTGTATTAAAAAAATATAAAAAAAATAAAACAAATGAGGAAAGTATTAAATGAACAAATGACTGACTGCAACACGAAAGGCTATGACTCTATGAAATAACGCCCAAAGAAATAATTCGCATAACAAATATGACACATTAAAAAAAATGAATGCGCTTTCGAAGCTGTTTCATTATTAAATAAATACGAGCCTGGAAAAATTTTCTACTTGTTTAATTTTTCGTTTAATGTCACTTTTCACAATGTATGATTATCTTACAGTTCTTCATACAAAACTTGCCGTTAAAGTTCTTGTTAGCTTTTAATTGTACATTCTGAAAAGGGCCGTAAGTAAAATATTTTCTTACAAATTAGCTGTATACTAAAATAAGTCTACTAAATAGTTTTTACCGACAAGAAAATAATTAAATGCAACCCCAAAAAATTATATGTATTAATAACACAAAAAATTGCCAGTCAGCAATAAAAATAAAACTTCCTTTCACTAAGCATTTCCATGCTCATTACCATAATCATTATCTTTACCAATGTCTTAATTTTTCATTAGTCATTTTATATGCTTTTAATGACCCTTTCTTCCTTCTTGCATATTTAATTGAAATATTATTTATTTGCTATGTACCTTTGAAACCCTTTTTATCCATTTCAAATGTTTTTTTTCATCTAAAATTCAACATAAAATAATTAATTATAATATATTTTTCCTTTGTGTTGTATTATTGCAGGTGCCGCCCACCAACACAACTAAACTAGAAGGCGAAAAGGTGATATTCTCATGTGAAGCAAAGGCTATGCCTGGCAATGTCACCGTACGATGGTTTCGTGAGGGATCACCTGTTAGAGAGGTGGCCTCATTGGAGACACGCATTACAATACGCAAAGATGGCTCGTTAATTATCAATCCTGTTGGCGCCGATGATTCGGGCCAATATTTGTGCGAGGTAACGAATGGTATTGGTGATCCCCAGAGCGCGTCGGCATATTTGAATGTTGAGTGTAAGTATATATTTATTTGATTTAGTAGAATATTTTTTAAAAATTTTAAATTATTTAACAATGAGGAAAAAATTTAAAATGATAATATTGAATGAAAGTGATCTAAATCATAAATAATTTAAGCTAGAAATTATCAGGCGCAAGCCTAATACAAATATTTAATTCAAATATTTTATGATATTGGGTAGTTTGAATAAAAAAAAGTAATAGATTTTTACCTGGGTTAGATTAAAAGAGGTACAGTAATAATTGCCCCAATCATTTTTGGACTACACCTATGCTATTTTAGCATGTTGTGCGCTCTTGATAAAAAATATTTGGGAGATAACCAATAAAAAAAAAATATGAAAACCTATTAAACTATGAACATAGTCTTTTCAATATACTTTCTCTAAGATATTCCATATCTGGTATATTTTCCACATGGAAGATTTGTCTTCTAATTTGACTGAATGATGGACAGTGACACAAGTAATGTTCAAGAGTTTCATCATCTTCTTGCCAAGCTTTACATGGCGTATCTTCAATAACACCCATGCGAGCCAGGTGACTTATTAATTTTGTATGTCACGTTTTTATGTTAACCAAGTTCAGAAGTGTTTGCCTTTTTAAGCTTAAAGTCTCTATCGTCTTTTTAATATTTAGGTTTTTCCAGAGAATTTCGTTCACTCTTTTAACAGTTGAGTTCTGCCAATCTCTAGTATGTTATTTTCCAGCCTATTGTTTCAATTAATTTTTAAATTCTTTAAAAGGTTTGGCGTCTTTTATTGCATTGTTATTCGGTAATGATCCCATCATTGCAACCTTATCTGCCTCTTTGTTTCCAGAAACATCCTGATTTCCTGGAATCCATATTGTCACAATTTCTTCATAATACCTGCACAAGTTTATCTCGAGATTAAACCTTATGATTTCTTAAGGCTTCGATAACTTTTCTACTATCCTTACAGATTCGAATAGGTAGTTTGTTGTCAATTTTCTTTAGAAATTTAATGCCTTCAGCAAGCGAAACAATTTTGTTCATTACGACTTATGTCTTAAAATCTAATTCTAATTGTTTCGGGATTATTCGCTATTATTGTTGCTCTCTTACCTATAAATTTATTTTAAAACACAAAATTATAGAACAAAAACTAAGAATTTTGAAATTTAAAAGAACTTTTTAAGTACTGCATTGGTAGTAAGACCATATACACAGAAAAAATTTAAAATCAACTTTAATTAATATTTTAGTTAGTAATTTGTACTGTTAATTAAATCCTGTACTGATTTTTGTCCTGCAAACAAATTGATAATATCAATTAATGAATTTGTAAAAATGAGGTTTTCTTGCTGTTAAGATTTTAAACAAATGATTAATTGGTCCAATTAAATTAATAATTGAACTTAGAGATCTTAAATAATTATATTGTTGTTGTTAAACTGTTATTTATTTATTTTAACTTACTTATATTAATTTTTTATTTTATTGATTTGTTTAATTCCGTCACTTACGCTGCAGGATTTGAACATGGTTCCTCCATTCTAACAGGCTAACACACATCCACTAGGCTATCGTGGCAAATTATTTTTCATTCAATTATTGCACATATGTAGGTACATACGTGTTCTTATATTATTTTTTAACTTACAGTGCTGTCATGCTTCGAACTTGGTACTTCTAGAATAACAGGCTGACACACTTCCCTGAAAACATGAACAAGCACAAACACAAACTAAAATATTTTTTTCATTAAACAAAGTTAACTCAAACAATCAAAAAATTGGTTGAATTTTTAATAATGCGTACAAAAGTTTAATATTCGTCTGTATGTTTGCATATTTGCTAACATCCATAAACTTTTTTGTTTTCGATCAACAAAATTTAATTGGGACAATTATAAAATTGTTTGAAACAGCATTACTTGATTTAATTGGAAGCATTTGGGCTAAAACTTTTTCTGTGTAGACTTATTCAAGAATCAATTAAGTAATAATGTAATTTTGGCTTATTAATTATGACTTTATTGCAGTGAGCTGAAGAAAATTGGTACATTGTACCGATCGTGTGATCCAGGCCTCACACATGTAATATTTTTTGTTAAAATTTTTACTATTGAATTGAAAATCATCAAGACATTATCGAATCAGAGTATTTGGTTAACCCGTTATTTCTACAAACAGATAATTTACCTAAGGTTTTTGCCTTATAAAATTTAACTTACACGATAGATACCTGTACACTAATAGATATATATGGCTAGAAATAACGGGCATAATATCAAGATATTTTAAACATACAATGTTAAGGTTTTCACCGCTGGAATACCACGATGTTAACATTTTTCATACTTTTCATAAAGCTTTTACAAGAATGTTATCAACATGCAGAAATTTACAGCATATTCAACAGTCTCTCAATACCAATCACGTATTTAAGGCTTGTTACAATTCGTTCTGCTGATTTGAGTAAAATTACCTAGACAATAGGGGCAAAAAATCTCAATTTTAATAACTTTCTACTCTTTTTAACAACCGACTAAAAAAAGGGTGTTATAAGTTTGTAGTGTGTGTCTGTGTATCTGTGTATCCGTGTATCTGTGTATCTGTGTGTCTGTCTGTGTCCACGTACAGTCCAAACGGCTGGACCGATTTTCATTTAGTTTTTTCTGTTTGAAAGATGACTTGATCGAGAGGGTTCTTAGCTATCGGTCCAGCCGTTTAGAAGATATAAGATCTTTTCTGAAAAAAGTCGGGGGTTTTTAAAATTTTTAATTTTTGTTATTATTTTTTAGTTTTATATAAAATTTTAATAAAAACTAACATGTTGAGTTAAAGTGTTCAAATACCTTACAAAAATTTTATTTCTTTTTGGATATGACGAACCAAAATAAGTTATTTTTCCAGTTTGCTTAACATTTTTTATAATTTCTCTTTGGTTTTTTGTTAAGAAAGTTTTTGCTGGTTATGCGAAAGTATTATCGCCTAGGTTCTACATTCGTAAAATGAAATGAAAGTGAAAATTTCTCTTGGTTTGTGTTCTCAACTTCGTAAATGTGATTTAAAAAGTAAAATTTCATTTTCAGTTTGTTTCAAATGAAATTGAAGTGTTCCGTAATCCAATTTCACTACAAAAAAAGTAATTTGAATTCGGCAGCAAACAACATTGTGAAAGAAAATACTTTTTAGTAAAAATGAAATGTTTGTAACTATTTATTGCAAAAATACGAAAATGTAAGCACATAAATAGCATTTTTATATAAATTCTTTTTTATTGTTTATTTTATTTGTGTTTTAAAGGGGTAAGAACAAAAACCTGGAGTAAGAGGTGGCGTTGTTAAAATATGTGTAAAAAATCCGCGATTAGCTAAAGGGTTCTGTAAGTGATTTCTTCAAAGCGTTTACACATTTTTTGCGAACTTGCGATTTTTTCGCAAACTTGCAATTTTTCGCGTTTTTTCCGAGTTTATTTTCCTTTTAGCAGATTTAGCGACTTCTAATGAATTTAAAGCTTGTTTCCGATTTTGCAACCATTCGCGAATTTTTGCATTGTTCGCAATGAAGTTTTTGCAAGTGCTTCCTATGAGTTTTTGCGGATTTTAAACAATATTAGACTTTGCTATTATGCCACTATTAAGGTTTTGCGAATTTTCAAGATTTTTTTACCGAATTTTTAGCAGTCCTTAAAGTTTTAGCAATTTTTAATAAAAATTATGGCTTGTTTAAAATTTTGAAATTTTTCGCAAATCTCTGTTATTTTTGCGGAAGATGTAATTTTTGTAACGTTTTTGGCTTTCTTTACTTATTTATATTTAGGGACTTAAAATTTAAATTTACCCAAACTTTGGCGAATTATCATAATGTTTTGCGCTTTCTCCCGAGTTAAGCTTACAGTTTCAGCGAGTTTAATAAATTTTAGTTTATTGTTTGTTTCCAACATTGCGAATTTTCAACATTTTGCGATGTGTGATTTATTGTACTTTTAATCAAGTTCAAGACTTGATATAGATTTTTGCATTTATTTTTATTGCAAACTCATAATCATAATTTTTTTGGTGTGAATATATATGCAAATATTGGGTTGTCAAATTTAATTGTGCTTTAAAAGGCGAATTTTAGCAACGAATTCTTGAAGGCTAGTTCGTCGAACTATGCAAAGTTCGCCGTTCGTTCCAATTGTGTTTATAGCAGAAGATGTGTTTTTTCTATGTTGCTTGAAATATTTATTTGAAATAAACTGGGAATGAAATCGTCGTGGAAAAAAAATCGCATTACTTTTCTAGAACACAGTGATATCGATTTTCATTTTCATATTGTAGTGGAATGTAGAACCTGGCCGTATATGTACATTTTAAAAATATTTTAAACTATCTAGCAGTGAAATGGTTATTTTTTTATGTATATTTCTTAAGATTTATTTAAAAAAAATATCCCTCAAGGAGTTTGCATAAAAAATAAGAGAATTTGTTGATTTTGTTGAAAAAAAACCTCACCAAAAATTAATAAAAATAAATTAATATATATCTCTGATTTGCTAAAACAATATCACAATTCAAGAAAGCAGTTTGCCAGAATTTACATACAACTCAATTGAAAACGAAAATGTTATTTTTCACCCAAGAGATCAGTAAATTTCTACATATGTGACGCGCAAAATAGAAAGGGACCTAAGGGTAAAAATCGGTTTTATTCAGGAGAGCCATTTTAAAGATTTAAATACGTGTATCTTTGGTGTACCATCACATCATAAAACGCGCATATCTCTGGGAGGGAACAGTTTTGGGGCATGGGATCGGTCTCATTCGATGCTCAGATGTTGTCCACATCAAAAAACAAAAAGTGAAAATTAATTTAGGTTCCTTTCTCTATGCGCTGTCACATATAGTGAATAACCGTAACGCAAATTTACTACAATAGTGCAGGTCAATGAAGAAATAAAAATTATTTTTTCTCTCAGGCGGTGGTATGAAAAGCTATTTACATGAAATTTTTACACAAGGTAAAATACCAAATTTCAAATCATTCAGCATTATTGACTCAAAAAAAACGTATTTTTGAGTTATGACACTATTGAAGTAAGTGAGCGATATCTTAATTTTTCTGCATCATTCAATTAATAATCAAATTTTTTTGACTTATGAGGTTGTTTTAGTAAATGAGCAATATTATTTATTATTAAAAGAAAATACTAATATTGTATTTCTTGTCTTTATCTATTTTTTATTCACTTAGATCCTGCCAAAGTGACCTTTACACCAACTGTACAATATCTACCATTCCGTTTAGCCGGCGTTGTCCAGTGTTACATTAAATCGAACCCTCAGTTACAATATGTCACCTGGACCAAGGACAAACGTCTATTAGAACCTTATCAAATGAAAGATATTGTAGTCATGGCAAATGGTTCTCTGCTCTTTACACGCGTCAATGAAGATCACCAGGGACGCTACACTTGTACCCCCTACAATGCATTGGGCACACAGGGATCGTCTGGTCCCATGGAGGTGTTGGTACGTAAACCTCCCACATTTACCGTAGAACCTGAATCGCTGTATCAGCGTAAGGTTGGCGATAGTGTGGAAATGCACTGTGATGCCGTCGAGGCGGAGGGTACACAGAAACCAACCATTAAATGGCAGCGACAGGATGGTGGTGCCCTGTCGGATACTCAACGTAATCGCGTTAAAATATCTGGGGGCAATATTACCATTGAAAATTTAAGAGGCGAAGATTTCGGCTATTACCAATGTGTTGTCTCTAATGAAGTGGCCACTCTAATGTCCCAAACTCAGCTTGTTATTGAAGGTACACAACCGCATGCACCCTACAACATCACCGGCAAAGCAACCGAATCTTCCATAACACTACAATGGATGCCGGGCTATAGTGGTGGCTCTGAATACAAACAAGACTATACGATTTGGTATCGTGAGGCCGGTGTTAGTGATTGGCAAACAATATCGGTTACGCCCTCGGGTAGTACACAAGTGACGATCAATGGCTTAGCATCGGGTACTACCTATGAATTTCAGGTCGTTGGTCGTAATGTGCTCGGTGATGGTATGATGAGTAAAGTTATGACGGTGCGAACGCTTGGTAAGTTAACAGATTTGACTTGTATAATACAGTTCATGCTCCTCTCTTCTGCTCTATCTCTATATATCTCTCTCTCTATCTATCTCTTTAAATAAATGTATACAACTTAATGCTATACTATGCACCATTATCATTAAAGTAAAGAGGGGGGAAGGTAAAAGAGGAGTATTTTTTTTTAATAAATTCGAGAAAGAGAAAGTTAAAATTAAAAAATTAATATGGATAGATTTGCTAATTGTGAGAAAATAATTGATATTATTTAAAATAAAATGTCCATAGAAAAATAGATTTTAATACTTCAAGCACACCTCATTTATTTTGCTTAAAGGGTTAATGTGAAATAAATATATTTCGGTATTTCTTATATGAAATTTTTTTAGTTTAATAAAGGGAGAAAGGAAACAGGAAAATATTTCTTCACACGAATGTTTCTTTACTTCAGGATTTTTTAATAAGCGAACTTTGTTTTTTTCAATTGATAAAATATAGAAAATTTTATATCATAAATTATTTTGTGTAAATACTTTCCAATAACATCCTAGCAAAAAATTTCAAAAAAAGTAATCGAGTTTGGAATTAAGCATTTTTGATGGAAGCTGTTCCTTACTGGATTACCAACTTAATGATTTTAACAAGGCGTGGGACTAAAATAATCGGTTCTTGAGAAGTACTTACTTTTTTTATTTGGCAACTTGTTCACGTAATCGATTCTCCTCATTTAGCAAACTGTACATAATTTTTTTAAATTTTAAGTAATGTGATTTGTAAGCGAATAACGAAATTTGGTAATCAAAAAAGTAAGTCATTATATGACAAGTAGTTCTGATGGGAATGTGTAATTTTTTGCTGGGATAATTTAAGACTATCTTTGAATTTTATTTTAGGTATGAAAAATTGCGAATATATTAATGGCTGCAATGTTAAGACTCGAAAGCTTTTTCATATTAGAGCATTTAAACACATCTGTATTATCCCACAAATACTGCACCTCCTCGCTAGAGCTCCTCTATTACTTTCCCTCACTTATTATACATATATGTATATTAACAATAACTAAGGCAATTATGGATTTGGCTCCTAATATAAACTAAATCAATATGTATTTTTGTATCTTCTCTTTTCGATTTGTTTGTTTCTTTACATTTATTTTGTGTTTACTTTGTGTTATCGTATCAAAATAAACATATTTTCCTTCTTTTTTTTCAAATCAAACTTTTTTTTTGTCATCAAATGAAAATCATGTTGTATCACCTCGAAAAAATGTCGCTAAAACTTCAACCAAAAAAAAAATATTTTAAAAATTGAAATTTGAATTTTTATTTAACAAATAATAAAAAATTCAAATTCAATAGAAGATGTTCCGACTCCGCCACGTAATGTCAAGGCTGCAACACAACAGCCAGATCATGTATTCCAACTAATGCCAGATGAAGCTGGTAAGAAAAGTATAAATTTTGACTTAGAATACTTTACACAAAAAAAAAACCCAACATAGTTAGTATGTTTTAGAAGCGAAAAAAAATAATAATTTTTAAAGCTCTTTTTACAAAAAAATATATAGCTCAAAGTAACCTTATTTAATTTTTTTTATATATAAAAACAAGGATAAGACAAAAATACTCTCGGTATTCTTCATAATTTACTTTTTTTTTATTTCTGCTATTTTCTATTTTGTTGCATGTTTCACTACACATATCCAAAGAAGAAGCATGCTTCTTATCTGTATCTGTAGGAATTAATTAAAAACAGTAAACGATATTTACCTTCTGTTCGAGCAGCAGCAACAGCAGCAACATACGAAAATATAAAGGATTTGTAATGTTTATAAACATTTTGCTGGTTGGTTGTTAGTTAGTTGGACTTTATGTTTGCTTATTTGCTTATATACATATGTGTACGTACATATGAGTAGATGTGACACTCCACCATGTATATACTCGTATGTATGTGACCTACAAAATAAATGTACTCGTGCATAAATGGTTGTGCTGAAAAATATGTAGAGAAATCCTTGGTGCAGTAAATTCAATATGTATGTACAAAAATGTGTTGAAACCTAATTTACACAAAACTTTTTAATATTACATTTGAATTTACACTTGTAGTCTGTTCGGGTCCACTGCCTTTTGCTGTGTCTCCTTTATATGTACAAGTGTGTATGAAAGTTATAATATAAAAAAAATACCTTTTTGGTTTCCTTTTACAAGTTGTTTAACCCTTTTTCGACAATTTTGCCAACTACCCCCACCAAACAGCTAATCATACTAACCATTATACAACAGCCTCTACAGTCAGTTCGACCAAAAACAAGATTATAAACATAAACATGGAAAAACAAAGGCAGTGATAAAATAAAGACCTTTCGTCTGGAAGCAAAAATTGTGGCTTAGCTTTAGAAGTGTTTGTTTAATCAAAGATTAAATTTTAACAAAACATACTTTGAATTCCAAGCAAAACCTTAAGCAATTATTTTAGATTATTGGGCGAGAAGTTGTAAGTCATCAAATAACAATATGATGGTACTTAAAGCCAATGTTTGAGTAATTACTTTTTTAATAAAAGAAATTTTTTTTCTCCAATTAACACTTTTATTTGCAAAAAAAAAATATATAAATAATCAATTAGAAATTTAATTGGCCCATATTAAACTTTTGTTTATAGACTTAAATGATTATAACTTTAATAAAAAATTAAAATTGAGTCAATTAAACGTTTTTCTTTTAAAAATTTATTGAATTAAAAAGTTAATTTGTTTTAATTTTAATTAAAATTTGTTATGTTTTTCAATTGTATGAATTGATTGGAGAATTTTTTTTTATTCCCTTATCACTATAATATAATATAATAATATTGTTTCTGTCCTGATGTGTAATGAAATTCTCATTTTTCTGGTTGAATTTTATAACTTATATGTTTTAAATTTAAGTGCAATCGATTACCGACAGTAACTTTGTACACAGACTTATTCAAATTATGTAGTTACTTTTTAAAATAATTTTTAAACCTTATTTTGAAACATGTCGATTTATGACCGGCAAAAAAATGCTTTGAGCTTTGAACTCTATTTCATTGGCTTTAAGTAATTTTCCAATAAATTTAAAAGAGCATCAAACTTAAATTCTTCGCAAAATGCTAATTGTGTGAGAACGAGGTCATGTGGAATTAACCGTGTGCTAAGGGAGGTCAACCTATATCAGACCTGAATTGTTTATTGCTCATTTTCTGCTCTACTCTTATTTTAAATGACATGTCTTTTACATTTTTCTTGTCAACCTTCTAAGTTAAATGTAATTTCTTTGTTAAATTCGCAATTAGCAGGTGACTTTTACTTTTGCACATGTTTAGTTAGTCCTGGTTCAAGCAAATCAAGTTTAGCTGATCAGGTATTGTTTAACTTTCTCTTAAACCTATGTTTATGTTCTCACACACGTTAAAATTTGTTGATATGCGTTATCACAGAGTATTACGAAAAAAAAAATAGTCCTGGAATAAAGAAAGATTGTCGCGCTGTTCTTTAATTGTATTACATAAATATCGTAGTCGAAGTCGAAAAATGACAATCACGATAAGGTGAATTTTGTAAGATGTAAGTTTCGTATATTAGATATGAAACAAATCATTTATTAGAGACTTTGGTGCATTAATTAAAAACA
Source organism: Tachina grossa (assembly GCA_949987645.1). Classification (NCBI taxonomy): domain Eukaryota; kingdom Metazoa; phylum Arthropoda; class Insecta; order Diptera; family Tachinidae; genus Tachina; species Tachina grossa. The sequence goes on from OX465275.1 coordinate 34,300,956, forward strand.
TTCTCTAGGGTGTTATAAATAGTACAACAGGTGTTTTATGATCTTTATATGCGAGAGTTTAACAAAAGTTAAATCCCCTAATTTTCTCTCAAAATCAAAAGTATATTAAAGCTTATCGCGGCTTATTATCGATTTAATAGTAAAGAACCAAAATTAAAGTTTACAATAGAACGTTTTTTTTTATATTACTCACATATTTTGCACATATCGTCGGGTCGTTACTGGTTTGCACACAGTATGTTAAGGATACATTATTATTGCAGCAAACCAGTAACCACCCGCCGATATGTATCTAACTTATTGCTTACGATACAATTTTACAGCCTGTATCTTAAAAATTATCAACAATTTTGGCATGAGCCATAAAATGGGTAGACCCATAAAATGTTAATTTCAATAATAAAAAAGTTTTGTTTACTACATGTCGCTTACGATTAAATCGAAAATAGGGCTTGATATATATTTTTTTTGATATTTTCCGGAAAATAATTTTTGGAAAGGTGAGAAAATTTCGCTCGTTTAGTTTGCTTAAATTTAGTTTTAAATTTTTTAATGAACAAAATATATTTTAAGTTAAATATATTATTATGTAAACATAGTTTTATTCCAACCCTTAGAACTTTTACCTAAAATAAAGGAGAAACAAATTCATATAAAATATTAGATGCTCCACAATTAAATTTATTTTATATAAAAGCACCGTTCTACATGTTATAAAAAATATAATAAATTTTAAATGTACCAAAGTTTTAACTTAAATAAGCTTTTATCATTTATGAGAAAAAGGATAAGCAGTGATTTAACGCGCTATAACTTCATGAAAAATCGGAAAAAAATAATTTGAATATGATAATTAATGGCACCCAATTAATTTTTATATTCAAATTATTTTTGTCCGATTTTTTATAAAGTTATAGGGCATTAAATCGCTGCTTAGTCCCAATTTACACTATGCAAGTCTTATTGCTAAGCTGATTAGTTTGTTAGGCTAGAGAGACGGGGGGAAAAGAAACGTTGCTGTTCCCCTCGTCTCTCTCTCCGTGAAACGAATTCGCTTAGCAATAAGACTTGCATAGTGTGATTTGGGACTTATCCTTTTTCGACTAATAATCTCATAAATAATAACAGCTTAATTAAAACTTTGGTAACATTTAAAATTTATTATATTTTTTATAACATATAGAACGCAGCTTTTATATAAAATAAAATAAATTGAATACCGAAGTTCCCAATTTAATTGTGGAAGAGATTTAATTGTGGAATTTACAAAAATTTAATTGAATGCTTAAAAATACTTTCATTTATTATTGCCACATATGTATATAGACATGTCTTTCGTTCCGCGATTCAAAATCAAATTACCTAGACTTAAACTTTTTTACTTTTTCCATAGATAATATCAGACATTTTATATCTCTGGTAGCAAAAAATTATTTCATAAGTCCAAAACATTGTTTGAAAACAGTTCTGTGGTATGAACGGTTCTTTCTTTTTTTTTCAAAAATATTAAAATAGGCAAATTAAAAAAACTTTGTAATAAATTAAAGAATGCACTCAAGATTTTATGAAATGTAGTTTTTAGCATAATGTGGCGCTTATTTAAAAATTGATGGGACTTTGATCTAGGCGCACGGTAGTGCGCCAGGCCAAGTTCCGACCAATGCACGCAGTGTGTATATTTCCAGGAAGCCATTCGAGCTGTTTTCACCCCCCTCATAACTTTGTTGCCCGCTACCGTAAAATTATGAAATTTAAATCATAATTAGAATAAATTCATGTAACCTCACATGCAAAGTTTGAAAATTATAATGAAAGGTTCCGGAGATATGGAGGTGCAAAAAATTCATATTTTAAGACATACTCACTGACTCACTGATCACTCATCAAATTGATGAAGCACTTCCGCTATAGCTAGAGAGCTAAGATTTGGTACACGAGTAGATCTAGGTGAGAAATGAACCAGAAAAATCTGAAAACCTAAAAATTTTAAAGAAGGGGGCGGTGCTACGCCCATAAAAATTAAAAAAATGGGGTCATGTGAACAGGGTCGACTTTAACGCCCGTAAGACTCAATGTTGCATGGTTACACATAGACGTATGACCGAAAATTCTGTTGCCTCTGTAACTATGGGAGGTATAAATATTAAGGAATCAGATGCTCTTGATGTTCTTGGCATGAAAATACAGTGTGATATTCGTTGGACTGAACACATTTTTCAAATTGCAAAAGAAGCATTCAAGGCCTCGGCTTTTTGAAACGGTGCAAACAATATTTCACCCCATCTGACCTCCATACTATTTATACCACCTATATCCGTCCGAAAATGGAATACAACTCTCATGTATGGGCCGGCGCTTCAAAGTCTATTTTGGGGCTGCTCGACCGCGTACAGGAGATGGCGAAGAAGCTCATCGGTGACAGTAGGGTATCCAACTCTATTGATTGATTGGAGCATCGACGCAATGTGGGGTGCATTTCATTGTTCTATCATTACTACAACAGAATGTGTTCTAATGAAATTAGGGAACTTGTTCCTGAAACCCGCACATATGTACGTACAACACGTACCTCGTTTAGAGCACATCCTTTTGTGGTCGTTTGGCCAATGCATCGCACTACGCATTACAGAGAAAATTCCTTTTTTAGCCGCACTGTTCGTATGTGGAATCAACTACCTACGGAGGTCTTTCCTGTCGCTACCAGCGTGGGAAGATTTAAATCAAATGTACACAGACACTACTCCCTCTATCCTCCTTCCCTATAACCTATTTTCCTAGTTCTATCACAATGCACTGCATGAGTAGGGGTTATCCCCTTAGTGATGGTCCTATTAAAAAAAAAGAAAAAAAAAATCTGTGATAGTGAGCTGAAATTTGCTACAGAGCTAGGTCTCGGTGAGCAATAAACTAAAAAAGTTTTAAAACCCGAATAATTACGCCCATAAAGGTTAGAATTAAAAAAGCAAATCTAAGACGCTTAACGGAAACTATTTTATTGAAATTCAGCATACATGCTGCGACAAGAAAAACCTAAAAAATGTTCATTAAAAAAGTGGGCGTTGACACGCCCATACAATTTCAGCCTCATTTTCATGTACTACGGCTCAGCATATTTAGATATACTATTTCTGTATGTATTATAATCCGTTTGCAACGAAACTTGACAGGAATAATTAACAGTGACCGAAAAAAAACTTAAGTTTGGAAAAGTGGGCGGGCTTACGCCCATTAAAATTATAAATGAAAAGTTGTGCTAAGCAGCTGAAATTCGATACACGAATAGGTATAGGGGAGAAAACAAGAAGAAAATCCTGAAAACCAGGAAATTTTAGTCTGCGCCCATAAAAATTACAAATTAAAAGTTGCTTTTATGAGCTGAAATTTGATACACAAGTAGGTCTAGGTGAGAAATGAACTAGAGAAATCTGAAAAACAAAAAAAATTTTACCAGAATGGGCGGGGCCACGCTACTATTGTTTGAACCTAAAAACTTACAGCCTTATTTATAAAACTTATTAAGACTTTTTAAGAAAATTTTTTTATGAAAATTTGTCTTAAAATCCCTTTATAAAGCTTTAATAAATTAAATAAATAACTTATAACTTACGCCATTTTAGTGAAACTTTCCATATACGTTACACGTATACAATACTTTAAACTATAACCTAAAAAAGTGGGCGTGATCACGTAATGGTAAGGGTGTCATATAATTTTTAGATAATCTGCTAACTTGGCAATATTTTTACCCTTCTACAAAAAGAGAGAGTAATGTTCATTTCTTTATATCGGTAAAAATGTTGTCAAGTTAGCAGATTATCTAAAAATTATATGACACCCTTACGATTACAAATGTATATAATACATAGCATATGTCAGCGAAATTTGTTGTGCCAAACAAGAACTTGGTCAAAATTTATATCTCACTGCTTTTGATGGCCGAAATTTTTGATAGGAACTTGGCCTTTTTTCACATTGATGTTTTTGTGAGGATTCAGATTTATGGCAACATGGCTTTGTTACAACTTTATAATGAATTTCTTTATAGACATTGGGATTTAATGGAAATGCATATGAAGTTTCCTTTGAAGAATTTTTTAATTGCTTTTAAACAGTTATTTATATGTTTTTAGCGTAAGTTGAATTTAGAAATTTTACAGCTTATTCTTTATAGAGATTCCTAGAATTTTAATTAATTAAACTTATATTAATTATTGATATTATTATTTTAAAAACTCAGCCTAGAGGTTAATTAAACACTAGTAACTCATTTTACCTATCCGTATAACCTCCCTTATATTATTAAAAACTTTCGATTTTCATTTAAGTCTACAACATTATTGTATGTGTATGTTGTTGTGTAGTGCAACCCTGGATTTCGTGTACCTGTGGCGCTTACGTTTTCACCACAATTTATTTTCTCGTTTCCAACCTTAGTTTGTTTCATTTAAACATATAGTTTTATTTTAGTTTCTATTATTTTTTTTTTTTACTCTTTCTCTCATATATGATTGTATGTATACTTTTTTTCTAATGAAAATATACATTTTTTTTATGATTTAAATTGTGCATAAAAATGTTAACGTTTTAAGCATTTGTACGTATGTATTAATTCAGCAAACGAGCAAAAAAAAGCTTTAAGGTACGTGCTGTCTATGTAACAACATTTTAAGCGTTACAATGTGTATTTTTGTTCGTGAGTACATGTAAGTGTGCCTTTATGCGTGTTATATGTTATTGCAACATACATACATACAAGTATTTATTTAATGCGCATGTATGTATATATTTGTGTGGTATGGTTTTCTTTCCAAACCATTATAAAAGCTTTACAATATCACTTGCTTGTTTAAAAATGCACATGCTTTTGTGTGTGTGTGCGTGTTTGTATATTAATATTCTTACCCTTCTGCTTTTTGTTCTCTCAACAATTTATTTCGTCTCAGTTTAAATAAAAATTTCTTTCAATATTTGTTTAAATTCAGTTTTATAGAAACCAAATAGCAAACTTTTACCTTGGCTGGTATTGGCACTAGCCTATATCCAGCCTATTTGCCTGCCTTAGCCAACTTATTTATAATGAATATTTTTTCCACGAGGACAATTTAACAAATTCATGGAATATTATTAATAGAGTGCAAATAGTATGAGTAGAAGTCTAATTTAATATTTATTAAATAAAAATCAATTTTGCTGTTCCAAGGAACACATCAAATATTAATAAATAAATTATTTTTACCTTCCATATAAATATTTATATACCTCTTATGTATTTCCTTGAATTTAAAAAAAATGGAGACAACTAGTTGAGGAAACAACGTTAGAATTTAATAGTAATAATATTTTTGTCTTTATTTTTTTAGACCCTTTGTCCCCGTCCATACAGTAAAACACCATTTGCTGCAAAATTTTTGCAACAAACAAAACTGTTTCACAGCAAATGTTTCACTGTACGAACGAGGACTTAAAGCTTAAATTGTAAAAAATAATACAAAAAATTAACCTTTTGTTTTTATAACTCGACGTAAAGAAAATTTATATGAAAAGCACAATTTTTTTTTTAATTTAAAACGATTTGACTGCCTGGCTTGTAGAAATATGATGCAAATTTTAATCAAAAAATTGTTTTTATTCGGAAGATCAATATAAGGCAGTAGTATTTAAAAATGATTTTTGGCATATGTCTAAAGCGGCTGTTCTTGACGAAGAGCATGCTGGATGTCAAAATCTGGGCCACATTTTCAAGCACTTCTGGCCGTATGTAACTAACAACATGAATAGTATATGCCTGATAGGCTTTAATTTATACTGACTTATTAGCATAAGCCAGTGACGAGAATAAATTCATGAATAAATTTCAAAGAAATGCTAATCTGAAATAAGACTTTGAAATAAGTTAATTTGAAGACTCTTCCCAAATTGAAAACGCATTTTTAAGTCATTTACCATGTTGTTAATAGGTTTGTTCATTTACTAAAAATTGTTACAAATTTGTAACAATTGTTACTGGAAAGTGTTCATTAACTTAAAAAGTTTGCAAAGGAGAGCGTCAAAGGAGAGAAAAAAATTGAGAGACAAAAAAATTCTTACAAATTATTGCTAATAAAATTTTTACTTATAATAATTATCCAATCACCTGTTTTGTATGTTTTGTTTTCAAATTAATTATTTCAAAAATATCTGAAAAAGGAAAACTGAAAATTTTTTATTTCTTTGCTTAAAGAAAATATGTATACGTGTGTAAAAAGAAAGCGCTCTTTCTTAATTTATTGTTTTTCTTTCATCAACCCAAATAAATTCAATTTTAATGGCAAATAACTTTGTTTGTTTCTCATATATGATCAGAGATGGAAAGTGGCATTTTTGTATATGTTAATGGATAAAATTAAAAAAATTATGAAGAATAAAAAAATAAAATAAAACATGAAACTGTACAAAGTATTTCATATTAAATGTCAATTTCTAAAATAAATTGCAATTTAAAATATTATTAAACAAAATACATCAGAAAAAGTATAATGTATTATGATTTCCATCCATGCTTCTGATATGAATAAAATTTTCTTAAAAGTTCTTACAAGTAAAGGCTTCATTAGTCTTTACTTTCAGTTGCTGTTCTGTGCCGTTCTTTTCTGTATAAAATATTTTGCATTTACTTTGTCTGTGAAAAAAATCATCTGACAACCTATAGAGTTGATTACATTTGTACACAAAATATCACAACACACTAATACATACATACACACTTTTGGCTGTCACTTAACGTTGAATTCTATTTTCTATAGATTTGTCCGTAACAGAACAGAACGAAAAAGGAAAAACTAACCACACATACAGATTTTCAACTGACCAGAAACAATACAGCTGATTCAGAACAGAACAGCACGTACAAACTAATTCTGCTTTAAAGCGTTTATTTATTTTTTCGTAACTGGGAGAGTAATTTTGTAAATTTCTAATAAAATTTTAATGTATATTAATATTTCAATAAAATTTTGATTTGTAAAAAAAACTGAAATAGGCATTCAACTGTTTTTCCGTATATTTCTGAATAAGATAACGATAAAGTTTTTATTTCAATAATGTTGTTATTTTAAATGTTTACTCTACATATGTCTCTACCTGACCTTAGCCTGCCAACCACAAGCCCAAAGAAAGAATGAGTTCTTCTTAGTAAAATAATTGCGCTACCCCAGCACGATCACAGGTTGGCTAGGAGGCCTTATTAACAGAAGCATGCCAATTTAATTAATTATAAATGGATCGGGTAATACAATACATTACATTGGCTATCGCTATAAGCTTCTTCTCTAGGGTATTACTCCATGATCTGTGCTAACTAAATAACACTCTATGTCCACTTCTCAAACTCTCCATATGCATATGTGAGGCTAAAAGGAAATTAAGGAAAAGCAAATTATTTTAATACTCATGCAAAATTTGTGTCAAGGCTGTTAATGTATTTTTTGCCTTTCGTCTTCTCTATACCTTAATGCACATATTGCGTATACGTACAGACACATACGTTCATATTTACATACATACATAAATGCATACATACATACGTATGTACATGCATACGTAAATACTGTTAAACGTATGTGAATGCAAGTAAGCTCTTATTGTTGTTGTTGATGTTTTTGTCGTTGTTGTTGTATTTGTTATTGTGATTACGTTGTGCACAGTGGACGTCATTCGCATAAATAATTAAGGTCATCATCTTCAGCCAACACCAACACCAACATCACATACTCTCATACTTCTATTGTCTTACATACAAAATACATACATACATATAAAGTCTTACATACACATGCAATGGCGAAAATTTAAAATGGCAAGTTATAACATTGCACTTATTCATACCTACATGCAGACTAACTGATTTCCATACATATCTACATATCGCTACCTTAATATAGAAAGGCCCTAACTCATTATTTTTTTGATTTTGAAATTTTTATAGATTTCGATAGAAGAGTATCTAATGTATTAAAAAATGCAAAAATCTCGATTTAAAAAAAAAATAATGAGTTAGAGTCTTTCTATATTAAGGTAACGATATACAACAAATTTTTTTATATGTTTTCATTTATTTATTTTGTTTTAATTTCTTTTTAATACAGTTTAAAAATTGTTTTTATTTTTTATTTTTAATTATTTTTTCAAAGTCATTCGCTGACAAAAGTATAAAAATGAAATTTAACAATGAAAAAAATATTTTCAAAATTACGCATAAATCATGAGCTTTTTTTTCAATGCTTTTAAAAATGTCTCGCCATTTAAACATTTGTGCATACATACGTATTTAAGAAAATGTGTTTAAAAATCATATTTTATTTTCAATTTAGCTTAATTTAATGTAAACGGAATTAAAGTTAAAAAAAGAAGAGAAACATATAAATAAATTTTGTATTTAAACGTAAAACTTTTATAAAATTTAACTTAATTTTTTGCAAGCAAAATTAAAAAAATTTAAATAAACACAGCTTGATACATTAGTCTACACATAACTTAACAAAAGCTATCGTAAATTTTATAATACTCTAGTTTCTTATACTTAACTTAATTTAATGAATTAAGAACTCCTTTTTCCAAACACTAATGTTACCTGAAGATTTTGTTTCACTTCATTTACAATTCTTTGTTAAATTTTCTTAATTAAATAAAGAATTCATCCCAATTAAGCATTTTGTAAAAGAAAGAAAAATTCAAAACAAATTTTAAGAATTATAAAAAAAGTAAAACAAACAAACAAAAAAAAAGAAACAATTTGAAATTTTTTAACACAAGCACTGCAAGAGATACAAACTTAAGCACAAACATTTTAAACCAGCAAGAAGCAAAAGCAAATAAAAAAGTAACCAATTAAGGACAACCAAAAAGCACAAGCAAGGGAAATGCACAAACCAAACTAACAGCTCAAAGGACCATTCGAAAAAGATAAAAAGCAAAAAACAAAAAAATACAAAGCAAGAAGAATGAAAATAAAAACAAGGACACTGGCCCAATAAATTCACTCAACTACAAAATTACACGCAAATATTGTGCCATCATGTCGTCTGTCTTCTGTTAGTGCAAAGGCGAAGTAACAATATTTTATGTAAACGGGTAAATGTAAAGAATTGCCATGCAAATAACTGCACTGCAGTAAAACAAATACATGCTGCGTAAAAATTTAAGCAAAAAAAAAAAATAAATAAAAAATTCAGCTACAAACATAACTTTTACTTAAAAATATGACTTTTGCAATTCATTTTCAATCAGTTTTCATAACAAGAGCTTGCATATTAATAGTACTGGTATGCAAATGAAAAAAGTGCAAATTATAAGGCCAGTGAATACAAAGCTTTCATTATCCTTCAATAACAGAAAATATAAATCCATGAAAATAATATACATATGTCTGTTTTAATAAATTAAGAGATAAGCTAGATACATTAATTTTTTTTATTTTTTTATAAAGAGAAGTAACACTTAGGCCATTAATGCCTACTACTATTACTGGGTGTTGCCTTCTTTAGGAAAGGGATAGTGATAGAAGACAGGTGGTGAAGGAAGAGATAGAAGAAAGCTTTATTCTTTTACAACTCTGCTTTTTGCATGCTTTTTAATAAAGCAATGTTGCAGCGCCTTCTGGTGTCAAATGAGGCGTATTAAATTTTGAAGATGTGTTTAATAGCCATTTTATTGATTATTTTACTTCGCCAATGATTCTGCTACACAATACCGACGAAGGAGGGCTCTCTGATGTTACATTAGGATTAGCATCCGCTGAAGTCGGTATAGTTCAGTGACTATGTCTTCATCACATGAGCTTTCCTACAACAACTGATACAAATGGGCCCTAATGCACATCAGAAAAATGCGTGATATTGTTATTTAATTACTGTCGGATACAGGGATTGAACCCAGGATCTTCGGTTTTGTAGTCAACGTGCTAACTACTTCAGCCGACGCCACCGTCGACTATAATCTCAATAGGAGTGAAAACATTACTACATCAGAAAAAATATCGATTCAAGAACGCGAAATTTTTGCTCTTGATCAGACGTGCAATATTGCAACAATATCTAGATTTTAAACACTCACTGTTCAGCATAATAAGCAAAATTTTGCTATGCAAATAGGCGAAATATTCGTGTACAAAAGTATTTAAATCTCACAAAAGCTATCTAGATATAATAAATGTTTATAAACTAAGGTTCTCATTGCCCCTTGGAATTATAAGAGCTTCTGGTTATTCATTAAAAAAGTAAAAGATAATGGTCAGACCTCAATCCCTACTAAACAAATATGTGCATACTCGTCTAATTATACTTATGGTAACTTTTCGCTGACACAATTGCAAATAATTTTGTTTTAATTTTTAATATTACAGTAGTTTTCCGATTTAACGAACCTAATTATTGTCAGGCCTGTTCGTTAAAGTGAATTGTTCGTTATATCCAGTACTAAGTTAAAATGGAAAAGCTTCCTGCTGTTTTATTCAAAACTCAAAGAATATGTACTCGCAGCATTTTTAATATTTTATTAAAAGAACATATGACGTATTTTATTCAAATATCAGTAAAAGAAAAATTCATAAAGCAATATAATACAAAAATAATTTATTTAAAAAAAACTGGTATGTTTTTTTGGAATTGATATCTTTTTCTTAATGGCATCTTCTTGAAAGCATTTAATTTGAGCTACTAAGTTTTGTTGAGCCCATTTAATACAAATTTAAAAATGCTTAATGACATCTTCGTGTTTTATTTTTGGCTCTTGAATTTCAGTTCCATCCAGCTCTTCTTCACTTTCCTTTTGTTCATCGGGTAGAGGGCTATTTTCGATCCATATATTCAAATTTAAATTAAATTTTATATAAATCTGGTCAGCCAACCATGGTTTGCATTAGACTATCTTCCATAAATTTTGTTGCGAATTTCTTTGGCTTTGTATTACAAAAAGACAATTGGGTTGCATGAGGAACCATTGAGAAAGTTTGTTTTCCACTCTCGGTACCACACCTTGCTTTACAGCACTTCTCTTGCTACACCCAAAATGATTGTTTTCAACATTCCTTAAAAAATGTTCCTTTGATTTTAGGATTGTACTAATGGTGGATTTATGCAGCCCATATTTTTCACATAAAGCTGTAACCCGCAGACCATTTCGATGATCATCGATAATTTTAAATTACTTCACACAACTTTCTCTTATATGATATCAAACAAAACCATCAAAAGAAGATAAAAAACGGTACATTTTCATTTATATTCGTTCTTAGTAACTTTCTGATAGCAATTATGTTTCTTATTTAATTTTACATTTGTTCGTTATACCGAGCACAAAATAGAATTTTTGTTCGTTATATAAGGTACTCAGTAGAAAAAAATTGGATGTTCGTTAAATGCAATGTTCACTAAATCAAATGTTCGTTAAATCGGAAAACTACTGTACTTTAATAAAAAAAAGTAGTTAATGATCTCAAAAACTAATATTCAATATCGTTATGCAAGTTCACTCATTCTAAAATAATGCAATTGTATTTTGAAGGATATTTAGGGCTAGATAAACGACAAGCTGGACTTTTGTGTAGCCCAATCTTCGAGAGATATACTTGCCCTCATATGTATAAAAGTTTTGCTCCTTAACCTTACCCGGGCATTTTATACACTGCGGCATGCTGAACTTTTGTCAAACTGCATTCCTATTGATGTCGGTGATAGCTGGTCTGGGCACTATAAAGATTGTTATTAGCTTATAAAACTCATAAACAGAAATAAAGTTTTATTGATATGTGCCGAAAGGCTTCATTCCCAATGCTATTTCTCTGTCAAAATTTTAATTTTATATTTTCTAATGGGATTAAGAGGAGAAGTTGACAGTCATATTCAGGTATGTGATGAAAAACGTTTAAGACACAAAAGCAATTTGAAAACGATAAAAGGTGTGATGAGTTATCTGTAGTCGTTTTGTCAATAATTTTAAAATTTGTTTTAATTGTTTTTCCAAAACATTTTGATATACTTCTTTTCACAGCTCTATTATATGGTCTATATTTGATCTACAAGTGTGCTTTTTCAAAGTCAGTTGTTTGAGATTGGCTCAAAAATGATACTCAAAATCGATCGGAATTCATCACGCCTTTTCAAAACGATTGTTTTGAAATCGTTTTGAAAAAGATCGTTTTCCATCACATACTTGATTAAATTTTTAGTTTTTTTGATTGAGAGAACACCTGCCGGATATTTTCTTTAAAAATGTATAATTTATTACAGATGACAATGAAACTGAAATTAAAATTTTACCGCCACATCCACTATGTCGAAAGAAAAACTCTGCGAAAGAAACCTAGTCGCTCGAATTTTAATAAATTTTCATTCCACTATATCATTATTTTGTTTTACGTGTTTATAAATTAAAGTAGTGCCAATTTTTATATTTCAAGTATTTCTAGCAATTTTTTTAAATTTACTAACATTTATATGAAAATAAATACAACCATGTTGAACAACGAAAAAGAATTCAACAAAATAGTCGCACAGCAACAGCAAGTTATTGCTGTTTTGCTTTATAACTACATTTGTTTTGCTTAAAATGTGCGAGTACTTTTTATAATGAACATAAAACAATAATCAAAACAAAAGTGTTCAATAATATTTTGATGAATATTTCATGACTTTTCTCTACAAATAGAAAATAAATTAAAGAAATAGGAATAAAAAAATTATAATTGGATAAAATAATAATTTTACAAACTTTATTGAATTCTTTGCAAATAAATTTTACTACACGAAAGAAAAATAGCAAGTGAGTGATTTTGACATAGTGTTCGCTTTGTTGACGACTCATTCGAGTTAGTGGTATGAAAATCTGTATGAAAACACTTACGTTTTCTTGCGACTTGTCGTTCGATTCAATGTTCGTACACAAGTAAGATAGAGAAATTTAAATCAGTTTTCTTTCGTTTAGAATGCGAATGTAGACCTTCTTTCGAAAAAGTGGAAGAGGCAGTTGCTTAAAAATTATTGAAAATATAATTATGGCAGATTAGCAACTAAAAAATTAAATTAAACAAAGCTCCCAAACACAAGGAATATAAGGTTGATGGACGATAGTAAATATTTATTAGCTGAAAATCATAAATTATATAATTATACTATCAATGAAATTAAAGCTCAGTGTTTGAGACTTAGGTCAACAAAAAGTTTTAGTAATGTAGTAATTGTTGTGATGTCAAGGGATCAAGAAAAGAAACTAAGTGGTGAAAAATTCCTTCCTTTGCTTATGTAAATACTTTCCACTTTCATTGAATTTAAAAAATATGACACCTTTGCCCTTAATTTCCTTAACTTTATAAAAATCGCACAATCACGCATTTTTCTAACATTCATAACAATGTATTACTTTGTTTTGCACAAAATTTTCTTTTGCACAATTATCATTTAAACAAATTCTTTAACCTTTTTCGTATCTCATAATTTTATTTCTTAAGTTTTTCTCTAAAAAAAAACATCATTTTATATTTGTATGTTAAATGAAAAACGTTTGTGTTTCAATTCAAATTTTGTTTTATATATTTTGTTTTTTTTTTATTTTATTTACAGACCTTTTAGCCTATTTTGACATTTATTTTCATACCGATTCAAATGGATCGATTGTTTATTCACCACCTAAATTAAAATTAAAAGGTACAGATATTTTATATTATTTTTCTATTTTTTACTTGATTTATTTTAGAACAGCTTTATTTATAAAAACCATTAAGATTTAACCCTAGACACATAACCTTCGTCGAAACGACGAACACCGGACGAAAAAATAGCTATTTCTTTTTAACACGTGCACCGATCGCCGCTAAATTTCTTGCCAACTTAGTCTTCGCTGAGCTTTTGCAGGAGACAACCAAACTCGGCGCGTAAGCACGTAATTATTGAGATATGATAAACTTGTTCGTCGCTTCGACGAGTGTTGGTGAGCATAAAGTTGATTTCTGCACACAATGCGCTTCAAAAAATTAATTTTATATATTTTTTTAAATGACAATAGTGTTATAGTTAAGTTTTGCCAAAGAGAAAAAGGCTTTTTTGTTTTGTTTATTTATATAAATTTTATAACAATGTGATCTCAAAAAAAAAGTGCTTTTTGGAAAAATGGATTATAATAAATATCCTTGTAACAGAATAGAAATATATAGTTGTATTTATTAACAAAGTACTTGCTAAAGGTATGTATGTGTTGCAAGTACAAAAATATATATGTTTAGAACCGATATTATACGCCCCAAAACGTGCTCGTCGAAACGACGAATGGTTAGGTTTAGAAGGATACGTTCGAGGGTTATGTGTGCAGGGTTAATAAAGGTTCTCAATAAAATAGATATCCAATAAAATATTGTACTTATTCAGCCTTTATAAAGCCGTAATATTTCTTTTTGTGTTATTCATAAAAAAAAACATTTTATAAAAGGTTTTTTTTTCAAAAATTTTTTTATGAAAACCTGTTTTATAAATCAAATATATGTTTTATGAATAACTCTTTTTATAAATAATGCTAGGAACACAATAAGGACGAACGACGAATTTTTCGGTGCGAACTTTCGTCATAAAAAATAAAACACATTTGTTCATATGGAAATGAACACAACACCGCCGTAGAACGAAATTCGTCGTGCGTGACGAACTCTAAGATAGATTTATTTCTATTTTGTACGCCGACGAACGACGAAAAAAACAATTTTCTCTCAATCTCTTTACATACACAATAAACAGTGTGACCAGACTTTAAAATAAAATTAAGCTAAATCACGTATGTCTTTATTATATTTTTAAAGAATATGCAATTTGGATTAAAAAAGGCTAAAAAAGCTAGAAGCATTTTTAAAAAAGCTAAAAAAAGAATCTAAGAGCTTAATAAAAATTTTAAAGCTAAATCCAGGAGAAATAAGCTAAATTTACCCAAAAATTAGCTAATATGGTCACACTGACAATAATCAACTTTATCAATTATAGGAGCTGAATTCGCTGAGTAAATTCGTCGTTATTGTGCTTCATACGACGAATTTATGCAGCGAATTCTTATAGACGAATTCGTTGACGTGGACGAAATTCGTCGTTTGTCCCAATTGTGTTCCTAGCATAAGGCATTTAATATTTCTTTTTTTAATATATTTTATTTAATATATTTTTTCTTTAATTTAATATATTTTTTCTTAAAAAAATTCTATATTCATTAAATTTAATATTTGATATAGTTTTTTTTTAATTTAATTGTGTTATTATCAAAAATTCATGTGCATTTAAAGACACTAAATGTGGAATGAGGAAAATTGTGTGTTAATTTGCCAAAGTTACACAGTATAATAAATTTATGAAATTTAAATATATATCGAGTGCTTTCTGAAATTTGTAAACTAATGCAAAAGCACTCGTTCGTGCTCTCTATAAACAGTTCTGTAAATTTTAAAGGTCACTCGCAAAATAATCTCGAAAAATATTGCCTTGACATGCAAACTAAACATTGTCATCATTTTCAGTAGTTTTAGTTTCTTTTTTTTTACTTGCCTTTGCTGTTAAAATTCATTTTCAATTTCCACAGGGCTATTCAAAGCAAGTTGTAAACTTTTTGCTAGCCTTGCAATGCTGCTTAGAAATTTTTGCAAATAATTTTAAGTGTCCATTATCTTTGCTTCTGTACAAAAGAAAAGTTTATCAGTTTTTTAATATTATTGCTGAAATTATTAAACGTGCCAAATATAGCATGAGCTACATTTAATATAACTTATGTCCTAATTCTGTTCGGCGAATTTATCGTCTCGTTTATGGAGGAAAAAAGGCACAGTTGTGATTCTTTAAAAGAAATTATTATTTATTGTCTATGCTAGAAGGTTCGTGTATTTGCTTTATGATTTTGTTCCAAAAATTATATCCAACATATATTTTTTATATATTTTTTTAAATTATTGTATAATACTTTAATTTAATTTTTATGTTTTAAAAACATGGCAATGATATTTTAATTTTGCATTATCAAAGACAACAACCATTTTGAAAAAACTATAATTCTAGAAACTAATATTCTTACTGAATTAGTGCAATAATTTTCCAAATGGCTTAAGCTTTAATAAAACATTAAGATTTTTAATTTTATATCTGAAGAGCCTAGCTAATAGGCATCAGTAACTATAAAATTCAAATCATCATCAGTCAATTATATATATTTTTTTTTAGCAAATCTAAGGTTTGCTAAAAGAAAAATATATATAAAATCATATTCAATAAGATTGCCCAACTTCGAAGTGTGTTTAGTCGCACTTCTAGATTTATTACTGTGGTAATTCTCAACAAAACAATTAGTAAAGCACAAAAGCAGCAGTAATAAAGCAAAAGACCCCACCACCACCACTCATAAAATGCACAACAATTAAATTTAAATTTACATTTTGTGTTTTTGCCATGAAAGCAGCACAACAAACGTATAGAACAGAAAAAAAACAACCGAACTAGAAACTAAAATTGTTCATTGTTTTTATTCAAAACACTTTGAAAATTTCAAATGAACAAAGAAAATATTTAAATACAAAACAGGCTCATAAACCTGGCCTTTAAAAAATGTGCTGTTTGCAGTTAACGAATTGCTGTGTGTATGTATATGTGAATATGTGTGTGTATGTGTGTGTGTTGGTATATAACCATGATTGCATGTGTCTGTGTTATTAGTGTGTAGCATTGTTGTTGCTCTGCTCTGACAAGTCTTTTAGTTTGCTGTAAGTTACAGTTTAAGTGTATATGCTGGCACCAACACTCCTACATTATTTTGCATATATTTCCGATGTTGTCCTTAAAGTGCTTAAGTAATATTTTATTTCCTTTCTCAATTTCTGTACAATGAATGCGTTCGTTCACTTTATTATTCAACAAAAAGAAGAGTAGAGACGAGTGTTACTATAAAAAAAGAACAAAAAAACATTAAGCGTTATATTTTCTTGAGACTAACGAAAAGAACCTAAAACTCTGCTCTACCCAAAGGAATTTAAAGTATTACCTCACCTGCCGTCATCCTGGCCCTGTGAGCCACTTTTTTATCCGTTGGCCCTATAAGTGTTTGCGTTGTTACCTTTAATGCGTTTTATGTTTTTTTTTTAATTTTTTTTTAGTTTTTTTTTGTTTTTAGTTACTTGTTTTTCAACCTTGTTTTGTTCTTTTAAAATTTTTTTTATTTTAATTTTTTTTCTTATATTTGTGACCCTATTTTATATTTTTTTAAGGTACGTGTGTGAGTTGTATGTGTGTGTTCTTTGTAGTTATTATTTTTTTGGTTGCTGGTGTTTTACTTTCTTACTGCCATAAATAACAATTGGACTGTTGACATTTTTTTCATGCTACCTATTTATACTTTTTTTTCAGTACCTTTGCGTTATTTGCAAGTCCTTTTTTATGGATTTCAATTTAATGTTCTGTTTTTGCCTTCAAGTACTATTTTACTATACACTTATATATATGGGTGCACGTAGTTGTTGTCATGTTTAACACCTCTAAAGCTGTCACTGTAATTTTACACTTCATTTTTCGTGTCTTCTTTTACTTTTATGTAAATTGCTTTGATCGGTACCATTGAGTTAAGATAAAAACAAAAGATATTTTAAATTGTCGTCGATATTAAAATAAAATAATAACAAAATAAGTTGAAATGTAAGAACTCTATATTTGCTGTTGCAGCCTTAACAAATTCTAAATTATTAGTAACTTTAATGTTATTTTTATCAATATTTTGTATGCTATTGCTTTTCTTTGATATATACAATAATTATTCTTACTAGTTTAGCGTTTTTGCGAAAAAATTTACCTTCAAAAAATACACTTTGTAGTTTGAACTTAAAACTATTAGCTTCGAAAAATGTTTAATATAATTTTAGCTTCAAAATATATAAAAGTGCTTTTGGCATATAAACTCATTTAAAGTGTGATTGATTGATGCTTAACAAACAATTGTTAAGTCAGGCAGGAGCATCATCTAGAAAATTATTATTGAAATCATTAAAAAAATTGTACTTTTCACACAAATTTTTTAATCAACTCAACCCTCCGCGTTGTGTTAACCGGAGGTTAGTAAATTATACAGTGATTTAGAAGAAATAATATTAACTTTAAAAGCATTTAAAAAAAAACTGTAATTTTTATATGTTTCTTTACATTTGAAATTTTTCTTTTAAATATTTGCAACAATTTTTATAAATTACGTATTTCTTTGATAAAAGAACAGAAAGCTATTAAAATCAATTTAGACATTTTTAGACAAAATTCTGTAAAACAAAGCCACAAATTCGGGGGGAACTGCAAATAGTTATTTAAAAATTTTAAAAGTATAACAAATCTATTAATTGACATATTGTCATAATTAAAAAAACCAATCCGAAATTTATTTGCTCGTGGTTCAGCCTTTTCCATATGCATTTTATTGTTGTTGTAACAAATTGTCAGTGGACTTCAACCTTATATTTTGAATAGTCGCAAACCTTTTATCTTATGCATCTTGAAAATCACAAAAGAAAAATAAGCGTAATAGGCCTAGAAAAATATATATATTTATATATATATTATAAAAATCCCAGCAAACAGTTTATATCCGATATGACGATTTGTTACAGCAACAGTGAAATGCATGTAGACTAGGCTGAACCACCAGCAAATAAATTTCGGATTTAAATTTTAAAAGTTTTGTTTGCTTTTAGTTCAGCACTTTGAAATGTATTTCGCTACTGCTTAGAACTATCATTAGTACACTTAAAGCACAATAAAAAAATCTTATAAAATTCTAAATACTGAACATGCCAACAATAATAAACTTTTTTCAATTCGAATTCAAATTGACACGCGCTAAATAAGCATTAAAAAATTTTCAATAAAATTTTCACCATTTTTCTTCGATCAGATAATTTTTTAATGCTTTTTAAAATTAGAAAGACCATCAGTGTAATAATAATTTATAATTAACATTCTGCCGTCGTCCTTCGTCAAAATGATTAAGCGCTATTTTATTTAAGAATTAAAGCATATTTTTTCTTTTTATTTTGATTTCGTCACTTATGTTAGTTAGTCGAAACTAATGTAATTTTTTTTAGTTTAACGGCCTGTCCCACAATATCACCGGAAATCGTTCGATCGACTGCTTGTATTGGAAGCAAAAATAACATTAGAAAATTTGTTGTTGTTTTCAATATAAGCATTCGATCGAACGAATTCTGCTGACATCGTAGGACAGGCCGTAAAAGAGTTTTGATAAGAAACTGCAAAGCTTAATGGAAAAAAATGTGTAGTATTATATACTCTTGATGTTGCATAATGCTTTCATTAAAAAAAACCATGCCCGTTGAATTAAGGCTATGCAATGTTAATTTTATGTTGAACAATTAAAAATTAATTTAAAAATAAGGAAATAAAAATTATAAATCTAGTTTGATATTTGTTTTTGCTCACGAAATTTTTTATTATCTCTTGTAATAGATCTTAGTCAAAATGACAAAGGATGGCATTAGTGTACAAATAAATAAAAATTATGTTCTAGGGTTAAAAAAATATTTGATATACAATTTACCAAAAAAGATTGCATATTATTGCTAATTTTTTGCTTGAAGAGATCAAAACACTATTTTCAATCATCATCATGAAGAATTGATATTATATGAAATGCATCTAATTAAATAATTAATTAGATTTCTTTCAATTACAATTGGTCCAAATGATTTACTCAAGAAGGCCTTTAATCTGTGTTCTTACAGTTTTTTTTTCATCTATTTAAATAATTAGTTACAAATACTAAAATTCTACAAAGCGAAAAGAACTCGTTTTCCTTTTTTAACTTCTTGTTATTGTGATTGTACTAGAGTTTTAAAAAGTCGATTAAGCATAGATAATTCTTTTGGTTATTGCTTCTGGCAACACGCATCATTTGTACTGCCCAAAAGTATGCTTCACTTTTATATATGAAAATGGTTTAATACGTATAATAATTTTATAAAATCAGATATTACTCATACGCATCGGATTGCCATAATCTCACAAAAATTAATGTTGCCAGCAGGGTTGTCAGTTTTTTTCCTACCTATTTCGTTAAATTGATTTTAAAAATCGCCAAAAATCAGTTTTATGTAGTTTTTCTTAGTATATATTTGATAATAAATTTGTTTTTTATATAACACTTTTTTTAACATAAATTTTTATTAAATGAACGTATAAAAATTTATCAGAAAATCGCCAAACTTAGACATAAAATCGCCAAAAATTATTTCTTGTAAATTTTTCTCATTCAAATTCAAAACGCATTAGTGACTATAATTTATATAACAAAAATCATCAAAATCAAATTGTTTTAATTGCTTTAGACGAGTCTTGGTAGGATTTTGTTTTGAAACTACTCCTTCATCAAACCAATCTTCTGGAATTAGAGAAATTTTGAAGTCAATTTTGTTATAAAAAATAGCCATAATGATCGTCAACAAAATTTATTTATCGTCAGAAGTATCGTCAAAAAATTTATTTATCACCACAAAATTCGCCATGTCACCAAACCAAAAATTAAGACGCCAAACAAGTTGAAAAATCGCCACGTTTGGCGTGAAATCGCCATATCTGACAGCCCTGGTTGCTGGTGGAGATTTTTTCACACAGAAACAAGACACGGACTCTATATGCAATTGTTATTAATTACATTTATCATGTAGCACGTCCCTATCAAGTATTTCAATATTTTATTTTCTTTTTCTTATTATTTATTTATTTTATTTGTTATTTAAAACTCCTTTCTGTGATGTTTTGTTGTTATGAAAACTTTTCAGTAATAACAAAAACAGTCTTTTTGTGTTTTTTGCATTCAAATTAAAAAAACATTTTTTTCTCTCATATTCAGAAACGATTAAATTTTTTGCTTGAAAGATGCGGGAAAATCAACACAATAATAAAAAAAATCATTTATATTGTACTCGAAAAAATTTTTCTTAGTTTTTGTTAAACAATTTAAATCACACACACGCACACACAGAATTTTCCATAACGTAACGACATTTCATTTAAACACTGTCCTAGTTATCATAAAACTCACTCGCTTAAAACCAAAGTCTTTGAAAAAACATTACATAGATATGATTTAATGATTTAAGTTCTATATAGTTAAAACAGGATTAGCAGCAGGTAACAGCAGATCAAATGTGATTTTTTTAAAGAGCTTTAAAAATTATTTGAAACAATATTTAAACTAATATTTATATATACAATAAAGCATTAATATATTATTTCCTTTTTGATTTTCACATTTCTTTAAATTTCATGCAGGACCCAAGCCAGGACCACCACGTAATTTAACCGTCACCGAAGTATCGAATGGTTTTCTCATCTCTTGGCAAGCACCTCTGGAACGTGCCCATATCGTTAAATTTTATACAATAAAATATCGTACTGATGCTCAATGGAAGACATTAAATCGCGGTCAAATACGACCCGAAGAAACACAATATTTAGTTAAGAATTTAGTTGGTGGTCGTACGTATTATTTTCGCGTTTTAGCAAATTCCGAAAAATCTTATGAATCCAGTGATGAAGTTAAATTTCCGGTACCGGCTCGAGTCAAACATAAAGCAATAACTGCCGGTGTCGTTGGGGGCATCCTGTTTTTTATAGTTGCGATCATTTTATCGGTTTGTGCCGTAAAAATTTGCAATAAACGTAAACGACGAAAACAGGAAAAAGGTAAAAACAAACAATGACAGTTTTCAATAAATAAATGAAAAAAAAACAAAAGCATTGAAATGGTACTTTTTTATCTTTCTCTATCTCTCATTAAATAAACTTGGAAATCAATTTGAGTCGAATATCCTTTTATATAAATAATATTGAAGAAGCAAAATAAAAAGAACTTCTTTACTTTAAATTTTGTAAAATTAATTTTCGTAACAAATTTTAATTGGCAACATAACTTGTATTTTTTTCATATTAAAGCGCTCAATTTAAAATTTAATCCTTATTTAGATTAAAATTTGTTAAATTTGTTTTTATATAAAATTTGCTTTTTACACTAAATTCAACTTTACCATTTCAATTGAATTTTAACTATTTGAGCTTAATGTGAAACATATTTATTTGTTTTTAATAAGCGCTATATTTTGCTATTTTTACTGGTATTAGTATTATAAAAAATATTAATCTGTATCTATTCTAGATAATTTGTTTTTATTTCATTTTTTTTAAGTATTTATATATTAGTTTTAACAAGTTTTTTTTAGTAAATTTTTAATTGGTTTTTTATGTTGTTTCGGTGTATATTTTTTTTTTATTTTAGGAGAAAAGGTTGCATGCAAAATCATACATATTCATAGAAAACATTCACCATTATTAGTTTTACATATTGTAGTTTTTAAACTGATAAGCATTATCATTTTTAATTGGTTTATTTTTATTGAATGGGGTATAATGTTAATAATTTTACCACATTTGTAGTAAATGTGAAAGCACTAGATACGCGTCTTAACCAAATATTGTATTGCTAACTACAATTTTCCACAAGCTTAGAATTTTAAATATTGGATTCCTGTACCTGGATTCTGTAACTTTTTTCGAACCGAAAATCGTAATATTTATCAACATATTTATTCGCTCTGATAACCATAATGTGATTCCGTAATTTCTTTTTTACGATAGTCTTTAATATTATTTTAATCGTCATTTATTTCAATGTTATGTGATATCTCTGTAAAAATAAGCGAAAAGCATAAAGAATATCGACGACAGCGAATATCGTTAAAATTTGTTAGTGAATACCAAAGTCGATAAATTTTCGTAATATTTATTATAACGATACGATTATCGTAATAAATGTTAATGAATCCAGGTACTGGCCTTGTTGAGGGAAATGAAATTGCCGATGAGCTAGCAAGAATAGGAACGGTATTAGATGAGCGAATGTTAGACAGATCGGTAAAATTACCGAAAGAGAGGGAAGCGGGTATATATTCATTTTTTTTTATTTTTTTATTTTTTTTGGCAACAGAAGGGTATCACAATGAACCCAGTTGTGTCTCCGAGTTAAGATGCACCACCCTTCCTAACCTCACTTAACCTAACCTTAGAGTTTCAGTGCATGTGTTTTTAAGATGGAGTTTAAACTTAGATTTTTAAAATAGCTGAGTTATGCGTCTATGGCTTATAATAACTAAAATATATTGATCAATACAGTTTACATTATTTAATTACAAGAATATGTTTTTATATTATAAATAAAACATTTTTTAGATATTAAATATTTTTGTATAGGGACCACCCTAATGATAAAAGAATGAGGTTAGTTGCGTTTTGAACAAATGTTGGGGCAACACAATTTTTGGAAGTTGACCATATATTTGACTCCTCCTATAATTGTATAAATAATAATATATTATATGGGAGCAGCCTTAAGGAAGCAGGTAGAGGATTAGTATGTTCAAAAAAAAACGTAGGGGTGAAATTAATGGAGGTTTTTCTTTGCTTTCAACCCTCTAAGAGCAATTACGGACAGTTGGTTTTATATTCCTAATAAAACATTTTTTAGAAATTAAACATTTTTGTATTGTATGGAGACCACCCTAATGATTGAATATGGAGCCTCGGTTCTAAATAAATGTTGGGGAAACAAAAATGTTGTAGGTCAGTAATATATTTGACTCCTCTGGGGCACTCTGCGGTTAATTTGGACAATGGATTATATATGTATAAAAAATAATATTTTATTTGGGAGCCTCTAAAGGAACGCAGATGGGAGGTTGTAGTACGTTCATAAAAAATTTAGAAGGTTGAGGTCTGTCTTAAGTTTTATCCCTCTAAAGTGCGGTAGACACTATCGAACATGAGTGACATGTGTGTCGATCGATAGTGTGAACACGAATTTCATCAGTCAACAGTCAACCACTGAATTTTTTGTGGTTGAGTGACAGTCAGTGGCCAAATTGGTTTTTGACTGATAGTGTGTACCAAAAAGCGTCAGTTCAAAAATATATTTTTGAAGCATAAACAACACAAGATGGACACGGAAAATGATTTGTTTTTTAAAGAAATTTACATATATTTATGAAATGCTAGGCTCTGTGTAATCTTAAAGACAAAATGTTAATACAAAATCGTACGAGGAGTTGTTAGAGATAAGAAAACATTGAAATAATTTATTACACAAAAGTTTTGTTAGCAAAAATGAGAATTCAATTATGTTTTTTTGTGTTTGTGTGTCCAATTTTTTTCTTGAATGAAGGTTTGAGTGCCGAACATGATCGATAGTCTGAACAGCCAAAACTATCACTCAAAAGTGATGAATTTTTGACTGTCACTCATGTTTGATAGTGTACAACCCATTTAAGATCAATTCAGGGACAGTTGTGAAGCTTTTTGTAAAATTTGTTCCATTTCTCCTAGTTTTGTCCCTGACGAGGAGCTATTTATCTCCATCCCAATTCAATAATTTTCTCACTCATGTATTTTTTTCTGAACTCTTAAAAATAATTTCTCCTAGCGTATCCAAATCCTGTTACTTAGGATGCTATTCCACCGCTAATAAGCATACATATCGCTCATTTTCTCAAAGAACGTCATTTATTAATTAATATTGTGTAAAAATTTCATACAAATATCTTGTGTACTCAACTCTTGAAAACGAAGTAAAGTTGTCATTTTCTATTAAGTTGTGTGTAAATTGAAAACTTGAAACGCGTTTTCTGGCAAACTGATTTTTTTTTAGTTATGACTTTCCTTGAGTAAATGACCGACATTTGTATATAGTCTTCTCCTCCCCTGAGGAATATCTGTCTTTTTACTAATAAAACCAGCAAAATGAATAAACTAATTTTTTTATATATTCTGAAAATTGAATATCAACATTTTAAATCAATCACATATTCAAAACGTGTTCCATTATAAATTTCATTTTTAATTTAATTTCACATTTTTTGCTTTTTATTGTGGTTTAATAAACACACTTACGTACATATGTACATATATTGCATGTTACATAATAAAAAAATCATATTCATGATTGTTGTTTATATTTTTTTATTAGTTTATCATGTGTAAAATAATACATATTTTAGTCCATACATACATACATATACATAAATGCATATTCATATTAAACATCAACTATAAATAATTTTTTACATGTAAAGTGGCATATACTTTCCATATTTATTTTTTTTTTTTTGATAACAATAAATAAATCATATAAATAATTAATGAATAAAAATCAAAGAAAAATTAAAATAAATGATACAAGATTTCAGAATCAGATAAATTCATATTTTATCTAAAAACCATAAAATGCAGAATTGAAATGACATTCTAATTCAATACATACAAAAATCATTTTGTAAAATAGGGATGAAAAGTTTTATATTTTTTAAATATTTTTTTTTTGTTACTTAAATTTTTAATTTATTATATATTTCTTCTCATTTTGATTAGAATTTTTTTTTAACAACTGTCTTCAAAACCAAACACTAATAAACTATTTTTGTCACTTTGGTCCTTCAACGTAACCAAGCCTGTATTGTAAATCAAAATAAAATTTAATACATATATTTTAAATAATTTTTAAAATAAATATACGAATTTTATTTTGAAATATTTTGAATACTTCTTAATTAGCCTTTACTTCAACTAAACAATGAAAGCAAGCTCTTAGTAAAACAAACGATTTTATCGTCGTCATTTCTGCCCAGAGCTAAGTTCTTGCAGGGTAAAGGTGGAAACAGTAAAAATTCTGGGCAGACGTTTTTTGTAAACAATTCACGCACAAAAATGGTAAAAAAAAAATTGTTACACAAAAAAAATTGACTAAAGAAAAATTATTACTACCGTTTAAAAGCAAACACAAAAAGTAGAAACATAAAATGATCGCGTTTTTTAAGTAAAAACAGTAACAATATAAAAAACAGCGTTGACATGTCCTCTAATGACAATATTTAAACTAAAACGAAATTACAAAAACAAAGGGCACCCGCTCATGCAGCAGGGGGGAAAGAAGAGTTTCAATCCAGAAGCCTCCTTTGTTTATGTAATTCAAAATCAAATTTTTTTAACAACAAATTTGATTTATGTTTAAATATACTTATTTGTATGTTTATATTGAAGCAAAAAGATTAAATCAAAAAAAGGTAAAACTTCAACTTTACTACAGTTCCCAGCTCAAATGGTGCTTCAGAAGGAAGTAGAACAATCATAAACGTAACTATGTTCAAATTTAATTTTACTAGAAATATTTTAACCATAATAAGCAACAAACAGGGTAAGTTTTTCTCTTTCTAAGCATTTGCTCTTCCAGATATCAAAATGAAAGATTTCATCAAAATGCATAGATTTCTCTTTGCAAATGAAAAGATTTGCTACGTCTATAAAATTACAGTAAAAAATCTCATTTCATTTATTTTATAAAGACTTTATTTGTTTACAAATTTTATGCTCTTCACATAATTTTATACTTTCACAAAAACAAAATCATTTTATAAATCGTCACAAAATTGTTCATACATAAAAAAATTGTACATAAAATTAACAACAACATAAGATTATGCATTTTTGTGATAAAATCTTCGGCTGTTACACTTTAATGTCATATCGCACACTTAATCATAAATTGTCACAGCTTAAAAATTATACAAATGTTAGAGAGAAGCAAAAATTTATTCATGCTATACAAGCGACACAAGTAACATAACCAGAGGCTTTTTAAAGCTCAGTTTGCAGTTCTTTCCAAAATTCAGTTTTTTCATACAACTCTCCATTTGATTCCAATAAACACTCAAAAAATTTAAATTGAAGAACTTGAAATTTAACTGGAAAGAGAGTTGAATGCCAGCATTTTTTCAAGTAATTTTCAAGCTTGAAAATATTTTGAAATAAAAAATCAAACAACATACATAGATATATGTTCAAATCTTATCAAATACATAATTTATTTATTAATAAAACTGTGGTGGAAATATAAAAATAATTAAAAAAGTTAATTTTTGGAAAACAAAAGGTAATAAGAATCGTGAAAACAATAGTGAAGGTAGATATGCAGAAAATTATGATTAGAAAATTAGTTAATTAGATATATTTTAAAATCATTCTTTTTGAAGCTTGAAATATATTTGAATTCAATTGTAATACAATTCGGAATTGTAGTAGAATTTAAGGCTTGAGTTAAACTGTAATATAACTCAGTTGTTTGAATTGAATTCAAGTTCACTTTTCACTGGAGAATGCTATTGAATTAAAGTATAAATCAAGCCTAATTAAACACTTGTTAATTGAATGTGTGACTTGAATAACAATTGTTTTACATTTGAGTTCAACCAAAATTGCTTATTGGGATATAATATATAGTGGAGAATTTTTTCATTATGGAAATGGAAATTATTCTACAGCAAAAAAATTGTTTAAGCACTTATTAAATTTTTCTTCTCCACTGGTCTAAATCACGTTGGCAAAGTAATAAAAAATAAAACTGAAAGTTTTTTTAAAAATATTGCTGATGTTTTTTCAGCAAGACCTTTACCGAAGCAAAGCAAACCAATTCGGGCTTAGCTCAAAAATTTTTCACAAATGCTACAAAAGCTATTAAAATAAACAGCTGATATGCCAACTCATATTATGTACTGGAATTAGTTTAAAAATTTAATTAAACAAAAAAATAATAAAAAAAATTAAAAAATCGAGAAATAGGGTTAGAGAAGAAATTATAGTTTCCTTAAAATAATTATTAAATAAATTAATTTAAATTAAAAACTGAGCCTACAAGTAATTACTCTTATTTCAGTTATCGACATTGACCTCCCTTTAACAAAAAACCAGAAAATTTAGGGTGCACGACGACGAGTCGAGGTGGACGGCTCTTCAGCCACACTATCCCCATTTTCTACAATACGAGCTGTACGAGCATGCACTGGTGTTTTAACATCACCAAAAAAATCACGAAGTGCACAATGTGCATTTTTATTTGAACGCCCATTTTTATAATAAGCCTGAATTACTTTAACACGTTGCACCATTGTGTATCTTTCCATGGCTCAATTTGAGTTAGTCTGAAATTGAGTAATGTCAAATGAAATGTAGAAAAAAACTTGACGTTTAGGTCTGGCTTACATTCAAGATCGGCCCTTAAAATTTAACCAGCCTTTATGACTGAAAGGCGATTAGTGCTGTACTGAACTTTCATACAAATCAAAAAGTGCGGTTATATGTTTGTGAGTGAACATTTAGAGTTCGGATCCTACAAGCTTCAGTGCTTCGACTCTATTCTCATGACTCCATGCAGAATTACTTTGATCTCACAGGTTTAGAGGTTTGTTTAAAAAACAAAATGCTGACACTTCGTCTGAATTAATCTTGAACTCTTTTGGTTGAGAGCTATCAATAACAACTCGTTTATTGCGTTCTTGCAGGAAGCTCTCTCTAATTCAAGAGAATTTCCTATTGACACTAAATGCAAGAATTTTTGATATTAGTGCAACTTGCAACACTCGATCAAATATTGAGAAAGCTTGAAAATTTCAATAAATTTCATTTTAACGCATTAAATATATTTTTTTAAATAACTGTCTTCAGTTTTCAGATTTTTGTGACCAAAAACAACACAATATTACAAATGCATATGTGACCTTCTCCGAGAAAAGGGACCCAGTGGGTGAAAATGAAATTTTAAGAAAACCGCATTTCCAGTCTCATAACGCATTATCATTATTGATTTTCCCAATTTCGTTTTGTACGTTTTTAGGTTAAATAAATTTTTATCAGTAATCTAACTCATTTTATCTTATTCTTCACCCTTTTAGGTACCAGTACCCCATTTATGTAACTTGTGAGAAGTTCTCGCATCGAGATAAATTAAATAATTATATTGGTTGTCCTATTTTACACAGGGTTACTCACATAAAAACTTATACAAACTTACAAAAAATATCAACAAATACAGTTTTTTTCTTACTCAACCTGTGTTTCACAGGATGATAACAATTTTTTCGACTCAAAAAGTTCTCACATTTCTTACAGAAACGAGGCACAGAATAGACTCTTAAGCTGGATTCACCAATTGTTTCGGAACAAAATTTTTGTCCGGACAAATTTTTTGTTATATGGAGCTTGACGTTTATCTTTTTGAGAGACAGAGAGAGAAGAAGAGAACAAAATTTGTTCGGAAGATTTTCTACTTGAATTGGTTTAATTTTAATTTTTGTCCGGACAAAATCGAACTGAGCTGCCAACTATTTTAAATTTTCAGCCAAAGTTGAACTGAGCTGCCACATCATGTTATATGAATAATAAAATAATAGAGTATATTTGTATTTATTACAATAGAAATAAAGAAAAATTAAGAAAAAAAAAACCATATCCATATGTATGGAGTTGCACGAAACCATTGCAGTAAACAATTAAAAAGATGTGTGTGACACAGAAAATTGCAATCATTTGCCGCTGTGCTGCCACTTGTAAAATTAATACGCATCGTTTACACACGTATTTCATATGGTAGCTTTGATTTTCCAGACAAAATGTTCGAAATGGATGAAACGTCTTGCAAAAAACTCTCAGCAAAAAAAAATTTCTCTAGACAAAAATTTTGTTCCAAAACAATAGGTGAATTCACCTTTAAGTTCAAACCCGTTTTTTTTTTGACACAATAGGTCCCTTTTCTCGTAGAAGGTCACATACATGTACACATCGCACACTAAATCACAAGCAGTCACATTTGAAAAAATCCCAATTTTTCCGGATTGGGAAAAAACTTTTGATACTGCACAAATGACGCTAGTATGTAACATGAAAGCAGATATAACATTGCTCAAGATGGCCAGGTTGGAAAAAAAATTGTGCTCGTTAGGCATTTATTCAATAACTGGTTCTATGTAGCAATATATAATTTATATTTAAAAATATAAAAACTCAATGAAATTCTCTTGTAAAATATGAAATAAGATTCCCTACAAGAAATGAATGACTGAAACTAACACAAACAACATTTTTTTACTAACACATTTGCAACAATTTTACATTCAATTCAACAGCGATTATAGTTGCTCTACTCTAACATATGTATATGCTAGAATGTAACATCTAATGTATAGGGTGTTTTTTTGAGGGGTATAGAACTTCGAATTGAAATAAAACACAAGAAAATCGTTTTAATGTCCATCAATTTGGCTTTATTGGAAGGATAATTTTATGCCATTAATGTTTAAATTTGATTTCGGGCATGTGGCCGCCGCGTTTGGCTCGAATAAAGCTAATTCTACAGGTCCAATTTTCAACCACTTTTTCGAGCATATGGGGCCGTATGTTGGCAATAACGCCACGAATGTTGGCTTCCAAGTCCCCTAACGTTTCTGGTTTGTTGGCGTAGACGAGCAACTTCACATATCCCCAAAGAAAATAATCCAATGGTGTCAAATCACACGATCTTGGTGGCCAATTGACAGGTCCATTCCGCGAAATTATGCGCTCATCGAATGTTTCCTTCAATAAATCGATTGTGACGTGCGCTGTGTGGCATGTAGCGCCGTCTTGTTGGAACCACAACTCATCCACATTCATGCCATCCAATTCGGGAACAAAATAGTCGGTTAGTCGGCTCCAATTGCTGTGCACGGTGGCGAATCGATTCATTCGGGTCCTCTTCGACACTTTGCTCTACAGCGGCAATTGTTTCTTCGGTGCGCACTGTTCGACGTCTCTGCGGATGCGTATTATCACATAGAGTAAACGTAGTGCGAAAACTATCCATGGTTAACCGAATTAATTGCTCTGATGGACGATTATGTCGACCATAAAATGGACGGAGCTTGCGGTAAACTTCGCGAACTGAACCATTATTTTCGAAATAAATTTGCACGATTTGCAAGCGTTGTTCTTTTGTCAACCTGTTCATGATGAAATGGCAAACCAAACTAAATATTAATCACTTGACAGCTGACAAAATGGCCGCCAGTTAAAAAAGTGATGCCAACTTAAAGTTCTATACCTCAATAAAAAACACCCTTTACATATGTCAAAAATTCTAAATTATTAAATATTACTGATTATATGATATTATAGTTCGTTCGGTTTGTAAAATTAAAATGTATAAAAATGATTAAAAAAAATGTTGATGTTTGTGAAAAAGTAACATAAGAACAATAATTTACAAAAGAAATTTTATAAAGTTTAATTTAAAATATGCATACACATATGGGCATATTAGGGCGGGTCGATTTAAAAATCGCTGAAATTACAAGGAGAATCGTATTTAAGGGATCAAAATAAGAAATTTTGCCGAAGGAACCATACCTCTAAAATGTATTTTGATGTCCCGACTTTTGATTGGAAGATTCAAATTTTGAAAAATCTTACTTTGACCCACTTAGAGTTCCTCAATCGAGCCAAAATGTATGACCGATCCCCACTAATATTGGAGGACCGACCCACCTATGCCAGTATCACACCCCCTGAAACCACCCCTGGGGTGGTTACCCCATACAAACATTTCAAAAAATCACCATTTTTGGCACTTTACAAGAAAAAATCAGCGAAACGGCTATGTTTTTTTTTTATTTTTGGAGTTTATTTTTCTCTTTAGAAATTTATTTAGTCAGAATGAAATGAAAAAATGAATTTTACTAAGTAATAGAAAAAAAATAAAAAAAATAAAAAATTCGACCCTTCGGATCAAAAGTCGGGACATCAAAATACATTTTAGAGGTATGGTTCCTTCGGCAAATTTTCTTATTTTGATCCCTAAAATACGTTTTTTCTTGTAAGTTGAGCGATTTTTTTGCCTCCATACAAATCGACCCGCCCTAGTGCATATGTATTCGTTTCTTCAGATCTGATGATTTTTACATCAGTACTGATTAGTAAAATACTGTGGAGTGAACAGTTCAGATATACTAATTTATGAAGATCACATGTATGAGACAGAAACAAAATCACACGTACACGAATGTTTACAACAGTTTTTTCATATTGCTCTTAACAAAATGATAGAAACTTCTGATGTATATACCCATCCGAAATGGCCATCAGATGATGCATAAAATGACCGTCATTGTTCTTGTATAGGGTTTATTAATGAAATAATTTTAAATTTTTCTGAAATACTACTGAAGATTCCTAACACTTCTTCGTTACACATATTACACACGCATACATAAGACAAATCAATCTTTTAATATGAAAAATTTCTGTTTTATCAATCATGTTCTATATTATTTATTATACATTATTAATTTTTTATTTCTTTGAACTAAAAATGTCTATAAAATTGTTTATGACTTCATTTCTGTTTAAATTATGAGTTTTTATATATCATCATTTATTTAATATATTCCATGTTTTTCATAAATTTTTTTTTCTGACATATCTTTTATATTGAAGTCAGTTCATACAACCAGAGTACACTTTTGTATTCATATCAGGGCTTAACTTTACATATACGAATGGTTTTTAGAACAGTGTTTTATATATAAAAAAAATTTTCTATATATTTTTGTGTCATTTATGCATTGAAAACCATTTCATGCTTTAGTTTTTTTTACTCTTTTTTTTAATCACTTAGTGCAGTCCGATCCTAATGAACGTATAAATATGGACAATACATAATTTGTTGTTTATATAATTAATATTTCAGAAACTGAACAACCAAAGAAAAAAATTTTAAAATTATAATAAATATGAAATGCATAAGTTTTTGCATTAAATGTATATTTGTATGTGTATGTGTGTAGCTTTTTTCCCCCACTCCCTTCCATTTTCGGAAATAGTAAACAAATGTGATATAAAACGGAAAAATGTATATTTAAATGAAACATTTTATGTGTGTGTTGTACTCCCCAGCCATAATAGAAATATATATATATATACATATATATATATATATATATATATATATATATATGTATGGATATGTATATATCCATATATATATATATATATATATATATATATATATATATATATATATATATATATATATATATATATATATATATATATATATATATATATATTATTTACATACACATTAAGTATTTTTATTTTCGTAGTTTGTTGAATTTTTAATTTGAACACTACCCAACAAATATTTAGGCTTATTTAAATTGTGTCTTTTATTTAAATCATTATGAGTTGAACTTCCTCTTAAATATGGAAGGTTGTATAGAAATTAAAAAAGATAATTTTTCCTTGCCTTAACTTATAAAGCAGTGTAACCAAACGTTTTTTCTCATATGGTGGATAAGTTTGGGGAAAACTTAACCAGAGTTTGTGTTTCAGAAAATGCTTTATGTTTTTCTGTACAAAATTTATAATTCAAATAAAAATTGTGGTTTCTATAAATGTTTACATTAAAATTATTCACTAATAAATACATAATTGCTGTTCCAAATGATCGTCAGAAAGCTGTGACTCTATAAATTAATTTTATTGCTTTTTTTCACAAAAGCTTTCAATCGAACATTCTCTATGAATATTGTGCAACAGGCCACATGTTTTTAAAGAAGTGTTATATTTAAAATATATTCTGTAAAATCTTTCGTAGAAGGTGCACCATAATTTAGGTGTAGTAAATTTTAAAAATTTTCTTGTAAAAAACAAGGTTTTCTCAACAAAAAAAATCTTATGTAAAAATGTAACGCATATGTATATTCTTTTTATCTGACGGGTGTCACCTGTCATTCGAAATTCGAAAAGTTTGATAAAAAAAATGTTTTATTGACTTCGTATAATTAATCAATATATTCTGTAAAATCATGTGTAGAAGACACACAATAAATTTGATGTAGTAAAATTAAAAAAGAAATTATGCCGGGTGTGACCTATTAATAAACTCGAAAATTTTTAAGAAATAAAACTTTTTACTGCCTTCATTCACACATATAATCATTCAGTTTAAGTTTTATCATTTTCCATGTGGTTTTTGGTGTTTTTTTTTAATAAAGAGAAGTAACACTCAGGCAATGAATGCCTGAGTGTGCCATACTATTACTGGGTGTTACCTTCTTTAGGAAAGGGATAGTGATATGGAAGACAGGTTGTGAAGAGATAGAGGAAAGCTTAATTTCTTTACAACTCTGATGTTTGCACGTTTTTAATAATGCAGTATTGCAGCGCCTTTGATGTTTAAATCAGGTGTTTTAAATTTTTTTAAACAATCTTTAAGTTTTTCTTAAAATAAGTTTTTATTATAATGTAATTAATTTTTTTTTTGTCTGTCCCTTTCTCTATCTAAAGCTAAGGACAGATCATATTTTTCATTATAAGTTTCTTCCTTTGCTTCCGTTTTCTTTTATTCATTTCAATGAACAAATGTCACATTAGCACTAGTGTGACGGGTGTGACCATTTATTTCTTATAAATAATAAGTCGAATACTAAAATGAAGGTTTAAAAAATTTTACTATATTATTAATTGCTTTTACTTTTTTGTTATTGGAAAATGGCAAGTATTTTTTATAATCATTAACAATTTTATTAAACTTTTAAAATTTTGCTGTGACGGGTAAGACCGAAAATAATAATATTTCAATAAATCCATCAGACTGTAGTTTTAAGCGATATGGCTACCAATTCCCTTCATAAAATCTTCCAACAGCAATTCGCACATTTTCGGCTGTATATCCTAGATAACTAGATGCCAAGTCCATCTTCGGGATCTTCAAGCAATTGTGGACTATTTTCAAGGACTTAGTCTTTCACGCCGACGAAAAGAAAAAGTCTACAACAAATAAATAACAAGATGGCGGTGGCCAGTTGTGATCGCCTTTTCAGAAAATCATACAATCAGGAAACTTTTCACCCAAAAAGCGATTATCGTTACTACTTCTACACGATATTTCTTGAAAATAAACCCAAAGACATGAAACATACGGTGTGGTGCTGTGTGTGGATTGTCCAATTCCAAAGATCGAATAGAAATGAATATGTCTGGGTTTTCCTCAACTCTACAAGCTATAACAGCAACATTCTCATTTGCTTTTGAACGACGTGCACTAGGTCGGTTACATTTTCTTATGGAATGAAAAAAGAAATCTATATAAATCAAACTCTAAATATTTGGTTTGTTGGGTAGAATTTTATAAGTTTATTTTCAAATTTCCCAAAGTATACTACAATTTTATACTAACACAAAATAGAGTTTATTAGTTAAGGAAACTAAGTTTGTAATTATTTTAATTGCATGAACAAACAAAAAGTAAATTACAGATCTATTACTATTCAAATGTTTCAAAGAATTTTATTTTTTTGTCTAGAAGTTTTTCAGTTAAAAAATTTACGACTATTTTCTACTAATTGTAATAACTTACATTTAATAAAGAAAAGTACATTTTCATTTTTTTTTAATTTAAAAGTCCGAACTAATATTTTATTTATTAAAAAAATGTAACAGCAACTTTTAATTAGATGTAATGCAATAAGTTGTGTATATTTTTAATTTTTGCATTAGGTTTTTGTTTTATTTGTTATAATTAGTACTGAAAGAAACTAAAACTAAACTAAACTAGGGACTAATGGCTATCAACTTTTGAAAATAAATAATGTAGCTATTGTAAATCATTTAATAAAGAAACTAACTTATACAAAACTTGCGAAAGTTTTTGTAATAAATTTACTTAAGTAATGGCTTTAAGGCGCAAATTGTTGCTTTTTACTGGCATAATCCAATTTCCTCACAGAGATTTCGTATATATATCTAATCGCACAACCTTGGTAAAAAAAAATTAATGTTTCGTTTCTCAAAAAAATACTTATTGCCAAGTGTTGATGTCAATAAGTCGATGGTTGTAGTTTCTGTATGATACGTAGTATTTATTATCCTCTTGAAATCACATGTTGAAAAAAAAAATCATTAATTATAGTGCGGTGATGTAATTTCAGTCATACATAAGCACCTTGCACA
Organism: Tachina grossa; assembly: GCA_949987645.1. Lineage (NCBI taxonomy): Eukaryota > Metazoa > Arthropoda > Insecta > Diptera > Tachinidae > Tachina > Tachina grossa. The sequence goes on from OX465275.1 coordinate 34,336,856, forward strand.
CAAATAAATTTAAGATTTAATTTCTTTTTATACTAATTTTTATTTTGCCTCAAAACTTTCCTATTTAAAAACTAATTATAAGAAATTGTGGTGGAGAGTAAAAACTCACATGAGAATTAAATGAAACTTTTTATAAGACTTGCTTATTAATAAATGTTCAGCAAAAAATTTTAAATACACATAATATTTCCCTCTTCTAATTCACACATGTAAAAAAAAGCAAAAAACTAATTTAAAAATAATTTCATTAATATATAAATTAGAAAGAACACTTATAAATACTCTTACATATACATCTATACTTAAATATTTGTTATTAAATATTGCTAACATGCCTACATACATAAATGTATGTGTAAGTAGGCATTAACTATTGGCACATACACCATTTTATATACATATATTTATATAAACAAGCTGATGTTTGTATTTGTTTATTCATTTATATGTGCTTAACATAAGGACGGCTAAATACTCCACAAAAAAAATTAATTGTAGAAATAATTCGTTTACAGAGTTCAACATGGTAGCTTGCAGGATAACGGATGCCCGTAATATAGCAGCAAATAATCACCATCATCAAACACCGCATCAGCAGCAGCTGCCGCTACATCATCACATGCCACAGCAGCAGCAGCAGCAGCAACAGCAACATCATTTACAACAACAAAATCAGCATATACAACAGCAGCATCAACATCATTTACAACAAATGCATAATCGTAATACGGGCTCGATTTCCGCTAGTCAAGTGCCTTTAAAAAAGTAAGTTTTTCCATCAATCCTTTTGTATTTTTTTTTACAAAGCCATTTTCTTATTTTTGCTTTTTATTTTCATTGAGTATTTACTATTTGTTTTTTTCTACCTATAATTAACTTTTCTTTCGTCCATGAATTTTTATTCATCTTAAACTTTTTGTTTATAAGAAGAAATATTTAGTAAATATATTTTTGTCAACTACACTACGCAACAATTTGAATAAAGCTATATGATGCATACTTTTTTGGTAGGAAAACAGAAAGAAGTTTTTATTTTAGTAGAGCTGATGCTGGTTAAATGTTTTTTTTTTAATTTTGGAATAAATTAGTTTTAAAGAACATGAATTCTTAAATTCGGTTTCATTAGATTAGTTAAGTTAACCAAATAGATTGAAAAGAGGGCCAATAAATATTGATACAATTCGTTTTGAATTAAAACTATGCTTTTATTGTATATTGTGCACCTTTAAGAAGAAATTTTGAGTAAGATACACAAACAAAAATATCATCTAAATGCAACCAACAAAACGAATTGTTAATATTTATTTTAAAAATTAACAATCATCATTGTTGATAAAACGAATATAATTTTTTTTAAAGAGTTAAATTACTCAACAAAACTATTTGTTAAATTATATCACAACGGAATGCGCACATGCAGAAGAATCATAGGAAATCAGATTATGTGTGTATTCATGGTTTGCGTAATAAATAAAGTATTGCTCTGTGGCTGAGAGTTAATTTAGTTAGTATATTAGTCCAGAGGTTGCCGCTTCGACTGCGCACAATGACACTTAAAGGGCACATACACTACAACAGCATGCATGCGCAATCAAGTGTTTGTACCAGCGGTTTGGTCGTGTATGGGCGTTTTGTACGATTGTACGGGTTGCTGTAGCGATGTCAAGTAGAGTTTGATATTTTGCTGATGGTAACAGCTTGCTGGTGTGGTATGTGGTGAAAATAGCATAGTTGAGCAAAGTTGTCATGGATCAAACATGCTTTTAAGTAATATAATTTGTTGAAATATAATTTGTTTCAATGGTAAACAGAATTTTAGAACTTTAGTTATATATAGCTGCTAATATTAACAACATATCAATAAAAATTGCAACAAAAACTGTGTCACTATTCATAACCACCCTTACCGAAATTTTGTAAGAAATGAATATTGTACCAGCTTGCTGGTATGTTGTGTGGTTCGACCATGAATGCTCAATCGCTTGATTGTGCGTGCATGCTGTTGTAGTGTATGGGCCGCTTTAGGGCCAAATTTACAGTCATTTGTTAATTATTAGTGAACTAAAATGATAACTATTGTTGAACTAATACTTCATATTTACATGAGCAAAGAATGGTAACCCTATCAAACAATTAAGTTTCACTATTGGCAGCTCTGCTATAGCATATGGTTTTTGTGGTTTTGGATAAACCAGTGCTCGCTCGTCTAACTTTATCGCGCAAGATTTGAATAAGTGCTGAAATTGGTTCGGGAAAATCAAAATATAATAGCAAATAAAATAAAAAGAATGTGTTACAGCTAAATACAAAGAATATGCTTCACAACGTATGTGTGGAATGTCTATAAAATTGTTCACAAAACAACAATACTAATGAAGTTTATAACGAATCAGCTGTTGTCCAACTATTTGTTAACCAATGACATTTGGCGGTAAACAAACAGCTACGAATCAAATATTATCTGTTAAACTATTGCTATTAGTTAACTAATGACTGTAAATTGGGGCCTTAGTGTTTTTTTTAAGACAACAAAAAATCGTTTCCAAGGTGTCGATTATCATTATCAAACTTTGTACGGAAATTAAAAAATTCGCATTGTTAGCAATAACTTTAATTGAAATAACTTCGAAATCTAACAAAAATAAATGTTGAAGAAAAAATAAATTTCAATAAACTATTTGTGGATATACTTCATTGAAAAAATTTTTTAGATTTTCCTTTAACTTAAGACGGGTTTACATCAGTGTGCCATGTGCCAAAAAAAAACGTAACCACTAATTACTAATGAAAAACTGTTTATTGATTTAAACAGTTTCCAATCATGTTAGATTCTATAAAATTGTCTACGTGTCTAAATCAAACAGTTTTTCATTAGTAATTAGTGGTTATGCTTTTTGTGCATATGGTAGATACATAGATGTAAGCTCGGCCTCATAGTTTCGTTTATTGTGTTTACAAAAATTGTTGTAGGTTTAAAATCAATTATTTATTTGATTGATTTAACAAAAGAAATTAATGGTATTTGCAAATCTTTTTTTTTCTGTGTAAACAATAAAGAGCCATAAAAATCTATTAAACTTAACAGGTAAGGAAAATCGTTTCTCACTATACTTTCTAATCTTTTTCCATCCTGAATCCCTACTGTATATTTTTCAATTGGAAAATGTATCTTTTAATTTCACTGAGACTTTCATGAAATCATCAACTTCCTGTCAATCTCTACATATTCTTTTTTCAACAAATTTTATACAAACCAAACTCCGAATTATTAACATTTTTAAGCTAACAATCTCTTTTATCTTTTCAGTGTTTGGGTTTCCCCAGAAAATTTTAGTTAGTCTTCCAAGAGTAGAGTTCTGACAATCCCTAGAGTGTTGGTGGTTTCATTAACAAGAGCATTACTAGTCACTGTTTTTACACTTCTAATACCGAAATTTACATTTAATCACAATTTCAAAATATTTCCAATCATTAATTTGCTTGAATTAGTTAAAAAATTTAATTGCACCCATATTTTACCAAATAAGGATATTTATATTTAATTAAACAAATGTTTGAAAATAGTTCAATTAAAGTATTTAACTGAATGAACTGAAGGCTCAGTTAATTATTAATTCAAAATATTTATAAAATTAAACTCTTGATCAAAAAATATAATAATCTAACAGTCTTATTTATGACACTTATTAAAGCTTTATAAAGTGTTTTTAACACAAGTTTTCATACAAATTTTTTTAAAAAAGCCTTTATAAAGCCTTAATAATTTTTAATAAAACTGTAAGAAATTGAGTAAAATGATTCAAGATTTTTCTTTAAACTAGTAAAGCAAATTTCAATGGTTGTAATGTCAACTTATTCAAAAATCTACGTGTATGTCATCAACAAGGGAAAACTGTATCAGCCAAATTTCCATTACAACTACGCTTGCAGGACTATATTATTTTCATTAAATTTTCCATTACGAGTTTGCACGTTTGCGTCTGTATGAGCTCGATAATTTCACCAATTCTATCTGTGAAATAATTATTAAATCAATTGTAGGCCATTGACATGGACCTTATCTTTAACATATTCCAAAAGATATAATTTAAAAAGATTCAGATCATAAGATCTTACTGGCCAATTGCCTCTTCGAGAAAGCACACGGTCAGCAAGGACACAATATTGTTGATAGTCGGCAGACTATCCTAACTTAACTTGAAAACTCTTATTGGCGTATCCAAAAAAAAAAAATCATTTGAGCGTGAAGTGCACGTTAAAACAAAATGTCCAACAAATTTTTACAAAAGGACACTTGAAGTTCAAATTAATTTTTTTTTGGATACGGCCGTTAACGTTTAAGTCTGTATGCAATACACGGTGTAATAAGCTACGACAAAAACATTTTCAGTCAGTCTTGGCCGATGTGCATAAATTTTATGCTTCCCATAGTTGACATGTATTTGCAGCTCAAATTTCTCCACCATTGTCACAATTGCTAACCAAAAGATCACTTCACAATGACTGAAAAATTCTTCAGCTAACGACTCTTTTAGGAATTTTAATAATTTTTAAAGTATTTCATGTCGTTCCATTTTTATTAATGGCATAGTTTTTACTTACAGCTTGAGCATTGTCAACCGTTAAAACGGTGGGCTATTCAAAATGAAATGTCTTATTGCAACACCTTTTATAATTGAGAATTATTGAATATTTAAACATAATAAGGTAAAAATCTTAAGCAGATATTTTGTTCTATTAAGGAACTGATTGAACTTATTCATATTTTAATTTTATTGGTTTAAAATCAATCTTAAAAATGATAGAAAAAAGTAAAATATTATTCAAGTAACGAGTTCAATTAAGGAAAGGCTTAAAAGAATTTAGTTATTTAATCAAACAACTGTAATTGTAATTGAAAAAAAAAATTTTGTTAATTTTTTTTTTAATGTTTAAACTCTCTGGTAGTTGTACTGCAAAAGGCCTCTTTTTGAATTTCCTATAAAGAATGTCGAACCTTAATTAGGGATATTCTATAAAAATATTTTGCATAAAACTCTACCTCAAATTTCTAAATGCATCAAAGCACGAAATTATCCTTAAATACCAGCAATAAGTAGGAAGCTTAAATTCTTAAGCTTAAACTATTTAAAACATGCATCATGTGTCTTATTCAATTGAACCTGAGTGTTGTCTTAATATTTTTAATTAATTTCTTTGTTCTTCTTTTATGTTGCATCTTTTGTTTTCTTTTTAATTATCTTAATGATAATTTAATGTTTTTCTTATATATTTGCCTTTAATTACCTCCCTCATTAATATTTTTGGCCACATAGTTTTTTCTTCTTATTTCTTTTTTGCTGGTTCTTATTTTAATTTGTAATTATTTTTCTATAAAATAACTTTTTAAGTGTGTTATTTCTTTTTATTTATCTTAATGATGCTTTCAAATTAACATTGAATTTAACATTGCATACTTTCGTCTCATTTCTAATTTTTATTTTTCTATTTAACAAAAAAATCGATTAAAATCTTTAGCAATACTGATCATTATCGTGATTATGAAACCGTTTTCATAGCGCCAGGTCCATCATGCCATAATAAAAATCGTAAGAGATTTTTCTAACAATATGATACATAAACAAAAATTTATACCCGCAAATGTGTAAAAATTACTATTTAATTTTATTATTTGGATTTTTATTTATAAATACCTTTAATTTTAGGTATTTAAAATTCAAATGAAAATTTTAATTAATGTTGCCTAAAATTTAAAACTCAAATTTCGCCAACGAAAAAAAAATCATTTACAAATTCTACAGATTTACAAAATTGAATGATTTACATACTCGCATGTATGTGCTTGTGTGCTTTACATTTTATCATTTGCATTGACAGTTTAACGTTTTTTTTTTCTAGCAAAATTTGAGTTTTTAATATTTCTATTGTTATCGTTGATAGATTGGCTGTTCAGTGTGTAGATGGAAGTCATTTTATAATTATTTTTCATTGTTTCATATTCATATTCATCAAGCAATGTAAAAGTTCATTCATTTGTAAAATTGCCAATTATGCGTAACAATAATATTGCATACAGTCTTGCCAGAAATTGTAAAAAAGACAATATATGAAAATGTGCTTCATCGCTTAAAATGATTTAACTCTAGAATGGCTCGCTTTCCATACTAAACATTTTTTGTCAGTCACCCCCTAATGATGATCCAACGACACGCCTAGAAATACCACCCTTTTGGTATTTGGTTTGCTGTGTTGCTATTTTTAGTCCAACCATAACATTTTATATACTTTTGTTCAAAAATATTTAGCATTAGGGTGAGTATGAATCGGGTTCTTAAAAGTCATGACCATAGTCAACAAATAAAGCTTTTTCGTATGGATCCTATGTTTCGCAAGTTAACAGCGATTTTTTCTACTCGAAACGTTCTCACATAGGTCCGTTACAGAAATAATGTACACTGCTCCTAACAGTAAGTAAGAAATAGCCATGAAATATCCAATCCTAAAAAATATATGCAAATGTGACAAAATGTTTCTAGGTAATTTAAATCAAGTTTTAAACAGTTGAGTGTTTAAAAAATTATGAAATTTCATAGCAGCTCTATCATTTCCAAAAAAAAAAAATATGAAATATTTATATTAATTAATGTGATTTTCTAAAGCAGAAAAGAAAAATTAAACTAGACTTTTGCATAAAAACATTTAATTCCATAAGAATGAAAAAATTATAAATTTAAGCCCTATTAATCCATTATTCCTCCTAGGAGTATTTCGCGTGTTTTAAACTACCATCATATTCATTCTTACATAAAATCTAAAAAATTGCAGCGTTTCTAACTCAACTTTTATTCTGTTCTTTAAAATAAATACACACTTAATTTATTACCAAATACTAAAATATATTTTTTGTAATGTCCTTAGAAAATGTACTAACTTGTAAATATGTATAACTTTTTGTATATTTTTTTTTAAATCAAACCATATGCTGGATGTTGTTTTAGATCAAAAGGTTTGCATAATAATACATACTAATACAAGTAATGAAAATAGTTTTAAATCCCTTGAAAAGCATGATTTTTAAGTTTGACACCTCCTTATATATGTACATTTGTGTGTGCGTGCTGTACATGTAAAATAAGTTGCACCTGTTTCGAATTTCACAAAAATTATATGTATCGATGACTAAAAAGAAACTTTATAATTTATACCATCAGATATAAACAAACCCGAATATCAAGTTTAACAACAATACTCATTGCAATACTACACTGGATATGGCCACCGGACCGTTGCAACAATTGTCATTCCATTTATAGTTCATCACATACCAATGAAGGAGGTCAACAAAAGACGGTAGCGGAAATACAACGTTCAGGTGATGGTCGCTTTGTGGTAGGGAGCAAAACGAATGCTTTAACAAATGGCGAAACGGCTGTAGGTGAAGGAGTCGATGAAGTGGATGGTTTGCCTGGTAGCCGGAATAGCAGTGCTTCTCAGAAATCATCTTCGGATGATGGAGGTTTTCTGTCACGTCGTAATTTTATAACAGCACGAGCATCATGGCGCCGACCTTTGGTTCAGTCGCCCAGCCAATTGAGCCTTCAATCGGTGGCAGCTGGTTCGGCCAGGGGTTTTCTGCAGGGATTGGGTGGCCTGCTTAAAATAGGCGGCAGTGTGGCCGGTGAAAATATTGGCGACAATACGAATTCTGGAGCTCGTTATCAAAATGTTTATGGCAATAATTTGTATCGTAATATGCATCATCATCATCACACAAACAGACAGCAACTAGCTCAGCCGGCGAGTAGGCCTTTACATATAAATACAATCAGTGGAGCATCGACTGGACATCACATGCATCAAGTATTTTCTCCCTCCAAAGTATCAAGAATATTCTCTAGTTCACCCTCAAGTACTCCAAACCAGAATTTGACTGAAGTGGGACTGTTAACTTCACCCTGGGCCCCAACAACTCCTAATCATACCACCTCTATCTCCTATAATCAATTTAGTGATTTAAGTACAGTTTGCCCAGGCTCAGCCGAAAGATCTGTGCCCACCTTAACTCCCACAGCTAGTGGCAACTTGAGCAGATATCGCTATTATGCCCATGAGCTGCCTTCTCTGAGGACCATACAAGAGGAAACAAGACGTTTGAATTACGAACAGCAACATCAACAGCAAGAACAGCAGCAATATCGCCAAGACTTTCTGAATCTGCAGCTAGACTCACCACCCTCTTGGAGAAGTTACTATCAATATAGCCAAGCTCCTTATTATCATAGTTATAGGCCACGAACTCGTTGGTATCCCCGACATTATTCACGCCTTTTTGGCCGAGCACAGTCCAATTTAATGTCACCTTTGCCGCATCTCAATCTTTCCACAAGAATTTCTAACAATCATATTTTAGGCTTAGATGCCTCGCCAGAGTCAAGATCTAGCTCTTCAGGTTTTGGTTCCAAAAATACCTCTAATCATCCACAAGGATCTCATCATTCTGGCAGTACCAGTGAATGGCGTTTATTGCCACCATACAGACCACCACCACCTCCTCCTTCATTAATGGGAAATGCAGCTTATTTTGGCAGCACTGCAACCAATTCGACCCAGCAACCTCAACAGGCTCAAGGCCAAGCTCCTGTAGCGCAAAATAATCAACAACATCAAAAGCACCATTACAACACCTTGCCCAACAATTATCAGCTGTACTCACCCTCCAACTACTTTAGTTCCAGCACCCAAAGAACATTAACACCACCTTACACCATGGAGCATTGGTTGGATATGATAACACGTCTCAATGCTGCCACTGATAATGTCAACCTGCCCAAATCAGTAGATGTTGGCAGTGTAGATGGTCACTATGAATTTGATCCTTCCACACCCACCCCAAGTGTTTCAACACCAACAGCAGGTCTATTACGCGAAGATCTTAATTTACATATAGATACCACAGGACATCATTTGCACCACCATTCACATCCCCATCATCACAATCATCACCAGCACAATTCCCACAATGGCCAACACTACCACTATAATCACAGTCATCCGCACGGTAACCAGCATCATGCTTTGGGTACTCTAAACTCTTCCTCATCTTTGTTTCAAACAAAAACTTCCAGAACTTTTCCTCCCTTTTCCGGTTCGGCCACGTTTGGTGGCACACCCATGCGCAAGTCTCGTGTAGCAGGTCGTTACGATAATATCGAGGCCCGTCTACAGGCCATGAAAGAGGAATTCTACGAATACCGCAAAAGACAAGCCATGCAGCGGGCAGGAGTATCTGAGCTGGAAAGTGTTTGTTGACATTGTTTTTGTTTTAGTTTTAACTGAAAATTCCCAGAGGCATTGCTTTAGTTTAGAAAGAAATCCCCCTTATACCCACTCATACGGTACAATGTTGTAATATATATAGAAGCTAAATGGACTGAAATGGTTTTTTTATAAGAAATTGCATACTTTTAGGTAGTTTCTATTATTTATTATGAAGTTTTGTTATATAATAACCAATGGAGAGTGAAATTTTCAAAACTGTATTACAATTAACGGTTAAAAACAATTTTTTTAATGTTTAAAACTTTCAAAAAGATTTGATAATGATTCACCATAAGTCAAAAATTAAATTTTGTGAATAAACTATACTGGAATTCGGTTAAAGTAAATTATTGAGTATAACGAAGAAATTCTCCAATCCCAACACTTTTGCTGTAATATTTCATTGCTGACTCTGGTGGTCTTGTTACATATATAAATGCCGTAATTTTGTTCCTTTACTACTGTGTTACACCATGTATTCTTCTGCTGTCCTTTGCATCGATTTCCTAGCGGGTTGTATATTAATGCCGCTTTATTTATCGTGTTTGTCGACTTTACAGGCTCTTTGATTTGTTATGTTTGTGCACGTAATTCTCAATAACATTTTTAGAGCTCTCTTAAGAAGGTTTTGGTTGAAGTCCACTTATGAGTTTCTTAAGCACAAACAAAATACATAGCATACATAGTTTAAGCAATAACAAACAACAATACTTCAATAATCAATTTCAATGCATTTTTTTAATTAAAAATATTTTACTGAGTAAGTAAAATAATAATTTCGGATTATTAGTGCGTTAGCATAATATGTTAAACTCATTTGGTACAATTTAAAAAAAAACACCAAAAAGTCTTTATATTAATTCATCACAGACTTAACGTCAGACAAATACACTTCACTATTGTTGTTCCTTTATCTTAAAACGTTAAGAAACTAACTTCTTGTTAGTCCACATGCTTTTTTCTAAACATCCATTTGCATAAAATTCCTGTATTAATTTGCTTGAAAAAAGATTTGTGGCTCAGCTGGTTACTGTACGACACATTTTTTAGGAATATACCCATACCCAATATACACTACTACTCATCAGTCTTAAACAATCAAAATTTAAAATCATTAGAGAAAAAAACCTCAATAATTAAATTAAAAACCAAAAATAAGACAACAACTTTAAAGAGCACTGATTTTTCAATTATTAAGATAAAAAAACATCAACTTAAAAAATAAGCATTCAATACACTCAAGTAAATAATGTTAGTTGTAATGTAAAAAAATACATGAAACTTAAATTAATATATAACAAAAAACTCTTCCACGAATTATTTCTTTAGTAAAGAAACCCACAAAATTATATATACATATATAAAAGTACTCGTAAAAACGAAAACTTAGCGATTTCAAATTTAAATAAAATATAAAAAACAAGAAAACGCGTAAATATTTAGGAAAAAAGAACTATTACAAAAATTTAAAACCATTGAGAAACACAATTAGTAGACTTAACACAATTTAGTAAAAATAAAAATAAAATAAAAAACTAAATATAATAATAAAAATTAAAAAAGAAAAATACAAAAAGCGAAACCTTTTAATAAAATTAATCATTGTAAAATATTTACTAAAAAAAAAACATTAAAAAAATACAGACGTACAGTTTTTTAGTTAACACAAAGAAAATTTATTTAAATATTTAAAATGAACAAAAATATTAGTTAAATAATTATAATATTAAAAAAAATTAATATTATAAATTTAGTTTTAGATTGAAAATATTTATATAAAATAAAATTCTTGTAAATATGAAACTGCAAACAATAGCAATTACTAAACATATTGAGGAATGAATATAAAATTTAAATTATATATATATAAATAAATAAAAGTTGAAATATATTAAATATAAAATTTAAACATAATCCTTTAACATTTTCGATAAAACGAAAGAATTCAGTTATTAGTTTTATGAAAATAAAAAAGAAATATTTAATATTTTTTTTAAAGTAAAAGACAACAGATTTCTTTTTATTTACTTTCATTTAATAAAATTTTTTTTATTATATGAAGGGAGACGAGAGTCAAAGTTATAGCTTTCAAAAGTTCATGTGAAGTTTCATTTCAAATTAAAGCAAATGATTTAGAAGCAATAAATACGAGTATCTGTTAGAAAAATAAAAATACTAATGCATTTGCGATAAATTATATGCCATTCGAAAATACTACTAGCAAAATGCAAGACAATTTTTTTTTAAATTAAATAACTCCAAAAAATTTTTCTTAACTTAGGTAGTTATTTTAATTATAAAATAACTAGAAAATTTTCGGGATCTATTATTCTTTTTTTCAAAATATTAAATTAATATTTCTGAAAAAGCTAAAAATTAAAAACTATTTTATTTAATTTAATGTATAATTTTTTTATTTATTTTTTTTCATTTTATTTTATTCTATTTTATTTAATTTATTATATTTATAGAATATTATTTTGTATTCTATTTTATTTTATTTTAATGTGGTTTTATTTTATTTGATCTTGTCTTATTTGATTTTAGTTTAATTTATTGTATTTTATTTTATTTTATTTTATTTTGTTTTATTTTATTTTATTTTATTTTATTTTATTTTATTTTATTTAATTTTATTTTCTTATTTTATTTTATTTTGTTTTATTTTATTTTATTTTATTTTATTTTATTTTATTTTATTTTATTTAATTTAATTTTATTTTTTTTATTTTATTTAATTTTATTTTATTTTATTTTATTTTATTTTATTTTATTTTATTTTATTTTATTTTATTTTATTTTATTTTATTTTATTTTATTTTATTTTATTTTATTTAATTTAATTTTATTTTTTTTTATTTTATTTAATTTTATTTTATTTTATTTTATTTTATTTTATTTTATTTTATTTTATTTTATTTTATTTTATTTTATTTAGTTTTAATTAAGTTGAGTTCTTATTGAATCCCATACAATTCATACATACAATCCAGTATTAATATTAAAACTAAATACATTTCTACAATACTCCTTACATACTAAAGTATTTTTACAAGGACCTTCAATTTAAAAAAATTATATTTGTACTCTAGGTACGTCAATCAAACAATATATTGATCCATTACAATTACTTCTCCAAAACGGGATTAAAAAAAGAGAGACATTTACATTTTTTTATATCTAAGGAATAACTTAAAACTATTTAATAAAATAAAAGAAAACAAAACAAGAAAACAAAATAAAACAAAACAAAGGCAACTTAAATAAGGATAGAGTGAAAAATTTACAAAATAAAAGAGGTTACTGAGCGATATTATATACTGTATCAGTCACATTCAGTGTGTTTACCCTCCTATGGTAAAATATGAGGTCTGTGCCATTTAAAAGTAGACCAGCTCTATTGAGGGTTAGAAGATCAACCGGGGAGAGATAAAACGAGGACTGTATATTACCTGCCCTATGGAAGCAATTCCTAACTAAGTCCAACGTCCGTAAATGTTCAAGCAACATAGCCCCTTGAATTATAAAAGTATCAATTCTACCGAAATTTTATTTTATTTTATTTAAGCTTCATTTATATTATTTATCTCTTATTTTTAGGGTCAATTTATATACATGAGCTTCTGACGAATATAAAAAATTCTCTGTAATTTTGCGTGTCATAAATTTTGAAATAAATGTCTGTACATAGAGGTACTTTCAATTATAATGAAATTAAATATTTTTTTTTCGAAGACTTTTTGTGTGAATGTGCATAGCAAATGTTTAACTTCAGATAATTTCTATTAAAATTTTGCTTAACTTTGGCGAACTGTCAATCTAAATGTAATAAAAATTAAATAAAATTGTGAGATATATAAAAAGTAATTAAATTATTAAAACTTAAAATTACTTATAACAATGTTTATTCTTATACTTTAAGATTGTTAAATAATGTGTATCAATACGTTTAAAGAAGGAAAACCTAATAACAAACTCAATAATTTTTAAGTATTTTTCCCAATAAAAAACATCAAAGAAAAAACGTTACAAAAAATCTAGAGACTAGTAACTACAATTTTTTTTAATTAAAACAAAAAAAAAATAAAAAAAAAACAAAAACACACCACACACACTCCAAGTAAAAATAGAAAAAAGATGTTTCACTAACTAATAAGAAAATTCAAAACAATTTAAAAAAATTTCAAAATGTAGATAACAAAAATAATTTTGAAAGCACTTTGTACAGAAAATAAATTAGTAAACAAAAATGTAAGGATATTGAAAAATATGTATATATTGATATAATATTATATGATTTTTTTTTATAGGAAAGGGGCATTAAGGCATATATATGCCTACTCAAGTGTAGTAAGTTTAATACATAAAAAACAAAGATGTAATTTTTGATATGACATAACTATTTTCAAATATATTCTTACAATTTTTATTCCGAGAAGAGCATCTCTCTCAAACTTATCTTGTGAATTATTAATTTTGATGACAAAGATGCTAAATTAAAGCGTAAACTAATTTTCACTCGACAATTTATGTTACAAACAAACAATAATATATGAAATTTCTTGCTTTCATTCAATATTCGTCGAAAATTTAAAATCTTTTCATAAAAACTCTATTGAAGTATTTGCAGTTCACAACCTCTTACAGCAACAGTATTCATTCAGTGCACCACATTATTAAACTCCATATGAGTAATTTCAAAAAACTTTTTCAATATCCTTTACAAAAAAAAAAAAAAAAAAAAAAACAAAGGTATGCATACATATATCCAGAATTCCAAAAATATACTATAGAACTCGTATTTATTTTATTGCTTATTTATTTATTGTTTTTAGTTTAATTACTAGCAAATATAAAACATGTAAATGATCAATGAATTATAATAATAATAATGAAGTAAGTCAGGAAAAATTAACGATGAATAGATAAAATGAAGTAATTAATACAAGTTATAATGAAAAATGCTTGCAAATTTAATTAAAAATTATCAATAAATACATGTAAAAACAAATCTTAACAAAAATTTGTATACTGAATGGATGATTAAAGATGAAGAGCACAACTTGACGACGAAACACTGCCACAGCAAAGGACGAAATAACATTAAAAAGTAAAGAGATAATATTAAATATAATAAAAACAACAACAATAACAGAAATATTAATAACAATAATAATAATAATAATAATAAATTTTAATAATAAATCAATAATATTACTATATATAATATTAAAAATTTTAATAATATGCAGAGAAATTCGTACCCAAAACGGTAGCGGTTTTGTTATTTGAATAATTTTGTAAAATACAGTACACACACATATGATTTACTTTGCAAGTTTGACTATTAAAAATTACAGACTTTGGAGTTGAAACCACTGTTAATTTTTATTTTTATTTATATTCTTAATTTAATAGTATATTTTATATAATTAAAACTTAACAAAGGATCTCATAGTTTTTTAATCCAAATTCGTTTTAACATTAAATACATACATATATAATAGAGAGCTTCATGAATACAGAATGTTCCTTGCTCAGTGTGTTCTTGAGATAAATACAAAGTTTAGCCGAACAAAAAAAAATTTCGAAATGAATCATAACTGCTGAAAAAAGAACTTAAGCGACATAATTTTTTAAATTAATTTTTTGATGAAAATCGATTATCATCAATTTCGCCAAAAAAAATGAGGTTAAAAAAAGTCGCTTAAGCTGGTTTTGCTTAAGCGACTGACTGACTATTGGTTATTGGTTATGAATTCTCTAAGAATATTTATTTCGCTCAAATGTTTTTTGGAATTCTATCATGGGACTTCATTTAAATAGCTTAGCATTAAAAAACTAATAAAAGACTGGGAAAACTTTGCAAATTTTCAAAAATCCGTATTTAATTACTTACGGCATTAATTACTTACTTATGTATAAGCAAAAAATGGCATGAAGTTAGCATAAGTGGCAAAATTGAACATGATCTTAAAGAGTTTTGCCATTAAAAAATATTCATTTATCTCTCTAATATATTGTCATATAAAACCTTTAATTATATTATTAGTCGAAAATTTCATGAGCCCCTTCAAAAGATCTATTGTTACTTTTTAATTTTTTACAAAGAAAAAGAATTTTCTTGAAATTTTGTTTCCAAGGCAAATAAAGTTTCAACAACGAGCTTTAAATATGTCATTTTATGTTTTCGCGAACCTTAATTTGTTTTAAGTTTCTGTAGAAAATATTGTTAAAGCCCTACAACAGATGCACGTAAATAATATAGTTTGATAATGTTACCTTTGAAATACTCAACTGATAAGTAAGCAACTTGAAATATTTAACAAACAAAAATTAAATATAAGCTGCGTCACTCCGAACGGAAAATATATAATTTGAAAGATATAGTACCTGTTTCACGATATCGAAAGAAATCTTGCATATTTTATTCTTGTTTTCTTTCCATATGGCGAAACAGGCCATTAGTTTATTAACTTAAAAAATATAGACATCATAGTATTTTATTGTTTTGTAATCTAGCTATAATTTAATTCAAAATATATACACAGGTGTACACAAAATTATATACCGCATATACATATGTATATAAAGTACTTAGTTATAAGTAGAATATACAAAATAAGTGTGTATATATATAACTAAATATATAATTAATTAAGGGTTTAAGTGAATATTGGATAACTCTCGTTAGACGATGTTGATGAAATTGAAGAGAAAAAAACCAATTTATAAAATATGGCACCAAGGTCAAAATTCACAGTCTATAGTTAACTAATGCCCGTAGTTTAACTAACGATTTTTGTTATCAATTTTATTGGTTGAACTACCTTCATAAGACTGTGAATTTGAGCCTTAGGGCCATTTTCACAACTTATCTTTATCTAAAGGTAGGGTTTTGTCCGCCCGATAAATATTTTCGCATTATTACAACTGAAACTTTTTATTGGTATTATTATCAATAATAATAATATTGAACGGATACAAAAATAATAAATGAAGTTATTAAAATGCACAGCCATGTATCGGGCAGACAAAATCCTGCCTTTAGCTAAAGGCAAGTTGTGAAAATGGCCCTTAGTAGATAAAAATATCTAACTAAAACACTATGAAAGAGAATCAAAATATTTTGAAAATAACTAAATCATAATATTTTTAACTGGCAGAATGTGCCAAGTATTGCCCAGCAGAAACATACCAAGAATATACAAATATTTGATTGTAAATTTACGAAATACTTTTTAAATGAAATGAAAACGTTTAACGGAAAAATACACTTGTGTATAAAACAATGTTGATACGAAATTACATAAAAGTTTAATGAACCAAAATAAGTCCAAGAAAAAAGTATTTACACAGAAAGCGGCAACGCTGGTTATACCATAGAAAAAGAAAATTACTTCTGTTAGAGGGACCTTCTCGTTCTATATCTTTGTTTTTTTCTCGATCTGACTTTCTTTCTATTTACCTCTCTCTCTCTCTCTCTCTCTCTCTCTCTTTCTCTCTCGCTCTCATCTTTTGTCCATTAAGTTCACCCTTAACGTGTTCAGCAGCCCACCCACTTGCAATATAATTGTGCATTTTTCGTATTGTACAATAATATTACCAATGTGTATGTCATATTCTAAGGTTGCACAATATGTTGGCAAATATCAATCAAGACAATTGTGTAATGTTGTTTAGTTTTTCACTTTGAAGAAAATTGGACAATATTTTCTTTGAAAATACGACACAAAACAACAATAACATTGTGTAATGGATGGGCCGCTTTACTACAAAAAGTTACTAAATTTCGTACTGAGCTACGCCCACGAAAATTAAAAACTGTTGATGAAAGTGCGTGTGATTAATGGGTATGGCTTAAAAAATTGTGGCATGAGCTGCGCAACAATGCATAAGATACACAAAGAATGTCAAAAGATCCCTATCTTGAAGCTTCATCCACTGCCCCGCTTTCCATCGTGCCCAATTTTTTCATTTAAGCCATAGCACCACTTAGAGAGATTAGGATCATATACAGAGCCCCACTGGCACAAATTGCCCTAAAAATTTTTTACAAATCTTCATACAGAAGATTGTATAAATATTTAAATTATATGCTTTAATATTTTCGTCATTCCCATTGTGCGCCGCAGAAATTCAACGGTGGCGTATGATTGTTTTCTAATTGATAATGTTTGCAAAAAACGTAACATGAACAAAGAAGATTTTGTAGCATATTTTTATTCCTAAAACCTTGTGAACTATCCAAAATAATTAAATTATAAAATTTATAAATGCATACAGAAAAAAGTATTTAATATTGTTATTGAATCAATTAAATATTTAATTGCTGAAATTAATTCAAGTGGAAACATTTAGTCGATATTAATCCAAAAGTTTTTAATTGCTGTAACTGATTCAAGTGGAAACATTTAGCTGATATTATTAAATTGTTTAATGGTGAAAATTTAATTAATTTTTTTATTGAAATTGCAAAATTTTAATTAATATTACAAATATTTTCTCGTTAATTTTTTTTGTGCAATTTTATAATTGTACAATCGCAAGTCTGAAATTTGTTACTATGTACAATTTTTTAATGTGTAAAATTTTTAAATCGGATTGAAACTCATTTACGTTGGCCATTACGTTTGAGTAACCCAGTTAGCCTATGCATTATGCGTTGGAATGTTTCTTCAATTTCTATCAAAAACTTTAAAGTGCAACAATTAAAATGCAGTTTGTGTAAATATAAATATTCATAAGCAATTGTCAAAATTAAAGCTTTTTGTAAACCGGTTTCCTTCAACAAAATTAGTGCGTTAAAGCAATATTAAAATTAATATTCGTTTATGAATGCCGGCATTAATCTATAAACACTCTAACGTTCCCTCTCAAAGAAACAGACTTGCTGCTCTTTTAAAATAAATGTATCATTTAAAAAAAAGTAACCGATATTCACTTTATCCTTAAAACTATTTTAGTAGCGTAAGTAGTAAAGAATAATTAAAAAGTAAATTTTAGTTTATAAGTAAGTTGCGAGATTTTATGTTTAAAATTTTTATATTAAAAAAATAATTATAACAATAAAATTAATAATACATAAGCAAAAAACAAATTAAACACGTTTATTTAATAATTAGCAAATATTACAAATAATTTATTATAAATAATTAGTAAAAAGAAAAACGAATAACACATAAGAAATTTTAACTAAATCATGAAAAAACACACAAAAACTCAAACTGAAACTGACTTAAAAAGTATTCATTAAAAAAATTTATTTAAAAATTCTAAATAAAAATTAAATTAAATAAAAACGAAAAACGATTATTAAAAAATTACTAAGAAAAACTCAAAAAATCTGACGCTTTAGAAGCCCTTTTACAGATAACTAACAAACAAATTTATAATAAATAAAACACAAAAAGGGTTTTAACTGTTATTAACATATTTATTAAAATTGAATTAAAAAAAACATATTAATACTAAGAAAGAAAAAAATCACAATTATGTTTTTGTTAAAAATAACTCTAAAGAAACAAAAAAAAAATATTAACCAAATAACACAAAAAATACTTTCTAAATTCCAAAAAAAATTCTAAAATATTTAAGTTAAACATTTTAAAAATTTTCTTTTGTCTTACTAATTAGAAGAAAAAATAACAACTTAAACTATTTCAATAGTTAATAAGACATAAAAATTAATTAATATAAAAAATAGTTTTATATAAAATAATAAAAAATAAAAATAATCTAATTATTGTGAAATTAAAAAAAAATATATGTTTGCATATACATACTTTCGTTTTTCATATTTTTTGAGTTTTAGTTTTTAACTAAAATAAAGTATTTAAGTACAAACTAATATCTGTATCTTTGTATCATATTAAAATATTTTTTTTTTATATTTTATCTTAATTTTAAGTTAAACACAAAAGCAACTACTGTACATTTTCTTTACACAGAGAAGTAAATTATTATTTAATTATAAATCAAAAAGTATAAATAAAAGAGCAAGTTAAAAAAAATAATTATAAATTAAAAAATAAATAAAAATAAAAACCAAACTCTTATGTGGTTAAGTTGAGTGAACAATTTTTAAAAACATATAAAAAAAATATAAAAAATGACATAAATAAAAAATAAATAAAAAAATTATAAAAAATTTAGCAACTGCCTTTTTTAGTGGAGAGTATATATACTCATATTTGTAATGAGGGTAAGTTGTTATCTGTTCAAAAGTCAGCCGTTTTGTTTTAAAAAAATTAACTTTTAATTTTCTTGAGTAATTGACAAGATGATTCGAATAATTATTGATCCATTAATTTACAAAATCAAAGTTAAATATCTCTCGATTAGAAAACAATAACATTTCGAAAACACAAGTTGTAAATTATTATGACAAACACTATCAGGATGGAACAACATATTGTTTTCGAAGGCCAGCACACCTTCTTCATCAGTGTTCTTGTTTTTGGTCTACTGAGTGTGGTGTCAATTGCCCTTCGGGTCTTTATTAATTTTTTTTAATGCAAATGGAATACTCGTATGTGAATTGTTTTGTATCAAAAGCTTTCTATGTAATCAAAGCTGAAATTTACCATCCCTAATTACCATAGTCTTGCCATTGTGTTATTTGTCGTCGATTGCTGGGTTGTTGGCGTTATTTGCTAGGAATTCATAGATTATTAGTTATTGCAAAGCTGTGTTATATTTTCATGGTGTTATAACCCTGCAGAAAATGAAACTGACACAACACTAGTCACGTGATCGGTTCCCTATTGATAAGGACCTGTTAGAGTTCTAACACTTCCTATGAAGCGGACCAGTTACCTTAACATGAGGATGGCCTAGGAGGGAGTTAATTCATACTTCGTTTGCACCTTCTGACTTATCATTGAACTAATCGGACCTAATCGATGTAGAATAATAAAAATGATTTAAAAATGTCATTCCGACACTTAACTGTAACAACGAAAACTTATAATTGTGCAATTATATTTTTTTAAGCAGATTTTTTTTTTTTTTTTGATTCCTACCGACAATCTCCATCATGACAAACTTGCACACTATCCACTATACTCGACCGATTCCCAATTAAATTGCCAAGAGATCAAGACGATACATCCGACAAGTTTGAATGTTTAACCATTTACACTACTCCCTACTTTTGGTAACACCTCCTATTTTCTTAAGTTATAGAATCAATTGTCACCAAATTTTCTGCAGGGAAAGTACTATTTATCTTGAATTACAATAAAGTTTTATTATGCGTGCAGCCTTAAACAAACAAATTGAGCAAAAGCATTTCAAAAATTTAATCTTTAATATATTTTTGAATAAGTGTAGCACTGCCCGCAACTCTTCTCCCTAGTTATTTCTAATCATATCTATCTTAATTAAATCAAATCAGTTTCTGGCACATAATGCAACAAAAACAATTTAAATGTTCAAACACACACACTTTAACTTCTTAATAAAATTTATCACGTTTAAACTGCAGAAAATATAAGTTTATTAACAAACACTTTAATACTTAACTTTGTCTCAATTAAATGTGCCAAAGCTCTAATATAATTGACTTATACGCCTGCGCAATTTTTTAAAGCAAATGCACGTTAAGATCGTTTTGAAAAAATTAAGAGAATTAAATTCCAAAATTGCACGCAACTGTCTACAAGCAAAAAAAAAATTCTTGGCTTTATAAAATGCTACATTCTATAATTTAAATAAAATTAACTTATTATATCAAATCAATAATAAATTGAGAAGTTTATGGCCTGAAAATTTACTTTCACAAATACTAGTTTTGTTTTCAGCAAAAAAAAAAAAATTAATTCTCTGTTAATAAGAAAGTAGAAATAATTTTCTTTTAGAGAGAAATGCATCTCACAGTTTTCAATTTAAAATATTTCTAAAGCAAACGAAAATAATTACGGTATATTGCAATTATCATCAATATCATCATCATTATTATTATTATGATCATTAAGAGCTTTGAACAACATTAAAGCTCTACATTATCACTAGAGATATCATCACGATACGATCAGTTGAATATTTCAATGACTGGCCTGTTATTGTAATGTAAAGCACAAAATTTTTAGTTGCGGTTTTAAGATCAACACGAACGTTACATTTTAAATTAAATACGGAAATTTCGCCTTCCACTAGTGCTGATAAAAAAAAGTGAAAAAAATAATTGTCTGAGTTAATTTTTTATGTTAAGAAAAAAAAGCTTTTTAATTTAAATAAATCTTTATGCGAACAAGCAAATGTCATCATATTGAAACGAAAGAAAGAAAAAAAGCACTTGACCCTTTTGTCTAAGACGAACTATAAATAAGTGAAAATAATTATTTAAAACTTTTAAAAATCCCAAAAACAAAAAAATAATTCACTCATTAGAGTTAATTAATAATTATTGCATTCCTGGTACTGGTATTTAAATTTAAACCAAATTTGTGACATTTGAGGAAAAAATTTATGAATAAAATTTGTTATTTACATTGTTGTGCATAGAGCACTCAAAGTCGCATATTAATTGATATAATCAGACCGTTCGTTCAAATTTAATTAAAGAAAATAAAAATAAAGAAAAAGCGGAAATCATTTTAGAAATTATTTGAAAGAATTGTCTTTAAATACAATATCAACAATGTGTCTCTGTGGTTTGAAGAATTAATCTTCTTTGCCTGTTAGTGTTCCAAATAATAAAAAAAATACTATCAAGTATCATTTTATTAAATGTACGTAATTCCTAATAAAAACAAAGTGTTTTTTTTTAATTAAAAGCAACAAACATATATTTTAAATACCATTAATTTTCAACAACATCAAAGTCGTTAGCACCGTCATGAAACGAGAAATCGTGAATTTTTTCCACTACAGTGGCAACAGTAAATGTTTTGTAATTTTGTTGTTGCTGTCGCTATTCTTCATTTTAATTAGTGTATCCTGTGTGACAGGTGCACGTCATGATCGCCAGAAAACAACAAATATGGAAGCAAAAGTTGGTTCTTATGCTGTTTTTAACTGTTATATTGATTTTCCATATGATCTTCCCATACCATATGTTGTGCACTGGAGCAAAGATGTAAGTAGTAAGAAAAATTAATTACTTTTCAATGTCGTTTTTTACTATGTAAAACTAACGATTTTATCGAGAAAAACTAAACTAAATTATTCAATTTAATCATGTGAATAAAGACAGACATTGGAAAATATTTTAAAAATGGTAAAATTTGAAGTGACATGAAGTTGAAAAAAAAAATATTTCTTGTACCTGGACTTGGTAGTTGTTAAACTATTATAACATAGATAGTTTGTTTTAGCAAAAGTTAAGATATAAAACTTTCTGAAAATTTACATTTTAACGCGGGTATTTATAAACGAACATTAAAATTTATGTTGGTCTGTTATTATTTTTGTAGAAGCCATATAATGACTTACTTTTCTGATTACGAAATTTCATTACTCGCTTACAATTCACATTAACTAAAATTTAAAAAATGACGTGCAAGTTGCTAAATGAGTAGAACGATTATTTAAGATTAAATCGATTACGTGAACAAGTTGCCAAATAAAAAAAGTAAGTACTTCTTAAGAATCGATTATTTTAGTCTAACACCTTGCTAAAACCAAAAATGCTTAATTCCAAACCCGATTACCTTTTTTGAAATTTTTTGCTGGGTAGGCAATCTTATTTACAATCTTATTTAAAATTTAATATATAGATTTAATTAAGTTTTTTCTTTTATTTTATTCTCTGTTCAAATATAAACATAAGCCTTGAGTACACGATTTTCGATTCCCACCATAGATCCTGAGTGTTTTTTGCAGACAAGCTAATCGCTTTGCAGTGGCTATATGACTGAGAATAGGAGAAATTATGGTCCAAATATTAGCACTGCGGCACCTAATGCATCTTTTGTGCCATAGTTTTGTAAATTATCATCTGAACACAGAGAATCAGAATGAAAAACACGCCTCCTACTGTTACACAAGACGATACACTCGCAAAGAATTTATGCCATTATCTCGTCATCTACTAAGTATAAACGACATAAGGGTTAACGAACTTGGTTACTTTTTCACATAGGATAGTTCAGTCCAAAGTAGCAAGAAAGAAACCCTGTAACAAGTCGTAAATCATTCTTGTTGAGTTTCTGAATTCCACTTTATGAAAATGCCTGCATTAATTTTCTTTGGCCTGCCTTAAACCAGAAAAAGTCAGCCGCATTTCCTTTGCGGTCAATTTAGCATCTCCTTTTATCAAAAAGATTACAGTCAATCACTTTACGCCACAAAACGGTTCTGGGCCCATAAACGGAGCAGCATAGGCCCTCCTGCTCAGTTTATCTGCGTTTTTGTTTCTCGGATAACCGTTTGTGGCGAGGTATCCAATAAATGTAAACTTTGTAAAATGTAAAACCTTGATATAGTATTTTTTTTTCCAAATTGCAAGTATGATACATCCTAGGAAGAAAACTCAGAAAACCTTTTTACTTTAGGAATTTTTTTTTGATTTGCTGAAAAATGCCTTATAGAAGGCCTTAACTCTTTCACATAAAAGATAAGACACAGATTTCACACTCCCTTCTATGATAGGGGAAAAGAGAGAGAATAACATTTTTTATTTTGTTTCTCTTTACAAAGCAAAAGCAAAATTAATTAATGTGAAGGCCTTCCAGAATCTTTTGGTAAATAAGCGAGAGCCAAAAACATACCCTGTAATAACGACTTGTGAAAAAAATTAGTATATCGAGCCTTATTTTCGATTTTATCGTGAACGACATATAATCGAAAATATCCTTTTTTATTGAAATTAGAATTTTATGGGTCCATCCATAAAATTAGGATTACCAAAATACCAAAATCAGTGACAACTTTTAAGATACAGGCTGTAAAGTTTATCGTAAGCAACAATTTGCGTACAAAAATATATTTGAATATTTAAAAAAACCTTCTCCTGAAAATTTTAATTTTTGTCGCTTACGACTAAATTGAAAATAAGGCTCGATATAATGTAGCGAGCAGGTTTTGTACATCCAAAAGAAGGCATCCTTACTCCTTTTTTCCCCCGCTGGAATGTAGCCGAGGCATACATATTTCCAAAGGCAGGACTTTTACACAAGTGGATTTTCTACGTATTTGTATAAATATTTTACTAGTTTGCCAAATTTAGAAGATTTATATTCATGATGATGTCAAAATAACGTCAGAGCAACATGCTCATATGGCTTTTATATGTCGTGTTTTGTTGGCCTTAGAAGTGAATATGACCAACTTTGGAAAAAGTATCCAAAAATGTATATTGATATGTTTTTTGCTATTATGATAAAATAAGCAGAACTTAAAACTCTTTAGAGTATTTGATCGATTCTTTTTAACGATGAATCCAAAAAAAATAAAAAAAATTCTTTGAAGAAGAAGGTTTGAAATGTTGAATGTATGTCCTCATAAGACTTCATATGAAATTTCTGAACATATCACGACCCTTAAATGAAAGGTTTCTATGTTTATCATCACAACAATGTTCCAAAATGGGATAAGCCCCCTTTTACAATATATTTCCTGCCTTATTCATAAAAAATATTTCTGTTTTATACGAGGTTAATATAATAAAATTTCTATGAAAATTTGATTAATAAACCTTTTAGAAAACCTAAATATTTTTTTTATGAATTAGGTCCTTAGAAAAAATATTTTAAACAAATCTTATACAATTGTATTAACTTTTATTGTTGCAACCTCATCATTTACAAAAAAAATATATAACTTTATGTTACAGTGTTATATGGGATGTGCAATTAAAATTTCCTAAACCATAAATGGTCAACCTCTCAGACATTCTTTTATTACTATAGTTTTTTATATTTTGTGTTTGCAAAGCTTAGACAGACGACTTCCAACCGCAATTATATTATTTTGCATAATAATATTTTTACAGTATAAAATGATACTTTAAACTCTCAACCGCAATAACATCTAGTATCATCTCTAATATTAACTGCATATATAGTTATCAAAAAAATACCCTACATTAACTTACTTTGGTTTAATGTGGCATGTTGCAATGTATTTAATTGCTTATCCAAATCTTTCTTAGTATAATCAATTGCAAAAAAATCAAAGGTTTATAAATATTTGAAAAGCTATTGTTTTATGATTTCTTTATTTTTTATGTTAATTGTGAAGGTTTAATAATGATTAATACATCATCTGATATTTTCTTGCTTGTTTTTTTTTAATGTAGTGTCTTTTATTTATAAAAACTTTCAGTAGTTTTAGTATTTTAGTAATTTTATAACAAAAACACGTCAGAAGTAAGTCAAATAAATTATAGTTTTATTTGCCTGTAATTCGAGTTCATTTGTTATTTTTGTTTTTATGGCAGCAGTATTTAGAATTTTATATTTAATTGTGGTTAATGAAAAAAAATATCATAACATTTGAAGCTTTTTTAAATAAGTTCAAAAAATTTAATTTTAACGTTTTCATTATAATGAAATACTCGTCACAATTAAAAATAATAATAATAGAAATAATGATAATAATTACGAAATTTAATATTTATTAGTATTCAAAAATGTATTGGTGGCTAACACCAGCGGGCATACATATACATATGTGTGTATAGTCGTATTTATGTTTATATAAAGAAAATTATTTAACCTTGCAAAATATTTTACATATACACACAAATTTTCAAATAAGCAAATTTATTTACATAATTATTAGATTCTTTTAAAATTTAAGTCTAAGGGCCAATTTCATCAACTCTATTTAAATATCAATTCATATTTAAAAGTTTTTTTTCATTGAAATAAAAATAAAATATGCATATGAAAAACAACTTTTAAAATCTTTTAAATAGAATCGATGAAATTGGCCCTAAGAGAACTCAATAGTAATTAAGTTTGAAGAGTGAATCGAATTTAAGGACCATATCAGGTTCTTGCTTACAATTAGACACTGAAACTGGTCTTTCTTCTATTTGTATCAATCAACAATCAAATGGATATTATTTAACTTATTCCTTTTGTATGAACCTATGAATCGAAAGAAGAAGAGAGGAAAAGAAGACACATTTGTTAATGTATTTACAAATTTAAAATTAATATTATTTCATTTGATATTTATTTCAACATTGAAGCTAGAGCTACAGGTAGAAATAAAAAAAATTCTGCTAAGTCATCTCCCAGACTTGCAATTTTTGTTATTGCAATTTTTTAAAATTCTGCTTTGAAATTGCACAAGTGTCCACATTAGGAAATTTTAGTTTTGCAATTATGTATTAAAAAATTCAACTACACCACAAATATCCCTGAAAAATTAACAATTATATTTAATTTTTTTTATATTTTGCGTTTTTCATACAACTGAAGAAAGAAAATAACATAAAACGTCAAATACATTTAAATTAAGAAGGGTGAATTTCTAAACAAAAGAGAATTGCAGAGCACATGAAACTGGGATACATAATCTTCTCACCTCTCTCACCTATAAACTCAAAATTTTTTACAACAAAAATTTCAAGTCTGGACTAAGAAAATTTATATGTGATATTTATTGCCAGTTTAAAAGATAAATTGAACATTCATCTCATACAAAAATAAACGTTGAGCAACTTAAACTTATGTTTACATAAACTGACCAATTGGTCTTGGAGACGATCAAATAACCCGTCAATCAGGGCATATATGTGTTTGTCGTATGCTGTTTAGTTTAAAGAAGATGAACAACGGACAGACAAAGATATAAAACAAAAATAAGCAATTTAACGGCATATGTCCATTAAGGCCGGGGCACAATGAATCCGTCATACGTTATACTTCGCCTTTTTCAACTGACACTATCGCAACAACGGAGAAGGTTGGCACAATGAGTACTTTATTGACGGAAGCATTTGGACAGCTTCAATAGGCTGATTCTCAATTTTATTTATTAATGCAATTTTTTTATTTATTTTGTTTATTTGTTTTGTTTAATTTTATTTTGCTGCCAAAAAACACAAAAATCTAATTCAGAACATATAAAAAAACCAACCAATATCTGTCAAACTACTCAACGTACGCAAAAGGTTAAAAGTTGACCAGTTTTTGTACTTTGCGTTGACGGACACGTACTGAATGTAACAGCCCTCATAAGAAACCATGTATTTCAACTTAGTTGTCAGTTAAAAAAGGCGAAGTTTAACGTATGACGGATTCATTGTGCCCCGGCCTTTATTTGTAAAGAACAAATAATGTAACAGCAAAACTGTTGTAAATTACCCCAGTATATTCCAGGACCTCGTAGCACAATTAAAAAAATTTTGTTTTAGGAGTTTTTGGAATTGCATTCATTGAAAAAAGGGCAAAGAAGCAAGAAGAAAGAAAGTCAGATATATTTGCAATAAAAGTTATAAATAAAAAATAATTTTACTGATAACATTCTAACACCAGAAAACCATTATTGACTTGGACATTCTTAAAATTCATTGAATTAAAACGCCGGCAAAATAATAAAACCATAGTGTTACTTTAAATCTTTATCTCTCTAACATCATACTATAAAACGCCGAACCTTTTCAAGAGTTTAAAAATTAATTGAAACAATGGGCTGTAGAATAACACAACAGATATTGGCAGAACTCTATTGTTGGAAGAGTGACCGAAATTCTCTGGGGAAACCCAAGTAGTGAGAGGACGATAGAGATTTTAAGTTTTTAAAAGCAAACATTTCAGATCTTGATTAGCATAATAACAAGACATACAGAGTTCAGAGTTATGAAATCATCCGGCTTGCATGGGTGCTATTGACGATACAACATGTAGAGCTTGTCAAGATGATGATTAAACTCGAAGAATACATGTGTCACTGTTCAGCATTCAGTTAACTGGAAGATAAATCTTCCTTCTAAAAAATATGCCAGATATGGAATATCTTAGGAGTTCAGACTGGTAAAACCGAAGAAAATTTATTGAGGAGACTAAGTTGAAAATCTGTCTAAGATATATATTTCTTAATACGTGCACAAAACATGCTATAAAAGCATAGGTGTAATCCGAAACGGATTGGGTCAATTTTTACTTCCCCTCTTTTCTGTCTAACCTAACCTAACCTTACATTCTTTAAATCTGTTGTGATGTTATAGCTACAATTCTTTATTCAGAATGAATGAAGTTTGAAATTAGATATTTTAACACAGTTATTGCCAGTACTTAATGGTTTTAATGAAGATTGAATGCTCTCTTGCATATCTGCAACATGGCGGAGGTATGCAGCAGCTTTCATTATATACATATATAAAAAAAATTTTAACCATTGGAGTACCATGAATCAAAACAATTCCAATATTATATTTGCATTGAAAAATTTTTATGTACATAGTTTTGAATTTTACACTATCTGACACCACACACTGTGGATTAAACATATGAACGCTTATGTCTGTCATAATAACTTAAAGTTTTCTTTAGTGCAATTTTTCCTAAAAAATAAAATGGCTAATAGAGAGATATAAACTTTAGCCAGATTGAACAAAAATTAAATACTGGAAAAAAATTTAAAATTAATATTTTCTTTATATGTATTGCATACACTTTCATGTGCATTAAGTAAAATGCTGCTATTTTGATATGACAAACGTACATTCGAATTTTATTTATTTAAATTGTTTATGTGAAAAAAAACAATATTTTATTTATTTTTAAAAGAAGAAAATTATAATAATTTTATTTATTCTTGTTTTTTATTCTTTTAGTTTACTGGTAAAAAAAAAATAAAAATAGATTTTTTATTTAATTATCATTGCTAAAATGTTTTTTACTACATAAGTGACAGTAATGCTGACTAATTGTGCAAAAATGGTTCAATTGATATGTCGCTTAATTCTCTTTTATATGAAATACAATAATAATAGATTTTACAACAAGTGACATCATGACCCATTTACAAAATGTTTTGAATTAATTAATTGTTGTTGCCAGTAGTGAAGCTTAACATAACTATCAAAAATAAATGTGTGCGTATATGTATGTATAGTTACATAAGATTTAATTTATGTCTACCATCACAAATATATCTTCAGTTTTCATTAATAACAAGGTATATTATATATAATATACCTATATAATATATATATCTCATTTCGAGTTTATGATATCAAATTGTTTTATTTAAATTCTAGAAAATTTTGAAAAATATGGACGCAAGTGCATCACTTTTTTTTCTAAAGCAACAAAATAACTTAAATAAGCTATAAAAAGAACTTTTCTGGGCTCTACTGAAAAAAATTGATTTTTAAACATGCGGTCTTTGATGGAAACCTCAGATATTGGGTAAAATGAATTAAAAAAAGCATTAGCTTTTTAACACCGACTTAAAAAGGGGTGTTATAAGTTTGTATTGTGTGTCTGTGTATGTGTGTGTACGTACAGACCAAACGGTTGGACCGATTTTGATTTACTTTTTTCTGTTTGAAAGGTTACTTGATCGAGAGTGTTCTTAGCTATGTTTGAAAACAATCAGTCCAGCCGCTTAGGAGATATCGCATATTTTCTAATTTTTTTTAAATTTTTATTTTTTAATCAGAAATAATTTTTAGTCAGGCTTAAGTTCAGTAATTTCAATTCTTTTTATTGAATAAAAGATTTTTATTAATTAATGTGAGTTTCTAAAGAAGAGAAGCAAAATTAAATTAGACTTTTAAGCTGGGGGAAATACCGATATTTTTCTGTGCAGCAACGCACTTCATCAGCACCCTAGTCTATCTACTTGGGTAGAGATTGTTATTAACATCAGCTATTTAACGTAAATTCTAATGAAACGGAATGTGAGAAATGATTGTTGTGTACAATTATTGATTTACCTTACCTTCGGTAAATACATATGTCAGTATCACTATTTATTTCCCCTGTTTTTCCATTTTTTCATTTTTCTATTTAGGTTAGCACGAAGTTCTTCTCTTCTTTAGAAACTCATATTAATTAATAAAAAAAATATTTCATTCAATAAAAAGAATTGAAATTACTGAACTTAAGCCTGACTAAAAATTATTTCTGATTAAAAATTCACTATAGTTCAATTAAAAATCTAAAAATTTTTATTTTTTGTTATTACTTAAAAATTTTTTTAAAAAATGAAAATCTTAAAAACCGCGAATATTTCTTGAAACAGAATAAATTAAATTAAGCTCGGGTCCAGCCGTTTGGTCTGTACTAGGGTGATCGATTATTCGTTTTTTTCCAGAAAACCAGAATAGTTCGAATATTTGAAATTATAAAAAACCCGGTTTCGGTTTTTACAATTCAGGAAAAACCGGTCAACCGGTTTTTTTAAGTAAGAAAATTATTATAAAAAATTTTGATTTTAAATTGCTTTATAAAAAAAGGGTTAACAGTTCATGTTAATACTATAAAACAATATAGAAATTAAAGGTAAAACATAAAAATTAACTTCATATACTTATGTATAGTACATAAATATTTATATGTATATAATATAAAGTTGAAGAATAAACTCTACATACAACCATAATTTTTTGGGTTTGTGGAAACTTGGGAAGAAATTCAAAAAATTAAACATGCCAATAATAAATATGTTTATACAAAAAATAAAAAAATAATTATAGCACCTATAGTAGCAAAAATATTTAAAATACATAGGAGAAAAGTCTGCATACAGGCATAAAATACATAAAAAAATGCGTGCCAAATGTTTGATGTCGTCAACTTGTTTGAAAATTCTGTGATTTCCGGTACCAAGCCGTCAACAAATGGCATCCAAATATGGTCTATTATGTTGTTGTAATTATAATTATTTTTTAATTTTTTATTTTTTGTAAAAATATATATATTATTTATTTTTATTATATTGGCATATTTAATTTTTTGAATTTCTTCCCAAGTTTCCTCAAACCCCAAAAATTATGGTTGCATGTAGAGTTTATTCCTTAATTGTATATACATACAAATGAATGTATGGACAAGGTGAATGTATTTATATAAAATATGAAGCAAAATGGCAATAAAACTAAAAAAACTTTTTGCAACTGTATTTTGACATCCATTGCACACCATAAGGCCAATTTCATTCACCTCTGCTATCACCTCATAAAATTAATTCTCTTAAACTTCATGTTTCAGTAAATGTTGCCATGCTCTAAAAAAGCTAAGAGTATTTACACTAAAAAAATACTTACGAAAATTAACAAAACATGCAAAATGTACAAATCGAAAAGTATTCGACTCAGCCGGTTTTTAAATTGTAAAAAAAACCGGACTATTCGACATTCGAAAAATCAACATTTTGAAAAAACCGACAACCGAATTTTGAAAAAACCGGATTTTAAAACCGGTTGAAAAACCGAGTCGATCAGCCTAGTCTGTACGTTGACTTAAACTAGTGATGAGCGATAGCGCGATTTTTTAATAATATTGCTTCTTGTGAACGTGATTTCTAAATCGCTGTTCTTTTAAACTGTGACTGTGATCACACTTTAGCAATATTTTGGTTATAGCAGTTCTGTTATTTTGAGAAAATCTAATAAGAAGAACAGCAATGAAATTAAACAGTGACTGTGATCACGGTTTAACACATTTCAGATCTTCTGCTTTAAAAGTATTTATTAGTATTGGTGTTTTGATAAATACTAATAAGAAGAGCAGCAAGAACAAGCAATTAGCAATCAACCCCGTTCAAATATTGACAATAAATAAAAAAAAATATATAAGAGGCAGAGAAGCTGAAGGTATAAAAAAAT
Source organism: Tachina grossa (assembly GCA_949987645.1). NCBI lineage: Eukaryota > Metazoa > Arthropoda > Insecta > Diptera > Tachinidae > Tachina > Tachina grossa. The sequence goes on from OX465275.1 coordinate 34,368,909, forward strand.
TAATGTGGTAGCTTTATTTATTGTAAAGTAGCATGCAAGAACAATCACAGTTTGTATGAAAGAACTATATTTTCAAAACCTGTTACCTGCTAAATTCCGTAACTGTTGTGATTTGTGATTTTTTAATCGCTGTGAAAAAGTAATAGGTTTCTAATTATCGCTCAACTCTAACTTTAACAGACACACATTACAAACTTATAACACCCCTTTTTTAGTCTTGGGTTAAAAAACAAAAAAACGCATACATATTTTAGGTCTTACAAAAAATTTTTAAGTAACAGCAAATGCTTTTCTTATTCACTTTACCCATTGCTTAACCGAAAATTGTTTATTTCTCCAGTTATCATATGTTTCTCTTCAAAGAAGGATATGCTATTTTTCGGATAACTCTTTCATGATGCTTAGCATAAAAATTCATTTATAAAAATATAGACGTTTTCGAATAACTCATAATGGCACTCATTATAAAATAAACCACTATCACCTTTTTTATGGTACAACTTATTGTCCAAAAAAATATCTTGCAGTCAACAGTTTTACTCAGTTTTAATATAAAACCTAAACAAAATTTTTAAATTAAAGCATTTGCAAACCTTCTAATCGCTTTATAATTAAAACCTTAAGTTTAATTTTATCAGTTGCATTCTTTTCGTAATTTTATAAAACTAGTCATTGCTCAAATTCTGCTTCATTAATCAGAATTAAAAATTTTTCAATTGTAAATGCATTTAAACACTTTCACTAAAATGTAGTTTTTTTTTCTTGTTATTTCACAAACTTAACTAAATTTTTAAATAAAATTTAATTAAAGTTGATTTTTTAAATAAAACTGCATTATATCCACAATAAAGTAAACAGTTGTCAACAAAAATGCCATTCAATTCAATTTGATTGAACCCAGTTGTAATTGATTTCAATTCAACAACAAGTGAATAAATTACAATACATTTATATTTACTATGTTTATATTTATTTACATACATACGAACACATATATTTGCACATGTGCATATAAACGCATAGTTGCTGTACAAAAGTGCAAACAGACATATTTTGTAAATACGAAAAACTCAGCAGCCAATAAATAACTACCCGACGGTGCATTCATTCATTAGCGTTTTAATCCTTTTTCGAAGAAGTTTTTATTTACAGCTGATCGACTATATCCTGTATAAACACAGAGAAAACAGATTCGTTGTGACAACCGAATTTGTTGCCAATTGAATTTTGGCGGTTGCAGCAACTATCATAGAATTCTGCTATATCGATTGATATTTTCTTGTGGTACCACTATATTTTAATTATAACGCTAAACCCAATAGTTGCAGCAACAGAAAAAATTGGTTAAAAGTATGGAATTTGAAATAAACATTATTCTTGCTACCGAAAATTTGGTTAATATAATTAAAAGAATTAAAAGAATATCATAATAAACGCAAATAAAAATACACAATTTAAGAAATTTATTATTTGACATATTGGCATAAGTTTATTTTAATTGAAATTTATTTCCTAATGGCGAAGCATGTATATATACATTTCTTCCACCACACATTTTGAAAAGCCACAAATCTGTTATCTAATGCACAGACTTTCAAAAACCATTTGAGAATTCAAAAATCATAATATCTTTGAAAGTCACAAAAGTTAATTTTTTAATTTGCTGCTATAAACTATGATAGTAAACTCAACCTCTAGTTAGTTGCAGCAACTGATTGAAAGTTTTTATTTTAATTTTATTATAGAACGACAATTTTTTAGTTGCTAATACCAAAATTTGGTAGTAAAATTCAATTCGTAATATTTTATTCGGTTGTGCTAATCAATCAGTTATTTAGTCATGACAAAAGCAAACGCTCGGTTGATGCAATCAATTTAAGTATTGTCACAATCATATCTTTGTTACAATTATGCCCTTATGGCAGTGAACATGGATTGTTTTTTAGATTAACAGAAAATTGATAGCGTGAACTGAAATATAGTTAATGCAAATGATATTTTATTGGACTAACCGCTTTCCAACCAATCTTTTTTCTGGGTGTACATACGTATGATTAATTTTTTTTTATTTTTTTTTTTTTTTTTTTTTTTTTTTTTTTGTTATAAAAAGTTTTTAATTTGAATAAATTGACTTTAAGCTTCATAATACTATAGAGCCAGAAGCAAGAGCAGTTTTGGATCTTGATTTCGTCTGAAATTTCAATATATATATAAAATTATTAAGGAAGTTGCGTTATGATGCTACATGGTTCCCACCTGCTTGCCCTCAGTGCAGTGGTTGAAAAAAGTTTTCCAATATTATGCAAAACAAAAATTGACCGCTTATTGTATCCCAATGGTCATTAATTTTAAATGAAATCACTCCATAAACCTGTGAACAAAAATAATATAGAGACTATGAAAGAAATTTGTATTATAAACATTTAGAGAAAAATCTGAATAAGAATTATTATAATTTATTCAATAAGGCTCACAACACAAGTCTAATGCATTGTTGTTATTCTATAGCTGAAAGTTGTTTGTTGATTTCATTTCCTCCTATTTTAATTACTCTTATTAGCTAAATATAATATTATGAACTGGTAACATAAAAGGAGGTCTCAAAAAAGTCTTGAGCTTGTGTTGAAAACATCTTCCGAGTCAAAAACTTCCAAAATATCAAAATAAAGTATCGAACAAAAACTTTTTAAAAACAATTTTAAAAAATTAGAAATTGATTTAGAATCGAATCGAGATGTTTGTTGTGAAGTTTTTACTTTAAGCTTTGCAACTAACTAGGTTGGTGTACGTAATTCTCAATAACATTTTAAGAGTTTGTCTATAAAAAAAATGAATTTTTGTAGCTTTCCTCAAAAAGTTTCTAATTGAAGTCTACTTATGAGCATTTTAATAAAAAACTAAATTAGTGAATAACCAATAATAAACTAATGGAGAAACTTAATATATTCATACATTTTGTTTAAAAAAAAATATCATAAATATAAATTGTTAAATTTTGAAAAAGTTGCAAGACACAAAATAGTTATAGTCATTCCTATTTTGAGGGACTTTTCGTGTAACGAATCCCAAAATATTCTCGTAAAGTTTGAAATATTGTTCATATATTTTGGTTGACTGGGGAAGGCAACGAAAACAGATCGCCTAATAATTTTGGGCACATTTATATTTTTAATTTTGCTCCGATTTTCACTTGGTAATTTATACATACAGCCTTTGAAAATCTAGAAGATAAAAGTTAATTTTAATTATTTGTGCTCAAATTTTATTTATTTCTTTATTATAAAACATTTACATCTGCTCAAAATCTAGCAGATTTTTATTAAAATCTTTATGAAAATCTTAATGGTTTACACCAAGCTTTTTTTGACACTTATCAAGATTTTCCAAAACTTCAACCAAATAACTGCAATGTAGCCAATTCCCACACCATTTTAAGTAAAAATTTGGAGAATAAAACCCATAGTTGTATTACTAAGTTCTACTAGATTTCAAGTAGATTTTTACAAAATCTAGATCTGAAGTAGATTTTATTTTGCATGGGATATCTACTGGATTTTGCCTGAAATCCCGTAAATACTAGGTTTTGCTCAGATGTAAACGCATTAATGATTTGATGTTGTGCTATTCTGCTAGTGCTTACCAGGATATTAAAAATAAGCTTTGGTGTATTTGTTACTTTAAAATTATCACATAGAATTTGGCTCATAGAGGAATAGGAATTTTATAAGAAATTTTTTTTTTATATAAGAAATTTACAGTCTGGCCCATGACGTCAACAAGAAATTTTTGATCGACAACTTGTATTAAAAACAACAATAAAAGAAGAAAATTTGATTTTTTTTCAATATATTTCTACTACAGCTGAAATAAATTGTTTTCTTAGAGTGTATATTAAGAGAAATTCAAATAAAAATGTAGTGTATGTAATTCAAGTGAGTGGCAGCCTAAGTAAGCGATACAAAGTTTTTAAATGACATCGTGGAAGAATTCGTTGATATATTTTGCACTTTTTAAAATAATGTTCTTAAAATTTATTGACATTTTTTTCCACATAAAAGTTCGATTAATTGATCAACAAGTTTTTCTTTATAACAAGATGTTTAAAAAAAAGAACGTTAATAATTTATATGTATTTTGCAATAAAAGTAGAATTTTATTGTCATCCATTTCGCTAGCTTTTCATATTCTGATATTGTATCTGCATTTCATAAACTTATGTTATTAACTATAATGTCCTTCTTGCAAAAACCTGGTAAGTAGGGAACACTAATATCGAATTATTGTTTTAAGCCCTTGTCAATATGCATTATAATCTATATCGAACACTGTTTTCTGTATAAACTAATAATATCTAGGAGAGAATTTCAACAGAAATGGAATAAAGTTGCTGCGACTAACGAAAGTCTAATAAACTTTTGGCTGACTATTTCAATTGAACTAAATGTGTAATTACTGTCAATCAATTACTTCATTGTATTGAATATGCAATATATAACTAAATTTCCAAAAACTACAGCCTACAAAATGACTACATCTATTATAATGAATTACTGGGTAATGACCCTGGTTCATTTGTGTGTTTTTATGGGAGTGAATAAAAGCAAATAGCGATATAGCAAGCACACAATGCTAGTGCGTATTTAAGTCTTTAATGCGTGTGTTATTTTGATATTACATTATAGTATTACCAATTAAATAGTCTAAAAACTTTTTGTCAAATGAAAAAAAAAACGTATTTTCTATTTTCTTATGCATTATAGACATTCCAAAATTTTTGGAAAAATCCAATTTAGAATCTTATTAATTGGAATAAAAAGTCAAAGATTTTTTTATGATACAGTAACTGCTAATTCTTTGACTCAAAGAGGTCAAGGATTCATATAATTAACCATGGCACCTTTTATGCCAGACCTGCACTAAAAGCTTATTCTATTGCAAAAGTTATTTACTCTTTCAATTTTATTTTTTTTTTTTGCATATATTTATTTATTGCATCTCCAAAAATTAACTAACAAAACATTTTTAAATCTTAAATCTAGATACCGACCAATGTCGGACATAAACTTGTAATAATAATTAATAATACATTAATGTCGTACTAAGCACAAAGTTTTATCTGGAGTAATGCTTATTAGAGCGCTAGTGTCTCTCTAGTATATTTTTGAATTTGTGGCTACATATTTTTCTTTAAGAATCGATGCCTGTGTCATACTACACATCTTCTGTTAAAAAAGTCAAATGATTTTCAGAATTTTAATCTAATAAAGAAAATAAAAAAATAAATTTAAAAAAAGTAAAATGTCTCACAGCACACTTAATGAGTTAATGTTTCGTACTAATTAAATTGAAATTTTCACACAGTTTCAAGCAAAGTGTTGAAATTTTATTGCTCTTACAATTGCATTTTAACTTGTAAAATCATCTTTTTAATTTGTTGAGAATAAGTTTTTCGTAACCTTATCATTGATTCAGAGTAGATTTTAATTTATTCGCTCATTTAATCATTAATTCATTAATCCTTATGCGTTTGGAATGCAAAAGTCTGCATATGTACATGTGCGGTTTGAGATGATGTATTCCTGAATAGTTGTTCACTTACGACAATTTGGTATGTGTGTGTGTATGTACGTGAGTGTGTGTGTGTGTGCATATGCCTTCCTTTATTTCCGTCTCACGTTAATAGTTGTGAGAAAAAAATTTTTTTTACTGCAAATCGTTTCGGTGTTAAAGTGAAATTTTTAAGCAACTATGAAATTTAATAATATATTTGTATATTTATCGTCATTATATTTTGGATTTTTTTTTTCATTATGAATACGTTTAAGATATAAAAATAAATTTTGGTTTGATTATTATAATTATTTTTTAATAAGCTTAAGATATTTCTTATTTTATTTTTAGGATATTTTTTTCATGCTCATTTACAGATATGCCTTTAAGTTGTTGTATCGCTTATTATTATTTTTCTATATTAAATATCTAATAAGTTTTTTTGCCTACTAGGATGAGCATGAACCTTATTTTATTAAATAAGTAACAAATATCATTAAGTTACAATTTAAAACTAATCAAATTAATAGCTGCAAATTGTTCATAGTAGGCCAAAAAAAATTTTTTTTAATAAGAAATAAGCAAGAAACGGGCATGTGGCTTATCAATTAAAGCTAGGTTCCACTATCCTATAAAATCATAAGACTTTCTTATGAATTGTTGTTGTCTTTTGAAAACTTTTACAAGCTACATCATACCAGGGGTTGTATTTTCTCAAATATTGTACCATTTTATAGCATAGTGAATCCAAGATTTAAACAGCAAATTGCAGTAGCAAAACAAATTGCTAATACTCGTAGTTTTGTAAACAATTTGCTTTATATGCCAAATGAGTTCTCCAAATGATGTCTTTCTGAATGAAAACAATTATCATATCCCGGTTCAATGGAATCGTTCTAAGTCGAGTAAGTCTGTAATTAATTTTGATTGCAACTACGCCATATTGTTCAAATGCAAATGCAAATTTGTATTAATTTAAAGGCAACATTTTGCAAAGCTTAAATGATTAGAAATCACTATACATCACTTAAAATATTTCAAATACATGGTTTTATAAATTATATAAATGTATATTATATTATTTTGACATGACTAATATTATACCTTGAAACTTTCTTTAAAACCTTAAGGCAAACATTTTTTCTCACCCGCATATGCTACTACTTGCTTCTTAAGCAGCATTATTTGTAATTTAAATAATTTGAAAATAAAATTATTTAGTTAGAAAAAAATGTATAAAGAAATCAAAGCCATCCCAGCAAACACTAGAACGAATAATTCAAATGAAATATTTTTTTTTTTAAATCTATAGAAAGTTTTATATTTTTAGATTCAAATTGCCAAATTATTGATGAATGTTAAGGTAAAAATAAATACATAAATTTGAAAACTGAATGATACAAGTAATCGTAATGATACTAAAAATATTTTTGCTCTGAAACATCAGCAGACAATCTTAAATAATAATAAGTGTGTCATGTGTCATCTATTAAGAGATTACTCTTGACGGCTAATAGTGCGCCATTTTACATGCATCTTTGTGGGAGAGGGAGAAAGTTTTTTACACCTTTGGCTTACTAGTATTTTTCTTTCTCATTACAAGATCTAAATTTGAGCTATAAAAAACCAATGCATGTCATATCTGTCTAAATTTATGACGCGAAGGGTACATAGGTTTTGCCACATATAAATGTAGCACTCAGTTTGATTTTAAGTCATTTCAAATATGTGTTGAACAAAGCTTTATGTTTGCTGGGCTTGTGGCAAGTAAAAGTATGAAGTGGCACACACTATACACAATACATGCATTCACATACATACATATATTTAAATGCAAATGTCTATATACTATCCAACCATTATTATCATTTAATAGAGCATATAAACAAAGTAAAACAAATAAAAAAAAGAAATTTCACGGTCAAATGCCAATGTATAATTATGTGTTCATGGAGGGTCTCATTTATCTACTTAGTAATTTTTTCTCTATCAGTCTCTAATGCTGCTGAATCTCTACACATGTCACTTTAGAGTTTTCTTTTCTCAAATAAACATAAAACTAATTTGTTTCTATTGAAGGAAAACACTTTGACATCAGACCAAATCAGAAATAAAGTGATTTTTTACATTCGCTTAAATGTGTGATTGCCAGTGGGTGTGTGTGGTATTTTGTACAAAATTTTTGCAAAATAAAAATTACCGGATAAATCAAGTTATATTTTGTAATACGCTGGATAATGTTGATAAATGTGTTTTTTTTTATATTGAATTTCTAGAGCATTTCGTGCATTAAATGCAGTTCAACTACAAAAATTTCTCCAAAATATACAGTAGCGATCAAAACATAATCATTTATTCAATGCAAAACACATTCCAAAATTTTATCGCTTCTGCTACTGTTGTTTAAATGCAAGAATGCTGATGTGTTGCTAACATTTTGAAAATAATTTATATCTTGAGTTTTGAAATTTATTAATATCTTTACAGAAAAAATTCTGATTATACACTTGAGTATTACTAAGTTCCTAATTGGCTGAATGGTGCCATTAAAATTATATTGACATGAAAACAAGCAAAAGTAAAATATAAAAAATTTCGTATTTGTGTTTCATACTTATTTTTCACCGAAGAAAAGTATAAAAATATTCAGACTACGCTTGATGTGTTAAAATTTTTGCAGCTTGTATGAAGAGTACAAATAATTTTTTCAAAATTACGCATTGAGTTTTAACAAATATCTGCCCACATACTTAAATATCAAATTTAATTAAATTAAAGCAATTGAAAAGTTTAGTTTCTCTTTTGTTTAGCCATCTATATGTTAAGGCCCTTGCTGGTGCAATTAAACCAATGTTTTGGTCCAATGAACTTTAACATTTTAAATATATATATACAAAAAATGTATATGTATGTGTATATTTCAGTCTGTCTATAAAACAAAACAACATCCAAATAATCTAACTCTTTGAAAAATAATTTATTTATAAATACACTACTCTGTTTTTTACTAATCTACTTTCATGTGAGTACGTACCTTTCTTCATTTATAAAATTACTGTCAATTACACTATAATCTACGTCTCTTTGTTATATTTTTGTTTAGTTTCTGTTGATTTTTGGTACAATTTAGTTACTGTCAAACTGTCAGTACGCTGGTATATATGTATGCACATACATACATAAATTTGTGTTCGAATGTTGTTGTGTTTTAAGGTTGCACCACATGATTTCATTAAAATTATAACAAAAGCTTTAGTATTTATCGAGTTGAAGTGTTGCTGCCTGCCCCTATATGATGATTTTGAGTAAACAAATTTAATTTCAATTGATGCAGTGCCTTTTAAGTATTTTCCAAATAATTTTTTAAATACTGTAGTGTTGTTAAACCTTTTGTAAACCAAAATTATTTTTTCTTTTTTTTATGTGTACAAAACGTTTAACGTTTATGTTTACAATTCGTTTTGTAAACTTTTTGTAAACCAACATTAACTTTCCCGAATACGGCAGCACGTTTATAATATTTTATAGTATAGATATAAATTAGTATAGATTACTTTATTGTAAATATTATACAACAATAAAAAAATACATATAGCGCCTTCAAAGTTCAATATGTATGCACCTTTTAGATCAAAAACTTATTCAAAAATGTATTATACTTATATTATTTACTTGCTACATTAATTTTAAATAGACATTATAAATTTAATATAATCTGAACCAATCTAATCTGAATGTCAAAACTTAGCAGGTGACTGAGAGTGCATTAGAAGAAATATTACAAATATAAATGCTACATAGTTTCTCATATATACATACAAGACAAATACAAATATCACTTTTATGCATACAGGTAACATGCGCACAAATGTGTGCGTTTCAATATTTTACATTGATTCATACATTCAGGCATTCATGCGGTTATTCCTTTAAATCACAAATACAATAATATGGCATGAATAAATGGATGCTTTCATTAGATTTACGAGCAAACGTAAATACAAAATTTACTTACATACATTTATATATACATATGTATGTATATACATAGTGTTATAATACGTATGCATTTACGTTAGTGTAGATTCTTTTGCATTCTAATGTGGGCATACAGTTGAGCTTATGTGTGAGTTATAGTGTAAATTTAAGCTGCATAAATGTCTTGACAAATATTTCCTAAATATTCGAAATTTCCATTGTTATAAGTTTTTTACTTTTTTTTTGCTAAATGTGATGTTCAATTTTGCTTAGTTTTCACCAAAATGAGCAGCAGCAACAAAACTATTGCAACCATAACAACAAAGTTAAAAAATATTATATATAGCAAATTTTTAATGTATTTAGCTCGAGTTCGATTTAAAAGGCATACGGTAAATAAATATTATCATGATTAATAAAATGACACCAAATTCCTTAAAGCCGTAATTCTAAGTAAAATACATATATACAACCTTACTTATAAATAAGGATGTTTAAAACGAAACAAAAAGCCTTTATAAAACCTTAATAATTTTTGTAAATAAGGCTGATTAATGTTAATGTTAGCTTTTTGGATCGTATTATAATTCATCCTGCAAGCAATTGTTGTGTGACCTCCCAGTGCTCTCGAACATTCTAAGGAAAGAGCCAGCCACTTCGTCATATTGATGAAGTCTTCAGTATAGGTATTATATTAAAATGTATTCTTATTTATAAACAAGTAAAATCGATACAAACAGTTAATATAAAGAATTACTTAATTTCATTTGATATAATGAAAACATAATACTAGTTTTGTAAAATATATTAATATTATAATATGATAATATTTACTTTCTACCGACAAATATTTAACTATTTTGTTTGCTGGGTTACCACCAACTTAAATATGAACCAAAGGCAACATTATATAATAATAGTAAGAATTTTTAATATATTCTGTTGTTATTTGTTGCTAATTTAATTACAATTATTATCTTATTATTAAATAATAACAATTTAAGATTTATGTTTTGTATGCATATTTTGGTTTATAATTTATTTGTAGAAATGGTTGAGAGCTAAATTTTCACAGAAAAAAATTTGCTTTCGATTAAAGATTTGTACTTTTAAACTTTTAGATGTCCTCTTTTAGATTAAATTTACGAGGTATGTAAGTGATCAGTCTCATACATGAAAAACCTTTAAGAGGTTCTGCAAATGCAGTGTAATTAAAAAAAAAAATCCGCTAAAGCTGTTAGACTATATTTTTGCTAAGAATCGCTACTGTATGATTCAGCTCCAGCAGTTCTATGTTGATTCTTTTTTAGTTCTTCTTTATGTACACACAGAAAAATTGCAACTTAAAACCTACGTAAAAAAGGTTAATCTAATTTTTTTTGGCAATGATTTTGCTTCATATGTGTTTTATGTTAATCTAACATAATTTATAGTAAGTTTCAAAGAAAATTTTTCCATTTTAATATTTACATACTGTTTAATTCAAAATTAAGAATCATGTGGAATCAAAGTTACTTCAAGTTGAAACAACATGAATTTAATTTAATGTAGTAATTAATTATATTTGATTAATTATTTAACTTAAATGTGGTTGACATAGACATCAGAAAAATGTTTATTTGTATATAAATTGGCTTCTCCGGCCAAGATTTGAACTTATGGCGTCGTGATCAACGTGCTAACGCCTGCAGCCACAACAATTTTAAACATAAATATAAAAAAATTTAGTTCAACATTATTTCATTGATCATTTAACATACAATTTATTTGAAAAGTTTTAGTTAAAAATAAAAAATGCAAAAAACTTTGGCTCCACTCCAGGATTTGAACCTGCGATCCTCTGACTGTAAGTACAGTGTCTACCAGCCAGCAGCAGTTTGTCACCTGTTTACAAAAATAAAAAAAATAAAAACAATACAAAAACAACACAAATAATCACAAAAGTGTATTTCAGCTATGAATAAAACAAATAAACACCAACACACTGAAACAACATATTATTTCTTGTAAATTTAATATGATTTGAATGAATTTGAATCAAACTTTTTGCATGGTGATTTTACATTAGTTTTTTGTCCGTGTGTACTTTTATAATGAATATATTAAACAAAAAATGTGCATAACAAATTGAGGCAATATTCAAGATAATTTTTTACTTAGAAAAAAATTGGCCTTAACATATGTCTTATATTCAGATAAAGAGCATAACTTCTGATGAATACAAACAAATATTTCTCCAATCAACACCTTTTAAAAAACATTTCAAGTATTGAAATTTTTTAACAAAAGCTTAGTTGCCTCAATCAAACTTTCAATTGAACTCGTAATAAATTAAAATTATAGACAAAAGTTACATTCACTGAATTAAGTTTTTAATTAATTATATGATTTTATTTTCAATTAAAGGTGTTGCTGGGAGAAAAAACTTTTACTATAATATAAAACAACTAGTTAATTTTAACATATTTTTTCTTTAAAGGACAAAAAAATATTTACTTGGTATGACGGTGAAATATCAGCAAATGAACTTTACAATGGACGTCTAAATCTCATTACAAACCATGATGATTACGGCAGAGCATCGGCCAATTTAACTGCAATACGAGAATCAGATCAGGGTTGGTACCACTGCCAAATAGTTTTTCCCAATCGTACACCAAGTATACGTAATAATGGCACATGGTATCATCTAACGGTGCAAGGTGAGATTTTTAAATTACTAAAAACAAAAAACGCACACGCATACAAACGCACACAACTGCTTTCATGTACACATACATTTAGGACAATTGTCATACACATGCTACAATAATGGAATACAAATGCAAAACATGAATCCAAACTACCGCAACAAATAATACAATTGTGTATGACGCACTTAAAGCATCAATGTACTGTTCTCATCCTTGTTAAGTTGTGTAGTTGAAATTCTCAATGAAAACAAACTAATGAACTTTTATTGTGTTTCAATATCTTTTTTTCGGACCAATTTTGTCATATGTGTGTGTGTGTTTTTTTTTATTTCTTTGGTTACTTTTTTGCTTTTAGGTGGCTCTCTGATAAAAATACCCCCAGTGAATCAAACAATCATGGAAGGACAAACGGCTTTCTTTCATTGTGTTATGAAATATCCAAATTCCTCAGTGACATCTTGGTACAAGGATGGTGTTTTATTGCAAGATATACCCGATCTAATACATCGTTCACGTTTGAGTCCACAAGGCAGTTTAAGTATTGACCCAACTATGATGAGTGATTATGGCGAATATGAATGTCATGTACGCAGCAACGATGATGAAGTCCAAACGGCCAAAGCATTTCTTAATATACAATGTATGTATGTTACTTTTGTTTTGTCATTTGTATGCATAGCTGATTTTAACAGCTTTTGTTGCTTTTGTTTGGGGGGCATTTCATTTTAAAAGCTTTACGAATTTATAGAATTATTGATTTTCGTTTTTATTTTTATTTTAAGTGAGATCTGAGTAGTTTGGATATATAATTGAACCTTTAATACTTTTTGACGCCACATCAGTACAATACCAAAAAAATTTTACTTAGATACTCTACTTTTTAACAATAATAAATATAATTATACCAAGTCATAACCGCCAAAGAAGCTTAACCGAAAATTTTTTGGACCTCGCTGCCTTGACGATCGTAAATAATATATTGTAGTCAAAAAATTAGATTCAAAAATTATGTCATTTTAACTTTTTAAGCAATTATGGCATGATATGATGATTAAAAATTCTAATTTTTTCACAAAATATATTAATAAACAGTTTAGTTTCCCTTACCGATTTGATATATGTATTTTCAACTTATTGTTTTCTATATTAAAACACATGTTCAAAGTGGCTGATAAAAGAAGGCCTTTCATAAGCAAAAGGAGCTACTGCTTTGAAAATTAATTTTTATCAAATAAATTAGTATTTGTTTGTGGATTATTGGCATTACATTAATTAAATTTATTATTAACAATATTAGAAAATATTGAGCTAAGGATCCATTGTAGATCAACATGTGCCCTTCTGAGACGTACTGTACGGTTTTCGTTAAGTAATTTAACTTTTCGCTACAAATAGGGAAAAAGGCATTCTAAAATTATAAACAATTGTTTTTAAGTTCAGAACAAATCGTGAACAAATTAGGAACAGTCTTTACAAAAATACCATAATTTAATAAATCTAGAACAAATTGTAGTAAAATCGTGAACAAATTGTCCAAATAACTATAAGTTAATAAATTAGGAAGACTCTGTTCAATTCAAGAACGATTGGTAACAAAATAAGACGGATGTGGCATCAAAATAAGACTGATTGGCAACAAAATGAAAACAACAGTTCGTTATCAAAACAAGAATTTTTGGTAGTAAAATCATAAGGAGTTTTTCTTAAATATTAGTACGAGTATCAAGGTAAGCACAAGTGGACTTAACTCAAATTTGATACCAAATCTTACAAGTATAATTAATTTTTCTACCACTTTTTTCTCTGTGTATTCACTATTTTTTTTTTTTTTTTTTGAAAAGAATTATAATTTTAGGATTGGTTGTTAATTTATATAATATAATATAATTTGTCAATGACATGAGGCCTTTCATAAGTAACCAGAAAATATTAGTAGAAAAATTCTGTTAAAGCAATAACCGATCATGGGTACTTTCGTCTATTGCCTTATTTTCGTAAAAATTTTCACTTTTCTCAAAAAAAAAAAATACCTTCAAATTGAAATGCAATGGACTTAAATGTTCTCAAAAATATTTGCCATAAAATCAACATTAGATCTTAGAAGACCCCTAAGCTTCGAGTTTAACTTAAGAACGAAAATTTAAAGTCATCATTAATAATGAAGAAGCTACACTAAGTTGAACGAAATATCGGATATAATAAATAAAATTGTAAATTGATTACAAAAGACCTATAGCTGTAATAAAATCTATATATAATTTATATATGAAATATGAAAATTTGTTTTTGTTTTCAATCGAAAGTTTCATTTCGTTATTGTGAAACAGGCCATATGTTTTTTGTGCCGATTCACCATAGTGATACGCCAAATGCTGGGAACTTCTACACCAATTTTAAAAATATTGCTACTTTTCATAATAATGCCGATATTCGATGTTTGATGTAAATGTTCTTGCATTAGTGCAAATGTAAAATATCGTAGCTTTTTTTTAAATCGAACAAAAAATACACACACAATCGAAAGAAAAGCTACGATATTTTGCATTTTCAATATATCAAAAGCATTTGCATCAAACATCGAATACCGCCAATGTAATTTTTTAATGTTATTTGCAATCAAATGGAATGCCCCTTACACACAGTATAATGTTGCAAAATAAAAAAAAATTCTTGCATCAATCGCTTATAACTTATGTTTCTCATTCACAGATAAGGCGAAGGTAATTTTTGCACCACCAGAAGTTTATTTGCCGTATGGTCAGCCAGCAGTTTTGGATTGTCATTTTCGTGCTAATCCACCATTGAAAAATCTTAGATGGGAAAAGGATGGACTTCTCTTTGATTCATACAATGTACCAGTAAGTACTTAATGCTGAATTAGAAACTCATTGATCAGATTTTTTCATCAGCAATTTTGCAAACACGTTTCTAAAGGAAATGCTGTGTAGTTGAAAGTTTTATGAACTCCTTCTCTTTACCTTGCATTAATATATTTTTCATCCTTAGGGTGTATTTTATAAAATGAATGGCAGTCTGTTCTTTTCAAAAGTTGATGAATCACATGCTGGCAGTTACACTTGCACACCATACAATGATCTGGGTACCGATGGTCCATCGCCTGTCATTAATGTAATTGTTTTGCGGCCGCCAATATTTACAATAACACCGAAAGCAATTTACATACAGAAATTAGGTGAAACTGCTGAATTTCCATGTCAAGCCATCGATCGAGATGGCACCAATCATCCTTCTATTGATTGGATAAGGGTAAGTGTTTTCTTTTATGTTTTGTTATTCAGGCAGAGTTATTCAAGCAGAGTTTGATAAAGGAAATAAGCTTAAGTAACTGATTTTATGAGAGAGATGTTTTTGTTTGCATATAAAAAGTTTATATTGTTATTTTAAATAACTTGACGTAGTACATACATTGTAACTTATATGTATATAAAGAGTGGAAGCTTAAAGTTCATATTTCTCTATAACATTTACTTTAGTATTCCAAATTATTTTCAATCCATTTGTAGAAGCCCGTTAGTTTTGTAAATATAGCCGGCAAAAATCGACTATCACCACACTGTCTTACGCCGAGCGATATAATGCCCATTTGATAATATTTGTCTTTGCCATTGTCAGTTTTGCTATGAAACAGTGCACCTCCGGAGTCACCTTTACAAACATCAACTTCATTGGCTCCGGAACCACAAATCTCCGTTGTATCACTGAACACATTATTACGATAAATTTCACGGCACTTTGACATATCGTGAATGGGAACATCCGCTTTAAGCATAATTGATGAACGTATTGCTGTAACTCAAAAAATTCAAAATCAGTACATAAAAAAACTTTGAGATAAAAATATAAAACTAACCTTTTTCAGTAGCACCCCAACCAGCAACAGTTGCTTGTGTGTTACTATATGTCATTTCTGGCGTTGGTATACAAATTGGATAATATGATCCTGTTGCAATGAAAATTATGAAAAAAAAATTTTTAAGTTGTTCAAAATATATATATATATATATATATACATATATATATATATATATATATATATATATATATATATATATATATATATATATATGGTTTCAGTAAAAAAAATGCTTTGAACAATCCAAAAAAAAAATAAAAATAGCGCTGACAAACCTACTGATATTGCTGCTGATTTTTGTATGGTGAGCTCCCGGTTTGGAATACTATATTATTTGCCTATAAAATCACTTTTTTAATGTAATAAAAGAAGCAAACATAGCAGCTATCTTAATCTCTTTTTAAAGAATTAATAATATAAACGTATTTACTTATGTTTAAAATACTTTTTCAAAATGGCTCATTTGAGCTTAAGGGCTTTAAAATCTGCATTGCTGTATGCTATTAAATCACTTTATTTCTATAGTTTGCTTCATATTAGATCCCTGCACAAGACCACTTACAAGAACTTTTAAGTCATAAGGAATTTTTTAAATGCTTTACTACAGCAAATTCTTCTAAAACAATTGCTAAACAACACTGTTTGCAAGAAATATGTTTCAGTTATTGAAGATATAGGAGCAAAAAAGAAAATATTTCTCGTGACGAAAGAATTTGTGATGCTTGCTTCTTCCTACGCATAGGCACGCATACAAACGTCATGCATGTATACACACACAAACGTTGTGAATATGCCCTTTTATTTTTCTATGCACATACAAACGCACACATGTATTGACATTAGTTGTGTGCGCTTGCTTTAAAAAAACACCCTTAAATTTAAAATAGCTTACCATTTATATTATACACACACATTCAAACGTCCAATATGAAATACAACAAGCATACACGCATAAACACTACTTCTGTTGAGTGTTTGTTATGAACAAGTAGTCTTCGAGTCATCGCTTGTAAACACTCATATACACGTACGTCAATACTTCCATCGTACTTTGCTTTAGGAAGCATCATTTATTATTGGTTTAGTATAATATCATCATATCAATTATTCATTATTGGTTTAGTATAATATATGCTACAACTATACATTAAAAAAACAAGACGTATTTACATTTCAAGACTGTTTACGCAGCCCTCTACTTCATATACGTTCACTGCTTCTTAAACAGCTCATATTTGAAAGCAAACTACGATGCGCTTTATTGCCCTATTGCTTCAAAACGCATGAAAATCTATTACTTGAATTGTAGTTATGAACAAAGAAGTGCAACAAAAGAAAATTATGCGTAATTAAACTGAAATATTTTTTGACCTGGCTAAATTTTCTTTAGTACAACACTAATCATTAGTGAATATTGTAAATATTTTTATATCACGTAATTAATAATTTCATATATATAATATGTTATTGGCAAATAATTTTATGGCAATTGTTTTTTTTTTAACAATCAAACTTACTGCTGATATAATTCTTATCAAGCCTGAGTAGCGCAATATCATTTTTAAACGACAAATGAGAGTATTCATGATGAACTATGATTTTTACCACATCAACATCAACTGTATGAGCACAAATGACATCTCCACCCACATCGGGAGCACAATCGATTGGCTCACTAATGTCATATTCTCCCAAGCGGACACCAATCCTAAAGAGCAAGGATGTTTCTCAGAAGAATAAAAATCATATTAATGCATATGTATCATTCGCTACTTACAATTCATAAAACTGTTGTGCTACACAGTGTGCAGCGGTTAAAACATATTTGCCAGTTATTAAGCTGCCACCACAATGATAACGTAATTTTGTATTATACAATAATAAAGCCGTCCAGGGAAATTCCATTAATGTGGTTTCATTAGCAAATGAAATTCGTTTGCCATGAAAATAACCACATATTTTCGATTCATTTTTTAATATTTCCGCACCAGGTGAATTAGCGTCTGCAGAGTCAGCACTTCCATTAGAATTTTGGTAAACGATTTTTTGCCCAATCCTTGAACCATCTTCTTCATTGTTGGAAAAGCTAGAGAGTTCACTTAAAATGATTTCAGGAGACCTCTAAAAGAAAAAAATTTCAGTTGTTAAACCCCTTCTATACACGAAAATTTTACTGTGCAAAGCCTCAATTCAGCTGGAAGAAACAATGAAACAGAAAGTACTCCTCTCTTTGTCGCTTTTGGTCTAGCTGAAATAAGACTTTTCAAAGGGCTCTTACATCAAAATTAATATTTGAATTTTTGTTTGTATCATTATTTTTAACCTCAATTTCTTTATTAACTTTCTTATTATCTATTGTTGTATTTTTGCTATTTTCAATATTATTTGTAGCACTCTTTAATATATCTATAGCATAATTAGTAGACATAAAATTAAAGATATTTAAAGCTGTATCAGTGGGAAAAATATTTTTTAGGGAAATATTTTCTTCCTCAACGTCATCGGGATCATTTGTAGGGCTTACTGAGGTCGTGGTTACTATTGATGAACTATGATTTTTACTTTGTCCACTGTAATTTTCTGTTTTGTCTTCATATCTTGTTATATTTTTAACGAAATATGTATCAGCCTTCAATACATCCAGAGCTTTTTTACTATCGATGTTAAAAATTTCTCGAATTGCTGAGTCTCTTTCTTTTAGCAAAAAATCGATTGCCGGTATGTTTTTATACGATTGCTGTTCAGCTTGCTGCTGCTTTATATTGGAGATAATTTCCTTTAAGTTCATTGGCAAACAACAGGTTTTATTTTTATTTGAGATAATTTTATAATTAAAATATTTTCTTACTTTCGTACGATCTTCGTTTGGTTGTGTGTTAACAAACGAAATAGTTAAGCAAATTATTATTGAAATCACATTTTGAAAACGTAAATACATTTTTTCTCATACAACAATGAATTTATTAAAAAAAATTAATTTTGCTGGTTTACTGATTTATATATGTTAAATTTTTTTTTTTCACTAAATCTTAAATATTTAATTTAAATTACAAACGAACTGATGTCGAACAAATAACAAAAGCTTTTACTTGAAAAACATTAAAATAACAGATTTTATAGTAAAGTCTTAATGTAATTGTTGCTTGAATTAAAAGAGTTAATTAATATACCGATAGTCGAAAGTCGAGTTTTCATCAGATCTAAATTTTTTAAGGTGGGATGTGTGCTTATATGCCAGTGTAAATATGTGTGTGTAAGTATATATGTAATCCACTCATAAATTTAAAATAGGATTATCGCTCGGAAGAAAGTTTCACCCACTCTAACGTCCCTTTTCACAATGTATGTTTAAGAGTTAACGTGAACTTTAACTGCAAGTTCTTCATACAAAACTTGCTGTTAAAATTCCTGTTAATTGTACATTGTGAAAAGAGCCGTAAAACTATTAACCCCACTTAGATTTCGTGATAGATAGTTTTTTTTCAATTTTGAACTAGATACTCAACTGATCAAGTCCATAATATTTTCAACAACGATTGCAGAAAATCTAATTAAACTCTATTGATTTCGACTTAATTTACATCAGATAGAATATTTGAAAATAAACGCTTACTCATACGTATTTATACATATTCATAATTTTTATAATATTTTTGTAATTTTTTTTATTTATAACGGGTGTTTTTTTAGAGGTATAGAACTTCAAATTGAAATAAAACACAAGGAAATCGTTTTAATGTCCATCAATTTGGCTTTATTGGAAGGATAATTTTATGCCATTAATGTTTAAATATGATTTCGGGCATGTGGCCGCCGCGGCTGGCTCGAATAAAGCCAATTCTACAGGTCCAATTTTCAACCACTTTTTCGAGCATATGGGGCCGTATGTTGGCAATAACGCCACGAATGTTGGCTTCCAAGTCCCCTAACGTTTCTGGTTTGTTGGCGTAGACGAGCGACTTCACATATCCCCAAAGAAAATAATCCAATGGTGTCAAATCACACGATCTTGGTGGCCAATTGACAGGTCCATTCCGCGAAATTATGCGCTCATCGAATGTTTCCTTCAATAAATCGATTGTGACGTGCGCTGTGTGGCATGTAGCGCCGTCTTGTTGGAACCACAACTCATCCACATTCATGCCATCCAATTCGGGAACAAAATAGTCGGTTATCATGGCTCTATACCGGTCTCCATTAACGGTAACTGACTCTCCAGCATTATTTCAGAAGAAGTATGGCCCAATGACTCCACCAGCCCATAGAGCACACCAAATAGTCAGTTTTTGTGGATGTAATGGCGTCTCAAGGGTCTCATGTGGATTCTCTTCACTCCAAATGCGGCAATTTTGCTTGTTGACGTAGCCATTCAACCAAAAATGAGCCTCATCACTGAACAAAATTTTGCGATGAAAATCAGCATCGAGATCAATCTCATTTTCGGCCCATACACCAAAATAACGACGCATTGCATGGTCTCGCGGCTTTAATTCTTGCACAAGCTGGATCTTATAAGGTCGCAAGCCAAGATCTTTGCGCAAAATCTTCCATAAAGTTGATGGACAAAGCTCCAATTGCTGTGCACGGTGGAGAATCGATTCATTCGGGTCCTCTTCAACACTTTGCTCTACAGCGGCAATTGTTTCTTCGGTGCGCACTGTTCGACGTCTCTGCGGATGCGTATTATCACATCGAGTAAACGTAGTGCGAAAATGATCCATGGTTAACCGAATTAATTGCTCTGATGGACGATTATGTCGACCATAAAATGGACGGAGCTTGCGGTAAACTTCGCGAACTGAACCATTATTTTCGAAATAAATTTGCACGATTTGCAAGCGTTGTTCTTTTGTCAACCTGTTTATGATGAAATGCCAAACCAAACTAAATATTAATCACTTAACAGCTGACAAAATGGCCGCCAGTTAAAAAAGTGATGCCAACTTAAAGTTCTATACCTCAATAAAAAACACCCATTATATATTTTTGTTTTTTTTTTTTTTTGTAAAAAAAATTAAAACAAAAGTATTGAAAATATAGTTTTGAAAGAATTCACATTTTCAAATACCTGTTTTTTTACAAAACGTTTTACATATCAATTGCTTGTTTAAATGGTGCCGTACACATTTCGATCTGCACCAGCGCTGCGTTACGTTTGTAAGATATTAATAATATTAATTTTATTTTTTGTTTCCTAGATTTTTTAGTTTGAGCAACTAAATACAAATCTTGGTTTAAAAACAATTGCTCAACTTGCAAGTCATATTTTATTATTTAAAAAGACAATTTGAAATAAGATTATTCAAAACAAATGCATTTAATAAATAATTTGCTTTTGCCTAGAGACATTTTGATTGAAAATTTCTTTGCAAATGCAGCTTTAAGCTTTTTTGTAGTGGCTTGTTAATTGAGTTAGATACGAGTATTTATATACATATTTATATACTTGTTTATTTATTCGTATTCTCTAAATAAAAAATATTACAATTATATTTATCCAAATGTTATGAACTGTAGTGTAGAGTATTGGTACGCCGTCGTATGTTTATAGATTTCAACAGCCGCTTTAGATACTCATTTTCTTTTTAATTATTCTAAGGTCTCATAAAACACTACATGTATAAATAATAATAAACCCCCGGGTACAGTGAAGCTGGCGAGATAGATGACAAACTAAATTATAAAACCTTAGTACTAAAATCAATATTTTTAACAATCAGTCAGTCACTCGAATACGAGCCAACTTACATTTAGTGGTGTCTAGTAAGTAGCTTAGCTTAAATTTAAAAACTTAATAATATAAATACTCATTTATATATTATATTATATACTCATATTGTCCTACTTTCGGAATTCTAGTTCGCTTTAAAGCTGCAGATTTATTTCCAAGTTTTTCACATACATACCTAAAAATACCCAGTAAAAAAGAGCTTATCTATTATTAAGTGCTAAAAACATGCTTTAAAAGCATAACGAATTGGATCAATATTGATTACACCTCTTTCAACCTAACCTAATCTTGCCTAAAACAAAGATTTCAAGGAAGTCAATGATCTAATGATTTCTATTTTCATTGAAGAAGCTCTCTGTTGTGATACATATTTAGTGAATCTGAGGTTACCCAGTAAAAATTACTGCTTTCCAGAAGCGTTTTTGTAAGGGACACAATATTACAGAATCACTTGTGCAAAAGCATGAATAAGCCTTTTTTTTTTTTGCTTGAGATGAGCCAGCTGGAAGCAATACATTTAGCTTCCAAAAAGCCAAGATTTTTTTTGCCTTACTAAAGTGCTTCACAGAAGTAATAATATATAATATTTGTGAGAGCCCGCTTTTCAGAAGCATTAATCTGATTTTTCGTGGGTTCTTTTTTGCTTTCTTAAATTTATTTTAAACTAATTTATTCATTATTGTAATTTAATAATTCATGGCATTGATTGTTTTTTAAGAAATCAAGATATATCGTAAGTATTGGCGAGAACTACAAATGATATCCAGTTTTGCAGAAGTGAAAAAGCTTCTTAGTCTATTATCTCGATGTTGTTAATAATGAACTCCTCAAAACTCAATATTACATACTTTTTTATACCTTGGAAGTAGAGAAAAGTAGTTCCTGAATAACTACTTCCAATTTTTTTGCTACGATATCGCACTATGTGCTTGATTGCCAGCATTATCTATTGTGTGTATAAACTTTTCAGAGCTGGCATTGTGTATAGTAACATATATTTATATATTACGCTTAAGGCATAATTCATAAGCTCACTCATGTGAATTATAGAGTCTCTCATTGAGCTCAAATGTTAAAAAAACAATGCGTGTAAGGAACATAACACCTTGTAAATGCCTCTTCCGTGGGTGGTCCGAATCTGAAACCATATCATATCACCTAAACGTGAGATGACCAGACCCTTAAAATGCTCCAGCATTATGTCCAATTTTGCACAGGCAGTTTGTTACATAGCATCGTTTGTATCAATATCATACAATTCTGGCCAAAAGAACTCGCTAATTATTGTCGAGTGCTGAATTGTATCCGAACAGAACATACATTTTGATGAAACAATTTTATCACTTGCACCTGATTTTGAATGCAATATCCGTCCATGGTGATTTGACAGACTAAATTATTGACTGCCGATAATATGACAGATGTAGATTCAACAATACGGGTGCTTTTAACTAACAAAGTACCACAGTCCCTATAGGAAGAAAATTTTTATATTTTTTTCGCGAAACATATCAATCTTCTTAATACCTACAACAATATATTTTTGGCTGTTACTAATATAATTTTTTAAATGTTTGGTTTGTAGAATCTTTAGTGGAACTTGAAATCTTTAATCCTCGGATAACAGTGAATTTTTACTTAGCTCAAAAAGTTTTAAAAATTTGATTTATCATCTGCTGCAAAGAATTTTAAAGTTAAAATTTGGTCCCTATTTTCAAGATATACTCTAATTAATCAGAAAAACTTTGAAATAGATGCAAAAATCAAATACAAATGCTTGATTTGTTAATATTTTCGTTTGAAGCTATTTCTCAGTAACGTATTAAGATAAGAGTCTTACTAAAGGGTGTTTTTTATAGAGTGACATAAGTTTAAATCACAATAAAGCAAGAAAATATATATATTTAATATAAATCAAACGGGCTTTATTGGAGAAGAAAATTTTATGAAATTAACCCAGCAAAAAAATACACTTGCCATATAATGACTTACTTTTCTGATTACCAAATTTCGTTACTCGCTTACAAATCACATTACCTAAAATTACAAAAAAATTATGTATAAGTTGCTAAATGAGGAAAATGATTCTTTTAGATTAAATCGATTACGTGAATAAGTTTCCAAATAAAAAAAGTAAGTACTTCTCAAGAATCGATTATTTTAGTCTCACGCCTTGTTAAAATCATTAAGTTGGTAATCCAGTAAGGAATAGCTTCCACCAAAAATGCTTAATTCCAAACTCGATTACCTATTTTGAAATTTTTTGCTGGGAATGTTTAAATATGATTTCTGCCATGTTTCCGCCGTGGCTGGCGCGTAGAAGGTGCAATCTGGAATCATGTTCCTATACCGTTCACCATTAACAGTAACATTCTGATTATCAACGTTTTTGAAGAAATATGGGCTATGCTAACCCATTAAGTGTACCAAGCAGTAATTTTCTGTGGATTTAATGGTGTTTCGAGAAAAGCTTGTGGATTGTCCTCACTTCAAATGCGACAAATCTGCTTATTTACGCAACCATTCAACCAGCTGCTCTGAAGGATGATTATGTATACCATAAAGTGAAAGAAGTGCACGATGAGTTTGACGAATAGAACAATTATTTTGATTAAAAATTTCAAAAATTTGCACGCTTTGCTCTGGTGTAAGTCGATTGATAATGAAATTTTAATGCCAACTCAAAGTTGCGACACTCTAAAAAAACACGCTTTATAAATATACGAAGTTTGTTAGCTAAGCTCAAAAATTTTTTGGGTTGAAGTCAACTGACGAGTTCCATAAGCGGAAACGAAATGCATATAGACAATGCTTAACCATAAAAAAAGCAAAGTTTTCAAATTAAATAAATACTTTTTGCGAAATAAATATACTTCGGTATTTCTTGTAAGAGAAACTTTATATAAATGCAAAATATTTTCATATTTTTAACCGGAACTTTTTAATAATCTTTAATATTTTGTGTTAAATTTAACAGAAAAATGGTTCACCCTTACCTGAGGAACGTGCCACCATAAAAGAAGGTACTTTAACCATAACAAATCTCATTGAAACGGATCGCGGCATGTACGAATGTGTGGCAACTAATGAAGCAGCCACAATTACAACGGAAACAGAATTAATGATTGAAAATTTAGCGCCCAGGCCGCCATATAATTTAACAGCAAATAGTACAGAAACAGCTATAACCATACGTTGGCAACCAGGTAAGTGCCTAGCAAATATACATATGTAAGTGCACACAAACATACATCCATGCACATTAGTACAGGGTGGGCCAAAAGAAACCAAGGGGTGTAAAAGTTTAATAACTTTTTTGTTTATTAACTTTTTTTATTTTTTCTTTCAGATTATATAATATACAAAATGGAAATTTTTTTACACTAAGTATGAAAAATGATATCTCTTAAATGACCACCGTTTTTAGCTTCGCACTGATGGGCTCTTTTTAGAGTATTTTCCATAACATCTTTCAAAACTTGAGGCTGTAGCGTTCGAATTTCTGCAACAATGTTTGCCTTGAGTTCAAGGATTGTCTCTGGCTTGTTCACATACACATTTTCAGATGTGATCCCACATCATACTGGGGTGCAATTGGCGTTGATGAATGGCTCTTGGATTTTGAGAACCCCAGAACCTACAGTTCTGCTTATTAACAAAGCCATTCAAATGAAAATGAGCTTCATCACTCACAATCAAATTTTCATCTCTGGTTTAAATAATAAAGTTCTATTGTTCTGGTTCTCTGTTCAGTTGTGAACCTCTCCATTATAAATTCTCCAAGTGTTGTCTATATAATCTGAAAGAAAAAATAAAAAAAAATTAATAAACAAAAAAGTTATTAAGCTTTTACACCCCTTGGTTTCTTTTGGCCCACCCTGTATATATGTATACGTGTGCTTGAATACTTTGAAATATACATGTATTATTAATTAATAAAGAAATTTAGTTGGATACATTACTACATGTAAATATTTTCAATTTAATTGTGTTTTGAAAGTTAAAACAAAATCATTTAATAAAATTTCAAAATTGTTTTCGTCATATTTGTAGAGCAAATAATTATAAACTGCATACACACATACATAACTCAAAACTAGTTCATACTAATAAATTTTTTGCAAATTATGCTAATTACAATTAAAATAATTTTAATGAGTGCAAAAAATCTGGACACAAATTATTGCAAGAAATTTATAAATATTTGTGTAAAAGTGTAATGAAAGTTATTAGAAATATCGTGCGATAAGGAATGCAAAAATTTTGTTTCTGTTTAATTATCTAATTATAATTAACAATCTTTAACCCCTCGACGTCCGCCGTACTCATTTGAGGATAATTTCTTATATACTCGAGTAATTTTAGTTGGATAAATTATATATTTCTCCTATACAAAATCTTGTTAATAAATATTTTTTTCTTTTTGTTTTCATATTATATTTGTTGTGAACCAAATGGACCTACAATAATTATTAAAATCTTATAAAACTCTTTGTATTTGTGTATATTTATACTTATTGGAACCAAAACATCCATTATATGAAGGTTTGGAATGTTGAAATATTCTTCAAAAATAAGTCCTAAAACCTTAATGCAAGGGTTACGTGATTGTTTTTCCAATAAAAATTCATACGTATTTTATGATCTCTTCTGCCTTAATCAGAGTTTTTGGAGTTAAATTATTTTTCATGGCTCACACAGAATGAAAATAATTTTGCAATCCAAGTAGAAAGTGTGTGCTTGCACTTAGTCCATTTAAACTCTAAGCATTCAATTTGTTAATGTGTTGCATTTAAATTTTAAATTGATTTTTTATGTAAATATGTTTGTATATAAATTTAGATTACATAAACACTACGAAAATGTTAAATAAAATTAAATTTGCCTTAGGAAAATGATAGAAAAGTGCAGATGAATTTGCTTGTATGACAATTAATAAAATAACACAATTCAAAAGGATTTTAAGTTTTTTTTTTTATGTGCATAGTTAATTAATATTTCAAATTTAATTTATTTAATGGTGAAAGCCAAGAAAATGTGATATTTTGTTAAATTTAAATCAGTAAAGTTTGCTTATGCAAAAAGAATGCCAGCATTTAAATTTGACATAAATACTTACAATTTGGCTCTCGCAAAGAAATATCAGAAATAAGTCATACCCCTTAAAAATTTACTCACACTTTTGATGAAAATAACTAGTTATTTTTCTAAATATATAAAATATCCAAGTACATTTATTTAAAGTTTAGTCAATATATTAATGTTAGAATTTTTCAGGTTCTTATGAGAGATATTTAAAGTGCGAATAATCAGTCTAATGATAATAGTCTAACCCTATGATAGAAGTTATTTCTTAACACCGCGACCATATCAGTAATTTACTCAAACAACTTACAGAATGGAACTTTTCGAGCTAGTGATGCAGAATTAATCCTCATATCGTTTTTCATATTGTATAAAAATTTCATAAAAATATTTTGTTTATTCAAGTCTTGAGAGAAAAATTTAATTTTCTTTTTCCATTAAGGTGTGTGTAAATTGAAAACAACTTCAAACCCGTTTTTTGGCAGGATATTTGCCAATTGGTGATTTCTCCGATACTCCTGCTAATATTTCATCTAATATTAAACTGAATCTTGCCAATTCATCGGCGAGCTTATTTTACTCAACATTCAATGACCTAAAACTCTGTATAGCTTAACAATATATCTGTTCATCAGTCCGTTGCGTGGCCTCTTACAATCATTTACTAAATTTTACTTGAAAAAATGCCTCTCCAAGTCTTAAAGCATTGCCTGACAATTGACGTAGAGAGTACATTCCTTGCTTTAGTAACATTTTCAGGCAGTAACCCCGTAGCTTTCATGATCACTAGAATCTCAGCCTGGTAAGCCGTACACTTGTTCACAAGTCTGAACTCGTCCATTTCTATGTTCGTATTAGACCCATGAGTGAAAACAATACAACACTTGTATAGAATCTCTCATTTGAACTGTAAATCCCTACTGGCTGTCATTAATGAAGGTATCCTTCTAAAAACAATCTTAACGAACTTGAAGTTTATGAAACAAGGATTTCTGGGAGCAACTCCAGCCATATCAATATAATTTAAGATTCTTGTACGACCTGATGGTCTTGGTCTTAAGATTTATATAATATATTCAAAAATCTAGAATTTCTTAACTTCAAATATTATGTTAAACGTTTTATTAACGTATATGTGACCTTCTCCAAAAAAAAGGGACCTAGTGTGTGAAAATGAAATTTTGAGAAAAACGCGTTTAAAAAATAAAACTTTACAGCCTTATTTATAAAACCTAAAAAGTCTTTATAAAGATTTTTTAAAACAAGCTTACATACAAAATTTTTCTTAAAAAGCCTTTATAAAGCCTTTTTATGTTTTATAAATAAGGCCATTAATGTTTTTCTCATTTTTATCGATTTTCCCAAGTTCCCGCTTTTTGACACACTTAACATTAATAATCTTTTGGAAACATAACGATATTTTGCCCAGCAATATTGCCTTTTTTTAATAAGTATACATAATACATGGCAATTTTTTTCGAGATATGAGTAAATCAACTGAAACAAAAATGTTTTTATGACTTTTTTATAATTGTATATCGTACATTTAAAGTATTTATATTGCGTTTAAATAATAAAGAATAATTGAAATTCATTTCGATTAATCGCACACAACCACACTTACACACACCCACATCAAGCCACACACAAATGCACACGCACACACAAAAATTATTTCATATAAGCACAATTGCTATCCTGTGGATAGCAGTTTTACATATGCGACTTAAAAATCAAATATAAATTTTTGTTATACCATTTAAACACAAAAATTTGTATGCAATTGCTTAAACTTGCATAGACAGTAAAATAGATTCCCATTGGACGGCAGAACTTTTTTAGTCTAATGCACGTAATTCCTACATACCACAACTCAACTTACAAAATTGACTAACGACAAATATCTGCACAATAATAGAATAATAAAATAAGCAAAACCGTCATAATCGTCAAAAAAAGCTTAAGCCACATAATTTGTGAGTTTAACTTTTTGACGAAATGGCGATTTTCGTAAAAATCGAGACTCAAAAAATATATATACAGCTTAAGCTATTTTTGGTACTTAAAGCTCTATATGTGTCTTTAATAAATATTATTATTCAATAAACATTTCACACAATGCTACTATCCACTTACGTTAAACTTCACTGTACATATTCATGTATGTATGTGAGCTTTCATACACAACTACATAAATATATACATACCACATATTGTTTGCTTACAAATTTTTTGTTAACTCTCACTCTACTTTCTGTTTAACTATTTATATTTTTTTCATTTTATACTTTAATGGAGGATACTTGCGGCCCAATCTCGAATATACCGTCTGGTATCGTCTAACGGATGCACCAGAATGGCGCACAATGCGTATCATACAAAAGAATGTTATGGAAGCAACAATACAGCATCTGCAGCCAGGACGCGAATATGAATTTATGGTACTGAGCCAGGATAAATACGGTGACGGCATGTTCAGTAAACAATTTCGATTTTCGACACAACGTAAGTTTTATTCAATGATGTATTTATTGTCTTTTATACTTTGTGCTTTGATTTTCCCCCCGACTTTGTTTTTTTTTTTTTTTTTTTTGTTTGCAAAAATTTGCTAAATATTTAATATGAAAAGTTATTTAGAAAAGTTAAAATTACATATTTTTTTATTAATTTATTATTTGAGATATTTTTGTAATGTTTTTAATTTATTATTTGCTGCGGGCGGGCTAGTCTGTCCATACATCAGCATTTATTGCTGCGTTGGTTACAATAGCTTATCAGTAGCCCATCAACTATATTTTTTAACGTCTAAAAATAATGTATGGGTAATGCAAAAAAAATTCTTTAAAAAAAATAAAATTAAGCTAGTTAAAATATACTTCATCCAAGTGATAAGGTTAAATATTTTTTTTTTCTTTTTCTAGCTTTAAAGTTGCACAATCCACATATATCAAGCCTTATTTTCGATTTTATCGTAATCGACAAAAAGGCCAAAATTGTTGATAAGTTTTAAGATACGGCTGTAAAATTTTAACGTAAGCGACAATTTACGTACAAAAACATGTTTGAACATTTAAAAAAAATCTTCTCCTGAAAAATTTAATTTTTGTCGCTTGCTCGATATCACTTCGAGCCTTATTTTCGATTTTATCGGAAGCGACATGTTATCGAAAATATACTTTTTTATTGAAATGGAAATTTTATGGACCTACCCATAGTTTAGAGTTATCAAAATGCTAAAATTTGTAATAACTTTTAATATACGGGCTGTAAAATTTTATCGTAAGCGACATTTCACGTACAAAAATATATTTGAAAATTTAAAAAAAAATTTCGCCTGAAAAATTTAATTTTTGTCGCTTACGATAAAATCGAAAATAAGGCTCGACTTTAAGAAAAATTATATCGAGCCTTATTTTCAATTTTATCGTAAGCGACACAAATTAAATTTTTCAGGAGAAGGTTTTTTTATATTTTTAAATATGTTTTTGTACGAAAATGTCGCTTACGATAAGATATTACATAAAATTTTGATATTTTGATAACTCTAAGCTATGGGTAGGCCCATAAAATATCTACTTCAATAAAAAAGTCTATTTTCGATAACATGTCGCTTACGATAAAATCGAAAATAAGGCTCGATATGATAAAATTATTTTAAAAACATCATTTAGTTCTACATTATTAAACAAATTCACCCCAGCAGGCTACCGATGTGTTATTATTTTCTCGACAATACGGCTACACAACTACGCAACCACTTTTGTGGCTGTAGCCAACTTAGACTAATTGTTATATTTTTGTTGGCGACAATGACCAAATGCAGTGCTGCCAATATAATACAAAACGTGAAATAAATTAAAGCTTAAAATTATTGGATATTATATAACAGGGAGAAAATCTCAAAACTCATATAATTGATTTAATAATATTAATAATAACAATAATAATAATAATAATAATAATAATAATAATAATAATAATAATAATAATAATAATAATAATAATAATAATAATAATAATAATAATAATAATAATAATAATAATAATAGTAATAATGTATACTTATACGCAATATAAGAACATTTGAAATATATAATAATATATAATAATATATTATTTAATATATATAATTTTATATTTTTAAATGTGAAGTATTTGTTAGTGGCACCACTGAATTATGTATATATATATATATACATATATATATATATTTCAATTTCAGATGCTTATGATGTATGTGCCACTTTCAAAATTATGAAGTTGCTACATGGCTACAATTGTTGCTAGCGCCATTTGTAGTTGTATAGTCGTTAGCCTGCTGTGGTGAATCTACTTAATACTTAAATAATTTTTTTTTAATGCATGTTTTTTTTTATTTATTGTATCTTCAAATATGAACTAACAATAAGTATTAAAATCTTAAATCTAAAATATAATTACTAGGCCCGATCAATGTCCTACATAAAAAGTGATGGTTATTAATAATACGCAAGTAGTGATAGGCAAATAAAAAGCATTTTCAAGCAGATTTATCTATAGCATTTATTGTAAGAGCCCTTGTATGATAAAAAAAAGGCAGTTTCTTCTTTTTCACACAAAAAAAATCAAAGTATGTGGTAATACTGCATACAAGAAAACTATCACAAACGTCAAACTCAATTAATGTGAGATTAAGTTAATTTTTGGATTAGATAATTAGTGAAAGTAACTAAGTTTAATCATGAACCCAAACATTGATTCTTAAAGTCTAACTTGATTTAATAAATTATTTTGCTGTTGGATCAGAATTTTTTTCCTTAGGAATTGATGCCCGAAAAAAAGATATTTTAAATTCCAAAGAATGTCAAACTTCCTTTTTAATTATGATTTGTGGAAATTTTTATCTTTCTTATTTAGGAATTAAGCTCTTTGTAGCCCTTTGCAAAAATCTATTAACACCCTGTTTTTCTCTAGTTCTTGGTAGTATTGGATTTTATTTAAGCTTGATACGCACTTATAATTTTACCGTCTAACTTGTACGACAAGCCCATACTCGCAGGGACTAACTACAGATTCTTACAAATCAGGTGGCCAGCTTTATTGGCATTATTTCTAAACTTCAATTTTATTATTGGAAATGAAAATAGCAGCTCTTCTCCCGTCTCTCCAACAAACTCAAGACTCAAGAGTAAACTTTCCTTTTGAAAACCCGTCTATTACAAGAGCCGGCATTATAAAAAAAAAGATATAAGAGCAGTTTCACTATTGTCACAGCACTATTTCAACTTTATAAAATAATTTATTTTTTTCCAGGCCTGATTTAGGATAAAATTTGCTCATCTTCAAGTTGATACTTTCATGAAAGTACAGGTGCAAGCCAATAAACTCTAATTTCAAATTTTAAAAGAGAACAATACAAAGAAAAAGATTTACATAAGTGCCACGTTTCCAACAGTTAACATTTTATAAATTATTTTTAATTTTATTATCAAAGCAGATATAAACACATTTATTCACGATTTTTTTTTTTAATTTATTCCCTTATGTTGTAGCATCATCGAAGCCGTCACCGGATGTACTCAAAGCTGCGGTTGTAGACTCCACAAAAGTAAAACACACGGGTCATCAGGAAATTGGTAGTAGTGACAACAACAGTGCTTTACCAAGTTCGAGTAGCTTAAGTGCACCCTGGAATTTAAGTGCCATAAATAATCAACAAGGCTGGTTGCTACACTGGGAACACCCAATGCAGGGGCTGGATATATTACGTTTATATTCGGTGCACTGGTGGAAAGAGCCTGAACATCATCTTGTTGGCAATATCGAAACATTTAATAACTTCTATCAGTTGCGTCACTTGAAAGAAGACTCCACCTTTATAGTCCGCGTCTTGGCAATTTCAGCAAATGGCGATCAAGTGCCGAGTGAAGAATTAATCATTGAAGTACCATCACAGCGTAAAATGCGTGCTCTGCTAATTGGCAGCTCAATTGGTATTGCATTTCTCTTGTGTGCTCTGGTGGCCTTTTTATATGTGAAGCGTAGTTGTTTGCTGCATCTATTTACCGGTGATGTTGGCAGTGCTGGCAAGGATGTTGGCATTAATGATGGCTCCATTGAGGATGGTAGCGACAGCTGCGAATACGCACACGATACAGAGAAGATAAATAATACCTGAGTGTACGAGATAACGTGGCGGTTTCAGAATTAATACGTTTAATTAATAAATTACTAATTTCATAGCATTACATTGATTTCTTTTTGCAGTTGCCTCTCTGCTTTATTGTTTGTTTTTAAAATTGTTGTCATCTACCATTCTGTACCGTTCGTTATTTCCATGTTTATATTGCTGTCTATTGCCGTAATTTAATTTCTTTTTTTCCCTTAAGCTTTTGATGACCATAATGATATTAAGTTTGCCATTTAATTTAAGCTAATAGTAGTAGTAGTCACACTGTGCGTATTTATTAATTTGTTTTTCTTTTGTATGAATGTTAAAGTTTAGTCTTTGTATTCCACTGACCGTACTTCAGGTCTTTTTATGTAACTTGATTTTTCCAGGAAAAGGAACCAAATTTAATAGTGCGTAATAATGTTTTTTTCTCTGAAATTACTATGTTTTAATTCGAAAGTTATAATTAATATTTAATAGATAAAATAAAATTAATAAACTGATGTGTGATTTTTATTTAAAGGAATGATGTGTTAAAATTAACTTTAGTATTGATATTATTTTCTAAAAATATAAAGAAACTTATAAATATTGTTGGCGATTCCCCTAGACTACACAACAAGAATATTTGAACAATATATTTGCAACAAAAAAAAAAAAATATTAACACACAGAATACTTCTTTGTACCTTTGTGGCGAGAATTTCCCCTGCGATGCTTCGCTTTCTAAATCACTTCTATAGTTCGGACATATATTATAATATATGTACTTGGATTTTATTCGATTAAAACTTCTTTAGTTCTTCTACATGAATTTTTTATTATATAACGAATCCCAAAATTAAGAACTTTTATAATTTTTAGATTTGTTTTTTATTCAAATAATTAAACTTATTCTATTTCGTGTCATTTTACTCACACAACAACATTTTTGATTTCACAAAAAAATATTTCTTGCACCTTGTCAAATAATCTTTCCCAGGAAATCAACTTAAATTCTGATTATAATTCGGTAGATAGCTAGGTAAGGTTTGTGCATCGACTACATAAATACTTGAAATAGTTGTCTTCAAAAGAAATGCAAAATTATTTTGAAGTGCTGCCAAACTAAAACTGGGACAAGTTTACTATAACACACTCTGTTATAGTAATATATAATTTATAGCAGGCCTTAATCACTTTTAGGCTATGGCAGCACTTCAAAGTAAATTCTTTTTATTTTGTTGCAGACAACAACCACACATACATTTAGTTGGTACAGGAACCAATAGTCACTATCCGACCGAAATATAGTTAATTAAGTATAGTTATCAGGGAGTATAAAATTATTTTATAGCAATTGCTAAAAGTTTTATTTTGTTAAATTAAACATTTTGATTAATGAAAAAATAATACCTACTATTTCCTTATTCCATTCCAAAAACCTCATTGCACAAACTACCAAAAAGGATAATTTGCAAGCGATAACACGATAAAAAAAAATTGATTAAAATACGCTATGAGCAAAGTAAACTCGTTTTAAAAAAAACTACCTTATGAGCTGAATCCCTATGAGCAAAATTACTTGATATTTGGTATAACTAAACTTCTAGTGGACATGAATGTATGTGCCAAATATTTTCTTATGATGTTTATCTGCCAAGTTATCGGATGCCAAAGTATTGCTGTTTTCGTTTTCATATACATTTTTCATTTAAATATATGTATATATTTTAAACCGTCTTTTTTCATGTAAATAATTAAATGGACTATATATACATCGTCCATTTTTCATAAAAAAAAATTAAGTTGGCTATACATAGTAAATTTTTCATATACAAAAATTTAATGGACTTTCGTCTATTTTTCATGCAAAAATTTTTTTATAAAAAAATATTAAAAACATTGTCCATTTTTCATATAAAAAAAATTTATGAAAAAGATTTAATAGACTACATCGTCCATACAAAAAGAATTAATTATACAACGTCCATTTTTCATGCAAAAAAATTGTTTATGAAAAAAATTAAAAGGACTCCCGTCCATTTTTCATGCAAAAAAAATTTATAAAAAAAAATTTAATGGACTATACATACATACATACATACATTATATCGTTCATTTTATATTCGAAAAAATGTTTTATAAAAAAGATTTAGTGAACTCAATTTTTTATGCAAAAAATTAAACAGTCAAAAATTAAATTGTCAATTTTTCAAGTAAAAAAATTTTTTATAAAAAAACAATTAAAAAAATTTTTCTATATACTATACATCGTCCATTTTTCATGCAAAAACATTTTTATGAAAAAAATGTAATATACAGTAAATCGTACATTTTTAATGCAAAAATTTATTTTTGGGAAAAAATTTAATTAACTATACATCGTCCATTTTTCAGGCAAAAAAAGTATATATGAAAAAAATTAAATGGATTATATGTACATACATCGTCCATTTTTCATGCAAAAACTTTGTTATGAAAAAAATTTAATTGCCAATTTTTCATGTAAAATAATTTTATGAAAAAGTTTTAATGGATTATACATCGTCCATGTTTCATTTTTTTATGAAAAAATTTAAAGGCATATAAATTGTTCCTTTCATATGCAAAAAATTAAACAGACTATACATCGTATATTTTTCATACAAAAAGTTCAATGGACTACACACACAAAATTTAATGGTATAGCCCATTTCGCCATTTTTAATTTTTTTATGAAAATATTTAATGCACCATAAGTTGCCCATTTCGTGCGCAAAAAATTAAATAGACTATTTACGTTGTTTTTTTCGTATAAAAAATTTAATGGACAATACATCATCCATTTTTCATGAAACAATATTTTTTATGAAAAAATTGTAATGGGCTATATATAATTACATCGTCCCTCTTTTTAATTTTTTAAGAAAAAATTTAATGGACCATAAATTGTCGATTTCGTAAGCAAAAAACTAAATGGACTATATACGTCATCTATGTTTCGTATACAAAATTTAATGGACTATTTATCATCCATTTTTCATTAAAGTAAAATTTTTTAAGAAAAAACGGACATCGTCCAATTTTCTATTTTTTATGAAAAAATTTAATGGCCTATAAATCGTCCCTTTCGTATGCAAAGAATTAAACAGACTATACATCGTCTATTTTTCATACAAAAAGTTAAATGGACTACACATGCAAAATTTAGTTTGCTATACATCGTCCATTTTTAAATTTTTTTATGAAAAAATTTAATGGAACATAAATTGTCCATTGAAAAAATTTTAATGGACTATACATCATCCATTTTTAATGAAAAAAAATTTTTTATGAAAAAATTTTAATGGACTATTATATATCGTTCATTTTTAAATTTTTTATGAAAAAATTTAATCGCCTATAAATCGTCCCTTTCATATGCAAAAAATTAAACTGCACGATGTTAAAAAGACTATACATACAAAAATTATTGAGCTATACATCGTCCATTTATTTAATTTTTTATGAAAAAATTTAATGGACCATAAATGGACTGTACATACAAAATTTAATGGGCTTTACATCGTCCCTTTCATAATTTTTTATGAAAAAATTTAATGGAACATAAATTGTCCATTGAAAAAATTTTAATGGACTATATATCATCCCTTTTTCATGAAAAAACAATTTATATGAAAAAATTTAAATGGACTACTTACATCGTTTATTTTTAAATTTTTTATGCAAAATTTTAATGGCCTATAAATCGTACCTTTAAACAGACTATATATACATCGTATGTTTTTCATACAAAATGTTACATGGACAATACATACACAATTTAATGGGCTATACATCGTCCATTTTTTTAGTTCTTTATGAAAAAATTTTATAGACCATAACTTGTCCATTTCGTGCGCAAAGAATTAAATGGACAATATACCTTAACTATTTTCCGTATAAAAAAATTAATGGACTATACACCATCCATTTTTCATGAAAAAAAATGTTTATGAAAAAATTTTAATGGACTATATTACAGCGTCCATTTTTTATGAAAAAATTTAATCGCCTATAAATCGTACCTTTCGTATATAAAAAATTAAAAAAAACTATTCATCGCCTATTTTCCATACAAAAAGTTAAATGGACTACACATATAAAATTTAATGGTCTATACATCGTCCATTTTTTTAATTCTTTATGAAAAAAATTAATAGACCATATTTTGTCCATTTCGTGCGAAAAAAATTAAATATAAAATAAATAAATAAATAAATATAAATATATATAAATATAAAATAAATAATAATAAATATAAAATTAAATAGACTATATATGTTGTCTATTTTTTGTATAAAAAATTTAATGGACTATACATTGTCCATTTTTCAATTTTTTATGCAAAATTTAATGGGCTATACATCGTTCATTTTTTAATTTTTTATGAAAAAATTTAATGGACCATAAACTGTACATTTTGTGCACAAAAAATTAAATAGACTGTTTACTTCTTTTTCGTATAAAAAATTTAATTGACTATACATCATCCATTTTTCATGAAAAATATTTTTTAAGAAAAAATTTTAAAGGGCTATACATCGTCAATTTTTAAATTTTTATGAAAAAATTTAATGGCCTATAAATCATCCCTATCGTATGCAAAAAATTTGACAGACTATACATCGTCTATTTTTCATACAAAAGGTTAAATTGACTACAAATTCAAAATTTAATGGGCTATATATACATCGTCCATTTTTTAATTTTTTATGAAAAAATTTTATGGAATATAAATAATCCATTTCGTACGCCAAAAATTAAATCGACTATTTACGTCGTCTATGTTTCGTATTAGAAATTATATGGACTATATATCATCCATTTTTCATTAAAAAAAATCTTTATTAAAAAAATTTTAATAGACTTATAATACATCGTTAATTTTGCAATTTTTTATGAAAAAATTTAATGGCCTATAAGTCGTCCCTTTCGTATGGAAAACATTAAACAGACTATACATCATGTGTTTTTCATACAAAAAGTTAAATGGACTGTACATACAAAATTTAATGAGCTATACATCCTCCATTTTTTTAATTCTTTATGAAAAAATTTAATGGACCATAAATTGTCCATTTCGTGCGCAATATAAAAAATACTATATACTTAATCTATTTTTCGTATAAAAAATTAAATGGACTTTACAACATCCCTTTTTTATGAAAAAAAAAATTTTATGATAAATTTTTATGGACTTATACATCGTTCATTTTTAAATTTTTTATGAAAAAATGTAATGGCCTATAAATCGTCCCTTTCGTATGCAAAAAATTAAACAGACTATACATCGTATTTTTTTCATATAAAAACTTAAATGGACTATACATACAAAATTTAATGGGCT
This sequence comes from Tachina grossa, assembly GCA_949987645.1. Lineage (NCBI taxonomy): Eukaryota > Metazoa > Arthropoda > Insecta > Diptera > Tachinidae > Tachina > Tachina grossa. Next base: position 34,407,321 of record OX465275.1, read on the forward strand.
ATACATCGTCCATTTTTAAATTTTTTATGAAAAAATTTAATGGACCATAAATTGTCCTTTTCGTACGCCAAAAATTAAATGGACTATGTACGTCGTCTATGTTTCGTATAAAAAATTTAATGTACATCATCCTGTTTTCATTAAAAAAAAAATTTTTATGAAAATATTTTAATGGACTATATATACATCGTGCATTTTTAAATTTTTTATGAAAAAATTTAATGGCCTATAAATTGTCCCTCATGTATGCAAAAAATTTAAAAGACTATATACATCGTCTATTTTTCATACAAAAGTTAAATGAACTATACATACAAAATTTAATGGGCTCTATATCGTCCATTTTTGAATTTTTTATGAAAAGATTAATCGTCCCTTTCGAATCAAAAAAAAAAAATTATACATCGTCCATTTTTCATGCGAAAAAAATTTTTATGAAAAAATTTCATGAACTTTTGTCAATTTTTCATGAACAAATTTAAAGGATACATCGTCCAGTTTTCGTGAAAAAAAATTAATATACTATCGTCTATTTTTCTTGCAAAAATATTTTTTTGAAAAAAACTTGAATTGATTATTGTCTATTTTTCATGCAAAATAATAGATGGGCTTTACGTTTTTCATGCAAAAAGTATTTGTATAAAAAAAAGTTATGGACTATTGGTTTTTTAATGCAAAAAATTATATAGATTATAAACGTCCATTTTTCATGCTAAAAAGTTTTATGAAAAAAATTTAATGTTTAATTATTTTAGTATTTTTATTTATTGAACTGACAAGTAAAATTCTATTTTATTTTGTTTTCTTTAAAACTATTTTGTTTTGAATTTTTAGTGTCAATAAATATGTACATTATGCGGGAACCTTACAATTTCGATACTATCATGATAGCATCGGTGATATGTCGATAGTTTTTCTAACTTTTAATGGTCTTGAATCGATACATAGATAAAGTTTTTTAAACTATCGAAAATTTTCGACAGTGTCACTATCGATAGTTTTCCACCTCTTATGTATAGTCGATTAAATTTTTTCATAAAACGTTTTTTTCCATGAAAAATAAGGAATCTATAGCTATTTAAGTTTTTCTTTTGGACGATGTATAGTCCATTAAATATTTTTCATAAATTTGTTTTTCCATGAAAAACGGATGATGCATTGTCGATTTAATTTTTTGAATGAAAATAAAACGATATTTAATCCACTTAATTTTTTGCATGAAAAATATACGATGTAAAGGGTGTTTTTTTAGAGGTATAGAACTTCGAATTGAAATAAAACACAAGAAAATCGTTTTAATGTCCATCAATTTGGCTTTAGTGGAAGGACAATTTTATGCCATTAATGTTTAAATATGATTTCGGGCATGTGGCCGCCGCGGCTGGCTCGAATAAGGCCAATTCTACAGGTCCAATTTTCAACCACTTTTTCGAGCATATGGGGCCGTATGTTGGCAATAACGCCACGAATGTTGGCTTCCAAGTCCCCTAACGTTTCTGGTTTGTTGGCGTAGACGAGCGACTTCACATATCCCCAAAGAAAATAATCCAATGGTGTCAAATCACACGATCTTGGTGGCCAATTGACAGGTCCATTCCGCGAAATTATGCGCTCATCGAATGTTTCCTTCAATAAATCGACTGTGACGTGCGCTGTGTGGCATGTAGCGCCGTCTTGTTGGAACCACAACTCATCCACATTCATGCCATCCAATTCGGGAACAAAATAGTCGGTTAGTCGGCTCCAATTGTTGTGCACGGTGGCGAATCGATTCATTCGGGCCCTCTTCAACACTTTGCTCTACAGCGGCAATTGTTTCTTCGGTGCGCACTGTTCGACGTCTCTGCGGATGCGTATTATCACATAGAGTAAACGTAGTGCGAAAACGATCCATAGTTAACCGAATTAATTGCTCTGATGGACGATTATGTCGACCATAAAATGGACGGAGCTTGCGGTAAACTTCGCGAACTGAACCATTATTTTCGAAATAAATTTGCACGATTTGCAAGCGTTGTTCTTTTGTCAACCTGTTCATGATGAAATGGCAAACCAAACTAAATATTAATCACTTGACAGCTGACAAAATGGCCGCCAGTTAAAAAAGTGATGCCAACTTAAAGTTCTATACCTCAATAAAAAACACCCTTTATAGCTCATTTAATTATTTTTTTTTTTTTTTTTTGCATAAGGAATGGACGATGTATAAGTTGATTTAAATTTTTCGTTTGTTTTGAAATTTTTATTAGTAATTAGTGTAGTCACTAATAAAGACAAGAAAATTACAATTCGACAAAGTTAGAATTGAATTGAAAAAAAAATGCTAACAATAAGCTTGTACCTTTTATATCGATAATGTATATATTATTTTTATTTCTTCAAAAAATCGTTAATCCAACGTTTTTATCCTAATTGTTAAAATAGGCACTAAGAAATTACTTCACGAATACACAATTATTACAACGTAAATAAGAAATATATCTGAGCATTGAAAATCTTCCATTTTTTGAATTTTATCATTTAATTATTGACTTATTTTAAAATATGTATCTGATACTTTGTAGCATGAGGATGAATCTTATATTACAAATATTTTCAATTGAAAATTCTTCTATATAACAAAAATGATTTCTAAAACAAAACAATACATTTGTTGCTTTAAACAAAAGCCAATAACAACTAATACGGCGATTGAAAAGCATTTGCAAGCGCTTATGACAATTCACGATTGTGTAACTCTGTCTGGTCATAAGAGTAATAAGGTTTCATATTGAACGTATTATTCTGTTGTTTTTTTTTGTACTATTAGGGTCAGTTGCACTTAAATTGTACTCAGTTTGCACTTAGTGTGCCTAATTGCAATGTACTGAATGAATTTCGATTTGTTGCGGTTGAATTATTTTATCGCTATGACTCTTGATTGCTGGTATTATTTTTGTTTTATTCCTCAATCTTTGCATTTGATTGTCTTTTAATAACACAGATCAAATCAATTAGAGCTCAATTAAAGTAATCTATATTTATTCTCAATGTGCAAAGTGCAAACAAGAAGTTTGATGAGTTTAAAATTTATTCGTCGTTAGCAAAATTAAGAATTTCCTTGTAAAATTATATCTTCAAGAGTAACAGGCACATGCATACATAAAAAACAAAACAGGGAAAGAAATAGGATTATGGAAATACTTTTTTGTAATGAGCTACTGACAAACAAATGGGAGCAAGGAACTTGTATATTGTATTGTTTTTTATTAAGGCCCAAGTTACACATTTACACCCTTATGCAAAAAAATATTTTACTTAAGCTTTAAAGTTCATAGTAGTTACGCAGCACTTTAAGGCTAACATTTCTTTGTTAAGAAATTGTATTCAAAAGACAACTTTAATTATTTTTTTATCTAATAATGAATACTGGTAACACCACCGTGTTCAACAACCATTTCACAGCTTATGATGTACAACATCAAATACAATTTTATTCGAGTATTCAAATAATTTTTTATTTTATTAAATACATTTTTATTATCTTGAAATTAAGCAACCTTATTTATAAAATATAAGCTTCTGGCATGGAAGCAAAACAGATAAACGTTTTTATGAAGTGAAAGTAAAAAAATATAATGAACATAGAAAAATTATTACAATTTATTTTATTCGAACGAAATGAGTATTTGAATATCCAGCTTTTTTCGATTGTAGAATTGTATTTATTTTAATATTTTGTTATGGATTTTGCTATGTATTTCGAATCAATTGGATAATTTAGTAATGTTTTCCATCACATGACAAAAATAATAAATTTAAAATAAGAGCTAGCACTTCTAGCTTCATTTTCAGATGTAACATGAATCAATATTTGCTATATTAACTAAAATATTTGAGGTACAAAATACACATTTTGGAAATATCAACTTAAAATAGTCTTAACAAACGTAGGTGCCTACTTTAGAATTTTGATATAATAACTTTTGTTGAATACAACTTTACTTAACATTGCTTTTAAAAGCTTTGTTAAGTTTTTTTTAATTACGACCCTTAAAGTCCAAGTTATTATTACTTTTAGGGCCATTATTATAACTTACAAATAGTTAATTTTAGGATGTTATCTAACAGGTAAATATATTTTGATTATTACAAGTGAACATTAATGTAAAAGTGACTGATAAGCTAACAGCAGGCTTATCCTCATGGTAACTTTCAAAGTGAACATTAAGCATTTTAACAGTCAAAGTAGCCGGTATCTACACCAATGTTGCAACAATACATCATTTGTATTAATTATTTTATCGGACAGTTGTAATAATGAAAAAAAATTAATGGTCACTTAATTAATCGTTCACGTTAGCTAATGTTAATAAGGTTAGCTATCAGGAACTTTATCTTTAGGTTGTAATAATGGCCCTAAAAGTATGTAATATAAGAACATGTATTTTTTATATTAGTTTTATTAAAGTTTTAAAAGTAATAAAAACGTATCTCAAATTAGATTATGAGTCAAATACTTAGAATACTTATTACTTCGTAGTAGAGATGAGCGATATTTCGGTAATCACAACTGTGGCTGAATTTATTCAGTAACAGATTTTGGAAATATAGTTCTTTTATACAAACTGTTATTGTTTTTGTATGCTTACTTTACAGTAAACAAAGCTATCACATTAATTTTTTTTATATACCTCCTGCTTGTTTTGAGGAAAAATCGTGTCACATTGTCTTTTGTGGCAACTATGTACAGCTCTCAAATTTTTGTATTTGCAATTTTATTGTTTCTCAATTCTCAATATTTGAATGGGAATGATTGCTAATTGCTTGTTCTGGTCGCTATTTTTATTGGTATGTATATATCTAAATACCAATACAAATATACACTTTTAAAGCAGAAAAGCTGCAATGTGTTAAACCGTGATCACAGTCACTGTTTAATTTCACGGCTACTCTTCTTAATAGATTTTTTTAAAAATAACAGAACTGATACAAACAAAATACTGCTAAAATGTGATCACAGTTACAGTTTAAAAGAACAAGGATTTATTTTTAAAAGATCACAGGATCGCTTATCCCTACTTTGTAGTATTATGCACTAGAACAAATGCGCTACATTAAGTATACGTACCATTGTTCACGTACAATAATGAATAAATTTTAAATTATGAACATTTGCTTTGTTAATCGCCTTAATAGTGATAAGAGTTTATTGTGTATATTTACTTTATTTTTAATTACTTCAAATTGACATCATTCCAACTTAATCATTTCTTTAATCACTCATTATCGTTTGAACATACCTCGCACAGATTGTGGCATAACATCGATAACAGAAAAAAACAATCACGTCTACATAGTATTCGCCGTAAAAATAAAGCCATTTGTTAAAAAATATACCCACGTATAATCATTTCAATTTTAAAATCAGAAAAAGAAATATACATGCATATGTATGTACTAGTGATGTAACGAATGTCAATTTTTGATATTCGCGAATACGAATATTTGAAACGATATTCGCGAATACGAATTCGAATGCGAATATTTCATGTGAAACTTATAGACATTAAATTAGGGCTCTATTTACGCCTGCAATATGAAATATTAAAAAATTGTTATGAAAAAGAACTTCATGCTCCTGTTGGCGTACTTTAAAGTTAATAAAAAAATACCCAAAATGTTAATGATCGTCAGTAAATAATAATTGAAAATGATACAAAACACAAATTTCTAAAAAAAATTTAATGGATTCGTACAAACTAATATTTTTATCCATTTATTTAAATTTAGTTTAGGATTTTTGCATTTATTTATTTAATTTTTTTGGAAAAATATTCGTATTCGCATTTGCCGGAATTTGAGGAATACGAATGCATCGTATTCGCATTAAAAATGGCCGAATTTTCGGTAATTCAAATACGAATACGAATATTCGTGCATCACTAGTATGTACCTATGTATATATACATATGTACATTATAATAGATGTGACCTTCTCCGAGAAAAGGGACCTAGTGCGTCAAAAAATGGAGTGGATTCTGGTACCTAAAAGAGTGTAGGATAAGATGAAATGAGTAAGATTTCTGATAAAAATTTATTTACCCCATAAAAACGTACAAAACGCGTTTCCCAACTGAAAGTGTGTTCAAAGTGATAATGCGTTATGAAACTTTAAATGCATTTTTCTCAAAACTTCATCTTTGCACACTAGGTCCCTTTTCTCGGAGAAGGCCAGATATTAAATATTTTTTTTTTTTGGAATTTGTATACATTTTGACACCTGCTAAATAAAAATAATACATTGGAAAAATGTTTCATAAAATTTTGTTTTTCATTTTTCATTTCTTTCAGTGGCAACCAAAAGTCTTGTAGTCTTGTACTTGTAGTTCTGTAATTCTCAATAATTTATTGAGAGTTAGTTTTTATAAGAGTACAAAATAACGCTATAGACTTAATAATTTTTAAATAAAAGAACAAGCTCAAAAGCTGACTAGCAATCTACATTTTTTTACAAAAAGTAATAATAAATAAATGACTTTTGGATGAATTCTTAGCAAAATTTCTTTATAAACTACTAAGAGTATATACAATGTATTTAGGTTATACAAAACAATTAAACTTTAATCTTGTCTCTCTAAAATTTCGTTAAGATGTACATAAATATAATTTCCAATATAAATATATTTTAAGCCACTGTGCACGCCCAGCTTTTGAGTAACATAAAACTTTTGCAATCACCTTATGACTTCATTTTCTAAAAGCAAAATGTGATATAATTTTCCAACCCCTTGTGACTATTCAACATCATTTTAATCATTTGAAATGTAGATGAAAAATCAATTGAAAATTCAATTAATGTATTATTTATAAAAAAAAAAGAAAGAACTTTAAGCAACGAACGTTATCTAATAGCAATAGATTAACAACAAAGACTAGTCGGTCATCAATAAACGAATTTTATACATATAAAATTATACGATTGATTTGCCAACTAATTTCATTATAATTATTATAAAATATATTTCGTTTTAATGAACACTATTTTGTGTTATTGTAGATCTTAATCTTAAAACTATAAACAAAATTTGGTTTTAAATTACAAATTATCATAAATTTATTCCAAATCTGCTCGAATATATTATTTCCAAATATACTGATAATAATACAAAATTATTAAAAATCGTCTGTCTGTTATGTTTTTATTATTTATGTTTTCTATTGGCTGGGGTTTTCCTTTAATTTATGTTTTAATTATAGAAAAAAATTCACTAATAAATTATATACAGCCATGCTTACACTTTACAATAAATTTATCTTTTGCGTATAATACAACCGTACAAGATTTTTTCGAAAATGACAACGTTGTTGCTATCTAACTCATCCTAACTAGCCAGGCCAGCCAGTGTCACCATGTCTGAAAAGAAATTGAGTTTAAATGGTCTTTCATATAAAAATAAAAAAATCATTTGAGTTTGAAGTGTACGTTAAAACAAAATTTCAATACAAATTTTTACAAAAGAACACTTGAAGTTCAAATTATTTTTTTTTTTTTTTTTTTTTTGATATGCCCATAAGCAACTGCTTACAGTTAAAAAATATTTTTGAGGAATAAAATAGTTATATTTGATATAACTTTTAATATGGCAAAATTCAGTACAATAAAGTAGAAATATTTAAAAAACAAAAACTGTCGTAATCATAAAAATTAATTCTGGTTTCTAAAATTTTTACAAAAAATTTTTTATTTAAATTTTCTTGTTATGGCTCATTCACTCTTGCACGAAATCTAGTAACTTTAAGTTAAATATTTTATCAAATTTATACCATTTACACCCAGTTTTTTTACATTTATTAAGATTTTGTATACAAAAGAAATACTATTAACTGAAATTTTCCCTAAACAAAAATTAAAAAACTACAATGCAGATAATTCAACTTTTTTAAATACAGAGGTTTAATTTTTAGTACATTTAAATAAGTAAATTTTGTTTTATATGGGAAATCTTTCCTAAATCGACTAGATTTCGGGCAAAATTTTGCGAGTACAAGATTTTGCTGAAAAATTTGTCAAATAGGTTCTTACTTAGTTTCTACCTTCAATATGTAAATATGTATAAATAAATCTATAAAACATTTTAAAATTTAATTAATTGATAAGAAAAGAGATGCAAGTTTTAAACTTTTAACGGAACAACCAGCTGTTTTAGAAGGCCTCTACACATCCATCATCATCTATCTTTTATGTTTGGTCCACTGTGTGTGGTGTCAGTTGATGTAGATTTCTGTTTTTACTCAACCATTATTGCAAATGGAATATGTGAATTGTTTTGATTCATCGTATTACAATTTGCTGAAAGCTTTTATTTTGTAATGAAAGCTCAATTTCGCCATCTCTTATGTACAACAGTTTTGCCAATATCGTTTGATTTTTACTGTAGCTGTAGCCAAATTATACCAATTTCTAATTTTATAGACGACAATGAGAAAATATAGTGCTACTAATATGATACTCGTACATGATGTGATACATTTATAAGTATATTTTATATAAGTAATAGTATTTTTATGTTCTCTAATGACAATCAAATAAAATCTTCAATAAGTGAATCTGTGTTAGTGCAGTCAAAAAAATTTGTTAAAAGCGCTACTAAGGAGTGGTAAGTATAAAAGCTTCGACAACAGCCTTACGTAATATTTGAATGACCACTTAATAGCCGCTATTGCATTGAAAAAAATCTTAATGGAATCTTGTTATAAAAACAGAACAGTTAAGTACATTAAAAAATATATTTTACACAGTTAAATGATAATATTTTTATCTCCTACTCTAATTTTTAATTTTTTATAATAATGAAACTTTTTGCAAACTTTTTGATCGTGTGGTTTTAGATAAACAACAACAGTAAATTTCCATAATATACAAAATCATTCCTTTTCCATTGATCTTCATGTCATCATAAATGACATTTTTTCGACGATAAGAGTTGGAGATGATCAAATAATTATTTTATTATATTAAGCCGTCAAATAAAAAATGTATAAAAATTTGTTAATTCTCATCAATCACTGACGACAATGCGTACACGTTACCGCAAAAAACACGACTGTACGCACGCAACTATGTGATTGATAGATTTATTTGATCGTCTGCTGGGCACTTAATAAATGTGAAATACTTGACATCGGCACCACTTAAGTATGTATTTAAAATTTATCATCAACTGCTGATGATGCTGTTGTCGTTTTCAAAATAATTGATGCTAGCGTCAATTCTAGTCATGTACTCGGTAGCCTGCAATGATGAACTTTAATAAACTTTAGTGAAATTGAAAATGTTCAGCATTGTTTTATTTGATATTGATACATTGAATACAATTACATACGTTTTTTTTTTTTTTTTTTTTTTTTTTTTTTTTTTGATAGTTAAGAAGTATAAATTTAGCACATGTGAAAGGCACATAGGAACTAGTTAGCTATACCCATCAATAATAAATTTTAATGTATTTCTGAGAAACTATGTACATATGTATTAATATTTTACTGCACAAATAAAATCCAGTTTTGGAAAACAGTGCGATAAACATATTAAATACAACAACATTGCGGAATTATGATTATAACAAACAATAAAATTAACTTTAACAATTGATAAGGTTTAAGATTTCAGAAAATAAAAATAAAATAACCACGATAAGAAAAGGAAAAATATTACACACAATAGTTTAAAGTTTGTTATTTTGGTATAATTTCTGGAAAAAGTAAATAACACACAAAACAAAATTTATATGCTAGTCAATATTACATTCTGCAGTACCACAACAAAAAATCATATAAAATTTTAATTGCCTAAACTACATAATTTATAAATGTAGAATTGGCTTTATTCGAGCCAGCCGCGGCGGCCACATGCCCGAAATCATATTTAAACATTAATGGCATAAAATCATCCTTCCAATAAAGCCAAATTGATGGACATTAAAACGATTTTCTTGTGTTTTATTTCAATTCAAAGTTCTATACCTCTTAAAAAACACCCTATATAATCAACACTAAAAACCATTAGAGACAGTGGAGTGCTAATGTTTTTTAAGACTGTTATATTTTTTTTTGTTTTATTTTTAAAATCAATACAATACTGCTAAAATTTATAAGGAATTAAAATATTAACTTGCCATTGTATTCATTTACTTAAATTTTAATAAAATGAGTAGAAAGTCAATGATTCTATCATGTACATACTTACATATATATTTTAGCGGCAGTATTGACTATCAAATATAGGCTGCGGTTTAGCTTATGTCGGCTTTATTAAATTAATGTGTACTTTAATATCTAAAAAAATTAAATGTGACAATAGATTTGTTAAACGTTTAAAAATAACTGAAACCCTTTTCAGCAGGAAGTTATACAATAATCCTTTTCCTTGATTATTTTCCACTATAGGATATTTTGTGTGATTTTCAATATTATTTCATTTTATATGCGATAACCAAATTAGCAGCATTTTGAAGAATTGTTCGAATGTGTTTTTGTACCGCCTTAAAAAATTTACCTAAAATTTATATATAGGCCCTTTTGAATTTTAGGTAACTATATGACATACAATTTTAGTAATTTTACACACAGACATAAAGTTAATAGTTCTCTTCTGTTTTATATATACAAACTACATTCGCTATATTCCCAGCTGTCATTTGCTTATTAGATATTTAGGAAAATTTCCGTAGAAATGTCAAAACGATCCAAATAAAAATTGGAGAATTAGATAAAGGAAAAACAAGTTAAGGGATGTAAAAATAATAATAATAAACCAACCCTCTTGCTCGGATGGCACACAAAATATAGAGTAATTTGTACATGATACAATTGTAACAGGTACATGCACAAGCCCAGCCTGTTAATGTATACAATGCAAGTAGTTGTCAAACTTTGTTTACAAGCTGCGAAAATGTTAGTGTATGTGTGTGAGTAAAATGATTACAGTGTTGCCAATGAATTTAGACATCGCTGTGTCTCCAATTACACATCGAAGAAAATTACACTACACATCTTTTGTGTAGGTTAAAATTAAAACAAAAATAAATAAAAATAGAACCCAAAGTAGAATTACACACAGATTATACAAGAATTTAATTACATGGCCTACACATGTGAGTAGAAATTACACACAGTCTAACTACACACAGATTGGCAACACTGAATAACTATAATCATGCAGGAATGCCGCGTCTGCAATTGTACTTTAGTTACCCTGTAATTGTTATTTTTAAAAACAAAAGGCATCTGTTTCTGACAATTATTCGTTTGTTTATACCAACAAAATGAATGTGTTTTTTGGTGTTGTAATTTTGTTGTAGTCGTGCATGTACCTAGTATAATTGTACCATGAATTTGTACTTTGTTCAACAAAGAGAACGAACGTTTATAATTCACAGTAGGGATGATAAATGAGAATACCAATTTCGTACCAATTAGCTTTTAAAAATGTACTTTTTCGAACCCAATAGTACTAAAATCGGCATTTTTTGTATTTTTAACGTCATGACTCAAAAAAACTATTTTGCTAGATCACAAATTTCAAGTTTTCAATTTACACACGTTTAATGAAAAATTTTTCAAAAAAAGAACTATATGAGGATTAATCTGCATCATTAACTGAAATTTTATTAAAATTAGAGACAGTGGAACAGGCAGTAAATAATTACATATTGTTGGTCTCAAGTAAAAAGGCCCTAACTCAAATAATTGCTATTTTACAGGAGAAGGTAAAAACACAATAGAAACTGTAATATTCTTTCTGTAATATTTTTGTACAACTGATTGTAAAAGCGTTACTTTCAAAACTATTTTAAATATATTGGAATCACTGAAAAAATGAATTTCGTAAAAAAATATGAGTTACAACCTATCAATAAGTCCTTTGTTTGTATTAGACTTTCAAGTCTTCGTTTTGATTATGAAAATTCTCTTTCCACATTCGCTGATGACTGAAGAATTGACAATATTCTCCTGATAACTTTTGAAATCTCATTAGCTCGTTATTTATTGTATTATAATTTTCATTTTCTTTTAGGAATATTTTGTAATAAGAGAGATACTATACTACTAACATATTTGGGAGTGAATTTCGCTAGCCATGTTAAAATTTCGTTATGAAAAGTAACTTTATTTAGTTTCGCAAAAGTTTCTATAACATTTCTCTTAAAATCCGTAACTATACTACTTTTAATTTTATTTCTAGATACATATATAAAGTTTTTAATTTCAAAGTAAACTTTAATCGTTTACATATGTATGTAGCATACCTAGCTTCATTTAATTTCATCACTTAAACGATTGATATGATAATAATATAGCAAGTTTTTTATTTCTTACAAATTTTATATCAATACAATAGATAAAATAAATGAAGATGGCGCTATCATATTGAAAACGAAACACCGGTGAAGTTAGATGTAGTTCTTTATAATAAACCAATCAAGTCTAATGCACATCTAACAAGGTATTCGCTCTCAACAACTAAACAAATTCGCCACTTTTCTCTCAAATTTATTATACTTTAAATGATCGCGATTAATTATATTTGTGATAATAAAACAAGGGATAGTCTCTCGCAAATTTTTCAAATAGTACCAAATGAGTCACGGGGGTACCATCGTACTTTTAGGGTTTGAATAGTACCAAACAAAGTACAATTGTACCAACTTTATCATCCCTGATTCACAGACACGATTCTGAGAAGCTGGGGGAGAATATACAATAGAAAAATTATAGAGAGAGAGAGAGAGAGAGAGAGAGAGAGAGAGAAAAAATAAAATTATAAAATTAGATACAAATAAAAATAAACTATAAAATACAAACAAAAACCACACAATGGCAAATACTCAGTCATAATAATATTGTTTTTCTTTTTGCGTATTTTAAGTGCACATGTACTTAAATGTTGAGATACATTTAATATTTACTGGCGACAGCTAGAGCATGACGTAAATTTTTGTGGTACTTAGCTCAAGAACAGAATGTGGATGCCAGCGTTGAGCATTTAAAATGTTACATTAACTGCCAGTTTATAGAAGCCATGTGAAAATTCTCGTCTGTCTATGTATTTATATTGAAAACAAAAACAAAGCACTCAAATTTGTTTTTGTTTTCAATATAAATAGACAGACGAGAATTTTTACATGGTTTCTATAAACTGGTAGTAAGTCTTCAGTAATTTTTATTAATTTTTTTTAGTTATTAATAGCAAATAAATTTACAAATTAATATTCGATTATGGGAAACAAGTTAAATTTTTCTTCTTTCGTTCGTTAAATAAAACAAAAATTAAAAAAAAATTATTTGTTGATGGTTTACCATGTCTAGAAGCATTTTGTCGCAGATTTATGGTTAAAAATTTTTTTAATAAGTATTTATTTTAACAAGCCTTAAAGAGAAATAAATATTTGTAGTAAAACAAACAAAAAAAAAAATTATGTTTAGTATTTATATTGCACAGAAAAAAGTATTCAACAATTAATATTTTCAATTAGGAATTTAATTGATTTAATTAAAATTTTAATTGTATTAATTAATTTGAGTGAAAAAACTTAATTAATATTATCAAATTGTTTATAGGTGAAAATCTAATTAATTTTTTAATTGATATTATAAATATTTTAATTGATTTTGCAAAATTATTATATTATTTTTTGTGTGTGCCATTTTTTCTTTGATGACCTGCTTTAAACAATAGTAAATGATATACTCCAAAAATGTATAAGACACATTTAAGAAAAACAATAAGTATTTTTAATGAATAACTAATATATTGGTTTGGAGCAGTGATGCCAATTAAGCCATTTTCTGGCTAAATTTAGCCATTTTTCATCCCATTTAGCCGGAAGAAAAGTGAGTTTAGCTATTAGCTATTTTTTTAGCATTTTTATTTTAATCTAGCTATTGTTTTAGCTATTCTTCCAAACATGAAATTTATTTGTGATTTTTCACAAAAAAATTTAAACTCGGAACATGGGAACATTAATTAACTAAAAAAAAAAAAACACACACAACAGAGTAATATGTTATTGTTTTCGCATTAATATCTATAAATCCCGGTTCAAACTTGCCATTTTTGTTGCAGCAGTCTAAAAGCGCTTATATGAAAGAAATGGCTCAATTGGTAACAATAAGATTTGCTACTGCATTCTTATAATCGTTGCAAGGTTTTTATAAGTTGTCGGGTCTACAGTGAAACCTCTCATAACGGACACCTACTATAACCGGACACCTCTATAACCGGACAATTTTTGTAGATACAACACGTATATTAGTTTTTCCATACATAACCGGACACTCTCATAAAAGCACAGAAGCGGTGAAACGCGGAAACAAGAGTTGCATTTAAATAGTAGGTCTTTCTTTATTCAACTCTGATTCATATTTATATTAGTGTCAATGATATTGCAGGTTCCCTGGTTAACGCATATGTAAATACTGATTCGTTGGAGACGCAAAGAAATTGCTGTTTATATGAAGAAGTTGTTTGCTTAGCTAGTGTCCCAAAATGGCAGCGAAAAAATTGGTTTTACATATCAATTACAGAAAAAATAAATTATATTTTAAAAGAGTTTGAAAAATGAAAATATTCGGTGCACGAATTTGTGAAGATATAAAGTTTCTTGTGTATTTTAACAATTCATATTTCTACATTTCTTATACAAACTGCCTTTTCAAAGCATTTTTCTAGAGACGACTTTGTTGTTATCCAACAAATAAAATCATTGAAAGTCGTTTGAAACCCAACAGCTGAAATTATACCAATCTAATTTGAAGAAGTCTACTCTTAAAATAATTTTTCAACTACAATGAAATCCAAAAAATGTGTAACTCTCTTATAAGCGGACACCTCTAATAAACAGACAAAAACAGGGCGACCGTGAGTGTCCGGTTATGAGAGGTTTCACTGTAATTGGTGGTTTATGATATCAATCAAACAAGGGTCATATTTGTTTTACACGAGTGAAAATATCAAGAAAAATAAAAGTTTAAATGAAAGTTTAAAAAATAGAAAGTTAATAAAAAGTATAAACAAAAATTTCGCAAGGAATGGATTAGAATCCCAAAAATTTTAAGACTTAATAGCAGAATGTACAAATGAATAGAAGGCGTAATGCAAGTATTGTAAGTTTGCACTATATCAGTGTCCCGCAAAATAAAATATGTCTGTATTGGTGAGAAAAATGGGAGTAAAATAAACTTGCACTTGAAGAAAAGTTTTGTAATATAAAATACATGATGTGGTTATTAGTTGTTTGATTTTTTTTTTTTTTTTTTTTTTGTAAATAAGCAATTTAATAAAAACTTAAGTAAAAACTAAAAATTTAATAATAATTCAACAATTTAGTGTATAAGTTCAAAATTAAATTTATTCACAGCTCTGTGGATACTATTAAAATGCCTTTTTAAACCATTTTCCCTATTATTTTTTAATGTTTCATAACATAAAATGCATTTCATATTGCGAAAAGCATTTTTCATCACGAAATTTTTCTTAGCTTCCATAATTATATTATCAATTTTTTGTCAGTAGAAATTTTTTAAATTTGAACTTTAATTTCGTTCCGTGTGCTCAGAAAAACTAAACCAAAAACCAGGAAAAAATTAATACATGCGTGCACAACTTAATTCGTCGTTTGCTCAGTGACGACTAAAGGCCCAACTATAATATGAATAAGCTAGCTTAAGCAACTGTGCGGTTACATATAAAACGTATGTGGCAAACTATAATGTACTTAACAAACTTTTCGTCAAGTTTCGTCAAATGTCATTTGCTTAAGTAAAGTGCCAAACTGAACGCACATTCCGTAAGGAAACAACTGTTTGTGCATTTTTTAAACTCAAACAAGTAGCAGCAGAAAATATTCATTGATTTTAAATATTTTTTTATTGTTTCTTATTTTAAACTCGAAAAATAAAGCAAAACTTTTATTTTCATTGTTTGTTTTACAATACCCATATACACACATACACATGTATTTACTTATGTATATTCATTGTTGTACTTCTTAGTAGCCAAAACAAATAAAACAAGTAATAAGGTGATGGATATATTTATATGTGAATTTTTAATAGATTAGGACATTCTTTCAAGTTAGTTTGATTGAATTGCATTCATTTATGAGTTATGAGAAGAAACAAAATTAATACAAAATTATTGACAATACCTAGATGTGCAGCTGTGGCTAAAGAATATTTAAGTGCATGTAAGCACATTGTGGCCACCTAAAAGTCATATCTGAATTGTTTAAGCATTTGACAGACTTATCGTTCAATTCTGACATTAGCTTAAGCCAGCTTATTCATATTATAGTTGGGCCTTAAATGAAAGAGCATAAGCATGTATGTGATTTTCATCAGCACAATTGTGCTATGGCTTGCGGGTTACTGCACTATATGCTCAGTTTTTTTTTTATTACCTGAAGAAAAATTATTTTATTTATTACTTCAATTTATTGTTTTTATTTACTTTAAAAAAGTTCCCGATTTGCATTAAAAAAACAATATATGAAATACCCTCTTGTTTTTGCTAAAGTTCATGATTTTTGCATTCGATTTTGCTTAGCCATTTTTCAGCTAGTTTTTAGCCATTTGTTGTCTACATTTAGCCATTTTTGGTGGAGGAATTCTGGCATCACTGATTTGGAGCAATAAAAGCCTTTGTATTTATTTTAGTTTAATTGGATTTTAGCAATTCGAAGAACTTTAGAATTGCTTTAAAAACTCAAATTCGTTTTGTAAATGGTAATAAATACATTTTATATTCTATTGTTTTTATTAATTGGCTAGTTTAAACACAAAATAAATTTCGTTTTATTTACAAGTTCACTATAATAAAATTGCGCTGCCACTTAAGTAATTACAGAAAAGTCACGCTATAACGAACACTGTTTAACTTGATTTAATAGTTAGTATTTTGAGGAAGAAAAATTATATGTGAAAATTTTTAAGGAAAAAATTACACGAAAAGCTTTCACTTAAAAATTGCATTTGTTGTAAAAAATTACCAAATGTGTGAGGTAACTCCCTAAAAAAATTTTCGGAGAGGATAGGTCTCAGAAAAACAGAATTTTATTACTATTTCTTTATTTTGCCCACTCTTATATCAGTAAATAAAGTTTTTGCTGGGTAAAAGCTCTCAATGGGTTAAAGTTCTTTGTTTTATTGCATTTGCTTACACTTAGATATGAACATATGTTGTTTGTATATATATGCACGCAAGTATACTCTTTCCATTTGCGAGTTTGTTTAACAAAAGAACAAAATAGATAACCTTTTAACGATAAATTGTAATAAGAAGATATATACATATGTAAATGAGGTAGTTTACACGAGAACAATTTTTAAGCCGCACATTTTTTGTTATTTTCCAAATTACACGTGACTAATTAATCTGGCACAAAATGTATATGTATTGCACAGCTATGTGTGTGTTAGTGTTTTAGTATTCATTTAACATTTGCTGTTTTTTAAGTATGTGTGTATGTATTGGTTTTATGTTGCTAATGCGGGGTTGTAGGTGGTTGAAAAGTTATGCCAACCGCAAATCACTCTTTTTGCCTTTCTCACCTATTTAGAAACTTGCATGTTATGCCAGCACAATTATGCCCGTGTAAATTAGAACAATAAGATGCATGTTGCAGGCAACATTCTCCAGCGATATTGTATAACTTTAGTTTGTTATTTAAAGAATACATACAACAATTCAGAAAACAACTAATTTAAAGACTGCACACTTTCGTAATGTTTTCTTATTTCATGGGTTGATTGAAGATTGCGCATTGGTGAGTCTTTGTTATAATTAGTTACTTTCACATTATTTCTTAACGCTGGGAGATGTTGCTAAAGCAGACTCATTCGTATTTTGTGTACACGTTTATTCATCCAACCATGTACACACAAATGTATATATAAATATATATACATATGTACATATATAGTTATGTAGTATCTACCAAATACAAATAAATACAAACACTGGCTTTGCACCCATTTGTTTGGGGAATGCTCATTCAGTTCTTATTTGTAAGCGTTGCGTTCAAGTTGTTTGTTGGATCGTTGCTTGAGTCTTAATACTTGTATATTTGAATTATATACATACATACATATGTATACATAATGGAATACTTTTTGTGATTAGTAGTGTGTTCTTAGTATTGTAGTATCCAATAGATACAAAAAAGAAAAAACAAGAAATTCGACATATAAAGTATTTCTGCACGTTTATGTGCGTGTGTATCTCAATATTAATTTAAATAAAAACAAAAATAAAAGTATTGCAAAACTTATAAAGTGGTCTGGCATTATTTTTATAACAAATACACATATTTACATACATGTGTATATATATTATATGACAAAAGAAATTTAACAATAACAAGAAAAATAAAAATAAAACAAAATATTAAAATCTTAATCCATTCAATACGCTAAATTATATGCTTACCTTGTTATTTGAATACAAATAAATAAAATAAGATAAAAATAATTAAAAAAAAGTGAAAGAATATCTTAAGCAAATAAATAAAAAGAAATATAATTGTAATTGATAAAAGAAGTCTACGAAATATTTTTTACAAATGAAATAAACACAAAAAAATCATGAACATTGTCAGTATCTACACAACATCAGCATCGTTTTTATTTAAAAACAAAAATTGATAATTTATAATGTAAGCAAATTTTAATATTAAAAAAATTCTCTACAATAAAATGTATCTATAAACTATTTTGTGTTTATCTGCAAATAAGTAAGGGAAAATATTTTTCCTAAATAAAATAAGGTCAAGATTCTTTTCACATCAGTTTCTTCATATACTATATTTAAAATCATATAAGTAGTTTTTGAATTATTAAAAAAAAACTTATACTGCTGGAAGAGTATCATTGAGTTTAATATTCTCTTAAATAAAAAAAATCCTTCTTAGAGATTCTGCGCCTACATTGCATTAAATAGTTCAATTTATTATGACTTTCAGCTTCCATCAATGGGTTCAATGGCAGTTTTCGTAATACTTATATATAACTTTTTGTTTTAGTTGTCATTTTTTTGTCAGTATTTTTCTTTTCCTCAATTAAAAATTAATTAGTTGTCACAACATATAAAACTAAATTAAATGTACTTTTGTCAACAAAAAAAAAAAAATATTATTCTTTTAAACTAAGAAATTGTAACTTGAATCTTCAATCCATGTTTTCTGTAAAAAGCATACCAACTAGTGAAAAATTTTTTATTAGTAGACATAATGGCTTAAACTGGGCATTATAATGATTTAATAGAAAAGTATATTATGGGAAAGTCACAGTTAACTGATTGAAATAATACACCTCGAGTATCATATTCAAGTCATATTCAAATCAGACTCAAGTCAAATTCATTTCATTGACAAGTCAAGCTATAGTCATTGTCAATTTATAGTCAAATCAAAAGCAAGTCATAGTCATGTCGTGAGTAAACAAAATTTAATTGCGGCCAAGTCACAGCTGAGTGAAACAACTCACTTCCGATATAGCCAAGTTATAGTCAAATCATAGTTCATCCACAGTTAGGTCATGCTATAGTCAAACTGAAGACAAGTCATAGCAAAATCATTGTGAAGTCAGAGTTAAGTCATGAACAAGTCACAATCAAGTCGAAGACAAGTCATGTTCAAGTCATAGTTTAAGTCATAATTGAAGTCGTACCCAAGTCATATGCAAGTTAAAGTCATGTCATAGCCAAATAGTAATCCAGTCATTTTCAAGTCATAGTCAATTTACGTTCCAGTCATATTCAATTCATTTTCAAATCCAAACGCAATCATAGTCAAGTCATAATAAGGTTGTAGTAGAATCGTAGTAGTAATAGTCATCTAATGCTCTAGTCAAACTCAAGTTAAAATCAAGTTATAGTTCATATAATGTCAAGTCATTTTCAAGTCAAAGTCAACTCATAGACAAGTCGTAGTGAAGTCAGAGTCAAGTTAGACTCGAGTCGTGGCCAGGTTAAAGTCAAGTCATTTTCAAATCAAATGTAAATCAAGTTATAGTAAAGATATAGTTAAATCAAAATTAAGTCATAGGAGACATGGTCAAGTCACAATAAAGTCACAGACAAGTCGTAGTCAAGTCTTGGCCAAGTCAAGGCCAGCTTATTTTCAAATCAAAAGCAAGTCAAGTCATAGTGAATTTATAGTAAAGTTTAGGTCAAGTCATAGTTCAGTCACAATCAAGTCATAGAAAAGTCACAGCCAAGTCATGGTTGGTTGGTTGATTTACGTATCTCCTTGCTATCTACAAGGTATGAGGTTGAATCGTAAGATTTAATTTTGATAAATGCCACTGTACTTATTCGAGTACGAAACTGTGCAAAAAGGATCTGTATTCAGTGCTAAATCCAGTGAACAGTCATAACATATCCACATCTTCACGTTTAAGCACTGCATGATATCTCATATACCTCTCTCGATAGGTGGTCTAATATGTGTTTTCCTAGAAATTAGTATTGCGTAGGGTTCCGGTATTTAAAACATATTCTAGTCATGGCCAAGTCATAATCAAGTCACAGTCAAGTTATAGTGAAGTTATAACAAAGTTAAAAAACAAGTCTGACCTACATAAGTCCAGGCAAAGTGAAAGTCTAACTAAGAGTAGAAGGCCACAGTAAAGTCATTATTAATGCACAGTCCAATCATAATCAGATCATAGTCAGGTAATAGCTAAGCAATAGTAAAACTATAGGAAATTCAAACAAAAAATTTATATAAAACTCAATTCACAAGGACATAACTCACCTACATATGCTTATGATAGTTATTTCGTTGACTACAAAGCAAACGTTGGCAAAGTTATACATTTTTTCAAGGACGGGGAAGAAGCATTACGACTGATTATTTTCATGAATAATATTAAAATAAATAATTTTGTACAAATTTTAATAATTCTATGTGGCAAATGCAATTGTGTGGCGCAAGAATTTCTCCCTCCAAAATGATACTTCTACACCTATGAAAGGAAATGACGGTCTTCAAGACCTCAAGTTCTATCACTTTCTAGGTCCATTCATATTAACTAAATAATTGTATATAACTTTTATCACCCTCATTCTGCGATGTTTGTAGCAATAACTCGTCAGCGAAGTAAAATAACTTATACTACACAAAAGCAGAGTCGTTAAAAATTAAAAATTAACTAAAAAAAATGTTTGTTGATGGTTTAGTTATCTAAATGCATTTCGTTGCATCCAATCAACACTTCAGTAGACTTCAGTCATAATTTAGAAAGTAACAAAACCTTAAATGCTTATAAGAAATCTTAATAGATTATTGAGAATTACAAAATTACAATCATTGTAACCCAGCAAAAAAATTCTTCTATTTACTCAAACAACGGCATATTAAAAAAAGCAATTTTTTCGACTTAAAAAAGTAGTTCCGTCAAGAACAAAAAAATAACTATTTCCCACAACGAAAAAAATAATTAATTCCTACAATAAACAACATAACTACTTAACAAGAATCGATTATTTCACCCAAAAAACTAATATGAATGATTTTGTAATATTAATTACAATATTTGTAATATTAATTAAAAAATGCACTAAATTTTCACCTATAATTTGATGATATGAATTAAATTTTTCCACTCAAATTAGTTAATACAATTGAAAATTTAATTGAATCAAATAAATTCTTAATTGTAAATAGTAATTGGTGAATACTTTTGTCTGTGCTTAAGCTCACGCCTTGTTAAAATCATTAACTTGTTTATACAGCAAGGAACAGCTGCAACCAAAAATGCTTAATTTTAAACTCGATTACCTTTTTTGAAATTTTTTGCTGGGAAGCTAAGAAACTTTTTAAAAATAACAACAAATAATATTACTGTTTAGATTCGTATTCACTTTGAAACGCGTTAAATAAAAATAAATTGTTGAAACAAATAAAATTAAAAAAAATGAGCTAAGCTTATTTTCTCTTTATCTATCTGTCACTTTACCATCTTTAGTTGCAATATCCTTTTCCTGCTCTTAGGTAACACAACGGTACATGTGAGCTGAGAACTTAATTTTTCTTCTCAACTAGCTGTCAACCTAAAGAAATATAATATTAACTCCATAGATGTATATGCATATTTTAGATGATAATAAACAAAACAAATTTCATTGAGAAATTAACTCTTATCAAATTTAAAAAAAAAACGATTGAAGAAAAAGCAATATAAAATGTTCTAAGCAGTGAAGCTTAGCAAGTAATTTCCTGTACCAAAGTTCAAAATAAATAAATAAAAGAGAAAAAAAGAGATTAAAAACAGTAAGTATACTTAAGAGAAAATGTTGAAAAGGAAGCATGAAACAAAGAAAATTTTTGCAAGAGTATTTAGTTTTGGGAATGTATTTGCAATGATACCAAAATAACACACCTAGTATCAAGAAAATTTGGGGTAGGACCTACTTTCTATACCATAAATACTATATACATAAGCTAATATCATAACTAGGGATGCCAAACGGGAAATAACGAACCCGGAAATCCCACGATTTTCGGGATTTGGCAAATCCCAAATCCCGGTATTTGTAAAATTCAATCCCGGGATTTCATTTTTGGGATTTCTTAGCAATTTTTATATAAAAACTTTATAAATTCAAATTTTCGTTGATTTTAAGGTATTTTTTATAATATTTAAAGGTCCCATACAATTTTATACGTACAGTTTTAACAATTTAATGACTATTCGTGACATATTTCTTATAAATTAATAACAAGAGCAAAATAAATAAACTACTTTCTTACGGTTATTTTCATCAAAGTTGCTACAATATATGTACATTTTAGAATTATTTTGAAAACAAAAGAAACATATTACCTTTGGAAGGGAAATAACATTTGAAAAACTCATAAGTTTGACAAATTTAGAAATTTCTTGCGGAAATTTATTCGACTCCTCAACGCTAAAAAAATTAGCACTTATCTACTTGTCGGTAAAAATTGAGTACTATTGACACCTCCTTGCAATTGGAGTAGAATACAATATAAGGCAAGTGAAAACTTTTTGTTGTCGGGTTGACGTAAAAGCGAGAAATATTTACAGAATAATGCGGAGTATTTTGTGTAAAAAACTGCTCGAGTGTGTATGTATATTTTTTACATTGCAGTTCAAAATTATTTTGTTTTTTATTTAGACCGTTTAGGTCGTTTTTGATACAAACCTAAGATCAAAACCATTTAAATTTTATGGATTTGATAAATAGTTTTAGTCAAAAACTACCGACTGAATGAGTTCGACTCAATTATAATTGTATTCGAGTTGCAGAGAAGAAGGCCAGGACACTAATAAACCATACTCCTCTTAGCGAACGTATGAATACATACATATGAATGTATCTGTTGAACTTGTAGAAAAAAACTTATGTATGAATTTAAAATTTTTCAGTAGAGCAAAAATACTGTTCAAGTGCTCAGGTTTGTTGTTGATCAATCGCAGTTAAAAAAACGTTAATGGATATATTTTTAACAAAACAATATTGTTTTTGCAACTTATTTGTATGAAAGTGAATCTAAAAATTTTCGTAAGTCAACTTAAGCAGTAATGCTAAAAGTCCACCGATATGTAACTATATTCGTTTTGGTTTAGATAATAGAAAAACATTTATAATGAAAACAAAAACAAGTTTTCATATTTAGTTATTGTTTTCACTATAAATTCTCTAACATCAAATGTGATTAATCAACTTAAAAATAGATGAGAAAAATTCGTTTGATTTTCATTTCATACTCGTATTAGAAAATTGTTTACTTTAAAGACAATTGTGCAATGATAAATTATGAACATAAAACCTTTTAAAATGCATTAAATTGTTATTAAAGTAATATTTATTTAAAAAAATCATTTATTTTATGAAAAATATTTAGATCCCGAAATCTCGAAAATCCCGTAATCCCGAAAAATCCTGGGACCCCGAAAATCCCGAGATCCAGAGATCGGGATTACAAAATCGCCAATACCGGGATTTCCAAAAATCGATCCCGATTGGCATCCCTAATCATAACGCGGATGCTTGGCTCTTTCGAATTGTTGCTCTTTACTTTCATAAGTGGATTTCATCGGTGATGCCAATGTTTAAAAAAATATATATGTATATCAGAAGTAAAAAATGCTTTAATACATTTTGTAATTTTGTATATTGTCCAAATGACAGAAAGAAATGGAAACAAGTTCTTTAGTAATGGGCCGAATAAAGAGTATCGTAACCCAAATTCGACTACGATGACTTGGTTTTCTTTAATTTAGTACAAAACTATAGCAATCAAAGTCAAAATAGGACACTCATTATTAGGCCCAATATATTTTATGATACTTATTGAAGCTTAAATAATTTTAATTGAATTTGTTAATACCTCAAAAAACACATATCAAACTTTTTGTGTAGTGTAGAATAAACTGTTACAGATATTTTTTCACATCAACAATATTAAAATATCTTTACAGGACTTTTGCAAATCATGCAACAGTTTAAAGTTTAAATGAGACTTGGCATAACCATAACCATATAAAACAGCTGTTCGAACTTAACTTATGGGCAACACTGTATTTGAATATAAGTGACTCGCATTAAAGCCATAGCCATTACCATGGAAACAAATTGAATTTTGGTTTGGTTATGGCTATAGTATTACGTCTATGGAACGTCTAATTTAAGCTTAAGAAAGAGCACTTTTATTTTAAAAATATATTAATATAAAAAATTCTTTAATAGTTAAACTTGTTGAAAGCATTAAAGGCTTGAACTAAATTTTTGAAAAGCACCAAACTATTGCGTTTTCTTAGGTTGTTACCAAAGCATTCTGATGCACCAAAAAGCGCTAAAGCTAGTGCCAAAAGCTCTAAGTTAGCATTGCTTCCATTCATTTTTGTTTTTAGCACAATAAAATAAAATTAAATATAATTGACAAAAACTAACACTATACTCTCGTATATGTCACTCTCTATTATTCTAATCCCCAAAAATTATTTTAAATCAATTTTACAATTTAGTGCATTTGAATACATAATTTAATTTGTGCTTACATATCGCTCATTTACTTCAATAATGTGGTAAGGAAAAAAAAACAATTTTTACAAAAGTTCAGTTCAAAGTTGTAAATTTACAAACATCTTAATGGAAAAAGAAAATAATATGTAAGTCTCAATAATTGAGTATACAAAATGTTTGATGGAAAATTTTACACAATATTAGTAGCAATATGAGGACAAATTTTGCAGTACTAACTCAAAAATTTAATATTTTTAGTTGTGACATTGTTGAAGTAAGTGAGCGTTATGTAAGTACATATGTTAGAGTTTTCATTTTAGTTGAAGTATTATGCAAGCCATAGACCTTGCGACCGTTGGTACAACACGTTGGTTTATCAAGTTGTGTGTTTTGGACACAAACTATACAACAACGTGTGCAACATTAGCGCACAACTTCATTTCACAAAAAAAAAATTTGAGTAAACATGACATCAGGTGCTACTGCGCATATTGTAGTCGATAATTTTTTTCATGCAAAACGAAGAAGAAGAATGTAAAAAAGGGGCAAAAAAAATTGGTAAAAAAAATTTAGTTTATATAAAAAGAAACATATTCTAACAAGAAACTTTTAAAAACACTAAAAGAAAGTGAGCCAAAAGACTACAAAAATTACATTTGCATGACATTTTAAACGCACATTTGAATTCGTGCGTGACGTTTCTTTATATGACACTACGAAAATATAAACAAAATGAAATGAAGTTGTACAACATACTGCTAAATTATACAACCTGTCTATACAACTTGCCAAAAAATCAAATCTTTTTAATCTTTCATACAACCGAGACACAACTTCATACAACAACCCCACACACTTTACAATCACATACACAACCTGCTCATGTTGTACCAACGGTCGCAAGGTCTGTGGCTTGCTTTACAAGCTTGCAGACTTCGTAATGTCTTGGACAATGTTTGAGATTTGTTGGTAGGATAAGTTTTTAAAAATATTTTTAAAATAAGAATTAAAAAAATTTACTTGTTGCTTGCGGAGCACTTCATTGCAACAAATAAATTGTTAAATTCAAATTGTTAAATAAAAAAAAAAATGTTAATAATATAAATAAATATAACTTGTAAGACTTTCATGCAGATATAATCACATTTTTAAGGTGATACAAAATTTTGTTTATAACTTATAAATATAAATCGATTTTGCTTTCAGACCTAATGAAAATTTAATAAGTTTGAAGGATTAATCAAAGAGGGTTTGGGCCCAATTTTTCAACAAGCCATTAGATTTTTTCATGCATGCATTTGTACACTAAAAAAATTTTAAAACCAAGAAGAAGCAATTTTATTTTAAAAAGAAAAGTTTATAAAAAGCAGTTATACCTGTTTTCACAACACAGATGGTTAGAAAATTTACTTAGGTAGAAAATTTTTATGAAAAACACTCATTTTGGTTATAGAAACAAAGTGCTAGATTGTTTAGTTTTTAAAATAAAAGTGCAAATTTCTGTTTGAAAACTATTTCACTATAGAAGAAACATTGATGTATTGAGCTCTGTTTTCGATTTAATCGAAGGCGACATGTAGACAAAAATATACTTTTTTATGAAAACGAACATTTTATGGGCCTATAGAAGTTTATAACAATGATATATTCAGCCTTATTTTCGAAGCGACATGTAGCAAAAAATTTATTTTTTTATTAAAATTCAAATTTTGTGGGTATATCCGTAGTGTAGAATTATTGGTAACTTGTAAAATATGGACTGTAAAATTTTATCTTAAGCGACAATTTACGTATGTAAAACAGATTTGAATACGATTGTTATAAAAGAAAAAATTCTATTGAAAGCTGTAATATTTGTCGTTAACGATTTAGTCGAAAATAAGGCTTGATATGTATATTAATGTTAAAAGAAACATTTTAATTTAAAAAATTACTGTTAAGAATGCAGATTTTTTTTTAAGGAAAACCGAACATTCTTGTTAAAAAATAGGTTTTTGGTATACTGTATGTATGTGTATTTGTTTATGTGGAGCTAATAAAATAATTGGTTTGTATGTACATATGTATATCGCTGCTTTATTATAACACAGTCATATCTCAAAAAATGCATTTTTTGAGGTTAATTATGCAGAAAAGTTCGTCATATCAAATTTAATCTTGTGCAAAAATTTCATACAAAAGGCTTGTACACTCACGTCTTGAGAAAAGAAAATATTTTTATACCCTCATTGATACTTTGAAAACTTTAAAATTATTTTCTGAAAAACTAGTTTTTTTTTAGTTACGACTATATTGCAATGAAGAAGCGATATGTATATATGTATAACAGTAATAAAAAATAAATAAATACAAATTTAAAATGAAAAGTTAAGACAGCTTATGGTAGATTAGTACTCTTCCATATTCTTCAAACTACAAAAAAAAAAAAAAAAATAAAGCTTCTTATAAATTATGACGCATATTGGAAAGCCGAAGTTCGAGTGCACTTCAAAAAACATTAAAGCTATAAAATAACAGCAGTTAAAAATGAAAAAGAAGATAAAAAGTATGCAGCACACAAAAACAACATTTTGCCAGGTAGAAGTATGAAACTTTTTTCCAACTCGAACCCAGTCACCAATATATCTTGAATTTTGTCTTTCATAGATCTCATAGGTCTGTTGCTTTTCGAAGAAGCTGAAAAAATATCACTTCATTAGGAGATATATACTTCTTACAGTTTTGTTGCTATAGCCTGGTGTAGTAGACAGACGGAGCTGTACATCAGCTTATCCAAGGCGAAACGATCTTAAGCTGTCTCATACAAAGAAAAACCTACCAACAAAGTTGTAATAACATAACAAATATCACTTTTGTACGAACGGAAGAAGATCCGTAAAATTTCTAGAGTAGCTTAACTCAAAATTTATAAAATATCTTATTTTTAACACAACGTCCTTTTTTAATTTGAAAATTTTTCTTCTTTTTTGGTTAAGAAACTTCTAAATAACATCTAAATATTTTGGGTTGAAGCTTACTGATGATTTCCGTGAAGCAGGAATAAAATGTATATAGATATTGATTAACCAAAAAAAACTAGTAATTTTCAAATTGAAAAAGGACGTTTTGTTAAAAAAAAAGTTATTTAATAAATTTTAAGTTAAGTTACTCTATATGATTATATTTGGTTGGTGCTTATATTTTTGCTGCTTATGTAAAATTCTTGAAAAAAGAAATGAGAACTATAAACCTTATGGAAAGTAATGTTAGCAAACAAAAAATTAAAAAAGCAGCTTAGAGACTTAAACAAGACATATTTACTGCGGGTTTTAATTAAGTTGCTCCCACCGAGCTCTCGCTGGTGCCTCATACAATGTTTCATTGTCATCAATATGAAACTTCGACGTGTCAGATTCTTATTCGCTTATGTATTTTGTAACTCTGTATACGCTATATGGTTTTTAGCTTTAGAGATACTAGGGGTTTTTATACCCTTTACCAAAAAATGGTAAAAGGGTATATATAGGTTTATCATTCCGTTTGTAATTTCTAGAATATTAATAAGCGAGCCATAAAGTATATTTATTCTGGATCCTTATGCATAGGGAAGACGAATAAGCGATGTCCGTCTGTCCGTTTGTCTGTAGGTGAAATCGGTTTTCCGAAGCTCCCAGAAAAGCTAGAGACCTCCTTCTTGAAATGGTGTGTCAGAAATGGTCAAAACAAGATTGGCATTCAAATTCAGCAAAATCGAGCAGACGGTTTCAGAGCTGGGAAGCTTAAACATCATTTTGCCATACAAAATAACTACCGAAAATTAGTTATTATTTTTTTTTATTAAATAAACTTATTTTATACTTCAGAATGAATAAAATTAATATTTTTTAACAAAAAAAAAAAAATAAATAAAAAAAAATTTAAAAAATTAAATAGATGTTTCCAGGGTTGGAAAACTTTAACTTTTTTATACAAAATTATACAAAATTAATTTACTAAAAGAAATTTTTCCTTTTTTCTATAAATTAAATATATCTTATATTCTAAGAAGAAAGAGATTGGGTTAAAAAATCAGAAAAATCAAAAAGGATAATTCCAGGGTTGGGAAACTTGAAATTTTTGTGATATAAAAAATTAACTACCGTAAACTAATTTTTATATTTTTTTATTAAATTAACTTATTTTATACTTCAGTACAAATTAAATTAGTATTTCAAATTAAAAAAGAAAGTTAAAAAAATTAAAAAAACGTTTCCAGCGTTGGAAAACTTTAATTTTTTTTCATATACAAAAGTAACTTACTAAAACAATTTTTTTTTTCTTTTTCTCCATAAATTAAACATATCTTAGACTGTTAAAAGAAATAGATTGGTGTAACAAATCAGAAAAATCAAAAAGGATGATTCCAGGGTTGGGAAACTTACACTTTTTGTGATGTATATTTCAAATTTAAAAAAAGTTAAAACGAATTTTCCATGGTCGGAAAACCTTATTCTTATACAAAAGTAACTTACTAAAACAAATTTTTCCATTTTTTAATATAAATTAAACATATCTTACATTCTTAAAAAAAAGATTGTTTTTAAGAATACCGAAAAATCAAAAAGGCGGATTCCAGGGTTGGGAAACTTACGTTCTGTGCGATATAAAAAATTACCTACCGAAAATTATTATTTTTTTTTTTTATTAAATAAACTTATTTTATGCTTGAGTACGAAAAAATTGGTATTTAAAATAAAAAAAAAACATTTAAAAAAATTAAAAAGACGATTCCAGGGCTGGAAAACTTTAACTTTTTTTGTACAAAAGTAACTTACTAAAACAAATTTTTCCTTTTTTCTATAAATTAAACATATCTTAAATTCTTAAAAGAAAGAGATTGGTGCAAGAAATCAGAAAAATCAAAAAGAATGATCTCAGGGTTGGGAAATTTATACTTTTTGTGATATATAAAAGTAACTAAGTCTAATTAATTTTTATCTTTTCCTTTATAGATTATACATATTTTACGTTTTGGAAAGAAAATTTTGGTTTAGAAAATTATAAAAATAAGAACCACAGCTCCAGAGCTGGAAACTTTGACCTTTTTTTCTGGGTATTAAAGTAACTAAATAAAACATTTTTTATTTTTAATTTTTTCCTTTTTTACTTAACACACTTTCTATATTTTTTTTTAAAACTACTAGATTGATATAAGGAATCAGAAAAATCTAATATAATGATTCTAGGGTTTGTAAATTTATTTTTTTGTACATAAAAGTAACTAGGTAAAATTATTTTTTCTTTTTGTTTATACTTTTTGTATGTGCTTATGTATGTATCTACATACTACATAAAAACACTTTGGTAAAGGGTATATAAGATTCGGCACAGCCGAATATAGCACTCTTACTTGTTTTTATTAATTTTATCAGAAAAATTGCAATTAATGAGATGTTGTTTGTCTATTTGAAGATGTGCAAAAAAAATAAAGACAACGCTCACAATAATAAAAATTTGGTGAAGAGGCAAATTTACAAGCATCAAAATATAATTTAAGGTTTGTTTCATACTTATATATTTTGACACAAAATGTATCTCGCACTGATTGCTTTAATGTCATAACATACAAAAACAATTCCCAGCAAAAATTAGACATTTCCATTAGAACTACTTGTCAAATAATAATTTGATCTTCTGACTGCCAAAATTCATTACTCGCTTACAAATCACATTACATAAAATTTAAAAAAAGTATGTCGAAATTGATTGATGAGAAGGATGATTCTTTTAGTTTTTATAGATTACGTGATCATGTTGCTAAATAAACAAATTAAATAATTCTATTATTTTAGTCTCACACCTTGTTAAAATCAACTTCCAGTAGGGAAGAATTTCCACACAAAAAATGCTTAATTCCAAACCCGATTTTCTTTTTTGAAATATTTTGCTGGGTTCAAATATGACAAAATTATCGCATAATTTGTGGCCGTTTGGTCTTATTGCTTAAATTTTCCATACACAAGAAGTATGCTAACAATTGGTTACATACTCATATATCTGTTATCGAGAAGAAGAATATTATTGAATTTTAAGTAATGAAACAATTCATAAAAATATGGAAAAGCTGTCCCTTTCCTATAATTTCAGAGACAGTGGATATCAAAATAAGTCGAAATTAACTCCCTGAGGAGATTCACGTTAGAGCACCACTTCCCTTGACTGCTTTGATGTTACAGCAGAGTCTCCTTAGATTCGAATTTGATCCAAAAATTCATAGAATTGTTGACTGGGATACGAAATTTAAAATTGGCCATAACACGTGTTCTAAATCTCTCTTATTTCTACTCTTAATCCAAACAAAAATTGTTGATTATGTAACAATCAGTTTATTAACATTTACTTGAATGTTAAGATTTATAGCTCAACACTAATTTAATGTATGAATTTAGTCAGCTGAAAATTAAAAGTCAACTGGTAAAATTAGTGAAATCAAATGATTTATGATGAAAATAATCAGCTGCAGACTTTCTCAGCCATTCGTTAAAATTCACTTAAGCGCTTCACTAAAGACGCGTCGGTCGTGACATTTGTTTAGCAAAATAAATTTCAAAATTCCCCAATACCATTTTTATGTCTAATAAGCTTTAGAGTAATATTGCCAATTTAAAAAATAAAATAATTCCACACTTTTTACTTCCCTATATGAGGGCTGATATTTTAATCCTTACATTAAAAAGAAAACCTTATTTGTCATTTGTTTTAACCTTTATATCAAACACGTTTCGACAAATACACACTCATTTCAGCAAACAAAAGCATGTACAAGTTTGTTTAGGTTTGGTAGAAATAGAAATAGTTATACACTTTTTAATATTTTATTTTATTGTTGCTTAATTGCTTAGAAGCACCAACAAAACTTGTTTTCTTTATTTTGTCTCTAGAAAAAAAAACAACTGCCGCAGAGCACATACAGCAAACAACAGAAATTAAAGTAGATGTGTACTTTAATACAAGAAATTATCTTTAAGGCATGAATGTGTGTTACATTGCAGCTTTTTCACAAGAATAATATGAGTGCATGTGCACTTATAGTAAAGAACAAATTTTGCTGTAGACAACTCATATATGTATGTATGTACGTAATTAGTATGAATGGGAAAAATATAGGGAATGATATTATAAATTATACGTATGTATGTATAAGAACGTTAATATGTATAAAGATACATATATGTATGTACACATATATTATTTTTTTTAAATATAATAATGATGGATGGTTTTGTTTTTTTTTTATCGAAATTGTAATCCAATATTGGTATCATTTGTGGTCATTTAGCCGTCCTCGGTTAGGTACTTTTGAATAAAAATAAAACTGATATTCGAATAAGCTGCTTGGTATGTTTGGCTTTTTGTTTAGACTGGGTCCACAGCAATTTTAGTTGCCCAACTTATTCGAATTTTCTGCTGAAATTGGCTTTAATGTTAAGCATAGTAATCTTAAAATATTGAGCAAGATTGATTAATTCAAACGAAAATTTTGACATGTAAATAATAATAACTAGCCCCTGAAACTATGCTACAATTTCTTATGTTTTTAAAAATGCGCCATGTGTTTGTTGTAAATTCTACACGTAATAATTGCCACTTATCCCAGTTGGCCACGTCTTTAAGACATCTTTGACGACGGGTACAAGACAATGGTAAGTCGTAGAAGACATATGAAAGACAACTCCATACAAATCGTTGACGAAATTTTCATACAAATGGCGGCGAGGTCACACAAGACCAGATGAGCGACATTGTCGCTCAGATTGTCCTCAACAAGGCTTTATTGAAGACAAAACGTGTGACACTGTCGCTCAGATTGTCATCAACAAGGCTTTATTGAAGACATAACGAGGGTCATTGTCGCTCATATTATCGTCAACAATGCTTTATTGAAGACACAACGAGGGACATTGTCGCTCAGATTGTCCTCGACAAGGCTTTATTGAAGACAAAACGTATGACACTGTCGCTCAGATGGTCCACAACAAAGTTTTATTGAAGAGAAAACGTGTGACATTGTCGTTCAGATAGTCATGAACGCCGATTTCTTTTAAATTGTCGATTAGAAAACTTAATCTACAGACGACATGTCGTACATGAATCGTCGAAGACAATGTCGTCTGGGACGATTTGGACAACTGGGATCTTATTTTGTTGTTTAAGATATACATACATACATACATACATATATCATATGTTTTTCCCAAGATGAATAAACACTACTTCTACAAGATTTTTTCATAAGCAATAGAGTATCTGGGTCATGATATTTTTAGTTTCATTTTGGTTTATTTTTGGCTTACAAACATACATATTTTTAAAATATATATGCACAGATGTGCGATTGCTTTACGTGAGTACCTGCCATTACGGCCTAATCTCACGTGTGCCAAACCACGGGGTGTGGGTTAGACGCCAGACCAACGCCCCCATGCACCCTATTAGAATGAACCTATGGTCCACTCCATAAGGCACATAGGTTGCAATCTTTGAATATAGTTATCCCTGTACTATATTCAATTACCTTGCTGAGGTAATTTGAGCTATCTAAACTCTGCTGCTATGTCCATGCCCATAGCAGCTTTTGTTGAATGGCAACAGCACCTAGAATAGTGTCTGGCTGACCGCGTCAGACCAATCACTAGCATTGATTTCACACTGGGAAGCCAAGACTATTCTCCCAGCGATTTTGGTAGCAACCACAGCCACCACGATAATTCTCCGGCTTCCACGCTAAGGTGTTGTGTATACACCCATAGCGAGGTCCCCAAGAGAATTCCTCAACCATTGCCGGCACAGCTCAACCACTCATCCGAGATAAACCCATGCCTGTGTCGCCAAATAACCAGTGCCTACTCCACACATACCAAAATCATCCCTTTAACCCCAAGGGGTAGAACGAACTCGGCATTTTAGCAAAGGAAACTAACGACCGCTACATGCACTCAAAACTGTCGGGCAACCGACACCCGTGGCACCAGAAGTAGCCTCTGGTCAGACCTCGAAGTTCCACCACAAGGGCTTCACCTCTATCGTCTTTTGAACTCAGGGGCAGTTCTAGGTGACGCTGCACCTAACTGACATCAACAGGACCTGTCTTCCTTTTATAAATATGTGCACATCCTTTGCTCTGTTGCCAGAGATCGGGTGGTAACACATAAGTTCTATGGGTAATGTACCAAAGGTACTTCAATGGAAAAAACCACATCACCCCAGCTGGGGCCCCGGGGTTGCCACACCCGTAGTCAAAAATAGACTCCCCTGGGGGGATATATGCACATATGCTTATACATATACATATATATATATATGTTTTATATAAAAGAGAGAGAGATAAAAGTATGGTTTTAAGTACTTTTTGAGTATCAGCCGCCAAAAAACTATGAAAATGTACAGCTAAAAATAAAAAAACATTCTCACATACAAACATACGCATTAATTTTAAACCAAATATGTATAAGCATAAACAACTATAACTAACATTTATAGACTATGTGAGCTACAGGCACACGCATGCGTACCAAAATACTGTGCATATTAATCAGTCACACCTGAGTATATACAGGGCTATTTTATTTAAACGCGAACATGAAGCATATTTTAAAACAGCCACTTACATATTTTTCACTCTATTTTATTTATTATCCCTGTGTCTATCCGTGTCCACGTACAGATCATACGGCTGGACCGATTTTGATCCAGTTTTTTCTGTTTGAAAGGTGACTTGACCGAAGAGGTTTTTAATTTTGTTTTAAGAAAAACGATATTTTCTAGATATAATCGGGGTTTTTTTATTTTTTAATTCCTGCTATTTTATTTCAGTTATTTGTATACGGTGCAGAATGATGAATAAATATCCCGAGTATGTCTGTATTTTTTTAATTATTAAACATTCATAGCCTGTGTATAAACATACTCAGCCTATAAATATGATTGAGAGTCAATTAGTTTGACGTGCATGTGCCTTTTTATTTCTATAATTGTTTTTATTGAAAAATTACTAGTTTCTAGAATGTTTTGAAAAATATCGAAATAAAATTATTAATTAAAACATGAACGAGTCTTTGAGTAAACATTTAACAAAATATTAAATTTACTTGCATTTATTTTTCATTTAGTGCTTCAATATATAATTAATTCACAATTAAATAATACAAACAGAAACAAAATAAACTGAAATTTACTTGGAAATCTAATAAATTATAAAAAAATTAAAATAACTGTGCGTTATTAATTTAAATTATATAGGAAAAATTAAAAGGTAAAACTTTAAAAATATATTGAGTGCAAATGTACTTCAGTTACTTAAAGTTGTAAAGGGTGTTTACTTTAAATTGCACAACTTATAATGTTAAAATTATACCGAGATGTACATAATAGTGAACAAAAGTAAATAAATTTATTATTATCATTCTATATACAGCAGTTTTTAAAGCGATAGGGCCTATATTTCATTAAAAATAAGTACTACTACTCATTCTTATAAGTTGCAATTACATGGATTAATTTACTGTACCCCTTCCAGAAGCCATCTTTTTATGAAATTTTAACATCAAAATTATTCAATTGAAACAATTTAATTTCACTTAAATAAAACGACCATACATTTTGTTTTAAGTACATGAGCCGGCATTGAATTGCAATACAAAATGCCATGAAAACTAACACTCTATAATACTTAACAGGAAACGGAAGTAAATTGCATTGATATGACTATGTGTTTGTTTTTTTTTGCCACATTCTTTGCAACACAGATGCATGTTGAAAAAGTCGCATTACTCATCCTACTATTACAACTAAATACGAAATATCACAACTGAATTGTATAGTTGCAATTAAGTTCAAGCTTACTAGATATAGTAATGATAAAACATTTGCTAAATGCTAGCAGAGAATAATTGTAAGGAAGATCATAAGATACACAGAAAAAATTATTCCCAAAAAATTTTTAAACAAATATTTGTTTGAAATCAAACTTAGTTTCAGTAAATATTATGTACTGTTCCACTAAATTAATTTGTACCAAAAAACTGTGTAGAGAAGAAACAGGCCACGACGTTTGTCGGCTACTTTTCGGCATTTACATGTATACAACACGATCAATCAAAATAAACAACAACAACCGCACAATAGCATGTTGTTCCTATCAACAAGCAAGATAAACACCAACACACTGAAATAACATTTTCTCTTAGCCGAACTATGATTAATTTAAATTTTTACAAAACTTTTATCAGAATTTACAAAATTATTTGTAGGACCGCATTCAAATAAAATATTTACTGATTCAACGAATTTGGTTACTGAAAATGAAATTTAGTTTTTTCTGTGTATTGGGCATAAGTATACTTCGATTACAAAATAATACTCAGAATAGCTCATTTTATTAAAGCCTTGTTTAACACAAAATTCATATTATATCATTAATTAAGTTTTTTCCATTCCTTGTTGTAAAATAATTATTTTTGATGTGTAAACATCTGTACGCTAGGGGGTAAAAATCTTTTGACTTTGATTTCTTTGCTGAGATTTCTTTGCTTTTTGCTTTTGCTTTGCATTGTGAAATCGGTGTGAGTTATGTATGAGTGTATTAGTGTTTGAAAGAAGCAATACCAAGCAGAGAAACAAGTCGACCGGCTCGAAGCCGACGGTGCGCCGCCTCCGGTTATTTTTCTGTATATTTCCGTACACCAAAGGTGAAAATGAACCGTAAGAGTTACGAACTTGAAATTTGGACACAATATCTAGACATTTGGCCACTACAACAACAAATACATGAGAGTTAAAAATTAAAAGGGTGTTCCAAAACAAGCAACGAAAATGTTAAAATCCCATGTAATATACATACAATTGTATGTACATATATACACTCGAAATTTTAAAAGTTAGTGTATTTTTATATAGACTACAACAATTAACACTAAATTTAAAAAATTTAAATCAATGGGTGTTCCATCAGTTAATGCAATTTTGACTTTGTAATTTTGACAACTTGCTGTATCTTGGAAACCGTAAGAGTAAAACTCTTGAAATTTTCAAAAACGGTAAAACTAAAAAATCAAAAAAATATAAAATCGCCAAATATAAAAAAATCCCCAAAACGAAAAAAAAATCTGTAGGACTAAAATAAATCGCGAAAAACCGCAAAAATCGCCAAAATTTAAAAAATCCTTAAACAAAAAAATCGCCAATATGAAAAAATCGCCTAAATAAAAAACCCCAAAAACAGAAAAAATCGCCAAAATGAAAAAACCCCAAAAAAACAGAAAAAAATCGCCAAAATGAAAAAATCGCCAAAATAAAAAAATCGCCAAAATAAAAAAAAAAAATTGCGAAAATTAAAAAATCCCAAAAAAAAAAAAAAAAAACGCCATAACGATTAAAAAGCGATAAAACTGAAAAAAAATCGTTTAAACTGAAAAAACTTAAAAAATTAAGAAAGCTAAATCAAAAAAAAAAATGATCAAAACCGAATGTGCGCGAGTCAAAGTCGCACTTTACTGAATTTATTTTAATTGCAATGCGTACACAACAACAAGAACAGCAACAACTAAACGATGAACAACAGGAATTAAATATTAAAAAGTTAAAGTAAAGGCATTTACCATAGATGAGCACTGCAGTACCACCTAAAGTTTCAGTAAAAACAAAAAAAAATTTACTGATTACTAAAATTTTTTTCTACAATTTTTATAAATTGCCTAAATGTTTTGTTATTGATGAGGTGCATTGAATTTTCAGTAACAAGTAATGCCCGTATTCATAATGAAATTCTACCAAGTGGCTAAATGTTTTTCATACAAAAGTTTCAAAATTTGTATGAAAAAACTTTGCCACTTGCTACGGCCCTACGATTTTACTAGTAATGCAAATTAAATTTCATTAGCAGTAAAAATTTACTGAATTTTTTTAGTAATCAGTAAATTTACTGCTTACTACAATTTTGAATGGAGTACATATGCATATACTGCAGTGTGCCCATTTACTAACCAATTAAGTTTAATAAAACAAACAAAAACCAACAAATTCATATGTATTTACAATATTTAAAGTTTTGATACTTTTAAGTAATTAATTTAAAAAAGATACTAAAAGCATAAGTACTTCTAACTTAAAAAAAAATTTCATTACTAGATGTTTACACATCTCCTCTGTAATTGGACTCACATTGCTTTTTTTGTTTCTATTTGACGCAAACTGTTTTATTCCTATTCTTAAGTTTTTTTTTTTCTACGCAATAATAAGGTGTACTACTTTTTCCAATTTTTCTTCTAATAAAAACTTAATTGAAAGTCCTCTATGTGGACTTAAAATATCCATAATTTTTATTTTTTTTATTCCGAAATAACTTTAAATTGTAAAAACTTGTACAAAAAATAAAATTGTAGTTAAACTTTTCTTTTTTCGAAAGATCATAAATATGCATATCACAGGTACCCGAAAATCTGCAACAAATGTACAAAAAATAAAACAACAGGACCTTTTATTTATGATTTGTGATGACAACTGTCAAAACACCAAGAGAAAAGAAAAAACATATCGAGTGATAACCGCCAAAAAAAGGCTAAAGCGACAAAATTTTTTGACTTCGTTTTTTTACGAAAATCGACTATTTACGATCGCAAATAATCGATTTTGGTAAAAAATTGAACATTGAAAATTATGTCGCCTAAGCTATTCTGGCGGTTATGGCACAATATACTTGCGCTTGCTCTTGTTTTTGCAAAGCTTATTTGTGTTCGTGCAGCTTTAATAGGCCCTTTGAGCGTATATTGGTAAAACGTAAGCTACATTTGGCAGATCACATCACGAAACAAGTAAAGAAAAAAATCTATCAGCTGGCGGTTCGAGGTTACCATGTTATTCTACCAGGCATAGCAGCAAAATTGTTCTTGAAAAAGCACATCCTGTCCCCATATATCGTTACTCGCTAAAGCAAAAACTCTATCACTAAAATTTTTAAAGTCGATTTATCCATTCGCGGCCACGAATGCTTTTTTCAAACGTGTGTTTTTAAGTCAGGCGATTCCGGAAAATTTAATTCGTCTAAATGTTAGTGTTTTATGTTATTGCAAAAATTTTTTTATTATGTATTTTTTCAGTGTTTTGGCTATCGAATTTCTCTTTAGCTTTAGCAAATTACAGAATAAGAGAGGTGGATATGCAATTTTTGGTATTTTTGGCCCTATGTCATAAATAACACAAACAACAATGCCCTCCAGGCCGTCAATTTTTTCTGGTTCATTAGCATAACTCAATGACTTTATGTAACTCTACTGGAAGTAATTCAGAGAAATCAAGTTGGATGACTTTGGAGGCTCATTTCTCGCAATGAACTTGTCGCCGAATTGTTATTTCAATAAGTCGATGGTTGTGGTCGCCGCATGCATGCATCCATCCTATAAACCACATCTTACCTGGACCAATTTCAGTTATATTTTTAGGCAATAAATTATTGCGACAAAAATGATGCAGCAGCAAATTCCAATCTCCGGCTTCATTTTTTAAGAAATACATTTAAATGTGTAAAACAAACTAAATCGTGAATGTTTGTGTATGTAATGGAGCCTTTAAATTCTGTTGTGGCTTGGTATCATAAGCCCTTTAAGCCAAAAATTATCCTCAGCACTGAAGACAATTTTGCGATTAAACAATGTAGCATTTTCTAAAGAATTTAGAGCCAAATCGCTGAAAGAAAGACTAATACAATAGGCTTGCGGACTTAATTATAATTCCACATGTACAAAATGGGAATTATATCAACATATATATACTAAACTCATTTAATACTGTACTGGACTTGCTTAGCCTTTTGGAATATATAACATGATTTTTTATTGAGATTTTAAAATTTATTAAAATTTTATTCCTTAAGCACAATTTTTTTAATTTTAGCAAAACAAAAAAATATTTTCCTTAAAGCCGTGTACTCTGTTCACAATTTCGTGCGAAATGC
The DNA here is from genome assembly GCA_949987645.1 of Tachina grossa. NCBI lineage: Eukaryota > Metazoa > Arthropoda > Insecta > Diptera > Tachinidae > Tachina > Tachina grossa. The sequence continues at coordinate 34,447,316 of OX465275.1, forward strand.
TGTCAAATTACATGTAAAATTATTTGGTTTTAAATATTTGCGAAATAAACTCGCAAAAAATGTACTCTGTTCTTATTGCGAAAAACACGTCAAATCTATCTGGCAGCACGCTTTTTCATGCAAAATTACTCTGGCATCATTTTAGTTTCAGCTGCTAAACAACACGAGCAGTACTTTTTTCGTACGAAATTTTAACAATGCTGCATATTTTCAAGCAATAAAAGCGAGAAATGTATAAAAAACAGCAAGTTGGGCTACATATAGTACATGTCGAAATGTTCAGGCGAAGTAATCAATGCTGCTGAAAATTTTTCACAACTGCGAGCAGAGTACCAGGCTTAAGATTAGAACCAAAATACTTTAAATATTAATGTTTTTAGTCTAAGTATTGCAGTTTAACCCCTTTTTAATTTTTTTAATGTTATTTCAGTTTTTCCCACGTTGTTATTGCAATCATAAATCACTCAAGAGCTCACCATTATTATGTGTTCTTGCGACCTAATTTTATTTAATTAACTTATATGACATTAATTATGAAAACCAATTAGCAAAGCCACAGATTTTTTGTGTTTTTTTTTTTTTTTTTTTTTTTTTTTTTTTTTTTTTTTTTTTGTTACGTGTATAATGTTTGGTATTTATTTGCTTTTTTTTTTGGTGCTCTCTACTTTTACGAACTTGCTTTGATTTAACACTTTTAATTTACAAACCTTTTTCCTATCTTTTGCTATCTATATATATTACACCCAGACAATAGCTGTTAATTGCTGATAAAATTTTATGGGTAAATATTTATTAATTGTCCTAGGTCATGGTCTTTATCTATAGAAGTGCTGTAAGATTTTTTTTTATTATATTTTTTATTTTTTGTTTTTGTTTTAGTTTTAGTATTACTTGCTTACTTATCATTGTGATCTAGTTATTGGTGGGGTTAAAGGGAAAGAAAAACCAAGTTTTCTGCTCAACTTTTTGGACAAATTACATACACATATGTAATTTATAAATTTTTTTATAATGTGTATAAAACACTAAGAAGCAGTATTTTTGTATGCGTGTGTATTAAAAAAATTACATATGAAATATAATAACATTCTATAGATAACATTAGTCTTTGTAATTATAAATCAGTAACCCGCAAGCCATAGCACAATTGTGCGGATGAAAATCACATACATCATTTCATTAAAGGCCCAACTATAATATGAATAAGCTGGCTTAAGCTAATGTCAGAATTGAACGATAAGTCTGTCAAATGCTTAAACAATTCAGATGTGACTTTTAGGTGGGCATAATGTACTTACATGCACTTAAGTATTCTTTAGCCACAGCTGCACATCTAGGTATTGTCAATAATTTTGTAGTAATTTTGTTTCTTCTCATAACTCCTAAATGAATGCAATTCAATCAAACTAACTTGAAAGAATGTCCAAATCTATTAAAAATTCACATATAAATATATCCATCACCTTATTACTTGTTTTATTTGTTTTGGCTACTAAAAAGTACAACAGTGAATATACATAAGTAAATACATGTGTATGTGTGTATATGTGTATTGTAAAACATACAATGAAAATAAAAGTTTTGCTTTATTTTCCGAGTTTAAAATAAGAAACAATAAAAAAATATTTAAAATCAATGAATATTTTCTGCTGCTGCTTGTTTGAGTTTAAAAGATGCACAAACAGTTGTTTCCTTACGGAATGTGCGTTCAGTTTGGCACTTTACTTAAGCAAATGACATTTGACGAAACTTGACGAAAAGTTTGTTAAGTACATTATAGTTTGCCACATTCGTTTTATATGTAACCGCACAGTTGCTTAAGCTAGCTTATTCATATTATAGTTGGGCCTTTAGTCGTCACTGCGCAAGCGACGAATTAAGTTGTGCACGCATGTACGAATTTTTTCCTGGGTTTTTGTTTAGTTTTTTTTTGAGCACACGGAACGAAATTAAAGTTAAAATTTAATAAATTTGTACAGCATAAAAAATTTTCGTGATAAAAAATGCTTTTCGCAATATGCAATGCATTTTATGTTATGAAACATTGAAAAATAATAGGGAAAATATTCTAAAAAGGCATTTTAATAGTATCCACAGAACTGTGAATAAATTTAATTTTGAATTTATACACTAAATCGATGAATTATTATTAAATTTTTACTTTTTGCTTAAGTTTTTATTAAATTGCTTATTTACAAAAAAATTTCAATCTACTAATAACCACATCATGTATTTTATATTACAAAACTTTTCTTCAAGTGCAAGTTTATTTTACTCTTTTTTTCTCACCAATACAAAAATATTTTATTTTGCGGGACACTGTTATAAATTGAGTTGATTGGGTAGTATGAATAAACAAAATTATTTGCCTGTACCCATCTACTTCTCTCTCTCTCTCTCTCTCTCTCTCTGCCTATCTCTCTCATAAACTTCGACTGGCTTCAAGAATAACTCCCTTGTCAAAAGCATTACTTATCGAGTCTGTCAAAAATACAAAACCATTAAATCAGCGATCTTCAAAACCGCGCAGGCGTGCGATTGCTCTCACAATAATGAAGAGAGGAATGAGAGATAATTTGTATTTTTATTTAATGTGTACTCAATTATTACTACAAACAGGGTTAACACTTTAATTTCAGACTAATCATATGTGCCGGTTGTGTTGTGTAGTGGCATTTTACTAGGCAACAATGGATTCTTTTTAAATTAGTTTAATTTCAAGTTTTTCTACCTTTTAGAGCTTTAGTAATCATATCTAAAACTAAGTTATTACATACTACTTAAAATACATCAAATGTGCATTAATCTCTTTTTGAACACAAGAAATTGACTCAAATTAGAGTTTTACATATAGTTATCAAATACATGTATGACAACCCTACTATAAGAAGAGGAAAAGATATTACGCTCAAAAACGAAGCACCAACACAAACATACATGTGAATGTATATGTGTGGGGATCACTGCATTAAATCCATCAACAGCTCTAAAACCAAATAGGCGAGAACAAATCGCCAACAGCAATGCAACATTGCAAATTTAAAGCTTAAACAAAGTCAAGAAACGATAAAAAGTGATAGAAAGTGGTAGAAAAATTTATTGTAAAAGCTTAAAATTCCAATAAATCGAGCAGATCAAAATATATGAAGAGGATCACAAAAATCCTCTATTATCATAATAGTTCGAATATGAAGCTCTTATACAGTTCCCAGTTTTATTTAAAATTTTTCTTAAGCATATATTAGACAAAACTTTTATTATTTTTTTCGCTAGTTTTCAAACAAAAATGTTAATAGGAAATAACCAAATTTAGCACGCATTATAGCCATATTAATAAGGAAAAAGTTCTTAAGTCTTATTATACTGTTTTGTCAAATAGCACTTTTAGACTATCAACTCGATTTTCGGGAATTTATTTCTTTTTAAGTTAAATTCAGAAATTCATTGTTTTCTTTTATATATAAAAATAACACTATTCTACTGACTATACATAATAATAAACTCAGTTTGAAATATACCAAAGGGTCGGCAAATTAAACTATTATTCCATATTATATTTAGGCTCAAATTCACAGTCTTTAGTTAACTAATGAAGGTGGTTTAACCGATGAAATTTATAAGAAAAAGCGTTAGTTCAACCACGGGCATTAGTTAACTATAGACTGTGAACTCGGACCTTAAAGTCAGAAAAAGATGTACAGCAATTCATAGCGCTATAAGTTTCTTAAATCTTGAAAAAAAAAATTAATAGTTTTCCCGGTGGTACTTTTGAATGTAAAGTTTACAGGGATGGCATTATTTCACAATCAACTTATCTCGACTTAAGCACTTTTTCCTTTTTGCCACAAATAAATTAGCGTTTATTTCTCGTTGCATGTGTACATTCTTTTTTAATTACGATTAATTTTTATAAACATGCTGTCAGTCTGAGATGACTTATAACTAGATAATAATTGCGCACCTAAACAAAAATACTTGCAGGACAAAACACGCAAAGGTAATGTCGCAGTAGTGTGACAAAAACAAAGAAGAAAAGAAAGACTTAAAAAAAATTAATACATTATTTGTAGTCACAAACATAAACAGAGCTTTAGTTGTATACTAATATTGATTATAATGCTATATTTTTTAAATTTTATATAATTTTTTTTTTAATTTTTTTACAGTGTCACGGAAACAAAAATTCCTTTATTATTAGATTTTTATCCAAATAACATTACTTTAGTAGCTTTTTTTAAAAGATATTGAACAACTTGAGGGACATTGGTCACATTTAATTCTTAATTGGTTTTTTTGAATCTTGAAGAACCTCCTAGAACTTTTGTTATTTCCAATATGGTTTAACCCACTTTACATACAATCTTATTAACTATCGTATACATAATTTTTTATCTGCCATAGTTACAAATTAGTTCTTTATTCTTGTCTTGTTTTTATTCCCAATTATAAAATTATTTACTGTTCAACGCATCCAAGTATCAACCTAATTATATCTTTTGCATAAATGATCTCTATTTTTATTAAAGTGTTTTATTTATATTCATTTCAAAGTTTCATTCAAAACCAGAATACGTTACAAAGTAAAATTTGTGTCAGCAAAGCTTTTCAATTGCACTCTGTGGTTATTTTCTTTATATCACAGTTTGCAACATTTTGTGGCATGTATAGTAATCATACTTAAATACATGTCACGAATATTTTTTAAGTTTTGCCAGCAATTAGAGATTAAAATTTTGTTTTGCACTAATATTTATACAAACAAAAATAATAGCCATAAAAACTCAAGCCTGTATACAAACAGGCTTGAGTGAAATAGGGCCTTTCTAATCTATGTGATGCAAAGACACGGTGTCTTTTGAAAAAGTCATCACTACAAATTTTGTGGCAAGAAAGAAAAGGTGTTTAGGTCATATTTCAAGTTGTTTTTAAGAAATCTATTTAATTTACACTTAAATTGGAGAACTCACTGATCACTTTTATTTTTTTATGAAATATTATTCTACACATAAAAATTAATACAATAAGTTCGAGATATACCAAAGTATAATGAGATTAAAAGTAAAAAAAAATAGTTAAGCAGTAAGTCATTGCACTATAACTTCCTAAAAAATTGCAATTGGGATTTTAAATATGAATAGTACAAAGGTACTTTTCACGCAGAATTAGCTTATCTCGACTTAAGCACTTGTTCATTTTTTTCCTCTGAATTATTAGGAATATCATGAATTCGGTTCGAATTCGATATCATTCTATATTTACTATTCTGCATTATTGTATTTTGCTCTCTAGATTCCGCTAATTTTACTGAAATTAGTTAAGATAAAGCTACGGTCACACTTGTCAAACATTTGCCTAAAAGAGCGTAACCACTAAATGCTAATGAAAAATTTTTCAATTCAGACAAAAGTTTGTCAAGTCAAAGAGTATTATATGTCATTGGATTATATGACATTGTGCATTAGTTGTGTTTGAAACTTTTTAATATGATAAACATGTGTCTGGATCAAAATTTTTTTCACTAGTGTTTGTTGGTTACGCTTTTTTGGGCAAATGTTTGACAAGTGTGACCATACCTTAAGGTTAGGTAAGTTAGGTTCAGTTGACGAGAGAAATCATTGCACTCTTGCGAAAACAAAACCCAACTTCCTAGGAACTCAGTATTATTGACATAGTCACTCAATCTTTTTCAGTCAATAACTCTAAAGTGGGTAATGACCAGTATAGTACCATCCCTAGAAAATGGCATCTAGGCTGGGTGCTTCATTGTCTCAATGAAGTTTGGGCTCATGAAGAATTATTGGCATTTAGCGAATTTCGATCCAAACAAATTCGTTTTCTTATAATGTTTTCATACTTAATTTATGGTTCCATATTTTAAAATAAAGGAAACAAATATGTATGGCTTTTTCAAAGGCCACCTGTCTCATAAAATCTCCCTTTTTTAATAAGTATGTAGTTACATAAGAAAACCTTTTGTGTTTTTTCTTTTTTTTTTCTCTAAGTAAGAAAAAAAATTCTTTTTAGTGCAGGAAATGTTAAGTGTGGAATTTGTGAGACTACTACTTGAAGGTGTTTTTCATTTGCTTGTTTTCAAAATAAACTTTAAAATGCTATGAGAGAGGGCTTTGTTCGGCTGTGTGAAATATTATACGCCCTTCACCTAAATGTGAAGTAAAAAATATGTATTTAATAGGAATATTATATTGTGAATGTAAAAAAAAAAATATTTGTTATGGATATATTATCTCTTAAGGTTAGTTCAATTTTGTCCGGGTGGGACAAAACCAAAATATTAAAATTTACTAGGATATGACAAATACAGCAAAATCGATTGTAAGAGAGAGATAGATAGAGATCTCCAAAAATCCTCTTTAGACTCTTTACTATCAGATAAGAGGTTCTATGTATCGAAATAAAAATTTTGGTTTGGGGACTGAAAAATTAATTAAGTGTAATTTTTATGTTTTTGGGACATTATGTGATTTTTTGGGGATTTGTATTTTTCTTAATATTTTTTTATATTGTTTTAATATTAATACATATTTCAATTGCTCTTTTTTCAATTTATAAATAATTTTAAATGTTAACAAAAAGGATTAATAATTTTAATGTTAATGGAAAACTGTACAGATCATCCACGATTTACTCCGCAGTGAAGAAATATTACTTTACCTACTTTTTATAATCCCAATATTAAACTTAATGGACAGGCTCAACTTGGATTTTCAAAGAGATAAAATTGATGATGGCAGTATTTATTACGAATTAAATTTAAGTATTCTTTCTCTAGCAGCAAAAACTTTAACGCCATCAGTTATTGGTAGTTTAAGAGATAAGGAAGGCATATCAAAAATAATTGAAGCAATGAAAATTAATTTATTGGGCTGACCCTTAGATTCAATTGATTTTGCAAGAATTAAATTCTGTAGACTTTTTATACCTAAAAAGCTTATTGCAATAAATGTTAAGAAGTTTTCCATCAAATCTCAAAACTTTCGAAACATATAAACAATGTGACCCAAACATGAGTTACAATCTGTTAGAACAACCTAAATTTCCCTCAACTATAGAAATAATACAATCAGCGGTAAACAATGATGTTTCAAAATATATATATATATATATATATATATATATATATATATATATATATATATATATTAGTCAGAGTGGAGAAAAATTACATTCATAAGGTTGAAGAGGTTTATATTAAACTTGCTTTTTGTGTCAACAAGCAACATGCTTCCGTTAAGAAATTTTTTCGGCAATGAGCTCAATAAAAACAAAAATTAGAAATAAACTGCAGTTCCAATTGCTCAAATCTCTGTTAAGACTAAATTTACATTTTAAAAATAATGGAATTCTTTGTGACACTTTTGATCCATCTCCAGCAGTTGTAAAATTGTTTAGCTCTTAAAGTATATACCAAAAAAATTCGTAAGACAACTATAAAGAAGATTTGGGCTCTGAAATTTTTTATTTTATTAATCAGCTTAAATAATATATAAGAAATATAAAGACGCGTATTTACATACTAAAATATACACCATATGTACAAATAATATGAACCACAGTACAAATAAAATATTCATAAGAAAACAATTAAATTTAAATTGTAATACTATTATTTTTAGTGGGGGTCAATAGGTATAGTATAAATTACCTTTTGGGGAATTTGGGGGATCAAAATTTTTAAAATTGGAGATATCACTCGAAAGAAATCTGGGAAACATGTTGAAGTTGTTTACTCGTGCAAAAGTAAATTGTTAACCATCAGAAAATTTTATTTATCTTGAATTCGTCTTTTCCATTATTTTAGTGGATAAAAAAATAATTTATTGGTATTATATAAAATAAGTATTTGTTTGTTGAGCAAGTTTATTCGATAAAATGCACTCAATAGTGCGTATACGTAATATATTAATAATGGCCTTTTTCTACATAACAAGTAAGTAAGCCCTCAGGCAAGCAAGCGGTACACTGGCAAGTACGTAACAAAATGAGTTTTTATAGTACACTTGTCTAGCTTACGTTGTATTTGGTATCACTTTTTGTATTTTTAATTTCATTATTGCCATGGAATACAATTTGGTATTTGAGTTAATTTTTTTCCATATTAGAAGCATAACTTAGTGGCAGCCCTAGGAGAAAATCATACAAAATAAAAAACAGCTGCTTTTAAATTACAATAAAATGTTAAGTCAGTTCGTTTATTTATCAAACAAAATCGAATAACTGAATAAATTGTGATTATTTTTCCTAGAAAGCATTGAATAATGTTTGTATAAATTAAAAAAGGCTGCATCGTAGATTTTTAATTAATAACATCGTTAGGGACACTCTTTTCTTATTTACGGTATATTGTAATTTTTTTCACAAATTATTAAAGCATTAAGATTTGGCTGCGACAAGTCAAAAAGCTTTCGTGCTTTATGTCTTTCAAGTAGTTCAAATTATTGTATTTGCTTAAATAAATATAAAAAGAAAAAGGATTTCATCCATTATATACGATATGTACATACATATATCGCCAGATAGTTACTAATTTGCTGCATTTAATGGACATGCTCCCAATCTTATTGCTTTGAATACAGCTAGATCCAAGATAATAATGAATAAAAAACTTTACACTGAAATCTGGTTCAAAGCACATCAATTTATGTATATATGAAACAAAATAATGGGCCTTATCATGGTTGGCGGTTTTCGACTTCAAATTCAACGATTTGTAGTTGATTAAAGAAAAAAATCTATATTTTTCTTTAATATAGTACAATACGCCTGACTTTCGCAGCAACTTTGCCAATCACAATAAGGGGCAATGCTTAGTTAACTTGAAAATTATGGATATGAGACAACTTTGGGGTTTAATATCTTTTAATATATTTGAAATGTAGAAAAATGTATTAGAGATATAAAAAAATATATTTCATATACATAAAACCTATGCTCTTTTTCTAATTATGTTACACATCATACAAGAAAACGAAAGAAGAATTTACTTGAAAATAAAATTCACAAAAAAGAAAAATGTAACCGCTATTTTCGGCAACCATTTATTCAGTAAAAACTTGCAATTACTCAGACTCAAATTACTTTGTCAATATTTTGTATAAACGAACGAAATTCAATATAATACAGCGAGGCTCAGTAAAAAGTTTCAAGTACTCGAACAAACCTATTATTACTTACCTTGAACAAATATATGTGAACAAAATTGAAAATAAAATTGTGATGAAAATTCATACATATATGGCATATAATGTAAAAATATTTGGATTTATGCTTGCAGTTTCCATAATGGTTCCATTAGACGATTGTGTGGACATTAGATTTCTTATTTAATGAGTAAAAACCTATTTCAATTTCCACACAAGTACCTTTTTGGGATTGTCTGTATTTGACATTAGATACAATTGGAATTGTTATGTAGAAACAACAAAATAAAAAAGTATTACTTTTTAGTTAATTTTTAATTATTATTCGAACTCCATTTGTTTCTATATTTGTGATTTGAACGGGCTAAAGTTCGTATCGCTTTTTAAGTCAAATTACATGTGATAATTATTAATGAACAAATAACACCAAAGTCTGTTGTAAATTTTTTACAAATATTGAAACAAATGGAGTTCGAATAATAATTAAAAATTAACTAAAAATTAATAGCCATGGGCCTGTGGCAAAAATTAAATAAAAATATTCTTAATAGTAACAAACCAAAGAAGTTTGTCTTAAGTAGAACAAAAAATTAGCAAATTAAGTAACATGTGTATAATTAGTAAAAAGAACAAAACGACAATGGTAAGACTGTTGTAAATATAGTGGTGGTAAAATTGAGCTTACAATACAAAAAAGCAAATTAAAATACGATGAATCAAAACAATTCACATATTCCATTTGCAATAAAATGCTAAGTATATAAAGCAGAAATCTACATCAACTGACACCACACACAGTGGACCAAACACAAAAGAACGCTGATGATGAAGATTTAGTGGCCTTCGAAAACGGCTGGCTGTTCCGTTCAACTATGTGTTGTTAGTCAGAATATTTACAACAGACTTTGGTGTTATTTGTTCATTAATAATTATCACGTGTAATTTGGCTTAAAAAGCGATATGAACTTTAGCCCGTTCAAATCACAAATAAAAGGTATTACGTTTTTTACTCAGAAAAAGTTGACACTTGTTTTATGGAACCCCAAAGCCATATGAACATATGAACAAAATTTTTGAGTTACTTGTAATGTAGAAACATGCCATAAGACTCATTCGCACACAAGTATGCTACAATAAAATGAACTTCTAATAAATTGAACTTTTATGATAACATTGAGCTCCTTAAGTAAAGCGGTTCATACACTACAACAGAATGCAAGCACAATCAAGCGATTGAGCATTCATGCTCGCACCACACAACATACCAGCAAGCTGGTACAATATTCATTTCTTACAAAATTTCGGGAAGGGTGGTCATGAATAGTGACACAGTTTTTGCTGCAATTATTATTGGTATGTTGTTAAAATTAGCAGCTATGTATAACTAAAGCGTTAAAATTATGTTTCAACAATATATATATTTCTTAAATGCATGTTTACTCCATGACAACTTTGCTCAACTGAGCTAATTTCACCATATACCACACCAGCAAGCTAGTACCATCAGTAAAATATCAAACTCTACTTGAAATAAAGAAACAAACAGACATCAAAAGGTTTTACTTGATTTTACAATACTAAAATTGATATAAAAATAAACATATATTATTAAATTTCTTAATTCAAAGCAAAAGAAAATAAACGAATCTGCCTTTTCTTATTATTTTTCAGCTGCAATAAGAAGAAATCATCACTTTCTCATCAATCCACGTGTAATTACTCATTCGAATGGTATTTGAGATTAAACAGCAGCAGCAACATAAACAAACAAAATTAATATCACAAATCTCAAATGAGAACAGACGGGCTAAAAAAAACATAAAACATAAAAACAAACAAACAAGATGTTAATATTAAAAAAGTTGGAAACATAAAGCAAACAACAACAACCGATTTTTTAAATGAAAAGCTAAAGTTTGCTTGTAATAATAAACAAAAAAACAAATAGAACATTAATAATGGCAAACTGCTGACACGCATGCGAATAAGAGATAAAGCAATAAAAAGAGTTTAATTTATCATTAGCTAAAATCCACAAAAATAATTAATCATTACAGTAGTCTACACTCGTATTTAGAGATATAAGAAGAAAAAACAGAAAAAAATCTATTCAAACGTTAGCAAAAAAATATATCACAATAAAATACAAAATGTTCTGAAAATATCTATTAAACGTTTTAACGTAAATCGTGTTCGCCAATTAACTAGCGTATAGAAAAAATAAATTAGTAATAAGATATTGTGCAAATAACTAAGATGGATGACTCCATGAATATGTCCCTAATGCGAAGGGAAGAATGCACGAATGCCATTATAAAGCCAGTAAATATGATTGATAATTCTACAGCAGTTACTTTTCAAAAGAATCCAATACTTACCACAACAACTTCATCAACGCCAACAAATGTCAATTCAAATACTCAACATAAAACGCTTATACAACAGCAACAACAACAACAGCAGCAGCAGCCCCATCAACAACAGCCACAACAACATAATCAGTTGCCTTTGCAACCTGCCAATTTTGTGGGAAATAATTTAAATAATGGCACCTTAAGTTATGGGTAAGTGTTTTAATGTTTTTTTTTAAGGACTTAACACATAATTATTTTTACTGCGTTTATTCTTTGATATGATCAAACATCGTATCGGGTTTAATTAAAGATATTGTTCCAAAGCTCTTCAATAGGTCTCAAATCAGAAAAAGTAATAGCTGAAAAACACCGAACAAAATGACAATTAAGCAAAATAAACAATTGCGACTGTAGAAAAACTCAGTGCATATAAAAATATTATCTTATTTAAATATCTCAAAAGTATTCAATATAAACAGCATTTAAAATTGGTAAAATATTTATGATTAGCTTTTTTATTTAAAGTGATGAAACTATGCAGAAAATATTTCTTCTTAACTAACAAAAACAAAAATCTACCTTCACTATTTTAAATACTTGCCCAAAATTGTGAGTGACGCAACCATTCGCAGTGATTAAATAAAACCATTGTTACACTTGAATAATTAAAACAAAAAAAAAGAAACAATTGTTACAAGTTTTAAATATTATTCTTGATTAAACACAGTCTTTCTAAGTGGTTCCTTGAACAAAAAGACATACATATATATATATATATATATATATATATATATATATATATATATATATATATATATATATATTCGTTTATACTTGCAATGGAAAAATTTACAAAAAAAAAAATTAAAGTTGATAAAGACGTCCCACTAACAGACCATACGACTTAAATGAACCGTATTCAAGGTTGTGTTTGTTATTAAAAATTTTATTCTGTGTAAAAAGGCACGTACATTTACACTTACATACATTTGGACTTACGATTGTCTGTTTTACACTTTATTCCTAGTGTTGCTTTTGCAAATTTCTTTAAATTTCCTAGTTTTTTTTTTTTTAATTCTAATAATAATAGATTTGTAATATCGGTAGCAATATAGAGATAATATAGCATAATAAAGCTAAATTTTCTTAAGTTCAGTTAAACGATTATTTTTTTTTTATTTTCATCTTCAAGCTTGTTAAACAAATCTAAATCTGCAAACCCTGCCTTACACAATTTTATACCTAAAGGAGTTGATGATAAATTTTGTTTTATACATATATTAAAGGAATTAGCAAACAAAGAGTGGGCGTTTTTCATTGTTTCCAGCTTAAGCGGAAGTGTATTAAAATTCAACTAGTAAAAATACAATTTTTCCTACATTCAGCAGAATTTTTATTCGTAACACTATATATTTTTTTTTAAATGTTACTACGCATTTATACAAATGTACAACATAGCATAAAGTGCCACAACTAGCAAAAAGGCTAAAATAAACTGCAAGTGAAGAAATAAGCTTTTTAAAAAGGATTCAAAAGCTCGACCTATGCTTTAGTATTGACGGAAATTAATATAGTATACTGACGGTGTTTTGTTAAGATGGAAAGCTTTAATCTCAGTTACTTTTAATTTTAGTTAGAAAAACATTTTTAATATTTATGATTGCAGGCATATTGATTTTAATTCACCTTATGTAGGGCATTAAACAAAACACAAAAACTGCACACAGTATTCGTAATAAAATAAGAGATATTGGAGAAACTTCATATAGAGTATTTATTTGCTTCCTTTTTATGGACAAGACAAATTTAAAATGGCCATTTGATATCTGCAACCTTAGAGATGGTACATGCATTTTAATTTTTAGAATATTAATTCGGTGTTTATAACACTATCAATGCTAACTAAAAATGTTGTAATTTTTTTAATATTTTTAATAAAATGTTCGTCAACAATCTTTTGAATGGATCGAGCTTGCGGCAGTGCCAGAAAAACATCAAACCACTGATCAAAGTCATACTTTTTATATGGCACATCAGAAGATTGCGTGAGTAGGGGTAAGTCTCTTTTCGAGGGCATGATAGCTCCTATTGCTTCCTGCATTTTCCCGCAGCGTTGGACATGTTCTCATAGCACATGTTTGAGGGTGGCATTGACTGAAGTAGATAGCACATTGACTACAACACCTAAGGTCCTGGGCTCGAGTACGGTATCCAACAGTCATTAAATAACAACACCACGTATTTTTTTATGTGCGTTAGTGTCCTTTTATTGTTGTAGTAAAGTTGATGAAGGGATAGTCACTGTTCACTGAACTTTACCTACTTCTGCAAATATTAATCGTAATATAATATCAGAATGCCCTCCTTCGTTGTGTAGCAGAATTATCGGCGAAGTAAAATAACCAATAAAATGGCTTTTAAGCATAGCTTCAAAAAAATATAAAACACTTAATACGCATCGTTTAACAACAGAGGCGCTGCAACACTGCATTATTAAAAAACATACAAAAATAATGAAGCTTTCGTCTTCTAACTCACTAGCCCTTTCCTAAAGAAGGTAACACCTAGTAATAGTAGCAGACATTCATTGGCTGAGTGTAACATGCTAGTTTCTATTATTTCTCCAACTGATCATTGATCGTGGCCAGTCCAAATCGGTCCAACTGAGCACTCAAATGAGACCTGTCATGGCGTATAAACTTATGAAAATTTAACATTTCTTATTGTAGTATATTGAATTATTAAAAATGAAAAAAAAAAATAATAATCACGATTGTAATTTCTATTATTATTCGTACTGCTGCAATAAATATTTTACTGTATATTTATCCTGCAGAAAGTGCGAATAGTGAAAATGTACTGAGTCACTTTTGACTTTGTCACCAGTACTACTCTACAATTATTCCCCATACAATACTTTATGCTATAGACATTTAGCATGTGCTTGTCATTGAAAATCTACTACTAACACTAAAACAATTGACTAGGTGGTAAATTCATAGTTCTTATGGAAACATGGAGGCATACCAACCAGACATTTACTGGTACATTTCTATACCTTACGTACATACAAATTTGTGTATATTGACATGTTGTTGCAAAATCCACCAGAAATACACCACATCTGTTTTCTCTATTTCTTTTACACTGACGAATAGAAGAGAAATTGTCTACAATATGTAACTACTACTACAGGGTAATTTAATCACTCATAAGTGTGCAAGGAATAAAACGTCAAAAAATTCATATGCGAAAAAATAATATAAATGAAATTTTAATTTAATTAAATCATTGTTTTATTTTCCTTAAAGCTGAGTTTTTTTATACTTATAAGTAATAACGCATATTCATACCCTGCAGAAAGTGCGAATTGTAGTGATTTACTTGTGACATTGTCAATAGTACTAATGACCAGGTGTACCCCAGCCAATGTAAACATCTATTGACATTTAACATTAGCTTGCCATTGAAAATCCACCACTAGACTGTAGCACTGCTGACTAAGTAGTTCTTTTGGGACCACATGGAGACATTGACACCAAAGATTCACTAGTAAATTTTAGGGGCTATAGTCTACAATATCGATATTTTCTCGGTCGTTGTCAATAGTAAAATTATAGTAATTTTCTAGTGACATTGTCAATAGTGCTACTGACTAAGTGTACCCCAGCCAATGTAATCGCTTAATGACATATATAGGTTTTTACTCTCAAATTAACACTTTTTCCATTCAAATTAAATTTTTTACAAATCAAACTCAATTTTTTTCAAAGCAACTTCAATTTTGTTCAAAACAAATTAAATTATTTTCAACTCATATTAATTTTTTTCATTTCAAATTAATTTTTTTTCTTTAGAATTAAATTATTTTTTTTTTCAAATTCAATTTTTTCCACTTCAAATTAATTTTTCCACGAATTCAATGCAGAAAGATTTAAAAACTTGTTTTTTTCTTTTATTCGTGATTCCTTCTCTATTATTGTGTTATTTATAGTACTGGAAAATATTTTCCAGTACAATAATTTAAACGCCGGTTAACCCTTTCACTCACAAAACTGGTACGCAATGTTTCCCTTATTGTAGCTATGAACATACATGGCATTTTACATAAAAATGTAATTGTTAATTCCTCGGTTAACACCGACATTTTCACACATTTCCTTGAAGAATTATTCGATAAATTAGCTGAATCCAACATCACAGGTGCTATATGATCCTTGACAATGCAAAGATACACAAAACGCAAGTGGTTAAAGATAAAATTGCTGAGTCCGGTCACATTTTAGTTTTTCTTCCTCCATACTCCCCTATGCTTTTCTCAAAAACTAAGCTCTGTGCTCGTAATATGGTAGCTGATCCAGAGAGTAATATGGACTTGGTCACCATAATTAACCGATCAGTAGAACCCGTAACACCTTCAGATTGCAACAATTATATTATATTGATATGACTATGAATTTGTCATTAGCTGCAACTGGAGAACCGCTACATTGAAAATTTTATATTGCAAGTAATTGAAGCTTATTTTAAATTTAATTTTGTATAAATAAAAATAATTTTATAAGTATTTTGAGTTTAATTAAAAAAAATTAATTTGAAGTTAAAAAAGTTTAATGTAAAATAAAAAAAAATATTTTGAAATGAAAATTATTCAATACGATTTGTAAAAAGTTTAATTTGTGTTGAAAATAATTTAATTTATTTTGAATAAAATTGAAATTACTTTGAAAAAAATTGAATTTGAATCGAAAAAGCGTTAATTTGAGAATAAAAACCTATAACATAAGGTTGTCATTGAAAATCTACCAGTAGACTTTAGCGCTTTTGATAAGGTAGTTCTTTTACGACCACATGGAGATATTTGAACCAAAGACTCACTAGTAGATTTTAGTGACCCTCGTCTACATATATATTTTTAATATTATTGCACAACATAATAAAAAAGAAAAACAAACTATTGACGCGTTCATTGACAACATTGTCAGATATACACTAGAACTGTTGTCTCTAACGTATTTCTACTCACGCAAAAAAGGAAAGTTGTCGACATTTTAACTAGTGCAATTGTCGCTGGAGAAAGAGTATTTACATAGAGACATATGGTTTTAATACACTTTTATTTTTTTAATTTCGATATTTCTTCAGAAATTTACTTATTTTTTGTTATGTAATTTTTTTCTTGCTTTGCAATTTTTCTTATTTTGTATATAAATTATTGCATTTAAATTATTTCACAAACATCTTCACCTGGCAACGCCCATGCTATGAGTGTGTGTGTGTGTGTATATATAAAGGGTGTTTTTTATTGAGGTATAGAACTTTAAGTTGGCATCACTTTTTTAACTGGCGGCCATTTTGTCAGCTGTCAAGTGATTAATATTTAGTTTGGTTTGCCATTTCATCATGAACAGGTTGACAAAAGAACAACGCTTGCAAATCGTGCAAATTTATTTCGAAAATAATGGTTCAGTTCGCGAAGTTTACCGCAAGCTCCGTCCATTTTATGGTCGACATAATCGTCCATCAGAGCAATGAATTCGGTTAACCATGGATCGTTTTCGCACTACGTTTACTCCATGTGATAATACGCATCCGCAGAGACGTCGAACAGTGCGCACCGAAGAAACAATTGTCTACGCCAACAAACCAGAGACGTTAGGGGACTTGGAAGCCAACATTCGTGGCATTATTGCCAACATACGGCCCCATATGCTCGAAAAAGTGGTTGAAAATTGGACCTGTAGAATTGGCTTTATTCGAGCCAGCCGCGGCGGCCACATGCCCGAAATCATTATTAAACATTAATGGCATAAAATTATCCTTCCAAAAAATGATGGACATTAAAACGATTTTCTTGTGTTTTATTTCAATTCAAAGTTCTATACCTCTAAAAAAACACCCCTTATAACATTTTTCAAACTTATTTGTTTACGGTTTATTTATAATGCGGTAAAGCATCGCGTGACAGTTTTTAAAAGAATTTTGTTGTTTGTTTGTGTTTTTTTTTTCTTTTTTATGATAAATAAAACAAAAACAAACCAAATTTAAATAAGTGTATACGATATGAGAATTTTTTTTTAAGAAAGCTTATGCCGGCTCTTGCAAAGTCTTTTTATTTTGCAAAGCAAAAAATCGATCTAAGAATATCTTAATGTTTTTATTGTAAGTCATGGCATTGTATAACACGTATAAAGCAAATTTGATAATAAATGTAAATAAAAAGTATTTGTAAAGTGTAATGGAATATACTTATTTAATTTTTTTATGGGTGAGCGTAATAGTATTAACATGTAGGTTCTCCCTTTTACGCATGACTTACCTTTGATCTATACAATAATCAAATCACAAAGTATACATTTGTATATACAGATTTTAAGTGCACGCAAAGAAAAAATATGGTTGAGGTAACCATAATCAAACAGCAAAATACTATAATTGAATTTTATGGTTGCAGTCAAATCATATTATTGTTAATAGAAAAGTAAAATTTAATAATATTATTATCGGAGTTAATAATAATATTATCTACAAAAACAATGAACTTTGTTACACCTAACCTTAGTATTGTAAATATGACAACACTATTGTTAGATGAGACTAAAATATAAATGAGACTCACCATACCATGTTTTAATATTATATTAATATTGTTAAATACGACCACAGTATTATTTAATATAATAATACTATTTTGTTTTCTAATCATATATTTATTGTAGAAACAGCTGTGCGTTAAATTCGAAATAAAAATAAATTAATATTGTTGAAATAAAATATATATATAGAAATAAATACAGATGTTTCTAAAAAATACTTTTTTAAAAACTTTATACAGTATGGTTTTGCATAACATTATATTGTTATTTAAATCATATTATTTTTAAATAATAATACAAATTATGTTGTTGTCATAAATTTTTAACAAAACTATATTGTTAAACTCTAACCATATCGCACTTTCTATGGATATAATAATGTAATTATTAAATTCAAACATTACTCTGTTTATCGTAGCGATAAATGTAAATGTTTAAAATAACAATAACTAGTTCTCAACGACCACACATTTGTTTTAGAGAACATAATATTGTTTTCTCAACCATTCTACAACCATATCTTTCCTTTGCGTGTGAACAGAGTGATTTTTATAATATTTCGAGCGCTTAAAGGTAATGCCTTCATACCTCATAAGACTACACTTCACCTTACTGAAGAAAGAAAGAAAGATAGTAGCATATATCATAAACCAATTGATAATATGCAAAAATTCTTAAGCTGAAACTTATCAAAAAGTCTTAAAGCCTCATTAGTCTCTACTTTGTATTGCTATGGCGAATTATGAGTAAATATACCGAGTATCGGCGATTTTTTTTTTGTCCGATTAAATATCCATACTCAAACTGAAAGTATACGAGAGAGAAAGAGAGTCAATGCGTTTGATACGTATTCGCCTTTGATTTTATAGTTGCAACGTATTTCAGTTTTTCCCATAAACGAAGTAGACATGCTCTTGTATGCAGGAATCCGATTTATTGATAGTTACTTGAGAGAAAATATGTGAGCGTACAAATTGTAAGCGGTTCAATTAGGTTTACGCAAAGTTACTAAAACTAAGACTTTTTACTTGTAATTACATGGTGGGCCAAAAGAAACCAAGGGGTGTAAAAGTTTAATAACTTTTTTTTTTATTAACTTTTTTTTTATTTTTTCTTTCAGATTATATAATATACAAAATGGAAATTTTTTTACACTAAGTATGAAAAATGATGTCTCTTAAATGACCACCGTTTTCAGCTTCGCACTGATGGGCTCTTTTTAGAGCATTTTCCATAACATCTTTCAAAACTTGTGGCTGTAGCGTTCGAATTTCTGCAACAATGTTTGCCTTGAGTTCAAGGATTGTCTCTGGCTTGTTCACATACACTCGCTCCTTCAAAAAACCCCAAAGAAAATAGTCGGGTGCTGTCAAATTTGGCGATCGCGCTGGCCAAATAATTTTCGAATTTCGAGAAATTATTCGCTCTCCAAAAATTTGACTTAAAAGTATGGGCAGTGGCTCCGTCCTGCTGAAACCACATACCAGGTCTGTTTTCAAGAGCAGGACGTAAAAAATTTTCTATCATAAACCGATACCGCTCTCCATTTACGGTTACAGCACTTCTCTCTTCATTCTCGAAGAAGTATAGCCCAATGACATTTTCAGATGTGATCCCACACCATACTGTACATCTGATGGGGTGCAATTGGCGTTGATGAATGGTTCTTGGATTTTGAGAACCCCAGAACCTACAGTTCTGCTTATTAACAAAGCCATTAAAAAAAGCCGTTAAAATAATTTATCTCTGGTTTAAATAATAAAATTCTATTGTTCTGGTTCTCTGTTCAGTTGTGAACCTCTCCATTATAAATTCTCCAAGTGTTGTCTATATAATCTGAAAGAAAAAATAAAAAAAAATTAATAAACTAAAAAGTTATTAAACTTTTACACCCCTTGGTTTCTTTTGGCCCACCCTGTATATACATTTCTTGAGTAATTTTCATTCTCTGTCTGCCACTACTTATGACCAAGCCGATTAGGTGGTCAAATACTGCACCACCTGAACTCTCTTATCTTGTCTAAGGCAATTTTTCTTCAAAATATAAAATGTAAAATTTTTATTTTCAATGCCGAACTTATAAAAAAAATACTTGAAAATAATTTAATGATTTTTTACTTTTAAAAACTTGTAGCAAATTGTTATAATCAGCCACATCATGAATTCCACACGTGAAAATTTCCAAATAAAATTTTTCGTTCACATGGATTTTAATTTCTGATCATCAATTCCAATTAAATTAAAAGCTAACACTAACTAAACTAACTAACCTTTTTTAAACAGACAAATCTTTGTGAATGATTTTCTTCATAATTTGTCAAAATATTTCGCAATCGTATGAAGTTTTTTGATACCAATTGTTCATATATTCAAAAATTTTCATACGAAATGTTATTTATGATAAGCCTGAATATTGTTATTTAACATAAATAAATCTATAAATAGATAAAAACGTATTATCTGGTCATGTTAGGAACATGTTGTAAATATACAAACATACATACTAGTATATAACGTGTTATAGTTTTCACCTACAAATAAAAAAATAGTATAGTATTTAAACGAGTCATAAAAGTCCAACAACTTCTATTTTACAAAAACTAAAAATAGCACAACTTACACTGACAGTTTGTTTTATTGCCACCCACGCTTAAATATATCAATTTTTTTACACGCGTATTTATTTGCTTGCCATACACCCCATTCTTAATAAAAACTATAAAACTAGCATAGCAATAATAAAACAAAGACTCCAATGTGTCTACTAGTAAAAAAAAAAAAAAACAGAAATCAAAAGAGAAACAGCGAAATCAGCCAAAGTGTGGTGACCTAAAACATTTGGAATATTATATATTAACAAAAAAGTGCAGTTGTAGTTATGCCAAGCAAATAAAACCAAAAACAAATACTTATGAAAAACTTTTAATAAAAAGAGGGAAAACAAGTATCGCGAAAAAGTACACGAACTCTTGAATGAATGCGCACAAACTTACTAAATGCAAGGGCGGCAGTCTAATAAATTTCTAAAAAAAAAATCCAGCAAAATAGTTTTTATTCCTTTTTTACTTTAAAAAAGAAGCAGAATGATTCAAAATTTAATTTCAAAATATATTTCGTTCATAATTATTTAAAGCCGATTTAGCGATTTTTGTCGGATCACTGTAATAAACCAAAAAGGTCTCATGTTTTGTTTCTTAATTTTAAGACCTCCTTCGCCCTTTCAGCATGTCATGCGCACTCACTCTCTCTGACACATTAATATAACACACAAATACATATATACAGTTATATGTACATATATACTTATACTTTCATATAATATTAATGCTGAAGAGGGCACACAAATAAATGATTGCTACCGATGATTTGCGTGCAAAACTTTAGCATATTATGTCTGAACTCAGCTGCAAAATCCAGAATATAAAAACCAAAACAAAATTAGTTGTTTAATACAAGAAAACTGCTTAAATTAGGATAGCAGAATATAAAAGTAAAAAGTAATGCTGAAATGAAAGACACTTAAGGCTCAGTTAGCCGACTGTAATGTAATGTAACTGTAACGTAGAAAACAGCTGATCGACATTTTTATATGAAAATTAGGTTACGTTACATTACATCTCTATAACCATTTTCATTACTTTTCACATAACAAAATCGATCAGCTGTTTCTTACTGTTGCAGTTACTTTACATTACAGTCGGCTAACTGAGCCTTTAAGCCTACAAATCGTTAGCTGAAATGCAAAATCACGTATCAACACTTTTGGAAATTTTATAGGAGAAAAAAAAAATTTTCAACTCACTGAAGTAAGGTTTCCTTATTTTAATTTTTAAATCAATTAATTGTCAGGAGCATAAAGGTTCGAAAATTTAAAAAACGACTTTGATTTTTTTTTTTTTTTGTTAGTTACGTGGTTTTAAAAAATGTCTCATGCAAAAATAAAATACGAGTTAGTTTTGTATGGGTTTAACAATATAGCTTTATAGAAGAAATACTAAAGTATATTTATTTGACATTTAAGTTTTCATGCAATAGGAGCTTTTGCTTAACCAAACAAAAAAAAAACAAGCAAAAATTTTTAATATCATTTTGGATAATTTTTAATTTTTGTCTAACGCAAATACGAATATAAAAAGCTTGTATCTAGATAATATTAATCAGCAACAAACAAACTTTATTAATAGAATTTTATATTAAATACTATTTGTACGTATATAAAGGGTGTTTTTTATTGAGGTATAGAACTTTAAGTTGGCATCACTTTTTTAACTGGCGGCCATTTTGTCAGCTGTCAAGTGATTAATATTTAGTTTGGTTTGCCATTTCATCATGAACAGTTTGACAAAAGAACAACGCTTGCAAATCGTGCAAATTTATTTCGAAAATAATGGTTCAGTTCGCGAAGTTTACCGCAAGCTCTGTCCATTTTATGGTCGACCTAATCGTCCATCAGAGCAATTAATTCGGTTAACCATGGATCGTTTTCGCACTACGTTTACTCTATGTGATAATACGCATCCGCAGAGACGTCGAACAGTGCGCACCGAAGAAACAATTGCCGCTGTAGAGCAAAGTGTTGAAGAGGACCCGAATGAATCGATTCGCCACCGTGCACAGCAATTGGAGCCGACTAACCGACTATTTTGTTCCCGAATTGGATGGCATGAATGTGGATGAGTTGTGGTTCCAACAAGACGGCGCTACATGCCACACAGCGCACGTCACAATCGATTTATTGAAGGAAACATTCGATGAGCGCATAATTTCGCGGAATGGACCTGTCAATTGGCCACCAAGATCGTGTGATTTGACACCATTGGATTATTTTCTTTGGGGATATGTGAAGTCGCTCGTCTACGCCAACAAACCAGAAACGTTAGGGGACTTGGAAGCCAACATTCGTGGCGTTATTGCCAACATACGGCCCCATATGCTCGAAAAAGTGGTTGAAAGTTGGACCTGTAGAATTGACTTTATTCGAGCCAGCCGCGGCGGCCACATGCCCGAAATCATATTTAAACATTAATGGCATAAAATTATCCTTCCAATAAAGCCAAATTGATGGACATTAAAACGATTTTCTTGTGTTTTATTTCAATTCGAAGTTCTATACCTCTGAAAAAAACACCCTATATTTGGGATATTATAAATTTTTAGTTCAAAAAATACTTGTTCGTACTCAGGGTTGCTAGTTCAGTATTTTCAACTATTTACCCTTCGAAATAATATATTTTTATATCTTTTATTTTTCTGACGACAGTTGTAGCTGGTGTTCTTTACCTTTTTTTAAAGAAAAGTTACACTCATACAATGCGTATTACCTTCTTTAGGAAAGCAATAGTGATGGAGAAGACAAGTGATGAAGAAAGAGTTGGAGGAAAGCTTCATTTAGGAGGAGGAAAATTTCATTCTTTCTAAATCTGCTATTTGCTTATCTTATTTTTAACTATGGCAGTTTTGCACTGCCTCTGATGTCAATGAGGCGTACTAAATTTTCAAAGTTGTGCTTAGTAGCCATTTTCTTGATTATTTTACTTCGCCGATAATTCTTCTACACAATAGCGATGAATGAAGGCGCTCTGATGTTACATTAGTATTAGTATCCGCTGTGTAGCCGATGTAGTTCAGTAACCAGTGTCTATACTCAAAACAAAAAATAATTAAAACTTTGAAAAAGTTTCTAAATTCGAATAAAAAAAGTTGTCGTATGACGCTAGAGCTTTTTTAACTTGAAACCATTAAAATATTTACCAAATTTCTGGTTCATTAATGAACTAGTTTATAGTAATTATATTTTTATGTTTGAGTAAAGTTTTTTTTTTTTAATTTTCCTATAAAATTCAGAGCTTTGCAAAAAAAATTTCATCTTTGATCTCAAATTTAGTAAATTTTTCAAAGTTTTTTTAATGTCTTTAATTCTGGTACTAATTTTTATTTTTTATTAAATTCTATAGAACATGATGTGTTTTTATTATATCTTCATATTATATTCTTAATTAATTCACATACATATTAATTCTTTGAGAGGAGACAAGTATTGAACTAGCAATTTTCTTCTGACTGATAAGCAAGTACTCTAACCAATTGCCTAACAGAGCAGCCTGAATAAGCATTGAAATTTTTGAGTTTTAAAATTTTATTTTATAGGCCATTTACACTAGCACAAAATTTGGCAGATTTTAATTAAAATCTTTATGAAAATCTATACCGTTTAGACCAACTTTTTTTGACATTATCAAGATTTTTTATCCAAAACAAAACCCATTAACTGAAATATTTCTGAAACGACAACCAAATAACTGCAATGTAGCTAAGTCATACACCTTTTTAAATAGAACGTAGCTAATTCACTCATCTTTTTTATAAATATATTGTACAGCGTAGTACAAAATTAAATAAAAATATTAGATTTTTATTAGATTTCCTACAAATCTACTGACAAAATAGATTTTGTTTTGTATGGGAAATCTAGTAAAAATCAGTCAGATTTAGCATGAAATCTCGTAAGTACTAGATTTTGAGGTAATGTAAATACCTTATTATTTACAAAAAAATTTATTTCAAGTTCAAATATTCCTTGAAAATAAAAAAAAAAATACTTAGATTTTTTGCTTAATGCAAATAAAAGATATATTCTATAATTAAAAGAAAAAATACTTGAGATTGGTGATTTTTTTTCTAAACTTTAAAATACCTTTTTATATCTTTCAAGTAAGTCGAATTTGATGAACTAATCAGGAGTAAGTTATTTCCTAAAATTTGTTTTTTGATATAAAACGAGGTTGACTACTTCTCAGGAAACAATTTCAATAAACTTTTAAACAACTTTCCAATTTTCGGTAAATATTTCCTCTAAGCCAGTAAACTTGTCTTTGAATGTGAGAACTTTTGTTTGTATTTTAATGAACTATTTTTAAAGATATGAACTTTTTAGTTTTATTCATATTAAGTAATTTTTACTAGATTTTTGTAAAAATTCACTTAAACTTAGAAACTTTTTTTACTTAAGCTTAGAACCCTTTTTTCCTTAAAAAATAGTATATGTCTTTTTTTTAGTGTAAGCCTTTATCACTTAAACTTTTTACAACACCTGTCACAAGAGAACACTAATGCAATAATGATCGGGATGGAACCCAGTACCATTGGCTGTGTAAACAATGTGCTAACTATATCAGAAAACACCAGTCTAATCTACAAAAAATAGCATTTTTAAAAGATAAAAACGCAACCATAAATTTATTTATATCTTTTTAAAAGACAACACTTTCGAATAATAGTTTTTGATATTTCATTGAAATATTTTTACATTTAAACTTTAAAAAATTACTTCTTTTTTTATAATTACAGTCACCTTTTTCATATTATTGATATTTAGCATATTTCCTTTTAATTTATTCACACATACAAACACGGCATGCAAATTTTTGGAATTTCACCAGCACATAAAATTCAATAACAAAATATGATGCCAACCAACAGCACTTTAATTTTGCTGTACAAATATACCAAAATATTTTTAAATTTTCTTTAAACAAGTAAAAGTAAATTTTTACAATAAAATATTAAAGTGTGAAATATTCAAGGACAAATTTTTATTATGTACTCAAGGAAAAAAAACTTAAGGTTTTATTATAAGTTTTGAAAATAATCCAGTCTAATTTTTAACCAACGACTAAAAAAAGGGGGGTTACAATTTTGTAATGTCTGTTTGTGTATCTGTGTGTCCGTCCGTGTCCACGTACAGACCAAACGGCTAGACCGATTTTAATTTAGTTTTTCTATTTGAAAGATGACTTGATCTAAAGGGTTCTTAGCTCTGTTTTAAGGAAAACGGTCCAGTCGTCTAGAAGATATCACATCTTTTCTAGATATATTCGGTGCTTTTTTTTTAATTTTTATTTTTGCTATCAATAATAATAGTTACTATATTATTTTCCCCAGAAAATACTCACATATGTCTGAATTCACAATAATATATTTTGAATGCCAAACAATTATGTACGCTCTATACAGTAAAATCAACAAAAAAATCATCACTAAAATTCTAGTAGAAGCAATAAAAAATATTAAATTTTACAAACTAATAGAATCAATTATCAAAAATTCACAAATTTCCAAATAAAAGTAATTTCTTACTTTTAAAGCAAAAATATTTTTGATTGCAATCAAAACGTTTTACTAAAAAATAAAAAAAAACAAATTGATGCCTTAATTAATTCAATTAGTCTTGTTTAAAATAAAATCAGAGCACGTCACAAAAGTGATATTTATACGAAAACAACAACAAAATTTTAACAATTTTAAAAATATAAAAGCTTGACATTTCATACTATTTCTTAGAATTTGTATGAAAACAAAAACAAATTTTTAAAATTTTGTTTTTGTTTTCATGTATTTATCACTTTCTGACGTAATTTAGATAATTAATTTAGCAAGTTAGTAATATCAGTAAAGATAAGAGAGAATTAAAAATTAAACTAAATAAGCAACATAATTGAAAATTCTATTTTGAAAAGCAATCAATTAGAAACGAGGGCGTGTTAATAAATCCCATTTTAATTAATTTTAATCGTTTTTACACTTTTCAGAGCTTTTTCATTCTTCACGATTTTCAAAAAAAAAAAAAAAAAATATATAATTTACGGTGGTGATCAAAATATATTATTTGCTTGTGAGATGATTTCATCGTTAGGGCAATTCTCATATCACATAAAACTATTTTCAGAGTTTCTATGCCTCCCCCTATAAAACGCTTTTACAACATCTTCAGCATAAATTTTCTAAACCGTAATAAATTCTTAACCTCACCCCTCCCCCTTACTCGAGCATTACATTATATGTGAACATCCCTTTAGAGCCAAATCTCTTTCCGCCGAGCTATTCTTACAGGCTTAGGAAGAAGAAATAGTCAGACGGCGTCCGCAAAATTCGGGTGGATAAAAGAGCAGCTCCTAGCCTAATTTATTTATGTTTGCCAAGCAAACTGCACATTCATACATCCCTCAATTGTCCTGGTGGGAAAAATTTGTTTTATTCGCCAAATGGGGTCGGTTTTTATGGTTCGCTACACTAAAGGTGAAAAGAAACCATATTGTTTTCGCTACCATGACTATCTGCCTCTTCGTCTGTCTGTATGGCGAACCGTAGCATCTACGGGTCTGAAATTTTGACAGAATATAAAAAAAATTAGCCAGTACTGCAGCAAATACATGACATTAAAAAAATTAAATGATATTCTAAAACGAGCAACCGAAAATGTTGAAATTCGAATGCAATATACATACAGTTATATATAAACACTTGAAATTTTAAGAGTTAGTGTATTTTTATGCAGACTACAGGAAATAACAATAAAATTAAAAAAAATCAAAATTAAAGGGTATTCTTGTCAGTTAATGTTATTTTGACAACAGCAGATACAGCAAATTATGGAAATGTTAAGAGGCAAACTCTTGAAATTTTCAAAAATGCTAAATGTACAAAGTCCAAAAGTTAAAAAAAAAATCATTAAATGAAAAATATCGCCAAAAATTTAATAAATCGCTAAGATGCAAAAAAAATCACCAAAAATTAAAATGATGCAAACAAATACCAAAAAATTGCCAAAACCCAAAAAAAAATCTTAAAGTCGAAAAAAGTGCCCAAAACTAATAAAAAAAAGGCTTAAACTAAAAATATATACTGAAAACGCCAAACTAAAAAATTTTACATACTTTGGCATTTTGTGACATCGTAATAGCGAGTACTAGTAGCAGCGTTTATCATTTCCGATATTTTTCGTTGTGTGGCATTGCTTTCCATATAAAAAATAATGTAAAAGACGATGCACACAATTTTAAAATGACACTACAACATGACAACACAAGAAATCCCAGATGTGTACTCCGCATTATATATGTAGTGTCCGTACTGAATCCTCAGCCTGCCATTCAAAGTCGCACTTTATTGAATTCATTTTCAAATCCTGCTTAAATTGATGCAATAAGTTGCATCCCCTCTGCATTACGAGAATGCAATAAAGTAAGCGAGTGATGAAATTTAAGACAAACACTGCGAGGTAAGTCATTTTTTATACTCAAATGTTCAAAGCTTTTTATAGTGCATCCTCTCGCGCTTACCTGGATACAAATTTTGATGCGAAAGAGATTTCTACTTCGAATTTTTTAATACGGAGATCGTTGGATCGACTGCTGATTCAAATATAAAGAGCAAATTTTTTTAATTATATACATATACAAGTATAAAAAAGACATGAGTTTTATGCATCCAAGAGGTCCAGAATGACGCTCATACCTGTAGAGCTACCAAGTGAGACATCACGATCTCTGGCCATTGATTGTTTTACCCTTTTGATGGCTGTCAAGGTAGATTTTACTAGGAGCATTGCATGTTCGCCATGATTTCATTGGCTAATGAATGCACCGTGAACTTCTGTGAAACCAATTCACCTTGAGAAATCCACTGATATCTGGTATTTTGAAGGCCGTTATTTTCAAAATGGCGCAAAAACTCATATTTATTGCAACTGAACAACGTCAAATATTTCTACGAAGATGTCACATGACTGCGTTTGTGGTCAATGTTGGCAACCGTTTTCCGGAAAGCTTTCTTATACGCAAGTAGTCGTTAAAAATTTAAGCTAATGAGGCATGTGAGGATATACGGCTTTCACAATCTCTCCTACTTGCAGTCTCCAATATCGCGATTTTTTTTTCAATTCCTTTGAATAGCGAAACCTCAAGTAGACATACCAGAATGTTGCGTACCTTCCGTCCTGTGCGGCCGCAATAAAATTTGTTGTATCCGCGCTTTTTTACCATTGACAAATATATAAAAAAAAATCTAAAAATCTTCAACAAATATCTTGATTCGATTTGCTTCAGCACATTTCATTAAACATCACATGATTAGTTCTTTGTAGTAAAGTAATCAAGCTTAGTATATCAAGTTTTACGTACAATAACGATAATATAAATTTTTATTTTTTTAGTTCTTTTGCTTCAAATATTCTTTAGTTTTTAAATTAAAAAAAAATCAATGGTTTAAAAAGCACTACTTTTTTTGTTAGCATAGATAGCTTTTCCTCATTTTTCTTATTTCCTTGTTTTACCTTTCTCAACTTATAAAAAATAAAAATATAAAATGAAAACTTTGCTATAACGTTATTATAACGATTATAACACTTATAAAGCCCATTTAAATAACAGTGTACATGCACTTTCACACATACACACACACACACACACACACGTGTGCACATACACGTACATATAAATCGATACAATGTTGACGTAGACTAAATAGTTGAGTAGTACAAAGGAATAAACGAGTAAATGGCAATTTTAGTCTTCGTTTACATGGGCTGCTAAAAGCACATAAAACAACAACAATATTAAAAAAACAACAAAAACATTAAACCAGTGAAAAAACGTTAAATTTTTTAAATTATCTTTAGCTTTTATAATTAATAGTTTTTG
Organism: Tachina grossa; assembly: GCA_949987645.1. Lineage (NCBI taxonomy): Eukaryota > Metazoa > Arthropoda > Insecta > Diptera > Tachinidae > Tachina > Tachina grossa. Next base: position 34,476,901 of record OX465275.1, read on the forward strand.
GCCTTTGTCTACAAACATTTCAATGTTTGATGTGCTTGATTAAAATTTTGATCTCCTAAGGAGTTTAAAAAAAACTGTAAATAGAATGAAATCGTGTTAACAAAGTGCACTGCTTAACAACATGTGTTTCCTGTTTTTTGTGCCCTAAATATTGTGAAATAATATTTTTTTAATGCAAGTGAATTAAAAAAAAATTATATAATAACAATTTATGTCACACAAAATTCTATGTAACTACTAATATTTTAAATTTTGTAAAAAAAAATTATAAGTTTATAACTTCAAGACTTTAATTTAAGAAGAAATTTTATATATGTATGTGTTTTTAAATATTTAAGCGAATAATTAAGTAGGACAGTGGGAATAATAAAAACAGCCGCTGGCCTGCAACATTGTATTAATCTTAATTATTAAGCAACACCGTCGCACAGTTGTTACATTTTCCGGTTTCCGTTCTTCAAACAGTCACACATAATAAACTTATAAAAATACGCGGCTATTTGTAATAGTGTTGGTATATGAGCAAAAAAGAAAAGGGAAAGAAAATCCGCAATCAATGAATTTTTTTGTGTGTAGGCGAGAACGTGATATTCAATTTGTCGTTGGCTTTTCAATGAAAAAAAATAAACATTTTATTTAATTCACTTTTTGATATCTGAAAGCAAATATTTTTTTATTACTAAAGCTAAATTAATTGTAAAACCATAAATTTTTAAATAATTGATGTGATGAACAAAATCAATATTAATCATACGTCCTGCGTTACATTTTCTTTTTTTGTTGATGAGCCGGTGGCGTATGATTGTTATTTATTTAGATTGTCGTTAACATTTACATATCGTCAGCCAATTATTGGTTTGACTTACCGACCATTTTTTAAAAAAATGAGTTAGGTATGGGGTGTATATATTTCGAATATACACTTTCTGAATCCAAAAAGTGTTTCGCCAAATTAATTATAGTTTCTGAGATATTTAGCATTCATATTGCTCCATTTGAACTATTTTTAGATTTAATAAGTATTGTTTGGCTGTAAACGCCACTGTTTGGCTATTGCGTCAAATTTTTCATACAAAAATGTACAAAATAAATTTAACTCTTGTTTTTCTTTATTTCCGTAATGTTATAAGAACAATTGGGACGACCGACGAACTTCGCATAGTTCGATGAACTTGCCTTCAAGAATTCGATCTACTACAAATCTCTGCCTTCCTATGGATATATTTGTAGTGTATGGATACCAAGTTATGCAAATATTAACTGCGGCAAAAATTACTTACATAGTATGAAAAAAAAAATTCGATTGTGTACTTGAAATAAAAATTAATGCAAAAATCCATATCAAGTCTTGAAATAAATAAAAGTCTCTTAAACTCTAAAGGTGGAAGTACATATCACGCGTTACGCGGCAACGCTTTTTTTGGCTTGTTGAACGTTCAACGCTACACAAATGGAAGGTTACACACCACGCTTTTGAAGCTTTTTTGGTTGTAAAATTTAAATCCTTTGCCGGCTATTTTTTTTTTTTTTTTGCATTTACGTTGGATTTTTCTTTAAACATTTAATTCATTTTTGTATCCATTGTTTAATAAAAAAATTAATTTCTAATCATGTTTGTGTATGTTAGTTTATGAATCTGGCAACAGTAGCTGTCATTTTGTATACAACGCGTGAAAGTTGAAGAATGTTCAACTTTTGGCGAGGTGCGCGCGTCGCGAACTTCTCTATGTAACTTGCCTTATGAAAACAACCTATTTCAACTTTTTTGACAGACGCGTGTATTGCATTAGCGCATTGAACGCGTGTTATGTACTTCCACCTTAAAAAGGCAGAAATTTGAAATAAATCACACTTATTGCGAAAATCTTAAAAATTCGCAATGTTGAAAACAAGCCCAAAACTAAAATTGATCATTAACATTATGAAGAAATTTTTTAAATTTTAAGTCCTTAAATAAAAATAAATAAGGAAACCTAAAAACTTTGGAAAAATTACATCTTTCGCAAAAAAAAACAGAAATTCGTGAAAAATTGCAAAATTTTAAATCAGCCATAATTTTTATTAAAATCTCTAAAACTATAGGGAACGCTAAAAATTCCTTAAAAACGCGAAAATGGCGAAAATTCGCGAGAAATTGTAAAATCGGAAACAAGCCCTAACATTCATTAGAAAAAAAATAAAGTCGAAAAGAACGCAAAAAATTCCTAAATGCATTGTAGAAATTACTCACACTGCAATGAATAAAAAAACCTCAGAAAATTAGATCAATTGCACAAAAAATTGTTAACATCGCGGAAATTACAATGGCTGGTAAGGGGTTTTTGTTTAGTTTTGAGGTCATCGTTAAACCGATCGACTTATTTCTATGGACAGCAAGAAAAATAAATTTGAAGCAAAAATGTTCTTCTCAACAACAAGTTTTCTCAATATAAGCAGCACAAAAAGCTACTTTTTAAAAATAGATTATGAAAAGTGGCATATGTAGCACAAAACAGTATTTTTCTCTTTCAATAAAGTAATATTAACTTCTAACATTATTCATGAAAGTTCACAAAAATTTACACATTTCTTCTAAACATGTGTGGGAAACAATGGTGAAAATACAAAAAAATTATATCGGGTATACCTTGAGAAAACTTCATGTAAACCTTCTTTGTCGTTTTTCTCCATTCTGACTTTTTGTCATATGCTGCAAACCAATAATGGGCTGACGATATATCGAGGCATAAGTGTAAAAATAATGTTAAGCGACATATTTTTGGGGTTCCGTATACCAAAGGTGAGAGGGAACAATATTATTTTCACTGCGATGTCCGTCTGTCCATCTGCCCGTTTCGCTGTCTGTCACAGGCTATTTTCTTGAAAAGAGCTGAAGTTTTCACAGAAAATGTAACACTTTGGCCGCTACAGCAACAAATACATGATTGTTAGAAATTTTAGGGTGTTCCAAAGTTAGCAGCGAAAAATGCTGAAATCCTGATATATACAGACAATTATATATATATATATACAGTGTCGCTTGCCGCTATATATGTGATTAAGGTGTCTATGGCTATTTTGGTTGTTGATTGTTGGTGTCGCTGGATGTTTGTTTAACGGAGATGTCGCTTGTACTTTTTTGGACGTAGGTGTAGCTTGTCGCAGTATACATATGTGTTGTGGTGTCTCTGGTTATATTGGTTGTTATCGATTCAGTAATGGGTTTTCCAGTGTCTTTTGGCGACGTCGATGCCTTTTGCTTACGCTCTTCTTGCTGTTGTAATTACCCCCTACTTTTTCGACGTCGAATTGGTTATTTGTTAACTGTTTCCCAGTTTTTACTTCTATTGGATAGGTTGCCGAGAACAATAGTCAATAGCCTCCAACAGCCAAACGTCGACCAAGGGCCGTTTCTTTTTCACTATTTTGTTAGCAAACATGCCTAGTCACTCACAACAATACTGACTTAACATATGCATACGTTTTTCTATTCTTTTTGGTATCTTAATTAAAAGTAAAATTGTTGTTTTTCTTTTATTTTAACACTTTCTTTCGCCGCGCATGAACTTATTTATGTTTTTTTTTTTTACTTACTTTAAATGTCCTCCGATTCGATATGCAGCTACAGCACCCATGAAACTTTCAAAGTTAGTGTATTTTTATACAGGCTCACCAATTAACACAGAAATTTTAAAACTTAAGATTAAAGGGTATTCTACCAGTTTATGTAATTTCGACAACTTTCTGTTTCTTGGAAACGTAAGAACTCTTGAAATTTTCGAAAACGCTAACACTAATAAAATCGCAAAACACAAAAATCTCGAAAAGATAAATCGCCCAAACGAAAAAGCGCTAAAATAAAAAAGCGCTTGAACGAAAATATAACCAAAAATAAAATAAATTGCTAAAATGAAAAACAAATGACCAAAATAAATAAATAAAATATATCAAATACTAAAAAAATTCACAAAAATCGCCAAAATGCAAAATTTAAAAAAAAACCGTCAATACTAAAAAAACACCAAAAATCTAAAAAAATTGCCAAAAATAAACAAGCGCCACACGGAACCTCCTTGGGCACTGAATTTATTTAACTTAGTTTTTTGACAAATTTATTTAAGAACAAGCAGGGCTGGAAAGGGCATTAGTTAACTGATATGATAAAAAAATTTAAAATGAAGCACATCTAGTATAATGCGAAACTTTGAAGATGAAAATGCTGTGCACAAGATGGGTGCCACATTTGCTCGTAGCAGAACAAAAAGAGTTTCGTGAAGATATTTAACAAAAGTGTTTGACAATGTTTAAGCGCATTTAAGTCTTGTTTTTGCATTAATTAATAAACATAGATAAGACATTTATATGTCCACCACTTCATAGTTGAGACAACAGTCAAGACAGTTAACTGGAATAGGAATATCGTGTCAAAATAAGGCAAAGACAGTTACTTCTTCAGACAAAGTCATTATGTCTATTTTTCACGTAGACTAGTTTTATTGACTACCTTCCAAATTGTAGAAAACAACTCAACGGCGAGTATAATGTTGACATAATTGATTTAAAAAAATCCATACTTAAAGAAAACTAAAGTATTATGTTTTCAAAATAATAAACCAGTTCACACATTCTCTATTGTGAAATCAAAAAATTAAAAATTGAGTTGCTTCTGAATGTTCCTTATATGCAAATAGTAAAGAGCTGAAAGAATATTAAACAGAAAAAAAACTGATTTTAAAACTTAAACACAAAGGGTCTTTTGCAAAAAAACTTAATAAAGCTTTGCCAAGCAATGTTAAGTAAAGTTGTATTCTAAAAAAATTATTGTATAAAAATTCTAAAGTAGGCACCCACGTTTGTTAAGACTACTTTAAGTTGATATTTCCAAAATGTGTATTTTGTACCTCAAATATTTTTACTAATATAGCACATACTGATTCATGTTACATCTGAAAATGAAGCTAGAAGTGGATGCTCTTATCTTAAATTTATTATTTCTGTCATGTAATGGGAAGCATCACCAAATTATCCAACTGCTTCAAAATACATAGCAAAATCCATAAAAAAATATTAAAATAAATACAATTATACAAGAATGTTTTAGTGATGTACATACAATCAAAACAAATCGAAAAAAGCTGGACATTCAAATACTCGTTTCATTCGAATAAAACAAATTGTGATAATTTTTCACATTTTTTTACTTTTACTTCATGGTTGTGTTTATCTGTTTTCCTATTAAATAAGAAGCTCATATTTTTTTTAAATTAGTTTGCTTTACTTCAAGATAATAAAAATTTATTTAATAAAATAAAAAAAATATTTGAATACCCGAATGAAATTGTATTCAATTTTGTACATCATAAGCTGTGAAGTGGTTGTTGAACACGGTGGTGTTACCAGTATTTATTATTAAATCACAAAATATTTAAAGTTGTCTTTTGCATATGATTTTTTAATAAAGCTATGTTAGCCTTAAAGTGCTTATCAACTACTATGAACTTTAAAGCTAAAGTAAAATATTTTTTTGCATAAGGGGGAAAATTTCTTGAATCAATTACCAATTTTTTCAATTCCGGTGCTACAAAGAGCTTTGTACATTGGTTTGTTTGGAAAAAAAAAGTTTCTTACTGAGACTAAAAAACAAATACAATACAATGCATATTTGAACAGAAATCTTTACTTCACTATTTCCTTACAAATGTGACAATGCGCACTCAAAAAATAAGCATAAATAAATATTCTTAATTTCAGTAATTGCGTATAATCATAATTGTAGCGCAAACAGTTTCTACGCTTACATATTTTCTCTCAAGTAACTTAAAGAGCATATCTACTTCGGTTATGTGAAAAATTAAAAAATAGGCATGTACATATCAATCTTAGTGACTCTCTCTCTCTCTCATACTTATGGATATTTAGTAGGACAATAAAAATATAAGCATGATACTCGGGATACACATATATTCATCATTCCCCAACAGCATGGAAAATGTGTGGGCTGTTTTATTTAAAAAAAAATTGTACAAACATAGTTGTTGTATGTTTATAGTTATGCGTATTTGATTCAAAATTAATGCGTGTGCATGCACACCCAGAAAAAAGATTGGTTGGAAATCGGTTAGTCCAATAAAATATCATTTGCATTAACTATATTTCAGTTCACGCTATCAATTTTCTGTTAATGCAAAAAACAATCCATGTTCACTGCCATAAGGGAATGATTGTAACAAAGATATGATTGTGACAATACTTTAATTGATTGCATCAACCGAGCGTATGCTTTTGTCATGACTAATTAACTGATTGGTTAACCCAACCGAATAAAATATTACAAATTGAATTTTACTACCAACTTTTGGTATTAGCAACTAAAAAATTGTCGTTCTATATTAAAATTAAAATAAAAACTTTCAATCAGTTGTTGCAACTAACTAGAGGTTGTGTTTACTATCATAGTTTATAGCAGCAAATTAAAAAATTAACTTTTGTGACTTTCAAAGATATTATGATTTGTGAATTCTCAAATGGTTTTTGAAAGTCTGTGCATAAGATAACAGGTTTGTGGCTTTTCAAAATGTGCGGTTGAAGAAATGTATATAGACATTCTTCACCATTAGGAAATAAATTTCAAATAAAATAAACTTATGCCAATATGTCAAATAATAAATTTCTTAAATTGTGTATTTTTATTTGCGTTTATTGTTTATTTTTATTTCAGCAAGGAAGGCCAATTTTTCTTTTACAGCTACCAATTATGATATTGTTTTAATTATATTAACCAAATTTTCGGTAGCAAGAATAACATTTATTTCAAATTCCATACTGTCAACCAATTTTTTCTGTTGCTGCAACTGTTGGGTTGAGGGTTATAATTAAAATATAGTGGTATCACAAGAAAATGTCAGTCGCTATAGCAGAATTCTATGATAGTTGCTGCAACCGCCAAAATTCAATTGGCAACAAATTCGGTTGTCACAACGAATCTGTTTTCTCTGTGCATGTATGAGTGTTTTTTATTTTAAGTTTTAGCTGCACGTGCTCATAGTTGTGTGACAATTAATAATTTTTTTCATTAACTAGAATTTGAGGAAAAAATTTACTGAAATAATGAAAATTTTAACTGTGATATTATTTATATTTGTAATTATTGTCTTACATTATGGGTTTTATGTTGTACATTTTATGTCTCTTTACATTAAAAAATTTAACAGTAAATTGGAATAAAGCATAAAATATAATTCAATAAAAATAATTATCTCTGAAGATGCTGGAAAAGCCCAACGAAACTTCAGATACATTTAAAATGATATAAAAAAGTCTTTTATTTACATTTTGAAGAAATTTAAGGACCTTGAAAGTGTGAATGGATACTGTCGGTCTAATTCATAAAAATTCCTTATTTCAGCTTTAATCTGTACATTACTTATGAAACAAATTTTGCTTTATTAAGCTCTAATAAAAATTTGTATTCATAACTGATTAATATCAGTGAATTAACTATTAAACGATTTTGCTTCTTTTATAATTTTATGTTGGCAACATCTTGCTACCTTCGCTCTCATTTTATGTTTAGTGATGCATACAACGAAAATAGATTATCTAGGTAGTCTGTTTGAGTCGAAAAAAAAGTAAACCATTACGCATAATGTTATTAAAAAATAACTTTAAAAGTAGGCGTTTCACTTTTTATTAATAAATAAACCAAAAAAAATTTATATGTTACAAAAAATTGTATTTAAACACATTTATATTCGGCTGAGTACAGAGGTAGGCAAATACCCATTTTATAGCGGTCGATTATGCATCACTATTTTGTTTTAATTTTAAAATGTTATTGTACATACATGCATACATACATATGTAAGCATGCAGTACCATACAAACATACGTATGCTTGTACTTACATATGCCCTTATGTTTATAATTCTATTTTTCTTTTTGCCAATGAATGGGATTTCTTTAATTTTCAACGATGTTTATATGTATGTATTTTTCTTTTTGTACAATTATGCATACATACATACATGTACCAACTTACATAAATTAATAATACATTTGCCCAAGAACATTATTCAGGAGACATGCATAAGAATAAACAAGAAACATAAAAGTGAGAAACCACAGAAAATCTCACATAAAGGATAAAAAATCAAGAAAATATTATTTATAATTGTTTATCAAACGCTTAAAGTAGCATGGAGGCTACATTAAAAATTTCTGAGTTATGAAACGTTTATTAAACGTCTAACAGGCTATTAATCATTTGAATACACATTTAGCGATTTTCGACTATTAATGTGTTATTGAACTGTTAATAATCATTTATGAATTAGACCGTGTGTCTATAAATCACATAAATAAAAAATTTTAAATTTTATTTCAAGCCAACGTATATTTGGCATTTTTTTGGGAATAATTTTTTTCATGAATTTTTTGTTTTCTTTTTTAGTTTAGGTAATGTTAAAACTACCCTCGTATGTTTTTTTCATCCTGCTAAAAATAAGCCTGCCTGTGCAAACTGAAAATTACAATTAATTTAATAACATTTATGAAGGAACGAACTGGTATATAATTTTTCTAAATTCGTTTGATTAGCAACTATACAATTGTTGGGATCACTTCATTTTATTCATTTAATAAGAGTGTCAACTAAAAGTAATTTGATGCTTTTACAAAAATAGAAAAAAGAAAATTTAAAAACTATTCACACATCGTCAATTTAAGTTCGATATTGTAACTATTTGTTTGTCATTAATAAGATTGTGATTATAATATTTATTATGTCTTGGGTGGTAATTAAATGGATAACAGATACCGCTTCCAATGTGTCGAATATCATAGTGGATAATGGCATGATACGAAATAATTTCGAAATGTACATCTCAATTTTTTTCCTTAAGTGCCTTAAAAATGTTTGCAGTTTCTCTTTATTTAAAATTAATAATAAATTAATTTTTAGGCCGATGGTTTTTGCCGCTAGTGCTTTATAATTAAAAATTTATTGTAATTTTAATTGTAATAATATCTAATTTATATAAATAAATAAATATTTTTAATAAGCAGCGTCTCGTCAAGTATTTGAAAAAAATTATTTATTTCCTTAAATGAAATTACATCTGAAACATATGTTTTCTTCTTCTGTATATAGTATTTTTTTCAGAAACAAGGTAAAACCTTACTTGAGAACACTTAAAATTGCAACAAAGCTTTTGTATATATAGCAAAAGAAATGACAATACTACCAAACAGCCTTGTCATTCTAAGGTTTAGTTACGACCAAAGTCAAGGGTCTGAGTAATAGTTCTTTTGGCATTATAACATTTATAATTTGACTACATGGTCACTAAATCTCTACCGTATTCTGTCCAAATATTTGATAATGACTTTTGTATGTATGTACAGGGTGGGCCAAAAGAAACCAAGGGGTGTAAAAGTTTAATAACTTTTTTGTTTATTATTGTTTTTATTTTTTCTTTCAGATTATATAGACAACACTTGGAGAATGAAAATAATAAATGAAAATCAGAAAATAAGAAATGAATAAATGAAATCAACTTTATTGAAAATTTGATTATGAGTGATGAAGCTCATTTTCATTTGAATGGCTTTGTTAATAAGCAGAACTGTAGGTTCTGGGGTTCTCAAAATCCAAGAGCCATTCATCAACGCCAATTGCACCCCATCAGGTGTACAGTATGGTGTGGGATCACATCTGAAAATGTCATTGGGCCCTACTTCTTCGAGAATGAAGATGGAAGTGCTGTAACCGTAAATGGAGAGCGGTATCGGTTTATGATAGAACATTTTTTACGTCCTGCTCTTGAAAACAGACCTGGTATGTGGTTTCAGCAGGACGGAGCCACTGCCCATACTGCCCAAGACACAATGGCACTTTTAAGTCAAATTTTTGGAGAGCGAATAATTTCTCGAAATTCGGAAATTATTTGGACAGCGCGATCGCCAGATTTGACAGCACCCGACTATTTTCTTTGGGGTTTTTTGAAGGAGCGAGTGTATGTGAACAAGCCAGAGACAATCCTTGAACTCAAGGCAAACATTGTTGCAGAAATTCGAACGCAACAGCCACAAGTTTTGAAAGATGTTATGGAAAATGCTCTAAAAAGAGCCCATCAGTGCGAAGCTGAAAACGGTGGTCATTTAAGAGACATCATTTTTCATACTTAGTGTAAAAAAAATTCCATTTTGTATATTATATAAACTGAAAGAAAAAATAAAAAAAAGTTAATAAACAAAAAAGTTATTAAACTTTTACAACCCTTAGTTTCTTTTGGCCCACCCTGTATATCAGTCATAAAAAAACATCCACTTACAAGAGCCCACAAAATATTAATCGATATTATTTGTTATACTATATAAAACTAATGTGAATAAGAATTGTAAAAGATAGCAGCAGCAGCGTCATTCATACAATTTCGTCATTGAGGAAAAAAAACAAAAACAAACCGTATGACAGTAAAATAAAGTACAATAACAAAAGCAAAATGTGTTATATTATTGATTGTTACAAATATTAACAATGAAACAAAGTTTCACATTCTTCCCACAGTTTTAAGAGTAACGCCTTCGTCGTGTCTGTGTGAGCATGTGTGTATGTGCATGTATGTTCTTTGGCCTTTAATCAAATTTTTAATAAGAAATAAATAAACATATCGTCACCTTAAATGCAAACGGACGTAACTACACTTTTATATTTTTTACAGGAAAAACAAAAAACGTTACAAAATCAATAATAATAAAGTATTCTTGAAAATTTTCTTCGAAATTTACTTGTAATATTGATACTTACATGTTTTTAACTATTTTTTTTTTTTTTTTTTTTTTTGTACATATATTTAAGCTTTTATGTTAGCTACGTTCCTTGCAATAAAAAATTGATGTATTTGTTATTACGTTTGTTTGAATTTCCTTAAGAAAGTCGTCATTTTTCATCACAGAGGTCTAAATATTTGCGTGAACATGTAGTTTGATGAATGAACCATAATCAATCAAAAAATCGATTTCGAATTTTTGTGTAGTTACGTCCGTTTGACGATATGTATAGCGTGATACTTTGTTTAGTGTTGTTAAAAATAAATTCTATTGGAGCTATTTTTATTTTTCAAAAGCTTAATAAAGGAAAATTTTTCAATCAATCTTATTGCTTACAATCTCTTGAAATTATTCAATAATATATTTAAAAAAAAAATTATTAGTTTCAGTTCATTGCATCATTTAAGCAATTACTGCTGCAAATAAGCAAAAGAATTGTAGAAATCACTCTTCATTGCATGTCTCCAACTTTAGGATATGGATGTGTCAGAAGCTAAAAGTCCTAACTCCACAAAATAAAAAGTTGAGTAAATTAGTAATCTTTGGCAAGTATATTTCCAAAATTTATGGAAATTATAAAAAGTTCAAAATATTTTTATGGTATTTGACAGAAAAAATGAGGGGAGAGTGCAATATCGCATAACAGATACATTCACTAGTTTTATAATATTTCATAAAACATGGAAATTTTGCTTGATTGATCCAATGCGTTTAATTAAAATGGAGTTAATTGGAGTAGTTTTTAAAAAATTCCAATAGGATTTAAAGCCGATTTTTCATGTTTTTTATGGAAAATATCTAAATAATAGAAAAACAAAATAATTTCCATAGAGTTCACAACTCATTAGATAGTACGAGTAATATAACAAAATTGAGAAATTTTTGAAAAGTGGAGTAAGGCCTCTTAGCGTCTGACACATCCATATATTTAATGACTTTTTGCTTTGAGACTTTTTTTATAATATTTCAACATTTATTATAACAATTGACTTTTGAAGTATTTAAGTACACAAGAAATAAATTAACAAAACAAGCTGAGCCGCAGCCACGATACATAGAAACTGTTAAAAGTAAACTTAGCTTATGCAAAAGTGAAAAATGTATAGGGTGTTTAAATTTTAAGCTCCAATCTCGGCCCTTTTATTTTTTTCATGAAATTAAAATTTATGATTTTTTTTCATTTGTCAAAAGGAATTATGAAGCAACTCTTGAGAGTAAAACAATTTGCCAAAAAAAAAGGTTTTAATGCAAATATATTTTTCCTTTCTCAGTTTACTCCACAACTTCCTAAAACTGACTTCATCAAACAAATTACAAATTTCGTATTTTTATATTAGTTTAAATTTAAATTTACTGGTTTTTAAATAAATTGGACTTTTACTATTTGAAATGAATACATATCTCTTTTTGGCTTTTATGACATGTCCCTATTTTTATTGTTAAAAATATGACAAACATGAAAAAAATTAACAAAAAACTTGTTGGCTGCTAAACATGACCTTAAAAGTTTCAATTCAAGTTTTATGTGACCCTGAACTTTTTTCGTTGCTGTTTAGATGATTTTTCTTTTCTTTTATTGGTTTATGTGCATACATGTATCTTCAATTTTTACTTTCCAAAATGTATGTACATATATATGTATGTATGATTGTGATATTTGCTAATAAAATTTAATATTTGACTATAATTTAGTTTATAGTTTACTTGAATTTCATCGATTGGTTAAAATGCTGACTAGAAAAAAATGTTAATGGAAATCACTATTCGTTGCATATTTTACACTTGAGCATCTATGAAATAACTTTCTGCTACAAATTATGGGTGTTATTTTTAGATGTTTAATAAAGCTATTATTATATATTATTATATATTAAAGAATATAATAAATAAAAGCGAGAAAGGTAAGTCTTAGCTAATATTAGGATACCAACGCCGTCGTTTAAATATTTACGTGATAGAAACATTTAACTTTTTACTTATTTTACTAAAATTTAAGTAAAATAACACAATTTTAATATCAATTTTATTCTTTAATAAATATTAAAAGTTTTCATTGAACATTCTCAGATGTACATAATTCTAGTGTCTGGTAGTAGGTTTTATGACGGCGCTTACGTTTGAAACCTTGCCGGCGTTGGTGTTTAGTTGTTTTGTTCATATAAACAAAATAAAAAACACATCTGTTTCAGGGTTGGAAATATTTGTATTTCTTGGCAAATCTAAGATCACTCATTATACCATCTTTCTGTGGTATATAAATTAAAGTTTCGTCACATACTTTTGGAAATACAATTTTTTTATAAATTTTTACGAGGGTAATGCCAAAAAAGGCGACCTGACATATAGATGGAAGCATTAAAAGTAAAATGTAAAAAAGTACTTTGGTAAAAAGTGGCAAAAGTACTAAAATATGTATTTAAAAATTCAGGGCGCCATGTTCTGTAAAATTTTTTTCTTGGCGCTATCAAACATAAACGCTTAAGCCCCGTTCGGACTATTATACAAGTATTAATACTTTCATCACATTTTACGATACAGAAATCTAAAAACATTCGTTGCGACTGTCAAAAAATCTAACGTAAAATCACATATTGTGTTCAGACCATTCATCACACTTCAAATAAAATGTGTAATACAAGCAGAATCAAAACAGCTGTTCAAAGAAAATGTCTGTGCTATTCGTTAACTAGCGGTGGCAAAGCAGTTTCATGTAGGCGGGGACGTGCCGGCACTTGAAAAAACTCAGCAGTTAAAAATATTCTATGTAAATAACAGAAAAATTTAAGAAAACATATTACAAAAACAATAAAAAATTACGTCAACGAAATATACTTCCATACGATTCACTTATTCACAATTTTGAGCCGATATACATATGACAAAACATTACATCAATGAGGACACGCTATCGGCGGCGAAACAGCCGACTTTGAAATTTGGTTTGTGTGAAAATGCAACCCTGATCTAATGAAAAGTATTACCGTTTAGAAAATTTTCTAAAAACGAAAAAGTATTATGGGATGTCAAACTCTTTTTCGTATTATTTGTTACTTTGATGACATTTTGAGTTCAGGCTATCACACTTGTACGTATTATTTGAATTTTTGACAAGTATAAATGCAAAGTATAATAGTCTGAACACGGCTTTAACAGTTAACATTTAACCAATATTAAAGCCGATCTAGATTCTACCCTGAAGGAGTCTGTTCCTTCCTTTACGATTAAAAAATATTGGGCGGCAAGTTTCAAACTATGCCATACGAGCTAAAAAGACAAACACTATAGTGGTCGACCCGTATCGGATAGAAAACTCCTTAAAATGGTATAGTATGATTATCAGCTGTAGGTGCGTGAGCTAGTTGAAATGATATGCATTTCAAAAATTAGTGTACATCTCATATTGATCGAAAATTTTAAGATAGAAATATGTTGATAGGATGTCTGCCGCATTTGCTAATTATGTTATAAAACAAGTGTGGTAAAGTTATTTCAATAGAGTGTTGTGCAATATTTCACTGAAATCAAGCCGAGTTTTTGCATCAACTCATAATCACCTAAGATGAAAGAATAATCAAAACATTAAACTGTAAAAAAAATTAAGTCAGTTCCTTAAAAAAAAAAACAAAAAATTATCCTCGAGTATTATTATAACTCATTGCACCGTTTAAGTGATGAAATTAAGGTAAAAGCTGAATTTAGAAAAAACTAAGTGTTGATATCCACTTTTGTAATGGTCAAGTGACAAAAGTATCGTCTTACGTACTCTTTAAATATTGGCCGTCAACTATAAATATGTACAGCTCAAAATAAAAATAAACTGTCTCATATGCAAACATACGCACCAATTTTGAACAGAGTACGTATAACTATAAGCATTCAATAAATATGTCCATACACATTTTCTAAATTGCGCAGCATAAACAACTTTAAGTAAAATTTATAAGCTCTACGAAGTTTACAACCATACGCATGAGTATAAAAATACTCTGACTATTAATACGTATATACAAGGCTTTATTATTTTTCTACGCACACATATAAATCATGTTTTCAAACATCCACACACACACACACACATATGTGTACGTACATATATGGTGGAAAATGATCAATAAATATCTCCAGTAAAATGCTAGGAACACAATTGGGACGAACGACGAATTATTCGGTGCGAACTTTCGTCATAAAAAATAAAACACATTTGTTCATATGAAAATGAACACAACACCGCCGTAGAACGAAATTCGTCGTGCGTGACGAACTCTGAGATAGATTTATTTCTATTTTGTACGCCGACGAACGATGAAAAAAACCATTATCTCTCACTCTCTTTACATACACAATAAACAGTGTGACCAGATTTCAAAATAAAATTAAGCTAAATTACGTATGTCTTTAATATATTATTAGAGAATACGCAATTTGGATTAAAAAAGGCTAAAAAATCTAAATCCGTTTTTAAAAAAGCTAAAAAAAAAGAAGCTAAGAGCTTAATAAAAATTTTAAAGCTAAATCCAGAAGAAATAAGGTAAATTTAGCCCATAATTACTAATATGGTCACACTGACAATAACCAACTTTATCAATTATAAAGGCTCAGTTAGCCGACTGTAATGTAATGTAACTGCAACAGTAAGAAACAGCTGATGGATTTTGTTATGTGAAAAGTAATGAAAATGGTTATAGAGATGTAATGTAACGTAACCTACTTTTCATATAAAAATATCAATCAGCTGTTTTCTACGTTACAGTTACATTATATTACAGTCGGCTAACTGAGCCTTAAGAGCTGAGTTCGCTGAGTAAATTCGTCGTTATTGTGCTTCACACGACGAATTTACGCAGCGAATTCTTATCGACGAATTCGTCGACGTGGACGAAATTCGTCGTTCGTCCCAACTGTGTTCCTAGCATCAGTCGTAAAGCAGCTCTGGGCGAGTCAACATCACGCGTCGTTGGCAATTATTTCTTAAATGCAACCAGGCCACTGTTGTTTATTGGCCTTCGAGAGTCTTGCGTCTCACTCGCACTGGTTGACTGATCTGCCACGGGCTACCGTATATTCTTGGGGTTCTTTTGTGGAATTTCCTTAACAACCACGTTGCTACTTCCTATGTGAAGACATAGGTCGTGTACAGTCAGTCACAAAAACATTTTTAAGAATACTGTTAATAACAGCATGGACATATGGTCTTAGTTACCCGTCCATTTTTGTGCAACCATATTCTGCAAATTTACTTTGTAGAATATGTACTACAAATAAATAAATATATAAGAAAAATTTTCCAAATTTATCATTTTTTCTTTGTTAGTTTGGCTAGCTTTTGGACCACCCTCGTATATATAGCTTTTAATATTTTGTTTGATTTTCATTTAACATGCATTAGTTAAAATAAAGGTACTATATCACTGAAATTGAGATGATTTAAATTTTATCCAACACATTATTCTGCCTATCTTAATTAAATTTAATTGAACAAATTAACAATAACTATTAACACTATTATCAATGATGTCAGTTTCATGGCACAATTGTGCAAACTAAAATCACACACATTCTTGTTCTCTTTCATTTAGTCGTCAATGAAACAGCGACGAAAACACATGTGCAGCGGGTGTATTAAGTTCTTTATAGATACAATGAAAGAAAAAAAGTGGTATGCGAAAAATATTCTGTGATCAGTAATGCTTTTTGCGACATTCAATGTATTTTATGTTACAAAACTTTTAAGGAAACAAATGAATATATATTAAAAAGTCATTTTGGTTTTTTTTGGAGCAGCTTTACTAAACTGCATTTAATATCAAAACTTAAAAGACCAATAACTTGGAAACTATTAGTCGCAGCCAATGTTTTTGTTTAATTTTTTCTTCTTATTTTTCAAGTTTCTATCAGATAAGCTATTTAAAAATTTATTTTTGGAATTTCTTCACAGTTTCCTATGAAATGTTTACAGCGCCTTAACTCGGAAAATATGGGTCGCCCGCAACTTTTTTATTTAATTTTTATTCCTTTTTAATTTTCTATCAAATTAACCCCTTTTTATATATTTTGAGCTGCTTCACTTAACTGCATTTGTTGCAAATATTTATTTTTTTCGATGTACTTCAGAGACGAATGAGACAGCTTTTCTCATACATACAACGATAGTTTTATTTTTGACACCACTGCTATTATGCTTTTCCTTGTTGTAATCATTGAGGTAGTTTAGACGACAACAATTTTTAAGCCGCACAATTTTTGTTCTCTTCCAAATTACACGAGACTAATTCATCTGGCACAAAATGTATACGTATACACAGCTTTGTGTGTTAGCGTTTTTAGTATTCATTTAACATTTGTTGTTTTTTAAGTTGTGTGTGTATTGGTTTTATGCTGCTAATGCGGGGTTGTAGCTGGTTGAAAAGTTATACCAAACGGCAAACCACTCTCTTTGCCTCTCTCACCTACAAACTGGCATGTTATGCCAGCACAATTATGCCCGTGTAAATCAGCGCATTCATTCAAACATCACACAAAATATTAATTTACAAATTTAATGTTAAATATTACACCCAGTCCAAAAGTCCAATTTCTAAGTGAACGAAGTGTCAGAGCAGCAATTACTTTAAATTAGCAATAAACTGAAATATAAAAAAAACGATTATGCATGACATCGTCGATACTTGTACGTATATGTCGGTTTGTATGTATGAATAGATGTAAAGTATAAAATTTTATTAAGAATAATTAGTCATGCAATATCTCAACCCTAAAAGTTGAAGTATTCAAAAGAGTAAAATAAAAAAAACTGTTTTCTTATTATTCGAATATACATTGTTAGATTTGTTTCGAACTCTTTCAGTAGCTCGGTTCTGACACAAACCAACGATCAAACTATGTATGTAATTTAAATCGGTTTGATTAGAGTGTAAGAATTAACTAGTTCGATCCAAGCCTACAATAAACATGTAGCATAACCCGTGCATACAATTTCACACAATTTAATTAGACCGTTGCTATCTCTTCTGTCAATAATTGTTTATGATATCGAGCCATAATCACCAAAAAACGCTCAACCGACATTTTTTAACATCGTTTTTTAACGAAGATCTATTACCTACGATCGTAAATAATGGATTTTCATTAAACAAATCAAGCTCAAAAATTGTGCCACTTAGGCTTTTTGGTGGTTATGGAACAATATGCCAGATAGTTTTGCCTCTTTACACGGACAAATCGGCTGGTCCAACCGAAATGTTCGACAACATTTTCGATGTGTCTTAGTCTCTTAAAAACTTCCTCGATAATTCTATAAAAAGTTTTAAAATTCAAAACAGTTTTGAATGGAAAAAACCACCACTAACCCATAGAGCTATTTATTCAATACCCTCTAATTGAAAACCAGATTTTTAACGCTCCATTAGAATAATGACTATCTATTTGAAAACCAAAAGCAATAACGCATTTGAAATAACATTAATCAAATTAAGAAAAAAATAAGTAAAAAGTTAATCGTAAAAAAAAACTAAACGAGTAATAAAATTTAAATCAAGACAATAAATAATTTAATTTTTATTGTTTTAAGCACAGCTCGCCTTGGACTTTGAGTCAATTCATGTAATTATGGGAGTAGAGAGAGAGAGAGACAGGTGGTAGTTTTATTGTGACGCAGTTGTGCGTACATATCATGCATTCATAAATACGAATACTAAAGTCAACTAAAGACATAATTTCTTTATTTTTATTTTTGTTGTTGTCATGATTTAAATTTGATTTCTTGGGCATTAATTGACGTCAGTTAAAATAATTTTTTTAACGGAAAAGTAAATAATATTCAACAAATGCATAGTTTTACAATAAAAAATACATTAATGCTTTGCTTGCCGTGGATAAGATCGATTTATTTGTTGCATGTAAATGAGGAATAAGCAATGTAACTTTTATATATGCATTTAATTTATATATTGCAAATTTTAAGTTTGTGTAAATCTTTTTACAAAACAAAGAAATAATAAAATGTTGCATTACAAAGTATCTGTTAAAGGAATACAATTTAGTTTCCAGAGTCACTAATGAATGCATACTTGTGGCAAAAAAAAAAAATAAAACTATTTTTATAAAATATTGAGCTGTCACTCGATGTTGAATATCTCTTATCATGAAATTTTGGTTTAGTTGTAATCAAAAATAACACTAACCAACAAATTGACGAAAATTTTATTAAACTGACACAGCTCTATGTGGTGTAAAATGCTTTGAAGTCTTTTACTAGACATCTTAAAATAAAAAAATTCAGTAAAGTGCGACTGTGACTCGCGCACGAAGAGTTCCATACGAACACTAGATATGTAATTTAATACAAACTTCATCCTATATAATATATAGTTTTGGCATTTTTTTCGTTTTTGGGGTCTTTTCGGTTTTTTTTTTTTGTTTTGGCGGTTTTTGCGTTTTTTCGGTTTTGGCGATTTTTTTAAGTTTTGGATCCTTTTTTAGTTTTGACAATTTATTTTCTTGTTTTGGCGATTTTTTTCGGTTTTTGGCGTTTTTTCTTTTTGGCGATTTTTTTTTTTGCGATTTTTTTCATTTTTGCGATTTTTTTATTTAAATTTTTTTTTAGTTTTGGCGACATTTTCGCGTTTTCGCGATTTTTTTGATTTTTGGCGTTTTTTTCATTTTGGCGTTTTTTTTTTCATTTTGGCGATTTTTTCGAATTTGGCGATTTATTTTAGTGTTAGAACTTTTTTTTAATTTTGGCGATTTTTTTCGTTTTGGCGATTTTTTTAATTTTTGTCGATTTTTTTTTTTTTTTTTGGTTTGGCGATTTTATAATTTTCGGTTTTTTTAGTTTCACAGTTTTTGAAAAATTCAAGTGTTTGCCTCTTACGGTTTCCAAGATATAGCAAATTGACAAAATTACATAGTCAAAATTGCATTAACTTATGGACCACCCTTTAATTTAATTTTTTTTAATTTTAGTGTTAATTGTTGTAGTGTGTATAAAAACACACTAATTTTACAAATTTCAAGTCTCAATATACAATTGTATATATATATATACTATTACATGTGATTTTAACATTTTTCGTTGCTCGTTTTGGAACACCCTTTAATTTTTAATTCTCATGTATTTGTTGTTGTAGCGGCCAAGGTTCTACACACTGTGTTCAAATTTCATGTCCGTAGCTCTTACGGTTCCTGAGAAAATACCGTGTGATGGACAGACGGACAGCGTAGCGAAAACAATAGGGTTCCTTTTCACCTTTGGTGTACGGTCCTGCACGTACAGATTTTAGGATATATCGAAAAAAAAAAATTCAGAAAATTTTATTTAAAAAAATATGCTAAATATTGTAATTTTTTTTTATAAATTGATTAAAATTGGAACTGAAGTCATAAAAAAGTTTTGCTTGTTCGTATTAGGGACAATATTTCATTTCTTTGGAGTGTAATTTTGTTATAGTTCGAGTTGAAATAAGTGTGTTTCATTTCAGTTTGCATTCGAACAGAATTTTTGCACTTGACACACTATTAACGAAAATATTGTTGGCAAAAAATTAAAAATGCATTAAATAGTTATTGAGATATATGAAAAACAACTTTAATTTCTTAACGATATATGTAACTGATATTTACATAAAAAAATAGAAATAAAGTCTCCTGTTTAGTGTGAATAATCATATGGACATGAAGAGAAGTCAGTTTCGGTATTGAGTAGTGTATTTTTTTTTAAATGATTATTTACTGAGAGGAGTTTTTAGTTTTAATCTAAGGTCCCAGCAAAAAAATCGAAACTAGTTCCAAAGTTTTACCACTTTCATTGCATGCCAAGCACTACAGGTACTGAATTTAATATTTTAAGGCTGTTGCTTATATACAAATTTGTTCTAAACAACCTTCTAAGTGCATATCATTCAGTTATTTGGATGTCTTTCGTACTACGACAACCATTTATTAAATTCATTGATGTTTCACCAGAAATAGAACTATTTGCACTGAAAAAAATATTAAAGCGATTAACATTTTTAATTGAAAATAAAACCAAAAATCAATTAAAAATGTATTGAAGTCAATTAAACTTTTGTTTAAAAAAATTTAATTATATACAAAGTTTGACTCAATTACATTTTTTTTATTGATTTTTGGTTTTATTTTCAATTAAAGTTGTTTATTGCAGAAATATATTTTTCAGTGTAGAGCTAGTTCATCAATGCTCTAACTAATGCTTTGTATTGTAATTTTTTCCTGGGATACTTATAAAGGTATTCGTACTTTTAATTTTTTTTTATATTACCAGTACTTGTTCGTAATATTTATAATTAAAAAAAAAATAAAAAATAAAAAAGAGTAAATAAAAATAAAAAGTAAATTAACGGCCTTACTCATAAAAATTATTAAGGCCTTACAAAGGCTTAATTTAAAAAAAATTGTATGAAAATAGATAAACAAATAAATTTTCTTAATTGTAAATACTTACAACTCGTATGCACATGCACTTTTTTGCATTCTAGTAAGCAAATATTTTACTTGGATTTTAAACAAAACGTGAGTCATTAAAATGATGTATGTACACGTATATGTGTATTTTATTTTATTACACATATTGTTAATAACTATATGTACGTAAAAATAATAAATAAAAAATAATCCACCAATAAAAATGCACACTTAAAAAAACATTGAGCAACTCTTTAACAACACAAAGAAAAACAATAATCTAAATAAATAAATTAGTGCATTTTTTAAATAAAATTATATCAAAATGGGAACACTAGCCACTACAACAATAACAACAACAATAAAAACTCAATAACAAATTCACGTTTCAACAAATAATAATTACAGTGTAACTCTAACGAACTGAAAAATTAGCTGATACCGAACGACCGACCAACATTAAATTCTTATTTGAATTTTTTTTTTCTAAGGCAATATTTTGAGTTCGTTCACTTCTTGATTTTATATTGTTTTTTGCACTAGTTGTTGCTGTTGTTGTTGTTGTTGTTAGTGCAGTCTTTGTTTTTAGTTTTTAGGTTTATATCACGTTTAAGTACATCTGCACTTAACTTGTTTCATTTTGCAGCTGACTGAATTTTAAGTGCAAGTGTACTCAGAATCAAACAAAAGAAACTGAGAGAAATATACATACATACATACATATACACATGTGAGTAACCAATACCAACAAACAAAGAAAAATCGAAAACACATGGTAATGCCACAAAGAGTATTATTCCTGTAAAAGCCAAAAAACTACTCGTACCAACATTTGTTGTCAGAAACTATGGCAACAAAATTTCTCAGACACTTTTTCATCATTTCGTGTTGGCGTCTGTTCCGGTAGATTTTTTTTTTTCATTTCATATGAAATATTAGCGAAAATATTTTTTAGCTTGTTTTAGAGCTTCATTGCACAGGCAGACTTAAAAAAAACTCTTAATAAAGGAAGTTGTAATTGAAATTGCATTTTTAAGGTGTACTTTTTGAACTTTGATTCTAGAGTATCTCCCATTTACATTTGCGTCAAAAACAATTTATAGTTGTTTTATTATATTAAACAAGTTTATTTTTGTTTATATATAAAATGTTTTTGTATAAATCATAAACTGGTTTTTTCTGCTGCTACTGAGCAACTAGTTTGCTTTTAAAATCTATTGTTTGTTAGCTTTTGTTTTGTGCAGCATTTGTTTTATTTGTAATTGGCATTTGATACAAAAATAATAAAAAAATATATATGAAGAAGGTAGGTAATAAATTTATACCATTTAATTGGAAACCTTCGTTCTTTCAAATGCTAAATGAAAAGAAAAAAAATTATTTTTGTAAATATTTACTTTAAAAATTTTGTGTAGTAAAAGTAAAACAATTTGAAGAATTTTAGTAAATTTGCAACAGCAAAATTTTTTGTCGTATCCCATTCTTAAATCTAGCAAAATAATAAATAGGAATATACTTACAGAAAAATTTCAAATAGGTTACTTCATGTTAATCTAACATGATTTGCATTAGTTTTCAAAGAAATGTTTTCCTTTTGAAATAAATTTATATCGTGTTGATTAAACATTGCCGTAGAACTGTTAAATGAAGTATTATGTTGAATCAAAGTTATTTTAAGTTGAAAGGACCTTAATAGAGTGCTGAAATAACACGAAGAACCATGGTCAATCAAAGTTATTTCAAGTTGAAATAAAATTAATTTAATTTAATTTAGTAATTCATTTATTAATTTTACTTGAGGGTGTATATTGGCACAGGCATCAGAAAAATATTGGTATGTATGTAATTGGCTTTCTTGGGCAAAATCTGAATTCCACACGTTGTAATGGTAGAAACAACAATTTTAAATACTGCTCGGATACACACTAAATATAATATTATCCATATGATCATTTTGCATAAAATTTAAATGAAAAGCTGAAGTTATTTTCGATGATCCGACACTCCGACTACAAGACTAGTATGCTGCCCACTAGCCAGCAGCATTAAGTTTTGGGTGGTAACGTGAAGCTTATCGGCTATTTACGAACATCAAAATAAACAACAACAAAACAAAAACAAGTTACACAACTTAGCATATTATTTCTTTTAAATTTAATGTGATTTGAAATCAAACTTTTTGCATGGTGATTTTACATTGGTATTTTTTTCTGTCTGTAAACACTTTACATTAACAACGAAAGCTGCTTATGCAAAAATTAGGCATAGAACACACCTCTTCATGATTCGCAAAGCCCTTCGATTGCTACTCGAAATAACTAAATCTAGCTAATGAGGCGCGCTATGAAGCAACTCAAATACATACTATTGGCCATCGCAATAGTATGTGTGTAAACTGGTTCATTATCTTGATAAAACAACACTTTACTACTTTTTGCCAAATGCCACCCTTGTTGTTGTTAGGTCATTGCAATAAGTGAACTTAGGACTCACTATTGATATGCATCCCATAAAACTGAGGCCATGTACTACTCGCCTATTGACGTGTAATGCGGTGGATCCATATCTCACGCATTGTCATGAATTGACTTAAAAACTCGGCATTATTGCGGTGAAACATTGCCAAATACTGTTTTATTTATTTATTTATTTGTGAGGTCACACTCCTTCAGATGGCGTACAGTGGGACCAAATGCCCTTTTTTCAGGGATCAATTCATAACTCCATAACTACCATAGTTTTTCACTAAATTTTATATGCGTAGCTCTTAGTATGTCTTAATAAAAGCTGAGCGGTATAAAATGGAGAGACGGGTACCTCCAATACAAAGTAATTTTTATATTTCCTTTATCTTAAGAATTACAATAGTGAGGCACACTACGTTTGATATGGTTAACATTTTATATAATTTAATATAATTTGAGTATGTGAGAGGGGAGACGGATACCTCCATTAAAAGTAATTATTTAGTCTTTTTAATTTTGTTAATCATTTCGATATTTTTTGCCGTAAACGAAGATGAATTTTCTTTAGTTACATCACAATCAATCAAAAACAGAAATTTTAATTTTTTGTCAGTTGCGCTTTAATTAATCAATTAATAAAGCAGATAATTTATGATTTTTTCGCTTTGCAGCGATTCCTTAACTTCAAGGCAAAAATATAAATATGAAGCACTAAAACTCATGCTCACTAATTCTTCAGTAACTTGTTTTATCTGCTGCAGTTTTTTCCCTTTATTGCTATTTGTTAATTTTTAGTGTAGTTGAACATTTGTTGCTAGGGCTAAGCTGTTTCCATATTTGTAAATTTTTTCATATCTTGCCGATGTATAATATAATTTTTTATTTCGTTAGAGCCTATAATATACTCGTTATCAATTTAATAAATCACCTGGTTAAGTCACATGTTTTCTTGGTTGAAAATACATATATTCTTTAAACATATGCATGATTTCTTATCGAAAAAAAATCCCTTATCTATCTCATAAAAACTTCCAATAACTTATAAATAAGAAATATCGGTTATTGGTCTCTTTAATCAAAACAGTCTGACAGCTGATATAAAATGAAATTGATTGATATAGAGAAAACAACATGTTGCATATTAAAAATGTTTCTCAACAATTCAACATAGAGAAGGTCGTCAACATTTAATGTTAGCAGTGTACATGCTGCCCACTGTATTATTTTTAATTATGATATAAGCACAATCAAGTCCACCGACCATCGACTACAAGATGTCAAAAATAGAATACATGCGTGCTTATGAGAATAATTCTTTTAGCCGCTACACGACTACCGACTGCACGGCTACTTTTGTAGCCCGTAGCCAACTTAGGCTAATTTCTATTTTTAGTGCTGCCAATATAATAAATGCATGAAATGGTGGTTTTAAAAACTCAATACATTAAATATCGCTATTAAAAATGCGAAAAACTATTATAGTGGCACCACTTTCCACTATTTTAGCAATAGTACTTATAAAGTTAATTAAATTTTCTTGAGACATTTGAAATTTTTTTCACACAAATTTACTTAAAAAAATCAAGTTTGTTTTGTTTTGGTTAACTTTAATACATATGTCAAAACAGATGTTTATTTTTTGTAGTTAGTGGTCGGTAGTCGTTAAAAGAATTAAGTAGCTGGCGACTTGGCTATTTTTGTAGCCAGCTACTTTTGTAGTAGGTAGTCGATGGTCGGTAGCCTTTGATTGTGTTTATAGCATTAAGCGGAAGCTTTGAACATTTGTTGTATTTAAAATAATAACATACTACAAGTCTGCTAGTAAAATATACGCATGATTATAACATTTTGTTTTATTATGTGCTGGCATGAATTTAGAAAAAAAAAATATTAAAATTCTATGAGCATTTCAACAACGTTTTGTTTAGAGAATACTTGTACACATGTATATACAGAAGCGGGGTTCTCAGTTATATTTTAAATCTTAATCAAGAAAATACCCAAAATAGATTGTCCTATTTCAGTAATGTGTAATGTGTACATAGCATATGCAATTATTTGTAATTTATTTATTCCAGGTGTAGAGATTAGTTAGTTAACTGAAGTTTTAAGTTCAAACAAATGTTTCACTATGTACAGACCTGAAGAAAAATTTTGTAAAAAAAATTGTTTTTCTTTTCTTTCTTTACTGTTATGATGAGCTTAAAATGCTTCATTTGCTATTTATTTATTTCAATTTTAAAATAGTTTCAAGCTAGCGCTTGACTGAGAATAAAATTTTAAATTATTTTACCGTACATACATTTATTTAAAAGAAATGGTGTAGCGATTACTTTAGATAAACGTGATAGATTTGTTGCTCACAGTTTGACATTAAAGTTCATCAAATAAAATTCTTATAAAAAGATTTTAATGAAGCTGAAATTAATAAAAAAAAAATTATATAATTTAACTAACATTGAAAATATTTTACTCACAACAAATTGAGTTAAGTGAGTGAATAAGAACACAATTCTTTATCTGTATATGGGGCATTCCACGCACAGCAAACCAAGTTTTATGAATTTTTTTAATATCGCTAAGATTACTCGTTCAAAAGATATTAAATTTTGAAAAAATCACTTTTTATTTTTTTTCATTACCAAATTTCGTAATAATGGTCCAAACTGGTTTATTCCGAAATTTTTGATTCTGATTTTTTTTAATAAGCTTTTTGGATTTTAAATTTTAAACCGTATTTTTTAAAATAAATGCATCCATAGTTCTTTGGAAAATTTTCATCCTACTTTTTAGATTTTTGAAAATTTAAACAACAAAAACTTTTATAAATCATTTTACTCACCAATTTTAGACAATGTACACTTTTACTAAGTTAAAAAGCCTTTTTTCAATATTTGCCATTGGACTCTAACATCTCAGATTTGAGAAAGAAATAAGAAAAAAATTTATTATCGAAGACCCA
Source organism: Tachina grossa (assembly GCA_949987645.1). NCBI lineage: Eukaryota > Metazoa > Arthropoda > Insecta > Diptera > Tachinidae > Tachina > Tachina grossa. The sequence continues at coordinate 34,503,556 of OX465275.1, forward strand.
CTACCAGATCGCTAGTAAAAATTTTTGAAAAATTTAAAATTGAAAAGATAGACTCATTTTTAAAAACGATTTAATTAATTTGAATTTAAACATCAAACAAAATTGAACTGTCAAAAATTCTAATCAAAAACACATCTAAAAGCGATAATTTCATAAAAGAAATCCAATATGGATATTATTAAAGAGTTATGAAAAAAAAAAAATAAAAAAAAAATATTTTTAATCAAAAAAATCTTAAAATGTACCAACAAGGATATTTTTACAGCCAATGAAGGTTTTGTTCAAAATATCATAAAATTGGTAAAATCAAATCAATGATAAACGCTTGCACAATTTTTTTTAATTTGTTTTTCCTCTAAAAAAAAAAAAACATCTAATAACGAACGTTTCATTAAAAAAAATTCAATTTGGATTATTATTAATAAAGTTGTGAACAAACAACGACACACATGTTTTTTATAATATTTTCAACGAGTAATCAAAGAATCTTAAAATTTACTAGGAAGATTCATTTGAGGGGCATTAAAAACATCACAAAATTGGGGAAGTCAAAACAAAGCTTTTTCCAAAGCATTCGATTTGGCGTGGAATGTTCCATATATAAACATAACTTTATCCAATAGTATTTTTTAGTTCTTAAAAACAATTTTAAAACATTGCTAAATTCGCTTTTACCGAGACAAGACTTCATTTGTTACCAGATAAAATTATTTTCATACGGAATAATAATAAGTAATAATAGATAATTAAAAAATATACTAAAGAATAATTAAAAATTATACCAACGTACTACGTATGTATATACCAAATTGAGTAATTTAAAAAAATAAATAAAAATTTTAACAAAAAACAAAATATGTGAAACAAAGAAAAAAAGTCAAGTAACTACTGCTATTGTCAAATCAAATACTCGTAGTTAAATAGTGAAACGAAAATGTCGTCATCAACCTCAACATCAACAGTGCAAAAAGACTCATCGTTGGACTCTCAGGAGTCCAACCATCAGGATAAAACTCGATTATCTTTAACTCGTTGCAATAGTGCGGATAGTAAAGCACATTTAGTCTTTAATGTTTGTAAAACTGCCCAAGTTAAGTACAATACAATACCTGCCTTAAAAAAGAATACGATTGATAAAAGCGATAGCGTTACTAATGAGAAAACTGTTGAGGCCAGCAAAACAACTCCTACACCCCCTTCCCCAAGCAGCCCCACAAATACCATCAACAATTGCAGCACGTACAGCAATAATTATGCGAATCTGCGCATACACATGGATGCCGAGGGTGGCATATTGAATACAGCTTTTATAGATAATGCATCCTGTCCCATACATCGTTCCTCCGCTCATATGGGTCCAAGAGAATATGTATCGGGTGCAGCAAAACCCATACCAACTACATACACCAGCCAATGCAATAATGTTCATTTAAGACGTCATTCCGCATACGCAAAAGTCCATGGAGATACAGGAAATGATAATACATGCAATTTAAATCACTATCATACACAACGACCCATTTCCTTTGTCCAAACGATTGTAGCCAATAATGGTCAAGTAACTCGGGTGCAGCAACATCAACCACAACAACAACATCAGCAAAATATTCAACAGCCATCACATATCAAGGAAATTCAAAATGAAAAGTCATCACATAAACGTACTTGGTTGAAGACAAAGAAGTAAGTTTTTGACTTTGATTTTAAGGGTCATAATTGTAAAATTATTCTGTCTGCTGTAATTAAATTTGCAACAAAGAACAACAAAGGACAAACTTGGAATGCATTTTTGTATTGCTGGTTAGAGAATTTCTGTAAATTAAGATAAAGGTCGTTTTTAGTGTAACATTAACAAGCAAAAAAAAACATTTGCTTAAAAAATCACAAGCACAATCACACTTATTCCAGTTGTCGTCGCCAACGTTGCCATCACTTTAGTATCATCATCACTTTGTTACAACGTCAACATTAATTAAATAACATTTTAACATTCTTTAATAAGACGATGTTAATTAACATCGACTATGTTAGCATATCAATGTTTTTTCTCTAAATATTTTAGTCAACGGGTTTGTTGCTTTTTTATTATTTTTGAACAAAAAATTTATTAAAATTTAATAAAGAGACATTTTTAAATTTAGTTGAACTGTAATGAATTTTAATCAAAAATAATTTCTTAATCAGGCTGAAGTTCAGTAATTTCAATTCTTATTGAATGAAACATTTTTATTAATTAATGTGAGTTTCTAAAGAAAAGAAGAAAAATTGAACTAGACTTTATTAGCTGGTGGAAATACTTTCTGTGCAGCCACGCACTTCCTCAGCACCCATGTCTATCTGCTACTTTTCTCTTCTTTAGAAACTCACATTAATTAATAAAAATTTTTCATTCAATAAGAATTGAAATTACAGAACTTCAGCTCGATTAAGAAATTGATTTAAATTCACTGAACTTAATGTTTTTTCTTTTTGAAATAAAAGCGTTATAAAAGCTTGAGGCCTTATGTAGAAAAAAAATAAAATAGGCTTACAAAACGTTTAACAAACGAATTTCCATACAAAATTTGTTTTTGCAAAACTTTTGTAAACCAAAATTATTTATTCTAAATAGGGCAGTTAAAAAGCAAAAATTTGTATTAAAATCTGTTTTAAAAACCCTTTATAAAGCCTTAATAATTTATATAAATAAGGCTGTATATTTTTACATAACTAATAAGCATTTGGAGGACTCAAACTGATAAAGGTGATATTTTCAAAGTGTTTTAAATTATTTAAATATATCTGTTTTTATTTTTGTTTAAAAAAAAAAAACAAAAAATTCCCTTAAATAATTTAAAACATTATGATAGTATGATCTTTATGGCTGCCGTTTGAATTCCCAAACTGTTTCAAAAGGTGCTTACTTATTTTTTAATTTATTTGCTAGATATCAGAGCAATAGCTCAATTGTTAAAGTATATACTTGCATTAAAATCTAAAGAATATGAGAGCATATATGATTGGGCTTTAACTTCACTTTAAGTGAGAATATTTTCAAAATATTTTCTTAATAATCAACAAAGAAGCAACAAACATGAGTGCGCCGAATTCTAATATAAGAAATTTGTACTGCGTGACAATAACACAATTAAAATTAGTTATACATAACAATGTTATTGAAGTGTCACAGTATCTTAAAAAGTGAAAGCTTAGCGATATCGTCAGCTAAATGTCACAAGTGACTTGACTTGACATGACTCTCTCCGATAGCAACACATAGCAAAAAATTAAAAACTCTCTTACTCGGAGGCGCTTAACAGATTAAATTATTTGAGGACATTTAACAATTAAGTAAAACTAAGCTCTTTCTTACTATTTCTCTCTATCTCTCTCTCTAATTGCAGTTCTCAAAATAATTTGTGCAATGGCGGCATTTCCGGTAATCACATATTGGCGCCTAAAATACTCAATAACTGTAGCCCCAATGGACAGAAAAAAGGAACGGTGACATTATCCCATTTGCCACAACGACCTCCGGTTGATATTGAATTTGCAGAGATTTCCTATTCAGTATCGGAATGTCGACGGCGTGGCTATAAAACAATATTGAAGAGTGTATCGGGTAAATTTCGGAATGGTGAGCTGACGGCGATTATGGGACCGTCCGGTGCTGGTAAGAGCACGCTTATGAACATCTTAGCTGGCTACAAGTAAGTAAAAACTGCCAAAAGAAACACTTTATCATTTATTATTAACAGCTTAAAGAATATTTCCTTTCAAAGAATTTAAAAGAAAAAACTTTCTAGTTCTTTTATTTGTCTGCATTTTTTGGCTGTAATGAAACTGATTTTGCTTTAAGCCTTTCTCTTCTTTTCTTATGAGCTTTATTTGCTTAAAGCTGAACTTTTATTTCATACAAAATAATACATATATATGTACATGTATATCTATATATATCGTTACCTAAAATCCAAACGCCATAAGTACCCTTTTTAGATTTTTACAGGAGAAGCAAAAAACTTTATAAAATTGAGACTATTTATTTTTTGGGTGCCCAACTGAATAATAAATAAATTTGGTATTTCTGAACATACACAGAAAAAAATATCATCGAATTGTAACCAACAAAACAAATTGTTAATATTTAATTTAAAAATTAACTTTAATTGAAATAACTCTGAAATCTAACAAAAATTAAGGTTGAAAAAATAAATAAATTTCAACAAAATATTTGTTGATAAATTTAATTCAAATATTTTTCAGATTTTCCTTTAACTTACAATTTCGTTAATTGTATTTACAAAAATCGTTGTAGGTTCAAAAATCAATTAATTATTTAATTGATATAACAAAAAAAATAATTGTATTTACAAATAATTTTTTTCTGTGTATGTGAATAAAATTTTTAGAAAAGATGTATTTTGGTTAATCACGTCATAATCCATCAAAAAGTCTATTTGGAATTTTTTGGTTAATACGTACTTTTGGATTCTAAGTGACGATATATAAAATTTATTATTTTCCTACACATTCACTAAAAATTTCAAAACTTATCTCTCCTTTTTCAGAACCTCTCAATTGAGTGGCTCAGTCATGATAAATGGCAAGGAACGAAATCTCAGACGCTTTCGTAAGCTTTCCTGCTATATAATGCAGGATGATGTGCTCATTGCCAATCTTTCGGTGCATGAGGCCATGATGGTGTCAGCTAATCTCAAGTTGGGCAAAAATATGGATCTGGCTGCCAAGAGAGTTGTAGTCAACGAGATATTAGAGACAATTGGTCTGATCGAATCAAGCAATACAAAGACTTGTAATCTTTCTGGTGGGCAACGCAAACGACTCTCGATTGCCCTGGAGTTGGTTAATAATCCACCAGTAATGTTTTTTGATGAGCCTACATCGGGCTTGGATAGTTCCACGTGCTTCCAATTGATATCGTTGTTAAAGTCGCTGGCCAGAGGCGGCCGTACCATAGTGTGCACTATTCATCAACCTTCAGCAAGACTGTTTGAAAAATTCGATCATTTGTATATGCTGGCTGAGGGTCAGTGCATGTACGAGGGTAGAGTAAAGGGTCTAGTGCCCTTCTTATCTTCACTCGGCTATGATTGTCCTTCGTATCACAATCCCGCCGATTATGTACTGGAAGTGGCAAGCGGGGAATATGGAGAGTGTGTAATAAAATTAGTGGCAGCCGTTAAGAGTGGCGTATGTAAGAAATACAATCACAAGAATTATGGTCTAGACTTATCCAAAGATATTAACAATGATATTATCAAGGGCAATGGCAGTACAGCCAATGATGCTAATTCAACAAACACCACCTCGGTGACTGTGGAAGATGAAAAGCTTAAGTTGGATGAACCCACAACAGCTGCTGAATTAGAGTTGAATTCAGATATTTTAAAACCACCGAAATTGGAAACGCAGAACAGTCAGCAATCGGATTGTTCTGTCATCAATTTGCCACACAGCGATAATGGTGACAATAATTGTAGTTCTAGTTCTAAAGATGATAAAAGCTCTAAAGCTGTTAATGTTGCAGGTGCTGGTGGCGGTACTACTGCTGGGGGTACAGGAGGCGGTGGTGGTAATTCCACTACCACTGGTGCTGGCTGTACAACATCACTGTTGGACTCGCATGAATCTGTTATAACGCTGCCGAATAAATCCGGTTTTCCCACCAGTGGTTGGACACAATTTTGGATTTTGCTCAAACGTTCCTTTGTGACTATAATGCGTGATCGCATGCTCACACACATGCGCTTGGCCTCGCATATTATTGTAGGAGCCATTATTGGCATGATCTACTACGATGTGGGCAACGAGGCCTCCAAGGTGATGAGTAATGCGGGTTGTATATTCTTTACAACATTATTCACCATGTTCACGGCCATGATGCCAACAATATTAACTTGTAAGTTTGAGTTAAATTTTTTTTTAATAATTTTATTTAATTTTTCGTTAAATAATCTTTTTTTAATTTTTTAGTTCCCACGGAAATGTCAGTGTTTGTAAGGGAGCATCTCAACTATTGGTATTCCTTGAAGGCCTTTTATTTTGCCAAGACTATGGCAGATCTACCATTTCAGGTACTCCAACAATAATATTTATTCACGTTATTTAAAATAAAAAAAGTTACTGAACGAAGTATTAGAGATTTCCCACGAAATTTAATTACTATATTGCAATTTTTGAAGTCCATTCAAATTAAGAAAATACATTACATAGAATACTTTTGAGCTCAGCATAATAATTTGAGGGGAAATTAAACTGAAACTTTATCTTGAGTAAAAAGAAAAATGAAGAAATTAAAAGGCATGTGAACGCAAAGAAAAAATGTGGTTGGGGTAACCATAATCAAACAGCAACATACTATGATTGAATTATATGGTTGCAGTCAAATCATATTATTGTTAATAGAAAATCAAACTTTAATAATATTATTATCTGAGTTAATAATAATATTATCTACAAAAACAATTAACTTTGTTATATCTAATATTAGTATTGTAAATATGACAACACTATTGTTAAATGTGACTAAAATATAATTGAGACTTACCATACCATGTTTCAATATAATAATAATATTGTTAAATACGACCACAGTATTATTTAATATAATAATACTATTTTGTTTTTTAATCATATATTTATTGTAATGGGTGTTTTTTATTGAGGTATAGAACTTTAAGTTGGCATCACTTTTTTAACTGGCGGCCATTTTGTCAGCTGTCAAGTGATTAATATTTAGTTTGGTTTGCCATTTTATTGTGAACAGGTTGACAAAAGAACAACGCTTGCAAATCGTGCAAATTTATTTCGAAAATAATGGTTCAGTTCGCGAAGTTTACCGCAAGCTCCGTCCATTTTATGGTCGACATAATCGTCCATCAGAGCAATTAATTCGGTTAACCATGGATCGTTTTCGCACTACGTTTACTCTATGTGATAATACGCATCCGCAGAGACGTCGAACAGTGCGCACCGAAGAAACAATTGCCGCTGTAGAGCAAACTGTTGAAGAGGACCCGAATGAATCGATTCGCCACCGTGCACAGCAATTGGAGCTTTGTCCATCAACTTTATGGAAGATTTTGCGCAAAGATCTTGGCTTGCGACCTTACAAGATCCAGCTTGTGCAAGAATTAAAGCCGCGAGACCATGCAATGCGTCGTGATTTTGGTGTATGGGCCGAAAATGAGATTGATCCCGATGCTGATTTTCATCGCAAAATTTTGTTCAGTCATGAGGCTCATTTTTGGTTGAATGGCTACGTCAACAAGCAAAATTGCCGCATTTGGAGTGAAGAGAATCCACATGAGACCCTTGAGACGCCATTACATCCACAAAAGCTGACTGTTTGATGTGCTCTATGGGCTGGTGGAGTCATTGGGGCATACTTCTTCCGAAATAATGCTGGAGAGTCAGTTACTGTTAATGGAGACCGGTATAGAGCCATGATAACCGACTATTTTGTTCCCGAATTGGATGGCATGAATGTGGATGAGTTGTGGTTCCAACAAGACGGTGCTACATGCCACACAGCGTGTATACTTACACGACATACTGACATGTCTGTGTAAAAAGATACACATATGCCTATATATTTTTATTAATCTATCCTTTTTTATACTTTATTTATTTATTTATTTATTTAACACCTCCCGTGCACTACCGATAGCTTACAAACCAAATACTGAACTGACAGATGCTTCTGAAAAAGATTTTTTTAAAAACTTCACATAGTATGGTTTTGGATAACATTATATTGTTATTTATATCATATTATTTTTAAATAATAATACAAATTATGTTGTTGTCATAAATTTTTAACAAGACTATATTGTTAAACTCTAACCATATCACACTTTTTTATGGATGTGATAATGTAATTATTAAATTCAAACATTACTCTATTTATCGTAACGAAATAAATGTTTAAAATAACAATAACTAGTTTTCAACGACCACACATTTGTTTCAGAGAACATAATATTGTTTTATCAACCATTCTACAACAATATCTTTTCTTTGCGTGTACTTGAATACTAGGGAACAAATAACAATTACAATAATTTTGTAAGTTATGTGGGGTTAAATTGTAGCTTTCATTACAAAATATATTTCAACAAAGTTTTATACAACAAAACAAACCAATTCACGTATTCCATTTTCATAGAAAAATTTTTACAAGATCTCTGAAAAGAAAGTTTATATTTTTTAGTTGACTGGGTGAACCCAACAAATCTGAAGGTTATGTGGGGTATCACAATCAGTAGCCTGTCTTTTGTGAATTAAAGGCCTGTGGATTGTTAGTAGGAGTCGACCCATGCATTTTGCGACCGGAGGTAACTATTACAATGCATATTTTCCAACATAAGCTAAAATACCAAAAACAAGCAAACCGAAAGCCACAGGTCAGTGCTCAACTAAACATTATTCTTCTACCTGATCATAGTCCAGTATTTCAGACTATATCTTTACGGATAAAAGAGAAGCTATAAAAGCCTTAAGATATGCAAGAATGAGATAAACTTATACAGATATTGTAGAAATATTGAGTTAATATTAATTCGGTGACATAACAGGGAAATAAGCTGGCAAGAATGGAGTCAGCACTGAATAACATTGCTCTGAAAAATTGCCAAATATGCTTTAAAAAAATTTAAAAACGAACTTTCATTCTAATTCTTACTCTAGCGCAAAAGCTTCTGACTTTGCATCGCTATAAAAAACGAAACTTCATTAAGTGAAACACTTTTTTGGCTTTTGCTCTTGAGCATCATAAAACGATAATTTTTTGAGCTCCTGAAGGAATAAAATTTAGACCAAGATGAATATACATTTTCTTTAAACGTTTTGTTAAGCAACATATTTAAATTAAATTTAAAATACTTCTCTTTATTCCTTAGATTGTATTTTCTAGTGTTTATGTCATCGTTGTTTATTACTTAACATCACAACCCATGGAACCGCAGCGTATTACAATGTTTGTGGTCATATGCGTATTAACATCACTAGTGGCTCAATCGCTGGGACTGCTTATAGGTGCCGGCATGAATATAGAAGCTGGTGTATTCTTAGGGCCAGTAACAACAATACCAACAATTTTGTTTTCGGGATTCTTTGTTAACTTTGATACTATACCCGGCTATTTACAGTGGGTGACCTATGTGAGTTATGTGCGGTATGGCTTTGAAGGTAATGTTCGATAATTAAAATTAAGTTAAATTAAATAAAGAGAAAATAAATTTTAAAATAATTTCTTTCCTCTAGGAGCCATGGTTTCCATTTACGGCATGGACCGTGCCAAATTGGAATGCCATGCTGTTTATTGTCATTTTCGCAGTCCCAAAAAGTTTTTAGAGGAAATGTCTATGGATCAGGCAGAGTATTGGATTGATGCGGTGGCCCTAATTGGCATATTTATAGCTTTAAGAATTATTGCGTACTTTGTGTTGCGCTGGAAGTTACACATGATTCGTTGAAATCGTAAATATTTATAGATAATTATACTTACAGGTGCAATAAGTAATAAATAGTGAACGAGTACTACGGTGCGGTATTGTAGTTTTAGAGTTTAGGCGTATGACTCTAGAGTGTTGGTTTTTTTATTAGATTTATATAGCAAAAAGAAAAAAAACCTTTTTCTTCTCAATATGGTGTGATATGTACGCAATATGTTTGATTTATTTTTTTTTGTCTTGAGTTTTTTTTATAAATCTTATATATCTATTTTATAATGTTTTTCTCTAAGGTTCTATTTTCTATGAATGTATCCAAAGACATACATACATAACATGCGTATTCAATGAAACACACACACACACATCACATCACATATAACGGGGCAGAAGCAATTATTTGATATTTTCATATACATACATACACACAATACATAAATACATACATTATATATGTATAGTATACAATTTTCGATTTTAATTTTATATACATATATTTTTTTATTTTTTTCACAAATGCACAATGTGTTCAAGATTAAATGTTTGGGTATTCTTACTTTCGTTGTAGATTAAGATACAAAATTTTGTGGATTTAATGAGCCATAAGTAAATATTTTAAATATTTATTTGATATGATAGGATTACTTAGTAGTGCTTGGGAACACAAATATATTTTAATTAACAACTCACAAAGGTATTCATAAAAATATTTTTAATTGAAAAATATTTATGAAAGTTTGCTTTAAAAACTTTTAAAGAGGATTCACCCGAACAATCTTTATTTTAACTGAGCGTTCTTTCGAAAAATTTAAGCTGCCTTGTGAAAAATAAAACGTATATCAACCTTTTCATTTAATTCCATTTAAATTTTGTTCCTTAACTTTTTTTTTATTTAATATTTTACGAAAACAAATCAGACTTGTTTCATACCAAACGTTATACTATTTGGCAGCTCAGTACAACTTTACCCTTTGCCTGAATAAAATAAAAGTAGCGGCAACTCCTTTACACTTTGTGTTGACAAAATATAAAATAAAACCAAACCAGTTGCTCTCTCAAGAAGAGAGCAGTCAAGCTACATATGAAAAACAGGAGATTAATTTAGCGTTAATGAGACGTTAATATTTTTAATTAATAAGACCTTTTATATAGTATAATGGTATACACATATCGTCAAATAAAATGCAAAGGGGTTTTACAAAATTTTTGCGACATTTTTAGGAGAAATAATAAAATTTTTAAAAAGCAAACATACAGTTCTACCGCCAGGCTGTCCAAGCTGGCACTAGAATGCCAAACATCAATCGGCTTCTTATACAAATGAATGCACACACGCTAATACATTACTAACGGTATTCTTTCAGTGGCCAGCCTTGTTCCAGCACAGTTCTAATGCTTGCTGGAACACCACATTTGACTCTTATTTTTTCTGGAGTGCATTGAGAGTGTCCTATTTAAATGATGACAAAAATTCAAGTATTTTGTCAGTGTTTAAAGAAAATAGAGGAAAAATATAACGTTACAATTCCCATACACAAGCTTGTTCTCAAAGAGAGTAAATGGGAAGATATGATGATCCCAACAAACAACTTTTTCAATGAACACAAATATATTGAAGAATTAAGTAGGTTTCGTATAAATGGGCAGCTTTAAGGGGCGGACGTACCCCCAAGAAACACAAGTTATCACTACGAAATTTTTTGTTATTTTTTTCTACATAAAACTGAGCCGATTTGGGGGGAGATATATAAGAAATCAAGAAAAAAATAACGGCCTCTCTAATGTTCATACACATACTTTTATAACAAAATTTTACTTATATAAATTACCCGCTTAAAGTCATTGATGAGGCTCGTAGAGTTCGCAAAATCATAATCAAGCTTATGCATTAAACACATTCACCACAGCAGGCTACACGAACACGCGACTTCAAATGCCGCAAGCAGCATTGGTCGCCTCGTAGCCGGCTACTTAATTATTTTGGAGACGGCAGCAGCACCATCTGCAGCTGATATCCAAGTACAAATACATACTTCAGTATTGCCACTTTTATATATTTTGCATTTACAAAAATTAATTACTCTTTTAAAATATACTTATTTTACGTAAAAGTATAAAAATGAATCAATTTATTCCTTACATCAATTTTTGGATATTATTTCTGTTAAATAATATGAAATAGTTGTACAAAATCATTCATTCGACATTTTATATTGTACTGGCAATACTGAATTTTCTCATTGTAGCCAAAGAAATAGAAATTAGTTTAATTGGACTACAACGGCAAAATCAGCATAGACAACAACATGTCGCCCTGTTGCCTTGCTGTCTTCAAAAGAATCATTCTCATATAAACATGTGTATTCTATCCTTGACATTTGGTAGTCGGTAGCTTGCTGTGGTGAATGTGTTTAATGCATTATACTGCTGCAATTGATCCACATTTATGGAAAATATGTGCAGCTTCATCATATTGAAAAACTGTTTCCCTATGGCGATTTGCATTAACAGAACTTAAGTTTATAAACATTAAAAACCATAGAATTTACGTTTGGTGGTGGCCAAGCAACCTCTATACGCATTTCGTTTCTGCTTAAAAACTACTCAGTGTACTTCAATGAAAAAAAAAAATTTGAGAAAAGCTAAAAAACTAAACGGCCTGTGCCACGATGTCACCAGAAATCGTTCGATCGAATACTTGTATTGAAAACAACAACAAAGTTTCTAATGTTATAGTTGTTTGCAATGCAAGTTGCCAATCGAACGGTTTCTAGTGACATCGTGGAACAGGCAGAAAGTCTGAAAACGTTTTTAAAATTTCACAACCTTTTTACATTGGGAAATAATAAAATATTTAAAGCATTTTTAGTTTTAAACTAAGCTCAAGTGTGGCAAAACTAGTGACCCGATATCCTTTGAATGTTTTTTTAATAAATCAGGCTGTTGGAACCACATGTTCTTCAGTCCCAATTTGTTTACTTGAGGAAGGAGAAAGTCGTGGCGCTTTCGAAAAAATAATGTTCACTATACCGCTCAGTAATTTTGGTTGTTATACGTAGACTTTCGATGCGACAGAAGCCCTAAATCTGCCTATTGACGCATTTATAGAAATAAATAGGACTCATCGTATGCTTATTCCGCAAGTGTCAAAGCGGAACTGACATTTACCTCCATTTGCAAAAATTATAGCATTTGCCGATAGGGTGATCAATTGTGCTTCACACTGTAGATGCCACTTAACCAACAACAAATAAAAATTTGTCATATTAAACATTAAAGGCTTAACGTCAGATAAATATATATCAGTAGTTGTTAATTAACAACCTAATTTTTATATCTAGAAAATAACTCAAAAGTATTGAAATATATTTAAAGAATTTAATTTTTTCCTCCAAAAGTAAATCATGGATGAAATTGTAAAGGTAATCTTTTAAAATATTTCAGCCTGTTTATCGATCCCAACAACGTTCGACTTGTCGCATAAATTTTGTTTTTGTTTTGAATGATTAAAAGTGAAAATTATTTATTTCCATCAAGAGAAAAATTCAAAAAAAAACTTAAAAAAATATGTTTTTCCTTTTCATAAAAATCCTTCGTCGAACAAACGCATAGAATTTTAAGGATGTATTCAGTTTTGTAATTTTGCTTTATACTTTTAGGCTACAAAAAAAAATAATTTTGAAAATTTCAAGAAAAATCACTTTTTCCAAGAAGTAATTTTCCCCGTAGAACTTTGAGCTGTAAAAATATAATTTTTAAATTATATATTATAACTTTGTTGGAAAATCTCTTCAGATTATTTAATAGTAAAAGAGCCTAAAGTTTTTTCATAAAATTTGTTCAATGAAGAGTTGATTTCGAAAACTTTAAAGAGCTTTAAGCTTTTAAATATTTATATATAAAATATTGACGTTCCTATATATTTACTAAAGTGATCCTTCATATAACAAAATTATTACAATTTGCTATTGATTTTCCTTAGCAGTTTTCAATTGATCCGTATTAAAGTTTCCTTCCTTTTTAATTTGAATTTTTTTTTAGTTCTATATTTTAAATATTTTTTTAAGCTAAATGCTAATTTGTGTGTGATTAATTATGTAATTTCTTTTAGTTGAAATTTTATATATATATATATTTATATATATATAGTTTTTTTTATATATACAAAAAAAATATATTTTCTGTGACATAATTTTTTTAAACATATTCAATATTATTATAAAATAATTAAACAATATTAAGGAAACAAAATCCATTATCAACTTAAGTATTTACGATATAAGTTATTTAGCCTTTAAAGCATAAACATTTATTCTAAAATCATACAAAAAGAAAAATAAATACAAAACTTTAATAAAAACTAATTCACTTTGAAGTAAAAATAAAATAAGTTGCATTGAATTTTATTGAATACAATTAATTGAAAAAGGTAATTGAATTAAAAAGAAAAAATCTTTAATATTTTTGATAAAACTTTGACAATGGCAAAGCTATTATAGGAAAGAAATCAATGATAAACTATGTAATTTAATTTATTTAAACAGTTCTGCCATGATGTTATAAATACTTTTGAGAACGTACCCTATGTATGTGAAACAATTGTATCTCTAAAAAATACGTGAATTTAAGGTGAATCTATATACAATAGTCTCAACTGCAAATTGAAGCTTTATATTAATTTTTTATTTGGATTAACGTACAATAGAACGTTGATCATGAAGGCAGAACGAGTGGCCTTTGAAAACAGCATGTTGTTACGTTCTGCCAGTGTTTGTCAGAATAATTATATGCTTTCTTCTAGATTCTTCTATTCTATATATCACGGAAACTCTGCTGAAATGCAGCTCAATATATAACTACATACTAATACCTTGCATATGAATCCTGGTAATGTTAAAAAGTTCCCCAAGCTCAAGAGCACACATGGTGACCATTATATTTCTGGCTAATTTAAGACAACGACACAGACAATGTTTTACATTTGCTTTTTCCTCAATATCTTGGCAAGTTCCTCAAAAGTCATTGAATTTAAGCTTTAACCTTTATGCCATCTTGCTTGTCATAACACAATGTATAATCAATGACTGATAATCATATAGTCATTTCTTGTGTCCCTTATAACCCTTTATTTTTTTTTCCTCAATCCTCCACATCGAATGAAACCTGTCAGGTTGTGTCAATTCTTGGAAGCTAATCAGCCCTAGAGTTTCTGTGAAAGCCTTCATGCCACAGAATCAAGCAAAAAAAACCCAATATAAGATCGCATTAAAATCAAAAACTAACTAATAGACTAACTTAGTTTTTAATCGATTGGCTAAATAGAAATTTTGTTTAAAGAACTACTGCGTCTCTGGAAATAATAGCCATTTTGAATGTGACATTTTTAATTTAGTTCAACTAGAATATATTTTAATCAGAAATAATTTCTTAATCGGGCTTAATTAAGCTCAGTATTATCAATTCTTATTGAAAATGAGTAGTGATACTTATAAATTTTTTACCAAAGGTATATTGTATAGAAAATATATGGTTTGTTCATTTACTAAAACTTGTTACGAATTTTTAACAAATTTTTGCGGGAAAGCATTCATTAACTCAAAATGATCAAACAGAATAAGTCTGCAACTTGTGGAAAAATTGCTGTCAAATTATCAAAGCCCATAATAAAACATATGACAGTAACTTCAAATGCTCTCTAATTTTTGTTTTATTTTCTTTTGTACTTATTTTTCTTTGTAGTTTTGTTTTCAAAATGTATGAAACTTATTGAAAGTATGGTGGCATTGTTGAGAGAATATTTATTTATATGTGATGGCATAACAAAAAAAGATGTCAAAACAAAATAGATTCTATCTCTCGACTGGTTTCTGGGTCTGGCTTTTTGTGGCAATTTGTATGGAAAATGTGTTTATGCCGCAATTCGGTTTGATCATAAAAAGTTAGCAAGTAGAGGGCGTCAAAAGAGAGAAAAAAATTTAAAAAATTTTAAAATTTTTAAAATTTAAAAAAAAAAATTTTATAAATTACACCGGTCAACAAAAATAAAACAAAAATGGGTTTTACGTAACATATTTTGATTATATAAGCAAATCTACAAAAAAAAATGCGATTATAAAAGGAAAATATTTGCTTTTTAAAAAATTAACATTTTTGATTTTCACGCCTGATTAATGTCGGCCTTGGAGAGCTATCACTGTCGAAAGATGCGTGAGAGCGCGGGGCAGTGTTTTTTGCATCGCTCGTGTTGCACGGTAGTATGTGTTTGCATATTACAGAGGAATAACGTGTTTTGTTTGGTTTTTTCGCTGTCTTAACCTATCCAAAATGGCTTCGAGAAGTTGTCAACGAAACGCTGACCCGTTTTGCTATATATGCGGCGAATTTATTAAAGTAAGAGACAAAAAGTTTGATTTGAGTACAAATTTAAAAATTTACGAGGCATATCGAGCTCACTTTAATTTACCTGTTAAAAATCAAGACAAAAAATTGGCTCCACATAGAGCTGAAAATTATGACGAGCTGATCACTAACATGATTACCCATTTTTTCATCATCAGATGTAGAATGTCTCTAAAGATGCACATGTTGCATTCTCATTTGGATAAATTTTAAGATAACATACGAGCTTATTCGGGAGAGCAAGGGTAAGAATTCCATCAAGATATAATGGAATTTGAGAGATGTTACCAAGGCCAGTATATCGAAAGCATAATGGGGGACTATGTTTGGGGGTTAATTAGAGAAACTTCTACTAAACATGACAGAAAAAGTAAAACCTTTCACTTATAAACGTTTGGGGACTTTATTTTAAAACTTCTATTTTAAGAACAAATCATAAAGAATGTTCGGTATCTTTTAATAAATCATCTCTGAGTCCATTTTTTATGTAATTTCTTTTATTCGAATTTTCCATTTTTCACACCTAAAAGCAAATTCAGAACCATTCTTTGCTATTTTTCTTATTTCCAGGTATAAAAGGAATACAAATTAGGTATGTATAACCCGTGCGCAAAAATGTTGTAGACCGGTGTTATTGCTAGTAAAATTTTTACTTGCAAGAATTATCTAACCATTTGTTGTTTGGTTTGCTTTCAAATTAATTATTTCAAAAATATCTAAAAGAGGAAAACCCAAAAATGCGAATTTCTTTATTAAATAAAACATGTATACGTTTGTAAAAAGAAAGCAGATTTTCTTAATTTATTGTTTTTCTTTCATTAAGCCACATAAATTCAATTCTATTGTCAAGGAATTGCGTTTGTCTATCACATCTGATCAGAGACGGAAAATGTGTAATAGAATAGAATTAAAAAATAAGGGAAAATGCTTAAAACTTATGAACAATACATCAAGTTGTGTAAAATATTTCATATTAAATGTCGATTCTTAAAAATTTTGTAACTTAATATATTATCAAACAAGATTAACCAAAATACATTAGAAAGAGTACAATTCTATCATGATTTCCATCCATGGTTCTGACATGAATAAAATTTTTTAAGTAATGCGTTAATTGTTTTTTTTTTCGTATATAGGAGAGTAATTTTGTAAATTTCTACCTTGCTCTCTCGTTGCAAGTTTCAGCTAGGAAAGTAAATGAATAACCTATGATCATTTCTCATATTCCATTTCAATAGAAATTTACTATGAATAACTGATGTTAATAACAATCTCTGCCCAAGTAGATAGACATGGGTGCTGATGAAATGAGTGGTTGCACAGAAAAATATCGATATTTCTACCATTAGCTGGTCCTGTTTAATTTTTCTTTTCAATGCAAATTTTCAATTCAATAAAAATTTAAAATTATGAAATAAGCCCTGATTAAAAGTAATTTTTTATTAGTTTTGATGTTGATGACATTTTACAAACAACCAAAACAACAATTTAGTTTCTTAACTTTAAAATTTTCGGTGATAACATAAAAATATGCTTTTATTTTTTCTTAGCAGTACAAATTTGATAGCACACAGATACTTAAATTAATATTATGAAAAATACATGAAAGTTTTGCCACACAGTGTTATCAACATACATATATTTGGGGTATTCAAATGGTACTCATAAATTAACACGTTTTAAAGTTATAAAACGAAAATATATGACTGCTGTGAGCAACCCCTTATAATTTACAATTATAAATATTGTACTTATTTGTATTTTGGTTTTAACACCTTGTACATTTCTTACTCTCTCTCTCTCAATTCCTTTGGTAATCTCTCACGCATTTCTACATGTAGTTATGACAAACAATAAACATAGCTGAGAAAGTCTTATTACTTTATGACCTTTTTGTTTGAGCCACAACAACAATTTTTTTAAACTATGTTAAAATGTTAAGACATTATGACACTTAGGACACTTAAGACACCCTTGTGAATACCCCAATTATGCATAACTTAACTGTGTTATTAACTTAATTCCAATTGTAATGACACCTCATTGTATGTAAAATATTATGCAAAAATTGTTTGCATACTTTAAGGATGATTCAATATATTTTGTTATGTACTTCAGTAAGTCATTGACTAAATGCATAAGCATGTATTGTTATAGTATTAGTGAAATTTCCTTTGCAACAGCGTTTGTCAAGAAGTCAACTTCTTTTCGTTTCCATGAGAACATTTGTCTATTATGAAAGAGGAGCCAAGAATAAAATATAAATACATACAAATAAATAGAAATATAAAAAAAACATTGAGTGTTCGAACTCACGGGCGATGTGTTAACACCTTTTTGTTACACGGTACCTGTTCGATTTCTATGAACACAGACCCACAAACCCGGAGGTAGAGTTAATATAAAGTATTTAATGAAAAAGAATAGTTTATTGAATTTAATTTTACTTTGTAAAATTTATTAATGTTATGTTTTCAGCACAGTTAATATATAATATATATATATACATATAATATATATATATATATAATATATATATATATATATATATAAATTTAGTAGATGCACTCAAAATGAAAATAATTAAACAGAAGTGCTAATGATTTCATTATTTTCTTGCTTAATACTTTTTATTTATTTTATATTAAACCCACAAAAAACAAAGAGAATGCAAAGCAACAGACAAATGTACATACATACATTGTTATGTTTGTACATAAGCTACATACGTTGCTGTCTTGCTATCTCATTTTTATATATGTACGTATAACCACGTCACTATTCTCTTTGCTATGCATAAGACAAAACCGAAGATCAACATAAAACACTTTTTTAATATTACTCCAAATTAAAACACTTAAATCTCGGCTCGCCGATATCGGATCGCCTTAATTTTTGGCCTAAACTTTTCGTCAAAACCCGCACTAGCTTGTTAATCCAAAAATTAATAAAATCAGCTATGAATTTCCGGAGAAAATCGCGTGGGAAAATTATATGAAAATCGCCCAATAATCACTTTCAATACCGACTGCCAAGCAACGAACAAACAAACGATGATTTACTCTTACATACCTAACACTTGCGTATGTATTGAAACTGATAGTTTACTGCTCTAGAGGCGCGCGTATAGATGTTAACACATCAATAAAGGCATTATTCATAAAAAACTACTTTTGATTCATAAAAGGTTTATAAAACAGATTCTTATACAAAATTTGCTCTCTAAATCCTTTATGAAACAAAATTATTTTCTTTGAACAAGGCAGTAAATATAATACGAATAGATAATAGACTTTTTAATTGAAATTAAAATTGTATGGGCCTACCATTTTTTAGAATTATCAAAGTGCCAAGATTGTTGATAACTTTTAAGATACGGGATGTGAAATTTGATCATAAGTGACAACTTACTTACTTTGAATATAATAAAATAGAACCTTCTCCTCCAAAGTTTCATTTTTGTCACTTACGATTAAATTTAAAATAATGCTCGATATGATAAAACTTTAAAAAATTTCAATTATTGCTTTCCATCAATATCGAAAAAATTTGCTAGTAAAAATAGACTATCATATAATCATAGCCTATTTATAACATTCTTAGTCCACAAAGATAACTAAAATACTTAATACATAACACATATAAATATAAAACACTAACTTTAACTGAAATATTACAAAAAAACATTTTTATAGAAGCAAAAAATTAACAATAGCATTTAATTTCCTTTAAATACTTTGCTTAGTTCTAATTTCTTTAAATCTTGCTCACAACTTAAATGTATAACATAGAAAATGATGTCGTGCTTGACCCAATATATGTATTTAAACATATCATTATTGTTTACTACCAAAACTGACCTTTGTTAAACTTTATATGACTACTGAGTGTGTAATTTTGTAACATGTTCTATGTAAACTAGAAAAAAATTACATACATACATACATATGTAATTTAGTATATAACCGGCTTTTTAACGGGCATGCGCTCGATTTCAAGAATTGTATTAAATAGATTTCCAGAATAAATAAACAATCCCCTTTATTTCAAATAATAGAAGACAAAAACTCAACAATGAAATTGGTGACAAAAATTAACATAAGACAAGAATTTGTATGTATTCCAATTTTAGCACTTTCAGAGCAGCAGTGTTGCCAGGCGAGATAAAAATAAGAAATTGGATCTAATTTTAAAAGGACCATAGAAAATAACAAAAATCATAAACACTTTTAATTAGTTCTTATATAAAAGAAAATAATCAAAACCAGTCTTTTATATAAAATGTCCTTATTAAATTTATTCTAAAAAATATTATGGTAAGTAGATCCAAATGTTGAATCCCAAAAAAAATTTTAAAGAAATCAATAGCCCAAAAAATTATTTCTATTCTTGATACAATAATACAGGTATTTATAATTTTTTATATATGATTTTTTATAATTTTAGCATTAATAGTTGCTTGTCTACTAAAGCCCTGCACAAGACCATTCAGAACACCTTTCAAGATCTTTTCAAGATTTTTCAAAGGCTTTATTATACCATTTACCAAAAATGGTAAAAGGGTGTATATAGGTTTGTCATTCAGTTTGTAATTTCTAGAATATTAATAAGCGAGCCATAAAGTATATATATTCTGGATCCTTATGCATAGGGAAGACGAATAAGCGATGTCCGTCTGTCCGTCTATCCGTCTGTCTGTACGTGAAATCGGTTTTCCGAAGCTCCCACAAAAGCTATTGACTTCGTTCTTGGACTGGTCTGTCAGAAATGGTCGAAATAAGAATGGTATTGAAAATCGAGCAGACGGTTTCAGAGCTGGGAAACTTAAACTTCATTTTGCCATACAAAATAACTACCGAAAACTAGTTATTATTATTTTTTTATTTAATAAACTTATTTTATACTTCAGTATGAATAAAATTAATATTTCTTAATAAAAATAAATTTAAAAAAAATTAAAAAATTAAATAGACGTTTCCAGGGTTGGAAAACTTTAACTTTTTTATACAAAATTATACAAAATTAATTTACTAAAAGAAATTTTTCCTTTTTTCTATAAATTAAATATATCATATATTCTAAGAAGAAAGAGATTGGGTTAAAAAATCAGAAAAATCAAAAAGGATAATTCCAGGGTTGGAAAACTTAAAATTTTTGTGATATAAAAAATTAACTACCGTAAACTAATTTTTATATTTTTTTATTAAATTAACTCATTTTATACTTCAGTACAAATTAAATTCGTATTTCAAATTAAAAAAGAAAGTTAAAAAAATTAAAAAGACGTTTCCAGCGTTGGAAAACTTTAATTTTTTTTTTCATATACAAAAGTAAGTTACTAAAACAATTTTTTTTCTTTTTCTCTATAAATTAAACATATCTTAGACTCTTAAACGAAAGAGATTTGTGTAACAAATCAGAAAAATCAAAAAGGATGATTCCAGGGTTCGGAAACTTACACTTTTTGTAATATATAAAAGTAACTAGGTCTTACTATTTTTTTATTTTTACAAAATCATACAAAATTAATTTACTAAAAGAAATTTTTCCGTTTTTCTATAAATTAAATATATCTTATTTAAGAAGAAGCAGATTGGGTTAAAAAATTAGAAAAATCAAAAAGGATGATTCCAGGGTTGGAAAACTGAAACTTTTTGTGATATAAAAAAGTAACTAAGTCTAATTAATTTTTATCTTTTCCTTTATAGATTATACATATTTTACCTCTTGGAAAGAAAAGTTTGGTGTAGAAAACTATAAAAATAATAACCACAGCTACAGAGCTGGAAACTTTGAACTTTTTTTTCTGGATATTAAAGTAACTAAATAAAACATTTTTTTTAAATTTCCTTTTTTCTTTTTTTACTTATTCACTTTCTATATTTTTTTAAGAACTACTAAATTGATATAAGGAATCAGAAAAATCTAATATAATGATTCTAGGGTTTGTAAATTTATTTTTTTGTTCATAAAAGTAACTAGGTCAAATTATTTTTTTCTTTTTGTTTATACTTTATGTATGTGCTTTTGTATGTATCTCTATACTACATAAAAACACTTTGGTAAAGGGTATATAAGATTCGGCACAGCCGAATATAGTATTCTTACTTGTTACAGCGAAATATTCTAAAACAAATGCTAAAGCTACGGTCACATATATAAAATATTTTCCTGAAACATGTTTGCTCATAATTCCCTTAAAACTTTTCTATGTTTGTTGAATGGCCACATTAGCACAAAATATTTCATAAAATTTGTTTTCTCAAACAGCTATGAAACAGTTTTAAACAAAATAGGAGCAAACATGTTTTCCTTGCGGTCACTTGAACAAATATTTTCTATAGTAATTTGTTTGAACAAACAGTCAATATATATAATTTTGTTTTCTTAAAAAAAAACATTAATAACTAAAAATTTCTGTCAAAAAGATAAGTTTGTGTTATCATAAAAAATCGATATGGAGAACTGTGAGACCTTATTTGTATTGAGTTGTGGAGCAGCTGCTCTATTATTATTTTATAAATTATATTATATTCAAATACATATATGTATATATACATATATATATATATATATATATATATATATATATATATAAATAATTTAATTTTTGAATATAATAATATAATTTATAAAATAATTTTGGTTCAATTCAAAGGCGGTAAATGTATTTAAAACAAAAAAATGTCTTTAAAATGTTATTACTATTGCTTTTACCACAGGTCACAATATATAAAAAATCAAGAAAATAAATCACCAAATTATTTTATATTTTGCATTATATTGTTGCTCATATATATTTGTTTTCGGCGATTTCATTTATAATTTATTTCTAAATGTTTCAACACTCTTGCAGCAGCTGTTATTTGCCGCTGTTTGTTCTTACAAAAACTTTCTAAGATCAAACAAATATTTGCCCAAAAAAGTGGAAAATATTTGACACAGGGTGGTCACATTATGGTCACATTAGAGAAACTTTTATATGCTACCAAATAAATTTGTTTTCTCAAAATCTTGCTTTCACCCTAAATATATTTGATGATCACATTACAGCAAAGAAATATTTGATATTTTCGGGCAAATGTTTCATAAGTGACCGCAGCTTAAGCAACACTGTTGGCAAAACATTTGTTTCAATTGTTTATAAACAACAATGTCGGCAAGACAAACAGTTGAAACAAATTTCTTGCCAGCAGTGTTGTTTGGCGTTTGTTTTAGAATATTTCGCTGTAGTAAAACATTTGAAAAATCTCTCATGTCTTGAAAGGTCTTATAAATGGTCTTGTGCAGGACATTATTGTCTACCACACAAGATTTCTTACACTGTTTCCGAACCAAGCAGTAGCATTCAAAAAATTTAAAAAAAATATAGTCACTGGCTTTCAAAAAATGTCTGAAACCTGTTACTGAATCAGTAATTTATTTTTTATTTTTGCATAATTTCCTTATAATTTAATGCATATGTAATGACTTTATATGACTACAAAACTTAATAAATAAACGGGAAAAAATTTAAGAAGAATAATTTACAGGGAAGTTATTTAAAACGTTTTCTGCTTAAATGCTCAATTAGCAGCGAAACGTATCTAAGATTGCTCAATTCTCAGAGTTTTTAATGAAAAACCTCTTGGATAATTGAGGATAATTGGATAATTGACTTGAACTCGAATTTGTTAACGTGTGACGCTTAAGTCATTTTAATAAAATTTCGCACAAAAAAAAAACAATAATATAGCACACTGCTGTAACACAATCAGCCAATTTTTCAATAAGAACAGTGTGCTGCCACACAGCCGCCACACATTTTTTCTATACGAACAGTGTGCCGTTCAATCGCAACGATCTATCTTATTATACAAACTAGCTGTCATACAGTCAACCATCTTTTTGTGTAAAAACTGTATGCAATCATGCACTTAACAATATTTTCTATGAGAACACAAAACCATCTTTTCTCTTACAACGGTATGCAATCACACAGGCAACCATCTATTCCATAATAATATTGTGATGTCTAAGCAACCATATTTTTTATAACAGCAGTGTGCTGTCATTAATTTAGCCGTATTTTCTATAATAAATATGATTCACTGTATGATAGCATACTGTTTTTATAGAAAAGATGCTTGACTGTGTGATGGTTGAATATCTAACATTAAATTCTTCTTACAGGAAAAAAGGTTGATGTTATAACAAAACACTAATTTCAGAGAAAGATTAGCTACCTGTGTTACAGCACATTGTTCTTGTAATAGAGATGGTTCAATGTGAATCAACATATTTATCTTAAAGAAAAGATATTTGAGAGTGCAAATAAAATATGGCTGACAATAGTATATCCAACTGCGTGACAACACACTGCGCTGATAAAAAATATATTTAACTATCGTTATCTAAAAGATGATAGACTGTGCGATAATTTGTCAGTAAAGTGTCTACTGTAGAGTCAATTATGTGTACACAGTTTTGTTTTTTATTCATCAACAAGTATTACAAGCACTTTTTTATCTTCTATTTGCTTTACACTTTTCATTCACAAGCATTAAAGGAACACATTATCGATTGTTGAGCATGCTACTGGTAATGTATTTAATTAAGTTAAGATTTAAAATAAAAATAGATGATTTGATTTAAAAAAAATATATCCTTTTTACATCTATAAATTATATAGCAAAAATTAAAATAAAAAAAGTCTGCGGAGAATTAAATTGTAATGGGAAGGGGGGATAAAACAACGATTTTTATAGAAATAGTAAAAGGCTTTTTCGAAATTTTGAATTCAATTGATTGCTCTTAATGGGTGCTACTGCCGCACAGAATTTGAATTAAATTTCATGATCCAATGTATAATACACCCTTTAAGATCCCGTTAGCCACTAGATAGTGTATTTAATTATCAGTGCGGGGGTTTTGGGTTTGATTCCCATCTACTAATCCCAAATTGTTAGTTTACTTCATGATACAATAATATAAAGGTAAAACCACATTTGACGTACAAAATTAATTATGACTTTTTCCCGATTATTTGATTACTGTTTTTTTGTAAACAGAGAGGAAAGCGTTGCCACACACATATAATGGCAACTTTTATTTAGGAATGCTTTTTGAAATGTGTAATTTGAGTTTAGAAATTGTAGTTAAACACATATTTTTTTAATGTTAATTGAACATGAGAATAACGAAGTCTGTGTGTAATAAGACCTACAAAAGCAAATATTTGATTAATTATTTAATTCAATAGATAACAAAAAAAGCCTCACGGCTTGGGATACAACGTCGTTCTTAAAAACATCGATATAAAGATACGGCGTTTCTTAGAAGCGATACATCGATGTTTTGTTCACGGTTGTTTCATACATATAATACACATTCGCATATACTTCGTGTGCAAAGTTATTGCTGGTTTACATCAAGCACAACACACATACTGCGACATTTGTATTTAAGGTAAACACCTTTCAAAGCTCTTAAATTTGTTCTTGTTTCTTTGCAAAGTAACAGCAAGCATTGTTGTTGCCGAGATCTGGTTGGCTGTTCTGCTCTCGTCGGTGTGAAAGTACAAAAAGCTCTTTATAAAAGTTTGCACATTGTGCATATGGCGTGGACGTAGCTGAATAAGAGTTAATGCTTTGTTGATATATACAACAAACATTGTTTTTATTTTTTGTTTGCTAAGGACATGGCCTATGATTGGACTAGGAACATGTAATTATCATATTTCTCCTTAAAATAGACCACTTGATCTCATAATATCCGTAAGGATGCTACAACCCGTTAACAATTCCATCCGAATAATGTAAGGCAGCTACGTCTAAACACATATACTCTAATATATGTATTTCAGCTTTGTTATTGTTTCTTTGCAATGACCAAAGATGTCGCCGAGATCTGGGAGCAAATCGCGGCACTCGTTATCGAATTCCGAAATATTTCCATATAAATCCTATTGGAATATTAATCCTATTGGAATATAACGATTGCCGCGATTTGCCCCCTACTTGGATGTTGTGCTCTCGTCAGTGTGAAACCACAAAAGGTCTTTTGTAAAACTTTGCACTGGGTGCGTATAGCTTGGACGCTGTTGATGTAAGACAATACACCAGAGAGTATGAAGACAAAGTTCGGCCTTGATTCAGTTGGAAATTTCCTTCCTGTTGTTTCTTGCTTGCTGCCGTTATTGGTGCTGCTGTAACTTTTTTGCTGTTTATTTTTTATAAATTTATGAAATTATTAAAATATTTTCAATTATTTTTAATTTAATAAACAAGAACATCAAAAAAATAAAAAATAAAACTCGGATTTCATAAATTAATAAGGTAGCATTAATTTTGAGAGTAAAAAATAATCGGGACAAACGTCAGAAGGTTAATATGGCGACGAAAAGAGAGAACGGTTTTACCTTTATATTATTGTATCATGGTTTACTTATTCAGTAAATTTTTTTATATTTTCAACTAATTATTTTATTATTTTTTCATGCAAAATTACCATAATTTTTTGTTTTCAAAAAATCATAAGAAAAAAATAAGGAAAATAATTGCTTAGGTGTATTAAAAATTAAATAATCCCTGACTCATGAATATCCATTGGCAAAAGTTCATTTTATTCACTTGAATATATCATATTGTGCCAATACTCCACGGGTTGTGAAATGCTTATATTTAAGCATCTGTCAAATAGTTTCATGGGAAACACTAACATCAGACTACTGCTCAAGCTCCTCTGAAAGTGGAAACTCTTAGATTCGGTAACAATTTTGTTCTCTGTATTTTCTTCTGATCTAACGTCTTTTTTAGCGCTATGAAAAACATTGTATTTTGCTCTTCATGATGCCAAAAATATTGCCGACAGCTGCGGGAAACTGTTCTCCATTGATGGTTATAATCAGGCAAACCAGAAATATGCTCTAAAAATATGTTTTATGAGCATTCAATATGCACGAAAAATTTGAAAATATGCACTAAAAACTCAAAAATATGCTCGTGAAAATAATTTAAATTGGTTTATTTGTAAATAAGCCAATTTAAATTAATAATCAATAAAAAAAAACCCAACAACATTTGCATATAAAATAAGACAAAAATAAAATAATTAAAAATTAACAAAGAATAGCTGCTGTATTAAAAAAATAATTTGGCCTTGAGGTATACGTTAAAATAAAATATCCTCACAAACTTTGACTAAAGCAAATAAAAGAAATTAATTTTTTTTGATATTCCAGTAAAAATTTAACTTCAACTTCAAGAGAGATTACGATATCAAAACTTTGGAACTGTATTTTAGATAAATAAGTGCCGGTCCAGACTTGCAATTTTTGTTGCAGCAATTCTTGATTAAGTGTGATAGTGTTGAATTAGAAATATATACTTTTTTATTCCTTTCTCGCTCTTTTGCACTAAAAAATAAAAAGTTACTGCAACAAAAATTGCAAGTCTCGACCGGCACAAAAACAAGCTTTTTATTTAGAATTTTTTATTGCAATAAACAACAAACTATTGACCCAAATTTTCAAATAGAAATCGTTGCCTGTCACATCTAAATAAACTTGTATATACTGGCAATGTTCCTTCAACTTTTACTCGGGGCAGAGTCCGTCACAAATGGCAAAACCAAATTTTTATTGAACATTGAAAATGAGATTCAGATGTCTACAAATAAACATAAACATTTTGACCAACAGATAAGGTACATATGGCTTGTAAGCATATTAAAATAATAATAAAATTTATAAAGTACCAAAATATGCCATTAAATTTAAATTATAATCTAAAAATTTGAAAATATGCGCATAAGACTGAAATATGCAAAAACATCCTTTAAAGGGTAAAATATGCAAAAATATGCACTAACAAATCGATGCCAAAATTCATAAAAAAAAGTCTGAAACAGATAAATATATTGTCGCCGCATTTATAGATCACACAAGAAAAAACATGCAATTGCATATTTGTGGTTTCCCTGGTTATAATAAAGCAGTTGAATTCAACGTTTTTTTGGCATTTCTTAACACAAAAATCATATACCTGATTTACATTAGGCATTTTTTCATGAAATTTCATGAATTTTGTTGCACGCAACTTTTTCTATTTGCTAATTGCAGCGCTTTATAAGAGAATTTTATAAAAAAAAAAGACGTAGAATAAATCTCTGATGCATTTTTGACAACTTTTTTGATATAAGATGCTCCTCCAGGCCTCCTACTGACAAATAAAAAATTTTCATGCAACTAATTTCATGAAAAAAATTCTTAATGTAAATAAGGTAATACTAAGCTGTGTATGTGCAACAAAAATTAAATACCAATTCGTCTGTAAAATTACAAACAAAACTAATGCACATCAAATATATTTAAATAATTTCAATATGCATAATTATTCTTGACGGACTGTATAAGTACCAAGTGGCATGGCTGACCGAGCAAATTTTTTGTGTTGAACTTTTATAAACAATAAAGACAAGAGAAATAAAATTTATTTTTTTTTTTAATAAGTTGCTGACTTTACAAAAATGTTTTGCAGGGCCGCAATAATTTTTTATTTTTTTTTTCATTTCATTTTGTTTTTTGAATGATTTATTAGTACAGGGTGGGCCAAAAGAAACCAAGGCGTGTAAAAGTTTAATAACTTTTTGTTTATTAATTTTTTTTATTTTTTCTTTCAGATTATATAGACAACACTTGGAGAATTTATAATGGAGAGGTTCACAACTGAACAGAGAACCAGAACAATAGAATTTTATTATTTAAGCCAGAGATCAATTATTTTAACGCAAAGAGCATATCGTCGACATTTTAACGTCAGAACTTCGCCCTCTGAAGCGATGATTCGTTGCTTAGTTAATCGTCATCACCAACATGGCAGCGTAAGAGATTTGCCTCGAACCGGTAGATCACGTTTAAGTCGCACTGCGGAAAATATTGAACGAGTACAGCAAAGTGTTAACGAAGCACCAGAAACATCTGGCAGAAGGCGTTCTGCTCAGCTAGAAATGTCTCGTACGTCACTACGGCGCATTTAAAAAAAAGATTTACAGTTATACCCATATAAGGTGCAATTGGTCCAAGAATTAAAACCCGCAGATCATCGGCAACGTCTAAATTTTGCAGTTAAATTTCAAGAGTTGGCCAGAAATGAAATCAACTTTATTGAAAATTTGATTATGAGTGATGAAGCTCATTTTCATTTGAATGGCTTTGTTAATAAGTAGAACTGTAGTTTCTGGGGTTTTCAAAATCCAAGAGCCATTCATCAACGCCAATTGCACCCCATCAGGTGTACAGTATGGTGTGGGATCACATCTGAAAATGTCATTGGGCCCTACTTCTTCGAGAATGAAGATGGAAGTGCTGTAACCGTAAATGGAGAGCGGTATCGGTTTATGATAGAAAATTTTTTACGTCCTGCTCTTGAAAACAGACCTGGTATGTGGTTTCAGCAGGACGGAGCCACTGCCCATACTGCCCGAGACACAATGGCACTTTTAAGTCAAATTTTTGGAGAGCGAATAATTTCTCGAAATTCGGAAATTATTTGGCCAGCGCGATCGCCAGATTTGACAGCACCCGACTATTTTCTTTGGGGTTTTTTGAAGGAGCGAGTGTATGTGAACAAGCCAGAGACAATCCTTGAACTCAAGGCAAACATTGTTGCAGAAATTCGAACGCTACAGCCACAAGTTTTGAAAGATGTTATGGAAAATGCTCTAAAAAGAGCCCGTCAGTGCGAAGCTGAAAACGGTGGTCATTTAAGAGACATCATTTTTCATACTTAGTGTAAAAAAAATTCCATTTTGTATATTATATAATCTGAAAGAAAAAACAGAAAAAAGTTAATAAACAAAAAAGTTATTAAACTTTTACACCCCTTGGTTTCTTTTGGCCCACCCTGTAGTAAATCAGTTTATTTGAATTTGGGTTTTCCGCTATATAATACAACAACAAACTTTTTTTCTATAATTATGATTTGATTAACTTAAATTTAGGCCCAATAATTGACTTCTCACTTAAATGCAGTTTAATTTTTCAGTCGTAAAATTAAACGCTCATTTAAATAATTACTATGGAAGTATGGTAGCACTGTGAAATGTTGATAGTTCTATATAACAAAAAAAACAAATGTTTAATGTAAATAAGAAAGTTAGGCTATCAACATGTAGAAAATTAAAAATGCATAAAAATACATTTTATGAAACCAAAAAAGCATCAGAATGCATTTTTCTATTTATTTATTCCATGACATGAAAGTATCTATATATTGTATATATTATATTAAACGAAATTCTTTTTAATACGATTACATGATGTTAATGTGCATGTTTTCAACAAACACGCACAAACACAATAACATATGGTATGCTCGTAGAACTTAAGTAGGATTTATATACACAAGGTAGGTCATTTAAATGGTTCTCAACTTTGTACTGAAAGAATTAATTCGGTACTTAAATGGATCTTAAAGATAAATGACACTTAATTGAGAAGTCAATTATTGGGCCTTAGATTCACTCTGTGAGCCAAATAACATGTGATAATTATTAATAAACAAATAACACCAAATTTAATTATAAATATTCTGATAAACACTTAATAGAATGGAACAACCACCTGTTTTCGAAGGCCACCACACCTTCATCATCAGCGTTCTTTTCTGTTTGGCCCACTATGTGTGGTGTCGGCTGATGTTGATTTCTGCTTTAGATACTCAACCATTATTACAAATAGAATAAGTTAATTGATTTAATTCATCGTATTTTAATTTGCTGAAAGCTTTTTTGTAATGAAAGCTCAATTTTACCATCTCTAAATTTACAACAGTCTTGCCATTGTCATATGTTCTTTACTAATTATGCATATGTTAGTTAATTTGCTTATTTTTGTTCTACTTAAGACAAATTTTCCATAGCTATAATCATATTTAATAATAAAAGTAACAAACTTTTTTTTCAACAAATAAATTTAATTTTGTAAAGTATTTTTTCGAATTAAGAAACTTAATTTTTGGCTTTTAACTATCATCATTAATCTTTGTTTTCTTTAAGTATATCATCAAAATATGCAATAAAATTTTGCTGTTGATTTAGATGGATTTTGTATGTATTTTGATAAATCAAACCCGTTTAAAAATAAACTGTTACCAATGCTTCTGATAATGCAAATATACCATCATTTGCTACACCAAAAGCAGATACAAACATAGAAAACATGTAACAAAATCGTTTTCAACAACAAAACAGTAAAAAAATATATAATAAAAAACTCACCAACAATACATAACAAACCACGTCCAAAGTAGAAAACATAACACACACACACACACACACACACACGCAAACTAAAAAATAAAGCCAACATGTACATATTTTGTGGTTAAATATTTTGCAGTTTTTCAGCTACAAATTAGTTTTTATACAGTTTTTGCATAGATTAGTAGTTCCATTGCAAACGATACAACGATACCATATATTTTGAAACCTTACTATTTTCATAGACTGTAGTGTTCAATTAAATAAAATATACTCGTGCGTACACACATAAATATATTTGTATAACTTAAGCTAAAGTGCCTTAAAGAAAATTTAATATTACTATTCTAGAAAAAAATAAAATATACATACATTCAGTGTCTTATTGTTCTTAATTTGTGGTACGTATTTAAAATATATAAATCCTGGTTGGATTTGTGCTTCTTAGAAGACACAAATAATATATAAACGAATAACAAAAGCTGCATTGAATATTTTTTAATATATATGGGAATGTAAATGATATTGTTATAATATTATTGGTAAACTAATTTTAAAATCATTTGCCTTAAAAAAATCTTGAACATTTCAAACAAAGCCAATAAAACTCCTACACAAACGCCTTAACATGCTGAAGGATTTTAAGGATAATTACAATGAAAATTTATTGGATTTCACTAACGATGAGTAAGTATTAAAGCCACAATAAATTCAAACAAAATCAAATAAAATCACAGCAAGAAAAAAATTTAAAACTAAAACTAATAAAACATAATCGCTTAAACCTAAAATCGATGTCAAGTTGTATTTGCTTCAAAACTATAAAATATAATTTAATGAATATAAATTGAACACTGTCAATAAAAACAAGTTTCTGTTGCAAAAATCTAACAAAGCCGGCTAACAGGTTTTGAGTTTTATTTTGTGTGTGCTTTAGTGCAACAATTTGCAATTGAAAGCATTTGCAACAAAAATATATATATATATATATATTTTGAAGCAAATTTAACTTGTAACCATGAAAAACTCATTATTTATATTTTTGAACTCAAAAAGTGAACAAACTGGCTGGATGCAACAATGAAGGAAATTTACAAAAAAATATAAACTGTCTGGCTGTTAGTGAAATTAAATATTGACCCCATATTGTATGGGAAATTAACAAGTTAAGTGTTACGTATTCAATATTAACATGATCAACAGTGTTGCCAGTTTAGCCTCGTTTTGTTTTGCCTCGAAATTTATTTTTTAACTATACGGACTATTTTTAACCTTTCTTAATCTTATTTAAGTTTCAAAACGTTTAAGATATTCGATTTTATAAACAAAAAAAAATTATTTTCAAAAATTCTTATGGAAAAAATATTTTTTTAAATTAATTTTCGTTACTTTTCATAAAAATTTTAAATGTTTTGCAAAATCTGCCTATAAATCAATTTAAAAATTAGATAGTCATCGCTGCATCATCGAAAAATGCAATTAAATATATTTCTTGAAATCATATTTAGGGTTCCGTACACCAAAGGTGAAAAGGAACCCTATTGTTTTCGCTACGCTGTCCGTCTGTCCGTCACGCGGTATTTTCTCAGGAACCGTAAGAGCTACGGACCTGAAATTCGGACAGAGTATGTAGAACCTTGGCCGATACAACAACAAATACATGAGAATTAAAAATTAAAGGGTGTTCCAAAACGAGCAACGAAAAATGCTAAAATCCCATGTAATATACATACAATTGCATGTACATACTTATGTATATTAAAACTTCAAGTTTGTAAAATTAGTGTATTTTCATACAGACTACAACAATTAACACTAAAATTTAAAAAAATTTAAATTAAAGGGTGGTCCATCAGTTAATGCAATTTTGACTATATAATTTTGACAATTTGCTATATCTTGGAAACCGTAAGAGGCAAACACTTGAAATTTTCAAAAACGGTAAAACTAAAAAAACCGAAAATTATAAAATCGCCAAACCAAAAAAAAAAATCGCCAAAAATTAAAAAAAAATCGCCAAAACGAAAAAAATCGCCAAAATTAAACGAAAATTTCTAACACTAAAATAAATCGCCATATTCGAAAAAATCGCCAAAATGAAAAAAACTCCAAAACGAAAAAAAACGCCAAAAATCGAAAAAAGTCGCCAAAACGCGAAAATGTCGCCAAAACTAAAAAAAAATTTTTAAATAAAAAAAAAACGCAAAAATGAAAAAAATCGCCAAAAATAAAAAAATCGCCAAAATGAAAAAACGCCAACAACCGAAAAAAATCGCCAAAACAAGAAAATAAAGTGTTAAAACTAAAATAAAGAGCCAAAACTTAAAAAAATCGCCAAAACCGAAAACACGAAAAAAATGCCAAAACTATATATTATATAGGATGAAGTTTGTATTAAATTATATATCTAGTGTTCGTACGGAATCCTTCGTGCGCGAATAAGAGTCGCACTTTACTGAATTTATTAAATATACATAAGATAATGCACTTTGAACCCACTAAAGCGGTAGAGAACCCCACTAGCTGTAAAATATATGAAAGACAAACGCCAGATTTCAAAAATCTATAATTTTCATTTAAATAAAATTTTCAAGGAAAAGATGAGGAAACCCCGAATTTTCGAAATATAAAATTGTCAACATGTTAAAGAAGGAAAAAGTAGGGACTTTCTTTAATTTCCAAATGTTGGCTTTTTACAAAATACCAAAAAGGTGCATAAATTTTGGTTATATAAAAAAGGAAGCGCAATTTTAAAAGTTATTTCGCGGCTTAAACGAATAGCAATACCAAAACAGAGAGAGAGGAGGAAATGGAGAGAGAGGGAAAGTAGTAACGATATATTTCCATTTATCCTTCGATTAGAGATAATTATAGCTGTTGTACCCTGGTTTGTCAAACTTTGTCCAACCTTTTTTCCCAAATTTATTTTCAAAATCGTCAAAACTAGCCAAAATCAATTTCACATAGTTGTCTTATTTATACCTGATTTACATTAAGCATTTTTTCATGAAATTTCACGAATTTTGTTATATGCAACTTTTTCTATTTGCTAATTGCAGCGCTATAAAAGAGAATGTTATATAAAAGAGGGCGTAGAATGAATCTCTGATGCATTTTTGACAACTTTTTTGATATAAGTTGCTCTTCCTAATAAATAAAAAATTTTAATGCAAATAATTTCATGAAAAAAAATGCTTAATGTAAATTAGGTATTAGTATATATTTTTGAAAATAAATTTTTAACACAAGTTTCAATAAAATATTTAATTGTATAAAAATTTAGCATAAAATCGCCAAAAATTATTTTTTGTAAAATTTTCCCATTCAAATTAAAAATACGTTTTAAATTATTATTGCTATAATTAATAAATAAAAAAAGCATTAAAAACAAGCTTTTGCTAAGGAAGTATTTTTATTTAATTTTTATTTTTAAATTTTTTATTTATTTTTTATTTTTTTATTTTGGCAGAAAGTAGGGACACCTTTAAAGAACATTTCGTATCCCTACGTCATCAACTTCCTTATTGTGGTGAACACGTGCGATGTTCATGTTCTGGCATATCAGAGTATTTCGCGGTAGTGCAACAGAGATGGAATATTTACCAATATTGTTCTGTCTCTTTTCTTTCTATTGCAAATGGTTACGGACGTCAAATCTCATGACCATTTGCGATGTCCGACATGATGCCCATACCAAGTTCATGGCCAGTGGAGACCGCTAGTAATATCTTCTAAATTTATAGTCGGCATGTACAATCAGGGTTACCAGATATGGCGATTTCTCGACAAACGTGGCGATTTTCATAAAAATCGCCAATAAATTAATTTATCTCCACAAAAACCACCATATCGCAAAATAAAAAAATTTAAATGCCAAACAAGTTATCTGATAACCTGGTTATACCTACTGATTATAAAATTCGAAGATATTACTAAATGTTTTTTGAATGTGGGATTACTTTCTGCGAAAATATAAAAAATAATTATAATAAACTTAAAAATAAAAAAATTAAATAAAAATACTTCCTTTAGAAAAGCTTAATCGTTTTTTGCGAGCTTTAATTTTCTGGAATTATTGTACATTAAGGTGGTAAGAAGTGGGATCTGGTGGATTAATATTAGGACAGGATATTTGAAGTCAGCGATTTTTATAAAAATATTGGTCTTCTTGAGGAAAAAACATCGATATATCATAATTTATCATGTGACTGTAAATACTGAAGTTAAAACGGCAACAGTTAAAAAGTGACCAATTCGTTCGGCAAAGTAATAATAAAATATTTCGAAATTGTCTTGCAATAACACATCATATATGAAGGTGTACAGTGTGACCTAATGCCAATAGGCGCAGAAAGGCCATTGGAAGGGGAGGGGCATTGTTCCCGAATTGTTTCTTGTGCCCCTCTAGAATTTTAAAAAATTGGCTGTAATTATGTATTTTTAATATTACTCATGAAAATCACCAGTCATAATGCCACCCACCCCTCCTTCCTCCAAAAAAATAAAAAATTTAACTCCCCCAGTGCTAATGTTTATACCATGAAACAAAATTTTGTACAAGAAAAAACTTATACTGCTTCCAAAATCTTTTTATTTTTCATTTATTTTTCAGAGAACAGAATCGAAGACATATTGCCACGATAATCACATAACTAATTTCTTAGGGCCTGTCACATGATGTCGACAATGTTTGACTTGTCGCACACTTTTACATTCAAGACAAAAATTCTTTTGTTTTTTTTAGTT
The DNA here is from genome assembly GCA_949987645.1 of Tachina grossa. Classification (NCBI taxonomy): domain Eukaryota; kingdom Metazoa; phylum Arthropoda; class Insecta; order Diptera; family Tachinidae; genus Tachina; species Tachina grossa. Next base: position 34,539,393 of record OX465275.1, read on the forward strand.
AATATTAATTATTATTTTTCGAACTTCATTTGTTTCTATATCTATAATTTGAACAGGCTAAAGCTCGTAACGCTTTTTAAGCCAAATTACATGTGATAATTATTAATGAACAAATAACACCAAAGTTAGTTGTAAATATTCTGACAACACATAGTTGAACGGAACAGCCAGCCGTTTTCGAAGGCCACTAAACCTTCATCATCAGCGTTCTTCTGTGTTTGGTCTACTGTGTGTGGTGAGACCACATGATGATGATGATGTAGATTTCTGCTTATACGAAACTTTTTTTGCAAATGGAATATGTTTTTGTTTCAAATGTAAGTGTGCGACAAGTCGTAGTTGTCGACATCGTTGGACAGGCCCTTAATAACATTTTGCAGCTTGATAAAAATGCTGAAAGAATTCATTTAGGAATTCATTCATTAAAACACAATCAAACAGATATCAAAAGCTTCATAAAAATGTAATATCCTGTCCTTCAATTTCTTTTTGCTCACCATTTAAAATTTATAATGAAAAATGTATATATAAAAAACATATAATGGACATATCAAGCTCTATTTTCTATTTAATTGTAAGCGTTTTGCATTAAGAAATTAATTTTTTATTTAAATTAAAATTTTATGGGCCTACCCAAAAAAGTTGTTGATAAAATACATATGTAAAATATGTTCTCCTGAAAACTTTAATTTTTGTCGCCTACAATTAGATCGAAAATAGGGCTTATTTACAAAATTAATCAAATTGAATATTAGTTAACTTGAAAATTCTGCTTATATTTGAACATAAGTACATTGTTAGGTTTTAATATCAAGGCTTTTGTTGGGTGGCAATCTGAAACAACTAACGACTGCTTTAACCATCAGAAATAAGAGTTTTTATTTTTTATTGAATATTTCATTTCATATTCATGAAAATATTAAAAATTTATCAAATAATTTGTATACACTTTCTCTGATTATTTCCTCTAACTGTAAATTTTCGAAGAACTGTCAATAAATTGATAAATAATTTTTTTTTTTTCGAAATATAAATATCAAACGAACAACATAATATACTTGCTACTTGCATATCGCTCCAATTCCAAGAAAAATTTAAAGAAAAAATGGGATCGAATATAAAACAACATAAAAAAACTTTCATAATATCAATTTTAAAAGTTTCCGATATCAAATATTTAAATCAGAACAAAGCTATTATAAAAAATGTCGACTTGTAGACGCGTAAACCAACTAGGTGTGAATAGATATAAATACATATTCAAGGTAATCATGAATAAAATTACGGGAGAAATTTCTTACTTTTCCAATTAGAATTTGTTCCCCTATTACCTGCTTTTGTTTGAATTTGTTCCATGAGAAAAATTTCTCGTGCAATTTTATTCATGATTACCCTCATTGTAAAACGTAAGATATGGCAATACTGTAAATTTAATTATTTCTAATATTGCCAGCGCGTATACGTAATATATTCTTATTCGCTAAAGAGCGCACATAAGTATGCTACACTAAAAATAACTTGGAATGAATTTGCCCATATTTTATGAGATGCTTTTAACGGATACGGAAGTAAACAGGTTTCTTTTAATAATTTCGACTCTCACACTTTAATAAATGCTAGATTTTGTAAATACAAACGCTTTTTTCCTTTTGAAATTTGTATGGAAAAAATATTTTTTTCTTACAAATTTGAAACGTTTAAGAATTTCTTACAAAATCTTCCTATAAAAAATATTTAATTAAGTGGAAAGTAAATTATGGAATTATTTTTATTTTAACTTTTTATGCAAATAAAAAGCTTTTACTGAGACACATTAATATAAATTTTGGGGTATTCAGGTGGCAGTCATAAGGGTCCTTCTGTCATAATGTTTTTTTTTTTATTTGAAAGAAAAAATCAACAAAAAATTAATATATTAATATCGTTACCTAAAACGCAAAAAGTCCTATCTAACAAAAAATTTGTAATCGACCTATTTAGAAATTCTGTGGTAGGCTTAAAAATGATTTGATTTATTTTAAAACAATTGAAAAATTGAAAAGGAACACTTTAATATTTTCCATTTTAACATGTTTTTTCCTCTTTTTGTGAACTAAAAATGTTAGATAGCTTATTAGGTTTCAGGTAACAAATTGTAGTACTAATTTTGCTTTTATCAAGAGTTTTATCTTCCTTTTTTTTTTTTGCTTTTAATAAATAGATTTCGCCCTTCTAGCCAAGGTAGTTTTACTATTAATATTTATTTAAAATATTTATAAGTCCAAAAGCCAATCTAGATTAATAACGATGTTCTATTAACTTCGAGGAGGGGAGGGAAAGGCAAAGTGTGGTAATCGTTATCAAAGCAAATTTTATAATATCTGTGCCCCATTTCAGTAACTTGTGAGAAGTTTTCGCATCGAGAAAAATTAAATAATTACATTGGTTGTCCTATTTAACACAGGGCTTTTTATATAAAAACTTAAGTAAACTTACAAAAAATGTCAAAGAAAAATTTTTTTTCAGATTTTAATTGAACTATAGTGAAATTTTAATCAGAAATAATTTTTAGTCAGGCTTAAGTTCAGTAATTTCAATTCTTTTATTGAATGAAATATTTTTATTAATTAATGTGAGTTTCTAAAAAGAGAAGAAAAATTAAATTAGACTTTTAAGCCGGGGGGAATACCGATATTTTTCTGTGCAGCAACACACTTTATCAGCACCCTATTCTATCTACTTGGGTAGAGATTGTTATTAACATCAGCTATTTAACCTAAATTCTAATAAAACGAAATATGAGAAATTATTGTTGTGTACAATTATTGATTTACCTTTGGTAGATACATATGTAAGTATCACTACGAGGCACTTGTATGATGATTAAAAATATATATATTTTTTTTCAATCTAATCACAAAATCTTGACAAATTTTTAAATTCCCCAGCAAGGGATAGTTAAGCGTTTGTCAGCTTATTACATATATGTAGATGAAGGACTTCAAGTAATTTTAAGGACAGCTTACAGAAAACAAGGTCGTAGAAAGATTGAACTAGATAGAAAATGTGAAAAATTTCATAGACTTGCCAGCAAAAAAAAAAAGCTTCAAAGGAAGTCATTCATATCCTGAACTTTTGATCCAGATGTAGTGCAAATTTGGATAACTTTTAACGACTTACATCAGTTGTCATGACAAGAAGTTCTCTTATTTCATCCATACCCAGTAAATCCAAAGTCATGTTCATCATTTTGAATATATCTTAATTTTCCTTTCCTAAATTTCGTTTAAAGCAATATATTTTTTTATGAATAAAAATCTAATACTTTTTGATATCGATTTAATTTTCTTGAAAAAAAATATCAAATCGAAAACTATAAATGATCTCCAATTTGGCATAAACGAAATAGATTTTTAATTAATTAATAGGTCGACCCCTTAAAAGTCAAAAATATAAACTTATGGATATTTCGGAAGTAGAGCAAGTGTAGCTCCTAAATAAATATTTCCAATTTTTTTTAACTGAATTTTCATTTGAAGTTTTGCTTGATAAATCTACCAATATGAACATTACAATTCATGTAAAGCTTAATACCAGTTTAAAGCAATAATTCTGTGACAAAAAGGAAAAAGTACTTAAGTAGAGATAAGCTGATTTTGAGTTAATGATACTTCCACAATTTGCATATTTAAAAGTACCTTTGGTCAAAATCTCAGTTAATTTGTAGGATTTTTCAGGAAGTTATAGTACTATGACTTCCAACTTATCTTTTATAAACTTCTAACATCGTTCTGAATAAAAGCTTAATTTAAGTTATACTTTGCTATTTTGCAACTTAAATCTACCATTTATAGTGGGGAGAACAATGTTTGCTTAGAAAAATATAGATTGAAGGAGAATTTTCCAACTTAATTGCAAAATATATAAATTTCTGAAAATTGACTTGAATGCTTAAAAGTGCTCTCCTGCAAAACAGCAAAACAGTAAAATATGACTTAAGAACTTTTTCCTTATTGTCACAGAATTATTGGTTAATTAACAGTATAAGTTCATAACAAGGCCAAACCCAATTCGTCAATTGTACATTAGAAATATGTAGACCGAAGTTAATGATCTTCGATTAAATAAAAATTATTATCTGTCCTTTTTTCCAAATAGAAAATCTAAAAAAAAAATCCAAAAATGAAACGATTTTTTCTTCCTAGAATTTTAAATACTTTTATGTATACCTCCTTTTTTGCTAAACTATAAATTTAATACAATCTAACAATTTTCTAATATAAGTAAAGAGAAAAAATTTGAATATTACAAATCAAAGTTTTAAATTAATAACTCGAGCAAAGTTTTAAACTATTTATACAAATCTTAGCAATAAATATTGATTGGAAATTGACTGACATCTGTTCCCCCAACCACATTCATTAAAATTTAATTGTTTGAACGCGGTATTTATTTTCTTAAAGCGTAAAATGAAACCATATAAGCGAATGTATAAAATTTATTTAAATAACACTATTAACGTGATATAAAATGCAAAAGCTTGTAAGATTACAAGGGGAAAAAAGAAAAAAGTAAAAAAATATACTTTTGCTAATGTATATTTAAAAGTTGTCACTGTTTTATAAAAGGTTCAAACAATTTCATATGCAAAAGGGTTTTGTAAGCTGTTTATAAATTTGAAATTTATTTGCTGGTGGTTCAGCGTTGTCTATATATTTCATTGTTGCTGTAACAAATCATCAGTAGACTTCAACCACACATTTTGAATAGTCACAAACCTCTTATCTTATGCACAGACTTTCAAGAACTATTTGAGAATTCACAAATAATAATATTTTTGAAAATCACAAAAGAAAAATAAGCGTAGTAGGCTTTGAAACTAATACAAAAAACCCAGCAAATAATTTTGAAGTCTACTGATGATTTGTTACAGCAACAATGAAATATATAGACAACGCTGAACCACCAGCAAATAAATTTCAAATTAAAATAAATTTCTGACAATATGTCGAATAATAAATTTCTTAAGCTGTTTATAAATCAAATATTTTTTTTTATAAGGTTTAGCATACATATTTCTATTTAAAATTTGTTTTAGGAATTCTTGGGTATTTACATTGAAAAAAATAAATAAATAAAACGTTATTCTATATCAATTGCCCCAATTAAAAAAAAAACCTTCAAGGCTAAAAATTAATATGTTGCAATAGCGGTTAGTTGGATAAAACTAGCGCTCACTGTACATAAAGAGATTTTCATTTAAACAATACAAAACGAAATTTATCTTAGAACTAAAAATTCGTATAATTCGTTTTATTTTTCTTAGTAGTGAAAAAATTTTCAATATTAATTATAATGAAAAACATTTAATAAAATCGTTTTTTTTTGCATTGTATGTAAACGCTAAAACTGCATTGAAAACTATTTATAAAAATAAACTCTACTATACATACATACATATATGTTTATATTTATATTATCTGCCCACTGGCTTTAGAACTCTTTTTTGTTTTTTTTTCCTTTTTGTTCTTTAGTAGGTTACTAGCTCACACATAATGGAAACAATTTGTCAATACGCTTTTATCACTTATGAGTAATAAATTGATAATGAAACAAACAAAAATGCTTCCATTGGTTTCATTACCAACTCAAACAATGCACAACTAGAAATGTATTCGTATACAATTTCGGAATTGGACTTTGAGTTCATTTTTATAGCAGAAATGCGAAATAGTTAAATAAGCGATGAAAATAATATACAAAAATACCATAAAATAAGCTTATCGCAAAAATAAAAAAATAAAAAACAACAACAAAATATTAAATGAAAAGAATTCAATCATTTTTAGGGTTCCGTACACCAAAGGTGAAAAGGAACCCTATTGTTTTCGCTACGCTGTCCGTCTGTCCGTCTGTCCGTCACACGGTATTTTCGCAGGAACCGTAAGAGCTACGGACCTGAAATTTGGACACAGTATGTAGAACCTTGGCCGCTACAACAAAAAATACATGAGAATTAAAAATTAAAGGGTGTTCCAAAACGAGCAATGAAATATGTTAAAATCCCATGTAATATACATACAATTGTATGAACATATGTATATTGAAACTAGAAATTTGTAAAACTAGTGTATTTTTATACAAACTAAAACAAATAACACTAAAATTTAAAAAATTTAAATTAAAGGGTGGTCCATTAGTTAATGCAATTTTGACTATTTAATTTTGACAATTTGCTATATCTAGGAAACCGTAAGAGGCAAACACTTGAAATTTTCAAAAACGGTAAAACTAAAAAATTCGAAAATTATAAAACCGCCAAACCAAAAAAAAAATCGCCAAAAATTAAAAAAAATCGCCAAAATTAAAAAAAAATTATAACACTAAAATAAATCGCCAAATTCGAAAAAATCGCCCAAATGAAAAAAATCGTCAAAATGAAAAAAAATCGCCAAAACGCGAAAAAGGCGTCAAAATCAAAATAATTGTTTATATGAAAAAAAATCGCCAAAATGAAAAATAAATCGCCAAATTGAAAAAACGCCAAAAACCGAAAAAATCGATAAAACGAGAAAATAAAGTGTCAAAACTAAAAAAAGAGCCAAAACTTAAAAAAATCGCCAAAACCGAAAAAACGTCAAAACAAAAAAACCGAAAAAACCCCAAAAACGAAAAAAATTCCAAAGCTATATATTATATAGGATGAAGTTTGTATTAAATTACATATCTAGTATTCGTACGGAACCCTTCGTGCGCGAGTCAGAGTCGCACTTTACTAAATTTATTTTAGTATTCGACAATGTTGCACTTTTTATACCCAAAAGTAATTGGAAACAAATGATATGACTCGCACTTCAGAATATCTACAGGAACTACGCCCAAACACATATATTCGGACATTTGCATTCGAGTTAAGCAGCTTTGAAAGCTCTTCTTACAATTTTTTATTGTTTCTTTGCAAATTATGCAGTAATCACGTATTAATTTTCCATTTCCCTGTAACCTGGATGTCAAGCGCATTCAAATATTTTGGAATGTCTTTCAGAAAAACCACAGCTAACATATCTACCTATATAATTAATACGCAAACATGTTTTTTGTAATCCCTTTTCGGCTGGTACCACTACACCGATTTTAAAAAGATTTATATGGGTTTAAAGTATTTTTTATACAGATGTGCAGAATCTATATTTTATTGAAATCGGTTTAGTATTTTGGGAGCTATAAGCGTTTAAAGTTGCTACTACTACATGCAAACATATTACACACGCATTTCTTAGCTTACAAGTAAAAAAGAAACAAAACATGAGTGCGTGTGTGGGTTTGTAGTATTTCTCTTGATCTAACAATTTTTTTCTCTTATTTGTTGTTGTATGAAAGCCATAATACTTAAAGGAAGAGAGTTGAATAAATTGAATGAATTGTTTATGTTTTTTTAATTTTATGTATTATTTAATTATGCTTGCATATGTATGTAAGTTTGTGTGTAGATGTGTTTTAATCAATTTTTTATGATGTTTAGATACATTTTCTTTGAATCTTAAATTATTTACATTTTGATTCTAGAATACGGACGAGTGTGTCGTCCGTTTGGTATATCTAGTTAGCTTCCAGTGTGTCAAACTTTGAAAAAAAAGGAGGTTATTTTATTTGGCGAAAACTTTCAATAACATGACTTTTACTTAGCTAAATAATATTGCTGTGTTGCAGCAAGTCAGCATACGCCGAATGACATTAAGATAGAAACTCCTTGAACTGTCAATGCTGAAAACCATAACGACACCTCATAAAATCTATCCACCTGACCAGGCTGTCCATTATAACTTTCCAAGTAGTAATAAATTTTCGAAAAAGGTCTGCCTGATGAACTACGCACTGATAAGATATTAAGGCTGCATTATTATCTCTTATTTAAAAGCTTGTTATTTTTGCCAGTTATTGCCGGGATCCCTCCCATAAGTTAAAAATCCTACAATTTTATCATAACTACACGGTTTGATTTCGTAATGAAATCAAGAAAATATGCGATTTGGTAGCAAGAATATAGATGATTGGGTTAAATGCTAGTAATAATGAATATATCGAGAGCCTATATTCAAAATACGTCAAGTCAAAAAACCAAACTTTTCAGTAGAGCGAAAAATTATTGTAAAAATAAATGATGTGCCTTAAATAATATGGTTTAAATATGCTTACTAATTGATAGGTCTGCAAAAAATCTTTTATTTTGCACTGGTCTGCGTATATTAGTTGATCAAAAAACAAATATTTTTTAGAGTTATACGGGATTTACACTATGAATTTTCTAGAGTTTATTGACAAACGGGGTAAAAAGGCAATTAAAGGGGTAGCAACACAAAAGGGAATTCAAGAAAAATGCAGGGGAAAAAGTCATAGTGTAAATCCCGTATTAGCATATTCCGTTGGAAAAAAATATTTAATTATTTTTTAATATATTTATTTTTTAATCAATTTGTTACTAAATAAATAAGGAATTGAAAAACTACAAGAAAAAACTTAAAATATCTTAAAAAAATAACACAAGCCTGACTGTAAGCCTCCTATATCTTGAAGTGGTCAGCTTTAGCACTCTCTAACTCACTCTTTAGTGTAACAGGGTCACTCCATATTATAGATTTCGAAAGCTTATATCATTGATCTTAATCGGCCCAAACATTATGTTTCTATTCGAATAACGGTTCAAAAGTTATACATACATTACTAATATTTTTTATCGGAACCCCTCGTACTTATATATTAAAAGTGACCATCAAAAACTAGCCATAGGATGTCAAAATCCAGATTCGTGCTCAGCATTTGTAGATTTATAATTAATTACTATTTTTTTTTTAAATATTTAAATGGGAGTTAGCATTTATTTTCACAAAGAAAAAATTATACTTTAAGATCAGACATGGGCATACTGCAGCAAAAATTTACTGCAGTAAAAAAGCAGTAAGCAGTAAAATTTTACTGGTTACTGATAAAATTTGCAGTATTCAGTAAAATTTTACTGTTTATTGAAAAATTTGCAGTATTCAGTAAAATTTTACTGACTACTGAAAAAAAAGCAGTAACCAGTAAATTTTTACTGAAATGAAATTTTGTTGCAGTATTTTACTGGTTACTGAAAAAAATAGCAGTAACCAGTAAATGTTTAAATACTGCAGCGTGACTCTTATAGAGTTATTAAGAAGTTGTCGAATATAAAAAATTAATGATAATAAGTAATAAGTTATGATATTCCCATTAGGGAATTTAAAGTTCCAGTAAACATTTCAGAATTCGCTAGGAAATAATCAGACCACATCTAACGAGAACATCACTTTATCGTCTGCTCTTTCACCATTTCTTTGAATTGTGCCGAATTTTTCATATTGTATATAGATCCTTCCGCGATCTTCGTTAAAATGTTAGTTATATACTTACATAGATTCATTGAAGGTGCATCGATCAAGGAGCATATAGGCCTTAGAGGAAACCCTTCTTTATGAATTTTAAGCAGTCCATATATAAAATTTTACTGAAAACTGCAATTTTTTCAGTAACCAGTAAAATACTGATACAAAATTTCATTATCAGTAAAATACTGTAAAAAAAATTTCATTATCAGCAAAATACTGTAAAAAAAATTTCATTTTCAGTAAAAATTTACTGCTTTTTTCCAGTATTCAGTAAAATTTTACTGAATATTGCAAATTTTTTCAGTAAGCAGTAAAATTTTACTCAATACTGCAAATTTTTTCAGTAACCAGTAGAAAAGGATTTTTTTACTGCAGTAATTATTTACTGCAGTATGCCCATGTCTGTTTGAGATACACAGAAAACGTGTGTTTTGAAATAAAATTTAGTTTCAGTAATTATTTTTTACTGTTCCAGTAAATTATTTGTTCCAATTTTTTGTTATGGGCCATTTACACCAACACAAAATCTAGCAGATTCTAACTAAAAGCTTCATAAAAATCTATACCGTTTAGACTAACTTTTTTTGACATTTATCAAGATTTTTTACCCAAAACAAAACCCATTAGCTACAAAATTTCCAAAACTACAACCAAATAACTGCAATGTAGCTAAGTCACACACCTTTTTAAGCAGACCGTAGCTAATTGACTCATCTTTTTTATAAATATGTCTTACAGGGAGGTAAAAAATGAAAAAAAATATTAGATTTTTATTAGATTTCCTACAAATCTACTGAAAAAATAGATTTTGCTTTGTATGGGAAATCTAGTACAAAACAGCAAGATTTATCTCGAAATCTCGTTATTACTAGATTTCGAGGTAATGTAAATGCCCTATAAATTTATTTTTATATACTGTAAAAAAGTTTGCTGATTTTTTTAGTTTTTTCCTACAAATTATGTCATATATATATATAAAACATTTTATTTAAAATGAATAAAAAAAATTAGTTGAAACTTTTATTTGATTCAGTAATTTTTTTCTGAAATGAAACTCTTAATATTTTTTTTAGAAAAAAAAAAAGCTAAGAATTGTTGTTGATTCAGTTAATATATTTTCTGATAATACGAAATATTCGTAAAAGATAACCAAGAATAGTTAAACATACGTAGGTAGAGTAATATAATTTCGTGCTAACCTAAATAGAAAAATGAAAATATTGAAAAACAGGGGAAATAAATAGTGATACTTACATATGTATTTACCAAAGGTAAATCAATAATTGTACACAACAATCATTTCTCACATTCCGTTTCATTAGAATTTACGTTAAATAGCTGATGTTAATAACAATCTCTACCCAAGTAGATAGACTAGGGTGCTGATGAAGTGCGTTGCTGCACAGAAAAATATCGGTATTTCCCCCAGCTTAAAAGTATAATTTAATTTTTCTTCTCTTCTTTAGAAACTCACATTAATTAATGAAATATTTCATTCAATAAAAAGAACTGAAATTACTGAACTTAAGCCTGACTAAAAATTATTTCTGATTAAAAATACGAAAAATTTTAGTGAATTTGCTTGTAAATTATAAAAAAAAAATTGCTGAATAACACAAAAAATCTGCAGAAATGTTTATCTGTTTCTATTAATACATTCTGTTTTAAATTTCAGTTAACTTTTTTCTCTAATGCCATCATAATACGTTAACTAAAAACTTGAATTTTTTTAGTGATTTTTTTTTATGGGAATTGCTAAAATTTAAGTTTAAAATTTTTTAAACGCACTAATAATACCAAATTAATATTTTACTTAAGTAAAATATTTTTTTAATTAAAAATACATTGATATTGATTATTGAGGGGTTTAGCTGGATTCTATGCGCATTTCACTGTTGCTAATGCAGATCATCAGGGAACCTTTGCCCAAAGTTTCTTAGAACAACTAGAGTTATTAAAGTTGAAACAAGAACTCAATAATCAACATGTTTTTTTTTATTTTCTTACTTTACCATTAATATATTGGCTGACTTTTTTCAGCTTCAAATTATATTTGTAAGAGTATGTAAAAAGGAAATAAATGTAAATACCCAGCTAAAAAAAATTATATATGGTCCATATATTTTTAATATATGAATGTATATAACTATATATGAATATGTATGAATTCATGTATGGAAATGTATGGGAATATACATTGCAAAACTATTATATATGAATTAATATATGGACTAATAAATGAAATGTGTTATTATATATGAAAATTTCATAATGAAGCTCTTTATATGTGGATCCATATCTAGAAATAAGATTTAATATATGGAGCTATATAAGAATGTATGCATACATGATATCTCACATAAGATCGTTTATGCAATCAAAAAAGCTTGGTATTTTATCACTGGTGAATTGGAAATCCATTAGAAAATACATACGGTATGCAAAGTTTATATGCGTACCCTGTACTTTTAAAAAATTAAAACTTTTGTTACAAAAACAAAACCATTCTTGTATGATTTCATACATTGTGGCCCCATTCAATATATCAAATAATCAAAAGGATAATCCAGTCGTTAATTTTATAGAAAATAACAGAATTCTCTAGATAAGAAACAAAGTTCATAATACTGCAAAAAATTATATTAACAACTATTATTTTTTCTTTTATAATTAATTGCATTAGTTTTTAGTCTGATGTCTTAAATTAAATTTTATGTTTGAATATGAGTTTTGTGTTTTTTAAATAATTAATTTACATTTTGACTTAAAATGACGATTCAAAATCAAAAAAAAGTAATTTTAGTAATTTAATTTATTGCACAGCAGTGAGCTTTTTGTGAATCAAGAGAATATGAATATGAACTTTGCATACTGTAGAGGAAATATTTACACATACATGTATGAAAATGTATGAATATATATAACCATATATGCCCATATACCCTCATTTTTCGGATCCGAACCGTATATGGGATATCATGTATGATCCATACATATTTTTTTAGCTGGGCAGCTATTTAAGAATATGGTGTTGTCACACAAAGTATTTTTTGATCTGGTGCAGTCAATTTAATAATTAGTGATTTTTTTTTAACTTTATTAAATTCTTTTTCCAGTTAAATTTTTACAAAATTGTTATCAGAATCTACAAATTTCTTTGTAGGTCCGCATTCATACAAAATATATACTAGTTCAATGAATTTGGTTACTGAAAACGAAATTTAGTTTTTTCTGTGTAGCAGAATAAGAAAAATTTATATAAAACGGGGAAAAAATTATTTTTTTAATTCGAAATTTATAATACAGACGAATATTGTATAGGGGAGCTATTTGTCATCGGAAACTCATTTTGACCAAATTTGAGTTGACGTATTTTGAATATATATTTTTTTTTTTTTAAATTTTTAGTTCGTTGTTTTTTCTTACAATATCAATAATCAGGCAAAAAATGTAACTTCTGTTCTACAAACTGGCAGTTACCCTTAGTTTTCATAACCCAAACGATAAAGTAGAGTAAAAAATTTATATGAAAAGCACAATTTGTTTTTACTGATTTCAATAAAAAATTATTTATTATTTTATTTATGAAGAAGGTAGAAAGAAATCATAAATAATTAAAGAAATTTTCAGTTCATGTTTCTTGTTTGTTGCTAAATTTTTTAAACTTAAAATACCTCTGGAGAAGTTTAAAAAAGGAAACGATACTCTGGGTGCTTAAAAATCAAATAAAATAAATTTTTATTTAAACTTTTGATTGACCATGGTAAAAGAAATTTAAGAAAAAATTATTTTTTGAATTATTTCATTTATTACTTGGGCGTTTTTGTTTTTGGCAGTGATAATAATTCAAATAACATAAAAATATAAATATTTCAATAAATATGAAATTAAAACTAGAGTGTGTAGTTTCTTATCGCGACGCATTTAAAAAGATTTGTAAATAAATAAATAATCTTAACAACAACTACGTCAATTGTAATTTCAGCCGACTGCGTAGTTGTTTATATAATTTAAATTATTTTATTAAAATTTGCTTTACAATATAAATTGAAATATAGTTTATGTTGACAATTACTTTAATATGACAATAAGAAAAGCAACCAGCTTGAATATAATTAGTGGAAAAATTTGCTGTTGAAATAATAAGAAACATGTTTTTTGAAAAACCTTTTTGTTTTAAATATGCATATAAAATATACACATAAAAGCTACAAAGCGTAAATATATATTATGTACAATACGCATATGAAAAAGTGATGAATTGGTTTGGCAACCAAAGTCAAACTTTTTATTTCACTTATACAAATTATTTTTTAATTTAATTTTTCATTTCGATGTTTACGCGAGGGGAACTATTTCATATCTTGTCGTAAGTGAGATTCGACAACCTAGCAATTAAAATATGGAACTTGAATGCTGTTCATAGTTTACTGTAGAATATCCAAATGTTATCAAATTTACTTTCTCTCGTTTTTACTAGTATCTACTTCAGGGATTAAATTACGCCAGTCGATACTGTTTTAAGATTTCAATCATTATTAAATGGAGTTAAGGCAGAATTAGCCGAATGTCCACGTAACCTAATGAATCAGCTGATTGTTTTTGTTGTCTGAAAACAATGAAAATGACCACTACAAAAAAAACAGAAAACAGAATTTCACTACATTTAATTTTTTGCACTCTGAGTTCCAAACGGAACCAAACCCAAAAATTGCACTGGAACGGTAACAACAAATTATTGTATTTATTTATTTATTTAATGCTGTGAAATGTTAAATTAAATTAATATCAGTAATTGTTTGTAAGGAACTCAATTCTAGATACAAATAACAATTATATATAAATAAATATACAAATATACCCACAAGTATATACAGACACTTGAAATTTTCAAAATTTGTTTATTTTTATACAGACTACACCAATTAACAATAATGTTAAAAAAATCAAAATTCAAGGGTATTCACTCAGTTAATGTAGTTTTGAGTATGCAATTTTGATATTTTGTTGTATCTTGGAAACCGTAAGAGACAAACTCTAGAAGTTTTCAAAAACGCTTAACCTAAAAAAAAAACATAAAATTAAAAATTCCCAAACGAAAAAATCATCATAAGTAAAAATCTCGCCAAAATAATATAAAAAAATCGCCAAAAGCTGAAAAAACGTCAACCCAAAAAAACGCTTAAGCGAAAGAAATCGCAAAAAAATCGTCATAAATCAAAAAATCGCCAAAACGAAAAAGCGCCAAAATGAAAAAAGTCGCAAAAAATCGCCATAAATCAAAGAAAATCGCAAAAAAAAAACAACGAAAAATCGTCAACACAAAAATAACGCCAAAATTACATAAAAGCGCCAATAAAAAAAAATTGCCAATAACCGAAAAAAACTGTAAAAAAACCAAAAAAAAAACGGCAAAACGAAACATGTCAAAGTCGCACTTTACTGTTATTATTATTTAATATTAATTTCTGTTATGATCTATAACCTGGGGCGTAATTCTTGCACTCGTGATCAAAATTGCATTCGAATAGAAATTAGTTTCGATAACAAGAAATTTTCTGATGATGTCACTCGCTTGATGTCGCTTGGTATCGAATCGATTTTTTGTTTCAGTGATGGAAAAGCGCAAGTAAATTCATTTCGCAACACTGAATAAATTGTAAGCAAAAACATATGTTTGTATGTATGTATGTGTGCAAAATAGTGTCCTGCACCAGACTATTTATAAGACCTTTCAAGACATGAGAGATTTTTTCAAATGCTTTACTACAGCGAAATATTCTAAAAGAATCGCTAAGCAAAACTGTTGGCAAGTATTTTTTTTCGGTGGTTTGTCTTGCCAACAGTGTTATTTAGCAATTCTTTTAGAATATTTCGCTGTAGTAAAGCATTGGAAAAAATCTCTCATGTCTTGAAAAGTCTTATAAATAGTCTTGTGCAGGACACTAGTGCAAAAACATATATATGAACGTACACACACATGTACATACACATATGCAAAAAAAACTAACGCATATAAATGGTGTTTCCATTTTTATTTAATTAATAACTTAATAATAAATAATAAAAGTAAAGTTAGGGCATAAAGCACTAGCCACATTTTCGATACATTTATTGGTTGACCAGAAGCGGTTAATTTGTTATTTATATGCTGCCAGAGTTGGTTGATTTTTTTATTTTCCCTGACAACTGTTAGGCAAAACATTATTTGCCAAATCAGTGTGTTATATTTAAAGTCAACTTGAAATTTTTAAAATGTGTATTTTTTTATACGCACACTTGTGCACACATTCACATATAAATAAATAAGTAAAATATTGAATATAAATTTCCTTTTCCTCCTTCACTTTTTCTTTATTAAACATTATTTCGCAAACACAAATGATTGCATTCGAATGGATGCACGTTATCGAATGCTGACATTAGAAATTTCAATATGTGTTACTCAAAATCGAATAAGAAAATCCCAAAAGTTAAAAAAACTCGCTCGCACTCAAATGCGGGAATTAGGCCCCTAAACCTAAGGTCTAATCGTCACTTTCTATAACGAGCTGATTCGATCACGATTTTTTAGTTTAAGATGATGGCATTCGCTAGCAGACCATGCAATAATGTGGGTCGATATCTAATGCCATTATCTCAAACTGAAAAAACGTGATCGAATCAGCTCGTTATCGAAAGGGACGATTAGGCCCCTGGATTCAGTAATTTTTATTACGATAGCTGTATAGCTACAATAAAAATAACGAAAATTTATAAACTTTGCTATTCAGTAACATATTTTAACGATATTCACTGTCGGTTGAAGTAAAAAAAATCAAATTTAAATTTTTCTTTATTATTATTTGTGTTTTTCGCTTATTTTTGCATTTTCCATACAGAGATACCACATGATATAGAATTGAATGATGAATAAAATACAGCTGGAGGCTATCGTAAAAAAATTGCCGAATCACATTATCGTTACCGCAAACAAATAAATATGTCTATAAATATTACGATTTTAATGTAATGGAAACATCACCAAATTATCCAACTGATTCGAAATACAAAATACATAAAAAATATTAAAATAGACACAAATATACAAAAATTATTTACTGATGTACATACAATCAAAACGAATCGAAGAAGCTGGGTATTGAAATACTAATTTCATTCGAATTAAACAAATTGTGATAATTTTTAATATTTTTTTACTTTTACTTCACAGAAATGTTTATCTGTTTTCCTACCATGTCAGAAGCTCATATTTTTTTAAATTAGGTTGCTTTACTTCAAGATCATAAAAATTTATTTAATAAAATAAAAAATTATTTGAATACCCGAATAAAATTGTATTCGATTTTGTATATCATAAGCTGTGAAGTGGTTGTTGAACACGGTGATGTTACTAGTATTTATTATTAAATCACAAAATAATTAAAGTTGCCTTTTGCATATGACTTCTTAATAAAGCTATGTTAGCCTTAAAGTAATTGGCAGCTACTATGAACTTTAAAGCTAAGTACAATATTTTTTTTTTTTTTTTGCATAAGGGGGTAATTGTTTAAAATACCATACACTATTTGAATTAAAAAAAAATATTGGAAAAAATACGACATAAATATATCTTTATATGTATGTATGTATGTATGTATGTATGTATGTATATAACAAAACTCATTTCGATTAATTTGCATTTAGTTTATTTCCACTTAATTCGTTAATTCATTCAAGCTATAAAAACTGCCAGTTAATTAAACGATTTAAAGACACTTTTTTATTAAAGTTACTAGGCAGTCAACATATGGACAAAAGATTCCATATCATTAAAATTTTATTACCAATTTCAAGCAAAAAAAAAAAACTTGATCTCATTATAACAAACTCATAAAACTCCTAATTCTTATAAGCATTTTTGTAAGCTTACGACGCCTGCCTTCTTATTGTGACTTTCGTTTAATGTCCAGCCCTAAAATCAGTTTTAAAAAATATAAACTAGTATTTTTATACCCTTTACCAAAAAATGTTAAAATGTATATATAGGTTTGTCATTCCGTTTGTAATTTCTAGAATATTAATAAGCGAGCCATAAAGTATATATATTCTGGATCCTTATGCATAGGGAAGACGAATAAGCGATGTCCGTCTGTCCGTCTGTCTGTACGTGAAATCGGTTTTCCGAAGAACCCAGAAAAGCTAGAGACTTCGCTCTTGAACTGGTGTGTCAGAAATGGTCGAAATAAGAATGGTATTGAAAATCAACAAAATCGAGCAGAAGGTTTCAGAGCTGGGAAGCTTAAACTTCATTTTGCCATACAAAATAACTACCGAAAACTAGTTATTATTTTTTTTTATTAAATAAACTTATTTTATACTTCAGTATGAATAAAGTTAATATTTCTTAATAAAAAAAATACAAAAAAATTAAAAAAATTAAATAAACGTTTCCAGGGTTGGAAAACTTTAACTTTTTTATACAAAATTATACAAAATTAATTTACTAAAAGAAATTTTTCCTTTTTTCTATAAATTAAATATATCTTATATTCTAAGAAGAACGAGATTGGGTTAAAAAATCAGAAAAATCAAAAAGCATAATCCCAGGGTTGGGAAACTTAAAATTTTTGTGATATAAAAAATTAACTACCGTAAACTAATTCTTATATTTTTTTTATTAAATTAACTTATTTTGTACTTCAGTACAATTTAAATTAGTATTTCAAATTTAAAAAAAAGCAAGTTAAAAAAATTAAAAAGACGTTTCCAGGGTTGGAAAACTTTAATTTTTTTTCATATACAAAAGTAACTTACTAAAACAAATTTTTTTTCTTTTTCTATATAAATTAAACATATTTTAGACTCTTAAAAAAAAGAGATTGGTGTAAAAAATCAAAAAGTATGATTCCAAGGTTGGGAAACTTACACTTTTTGTAATATATAAAAGTAACTAGGAATTACTATTTTTTATTAAATTAACTTATTTTATACTGCAGTACACATTAAATTGATATTAAAAATTAAAAAAAAGTTTAATAGATGAGAAAGACATTTCCAGGGTTGGAAAACTTTAACTTTTTTCTTATACAAAAGTAACTTACTAAAACAAATTTAGCTTATATTCTTAAAAGGAACATATTGGTGTATGAAATCTGAAAAATCAAAAAGAATGGTTCCAGGGCTGGAAAACTTACACTTTTTGTGATATAAAAAATTAACTACCGAAAATTAATTTTTATTTTTTTTATAAAATAAACTTATTTTATACTTCAGTAAGAATGAATTTGGTATTTCAGATTTAAAAAAATTAAAACGAAGTTTCCAGGGTTGGAAAACCTTATTTTTTATACAAAAGTAACTTACTAAAACAAATGTTTCCTTTTTTCTATAAATTAAACAAATCTTAAATTCTTAAAAGAAAGAGATTGGTGTAAGAAATCAGAAAAATCAAAAAGAATGATTTCAGGGCTGGGAAACTTATACTTTTTGTGATATATAAAAGTAACTAGGTCTAATTAATTTTTATCTTTTCATTTATAGATTATACATATTTTACGTTTTGGAAAGAAAAGTTTGGTGCAGAAAATTATAAAAATAAAAACCACAACTCCAGAGCTGGAAACTTTGGACTTTTTTTCTGGATATTAAAATAACTAAATAAAACATTTTTTTTTTATTTCCTTTTTTCTTTTTTGACTTAACACACTTTCTATATTTTTTTAAGAACTACTAGATTGATATAAGGAATCAGAAAAATCTAATTTAATGATTCTACTAGGGTTTGTAAATTTATTTTTTTGTACATAAATGTAACTAGGTCAAATTATTTTTTTCTTTTTGTTTATACTTTATGTATGTGCTTATGTATGTATCTCTATACTACATAAAAACACTTTGGTAAAGGGTATATAAGATTCGGCACAGCCGAATACAGCACTCTTACTTGTTTAAAGTTGTTTTAACTTAAAGTAATTTAAGTTACAGGTTCACTGCCAAGGCTGCATAATTACAACAAAAAAAAATATAAATAAAAAATAAACGTATTAAGTCAATTATTGGTTTTTGAAAAGTTTTCTGTATGCAGACGAGACACAAACAAACTTCAGTCATTTTTAGATATTTTCTCTGCAGTTAAATAAACTAGTTATTGTAGGAAAAAACCGGTACTCTGCTGGAGAATGTGTTGAACATCTGCAAAAAAAATCAATGCTTATGATGATGATGATGATGACGTTGTTGATAGTATTAAAGAGTTTTAAGTTTGGGGTCACGTCCAAAAAGTCTTTGCAGAACTATAAAAGTATTGTAAAATATCTACTACGCAGATGCAGTTGTAATTTTTACAAAATATTTAAGCTTAGTACATTTATAACATGAATATTTGTTTGATCTTTATACTAAAAGTCAACTTAGCGATAATAATTAATACGTAAGTATGTTTACATTTTTGTAAATACTTGTATCAGTTTAAAAAAAATAAATTTTACAAAGAGAGATGAAGGAACGCTGCTCGTGTTAGCATGTTATTTGTTTTTGATTTTTTTTTTTGGGTTTTTGTACGATTTAAAAGTTGTTAGTTACACACCGTGATATTATAATTTCAAGTTTTCGCAGTTGATTAATTATGTTACAAAACACCCAAAACGCTTCAAATATTTAGAATTTGTTAGTTAAGCAATGTTTTCATTGAAATGATGGAATTTTAATGCAGAAGTTTTCAAGGCCTTCCAAACAAGTCAATAAACTGATTTCCTCTCATAGAAAGTTCGACCCATTAAAATATTTTTGAACCTCATATATATTCACATCAGTTCTGTTATTAAATTGAATTAAAATTCGATCATACATTTACATAGAAGAAGTGTTTTTGAGCCCGATAGAACTTTTAGTTGCAAAAAGTAACAAAATATCAATACATGATACCATTCAATACATGATGCCGTCAATACATGATGACACTTAAAAATTATTTCGGTCTTATGCCCACAGCGGTTGTTCTTGACAAAAAGCATTATGGACGTACAAATTTGGGCAACTTTTTCCAACATTGCTGGATGTATCTCAATAATAAAATGAACAATGTTGACCTCCAAGGTGTCAGTTATTGCTTGTTTATCAGCATAAGCCACTGACTTCATGTGGCACCCCAAAAAATAATCGAGAAGCTTCAAATCGCACAACCTTCGAGCTCAATTGACTAGACTAATTCCCAAAAAAAAACAAAATTATCTTCAAATTTTGATTTCAATAAGTAAGTCAGGATGGATAATTTGATAACGTTGTTCAAGCATGAATCTATTCATAATGATTTCTTGTTTTATAATATTTTCATAATGTGCTGGTGACTTTCTTCACTCCATTAACAATTACACCTTGTGTAATTTTTTAAGCCATGGAAATATAACCATATACGGATACCACTACGTGATAAAAGACCAAAAAAAAAAAGACCCGTGTCTTCCAGTTTTGCCTCAAGTCATGCACTTTTTTATGGGCCCCCAAAGCCTTGGGGCCTCGGTGTCATTTTTGCATTTTATCAGGCTCATATCTTGCAAGCCATTTGGAAGTTTGATTTACTCTCTGTCACAAAAAACAAAAATTTAGAAAACTCAAAATCAAAAAAACTTCATCTTCAAGCTCAAAATCGTAAAAATTTTTAAAAAATTCCATTTTTACCTTTTTTTCTCCTGTTCAGGTCCACAAAAATGGACCTAGGATCTCAATAAACATTTTTTAGAACATATAAACTTCCTAGGAATAATTTTTAACACCGCTTAGGTAGCGCTTAAGTATCCGCAAAAGTTAAAAATTTCCCGAAATTTTTTTAATTTCATTTGCTTGGAAATTTTTCACTTTTGCGGCTATCTAAGCGCTACCTAAACGGTGTTAAGAATCATTCCAAGGAACTTCATATGTTCTAAAAAGTTGTTTACCAATATCTTAGGTACATTTTTGTAGCAGATTGTTTGCTTAAGTTTTGAAGGGTTTGCTACTTATGGATCTGAAAAAGGAAAAAAGGTAAAAAAATTATATTTTTTAAATTTTTTTTCGATTTTGATCTTGAAGATGAAGTTTTTTTGATTTTATATGTTCACAATCTTGGTTCTTTATGACATGAGCTACAATTTTTTTCAGATGGTTAATCAAAATTGCAAACGGTTTGCAAAATATGAGCCTGAGAAATTGCAAAAATGACATCGAGGCCCCAAATCTTTGGGGGCCCATAAGGTCTTTATTTTGTCTTTTATCACGCATATGGTTACATTTTTTCGTGTTGCACTGTATTATTTACTTAATTATTTTGATATAATAACTAATTTTAGCAACTTTCCCTAGCCGGATTCCACTTTGAAACAGGTTTTTCCATATAAAATTATTACCTTAATTTTTCAAAAACCAACTCAAGCCATAATAATCACTTATGAATGCACTATTAAACGTTTTTGTTTGAAAAAAAGAAAATTGTTTTACGTTCTTTCTTAAATACTCGTACACATGCAGGCATACCTACATATATAAAAATGTTTGTATGTGTGAACAAAAACATCTCTGTAGGAAGCTTGGGGTCAAACACCCGCAACTCAACACTTTTGTCGACCGACAATGGTGACATTGTCAATGAAGCCTCTAAATATTAAAATTTGCTCTTGATGGGTAGAAAAGACTTGACAGCTACACATTCTCAGCTGAGTGATAATTTATCGGGGGCATAGAATTTTTTATCCAAACAATATTTTTCCCAAAAATAACTACCTTAGTCAATAGTATTCATGTCAGTAGTGTTTACTGGAGTTACGGAAATGTGATAGTGATTCCCTATCTCCAGTCCCAACAGATGATTCCAAAAGCACTACCCAGCCAACGTCAGTAGTAGATTTACAATAACATGCACTTGTTATATACATATAGCAAAAATCATTGTCTGAACTTTGATTTGTCAGTAGTAATAAAGAATGCATCATTACTATTTTGTTATTGGTGCTTCCTACAGGGGTTTTTATGCATTTATAAGATATATTGATAGCATGTAGATATGTGCATTAGGGTAGCTCCAAAAGCGGTTGGTCTAGTCAACCATCCTCTTGAATCAAAGCTTAGTTCAAGACGATTTTGGAATTTTTTGCCAGGAGCGTGTTTCGAACACTGCGTTGCCATTTGTAATCCAATTCTAATATATGGTACATTGTTATTCATGGCTTTATAAGAGCTAAAAATTTTTACTTAATAATTTTTCATTCCGACGTCAAATTAGAATTTAGACCTTCAATAAGAAAATGAAATAAGACCCAATAAAATTAAAGAATTTTTAATAAGGCAGTTTTCTATATATTTTGTGTTTTATTCCATCGGGCCTTATTTCGTCTTGAGCTTGATTTCATCGGGCTTAATTTCATTTATATTGGGGTTTTCTTCACAAATTTTCTCTTGGGCCTTATTTCATTCTGTTTGGCTTTTATTTTATTGGGGATTATTTCATTTCTTATTTGGGGGTTATTTCCTTGGCCTTCATTGCACCGTTATTTTTAATTTTAAGGAAAACTGTTTAAATTTCTGGATATTTTTGCCTCAAAAGCTCTCATTTTTTATTTAAAATAAATGGCAACCCTTTTTACTAAAAATTGCACTTTTCTAATCTTTTTTTTAACTTTTGTAGAAAAAAATTGCAAGCATATTTAAATAGCCTTTGATATTTATACTTAGATTGTTATTATATTTATATAATGCGCATGTTATGAGATATAAACAACGAAGTTGCCATATTTTTGCAGCACTTTTTAAAAATTAATTATTAAGGATACAATTTGTTGAAGAAAAAACAAATTGTAGTACAGCAATAGAAAGTTTTTAATTTTGGCAAATACACTGCGCATCACCTGAATAAGGAATTTAATTTTTACAATTTTGAAGGGCCCAGCAAGGCATTGCTTTGTTTTTTTTTTCTTCGTTGAAGAAACGAAGTACTCAACATTTTCTAATTTTATTTCTGTTTTCATATAAATATCACTTCTGAGTCACAACTTATTCAATAAGGGCCTAATAGTTTTTGAACAAATAATTTTTAAATTTCAAAAAAGTATTTGCATATCTAATCGGTATTATAACATCAATTTCATACAAATTAATTAGTCTTTATTTGAACTTTAAAAAACAATGGGACGCGCAAGAACTGTTCACGCTTTAATAATTTAGTAAGGGAATGATCGGTATATCTTTAATATACCGCTATAATATATATATATATATATATATATATATACCGCTATAATATATATATATATATATATATATATATATATATATATATATATATATATATATATATATATATATATACATATATATATATATAATCTAGTGATATTGAGCTCCAGGAATTTCTTATTACGTCTTTTAAATACTCGTTTATACTAGGTTGCATTAAGCCAAGCCTTCGCAGGCTTTTCTTGCCAGCCATCTTCAGACTTTTTACATTATAATTCAGAGTTGTATTAGTGCCAATTGGGGCACAACAATGCTCTTATATCTCTTCTACATTATAAAATAAACAAGTTTTTGAATTTTGGAAAAGCTCCACTACTATTTTCCATTTCAAATATGAAGTAGATAGTGTCATGACGAAGTAAACCACAACTTCACCTTATCTGCTGTGTGTTCGTTGCAAAAATATTTCCTATTTATTTTTCTTAAGTAGTGGAAATAAAACTTGTATTCATCCGGCCCATCGATATTAAACTTTTTCCCGCCAGAAAAATGTTCTATAGTTTAGAAATTTTATTTCCTTATTTAAGTATTTCACAGTATATACAAAATTAGATACCGCACTAGTTCATTTACGGTTTTTAATTGTATATGCTCTTACACTAAAAAATAAGAATGTAAAAAAAATGATGTAAGATTTTACAGTGCGTAGATATGGCCACTGTGCATTGATTTATTACAATAAGTAAAAAATTTTGAGTCGATTCCTTTTAAAGAAACCAGTGCAGCTTTCGTAAAGCATTCACTTACATTCTAAAAATATACATACGTTCAGTATTTTGAGAATGACACGAAAATTTTAAAAATTTATTATTTAGTTACAGGTATTTATGCACCTGGTATTGCAAATATTTCATGAAATTAATTTTGGTATTTCACCAGTTCGATCAAACTACCTTAATACTTATCGTACATACTTGAATACTAATGTACATACGAACACAGATACATTCTCATATACATATGTATGTATGTAAGTTTATTATGAGAATTCAAAGTTCAAGACACTTATTATATAGAAAAGTAATTATAACATTTTTTATTTAATTATAACAACAAAAGCTTAATAAACATATACATATGTACGTAAATATACATGTCTATATGTTAAATATATTCAAACAGCCATACAAGTTTTTGTGATTTAAATTTTACAACACACTTTTACTTAAGTACGCGAACCAGTGTTGCCCGTTTTTTTCTAGAGCTAATACCCAATTTTTGGTTTCTCATCCCCAAAAATACCCAAATTGAGTTTTTTGGATTCAAATATGTCTTTTTTGAAAAAACTTAAATTATCTAATTTTATTTAAAATATGATGACAAATATAATATATTTATTCAATAAAATTAAAAAAATATATATTTTTTATGATTGAAAGAAAAAAAATATAAACTAACCATCAAAAAAAAAAAGAAAATTTAAAATATAATCCAGAAGAAGTAAACAAAAGGTTCACGAAATATAAGACTAAAATATATAAAATTGACCTTAAGCTTAAAAAAATATTTTTCATTGAACATTATATCGATAGCTATATTTACATTTATATTAATTAAATTTGTACTTATAAAACTTGTAAAGAAAAAATTATACATAGTTTAATATACACAACTTAAAAAAAATTTAGCCTTAGAATCCAAATCTTCTGATTCCTCAGCCTCAGAAATTGTGTTGTACATAGTACTTGCATTAAAAAGCTTAAGCATTTCAGCAGAAGGATTAACAACAACAAGTCATATTGCATTTTATAACGAATTTTGGTTTTAGTAGTGTTCATTATTGGTTAATCTGCTTTGATACTTCTTCTTTATAATAAACCATTCACTATGAACAATGACACACATTTTTAAGCTCAAAAATTATTCTTGTTACCATCAGTCATAAGAAAAATCCCCAAAAATCCCCAAAAATTCGGTTATCATCCCCAACAAATCCCTAGATCCATAACACGTCATTTTTATCCCCGATCGCGAAAAATAAATCTCCAATTTTGGGACAAATCCCCTAAACTGGCAACGCTGACGCGAAGTAAAACCCAATTATTACTACTCTCGCTCTTTTAATTAATTAATCATTTTGCATTCTCTTTTTCTCGCCAAGTACATATACAATACTCAGCCTTAATTTCAAATTCTATGCTCAACATTATTAAAATCAATAAAAGAATCAATTGAATAAAAACAATAATAATGCATACATACGCACGTGGACATTTGCACATACAAACGTATAACAACAGAGTTACCATTGTGTCAAATAGTGCTGGATTTTTTAGAGCATATATATCTAAATGAAAGTATTTTGCTTCAATTTATAGAAAATGAGAATTTTCTGAAACTATTTTACAATAACTTCTTATGTGGTAATTAATTAATTGTAAGTAATTTTAACATTTTCTATTTTGGATAATGACAGTAATGTCTGCCCTTCGAAAGTATACAACAAATTTTTATTAAATTCAAGATATAAATACGTCTCTATATAAAAAACATACAAGCATTACATATTTTTCAATTAAAACTATAACCAAGAACAAGGAGCAATGGGCTATATCTGATGTTTGAAAATATCGAACTGATTTGTATGATATTCAAAACATAGATAAACCTCCGTCTAAAAAGACCCACATGTTTTATATATTTTTAAAACTTAAACTAGAGCCGTTGAGAGGATGCAGTGGGGCAATTTTTGCCCCTCCGAAGCTAATCAGCCGATTTTTATGATATTCAAAAATTAATTTTAATAATTTGAAAAAATAATAGACAAAAACTGAGCATTTAGCTAACTTTAATTATTATTCGAACTCCAATTGTTTCTATATTTATGATTTTAATAGACTAAAGCATTTATTTGTTCATTATAAGCGTATAATTTTCAGAGAAGTTTTATTTATAAAACTATGAAATACTAATGCGAAACTGTTGGGTTAGGAAAAGTTTCCCATTATAATCCTTAGTTAACTCATTATAAACGAACTCCAATATATAAAAAATAATTTACGGCTATATTTGCTTATGTATGGGTCGGTTATATATTATAACTTTAAAATAACTAAATTTTATAAGATTTAATTTAAAAAAATTATCTGGCAATATTGATGATTTATATGAGTATTAAAACATTTGCTGGGTTCTAGTGACAATAGTCTTATTAAGTTGTATATGCGATTTTTATTATTAAGCAATTGGTGTTAGTGAGATGACGATATTTTATATGTGATGGTAGTGGTAGTGTTGGTGGTGGTCGCTACACAGTCAGTACCCACATTAGTTGTTATATATTTTTTTTTTAAATAGAAATTAGTTGCGATCGCACCGGGTGTGTGAGCGGTTGATTTTTTACAATAATAGTTTTCATTAGTTAATTTTTATATTCATTCATATCGTGCTACTTCGAGAAGAAGGGTTGTTTGTATAAAAATTGATTGCGTTTATTGTTTATTTAAATAGAACGACACATAAAGAGCCCTTTGATTGCGTACGATTCGTAACTCAAAAAAAAAAACGCGCAGTTTATTAAATATTTTTTTGTTTTAATAATCTATACATATAATTGTATAGTTTTGTGATTTAAAAAAGAAATTTTAAAACAAAGCAATACAAAAATAAAAAATTACACTGTGTTAAAAAAAATAAAACTTGCTGTGATTTTATTTTGAATGTTTAGTTAAATAAAGTTCATTGAAAAAAATAATAATAATAAATAAGCAAAATGGTTGAAAAAGAAAATAAAAACCTTTTAACTGACAATAGGCAGGTAAAGGTCCAAATTGTGCCGATGCAAACAAAAACCCTACAACATTTGCCCAAGCGACCAGCCGTTGATTTGGCTTTTCAC
This sequence comes from Tachina grossa, assembly GCA_949987645.1. Classification (NCBI taxonomy): domain Eukaryota; kingdom Metazoa; phylum Arthropoda; class Insecta; order Diptera; family Tachinidae; genus Tachina; species Tachina grossa. Next base: position 34,566,858 of record OX465275.1, read on the forward strand.
AACTTAACCTACAGAGTTAAAGAAGGCAACAGAAGCAGTAAGTACACAGATTTTATTACCTACATACATATCGCTCATTTGCTTCAATAGTGGCATAACTCAAAAAATGAGTTTTTTGAGTTAATAATGCAGAAAGATGCGGCATTTTGTATTTTATCTTGTGCAAAAATTTCATATAAATAGCTTGTACCATCACCTCCTGAGAGAAGAATTTTTTTTCATTTCTCCATTGAGTTGTATGCAAAATAAAAACTTAAAACGCGTTTTCTGCAAAACTGGTTTTTTTGAGTTGTGCCACTATTGAAGTAAATGAGTGATATGTAGATCTTTTTAAGTTTTTGAGATATTTATCTAAGAAAATTTTTATTAATATGCACTTTTAATTAAAATAAAAGTTTCTGAAAGCTGTAAAAAAATTTCACTCTTGTCTGCATATATGTACATACATGTATGTGCATATCTTGGAAGTATGTAAATATTTACATATTAATGCATATACATATGTATATACATACATATCGTCACTTAAATTCCAAAAGGCCGTAACAATCACAAAATTCAAAACAGGCCTTATACCTACATCTTTTCTTAAAATTATACTCACACATGTTCAACTTTACACATTATTCAATTTGGCACCTAACAAATAAATAGTCTTAAATTTATAAGGTTTTTTGCTTCTCCTTTAAAAAAAAAATTAAAAAGTGTACTTAGCGATTTTTTTTGATTTTAGGTGACGATATGTGTGCAAGTGTGCATTTAGTGTAGTCATGTGCATACTTAAGTACATCATACATACATACATACATATCTACTTTTTTATGAACATACTTACATACATACAAATGCAGATTTCTGTTTCATCGTTATTTCTTCAGATTTTTATTACATCTCTTTTTATATTTTGCTTTTTTATTCACTTTAATTTTTTTTTAAATTTAATTTACGGTCTTTTCAATTTATTTACTCAATTTCTTTTATATCTTATAGTATTTTACATTGTTTTATTTTTGCTTCTTTGTTTGTCAGTGGTATTTTTTCAATCAGTATAAATATTTTTTTTTTTTAGTTTTCATTATCTACATATTCTTACTTGTGGGATTCGTTTGAGTTGTGTCGTGTTCTTTGTTCTAACTAGAATGATCGGTTTTGTTTTTTTTTTTGTAGACAATGTTGCCATACCAAAAAGAAATGGCAAATTAATCTACGTATGTACAGGGTTTTTTAAAAGAATGTGTGTATATATACAAATAAGCTGGTAGATATCTTATAAAAAAAATTTAAAAAAAAAATAGCAAGCCAGTTGTGCACAAAATTTTCAGAGAAACTTTTTCCTTATTTTGAAAAATTATTTGCATATTTACAGGTAAAACAAGATATATGAAAGCAAAACAGCTGACTTCGAAAATTCGAGATTCTCTATTTTTAAAATTAATTTTCTTATTGGCTATTTAGAACGTGTCGTGAACATATTTAAAATCATGTTGATTGCTTATTAACTATCGTACAAATTTTGAGTTAGCTAGGGTAGTTATTTGCTTTTATTTATTTTAGCACTATGGGACTAATATACAAATTTTCATTCATATAAATTTAACACAAAACTATGTAAAATGTATAAAATATGTATATAATTTAATATTTGCAGAAGCGATTTTTTTAGTGTAACGATATAAATACATTCTCACTTCAATGATCAATGAACTAGAATGGTGGATTTTATGCATTTTAGACAAGCAAAGCTTACTTTGCAAAGTCTTGAGTTTGGCGGAGAGAAGGGAAGGAGAATTAAAGCTCTATTCTCTTCTCTCCCACAAACTCGTGTATTTTTATATGTATGTGTATTTATAATTTTTGTTGTTTATTTAATTTAAAAATTCATTCGCACTTTTAGGTAAAAAAAATATTAGAAGTAGAAAAATGCAGCCTTGGTGGGTGGGGTTACGCCTATTAAAATTTTTTATAATATTTAACGCGGTTCTACTTAACCGATTTTTACGAAATTTACCACGCACCTTGAGCTCGAAAATAGACACAATGCTCTATTTAAAAAATGGGCGGAGTCACGCGCCTTAAAATTTAATATTTTATTTTAAGTGGATCTACTCTACCCATTTTGAAAAGACTTAATACGCACCCCAAGCTCTGAAAAACACACAATCTTGCATTAAAAATTGTCTTCGGCACACCCATTAAAATTTAATTTCATATTTCACGTACTTCTTTCCTCTTATCTTATTCTATCAAATCTGCATTGAAGTCGGGGTTTTTTTTGCAGAAAGTGTTATTATTTATTTATTAATAATTATTTATCATTTATTTTTATTTAATTATTTTTTTTATAAATTAAAAATTCATTCGCACACTTTTGGGTAAAACAAAAAAAAAAGCTGACTTCAAGCCGTCTTTGTTTTTTGTTTTGTTGACAGTGTTGCCATATCAAAGTAATGGGAAACTAATACTCACAGTATTTCAAAAGAATGTGTACATTATTTGGATAAAAATTAATAATCAAGTAAAAATATATGAATTAGACAAATTCAGCCCATTACAAAAATGCCCAGTAAATTTTTTATTTATTTATTCCTAAAATTTCTTTGCAATTTTTTAGGTAAAACCAAAAACAGCTGACTTCGAAAATTCGAAATTAGCAATTTTTTATTATTTTTCTCACTGCCTGCTTAGAAGAAAAGGATTTTATTCTCTATTAAAATTATTCCCAGTGAATCATAAGCCTGCGGAATAATTGAAGTCATTATTAATTATAACAAAAAAAAAAATATATATGCATTAATGAAATTTTTTTGATTCATTATATGTATATCATTATTATTTATTATTCACTAGTATTTTCATTACAAAAAAAAAATAAATAAATAAATAATTATGTATGTTCAAAGCCCTCGTTGTTCAACTTCTAAGAAAATATAACATAGATATGGAGTATTCGTAATTGAATTTGTATATCATTTTAGAAATATGGGCCCATCATCATATGCTCAAACAACTAAGTTCTATATAACCAAAGGCATTGAAAAGCCATTCTGGGTGGGGGCACTCCCCTCCCCAACAAAATTGTTTTTGCCCCCTGGAGTTATTAAAAATTTAATGTAATTATCTATTTGTGTATTACTCATGAATATCAACAGGTATATATAATGTCCTCACCCTCTTCCCCAAAATGTTTAGCTCCGCCAATGTACAGAACTAGATAAATAAATAGTATTGGAGCTACTATAAAAAGGCCTTAGTACAAATTAGAGCTTCTTCTTGATCTGAAATGCAAAATTTGGTTACTTATTGTTGGAATAAAAAATGGAAACACAAATGATAAAAAAAATAGCCGGTAGCCAAATTATCAGACGACAAAAAGAAGAAGAACATTTTTATGTACAACCTATTTTGAAAACAATAAATTATATATTTTAAATTTAGGTAATTTATTCATTCAACAGGCAAACTAGACAATGGCGTCTCATAAAAAGCAAATTCCTGATTTTTTTTAAATATAATGAATTCGTGTTATTGCTTCTTATTAAAACTGTTTTTTAATTATCTTATTATTTTTGTTTAACAAATCAGTTGATTCCAGAGATTTAAATTAAAGTTAATTTTTAGTATGAGTTTATTGCGTTGCGTTCTTCTACGGCTCAGTCAAATGTATAAAATTTCCACTGGCATGATTTAGACAAATCATGTTAATTCATCAAAACCAAAAATTAAAGCAAAATAAATGTTAATAAAGGGTGGCGTTGGCTGAAGTAGTTAGTGCGTTTACTACAAAACCAATGGTCCTGGGTTTGAGCCCGGTATCCGATAGTCATTAAAATAATAAGATCACTAAATTTTCTGATGCGCATTAGTGTCCCTTTGTATCAGTTGTTGTAGGAAAGTTCAAGTGATGAAGGCATAAGGCACTGGTCACTGAACTATACCGGCTTCAGCAGATACTTATCCTAATGTAACATCAGAATGCCCTCCTTCGTCGGTATTGTGATCATCAGCGAAGTAAAATAACCAATAAAAAATTTCTACCGAACACAGCTTCAAAAATGTTATGCGCCTCATTGACACCATAGACGTTGCAACTCTGCATTACAACGTGCAAAACGTAGAGTTGCAAAAGAAAGAAGCTTTGCTCTATCTCTTTCTTCACTACATCTCTTCTCTATCACTTTCCCTTTCTTAAAGAAGGTAATACCTACTCGTATAAGTCCCAAATCACACTGTGCAAATCTTATTGCTAAGCTGATTAGTTTCAGGGAGAGAGAGACGAGGGGAACAGCAACGTTTCTTTTCCCCCCGTCTCTCTCCCCTAATAAACTAATCAGCTTAGCAATAAGACTTGCATAGTGTAAATAGGGACTAAGTGGTAGTAGCCACTCATTGCTTCTTAAAAAAAAAATGTACACTCAGTGTCATAGAAATGAGGCACAGGTTTTAGAAGAATTCATTTCCGTATAATTGCACCGAATTATTTTTGAGAAAACAACAGAGTGCTGCACAAGTCTTAAAACTTATAAATAAGGTTGTGAAATAAATTTTCGCTTTGACCTTAGATCACTTAGATCTTAGAAAAAAACAAAACTTGATGTATTAATTTATAATATATATTTTTATCTCTAGAATTTTCTTTTAACCATAATTATTTAGTAATTTTCATTTCAAATTTAAATTGCTGGTCTGTTGTTAACTGAAGATTTAATTTAGATCGCACTTCAAATGAAAGCAATTATAAGTACGTGTTTCTTACTTTAACAACATTTTACGAACGTCAAATGAAAAAATACACAATATATTAAACTTATTTTTTTAATTACTGGATTTTACTAACCCCATACATTTGTATGTATCTTAAAAACTATTTTTTTTCATTATTGAAATACAATACGATTTAAAATCCAAAGTCCAAAACAATAATACAAATAAAGTAAAGTGTTGCTATATAATCATTTTGTTCTAAAATCACAATTGTTATGTATATATAAATACGCAAATATCGTTACCTTAATATAGAAAGGCACCAACTTATTATTTTTTTGAAATCGAGATTTTTTAATTTTTCGATACATTAAATGTTCTTCTATAGAAATATACAAAAACTTAAAAAAAATATCAGTCAGGGCCTTTCTATATTAAAATAACGATATGTATGTACATTTACACATATGTATATTTATACATTTCATTGTTTTAAATTGTTTAATTAAGAGCTTATTGTGTAATAGATCGCTCTGAGTAAAATCTATTAACTAAACTAACGATTAATTTTAAAGGAAGTTCAGCAGAACTATTTCATGAACTTAGCAAAAGAAATTTATTAAATTTATAGAAGTAGTTAAAAAAAATTCAAGGCCTCCAGATGTATGTTAACTGAATGAGAGCATGTGCATTAGGGTTGAGCGATATTTAGAAACCTGTTACTTTTTCACAGCGATTGAAAAATCACAAATCACAACTGTCACTGAATTTATCAAGTAACAGGTTTTGGAATATAGTTCTTTCATACAAACTGTGATTGTTCTTGCATGCTTACTTTACAGTAAATAAAGCTACCACATTAATTTTTTTCATACCTTCAGCTTTTGTCAACAAAAAAATCGTCAAATCGTGTCAAATCATCTTTTCTGGTAACTACATATGTACAAATCACATTTTTATATTTGCAATTTTATTGTCTCTCTGTCTCTTATATTTTTTTTTATTTTTTCTCAATATTTGAACGGGATTGATTGCTAATTGCTTGTTCTTGCTGCTCTTCTTATTAGTATTTACCCTAAAGGAAATGTCGATGGTGAAAATGTACTGAGTCGCTTTTGACTTTGTCACCAGTACTACTCTACAATTATTCCCCATACAATACTTTATGCTATAGACATTTATCATGTGCTAGTCATTGAAAATCTACTAGTAACACTAAAACCATTGACTAGGTAGTGAATTCATAGTTCTTATGGGAACATGGAGACATACCAACCAGACATTTACTGGTACATTTCTATACCTTACGTACATACAAATTTATGTATATTGACAAGTTGTTGCAAAATCCACTAGAAATACACCACATCTGTTTTCTCTCTTTCTTTTATACTGACGAGTAGAAGAGAAATTGTAGACAATGTAACTACTACCAGAGTTTTAGTGTTGACAAAGAGACACTTGGCCCCAGTCTGACTGCAGGGTATCAAAATACCAATACTAATAAATACTTTTAAAGCAGAAGAGCTGAAATGTGTTAAACCGTAATCACAGTCACTGTTTAATTTCACTGCTGCTTTTTTTATCAGATTTTCTCAAAATAACAGAACTGCTACAAACCAAATACTGCTAAACTGTGATCACAGTCACAGTTTAAAAGAACAGCGATTTAGAAATCACGTTCACAAGGAGCAACATTATTAAAAAATCACGCTTTCGCTTATCACTAATGTGCATATCCACAAATGACTCAAAATAATGCTGGAGAAATGCAAGCAATTTTTTTTGCTGCTCCCAGAAGTCTGAAATTTTTCAGAGGTGATTTTTATTTGCCTACCACTCCAACAGAACTACTGCCTCGCTCGAGACAGGTTGTAACCGAGAGTTGCGTATGATCGCATACTTTGCAAGTTACTTTTTGCTCCCACTTGTTAACTTATTTTTTTCCAAAAATGCAAACCGCAAGGCTACTTTGGCTTGTCTGCAGAAACATCCAGAGTCTCAGACAGGAATTAAACCTGCAACCCGCCGACTGCGAGATTAGTATGCTGCCTACTAGCCAAGAGGGTTCTCAAAAATCTCTCACCAATTATGTAAAACTCTGATTCCTTGAAAGCGCTACAAATCAGGGTTGCCAGATGTGCGAATTTATCACCAAACGTGGCGATTTTTCTAACTTCAAAATTTTTGCAATTCAGGAAAATTAGTTGCTTGAAGCAGAACTTTTAAAAATAAATTGTACTAAGACTCGTCTGCAAGAAGTTAAAACAATTTGGTTTTGATGATTTTACTTATATATAGTAGAAAAATTTACAAGAAATAATTTTTGGAGATTTTATTTCTACTTTTGGCAATACGATTATTTTATAAAGATTTATATTAAAAAAGTATTATATAAAACAAATATAATATCAAATATTAAGAAAAACTACATAAAATTGATTTTAGCTAGTTTTGGCGATTTTTTAAATCAATTTGGCGAAGATGTGAATTTTTAAAAAGGACGTCAGAAATGGTTTCATGCAAGTTTTGTTCTAAAAATCGATGACAAGTCACTGTAATTTTTCAAACATGTGCATTTACCTAATATCATATTTGATTACTAATGCTCGTTATTTCTAGCTATAGATATCTGTTAGTGTACACTGTACAGATATCTATCGTGTAAGTTAAATTTTAAAAGGCAAACTCGTAGGTAAAAACTTTAGGTAAACTCCCTGTTTGTAGAAATAACGGGCATAATTCTAATATTTCTACACAGAAAATTTTTTTCTCCAATTAACAACTTAAACTAAACAAACAATTACAACTGTAATTAAAATTATAAAATTATTAAACTTTTGTTTAAAAATTTAATTGATTAAAAGTCCAATTAAATAATTAATTGAGTCAATAAAATTTTTGTTTAAAATTTAATCAATTAAAAAATTTTATTGATTGCTTTAAAGATTTTTTTCTCAATTAAAATTGTTAATTGAAGAAATATTTTTTTTTTTGTGTAAAGATACAAAAACAAATTTCTTGTAATACAATTTATTTCAAAGCTTCTTCAAAAAAAAAAAAAAAAAAAAAAAAAAAAAAAAAAAAAAAAACTTTTTATGCTACACTAAATAATAACTTTATTTAGTTAAGAAAAATATAAAGATTTCCAAACAAGCCAAATAAACCTTCAAGCAACTTGTTGTTGTCCATTGCTGATAAGATTGATTACACAAACGATTATTTCAGCTAAGTATTAAGTAAGTCATACAATCAGACATAAATATGTCAATTAATCTATTTATTGTATCTTTTTTTATACAAAGTTTGATTAAATTCTGATTAATTTTTCAAGAAATACAAAGACCGTAAATCAAAAGATATGAAATTTACAGAAAAAACGTTGCAAACGCAAAATTAAACTGTTTTATAAAAAATAAGATTAAAGATTTGAATTTACTAACAATTTAATGGTTAAAAATGATTTATGCAGACAGTATTATTTTAAACAATAGTTCTCCGAAGATTCTTTTCCCCATTCCTTGTTCCCCTATTGAAAAAAAAAATATTTGCAAACTTAGAGCTAAAATAAAACCACTGGAAATAAAATAGCTGACTTCGAAATTCTCTTGCACTTTTTATTTCACTCGCCATTTATGTAAAAGGTCAGGATTTTGTTCCCGAAAAAAATTAATTCGCTGGGAGTTAGTTCCCTGTATCTTGAGACGAACAAATAAACCTAGTCGGCAATTTTTGATAAAAGGTTGATCGTTGGTTTTTACTTAACGGCTGATTGTTTGATCGCCTCCAACTCCAACTCTAACGAAGAAAAGATATGCCCTACTAAATACCGTTTTTTTTATAAACAAACACAGCCCACGAAGCGATTAGCTTGTCAGCGGAAAACACCCAGGGTATATGGAGGGAATCGAACCCACGACCTACATACTGAGAGGCTAGCATCGCTACCACTCAGCCACAGGGGCAACCTACTACATAGCGGCCTTGTACCTGGTTTAAACATTTTGACAGTTGGTAATGCAACAAAAGTTCGCTTGCAATCCACAATTTACCGACCGGTATGTGATAAATTTTATTCATGATTTCATAATTTCAATTTGTACGTATTATTAATATTTATTTAAAAAATATTTTTACAAAAGTTTTTTTTCTATTTTATAAAAAATTCTGCAATATTAGCTAAGAACTGCAATTTTTCGAGTTATAACACTCTTGCCGCAAAGGCGCGGTATGCATATTACTAAACGTCTTTAAAATTGTTGATTGCTTTTCGCAATAAGCATACAAACGAATGTTATCAGTATATTGCATTAAAGTTCTTTACTTGAATAAAGAATTACAATCTCATTTGCGTACATATGTACATACATATCGACATACAAAATTTAAAAGAGCGTCAGTTACATTTAAAAATATTTTACAAGAAAAGTAAAAAAACAAAACATTTTAAGTTTGAGTATGTTTAGTTCTCAGAGGCCTTTTGGCTTAATAAGTTCGATATTTTTGAGCACACACGGATAAAAATTTTTGAGAGTTCAAAGATTCTTGTTAATTACATCATATCACTCAAAAAGAAGAATTTTAAGTTTAAGATTTGCTAACACACACTAATAATCCCTTATTGTTATTGTTCAGTAAAATATTTTTTTTATTAAAAATACATTAAAATTGATTATTGAGGGGTTAGCTCTTTCCTATGCACATTTCACTGTTGCTAATGCAGATCATCAGGGTACATTTACCCAAAAATTTCTTAGAACAACTAGAGATATTAACTTAACTTCCATTTAGACAAAGTTGGAAGTTCAACTAATATTTTATTTTCAGCTGAAATGCAAAACCACGTAACTAAGAAAAAAATTCAAAAACACATTTTTAATTAATTATTGAGTATTACACTGAAACATATGTTCCTAAAAAAAATTCAAACATTTATCATAAAAATCAAGCGAATAATGAAAATAGAGAAACTTTACTTCAGTCACTTGAATAATTTTATTTCCCATAAAATTTAAAAAAGCGGAGTTACGTAATTTTGAATTTCAGCTAACGATATACATAGTATTTCATATAGAAAAAGTTACAATACAAACAACTTAATTTTAATAAACAAAGTGCAACAAGTGCAATTTTATATATAATAGGATTATACTCAGGGCAGTGTCAACTTGAATATATGATAGCGTTAATGATCATCATTACCATGTCTAAAATAATAATTAAGTTTGTTTAAAGTTAAATTGAAATGCAAAAAAAAAACAAATAAAAAATCTGATGATTCAGAAAATTCTGATGAACTAATAAAGATTTACATATGTATGACTTTACAACTTGTAATTTGCAAAACAATATTTACTAATGTATGTACACATATAAATGTACATCTTAAGGCTCAATCAGACGTGACATAACCATAGCCATACAAAACAGCTGTTCGAACCAAACTAATGGGCAACACTGTATATGATTATAGGTGACTCGCCATAACGCTCACCATAGAAACAAGTTGAATTTTGGTTTGGTTATGGCTATGGCATTATGGCTATGTCACGTCTAATTTAAGCTTTAGTATGTACGTGCTTACGCAGGTCTCTAATATATTATGGTTTTTCACATGAATCAAAAGTTTTGGGATGAAAATCATCATTTGCCGGGAAAAAGATTATATTTTGAAGAAAAAGTCATCACAAATCCAATTTTATTTTAAAATAAAAAAGCAACAGCAGTTTTCATAAAATAAAAGTTCAATATTTGCAGAAGATATGGGAAGAGAAAATAATTTTTTAATAAAACAAAAAAAAGCATCAAAAAGCTGGAACGTTTTCAGCACGAGTGATGTTTGACACTAATGACAAAAACTCTTTACAGCTAAAATTAACTTTACTAAAATTTGATAAAACAACGTTCTCTGAGCTCGTCATCTAAGTTTTGAATATCCTTTTCAGCAATTAAATTTGGAAAATGTTTTGATTAGTATTCGCTTACATAATTCAATGTAAAATTTAATACAATCCTCAATAAACTGATTTAATTTTTTTTTTACATAAAAATTTGCTTTAGAGCACAAAATTTTGGAAATTATTGAATATAAAACTTACAATTTCGGCTTTTAAAACAAAAGTAAAAAGAAAATACTTTGTTTAGTCATACTAACCATTAAATTTTGAACCAGAAATTTTTTTGTTCAAAGTTACACCCACACACATTTGCAATATTATTTTGCAATATTATTGGCATAATACATTGGATAAAATCAAAAGTCTTCTGATTTAGACTGCACAATAAAAACTATTTTTTTAATGTGTTGACAACATTGTACAACAACACAAGTAGAGTGAATAAAATCAATAAATAACAAGCCGCCACTAAACTCAATTTGTTTAAATATTTGTAACTATTGATAAAAATTGTAGAAAAATAATGAAAGTTGTACATATGTACATAAAGTATAAATCATAATTTTAAAAATGTAAAATCATCATTCAAGAAAAAAAATCATAAAATCAAATTTTGTCAAAAAAAAATCATCAAAACTATCATAAAATCATCTGGCAGCGCTGGTTGCCTGTTACACAGGTCCGTTATTTTGTTTGCTTGTGTGATGAAGACATAGAATATGTGTGTGTTGTAAGCAGTGTTGCCATATTTATTTTTCAAACATCTTCAAGTCGAGCAAAAAGAAATCTTTTTTTGTTACCAAAAACAGCGTTGTCAACTTTTAAATTTCAAAAAGCACTGAAACCAGGAAAAAAACACGTAATTTAAGTAAAAAAGCACTAAATTAAAATTTTTTGTTTTATAAAAAATATAGAAATCGGTTGACCCTGCATTTTATCCCTAAAACTTCAAATTTGAAGCATCCGATACATATTTTGATTCTATGAGAATTAGTGAATTCTAAAATCAATTTGACGAAACCTTTTTAAGTTATTATAAAAAATTCAATTTTTTTCGTCAACGAAGAAACTAATCACCTGAAATTAGTCAAATTAGCAGCAGTTGGCAAGTCTTTTTGACTTGCTGATTAGATTTTGAACTCGATGGGAGTAGTAGTTAATTTTTTTTAAATCAAGACTTTCAAAATTTAATTTTTATTAAACAATGCTGTGGAAACATTCTTTCACAGCAAACGCAATATTAATAAAAACAAAGTTACAAAATTAAAAAAAAGTAATTTGCAAGTTAACCAAGTTATATGAACTTAAATTATATGTACTATTATTTTAGAAAAAAAGGAACGAAGTAGGTTATAAATATGTAACCTAAAACGGCAGCTCTATTAGCAACACAATTTTCTCGTTTCAGACCGCTTTTATATAAAGGCAAGTGTAAGGACAATTTTTTACGTATTTTAGTCTTAAATAAAGTAATAAAGGTAAAAATGTGATCAACTTCTGCGTTTAAACATTAAAGTTTGATGGGAATGCAATATTGATAATGCCCCAAACGAGTTTCTATCAAATGAATCGTTATAAGACTTTATTTCTGCCCAAAACTCGATAGCGAACTCAAAGTTTCTCCATTGCATTAAGTGGATTATTCTCGATTTACTTTATATACTAGAAAATATTTCGCTATTAGACTATACTTGCATTATGCCTTCTTTGTCGTGTGGCAAAACACTGTTTCCATTAATTGTGCTTAAAATGTGAAAGTTTGAGAATAAAATGCACGCATTTCTTCAACCAAGTTTTGTACAATCTTATTAGAAAATTTGAAATGTTCCATTTAACTTCAGTGCTTATGTTTTTTAAATGTTAGACTTCTTCAAAAAATATATATATATTGTTACGAAAATAGCCGTCAACAATGTTAAGCAACATTACACAAAAATACTCCAACAGGGTTAATGTAAATGCTACGCGAAAATATTCCTACAGGGTCAAAACAAAGAATAGTCTAGAAAGTAGCCAACAACTAAATAAGCATGCCTAGCTTGATTAAACAAGCAAAAGCAACAACAACAAAAAAAAGCGTCTGCTTATTAAGAAGATTCACATATTTGTACACATACATACATGCCAATTCAAACGAAAAGCAAAAGATAAACAACCACCGTGTGTTGCTTAGTTAATGATGTACACACGTACGCATATACACATGTATGTACATAGTTACCACATGAACTTAATTAGGCAGCATATAAGATGATAATGATCGTCTAGACATTGCTTGAAACTTCTAGTGGAATTTCTGTGAAATATAAATAGAGGTGACGCATCCAATGAGTGAGTTAGTTGCAGTTGTAAGTCAGTCGCGAACAGTTATAGTTAGTGCTAATCAGAAACTAGTGAAGTTAAGAACTCGTTAGACAGTTGATAATTTAGTTGTGAATTAATAATAGTCTGTCGTGGTATTGAGATTATTGTGGAGTCTATCGTGTCGACTGGAGTAAAGGGAACAGCGCAGCGAATAGACGTGTATAAGGGTGTAAGTAAAGCCAGTGAGTCTTTATTGGTGTATCAACTGTGAGTGTCGGCAGAGTGAGTGCCGTGTGTGACAAGCAGCAGAGAAAGAAGTATTGGTGTATCAACTGTGAGTGACGGCAGAGTGAGTCTCGTAAGTGACGAGCAGTAGACAAAGAGGTGTCACGTGATTACTTGCGCAGCCAGCTAAGAGACGTGTGTAAACTACAGCGAGGAAGGCGTAGTGGTAACCAGTTGTGAATATCTGTGTGTAATTTATTAGTTTAAGTTGTATTAGTGTATTTAAGCTCTTGAGTAATTTAGTATAAGTCTATTTGTAAATAAAACTTGTATCATTCTTAACCCTAATTACTACACTCGGCTCTTGTATTCATTTGCAAATCTTCGGATCTACGGAAAAGCGTTTTTATAGAGAGAAAAACGTAACAATATATATTATATAAGGAAAATTCTTTTTGAATTTTGGGTCTAGTGCCACCGCCAAGAAATAAAAAGCACCAAAAATTAGTTTAAAAAAGCACCGACCACTAACTTCAATTTTTTTCGCGTCCAAAATTTCAAAAAGCACTAAAAACGGTGCGAAAAGCACTGAGTTGACAACGCTGCAGGGAAGTCCAAAAATGTTTTACAGCTGTATGGGTGAGAGAATTTGAATTACAATGAAACGAAAAAGTGGGCACAAAGATTTTAATTAAAATTTAATCACAAGAGTTTGTTTTGATTGTAAAAAAAAGCAAAAGGATATAGTTCAAACTGAATTTTTTATTATCCGATTTGGTAAAATTAAAAACTTTTCAGCACATTTTAAATTTTACTTTTTAAAAAACAAATAGTAAATTCCTTAATAAAAACTCCATCGGTAAACGTCTACCTTATATAACAATATATAAGGTCACTACGTTTGAAAGTTATTTTCGTTAATTAAAATATAACTTGTTTTCATTAGTTTCTTCCCCTGCAAACGTTTCCTAATTTTTCCTCATTATTATATGTAACCGTATTTATATGAAAAGTCTAATAACAACGCCTCTAAATAACATTTTATACTGCCTCTTATATGTTTAATAATATAAAAGACATTGCGCATTATCAAAGGCATTGTATATCGAAAAGTATTTTCTTTATTCTATCATTTATATTATCCACTGTTTTGGAAAAATATCAATACAGCCGCTACGCATGTTCACTCGTTGCTGTTTCATGTACGCATTGTTGCCATTTTAGCATTTTCACTGCTATATCTGTATTTTTGATTAGTTAAAAAGCATTCAACTTTTAAAAAATTTTGCTAAATGCTTTGTGGCAGAATTTGTTGAAAATAAGAAATTTTAATTTGTGACTATATAGACTATTATATTATATATTACAGGATAAAGGTTCCCTGTTGATCTGCACTAGCATTGAAATGCGCATATGATCCAGCTAACTCCTCAATAATCAATTTTAATGTATTTTTAATAAAGAAATATTTTACTGAATAAGTAAAATAATAATTTGGGATTATTACTGCGTTAAAAATTTTAAACTTAACTGTAACAATTCCAAAAAACACCAATTATTGACTATTTTATACTTGTATGTGCTATAAATATACGTGTAAATACTAATAAGTTTGTATGAACATGAAATTCAAAGCTATTTCAATAATATTTTTTAATTTAAATCTGGCATTATACTTTTGATCTGTAGAACATTTTAGCAGAATTTTTTTGAGATTTAGCATTCTCTCATCATCATTTTCTGGCAACACTGCATGTACGACTGAATAAAAGAGCATAAAATAAAATGAGGTGTGGCTTCTAAGCAATTGTTTGGTGAAATGGACAGCCATGTTTTACAACAAACACTCATTTGTATTCTATGTCCCGGTTCACACGTTTCAACTTTTGTTGCTCAACTCGTAATTCAGCTGTAAGAAAAAGAGATATTTGTCAGCGTTGTCAACTTTGAAATTTCAAAACGCACCAAAATGGAGAAAAAACGCGCCATTGGCAAAAAAAAACGCACCAACTTAGAATTTCTTTTTTTAGTTTAAAATGTTTATTCAATTAATTTTATTATTATATATTATTTTTTTGTGTGGTAAAAATGTAACACTTAAACAGGCTTTTATAGTTCAGGGTTAAAAAAATAAAAACTATAAAAACTTAACAAATTTGTTTATATTAATTTTTATTATAAATAAATTCTGTAAAAACTTTTTAAAGAGATTAACGATTAATAGCAAGAATTCAAAACTAATAAAAGTACTAAACTTTTTTATTCAAATATTTAAAAAAAATTATCAGAAGTTTAATACATTTACCCATATTTAAAATACAACAATAAAAACAAACAGCCTTTTACAATATGTGTACAAAATTAAAAAAACCAAAAAAAAAACTAAACAAATTCGTACATACATGGCACACAGGTGTTCTTAATTATGAAAGTGGTCCAAGTCATACGCATTTTTGATTCGATATAGTAAAATAAATTTATATTAATCGAGACTAGTACAACTCTAAATTAAACTGTTAAATTTATATTAATCGAGACTAGTACAACTCTAAATTAAACTGTTGCATAATAAACATATTTTTGGATTTGTTCAAATGTAATTTACTAAATATCTCGACCAAAGAAATGTATGACTTATAAACTTGCATTATTAAGGGCACATATATATGTTTGCAGGATGATACATTTTTGTACATTAATTTTATAAATTATATTTAAAACTTTTTAAAAAGAGATCAAATTAATAAAGCTAATATTTTTATCATTATTGTTATCATCGGGACATTAGACAGATTTCCTTTCAAATTGTGATGTGTTATAAACATCATTAGTATTAATATAGTAGTTAACACTAGCAGAAAGTTGGCAAGTTTCACCACAAGAATTTTGCGGTTTTAACCCATTGTTGAGTTAAATTTGCGTCGGTGCCACCAAAAATTAAAAAACGCACCGAAATCTTTAAAAAAAAGCGCACCACGCACCAACTAAGGAATTTTTCGCACAAAAATTTTCAAAAAGCACCCAAAATGTTGCGAAACGCACCAAGTTGACAACGCTGATATTTGTACTTCCGTCTCCGTCTTTCTTACAGCTGAATTACGAGTTGAGCAACAAAATTTGAAACGTGTGAACCGGGACTGTGATGATGTAGAGGAGCAGTAGAAAATTTTTTGTGCACGGTTGAGTGTGCAATCTTGGGCAATCTTGTCTTTTTTCATGGTTGTTGCCTGCCTTTTATAATATTCAATATGTCACTCGTTTGTCTGAATACACATGCAGCAATTTGTATTGAACAAATTTTCAGTGTGTGGTATATATAGATAGGATAAAATTATGAAAATATCCAGCCTTTTTATTTTATTTTTATGTGCTTGAACTCAAAAGTTGCTTTACAAAGATTGCTATGTGTAAATCAGCACTTTTATTATATTGTGAATAAATTTCAATTAGAATTTACATAAATTAAAATTAATTTAAATTATCGCCTTTCCTAAATAATTTATTCACAAATATGTTTTCTTAATCAGTTGTTAACAAAACAAAAACATAAAATTCATAAATAATTTTTAACTAACATTTTATTATTTACGCATTTAGCACGTTTATTAAAATTTTTTATTATAAATATATGTAAATATTTGCTATATTCGAACGCAAACATACATACATCCCGGTGTTTAAGCAAAAATATTTGTAAATATTTGGTGTTAAAAGCTTCTGTTAATATTTGCAAAATATTTTACTTCAACAACTAAAACTTTTTTTAAGAATATGTTTATTTTTCACTACCGGCACATGCCTAAACCTCTAAAATAAAATAAAATAAAAATTGTATAAACAAAAATTATTTATTGTCAACAACTTGTAAATGCGAAATTCAAAAGCTTTCGCTGAAGAACAAAATATTTCAATATGTACATTAGACTGGTCAATATTTTCGAAAATTTTATGAGTTAGTCTCTTCAAAACAATATTATATTTGAAAAAAAAACTTACTGAAAAGAATTTGATTTTTCTTTGCTGCAATTAAATAAAGATTCCTTCGCGTTATTTTAAATATACTCCTTATAAAAGTTTTTTTTTAACTTTTAATCTAAATAAATGCTTGCTCTGCTGATTTATTTTTAGTTAGTAATAAAAATAAAAAAATAAAATAAAAGAAACATTATTGCAAAAACTTTATCGAATATTCTTCACCTTCAAACAAAATCAAGCAATAGCTTAAATTCTTTCTATGTTTCTTCTAGCTGTGAGTGATCTCTGGACCTTGATCAATAAAATTTTATATAAATTTGTTTAGCTCTTTGTTAAAGTTGAACGTGATTTTACTGCAGCTTATGTCATTACTTTTTTATTGAACTTTTTATTGTATTCATTGTATTATTGTCGTTATTAATCACTTTTGAAATAAAACAAATTTTTTACTTGCTCCACGAAATTTGTGCCTAAAATATTAATTAATTTGCGACTGTTTTCTAGATTTTTAAATTGAAATACAAAAGAATATTTTATTTTTTTTTTTTTTTGTCAGTTTATTTACACAAAATACATATACACAAATAAAATCAAAAGTAATCGCATTATGTATTCAATTTCTTTATAAACAAATAACTCATTGTTAATTTTACATGATAATAATCACTTTGAGCAGAGAAGAGGAGAGCTCACGTAATTTGGGTGAGCCCATGAAAGAAATGTTATAACATATTTTTGGAAATTTCCACAATAGAAATGGAAATATTTTATAATTGAGACGTGATATTTTTCTATATTGAGTTATGCATTAATTGCCAACGTTTTAAAGTAGATGGCGTTAATAGTTTTGTTTTCAACTCTTTTTTATATGTACAAATAAAAAAATTAATCTGGAAAATTAAAGTCCAACTGTTAAAAAACTACGCTCTGAAAAGTCTTTTACTATAAAATATATTCTAGTGTAAGCAATGGGACTTATATTGTCAAGACTAGGTATTTCGACTTCGATACTGCAACTGTCATATTCTATGACTGCTTTGGCCTTAATAAGATGCTATTCATAAGGTATATTTAGTTCAACCTAATAATAACCAGCTGCAATTATCTACCAGATATTTTTATGACTATTTTTAATGCAACGCATTAATCAACAAGCGTTTCTTCCTCTGCTTCGGTCACACATAGTTGAATGGCCTTTTGTTAAAACATCATAATAAAACCTGACAAAAAAATCAATACTGAACTGAATATTAAATAAACAATATATACATATAAGTACAATAACCATAAAATAACACAATAATAATAACAATAATATCAATAACAAAAAACAGCATGGTAAATAAAAGACGTACGAATATAGACAAAAAAAACAAAGACTCAACTAAAATTTTTAACATTAATACGGAAGTGGTCGAAACAACCACCAAACACATACACACACACATGCATACATATTTATGTATGAACATATGGCCCATTTCTTGAAAAAGGTCATAACTCAAAAAAACTACTTACAGTAAAATTTAAACTTCGTTTTTAATGTACACCAGTGATCGGCAATGCATCGTTTTTTCACTAATCATACTGACTCATGAAATTTTAAATATATGTAAGTGAGAAGACATCATTTAAAGTTTAAATTTTAAACTCAACTACTCTAATTTACGCATACTCACAATTACGTTGATTTATAAGTATATGTTGAAATAAATATCAATGCTACTTCGATATCATAGTCATACCACACTTACACATATAAATCACCTCATTTTGATTTCTCATTTCAGAAATATACTTATAGTACTCACATTGATTCAGCTCACTCAACTCATGCATGTGTGTTTGTTTAAAAGTTTAGTCATTAGACTTGTGTCTAGACTTGTGTCCAACAGTTCATTTTGAACTAGTTCGTTCAGTTGGACACAAGTCCAAAAACATCAATGTAAATTAAATGGGTTTTGAAGCAACTTTTGATTCAAACGCTCTCAAACTAGTTCAAAAAGAACTGTTGGATACAAGTAGGCTTGGGTCGACCTCGTTCACTAGTTCATTTTTGCCACAAACCAACGATCAAACCTATGTAATTTAAATGGGTTTGATCATTGGTTTGTGGCAAAAATGAACTAGTGAACGAGTTCGACCCAAGTCTAACTGTTGGATACAAGTCTAAATGAGAACTTTAATGTTCGTATGCGAAGTTCGCATTGTGAATCATACTTATTTTGCATCGTCCATAGGCATTGAGTTAAGGAGAGTCGAAAACACCTAGACTTGTATCGAACTCATTCAGTAGCTCGTGTAATTTAAATGGCTTTGATCATTGGTTTGTGTTAAAAACTAGACTTGTATCGAACTCTTTCAGTAGCTCGTTTTTGACACAAACCAATGATCAAACCCATTTAAATTATATGGGTTTGCTCATTGGTTTGTGTCAAAAACGAGCTACTTAAAGAGTTCGATACAAGTCTATTAAAAACGAGCTACTGAATGAGTTCGATGCAAGCCTAAAATCAATAACGTCATAAATGTTGTTAAGTATGAGTTCGATGCGCACTTCAAACTTTCGAGTGAATATGATTCATAGATAACGTGAGCAGATGGTTTTTGCAAAAGGCAGGACATGATCGATCAAAAATAGGGTTTTTGAAGAAAATACCGCCAAAAAGCGGGATTTAAAAATTAATTCTTTTAGAAAGCGGGATGTGTACAAAGCTTCATATGTAATGAGAAAACACAGCTTTCAACTCAAAAAGAAACGCTTTTAAATAAACAAAAATATTTATCTATACAAATAAAAATCAAATGCCATCAAATCACATATTTCGGTGTTTTTTTTTTTTTTTTTTTTTTTTTTTTGTTGATGTGGAACATCCCATATATATATTTTATTTTGGAATATATTTGCATCTTATGAAGCAAGAAACGTAAAATTTTGTATGAGCAGCGATTTTGATAATGTGCGTTAACTTACAAAAAAGTTAGAATTGGATATGTGTCTTTCTTTCTTGTCTTCAAAAATTATATCTGTACTGATTTTCTCACATCGTATTACTGATGGTCTAGAAGCAGCAACAGGCTATAAGTTGTATAATGCTTAAAGTTTGCATGGCGCTTCCCACATAGAAGCAACATTGCTTTCAAGGTATCTTTGAACAGTCAATATTTTGAAATTTTTTCGTAAGCAGTAAAGGTATTATACAAAAGAGTCAATAATGGAGCAAAAAAAATGTCACCTCTTAAGTAAATTAAGTATTAGTTTCTTAATATCTTGGTATCTGTTTTAAATTCTGCTGCTTCTGCCGATGATAGAATATTATCGGTATTAGACAAGTGAGCGTGGCTCCTCTCAAATAGAGAAAATAGTTACTTAAAAACATATCTTGAACAGGGTTGTCAGATTTTTTCCAACCTATTTCCCCAAATTGATTTTAAAAATCGCCAAAAGTCGCCAAAAATCAGTTTTATGTAGTTTTTCTTAGTAAATATTTGATAATAAATTTGTTTTTATATAACACTTTTTTAATATAAATTTTTATAAAATGATCGTATCAAAATTTATCAGAAAATCGCCAAAATTATTTTTTGTAAATTTTTGTCATCCAAATTCCAAAATGTAAGAAAAATCATTAAAATCAAATTGTTTTAACTTCTTGCAGACGAGTTTTGGTAGGATTTACTTTTGAAACTACTCCTTCAACAAGCTAATTTTCTTGAATTATAAAAATTTTGAAGTTAAACTTTGTTAAAAAATAGCCATAATAATCGCCAACAAGTTTATTTATCGCCAGGAAAATCGCCAACAAATTTATTTATCGCCAGAAAAATCGCCATGTCGCCGAACCAAAAATTTGGACGCCAAACAATTTTAAAAATCGCCACGTTTGGCGAGAAATTGCCATATCTGACAGCCCTGATCTTGAAAACTAATGCAGTGAGAATTTCGAAACTCTCAGGACTATTTATGTTAATACTGAGAATTTTATTCAGTTAAATAGTAAAGGTTGAACCGCAAGCGGTGCACTTCATATATACAAATTTTTTATTTCCATCTCAAAACGTGCATGGAGTGCACACAGGGTTTTAGCTAGTTAAACAATAACTACACTTGCAAAAATATTTGGAATGAATACATTTTGATAAAAATCGAATAAGAGATTGAAAATTTTAAATCAATAAAAAGCGGGATAAAGTGGGATAGAAATCTGAGGTGGGATCAACCAGCGGAAAGCGGGATAATCCCGTCTAAAGAGGGATGTCTGGCCAGGTTATTCATAACTAGACAACATTGCAATAAGTATGACTGCGCATAAGTACAAGAAATTATAAGTCATAATTCAATTCTACTCACTTTTTCACTACTCATTGCTGTTCTCTGATATACACTCAACTTGCACCGAAAAACAGTAACATGAAAAATTTTGTAATATAAATTAATAAATTAATTAAATTTTTAATTATAAATAATTTTATAGTGTTAATTAAATTCTTAATTGAAAATTTAAATTGCTGAACAATTTTTTTCTGTGTGAATCAAATAGGAAATTTTATTTTTCTCTCAAAGGCAGGAACTGGCCTTTTACAACTTACAACTAATGTATCATTTATATGAAAATAATTTATTTTCACAACAATCTTACTTTTATTACAACATTTGTTAATTCTGACAAACAGGTCCCAGAAGTTGAGTATGCAAGATATTTTTATAAAATTTTTGCAAAATATAATTAACAAAATATTATAGCTTGAAGTGTACTTTAAAACAAAATTTCACTACAAATTTTGACAAAAGAACACTTGAAGTTCAAATTAATTAATTCTTTATTATTAACTTAAAAATCGCATATATTTGAGTTATTACATTGTTGTAGCAAATGAGACATATGCATAAAAAAGAGAACGCAAAACACAATGTTGATGACGATGTTGGCAACAACGACAACCACAAACCAAGTCGGTGGCTATATTAAGCACAAGTAATGATTAGGAATAATTATGAAGATGACTTTTGTTTATTATGTTGTTTAAATTCCTGTGAAACATGCAAATTATAAATAACTAGTATATAAGCCTGTCCATGACCAGGGCTGCCAGATATGGCGATTTCTCGCCAAACGTGGCGATTTTTCAACATGTTTGGCGTCCAAATTTTTGGTTTGGCGACATGGCGATTTTTCTGCCGACAAATAAGTTTGTTGGCGATTTTATTGGCGATAAATAAATTTGTTGGCGATTATTATGGCTATTTTTTTAACAAAATTGAACTTCAAAATTTTTATAATTCAGGAAAATTAGTTTGTTGAAGGAGTAGTTTCAAAAATAAATCCTACCAAAACTCGTCTGCTAGAACTTAAAACAATTTGATTTTGATCATTTTTCTTATATTAATTATAGTCATAAAGCGTTTTGAATTTGGATGAGAAAAATTTACAAGAGAGAATTTTTAGCGATTTTATTTCTAATTTTGGCGATTTTCTGATAAATTTTGATACGATAATTGTGTAAAAATTTATATTAAAAAAGTGTTATATTAAAACAATATATGTTTTTTAATATAAAAGCAAGTTAAAGTTAAATGCTTGTATTAAAAACAAATATCGGAAGTTTAGTGCAGCTTTATTAAACAAATTTATATATAGGACTTCGTTGTATATATATATATATATATATATATATATATATATATATATATATATATATATATATATATATATATATATATGGCAGGCATAATCAGGCCTAAAAAATTTTGTATTTAAATAAATGCTTTTTATCATGCACTCCATTCCCAGCCCAATTACAAAAAATCCAGCTACGTCTTCGTTGTGTTGTTTGTTGCGGTTAGTACTATAAGTATGCCAATTTTCAGCTTTCTAGCCCGACTGGTGGCTTCAGAAAGTTCTGGAAACCTAAAATAAAATACTGTAAAAAATTGAAAAACGTCAAAAATGGTTTTTGTCACGTGCCTCAGCCCTCAGACCGAGTATCGAAAACCCAACTACGCTACGTTCTTTCTTCTAGTTAGTTCTATAAATACGCCAATTTTTAGCTTTCTACGGTGACTGGTGGCCTTAAAAAGTTATGGAAAGACAAACACATTAGGCAGGTGAAAAAATTGACAATTTTCAAACATGGTTTTTTTCACGCATCGCAGCTCCCAGACCGAAAATCAAAAATCCGGCTACGTTGGGTTCTTCGTCGCGGTAAGTACTATACTATAAGTATGCCAATTTTCAGCTTTCTAGGCCAACTGGTGTCTTCAGAAAGTTCTGGAAAGACAAAAAAAATTTACGGAAATTATATATGTAGATAATACTAAATAATAACAAAACTAAACAAGAAAAAAACTAGCATAAAAAGGCAATAATTTGTTATGATGGGGATGAAACCAGCAAACAAATAACATATGTCTAAAAAAAAAGACAATCCAAAGAAGTCGTGAAAATGTAGAAGTTATACGGAAGTAGTGCAAATTTGAATCTTTTCTAAATATTTTTACATAGGGTTGTCATTGCAAGAAAACCTCTATTTCGATGCGAGTGGGCATCGCGATCGGAAGCGATTTTAAGATCAATTTCCTTTTTGGCGTTCTATAATAATATTTTCTTTTAGGAAAAATCGTCGTAAAGAGTAAAGAGTTGCACATTTTTACAATTTATTTCTTTTTGTATGAATTTAAGTGCGAAACAATGTTTGCATGTATATTTAAGTAAATAACTTTTAGTTTTTAGTCCAAAATTAATTCATTAATTTGTTTAAAAATCAATTTTTTAAAAATCATTTTGAGTATCTTCTAAAACAACAGAGGCATTACAAGGTTTTCTATGACTAAAATAAACATAAACTTGCTTTTCTGCTAAGTATCGGCAAATTAAAAATATCGATTTTTTTTTGAACTAATGAAAATGTTGTTTTTTTAGAATGACTTAAATTTTTTTTACTGGAATATTAATTTTTCTTCACACCAAAAGTACCGCCAATTTTGTATTTTATGAATAAAGTTGTATAGCAATATATTTGACTTCTGCTTTATTTTGTTTATCTCAGATTACATCTTAAAATGGAGTTCTCATTAAAATTTTTTGTATAAAGAAGCCTTATTTAAAACTTAATATTTTTCTTCCACCTTTATCTTGGGCAACCCTTTGCTTTTTAAAGTTTTTAATTAAATTTTTGCTAAACAAATTTATGTATGTATGTATGTAACTGAGGTCAAAATTGGTGTAATAAAACTTTTTCTCTGAATTAAATACATAATTGTTGTACTAGTTAGTCTGTATTCATCATAATAAAGTTTGATTTTTATGCGTTCGTTTGATATCGCTTTGGCTTAATTTAAATATAAATGACTTGATTTTTATATTTTAAGTGTATCATATCATACAATAAATCTGTTTTAGTTGCTGAAGGTTGATTTTGTATGTTGTAAACTAACTAACTAGTTTAATTAAACGAATTTTATTATTCTTCTTGTTTTTGTGTATTTTTTTTAAGGTCTTGTTTTTGTTTATTATATATATAAAAACATTTAGAAATTACATGATGAGTGACTTTAAATCAAATTTTTAATTACTCTATATATCGCTCATAATAACTCAAAGTAACTAGTTTGTCAGAAACTGGGTTTAAAATTTTCAATTTACACACAACTTAATCGAAAAAGAAAATTTTATTTCGCTTTCAACAGTTGAGTAAACAAGATAATTTTATGAAATTTTTACACAATATGAAGAACGATATGTGGATTAATTCTTCATTATTCGATTTGTTGAGTTATGACGTTGTTTGAGTAAATGAGCGATAGGTATAAATTTTTTTTTATTTTAATTATTATTTTGTATTTAATTTTTCACATATAAGAATTAGGGATGTAACGATACACCGTTTTGCCGATCCGATAACGACACTCAAAATGAAATATCGCCGATACCGATTCCGATACCGATATTTTTATTAAATATATTTTTAACAAAATACATACATACTATAGCATTGCACAGATACATCTGTTTGCACCAGTTTTGCGGGTTTTTTTGGTTCTGGTATGAACAAATATGTTATTTAGCGTTTTCTGTTACTAGTTGTAAATGTTGATTTTTAAAACAATTATTGTATGGTTGGGCAATGAGCAAATGAAAACAACACATTTATTTTCTTTGCTTTTCTAAAACAAATAAGATACATAAAACTGCTTTTACCGTAAGTGCCTTATGATGTGTTGAGAAAAAATATACAAGGCTGATGAATAAATGAATAAAAGCAAAATTTCACATACATATGTAAGTAGATGATACATGTACATGAAACACATGAACTGCAAATACAAAAAAATTACACGATATGCATTACTCTCAGAGCAAAATTGTCTCTCTCTCTCTATACTTGGCTGCGCCACAAATTAACATAGCGAACGTCCGCAGATACATCTGTCCATCATGTATTTGTTTCAACAATGGTTTTTTCATATATTTGTATTACAATATGTATTTTTGAGCAAAAAGAAATCAAACAGTTGCTCAGCAGCCATACAATAAGCAATTGTTATTTGTTTTTAATTGTATTGTAATTTGGAAAAGCACGCACACACGATAACTCTTGTACTAGTTCTGTGGCTCACACTACAATTGTATGGTACATACCATGGTATATTTGTTTTGGCTATACAAACGAGTATACAAATGCATCCCTTTAATACATACATGATTTAGCATTGAGTGAACATTTCACTACTATACACTGTAGGTCAAATTATCACTTTTTCTGTGCAAAAGTAATAAAAACAAAAGTGACCTTTTACTTTTTTTCATTTTTTTTAATTGTCAAGACTTTAAAATAAAGACACGTTATTTTAAATTTCGGAAAATATTAAGAAATGTCGCATATTTTTGCATCAAAGTCAATAGATTTAAGGTTTTCTGAAAATAAGCCTGTGAGTTCAATAGAAATAGCTCAACTTTAAGTGCGTTTTTATTAATTAACTCCTTGCTGTGAAATAGAAAATAAAGCGACAAGTAATTATTCATGTTTTTTATAAAAAGTGTTTTAATATCGCTCTGCTTTAAAATAACTCATTATAATGAGCTATAGCTTAAACGGTATAATTTATCATAAGCACTGACTTTATGTAGGCCCACAAAAATTTTGCCCCCTTTCAAATTTAAAGTATAAATAATAATCAATGAGTTATTTGCAATTTATTTTAACGCGCGATTTTTTGCGTTTTGCGAGTAATAACTCTTTTTGGAAGGTAACATTTGTATGAAAACAACTGAATTATTGATGAAAGTAATGAAAATGAAGAGGATTTTTTGAATTTAAATCTACCAAATAAACTAAATTTAAACAATTAGCTAATGTTTTGTTAAAATTAAATTTTTTTTAATGCATATATATCTACTGTTGTTATTAAGGGATTAATTTTTGGTCGTCAATGGGTTAGAATAAATTTTGAAGACATTTTTTCAGAATTTGCACTGAATACAATAATTTATTAGAATTGGGTGGGCGGATTTAATTTCGCACAAAAAAACTGCTGATTTAACCTATAGTGCTATAGTGCAAAACAAAACAAAAGAAACAATTTAATTTTTCTGTTTTGGCTTTATGTTCTGCTTGTAATATGTTATTTCTTTAAGTTGTTATGCAAAAAAAAAGCGTTGAAAATTGAATTGTTTGTTCAAAACAGCTCTAAAAATTGTAAGAAGTATCGTCGTATCGACAGTAAAATATCACCGATATCGCAGAGGTATTGCCGATATATGGGAATCGGTATCGGTTTCATCCCTAATAAAAATACATATGCATATTTATTTTTTTTATTATTTTACTCATTTTTTAAATCCAATTGTTATACATATGTATG
This sequence comes from Tachina grossa, assembly GCA_949987645.1. NCBI lineage: Eukaryota > Metazoa > Arthropoda > Insecta > Diptera > Tachinidae > Tachina > Tachina grossa. Next base: position 34,593,822 of record OX465275.1, read on the forward strand.
AATTTGGTTAATATTATTCGTCAAGGTCTAGTAGTTTTTCATTTACTACTCTAGATTTCATTATCGTTCCATTGTGCATTTCGAATCAATGTTTAATAGTTTAAACTTTGAGGCTGTAATTACAAAAAAACCATAGTGTATATACATACATATGTATAAATATTAGATGAAATTAAGCAACTGTTTCAAGAGTTAAAAAAAATATTGTAAATTTAAAACAAGTCAGGGTTTTAGCTTAAAGTCTACAATTGGTATTTGCAACATGCTTATGTATTTATATTTAATATTTTTATGCTCCTTTAGCTGTTTTCAACTTAAAAGCTTTTTAAGCCAAAGCCAAATTTAAAAATCATTCGTTGCTAAAAAGGGAAATATCGCTCACTTAAAAAGAAACCACTTTCATTTTGCTATCAAAGAGGCATAACGGTAGTTTTATAATAAAATTTCATACCCACATACATAAGTATTTATTATGTGTGTGTATGTGTGTGTGTGTATGTGCATCAGCTTAAGTACACAAATATGATTTAGGTGGGGTTTATTATAAAAAAATATTTTTGGTTTATAATTTTTTTTAATTATTAAAGAATATATTTAGAAAAAAAAATGATTTATCAGTTTTTTTTTTATTAACACAGTCTCAAAAATATTTTAAACAAATACTTATAAAATTATTGTGAGCTCTCAATTTACGGGCTGATTCATCAAACAAAAACTATTAATAAAAAATTTATAATAATAATTATTTACTCATGTTTTAGACTCGGCAGTTTTTCTTGAAGCAAGTCTGAGTTTATGGGAGAGAGATGAAAGAAGAAAGAAGAGGGGTACTGACTTGCTTGTACAGAAAAGTTACTTCAATTATTTTTTGTTATTTCATTCGCAGCAGTAAAACAATAGGAAAATTGAACAAGAAACCGTCTGAGTATAAACAAACGAGCAGTTTTAAAAGAGAATTGAAGATAACTACTTCAAGAAAAACTACCAAGTCTAAAACATGACTTATGAATAAAAACTTCATAAAAATAATTTGTTATGAATAGTACTTTGTTCACACTTATGTGTTTTTATGTCTCATTCGTGTTAAAGAGCTTAAACAAGGCGATTTTGAAATCGTTTACCATACTTTGACTTGTTTTGTTAAAACATCTCAAATAACAAGTTTTAGGTTTAAACCAGGGACCGTAACAGTTATAATTTTTATTTTAAAAATTACTTTTTAATCATTGTTTCTTGATTTTTATTTCTTCCTCACAAAAACAAAGAGTTATTTTGTGACTTTTATTTATTCCTCACTTACTTTTTGATTTGTATTTTTTTTTTTGCTTCATTTTTAAAATTTAGAAAGCGTAATTTTTGCGTTAAAATTAATATTAATCAATTTAAAATTTAATTTATCGTCAGAGTCTGCAAAAAAAACTCTTATATGTTAAATTAAATTTACTTTTATGTAGTTTATTTTTTATTAAATTAGAGGAAAAAATTAAAATTTCAAAGTAACTGTTACTTTCTAAGGAATAAATAAAGATAAAAAAAATAAAATAAAATCATTGCATCTATAGGTAGTCCACGTAACATGGAGTACCGTGGTATATTCCTTGTGCACGTCTCTATTATTGTGATTTTTTCAGTTAAAATTTGGAAAATAATCGTTATTTGTGATCCCTGATTTAAACACTTCGTTAAACACATCAATGGAGTATGTTCAGTGCATTTTTGATAACTCTGGCAACTTTGCGTTGTTAATAAATGGAAGCAAGTGAGAAAAAATTTTATTTGATACACAAGTAATTGCTTAAAAAATATTTAATTATTTATAAAAACACTTATTGTTTGGAAATAATACAAATCAATAAAAAACACAAATAATTAACTGACAAAACTTCAACCTTATACATCTCAAAAATAATGTAAACGGTTATGATTAGTTAAAAAAAAATAAAACAGCATGTTTTATACATGTTTAAAAATATCAGTGTGAACATAGTATAAGGCAACTAACTTTTTACTATTTGTACAAAGTAAATATTTGCCTTTATAAACATAAATTTTTTATTAGATTATGTAAGTATTTAGAAAATGAGTAAATATCAAATTTAGCATAAAATAAACAAGATAGTTTGAAGTGAGATATTACAACATCAATTTCGTGTCAATGAATATATTATTAGTTAAAGATTAGTAGCCCTATTTATAAAAAAAGTTTGATTAGAAAACCATTTTATAAACCTTATATACATATATAAAAGAATATGTTTTGTATCAATAATGCCTTTAGAATTTAATATTAATTTAATTTATTATATGAAATTTAATTCCTACAGACCCATAAAATGTAAGATTAATATCAAATTTACATAAGGAAATTTTTTTTTGATAGTGATATGAAATTTGTTTCCCAAAACTTTTTCTTTTTACTAATACCAGCGCTGGAGAAGATCGGCAGTATTATATTTTTCAGTATATAAAGCATATTTTTTTTTACTTATCAAAAAATTTTAATATATAAATAGTGTAATTGTATGTCAATAAATCAATTTTTTGTTCTTTTTTCTTTTTAGATGCCAAGACAATACTCAAAGGCGTCAGTGGACGTTTGCGATCAGGTGAACTCACTGCCATTATGGGACCATCAGGAGCTGGAAAAAGTACTCTGCTCAATATTTTATCAGGATACAAGTAAGTTTCAGTTTGCTTAATATTATTTAATAATTAAAATACTGCTTCGCTGAAACACTTGCCAAGAATGTTTTTTTATTTCAAATACATTTTAAATAAAGTTGATGGCATCACGTACACTGCCGCATGCCTAGATAACAACTTAACAGAAGTTTTTGCTTCATACTGATCATTGCAAGTCTATATTAAAAATGATTTAATAAAAATAATAAATGTACAATTAAAAAATTAAGGAATGCAGAAGTATAATTATTTGATATAAAAGCGAAAATTTACATTAAAAAAAATTCATAAAATTCAGTAAAGTTTAACATTTATGATTCACAAGAAGTGTATTATAATTAGGCAGCTTTCAGTATTTTTAAAGTTAATATTTTTTTATGTAACACAAACAGCAAAAACCAGCCAAGCTCAAGATTGCCCATATATATTCTTTCAAAGTCCCTTGTGGGATTTCAACCTTTTTTGTGTTTCAATTTCCGATGTGATATTTCAAAACGCCGGCACACGTATCATACATTTATTAATTGCAATAGTTTTAATGTAGCATAACGTTATGTAATTCAGTTGTCGTTCACTGCGATATAATCCATAAGATTTAGTTGAAGTCCTATCGAGCCATAACCGCTAAAAAAAAGCTTAAGCTACATATGTTTAAACTTCGTTTTTTTACGAAAATCGACTAGCTACAATCGTAAATAATCGCTTAAGCTTTTTTTTGGCGGTTATGACACGATATTTTGTCACGTCATTTCGCATCTGTCAGACCCGTCTTAAGCCTGCTACTCTGTTCGAAGTTGTGAAAAATTTTCCGTAACATTGATTGTTTCGCGTGAAAAATTTGACATGTTCTAAATGTAGCCCAACTCGCGTTTTTTTTTATTAATTTCTCGATTTTATTGCTTGAAAGTATGCAACATTCTTAAAATTTCGTGCGAAAAGAGTACTGCAAAAATGCTGCCAGATATCTTTTACGTGATTTTCGCAACAATAACAGAATACTACTTTTGCGAATCTATTTCGCAAATATTTCACACCAAATACTTTTACATGTAGTTTGACAGCATTTCGCACGAAATTGTAAACAGAGTATCAAGCTATGTACAGACGGTTGTCAGATCTTACAATATTGCCAGTAAAATGTGCTAAAAATTTCTTACAACCGTGTGAACTGGCAATTTTTGTCAGACGACGTTGCCAGAAAAAGCATTGTCATTCCATTGCAAGACTAGCAACTGACAACATATTGTCAGACATCTTACAATCGTGTGAACACATTGTAAAATTATTGCCAGATATTTGTCAGACATTTTAATATTGTCAGATGTGCGAAGTTCATGCATCCGACAATGGCGTCATTGTAAGATAATTCTTTCTATGGGCAACACTGCACACGCTTGATTTTAAAGAAAAAGTTTATAATAAAATATATGCAGACAAAATCATTTCAATTGCTTCTTTATGGTCCATAATAATTTATACTTTCACTTTTTACATTTAACACAAACACAAACGATAAATATTTAACAATTTCCAACAAATGGTTTAAGTCTGGCAACGCATAACAACAGATCTAACAATTTGTGCATATGACAACCGTGTGAACTGACAATTTTTCTACTGACGATTTTGTCAGATGAATTTATTGTCATACAACCGTCTGGCAATAAATTGTAAGATTTTCTGACATCCGTGTGAACTGACAAGAAATATTGTGCTGGCAATTTTCGATTGCCAGTACATTGTCAGCACATTGCCAGATCTGACAATATTGTAAGATCTGACAATCGTCTGTACATAGCTTCAGGCTTTACTTAAAGCCGGCCTCTCAAACTTCTAAATTATTTTAGCTTTATTCAGACTGAAATTATGGTAATAAAATCTGCAGAAAGTAACTTCAGTATCTAAAGATAACAAAACAAAAACTTATTTTAAAAAATTTCATATAAATAATCAAATATGTATAAGCTCTAAACAACAAGCTTTTTTTAACTCGTAGTTTTTGCAAGTTTCGCTGCCTATGTGTGAAATTTCTTTAAGTTCGTTAAACTTTATTTTAATAAATTTTTCGTATCTTTCTTTCACTTGTTGAATACAATCAACAAATAAACTGCACTAAATAGAAACTAATAATTTTCTTTATCAGCAGTTAAGAAAAAGATAAACAATTGATTAATTAACGCTAGAACAAAATGGAAAATATTTTAAAATCAAGGAATTAAATTCTATTATGAGGGCATGTGGAAATATGAAATTTCTAGTTCAACAGTGATAAGAAGCATTAGTTGTTTCCAGACTATAACACACACACACACATACACACACTTGCAATATGATCAACAACTTCTGATGATAATAATATGTTACGCTTCTCGGATCAACAAAGCCAAATAGAAAGTTATTTATATATGTATATTTCGATTATCAAGTGTAATCAGTAGGCTCATTCATGTTCAACTCGTTTTGGAATGAAAAAATAAATTTGTTTACCCATATAAAAAAATATGTATGGAGCATATATGATATCCCATATATGGTTCGGATCCGAAAAATGAGGGTATATGGACATATATGATCATAAATATTCATACATTTTCATACATGAATGTATATAGTATGCAAAGTTCATATTAATTAAAAAAGAGCACTGCTGTGCAATAAATTAAATTATTAAAGTTATTTTTTGTAAGATTTCGTGGAGAAAGGTTGTGTTTAATGAAACATTTGTTCGAAAAAAAAATAATTCAAAACAAACTAAAAGACATTTCATTCGACATTTTAAGAGAAAATATGAGTCGATTATTAAAAAAACACAAAACACACATTCGTAAACAACATATAATTTAAAAAATCAGATTAAAATCTAGTGCAATTATAAAAGAAAAAATAATCCATTTATATGAACTTTGTTTCTTAATATATCTGAGGATTCCGTTACTTTTTATAAAATAACAAAAATTAAAAATTTTAAAAACCTCCGATTTTTTTCAGAAAAGATGTTATATCTTCTAAACGGCTGGACCGATTTTTTTCAAACATAGCTAAGAACCCTTTCGATCTTTCAAACAGAAAAAACTAAATGAAAATCGGTCCAGCCGTTTGGCCTGTACGTGGACACAGACAGACACACAGATACACAGACACACACTACAAACTTATAACACCCCTTTTTTTAGTCGGGGGTTAATTAATAATAATTTAATGACTGAATTGTCTTTTTGATTATTTGATTTATTAAATAGGCATACAATATATAAAATCCTATAAGAATGATTTTTTTTATTACACGAGTTTTTATTTTTTAAACCTTGAGGCTCTACGCATATAAACTTTGAATAGACTTCCAATTCACCAGTGATAAAAAAGAGAGAAAAAGATGGAATTGAAAAAATTCAAGCTTTTTTGATTGCAAATGCGATCTTATGTAAGATATCATGTATGCATATATGGCGCCATATATTACATCTTATTTCTATGGATCTATGGATCCGCATATATGAGCTCATATATTATAATACATTTCATATATTAGTCAATTCATATATAATACTTTTCGCATGTATAATCCCATACATGAATTCATACATATTCATATATTAAAAATATATGGACCATATATAATTTTTTTAGCTGGGTATTTTCTTTTTAAAATGCATAATAATTAACGTAGTTTTACTGCGTTTTATTTAAAAAAATATATAGAAAATAATTTTAATAAAAAAATAATACATTTTGTAATTAATATATTTTATACAGGCATACACATAAATATGTGTATATCGTTACCTCGATATAGAAAGGCCACAACTCGTTATATTTTTGAAATCGAGATTTTTGAATTATTCGATACATTAGATGTTCTTCTATCGAAATATATAAGAAACTCGTTGTCAAAAAACAAAAAAAAAAAAGCAGTTAGGGCCTTTAATCAAACGAAAAAGAAACTTCTAGAAAGCTGATTTGTTGCATAAAATTATTTTATTTAATGCCAGACACAAGACACAGTAGCCCTCTTTTCCTTATAATACATAAATATTTCGTAGGAAAATATTACATTTGTTTTTAACTACGGCTTGTTTGCAAAAGTATTGAAGCTCAGATATTCAGTGTAGATCAAAAATATACGTTACCACAAGACCATTCATAGGCACTATATTGTGAATAGAGCTTAAATTTTTATAAAATTAATATCAAACAGCTTTCAGCACAATAAAATGTAAGCTTGATAAGAATTTTTTTTTAACTCTTTAGCAAAACAACATTCCATTAAATCAATAAAACTCTTAACTTGTAATACCATAGTATTTATGATAATGAAAAAAAAAAATTAATTTAACACCAGCTGTTAACTTTCTTATTCTTTTAATTAGAGCAAATGAATAAAATATTAATGGTTTCCATTAGAGAGCTGCGTAAACAGTCTTGAAATGTAAAAACGTCATGATTTTTAAATGTATTCACGTCGCATGTATTATACTAAACCAATAATAAATGCTGTCGTACTGTAAGCGACGCACAATGGATGTATTGGTATACGTGTATATCAGTGTTTACAAGCGAAAACGCCAAGACAGCAAAACAAAACAAACCCCAGTTGTCCAAATCGTCCTAGACGACATTGTCTTTGACGATTCATGTACGACATGTCGTCTGTAGATTAAGTTTTCTAATCGACAATTTAAAAGAAATCGGCGTTCATGACTATCTGAACGACAATGTCACACGTTTTCTCTTCAATAAAACTTTGTTGTGGACCATCTGAGCGACAGTGTCATACGTTTTGTCTTCAATAAAGCCTTATCGAGGACAATCTGAGCGACAATGTCCCTCGTTGTGTCTTCAATAAAGCATTGTTGACGATAATATGAGCGACAATGACCCTCGTTATGTCTTCAATAAAGCCTTGTTGATGACAATCTGAGCGACAGTGTCACACGTTTTGTCTTCAATAAAGCCTTGTTGAGGACAATCTGAGCGACAATGTCGCTGATCTGGTCTTGTGTGACCTCGCCGCCATTTGTATGAAAATTTCGTCAACGATTTGTATGGAGTTGTCTTTCATATGTCTTCTACGACTTACCATTGTCTTGTACCCGTCGTCAAAGATGTCTTAAAGACGTGGCCAACTGGGACACTCAAAAGAAGCACTGTTGATTAGTGTATGCTTGTTATTTTTCATATTGTAGGTTTGAGTGTGTGTGTAATATGTAGATGGCAAGCCAGTGATGGAAAACGTGGCACAATTGTGCCATTTTTGGCACTATTGAATGTTGCCTGGCTCTGTGGCACTCTCGCTCCTTTTCTGGCACTTTTTGTCCATTAAATATGGAAACTTTTCTTATTGCAGTAATAAGTACTATTCTTTTTTTACGTTTTTAAGTAATGAAAACTTACCCTACGTCTCCACTACCCATCGACTTGGACATGACATGGACATGACGCCAGCAGAGCAACTCTGAAAAATTCATCAACTTCCTTGTTGTGGTGAACACGTGCGATGTCCACGTTCAGGCATATCAAAGTATTTTGCGGTAGTGCAATAGAGATGGAATATTTACAAATTTTGTTTTTTCTCTTTTCTTTCTATTGCAAATGTTTGCGGACGTCAAATCTCATGGCGAACATTTTTGCTCAGACATATGCTCGGGCATTGATGTCAGAGCATGGACGAAAGTTGGACATTAGCGGTCTCCATTAGCCATTTGCGATGTCCGACATGATGCCCATACCAAATTCATGGCTAGTGGAGACCGCTAGTTAAGGCTCAGTTAGCCGGCTGTTTCCTACATTGCAGTTACATTACATTACAGTCGGCTAACTGAGCCTTTAGTAGCATTTGAGGCTGACAACTGTTTGGTTCTGATAGTTAAAAGTAACAGTTTGTTCAGAGATATTGACGAATTATTAAAATGAATATATAAATTTGTTTGTAACAGCTCATGTCGTAGAGATGATTTTATAAATGTTTAGAAATATTTCAACTCTGAAATTTATGAAATTCTTAAGTATTCCCCAAACCGTTGGTGTCTGGTCAAGTTGTTGCAGATAAAGTCTTTTAACAGTGGGACGACCCCTTGAAATATTTCTTCACATTATAAAATTTTCAGTCATAATGCAATGATAAAACTTAATTCATATTAAATAGTTTAATGGATAATATAAGCAAAATGTATTTTTATCTTATGTCCTTGAAATAGTAAATTATCGAAATGTAATCTAATTATTTCGTCAATTATGTAGAAATTTTTTGACAATATACATAGATCAAAATTATCACTGAAATTTAACTACAAATAATCAAAGACTAATTTTTCCATCATAAAGTTGTAGAATTCAAGAGTGAGTTTTTGGAAGACATGGAGACGTAAACAATAGTTTGAATGAAAACTTTTTAAGTAATATTTATCGAATCGTCAATCAAGGTATTCTTTTTATTCTCTACTCTTTATTAAGCGTGGAAAGTATATTTTTTGTTCAAAATTTGATGAAAAGTAAAATGTTAAATGGACTGCAATTATAAACTTTAGCATCTTTAACACATGGTAAAGATTTTTGAAGTCTAACAATATATCTTGCTATAATCGTAATGCATATAAAATGATGAACCAAAAAAGCAATACAAACTCCGACAGAATCTTTGTTTGATTAAAATAAATAGAAAACAATTATTACTATTTTTAACGTGCACGAATTTCTCTAACTCGAGAGTATATTAACCATAAAAAAAATCACAAACTATAATTACATAACTGTCACTAGGTATATACATTTAACAAGAAAAAGTTTTTTTATCATCTAAATTAGTTTAGGGTTATTATAATATTTAAGTATGTCCTTAAAAATCATTACTATAACGTAAAAATTGTTTTTATATTTGTATTTCTTGGAAACAAGTACAAATTATTAATATATGATGCATGTCGAGCATTATTATTTTAGATTTAGGAGAAGGTTCTTACGAGTACATATGTACGTTGATTTTCGCTTGCGATAAATTTTACAGCCTGTTTTTTAAAAGTTATCAACAATTTTGCAATTTCGATTAAAAAAAAAGTTAATTTTTTACTACATGTCGCTCACGATTAAATCCAAAATAGGGCTCGATATGTATTAATGTGTATATACAACTAATTTTAGACTGTGTTTTTTGTGATATTCGTAAGCTTTTTTTTTTTAGCTATAAACACAATGAATTATCATTCATGAACATCAAGTGCCAACATTAAAATTACATAAAAAGTGGTTTGGCACTATTCAAGTGATTTTGGCACTATTTAAAAGCAGATTGGGCACGAAATCAAGATTTACAATTCCCATCACTGTGGCAAGCTATTATGTGATTAACCGCATACAACTAATGTTAATGCATATGTGTGCCTTTGCATGTGCGCAGAAAAATAAAAGATCATACACACATACATGCATAGGGTTGCCAGACGGCCTGGAATGGCCTGGATTTTCCAGTTTTTTAGAGCCTTATCCAGTTACCAGCTAACATAGAATTTATCCAGTTAAAAATTATTTCTTAAATTTTGAAAAATAATTTCTTTATCAATTATGTTTTTTAATTAATTACACAGCGGAACAGTGATTTTATTGCTTCATTTAAAATAGCCGATCCTTATGTATTTTTATCTGCTGATTACGATGGCATCATTAGTTTTCCCCAGCGGCTCTAGTTTTAAAGATATAGTGATAATTAGCATATGCTTAATTTATGCCACTTTTTTATAATTCACTTAGGGCCATTATTATAACTTGTCGTTAGCTAAAGGTAGGATTTTATTGGATGGATAAACACTTTTTCATTCTTACAACTTCATTTTAACCAAAAGTGAACGATAAATTAAAGACAAGTTCATTCTACCTGTAACTTTTATCGTAAGGTATAGTCATTTGAAGTTGCCATATTTTCATCCCTTGCCACACTTTCTACTTTATAAATTACTGCCAAATTTATGTGATTAAAATATGGTATAAAACAAAAACAATATAACACAAAACACATAATAATAAAACAAAAAACAAAACAATTGACAAAACTGTTTCCATTAGATTGTAATTTGACAAATAAACAAAAGCAAGTTGCCACTAAGCATTTTTGACAATCAATATCCACAAAATCCACAGACATGTTGCCACCAAACAAAAACTGTATTATTTATTTTATCGGACAGTTGTAATAATGGACAAATTTTAAAGGTCACTTTACAGTTCAGTTTTGCTACAGTTAAGATTAACTATCCGGAACTTTATCGTCAAGTCATAATAATGGCCCTTAGTATATCACGAATGGTCCCCCAAAACTTAAAAATACTTTCTGGATTATTAAATTTCATTAAATTCTATTTGAGTAGATGAACATTGAGTATATCATGATACCGTACTCTTATTACATGGATGTTAAAAATCGTGTCTTTTTGGTTTAGTTCTTAAATTTTTTTTATTTAAATTTTTGAAATTAAATTAACTGCCCTACAAGAAATGAATGACTGAAACTAACACATACAACATTTTTTTACTAACACATTTGCAACAATTTTACATTCAATTCTACAGTTATTATAGTTGCTCTACTCTAACATACATATATGCTAGAGTGGAACGTCTAATATACATATGTCAAAATTTTTAAAATATTGAATTTTACTGAAAATAATTATTTAAATTAATTTATAGTTCGTTCGGTTTGTAAAATTAAATTTATAAATTATAAAAGTGGTAAAAAGAATTATGGTGTTTGTGAAAAAGTAAGATAAAAACAATAATGAACAAAAGAAATTTTATAAAGTTTAATTAAAAATATACATACATATGTACATATGTATGTTTTCGTGTCTTTTTCAGTTTTTAGATATGTATTTGGAAATACCAAGATGCGTTGTGGGTTGAAGAAGGCGGTAGTACAAAATATAGTCTGTCTGTGAAAAGGTAATAAAAGTGTTAAAAAGATAAGTAAAATAGTGAATAAAAGAAATTCACAAAGTTTAATTTAATATGTATATTTATTTTAAAAATTTTAGATATTTGTAAAGGGCAAGGTGCGTTGGAGATGAGAAGGTGTGAACAGGGCTAGATACCGCTGCAGTTATTTGGTGTTTTTATTTGTATTATTATTTGTTTTAAATGTGCTATATACTTGTGTAATTTAAAGTTATTTTTTATAATAAAAAAGCAAATAAAATAAAAATTATATTTGCTGTCAATATATCAATCATAAATGAATACTCAATTGTGAGGGATATATTATTCATTTATGATCAGTCAAACTTGAGTAATATTTATGCTATCATTGATTATTAAAAAGCACTGGAGTGAGCAGTTCAACTATATGTTATATTCATTGGTTAGAGAGAGATGCAACATCACACGTACACAAAAGTTTCCATCACATTTTTCATTTTGCCTTTAACAATGTGATAGAAACTTTGTTCTACGCATTGATGAATATATCCTGCATGACTTCCGATCAAATGAGCAGTCAATTGACTGGTAGTGTTCTTGTAGGGTGGTTCTTATATATTTTTGTCCGCTGATTACGAATATAGTTTTATTATTTATCTATCACCTCTAGTCTCACAAAAAAAATACTAAATTTTCTGCTCTCTCATGCCTTCCAAAAAAATTTGTTTTTTGTACCACATATCTGATCAATGCAATTATTACATATAATAAATGTTGTATTGACCAGTCCAGAAAATTTTTGATTTATTTGTAGTTATTATATCGAAATTTGCAGCTTTTACCAGAAAAAAAAACAATTTTAAAGAAAAATTTTAATATTTAATGCAAAATTATTGGGCCTAATCACGAGTGTGGTATTTCGACTTCTACTACGACTATTTTGTACAAGACTAAAGAATATTGCTTTACAAACTCTTCGTATTCGAAATACAACTCTCGTAATTAGGCTCACTAAAATAATCAGAACTTATCAAAAAATAGACGCTACATTCAAAATCAGCGACGTCATATTATTAGAAATAATATTTTTTGAAGGCGTAAGAAAAGAAAAATTCGAGATATTATTTTTTAAATATAATGCACAAATCTCTGAAACTAGAGGGTATAAGAATATAAGAAATCTTTTTTCGTAACTAGCGGACAAAAATTCATAACGACTAGTTATTTAAGTAAAAAATATAATAAAAAAGTTTTATGGACTAAACTATGCTCATCAATGTAAAGCTATCGAAATAAAGGAAGTTGTTTAACAGATTAAAACTAATGACGGAATCGTAATCAGGAGTTAAAAATACATACGGATCAGCTTTTCTTATTAAAACAAGGCGAAAATTTCTGTTTTCTGGTTGTGTTTTTATATCTTCTAAGGAAAAATTTTTAATACTAAATAAAAAGAAACAATAGTGCTTGCAAATGTACAACCAGTTGTAATTTTCCCTAACACTGATTAGTTCCTCTATTTTGTACATCACTGGAAATTTACAAACAAAACAATATTTTCAAAAAGCATCAACACTTTGCTTTTTAAGCTTATTTTTAAGTTGTCCAGTTATTTTTTCAAAATCCAGTTGAATTTGTTCCATTGTCCAGGTTTTTGACTTTTGGTATCTGGCAACCCTATACATGCATGACGTTCGTACACGCTCTTATGCGTAGAAAAAAACTAGTATCACAAATTCTTCCGTCACGAAGTGTTTTCTTCTTTACTCTTATACCTACAATACTCGAATAAATTTCTTGCAAACAGTGCTGCTAACGTTTGTTTCATAAGATTTCGCTGTAGTAAAGCTTAAATTAGACGTGACATAGCCATAACGCCATAACCATTACCAAACCAAAATTCAATTGGTTTCTATGGTGAGAGTTATGGCGTTATGGCGAGTCACGTATAATCGAATACAGTGTTGCCCATTAGTTTGGTTCGAACGGCTGCTCTCTATGGCTATGGTTATGTCACGTCTGATTGAGCCTTAAAGCATTTGAAAAATCCCTCATGTCTTGAAAGTTCTTATAAGAAGTCTTATGCAGGAGACTAGTTTCCATGGAGTCACCAAACGTCACACATATTTTTATATGAATATAATTTCTTGAATTCTTATCTCAAATTAAATATTGTAAGGAATCAAACCATATCGTGCCATAACTTGCAAAAAAGCGACATAATTTTTGGGCTTAATTTTTTGACTTATGTATATTAATCATTACGTGCCATAACCGCCAAAAAAAAAGCTTAAGCAACATAATTTTTATATCAATATCGATTATTTGCGATCGTAAATAATCGATTTTCTTCAACAAAAAAAAAAAAAAAAAAAAAAAAAAAAAAAAAAAAAAAACAATTTCCATAAAATGTGTCGCTTAACCTGTTTCGGTCGGCGATTATGGCTGGACATTTCCTAGTCGAACACTAAAAAACTAATTCTTTCATGTGCTGACTGACTGACATTGCAAAGAATCAAGAGATTTGATTTAATTAACTTGTTGCATCATATAAATATTCCAACTTAATCACTAAAGTTTATTTTACATTTTATATATGTACATACATGCATATCGTTAGCTAAAATGCAAAAAGGCTTAACTAACAAAAAATTCAAAATCGAGTTCCTGATTAATTATAATGAACTCCATTAAAATATATGTCTTGATAAAATTTTACACCACTGCGATCAAAAATAGCGCTTTTATTTATAAAAAAACAAGAGGACTCACGTACGAGTTTGTCTAGTTTTTTGTTTCTCCTGTAAAATTATATTTTCGTGAGTTACAGCTTTTTGCATTTTAGCTAACGTTATATATTTATAACTTGACCTAATTGACTGTAAAGCTCAACTTTTACTGGAATTCATAATAAGCAAATACTTACGTTTGCTTTATTCTTGGGTTTTTAACAATTTAATTAATTAATATTGATTAAAAGCTATATTTATTTATTTCTAATCAATGAAAGTTTAAAGATCATGTGCAATAAAACAGGAATTAAAATATTCGCCAATTGCACAATTTTTTTATTTTATTTGAAATGGAAAATTAAAACATTTAGAACACTGTACAACAATTTCGAAATCTTTAAAAAAAAACTACGTGATTCTAAAAATGGATTTTTGTTAGAGCAAACCTAAAATATATATATATATATATATATATATATATATATATATATATTCTAGGTAGGGAGTATGGTTGAAGTTTTGGTATATAAAACTTTGTGTTCATTGCATCTGAGATAAAGGTATGTTCAGCATCTTTGTAGAAAACTTTAAATCAAATATTTTTGTGGAATATATTAAACCATATAAAGTAGAACAAAAATTAGCATTTTGGCAGACATGAACATAATTAATAAAGAACAAATAGCAATGGCGAGATAGTAAAAAAAAAGCTTACAGCAAATTATAATACTCGTACCATGAATTAAAATAATTCACATATTCAATTTTCGCTGAAAAATAAAAACATATAAGCAGAAATTTGCATCCAGCGTGACCGTTTGACCGACTAAAGTGGCAATTTGCCACTTTTTCGACTGCGTTTCCCCTTTTTCGACTGCCTTGCCACTTTTTGAATCCCTTTATTTAGGGTGAGTTGTATGAAAATACATTAAAAATAAAAAGTTTAGTGCAGTTTTCTCGTTTTTTTTTTTAATTTTGCCCCTTTTTTTTGATAAATCCCCTATTTGGTGCCACTATTTGAAAAATGTCATCGGGCACCCTGTTTGCATCAACTGACACCCCACACAGTGGATGATCACAATATTTACAATTAACTTTGATGTTATTTGTAACTTACAAATTATCACATATAATTTGGCTTGCAGAGCGATACAAACTATAACTTAATCGAATCTTAATAAATTTTAATTTCATATAAAGAAATCAAAAGAAAATAATTTATATTCAGGTCTATTCGGGAAGTCACTTTCACCACAAATACGCGCATCTTTTACTTTTGGCCATTCTAAAATACTACGTTGGAGATGAGTGATAGAAAACATATGTTTTCTTTCACTTTGGAGGTATTCTAAAATACTTCGTCACCATGAGCAATGTCACATTCGTTCGACGCCAATTTTAGCGCGTTAAGTTTAAATAAATAAAGAAAAAAGAGATACGAAGTGTTTGTATGGTGTCTACCACTGTTAATTAAGCTTTAATGGCGTTCGGCCAGGCTTTAGTTCTTCAAAGATGTAAACACGTCTTTAAAACAAATAAAAGAAGTAACTAATTTTACTTTTACTGTTTATTGTTTTTTTTATGTTACTTAGCACTTGTACTGTTAATTTTTTTATTAATTATTTCTTTAAATTACTTCTTAAATCCCTTTTTGCATACAAGTCAGCTGTTTTCAATGTTGTTGATGTTTTTATAAGAGATAACATAATATCGATTACTGAAAACGATATTTCTTCGCACGTATTTTAGAATCTGTCGACGTCGAACTGTCGAAAGTGAACGTTCGACGATGAAGACGCGAAGCGCGTATTCTCGAATAGACCTGATTATAAAGTTATAATTTGTTTGGAAATTTTTCACTTTTGCGCTAATGAAACGGTGTTAAGAATCATTCCTAGGAAGTTTATATGTTCTAAAAAGTTGTTTATTGAGATCTTAGGTACATTTATATAGTTGATTGTGTCCTTTAATTTTAAAGGGTTTGCTATCTATGGTCTCAAACAGGTAAAAAAAGGTAAAAAAAATTGAATTTTTTCAATTTTTTGCGATTCGATTTTGAATTGAACTTGCTTGTTTTTATTTGTGAAAGACCTTAAGCCGATATAAAAATCTCATAATTTTTTGAGATTTTAATCTTGAAGATGAAGTTTACTTTTTAATTTTATATGTTCACAATTTTTGTTTTTTTGTGACAAGAGCTACAACTTTGTCTCAGAGAGTAACTCAAAATGCACAAATGGCACCGAGGCCTCAAATCTTTAGAGGAACCATAAAAAAGTGCATGACTTGGGGCGAAACTGGGTGGTCTTTTTTTTTTTTTTTTTTTGTCTTTTATCACGTATGTAGTCCTGTTGCACTGTGTTATTGAAGCTCAATTTCCTAAACTGCTTGCATAATTTTTTTATTTGCTTCGCTTTGTTATATCTTACACATATTCTGTTCAGTAAATATTTTGTATTATTTAGTTTAATATTGATTAAATTTGTTAGTTCACTGGAAACATAATAAGGGTTTTCATGAGAATGTTCTAAAGTCTCGCAAACTGTGCAATTGTGCATTTTTACACTGTCATAAATAAAATGTCGAAAATTGTATGGAAATTTATTTGCACAAACCTAATTACTTTGCCCAACAATTTTCATTCGTAAACTTAAGCTGTGAAATTGTGCATTTATTAAACTACAACTTTTTGGTTTTTTTTTTGCTTCCTTGAGGCATTTTAGATACACACACACACTTTTTATTTTTATAGAAATATAGAAATATGTATTTAATTTAAAAACTGCTTGAAATTTAATTTTTTATATTTGTTATATTAATTTTTTTGAAATTTCATTCAAATTTACTTAACTGTTTGCGCAAAAAGTTGAAAAAGGGCTTTATGAAGCAAGTCTCGCAAATTTGCCCAAGTGCACAAATGGGAATTTTAAGAGTTCTCATGAAAACCCTTAATATATTCTACATGAATTTTATTTCGTTCAAATCAAATCATTTAATATAAAAAAAAAAAATTAATGAAAAAATATAGTTATTTTTGGTCGACTTGAAAATTTTTGTAAAATAAATATTAAATATGGCAACAATGCAGCTCGTTAATCTGTCACATGATTCACTCTTCTATTCCAAAAATTATGAGTTAGGGCCTTTCTCAATTAACGTAAAGATAGGCATGCAATTATCAGTGAAAATGATAAAATGGCATCACTAACGCATTTATTTTTGTAGCATACTTTTGCGGGCCCTAGAACGGATTCTTTATGTATGCAAATATATTACGTATACGTAACGTATGTGGGGAAACAACGAGGTGCAAAAAATATGTCAGTTAAGCTTTTCTGGTACTTACATATTTCAATTAAAATTAAATACTTACAACATTCTGAAAAATCATTCTCCTAAATTAAAATTTTCTGCAAAGCTTCTCTTGAAATATAATTGCAATATTCCTGTCTGTCATGACTTTCGAACGTTTTCAATTAGAATGAAAATTTCCGAATCGCAAAAAAGAAGATTTGGTGTCTGCATACTTCCGAATATTTTTGCAAAATTGGTTGCTCATGTGGGAATGTTTTTCATATCCCCTTTTCTTTGTATTAAATCCAAATATATATTGGTTTAAGTTTCCGAATTAGATAGATGAGATATCAAGCCTAATTTTAAATAAGATTTTGTTTAAATTAAATTAATTTTATTGTGGGAAAAAGGCGATTCTATTTACTTTCACGTTGCTTGGTGCAGTTGAAAGTAAAACGATAAAATTATTCGGAAGTGAATGTCAGGACACCAAAAAAATATGCGGAAAAGATTCACTTTCACACGGATGTGAAAGTCATGACAGACACGATTATAATTTTTAAGCAGAATATTAATAAAAAAAAAATATCAAAAAACTCAAAGTTATTAACTTTGTAATTAAACTTTTTTTTTATATCTTTACAAATTTTTCTTACAGAACTACCAACATTGAAGGCAGTGTAACAATGAATGGTCATGAACGTAACATTAGTGCATTCCGTAAATTGTCCGCCTACATTATGCAAGACAATCAATTGCATGGTAATTTGACCGTCCAAGAAGCAATGACAGTAGCCACAAATTTAAAATTAAGTAAAAAATTTACTAAACCGGAAAAAATGTCAATGGTGAGTAGTAGAGTATTTTTTTCATTAAGGTATATAAGTAGGTCTTCATATTTTTTTTAATGCAATTAAAGAAAAATCTTTATAATATAACACGCTTGAGAGAGTAACATTAATATAAATGAAAAATGCTTACTTAAGGTAAAAGGATTTCAACTTAATATCTAAGAAAAAATTTTAAATGAAGAACCCTTTTTTTTAAATATTTATTTATTAAAAATAAATAATGGAAATTGGGTTTTATTTAATTTAGAAAATAAGGCCCAAATAAGAAATGGCCAAATGTAATAAAATCCAAAAATAAAGAAATAAGGTCTAATAGAAAATTTATGAAAACAACACCCAATAAAAAACAGCACAATTGAAAAATACCCACTAAAATAATTACCAGCCAAATTCAAGATGAAATAAAGCCCAAAAATATTAAATAAAGCCCAATTAAAAATTCTTTATTTACTTTTATTATTATTAATCGAACTTCAATTGCTTATTTATGTACTTATTATTTGATTAGGCTTAAGTTTGTATCGTTGGCGCTATGAAATAAGGCCCAAGGAAATAACCTTCAAATAAGAAAATAAAATAAGGCAAAATAAAATTAAAGAATTTTTATTAAGCTCTGTTTCACTTATTTTGGGTTTTATTTCATCTTGAGATTGGTTGGGCTTTATTTCATTTATATTGGGCCTTATTTCATCTTTAGTTTGGTTTAATTGGTCTTTTTAGTTGGGCTTTATTTCATTTATATTGGGTGTTTTTTCATTAATTTTCTCTTGGGAATTATTTAATTTTTTTGGGTTTTATTTTATTGGGAATTATTTCATTTCTCATTTGGGCGTTATTTCCTTGGGCCTTATTTCATAGTGCCCGTATCATTTATAAGCCAAATTACATGTGATAATTATTAATGAACAACTAACACCAAAGTTAATTGTAAATATTCTGGCAAACACTTAGTAGAATGGAACAACTAGCTGTTTTCGAAGGTCACTGCACCTTCAGCATCAGCGTTCTTTGTCTTTGATCCACTGTGTCTGGTGTCAGCTGATGTAGATTTCTGCTTTATATATTTTTGCTGAAAGCTTTTTTTTGTAATGAAAGCTCCATTTTACTTACTATCTCTAAATTTTATCATTTATTTATTTGGGGAACGCTGCATTTTCTGTAATTTTTCTATAATTTTATTTACTAAATTTTTACAAATACTGGTATTGTTGAAAAATTTCATTACACAGTCTCATTCTAAAAAATACTTAAATAGTTATTATCGATTTAAAGTATTTCAATATTAAATGTTCTTATAATCTTAATTAAGATTTCTTTTGAGACAGACACTAAAATTTATTCCAAACAAAAATAAACAAATAAATGAAATTCAAATAAA
Source organism: Tachina grossa (assembly GCA_949987645.1). Taxonomy (NCBI): domain Eukaryota; kingdom Metazoa; phylum Arthropoda; class Insecta; order Diptera; family Tachinidae; genus Tachina; species Tachina grossa. The sequence continues at coordinate 34,613,660 of OX465275.1, forward strand.
CAGTCGCCAAATATCGTTTAAAAACAAGAATTTGAAATAATTTCAATTTACGTAAACGCCAGAAGAGATGTTCTAATGTATGTGTATGTCTATTATTATTTTTAAAAGTAAATTTTTATAATGATGATTAATAAAAATAAATTAATAATAGAAAAAACTGTTTTAAAATAAATAAATATTAATGAAACCAGTTGTTAAATCAAGAAAGATACAGTTGCACTTTGTGGTTTTTTAGTTTTATATCTGTACTTCCCCCCCCCCCCCTCCTCTTTGAAATTCGTATACATCTATACAATTTTATTATAATTAAAATAAAAATCATCAACTCATAAGAATATAATTTCCTTTTCCTTTCAGATCGATGACATCCTATTGACCTTAAGCTTAAGCGAACATCGCAACACTTTGACGCGCAATCTTTCCGGTGGTCAAAAGAAACGTCTGTCTATTGCCTTGGAGTTGGTCAGCAATCCACCCATTATGTTTTTCGATGAACCCACCTCGGGTCTCGATAGCTCAACTTGCTTTCAGTGCATAAATCTATTGAAAATGTTGGCCGAAGGTGGTCGCACCATCATCTGTACCATACATCAGCCTTCGGCACGTCTCTTTGAAATGTTCGATCAATTGTATACTCTGGCCGATGGCCAATGCGTCTATCAGGGTAGCACTAAGCAACTAGTACCTTTTTTGGGCACCCTAAATTTAGAATGTCCCAGCTATCACAATCCGGCTAGTTATATTATTGAGGTGGCTTGCGGTGAACATGGTGATCACACCCGAAATTTGGTGGATGCCATCGATAATGGTAAAAAGGATATACGCTCGGCAGTGGACTATGCTGGCTTAAAGTCACGCTACGATATGATAAAAGTACAAAATATAAAAGCTTTAAAAGACAAAAATGATTCGGCAAATTCCACAAGTGGCAAATATGAGGAAAATCTTACCCTGAATAATGGCCTGCTCAAGAGTAATTTAGTTAATGATATTGCCAAAGAATCAGCAGAGCCGGTAGTGAGTACAAATGATAAGGGTGATGCCATGATTGAACTGGAAAAGGTGGATAATTGTGCAACTGCTTTGTTGTCGGCTGAGATAACTTCGCCAGAACGTTATCCCACCTCACAATTTCATCAATTTTGGGTAGTGCTAAAACGAACATTGCTTTTCAGTTTTCGCGATTGGGTAAGATGGTGTGAAATACTCAAAGACTTGTGATTAATGAAATTTATTTTTAGACTCTCATGTATTTGCGTTTATTTGCCCATTTATTGGTGGGCTTTCTGATCGGTGCTCTCTACTATGATATTGGTAATGATGGTTCTAAAGTTTTAAGTAATTTGGGTTTCTTATTCTTCAACATGTTGTTCTTGATGTACACGTCCATGACAATAACAATTTTATCATGTAAGTAAAATTAATAAATTTCTTATTAGTATTATAAAGTCCCTTTTCAAAATGTATGGTTAAGAGTTAACGTGAACTTTAACTGCGATTTCTTTATATAAAACTTGCCGTTAAAGTCTCTGTTATCTTTTAACCATACATTGTGAAAAAGTACGTAAATATTTTTAATTTAATGGAAGCTTGGAGTTATAGAGCTAGTTTTTAATATAAACCAAACTCTTCTTGTCAGTTAAGTGTAGTTTAAACTTAAATGTGGTTTTTCAAGTAAAGATTATCTAGTTAAATAATCTAGCTGTAACCGAACAAGATTGCTCAGTTAAACTTTAGTTAGAAGTGTCAAATGATAAATATATGAAATAAATATTACGCAATTGAAAAAAAATAGTTTAAATATATATTCAAACATAAATAAAATAAATGTTTGTTATGACAACGAAGATTTTAGTGATTATGAAAGCAGAATAACTTGGATAGGACAATTGTGAGAAATATAATAGAGAAAGAAACAAGTCCAAATCATTTTTATGTGTATAATAAATTGAAATTCTTGCAAAGATTTCATTTAACAAAGAGATCTACATATGTATGATGATTTTAGAATTAATTGAAAAGAAAATCTACTTTGTTGGATTTAAAATTTGGTTTTGTTTTTGGAGGGTCATTATTTTATAACTCGATATTATTTTTTTTTTTTAATTTTTCAAAAATTCAGAAAACAGTTATTGAAGTTTTTTTCTAAATATTTTTAAAGAATTATTACAACGCTTTTTAAGTTTTGCTCTATTTACATAAAATATTTTCAAAAATGCCACATCTAAATTGACAACTTTTAAATCATCACTGAAAAACAGCATGGGCGGCTAAAGCCCGGTTAAATTTATTTCTTAGTTAACTCAAACGTGTGTTAAACTAAGTTTAACTAATTAGTAAGAAACTAGCCCATAGAAATTGAATAAATATACCAGTAAAAGTATTAGCCTTAGCCCTAGGATATTTATAACTGAAGGAATTTGTGAGGTGAAATTTATATTCAGAGTTTTAGGATTAATAAGCTCCTAGTATTTAAATGAGGTGATTTATGGTTTCTGTCGACTTACATCTAGCTTTTCACTCAAAACTCCATTTTTTTCCTACCCTATTCTTTACTTTTTTAAATGACCTTCCATTTCCAACTTTTAATACTTTCTATTCTTTCGCACATGACAGCACCATTTTACATTTCTTATCATTCGGCAAAGAGTGTAAAAAGGCTCCGTTACCCGACTGTAGAAATCGCAGATGTAAGGTAAATTTAAATGTAATGTAAATGTAAACGTTTGAGCGCTTATAGAATACTTAAAAACGTGTCATGTGTTTTCGACACAAAAAAAAACTTCTTTGTGCACACACACATACATACTAATTGCATTGTGCCCAGCAAACACGCATTTTTTATTTTAAATTGCGAGTTATTTTAAGTCAAACGCGAAAGTTCATAAACTAATTGAGTTTTTGAAATAACACACCTTTTAGAACGAAAATGCGCCTAGAGGTTTTGAAAATTATTATTATTATTATTTTATTTAAATGAACTCAATTATAATAATTGAAATAGCAGCTGTAACGCTCAACCGTAATATTTTTCATTGTACATTACCAGAACAGATTTTGAGCAACTTCATCGGAAAGACGAAGTATTTAGCTCTTTAATTTTTAAGAATGTGTATGCTTGCAGTAGCACCTCAATAAAATCTTTACTTTCTCGTTTTAACCTTGGGGGTTATTATGTAATTCGATTCGAAACGGAAATGTGTTCGAATGTAATGCTAATAACATACAAATTCGAACAGTTTCTGTTTCGAATCGAATTACATAATAACCCTCCTTTTCTTATTAATGTTCGTACCTACTCATAATAATTTAGTTTTATTTACAAACAATATACATATGTATATTTTTTAACAAAAATACATACACATGTACATATACAGGACTTTTTGTTTGCTGGGTGTTTATCATTATAAAAAAATCATATAAAATGGAAAACAGCTGTTCGAAACATTGATGAGAGTTCAACATCTTCACATTATTTTTGATTGCATGGAAAAAGTACCAAAATTATTTAAATGGTATCAAATCATTATTTTATACTTACAAACATTGTAATGACTTTGACATTTAGTGAAATTACAATTTAAGCTTCATACACGTATATACATATTTACATTACAACGTATTATAATTATAAAAAATATTTATATTTTTATTATCATTATAATTATTATGATTATACGTACCTGTTTTTATTTTTATTGTTATTATTTTTAAATAAAAATAGTTTTTTGTACGCTTTAATGTATGTTTGTACGCACATATGTATGTATATTTTACAAATTCATACATATGTACATATACATGTATGTATGTATATTAACAAAAAATAAACACATACGAACTTTTTTAGAAAACTAAATTTATTAAATATGCCATGTACGTATGCAAATTAACCATTAAAAAGCTTAAATTATTAAAAGAAACAAAAGTACCAAATCAGGGCTATTGTGCCACACTCTCAATCAATATACATACATCCCATCACTGTCTACAAATGTCACGTAACGTCGTCATGAAATTCTATTTTCTGCAGGTTCAGACGTTACATTTACGTGCCATTTCAGTCAGGTAAGCATTAACATAGCTTTTCATGCAACAGATTCGAACAGCTGATACATTTACATTTACAGTTCTACATTTACAGTCGTGTAATTCTGCCTTAACTTATCCTAAAAGCCATAATTTGAGTAATATAATAAATATCAAAGTTGTGTTAGTTTTTAAAATAGGCCAGTGTTGAATACTTGCATATGGAGCCATAGAGAAACATAAATTAACTGCGCATTTTTGTCACGTGACCTTTGTACGAGATGTGCATTAAAGTCCTGCACAAGACCCCTTACAAGAACGTTTAAGACATGAGGGATTTTTCAAATGGTTTACTACAGCGAAATCTTCTAAAACAAGTGTTAACAACATTGTTTGCAAAAAATTTGTTTCAGTAATGCGTGTATAGGAGTAAAGAAGAAAATGCTTCGTGACGGAAGAATTTGTGATGCTTGCTTCTTTCTACGGATGGGCGCGCATACAAACGTCATGCATGTATGTGTGTATGATCTTCTGTTTTTCTGCGCACATGCAAACGCACACACATGCATTGACATTAGTTTTATGCGCTTAAACACATAATAGCTTACCATCTACATCTTACACACACACACTCAAATGTAGAACATGCAAGATAACAAGCATACACGCATCAACACTATTTCTTTTGAGTGTTTGGGCGTGTGCCAAACGGTAGAAAAGTACTATGGTAAAAAAAATATTTTCCTGTGGGGAAAAAATTTCATTTTTCTACTGTGCCAAATGATACTTTTTTGACAATGTTAAATTTTGTCAAATTCGTTTTAGCATAGAAAGAAGCTGATGAAACAATTGCTGCGGCGGCGGTTTTGCTTCGCCTGACTACAATCCGCCGGCTACCAACAAATTTTTAAGAGGACATTTTTATATAAAACAATATTCTTGTAGCAAAAAATTATATACTATTATATATATGATGCAACATTTTTCGCAAACTAAAATAAACAATGATTTTTTCACAGTCTAATTAAACTTAAAAGACGTAAAAATCTTTGTATTGGGCGACGGCTCGATGCGACGGCGGTGGATTTAAATTTTATGATACCATGCTTTTTATTGCAGCTTGTCAAAAATTTACCTGTTGTGTCAAAATTTCTACTAGCCCCCAGGGCTAGTGAAATTTTTTTCACCTCAGAAGTGTCAAAAATTTACTTACACTAGTACTTTGCTACCGTTTGGCACAGGCCCTTTGTTACGAAACGTTGTTTTAAAACGGAAAACAAACTTTAAAGCAAGCGCACACAACTAATGTCAATACATGTAAGCGTATGTATGTGCACAGAAAAATAAAAAATCATACACAGAACATGTCTGTGTATGTACTTAAATGACATCTGTATACGCGGCCATGCGTATGAAGAAGCAAGCATCATTTTTATTTTCTTCTTTACTCCTATACCTGCAATAACTGCAACAAATAGCTTGCCAACAGTATTGTTTAGCGTTTGCTTTAGAAGATTTCGCTGTAGTAAAGCATTTGAATAATCTTTCATGTCATAAAAGTTCTTGTAAGTGGTCTTTTGCAGAGGTCTAATTTGCACAGTCGCAATGACGAAAGTCCTTATTATTCTGCTTTTGAAAAAAAAAAATTCATAAGCAAATATAGTACAATCATTTTTGCTTAAGATGCCACTGATCGCAAAAATTTTAAAGATCTCGATAATTAGCTCTCATACTGAGCTGTCTATGGGAATTACACTAATTGTTCTATTGGGATAAGCGAAAATTGCTTAAGTCTTATTTAACAGTTTTTAGAAGAGCATTTTTAAACTTTAAAGGATATTTTTTTAAACTATTAAACAGATGAGAAGGAGAGAGAAGGGACTTAAATATAAATTTAAGTAATTTTGAAATAGCTTTCTTAAAAATTTCATTAATAAACTGAAAATTTCTTAAGGTGTAACCTTAAATTCGAAAATTATGATAGCATCGTTATTTAATAGGTATAAACTTAATTTAAACTTCCTCATTATTTATATTATTTTATTTTACTTACAGTCCCTCTCGAAATGCCGGTGTTGCTGAAAGAAAACTTTAACCGATGGTATTCATTAAGGTCTTATTACTTGGCGATATCAGTAGCCGATATTCCATTCCAGGTTTGTAATAAAATGGAAATATATTTCATTACCATAGTATCTTTAACTTTATACTGCTTCTATCTTTTTTTCAGGCAATTTTCTGCATTATATATGTAGCCATTGTGTATTATTTCACCTCACAACCCTGGGAGTTGATACGTTTCTCGATGTTCTTGGGTGCCTGTTTAATGATATCATTTGTAGCACAATCCGTTGGTCTGGTGGTTGGTGCCGCAATGAACGTACAAAATGGTGTTTTCTTGGCTCCCGTTATGTCAGTGCCTTTCTTGCTGTTCTCCGGCTTCTTCGTGTCCTTTGACGCCATACCCGTTTACCTGAGATGGATTACATATTTGTCTTACATCAGATATGGCTTCGAAGGCACCGCCTTGGCCACCTATGGCTACAATCGTGAGAAACTCAAGTGCTTTACAAAATACTGTCACTTCAAGTCACCCACTACCACCTTGGAAGAGTTGGATATGCTTGATGCCAGCTACACTTTGGATATTGTATCATTGATTGCTATTTTCTTCATCTTAAGAGTGTCTGCTTATCTATTCTTGAAGTGGAAGTTGAAGACAACTCGTTAAAGGAATACTTTGATACAATAACTTAAAGTAATTTCTTTTTTTTTTACTAGTTATAATTAAATTTAAAAGAGGTAAATCGGTATGAGATTAGCCTTAATTATATTTTTTTCTACTGTTCTTTTACTAGTTTTTAGTTTATTATATTTTTTTACTCCACGCTTGATATGAAAACAAAGTGATTAAATGATTATTTAAAGTGAAATAATCAATTTATGTTTATTTGTATATGTATTTACTTGAAAAAATTAGTAAAACATTTGGGAATTCTTTCTTTTATTAAAATAAAAATAAAAACAATTTTATAACCATGAAATCATATTTAATTTAATGTAAGCTAGAATCCAAATTAAAGTACAATGAGTTTTGTTAATAAGCATATAAAAAAATTAAAGTTTCATTCACCCTTATTCCAATTTTCAACATGAAGTCACGTCAGTAAAATACCAAACAATTGGAGCTTGTCTACCTGTTGTAGAAAACAACTGTATGCCAGGGTTGTCAGATTTTTTCTGACCTACCTCGCCAAATTTATTTTAAAAATCGCCAAAAATCGCCACAAAAATCAGTTTTATATAGTTTTTTTTTTTAGGAAATATAAATTTTTATAAAATTATGGTATCAAAATTTACCAGAAAATCGATATTATTAGATAAAATATCGCAAAAAATTTTTTCTTGTAAATTTTTCTCATCCAAATTCGAAACTCATTAACGACTTTAATTAATATAAGAAAAATCATCAAACTCAAATTGTTTTAACTTCTTGTTTTAACTTCTTCTAATTTTCTTGAATTAAAAAAATTTTGAAGTGTAATTTTGTAATAAAAATTTAAATAATAATCGCCAAAACAAATTATTTATCGCCAGTAAAATTGCCAACATCGCCAAACCAACAATTTGGACGCCAAAAAAGTTGAAAATCGCCACGTTTGGTGAGAAATTGCCATATCTGACAGACCTGCTGGATGCTATTGACTGTCGATGACCTAAAACTGTTTTCGAGAGCGAGTAGAAAAGCCTCAAATTTTTGCTATTGTATTCAGGTGACGTCGATATTGACAACTGGAATAAGGGTGAATATAAATGTCTGTCTAATTATGGTTTCCATAAAGATTTTGTAACGTAAAACAATTCTTAAATATGTTTATTAACTAAACAACTGATTGTATGGTAAATTAAGGGAACTCTCCAGCTGTACGACTAACTATTGTAACAGTTTACCAAAACCACACAAAATACGAGGGATAACACATTTTTGTGCATGGCCTTTGTAGCTGTTTAGCTAATCCATTAGCCCTGGTTCAATGGTCTATTTATTTAAAAAAAAAAACATACATTTATATAATTAAAAAAAAAACAGAAAAAATACATCAAATTTATGATTAAGTAACATCTGGTAACAGTCTTTTTTTTATAGGAACTTTTTATAAATAAATATTAATGTGATGTTTTAGGGAAGTGTAATTTATATTTTGTAAACCATTTATAGTACGTAAATATATCTTTAATATAAAAACGAATGTAAAATTTTTTTAAAGAATTTTGAAATAAAAACTATAAAAAAGAAATATTTTTGCATTTATTCTATTGACTTTACTGATTTATATTGAAATATTGCGATTTTTTATCATTCGATTTATTAGAAAGAATAATGCATTAAACACATTCACCACAGCAAGCTACCGACTACAAAATGTCAAGGATAGAATACACATGTTTATATGAGAATGATTCTTTTGAAGACAGCAAGGCAACAGAGCGACAGGTTGTTGTCTATGCTGATTTTGACGTTATACTCCAATTGAACTAATTTCTTTGGCTACAGTGAGAAAATTCAGTGTTGCCAGTATAATTCAAAATGTTGAATGAATGATTTTGTGGAATTATTTCATATTATTTATTAGAAACAATATCCAAAAATTGATGTAAAAAATAACTTGAATCATTTTTGTACTTTTACGTGAAAAAAGTACATTTTAAAAGAGTAATTAATTTAAATAAATGCAAAATATATGAAAGTGGCAATACTGAAGTATGTATTTGTACTTGAATATCAGGTGCAGATTGTGCTGCTGCCGTCTCCAAAATAATTAAGTAGCTGTAGCCTGCTGTGGTGAATGTGTTTAATGTATAATAATCATTTTGCTGTGGCACTGAGAAAAAATATGCCATAAAATACCCACACATGTGGTAGTTAAGATTCAACCAGATGTGACATACCATAATGTTATAGCATTAACCATTGTCATAACCATAAATATATTCACCTAATTTTTCTGCCATAGCCATAAGCAGCTGTTTATGTTGTCATTTGTTTAGTCATTACAAAAGTGCAACAACAAATGTGTTTAAGCAACAAACAGTTGTTAATGGTTGCGGCGAAAAACTAAAATTAAATTGGTTTCTATTGTTATGGTTAATGCGAGCCACCAGTGTTGCCCATAATTTTAATTTGAATACCTGTTTTATATGATTATTATTTTAAACCTTCACTCTGTAATTCGAATAGAAGGAAAAAGCATTCGAATTGAAATGCAAATACCACAAGAATTCGAACAATTTTTTTAATCGAATTACAGAGTAACTTCTGATTACTTTTAGTAATTTTGGGACTGCGAAAAATAAATATTTTTATCTGAGTCACTTGCACTATTTTTAAGGTTTAAAACAAAGTCCAATAGACCAGAAGAAAAAAGTTCATGCCCATAAGCATTTTTAAATAATTTTAATTCTACAAATCCTTATATAATAGCCCATTCAGGCTGAAGCCAAATTAAGTAATTTCGTGATTTCGGTCGAAATCAAGCTCAAATTAAGTAATTTCCCTTATATTTAGACATTTTCCAAATTAAGTTGTCTTACCTAATTTCGATGAAATTAACAAGAAATTACAATATACAACTCTGTTTTTGTACTAAAACTACTTTTTTTCAAACATGAGTAAATTTGCAATTATGAGAGAGAACAATTAAAGGTAATAAAGAAATTTTAAATTCAATCAAAAGAAAATTGATAATTAATATATTTATGAAAATTTAAAAAAAAAAAAAAAATTTTATAAGTGTAACAAAGAATTTATTTAATTTTTGCGAAATCAACTCAAATGTCGTTCAGTACCTGTATAAACACTTTTCATTTCGTTCGTAATTTGAGCTTGAAATTATTTAATTTCGTGTCAGCCTGAATGGGCTATAAAATATTATAGAAATTATATAGAAAAGGAAATTTTTAAATTTATTTCAAATATGGCAATACTTTGTTTGAAATACAGCAAGGCCTCGATTATCCATGATCCGATTAACGGACAACATCAATTATCCGGAAAAGCAAAATAATTTTTTTTAATCGATTCGAAAATTTTTTCATCGATTAATCGTGACTATCTCTATTCCACAGGATTAAAAGCATAATTATTTAGTATTACTTTAGAACAATCAAACACATTGTTCGTAAAAAAAGGGATTTCCCTTGTTAAAATACGATGAATCTGAAATTTATATACAATGGCATCTTTATCAGCGGTAAGGTAAACAATATGCAGTTATTGTTAGCATTATTCAAGCCTTGTTACAGAAAGAATTTCATGTAAAATTTTATACGCTTGTAATTACAACAAGTCTCGTATTCCACTTAGATTGAAAATTCAAAATTTAGGTTTAAAAATTACATCAACAAATGCCACATGTAGCGGATTAAGCCCATGACAGGTGATGATGAAGATGTAGCGCCCCTCGATAACAGCATCTTGTTCAATTATGCTGCTAAAAAAAAATCATGACAAGTTCACTTGTTTTTTTTTTAGGACATGCACCTTAATCTAACTTAACAATTGCAAACATTACATGATATTTTTACGAAATTAACTAATATATAATCATTGCGAGTGCAATGCATAATTGCATATATTTAGTTAAGAGCAAACAACAATGGCAAAAGGTTTTTTGCAAAGGTTTTTTGGTTAGGTTACGAAGGGTGGTGCGACAACCTACATAGGAGACCCAGTTTAGTCCATTTTAATTCCCTTATGTGTGGATACCCGTTAGTACAAATTTTAAGCACTATTTGCATCCAGAAGAGCACCAATTGTCCGTCGTTAAGCGTTGACTGAAATAGTTAGCACGTTGCCTACAAAACATTAAACATTTTTCTGATGTGCATTAGTGTTCCTTTGTGTCAATTGTTGTAGACAAATTCACGTGATGAAGGAATAGACACTGATCACTGAACTATACCGAACAATAAAATGGCTACTACGCACAGCTTCAAAAAATTTAATATGGCTCATTGACACCAGAGGGGCTGCAACACTATGAAAACGAGCAAAAAGCGCAGTTGTAAGATAATGAAGCTTTCCTCTATCTCCTCCTTCACCACCTGTCTTTTCTATCACCATTCTTTTCCTAAAGACGATAACACCTGGCAATATTAATAGGCATTCACTGCGTGAGTATTACTTTTCTTTAAAATAAAAAAACTAAAAAATTACGCCACCAATGCTCTCATGGAAATGTCTGCTCAACCATCTAACTTCGGACAATGGTAGATAATATTTTTAATGGCTTTAATGGCTACAGAAATCTGGAGTGCCAGTTTCAAAATGTAATGCGTTGACTGGTCACTGCCCGGCTAGAGCAGGGACCAGCACTTCACCTATCAAGACGCGCATCGCCTTCTTATTCATATCCGTTACGATATAAATTCTGCTAACTCTTCTAGTATTTATTAACTTGTACTAAAAACACTACTTATGTTAAAGATGTATTAATCAAAATATTAAACAAAACTTACATATTGAAAATTTATTTTAGTATTTTTTCGATAAGCACTTAGGTATCGAGTAATGTTAATTAACAAAGATAATAATCGATCGAATCATTATTTAAAATTTTGTTTGTTTTCTTCGATATCGAATATCATTATCCCAACTTACAAATTTTCGATTGATATAACTCGATATTAACAGCGTTGTTTAGACCCCAATATTCTTATAACAGCCCACTGTATTCGCTTTATTAATAAAACTGTTGCCTACTCTTAGGAGCAAAAAAATTTATGTTATTTTAAACACAATCGCAAAACTGCTGCTTTAAGGAAAATTTGAGTTTATTTAACATATTTATTGATCACTTTTATTTCAAACTTTTCCAAGCATTGAAGAATTTCTATTATTATATTTTATAATACATATCGCACTTAATCAAGAAGAGGGTATTAACTCAAAATTTTAAAATTTTCTTTAAAGATGCCAAACTATTTGTGGTTACACTAACAGTTTTATTGTTTTTAACCTGAATATAGTCTAAACTCAAAATAATACTTTTTTATGGAAATATAGGATACATTTCAAAATAATACCTTTTTGGTGATATAAAGATAATCACTACACTATCACAAAAATGATCTCAAATATCATTTTCGAGATGAAAGAGTAATCGGAATACGTTATATAGGTATTAATGTTGTTAGTTAACTTTTTGCAAAAAGTGAAATTTTAAAAATTTTGAGTTAATACCATCTTGTTGATTAAGTGCGTTATTAGGAGCCGGCATAAGTACTGGTATGTATATATGTATGTACATATATTTGTGTGTGCACAAGTTCCAAGTTTAATTAGATACACTAGGCAACAAAATATTATTATAATTCTATTGCTATAAGACTATGCAAAGTCAAAAAAAAAAACTGCAAATTTATTTATTATTATCGTTCCTTTATTGCCTCTCCTCAAGATATGATAGAACGATTTTTTCTACATTACTAACTTCAATAAAAAATAAATTAAAAAATTTTTGTTGATGCATTTCGTTACAAAAAAGAAAAATAAATAAAGAAACTAATAAAAATAAGTAAATTTTTTGCGTTAAATGAAAATAAATTATTGAAGTAAAATAAATAAATAAATCATAAGAAATTTGAAATCAATACTAAGAAGAAGATAAAAATAATAATTCTGCCTAAAATAACGACTTTAATGCAAAGATCTGATAGAACATTTTCGAAAAAAAATGTATGGCACCAAACTGGAAGTAAACTCAAAAATTTGTTGGCTACGAAGAAGTACGTGAAATACAAAATTAAATTTTAATGGGCGTGCTTCCGCCCATTTTTAAAGCATATTAAATGCGCATAAAGCAATTTTTACAACAACAATAAAATAATAAAACCTATTGTTGTTTTCAATATAACCCAGCAAAAAATGGTGCTTCGCTGGAAGCACCTATATAAGCTCTCTTTTGGTATGCAAGCGCTTACCCGATGCATGATTTTTATATGGGATTCCTCACGTCGATCTTAAATGTGATTCTTTCATGCCTGCCGGAGTGACCTGAATTCAGCAAAGATATTCGTCTACTTAAAAAATTTGCTCTTTATTTTTTTACTTATTTTAATTTTTTGTTCGCGCGTTGAATCAGGAGTCGATCCCAGGATTTCGTATGTTAGGGTAGAACACTACCCACTGAACTGCCGAAGCACATATTTATTTTTGTGCACAATTCAATTTTGTATACAGGTAAGAGAGAGAGAGAGGATGATCTATAAAAAACTTTGAGAGTTTGAATATAAACAGCCGACTGATTTCGTAGTGTTTGTATTAAATTTCGTCATTCGCTTACGTTATTGCATCCTCGTAAGGCATAGGGGATGCACTGTGTAATTTTCCGCGCTTCCGAAGCGCTTATTTTTGTGTTATATTAAACTACACCTTTCAAAATATTTTTATGGAAGGGATATAAGAAACCAAAATAGAAAAAAAAACAGAAAACGAAGCTATAAAAACGTAAAAGATACTTAATAATAAGCAATTTAGAAGCAATTGCTTCGAATTCTCGATTATTTATTTGCTGGGAAGTAATCCATCAAACGGTCTCTATCCACATCGTAAGATAGGCCTCAAGTTTTTGGTAATACACTAAAATCGTTTAAATATTTTTACAGAAGAAATAAGTTGAGCTACTAAAAATTAAATAAACTTTAGCATAGTTTTTGTGAATAACATCTTGGAAGATACAATTTTATTTCCCCTAATTTTTTGGTCAGTCCCATTGTGCATTGAGCATTATACATACATATGTATGTATTGATGCAACAAAATTCTTATGAACTAGGAAAATTTTTATTTCACTAAAGCAAATTAAAATCTAAAATGAAAACAATATCAGCAAAATGAAAAAAATATATAAAATAATAATCAATAAAAAGTGCCGCTGAACACTCGTCTGCAGTTGCTTAACAAAATTCTCTTCGCTATTGCAATTACTTTATTCTTAATGCAAAGCGCAAACGTGATTTAATATTTATTATTTTTTTTTTTTTATTTTTTTTAAGTTACAATTTTGTCTAGAGCTTAGCTTTTGATAGATAAAATAATATATACAACCGCAACACAATTATTTCAGTTTTGTGGTGAGTGTTGCAAGAATTTCAATGACTCACAAAATAAAGATTGTGAAATTATCTTCTTTTCATGAAACAAAGTTCAATATGTCATTAAAGCTTACACATATTGATTTATTAAGTCATGCACAATAATTGACAAGACACTGAATAAATAAATTGTTGTATGCGGCATTAACTTCAACAAATCATACAATAATTTGGTTGGTAATTATAAAAAAAGCAATAAAAATTTTCAATTTAAGCTGCTCTAATGTAAGCTACATTATAAATGATTTTAATAGAGCTTTATAAAAAAAAAAGTATGTATGTTAAACGTTAATTAAATGTGAAAGAAAATGTACATATTTAACCAAGAATTTATAAATTTTGCATTAACAATGTATTTTTAATTATTACAAAAAAGAAAAGTTTTGCCAATTAAGTATACTGCAGGTGCCAAGTTCAATCATTTAATGAAGCACAAATTGCCATAAAGACTTTGTTAATACGCCTCAAATCGGGAATATTAAACATAAAAGGGGAAACTTTTAGTTTTTCAAAATTTCTATCTCAAAAATCATGTTTTTATAAAATAAAAGGTCTGTTCATTTAATTTCCTAGTAGACGCTTGCAACGAAAGGGTAAGGCAGAAATTTATAAAATTACACTCCCAGATACGAAAAAGTTAATGAAAGCTTTACTTGTTAAAACTTGCAAGAAAATTTTATACCTATCAGAAACTTGAATGGTACAATCATGATACAATTTTAATTTTTCTAAAGTATTTTGGTTAATCTTGTTTCATAATATTTCATTTTTATGATATACTTTAAACAGCTTCATGCATTATTTGCCATTTTATGAATTTTTCATTAGTTACTTCTATTTTATTAACATATACAAAATTGTCACTTCCCATCTCTGATCATATATGGTAAACAAACAAAATCTCTTGACAATAAAATTGTGTTTATATAGCTTAATCAAAGGAAAATAATAAATTAAGAAAATATAATTTACATACAAATGTACGTATTAGACCCCCGCACAAGATTATTTACGAGAACTTTTAAAGCATGAGGGATTTTACAAATGCTTTACTACAGTGAAATCTCCTAAAACAAATGCTAAACAACATCGTTGGCAAGAAATTTGTTTCAGTTATTGCAGATACAAGAATAAAGAACAAAATAATTCGTGAAGGAATAATTCACGTATACACACGCACACGTTATGTGCATGATCTTATATTTTTCTTCGCACATACAAACGCACACATTCATTGTCATAAGTTGTATGCGCTTGCTTTAAGAACTCGTCCTTAAACCCATAATAGCTTACCATCTACATCTTTCACACACACTCCAATATTCAATATAAGAAGCATCCGAATCAGCTTGACGGCAAAAACACCGCATATGAGCTCATTTCTCGATCAAATATGATACTCCCGTTGTGAGCAAATGGTACCCTATAGATAAATCATACCAAGGAACCATTTATGAAAACGATTTGCTGATTCACTGCTGAGTAATTTTCTGGTAGTATTAAATCATTAAATCACCTTTTTGTGTCTTTTTTTCCATTTTGATCCTCTTTTTAAAGAAATGGTTATTATCAGATTAATCATAAGTGAATCCTTTTTCAATCACCCAAGTGATAAATCAGTTTTAAATCATCAAATGTGATCTAAGGAGAATAATATGAAGGATTATTAAAAAAACCGATCACCCAAATGCTACCTGGGCATACACGCATAAACACTACTTCTTTTTATTGTTTGTTACGAACAACAAGTCTTCGCGTCTTCGCTTGTAAACACTCATATACACGAACATCAGTACATCCATCGTGCTTTGCTTAGTATAATATACATCCTACAACAACAGATTTAAAAACGAGACGTACGAGTATTTACATTGTAAGACTGATTAAGCAGTCCTCTAGTACTTATACATTTTTTTTTTTTTTTTTAATAAAGAATTTTCCTTTTTTAACATATTTTTCAAATAATAAATTTGAAAGCAAAACACAAAATAGCTGTTTTATTAATTTTTCCAAGTAAAAATTTTACTAGTAATATTTGCAAGAATTTTTCTGTCTTTCAATTTTTTATTATTTTTCAGTAACAATTGTTAAAAAGTCGTAATAATTTTTAGTAAATGAACAAACCTATTGTATAATTGTGCCACTCCTTTGTGTGGCTTCTTTCTGAAGGAGTGTCAAAATATCGAAATACAAATATTAAAATAAAATCAAGAGACCTTAAGCTTAACAAAATTAGAAAACTATATAAACCTATTGTATAATAGATGGGCTTCTTTATGACAAATATCATATATTAATGACTTTTTCCCATCAAAATGATTACACTTTTTCTGGTTTCCGCAGGCCATACCATTGATGATAGTCGTCATCGTTGTTTAAAAGGACTTTGACATAAATTCCAAAATCCTTTTCCCAGCCAGAAAGCAATAGATAGGAAAAGAAAGGGAGATGATTACAGCACAAGAGTCTGAACCGACGGATCAGAAATGATCTGAGATATTGGGTCTAGAGTTTAGTCGAGCGATCTGGGCGTGCAGCTATCTTACCATCTTTCTAATAATGATAGCGCATTGCAGGCTGAAATACTTACCATAAGAGAAGCAGGCAGAAGGCCTTGCAAAAGAAAGGCTTGTGGAGGAATTGCCATATTTGTCAACAGCCAGGCAGCATTTCCTGTGTTAAGATTATACGAAACATCCTTAATCTTAGTTGCCGAATGCAAAAAAAAAATGCTATCCGGCTTAGCGGACAATTTCGCTTATGAAAATTGCAGTTCAGATCGAAATGGGCTTTGTCTGGCATAAAGATATGCTTAAGTATGGTGTCGTCCTCTTCCACTATTCGAATGATTCTCTGTAAAAAATTTCAAGTTAATAGGCAAGTCCGCGAGTTTTTATTTGCTTGTTATATGAACCTTATAGAAAAATAAACTCAAATCTTTGTGCAGAATTTTTTGCAGGGAGTGTCGACTGTTAATCAATTGAAACGGTAGGGGTGGCCTGCAGGAAAGCTGCTACAGCTACACTTGTTTCTTGGCTTCTAACTAAGAGATTTCCAAATCTGCTAGCAACTCTGCCAACTTCATTATTTTTCACCTGCTGAGAGCCAAAGGAGCCAAACTCCTTTTTGGACGGAAGTTATTGACTCAATTGCATGAAAATCTAAATATATGCTAATCCTAAAGCTGCATATATGCAACGAAATGTTTTTGCTGCTGCTAATATCATATTAAATATTTTACTAGATCATATTAGATCTTAAATCCGCTTTCATATTTATTCCACCCTTAATGGCATACCCTTTATTTAATTAAACAATGCTTTTAAGTTTAAACTGAAACACTTTTTTACAACTCATAATATAAAACTTTATTTAAAAATCATTCACCTTTGGAGCATGGAGTCAAAACGTGCTTTGCAAATAAATACCTCATAAATGTCTTTTGTATTCAAGTTTTTTTTTTTTTGCATAAATGTTTAAAGAGATATTAGTAATTAAATAAAATTTGCATATTATCAATTAATTTGCAAGCATTTCATTTGTATGATTCGAAAAGGCATACCTAGCCATAGGTGTGCAGTGTTAGAGGTCATGTCATACAAATTTATCTAAAGCTTTGGAAAGTTAAGGCTAGTAAGCACGCCGATTAAGGTCCTGATTCTTAAACATTTATTCGTACATAGATACAAGGGTCAGTGCTTCAAGTGATACCAACTTCACGCTGCACTAGAAATTGAGCGGGTGACAATACTGTGGTGTTTCATCAGTCTACTTTATTTTTTTTTTTAACGTACTTCCAATTAGAGATGGGTTTGTGTCAACACTGAGTGTTCGTTACAGAAATTCTGGGGTCAAATCGTCACATCCGTGAACGTACAACTCGTCACGTAAAAACACAATTTTCGGATTATGACATACGTGAACGTACTGAAATCCCATTCAGCTTATACGATTGACGTATCACTTAATTTGTTTTCGTACGATTGCCGATACGATCACGTATGTAACGATTTGAAGCCTGATTGCGTGCGTGATCGGGTCGAAAAAATATGAAACGATTTTAGGTGTAAAATATGTATGGACGAATTTCCAGTAAATAAACACCAGCAAATTTGTCGACAGTTAAATTCAACAATTAATTTTTGTGATTTTCAATACCATACCAATAACTTTAGCCAGTGATTCTCAAACACTGTGTCACGCCACTTTTGTGCGCCGCTAAATTTTAGATAAATAATTATGTTGATATTGTTACGAAAGTGTGCACGAACAATCCTAATTTAAGGTTTTCTATCAATGAGAGTGTTACTGATGTTATTAATTAAACAACACAATAAATCGAGATGATGATGGTGAAGCGGCGAATATTGCTTTCTAAGTCCCGGTTCACACGTTACAACTTTTGTTGGTCAACTCGTAATTCAGCTGTAAGAAAGACGGAGAAGGAAATACAAATATCTCTTTTTTTCTTACAGCCGAATTAAAAGTTGAGCAACAAAAGTTGAATTGTGTGAACCAGGACTAATAGATTTGATCTCTCTTTTTCTGATATTCTCTGCTGCACTAAGACTGCTTTTGCGTGTGCGCATATGTATGTATATATAGGTGTGTGTGGCCAACTTGTTGCAGGAGACAATTCCACTACTTAAGGAAATTTCGGCCTTTTTCATGCACGATATTTGTCGATCACAGTTCCTTTTACTACTACAATCTCTGGATACTGTGCGCAAGCTAGTCCTGCAATGCTTAATTAAATATTGTGTCTAATTTCATTAATTAAAATATTATAGAAATTTTTAGTTGTACAGGAATAAAGAAAGAAAGTGTCGCATTTGTTGTCGTGTTTGAACTTTTTTTTTAAAGAATTAGAGAAAACTAATTTGAATCTACATATTTCAAATGCCTTATGAATTTATAATAGAAAAATATGTCGAATTATTTTAGGCATAGAAACGGCCTAATTTTAATTGATAACGCCTTATAAAAAATCCAAGTTTTATCAACGTAATCTAAATTTGTATTGTTTTCTCATTCGCAATATTAAACAACAGAAATTTAAATTGCCGGCAATAATTATGTATGTGCGAGTATGTATGTACGTATGTATGTACATTAGGCTTATGCGTATTTTTTGAACACAAAGGCTCACTGGGTTTTCATATGCGGGCTAAAATTCTAAGACAAACTGCGTTTTTACTTTTTTGATATCTTAAAAAAAATGTGGATTTTTCAAATCCAAAAAAATCTCATATTTTCGTAATGACAAAAAATTATTTGTTAATAAACCATCTACTAGTACCCGAATTTTAAAGATTTTGATCCGCTGATCACGAATCTGCTGCTTATTTTAAATTCCAATAATTGGTTTTCGAGATATGATGAGTAGTTTTCCAGTTATTGGCTAATCTAGGCTCACGGCAGTGCGCCAGGCCAAGTTCTGGCCAATGCACGCAGTGTGTATATTTACAGGAAGCCATTCGAGCTGTTTCTACCCCCCTCATACCTTTGTTCCCCGCAATCGTAAAATTACAAAATTTAAACCATAATTAGAATAAATTTATATTACCTCATGTGCGAAGTTTGAAGGTTTTAGAATAAAAGGTTCCAGAGATATAGAGGTGCAAAAAGTGCATATTTTAAGACATACTCACTGACCACTGACCACTGACCACTGACACACTCATCAAATTGATGAAGCACTTCCACTATTGCTAGAGAGCTAAAAATTAGTACACGGGAAGATCTAGGTGAGCAATGAACCAGAAAAATCTTAAAAACCCGAACATTTTGAGCAGGAGAGCGGGGCTACGCCCATAAAAACTAAAGTTTGTGCTATTTAGCTGAAATTCAATTCGGCTTAGGTGAGAAATAAAATAAAAAAATTTGAAAAACCGAGAATTTTGGCCAGGAGGGCGGGGCTACGCCCATAAATGTTAGAATTAAAAAAGCAAATCTAAGGCTCCTAATGAAAGCTATTTTATTGAAATTTGGCAATTTGCGATAATGCAAGACTATAAATTTTTCGTTAAAAAAGTGGGCGTTGACACGCCCATACAATTTACACCTCATTTTAATGCCCTGCGACTCAGCATATTTAGATATACTATTTATCTAGCTATTATTATCAGTTTGGAGCGAAACTAGACACGAATAATTAGCACTGGCCCAAAAAAATTTTGACTTTGTAAAAGTGGGCGGGGTTACGCCCATACAAATTAAAAGTTAAAAGTTGCGCTAAGGAGCTGAAATTTGATATACAAGTAGGTCTAGGTGAGAAACCAACTAGAAAAATCTGAAAACCCGAAAATTTTAGTTAAAGGGGCGGGGCTGCGCCCATAAAACTTAAAAATTAAAAGTTGCGCTAAAGAGCTGAAATTTAATATACAAGTAGGTCTAAGTGAGAAACAAACTAGAAAAATTTGAAAACCCAAAAAATTTTACCAGAATAGGCGGGGCCACGCTAATATTGCTTTGAACTAAATACTAAATATACAGCTTTTAATTCAAGCCAATTTAGTGAAATCTTGCATCATCTTAAAAATTGGGCGTGATCACTCCCATAAAGTGTTAGCCTTGTGTTTAATCTACATCGGTCTAGTATATTTTAGAAGAAAATTAGCATGAATTATAAGGGTTGCTCACAACAAAATTTTGAGTTAGGAATAGTGGGGAGAGGTAATGCTGATAAAATCTAAAGATATAATTCGCGCTAGAGAGCTGACATTTTATATACTAGTATGTGTAGCTACGTAAGCCAATGGGAAAATCTTGAAACCAAAAAGTTTTACCCGGTATGCGGGGCCACGACGTTAAAACTCCAATTCGCACTAGCGAGCTTAAATTTGATACACAAATAAATCTAGATAAGAGATCACTAAGAAAAATCTGAAAACCCAGAAGTTGCTATCAGAGGGCGGAAACAAGCACTTCAAGTTCAAAATTAACATACATTTTATTAAAACTTTTCATACACATTGCACTTATCCAAAAAAAAAATTTCCTATTTTGAAAAGTAGCCGTGACTTCACCCATAAATCTTAGCTTTTTCGTTCAGGTACTTCGGCTTAGCAGTTTTTAAATTAAAACTCAGGTATTTCTTATTAACTTTTTAATACCAAACTTAGCATGAACCATAAGCACTAGCAGATATAAAAGTCAGCGGGGCCAGGCTCATGAAAATTTTACGTAATATGTATTATACTATAGAGAGCTGACATTTTGTACACAAATAGTAATTGATTTACTCAATCGGAAAATCCAAAAACTAAAGCACCAGCAACCCTATTGAAACTTTGCATATACATTGGGCATATCCTTTTGATTTATGTATTATTTATTCGGCTAAGCAGACTTTAATATGCAAATATATTGAGAAAATAGGCGGGGTCATGCCGAGTAAAATTTACGCTGTATTTAACATGTTTCTTCCAGTCGACTCTTACCAAATTGCATACACACTGGCGACCCGTTGTAATGACACAATGGTGCATATTTAAGGTCAAAAATTCAGCACCCATCACACTATTACCCATTATTTTATGTAACTCTGCCATTTTCAACTGGCACCGTGATCATGAATAGAAATAAAATACACTAGAAATTTTAAGTTTAAAAATTGTTATTATAGAAATCTTTTCAAAAAGTAATCAGATCCTCACAAAAATTTCGGCCATTAAAAGTTGTGAGATATAAATTTTGACCAAGTTCTTCTTTGCCACAATACCCAACACAGAAATATATTATGTATTATATAAATTTGTAATCGTAAGGGTGTCATATAATTTCTAGATAATCTGATAACTTGGCAATATTTTTACCTTTCCCAAAAAGGGAGAGAATAATGTATAAATGTTCATTTCTTTATATTGATAAAAATGTTGTCAAGTTATTAGATTATCTAGAAATTATATGACACCCTTACGATTACAAATTTATATCATACATAATATATTTCTGTGTTAGGTACTGTGGCAAAGAAGAACTTGGTCAAAATTTATATCTCACAACTTTTAATGGTCGAAATTTTTGATAGGAACTTGGCCGTTTTTCACATTTATGTTTTTGTGAGGATTCAGGTTTTGCAAAAAGTTACTTATTTTTTCAGCACAATATCATTTATGCACATTCATACAGTTTGGTCCGCTGATCACAAATCTATCATTTATTTTTCAATATATTGAGTAATTTTTCCATAAGGTCATTTGAGATATCTCTGCATATTATTATTAAATTACACTGTGTGACAAATTTTTGTGAAATTGTATTTCACGTTCTATTTATACGCTATCGATGTATTTAAGCTTTCAGGATGATGTAAGTTCAATTAAATAGACATATACCAACCAAGAGTACAAAATTTGTACAAAAGTGATCGCCAAACTTTTTTCTTGAGAACTAAATTTTTTACATATACCAACCTTAATAATCACCAAAATTATTATTAATTTTAGCATTTTTACATAAATTAAGCTCTCTAATACAAAAAGTAATTCTGTGAGCAACAGAAACTGAGTGATAATTTCACAAATTTGCAAATGGTCATATCTCGAAAACTAATTGATGGATTTTAAAATAAACAGCAGATTCGTAATCAGCGGATCAAAATCTATAAAATTCGGGTACTAGTATATGGTTTATTAACAAAAAATTTTTTGTCATTACGAAAATATGAGATTTTTTTGGATTTGAAAAATCCACATTTTTGCTGCAGCAAATGCATTTGGTGCGGAACTTTTTTTTAAGATATCAAAAAAGTAAAAACGAAGTTTGTATTGGAACTTTTGCCTGCATATGAAAACCTAGTGAGCCCTTCGCGTTTTGCAAATTTTTTATTTTCTGCATAAGCCTAATGTACATATATGTAAACATAAAGGCAATTTTAAAATGAAATTATTTTTTGTGCATATATATACACAGAAAAAACTAAACTTCGTTTTCAGTAACCAAATTCAATGAATCAGTAAATTTTTTGTGTGAATGCGGACCTACAAAGAAATTTGTAGATTCTGATAACAATTTTGTAAAAATTTAACTGGAAAAAAAATTTATTTTTAGTTAAATTATTATAACATTAGAGAAAAAAGTTAACTGAAACTCAAAATATTTTCAGTCAAATTTATTAATAGGAGCAAAAAAAAAACATTATTGCAGATTTTTTTTTGTATTATTCAGCAAATTTTTTTTTATAATTTACAAACAAATTCACTTAAATGTTTCGTATTGTCAGAAAATAAATTAACTGAATCAATAACAATTTTTAAAATTTTTTTTTTTAAATTAGTAAAAAATTTTATTTGAAAAAAAATAACTGAATCAAATGAAAGGTTCAATTATTTTTTTTTACTTTCAAAAATTGGCTTGTTTTTATGGTTAAGCATTTCTTTCCCGCTTTTGGAACTCGTCAGTAAACTTCAACCCAAAAAATTCTTTAATTTAGTTAACAAACTCCGTATGTTTATAGTGAGACTCTTGATACTATATTGAGAATCAAAATACACAAACATAATAAGTTTGAAAACCGCAAACAAAAATCTTAAAAAAAAATAAAATGTTTTTTTATATCTATAAAATAATTTGTAGAAAAAATTAAAAAAAATCAGACAATATTTTTTATATATAGTATATAAAAAAATTTAACTGAAAAAAATTAAAAAAAATCAGCCAAATTTTTTTGCAGTATATAAAAATAAATTTAACTGAAAACAACAAATTAAATATAAAAAAAAATAAGTCTAAAATTTTTTTTTTACAAATTTTACTTTATATAGATAATTTTAATTCTATACAGTTTTTTTTTACATAAAATAAAATTGGAGCAAATAATTTACTGGAACAGTAAAAAATATTTACTGAAACTAAATTATATTTCAAAACACACGTTTGTTTGAAGATTTTTTGAGAATAATTTTTTCTGTGTATATGAGCCTGAGTCTAAAGTTGTAGAGATTATGTCATGTGAGAAAAAAAAATCTTTTTTCTCAAGCAAACGAACATTTTTTTAACCAATCAATAAATTTACTGCAATTTTAAAACAATCAGATTTTAATTACAATTGTTATTAAGCAAATATTTTAATAATGTAGAGTAATTAATTACTTATAATACTGCTGAACTTAAGCTTATTAAATGCAGTGAAAAAAATACCAACTATTTGTACACAGTGAGAGACTAAAATCTCCATACAGTCATAATTTTTGGATTTTCACCAAACTTGGGAAAAAATTTTAAATATTAATTATTTAAATATTTAGGGTGCTGATAAACATGTTTATACAAAAAATAAAAAATTTACAAAAATATTAAAAAGTCTTTGGACAAAAGTCTCCATACAGCAATGAAATACATGAAAAAATATGCGCAAAAAACTTGGATTTCCGGTACAAAGCCGTCAGCATTTGGCATCCGAATATGGTCTAATATACTTTTAAAATACTAACAGTTGACATTATACCCAAAGGATCTAAAAAGAGTTTCCACGAATGATGCCGTTGCCGCTTAAACTTTAACACTGTTATCACCATGCTCAACTAGAGGCAAAATTAAATCATTATAACGCCTGACGATAAATGAATTCAATAGCGTCATTTATAGTATACGAGGGCGGATCAATAAGTCCGTGACTTTTTGATTGAATCACAGTTTTTTTTTTGCCAAACAAATTTTTTTTTTTCAGCATAATCTCCTTTTAACTCAATACACTTAGTGCAACGTTTCTCCAGTTTTTGTATCCCTTCTAAAAAAAAATAGGATTTCAAGGTCCTTCAAATAGGCAATAATTTTATCGTTGGAGCCAAGCCATTTCTTTGGGTTTGGAAATAGGAAGTAGTTACTAGGGGCTTAATCCGGAGAATATGGCGGAAAGGGTACTAATTCGTAGCCCAATTCATAGAGTTTTGCCATTGAGACTGCACATGTGTGCACTCGTGCATTATCTTGATGAAAAAGAATTTTTTTTCTGGGCAATAAGTTGGAATAATATTTTCCATTTATTGTTTTCCCTTTTTAAAGGTAATCGATGTGGATTATCACGCGAGCATCCTAAAAAACTGTTGCCATCACTTATTGGCCGACAAACTCACCTTGGCCTTCTCCGGAGTGCAGTAATGGATCGACGTATCATCCACAGTTACAAAACGCCGCGAAAATTCATTCGGATTGCGGTTAAACAACTTCAAACAATCCTTTGAAGTTGTCACACATTTACGTTTATGGTCAATTGAGAGCAAACGCGGCACCCACCTTGCAGACAACTTTCTTAAACCCAGCTGATCATTTAAAATCGAAACCACACTGCCATATGAAATGCCTATAGCATCAACAATCTCATGCACTCTTACTTTTCGATCGGCCAACACCATATCGTGGATTATTTCAACATTTTCGGGTGCACTGACCTCAATGGGCCGTCCAGAACGTTCAGTGTCATTTGTACTTGTGGGACCATAACGAAAGTCAGTAAACCACTTTTTTATCATTGAAATCGATGGTGCAGAGTCCCCATAATATATATCCAGCTTTTCCATGGTTTGATTGACGGTTTTTTTTTCGCAAAAAATAATGTTTAATGAGCACACGAAATTTACTTTTTAGGGTTCCGTACACCAAAGGTGAAAAGGAACCCTATTGTTTTCGCTACGCTGTCCGTCTGTCCGTCTGTCCGTCACACTGTATTTTCTCAGGAACCGTAAGAGCTACGGACCTGAAATTTGGACACAGTATGTAGAACCTTGGCCGCTACAACAACAAATACATGAGAATTAAAAATTAAAGGGTGTTCCAAAACGAGCAATGAAATATGTTAAAATCCCATGTAATATACATACAATTGTATGAACATATGTATATTGAAACTTGAAATTTGTAAAATTAGTGTATTTTTATACAGACTACAACAATTAACACTAAAATTAAAAAAAAAATTAAAGTAAAGGGTGGTACATCAGTTAATGCAATTTTGACTATTTAATTTTGACAATTTTCTATATCTAGGAAACCGTAAGAGGCAAACACTTGAAATTTTCAAAAACGGTAAAACTAAAAAAACCGAAAATTATAAAATCGCCAAACCAAAAAAAAATCGCCAAAACGAAAAAAATCGCCAAAATTAAAAAAAAAATTCTAACAATAAAATAAATCGCCAAATTCGAAAAAATCGCCAAAATGAAATAAAAACGCCAAAATGAAAAAAAACGCAAAAAATTGAAAAAAATCGCCAAAACGCGAAAATGTCGCCAAAACTAAAAAAAAATTTAAATAAACAAAAAATCGCAAAAATTAAAAAAAAATCGCCAAAAATAAAAAAACGCCAAAATGAAAAAACGCCAAAAAACCGAAAAAATCGCCAAAACAAGAAAATAAAGTGTCTTAACTAAAAAAGAGCCAAAACTTAAAAAAATCGCCAAAACCGAAAAAAAAACGCAAAAAACGACAAAACAAAAAAACCGAAAAGACCCCAAAAACGAAAAAAATGCCAAAACTATATATTATATAGGATGAAGTTTGTATTAAATTACATATCTAGTGTTCGTACGGAACCCTATGTGCGCGAGTCATAGTCGCACTTTACTGAATTTATTTCATTTTCTTCTCAAAAGACGAGGTAGTCTATTATCAATGGCTACCAAACACAAACTAAATGACACAGCTTGTTCAAATTTAGACAAGAGTCAACTGACAGGTGCCTCTTGACAGGGTTAGTGTTGGCATTTCAATCAAGAGGCGGGAAATTCAAAAAGACACTGAGTTAATGATCCACCTTCGTACTTTTAGTATTTTTATTAATATTGCAGTTCATATAATTATGAATTATTTTTTTTATTTTTTGCTTATCAGCACCCTAAATATTTGAATAATTAATATTTTAGATTTCGCCAAATCCCAAAAATTATAGCTGTCTTGAGATTTTAGTCCTCAATTTAAAAATGTACATGTTTGAAAAATTATTAAATTAACTCGATTGCATTAGTAATTAAACAAACTATTAAACTGTGTGTGTGCAAATGAGTAATAAGCTTGAGAAAAAATTCATTCTGAGCCAAACAAATATATATAAATATGTATTAAGTGACTAACAAATGTTCACATTATTCTATTTAGCAACTAAAAGGGTCATTGTAGCATAAACAATGACGACAATGAAATGGAACAAAATTGAATTTTTTGTACTATTCGCTAGTTTTTTTTTAAGTCTTGTTATCAAAAAATTTCATACTCAAGCCGAAGGCTCACTAAACTATTCCATTACGTATTAAAGGTCTGGACTTTTTCATGCCATACTTCGCGTGCTCTTAAAACTTGCCTCAATTGTTTTCGAAATAACATGAACGCTGATTATATTTTTTTTTATTTTTTATATTTTTTTTTTTGGCTTGCCGTCACCAAAACCATTCCAATAAAAACATTTCGTGCCATAACAGCCAAAAAAGCTTAAGCGACATAATTTTCGAACTTCATTTTTTTGACCAAAATCGATTATTTGCTATCGCTAATAGACGATTTTCGTAAAAAAAACAAAGTCCAAAAAATATGTTGCTTAAGCTATTTTAGCGGTTATGGTTGGATTTGGAAAAATACAAAGTTAATGTTGCAATTATGTATAGGGTCTTCCAATAAGCGTAATACAATTTATTTAATTATAAAAATGGAAGGCATGTCATTAATAATAATAATAAAAAAACAATATCAGTCAAATGGCCGCCTAGGCTACGCTTGCAGGATTATATTCTTTTCATGAAATTCTTGATCACCAATTCGCACATTTGCGGCTATATGTCCTCAATAAATTCAGGAGTTCCATTCTTGAAATAGTGAATAGATTGTGAGCCATTGGCATAGACTTTAAGTTTCACGCAGCCTCCAAGAAAAAAATCTAAAGATGTTTCCTTTTCGATAAATCACGCGATCAGGAAAATTTTTTTAGCGCAAAATTTTAACCTTTTTTATAGTGAATTTAAAACTTTGCAATGCATTGTTGAAGCTCATATCATTTAATTTTTATTCATGACATAGCATTTACTTTTCACAAGTCAAGTAGTTACAGCTTGAGTCATGACAACTGTTGTAATAGTGGGCTATTCAAAATGAATTGTCTTATTGTAAGACCCTGTAATACCACTTATCGCGTCCACAACACGCGTTTTTGCACAGTACCTTCTACACATTTCTTACTATATGGCATGATTCCTGCGAAGCATCTATAATAATGAAAATAAAATAAGACTTTGCACCCGCTGAGTATCAAAATCAGCTGACTTTATGATTTTACTTGAGGCGCATTTAGAAGGTGACTCCATTAATCAGGAAAGTATAGAATACGTAGCAAAGAGTTTTAGCTTTATATATTAGACTTTTGGAAATGTTAGTAATTATACGAATTTGAAACACTAAAGAGTTTTTTTTTATCAAAAGAAGTGATACAAAAAATATTCTAAGAATAAGTTAATTAAACAAAAGTATAAAATTTAATTAGCGATCACCATGGAGATTATATGCATATCTTTGCACCTTAACTACAGAGAAATGAGAAGCGAAAATTTGTTTGTGTGTGAGTGCACTCAACACTTTTTTGTATTGCTTTCAATATTGGTACACAGCGACATCAGATATAGGGTATTGTTTTAAGGCATGCAACTTTAAATTGTCTGAGGTCAAATAAAATTGCGAACATACATTCATATGTGACACATCTTGCTGATGTTTCACCCAATATGGTCTTTCAATTTTTTTTTAATCAATTCACCACATGTACATAAATCAATGGCTTTAAATAATCTTATGTTTTTTTTTTTTGAAGAGAAGTTAAATTCAGACATTGAATGCCTACTACTACTACTAGGTGTTACCTCCTTCAGTAAAAGGATATAATGTGGCGAATGTTGCCTGTCATGGCCTCAATATTCGTCTGTGGCTTAGCCAACAAAAAAATAGTCCAATAGTGGAAAACTGCATTTTTTATGGCCAATTTACGGATTTATTACGTAAAGTTATTTATTCAGCGAACTCTTCTTATTGAATCCACACCTCATCTTCATTAAATCTATTAAATTTTAGCAAAAAAAAAAAAAAAACAGTAATAAGCAAAGCCTTAATTTGTAGATTTTTATGTTCATTTTAATCGTTTTTATTTTAAGGCAGCATCCATGAACTTGAGTACAAGACTGTAGTAGGAACCGTGTTCAGCAAACTAAGTAGTAAACCTTAAATAAAAACAAGTAAGAGTGCTATATTCGGCTGTGCCGAATCTTATATACCCTTTACCAAAGTGCGTTTATGTAGTATAGAGATACATACTCAAGCACATACTTACTTTTATGTACAAAGAAAAAAATAATAATTTTCAAACCCTAGAATCATAATTTTAGATTTTTCTGATTACTTATACCAATCTAGTAGTTCTTAAAAAAATATAGAAAGTGTGTTAAGTGAAAAAAAAGGAAATTAAAAAAAATGTTTTAATTAGTTACTTTAATGTCTGGAAAAAAAATCATAGTTTCCAGCTCTGGAGCTGTGGCTTTTATTTTTATAATTGTCTATACCAAACTTTTCTTTCCAAAACGTAAAATATATATAATTTATAAAGGAAAAGATAAAAATTAATTAGACTTAGTTACTTTTATATATCAAAAAAGTGTAAGTGTCCCAACCCTGAACTCATCTTTTTTGATTTTTCTGATTTCTTACACCAATGTCTTTCTTTTAAGAATTTAAGAAATGTTTAATTTATAGAAAAAAAGGAAAAATTTGTTTTAGTAACTTACTTTTGTATAAAAAGTTAAAGTTTTCCAACCCTGGAATCGTCTTTTTAATTTTTTTAATTGTTTTTTTTATTTGAAATACCAATTTTATTCGTTATCAAGCATAAAATAATTTTATTTAATAAAAATAGATAAAAATTAGTTTTCGGTAATTAATTTTTTATATCACAAAGAATCCTCCTTTTTGGTTTTTTTTTTGATTTCTTACACCATTTTTTTTTAAGAATATAAGATATGTTTAATTTATAGTAAAAAAGAAAAAATTTGTTTTAGTAAGTTACTTTTGTATGAAAAATAAGATTTTCCAACCCTGGAAACGTCGTTTTAATTTTTTTAATTTTTTTAATTTTTTTTATTTTGAAATACTGAAGTATAAAATAAGTTTATTTTATAAAAAAAATTAGTTTTCGGTAGCTAATTTTTATATCACAAAAAGTGTGGATTTTGCAACCCTGAAATCAAACTTTTTAATTTTTCTGATTTCTTATACTAATCTATTTCTTTTAAGAATATAAGATATCTTTAATTTATAGAGAAAAAGGAAAATTTTGCTTTAGTAAGTTACTTTTGTATAAAAAAAGTTAAAGTTTTCCAACCCTGGAAACATCTTTTTAATTCTAGAAGGTTAATCTTTAATTTGAAATACCAATTTTATTCGTACTAAAGTATAAAATAAGTTCATTCAATAAAAAAAATAAAAATTAATTTTCGGTAGTTAATTTTTTATATCACAAAAAGTTTCAGTTTCCCAACCCTAGAATCATCCTTTTTGTTTTTTCTGATTTCTAACATCAATTTCTTTCTTTTAAAAACATTAGATATGTTTAATTCATAGAAAAAAAAAGGAAAAATTTGTTTTAGTAAGTTACTTTTGGATAAGAAAAAAAGTTAAAGTTTTCCAACCCTGGAAACATCTTATTAATTTAAGTTTAATTTTTTATTTGAAATACCAATTTTATTCGTGGTGAAGTATAAAATAAGTTTATTTAAGAAAAATAATTAAGAAATTAGTTTACGGTAGTTAATTGTATATATCACAAAAATAGTAGGTTTTCCAACACTGGAATCATCCTTTTTGTTTTTCTGATTTCTTACATCAATCTCCTTCTTTTAAGAGCATTACATATGTTTAGTTTATAGAAAAAAAGGAAAAATTTGTTTTAGTAAGTTACTTTTGCATAACAAAAAAAGATAAAGTTTTCCAACCCTGGAAACGTCTTTTTAAATTTTTAAATTTTTTTTTTATTTGAAATACCAATTTTATTCGTGGTGAAGTATAAAATAAGTTTATTTAATAAAAATAATTAAAAAATTAGTTTACGGTAGTTAATTGTATATATCACAAAAATTATAGGTTTTCCAACCCTGGAATCATCCTTTTTGTTTTTCTGATTATTTACATCAATCTATTCCTTTTAAGAACATTAGATATGTTTAAGTTATAGAAAAAAAGGAAAAATTTGTTTTAGTAAGTTACTTTTGTAAAAAAAAAAGTTAAAGTTTTCCAACCCTGCAAACATCTTATTAATTTAAGTTTAATTTTTTATTTGAAATACCAATTTTATTCGTGGTGAAGTATAAAATAAGTTTATTTAATAAAAATAATTAAGAAATTAGTTTACGGTAGTTAATTGTATATATCACAAAAATAGTAGGTTTTCCAACACTGGAATCATCCTTTTTGTTTTTCTGATTTCTTACATCAATCTCCTTCTTTTAAGAGCATTACATATGTTTAGTTTATAGAAAAAAAGAAAAAATTTGTTACTTTTGCATAACAAAAAAGTTAAGGTTTTCCAACCCTGGAAACGTATTTTTAATTTTTTTTAATTTTTTTTAATTTTTTTCAGTTAGAAATACCAATTTTATTCATACTGAAGTATAAAATAAGTTTATTTAATAAAAAAATTGTTAAAAACTAGTTTCCGGTAGTTATTTAGTATGGCAAAATGAAGTTTAAGTCTCCAAGCTCTGAAACCGTCTGCTCGATTTTGCTGATTTTCAATACCAATATTATTTCGACAATTTCTGATCCACCAGTCTAAGAACGAAGTCTCTAGCTTTTCTGTGAGGTTCGGAAAACCGATTTCACGTACAGACAGACGGACAGACGGACAGATGGACATCGCTTATTCGTATTCCCTATACATAAGGATCCAGAATATATATACTTTATAGCTCGCTTATTAATATTCTAAAAATTACAAACGGAATGACAAACCTATATATACCCTTTTACCATTTTTTGGTAAAGGGTATAATTACTATTAATTTTAATATCGACGCAATGCGAATTTCGCCTTAACATATATGTATAATAGGTGATCAAAGCCAAACACGTTTCTCGATCGAATATTTGGGCATTATTGACATCATGATTTTATTGTAAACGTGCAAACTTAATAAAACTTTAAAATCAATAAATAAAAAAAAAGCATCAGTCCATGGAGTTGACATTTATATTTGGCTCGCTAAATAATCATAAGGTAACATTTTATAAGCCTAATTGAAATTTCATAGCTTTTAAAGATACATATGTATGTATAGTGATGCAACGAATGTCAATTTTTGATATTCGCGAATACGAATGCGAATACGAATATTTGAAACGATATTCGCGAATACGAATACGAATATTTCATGTGAAATTTATAGACATTAAATTAGGGCTCTATTTACGCCTGCAATATGAAATATTAAAAAATTGTTATAAAAAAGAACTTCATACTCCTGTTGGCGTACTTTAAAGTTAATAAAAACTACCCAACATTTTAATGATCGTCCGTAAATAATATTTGAAAATGATACAAAGCACAAATTTCTATAAAAAAATTTAATGGATTCGTACAAACTAATATTTTTATCCATTTATTTAAATTTAGTTTAGGATTTATGCATTTATTTATTTAATTTTTTTTGGAAAATTATTCGTATTCGTATTCGCCTGAATTTAACGAATACGAATGATTCGTTAAATTCGCATTAAAAATGGCCGAATATTCGGCAATTCGAATACGAATACGAATATTCGTACATCACTAGTATGTATACATGTATGTATGTACATAAATATATACATAAGTATGTAATATTAAAACAAAAAGAATTTATGTAAATCTTCCAATAAGATTAAATTTAAAGATTTAAATTCTTATAGCAAGCATAAAAACTTTAATGATTTATTGTTTTCTTTGTTAGAAAGAAAACTAAACTCATTTTAATAAACAAAATGTTTTTTTTTTCTTCTTTTAAATAAGCTATCAGCAACATTCGTGAAATGCGCAAATTAAATAAGTAATATAACAAATACTCGTACATATTTTAAATTTGCCATATATATTTATATAGGAGTATATAGTTATTATAATGGATGAAAATATCTGGAAGACTTTGATCACTGTTATTTTGAGTTAGAAATTGTTCGAAAAAAATGAAATGATATATTAGCCCAATTCACAATCTTGTGCAAATGGTCTTGCATCGTTGCATGTGCAAAATGGTATAGTATATTGATACTCACCACTAAGATATGTTAAGTGGTGAGTATCAATATACTATACTATTTTGCACATGCAACGATGCAAGACCATTTGCACAAGATTGTGAATTGGGCTATTGATTTTGTTTTTTACTGACTTCGAAAAAGAAACAGACTCTTAACTCGCATCTTGTACATATATAATGTTTTTTGAATTTTCCTTTTATTTTACCTCAATTAAAAAAATAATTTGCAAAGATTTTTTTATATACAATGATTAGGGAGAAAAGTCCCAGGGAATTGTTATTTAAAATAAGTCTTGTTATAAATGTAGGAAAACTTAGAAAACAGTCTGCTGAGATATGGACACTCTAAAAGTGAATCAAATTCCCTTATTCGCAAATTAATTTGTTATCGGACAAAGTACACCAAAGATGAAAAGCAACCCTATTGTTTTCGCTACGATGTCCGTCCGTCATATCCATCTACCTGCCACAGGCTGATTTCTCGGGAACGGTTAGAGCTGCGCACCTTCAACTTTCACAGAATATGTAAAATTTTAGCCGTTACAACAACAAATATTGTCGGCTTAAAGTGTAAACCTGCTAACTCACTTCCAGCAAATTTTACACGAGATACAAAATACTGTTAACGGTTTCTATACAAAGCTTAAAAAATTAGCCTAATACACTAGAGCTACAAATTAAAATAAATATTTTTGCAAGTCGATTAGGCGTCTCTTTCTCTTTCGAACGGTATTAAAATTTCATATGTTATAAAAATTGGAATAAGCAGGTTTACACTCTAAGCCGACGATATGTCAGTTAAAAATTAAAGGGTGTGGAAATCTTAATGTAATACTGAAATATTATAATATAGACACTCGAAATTTTCAAAATCAGATTATTTTTATGCAAACTACACCCAATTGACACTGAAATTTAAAAAAATCATAATTAAAGGGTATTTTATCAGTTTATGTAATTTTCACAACTTGATGTATCTTAGAAACCGTTTCAGGGAAACTATTGATATTTTCAAAAACGCTAAAACTAAAAATTCTCAAAATTTAAAAAATTTCCATACGAAAGTAATAGCAAAAAAACGTAAAAATCGCCAAAACTAAAATAAACGCCAAAAAACGGAAAAACCGCTGCAATAAATCGCCAAAACGA
This sequence comes from Tachina grossa, assembly GCA_949987645.1. Classification (NCBI taxonomy): domain Eukaryota; kingdom Metazoa; phylum Arthropoda; class Insecta; order Diptera; family Tachinidae; genus Tachina; species Tachina grossa. The sequence goes on from OX465275.1 coordinate 34,648,252, forward strand.
AAAAGTTACAAAAACATCGTCAAACTAAGAAAAAGTACCCGAACGAAAAAACAAAATGAAAAACGCAAAATCGAAAAATGAAGCGCCAAAATTAAATAATATCACTTAGATAAATCGCCAAAAAAAAAACGAAAAAATCGCCAAAGCGAAAAAACGTCAAAATTAAAAAACGACAAAAACGAAAAAAGTCACAAAAAACCGCCAAAGCGAAAAAACGTCAAAAAAATTAAATACATGAAAAGAATGCCAAAACTAAGAAGAAGCGCCAGAAATAACAGCCAAAAGCCGAAACAATCGTCAAAAAAGAAACAAAAACGTCAAAACTAAAAAACGGCAACAAACAAAAAAATTACTAAAATAAATCCGAAAAAAGTTACAAAAAACAGCACCAAACTAACAAAAATCACCAGAACTAAAAAACATACAAAATAATCGCCAAAACGAAAAAAACGCAAAAACTAAAAAAGAAGCTCAAAACTAAAAAAATTACAAATATAAATCGCAAAAAAAAAACAAACAAAAAATTGCCAAAGCAAAAAAAAATTAAAAAAAAACTCCCACAACCGAAAAAAGGCGATAGAACGAAAAAAGTGCCGAAACTAATAAAACGTTCCTGAACTAAGAAACAACAAAAAAATAATAATAGCCAAAAACTGAAAAAATCGCCAAAAAAAAAACTGATAAAAGCCAAAATTAAAAAAAAAAAACTTCAAAGCCCGAAAAAAATCGCAAAATCAAAAAAATCGCCAACACTAAGAAAAACACCGAAGCAACCGAAATAATAGCTAAAAATCGAAAAAGAACAGTCAAAAACTAAAAAACAACATCAAAAACCGAAAAAAAATCGCAAAAACGAAAATAGCGCCAAAACTACAAAAAATCGCCAAAAATAAAAGCCAAAAGCTGAAAAAATTCCAAAAACAAATATATGAAAACTTAAAAAAACGACAGAAAACGAAAAAATCACTCAAATAAGTCGAAAAAAGTTACAAAAATAGCGCCAAACTAAGGAAAAATAAGCGCCAAAACTAATAAAAAACATCAAAACCAAAAAATCGAAAAAAAAAAAACGAAAACAAGATTACACGGCAAACTCAAAATTTTTTGTTGAATGTATTCTTTAAATCATTGTTAGATTGTATTAATTAACTAGAAAAAGATAAAAATCTTTAAATGTATATAAATTAAGTGAAATGTAAATGTAAAAATTCAATTTTCAAATGGGCTACTTCAGGTAAGATATACATACATATATAGGCTAAAGTTCGAATAGAATTACATATCTCGCCATAACCGCAAAAATGGCTTAAGCGGCATAATTTTCGAACTTCAATTTTTGACCAAAATTGATTATTTGCGATCGTAAATAGTCGATTTTCGTTAAAAAAAAACGAAGTCCAAACAATGTGTCGCTTAAGCTATTTTATCGGTTATGGCTCGATACGTAGTGAACGCACAGAGCCTTTCTTGTGCGAGTCACAGTGGCACTTTACCGAATTTTTTATAAGATGTAGTGAAAAAATTTCCTTTCAGACAAAGTGTTGCTAATATCTGTTGATCCTTGTTATTGAAATAATAATATCGAATATTATCGAGTATACAAAGTCCACTTAAAAAAGGATTTAGAACAATAATTACATAAAAAATATATTTTGTGCAGTTAAGTCAATGTGCAGCTAACATTGATTTTTTGTATGAAAATCTTTTAAAATTACTAAAATTTTATAGTATTTTCACACTGAAAGTTAAAGTTGGACATACTGTTCAACTGTTTTTATTTGTATGAAAAACTGAGGTATTTCACAATGCGCTCTAAAATGGAAATTATTTTATATTTTGTAAATAAAAATTTTTTAAATTATGGAACTTCCTGTACAGAATGAAGAAGTGCTTGGAAATATTGTTAATAATATAAAAATGCACAAATACATTATAAGATAAACCTTTTTTATAGGCAGATCAATGTCAGTCATTTTGTCTATTTTCACTTTCCACAGTTGAATTTAAAATATTTTCGTTGATTTCCATCCAAAAAACTATTTTTTTTCCATAATTTTTTGATTATTGTTGCTGCTGCATCCATTTTTAAGTTGAAAATTTTTCAAGCGCCATCTATTGTTATTCACCGGTATAACATTATCAGCTGCTGTCGGTCATTTTAACTTGGCAGCACTGAATTTATCACAGCGAAAACAAGGTTGCATTTCATAAAACCAACTTAAGACCAATTCAAAAATGGTTTTAATTTGGTTTTAACAAAAACAATTTGTATGGTAAAACCAGGTTTTAACAGTTGGTTTTAACGTTAAAATCAACTTTTATTAAAACCATGTCAGTGTGAAAACACTATTAGGGTACTTATCTTAAATGTGCAGGTATAAAAGTGCACTTAAAAAACGAATTTGTATCGTATTTTAAAGAATAGTGTAAGAAATTTATCAGCTTAGGCAGTTAAGTCCAAAGCGCACTTAAACAAAAGGCAGCTAAATCAAAACTACTCTACTACAAAGTTTTGGAAGTTCTCGAAGAAATATTTGCAAAAATCGATTTGAGGTAGAAAAAGCTTTTTTACACAGTTAAAAATAAAACAAATAACTCTTATACAACTTTTGGACTGTTTTCGCCAACTTTTATGGGAACTATATTTTGTAGTAAATATTTGCTGAGAATGGCTCCTGGGGTGTAATAAAATTATTGAATAAACGAGTATGATATAATGATGTTTTTAAATGTATGGTTAGCTAAAAAGTTTTATGGTGATTGAAAAAAAAGGGTTGAATGCACGCAGCACACTTGCACAGCACACTTGCACAGATCGAAGAGTTCTATTAAACCATAATATAATACATTTTAGCAATTTTTCTGTGATAGCCCTATCAAAAAAAAAATAAAAATTATTAAAAAAACGTATTTAGAGGATTATTCGTTTTTGATGAGGATATGTCTGTCTCTCGTATTTATGTAAGAAATTAAAAATTTTTGTAAATATATTGAATATTGTTTCTTAGCCAAATTCTAGAAGTAATAAAACTTGGCTAATATTACACATGAGCTTACTAATCCTCTTATGTTTATTTAAGTTAATTAATTCGCGTTACTAAATTTTGTTTAATAATTGTTGATTAACAAATAACTTGATGAACAACTGACTGATTTAAATAAAATTCTTCACGTGGAACAGTTCATTAATCTCATTGATGTTAATTCAATATACTGGATATTGTTATGATTTATTTAACTTTTATTAGGCCGTGCAAAATATTTACAATTTTAAGTTGCGTGCGTTTTATTTTTCATAAATTAAAAGAAATCGGAAATGAATTCTTATTTCCCACGTGCTGAATTTTTTTGTAAATTTAAACAATTTAGATATGCATTTTTTTTTTCTTTTATTAAAATACAAAAGAAAAAATGTTCCTCAAAATAAAAAAAATAAAAAAAATGATGGTAAAAGCTAAAGACGCAAAAAATCAATTTAACAGATGAATCTTAAGAATATAAATGTTTCCAGACGTTTAGACCCGCCCGCCAACAAAAATTATTTTATTGGTAACATTTACACAAAAACGAAACGCTTTAAAAGCAATAAAACTATTTATGTTATTTACTTATGTAAATATTGTTAATAAAAACATGTAAATATTGTAGTATAATGTAAAAAAAAGGCGTAAGTTATATTTAGAGTATTTTATAGGAGCATTGAAAATAAAACATAATTTTGCTTTAGAAACGGATTATAGAACAATTGTTTTTAAAAACTATTTCATAAACGTCATATCGCACATTCAGTTCAATAGTGACCTAACTCAAAAAATTAGTTTTTTGATAATGCAGAATAATAATTCATTCTGTATTTTATCTTGCATAAAAATTTCATATAAATAGCTTGTACTATCACCTCCTGAGAGAAGAATATTTTTTAATGCCTTCATTGAGTTGTATATCAATTGAAAACTTTAAACGTGTTTTCTGCAAAACTAGTTTTTTTTTGAGTTATGACACTATTGAACTGTATGTGCGATATGAGCTCTGTTCTGCCAGTGGTTTTCATAATAATTTACAATTGTCCTTGGTACAATTGGTTCCTTAAAAATAATCATTTACAATTTGCTTCACAGAGAAATACGAACTATAGCCCAATCGAATTACAAACAAAACAACAAATAAATTCAAACAAAAGAAAAATTAACAAAATCAGTAAAGTGCGATTTTGACTCGCACACCAAGGGTTCCTCCGTATGGACACTACATATGTAATACTATACGAACCCAGCAAAAAATTACACATTACCATCAGAACTACTTGCCATATAATGACTTACTCTTCTGATTACGAAATTTCATTACTCGCTTACAAATCACATTACATAAAACTCAAATAAAATCAGTAAAGTGCGACTCTGACTCGCGCACGAAGGGTTCCGTACGAACACTAGATATGTAATTTAATACAAACTTTATCCTATATAATACAGGGTGGGCCAAAAGAAACCAAGGGGTGTAAAAGTTTAATAACTGTTTTGTTTATTAATTTTTTTTTATTTTTTCTTTCAGATTATATAGACAACACTTGGAGAATTTATAATGGAGAGGTTCACAACTGAACAAAGAACCAGAACAATAGAATTTTATTATTTAAACCAGAGATGAAAATTTGATTATGAGTGATGAAGCTCATTTTCATTCGAATGGCTTTGTTAATAAGCAGAACTGTAGGTTCTGGGGTTCTCAAAATCCAAGAGCCATTCATCAACGCCAATTGCACCCCATCAGGTGTACAGTATGGTGTGGGATCACATCTGAAAATGTCATTGGGCCCTACTTCTTCGAGAATGAAGATGGAAGTGCTGTAACCGTAAATGGAGAGCGGTATCGGTTTATGATAGAAAATTTTTTACATCCTGCTCTTGAAAACAGACCTGGTATGTGGTTTCAGCAGGACGGAGCCACTGCCCATACTGCCCGAGACACAATGGCACTTTTAAGTCAAATTTTTGGAGAGCGAATAATTTCTCGAAATTCGGAAATTATTTGGCCAGCGCGATCACCAGATTTGACAGCACCCGACTATTTTCTTTGGGGTTTTTTGAATGAGCGAGTATATGTGAACAAGCCAGAGACAATCCTTGAACTCAAGGCAAACATTGTTGCAGAAATTCGAACGCTACAGCCACAAGTTTTGAAAGATGTTATAGAAAATGCTCTAAAAAGAGCCCATCAGTGCGAAGCTGAAAACGGTGGTCATTTAAGAGACATCATTTTTCATACTTAGTGTAAATTTTTGTATATTATATAATCTGAAAGAAAAAATAAAAAAAGTTAATAAACAAAAAAGTTATTAAACTTTTACACCCCTTGGTTTCTATTGGCCCACCCTGTATATAGTTTTGGCATTTTTTTTCGTTTTTGTTTTTGAGGTCTTTTCGGTTTTTTTGTTTGGCGTTTTTTTTGCATTTTTTCAGTTTTAGAGATTTTTTTTAGTTTTGGCTCTTTTTTTAGTTTTGACACTTTATTTTCTTGTTTTGGCGATTTTTTTCGGTTTTTGGCGTTTTTTTTATTCTGGCGATTTTTTTATTTTTGGCGATTTTTTTCATTTTTGCGATTTTTTTTATATAAAATTTTTTTTAGTTTTGGCGACATTTATGCGTTTTGGCGAATTTTTTCGATTTTCGGCATTTTTTTCATTTTGGCGTTATTTTTCATTTTGACGATTTTTTCGAATTTGGCGATTTATTTTAGTGTTAGAATTTTTTTTTAATTTTGGCGATTTTTTTCGTTTTGGCGATTTTTTTTTAATTTTTGTCAATTTTTTTTTGGTTTGGCGATTTTATAATTTTCGGTTTTTTTAGTTTTACCGTTTTTGAAACTTTCAAGTATTTGCCTCTTACGGTTTCCAAGATATAGCAAATTGTCAAAATTACATAGTCAAAATTGCATTAACTGATGGACCACCCTTTAATTTAAATTTTTTTAAATTTTAGTGTTAATTGTTTTAGTCTGTATAAAAATACACTAATTTTACAAAATTCGAGTTTCAATATACATATTTCATACAATTGTATGTATATTACATGGGATTTAAACATTTTTCGTTGCTCGTTTTGGAACACCCTTTAATTTTTAATTCTCATGTATTTTTTGTTGTAGCGGCCAAGGTTCTACATACTCTGTCCAAATTTCAGGTCCGTAGCTCTTACGGTTCCTGATAAAATACCGTGTGACGTACAGACGGACAGCGTAGCGAAAACAATAGGGTTCCTTTTCACCTTTGGTATACGGAACCCTAAAAATAAACTGTACAATTTGATAAATGAGGAGATTGATTATTTCAGATTTAATAGATTACGTGAATATGTTGACAAATAAAAAAAAGTAAGTACTTTTCAAGAATCGATTATTTTAGTCTCACGCCTTGTTAAAATCATTAAGTTGCACGCAAAGAAAAGATATGGTTGTAGAATGGTTGCGAAAACAATATTATGTTCTCTGAAAGAAATGTGTGGTCGTTGAAAAAGTGTGATATGGTTAGAGATTAACAATACAGTTTTGTTAAAAATTTATGACTACAATATAATTGGTATTATTATTTAAAAATAATATGATGTAAATAACAATATAATGTTATTCAAAACCATACTATTTTAAGTTAAAAAAAATCTTTTTCAGAAACATCTGTCAATTCGGTATTTCTTTTGTAAGCTATCGGTAGTGCACGGGTGGTGTTAAATAAATGAATAGATAAATAAAGTATAAAAAAAAGGGTTGGCCAATAAAAATATATAAACATTTGTGTATCTCTTTATACAGACATGTTTGTATGTCGTGCAAGTATATATTTTATGTCAATAATATTTCTAATTTAACGCACAGCTGTTTCTACAATAAAAATATGATTAAAAAACAAAATAGTATTATTACATTAAATTATACTGTGGTCGTATTAAACAATATTAATATAATATTAGAACATAGTATGGTGAGTCTGAATTATATTTTAGTCACATCTAACAATAGTGTTGTCATATTTAAAATACTAAGATTAGGTGTAACAAAGTTCATTGTTTTTGTAGATAATATTATTATTAACTCAGATAATAATATAATTAAATTTTGCTTTTCTATTAACAATAATATGATTTGACTGCAACCATATAATTCAATCATAATATGTTGCTGTTTGATTATGGTTGCCTCAACCATATTTTTTCTTTGCGTGTGGTAATCCAGCAGGGAAGTTCTTCCACCAAAAATGCTTAATTCCAAACCCGATTACCTTTTTTGAAATTTTTTGCTGGGATTATATATATATACTAATATACTAGAATATCTTACCTGATGTATAAGTTTTTTTAAATACAGTGGAATTTCCCTTTACGGACACTTCCTATAGGCGGACACCCCCTTTAGACGGACACTTTTGACAGGTCCCGACAGCTTCATAAGCAAAGAAATTGCTTTCTCTTGAGCGGACAGTCTCCTCGGGCGGACACATTTCAATGGTCCCTTCGGTGTCCGCTCAAGAGAGATTCCACTGTATTTAGTTTTTTCGGTTTTTGGCGATTTTTGCTTAGCGTTTTTTGTTTTGCATTTTGTTGATTTATTTTAGCTTAAGAATTTTTTTAGTTCTGGCGCTCACTTTTTTTGGCGATATTTTTTGTTTTTTCTGATTTATGTTAGTTTAAGCGATTTTTTAGATTTGGCGCTTTTTTCTTTTTGGCGATTTTTTTTTGCCTTTTGGCGATTTTTTAGTTTTTTTTTTAATACAAACCACTTGGTAAAGTTTTTTCGAGTTTTGGCGAATTTTTTAATTTTGGCGTTGTTTTTTTTTTTTGGTTTGGCGATTTTTCCGCTTTTTGGTGATTTATTTTAGTTTAAGCAATTTTTTTAGTTTTGGCGCTCATTTTTTGGCGTTTTTTTTTTTTTTTTTGGTTTTTGCTGATTTATGTTAGTATAAACGATTTTTTAGCTTTAGCGCCTTTTGCGTTTTGGCGATTTTGTTTTTGTTTTTGCCCATTTTTTAGTTTGTTTTTAATATTAAGCACCCGGTAAAGTTTTTTCGGTTTTGGGCGATTTTTTAATATTAGCGGTTTTTTCGGTTTTGGGAGATTTTTTTAATATAAGCGTTTTTGGTGATTTTAAATTTTTTGCTTAAACGATATTTTTTTGGTTTGGTGCTTTTTTCTTTTGTTGGTTTTTTCGGTTGTTGCTGATTTATTTTAGTTTAAGCAATTCTTTAAGGTTTGCGGTTTTTTCGGTTCTTGGCGTTTTCTTAGTTTTGGTGCTTTTTCTTATTTTAAATATTTTTTTGATTTTTTTGTGATTTCTTAATTTTATGTTATTTTTTATTAAGATTTAAAAATTTTTCGTTTCTTGCTTTAGAACACCCTTTAATTTGTAACTGTCATTTAATTTTTGTTGTAGCGGCCAAAGTTTTACATATTATGTGAACATTTCAGGTCCGTAGCTCTTATGGTTCTCGTAACAGACAAACGGACGTCGTAGTGAACTTTGGTGTACGGAACCCTAAAAACCAACTTTTATTTCATTTGTGATTTTGCGGCAGCCTGAACGGGCTTTTATAGCAAATTAAATAACCATTTTATAGCATGATATTGTGTTTTATGGGAAGGAAAGAACTTCACCAGCTTCGAATTAAAGTGTTTGGTCATTCGAATTTTACAATAATGAGTCATACATACTTTTTAATTAAGATAAATAACTATTTATTTGAATTTGTATTATTTTTGATTATTATCTGAATTAATGTAAAAAATGGTGGGATATTAAAAATCCCATACTTTCTTACATTTCTTGTTCTTTATTTTATTATTATGTTTTCAATGTGTAGAAAAAGTAATAAAAACATTTTATAATGTTTAAGTGGGCTAAATAAAGTTACTGTGTTTTATTGCCTTTTTATATTTCGCTCCATTATTTAAGAGTTTGTAACTATTTTGTGATAATAAATAGGTTTTTAAAATGTATTATCTGAAATGTTAAATCAGATAATGCCTTAAATGTTTTAAAAAGCGAAGCCGGTTTTAGATATACATACATACATACATACATACATACATACATACATATGTACATACACATACATACATGTATGTATGTAGCATAGAAGAGAAAGTTCTTGTTTCCCAATGAATAACTGCAATGCAGAAATGAATTGTTAAATTGATAAAAAAAAGTTTTGAAATCAAAGAAAGTGAAATAATAACCTAATAGAATAAAAGTTTAAAATTTGTTTTAAATAATAAAAAAATTACTTTATATATTTTAGGTATTGTTCAATTTTAGTTTAATATTTTTATCGCTTTTTTGTAATGAACATTTTACGTATTTAATGTATTTGTAAAAAAAATTATTATACATATTACTGACCCAGTAAAAGAAATTAAGAAAACCTTTTACATACTTCAAATGGTGAAATAGTTTATTGTGAAGCGATTTCAGCTGTAACTCTCTATCATAATACCGTAAAACAAGATATATGCATCCCTGCAATAATACAACACACACAAACACACACACACATACAAAAAACATCAGGGGGCCTACGCTGTATTTCGAAACAAAAGAGAATGCATTCAAATTTGTATGTTATTTATATTAAAATTTAAAAAAAAAAACATTTATTTGTGTTAAAGGCGAATTTAAACACATACTATGCCACAAAAAAAAGCAACGAGTAGTATTTAGATTTTTACCAATGCGAATTCATACTAGGTGGTTGCAAGGGATCAGGTGAATATTTTCGCCGCTTGTAATTTGAATATACGTTGGATGTCAACACAAATTTTTCAGTACAAATTTTTTTTCTGACATTTAAGGTATAAATTTCTCAAAGCGACTTGAACTGAGTATTCCTCATATGAAATTGCCTTGCTTTTTACCGAGCGTCCATTTTATGGCTAAAATTGTATATGAAGTTGAAAAATTTATAATCTAATTAGCCAAATTTTGCCTGTGATTCCACCTGGTAATAAATTCGCCTTGCAGTTACATTTACTGTATGCATCTCTTTGTGTTGAATTTGTAATGCAATGTAACTGCAAAGTAGGAAACAGCTGATCAATATTTTTATATGAAAAGTAGGTTACTTTACATTACATCTCTATAACCATTTTCATTACTTTTCACATAACAATATCGATCGGCTGTTTCCCATTGTTGCAGTTAAATTACCTTACTGTAACTTAATGTAACTGCAACAGTAAGAAACAGCTGATCGATTTTGTTGTGTGAAAAGTAATGAAAATGGTTATAAAGATGTAATATAACGTAACCTACTTTTCATATAAAAATATCGATCAGCTGTTTTCTACGTTACAGTTAAATTACATTACAGTCACCTAACTGGGTCTTGAGCCTTTAGTTTATAAAATTTGTTGTAGGGTATCGATGTAAATGTACAACAGCTTGAACAAGTTCATGATATCACAGTTTACATATGCATATACGTTCATGCATACACACACACATGAGTACATACATATGTATCTGGATGTATGCAGTAAAACGTATGTAGTACATATTGCGTGATTCAAATTTTATAAACGGATTAAAATATATACATATGTATATAGTTCCCTTTGTGTCATAAACGGTGAGAGTACAACGCATAAAATACCCAGTAAACATTTGTATGCTTGAAAATTATTTTGTATCAAACTCCATTTCATATATGAGAAAATAAAAAAAAAAACTTAAATTGCATTAAATAAGTATTAATTGTATTAATTGTATTATATAAGTTGTAAATTTACAACAATTTACATGCATCGCTTTAAACACAAATGGCTGAAAACAAATACATACCAGGGCTCAAATCGTCACATCCGTGATCGTTTCGGCAATCGTACGAAAACGAATTGAGTCATACGTCAATCGTATAAACTGAATTGGATTTTAGTACGTTCACGTATGTCATAATTCGAAAATAGTATTTTTACGTGACGAGTTGTACGTTCACGGATGTGACGATTCAACCCCAGATGACGTCATTTCAGCAGATGATAACCAGCTTCTACCTGAGTAGAAAATTTTTATGAAAAGCACTAATTTTTGTTTACCAGTCACAACATCCTGTGACCGTAAGAGCTATATGGACCTAAAATTTTCACACAATATGTAAGGCGGCCTATCCATTATACAATATTATTGCATATGTTGTTGTACATATTATTGTCGTTTTGACCTATACTATTCAATAAATGGCACAATATTTTCAACAACAAAAATATTGCCCAATTTTCCTGACACTCGTGGGTTGATTGCACAATAAACATCAAAAGTATTTTGATATTTGCCAATATATTGTGCCACCTTCGAATATGACATACAAATTGGCGATATTATTGTGCAATACGAAAAATTTCACAGTTATATTGCAAGTGGGTGGGTCGCTTAAAACTTGGGCAGCTACAGCAGCAAGTATTGAAAGTTAAAAATTAAAAGATGTTTGCTCTAAAGTGAGCAACGGAACATATTGCAGTGTTATTTTAATATAAAGATAATTATATATGGACTTGAAATTTTAAAATTTAGATAATTTTTATGCAGATTACACCAATTAACACTGAAATTCAAAAAATCAAAATTAATGGGTATTTTATCTGTTTATGTAATTTTAAGAGGCAAACTCTTGAGGTTTTTAAAAGCACAAAATCAAAAAATTTATAAATTAAAAAAATCGCCAAAACGTAAAAAGCGCCACAATTACAAAAAAAATCGCTAAAACTAAAATAAATCTCCAAAAAAATTTAAAAAATTGCAAAAACGAAAAAAAAACGGCAAAAAAATAAAACCGAGAAAGTTGCATAAACGATAAAAGCGCCAAAACTAAAAAAAACGCCAAACAATAAAAAAAAGTTTATCGTGTGCCTTAAATTTTTTTTAACTGTCTACATCAGGTAAGATAAACAGTCTGCCAGAAAACGAGTTTGAAGTTTTAAATTAACAAACAACTTAATGGAAAAAGAAAGTTTTAGTTAGTTTTATTGTTATTGCTCGAACCTCATTTGTTTCTATATTTATGATTTGATTAGGCTAAAGTTCGTATCGCTTTGTAAGCCAAATTGCATGTGATAATTATTAATAAACAAATAACACCAAAGTTAATTGTAAATATTCTGACAAACACGTAGTAGAACGGAACAACCAGCTGTTTTCGAGGGAGACAACACCTTCATCGTCATCGTTAGTTGTGTTTGGTCCGTTGTGTGTGGCGTCAGTTAAAAAGAACAAAAATAAACAAATTAACTAACATGTGCATAATTAGTAAAGAACAGACGATAGTGGCAAGATTGTTGCAAATTTAGAGATGGTGAAATTGAGCTTTCATTACAAAAAAAGCTTTCAGCAAATTGTAATACGATGAGTCAAAACAATTCACATATTCTATTTGCAATAATGGCTGAGTATATAAAGCAGAAATCTACATCAACTGATACCACACACACTGGACCAAATACAAATAACGCTGCTGATGAAGGTATAGTGGCCTTCGAAAATAGGTAGTTGTTCCGTTCTACTACGTGTTTGTCAATATATTTACAATTAACTTTGGCGTTATTTGTTCATCACATGTTATTTGGCTTACAAAGCGATACGAACTTTAGCCTAATCAACTCATAAAGTTGTATTTTTATCTAAGGAGTTGAGTAAAGATATATGTATATATACCGGGGGGGGGGGGGGGGGGCAAAAGAAACCAAGGGGTGTAAAAGTTTAATAACTTTTTTGTTTATTAACTTTTTTTTATTTTTTCTTTCAGATTATATAATATACAAAATGGAAATTTTTTTACTTTAAGTATGAAAAATGATGTCTCTTAAATGACCACCGTTTTCAGCTTCGCACTGATGGGCTCTTTTTAGAGCATTTTCCATAACATCTTTCAAAACTTGTGGCTGTAGCGTTCGAATTTCTGCAACAATGTTTGCCTTGAGTTCAAGGATTGTCTCTGGCTTGTTCACATACACTCGCTCCTTCAAAAAACCCCAAAGAAAATAGTCGGGTGCTGTCAAATCTGGCGATCGCGCTGGCCAAATAATTTCCGAATTTCGAGAAATTATTCGCTCTCCAAAAATTTGACTTAAAAGTGCCATTGTGTCTCGGGCAGTATGGGCAGTGGCTCTGTCCTGCTGAAACCACATACCAGGTCTGTTTTCAAGAGCAGGACGTAAAAAATTTTCTATCATAAACCGATACCGCTTTCCATTTACGGTTACAGCACTTCCATCTTCATTCTCGAAGAAGTAGGGTCCAATGACATTTTCAGATGTGATCCCACACCATACTGTACACCTGATGGGGTGCAATTGGCGTTGATGAATGGCTCTTGGATTTTGAGAACCCCAGAACCTACAGTTCTGCTTATTAACAAAGCCATTCAAATGAAAATGAGCTTCATCACTCATAATCAAATTTTCAATAAAGTTGATTTCATTTATTCATTTCTTATTTTCTGATTTTCATTTATTATTTTCATTCATTATAAATTCTCCAAGTGTTGTCTATATAATCTGAAAGAAAAAATAAAAAAAAATTAATAAACAAAAAAGTTATTAAACTCTTACACCTCTTGGTTTCTTTTGGCCCACCCTGTATATACGAGTAACTAACTCAAAAAATTTAAGTTGTTCTTTGAGTAAATGACATATACGAGTATGTATTGTTTATACGAAATCCTTTGTGTGAATTTTTTTATTTTTTATTTTATTTAAATGTTTGTTGGGTATTCACCATGTATCGATTCAAATTGAAGAAACATTAATGAAATGTTCTTGTTTCGCTCGCTGTGCTCTGCTCGAACGGGCTGGCTCGTGTGGTCACAACCACCTCTTTTTCACATAAATAGTTGAAAACTCACACAGCCCAACATCACTCAGCCATTAGCAGGCAAAATTCTTTTTTCAGTTATAATTTGAATGTCGTACTTGCAACAAGTGGAAGATCGTGACGAAATAAAAGTGCCGTGTATATAAATATTTACATATGTACATCTGTATATTAATGTTGTGTGGCCAGCTAAAGGCGAAAAAGTGAAAAGTGAATAAAAGCAAATAAAGAAAAATAAACTTAAGATAATATATAGATATATGTATCTACATATGTTCATACAAACGTACTATGTATGTAGAATTAGAACAAAATAGAATATGATTTTTTCAACCCGTAAAAAATTAGTTAATTCTATTTCAAAAAAAAAATAATAAAATAGTAATTTATCTAGCCTTCGGCAATTGAAAGCATTTAAGTATATATATGCATACACACATGTATAGCATAAATAAGTATGCAGTCATAAATATATTGGTATGTATTTAATTTTTTTCCATTATTTAAAACTAGAAGTAAATCTTATCACTACATACATACGTACTTATGTAGCAATCAAACATATTTAAACATGTTTTGAAACAAACAAAATTATAAAACAAATAACAACATACATATGAAACTTTTAATTAAATAACCAAAAAAATTCAATTGATAAGCACTACATATTAATACATTTTATTATAGAGTGCATTTTTCATACATGAATAAAATAAATAAATACATTTTACTACTTTTATTGATAAGAAGAAAAAAAACTACTCATGAACTTGTGTTAATATGTACATATGCATACATATGTACATATGAAAGTGTGTAATGTTTCTACAACACATGACAAACAACACAGAAAAGCAACAAAACGCTAAACAAAATAAAAAAAAGTTGAAATAAAAATATATAAAAATAAAACAACAAACTGTAAATAAACTAAAGCAATGACCCCTGTGTTTATAGTTGCCAGATGAAATTGATGTAAATGTTTACTATCTGAAGCCGGCATGTAAAAATCCACATACAATACATACGCTGGTGACTATGACATCACGAGAATTTTTAGCATTTTTGTAGCATTTTATTGTTAAAGTTGAAGAGGCTAAATGCCGTAGTATTTTTGTCGTAAAATCCTTATTTGACTCATGTTACAAATGATTAAAAAAAATCTTAAGCCACATAATTTTTGAGCTAATTTTTTTTTATGAAATTTGATTAATTACGATCATAGACAATCAAATTTTTTCAAAAAACGAAGTTAGAAATGACCGCACAGTGTCATGGGACACGTTTTACTTTCCTTAGAAATTGCGCATTACCCCCAAGTGGGCTTATTTTTTATAAAATATATAGCGTTTATGCCCCCTTTAGACTCAGATCTATACATGTGTTGAATTTCATCAAAATAGATCGATATTAGTTACATATGTTTTTTAAAAACTAGTAAAACGAAACTATCTAATGCGGGATTTACACTATGACTTTTTACCGTTACTTTTCTAGAGTTTATTGACAAAAGAGGTACAAAGGTAATCAAAGTGGTAGCAACATAAAAGAGAATTCAAGAAAAATGCAGGGGAAAAAGTCATCGTGTAAATCCCGCATTAAATAGTTTCTGATAGGCAGAAATTTTCCCCTATCTCCCCTCGTTTTACTAGTTTTTAAAAAACATATGACATATGTAACTAATATCGATCTATTTTCTAAACTTCATCAAAATTGGTTCCGTGAATTAGCCGTTAAAGCGCAACAAGGAACCAATAAATTTATTTTCGCATTTATAATATTAGTTAGCAGCAGTGATGCCAGAATTCCTGTACCAAAAATGGCTAAATGTAGACAACAAGATGGCTAGAAAATGGCTAAAAACTAGCTAAAAATGGCTTAGTCAAATCTAATGCAAAAACCATGAACTTTAGCAAAAACAAGAAGGTATTTTATATATTTTTTCTTAAATCGGAAACTTTTTAAAGTAAATAAAAACAATAAATTCAAGTAATAAATAAAATAATTTTTCTTCAGGTAACTGCGCAAATACATAGTGCAATCTTGCAATACTTGCAGTAAGCCTTCTATTTATTGTACATTCTGCTATTGAGTCCCTAAAATTTTGGGTTATTAATCCATTCCTTACGAAATTTTCGTTTATACTTTTCATTAATATTCTATTTTTTAAACTTTCATTTAAACTTAAATTTTTTTTCACTCGCTTAAAACAAAAATTACCCTTGTTTGATTGATATCATAAGCCACCAATTAGACCCGACAACTTATAACAAAATTGCAACGATTATAAGAATGAAGTAGCTTTTAATTTTTATAAATGCGAAATATTTGAAGGTGGCAATACTGAACTATGTATTTATACTTAAGTATGAGGTTCAGATGGTGCTGCATTTGAAATCATGTGTTCGTGTAGCCTGCCGTGGTTAATGTGTTTAATGCATTATTCTGTGCAGTTATTACCAGTATCTGTAACTAGTATTCGCCAGTATTTTTTTATTTTCAAAAAACGAAATTTACGTTTCAAAAATATATCACTTAAGTTGTATTGGCGGTTATGGCTCGATATGCTACTATACTACACGGCATGACTTTTTACATGCCGTGTACTGCAGACTGTATTTACATAAAGAAAAAATTATAAAGTTTTTACAACAAATTTTGTAAAGAAATCTGTTTTTATAAACTCTATTTTAATAGTACATATTGGGCAAAATTTTTTCAGAAAGTTTAAGCAAACTAGTTCTTTTTTTCTTTTATCTTCCTCAATGTCACATAATTTTCAAAATAAATTGTCCATCTATTTTTGAAGATGTTGCAATTTGATTGAATTGTTATTTGAAAAATTATTATTAGGGCTGTTGATTTCCTAAAAAAAATTACGAATTTGTAACAACTGTTACTGGAAAGTTTTCATTATTTCAAACAACTTGCAAGAAGAGAGCGTCAAAGGAGAGTAATAAATTGAGAGATAAAAAAATGTTTACAAATTATTAATGAAGCTTTTAATGTCGGGATTTGTGAAAATAAAATAAAATGGAAAAAACTGATGCTGTTTACAACTTTATTATTAGTGGAATTTATTTAACTAATGTTTTGTAACAAAAGATTTGGCTTCGTTGAAGCAAAAGGACAATTTTTTTGTAAAAATTTATCATTAAGGTGGCACAAAGCTCACAAAAAAATTTACGAGTTTTCCAAGCAAGATTTTGTCTTTATGGCTTATAAGCAATTTTATTAGGTCCCTTGCATTTTTTTCATCGTGCTGTTTTTTAGCTTTTTTCATATCGTGGCAACGCTAAAAATTTCCCCTAGTATTAAGTTATAAATTTAAGTCATATCAGTCCAAAACTTTGCCTGAAATTGATTTTGAAACAAACATGTGAACGCCGATTTTGAAGGTGTATCGGCCTTTGAAAATTGTTTGTTATACCCTTTACCAAAAAATGGTAAAAGGGTATATATAGGTTTGTCATTCCGTTTCTAATTTCTAGAATATTAATAAGCGAGCCATAAAGTATATATATTCTGGATCCTTATGCATAGGGAAGACGAATAAGCGATGTCCGTCTGTCCGTCTGTCTGTACGTGAAATCGGTTTTCCGAAGCTCCCAGAAAAGCTAGAGACTTCGTTCTTGGACTGGTGTATCAGAAATGGTCGAAATAAGATTGGTATTGAAAATCAGCAAAATCGAGCAAACAGTTTTAGAGCTGGGAAGCTTAAACTTCATTTTGCCATACAAAATAACTACCGAAAACTAGTTATTCTTTTTTTTTAATTAAATAAACTTATTTTATACTTCAGTATGAATAAAATTAATATTTCTTAATAAAAAAAAATATAAAAAAAATTAAAAAAATTAAATAGACGTTTCCAGGGTTGGAAAACTTTAACTTTTTTATACAAAATTATACAAAATTAATTTACTAAAAGAAATTTTTCCTTTTTTCTATAAATTAAATATATCTGATATTATAAGAAGAAAGAGATTGGGTTAAAAAATCAGAAAAATCAAAAAGGATAATTCCAGGGTTGGAAAACTTTAAATTTTTGTGATATAAAAAATTAACTACCGTAAACTAATTTTTATATTTTTTTATTAAATTAATTTATTTTATACTTCAGTACAAATTAAATTGGTATTTCAAATTAAAAAAGAAAGTTACAAAAATTAAAAAGATGTTTCCAGGGTTGGAAAACTTTAATTTTTTTTCATATGCAAAAGTAAATTACTAAAACAATTTTTTTTCTTTTTCTCTATAAATTAAACATATCTTAGACTCTTAAAAGAAAGAAATTGGTGTAACAAATCAGAAAAAACAAAAAGGATGATTCCAGGGTTGGGAAACTTACACTTTTTGTAATATATAAAAGTAACTATGTCTTACTATTTTTTTATTTTTTTATTAAATTAACTTATTTTATAATGCAGTACACATTAAATTGATATTAAAAATAAAAATAAAAAGTTTAATACATGAAAAAAATATTTCTAGGGTTGGAAAACTTTAACTTTTTTCTTATGCAAAAGTAACTTACTAAAACAAATGTTTCCTTTTTTTATAAATGAAACAAATCTAATGTTCTTAAAAGAAAGAGATTGATGTAAGAAATCAGAAAAACAAAAACGATTTTTTGTGATTTATAAAATTAACTACCTTTAACTAATTTTTTATTTATTTTTATAAACTTATATTATACTTATTTATGTAAACTTGTTTTATACTTCCCAATAAAAAATAAAATTGGTATTTCAAATAAAAAAAAAATTTAAATTTAAAAAGACGTTTCCAGGGTTGGAAAACTTTAACTTTTTTTCTTATGCAAATTAACTTACTATATCAATTTTACCTTTTTTCCCATAAATTAAACAATTCTTATATTCTGAAAAGAAAAATATTGATGTAAGAAATCAGAAAAATCAAAAAGGAAAAAATCAGGGTTGGAAAACTGAAACTTTTTGAGATATTACTACCGAAAATTAATTTTTATTTTTTTATTAAATAAACTTATTTTATACTTAAGTACGAATAAAGTTAGTATTTCGAATTAAAAATTAAACTTCAAAAAATTAAAAAGATGTTTCCAGGGTTGGAAAACTTTAACGTTTTTTATACAAAATAACTTACTAAAGCAACTTTTTCCTTTTTCTCTATAAATTAAAGATATCTTATATTCTTAAAAGAAAGAGATTAGTGTAAGAAATCAGAAAAATCAAAAAGGAGGATTCCAGGGTTGGGAAACTTACTCTATTTGTGATATAAAAAATTAACTAACGAAAACTAATTTTAATTTTTTTTTTAAATAAATAAACTTATTTTATTCTATAGTACAAATAAAATTGGTATTTCAATATAAAAAATTAGCTACCGAAAACAAATTTTTATTTTTTTTATAAAATAAACATATTTTATACTTCAGTACGAATGTATTTGGTATTTCAAAATAAAAAAGTTAAAAAATTAAAAAGACGATTCCAGGGTTGGAAAGCTTTAACTGTTTTTGTACAAAAGTAACTTACTAAAAAAAATTTTTCTTTTTTTCTATAAATTAAACATATCTTAAAATGTTAAAAGAAAGAGATTGGTGTAAGAAATCAGAAAAACCAAAAAGAATGATCTTAGGGTTGGGAAACTTACACTTTTTGTTATATATAAAAGTAACTAAGTCTAATTAAGTTTTATCTTTTCCTTTAGAGATTATACATATTTTAGGTTTTGGAAAGAAAAGTTTGGTGTAGAAAATTATAAAAATAAAAACCACAGCTCTAGAGCTGGAAACTTTGACCTTTTTTTCCGGATATTAAAGTAACTAAATAAAACATTTTTTTTAATATCCTTTTTTCTTTTTTTACTTAACACACTTTCTATATTTTTTTAAGAACTACTAGATTGATATAAGGAATCAGGAAAATCTCATATAATGATTCTAGGGTTTGTAAATTTATTTTTTTGTTCATAAAAGTAACTAGGTCAAATTATTTTTTTCTTTTCGTTTATACTTTATGTATGTGCTTATGTATGTATCTACATACTACATAAAAACACTTTGGTAAAGGGTATATAAGATTCGGCACAGCCGAATATAGCACTCTTACTTGTTTTTTATTGCTTAGTTTAGCATTAGCCGAATTGAGTACTCTACCTTGGCAATGAAAACTGCACATATAGCTTGAATTTCCTTTTTATTATTCACTAAAATACATCATTCATAAAACTGCACATTTCTGTCTGCTCAGAGATATCAATCATCAAAAAAAGAAAAGAAAAAAGCAAAAACAAAAACCGCAAAAGCCACTTCAACATTTCTAATATATTTTCAATTTCTATAATTTCCTTCTCGCATAATTTGCACTCTCAGCAAGCGAAAAATATTCTGATAATGTTATTGTTTTCATATGTATGTATGTAGGTATTATGTGTGTATGTAAGTACATATGTAAGTATATACATACATACATACATACATACGTATGTATGACTTACTTAGAAATTAAGCGTGCACAGAACATTAGTTTACAGAATAAAATAATATAAAAAAACACAATACTTTACACCAAATAATCATTTCTACAAATAAACAATAAACCCAGGCAGTCAATTCCATTTCGTTATTTGATACCGAACAGACCAGTAGTACAATATGGTCGTCGGATTTACTTAAAACGGGCGAAATAAATTTGAAAAAAAAATAACAAACAAGAGACAAAATTTTAATCAAATCATTATTTAAATTATAGATCAATTTTAATAAAAAAAATTAAAATAGTTTATTTAAAAAAATTCCAAGAATTGTGTGTGTTTTGTAGTTTTTGTTTGTTTAAATAATAATTTCTAGTAAAACAAATAAATTCTGAATTGTTATTATGAATTAAAATAATATTTTTTAAAACAGTTTGTATCACAAAAGATAAAACATATAAAGTTTAATTAAAAAGCCTTGAAGAGAATAGTGAAAAATCCATCAACTTAAAAATTAAAAGTTTGGTGAATGGGTACGTACATACATATATGTACATATATATAAAACTTACATATAATTAGTTATTTAGCGTATTAATTCATTTATTAAAAATTCTTTAAATCGATGCACATTTTTTACCAAGAAAATAAAGTATTAAGAACTATGAAAAGTATTTTATGATTCTTAAGTTTAAGTTTGCGTTAAATATATTTTTTTTTATTAATTAATTTTGGCAATATTTTAAATCTAATTTGCTTATGACATGTAAAATTTAGTGTAAATAAGACATGTATTTAACATTTTCTATTAAAAGTTGAAGAATTTTATTATTCGACATATTGTCATAATTCGTTAACAAGTGAAATTTATAAGCTGGTCGTTAAGCATTCTCTATATGCATTTCATTGTTGCTTTAACAAAGCGTGAATAGAATTCAACTCAAGGAAAAGCTGCAACTTAAAAATAAGAACGCGTCATATTAATTTAATAATTTTTTATATAATAGAAAATGTATGCTGAGATACTTAAAAATATATAAAATTAATAAATTTATATTGTAAATTAATATTTTTCAATATTGAAATAAAAAATGTCAACATGACCAGACTTTCGTTAATGTTTCTTATTAATTCAATATGGTTTTTAACGATTTTAAGCCTTTTTTTCTCTGGGTGTTCATTTTGAACAGTCATGAAACCTCTTATCTTGTGCTCAGACTTTCAAAAACCATTTGAGAATTGACTTCGGTTGTTGTACTAGCTAATTTATGGAACTACAACCAAACTACTGCAATCTAGCCAATTCATATACATACCTTTTTAAGGTATACAGCGTAGCTAATTCAATCATCTTTTATGTAAATATGTTGTACAGTATAGTAAGAATAAAATAAACGTATGGAAATTTCTACGAGAAAAGTCAGTTTTTTTTCGCGTGCGACAGCAAGCAATTGGGCTTATATTTCAGAACAATGTGACTGGTTTTTTTTCTTAAAATTTTACCTAATGTAGAGCTGCTGACGGCCTACACAAATATTTAGAGAAGGTTTTGTTTAACCTTCGTTTTCTTCAAAAAAAAAGCAAACATATTTGCTTGGTGTCGCACGCTACAAAAAGTTGATATTCCTGTGGAAATGCCAATATTAGATTTTGACTACATTTCCTACATATCTACTGACAAATTATAATTCCTTTTGTATGGGAAATCTAATAAAAAGCTCTAGCTGCTTTTTATTTCGAAATCTTGTGAGTACTAGATTTCGAGACAATGTAAATGCTTTAGTAATACAAACTGTCTAGTCGATTGGAAAACAAAAGTAAAGGAAACTTGGAACACTTCTTTCATACGATAGCTATAGAAGACATAATGGTGATTCGATGACGTATTTTCAGTTTGAGATTATGACATTAAATATCGAATCATATTATTACATTATTCCATAGCGAATGTCATTATATCGAACTGAAAAAAGTGAACGAATCAGCTCTTTACCGAGAGCAACGATTAGACCCCAATATTTCATCCATTCGATACGTGCTGAAATTTTATTTTATATTCAAATGCCACCCCAAAATTTTTTGTCCAAAACAAAACCCATTAACTAAAAATTTTCCAGAACAACAACCAAATAACTGCTGTGTAGCCAATTCACACACCTTTTTAAATACACAGACTGAAGTTTTAGTAAAATTTTGAAGAAAAAAAACATAGTTGCATCACTAAGCTGTACTAGATTTTAAATGGATATTTACCAAATCTAGTGACAAAGTAGATTTTGTTTTGTATGGGAAATCTACTAGAATTGGCCCGAAATCTTATAAGTATTAGATTTTGCTCAAATGTAAAACCACTATAAAAGTAAATTTTAACCAACAATTTATTTTTTAACTTTAAAGCACATGTTCGCCTTCGCAAAGAAGTAGGAGTATATTTGACTTAGGGTCATTATTATAACTTGTCGTTAGTTAAAGGTAGAATTTTATTGTATGGATAAACACTTTTTCATTCTTAAAACTTCGTTTTAACCAAAAGTGAACGATAAGTTAAAGACAAGTTCATCCTACCTATAACTTTATCGTGAGATATAGTCATTTAAAGTTGCCATATTTTCATCCCTTGCCATTCTTTCTATTTTATGGTGAAATATGGAATAAAACAAAATCAATACAATACAAAACACATAATAATAATAAAACAAAAAACAAAAGAATTGACAAAACTGTTTTCATTAGTTTGTAATTTGACAAATAAACAAAAGCAAGTTGCCACTAAGCATTTTTAACAAACAATATCCACAATATTACGATTAACTATCCGGAACTTTATCGTCAAGTCATAATAATGGCCCTTAACTTGCTTAAAAACTATGCAGTAATTAAAGCTTTGTGGTTGTCAATATAAACAGTGTTTGGCAACTAAAGTTAACAGCTGATTTTAAATTTGATCAGCTAAGATTTGCAAAAATTTTGTTTGCGAAAATTTTCGAAATCTATCTTACGACATTCAATTGAGGTCAACATCTTTGGAATGTGGCAAATTTGGCTCCGATCCTTTGATCTGTTCTTAAGTTATGGGATATATAAGTACACCCATACACGCAGCCACACACACACATACATACATTCATACATACATCATCCCGAAAAAGTCAAAATCGACTCCCAAGATCTCAAAAAGTCGATTTTCGATTTCTATAGCAGGGAGTTAACAAATATTGAAATATTTTATCTTCTCTGTTACACACATAAGATCGAAAGATTAGTATAAATCATGTTGAATTAACATGAAACACATATGAAGCAAGATCATTGCTGAAATATGTTTAACTAACCTTGTTTTCATAAATTTTAATATTAAGTAGTTCTGTAAAGTAGTTCAAATATTTAGCATTAAATACATTTATTAAGCGGCCCATCCACTTGCAATATATTTATCTAATTTTTCGTACAATAATATCGCTAATGTGTGTGTCATATTTGAAGGTGGCACGATATATTGGCAAATATCAAAAGGCTTTTGATTTTTATTGTACAATCAAGGCAATTGTGTAATGTGGTGGCAAAATTGTTAAATGTTGTTTACTTTTCAGGAAAATTGGGCAATATTTTCTTTGAAAATATTGTGCCATTTATTGCACAATAATATATAGAATAATATATTCAGTAATATTGTATAATGGATGGGCCGCTTTACATCTACGATTTTTCACTTGGATACTGGTTGGACTCATAGAATACATACAATGAGCCTTTAATTAACTTTTATACTTTCTCAGACCTATGACCTTATGACACTTGTTCTATTATAATTATAACGTTTGGCAAAATATTAAGATACCTGATATATTCACAACAAAATAAAGAAAAATTTGTAAAAGTCATTTTAGAAATAAACGCATATTCTGACATTTTAAACAAATCTACACTAAGGGAAAAAATTTGCTAAAATCAAGATTTTACGCTCGAAATCAAATCATTTTAATCTTAATAGTCTGTTAAAATCTTAAATCTTAATTTTTTAAGATCGCACTTAAGATTGTAATCTTGAATAAAATCTCATTTTAAGATCGAATTCAAGATTTTGTTCTCAATAAAAATCTGAAATATGATCCTAAAAATTTAAGAATATAAACTTAAAATTAAGATTATGTTCTTGATCTTAAGAATGCTTTTCTTAAAGTTTAATACCACGTTTTTGGTTTTAAGAATTCATTCTATAAATTAAGAATTTATGCTTAAATTTGAGAATGCCAATCTTACTGCCCAAATTTCAAGATTGAAATGTGAATATTTCTGCAATCTAAATTCAAGAATTTTGTTCTTAAATTTAGATCGTAATTTTTCTCTTAGTGTAGCATTAGAAAACATTAAATAACCGGCTGAGATAGCTGAGAAATATATATATATTTTTTTTTTTTGTTAAAATTTAAAAGGAAAAGATTAAAAAACACTTGTAATACTGATATCTTTATATACTTACGCATTTTATTTTTTAAAAGGGGTAAATAAAAAAATTAAATTAATATAAAAATTAAATTATGGTAATTTTAGATTTTTATAATTCTTTTTTTAATTTTAAAATTTAATCGATAAAATTTCTATTGTGAAAAAAATAATTATCATACAAAAATTTGCATATGTGCGTATATATTACATTTACATGTTAATCTTTTTCACTTATTAATCAAAAACGAAATTTAAAAAAACTCGTTTAAATTATTAGTAAACTAAATTTCTTTTTTACCCTCCTACAAAGTTCCTTTCTCTTCCAAAAAAAAAAAAAAATAAACCAAAAGAGGACTCAACGAGCTTGCGTACGTACTAGCTTAAAAATTTATGTATTTTTAATTTTTTCACAAAATTCCTTATTAAAAGAAAATAAAAATAGAACAATCTACTTAACATTATTTGTACCCATACTTAGATATTTGAAAAAATAAAAATGTTCATAGAACTAAATGTAAGGTCAATAAGTTATTTTATTACGAACTTTTTTTTTTTGGATCGTAATAACACAACATCATTTAAAACAAAATTAAATTGTGATATTTCCTAGTTATTATTTTTACGATAATGTCTAAATAGCAGTTTTAACCGCTGCCAAAAAAAAAACTTAGTTAGTTAAGTTAACTAAAAAGCACAAAGTTTTAGTTACACAAGAGTTTAAACTAAGATTAGATTGATTAGATGTGAAATGCAACTAACAAAATTTTCATTGTCGTAGTCAACAATGGCAAGAGTCTTTCATGACTTACATTCCAATACTTAATTTAAACTTAATGACAATTTTAAATATATTTAAGCTTTATTATGGATTTAATGCTAACTTTAGTTAATTTTTAACTATACAGGTTGGTATAAGTTAGTTAAGACTACGTTAGATTAATTTAGTTAAGGTTGAACACTCCACCGTGCATCCTAAGAGCGACCACTTGGATTCCATTCGGTGCCTAGTGATGTCCAGAGTATAAATAAATACTCTCTATTCTATTCTATTATTCTAAACACTTTTGTTCCCTGGAATCAAATAAAAAATTCTAACATAATCTAACATGATTGGTCAGAGGCACGGTCGCGGACCTTTAACAGCTGATTGTTGAGAAATCTAAGTCTAGTTGTCTTCTCGTAGACAGCTCTTACAGGAAGTGTTTCCCAAATTATTTTTTTTTTTTTTTTTTTTTTTAAGAAATACAAAAAAGAAAATTCTCCAAAATTTAAATAATTAAAAATTATTTCTTAAGGCAACACTCCAAGCATTCAAGATATTGAGCTTAACCGATATATTTTTGGATGTCGTTTTTTGACGAAAATGGATTATTTACGATCGCAAATAATCGATTTTGGTCAGAAAATTAAGTTCGAAAATTATGTTGTATATATATAATAATATGTCACAGCTATTATAGGCCCTAGAAACGATCAAATAAATCCGTCAAACAGTGCTAGCAGGGCATAATTTTCGTTAAAAAAAATAAGTTAAAAAAGTATGTCGACTAAGCTTTTTTTGGCGGTTGTGGCTCGCATTTTCGGAGATGTATAAATGAAATCGTCAATCAACGTTTTAATTTTTTTTTATTTTTTTATAAAGAGAAGTAACACTCAGGCAATTAATGCCTACTTCTATTACTAGGTGTTACCTTCTTTATGAAAGGGATAGTGATAAAGAAGACAGGTGGTTAAGGAAGAGATAGAGGAAAGCTTCATTATTTTACAACTCGGCTTTTCGCACGTTTTAATTTTAGTTTTGTTGCATGTGATTGCAAGTATGTCTTAGGATCATTATTACAACTTAAAGTTAGTTAAAAGCAGGATTTTATCGGACGTATACACACAAAAAAATATAAGAGGTAATATTAACTAAGCTTGCATAGGTAACTTTTTTTTATATGAAAGTAAAAAACTTGGGTTTTATTAACTATGCAGTTAGGTAATTTGTACCTTACACTTTACCTAAAATCCAAGTTAATATAACTATTACAATTAGGCATCTTCTTCGAAATTATTTGTATTGAATTGTTTTCTATTTTATTGTCAAAAAAAAAATATTTGAAGAAGGTATGTATACATGAAATTTTCATAATGTTTATGTAAAACAATTGTTTTTAATTATTACAGATAAACCAACTGAGCCCGGCTATTTTCGTTGTATTTGTGGTGTGGTGCCCTGCGCAACGAGAGTTATACTTTTCCTAGAACTCTGCCCAACAAAGTTGATCCCTTAGTATAACTTATGATGGTCGAAAAAGTTACAGACTACTTATGAAATGGTTGAAGGCTTGTTAAACAAATTAATGTAGTTATTAAATAACCCGTTAAACATACATAACTTTTAGATTCCCTGGGTATAGCTCAAACAAAGGAAGTGCTCTTGTACAGACCACCTGATACAGGTAGAACACTATTGCCAGGGCTGTAGCTCACCACACTGAATGTACGACTACGTTTGTAAGAGTTTTGGGTGCAAAATTGGTACAGCAATTCATTTTTGATGATTCTCGTTATGGCTCGAGAGCATGTGCTGATGTAAAGGATGTACATATATACAGAAGCCAGTATGCATGCATTTCTTGAGAGGCGTGTTCATGTTAGACAGAAAGATTTTGAAATGCAGGTGGCTAAATTCCGAAAAGAATCGGCTCTGTTCTGCAAATTTAATCGATTTGAAAAAGTTATGGAAATAAATTTTATTTTTTTGTATAAATCCGGAGACATTTGTTTCCTATGAATATATTTGTGTACATACCTACATATGTAACACATATTACAACACTTTCTAATAAATTATTAAAAAATTTAAAAAGTCTTTAATTATTATTTTATATCGCGAAGATAGCTAAAATTCATGACCATTATCCAATTATAAATAGTTAATTTAACCAAAATCCATGATAGTTTGCCGCATTATATATGTATAAATTTACTTTGCTATTTAGATAATTCACAAAAAGTAAAAATATGAATTTACCTAGTCGTTAAGGAGTTTTAACTGAAGTTTTAGTTGATTTTTCGAACATAGAAATCAACTAAAATTTTTGTTGAATTAT
Source organism: Tachina grossa (assembly GCA_949987645.1). NCBI lineage: Eukaryota > Metazoa > Arthropoda > Insecta > Diptera > Tachinidae > Tachina > Tachina grossa. The sequence continues at coordinate 34,676,103 of OX465275.1, forward strand.
CTAAAAATCTTTGTAAATGCCATTCTACCCTTTCACTTAGTTAAAATTATACCATAATTTTAGGAAATATAGCCTATGAATTTTTTTGTGTGTAGGAAGCTTTTCATTATTGCAAATTTGATTTAACTTACCAGGTAAGATAAACTTGCCTGTAACTTATCGCCCGCTTTAGGTTGAAGTAAAATTTTGCTAATGATACATTTTTTATACGTCCGATAAATCCTACTTTTAAATAACTTTAAGTTGTAATAATGGCCTTTAGTCGGATTATGATATTTTATTATTTGCGGCAAGTGCAATTTCGTTAAAAAAAAAATTATTTCTTATTCTTACTTACTTCCACTTCATGCAAACATTTTATTTCATTATAATAACACAGGGTGGCAACTTGCACACTCTATGGCATTTTGTACCATCGCTATAGTGTGTACTAGTGGCAACGTTTCTCATTTCCAATATTTTTCCTTGTGTGACATTGCTTTCCATATAAAAAACATAATGTGAGCGGCATTGAACACCTTTTGAAAATGACACCACAAAATTACAACACAAAACATGCCAGATGTGTACTCAGCATTGCGACGAAAATCTGCTATTTGCGACAAGAGTTGAAGAAGATCAAATAATCAGTCGTAAAATAATAAAAAAAAAACTTTCTGATTTTCATCAATCACTATCGGCAACGCACACGACTGTATGCACAAAATTATGTGATGGATGAGTTTATTTGACCGTCTCCTGGGCATTTTACATTTCGAGCATGTTGGGGAATATTTATGTTGCCCCAGCAGATTCGTTCGTGTTGGTTGGTTGGTTGGCAAGTTTACATAACTGCTCGCTTCACTCAGGCATTGAAGTATAATCTAGATGATTCTTTTTTGAATATACCACTCCAATCACCAGTGTCATCCTTTGTAGGGCCGTATCCAATTACTCGGATACGCTGATTGCAACTAGGTTCAACCCTTGGTATTGAGATATCTGATAAGAACAATCAATTCAATCCCTGAATTCCCTCGTGTAATAATGTTTTACGTGTTGTCCAGCATACTTCCATGGTTTCAAAAATTTTTGATATTTTGGCTCGCCAACGTGCCATCCAACTTATATAATTGCATACAACGAGAGTTTTCCCGAGTTGCAGCAAATAAAAACCGACTACCATACAATACCGACTACTACAATAGAAATTTATACTCTAATTCTGTTCGAAGATTGTGACGTCTTGCCTATGGACGGAAAAAAGTCGAAAGTAAAGTGATTCTTTAGGACAATTATTATTTTTATCTATGCTGGGAGGTTTGTGTCTTTGCTTTAGGCTGTAGTTCCAAACCATTATATCCAACACATATATCTTTAAAATATTTTTCAGTGCGATTAATACTTTAATGTAATTTTTTGTGTTTGAAAAACATGGTGATAATATTTTTTTTCATTTACCTGATTTACATTAAGCATTTTTGAATTTTGTTGCACGAAATTTTTTTTATTTGCTAATTTCAGAGCTATCAAAGAGAATTTTATGTAAAAAATGACGTAGAATGAATCTTTGATGCATTTTTTGCAACTTTTTTGATATAAGTTGCTCCCCCAGGCCTCCTATTGGCAAATAAAAAATTTTCATGCAACTAATTTCATAAAAAAAATGCTTAATGTAAATCAGGTAATTATCAAAGAAACATAATAATTGTGTTTAATTAAAAAAAAAATAATTTTGATGGTTGTTTGTTTGTTGTTGGTTAAGCAACGTCTGTATGCATTTCGTTTCTGCTTAAGAAGTTGAAGTAGGTTAAGTAAACTTTAACCTAACTAATTTCAAAAAAAAATTTTGGAATTTCGTTCGATATCGAGTGCCATTATTTCCCCCACTATGAATAAGTACAAAATTAATCCTTAAATGTAACTAATTTTTTGTCTAATTTTCTTTTCTTCTAAAACTCATAGTAAAATAAAGATATTTTTATAGAGTATTTTAACCCTGCGCATTCTCCTTTAGGGGTGCTTGTTAACCCTTTTAAATTTTTAGTTTTTATGAATAACAACCTTTATTATTTATTCCTCATTTCGGGCTTATGAAAGCAAATTATTATATTTTAAGTGCTCTTTAAAAAGGTCTGCGAAAATTTTTAAAAATATGGACGTATGAACATCATTTTTTCCAAAACAACAACATAACGTCTAACTTTTTTAAATAAGCTTCAAAATGAACTTTTTTGACTCAAGATTTTACAAAAAAAAAAATAATAATAATAAATTTACATTATACCTAATATACAAAATTTTTATGGTCTCCTGTGCTAATTCACTATAAAAATGTTTTGAACAAGGAATAGTTTATGCCGCTTCCCACCCACCTCTTTATTTATTGAGTTCAAGCGTAGACTTTCTAAATAATCGATGTGCGTGGCATATTTACTTTGATCTCCTCTTAAAGCAGCAGTCATTTTGTTTTTGTTGTATAGTGTCTTTAAAAGTTATTCATTTGTTAACGAAAGTTATCACTTTCTTAAAGTAAATAAATAATAATAATAAACAATTTGTGTCAGAAAAATTGGATTTTGGACTATTGTACGACAACCGATAATATACGTATTCACGCATAATAATTTTTTAAATATTTCCTAAATGATACCATTAGTGCGTACATTAAAAAAGGTATTTTAGAAAGTCTAGAAATATTTGCTTAATGATACTCGTAGTAAAGAAGTGAGTAACCTTATCTCATTAAATAATCTCTAAAAAAAACTCTAGTAACTTGGTTTTTTTTTATTCATTAATATACATATTTTGTAAGGTTATTGCTCTTGTTATTTTCCTTATTCGTAGTGATAATAAAATTAAATAAAAATATGATGACAAATCTTATGAAAGACACGTGTCAAGTTTTGAGCGAATGCGAACAGTTTTGCTTTGTTTTTAATCTCATAATTTTGCGCAACAGATTAACCCTGAAAATATTTTATATGTGGAAAGGGCTAAAAATTTTTAAAAATTTATTTACATTGAAACTCTACTGTGAGTCTTTTAATATAGCAAAGTTTGAAGTTTAAACTAAATACCAGAAAGAGCTTTAATAAACTTTAACTTTAGTAAAGGATTAACTTCAAACTTAAGGCTTTCTAAATTTATGCTGCGTTGCCAATTGCCAAAATATTATGACGCCTGTCAACCGACAACTAACAGCTGTAAATCACAATAACCAAAAGGTAATCACAAAGTTTTAATTAAAATTTAAATTTATTTAAATCATCTACGCCAGTGATTCTCAAACTTTAATTTTTGTCACGGCACACTTTTAACGATTTCAAAATGTTTTGTAACCCAAAGGAAACAGCAAGGCTTAAAAAATATTTACCAACCTTTCACACACACACACACAGAACGTTTATTAAGGCATTAATTACAATTCAATAATAAGAATACCTTTAATCCGAAATTTAAGCTTAATATTTTTCCCTTATTTCATTTATATTTGGTCGTAAAAATGACAATGCTGCTGCCATATCGTCTTCTAGATTGTTAAATAATCTTGATTTTTTTTAGTTTAAATCTTGGTCAATGCCTTAAAGCTAAATTCATACAAATAAGACGTGGCAAATTTTAATAATATGTTTAAATCTTTTTTTTGAATCCAAAACGAAGTAATTGATTCTTGTGAATGTTTTTAAATTAAATCTTGATTATCGGAAATATAAAACTTTTCCTCTGGACAACCACCTTACGTCCGTATGCAGTGCTCGTGTATTAAATTTGTTTAATTAATAAAATCTGTAACTCTCTTTCTTTTTATTGAAAACATCATATTGGCATTGTTCTTGCACATTTTCGTAATAATAAGAACATAATTATATATATATATGTATCTTACATTAAGCGACAAGTGCCACGGTGCAGTGCTTGATAATATTTGATTTGCTGCTTCTTTGAAAATGTAAAAATATATTTTGAGGATAAAAAAATAAATTGCCATTCAACGGTTATTGTAATTAATAACTTTTACTCACCGTAGAGGCTGTAATTGTAAATGATTTCAATTGTCCCTGAAGCGGCATCTAATAGACGCCCTACTTTGTACGTCATTCTCTTCTTCGAAAAAATCATTTCACTTTATGATAATTAAGATTTTAAGCACTTTTACTTGCGAATTTCTTTTTAGTACTTGAAGTTCTTTTATTGTCAGTTTTGCTTACATTATTTTCAGTCGCCATATTTTCTGCCATAATCGTATTTTCGATCACTTTTAGACAACTGACGAAAGTTGAAGAAATTTTAATTTCAGTTGCATTGCCAGTTGACAAGGCAATTGAACTGAGGTTGTCATCTACAATCGAGACATTATGCACATTTGCATTTTAGGTGTAGGCAAAGGAACATTTATTAGGATTAGCAGCAGGGATTTAAAATGTAACTCATAAGATTTAACATGAATCTTCTCAACACCTGCTTTAATTAGTCCAATGTCGATGCAGCATAAAAATGCACAGAAAGATGGAAACTATCTACCCTTTTCATATTAGGTTCAGATTTCATTTTTTATCATTTATTTCATGATCTCTTTTGCCAGAGTATGTCATTATGACCTTACCACATAACAATATTGATCAGCTGTTTCCTACCGTTGCAGTTACATTACATTACTGTCGGCAAACTGAGCCTTCATTATGTTTCATCACGTACACAGTAGTTTCCGCTCAAAGTATACAATGAAATTTTTGCATATCATTTATTTTAATTTGAAGCTCTATATTTCGAAAAAAAAACTTAATGTATTAGGTCAATTTATTAAGTTATATTTGGAATATGTTAACACTATTTTTGGAAAGTTGGAAATAAATAAAAACAAGTAAAAGTGCTATATTCGGCTATGCCGAATCTTATATACCCTTTACCAAAGTGTTTTTATGTAGTATAGAGATACATACATAAGCACATACATAAAGTATAAACAAAAAGAAAAAAATTATTTGACCTAGTTACTTTTATGTACAAAAAAATAAATTCACAAACCCTAGAATCATTAAATTAGATTTTTCTGATTCCTTATATCAATCTAGTAGTCCTTAAAAAAATATAGAAAATGTGTTAAGTAAAAAAAGAAAAAAGGAAATTAAAAAAAATGTTTTATTTAAAAAAAGGTCAAAGTTCCAGCTCTGGAGCTGTGATTTTTATTTTTATAACTTTCTACACCAAACTTTTCTTTCCAAAACGTAAAATATGTATAATCTATAAAGGAAAAGATAAAAATTAATTAGACTTAGTTACTTTTATATTTAAGAAATTTATTATTCGTCATATTGTCAGAAGTTTATGGAATATCGATTACGAATATTTATATAGAACATTTATCGTTTAAAACTATCGAGAGTGACACTCAAAAATGAATCAAAAAAAGTTCACCTATCACTCAGTTTTGTCCCAAAAAATATTTGATCTCGAAGTTTCGCTAGCAATATCAAAAGTGAGAAAATATCGAAATAATTTCGATATCACAAAAAGGCAGCAGAAATAGTAAAAATTGATTTTATTTTTTAATCTATTTATTTTGACTTACTTATTTTATTTATTTTTTTAATACCTTAACTTACGCTGCAGGATTTGAACATGATACCTCCGTCCTAGCAGACTAGCACACATCCACTAGGCTATTGAAGCAGATTTTTTGTGTGTTTTTTTTTTATTTTTTAACTTACAGTGCTGCCATGGCTCGAATTTGGTAACTCTAGTTAAATAGAGTAGTACACATACACTTGGCTACCGTCACACATTTGAGAAATTATCGAGAGAAGCACAAAGTTCGAAGCCTTAGCGAAGATTTTAATTTTTTTAGATTTGCGAACAAATATCGAACAATTTTGTTTCGAAATTTCTTCGCTTATATCGAATCTCAGCTCAAGTAAAATTGGCTGACTTTTTTCAGCTGGAATTGTAATGTAAAGAAAATAAATGTAAAAAACCACAACAGCTATTCATTGCGTTCGCAAGAATAGAGTGTTTCCTTAAAAGTATTTTTGACCGGCTGCAGCCAATTTAGTTATTAATTAGTGTTTTTTTGGGAATTTTTAAAATTTAATTTTAACATTTGTTAATATACGAGTATGCTAATGTTAGTGCATGAACATTTGTTAATGTTTGTGACAAAGCTTCATTCTTTCGAAAGCAATGAATAGATGTCTCACTAAAAATTGCAAAAAGAATAAAAAATAAATGAACCATTTTTCTTGCACAAAACAAATATGTTTATACTTATATATATATAGGGTGTTTTTTTAAGAGGTATAGAACTTCGAATTGAAATAAAACACAAAAAAATCGTTTTAATGTCCATCAATTTGGCTTTATTGAAAGGATAATTTTATGCCATTAATGTTTAAATATGATTTCGGGCATGTGGCCGCCGCGGCTGGCTCGAATAAAGCCAACTCTACTGGTCCAATTTTCAACCACTTTTTCGAGCATATGGGGCCGTATGTTGGCAATAACGCCACGAATGTTGGCTTCCAAGTCCCCTAACGTTTCTGGTTTGTTGGCGTAGACGAGCGACTTCACATATCCCCAAAGAAAATAATCCAATGGTGTCAAATCACACGATCTTGGTGGCCAATTGACAGGTCCATTCCGCGAAATTATGCGCTCATCGAATGTTTCCTTCAATAAATCGATTGTGACGTGCGCTGTGTGGCATGTAGCGCTGTCTTGTTGGAACCACAACTCATCCACATTCATGCCATCCAATTCGGGAACAAAATAGTCGGTTAGTCGGCTCCAATTGCTGTGCACGGTGGCGAATCGATTCATTCGGGTCCTCTTCAACACTTTGCTCTACAGCGGCAATTGTTTCTTCGGTGCGCACTGTTCGACGTCTCTGCGGATGCGTATTATCACATAGAGTAAACGTTGTGCGAAAACGATCCATGGTTAACCGAATTAATTGCTCTGATGGACGATTATGTCGACCATAAAATGGACGGAGCTTGCGGTAAACTTCGCGAACTGAACCATTATTTTCGAAATAAATTTGCACGATTTGCAAGCGTTGTTCTTTTGTCAACCTGTTCATGATGAAATGGCAAACCAAACTAAATATTAATCACTTGACAGCTGACAAAATGGCCGCCAGTTAAAAAAGTGATGCCAACTTAAAGTTCTATACCTCAATAAAAAACACCCTTTATGTATATCGGTGTATGTATGTATATCGGTGAAATGCATATAAAATTCGGCATAGCCGAACATACCTGTTTAATTTATTTGGTGTCAGTATTTGGTACTTATTCCTCAATCCACTCGTATGTAAATAAATTCGATTATAAGCTTCATAATAACATTTTGTTATTTATTACTTTAATTTCTTCTATCACATAATATGAGTAATTACGATTTGGATTATGTAAATCGGTTTAAACAAAACTGGAGAATGTTTACTTATCAAATTATGAATTAATGATGACGGTACAAAATTCGTTACGTCAAAAATTATTGAACTTTGGCAAGCGAATACGTCTTATCAAATCAGACAGTTTTATTACCTTATTTTTTGCATAAACTACACGCAAAGAAAAAATATGGTTGAGGCAACCATAATCAAACAGCAACATATTATGATTGAATTATATGGTTGCAGTAAAATCATATTATTGTCAATAGAAAAGCAAACTTTAATAATATTATTATCTGAGTTAATAATAATATTATCTACAAGAACAATTGACTTTGTTGTACCTAGTCTTATTATTGTAAATATGACAACACTATTGTAAGATGTGACTAAAATATAATTGAGACTCACCATACCATGATCTAATATTATATAAATATTAGTAAATACGACCACAGTATTATTTAGTGTAATAATCAGGGACAGGGGTTTCATGCAAATGCATGTTTTTTTCCTTAACTCTGATAATGGCTAGAACGAAATATCTTTACGAAACAATGAATTTGCGTAAAAATGGCATCGATTTGTTATTGCATATTTTTGCATATTTTGCTGAAAATTCATATTTTTGCATAATTTAGTCATAATTGCATATTTTTGCCTCATATTTTGATAAAAATGCTGATTTTGTGTCATATAAATATTCTCAAAAATTAAAATTTCAAAAAATATTGCAAAACTGTTTTTGGCAACTGTATTCGCTTGCATTGTTTAGAATTGTGGAACGATTGTACAGGCATAACAAATTTAATGGAAATTGTAATTTTGATAATTTCAAATTGTCTGCTATTAAAGCCGAAAGTAGTGAAACAATTATGCTGAAATTTGATATTGTTTTTAAAAATTACCAAATCTAATAGTTAGTATTCAATTCATTGTAATGGTTGATGAGTTAAATAAATATACAACATTATATAAAAATAGTCATTTAAATTCGAGCCGATTACATCCACAGACGTTACAAGGCCTTTTTCAATGCACAAAGCTTTCTAAGAACAAATTGATTGGACTTCACATTCGATAATACATATCGTCACCTAAAATCCAAAAAGCCGTAACAACCAAAAAACTCAAAATACACTTTTTGATTGATTATGATGTGAGAAACCAAAATACAACTTTTCCTAAAATTTTACCGATATATGTTCAAAAATACCGATTTTATTCATTATTCAATTTGGCACCTAACAAATAAATAGACTAAAATTTATTTTGTTTTTTGCTTCTCCTGTATAAAAGTAAAAGTGTACTTACTACGGCTTTTTGGATTTTAGGTGACGATATGTATGAATAATAAAAAAAAATTTAATGAAAATAAATAACAACACTTTTTTTTTCTATTTACGTATCGCTCGTTTACTGTAATATAAACATACATATCTCGAAAATGCGAGTTTGGAGTTAATAATGCAGAAAAAATCATTATACCATATTTAATCTTGTGTAAAGATTCAATATAAAAGGCTTGTACACGCACCTCTTGAGAAAAGAAAATATTTTTATATCTTTATTTAGTGATATGTAGATTGAAAACTTTACTTTTGAATAATTTTTTTAAAGATATGTGCATATTTTATTGTATTTTAGGCGCCTAAAATACCTTTTTTAAATGCATGAAGTCCCTGGTAATAATACTATTTTGCTTTTTAATCACATATTTATTGTAGAAACAGCTGTGCGTTAAATTCGAAATAAGAATAAATTAATATTATTGACATAAAATGTATATATAGCATTTTCAGTTTAAATTAAACCTTTTTAAAATTCAACGAAACTATTTTCAAATTAAGCGAAACTATTTTCAAATTAAGCGAAACTATTTTCAAATTAATCGAAACCTTTTTCAAATTAAGCGAAGCCTTTTTCAAGTTAAACGAAACGTTTTTCAAATTACATACAACTTTATTCAAACTCAGTACAACTTTTTTCAAATTAAATGAAACCATTTTTAAAGTTTTGTTGGAGTTTTTGTGCTTTTTGCTTTGTATTAATTTTTTGAACCATAACATTGTTGCTGGTATTATAACGGTTGTAGGAAATTTATTTTCATTCGCAATTCAATGCAGTTTAATATCCAAGTAATATTAATTGTATATACATTCAAAGTCATAAGTTAAAAATGAGTGATTTGGATGAAACAGAAACTCGCGCATCAAGAGATAGTAGAGGAAAATATGCTATCATTTCAAAAAATGTGAAATTAATGATTATAAAATTGTATAACGAATGGAGTACTATCGCAGAAGCAGCTCGCATAACTTCCGTAAATACATACAAGCTCCGCCAAAACCATAATTTCACGGTATAAAGCGAATGGTTGCGAATTAGTGGAACTTCCTCGTGGGCAAAATAGGCCAAAAAAATTAACGTCGGAAATCTTGGAAAAACTTGAGACGATTGTGGAAAATGAACCAGGAATAACCCTTAAAAATATTCGCAAAAAGTTATATGATCAATTCAACGTAACGTTAGCCCTATCTTCAATTTTCAATGGCCTGAATGAGCTAAAAATTACGTTAAAAATGGCTTCCATCGAAATGGACCGTATGAATAGTGTGACGACCATTGAAAACTGTCGACAGTATGCCGTAGAATTTCCAATTTGGTATCCTCAACAAAAATTATTTTTATAGATGAGTGTGTTCACAAGCACGGGCCAAGGTTGGTGAGAGAGCTCATGTTGTTGTTCCGACTGTAAAAGTAAGAAACGTGACTCTAATTGCTGCGATGAATAATGCTGGCATGGTTCACCAAAAAGTTATTTCACTTTCCACTGTGAACTCGGCCCGTTTCCAAGAATTTCTTCAGGAGCTCTTACACAAAATTGAAAGCAGCCCAGAGTTATAAAATTCATTTTTAATTATGGATAACATCAAAGTCCATAAATCCAGAGAAATACGGCATTTGGTGGACAACAATGAATGTACACTGAAATTTTTACCACCCTACTCTCCCATGCTAAACACGATCGAGAAGGCATTTTCTAAGTTAAAATTCCATGCCCGATCTTTATTAAGTGACATAACCACTGAGCGAAACATAGTTAGTGTAATTGAGGAAAGCATCGAACAAATTAATCCAAATGATTGTGCGAACTATGTCATGGACATGATCATCCAAATTCCTAAAGCGGCGAGTGGACAAGCTCTTCATTAATGTTATAAATTAATATGCATAATATTTTTTATTGCGATATTATTTTTTATATATTCGTAAAGTGGGTTATGCTTTTGTGGTTTAATTTAATTTGAAAAATGTTTTATTTTATTTGAAAATGGTTTCCTTTAATTTGAATAAAGTTTCGTTTAATTTGAAAAAGGTTTCGTTTAATTTGAAAAACGTTTCGCTGAATTTGAAAATGGTTTCGCTTAATTTGCAAATAGTTTCGCTTAATTTGGAAACGGTTTAATTTAAACTGAAAATGCTACATAGAAATGTATACTTACACGACGTACAGACATGTCTGTATAACGAGATATACAAATGTTTATATATTTTTATTTGCCAAACCTTTTTCTATACTTTATTTGTCTATTAATTTATTTAACACCACCCGTGCACTACCGATAGCTTACAAACGAAATACCGAACTGACAGATGTTTCTCAAAAAGATTTTTTTTTTTTTAACTTAAAGTAGTATGGTTTTGGATAATATTATATTGTTATTTACATCATATTATTTTTAAATAATAATACAAATTATGTTGTAGTCATAAATTTTTAACAAAACTGTATTGTTAAACTCTAACCATATCACACTTTTTTATGGATGTGATAATGTCATTATTAAATTCAAACATTACTCTGTTTATCGTAACGAAATAAATGTTTAAAATAACAACAACTAGTTTTCAACGAAACCATTCTACAACCATATCTTTTCTTTGCGTGTATAAAAAGTAATAAATAGTGTAAGTCATATTATTACACACACATGTTATAATGAAAGTTGTTACGAATTTTTCATGAGCTGTATTTGCTTTAAAATCAAGTAACATATTTGAGAGAAAATCTTCCATATAAATTTCGTTACAATTCTATGAGAAAAATTTCTTTTTTTTTATTACTTTCCGAGTTCTCACAAAATTTTTGTGGTCGTTTTTGTAGAATTAACAATATTAGTATTAAGTGCTCTCAGACAATTTTTTTTTGTATCTACCACTTGCCCCCCCCCCCCTTTCGTGTTCAGCACCCCCTTTAACTTATATTTATAACCAATAATTTCAAACAATTATCGTTTTAAAATCAAAAGCTCAGCCTTCAGTCTATACATTTTGATGACACTAACCTAATTTCATATCGACGATATGTATTTAATCACCATATATATACATATGTAATTAAATACTTACACGTTTACAATTTACAGTGTTTTCCTACTTTATAGTATAATTTACAAGTCATTCAAGTCATTTACCACATTTAAAGCAAAATAGTGAGAAATTGCAAGTCTTTTTTTAAACACTTTCAACCATATGCTTGTTTTATTTCAATGTCAGACTAAAGGTAAATTATGTGAAGAGTAGACCGAGTAAAATGAATACTTGAAGTAGACGGAAATTTGTACCGCTCTTACGTAATATGACTTTGAAAGGAAATATACGATTTGAAAAGTATTTATAGAACTTTGCAGTCAATGCACAAAATATTTCATAATATTTGCTGCAATATTTCAGGAGTTACAAACGATTAACTAGCATACGAGTATTTCTGAGTCCACTTAAAAAATATTTGGGGATTTCATCTCTTTCAATCGTTGTATTTTCTTTTTATAATTCCTTAAAAACCTTTTAAACAGAAATTTTACTTTCACGCACATGTCTGAATTCTCTTCAAAACTTTCTTTGATATGTAGACATGCGAAGTTTACTTTTACGAAATTTCACTATACACAAGAAGAAGAATAAAGAAATAATAAGAATAAAAAAATAATAAGAATAAGAATTAGAAAAAATTAACGAAAAACTAAGCAAATTTTCGAGTACAAGAGAGCTTGTACTCTCCTGCCACTTGCTTTTCTCTTCTACTCTTCAAACTCAAGATTTTTACAAAGTAAAATTTCTGTGTGTAAATCTAATCTTAATTGAATATTCTATAAATTGCCAAAACGAATAGAAAAATAAGAAAAATATGAAGAGAGGATAATGTTAATAATAAATTGAACAATTTTTAATATCACTTTTGAATTTGTGCTACTTTTTCTACCCCACACACACGCTTCTCTACAGCTCTTGTGTACAAAACACTATCGCTTGATTTCCGTCGCAGGGGCCAAAAAAAAACTAAATTTAGACATTTGGTAGTTGCAAATATGACCTCTGAAGAAATCAAAAATATACACTTCTTGATACTCGTACTTTGTAAGCAATTAGATGTATTATTTCTTAAAAAAATTTATTTCTATACTGGTGCTTACCCAGCAAACAACTGAGTTTGATCTTCAGTGATCGTTTGCTACTTCTAATATGAAATGTTAGAAAATAAACGATGTTTGGTCAATTAATGTTTGGAAAAAATAAAAATGTGCCGGCCGGTTACCGGTTTCAAGAAGATAGAGTATCATGCCACATTGACTGATCAGATCTTCATATCTGACCTCTACGTATTTATTTCAAAGCTATGCTCTTTATACCACTACACAGAAGCTAGGACGTGATTTTCCTAACAAAAATAATCGACACTACGATATTACAGTTACAAATTTATTTTAGCTTTGATTTCTTTGTACTTAAAAGCAGATTACGAAAATAAAAGAAACAAAATGTTTGAAAAACAAAACTAAAACATTAAGAACGATTGCTCAATTTGTTTTTGTATTATTTTTGCACATGAGAACAAACAATAAATTTATTTAAAATCGTGCGCAGCTAGAAAATAAAATAATGGGAAATAAATGGAAACTTTTTGAAATATTTGCTTTCTTATTTAACACATGAAATTACCCAGCAAAAAATTTCAAAAAAGGTAATCGAGTTTGGAATTAAGCATTTTTGGTGGTAGCACTTCCCTACTGGATTACCAACTTAATGATTTTAACAAGGCGTGAGACTAAAATAATCGATTCTTGAGAAGTACTTACATTTTTTTATTTGTCAAAATTTCATGTAATCTATTTCGTCTAAAAAAATCATTCTCTTCATTTAGCAACATGCACGTCATTTTTTGTAATTTTAGGTAATGTGATTTGTAAGCGAGTAATGAAAATTGGCAATCAGAAAAGTAAGTCATTATATGGCAAGTAGTTCTAATGGTAATGTGTAATTTTTTGCTGGGTAGTTTTATATAGCTAAGCAGCATAGCTATAAGATACCTCTCTTCTTGTTATTTTGTTGCAAGAATATTTAAGATGAAAATTATATGCCAACTAGTGTCAAATCATTGATGTGCTCAAATCGTTGTTAAACCATACGAGATAGTAAAAAAAATAATTATAGAAAATTTAGTAAAATGGATACATTACCTGCACATTTGATAGACATTGTATTCAAAAAGTAATCCAAATCAATTTAAAAGCACAAAATTAAATAATAATATCACATAATTATATCGTTACCTTAATGTAGAAAATCCTTATTTTTTCAAATCGAGTTTTTTGCATATTTCGATATATTACAGCTGCATTTAATGAGACATGCAAAAAAAGTAGGTTTGAAAAAATAATGAGTTAGGACGTTTCCATATTAAAGTAAAGACATTTATGGCCTGTCCCACGATGTCAATAACGTTCAACTTGTCGCACTTTTACATTTGAAACAACAACAAAATATTAATATTTGTTTTTGTTTTGAATGTAAATGTGCGACAAGACGAACGTTGTCGACATCGTGATATTGGCCCTAAGTTCGATTGTTTGTAAGCTATTGAATATTAACAAAAACGTCTTAAAATCTATCACACCCTGTATATTTTATATATAATTAAAGATAACTTTGTGTTAGCTGGGTTATAAAACTACAAAAAAAAATATTCTGTGCATCAGAAATGTTGCTAAGAAAACAAAAATGTTGAAAATTTTTTTATGATCAATAACCTTTAAACTTACAAAGTTGATAAGCATTGGAGGAATTTTGGAAACAAATGACTTGTTTAAAAAAATAAAACCAAGATTATTTATTTCGTCTTGCACTTAGGGCTAATAAATCATTTCAAGTTAATCTCTATTTTTGTTTTAAAATGTGTTTAACACAGCCAATCAATAAATCAGTACAGTATTTAAATAAACTATTTCTAAAAGGGTAAAATTGGCTGTTTAAGCTTAAATTAGACGTTCCATAGCCATAATGCCATAATGCCATAGCCATAACCAAACCAAAATGCAATTGGTTTCTATGTTAATGGTTATGGCGTTATGTCGAGTCACCTATAATTAAATACAGTGCTGCCCATAAGTTTGGTTCGAACTGCTGTTTTCTATGGTTATGGTTGTGAAATGTTGAACTGAACCATTAAGCTCCCAATCAGCGTTGCCAAATGTGCAGTTTTAACTGATTTTAGCAGTTTTGCAGTTTTTTGCTTAAAAATTAAGTTTTTCTATTAATTGTGCAGTTTTTACTTTTTACTTTTTCTCAACTTTGTTATTTTAGTTCTGATATCTGAAGCCATAGTTTTACTCATTTTGCTTAATACGAGTATATTAGTGAAGGTTTATTAGTACTTTTTCAAACAGCAAGATAGAATTCACACAAAGGCTTGCCTTATTGAAAAAGAAAAACAAGTTTCTTCATTGAAATAATTCGAATCCTTATAGAGTGATATAAAAACTACAAAATATATACCAAATTAAAGGATAGACCCCATAAAATTTTAAGCCATACACATTTTTCAGTACTCTCTTAGAAAAATTTCAGTGATTCACAGAAAAAAACAACATTTTATTTTATTATTGTGCACTTCAAATAAAACAAAATCTTAAAAACAAAAGCAAACATTTTAGGTAACTTATTTATTGAATTTTTGATCCACTTACTTCTTTAGGTTGATTTGGAAAAAAAGAATTTGCCTGTGTAAATTAATGCGAAGTATTCCATAGTGCAACTAAAACAATTCCATTTCAATTAATTAAAAACTTTATAAATTTGTAGAGCCATATTTTCTTAACTGATGAGGCTTTCGAGATGGTAAAACGTAAAAACTTGACAAACATTATCAAGTAATGATATAAAAATATATCAGGTATAGACGTATGGTTAACACCCCCTCCCCCAAAATATACAAAATGCTAAAGAATTTTTTATGAGCAGTTTTTTCACATGAAAATCAGTTTTTTTATTCTAAATTTTCAGTTTTTCTTAAAAATATTATGGCAACGCTGCTCCCAATACAAATCAAATGATTTTGTTACATACGGATCAGGGATGGAAAGTTCGTGCAATTGTTATTTTTTTAGCACTGTTTGAATGCCAAAAGTAACTTAGCAACTGCAATGGCCAATTTATTACTATTGAAAATTGTTTCCTATTATATTAAATGAAAAAAATTGGCAAAAAAATATTGAACTATAAATAACTAGTTTCGAGCGATTGTTATGTTGTTAGAAGTTATTAAGTCCTTAAAAAACGACAACATATACATATATATATGTGACAGCGCATAGAGAAAGGGACCTAAGGCTAAAAACATCAATTTTCACTTTTTTTATGAGGACAACATCTGAGCATGTAATGAGACCGATCCCATGCCCCAAAAGTGTTCTCTCCCAGAGATATGCGCGTTTTATGATGTGATGGTACACCAAAGATACACGTATTTAAATCTTTAAAATGGCTCTCCTGAACAAAACAGGTTTTGACCCTTAGGTCTCTCTCTATTTTGCGCGTCACATATATATATATATATATAACTTTTGCTCGAAGGTATTAGTTATGAAAAATAAAGTAAATGAGCCGATGTTTTCCGATATTTCAAGAACTTCTGCAAATGGCAAAAGGGCATTTTCATAGCAAAGAGAGAAACAGACTATTTGCTTTGAATTTCTCCAATCGAATTAAAACAAAGGATTGAAAAATTTATTGTAAATGTTACTTTTATATTCATACATCAATAACTAATAATCTTTTGTATTATTTCTGAAATTAAAGATTAATATTAAGTAATAATATTAATTAATAATTTTATAATAATTGAACTGCAAAGTGGCTTTTTTGATAATTGTTAAGTTTTTACACACATACATAATGTACAAATAAATATTATGTACGTTTTTAGTCAATTTAAAAAAGTATTAAAAAAGAGTATTAAGAAATAAAAATTAAGAAATTGGCACAGTCGCACTGAAAAAAGTACAAATTTTCTTGAAAATTAGTACAATTTGTAAATCTGATTTTGCATCCTTGATAAGGACCATATGTTTTGTGTTAAGAGAGCACACAACATTTTTCCAAACCTCAACTCAAGGCGAATTCATACTAAGTGATCTCAATTTGCAACTCTACATATTCACCTCGAATATTTGAAAAAAAAATTTGTGTTTTTTTTTTATGAAAATCGATTATTTATGATCGCAAATAACACTGTTCTGCAAGAAAGGAAAAAATTTTATCTAACTTCAGTGGATCTCTAGCGATCATAAAATCAATAGCCCAATTCACAATCTTGTGCAAATGGCCTTGCATCGTAGCATTTGCAAAATGGTATAGTATATTGATACTCACATTGTTAAGTGGTGAGTATAAATATACTATCCATTTTGCACATGCTACGTTGCAAGACCATTTGCACAAGTTTGTGAATTGAGCTATTATCTTGGTGTTGTGCACGAGGTTTCGGTGCTCTTATATTGTATAAATTGAGTAAAACGGTTGTCATTTTTTTACTGTAAATTGAAATTAAGTAAGAAATTTATTTTACTATTGAAGTACGCCACGGGGAACATGCCAAATCTCCACATCAAACTCGATTTGATAAATCAGTTCGTGACATGTTACAGGTGTGCACGCAAAGAAAAGATATGGTTGTAGAATGGTTGCGAAAACAATATTATGTTCTCTGAAACAAATGTGTGGCCGTTGAAAAAGTGTGATATGGTTAGAGTTTAACAATACAGTTTTGTTAAAAATTTATGACTACAACATAATTTGTATTATTATTTAAAAATAATATGATGTAAATAACAAAAAAAAATCTTTTTGAGAAACATCTGTCAGTTCGGTATTTCGTTTGTAAGCTATCGGTAGTGCACGGGTGGTGTTAAATAAATTAATAGATAAATAAAGTATAAAAAAAGGTTTGGCGAATAAAAATATATAAACATTTGTGTATCTTGTTATACAGATATGTCTGTATGTCGTGTAAGTATACATTTCTATACATACATTTTATGTCAATAATATTAATTTATTTTTATTTCGAATTTAACGCACAGCTGTTTCTACAATAAATATATGATTAAAAAACAAAATAGTATTATTACATTAAATAATACTGTGGTCGTATTTATATAATATTAGATCATGGTATGGTGAGTCTGAATTATATTTTAGTCACATCTAACAAAAGTGTTGTCATATTTAAAATACTAAGATTAGGTGTAACAAAGTTCATTGTTTTTTGTAGATAATATTATTTTTAACTCAGATAATAATATTATTAAATTTTACTTTTCTATTAACAATAATATGATTTGACTCCAAACATATAATTCAATCATAGTATTTTGCTGTTTGATTATGGTTACCTCAACCATATTTTTTCTTTGCGTGTGAGTGCACTTCTTGCACTTCCTGCACTCGAACCTGAACGTTTTCTTCCAAATTTAGGAGCAATTTCTAATGAACAAAGGTAACGATTTGTTCGGGAGATCTCTCAGTTTGAGAAAAGATTTTTCAGGAAGTTTAATACTTCCATGTTGACAGGATACTGCTGGTTTATAGTAAGAGAAACTTTAACTTTAGGGTACAAGAGAAAAGCAAAATGAAGACTTTGGATCTGAAATATTTTGAAAAAAAAAAAGAATTTATATTAAATGTATAAATATATATATATATATATATATATATATATATATATATATATATATATATATATTGTTCAATAAATTTATAATTTTTAAATTACCTAAATAAATAAAAAAAAGTGGAGAGGAGTAATCCCCGAAACGGAGGTCATATTCAGTTTTAGGAGGTCATTTTACATAAGAATCAGCTGAAGCAGTCTCAGGGCCGATTTTCATGCAGAACAGTGTAATCGACTTTGGTGAAAATATTAAGTTTGAAAATTATGTCGCTTAATGTTTTTTGGCGGTTATGGCACAATATGGTGCACTGATTTACGGCTGTTGAATTTAAGCTACATATATATTTAAGTTTAGTTCAACTATATCGTGCCATAACAGCCAAAAAAAAAAGCTTAAGCCACATTATTTTCGAATTTGCTTGCGATCGTTAATAATCGATTTTCTAAAAAAAAAAAGAAAAGACAAAGTGCCAAAAATGTGTCTGCTAAGCTTTTTTGGCGTTTATGACACGATATGTATATAAATATCGTGCAATAACCGCAAAAATAGCTTAAGCGACATAATTTTCGAACCATAATTTTTGACCAAAATCGATTACTTGCGATCGTAAATAGTCGATTTTCGTCAAAAACACGAATGCAAAAAAATGTATCGCTTAAGCTATTTTAGCGGTTATGGCTCGATATACAAATCTATAGGTGAGATTAACTGCCAATTTATAGAAGTAAAAATTTATTTTTTCTCTACCTTAAATATTAGAGTTGGAATTGTAAAGCAAATACAACATATCGTTCATTTAATGGTGGTCTAGGCTTCTCCCAGAGGAAACGTTGTTCACGTCCACAAATTATGAAGCTATTAAGATTAATGATCTAAGGTTTTAAACAAAAGTTTTAAATATGAAATTAAATAAAATTAAATACTCAACCAACATTATGACTCGAAAAAACCAATTTTCAATAAAACTAGTTTGAAGTTTTCAATTTACACGCAAGTTAATTGAAAAACAAAATTTTATTTATCTCTCAAGAGTTGTGTAAACAAGATATTTGTATGAAATTTTTACACAATATCAAGAACGATAAGAGGATTCATTTTACATAATTTACTCAAAAAATGGAAGGACGTTGTTTGAGTAAATGAGTGATACCTATACAGGGCTCAAATCGTATCGTATCGTATTCAATACGTTCACGTATGTCATAATCTGAAAATGGCGTTTTTACGTGACGAGTTGTACGTTCACTAATGTGACAATTCGAAAACAGACTTCTATTTTAGTTTTTATTCAGAATAATCTTCTTGGAAATAAACTAATTTGTAGTTTCGACAATGCAAGCAAGTGACTTGTCTGAAAAAAAATATATGAAAAGCACTCAAATTTTTGAGTGATTCCTACACAAATTTTATAGACAAGTCGCTTGCTTGCATTGTGTAAATTACGCTTAAATTATACAATGACTCCACAATAAGAATTGTAATTTTCGTCACTCACCATTCTAGTTCAACTAGGGTGTGTTAAAATAAAAAGTATTTTCATTGCTTTTCTCTTTATTTCATTTACATAAACAAAACTTTGTTAGCTTTCCTATTACAAAGAATAAACGAATAAATTTAAAGCGTTTTAAAAAAATTTAATTTAGGGCGGTAATTATGGCAATTACAAATAGAAGAAGCAAAATCATGATAAAAAGGAGAAAGAAGAGCTTTTATTGCGTATACGATTTATTTCGCAATACATGCGTAAAAAAACTATGTAAATAAAGAGTGATTTTATATTTTAATTAAATGAAACATTAATACATATAGCAATTAAGTCAAGGAAAAATTTTAAATTTTTTACCTATATACTCGTTTATTTACATACGTATTATGTACATATATACGTATATGCTCCTATGTATATAAAATTTGTCCGCCAAAAAGAAAGAACCTTTGATAGACAACGACTCACTAAACATCAAAAAAAAAATATATACATACATACATATGTATGCATGTGTTAATATGTTTAGTTAAAGAATGAAATTATGAATGGAACACCTACGTTTTTTAATTTCATACAAATTCAGGCTTCATCTTTAGAATTTATGAATAAATTAATGCGTAGACATTAAGGCAGAGCTGCCCTTGTATTTATTTGTATGAAAAGCCGATTGATGTTCGCCACTCTGGCGCTTCTCTGGGCAGCTTTGCATTAGGGTGATCAAAAAAAAAACACATAAGCAAAAATTAAATCTAGGCGAAGTTGTATGGTTAAAAAAATTTAAAAACAATATGATAGCAAAAATTAAATCTAGGCAAATTATGAAAAAAAATTTTTGTAAGAAATCTTGATCTGAAATAATTTTTCCCTTTTCATTGTTATCCGAAAAGCAGACTCTGCAGCAGCTTTATCACCAATGCGATTTTTTCAAATTTGCCTCTCTTACTTCCATCTCACCCAAGTTCCTTTCGGCATCTTCAATTGCTTCATCTAACTTTTCCAAGTCCTTTTGGTTTTGTTCTTTCATCTGGTCAAGCAAACCTTTATCAATAGTTCATTGAAGTTCGACACATAAGTACTCATAAAATGGAGCCATTTTGTCCAATTTTAATGCATCCAGCAACTTTTTCTTCAAGCTCAATTCATTTTTGGAGTTCAGGCAGTTTTAGCACAAACTTGTATTGAGCCAATTCCAAATTGGGATTTTTCTCCAATACTTGTTCTTCCAAGTTTTCCACAGGCATATTTTACTTCATGGTAGCTTTTCTCACCAAACAATCAATAATAAAAATACAATAAATTTATAATTGGGACATTGTTATAAAACTTTATTTTCACATTTACCCAAAATTTAATAATACAAGTTTGGCAACACTGTTTTTAGCAACTCAGCTGTTTTCGTGTATGATGTTACTGGTAAACATGTTTAGTTTGGTCTATAATTTTACCATGAATCGAACAAAGCTTACAGATTATTAAATTGTATTATCAAAATTCATGCTCGATTAAGAAAGTGAATGCGTGGACTTCTTCAATTTTATGGCCAGTTTGGGCGAACTTTTGAGGTGGTTCATGCGTGCGTAAAGTGCGTCAGTGTTGTTGGTGACCTCAAATTATCGATTCGGTGCTGTTTGCCCAAAATGGAAAAGCTGGACGGTGTCAAATGCCACACATTATGCCAAATAATGTCCCCATTGAGAGCCGAGTTCGGTGAAGAGTTTACATATTTCACGTTTGGGGCCAGTCAATTGGCCATCTATATCGTTCGATTTAATATCTTTAGAATATTTTTTGTGGAACAAGTACGCAACGGTTGACTGACTGGAAGACAATATTGAAGAATTTATTCGTGAGATACCGGGCGATATGTTGCACAGAGTATGCCAAAAATGGAACCGGCGCATCAACCATTTCAGACGTATCCGTGGCCAACATTTACATGAAATCATCTTTAAACATTGAACTATGTACATATGTAGATCATTCGACAGACTCAAATAAAGATTTCATACATTTCTCTAAATTGTATGTGTTTTTTTTATCGAATCTAAAAACTCTTAAAAAATCACCCCTTAAGCATAGTACTCTGCTCAAATTTGTGAAAAATGTTTATCAACATTGATTAATTCGTACGAAAAATTTGACATGTAAACAATATTAATTGGCGCCTGAAACTATGCTACAATTTCTTATGTTTATAGAAACATCCCATCTGTTTGTTGTAAATTCCGTACGGTCTACTTATATATAATTCGTATGAAAACTTAAAATGTTGAAGATACATTTCAAATGTTTTTCCCAAGATAAACAGAGAACTATTACTGCAACATTTTTTCATGAACAATTCGTGTAAATTTTTTTTATATATACTTTGGCAGCATTTCGCGTAAAATGTTGTACAGAGTACCAGGCTTTATTATACATATAAGATTTTGGACTGAAAAAACTGAAAGTTCTTACAATTTCAAACACTATGATTTTAATGTTTTTTTTATTATTCTTTTATATATTTTTTTTAAATTTTTGTTTTATTATTCCATTGATAATATATGTAATATTAACATAACTCAAGAATGGCTTATGATATTTATTCAAATCCAAATTTCGATTATCCCAAATTATATTTTTTTTTTTGTCAAACTTTGCTCACTTGTTTCGGAGTTATTGAGAGTTGTGACAAAACAAATTGAACTACTCTATTATAAATATTCATGTGTAATTTGTTTTTTTTTTTTGTGATCATAAACTAAAAATTCGAAACTTCTCAAGAAAGAAAAAAACTTGCTTTGCTTAGCGCCATGTTCTTGCTGACAAATTATGTTTATTAATTCAGCACGTGACAAGATTTGCTTAAATCAAAATTAATGTTTATTTCATAAATAAAAACAAGATATGTATATAAAATATGGAATTAGGTTAGCAGCTTCTTTACGGCTTATTAAGCTGCCTTAAGCAGCGAATCTCTTTTGTTTCAAACAATGACAAAATACTGGGGCCTAATTCCTGCACTCGTGGTCGGAATTGCATTCGAATAGAAATTAATTCCGATGGCAAGAAATTTTCTGATGATGTCACTCGCTACCAGGCGAATCGAGTTTTGGTTTTAGTGTTGGAAAAAGGCAAATATATTTATATATAAATTCATTTCACAACACTGAATAAATTGTAAGCAAAAGCATATGTTTGTATATATGTATGGATGCAAAAACATATGTATGTACGTACATACACACGTATATGCAGAAAAAAGAAACGAATACATAAATGTTATTTTCATTTGAATTTTATTAATAACTTAATAATAATAAATTAGTGTAAAGTTAGAGAATAGAGCACTAGCCACATGTTCGATTCTTTTATTGCTTGACCAGAAGCATTTAAGTTGTTACTCCCAGAGTTGGTTGATTTTTTTTTATTTTCCCCGAGACAACTCTTGGGCAAAACATTATGTATTTGCCAAGCCAGTGTGTTTTGTTATATTTAAAGTCAACTAGAAATTTTTTAATTTGTATTTTTTTTATACGTACATTTGTGCATTCATTCATTTTTAAATAAATAAGTAAAATATTGAACATACATTTTCTATTTCTTCGTTTTTTCTATGTTAAAAATGATTTTGAATGCCTTTTTGCTTGCGAGTAAAAACACGAACGGTTGCATTCGAATGTATGCACGTTATCGAACGCTGTCATTAGAAATTTCAATATGTGTTACTCGAAGCCGAATGCGAAAATTCCAAAAGTTTAAAAACTCGCACATTCGAGTAATAACTCGCTCGCAATCGAATGCGGGAATTAGGCCCCTGTTATCATTTTTTCGAATCTGAAATCCATTTGAAGAAAATTTTGAAATTTTTTATTTTGAAATTTGTACATACATTTCAAATTAATTTAAAATTTTATGAATATGGGGAATAGAGTTCCAAATTAAAATAAATATTTTAGCCAGTCGATGACTGACGTCTCTTTCTGTTTCGAACGTCATTAAAATTTCATGTGTTATAAAAAGTGGATTTAGCATGTTTACACTCTAAGCCTACGATATTATTTATTTCGTAGTATAGGTATTTTTCTTCAATTTGCTTGCGCTCAGATTCTAAAAGGGAAAGCTTAAGGAAAGAAAAAAATTTCAAGGAAAATGTAAACATTTCCTGAGAAAACAAATTTTTTGAGGCCAAATTACAAACACAATTAAAATTATATGAAATTTTGTTTCATTATCATTACCCCCTGGTTTTTAATACAACCTGTCGATCGAACGTTCTCTGTCGACATTGTGGGCCAGACCGTAAATTTATTTTAATTTATTCTGTTTGTTTAATTTTTGGAAGAAAAAAATTTATAACAGTAAAAGAGAAAAATGAACAAGCAAATAGAGAGACAATCGTTAATTTAATTTAAAATTTATTATAATTTTAATCAGAAATAATTTCTTAATCGGGCTAAGTTCGGTAATTTAAATTCTTATTGAATGAAAGAGTTTAATTAATTAATGTGAGTTCCTCTAAAGAAGAGAAGACAAATTAAACTAGAACTTATTAGCTGGGGGAAATACCAATATTTTTCTGTGCAGCCATGCACTATCTACTGGGCTAGAGATTGTTATTAACATCAGCTATTTAACGCAAATTTTCAATGAAATGGAATATGAGAAATGATTATTGTGTATACAATTGTTGATATAACTGCATACAGTACATGCCATACATGAGCGGAAATAAGCTTCTTACTTTTAAACTTCTAAAAGTTCTGCAACATTACTTCCTTGGAAGTTTCCACTTTTCCACATTTAGAAATACTTTGCAAGCAATGAATAATACTTATGTCGTACTTAGTAAAAACTTTTACTTATTTAGCTGTGTATATTCATAGACTTATATACAAAATGTACATATTTTGCTGAATTTAATAACTTTATATATTTAAACTTATAAATATATAAATAAGTTGATTAAATCTTAAAATTAGTTTATCTATTAACTTAATTTTAATTAAAAATTCATTATTTTTTTGTTAAACATCATAGAAAGTACCAATTAATTTACTTAAATGGTTTAACTGTTTAATCAATAGATAAGAAAACAAAATTAATATTTGGAAAACATTTAAATTTAGCTTTAGCTAACAGTTACATTGCTTAATTAAATTAATGAGTGCCTTTAATTATGCGTGCGTGAAAACTACTAAATGCACATAAATTAAAATAAATTAAAATATTTTGTAGCAAGGTAAACAAAAAAAAATATTTATACATATATGAAATTGATAAACACGTTTTACCTTATATGGTATAGGCTAGTCTTATTTTAATTTAATTATTGTTTATTTAAAATAACTCTTATTTTAAAACAGGCCTCCAAAAATATTTAGACACCCAAGACAACTGTATTTATTATATTTTTTTGTAACTATGATTTGAATAAAAATTTCTTTTTGGTCTGAGACATTAAAATGTGCTTTCACTTTCTATGAAACTTAGCTGACATCTTAAGCTTTTGCTACATATGGTATAATCTCGCATTGGAAAAAGTTTCGATGCTTAGAAAAACTTTGCACACTTTTTAAGTTCTTTGGATAATGCGATTAGGTTTTGAAGAAAAGTGGGCAGGGCCAAAAATGCTTGAGAAGTTGTACTGAGCGAGACCATACTCATTAAAATTTACCAGAAAAACTCATGTATCTAAAACTCATGAATCAAGAAAATAAGATAACGCATTGCGCAGGTTCGTTGTCTAGACGGCAGTACGCCAGTCCAAATTCCGGACAATATACACACTTATTTACACCATTCGAGCTGTTTTTACCCCCTCATAACTTTATTCCACGCAATCATAAAATTATGAAATTTAAATGAAAAGTAGATTGAAAGCTTCCTGAGATATAGACGTGCAAAATGTGCATATTTTAAGACATACTGACTGAACACTGACACACTCGTCAAATTGATGAAGCACTTGCGCTATAGGGACTTGGCCTTTTTTTAGATTTATTTTTTTTTTTGAGGATTTTATTTTCTGCCTCTGAAGTATATGTAGAATTTTGTTGTAAACAAAGTACATACAATTATTTGTAGAAATTGCGCTCTCTATCTCTCACATACTTTTTACAACAAACACACGTGTGTATTCTATATTGACGTAGATGCGCAGTAGAATTTTTTGATTGTACGGCTGAGTGCGCAATCTTGTTTTCTTGATTTATGTCTTAAGCGAGTGCCAGACACAACAATATTCAGCTTCAATATATGTGGTTGTGTGCGTTTGTTTACCAAAAATAGTCACACATTTACTATTAGTGTGAATATTTTTGATGTGTAAACATCTATACGCTAGGGGGTAAAATTCTTTTTCACAATACAATCACAAATTTTGCTGAGATTCACACCGCGTTGTCAAATCGGTGTGAGCTACATATGTATGAGTGTATTAGTGTTTGAAAGAAGCAATACAAACTTATTTAAAATATTGTAAATACATAGGAATTTGCTGGTTTTTGTTTGTTTTATTTAACTTGATAATTGATTTATTAGGGTTCCGTACACCAAAGTTGAAAATGAACCGTAAGAGATACGGATCTGAAATTTGAACACAGTATGTAGACATTTGGCCACTACAACAACAAATACATGAGAGTTAAAAATTAAAGGGTGTTCCAAAACGAGCAACGAAAAATTTTAAAATCCTATGTAATATACACACATACAATTGTATGTGCATATATACACTTAAAATTTTAAATGTTAGTTTATTTTTATACAGACTACAACAATTAACACTAAATTTAAAAAATTTAAATCAATGGGCGTTCCATCAGTTAATGCAATTTTGACTTTGTAATTTTGACAACTTGATGTATCTTGGAAACCGTAATAGCAAAACTCTTGAAATTTTCAAAAACGGTAAAACTAAAAAATCAAAAAAAAATATAAAATCGCCAAATCTAAAAAAACCGCCAAAAACAAAAAAATCGCCAAAACGAAATAAAGCACCAAATTAAAAAAATGTCTAGGACTAAAATAAATTGCGAAAAACCGGCAAATCGCCAAAATGAAAAAAACCCTTAAACAAAAAAATCGCCAAAATGAAAAAATCGCCAAAATGAAAAAAATCGCCTAAATAAAAAAAACTCCAAAAACAGAAAAAATCGCCAAAATTAAAAAAATTTCGAAAATTAAAAAAACGCAAAAAGAGAAAAAAACGCCAAAACGAGAAAAAAGCGATAAAACTGAAAAAAATCGTTTAAACTGAAAAAACTTAAAAAAGGAAGAAAGCTAAATAAAAAAATAAAAAATCAAAACCGAATGTGCGCGATTCAAAGTCGCACTTTACTGAATTTAATTAATTGCAATGCGTACACAACAACAAGAACAGCAACAACTAAACAATGAACAACAGGAATTAAAAATTAAAAAGTAAAAGTAAAGGCATTTACCATAGATGAGCACTGCAGTACCACTAAAGTTTCAGTAAAAACAATAAAAAATGTTTAACAAGTAAATTTTTACTGATTACTAAAATTGTTTTCTACAATTTTTATAAATTGCCTAAATGATTTGTTAAATGATGAGGTGCATTGAATTTTCAGTAATCAGTAATGCCCGTATTCATAATGAAATTCTGTCAAGTGGCTAAATGTTTTTCATACAAAAGTTTCAAAATTTGAATGAAAAAAACTTTGCCACTTGCTACAATTTTATTATGATTACGGCCCTACGATTTTACTGGTAATGCAAATTAAATTTCAATAGCAGTAAAAATTTACTGAATTTTTTTTAGTAATCAGTAAATTTACTGCTTACTGCAATTTTGAATGGAGTACATATACATATACTGCAGTGTGCCCATTTACTAACCAAATAAGTTTAATAAAACAAACAAAAACCAACAAATTCTTATGTATTTACAATATTGAAAGTTTTGATACTTTTAATTAATTAATTTAAAAAAAATATACGAAAAGCATAAGTACTTCCAACTTAAAAAAAAAATTTCATTACTAGATGTTTACACATCTCCTCTGTGATCGGACTCACATTGCTTTTTTATAAAAAAGACGCACACAACCACACATATTGAAGCTAAATATTGATGTGTCTAGCACTAAAGCGTTGCATTTGTATACTCGTTTGTATAGCCAAAACAAATATACCATGGTATGTACCATATAATTGTAGTGTGAGCGACAGAACTACTATATTATTGTGTGTGCGTGCTTTTCCAAATTAAAATACAATTGAAAACAAATAACAATTGCTTATTGTATTGCTGCTGAGCAACTGTTTGATTTGTTTTTGCTCAAAAATACATATTGTAATACAAATATATGAAAAAACCATTGTTGAAACAAATACATGATGGACAGATGTATCTGCGGACGTTCGCTATGTTATTTTGTGGCGCAGCCAAAGTAAAGAGAGAGAAAGAGACAATTTTGTTCTGAGAGTAATTACAAATGCATGTGTTTCATGTACATGTATCATTTACTTACATATGTATGTGCAATTTTGCTTTCATTCATTCATTCATCAGCCAATTACATTTTTTCTCAACACATCATAAGGCACTTATGGTAAAAGCAGTTTTATGTATCTTATTTGCCTTAGAAAAACAAAATAAAAAATAAATGTGTTGTTTTCATTTGCTCATTGCCCAACCATACAATAATTGCTTAAAAAATCAACATTTACAACTAGTAACAGAAAACGATAAATAACATATTTGTTCATACCAGAACCAAAAAACAGGCAAAACTAGTGCAAACAGATGTATCTGTGCAATGCTATATCTAGCACCCGCTTAAAACATGTAAAAAATATCATCAGTACTGCCAGACCTTCTTTTCAGCTATTTGAACAAGTTCTAAATATAAAACTAAACTAACTAAATACATTTATATATATATATATAAAAGAGGATGTGTGTATGTATGTATGTATGTAACGTATGGACTCCAAAACGGCTGGGCCGATTGTAACGAAACTTAAGTTTGCTGAAATTTATCCTGGGAACGGGGCTACCTAGTAGTCCAGCCGTGCTCGTCGATGGGGGTGGTTGTAATGAGTTCCCAAATATTATTATACATTATAAATATTAGTCCGTTTTCAATAGCTTATTTAAATTTTAGGTAGCATAAAAAAATGATTGTCTAGAAAGGACAGAGTTGATTGATGGATGAAGTGTAATAGCCGCTGGAATTAATTACACTATTTCTGTACCCTCCCTCCATGCTGATAAAATTAAAGTTAATTATCAGCCCGAAATTTTAAACTTTATAAAAAAAAACCAACGTAGCCCATACCACCAGCTTCACCTTTCGTTATTAAATAATGCAATCTTAATTCATGTTTATAAAATTCACAACTATAAAGTTTATTTTAAAATAAACATAAAACTAAGTAAAGTTAAGTGAAAATTGTGTTATATTATTATTTTAGTTCAACTGTATATGCACGTCTAGTAAATAATCGTAAAAAAAAATAATTCCATTAGTGGAACTTATGTATATGTATGTCTGTATGTATGTATTCTATTTATAAATTAAAACCGTTTATCGTATTTATGTAAGTATTGTAGTATTAATCTTTCTTTTGATAAAAAAAAACTATGCGAAATTAAGATACCCTGCAGAAAGTGCGAATAGTGAAATTGTGGTGATTTACTAGTGACGTTGTCAGTTGTACTACTGACCAGGTCTACCCTAGCCAATGTAATCGCCTATTGACATTTAACACTGACTAAGTAGTTCTTTTGGGACCATATGGAGACATTGGCACCAAAGATTCACTAGTAAATTTTAGGTGCTCTAGTCTACAATATCGATATTTCCTCGCTCGTTGTCAATAGTAAAATTATATTGATTTTCTAGTGACATTGTCAATAGTGCTACTGACTAGGTGTACCCCAGCCAATGTAATCGCCTTTTGACATATAACATAAGGTTGTCATTGAAAATCTACCAGTAGACTTTAGCACTATTGAGAAGGTAGTTCTTTTATGACGATATTGAGATATTTGATCCAAAGATTCACTAGTAGGTTTTAGTGACGCTCGTCTACATATATTTATTTAATATTATTGCACAACATAATAAAAAAGAAAATCAAACTATTGACGCGTTCATTGACAATATCACCAGAAATACACTGCAACTGTTGTCTCTAACGTATCTCTACTCTTGCATAAAAGGAAAGTTGTCGACATTTTAACTAGTGCAATTGTCGCTGGAGAAAGAGTATTGACATAGAGACATATGGTTCTAGTCTGACTAGAGGGTAAGTATACATTCAAACTTACTTAGACTGCATGCGTAATTAGTTATACTCAAATTCGATATATATATATGTATATATATCTATAAATGTAGTTAAGTGTAAAGTATGTGTAAGATGGAGTGTATAGTTAGTGTGGATTGTGTCATTTACGAAATTTTATATTTCACATCGTGATATGATCCATACAATTTTATCTGTATTTTGAATGTTTTACTTTTCTTTTCTTTTAAAATATATATATGTGTGTTATTATGGCAATAATATTGAATATCGATTGATGAATGTTAAGCAAATTCACTTTAGTTTATGATTGTTGTATTCAATCTTTGCAAAATTCGAAATAAATCTTTTAGGTGTTTCTAAATTCCGTTAAACCACTTAGTCCAAAGTATTATTCGATGTTTCCAAGCCTAAACACTTAAAGTTGATAAAGTATATTGAATGTTGAAATTTCTGTACAAAATAATCAGCAGTCCAAGACTTCCAACTTCCAGATCCTCGCTGATAAAATCAAGATTGCCCGCAGTAAAAAAATTATTAAAATCTGATGCTTTATTATAATTCGGACCGAGGTCTAGTTATACCAACTCTGAATTTCACGAAAGCAGAAAATAGCACAGGCAAACGATCTAATTATAATTCATATAATTTAACAGATCCTATAAAATAAAACACAAAAGATGTACCAAAAGATGTAACTATTGCGATTACAAAACAATTAAATTACCTTTATTGCAAGTCTGTCCACCATGAATTAATATTAAAAATCTTATAAAGTTGGCACAATTAAATTAATTTAAACGCATGACCTTCGCATATAAAATTTTCTATTAGAATAAAAAAAAATTCCAAAATTTTCAATATTTCAGAAAATTAAAAACTAAGGCGATACGATTATTTTATATTTCTTTATAAATAATGTTATGAAATAATGTTAGTACAACAATAGCACCATCACACGATTTTGATGAAATTTTCAGGGAATCTTCAGAATATTCAGGCGGGTGACACTGTGAAGTCTGATTTCTGGTTTTCGGTCTGTGGGCGGAGGGCGTGGCAAAATCCATTTATCATATTGCACCACCAATGCCATATACATATATATATATATATATGTATTTATTTTTTTTTTGCCTTTTTTATTTTATTTTATTTTCTTTTGAAAGCTGTTGTCAAGTTTTTCAAAACGAGATATCAAACTTTTAAATCGGTTATGTAGTTCTTAAGATATTTACAAAAAACCTATGTTAATAATGATCCAATATCAAAAGTTTAAAACTTTCGAAATGTTGCATTAAAAAATCCGAGTTTTCGGTTTATTTACAAAATATTTACATAATTCGATAACACGGTGAGGGTAGCGAAGCACACCGGGTGTAGCTAGTATTTTTCTAAAAGTGAAAATTGTTTATAATTTTTTTATAAATAAAAATTACCTTACCTTCTCACAACAAGGAAGATAAACTTGAGTAGAAAATTTTTTTGGGTGATTTTCACATATAACAGGGTATTTTTCCCTGTCTTACATAGGGTCTCCACCTAAAATAATATGTAAGATAAGAGCGTCAAATTCAATCGCAGAGAGAATTATGTTACGTCTAGACTTCAAATTAGTGCTATGTCAATATTATAAGATTTATAATAAGAGCGTTGTTATAAGAAATCATATAACAACAATCTTATGATATGAACTATAGCATTGCGCAGATACATCTGTTTGCACTAGTTTTTCCTGTTTTTGGTTCTGGTATGAACAAATATGTTATTTATCGTTTTCTGTTACTAGTTGTAAATGTTGATTTTTTTTAAGCAATTATTGTATGGTTGAGCAATGAGCAAATGAAAACAACACATTTATTTTTTTTTTTTTTGTTTTTCTAAGGCAAATAAGATACATAAAACTGCTTTTACCATAAGTGCCTTATGATGTGTTGAGAAAAAATGTAATTGGCTGATGAATGAATGAATGAAAGCAAAATTGCACATACATATGTAAGTAAATGATACATGTACATGAAACACATGTATTTGTAATTACTCTCAGAGCAAAATTGTCCCTTTCTCTCTCTTTACTTTGGCTGCGCCACAAAATAACATAACGAACGTCCGCACATACATCTGCACATCATGTATTTGTTTCAATAGTGGTTTTTTCATATATTTGTATTACAATATGTATTTTTTGAGCAAAAACAGATCAAACAGTTGCTCAGCAGCAAAACAATAAGCAATTGTTATTTGTTTTCAATTGTATTTTAATTTGGAAAAGCACGCACACACAATAACTCTTATACTAGTTCTGTCGCTCACACTACAATTATATGGTACATACCATGGTATATTTGTTTTGGCTATACAAACGAGTATACAAATGCAACTCTTTAATATGAACTGTCAAAAAACGACACGTGCATGAAAATAAATTAGTGTGCATGTGTGAGTGTTTATTAAAATAAATGAAAAACAATGTTTTGGACAAAATTTCTGTTATTTTATATGTTTAATTGATTTATAAATTAAAGTTTGTGGGAAAAAGTAAAAACAAAATAAATAGTTATATAAAATTAATACATGTTAACTCGATGAGAATTTGTATAAAATGAAATGTTATATGAAAAGTAAAATTACGTTGTCCTGTTGCATGACATGAAGAGAAATATCGGCATTTTATTTTTGTTATTCTGCCGACGTTCTCTCACATATTATGTCAAGGTTAGTCGCAGTTGTAGACGCTATGTTATAGGCTATACTTTAATGTGGGATTTCACTTAAATGTGTTAATTAAATTTAAAAAAAAAAAAATATTAATAACACAGACTTGGGAAAAAATTGTCAGAAAAACCCCTTACAAACTTTGGAAATGTTAAAATAAAGTTTTATAAAAAAAAATTACCAGCAAGATTATTTTTAACAAAAGTGCAGTTAAATCATTGATAGAACAATCACTAGCAAGATTGTTTTTAGCAAAAGATTTTTAGTGCAGTTAAATCTAACGTTAACGCCACTATTCACAAACGATTGCTAAGGTTAATGTTGGTTCGATGTAAGAATTTTGTATAAGAAACCCGATTTAAATAATACTTTAAATTTAACAATCCTTTATGAATACCAGTGTATACATATACATATGGTAATATTAACAACAAGAAGTTCCTAACGCTTTTTTCAAATCAGTTGGATAAAAATATATAAATAAGGAGCTGGCGAACAAAATCAGACTAGTCCCGCGAACTGTTTTAGAGGAGAGGCAAATACAGATAAACTACAGATACTATGCTTATACGCGCACTATTAACAAATAAAAATATTTGCATATACGGCATAACCAACTTGGTAGCACTTCTATAGAAAACTTAGCCCCGGTCGAGACTTGCAATTTGTTTTGCAGCAACTTTTTATTTTATTAGTGCCAAAAAAAAAACGAGAGAGGAATACAACACTCTTCCACATATCCAAGAATTGCTGCAACAAAAATTGCAAGTACAGACTGGAACTTACTTATGTTGACAAAACAAATCCTCTAAATGTACAAAATAATTATTTGTTTTAATTGTCATTTTTGCATCTATCAATGTTTTTTGTGCAATATTTATCCATTTATTGTTTTTTGTTATCAAATATTTGTAAGTGCGGCAACATCATTTTGATTTGCGAGTAGTGAGTTAATGAAAAGCTAATGAGCTGTTTGCAATTAAAAAATTAATTCGCCGTTTATGCGGCGAAATTCCCTATTTGCAATATTCTTATTTGCGAATAAGTCTAAACGTAGTAATAGATAGATACTTGCAAGGAAAGAAAATACAGTTTTTGTTATATTTTGAATGCAAATATTTCGTGAGAAATATTTAAAAAATTATTTACTGAGGACATGTCTAGTTTTGTTTGCCAGCTCGTCAAATAAAATATAAAATTTTAGTAGGTAGGGCCAGGCCTACTTTTGACAATGCCCTTCATACAGAAAAATAATAGTTTTCTAATTAACTTAACAAAAAAAAAACCGAATTGAGCACCACCTCTTATTTTCAAATCATCTAAACAAATACAAGTGTTAAGACTTGAAATAAAATATCTCGAGATCGTGAGACCTGAATTTTTGCTAATAAAATAAATAATCTATATAGTATATTTATGACTCGAAAATACTTAAACTATCAAACGAATTTGTTCGAACATCTGGTCAGTGACTTCTGGTTTGATTTATTAGATCATTTAATATTAAATTTAATTGTCTTAGTTTGTGACACCGTAACCTTAAACTATTATTTAGTAATTTTTAGCAACAATGTTTAATAAAATTACCACTAAATCATTTTTAAATTGAGTTAGAATAAAAATGTTTACATATTTAATTAACACATTTATCTTATTTCCTTATGATCAATACAATAAAATATTATAATAATTATATTTCATTTTAATTAATATTATTAGTTAAATAATAATAATGAATAAAAACAACAATTTATTTTATTAGTGTACAAAACAAAAAGTAAATAATTACTAAACAGAAATTTAGTAAAGAATTTTTTAAGTTTACATGCCAATTTTCAGAAAACGAATAACAAGTTTCTTTTTAATAATTTGTTTTATAAAAATAACAATAAAATTAATTTTTTTTTTAATTTTAATTTGAATTGTCGTGAGATATTGCTAAATAATATGAACAGAGAATATAGTGTTAATATTAGATATATGTTAATACATACATATCGCTAGCTTAAATGATAAACTATGGGATTAAAAAATAAAAATTTCCATTTTTATCCAAAAATTTCCATTTTTACCCAAAAATTTTGTAAGTTGCTTAAAATTATGATATTATTAGTAATTAAACTGAATTACTATCACTTGGAAAATTTAATAAAATTTTCTTTTTCCAGAAATTTTTGCTATTTTTTACACTTCATCCAAAAAATTTTTGTCAAATAAATATACTTCAGTATTTCTTATATTTTCTGTTTCCTTAAAAAAAAAGAAAACGAAACGTACTACATAGTTAAGTTTTCGTTTAAACTGACGATATATAGATTTTCAATTTTAATTATTTTATTTGATTCATTAAATTTTTTTCTCTGCCATTTCACTTGACTACGTACACATGTAGTCTAGATAAGTAATTCAAAAGTAATTAAAAGTTCTATGATAATTGTATAAATAGTATGTTTGTTTTCAATTATTAATCATTAGTTATTAAAATCTAATTACAGTTAATAATATTCCACTACTTATTTCAGTCAATCAACCTGTTCATTTTACACAAGCAATTAAATTTTACACTATTTCTAAAATTGAAATCAGAAAATCATTAGGGATAGAATTAGTTACAGCTCCAAGTAGTTCTATTTCTAGTGAAACATCAGTGATTTTAACACAGTTTTCGAGATAAGCAAAAAACAGTCCTAGAATATTAAATTCAGTACTTGTACTGGTTTGTATGCAATGAAAGTGGTAAACCTTTCCAACTTTTTTTTTTTTTTTTTTGCTGGGTACCTTTCACGCTTATTTGTCTCAAAATTTAAGCACCCAATTTTTAGCTGCTGTTTGCTTAAAAAAATATATCCTATTGTTAATTAAATTTTGGTTAATTACTTCAATTAATTAATTGTTTTAGATATTTGATAATTAAATTAGAGAAACTTTTCAATTTTTTTTTCATACGAAATATTTACCGAGTCAAAGAATGACTTCTTTAAAATAATTCCACATCTATGTTAAGACAGTTAACATCTATGTTAAGACAGTTAAACGAGGTCAAACTTGAGTTTTTATGCTTGCTGTACCGAAAGCTTCCTGCTGAACATGCAGGTATTTTTAGAATTTTCTCGTTTGGAAATTATGAATTTTTAAAGTTATAGCTATGAAAAACCAAACATGGACCATGAATTTATTTCTCAATCTTTGGGTATAAAATATATCGATTCTAATATATCGACTATTTCTTCTAGACGTACCAGAGAATCAAAATTAATTGATTGATTTTTTTATAAATCGGCTCTCCTGAAAGCCATGTGAAGATTTGATACATCTTCATTCATGTAGACAGCCCCAATTATTCAAGTGTGTTGCTCTAATTAATTTAATCAATTAATTAAACATATTCGTTAAATTTCTTCCAAGCATAATTTCCAAAGAAAATATCTTTTAAATTTTGACTAGGCAATTAACCGGAGACTACTGTATTTATGTGGAAAATAATTTAGATCATTAGAAAATTTATTAGATTTTTCTATCAAATGTTATTAAAATATATCGCTCTTTTACTGCAACAGAGTTATAAGTCAAAACAATATACAATTGTAATGCAAATATAAAAAATATGAAAAAAAATTGTTACACAACATTAACGGCCCTTTTCACAATGTACAATTAAAATCTAATAGTTAGGCACTTTAACGGCAAGTTTTGTATGAAAAACTGTCAGTTAAAGTTCACGTTAGCTCTTAATCATACATTGTGAAAAGGGACGTCAATATTATATAATGATTTTTTCTGCATAATCAACTGCAAAAAAGCATTTTATGAGATATGACCATTCTTAAAAAATAAGTTAGGTGGTTTTTATTAAGCCCCAACTTGCTTAGAAAATATTTTTGTTTTGTTTTGTTTTGCGTATGAAAATTTTTGTTTTCTTATGTTGCCAAAAAAAACGTGTCGTTAGTCCTCGTCCAGACTTGCAATTTTTGTTGCTGCAATTTCTTAAAATTCTGCTCTCAAATTGCATAAGTGTCCACATTACGAAATTATAATATTGCAATTATGCATTAAACAAATTAAAACACCACAAATTTCCTTGAAAAATTAACAATTATATTTACTTTTTGTTATATTTTTTTGTTTTTCATACAAATGAAGAAATAAAATTATAAAAAACGTCAAATACAACTAACAACTTGAAATTAATAATTACGAATTTCAATTCAAAAGAGAATTGCCGAGCACATGAAACTGTGTACCACTCCCCAATCTTCTCACCTCTCTCACCAATAAACTCAAGAATTGCTGCAACAAAAATTGCAAGTATGGACAGGGACTTACTTGATTTTTAACTGAACTAAAGTGTTATTCGTACGGTACGGTACAACTACAGCAACGTTCGACTAAAGAGACTTTCATACTTTCTAAGTTTATGAAAAAATTCTAATTAAAAAACGTTCAATACAAAAAAAAATATATATATGTAAATAAATTACATTTTTTCAATTACTTTAATCACCATATATCAATTATTCGTGTGATACACGTCCATTCATGCCAATCACTAACGATTAAAATTTGATTGCATATGAATCATGTCCCATCATTTAGAATCAATAATAATAATTGAATAATTAAGCAAATATCGTGCCGTTTGAAGGCATTGATTGTTGTGTAAATTATGCCATATCGAATCGCATGTGTAAGGCAAATATAAGTAAGATATTAAAATGAGACCAACTTCCCCTTGTTAACATCTTGTCAAACGTAAAAAATAAGTGTGTATTTCGCGTAATTAGTTATTAAAAAAAAACTAAAATCATTAAAGTTCGCAGTTACTTTTTTATACTTAAATAATATATAAGGAAAATATTTACAGCTAACGAAAATAGGAATACTTTTAATAATTATAATTCATTTATTAATATTATAAGCAAGCTAGCGGATACCTGGCGTTTGATATACGATAAAAAAAGAAATTCATTTTGTTTATTTATGTAATTTTGTTTACTTATTCACTTCTCTGTCTTAATTTTAGATGATAAACAATATTTTGAGTTTTTTTCGGCAGCAACATGTACACTACGTTTATACGTGCACTATTTGCAAATAAATTAACTCACTGTTTATACGGCATAGCAAAAGTACAAAACCTTGGTAGCACTTATATGAAAAATTTACTTATGTTGACAAAAAAGATAGTGTAAATGTACAAAATATCAAATAAATATTTGTATTAATTGTTATTATTTGCTTCTATCAATGTTGTTTTGTACAATATTCATCTATTTATTCCTACGTATTGTGAACGTTGAGTCGAATATTCGTCTACGAGAATTTTGTCATAGAATAGAGAAAACTTGTACAAGCTTTGTTTAATCAAATACAAAATTCTCGTAGACAAATATTCGACTCGACATACGCAATACGGGTGATTGTTTTTTCGTTATCAATCCTTTGTAAGCGTGTAATCTCAAGCATTTTATTTGTGAATAAACTATTTTTGTGAATTAGATAGCTATTTGTAAATTAAATATTGATTCGCCGTTAATGTCAATATTCTCTATTTCCAACATTTGCATTTGCTAATAAGTCGCCTGTATAAACGTAGTAATATATAATTTTACGTGCGAAAAAGAGACAAATTTTAGCGATGGGTCTTGAGCCAATTTAATGCATTAAACACATTCACCACAGCAGACTACCGACTACAAAATGTCAAGGATAGAATACACATATTTATATGAGAGTGATTCTTTTGAAGACAGCAAGGCAACATGGCGGCAGGTTGTTGTCTATGCTGATTTTGTCGTTGTACTCCAATTAAACTAATTTCTATTTCTTTGGCTACAATGAGAAAATTCAGTGTTGCCAGTGTAATACATAATGTTGAATGAATGTATGTTATCGTACAATTATTTCATATTATTTAACAGAAACAATATTCAAAAATTGATGTTAAGTATAAATTGATTAATTTTTATACTTTTACGTCACATAAGTATATTTCGAAAGAGTAATTTAATTTTTATAAATGCGAAATATTTGAAGGTGGCAATACTGAACTATCTATTTATGTATATTTACATAAGTACGAGGTGCAGATGGTGCTGCTGCTGTCTCCAAAATAATTAAGTAGGCAAATGCTGCTAGCGGCATTTGAAGTCGTGGTGAAGTAGTTTAATGCACAAAATTAAATTTAAGAAATCGGGTACATTTTTAATGGACCAACGAAGGTGCCAAAATGCATTGTTTAAGTGTTCTTAAGCCATCTTCGCATTATTACCTTTATAGTGATACCGATTTGGGGCACATCGGTGGGATGATTTCAAAGTCTATAACGGCCATAGGCAGAAATAATTTTTGTGTTTTATATGTATGTATTTATAGAAAAACTTAAAGCACAGTGATACAGCAGACTGGAAGTTCACGTTGACATATTTAGGCTGCTAATGATTTTTTTTCTTTTTTTTTTTTTTTTTTTTTTGTTAAAAAATAATTTTTAAAAATCCATTCTGCAAAAAAATTTTATGTTGTAAAGTTTATATTACAAACGAAAGATTGAAAGCCCAAGGGTTGCAAAAAGAGAAAATTTTTAGCAATTAACCGCTTCAAAGTTTAATTGTTGCTGTTCATTTTCTTTTACTACGTTTGCTCTATATAGAGGGCAGTTTGAGGTCATTGTACAGGTTTTAGTTTTTATTGAAGCACCCCTTTATAACCCTTTTGGTTACCCGTACTTAAATTAAAATAAATTTTATACCAATAATTTATATGTTATACTTAATATAAATACTTATTTATTATTATTATTTTTTTTCTTAATTGCAGATAAAATCTTGTTTAATGCCTTAAAACATTTGTAATAAACTTGCCAACAATGACGTAAATTACTGCAATCACTGAGATACAAAAAGTGATTGAATCAATTGTAGTGCATAATAAATCATCATTACAAACTTTGAAGTTAACGATTAGAATAGCAGCAATAATTACTTATTAGCTATTAATAATAATATAATAAATATATAAAAAGTCAACATTAATATAGAAAAAAAAAACTAAACTGCCAAGACATTGTGCTGCAATAATCACACTTACTTGCTAATTATTGAAAGTATACACTTGCCTTTACCAGTTAACAGCAATTGCAGTCATTAACAATGGATACAACTGCCACTGGGTGCAGTTATTCTATGGACAGTAGCGGTACTTCGCTAAATTATAGCAGCGATATAAATGCCATTAGCATTGATTTGCCAGAACAATCGGATGACTCAATTTCATCAAATGCTGGACTAAAGTATTTACCACATTGGCCGGCGGTTAATTTAGAATTTCGTAACTTAACATACGATGTGCCCGATGTGGGTAAAGGTGAGTTTTTTTGCAATAATATCATGATTGTTTTTTAGGGTTCCGTACACCAAAGGTGAAAAGGAACCCTATTGTTTTCGCTACGCTGTCCGTCTGTCCGTCTGTCCTTCACACGGTATTTTCTCAGGAACCGTAAGACCTACGGACCTGAAATTTGGACAGAGTGTGTAAAACAACAAATACATGAGAGTTAAAAATTAAAAGGTGTTCCAAAACGAGCAACGAAAAATATTAAAATACCATGTAATACACATACAATTGCAGGTACATATATGTATATAGAAACTTGAAATTTGTAAAATTAGTGTATTTTTATACAGACTACAACAATTAACACTAATATTTAAAAAAAATAAAATTAAAGGATGTTCTATCAGTTAATGTAATTTTGACAACTTGCTGTATCTTGGAAGCCGTAAGAGGCAGAGGTTTGAAATTTTTTTTGAAAAATGGTAAAACCAAAAAATCCCAAAATTATAAAGTCGCCAAAACGAAAAAATCACCAAAACCCGAAAAAAATAGCCAAAACGAAAAAAGTACCAAATTAAAAAAAATTTCTTGCACTAAAATAAATCGTCAAAATGAAAAAATCGCCATAATTAAAATAATCGCCAAAAATTTAAAAAATCGACAAAATTAAAAAAATCTCCAAAATTAAAAAATCGTCAAAATGAAAAAAGTCAAAAGCCTAAAAAAATATTACTAAGGCGAGAAAAAAGCACCAAAAATAAAAAAGCACTATATTAAAAAGCCAAAAACGCAAAAAAACGCCAAAACTAAAAAAACATATCAAAAAAACCCTCAAAACTGAAAAAAACCCCAAAATCGAAAAAAATGCCAAAAAGAAAAAAGTTCGTAAAGTATTACATATCTACTGTCCGTACGGATCCCTTCGTGCGCGAGTCAGAGTCGCACTTTACTGAATTTATTATAACAATATACGTTTTTTTAAGCATGGCAACACTTACTTACTGAAATTATTTTATAAGGTGGTAGCAACGGCGAATTAAATTGGCTAAGCATTAAACACATTCACCACAGCTAGCTACCGACTACCAAATGTCAAGGATAGAATACACATATTTATATGAGAGTGATTCTTTTGAAAACAGCAAGGCAACATGGCGGCAGGTTGTTGTCTATGCTGATTTTGTCGTTGTAGTCCAATTAAACTAATTTCTATTGCTTTGGCTACAATAAGAAAATTCAGTGTTGCCATTATAATACATATCCACCTTGTCCATACACCAAAAGAATTTTGCTTCATAAATCCAACGAAACAATTTCATTAGATTTTTTTCACAAATCTAATGATAATTTCACATATCTAATGAAAATTTCACGAATATTGTAAAAGAATTTCATTGAAATTGCTTCGTTGGTTTTTTAGTTTCGTAACAATATTTCATTGGATTTATGACAACAATATTTTCTAATTATTAAGAAACATTTACAGTTGTTTCATCTTGATATTACAGAGTAGTCTAATATGGGCTTTCAAGATCTTTATTGAATTTTAATGTAAATAAAAAAATATGATTACATTATTTATCCAACGTTTCGCTGGTATTTTCCAGCTTCTTCAGGGATAAGTTTTATTAATCTGGTTTTCATGGTTTTAATGAAATTATTTCGTCGTTTTAATGAAATTACTACGTTGTTTCGGTGAAGTTATTGCATTGCACTGTTGACACTTCTTAATACATTTGACGAAGTTTCCATTAAAATAATTTGAACGAAACTGTTTTCATTAATCCAACGAAGCGTGACGTTGGTTGAATTTTAATGAACTTTTTCATTGGATTAATGTCGAAATTCATAGAAGTTATGAAAAAAATTAATTCAGTGTACATTAATTTGTGTGTACTGGTGTGAACCCAGTCTTCCTCTATTTAAATATAGTTAATTGCATAAACGAATTTTATTTTCAACGAAACTTATTCTTTAATCTTTCAGGTGTGAAAACAATTTTAAATAATATACATGGAGAATTTAAATCACATGAACTAACGGCCATTATGGGACCATCCGGTGCCGGCAAAACTACTTTACTTAATATTTTAGCTGGCTTTGGGTAAGAATATTCTATCAAAAATTAAGTTAAGACAAATTCAAGCAGTTAGGATATCGAATTTTTTTCACAAATTTTATTTTAATACAGAAAAATCTTAAGAAAATAAATATACATTTTCTTTCACTTAACTGCTTACAAGAACTTCTTTTTAATTTTTTTTGTGCCTTAGAAATTGGATTAAACGCTGTAAAATACAAAATAAATAAAACAAGTTCTTAATGACACTGAGGTCATTTGCTACAAGAACGTCATAACTCAAAAAAAAACTAGTTTTACAAAAAATGAGCTTAAAATTTCCCATTTACACACAACTTAATGGAAAAAGAAAATTTTATTTTTTCATCAAGAGCTGAGTATACAAGATATTTGTATAAAATGTTTACATACCATGAATAAAAATATGAAAAATAAATATGCATCATTAATTCCAAAATCCCATTTTTTGAGTTATGACATTGCTGCGGTAAGTGAACGACATGTACATTTTTTTGCATTTACATAAATCTTACGTATAGATTAGAATATATTTCGTAACATATGTATGTATACAAAAAATTCGTACACGTGTAAATTATTTGCAGTGTAGTTAAAAGATAAACTTAAATATTTCTTAAGCGGAAACGAAATTTATATAGATATGCTTGGCCAACAACAAATAAAAATAATTTATGTATATTAATCATAAAAAAAATAATAATATAAAATTTAAAATTTAAATTTTCAGAGGCAACAATTACAGTGGAGAAATAAATATAAATCATACGCCACGTAATCTGAGACAATTTCGAAAAATGTCACGCTACATTATGCAAAATGATGTCGTAGATCCTCATTTTACCGTTATGGAGGCCATGATATTTGCCGCCAACTTAAAGTTGGGCAATGATTTAACAAAACAGGAAAAATTAGAGGTAGTTGAAGAGATACTTAATATGTTAAGATTAAAAAAAGCAGCCAATACTATGGCTGCTCGTTTGTCGGGAGGGGAACGTAAACGTTTATGTATTGCCTTAGAATTAGTGAACAATCCGCCTGTGCTATTTCTAGACGAGCCAACAACGTAAGTTTTCCCCTATTAACATGTTGATAGAATTTTTTTTATTGTTGTATGGTGTATTTTTTAACAGTGGTCTAGATGATCTTTCCTGCTCTCAGTGTATACAACTTTTACAACGTTTAGCTCATGGGGGACGTACTATTATCTGCTCAATACACACACCACCTGCCAAGCTCTTCGAAATGTTTGATAAAATTTATTTGCTGGCTGAGGGTGAATGTGTGTATCAAGGTAGTGTTGGAAATATAGTGCCGTATTTGAAAGAGATTGGACCCATATGCCCAGTGACTTACAATCCAGCAGATTTTAGTAAGTAGAACATTTTTTTACATTGATTGTAATATTTAATTCAATTCAATACGATTTGAATTAAAAAATTTTAGATCGGCTGTTAAAAAGTTAAAGATAAAACAGAGTTTACTTACTTAAATGAAAGTATAAATTAAATATTATACCATGATTTTACAAGGCAGGCAATAGGTCTACAAAATTCTGTATAAAAATCACTCAAAAAAATTAATGCTTTTCATATAAATTTTTGAATCAAGTCGAATGTCTGCATTGTGGAAACAGGGCTTTAACTTAAGCCTTATTTTTATAAGCCAGATAGTCGACTAACTCGTCAAGAAAATGTTTATGCAAACCACTCACAAATATGAGTAATTTTCATATAAATTTTATACTCAAAATGTGGATCCTTAAAGATCCCGATTTAGGAAAAATTATTTTTTCGATTTGGTAAAAAAAAACAAGTTGCAATTGTTAATAAAATAAACATATTAAGAGCCTATTTACTTATTTCTAAATTGCTTTCATTGATGGAGTCGTTTGTCATACAATATTATCACATTTTTGCCACCTCTGCCTTAGACATATAATTATCAATCAATTTAAATTTTCAACTCTGTGTTCTTAATTAATATTTAATTAAATTTAAATTGCATTAAATATAAAAAATTTTAATTGGTAAGTGTCTGTCGCCTTTATAAAAATATGCAACAATATAAAGTTTTTTACAATATGTCGTGCAAATTGCCCGAAAAAAACAAAACTGTAGAATTGCCAAAAAATTGTTTTAAAAAAATTGGGTAGTTGTTCATGGAAATATATTTTTAAATATTTGGGCATTTGTTCACAATGAATAATTTACCAAATTTCCTCAAAATGTTAAAAAACTCAGCCAACAATTTTTTGGCCATTATTCATTCCGAATTCGGGTGATTGTACGTAATGAAAAAACTTCACTTCATCCAACAATTTTTGGGCGTTCCTTCATTTAGCTGTGTCGGGCGATTTTCACTGGAGCGATAAACCGTACA
Source organism: Tachina grossa (assembly GCA_949987645.1). NCBI lineage: Eukaryota > Metazoa > Arthropoda > Insecta > Diptera > Tachinidae > Tachina > Tachina grossa. The sequence goes on from OX465275.1 coordinate 34,720,766, forward strand.
GCCTTATTAGTATTGATGATGAATGATGATTAATGAACGACTCTAAATATTTTTTTTTAATGAAATAAAAATTTTCTTATGCGTATTTTTTATTTTGAAACCCCACACAATAAAGAAATACAGGATACAGTTGACCTTGCCGGCCATTCTTGAGAACTTCAAAGCTGAGAGTAAATTTGTTGGCTCTCACCAAATTCGATTACCTACTCAACTCAAGAATTAATTTTGGATCAGTTTTGAATGACATTGTAGTTAGCTTTTAGTTAGTTTAAGAAAAGTTAACTATGTGTTGATTATTTTTGTAGTCAGTGTATGAACAAAACAAACACACACTTAAACAACATATTATTTCTTATAAATTTAAAATGATTTCCATTCAAAATTGTTGCATGTTAATTTTACATTGGTGTTATTTTCTGTATGTAAATTAGGTTAGACTAGGCTGAAAAGAAATATAGGATAACTAAAATTTTAGTTGTATGAGTGTGGTAGTCTCATTCCCCTTGCTATGCCGTCAAATTTCTGCTTGACTCCACACATTTTCTTCAAATTAAACCTTGCAAAATTTGAAGACAAATTTCTAGATGAAAGATAATTAATAGTGTTTTCACACTGAAAGTTAAAACCTGGTTTAAACGTTAAAACAACAAACAGCTGATTTTGCTTTCACACTGCAAGTTTGTTAAATTCAGGTTTTAACTCACAGGCTGTCTAATAACTTTGCTCAAAATAAAATAAATCTCCTGCCGAAATGCGTGTATTTGTTGTTGCATTTTTTCTGCTTTTTAATAACACTTGTTGGACATACTGTTCAACTGTTTTTGTTTGTATGAAAAACTAAGATATTTCACAATGCGCTCTAAAATGGAAATTATTTTATATTTTGTATACAAAATGAAGAAGTGCTTGGAAATATTGTTAATAATATAAAAATGCACAAATACATTATAAGATAAACCTTTTTTATAGGCAGTTCAATGTCAGTCATATTGTCTATTTTCACTTTCCACAGTTGAATTTAAAATATTTTCGTTGTTTTCCTTCCATAAAACTCTTTTTTCCCATATTTTTTTGATTATTGTTGCTGCTGCATCCATTTTTAAGTTGAAAATTTTTCAAGCGCCATCTATTGTTATTCACTGGTATAACATTATCAGCTGCTGTCGGTCATTTGAACTTGGCAGCACTGAATTTATCAAAGCAAAAACAAGGTTGCATTTCGTAAAACCAACTTAAAACCAATTCAAAAATGGTTTTAATTTGGTTTTAACAAAAACAATTTGTATGGTAAAACCAGGTTTTAACAGTTGGTTTTAACGTTAAAATCAACTTTTATTAAGACCATGTCAGTGTGAAAACACTATCTATAACACAGATATAGATTATTACAGATACAGATAGATACAGATTTGTAAATATATATTTTTTTATTTTGTTATATTAATTAAATAATTAATTGATTTTAAATATACAATGAGTTTTGTAAATACAATTAACGAAATTGTAAGTTAAAGGAAAATCAGAAAAAAAATTTTAATTAAATATATCAACAAATAGTTTGTTAAAGTTTATTTTTTTCAACATTTATTTTTGTTAGATCTCAAACATATTTCGATTAAAGTTATTGTTATATTCACAATGTGAATTGTTGAATTTCCGTACAAATTTTGACTATCATAATTGTTATAGTAACAATATTTTTTTATACACAATCACAACCCTTGAAACGATTTTTTGCTCGTCTGCGGAAAACACTAAATATTTTTGGATGGAATTGAACTAGCAACCTGTGGACTAATAAGCTAACTTAATTTAGAATTAGTAAAATCGTATCGTTCTACTTTACAGCTTCCCGTATCGTTCAGCTTTATGTACAAGTTATAGAAAATGTAAAGGCTCATTTAGCCGATTATAATGGAATGTTATTGCAAGGGTGGGAAACAGGTGATCGATATTATTATGTGAAAATAAATATACAGATTCCTACATTCCGGTTACATTTCTATAAACATTTTCATTACTTTTCACATAACAATATCGATCAGCTGTTTCTTATCGTTGCAGTTACATTCCATTACAGTCGGCTAACTGAGCCTTTAGATTTTGCATAGCACATCATTTCTGTTTGCCTTTGAATGCGGCTTTTTTAACATTCGCTACAGAAAAATCTATTTTCTGCATATTTCTACGTCATTAGTGTTACCACAACATATTTTATAACCAGTAGCATGCATTTTATATGGAACGGTTTTTGTCAGCTGACTCGCAACTTCGCGTTACGATATTCATAATTCTACCTTTACTTACTTAAATGTATACACACAAAACGAATTTAACAAATTATTGCTGTTGAGTAATTTAATTGACTAGAAACATTTAAATTTGTTATATCAACAATGATGATTTTTAATTTTTAAATTAAATATTAACGGCCATATGTATAAGCAAAAACTGGCATGAAGTTAGCATTAGTGGCAAAATTTAACATGATCTTAAGGAGTTTTGCCATGAAACTTCGCATTAAAAATCACGCTAGGACTTAGTAGTGGGTTAAAACTACGTATTGCGATCATTTTGAATGTCAAATTGTATAGAGGAACTGTTTAACACCTAATTCAATTTCGTCACTTACACAGAAGCATTGTTGTCGCTGAAATCTGATTGGCCGTTGTGGTCTCGTAGGTGTGAAAGCACAAAGCTCTTTTGCACAGAAAAAAATAGGCAAGAATTATTTTCAATAAAACCATGTTATTGAATAAAATTTTAGTTTCAATAATATTTGTCATTAACTTGAATATTGTATTCATCAATTCCGTGCATTTTAAAATATCATTTAATTTCATTTGCTTGTGTTGGTGTTTTCCTTGCTTGTTGATTGATTCAACGTGGTCATGTGCTGATGTTGTTGTTTATTTTGATTGTTGGTGTTATATACGTGTAAATTCCGACAAGAAGCCGAGAAACGTCGTGGCTTGTTTTTTTTTTATCAACAAAGTTATTTTTAGATTGTATCAACGAAATGCGCCATGCAGAAGAAACATAAGAAATCATGTTTTGCGTGTATTCATTGTTTGCGTACCCAATAGCGATTTGCTCTTTAGCTGAGAGGTAAGTACGTCAGTCTATTAGTCAAGAGGTTGCCGGTTCGACTCATCCCCAACATCTTTAAATTAAAATTTAATAAAAAACCAAGTTCTAAAAAAAATTAAACGAAACAACGAAACAACACATTAGAATATGAAAAACAAATTCATTAAAAATTTTTATTTTCTGTTAACAGCTCAATTTTGAATAACACAATAATTTTAATTGGAAATAATTGAGTTGATTTTGTTTTCTTATGTTACAAATGTGTGTTTGTATTTACAAAAATCGTTGTAGGTGCCTTTTTAAATAATATTTTATTTGTATTCACAAATAAATTAGTTGTATTTATAATTCTTTTTTTTTTCTGTGTATACTAACTTCATGCCAGTTTTTGCTTATACATATGGCCGTAACAATTTGATTTCTTGGTTGCATTTTGATGATATTTATAAATTTTTCTTAATGGGGGTATACTTTCTTTCACCTCTTCATTTAAAAAATAGACTGGCCTAAGTTACGCCCTTTCATATCAATTTTTTTTTTTTTTTTTTTTTTTTGTTAGTGACAGTCCCGTCAAAATCTGTCCAACCCTTTCGAGCATAAGTCGACACAAACAGACAGACATACCCCTACAGGCTATACTAGTATAATTACTAGAATAGCAAGAACTAGTGCAAAAATGGTTAAAGTTATTGTGTAATATTACTAGTGATGATGAGTACTACATAGTATATATATGAATTAGTTCCAAGACAAGTTTTCACTGTCTAACAGAGCCCTTTCACTGTATGAAAATTGGTAAATAACTATAATTACTCTTTTGTATTTTTGAATTTTGATAAATAATGACGAATTTTAACGAGCAGTTGTCACTGGGTAACAAAGGAATAAAACCACCAATTTTATAAAATTTTTCTTTACAAAAGAACTGGTAACAAACTAGTCTTAAACTAGTACCAATGGTACTAGTAGTTTTCTAAACACACTCAATGCTAACTTGAGGATTAAGGTGGTATAGGAAAGTTTATAGTTGGAAACTAGTGGTGGTGAGTTCTGTACTAGTAAAATACCAGTTGGACACTAGTTCGATCTCCTGCAGGGACGTTGCAAAATTTATTTATTTGCATATAAAGGGTGTCCCAACAAGAACGCAAGATTTAAATTTGGCGCCATTCGAAGTGTCATTGTTTGACATTTCAACAATTGTTATTGTTTGCTAGTAGAAGGTACGAGGTTAGTAAAAATGGAGCGCTACACGAATGAACAACGCATTCTCATTGTGAAATTGTTTTACCAAAATGGTGAAAGTTTTGCGGCTACAGTTCGCAAATTTGCGATCAATTTGGGGTCACAATAATGCTCCAAAAGAGTCAACTGTAAAGAGATTAATGGATAAATTTGCCGAAACTGGGTCTGTTAGTGATGTAAAGACAACAACGCGCCTTCGACCAGGTCGATCGACCGAAAATGTCGCAGCTGTACGTGATGATGTCGCTCAAACGCAGGTCAAGCGCAAACAGTCAATGGTGTTCGGTATCGTGAAATGATAACCAGTTTTTTCGTGCCTAGAATTGAAGAAGTGAATGTGGAGGGCATGTGGTTTCAACAAGACGGCTCCACATGTCATACAGCCAGAGAAACAATTCAATTGCTGCATCAGTCATTTCCCCCGTTCGTGTTATTTCGCGTTTTGGAGACCAGAATTGGCCGCCTAGATCGTGCGATTTAACACCATTAGACTTTTTTCTTTGAGGTTTTTTGAAGTCGATGTTTTACGCGAATAAGCCGACGACGACTCAAGCATTAAAAGAGGAAATTGGACGCTGCATTAATGAAATACCGCAGCATTTATGCAAAACGGCCATTGAAAATTTCATTAAAAGATCGCGTGTGTGCCAGCAAAGCCGCGGCGGCCATCTGCCCGATTTGTTATTCCACACATATCCTCATTTTGTCTACTTTACGATATAATAAAGTTTCACGATTTTTTTTTTAATATCTGTGTTTTATTTAAAATTTAAATCTTGCGTTCTTGTCGGGACACCCTTTACATATGTACATGTGTGTGTGTATTTACATGTATGTATCTATGTATAGAAGTATAGTTTAATATATTTACTTCCTTATTCATAAAAAATATTTCAGGTTTATTAAGCGGTTATTTGACGTATTTCTATGGGAAATTTGTCAAATAAACCTGTAATAAACCTTTAATATTTTTTATGAATAAGACCGTTAATATTCTTATTTATAAAAATTTTTCTTTTCATTAAAGTTATTGAAGTGGTATGCGGAGAATATGGCGACTATCAAAAGCAAATGGTTAAAACAATGGAAAATGGTAACATTTATCGCTGGCAGCCAGAAACTGAATGTGATCATCTGAAATCCATAACAACAACAAAGTCAGACACAACTTCGGGCGCATCATCGCTCGATGACATTGAACAATTTGAAATAGATTTTGATACGAAAAAGTTAACTTCCACAATTAGCTGGTGGATGCAGTACAAATTGTTGGTGCAGCGCATGGTTGTGAAGATGTGGCGAGACAAGGCTTATATAAAATTGAAATTTTATATGAACATATGCCTGGGCCTATTGGTTGGGGGCATATTTTTTGGTGTAGGAAACGATGCTACCAAGGCATTATTTAATTTTGGTTTTGTCTTTACCATTGTGATTGGTTATTTGTACTTACCCTTGATGCCGGTATTATTACAATGTAAGAGTTTTGTAAATAATAATAATCAGTGGCATTGTTTGTTGCATTGTTGGCTTATCTTATTCTAATTTGTATCTTTATAGTTCCTTCGGAAATGAAGTTACTAAAGCGAGAGTATTTCAATCAGTGGTATGGCTTAAGTTCATATTACATGGCCAGTATTACATCGAAATTTCCTTTTATGTTTGTTTTGGCCTTTATCTATTTATCGATGGTCTATATTATGTCCAGTCAGCCCTTGGAACTGTTTCGATTTGTCATGTTATTTTTGGTTGCCATAATAACGGCGCAAATCTCTGATAGTATGGGCATGTTAATAGCTTCCAGATTAAGTTTAGTCGTAAGTAAAAAAAAAATACCTCTACAAATGGATGATAATTGCTTCCGTTACATATTTATATATACATATATATACATATATATACATATATATTTTATTTCCAGAATGCCATGTTTATGGGTCCTGTTATGGCCTGTCCCTTAATATTACTTTCCTTTTTTGGCATGGGCTATGGCAAGGATATCGAAGTGCCTGCTCTAGTAAGATTCATCATGAAATTCAGTTATCTACGTCACAGTCTAGAGGCTTTAGTAGAGACCCTCTACGGTTATGATCGCTCCGATACAATATGCCCTCCCACCGAAGTCTTTTGCATGTACAAAAAAGCCAATTTCCTGCTCATTATCTTGGGTTTTGAAGATATTGACTACTGGACGTCAATAGGATATCTAGTTGTATTTTACATAGTTTTTACCATAGGCGCTTTTATACTGATAAAACATCGGCTATCAGCTTCAGGTGGATCGAATCGTTTGCTACAGTACATTAATCAAATAATGGTTAAATATTTTAATTTTACCTCTTATAAATATTAGGAAAATAAGTTAAAATACTTAAGCTTAAACTAAAATAGAATAGTTAAAACTAAAAAAAATAAGGGAGAATCATGTTATATACACACATATCGTCACCAAAAATCCAAAAGGCCGTAACAACCAAAAAATTTTAAATAGACTTCTTTACTTAAAATTTCACTCACATATGTTCAAAAATGCCGATTTTATTTGGCACCTTACAAATAAATTGTCTTAAATTTATAAGAATTTTTGTTCCTCCTGTAAGAAAAAATTAAAACGTGTACTTACGGCCTTTTGGATTTTGGGTGACGGTATGTATGTATATGTAACTCATATTCATTAAATTTTAATAATAAAAAATGGTGATATTAGCTTTAAGGTTTTTTTTACTATAAAAACATTAAAAATAAGAATTAAAACTTAAAGAACTTAGAATTAAATAAAGTCCTTAAAAGAAATATTCTTTATGGTAAATTTATAATTTTTAACTTATTATGCAAATAAATATTTAAAAAAAATTAAATAAAAGTTAAAATATAGAAACACTGAAGTATTTTTATTTAATAAGTTTCTTAAAAGCAAATATTTTATTTTATATATTGATATTCGCATGAATGGATAAACGGATCAGAAGAAAATTTTCCGCATTGGAAAGGTGTGGAAGACTTAGATGTCGTAAGATAGTGAATCGATAAAGTTCGGTAGATACAAATACAACACAGTTTCTTAAGCAAAAATTTTAAGTTTAAAATTTAATCTTGCGGAAAGCTTTCTCATAGCCAAGTGATCATTCATAATTTAAACTACTTCCATCACCTATCTCACTTTCAATGTCCGAACGGTCAAAAGCGTATCGGGAATTTTTTCAATTGTTTCGAGCGTCCTCTAAAATTAACTAAGTCATTGATTGATTTAATCATATTCTTAATTCGAAAGAAAAATACGAAATTTGTCATCTTCAATCAACACTTTGATTTATAAAGAATACTCAATTAAAATATTAATTGAATAACTCTTTGCTTGATTTTTAAACAATATTCAATTCAAATATTACTTAAATCAAGCATTCAATTAATTAAAATGAAGTGTATTGTTTAGTTTTGTTGAAGCTTTTTAGCTTGTAGGGCTTTTAATGAGTTGGCTTTAGATCACCTATATCCAAGCCACATGCACAATGTGCAAACTTTTATAAAGAGCTTTTTGTGCTTTCACACCAACGAGAGTAGAACAGGCACAACAACAACACACCAGACAATAATGCTTGTTCTTACTTTGCAAAGAAACAAGAACAAATTAAGAGCTTTCGAAGCTATTTACCTCAAAAGCAAATATCAATGTATGTGTGTTTGGACGTAGCTGTTTTAGATCTATCGTTCATTCTATCAAACATTTGAATGACACAAATTTTAGTTTATTCTGTTCAATACTTTAATCATTCAGTTGCTTAATTCAATTATTGCATTAATTAATTTTGGATTTTTTTTAAACTAACATTTTGGCTCATACAATTAACTACTTTAATTAAAATCATGCATATTATTAATAACTTAAAAATAAAACTAAAAAAAATTTTAATTATTCAGCTATTGCCATTCTAATAATTGATATCATAACTTTTGGTAAAAATGAGCAAAACTGAACCATTTTCTAAATGATTCAAACGAATTGATGATTAAAACAATTTTTTCGTTTTTTTTTTTTTGTATATTTTCTATTGTGACCAAACTTAATATCTTAAATTATTTATTTAAAATATGGATTTCTTGGAATCCAATAGTAAATATTTACGTACAAAAACTTAATTTCAAAAATATTAGAAATTATTTTACATGGTTTAATACAAATAACGAAAACTTTTCGGGTTCAAAGTTAAAGTTTCTGTTTTAAAAGAGATCCTTTTTTATATATTAAATTTACAGTTCAACAGAAGTATCTTGAACTAATTTGTAATTCTCACAATAGTTGAGTCAATCGCCTTTTTCATCTTGCAAACTTCACCGTAACCAAATGGCTGTTCTTTGCGTGTACTCAAATAATAAATACCTCTCTTGGGCTGAGCCGGTTCTCCGCCCATAAACACCTGAGCTGGGCAATATTTATAATCCGCACCACAATTGCAATTCTGTTCAACAATACTTGCATAACTTTTACACTGTATTGCACCAAAAGCCCGATCACGACGTATCGATTCAACGAAATAGTATAAAGAACCAAAATGATCGCAAGTAAAGTCTGGCTCCATTACAGTGACATTCGGACAATGCGGCTGGCCTAGGCCCCAGTTGGGGAAAAATGAAGCATGACCTAAATTGGCACCACGAAAACCAAAAAGTGCTGTATCAGTTTGTATTGATTCAACGTAAATGGCATCAGCCGAGGTCAAGCGCCAATTTTCATTTAATGCCGAATGTATGGGCCCAGATGTATCCAAAGCAAATATAACTCCATATTTCTCCGGCCTTAATAGTTTCCCAGCTATACCCGCTATATGACAACCATAACTGTGACCAATTAAATACATATCCTTGAAAGGCACTTTTGTCGTTTCGTACAGAAACCTGGTGAATTCATTGACTTTGTTGGCAATTTCAAATATTTCAGTTACCACACGCAAATAGTTAATGTCCAGCGAATAATCACTCCAGTCCCCAAGTATGACATTGAAGTCTCCTTTCTCCAAGTAGGCATCTTTAATGGCTGCACTAGAACACGTTTTTGTCTGTCCATTCCAACCGTGAAATGATATCCTGGAAGGTAAAGGATTATACTCAAGTTATCACTGTAAAACAGCAGTTACTTTTTTAGCAGCTGCATAATAACAGAAGATTATTATACACGAATAAGCTTTCAATTATTTGTTATTGCTTTTTAATTATTCGCTTAAAAACAAAATCACATTAAAAAAATAAGGTGCATGAAAACAGCATAAAAACACTTGTTGTGACCTTAAAAAATTAAATTAAAAAAAGTCAAGTTCATTGCATTATGAAAATGTTGTTTATGCGAGATAATTGTTAAAACGTGCCAACAACAAAAGCTAATAAATAATATAAGTGAATACTGCAATTTTCATGATTCATTTATATTTATTTATTTGCTTGCATACATGTATGTATGTATGTAAATGTATGTGAGTGTGCAAATCATATAAAGCGCTTGCAACAAGTGTTTTAATTTGTTTTTTTAAAGCATCCGTAAAGTTGAACAACTTACCTTATAGGCCATGTCACATTAAAGTTGGAACGTAACAGTGAATCCCGTTGGCCAGTGTATAACATTTGCTTCTCGTATGGATTTTGCCTTGTGTACAAATCAAAACGTAGTTGCTTATTGCGCGGCCGTAAACGTGGATCCAGTATTTGACGTGCCTCTTTTGTAACTAGACCCGCTATAAATTCCACAGTTAAAGGTTCACAGAATCCCAACTGGTTTTTAAAATAATTCTTGCTGTACGCTTTGAACATAAAATGTAAATTATAAAGTTAAATTATTGAATAATTAAATTAATATTGAGAAAAATTATGCACAGTATTATTATTGTATGAGAAGAAATGAATTGAAATTAATTTGTTGAACAGTAGCAAAGTGAATTTATTTGACGTTTAGTCTAAATGAAGTCATAGAAGAAAATAATGTTTGTTTTTGCTTAAGCTTATTAGCCTCCTGCACAAGATATCTTATAAGAACTTTTAAGACATGAGGGATTTTTCAAATGCTTTTTTTTCGCTGTAATCTTATAAAACAAACGTTAACAACATTGTTTGCAAGAAATTTTTTTGAGTATTGTTGGTATAGGAGTAAAGAAGAAAACACTTCGTGACGGAAGAATTTCTGATACTAGCTTCTTTCTACGCTTATGCTTTGCATGTGTGCCATCTACATATTACATACACACTCAAACGTACAATATGAAAAATAACAAGCATACACTAATCAACAGTACTTCTTTTGAGTGTTTGTTACAAGCAAGCTGTCTTGCGACATCGCTTGTTACAACTGATATACACATACACCAATACATCCATCGTGCTTCGCTTATAGTACGACAGCATTTATTATTGGTTTAGTATAATACATGCAACGTGAATACATTTAAAAATCATGATGTTTTTACATTTCAAGACTGTTTACGCAGCTCTCTAAAGCTTATCTCTGGATGCTGCATTTTGTTGGTGCTAAAGCCAAATCATTAGAAGTCGTCAAAAAAATTCCTGATTATTTGGCATGAGCACCAACCAAATCCATATTCTGTAATTCGAAAGGAAGGAAAATGTTTTCGATTTTGTATGTTAATAAGACGCAAACTCCGATGTACATCTGTCCGTTACAGACTGTTTAATTGAAAACCGTAAGAGCTACGAAGCTGAATATTCCACACAATAGGGGAAAATTTAGCCACTACAACAACAAATACATGACAGCTAAAAAGTAAAGGGTGTTCTAAAGCGAGCAACGAAACATGCAGATATCCTAATGTAATATAAAGACAATTGAAATTTTCAAAGTTAGTATATTTTTATACAGACTACACAAATTAACACTGATTTTTTTTTTAAATTTAAATTAAAGGGCTCTTCATCAGTTAATTTCATTTGGACTATGTAATTTTTTCAACTTTCTGTATCTTGGAATCCGTAAGAAGTAAAAATTTTTAAAAACGCTGAAACTAAAAATTCCGAAATAAATAAATCGCCAAAAAGAAAAAATCGCCAAGAAACAAAAATTGGCCAAAACGAAAAAAAACGCCAAATCTTAAAAATCACTTAAAATAAAATAAATCGCCATAACTAAAAGATCTCCACAAACGAAAAAACGCTAAAACAAAAAAAAAACGCCGGAAACCGAAAAAAAGTTTGCCGTGTTTAAAAAAGAAAGGTAAGAAATTCAATAATATAGGCTAAAATTCAAATAGTATTACATATCGTCACAAAAAACCTTATAAATTTAAGACTATTGATTTGTTAGGTGTCAAATTGAATAAGGAATAAAATCGGTATCTTTAAACATATTTAAATATGAAAGTCAGTAAAATTTTGAGGGAAAATGTATTTTGCTTAATCACATCATAATCAATCAAAAAATCTATTTTGATTTTTTTGGTTGTTACGGCCTTTTGGATTTTAGGTGACGATATGTAGTGTCCGTATGCATCCTTTCGTGTGTGAGTCAAAGTCGCACTTTAATGAATTTTTTTTTAAAGCCAATACAGCAACCAAGAATGCTGTATGCATTTAAAAAAAATTGATGCAGAATCGAACAAAGATACTTGTTTTGTAAAGATTTTTATTTGAGACTTTTAAACTTATTATGTTTGTATACTGCGATTCTCAATAGCGTTTTAGGAGTCTTACTATAAACATACGAAGTCTTTTAGCTTATTTAAAAAAATCTTTTGGGTTGAAGTCTACTGATGAGTTCCATTAGCGGGAACGAAATGCATATAGACATTGCTTAACCAAAACAACAAGCTAAACTTTCAAATTTATTAGTTTGTTTATTTCGTGTTATGATAAAACATAAGTTTTCATTGCTCCAACACAACTTCGAAAAATAGCAAATGGCGTGATCAATCAAAATATGAGTGATTTGAAAACACTGCGTTTTCTGTAACATGGGCGATAGCTCTTTTCCACATTTGAAAAAGAAAATACGAGCATACGCACGCATAATTCGTTCCCATATTATGAGTTTATTTTTTCTTTTATATATTTTTCCATTATCGCCATTATTTAAGGTAAAATCGTATTAAACGCCTTTTTCTTTTGGATGCACTATTGTTGTTAATTTATTTTAAAAATAAATTGCGAATCGAAAAACATTTCTTTTTACTAACAGCAAATATGAAGATTATACTTCATATACAATTTATCGTTCAGGCAAGTGAAATTTTATTAAATTTTCACAACCCATTTAAAAAAGTTAAATTTATTTCAAATTTATTTTTTGTTTTATATAACACTGTGCAAAGTCTTTTTCTATGATATATTTAAAATTTGAAAGATATACATAATTATTTCCCATATTAATTAGTTTCCAAATTATTTTTAAACATTACATCGTGAACAAAATTTCTTTATTTTTTTAATTAATATCCCACTGTGTAATCTCCTTTTCTATTATACTCTTCCATATTTAAAATTTAAAAGATATGCATAATTATTTCCCATATTAATTAGTTTCCAAATTATTATTAAGCACAGTATTCTTCATTTTACATTTATTTTATTTTATTTTATTTTTAAAATTAAACATCTCTAACCATTGCATTTCATCGTCACTAATATAACCAAGCACAAATTGAACAACATAATCCTATGATTTTTCATTTTGAGCGAACTTAACTCACGAATATCCTGCTAACAACTGAACTCCACAGCATTTTAGAATAAAAATTTATAAGAACACAAATAGACCCTTCAATAAAAATAAAAACTTCCTCAATAAGGAAGAGTATTTAAGACAAGAAAAAAAATGGCAACAATCATGTTGTTAAGAGTACTATTAAATAAAATAAAAATAAAATATTTTATAAACCAGAATTCCTTTTTTTATTATTTCGGCATACAGCAGAAATTCTCTAGATAAATGTTCTTACTTCAAAAGTAGCAATTGCATACATTAATAAAAAAGAAACATGCGTTGTAGTAAGTGCGGTCAACAAACAGTTTGCTTACTTTATTTACATGCATATAAAACATCCTCTTAACTGTTTCATATTACAACAGACAGCACAGCGAATATTACTGCGATGATCCAGCTAAGTTTAACTGTTATTTGAATAAAAAAAAACCCAGAGCTTATGTAGCAAAACGTTACATTGCAAGTGGTTGTAGCCTTAGCACACGTACATTTTTACTAAAATATACTTTCGATTTCATTTACAAAAAAAAATTAAATAAGAATAAAAAAAATTAAAGATTCTGAATAAACGATAATTTATTTTATGAACTCGTTTTCTGTTTTAAGGTATTGGTGCTTCAATAGTTTTCCTTTAAAGGCGACTCTTAATATAAGCACTTTCAACATACATACATACATATGTACATACATACATACATACATACATATGTACATACATACATACATACATGCATATGTACATACATACACACCTACATATGTAAATCCATACTCGTACATAAACACCTCATCTTAATAAAAGTATTATTGTAAAAATTTAGCAAAATTAACAAAAATACAATAGCGATGATGTCAATGAAATGAAATCTGAATTTCTTAACATCAGATAGAAAGAAATAAATCTTAAAATTTATTACCAAAGTATATGTATTTGCCAACTCAATTTTCCTTTAATTGTGCTATTTTTGCATAGACACTATTTTGTGAAACAATACCACACTGTTATAAAAATTTAAATGAAGTAATGAAAATAAATAAATATTTTGCAATAAAAAATAATTTATTAGCTGCCGAAAGATAGAATAACAATAAAATCGATAAAGCATTGAGTTCAAAAAGTTCGTTCTATTATTTCTGCTTTGATGTTTCAGACTATAAAATAATTGGGGTAATCAAATGGTAGTCATAAAGGTCATATATTGTCAAAATGTCTTAAAGTATTTTAAATGTTTTTGCAAATTATTCTTATTCGATATGATTGATTGAAGTCTACTGATGGTTTTTTTCTTAAATTTTGTTTGTGGTACATCGTGCCGTAACCGCCAAAAAAATCTTAAGCGACATAATTTTGGAAATTAATTTGTTGACCAAGATCGATTATCTGCGATCGTAACGAAGTCCAAAAAATATGTTGCAGTTATGGCTCGATATGTCTAGCTAATTTGAAGTTTATTTTAAGAGCCAATATGATCTCTTTTTCCTACAGCTACTGGCAACGCTGCTTTTAAACGCAAAGAACGGTACTTGTGTCTTAAGTCTTTTATTTTTATTAATACCAGCATTATAATGTTTGTGTCTTAAGTCTTTCCTAAATGCAACAACATAATTAACACACCATGTGTCCTAAGTCCTTAAGGCCAAACGCCCCGCTTGCAAATATAGTTTGTGTCTTGAGTCTTTTGAATGACTAGCAGTGAAGCCAAAAAAAGTACGATTAGCGAGCGGGTCCATGCATGAGAAAATACAAATAGAATTTCAAAAATGTAAATATTTTCTTTACGCATTGAAATTTTCTATAAACAAATTTAATTCAGCAATTCTCAACCGATTTGAATGATTTAAATCTTATTTTGATTGGAATGAGGTACTCAAGGTCGAATAGAAAAAAAATCGACAACCGTAATAAGGTAGAACATTTTTAGCCCTGTTAAATTGTTATTGTAAAATAAGTAAATTTCGTATTAAAAACTCTTTATTCACTCCGGTTTGTATCATAAGTTTTATTTATCTTATATTTTTTTATTATAATTTTTATGTTTTTAAACTATTTCAAATTTGTTTTCATACATTTATTATTTTTTTATGTTTTTTTAATTAAATTTAGATATACATACATATGTATGTATATCGATTGGGTTTTTTTATTAAAATAAACTATTTTTATCAGACACAATTAAAATTTAGTTTCTTTTTTGCTTCTTAACTTTCTTTTATGTATTGAATAAATTTTTATGTTTTTCCTTTGCTTAATATTCATTTGACCCCAAGACAAATAATACCCAGTTCAACCATATTAGAAAGACATGTCAAGACTACTGAAATAAATTTTTTCATTATCAACATACATATACCACATACTATATTGTCTTATTAAGCGAATAAAAATTGACAATTCTATCTAATAATTTTATCTGGTATTATTATTACATAATTTTTGCTTTGTTTTCTTCTTCTTTAACAAGACAATTGTCGAATTAGCACACTATTTTATGAGATTTATTTTTTTATAACAGATGTTTATGTTGGAAGTTTCAACATAAACACATGTTTAGAAACATGTTGATGTGGATAATTGCAACATTATTTATACATATAACATAAAGCTCATAAAAAGGTTTTATGAATTGAACAAATGTACTTTACTTTAATTATACTTTTTATTTTAATTTAATTTAATTTTACTTTAATTTATAAGCACTGTTAGCCGGATAATTTTGCCAGGAAAGTGATTTTTTAAGACAGAAATTAATTCAATATAAGAATTTACATCATACACATTATTTATGTATGTACTCGCATGTATGTATGTAGTGTTTTAAATTACTAGTCTACAGGAGCACTAAAAATAATATAAAAATTATATACATTGGTATCCCGCGGGATCCCAATTTGCACGAAAAGCATTCCTGTACTCAAAAACTGGCTCAATGAGAAATTTTGTGAGAGTAATGTTATTCGAACAGTTTTCTTTTCGAAACGAATTACATAATCAGCCCTGGGTGTCTACTCTGTAAATCGAAACGAAATCAAGTGCCTTCGAATTTTAATGCTAATAACATACAAATTCGTAAGCATTTTCTTTCGTTTCGAAATACATAGTAGACCCCCTGTTCTGTAAACCGATCGATTTGAAATCGCATGATTTTAAAAAAGCCAACTCCAACAATAGAAATATTTTTTTAGAATTTTTAAATTGTTTTATTATATACGAGCCTATTCTGAAAATCACAGTGATTTCAAACCCAAACTTTTTAATAGCTGACTTGTTAGTGAGTTTTTATTATATTTTAAGTTTTTGTCATATATAAGAGGATATTTTATTCCTACTTCCAACGCTATAAATCGTGCGATTTACAAAAGCTAAGTCGTTAGCTTTTATTAATTTTTTGAAATCACCGTGATTTCACAAAACGTGATTTGCAGAACAGGCTCGATTGATTCTCAAATATCATATCTGAAAGAAAATTATCGTTTATGATTTTAAACACGTATGCAGGGGGTCTACTCTGTAATTCGAAACGAAAGAAAATACTTTCGAGTTTGTGTCTTAATTACATGCAAATTCGAACGCACTCTCTTTCGTTTCGAATTACAGAGAAGACCCTAATGTCCATTATTGATTTTTTGAAAACGAGAAATTTACTCGGATTCAGTTTACAGAACAGGGCCGAATAACCCCCCGGTAGAAATTGGTTATGATATTGCGAATCAAAAAAAAAATGGGTTATGTGAAAGTTCGGTTGACTCTCAGACGAGCAAACTGAGTTGAGTTCAGAACGGCAATAAGGGCATAAATTTCTTATGGCCAAGGTCGAAGGCAAATTACGCCCAGGGTGACCGATGACATTTTTCAAAAAGTGGCACCAAATAAGGGATTTATCAAAAAAAAAGGGGGCAAAATTAAAAAAAAAACGAGAATACGCAATTTTTAAGTAAAAATTTATAATTTTTTTCCAATATTCTAAAAAGCGAAAATCACTTTTATAACAAGTTACAATTTATTTATTTCGGTGTCTATAAAAGTGAAATCATATTTATTAAATCCTTACTACACGTAATATTACAAATGTGAAAGTGATTGTTTGTTTGTTTGCTACACTTTCACGCCCAAACTGCTAAACCATTTTTGAAAATTCTTTCACCAATTGAAAACTACATTACCAGCGTCAAATAAAGGATATTTTTTATCCGGTTCGGAACCGGTTTTTTTATATTTTTACACGGATTTTTTCCGAAAAACACATTTTTGAGCTTGTTAGGTAATTTTCGTTTCGGGTTTGAATGTTTAACTAGTTTTAAGACCGGGTTTAATGTGAAGCTAGTAGTTTTATAATTAATAATTGTAATTTACAAGGTCAATTCACTCAAAAATATTGTTTATAACAATATTTATTTATTTATTTTATTTAATATTGAGTATTGGCCAAAAGCTTCGAAAAAAAACTTACTGAAAAAAATGTTATGCTCCCTTTTCTCAAAAGCTCCTTAAATCATTTGAAGAGCTAAATAGCTTTTGGAATGCATTTATAGGCACACAATCTTTCATCTTACACTGTTTATCTCAAATTTTAAATTTGTTGAATCTTAAACATAATAAGAAAACTGAATTTTTCTATGTGCACAATACACAGCTTTTACAAAGTCTATTCACCTTGGCAATTCATTTCATACACCGAATAATATTGATTGTGAGTGACATTCCACAGTTGAATAAAATCATGATTTTTCATACCAAAACTCCTCAAATTGATTAACCAAAATGCCCATAAATTTGCGCAAATCCGGCAACAGTGTTTATAAGTTTTATTTTTTTAATTATACTTTAATCTTTATTATTTTCAATATTCTGAATTATGAATTAAGAATATACAGATGTGTAGAGTTTTGTAAATGGTAGAGGGTAGGAAAAAGGCAAAAATACGAGATTATGTGTTACAAAATCAAACAGCATGAGAAATACATTTAGTGGAAAAGACATTTACAAAATAATTTGTATTTTCAAATGTGTTAATTAAATTTAAAACAGTTTCTTTTTGATTGTTTTGAAAACTTTAAATAATTTTAAGAAATTTAAAACAACAAATAAATTAAACTAAAAAAAGTATAAATTATAAAAAATACATACACATATACATCTACATACATATATGTATGTAAGGACATACAAACACATGTGTACAGATTTGTTATGCTGTTTCGTTGTACTTCTATTTAAGAAAGTGCATAAGAGAGAGAGAGAGAGAGAGAGAGAGAGAGAGAGATAACGTTAATGAATATGATAAATTAAGCAAGAAATCTTGACTATTGTTATTATGTAATAGCAGTGTTGTTTTGTTTATTCTGGTTTTTATCTATTTGTTATACATATATATAATTTTTTCCTAAAATTTTAGAGTTGTATATTAACTTTTTGTTTTTTTAGTTTTAGCTTTTTTATAAATTTTTGTAAAGATTTTATTTTTTTTTTTTTTTTTTGTGTGTGTTGGCAACTAAAACTATATTTAATTTAATGTTAAAAAATGGTAAAAGCGACAAATATTAAAATATATAGAAATTAAAAAAATGCCTTTTTCTCATCTACATAAATGAAAAAATAATGGCTCTATTTTATACATACATATATTAGTTTTTTATAGTTGATGTTCCAATGTTCTTAATTAAAAAATGGTAAAAGCGACAAATATTAAAATATATAGAAATTAAAAAAATGCCTTTTTCTCATCTACATAAATGAAAAAATAATGGCTCTATTTTATACATACATATATTAGTTTTTTGTAGTTGATGTTCCAATGTTCTTAATGTAAAAATTTTAATTAATTACTCTGTTTCAGCTAAAGTTTTCAGCTGTTTCTTTTCCACACAAAAAATATAAATTATAATAACAACATATATATAAAATAAAAAGTAGGAAAATGAAATAATTTTAAAATTAATAACTAAAAATTACGCGATTTTAGACTTTTTAGCACACGGTGGCTGTGGTAGCAGCTGTGTTTCAGCTTCTAGTCAATTGATATCCAAAGTTTTAGCCTGCTCCCAAGCAAAACCATCACGACCAAAATGGCCATAAGTACTTGTGCGCTGGTAGATGGGATGCTTCAAATTGAGGTCCCTTTTTACGAATTAAGGAAAAATAATAAATAAAATATATATTGCAATAAAAAAAAATCAGAGATATTTTAATTTTAAACTTACTTAACAATCATGCCAGGTCTCAAATCAAAGTTTTTCTTAATTATATTCAACAGCTCTTTTTGTGTCTTGTGTGAGGTGCCGTAATCGAAGACAGTAATGGATAGAGGCTCTGCCAAGCCGATAGCGTATGATACTTGAACCAAGCAGCGTTTGCACAAACCAGCCTTAACCAATGATTTTGCCACCCAACGAGCAGCATATGCAGCCGACCTGTCGACCTTAGTATAATCTTTGCCGGAAAAGGCGCCACCACCATGAGCACCCCAACCGCCATAGGTATCGACTATAATTTTGCGTCCAGTCAAACCAGCATCACCCATGGGGCCGCCGATGACGAACAACCCGCAGGGATTTATGTGTACAACCGTATTGGCATCGAAATATTTGGCAGGAATGACGACTTTCACTACTTTGTTCATAACCTCAGAGCGCAAATCTTCGAGGGAGATCTTTTCAGAGTGTTGCAAGGAGACTACAATGGTATGAACGCGTTTGGGAACAGCAGCGCCTTGATCAAACAAGTATTCGCAAGTGATCTAAAAGGTAAAGATATGTATACTTATTAGTGTTTTTCATATGGGAAAATTTCCCGGCAAATTTATGCGGGAATTCCCGGGATTTATTTTTTTTTATTTTTATTTTGTTATGGAAACTTTAGTTTATATGTAGCAAAAAAGATAAAACTGTACAACAACTAAGGCCGAGTTTACATCTAGCACACGTGTGCTCTGAGACTTAGAAACCTTTTTTTTGCCAAAAGCGGAACGCGACGTTATTCTGTACTAAAGTCCTATTTCCAAAGAAATAATTTGTAAAATTTTTTTAATAATATAATTTGTTTTTTTTGCGTTAAATCAATGCATTGGCCTTGCATTTACATATAGTATTGGTATTTATGCATTACTATTATATAAAGAACTGAAATGGTATTATTTTTTGACTAGCGTGTTTATAAAACGTTACTATTTAATTGATCTCATGAATTATAATTTGTTTTTTGTTGAAATAGATTAAATTAAAAAAATTTTTGTATTGTTTTGCATTGGGCGGGAATTCCCGGGAAACCGAAAACTCGTTCCCGCTTTCCCGGGAAATGAAAAAAGTCCGGGAAAAGAAAAACTCTAATACTTACTTAAATTAAATTTTAAGAGATTTAGACGAAACAGCAATTTCCCGGCAAACTTAATAAGTTGTATATACAATGAAAAAATAAGTTAATCACAAATATAGTGAACAGCAAGTGGAATTTTTGTCCCCGTGAAATTCCCATTCCCATCGAAGAGAAAATTGCTATCGTGAATCTCCCGTAAAATGTTTTCCCCATTATCAGTTCCATTGAATGTAAAAAAGGGAAGAAGATTTGTTACGCTTAAAAACTAATTGAAAATCAAAAAAATTTATCTTTAATAATAAGACGTTAAACGTCAAAGCGTGAGCGATTTTTTCTTCTGTGTGGTAAAAAAAAAATGTTTATTGTTTAATTCAATGAGAGATACAGAGACTCGTTGAGAGGATTTGTATGTATTTTGTTCTTCTTTTGTACAAACTCTGGTAAATAAATTCAGCTACAGCATCTATACCCCTTTTAGACACGTAATGTTTACTTTGCAAAGTCTTAATTCAGCTGGATAATAGACAGAAAGAGAAAGTAAGTACTACTGCCTATGTCATTCATACAGCTGAATTAAGAATTTGCAAAGTAAACTTTGCATGTGGAACATGGATAATACAGTTTTTAGTATAGTAGATGGTATAGGCATAGTTAATTAAAAACATATGCAATTTGTTCTTGCCGTGTTTTAAATTTACCACGATTTATCAAAGCTACAATATGTAAAAGATCTACAATAGCCAACCGTGAATACCGCTATTATTCTATTGCTTTAAATTTTAATGGGCAGGACGGATATACGAATTCAGCGTAACTTTGTGCCTATATTAAGCTTTTATTGTTATCGAAATTTGGAATAAGAAAAAAGGTCAGCACATGATCTTATAAATATCATCAGTGTTGCCAGATTTCTCTTTCAGCTATTTTAAAAAGTTCAGTAGCTTCCAAACGAAGTCGGCGTTTTGGGCCGCTGCCGAGTCGTTGTTGCCGTATTTTTAATTTACCACGATTTACCAAATATATGTAAAACATCTACAATAGCCAACCGTGAATACCGATAAGTTTTCGTTGGAACGGCACTAATTGAAATAATTCTTACCTGTGTTTTAGAATCGGGACGAGCCCACCAGAAGTCACCGGAACGACGCAGTTCAGCGATTTTTTCATTCAATTTGTGCGCCAAATTAACCGTCAACGGCATACATTCTTCAGTCTCATCAGTGGCGTACCCAAACATAATACCCTAAATTTAAGATTTAAATAAACGAAATATTAATTTTAATTCTTAATGTACTTTACTTTGTGAACTTGGACAATAATAAAGCAGCCAAAAACCAAAGTAGGAGAAAACATATATACAAACATTAGAATCTACAAAATAAATCCAATATTAAAAGCAAACAGAAAGCAATGAGTATAGATATGATTTAATATTAAAGATTAAGAATATGTTAATATGTATGAGAAAAGAAACTTTTTTTTTAATTTAGTACATGCATAAGTTTGTGTGCATATTTTCTTTACAAAAAAAAATATAATTACAATTGAAAAAAAAAGAATTTTTTATTGAAAATTTAAAAATTGTGAAAGAATTTTAATTGAATAAGAATCGAAATAAAAAAAACTAACACCAAATATAAAAAGAAGTGATATGTGCAGAGAAAAAATTTAAAAAAACACCAAAAAAACTTATTATTCTTTAAAACAATAGGAATTTAATTTTGAAAGTGAAATTCGAAAATTGAACATGATTTCGAAATAATAACAAGTTTCTTTATTAGATGGGCCATAAAATATACATCCATTTGAAATGAAATAATGTTTTTATTTGAAAAAAAAAGATATGTATGTGTGCTTTGGCAAAAACAAAAATAATTAAAAATATTACGATTAGACTACAAACAACTTCTTGAAACATAAATAATTGTTTAGCTTAGAAGACATAAAGAAATATACATATCTGTGCATACATACATATGTATGTACATATGTACAAATATCGAAAGAAAAAACAAATAAATTCTAAATAACAAGTGATTATTTGTTTGCACACCTGGTCTCCGGCACCGATCTCTTCTTCGCAACGATTAATATGCACTCCAGCTGCAATTTCAGGTGATTGTTGGTCCAGGGCTAACAATACGTTGCATGTTTTATAATCAAAACCTTTTCATGTTTTTTTTTCATTTGTTTGTTTTAATATTTAATTAAAAAAAATATTTATGGCGGAAAAAGAGAGAAAGATTGCACACAAAATGATAATTAATAGACCATTAATGTTAATTGATGTTTATTTTGTTTACAATGATTTAAAAACTTACTGGTTTAGAATAAAATCAAGAAGATAATATATCATTGTACAGATTAAAGTTTAATGAGCCCATAAAATTAAATCTAAATGTTTTTTTTAGACAATCACAAACACAGTAAATTTATTGCATAATTATAACTGCCAACGTTGTTTGCAATCTGTCAAATACGAGTATTTTTGATATATAAATCCCAAATGTTATATCATGCATGTTATAATTATCAATGATAGATTTTATGCTTTAATGTTTAATTCGAAATTAAGTTTTCTTTTCAAAAAGAATTAGGCGAACATTTTCAAATAAACTCTTCAGTATAAGATTTCAAGTTGAGTTTTGGACATTCTAAAATGATTTAGAGAATACAAAAGTAAAAATTTCAGCGAATTCAGCTGTTAAGATATTGTCAAATACAGCTTAATTTTTGAGGTCCTCGAACATCATTAAAATCAATTTTAAGTATTCTGTTTCTTTACAATTTTATGTTTACCATAATGTTACACGCAAAGTTAACTTTGTAAAGTCTTAAGTTTGCTGGAGAGAAGGGGAAAAAGATTGTGGCTGAGTAAAGACTTTATTGTACTCGCAAATTGGATTTGTTCTCCGTTCGTTTCTTTCGTTTTTTTTTCTTCGTTACGTATAATTACTTCCTGGCATAGTGAAAATCTGTCAAACTTAACTTTGTTTAAAAGAAAATTTAAGAATCTTTGTCAAAGACCTTTATCACGAGTTGCATTCAATTTTCGATCTGATGCCTCTGGCATAACTACCGCTAGCGCGAAATCTTGAATCATTATACGTTCTAGTTTGCGAAATATAGCGACTTCAAAATGGGAAAATTTAACAAACTCGCTATATTTCGCAAACTAGAACGTTTAATTATTCGAGATTTTGCACTGATGGCGAGTTATGGCGGAGGCATCATTTCTACAAAATTTCATAAAAATCGGAAGCGAAAATATTCAAAATGTTACTTTTATTACTTGGGTATAAATGCCTTTCGGCGGGAGCTAAATGATCCTTAAGGTAATATTCTTAGAATTTTGTGTATATTTCGTTTTTGCTAGGCGCCTGTTGCTTTTTTCTCACACGAACAAATCGACCCACTCTAAGGTATACGCATGATACAATAATATAAAGGTAAAACCATTCTCTTTTCGTCGCCATATTAACCTTCTGACATTTGTCCCGATTATTTTTTACTCTCAAAATTAATGCTACCGTATTAATTTGTAAAATCCGAGCATTTTGTTTATTTTTTGACTTTTTGTTTTGTTAATTTAAAAATTAAAAAGAAAAAATTATCTAATCAAAAAAATTGGACTGAGCTGCATATATTACAATAGCTGCACTACCAAGAAAGGTCTCAATGTTCTGCGAAGAAACAAAACAGCAACAACTGTAACAGTGGCATGCGATAAGGAACTAAGCTGTATAACACATATGTACATACATATGTAAGTGTTTAGTCTTTCGAGCAATTGGTTGTGAAGATTGGCCAACACAAATTGAAATTGCTCATGTTATGTCTGGGTTTAGCTACGTTGCAACATTGTGTGGTGCCATGCCGTTGGCACACAATGGAGAACTTGTCAACAGCGAGTTGTTAAGAGTGAGGTTTTAGGACATGGTGTCGGTTTATCTACACATGTGGCAGTGAACTTATTAGTATTGCAGCCGCCAAGGTTTGGATGGTTTCAAGCGAGTCTTGTGGGTTTCTAAGTTCGCGAAACCGGGCCAGGTAAAATTAAACTTATCCAGAAAGTTTATCATGATGTCAATATTATTGAAAAGTTGGAATACAAGAAAATCGCTGCTCATAGTTATTTATGTACATTGAAATAATAATCACCCTTATTCTATTTGGCGTCGGCAACATAACACGACGTCGTTTTTAATGTTGTTTAGCAAATCGGTATTCCCGTAGATAGTATTGCCATTTATCGATGACTGTCAGCATATGTTTGGTATTCTGAAAGAAACATTGATGTTGATGTTGCCGTTCATTTTGTCGTCAGTGTTTTTGATGTCGTGTTCTGTTGTGTGCATGCCTCAACGAATTTGAAAAAGAATTTAAATGGTAAAAAAAGTGAAATATAAATAGATATAAAAATGTACATATTTATTTGAAAAAAGTTCTTAAAAAAAATATAATATGGACAAAATTAAAATTACCAAACCCAACCAATTTGAAAAGCTTGTGGAAGAGTTGGAAAAGTCCTTCTTTTGCTAGAGGATTCCGCAGGGGCACTATTCCTAATAATTTCAAGGTGCAGTGGGAAAGTGAGACTGCACTAAATTCCCTCGGTCCACCAATTAGAACTAGTGGTGGATGCCAAAATGTAAGGTAAATAGTGTGTTGGGAAAGTATACTGTATGATAAAATTTTTTTACAGGCCTGGCGTGACTTGAGGTTTAAATTAAAAAAAAGGTTGCAAACAACAACAGCAAAGCAAATGAAGGCGGGTTATAGAAACAATTAGCACTGAGTACCTTTGGAGGAAGCTTTAATAAACGTTGATCTGATCCCTTTAGTTTCAAAAGTTAGGCTCTATTGTATCCAATACATTCCTAAATGATGTTTTTTTCATCCTAAAATATTTGTAAAATATTAAAAGGATGAACATTACCCATTATTTTCCAAAAACATGAGAGAACTTATCACATACTTTTCCGTGGGTAACTGGCAAATGATGACTTTTGTCTGAGAAATCTTATTTTCACTATTAATTTTTTTTATTTTCATCGTCTCAATAGGAAAGAAAAACATTTTATTTTAATTTATTTACAAAGCTTTTACTTATACAAAAATACTTTTACCAAAAATAATAAACAAAATGAACCAGCTGACTCAAATATTAGATATGTGTATTGTATTTATCGATAAATAG
The DNA here is from genome assembly GCA_949987645.1 of Tachina grossa. Classification (NCBI taxonomy): domain Eukaryota; kingdom Metazoa; phylum Arthropoda; class Insecta; order Diptera; family Tachinidae; genus Tachina; species Tachina grossa. The sequence continues at coordinate 34,746,305 of OX465275.1, forward strand.
GCAACGTCGTCATAACACTGTTAGGGAATACAAAGTTAGCATTGATGTTGTGTTATATTGATGTTGTTTCAAAATTGATGACGATGTTGCCGACGCCAAATAGAATAAGGGTGATTGTTTATGGAAAATAAAATTCAATTATTTCGATTCGACAAAAAAACTGGGTGTTATAAGTTTGTAGTGTGTGTCTGTGTATCTGTGTGTGTCTGTGTACCTGTGTGTGTCTGTCTGTCTCCGTGTACAGACCAAACGGCTGGGCGGATTTTGATTTAGTTTTATCTGTTTGAAAGGTGACTAGATCGAGAGGGTTCCTAGCTATGTTGTAAGAAAATCGGTGTAGCCGTTCAGAAGATATCATAATTCTCTAAATATAATCGAAGGTTTTTAAAATTTTTAATATTTGTTATTATTTAGTCGCCTCACGAGACTAATTTATCTGGCATAAAATGTATACGTATACACGGCTTTGTGTGTCGGTGTTTTTCGTATTCATCCCTGCAAATAACACAACTAGTCCATGCATGTAGGAAGTACTCAATAAAGTACAAGGGCTAGTCCAAAACTAGTTGAAATGTATTTCAAACATGGTCGATTTAACATTGCGATGTCCTAGGGATATCGCTTTATTAACGCCGTTTCTTTACATCGATGTTTTTAATAACGATGTTGAATTCGTAGCCGTGAGGCATTTGATTATCTGGCAAATTCAATAAATAAATGAAACATTTGCTAAATTTTGTAGGTCACATTACACATATTTCGTTACCCTCATGCCCAATTAATACAACATTTAAAAAAAATATGTATTAAACAATAATTTTTAAACTCAAATTACACATTTCAAAAAGCATTCCTAAATGAAAGTTGCCATTATATGGCAATGTTCTCCTCTCTGTTTACAAAAAAAAACAATAATCAAATAATCGGGAAAAAAGTCATAATTAATTTTGTACGTCAAATGTGGTTGTACCTTTATATTATTGTATCATGGGTATACGTATGTAAAAAGAAAGCATGTTTTCTTAATTAATTGTTTTTCTTTCATTAAGCCACATAAATTTAATTTTAGGGCCTGATCCACGATATCGACAACGTTCGACTTGTCGCACACTTACATTTGGAACAACAATAAAATATCAAAATTTGTTTTTCTTTTGAATGTAAGTGTACGACAAGTCGAACGTTGTCGACATCGAGGGTTTGGCTTTTAGTCCTAGTTTATATTACGGAAGTCTTATTGCTAAGCTGATTAGGTTGTTAGGAGAGAAAAACGTTTCTGTTCCCCTCGTCTCTCTCCCCATCAAACTAATCAGCTTAGCAACTTATTGCATAGTGTAAACTAGGACTTAATGGCAAATAATTTTGTTTGTTGATCAGAGATGGAAAGTGGCATTTTTGTATTTGTTAATGAATAAAATTAAGAAATTAGTAAATTAATTATTAATCATTAATTAATTATTAAATTAATTACATAAAAAATAGTAAAAATAAATGAATATGTGTGAAGAATTTCATTTTAAATGTCAATTTCTAAAATATTATCAAACAAAATACATACATCAGAAAAAATACAATTGTATCATGATTTCCATCCATGGTTCTGATATGAATAAAAATTTCATATTATAATATTCATATTGCATATTAGTGTTGCAACTATGGTTTTTTTTCTGCTAAAAGTCAGTATGTATACTTAGAAAGGTGTGTGAATAGGGTACATTGCAGCTGTTTGGTTGTAGTTTTGGAAAATGTGCAGTTAATGGATTTTGTTTTGAATAAAAATCTTGATAAATCGTCGTTTGGTTATTGGTTTGCTGCAGATATAATGTATTTTGAATATACTGTGCCGCAAACCAATAACCAACCGACGAAATGTCAAAAAAAAAACTTGGTGTAAACGGTACAGATTTTTATGAAGATTTTAATTAAAATTTCCTAGATTTTGTGCTGGTGTAAATTATTTATTAATTACGATAACGGGAATTAAAAAAGAGAAAACATTTGTGAGGAAAAATTACTCACAATTGAAATTTTTGGGAAAAGGGAAAATATTTTGAGGGAAAAAATACTCAGGATCGGGATGAATATGTTGATTATATATGTACATATATGTGACAGCGCATAGAGAAAGGGACCTAAGGGTAAAAAAATCAATTTTCATTTTTTTTTTTTATGTGGACAACATCTGAGCATCGTCGATCGGTCTCATGATCCCATGCCCCAAAAGTGTTCCCAGAATATGCGCGTTTTATGATTTGATGGTACACCAAAGATACACATATTTAAATCTTTAAAATGGCTCTCCTGAACAAAACTAGTTTTTACCCTTAGGTCCCTTTCTATTTTGCGCGTCACATATGTACCTATATGTATATTTATAATAGTTTATGGAAAAATGTTAACCCAGTATTTCTTTAAAAGTACATGCATTTTCGCCATAATTTGCCAGTAAATATAGACTGGCTCACTTAGATTCTCATTACATACATATGTATACATGTACGAACATACATATTTCATTATGATATACACTACTAGACCTTATTAAAAAAATTTGTTTTGTTTACAAAACGTCTAGCATATGAAAATCTCCATACAAAATTTGTTTTGTAAAACTTTTGTAAACAAATATTATATGTTGTGAATACGGCAGTATTTATATATTAAGAAATAGTCAATACCAAGCAGTGTCATGTTATTTTTTATTTTTTGGAAATACCAAATCTATTAGCGTTTTGTCACAAAAGCAAAAACTCTATAGCGTGTTCAATAAATCGCAATATTCCAAACACTTTGTATTGGCTAAATATGCATATTAATATGTGTTCAATAAATCGCAATATTCCAAACACTTTGTATTGGCTAAATATGCATATTAATATGTACATACATATGTATCGTATGTACATATGTATATACATATGTACATATGTCTACATGTAATCTCACATTTGAATCGCAAAAATGAATTGTTTTTTTTTCAATATTCTCTTGTTTTTTTAATGGCTTTGTTTTGTATTTGAAAGTTTTATGAGGACAATGAAAGGCCAACCAATGGTAGAAAAATAAACAAAATATAAGCTGAACAATATATCGTCACCTAAAATCCAAAAGGCCGTAACAACAAAAAAACTCAAAATAGACTTTTTGATTAATTATGATGTTATTAACCAAAATACATATTTCCTTAAAATTTTACTTACATATATTCAATAATACCGATTTTATTCATTATTCAATTTGGCACCTAACAAATAAATAGTTATAAATTTATAAGGTTTTTTGCTTACGTCCTTTTGGATTTTAGGTGACGATATGTATGTATGTAGCATAAATAAAATTTAATAAAAAACGAACACGCCTCACAAAAATATACTTCGCCAAAAAGTATATTATTTTAAAGAGGAAGAAATAGAGTGTTTGCGAGCAGTACCTGATCACCAGCGCCAACATTTTCTTCTTCGCGATTTACATGTACACCATTGGCAATATCGGGAGACTGTTGTTCAAGGGCAACAAGCAAATTTAATGTTTTCCAATCGAAACCTTTTGTTTTTTAAAAGTAATGAATTTTAAATATATTTCGACTTTCTAAATAGTTTGTTTTATTGTTCTAAGAAGTCCCCAATTTTTTAAAAAATTGTCTCAAAAGTCGTTCCTATTTCAACTTACCCTTTGAAGAATCGTCATAGCCGATATGTTTAACAGTTTCACGTACAACTTTTTGATAATCAACCACAGCCTTTGATGTAATTTCGCCGCATAATAAGATCATTCCAGTTTTAGCAACAGTTTCTGTAATTTGTTTTTTTTTTTAAATATAAACATTAATGTTTTGTAAATATTTAGATTGAAAAAATTATTTTAAATTGTTCATCTAACTCATAGAATATAATATCTTTACCTTAATATAGAAAGGCCCTAAGTCATTATTATTTTTTTATCGAGTTGTTTGTATATTTCGATAGAAGAACATCTAATGTATCGAAAAATGTAAAAATCTCGAATTCAAAAAATAATCAGTTATATATAAGTAACAAGGCTCTTTTATATAAAATTCAAAAGTTGTTCCCCAATGAGAGTGCAAATGAAATTTTGAATTTATGCTTCGAGTTATGAGGAACATAATATGACTTTACGTTATACGGAATTGTAAGATTTCAAAAAACTTTTCTTTAAAAATTTACTTAAAATGATGCGAAAATTTTATTTGAAAACTTAGAAGCAAATATCATAATTAATGCCTGCCGTGCACTTACTCTCGTAGAATACAACGTATCAAAGAGATTTGTTTATTTTTTAAAGTCGTTGTCGCACGCTTTAAAGCGTAGCAACGAGACTAATAAGCTCTAAAGTTTTATCTTTTGATTTGTTTATTATTTTTTATGACGTTAAAATAATATCAACTACTTTTAAGCAGAATTGAAGGAAGATCACATTACCTAAAATTCAAACGCAAAACGTAAATATATACGTAATCATGAAATATTCCCAGTATATTAGTTTTTTTTTTGCAAAGCTTAATTTTTTTGGGCTTTCAACAGTGTTGCCAAATTATTCGAGTTTAAAGTTGTTCGAATAAAGGTTGCACACTTTTGGAGTGAATATTCGAATTGAGAAATTTATTTGAATAATTTTAAAAAGTACATTTTTATATCAATTATTTCATTGATTCCTTTTAAATAATAAAGGTATTCATTTCAGTTTTTTTTATAATTATTAAATTATATTTTTCCATTTTTACCAACAAAAAAAAATCTGAAATGAATACCTTTAATATTTCATGAATAATAAATTTTTTTAGCTTGTTTTTTTCACTTTTCATAGATTTTGATTGATTTCACACTTGGTGATACGATTAAAAAGACATTAAAGCCATATCAAGCATTTATATTTTTCCACAAAAATTAAATTAACCCTTAACGTACATATGTGATTAATTTCTACAACATTTTTTACAGTTTTCCAACATGATTCGTAGACTTTTTATATCGTTTAATAATACGTTATCATTTAGTGCGAAAACTGCATCAATTTTTGAATCTTCGTTTGAGTCATTTTGATCATAAAATAACCGTAAAAACAATGGCGCATATTCAGAAATTATCACTAAATGTTAACTTTTTTAAGTACCTATTTAAGTTATTCATAGTTGATTACTTTCAGCAGTAAAAGTTTAGACTTAATTAAGGGTAAAGCTGTAACTAAATACCAGCTAACTAATACATTCAAAGAACAGCTGGTTGATTTCATTTACAATTTATTTGAAAAGTAAAATCAATTTGTGGCTATTTAAAATGCACAAAACACAAATACTCTTTATTTTCTAACATTTTTCTACATAATAAGCTTTCCTTTTTATATTTACTTCTTGCATTTATTTCTATTGCGTCCAAAAAAAATATCCATATAAAGCAATAAAATAAATTAGAGATGTATTTTTGGTCCACAAAATTCTATTGAATATATTTTTTTTTTAAAGGCCCATATTTTAATTGATTTATATACAGACTATAACCAAAAAATTACTTTTATAGATTTGTAAAATTTTTTTAAAGAAATAAAACTGTTTTTAATAGATTCATAAGCTTTTTAATTACCCAGCAAAAAATAAAATGAGTACTTCTTTAGAAAGTACTTCTAAATTACTTCCAAAATAGGTTATCTAAAGTAATGACAAGTCACCTATTTTATTATTATTATTCTCTAAAATAAAAACCCATTAAAAAAGTGATGAAAAAAAGTAGAAAAAGCACCACAACTACTGATACGAACTATTTCAAACTCCGAGCAAGCCCGTAAGCTAATAAATTGACTGATTGGTTTAATTGTTTAAAAGTACCAATTCTTCAACTTCATAAATAAACGAAAACTAGAACAGATTTCCCTGCTTTTTTCTTCTGAGACAATTATTTTAATGAGTAGAATACTTTTAGGAATTAAGTAGCTTCCAATTGGGTTAGTAAATAAGTGAATAAGCACCACTTCCTAAATCATAGATTTAAGTGCTTTAGAAAAGTGGTTAAGAACCACATCCTAAATGTAAAATATATTGGATTTACTTCACCAATAAAAAAATCACACTTTATTTTAGAGTTTCTATAGCAAATAAAAAGTAAATCTTATTCACTCAAGGGTTGTTGAAAACAAACCACTTCGCTCCAATGACACGCTAATGTAAAATTCACTACTTTTTGCTCGGAGTTCGAAGTGCTTCGTATTAGCAGTTGTGGTGCTTTTTCTACTTTTTTTCACCACTTGTTTGCTGGGTAATTACATAATTTATCGTTCAAAATATAATCGACATTTTATTCTCTCTACATAACAATATGCAAGGTTGCATTTCGTTTACCAGCTGAAAGCAGTTGCTGCACTACCCAGCAAAAAAAGTGAGGAAAAAGAATTAGGAAAAACACCACATCTACTGAATCGAACCACTTCAAATTTAGGTAAAAAACCAATGAATTTTACATTGACGTGTCATTGGAAGGAAGTGGTTTGCTTTTGACATTTTTTAAACTCAATAAAAATCATGTTTTTGATGCTATAAAAATCCGAAACTCGGAAGTGAAATAATTCACTTCAAAAAAGTAGTTAAAAAGTGTTTTATTCAGTTATTAAAATCACTTGTATATGGTTTGAAAGGAAAAAAGGTTAAAGTATTTAATTTTTTGTTATTTTATTCCATTGTTATTTTTAATAATGCAAATGTTTTGATTTGAAAAGCCCTAAAATGTAATAAAAAAAAACATTTGTATTTGGCTTGACCCAAGAAAGCAATGACTTTGCTGAAAACAAAATAGTAATTTAAAATTCTATTTGATATGTGGTTAAAAATAACTTCTGTAACATCTAAAAATATGCATTAGATACTTTCGAAATAATTTAAAAGCGGTTTGTAAGGAAGTACTCCTTTTATTTTTTGCTGGGTAGTTATGAATTGTGAATAAGAGCTATAACTATCTATGAACTATATTTTAGCTTCTATATATTAGTTTCGACTTTGGTTACGATTTCTGAATATGTGCCAATATACTTTCAATTCTTTTGTTCTGCTTTTTAGGTAATTTTTAAAACTTGCTTGCATATTATTTAAAGCTTGCAGAGTTAAGGAATAATATTCCAGTCTTGAGTTATTTTTACACGCCTTTCATTGATTCGATTCTTAAAATGCTTAAAAGTAATTCTGTAGAAAATCTATTTTTTTTCTTTTGATAGGAAGTTATAAGACACTATTAAAGAGGCATTATATTTTTTAGCTTCTTAATTCTTATATAGAGAGGCTTCAAGATCAGAAAATAATTAGAGTTCGAAATTTTTATGTTCTGGCAATTAATCCAAATTCTCTTTAAAACCTATTTCATCAATTCTATTTAAATATCAATTCATATTTAAAAGTCGTTTTTCATAATTTTTTTTTATGAAAACTAACTTTAATTTTGAATTGATATTTAGGGACAATCCCACGATATCGACAACGTTCGACTTGTTGCACAATTACATTCAAAACAAAAACTAATTTTAATATTTTGTTGTTGTTTCAAATATAAGTGTGCGACAAGTCGAACGTTGTGAAATAGGCTCTTAATGAGATATGACCACATATTTATATCAAGAAGCCATATATTTAGGAGAACTCCACGAATAATCAAGAAATAATGTTATATTTAGAAAAGAGTGGTATAATATTTTAATAGAAAATAAGACATATGTTTAATTACCACAAGCAACTTTAGCATCAGGATCCTGTTTTAAATGTGCATCCAAAATAGCGTCACTGATTTGATCACACATTTTATCTGTAAGAAAAGAGAAAAGAAATATATTTTAATAATAAAAAAACTAAACCACATTTTCTCATTTAATTATAAATTGTGCAATAGAAGAAATCGCACGCGCATTTACTTGAAACCAAAAAAAAAAAAAACACAATATAAATTTAAAACAAAACTTTTTTTCTTTCGCCTTGCATTTGTAAGCGAAATTCAATGCCAATATGTCTAGAGCAAACGTCACACAAAAAAATTTTATTATTTTTATAAGTATGTATGTACTCGTATATAAAAATAAAATTTGAAAAAGAAATAAAAAAATAAAACTAAAATATATAAAATTTCTTAATGTGTGTGTATGTATGTAAAAGAATACCATTTTCAATTATGGCTATACATATTTGAAAACCGTGTAAACATACATTTGCCAAATGTGCAGCTTAATATGTACATACATACATACATATGTATGTATACACATTTGTAGTTTTTTCCCTTTTGAAATGTTGGTCAAAAATTGACGATCAGATGTCATATAAGCGCCAACTTGATATTAAAAGCAAAGTTTTCAAAAAGTCTAATATGATATTACTATTTATAATCGAAATAATAATAGTCAGCAAAAATAGATCGACTATTTCATGATTGGTTTTCACTCTTTGCAGTAAACTATGCTTGTAGATCTTGCTAATGTAGTAGACGTTGCTAAAGCAACAATAAATATTAATCATACAGCAACAACAAAATGTAGTGAACTATAATTATATTTATATTATTTGGCTTGATTTGGTCATTTTAGTATTTGAATAGCAAATAAATTATTTTCCATGTGGGCAAATATAATTTCCAATTTTCCGCTATAGGAAGTTACTGATTTTATTCCAATTTTCAAAGAAAATCCGTCCAGCCGTTTAGAAGATATCGCATCTTTTCTAGATATGTTCGGGGGTTTTTACAATTTTTAATTTTTGTTATAAACTACTAGGCCGACCAACTTCACAGTCGAATCAGCTCTTAACCTCGTGCCTAGAATCTCGTGATTGGTTCGAGAGATTCGTTGCCCACAAATTTCGAAAAAATCGTTTTTTTTTTTTTGTCTAATAACTTCAAAAGTATTCAGTCGATTCGATTTTCGATATCAACTGCCTTTTAGCCTTTTATTGGCTCAAGGTGCATCGGATGCTGGCAATCTGTAGCTAGGGAGAAGTTTCAGGGATGCAAGGTCGGCCAATTGCCATATTTTTGTTATAACTTCAAGTAATGCAATAATTGTAAATTGAACAAATATATACACCTGATTTGTAATTTCCAATACACATGAGTCATGAAGCTCTATACATTCTTTTTTTTATTATTTAATCTTAATAACCTCAATTAATTGTATCGCTATCGTTTGCGAACTTTTTTAATCAGGGCTCAAATCGTCACATCCGTGATCGTATCGGCAATCGTACGAAAACAAATTAAGTAATGCGTCAATCGTATGAGCTGAATAGGATTTCAGTACGTTCACGTATGTCATAATCCGAAAATGGTGTTTTTACGTGACGTGTTGTACGTTCACGGATGTGACGATTCGACCCCAGAATTGGCGGAGGCCATAAAAACTTCAGGAGGGATCGTTGTAAGCCCTAATTTCATATAAGAAAATATTGCTCTTTTCTAAGAGATCCCGTAGGAAATTTCTACGCATTGTTGCTCCTGCCATCTAAATTAAAAAAAAAACTTACAATACATACAAAAATTTACAACCCAACGAGTGAACCCCGCAATTATTTACAGAAATTGCACGATTATAGAGATTATCAATTTTAAAAATAGAAGTCGATTTACAAAACAAAAAACAAATATTAAAAAAGGTCAACAAGCAATTAGTACATACATACATATGTACATTTATACGTATGTACATACATATTCATATGAAGTAATTTTCCTTTCCAGAGGAATAATATTGTTCAAAATAGTATTGATAAGAGCGTCACATGCAACGTGTGGTCAGAGTAGGGTTTGCCAAAAACCGTGGAAATTAGAAAACCGCGGTAAGCTACTAAAACCAGTCAGTTTCGGTTCGGTTTCGGTTTTAAAAATATACATGTATATAAATAGGTATGTATGCTGGAAAGATAAATGATGATTTAAAACTAATCATCCCTATCGTTAAAAACAAATGGAATTGTTCTTCATGTGAAATTTTCATTCCCCTCGAAGAGAAAAATGATATCTTGAATGTTATCTATTTCCCCGCTATCATTTCACGTGAATGTAAAAAAAGAAGAATTTTTGTAAAGCTTAAAAATTAGTTGAAAATCGGACATTAGTTTAATAAAAAATCACAAAAATTTTATGTTATAAATGAATTTTATTTAACTTAAAGTTGTACTCATGGAGGCGCTTCTGTTGATTTAGCTATTTTTTTCATTAAGTATATCACCGTGATGCACCACAATGAAATTTACTATCTGTGATCTGATGAAAAAATGTGTTGTAGGGAATTATTGTTAACAATCGTAAGCATTACATACTAATCTTGTCCCAAAAATTAATAGTTTCGACTTTTAATATATATTTCGAAGAAAAGTATCGAAATTATTCGATGTAATAGTTCAGTTCGCCTGCAAAAATAAAGTAAACAAAACCAAGGGAAAAGTGAAAAAATTCACGTGAAAAATATTCTGCCTTGTCATGTTTGGCGTATTTCAAATACGACTACGAATGTTTGGTAATATATTAAAGAAGACAGTTTTTCTTTAATCTATTGCCAAACAGTCGTAATCGTATTTGAAATAGGCCAACCACGATAAGGCAGATTATAAATGATAAGGGGAACCAAAAAGGGAAATATTTCTGGGAAAAATTTTTCGAGGGAAAAAATTGTTACTATAGGGGTGTGATAGAGTTTCTCTGGTTTGTATTAAATTCAGGTACTTATATTAGAAAAGGAACATTTAGTAGTGAGTACGTGTATAAAAAGCTTAAGAATAAAAGATTTGTATTAAATTATCCAAGTAATAAAATTTCAGAAACGTTAAAGCGTTCAATGTAGAGTCGTTTAAGTGAAATCTTATTTTTGTGCAGAAGTTACCAGCGACAGAAAACACTCTTTCGCTTTCAGTTGAAGAGGGCTTTATTGTGTTATTGCCTTGTGAAGCAATAATATGTTGGTTGTTTTGTTGTTCGTTTTTTTATAAAGTACAAATTCTTGTCGAAGAACGTTAAAATTATCGTCTTTTTGCTTTACATCTGCTAAAGATTTTTTGATAACAGATTACAATTCTTCCTTTAAAGAATTGTTATCATTTTCTTAAATATTTTAAAATTTTTTTTAGTCCCAAATCACACTATGCAAGTCTTATTGCTAAGCTGATTCGTTTCAGGGAGAGAGAGACGAGGGGAACAGCAACGTTTCTTTTCCCCCGTCTCTCTAGCCTAACAAACTAATCAGCTTAGCAATAAGACTTGCATAGTGTAAATTGGGACTTACCTTTCATTGTTACAGAATACTTAGTAATGTATAAAAGTCTTCAATGAAAAGTACATTTGCTGTATTTTAAAAAAAAAAGATAATAATGTTAAAGTAAAACTTAAAAACCGACGCTTTTTTTTGTCGGTTTCGGTTTCGGTGTAGAGAAAAATTACTAGATACGTTTTTAAGTAGACAGAAATCTTGGGAACTTCGCCCATTATTTCTCAAATCGAGCGCAAAACATGCACGAAAGGTATATACATACATATGTATGTACTTCCGTAGTAATTTGCTCACTACAACGTTTTCAGACTTTTCTTAATAAATATATGTGACCTTCTTCGAGAAAAGGTGTCAAAAAACGGGTTTGGACTTAAGAGTAGATTTTGATACCTAAAAGGGTGTAGAAATAAGATGGAATGAGTTTTTCTCAAAACTTCATTTTCACACACTAGGTCCATTTTATCGGAGAAGGGCACATATAGTGCTTTTGCTGTGTTCATAGCTGTATATGCATGATTAATACATAAAATTTTATGTACTTAAGCATTATCCCTGAATCACTTTCAGTGATTAGAATTTCTTATCAAATCGTATAATAATTTATTTCCGCTGTCATTCACTAACAAATTTAAGTTAGTTATAAGTGGAAAATCAGAAACAAATAATAGCGATGATGGGCTTTCACAGATAATGATTATCAAATAAAGAGCAGCTCGTTTAAAATTTGGTTGTGAATGTTACCAGTGCCAAACATGTAATACGGCAAGATAAATGAAGAAGTTTCAAAATGTAAGGCAGCTTGATCGAGCTAAAAGCAACAAAAAAAATAACTAACAGAATTAGTCCTCGTCCAGACTTGCAATTTTTGTTGCTGCAATTTCTTAAAATTCTGCTCTCAAATTGCATAAGTGAACACATTATGAAATTCTAATATTGCAATTATGCATTAAAAAAACTTATTACACAACAAATTTCCTTGAAAAATTTGCAATTATATTTACTTTTTGTTACATTTTTTTTTTTGTTTTTCATACAACTGAAGAAATAAAATTATAAAAAACGTCAAATACAACTAACAACTTGAAATTAACAATTACGAATTTCGATTCAAAAGAGAATTGCCGAGCACATGAAACTGTGTACCCCTCCCCAATCTTCTCACCACTCTCACCAATAAACTCAAGAATTGCTGCAACAAAAATTGCAAGTATGGACAGGGACTTACTTGACAAAAAAAAAAACCATAGCGGTATTCACAGTTGGCTATTGTAGCTTTGGTAAATCGTGGTAAATTTAAATCAGGGCAACAACAAAATGCATACATTTTTGAATTGAACAAAAAACATTTTTTACAAATTATTTTGTAACAAAATACATACGCACGTTTAAAATTTTTATTTGCGCAAATTTATTTTATAGCTATAGTGTATTTTTGTATAAAAAAAAGTTTGCAATAAAGAGGTTTTCTCAAGGGACTCAATTAAAAATGCGTTATATTAAGTTTTTCATTATAACGAAGTTTCACTGTAAATTGAAATGTATAAATTCAAAATAAAATATTGATTTCACAAGAATATAGAAAAAACACAACTTAAAATTACCAATAAAAATTGTATTTGAATATAAAATTGAACGAACGCATTATTTGAAATGTTTAATAAAACAAGGCAATGTATGGAAAACATCTCAAAATCGTCGTTATTAAGATCTTAAACACGCATGAGTCGTTAAATACAACAAATTAATACAACAATGCCGACATGTACATATTTCATTGCTAACAAATTATTTTTATAAAAAGAACAGACATTTTTAGAGAAGAGGCAAAACCGCCTTATATAACAAAATATTAACAATCTCGAAAGGTTTCAAACTGTTTCGGCAAATAAATAAAGATTTTATTACAACAATAACAACAATTCCTTCAGAGCAAGAAGCAAGCACTAATATTAAAGTAGTTGACAATTTTTCAATTGATACAGACAGGGCTTGTTTTGTTCTGGAACAAGCACATAGAATCTTTCTTGTTGCTATGGAACCTAATCTTCAGTAGTGAATTGCAAATTATAGAGGGATCAAAAAAAAAAAGTTTTAAAATCAAGAAGAAACAATTTCATTTTAAAAAGATATGTTTATGAAATAGAAGTTGGTTTGTTTAATTTTTTAAATAAGAGTGCACGTTTTTTGTTTTAAAATTGTTTCTTTATAAAAATAACAGTGTTATTCTTATTTTAAAAATTGTTTTAAAAAATACAGTATTTTTAAAACGAAACCCCAAAAGTTCCTATTTTTAAGTATACTTTTTTGGTTCAGTGTACGTACTTTTTTAATCGATTTACCATCGCAATTTTATGCTTTTTGAGTTAATTAATCGGATAAATCATTTATTTATCTCCGTTTAAATTAAGCGGAAACTACTGTAATTCAATTCTCTTAAAATAAATATTAAAGGCTTATAACCGAACACATGTGGAAACACAAGACCATATGTAGTATGTATGTTCATACATACATACATACTTACATACATACATATGTACATATCTCCATTCATATACATACATATGTACATGTATTCATACAAAAAACATTTTCTAATGAGAGACGTTGTCACCAAGCGAACTTGAAAGCGATAATTAGTCCCAATTTACACTATGCAAGTCTTATTGCTAAGCTGATTAGTTTGTTAGGCTAGAGAGTAGGGGGGAAAAGAAACGTTGCTGTTCCCCTCGTCTCTCTCTCCCTGAAACGAATCAGCTTAGCAATAAGACTTGCATAGTGTGATTTGGGACTTAGGAAAGGAAAAATAAACAAAAATTCTAATGAACAAAATTAACCCTAAAATCAAAAAGGTGTGTAAAAGTTGGTAGTAAGTATGCATGTACATATCGAGCCTTGTTTTCGATTTAATCGTAAGCGACAAAAATTTAATTTTTCAAGAGAACTTTTCTTTTTAAATATTAAATATGTTTTTTACATAAATTGTCGCTTACGATAAAATTTTGCAGCCCGTATCTTAAAGGTTATCAACAATTTTGATAATTCTGAATTATGGGTAGGCCCATAAAATTTTAATTTCAATAAAAAAGCATACTTTCGATAACATGTCGCTTACGATAAAATCGAAAAAAACGTTCGATATGTAGATATGTACATATTTATGTATGTATCAGAGAACGACAAAAATCACGTATTTCCTGATTTAATCATACTATAAATTTGTTATTCACTTTTAATCATGCAAAATAAATCAACATTGAGTATAATCATCATCGTAATGGTGAACGCTTCATTTAAGTAAATGTGAGTCCAGTGATCGAACATGTTTTATTCACATCATTCATCATACATTAAACTTTTGTTCATATTTAATCATGCAACAAAACTTAATGTTGAATAAAATCAGAATCATACTTACGAACGTATCGTTTGGTTAGTTGCAAGTAATTTCATACATGTTTTATTCAAATTTTTATATAATCAGGTTTTCATGTTGAATAAAATCAAAACAGAGGAGTTATGAAAAATATTATTGTTTTAATACAAATCAGTAAGCAAACACATTAAAAAGAAAAAATGGAAAACGACCAGGATTTTGTGCTAGACAAAATTTCTAAAAGTGTTTATACTTTATCACCGAGACGAAAAGGAAGAAGTGCAATATGGAGCATATTATCACAAATAAATATATATATATATATACAGGCAAATCTCGGTATAACGAATCTCGCTTTATCAAAAATCCGATATAACCAACGTCCAAATTTTTTACAGCAACTACCTTATATTACGAATATTATCCTAATTTTATACTGGATATAACGAATGATAAAGAAAAGATCGCAAAATAAAACACAAAAACTTGCTAGGAACATATCTCTAACATTTAGTTCTACCTTATATAGTCAATGTTTTGATAAATAGGTACATATGTGGTTTATATAATGAACGGCAAAAAATATTAAACAAAATCGACAGCCGCAATGAAAATGCAAAAAAATGTGATACCGGTACTTTGCATTAGGTAGATTATTTGAAAACAAATTACCCTTATTATTTTTATTGTATATATTGTATCTTGTCTACAATAATAATAATTAAAATAACACTTGAAAAAACTTTGCGATATAACGAATTTTTCGGTATAACGAATGGGCCTGACATTATATCGTTCGTTATACCGGGATTTGCCTGTATATATATATATATGTAAATATGTAAGTAGAAGGGCCATAACAAGTAATTGCAACTTTACAGGAGAAGGTATAATAGAAACTGTAATATTCACAATGTAACTTTTTTGTCCAATTGCTTGTAAAAGCGTTATTTTTTACACTATTGCATTAAATTTGTGACGAGGTGTATTTGTGTGAAATGTGTTGGAATCACTGAAAAACTTAATTTCGTAAAAAATAAGAAATATGGCTTTTCTACTTGATACCATCGGTATATAAATTGCTAAATACATAAGTACATAATATTCCCTTGTTTCTAAAAAATCATCATCACTTGATGCATACGCGCTCATACGCGCTCATTTTTGCTTTTTTGATTTTATTCATCATACAAATATTTGTTGATAATCAGAACGAACGCTTTTGCCTACTTATTTTATTTTTCATCAAAATAATTATGAATGGGAAAAAGGAGCAAACACCCGAATTTATTGGTATGATGCGACACATGTTTAAAGTCGTAGAGCCAACAACAACCGTATGATTGGAATGATTAAAAAGCAGCAACGATTTTGTATGTTGGAACCAGTTTGATTGTATGAACACAAAGGCATGCTTTTAGTACATATATTGATTACGTATGAATATTTTTTCAATCAGATTTTGTCGTTCTCTGGTATGTATGTATGTATATTAAAATAATAAGCAGAATAATAAAGTACATGGTTAATAAACATTCTACATGTAAACATACCCATTAAGGCCTTATTAGTGTTTTCGGTATGTTACTAAATTTTAATAGTTACTTTTTCTGTAATAACTTACCAGCTGTTTCTGACAAACAAAGAAAAAGTGATGAGTTTTGCATCATCCATTGTTATGTTTCAATATAATTTTATATTTTTGTAAAAATAATTTTTTTTAAATTCTAAAAGCACAAAGTGTATTTCAAAATGTTTTTATTTTATTTATGCTGTCAATTACAATTACTTAACCCTACGTCTACACTTGATATATTTTTATCATGACAAATATCAAATTCCATATAGAAAATAGTGCTAACAGAAAAAAAATTATTTTTCAATATAAAGTTTGACTTTTGTTATGATAAATATATGTATATCAGTACCTGGATTCTGTAACTTTTTGCGAACCGAAAATCGTAATATTTTTCGACACTATGTCCTATGGCCTGTCCCACTATGTCGACATATGTACCTACATATATATAATTATGTATATATGTACATATATTATCCCTGCAAGCAAAGTAATACGAAAATGATTCGAAATCGTATTGCTTGGACGAAAAATATTATTGCGACAACAATCATATTTATATTGCGAAGAGATACGAATGCAATACTTCTAGAAGATAAAACTGTGAAATTGCTAGATAATCATGTAATAGAACTATTAATGATATTGCCAGATTATCTTTAGGAAGATAATTTATTTATAACGATAGATTATGTCCTAAAGTACGATTTTACAATTTTGCTAAATTATCTGAAGTAAAAATATATCGTAAAGAATCGTAGTCACCCCTAAATTAAAACTACCATTAATTTTAGTACAAAAAGTAATTTCCTGAGCTAATGTTTAAAAAATTTTCTGATTGTTTTTATTAACCCCCGACTAAAAAGAGGGGTGTTATAAATTTTAAAAAACCCCCGACATTTTTCAGAAAATATGTTATATCTTCTAAACGGCTGGACCGATTTTCTTCAAGCATAGCTAAGAACCCTCTCGATCAAGTCATCTTTCAAACAGAAAAAACTAAATGAAAATCGGTCCAGCCGTTTGGCCTGTACGTGGACACGGACAGACAGACAGACACACACTACAAACTTATGACACCCCTTTTTTAGACGGGGGTTAAAAATTAAAATATGTATTTTAATATCAAAAAAGTATTGCTTTGATGGTTTTCGTCTAAATGATAAAAATAAGATATTGTATATGTATCTTCTAGGTAAGATATCTTCCAAATGTTTGTAGGGTATCTACATATATACTAAGCATGTATGTACATACGTACATACTTATGTATATGATTTCAATTAAATAAGAACAGGTATGAAGAAAATACCGATTGCTTGAAATAGAGATAAATCATTTATAACCATTATGTATTTATTTCTGAGTGTTTGTTTTGATCGACTTTCTGAATTGTTTGAGCACTTTTTTGTATCTCTGAAACACAAATAGAGACATACAAATAAAAAATGAAGAATTTTCTTAATTGAATTAAGGGCAGGGTTGCCAGAATTGATGATTTGGCATACCCATTTTTGAAAATTATTTCTTCTAAAAATGCTTCTTTTTTCTCTATCTGTAAATCGCCTACTTTCAATTAAAATGTGACTTATTGCAGCTTTTTAATTGATTTTAATTTATTATATGTTTAAGATATTTAATACGAACTTAACTTCGGATGCACTAAGTCCTCCCATCAGCAGAAAACTGTTTTTCGTTTTTAAAAATCTAACGATTTCAAAACGCAAGGTTTACATATTTCTTCATCCTGACGAAACTGCACGAAGTTGCGTTTGTTGTTTTTAACTTCCCCCTATACGAATTAATGAGTTTATACTCAGTCGATTCTGGCTATTTTCGCTATGATGTCCGTATGGAGGTATGTACATATATAGTGTGTATAATAATTGTGCATATGCGTGAGTGAGTCGGTTTTGTATATTTCAGCTGTTAAATATTTTCTCTGTATCACGTTATCATGTACCTTATGAGAAATCTTAAATTGAATTTGTGGAATTAAAATTATCTATTTTGCAGGGCTATATTATTATAACTATCCCTTTTACTGCTAGCTATTAACACTATTTAAATTTAAATTAAATGAAAATTACTCTAAAAGTAACGCCGTTTTAATTTTTTTTTAATTTTAAAATTTTGCTTAAATCGTCAAAGCGCTATTAGCAGCGAACAAAACAGTCGAAATAACGATAAATCGGAAGTCTGGCAACTCTGATTATGCGGCAAAACACATGTATCTCAATACCTAGAAAATAAAAAGAAAGATAACATAAAAAGCACATGGTGTGCGCATGAATAAGATACATTAAGGTGACCAGCCCCCTTAATCTGTAAACCGTTAAAGATACATCTCTATAGCTAAAAATCTATAAAATCGATTTTCGGCAACGAATGCAATTTTGAAACCAAAATTTTTAGTCTTTTATGTCATCGACAAAAATTGTTAATCTGTATTTGTTCAGAATTTAGCGTTCGAATTTAGCTTTAGCGAATTACACTTTTTTATCACTTTCTCTTCTTTGAATTTTCATCGGCGTTCACACAATGCAAGTAATATTTCTGATCACATATTTGGCATGCATAGTTTTATGTATGCATGTGTGCTTTTTTAACATTACGAATGAGAAAGCAAAACGTATTGAAAGTGCATGAAGCTGAGTAGTTGTTTCTTTTTCCCTCGTCCCTCTCTCTCCTTCAAACTAATCAGGAATGAAAAATAAAATTTCGTAACTATTATTAATGATTTTAACGTTTTATATTCTCGTGTTTTGTATAAACATATCGCCATAACTCCATGAACCTAGTTTTGCAGGAATTGAGTTTTCAATTTTGACACAACTCAATGAAGATATGAAAATATTTTCTTTTCTCAAGAGATGAGTGAATTAATTAACGTTTTATATGAAATTTTGACCTGACATAATATATGGTATAGCAAATTTTTCTGAAAGATTAACCCCCAATGCAAAATAAAAATAACGTGTGCTTGTATGGAAATTTAGTTTTAACGTAAACTTCAAGCACACGTTATTTTTTGCATCTGGGTATAAACTTTAAAAATGCATATTCGAGATATAGCTATGTTGAAATAGAGGAGCGATATGTATATTGATTTTATAGAAATATGTATATATTTTGCACGCTTAAGTAGTATTTAGATTTGAAATTTAATGTTTACTACATAAAATTCTATATATGTATTGTTAAAAGCTATAAATTTTAAGAGATTATTGAATATTTCTTATGGTGATTTAATTGTAGAGTTTATGCCTAATTAAAGTTAATCTTTTTCAATTTAACTCACAAGTATTCATGAAAATGTATGGAGTTTACCATTAATTTTTTATGAAAATTTGCTTGTTAAACGTTTTGTAAACCAAAATTACTTTTTATGAATAAGACTACATTAAAATCTTTAATGTAAAACAATACTTATGATAAAAATTTTTATATTTAGGGCATTCAAACGGTAGTCTTAAATTATTATAACATGCTCATTTACTTAAAATTGTTACGAATTTGTAACAATTGTTACTGGAAAGTGGAAAAAGTTTGCAAGGAGAGAGCGTCAAATGAGAGTTGAAAATTGAGACAAAAAAATTTTCGCAAAATTCTAGTAAAATTTTTACTTGCAAGAATTATCCAAACAGCTGTTCTGTGTTTAAAAAACTATCAAAGTACATCAGAAAAAGAAATCCCCAACTATTCTTATTTTTTAAATTTTGGTCACTCTACAATTTTTTAACACAAATTTAAAATTTGTTCATTTCCAGACATACCAAAAAATTCTAATGTAAAGTGAGAGCGATAACAAACACCGTGTGTTTTCCTAAATAGAGATACATGAAAAAATAACATCTATTGCGGTTTGAAGAGGCGCACGCACGAACTCTTTCCGATTCCTTCATCATTCTTGCATTGCAGAAATTTTAAAACTGCACACATAATAAAAATAAACCGAAACCAACATAAAAAATAAACTAAAATTCCCAGACAAATGCAGAGACAAAGTGAACGCAGAAAAAAAATTTTAAAAATACAAGTGAGGAGTCGAACGTTGCCGCCATTTTGAAATGAGACAACAGCGAAACAGGGTTAATGTATGAAATTTTAAGATATAAAAATTGCGTTAGAACACATGTACATATGCATAAATTTATGTATGTACATACATATGGATGTTGGATATACATACATATGTATATACATATGTATGTACATGTACCTATCTATTTATGTAAATATGTACATTTCATAAATAATTTCTTGCATTTTTTTTCTCAAGGATTTTAAATAATAAACAAAACTACCAGATATAATTCTAAAATTGTACATATCGTTAACTTAATATAGAAAGGCCCTAACTCATTATTTTTTTAATCGAATTTTTTTTGCATTTTTCGATACGTTAAAGTTCTTCTATCGAAATATACAGAAATATCGATATCAAAAAAAAAAAAAAAAAGAGTTAGGGCCTTTCCAAGGTACCGATATGTAAGGTACCGATATGTATGTGTGTACGCACATATCTACATAAATTTGATAGATCTTAAGAACTTGTCGTACCTATAAGGCAGTAAAATGAGCTTTGCACAAAGTCGTGTTTTACGAATCTGGAGGTCTACTCAGTAATTTGAAACGAAAGGAAATACTTTCGAATTTACATGTTATAAGCATACAAATTCGAAAATAATTTCTTTCGTTTCGAATTACACAGTAGACCCCCTGTGCATAAATATCTATGTATATGTTTATGTATGTATCTATGTACATATGTACCCTGTAGTCAACCTAGAACCATATGTCTCTATGTCAATACTCTTTCTCCAGCGACAATTGCACTAGTTAAAATGTCGACAACTTTCCTTTTATGCGCGAGTAGAGATACGTTAGAGACGACAGTTCTAGTGTATTTCAGGTGATATTGTCAATGAACTCGTCAATAGTTTGTTTTTCTTTTTTATTATGTTGTGCAATAATATTAAATAAATATATGTGATGCGCAAAATAGAAAGGGTAAAAACCGGTTTTGTTCAGGAGAGCCATTTTAAAGATTTAAATACGTGTATCTTTGGTGTACCATCACACCATAAAACTCGCATATTTCTGGGAGAGAACACTTTTGGGGCATGGGATCGGTCTCATTCGTTGCTCAGATGTTGTCCACATCAAAAAAAAAAAAAAAAATTAAAATTGCTTTTTTTACCCTTAGGTCCCTTTCTCTATGCGCTGTCACATATGTAGACGAGGGTCACTAAAATTTGCGAGTGAATCTTCGGTTCAAATATCTCCATATGGTCGTAAAAGAACTACCTTCTCAACAGTGCTAAAGTCTACTGATAGATTTTGAATAACAACCCTATGATATTTGTCAATAGGCATTTGCATTGGCTAGGGTACACCTAGTCAGAAGCACTATTGACAATGTCACTAGAAAATCACTATAGGTTTACTATTGACAACGAGATTGGATATATCGATATTGTAGACTAGAGCCCCTAAAATTTACTAGTGAATCTTTGGTGCCAATGTCTCCATGTGGTCCCGAAAGAACTACTAAGTTAGTAGTGATATAGTCTAGTGGTGGATTTTCAATGACAAGCTGATGTTAAATGTCAATAGATGTTACCATTGGCTGGGGTACACTTGGTCACTAGTGCTACTGACAACGTCACTAGTAAATCACCACAATTTCACTATTCGCACTTTCTGCAGGGTAGTTATCATACGCAACAAATATGTACATACGTATGTATCGACGATTTAGAATTATTCGTTAACTGAAATGCAATTGATTGAGTGGAACAAAAGGTGAGGGAGAAAAGTGCAATATGTAGGTATGTTATATAGTATGTTATCACGCATGCTTTAAGGATTCTGAAGTTAATATGCATATTCATATGCTAACTTTTAATCTTAGAACCGGTCCAATTTGACTAGTTTTTGAAAATGTAACTAACTCTAGTGAACGATATAGAAAATTTTCTCAAACTTACCCGGATGTCCTTCACCTACAGATTCGGATGTGAATAGGAATGATTGCCCATCTTCCATGTCATATTGAGTTCCGTTGCCATTGCAACCGTTCGAGTGACCATTAGTTAGTGCTTGTGGCATTTTGTCTATTTTGTTTTGTATGTTGAGTTTAGTTTCTTTGTAATTGGTGAACAAAGTAATGTAATTCTTAATTTTTCTTTTTGCAGCTTCTAGTTCCTTGTTGTGAAAGATGATATTAATAAATCGTTGTTGTTGACGTCGTTAAAGTGCGGTCGCTTTGGTGGCTAAAGAATTGGATAAGGTGTTGATGTTTTATTAATTAATGACAAAAATTTCCCAGCAAAAATTACATTTTACAGTATATTACATATGTATGTACATATGTATGTATGTGAAAAATAAACAAAAAGACGAAGGAAAATGATAGATGAAAAAACAATTGATTTTTCTCAAAGCTGCGTTAGATATGTAAATTGTTTTTGTTTTTTATTTCACACACATTTTTTTAGTATTTTATTATATTGCATCTTCGCACAGAAAAAATCTGTTGCACTTTTGGTTAAAATTCAATAGAATATTTTATATAACTTTTGGATACATATAAATTATTTCCTTTATTTTCCAATATATTTATAAGAACACTTGTTTTAACTTTAATATTCTTATCTCAAACTATTTAGTATTGTATAAACAATTTAAAGAGCACTAACTTTTTGATTTACGATTATTAAATATACAGATTTAACTTTTATCAACTTTGGCCACAAGAAAAATGATTTTTATTTTAAGTATAATTATATTTCTAGTTCTTTTATAAGACGGCTAGTCGTTCGGCTGCACAACACTCTAAAAAGACGTTGACGTCCTAACACCTCGAGGTTTATAGAGTAAAAGAGCGCAAATTGTTCACATAGTTTTCAATTTATATTCGGTTCTTTAGTGAAGTGGCCCAACGCGCCGTCTCCGCTCACATTTCATCATTTCTTGTTACAACTTTCGGAACTATTTCATTAAATATCTGTACGCTAATTCGCTTAAGTCTATACAAAAGAAAACTATAATTTCAGAGCTTAATTTACCTGTTCAATTGTCTTAATTTATTCGCATTAAATGGATTTTGACTATTGTATTAATTTAAAAAACTTTTTAGTTGCTAATTTTTCTTTCTATTCACCCATGTGCTGGTGTACTTTCAATAATTATGTTACACTAAAAACAATGTGGGAAACAGCTGTTGCCTTTTGTAGTTTTGCTTTATTGCCTTATTCTCATATTATACATAATACAGGCTGCACAATAAAAATTATCTAAATTAAAAAGAAAGTTGCCATATCTATAAACTCGTTTCTGAGTAATAACATAGTGGGGTAATATTTTAAAATTATTCCTATTCAAAGACGGAAGTAGGTGAATGATATATTACGAAAGAACGCACTATGATCAAACTTCCAGGAAAAGAAATATCTGTAATGCAATTATCTTTTAAATACAAAAAAGAAGCGCAGTGCAAAAATTTGTAAAATGGGTTGTCTGCCAAACTGCTACTATTACTAGGTAGAGTCTATTATCTTACTTAATTAAATGGATTAATGTGATTTGTTAGTTTTTATATATGTATATCTATATATATATATATCACCTGCACCAAAACTATTTCCATAATCATTGCAAGACAGACATACATATTCGTTTTTTGTGTTAATAATGATGAATAATTAATGTGTCACATTGTTATTTACCTTGCATGAAAAGTTCATACAAATTGCTTGCAAAACTCAAATCTTGAGGGAAGAGGAACTTTTAATATCTTCATAGAGTTGTACATATATGTTTATACATACATATATGTATATGTATGTAACTTGAAAACTTCCCACCAGCAATTTTGATCACTAGAATGCAAATGCAAAAAATTTGCTATCCAGTTTACTGAACAACCCATTATTTTTGTTTGAAAAGCTCAAAAAATATGGGGTACCCTTTACAAATCAACCTACTTATTTCCTACAAATATCCAAAAATAAATGGAGTACTGCTTGCTATAAATATCCAAAAATTATTAATCTATTTTTAACTAAAATTACTTAAGTTTTTTTTTAACAAAAATTATAGTCATTTGAACTTAAACTCATAGTTAATTTATTAATAATTAAAGGACGAATCTTATGTACATATGTATATGCTTTCAAAGTGCATTTTCACGATCAATAAAATTTTTCTCTATACATATTTTATTAATCACTGGGAATTAATAAAATAAATATTTTCACATATCGCGCAATTAGGCGTGCCATAACCATAATGCCATAGCCATAACCAAACCAAAATTCAATTGGTTTAAATGGAAATGGCTATGGCGTTATGGCGAGTCACCTTTAATCGAATACAGTGTTGCCCATTAGTTCGAACGGCTGTTTTCTATGCTTATGGTTATGGCACGTCTGATTCCACCTACGTGCTTATTTTATTCATTACGGTGAAGTGATTATTATACATATGAAATAATTTATAGTATAATATTATTAAATAAATAAGTATCACTCATTACTTTGTAAGACATTATAAAATCTCTAAAAAAATTCATGACATTAATTAAACTGATTTTCTGTAAAATGAGCTTTTTTACTATGACAATGAAAGGAGCGATATCTATATACATATATACATTAATATATGTATATGTATGCATGTACATACATATGTGTTTTAATTTAAGTGAAAAATATATTTTCCATATTTAGAGCTTAACAATAAAAATTATTTTACATACAAACATTCACATTCCTGAAGTTATACAATCTTTAAAGCTTTGAATTTTTCCATAGTGAAAGTCATCACATGCCTATAGATTTGGTATTATTTATTTTCTAGAATTCAATGACTTATTATCTCAATGTGATGTACCTATGACCTGTCATTCAAATTTAAATCTAATAAAGAAACAAATGTATTCTTTAAAAATATTCAAGCCCAAACACACAATTGAATTTTTTAAGCCTTATAAAATTTTAAGAAAACAAACACTTTCCTAATAATGAATACCCAGAATATAAAAATTGTTGTCAAGTTAATTTGTTTCACTTTGTTTTTTTAATTCAGCAGTACTATCAGTGCATTACAAAATTATTTAAATTCCACTTTTTTACTTAAAAATATCCTTTATGTATGTATGTTTGTATGTACGTGTGTATATCTTCAGAATTCAATACTTTTTTTTCACATTGAACACAATAACATGACTTTTTTATAATGAAGAAAAGTTCAGACTCAAACTTACTTTACACAACGAAAGTTTAGAATGAAATGCTTTCAGTTGACAAATTTCAGTTTCATTTATAAAAAAAATATTTCCATAAAAATATATTGTATGTACATATTTTAATCTTTTCAAAATAGCTTGCAATCATCAGTACTCAGTCACTCACATGGGTACATACATATGTATGTATGTATGTATGTATGTATGTGCATATGTATATACATTTATAAGCTATAGCTTTCTTCTAAGCTGTTTGTAGTTGTTTTGGAATCTGTTGGAAATTGTTTTCAAATTTAAAATCTAATTACAGTTGATCTTCTCTATAACGCATTAGCTGAATTGATAGATAGGTAACTTTATCGCATGTAAAACCAAATGTACAACAATACAGCAAACAACATGTAGTTCGTGCGGCAATTTATTTTTAGCAGACACTTGAATTTTTTTCCATCTAAAACGTATTAGAAATAACAAAAATTAAAAATTTTAAAACCCCCCGTCTTTTTTCAGAAAACATGTTATATCTTCTAAACCGCTGGACCGATTTTCTTCAAGCATAGCTAAGAACCCTCTCGATCAAGTCATCTTTCCAACAGAACAAACTAAATGAAAATCGGTCCAGCCGTTTGGCCTGTACGTGGACACGGACAGACACACAGATACACAGACACACACTACAAACTTATAACACCCCTTTTTTTAGTCGGGGGTTAAAAACAGATTTTGATCTACTGAAGTTCAATTCGGTATCAAACAGCTGAAGTTCAATTCGGTATCACCAGGGCTGATGAGGTAGATCTCCTATTTACCAATTCTCCTTGCGACGATCTTCTATGTTACAAAGAAGATTCGTTTAAAGAAATATATAAATAGATATAATTCGGTATTTGTAACATTTGCGTTTTATTAACCCCCGACATAAAAAAGGGGTGTTATAAGTTTGTAGTGTGTGCTTGTGTATGTGTATCTGTGTGTCTGTCCGTGTACACGTACAGGCCAAACGGCTGGACCGATTTTCATTTAGTTTTTTTCTGTTTGAAAGATGACTTGATCGAGAGGGTTCTTAGCTATGTTTGAAGAAAATCGGTCCAGCCGTTTAGAAGATATAACATCTTTTCTGAAAAAGTCGGGGGTTTTTAACATTTTTAATTTTTTTTATTTCAATTAAGGTTTGGTTAAATCCAAATAAATTTATATGAATACAAAACATACGTACATATGTATTTCACATTTACTTTTGATTTTACTACAACTTATGTATATATTTATGAAAAAATTTTATGATTGAAAAAATAATTCGTTATAGGGAAACTATTTTGCACACCAAATAAATGTAAGTTGTGTCTCAATAAAAGGTTATTTGCAGAGAAAAATACGGTATAGAGAAACTCGTTATAGGGAAATAAAAATGGGAAGCAAACCTTTACAAAATACAGCGTTCTCAAAAATAGTTCGTTACAATGAAGTTCGTTATAGGGAAGTTCGACTGTATGCCTATTTTTAAATACAATCTTGAAAGTAAACCACTGTGTTAAATTAATGAGTATGGTACACATGTTGACATTAAATTTAAAATAAAAGCAAACTTTATATGTATATATTTTTCCAATATTTTACTTCTTTTAGGTTTTGATAATTTTGTTTTTCAAAAATTGCTCTCTTTCTATAGCGTCAATGATCATAAATTTTTAAATAAGTATGTACTCGTATGTATATACAGTACATATATGCACATATGATTAAAAATACACATACATACATATATGTATATTATTTCTACAGAAAGGTTTTAAAATTTAAAATTGATTTCTGATAACATTAAGGCCTTTCAAGTTCGAGTCATATTACCAGGAATTTTTTTAGTATCATTCTATTGTATTAAATTAATATTCATGATGGTTCGATACAAATTGCCACTTGAGTGACGCAAATTGTAAAATTTCTAAAATAAATTATTTCCTATATTCAAGCATTCACAAAAATTCTGTGGCAAAAGGAAAAAGTGCTTAGGTCGAGATAAGCTGATTTTGAGTTAATAGGGCCTCCGCAGTCTGCATATTTGAAAGTACTTTTGGTCAAAATCTCAATTAATTTGTGTGATTTTTCAGGAAGTTATAGCACTATGATTTGCGACTTATCTTTTTTAGACTTCTAATCTCATTTAATTAGAAAATAGCTTAACTAAGATTATACTTTGGTATATTTCAACTTAAATGTATTACTTATAGTGTGTAGAATGATGTTTGCTTAAAAAAATTAAGTTAAACTGAGAATTTCCCAATTTAACTGTAAAAGAAAAAAAAATCTGAAAATCGACTTAAACGCTTAAAAGTACTCTCCTGTAAAACAGTAAAATATGACTTAAGCACTTTTTCCTTATTGCCACAGAATTGATCCTATAAAAGCAACAAAAATAAACATATGTATGTATAGGTATGTACATATGTACCTATATGTATATCATTACTGAAATGCAAAAAGGCGTAACTAACGAAAATATAATTTTACAGGAGAAGCAAAAAACAAACAAAAAATTCACAAACTTCTAGCTAAGTATGCTAGCTTTTTGTTAATAAAAGTGTAAAATTCAGTCAAGATATGTAGTTTAATGGCATTCATAGTAATCAATCAAAATAACAATTTTGAAATTTTTGTTAGTTACGCCTTTTTGCATTTGAGCTAACGATATGTAAGTTGTATTAGAAATGTCCCTGTAGATAGATGTGCCGAAGGTCAAGTTTAGAATCTAGTAAGCAGGGACAGGGACTTCATGCACCTAAAAAAGGTATTTTAGGCGCCTAAAATATGATATCAAAAACGAAGAATATGCACTTAAAACCATGATACAATAATATAAAGGTACAACCACATTTGACGTACAAAATTAATTATGAGTTTTACCCCGATTATTTGATTACTGTTTTTTTGTAAACAGAGAGGAGAACGTTGCCACACATAATGGCAACTTTCATTTAGGAATGCTTTTTGAAATATGTAATTTGAGTTTAAAAATTATAGTTTAATCCACACATTTTTTAAATGCTGTATTTATTGGACATGAGGATAACGAAATCTGTATATAATATGATCTTCAAAAGTTGGCAAATGTTTGATTTATTATTTATTTCACCACATAATGAAAAAGTCTCATGGCTAGGCATGCAACTTCAGTCTTAAAAACATCGCAAGTTCGTGAAAAATTTCTAAATGCATTGAAGAAATAACTTCCACTGCAAAGAATAACAAACTCCCAGAAAATCAGATAAATCACAAAAAAATTCCTAACATCGCAGAAATTACAATGTCGGGTAAAAGTTTTTGTATAATTCTATATGAACAAAAGTGTTTTTATATTTTACGAATAATATTCGTCGTTGGTTCCAGTTGTGCTTACAGCAGCTTCGTCCAAACACACAAAAGCTTTGAAAGCTCTTGAATTTGTTCTTGTTTCTTTACAAAATAAGAGTAATACGGGATTTACACGATGACTTTTTCCCCTGCATTTTTCTTGAATTCTCTTTTATGTTGCTACCCCTTTGATCAATATAAAATTATCTACTAAAATATTTATTCAAAGCAAATTTTTTATTTTAACTTGTTATAACAGGGAGTTTGTAATAATTTTTAATATAGAAGATGACAGTCAAAAACATTATTTATGCAAAAACGGAATTCAGAAAATGCCGAAAATCCCGGGCTTTAAAATTAAAAAAATCCCGGGCTCCGGGATTTGCATAGTCCCGAAAATTCCGGGATTTCCGGGCTCGGGATTTCCCGTTTAAAACAATAAAACATCCACAAATTTAAAAAAAAATTTATTACAAAGAAAAGTTTTTAATTTACATACGACTAAAGGCTCAATCAGACGTGACATAACCATAACCATAGAAAACAGCCGTTCGAACCGAACTAATGGCCAACACTGTATTTGATTATGGGTGACTCGCAATAACGCCATAACTCTCACCATTGAAACCAATTGAATTTGGGTTTGGTTATGGTTATGGCATTATGGCTATGTCACGTCTAATTTAAACTTTACTACGACAAATTTCTGCAGTAAAAATTTGCAAAACACTCAATCAAGGCACATCAATCAGGTACCCGTGTTTCTACAACAAATAATACAACAGCAATAACCACATGTACTTTGTTTGTATAAATTACCTTCTTACTTTTCAAAACAGAGTAGCATCGTCAGATTACATGTTTCTTAATGTCAAATACCATACAAAACTGAATATTAGATAGGTGTTTATGGATACCCAAATAAAAGCATGCTTTTAGGATTATACCTACACAATCCAAATTTGACATTTAGATTGGTATATGTATATATATTGTTACGAAAATAGCCGTCAACAATGTTAAGCAGCATTACACAAAAATATTCCAACAGGGTTAATGTAAATGCTACGCGAAAATATTCCTACAGAGTCAAAGCAAAGAATAGTCTAGAAAGTAGCCAACAACTAAAGAAGCATGCCTAGCTTGATTAAACAAGCAAAAACAACAACAACAAAAAAAGCGTCTGCTTATTAAGAAGATTCACATATTTGTACACGTACATACATGCCAAATTCAAACGAAAAGCAAAAGATAAACAACCACCGTGTGTTGCTTAGTTAATGATGTACACACGTACGCATATACACATGTATGTACATAGTTACCACATGAACTTAATTAGGCAGCATATAAGATGATAATGATCGTCTAGACATTGCTTGAACATTCTAGTGGAATTTCTGTGAAATATAAATAGAGGTGCCGCATCCAATGAGTTAGTTAGTTGCAGTTGTAAGTCAGTCGCGAACAGTTATAGTTAGTGCTAATCAGAAAGTAGTGAAGTTAAGAACTCGTTAGTCAGTTGTGAATTAATAATAGTCTGTCGTGGAATTGAGATTATTGTCGAGTCTATCGTGTCGACTGGAGTAAAGGGAACAGCGCAGCGAATAGACGTGTATAAGGGTGTAAGTAAAGCCAGTGAGTCTTTATTGGTGTATCAACTGTGAGTGTCGGCAGAGTGAGTGCCGTGTGTGACAAGCAGCAGAAAAAGAGGTATTGGTGTATCAACTGTGAGTGACGGCAGAGTGAGTCTCGTAAGTGACGAGCAGCAGACAAAGAGGTGTCACGTGATTACTTGCGCAGCCAGCTAAGAGACGTGCGTAGACTACAGCGAGGAAGGCGTAGTGGTAACCAGTTGTGAATATCTGTGTGTAATTTATTAGTTTAAGTTGCATTAGTTTATATAAGCTCTTGATTAATTTAGTTTAAGGGTATTTGTAAATAAAACTTGTATCATTCTTAACCCTAATTACTACATTCGGCTCTTGTATTCATTTGCAAATCTTCGGATCTACGGAAAAGCGTTTTTATAGAGAGAAAAACGTAACGATATATATATGACATTAGTCACCTGGTGTAGTGCTGCAACCTAATAAATGCGCCTTGCACTCAGTCAAGAACAGTGTGCACACTTCTACCGATATTCGGTAGATTCTACCGAATATGTTTGTGAATTTAACAATCTACCAATTCTACCGAACAAGGCCTGAAATCTACCGAATATTGTTATTTAGTAATTTAAGTCGATATATGTGTAAATTGCCTATTTTGCCAAATAGCAGTGCGGCCACAGAGCGTTCATTTTCTGTCATGAAAATCATTAAAACAGAACAAAGAAATCGGTTAAAAACTGAAACTATAAGTAACCTAACATTTGCCAAAGAATTGTGCCTTGGGGATGAAATATTTATTCCTACCAATGATTTAATAATTTTTGCACAAAAGTTTAAATTCATAAATGGATCTTACATATAATTTTTGTAGATACAAATGTTTGTAAAATTTTTTAGTTATTTTTTATAAAGGGTAAGGGCAAATAACTGAGGATGACACTTTTTTTATTGGAAATGCTTCATTGTTTATGGCAGTTTAATTTCCAATCACATGTGAAGTTTTAAATGCGCTTTTATAACCTGTTTAGTTTGATACTCCTTGCACTTATCCTTTATATATAAGTACATATATTTTGTTATTTTTTATGTTTCTTTGAATTGTTATTTTTTATGTTTCTCTGAATAAAAAAAATTTTCTACCGAATTTCATTCAAATCTACCGATTTTTTTGTCGATTCTACCGAATTTAAAAAAAATTAAGTGTGCACACTGGTCAAGAACTGTCACTTTACTCTCTCAATTTGTGTTCTCATTTACTGTATTTTGGGTAAACGAACACAATTTAGTAAAATGCAGTAAAGTTCAATAAACCTTCGTAAAGCAGCTCTGTTGTTAATTGGCCTTCGAGAGTTTTGCGTCTCACACCGCATGTGATTGGTGGTTGGCGTCGGTTAGCGGTATTCTGCGATATCCCGTTGGTTTCCATTAACCACATGCAAAAAAAAAACAATTATAAACATTTGATAACTGGTTAGAGAACCAAACAAAAACTCATTTTGGACAAACAAGGATAGGATTTTGGGAGTTCCAGCTTCGTATGCGACGGTGTATGTCGTTTGGAATTTTCTCGGAGGAGGCTCCTTAATAAAGAAATTGTTGATGGCGTTATAACCTTAGTGTTCGGCCAAATTAAATTCTCCCATCCCTTGTATTAACAAGGGGGCACGGAGTAACTTCAAACCATTAAAAAAAATCCAATAAAAATTTGTAAAAACTTTTGAGTACGTGAACGCAATTAATATCAAATATGATATAAAGATTTTTTCTGCATTAATAACTCCAAGCACGCATTTTTCGAGACATGTTTGTAAAAAGGGTGTTATTTATTTATTTTCATTTAAAAATTTTATTTTTTATATTTTTGAATTTGAGGTTCAATCAATTTGTTCTTAGAACTCTCTTGTGCATTGAAAAAGGCTTTGTAACGTCTATGGATGTAATTGGCCCAAATTGAAGTGATTCTTTTTATGAATACGGCTTGAAAAAATCCTTCAAATTGCGTACTTTTTTCAATATGTTATCTAGGGAGAAAGTACGAAAATATGGAAAAAAAGACAAAATTATAACGAACGGCCATGGCTACACTCCTCAAATACTTTAGGAATCGTCATTAAAAAGAACGAACTTTAATCTGAGGGGTAACAAACACTCTTTTCTGTGAGTCGCTCTAATGTATGTACATACATATCTCAGAAATTTTTTTGGAATATTCATTATTTTTGAGTGCACATTTATTTCTCTATGCATACGAAAGATAAAATTCTTCACCACTAAATCTAAAATATACCAATACGCGACAACAAGTAAACTTTATTTCTACTTTATATAAATATTAAAATTCATTTCAAAATTCTCCGTTCAACTGTTAGATGCTCGTAGTTTCTTTTCATTTTCATTGTATAGCTTATTTTATATTTAAATCAGTACTCAGATTAAGAAATTCAAATATAAAATATTTAATTCCATATCTACACCAAGGAAGGCACGTTTTTAACCTAATATGACCTGTGCTACAATTAGAGCTCTCAAATTATCGGAGAGATGAATGTACGCTTCAAAAAGAAGATCTGAAAATTACAAATAAATATACATACATGAATAAACAAAAAAAAAATTAAACTATATATGTACACATGTACATACATAAATATTTTATATTAAATCATCAGTTTTTGCCAAAAAAAACCCCCCGATTAGCACACAAACCATCAGCTTCTAAAGATTCTGACGTCTGATAAAAAAATCTAGTAGCACTATCTTTCTCTTTCGAATTGCGTGAAGCACGTTCCACTGTTAATTAAATAATAATGTGAGACTTTTAATAGGCTAGAATGAAAACGTGTGTTGTACCTGAAATATTTCTCTTGATTTTTCACTTACGTAACGATTTATGTATCGCTTAAGTTTAGCTACACAGCTCAAAAAAAAATTGATACAAAGAAAATTAAAAATAAATTAAATAAAAAATTGGCGAACCTAGACCTAGTTTCCAAATTATGGGCCTCTGAAGTTTGAGTACAAAGTTGTGATCATACGCAACACGTACATATTTTCCATGAAGTTCATATTGATTAGTACACCTAAAAGCTTTAGAGAATATCTTACAGGCGGTGCTGAAATGTATAAAATAATTTTGGTACCAAGAGATTGAATGAGAGACACATTTCTTTCTTTTTAGTCTTACATATGAACTACTTCGGATTTTATTATAAATTGAGTTCAAAATCCTTACTTAAAGGCAAATTTTGTAAATAGAAACGTTTTTTTCGTTTTGAAATTTATATGGAAAATATATTTTATGAAACGAATTTTCGTTATTTTTCATACAAATTTGAAACGTTTAGAAACGAAATCTTTTACAAAATTTGCTTATTAATTAATTATAAATGTGAAAGTAATTTTGTTTGTTTGTTTGCTACGCTTTCACGTGCAAACCACTAAAACGATTTTGAAAGTTCTTTCACCAATAGAAAGCTACATTACCAGCGAAAAACATAGGCAGTTTTTTATTCGGTTCGGAACCGTTTTCTTATATTTAGTTCGGATTTTTACCGAATATTAACTACAAATAGCATAAAAATTTTCTGGACTGATGAATACAACATTTTTTTTTAGTAATAATTGCACTAATAACTTGTAAGTGGACAAATGTAATATAAAAAACAATTTTTTTGGATGGCTTTCGAAAAGAAAAATTTCAAGAATTATTTTTTTATATAACACAAAATATCTCTTAAACTAGAGGTGCTAGAAAATACATAAACCTATTTTTAGCGAACAAAAATACACAAGAATTAGTTATATTTGGTATAAAAAAAATAATCAAAAAATTTTAAAAGGACTGAACTAAAAACACACTATTTTTAACATCCTTGTCAGATACCCTGATATACTCATCAATGTGAATCTATTTAAATGAAAGGGATTTTTGTGTAGATAAGTAATCCAGAAAGTATTTTTAAGTTTGGAGTACCATTCGTAATATATTAACGATATAATACAAAAAGAGATGCAAATTATCCAAATCCTAAATGACACTGTATCTTCAAAACAAGAGCTGATAGAGAAAAACTAATGACGCCATCGTAATCAGGAGACAAAAATACAGTAGAATCGGCAATTTTTATTTAAACATCCAAATCACTGTTGTTTACACAGTGTTGTTGTTTCGTAAAAAAAAAATTAAGTTAAAAAATTATGTTGCCTGAGCTTTTATGGCACCATATACGTTTTATATGCATACACGTTTTTATGCACTGAAATTTATGCAATTTCAGTTCATATGTACACATGTGCTTCACATTAATTAATTGATGTGCCTTGGTATAACCTATCTTAGTTATTAATATTTTTCTTTAATAGATTTAAATTTAAATATGTTATCAGTGAAAATACTATAAAATTTTTCTAATTCGTCATCTTGGGCTTCAATAACAGATTAAACTTTTCAGTAAGTAATCAATTCTGCAATTGATAACACTTATAATTAATTTATAATTAATATTACGTGCTTAATTTGAATCTGTTTACAACTTCGTGGATTGAAAAAAGAATCATCAAAAAATGATTTGCAAAATAGAATTATTTTTCCTAGGATTGTTATCTTCTAATTTGTAAAAAGAGGACAGCCAGTGAAAAAAATGCGGACTTTTCCATATAAAATTACGACAAAAAAATACGAGTATGACGAAAAACTGGCATGAAGATAGCATATCTGGCAAAATTTAACATGATTAAATATTTTTGTCATACAATTGAACAAAAAAATCACGCTAGGATTTAATAATATTATACGCTGATTTTTAATATCAAACTGCAGGGAGGAACTCGTTAACATCTAGTTCAATTTCGTCACTTTTGCTAACTTTATGCTATTTTTTTATACAAAAGAATGCAATTGTTTTATTAAACTACATATAGCTGGATCCTTCACAGTTGCTCATGCTACAGATCATCACGAATTGTAGTTGTTTGGTAGATGTTCTCTGATGATGATGTCGACCTGCGGCAGTTCTAGGACAGATTCGGTCCGGTTACCACTTCATTGCTGTATTTTATTCAACCTGTTTTCTTTAACAAGCGGAGGTGCGTGGCTTCATCGAGGAGAACGTAGATAGTTGTAATTGTACAGTTTTCGAATATATTATGGATCTCATACCATATGCCAAAATACATTCCTAACTGTAAAGGGGTCCATAGACACATACTGCTTGCAGCTACTGCCGATGAACCCTTGGTATACGTGTGTGATTGATATTCTACCACAAACTTATCAATCGTCATTTAAAATAAAAATTTATAAAATAAACATGCGTTTGAGAACAAAAAAAAATGATTGGTAGAATTCAAGAAATTAAGAAAAAACGTATTTTCTTTACACATTTTTTTGGTCAAAACTCATTTTTTGTTTGTTTTACTTTCTTTTTTCAGTAGAGCGTCAAATTTAAAAAAATAAATATCAGAACAATTAATAAATTCATTTTTTATTCATTTGTAAAACTGTCAGCAGTATGAGTTCATTTCAAAATCAAAACTATTTTGAGTTTTCATACTGTATTCTCTGCTTGACGAATGCATTAACAAAAATTTTAAATCTACCAATGCATGCTTATAACACGAACTTGAGCAGTATGTGTCTATGGGCCCCTTAATTGTTTGTTGGGATATTTTTTGCTTACTATAAATTTCCCTTTTCTGCCGAACGAACGAAACTTTAAGCAAACAGCTGACGTGTTGTACGTGTTAAAATAATTAAAAATGTAATTGAAAAACAACCTACAATCAACATAGCACACAAAAGGCAAGATTAAAATGATTAATAATTTAGTAGAAAATTCTAGAAGAACTACTAATTGAAGTTTAACTGCAAGGAAAATAGAATTAGACCTTCAACGCTAGATCTTTTCAATGAACAAATATGGCTGGAAATAAATGTTCATCGTGGGTGCTCCTCACTCTATTTACAATAATTTTATGTTTCAACAAAGTGTATATAAATGCCGACGAGTCCAATCCTGCATCTTTCATAGCAAATAAAGAAAACACCTTAAATAGTACTGTGGAATTTGACAAGACCAAACAAAATGTTTCTGGAAACAATGAAATAAATGGAATGACCCCCGGTGGGGGGCAAGTTAATGTGATCTCTCCAAATAATGCAAGTACTATTACTTTCAGTAATAACGACACGATTAAAAATAACTCAAGCTTGACCTCGACTGCAAATGTTACCACAATTACTAATACTACAAGTGTGACTACACAAGCAGCTATCACCAACTCTACCGCAAAAGTAGAGAATACTACAAAAGCTGTAACCGAGCCTCCATTACCTGATCATCATGCTGTCGAACAGGAGCACAACTCCTCTTTATCATTATTTTTTGTAATATGTGTCATAATGTTGGGTATCTTATTAATCCATTCCATGTTACAGACAGGTTTTCAATATTTGCCCGAAAGTATTGTGGTTGTATTTTTGGGAGCTTTAATTGGCCTATTGTTGAAAGTAATGTCCGGGGAGAACGCTAGTTGGAAGCGAGAGGAAGTTTTCTCTCCTACTGGCTTCTTTTTGGTTTTACTACCACCTATTATTTTCGAATCGGGTTATAACTTGCATAAGGGTAACTTTTTTCAAAACATTGGATCCATACTAGTATTTGCAATTGTGGGCACAACCATTTCGGCTTTGGTCATTGGAGCGGGGATCTATTTGTTGGGCTTGGCAGAGGTTGCTTACCGGTAAGTTGTTAGTAAGAGGTAAATTATTGCACAATTTTGCTCGGTTTGGAATATTAAATTAATTAAAAAAAAAAAAAAAATACATAATGAGTTAGGGTCTTTCTATATTAAGTTGGTGATATGTTTTTCGGTTTACGCTGTTCTCGCTTGTGAACAGAAATATACTATTAATTTATTTATCAGCATTTAATTTATTTCATTATGAAATTTTATTACAGCCTCAACTTTTCCGAATCGTTTGCTTTTGGATCGCTTATCTCCGCCGTTGATCCAGTTGCTACCGTAGCAATTTTTCATGCTCTCGATGTGGATCCCATACTTAATATGTTGGTGTTCGGTGAGAGCATATTAAATGACGCCATATCCATTGTATTAACAACCACTGTAACACAATCAGCCAATAGTCCGGCATACGCAAAAATGACAACAGGTGAGGCTATATTCTCAGCGTTGAAAACATTTTGTGAAATGTTTTTCGCTTCGGCCGGTATAGGTGCAATATTTGCTTTGATCTCCGCATTGTTACTAAAGCATATAGATTTAAGAAAGCATCCATCGTTGGAATTCGCTATCATGTTAATGTTTACTTATGCCCCTTATGTACTGGCTGAGGGCATACATTTGAGTGGTATAATGGCCATACTATTTTGTGGCATTGTCATGTCACACTACACACATTTCAATCTATCCACCGTCACTCAAATAACAATGCAACAGACTATGCGTACCTTGGCTTTTATAGCAGAAACGTGTGTTTTTGCTTATTTAGGATTAGCCATATTCTCTTTTAAACATCAAGTGGAATTATCGTTTGTGATATGGGCCATAGTTTTGTGTCTTATAGGCAGAGCTTGCAATATCTTTCCATTGGCCTACTTGGTAAATAAATTCAGGGAACATAAAATAACTAATAAAATGCAATTTATCATGTGGTTTTCTGGCTTAAGAGGTGCCATTTCATATGCCCTATCGTTGCATTTAGATTTGTCCAGTGACGAAACTAGACATGTTATCATAACGACCACTTTGATCATTGTATTGTTTACTACTCTTTTCTTTGGTGGCTCTACTATGCCCTTGCTGAAATATCTAAAGCCTGGTAAAAAACGTAAATCGCGAAATTCTCGCAATGGCTCGGTCACATCTTCGAGTGACCGTCAAAGAAGCTACTCGCGAAAACGTTCAAAATCCATCTCACTATCGAAAACTAGAGAGTGGGGCCAAGCTATTGATTCTGAGCATCTGTCTGAACTTACCGAAGAGGAGGATGTGTCATTTGCTCAATCTCGGATCGCTGGGTTTGGGCGATTAGATCGTAAATATTTTATACCCTTTTTCACACGTCGCTTTAATAGTCAAGAGTTGCATGAGTGTAAGTCACAAATGGCTGATTTGACAAATAAATGGTATCAGGCTATACGTGTTAGCCCCTTGGATTCAGATGAATCAGACGAGGAAATGGGTTTGTCGGCCAGTGCTAGTCAGACTACATTAAGTTCTCATGCTTAAGGTACATACATATATAAATAAGCCTAGATGAATAAGAATGTATGTAAAATATTTAGGTATTTTATCAAATAATTGTTATTGAAAAAGAACTAGTATGTATGACATATTTTTTTAAAGTTATGAAATAATGTTAAACCTTTGATGTTAGAGGCAATTTTTATTTAATTTTATTCAAATATTAAAATTTCTGATTTATTGCCGATAGAGCCAACGATTACGATTGAAAGCAGTTGTGATAGACTTACTTAGCATTTACACGTGCAAGTGCAAATTCGAAAAACTCAATACAGTCAAACTTTTTTACTAATACACACTTTCGTCACTTTTGGTAGCCAATTGGATGTTTTTATTTCGAAAATTTCGTTGATAATATGTACACAGAACACTGTTAAGTTATCGATACCAATCGAAAGAGAGAAAAATTGAGTCAAACCTTTGCTTAAAGTCAAAGAATAATGCTTACCAAAATTTTTAAATGTTTATTCCCGATTGTAGTTAGCCAAATGTTTTTTAATGTAAAGATTATTTTCAAAGCAAGTGCTGTGAAAGTGTGAACGGTATTAAGTCAAACCAATTATATAATAGTTAATGAATTATAACAGTAATACATGAAGTAAAAGCTAAGGCTCCTTTATCATGCAACTATTGTAAGGAGCATAAACATACGGCCGAAAATATTTCTTTAAGGATGTTGCCAATATTCGTTCATTATGTCGCGGGTCGTAAAATAAACATAAAATACAAACAAATAGTTTGATATCAAACGTTGTATTATTTTATTATTATTTATTATTACTATTGGTTTTAATGCCCACCAACTGTTTTGTGTCTGTTTCAATACAATTATTAATATTATCATTACATTAAGTTAAAATACTTAGTTTGCTCAATTCACAAAAATTCAAACTTTCGAAAAGGCGAAAAGAAATTACGCTATGAGAGAAAAATTCACATAACACACCAGCATCTTTGCAGGAGATAAATGCAATTGTTCATTACTATATAATGAACATTTCTTTTATTTTAGTTTTCTTTGTTTTTGTGGATTAATCCACTCTCTCATAGCTTTAAATAATGAAATTACAATTTAAAACAAATTATACTTACATAACACCAAAAAATAAGATAATTTCAATGCATTCTTTTCTTTATTTTAAGAATATATTTTTCATCACATTTCAGAGCTTGATTCGGATTTTAAAATTTGTTCGGTATATTTTTTTATCTTCGCAATGAAAGAAAAAGCCAGCGAAACGTTGACCAAATAAATGTAAAAAACACATGTTATTTAAAATCATTCGACACGTTTCCGAATGTTTTCACATATCACTCATTTACATTTAAAGTTTTCAATTCACTCACAAATTAATGGAAAAAGAAATTTTTACACAATGTGAACAATGATATCGATCCTTTTCGATTTTATCGTAAGCGACATGTTATCGAAAATACATTTTTTTTATTGAAATTAAAATTTTATGTGCCTATACATAGTTTTGAATTATCAAAATGCCAAACTGTTGATAACGTTTACGATACAGGCTGTACAATTTTATCGTAAGCAACAATTAACGTACAAAAACATGTTTGAATATTTTAAAAAAAAAACCTTCTCCTGTGAAAACTTTAATTTTTGTCGCTATGATAGAATCGAAAATAAGGCTCGATATGAGGATTAATTCTTCATTATTATCTCAAAAATTTAATTTTTTAGTTATGACGTAATTAATGTAAATGAGCGATATGTTTTATTAGCAGTTGATTAAAAAAGTAAAACTATTTCGAAAGTAAATATTTTTTAATAAATGTCACAAAAAGTTTTATTACAATTTAAGTTTTAACTTGCATTAACTTTTTAGTATTATTTTAATCTTATATGAACATAAATATTAGTATTTAATTTAAAGTAACTGTTCGACTTTTATTTAGTAAATGGAATTTCAGGAACTATTCCATACATACATAGATATGAACCGATATATCTACATATAAAATATGCTTTTTATTATTTCAAAAATAAAAGATGACTTAAAAATTTACAGCCTTATTTATAAACATTATTAAGGCTTTATAAAGTGTTTATAAAATAGATTTTCATACAAAATTTTTCTTATTAAGCCCTAATAATTTCTATAAATATATATTTCTTGACAAAAATAGGTCTAGTCCATAATCTTCACTGTAAAGAGAATGTAACTTATGTTTTTGTAATCGGTACTATTGTTTCGTAATTGTTCGGTTCCAAGGCTTTTGCAAACAAAATATAATTCGCTGTTTTATTTATTTTCTTTAAATTTGTATTTCCCTAAATTTCGATCATCTTTATCATTATTTAGAGATTTTTTTTAGAATAAAAAATGTACACAAATTATCTTACATGCATTCTCAAAAGATGCTGTGAATAATACCCTGAAGGTATTATTTTCTGATTTATCTTTTTACGAATTGTACATATTGTATATATTTTTTACATATTGTACTTAATTTTATAAAGCAGCCATTATAAAATTTAAGATTGAAAAAATAATAATCTTACAAGCATGTACATACATACATATGTTCAAATTAAAATTAAACTTGTTCCTGGAATATATAGTTTTACTACTTCCTTGTATTAATGTTTTTGTTTTTTATGCAACTTTTCAAAAATTAAACATTTAAGCTAATTTACATCTATCAACCAAAAATTGCATAGTTAATTATGTAAGTAAAAATATCGTATAAATATGTTGATATATAAAAATGTTCGTTGATGCCACAAACAAAAATGTACCGAAAAGTTATAAACTATAAGCTGTGTAAAATATTTTATTATTTTAAATAACCAAATAAATGGAATTAATGTGATAATGCATACAAATATTAAAAAAAGGAAAAGTAAAATATTTTTTATGGTCACTCCTTACTTGAAGTAATTAACGGCCTGTCCCACGATGCCACCAGAAATCGTTCGATGGAAAACTTGTATTGCAAACAACAACAAATTTTATAATTTTATTGTTGTGTAAATGAGAGATCGAACTCCTATAGTAGTACCAATTCACCATCCAATTTTTCTAGCAAAAAAAAGGCAATATCTGAAGGTATTTATATAGACAAAGTAACTTACTATTCCTAAGGGTAAAAAAATCAATTTTCATTTTTTTTTTTTTTTTTTGATGTGGACAACATCTGAGCATCGAATGAGACCGATCCCATGCTCCAAAAGTGTTCCCTCCCATAGATATGCGTGTTTTATTCAGTGATGGTACAGCAAAGATACACGTATTTAAATCTTTAAAATGGCTCTCCTGAACAAAACAGTTTTTTACCCTTAGGTCCCTTTCTATTTTGCGCGTCGGATATGCATTTGAATAGCAACGTGGGAAATACCTTCTACTTATAGTTAATACTCAGACCGTTTTAGATATTCACCTATGCATTAGTTCTGGGATACTATCGACAGTACTATCGATAGTTTTAAAATATCGAAAATGTGGATAGGAAAAATATCGATATTATTTGAAATGTCGAGCCTCATTTTCAATTTAATCATAAGCGACAAAACTTAAAGTTTTTTACAGGAGACGTTTTTTTTAAATATTCAAATATGTTTTTGTACGTTAATTGT
Organism: Tachina grossa; assembly: GCA_949987645.1. Lineage (NCBI taxonomy): Eukaryota > Metazoa > Arthropoda > Insecta > Diptera > Tachinidae > Tachina > Tachina grossa. Next base: position 34,788,575 of record OX465275.1, read on the forward strand.
CGCTTACGATAAAATTGTACAGCCTGTTTCTTTATTTTAAAGAGAAGTAATACGCAGGAAACTAATGCCCTTCTTTCGAAGGGTATAGTGATAGAAGACAGGCGGTGAAGGAAAATATAGAAGAAAGCTTCATTCCTTTAAAACTCTGTTTTTTGTATGTTTTTTAATAATGCAGTGTTGCAGCGCCTCTGGTGTCAATGAGGCGTATTAAATTTTCAAAGCTTTGTTTAGTAGCCATTTAATTTTATTGGTTATTTTATACTTCGCCGATGATTCTGCTACACAATACCGACGAAGCGCTCTGACATTACATTATGATTAGCATTTGCTGAAGTCGGTCAGTGACCAGTGGACTATGTGTTAATCACTTGAACTTTCCTACAACAACTGATAATAAGGGACACTAATGCACACCAGAAAAATGCGTGGTGATGTTGTTATTTAATGACTGTCGGATACAGGGATTGAACCCAGGATATTCAGTTTTGTAGCCAACGTGCTAACTACTTCAGCCAACTCCACTCTGTTAAAAGTTATCAAAAATTTTGGCATTTTGATAATTCTAAAGTATGGGTAGGCATAGAATATTTAGGAATTGCAATATTTGCACAAAGCTTTAGATGGATCTTTTGTTGGTTTAATAAATTTTTTAAACGCGGGATTTGATTCCCAACATTTCAAATACTTTTGTCAGTAATAATTCATTACAATAATTTGTCAATAAATTTTTAATTAGTCGGAAACGAATTTAAACATATAGTTGCAAAAAAAAATATCTGCATTTGCAAAAAAAATTGCTAATAATGTAACTGTCTCAAAGACGAAATCATAGGGTAAAAACGGGAAACTTTGCTATAAGATGCGAAAAGTGTCAAACGTGCCGTTTCCGCAATTGAAAAGAGCTGAGTTATACCCCTTTTCGACACGGAAATTTTACTTTGCAAATTCTTAATTCCACTGCGAGAAAAACAGAAAGAGATAGTACTCCTCCCTCTGTCCTTCATACAGCTGAATTAAGAATTTGCAAACTAAGCTTTGCGTGTCTAAAAGGGGTATTAGTACTTTTTTTTAAGAGCTTAAGGAAAAAATTTCGAGTTATAAGCAATTAAAAAGAGCTAAATCTAGCTCCAAAATTGCTAAGTTGGCATCGCTGAATTTTTGTAAGTAAAATGACAAATGAAGAAACAGTCTTACCGAGAATGAGTTTTGTATAAATTTATTAAAACTTCGTATAATAAAAGTAATCACCCCTATGTAAACATTTTTTTCCTCGTTTTGATTCCCCTTATCGTGAATAATATTTTTCACGTGGACCTTTTCACTTTTCCCTTGGTTTTGTTTACTTTATTTTTGCAGGCGAATTGAATTAATGCACCGAATAATTTCAATATTTTCCTTCGAATTATATATTAATAGTTACAAATATTTATTTTTAACACAAAATTATTAAGTAAAGTTCATGATTCATAACAATAATTCCGTGCAACAAATTTTTCATTGAGTATGGATCGCTTTGGTTCACACACAGTAAACTTCATGGCGGTGCACAGCGGTGGTATACTAAATTATAATTCACGATATCATTTTTCCCTTCGAGGGTAATGAAAATTTCCGTTTTTATTCACTATAAATACATATCATACATAGAAAGGCCAATCTTGGGGGGATTGCTGTTGCCCTGCTCCTAGAATTTTTGAAAATTAATAATAATAAAAATTTAAAAAACCCCCGATTTTTCAGAAAAGATGTTATATCTCCTAAATTGCTGGACCGATTTTCTTTAAACATAGCTAAGAACACTCTCGATCAAGTCAGTTCTCAAACATAAAAAAACTAATTTAAAATTGGTTCAGCCGTTTGGTCTGTACGAGTACTTTCACAGACACACAGATACACAGACACACACTACAAACTTATAACACCCCTTTTTTGGTCGGGGATTAAAAATAAATAATTACATTTTAATATTACTCATGAAAATCACCAGTCATATGGGCTCAGCTACATAAATGACCGTTAAATTTATTGTCTGAATTAACCGGTAGCATCACCGAACCAGTCTGGATTGCAAAATCATGAGGCTGGTAACTCAGTTTCAAATAGACAAAGCAAAACAGCAATTAGTTCATCGCGGGTTTTTCACTACAGAGTTGTAAGGATCTCAGAGATGGCACTACTGTCCATTTGATCTGGCAGCACACCGAAGAGTGTCCATGCGATCTGGCAACACACCGACGTCAAGTAGCTGCAGCTAACTTAAGGATAATGTTTAATTTCCGGCATTGTAAACTAAAATAGAAAATAATAGAGAACGTGATTACCACAATTTTCAGGTGTGGGATTTCACACGAAATATAGTGCATACCACCAGACAAAAAGGAAATTGATATGGATTTGCGACCGTCCAAGCAGACAATGCTTGATTCACTTGGGGCAACAGGAATAGACATCCCTGAGTCAGCCACACTAAGCCAACTTCGGGCATTATACGAAGAGGTGCTCAGGAAAAGTGCTGCAAATTGTCCAGAGATTCCTATGGCGTTAATGGACACCAGCAGTGAAGCCTTTGTTGCAACATCCGACACGGCTGAAACAAGTGCCTCCATGATTACATGTCAATGCCACCGCCGCCACTGAAGCTATTGCTGTTGATGCCACTGCTGTTAAGACCTACACTGCTGATATCATGAAGCCTGCTGGAACTTCTGCCAACGATGCTTTTATAACCGCTGTTGCTGATGAACAAATAAGGGTGGGCGGTGTTAGCCAGATTGTGTCCCTTGAAGAGGAGCTTAGAAATTTGCAACTAAAAATGCAAATAATGCAGTTACGTCAATAAATAAAAACTGCTGAAGAAAACGAGCATCGTAGCTCAAATTCGCACCACATTAATCTGGCAGAACTGCAGTTCAGTGGAGACGACTACTACAGTGTTCAAAAATGCTTTAGTCAATCTGAAGACTACGCAAATATGTGTATGTACTCTGAAAAAGAGAAGTGTGTAGGGGTTCGCCGCAGACTGCAAGGTACGGCAAAGAAGTATGCGGATAACTTGGGCCTGGTGCAGTATAGTGTTCTTAAGAACAATTTCATGAAATTGTTCAGCCGACAAGATGTAAGAAAGAAATGGTCAGTGTGCTTATGTTTTTTAACTTGTATAAGGGCCTACAGAATGTTCGTGTGGTTTCGGCCAAAGGCGATGGTATAGGGTTGTCGGTTGCTGGAGGGCCTAGTGTGCATGGGTGTTCGGGTAGAACTAGTATGGGTGGCAGGATCGGAGATGCCTCCGGGACAGATATGGATAATTTAGCTGAGATGCCTGCATCGCGCTCGGTTTGTACAGTTGAGACGGATGTAAGGTTGGCTGTGGATGACGGACTAGACCCATCACAGTCAGTGGCCCTTAGGTCGGTAGTAGGGAGGGATTACTTTGGTGGTTGTGGAGGGTGACTTGCCAGCTATGGACTATAGTATGAGTATCAGATTGACCAGTGATATACTGGTGTCGAGTGGCCCTAGGCGGCTTTCTTACCCGGAACGCGGTGTAGTTAGACTTAGACTTGCGGAATTATTGGAGAGGGGTATAATAAGACCTAGCGAGTCTCCATACACCTCACCGATTGTGCTCGTTAAAAAGAAGAATGGTCAATTGAGGATGTGCGTTGATTACAGGGCGCTGAACAAGATAACATTAAAGGACAACTACCCTCTACCAGTCATAGAGGACTGCCTGGATTACCTTGGAAATAAGAATTTCTTTTCCACACTGGACTTAGAGAATAGTTTTTACCAGGTGCCGATGCACGAGAACTCGATCAAGTATACATCTTTTGTCACGCCACTGGGCCAGTTTGTATTTTGTTTCATGCCCTTTGGGCTGAAGAACTCGGGGTCGGTATTTCAGCGTTTCATCAACAGGGTCTTGAGGAAGTTCATTGACGCAGGGGAAATTGTGGTCTATCTGATCGATATAAGCATAGCTAGTGAAACATTTGAGGAACATTTGTGCATTCTCGGGAGGGTACTGAGAGCTTTGAAGTGTGCTGGACTGAGGTTGAACTTTGAAAAATGTAAATTTGGCTTCGCTCAGCTGGACTACCTAGGCTATCAAGTGAACAGGATCGGTATGCGCCCGAGCGGTGAACATGTCGAAACTATTCAGAGATATTCGATGCCTACGGATTTCGTAGAGTTGCAAAGATGCCTAGGTTTTCATTTTTCAGGCGCTTTATGTCAAACTTTTCTCGCAAAGCAAGACCATTGTGTAATTTGGGGAATGGAGTATTTGACTGGACAGACGAGTGCACGGCGGCTTTTCGGACCTTGAGAGACAAATTGATGAATTCAACTGTTTTGGCTGTCTACGACCCCACCTGGGAAACGGAACTACATACGGATACTAGTTTGAATGGTTATGGGTTGGTACTGTTGCAGAAGCAAAGGGACAGTAGGTTCCACCCTGTGGCTTACTACTCGAAGTGCACTTCGCCCGCAGAGTCAAGGTATCACAGCTTTGAGCTGGAGACGCTGGCGATAATTTACGCCCTTAGGAGGTTTAGGGTGTACTTGGAGATGGTACCATTTTCGATAGTGACTGATTGCAACTCATTGGCAGTGACATTAGGGAAAAGACTGGTGAATCCAAGAATAGATAGGTGGGCACTGGAATTAGAGGGTTTCGACTATATTGTTAGGCATCGAATAGGAGAACTGATGGGTCATGTGGACGCGTTCAGTCGCATAAAGCATGTGGCGGCCATCGAGCAATATGATGTTGATGTACACATACATATTGCACAGGCTAGGGATGAGAAAATCAAGAAGATTCGTGATGAGCTAGAGGGGGCAGATGTCGAGAGATATATGCTAGAGGATGGATTGGTTTTTCGCCGTGGTCAATAGGGACAGAGACAGTTATATGTTCCTGCGGGCTTAGAAGAAAATATCATGAGATTATTTCACGAGAAACTTTCGCACGTAGGCATAGAGAAATTTTTGGACAGCTGGGGAGACATTATTGGTTTCCGAGTATGTGGGATAAGTTGAATAAGTTCATTAGGAACCTTCTGAAGTGCATATACTACTCAGAACCAAGTGCCAGGAATGAAAGGACCTTATACAGTATTAAAAAAAAGCCGATTCCGTTCGATACACTGCACACTGACCATTACGATCCTCTGCCGTCGATAAATTATAAACGGAAACACGTTCTGGTGGTTGTGGATGCTTTTACCAAGTTCACAAAACTACGCAGTGAACTCGTCTGGTACAAAGGAGGCATGTTGTGCACTTTGTGCACTGCGGAAATATTTTGGGTACTACAGCCACCCGAGGCGAATTATTAGTGATAGGGGCACGTGTTTTACCTCGAGCGAATTCGGGAGGTTTATGGGTGAACATAATATTGGGCATGTTTCCGTGGCTCACCTCAATCGAATGGCCAGGTAGAAAGGACAAACCGTGACATTAGGGCAATGCTGTCAAAATTGACAGAGCCTATTGAGCACTCTGATTGTGTAGATAGGCTGGCACAGGTGGAATATACCATTAATAACACCGTTCATTGCACGACGAAACAGTCACCGAGTTGGATGTTGTTCGGAACCGAACAAAGGGGTGAGATCATAGACGAACTAGCTGAGTACCAAGATGGGAGATACCAGGAAGAGAGGGCAGACTTAGATGATATTAGAAAGAATGCCTCTGAGGCCATCGCGAAATCACAACTGTACAACTTGAAGCACTTTAACAGGCATCACAGACTGCCGAAAACTTTCAATGTAGGTGATTATGTGGTAATGAGGAATGTAGATACTACCACAGGTGTGAACAAGAATATTATACCAAAATACCGCGAGCCATATCTGGTCCGGAGGCAGCTTGGGAGTGACCGCTATGAGATTTCGGATGTAGAGAATAATCAGGTCGCACAGGTACCGTATTTGGGAGTAGTTGATGCTAGTAATTTAAGAAAATGGCTGGAACCAGGGATTGTAGAGGCAGAGGAACTGTCGGATTCTGAAGGCAACACTTCCGAATATGAAAACTATGAATTCTTAGAAGATGAATTTTTAGATGATAAATAATGTTATGTATGTATATATAAGATAAATGTAAGTCACAATCGGGGTCGGTTGTGTAGTCAGGTCGGCCGAGATTGTAATGATTTCAGAGATGGCACTACTGTCCATGCGATCTGGCAGCACATCGAAGAGTGTCCATGTGATCTGGCAACACACCAACGTCAAGTAGCTGCAACTAACTTAAAGATAATGTTTAATTTCCGGTCGAAAAAATAAAGAAGGTGAATACTACGGAGTATAATTTTTTCTTACATTGCTACAACCATCGATTAAATAAATAATTCAGGTAATAATTTTATATTTTATCGCCGCAAAAACTATATATTCGGCGTTAATACTTCCTATGTGAATTCATAGGTCATGTATATGTAGTTAGTCACTAATTTTGTTTAAACTTAATCAGGGCTATCATGAATAAAATTTCACGTGAAATTTTTCACGGCGAACAATTCCAACTAATTGTAAGTAATAGGGAAAACAAAAAATTCTAATTGGAAAAGGGAGAAATTTCACGTCGAATTTTCTTCATGATAGCCCTGGGGGGTTATTATGTAATTCGATTCGAAACGGAAACTGTTCGAATTTGTATGTTACTAACATTACATTCGAACACATTTCCGTTTCGAATCGAATTACATAATAACCACCCTGATAATTTAGCTGCTCCTCGCAGAAATAAATAAAAATTAGCCGATCCGATAGGAAATTAAAAAATAAGAAGAAAAAAATAAAACGAAAAAATTGGCGACGACCCTTCGTTTCCGAGTTATGGGTATCCAAAGTTCCAGTATACAATGTGATTCTGTTGTATTTTTCATCCAATACAGTCACCATGGTTTTTCCCAATACGGCGCTGCATATTAAAGTTTTTCTGTACAGCCGGCCATTGGCTGGGCTTAAAGATTTTCTCCACCATGGTTTCCCAACACGGCGCTGCATAGTAAAGTGTCTGTATAGCCGGCTTTTGGCCAAGCTTAAGGATTTTCTCCACCATGGGTTTTCTCAACACGACGCTGCATAGTAAAGTTTGTCTGTATAGCCGGCCTTCGGCCGGGCTTAAGGCTTTCCTCCACCATGATTTCACCCAACACGGCGGTACTTACTACATATTCTTTGCATATCTGTTAATTGATATCAATATTGTGCCGTTACATTCAGAAATACAATGCTAAATCACAGTTTTATATGAAAACTTTAAAGGCCCATAACTCGAAGACTAAGGCTCGCCGCCGATTTCTTTTTATTTAATTTTTTCTTTCAATTTTCTATCGGATAGGACAGTTTTTATTTATTTCTGCGAGGAGCAGCTAAAGTATATTTAAGCCGAATACCTATTTATTCGGCGTTAATAACGCCTATTTTGTTTAAACTGTTAATAACATCATGGGCATATGGTATAGTTGCTCTGCCCATTTTTGTGCAACAATATTTTACAAATTTACTTTGTAAACTAAGTATTTACCCCCATATTCATAAAGTTGAAAATGTATTTGAAATGAATTTTATTTCAAATATCTCGTACAAAATTTTCCTTAATGGAAAAAAATACATAAATATTTAATTAATCCGTAATAATTTGTAGCATCCCTGTTTTACGATTTTAACCGGCAAAACAGAATGATAAAGCAATTACCTAAGAATATTAGATACGAAGCAGACAATAAAACAAGAAAAAATTCATATGTTCTGGAAAAACAAGCAAATTGTACAAAGTGTAGGAAAATAGCATAAAAAATAATAGAAGTTACACGTAAACCTATAGTTGACAATTGTTTATCAATTGGAAATTTTAAATTACGGAAAGACGAAAAAATGAGGCTACAATATGGAAGCAATTTAAAATTCATGTTTTATTTGTCTGCTGCGGCTGTAATTTTCGCAGACGATCCGTTAAATCCGAAAGAGCAAAAGGAAAAATCAACAAAACTGCCGCCGTGTAAAGCATGCTCAACATTAGTTGCTTCCTTTAAATTGGGCCTGGAGAAAACCAGTCGGGGTAAACATGCTGGCGGTGATGCTGCTTGGGAAGAGGAAAAGCTACGTTCATATAAGAATAGCGAAGTACGCTTAGTGGAAATTCAAGAACAATTGTGTCGTGATGTTAAACGTGGCCAAGACCAGTGCCATAACATGGCCAATGAGCATGAACATTTGCTTGAGGAATGGTTTACGCACAAACAAACCGAAGAGGAAGATTTACACAAATGGTTATGTGTCGATAAGTTGAAATCATGTTGCCATAGTGGGCACTATGGAGCTGATTGCCAACCTTGTACTGACTGTCGTGGGAATGGCAAATGTAAGGGTGATGGCACCCGTAAAGGCAACGGAAAGTGCAACTGTGATAAGGGTTATGCTGGTGATGAGTGTAATGAATGTTCTGTTGGATTCTATGAGGCTTTTAGAGACGAAAAGAAATTATTGTGTTCTGAGTGCCATAAGGCTTGTCGGGTAGATCAAGGCTGTAAGTCAGCCGGGCCAAAAGGTAAGTCAAGACTTATAGACACTATATTTAGATATAAAAGTGATTGAGAATAGTACATATCGCACATTTACTTCAATAGTGGTATAACTCAAAAAACCAGTTTTGCAGAAAACGCGATTTAAATTTTCAATTTGCATACAACTCAATGGAGAAATGAAAAAAAATTCTTCTCTCAGGAGGTGATGGTACAAGCTATTTATATGAAATTTTAGCACAAGATAAAATACGAAATGCCGCATCTTTCTGCATTATTAACTCAAAAAACTCATTTTTTGAGTTATGCCACTATTGAAGTAAATGTGCGATATGTATCTACAACTCCGCTAAAAACACCCAGGGTCTATGGTGGGAATCGAACCCACGACCTCTGGACTGAGATGCTAGCATCGAAACCACTCAGCCACAGGGGCATCCAAACACCTATTGCTACTTGCTACAAGCGATGATTATTTTCAGCACCTTGCACAAGTAAATTGGTGCTGTTTTCTTTGTTTTTTTTTTCTTTATCAAAATTCAATGTCTAAATCGAAAATAAGAACTCAAATAATAAGGGATTAGTACAAGTTTATAAGATTTTCGGAATAATAATTTATTATCATTAATAAAACTAGAAAATTTATAAGATTAAGATTTTGTTTGTTATATTGAAAACTTTGCAGCTTGCTTAAAATGCAATGAAGGTTGGCACTGGGATGATACTAACGGCTGTTTGGATATTAACGAATGTTTAAGCAAAACTAAAGCCTGTCGCCCCAATCAATTTTGTGTCAATAATGAAGGTTCACATAGTTGTTTAGATTGTGATCGTTCTTGCGATGGCTGCGATGGCGATGGGCCGGATATGTGCAAGAAATGTGCCGAAGGTTATAGCCTCAAGGATGGAAAATGTGAAGGTTAGTATAAACTTTTTCTTATTTTATGTGTTGACAATATACATATATGTTTCTTTGTATCAGATGATTCTAATGAAAAGCGTGATCAATATGTTAATATAACACGTTTTTTAACATATTTTGGCTTGTGTGTTGCCACTTGCGTTATCTTCCAAAGCTCAACACATATTGCCTATATTGTTGGTGCTGCAGTCGCCATTTACATAGCAGCTTCCGAATATTGGCTAAGTTCAACACCAGCTGGTGCCAATAAGCCACACTTTGATACCAAACAATTAGAGGAAATGTTAATGAAATCGTTGTAATTATAGCGACACACAGTGTATTGTTTTCTTAGGAAAATGTAAGATTATGATAATATTTTTAAGAAAACCAACGTATTTATTCCGTGAATAAAATAAGAAAGCATAAAATAGTTAAAACTAGTAAAACTCAGTCGTAGAACGAATGCTTAAACATTAAAAACAGTAGCTACATATTTATTTTTATTACTCTAAATTTTAATACCATTCTTTTTACTGAACTAATTGTATGCTTTTTCAAATAATCCATACAAAAATAACCTGTATTAGTATAAAATTAAATTATTGATATATACAGGAATGATTTGGTGAATCTTGAACGGTTTTGAAAATTATTTTCGAACCCATTCCAAATAATTGACTTCCGAAATAAGAGTATTTTTTTTAAATTGTAAACTCTTGAACTTTAATCCGTTTCGTTTTCAAAATTGATTTCCATCGCAACCTGAAGCGAGGCAAACTACCGTACTCGATATCTATCGAAATTTCAATGGGAGTAAAAGTCAAATCAATATTTTCCCCACTTCATTATTTATTATTTACTTTTTATTTTGTATTTTTATTTTCCATATTTTTTTATTTTATTTCTTTTATTTTTAGTTGTTCCTCCGTTTATTGATGTTGAATATAATAAAATTATGGATGAGGAGGCAAAGTCACAAATAGAAGTGCCTCCTTCTCAAAGAGATGAATTGTGATTTTAAGTATTGTATTGCACAAAGCTTTCTGCACTAACCCAAAACAAAAACAAAATCGCTAAGTTAAGCATTTAAAATAAATTAACTATTAAGTTATTAAACAGTTACAATGACAAATGATTGAATTAGAAACGCCAGGTAATTATTAACTTATTTTAAGTTCATCCTTCATTTTAAATCGACATAAAAAAAATTAAAATTCTTTTAAATATCTCTTTTCATTTCTAGACATAACTAACGTTTTCGTGTCATCATTCATATTTTCATCGACATCATTTAACTTTTCGAGGTCATTTGAATCAGATACAGTTGAATTATTTTCTTCTTTAAACAATTTTAAATTGTCCAGAACGTATTGCTCCTGGTGATTTTCCACGAAACTGCCGAAGGCCTCCTTTTCAATGTCAGCACAGTTGTCGTTCTCGTGATGCTGCATTAAAGTTTGATCAAATGTTTTCAAAGCTATTGCGATTTCTTCATTCAAAAACTGATCTACAGCCGATTCAATATCATCCTTGGGAAATGTTTCATCAGATTGCTTACACTTTTCATCAGTTAATATATATTTGCTTTTCATACTAGACTCGGTACTAATTGGAGCATCCACATATATATCTGAAGCAAAAGGATCTTCTGCTATAACCTTTTTGTTTTTTTGTACATAATCCGGCTCAGATTTGTGGTAGTCACCGTACAATTCTCGTAAAGTATTTCTAGTCAAATTAAATTGCCTTATACCAAAGCCTCCCTGGCTTGCATTTTGAGCCTCTTTATGTGCAGCTTTACGTGCGGCTTTTCTCGCTGCCATGGAATGTTCTTCCTGCTTAGTCAATGGAATTTGGTGCTCCAATGAACCAATACTAGTGCGCTTAGAAGAACTATTACTCGAATTCCTTTGACGGGAACGCTTTATAATTTGGCAGCATTTATTTGTTATGCCTCCCACAATTTCAGAGATCAAAGTAATAGCTCCTGCAGCATAACCTATACCCATCAGAAGAAACATACCTTCAGTGTCCGCTGTGGTTAACTGGCGTTCCTCTTGTAAACTTTCTCTTAAAGGAGAGGAAGAACTTGCTTGCAATAATTTGCCAGTAGTAGATCTTTGCATAGACCATTTTACTTCATTTTCAATTTTACTCATTAAGCCAGCCTGATGGGCTAGCAGTATCAGAGAATCCAACTTGGGCTTATACACCGAATGTTTAGGAAACGTAAAACCAATTTGAAACAAAGCGAAACAATCTTCGCTTAAATGCAAAGCTGAACGCCGTGAAATATTTCTACAAAAAAAAAAAAAAACAAATAAAAAAATACATATACATATCTGTATGATGTAAAAAGAGTTAAAAAGAAAAACCACAGAAAAACATACTCATTTGAAAAGTTGGCCTGTACCATGTACTCCAATTGCGCCTTCGATCCCAGAAATGCATAATTCCAGAAAAAACTTTGCGACACATTTCCAATGCCTTCTTCTAAAGTCGCAACATATTCCATTTTGTCAAATAAACGCACCGTGGATTCGTCTGAAGAGTTTTGGAACCAGTATTCCCAGCCACCATTTTCTATAATATATGTATAATGAATGGTAAGTCAAAATATATTTAAAAATTATTTTATATCTTTAAAAGTGTAAAGAATGGGCAATAATTGTAAAGCCCACTCTCGCCCTGGCCCTGGCCCTGGCTTTTCCACAGGAATGTCAAATTTTTGTTACCGTGTGCGACCCCAAACACTTATGTATGTATGTTTGTTGTTTCAAAGAAAACGAAACTTTCTTTTTACATCTTTACATATTCGTGTAGGCCGTCAGCAGCTCTACATTAGCTAAAATTTTAAGAGAAATCGAGCCACATTGTTCTGAAATACAAGCTTAATTGCTTGCTGTCGCACGCGACAAAAAAGTTCGTGGAAATGCCTCTATATATATATATATATATATATATATCGTTCGCTGAAATGTAAAATCGTTCAACTAAAGTTTTTTATATTCTATAACAGAGAGAGAAAGAACTAATCAAAATTATTCAAGTGACTGGAGTAAAGTTTTTTTATTGTCATTTTTAATTCTAATAGGTGTTATGGTAAATGCTTGAAAATTTTGTATGGAAATGTTTTTCGATATACATAATACTTAATAAGTAATTACAAATTTGATTTTGAATTTTTGTTAGGCGGTTTTGCATTTCAGCTAACGATATGTGAATTGAAATAATAAGGAAATAAAATTCTGAGTGATGAAGCTTCAAAGTGTTTTTTTTTTTCTTCAATATTTTGGCACTTGTACCACTTTGCTCTTACGCCTCTCAATTATTTGTACATATATAACTAATTTGGAGATATTCTAGTGCAAATGTTTTAGTTTGGAAATTTCTTTTGCGCGTTTTTGATTTAATAAAGAGGGACATTCTCCATTATTGTCTAAAATTTTTATGAGGACACAAAGAGTAAAAAATTCATTAGAAACTATGCAATTGCAAATAAATGTAAATTTTTGCTTTGCAAATTCGCATATTCGATGTCACGTGCGACAATGAAAAAACAAGATTTGTTATCAGTGCGTTGAAAGTACACGCAGAAAGCTTACCAAATGTTCAGTAAAAACAATTAAAATAAAAAACTTACTGAAAAATATAAAGATTTGAAATCGTGGTACCTAATAAGGTTGGTCACTTGTGACATCATAAGTATAAAATTAAAAAAATAGCCAAAATTTTTTTTAAATAAAAAACCGTCAAAGATGAAGATATAAAATATTAATTAATTAAATAAAAAAAACAAAAAAAGTGCGGAATGCTAGGAAAAAGTGGCAAGCGTTGCCTGAAGGAGAAAAAAAATGATATGAGAAAACTCGGAAGAGACGAAGTCGGCAGAAGCTCGCAAATATGCGAAATTCCGAACAAGCACTAAATGAGCCTTTAATGTTTTACGTTTGTTAAAGATATAAAAAAGTGTCTTGCAACTTTTACTGAACTAATATATACATATATAGTTGAAGCAAGAAGTATTCCATATATAGCGCAGTTGGGTTTCTTTTGATGAGATGGTCAAGAAGTAAAAGTAGCTATATTTGCTACTCCTGATACAATTTTCATTTAAATGTGCTTTAGTTTATTACTCATAATACATCTTCTATAAGAGCGCACAACATGCTATAATAGCATACATAGGTGTAATCGGAAACGGATTGGATAAATTTTTACTGACCCTCTTTTTCAACCTAACATAACCTAATACTTATTTGTGTCAATTTTTTTCTTTTAATTTTTAAATAAATACGTTGGAATACTTCTGTTAATTTGGAAATATTTTTACCAATTATAACTTCGTAAAGGAGCAACAGAAGCAATTAAAATATCATGATTGAAAAAATGTCACATGCGACATGTCACATGCGAATGCGATTAAAATTCAATTAAAAGAATAATTTTTGGATAAAATCAAAACCATTTTAAAGAGACATTAGTGCACAACATTCTGAAATTAGTGCATTTACATTGCCTCGTACTTACGAGATTTCGAGCTAAATCTTTGTGCTTTTTACTAGATTTCCCATACAAAAGAAAATCTATTTTGTCAGTAGATTTGTAGGAAATCTAATAAAAATCTAATATTTTTATTTATTTTTTACTATCCTGTACAACATATTTAGGCCCCTATTATGATAAACTTTCGGTTTTCGACTGTAGACAAAAGTACTGATCGAACGAGTTTTCATTTGGTATTATGACGATCAGTCGACAAAGAAGGTCGTTATTGTGAATAAAATCATCAAAAAAGCTTACAATTTGTGTTTGTGTACTTAAAAATAAACATTGTTTAACACTAAGATTTTTTGAAAAATTTTCATATTAAAATACTTCATCGAAAGCTAAATTCTGTTCGATAGAAAATTTGTTGCTCAACGAAATTTTCGATGCTCATAATATTAATCCAACATTCGATTTTCGGTGTTCGATACCCAGCGAAGATCGAAAATCGAATGCAACTCATAATAGGGCCTTTATAAAAAAGATGAGTGAATTAGCTACGGTTTGCTTAAAAATGCGTGTGACTTAGCTACATTGCAGTTATTTGGTTGTAGTTTTGGACATTTTTTAGTTAATGAGTTTTGTTTTGGATAAAAAATCTTTAAATGACAAAAAAAGTTGGTGTAAACGGTATAGATTTTCATAAAGATTTTAATTAAAATCTGCTAGATATTGGGTCTAATTATTCATTCCGTTCCGCGATTGGGGAAAGCATTTTTTCTGCGGAAGCAAAATTTGCAATTATTCATTCCGTTGATGCGGTATTTTTCTCTATTTTGCTTACGCTCAAATTTTATGACGGAAAGCCTACGGAAAGAACAAAATTGTAAGGAAAATATACAATTTTGCAAAATTAAATCTTATTTTAATTTAATTTGCTTGTTTTATTTTTATAATAATATAAAAAAACCAAACAGAAGCAATTATTAATTTAATTTAACTTATGTATATTAAATTTTTTTTATTCCAACTTACTCTCTATGATTAATCTGTAACACTTCTTTCTATATTTTGTTAACATACATATCGCTCATTTACTTCAATAGTGGCATAAATCAAAAAATTAGTTTTTTGAGTTAATAATGCAGAAAGATGCGGCATTTCATATTTTATCTTGTGTAAAAATTTCATATAAATAGCTTGTACCATCACCTCCTGATAGAAGAATTTTTTTTCATTTCTCCATTGAGTTGTATGCAAATTGAAAACTTAAAACGCGTTTTCTGCAAAACTGGTTTTTTTGAGTTGTGCCACTATTGAAGTAAATGAGCGATATGTTCATACATATGTATGTATGTATGTATGTATGTATGTATTTACATGTAGGTGTATATGTGTATGTATATCTTTTAAATTGCTTTTGTAAAAACAGCCGATACTACACCACGTCAGAATTAATAAAAACAGGGACGTTGAATCAATTTCACGGAAAGCGTATACCGCAGGAATGAATAATTGCAATTTGCATATCGATCGATAGTTCTTTCCGTCGAATTTTCCTTTCCGGAATCAATAATACCACCCATTGTGCTGGTGTAAATGGCCTATTAAAGATTGAGCTTAAAAGGCAAAATTTTTGCGTTTTACATTTTTTAGAGAAAATAAAAACGTTTTTATTTTCCACAAACTCAACACTTTGCAAAGTAAACTTTGCGTGTGTAAAATCAGAAATGTTAATTTTTGTTCGAGATTCAGCGTTGTCGCATTGTAATTTTCACGTTTTTGGTATTATGGTAGTGGGATTTAGATGATTCTTAAAAAAATATTGTCTATATCTAGAGAAAATACTTTTAAAATACAAATACTTTATCAATATTGAAACAAAACATTGTGTGGCCTATTTATAGTACATGAAATGGTAGAGTTTCTACCGGCTCCATGAAAAATCGCCCAAAACCAAATCGCCCAAAAATAAAAATGAAAAATCGCCCAAAATCTTTCCATACAAAATTTGGGTAATTTTTCATATGAAAAAACGCCGAAAATTTTGGGCAATTTATCATTTTTTTTGGGTGATTTTTCATTTTGAAATTTTGGGCGATTTTTCATATGAGTTCCTACCGGCTCCATGAAAAATCACCCAAAATCAAAGCGCCCAAAAATAAAAATGAAAAATCGCCCAAAAATTTTTTCATACAAATTTTAAGTAATTTTTCATATGAAAAATCGCCCAAAATTGTTCAAACATTTAAAAATTCAAGGGAAAAATACACCCAAATACCATGGTGGAGAAAATTCTTAAGGCCGGCAGTGCAGGAAAATGTTATTAAACAAAAAAACTTGGCAAAGCAGAAAATCTTTATTAATCAGCGCCGTGTGGGGAAATACCATGGTGGAGAAAATCCTTAAGCCCGGCCGAAGGCCGGTAGTGCAAGAAAACGTTCTAACGCAGGAAAACTTTGCAAGGCAGAAAATATTTTAGACAGCGCCGTGTCGGGATACACCATGGTGGAGAAAACCTTAAGCCCGGCCGAAGGCCGGCAGTGCAAGAAAACGTTCTTAAGCAGGAAAACTTTACAAGGCTGAAAATATTTATTAGGCAGCGCCCTGCCGGGAAACACCATGGTGGAGAAAATCCTTAAGCCCGGCCAAAGGCCGGTAGTGCAAGAAAACGTTCTATTAGGCAGCGCGCTGTCGGGAAACACCATGGTGGAGAAAATCATTGAGCCCGGCCAAAGGCCGGCACTGCAAGAAATCGTTCTTAAGCAGGAAAAATTGCAAGGCAGAAAATATTTATTAGGCAAGTCCCTGTCGGGAAACACCATGGTGGAGAAAATCTTTGAGCCCGGCCGAAGGCCAACAGTGCAAAAAAACGTTCTTAAGCAGGAAAACTTTGCAAGGCAGAAAATTTTTATTAGGCAGCGCCGTGTCGAGGAACGCTATGGTGTAGAAAATTCGGGAACGAACGAACATTATTTACGCTTCTCTATAACTTTTCTTTTTTCATTTTAATATAAAAATGAAATTACTATAATTTTAATTTTATTCTGGTGTTTTTTAATTTTGGGCGATATTTAATTTTTTTTTTGGGCGATTTTTCATTTTTCAACTATGTGTTGTCAGAATATTTACAACTAACTTTTTTTTAACACTGCATTGACAACTTACATACACCTGACCTGGAAAACTTCAAAATACTTCACAGAGAAAGAAGGCACAATAAACGTTATACTTTGGAAAGCTTAAGTATACAACAATAAATTCAGTAAAGTGCGACTATGACTCGCGCACATAGGGTTCCGTACGAACACTAGATATGTAATTTAATACAAACTTCCTCCTATATAATATATAGTTTTGGCATTTTTTTCGATTTTGGGGTCTTTTCGGTTTTTTTGTTTTGTCGTTTTTTGCGTTTTTTTCGATTTTGGCGATTTTTTTAAGTTTTGGCTCTTTTTTAGTTTAGACACTTTATTTTCTTGTTTTGGTGATTTTTTCGGTTTTTTGGCGTTTTTTCATTTTGGCGTTTTTATTTTTGGCGATTTTTTTTTAATTTTTGCGATTTTTTGTTTATTTAAATTTTTTTTTTAGTTTTGGCGACATTTTCGCGTTTTGGCGATTTTTTTCAATTTTTTGCTTTTTTTCATTTTGGCGTTTTTTCCTCATTTTGGCGATTTTTTCGAATTTGGCGATTTATTTTAGTGTTAGAATTTTTTTTTAATTTTGGCGATTTTTTTCATTTTGGCGATTTGTTTTAATTTTTGGCGATTTTTTTGTGGTTTGGCGATTTTATAATTTTCGGTTTTTTTAGTTTTACCGTTTTTGAAAATTTGAAGTGTTTGCCTCTTACGGTTTCCAAGATATAGCAAATTGTCAAAATTACATAGTCAAAATTGCATTAACTGATGGACCACCCTTTAATTTAAATTTTTTAAATTTTAGTGTTAATTGTTGTAGTCTGTATAAAAATACACTAATTTTACAAATTTCAAGTTTCAATATACATATGTTCATACAATTGTATGTATATTACATGGGATTTTAACATATTTCATTGCTCGTTTTGGAACACCCTTTAATTTTTAATTCTCATGTATTTTTTGTTGTAGCGGCCAAGGTTCTACATACTGTCTCCAAATTTCAGGTCCGTAGCTCTTACGGTTCCTGAGAAAATACCGTGTGACGGACAGACGGACATACGGACAGCGTAGCGAAAACAATAGGGTTCCTTTTCACCTTTGGTGTACGGAACCCTAAAAAATGGACATAGCAATGAATAGTAAAGGTAGAATTAGTAAAATCGTATCATTCTACTTTACAGCTTGCCGTATCGTTCAACTTTGTGTACAAGTTATAGAAAATGTAACAGTTTGCATAGCACATTTTTTTTTGTCTGGCATTAAATACGGCGTTTTTGACATTCGCTACAGAAAAATCTGTTTTCTGCAGATTCCTACGTCAGCAGTGCTACCACCACATATTTTATAACTAGTAACATGCATTGCATATCGTACGGTTTTTGTCAGCTGACACGCAACATCACGATACGATTTTACTAATTCTACCTTAAAACAGATAAAGACAACACCAATGCCAGCTATAGCATTGTATTAGTTTAGACTTTAGTGTAATTCCAACTGTGATATTAGAAGTTAAGAAAAGGCTGTGATATTTTATTTTTATTTTATTTATATTTGTAATTATTTTTTACGTTATGTGTTTTATTTTTTACATTTTATGTCTCTTCAAAATACATCGCAAAATCTTAAAAGTAAATTGGAAAAAAGATAAAATATGTAAGTCAATGCTTAAGGCTCAGTTAGCCGACTGTAATGTAATGTAACTGTAACGTAGAAAACAGCTGATCGACATTTTTATATGAAAATTAGGTTACGTTACATTACATCTCTATAACCATTTTCATTACTTTTCACATAACAAAATCGATCAGCTGTTTCTTACTGTTGCAGTTACTTTACATTACAGTCGGCTAACTGAGCCTTTATTCTCTATGCGCTGATTTAGACGGGCATAATAGTGCTGGCATAACATGCCAGTTTGTGGGTGAGAGAGGCAAAGAGAGTGGTTTTGCGGTTGGCATAACTTTTCAACCAGCTTCAACCCTGAATTAGCAGCATAAAACCAATACACACACAACTTAAAAAACAGCAAATGTTAAATGAATACTAAAAACACTAACACACACACAGCTATGTATACGAATACATTTTGTGCCAGATGAATAAATCTCGTGTAATTTGGAAAAGAACAAAAATTGTGCTGCTTAAAAATTGTTCTCGTCTAAACTACCTCTATTATCATTAATTGTAATTACATACATATCCATGTACATACATATATTAAAGTCGCTCATTTTATATATTACCAATGTTACCAGATTTCAATAAAAATAATTTTCCCTGAAGATGTTGGAAAATCCCAACGAAACGTCGGATACATTAAAAATGAAATAAAAATACGTCTTTTATTACATTTTAAAGAAATTGAATGACCTTGAAAGCCTGAATAGATAAAATATCTATAAAACCACACAAATTTAACTTTGATGTTATTTGTTCATTAATAATTATCACATGTAATTTGGGTTAAAAAGCGATACGAACTTTAGCCTATTCAAATCATTGATTTTTCATATTGAAAATTTTGGGCGATTTTTCATTTTTTTGTGTGATTTTTCATTTTGAAATTTTGGGCGATTTTTCATTTTCATTTTTGGGCGATTTGGTTTTGGGCGATTTTTCATGGAGCCGTTTCTACCACAGGGACGGTTCCTAGTGAATTATTAATTTATTGGAACCGTTTATATTTTTTTCTCAGCAACTTGTCAACCTACTCTACCATACATACATATATGTATGTATGTTATGCAAAAATGTGTAACTAACAAAAAACTCTGAATCGAGTTTTTAATTGATGATTATAAATGCCATTAAACTGCATGTCTTGACAAAATTTTACACTTCTGTGATCAGAAATTACGCTTTTATTAACAAAAAAAGTTTGTTTATTTTTCAGTTATTTGCTTCTGCAAAATTAAATTTTGTTATTTATGCCTTTTTTGCATTTTAGCTAACGAAATGTATGTATGCATCTGTATGTTTTCTCAGGAAGTATGTAATGTAATGCGAAACAAAAGAAAAAAAGTTCGAAAGCTTTCAGCAAATTCGAAAGGACTTTCTTTCGTTTCTATTTACATAGGCGACACCCATATGTATTAGAATTTTTTTTAAATTTTAAAGCATTAATTTCTTCTTTATTATAATTAAATAAACAAATTATTGGAAAAATATTTTACGATAAAAACAAACAAAATTCTTTGATAACGGCCAATAAAAGTTTTCGATATAAAAAAAACAAATTTGATCGTTACTCACCCAGTGTGCCAACACGAAAGAATAGACCCAAAAAATCCTCTACCGAATCGACAGTGTCTGGAAATGCTGGTAATGTTACAAAAGCTATAATGGAGCCAGTATAGCATGCCGTAATTATAATTGTAAAAATCCAATATGAACCAATGAGCAATCTCGTCGAGACCTTTTTCGTATTACTCCATGCATATTTGCCCGAGAAGGTTAGAGAATTGGTAAACATGCCAAAGACATACCAGAACATGTTTTCAATTTCACTCCAATTGCCAATTAAGTGGCTCAAAGTTAAACGATCTGTGAAAACTATAGGAAGAATTGCACCCAAATAAACGCAAATTAAAGCAACCCATACGGGCCACTGAAACGGTCCCATAATGGCCCGATACTTAGGCAAGGCTTTTGAAGCTAGTGTTATAAAAGCCGCACAATCCTTTGAGTGACCCACAGACATATCGGTGCTACTTAACCTCTCTGCTGTTACATACATGCCCAGCATTCCAAAATCCGCTTGATGTTCTCTTATACTATATTCCAAATTTTCGGTAGCACTAAAACGTAAAACTTGATTATTATTTGCGAGTTTACATTTCATAACATTCCCATTTACCTTTTGCTATTTAAGTGATTGGGTATATCGACTATGTCTATTGAAAAATCCAATTTTTTTGCAATCATATTTATCGCACGATATTCTATACCATCCCAGGTTAAATGAGTTCTTCCTCCAACGTCCAAAACTTTTATACGAAACATATAGGGTGGCTGATTACCAGCCATTACCTGAAAACGATGCCCCGCAAAGCCATCGGGAAATTTCTTGGGAAAGAGATTGATATGCGATCGTGACAGGCCAACTTTTGTCCAACTCGTGAGTACAACGGGGGTGTTTGATCCCAAACCATCAGCGTACAGCTTGTGGGTATACAAAACGTAAGGACGTTCCTAAGAAATAAATATTTAGCAAAGCAATCAAATGAAATAAAATTATTGCAAAATTTTGCAAAAACTTCGCTTATGCCACTGTTGTCAACATAAGCCAATGAGAGGATGCGGAGATGATGCCATTATAGCATAAACTATACCTCACAATAACTTGCTCTATAGGTAATGGTTTTTCCTGGCCTGCTTACTGATTTTGTAATTCCCATTTTGTTAGTAAATTCTCACAATTAAAACTTACTTACATGTAAAGCCTTGTTTATTTACAATTTGTACCATGTAAAAATATAGAAACACATCTCGGTGGGAGAGCGAGAACTTTCCGTCGAACATGTGGATGGAAACACACTGTTCAATCTCTTTTCATACCAAAACAATTCAGTAAAGTCCCGTATAGCGTTTGTTTCTTTTTTGTGATTTTTTTTTTTGGTATTGGGGCTTTTTTAGTTTTGGTGTTTTTTTAGTTTGGCGTTTTTTTCTTCAGGTTTTTGGGATTTTTTAAGTTTTTTTGGCGAAATTTTTTACTTTTGGTGATATTTTTTTTTGGCATTTTAGCGATTAATTTTATTTTTAGTGATATTATTAATTTCATTTAATTTTCATTAAGGAATTTCGCCCTATTGCTTAAATAAATACTTCACCTACCAAAAGGTCGTTATTATTGCCGTAGTTTGAGCCATAGCTCAAATATATTGGCGCATATTCAGAAATCCTAACCAAAGTCGAAACCAATAAAACAGAAACTAAAATATAGTTCATAGTTAGTTACAGCTCTTAATCACAATTCATAACTAGTGCAGCAACTGCTTTTAGCTCGTAAACGAAATGCAACCTTGCATATTGGTATATAGAGAGCATAAAATGTCGATAATATTTCGAACGATAAATTCTTTAATTAATTAAAGAGCTTATGAAGCTATTAAAAACAGTTTTATTTCCTTGAAAAATTTTACAAATTCTAAAAAAGTAATTTTTTGGTTAGTCTATATATAAATGAATTAAAATAAGGGCCTCTAAAAATAAAGTTATTCAATTGAATTTTGTTGACCAAATACACATCTCTAATTTATTTTATTGTTTTATGTGTATATGTATATATTTTGTTGGACGCAATAGAAATGAATGCAAGAAGTAAAGATAATAAGCAAAGCTTATTATATAGGAAATTGTTACAAAATAAAGAATATTTATTGTTCTGTGCATTTTAAAGAGCAAACAAATTGTAAATGAAATCAATCAGCTATTCTTTAAATGTATTAGTTACTTGTATAATTTTACTGCTGAAAGTAATCAACTATGAATAACTTAAATAGGGACTTAAAAAAGTTAACACTTAGTGATAACTTCTGAATATGCGCCATTGTAACGAAAAACAAATTTATGTAACGAACAAATACAACACTGCAAGCAATATCATGGAGTTGCCAGCATAAAACTATGGTTTGGAAACCCGAAATAAGAGATTTAGAATACTGTGAAATACTACAAGATTATGGGAGAATGGTACCATCCATTGGTAAGATTTACAAGCACATTAAGTCCCAAATCACACTGTGCAAGTCTTATTGCTAAGCTGATTAGTTTCAGGGAGAGAGAGACGAGGGGAACAGCAACTTTTCTTTTCCCCCCGTCTCTCTCTCCTAATAAACTAATCAGCTTAGCAATAAGACTTGCATAGTGTAAATAGGGACTAAGTAAAATTCTATTTGTACGCCGCTGATGTTAATGATGGCAAGTTCTACTAGTTTTGTGATTACAATTTGAAGTTTTACTTTACATATAAAATAATTTTTTAATATAAAAAATGTTATTTTCCCGGCTCCATGAAATTTAAATTTAAACTTGTTTTTGGGCGATTTTTCATTTTGAAATTTTGGGCGATTTTTTATATGAAAAATCTCCAAAAAAAATTTTCATACAAATTTTAAAAATACTCGTGGTATTTTTTCTACGAAAAGTCGCCCAAAATTTTTTTAACATTTATAAATTAAAAGAAAAAAATACACGCAATAATTATCGCAATTATGAAAATGGAATATAGAATTTAAAATTTATAATGTAGAAAATAATGGCTGTACGAATTATCCCCCAAGTGCAAATCGCCCGAAACAGTTAAATGAAGAAACGCCCTAAATTGTTGGGTGATTAATTATTGGGAAGAAAAACCCCCAAAAACAGTTGATAAATAATCACCCAATATTTTTTACAACCTTTTATATCAGGTGATTTTCGTTTTGGTGATTGTTCATATAACCGTCTTCATGAAGAATCAAGAATATCACCAATATTGGTATCATTTTAGAGCTTTTGAGAACAATTTTCATTAATTAGTCAAATGCAGGCTTGGTCGCCCATGCAGGAAAATAATAGGCAAATAAAGATATTCTGCCTTATAATAAAGTTTTTCTTACGTTTTAAATTTTCGGCCTTCGATAAATAATCATTACTTTATTAATTTATTATATACAAAAAATTTATATTGTTGTATCTATGATAATTACCTAAAATTGCTCTTGGAGAGAAATACTATGATTCTTGGCCTATGGAAAACATTGCCTTTTATTCATACTTTTATTGCAATTCAGTGAAAAACGAACATTGCTTATGGAGTATTATTTTTTTTTTGCAAATAATCCATACTCATTAATCAATACTTTGCCAGCACCAGTTGGTGGATATGATCAGAATAATGCATTAACCCTAGACACATAACCTTCGTCGAAACGACGAACACCGGACGAAAAAATAGCTATTTCTTTTTAACACGTGCACCGATCGCCGCTAAATTTCTTGCCAACTTAGTTTTCGCTGAGCTTTTGCAGGAGACAACCAAACTCGGCGCGTAAGCACGTAATTATTGAGATATGATAAACTTGTTCGTCGCTTCGACGAGTGTTGGCGAGCATAAAGTTGATTTCTGCACACAATGCGCTTCAAAAAATAAATTTTTTATATTTTTTTAAATGACAATAGTGTTATAGTTAAGTTTTGCCAAAGACAAAAAGGCTTTTTTGTTTTGTTTGTTTATATAAATTTTATAACAATGTGATCTCAAAAAAAAAGTGCTTTTTGGAAAAATGGATTATAATAAATATCCTTGTAACAGAATAGAAATATATAGTTGTATTTACTAAGAAAGTACTTGCTAAAGGTATGTATGTGTTGCAAGTACAAAAATATATATGTTTAGAACCGATATTATACGCCCCAAAACGTGCTCGTCGAAACGACGAATGGTTAGGTTTAGAGGGATACGTTCGAGGGTTATGTGTGCAGGGTTAAACACATTCACCATAGCAGACTACACGAAGACACGACTTCATATGCCGCTAGCAGCATTTGTCGCTTCGTAGCCAGCTAATTAATTATTTTGGAGACGGCAGCAGCACCATCTGTGCCTCATATTTAAGCATGAATACATAGTTCAGTATTACCAACTTAAAATATTTCGCATTTATAAAAATTAAATTACTCTTTCGAAATGTACTTATATGACGTAAAAGTATAAAAATGAATCAATTTATGCTTTACATCAATTTTTGGATATTGTTCCTATTAATTAATCTTCTATCTATGTAATTAATAGGCGAACATGTTTTTTGTAATCCCTTTTACGCTGGTACCACTGCACCGATTTTAAAAAGATTTATATGGTTTTAAAGGATTTTTTATACAGATGTGCAGAATCTATATTTTATTGAAATCGGTTTAGTATTTTGGGAGCTATAAGCGTTTAAAGTTGCTACTACTACATGCAAACATATTACACACGCATTTATTAGCTTACAAGTAAAAAAGAACCAAAACATGAGTGTGTGTGTTTGTTTGTAGTATTTCTCTTGATCTAACAATTTTTCTCTTATTTGTTGTTGTATGAAAGCCATAATCAGCGTTGCCACGACCAAAAAAATTTTGTAACCACAATACAAAAAAAAAAAAAAGTAACCAAATGCAGAAAAAAGTAACCAAAATTTTTATGCATTTAAAATACTGTTTTATTTGTACTTCAGTTGAAAAATATACATACATATATTAATAAATGAAATGGTATAATATAAATGGACCATAACATTTAAATTTGTACTTCACGTATGTATGTATGTATGTATGTATGTATATATAGTTTATTAACTTAATGTAGTTAATAACACATGTGATATTTTTTTGCTTGAATTATTGAATTTGCTAAATATTGTAAAATAGATTGCAAATAAAAGTGGAACAAAAAAAACAAGTTTTAAAAGTATATCTTATTATAATTAACAATCAATAAAATCAATTTTGTAAAAAAATACTTCAGGTAAATTATTAGAAATTTCAAAAATTGGCTTGTTTTTATGGTTAAGCAATTGTCTATATGCATTTCGTTCCCGCTTGTGGAACTCGTCAGTAGACTTCAAAAATTTTTTGGGTTGAAGTCTACTGACGAGTTCCACAAGCAGGAACGAAATGCATATAGACAATTGCTTAAACATAAAAACAAGCCAATTTTTTAAATTAAATAAAGAAATAAACATTGTTCCCGCTTGTAGAACTCGTCAGTAGACTTCAACCCAAAAAAAAATTTTTGAATTTAATTAACAAACTCCGTATGTTTGTAGTAAGACTCTTAATACTATATTGAGAATCACAATATACAAACATAATAAGTTTAAAGACCTCAAACAAAAATCTTTAGAAAACAAGCATCTTTATTCAACTGTGCATCTATTTTATTTATCAGAAATTCCAAACCAAAATATTTTTAGTAACAACAAAGAATATGTAATTTAATTACATTCGTTATCAAAACACAAGACTGTATAGATGAAGTATTAAGCAGCAGCCGAACTGTGTGGCAATGACATTAAATTTTACATTAAATTAATTAAATCATAAAAACATTTTTCGTTTAATCCATTTGTATGATTTGAAACCGCGTCCCAAAATTCAACTATATCCATATAATCACTTCTAATTTAGAAATTTTGCCAGCGGCTTTTAACTTTTTACATAGTGTTTGACATTTAAAGATTTTGCAACCATGAATGCATCTGATTTTTGAAACCAGGCTTGTTATGTTCAGAGACAGACATGTATTTTTTTAAAAGCTATGTTGATTATCCAGTGTTGTCTTTACAACGTAGTAAAAACGCTTAAATTGTGATATTTTATCAAGATAATTAGTTATGTGCAAATTTAACATACCACATATGTACATATATGCATAAAAATGGTTATTTTTGTGTTGAAAAAAAGTAACCAAAATGGAAAAAAAGTACACATTGGAAAAAAGTAACCAATTTTGGTTACAAGTAACCAAAACGGCAACGCTGGCCATAATACTTAAGGGAAGAGAGTTGAATAAATTGAATTAACTTGGTTAAAGGGATTTTGTTTATGTTTTTTTAATTTCATATATTATTTAATTATGTATGTAAGTTTGTGTGTGGCTGTGTTTTAATGAATTTTTTATGACGTTTAGATACATTTTCTTTGAATCTTAAATTATTTACATTTTGATTCTAGAATACGGACGAGTGTGTCGTCCGTTTGGTATATCTAGTATGAAATAATTGTACAAAATCATTCATTCAACATTTTGTATTATACTGGCAACACTGAATTTTCTCATTGTAGCCAAAAAAAATAGAAATTAGTTTAATTGGACTACAACGACAATATCAGCATAGACAACAACCTGTCGCCCTGTTGCCTTGCTGTCTCATATAAACATGTGTATTCTATCCTTGACATTTGGTAGTCGGTGAATGCATAATGCTCACATCTAGTTCATCTTCGAACCATCCATGTGGTAAATAAAGGTAGCGAAACACCAAGCTGAGAATAGTAATATAAGCTTAGACGTACTAAACGTATGACTTTTATTTTATTTGCAATTTTCGAACTTGAATAAATAAACACATTTAAAAAGTAAAAACGCCACAATGTAGTGCCATAACCACCAAAAAAGTTTAAGCGACTCCATCAAAAAAGGGAAGTTAAAAAATGTGTCGGTGAACCTTTTTTTTGGCGTTTATGGCTCGATATATTTGTGCTTAAAACCGATAACAATATAAGTTGACTTAAAACAAAATCGAGTTATTTATGTATGCTACAAATTTATATAAACGAAATTCCCGTAAAATTCCCATTTGTCTAACGAAGTTTATTATAATCACAAACACTAAATTCACCTAATTCTTAACAAAAGTCCAATAAAATTTGTATTTAATATTGGCCAAATTATGCTGAAAACTAGATTTTTATAAAAGTTTGAGCGCATTCGTTAATACAGCAATCTTTTCTCTACGACACAATTATATTCAGGTATGTATGTGATGAAAAACGATTAAGACACAAAAGCAATTTGAAAACGATAAAAGGTGTGTGTGTCAATAATTTTAAAATTTGTTTTTAATGTTTTTTCCAAAACATTTTGATACACTTCTTTTCACAGCTCTATTATATGGTCTATATATGCAGCCCAATTATGAATATTCCCGGGGAGTTTTCTCCCTTCCTTACCATTTGTTTCCGGGGAATAATCCTCCTATTCTAAACAGCCGGGGAATAAGAAAATACGGGAGAGAGTAAAATCTGCATCAGCTGTTTAATGTTTACATATTTTTTGCACTAACGCAAGAGTTCAGCAATAGAAGTTTAATAAAAATTTTATGTTTTCATTGCCAATAAGATTAATATAAATATTTGTTTTTGCTAAAATAAAAATTATATAAACCACTAACACTAACCATTAACAGGCATGCGGAATAACTTTGTGCTGAGAAAGTGGAGTGAAAACTGAGTCAGGTGCAGATGCAAATGGATTAAATTCCCAAGGACAAAGGAAATTGTAAATTTTATAAAGTTTTTCTTATCGGTCATGATAATATTAGAAGGAAACAAATCTTTCATTTACCTATTATGTGAACTTAAAGGATGCCTGCAAAATTGATTATTTTAATATTTCTTCTGAATACAGAAGTAGTTTATGCTTTTGAAGTGGATGTGCGCAGGGTTTAGATAAAAATGCAAAAATACAAAATACAAAAGGGAAATATAATAATTCGATATTTATTTACCCCCATATTTATAAGAAAATAAAATGAATTTGAAATTCAATTTAGGAAAAGTTTGTATGGAAAATTTGAAATAAAGTACATTTCAAATTCGTTTCAAATTATAAGTGCGTTCGAGAACTCAAAAATTTGTACAAATTTTTACTATCTTTTTACTGGATTGCGTTCGATTACACAAAATCCAGTAAATGAGAAGGCGAATCGAGAGAGAAAAATGACAGTTCATTTACTGAGTAAATGCAAGTTTTTACTGGACAAATTTTTGCCAGTAAAATCCAGCAAAACGAAACCATATGTTTTTAAATATAAAGAAACAAAAGCAAAGGGAAACAAAAATTTTTAATTTTTGATGAAATTTTTAAAATAACAAAAAAACAAATGTTTTAAGTTATAAGCATTATAACATTTATTTAAGTTTGATGCTAGAAAAGTATTCGGGTATGTTATGTATTCCACGTGAAATTAAAACGTGCGGAATTTCCATAGAATTGTTGGAAATATGTATGTATGCACATATGTAGTATGTATGTATGTATTTATAATAACAATGCTATTGCATTTCCGAACGATTTAATTTCACATGGAATTCAGAACATAACCGATTGTTTTTAAACGTGAATAAAGTTAATAGATTATTTTATTGAAATTTTTGTTTATACATATCGTCGGGTCGACGGTTCCTGATTTGCCGTATGGAACATTTAAAAAAATTTACTTTGTGTACTTTTTTTAAATTCTTTCCCAGTTTTTCGTTGTCTTGAATATATCATCCTAATAGCTTCTCACGTTCAGGGTAAAAAGCTTAGATGCCGACAAGAAAGTTTCTATCGCTTACTTATATTTAAAACAAAATCAAAATAAGAAAGTTTATTTTTGTTTTCAATATATGTAAGTAAGCTATAGAAAGTTTCTTGTCGACATCGTGGACCAGCCAAATAAGTTTAAATAAAAACATATGTCCATAACTATTACTTTTATTATTAAACAAAATGTTCTATCGTGTATTTCATATGTATAATTTTTTAGTGCCAAAATTGGAAATCAGCCGTTATATATATTTTACTGGATTTTACAATTTTTCCGTTCGCGTACTTTTAGATGCAAACTTTTTTATTCAGAGTAATTTCTTTAAATTACTCAGTATTTACTCAGTTACTGGATTTTACTGGAAAAGTACTCAAACGTACCTTATATGAATATGGGAGTTAAACTTTTTGTTCTAAATAAATGCTTATAATATTGTTTTGCAACATTTATTAATATGATTTTTAAATTTTTGCATTAGTTCCCTTCAAAATGTTTGGATAGAAAACTATCAACAAATTCTCCTTCTCCCTCATATTTAGAATACCTACTATTTTCCCGGGGAGTTTTCTCCCGGGGGATATTTTAATTCATAATAGGAGGAATGGGAAAAGGGAAAAAACTCCCGGGGCATTGCTATTCATAATTGGCCTGTTGATCTTCAAGTGTGCTTTTTCGAAGCCAGTTGTTTGAGATTGGCTCAAAAATTATACTCAAAATCGACCGGAATTCATCACACCTTTTCAAAACGATTGTTTTGAAATCGTTTTGAAAACTATCGTTTTCCATCACATACCTCATTAATCTACACATTTAGATATAATAAAAATCCTAAGGTAAGTGTTTTCTACAAATTGAGTTTATCGACTTACGCTACTATCGCTTGCGACCGCAGTTATGTTGACTACTATTTAATTTAAAATTTTCCTTGGCATACCTTATTGGAGTTTGATGTTAACGATTGACCAATAACCAAGAGATTAACAATATTCGAGGACAATTCTGAAGCTAAAAAATCTTTTAATTTCCATTGTGTTGATGTCGACACAACTACAACTCTGCTCTCTATCTGAGGTCCGATAATACTTGGTGCCAATAAGGGATCCGGCAGAAACAATATATAACTTTTGCAAATATCGATTGCATTTTTTAACTTCTTATTTTTCGCCTGATAACGATCATTGATTTCTCCATGCGAATAGCTGATGGTAAACGATTTCAGCAACAGTTCCAGCGTTAAACTGTCTGATTCCTCAAAATTTGTATCGTAGTAAATAACTGGTGGACATTTGTATAAATATTCTTTGGTAATTTTCAAAATCAACTTAACCATTGAACTGACATGACCATAATCCAAATTCAAATTGAATTTCTTAGCCAGTATTTCAGAGCGTGGCTTTGGCTTTCCTTTAAATATTGGTTGAATGCCACGTCGCAGGCGTGTTGGCGGTAGTTCATTGGGCATTTCCATGCCTTCTTCACATGATCGATATATTTCAGGATTTAGTTGAAAGCGCCTAATAACTTCTTCACTCAAACAGTTGACTCGATTGTCATTATTTTCAAATGTAACAACTTGTTTGGAAAATAATAGAAATATTATTAAAATAAAACACATTTTCAAACCGTCTGTATAAAGTTTTGCTTGTGCTTTGCTTTTTAATAAAGTGTAAACTCGACAATTGTCGTATGCGTTTTGAAATTGTGATTCCAATCATCGTTTGTATTTATGAGATTTTTTTTATCTATCAGTTTATCGTTGAACTGCATGTTGAAGCAAAATTATTGTTTACGGTTTAATTTATTTGTGATACAGTCACTCTTCCCTTTGTCCAAAATACAAAAAACACGCTATGGGTCACAACCTCTATGAAAATTAAATTACATTTTATTTATTTTGATTTTTTCAATCATTTTCAAATATTTTATTGCTGTAGTTGTGCTAAGGCTTTATATTTACTATAATGCACCTGGTTTTGTTTTCTTTACTGGAAAATACCTTTTTAACTTACTGCATTTTGTTTGTTTGAAAGAAATAAATTAAGCTGGATAACTATTGTGTGTTATTATTTCCCAGCAAAAAATAAATGAACGCGTTCAAAATGAAGTAGTGTTTCATGAGTTCTTAAGCATGTGTTTCTTCGCATGCGTTCTGAATGACATCGCAAAACGTAAATAATGCTATACTATTTGAACTCATTAAAAACGCATGCGACGAACGCATGCATACATTGAAATTAATATCCTGCAAAAACGGAATTAAATCATCTCATTGAAGCATTTTCATAAAACAAGTTTTATCTCCAACAAATAACGAGAGTGCAATAGCTCAGTGGTAGAGAGTATGCCTTAACAGCCAGAACAGCACGGTTTGTATCATGACTGTGAAATTTTTTTTTCGTTTTGCATTTACGTGAAAAAACGTCATCGAATCATGGGTTCTAAGCACTCATTTCAAACGTCATCGAATCATGGGTTCGTGCATGGGTTCTAAGCACTCATTCGAATGATGAGCAGTTTTGCTAAATGTGAACCCATGCTCGTCAATGACACTCCTGTGTTAAAATCATGCGTTCTGCACCTAAGTTGAACCAATGCATTTGCAGTAGAACCCATGCATTAACTATTTCTTTTGCATGTCTTTTTTTGCTGGGTTGTAGTAGCTGCAGTTATTAAAGTATCGTATTAAAACACTAATTGTTTACATAATACACTCTGGTCCTTAATGATTGTATGTAAATATGTATGTGATAGCGAAATTGTTTAGACCCACTTTGGCCATAGTAAACTCCGAAACTGACAGACAGATTTTGAAATTTTTTTTTAAACAAAATTAAGAATGGAACCCCTAACCCACATAGGCTATATAAGCTGCCACTAAAGTGCTTATGATAGTGTCCAAGGACGCTAAACCTCCTATGCTCAGAGAATATTAATTATCATCTTAGAAAAGATCTATTAAAGCAATAGTTTCTGTACTCAAAAGAAAAACAAAGCCAGGGTGGCCAACGCGGCGGGCACGGCTAGTGTAAATAAAATAAAATAATTAAGGGCTAGACAACGTTTGGCGGGCTCAGCTAGTATATGTATATACTCGTATGTACATCTTTTATATTTTATCGCATTCGAATACAAATGAGAAATTTAGCCAAATACTTACATACATATGGTTACCTAAAACGCAAAAAGTTTCAAGTAACACTACAAATATTTCACAATAAAATCAAAAATACCACCAGATTTATGCGTAACGAAAGTGGTGACGTCCAGCTTAATACATGATTTATTATATTCTTTGCTCACCTGTTTATTACACCTCCTTTGCAAGTATTTCGAAAATCTACAATGGTTCATTCACATTAGAGCAAACTCTAGTACTTACGAGATTTTAAGCAAAATATAGTAGATTTCCCATACAAAACCAATCTACTTCACTA
Source organism: Tachina grossa (assembly GCA_949987645.1). Taxonomy (NCBI): domain Eukaryota; kingdom Metazoa; phylum Arthropoda; class Insecta; order Diptera; family Tachinidae; genus Tachina; species Tachina grossa. Next base: position 34,821,142 of record OX465275.1, read on the forward strand.
GATTTTGTCAAAATCTACTTGAAATCTTGAAGAACTTAAGCTATGTAAAGACGTTTATCTTGATAATCTTTTCGATCAAGTCACCTTTCAAATAGAAAAAAACTAAATCAAAATCCGTCTAGTCGGTTGGTCTGTACGTGGACATGGACAGACACACAGATCCACAGACACACACTAACACTCCTTTTTTAGTATAGAGGGTAAAAAAATAATATAAATAATTGTTTAACTTTCCAAAATCGAGTTTTCATCACATCTCCACGTATTGAGTTAATAGCAATCTATTCTGATGTCCGTATGGATGTATGTATTCATGTGGCTGTGTGTGTTTGTATGTAAACCTTTCGTAACTTAAACGATAGGAACCAAATTTACTGCCTTCTAAAGACATTGAGCCAACTTACATTTTTTAATACAATAATCCGATTCGATTCAGTAAATTTTGAGAATTTTCGAAAATAAAGTTTTAAAATTAAAAAAAAAAAAAATTAAAAAAAAAAATTTTAAACTTTGTTGTTTTGTTTTTCTGGAAGAAATATCTTAGTATATATGTACATATATTATCGCAGTTTATATCAAAATATACTACTAAACTAATTGCATCCGAAATATAATAACCGATCTACTCTGTAATTCGAAACGAAAGAAAATACTTTCGAATTTGCATATAATTAACATACAAAAATACGAATGTTTCGAACTACAGAGTAGAAGAGCCCCAGATGTTAAACTAGTCGACTGCTGAAAAATTATCAAAGTCGATTGATTCATTCGAGATATATCGTTGAGGAAAATTTCGAAATAAACGTTTTATTTTAATAACTCCAAAGGGTTCTTGCCCATTTTCAATATTATTAATTTTTAACCCCCGATTAAAAAAAGGGGTGTTATAAGTTTGTAGTGTGTGTCTGTGTATCTGTGTGTCTGTCCGTGTCCACGTACAGGCCAAACGGATGGACCGATTTTCATTTAGTTTTTTCTGTTTGAAAGATGACTTGATCGAGGGTTCTAAGCTATGTTTGAAGAAAATCGGTCCAGCCGTTTAGAAGATGTAACATCTTTTCTGAAAAAAGTCGGGGGGTTTTTAAAATTTTTAATATTTGTTATCTATCAGGCATGTTCTGAAAATCACTTTTTGTGAAAGTGACTTGAAATCACAAGAAAGGTGTTCTGCACACAAAACTTTTTGAATTTTTGTGATTTTAAACAGGTCAGCTAAATGCCTGCCGATTTGAAATCACTTGGTTATTTTTTCAATCACTTCATTTTGAAATTAGCAACTAATTAATTAAATGAATAACTTAATATCTTTTTTATTGATTTTTATAGTAAAATGAGCAATTTTCTATAAAAGAATTTATAAAATTATGAAAAAATTGGAGACACTTCCTCTTGCAAGAAATGTTGTTATTTGCTTTGTGATTTGCATTTGTGATTTTGCATTTACCAAACAAAACATCAGCTGTTTTCTTGTGTTTTTTGAAAGGGTAAAATCACACCGAAAAGTTAAAACTTCTGTGATTTTTAGAACACCATCAAATCACAATTGGGATTTTAAAATCACAAAGTGATTTGAAACCTTGTGATTTACAGAACATGCCTGTATATTGGACTTGAAAAACTTCGTCGAATATCGCAAATTTGATTCGATAGATATATTTTTTTTAAAGAAAAGTATCACTCAGGCAATGAATGCCTACTACTATAACTAGGTGCTTCCTTCTTTAAGACAGGGATAGTGATAGAGAATACAGGTGGTGAAGGAAGAGAGAGAAGAAAGCTTCATTCTTTTACAACTCAGCTTTTTGCACGTTTTTAATAATGCAGTGAGTTTTGCAGCGCCTCTGGTGTCAATGAGGCGTATTAAATTTTTGAAGCTATGCTTAGTAGCCATTTTATTTATTATTTTACTTCGCCGATGATTCTGCTACACAATACCGACGAAGGAGGGCGCTCTGATGTTGCATTAGGATTAGTATGTGCTGAAGTCGGTATAGTTTATGCCTGCATCTGTTGAACTTTCCAATAACAACTCATACAAAGGGACACTAACGCACATAAGAAAAATGCGCTGAGTTGCTATAATAATATTAATATTAATATTATTATAATATTATTATAATATTATTATATTATAATATTAATATTAATATTTAATAACTGTTGGGCTTGAAGCCAGGACCTTCGGTTTTGCAGTCAGCCTACGCCACCCTCCAATCGTATTCTTTCTATTTATCAGTCCTGTCAGATAAACCAAATTCGATCGAAATGATTTCAATTCCGTAATTAGGTTTTTCAGAAAAAGAAACGAAGAATTTTAGCGAAATGAAACCACTTTAAATTTAATGCTCGGAATTGTCATTTTCTGTATGTGAAAGTAGAAAACTCTATTTTAAACAAATAAAAAATACAATAACTTGACACATACAGTGATTTTGGATAAAACCTGCAGTTATTGCAATTACAGACATTTCGTGTTTTAATTTTTAAATTTTGTTTACTTCAATGAAAACATTGTTGTGCCTTCGGTATTTTGTTTCGCTCTTCTAAAAATAAAATGAAAATCCGTAATCAAAACAATTTCGATCGAATCCTGTGACAGGCCTGTATATTACATCAGCCTTCGATTTATATATATTATTGTAAAACCCTGCTTAAATGATAATTTGTAGTAGAAAAGTAATTATGGTAAATTATGAAGAATTTATTTAAGAACAAAAGCAACATAAAAATAACACACAAAAAAAGATAAATAATGCAAAAATTAATTGTAAAAATAAAATTTATGAAAATAATTGAAGGGTACATACACATTTTGATAATAATGAATGGATAATTTTCATGTGTCTATGACGTATAAAAATAATAATGTTAAGTGGCATTTTCGTTTTCTCTTAATTTTTTTTTTGTTTTGTCTTAAAACAATTATCTTTATCACATATTCTATACTATTTTATTTTATGACGACTTATATATTTTATAGTTTTTACAAAATACAATTTAAATATAAAAAAAATTACAAAATTAATGAAACAAAATTTATTTACAATATTTTACAGTAGAAAGATGAAAAATTTTGTTATGTTGTATGATACATTTGCATATACATGTTTTCTGTCGTATCGTTTTAGTTTAATTAATTTGTTAATTAATACTAATATTGCGCTTGAATGCGGCCGTATTAATGTTTTCTCTTTTTTCGTTCTCTTTTTGCAAAAAAGAAAACATATAATGAAGTACAATAGTTCTAAATTTTTTTTTTTATATATATTTGAAATTCTCTATAGATATTTGGGACTGTTCTCGTTTGAATATCGTTTTAAAACGATCATTTTACATTAAAATGATAATACGGTGCTGGGATAACACAGTACCTTTTCAATGTAAAATTGTCGGTTTTATGTGTCGTTTTCAAACGATACTCCAGCGAGAATAGGCCGGATCATTAAAACTAGCATTTATAAACAAAAACTCGGAATTTTGAATAAATAATTTAGTTAAGTTAACAAAAAGAAAAAAATCAAAACTCAAAATAAAAATATAAAAATTAAACTGGAAAACTGTATTTGCTTACAAACTAGTTCTAGAACTTATGAACAGAAGCAGAGTACGTTAGGGTCAAAAACAATAATTTTATCTGAAATTAATTAATTTAAAAAGAAGCCTGAGAAGTAATGAAATTTATTTGAAACTGCCGTTCTCTAATGTAATTGATTTCAAAAATAAATATATTTAATAATTTAATTTAAAGAACACAAGTAGGACTCCTTTATATTCTGTAATGAATTACTTTAGGTATAATTAGCGGACCTTTCCGTACAGTTTCTTTTAAAAAATGAAAGAATGAATTTTGGGTTAATTAGGGCTGCTATCATGAATAAAATTCCACGTGAAATTGTTCCTTTTTCTAATTAGAATTTTTTGTTTTCCCTATTACTTGCTATTAATTGGAATTGTTTCCCGTGAAAAATTTCACGCGTAATTTTATTCACGATAGCCCTGAATATTTTTTAAAACTCCCAGCGACGCAACAATTTGTAGGAAAACAAAAACTAATTTGTTTTGATTCTGGTAAATTATATTTCACATGACGCAATGGAAATGTAATTGCATAATGCATAAAAAATGCTAATAAGAGCGAGAGCGAAAGAAAAAGAGAGAGTTAGGGCTCCTACACAGAAAAAAAAGACTTAAGTCCAATTAACTTTTTAGTAAATACAATTAAAGTTTTAACAATTTTGTACAAAAATTTTTGTAAATACAATTACGACACTTGTCACTTAAAAAAAATAAAATCAACTTAAGTAATTTAATTCGAATTGTTGCTCTAGCAGCAATTGACTTTTAACAATTTTGTTTGTAAAATATGATGTATTTTTTCAATGCACGAAATTGTTATATTAACAGTAATTTTTGTTGACAAAAAACTTCGTTACATTCTCATAATAAATAGTAATTGAAATTATTAGCCGGTTCGAAATTTTAAGTAATTTAATAATAAATGAAAATATTTTTTCAATTAAATTTATTAAAAGAATATTGTTAATATTTAACAATAAATTTTCCATGTCTTTACTTGCTTTGAAAATAAAATTCATGTAGTTGAAATTAGTTTTAATTATTGATCATTCGACCTAACATTTGAAAAAATAAACATCATTGAGAATTACCATATGCATATTTGCAAGCTTTACAACTTCAACAAAATTAAAAAAATATGCTGTTTTTTGTTTTAAAAAATTATACCACTTGTCCACAAAATATTTAATTGGTATATTAAATTAAAAAAAATAAATAAATATAGACATTTGAATCAAAGGAATTTCTCAAAAATGTCAACTAAAAAATTGCTTTGAAGTATTTTGCAATGCCTTTTACCATATTATAATTAATAATAATTTTAGATTATTATATAATATTAACAATGTCGTTAGTCAGTTTTTAAATTTAAAAATCAAACAGAAGATAAACAAGTCATTGCAAAGTGAATTTTTTTTCTGTGTAGAAACAGTAAATCTAGCAATTCACAATCACACTAGTTAATGAAATCATGGGTGCCAGAATTAGTTTTCAAATTAGTTTCTGTTAAATTGTTAAAAAATCTGAACCAGCGCTGCTTGTATTCGTTCTAGAACTTCTTATAATCTTGGAATATTCTATTCACAATTTACCCCTGTTTCCACTACGCGGACGGTCGACTTGAGTAGAAAATTTATATGAAAAGCACTTATTGTTTTGAGTTGAGAAACAGGGGCTTAATGATTTTAGTTTAAACTAATTTTTTTTCTAAAAATCTTCCTTAACTAAGTTATTTTAAAATATAAATTGCATTTTTGTTTTTGTGTTTTTTTTTTGCTTAGAAACTTTAAAATTTGTGCTTAAACTTCTATGATTTTAATTAAAAAATTAATACATTTTTATTGTCTCTATATTTTTTTTTTAATTTTATGCCAATAAATTTTGAACATATTTTTTTGTCATATTTTTTTGTAAATCAAAGTTTTTTTTTTTAAATTTACCCCCATATTCATAAAATTTGATACGAATTTGAAATGTATTTTATTTCAAATTTTCCATATAAAAATGAATTTCAAATTCATTTTATTTTTTTTATAAATATGGGGGTTACTATTTATTAAACAAATATGTATTTACTTTTACTGTAGTTGGTATTCGTCATTTACGCTGTTGAATCTTCAATGTCGTTGTCGATACGCGATGATCGTATGCCGGTCTTGCCAGTCCAGGGATAAATGTCAGGACAGGGTTGACAGGTCTTCATGTAACGAACGCCTGATTTATGCCAGAGATTGCATACTTTAGGATTGTTACAACGCTTGGGACGATCCTGAAAAGAAGAAAAAATTGGTTTTAAAAAAAATTTTAAAATTTTAAATTCCTAACTTAAAAATTCCTTTTGTCGGTAACGCACCCATTTTTTCCTTTGATTTTATGTACTTTTACTTATCGGTTCAGTATGAAACTTAGCACACGCCTTGGGTTCAAAAATTTCGGGCGGAGTCACGCCCATTAAAGTTTAGTGTTATATTTCAGGTGCTACTTAATCGATTCTTACAAAACTTAACCCACCTTGAGCTATGAAAATGACGCAGGGTAGGTTCGTAAAAGCATTTAAAGTGCACGTATGCAGCATCACGAATATGTAATGTTAAAAAATGCTTAACCTAGCAGCACTGTTTACTGTCAAATGTTTTTTAATGCAAGTAATCGGCATATCTACCTCAAATCTTTGCAAATCGCAGTAAATTATTTTAAGATGCAATAAGTTTCAGTGGAACAATAATATATCGCTACCTTAATATAGAAAGGTCCTAACTCATTATTTTTTTGAAATCGAGATTTTTGTACATTTCGATAGAAGAACATCTAATGTATCGAAAAAGAGCAAAAATTTCGATTTCAAAAAATAATGAGTTAGGGGTTTTCTATATTGAAGTAACGATATGTATGTATTTTGATATTTAAATTACATGTTTCGAATCTCACCAAAAAAGAAGATTGATGCATTCGAAAATTACTGAAACACAAAATCTTGGTAGTTATTTTATTACTTCAAATTTTTTATATTTAAGTTGTCTCTTTTATGAGAAATATCCGCTTTTTTTCCTTTCTAATTTTTTTCTTACTATAATTTAAAAGGAAATTGTCGCTTTTGTTATCAGGATTTTCTTAAATAAAATCACCGACTTAAAAATTGTTTTCAATTAGTTCAAAAATGTCAACTGTGAACAGATGTTGAGCAGTTGCAAAGCCAGTGCAACAGCTGCTCATGCATAGGCAGTGAAACTGGGCCAAATTGCTGCATAGATGCATACATTTGCTAAATTTACGAACGTAGCCACAATCTTGTATCTAAAAAGTGGGCGGGGGCACACCCATTAAAGCTTAGTATTAAATTATACATATATACTTCTACTTAAAAGATCGCCACGAAACTTGTAAAAACAGTTTTGGTTCTTGGAATGGCATAATCTTGTGCTTAAAAAGAGGGCGGAGTCACGCCTATTAAAATTTTCTTTTAAACATGTATGTATCACGTGCTTCTACTTAACCGTTTCTTGCGAAACTTGATACACACCTTGAGCTTCGAAAGTGGCAATATCTTGCATTTATAAAAGTGGTAGGGAAGACTAATATTTGCAAAAGTGGGCGTGACCACGCCCCTGAAAATATTAAATTGGCACTAAAAAGTTAAAATAAGTCTTTTAAAAATAATTTAGATTCAGTTAAATAAAACATTTTTATATGCGTTATTTATTTGTTTATTTTTGTAAAAAAAAAACGTACAACAATGTGTCGGGTAAGCTTTTTTGGCGGTTATGACTCGATATGTAGTGTTATTCGAAGTCGGTGCCAATCAGGCATAAGGGGGCGGAAACGCTATGACGTCAACTCGTCATATGAAAAATATCATAAGTGTTGCCAGATTTTTTTCGGTGAAAATTTAAATTTTCGAAATTTTTTCATGAATAGTCAGCTGGGCAATTGAGACCACCTGATATGAATTCGCCTTATACTTGCAGTAATTAACAATTTCCTTCTTGGAAAACTTGACGCACACATTTGCTTTATCTCACCAAAAAGAATTCTTTAAAAAACTGTATTAACTTACCGAATAATCACACTGGAAGGGTTGGAATGAATTAATTCTCGATATAGGTGTAGGATCTCTAACCCACTGCAGGGCCTGCCAGTTGGTAATAATCCAAACATCAGGCATGGCATTAATAAGATCCAAGAACTTAATGAAACCCTCTTTATGATGAGGTTGTGTGAACCAGGCGGCGTGATAGAACAACCCAAAAGGAGCTCTAAAACAAAAAGATAAACAAACACACATATATATATATATATATATATATATATATAATTTAAATATTGCCATATAGGCATTTCCATAGGAAAGCCAACTTTTTGTAGCGTGTGACACCAAACAAATACATACATATGTTTCTTTTTTCAAAGCAAACGAAACTTTTTTTTTTTTACTTCTTTATATAATTTTGTAGGCCGTCATCAGCTCTAAATTAGATAAAATTTTAAGAAAAATCGAGCCACGTTATTCAGAAGTACAAAGTTAATTGCTAACTGGCGCACGCGACAAAAAAGAGGAATTTCTCTAAGAAATGCCCATATCGAGCCATAACCGCTAAAATAGCTCAAGCAACACATTTTTTGGACTTCGTGGACGAAAATCTACTATTTACGATCGCAAAATAATAGATTTTGGTCAAAAATTTAAGTTTGAAAATTATGTCGCTTAAGCTATTTTTGCGGTTATGGCACGATATGTTTTTTTCTATAATTTTTCTTTCTCACCTGTTTGTTGTATAATGTCTTTCGAAATTTTTCATTATCATTTTCGTTACACCTTCCGCATCTGAAGGATTGGAACAAGCGTCTCCCATCGAACAACGACCACCATTCAAATCTTGCCACATGACCATAGGCACTTGCCAAACACCTGGATAGCTCTTGGTGGGACAGGGCGGTATCATGCAATCGTGGAAGATTTTATAGTCCAAGGTATAGGGCCACGAAGGGGGGCGATTTTCATAGACAGGCATAGATGAATCATACGTGAAATTGGAATCGTATAACATTTTGTACATTTTATTTCCACCCACTGACAAGAATGGTGCACGCATGCCTTTCACATCGGATAATTTAACACCGCCATAGGCAGCCAAGATTTCACGTTGTCCCGCTACTTCTCGAGTCCATTTCTTTTGTGAAAATTGCTCACCGAAACTATGGCTACATTTTTTGTTGTTGATGATTTGATACAATAAAAAAAAAGATTTATATCAATAATGTGAATATATGTACATAAGAATGTATTTAAAAATAATTGTGATATTCGGTGCATATTGTTGTGTAGTGAAGCTTTTAGTGCATAAATCGGTTATTATTAGTGTAGGGTATAAAATGTTTTTAAAAGTATTTGGTGAATGTGGACTTTGTGTCAAATGTCAATGATGTGGTTTGTGTCAATGATCTGGATCAACTTACCTTATTTAATTTATACATTTTGTGTAACAATTTTAAATTTTTGATAGTGCAATTACTTTACTTTGTGGAGTATTATAACTATTAATAATATAATGTTATTTGTTTAAAATGCTATTTCGTATAACAACTGGCAACTAACAGCTGTTCAGTTCAATCATCGATTCGACGAATGTACATATGTATGCCAATTAGGGTTAATTTTTTTCACTTGATAAATGTATTTAACTAACTACACGTGCAAATTGTTTTTTTTTTTTGTATTAAAAAGTGTTTATGGTTCAACTAAACCAACTTTACTTTATAAGTATAGAAAAAATAATACTTACGATACAGTGTGTGAAGCCATTTCGTGACCATCCGAATATAAATTCTGTACTTGACTATAATCTGTCCATTCGTGGGAGACATAAAAAGTGGCCGTTATGGGACATCCATTTGGATTAACACGACCCTTTTCGAATAAATCAATATACAATTGTTTGTTCAAATCATTAACTGAATCATCGAAAGTCAACAAAACAATTTGAGGAACTTGTTCCACCGGTAGATCAGCTTTATTTTATTATTTTTATAATTTTTTTAATTTTTTTTTAAATTTCATATAACCAACACAAGGAATATGCAAAGGAGTTTTGGATCATGGTTATGAATTTTATGATAGAATTGAACGTTAAGCATATAGAAAAAGGGGGTTTTATTTTGGGTAGAAAAGCGAATGTAGATGACGTAAAAGCACATGAAAATAAAGAAGATAAGAAAACAAAATCAAAATTCAGTACAAAAAATTAAAAAATTAACAATGATCTAAATAAAAATTCTTTATATTTATTTGGCTTTCTTCTGTTTCGATTTCGTTTCCTGAAGTTTTGATGTACATATGTATGTATGTAATGATAATTGCTAATTAAATTTTTTTTGTAAACTTACGATACGGTATGTGAAGCCATTTCATGGCCATCCGCATACAAATCTTGAATCATACCATAATCTGTCCATTCATGCGATACATAAAATGTGGCCCTTATGGGGCAACCATTTGGATTTTTGTGTCTATCGTTATTAAAAATATCTTCATAGTAGTTAATATTTAGCGCGCTAACGGCATCATCAAATGTTATCAATACAATTTGTGGAACTTCTTCCACTTTTAAATCTCCTAAATAGGTATTTGCAATCATTTTTTTTTTAATTCAAAAAGCATGAATTCATGTTTCAATAATTGTATTTTGAAAAGATTCTTTGAAAAATTATATTTTGGCATTTTCTTAATGTAAAATTTTAACTCACCTGGAATATCCCGGCCACCACAGTAACAATCGGGCAATAGACAAACATCTTTGCGGCATTTGGCTGCGGTTTTATCAGGTTGAGGTTGTGGATAAACTGGCTCCGGTCGGCTTGGAGGATTTCTATAGATGTCGACAAATTCTTGAGCCTTGCTGACAATAGTACCAGAAGGTTTCAATGTGGGACGAGTACGTCTGTAAGATTTATTACGTTAAAATTAAAAAAAAAAACAGCTGGCAGTAGGCAAAACTAACTAATCTAATATATGACACGTTATGTTTATTGCCATATCTGGCAATGTATTGACAATAAAAAATTGCCAGCACATGATAAGTTGTCACTTCACACGCTTGTATGACATTTCACAGAAAAACTTAAGGATTTATTTTATATTTTTGTGTGTGTTCCACTTGTTTGAGCTAATAAGGCCGAAGTTATTTCTAATCTATATATAAATAGGCAAGTGAAAAAAGTTAAGAACCATTTTAACTGACTTAAACTCAACGTGTTCGCTTGATTTTTTTTTTTTTTGGTTGATATATTGTCAATAGGAGCAGTGCAGAATGTATTTTTTTCTTCTAGATTTTTGTGTCTAATGCATTAAACACATTCACCACAGCAGGCTACACGAACACACGACTTCAAATGCCGCTAGCAGCATTTGTCGCCTCGTAGCCGGCTACTTAATTATTTTGGAGACGGCAGCAGCACCATCTGCAGTTGATGTTCAAGTACAAATACATAGTTAAGTATTGCCACTTTTATATGTTTTGCATTTATAAAAATTAATTACTCTTTTAAAATGTACTTATTTCACGTAAAAGTACAAAAATGAATCAATTTATTCCTAACATCAATTTTTCGATAATATTTCTGTTAAATAATATGAAATAATTGTACAAAATCATTCATTCAACATTTTGTATTATACTGACAATACTGAATTTTCTCACTGTAGCCCACAATATAGAAATTAGTTTAATTGGACTACAACGACAAAATCAGCATAGTCAACAACCTGCCGCCATGTCGCCTTCAAGCAGTGATGGGAAATGAGATTTGCATTTCGGTATCAAAAACAATTTTTTTGAGTACTTTTTTAACAAAAAATTATATAAAATTAATTTACAAAGAAATAAAAATGAAACACAAAGCATATGGATAGGATGATTCTAAAAAAATCGTTTGTTTTTCTCAGAACCAGGTTTCAAACTTTTGTTAGGTAAAAAATAGGCCTGTTAAAATATCAGCTCATAATATTAATGGTGAGATGGTCCGTTCGATTTCCCATACGATTTACATGGTATAAATTGATTTTATTTATTCTGATTGTCATAAGTAAAGAACGGAATGTCCTACAATAAACTTCTTGGTACGCTTTTGTAGAAAATTTAATTGATTTTTTAGAATCACCCTAATATGCATACACACACATGTATGTCTGTACTCGTTCATAGGTACAAGTGCTAAAGTTATAACAAGAAGTGTTTTAAGATTTCAATAAATCTTAGGCCTGGATAAGACTTGATACTGTTGGAACATAAAGTATGTTCCTTTGTTTTGTTTTCATGACATTTTGTAAGAGAAAATCCTTTCGACATTTACAGAGGAGTGAGGTATAGACAAAATTCGGTAAGCTACTGTCGATTTACCTGGATACATGTATTCATGTAATGCATTTTTAGTTTTAGCATCGGTAGGCCAAAAACTGCATATACAGGCCTGTTCTGCAAATCATGATATGTCAAATTACGGTGATTTCAAAAAATTAATAAAAGCTAAATTATTGCCTTTGCAAAATTTCACGATTTATGGTTTATACATGACTATAACTTAAAATACAATAAATACCCACGAACAAGTCAGTTATTAGTAGTTTTTTTTAACACCACCGTGATTTTTAGAACAAGCCCGATATTTTCTGTTGCTAATAGTTTTAATTCTTCCAAATCAGCCAATGCTCTATATTGATTGTTAATATTTTCAAAATTTTGCTTTTCGCAGGGAAACATTTTTATTCAAAGCGATATAATATAATGCTATTGGTTTTAACAGATATATCATTTTCAGCGGAAACTTACTAAGCTAAGTTAACATTTCATTGTCAAAGTCCACTTTTGCCCTTAGAACTTGACAGAATTTAATATAAACTTTTTACAATATTCTTTAAACTGATCTAAAACATAGATCAACTTCTGTACCACAGAAAATATCATTGAAAGAAATATGGTTTTTATTTACATATATTTAATTGTGAAGGGTTACAATTTTCTAAAATATCTTTACTAATAAAGTTTCGTGACATTTGTCAAAATTGAATTCTTGGCAAAAATATATGTGTACGCGCGTGTTCTGACTGTATTTCTGGGTTGGCCGAGAGAGTATCAAATGTATTGCGGGAGTACTACGGTACTTTTTCATGTCAAATAGTATCAAAAAAGGTACGATTGTACCAACTTTTCCACCACTGCTCAGAAGGAAATACTTATTTTATTTGTTCATTCTATTCTTATTTCCATTTTTGTATGTACTTAAACGATTATTGCTGAAACTAATAAAATTTGGATATTTAAATAACGAGTAAGTTAAATACATTACGGTACTGTATTAGTTTTCTTTAGATGCTTAAAAATAATGGGCAATAACCATAGACAAATATTAAAGTCGGTTCTTTTTAGAGACAACTTAAATTTTAACATCTGTTGTTAGCTTTCTTTCAACTCAAAATTAGAACCGGTTTTAAGTTGAATCAGCTTTAAGAGGGTGATGAGTAAAATCTTGAAAATTTTGCATGCAATTTGGTATGAGTAATAAGCAAGTGGCATCTCTGAACAGCTGACAGAATAAAAACGACAAAAAGTTAAATGAAATAGAATCCATTTTGGAGAAAAAAAGTTGAAAAACATAAACCGGAGAAAAAATGAACATCAAACCCGTTTCTATTATTTATTTGGAAAGCTCACATTAATAGATACAACTATTAAAGACTGGAGTAAGTACGGTAATACATTTTATTAGAAATGAAGAAATATATGACATTTTATCTGAGCGCTTTGTATTATTGCAATAATGGTTGAATTTCAACCACTGGGCGAACACTAGTGTTAATAAAACGACTTTATTACATTTTTCCCACCAATTCGCCAATTGTTTGTTGACTTCTTCAGGGGATTTTTTTTTCGTAATAATTGTTTATTTTTTGCATTAAAATTTTTTTTGATTAAAAAACCAATTTTCTTAAAAACTGTAGAAATTAAAAAAACACGAAACAAATTATTAAACTCGGTTTATATTTTCTTTATTGCAACAATGTAAAAATTAGTTATTTACAAAAAAAAAAAAAATTTATGTAAAAAATAAACAATTATTACGAAAAAAATCCCCTTCAACGAAATTTAATTGAGCGTGGAGTTTTGTAACAAAAAATTAGTGTAAAAAAACGAGGATTCAATATTTGGGGTGAATAAGCGATGGGCAGCGGTTTAAAAATTTTTATATTGGAAATATAATTTCGTAACTCGAGAACTTTTTTTTTGTTAACACAAGCATTCACATAGCTTATTATATCTACAAAATAGAAAAATTAACGGCCTGGCCCACGATGTCGACAAGAAACTTTCTATCGCTTGCTTATATTGAAAACAAAAACAAATTTTCTTATTTTATTGTTGTTTTCAATACAAGTGTTCGATCGCAAGTTTCTTGTCGACATCGTGGGCCAGGCTGTAAATTTTTATTTTTAAGGCAGTTGTTGACTTCGTACCATTAAACAGTGGGGACTTTTGCAAAATACGATAAATTGTAATAAATGCGGAACTTCTAAGGTACTGATTGGATTGAAACTTCGAACATCTTCTGAGGAGGTCGTAGGCTTTATAACACATGTTTTGACTGCCTTCTTTCTGGAGGAGTTACTATGGGCCAAAGTTGACCGTATGGGATTTAAAAAAAACTTGTAATTTGTTGTCAAAATTATTCGAATTTTATCGGATAAAGCTAAATATTCTTAAGAATTAATCTCCTTACGTTTGTTTGTTTATCACTCATAGCTTAGAAGATATTTGACAAAAAAAAAATGCTTGCCTTTTTTAGTATTTCGTCCATAATTTAAGTTTGTTATTAAATTTTAAATTAAAAGTCAGAATTCCATTTTTGACAAAATTTTAAGTAAAATTTAAACAAGTTTTTATATTATATCACGAATATATATATATATATATATATATATATATATATATATATATATTATATATTCTTGAAATCGAAAAAAGGCTAAGAAACCAAAATTTTAAATGTTTATTTTCAAAAAAAAAGTATCTTCATTATTTTTAATTTTGTAAAAAACTGTTCAACACATGCACTCTTCAATCACAATCACATACCGCACAAAGCAATCCATTGGAAATGTATTTAGAGCCAATTATTTTATATTTTGGACGTGGACCCCACATTCGAGAATGTCAGAAAATCGTCACTTGAAAATATTTTTTGTGACGGTAGATTTTGAAATATTGTGCAAAAGTCCTATTATTATATGGTTAGTTATCGTTTATTCTCCAATTATACACCCAATGCTTGACAATAGCCACACAAATTTAAGAATTTTTTTTACCGCTTATTTTATGTATATATAACAAGATCAAGCTAAACTCCACATTAATTTATTTCTATAAGCATATTCCAAAATCCTTTTTTATAATATTATAACAGTATACACAGAAAAAACCCTTTCTCCAATCAAAAGTATATACCTTTAACTGAAATGAAAACAAACCAAAAATCAATTAAAAATTTAATAGTTCAATTAAACTTTTTAATTAATTAAATTTTCAAGTTAAAATTGATTTGACTATTAAATTTTTCATTAAACTTTTAATCAATTAAATTTTTGAACAAAATTTTAATTGGCTCAATTAAATGTTCAATTGATCATTTGTATTTTTTTTTCAATTAAAAGTGTTAATTGGAGAAAAATATTTTTGTGTCTACATTAAAATTTTTTCCGGACTTTTTCATTTCCTGGGAAAGCGGGAATGATTTTTCGGTTTCCATGGAATTCCCGCCCAATGCAAAACAATACAAAATATTTTTTAATTTAATCTATTTCAACAAAAAACAAATTTTAATTCATGAGATCGATTAAATAATAACGTTTTATTAACTCATTACGTCGGGTGGACATTGGTTTGTCGCACAGTATATTTAAAATACATTATCACTGCGGCAAACCAATAACCACCCGACGATTAGTCAAAAAAATAATACCATTTCAGTTCTTTATATAATAGTAATGCATAAATGCCAATTTCATATGTAAATGAAAAGCCAAATGCATTGATTTAACGCAAAAAAACATATTATTAAAAAATATTACAAAATATTTCTTTGGAAATAGGACTTTCGTACAGAGTAAAGCCGCGTTCAGACTATTATACTTTGTATTTATACTTGTCAAAAATTCAAATAATACGTGCAAGTGTGATAGTCTGAACGCAAAATGTCCTCAAAGTGGCAAATAATACGATAAAAATTTTGACATCCCATAAGACTTTTTCGTTTTTAGAAAATTTTCTAAACGATAATACTTTTCATTACATCAGGGTTGCATTTTCACACAAACCAAACTTCCAAGTCGGCTGTTTCACGGCCGATAGCGTGTCGTCAAAATTTTGAATAAGTGAATCGTATGGAAGTATATTTCGTTGACGTAATTTTTTAACGTTTTTGTAATATCTTTTCTTAAATTTTTTTCTTTTATTTACATAGAATATTTTCAACTGCTGAATTTTTTCAAGTTTCGGCACGTCCCCGCCTGCATGAAACCGTTTTGCCGCCGCTAGTAAATGAAAAGCACAGACATTTTCATTGAACAGCTGTTTTGTTTTCTACTTGTATTACACATTTGATTTGAAGTGTGATGGTCTGAACACAATATGTGATTTTACGTTAGATTTTTTTGACAGTCGCAACGAATGTATTCAGATTTCTGTATCGTAAAATGTGATGAAAGTATTAATACTTGTATAATAGTCTGAACGGGACTTAAAGCCGCGTTCAGACTATTATACTTTGTATTTATACTTGTCAAAAATTCAAATAATACGTGCAAGTGTGATAGTCTGAACGCAAAATGTCATCAAAGTGGCAAATAATACGATAAAAATTTTGACATCCCATAAGACTTTTTCGTTTTTAGAAAATTTTCGAAACGATAATACTTTTCTGTATCGTAAAATGTGATGAAAGTATTAATACTTGTATAATAGTCTGAACGAGGCTTAAGCATTAATAGAATCGTTTTTTTACCATAGAGAATCTGTAATTATTTTGTAAGTTTTCTTTTATTTCCTTGTGCAATTCTGTTTGTTGTAGAATGAATTGTTGTAGAATTAAATTTTAAATGTCGCGTTACGCTTTTGGCAAATAAAGGCCATGTGTGTCAGATGTAAACTCGGCCTTAGTTGTTGTATAGTTTTAGCTATTGTGCTACATACAAACTAAAGTTGCCATAATAAAATAAAAAAAAATCCCGGGATCCCGCAAAAATTTCTCGGGATTTCTTTCCCGGAAAAAGTGCGGGATCCAGGGAAATTTTTCACGGGAAATCCCATATGAAAAACACTAGTTTACATACATACATAAATTAAATCATTGTACTTACGGTGGATGTGTTCCACGATTGCTGGTCACTGGTGCCGTATCACGATCGCCTTGATAACCCGAGTTACCTCGATTCCTGTTGCTATTCGAATTGGTTCTAATTATTTTTAATTTTATATAATTTTGTTTTCAAATTTAGTATAAAGAATAATTAATAGAATTCGAAGAAAAAAAAAGAAAAAATACAAGATTTTAGAGACAAAACATCATAATAATAATAATAATTTTTTTTTCAGTCACAGAAGTAATAAAAAAAATTAGATAAAACAAAACGACACTTTAAATTAAAAATACAAATCAATATGTTAAAATAAAACAGGTTAGTAAGTAATAATAAAATAATTTACAAATAATACAATTCAAAAAAGTAATAAAATATCATACAGCCAAGCACCTTTATTTTAAACCAAAATATTTACTAAACACAACTTAACAGAAATAATGTGATGAATTCCGCCAACAGTGACATTTCTTTAAAGCCAATTAAAATAATGAGTGTTATAAATTTATATTTACAGTGAGAACCAAAAAAAGTATAATAGATTGCTTCATGATGTATGTGTGTGTGAATGTATGCATGTATTCATTGAGTTGTTGTACAATTTTTACAATAACGGCATCATTTTTTTCCAATTGTTTTGTTTTGGGTGTAAAGTGTGTAAATGTATTTTCTGTAAAAAAAATTTTTTTGAGACTGCAAGGTTATATTTTTTGGTTTCTTTTTTTTAAATTGGAAAGTTTAAGGGTTTATGAAAAACTTGGATAGTTGGATGATTGGATTTAGTTTTGGGACGCATTGATGGTGTTGTAAAACTGGTTGCTTGGGTTTTTGTTTATGAGAGATCGACATTTAATATTCAAAATAATAAAAGGGGCTTTATAAGAACGTGAATAATTTTCAGTAATATTCGCCGCAGTTAGTTTAGATAAATTAAAGTGCGCAAGGGTTTATTTTAAATGGTTTTCCTAGCGAAAAATTTTTTTATCTCTAATTCTAGCTCTCGATGTGTACGCTAAGTAAATTTTAGATCATTTTTATTGTACAATTGAATAAAAGTGTTAGGAAAATCTCAAATTGTAAAAATTGTTCTTTAGTTTAAAAGTGTATTATTTTAGAAGATGTGGTTAAAATATTCACCGTCTTAATATACATATGTAAGTTGTTGTTGACGTCATCATTTGCGTACTCTTTGACAGCAGCAATTGTTTACTTTTGACATTAATTTGTGAGTTTAAATTTTTAGCTTAACAACTGCAATTGTGTAGTAAATGAACATGAAAAGCAAGTGTCAAAATGAAAATGTTACAACAGATTTATATTTATGTAGTTTTATCAGCATAATTCATTTTGCTATTGTGTTATATAAAATATAAATGTAAAAAAAAAATTTTTTTTTGGCAATCATCTGATAAGCCATTTTTTAATTAATATAATTGGGTAACGTTTTAAAAAAAGTCAAAATTTAGCAAATAGACGTTTCTCCCTGATACTAAAAATTAAAAAAAAAAACAATTAAAAAACTTAAATTATTCATTGCTGGAATACCACGATGTTAACTTCACTGTTACACAAGACTTATGGTAGAACTAAGGCCGGGGCACAATGAATCCGTCATACGTTATACTTCGCCTTTTTCAACTTGAGAGAATAAGAAATTGCAGCAACAAAAATTGCAAGTCTGGACGAAGACTTATTGAACGAATTGTTATATATTATATATTTTTATTATTAAATATTGAAAATAGCAGTTGATCAAGTCTTTCAGCTAAAAAACCTGAATGTCGGTATCAAATATAAATCAGGGCATCAGACAAAAAATTTTGTTAAATAGGATTTGAAAAATGTATGAGGGTCGTTCTAATTTCAAATCATAAATGCTTTGATTGAAACCAGAGAAATTAACAGCTGATCATCAGCTGCTGACTTGAGATCACATGATATGAATTCGCCTTGGTCGCATCCTTGAAACTCAGAGTTGATGTTTAATCAGATTGATAAAGGGGTGTCCTGCATAAACTGTATGCCAACTATTTGTTAAAACAAAATGGCAGGTCGTTGTGTATAAGCTGTTGCTAAATTTTTGTTATACATAAAACCGTTCAATACTTTATAACTTCAAATTGTTCTTTGTCGTAAATTTAAATATTTTTTAAGGCTACAATAAAATTATGTATATGTTATCAAATAGTGCATATAAAGATTAATAGAAAAAAAAACAAATAACAAAAGCTAATTAAGAGGTGCAGTCAACTAAAGAAAGGAACTTTTTCGGTTCTCACATTTGATTTACTATGTACGAGTATATGTGCGTTTTGTTTTCATAACCAGTTAAATAAAATTAGCAAAACTCCAATTCTAAAACTTATATTTATTTATTTATCTAGTTTAACAAAAACAACAAAAGACTAATTTGACCACCACCTGATATTTTGCCAAAGTATGCATTTTTTTTTGTAATTTTGGTGAAAACAACAAATCTCTAAAATATTACTCAGCGTACAACGTGAAAAATATAACAAAATGCTAAAATATTACGCTAAAGTTTTGCTCTAAACTTTTATTAAAATGTAGTTTTTTTTATAGGTAGAGTTAATAAAAGAAAATTTGATTGTGAATTTGCATTTTCTGCTTGATAAAAATTGAGTTTTAGTAGTAAAAAAGTTTTGAATTCTTATTGAAAGTCCCAATAGAAAAAAGTGCATAAATAGGTTTCAGATCAACTTTAGGATATAAGATGAAATAATAAAATTGCCTTGCAATATTTTTAAAAGTTCGCTGGGGAAAAAAATGTGAATAATTTAACATTTTCTGCTGGAAATATTATGGGCGGTATATGTTTAGCTTAATTTAGTTATATAAACATGATACACATCTTTTAGAATAGAGAATGTGTTAGAACTTTGCAATATATGGAGCCATAAACACGTATTTACGTTTGTATGTGCTTTGGAGCATTTTATGAAGTGTTTTTTAAAGCCCGATAGAACTTAACGTACTGGCACACGATGTCGACTGAAAACATTCGATCGACCACTTGTATTAAAAACAAAAATAAAGTAAGAAAACTTGCTTTTGTTTTCAATTTAAGCAATCGATCGAACGTTTTCTGTCGCTGCGATTGCTCTTGACGAACCGCATTATAGATGTACAATTTTGGTCCACCTTTTCGAGCATTTCTGACCAGGGACCGAAAATAACTGTTAATTTTGAATTTTTGATTAAAAAAAGCAACCTCAAGGAAATGTCGGAGAATGAAACCAAGTATACCATTTTGAAAGTCTTGGACCAAATTGTCAGAAAATGCGATGATTTTTAAAAATCTGATTTTTATTTTTTCAGGCAAAAATAACAGTTATTTTTTTATTTTAATTTTTTTTAACTTTTATTTTTTTGAGCAAAAATAAAAGTTATTTTTTAACTTTTATTTTTTATAGCAAAAATAACAGTTATTTTTGACTTTTATTATTTCGAGCATGAATGAAAGTTATTTTTGACTCTTATTTTTTCGAGCAGAAATAAAAGTTATTTTTGACTTTTATTTTTTCGAGTAGAAATAAAAGTTATTTTTTTACTTTTATTTTTTTGAGCAGAAATAAAAGTTATTTTTCTGTTTTCAACCCCTTTGACAAAGAAATTATTATTTAATATTCCAAATATTCTTTTCTAAATAAGTAAATTTAACGATTCACTATTGCAAACGCGCCAAAATTGACGTCGAACAAAAATGACTTATAAATGTGGTCATAACGTATTTTAGAATTACAGGCAAATCCCGATAATTCGTACCCCGATAAATCGTAATTCCCGATAATTCGTAATAAACTGTCGGTCCCTTGAAAAAATCTCGTTAATTCGTAAAATTTCCATACATTTTGGTCCCCTCGCTAATTCGTAATTTTTTTTTTTCAAATAAAATCTTTACCTCTTATAAATCGTAATTGTTTGCTAACTACCACTTATAATTCGTAATAAAAACAACAGAAACATGGAAAGGTCGTTTTCGGCATTAAGGGTGATTTTGGGAGACTTGAGATACAATTTATCGGAAGAAAATTTGGAGGCAATTATGATTGCAAAACTCAACTCCATTCATTTTTGAGCATATGCAAATTATTTTCACTGAAAAATTATCTTTGTTTGAAAAAGTTTTTTAATAAATATAATGAATTTATCACAAAATAACTTTTATTTCTGCTCAAAAAAATTAAAGTAAAAAAATAACTTTTAATTTTGCTTGAAAAAATAAAAGTCAAAAATAACTGTTATTTTTTTTCGAAAAAATAAAAGTCAAAAAATAACTTTTATTTCTGCTCGAAAATATAAAAGTAAAAAATAACTGTTATTTTTGCTCAAAAAAATAAAAGTCAAAAAATAACTTTTATTTTTGCTTGAAAAAATAAAAGTCAAAAATAACTTTTATTTTTTATCGAAAAAATAAAAGTCAAAAAATAACTTTTATTTTCTGACTTTTACGATAAAAGTTATAACAGTTACGGTCCCTGTTTCTGACCGTATCTTACGAATAATACGAACAAAAATGGTCGCCAAAGCAACACTGGCACAAACTAGTGTTTCACGTGGGGACCCGGAATTAATCGAGAGGTGTGAAGTCGTACAAACTTGGAGGGCAATTGGCAGGTCAATTTTAAGAAATAAATTTAACGCCGAATTTTCTTTCAATAACTCTATGGTTGCGGTCGCCGTAAGGCACGCGGCGCCATCTGGCTGATACCACTTCTTGCCCAGATCAATTTAATTCATATTTAAAGCAAAATATCATTCATCATGATGCGTTGGTAATCTCAGCTGACCGTAAAGCGTGCTCAGGACTTATTTTTTGAAGAAATAAGATCGAAGGATGGCAACAAACGGTATTTATTTTGAATAAAGTGGAGTCTGTAGCGTCTATTGTGAATTGGTTTCACTCTCATTGCTCAGACGGACGATTATGTGCGCCATAAAAATAAAAAATTTGCGCGAATTCACGACTGACTTTCAAAGTAAATATTAGTATACTGATCTTAAATGTTAAAACGTGAGCGCAGTATTACAGTTCATTTGACAGTTAACTCCTTCGCAAGTTCTATTGGGCTTAAAAACACTCTCTAAATGGGAGATTCTCATTTATAATAAGTGTTTTCACGATAATGGTTGTGCATACTAAGATAGTTCGATAGCGATATAATTGTATTTTTGTAAAAATAATCTAATTTGCTTTAAAAAACGTGGCGACTTATAAAAGGTCTCGCAGTTTTTTATATTATAAAACAATTTAAGTTAAAAATTTCTTTAAAAAAAAATTTGGTTTTCCCAACATTTGCAACTGTTTTTTTTTAATGTCAACAAGGTAAAATAATGCAAATTGCAAATATATACGCATATTTTGTTTTTATGTTGTTCAAATGTGTGAATTTTTGCATTTATTTGCATTTGTTCGCAAACTTTGCACTACCCATCGTGAACACCCTTAATGTTTCTTTCGTATCCACGTATAGCGGAATATTTTCCACTAAAATTTTTATTCGAAAATGCATTTGTTTTACATTATTATATTATATTTTGTGTTATATTCTAAAAATAAAAAAAAATTAAAAACAATTTGACAATGCCAAGGAAATGTGTTAACGCGATTGTCAGATGTCTGGCAATTTATTGTCACCGTATAGTATTACAATGGACTAACAATGTTTGTAAAAAATCCCCCTTATTGTGATTGGCGATTTTGCAGCGAAAGTCAGGCGTTTTGTATTAGATTAAAGAAAAATGTAGTTTGTTTTCTTTAATCAACTACAAATAGTCGAATTTGAAGTCGAAAAACGCCAACCACGATAAGGAGGAATTATTGCACGATATGAGAATAGTCTGTACAGAGCCATATGCTCCGTACACATTATATCGAAACAATGCGTACTAGTGGCAACGTTTATCATTTCCATTATTGTTCATTGTGTGGCATTGCAAAAACAAACAAAAAGACAATACGAACGGCATTGCACACATTTTGAAAATGACACCACAAAATGACTACAAAATAAATGTCAAATGCGTACTCGGCATTAGTTTTTTTGACCTTGATGATATTTCACACATGAAGTGCTTGAAAATTTTGTTCATTTAGCACAAGAAAACAAAAATATTGCATGGAAGAATTTTTCACAATATTTTTATATGTATTTTGGTTAAAATCTTCAGACCTCCGCTGCTAAGTCACATTTTTATATTGAAAGATACTCGTAAATTATTCCATTCCTACTTATATCCCAAGTGATCTTGAAATTCCCTATTATTCAGTTTATTGTTTTAAGCCAGTGAAAATATACTTTTATTTTTTTTTTTTTAAGGTAAAACAAAAGGAGTTTTAATTTGTTTGAATATTAATACCTCGTAGGGATTTCATTGCATTTAGCGTTTGACGTAGTATCGGAACATTTAACCGTAGAAGCCAAGGAGAATTTATTATTTGATCTTCCCGCTGCCGCTGAGGAGGTATTAGGACCAGCATTATTGTTACCATTGAGCGAGGAGGAAGAGGAGGGGGAGGCAGTAGCAGCTGCCGCAATTGATGATTTAAGAGCATTATTAACTCTTGAGGCACGAGCTGGTAGTACGTTGCCCGAGAACGATGATGATGCAGCTCCAGCTGTTTTTTGTTTATTTGTTTGACTGGAGTGGGCATAAGCAGGAGGTGATGGTGGTGGTGGTTGCGGTGTTGTTGTAGTAGTAGTAGTTGTTGTTGTTGGAGTAGTAGTTGATGTGGTTGTTGTTGTTGTAGTTGAGGAGGAAGATGAGGAAGTTAAATAACTATAGGTTGAGGACGGAAATTTGGGAAAGTATTTAGGCGTGGTTGTGGTTGTGGTTGTGCTTGTCATTGCAGTGCTACTAAATTGAGATTGAGGGTTGCTAGTGGTTTTGCCTGTTTTGGCTGTTTTGGCCGTTGTTTTAGTTGTTATTGTAGGTGGTGTAGTAGGGTGTGTGTGTGCGTAGTGTGTAGAATTGGAATTAGTTTGTTTTGTTGCTGCGCTAGCGCTAGTGCTACTAGTGGTAATGGCAGTGGTAGGGGGTTTGGGTGTAGTCGTTGGCCTAAGCGTCGTCGTAGTAGTCGTTGTCCATGTTGGTCTTTGTCCGGTGGCAGCATATAGATTTTTTATTTCTTGCACTGCTGCCTTAATTTCGGGTTCCGAAAATTCATTGACAAATTGTGGAGAGGATGATTCATTTTCATCACTATCAATGCCGGCCAAGAATAACTGCAGTTGTTCTAGTACTGAGGATGTGAGGAGTCTAGAGCTAGCCGGTCTCGTAGAGGATGTTATGTAGCCTGCATTTTGTAAACTTTCTGCCAAGGTATGCTCTCCCGTCTGTTGTCTGTATTTGTTGGAGTACAAATATTTCAATGGTCTGTCCGTTATGGCCACAACTTGTTCTTTTTCTGTACTCTCTGCAGACCTGGTATTGTCAATATTGTTATCTTGGTTATTTAATAACGGCGGACCAGCTATTAACGCTTCAGCTCGGGGATTTTGATCTAAAGCCTCATTTTCATAATTGTTTGGAAGCTCTGCCTTTAAACTTTGATATTTCTCTCTAGTCTTGAGTGTGTTAACAGCAGGCAACCGTTGACTTTGTATAGGCGCTATACGTGCCCTTGGGATTTTACGTCTGCTTTGTATTTGCGTAATTGGTGCAGTTGTAGTGGTTTCTTCTGGAACTGGTTTAAAACGCAGTTTCGGCGAATATGTAGTGGCTTCATCTCTCTGTAATATATTTGTAATTGTGGCAGCTGTATAGCGTGATCTGCCTCTAGGTCTAGGTTTTTCGGAAACTTCATTGCCACTGTAGGATTGTATTCGTAAAGAAGAGCTATTCAATATCGTTGACATGGTTGTGGGCGTTGTACTTTCGGTGGCAGTGGTAGGGGTGAAAGAGCTACTTGAACTAGTCCTATTATTGACATTTCTTACATTTCCTATGAGAGCATCACTTATGCTGAAATTTCTAACATTTGTGGCCATAGTGGCAATGATGGTTTCATTTAGACTTTTTGCTGGGGATGTTATTATGAAGTAGTTTCTTAAGGGCTTTATAGTCGTTTGCAAAAATGGATGTGGTGTAGTGGGTTGTGTGTAATATTTTGGTTTAACTGTGGACCGGGCCGAAGAAAAAGATGATCTTTCTTCTTTTTGTAAGAGATTCTCTAAACTTTTATAGGGTGATACAAAACGTTGACTGGACGATGTGGTAGTTTTGTGCAGGTTATCCTTGAAAGCTGATGACCTCGCGGTAAAGGTTTGTATGGGCATTTCGGTGGTGGTTGTTGATGTAGATGAAGTGGTCGTTTTAGGTGTCGTAGTGGAAGTGCTTGTGGTCGTCGTAGATTTTGGTGTCGTACTGGTTGTAGTTGTTGTAGTTGAGCTGGTGCTAACAGATCTCGGTAGATACTCCTTAGCCAAGGATTGTAATTTGCTGGACTCTGTAGGTATTCTATAACTGTAGTCATAGAAAGTTTGTGCTCTTGGATTGTATGTACTTGGCGAAGTTGGTGTTATAGTTTGTATGGTGGGTCTGCCATTGCGCCAGGTTCTGAGAGAGGGAGCATATGTAGTTGGTTGTACATCATCCTCGTAGAGCGTTTCAACATAAACTATTTCGGTATGCGGCCTAAATGTGGGCTTTTCTGTGGTGGTAGAGGTTGCGCTGCTAGATTTCGTTGTAGGAGCTTCCGTAGTGGTCGTAGTTGTGGTTGTAGTTGTTGGTATTGTTGTAGTTGTTGTTGGTCTGGCAGTTGTTGAAGTGAATGGTGGCACGGTATAGTATTGTACAGCCGGTCTTCGTTCATACAATGGCTTGGAATTATCTTCTGTGAGAGGCAATTGTTGGGCTCTCAAAGTAAAACCATTGCTTCCAGTTTGCAGAGTATATTGAAATGGTTTGGCTTCAGTTGATGTCCTGAAGTTTGCTGGATACCTGAGAGTGGTTGAGGAACTAGCTCCGTTTAATACCTCAACCTCGTCTTCAGCTGAAACTGATTTGAAGGGGTTTCTTACCGTTGGTGGCGGCTTAAAACTTTGTGGAGCCACATCGGATATTACATAATTTTTAATTTGCGTTCTAACATCTTTTGAAGTTGATTTTGACTTTCTCTCCTCGTTAAATTCGTTGGTGCTTTTAAGGCCGCCATAAATATCGTAACTTTTTGATTTGAACTCATTGTTAGACTTGTCGGGTTGCGAACGTAATAAGTTGCCACGGGCGCTTGTTGCATAGCTGTCTGAGGTATAAGCACCAGCTCTATAACTAGAGTTTGATTTATAGTAAGTACCAGAATTGCGACTTTTTGGTGGCTCAGCACTTTGTACTTGAACATTTTGGCTTTCATCAAACACTGTCTCGGCATCTACTAGACTCTGTAAATTTGCATCCTTGTAATGTCTACTATTCTTAGATGCTAGCACCTGTCTAGAGGGTGAACGTGTTTGTGAAACTACTCTTGCCGTGGAACTTTCCGGTTCGTTAACAATCGTTTGTGTGGAATATCTGGAAAGTTTGGGTTGGGAGGTGGTGGTTGGATATAAGGTTGGGACTGCTGTGGTGGTAGTGGTGGAGGTGGTTGTAGTATGGACTTGTGTGGTGGGTTCTGGTCTGATATGTTTTTGTTGTACTTGTGACTTTGGTTGTTCTAGTTGTTCTGGTGGTTTTTTATTTGCATGCGTTTGCTTGGATCTGTTGGAGAAATCCACATTTTCCGTTAATAGAGTTAGTAAGAACTTTTCAGTTTTATTGGTCTTAATTAAGGGTAGAAATTCTTGTTGCTGTTGTGGCTGTTCTTGTTCTTGTACAAGTGAAGTGATTGTTGTTGTTGTTGTTATTGGTAAATGTAATATTGTTGATGATTTGTAATTGTTCAATTGCAATTGAGGTTTTTGTAGTTGTTGTTGTTGTGCATATCTATTGTTATGGTTTTTATTATTGTTGCTATGATTTTTTAATTTGCCGATATTAAATATAATTTGCTCATTATCATTCTCCTGAGAATCGTAATGATAATCTAAAGACTCTACTTGATGCTGGTGGTCATTGTTATGGTAAGAGAGTGAATTTTTATGATAAAAACTACTTGGTTATTTTGCACAAAAGGAAATATGTATAGAGAACAAAAGGTGAAAACACAAAGTTTAAGTAGGAAAGAAAGTTTTTTTTTTAAACGAAAAGTTTAATTGATATATTAAGGACGGGTCACAGTGGTCATGACAAATATATATATTTCATAGAAAAAATAAAAGAAAAAAGAAGTTAAAAAATTTTAAAATGTTAAAAAATTCGTATTATTATTTTTATTTAAAATAAACTGCTATACTATTTGCCGTAGCTTTCACTGAATATTTTATGATTTGGCTTTTCTTTTTACGTTTGGAAACCGAAAAAAGGCATGCATTTAATTATTTGATTAGATTTGGTCGGAATAATATTATAGAACATGCTCATGCGTAACGCCCAAAATCTGCCGGATTTCATTAGGATTTTATATTTGTTTTGTTTAATTTTAGTTTTGTCCATGGAGCAGATAGGCTGTCTTCATGCAATTTTGGATCTGAGGGATTCTTATTCTAATGATATGAAAAAATTGAGGATTGCATTATTTATGTTTTGTGTAATGAAACCATAATGTTAATGTTTTTCTGTTCAATTGCATACTTATGTATGTATATCATTTCAATAATTACATCTGTCAATTTCATTATACTTAGACCCTCAAAGGTTTGTTTATATTAACCACTTTAAATAAATCTTAGTTAATACTTTTAAATCCTCAGACAATAAGTTGAATTCAGACACTATTAAAACAAAAAACTTAATAATCTGGCGTTGCCTTCTTTTCTAAATGCAAAATCGTGCCCTTGGCAAAGCAAAGCAAATTTTCAAAGCTTAAATTTTCTTAATAATCAGTTAGTTATAGCAAAGTGCGAAAGTGGGAGGGGTAGAAAGAGAGGGAGTGAGAAGGATGGTGAGAGATAGCAATATAGAGAGAGGGACTATGATCGTGGGTGGGTGAGTGAGGGAAGGAAGGGGAGAGAGATAAATGTATGATTGGAGATAGATGTTGATAAAGAGGAAATAGAAGGAAGGAGAGGAATAGTGAGATAGAGAGATAGAGCGGGATGGTTAGAGATAGCGGTTGAGAAAGGGGGAGAGAGGCGAATAGAGAGATAGAAAGAGAGTGGAAGAGGAATAGTGAGGTAGAGAGAGAGAAATGAATAGGACTAGTGAGATAGAGAGAGGAATGTCGATTGCGTGTGGGAGACTGAAGGAGGAAGGAGAGAGAGAGAGAGAGAGAGAGAAAGAGAGGAAAATAATTAGAGAGAGAGATGGAGAATTTGTGTGGGAGACTGAAGGAAGAAGGAGAAAGAGAGGGACAACTGACAATTTTACGAAATAACTCCACATAAAATGTTAAAAATTTTCGTGTTTCGTCTGAGCGTTATTTCATAAAGCCATAACAAAGGCATTCACATATATATATAAATAGTGCAGTTCTGAGATGAAAAAAAATAAAAAAATATACAACCGCACTGGGACCCTTCTTTCTTATGGAAGTCTGTCGTTTTAAGAATGAAAGAGGGCGAAAAAGACAACCAAGCAAAAATACAAATTCGAAGCTAAATTATATGTATTTATAAATTCCTGTTTTCCGTTTCATTATGGTTCCATAAATCACTTAAACATCAAATTAAATATCTTACTACTTATGCTATTGCTAAAATGCATGCACATGCATGACCGTAAACATTTAAAATAAAAATTTAAAAAACAAATTGATAAACATGCAGTCACAAATATATTTTTGTGTATGCTGGTCAAAACTTCTTAAAATATCTATTGCCTTAAGTGAAAATTATGGGTGAGTGGAATGTCTAATTTTAAATAAATCTCCTGGGACACTAATTTGTATGTGATCATGGTGTAATTTATAAAAGTGTTTCTGTGAGTGTTGGAATTGTGTAATTGTGTGGGTAAATGTAAGTTTTATTATGAATCAAGCCAATAAAATCTACATAAATTTAAACAGATGATTATAGATATAGAGAGAGATAACTTATGAAGAAAGGCAATGCCGGAAATCACTCTTCATTGTATACCTAAAACTTTAGGATATATACAATAAATTTATGCTACAAAGCATTAGTGTTTGTTTTTAAACGTCTAAAAAACTTATGGCATTTTCTTTTCTGGAAAAAATGTTACACTTATTACACTTCAGTGAAAATTCTCAATACAATAATTTTCTGAAATATGCATTTTGTTAAAAATTATTGTGTCATCCCTTGCGAGCTTAACTTTTTTCTTTAAACGAACGCTAAATTGTATTTCTTTTAATAACAAGTTAAAAAATGTTACAGTTTTTCCAGGAAAGAAAAGGCCATTAGTATAACCCTGCGTTTACACGTGCAAGTACTTGCTTGTTAGTTCTGTGTACGTATTATCAACGAAAATTTCGTCATAAAACTTCATTCAGACAGCTAATAAATATTTAAGGAAACATCAAATAAGCATTTGCTTTGTAAAATTCCTGGCAAGTTGACTTGAAAGTTGACTGCAAGGGCTTTATTTTGTAAAACGCAACGCTTAGCTTTGATAAATCTTGTATGTATTTTGTTTTTGTAACTAAAAATTTTTCCTTACAAAATTTGTCAACGTTATTGTGTTTTATACAATTAGACACTAATGGTGTTTTCACACTGGTTTTAACGTTAAAACCATAAACAGCTGATTTTGCATTCACACTGCAAGTTTTTTAAATTCGGGCTTTAACTCACAGAGTGTCTCAAAAATAAAATAAATCTGCAGAAATGCGTGTATTTGTTGTTGTATTTTTTCTGCTTTTTAAAGCACTTATTTGACAAAATGTACAACAACTGTTTTTGTTTGTATGAAAAACTCCGAAATCTTATAATGCATTGTAAAATGGAAACTATTTTACATTTTGTAAATAAATATTTTAAAATTATGGAACTAGTAATAAAAAGTGAAGAAGTGCTTGGAAATCAAGTTATTGTATATTAAAAATGCACGAAGGCATCACAAAATAAATTTTTTTTTATCGCGGATCCATGTCAAATAGACAGTATTCTCTTCCCAGAGGTGAATGAAAATATTTTCGTTCTTTGCCTTCCAAAAAATTATTTTTTCCCATATTTTTTTTAAATTATTGTTGCTGCTGCTTCCATTTTTAAGTCGAAAATCTTTCAAGCGATATCTATTGTTATTCACTGGCATAAACATTATCAGCTGCTTCCATTTCATTTCATTTCAACTTGGCAGCACTGAATTTAGCACAGCGAAAACAAGGTTGCATTTCATAAAACCAACTTTAAATCAATTCAAAAATGGTTTTAAGTTGATTTTAACAAAAACAATTTGTATGGTAAAACCAGGTTTTATTAGTTGGTTTTAACGTTAAAACCAGAGCTCGCAATAATTGGTCTCTCTCGTGCTTGTTGTCAGAAAAAAAAAACACTCGTCCACTGACACGATGCGACACTGTCGCGAAAAAAAACCCTCAAACTTCGTTCTTCTTCGGCTTGCTCTTCGCTCAACCAACGACCGTTTTTGTTCGATCGCTCGGCTCATGTGTTCACTCGAGA
This sequence comes from Tachina grossa, assembly GCA_949987645.1. NCBI lineage: Eukaryota > Metazoa > Arthropoda > Insecta > Diptera > Tachinidae > Tachina > Tachina grossa. The sequence continues at coordinate 34,851,763 of OX465275.1, forward strand.
CCCTTTATTTTGTAAAATCTCGGCAAACGGTCTTTTGAGCATATACATATGTGTGTTGCGAGTGTGGATATGTAAACATTTACAGCGATTCTGCATGAGTAGAACGTAAAACAAAAGAAATAGGCAGTTGTTGATTAATTTTGTTTTTGTTGTACACATATCGAGCCATAACCGCTAAAATAGCTTAAGCGACACATTTTTTGGACTTCGTTTTTTTTTTACGAAAATCGACTATTTACGATCGCAAATAATCGGTTTTGGTAAAAAATTGAAGTTTGAAAATTATGTCGCTTAAGCTATGTATTTTGGCGGTTATGGCACGATATCTGTCTTTTATTTTACATTTACACTTCGTTAACAAATAGTTTGATTTACAGATATTTTTATTGTTATTTATTATCGTGTTCTCCCTTCCTCTTTAATGTTTTGCCTGTGACGAAATATCTAAGGCAACAACATAAAGCAAACGCAACAACAAAAATAAAGACTTTTTTGCGAACACTGCTTTTTTTGCTCACTTACTGACCCTCACTAGCTGAGCAACGAACGATTCTGTTCCGTCTCATTTTTTAGGTCTTTTGAGTGAGAAGACCGCTCAGACAAATTTGATTGAGCAAATTTTGCGAGCTCTGAATAAAAACCAACTTTTATTAAAACCATGTCAGTGTGAAAACATTATTAGTGTGTTAGTAAAAAAGTTTGAGTGTATTGACTTTTTCGAACTTGCACTAAAATATGTATATGATACCAAATTTCATTGACGTCGCTTTCGCATTGAATTTTCACCAACTCGGGAGTGTGGTTATTTTGATTTTATAAACAAAACAAAAAACAGCTGTTTTAGCGTTGCCAATGTTTTTTTTTTGTTGCATATATGAGTTAGTGTAGGAAAATTAAATTTCACATGATTTGTTGTTGTGGTATATACTCTATAGACTTGCTACATCTGCAATATTTGCACCAGCAGTCCGCAATGAAAAGTGATTTTCGCTTATAAAGGGTGTTTTTTATTGAGGTATAGAACTTTAAGTTGGCATAACTTTTTTAACTGGCGGCCATTTTGTCAGCTGTCAAGTGATTAATATTTAGTTTGGTTTGCCATTTCATCATGAACAGGTTGACAAAAGAACAACGCTTGCAAATCGTGCAAATTTATTTCGAAAATAATGGTTCAGTTCGCGAAGTTTACCGCAAGCTCCGTCCATTTTATGGTCGACATAATCGTCCATCAGAGCAATTAATTCGGTTAACCATGGATCGTTTTCGCACTACGTTTACTCTATGTGATAATACGCATCCGCAGAGACGTCGAACAGTGCGCACCGAAGAAACAATTGCCGCTGTAGAGCAAAGTGTTGAAGAGGACCCGAATGAATCGATTCGCCACCGTGCACAGCAATTATAGCTTTTTCCATCAACTTTATGGAAGATTTGAATGTGGCATGAATGTGGATGAGTTGTGGTTGCAACAAGACGGCGCTACATGCCACACAGCGCACGTCACAATCGATTTATTGAAGGAAACATTCGATGAGCTCATAATTTCGCGGAATGGACCTGTCAATTGGCCACCAAGATCGTGTGATTTGACACCATTGGATTATTTTCTTTGGGGATATGTGAAGTCGCTCGTCTACGCCAACAAACCAGAAACGTTAGGGGACTTGGAAGCCAACATTCGTGGCGTTATTGCCAACATACGGCCCCATATGCTCGAAAAAGTGGTTGAAAATTGGACCTGTAGAATTGGCTTTATTCGAGCCAGCCACGGCGGCCACATGCCAAAAATCATATTTAAACATTAATGGCATAAAATTATCCTTCCAATAAAGCCAAATTGATGGGCGTTAAAACAATTTTCTTGTGTTTTATTTCAATTCGAAGTTCTATACCTCTAAAAAAAACACCCTATATGTATGTGTTATTGCATTCTCCAATAAGTTATTAAAAAGCCATTAAAAAACAGAATGTGAGACATCATAAGCCAAATAAAAATAGTTTCTTTGTAGTACGAGTTTTTTTTTTGGTTTCAAAGCAAAATGTTCTTTACTTAACCCATTACCCGCCGCTGTACTCACTTGAGCACAGCCAAAAAAAGGTGACAATTTTGCATATTTTGAAGTTTTTGTAATTAATTGGCGTTTCTAGCTAAATCTGAACCATAGTCTATTGAAATAATGGACAAAAACCTGTCGATAAATATTTAGACTGTTAAAAAATTAACTCTTAGTCTGGTGCAAAATTGATGTGACGTGACAAGTATGTATTTTCCGCTTTTTATAAATTTTACTGTGTGGTTAATTTATTTTGTACCTTAATTTCCTAAACTAAAGCATTTTTATTTATAAAATAAGTATATAGAAACAAATTGCCTCCCATTCATTTTTATAAAGTTATCGTAGTTTAGATATATCTGTACTCAATTGAGTACAGCGGCAGAATCCACATGCGAATTCTGGCAACACTGTTGTTTCCCCAGAAATACAAAAGCATACTTGTGTGTTTTTCACAATAAAGAGGGGACTCCCAAAATATGCAAACATCAATTATTTCTTTAAATGAAGTTCATAATTGTCGAGAGTGGATGAGCTAGATCAGTCAATTTCGCTGTACAGAATTGCCATTCGAGGTAAGAAATGCTGGTGGGTCTTGTTCACCTACATAATAGATATGGCTATTGCAAACGCTTGGCGGTTATATCTAATGACTCATAATGATGACATGGATCAGCTTTTATTCCGACGTTACATTGCCAGACACTATTTACGGCAAAATACGCAAACTAAAGCTCGACTCTCGTCTTCATTGCTCCTAGGGCTGCCACAAGATGGTATAGGGCACTACCCGAAAAAGTTAGAAAATCAACTCAGATGTGTCGTATGCCATGCAAGTGTTCGCTGGCAGTGCAAAAAATGTTTGAAAACACTATGTATTGAAAAATCATGTTTTGAAAAATACCACCTGTAAACCGCCGCTGTACTCAATTGATTACACCCTCCTTACTCCGCCCACTTATTATTTTTTTTTAATTTTTCCATTACTTTATGTTAACTTTGAGCACAATGAAATTAAAAATAAACTTTTTTTGTTAATTATCGTCATTGGTTTCATTTTGGCGGTTAATGGGTTAAAGATGTTGCAATAAAACACAGATAATATGACAAGATGTGGTGTTCTGGTCGAAAATAGCAGTTGTACAAGAAAGAAAAAGAGCGAGATAGAGAAAGAGAAAAAATGTACCTTGATTTAGTTGTGGTTGTTGAAGGACTACTAGTTTTAATTAATTTTGTGGTTGAAGGTTTGGGTGTAGTTGTAGTGGAAGATGCTACAGTAGTAGTTGTGGTGGTGGTGGACAAAACACTTGTTGCTGTTGCCAGTGTTGTTGTTGTTGCTGGTGGTGTTGCTAAAATAACTTCAGGCCTTGTGTTTATTCTATGCCTTGGTTTTGTATGCAGACTATTTTGTATTTTTATACCAATGATATTGTAGTTTTTATTATTGCTTAAGATTGCCTTAACATTTGGGGCCGGTGTATGGCGCACTTTATCATTGTAATAATAATCCTGTTCATCCAAATATTCAGTCTCGTACACATACTCATCGGCATCATTGAGATTTAAGGGCGGCAATGGCGTGGTTAGAGTGCTATAATAATTTCGTTTATCATTTGCATCAATTGGCGTGCGCACAGTCGATGAGGGGCCACTACTTAAAGTTTGTATAGATACTTTTTCTTTCCTGTAGACAATGTGTTTGTTTTCGGTTGGTTTGTTTTTTTTTTTTTTTTTTTTTTTTTTTTTTTGATGGGATTTATTTGGTGGGTATAGTAAGTATAGTTTTTAAAGTTGAAGGGGAGAAAAGTAGAAATAAAATTTTGATGCATTTTCTTAAGTATTTGTTATGGTTTCATTTGTGTGTTTGTAAGTGTTGGGTTTAAAGAAAAAACACAACCTATTTTAGCAAGAAACGACGGTCCTAAGCTTGTTTTATTTTTTTTGTTTGTTTTTTATTTCTGCATAAAACGTATTTAAAGCATGCCTTTTATTTACTCATGATCCTAATTATGTCTTTTTTTTTAATATTAATCATTTGTTTGGTTAGCTTAATGTTATTATGTTTTACTTATTATTTATTTTGTTTGACACATTTTTTTTTAATATATCGAGCACAAAATATATTATACGTTTACAAATGTTTATGTGTGTATATCTGTTTTTTTTTTTTGTTAGATTGGTCTATGCTATTATGGAATTATGAAGCTTACCTTGAAGGTGGCGTTCTGGTGGGTTGATCGTAGGCATTATCTTGTTCGATCTAGAAGTGTAAACAAATTTACGAAAGTTGTAAAAAAAAAATATAAAACGAATTACGGTTTAAAAATAATTCAATTCATAAAGCGCACAATTCTGTGGGGCAATAAGGAAAAAGTGCTAAAATTCTAAACGATCAAGTCAATTTTCAGAAGTTATTTTTTTAAAGTTAAATTGGGAAATTCACTGTTCATGTTTATTTTTAAGGCAAACATAGTTCTACACCATAGAAACAAGGCCTCTTAAAAAGTCGGTGGCGGCTTCGGAAAAAAAGTCTGCGGAGGCTTATAAGCCGGATTAAGCCGGCTGACATTTACAGCCGCTTTTTATAAGTTTTTTAAACACATTTCTATAAAAAAAAATTAAAACACCTGATGTCTTCCATATAATTTGTAAGACGTAGTACAAATTTGCAACTGCAAAAAGCAATTAGCCGGCTTGCAATTTTGAGCCTAGGCTAGCCGCATGCCTTAGCGGCGGTTTGAAGTTACATTGAAAGTCGTCGGCGGTTCTTGAGCCGATCGGCTTGTTTCTCTAATCTACACTTAATAAATAATGCATTTAATTTTAAATATACCAAAGTGTCACCTAAATTAAGCTACTTCTACTAAATGAGATTATCAGCCCAATCATAAACAAAAATTCCACACGAGTTTTCTCACTTTTCCCTTTTCTCCTATAATGAATTTGTTTTTTGCCTCTTTGTACCAAATGCGGGAATAAAAAAACTCTCGGGGAAAAAATGTCGGTATCATGAACGCAGTTGAACTTGCTTTTTTCACTAAAAATCTTTCACTTGCAAAACAGAAGAGAGTCTACATAAAAATACACTTAATTCTCCATTAAACAAGAATTTATACACATAAACTTCTATTTTATAGTTCTTGTATGTGCAAAAATACAAATAATGTCCAAGTAAATCATTTATAAACTTATTTTTACATATTTTTACAAGTTGGTGAATGTTAATAATTTTTTGTTTACTCTCTCACTACAAAAAAAAAGGGAGAAACAAAATGTCAACAAACAAGCAAAACAACGAGCTTCGAACCAGTGATGGGAATTGGAAATCTTGATTTCGTGCCGAATTTGTTTCTAAATAGTGCCAAAATCACTTTAATAGTGCCAAACCACTTTTTGTATTATTTAAATGTTGGCACTTGATGTTCGTTAGTATACTGTGGTCATTTAATGATACATTATTGTGTATAGCTAGAAAATTCTATGAATAGCACAAAAACCACGTTCTAAAATTAGTGGTTTATGTACATTGTATATGTATGTATAATTTATTAATACTTTCTACTTATTTGCAAGAAATACAACTAACTGATCTGAACAGGTAAAAGTTCCTATGTTTGCATGTTATATGTTTGTAAAAGCTAATCGCCGAAACTGCCGGCTCGATTTTAAAATTTTTTTTCAACAAAATGAAGAATGGAACCTCCTTACGGATATAGGCCAAGTAAACTTGAACTAATGTGCCTTAGTCAGGGTCCACGGGAGCTAAACCGCCTATACTTAGAAAATATGAATTATCATTTTAGAAGGGATCTATTAAAGCAATAGCTTACGTACTGAAAAGAAAAATAAAATTATTTTAACCTAAATACGCTATTCACCCTACATTCCGCCTCCAGTTTATCTGTCCGCTCGACTGTCACCTAACCGAATGCTAAAGTGACTGCTGAACTGATTTTTATGAAAATGGAAACAAAGGCTTTTTATGTATATATAAAACAAACATATAACGGAAATAAAATTGTTGATCGCAAAGCAACGTTTAGTGGCCTCATCTAGTCTTTTACATAATTGAACAAAACATGATTCTAAAGGATACATCGCTCCAGTGAATAAATGGGAGGAACTACTTTTTCTCTATTTCCAAAATATAAAAAAATTTAAGAGCAGTAACACTCAGACAATGAATGCCTAGTACTGTCACTAGGTGTTATCTTCTTTAAAAGAGGGATAATGATAGAGAAGACAGGTGGCGAAGGTCGAAAACGCTTCTTAAGAGCACAGTTTTTGTTCTTTTAAACATAAAATCGAAAACCAGTTTCTTCACCAAATTTGCCTACAAGGGGTATCTTATGCCAGCATATTGAAATTATTTTTCACGTCTCCGATATCTTCCCAAAATTCACTCTCACTTAAGATAAGGAATTTTGTGAATTTTCAAAGTGTGATATAGATCTGCATTCACTTTTAACTTTTCAGTGTGTTTTTTTTTAATTTGGAAACATTTCTGTAACAAAAGGAATAGTAATATTTATGTCTTTAGTGAAAACATTTTCTGAAGCTATATTGATGATATATTTAGTTTTCCAATATGACAAAAAAAGAAAAAATACTATTTTATTTTTGAATTCTTCAACTTTATGCTTAAAATTTTCGGTTTAAAGATGGTGAGAATTTAGGACTACATACATATGTATGTATATTATCAACAAAGGGATCATCAATATATTTTTTGTTCAAAAAATTTCTAAAAAAATGACGGAATAAAAAATAAAGTCTCCTAAAAATTAAATGTACTCTTACATCTTCAGATAGTTTCGACATTAATACCATTTATTATTTTAAGAACATAGTTTTTATCATTGCATTTTGACTAAGCATTTAACAATGAGAAGAAATATTATGAAGACTTCCACTGTTCCAGGACTCTATATAAAATAGTTTGGCGAAACAATCAACATTTTGGGGATATTGCTAAAAAGTTTACGACCTCAACTGTTATTTCTTTTAATAATTCGTATCAAACATTCGTTGAACACTGTTACTTTTCCCCATCACAAGCGAACAAATGTCAGCCTCAAACCCTACTAACGTCCCTTTTCACAATGTATGATTAAGACTTAAAATGAACTTTAATTGCAAGTTCTTCATACAAAACTAGCCGTTACAGTCCCTGTTAGCTTTTAATTGCACGTTGTGAAAAGGGCCGTAAGTTTTCAAACATAAATATAAAGGAATACTTTTTATTGGGATAAAAAAAGTTGCCAAGTTAATGCCAGCCATATTCGCCAAAAAGTTTAAACAAATCGATTAGTTACGATCGCAAATAATCGATTTTCGTAAAAATGAAGTTTTAAAAATAATGACGCTTACGCTTTTTTGGTGGTTATGGTTGGAATAGACAAAAAGTGCCAGAAAAGGAGGGAGAGTGCCACAGTGCCAGTTAACATCCAATAGTGCCAAAAATGGATCAATTGTGCCACATTTCCCATCACTGCTTCGAACTGCGGTGATGCCACGTAGTGTTGTAGAAAGCGGCTACTTTTGAATACTCAGTACTACTTGATACTTTTTCAATTGGGTACTCGATACTACTCAATACTTTATGTATGTACATATGTATGTATATGGGAAGTTAAAAATTATTATTTATATTATTTTATTGATAATGCAATATGGAAAAACAAAGATTAAATACAAGTATATTTAAATTAATTTATAACAAATGAAAATAAATAAGTTTGAAGATTAGTTTTTGTACATAAAAATTTTTTAACGTACTCTTAACACTTCTGGTGAATTACAGCCTGTTTTTCGAAAATGAATAAGTGTATACGTTCTTTAAAATAACGTATGAAACCATGTTTTCGTTTTTAAAACATTTATATATTTTCATGTGTGTGACAACAAAAGAGCTTTCAGTCTTTCACACTCAAAAAATTTTTTATGTAAAATTAATTAAAAATCAGTCTACATATTTTTCATTTCACTTTAACGAAAATGTTATTTAATTTTTAATGTTAGAATGTGAACTGACTTAAAACAGTGCAAAACTATTTTTCCTTTTATTTTTTACTATAAATTACAAAAAAATTAATTAAACGAAAAAATCTTAAGTGCCTTTTCTATAAGCGGATTGATTTAACTTTCGTAAGACTGAATCTCGACTTCCGTACAAAGCAAAGATGTTTCCCTTGCTTCTGTGAAATAATCAACACCAAATTCAGTATAAACAAATAATTTTTGGTTAATTTTCCACTATTTAACTCTCAAAAAAATCACAAAAAATTTAAGTATTGAGTCAAAATAAAGTAAAGGTTATCAGAAAAAAAGTTTAGTTCTAATAAACAATGGAAAATACGAAATGCAATGAAAATCTGTTTTAATGGGTAGATGGATTTCGAATTGAATGCTAAAATCAATTAAAAATTAAATTGCTTATTCATAAAATTTAAATTAATTTGAAATGAATTTAATTTAAAATTTTTCATAGAAATTTTTTTGTAATATATATTATTTTTTGTGTTCCTTCACTGTAATAATTTTGTGAGTGTGAATTTTTGGTTATACCTAAAAAGCTATTTTTATGTCAAAACGAAAGCTTTAGAATATGTTTTATAAAAATCAAATTTTAAACGTTATCGTTTATAAACGAGGCTGTTAATCTCTTAAATTATCTTCTAAATATTTTTAATAAACATTTTTTTCTCACAATTGATGTTATTAATTACCTACCATTTACACATGAAACTAATTTCATGAAAATCGTAATACATTCAAATTTTTTCACTACCACACTCACATTGTTTTTAATTTCCAGTCAGCTTTCAACGATTTTTTCAAGAAAGTAAATTTTTGATGTTTTCAGAAATTAAAATGAAAAAAAGTTAACAGTGTTACCCGCTTTAAAGTTTTGTACAAATATACAGGATTGTGGTAAATAGTAATTATAAATTATGCTTATTTTGTATGAATATTTAAAGAATTATAATATCTTACGTTCAAATGTACATGAAGAAGACAATGCATGCCTTTTGAAAACAATAATATTATTAAAATATTAACAATAATATTTATTCCCAATTTATTGCCTTATGTATTTGTGTAAATGATATTCTTGGTAACTCTAATTAAGAAGTGAACGAAACCATTTTTTCAACTTTACTTTTCGACGACATTTTTAAAATGAACTTTCACTTTCCTATGAAAATTAACAAGAAATTTTCATGAAAGTAATTTATTTCATTAAAATTTTTATTCACAATACGTATACAGAAATTTCAAGAAAGTACTTTCATGTGTAAATGTAGCGTTAGTCATTGTTGAAATGTAGAAATAAAATTTTACCGACATTGAAAGAATTTAAAATATTTTTCATGTTTGTGAGGACCTGACTTGCTGGTTATATTGTATCACGTGCCTTCCTTCCACTATTCTAAAGGGTCACTTTTTCTGTCCAATAGTATTTGTTAATGACTGAAGTAGTTCAATAATGCGTTCTGTAGTGCTTTTTTTAGTGGCTATTTTCGTATCAAAATAATTCCTAACACAATTGGTATTTGTTACATTAACTCCATGAGGTTCAGAGTCATATTTGTTTGTATCAAACTCACATAGTTTTATAATTCTGATGTATTTTAAAGGAAGACTTTCGCTTGAATACTACAAAATGCAACCCTGAAAGTATTGAGTAGTTACTTTTGTGTATTGAGTACCGGGAAAAACTCACGGTATTGAGTACTCAGTACTCAAATACTCAATACTTTTACAACACTAATGCCACGTATTACTCTTTTTTGTTCCCAAGGAATTTATGATTGGAGGAATTTTTTCTCGAGAAAATTATTTTCCGTGAGAAATGAATTCCGAGGGAATATTCATGATTGGGCTGTAAAAGTATCGTATTAATTGATATTTTGTCCATGGGTACTTTTTAACATAAAGATTACAGTTGTGCCATAAACTCAAAATCAGCTTATATCGACTTAAGCACTTTTTCCCTTTTCTCACAGCTTAAAAAACAATATACAATGTCATAAACTTATAATACTGGAAATTATTGGAAGATGTCTAATATTATGTTTCCACCGAGCTTTGTGAGTGATTTTGTGTTTGAATTTTCGTAGTCAATTCGTGCGCTTACTTTATAAGGTGAGCGCAGCAACTGTAATTGAATTTTATCCATATGTAGGTGACATTTAAAATTAATTAAATATTCATTTATGTCATTATTTCGAAATTGTTAGTCACTATAGATGGAGTTTGTAATGTGAAAAGCAACTCAGGGTTGCATTGGTAAGTCTAGATCGAAAAATAGTAGATATTTTCGACATAATTTAAAATAAATAAACTACTTTGAGGTGATTTGGCCATATGCAAAATGTATGATAAAACATGTATGAATTAACATGAATTGCTCAAATCACCATGTTTTGTATAACCCATGCCGGTGGAAACATACTATAAGGAATATATATATAGAGGAAAGCTTCATTCCTATTGCAACTCTGCTTTGGTATGCAAGTTTTTTAATTATTTAAAACACATGATATGGAGGCATATTAAATTTTTGAAGCTGTGCTTAGCAGCCATTTTATTGATTATTTTACACAGCCAATGATTCTGATTTGAGAACAAATTGAATGCAACATTGCAAGACAAATAAAAAAGTAAAATTCAAAGCAATCTAGTGGTTAAGTTAAAAAGCATTAGTGTAGTACTAATAGAAAATAATTGAAAGACGAAACTTGATCGTGTGGGTCCCAAATTAACGTTCTTATCATAAAGATCTCAGATGTGGTGGATGTCGCAATTTTTTAATTCAAACATTTTCCCAATACGAACCTTAACCTAACCTAACAAATTCAAATAGAAACTTAAGGTACGGTCACACTTGTCAACCATTTGCCCAAAAAAACGTAACCTACAAACACTAATGAAAAAGTTTTGATCAAGGCTAATAGACAATGTCATAGAATCCAACATTATTGGCTACTCTTTAATTTGACAAACTTTTGTCTGAATTGAAAGATTTTTCATTAGCATTTAGTGGTTATGCTATTTTGCGCAAATTTTTGACAAGTGTGACCGTAGCTTTAGCATACGTATGTATATTACAATAACAGAGAGTGTTTTGTTCTGTTTGTGCCATATTAAGGAAAACAATACAAAAACAAAATAAGAAATCGTTCTCATTGTTTTTGTTTCACTCACTTCAAAGAATGAAGCAAAACAAAATCAAACAATTTGTTTCGTTTATTTTCGTACTCTGCTTTTAAGTATAAATAAATCAAAACAAAAATAAATTTATAATTGTAATCAAGGCACATTTATTTTCAGCTAATATCGGGATTACAAGAACAATGAAAAAATACAACAATGAAAAAAAACAACATGGCTTTTAGTTGATCCAAAATATCCCAGTAAAAAAAGACACTCCAAAGAAGTCATGAAAATGTAGAGTTTGCAGTCTGGAAGTAGTTCAAATTTCGATCCGATCTAATGATTTTTACATAGGGTTGTCATTGCAAGAAGTTCTCTTTTTCGATGCCTAGTCACCGAATTAGAAGCGATTTTAAGAAAAATTTCATTTTGTGTGTTCTATGGTAATATTTTCATCGAGAAAAAATTTTAAAAAGTTACATATTTTGACAATTCGTTTCTTTTTATACGAATTTAAACGCGAAACAGTGTTTTCATGTAAATTTAAGCAAATAACTTCTGAATTTTAGGCCAAAATTAGTTAATAAATTTCTTTCAAAAAATCGATTTTTTGAAAATTTTGGTGAGTATTTACTAAAACTATGGAAAAACTACAAGGTTTTGTGTGATTAAAATAAACTTTTACTTGGTTTTCTGCTAACTATCGGCAAATTAAAAATATCGATTTTTTTGGAAGCAATGAAAATGTGATTCGTTCAGAATGACTTCCAATTTTTTTTACTGGGATCAAAAATATAATTTGTTGTAAAATAATAATAATGAAAATTATTCACATAAATTTGAAAAAATTTCTTCACGGCAGCTACCACTAACAAAATTTGCAACAATTTTCACAATTTTTTAATAGTTTTTTCCAGGGACCGTAACTGTTATGACTTTTATCGAAAAAGTCAAGAAAAAAAAGTTATTTTTAACTTTTATTTTTTAAGGCAGAAATAAAAGTTATTTCTTAACTTTTATTTTTTAAGGCAGAAATAAAAGTTATTTCTTAACTTTTATTTTTTAAGGCAAAAATTAAAAGTTATTTTTGACTTTTATTATTTTACTCAAAAAATAAAAGTTATTTTTTAACTTTTAATATTTTAAGGCAAAAATAAAAGTCTTGAATTAAGTATTGCATAGTAATACGCTAGTTTTATTGCCTCCAATTTATAGGTAATAATAATTGATGTATATTACAGAAGTCTATAAAAATTATTGTTATTATTATTATTGTGATAACGGATGTTTTATCATTTATAGCATTGAAAGCAATAAAACTTGCGTATTACTATGCAATATTTAATTCATGACTTTTATTTTTGCCTTAAAATATTAAAAGTTTAAAAACTAACTTTTATTTCTTTAGTAAAATAATAAAAGTCAAAAAAAAAGCCTTTTAATTTTTGCCTTAAAAAATAAAAGTCAAAATTAAAAGTTATTTTTTGACTTTTATCAAAAAAGGCACAAATTTAAAAGTCATACAAAAATTTGCATCTACATCACCTACATATGTATCATAATGATAAGAACCAAAATTTTCTACGATCATTTTTTATGTGTGCTTTTTTGATGTAAATTTTTAAAAATAACAGTTATTTTCTGTCCCTGGTTTTTTCATATTTTTAAATTTGTTTCAAAAGAATTTTTTTTAATAAAATATTTTTCACATTGAAAATTTTTAAAATTTTTTTTATTTTCTCTTTCGTAAACAATTTTTGAAGCTTCGATTGAACTATAATTTAAAAAAAAATAGCTCATCTGCGTTTCCGCTACTACCTGGTGAATGTGCCCTGATTGTAATAGTGTCGATTGTTTTTGTTACGAAAATGACGTCCTAACTCCTGTATCGCGCTATAAATAGCATAACTATGAAAATAAAATCATGTTGCTTAAATTCATTTCGAACACTTACCTGAGCTATCAAATCATCGTCATAGTCAGCATTATATATCAACGGCTGTTGATTTGTTTGATAAGTGGGCCTCTCTTGTGCTTGGGGCTTAGATTGGGGCTTATAAGTTTCTCGTAAAACTGGAAGCTGCGATTGCGGTGGCGGTGTGGTAAATATTTCTAAGGGACGATAAGTTGATTGTTGCGGCTGTGTTCTTAAAGGCTGTTGATACTGCTGCTGTTGTCGTTGTTGTTGTTGCTGTTGTTGGTGCTGCTGTTGACGTTGCTGATGTTGTTGTTGATACTCTACATCCCTATACAAATCAATATCATCGTCATAAACAGAATAATAAGTATCATAAGGACTTTGTTCAGATTGTTGAACAGGTTCGTTTTGTGTTATTAATGGTTGATGTTGTTGTTGTGTTTGTTGTTGCTGTTGTTGATGTTGTTGTTGTGGTATATAAGGCACCACGTCATTATTGGGATTGTTATTATTGGTGTTATGATTGTTAAAAGGCAATGATGTATTGTAATAATTGCGTGTCTGACTAAATGGCTGAGGTTGAGCTAATGTTGGTAATGGTGGTGATAACTGTTGTTCGTGTTCTTCATATAAATGTTGTTGTTGTTGTTGTTGTTGTTGGATACGATTTTGTGTTTGTGTCGAAGGTATAGTTTCAACAATCACATGAGGCTGTTGCTGGGACTGATGATGATTATGATGCTGTTGCTGTTGTTGTTGTTGTGGTGTTGGTCTTGCCGTTTGTATAAAAATTGTACCCGGTGTAGGCGATTGTGATTGTATGGATGATGATGATGGTGGGGATGATGTTTCAATTCTACTTGTATTATTTTTAGTAATTACAAAGTTATGCCGTTCAACGTTTGTATAAAATGTTGTTGGAGTTTTTATGTGTTTAGGTATTTATGTTTATTGATTTAAAAAAAGGAAAATTTTTACACCCCAATTATTTATGTACAAAAATTGTATTTCAAATTAAATTTGTTTACAAAACCAATTTACAATTACAATGATGCATTAATTAAAAATGGTTTATAACAATGATATGTAATATTATTATTATTATTATTATTTTTTACATTTGATACAATTTTGGATTTTTTTTCGATATATACAAAAGAAAAAAATGGAAAAAAGTAATAAAAGAAATGTTTAATTAGTTTTTGTACAAACATTTTTTTTTTAAATTTTTGGTATTTGTAACAAAATAATGAAATTAGTGAAAGCTTTGAAAGAAAAAGAGGAACGAGTTTTAAATGAGCGTTTTTAAAGTTTAAGGATGAGTTTGTTAGGAAATGTTAGTAAGTTAAGTAGAAGAGAGAGAGAGAGAGAGAGAGAGATAGATAGATAGAGACCAGAAGGCAGAGAAAGAAATATACACAATTCAAGTGGACAAGAGTTGCCATAAAACTAGTTTTCTTTCTATCTATAAGGTTCCACAGTTCTAAAATCTACCAATTTTTAACTTAAAAAAACTTCAAGTTTTCGTTCTACAAAATCTGTGACTAGTTTTTATATAAATTTTCTACGTTTGTTGGCTAAATATATTGTAGAAACAGCAGTTTAATTTTTTTGTTAGCGATTCTATATTTATTTTGCTGAAGTAATAATAATGTTCTAATTTTATTTTCAGAATTAATGCATCTGGACTTTTAATTCTTTTAAAAGCTGACTTTTTTCTAAATTTTACATCAATAACGGTAAGTCCGCATATTTTCTTATTATATATATTAAATTTAAGTACTCGTAAAATCCTTAAAATGGTGATTGCTTATCAAAATTCTGTTTCATATAACAGAAGTTAAAAAATATCAAAAAAATTTCTTCTAGCGAATTGTGAAACGTAACGAACTACAAAATAATTACATAGATGCTGGAAAATGCCAGTTATTTTTTCACAATCCTTATCATTTTTAATAAAATTTTTCGATTATTATTTTTTGATTTTATAGAAAAACATCTGGAGGCAGATTACGGCATTCGATGTTTAAAAAAAATTTTCATACAATTTTAATTTTGTTTGTATGGAAATTTCGATCGATATCGAATGCCATTATTTGCCCCCTGAATCCATAAATGGTATCTATATTAGCAAAAAAAAGTAAAATACACAAATTTTGTTACAACAATATTCCTTTAATATCTCATATTTATAATCAGAAAGTTAAAAACATATCTCATAATGTGAATCATGTACATACATGTGTACATTCCCAATCAGATGATATGCATAGCTGCAATTTTCTCACTTCTAACCAACACTGTCTTCTTTTATCTGGCAACTCTATTTTGCAAACAAGTATGATAAATTTATTAAAAAGAAACATTTTACTGCTCTAAAAAATAAATAAATTTAGTATTAAGAATGTCGGAAACAAGCCATCAGCGCACCGAACACAATTTTTGTCCGAAGAATTTTTTCTTTTTACCCATAGTTTTCTGCAGCAACATTCTCTAATTGCAAAAAAATATTCCGGAAAATTAAAGCTGCCACTTATAAACAAAATCTATTACTATGTAAGTTGTTTATACAATGGAGAAAGCCAGCTTGATAAAATTGAACCTATTGGCAAACTAAGTTCAAAGTTGTCCGTACAATTTATAAAACTGAACATATTCAAGTTAAGAGTTGTTTATAAAAATTATTTCTCCTTCTCAAGAAGAAATTCTCTTTGATATTGAAGACTAGATACTTAAGGTGGATTCACCCATTGTTTCCGAACAAAATCTTTGTCCGGACAAACATTTTTTATATGCAGTTTGACGTTTCTCTTTTCAAGAGGAGGAGAGAGAGGAAGAGAACAAATTTTATTCGGAACATTTTCAGGTTGAATTGGATTAATTTTAATTTTTAAATTAAAATTAAAATTTAAACCCTGCTGCCGCCACATCATATTATATGTATAACGAAAGCACAGAGTAGTAAAAATTTCCAGTTATTGCTTTAGCGCAATTTCCATTACTCTTCTTTTTTAAATTCATAATTTGTTTAATAAACAGTTTAAACTATTTATGTGACAGCAATAAAACGGTAAATTGTAAGGCCGAGTACACACTGTGACTTTGTGACAAATATGGCAAAAAGTGGCAACGTTTGTCATTTCCGATATGTTTCGTTGTGTGGCATTACCAAACAAACTGTTTACGTATCTGATGTTAACAGTTGTGAGAATAAATGATCAAACAGAATAAGTCCGCAACTTCAGGAAAAATCGCTGTCAAATTAACAAAGTCCATAATAAAATCTACGGCAGTAACTTCAAATACTCTCTAATACTTGTTTTATTTTCTTTTGAGCTTATTTTTCTTTGTATTTTTGTTTACAAAATGTATGAAATTTATTAAAAGTATGGTGGCATTTTTGAGAAAATATTTATTTATATGTGAGAGCATAAGAAAAAACGGTGTCAGAATAAAATAGATTCTATCCATCGACTACTTTCTGGGTTTGCTTTTTTGTGTCAATTTGTATGGAAAATGTGTTTATGCCGCAGCTCTGTTTGATCATTAAGTTGACCGCATTGTAAACACAAAAAGAAAATGTCAGCGTGTTGACATTTTGATATTGAGAAAATACCGAATGAATTTTAAATGTGTGCGGGTATACAATTTTTAGGGTCTTATGCAAAAAACTTAATAAAGCTTTGCCAAGCAATGTTAAGTAAAGTTGTATTCTAAAAAAATTATTGTATAAAAATTCTAAAGTAGGCACCCACGTTAGTTAAGACTACTTTAAGTTGATATTTCCAAAATGTGTATTTTGTACCTCAAATATTTTTACTAATATAGCACATACTGTTTCATGTTACATCTGAAAATGAAGCTAGAAGTGCCTGCTCTTATCTTAAATTTATTATTTCTGTCATGTAATGGGAAACATCACCAAATTATCCAACTGATTCCAAATACATAGCAAAATCCATAAAAAAATATCAAAATAAATACAATTATACAAAAATGTTTTAGTGATGTACATACAATCAAAACAAATCGCAAAAAAGCTGGATATTCAAATACTCGTTTCATTCGAATAAAACAAATTGTGATAATTTTTCACATTTTTTTACTTTTACTTCATGGTTGCGTTTATCTGTTTTCCTATTAAGTCAGAAGCTCATATTTTTTAAATTAGGTTACTTTACTTCAAGATAATAAAAATTTATTTAATAAAATAAAAAAAATATTTGAATACCCGAATGAAATTGTATTCAATTTTGTACATCATAAGCTGTGAAGTGGTTGTTGAACACGGTGGTGTTACCAGTATTTATTATTAAATCACAAAATATTTAAAGTTGTCTTTTGCATATGATTTTTTAATAAAGCTGTGTTAGCCTTAAAGTGCTTATCAACTACTATGAACCTTAAAGCTAAATTAAAATATTTTTTTGCATAAGGGGGTTAAAGTATGGAAAACGAAAAAGAAAGTGGAAAAGCATAGGAGAGCATGAGAGAAATTCAAGCGCCCTGGAGGCATGACATGACGACACAGCTAATTCAGCTTGTGGAGGTTCGTGAAGCTGTATGGAAACATACATACATATGTATGTATGTACATATAGGTAGCACTTATAGGGATAGAAATGCAAAAAAGGGCAGAAATTTCGGTGGAGTTGGGTCTTCACGCACATGAAATTTTAAACCAACTGATATCCTGCTTCCGTAAACTAGAATGCAGAGTACAATAGAATCCTTTGGTGGCACGCATACATATTTAGCCCTGGTCTTTTCCACCACTTTCTTTGCAGTTTTTCAGAAATTTCTTAATTTTTTTCTTATTATTGATAAACATACGGTGGCACTAGCCAATTGAATAATTTTGCGATTATCCATCTGTATATGTAGATATTAATTAACAAACAATACAAAAATCAAAGTCTCACAATGATAAATCAAACGACATTAAATGTAATTATGTCAAAATTAGTTCTTGATGTAGACACCCAACAAAAAAATTTGAAGATTTTGTAATGGGTAGTACTCTTTTAATGGCTTACAAAGTAATGAGTGGTACTTATTTATTTAATTATTTTATGTGTATAATAATGACTATCCTGTAATGAATAAAATAACAACTTATTTATATCATTACATGAAGGTACTTCCCAGTTAAGCCTGAAATCTATCTAAAAAATATTTATTGATCTTGAAAGTCAGCTTCGAAAACATTAAAATAACTTTGGTTTACTACAATATTTATTACAAAATCCAAGTATTTTCGCATATTCTTCAATATACGTATTCATATATTTGCTTTGTAAAATTATGATTTTTAACAATCCCAAAAAAGGTTCAAATTTTATAATTATGTTACAAAATTCTATTTGTTTATAATTTTTTGTTTGTATTTTATTAAATTTTGCATTTTTGTGAGCATAAAATAACCCATTATATTTTGAATACTTTTAGGCAATCAGTAATCTATTAACTTTTGGATATTTGTAGGCAAAAAGTATAGGGTACCGCATATTTTTTGAACTTCTCATACAAAAATAATGGCTTATTCAGTCAAATTGTAAGTACTCACGACTGGAGAGTACATACACTTTTTTGCATTCTAATTAGTAGGCAAACTTTTTTGCTGGGCAACGATGCCGTATTGCCATTGTTTAGGCATGGGACTCTTTTCTGTCACAAAGGCACAATAAAATTGTGTGTTATCGAAAAATTTGATGGGAAGGGCGCTGCACACATATGAAAATGACATAACAAAATGACATTTGCAATGTCCAATGTAAACTCGGCATAATCATCATCCACTGAGCTGCCATCTTGGAAAATTAATATGCCTTTTTTCTACACGTAAACTTACATATGGTAGCTTTGATTTTCCGCACAAATTGTTCGAAATGGATAAATTGTCTTGTAAAAAACTCTCATTAAAAAAATTTTCTACGGACAAAACTTTTTTTTCCGAAAAAGTTGGTGAATTCAACTTTTAAGTTCTTTTTACATCTAACCTAAAATCTTCTCAAAGAAAAATAATCAAAAGTAATAAATTTATAAAACTCGTATAAATTTATCATCTCTTCGATGGAATAAAAGCTGAGAATCATGAAGTGAGTGCGTCGCATTAGTGTCAAAGTTCTTTTTTCTGCTCAATTGGGTTTTTTTTAGTTCAGTTAAATCTGTACAAGGTTGCTTGGGTTAAGGATCTAAACTAAACCCACACAGAAAAAGACGGCTTTTTCACATGCAAAGTTTATTTGGCAAAGTCTTGAGTTAAGTTTGTTAGAGAGCAGGGAAAAGAGATCGAGAGTTCTTCTTCAAGACTTTGGCAAAGTAAACTTTGCGTGTGTAAAAGCCGCCTAACAAACAGTATTCACACAAGGTAACAAAAGGTATTTACAGGTTTGTTCATTAGAAAGTGTCGTTCTGTTGTGGTATTTTTTTATTTATTTTATTATTTTCTTCATTTTATATTGATTTATTACGGTTATGGGGTAACACGCACATATGTAGGTAAAATATAAAAAAAAAGATTCCCTCTTACATATACATAAATAGGGAATAAGGTTAAAACACAATTAGTTTTTTCTTTCTTTCTTATGATTTTGTGGTTCTTTAATTTCTTTTTGGGATATTAAAGACACGCACACACACGCACACATACATATCGATGGCTTAATATAAAAAAGGCCTAACTCGAATTTTTAATATTTTACAGGAGAAGCAAAAAACTGAAGCAAAAATAAAGCATTTACATGCAGAAGCACTTTTTAAAGTTGCCATAAGTCCTTGATTTTGAACTGTAACGTACTAAGATCTGCAAGGAGGATGCAATTATACGTTGTCGCCCAAAAAACACTAAAAACGCGATTTCGAAAAAAATTGAGTTAGGCCCTTTTTATATTAAGCCATCGATATATATTGTGTTATTATGGCTTTTTTGGTTTTGTTGTAATACACTGTACCTGTTGCTATTGCCGTTTGTAGCGTGATTTTGTCCGTTTGAGTCCATATTGCTGCCAGTTCCAATATTGGAGCCCATGCTACTGGAAGCTAACTTTGTGGGACGTTTCCTTATGCCTAAAGGGTTTTCCTTTAAGCCTAAAGTTAGCGTTTTAAAAGCGGTATTGTTGTTGTTGTTGTTGATAGTATTTGTATTGTTATTGTTATTGTTGTTGTTGTTGTTGTTTGGTGGTGACGATTGCCACCTGTTTGGTCCGCGAAAACGATTTGGTCGTATGGTATAACGTATGCGGGACGTAGTGGCTGTAGTAGTCATGGGTCTGGGAGTTGTGGTAGTGGTGCTAGTGGTTGTTGTAGTGGTTGTGCGTGCTGTGGTGCTAAATGTTGGTAGCGTTGTCGTCGTCGAGGTTGTGGATTTTACACTTAGCAGAGGAACTAGCGTATTTTGTTGTCTGGTGGGTAGTTTCTGTTTAATTTCTTGGAAATAGTCGGTGGGGAAATTGATGAAGGAGGGTATTTGATTAGGATTTGCTTGAACATTAGTTTGGGGACGATAGAGCGGTTCGAGGTTGGGCGTGAAGAGTGGTCTTTTGGTAGTAGAGGCTTGAAAATATCCGGTATTGTAAGTTTGCAGATTTTGCTTAGGATTCTGCGTGGGTTTGGGTGCAGGCATCATTTGTGATCTGGGCGGGGCCATGGTTTCTGTCATTGGCATGTAAGGTGGCATTTGGGGAGGTGGTTTGACATCTTCATCGGCATCATTGCCCGCTGATTCCTCTTCTTCCTCATATTCATCATAGTATCCCTGTTGGTTTATGGTAGAGGAGAACGGTTTGCTGGTACTGGTTTTTGTGATAATAGGTTTATTTAAACTATTAAGAAAGCTTTCATAGCCTTTAATGGGTCTTTTGGGAGTGATGGTGGTGGTGGTGGTGAAAGGCTGTAATTTTATTTCATTTGTATTGAAAAAAGGTTGGGAAGGTTGGAATTTTATCTTTGTAGGCTGAAAACTATTTTTGGAGTCGTCGACTGGCTTATTAACCGCCTTAAAGTATTTCAACATATCGATGACAGTTGGATTCAGATGAGCCATATCTTTAGCTTGCAGATCGGACAGAAAATCTGGTAGATTAAATTGTAATTTAAGCGGCCTTGAGGTGGATGTTTGTGGTAAACGCTGCGGCGCACGTACAGTTGTTACAATCGGAGTACCAAAAGTTTGATAAGATTCCGCTATTGTTGAAGAATTATTTCTATTGGCATCTTTATCGTAATCGGCATAATTTGCCGGCTTTAAAACTAATTGGGGAGCTTTAACGATATTAAAATTAGAATTTAAGGGCGCTGGTGTGTCAAAGTCGTAACTGGAAGTTTGTGGTTTCAAAGTACTGTAGAAATTCTTCATCTTCTGGTTGGCTATTAAATTGTATTCGAAATAATTGCTTTCTGTGGTGGAAGCTACGATATTGCTTATATATGGATTGTTATTTTGATAGCTTTTGTGTGGTTGTTTGGGCTGTATTAGATTTTTGTTATTGTAAAAACCTCCAATGGTACTGATCTGTGAGAAATGCGAGTTTGGTGTAACCTTCTGACTAGTTGATTTATAATCGTTTGAGGATTTCAAGGTGGTGGTGGTGGGCTGGGTTTCTAAATGAAAATAACTGTAATTCTGGCCCTGTAATTTTTTGCGCTGCTCCTTGAGCTCTTGCAGAGATTTCAAAATGTAGGGCAGCAAATCGGTATTCTTAAGGTAGGTCGGTGACGAACTGGTGCTAATAGAAGTCGAACTGTAATACTTGCCCATCACCGGGCGAAACTCGTCTTCGCTGGCAGTGGTTTTGGGCGGTGGTAGCGATAAATTGTATCCGGTGTAGACAACTTTGGGTTTTTGTTGCTTATAGCTGCCCGATTGAGGAAAAGTTTGGTGATAAGTGTTGAGTTTGCTGTGGGAGTTTAATGAATTGAGAGCAGCATATGAGGGCGTAGATGGAGGTGAAAGATAAGGGTTGAATGTTCCAAATGAAAAGGAGGATTGAGGCTGCCGAAAGGGATAGGTATCTATAGAGCGATAGTTGTTTCCTGCTGCTGCCCCTGCTCCTCCCACCCAATGAGATCTGGGGGGCCCCGTATAAGGTCTCAGTTGTCTGATAGTACGTGCAGACTCAGCTGCTATATTGTCATCAGTATCTACATATACCATGTCTTCGGGATCACGAGCAAATGTTATGATTTCCGTTTGTGTTTCTTGTTTAGCAGAAGTTTTCTCAATTTCGTCTGTGTGTGATTTCTGTGATTTATCATCTTTTTCTTGAAGAAAACTTGTAATCTGTTTAGGATCTCCTAAACTTTTCTCGTAGCTTTTGTTAAAATTTTCTGGGTTAGAAAGCAACCTTCCAGTTAGAGGAGGAGTTACTGTATTAATTATTTCTGTAATATTTGTATTTTTAGCAGACTTTTCTTCTGACGTTGAATTCTGGGTAACAACTTCATATTTCTGTGCGAAAGCATTTTTTAACATTTTCAATTCCTTACTAACTCTTGTCTGCATCAGTTCCAGCAAATCGTCAGTTGTTGTGGCATTTACTTCAGCACCGTATAACTCCTTTACCAAAGTTTCTATTTCCAACATGGATTCATCTGCATTTGAGGAAAATTTCGAAGAATATTTTACTATTTTTAAATCTTCCGTTTTTGTGGCACGAGTAACATTTTGTTTATTTTCTTGCTGCTGTTCAGTCGTTTCGGCAGTTGAGTTGGCAGCTTCAGTGTTATTATCTTCAGTTTTGTTTGTATGCGTGGCCAACCCTAAATCACGTTTAACACGTTTGTGAACATTAAGGTCAAGATCTTTAGAGTCGATAACAAAAACGTTATCTAGTCCATTGTTGAGCGAGTCAAGGTCTAGTATAATGTCGGTTCTTTTTCTTTTGTTGTTGCAATAAACATAAGAAGTTTTTTTTAATGTTATTAATTTGTTTTGTTGGAAAACGTCAAAAAAGTGCAGTTGCAAATGCAATTATGATTTTGTTGTTGTTGTTGTTGTTGTAATTGAGCGATGAAATAGAATTTTGTTAAAAATTATTGCATATTTTTTATGCCGAATTTTTATAGTTTTTTATTTTTGTTTTTTAAACAACATTGAAAATAAAAATAGAAAAAGAGCATTATGAAAATTAATCAAAATAAAGCAGAAATGTTTTCTAATTAAAAAAGCCAAGTGAAAAGTAAATAGTGAATAGTGAAAATTGTAGTTTATATATAAATATTTATTTTTCATGATTTTGAAGTCTTTTTTTCCTTGTTTGAAATGTCCACTTACCGGTACTGATTGCCAAAATTATACGCACTGAACTTGTCATTGTTGGGTATGGCATTGATGCTGGCTTGATGTATGATACCGTCACGATCCTTTTGCACCTGGCTGACGGTGCTGGGCTGGCCGCGATAAACGCGTTGCTGGCGATCACTTTCCTCTTCTTCGACGGGTGGCAAGGTGTCGTGGGCATCAGCGTAAAGCTAGGGGTAAGCAGAGGAAAAATATATTAAAAATAGAAAATTGAAAAAAAACTAGCCTGATCAAATCATAAATATAAATAATAACTAAAATTAACTCAAAATTAATATCCATGGGCCTAAGACAAAACTTAAATAAAAATGTACTTAATAGTAACAAACCAAAAAAGCTTGTCTTAAGTAGAAGGGTGGCGTTGGCTGAAGTAGTTAGCACGTTGACTACAAAACCGAAGGTACTGGGTTCAATCCTTGTATCCGACAGTCATTAAAGGACAACACCACACATTTTTCTGATGTGCATTAGTGTCCCTTTGTGTCAGTTGTTGTAGGAAAGTTAAAGTGTTGAAGGCATAGTCACTGGTCACTGAATTATACCTACTTCTGTGGATACTAGTCCTAATGTAGCATCAGAGCGCCCTCCTTCGTTGTGTAGCAGAATCATCGGCAAAGTAAAATAACTGATAAAAAAGCTACTAACCACAGCCTCAACAAAATTTTAATACGCCTCATTTAACACCAGAGGTGCTGAAACACTGCATTACTAAAAACGTGCAAAAAGCAGAGCTGTAAAAGAATGAAGCTTTTCTCTGTCTCTTCCTTCACCGCCTGTTTTCTCTATAACTATCACTTGCCTAAAGAAGGTAACAGCTAGTAATAATACTAGGCATTCATTGCCTGATTGTTATTTCTCTTAAAAAAAAGCAAATTAACTAACATGTGGCAAGACTGTTGTAAATCTAGAGATGGCAAAATTGAGCTTTCATTACAAAAAAAGCTTTCAACAAATTGTTATACGATGAATAAAAACAATTCACATATTCCTTTTGCAATAAAGGCTAAGGGTCTTATGCAAAAAAACTTAATAAAGCTTTGCTAAGCAATGTTAAGTAAAGTTGTATTCAAAAACAATTATTGTATCAAAATTCTAAAGTAGGCACCCACGTTTGTTAAGGCTACTTTAAGTTGATATTTCCAAAATGTGTATTTTGTACCTCAAATATTTTTCTTAATATAGCACATATTGATTCATGTTACATCTGAAAATGAAGCTAGAAGTGCCTGCTCTTATCTTAAATTTATTATTTCTGTCATGTAATGGGAAACATCACCAAATTATCCAACTGCTTCGAAATACATAGCAAAATCCATAAAAAAATATTAAAATAAATACAATTATGCAAAAATGTTTTAGTGATGTACATACAATCAAAACAAATCGAAAAAAGCTGGATATTCAAATACTCGTTTCATTCGAATAAAACAAATTGTGATAATTTTTCACATTTTTTTACTTTTACTTCATGGTTGCGTTTATCTGTTTTCCTATTAAGTCAGAAGCTCATATTTTTTAAATTAGGTTACTTTACTTCAAGATAATAAAAATTTATTTAATAAAATAAAAAAAATATTTGAATACCCGAATGAAATTGTATTCAATTTTGTACATCATAAGCTGTGAAGTGGTTGTTGAACACGGTGGTGTTACCAGTATTTATTATTAAATCACAAAATATTTAAAGTTGTCTTTTGCATATGATTTTTTAATAAAGCTATGTTAGCCTTAAAGTGCTTATCAACTACTATGAACTTTAAAGCTAAAGTAAAATATTTTTTTGCATAAGGGGGTAAGTATATAAACAGAAATCTACATTAACTGACACACCACACACAGTGGTGCCTTTGAAAACAGCTAGTTGTTCCGTTCTACCAAGTGTTTGTCAGAATAGATACAATTAACTTTGGTGTTATTTGTTTATTAATAATTATCACATGTAATTTGGTATACAAAGCAATACGAACTTTAGCCTGGGGGCAAATCACCGCATTCGAAATCGAGTACTTTGTCATCGAAATGTTGCTAACGTGGATCACGGCAATCGTTTTCGAAACGTATCTACTCGAAGTTGCACTCGATTGGTAATCTACTATCGGGGCTTTTTGCCCCGAAACAAACCAAACATGGTGTAATTATACAGGTGACTGCGTAAGGATTTGTTATACAAAAATACGGCAACCATAGCTGTGTAAAGAACCGAAGAATGTCAAAAGCACAAAAATAATTGTACTAAAACCAAAACAAAATCGAAGTTTTTGACAGTCTTCAGATACAAAGCACATAGAGCAAAAAATTATCAGCTGGAGTAACGCTGCTACCTAGTTACATAGATACACCTTGAAACCAAAGACACAAAACAAAAGAAAAAAATAAAGAAGTAATAATAATATAAGTATTTTTCTGATATTTTCGCACAATTAGTTTAGAAAATATAATTTTAATTGTTTTTAGGGAAAGTGAATATGAATGCAAAGATTGCCCAATAGACAGTGCAAAAATAAATAAGGGAAAATCGCTTCCAGAACAAATACAAATAAAGTAAATGGGAAACAAAAAGAAATTTTTGAAGCTATTTATGATGGAACATCATGTTTCGTTTTGTTTTCCTTATTTTCATATGCCAACAGCAATGTAAAAAATAGTAGTAGGTAACATACAATACGATCGAATACCGTGATCCAAAAAATTGCCGCCATCGAAATATTTCTCTACACGAACGTGCACTCGATTTCGAATGCCGTGATTTGCCCCCTGTTGAAATCATAAAATTGAAAAAAATAGTTTTTTTGGTCTTCACTGAATGCCTCAAGATGTCACTGAAATATTTATTTTTTTTTAATAAAAGTTATTTAATGCTCCCTACCTGGGCAATTTCATCCTGCTTGGGCTGACCTCTCGAAGTGATTATAGGATTTGGTGAGACCTTCAGCTCTGGTGGTGGTGGTATTGTCTGCACCTGTGCTTGTATAACCTGTGGTGGTTGTCTGTGATATTGGGGCGGTATTGTGGGCTTAAAAAGGTGCTGAGGCGGCTGGGTACGTACTTCCTGAGGAGAGGTAAATGCCGAACCGAAACGTATTCTACTTGGCACATGTTGATTAGTATTAGTTTGTTGTTGATGTTCTTGATGATGTTGTTGGCGCTGTTGATGCTGTTGGTGCTGCTGCTGCTGTGGTTGTGAACGACGTTCATTAGTATCAACCACCTCACAGCCCACATTTCGGGGCCAATCACAAGTCTGCAACTCGTGCGAGTACATCAGACCACCTGTGCAACTTTCCAATAAAGCACCACCGAAAACGCACACATAGTATTGAGTACAATCGGTGGGATGCGGATAGTAGCCAAACTCTTCTGGACAGTCAAAATTAACACCAGTCGCCGAAGAGGAGGCCGGCGAAGATGCTGAAGATTTAACATTTGTACCAAAGCTGGTGCGTGAACTCGTTATACGTGAAGATCTTTTGCTTTGTGATTGTGCAGCTGTAAATAAAATTATATAATATCAATTTATTGCTGAGATTATTTTAAAGCTTAACTCTATTTAAAGTCTAAAAATTTCAGCTTAAACTATTTATAATTAATTACAAAACATTTAAAGCAAGCTGCTGCTTAAAATTAAAAATTCTTTAAAAAAAAAGTTTTTATTTTTAAAAGGTTACTTGCTTTTGGCTATTCCAAGTTCACTCAATGCAGATGCTACTTTTTGCTTAAACGACTATAAGCCATTTTTAAATGCAAACATATGCAAGTATGTTTTTATGTAAAGGGTGTTTTTTATTGAGGTATAGAACTTTAAGTTGGCATCACTTTTTTAACTGGCGGCCATTTTGTCAGCTGTCAAGTGATTAATATTTAGTTTGGTTTGCCATTTCATCATGAACAGGTTGACAAAAGAACAACGCTTGCAAATCGTGCAAATTTATTTCGAAAATAATGGTTCAGTTCGCGAAGTTTACCGCAAGCTCCGTCCATTTTATGGTCGACATAATCGTCCATCAGAGCAATTAATTCGGTTAACCATGGATCGTTTTCGCACTACGTTTACTCTATGTGATAATACGCATCCACAGAGACGTCGAACAGTGCGCACCGAAGAAACAATTGCCGCTGTAGAGCAAAGTGTTGAAGAGGACCCGAATGAATCGATTCGCCACCGTGCACAGCAATTGGAGCCGACTAACCGACTATTTTGTTTCCGAATTGGATGGCATGAATGTGGATGAGTTGTGGTTCCAACAAGACGGCGCTACATGCCACACAGCGCACGTCACAATCGATTTATTGAAGGAAACATTCGATGAGCGCATAATTTCGCGGAATGGACCTGTCAATTGGCCACCAAGATCGTGTGATTTGACACCATTGGATTATTTTCTTTGGGGATATGTGAAGTCGCTCGTCTACGCCAACAAACCAGAAACGTTAGGGGACTTGGAAGCCAACATTCGTGGCGTTATTGCCAACATACGGCCCCATATGCTCGAAAAAGTGGTTGAAAATTGGACCTGTAGAATTGGCTTTATTCGAGCCAGCCGCGGCGGCCACATGCCCGAAATCATATTTAAACATTAATGGCATAAAATTATCCTTCCAATAAAGTCAAATCGATGGACATTAAAACGATTTTCTTGTGTTTTATTTCAATTCGAAGTTCTATACCTCTGAAAAAAACACCCTATATTTTAAGCAAAATAGAAAAAAATCATACATGTTGTTTAGATTTTTCTTCGCAGAAGACTAAACTATCAATTTATCTTGTTAAATTGATGACACTTGTTAAGCTTCTAGTATTTGTAATGCTCTATTGTTCTATTGCAACATTTTGCAATTTGATTTAAATCTTTAGTGGTGTGTGTTATTCTTATTGTTTTTGAGTTGCTTTAAATTTTTTTTATTTTTATTATTATTGTTATTATTTTTCGATCTTGTTACCCTGACATTTATGATTCTAATGATGAAATGTTATAGATATCGATAAGTTTTTTTTTCAAATTGCTTTTTATTAATAGTGTTTTAAATAGACATAATCAATTCTTAATTGATTTGATTTATGACCGCAAAGTAATTTATTACAACACATTTTTTTTTCTCGATTCACTTTGTCGTGTTGTTTGGCTTAGTGAGAAATTTATTAAAATCTTTCATTGATATTTACTAATTACATATTTTAATATATTATTGTTCGCTAATATAAATGTAAATTTTTAACTTTTAATTAAATGTGTGCTAAAAATGATTTCAAGCTATTTTATATGTAAAGAAATGATTCAATGTTTGACTGCAACATTCATGCGTAAAAATAGTGTTCGATTTATTTGATTGTAATGTAAAGCAAAAAATTTAAGATTCTAATGACGTTGCCTTGCAAAATTTGTGCATTCTCATCGCTTGTGTTCCTTCAACCAATATTATTTTAAATTTGTTGTTTAGTTCGTTTGTCTTACAGTTTTTATTTACTAAATTATTTAAACACTAACAGGTAAATATTTGAAATTTTCGATTTATTTTCAATTGTCAATTAAAATTTTAAAATTAAAATAATTTTCAAACAAATGTTTAATCGGCTCAATTCACTTTTTAATTAAACTTTTAATCAATGAAATTTAAAAATCAGTTAAATATTTAATTGTGTTAATTCAAATTTTTATTTAATACAATTTTTGAACAAAAGTCTAAATGAATCCATTAAAATTTTTAATTAAACTTTGTTATTTGTATATTTTTTTTTCAATTATGTGTTAATTGGAGAATTTTTTTTTAAGTTATTGATTTCTATGCGTTTATCCGGGAATTACGATTATGTAGCGTATTCATTTCCCACATCGTTTTTGCAATTTCTTAAATCACTTCCGTGGCTCAAAGTAATGTTGACATAAAAACTTTCTTCAGTCTACATATCTTGAAAAAATATTTTAAAGTAGAAAAACATTTGGCAGTAATTATTTGGAAAACAAAATCTTAGAGGGTGGCGCTGGCTGAAGTAATTAGCACGTTGACTACAAAACCAAAGGTCCTGAGTTCGAGCCCGGTATCCAACAGTCGCTCAAGTAACAACACAACTCATTTTTCTGATGTGAATTAGTGTTCGTTTGTATCAGTTGTTGTAGGAAAGTTCAAGTGATGAATGCATAGTCACTGGTCACTGAACTATACCGACTTCAGCAGATACTAATCCTAATGTAACATCAAAGCCGCCTTCTTCATCGGCATTGCGTAGCAGAATCATCGGCGGTAAAAAAAAATAACCAAGAAAATGGCTACTAAACACAAGAAATTTATTATTCGACATATTGTCAGAAGTTTTTTTCGCTACTAAACACAGCTTCAAAAAAATTTAATACGCCTCATTGACACCAGAGGCGCTGCAACTCTGCATTACTAAATAATAAAATTAAATAAATAGAAAAAATCGTGCAAAAAGCAGAGTTGTAAAAAAATTAAGCTTTTCTTTATTCTCTTCCTTTACCGCATGTCTTCTCTATCACTATCCCCTTCCTAAAGAAGGTTACACCTAGTAATAACGGGTGTTTTTTTAGAGGTATAGAACTTCGAATTGAAATAAAACACAAGAAAATCGTTTTAATGTCCATCAATTTGGCTTTATTGGAAGGATAATTTCATGCCATTAATGCTTAAATATGATTTCGGGCATGTGGCCGCCGCGGCTGGCTCGAATAAAGTCAATTCTACAGGTCCAATTTTCAACCACTTTTTAGAGCATATGGGGCCGTATGTTGGCAATAACGCCACGAATGTTGGCTTCCAAGTCCCCTAACGTTTCTGGTTTGTTGGCGTAGACGAGCGACTTCACATATCCCCAAAGAAAATAATCCAATGGTGTCAAATCACAAGATCTTGGTGGCCAATTGACAGGTCCCTTCCTGCGAAATTATGCGCTCATCGAATGTTTCCTTCAATAAATCGATTGTGACGTGCGCTGTGTGGCATGTAGCGCCGTCTTGTTGGAACCACAACTCATCCACATTCATGCCATCCAATTCGGGAACAAAATAGTCGGTTATCATGGCTCTATACCGGTCTCCATTAATGGTAACTGACTCTCCAGCATTATTTCGGAAGAAGTATGGCCCAATGACTCCACCAGCCCATAGAGCACACCAAACAGTCAGTTTTTGTGGATGTAATGGCGTCTCAAGGGTCTCATGTGGATTCTCTTCACTCCAAATGCGGCAATTTTGCTTGTTGACGTAGCCATTCAACCAAAAATGAGCCTCATCACTGAACAAAATTTTGCGATGAAAATCAGCATCGAGATCGATCTCATTTTCGGCCCATACACCAAAATCACGACGCATTGCATGGTCTCGCGGCTTTAATTCTTGCACAAGTTGGATCTTGTAAGGTCACAAGCCAAGATCTTTGCGCAAAATCTTCCATAAAGTTGATGGACAAAGCTCCAATTGCTGTGCACGGTGGCGAATCGATTCATTCGGGTCCTCTTCAACACTGCTCTACAGCGGCAATTGTTTCTTCGGTGCGCACTGTTCGACGTCTCTGCGGATGCGTTTTATCACATAGAGTAAACGTAGTGCGAAAACGATCCATGGTTAACCGAATTAATTGCTCTGATGGACGATTATGTCGACCATAAAATGGACGGAGCTTGCGGTAAACTTCGCGAACTGAACCATTATTTTCGAAATAAATTTGCACGATTTGCAAGCGTTGTTCTTTTGTCAACCTGTTCATGATGAAATGGCAAACCAAACTAAATATTAATCACTTGACAGCTGACAAAGTGGCCGCCAGTTAAAAAAGTGATGCCAACTTAAAGTTCTGTACCTCAATAAAAAACACCCTTTAGTAGTAGGCATTCATTGTCTGAGTGTTACTTCTCTTAAAAAAAGTTTACGCGTTGCTTTTGTTAAGAGACATCGAACTTTTAAAGTGGCAATTTCGACAGCTGTTAATTGTTTCGGGCATAGTTTGGTTTTTTGTTTCGTCAGCCAATTTTTCGTGAAAAATATGGTTCAGTATTAGGAACTTATCTCGCTCTTTTTATATTTTACGGACGGTACAAACTTCCATGAACGTTATTTTCAAAGAAGTCGTTTAGTACTTATCGAAGAAGCTGTTGCTAATATAATATTTATCATCAATAAAGATCTACATAAGTGGGGCTATTCTTCATCATATTTATTCACTTTTTTGTGCGCAATGAAATGGCGATTTGATTTATTAAAAGAAACTTTCGGTGAACTAATAATTGGACTCTCCAGATCATTTATATTTAAAAATTATACAAGTTTTTTTTTCTATATGTCGCTAAATAAATTGACAATTTAGAGAACATTTTGTGGTATCGAATAAACTTAATAAAAAAAAATTGGTGGCAAATGGAAGCATGCTCCAGCAAGCATACCTATTCACAATTCGGCTGACCTTGTATGCAACTATCTGGCAACACGCACGCACAGCACCAACTGAAATCAATTATCATGGATAGGCACACTATCCCAGATAGAAAAGAAATTGCCAACAACTGAAAGCAATATAAATACCCTGCAGGAAGGCTGGGGCCAAGTGTCGGTATGTCAGCACTAAATTTCTAGTAGTAGTTACATAGTCTACAATTTCCCTTCTATTCGTCAGTATAAAAGAAAGAGAGGTAAGAGATATGGTGTATTTTTGGTGGATTTTGCAACAACTTGTCATTAATTAATAAATAATTTTGTATGTACGTAAGGTATAGAAATGTACCAGTAAATGTCTGGTTGGTATGTCTCCATGTTCCCATAAGAACTATGAATTCACTACATAGTCAATTGTTTTAGTGTTACTAGTAGATTTTCAGTGACAAAAGCACATGCTAAATGTCTATAGCACAAAGTATTGTATGGGGAATAATTGTAGAGTAGTACTGGTGACAAAGTCAAAAGCGACTCAGTACCTTTTCACAACCGACATTTCCTGCGGGGTATAAACAAAATATAAACAAAAATATCACAAACGTATACATACATACATATGTATATATTCTTCAACATCCTGGCATGGACATTTCAATATACTCTTTCCAATACACATTCTTTTACTCTCATTTATTTTAAAACCTCTACATACTCCCATCCATACCATTTGTACTAGAAATTTTATCCGGAACTCCCATAAACACACTAATGGGGGCAAATTACGCCACTCGTTTTCGAACGAAATTACGAAATATTTCAATAGAGTTTCTATGGAAATATTTCGTAATTTCGTTCGATAACGAGTGCCGTAATTTGCTCCCTGGTAATATGAAATCATATTCAAATAAAAATCTCAGAATCATTTCGGATGAAGATAAATACCGAAGAATACCGATGATTTTCTTGAAACAATCTGCGTCATGACCGTGTATATGGATTTTGTGGTTAACGCAACCCAGCAAAAAATTTCACATTACCATCAGAACTACTTGCCATATAAAGACTTACTTTTCTGATTACCAAATTTCATTACTCGCTTACAAATCACATTACATAAAATTTAAAAAAAAAATGCTGTACAAGTTTATAAATGAGGAGAATGATTATTTTAGATTTAATAGACATGTTGACAAATAAAAAAGTAAGTACTTCTCAAGAATCGATTATTTTAGCCTCACGACTTGTTAAAATCATTAAGTTGGTAATCCAGTAAGGAACAGCTTCCACTAAAAATGTTTAATTCCAAACCCGAAATTTTTTGGTGGGAACATACGTACTATGCAAAGGTTTCGTCCCTTGTTGAGTGAAGGCTTCATTATAATTTTCGGTTTAGCGTAATAATTTTCTCTACAGTAGTAAGTTTCACTATGTTCTAATTATTTCTTCAAGTGTATGAGTACTACTAATCAACTAATATTTCACCTGGCAACTACAACAATTTTATTTATAAAAACTATTTATTTAAAATCATCATAACAAACAGCTAAAACAATTCAAAGTTTAATTGACATTAATAAATCTCTAAGAAAACTTAAGAATCGCCAATATAAAAACTATAACAATAGGAAAAAAATTTAAAAAAAAATTAGAAAAATATAAATACCAATGTATAAAAAAACATGCAAAAATTAGTAAGAAAAAAAATACTGTTTTATGGCATTATAAAAATAACGCCAGCGCAAATTGGAATTTTAAACGGAAGAAACTGCAAAAAATGTGAGCAACAGTTGAGAATAAAAACAATTTAACACTTAATTTTTTTTTTGAAAGATAGAAAAACAGCAACAGAATTCATGGGAACAGAAATTAGAGCGTGACAAGTGCAAATCTCAGCAGCATAAACTGCATAAAAAGTATAAAAAAAAATCTATAAAAAAATGCTGCTAATGCTTAGAACTTTATTAAAAATTAAATTAACTTTTAAACTGCAGATACTTAGATAAGACACATAATAATTTTACATACTTTTTTTGTATTATTATACTTTTTGGTTTTTTTTTTTTTTTTAATGAATGACTATGAGAAGGGAAGTAGTTTGAGTCCGTTAATATTAAAGTTTCGAGTTGCTTAAAAGGAAGTTGTAGAATGGTTTTGATTTTGCTGTATATATATTTTTTTCTAATCAAGATTGTGCAAAAGCCTTGAAGTATATAAATAAGTATGATATGATCAATGTAAAACATATGTTTAAACAATATAGAGTTTTTATTAAAATAAAAAATTCAAAGTTATAAAAATTTATAGCAAAAACAAGTTTGTTGCTTAAGTCTTTTGTTTTGATAACTTAATTGCTCAACAGCAGGCAATTGCTACGAACGAATTCTAATTCTACTAATTCAATGTGTTGCTTTACAACGGCTGCAATTACTTATCGGATTTCCATCATTTTGATTTATATAAATTTTGCAAATTATTTTGCAAGTTTGCAACTAACAATAAAAATCAAGTTTATGATTAAATTTATGAACCACTTAGATTCGTAAATGCATACAAGTTATGCTTTAATTGATCAATTTTTTTTATATCTTATTATGGAGCATGAAACTTGTGAAATATTTACACAAAAGGAAGTATACTTTACTTCCATTTCAGTTGGTCAGCACATTAAAATGAAATTTTTCATAATTATCCAATCAAGTCGGCAGTTTGGAGAAAATTATTTTTTGATTTCCGATATTCTGTACTGTATTGATGTTCCTTCTCAACAGCACATCTCAGCAAATTTTCAGATTTTTTTTTGGCTGAAGGTTACAGAGAAAAAAGATGGGTTATAAGACAACTACATATATTCAAATAAATTCTCATAACTTTTAAAATATTGTTCAAATAGAAGAAATTTTTTATTGTATTTTTTTCTTTGTCTACACCTTTTCAACTTGTAATTGAGAAAATTCAAATTTATAATGAGAATTCCAAATTGATATTGAGAGAATACAAATTGATATCGAGAAATCTAAATTGATATTGAGAAAATACTAATTTAAATCGAGAAATCCAAATTGCTATTGAGAAACAACAATTTGATAATGAGAAATCCAAATTGATATTGAGAGAATTCAAATTGATAACGAAAAATTCAAACTGATATTGAGAGAATACAAATTGATAGTGAGAATTTCAAATTAATATTGAGAAATCCAAACTGATATTGAGAAAATACGAATTAATAGTGCGAAATCCAAATTCATATTGAGAAATGCAAATTGATATTGAGAGAATTCAAATTGATAATGAGATATCCAAATTGATATTGGGAAAAATCAAATTGATATTGAGAAATAAAATTTGATATTGAGAGAATTGAAATTGATAACGAGAAATCCCAATTGATATTGAGAAAATATAAATTGATATTGAGAATTCCAAATTTGTATTGAGAGAGCACAAATTGATATCGAGGGATACAAATTGATATTGAGAAAAATCAAAATGAAATCGAGAAAATCCAAATTTATATTGAGAAACCCAAATTTTAAAATAAGATATTCATTAATACATAGTTTTATTGCGGAACATAATAACTTTTACAGTCAGGAAGCACTAAAAACCGAACCTTCAAATCTTGTAAAAGTCACTATGTCCTGCGCTATTGAACTTGCTTTTTTCCTTTTCAGCTGTTTTTGTGAGTCATGTTTTTTTTTATTTTTTTTTTATTTATTTGTTACTTCAAGCTTTTTAGTGTCCCGGCAACTCTTGTTTGCTAACCTCACTCGATAGGTTTGGTAAAAAAAATGTTTACGTAATATTTCACGCGGGAAATCCGCCATTTTGTTTTTATTTTTTGAACACCTGTCTGAGAACACTTGAGTGCTTAAGACAAATATAACGATGCCTAATTGTTGAAATCCATGCAGCCGTTTGGGAGATAAGTGGTAATAAAAAATGTGCAAACCACTCGATAGGTTTGGTAAAAAAGTTTTTTGACGTGTTGCTATTTCTCAGGAAAAATCCGCCATTTTGTTTTTTGTTTGGACACCTGTCTAAAAAATACAACCCTTCATGGGAGTCGGGTAAAAAAGAAGCTGATGTAGGGCACGTAGTATGCAGTACTGCAAAAAAAAAACTATGTCTCACATACATAATAGTAAAGAATCGAAAAAATAGCAAAAAAATTACATAAAAAAAAAGTTTTGACTTTTCGTTTTAAGTTACGTACATTCTCCCAAAAACATTGAACAAAAAATTGTGAATATGAATTTGGATTTTCTCAATTTCATTTTGATTTTTCTCAATATTAATTTGGATCTCTCGATATCAATTTGTGTTCTCTCAATATCAATTTGGATTTCTCAATATCAATTTGTATGTTCTCAATACCAATTTGGAATTCTCAATATTAATTTGTATTTTCTCAATATCAATTTGGATTTCTCGTTATCAACTTCAATTCTCTCAATATCAATTTGGAATTCGCAACATCAATTTGAATTCTCTCAATATCAATTTTTATTTCTCAATATCAATTTGATTTTTCCGAATATCAATTTGGATTTGTCAATATTAATTTGGATTTCGCACTATCAATTAGTATTTTCTCAATATCAATTTGGATTTCTCAATATTAGTTTGAAATTCCCATTATCAATTTGTATTCTCTCAAAATCAGTTTGGATTTCTCGTTGTGAATTTGAATTCTCGCAATATCAATTTGAATTTCTCATTATCAAATTGTTTTTTCTCAATAGCAATTTGGATTTCTCGATATAAATTAGTATTGTCTCAATATCAATTTAGATTTCTCGATATCAATTTGTATTCTCTCAATATAAATTTGTATTTTCTCAATTTCAACTTAAAAAGGTGTAGTATCCAATAAAAAATAAAAAAAAAATTTTGAAATAAATAATTTTTTTTCACTGTTTGTACTCTTGATTTTTTTAACTTTGATTTTTTCCACAAATTTTAAGACGCATTTGGTTACGGAATTCAAATGACTACTATTTTTTCTGGCTTTTTGGAATGTTAAAAAAAAAATTCGATATAAAACACTGTGCAAAAATTTTCTAGGATTTCGCATGAAAAAAGCGTACTTGAAGTGTACGTTAAAACAAAAATGTCAGTAGACCTTCAAACAAATTCTTTAAAACCCTAAAAATATCGCATGATTACATAGAAGTGCATAATAAAAAATAATTGAGAATTACTAAACATACAAACCTAAAAGCCTATAAAAACGTTAACAAAACTCATTGCAACAAAAACTTGTTAATAACCTTTACCAAAAATAGTAAGGCTATATATATTTAGCTTTGCCATTCCATGTATAATTTCCACAACATTCACATACGACCCCAAAAATTATAATCGTTACCTTAACATAAAAAGCCCCAACTCGTTATTTTTATGAAATGGTGTTTTTGTATATTTCGATAGCGGAACATCTAATGTATCGAAAAATGCAAAAATCTCAATTTCAAAAAAAAAAATAATAATAATAATGAGTTAGTGCCTTTCTATATTAAGGTAACGATATATCTGTGGCAATATGTAATAATGGCTTAAGTCTACTTAAGAAAATGTAGCTTAATTATGCTATATTATGCCGCAGTTAAAAGTTTTAATGCAAAATATGCAAAGAAAATATCACATGAAAGTGTAATCATGCGTAAGAGACTTTTAATCTCTCAGCGGTGACGTCAAAGCTTCAGAAGAACACTGATTTTCTCAAGTCGACTAAATCAAAAAGACGATTCCAGGGCTGGAAAATTAAATTTTTTTTCTTGGTAAAGCTTTTATTTAGCTAGCAATGCATGTTCAGGTGGAATCTCGCAAACTTAATTTTAAAGCAGCTATCTTTAACTGATTGTGCTGAAATTTTGTATGCATGTTCAGTTTGGATGAAAGTGTTGGGTTAGCTGTAAGTCGTCATTTTAAATCCAACATGGCGGAGCACCTAGATCCAATATGGCATTTCTACAATAGGATATCAAATGAAATTGGTTGCTGAAAATAACTCGAATAAATTCAGTAAAATGCGAATTTACTATAAGAATTTTGAAATTTGTTCGGTTTTTTTGCATTTTTTTTTTGGTTCTTGGCGTTTTTTTTTAATTTTGGCGATTTTTTCATTTTGGCAATTTTTCGGTTTTAGGTGATTTATTTTAGTTTAACGATTTTTTTCGGCTAGCCCTTTTTTCTTTTTAGCGAATTTTTTCTATTTTTGGCGATTTTTTTTCAGTGTGGCGATTTTTAGGGTTCCGTACACCAAAGGTGAAAAGAAACCCTATTGTTTTCGCTACGCTGTCCGTCACACGGTATTTTCTCAGGAACCGTAAGAGCTACGGACCTGAAATTTGGACACAGTATGTAGAACCTTGGCCGCTACAACAACAAATACATGAGAATTAAAAATTAAAGGGTAATCCCATGTAATATACATACAATTGTATGAACATATGTATATTGAAACTCGAAATTTGTAAAATTAGTGTATTTTTATACAGACTACAACAATTAACACTAAACTTTAAAAAATTTAAATTAAAGGGTGGTCCATCAGTTAATGCAATTTTGACTATGTAATTTTGACAATTTGCTATATCTTGGAAACCGTACGAGGCAAACACTTGAAATTTTCAAAAACGGTAAAACTAAAAAAACCGAAAATTATAAAATCGCCAAACCAAAAAAATCGCCAAAAATTAAAAAAAATCGCCAAAACGAAAAAAATCGCCAAAATTAAAAAAAAATTCTAACACTAAAATAAATCGCCAAATTCGAAAAAATCGCCAAAATGAAAAAAACGCCAAAATGAAAAAAAAACGCAAAAAATTTAAAAAAATCGCCAAAACGCGAAAATGTTGCCAAAACTAAAAAAAATTTAAATAAACAAAAAATCGCAAAAATCAAAAAAAATCGCCAAAAATAAAAATAAACGCCAATATGAAAAAACGCCAAAAAACCGAAAAAATCGCCAAAACAAGAAAATAAAGTGTCTAAACTAAAAAAGAGCCAAAACTTAAAAAAAATCGCCAAAACCGAAAAAAAACGCAAAAAACGACAAAACAAAAAAACCGAAAAGACCCCAAAAACGAAAAAAATGCCAAAACTATATATTATATAGGATGAAGTTTGTATTAAATTACATATCTAGTGTTCGTACGGAACCCTATGTGCGCGAGTCATAGTCGCACTTTACTGAATTTATTGTAATTTTTTTTACTAAATCAGAATTTTTTTTTTTGCTGTGTTAAATGTCATTTCTTTTGGTGTTTTTTTCATAACTTAAACTTTTGAGAGAATTTTATGAATTGATTTGATTGATTGGCGATAATTTTTTAGAAACTCTCACGTACTTATTTTTTTAATATTTCAATATTTCATATTTATTAATGTTTCATATTAGATAAAAACTGTCAATTTTATCTAAATGTCAATCTTATTTATTTTTTACGACATTAAGACATGCTTTTTAATTCACTTGACATTTTGTATTGCTCATAAAAAAATTTTGTGTATCACTTTTATTATTGATAAATAAATAAATAATTTAATGAATTTTTAATTATAATGCGAAACACTTGCGGAACCATAAACCGTTTGATGAATTAACATGTCTATAAAAATATTTTTTTTATATAGATAATGTGTTCATAAAAAGAATTTATAACATTCAAGAAATAGATAAGAATATCTGTGGCAAAAAGGAAAAAGTACTTAAGTCGAGATAAGCTGATTTTGAGTTAATGGCACCGTTGTAATCTTCGTATTCAAAAGTATCACACGGCAAAATCTCAATTATTTAGTGCGAAGTTGTAGAGCAATGACTAGCTGCGTATCTTTTTTCTACTCCTAATCTCATTTGCTATATCAGCTTAATTAAGCTTCCACTCTGAACCATACATAAATTCAACGAAAAAATTCATTGATTCAATGAATTTATTCCTTATTTTTCACCTGAGGAACATGTTCATTGAATTCAACGTATGCCAGTCATTGGCTTGTTGAATTCAACGTACCAGTTCCTTGAAGTTAAGAATCCATACGTTGAAACCTCACGTAAATTCATTAAACATATATATTTATACTTTGAATTTAATGAAATAGTTCCTCAAATTTAAGGAAGCTATTCCGTGGCCCAATGAACGCAATCATTGATTTTTATGAATTTATTCCTTGAACCAATGCACCTATACATTCAAAATTTCACTTTAATAAATATAATAATAGACAAGTTCATATTAAATTGAGTATTTTATTTAAAAATTCATATAATAAGAAATAATTTACATATGTAGAATATATACATATGTAAGTATGTATTTACATAAAAAAATTTGGTTATGATAGTATCATAGTCTACTAAATTATTACTGCCTTATTTATAAAAATTATTAAAGCTTTATAAAAGGTTAATATGGAAATCTGTTTTATAAACCCTTTATAAAGCCTCAATAATTTTCAGAAATTAGACAGTTAATTTATAATTCATATATAAATTTAAAAATGCAGTTGTTAGTTTAAAATAAAACAAACTTAAATTTTTAGATGCTCTCCGACTTATCCAAATTATTCAATATTTCTATCAAAGCTTTATCTTTGATGTTGTTCTCTTCGCGACTCGTTCCGGCCAGTTAAAGAAAACTCCTTCACGTTTCCCAAAATCAACACCAAACAGCAAAGATTTATATACTCACATAACGAAACCTACTCGGTTTCTTATACTCGGGCCATCTTTTAAAAACTTCGGCTAATGTGGAAGCTTGGTTTACTTCATTAATTCTAAAATTACTGAATGCCTGCCAAGTGCTATTGAATTCTTCTGTCATATCTGAGGCTTCTAATGCAACCTCTGCTTTGGTTCCGAATCTTTAAAATTAACATACATAAACATGTATAAAATTATACTATCTAAATAGCATCCAAAATAATTACTTACATAAAACTTGAGAATTTGAACCAATAATTCCAGGAGTAGATGCATCTGGAACTTATTTTCCAGCATTAGAGTAGTTCAGCAAGTTCCTGATATACGGGATATTATACAACTATATTTCTTTTTGCAATTAAAATTAATTATAATCACTTCTTATTATTAACCTACTTTTTGTCACTTTTTTATTTCAAACTTTCTTCTTTAATTTGCACACAAACTTATTTGTTAAACGAAGAACAAATACTGTAGCTCGTTTCTGTATTTCTCGCATCGTAAAATTTCCCGCATGAAACGAGGGAATCGTACCAAAAACAGTGTAAATTGAAACACAAAATGGCTTTTCTCACACAAGTGTTTCTGTATATTTACTTTGCGAGAACTTTCTGTCATTTAAGTAAATTTCCAGCAATTATTGGAAGGATGTGAGAAAAAGTGTTTCTGTAACAATATTTTCTGAAAAGTTTCTCGCAAGAACTGTCAAAACAACTCGCATTTTAAATTGGTGCGATAACAATCAAATTTGGACAAAAATATATGAATTTTTTAATTTGTGTGTGAAAATATGAAAAATAAATTATTTGAAAAGATATGAAACGAATTGTTGAACTAAAATTATAATTAACGAGTCGATATGATTATGTTTATTTAGAATTTTTTTTGGGTAATTTTCATATGTAGAAATAGTTGATAGAAAAAACTTATTTCAAGCATTTTACATTCACTTTATATACATGTTCATTATTTTATTTTCTCTTTCTTGTATATATTTCCTTTTTTTGTTATTAAAATAATACTTTTGTGACATTTTGTTTTCATTTGACACTCGATGACTGGAAATATTCCAGTCAAAACAAAATCAGTGTTGTCTGTTCTCGCATTCAAATACAGAAACACTTTTTTCTCACATATCGAGAAACGATGGAATTTTGTGTTTCACATTTCATGTGAGAAATTTTACGATGCGAGAAATACAGAAACGAGCTACTGATTGCTCTTTGTTTATTTTTTCCTTTCATTGTGTTCTTTCCCCGTTATAAAACAAGGAACTAGTACGTTGAAATTGAACCAAGTAAAACAAAAATTCAAATGGTGGTTCCTTGAATCAAAGTACTCGTTCATTGAATAAAACATCTTCTTGTTCTTAAAGTCAAATTCAACTTACATTACTTAAAATCAATGAACAGGTTCCTTGAATCAAGGTACACTGTCTTGAAATTTACTAAACTTTGTTCTTTATTTTTATAAGAAAGAACGTGTACCTTAAATTCAACGTATTATATGTTAAATCAATAAACTAGTTCGTTGTTAAATTCAACGAATAATATTAAGAAATGGTTTCAACGTTCTACATAAAATTTAAAGTTGAATTTCAAGGGATATTTTTTTGAAACAACGTATAATACGTTGAATTTCAATGAATTTAAATCAATGAATGCGAGTTCTTTGAATTTATGTAAAACTGTTTTGTCAGTGCACTTTGCAATATATCAAATTGAATATATTACTTATTATAGTGTGTAAAATAATGTTTTCATAATTAAAATACAGAATTTATCAATTTAACTGCAAAAAAAAAAAAAAAAATTAATTGACTTGAAGTTTTGAAACAGTAAAATATGACTTCAGCACTTTTTCCTTATTGCCAGAGATATAATTATTAAAGCTCACATAAACGAAATGGTGTAATTAAGTAAAAACAAAGCAAAAAGTGTAAAATCTGCAAACTAATGTTCTAGTATTTTTTTTTTTTAAATTTGTGTATTTTTAATGGGTAAAAAAGTAGTAAAGACTGTAATTTATAACATTTGTTGTATTTCAAATATAATAAATTCAGTAAAGTGCGACTATGACTCGCGCACATAGGGTTCCGTACGAACACTAGATATGTAATTTAATACAAACTTCCTCCTATATAATATATAGTTTTGGCATTTTTTTCGATTTTGGGGTCTTTTCGGTTTTTTTGTTTTGTCGTTTTTTGCGTTTTTTTCGATTTTGGCGATTTTTTTAAGTTTTGGCTCTTATTTAGTTTAGACACTTTATTTTCTTGTTTTGGCGATTTTTTCGGTTTTGTGGCGTTTTTTTCATTTTGGCTTTTTATTTTATTTTTGGCGATTTTTTTTTTAATTTTTGCGATTTTTTGTTTATTTAAATTTTTTTTTTTTTAGTTTTGGCGACATTTTCGCGTTTTGGTTATTTATTTTAAATTTTTTGCGTTTTTTTTTCATTTTGGCGATTTTTTCGAATTTGGCGATTTATTTTAGTGTTAGAATTTTTTTTAATTTTGGCGATTTTTTTTTTTCGTTTTGGCGATTTTTTTTAATTTTTGGCGATTTTTTTTTTTTGGTTTGGCGATTTTATAATTTTCGGTTTTTTTTTAGTTTTTCCGTTTTTGAAAATTTCAAGTGTTTGCCCCTTACGGTTTCCTAGATATAGCAAATTGCCAAAATTACATAGTCAAAATTGCATTAACTGATGGACCACCCTTTAATTTAAATTTTTTAAATTTTAGTGTTAATTGTTGTAGTCTGTATAAAAATACACTAATTTTACAAATTTCAAGTTTCAATATCATATGTTCATACAATTGTATGCATATTACATGGGATTTTAACATATTTCATTGCTCGTTTTGGAACACCCTTTAATTTTTAATTCTCATGTATTTGTTGTTGTAGCGGCCAAGGTTCTACATACTGTGTCCAAATTTCAGGTCCGTAGCTCTTACGGTTCCTGAGAAAATACCGTGTGACGGACAGACGGACAGCGTAGCGAAAACAATAGGGTTCCTTTTCACCTTTGGTGTACGGAACCCTAAAAAGCATGTTGTTCCGTTCTGCTAGTGTTTATCATAATAATTTACAATTTGTCTAGTGCTATTTGTTCCTTAAAAAAATTATGACTTACACAGCGATACGAACTTGTAATTTGCAACCAATTAACAAACATTTCAATAATATGAGAAGTTAAAAATTTGTCAAATATCATATTTCCTTATGATACGACTAAAAGCAAAATAGCACGGGTATTGCTTAAGATTTAGAAAAATCAATTTATTTAATATTTAAAGGTGTTCCTATTCTCAAATGGCTTAAAGAAAACTTAAAAAAATATTAAAGATTATCAAAAAAGATGCACGTCGAAGCACAAAATTAAATTCCATTGCATGACATTTACTATAAGGTCAACCTGGGTAAAATGTTGCCTATAAAAACTGGAAAATGTACAAAATATTAAAAAAAAAAATTAAATACAATAAACTGCCACTACTTGTTGGCGTTTAACAAAAAAAAAAATCATTTTTTTTTCTGTAAAGAAAATAAATAAAACAAAAATAGTTACTTGTTTTAACAATAAGACAAAAATATCTATTAAAAAGTCAAAATAACAACAGACAAGCCTCTGAAACTTAAACTGCAATAAGACAAAACACACACACACACACACATCAAAAAGACAAGCAAGCATCAGTAGCAAGTTAAGGCAAAAATATAAATGACCTGTTCCAACCAAAAACTAAAAAAACATATGCAAAAAATATATGTATATTTTTTTTTGAAGTTTAATGGCGTTTCTTAAAATAAAACCTAACAATGTTGCTCATCTGTAATGAACTGGTGTGGTTTTATGTTTTATATTTTTCAAACAATTTACGAGTTGATGGCTCAGTGACTGCCGGTGCAATGTTTTCTAGCATCCAATGCTTTAAAATAAAAATAAATAGCCAGAAAATATATTTGTTCAATATTATTCAAAGTAGTTTACTAAGATAATGACCGTAGGTGACTAGAAGTTGTTGCTTTAAGCTCGATTTGTTGGCGTCTTTCAAGCATTATTTTTGTTAGATTATTGGCACAAGTTCATCATCTTTTATTTTTTCTTCTTGTGCTAGTTTATCTTGCTTCTTTTTTTATATTTATTTGTTGTTGTGTGGCAGGCAAATTGTTTTTTCGTGCCACACTGTTTGCTAGCAATATCATAGTTTTTTTTTGTTTGTTTCTATTTATTTTTATTATTATTGAAATACAACTTTGTCTGGGCATGAGCTTAAAGTGAATGAAAAGTTAATTGATGAGTTTGTTTTTTTTTGCTGTTGTAATTGTTGTTGT
This sequence comes from Tachina grossa, assembly GCA_949987645.1. Classification (NCBI taxonomy): domain Eukaryota; kingdom Metazoa; phylum Arthropoda; class Insecta; order Diptera; family Tachinidae; genus Tachina; species Tachina grossa. The sequence goes on from OX465275.1 coordinate 34,896,616, forward strand.
TGTGGTAATTAATGATTTTTTGTTTGAAATAGTTTGAAAATACCGGTTATGTCTATGATTTTATTTAAGGCTCCTTAGTAATACAAAATGTATTTGATTTTTATTAAATATTAGTTTTTATATTGTAATAACAAAATTGTAATAATAAAACTTAGCAAATCTTATTTAATTATTAATTAGAGTTTGCAGCTTAAGTCTTTCGTTTTCATCTATGTATTTTATGCGGATGTTTTGTTTATAAAAATTAAATAAGTATTTATTCGGTTTAAGGAGCGTTTATAAAGATAAATAAAAATTCTTTTTACTTAGTTTTTTAAATAACTTTTTTTTCCTTTTCCGATAGCTGCATTATTTTTCTCTTCAACTGATTGCATTGATTTAATTTCATTTTCAATATGGCAACAAGGCAATGTTAAACTAAACAAATTAAAACTATGTTGATGAAAAAATATTTTCAATTTTCGCATTTTGCAGAACAAATAAATTTATCCAACAATCATTTCTAATTTGATAAATGTTGTTATTTCAATACTTCGATGTACTGCGTTTTATATCGTTGCGCTCACAATGAAAATTTTAGGATGGCCCAATGTTGCGAATTCTTTATATATTTTTGATGCCTGGTTTTACGAAAATCTAAGAATTTTTTGTAATGCTTGCTATGCACAGCAAGTAAATTATTTGCAGATAGTCTAATTTGCAAATAAGTTAAAACAAGTAAGAGTGCCAAATTCGACTGTGCCGAATCTTATATATCCTTCACCGATGTATGTACATATGGAGTATATACATTTTTAAACACCGATTAAAAAAGGGGTGTGTGCTATAAGTTTGTAGTGTGTGTCTGTGTATCTGTGTGTCTGTCCGTGTCCACGTACAGGCCAAACGGCTGGACCGATTTTCATTTAGTTTTTTCTGTTTGAAAGATAAGAGGGTTCTTAGCTATGTTTGAAGAAAATCGATCCAGCCGTTTAGAAGATGTAACACCTTTTCTGAAAAAAGACGAGGGTTTTTAAAATTTTTAATTTTTGTTATTTGATATATTTGCTGTCATAAATGCCGTCTAGTTCTTTAGCTCGATCCGACGGTGTCGTCTGGTGCCCAGTGGTGCCTAAGGTATCCGATACACAGTGGGGGAATTTATGTTAAAAAAATGGAAATATTTCTGCAATTTTTAAGTGGTCAACCTTGTGTTAATGAAAAATTAAAACCGATGCCAAGCTGATGTTTTTGATCTGATAAAAACATTTTTGCAAGTAGATTTTTTTTCCATCCGAGAGCTAAGAAAAGTCTGCTACATTTATGGGTTTTCGAAACATAGTTTAGGAAATATTCGAGATAAAAAAAATTTAAATTTTGTCTTTTTTTTACCAACTTTGTTCCGCTGTTCTGTAAATGGAGAAGTCAGATCTTGTTCGATTTAGAAAAGGAAACTTATTATGAATCAAAAACAAAATTTGTAACATTAAAAAAATGTTGGATCAAAAGAATAAAGAAGTCAAAAGTTATATGCAATTTAAATAAAAACATGTCCTTTAATTTATTTTGTAGTTACGTTTTGGTAGTTATCGCTATCTTATATTTTATGATATCTTCATTTACAAAAAATTTATGAGAACTCGTTGCAAGCTGTCAACTTATCACCATCGATTTGAAACATACATAACTATGCTGAGAGCATGTTGCTTATGTCACAAAGCTTCGTGACCATGTTTATAATGGTGAAATTAGATTTTCAAATCAAAATTTAGCAAATATAAAAAACTTTTGAGTAAAATATCTTCCTAATATATAAAATATGTTTAATTAAAAAGAAAAAAAATAAATTGTCTGTAAAATAAAAGAAAAACAATTTTCCCAAAGTAAAACCATATATTAAGTTTTCTGACTTCAATTTAATCATTTAATTATCTCTAAAATATAAAATAGATTTAATTAACAAAGAAAAAACTTAATTTTATTGAGTTATTTTTATATACCAAAAAATGTTTTGAAGTTTCCAGCTCTGGAGTTGTATTTTTTATTTTTCTGATTTTCTATTTCTTTCTAAAATATAAAATATATTTAGTTTATAGAGAAGAGCAAAAAAATATTTGTCCTAGTTACTTTTATAAACCAAAGAAGTTTAAATTTTCCAACACTGGAATCATCCTTTTAGTTTTTTTTTTGATTTTTTATGTTAATCTAGTTCCTTCTAAAATGTAAAATGTATGTTGAATTTATAGAGAAAAAGAGAATTTCATATAACAAAAAAAAAAAAAAAAGATAGAATTTTCCAACCCTGTAATCGTTCTTTTAATTTTGATTTTTTATTTTCAATACCAATTTGATTTTCTCTGAAATACAAAATTGGCTTATTTAACAAAAAAAAAAAAAATTTGCAAAAATTAGTTTCAGCTATTTTATTTACTTTTATATACAAAAAAATGTTAAATTTTCCAGCTCTGAAAACGTATTTTCGATTTTTTTAAGAGAAGTGATAGAAAAGGCAGGCGGTGAAGGAAGAGACAGAAAAAGCTTAGGGCCTAATTTCATAAAAGGCAACGCTTGGCGTTGATAAATTTTGTATGTATTTTGTTTTTGTAATATAAATTTTTTCCATATAAAATTTGACAACGCTTGGCGTTGCGTTTTACACAATTAGGCCCTTAATTCTTGTACAACTCTGCTTTTTTTTATACGTTTTTTTTTTAATAAAGCAGTGTTTATCGGTTATTTTACTTCGCCAATGATTCTGCTAGTTTTGTAGTCAACGTGCACGCAAAGAAAAGATATGGTTGTAGAATGGTTGAGAAAACAATATTATGTTCTCTGAAACAAATGTGTGGTCGTCGAAAACTAGTTATTGTTATTTTAAACATTTATTTCATTACGATATACAGAGTAATGTTTGAATTTAATAATTACATTATCACATCCATAGAAAGATATTATATGGTTAGAGTTTAACAACACGGTTTTGTTAAAAATTTATGACTACAACATAATTTGTATTATTATTTAAAAATAATATGATGTAAATAGCAATATAATGTTATCCAAAACCATACTATTTTAAGTTTTTAAAAAAAATCTTTTTCAGAAACATCTGTCAGTTCAGTATTTCGTTTGTAAGCTATCGGTAGTGCACGGGTGTCGTTAAATAAAGAATAAATAAAGAATAAACAAAAGGGTAGACCAATAAAAATATATAAGCATTTGTGTATCTCTTTATACAGACATGTCTGTATGTCGTGTAAGTATACATTTCTATATATCTATATATACAATTTATTTCGACAATATTAATTTATTTTTATTTCGAATATAACGCACAGCTGTTTCTACAATAAAAATATGATTAAAAAACAAAATAGTAATATTACATTAAATTATACTGTGGTCGTATTTAACAATATTAATATAATATTAGATCATGGTATGGTGAGTCTCAATTATATTTTAGTCACATCTTACAATAGTGTTGTCATATTAACAATAATAAGATTAGGTACAACAAAGTTAATTGTTCTTGTAGATAATATTATTATTAACTCAGATAATAATATAATTAAAGTTTGCTACTCTATTAACAATAATATGATTTGACTGCAACCATATAATTCAATCATAGTATGTTGCTGTTTGATTATAGTTGCCTCAACCATATTTTTTTTTTGCGTGTGCTAACTACTTCAGCCAACGCCACCCTTGATTTTCTTGATTTTCAATACCAATCTATTTTGGATCATTTCTGCCTTTAGCTTTTCGGAGAGATTCGGAAAACCGATTACACATAATTACAAACACACCAGTGATGCCAGAATTCCTTCACCAAAACTGGCTAAATTTATACAAAAAACTAGCTGAAAAATGGCTAAGCGCCATCGAAACAAATCGGAAATTTTTTTTAAAGTAAATAAAAACTAATTTAAGTAATACATTAAGTTATTTTTCTTCAGGTAGTCAATAAAATGCTCATATAGTGCGAACTTACAATACTTGCAGTACGCCTTGTATTCATTTGTACATTCTGCTATTCAGTCTTTAAATTTTTGGGCTACTAATCCATTCCTTGCGAAATTTTTGTTTACAATTTTTTTTTATTAATTTTCTATTTTTTAACCCCCGACTAAAAAAAGGGGTGTTATAAGTTTGTAGTGTGTGTCTGTGTATCTGTGTGTCTGTGTGTCTGTCTGTGTCCACGTACAGGCCAAACGGCTGGACCGATTTTCATTTAGTTTTTTCTGTTTGAAAGATGACTTCATCGAGAGGGTTCTTAGTTTGAAAAAAATCGGTCCAGCCGTTTAGAAGATATAACATCTTTTCTGAAAAAAATCGGGGGTTTTTAAAATTTTTAATTTTTGTTATTTAAACTTTCATTTAAACTTTGATATATTTTTTATTTTCACTCGTGTAAAACAAAACTGACCCTTGTTGAAAAATAGCTAAATTAAGCCAGAAAATGGCTAAATTGGCATCACTGAAACACACGGACATCGCTCATTCGTCTTCCCTGTTCATAAGGACCTAGAATATATACATATATTAATACTGTGAAAACTACACACGGAGTGATAATCCTACGAGTACAATATCCTCTACCATTTTTGGTTAAGGGTATAAAAATAAATAAAAATATCAGCCACCTGATTGTTAATGCTTATTGCTGCTTTCCGTTGTTTCTGCTGGTCAATATTGCACAATTTCATGACAACTTTATTAGCATTATGTTATGTGTTATTTATTTAATACATTGCTATTCCGTTAAGTAGTGAGATGATGGCAGACTCATGTACCATTTCAAATGCCATAAATATATTTCTCCCATGTCTTATTTTATTTATTTATGTATTAAATGAACTTGAGTCAAGGTCTTTGCCATACCAAAAAAAAAAAAACTATTAAAAGAAAATAAAAAGTAAAGGAAAAAAATATGTCATGTAACGTCTTACGTTTTGTGGTTTCTTATATGTTTAGGTGTGTGTGTGTGTATGTGTATGTGCATTTTTTAAATCACATTATGGTTTTTGTTGCTGTCCGCTATTTTGCACAGTCGTTTCGACATGATCTGCTGCTGTTTATTTTCACAGTTGTACAAATAACAATCGTTTGATGCACCCAAGACAAACACATACACTCACACACAAAAATACATGCACTTCTTTTGGGTAGGATACACTAAATACAATGATAAACCACTTTAAGTTTTATTTGCGGAATTCGAAACGCACTACACCAGGGTTGTGGGATTTCCATATTTGTGTGTGAAAAACAGGAAAGATTTTAATTTTGAATACTTTTCAATGCAATAAACATTGTTAAAATTTAATTAAATGAATAATTATGTATATTGCAAAGTGGACAACTCAAGCAAATATTGTTTTAATTGTTATAATAAGAAATTTCATTAAAAAATAGAAATTCATACATAAAAATTTTGTCGAGATTAAGTAATTCGCATCTTTCAATTGCATAAACTTTTTAAACGATTGAAAGTCTTCCCAAAGACTCGTAGCTGTCTATCCTCGGTTGTACTGCTGTATAACCTTCCAGCGTTCTGAAACCATTACTGTACCACCCGATGGTGTTATGTCTAAAGGTATATCGTGATGCCATCTCTCCCATTTCCTTCTGTTGAGCGGAACAATATCAAACATCTTGTCAAAGTCATAAGAATTATTGATCACACCAGATAGTTGTGCAAATTGCATTAGGTAACTTGCCAGAGATTATAGTTCCCATTATGTAATTAGATAGTCCCTACTCTGACTTATTCCCGCGATGTTAATGACTTTCTGCCTACAGTTTCTATAAAATCGTCAGAGTACCTCTGAGTTCAAAAATGACTTCCATTGACAGAAAGACAAGTCATCGCAGTTCCTGTTAAACAGGGACATGCACACAGAAAATAATAATTTGTAAATACACTTAATTTTTTTTGTTATATCAATTAAATAATTAATTGATTTTGAACCTACAACGATTTTTGTAAATACAGTTAACGAAATTGTAAGTTGAAGGAAAATCTTAAAAATATTTGCAATTAAATATATCAACAAATATATCAACAATAAAATTTCAAAGTTATTTCAATTAAATAAATAAATAATAATTTGTAAATACACTTAATTTTTTTTGTTATATCAATTAAATAATTAATTGATTTTGAACCTACAACGATTTTTGTAAATACAGTTAACGAAATTGTAAGTTGAAGGAAAATCTTAAAAATATTTGCAATTAAATATATCAACAAATATATCAACAATAAAATTTCAAAGTTATTTCAATTAAAGTTATTGTTATATTAACAATGTGAATTGTTGAATTTCTGTATCATAATTGTTATATTAACAAACTTTTTATACACAATCACAATCCTCGAAATGATTTTTTGCTTGTCTGCGAAAAACACTAAACGTCTTTGGGCGGAGTTGAACCGGCAACATCAACACTAATAAACTGACTCACTTACCTCTCAGCTAAAGAGCAACACTTTAGTAAATACGCAAATGATGAATACACACAAAATATGATTTCTTGTTTCTTCTACATGTGCTCATTCCATTATGATATAATTTAACAAATAATTTTGTTGAGTAATTTAATTGACTACAAAAATTTAAATTTGTTATATAAACAATGATGATTGTTAATTTTAAAATTAAATGTTAACAATTTGTTTTGTTGGTTGCATTTCGATGATATTTTTTTCTGTGCAAGCCTCTGTAATTTCTCCAACTAACTGCTGGTCGCAGCCAGCCTGGCCATAAGCCGATCAAGCAACAGCACCACGAGTGATGAAAGATCTCGCTATAGATATCATTTCAAGATTTTGAGTTGTGCAACCCTCTCTTTTCCTTGCAACATATTTAAAAAGCATTACTACTTTTAATGCCTTGTCAACTGTCGCCTATAAAGGCTGTCTTATATCACTCCCAGATGATACCTTGACCTCCCCTGAGTGTTGACAGGGAGAGTTAAAAATCAAGTTTTTATTTCTTACATAAATATAGAGCGTATTTTTGGGTTTTGCCAATTGACCCTCAAAATATTTTATGTCTCTTTTTTCATCTCAAAAGTAATCTTATATTAAGCCTTACAAGTTTTTATGGCTTAATTAAAAGCGTTTGTCGTCTTGGCTGCTTTAAAAACATTTCTTTTTCTTTTTTGCCTTTTAATTCGTTAAGGTGCCAATTTGTTGAAAATGTGAACTTAAATAAATTTGTTTTTAGGTACCATGAATTATTAGTTTTATGATGACGGCTGACCATTATTATTATCATAAAATTAATTGCCTTACTATAATGTTAATGTGTTTTTTTTTAACAAATTGTCTTACGTATATTCATAATACTTTTCAAACATCTTGTTTAACAGCTTTTGGTCAAAGAAAAAAAAATAGTTATCAAATCTCTAAAAAAAAAACTACATGTTAACACGCGTACAATATTAATTTGTAGCATTTTGGCAGCGGTAAAAATATCAGATGTTAAACAGTGACACCGTCGCTCACTCAACTATTTAGCTTATGTATTTTTATTTTTTTTTATTTTATTAAAACTTGTTATTGTTCAGCAAGATTTGTCAAGGGATTTGATGGAATGCGTGTTGTTTTATTTTAGTTTCGTGTAAAATGTTTTACAATTATCATAAATTTTATTAATACATACAAATTAAGCATATTATCACGATTTTAATTTAATGATAATAAAAATAAGAGTTTTTTAAATTTGATTTATGTATATTATTGGATTTAGGCATATTGAAATATGTATATCTTCTTACGAGTTTACTTATAATCTTGAATTAAAGCAAATTCAACTATTTTTAGTTGAATTTTAGTAATCAGACAAATAGAATTTTGTATAAAAAAATCAAATCAGAGTTGGATTTTAAATCATGCGGTATGGCAACTCGGTCTCGCGCACTGATATTGGAGGCACAGCTGCCAGATATGGCGATTTCTCGCCAAACGTGGCTATTTTTCAACATGTTTGGCGTCCAAATTTTTGGTTTGGCGACATGGCGATTTTTCTGGCGACAAATAAGTTTGTTGGCGATTTTACTGGCGATAAATAAATTTGTTGGCGATTATTATGGCTATTTTTTTAACACAATTGAACTTCAAAATTTTTATAATTCAGGAAAATTAGTTTGTTGAAGGAGTAGTTTCAAAAATAAATCCTACCAAAACTCGTCTGCTAGAACTTAAAACAATTTTATTTTGATAATTTTTCTTATATTAATTATAGTCATAATGCGTTTTGAATTTGGATGAGAAAAATTTACAAGAGAATTTTTGGCGATTTTATTTCTAATTTTGGCGATTTTCTGATAAATTTTGATACGATAATTGTATAAAAATTTATATTAAAAAAGTGTTATATTAAAAACAAATTTATTATAAAATATTTGCTAAGAAAAACCACATAAAACTGAATTTTGGCGACTTTTGGCGATTTTTAAAATCAATTTGGCGAAATAGGTCGGAAAAAATCTGACAACCCTGATTGGAGGTGTGTTCAGTAGCTGAGTATATTCGATACAGTGTTACCATAACGGAAACATTCTGAAATTTCCCAATCGTAATAGAAACAAGCGCATACATAGATATTTGTTTTGTGAAAAGAATAGATCATTTATTTTTTTGCTATAGTGCAATTCATAGTCACCTATAAATATTTTTCGACTAAAGAATTTAATTCAAAGATTTTATTTTCGAAATTAGCAATAGCTGAATGTATTACTCTGCACTCTGTACTTAAAAATTTTTTTTACATTACATAACATTTTTCTCCTCTTTAAAACGAATAAAGAGAAATTAGTTAGGGAGTACTTTTACATAGATCGTCACATCATCACATCTAAAGTAACTGGAATGTGTTACCAATTTTGCCAGCCATGGTAAAGGCTAATTAAAAAAATAAAAAATTAAATTAAAAAAAAGTTTGATCGAAAACTGAACAAACATAAAAAACGCTTAAGTAAAGATCTTGCTAAAATATAAAATAAGTTTAATTAAAAGAAAAAAAAAATTATTCAGTTATTTTTTTTAACAAAAAAAGTTTAAGTATATAAAGTTAAGTATATAAAGCAGTTAAGTATATTAAGCAGAAATCTACATCTACTGACACCACACACAGTGGACCAAACACAAAAGTACGCTGATGATGAAGGTTTATTGGCCTTCGAAAACGGCTGGCTGTTCCGTTCAACTATGTGTTGTTAGTCAGAATATTTACGTCGTCTTTGGTGTTATTTGTTCATTAATAATTATCACATTACATATGTTTAATTAACAAAAAAAAAAAAAAAAAAAAAAATTGTTTAGTTAGTTTTATATACCAAAAAAAAAGTCCAGCTCTGGAGATGTGTTTTGTATTTTTCGAAGTTTTTATACAAAACTATTATTTTTAAACATAAAATTTGTAAAGAAAAAAAAATAATTTGGCCTTGTTACATATATGTACATATTAGTGTCCTGCACAAGACTATTTATAAGACCTTTCAAGACATGAGAGATTTTTCAAATGTTTTACTACAGCGTAATATTCTAACACAAACGCTAAACAAAACTGTTGGCAAGACAATTGTTTCGGTTGTTTGTCTTGTCAACAGTGTTATTTAGCGATTCTTTTAGAATATTTCGCTGTAGTAAAGCCTTTGAAAAATCTCTCATGTCTTGAAAGGTATTACAAATGGTCTTGTGCTGGACACTAGTACATATGTATATATATATATACCCAAACTTTCCAATCCTGGAATCCGCCTTTTAGATTTTTATATTTTGCAATACCAATTTTTTTTAAGAGTGTACAATATGTTTAATTTATGGAGAAAAAGAAAAAATAAATTTTAGTTGGTTACTTTTATAAAGAAAAAAAGGTTCAAGTATTCCCACCCTGGAATCGTCCTTTTATTTCGAGTATCAAATAAATTCTTACTGATATGTAAAATAGGCTTATTTGTCAAAAAAAAAAAAAAAAAAAAAAAAAATGTTTTAGCTAAAAAAAAAGTTGAAACTTTCCAGCCTTGAAATCATATTTTCAATTTTGCTGATTTTCAATTCTGATTTAATTTGGACTATTTCTGAGGCACCAGTCCAAGACCGAAGTCTTTAGCTTTTTTCAGAGCTTTGGATACCCGATTTCACGTACAGACAGATGGACGGACGGACAAATGGGCATCGCTTATTCGTCGTCTCTATTCATACGGACCCAATCGTATATATGAATATTGTGGAAAAAAAACACGAAATGACAGGCCTATACATATGTACATATATACCCTTTACAATTTTTGATGAAGGATATAAGAAAGAAAAACAGGCAACAAGAGTAAGCTAAGCAATAAATAAATAAATAAATGTTCGCCACCGCCCCTATGCATACCTAGAGGGTATCGTATAGGTACATCTTTATATATGTAAATAATTTGAATTGGACTGATAAACTACATACCATTTTGTGTTAATATGGTGGGTGGGCATGAAACGAGTATAGCGAATTTCGTCTGAAGTTTTTCTCGATTTACCAATCGCGCCTTTCATTTTCATTTTTATTTTATTTTATGAATCACTATTTCTATTTTGCTACCTAAAGTAAATAAAATCAGTATCTTAAACCTTTGATTTTTTGGGAACACAGAACCAGAGACGAAGCCGACCGGTTTTCAGGCGCGGCTAAGCCGCCGCCGATTTATTTGCAGGTATCTCAGCTGCCGACTATTTTCCGACTTCATGAAATTCCATTATAGGAAGCCGATTGAAGTTCCGTACTCTGAGGCCACTTTCGCCGGGTATGATTTGCAACTTTAAAATTTAAAAAGCCAAAAAAACTAGTGCTTAATGGACGAAACTGGTGTCAGTGTTTCATAGCATTTGTAGCTCAATTTATATATGCGTCATTCTAAAATGTGTCAAACATATAAAATGTGTAAAAAGAAGTTAAGGTGAATATCGAGCCTTATTTACGATTTTATCGTAAGTGACAAAAATTAAATTCTTCAGGAGAAAGTTTTTAAAAAATATTCAAATATGTTTTTGTACGTAAATTGTCGCTTACGATACATCTTAAAAGTTAGCAACAATTTTGGCAGTTTTATAATTCTAAACTATGGACAGGCCCATAAAATTTCAATTTCAATAAAAAAGTCTAGTTTCGATAAAATGTCGTTTACGATAAAATGGAAAATGAGGCTCTATATATTTCGAGAGCATATCTTAAAAGAATATAAAAAAATCCCTTTTTCTAATATTTCACACAAAAATTCATTGGACGTATCTTGTACAATATGACAAGCCGATTTAAGCCGATTTTTAGCCGCCGCCGGTTCATTTTGTGCTCAGCCGCCGCCGCCAACTTTTTTTCGTCGGCTTCGTTCTCTGCACAGAACACACTCCATCGACGAGCACGGCCCAGAAATATTAGGTAGCTACGTTTCCAGAATAAAATAAATTCGGAATCGTTACAGAGATCGAGGGGAGATTAAAAATTATGCGTTTTGACTTAGAATTCCTTGAGTACTACGTCTATAGAATAGTAAAATATTGTAAATTATTTTCAAAATTGGATATGAAAACTTTGTATTCGATAAAAAACTTCCTGCTCGCTTGATGAGTCATAAAACTGTAACGCACCGGAAGTTCATTGACATTTTAATTTTAATACACAAATCTGATCATTTTGGGAGATTTTAATTAAGATATTGTCATAGAAATATTAAAAAAAAAAATGTTTTTACAAATTAAAAGACTTAAGCACAGAACGTGTTTAACATACACAATTAAATTAACAGAAGCCAACCAACCACCAAACCCCACATCCATTCACGCTAAAAAATAATGAGCCTTAACCCTCAAACAGCTGACTGTTTGACTGGTTTACATTTGTAAACCCATATGTAATATACGAATATGCGTGGAAAGATGCAATAATATAATGTAAAAGTTGTGTTTTAAAGCTCAGACAAAACACGTGTATCGTTTTTGAAGTGAAAACAAAAAAAAAAAATAATAAGAAAAATGTCAAAACGTGCGCGTAATGTTGTGGATCCAGCAGTTTTTGATCTCCAACGAGGAGTTCTTCTAGTCGTTGTGCCAATAATTTTACCTGACCCTGAGGCTGGGCTATGCTTTCGATGTTTTTGTGTATACATTTTGTCATTTATGTTTCCGTCTATTCACTTGTATAGTAATGAAGTACTGCTTTGTGGTGGAAGCTGTGTTCGGTATAACTGGTATATCAAGATAGACGAGCAGTATTTTCCGTTTATAGGCCGCTGTACTTTCAAGTAGTGTATTCGATCTAAGCCTGCAAAATATGGCATCAAAGTTTGGTGGGCCACCGATGCTGCCACTCATTATCTACTGAGAGATGACATATATTATGGTCACCAGCCTGGTCAACCTATGGCCACTAATATTGACGCTAATGTAGTGCAAGAACTCGTCAAACCATATTGGGGCTTTGGTCGGGACATTGCTCTGGATAACTTTTTCACCGGATTGGATTTGACTCATCAATTGGTTGACAAAAAGTTGAGTGTCGTTGACACGATTCACAAAAACAAGCAATGTATCGTTGGCCTCATGTTCGGAATACGATGCTGGCCATGCTGGACATCAGGAGCCTTCCATCGGATCAGCCACAGGCACAATTGATAGCGAATAAAAAAACATCGGGCATCAAAGGAAAGTGCGTCTTCTGCGCAATGGAGAAAAGGTAACGCCTCACCTAAAAGTGTTGCTCTCTTTGCGGTAAAAAAAAGTATGTGATACGTACTGTGCCACGATTACAAAGTGCCCAGATTGTCAATAATTATTTCTATTTTTTCTCTAATTATGCATAATTTTGATTTCTTTTTAATTTAATTTTGAATAAAACTTGAATCTTCTTAAAAAAAACACTTGTGCTCTTAATATTTTATTTTTTATATTTAAAATAATTATACTGGTTTACAAATGTAAACCAGTCAGTCGTTCAGCAGGTAGTTTTGAAAAAGTGGTAAAATGAGGAACATCAAAATATTCCACCACTTCTATATTCTTGTATTTGATTTAGAAGTGAATTTGTAGTTCTCTTATGAAGTTTAAAGAATTTCATGCAATTCTAAATAAAAACAAACCGTTTCAGACTTTCCGACATTTGTAAACTGTCAGCTGTTTGAGGGTTAAAAGTAATAGAGAAAATCAACGCCACATTTCATTTTCTTTTTTATAGGTTAATGTTTATTTATTTTTTGCAATTTGCTTCGTCGCATTGCGCTAAAACTGATAAAAATAAAATTAAAATAAATTGGATAAACAAAGATAGATAGTGTCAACTTGTGCCAACACATGTATAACAACAACAATTTAAAGCTAGAATTGGAATAGAAATTACATACGACTTCATAAAGCAAGTAATAAAAAAATAATGACAATGCTACACCTACTCTTATGCAACAAGTACTTTAACTTGTTATGTAAAACATTTTTCCTTAGGGCATATGACTATAAATATTTGATACAATAGAAACATTTTTTTTTAAATAAATTAAATTCCTTAGCTATTGTTGAGGTGCTTTGACAGCATTTAACTGAAACAGTTTTAACTTGAAAGACACGTGGTTGTAAAAACAACGTCATTCAATTGATTTATTTGTGACTTTTGCATATAAATTATTATACTTTCAACTTATTTGCTGTTTATTTTTAGTTTAACTTTTTTTGTATTCCTTTAATTCACAAAAACTTGAAATTGTACTTAAACAGCAATGTCATGTCAATGTCAATGTGTCATTACGACACTCGGTATCGAGTGAAATTTCAAGATATTTCAGTAGAGTTTGATCAACGGTTTGTGTCTAAAACGACCTACTGAACGAGTTCGAATGAGTTGGACCCAGATCTAATAGGTACTAAGCTACCGTGACACTCTCGTTATTACCCAGTAAAAAAAATGGAAGTCATTCTGAAGGAAATACATTTTCATTGCTTCCAAAAAATCGATATTTTTAATTTGCCGATAGTTAGCAGAAAACCAAGTAAAAGTTTATTTTAATCACACAAAACCTTGTAGTTTTTCCATAGTTTTAGTAAATACTCACAAAAGTTTTCAAAAAATCGATTTCTTGAAAGAAATTTATGAACTAATTTTGGCTTAAAATTTAGAAGTTATTTGCTTAAATTTACATGAAAACACTGTTTCGCGCTTAAATTCATATAAAAAGAAACGAATTGTTAAAATATGTAACTTTTTAAAGTTTTTCCTAGATGAAAATATTACCATAGAACAATAAAAAGGAAATTTTTATTAAAATCGCTTCTAATTCGGTGACTAGGCATCGAAAAAGAGAACTTCATGCAATGACAACCCTATGTAAAAATCATTAGATCGGATCGAAATTTGAACTACTTCCAGACTGCAAACTCTACATTTTCATGACTTCTTTGGAGTGTCTTTTTTTACTGGGTAATTAAACTTAATATCTGCATTCATTTATGAGTTTTAGCAGCTTTTAACGGCCACTCACTACCTTATAATTTTCCTTAACGTTTAAATAATATTTTTTTTTTTTTAGCAGTTTGAACTAAACATTTACATTAGAGCTTAACAAACTTTATGTGGTGTCAAATTATTTTTAGTAAAATGCCAATTATATGAATATTGCTGTCTGTCGTGCCCTGGAAAACAAAAGTGTGTCACTTAGACGCACATAAATCATCGTAAGAACAACATGCCAAAAACAAAAAGTTTAATTTTAAAATAATAATTTTTTTTTTTTACAGACACATAATGTAATAATTCATAATTCTGTTAAGAATTCTTAAGGCATGTTCGCTTAAATTTGTTTCTCTACGCCTGCGCCAAAAATATTTTCTCATAATTATCCCCGCTGTAAAATGAAAAAATACCTAGATATATTTTAACTGAGAACTGCACCCATTGTTGTTCGTTTGATAACCAAATTTAGAGCAATTGTGTAACATGCAAAGAAATGATTTAAAAAAGAAAAAATAAGCAATTTATCTTAAAATAATTGAAATTTATTTGCTGGTAGTTTTGCTTGTCTATATACGTATTTCATTGGCGCTTGAACCAAATCATCAGTAGACTTTAACCACAAATTTTAAACAGTCACAAACCTGTTACTTTATGCATACACTTTCAAAAACTATATGAGAATTCATAAAATAATAATACAGGGTAGGCCAAAAGAAACCAAGGGGTGTAAAAGTTTAATAACTTTTTTGTTTATTAACTTTTTTTTATTTTTTCTTTCAGATTATATAATATACAAAATGGAAATTTTTTACACTAAGTATGAAAAATGATGTCTCTTAAATGACCACCGTTTTCAGCTTCTAAATTTTGCAGTTAAATTTCAAAAGTTGGCCAGAAATGAAATCAACTTTATTGAAAATTTGATTATGAGTGATGAAGCTCATTTTCATTTGAATGGCTTTGTTAATAAGCAGAACTGTAGGTTCTGGGGTTCTCAAAATCCAAGAGCCATTCATCAACGCCAATTGCACCCCATCAGGTGTACAGTATGGTGTGGGATCACATCTGAAAATGTCATTGGGCCCTACTTCTTCGAGAATGAAGATGGAAGTGCTGTAACCGTAAATGGAGAGCGGTATCGGTTTATGATAGAAAATTTTTTACGTCCTGCTCTTGAAAACAGACCTGGTATGTGGTTTCAGCAGGACGGAGGCACTGCCCATACTGCCCGAGACACAATGGCACTTTTAAGTCAAATTTTTGGAGAGCGAATAATTTCTCGAAATTCGGAAATTATTTGGCCAGCGCGATCGCCAGATTTGACAGCACCCGACTATTTTCTTTTGGGTTTTTTGAAGGAGCGAGTGTATGTGAACAAGCCAGATACAATCCTTGAACTCAAGGCAAACATTGTTGTAGAAATTCGAACGCTACAGCCACAAGTTTTGAAAGATGTTATGGAAAATGCTCTAAAAAGAGCCCATCAGTGCGAAGCTGAAAACGGTGGTCATTTAAGAGACATCATTTTTCATACTTAGTGTAAAAAAATTTCCATTTTGTATATTATATAATCTGAAAGAAAAAATAAAAAAAGTTAATAAACAAAAAAGTTATTAAACTTTTACACCCCTTGGTTTCTTTTGGCCCACCCTGTACTTTTGAAAATCACAAAAGAAAAAATAAGCTTAGTAGGCTTTGAATTAATTTTAGTATTTCAGTTTTTAAAAATCAATTCACTTTTAGAAACCTTAAACTTTTATTTACAATAAGGTTTCAGGTTAGGTTTGACAGGTTGCTGGAAACAGAGAGCTAACTTGGCTCCTTGGTCGCTTTCTGTTACCTCTGAGTAGTAGTAGTAGTAGAAATAGTGTAAGTACAGATGGGTGAAGAACGCTGATGATGAAGTTGAGGTGGCCTGCAAAAACACCATGTTGTTCCATTCTGCAAATTGTTTTTCATAATAATTAACAATGGTGTTTAGTGCAATTTGTTAAATAAAAATTATCACATATAATTTGGCTAACGAACTTTAGCTTAGTTGAATCTTAAACGGACATAAAATTTCCTATTTTTATCAACTTGTAAACGCTTTGAAGTTATTATATACTAAACAGTCTGTTCGGCCTCTTTCTATAATTGGACTTTGTTTTACGTTTCCTTCAGATCGCTTTCTCATCTTAAATAAAAACTGTTGTCCTTGAAAGGACTATACTCCTGTTTGATTTTAGTTGAAGTTTCGACTTTGTGTGTTTCGTAATAATAGTTTTGTGCATAAAATGTAAATTAAAAATTGTCGGTCACACCCGTCACAGTAAAAATTTAAGAATTTTAATAAAATTGCTACTGTACACAATAAAGACTTGATGATGAATAATATAATAAAATTTTATGAACATATATTTAAATATTCGAGCAATTAGTTATGAGAAATATTTAGTCACACCCGTCACACCGACACTAAAGTGTTATTTTCTTTCAATGAATGTAAAAAGGGAACAAGGGAAAAAATCTAAACAAAGTAAGGAAGGAACTGCATTTAGGTTTAGGGGAAGAAATGTGCAGGGGAATAAGAAATGCTAAGAAAACTATGATGGATAAAGAAGGATCATTGCCAGCAACAAGAAAACATTATCAGGAAAGCCAAGGAAAGAGCACACAACGCAAACAGCATGAAAGTCTAATTGTAATCCTTTTTACAACATCTAAAATTGGTAGTTTTAAATCACAGCGCTCATTAAAGAAAGCAGTCATTAAATTTAAAATTAATCATCCATCCCTTGTTTTCCCTAAAAAATATGCTGTTAGGAAGCAACTCTTTAAATAACTTCCTTCAGACTCTCTTGTGCTTCTAATAAGCACAAAAATCTAAATTCTAGTTTTTGTACTAGATCACACCCGTCACATAAACAGGTCAGTAAGGAAAACAGTGCTCGAATCGTCACATCCATGAACGTACAACTCGTCACGTTAAACACCATTTTCGTATTAAGACATACGTGAACGTACTGAAATCCCATTCAGCTTATAGTTACGATTGACGTATCACTTAATTTATTTTCGTACGATTGTCAACACACACAAAAATTTGACGAGTCAGTGTGTGGCTATGCCGCTGAAAAGCAAAGTAAAGTCAGTGAGACATAATTATTGTCTAAACAGTGACCTTAGGCTGAGTGAGTCTTGTGTAAAGATGAGCAGATACAGAATATTCCTTCATGAGACGTACATATGTATATACAAAAGCGAAGCAGCCGTCGAAGTACTAGAGCTGCAAAACTATCGATAGTACTATCGATAGTATCGATAGTTTTGTTGTAAATGAAATATCGATAGTTTTTTCCACTATCGATACTATCGGCAAAAAAAAAACAAGTAATTAAAAGAGTAAAAATAATCGAAGTCAGTAAACAGTAGCCGGCAGCTTTGAAGCAAATTATCCGTCGTTGATTTAAGCTTTTGTACAGCGATGCAAAAGTTGGTACAATTGTATAATTTTAGCGCTCTTTGAATGCCAAAAGTACCAAAAGCACCGCAATGACCCATTTAGCACTACTGGAATCTCTTTATATTTATTACATGCCAAAAATAGCATTAAAATATATTAACCCCCTTATGCAAAAAATAATGCGTGCTTGAAGTGTACATTAAAAAAAATTTCCATAGAAAACCCGGTTTTAACGTTCACTTGCATATTTTTTTGCAGAAGGGGTTTAATCTTTAGCTCGAAGGTATTAGATAATTATGTAAATCAAACGATGTTTTCCGGTACTTAAAGAATTGCTGGAGGAATGTTATTTATTCCAAATTCATCTGCCAATGTGGAAATTTTATTTTCGTACCAAGGGGAGAAGCCGACTATTTGCATCGACTGTGAACAATCGAATAAAAAAAGGTTATAAACGTAGTATATCGTAAATGTTACTTTTATATTCAGATCCCAGCAACTAATATTCTTTGTGCACCTTCTGGCGTTTTGTTAATTGATTTTTAGTTAATTAAAAAGTACAAATATTAAAAGAATATAAATAAAGAATTAGGTACAATCGTACTGAATTTTTTTTTTTTTTTTTTTTTTTTTTTTTTTTTTGAAAGTTAGTACAATTTGTAAATATGACATCGCATCCCTGCTTCTGTATACATAAGTACTTAAATACATACATATGTATGTATATGAATTTATTTATAAGTCCAAGTGTTATTCGACAAATAGTAGTCACAAGTAACTTAATAAATTCAACATCGTCGACACAAAGATACATTTTGGTGGTACTGATATCGCGACGGCCGCCAATCGTCTCGGATTTATTTTGACATACCCTAGCGTGTTTCCCTACAAAAATTTTTTTTTTATTGTACCTACATACCTACATATCCAGCCTAATCTTCGATGTAATCGTATGAGATAAAAATTAAATTTTTAGAAGAAGGTTAAAAGTGTCTTAAAAGTTATCAACAATTTTCGCGTTTTGATAATTCTAAACCATGGGTAGGCCCATAAAATTATAAGTTCAATAAAAAAGTATATTTTCGATAATGTGCCGTTTACGATAAAATCGAAAAAAAGGCTTGATATATTTTTATATACTAATGAAAATGTTGAGGACTCTGGATTTTTTTTCGAGTCAAATGTAGTTTATGTGGCAACTTTTATAAAACTATTCGATACTATCGAAACTATCGAGTGGAGCGACTATCGATAGTTTTGCAGCTCTACGAAGTACCCACTTATGAATTATTTATTAAATATATTTGAATGTATTAAAGCTCTCAATTTCATTAGTGTTTCTCTTAAAGATTTTGTAAAGCTGAGTAGATTATAATTGGATGAAGTAAATTACATTTTTAAAGAGAGAATGTGTAAAAAAATTACAATAATTATTTTAATTATTTTATAGAGAAGTAATACTCAGACAATGAATGCCTACTACCCTAACTAGGTGTTACAGTCTTAAGGAAAGTGATAGTGAAAGGGAAGCTTTATTCTTTTACAACTCTGCTTTTTGCACGTTTTTAATAATGCATTTTTGCAGCGCCTCTGGTGTCAATGAGGCGTATTAAATTTTTGTATTTAGTCATTTTATTGGTTGAAGGAGGGTGACGTTTGGTGAAGTAGTTAGCACGTTGACTACTAACAACACCACGCCTTTTTCTGATGTGCATTAGTGTCAATTTGTACCAAAATTATTGCTTGCGTTCTAGGGAAGATTTTACAGAATATATACCCTAAAAGTTATTACTCAGTAAATACTGAAATTTGTTTAAGTCACACCCGGCACAAACTTCCGATAGTCATTCTTTCACTGTTTACCTATTGTTAAATGCTTTCAAGATTAAAATACTTGGAAACTGTACTGTTTTTTTTAACTATAAATTTTATGTAATTATATTATAACAAAAAATGCGAGCGTCATGGTCACAGCCGGCACAATAGAATTAACTATATGTAGTTCTCATAATTGATTTTGGATGTAAGTTTTCTTAGTGAATATGTCGCATTCAATTTCTAACACTGACATTAAGATGATCGACTACACTTCATTGTTACATATTTCTATTCGAAATTACTGCTCATCAAACAAAATCACTTTTTTATAACAAGTTTACATTTTCCAGAAACGAATTTTGAAGCCAATATTAATAAATTTTAGACTTTAAATACACACGTATATTATTATGACAAGTACAACAAGTAAATTTGAAGTACATACTTTCCATATTTTGAGTAACAAAACTGAATGTTATTTTTTAGTGTCCCCTTCCCTCCTCCCCACAAACATTCACTTTTTTACTCTCTAAATTTTTTGTTGTGAAATGAAACCAATTGAAATGATCTTCGATTTGATTGCTCTCAAAGAAAACAAATAATAATAATAATAAGAAAAAAAAATACTTTCCCTTCAAATATGTTTTACATCAAAATATCAAATGAAGCCGAACAAAATAGACTAAATTATATAACATTAATATTAAAGATAATTGGGCATAAGTAAATTGTTTTGTATAATAAAGAGAAATGTTATAAAACTGAGTGAAGCTAATGTCGATGAAAAAATAAATATTTTTTTTTCTTTTTGATAGAAAATTGTAAATGTTATAAGATCTTACCACAGAAATGAAAGAATTTAATTAAAGCAACAATAAAAATGTATGTACGTAGACGACCATTAAAAGTTTTATTTTTTAAAATTTATTAAATGTTACAAATATAGGGTGTTTCTTAAGAGGTATAGAACTTCGAATTGAAATAAAACACAAGAAAATTGTTTTAATGTCCATCAATTTGACTTTATTGGAAGGATAATTTTATGCCATTAATGTTTAAATATGATTTCGGTCATGTGGCCGCCGCGGCTGGCTCGAATAAAGCCAATTCTACAGGTCCAATTTTCAACCACTTTTTCGAGCATATGGGGCCGTATGTTGGCAATAACGCCACGAATGTTGGCTTCCAAGTCCCCTAACGTTTCTGGTTTGTTGGCGTAGACGAGCGACTTCACATATCCCCAAAGAAAATAATCCAATGGTGTTAAATCACACGATCTTGGTGGCCAATTGACAGGTCCATTCCGCGAAATTATGCGCTCATCGAATGTTTCCTTCAATAAATCGACTGTGACGTGCGCTGTGTGGCATGTAGCGCCGTCTTGTTGGAACCACAACTCATCCACATTCATGCCATCCAATTCGGGAACAAAATAGTCGGTTAGTCGGCTCCAATTGCTGTGCACGGTGGCGAATCGATTCATTCGGGTCCTCTTCAACACTTTGCTCTACAGCGGCAATTGTTTCTTCGGTGCGCACTGTTCGACGTCTCTGCGGATGCGTATTATCACATAGAGTAAACGTAGTGCGAAAACGATCCATGGTTAACCGAATTAATTGCTCTGATGGACGATTATGTCGACCATAAAATGGACGGAGCTTGCGGTAAACTTCGCGAACTGAACCATTATTTTCGAAATAAATTTGCACGATTTGCAAGCGTTGTTCTTTTGTCAACCTGTTCATGATGAAATGGCAAACCAAACTAAATATTAATCTCTTGACAGCTGACAAAATGGCCGCCAGTTAAAAAAGTGATGCCAACTTAAAGTTCTATACCTCAATAAAAAACACCCTTTACAATTACAAATTAATTTCCAACAAAGATCTTCACTTATTAAAGTGAAGCAGACCTCTTGATCACATTGTGGAAATACACAGAGAAAACAGTGCCTAATAATTACCTCATAAAATAGAACAAAATTAATAAGAAATCTCTATGGTTTTTTTTCAATAAGGAAATCTTATTAATTTCATAGAGAAAAAATTTTTGAAAAATCAAGAAGAAATCTTGTAGTTCTTATGAGGTTATCTTATTGATTTTTTTAATAAGGTTTTCTTCTTGATTTTATGAGGCGACCTCATAAAATAAAAAAAATTATGTCTTTCTTTATTCTTTGTGTTTTGCTTATATATTTTCATTTAAATTCTATACCATATACTTATGTATGTATGTACTATATGCAGATGTTATTTATTTATACTATACATACTTACATAGATACATACATATTATATTGTATTCTTAATTATTTAATTAACTCACCATACATACATATTATTACTTGAAAGGAGACAAGTATTGAACCAGCAAACTTCTGACTGATAGACAAACACTCTAACCAATATGCTAACAAGCAGTCTGAATAACCATTGAAATAATTTTGCAAACATGCTTATACAAAAACGAAAAAGATCATGAAAAAAAATTGTCTGTGTCTATTGATAGATACGAAATAACAAGACACCTCATAAAATCAAGATTTCCTTATTAAAAAAATCAATAAGATGCTTTACACATAATCATATAGGAACCTAATAAAATCAAGAAGAAAACCTTTTTAAAAAAATCAATAAGGCAACCTAATAAAATCAATAAGAAATCCATATAGTTTACAATTTATAAGAAAACCTAATAGAATCCGGAAGTTTTTCTCTATGGATTGTTTTTTTTTTTGGTGCCAAAAATAACGGAAATTGAGTAAAAAAAAGTTGGGAATAATAAGATTTCTTCTTGATTTTATGTGGTGTTCTTCTTGATAAAATTAATAAGATTTACCACATAAAAACAATAAGGAATCTCTATGAAAAAATCTTCGCTTCTTTCTGCTGGGATACCCCTTAGCCTAAAAACGTTTCATAGAGAAAATCTTATTGATTCTATGAGGCAGTTTTTTCTCTGTATAGAAACCACAGGATTAAACAAAAAAAAAAGGCACATTGTTCTGAATAAAAGAAAAATATTGCATACGAATTTAATCCAGTGCAGCAAATTGGACTCTCATCGAAAATTTTATTCAACCGTTTTTATAATATATGTTTTTTTATTTTTTTTACTTTTATTTTATTTTTATTATTATTTTTTTTTTTTTGAATTTCACAAGTTCATGCAATTTAGTTTGTAGAGATTTAAGTCAAGGCCGAATAGTTGATAAACTTTCCTAATTTTGTGTTTGTGTCTGGTACTTAAAATTCCAAGCACTCGCGAGTCATCATCCTCATCATCATTATCATCGTCATCGTCATTATTAACAAAAAATCAATAGCATTACAATAA
Organism: Tachina grossa; assembly: GCA_949987645.1. Taxonomy (NCBI): domain Eukaryota; kingdom Metazoa; phylum Arthropoda; class Insecta; order Diptera; family Tachinidae; genus Tachina; species Tachina grossa. Next base: position 34,919,686 of record OX465275.1, read on the forward strand.
TTAAGCAATAGTTGCACTTGTTTTTTATTTTGATTTTTTTTAACAATTTGTTTCTGATACAAAAATACATTTTTGTCTTTCATAATCACGTGCCATGTCATTTATTGCGACAGTTTATTTTAGTTAAAATTGTTATTTTGTTACGTGCTTGAATTTTGTTTCTATTTGAAAATTGAATCTCAATTAACAGAGATGGAGAAAACTAAATGAACATGTTCGTTAAAATTGCCAGCGAACATTTAAACTCAGCAGAGTTTAAATAAATATGTATGTACTTCAAAGTAAGGTTTTGTTGCGCAAATTTTTGCAAAGGTAAGAAGGCTGTTGGTTTTTCTAATACGTTGAAAAAAAATATAATGAAAAAATCAGACTAGATTTCTGTAAGTGACAGGCTTAAATAAAACTAAAGAATATTGACTAGAAATGTTAGCGTGATTAAATTTACACTCACATTTGTACATTAATTTTTTATTTTTGGCTCACCTTCATTTACATTCACGTGCCAGTGTAAATCAAACTGAATCACAATGGAAAATATCACACTCACACAGATTCATGAAATTTCTTAGTTGAAATTAGAGTTGAGCGATATTTGGAAAGCTGTTACTTTTTCACAGCGATTGAAAAATCACATATCACAACTGTGACTGAATTTATCAAGTAACAGGTTTTGGAAATATACTTCTTTCATACAATACATAAATGAAGCTACCACATTAATTTTTTTATACATTCAGCTTTTGTCTTTTCTGGCAACTATGTACAGCTCACATTTTTATATATGCAATTTTATTGTCTCTCTGCCTGTTATACGACAAATCTCAATCAGCGTTGTCAACTTTGAAATTTCAAAACGCGCCAAAATGGAGAAAAAAACGCGCCATTTACAAAAAAACGCACCAATTTTAGAATTTATTTTTTTAGTTTAAAATGTTTATTATTGAATTATGCATAAAAGTACATTATTTTTTTGTGTTAAAAATTTAACACTAAAAGAGGATTTTACAGTTCAGGGTTAAAAAAATAAAACCTAAAAAAACTTAGCAAATTTGTTTATATTCATTTGTAAAGGGTGTCCGTCCCAACAAGAACGCAAGATTTAAATTTGGCGCCATTCGAAGGTCATTGCTTGACATTTGATCAATTGTTATTGTTTGCTAGTAGAAGGTACGAGGTTAGTAAAAATGGAGCGCTACACGAATGAACAACGCATTCTCATTGTGAAATTGTTTTACCAAAATGGTGAAAGTTTTGCGGCTACAGCTCGTAAATTTGCGATCAATTTGGGGTCACAATAATGCTCCAAAAGAGTCAACTGTAAAGAGGTTAATGGGTCTGTTAGTGATGTAAAGACAACAACGCGCCTTCGACCAGATCGATCGACCGAAAATGTCGCAGCTGTACGTGATGATGTCGCTCAAATGCAGGTCAAGCGCAAACAGTCAATGGTGTTCGGTATCGTGAAATGATAACCAGTTTTTTCGTGCCTAGAATTGAAGAAATGAATGTGTAGGGCATGTGGTTTCAACAAGACGGCCCCACATGTCATACAGCCAGAGAAACAATTCAATTGCTACATCAGTCATTTTCCGGTCGTGTTATTTCACGTTTTGGAGACCAGAATTGGCCGCCTAGATCGTGCGATTTCTTTGGGGTTTTTTGAAGTCGATGGTTTACACGAATAAGCCGATGACGACTCAAGCCTTAGAAGAGGAAATTGGATGCTGCATTAATGAAATACCGCAGCATTTATGCAAAACGGCCATTGAAAATTTCATTAAAAGATCGCGTGTGTGCCAGCAAAGCCGCGGCGGCCATCTGCCCGATTTGTTATTCCACACATATCCTCATTTTGTCTACTTTACGATATAATAAAGTTTCAAGATTTTGTTTTTAAATATCTGTGTTTTATTTAAAATTTAAATCTTGCGTTCTTGTTGGGACACCTTTTTTTACAAAGATAATAATTTTTTTTTAATTCCATAAATTCTGTACAAAACTTTTTAAAGAGATCAAGCATTAATAGAAAAGATTCAAAACTAATAAAAGTTCTTTATTTATAATTTTATTCAAATATTTTTAAATTTTTTTATAAGAAGTTTAATACATATATCCATATTAAAAATATAAGAATAAAAATATACATCCTTTTACAATATACCTATATATATATATATATATACAATTAAAAAACAACAAAAAACAACTAAACAAATTCGTACATACATAGTGTTCATATGAAATTGGTCTAGGTCATACCATTTTTGATTCGATATAGTACATTTTGATCAGACTAGAACAATTCTAAATTAAACTGTTGCATAACAAAAAAAAATATTTTTGGATTCGTTCCAATTTAATCTACTAAATATCTCGACCAAAGAAATATAAGACTTATACAACTTTCATAATTAAGGGCACATGCATACATATCTTTGCATTCATTTGTACAAGATGATACATTTTTGTATATTAATTTTAAAAATTCGGTTTAAAACTTTTTAAAAAGAAACCAAGAATTAATTATTCCAAATAAATAAGGCTAATATTTTCATCATTATTGTTATCATTGGGCCATAAAACAGATTTCATTTCAAATTGTGATATTTTGTAAACATTATTAGTATTAATATGGTAATTAACACTATCAGGAAGTTGGTAAGTTTCACAACAATAATTGTCCGGTTTTAACCCATTGCTGTGTTAAATTTGCGTTGGTGCCACCAAAAATAAAAAATCGCACCAACTAAGGAATTTTTCGCACAAAACATTTCAAAAAGCACCCAACGCACCAAGTTGACAACGCTGTTCTCAATGTATAGATGGGGTTAATTGCTAATTGTTTATTCTTGTCGCTCTTCTTATTAGTACCCTGCAGAAAGTGCGAATAGTGAAATTGTGGTGATTTACTAGTGACATTGCCAGTAGCACTACTGATCAGGTGTACCCCAGCCAATGTAATCATCTATTGACATTTAACATTAGCTTGTCATTGAAAATCCACCACTAGACTGTAGTACTACTGACTATGTAGTTTTTTTGGGACCATATGGAGACATTGGCACCAAAGATTCACTAGTAAATTTTAGGGGCTCTAGTCTACAATATCGATATTTCCTCGCTCGTTGTCAATAGTAAAATTATAGTGATTTTCTAGTGACATTGTCAATAGTGCTACTGACTAGGTGTACCCCAGCCAATATAATCGCCTATTGACATATAACATAGGGTTCTCATTGAAAATCTACCAGTAGACTTTAGCACTATTGAGAAAGTAGTTCTTTTATGACCATATGGAGATATTTGAACCAAAGATTCACTAGTAGATTTAAGTGACGCTCGTCCACACATATGTATTTATTTAATATTATTGCATAGCATCCCTGCAGTCAGACTGGGGCCAAGTGTCTCTATGTCAACACTAAAATTCTAGTAGTAGTTACATTGTCTACAGTTTCTCTTCTATTCGTCAGTATAAAAGAAATAGAGAAAACAGATGTGGTGTATTTCTGGTGGATTTTGCAACAACTTGTCAATATAAATAATTTTGTATGTACGTAAGGTATATAAATGTACCAGTAAATTTCTGGTTGGTATGTCTCCATGTTCCCATAAGAACTATGAATTCACTACCTAGTGAATTGTTTCAGTGTTACTAGTAGATTTTCAATGACAAGCACGTGCTAAATGTCTATAGCATTAAGTATTGTATGGGGAATAATTGTAGAGTAGTACTGGTGACAAAGTCAAAAGCGACTCAGTACATTTTCACTATTCGCACTTTCTGCAGGGATAATAAAAAAGGAAAACTAACTATTGACGCGTTCATTGACAATATCACCAAAAATACACTAGAACTTTTGTCTCTAACGTATCTCAACTCGCGCATAAAAGGAAACTTGTCGACATTTTAACTAGTGCAATTGTCGCTCGAGAAAGAGTATTGACTTAGAGACATATGGTTCTAGGCTGACTAGAGGGTATTTATCAAGACACCAATACTAATACAGTCAAATCCCGATAATTCGTAATCGCAAGGGGCCGGCCATTTCTTACGAATTATAGGGGTTTTTGATTTAGCGGGGTTTCGATTTAATGGGGTTAAAATAAAATAAATACGAATTAACGGGGTTTTTCAATTTATTTACTAAAACGATAAAAAAACAAAAAAATTGTTAGATTTAAAATACAAAATAAAAATTTGTTGTTTTTGCAAACACAGACTGAGTTTTATGCGTGCGCTTTAACATTTTTGATTATTATTCATTAACAAACTGATCTTAAGAAAATAAACACACACACAAGCAAAAGCAAAAACCCACGCAAAAAAAATAGCGGTAAACAAAAAATCATTATTTTCATGTTTCTGTTGTTTTTATTACGAATTATAAGTGGTAGTTAGCAAACAATTACGATTTATAACAGGTAAAGAAGATTTTATATGAAAAAAATTACGAATTAGCGAGGGGACCAAAATGTATGGAAGTTTTACGAATTAACGAGATTTTCTCAAGGGACCGACAGTTTATTACGAATTATCGGGAATTACGATTTATCGGGGTACGAATTATCGGGATTTGCCTGTAAATACTTTTAAAGCAGAAGAGCTGAAATGTGTTAAATCGTGATCACAGTCAGTTTAATTTCACTGCTGTTCTTCTTATTAGATTTTCTCAAAATAGCAGAACTGCTACAAACAAAATATTGCTAAACTGTGATCACAGTCACAGTTTAAAAGAGCGATTTAGAAATCACGTTCACAAGGAGCAACATTATTAAAAAATCACGTTATCGCTCATCACTAGTTGAAATAAACAAATTTGGCTGTTTGTTATTGTTGTTACTTTTTTACTTTTTAAAAACGTTGTTTTTTAGGTTTGAATATTTTATTTGCAAGTACAATTCTTATCAAATCAGAACACTTTATTTATTCAACACTCATTTTTAAACACACAGTGTTAAATAATTCACTGCTGGAGTACCACGATGTTAACTTCTGTTAACTGTTCTTTACATAATTCTTAAAATACTTTTAGAAAACGCATCGTTCTTTTCTAAGGTTCCATACACCAAAGTAGAAAAGGAACCCTAAAATTATGTCGAGTTTTATGTAAAGAACAGCAAAGTTAACATCATGGTATTCCAGCAGTGAATTATTTAACATTGTGTGGTTTAAAATCAGTGTTGAGTAAATAAAGTGTTCGGATTTGACCGCTACAACAACTAATATATGACAGCCAAAAATTAAAGGATGTTCTAAAGCGAGAAACGAAAAATGTTGAAATTCTAATGTAATATTCAGACAATTATATACAGACAAAGACGATCTTGTACTAGATTAAAGCAAAATTATTACAATGTTTTTTTAGTCTAGTACAAAATCGTCATAGTCGAAGTCATAATACGTCACTCGCAATAAAGGTCCAGTGTATTTTTATGCAGACTTTAACAACTAACACTGAAATTAAAAAAAAATACAAATTAAAGGGTATTCTATCAGTTAATGTAATATTGACAATTTGCTGTATCTCGGAAACCGTAAAAGGCAAACTCTTGAAATGTTCAAAAACGCTAAAACTAAAAAATTAAAAAAATCGCCAAAACGAAAATTCGCAAAAATGAAAAATCGCAAAAATGAAAAATCGCTTAGATGAAAAAAAACTAAAAAAACGCCAAAACTAAAAAATCGCCAAAACTAAAAAGTGTCAATACTAAAAAAAAACCGCTAAAACTAAAAATATATATTTTAAGATAACAAAAAATCAAAAAAAAAAATCGCCAGAAAACTTAAAAAACGCCAAAACGAAGCAAGCGCCTTATGAAATCCTTCATGTGCTAGTGAAAGTCGCTCTTTGCTGAATTTATTTATTTAACACAAAACTATAGGGTGTTTTTTTGAGGGGTATAGAACTTCGAATTGAAAGAAAACACAAGAAAATCGTTTTAATGTCCATCAATTTGGCTTTATTGGAAGGATAATTTTATGCCATTAATGTTTAAATATGATTTCGGGCATGTGGCCGCCGCGGCTGGCTCGAATAAAGCCAATTCTACAGGTCCAATTTTCAACCACTTTTTCGAGCATATGGGGCCGTATGTTGGCAATAACGCCACGAATGTTGGCTTCCAAGTCCCCTAACGTTTCTGGTTTGTTGGCGTAGACGAGCGACTTCACATATCCCCAAAGAAAATAATCCAATGGTGTCAAATCACACGATCTTGGTGGCCAATTGACAGGTCCATTCCGCGAAATTATGCGCTCATCGAATGTTTCCTTCAATAAATCGATTGTGACGTGCGCTGTGTGGCATGTAGCGCCGTCTTGTTGGAACCACAACTCATCCACATTCATGCCATCCAATTCGGGAACAAAATAGTCGGTTAGTCGGCTCCAATTGCTGTGCACGGTGGCGAATCGATTCATTCGGGTCCTCTTCAACACTTTGCTCTACAGCGGCAATTGTTTCTTCGGTGCGCACTGTTCGACGTCTCTGCGGATGCGTATTATCACATAGAGTAAACGTAGTCCGAAAACGATCCATGGTTAACCGAATTAATTGCTCTGATGGACGATTATGTCGACCATAAAATGGACGGAGCTTGCGGTAAACTTCGCGAACTGAACCATTATTTTCGAAATAAATTTGCACGATTTGCAAGCGTTGTTCTTTTGTCTACATGTTCATGATGAAATGGCAAACCAAACTAAATATTAATCACTTGACAGCTGACAAAATGGCCACCAGTTAAAAAAGTGATGCCAACTTAAAGTTCTATACCTCAATAAAAAACACCCTTTATATTACGAGTAACAATATCCAGAAAATCCCATCACATATATATGTATAACTACTTCTCAATTTTAGCTTCCGATCGCATTATTAGTACGTGTTACCCCTGTCGTAAATTACGTTAACTTTAAGCTTGCTATTTCGCAACTAGTATTGACTGACACTTGGATTATTTTTCAATGTAATCAACTGACTATTTTAACATTGCGATGTCCTAGGCGGTAGTCAATTGTCTCACTCTGCATTACTTTTTTTTTTTAAATCACCTGGCCTCTCTAGATCTGTCCTCCGATCACTCTCCAACAATAGTTACAATTTTCAACCCACTAAGGAGTGATTTAACTAACTCATATGTGAAGATGATTAATGGAATCAACTGGCTGGCATTCAAAAAATATCTTAGTAGTCACTGCGTAGAAAACATTCAGCTTAGATCATGCGATGATATTGAATTTAACATTGCCAATCTTAACGAAAATATTAAACAGGCTGCTGAACACGCCACTACCTCCTATCCGCAGACCGGCTTTAACAGAATTTATTCTACGGAAATTGAACGTCTTGTATGTGAAAAAAGGAGAGCTAGAAGAGAATGGCAACAACACAGATCACCCCTAAATAAAATCAGACTTAAAGAATGTACTAAACGACTCAAAGAGCTGCTATCGTCGGAAAAAACTGCACTACTGGAAAAGTATTTAGAAGGTCTTGATGTAACGTCCGCATCTAATTACTCTTTATGGCGCGCTACTAGAAATCTTAAACGACCCGTTGATATTAAATCACCATTGCGTACTGCGACCGGAGGCTGGGCAAGAAGTGATAGTGAGAAAGGTAACTTATTTTCTGAGCATTTAAAATCTGTATTCACTCCCAATTCATGTACGGGTGCTGCTGATTTACCGTGTGTAGTTTCTCTACCCCCTCGTCCCTTAAGGTTTAAGATGCGTGAAGTACAAAAAGTAATTGCTGAACTCAACCCGAAGAAAGCTCCAGGTATTGATGGAATTAGTAACAAAATGCTCATGAACTTGCCTTATATTGCAATAAGAATCCTGCTATTTACTTTTAATGCTATTTTAAGAATGCAGTATTTTCCACATAACTGGAAACTGGCCAAGATCAAAATGATTCCAAAGGCGGGCAAAGATCTTACCAAGACTGAGTCATATAGGCCTATAAGCTTACTATCTACAATCTCAAAGCTTTTCGAAAAGCTGCTCATGACTAAATTGTCCAAAATTTTAACTGATAATGGGTGCATTCCAGACCATCAATTTGGCTTTAGAAGTCAGCACAGCACGATTGAACAAACGCATAGATTGGTCCAAGTTGTAAGAAGAACATTTGAAGAAAAGAAGTATTGTTCTGCTCTCTTTATTGATGTTTCTCAGGCGTTTGATAAAGTATGGCACGAAGGCCTAGTTTTAAAATTGAAGACATATCTGCCAATAAACATTCAAAAGCTTTTGGAAAGTTATATTATTGATAGGAAGTTCACTGTTGTGGAAGGAGAGTTCACGAGTGTGCCCGAAACTATATCTTCTGGTGTGCCCCAAGGTAGTATTCTGGGTCCTGTCTTGTATTTAATATATACTTGTGATATGCCTGTGAGCAATAATATCCATATTTCTACTTTTGCCGATGATACAGCCTGTATGAGTGTGCACGAAAACCCTTATGAGGCATCCCGCAATCTCCAGGAACATATCACCCAGCTGGAAATATGGCTGAACTTATGGAGAATTAAAGTCAATGAACAAAAGTGTGTCCATATAACGTTCACCCTAAGAAGAGATACTTGCTCCCCCATTCGAATCAACAATCAAAATATTCCTCAACATTCCCAAGTGAAATACCTTGGTATACACCTCGATCGAAGACTTACATGGAAACATCATATTGACTCTAAGTTAACTCAGATGAAACTTAAGTTAACTCAAATATATTGGTTGATTGGCAGAAACTCAACACTCAGCCTAGACTGCAAACTTTTATTATACAAGTCGCTTTTGAAGCCAATATGGCGCTACGGAATTCAGTTATGGGGCACTGCTTCAGCTTCCAATGTCGAGAGAATCCAACGAAGACAAAACAAAATTTTACGGTTAATAACATCGGCTCCATGGTACATCCAAAATTCTATTATACATCGAGATTTAAATATGCCACTAGTGACTGAAGAAATTGAAAACTACGCAGGCAAATATTTAACAAAACTCGAATCACATCCTAATCCGCTTGCTCGTAATATTTTGAACTTTACTGGACACGTCCGCTTAAAAAAGAGGGACACACGGGCTCTTATACCTAACACTCCAGATGGGACTACTTGAAAATACTTTCCCCCCTTTTTTTTTTTGATTATCACTACTAATGTATTATTTATAACTATCACTAAGTTTATGTCCGACACTGGTCGGGCCTAATAATTTTTTTTATAGATTTAAGATTTGAATACTTATTGTTAGTTCATATATGAAGATACAATAAATTAATACATGCATTAAAAAAAAAAAAAAAAAAAAAAAAAAAAAAAAATCACCTGGTAGTCAGTAAATTTAAAATTTTTTTTTCTGTATTATCACACATTGTTGTGTACTCAACGCGCTACCACTCAGTCAAGGTACCATCTAAAATAACAACAGCGAAATCGTAAATACAAATCTGAAATGAGTTTTATACTAACTAAGAATAAATTTGTTGGCTCTCATCAAATTCGGTTTGTTCTGGGTGACATTGCAGTTAGCTTATAGTCAGTCTAAGAAAAGTTAACTAAATATACATATGTTAATTGTTTTTGTAGTCAACCACACATTCTCCAACAGGGACAACTCTCACTGTTGGTTTGAGTGTATGTTAGTTGACAGGAGAACATCATTGTAGAAGCATTATAGTTGTTGCTGTTTGTAACTTTCGTCTGAATTGGCTTATGTGTTTGTGTGTTTGTGTGATTGTATATTTGTTAATAGTACAGGGTGGGCCAAAAGAAACCAAGGGGTGTAAAAGTTTAATAACTTTTTTGTTTATTAATTTTTTTTTATTTTTTCTTTCAGATTATATAATATACAAAATGGAAATTTTTTTACACTAAGTATGAAAAATGATGTCTCTTAAATGACCACCGTTTTCAGCTTCTAAATTTTGCAGTTAAATTTCAAGAGTTGGCCAGAAATGAAATCAACTTTATTGAAAATTTGATTATGAGTGATGAAGCTCATTTTCATTTGAATGGCTTTGTTAATAAGCAGAACTGTAGGTTCTGGGGTTCTCAAAATCCAAGAGCCATTCATCAACGCCAATTGCACCCCATCAGGTGTACAGTATGGTGTGGGATCACATCTGAAAATGTCATTGGGCCCTACTTCTTCGAGAATGAAGATGGAAGTGCTGTAACCGTAAATGGAGAGCGGTATCGGTTTATGATAGAAAATTGTTTACGTCCTGCTCTTGAAAACAGACCTGGTATGTGGTTTCAGCAGGACGGAGCCACTGCCCATACTGCCCGAGACACAATGGCACTTTTAAGTCAAATTTTTGGAGAGCGAATAATTTCTCGAAATTCGGAAATTATTTGGCCAGCGCGATCGCCAGATTTGACAGCACCCGACTATTTTCTTTGGGGTTTTTTGAAGGAGCGAGTGTATGTGAACAAGCCAGAGACAATCCTTGAACCCAAGGCAAACATTGTTGCAGAAATTCGAACGCTACAGCCACAAGTTTTGAAAGATGTTATGGAAAATGCTCTAAAAAGAGCCCATCAGTGCGAAGCTGAAAACGGTGGTCATTTAAGAGACATCATTTTTCATACTTAGTGTAAAAAAATGTCCATTTTGTATATTATAGATATAATCTGAAAGAAAAAATAAAAAAAAGTTAATAAACAAAAAAGTTATTAAACTTTTACACCCCTTGGTTTCTTTTGGCCCACCCTGTAGAAGTTATAACATTGTAGCACCACAATCTTATCCTAAACAATTGAACGGGACGTTATGGACGTTGGGACGCGTTGAATACAAATTTAACTACGTTTTGTTGTAGACGTGAACATTTTGATTTACTTTTCACTTACAAATTAACAGCTTTATATGCCGATTTCGGCCCTTAATGTTAGAAGTCCGAAGTTTCCTCTTACAAACATATAAAAATACGAACATACAAACTTCAACTCTTTATAGTATCTGTGTGATTAAGGAAATATGATTAAGCACTTTAAATCATATTTTACAATTTTGCAGTAGAGCACTTTTAAGCTTTCAAGTCTGAAATTTGTTTAGTATTGGAGGCCTGCTTTAACAGTCTTGAAATGTAAATACATCTTGTTTTTTTAAATGTATTCTCGTGGCATGTATTACACTAAAACAATAATAAATGATGTCGTCTAATAAGCGTATGTAAATGCATGACGTTTATATACGCGTCCATGCGTAGGAAGAAGCAAGCATCACCAATTCTTCCGTCACGAATTATTTTATTTTTTAATTCCTATACCTGCAATAACTGTAACAAATATCTTGCCAACAGTGTTGTTTAGCGTTTGTTTTAGAATATTTCGCTGTAGGGAAGTATTTAAAAAATCAATCATGTCTTGAAAGTTCTTTTAAATGGTTTTTAGCAGGGCTCTATTCGGTATTCATTAAATTTTTTATTGAAAAACAACATGTGTTTGCATGAACTTGTTATTAGAAGGAAAGTTACTTCGTTGATCACATTAAAATACACTAAATTAATTTATTATATCCAACTGTACATAAACACAGTTCATTAACTTTCGTCATTGCATATTTTTGTCATCTCATTTTTAAAAGTTTTGCCTGCTACTGTAACTAAAATTGTATTTTTCTACTTTAAAGTACATGCATAACTATTTTCATAATATTGACTTTTTTTGGCAGCTTGTGTTTTAAACAATTGATGGTTTTTTTTTAACTTAAGATTTTTTTGTTTTGCTTGTTTATATTTTAACTCTCCAGCTTGTTGACAACAAGGCATTTATTTGTTAACTTGATTTTTTTTCTTCGTTGTTAACTACAAATAGGTTTTGGTTTCTGCTCCACTAAACTATTAGCACACATAGTTTTTTTTTCATAAAAGAAAAAAATAGACAATATTGTAAACTAAATATTATGTAAGATTTTGTTGTCGTTCACATTTGGGCAGCTTATTATTTCTTTTACCAAAAAGTCAGTAGCAAATTTTATTAAAAGTAGATAAAAATTATGATTAATGATTTATGGTTTTATGGTTTTTAGCCATATTTAGTATCGGCATCCGGTGATTAATTAAAAATTTCTATAATTCTTTTATGATAATTTAAGAAGAATTTAATTAAAGTTGCCTTACAAAATAAAAAATGTTTAAAATTTTTTCCTACAAAATATTCTTAAAATGGATTTCAAAAACATTTTATTTTTTTATCAATAGTATTTTTTTTTAAATTCACTACAGTTCAACTAAATCTAAAAATGTCTCATTTTTTATGATTTGTTAAAAATGGAGCAAATATTATTCATTAAGATGTAGCTTCCTTTGGAAACACCATGTTGTTCCGTTCTGCCAGTATTAGAAAAAGTATTTTTTTAATGATCCGTTCTTGTCTTGGTATACATACATATATAAGTGTAAAATTTATTCAAGACGCTTGGGCATATTATTATGACTTCACGATAAACTTCGGAATATATAATCATAAATTTAGCAAAAGTGAACTATAAAGTGACCTTTAAATTTTTTTTCATTATTACAACTGTCCGATAAAATAAATAATAAAATTTTTGTTTGGTGGCAACATTTCTGTGGATCTTGTGGATATTGATTGTTAAAAACACATAGTGGCAACTTGCTTTTGTTTATTTGTCAAATTATAAACTAAATGAAACAATTTTTGTCAATTAAATTTTTTTTTTTTTTTTGTATTATTTTATGATTGCATTATATTGTTTTTGTTTTGTATCACATTTTTTTTTACTGCAATACACAAAGTATAAAGTGTGGCAACTTCAAATTACTAAACCTCACGATAAAATTTACAGGTTTGGTGAACTTTCCTTTAACTTAGAGCACTTACTTTTGGTTAAAGTGAAGTTGTAATAATGAAAAAGTGTTTATCCATGGAATAAAATTTCAAAACCTATTTAATTAAGCTTGAGGTATTTTGTTTTAACAATAAATATATTATTATTTGTTTTCGATATTTCGACACGCCTTTGTGTGTCTTCTTCAGGAAATTTTTTGATTTGAAAAATATTTGTCATACACACATATTAACATAAACATATACATATAAAAATTCAAATAATTTCAAAAACAAATTTAAAAAAACAGAAACATTCAAATAAATATAATAAAATTTGATTGGATAATTTTAAAAAAACACAAATAAATTTAAAATATATATACATATATATATATATATATATATATATATATATATATATATATATATATATATATATATGTATGTATATATTTTCAGCCGTATTCATAAAAAAAGTGGATTGAGGCTTAAAATTCATATTAGTTAAAAAACATTTTAAGGCTAAATATCGTTTTTTAAATATTGGTATTCATAATCAGTATTTTAACTAAAAATCAATTAACTTGTTTTTTTTTAAATATCGTGGCAACTCTGTATCCTTTATTTGTCACTTGCATATTAGTTCTGCAAAACAACGATTGTTAATTCACAAAGTACTCGTGTCTATATATGTTTATTTGTCGCTTTTCAGAGAAATATTGTTTCTTTAAAATAAAAGATGTGTTCCAATTTGTATTTCATAAAGAAATAAAAAAATTTCACAACAAATCTTTGTTAAAAGTGCTTTTTCTATGATTTATTTTATTGTAGATTAAGAAGCACTAGAATAACGAGCTTTATTTTGTTTGTTCTGAGTGTTTATACATAGTTAATTTTCTACAATTATAATATTTTTTTTAACACAATTTTTTTTTTTTTTTTTTTTTTTATTTTTTTTTATGCATGTATTTATTTATTGTATCTTCATATATGAACTAACAATAAGTATTCAAATCTTAAATCTATAAAAAAAAAATTATTAGGCCCGACCAGTGTCGGACATAAACTTAGTGGTAAAGGGTGTTTTTTATTGAGGTATAGAAGTTTAAGTTGGCATCACTTTTTTAACTGGCGGCCATTTTGTCAGCTGTCAAGTGATTAATATTTAGTTTGGTTTGCCATTTCATCATGAACAGGTTGACAAACGAACAACGCTTGCAAATCGTGCAAATTTATTTCGAAAATAATGGTTCAGTTCGCGAAGTTTACCGCAAGCTCCGTCCATTTTATGGTCGACATAATCGTCCATCAGAGCAATTAATTCGGTTAATCATGGATCGTTTTCGCACTACGTTTACTCTATGTGATAATACGCATCCGCAGAGACGTCGAACAGTGCGCACCGAAGAAACAATTGCCGCTGTAGAGCAAAGTGTTGAAGAGGACCCGAATGAATCGATTCGCCACCGTGCACAGCATTGGAGCTTTGTCCATCAACTTTATGGAAGATTTTGCGCAAAGATCTTGGCTTGCGACCTTACAAGATCCAGCTTGTGCAAGAATTAAAGCCGCGAGACCATGCAATGCGTCGTGATTTTGGTGTATGAGCCGAAAATGAGATTGATCTCGATGCTGATTTTCATCGCAAAATTTTGTTCAGTGATGAGGCTCATTTATGGTTGAATGGCTACGTCAACAAGCAAAATTGCCGCATCTGGAGTGAAGAGAATCCACATGAGACCCTTGAGACGCCATTACATCCTCAAAAACTGACTGTTTGGTGTGCTCTATGGGCTGGTGGAGTCATTGGGCCATACTTCTTCCGAAATAATGCTGGAGAGTCAGTTACCGTTAATGGAGACCGGTATAGAGCCATGATAACCGACTATTTTGTTCCCGAATTAGATGGCATGAATGTGGATGAGTTGTGGTTCCAACAAGACGGCGCTACATGCCACAAAGCGCACGTCACAATCGATTTATTGAAGGAAACATTCGATGAGCGTATAATTTCGCGGAATGGACCTGTCAATTGGCCACCAAGATCGTGTGATTTGACACCATTGGAATATTTTCTTTGGGGATATGTGAAGTCGCTCGTCTACGCCAACAAACCAGAAACGTTAGGGGACTTGGAAGCCAACATTCGTGGCGTTATTGCCAACATACGGCCCCATATGCTCGAAAAAGTGGTTGAAAATTGGACCTGTAGAATTGGCTTTATTCGAGCCAGCCGCGGCGGCCACATGCCGGAAATCATATTTAAACATTAATGGCATAAAATTATCCTTCCAATAAAGCCAAATTGATGGACATTAAAACGATTTTCTTGTGTTTTATTTCAATTCGAAGTTATATACCTCTAAAAAAAAACACCCGATAGTTATAAATAATACATTAGTAGTGATAATAAAAAAAGGGGGGGGGGGACGTATTTTCAAGTAGTCCCATCTGGAGTGTTAGGTATAAGAGCCCGTGTGTCCCTCTTTTTTAAGCGGATGTGTCCAGTAAAGCTTAAAATATTACGAGCAAGCGGATTAGGATGTGATTCGAGTTTTGTCAAATATTTGCCTGCGTATTTTGCAATTTCTTCAGTCACTAGTGGCATATTTAAATCACGATGTATAATAGAATTTTGGATGTACCATGGAGCCGATGTTATTAACCGTAAAATTTGTTTTGCCTTCGTTGGATTCTCTCGACATTGGAAGCTGAAGCAGTGCCCCATAACTGAATTCCGTAGTACCATATTGGCTTCAAAAGCGACTTGTACAGTAAAAGTTTGCAGTCTAGGCTGAGTGTTGAGTTTCTGCCAATCAACCAATATATTTGAGTTAACTTAAGTTTCATCTGAGTTAACTTAGAGTCAATATGATGTTTCCATGTAAGTCTTCGATCAAGGTGTATACCTAGGTATTTCACTTGGGAATGTTGAGGAATATTTTGATTGTTGATTCGAATGGGGGAGCAAGTATCTCTTCTTAGGGTGAACGTTATATGGACACACTTTTGTTCATTGACTTTAATTCTCCATAAGTTCAACCATATTTCCAGCTGAGTGATATGTTCCTGGAGATTGCGGGATGCCTCATAAGGGTTTTCGTGCACACTCATACAGGCTGTATCATCGGCAAAAGTAGAAATATGGATATTATTGCTCACAGGCATATCACAAGTATATATTAAATACAAGACAGGACCCAGAATACTACCCTGGGGCACACCAGAAGATATAGATTATAACACATAAAATGAGAAAATAATGACTCGGAATCGAAACTGGATCGCTCCTTTTCTTTTAAATATTCTTTTGGAGTCTATTTGATATTTCGGCAATAGTTTCAATAAAATAAATTACATTGTTTTCTTCTAAATATCACTAGCATATACACACATACATAAGTACATGCATACACACTAGTGTCCTGCACAAGAGTATTTATAAGACTTTTCAAGACTTGAGAGATTTTTTCCAATGCTTTACTACAGCGAAATATTCTTAAAGAATCGCTAAACAACACTGTTGGAAAGACAAACCACCGATAAAAATTACTTGCCAACAGTGTTGCTTAGCGATTCTTTTAGAATATTTCGCTGTAGTAAAGCATTTGAAAAAATCTCTCATGTCTTGAAAGGTCTTATAAATAGTCTTGTGCAGGACACTAATACACACATACAGGCAGAGTTAAAAATGTAAACAAAAACGAAGCAAAATTACAACAACGTCATCTTAAAATTGGTTTAAACATGGGTGCAATCAATTTTAAAATTTGCTGATTTACGCAAGGTTTAAAAAACGTTTTTTAAGCTAAAATTCTATTATGAATATTATGAAATAAGCGAATTTTGCTTAAACAATATTTGAAATGCTGTTTAAAATTTTTATGAATACGGCTGCTTAAATTTATTTGTATGTTTTTTAAAAATTATCCAATCAAATTTTATTATATTTATTTGAATGTTTCGGTTTTTTTTTAAATTTTTTTTTGAAATTATTGGAATTTTTATATGTATATGTTTATGTTTATATGTATGTATGACAAATATTTTTCAAATCAAAAAATTTCCTGAAGAAGACACACAAAGGCGTGTCGAAATATCGAAAACAAATAATAATATATTTATTGTTAAAACAAAAGACCTCAAGCTTAAATAAATAGTTTTTGAAATTAAAAATAAAGGGTCAAACAAAAATAGCAAAAATCATTAAATAAAATCCTACCTTTAACTAACGACAAGTTATAATAAAGGCCCTTAGTATAATGGCATTCATAATATTCAATGAACTCAACTCAATTTTAATCTTTTTTTTTGTTAGTTACCCTCCTAATATACATAAATTAATTAATTTCATAAAAAAATAAATTTGCGTTTATTATGCATTTAATTAGCCGTGTTTATAAATATAAATTATTTATCAATATGTTATTTATTATGTGATTTTTAACATGCTTTCAGCTATCAAGATATTTTAATATATACATTTTAAATTGACTATACAAAATTTATCAAACAACGAAAAACTGTTGATAAAACTATTTAGTTTTTGTATTTAATTTTTCTTTTTTTTTAATCAAACATGAATTTAATGATTATATTTGCATTTTATAACTACTTGTTTAGGTTTTTTATGTCCAATAAATAAATTAAATCGCAAACCTTTATAGTTCAAAATTAAACAAAAGTATCTGCTTTTAAAATCAAACAGTAGCAAAAAAAATTTAAAGTATTTTTGAAACCTAACTTCATTAATATGTAGTGAATTTTAAATAATGCAGGCAGGACTTTAGAAAAATGTAAAGACTAAAATGATAAGCTAAAAAATATTGCATACATTTTAAATCATGTTTATTATTTATTAATTAAAATTACATCAACTGACACAACACACACTAGACCAAACACAAAGCACGCTGATGATGAAGGCGCAGTGGCCTTCGAAAACAGCTGGTTGTTCCGTTCTACTATGTGTTTGTCACAATATTTACAATTAACTTTGGTGTTATTTGTTCATTAATACTTATCACAAGTAATTTGGCTTACAAAGCGATACGAATTTTAGCCTGATCAAATTATAAATATAAAATTTGCGAGTATTTTTTGCTCAAAACGTTTTCCAATAATTAAAAAGAGCAACATTCAAATTAAACTAATCCCAGCAATAGTATTTTCAAATTGGTCTTTATTGCTTAAAAATATACAACATTCAACATATTTTACATTTCAATTACATTCAAACGTTTTTTTTCCAAAAAAAAAGGTTAACTACTTTGCAAACAACATTTTTAAAAAAGTCCAGTCTTTCGTTTACATTACGCAGAAAAATTGCAAAAAAGTAATCATCTTTGTCTGAGTAGATGCCAGCTACAAGATATTAAAAAAATACATTTATATAAACATATAAATGTGTTCATACATGTGTATATAGTTTTTTTTTATTTTTTTGTGACAAAACCTTTTTATTTTAAATTTAGTTTTGTGCGCAAAAAAAAAGTTTTTTTTTTTTGGTTTCGCCACACATTAAGTTGCAATTAAAATGTATACAAGTGAGTGAAGGAAGTAATTGAAAATCTTAAAACTGTTTAGTTATATTCCTTTTACAAGCTAATAAAGTTAAAGTAACAAACATTTAATGAACTTTTAAATTGTCTTAATTGACTATCACACTTAAAAAAAAAAAAGTGAGCTAAGCACGTTTAATCTAAATTGGACAACGAATAGTGTCAAGATTTTGAGGACATCTGATTGTAATTGCAACCACAAGCGTTCTTATTTCGTTAACACATTGCTGATATTTTTAAAGTGAGTCAGTCGTTCGTATTTTAACAACAACCAGAATTTTTTGTTTGTTTGTGCTTTAGTATTGACAGAATATCATGTTAAGTAAAGGATAAAGCCCTATAAAATTTAAAATTTTATTCCACATAACTCTGTAGATGAATAAATTATTCGATTAAAATTTATTAAATAGCTCGAATAAAATTTCTTCGATTATTCGAATAAAATTATTCGATTATTCGAATAAAATTATTCGATTATTCGAATAAAATTTATTCGATTACTGATAAATTTTATTCAATTAGTTAAGCATAGTATTTTGACGATATGAATTATATTATTCGATTAATTAAAATAATATCTATTCGATTACTACAACATAAACTTTCAACGACCTAAATAAGTTTATTCGATTACTCAAATTTAATTCCATCTTGACCTGTTCGAGATATAAGAACAAAAGTTAAAAAAAAAATTAAGCTCGAATTTTCACGAAACCTAGCGCTCTAGTTTTGACAGAATATCGTGCTTAATAAAGTAGGCGTCATCATCATGCACATTAAAACTTCAAATTATATTTCATGTAATTCTAAACAATTAATTTCTACGAAAGTTTGCCCACCACTTAAATAAAATTAATGAATTATTCGACTAAAATTTATTTGATTACTCGTATAAAATTAATGTATATAATCGAATAAAACCTATAATATACATACGAATACTAGTATATAACTTTCTGCGAACTCAATTAGTTTTTTTTTTCCGATTAATCGAATGAAATTTGATATTGTTTTGTTTTAGATTTGAGAACAAACGTTCTCGAAATATTAAGCACGAATGCTCACGAAACTCTGTACAGACGTTGTGCTCTAGTGTTGATAGAATATCGTGTTTAGTAAAATGAGCATTAAAGTTTAAATTTGTATTTTATGTAAGTCTATACAATCGCGTTATTAGAAATTGCGCATTACCTTCAAAATGAATATGTAAATTATTCCATTTAAATTTATTCGATGACTCGAATAAAATTTGTTCGGTTAGTAGACTACAATTAAGTGCCGACTTGAATTAATTTATTGGATTATTGAAATAAAATTTATTCGATTACTCGATTGAATAATATCCACACGAATACTACATACATACATACATACACACATACATGCATAATATATCTTTCTATGAACTCAATATTTTTTTTCTGATTAATCGAATGAAACTTGATATTGTTTTGTTTTAGATTTGAAAACAAAAGTTTTCGAAAATTTAAGCACGAATTCTTACGAAACTTTGTACACAGTTTGTGAACTAGTATAAAGTGGCCGGGATCATGCCCATTAAAATTTAAATTTATATTTGAAAAAATTAATCGATTAAAACTTATTTTATTGCTCGAATAAAATTTATTTGATTGCTGGAACATTATTTGTTGATTATCTAAATTAATTAATTAAATTATTCGAATAAAATTTGTTCGATTACTCGAATAACATATGTATATTCGATCATTTGAATAAAATCTATACGATCACTGGAATATTAATTTTCTATGACGTGAATAAATTTATTCAATTACTGTAATGAGTTGTGAAAAATAAACGTTTTTTCCAAAATTAAGCACGAATTTTCACGAAAGGCGTACTCTCTGGTGCTCTCGTATTGACAAAATATCATGTTTAGTAAAGTTGCCGGGATCATGCCCATTCAAATTTAGAATTATACACGATTAAATTTCAAACAATTACAGTTTTCTAAACTTCGCATTCCTTTGATAGTGAATAAATTGTTCGATTAAAATTATTCGATTATTCGAAAAAAAAATTTTTTATTACTGGAACATAATATTTTAACGATCTAAATTAAATTATTCAATTATTCGAATAAAATTTGTTCGATTATTTGAATACAATTTATTAGGTCACTTGAATAAAATCTATACAATTACTAGCATATACATTTTTGACGATCTAAATAAATTAATTCGATTACTGGAATAAATCTCGATCCACTGTCTCGTTTCTACAAGGATTTCAAGAACATTTCGGGTCGAAAAAATTGTTATTACCATGTGAAATACAGGGTGAGTAAGACAATACCTATTTTTTGTAAAATAGGACAACCGATATACATAGTTATATAATTTTTCTCGATGAGACAGACAACTTCTCACAAGTTCCAAAAACGAGGCACTTGGCTCAAATCGTCCCATCCGTGATCGCATCGAAAACAAATTAAGTCATACTTCAATCGTATAAGCTGAATGGAATTTCAGTAAGTTCACACATGTCATAATCTGAAAATGGCGTTTTAACGTGACGACTTGTACGATCACGGATTTTAATGATTCGACCCCTGATCTATTCACACAAAAAATTAATATGAATGATTTTGTATTATTAATTAAAATATTTGTAATATTAATTAAATAATTAATTAAATTTTCACCTATAAACAATTTGATAAAATCAATTAAGTTTTTTCAATCAAATTAATTAATACAAGTAAATTTTTAATTGAATGAATTAAATTTTTAATTAAAAATATTAATTGGTGAATACTTTTTTCTGTGTTCTAGATTTAACAACAGAAACTTTGTAGAAACCTTGTGAATATCATGTTTAGTAATATGATCGCAGTCATGATTTAAAATTATATTTCATGTAATTTTATACAATTGCTTTCTGCGAAGCTTTCCCCACCAATAAATTATTCGATTAAATTCTTTTCGATTATTCGAATACAATTGTTTCGATTACTGGAACATAATTTTTGGACGCATAAAATTTATTCGATTAATTTAATAATATCTATTCTATAAACTTGCAACGACATGACTAAATTTATTCGATTACTCGAATGAAATTTATTCTATTGCTCGAATATAACTTTTGTGATGATAATTTATTCGTTTGCTAGAATAATTAGATGTTTAATCTCTTTTCGCTGGTGTATGAGTCAAAAATATTTCGTATCACTTTCTATCGCAGGACTGTTAGTATTTTGATCTTCTTCTTTATAATCACTATTATTTGAAAACAGTTTTTAAATAAAGCTATAAACTTGATCAGGTACAACCTAATTAGCAATAATTCATATTAAAAAAAATACATGCATCGAAAAGCAAGTACTCGTAATATTTTTCTCATAAAATAAAACTTATGAAATTTTCCGCTTAATTGTTTAGGTCAAAATCATTCAGATTGCATTATCTCACGTAGGGACAGACCACCAGCGATGTTTTTATGTAGTTTAACAAAAGTCATGTTTTTTGTTTTTGAAAATGAATTTTTTATATTTTTGACGCTTATTCATTAAATATAAAATAATTAAAATTTCATGGAAAATTGTTTTTTTTAATACATTTACCATTCCTTTGTAATGTTTGATGCATGTTCATATGTATGTGTCTTAAGTCTTTTGTTTTGCAGCATAAAATTTTATGTATTTTGTTTATTAAGTTTGAAAAAAAAATTGATATGGTTAATTATTTCTTATATATGGATACATGTAATAATATTCAATACCAAGTAATAATTATAATTTAATGGAACTTAAACCATTAAATTGCAACAATTGATGGAATTTTTTATCGAAATTATGAAAGAGATGACTCTAATATATCATTTTTAACAGAAATGCTGCGTATGCATTGTCCGGAATAAGCAATTTTCCTTTGAACTTTGATTGAGTATATAAATATCAGAATTGATTCATATGATTAATACATATTAGTAACTTTACAATAATATTTAGAAATTATTCTCTTAGTTTTATATAACATTCAATTTAAGCAAATTACAGCTTGCTAAATAATAATAAAAAAAAATAAAATATCTTCTTCGATGAAATCATTATTAAGCATAATCTTTCTTATGATAAAAATTTCCCAGACGGACAAAAACAATTGCAATACTAATTGTGCGATTCTATTCTAACGGGTGCAACATTTAGACGCTTTAAACGCCTTTTACTAATAGAAAGAAACATATTTTCAATTAAGTTATTTCTAGAAGGGGTAACATTTTTTATATACTATTGTTATCTATTTACAAGAATTTATATGAAACGCTCAAATAGCCACGAGAGAGCTTCAAAGTGCATGACGGGTGCAACACAAAACTCTGTTAATTTTTAAACTTTTATTGTATTATTCTTTTATATTGTGAAAGATGAGATATCAGACGATGATTATCAAATCAAACTTCGTAGAGAAATATAATCCAATAATAAGAAATTTGCTCTTTAAGCCATGACGGTTGCAAATCTATGAATCTTAATGCTTCGAAGTGCACAGCAAATTTATATATTTAAATAAAGCTTAAAACCTTACGTATAAAAAAAATTATATTATTATAAAATATAGATATTTTACTTTAAATTGGCATGAAGAAAAGTATCAAAAAATTATTTGAAAATTGATGTTAAAAGTTGTCTAGAATAGAATCGCCCAATTGCTATAGTTAAAACAGAAAGGAAATTTTCATTTTGTAATAATATGTTATTATGAATTATCTAGTCTAGTTTTAATATTTATCATGATTCCAACTAAGTTTAAAAATTTAATAGCAGCTAAACTATGATGCTTAAAAGGTGAGTGCTACACAGCAACTCTTAATTTAACATTAAAAGCTTATGATTATGCTTATGCATACATAACAAAAGTAGATTAAAAAAAACACAACTGAACTGCATTATAGATGCATTTTTTGCAAATAGTATAATGACAAGTAAATTGCCGGGATTTAAATAATGTCTTGCCTGAAAATTTTCAATTCCTTGTTAGTTTATTTATCTCCATGGAAAAAAACAAAGAAAATCATGGCTTGAAAGAGAGTAAGAGAAAGATGCAAAGAAAGGAGAATATTATTGCCATTTATAGCAATCAAGAGGCTATAATTAATTGTTGCGTATTCAAAACACAGCAATAAGGAAATACATATATATAGGGTGTTTTTTTGAGGGGTATAGAACTTCGAATTGAAATAAAACACAAGAAAATCGTTTTAATGCCCATCAATTTGGCTTTATTGGAAGGATAATTTTATGCCATTAATGTTTAAATATGATTTCGGGCAAGTGGCCGCCGTGGCTGGCTCGAATAAAGCTAATTCTACAGGTCCAATTTTCAACCACTTTTTCGAGCATATGGGGCCGTATGTTGGCAATAACGCCACGAATGTTGGCTTCCAAGTCCCCTAACGTTTATGGTTTATTGGCGTAGCCAAGCGACTTCACATATCCCCAAAGAAAATAATCCAATGGTGTCAAATCACACGATCTTGGTGGCCAATTGACAGGTCCATTCCGCGAAATTATGCGCTCATCGAATGTTTCCTTCAATAAATCGATTGTGACGTGCGCTGTGTGGCATGTAGCGCCGTCTGGTTGGAACCACAACTCATCCACATTCATGCCATCCAATTCGGGAACAAAATAGTCGGTTAGTCGGCTCCAATTGCTGTGCACGGTGGCGAATCGATTCATTCGGGTCCTCTTCGACACTTTGGTCTACAGCGGCAATTGTTTCTTCGGTGCGCACTGTTCGACGTCTCTGCGGATGCGTATTATCACATAGAGTAAACGTAGTGCGAAAACGATCCATGGTTAACCGAATTAATTGCTCTGATGGACGATTATGTCGACCATAAAATGGACGGAGCTTGCGGTAAACTTCGCGAACTGAACCATTATTTTCGAAATAAATTTGCACGATTTGCAAGCGTTGTTCTTTTGTCAACCTGTTCATGATGAAATGGCAAACCAAACTAAATATTAATCACTTGACAGCTGACAAAATGGCCGCCAGTTAAAAAAGTGATGCCAACTTAAAGTTCTATACCTCAATAAAAAACACCCTTTAGATGTGTTGAAGCTTTGTTATTTAAATTGTTGTAATCTCTGCTTAACACCGTAGCATGGTTACATATTAACACTGTTGTCTTCAAGTGGTTAATTGGAAAGATATGAATCAGTGTTTGAGGTTTGAAAAATAATTTAGAAGAAAAAGCCACTAAATGATTTGTTTTAACTATTTAATGAAAGTTTTATTATATTTATAAATTTTAAGGTTATACCCAGTAATATTTTAATGTTGTTTTCGGAGCAAGTTTGCTTCTTTAGTCTTTTGTTTGGCACTATTAAAGAATGAAGTAAAACTAATGTAAGAACTATTCTTGCTTATCATTTACGATCATCACATTAATTACTATTACTTATTCGATGTACCGTCAGTACATACATGCAAGTATTACCGCAGCGGCTTTATGCTACTTCCCGCCCCTGCCCTCTACAGTTGATTTGGCTTTCCAGCGTTTGTGAACCTGTGATTGTCAAGTGAACAGTGATTGCCAATTGAACATTTTTTTGTCACGTGCCCATGATGACTTTAATTGAACTATAGTGATTGATTGTTTCTGACTGGGGATTCACTATAGTTCAATTAAAGACTAATGTAAGAACTTATTGCTAATCATACACAATTTTCTGTCTTAAGGCATTAGTTTTATTCAAATCAAGATATAACATAACTATTGGGACATCTTTTTTATATGCTTAGTAGAGAAAGATATTCCCATAAAGTCATGAAAATAAGGAAATTTTGCAATCGAGAAGTAGTAAAAATTTGAAACGTGATTGTAAGAAGTTTTCTTTTATTATACCTGCGATTCCTAGTTTCCTTTGGCGAAAAGGGCAACAAATTGCCCACTTTCGCAACTTGTTTCTTTTGATGCAATTTTAAATGCAAAACATATTCTCATGTTAATTTCAGTAAATATTAAAAAAAAAAAAATTAAATGAAAACTAGTTCATAAATTTCTTAAAAAAACTATATATATTTTTTAGAAAGCATCACAAGCCTTTTCTAAAAACTATAACAAACTAAAACTAATTGTTAAGAATAAAGAATGATTTGAAATTAATTTTACTAGATTGATATGGCAAAATTTATGACATGCACTGTTGCCATATACTTTATACCTGCCCAGATCGAGAAGAAAAAACTGCCGAACAATTTTCAAAAGTATTATTTCACTTAATCCCCGTCCAGACTTGAAATTTTCGTTGCAGCAATTCTTGAATATGTGAGAGAGTGTTGAAATAGAAATACGAGTATATATTCGTACATTTTGTATTCCTCTCTCGCTTTTTTTCACTAAAAAATAAAAAGTTGTTGCAACAAAAATTGCAAGTCTGGACATTTTTTAATTTATCCAAACATATGTATGTGTTCCATAAGGCAAACTAAAAACCGTCTCATAACATTCTTTAAATTACTCAGTTATTATTCAGTTACTTGTTTTTGCTTGAAAAGTAAACCAACTGAGCCAATATTGCATTATGAAGCAGCTGTTATGTTGCATATATCTATTTGTACTAGGCCTGTCATTCAGTAAGTGCTTCTACTATGGGAAAAAGTAACCAAAGTAACTTGTGTATAAACGATGACAATAATAAAATTAAAAATACAAAAAGTGCACTATAAAAACTCATTTGATTACCAAATCGGCTGTGTATCACTTGTTTGCTCGAGAACTTTCTTGTTATGTGTGAACACACAATTAATATCTTTGGCATGTGTCTACTTAAGGCCCTGATTCACTATCCGATCGTACCAATCATTCACAAGAAAATCTCACAGAAGTCTGACAGATTTTAAAAAATCATTTAAAAATGGCAGTGCATTATACAAAAATAATGCACAAATACGAGGGCGGATCAGTAAGTCCGTGACTTTGAATGACATGAAGTTTTTTTTTTTTGCAAAACAAAAATGTATTTTTCAATAGAATCTCCTTTTAACTTAATACATTTAGTCCCAAAGTTTCTCCAGTTTTTATATCCCTTCCAAAAAAAAAAAAAAAAAAAAAAAAAAAAAAAAAAAATAATAATTTTCAGAGGTCCTTAAAATAGGCAATAATTTCATCATTGAATATAAATCTCTTTCCACCGAGCCATTTCTTTAAGTAGTCACTAGGGGCTAAATCCAGAGAATATGGCGAATGAGGTACCAATTCGTAGCCCAATTCATAGAGATTTGCCATTGAGACTACACACGTGTGCACTCGTGCATTATTTTGATGAAAAAGAACTTTTTTCTTGGCCACATGGGGTCGGTCGTTTTCTTCTTAAATCCTCATTAAATCGGTCTAATAAGTTGGCGTACTTATTATAGTTACATATATTATACGCCGTTTACTGTTTTCCCTTTTGAAGGTAATCGATCCCAAAAAACTGTTGCCATCACCTTATTGGCCGACAAACAAACCTTGGCCCTCTACGGAGCAGGTTCACTCGGAGAAAGCCATTGTTTAGACAGCTACTTGGTCTCGGGAGTACAGTAATGGATTCATGTTTCCTCCACAGTTACAAAACGCCGCAAAAACTCATTCGGATTGCGGTTAACAACTCCAAACAATCCTTTGAAGTTGTGACACATTTACGTTTATGGTCAATTGAGACCAAACGCGGCAACCATCTTGCAGACAACTTTCTTCTTATATATTACAAAAAAAAATTCTTTTGCTTCGTTGTTTCAAAAATAGAAGCGAAAACAAAATGTCAACGAATAAAGAAAATCTTAAATTAATAGGTTTGTTCATTTACTAAAAATTGTTACGAATTTGTTACAATTGTTACTGGAAAGTGTTCATTAGCGTCAGTGTTCAGAGAGCGTCAAAAGAGAGAAAAAAAAATTATTACTAGTAAAATTTTAACTTGCAAGAATTATCCAACCACCTGTTGTGTGTTTTGTTTTCAAATTAATTATTTCAAAAATTTCGGAAAAAGAAAAACTAAAAAATGTGAATTTCTTTGCTAAAAAACATGTGTACATATAAAGAAAGCACATTCGCTTAATTTATTGTTTTTCTTTCATTAAGCTACATAAATTCAATTGTATTGTCAAGGAATTTCGTTTGTCTATCATATCTTATCAGAGATGGAAAATGGGGTTTTTGTATTTGTTAGAATAGCATTAAAAAATAATGAAACATAAATAAAAATAGTAAATAATACACGAGGCTGTGTAAAGTAGGAGTATTTCATATTAAGTGTCGATTTTTAAAAATTTTGTAATTTAAAATATCAAGCGATATTATCCAAAAAACATTAGAAAAAGTACAATTGTGTCATGATTTCCATCCATGGTTCTGACATGAATAAAATGTTCTTACAAGTTTTTACAAGTAAGAGGAGAGTAATTTTGTAAATTTCTGCCTTGCTCACTCGTTGCAAGTTTCTATTATTATCATTGGTGGTAATTTTTTTTTTTTTTTTTGGCTTTATCCATCTTTTTACCCGACTGTGCGACGCAAAGAAGGACGTCGGCGTGGGCCCATTTCTGTTATTCTCACATCAAACGATCTTAATAACGGGAGTGTCACTAAAGATATGACAGTAGAAAAAATTCAATATGGCGGCATACATACGCCATTTTGTGAATACGAAACAACTGAAATGTCCGCGAACTGTATCAAAATGTGTATCATCATTCGCCAGGATTATGTTATGATATTTCATTTCTGCATCTCTTAAAAATTATCTGGAAGGTCTTGATGTCACACCAGCGTCTAATTACTCTTTGTGGCGCGCTGCTAGAAAGCTTAAAACACCCATTGAGTATAAGCCACCTCTACGCACATCTACCGGAAGTTGGGCAAGAAGCGATACTGAAAAAGGTAAAATATTTGCTGAGCACTTAAAATCCGTTTTTACGCCAAACATATATACTGGTGTTGCTGATTTGCCGAATGTAGTCGCTCTACCCCCTCAACACATAAAGTTTAAGACGCGTGATTTACAAAAATTAATTGCCGAACTCAACCTGAAGAAAGCTCCGGGTATTGATGGAATTAGTAACCAGATGCTTATGAACTTGCCTCGTATTGCAATGAGAATCCTATTATTCATATTTAATGCCATTTTACGACTGGAGTATTATCCACACAGCTGGAAGCTTGCCAAGGTTAAAATGATTCCAAAGCCGGGCAAAGATCTAACCAAGGCTGAGTCATATAGGCCAATAAGTCTACTATCAACTATGTCAAAGCTTTTCGAAAAACTGCTCAAAACAAAATTGTCCCCAATTCTAATTAGTAGTGGGTGCATACCAGACCATCAATTTGGTTTTAGAAGTCAGCATAGCACCATTGAACAAACTCACAGACTGGTTCAATTTATAAGAAGAACTTTTGAGGAAAAAAAGTATTGTTCTGCGCTCTTTATTGACGTTTCCCAGGCATTTGATAAAGTGTGGCATGAAGGCCTAATTTTAAAATTGAAGACTTACTTACCCATAAACATTTCAAATATTTTGGAAAGTTACATTATTTCCCGTAAGTTCACTGTTGTGGAAGGAGACTTTACGAGTAGGCCTGAAACTATTTCATCCGGTGTGCCACAGGGGAGCATACTGGGACCAGTTTTATACTTGATTTATACTTGCGATATGCCTGTGAGCAGTAGTATCCATACTTCCACATTTGCCGACGATACAGCCTGCCTTATTATGCACGAAAACCCTGATGAGGCATCCCGCAAACTCCAGGAACACATTAGCCAGATGGAGCTTTGGTTAAACTTATGGAGAATTAAAGTCAACGAACAAAAGTGTGTCCATATAACGTTCACCCTAAGAAGAGATACTTGCTCCCCCATTCGGATTAACAATCAAGTTGTTCCTCAACATTCACATGTGAAATATCTAGGTATACACCTTGATCGACGACTTACATGGAAACATCACATTGACTCTAAGTTAACTCAAATGAAACTTAAATTAACTCAGGTACATTGGCTGATTGGTAGAAATTCAACACTTAGCCTAGACTGCAAACTTTTAATATACAAGTCGCTTTTAAAGCCAATATGGTGTTACGGAATTCAACTATGGGGCACTGCTTCAGCTTCAAATGTAGAGAAAATTCAACGAAGGCAAAATAAAATTTTACGCATGATAACATCGGCTCCATGGTACATCAAAAATTCAAATATACATCGCGATTTGAATATGCCACTAGTGACTGAAGAAATTGTAAAATACGCAGGCAAATATCTAACAAAACTCGAGTCACACCTAATCCGCTTGCTCGTAATATTTTGAACTTTACTGGTCACATCCGCTTAAAAAAGAGAGATACACGGGCTCTAATATTCAACACTCTAGATGTTGAAGCTGCTTGAAAACACTTTTTTCTTTTTGTTGCTTATCACTACTTATGTATTATTAATAACTATCACTAAGCTTATGTCCGACATTGGTCGGGCCTAATAATTTTTTTATAGACTTAAGATTTGAATACTTATTGTTAGTTCATATTTGAAGATACAATAAATAAAAAAAACATGCATTAAAAAAAAAAAAAAAAATTTCATTTCGAAGATTCTAAATGGTATCTTTAACGATTTAAAGTTGGACGCAGTCGAGTTTTTGAAATTTTTACTTGTTGAATATAAGATTTCAAAAAGTTAAGTGTCATATTGATGCAGATGAATTTTTCTCTGCCAATTAATACAATTAAATTTTTAATATGATTTATTGAATTGTTTTATATTTTATACACAGAGAAAACAGTGCCTAATAATTACCTCATAAAATAGAACAAAATTGATAAGACATCTCTATGGTTTTTTTTTCAATAAGGAAATCTTATTAATTTCATAGAGAAAACCTTTTTGAAAAAATCAAGAAGAAATCTTGTAGTTTTTATGAGGTTATGTTATTGATTTTTTTAATAAGGTTTTCTTCTTGATTTTATGAGTCGACCTCATAAAATAAAAAAAAAAAAAATTATGTCTTTCTTTATTCTTTGTGATTTGCTTATATATTTTCAATTAAATTCTATACCATATACTTTGAAAGGAGACAAGTATTGAACCAGCAAACTTCTGACTGATAGACAAACACTCTAACCAATATGCTAACAAGCAGTCTGAATAACCATTGAAATAATTTTGCAAACATGCTTATACAAAAACGAAAAAGATCATGAAAAAAATTGTCTGCGTCTATTTATAGATATGAAATAACAAGACACCTCATAAAATCAAGAAGATTTCCTTATTAAAAAAATCAATAAGATGCTTTACACATAATCATATAGGAACCTAATAAAATCAAGAAGAAAACCTTTTTAAAAAAATCAATAAGGCAACCTAATAAAATCAATAAGAAATCCATATAGTTTACAATTTATAAGAAAACCTAATAGAATCCACAAGTTTTTCTCTATGGATTGTTGTTTTTTTGGTGCCAAAAATAACGGAAATTGAGTAAAAAAAAGTTGGGAATAATAAGATTTCTTCTTGATTTTATGTGGTTTTCTTCTTGATAAAATTAATAAGATTTACCACATAAAAACAATAAGGAATCTCTATGAAAAAATCTTCGCTTCTTTCTGCTGGGATACCCCTTAGCCTAAAAACGTTTCATAGAGAAAATCTTATTGATTCTATGAGGCAGTTTTTTCTCTGTGTATTATATTTCTTTTTTCAAAGTGTTAAAAAGTCATAATTTTGTCAATTGCAAAACTCAAATATTTTGCCTATACTTTAACAGCCGTTTGGATTTCATTTCTCCAAATATTGCAAAACTCAACGAAATCGATAGCACGTACAAAATTTGTTTAAAAAAAAAAAAAAGTTGGGGTCAAACTATGATATCCAAAAAACAAAAAAATGCTTGATGTTTGTTGTTATTTTTTGAAATTTTGTTTTAGCAGCTATTTCTATGTTTTCTTAGCTTCTAATTATTTCGCCTTTCAATCATCAGCAACACATAGCAACAGCAGCAGTAGAAGCACTAGCCGAGTTAATAATAATGGCAGCGTCATGATCATCTTGTCTGTAATGGCCATATTTCCTTTATGAGACGATTTACACCACTTTATCAATGTTACAACCATAAAGGCACCTGCTATTTTTATTACGGTTTTTATATTTGTTACACTTTTTTTTGTTTGTTGGCCAAAAACTTTTTGCTGCTTTAGTGTTACTCTAATGCCGTTGGTTGTTTTTCTCTCAAAATCGTTTGTTTGTTGTGCAACATACAAACTGTATTTGTTGTTATGATTTTATTTTTATTTATTGTTTTTTTTTTAGCCAAAAACTTCATATTAACGAACACAAAAAAAAAAGAGTTTGAAGTGTATTAAATTTAGTATTAAAGTTTAAAATAAAAACTCTTTAATTACTTCCTCTTTTGGCGGGTAGTTTATACAAAACTTATACAATAATATCATTAAATACTTTACATGTAAGAAAAAAAAAATAAATAAAAATGAGACACATATATAATTAAAGACATTAAAGGAAATTTAGTTTACCTTCAAAAATTACCTCAAATCGTTTTTGTATATACGAGTTATTAAATTTGGTGCGACATTAATTGCAACATATAACCAAACATATGACATACCTGCAAAGATACAAATAAATAACATAAAATTAGAATAGGATTTAAATATTTTTTGCTTTAACGTATAATTAAATTTCCTTCCGCTTTATTATTAATGTGTTTTTTTTTTATGTCAGAGATTGTTTAGCAAAAACTAAAATTTTTGGTTTAGTTTTTTCTTTGTGAATTTTAGAAAGGAAAACAAGTCAAACTTTTCCTTCAATGAACTGTAATTGCTGTTTTTTTCTATATGTATGCATGTATACATGTGCTCATGTCATGGTTTCGTAATACATAATCTTAATGTAATATGAAAAGTGTTCCTCTTACTTATTTCATAATTTTTCTAATATTTAAGTGATGGTCACAATTTTTTTATGAGTGTAATCATTTATTTTACGATATAAATTACAAATTAGTTAATTTGAAAATCGTGCAGTATTAGTTTATATTTCATATGGTGAACCTCTTGGGAGGTTTCCTTTCATTTGGGCAAGAATAAAGAGTGTGTTAAAGACGATTTAGTTAATATGTAAAAAAAATTTAAATTAAATATTTTATAACAGAAAATTGTTACTAAAGTGAAAAGCTTGATATATTCAACAACTCACAATGTTTTGTTTGTCTGAAAAAGTTCTTCGGCGAAAACTTTTTCACGCCTATCCACCCCTAATTGAAAGTAAAATATATGTACATATGTTGTCATAAACTTTTCATTCATTTAAAGAACATGCACCTGTAAGAGTCACCATTAACTGTAACGTGCTGGTAAGGATCCTTATTGAATAAATACGGGCCAATGATTACATCGGCTCAGTAATTTTTGCGGATGCAACAATACTTCGAAAAGCTTAAGTATTCCAAAAATTTGCTTCTTGGCTGAACTATTGGCTATCGGCTTTAAATAAAAAAGTATTAAAAAAAAATTTAATGAATCGGCACGGGTGTGACCGTGAAAGTGAAATTTTAAGCGTTTGGAAAACATCTTGAATTTGTAGTTTTTAATTCCAGCGTTCATTAAAAAAGACAATCAGTAAAGTTTCGCATAACCTTGCTCGCAGTCCATCAAAAATAATTGCTACTATTAATTAACTTTTTAAATCTTTGAATATTTCAAATGTGCATACTAGGTCACACCCGTCATTTAAAAAGTCACACCCGTTACATTTTATTTTTTTTAAACGTTAGTTTCAAAGAAAACAATTTTGTTTTTCTTTTTTTAACCCCCGACTAAAAAAGGGGTGATATAAGTTTGTAGTGTGTATCTGTCCGTGTCCACGTACAGGCCAAACGGCTGGACCGATTTTCATTTAGTTTTTTCTGTTTGAAAGATGACTTGATCGAGTGGGTTCTTAGCTATGTTTGAAAAAAGTCGGGGGTTTTTAAAATTTTTAATTTTTGTTATTAAATATTTAATACAACCAAAAAGACTGCAGAAATTACTACACCAAAAATTATTGTCTCCTTTTTATGTTTTATAAGTTTGTAAAAAAAGTTAGATTTGTAAGGACAACCCCATTACAGACCAGGCCATTTTGAGCAGAAATTGTGTTATATCATTATTAAATGTTTTTAGGCTAAAGACCTTGGAAAGCGCATATTTTTGTTTTCAACAATAATCATTATATCTCTGAATTATAATCGTTAATCATTTCTAAGCCAGTCTTTAAGTTCAGTATTTTTAATTCTTATAGAATAAATTATTTTCTATTAATTAATGTGATTTTCTAAGGGCCATTATTACCACTTAAAGTTAGTTGAAAGTAGGATTTTGACGGACGTATAAAAACTTTATCATTTGCAAAATTTTACTTTAACCTAAAGTGAGCGATAAATTATGCGCAAGTTTATCTTACCTGGTAAGTTAAATCCATTTTGCAATAATGGAAAGCTTTTTATACGTCCGATAAAATCCTACTTTTAACTAACTTTAAGTTGTAATAATGGCCCTAAAGAAGACATGAAAAAATAAACTCGACTCTAGAAAACGGCATAAACTAATAGAAAATAGTTCATTTTATAAGAACTGAAAATACAGAACTTATGCATGATTAATAGGACATTTATACTTGAATGAAATCTAGTAGATTTTAATTGAAATCTTTATCAAAATACATGCAGTTTACACCAAGTTCTCTTGACATTTAGCAAGATTTTTTGTCCGAAAAAAAAACCATTGACTGACATTTTCCCTAAGCTACAACCAAACAACTGCAATATAGCTAATTCACACACCTTTCTGAGTATAGCATTCTTTTCTAACCGGCTTCAAAATAAGATTCATAAGATTAAATAATAAAAAATTTGTGAGCGTGTCCACCTTACGATCACAAATTTTTTATTATTTAATCTTATGATATTCTAATTTTTTTGATTGCTGCTTTGTTCTTGTAATTACACAATTTGAAAGTTAAAAAAATAGGCGGGGTTGCCACACACCTTAAATACCAAAATAGAAACAATTTGCTACTTAAAAAATGGGCGGAGACACGCCCACTAAAATTTAATATTTTATCTTAAGTGGTTATACTTTACCGATTTTTACAGGACTGAACACGCACCCTGAGCTCTGAAAAACACATAATCTTGCATTTAAAAAATGGGTGGAGGCACGCCCGTTAAAATTTAATTTTATATTTCACGTTCTTCTTCTATCAGATCTTTGCATTGAATTCGGTTTTCATTTGCAGAAAGAATCATTTGTTATAATTTTGAGAAAAAAAATCACTTTTCTGGTTTCTTATTGAGACTTTTACTACGTTTATACGCGCGATATTTGCAAATAAATTAACTCACTGTTTATACGGCATAGCAAAATTACACAAACTTGGTAGCACTTCTATAGAAAACTTACTTATCGTAGGTTGGTTATTGGTTTGCGGCACAGTATATTCAAAATGCATTATCGGCCATGTTCTGAAAAAAATTTCAGTTTGAAATCGCAAAGTTTCAAAAAACGAAAAACAGTGTTCTCTTTATCAGATAATTTAGTGCATTCGAAATTAAATTCGGATAAAATATCTCAAGTACATGAAATCTTAAAACAAAATAAAAAGCTGCAATAAGTGGGCTTTCTTGTTAATTTTTTTTCCTCAAAATTGTCAGTTCCAAAACGAAACGGTTTTCAGAACCTACAGCAAACCAATAACCAACCGACGTTATTGTTTAAAATATTAACCCACTTATGCAAAAAAAATATTTTACTTTAGCTTTAAAGTTCATAGTAGTTGATAAGCACTTTAAGGCTAAAATAGCTTTATTAAAAAATCATATGCAAAAGACAACTTTAAATATTTTGTGATTTAATAATAAATACTGGTAACACCACCGTGTTCAACAACCACTTCACAGCTTATGATGTACAAAATTGAATACAATTTCATTCGGCTATTCAAATATTTTTTTTATTTTATTAAATAAATTTTTATTATCTTGAAGTAAAGTAACCTAATTTAAAAAATATGAGCTTCTGACTTAATAGGAAAACAGATAAACACAACCATGAAGTAAAAGTAAAAAAATGTGAAAAATTATCAAAATTTGTTTTATTCGAATGAAATGAGTATTTGAATATCCAGCTTTTTTTGATTTGTTTTGATTGTATGTACATCACTAAAACATTTTTGTATAATTGTATTTATTTTAATATTTTTTTTATGGATTTTGCTATGTATTTCGAATCAGTTGGATAATTTGGTGATGCTTCCCATTACATGACAGAAATAATAAATTTAAGATAAGAGCAGCCACTTCTAGCTTCATTTTCAGATGTAACATGAATCAGTATGTGCTATATTAGTAAAAATATTTGAGGTACAAAATACACATTTTGGAAATATCAACTTAAAGTAGTCTTAACAAACGTGGGTGCCTACTTTAGAATTTTTTGTGGGTGTTTTTTTAGAGGTACAGAACTTCGAATTGAAATAAAACACAAGAAAATCGTTTTAATGTCCATCAATTTGGCTTTATTGGAAGGATAATTTTATGCCATTAATGTTAAAATATGATTTCGGGCATGTGGCCGCCGCGGGTGGCTCGAATAAAGCCAATTCTACAGGTCCAATTTTCAACCACTTTTTCGAGCATATGGGGCCGTATGTTGGCAATAACGCCACGAATGTTGGCTTCCAAGTCCCCTAACGTTTCTGGTTTGTTGGCGTAGACGAGCGACTTCACATATCCCCAAAGAAAATAATCCAATGGTGTCAAATCACACGATCTTGGTGGCCAATTGACAGGTCCATTCCGCGAAATTATGCGCTCATCGAATGTTTCCTTCAATAAATCGATTGTGACGTGCGCTGTGTGGCATGTAGCGTCGTCTTGTTGGAACCACAACTCATCCACATTCATGCCATCCAATTCGGGAACAAAATAGTCGGTTATCATGGCTCTATACCGGTCTCCATTAACGGTAACTGACTCTCCAGCATTATTTCGGAAGAAGTATGGCCCAATGACTCCACCAGCCCATAGAGCACACCAAACAGTCAGTTTTTGTGGATGTAATGGCGTCTCAAGGGTCTCATGTGGATTCTCTTCACTCCAAATGCGGCAATTTTGCTTGTTGACGTAGCCATTCAACCAAAAATGAGCCTCATCACTGAACAAAATTTTGCGATGAAAATCAGCATCGAGATCAATCTCATTTTCGGCCC
This sequence comes from Tachina grossa, assembly GCA_949987645.1. Taxonomy (NCBI): domain Eukaryota; kingdom Metazoa; phylum Arthropoda; class Insecta; order Diptera; family Tachinidae; genus Tachina; species Tachina grossa. The sequence goes on from OX465275.1 coordinate 34,956,328, forward strand.
ATACACCAAAATCACGACGCATTGCATGGTCTCGCGGCTTTAATTCTTGCACAAGCTGGATCTTGTAAGGTCGCAAGCCAAGATCTTTGCGCAAAATCTTCCATAAAGTTGATGGACAAAGCTCCAATTGCTGTGCACGGTGGCGAATCGATTCATTCGGGTCCTCTTCAACACTTTGCTCTACAGCGGCAATTGTTTCTTCGGTGCGCACTGTTCGACGTCTCTGCGGATGCGTATTATCACATAGAGTAAACGTAGTGCGAAAACGATCCATGGTTAACCGAATTAATTGCTCTGATGGACGATTATGTCGACCATAAAATGGACGGAGCTTGCGGTAAACTTCGCGAACTGAACCATTATTTTCGAAATAAATTTGCACGATTTGCAAGCGTTGTTCTTTTGTCAACCTGTTCATGATGAAATGGCAAACCAAACTAAATATTAATCACTTGACAGCTGACAAAATGGCCGCCAGTTAAAAAAGTGATGCCAACTTAAAGTTCTATACCTCAATAAAAAACACCCATTACAATAATTTTTTTAGAATACAACTTTACTTAACATTGCTTGGCAAAGCTCTATTAAGTTTTTTTGCATAAGACCGTAAATAATTATTTGTTTTGATTGTCATTATTTGCTTCTATCAATGTTTCTTGTGCAATATTTATCCATTTATTGTTTTTTGTTATCAAACATTTGTAAAAGTTGAAACCTCAAGCAAACAGTGTGTTAATCATGAATAGTTTTCTGAATTTGGAAGTCGCAATAAACCCAAAATATGACAGCAATTTACAGTTTTATTTGCAAATAAGCTTAGCGTATTTGATAAATAAAGTTTCGCCACTTAGAACTTATGGCCGAAGTTCAGTTTCGGCTGCAGCATTAACTTAAAATAAGTGTCTTCGGTCAAACATCACTTTCGCTTAACTCTGCAGAAAACTAAAAAAATACTTTTCAAATGGTTTATAAACATACAAGTTAATTTGTAATAAATGATTAACAATTTGCACTTGTAAAATATATATTTTCCTTGTAATTTTTTTAATTAAGTAAATAATCAAGATACTATTTTATTTTCATTAAAAATTTATTGCATTTATAAACGCTTTTCCAAGTGTGTGTGTTTTTTTTTTTTTTTTTTTTTTTTTTTTTTTTTTTTTTTTGGTTAAGCTAACAAAGTCACGCAATGTATTTTTTTAAATAAAATTTAATTAGTAACAATCGCTCGAAGCATTAGAAATATTATAAAATAAATTATCCTGCAAAGTCGTGTTGAAATAGTAAACTTTAATAATAAAAAATTTACAATATTGCTTAAGAAAAAAAACAATGAAAGAGATAACACATTTTTATGGTATTTTTTTTTTTATTAACAAGGATTTTTATATTAAAAAAAGAAAAATATTATCTAAGAGCCCATAAACCATTTTATTTTACTAACTCAAAGCTGTGCCTTGACACACTTAATACTAATAGAGTTAAAAGTGAAAGAAAGACATATTGAGGTTATCATTTGAGATCAATCAGCCGACACAAATTCATTTTTATTTTGGCAATATTTTTTCCTTTAAATAGTTTTCATTTTACAAACGTCATTATAACAAGATATACAATCTGTTGTGCAAAAATATGTTGTTGCATGTTAAAAATTCACATGAACATTTTGTGTGGAGTAATATTTTGAAGAAAAAAAATATGTAATAAAAAAAAAGGTTTTGCGCTCCTTAACGTTTGGCTTGTCAGCGACCAAAAAAAAAGTCTTAAGGGACCTAAGCTGTGTCTTTTACCTTTTTGTAATAAAATCATTGACTAGATGTGTCTTTTTTTATATTTTTCTCTTCGACAATATGTAATAAAGCTATTTTGTGTCAGAGTTATTTATGGTCTGAAAATGACACTTCTTTTTAGCTGCTATTGTATATTTGGTGAACTGTTTCGTTGTTGTTGTTGTTGGTGAGTGACTTAGTTTTGGTTGCATCGTTGAAAGCCCCAGAGACAGTAGCATTTTTAGTTAAGAAATATTTTTACAAAACAAAAAAAAAACATAACAACTTAATTAAAAGTTTACAGTGGGTTGGTTTGTAAAATAAATGGTAATAAAAATATGTATACAATTGTATTAAACTGTTTTTGATTTATGTGAAAGTTGTTGTAAGTAGAGCAAAGGATGTGTGTGGGCTTAAGTTTTGGAGCTTAAGCGCAGAAGCCAATTTAGCAAATTATAAAATAATTGCATTTTCGGACAACATGTTTGTATAAGTTGGAGTAGTGTGCATAAAAATACACTACGTTTGAAAATTGCAAGTGTCTAAAAATAATTGTTTATTATACTATACTACAATTTCAACAACTTTCAACATTGCTCCCTTTAGAACACCCTTTAAATTTTAACTGTTATACATTTATTGTTATAGCGGTTAAGAATTTACATATTCTAAAGGTTATCGAGAAAATAAAGCCTGTGACAGACAGACAGACGGACATAGTAGCGAAAGCAATAAAGTTCCTCTTCATCTTTGGTGTACGTAACCCTAAAGCTGGATTCACCCATTGTTTCCGAACAAAATTTTTGTCCAGACAAAATTTTTTTACTGAGAGTTTTCTGCAGCACGATTCATCCATTTCGAACATTTTGTCTGGAAAATCAAAGCTACCATATGAAATACGTGTGTAAACGATGCGTATTAATTTTATAAGTGGCAGCACAGCGGCAAATTATTACAATTCGCTGTGTATTTTTAATTAATTAATGCAATTCATTCGTTCAGCTCCACATGTATATGTTTTATTTTCCAATTTTCTTTTATTTCTATTGTAATTAATACAAGTATACTCTGTGTTTTTATTATTCATATAAGATGACGTGGCAGCTCAGTTCAACTTTGGCTGAAAAAATAAAATATGTACTTTGTCCGGACAAAATGTAAAATTAAACCAATTCAAACTGAGAGCACTGTTGCCAGAATTGACGATTTCTCTGCATTTTGACGATTTTCACCTCTCCAAATACACTAGCGACGATTTTAGGTGCAGAAATGATGATTTTTCTAAATTTAATATATATGGCAACTTTTAGTATTGCATTTTTAGAGTTGATTTTTTGTTGTGTTATGATTTTTTTGTGTTCAAAATGTTAAATTCTGATATTTATACATAAAATTTTTGTATAACAAAAATGCTAATTATTTTTTTATAAATTATCTGTTTTAAAAATAAATAAAGGGTCCGCCAGATAACTTTTTTTTTTGAAAATGCTATAAAAAAAAAGTACTGAAGCTTCGGCTGTGTGGCACGTAGCGCCGTCCTGTTGAAACCAAATGTTGCCAATATCCTCTTCAATTTTTGTGAACAGAAATTCGTTCAACATGGCCCGATAACGATCACCATTGACTGTAACGGCCACTCCTTGCTCATTTTCGAAAAAAAAATGGCCCAATTATGCCTCTGGACCAAAATCCGAACCAAACAGTGACTCGTCTTGGGTGCGTCGGCTTTTCAATGTATGCGTGCGGGTTTTCTGTGCTTCATATGCGACAATTTTGCTTGTTTACATACCCGCCAAGATCAAAATGAGCTTCATTTGAAAAGATGATTTTTTTTTTTGCAAAATCGGCATCTTCTGTAAGTCGATCGCAGGCCCACTTAGCGAAGCGAAAACGCATTGGATGGTCAGTTGGCTCGTTGAGCGGTAGGATAAAACTAATTATCTGTCAAATCAGACATGAGCTAAGTGTTACCATTCACGAAATAAGCACTAGTTGAAAAAAAACGTTAGATGGCGGACCCTTTATATATGTACGTATGTGAATTCTGATTTCATTTTAAGTTTTTTTAAGTTTTATTTTTAATTTTAATGGTTTTCATGTTTAGGTAATATACATATATTTAATGTATATGTGTATATTTGTTGAAAGCATAGTTAATAAGTTTGAACCATTGTAATAGTTTTTGTAATAAAACAATTAAAATACAAAAAAAATTAATATTTTTGTTTTGACGTTTTTTTTTGACGATTTTCTAAAATGACTTGACGATTTTGACGATTTTTTGCACAGAAATCTGTAGTTTTTGACGATTTCACCCCTAGAAGTTCTGGCAACAGTGACTGAGAGTTGTTCGTAAAAAATATTTTCTCTCTCTCAAGAAGAGAGAATTCAAACTACATATAAAAAAAATTTTGTTCGGAAACAATGGGTGAATCCAGCTTAAGAAACAAAAAATCAATTAAAAACTTGCTTGTGTCCATTAAACTTTCTAATAAAAACTTTAACGGACTCCATTGATTTTTTAATCAAATTTTGAAACAATTAAATTTTTAATCAAACTTTTAATTAATTTTAATTGACTATTAAATTTTTAATCAAACTTCTAACCAATTAATTTTTTAATTAATTAAAAATTCATCAATTAATTCTTTACTCAATTAATTTTTTAATCAATTTATTTTTTAATCAATTAAATTTTTAATCGAACTTTTAATCAATTAAATTGTTTAGCACACTTTAAATCAATTAAAAAAAAAATGAATTTTTAATTGATTATTTGTATATTTTTTTTTTCAATTAAAGTTGTTAATTGGAGAAGATTTTTTTATGACATTTGGCAAGCGCAAATATATAAATGTATTTCAGTTATAAAACAAATAAAATGTTTTACATTTGCACTTTTGCAAGACCATTTCCATCAGAAATACTGAACTCCGCTAATGTTGATTGATATATTTTTCTCTTATTTTGCTACACCCATTTATCATTTTATATTTTGATTATTTTAAGATTATCAGACAAATTTCACTGTTTATTGAATTTAATTTTATAAAATTTTTTTTTTTTTATTTTTATTTTATACGAAAGTCTGTTCAACTTAAATGTCACATGTTTAGACTGCATATTAATGCTTTATAGTACACACTACAAATTACAGCAGTTTAATTTCTTGTTTTCTAAATCAAATGAAAATTTAGGTTAATCATAATAAATTTGTGTTGCTTAAGTGAAATTTACAAAAATTTTCAAACCAAACGGCTGCTATTAGCAGACATTAAATTTATGTAAAATCAAGTTAAACTACTCAAAAAAACATGAAGAAACTTGTGAAATTAAAGTAGTTTGAAAGCGTTTTAAAGCAAAATTATTATTATTTGTATTTTTGACGGTGGTCTGCATTCAATTATTAAAGAGTTAAACTGAAAAAAGTTATCAATCATATTTTCGTTTTTTTTTTTTTATCAATATTTCTGATAATTGACTGTCGTTTTTTAATTTTTTCTTTGATTTACGAAAAGTTTACAGAACAAAATTTGTTAACATAATTTTTTGATTTTAAGAAGCAAATTTTATTTTTTTAAATTTCTGTTGTTTTAAATGTCGCTTTTCATTTGTCACAATTCTATGAAACTTCCATTCAATTCAATATTATTTTTTTTAATACTTCCGCTCGCCAGTCACAGTCTTCTCTGTTGAAAGTTTTTTTTTTATAAAATGCAGATTTGAGTGTGTGTGTGTTAAACGAACAAGCAATTACACATGTTCGTTCGATGGCTCGTTGCCACACCACAATATCAAAAAAAATTTTTTTCGCAAGTCTTGGTGAAACGTAAACACAAGACAAAATCGTCAATATATAATAGCCGCTTTACACAGGGTTTCAATGGAAATAGAATACGAGAATTCAGCGTAGCCCAAGTTACTGAAAGCTTTGTTTTTCGTGTAGGAAGAAGTCTTAGATTTAGTCCAACTGTAATGAATTTAAGGGCCTGTTCCTCTAAATGCAAACGATAGATTCGATAGAATATTTATATTGGAAACAAAAACAAATTTCAGTTTTTTTTAATCGATTTCACTTTACGTATTCGTCAATTTTTTCCTCATTTTTATTTCATAACTCGGTACATTTTTGATCGATTGTAAAAGTACTTATTTTGTCTGAGTGGGTATAGTTTCCAAATGGTCACATTGAAAAAAGTAGGCGAAGACACGCCCATATTATTTATTTATTTTATTTTATGTTATTTTACTTATTAGACTGCTGCGAAACCCATCACCCAACACCTTTGATTCTTGTAATTACACAATTTTAAAGTTGAAAAATAGGCGGGGCTACGCCCATTAAAATGTATTCTTATATTTCACGTGGTCCTACTAAAGCGATTTTTGCAGAGCCACGCCCATTCTTTTTGCAGAATTATTGTTTTTGTTTTAAATATAAAAGTTTAATCGAATCTATCGTTCGCATTTAAAGAACAGGATAAATTAAAAAGGAATTGAACAAATATTGAACTTTAGCCTGATTAAGAAAATTTCACGAAATTTCAATTGTTTATAATTGGTGGCACAAAAAGAGGAATACAATCTTTTTTGTGTTTCAATTGTTCCGTAAAGGAAATTAGTTCCAACAGGTTATCACAGATGTCAGCAAAGTGAAAATTTCAGCTCTTTGGTTTTTAATTGTCCCTCGAGAATAAAATGTCCATATGGGTAAATCCTACGTTGCGGACGTTACATATTATCGTACGCAAGTATGTTTTGCTAATATTAACCCCGTTTGCGTTATGAATGCGATATTTTCATATGGCCTTCATGAAACAACAGTTATTTGAGAGTTCTTTGACATGACATTTAATTATTTGCTTAACTGTTTTTGACGAAAACAATATTCGTGCCGAAAGTTCCGTTGCGGACGTTACAAAAAACGGAAGTAGTTTTGGACGTCAATGTGCATTTGCATTTATTTTAGCAAAACTTGCACAGTAACTAAAAAAATCGAAATACATAAAAGAAAGAGGATAATTTAAGGATTTAAAAAAAGGCTTAATATGAGTTATAAATTTATTGGTTCATCAAAAAAAAATTTAAATTCGTCTGTTGTGGACGTTACGTTGCGGACGTTACACTTTTTCCTACTATCTTATGTATGTAAATAAAACAACAATATTCATTTACTTGAACATTCTTTGGGAAATTTTATTTAATTTTGTATTTTATAGACCCTGTTGTACGTGCCATTTCAATAGTGGGATCATTAGAACGGCCCACAAAATAATGATTTGATTTCACACCAGGAATAATTTTTACATTTAACCAGTTTTGGAATATATCTTGTCTATTGTCACGTTGTCTATTGCCAAGTTTTATTTTTTTAGCAAGAGATGTGCTTGTCTTTAAACGTTCTATATTTTTTTTCCCCGATAAGCTCGCTTTCTTTCAGCGTCTTTACTTTTGTGCAAAATCATTCGCTGTTCATTATTTTTTAAATTATTACGAAATTTTATTGACCTTTCTGAAGTTGAAGTCATTTTGATGTTTATGAAACAATATTAGTAATAACGATTGACAAAGACTCAATTCTAATTCAAACGGTAAATGCAATTTTGATTGATACAATGCAGATGAATATGGCATTAGAACAGCTGGCTTACGTCAATGCATGTCAATATTCAATAAATATATGGTACTGGCACTAGAACAGCTGACTAACCTCAATGCATGTCAGTATTTAATAAATATAATTTTAAAATTAATTCATTCCGTTGCGGACGTTATACACTTTGTCATTCATATATTTCTGTAAAATGCTATGAAAATACATACATAATGTATATATTTATATTTTAAGCGCACTATTGGCTCTCTTTACGAAAAATTACAGCAGTTAAATTTAAAAAACCTTGTTTTTCGTTGCGGACGTTACACACCGTGTGTCCATCTTTACTTAATATTATTTATATCTTCTGAATGCCCTAGCGAGGCGATTTTTACATTTAATTGTAGACAATTGAATAGATTTTATGTTTATAATAAAACGGAAATCAAATATGTTGGTTTTTGCCATTTTTATGAACATCTAAAAAAACATATATTTTAGATAAACAAATAAAAACACGAGGTAGGTGGAGGTATATACCTGCCATTCATAAATGGGTCACCGAAAAAGATTATGCTTTATATATTTTGAAAGTTAAATATATAGCCCATTATTCCATTAATAAATATACGTGGTTTTAACAACTCTAAAATGCTATCATTGGTATACATTATTTCGGATTTACCCATATAGAGTTTGGCTGGTTTTTGCTGTTTGTGTTAAATTCTGAGCTGTTGCGTGTTCTTCCATATGTAGTAAAATTGAATGGCCAACATTTTTGTAGAACATTTCAACCACGCCCTCCTTCTCTTTAGAATATTTTTTTTACGATTTATTAGAGGAAGGCTAAAATTTACTGTTATGTGGGGGAGTTAGAGGGTGAATATGTTCCACAAAAATATATTTCTTAATATTTTCTACAAAGTTGCTGAACATACCCTGCTCCTCAGATAGATGTAAGGAACAAATAGTTTCTCATACCGAAATGCTGCAGGAGCAGGTTAAAGGGGGGGGGGAAATTTTAAATCCCCCTAAAATAAATTCCCGATGTGATCTTTCAAAATGCCGACACACGTATATAAATTTTGGTCTCCTCTAGCAGAATCCATTATTAGCAGCCCACATAGTATTGAAAAAAAGTTCGACATTTCCAATATATGTATGTATGTACATTAAACCAAAAGACTTAACACACAAACTTTTTTTAACATTCCTTAACAGCGACATGTAAGAGACACAAACTGTTAACTCAAATACATAAATAAATTTGCTTAAAGATAAAGGAAAAAATAAATAGAAAAAAATTTATGAAATAAAACAATAATCTTTAGACAAGCAAAACAAACTAACTAACAATAAATAGCCCCTCAGTTTAAAATATCTCCCAAAAAAAAAAAAGAAAAGAAAAGAAATCAATTTATAAACTAGACCAATCCAACGTCATCTGCTTAACGCTTGTAAAATGAAAAGTGTCTTGCAAAAAAACAAAAAAAAAAAAAAAAACTAAACGTTAGATAAAAAATCCAAAAAAATTAAAAAAATTGCAATAGAAACCCATAAAATATTTGGGTCAAACAACAAAAATATAATAAACGACTTTAAAACATGTGGCTTCTTAACTACTCGCAACAGCAGTCGTTGCAAAAACTAAAAATTGCACAGAAGAAAAAAAAACATTTCAAAGCGCGCACACATTATTTTCAAGATGTCAGATAGTGGCAACAAGACTCACTTTTAAAGCTAACGAAAGCAAATGTAGCTTCTAGTGAAGCTTGCAAGTTTTACAAAAATAGATCACAAGAGTACTTACTGAAAGCCTTTACATGTTGCCTTTAACACACATACACACTAGTGATGTAACGAATGTCAATTTTTGATATTCGCGAATACGAATACGAATATTTGAAACGATATTCGCGAATGCGAATACGAATATTATATGCAATATGAAATATTAAAAAATTGTTCAGAACTTCACACTCTTGTTGGCGTACTTTGAAGTTAATAAAAAGTACCCAAAATTTTAATGATCGTCATTTAATAATATTTGAAAATGATACAAAGTACAAATTTTTATAAAAAATTAATGTATTTGTACAAACTAAAATTTTTAGTTATTTATTTAAATTTCGTTTAGGATTTATGCATTTATTCATATAATTTCTTTGGCCTGAAAATGGCCGAATATTCGACAATTCGAACTCGAATACGAATATTCGTGCATCACTAATACACACATACACACACACGTAAACTGTATGTACGTTTACGTACTTCACTATTAAGTTTACGCCGGCCAATTGAAATGGGAGCACATTCTTTATGAGCTTGAAACATATAAAATAGAAAAAGCTGCCAAATTAAAATTATAAAGAAAAACTGTGTGTGCACTTTTGTAGCCTTTAAGCATTTATTACGCAATTTTCATTTTCGTTAGATTTGTCTTGGCGTTTTTTTTTTAACATATTTTCCAAAATAGTTTATAAATAAAAAAGCACAATTTTCAATACTTATTTATGTATTATATGTGTGTGCAAGCATGCAAGAAATATTCGACTCCGCAGCCTCACTCTACACGCAAAGAAAATATATGGTTGTAGAATGGTTGAGAAAACAATATTATGTTCTCTGAAACAAATGTGTGGTCGTCGAAAACTAGTTATTGTTATTTTAAACATTTATTTCGTTACGATATACAGAGTAATGTTTGAATTTAATAATTACATTATCACATCCATAGAAAAATATTATATGGTTAGAGTTTAACAACACAGTTTTGTTAAAAATTTATGACTACAACATAATTTGTATATATTATTATTTAAAAATAATATGATGTAAATAACAATATAATGTTATCCAAAACAATACTATGTTAAGTTTAAAGAAAAAAAATTTCAGAAACATCTGTCAGTTCAGTATTTTGTTTGTAAGCTATCGGTAGTGCACGGGTGATGTTAAACAAATGAATAAATAAATAAAGTATAAACAATAGGGTAGACCAATAAAAATATATAAACATTTGTGTATCTCTTTATACAGACATGTCTGTATGTCGTGTAAGTATACATTTCTATGATTAAAAAACAAAATAGTATTATTATATTAAATAATACTGTGGTCGTGGTCGTATTTAACAATATTAATATAATATAAGAACATGGTATGGTGAGTCTCAATTATATTTTAGTCACATCTAACAATAGTGTTGTCATATTTACAATACTAAGATTAGGTGTAACAAAGTTCATTGTTTTTGTAGATAATATTATTATTAGCTCAGATAATAATATTATTAAAGTTTTCAATAATATGATTTGACTGCAACCATATAATTCAATCATAGTATATATGTTGCTGTTTGATTATGTTTACCTCAACCATATTTTTTCTTTGCGTGTACTAAAGTCAGTTTACATTTAATCCCAGCAAGTTAACAAAGTTTCAAATATTTCCTGTTTTGTTGTTTATATGCTGATTTTGTTTTTAGTTTATTGTGCTATTTTAAATATAAGATATTAGATATTTGCTATTGCACAGACTTTATAAGATTTGAATACTTAATGTCTTTTGACTTTAGTTGGCTGGTGTGTTATTTTTTGTTTTCTTGTATTCTTTTTGTACAGCTTTTAAATTATAATGATAAATTCATTTTATTCATTTTATTATGTCAAACAAATTATGTTGAAATTAGTTAAATCTTGTGTTATTTGCTGTACTAGATTATTTATGTGGTACTGATGAAAATTATAGCAAAAAAAAAAAAATAAATAAAAAATAGTAAATAAAATATCTATATTATTTTGGAATTTTTTTAAGTTTTAAGATTTCTTTTTATGAGTTTTAACTGCCTCACAGTGGACATTACTTACTTTTAAGAAAATTAATTTAATAAAAATGTATTGACATATCGTATGTTTATATCTGAGCAAAATCTAGATTTCTGAGCGAAATCTAGTTAATTTTGACTAGATTTCCCATACAAATCAAAATTTAGTTTAGTGTTTTTTTTTTAATTTTCCAAAAATCTTATAATACAACTAAAATGTATGTACTACAAACATACAACCCTTAAGAAGCAAAACTTCAGCAGTATAGCTACTTGTGCAGAAGTTGAAGAAGTCAAGATTCATATACAGTACTAATTCACACGGTGAAATTTATGACGTCTATTTTTCTTAATTCTCTTTTGAGATTGCTTCCAAAAATTCCTTGCATTCATACGATGTTTTTTTTTTGGACGTCTAATTTTACTTCTCTCCACCCATATAGCCAATAAGCTAGAAGAGTAACAATAAAAAATAACAATAAGATAGAAGAGTAACATTAAAACGTAACAACAATAACAACAAGAGCAATGTAAAGAGAAATATGAAAAAAAAACCATGAAAAACAGAAATCAAGTCATTTTTTCTACCCCTCTTACTTCTCTACACCGTTCGCTCACAAACAAAAAGTGACGTCGAAAAATAGACTTTATAAAAGTCTTCGTGTGAATTAGGTGACACAATTTATTTGTTGTTCTAACATCCAGAAGAAGAATAATTTAGAAATGATTTGAAATTGTTTGACTTTTGTGTTTAGTTTAACTTTCACAAGAGTGTTTTTAAGAAGAATAAAATTCTTCTCATATTATGAGTTTTTTTTTTTTTTGCTCAAAAGTTAAAACGAGAAAATCAAAAACTTTTAAATCGTCCATTTTCCAATTTTCTCCCCCATAAATTCGAATGTTAAACACTGTTAAACACATGCTATTCATTTTTATTTTCTAAACTTCTACTTCAATAGATGTAGCAAAAAAATTTGTCGATTTATACGACAATCTAGGCACAAAACATCATCCAAATGCCTGATTGATTTTATTTTCCTAAACACAATCAAACTGCCTGCTGGGGTTTTAATTTCCTCATTATTTGTTCTTAAGGGTGCTCTTTTTAAATATTTTTTTTTTAAATTATGATATCAAAGAAAACGTATAACTCTGTAGAATTTCAGAAAAGTTTTTTCTTTACCCTACGTCTATACCTGATATATTTTTATCATGACAAATGTCAATTCCATGAAGAAAAAAGAGCTAACATAAAAAAATTATTTTTCAATATAAAATTTGACTTTTGTTATGATAAAAGTATATCAGGTTTAGACGTAGGGTTACGCTGCCTAAAGAAAAATATAAATTTATTTTTAAGAAATATTCTTCCAAATTTTAATTCAAAACCTAATAAAATATTAATAAAAAAATAAATTCAGTAAAGTGCGACTCTGACTCGCGCACGAAGGGTTCCGTACGAACACTAGATATGTAATTTAATACAAACTTCATCCTATATAATATATAGTTTTGGCATTTTTTTCGTTTTTGGGGTCTTTTAGGTTTTTTTGTTTTGGCGTTTTTTGCGTTTTTTCGGTTTTGGCGATTTTTTTAAGTTTTGGCTTTTACTTACTTTTGACACTTCATTTTCTTGTTTTGGCGATTTTTTTCGATTTTTGGCGTTTTTTCATTTTGGCGATTTTTTTTTGCGATTTTTTTCATTTTTGCATTTTTTTTAATTTAAATTTTTTTTTTTTGTTTTGGCGACATTTTCGCGTTTTGGCGATTTTTTTCGATTTTTGGCGTTTTTTATTTCATTTTGGCTTTTTTTTCATTTTGGCGATTTTTTCGAATTCGGCGATTTATTTTAGTCTTAGAATTTTTTTTTAATTTTGGCAATTTTTTTCGTTTTGGCGATTTTTTTTTATTTTTGGCGATTTTTTTTGGTTTGGCGATTTTATAATATTCGGTTTTTTTTTTAGTTTTACCGTTTTTGAAAATTTCAAGTGCTTACCTCTTACGGTTTCCAAGATATAGCAAATTGTCAAAATTACATAGTCAAAATTGCATTAACTGATGGACCACCCTTTAATTTAATTTTTTTTAAATTTTAGTGTTAATTGTTGTAGTCTGTATAAAAATACACTAATTTTACAAATTTCGAGTTTCAATATACATATGTTCATACAATTGTATGTATATTACATGGGATTTTAACATATTTCATTGCTCGTTTTGGAACACCCTTTAATTTTTAATTCTCATGTATTTGTTGTTGTAGCGGCCAAGGTTCTACATACTGTGTCCAAATTTCAGGTCCGTAGCTCTTACGGTTCCTGAGAAAATACCGTGTGACGGACAGACGGGCAAGACGGACAGCGTAGCGAAAACAATAGGGTTCCTTTTCACCTTTGGTGTACGGAACCCTAAAAAGAGTTTTATTTAGTGCAAAAAACAGGCATATAATACGCTCATTTTTCAACCCAAAGAATAGCAAGTGCATCTTGACATGATAAAGACACAACAAATAAGTTTATAAAAATCTGCATATACAGGCTGTTTTTTATTGAGGTATAGAACTTTAAGTTGGCATCACTTTTTTAACTGGCGGCCATTTTGTCAGCTGTCAAGTGATTAATATTTAGTTTGGTTTGCCATTTCATCATGAACAGGTTGACAAAAGAACAACGCTTGCAAATCGTGCAAATTTATTTCGAAAATAATGGTTCAGTTCGCGAAGTTTACCACAAGCTCCGTCCATTTTATGGTCGACATAATCGTCCATCAGAGCAATTAATTCGGTTAACCATGGATCGTTTTCGCACTACGTTTACTCTATGTGATAATACGCATCCGCAGAGACGTCGAACAGTGCGCACCGAAGAAAAAATTGCCGCTGTAGAGCAAAGTGTTGAAGAGGACCCGAATGAATCGATTCGCCACCGTGCACAGCAATTGGAGCCGACTAACCGACTATTTTGTTCCCGAATTGGATGGCATGAATGTGGATGAGTTGTGGTTCCAACAAGACGGCGCTACATGCCACACAGCGCACGTCACAATCGATTTATTGAAGGAAACATTCGATGAGCGCATAATTTCGCGGAATGGACCTGTCAATTGGCCACCAAGATCGTGTGATTTGGCACCATTGGATTATTTTCTTTGGAATTGGCTTTATTCGAGCCAGCCGCGGCGGCCACATGCCCGAAATCATATTTAAACATTAATGGAATAAAATTAACCTTCCAATAAAGCCAAATTGATGGACATTAAAACGATTTTCTTGTGTTTTATTTCAATTCGAAGTTCTATACCTCTGAAAAAAACACCCTATATATTTTTTTAAACTTAAACAACTTTTACAAAATCTCATGAACGACCTGGATTTTTGTTATAGTTTTTACACTTCACTCAACATTTTTTAATCAGCTTTTAAACAACTATAATTTACACATTCCTGGTGACAGGCAAAGCTTGTATTAAACGAAATGATTAAATTGCTTGTATATGCCCGTGTCTTGCAGCTAATCAAATAGCTTGTGCTTTACAAATATAGATAAAACAGAAATTATCTGGTGACAGACAAGCAATTTGCTTTTTTTTACGTAAAATTTTTGATATACACAGAGAAAACCGATTCGTTGTGACAACCGAATTTGTTGCCAATTGAATTTTGGCGGTTGCAGCAACTATCATAGAATTCTGCTATAGCGACTGAAATTTTCTTGTGGTTTCACTATATTTTAATTATAACCCTCAACTCAACAATGTCATAATTGGTACTTGTAAAAGAAAAATTGGCCTTGCTTGCTGAAATAAAAATAAACAATAAACGCAAATAAAAATACACAATTTAAGAAATTTATTATTTGACATATTGTCATAAGTTTATTTTAATTGAAATTTATTTCCTAATGGTGAAGCATGTCTATATACATTTCTTCAACTACACATTTTGAAAAGCCACAAACTTGTTATCTTATGCACAGACTTTCAAAAACCATTTGAGAATTCAAAAATCATAATATCTTTGAAAGTCACAAAAGTTAATTTTTTAATGTGCTGCTATAAACTATGATAGTAAACTCAACCTCTAGTTAGTTGCAGCAACTGATTGAAAGTTTTTATTTTAATTTTATTATAGAACGACAATTTTTTAGTTGCTAATACCAAAAGTTGGTAGTTAAATCCAATTCGTAATATTTTATTCGGTTGGGTTAACCAATCAGTTATAATTAGTCATGACAAAAGCATACGCTCGGTTGATGCAATCAATTTAAGTATTGTCACAATCATATCTTTGTTACAATTATGTCCTTATGGCAATGAACATGGATTGTTTTTTGGATTAACAGAAAATTGATAGCGTGAACTGAAATAAAGTTAATGCAAATGATATTTTATTGGACTAACCGTTTTCCAACCAAATCTTTTTTCTGGGTGTAAGTGTGACTATAGTAGGTGACTGCATCGTATGTTGTTTAACACAATTATGTATATCCAGCTAGCACTTGATTGATAATTTTTTGCAGACATATCTTATGTGATTCTTTTGAGATCACTTTTGATGATTAAAAACTGATTTATTACTGATTCACTTACGATTCCTCTATATGATCAAATAATGATTACTTTAAAATAGAGGAACCAAATGCAAAGAAACCGCAATTTAATGATTTAATACTACCAGAAAATTGCTCAAAAATTAATCAGCGAAAAGCTGCAACTTATAAATCAAAACGCGTCATATTAATTCAATAAAATTCAATATTTAGTGTTTTTTGTGGGAATTGTTACAATTTAAGTTTAAAATTTTTAAACGCACTAATAATCCCAAATTAATATTTAACTTATTAAGTAAAATATTTTTTTTTTTATTAAAAATACATTGAAATTGATTATTGAGGGGTTTAGCTGGATCCTATGCGCATTTCACTGTTGCTAATGCAGATCATCAGGGAACCTTTACCCAAAGTTTCTTAGAACAACTAGAGTTATTATGTTATAAACTTTCATTTAAACAAATGAGAAGCTCAACAACAAATAACAAAGTTGAAACAAGAACTCAATAATCAACATGTTTGTTTTATTTTCTTACTTTACCATTAATACATTGGCCGACTTTTTTCAGCTTCAAACTGTAGTCGTAAGAGTATGTAAAAAAAAATAAATGTAAATGAGGTAGTTTAGACGAGAACAATTTTTAAGCGCACAATTTTTTTTCTTTTCCAAATTACGCGAGACTAATTCATCTGGCACAAAATGTATACGTATACACAGCTTTGTGTGTGTTAGTGTTTTTCGTATTCATTTAACACTTGCCGTTTTTTAATTTGTGTATGTATTAGTTTTAATGTAGAAACAGAATAAAGTCTGCAACTTCAGGAAAATCGCTGACAAATTAATCAAGCCCATAATACTTCAATGCTCTCTAATTTTTGTTTTATTTTCTTTTGTGCTTATTTTTCTTTGTAGTTTTGTTTACAAAATGTATGAAATTTATTGAAAGTATGGTAACATTTTTGTGAGAATGAACATTGATATGTGAGAGTATAAGAAAAAACGCTCTCAAAATAAAATAGATTCTATCTCACGACCGGTTTCTGCGGCTGTTTTTTTGTGTCAATTTGTATGGAAAATGTGTCGAAGCCGGTATTCTGTATAATCATTTATGCTGCTAAAGCGGGGTTGTAGCTGGTTGAAAAGTTATGCCAACCGCAAAACCACTCACTTTGCCTCTCTCACCTACAAACTGGCATGTTATGCCAGCACAATTATGCCCGTGTAAATCAGTGCAATAACAACAACAGCTATTTAAGTATAGAGTGTTGCCACACAAGTATTTTTTTTGACCGGGTGCAGTCAATTTGATAATTAGTGTTTTTTATGGGAATTGTTAGAATTTAAGTTTAAAATTTTTAAACGCATTAATATTTAATATATAATAGCAAAATTATATTAAAATACTTTAAATTAATAATTTTCAACTTCGAGTTAGTGTTGATTTGATTTGTTTATTGAATTACATTGAATCAATTTTGTTTAAAATTCTAAACATATTATTTTATATCTTTTATTTCATTAAATTTTTAGTTAAATTGAAATTGAAATTGCAAAATATTGAAGTAATAAGAAGCATATTAAAATCTACCGGATACCACTTTAAGGGCCATTATTACAAACTTACAAATAGTTAATTTTAGGATGTTATCATCTGGCAGGTAAATATATTTTGATTATTACAAGTAAAACTTAATGTAAAAGTGACTGATAAGCTAACAGCAGGTTTGTCCTCATGGTAACTTTCAAAGTGAACTTTAAGCATTTTTACAGTCAAAGTAGCCGGTATATACACCAGTGTTGCCACAATACATCATTTGTATTATTTATTTTATCGGACAGTTGTAATAATGGAAAAAATTAATGGTCACTTTATCGTTCACGTTAGCTAATGTTAAGGTTAACTAGCAGGAACTTTATCTTTAGGTTGTAATAATGGCCCTAAATGAATGTGTAACCCATATCATATCAATAAGACGACAATACTGTTCCATAAGAGTTCAATCAATATTAACTAAGTGCCGAAAAATATTATTTCTATATTTGATTCCATATTAAAATTATCAATATAAATTAATATTTTTTAATATTGAAATAAAAATTTGCATCATGACTAGACTTTCTTCGTTAATTTTTTTTTTTTATTGTATCAATGTGACTTTTATTAATTTTAAATTGTTTTTTCTCTGGGTGTATGATTGATTCATCTGTAGATTATCATTTTCTCATAACGAAAAATGAGCTCATATGCGGTCATTTTTCCCGACAACCTGATTCGGAAACGATTCGATTATGATATAAAATGTTTTCATAAAAAAAAAATTAACAAAGAACGAAACAAGAAGTTGAACTACGTACAAAATAAATAACTAAATAAAATAAAATAATAATAACAAAAATTAAAAATATTAAAAACCGCCTACTTTTTTCAGAAAAGATGTTATATCCTCTAAACGGCTGAACCGATTTTTTTTCATAGCTACGAACCCTCTCGATCAAGTCATCTTTCAAACAGAAAAAAACTAAATAAAAATTGGTCCAGCCGGTTGGCCTGTACGTGGACACGGACAGACATACAGATACACAGATACACAGTCACAAAGACACACACTACAAATTTATAACAACCCTTTTTTTTAGTCGGGGGTTAAAAAATAAAATAAAACAAAAATAAAAATAATAAAATAAAATAAACTAAAAAATAAAAAATTAAATGAAATAAAATAAACTAAACTAAACTATAAAATAACAAAAATTAAAATATTAAAAACCCCCGACTTTTTTTCAGAAAAGATATATCTTCTAAACGGCTGGACCGTTTTTTTTTTCAAACATAGCTAAGAACCCTCTCGATCAAGTCATCTTTCAAACAGAAAAAACTAAATGAAAATCGGTCCAGCCGTTTGGCCTGTACGTGGACACAGACAGACACACAGATACACAGACACACAGACACACACTACAAACTTATAATACCCCTTTTTTTTAGTCGGGGGTTACTAAAATAAAATAAAATAAAATAATAAATAAAATAAAATAAAATAAAATAATAAATAAAATAAAATAAAATGAAATAAAAAATAATAATATGTGACCTTCTCCGAGAAAAGGGACCTAGTGTGTGAAAATGAAGTTTTGAGAAAAACTAATTTCGTCTTATTCTACACCCTTTTAGGTACCAGAATCCACTCTTAAGTCCAAACCGGTTTTTTGACACACTATATCCCTTTTCTCGAAAAAGGTCACATATGTATACAAAAAATATATATAAAAAAAACTAATGGCATGTTTCACAATAACGAAACGAAGCTTTCGACTTACAATTTATATTGAGAACAAAAACAAATTTTCATATTTTATTGTGGTTTTCAGTATAAATTTTCAGTCGAAAGTTTCGTTTCAGTTTTCTTTCGTTATTGTGAAACAGGCCATAAATATGATGTAATTTTCCGAAATAGTTTATAAAAAAAAAGTTTAAAAAAAAATCAACAAACAACTTTTTTGTTTTAATTTAAAACAATTCAAAATTTAGTGCGGAACTTAAATTATTTCCAATCATTAATTGAGTTATTTCTCTTATTTTAAATACTTTCTTTCTTTTAAGCATCTAAGCGAAATATTTGTTTTATCTTTAGTTAAAAAAAATCCTTTTCTTTAAGCTTTCCATTAGTTATGCTTTCGATTTTTAGTTTTAAGTAAGCGCTTTTAACAAGAAGTGACTGCAGTGGCTGCTGTAGCTTCCCAGCAAAAAATTTCAAAAAAGCTAATCGAGTTTGGAATTAAGCATTTTTGGTGGAAGCTGTTCTTTACTGGATTACCAACTTAATGATTTTAACAAGGCGTGAGACTAAAATAATCAATTCTTGAGAAGTACTTACCTTTTTTATTTAGAAACTTGCTCACGTAATCTATTTAATCTAAAAAAATCATTCTCTTCATTTAGCAACTTGTACATAATCTTTTTAAATTTTAGGTAATGAGATTTGTAAGCGAGTAATGAAATTTGGCAATCAGAAAAGTAAATCATTATATAGCAAGTAGTTCTGATGGTAATGTGTAATTTTTTGCTGGGTTGTGTAGTAAATTTGAAAAAATTTACATTTCATGTCTCTGGAGGGGCTTGTTATGTAGAATTTCAACACCGCTCAACACTCAAACATACATACACACACATCTTAGCAATCCTGGCAGCAATGGACCGTTACTAGCGCAAAAATAAAGAAAAACAATTTAAATGAAATCAGAGCTGAGCAGAGCACAGCAGCTTAAATTTTAAAGGAGAGTAGAGTTGTGGCCAGGCTTAAGTTTGTTTTATTTTGTTTCAACAAGAAAATAAAATCATGACAACTTGCTCCAAAATTATGCCATAAAAAAAGTGTAAGTGCAAGAAGTGAATGTATGCCGCCGCTGTTAATAAAATCACAAGTATAAACAAAAAAGTGTAATGAAATAAAAATGTAAAAAAAGAAGTGGGCCAGTGGATTGCATAATATTTATTTTTTTTTTCTAAATTCGAATGTTAATAGATTTTTAGCAATTTGATTTTGTACCACTAAGAAATAAAAAAAATACTGGCCGCAATGTGTCGATAATATCGTTCTTTGTAAGCCTTTTAAGTTTTAGACAAATAATGATTTTATATACAAAATAAATTCAACAATTTTTTTTTAAAAAATAACGTGATCTGCGTTCATGCAATTGTCAAATTTTTGCCAACACCACGCCCAATATGCTGACAGTTGTAGAGTGCCATGACAATAGTTGGCGGCACTAAAGTACAAACATATTTATTTCTTTTCTTTTCTTAAAAATCATTATTTTTGTTTGATACGCCAAGCTAGACAATAATTGCAAAGAAAAAAGAAAAATTGGAGCGTTTAAAATTTGAATGTTTAAACCACAACACAAAATGTATAATACTTCAGTTAGAGAGAAAGAGAATCGTTTTTTTTAAAGAAAATTAGCTTTGCTTGAATTTGTATGGCTGACTTAAGTGGCCCAAATCTATTTATTTCTATTGGTATTTTAAGCATTTTTTATGATTGTTCGCCCTTAAATTGTTTGATAGACAGATTTTGGCCACCACGAAGAGTGAATTTTAACGATTTGTCAAATTTGTAATGCCACACACAAATTTTCTATCTTAGGTACTTTCATTGTGACGGGTGTGACCATGATACTCAAAGTTTTTTGTTTTTGTTGTAATTCAAAAATATAAAATTGAAAATTAAAACAAAAAACGATATTGTCTGGAATGGCAGTTAGTAAGTTGGTAGACCAACATTTTTACTAGCAAAATTGTCTTTTAAGAAAAATTTTAAATTTACATTTGAATTGCTGCAGCGACTGAAAACTAATTAAATTTTTTTTGTATAGGTATATTAAGCATGTTTCATGATTGTCCTCCCCTCTGAACTATATGGCAGATAGCTTTTGGCCACCACGAATGAATGATTTGTCAAATTTATAATCCTCCTCTGAGGACTTCCAGTGTGCGGGTGTGATAATGATTATCAATTTAAAAAAACTATAATTAAAAAAGAATGCCATATCCAATTATTTTAGTCTTCAAAATATTTAATAATAAGCTAGACACTGAAAAAAAAAACATAATTTCTGTTCATATAATAATAATAATAGTGACGGGTCGCATCCGTTTTCACAAAAATATAAAATTTAGAATTAAAAAAAAAAGGAAAAAAGCGGCTATCAAAAGTGTGTGCCGGGTGTGACCTTAAAAATTTCAGTTTTTACTTAAAGAATTATTAATTTTAGCAGTTGCTGCACAGTTTTGTATAAAATCCTGCGAAGCAGATATTTGTGGAACATTTCAACCCTCAATTCTCTTCCGTATGGGTAGTGTTTTTTTTTTTTTTTTTTTTTTGGAAACGGAGCAATATATTCGTATTTAAACTTAAACAGTTGACGTCCCTTTTCACAATGTCTGATTAAGAGTTAACGTGAACTTGAACTGAAAGTTCTTCATACAAAACTTGCCGTTAAAGTGCCTGTTAGCTTTTAATCCTCACAAAAACATAAATGTGAAAAACGGCCAAGTTCCTATCCAAAATTTCAGCCATTAAAAGTTGTGAGATATAAATTTTGACCAAGTTCTGCTTTGCCACAATACCTAACACAGAAATATATTATGTATTATATAAATTTGTAATCGTAATTCTAGATAATCTGCCAACTTGACAACATTTTTATCAATATAAATAAATGAATATTTATACATTATTTTCTCCTTTTTTGGAAAGGTAAAAATATTGCCAAGTTATCAGATTATCTAGAAATTATATGACACCCTTACGATTAGACCTACTTGTATATCAAGTTTCAGCTCCTTAGCGAAACTTTTAATTTTTAAGTTTTATGGGCGCAGCCCCGCCCCTCTAACTAAAATTTTCGGGTTTTTAGACTTTTCTAGTTGGTTTTTCACCTCGACCTACTTGTATGTCAAATTTCAGCTCCTTAGCGCAACTTTTAACTTTTAATGTTTATGGGCGTAACCACGCCCACTTTTCCAAAGTAAATTTTTTTTGGGTCAGTGCTTATTATTTGTGTCTAGTTTCGTTACAAACGGATGATAATATCTAGATAAATAGCATATCTAAATATGCTGAGCCGCAGGGCATTAAAATGAGGTTTAAATTGTATGGGCGTGTCAACGCCCACTTTTTTAATGAAAAATTTATAGCCTTGCATTATATATGCCGAATTTCAATAAAATAGCTTCCATGAAGCGCCTTAGATTACCATTTTTATTTGTGATCTTTATGGGCGTAGCCCCGCCCTCCTGGCAAAAATTTCCAGGTTTTCAGATTTTTTTATTTTATTTCTCACCTAGACCTAGCTCTGTATCGAATTTCAGCTCAATAGCAGAAATTTTAATTTTTATGGGCGTAGCCAGCCCTCCTGGCAAAAATTTTCGGGTTTTCAGATTTTTCTGGTTCATTGCTCACCTAGATCTTCTCGTGTACCAAATTTTAAGCTCTCTAGCTATAGCGGAAGTGCTTCATCAATTTGATGAGTGTGTCAGTGGTCAGTGGTCAGTGAGTAATGCATATGCAATTTTTGCACCTCTATATCTCCGGAAGCTTTCATTGTAAAACTTTCAAACTTCGCATATGAAGTTATATGTATTTATTCTAATTAGGATTTAAATATCATAATTTTACGATTGCGGGGAACAAAGTTATGAGGGGGGTAAAAACAGTTCGTGTAAATATACACACTGCGTGCATTGGCCAGAACTTGGCCTGGCTCACTGCCGTGCCAAAAGGGGCTCCATGAAAAATCGCCCAAAACCAAATCGCCCAAAAGTAAAAATTTAAAATCGACCAAAATTTCAAAATGAAAAATCACCCAAAAAAATGAAAAATCGCCCAAAATTTTCCAAATGAAAAATCTCCCAAAAAAATTCAAAATTATATATAGTAATTTAATTTTTGTATTAAAAAGAAAAAAGAAAATTTATAGAGAAGCGTAAATAATATTCGTTTGTTCCCGAATTTTCTACACCATGGCGTTCCCCGAGACGGCGTTGCCTAATCAAGATTTCTGCCTTGCAAAGTTTTCCTGCTTAAGAACGATTTTTCATGGAGCCGTAAAAAGGTCCGTAAAGGGTTTTACAAAAATGTTCACCTTAAAATTTTGTTATTCTATGTCTGCGAAAAGCTAAAAGACGAAGATTTTCTTGTTAAGTATAGTTGAGTGTTCTTTTCAAATTGCTGGTTTCAAAAATGATAAACTCAGCAAAGTGCAACTTTGACTTGCACGCGAACTACGGAGACTACATAATTGCGGTATTCACAAGGGTGTCTTAAGTGTCCTAAGTGTCATAATGTCTTAACATTTTAACATAGTTTAAAAAAATTGTTGTTGTGGCTCAAACAAAACGGTCATAAAGTAATAAGACTTTCTCAGCTATGTTTATTGTTTGTCATAACTACATGTAGAAATGCGTGAGAGTTTACCAAAGGAATTGAGAGAGAGAGTAAAAAATGTACAAGGTGTTAAAACCAAAATACAAATAAGTACAATATTTATAATTGTAAATTATAAGGGGTTGCTCACAGCAGTCATATATTTTCGTTTTATAACTTTAAAACGTGTTAATTTATGAGTACCATTTGAATACCCCAAATTTGTATGTAATAACATACGATTATCTTACCTGATGTAGAATTTTTTTAAATTTTAAGAACCCGGTAAGCTTTTTCTCATCTAGAATTTTATTTATATTTCAAATAGCGGGTAACCTTTTCCCCCTTTTATGGTAATTTTTAAATTTTTTAGCGTTTTTAGTTTTGGTTTTGTTTTATCGTTTTTCTCAATTTTTCGGTTTCCGGCTATTTTTTTTTAGTTCTGGCGATTTGTTTCGTTATTGGCAATTTTTTAATTCATGACGACTTTTTTTCATTTTGGGGATTTTTATCGGTTATTGGCAATTTTTTTTTTCTCAAATAACAATATTTTTAGTTTTAAGGATCTTTTTTTAGTTTTATAGTGATTTCACACTGAAAGTTAATACATGGTTTTAACGTTAAAACCATAAACAGCTGATTTTGCATTCACACTGCAGGTTTGTTACATTCAGGTTTTAACTCACAGGCTGTCGAATAACTGCGCAAATTAAAATAAATCTCCTGAAGAAATGCGTGCATTTTTTCTGTTTTTTTAAAAACAGTTGTTGGACAAACTGTACAACAGTTTTTGTTAATATGAAAAACTGAGATATTTCACAATGCGCTCTAAAATGGAAATTATTTTATATTTTGTAACTAAAATCTTTCTAAATTATGGAACTTCTTATAGAGAATGAAGTGCTAGAATAGAGTTATTATATATATATATATATATATATATATATATATATATATATATATATATATATATATATATATATATATATATATATGTACAAGTCTTATTTAAGCTTTAGATCCTTTTGTATGTAAATAATTGATAACAATCTTATTATTTTATCGATATTTCTTTGCAACGTTGTGTAGCTTCTTCAGGAAATAATAAATTATTTTAAATTTACTAATACATATGCATACATAATGAAATATACATTTATGACATATTGAAAAAATTCAAAAGTTCAAAAAGCTTTTTACAACGTTGCAGCGAAATATCGATAAAATAATAAAATTGTTATCAGTTATTTACAAAAGGACCTAAAGCTTAAATAAAACTTGTATATATTAAACTAAAAGGTCGAATAAATTATTATAATGTTACTATATAAAGGGTGTCCCAACAAGAACGCAAGATTTAAATTTGGCGCCATTCGAAATGTCATTGTTTGACATTTGAACAATTGTTATTGTTTGCTAGTAGAAGGTACCAGGTTAGTAAAAATGGAGCGCTATACGAATGAACAACGCATTCTCATTGTGAAATTGTTTTACCAAAATGGTGAAAGTTTTGCGGCTACAGTTCGCAAATTTGCGATCAATTTGGAGTCACAATAATGCTCCAAAATAGTCAACTGTAAAGACATTAGTGGATAAATTTGCCGAAACTGGGACTGTTAGTGATGTAAAGACAAAAACGCCCCTTCGACCAGGTCGATCGACCGAAAATGTCGCAGCTGTACGTTATGATGTCGCGCAAACGCAGGTCAAGCGCAAACAGTCAATGGTGTTCAGTATCGTGAAATGATAACCAGTTTTTTCGTGCCTAGAATTGAAGAAATTAATGTGGAGGGAATGTGGTTTCATCAAGACAGTGCCACATGTCATACAGCCACAGAAACAATTCAATTGCTGCATCAGTCATTTCCCGGTCGTGTTATTTCGCGTTTTGGAGACCAGAATTGGCCGCCTAGATCGTGCGATTTAACACCAATAGACTTTTTTATTTGGGGTTTTTTGAAGTCGATGATTTACGAGAATAAGCCGACGACGACTCAAGCCTTAAAAGAGGAAATTGAACGATGCATTAATAAAATACCGCAGCATTTATGCAAAACGGCCATTGAAAATTTCATTAAAAGATCGCGTGTGTGCCAGCAAAGCCGCGGCGTCCATCTGCCCGATTTGTTGTTCCACACATAACCTCATTTTGTCTACTTTACGATATAATAAAGTTTCACGATTTTTTTTTTTAATATCTGTGTTTTATTTAAAATTTAAATCTTGCGTTCTTGTTGGGACACCCTTTATAATAACAAAAATTAAAAATTTTAAAAAGTCTGGACTGATTTTCTTCAAACATAGCTAAGAACCCTCTCGATAAAGTCATCTTTCAAACAGAAAAAACTAAATGAAAATCGGTCCAGCCGTTTGGCCTGTACGTGGACACGGACAGATACACAGACACACAGACTACACTACACTTCAAACTTATAACACCCCTTTTTTTAGTCGGGGATTAAAAATGGTTTTAAGTTAGTTTTAACAACAATAATTTGTATGGTATAACCAGGTAAAACAACTTTTATTAAAACCATGTCAGTGTGAAAACGCTATTAGTGCTTTATTTTTTTTTAGTGATTTTTTCAGTTTTTGGTGATTTGTTGGTTTTTTTGGCGACCTTTTTACTTTCCTTGATTTTTTGCATTTAAGCGATTTAGTTTATTTTTGGTGATATTTTTCATTTAAGCGCCTTTTTTAATTCGATTCGGTAGATTTTGAGTATTTACGAAAGTAAATTTTTTGAAAAAATTAATTTTTTCAAACTATTTTTTAAGCTTTAGGTCAGTAAATTTTATATATTTTTAGTTTTATATCGATATTTCGTTAACCTTTGGTTAACTTCTTCAGGAATATTCTTATTTTATTTTTTTGTAATTAGTTTTTGTCTTTTTTCTCTTTTTAATCAGAAAAAAATTATTTTATGGTCAGAAAAAATAAAATAAGAATAATCCTGAAGAAGTTAACCAAAGGTTAACGAAATATCGATATAAAACTAAAAATATATAAAATTTACTGACCTAAATCTTAAAAAATAGCTTCATTGAACATATAAAATAAATTCAGTAAAGTGCGACTCTGACTCGCGCACGAAAGGTTCCGTACGAACACTAGATATGTA
Organism: Tachina grossa; assembly: GCA_949987645.1. NCBI lineage: Eukaryota > Metazoa > Arthropoda > Insecta > Diptera > Tachinidae > Tachina > Tachina grossa. The sequence goes on from OX465275.1 coordinate 34,983,116, forward strand.
ATTTAATACAAACTTCATCCTATATGACATATAGTTTTGGCATTTTTTTTTCGTTTTCGTGATCTTTTCCGCTTTTTTTTTTTTTGTTTTGGCGCTTTTTCAGTTTTGGCGATTTTTTTCGGTTTTTGGCGTTTTTTTCATTTTGGCGATTTTTTTTTTATTTAAATTTTTTTAGTTTTGGCGACATTTTTGCGTTTTGGCGATTTTTGCCGATTTTTGGCGTTTTTTTTTCATTTTGGCGTTTCTTTTTTATTTTGACGATTTTTTCGAATTTGGCGATTTGTTTTAGTGTTAGAAATTTTTTTTAATTATGGCGATTTTTTCGTTTTGGCGATTTTTTTTTAATTTTTGGCGATATTTTTTTTGGTTTGACGATTTTATAATTTTCGGTTTTTTTAGTTTTGCCGTTTTTGAAAATTTCAAGCTTCTGGCGATTTTATTAAGTTTTGGCTCCTTTTTTAGTTTTGACACTTTATTTTCTTATTTGGGCGATTATTTTCGGTTTTTGGCGCTTTTTCATTTTGACGATTTTTTTTTTTAATTTTGGCGATTTTTTTCATTTTTGCAATTCTTTTTTATTTAAATTTTTTTTTTTTTAGTTTTGGCGACATTTTCGCGTTTTGGTGATTTTTTTTAGATTTTTGGCGTTTTTTTTCATTTTGGCGTTTTTTTTTTCATTTTGGCGATTTTTTTTTTAATTTTTGGCGATTTTTTTTTGGTTTGGCGATTTTATAATTCTGTTTTTTTAGTTTTACCGTTTTTGAAAATTTCAAGTGTTTGCCTCTTACGGTTTCCAAGATATAGCAAATTGTCAAAATTACATAGTCAAAATTGCATTAACTGATGGACCACCCTTTAATTTTAATTTTTTTTAATTTTAGTGTTAATTGTTGTAGTCTGTATAAAAATACACTAATTTTACAAATTTCAAGTTTCAATATACAATTGTATTTATACAGGGTGGGCCAAAAGAAACCAAGGGGTGTAAAAGTTTAATAACTTTTTTGTTTATTAACTTTTTTTTATTTTTTCTTTCAGATTATATAATATACAAAATGGAAATTTTTTTACACTAAGTATGAAAAATGATGTCTCTTAAATGACCACCGTTTTCAGCTTCGCACTGATTGGCTCTTTTTAGAGCATTTTCCATAACATCTTTCAAAACTTGTGGCTGTAGCGTTCGAATTTCTGCAACAATGTTTGCCTTGAGTTCAAGGATTGTCTCTGGCTTGTTCACATTCACTCGCTCCTTCAAAAAACTCCAAAGAAAATAGTCGGGTGCTGTCAAATCTGGCGATCGCGCTGGCCAAATAATTTCCGAATTTCGAGAAATTATTCGCTCTCCAAAAATTTGACTTAAAAGTGCCATTGTGTCTCAGGCAGTATGGGCAGTGGCTCCGTCCTGCTGAAACCACATACCAGGTCTGTTTTCAAGAGCAGGACGTAAAAAATTTTCTATCATAAACCGATACCGCTCTCCATTTACGGTTACAGCACTTCCATCTTCATTCTCGAAGAAGTAGGGCCCAATGACATTTTCAGATGTGATCCCACACCATACTGTACACGTGATGGGGTGCAATTGGCGTTGATGAATGGCTCTTGGATTTTGAGAATCCCAGAACCTACAGTTCTGCTTATTAACAAAGCCATTCAAATTAAAATGAGCTTCATCACTCATAATCAAATTTTCAATAAAGTTGATTTCATTTATTCATTTCTTATTTTCTGATTTTCATTTATTACTTTCATTCATTATAAATTCTCCAAGTGTTGTCTATATAATCTGAAAGAAAAAATAAAAAAAAATTAATAAACAAAAAAGTTATTAAACTTTTACACCCCTTGGTTTCTTTTGGCCCACCCTGTATTACATGGGATTTTAACATTTTTCGTTGCTCGTTTCGGAACACCCTTTAATTTTTAATTCTCATGTATTTGTTGTTGTAGCGGCCAAGGTTCTACATACTGTGTCCAAATTTCAGGTCCGTAGCTCTTACGGTTCCTGAGAAAATACCGTGTGACGGACAGACGGACAGCGTAGCGAAAACAGTAGGGTTTTTTTCACCTTTGGTGTACGGAACCCTAAAAAGGTCGAAAAATTAGATAAACAATTTTGTTTTTTCAAATACATTTTGAAGCTGCTAAAGAAATCGAATACAAATTTTAATCAGCTCTTGGACTCTAAACTCTTTTAAACATAAAAACAACGTCGCCTGCGCGTCAAATCGATTAATTCGTTCGAGAGACATCGCTGAGGAAAAATTTCAAAGGAATTCTTTTTCTTAATAACTCCCAAACTCTTGTAAAATCCAATTAATTACATTTTTGGACTTGAAAAACTGCGTCGAATACAGAAAATTTTTTGTAAATCGGTTAAATGATTCGATAAATGAGGGGTATCGTTGTCGACAATTTGATTTCTCTTTAATTACTGGAAAAATCCAGGTTTTTTTTCAAGCAAGGAATGTCTACTATTCTTACTAGCTGTTACCTTCTTTAGGAAAGGGATACTGACAGTGAGGACATGTAGTGAAGGAAGAGATAGAGAAAGCTTCATTCTTTTACAATTCTGATTTTTGCACGTTTTTTTTTTATAAGGCAGTGTCCATGTGCTTTTAGCTCGAAATCACCGAGCCAACAGTATCTCGCATAATTTTTTTTAAGTAAAATCGCATTTCTAGTTTTTTAAACTCATAGTAATACAAATATATTTTTATTTAAGCAAATATTTCCTATAGCTTGCTACTTCGCTTAAAAGTTAGCTTTAAGTAATTATTTTCCACACTATGAGCAAATTCTCTTAACTTAAAAGTTGCAGTATTTAAAAAAAAAACAAATATTTGTTTCCCCAATCAATCATGTTAAACATAAACATTATTATTATGTTGACTTACGCGAGACAACACGTATGTACATGTGTATGTAAATAACTCACTTAAACTAAACATCTCTAGTGATTAAAAAATATTTATCTATCTCTTGTTTCAGCAAACAACAAAATACCAGTCATTATTTTTTATTTATTTAACTGGCGTTATGATATGAGAACAAAGTAAACATGAATATAATTCATGCAGTGTGAAGAAGAGAAAAAAAAAGATTATACACAAGTTCATTAACAAGAAGAAAAAATAAATTCAGTAATGTGCGACTCTGACACGCGCACGAAGGGTTCCGTACGAACACTAGATATGTAATTTAATACAAACTTCAGCCTATATAATATATAGTTTTGGCATTTTTTTCGTTTTTGGGGTCTTTTCGGTTTTTTGTTTGTTTTGGCGTTTTTTTTCGGTTTTGACGTTTTTTTTTAAGTTTGGACACTTTATTTTCTCGTATTGGCGATTTTTTTCGGTTCTTGGCGATTTTTTTTTCACATTTGCGATTTTTTTAATATAAATTTTGTTTTTTAGTTTTGGCGACATTTTCGCGTTTTAGCGATTTTTTTTCGATTTTGGCGATTTTTTCCATTTTGGCGATTTTTTCGAATTTGGCGATTTATTTTAGTGTTAGAATTTTTTTTTTTAGTTTTGGCGATTTTTTTCGTTTTGGCGATTTTTTTTTAATTTTTGGCAATTTTTTTTTTTTTTTGGTTTGGCGATTTTATAATTTTCGGTTTTTTTAGTTTTACCGTTTTTGAAAACTTCAAGTGTTTGCCTCTTACGGTTTCCAAGATATAGCAAATTGTCAAAATTACATAGTCAAAATTGTATTAACTGATGGACCACCCTTTAATTTAAATTTTTTTAAATTTTAGTGCTAATTGTTGTAGTCTGTATGAAAATACACTAATTTTACAAAATTCAAGTTTCAATATACATATCGCTCATTTACTTCAATAGTGGCATAACTCAAAAAACGAGTTTTTTGAGTTAAAAATGCAGAAAGATGCGGTATTTCGTATTTTACCTTGTGTACAAATTTCATATAAATAGCCTGAGAGCAGAATTTTTTTTCATTTCTCCATTAAGTTGTATGCAAATTGAAAACTTAAAACGCGTTTTCTGCTAAACTGATTTTTTTGAGTTGTGCCACTATTGAAGTAAATGAGCGATATGTTCATACAATTGTATGTATATTACATGGGATTTTAACATTTTTCGTTGCTCGTTTGGGAACACCCTTTAATTTTTAATTCTCATGTATTTGTTGTTGTAGCGGCCAAGGTTCTACATACTCTGTCCAAATTTCAGGTCCGTAGCTCTCACGGTTGCTGAGAAAATACCGTGTGACGCACAGTCGGAAAGCGTAGCGAAAACAATAGGGTTCCTTTTCACCTTTGGTGTACGGAACCCTAAAAATAAGACGTTATCGTTGCTTTAATTTTTTTTACTTAAAATTCATAAACTAATATATTGATGCCATTTATATATTTAGTTTTTTAAGTTTTATAAATAAGCAACATTTTTTTTAACGACTCATACAGTTGGGAAAAACCTGCTTTGTTTGGCCTCAGCATTCCCGGCAATTGATCGATGTATAAGATGATAAGATATGGTGAATCACTTGCATATTCCCCAACTCTGGGACATTAGCAAAACACTTGGACAGACAAGCTTGAAAAATACGGTTTAAACTAAAGCAGATTAAAACTGTTTCTGCTTTGCGTATTTCAGACTGAAAATGAAATTTCTAGGTAACTTTTTTAGCTAAGTAAATGCACTATACAAAAAGTGATTTCTAAATCATTTTAATTAAATAATTTTTTTAATTAAAAAAGCAAATGCCAAACTAGCATTGTAACATAGAATCTTAGCAAATACAATTTGGCATATAATTATTTGTTGAAACGACTTATAACCCGAAACACTGTGCATTAAGCATACATAATTTTTTTTTCTAACATTACATTATACTTAAACTAACAGTGAACACACAAATCATTTTTTTAAACAAAAAAGTAAAAAAAAAACAAAAATACGTTTAAACCAAAGTTCAAAATCAATGTTGTAGCCATACAGTGAAGCAACAAGTCAACACAACAGACAAACACATATATTTAAATACTTATTATGCGAAAAGCTTAAATGGGATGTTACCACAAAAAAAAAAAAAAAAAAAAAACAAACAGCAACAGCTTGAAGACAATATAACATATCTATAACAAATTGCTGTTTATACATTTAAATAAGAAATTTTTCTGGCTAGTTAACCTCTCTAAAGAGGCATAAAACAATAATGCATTTTTATGGTTAGAAAACAATTACACATTTGCATATTACCTGCGCTGAGTAAGATAAACAAAACCAAAAAAAAAGACAAAACTACTTACACATGTGAATTGGTAGGAGACACATACACATGAAAACTTTTACTTGAACTAAGTGGTTAATAAGTAAACGATTCTGCTACTTGCAACAGCTTATTACTTAAAAAAAAGTCGACACAGGTCAAGGTATCTTTTAATTAAAATGCAAATTTTGTGCTGCAAAAAATTTTTTTTTGCTGTTTTTCAAATGATTTATTTCATTTGAAAAATACTTTAATTTAGTCAAAGAAAAAATGCTTACCATTATATGCAAATATATCTAGTGATAGGGCAAATTTTTTTGTACTATAATGTATGCAAGTGTTTTCTAGTTTAACGATGAAATTGTTTCCAATATAAAATGTCTAGCTAATCACTGATATCAAATATCTCGCTAGTCAAAAATTACAAAACATGTTAAATAATTAAAAGCAAAGAAATAAGTATTTATGTCTAAATAATATACTAGGCAATTCATTTAATTGCCTTTGGTTTAAAAAAAATGTGATGTTGAATAAAGTGTTATTAAAACAAAAGACTTAAGGCACAAGCGTCTAGATAAATGTACGAAGAACAAGAATAAACAATAATATATAAATTATTTTAAAGTGGATTAGGTAGCAAAAAAAAAAAAATTATTTGCTTATTAATATTTTCAATTAAAATTTGATTGAATTAAATAAATTTTTAATTGAATTAAATAAATCTTGAATTGAAGCAAATAAATTTTTATTTGAAGCAAATAAATTTTTAATGGAAAATATTTAATTCTGTGCAATTTTTGCTTACTACCCAATCCATCTCAAAAGCATGCAATATTAATATTTTTAATTAAAAATTTTATTGATGTAATAAAATTTTGAATTAAATTTTTGAATTAAATTTTTAGTGTATACAAACAAACTCTTTCTTAATTTGCTTAAAGGTATATACATATGTATGTATATAATTAACTTTTTAATTGATATTCACCCCTATCGTGAACAGTTTTTCCCTCGAAATATTTTCCCTTTTCCCCAAATTGCAATCGTGAATAATTTTTCCCCTGAAATGTGTTCCCTTTCTTGATTCCCCTTATCTTGAATAATATTTTTCACATGGATTTTTTCACTTTTCCCTTCGTTTTGTTCACTTTATTATTGCAGGCGAACTGAATTAATACACTGCCTAGTTTTAATATTACACTAGCAATTATATATTAAAACTTAAGAATAACTGTTTTTAGGGCAAGATCAATAAATAATGTCTACGATTAATAACAATAATTCCTTGGAACACATTTTTTCATTGAATATGAATCTCTTTGGTTCACATGCCGTAAATTTTATGGCTGTTGTTTTTTTTTGCACGGCACCGGAAACAATAAAAAACACAACTAAAGACTCTATAACATTTCATTTGAAATCCAAAATATGTTTATTTCTTATTATTAAACGTAATTTGTTTGATTTTCAATTAATTTTGAAGCTTTAAAAGTCTTCTTCCCGTTTTTACATTCACTACGCCTTGATAGCGGGAACAAACGTTCCCATGAAATTCACGATTGCAAATTTCCCTTCATGGGGAATGAAAATTTCATGGGAACAAAAATTTCACATTTTATTCACGATAGGGGTGATTATAAATTTAAGAAATTTATTATTCTTTATTTGCTGGTGGTTAAGCTTTGTCTACATGCATTTCATTGTTGCTGTAACAAATCATCAGTATAATTCAAAATGTGTGGTTGAAGTATTAATTAATGCGTTATTCATGTTTTGTATATTTTTTTGCACATTTTTAACCGACTTCAAAAAAAGAAGGAGTTTATACATTTCTCTGTATTTTTTTTTAAACATTGTTATTTCATTATTCGGTACATTTTAGACCGATTTTCAAAAATTCTTTTTATTTTTGGCTGATAGGGCATAGCTTGCAATCGGTCCTATTTAAAAAAAACTAGGCGGAGAAACGCCCACAAATTTTTTTAATTTGATTTTTTGATATTCTACTTATTTGATTGCTGCGAAACCTAGCAAGCATCTGTGGTTCTTGCAATTACACAATTTTAAAGTTAAAAAAAAATGGGGCAATACGCCCATTAAAATTTATTATAATATTTCACCTGGTTCTGCTTAACCAATTTTTACGAAACTTACCACATACCTTGAGCTCTAAAAAAAACACAATTCTACATTTAAAAAAATGGGCAAAAAAAAAAAAAAAAAAAAAAGCAATGTGAGTCCGATCACAGAGGAGATGTGTAAACATCTAGTAATGAAAATTTTTTTTAAGTTGGAAGTACTTATGCTTTTAGTATGTATTTTTAAATTAATTAATTAAAAGTATCAAAACTTTCAATATTGTAAATACTATATATGAATTTGTTGGTTTTTGTTTGTTTTATTAAACTTATTTGGTTAGTAAATGGGCACACTGCAGTATATGTATATGTACTGCATTCAAAATTGCAGTAAGCAGTAAATTTACTGATTACTAAAAAAAATTCAGTAAATTTTTACTGCTAATGAAATTTAATTTGCATTACTAGTAAAATCGTAGGGCCGTAGCAAGTGGCAAAGTTTTTTCATTCAAATTTTGAAACTTTTGTATGAAAAACATTTAGCCACTTGGTAGAATTTCATTATGAATACGGGCATTACTGATTACTGAAAATTCAATGCACCTCATCATATAACAAATCATTTAGGCAATTTATAAAAATTGTAGAAAATAATTTTAGTAATCAGTAAAAATTTACTTGTTAAAAAATTATTTTTACTGAAATTTAAGTGGTACTGCAGTGCTCATCTATGGTAAATGCCTTTGCTTTTAGTTTTTAATTTTTAATTCCTGTTGTTCATCGTTTAGTTGTTGCTGTTCTTGTTGTTCTGTACGCATTGCAATTAAAATTAATTCAGTAAAGTGCGACTTTGACTCACGCACATTCGGTTTTACGCATTTTTTTGATTTAGCTTTCTTCCTTTTTTAAGTTTTTTCAGTTTAAACGATTTTTTTCAGTTTTATCGCTTTTTATCGTTTTTGTGTTTTTTTTTCTCTTTGGGTTTCTGTAATTTTTGCAATTTTTCCATTTTGGCGATTTTTTTATTTTTGGCGATTTTTTCTGTTTTTTTTTTTGTTTTTTTTTTTGTTTTTTTTTTGTTTTTTTTTTCATTTTGGCGATTTTTTTCTGTTTTTGGGGTTTTTTTATTTAAGCGATTTTTTCATATTGGCGATTTTTTTGTTTAAGGATTTTTTTCATTTTGGCGATTTTTCCGGTTTTAAGCGATTTATTTTAGTCCTAGAGATTTTTTTTAATTTGGTGCTTTTTTCGTTTTGGCGATTTTTTTTGTTATTGGCGATTTTTTTATATTTGGCGATTTTATATTTTTTTGATTTTTTAGTTTTGCCGTTTTTGAAAATTTCAAGAGTTTTGCTCTTACGGTTTCAAGTTGTCAAAATTACAAAGTCAAAATTGCATTAACTGATGGAACACCCATTGATTTAAATTTTTTAAATTTAGTGTTAATTGTTGTAGTCTGTATAAAAATACACTAAATTTTAAAATTTCAAGTGTAATATGTACATACAATTGTATGTGTGTATATTACATGGGATTTTAACATTTTTCGTTGCTCGTTTTGGAACACCCTTTAGTTTTTAACTCTCATGTATTAGTTGTTGTAGTGGCCAAATGCCTACATATTGTGTCCAAATATCAAGTCCGTAGCTCTTGCGGTTCATTTTCACCTTTGGTGTACGGAAATATACAGAAAAATAACCGGCGGCGGCGCACCGTCGGTTTCGAGCCGGTCGACTTGTTTCTCTGCTTGGTATTGCTTCTTTCAAACACTAGTACAGTCATACATAGCTCACACCGATTTGACAATGCAAAGCAAAAGCAAAAAGCAAAGAAATCTCAGCAAAGAATCAAAGCCAAAAAATGTTTACCCCCTAGCGTATGGATGTTTACACATCAAAAATGTCTTAACTATTTAAGAAATTTTATTTATTTATTAAATGTTACAAATAAAATTAAAAGTTATACAGTAACTCATTTTGGTGAGCATTGTAGCAAATACCTTCAGCCGTTGTAGTAAAATCGACGAGAGTCTTTAGTGGGAATCGAACCCATGACCCCGCACTGATATTCTATCATACTACCCACTAGGCTGCCGAGGCAGCCTAAAGAAATTTTAAAATGCTTATATTATATAACAAAATATTACACTTTAATTTTATTACCATCATTAATTTGACTACATAACGATTTCAGCGACCACCTTGTTCGCTTCCATTTCATAAATGAAAAATTATCTCTACGCTACTACCATTATGTCCAGATTAAATAGTCCATCATATATCCTTCTCATATAACACACATGTCAAATTGAGTTTTAAAGAATATAAATCATATTTCTTAACAACAAACAAAACCTTATGCATATGCTTTAAAACACAAAGAGAAGAAAAAGAAAAAATTTCAAGAAACATGAAACCTTTCACTTTTCCATTAAACCATAAACATCATTATAAAAGTGTATTGTAGTTTAATCAAATGTATTTTTTTTTCTTTTTGTGGCTCGTGTTGGAAAAGTTACAATAACAAGGGAAGCTTTATGTTTAATTTAATGTAGTAATTTATTTTTCTTTCATAGCAAATTTACCCAACTTTAGCAATATTGAAAGTTTGTAGTTATAGAAAGTCATATTCTTAGGCTTGTACATTAAAGTACTTGCGGCAAGTTTGCAATTTAGTTGCATGAAGTTTAATAAATTTCAATGAATTAGTTTAAAGTATGATTTTATGCTCATAATGTTGCTAATGTTGTGTCTGCTAATAGAAATAAAGGTTTATATGTACATATATTGCTCATTTACTTCAATAGTGGCACAACTCAAAAAAACCAGTTTTGCAGAAAACGCGTTTTAAGTTTTTATTTTGCATACAACTCAATGGAGAAATGAAAAAAAATTCTTCTCTCAGGAGGTGGTGGTACAAGCAATTTATATGAAATTTTTACACAAGATAAAATACAAAATGCCGCATCTTTCTGCATTATTAACTCAAAAAACTCATTTTTTGAGTTATGCCACTATTGAAGCAAATGAGCGATATGTATATGTATATGTATGGTACCGTTAATTACATTTACACTCAGCACGAGAGGGTAGTCGTAAAAGTGTTTTCGAATAATAGTGGGACTATCGGCCTTTGTTATAATTAAAAGTATTGTTGGTTTTTTTTTTTTTTTTTTTTTTTTTTTTTTTTTAAATCAAAGAGGACCTGCAGCTACAGTGAATTAAAAGCGTTATGTAGCAACATGCGACAACTTCGTTGTGCCTCAACAGCAAGACTTTATTGGGTATAATTGGTTTTAGCAAGACGGAAGTGCAGTTCATGAATTTTTGTGCAGATCATTGATAGTTGCCACTGCACAGAAAAAAATAGACAGAATTATTTTCAATAAAACCATGTTAATGAATAAAATTTTTAATTTCAATTATATTTGTCATTAATTTGAAATTTTTTTTTTATTTTTTTATTTTTTTATTTATTGTATCTTCATATATGAACTAACAATAAGTATTCAAATCTTAAATATATAAAAACAAATTATTAGGCCCGACCAGTGTCGGACATAAACTTAGTGGTAGTTATAAATAATACATTAGTAGTGATAATAAAAAAAAAAGGGGGGGGGGACGTATTTTCAAGTAGTCCCATCTGGAGTGTTAGGTATAAGAGCCCGTGTGTCCTTCTTTTTTAAGCGGATGTGTCCAGTAAAGTTCAAAATATTACGAGCAAGCGGATTAGGGTGTGATTCGAGTTTTGTTAAATATTTGCCTGCGTATTTTGCAATTTCTTCAGTCACTAGTGGCATATTTAAATCACGATGTATAATAGAATTTTGGATGTACCATGGAGCCGATGTTATTAACCGTAAAATTTTGTTTTGCCTTCGTTGGATTCTCTCGACATTGGAAGCTGAAGCAGTGCCCCATAACTGAATTCCGTAGCACCATATTGGCTTCAAAAGCGACTTGTACAGTAAAAGTTTGCAGTCTAGGCTGAGTGTTGAGTTTCTGCCAATCAACCAATATATTTGAGTTAACTTAAGTTTCATCTGAGTTAACTTAGAGTCAATATGATGTTTCCATGTAAGTCTTCGATCAAGGTGTATACCAAGGTATTTTTTCACTTGGGAATGTTGAGGAATATTTTGAAATGGAATTTTATTCATGATAGCCCCGAATGTTAAAGTTCGTTCTGTTGTGTGTATGTACTAGAGGTGAGCACGAAACACTGCCTTGCATAATCTTCATGATGTAAATTATTGAATTGTTCTCTTTTTTATTGCTGCTGATTTAATGAGAACACTAATGCCCATTTTTTCAGTTGGTAATCAAACCGTAATTATTTTTAAGTTCTAATTAAATACGAAATTGTGTTTTTGAGTGCTTATTTAAATAATAATTAAATGCCCAACCTTGCGAAATTAAACACTACTTAAGTTTTATGATTGTACCATATGTTTTTATGCGTGTGTGTGTTTACTGAAAACATTCACATGAGCATCATGCGGTCGTATTAAAAAGAATTTCGTTTAAATTTCATAAATATATAACATATACAGTACAAAGTTTCATATCATGGAATAAAGTAATATAAAAAAAAAGTCATTATGATGTTCTTTTGGTCTCATAAAATGAGTTTTTATGCAATTTAATTTTCTACATGTTGATAACCTAACATTTTTGTTTACATTAAACAGCTGCTGTTTGAAAAGCCTTAAATAATACTGGGAAATTTTGCAGTGCTACCGTACTTTCAACGTAATTTAATAAGAACTTTAAATAACCACTGAAAAAATGAAATCGTATTTAATTACAACTTAATTTTAAATAAAAATTAGCTAATTACGTCTTAATTTTTAAGTTAAAAACTGGGGTTAAAACTGCTATTTCATTTTATTAAAAGCATGCAACAGAATTTCTTTATATGCCAAGCAAGGGCATTATTTATTTTAGTGTCCAACCAAATTTCAATATTGCTCAGCGATTGACAAGTGACAAAAAAAAATTAAACGATGTTTCTAAGTTTTATATTTTTTTTTTTTTTTTTTTTTGATTTCCTACTTTAAAAATAAAGAATCAAAATAATATTTTTCATCATGTATATATTTGTAAAAAGTTTTATTACCACTTAATTTTTTATGAAATTTTGAGTTTGTGGAATCAAGTTTGGTGCACTATTAAGTGTACAATAAAAATATTGCACACTTGACACAAATGTCTGTTCAATTGTTGAACAATGATTTTGTGAGTTTTTGTTTTATTATTCTCTATATTTGCCTTACACTCAATTAACTACAATTACCACTACAAAGAATACACGGTCTGGACAAAAACATATAACACTGTGCACTTTTTAATGTCTTGCTGCGCTCACGTCTATGTACATAACATTGACAATCTATATAATTAATAGGCGAACATGTTTTTTGTAAATCCCTTTTACGCTGGTACCACTACACCGATTTTAAAGGTTTTAAAGGATTTTCTGTACAGATGTGCAGAAACTATATTTTATTGAAATCGGTTTAGTATTTTGGGAGCTATAAGCGTTTAAAGTTGCTACTACTACATGCGCACATATTACACACGCATTTATTAGCTTACAAGTAAAAAAGAAACAAAACATGAGTGTGTGTTTGTAGTATTTCTCTTGATCCAAAAATTATTTTTTCTCTTATTTGTTGTTGTATGAAAGCCATAATACTTAAGGCTCAGTTAGCCGACTGTAATGTAATGTAACTGTAACATAGAAAACAGCTGATCGACATTTTTATATGAAAATTAGGTTACGTTACATTACATCTCTATAACCATTTTCATTACTTTTCACATAACAAAATCGATCAGCTGTTTCTTACTGTTGCAGTTACTTTACATTACAGTCGGCTAACTGAGCCTTTACAGGAAGAGAATTGAGTAAAGTGAATTAGCTTGTTTGAAGGGATTTTGTTTATGTTTTTTTAATTTCATGTATTATTTAATTATGCTTGCATATGTATATAAGTTTGTGTGTTGCTGTGTTTTAATGAATTTTGTATGACGTTTAGATAGTTACATTTTCTTTGAATCTTAAATTATTTACATTTTGATTTTAGAATACGGACGAGTGTGTCGTCCGTTTGGTATATCTAGTAGAACATTATTGTACAAGAAATTATAATTGTTGTTGTTGGAGTCTAACGTCTGCATTGGATTGTTTATTTGTGGGCTTGTATATTTTTTAATAAGCAGACAGTATAACATAGTTGTTGCTTATATTCTTTCTCTGCACTGGCTTATGTGTTAGTGTGATTTTACGGAAAACATTTTTATTAGGTTAGTTCAAGGTAAATTTATGTAACAATATAAAATTTATTTTAAAACTTTTTGTATGTAGCTGGTTTTGTTTTTAACAAGTCTACTCATGACTTTTTTTTGAATAAAACTTCAAATTTCGTTTGAAAAAAAAAATAGTATATCGTCAGACGATGTTTGTAATAACTTTGACCTGTGATAACGATAAAGATTTCCATAGACTTTTAAAAACAAAACCATTTTTCAGTGGCCCTTCGTATGATACAAAAGACATATCTACACAGAAAGAAAAAATCCATACTAAATTCAAGTTTTTTTTTTATTTACTTTTAGAACGAATCGTATTTAAACATTTAAGTACGAATAGAACTAACATTTATTTAAATCAAGCCGAAAACGGGATTACTTTAGGAAAACAATCCTGAAGTTTCTTAAATTGAGTATGAAGTGCTTAAATTATGTACAAAATTTTAAATCAAGTACAAAGTTATTGAAGTGAGTAAAAAAAAATTATTTAAAGTACGACTGCGTGCACAAACTTTATACACATATGAAAAGAAAAAAAAAAACTTTTTACCAAAAAATTTCAAGTTCATTAGTATGCTTATGATAGAAATTCAATAAAATTAAAAAAATTAATTCAAAAATCAGTTCAATAAAATAAAAATAATTTAATATTTGTAATTTTTAACGGATATTTAATTTATTTAAGTGTGAGTAAGTGCGGTTTATTTTAAATACTCGTGTGCAAAAGTGTGGTTTTAAAAATATAATGGTAAATAAAATAAAACTATAATGTTCAATGATAATTAATTTAATAAAACTATAATATCAATATTAACTAAAAAATAAAAAGTGCATGCAAATGACGACTCCAAACTGCTCCAGCTTCTGAAGGGCTTAAAAGCGAAGCTGTTTCTGAATATCTAAAGAGTAACATAACGGGTGTTTTTTTTAGAGGTATAGAGCTTCGAATTGAAATAAAACACAAGAAAATCGTTTTAATGTCCATCAATTTGGCTTTATTGGAAGGATAATTTTATGCCATTAATGTTTAAATATGATTTCGGGCATGTGGCCGCCGCGGCTGGCTCGAATAAAGCGAATTCTACAGGTCCAATTTTCAACCACTTTTTCGAGCATATGGGGCCGTATGTTGGCAATAACGCCACGAATGTTGGCTTCCAAGTCCCCTAACGTTTCTGGTTTGTTGGCGTAGACGAGCGACTTCACATATCCCCAAAGAAAATAATCCAATGGTGTCAAATCACACGATCTTGGTGGCCAATTGACAGGTCCATTCCGCGAAATTATGCGCTCATCGAATGTTTCCTTCAATAAATCGATTGTGACGTGCGCTGTGTGGAATGTAGCGCCGTCTTGTTGGAACCACAACTCATCCACATTCATGCCATCCAATTCGGGAACAAAATAGTCGGTTATCATGGCTCTATACCGGTCTCCATTAACGGTAACTGACTCTCCAGCATTATTTCGGAAGAAGTATGGCCCAATGACTCCACCAGCCCATAGAGCACACCAAACAGTCAGTTTTTGTGGATGTAATGGCGTCTCAAGGGTCTCACTCATGTGGATTCTCTTCACTCCAAATGCGGCAATTTTGCTTGTTGACGTAGCCATTCAACCAAAAATGAGCCTCATCACTGAACAAAATTTTGCGATGAAAATCTGCATCGAGATCAATCTCATTTTCGGCCCATACACCAAAATCACGACGCATTGCATGGTCTCGCGGCTTTAATTCTTGCACAAGCTGGATCTTGTAAGGTCGCAAGCCAAGATCTTTGCGCAAAATCTTCCATAAAGTTGATGGACAAAGCTCCAATTGCTGTGCACGGTGGCGAATCGATGCATTCGGGTCCTCTTCAACACTTTGCTCTACAGCGGCAATTGTTTCTTCGGTGCGCACTGTTCGACGTCTCTGCGGATGCGTATTATCACATAGAGTAAACGTAGTGCGAAAACGATCCATGGTTAACCGAATTAATTGCTCTGATGGACGATTATGTCGACCATAAAATGGACGGAGCTTGCGGTAAACTTCGCGAACTGAACCATTATTTTCGAAATAAATTTGCACGATTTGCAAGCGTTGTTCTTTTGTCAACCTGTTCATGATGAAATGGCAAACCAAACTAAATATTAATCACTTGACAGCTGACAAAATGGCCGCCAGTTAAAAAAGTGATGTAAACTTAAAGTTCTATAACTCAATAAAAAACACCCTTTACATACGTATATATATATGTATATATTAAGTAAAAATAGTAATAGGTACGAAAACTTTCTGCATATGCATGTCTCATGAATTCTCATTGAAGAATTATTTTCTTTTGCTCAACTTGCTGTAAGACCGGACTCAAAAACATGTTATCGCTCTAGGTGACCAAGAACCCCTAGCTTCTTAATGACATAGTTTCGCTTAGAGCACTGATGAGGTTGCACTTTTGGAGAGATGACGATTACAAATGTAATCAGCTTAGAAACGTGGGCTATAGTTGAGAGCAAAACAGATAATTTATGCATTGATGACAAAGAGGCAGTATTGTGCAGGCCAAGTGCCTATTATTATTTAGTAAAAAAGCATTAAACAGATAACCTATATAAATTTAAAATCTAGTATTTTTTCTTCCATAGAACAGACATCTTGGATTCTTTTAGCATTCGTCCATCATAATTTTTTGCCAACACTGTTAGAGATACATGTAATAGAGCGGCGTAAAGGAAACAATACCAATTTTGGTCTTTTGCATTAAATTTAATGGTTATTACCACAGAAATTCTTATCAATAATTAAAACAAACAAAAATATTAATATGGACAATAAAAAGTTTATAAAAAATTATATTAAATCTTTTTATTCAATAAATCAAATTAGGAATTCTTAAAACTGGCGTTTTTGGATTATTTCAAGTACCGATTCGGGATTAAATCAACCCCATTTTTAGATTAATTCAATCCCAGATTTTCTTAAATCAATCTCGTTTTGGGAGTAATTCAAGTATGGATTCGTATTAAATCAAGTTAAAAATTCTTGAATCAAGCGTATTTTGAAATTAATTCAATCTGAGGTTAACCGAAATCAATCTGGTTTTGGAACTATTTCAAGTACGGAATCAGGATTAAATATGGATAAAATTAAGTATTTAGCACTTGAATAGTCAGTACTTAAATTATGCCTTTTGTACTTGATTTGAGTAAATCCGTACTTACCGTACTTATGACACCGCTTTGAATTGATTTAAGTACGGATGGATTGATTTTTATTTTGAGTGTACTATAGTCAAAGACTTGAGTTAAGTTGACCACATTTTGATTTTGCTAGCCGTTGCTTTATTTTATTGCCACATGTTAATAAAAGAGCACATACAAATGCCGGAAATGTGAGGCAATCGGTTTAAGTTGCAATTTTTTTTTACTTCATGCTCGCTCAAATTCAGCTAACTAATAACAACACTCACTACAATACGACGACAACATACAATACAAACATACTGCAACAATGGCTACAAACTACTTACTGACATAAGTACATAGTGGGTTAGTCTTTAGTTTAGTAGTAGCAAGACAAAAAACTGCTCTATATTTTCCACAATACTTGACAAAACAAAACAAAAAATGTCTTGTTTTAAGTTAAATATAAAACGAAAAATTGCCAAATAGTTGCAAGTTGTGCTTAATTATAATATGCGTGCTTAAAATGGAAAAAATATAAAAATAAAACTTCTTACACCTTGTGCTCTAGTTTTACTTTTGCTTTTCTTTCTAGCAAACTCTTTTCGATTTGTTTTATAATTTCCAGACACTTAATAATATCGCACAGTGTAGTAGAGTCGTAGAAGTAGTGGAAGAATAAAAACAAAAATATTTCTATTAAAAATAATATTAATGTTTTTATTTTTCTGCACATGCTTACATTTGGCAGCAGCTACGACGACAACTAGTGTTATAAATAAAATATTGTTGTTACCGAGTCAAACATTAAACGAATACATTTAACGTGTAGTCAATGTAAATACTCGTATTAAGCGGATTGTTGTAGCAAAAATCCAAAATATACAAAAATTTATGTTTTAACTTGAAAGACTGAAATTGGCAGCACACTGTTGTGTTAACGAAGGTGTTAATAAACTCATGCACACAAACACCATTCATTCATTCAAGCATTCCTCCATCTGAATACTTGTGAATATAATTTTTCGTTGTGAGAAACACAACAACACAAGCCTGATATTTTCGCCTTAAAGAAACTGATTTAGTTTGTGTTAAGCACGCGAATTTTGTTTCATTTAAGCAATGTTTTCTGAATTTATTTACAGTATAGTATATATAATGGGTGTTTTTTATTGAGGTATAGAACTTTAAGTTGGCATCACTTTTTTAACTGGCGACCATTTTGTCAGCTGTCAAGTGATTAATATTTAGTTTGGTTTGCCATTTCATCATGAACAGGTTGACAAAAGAACAACGCTTGCAAATCGTGCAAATTTATTTCGAAAATAATGGTTCAGTTCGCGAAGTTTACCGCAAGCTCCGTCCATTTTATGGTCGACATAATCGTCCATCAGAGCAATTAATTCGGTTAACCATGGATCGTTTTCGCACTACGTTCACTCTATGTGATAATACGCATCCGCAGAGACGTCGAACAGTGCGCACCGAAGAAACAATTGCCGCTGTAGAGCAAAGTGTTGAAGAGGACCCGAATGAATCGATTCGCCACCGTGCACAGCATTTGGAGCTTTGTCCATCAACTTTATGGAAGATTTTGCGCAAAGATCTTGGCTTGCGACCTTACAAGATCCAGCTTGTGCAAGAATTAAAGCCGCGAGACCATGCAATGCGTCGTGATTTTGGTGTATGGGCCGAAAATGAGATTGATCTCGATGCTGATTTTCATCGCAAAATTTTGTTCAGTGATGAGGCTCATTTTCGGTTCAATGGCTACGTCAACAAGCAAAATTGCCGCATTTGGAGTGAAGAGAATCCACATGAGACCCTTGAGACGCAATTACATCCACAAAAACTGACTGTTTGGTATGCTCTATGGGCTGGTGGAGTCATTGGGCCATACTTCTTCCGAAATAATGCTGGAGAGTCAGTTACCGTTAATGGAGACCGGTATAGAGCCATGATAACCGACTATTTTGTTCCCGAATTGGATGGCATGAATGTGGATGAGTTGTGGTTCCAACAAGACGGCGCTACATGCCACACAGCGCACGTCACAAACGATTTATTGAAGGAAACATTCGATGAGCGCATAATTTCGCGGAATGGACCTGTCAATTGGCCACCAAGATCGTGTGATTTGACACCATTGGATTATTTTCTTTGGGGATATGTGAAGTCGCTCGTCTACGCCAACAAACCAGAAACGTTAGGGGACTTGGAAGCCAACATTCGTGGCGTTATTGCCAACATACGGCCCCATATGCTCGAAAAAGTGGTTGAAAATTGGACCTGTAGAATTAGCTTTATTCGAGCCAGCCGCGGCGGCCACATGCCCGAAATCATATTTAAACATTAATGGCATAAAATTATCCTTCCAATAAAGCCAAATTGATGGACATTAAAACGATTTTCTTGTGTTTTATTTCAATTCGAAGTTCTATACCTCTAAAAAAACACCCTGTATATGGTATAGTAGAGCTATTGATTGGACGGACTTTTGAAATAAGAAAAAAAATGGCCAAATTTGTTTCTTGACAAACCAGCAGCAATTGACGCCTTGGAGGCCAACACTGTTCGTTTTAGTCGTGACATACAGCCAGCAAAACGCTTCGTTAAGAACAGCCTAGCTGGCCATATGCTCCACATCATTTTGAAATGTTAATGTTAAGCTTTCGAAATTTAATAAAAAAAATGTGTTATTTCTTACACTTTAAAGTTCTGTCGGGCTTAAAAAACACCCTTGATATACATATAGGGTGTTTTTTAGAGGTATAGAACTTCAAATTGAAATCAAACACAAGAAAATCGTTTTAATGTCCATCAATTTGGCTTTATTGGAAGGATAATTTTATGCCATTAATGTTTAATTATGATTTTGGGCATGTGGCTGCCGCGGCTGGCTCGAATAAAGCCAATTCTACAGGTCCAATTTTCAACCACTTTTTCGAGCATATGGGGCCGTATGTTGGCAATAACGCCACGAATGTTGGCTTCCAAGTCCCCTAACGTTTCTGGTTTGTTGGCGTAGACGAGCGACTTCACATATCCCCAAAGAAAATAATCCAATGGTGTCAAATCACACGATCTTGGTGGCCAATTGACAGGTCCATTCCGCGAAATTATGCGCTCATCGAATGTTTCCTTCAATAAATCGATTGTGACGTGCGCTGTGTGGCATGTAGCGCCGTCTTGTTGGAACCACAACTCATCCACATTCATGCCATCCAATTCGGGAACAAAATTTGATGGACAAAGCTCCAATTGCTGTGCACGGTGGCGAATCGATTCATTCGGGTCCTCTTCAACACTTTGCTCTACAGCGGCAATTGTTTCTTCGGTGCGCACTGTTCGACGTCTCTGCGGATGCGTATTATCACATAGAGTAAACGTAGTGCGAAAGCGATCCATGGTTAACCGAATTAATTGCTCTGATGGACGATTATGTCGACCATAAAATGGACGGAGCTTGCGGTAAACATCGCGAACTGAACCATTATTTTCGAAATAAATTTGCACGATTTGCAAGCGTTGTTCTTTTGTCAACCTGTTTATGATAAATGGCAAACCAAACTAAATATTAATCACAGCTGACAAAATGGCCGCCAGTTAAAAAAGTGATGCCAACTTAAAGTTCTATACCTCAATAAAAACACCCTTTATGTATATCTTTAGGTCGTTTAAAAAGTCGTATAGGCTTTATTTGCTCTATGTCTGTAAATATTACATAGAAATTTAATAGTAGATTATCGGCCGGCCCTCCGATGACATATTAAGTATGTTTTTTTAACCAATTTTGAAAATTTCGTTTCGTTTGCTTTTTACAAACTTTTTCAGGGGTATACATAAATCGTAAATTTCATGATATAAATCGTAAGTTTAAATATGTCTTAATATATTATAATCCTTAAATTATATTAAATTATTATATTTTTGCGCTAGATATCAATAAATAAAAAACAAATTCTTGAAATTTTCAAAAACGCTAGAACTAAAAAATCCCAAAATTAAAAAAAAAACAATGGGAAAAACGAAACATCGCAAAAAAAACGAAAAAATTGCCTAAGAAAAAAAAATCTCTAAAACTAAAATAAATCGTCAAAACCCTAAAAAATAGCCTAAACGAGAAAAACGCCAAAAACCCGACAAAATTAAAAAAAAACTCCAAAATCAAAATAGTAAAACTGTAATTTTCACAAGTTGTTGGATCTTGGAAACTGTAAAAAAACTCTTGAATTTTTCAAAATCTCTAGAACTAAAAAATCTCAAAATTAAAATAAAATCGCTAAAACTAAAAAAAAGTCTGAAAAAATCGCCTAAACGAAAAAAAGCGTCAAATTAAAAACTATCTCTAAACTAAAATAAATCTTTAAAACCCGAAAAAATCGCTAAAACGAACAAAACGCCAAAAGCCGCAAAAATTAAAAAAAATTCCAAAGTA
This sequence comes from Tachina grossa, assembly GCA_949987645.1. Taxonomy (NCBI): domain Eukaryota; kingdom Metazoa; phylum Arthropoda; class Insecta; order Diptera; family Tachinidae; genus Tachina; species Tachina grossa. The sequence goes on from OX465275.1 coordinate 35,004,355, forward strand.
GAAAAAATTTAATTTTGACAACTTGCTGTATAATGGAAACTATAAAAAACAAACTCTTGAAATTTTCAAAAACTCTAAAACTAAAAAATCCCAAAATTAAAAAAAAATCGCCAAAACCAAAAAATAGCCAAAACCCGAAAAAATCGTCTAAATGAAAAAGCGCCAACAATTTTAAAAAATGCTCTAAAACTATAATAAATCGCCAAAGCTCGATAAATAGCCAAAACCCGAAAAAAACTCCAAAACTAAAAACCCCAAAAATTAAAAAAGAATAGAGCTTTAGTGGGACCCCCGGTTAGAGCTATGCTGCTTAGCTATGTAAAGCAAATTTTATGTGTTGCATAACAATGCAATAAAATTATATTATATAAATTTAAAACTTTTAATTTAGTGTATTGTTTGCAGAGACCTACGCCGTAATGGCTCACAGCCGGCTGAGCTGAGCCGCCAATAATTTTAGGCACCCGCACCGCTGCCGAAAAAATTTTGGCTTATGTCGCCTAAAAGAAAAACACATACAATATAAACTTATAATTATTTTTTGACTTCATTTTTTAATTGAAAAGCTGGCGAACTAGACATGTCCTCAGTTATTGATTTTATTTTATTTTTTTAGAAGAAATCAGGAAATATTTTAATGCATATGAATATTTAATCAGTTCTATCCTACCTTAAAAAATAACGAAAACTGACTTTTCTTTGCTTGTCGCTATATAAAAAATGCAGTAGTTCTCAATTATTTTTTATCTTAAATTTTATTTTCGTCTTAAGCAAAACTTGAGCCTTCGCCGACGATTTTCTCAAGATCCGCCCCCGCCGGCAAAATCGCTCGGCGCAGGTCTCCTTTTGTGTTTGTGCTCATGTCCAAAAATAATACAAAATCAATTGCTTGTGTTTTGTTTTTATTTCACTCTTTTCACAAATCAAAACAAAATAATAGCAAACATTTTGTTTCGTTTATTTTCGTGCTCTGACAAGGAAAGCAAAACAAAAATAAATTTATAACTGCAATAGTGTCGATTATTTTTGTTACGAAAATCACGTCCTAACTCCTGTATCGCCCAATAAATAGCAAAGCTATAAAATAATCAATTAAAAAAGTAATTCACCCGATTACAGTGAAATAAAGAGCACAGCTCTAGAGAATTGCTAAAAACTCAAAAAAGTTTACCCAGTACTAAAAATGTTTTAAAAATTGTCTTAATCAGGTAAGATATTCGTCCCCTGTGGATGAGTGGTCCGTAGGCAAGATCATCGCTTCTCGGGTTGTTTGTTTATAAAAAAAAGAGACTGTATAGGCTAAACTTCGTTTAGTATTACATATACGAGTAGTAGTAGTAGTGGTGGTACGTAGTGTCCTTACGGAAGCCTTCATGGGCAAGTCAGTCATTTTAACTTGAGATGTGCACGTGAGACACGCACGCAGAAAAATATTTTACTCACGCACTTTCACGCACGAATGATATTGAAAATTTTCACGATCACGCACTCTCACGAATAAAATATTCCCAATCACGCACGAGTGGTTTACAACTTATCACGATTACGCACGCCCACGAAAAAGTATGTAATCCAATTTGTATTTTTTTTGGGTTCAAAAATAGGTTTTTACACATACATATGTACATATAATATATATTAATATATATATTAGTGATGCACGAATATCTGTATTCAAATTGCCGAATATTCGCCCATTTTTAATGCGAATACGAAGCATTCGTATTTGTCAAATTCAGGCGAATACGAATACTTTTCCAAAAAAAATTAAATAAATAAATGCATAAATCCTAAACGAAATTTAAATAAATGGATAAAAATATTAGTTTTTTATAGAAATTTGTGCTTGTACCATTTTCAAATATTATTTGATGGCGATAATTAAAATTTTGGGTGTTTTTATTAACTTTAAAGTACGCCAACAGGAGTATGAAGTTCTTTTTCATAACAATTTTTTAATATTTCATATTGCTGGCGTAAATAGAGCCCTAATTTAAAGTCTATAAATTTCACATGAAATATTTGTATTCGTATTCGCGAATATCGTTTCAAATATTCGTATTCGCATTCGTATTCGCGAATATCAAAAATTGACATTCGCTACATCACTAATGTACTAATAATGTATGTTCATTTGTATGCACGTGTGTATGTTAAATTTACATTGCACAGTGGGGACTTTTACAAAGTAAATGGCAATAAATCTGGAGCTTCTAAACTTTATATGAAACTCCTAACATCCGTAGAGGAGGATGTATGATTTACAAGATATTTCATGACAGTTTCCTGGCTCGAGCTGGACAGGAGTTACAGTGGGCCAAAGTTGACTACCTCGGATAAAAAAAAAACCTCTGAGGCTTGTAACTTTTTTAAAAATTATCCGATTTTACCGGATAAAGCATTTTGAGATAAACTTGAAATTCTTAAAAATGTGTTTCCGTATATCTCAAGATATTTTACTCAAGATAAAATATTTTTTGCCTTAACTCTTTTAGTATTTCGCCTATTACACGCAAAGAAGAGATATGGTTGTAGAATGGTTGAGAAAACAATATTATGTTCTATGAAACAAATGTGTGATCGTTGGAAACTAGTTATTGTTGTGTTAAACATATATTTCGTTACGATAAACAGAGTAATGTTTGAATTTAATAATTACATTATTACATCCATAAAAACATATTATATGGTTAGAGTTTAACAACACAGTTTTGTTAAAAATTTATGACTACAACATAATTTGTATTATTATTTAAAAATGTAAATAACAATATAATGTTATCCAAAACCATACTATGTTAAGTTAAAAAAAAATCTTTTTCAGAAACATCTGTCAGTTCAGTGTTTCGTTTGTAAGCTATCGGTAGTGCACGGGTGATGTTAAACAAATTAATAGATAAATAAAGTATAAACAAAAGGGTTGGCCAATAAAAATATATAAACATTTGTGTATCTCTTTATACAGACATGTCTGTATGTCGTGTAAGTATACTTCTATATATATATTTTATGTCAATAATATTAATTTATTTTTATTTCGAATTTAACGCACAGCTGTATCTACAATAAAAATATGATTAAAAACAAAATAGTATTATTACATTAAATAATACTGTGGTCGTATTTAACAATATTAATATATTAGATCATGGTATGGTGAGTCTCAATTATATTTTACTCACATCTAACAATAGTATTGTCATATTTACAATAGTAAGATTAGGTGTAACAAAGCTCATTGTTTTTGTAGATAATATTATTATTAACTAAGATAATAATATAATTAAAGTTTGCTTTTCTATTAACAATAATATGATTTGAGTGCAACCATAAAATTCAATCATAGTATGTTGCTGTTTGATTATGGTTACCTCTAGCATATTTTTTCTTTGCGTGTACTTTTGGATTTTAACTAAAATTAATAAATTTATTAATGCTGTCATTAAATTTTTGACAAAATTTTAAATAAAAATAGGAAAAAATTTACATATTATCTCCATTCATGAAATCCGGAAAACGCTAAAATTTCAATATTTAAGAATTTGTCTGAAAAAGATGTGTTTTTAACCCCCGACTAAAAAAAGGGGTGTTATAAGTTTGTAGCGTGTGTCTGTGTATCTGTGTGTCTGTCTGTGTCCACGTACAGGCCAAACAGCTGGACCGATTTTCATTTAGTTTTTTCTGTTTGAAAGATGACTTGATCGAGAGGGTTCTTAGTTTGAAAAAAATCGGTCCAGCCGTTTAGAAGATATAACATCTTTTCTGAAAAAAGTTGGGGGTTTTTAAAATTTTTAATTTTTGTTATTTTAAGTACAGGTATCTAAATTATTTTCAGTTCATTCACTTTTTAATTACATAGCGCTAAAGGCAATGCAGAATGTGCTTAAAGCCAATTATTTTGTATTTGGACATGTACCCTACATTCAGTAATGTCCTAAAATAGTAAATTTTAAAAATATTTTTTGTGTTTAGGCGCTTATAAAAAGTTGTGACGCCAGATTTTGAAAGTTTTAACTGTAACATTTTATTATGTACACAGAGAAAACAGATTAGTTGTGGCAACCGAATTTGTTGCCAATTGAATTTTGGCGGTTGCAGCAACTATCATAGAATTCTGCTATAGCGACTGAGATTTTGTTGTGGTTTCACTATATTTTAATTATAACCCTCAACCCAATAGTTGCAGCAATAGAAAAAATTGGTTGACAGTATGGAATTTGAAATAAATGTTATTCTTGCTACCGAAAATTTGGTTAATATAATTAAAACAATATCATAATTGGTACCTGTAAAAGAAAAATTGGCCTTCCTTGCTGAAATAAAAATAAACAATAAACGCAAATAAAAATACACAATTTAAGAAATTTATTATTTGACATATTTTCATAAGTTTATTTTAATTGAAATTTATTTCCTAATGGTGAAACATGTCTATATACATTTCTTCAACCACACATTTTGAAAAGCCACAAACCTGTTATCTTATGCACAGACTTTCAAAAACCATTTGAGAATTCAAAAATCATAATATCTTTGAAAGTCACAAAAGTTAATTTTTTAATTTGCTGCTGATAGTAAACTCAACCTCTAGTTAGTTGCAGCAACTGATTGAAAGTTTTTATTTTAATTTTATTATAGAACGACAATTTTTTAGTTGCTAATACCAAAAGTTGGTAGTTAAATTCAATTCGTAATATTTTATTCGGTGGGTTTAACCAATCAGTTAATTAGTCATGACAAAAGCATACGCTCGGTTGATGCAATCAATGTAAGTATTGTCACAATCATATCTTTGTTACAATTATGCCCTTATGGCAATGAACATGGATTGTTTTTTGGATTAACAGAAAATTGATAGCGTGAACTGAAATATAGTTAATGCAAATGATATTTTATTGGACTAACCGTTTTCCAACCAACCTTTTTTCTGGGTGTACATAGTTTTAAACATTTTTAACTAAAATTTAAGAGTGCGTTTTCATAAATGCGGATATATGCGCTAATTTTCTGAAAAAATTCGAAATATAGGGAAAATATAGTTGTGTACCGTAAAAAATATATTAAAATAATTTAATTTTTCTGTATTGGTATTTTTGAATTTCATATGATCCAGGGGGCAAATCACCGCATTCGTCATCGAAATGTTGCTAACGTGGATCACAGCAATCGTTTACGAAACGTATCTACTCGAAGTAGCACTCAATTGGTAATCTACTATCGAAAACAAGTAAACTCTAGCTGTTTGCCGCGAAACAAACCAAACATGGTGTAATTATACAGGTGACTGCTTAAGGATTTGTTATACAAAAATACGGCAACCATAGCTGTGTAAGGAACCGAAGAATGTCAAAAGCACAAAAATAATTGTACTAAAACCAAAACAAAATCGAAGTTTTTGACATTCTTCAGATACAAAGCACATAGAGCAAAAAATTATCAGCTGAAGTAACGCTGCTACCTAGTTACATAGATACACCTTGAAACCAAAGACACAAAACAAAAGAAAAAAAAAAAATAAAGAAGTAATAATAATATAAGTATTTTTCTGATATTTTCGCACAATTAGTTTAGAAAATATAATTTTAATTGTTTTTAGGGAAAGTGAATATGAATGCTATTTATGATGGAACATCATGTTTCGTTTTGTTTTCCTTATTTTCATATGCCAACAGCAATGTAAAAAATAGTAGTAGGTAACATACAATACGATCGAATACCGTGATCCAAAAAATTGCAGCCATCGAAATATTTCTCTGCACGAACGTGCACTCGATTTCGAATGCCGTGATTTGCCCCCAGTTTACTACACCTGAAAAAATTAAAACAATAGCTCAATTCACAATCTTCCGCAAAGTGGTCTTGCATCGTAGCATGTGCAAAATGGTATTTTATATTGACACTCACCTATGCAGGAATGATATCTCGTGAGAGCGTGAGAATTCGTGCGTGATTATTAAAAATAGCTCACGCGCGAGCACGCACGAGTAATTTTTTTAAAAGTCACGCTCACGCACTCACGCGTGATTAATTATAATTTTGAGCACGATCGCGCGTCATTCACGATGACACGATCAAATCACGACATTTGCACATCTCTAATTTTAACAAAACAGCAACACAGGTATTATTTAAAGAAAATAATTGCAGTTTTCAAAACGTTTTCATTGCTGTCATCTCTCCTGTATCATTTGTCTGCTGCAGTTATAACCTCACGCACATTTCGCTAGCCTGTATGCTGCAATATAATGCAGAAATTGCAACATATAATGCACAAGCAGTATGTGTTGCTCTTTTTGTGTATGCAATCATTCATTTATTCATAGATCATTTAAAACAGATATGAATTGCATTTTGGCGTGGCTTTTCAAGCACTTTCACCTCTATAGTAATATTTGAATAGTTGTATGTTGTATTATTGTTGTGGCTGTTGGCTTGTTTCTCTGTACCATTTGGTAGCTGGAAAAGCTGACAGACAATCAGACAAAAAAGTGACAATATTATCTTATACAATGTTTAAATAAATTAAGATAAATTATGCATCTTTAATTTGTTTAACGTGTTGGGAAAATGAAATTAAAATAAAATAAAGATTAAGCTTAAGTTTTAAATTGTCGTTGTGACGGATTAGGAAGGGGAAATAGTACTCGTAGTTTTTCTTTTTAGAAGAAAATAAAAAAAAATGTGCATTTTAAATAAATAAATGTCAAGAAAAGAAACAGGTGAAGTTTGTTAATTTTTAATTTTTTTCTTTTTTGTTTCTTTGCAGAAATTCACTGTGTAAGCGACCTACGAAGTAAATTTTTGAGTAATTATTTGAAGCGGGGTAAGTGCAAATTCAAACTTTTTTTAATTATTAAATTTATATTAATTTTTACAAAAAAAAATTAACTTGGCTCACTTTTAACATGAAGGGCTTTTATAAAAGAATGTTTAATTCTGCCTTTATTTTGCATTTTACAAGAAATTTCTCTGATGCAAAGACCATTAGACATACATTTTTGTATTTCCTCATTTCACCAGCCCAGCCAAAACGAAAGACTTAAGACACATGCTGGCCTGCCATATTGCAACTCGTTACACTTTTTCTTAATTTTCAAATAATTTCAACTATTTAGCATTAATTTCATACATATTCCATCACCCACACATACATATGTACATATACGTTTTTTGCATTTTAGCATTTTCGAAAATATGCTACATAAATTTTTATGCACAAAAAAATTATTTTAAATTACCCAAATAAACATCTCGTCATCTAAATATATTTAATAGTAAAAAAAAAGCAAACGTTAAAACAGTTTTATAATTCACACAGTGTTTGTTTATTTTGTGTGTAATGTATTTAAAGCTGATTAAATTTAATGAATATAGTTTAAATAACATAAACACTCATTTAGCAGCGAAGTGAACGAACGTTCACTTAATGTAACGATGCTACACAAAATGTAAAGCCAACATACATAGAGGCATGCATAAATGCAGTAAAAATTATGTTTAAAGCTTCAACATACACAACACAACCTACGCAATAGATATTATGAGATTCAGTCAGGTGCAATTTGCAGAAAATAACTGAAATGAGTAATAAAAGGAAGTTTATTTGCTGTTTGCCACTGCCAGCAACAAACAACAACAAACAACACTTGCCTGCCTGCATATACATATGTATGTATAGCAATTTGTCAGTTTTAGTTCAAAACTATTAAATTAAATTTAAAATACTTTTTGTCTCACATTAGGGCAGTCATGTGAATGTTTGTGCCAGTATCCACAATAATTTTTTTTTTAAACCATTTCTGCATTTGGAAAATTTTCAACGGTTGAATGGAATAGCATGTGCCAAGTTTATTTGCATATTATGAGATATATTTTGCTGTTGTTGTTGTTGTTGTCTTCGATGTGTGTTTGCGATTACATCAGCATATACTACATAGTTGTCGCATTAGAGTGGGTGGCATGTTTTTTGCAATTTGGACTTTTTAAGGAGCTTTTTTTTTTGGTTCAGAAAAATTTATGGCTTGCTTTTAGCAATTTAATGACCAATTATGTGGCAGCAAGAGATACACTAGTGAAGATCTTTTTTAAATTATGTGAAATAAATGAGTGTTTAATTAAAGTTTTAAATATTTTAAAATTCTACTAAAGTTCTTGTTTTGTGAAAATGACAGGGCCTACCGAGTAAGAAAAATAGTCATCTTCTAGATTAGTCAGGCACTTATCTCGAAGTTAACTTGAAAATGCTGTATAAAGCTAAATCAGCTAAGTAGCGAAAATAAGATCACACGCTTGTTGGATGAACGAAATGAAAAAGCGAACAAACTGGGAAAGAGGGCGGCTAGTTATTACATGGTCGCACTAGAACCATTTTGTAGAATCCGAGAACATATGTATATCGATGGAGATCAATAATACCAGGGAACAGTGTGGTTCATTCTCTCTGGATTTAGACATTTACCGCTAATCATTGGGTCGTACAACCAAAATAATTTTAAAGCTCTCATTTCCTTAAATAAAAATAATCTAGAAATACTCACCGGCTTCCTTACAGGCCATTGTAGGTTGAAAAAACGCCCCAGCACACTAAGAATTGAGAGTATCAAACGGTTTGTATTAGTGTCCTGCACAAGACAAACAACTGAAACAAATGTCTTGCCAACACTGTTGTTTAGCATTTGTTTTAAAATATTTCGCTGTAGTAAAGCATTTGAAAAATCTCTCATGTCTTGAAAGGTCTTATAAATGGTTTTGTGCAGGACACTAGTTTATATTTTGTGATTATGACGATGAAACTTCATAGCAGATTCTGAAGGACTGTGAAGCTTTCAGCCTTAGAAGATATACTCAGTTAGACAAGTACCTTCTAGAAGATTGTGAACTGCCAATATTTAAAACTAATGGCAATCTTGAGAATTCTCAGGAGATGAGATGTGGATGATGACAAGGGGTAATAGAATAGAATAGAATCGAATCGGGGGAAGATCTGGTCCAAAGACAGGCACTGCGACACCTGATGGATCTTTTGTACCATTGATCTGTGAAGTAAATTAAATCAATCTCTGTATGATTCTCCTTATGAAAGTCAGTACAGATATTGGAGAAGCCCGCCTAATATCACCTGAACACAGAAACTCAGAATGAAAAACACTCCTTTTACTATCACACAATACGACACACTCACAAAGAATGTATGTCTTCGTTTCATGGTTTCTTCCAAGCAACACAAAGGTGAACGAACTTGGTTACTTTTCTACAGAGGATAGCTCAGACCAAAGTGACCAGAAAGAAAATAAGCCGTAAATTATTCCTGTTGAGGTTCAGGATGCCATTATATGCTTTAAATCAGAAGACAGCTACGTTTCCTTAGCGGTCAAAGTGTCATCAGAGATGTTACAGTCGACCGATTTACACCACAAAACGGCTTTGGGCCCATAAAAGGAGCAGCAGAGAGCCTCCGCTTCCTCATTCCCTGGCTGACCGCTGTGGCCAGGTACTCAATAAATAGAAACCTTGTTCCGTATGGCTTGGTTTTGTAATGAGTCAAAGCACTCTAAAACTAGCCTAAAACGAAATTCCCATGAAAGGAGAGACTTAAGAGCTGCCTGAAAAGATAGCTTTATGCGCACCTCTAATGCCCCTATTTAAATTAATGTCAACACATTAGGTGATTGCCTGTATTTCTGCCTGAAATACCGTAGGCCATTTGCCCATGGGCAAATAGGTTTTTACGTTGGGTCCAAAAACTCCAGCACAAACTCCATCCTCCGTTTTGAATCCATTTGTATACCAACATAAACTTCTGTAATCCGCATCGGGACCGTTTTCGTCCTACACTGCCCTGAGTGGAATTATGATATTGCATCTCCTGTGGAACTTCAGTTCAGAGTTTATCCTGTCACTAGGCATTCCTAGCAGTCCTTAGCTGGGCATTGCACTCAGGACCGACGAGTACCCGTTGCCAACACAACGAGCAGATGTCCCGAGACCCATCCTATAAACGGCCATTGCCGCAGATGACCTTATAAAGATTTCTATGGGTGGTAGTCTAATCAAGGCCTCAATGGTTGAGGTTTGACATGACATCATTGAGCCTATTGCAAGAAGACACGCCAAACTCTGAACTTTACAGAGTTTAGTTACCGCCACAACCTGGCGAGTCTTTTGCCACCAACTATTGTGCCGTACGTTCTAATTGGCCTTACAATCATTGTGTAGATCCACATAACCATTTTCGGACTTATGCCCTAGGTGCACCCAGCACAAACAACTCTTCACACTGCCCAGATCGCCCTAATGTCTTTCTGTGTTACGCATTCAACATGTCGGTTCCAATTTAGCTTTCTGTCAAGGGTAATCCCTAAGTATTTGACATCGGTCGAATAAGGAATATTACATCCATTCGAAGATACTGTCCCCAGACCAAGTTTAGTTGTCGCCACAACTTGACCATTTAAGGTAATATATGTACAGTCGACTCTTGATAATTTGAAACTTGTTAGTTTGTATCTCTTGATAATTTGAGTTGTTTCCCAGGTCCCTCGAAAAACATTCAATAATTAAAGAAAAATTGTGAAATTGTGCCCCTTGGTAACTGGCACTTTATAAATTGAAATTCGTAAGCTATGTTTTATAAAAACAAAAATAAAATAAATTAATTTTTATGTATATCCATTCTCTGCAAAAAAATTTCAAAAAAGGTAATCGAGTTTGGAATTAAGCATTTTTGGTGGAAGCTGTTCATTACTGGATTACCAACTTAATGATTTTAACAAGGTGTGAGACTAAAATAATCGATTCTTGAGAAGTAATGGGTGTTTTTTATTGAGGTATAGAACTTTAATATTTAATATTTTATTATTTAATATTTAATATTTAGTTTGGTTTGCCATTTCATCATGAACAGGTTGACAAAAGAACAACGCTTGCAAATCGTGCAAATTTATTTCGAAAATAATGGTTCAGTTCGCGAAGTTTACCGCAAGCTCCGTCCATTTTATGGTCGACATAATCGTCCATCAGAGCAATTAATTCGGTTAGCCATGGATCGTTTTCGCACTACGTTTACTCTATGTGATAATACGCATCCGCAGAGACGTCGAACAGTGCGCACCGAAGAAACAATTGCCGCTGTAGAGCAAAGTGTTGAAGAGGACCCGAATGAATCGATTCGCCACCGTGCACAGCAATTGGAGCTTTGTCCATCAACTTTATGGAAGATTTTGCGCAAAGATCTTGGCTTGCGACCTTACAAGATCCAGCTTGTGCAAGAATTAAAGCCGCGAGACCATGCAATGCGTCGTGATTTTGGTGTATGGGCCGAAAATGAGATTGATCTCGATGCTGATTTTCATCGCAAAATTTTGTTCAGTGATGAGGCTCATTTTTGGTTCAATGGCTACGTCAACAAGCAAAATTGCCGCATTTGGAGTGAAGAGAATCCACATGAGACCCTTGAGACGCCATTACATCCACAAAAACTGACTGTTTGGTGTGCTCTATGGGCTGGTGGAGTCATTGGGCCATACTTCTTCCGAAATAATGTTGGAGAGTCAGTTAGCGTTAATGGAGACCGGTATAGAGCCATGATAACCGACTATTTTGTTCCCGAATTGGATGGCATGAATGTGGATGAGTTGTGGTTCCAACAAGACGGCGCTACATGCCACACAGCGCACGTCACAATCGATTTATTGAAGGAAACATTCGATGAGCGCATAATTTCGCGGAATGGACCTGTCAATTGGCCACCAAGATCGTGTGATTTGACACCATTGGATTATTTTATTTGGGGATATGTGAAGTCGCTCGTCTACGCCAACAAACCAGAAACGTTAGGGGACTTGGAAGCCAACATTCGTGGCGTTATTGCCAACATACGGCCCCATATGCTCGAAAAAGTGGTTGAAAATTGGACCTGTAGAATTGGCCTTATTCGAGCCAGCCGCGGCGGCCACATGCCCGAAATCATATTTAAACATTAATGGCATAAAATCATCCTTCCAATAAAGCCAAATTGATGGACATTAAAACGATTTTCTTGTGTTTTATTTCAATTCGAAGTTCTATACCTCTAAAATAAACACCCGTTACTTACCTTTTTTATTTGGAAACTTGCTCACGTAATCTATTTAATCTAAAAAAATCATTCACTTCATTTAGCAACTTGTACATAATTTTTTTACATTTTAGGTAATGAGATTTGTAAGCGAGTAATGAAATTTGGCAATCAGAAAAGTAAGTCATTATATGGCAAGTAGTTCTGATGGTAATGTGTAATTTTTTGCTGGGTTGCTCTATACATCGTAATGTCATCTTGCTCGCCGACGTTCTATAACTTGAAGTTTCGCTTTTGTACACTTAATAATTTGAACTGATAATTTGATTGTGTTCGTGGTTTGGAAACAACCAAAAAATTAAGTCATTAGCTTCAGTTTCGCAAAAATTATTATAAAATAATTTTATCCCTTTTGGAGAACTTTGTTGCTTCCTTCTCGTAGAGAAAAGTTAGAGGCTTAAAATGTTCTACAAAAATGTTCGATTAACCATAATAAATTTAAAAAAGAGTTATAATTGTTAATATGTAATAATTTGCTGGTATTCTTTTTTAAAAATTTTAATCTGTCTTATCTCTGTATATTTATATGTTTACCCTCAATTTTCATTTGTCTCATGTAGAGTTTTAAACCATTCAATTACAAAACCATTTTAAAAATTTTTTCATTTAATAATCAACCAAAATGCCGCTTTAAACATCAATCAAACTTAAATTCAGTGAATCACATTAAAAATTTAATATCAATAAAAAAGAAACAAGGAAGTCTGGTGAGGAAAAGTAATATATTGACAATAGCTAGAGCCTTCAAATACTTATATGGAACTGATTACAAGAAATATTATTTTATAAATAGCATTTGGAAAAATTTCTATTAAAAATAGCAGGTTATTTGTATAATTTTGCCATGTGACTTTAACTTAAAAGTTTACAAAAAAATAAATTTGTGATTATCACGTAATTCACACGTTGATTTTTCAATGATTTTTTGAAACACAGATTTTCGGAGTTTGTAGGCGAACGGTATAGAAAAGCAAAAGGGGAAGAAAAAAAATCACATTTTCCGTTCTACGAGTTTTTTTTTCAAATTTTCTTTAATATTTTAATTTTTTTTTATGTTGCTTTGTTTAATTTTTTCATTGAATGCGACAACAGCTTTTTTTTAATACAAAACAGTGTTACCTGTAGGTATTTTTGTCACTAATATATGAGTATAGGGAATATCGGAAAAATATTTTATTTTGAACAAAATGTAGATATTTTTTATTCTCATATTGCATTTTTTGTTCATAAATGTAAAAATAAATATACTAAAAAATATATTTTTGCTCATAAACCGTTTCAAAATTTGTTTTTGCTTGAAATTACACAGACTTTTATCCAATTATTTTGGTGTCGCAGTGCCTGTCTTTGGTAACATTGCTGAGAGAATATTTATTTATATGTGAGAGGATAAGAAAAAAAAATCTGTCAAAATAAAATAGATCTCTTTCTGGCGCTACTATATTGTGTCAATTTGTATGGAAAATGTGTTTATGCTGTAATTCTGTTTGATCATTAAGGACTTAAATGTTTTTAATTTATCTTTCTTTACACTAAATTACTAAACTTTGTAGATTTTCGTATGGGTGAAATTTTTTTAACATATAGGGAGAGGAAAAAACGTGGGTTTTTAAAGCTACTGGCAACACTGATACAATTTTTGGAAGAAAAAAAGTAAAAACTAGAAATATGGAAAAAATCATCGTATGAATGTAAAATGTTTTTGGAAGCAACTTTTAAAAGAGAATCAAAAATAAAACAAGAGATTTTTAAATCATCGTATGAATTGGGCCTATGAAAAAGTTTTATGAGAAAATACAGTCGACTCTTGATAATTTGAAACTCGTTAATATGCTAAGCAACGGCACAAGACATTAATGATTGGCTGCTTTACGTATTTTATTTGAATGAATATGATAAATACTACACGCAAAGAAAAAATATGGTTGAGGCAACCATAATCAAACAGCAACATACTATGATTGAATTATATGGTTGCAGTCAAATCATATTATTGTTAATAGAAAAGCAAACTTTAATTATATTATTATCTGAGATAATAATAATATTATCTATAAGAACAATTGACTTTGTTGTACCTAATCTTATTATTGTTAATGTAATGTCGTTTATTTTCCCAGCCGAGGTATGACTCAGTCTGCCAGGGTTCTTACCAAAGGTCGACTTCCTTTGAAATAAAATATATCTTTTATGTGTTGAAGATATATGGAACAGTTATTTATTTAACGAAATCTTGGTGCTACTTTAAATAAACTTCTACTACTTATAATAAACTTAAATTTACGAAGTCCTCCGAGATTCGGCCGGTGATATCACTGCAGCAGCGGTAAGGCGATGATAACCAGTTCAGCACTCGATGTCTTCCTATACTTCGGGTTCTCTGGTAAAGAAAAGCAGAGATATTAGAATTCGTGTAAATAGTTAATTGAATACGAACTCGAGATGTATTCGGGGAATCTCGGCTATTTTTAATTATTAATAGTACGATTATAAGATGTATTCGGGAGATCTTACAATCGGCAAACTACGGCACGACGAAGTCAAGATGTATTCGGGAGATCTTGAGATCGGCTACTTTTAACTACTGTTAGTACGATTATAAGATGTATTGGGGAGATCTTACAATCGGCAAACTACGGCACAACGAAGTCAAGATGTATTCGGGAGATCTTGAGATCGGCTACTTTTAACTACTGTTAGTACGATTATAAGATGTATTCGGGAGATCTTACAATCGGCAAACTACGGTGTTATTACTACGAACTACTTGTATATGTATAACGAAGCACGAATCGATATCGGTTAATGCCTGTTTGTTCAGTACCAAACTGGTTCTTTTATGATTGTTCAATTATCAATTGAGTGAGAATTGTATCTTGACTTACTATTAATAAACAATCTCAGAGGTTAACTCTAATGAAAAACATGCTGTTGTTTTACTATAAGATAATATGTACGCTACGCTAAGTGAGGTGGTATACACCTATATGTTATATTTTTTGAAACTACCTAGTATTTATTAGGAGACTTGTAACGATACGTGACAACACTATTGTAAGATGTGACTAAAATATAATTGAGACTCACCATACCATGATCTAATATATTAATATTGTTAAATACGAAAACAGTATTATTTAATGTAATAATACTATTTTATTGTTTAATCATATATTTATTGTAGAAACAGCTGTGCGTTAAATTCGAAATAAAAATAAATTAATATTATTGACATAAAATGTATGTATAGAAATGTATACTTACACGACATACAGACATGTCTGTATAAAGAGATACACAAATGTTTATATATTTTTATTGGCCAACCCTTTTGTTTATACTTTATTTATCTATTAATTTGTTTAACATCACCCGTGCACTACCGATAGCTTACAAACGAAACACTGAACTGACAGATGTTTCTGAAAAAGATTTTTTTTTTTTTTTAACTTAACATAGTATGGTTTTGGATAACATTATATTGCTATTTACATCATATTATTTTTAAATAATAATACAAATTATGTTGTAGTCATAAATTTTTAACAAAACTGTGTTGTTAAGCTCTAACCATATCACATTTTTTATGGATGTGATAATGTAATTATTAAATTCAAACATTACTCTGTTTATCGTAACGAAATAAATGTTTAAAATAACAATAACTAGTTTTCGACGACCACACATATGTTTCAGAGAACATAATATTGTTTTCTCAACCATTCTACAACCATATCTTTTCTTTGCGTGTATGGCAGATTAAAACTAGCCATAAGCATTCATCGTTCTACTTACCGTCTATGTTAAAAGAATGTACTTTGAATGTAATTTGAACTGTTTTCCAAGTCCCTTGAAAAACACTCAATAAATTGAAAAATATCTATGTAATTTGGTCCCCTCAATAATTTGAAATTATTTGAATGTCATTTTGATCGTCGACTCGCTATAATTTTAATTTTTTGGCTGTACGCTCTATAATTTGAATTATTTTATTTGCTGTGTTTTATACAAAATATAAAATAAATAAAACAACCATTTATTTTAGTTTTTTGCGATGTGCTACAAAAATGACATCTTGCTCGCCAACGTTCTATAATTTGAAATTCATTTATTAGACAAATAGAGATTGAAGTCTTTAACTCAAAAAAAAAAAAAAAAAAAAAAAAAAAAAATACTGACTTTCTTTCATTATAAATTGTATAGGGTGTTTTTTAAGAGGTATAGAACTTTGAATTGAAATAAAACACAAGAAAATCGTTTTAATGTCCATCAATTTGGTTTTATTGGAAGGATAATTTTATGCCATTAATGTTTAAATATGATTTCCGGCATGTGGCCGCCGCGGCTGGCTCGAATAAAGCCAATTCTACAGGTCCAATTTTCAACCACTTTTTCGAGCATATGGGGCCGTATGTTGGCAATAACGCCACGAATGTTGGCTTCCAAGTCCCCTAACGTTTCTGGTTTGTTGGCGTAGACGAGCGACTTCACATATCCCCAAAGAAAATAATCCAATGGTGTCAAATCACACGATCTTGGTGGCCAATTGACAGGTCCATTCCGCGAATTTATACGCTCATCGAATGTTTCCTTCAATAAATCGATTGTGACGTGCGCTGTGTGGCATGTAGCGCCGTCTTGTTGGAACCACAACTCATCCACATTCATGCCATCCAATTCGGGAACAAAATAGTCGGTTATCATGGCTCTATACCGGTCTCCATTAACGGTAACTGACTCTCCAGCATTATTTCGGAAGAAGTATGGCCCAATGACTCCACCAGCCCATAGAGCACACCAAACAGTCAGTTTTTGTGGATGTAATGGCGTCTCAAGGGTCTCATGTGGATTCTCTTCACTCCAAATGCGGCAATTTTGCTTGTTGACGTAGCCATTCAACCAAAAATGAGCCTCATCACTGAACAAAATTTTGCGATGAAAATCAGCATCGAGATCAATCTCATTTTCGGCCCATACACCAAAATCACGACGCATTGCATGGTCTCGCGGCTTTAATTCTTGCACAAGCTGGATCTTGTAAGGTCGCAAGCCAAGATCTTTGCGCAAAATCTTCCATAAAGTTGATGGACAAAGCTCCAATTGCTGTGCACGGTGGCGAATCGATTCATTCGGGTCCTCTTCAACACTTTGCTCTACAGCGGCAATTGTTTCTTCGGTGCGCACTGTTCGACGTCTCTGCGGATGCGTATTATCACATAGAGTAAACGTAGTGCGAAAACGATCCATGGTTAACC
Source organism: Tachina grossa (assembly GCA_949987645.1). NCBI lineage: Eukaryota > Metazoa > Arthropoda > Insecta > Diptera > Tachinidae > Tachina > Tachina grossa. The sequence goes on from OX465275.1 coordinate 35,021,725, forward strand.
GAATTAATTGCTCTGATGGACGATTATGTCGACCATAAAATGGACGGAGCTTGCGGTAAACTTCGCGAACTGAACCATTATTTTCGAAATAAATTTGCACGATTTGCAAGCGTTGTTCTTTTGTCAACCTGTTCATGATGAAATGGCAAACCAAACTAAATATTAATCACTTGACAGCTGACAAAATGGCCGCCAGTTAAAAAAGTGATGCCAACTTAAAGTTCTATACCTCAATAAAAAACACCCTTTATATATACATACTAGGTATATCTGTAACTGTAAGAAAGTTCCCAATAAAAAATTTGAAATTTTAAATAAACTCTTGTTAATTTGAATTTTTTCTGTCTCTCTTTCGAAATTTTGAAGTCTCGTTAAAATGAAAACTGGATTATTTGAACTTTTTCTCTGGTCCCTTCAGTTTCAAATTAATAAGAGTCGACTGTATATACTAAAGCCAGGAAAATATTATAGAACAACTACTCTTATATTTTTTCATGTTTTTATATACATTTAAATAAATAACAGTTTATCAAGTTCGTTAGCAATTCAATAGAGCTGTCTAAGTGACAGCTTAAATGTCATTTTCATGTCGTTGCTGTATTTTAGCTTGGGCTTTAGTTGTCTTCAAAAGTTTTGTTTAAACTATTAAATATTATTTCTTAAGTTTTTTTACTAAATTGATTGGTTTTTCTGCAGCAAAAGGAAAATAAAAGACAAACTAGAGCGCTGCTTTGGAATCTTGTTGCCAAAGCTTTGAAAAAAAAAATCTAAAGTTTATTTATTTAAAATTTTTAATAGCAATTTGCAATTTTGAACTTACAAGTGATGCGACTTAATTTTAAGTAAAGTAGTCTTTTGTTTCTTTACGAACCTGTAAGAAAAGAAATAGAAATAAAATTGATTAGTTTGGTAGAAAAAAAATTGGAAGTATGCAGTGCAAATTCAACTAAAAGTGTGAAACACATATTTTTTTTATTCAATACATAATTGACCTTTAAATATCCAAAATTGTTTGCATTGTTTGTTCTGTGTGTCTTCAAATTACTTATAAGAGGAGCTATTGACATTATAAGCTATGTGTAGTTAAAATGTTAAAAAAAATTTAAGATTTAAATGTGGAAAATTAGAAAATGTCAATAACAGTTTTATTTAAAGTTGCTCAATAATCCAGTTCATATTTCTAATTGGATATTTATTTGCATTAAAGTTTAATTAATTACGAGATCCAAATTTAACCAACATCAACAAAAATTGTGTATTTTATTAAGAATATGCCCAAAATTTTTAGAATATATTAAAGGTATTCACGTCAACTCTTGCAACTGTGCAAAAATGCATAAATTCACTTTCTGACGTGAGCAACCCATTTTGTTTAGTTGTCTATAAAGCAACACAATATGTGCATAGATTATATTGTACTCGTATGTTTCTTAATTATTAAAAGAAACGAAGAAAACAAAGTGTTGTAACTTCGCTGATTAATTCTGTAATTAATTCACTAATAAAAATATCAATATTAATAATATTGGTATTATATAACAAAATTCTGATAACAATTTGACCCATAGGTCTTTCGAAAATAACAAAATTATGTATTTGTTATCTTAAAATCAAATTTGAAGATTTCTTTATAATTTCTAGCTAAGACTTTTAAAATTATTTAAATTTTATAGTTTTTTAATTCATTTATTTGTATCGAAAATATCTTTAACCTCTTGTTTTTTCATTTAAAAGAAAAACATTAAGGTATTTCTGCGTTGTAATTTGGTGTATGGTTGATTTTATAAGTACTTTTTGTCCATTTTTTTTGGATTGGCAATGCTATAAGAAGTTGCATAACTTTGCAAAATTTACTCTGATAATCTTGCACTTACTCAGACCCTGACAATTTTACATCATGTGTGCAAAATAATTTTCTATGTGTTTGTTGTTATATTTTTTGAAAATTTTTCAATTTTGCTTTTCTGCAACAGTGCAACTTTTGACGTGAATACCTTTATTATTTTTGATTACTCATTTAATTGATTTGATGATTAAAAATAAATTTACAACAGTTTGAAGTGCTGAAAATTGTTTTTATTACAAAATTTTAAGTAACGTACCAAAAAATGTTTTGTGTATGTAAAAAAGAAACTTCTTAACTATGCAATAATTAATTATTATTATTTATTATTTTTTTACGTAAATGTACATGAACCAACCTATTACAAATTTAACAATATTTATGCAGTTTTCTTTTCTGGAAAAATTTAAAAATTTTTTAAGTTTTTATTGAAAAAAAAAAATACAATTTCGCGTTCGTTTAAAAAAATATTTAAGCTGGCAAGGGATGACAAAATAATTTTTAATAAACTGTGTAGATCATTTATTGCGAATTTTCATTGAAAAGTGCAATAAGTGTAATATTTTTTTCCAGAAAAGGAAATGCTATCAATAAACAAGAAGAAAGAAAAAATGAAAAAAACCAGAAATTTTTAGCTTTAGAACATAAATACACAAGTACAGAAATATACAAGACGATGTTGAAGTAAAAATTCAAAGCATAACAATAACTATTATGTTGTACCTGCTGCTTGTTACGAAATATACAATCACACAAACAGATTAGCCAATGCAGAGAAAATCACAAACAAAAACAGCAAATTTATTGTAACAATTTCTACTTACTAAGCAATATATACGATCACACAAAGACATAACCCTTTCAGACCTGAGGCTAAACTACTGGGAATTTTTTCATAATATTTGAAATATATGGTCTCGACATCATATGAAAATATAATCAATGTTTACTTTTTACCGTTTTTATATCCTTCAAGGATTTTCAGGACATGCATAATTGATGCATTTGGTAAAAATTTTTAGCTAAAGCGTATTTTTATTGCATCAAATGACTTCCATTTGCTCGAAACATTAAAATTTATATATTTTTTAAAGTTAATATATGCCTACTTCACTATTTGTTAACGATAAGCACTTTTGTAATTCAAACCATAACTTTCTTCTGCAGCTCATTTTGGCAAAATTGAAATGTGGTACAAGAATTTTGCAATCATTCAAGTAACGTTAATTAAAACAGCAGAACAATGTGAGAAACAAATACAAAGAACAATCAGAGCAATCGATACATGCCAGCCTATCTGACATTGTGAAATAGAAACGAAAATATTGAGCCCGAAACTCACCCGCACAATCGATGCATCAGGGTCTGAAAGGGATAAGCCAATGCAAGGAAAATATATAAAATAACTATTATGCTATACTTTCTGCTTATTAACAATTATACAACCACACAAAACAATTAACCCAATGAAGAGAAAAAATACAACTGACTATAAAGTTTATAATTTCTGCTTATTAAGAAATATACAATCACACAAACACATGAGCCAATGCAGACGCTATACAAGTTCAATTCAAAAAAATCCAAATAACCACAAACCCACAAAAACACAAAAACATGAACTAATAATAATAATAATAATATTCAATGTGCTGAGACTTTCTGGTTGTTGCGAACATTATTCCAGAAGCTTTATGTTGACTTTGAAGAAAGTGACGCATTTGCAAAAGGATTCTTGTTGTGTAAACACTAGAAATGAGCTTAAGACTTTTTAAAAAGTACATAATCAGGCATTTCACAGAGTTGAATTCCGTCCGAAAAAAGAATTCAATCCACCCTCAAGATGTCAAGCCCTAGTCAGAGCATACCCCAGCATACCTGCGTTCCAAACATTCTGGACACGCCTGACAAATTTCCGTATTTTAGTTTTCTCTTACAAAAATGGGTTGGATTGAATTCAATTTTCGAACGGAAGTGAATTCTTTGATACGGTCGAGTATTGTATTTTTTTTTTTGCAATTCAATTGAAATTTGTTGTAAAGCAAATGTAGAGAATAATGAAACAGTGCACCAGACTTCATTTCACAAACTAAAAATTTCATAAAATATTAATTGATAATAAAACTGATGAAAGATATTAATTTGATTAATTTTTTTTTTAATTCTTCAATTAATAAATTATAAAACTTAAAAGAGCATCACATGCGAACTAACATACACTCAAAAAATCGCCTTATTTATTTTTTCTTTCACACACACACACACACACACATATTGTCACACTGAAAACAATATTTCATTTCATTTGACACTATTGTCAATCGGTATCAATCGACACTACAATAAATAATGCCCTTGATTGGCAGATAAATAAACTGTTGCATGCTTTTGATAAAAGAGAATAACAGTCAGTGTTGCCAGTTTTTTTTCTAGAGCTTATCCCAAATTTTTGATTTGTCATCTCCGAAAATCCCCAAAGTGAGTTTTTTTATTCAAATTTTTTGTTTTGTGAAGAAGATAAATTTTTTTAATTTTATAAAAAAATAATGAAAAAAATAACATATTTATCCAATAAAATTCATTTATATCGACAGCTATATTTGCATGCCTATTCACAGAAAAAGTCTCAAGTCAGACACAACTTTTGTTATAACAGAGTTCTATATTTACTCTCTTCTCGTAATATAGTCACAAAAATCCAAATTTTATAGTTAACATTCTATGTTAAATGAAAATTATGACTTTAAAAATTATGGCATTTGAGAATATTGAATGAAGTTAAATGAAAAATAAAAAAACACATATATACATACATATGTATATGAAAACCCTGCAAATTATATTGGAGTACGTGGTCCATGTAATGCAGTCGTGGACAATGGCGTTTTCATATATGCTGCACGATAAGTGTCCGTTTAGTCTATAGCTATTCCATATGCGGTAGTTTTGCGGTTAGTCCGATGTAATGCAAAGTTTGACCATGTGGTCCAACCCTAGGACATGGCAATGTTAAATTGACCAGCTTTTTTCATATATTTGAAGTAGTTTTGGAGTACTCCTACTCCTCTTTGGACTAGTCCTTACATGTATGTATGGACTGGTCGCATTATCTGCAGATAACGAATCCCTGCTTCCCTTGGTCACGGCAGCACGCGTGAACGCCTGGATCACCTATTCCTTTTTTGTTTTGCTTGTTATTGTCTGGAGAAGAATGATGTGAAAGAAATAATTGAGATAGTAGTGCGGAACAGAATAACTCGTGAAAATTTTCACTGTTGGTATTTTGTCTGTTTTAGATAAGATTGGCCTAAATACAATTTAAAGCATACTCAGTTTCTTTCTAAGTGAGAACAAAGTCGCGGGAAAATGCTAGTATAAACATAAACATAAGGCTAAATCTGGGATCACAGCTTGCTCTTCGATTGTTAGCGGAAATTGTATCTACATCACTCCCAAAATGCACAGAGAAAAAACTGCCTCATAGAATCAATAAGATTTTCTCTATGAAACGTTTTTAGGCTAAGGGGTATTCCAGCAGAAAGAAGCGAAGATTTTTTCATAGACATTCCTTATTGTTTTTATGTGGTAAATCTTATTAATTTTATCAAGAAGAAAACCACATAAAATCAAGAAGAAATCTTATTATTCCTAACTTTTTTTACTCAATTTCCGTTATTTTTGGCACCAAAAAAACAATCCATAGAGACAAACTTCTTGATTCTATTAGGTTTTCTTATAAATTGTAAACTATATGGATTTCTTATTGATTTTATTAGGTTGCCTTACTGATTTTTTTAAAAAGGTTTTCTTCTTGATTTTATTAGGCTATCTTATTGATTTTTTCAATAAGGTTTTCTTCTTGATTTTATTAGGTTCCTATATGATTATGTGTAAAGCATCTTATTGATTTTTTTAATAAGGAAATCTTCTTGATTTTATGAGGTGTCTTGTTATTTCATATCTATAAATAGACGCAGACAACTTTTTTTCATGATCTTTTTCGTTTTTGTATAAGCATGTTTGCAAAATTATTTCAATGGTTATTCAGACTGCTTGTTAGCATATTGGTTAGAGTGTTTGTCTATCAGTCAGAAGTTTGCTGGTTCAATACTTGTCTCCTTTCAAAGTATATGGTATAGAATTTAAATGAAAATATATAAGCAAATCACAAAAAATTTTTTTATTTTATGAGGTCGCCTCATAAAATCAAGAAGAAAACCTTAATAAAAAAATCAATAAGATAACCTCATAAAAACTACAAGATTTCTTCTTAACTTTTTCAAAAAGGTTTTCTCTATGAAATTAATAAGATTTCCTTATTGAAAATAAAACCATAGAGATTTCTTATTAATTTTGTTCTATTTTATGAGGTAATTATTAGGCACTGTTTTCTCTGTGTGGGCTATTAGCAAAAATGTACATATTATGTAATTACATCCCTTTTGCAATTTCTAAATAAGTTTCTCTTTTTTAAATATTTTATATTAATTAATTTTGTTTCAAATGCCTGTCACAAATCTTATGATTGTCTACATTCCTACCCCTTTATGCAAAAAAATATTTTACTTTAGCTTTAAAGTTCATATTAGTTGCCAAGCACTTTAAGGATAACATAGCTTTGTTAAGAAATCATATGAAAAAGACAACTTTAATTATTTGTTTATCTAATAATGAATACTGGTAACACCACCGTGTTCAACAACCACTTCACAGCTTATCATGTACAAAATCGAATACAATTTCATTCGGGTATTCAAATAATTTTTTATTTTATTAAATAAATTTTCATTATCTTGAAGTAAAGCAACCTAATTTAAAAAATATGAACTTGTGACATGGTAATAAAACAGATAAACACAACTATGAAGTAAAAGTAAAAAAATGTGAAAAATTATCACAATTTGTTTTATTCGAGTGAAACGAGTATTTGAATATCCAGCTTTTTTCGATTTGTTTTGATTGTATGTACATCACTAAAACATTTTTGTATAATTGTATTTATTTTAATATTTTTTTTATGGATTTTGCTATGTATTTCGAATCAGTTGGATAATTTGGTGATGCTTCCCATTACATGACAGAAATAATAAATTTAAGATAAGAGCAGGCACTTCTAGTTTCATTTTCAGATGTAACATGAATCAGTTTGTGCTATATTAATAAAAATATTTGAGGTACAAAACGCACATTTTGGAATTTATTACTTTAGAATTTGTATACAATAATTTTTTTAGAATACAACTTTACTTAACATTGCTTGGCAAAGCTTTATTAAGTTTTTTGCATAAGACCCCTAGTCTTTATTTTAAAAATTTATGTTGATAAAATTTTGTTTTGAGAATCGGAAATTTTAGTCTTTAGTCACAATGTTAAAGTTATGAATATTCTTCAGTCACAATACTTTCTGTGAATAGGCATGTTACATTCATATTAATTTGATTCGTACTTATAAAACTTGCAAAGAAAAAATAACGCATACCGAGTTTAATATACACAAGTATAGAAAAATTTTTAACCAACACAGCAAAAAAATTTCAAAAAAGGTAATCGAGTTTGGAATTAAGCATTTTTGGTGGAAGCTGTTCCTTACTGGATTACCAACTTAATGATTTTAACAAGGCGTGAGACTAAAATAATCGATTCTTGAGAAGTAGTTATGTTGTTTATTGTAGGAATTAATTATATTTTCCGTTGTGGGAAATAGTTATTTTTTTCGGGATTGAACTACTTTTTTTAAATACGCCGTTGTTTGAGTAAATGGAAGGTCTCGGTTAAAAACTCAGTTTGATTAAATATACATATAACAACTTTTAAGAAAAATTTAAATAATTTAAAAAAAAACTTATTGTTTTACTACGAAATACACCATTTTGTAAAATTTCTTTTATAAACTCAATTGAAGTGGGTTATATTTTATTCGTATCAGTGCCTCTATTGTTACTTATAAATACTATATTTAGAAAAATTTCAATTGCCTTCATTGATGAACTTTTATTAAAACCGTAAATGAAAAAAAAATTATTTAGAACTACTTATATTTAAATAATTATTTTCCAAAATGTAAAAAAAATACACACAAATACACCTCGTCCCAAAAATTTATTGCAATATTGTAAAAAAATAATGCTTTTACAATCAGTTGTACAAAATATTAAGAATCTATTGAGTTTTTACCTTCTCCTGTAAAATAATCATTATCTGAGTTACGGCCTTTCTACTTGCCTCTTCCAATATGTCGAAAGAAAAACGCTGCGAAAGAAGACTAGGATCTTGAATTCTAATAAATTTTCAATTTTGAGTTAATAATGCAGATTAATCCTCAAATCGTCCTTTTATTTTTACAAACACAAAATTTTCTTATTTAACTAGGTTGTGTGTAAATTAAAAACTTTAAACTTGTATCCTGGAAAACAATTTTTTTTTTTTGAGTTATGACGTTATTTGAGTAAATGAGCGATATGTTCTAAATTATAATAAAAAAAACTTCAAACAAGAAACCGAGTTTAGTACTATTGGGGTCGAAAAAGTAAAATTTTAAAAGCTAATTGGTACGAAATTAGTTTTCTCATTTCTCATCCCTGGTTGTATATAATATGTACATTTTTGCTAATAGCCAATTTTAGGAGTGATGTACAATTTCCACAAACAATCGAAGAGCAAGTTGTGCTCCCAGATTTTACCCTTATATTTAAATTTATAATAGCATTTTCTCGCGACTTTGTTCGCACTTAGAAAGAAACTGAGTAGGCTTTAAATTGTATTCAGGCCAATCTTATCTAAAACAGACAAAATACCCACAGTGAAAATCTCGAGATTTATTCTATTCCGCACTGCTTTCTCAATTTTTTTTATATCATTCTTCTCTAGACAATAAAAGTCAAAAAAAAAAAAAGGATAGGTGATCCAGGCGTTCACACATGCTGCCTTGACCAATGTAAATATGGATTCATTCTCTGCAGATAATGCGACTAGTCCATACATGTATGCAAGGACTAGTCCAAAGAGGAGTAGGAGTACTTCAAAACTACCCAAATATATGAAAAAAGCTGATCGATTTAACATTGCGATGTTCTAGGGTTGGACCACATGGTCAAACTTTGCATTACATCGGACTAACTCCAAAGCTACCGCATATGGAATAGCTAAAGACTAAACGAACACTTATCGTGCAGCATTGAATGCTTGTATGAAAACGCCATTGTCCATGACTGCATTACATGAGACCATGATGTAACTAGTCTATTTATTTCACCTATATTGGACCACGTACTCCAATATTGTTTGCAGATTTTTATGTAAATACATATATATTATCCCGTTTATACGCACTTCTTATTTGCAAATAAGATTGGAAAGTGTTGCCGTATAATTTTTTTATTGTAAGTTAATAACTCACGAAAGCTATTTGCAAATAGCGCACTATTTGCAAATAAAGTGTAAAATGTTGCCAATTATTTTTTTTTTTGATGAACTTTTATTAAAACCGTAAATGAAAAAAAAATTATTTAGAACTACTTATATTTAAATGATTATTTTCCAAAATGTAAGTACTTATTTTTTAGTTTAAAATAAATAAGTAGGCAATTTAGAAATATTTATAATTTATTTAAAATAACTACTTATTTTGGCAATATTTTTACGTCTTCTTTTAAAACCCAAGGAATATGTTCAACTTCTGCTTCCTATTTTTAAAAATGTGCGTAATGTGTTTTGTAAGCGAGTACTTCAATTTGGCAATCTAAAAAGTAAGTCATTATATGGCAAGTAGTTCAGATGGTAATGTATAATTTTTTGCTGGGAAAGTTTACCATATCATTTACCATATAAAGGGTGTTTTTTATTGAGGTATAGAACTTTAAGTTGGCATCACTTTTTTAACTGGCGGCCATTTTGTCAGCTGTCAAGTGATTAATATTTAGTTTGGTTTGCCATTTCATCATGAACAGGTTGACAAAAGAACAACGCTTGCAAATCGTGCAAATTTATTTCGAAAATAATGGTTCAGTTCGCGAAGTTTACCGCAAGCTCCGTCCATTTTATGGTCGACATAATCGTCCATCAGAGCAATTAATTCGGTTAACCATGGATCGTTTTCGCACTACGTTTACTCTATGTGATAATACGCATCCGCAGAGACGTCGAACAGTGCGCACCGAAGAAACAATTGCCGCTGTAGAGCAAAGTGTTGAAGAGGACCCGAATGAATCGATTCGCCACCGTGCACAGCAATTGGAGCCGACGAACCGACTATTTTGTTCCCGAATTGGATGGCATGAATGTGGATGAGTTGTGGTTCCAACAAGACGGCGCTACATGCCACACAGCGCACGTCACAATCGATTTATTGAAGGAAACATTCGATGAGCGCATAATTTCGCGGAATGGACCTGTCAATTGGCCACCAAGATCGTGTGACACCATTGGATTATTTTCTTTGGGGATATGTGAAGTCGCTCGTCTACGCCAACAAACCAGAAACGTTAGGGGACTTGGAAGCCAACATTCGTGGCGTTATTGCCAAGATACGGCCCCATATGCTCGAAAAAGTGGTTGAAAATTGGACCTGTAGAATTAGCTTTATTCGAGCCAGCCGCGGCGGCCATATGCCCGAAATCATATTTAAACATTAATGTCATAAAATTATCCTTCCAATAAAGCCAAATTGATGGACATTAAAACGATTTTCTTGTGTTTTATTTCAATTCGAAGTTCTATACCCCTCAAAAAAACACCCTATACCATTTCAGAATCGAAATGTTCCGATTCATCAGCCTCAGAAATTTTGTTGTACATAGTACTTGTATTAAAAAGCTTTAGCATTTCAGCAGAAGGATTAATGTGTCACAACAAATGGAATTATTTTTAAAGTGTTTTTATTCTAAGAAGTGCTTCCAACATATTTCATTTTGTTACGTTCTCTTGTTTTGGTAGTGTTCATTATATTGGTTAATCTGCCTTGATACGTCGTCTTCTTTATTACCTATAGAATTCATTCACTATGAATAGAAACACACATTTTTAGACTTGCCAGACACACATTGCTTAGCTCAAAGATCATTTTTGTTACCATCAGTTATAAAAAAATCCCAAAAAATACCCTTTATTTTGGTTATCAACCCCAACAAATCCCCAGATCCCCAACACGAAATTTTCATTCCTAATCTCGAAAAAAAATCCCCAATTCGGGGGCAAATCCCCTAAACTGACAACACTGATAACAGTTTTAGTGTTTTCCTAAAATCAAGAGCAATAAAAAAGAGAACAAGTAAAAAATCTACATCATGAAGATTAAAGGCCCAACTATAATATGAATAAGCTGGCTTAAACTAATGTCAGAATTGAACGATAAGTCTGTCAAATGCTTAAACAATTCAGATGTGACTTTTAGGTGGCCGTAATGTACTTACATGCACTTAGGTATTCTTTAGTCACAGCTGCACATCTAGGTATTGTCAATAATTTTGTAGTAATTTTGTTTCTTCTCATAACTCCTAAATGAATGCAATTCAATCAAACTAACTTGAAAGAATGTCCTAATCTATTAAAAATTCACATATAAATATATCCATCACCTTATTATTTGTTTTATTTGTTTTGCCTACTAAAAAGTACAACAGTGAATATACATAAGTAAATACATGTGTATGTGTGTATATGTGTATTGTAAAACAAACAATGAAAATAAAAGTTTTGCTTTATTTTCCGAGTTTAAAATAAGAAACAATAAAAAAATATTTAAAATCAATGAATATTTTCTGCTGCTGCTTGTTTGAGTTTAAAAGATGCACAAACAGTTGTTTCCTTACGGAATGTGCGTTCAGTTTGGCACTTTACTTAAGCAAATGACATTTGACGCAACTTGACGAAAAGTTTGTTAAGTACATTATAGTTTGCCACATGCGTTTTATATGTAACCTCACAGTTGCTTAAGCTAGCTTATTCATATTATAGTTGGGCCTTAAGCAAGCAAATGTTTTGTGCTCACCTCTAGTAAACAGTTAGTCAGAGTTAGCGTAATCAGTATTGTGTTAAGAACAGCAGAGTTTGTTTTAATGAAACAACAGCGAAGTTAACAGTGTTGTATATATGTAGCTTGTGAATTATTTATTTTGTGTGTGTTTAAAACGCTCTAAATATTATTGTTTAGTAAACAAAGTGTTCTTATATGACAATAATTTTACACTTGAGTATTTTTATGATCATAATTGCCAATTTTCGTGCCTACAAAAACAAGCGTATTAAAATATTTTATTCATTATTGCAAAAAAAAAAAATCATTATCATTGCCATCGTACTCATTTTGATTGCTCTAAACAAGAAATAAATATAACTTTTTCGGAAATTGGCAGTTAGTGACATTTGGCTGAACTTCAAAAGTTATATATTTTTTTTTCATAAAATATGATTTACATACACACTTGTATCTTTATATCTGTTCACACGTATGTTTGCAAACAATTTTATACAGTTAACAAAAGAAAGCCACAAAAAAGTAAAAAAAAAAATAAATAAAAATTATGATGCCATAATAGGCGTAGGAAAAGTTGAGAAATGCATTGAATACGTGAGAAAATTTTTTAATTTATTACGTATGTACATTTGCAAGTACAAACGTATGTTTAACTTATTAAATAATTTCACAGACGTGTTGCTAAAAATTTGTTGTTCATGGAAGTCATAGTCATAGTTTTAGCCTCATAATATTTATCATATGTTTGCAAATGTTATTTTTTATGTAGTGAATGTGTTATGAATTATAATTGTTTTCATTATGAAGGTGTTAAACTTTGTAGTTCTTTTGTTTTGGAATGAGAGAAAAATTATGGACGAATCAGCTGCTTTTTAATGGGTTTTATATTTTTAAATTTTACCCATAATAAGCTCAGAAAACTTAACATATCATCAGTTACTTTTTCCAAATTAACTGCCTGTCCCACGATGTCAACAGCAAAAGTTCGACCGACAACTTATATTGAAAACAATAACAAACGTTCTAATGTTATTGTTTGCAATACAAGTTGTCGATCAAGCGTTTGCGGGTGATATCATGGGTCAGGTAGTAACCGAAGGTCATGCACCATGCATTTTTCTGATGTTAATAGTGTTCCTTTGTATCAGTTATTGGAGGAAAGTTCAAGTAATGAAGGCATAGGCCCTGGCCACTGAACTACTCCTGTTTTAACAGTTACTAATTCTAATGTAACATTAGAGCGCCCTCTTTCAGTGAGTATTGTGTAGCAGAATCATCGGCGAAGTAAAATAACCAATAAGTAAGCTTCAGAAATTTAATACGCCTCTTTGACACCAGAGGCGCTGCTGCACTGCATTATTAGAAACGTGCAAAGAAGTAGAAATGTAAAAGAATGAAGCTTTCATCTATCTCTTTCCTTCAACATCTCTAGCACCGTCCTTTTCCTAAAGAAGGTATTACTAGAATAGTAAGTAGTAGGCATTCATTGCCTGAGTGATACTTCTCTTAAAAAAATTATTGCAACCAAACACTCTTAAAACCGCTTCATTTTATGCCACTGCTCTTGGCGTATAACAACATATTACTTATATATATTGTTGAATATTATCTGTGCATTTTATTTTGCACTATGTGCTTGTGACATACTTTTTGAGTATATAAATAAATCAGAAAAGATATAGACATTTCTAACTCATGAACAGGGAAACCGCAAATATGCAATTGCATGTTTTTTCTTGTGTGACGTATTAATGCGAGGACAAGATATTTATCCGTTTCAGAACTTTTTATGAATTTTGGCATCGATTTGTTAGTGCATATTTTTGCATATTTTACCCTTTAAAGCATGTTTTCGCATATCTCAGTCTTAGGGGATGATCACACTTGGGCAAATATTTGCTCAAAAAACTTGACCACAAAATATTAATGAAAAAGCTTTCAATTCAGATATGTGTTTGTTAAGTTAAATAGTTTCCAATAATGTTGGAATCAATGACGTTGTCTATTAGTTGTTTATGAAACTATTTAACTTAAGAAATACTTGTCTGAATCAAATGGTTTTTCACAAACATTGAGTGGTTACGCTTTTTTGGGCAAATGTTTGGCAAGTGTGACCGTACCTTTGAACGCATATTTTTAGCATATTTTCTAACTTTTATAGCATAATTTACGCTTTTAGGGCATATTTTGAAACTGGAATTTTTTCTTAATATGCTTACAAGTTTATCTGCTGGTCAAAATTTTTATTTTTTGTTTTCGACATTTAAATTTCATTTCCAATCTTCCATGTAGTATATGGACATTAGTTTAAATAAAAATTTGGGTTTTGCTAGTTGTGACGGACTCTGCGTCGATTACATCAGTAGACGCTGAAGGAACATTGTCAATGTATAAAAATTTACTTAGATGTGACAGGCGGCAACGATTTTTATTTGAAAAGCTAGATCAATATTTTGTTGTGTATTCCAAAAAAAGTTTTAAATAAAAATTTTGTTTTATTTATCCAAAATACAGTTCCAAAGTTTTAATTCTGATTTCGTGATCTCATTTGAAATTGAAGTTAAATTGTTACGAGAGCATAAAAAAAAATTAATTTGTATTATATGCCTAAAGCAATTTTGTTTTAACGTGTATTTCAATCTTAAATTATTGTATTTAATTTGGCAGTTATTCTTTGTTAATTATTTTAATGTTTCCTTTTTTTTTTTGTTTATTTTATTTCTGTCTTATTTTACATATTTATTTATATTTAAAAAATTTATTTTCGTTGACAAATAAACCAATTTGTTTTATTTTTAAGAGCATATTTTTGAGTTTTTAGTGCATATTTTCAAGTTTTTAGTGCATATTGAATGCGCATAAAACCCTTTTTTTAGAGCATATTTCTGGTTTCCCTGCTCATGAATTATGGTACTGGCTTCAAGCATTTTTTATTGGAGTTTAATGCTTTTTACTCCAGAAGGCTGTAAGAGCTGTCAAAATAAAAATAGTAATTAAGCCAGTGGCTTATTTTTAATGATCGCCTTCCGCTATTATTAAACTTTCAATATGTTTTTTTTTTGCCATCTGTGCCACTAATTGCAAAGCAAACAACAATCAAACAGCCATATGACATTCGTTATGGTTAAATATTAAAAATAACACTTGCAAACTTTCAACTTCACACTATTATAATGTTGACTTTAGCAATAGCATTAGCGGACATGACAGCCGACACGCGTCAATAAAAATTAAACACTTACATACACTCTCTATCTCTCTCTCTCTCTCTCTTACACACACACATACACCCTTTGATGCAGGGTGACCGATGACATTTTTCAAAAAGTGGCACTAAATAGGGGATTTATCAAAAAAAAGGGGCAAAATTAAAAAAAAAACGATAAAACTGCACTAAACTTTTTATTTTTAATGTATTTTCATATAATTCACCCTAAATAAAGGGGGCCAAAAAGTGGCAAGGCAGTCGAAAAAGGGGAAACGCTGTTGAAAAAGTGGCAAATTGCCACTTTGTCGGTCAAACGGTCACGCTGCTTTGATGGCCATTTCAATGTGTGGCACCCGTGGATAGTGGGAGGATTTTGTTTGCTTAATACGACACACTGGCTACCACCTCCAACTGCTGACAACTTAATTAATGACGTACCTTAATTATTATCATGTTGAAAAGACAAACTATTATTGTCTGTGCAAGCTATTGAGCACTCACACCCAGTTGCTTGGCTTATTTCTAATAATTAGCAGCATAATGCACGTTAACACTTTTACTTCACTTACTTATTTTCTTTGTTTCTCACTTTTATTCACACACTAGTTAATGGCCCACAACGATTATATTTTATGTCGTGTTAATTTGAAAATTATATTTTATAATAAATGTGTGTGTATGTATTTTTGCTAATACAAATTTATTTCCTGATTTTCTTTAATTTAAGGCGTCATGCTAATTTCCAAAGACAATGTCAGTGTCAATTTATTGTAGTGAAAAGTAAAAAATAAAAAACTAAATAACCACAGTGGCAGGGTGTAATTGTTAGCGAATTACAGCTGCATTAAATAATAAATTATGATCAATGACTTGTTGTTTAGGTTCACAGTTTACTCGAAAACAACTTTCAAAATTAATACAAATTTTCGTGCGATTAAACTACACACAGAAAAAAATACCAATGTAAAATCACCATGCAAAAAGTTTGATTTCAAATCATATTAAATTTACAAGCTATAAGATGTTGTTTGAGTGTGTTGTTGTGTATTTGCTTTGTTCAAAGCTGCAATACACTTTTTTGCTTAGTTGTGTGTTTTGTTTTTGTATTGTTGTTGTTTATTTTGATGTAGGTAAATAGCTCACAAACTGCTTTTGGCAGGTAGGCAGTGTACTGTAGTGCGATTCAGGAACTTTTAACGTTCTGACGATCGTAATTTTTGTCTATACATTTTGTCGCTTGTAATATCGATTGTGTGATTCTGTAACTTATTTTTAACGATAGTACGCACGCAGCTGATATTTTGTGTTGATTTTTGTCGATAAAATTAACAGCACATAAATTATTGTCGCTTAAATAACGACACAGCTGACATTAAAACCTACAGCGAATATAGCTAAAAAATTTTACGGAATAGCGAATTCGATAAATTTTCATTATAATTATTTTAACGATGCGATTATCGTTAAAAAAAAGTTAGTGAATCGCACTACTGGTCTTGTAGTGGGAGGATCGCAGGATCGAATTCTGGAGACAAGTCTAAGGGCCGTATCAAAAAAATAAAAAAAAATAATTATAACTTCAAGTATTCTTTTTTTCAAAATTTGTATATAAATTTTGTATTAACATACACTTCAAGCTCAAACAATTATTTTTTTTTGGATAAGTCCATAAGTATTTTGTGTGTTTTTTTTTTAACTAAAACTTTTCAAATAAATTGTATGCTAAATGATCAATTAAATAATGTTGAATTAAAATTTTATTCATGGTCGTATATATTTACGGTCTAATTCATAAAAAATATTTTAGGTTTATTAAGCGCTTATTTGACATATTTCTATGGGAAATTTGTCAAATAAACCTGTAATAAACCTAAAATATTTTTTATGAATTAGACCGTAAATATATACGACCATGAATAAAATTTTAATTCAACATTTCCGAGTTCAAATCTTGGCCAGGGAAGCCAAACATCTTTATGATTCAATAAATAATAAAATAAAATTATTACTACGTTAAATTAAATTCATGTTGTTTCAACTTGAAATAGCTTTGCTTCAACATTGTTCTTCGTATTATTTTAGTGGCGAATTTATGTTGTTTCAACTTGAAATAACTTTGGTTCAACATGAATCTTCATTTTGATTTTAACAGTACGTAAATGTTAAATCAACGTGAAATAAAGTTGATCTCTTTTTTGATGTAAGCTAAAAAAAAGATTAAATGAACCTTGTTTAAGTAGATTTTAAATTGACATTTTTCTGTGTGTACCTTTTACATCGAAAGAGCCTGCATAAATGATTACAGTAGACGCTCTCAGAGATACGAATTTCAAGAAATTATAGTTTTAATACCTTAGTACATTAGAGGAAAGTTCATCTATTTTATAAGAGACAGTATACTTCTCAAGACGAATGGAGAAGCGTAACCTCGCCGTTAATTCTAACAAAACGAAATTAGTTCTCTTCTCTAGAAATATATCGTAGACTTGCTATAAATACAATAGGGGTTATCACACCGAGCTTGTTAGTTTGTTAGTCGTTAATCGTTACTTTTTTACACGCATTTTGTTTTTGTATATTTAACGCGCTACCGGATTAACATTGAACACATTAACGACACGGCACCCGTGATAAAAAAGCTGTTAGTTGGTAACTCACAATCAGCTGTTGCAGTTTCTAAATAAATATAATATAAAAGTCATTTGTGATACATTTCTCAGCATGTGTAATTAAATGGTCTACAATTGTTTTTTTTACACTTTCTCGTGGCATGTTTTATTTTTTTCAGAATAATAAATTGTGTCAGAACAATAAATCAGCTGTTCTACTACGAAAGTTACCAGACTAACAAAGTTTTAAAAAGGGCGCCGTTCACAGTTGGTAACTTTAACAAATTAACAAACTACCGAGTAACAACCCAGCAAAAAATTTCAAAAAATGTAATCGAGTTTGGAATTAAGCATTTTTGGTGGAAGCACTTCCCTACTGGATTACCAACTTAATGATTTTAACAAGGCGTGAGACTAAAATAATCGATTCTTGAGAAGTACTTACATTTTTATTTTTATTTTTCAACATTTCACGTAATCTATTTCGTCTAAAAAAATCATTCTCTTCATTTAGCAACTTGCACGTCATTTTTTTAAATTTTAGGTAATGTGATTTGTAAGCGAGTAATGAAAATTGGCAATCAGAAAAGTAAGTCATTATATGGCAAGTAGTTCTAATGGTAATGTGTAATTTTTTGCTGGGAAATTAACAAGTTCGGTGTGAATACCACTAATATATATATATATATATATATATATATATATATATATTAGGGATGTAACGAATACCAGTTTAGCGAATGCGAATGCGAAAACGAATAATGCATTTGAATTTTTGCGAAAGCGAATGCAAATACTTAAAATACGATAAAAATCACATGAAACTTAATTTTTTTAAGAACATGAAGTTGTATTTATATGTATAAATAGATGCAATACAAATAGCATTTTATTTAAATGAAGTCTTTAATTAAAAAAAAAATTACAAATCAATCAACCCATTCGTACTTTGGCCCTAAAGCCTGTTACTCTGTTCAACATTTCATGTGAAATGCTGTCAAAATATATATTAAGAAAATTTTAATGAATTGTTCATGAAAAATCTTGGAAAAATAGTACTATTTTCATCTTGGGACAAAAATATATGAAATATATCTTCAACATTTTAAGATTTCATGCGAAATAATATGCGTGGCACTTGTTTCGCATGGAATTTACAACAAACAAGGGCTGGTTAATATTGTTAGCATTTAAAATTTTCTGTACGAAGTAATGAATGGTACTCAACATTTTTCCAAAGGTTTGAACAGACTACAAAACAGCTAGATTGTGGATTCATTATGATAATTATCATTTATAGAAAAGTTTTCCGCTAAAATTTTAAAGCTTTGTTTGGAATCGTAAAAGAAGTACAAATTTTGTTGTCGTTAGTATCGCTTGAAGTATTCGCATACAGTTTAGCGAATGCAAATGCGAATGCAAATAGCAAAACTAAGCGAATCATTTGCGAATGCGAAAGCGAATGCGAACATTCGTTACATCCCTAATATATATGCAGCAGCAGTTTGTCACGAAGTGAAAGTTCCCCTTTTAAAAAATTGGTGTATAAATAGAATCAAGCGAAAATATAAATTGCCTTCTCCATTTTCAAAATCATTCTTCCCAGCTTTGAGAGTAATTTGTGCTTAATTTTAAAGCACAATATGATGTATTTATGAAGCTTATTAGAAAAACATTTGTGCCACAAAGCGCTTATGATTGTTATGCAATTTGTTTTCATGCATTCATCAAAATATGTATTTGTATTACAATCTAAATTATGCAGACATGTTGATAGTTAAGTAAAACGTTTACAATTTGATATTTGAAGTTACTATCTCCTTCTTATTTAACTTTAAGCACACATATTCATTTGCAGGCAACAAAAAAATAAAAAAAAAAATAAAATAAAACATTAACATACGCATCATATTCCCTCGTCTATCAAAAACAATATAAAATTTGTAACATCTTCCGCATTCAAGTTAAATACAAATGCAATTTAATATGTGACCATTAGTTGAATGCAAAGACTGATACATAAAAGTAGAAGAAGATGTAAAAAAAAACAGCACTTGATGTGCACATTTTGCAGATGGGCTTCTATTTGGACTCATTTTCCAAACAGAAAATCATAACAAACAACAACCTAAAATAACTACCAACACGGCTACTGTTGGTTGCATATGGATAGATGGCCTAAAAAAATACAACATACTTGCTTCACAAAAATACTTTTCATTTAATTTTTTCTTATTCCTCCGTGCACATAAATATTTATGTGCATGTGTAAAATTTATGTTACAAAATGCGTTTGACAATTGAAAGTCATAAAACTAAAATGTAGTGAATTTATAAAAAGAAAAACGTGACTATTGATTAGATGATGGCACTTCTCTGATGTGTGTGTTAGATGATGTTTGTAATAATGCTGATGAGTTTTTCGTTACAATTTAAATAATTTTTTGTTTATTTAAGGAAAATGAAAGCTTCCTTGTGTTTAGTTAGTAAAACTGTAGTTTAATACTTTTTTAAATTTAAAAGTCGTTGCATTTATATCTTAGCAAGTGAGAGTGCTATAATCGGCAATGCAGAGTCTTCCCTTCACAAGTCATAAAATTTATATACATACATACACGCATGTACAGTGGCTAAAAAAAAAACTATTCTACATCAACAACGTCAAAGGAATTGAATATTGCTAAAGGAAAGTGTGAAGAAACTGAAAAAACACAAGATTTCTAAAGCAAATAGGTATTTGACAAGTTATGTGTTTGCGTCTCTTTCGCTCCCATGTATGCTTGTATTATACCCTTTTGTTGCAAATAATACTACACTACGATTCCAATTTACATCTACCTCTCATTTAATTACAAGAAATCGCAAAGATGTTATGCGAAGAAATCAAAAATTAAATGCACCTACACCCCCATATTAAAATCTACTAAAATAAGGTTAATTTAACATGTTTCGGTAGTAGTGATCTTGCTTCATTCATATATTTCTTTTGAAATAACTTTATTTCATATTTATGATTTGAATAGGCTAAAGTTCGTATCGCTCATCAATCATAAATATAGAAACAAATGAAGTTCGAAAAATAATAATTAAATTAACTTTATTTCATGTTGATTTAATATTCCAGTACTATTAAATCAAAATGAAAAAGCATGTTGAATCAAAGTTATTTCAATTTAAAGTAACGCAAATTTGAAACTAAAGTACCATTTTGAAATAAAATTATTTTAAGTTGAAACAAGCTTAAGCAACATGAATTTAATTTAATGTAGTCACTCATTCTATTTTATTAATTATTCAACTTCCGTGACGTGTGAGTGAATAGTTTTGATGTGTAAACATCTATACGCTGGGGGGGTAAAAATCTTTTGACTTTGATTTCTTTGCTGAGATTTCTTTGCTTTTTGCTTTTGCTTTGCATTGTCAAATCGGTGTGAGCTATGTATGAGTGTATTAGTGTGTGAAAGAAGCAATACCAAGCAGAGAAACAAGTCGACCGGCTCGAAGCCGACGGTGCGCCGCCGCCGGTTATTTTTCTGTATATTTCCGTACACCAAAGGTGAAAATGAACTGTAAGAGCTACGGACTTGAAATTTGGACACAATATGTAGACATTTGGCCACTACAACAACAAATACATGAGAGTTAAAAACTAAAGGGTTTTCCAACACGAGCAACGAAAAATTTTAAAATCCCATGTAATATAAATACATACAATTGTATGTACATATATACACTTGAAATTTTAAAAGTTAGTGTATTTTTATACAGACTACAACAATTAACACTAAATTTAAAAAATTTAAATCAATGGGTGTTCCATCAGTTAATGCAATTTTGACTTTGTAATTTTGACAACTTGCTGTATCTTGAAAACTCTTGAAATTTTCAAAAACGGTAAAACTAACAAATCAAAAAAATATAAAATCGCCAAATATAAAAAAATTGCCAAAACGAAAAATAGCACCAAATTAAAAAAAATCTCTAGGACTAAAATAAATCGCGAAAAACCGCAAAAATCGCCAAAATGAAAAAAATCCTTAAACAAAAAAATCGCCAATATGAAAAAATCGCCAAAATGAAAAAATTGCCTAAATAAAAAAAACCCCATAAACAGAAAAAATCGCCAAAATGAAAAAAAAACCGAAAAACAAAAAAAAAATCGCCAAAATTAAAAAATCGCCAAAATTAAAAAATCTCCAAAATGAAAAAAAAAATTGCAAGAATTAAAAAAAAATTTGCAAA
Organism: Tachina grossa; assembly: GCA_949987645.1. Lineage (NCBI taxonomy): Eukaryota > Metazoa > Arthropoda > Insecta > Diptera > Tachinidae > Tachina > Tachina grossa. Next base: position 35,043,597 of record OX465275.1, read on the forward strand.
AATTAAAAAAACCCAAGAAGAGAAAAAAAACGCCAAAACGAGAAAAAAGCGATATAACTGAAAAAAATCGTTTAAACTGAAAAAAATTTAAAAAATTAAGAAAGCTAAATCAAAAACAATGATCAAAACCGAATGTGCGCGAGTCAAAGTCGCACTTTACTGAATTTTTTAATTGCAATGCGTACACAACAACAAGAACAGCAACAACTAAACGATGAACAACAGGAATTAAAAATTAAAAATTAAAAGTAAAGGCATTTAGGCATTTACCATAGATGAGCACTGCAGTACCACACTCAAAAAAAAGACATGTACTATTATTAAGGAAAAAAAGTTTCTAAATTTAAGTAAAAAAAAATTATTTATTAAATATTATGACTAATCACGCGTGAGTGCGTGAGCGTGACTGAAAAAAATTTAATCGTGCGTGATCGTGCGTGAGCTTTGTTTTAATAATCACGCACGAATTCTCACGCTCTCACGAGATAACATTCCTGCATAGGTACATATGTAACTTTATTCAATCATTTGAAATAAATTATTTTATAACCATAAATGCATATATATATGTATAGTAATATGTATGGTAGTATGAGCTTGCAAACACAATGGGGTATTCATTGTGTTTGTAAGCTCATACTCAAAACAAAATGTTTCGACTTTTTCTGAAGTCAGACTTGTCGTACCGAATTCGAACTTTGATTTTTGAATACATAAGTAAAAATTTGTGAAAATTTTTTAAAATAAATATATATGTATATGTTGATAAAAGAAAGGATTGTAACAAATATTAAAAAAAACGTGAGTATGTGCAAATTATTTCGACAATAGCAGCAACATAACGGTGAAGCGGCACTCTGCTATAAAAGCGGAAAAAAATCGTACCTAAATGTCGTTACGAATTCGTACCGACTTATCGTAACGAATTCGTACCGACTTATCGTAACGAATTCGTACCGACATATCGTTACGAAGTCGTGTCAACCATTTCATACAAAAATTTTTACGATTTCGGTAATATTTCGGTGCCGAAATCGGAAGATTTTGTCATCCAATCGTTACGAATTCTTTACGAATTCGGAGCATTTTGTTTGATGGGTGCATACACCTTTGTAAGTATGTATGTATGTTTCTTAGATACCCTGTAGGAAGTATCAATTGAGAAACACTACTGATTCAACAGTGCTTTTGTCAACAATACTACTGACGAATTGTACCGCAGAAAATGTTTTTTGATTTAGGGGCCGTCCATATATTACGTAACGCTGTAGGGGGGAGGGGTGGGGTTCGAGTTTTGTTATTATTTGTTATGGTGGGGGTGGGGGGAGTCTTTGAAAATGTTACGTAACAGAAAAATTTTAGTAATTTGTATGTTTTTTCATTTAATATGCTTTTCTCGTTTATTTGATTATCATTTATTTAATTGATCATACGTCTTACTTTCATATTTATATTATGTATGTATACATACATACATGTGCGGAATGTCAATTTTTGATATACGAGAATTCGAATTCGAATATTAAAACGATATGAAATTAACTTTGCTTTATTTTAATTTACATTGTAAATTTTACAAAACACGAGCATACATATCTACATAGATATGTATATCGTCACCTAAAATCCAAAAGGCTGTAAGTACACTTTTTACTATTTTACAGGAGAAGCAAAAAATATCATAAATTTATTCTATTTACATGTATGTTAGATGCCAAATTGAACAATGAATAAAATCGGTATTTTTAAACATATGTGAGCAAAATTTTAGGAAAATATGTATTTTGGTTAATCACATCATAATCAATCAAAAAGTCTATTTTGAATTTTTTGGTTGTTACGGCCTTTTGGATTTTAGGTGACGATATGCAAGAACCTATTTTTCAACCCAAAAATCATGAAAATTATATTATAAATATACTTTTTCGTGAGCGTGCGTGATCGTGATAAGTTGTAAACCACTCGTGCGTGATTAAAAATTTTTTAGTCGTGAGCGTGCGTGATCGTGAAAATTTTCAAAATCATTCGTGCGTGAAAGTGCGTGAGTCAAATATTTTTCTGCGTGAGCGTGCGTGTCGTGAGTCAGAAAACACTCACGTGCACATCTCTGTTTTAAACGCTTTGAAGAAATCACTTACAGAACCCTTTAGCTAATCGCGGATTTTTTCCACATATTTTAACAACGCCACCTCTTACTCCGGGTTTTTGTGCTTAGCCCTTTAAAACACAAATAAAATAAACAATAAAAAAGAATTTATATAAAAATGTTATTTATTTGCTTACATTTTCGTATTTTTGCAATAAATTGTTACAAATATTTCATTTTTACTAAAAAGTATTTTCTTTCACAATGTTGTTTGCTGCCGAATTCAAATTACTTTTTTTGTAGTGAAACTGGATTACAGAATACTTCAATTTCATTTGAAACAAACTGAAAATGAAATTTTACTTTTTAAATCACTTTTACGAAATTGAGAACACAAACCAAGAGAAAATTTCACTTTCATTTCATTTTGCGAATGTGGAACCTAGGCGAATATCTTTAAAAGTCACAAAAGTTAATTTTTTAATTTGCTGATATAAACTATGATAGTAAACTCAACCTCTAGTTAGTTGCAGCAACTGATTGAAAGTTTTTATTTTAATTTTAATATAGAATGACAATTTTTTAGTTGCTAATACCAAAAGTTGGTAGTAAAACTCAATTCGTAATATTTTATTCGGTGGGGTTAACCAATCAGTTAATTAGTCATGACAAAAGCATACGCTCGGTTGATGCAATCAATTTAAGTATTGTCACAATCATATCTTTGTTAGAAATATGCCCTTATGGCAATGAACATGGATTGTTTTTTGGATTAACAGAAAATTGATAGCGTGAACTGAAATATAGTTAATGCAAATGATATTTTATTGGACTAACCGTTTTCCAACCAAATCTTTTTTCTGGGTGTAGTTTGCGAACAATGTTCATCAACTATTTTGATGCATGATCAGTTGAGTAGTTTTTCGTTTAGCCAGTCTTTGAAGAAACTGTAATCAACAAATTTCGTACATGACAAATATCGAAATTTGCTTAAATATTCATTGATGAAAGTGTCTTCTACAAGAAGTTTGGCAACTGGGCTTCTAAATAAGCAGATAGTGTAACTCATAGTCCTTGGTTTTATATTTCGTCTGCATTGGCTTATCTGTTTATGTGGTTGTATATTTCATAACAAGCAGCAGGTCTAGCATAATAGTTGTTGTTATGCCTTTTATGTTTACTTCAGCATTAGAGCTGCAAAACTATCGATAGTGGCTCCATTCGATAGTTTCGATAGTATTTTTTGATGTCATCGATAGTATCGATAGTTTTTGATTCTGAGAAACTTATCAATTGTGTATTTTTCTAATATAAAATCTTGAATTTTTTAATCATTCCATAAAGTAAAAAGAAACTTGATTTTTTTAAAACTTTTAGTTCCAATGTTTTTAATACACTTATTCAACAAACATATATTCACAGTTCTATAAAAAATAAACGAAAAAGCAAACAGATAGATACATGGATCAATAAAAAATAAATTAAAAAGGAATAAAATAAAAAAAATCTTTCATCATTACTTAAACTGTTGCAGTTAGCTAAAAAGTATTGGTTTAACAGAAGGAGAAGCAAACTATTTAGCGTCACCTGTTATTTAAAAGTGAAGAGCGGAGACAGTCCAGTAGCTGTCAAATTTCTTCATGTATCAAAGCCGTTGGTATATAATTGTATATTTATGCAATTTGCATCTAGTAGATAAAAACTGGCATCTTATGTTGAAACAAATCAAAACTAATTAATTTGTTTTAACATTTATATATCGATGGTCTCAAGTAGAAAGGCCCTAACTCGTATTTTTTACGAAATTGAGGTTTTTACTGATTCCAATATATTTCACACAAATACACCTTGTCGCAAAAATTTATTGCAATAGTGTAAAAATTATCGTTTTTACAAGCAGTTGAAGAAAGCAGTTCTACATACAGTTGTACTGTGCATTATTACGTTTTTACCTTCTCCTGTAAAGTTACAATTATTTGAGTTAGGGCCTTTCTACTTGAGACCAGCATATTATGTAATGATAACCATTATTATAAAGGTTTACAGGCGGCGAAATTTGAGTGTTGCATTTTTTATTACACAGTCGCCATTATTCCGTTTTTATTGACTTTGATTTTTTCTCTTGTAGTAGCGTGTTCTTGTCGATAGTATCACTATCGAAAAAAATATATCGATAGTCTACTTAATATAAAACTATCGATACTATCGATAGTACCATCGATAGTTTTGCAGCTCTATTCAGCATCGTATTGCATGTTTGCGTAATAATATCTAGATTCTTTTTATTGTATATATATAAATGTTTTTTATGGAAAGCATTTGTATTAGATACGTTCACATACAAATATTTTTGTAAAAATACTATCCTAATTAGACAAAATGCAAAACAAAATGTTCAAAGCAGTGTGATTGTGAAAAGATACTTGATTTATTTAATTTGTATTTGAGTCCCTTACCTACTATCTCTCTCCAATTTATTAATGCTAATTATTTATTAAACTGTGCAACAGTGAAAAATCCGATTCGATAGTACTACCAAAGGGTAGTAAAATCCTATACTCAGTTTGGCGATTTTGGTGACCAATTTATTTTTATGCCAAACATGTTTTTAATATACAGTTGTTATATTGTTACATATTAGAGAGCTGCGTAAGCAGTCTTGAAATGTAAAAACGTCATGATTTTTAAATGCATTCACGTCGCATGTATTATACTAAACCAATAATAAATGCTGTCGTACTATAAGCGAAGCACGATGGATGTATTGGTGTATTTGTATATCAGTTGTAACAAGCGATGTCGCAAGACAGCTTGCTTGTAACAAACACTCAAAAGAAGTACTGTTGATTAGTGTATGCTTGTTATTTTTCATATTGTACGTTTGAGTGTGTGTGTAATATGTAGATGGTAAGCTCCCTGTAGTCAACCTAGAACCATATGTCTCTATGTCAATACGCTTTCTCCAGCGACAATTGCACTAGTTAAAATGTCGACAACTTTCCTTTTATGCGCGAGTAGAGATACGTTAGAGACGACAGTTCTAGTGTATTTCTGGTGATATTGTCAATGAACGCGTCAATAGTTTGTTTTTCTTTTTTATTATGTTGTGCAATAATATTAAATAAATATTTGTAGACGAGGGTCACTAAAATTTATGAGTGAATCTTCGGTTCAAATATCTCCATATGGTCGTAAAAGAACTACCTTCTCAATAGTGCTAAGTCTACTGATAGATTTTAAATGACAACCCTATGTTATTTGTCAATAGGCATTTGCATTGGCTGGAGTACACCTATTCACTATTGACAGAGTCACTAGAAAATCACTATAAGTTTACTATTGACAACGAGAGAGGATATATCGATATTGTAGACTAGAGCCCCTTAAATTTACTAGTAAATCTTTGGTGCCAATGTCTCCATGTGGTCCCGAAAGAACTACTAAGTCAGTAGTGCTATAGTCTAGTGGTGGATTTTCAATGACAAGCTAATGTTAAATGTCAATAGATGATACCATTGGCTGGGGTACACCTGGTCAGTAGTGCTACTGACAACGTCACTAGTAAGTCACCGCAATTTCACTATTCGCACTTTCTGCAGGGTATTATGTGATTAACCGCATACAATTAATGTTAATGCATGTGTGTGCCTTTGCATGTGCGCAGAAAAATAAAAGATCATACACACATACATGGCATGACGTTTGTACACGCGCTCATGCGTAGAAAGAAGCAAGTATCACAAATTCTTCCGTCACGAAGTGTTTTCTTCTTTACTCTTATACCTACAATACTCAAACGAATTTCTTGCAAACAGTGTTGTTAACGTTTGCTTTATAAGATTTCGCTGTACTAAAGCATTTGAAAAATCCCTGTCTTAAAAGTTCTTATAAGATATCTTCTGCAGGAGACTATTACATATATACCTTCTAAAAACGTTTTTCAATTAAATAAAAAGTCCTTCGTGTACAATTCTTATCAAATCAAAACACTTTATCTGAGATTTTATACTTTGAATGTTTACTTCACCATTGTATTGTATGTTTGTATATTTTGTTATTTAGCTAAAAATATCTAGATTATTTTTATTGTGTACACATGTGTTTATGGAAAGCATTATTTTCATTGGGTCAATTCACGTACAAATATTTGTGTAAAAATATCATCTCAAACAAAATTAAAAACAAAATCTTCAATGTATAAAAATAATAAAGAAAACTACTAACTAATAATACCATGTGATTTATTTAATTTTAGTTTTAGTCGCACAACTCTTAGAAAATGCATAAAATCTCTGAAATTATGTCTGTCTATCTCCAATTTACCTTGATTTATTAAACTGTGCAAGAGTGAAAAATCCACGGTCATGACAGCATAGGTTCAAAAATCAGTAGCTAAGAGTCCACAGAATAAATCTTGTTACCAAAAAAAAAAATAATAAAAATAATATTTTTACTTATTTTTTTTTTTTTTTTTTTTTTTTTTGCAAAAATTAAGGAAACAATTTTTTATACATATAGTTGTTATATTGTTACATATACCTTAATATAGAAAGGCCCTCACTCATTATTATTATTTTTTTTTTTTTGAAATCGAGATTTTTGCATTTTTCAAAACATTGGATGTTTCTCTATCAAAATATACAAAAACACTCGATTTCATATATTAAGGTAACGATATTTACTTTCTAAAAACGTTGTTTTTGTGGGCTAGAAAATTTGCAATTAAATAAAAAGTACCCGTACAAGTACAATTCTTATCAAATTAAAACACTTCATTTACTCAACACTGACATCAAAAGCTTTTAAGACAGGCAATGTTCAATAATTCAGTGATAAAATAACACGATGTTAACTTGGACGTTCTTCAAAACAAAACTCCACCCAATTTCGCTGTCCTTTACACAAGATTCCATGAAGATCTAAAAAATATCATTATTTTTCTAAATCATTAATGTTATTGATTTAAGATCTTATTCATAAAAAATGTTTTTGATTTACAAAAGGTTTCAAAATAGATATCTGTAAAAAATTTGTTTTACAAACCCCTTATAACACACAGTATTATTTAATATGTATAAATAGTTAGTATATTCACAGAAAATGTATTCACCAATTAATGTTTTTAATTAGGAATTTAGTTGATGCAATGAATTTTTAATTGTATTAATTAATTTGAGTGGAAAAACTTAATACTATGAAATTGTTTATAGGCGAAATTTTAATGAATTTTTTTAATAGATATTATGTACAAATATTTTAATTGATATTGCGAAATTATTTGTATTATTTTTTTCTGTGTTTGTTTCAATACTTTTTTTATTCCTTTCGTCTAAATTTTAAAATATTCAAATTAAAAAATAAATTCTGTAAAGTGCGACCGACTCTGACTCGCGCACGAATGGTTCCGTACGAACACTAGATATGTCATTTAATACAAACTTCATCCTATATAATATATAGTTTTGGCATTTTTTTTCATTTTTGTGATCTTTTCGGTTTTTTTTTGTTTATGCGGTTTTTGCGTTTTTTCAGTTTTGGCGATTTTTTTAAGTTTTGGCTCTTTTTTTAGTTTTAACACTTTATTTTCTTGTTTTGGCGATTTTTTTCGGTTTTTGGCGTTTTTTCATTTTGGCGATTTTTTTATTTTTGGCGATTTTTTTCATTTTTGCGATTTTTTTTATTTAAATTTTTTTTAGTTTTGGCGATATTTTCGCGTTTTGGCGATTTTTTTTTAGATTTTTGGCGCTTTTTTTCATTTTGGCGTTTTTTTCGTTTTGGCGATTTTTTCGAATTTGGCGATTTATTTTTTGTTAGAAATTTTTTTTTAATTTTGGTGATTTTTTTCGTTATGGCGATTTTTTTTTGGTTTGGCGATTTTATAATTTTCGGTTTTTTTAGTTTTACCGTTTTTGAAAATTTCAAGTGTTTGCCTCTTACGGTTTCTAAGATATAGCAAATTGTCAAAATTGCATTAACTGATGGAACACCCTTTAAATTAAATTTTTTTAAATTTTAGTGTTAATTGTTGTAGTCTGTATAAAAATACATACACTAATTTTACAAATTTCAAGTTTCAATATACAATTGTATGTATATATGACATGGGATTTTAACATTTGTCGTTGCTCGTTTTTGAGCACCCTTTAATTTTTAATTCTCATGTATTTGTTGTTGTAGCGGCCAAGGTTCTACATATTGTGTCCAAATTTCAGGTCCGTAGCTCTTACAGTTCCTGAGGAAATACCGTGTGACGGACAGACGGACAGCGTAGCGAAAACAATAGGGTTCCTTTTCACCTTTGGTGAACGGAACCCTAAAAAATAAGGAAATTCGAAAATTTGCCAAAGCTTTTTAGGTGAAAGAAAAATGTTGTGTGATATTGATAAATTTCCTTATTGATATTTTAAAAGCTGACTAACTGCTAATTTTATTACAATTTTATATATTTTTCTCAACATTGTTTAATACTGCTATTACTATTTTCATTGTTTATGTCGTGCAAAGAAAAACAAAAATATTGCTTTAATTATGGCATTTTATTTGCCATTAAAACGTGATTGTTAAATTTATGGCCATTTTAGGAATGTACGAGTATTTCTTATTGTTGCAGTACGCTCAGGTGTGAGTAATTTTTGTTGTTTGCTTGCAAAAGAAGAAAAAAAACAGCAACAACCGCCTACAAGTTCAGCTCAAGCGTAACAGCAGCTTGCAAATAACTAAATACGTAGACAAAATTAACTGACAACCTCCAACTAAATATTTTTTTGTGTGTTTGTTTTAAAATTAAACAAATTAAGCTTTGTTTCTGCGGTGGCTGAGAGAAAAAAGTGTATTAAATATTAATTTTAATTAATAAAAGATTTTTTTTGTATCGTATTTTATGGAAATGTGGGTGTTTTGTTTTGTCTCTATAGAAACGGATATTATGGCATGTAAAAATTTTATATAATAATATAATTATTATTTTCATTGTATAGTTAAACATGAATTGTGGCAAGCAAACTTTAATTTTTTTTTAATTAAACATACTAAAGAGATCAATGTCTTTAGCATTAATATTCTTTTTAATATGGTGAAATCCGGCTGTAACAGACTGCAATAATATATATGAAAATTTTCAACTTTAAGTAAATTTTTTCATATTTTTTCAATATATTAATTTTTTCACAAACTTCATTTATTTACTTATTTATTGTCATTAAATAATACAATTAATATACAAATCGAGGTTTTGAGGTATTTTTGGTGGTATTTTGGATAAAAAGGAAAACTGTATTGAGAAAAATTTTTTTTCAGTGGCAACGCCATTGATGAGACAAGAGTTTTGTTTTTACTCTTGTCTCATCAGGGCATATTTTGGGCGCTAATATCGCTTAAATATTTAATTACAGATTTGCTATAGGTGCAATCAGACGTGCCATAACCAAAACCATAGAAAACAGCCATTCGAATCAAACTAATGGGCAACACTGTATTCGGTTATAGGTGACTCGCCATAACGCCAAAGCCATTGCCATAGAAACCAAATGCATTTTGGATTAGTTATGGCTATGACATTATGGCTTTGGCACGTCTAAAATAAACCTTAAGAAAGTGGCAGCAAATTGTAAATTGACACTTTTATAAAGCAGAAACCAGTCTCTTTTATGACATCGATAATCTAAATATTTCAGCAAATTTATATTACTAGTGTTCGCCCAGTGGTTGAAATTCAACCATTATTGCAATAATACAAACCGCTCAGATAAAATGTCATATATTTCTTCATTTCTAATAAAATGTATTACCGTACTTACTCCGGTCTTTAATAGTTGTATCTATTAATGTGAGCTTTCCAAATAAATAATAGAAACGGTTTTGATGTTCATTTTTTCTCCGGTTTATGTTTTTCAACTTTTTTTCTCCAAAAGGGATTCTATTTCATTTAACGTTTTGTCGTTTTTATTCTGTCAGCTGTTCAGAGATGCCACTTGCTTATTACTCATACCAAATTGCATGCAAAATTTTCAAGATTTTACTCATGACCCTCTTAAAGCTGATTCTTAAAACCGGTTCTAATTTTGACTATAGTTGAAAGAAAGCTAACAACAGATGTTAAAATTTAAGTTGTCTCTAAAAAGAACCGACTTTAATATTTGTCTATGGTTATTGCCCATTATTTTTAAGCATCTAAAGAAAAATAATACAGTACCGTAATGTATTTAACTTACTCGTTATTTAAATATCCAAATTTTATTAGTTTCAGCAATAATCGTTTAAGTACATACAAAAATGGAAATAAGAATAGAATGAACAAATAAAATAAGTATTTCCTTCTGAGCAGTGGTGGAAAAGTTGGTACAATCGTACCTTTTTTGATACTATTTGACATGAAAAAGTACCGTAGTACTCCCGCAATACATTTGATACTCTCTCGGCCAACCCAGAAATACAGTCAGAAGACGCGCGTACACATATATTTTTGCCAAGAATTCAATTTCTTTTTCCACAAATTTCACGAAACTTTATTAGTAAAGATATTTTAGAAAATTGTAACCCTTCACAATTAAATATATGTAAATAAAAACCATATTTCTTTCAATGATATTTTCTGTGGTACAGAAGTTGATCTATGTTTTAGATCAGTTTAAAGAATATTGTAAAAAGTTTATATTAAATTCTGTCAAGTAAAAGTGGACTTTGACAATGAAATGTTAACTTAGCTTAGTAAGTTTCCCCTGAAAATGATTAATCTGTTAAAACCAATAGCATTATATCGCTTTGAATAAAAATGTTTCCCAGCGAAAAGCAAAATTTTGAAAATATTAACAATCAATATAGAGCATTGGCTGATTTGGAAGAATTAAAACTATTAACAACAGAAAATATCGGGCTTGTTCTAAAAATCACGGTGATTTAAATCACGGTGGTGTTAAAAACATACTACTAATAACTGACTTGTTCGTGGGTATTTATTGTATTTTAAGTTATAGTCATGTATAAACCATAAATCGTGAAATTTACAAAAGCAATAATTTAGCTTTTATTAATTTTTTGAAATCACCGTGATTTGACATATCATGATTTGCAGAACAGGCCTGTATATGCAGTTTTTGGCCTACCGATGCTAAAACTAAAAATGCATTACATGAATACATGTATCCAGGTAAATCGACAGTAGCTTACCGAATTTTGTCTATACCTCACTCCTCTGTAAATGTCGAAAGGATTTTCTCTTACAAAATGTCATGAAAACAAAACAAAGGAACATACTTTATGTTCCAACAGTATCAAGTCTTATCCAGGCCTAAGATTTATTGAAATCTTAAAACACTTCTATAAACGAGTACATACATACATATGTGTGTATGCATATTAGGCTGATTCTAAAAAATCAATTCAATTTTCTACAAAAGCGTACCAAGAAGTTTATTGTAGGACATTCCGTTCTTTACTTACGACAATCAGAATAAATAAAATCAATTTATACCATGTAAATCGTATGGGAAATCGAACGGACCATCTCACCATTAATATTATGAGCTGATATTTTAACAGGCCTATTTTTTACCTAACAAAAGTTTGAAACCTGATTCTGAGAAAAACAAACGATTTTTTTTAGAATCATCCTATCCATATGCTTTGTGTTTCATTTTTATTTCTTTGTAAATTAATTTTATATAATTTTTTGTTAAAAAAAGTACTCAAAAAATTGTTTTTGATACCGAAATGCAAATCTCATCTCCCATCACTGCTTCTGAGTGTTTACGGAGTTGCCAAGCCAAATTTAATTTGTGGCTTTATGATTTGCAAATATTCTTAACTGTTTTTAACTATCTTAGACACAAAAATGTAGAAGAAAAAATACATTCTGCACTGCTCCTATTGACAATCTATCAAAAAAAAAAAAAAATCAAGGGAATACGTTGAGTTTAAGTCAGTTAAAATGGTTCTTAACTTTTTTCACTTGCCTATTTATATATAGATATTGTAATGGCATCAGTTAAAAGTTTTTTACTTCTTTAACATTAAGCAAACTATCAATTGAATCTATCGGCTTCTGTGGCTTGAGGGAAAAAATAGTCCTATTGCAAAATCTGTTACAGATGTTATATGTAGATGATAAAACAACTGTTTGTTTTTCAAAGTATTCATGAAAAAAAAACAAACTGTGCCATATTTAAAACCTTTGACTTGTTTGTTTTTTTTTTGTCTATTTCTTATATTAAACCCAAATTTTAAGCCATTCTTAAGCAGCACAGAAATAAAACTAAGAAGAAAAAAATATGTGTTACAAAATTCATGTTTTTGTTTAATATTTCTTTTTTTTTCTTTTTTGGTTTAGCATTTTCATTTTTTATAGTTTATTTTACTGCAAATACTATAAATGTTGCAATAATTTCTTTTTTTTTGTGCTGCAAATGCAACACTTTGTGGTTAGTTGTAAACTTAAAAACGACCACTAAAGTATTATAAACTTGCATTTATATATTTTTTGCACTGAAAGAAAACAAGCTAGTACATAATAAATTAGAAAATTTTTAAAAAGCTTTCAAGGCGAAAATCAAAATGGAACTCAAAATCTTTAGTAAAAAAAGAAGGTAGGGTTAGGGCTACAAAATAGAGATATTTATTAATGACTTTTTGGTTTTGGACACACACACAGAAAACACATTCCTTCAATAAACAAATTTAATTGAAAATAAAGCCGAAAATAATTTGAAATGTAATTAAATTTTTGTCTAAAAATTTAATTAATTACAAAGTTTAATTGACTCAGTTACATTTTTAATTGATTTTTTGTTTTATTTTCAACTAAAGTTGGTAACCCATACTATACCAATAAGACAACAACATTTTGTTCTTTAAGAATGCAATATTGTTTTCATTTGAAAGTTTTCACAATATGTCAGAAAAAAGTTTCAACATTATTAGACTTTCGTTTATGTTTCTTATTGATTCAATATGTTTTTTTTTTTTTTATTGATTTTAAGTTAAGTTATGGTTAAGAAATATGGACGCGAAAAATTAATACCACGAACAACTCGAAGCTTTTGAAATGTGGTGTCAATGTAGACTTAAAAAATATCATTGGTACATCGAGTTTCCAGTGCTGAGGTCACGAGGAGCGTGAGTTATTAAAATGTATCAATTGGCTCAAAAAAGCTTATTTTTGATACATTGTGTGTGTGAAAAAAATATGATCCCCTACAATTAATAATGGGAGTCCGTATTGAAGGACAAAGAACGGAACGGAACGACGTTATACACGTAGCAAAAGGTCGACAAGAGATTTGTATGTTATAGTTAATAGTATAACATAGAACACAATTGCAGTGTTTAAAAAACTTAAGTCGAAGTAGCAAAAGTCGTAAAATTTGGGCTTTTAGCTGCTTGTGCTTTTTCCAACTGTTTAAAATGACCCAATGCTTTTGCTTGTGCTTGTGAAAATAATCAACAGTCGCAATCGAAGCAGAAGCAGGAAACGAATTATGACCAATTGCGCAGTACTTTCAACAGTCGACGATTTTAAAAGTTTGAATTTTATTTGCTGTTGCTTTTGGTTAGACTCGCTACTAAAACCATAAGCAGTCTTTGTGATTTTGTAAGTACCAAACAGTCACAGTCGAAGAAGCAAAAGCTCTTGCTTTTAAAAGCTCTCTGCAGGTTCAGTCAACTATTTTGTGGTGTTTGTCATAATGTTGTTGTTGTTTTTGCACATCAGACAAGAAGCAAGAACAAAAACCACTTTACTGCGATTGCTTAAAACTACTAAAAGCAATAGTTTTAGTTTCTTCGACTGTGACTGTTTGCGACTTTCAAAAGCATATAGACTGCTGCTGCTTTTACTTGCGATACTAACCAAAGGCAAATGAATTTCAAAATTTTAAAATTTTAAAATCGTCGACTGTTGAAAGTACTGCGCAATTGGTCATAAATCGTTTTGTGATTTTGCTTTGACTGAAACTGTTGTATTTTTCAAAAGCGAAAGCAGAAGTAAAATGAAATGAAATGAAAGTTTAAATTTTTTTTAACGCACTAATAATCCCAAATTAATATTTACTTATTGATTAAACTATTTTTTTTTTAAATTAAAAATACATTGAAATTGATTATTGATATTGATTATTATTGTTGCTAATGCAGATCATCAGGGAACCTTTCCCAAAGTTTCTTAGAACAACTAGAGTTATTATGTTATAAACTTTAATTTAAACAAATGAGAAGCTTAAAACAAATAACAAAGTTGAGACAAGAACTCAATAATCAACATGTTTTTTATTTTCTTTACCATTAAAAGTCTTTACCATTGAAAGTCACTTCAGTTTTTTTAAACACTGCAAAATTGTGTTGTCAACGAAAATTGCTTTAGTTTCACACTTTCCTCACACTTCACAGTTTTACTCGCCAAGTATTGAGCTTTTAGGGGAGAGAGAGAGAGAGAATTTTTTTTTCTCATTTTATCATCCGTTATCATCCTTTTTTGTATGAACGTATAAACGCAGGTTCAAAATAAATTTTCATGAAATCTAATCAGCTAAACTTGATTTGTGTGAACAAATATGCACGTAATTACCTAAATCCAGTATTAGGTAGCCAAAAAAAGAAGAAGAAGTTTGTGTACACACAGACAGTCCGCTCGATAAATTTTTCTATTGTTCAACGAATAAAATAAAAGGAAAAAAAATTTAAAATAACTCGGTACAAAAAAAGCGCCCTTGTTCTTTCGCCTTAGTCCTACAAACTCATACATTCAGCAAGAAAACCCAAGTTCGTCAATTATGACTTATCTGTTGTATGCCTAAAATTGACAAATGTCAGATATCAAAAAAGAATGAAAAGTTAGAAATGATGATTTAAAGCAAAAAAAAAAAAAAAAATATTAGACTGCTCTGGATTGTGGATGTATATTGAGTATGGATTGAAGGGATGCTAGAAAACGAACCCAATAATCCTCCATTATACATCCAATTCACTTCCATCATGCAGCCAGCCTGGCTTATCATGAATAATTATTTTTCCTAAGATGGAGCCCTGCTGCGCTTAATAACTGCTACAATCAAGAATTTGACACTAGTATAATCTCTATTTGTATTCAGTGCTATCTCGTTCGTTTAATAAAATCCCTACTCATTTTTGATAACGCTTTGGCTTGCTTTTGATTTTTAGTAAATGTTTAGAAATATGTTAGTATAATATCAGTAACTCCATTCTGCTGTTAAAACGCTATTATTATGCAGATTTAGAATGAATGTGGGCTTTGGACACGATCAAAATACTTGCTGTCAAGTTCGTGTACGTGTGCTTGTCGGCCTGATGTTACCATGCTTGATGCCCCACCAAGCATTCATTTTTATATTGATTTTGTGCTGTTAGATTGGTTGAAAAAAATATATAAAAATGTTTAAATAAAGAAATTCAATAGCAATAATGGCAGCACTGTTTACAAAAAAAAAGAGAAAAGCAAAATAACTCTTCTTTTTTCTTCACCAGTCAAATTTATGTTTTTTTTTTCGTTTAATTCCGATGCTTTGGGCAACCATTCACAATGAAAATATAATTATAATGAAAATTTGTTCGTGCTTGACGGGTTAACACATACACATAGTTATATAACAATTGACAGCAAGCATGCCAAAAATCAAAATTTTTTGATTTTCCATCAAGCATCGTTGGTGTCACACATACTAAAAAATTTTCACTCACACTATAACCAATCTCAGCAAGCATTTTGACCGTGTCTAAACCCCTTAAAAATTGGAGTTCAGTATTGACTGTTTCACAGTATTGCCAGCATGCGATAAAAATGAAAATGACGTGATAGCCCAATGTTTATGCCTGATTCGAATTTAGCACAGCCAGATTAGTTAAAAAACATGCGTCGTTTCCGCAGTCATTTTTTTTTCAAATTTAACACTTGTATAATCTCTATTTGTATTCAGTGCTAAATCCTTAGTGAATGTTTAGAAATAGGTCAGAAACTCCATTCTCTGTCGCCGTCTCTTTTAATCAAATCCAACGAGCTCTAAAGGGATTTCATAATTTCTCATAAGCTGTTTTCGTAGTCATTTTGATTTGCAAATCCCAATAATAAAAAAAAAATTGCAAATGACATCTCGTGTAAACGCAGTAATTTTTTTTTTTTTTTTTTTTTTTTTTTTGACAAGACATACTAAATCATGCGAAAACATTCATATTAAGCAAATTGTTTACTGCATATTTTATGATTTTATATATTCCATTTTGTAATATTTCTAATACAAATTATAGGATTCTCCCACACAATTTTCCAAGTGTCTCATTCAAGTCAAAGCTTCATGTTTAACTAGTTAGTAATTTTCAATACTTCTTTTGTTGTTGTTGTTACGGCTCAAACATGTCAACAGCATTTGAATGTAGTATGTCTGTATTGTTATTGTCTCGTAAGTTGCCACAATAGCATGCCACACTAAACACAACGTTACTGGGGAACAATGACTTGCTCAGATAATCAAAAAGAAAAAAAAAAAACTTTTCAGAAATGTAAAACAACGAAAGCGAAAACTTTACAAAATAAAATATTTTATTTTACAAAAAACGCACATGTCTTCATGCATATAAAAACTTATTCAAAAAAAAAAGTTGTCAGTGGAAAACAAAAAAATTGTTCTCATTTTCTTTGGAGCAAAGAAAAAAGCGTAACAAAAAAGAATATGAAAATTCGAAGCTCTGCGGTGCTCCGCATGTAGTATTTTGTTTTGTATGTTGAACCCATCATGTGAATTTTTTGTGTGTATTTTTTTTCCTAAAATATTTTGTTGTATTTTTTTTTACTGCAAAATACATCTTACATATTTTTTTCTAAATCAAATGTTTGTTTTCTTTCAAAAACATACAAATATGTAATGAAATATTGAATGAATGAATGAAAAGCATACAAGAGCTTTAAGCAAAAATATGCTAGATTTTTTGTAGTGGTAGGGTGTACAGTTTATTTGCAACATGATGTTCCTGCAAGTATTTTGTGCAATTTATATAATGTGTTTTGGGTGTACAACTTAAAAATTCGGAATTCGCAATAGGCTTGGTTTGAGTAGACTTGTATCGAACTCATTCGGTTGAACCCATTTAAATTATATGGGTTTGACGATTGGTTTGTGTCAAAAACGAGCTACTGAATAGACTTGGGTCGAACTCGTTCTCTAGTTAATTTTTGCCACAAACCAATGATCAAACCCATGTAATTTAAATGGGTTTGTGGAAAAAATGAACTAGTGAACGAGTTCGACCCAAGTCTACTACTGAATGATTTCGATACAAGTCTAGGTTCGACATTAAACTTTGTTCGAACTGTTTCGCTAGTTAATCTTTGACACAAACCTTTTATCAAAGCCATGTAATTTAAATGAGTTTGATCAACGGTTTGTGCCAAAAATGAACTAGTGAACGAGTTCGACCCAATTCTAGTTTGTGCCGAAAGCGAGTTTTACCCAAGTCTACACCAGATAGCGTATCTGTTAGACTTGTATCGAACTCTTTTAGTAGCTCGTTTTAGACACAAACCTATAATCGAACCCATGTATCTAAAACTAGCTACTGAAAGCCCAGCATCTTTTACACGTGGTTTGTGTCATTAATAAAATATATTTTTGTCATATTTATTCCCACTTAATCATTTGCGGGAAGTTTACTTGATTTTGCTTGTTTAAAAAAATTTAGAGAAATTCAAGTGCTCTCCGAAGATTATTTTGACAACGTTTGATCAATTTAAACGTGCGAAGGTAGACTTGTGTCCAACAGTTCGTTTTGAATTAGTCCGTTCAGTTGGACACAAGTTCGGTCAAACACATCAATATAAATTAAATAGGTTTTAAACAACTTTTGATCCAAACGATCTCAAACTAGTTCAAAAAGAACTAAAGGGTGTTTTTTTTAGAGGTATAGAACTTTGAATTGAAATAAAACACAAGAAAATCGTTTTAATGTCCATCAATTTGGCTTTATTGGAAGGATAATTTTATGCCATTTATGTTTAAATATGATTTTGGGCATGTGGCCGCCGCGGCTGGCTCGAATAAAGCCAATTCTACAGGTCCAATTTTCAACCACTTTTTCGAGCATATGGGGCCGTATGTTGGCAATAACGCCACGAATGTTGGCTTCCAAGTCCCCTAACGTTTCTGGTTTGTTGGCGTAGACGAGCGACTTCACATATCCCCAAAGAAAATAATCCAATGGTGTCAAATCACACGATCTTGGTGGCCAATTGACAGGTCCATTCCACGAAATTATGCGCTCATCGAATGTTTCCTTCAATAAATCGATTGTGACGTGCGCTGTGTGGCATGTAGCGCCGTCTTGTTGGAACCACAACTCATCCACATTCATGCCATCCAATTCGGGAACAAAATTTGATGGACAAAGCTCCAATTGCTGTGCACGGTGGCGAATCGATTCATTCGGGTCCTCTTCAACACTTTGCTCTACAGCGGCAATTGTTTCTTCGGTGCGCACTGTTCGACGTCTCTGCGGATGCGTATTATCACATAGAGTAAACGTAGTGCAAAAACGATCCATGGTTAACCGAATTAATTGCTCTGATGGACGATTATGTCGACCATAAAATGGACGGAGCTTGCGGTAAACTTCGCGAACTGAACCATTATTTTCGAAATAAATTTGCACGATTTGCAAGCGTTGTTCGTTTGTCAACCTGTTCATGATGAAATGGCAAACCAAACTAAATATTAATCACTTGACAGCTGACAAAATGGCCGCCAGTTAAAAAAGTGATGCCAACTTAAAGTTCTATACCTCAATAAAAAACACCCTTTATTAGACACAAGTCCTTCACAAGCGAGTGATGATTTGTGCCGTTCAGATGTGTCGATGTTGAAACTGACGACAAAAACTAGACTTGTTTCGAACTCTTTCACTAGCTCGTTTTTGACACAAACCAATGATCAAACCCATTTAAATTACATGGGTTTGATCATTGGTTTTTGTCAAAAACGAGCTAGTGAAAGAGTTCGAAATAAGTCTAACAAAAACCGTCCAGATCCGCCAAAGAAGTTCGAAGTGATGAATTGTAGGCATTACTCTATAAAGATTGCTGCGTCAAGTTCAAGAACAACCTTCACAATTGCAGAGAGTCTTTCAAACAGCAATTTTAAAACGCTTGAAAGCAGGAAGACAATCTACTAGCCAGGAAATTGGTTGCAACTAGAGCTGGGTGCAAGTCGTTCGAACTTGTTCAGACACAAACCTATGAACGAGTTCGAACAAGTTTGGTCACAATCTAGGTACAAGGTGACTTGAAGACGGGAGACCTTGATAGTGGACTTGTGTCCAACAGTTCTTTTTTAAAGTATGTAGTTCATTCAGTTGAACACAAGTCCGGTCAAAAACATCAATGTAAATTAAATGGGTTTGAAACAACTTTTGATTCAAACGCTCTCAAACTAGTTCAAAATGAACTGTTGGACACAAGTCTACTTGATAAACTTGGGTCGAACTGGTTCACTAGTTCGAACTGGTTCACTAGTTCGATCCAAGTCTGGACCTTGAAATAAAGTTGTGTCCAGTTATTTCTGAACTAGTTCGTTCACGTTCGAAACAGAAGTTGTTTCAAAACACAATTTAAATTAGACGTTTTTGACGTTTTAGGCCGGACTTGTGTCCTACATTAAATTTTAGTAAAAACGATGATTTTGCTTGTTCGAAATGCTTATTGAGGGCCATTATGTCATGCATGAATCCATTATGATAATCTGAAGCACAAGAAGTCGTGTCTGCAACATGATTAATCACACAAATCAACGCCACAGCCGAATATTCATAAAGCAAGGGTGATACTGTTGATTTAATCAAAAAGAATCCATTTATTACGAGCTGCTGAAATTGGGCCATACGAGGACAGAACAAAATTGACTAATATGAAATGAATTTTGTCAAAAAAAAAAAAAAAAACTATCTTAGTATATAAATAGTCCATTGAATCAAATAAACTGTCATACATTTAAAATTAATTCTGTATATGGGCATTTCCACGAGAAAGTCCACTTTTTTCTGTCGCGTTCGACAGCAAGTATTTAAGCTTGTATTTCAGCACAATTTGACTAGATTTTTCTTAAAATTTTACCTAATGTAGAGCTGCTGAAGGCCTACACAAATATGTGTATAAAGAAGTTAAAAAAAACTTTATTTTTATTGGTTTGGTGTCGCACGCTACAAAAACATGAAATTCCTGTGGAAATGCCTATATCGTTTTTTTACGCTTTTTCGAACTCTAATCAAATAAATTTTCAGTGCTTTTTTTTATTTATTTGTGATGTGCTTAGAACTCTCAAAACGTTGGCATCACTGATTGCTGTGCAGTAAGCATTATTATAAAAAAATTATACTACGAAAATCAAATATCAGGCTATTAATTTTTTTTTTTTTTTTTTAATAATACCACTTTATTATTTGCTTATTTATTAAGATAAAATTATTAATTACTTTGTAATATTTTTTTTTGTCAAAATTCGCCTTTGATCCACTCAAAAATCTTCTTGTCTTTAACAAACCTAAAATGCAAATTTTGTATGTGACTTCGATTTGATAATTGATTTGCATTTTATTATTCGTTTCATTATTAGCAATGTGTTACGCCTTTTGTATGTTTGTTTTTCCTTTTTGCTTGCAATTGTTTTGCATGTTTAATAATGTGAGATATTTATGTGAATACTTTGAAATTTTAATAAAACAAAAAGATACACACAGAAGTATATGACAAAGACTCATTAATACCCTTCAAAAATGTAATGCAAAAAAAACATAAATAATTAAAAGTTTGTAATTACAAAGACCTTACAATATTTTTGACTTTTAGATATTTTGTGAGAACTGAATTAAGTTACAGATTCCATGAAATGGTACTTGTAATAATATTGACGTTTGCAATATGCATATGTATTTATGTACATATGCATGTGACCTTTATTTGGGTTGCAAAATTTTATTTTTTTTATAGAAAATTATTATTAATTAAACAGAAAATAATATGGTTGAGACAACCATAAAGTAAACGCATGGAATTATATGATTTTGGTCAAATCATAAAACACATGAAATGAAGCAATTGTCAAAATTACATTGTTTTTTTTTTAAATATATTTCCATCACATTGTTCAAAATAATCATATATTTTGATCATATATAACCATAGTATGATTTAATATAAATATTATATCGTCCGTTTAGAGCAATGATGTCAGTTTCATGGCACAATTGTGCAAACTAAAATCACACACATTCTTATTCTCTTACATTTAGTCGTCAATGAAACAGCGACGATAACACATGCGCAGCGGGTGTATTAAATTCTTTATAGATACAGTGAAAGAAAAAAAGTGGTATGCGAAAAATATTCTATGATCGGTAATGCTTTTTGCGACATTCAATGTATTTTATGTTACAAAACTTTTAAGGAAAGAAATGAATATATATTAAAAAGTCATTTTGGTATTTTTTAGAGCAGCTTTACTAAACTGCATTTAATATCAAAACTTAAAGGACCAATAACTTGGAAACTATTGGTCGCAGCTAATTTTTTTGTTTAATTTTTTCTTCTTATTTTTGAAGTTTCTATCAGATAAGCTATTTAAAAATTTATTTTTGGAATTTCTTCACAGTTTCCTATGAAAAGTTTACAGCGCCGTAACTCGGAAAATATGGGTCGCCCGCAACTTTTTTTTATTTAATTTTCATTCCTTATTTTTTAATTTTCTATCATATAGACTCCTTTTTATATATTTTGAGCTGCTTCACTAAACTGCATTTGTTGAAAATATTTCTTTTTTTCGATGTATGTACTTCAGAGACGAATGAGACAGCTTTTCTCACACATACAACTATAGTTTTATTTTTGACACCACTGGCTTAGAGTGTAAAACTGCTTACTCATTTCAAAGAAATAGTGAAGGAGAGACAAAATACTTTTTAACATTTCCTATACATAACTTACAGCCATCCCTAAACAAGGACGGAAAGCGGAACGTTTTTTTCCGCCGAGCATTAACGCTGAAATGCCATACCTAAACAAAAGTGTCAGCGTTATGTCAAAAACAGGGTTATCAAACAAATAAATAAAACAACCCTGATTATTTTAACTGCTGCACGGACGACATTGTTGTTTGTGATTTTGTTATTAAAATTTTGTTACATAAATTTTGTTACTTCAATTAAAATAAAATAATTAAAGTTTGAAAAATTTAGTTATTTATAAGATTTGAAAAACTTGCTTGTTTGTGTTAAGGATGATGGCCAGCGTTGCCATATTTTCTTCTCAAAAACCTTCAAGTCGGACAAAAATTAAAAATCTTTTTTTTAGTGATTTTACTCAAAATATATTAATATGCATTGATTTTACTGAATTCAAATTCAAAAAAAATTTATTTTTTTTCAAATGAACTAACTCTACATGAATAGTATATCAGTCAATTTGATCGGAAGTCATGCAGGATATATTCATCATTGCGCAGAACAAAGTTGCTATCACATTATTAAGGGGAAAATGAAAAATGTGATGGAAACTCTTGTGTACGTGTGATGTTGCATCTCTCTATAACTAATGAATATAACATTTAGTCGAACTGCTCACGAGTGCTTTTTACTAATCAATGATAGCATAAATATTAATCAAGTTTGACTGTTCATAATTGAATAATATATCCCCCACAATTGATTACATGATACATGATTGATATACTGGCAAAAAATATAATTTTTATTATATTAATTGTTATTATTTTAAAAAGTCAATTCAAAATATGCAAGTAAATAAAATATTTAAAATTAAAGATACATAGAAATAAGCAAAATCAGAATAACCTAGGCGGTATCCAGCAGTCTTCACACCTTTTCACCGCCAACGCATCTTGCTTTTTACAAATATCTACAACTTTGAAAAGAAATATCTACATACATATATATTAAATTAAATTTTGTAAATTTCTTTTATTCACTATTGTTCTTACTTATCATTTTTAACACTTATAAATTTGAATTTTCACAGACAGAATGATTTGTATTTTTTGTAATAAAACTCGATTTTTAAAAGTTTCGGCATATTTATATTAGATGTCCTACTCTACATATATGCTAGAGTGGAGCAACTATAATTAAATGACCAGTCAATTGACTGTCTGTCACTGTTGAATTCAGTGTAAAATTGCTGAAAATGTGATAGTGAAAAAATTCTGTTTGTGTTAGTTTCAGTCATTCATTTCTTGTAGGGAACAAACGTAAAGGTAAATAACACAAAATATTTTCGGAATAGAACATGTATGTATAAAATAAATATATGTATGCACAAAATTCGTACTTTTAATGAAGAAAAGAAGAAAATATGTCAATACTTTAGTCATAACAAAAATTAAAAATTTTAAAAACCCCCGACTTTTTTCAGAAAAGATGTTATATCTTCTAAACGGCTGGATCGATTTTCTTCAAACATAGCTAAGAATCCTCTCGATCAAGTCATCTTTCAAACAAAAAAAAAAACTAAATGAAAATCGGTGCAGCCGTTTGGCCTGTACGTGGACACGGACAGATACACAGATACACAGACACACAGACACACACTACAAACTTATAACACCCCTTTTTTTAGTCGGGGGTTAAAAAGGACATTAAATGATATATTAAAAGTATTAAATATCATATTCTTAAAAATCTTGTTTTTAACAATGATATTTTTTTGGTATTTTTAACATCCTGAAAAACTTCGAATATAAGATAAATTTCACATATGGTAACACTGATGATGGCAAACAGAAGGCAATTGTTTTCTTTTGCAACTAACTTCATTGTGAAACGCGATGTCAAAATCGGATTTTCCAATAGCAAAGCGTTGCCGCCGCGTTATTTCGGTATGCTTCATACAAAATGTATGGACATGAGAACTTTTGACAGCTAAAAAACGCTTGCCGCTTTTGTTTAGGGATGGCTGTTAGGAAACTAGCCTAATGTATAAAGTTTTTTCGACACGTAGAGTTTCAAATTAAAGTAAATTTTTGATCCAGTCGATGCGGCCTCTTTTTCTTATTCGTACGGCATCAAAATGTCAAATGTTATAAAAAGTGGATTTAGCAAAAAAAAAAAAAAAAAAAAATAATAATAATAATAATAATAGTAAGTTACTATAATGAGAACAAAAATAGCCATATAATAAATGTATTTTACAACAACAATATTTAAACATATTTTATAGAAAACATTGACAGCTGCTCGTCGGATGGTTACTGGTTTCCCGCAATAATAATGTATTCTTAATATTCTGTGCGGCAAACCAGTAACCACCCGACGAGCTGTTAAAAATAAAATTAATCACCCTTATCGTAAATCTCAAGGGAATAAATTCTGGGAAATAATTTTTTCCCCCATGAACAATTGTTATTGACTAAAATAAACATCTGTTGCATGTCGCACATGCTATTGTAAATTGATGTAATTTTACTTTTTATGCCTATTGATTAAAAAATCAATATATTCAAAAAATCATATTTTTTCCGATAAAATATGCTAACTAACTCTAAAAAATATTTTTTTTTGGATTGACTAAAATATTCTCAAAAAAAAAAATACGCAAGAAAGTGCAAAATGATTTTTTTTTTTTGCAGACCTAGAAATTAGTAAACATATTTAGACTATATTATGGAAGGCACATTATTTATTTTCACAAAAATGAGCGCATTAACTAGTTTTTTCGCTCTACTGAAAAGTTAGCTTTTTTTGAGTTAAAGTATTTTGAATATGGGCTCTCGATATTTAAATTAAATTTTGTCAGTTTTAGGGCCAATTTCGCCAACTTATTTAAATATCAATTCATATTTAAAAATAATTTTTCCATACAAAAATTAATCAAAATCGACATTTAAATATGAATTCCCAGTAAAAAAAAAAATGGAAGTCATTCTGAAGGAACCACATTTTCATTGCTTCCAAAAAATCGATATTTTTAATATGCCGATAGTTAGCAGAAAACCAAGTAAAAGTTTATTTTAATCACACAAAACCTTGTAGTTTTTCATTGGTTTTAGTAAATACTCACCAAAATGTTGAAAAAATCGATTTTTTGAAAGAAATTTATGAACTAATTTTGGCCTAAAATTTAGAAGTTATTTGCTTAAATTTACATGAAAACACTGTTTCGCATTTAAATTCGTATAAAAAGAAATGAATTGTTAAAATATGTAACTTTTTAAAGTTTTTCCTAGATGAAAATATTACCATAGAACACAAAAAAGGAAATTTTTCTTAAAATCGCTTCTAATTCGGTGACTAGGCATCGAAAAAGTGAACTTCTTGCAATGACAACCCTATTTAAAAATCATTAGATCGGATCGAAATTTGAACTACTTCCAGAATGCAAACTCTACATTTTCTAGACTTCTTTGGAGTGTCTTTTTTTACTGGGTTGATATTTAAATACAGTTGGTGAAATTGGTCCTTAGACTCAAAAAAAAAAAAAAAAATTAAAAAAAATCAAGAAAAAACCATTTGATTTTAAAAACGTAACCTTTATGAAATGGAACTAACTGCCTGTTCAACGATATTGCAAGAAAATCTAAGCGATCGAAAGCCAGTCACTCGATTTCGAGTCAATTTAGATTCAACGATGTCGATAATTCTCGTTCGCCTACACTTACGTTTGTCAGTTTATGTTTCTTAAGTGGTAATGAATCAAAACATTGCCAGATAGGAATTTTTTTATATCGTTACGGAAATGGCCGTTGACAAGTTTAAAGGCTCAGTTAGCCGACTGTAATGTAATGTAATTGTAACGTAGAAAACAGCTGATCGATATTTTTATATGAAAAGTAGGTTACGTTACATTACATCTCTATAATCATTTTCATTACTTTTCACGTGCCAATATCAATCAGCTGTTTACTACTGTTGCAGTTACTTTACATTCCAGTCGGCTAACTGGGCGTTAATGCAGCGCTACAAATATATTCCAACATGGTTAATGTAAGTGTTACGCGAAAATTTTCCTACAGGGTCAATGCAAAGAACTATCTACAAGTATTTAACTAAAGAACACTCAATTGCTTATAACTTTGTAATTTTTCGGTCTATTTTCTTCTGGTTGGTCTTAGTTCCTCCGTAAAAGTATCATCTTTACGTACGTGAACAGAAACCAGACGTATTTTTTTAACGATTTGTACTTTTCTGTCGCCATAGGATCACTGTAAAATATGATGTTTTTACAAATATGCCTTATTTTCATCGATATATTTTTAACCGCTTTACCAATTAAAGATCCGATTATACATATTTATTTCGCATCTCAGTACCTTGCATTTGAATACCAAAAACGACCCAATCGGACATTCTAGCTCGATGTATATATATATGATCTGTCAAGTGAAAAAGGTCGAAAAATGAAAAAATTACAATATCTTGAAAACTGTTGCATAAAAAAATTTAACCTTGAATTTCGAATTCAGCGGAAGAAAATACATAAGGAAAATAACCTCTCATCAAATGTACATGATAAAATATAACTTTGTAAACTAGTGTTATTTCTAATTTTTAAATCATTTTTTCCACATCAATATTCCAGACAAACAAAAAAAAATCGATGTTCATCTATTTGGACAGAGATTGGTTGTTAACATAAGTTATTTGTCATGAATCTCTGATCCAGTAGAAACAAGTGGATGCTGATGAAGTGCGTGTTGGCACAGGAAAATGCAACATTTCCCAAAGTCTAGCTTAACATCTCTAGCCTTCTAGTCTAATTAGGAAACTTTAACTTGATTACCTTGGCTTTACTTACCGTAACGTTTACAATATTTTAAAACATTAATAACAATTTTCTTTTTGCAACCATATATTTTCGCAAAAAACATAATGTTGTTGTAGCAACAATGCCACAGTTATGTCTCCTCTCTGTACAATATAAAATTTCCACTTCTTATAAATAAACTCAACATATGATCGATTGTGTCACAGCCTACTCTTCTTCTTAATAGAAAAGTCGATTGTCTCGCCACAGCACACTATTTTTTATAGAAAGTATCACCACTCATGAAAAGTCGACTGTGTCGCCACAGAAGGACTTTCTTCGGGAAAACCCGACTGCATCAACACAAAATACGATTCTTATAGAAAAGTTGACTGTGCCACCACAGCAAACTTTTTTTTTTATAAAAAAAAAAATCGACTGCGTCCCAAAGCACTCTCATTTTAAAGAAAAATTTACTGTGCAACCCCAGCATATTTTTCTGGATTAAACTCGACTGTGTCAGCAGAGCACAATTTTCTTAAACCAAAGACGACTGTATCAAACACAAAACACAATTTTTATAGAAAATTCGTTTATATCACCACAGCACACTTTTCTGGCAGAAAATTCGTGTGTATCACCACGGCATACTTTTCTTATAAAAATGTTGACTGTGCCAGTGCTGCCTACTTTTTATATAGAAAATCTGCTGTAACACCACAGCACACTTTTGTGGAGTAAACTCGACTGTGTCAGCAGAGCACACTTTTCTTAAACCAAAGCCGACTGTATCAAACACAAAACACAATTTTTATAAAAAAAATCGACTGTTTGCTAGTAGCACACTTTTCTTGATAGAAAAGTCAGACTTTTATTATCGAAAAGTCGACTGTGAAACTTTTTTAGTTTGAAAGAAATTCCGTTTTTTAACAGCGTTATTTGTTGTCGTACACCGAAAGAATTTTGCTTCATAAGTCCAATGAAACAATTTGATTAAAATTTTTTCACAAATCTAATGCTAATTTCACAAATCCAATGAAAATTTCATGAATATTGTGAAAGAATTTCATTGGAATTGCTTCCTTGGTATTCTGGTTTCGTAAGAATATTTTATTGGATTTATGACAACAGTATTTTTTAATTATTAAGAAACCACCCCTTTATATTTAAGTTATTTCATTCTTTTCATGAAATTATTTTATTGTTTCGATGAAATTATAGCACTGCATTAATTACACTGTTAAATAAATTTGATGAAGTTTTCGATAAAATAATTTTAACGAAAATGGTTTCATTAATCCAACGAAGCGTGACGTTGGCTGAATATTAATGAATTTTTCATTAGATTAATGTCGAAATTCATAGAATTTCTGCCGAAAATTCTTTCAGTGTATGTTTTGATAATGATTGTACAATAATACCTGATTTACATTAAGCATTTTTTCATGAAATTTCATGAATTTTGTTGCACGCAACTTTTTCTATTTGCTACTTGCAGCGCTATATTTTTGACAACTTTTTTTGATATAAGTTGCTCCTCCAGGCCTCCTATTGACAAATAAAAATTTTTCATGCAACTAATTTCATGAAAAATATGCTTAATGTAAATCAGGTATAACTTAAAAAAATATAACAGTATTGATTTTATTGGAGTTTGGAAGTTTTCAAAGACTTTTGGATTTGCTCCAGCGACAGGAGATTTTTATGGTATTTTTAATACTTTTATGGGAGGAAGCTGTTTGGAAATAAACAGCAACTTAGGAAGCTCACTTCTTGCTGTCTCATAAACGTCCAAATGTAATGGCCCAAGAATATGTGTGAAAATTTAGCAGCTCAATTTTGTTGTATGTGAAATGGACACCTAAATATGGTTTATGACTATTATCCGCAGCGTATCGTTGCAAATAAAATTTTTCCATTTAAGTATTAAAACTTTTCCATAAAAAAAATACATATTGCCATCCTTGAGCTGTTGTACAGCTCAAGTCTCTCAATATGTAAAATATATTTTTATTTTTATTAATTAGTAATTGTTTTGTTTTAACAACTTTGTGCTTTTTATTACAACTAATTTTGTAACACACATACCATAGATAAACTATTTTTTATATTTAAGTTGTAACATTAAAAAAACATTAATTCCAACCATAAAAAATTATAAATCATAAATTTAACAGCTAGAATAATGTTTCGGTCAACATGTAATACCAACTAAATAAACTGGTACATGCCAAAAACTACAAGAAACTTTAATAAAAAAATAAGAAAAAACTCAAACCATAAATATAATGCTACAATTTAATTGTTGGTGAAAAAAAAAATGGAGGCACACCAAAATATAAATAAAATAAAAATAAAACAATTACTAAAAGTCCACTAAAGGCAAGAAAAGCTGCAAACAATGACTTTTAAAACTGCAAAAGTGTTTTTTCTCTTCTTTTCTTCTTTTTGGCTCAACAGCAAAAAATTACATTAAAAAAAAACAATAAAAAACATTAATATAAATTTAGAAACAAAATGTAGAAAAAAATTAATAGTCATGTTAAGAGACAATTATGTTTTAACTCAAATATGTTTAAAGTAATTTTTTGTTTTTATTTAGTTACGGTTGTAGTTAAAAATTGCAATATCATGTGAGGGGAGGGGGAGAACTTTAATTCATTAGACATGATTTTAAATGGGTCGACAAAGAAATATGTATATAACTATATGCATATAAATAGGAAAAATCTTATGTTCTTGTGACTTGTACGCCTAGTTAACATTTAACTTATAAAATGTTAGCAGCAGTTTAAGATAAAACAAACCTCAGCAATTTAGAATACTTTAGTCGCATACGACTAAAGCCTAGAAGACAATGTAGGTGTTTGTTTCTAACTTAAAATGAACGGGTGACTTTTTTTCTTAAAGTTTTTTTTTTGTTGCTGTAAACTATAATATCAATAAAAATTTTTGAATGTCAAATATATTGGTTTCTCGGCTGTCTTGACAAAAGTCTAATAAAGTTTTATTTATTTTTTTAGTTTTATAGTGAAAACTTTTATTTATTTGGGAAAAAATAAAAATTGTCTTTTTAATTTTGCTGATCTATTTGGATCACAATTAAACTTTAGTCATATATTTCACTAAATATTTGTTGTAGTTCTACAGATTATCAACATATCTACAAAAATGCTCTCTTTATTGCAACAATCCATGAAGTATACACTTCAGAGCATTTTTGCTTTATTTTTTATTCCTTTAATAATATTTAACACATTTGAAATTACATATGTATATGAAAATGTCCATGATGTCGAACGTGACTGCCGTACAAATTTAAAATTAAAAAAATCAAAATAAAACCGACTTTTATTTGGACATTAACAAACAAAAAAGTAATATGAATAATTTTGTAATGTTAATTAAAGTATTTGTAACATCAATTAAAAAATTAATTAAATTTTCATATATAAATAATTTCATGTTATTTTCCACACAAATTAATAAATTCGTTAATACTTTTTTAAATTAGCCATACACAGAAAAAATTATGATATGTTTTCTTAACAAACCTTTTTTTGAGAGCGATTTTAAATTTTATTTTTTTTCTGTTTGCTTGGATGAATATTAAGTAAATTATTTCAATAAAAAATTTCGATTTTTATTGTATTATTTTTTTTAACGAATTTTCGTGTTCCAGTAATAATTTTCACTCTTATTGCCGTTGTCGACATCGACGTCACGTAAAACACAATAAAAAAAATTAGGGCTTGTGTACCCGTTCTCGAAAACAACTGACTCCTCCTGGGGGTCTGCTCTGTAATTCGAAACGAAAGAAAATGCTTTCGAATTTGTATGCTTATAACATGTAAATTCGAAAGCATTTTCTTTCGTTTCGATTTACAGAGTAGAGCCCCTGTTGGCAGGTTTATGCTATTTTGTAGACCTCATTGAATGGAAATCGATTGTCAGTAGCACAGAATTGTTCTCCAAAGCGAACTGTTTACTCCCCAATTATGTTGGCTGGTGTTAAAGGGACATCGATGTTGACAACTGGAATAAGGGTGATTATTTGATTTTTTTTTTTAACTTAGTAATTGAATATGCAATAGAATTTATTCTGTGTATAATTAGGGCCAAGTTTAATTTAAAATAATTGCAAAAGGCCAAGGCATTTGCATGTGACATAATCAGAAGTTTCTTTGCGGTCAACGATTAAAACCTGAAGCAATATTTTAATGAGACTAATCTTGGAATGTTGTCCACTGAGATCTCTTCAAAATGGCGTTAATTTTACCCAAAAGCAATTTATATATTTTTTTTAGATTAAATTTTAAGCACAGTCGCACGTAACATGTCGCATGTGACTTTTTTTCATCATGTTATTCGTATTTACAGAGCTTACAAAAGCGTTTTAAAAATGTGTCTTACCATTGAAACGTTTCAATTTTAATACTTTATTTAATATGGTCGGGCAAGTTTGTTGTTATTGTTTGTGTGCAAATCAAATTTATTGCCAGGTGGCAACTTTGAAAGTTTAAAAGTTTTTAGCATGTAATTTTCAATATGATAATATTAAACCTAACAAATTATAAATGTCAGTTGAAAAATTATTTGATTTTAAGCTGTCTTAAGGCCTTTTGCAGAAAAAAATAATTTTATAATTTTATCCAATAATAATTTCTAATTTAAAAAAAAACTTTGTAATTTTAATACGAGTACTTCAATATACTAAGGGTTTTCATGACAACTCTTAAAATTGCCATGTGTGCAATTGGGCAAACTTGCGTGGCTTTTTTCATGAAGCCCCTTTTGAACTTTTGCGCAAACAGTTTATGTCAATTTAAAGCAAACGTCAAACTTCAATTAATAAAAATAATATAACAAAATTTCAAGCAATTTTCAAATTAAAAACATATTTATGTATATCTATAAAAATAAAAATGTGTGTATGTGTGTCTAAAAATGCCTAAAGAAAGCCAATAAAGCAAGAAATTGTTTTTTACAAGATGCACAATTGCACTGGTTAAGTTTACGATTCAAAATTATTGGGCAAACTTAACAGGTTTGTGTAAATAATTTTCTATACAATTTTTGAAATTTTATTTACGAGAGTGTAAAAATGCACAATTGCACAGTTTGCGAGACTTTTTTTGAACATTCTCATGAAAACCCTTACTGTGTTTTATATCGTTGCCTGCTCACAGTGAAAATTTTCGGATGGCTTAATGTTGCCATATTAAAATTTTTAAATAATCATTGTGAATTCCCTAATTACATATTTCCTTCAGCCAACGTTTTCCACTTTTTCCTTGCATTCCGCATTATTTTCCTGTTTTTTAATTTATGACTTTGGAATAATATTTTCTCTTACTTCAAATTTTATCTCCGCCGTTGTTTGTCAAGTCGAAATATATTTTTTACCGCTTTTGCTCATCTAAATTTAAATAATTTAAAAGCATGTAAAAGATATTTTATGTATAAATTTGCTTTTTCATCGTACACTTACGATGTAGCACGTGATTACGATCAAAAACCTTTTTATATTTATATAATTATTTTCTGTTAATCAGGTTAAAGGTCATAACCATTTAAATAAAACTTATTTTGCTTTATTAAATTATTGATTTTTTCAAATCTATTTATTTTTCCAATATTTCGAACACCTTCGATGCCCTTCTTTAAGAAAAATTTTAGAGTAAGGTCGTCGTCAGCTGCCCACATTGAATAACATTTAGATTCTAAAGAAATAAGAATCTGTCTCTTAAGAAGTATGAAATAAGAATCTGTCTATTCTTTTTTCCTGCAGAACAGGAAAAAGAAAAATTTCGGTGCCTGAAAAAGTGAAAAAATTATAAACATATATTTTTTTAATTTTAATTGTATTGTAATCTCTTTTCGTACTAAATATTTGATAAACTTTCGACGCACTGATAACAAATGTTGTCTCTTATTATGAGAAATTTTCGATCTTCGACTGTAGTCGAAAGTACTCGTCTAACGAATTTTCATTTGGTATTATGACCACCATTCGACAAAGAATATCCTCATTGTGAATATCACTCAAAGTGATTTTTAAAATCAAAAAATAAAAAACAATCATTTATAATAATTTTTTATACTAAAATACTTCATCGAAAGCTAAATTCTGTTTGATAGAAAATTCGTTGCTCAACGAAATTTTCGATGCTCATAATATGAATTGATTATTAGATTTTTGATGTTCGTTAGAAATTCATAATAACGGCCAGTTTTTTTCAATGTCGCACGTGTCGCATTGAAATATGCAATTTTGCATAGCCAAAAATATATAGTATTTAGGAATTACATAGTTTCTGATGCATTCTCTGTTGACTCTTTGCGCTCTCAGAAAGAATTTTAAAGAGAAAAACGCAATTGATGTCTTAGCTGTGATAGAAACCTAAATTGTGATAATGTTTATTTTATTTATTTTTTCGAGGTTTTTGATCATCTAAATTTAAATAATTTAAAAGTATGTAAAATTTTGTTGTATAATTTTTTAAATCTTACACTTACAATGTCGCACGTGACCAAATTTTCATAGATGCCACGATGACAAATCTTTATATATTTCAGCAAGTTTTTTTTATATAAATTGTATTAAATACATCTGTTTCTACATTTACTTTTGCGACGCACCAATAACAAATATTGTTTTTAAATGTCGCATGTGACATTGAAATACAGGGTGTTTTTTTAGAGGTATAGAACTTCGAATTGAAATAAAACACAAGAAAATCGTTTTAATGTCCATCAATTTGGCTTTATTGGAAGGATAATTTTATGCCATTAATGTTTAAATATGATTTCGGGCATGTGGCCGCCGCGGCTGGCTCGAATAAAGCCAATTCTACAGGTCCAATTTTCAACCACTTTTTCGAGCATATGGGGCCGTATGTTGGCAATAACGCCACGAATGTTTGCTTCCAAGTCCCCTAACGTTTCTGGTTTGTTGGCGTAGACGAGCGACTTCACATATCCCCAAAGAAAATAATCCAATGGTGTCAAATCACACGATCTTGGTGGCCAATTGACAGGTCCATTCCGCGAAATTATGCGCTCATCGAATGTTTCCTTCAATAAATCGATTGTGACGTGCGCTGTGTGGCATGTAGCGCCGTCTTGTTGGAACCACAACTCATCCACATTCATGCCATCCAATTCGGGAACAAAATAGTCGGTTATCATGGCTCTATACCGGTCTCCATTAACGGTAACTGACTCTCCAGCATTATTTCGGAAGAAGTATGGCCCAATGACTCCACCAGCCCATAGAGCACACCAAACAGTCAGTTTTTATGGATGTAATGGCGTCTCAAGGGTCTCATGTGGATTCTCTTCACTCCAAATGCGGCAATTTTGCTTGTTGACGTAGCCATTCAACCAAAAATGAGCCTCATCACTGAACAAAATTTTGCGATGAAAATCAGCATCGAGATCAATCTCATTTTCGGCCCATACACCAAAATCACGACGCATTGCATGGTCTCGCGGCTTTAATTCTTGCACAAGCTGGATCTTGTAAGGTCGCAAGCCAATATCTTTGCGCAAAATCTTCCATAAAGTTGATGGACAAAGCTCCAATTGCTGTGCACGGTGGCGAATCGATTCATTCGGGTCCTCTTCAACACTTTGCTCTACAGCGGCAATTGTTTCTTCGGTGCGCACTGTTCGACGTCTCTGCGGATGCGTATTATCACATAGAGTAAACGTAGTGCGAAAACGATCCATGGTTAACCGAATTAATTGCTCTGATGGACGATTATGTCGACCATAAAATGGACGGAGCTTTCGAACTGAACCATTATTTTCGAAATAAATTTGCACGATTTGCAAGCGTTGTTCTTTTGTCAACCTGTTCATGATGAAATGGCAAACCAAACTAAATATTAATCACTTGACAGCTGACAAAATGGCCGCCAGTTAAAAAAGTGATGCCAACTTAAAGTTCTATACCTCAATAAAAAACACCCATTATGTGATTTTGCATAGAACAATTTTTGTTGACTCTCGCAACCCTCAGAAAGAAAAATTCTTATAATAATAAAATTTATTGCCCAGATTTTCTTAATGTTTTGCCATTCAATCACTCACTCTAAAAATTTTACCCATTTCTTAATTGTGCCATTGTTGCTGTTCTGTTATTATTTTAATACAAATCAAATATGACCATTTAAGTTTAAGAAAAATATAATATTTTTGTCTATTTACTCGTACATTTAAATACATTAATATGCATGCAAGTAAATGTTTATGTGAATGTATATTTTTGTGACTAAGTATTTCTAAACATACAATTCTTTCTTATGCTTTTGCATCATGGGAAAATAAAATATTTCTATTTTTTGAAGTATTGTGCAATTTTCCACATAAAATCTTAAATCATGTGTGTGACTTAAAAGTGGGTGTAATATTAATTGATTGCAAACAATGGGAAAATATATTTTTGCTCATTGGAACAATTGAAATTCTACAGTCTTATTTTAAATCAAGTGTCATTTATTTGAAATCTTGCATAATTGTCATTTAATGTTATACAAGATTTTAAGAGTTTAATTTGATGTATAAATTATAATTTTCAACTGTACCTAATCGAAGATATCAAGTGAAATTTATGCAGAAAAAAGCAAACTAGTGTTTCACATAAATGTGTGGTATGCCATATACTATTTTCTGCTTAAATAGAAAAAATTAAATAATTTGAAAAATTTGCTATTAAACATGTAACTTGACCACAATTAAGTCGATAAAAAAATAAAAAAGTTTTTAATCAAATAACTTATGTGAACAAGCATTATTTAATTAAAACTGTTTATTAAAAAAAAAAAATAATAAAAATAAAAATAAAAAACTTAACATTACATTCACTTTTATTTACACGCTTGAGAGTCAAAATTGCATTCATTCTTAAGCACAGAATACATTCTTTGTTTCCCGCACTCTGGGAAAAAACCAGCCAACAAAACTTCAAAGTATTCGAATGTTTTTTTTTTTTCTATAATAAATACTTAATGTATTCTACTAATACGTATTTTATTTCCGTTCACATTTTGGCTGAATGGTCAAAAATCGTATGCCAATGTTTTTTTTTTAGTTTAAAAAAATTTTAGTGCAAATTAAAACTGATCACGATTTTTACCTATTTTGGCTTTTAAAGCCGCCTTTGTTTAAGAAAAAAAAAAAATAAAAAATAAACTGTTAAAAGTTTTGAATTCCTCTAACAACAAACGAAACACTGTAATATTGTACAGGGTGGGCCAAAAGAAACCAAGGGGTGTAAAAGTTTAATAACTTTTTTGTGTATTAATTTTCTTTTATTTTTTCTTTCAGATTTTGGAGAATTTATAATGGAGAGGTTCACAACTGAACAGAGAACCAGAACAATAGAATTTTATGAAATCAACTTTATTGAAAATTTGATTATGAGTGATGAAGCTCATTTTCATTTGAATGGCTTTGTTAATAAGCAGAACTGTAGGTTCTGGGGTTCTCAAAATCCAAGAGCCATTCATCAACGCCAATTGCACCCCATCAGGTGTACAGTATGGTGTGGGATCACATCTGAAAATGTCATTGGGCCCTACTTCTTCGAGAATGAAGATGGAAGTGCTGTAACCGTAAATGGAGAGCGGTATCGGTTTATGATAGAAAATTTTTTACGTCCTGCTCTTGAAAACAGACCTGGTATGTGGTTTCAGCAGGACGAAGCCACTGCCCATACTGCCCGAGACATAATGGCACTTTTAAGTCAAATTTTTGGAGAGCGAATAATTTCTCGAAATTCGGAAATTATTTGGCCAGCGCGATCGCCAGATTTGACAGCACCCGACTATTTTCTTTGGGGTTTTTTGAAGGAGCGAGTGTATGTGAACAAGCCAGAGACAATCCTTGAACTCAAGGCAAACATTGTTGCAGAAATTCGAACGCTACAGCCACAAGTTTTGAAAAATGCTCTAAAAAGAGCCCATCAGTGCGAAGCTGAAAACGGTGGTCATTTAAGAGACATCATTTTTCATACTTAGTGTAAAAAAATTTCCATTTTGTATATTATATAATCTGAAAGAAAAAATAAAAAAAGTTAATAAACAAAAAAGTTATTAAACTTTTACACCCCTTGGTTTCTTTTGGCCCACCCTGTACTAAGAAGGTTAGGTTAGTTTAGGAAGGGTGGTGCTTTACCGCACCTACACGTGGAGACCCAATTGGGTCCATTGTGATTTCCTTCTGTTGCCCAAAAAAGTAATATTTACCCTCCCATTTGCAGCCAGAAGTGACCATATTATACTAAGAAGATTCACAGACTTTTTTTTATCGGAATATATATAAGAAGGGTACGAGTACTATCTTTGGTAAAACAAAAATAATGATAAACACGTATGATAATAACACATGTACTACCTCTGGTAGTAACTCATTTATATTTTTATGTGTAGTTTCAACTAAATTGATTTGTGATCTCAGTATTTATTGTTCAACCGATAAGATGTAAAAAAATTATCTGCAGTCGTGTTATATTTTCAAAATCGTCTGATAATGTATGCAGGCCATTTTCTATTTCATTATCTTTCATTATTTTACAAAAACTACCAGACACAACACTTCCAAACTTTAAAACGGGTCAAATTTGACCCGAAGATCTCTAGTGTAAAATCTTGCATACAATTTTCTTTGGCAAGTTTGCGGATATATAAACCTACTATATCTGTTAAGATATAAAATTAAATAAAAGTCAGAAAATATGACATAGATCAATCACAAATTTTCAGAAAAAATCAAAGTTTTTTTCCTGAAATGGGTCAAAATTGGCCCAAAGACCCTATGAAGGTTAAATATAAAACATTTATTTATGGTTTTTAGAAAAATTTTATTTTATTTGATACATCTTCAATTTAATTGATCTAGAATGAATTTTAATCAGGAATTATTTATCAATCGGTGCTTGATGAAGTGCGAGGCTGCACAGAAAAATGCCGGTGTTTCCGCCATTTAATTTAAAAAGCCTAATTTAATTTGTCTTTTCTTTAGATCCCACTATCGGCTCAATGTACCGATTTTTGTCGGCTTACTGAAATAAAGTCATAAGTAAAGCAATAAAGTCTCAACTAATTGAAAAATAATTACTACGTGATTGCACTTCACTGCAGTGGAAGTTTAACAGCCTGTTTTTCGAAAATGAATAAGTGTATACGTTATTTAAAATAACGAATGAAACCATGTTTTCGTTTTTAAAACATTTATTTATTTTCATGTGTGTGACAACAAAAGAGCTTTCAGTTTTTCACACTCATGAAATTTTTTATGTAAAATTATTAAAAAATCAGTCTACATATATTTCATTTGACTTTAACGAAAATGTTATTTAATTTTTAATTTTAGAATGTGAACTGATTTAAAACAATGAAAAACTATTTTTTCCTTTTAGTTTTTACTACAAATTACAAAAAAAAAAATAAAAAATAAAAAAATACACGAAAAAATCTAAATGGCTTTTTCTATAAGCGGATTGAATTAACTTTCACAAGAACGAATCTTGACTTCCGTACAAAGCAAAGATGTTTTCCTTGCTTCTATAGTTTTTCTGTGAAAGAATCAACACCAAATTCAGTATAAACAAATAATTTTGCTTTATTTTCCACAATTTAACTGTCAAACAAATCACAAAAAATTTAAGTATTGAGTCAAAATAAAGTAAAGGTTACAGGAAAAAAAAAATAAACAACGGAAAATACGAAATGCAATGAAAATCTGTTTTAATTGAATGCTAAAATCAGTAAAAAATTAAATTGCTTACCCCCTTATATATAAAATTTAAAATTAATTTGAAATGAATTTTATTTAAAATTTTCATAGAAATTTTTTTTAATAGATATTATTTTTTGTATTCCTTTACTGTAATAATTTTGTGAGTGTGAATTTTTGGTTATACCTATAAAGCTCTTTTTATGTCAAAACGAAAGCTTTAGAATATGTTTTATAAAAATCAAATTTTAAACGTTATCGTTTAGAAACGAAACATAAAAACGAAAGGTCTTATGTTTTCGAAAAACAGGCTGTTCTAATGTTCTAAGCTGGTTAACTGAAGTAGATAACGCACAAATAAATGACAAATATGGTGTACAAACATGATTAGTACTAAAACAGATTATTAGCGAACTTGTATTGCATTTTAAATAAAAGTTTGCACGTATGATTCAGAGCAGTGATTTATTTATGAACACGCCCCTTATTTAAGAATTAATTGAAAAGTAAATATTTTACTTAATAAGTAAAATAATAATTTGAATTTATTATAGCGTTAAACAAATTTTAAACTAAAATTGTACCAATTCCCATAAAAAACATTAATTATTAACTTGACTGCACCCGGTCGAAAAAACTCGTGTGTGGCAACACTCTATTCTTGAATAGCTGTTGTTGTTATTTACATCTATTTTCTGTTTACATACTCTTACGACTACAATTTGAAGCTGAAAAAAGTCAGCCAATGTATTAATGGTAAAGTAAGAAAATAAAAAAATGTTGATTATTGAGTTCTTGTTTCAACTTTGTTATTTGTTGTTGAGCTTCTCATTTGTTTAAATGAAAGTTTATAACATATTAACTCTAGTTGTTCTAAGAAACTTTGGGTAAAGTTTCCCTGATGATCTGCTTTAGCAACAGTGAAATCCACCTAAACCCCTCAATAATCAACTTCAATGTATTTTTAACAGGGACCGAAAATAATTATTTTTTTATTTGAAATGAAAAGGTTACTGAAAAATGTGTTTCATTTGGTTTGGGTTATTTTTAACCATTACTGTTTGTTTACTGTAACCAATTTAAGTGAGAAATATATTTTTTTTTGTTACGAATAACCATTATAGCAACCAAAACATGTTTTTGGTTACCAATAACCATAGCTGTAATAAGTGAATGGAATGAAAAATAAAAATATTTTTATTTCGGTTATAGTTTTTATTTTAAATTAGAAATAATAAAAATTCAAAAAATCATTTGTTTGCTATGTGAAAATTCAAAACAATTTATTTATTTTAGAACGATTGAAATTTTTTAAATTTATACATTGCTCAAATCAATTTTTTAGAGTATTAAATCAATTTACAATATTCGAAATACAATTTTTTTCGTATTTTTAAAACAAAAGAAAATTTATTGAATTTAAATATTCAAAATTTGAATAAAATTCATTTCCATATTATTTGACTACGAAAAAATCAAATAGTTTTTTTCAGAATTTAATTTGAAAAACAAACAATAAATTATTTCTTGAATAAAAACTATTTCTGAAAAATAAAAAGAAATATTTATTAGATTTAAAAATATATAACAACTTTTTTTTTTAAACCGACTCACGTATCAGCAACGAAAAAGAGCACTTTTTGTGCGAACGCGTTTTTCTTATCTCTTTTGTTACTACTGAGCCTCTGGTATTCATTATATTTTTCACTATGAAATTTCCTTAGGTGTACAATAAAATTTGAATTTCATTTAGAGCTAGCACATAATGATTTCGCAAAAACCCAATATCTTATTATTTTTATTGAGCTAAATATTTTGTTATATGAAAATAACGTTAAAAGTAGACAAATCACAGATATGGCGCTAACTGTATTTCTCAATTATCCAAGGTGATAGATAATTGAGGCAATAGGTGGGTTCCTCTTCATTACTAGAAATGTGGAGGTCCATAACAAAATGCAACAATTCCACTTTTCGAGTTTTCTGATTTTTTTATTTAATACAGTTCTACAGCTTGAAATCTATGTAAACATTTTCATAAAATATACCAAAGGTCTATAGTTTTATTGTGACTCAATACCTAAACTAGATATTCAGACCAAAATGAAATAATTCCAATATGTATTCTAACAGTCTAATTACAGTTATTCGTTTATTCAAAAAATTTCTCAAGTGGAAATGTTGCATTTTGTTATGGACCTCCTCAAATCATCTTACAAGGAAAGGAGTATTTTCAATAATAAAATAATTTTTTTTTTATTTGTATATCTTTTTACAATTTAAAAGTATTTGAAACTATTTTTTATGAATTTGAAATAATCAATAAAGTTTTGGTTGAATAATATAAATTTGACTTATTAACAAAAAATTATTTGAATTTTAAAAACTCAAATGAAATAAAATAAAATTTCATTCAAACCATGATACAATAATATAAAGACAGAGAAAATTCCTTTTTTAGCCGCACTGTTCGTATGTGGAATCAACTACCTGCGGAGGTCCTTCCTGTCACTACCAGCGTGGGAAGATTTAAATCAAATGTACACAGACACTACTTCCTCTATCCTCCTTCCCTATAACTTATTTTCCTAGTTCTAGCACAATGCACTTCATGAGTAAGGGTTATCCCCTGAGTGCTGGTCCTATTAAAAAAAAAAAAAAAAAAAAGCGTTCTCTCTTTTCGTCGCCATATTAACCTTCTGACGTTTGTCCCGATTATTTTTTACTCTCAAAATTAATGCTACCTTATTAATTTATGAAATCCGAATTTTTTTTTATTAATTTTTTGACGTTCTTAAAAATAATGGAAAATATTTTAATTATTTCATAAATTTATAAAAAATAAACAGCAAATAAGTTACAGCAGCGCCAACAACGGCAGCAAGCAAGATAAAACAAGAATTAAATTTCCAACTGAATCAAGGCGGAACTTTGTCTTTATACATCAACTGCGTCCAAGCTATACGCACTATGTGCAAAGTTTTACAAAAGACCTTTTATGTTTTCACACTGACGAGAGCACAACATCCAAGCAGGGGGCCAATCCCGGCAATCGTTATCGAACGTAATTACGAAATATTTCAATAGAATTTATATGGATATATTTCGTAATTCGATAAGGAGTGCCGCGATCTGCCTCCAGATCTCGGCGACATCTTTGGTCTTTGCAAAGAAACAATAACAAAGCTGTTATCTGAAATACATATGTATATTAGAGTATGTGTGTTTGGACGTAGCTGCCTTACATTATTCGGATGAAATTGTTGACGGGTTGTAGCATTCTTAAGGACACTATTAGACCACGTGGTCCATTTTAAGGAGAAATGTGATAATTACATGTTCCTAGTCCAATCATAGGCCATGTCCTTAGCAAACAAAAAAGAAGAACAGTGTTTGTTGTATATATCAACAAAGCATTAACTCTTATTCAGCTACGTCCAAGCCACACGAAATATATGCGAATGTGTATTATATGTATGAAACAACCATGAATTCTGCTAATAAAACATTGATGTATCGCTTCTATTTACGGCGTTTCTTTATATCGATGTTTTTAAGAACGAAGTTTCATCCCAAAAAAATTTCAGTCGCCGAATTCAAATAAAGCATTAATTTGTTATATTTTTATTTGAATTTCTGAAGGCGGGATTTTTTTTAAATTTTCTGACAAAAAAATAAATTTACATTTGAAAAATTTTATTTCAAATCAATAACAATAAATTTTAATTAATTTCATGAGAAATGTCAATAATTTCAATGAAATTCTATTTCTTAAACAGAAATAAAATTTAAGTTTAATTTAATTTCATGAAAAAATTCAAATACAAAAAAAAATCATATTGAACAGCTATGCCAATAACTATTATCTAAAGAATTTAAGTTTTTTGGTCATTGCTGCCTAAAATACGGTATTTTATATGTAAAAGAAGCATTTGTAAGGGACAAAAAATTTAAATATCTTTGGCAAAGCTTGCAAAAATGTGAATATCTGTATAAAATATCCGTAGATTTTAAGAATCAAAAATATCATGTGCAAAAAATTGCGAAAATTCGAAAATAATTTTTTAATTGGAAAAAAAACTCAAAATTTATTTTTAAACGCTAATATTAAAAGGATGCAAAGAATGCAAGAAAATTGAAAATTTCGGAAAAACTTGGTAACATCTAAAATATATCCAAGCTTGATACTTA
The DNA here is from genome assembly GCA_949987645.1 of Tachina grossa. Lineage (NCBI taxonomy): Eukaryota > Metazoa > Arthropoda > Insecta > Diptera > Tachinidae > Tachina > Tachina grossa. Next base: position 35,086,352 of record OX465275.1, read on the forward strand.
TCAAAAATAGTAAAACTGCAACAAAACAAAGAATTGTGAACAATCACTTTTACTGCAAAAATTGCCAAAAATTATAAAAATTCGCACCAAATTTCTAACATCAAATAGATAGATGGATTAAAAATCGGTAAAATTTCAAGATTTGGCTTAAAATCACTTTTATCGCGAAAACTGGCACAAAACTGCACAAGCCCGAAAGCAAATTAAAATTAAAAAATTAAAGTTATGCACAAGAGCAGCAATAAGTTTTAATTAAAATTAACTAGTTCGCAAAACTTACTGAAACTTGCAAATAAATCCTAAAGCCCTAAAATTTTAAAAGGGCTCGAAAAAATTGTGTTTTAAGGCTGGTACTCTGTTCAAAGTTGTGAAAAATTTTCAGCACCATTGATTGTTTCGCGTGAAAAATTTGAAATGTACTAAATGTAGCCCAACTCGCGGTCTTTTTTTTTATAAATTTCTCGCTTTTATTGCTTGAAAGTATGCAACATTGTTAAAATTTCGTGCGAAAAAAGCACTGCTCTACTTGTTTCGCAGCTAAACTAAAATGATGCCAGACTAATTTTGCATGGAAAGACATGATTTTACGTGTTTTTCACAACAAGAACAGAGTACTACTTTTGCGAATTTATTTCGCAAATATTTCATACCAATACTTTTATATGTAGTTTGACAGCATTTCTCACGAAATTGTGAATAGAGTACCAGGCTTTACACATCGGATACAGATAGAAGTAGTTCAATAATTTTCTAAAATACCGTATTTTAGGTTGCAATAACCAAAATATTTAAATTCTTTAGATAATTGTTATTGGTAACCAAAAAATTTTTTTGGTTGCTATAATAGTCATTTGTAACCAAAAAAAAAAAAATATATTTCTCACTTTAATTGGTTACAATAACCAAAATGAAATATATCTTACGATAATCGTTGAATTGAATCGTTATTAGAATTCATCAATTTTAATGGTTAAATAAAACCTTTTTGTCATTTCTCTTATAACTGTTATGTCCCTGATTTTTAATAAAAAAAAAATATTTCACTTAATAAGTAAAATAATAATTTGGGATTATTAGTGGATTAAAAAAATTTTAAACTTAAATCCATTTTGGTTTATTACTTACGACTTGATTAAAGTGAGCAGCCTACGAAAATCGGTACAATGCGCCGATAGTGTTGGATATCGGATTAAGAATTCAAAATACCGAACTTGACCCTGATTAAATTTTATTTTATTTTTGAAAAATAGAGCTAAGGCCATGTAAATTGCTAAGCAAGAAACTACAATATTTTCAAACAATTCAGTGATCCACCCTACGATGTCCGTCCGTCTGTCTGTCTGTCTTTCTGCCACAATTTTTGTTTTGTTTCCTCGAGAACCGTAAGAGCTTCGGACCTGAAATTTGTACAGAATATGTAAAACTTTATCTACAAAACCGTAAGAGGCAAACACTTAAAATTTTCAATAAACGCTTAAACTAAAAAAATACCAAAATGAAAAAAATAACCAGAACGAAAAATCGCCAAAAGTTAAAAAAGCACCTAAATGAAAAATATCACTAAAAATAAACCAAATCACTTCAATGCTTAAAAAATTACCAAAAGTAAAAAAGGTAGCCCAAAAACCGAAAAAAAATCGCCAAAACGAAAAGTAAAAAATCGCTGAAATTAAAAATAGGTACTTCAAAAAAAGTCGCCAAAAATAAATAAACGCATAAACAAAAAGAAAAAAGTCAAAACTAAAAAAGCTCCAATACTAAAAAAATCGCCAAGAACTGCAAAAATCGCCAAAAATTAAAAAAAAACATAATTTAAAAAAAATGGCCAAAACTAAAAAAAAAATGTCAAGAACTGCAAAAATCGCCAAAAATCAAAAAACATAATTAAAAAAAAGTTTACCGGCTGCTAATTCTTTTTTTTAAATTTCTGATACAGAAAGGATCAAGAAATAAGGACTACATTAAGCATAGACCAATGTTGTATAGAATGCAATAGTGTTTTATCGCTTACTGATCCAATGACAATATATTTTTTAAGTTTAAAATTTGTTGTTAATATATCACAAGTTTTAAATTTCCAGCTTTTATGAAATAAAGAAAAAATATATGTGATATATTAACTACAAATAGCATAAAAATTTTCTGGACTGGTCCATACAACATTTTTTTTTGCGTAATAATTGCACTAATAACTTGTAAATGGACAAATGTAATATAAAAACAATTTTTTTGGATGGATTTCGAAAAGAAAAATTTCAAGAATTTTTTTATGTAACACAAAATATATTTCAAACTAGAGGTGCTACAAAATAAATAAACCTATTTTTGTAATCAGCGAACAAAAATACATAAGAATTAGTTATATTTGGTCAAAAAAATTATAATAAAAAAATTTTACAAGGACTAAACTAAGAACACACGATTTTTAACATCCTTGCAATAATAGTCAGATACCCTGATATACTCATCAATGAGAATCTATTTAAATGAAACGGATTTTTGTGTAGATAAATAATCCAGAAAGTATTTTTAAGTTTGGAGTACCATGCGTAATATATTAACGGTATAATACAAAAAGAGATGCAAATTATGCAAATCCTAAATGACGTTATATCTTCAAAACTAGAGCTGATAAAGAAAAACTAATGACGCCATCGTAATCAGGAGACAAAAATGCATAAGGATCAGTCATTTTTATTTAAACATCATAAAAAAAAACCTCTATTTTGTTGTGCAGTGTTATTTTTTTTTAATTACTTGTTTTTTTACCGATAGTATCGATAGTGGAAAAAACTATCGATATTTCATTTACAACAAAACTATCGATACTATCGATAGTACTATCGATAGTTTTGCAGCTCTACTTACTGATCCAATGACAATATTTTTTTTAAGTTTAAAATTTTTTTTGTCGAATGATAAATAAAATATTATTATTAGGCTATGTATGTATGTATGTATGTATGTATGCATGCATGTATGTACGAGTATGTGTGTATGTATGTTTGTGTGTTGGTTTGCGACACTACATACCTAAACTGAATGCATGGACCAATTTTGATGATTCTTACATCAATCGATTTGTCCTATTTCCAGGAGTGTCAGTGGTCAAAATTCAATATGGCGGCCAACAGACGCCATTTTATTAATGCGAAAAAAATAAAAAGTCGGCACACTATATCAAAATTAGTATCATTCGGCAGGTATTTTAAAATCATCTTTAGGTTTCTCTTAAGATTTTTCATTCCGAATGGCCATTTAGAATATTTAACGGTTTAAAGTTGGTCGCAATCGGGTTTCTTGATTTTTTTGTATAAATACTTGTCTTATCTCCATTTTTTATGGATTTCATGGTCGGTAGGCGTGGCCAATTTTAATAAAACTCTGCACGTGTCTCTTTTTATTCTAAAAAGTTTATCTACCAAGTTCTGCTGGAATAAAAAAAAATTATATAAAAAATCGATTTTGATTATTTAAGCGCTAGATTGAGGGCGTGGCTAATTTTATGGAACTCAGCATGCGTCTTTTTTTTATTCTAGAAGGTGTATGTACCAAATTTGAAGACTTCTAATTTGGTAGGAAAAATCGTATGGGAAAAAATTTATTTGAATTGCGTAAGTGGGAGATATGTGGTAGACATGGCCGATTATATGGAACTCAACATAAGTCTTTGTTTTATTATGGAAAGTGTATGTCCTCAATTTGAAGACTTATGTGCTTAGATAGAAAAAAAAAACTTTTAGGCGAAAAAAATATGAAGTCTTAGATAAAATGAAATTTTTTCTTATTAACTTTCAATAATCCACGGCCAATCCTTATAATTTTTGCACAAAAATGCATAAAGTCATCCCACTGTGCGTCATGGTGGTCCCATTATTATAAGAAGAAAAAAAGAGATATTAAAAAGCAAAGTTTTTATTTATTTAGTCATTATTGTAAAAAATATATATATTTGAAAGTATAACAGAATTAATTTACCAGAAAATGTAAACCACGACAATAGAAGAATTATTAATTGCAAAAACTAAAAAAGGTATGCATGAAAAATTTTCTCATGGTATTATATTAAATAGTTACATTTTAGTTATAATTACTACCACAATCGTGTTCATGGTTTAATTTCAAGGAAATCTGATTGTTTTTTTTTTTTTGAAATTTTTTTTGTTTTTTTTTTGCTTTTAAAAATTTTTAAACGTATATTTAGTTTAACTTCAAGGTTTTGCTAAATACTAATACAATCTTTAAAAGTTAAACTTAATTTAAAACATTATTATTACTCTATTTGCATATTTGCTTGTGATTTTTTTTTTTAATTTCAAAATTTATTTTATACGTTTTCATGCAAAATTTTTCTTATTAAGCCTTTATAAAGCCTTAAAAATTTTTATAAATAAGCCCTTTAGAGTTTATAAAAGCAGAAACAAAGACATCCACATTTTTAATTGCAAAGAAAACTTTGTAATCCTCCCCCCCCCCTAAGGGATAATTCTGTAGCTTTGTGCTTTACAAATCAAAAGACTCAAGACACATACACAATATATGTACATATTGAAATTTTGCCCAGAAGTGCTTTTAAATCTGAAGATTACAGGGTGTCCGTTCACTCAAAATTAGCTTATCCCACTTTTTAGGGTTCCGTACACCAAAGGTGAAAAGGAATCCTATTGTTTTCGCTACGCTGTCCGTCTGTCCGTCACACGGTATTTTCTCAGGAACCGTAAAAGCTACGGACCTGAAATTTGGACAGAGTATGTAGAACCTTGGCTGCTACAACAACAAATACATGAGAATTAAAAATTAAAGGGTGTTCCAAAACGAGCAACGAAAAATGTTAAAATCCCATGTAATATACATACAATTGTATGAACATATTATGTACATTGAAACTTGAAATTTGTAAAATTAGTGTATTTTTATACAGACTACAACAATTAACACTAAAATTTAAAAAATTTAAATTAAAGGGTGGTCCATCAGTTAATGCAATTTGGACTATGTAATTTTGACAATTTGCTATATCTTGGAAACCGTAGAAGGCAAACACTTGAAATTTTCAAAAACGGTAAAACAAAAAAAAAAACCGAAAATTATAAAATCGCCAAACCAAAAAAAAATCGCCAAAAATTAAAAAAAAAAATCGCCAAAACGAAAAAAAATCGCCAAAATTAAAAAAAAATTCTAACACTAAAATAAATCGCCAAATTCGAAAAAATCGCCAAAATGAAAAAAAGCCAAAATGGAAAAAAACGCCAAAAATCGAAAAAAATCGCCAAAACGCGAAAATGTCGCCAAAACTAAAAAAATTCAAATAAAAAAAATCGCAAAAATGAAAAAATCGTCAAAAATAAAAAAATCGCCAAAATGAAAAAAACGCCAAAAACCGAAAAAAATCGCCAAAACAAGAAAATAAAGTGTCAAAACTAAAAAAAGAGCCAAACTTAAAAAAAATCTCCAAAACCGAAAAAACGCAAAAACCGCCAAAACAAAAAAAACCTAAAGGACCCCAAAAACAAACAAAAAATGCCAAAACTATATATTATATAGGATGAAGTTTGTATTAAATTACATATCTAGTGTTCGTACGGAACCCTTTGTGAGCGAGTCAGAGTCGCACTTTACTGAATTTATTATTTTTTATTATTTCACAAATATTTTTGTTTGTTCTCATAATCATTTATTTACCTGTTAATTATTTGTATAAATAATTTTTTTTTTTATAAATTATTGATAAATTTTTCTGCTAAGAATTCCAGACGTTTTTTTTTTTTTTTTGTGATTAATATGACAAATTAATATTTGCTTAAATTATTTTTTCAAAATACTTTTCATGTTATAAATTTTGTTTTAAGATCTATTAATTTTTTTTATAGCAAATTCGAGTTATTTTTGCAAACGTTTCGTTTAATATTTATTATTTTTGTTGTTTCTAGAAAAACTAAAACTCTCGTTTCTTTTCCATTGCACTAGGGTGTGTCAATTGAATATGGGTGAAGTCAGTCTAAAAATGCATATGTACCGCTCTTGTGTGAACGAACGTTTATTTAGACCGACCCAGATAGTCTGAATCTTAGATTGTTTTAAATTGAAATTGAAATATATGCAATTGTAAGTGGTGGCTGGCTGTTTGTTTTATTTCGATGTTTGCAAGTTGGAACTTGTCATGGGATTATTTAAGCTTTCAATTGCATGTTACATACATACATAGTTGTTGTTTTTATTCAAGAAAATTGTTATTGTAGTTCTGCGTGCGTGTGTGTGTTTTTTTTATTAATTTCATGCATTTAATGTAGATTTTGAAGCTTATGTAAGCATTGTTAAGCGCTGTTACAATTATTTTTATTATCATATTTTTTTTTTCCTTTCATTATGAAGTAAATTGAAATATAGAAAAGTTAAAAAGTCAGTGGTGGTATTGCTGGTGTGACCAGGCCATTTTGAATTTTAAAAATAGCATAAATTGTAACATTAGGTATTATATTTTTTCTTGATTTAATTAAAAAGTACTATTTATATATGTTGTACAAAGTTTAATTGCACAAAAAACCATATAGTTAATAAGTCTAAGACGTTTTGTCTTTAATAATGTCATATTTTTTTGTTTTGTGTCTTACCTTTAGTTAGTGTAAATGACTTGTAGGAAATTTTTTGTGGTTGTTAAGTAATAATGTTGGGAAATTTGTTAATACTCGCATATACAATTTAATAATCTTTTTGTAGGTATTTAATTTAAAAAAAAAAAAAAAACACATTTTGTTGTAGTTGTTGTGTATGAAAAACTGGGGTGGTGGTGGTTGTTTGGCTGCTACAAAATCTGTTCTCAATTTTAATTTGAATTGACATTGCAAGGTCAATAAGTGGTTTCATTTTTTTTTTTTTATTTTACATACATACATATATTTTTTTTGTTTCTTATTATTCAGAGTATGTTATGTTTAAATGAGTTTGTGGCTAAAGGGCGATACATATATACAAACCAAAATGTCATTGATGGAGTTTTTTTGCTGTTTTTTTTTTCATGAAAATTACTTTATCTTATTATTATTATTTGATTTTACTTCAATACAACTTGCTTTTTGAACGAAATAACAATGAACTGGTACTAATTACATGAAATTTAGATATGGGAGTTCATAGTTTTTTGTTTCTCTTATAATTTTTAATGCTAATGAAAAAAGTACTTAAAATAATTGATGTGGTTGAAAAAAATGAAAAAATTTGTTTTAGCTACAAATACTCATTATCAGAGACAAGGACTTCATGCATTTAAAAAAGGTATTTTAGGCGCCTAAGACATGACATTAAAAACGAAAAATATTCACTAAAAAAATACATGTTTTACAATTTTTTTTTAAAGACCAGTTTTAAATTTACATACAACTAATTAAAGATATAAAAATATTTTATTTTCTCCAGAGGTGCCTATACAAGCCTTTTATACTAAATTTGTACACAAGATTAAATATGATACAATAAATTTTTCTGCATTATTTACACAGAGAAAACAGTGCCTAATAAATACCTCATAAAATAGAACAAAATTAATAAAAAATCTCTATGGTTTTTTTTTCAATAAGGAAATCTTATTAATTTCATAGAGAAAACCTTTTTGAAAAAATCACGAAGAAATCTTGTAGTTTTTATGAGGTTATCTTATTGATTTTTTTAATAAGGTTTTCTTCTTGATTTTATGAGGCGACCTAAAAAAAAATTATGTCTACATTCTTTGTGCTTTGTTTATGTATTTTCATTTAATTCTATACCATATACTTATGTATGTATGTAGTATATGTAGATGTTACTTATTTATACTATACATACTATACATACTTACATAGATACATACATATTATATTGTATTCTTAATTAATTAACTCACCATACATACATACATATTATTACTTGAAAGGAGACAAGTATTGAACGAGCAAACTTCTGACTGATAGACAAACACTCTAACCAATATGCTAACAAGCAGTCTGAATAACCATTGAAATAATTTGGCAAACATGCTTATACAAAAACGAAAAAGATCATGAGAAAAAAATTGTCTGTGTCTATTGATAGATATGAAATAACAAGACACCTCATAAAATCAAGAAGATTTCCTTATTAAAAAAATCAATAAGATGCTTTACACATAATCATATAGGAACCTAATAAAATCAAGAAGAAAACCTTTTTGAAAAAATCAATAAGATAGCATAATAAAATCAAGAAGAAAACCTTTTTAAAAAAATCAATAAGGCAACCTAATAAAATCAATAAGAAATCCATATAGTTTGCAATTTACAAGAAAACCTAATAGAATCAAGAAGTTTTTCTCTACGGATTGTTTTTTTGGTGCCAAAAATAACGAAAGTTGAGTAAAAAAAGTTGGGAATAATAAGATTTCTTCTTGATTTTATGTGGTTTTCTTCTTGATAAAATTAATAAGATTTACCACATAAAAACAATAAGGAATCTCTATGAAAAAATCTTCGCTTCTTTCTGCTGGGATACCCCTTAGCCTAAAAACGTTTCATAGAGAAAATCTTATTGATTCTATGAGGCAGTTTTTTCTCTGTGTATACACAAGCATAAAAAAATGTTTAACCAAAGTTTACAATTTCAAATATTTCAGAATCGAAATCTTCCGATTCATCAGCCTCAGAAATTTTGTTGCACATATTACTTGTATTACAAGATTTCTTCTTTTTCAAAAAGGTTTTCTCTATGAAATTAATAAGATTTCCTTATTGAAAAAAAAAACCATAGAGATTTCTTATTAATTTTGATATATTTTATGAGGTATTCATTAGGCACTGTTTTCTCTGTGTATTTCTTCTTTGCAAGTTTTGTAAGTACAAATTAAATTAATATGAATGTAAATATAGCTATCGATATAAATGAGTTTTATTGAATAAATGTGTTATTTTTGTCATTATTTTTTTTTTAAATTTATCTTTTTCACAAAACAAAAAAAAATTTAATAAAAAAACTCAATTTGGGGATTTTCGGGGATGACAAATCAAAAATTAAGTATAAGCTCTGGAAAAAAACTGGCAACACTGCTTAATTTTTACGTGAAATTCAGAAGTGCTCTAATTCTACGCCCCAGTCTAGAGCGAGAGAGCAATACAATATGTATCAGGGATGACATTGAGAACTTTAAAATGATACCAACAACTTTATTTTTTGACCTTAATTGTACTAAAATATTTTTTTTAGTTCAAATTACATATTTTTTATTATTTTTAACACCCGACTAAAAAAAGGGGTGTTATAAGTTTGTAGGGTGTGTCTGTGTATCTGTGTGTCTGTCCGTGTCCAAGTACAGGCCAAACGGCTGGACCGATTTTCATTTAGTTTTTTCTGTTTGAAAGATGATTTGATCGAGAGGGTTCTTAGCTATGTTTGAAGAAAATCAGTCTAGCCGTTTAGAAGATATAACATCTTTTCTGAAAAAAGTTGGTGGTTTTTAAAATTTTTAATTTTTGTTATTATTAAAATAATCGTCTAATCGTCTAGCCGCAATGGCTACCGAATCGTTTTCACAAATTTTCTTGTTAGTTCGGAAGTTAAAGCATACGGGTACACCCGTTTAAGATTAAATTTAGGAAACATAAATTAATAGCATGTCCTCCATCTAGCATCCGAATGCTGTTTATTACTACGTTTATACGCAGGGCTTATTTGCAAATAAAATTGTAAATTGTTGCCATATTACTGTTTTTATTGCGACTTACTAACTCAGAAAACTATTCACGTTTAACTCACTATTTGCAAATAAAACGCTTGAGGTTGCCTCGCTTACAATTGTTTGATAACAAAGAACAATAAATGGATTCATATTGGACAAAAAAAAAACATTATAGAATCACATAATGACAATTAAAACAAATAATTATTTGATATTTTGTACATTTACAATATTTTTTTGTCAACATAAGTAAGTTTTCTATAGAAGTGCTACCAAAGTTTGTGTACTTTTGCTATGCCGTATCAACAGTGAGTTAATTTATTTGCGAATATTTTTATTTGCAAATAGTTTGCGTATAAACGTAGTATATAATTGTTTGAAAATAAATGTGGTGTGAAACAGGGAAGATTCCTTTATTGTACTAAATTAACAATTGGCATACTATTGTACTTGTCGAGTTTGAATATTACCAAAAAAAAAAAAAATTACAATTGTACCCATTTTTTCCAACTCTGAAATGTATATATTTCTATTTCAACTCCCTCCCACACATTCAAGAATTGCTGCAACAAAAATTGTAAGTCTGGACCGGGACTAAGTGTATTTTGAAGAATTATGATTTAAGTAGAACTCTTTCCCCCTTATGCAAAAAAATATTTTAATTTAGCTTTAAAGTTCATAGTAGTTGATAAGCACTTTAAGGCTAACATAGCTTTATTAAAAAATCATATGCAAAAGACAACTTTAAATATTTTGTGATTTAATAATAAATACTGGTAACACCACCGTGTTCAACAACCACTTCACAGTACAAAATTGAATACAATTTCATACGGGTATTCAAATATTTTTTTTATTTTATTAAATAAATTTTTATTATCTTGAAGTAAAGCAACCTAATTTAAAAAATATGAGCTTCTGACATAGTAGGAAAACAGATAAACACAACCATGAAGTAAAAGTAAAAAAATGTGAAAAATTATCACAATTTGTTTTATTCGAATGAAACGAGTCTTTGAATATCCAGATTTTTTCTATTTGTTTTGATTGTATGTACATCACTAAAACATTTTTTTATAATTGTATTTATTTTAATATTTTTTTATGGATTTTGCTATGTATTTCGAAGCAGTTGGATAATTTGGTGATGTTTCCCATTACATGACAGAAATAATAAATTTAAGATAAGAGCAGGCACTTCTAGCTTCATTTTCAGATGTAACATGAATCAGTATGTGCTATATTAGTAAAAATATTTGAGGTACAAAATACACATTTTGGAAATATCAACTTAAAGTAGTCTTAACAAACGTGGGTGCCTACTTTAGAATTTTTATACAATAATTTTTTTAGAATACAACTTTACTTAATATTGCTTGGCAAGGCTTTATTAAGTTTTTTTTAAGACCATAAGGCATAAGACCCTTTATCTCTCACACTGATCGATAAATATATTGTAGTAAAATAAATAGATTTGCTTAATGCCAGGCATTTGCAAAATACCGCTGACGAGAGTGAACGTGTGTTATATAGCAAAAATTCATTGCCACTCGTTTAATTACCTCATAAAAGCAATTTTATTCGGTTGGAAAGAATAACCAAGGCAATGATAAATCATTTCCGGTTGAGGTAACGGTTCTAAAAGTAGAATTAATTATGATTTCATAACTATAATTCATAACAGAATACGTCCATTTTATTTTTTATTTTTTTTATTTTTTTTTCTTGTATGCGTGGGCTTTTAATATTGCACTCATTTTTAAAATTAAAATTTTACACATAAAAAATTTTAAATAAATGTATTTACATGGAAACGACATACAGTAGTTTTCCGATTTAACGAACCTAATTGTTGTCAGGCTTGTTCGTTAAAGTTAATTGTACGTTATATCCAGTACTACATTAAAAAAGAAAAAGCGTCGTCTATTTTATTAAAAACTCAAAGTACTTCTACAATTTTTTATTCTTTTATTAAAATTTTAATAATTTAAAATACATATTTCATTAAAAGTATCAAATCTGTCGCTTGAAAACTTTTTCGGTGATCATAGACAATTTTAACTTTCTATCCCTTTCGTTGTTTGTGAAAAAATAACGGTATATTTTTATTTACATTTCTTTTTAGTAATTTTCGTTATAAATGTTTTTCTTATTTAAACATTTTATTATACACTTGTTCGTTAAACCGAGTACAAAATTAAATTTTTGTTCGTTATATAAAATACTCAATAGAAAAAATATGGTTGTTCGTTACATTCGATGTTCATAATCGAATGTTCGTTAAATCGGAAAACTACTGTACTTAAAAATAATATTTTAAAATGATAATTATTGCTTTCAAGGTTTGTACTTTGATTTTTTTTTTCATTTAATTTTTTTTTTTTTTTTTTTTTGTAAAATTCCTCATGCTTATTCAATTGTTATAATTAGAAATGAATTTATTTACAATTCATTTAAAATTAAAATAAAATATAAAAAATAGTTTTAAACATTTTTGTTACAAAATTTTTAAAACAATAACTCGATGCGTATTGAGCCCATCCTAAAGTTTTTCTACTAATATTGCAACGTTAGACTTATAGATATATGTACAACACAGTGAAGGCGTTTGCGTTTTCTCGTGGGGTCTCAAAGCCATGTATGGAAAATTTATTACATGTTCAACCAAACCGCTGCCACCGTTTGCCATTCTCTGTTGTTTGTATTCATGATTAAAAGTTCTTGATTACCTACATTTTTTTTCTATTAAAAAAAAAAAAAAAAAAATACACACATACACGCACTCATACATACAATTTACTTAAAACAAAAATGCTTTAATATGTATATTTAGTACGTGTATTTTACAATATATTTTCGCTTTTGTTTAAGCATTTATTTTGTTGTTATTAGAAAAAAATATTCTATTTGTTTTTTGTGTAAGACAAAGAATGTTTTGTAAAATCATTAAAAAACAAATATTCATATTTATTTCAAAAGCATTGTTTTTGGCTTTGGAGTGTACTCTGTTTAGCCACATTTTACACACATGCATAAATGCATTTGTATTTGTATTAATGCTATACATATGTAGCTTGGTCTACAAGCCAGATACATATTTGTGCTTGAGAATGAAAACTGAACCAAGGTTACTGCAATAATTCAAATGAAACTAAAAACAAAACAAAACAAAAATAACAACAAAAATAACTATAACTATAACGTAATTGAAAAAATAAGCATTAATTTTTCATAAGATTATCCACATAAAAATATTACTCGTATAAACATATTAATTTGGTTAGAGAATTACAATCAAAATAAACAATAAACAAACAAAAGCAAAAACAAAAACACATTATTACATTTTAATATACCAGTAAAAAGTTTGCGCCTTAAATCTTTTGTTTTTATTTCAAATAAACAATTTTTATTGCTAACATAAAAATGTTAATTTAATTTTATGTATTTGGGTATATTAGATACTAACTGACCAATCCCAAAATTTAACTAAAACTTCTACGAAAACTTCGTGTGAAAATCAGTATAATCAGATTTATTTAAAAATTAATCTAATAGCAGCAATTATATCTATTGAAATATGATTTTATCTATTTTATTGCACGCCACTTTGTTAGTGGATTATTTTAATTGTCACCAGTTTACCAAAATTAAAAAAAAAAATACTAAAAACTTACAAAACCACCTTAAAAATGATCTCTGTAATAAGAGAAAAAAAAATACTAAAAACTTAAAAAACCACCTTAAAAATTATCTCTGTAATAAGAGTACTTTTTCAAAATTAATTTTGTTCAAAAAAAATCACTTTTTGCAAAATGTATTGTATTATCAAAAGTATTTTTTACAAAATTTACTTTTACAAAAGCTAGTTCTTAGAAAACGTATTTTTACATTTTTAAAAAAGTATTTTTTATAAAATTTAATATTCCTATAAAAATAATTTATTACAAAATGTATTAAAAAAAAATATTTGTTACAAGATGTATATATTTTAAAAAGTACTTTTATCGAAACATACTTTTTACAAAATGTCATTTTGTACTTCTTACCAAAAGTTCTTTTTTTTACAAAATGTTTTTATGATAAAAAGTACTTTTCACAAAGCGTACTTTTTACAAAATGTATTTATTATAAAAAGTACTTTTTACAAAATGTACTTTTTCAAAACATAATTTTTAGAAACTGTCTTGTTTTTACAAAAAGTACTTAATAAAAAATTTATATTTACAAAAAGTACTTCTTACAAAAAAAAAAAAATAGTAAAAAAAAATTACTTTTTACAAAAAATACTTTTTAGAAATAAATTTGTTTGAAAATTGCTCACAAAATGTACTTTAAAAAAAAGTAATATTAACAAAATTAATTTTTTAAAGAAAGCACTTTTATAAAATTAATTTCTTACATAAAACACTTTTTATATTAAATATATTTTGTAAAAATATATTTAAAATAAAAAGTACATTTTCTAAAAAGTAGCTTTTGCAAAAAGTACATTTTGTAAAAAGTATTTTTTATATTAAATATACATATATTGGAAAAAGTACCATTTGTAAAAAAATAGTTTAGTAAAAAGTACTTTTTTTTAAGCTACTTATTAAAAAATGTACTTTTATAAAAAGTACTTCTTACAAAATTAGTTTAACATAATGAACTTCTTACAAAAAGTACTTTTACAAAATGTACTTTTTACAAAATGTACTTTTTACAAACAGAACTTTATAAAAAAAATTAATATTAACAAAAAGTACTTTTTACAAATTGTACTTTTGACAAAAATTACTTTTTACAAAATATAGATACTCTTTACAAAATGTACTTTTCACCAAAAGTCATTCGTTTTTGATTTTCTTTTCACTAAAAGTACTTTTTTAAAAAATGTACTAAAATTCTTTTTTAAAAAAATGTACTTTTCACAAAAAGTACTTTTTTTAAATGTACCATTTACAGAAAGTACTTTTAGAAAGAAGACGCTACTTGCATAATGTTCATTTTGAAAAGAGTACTATTTGAACAAAAATTATTCCTCCAAAAAGTACCATATCCTTTTCGGATATAGATATATAGATATATAGATACTTTTTACAAAATGTACTTTTCACCAAAAATCATTCGTTTTTGATTTTCTTTTAACAAAAAGTACTTTTTAAAAAATGTACTTTTCACTAAAAGTACTTTTTTTAAAAAATGTACTAAAATTCTTTTTTAGAAATATGTACTTTTCACTGAAAGTACTTTTTTTTAAATGTACCATTTACAGAAAGTACTTTTAGAAAGAAGACACTACTTGCATAATGTTCATTTTGAAAAGAGTACTATTTGAACAAAAATTATTCCTCCAAAAAGTACCATATCCTCTTCGGCACTTCTCTAGAAGTCTTTTCTGCAAATTTGAAAATTGGTTAAGGCAGAACAAAATATTTTACCGTCATTGCAATTCAAATTGAAACTTGTAACAGATTTTAAAAGAAAATTGAGCAAATATGCTTCTTCGTTTCAGTTTCTCAAGCAAAAAGTGTCATTGCTTAGTGATTTAAAAATTAAAGAGGACGTTTCGTCAAAAATGTAAGTCAAGAACCATCTTTTCAAACTTCTCTTAAGGATATTAAAATACAAGTAAATAACGCTTTTATTGATATCACAAAGAAAAAATTAAAAAAAAATCACATAATTTTTTTTTCAAAAAAAAAAAATACAAGTTTTGTTGATCTGCTGTTATAAAATGGTATTCAATATATCACTAAAATTTTGATTTCTGCACTCACATTTGTACTGCATATTCTAAACCATATTGCATATTGTTACCAAGGAAGCAAAAAATCAGATAATTGTTCGCGATAAAAAATATTTTTTTTTGTTTTTTTTTTTGGTCTGGTTCTATAAAATGTGATGCAATATGTCGCTGCAGTTTACTGTTGGAGCCTTATTAAAGATTCCTTTGAATACTAGTACAAGAGGAAAGCCAGTAATTCAAAGAAAAAAAAATATATACCGCACACTGTGCCATTTTTTGAAAAAAAAAAAAATAATTCACGATTTTTGTATCGATTTTTTTTTGTTGTCATGCCAATTGAAACAATTAATAAATATAATCAAGATTTATTAAATTTATTTTGTGATATCTAAACACTCATAAAGCGGAACTTTTGAAATGAAAAGACTGGATCTGTGCCGGACTTATAGCACCAAATCAGCTTACTTTTCGTTCCATAGTACAAAAACGCATTCGTCATCATCAGGGACAAGGACTTCATGCATTTAAAAAAGGTATTTTAGGCGCCTAAGATATGACATCAAAAACGCAAAATATGCACTAAAAACAATAAAATATGCACATATCTTTAAAAAAATCAAAAGTAAAGTTTTCAATCTACATATCAGTAAATAAAGATATAAAAATATTTTCTTTTCTCAAGAGTTTCGTGTACAAGCCTTTTATATTAAATCTTTACACAAGATTAAATATGGTATAATGTTTTTTTTTCTGCATTATTAACTCCAAACTCGCATTTTTCATTAAAAATTTTTTTATTGTTCACACATATGTATTATCGTATGTGAAGTCCAATGAATTTGTTCTTAGAAAGCTTTGTGCATTAAAAAAGGCCTTGTAACGTCTGTGGATGTAATCGGCTCAAATTTAAATGATTCTTTTTATATAATGCTGTATACTTATTTAACTAAAACATTACAATGAATTGAATACTAGCTATTAGATTTGGTTTTTGAATCCATTATAACTTTTAAAAACAATATCAAGTTTCAGCACAATTATTTCACTACTTTCGGCTTTAATAGCAGACAATTTGAAATTATCAAAATTACAATTTCCATTAAATTTGGTAGGTGTGTGTGCTTGTACAATCGTTCCACAATTCTACAACAATGCAAGCGGGTACAGTTGCCAAAAACAGTTTTGCAATATTTTTTGAAATTTGAATTTTTGAGAAAATATGACACGACACAAAATCAGCATTTATATCAAAATATGAGACAAAAATATGCATTTATGACTAAATTATGCAAAAATATGAATTTTCAGCAAAATATGCAAAAATATGCACTAACAAATCGATGCCATTTTTACACAAATTCATTGTTTCGTAAAGATATTTCGTTCTCGCCATTATCAGAGTTAAGGGAAAAAACATGCATTTGCATGAAACCCCTGTCCCTGGTCATCATATTTCTTTGAATATTAATTGTGTTAATTTTGTAAAATGCAATACCAAGCTTTGATAAATTTTATAAGGAAAATTTTAAATTAAAGAAACAAAACACATACAAAATTTTTCACTCTTGGCGTTGCGCTTTACAACATAATGCCTTCAAAATGTTGATATATTAATAAGTTCTTTCAATTAACAAAAAATGAACATTTCGATAAAAAAATCTTAAATTCTTTTTTTTTTTTTTTTTTTTTTTTTTTTTTTTTGAAATCCTGGCCCAGCGTGTGCTGTTTCAAGTAAAACATAAAAAGATTATATAAAGATATCATAAACAGGGAATAATAATCACATAATGCGACCTCTCAAGTTAAACAAAAAGTAGGAAATTTGTTAAAAAATACTATATTTGAAAACTCAGAAGCTCTACTGATTTTTTCTTTCAAGTCAAGCCAAGTCAGCTTTTTTCCAAAATATTTTTTAAAGTAACTTAAATTTGTTTTTTAGTATCATTAGACAATTAATTTTTTTTTTTAATTCTTTCTAGCGAATAATTACATAAATTTACATAAATTTGTTTTTGGTTTAGTGGTGTAGACATCCTGTTAACAGAGCACGTGTTTTATGTTGCTTGTTCTTCTTTTGATGTGTTTGCTGCTTCTCTCTCTCTCTGACGTGTTTAATATCAATAACAAGTTTGTTTTTTAAGTCTTTTGTTTTGCCATACATTAAGGGCTAATAAATCAGTTCAAGTTAATCTCTGTTTTTGGTTTAAAATGTGTTTAAACCAGCAAACATATAAATCAATGCATTATTTAAACCATCTGTAAACGCATAAAATTGGGCGTTTAAACTACCAATACAGGCCATATGATTTTATTACTTACAGACCATATGTTTTGCATTTAAAAAGTATTCAACTTTTTTCCAAGCTTCTACTCTTTCTTCAAATTCGATTCGATTTGTTCTCTTACACTCTATTGTTCCTTTATACTATTCTACTTTGCAAAGAATATATATAATTTCTTTCTCAGTAAAATTTGAATGCTTTTAATTAAATGTTATTAAAGTTTTTGCCTTTTTGATTGTACAAAGAACTGATAGCCTGCTGCAAAACAGCTGTTTTTTGTCATTTGTTCTAGTGCTGCCACAGTATTAGTTTTTAAACTACACATGAGGTATGGTTCACTGATTTACTCCTGTTGAGTTTAAACCACATATGAATTAAAGTTTAGTTCAACTAAACCACCGTTTAAACTTTAATTGATTTATTAGCCCTAAATGTTATAAAGCGAAATACAAAAAGATTGTTTGAAGAAAATTTCTAATATCTACTTTTATTATTTTTATCACAAATTTTCACTTTCTTCATTTTTATTTTTATTTTATAATGTTGCAAATATATAAACATGTGCTGCAAGTATAAAACAACTTGGTCAATAACACCGACTGCGGCGAAGTTATAGAAATAAAAAAAAGTAAAAAAAACAAAACAAGATAATAAAGAAGAGCTGGAGAAGGCGCATTAAACTCTTATTTTTGTTTTCCAGTACCGACACATAGACAAGTATTGCAAATCATAGTAGCTTTATTTTTTTTTTTTTTTGCTTCTTTGCTTTTTTTATTTTTTTGCAATACTGGTATGCCTCAGCAGATGTTGATTTTAAGGCTGGATGCTGCAGTATGTTTTTAAATCACCTGCAACAACGTCAACAAAAGCAACAAAATTTTTATTAAGAAAAAGTTAAGAAAGCATCTTCGGTCATTATCAAACATTTGAAGAGCACAAGCCTTGTAAATGTTGTTTTTGTTGGCGCTGGTGGTGGCGGATAAAAACACCGGTTAGCAAACTTTCAAAGATTTAACTATTGTTGCTGGTTTAATTTTTTGGGTAAACTTAACAGTTAATATGTTTTGTTTTTCTTTTATATTCAATGCTGCAATATTGAAGTAATTTTTTGTGTCTTCTACCCCTCAAATATAAATTCAAGTTCAAATCGAGAAAAATAAATTTTTTTTTGCATAAATTTTCTTTAAATTTAAAATATTTTAAGTGGCGATGAAAGGCGCCAATATATTTTTTTTTTGAATTTTTTTCCCCTCCAACTACAAGCTTAACCACTGCTTGCACAAAAAAAAAAAACATTTACCACAAATGCATAAATTCAGCCGCAACAACTTTACATCATTTCAAACGTGTATTTATTGCTTCTTTTTCTGGAGGATGGCCGCTGCCTTTGGTTTTTTTTTTTTTAATTTTTCATGATGTTTTTTACGACTAATATTTAGTTAGCAGTTAAGCCAACACCATCAGCATGATTTTTCTAGTTAAATTTAATACAAGTTGGCAGCTTTGCATTTTGTAGTGACCCACTTGAAAAAAGTATGATGATTTGTTTTGCCTAATCTTGATAGTTTTTGTCTTGTTGCCAATATTTTATGTGACAACCTTGTCTTTTGCACTTTATTAACGACAGGGTTTGTTTGCATTTTTAATAAATACTTATTGTAAATATTTTTTCTTGCCTGCTGAAAATAATACTTTATTATTATTTGTATGAGGGTCATGCGATGACCTTTAAGGTTTTGCTTTTGTTAGTTTTTGAAAAGAAAAATAATGTAACAGCTATAATTTAATTTTGTTTTAAGAAGAAAAAAAAATTATTTGTGGCAGTTTTATATTTGAAATATTTTTCTTTTTCTCTTGTTAAATATTTATGTTATACTTTTTTTTCTCTCTTTAACTGTTAAAATTAGAAAAATATTTAAATCACGTTTTCTATGTTTGCAGTTTTAATCGTGTTACAGTTGACTTAATTTGTTTTTTTTTAAATTCATTGCAAAACATGTCATTAAACAATAATTTTAAAGCCCAAAAAATAATTCTTATAATATAAATCATGTATGAATTTTAGGTTTTAGAATTTAACTAAAAGACATAATACAACACGAAATTAAATTGAAGTTTTCGCAAAATTCATGTACCTACATATGTCCATATTTATGCAATAGTTCATATTATTATATGTAAGTCTCAGAATTAGGGTTAATCAAATATAATCAATATAATTAAAACCATATTAACCCATTTTCAGCCACTGGTCGAAAATTCGACCGGTGACTTTAACAATTTTTATAAGTTCAGAAATCATAAACATCGGGCAGTGAGTCGAATAAATTGTTAATTTGTGATCATAAGAACTTAAATTATTTTTGGTCTGACCTAATTTATATGTTTACCTGTATTTTTCCAACATATCGTAAATGGATTTTATAAGAAAAAAAAATTAAAATTTGTAAGGACCAAAATTAAAATAAAAAAAAACATTATGATCGTATATTTCTGAAATGCAGCTTGTATTGTAATATTTATTAACATTATAAAACCATTTCAAAGTGTTTATATTATTGTTCACTGGGATAGATGAGTCTAAGATTAACTGGTCGATTTTTCGACCACTGGCTGAAAACGATATGGTAATTTTCAATAACAGCTGTAAATGTCTACACATTAAATCAACACTGCGATTACCGCCTTTTTTAAAATTTAATGTATTTGTGGTTTTGGCAAATTAAGTTTCAATCAGTGCTTAATATTAAAATTTGCAAGTTTAAAAATGTATTGACAAAAATATATCACACAAGCGGATATAGAACAAATGGTCAACGAGAGTAGTGATGAAGATGAGACTGTGACTCTACTAGGTAATGCAAGTAATGTTGAGTTGGTGCTGTTGCCGCCAGAAAAAGTAGATAAAGTTAGTGAAGATATCGATGAAAACCACCTTATTACAAACGAGGCCAGCGAAGTGCCTGGTCACATCGAATTTTTATGTGAATATATGGACTGTAATGCAAACAAACCAAATCGTGCTGACGATTATGATATTGGTAATATGTGTGATAGTCAGCCACCTAAACGATCAAAAATGGTACAAAAGATATTTTTCCAGCTCGTTGGTCGATGCCGAAGAAAGTGGCGTTTTTGCGTCAACCAGTTGACGTCGAAGAAAAAATTAAGGAACTTTACGAAAAATATGGTACGAACGTGGTTCTTTAGATTACGTGTTCGATAAAAAAAATGAGTTGCCGGTGGCTCGTTGTTACAGTCATTTCAAACCACGAGACCATAGAACCTACACTCAGAAAAAATCCTATGAAATTAATAAGAATAATAATTATTTTAATAGTTTTTTACTATTGTTTTTAGTCAATGGGATAAATCACTTTAAATTAATAATATTCAAACTATTGAATCAGTAGTCGGTTTCTACTATTATTTTAATACTATTATAGTTTTGAATTAATAGTACACCGAATTATTTTTTAATAGTATGTACTATTATATTTAAAGTGAACCGTATTGATTTAATTCGGCTAAGATCATTAGAAACTAATTGGACCTCCATTAAAAATAATAAGAAAATCATATTAAAACTCAGCAAAATACTAGTGAAGCAACTATTGTTTTAATAGGATTGTCATATTATATTAAACGTAGTATATTATTTATTCTATATTATATCCCGATTAAAGAAATAGTACTTCGCATTAAACTTTAATAGGATGTACTATTATATTTAATAGGATTGAAATATTACTTCAAATGGCGTAAAGCATTATTCAATTGGACCCTGAAATTTTCAAAAACTTTAATAATTGAATCCAACAAACATTTCTTTAAATAACAGAATTATTATATTTATTAAAGTACATTTGATATATAATTTTTTTAGCCTAAAAGCCCTTTTCCATCTTTTAGAAGATGTAAATGAATTGGAGGACCGTCAAATTCGTCGACATCATGTAAAGTAAATGTATTAATGTGTGTATGTACTACTAAAGTAGTAAAAAAAACTAGCGGTAAAATTAATAGTGATCCTATTGATTTAATAATATACCACGGAAAGCCGTGTGATGGTTGTGGTCCTGGTTGTGGAAAAGCCGGAACTCCGTGCGATGGTTGTGGTGCTGGTTTCTGGGAACTCCGGAAACCCGTACGATGGTTGTACCTCAATTGTTTTTATTTTTTGGAGCAGAATTCATACAATAAACACTTAGGTTTTGGAACAACATAAAGTACATAAAATAAACACTTTGTTTTTGGAGCAACACAAAATTCGACTTCACTCTTCGCGTTGAAAATGAGAATGCATAAAAAAGAAAGTCAAAGACAGACATTTGCAAAAACGCGAAGAAGCATCTGTACACGGCTGGCGCATAACGATAACCGGGGGTCACATTATTTTAATAGTTTTTCACATTGATATTTAAACTTCATATGTTTAAACTATTAAATCAATGGTATTAACATTGATTTTTGCGTAAACTATTAAAATAATTGTATATCTTATAGAAAATATAATGTGAAATGTCCCATTGAAAATTAATAGGAACACCACATTAATTTGATACTGCGTTTTCGCTGATTTTTAATATGGTGATCACATTACTTTAATAGTTTTTCATATTGATACATAATAGTTTCAAAATAATTGTTTCAATAGTACAACACTATTCAATTCCTATTGTTTTAATGTGATTTTGAACAAATTTTGTCCCTATTAAATTAATAGGGACCCTTTTGGCGAATTAATAGGATGCTTTTTTCTGAGTGTATGGACCATGTTAAGAGATGGAACAGAAAGGAAAGAAAAATGGTAACAATAGATATGCCACAAATTCTTAAAGCATATAACAATCGTATGGGTGGCGTGGACTTATTTGATAATGTAATAAATAACTATCGGATACGAGTGCGCGGCAAGAAATGGTGTTGGCCATTGATTACAAATGCATTTTATGCCGCAGTGGTCGGTCAATACTTCGAACTTACATTGCTTACTTAGTATATTTGGTATAGGAACTGATCGTTCAAAGAAACGGAATGCCCAAAAGAAAAGCAGTGCGCTGGCACAACTTGAGTTTCGTCTGTACGTTACCGAGTCGAAGCACACTCAACGAAAGATAAAGCGCAAACCCTCCGAAAGATAGTGCAAAACCTGCGCATTGACAAAAGAGACCATGGTATCTAGAAAATTGAAAAGCTTCGTCGTTGTCGTGTTTGCCACAAGCATACTTCTTTTAAATGCTCATGGTTTATAAATTTAAATAAATTTGTATAATAAATATATAAATATATACGTATTTAAGATATTTTTTCATCACATAACATGGTATAAATTATATCGTATTTAGCCAGTGGCCGAAAAATCGACCAACCCCTCCCGCCCAAACCGGAAATGATAAAAGAAAAATATGAAATATACGGGTATGTTCTGCATTCCACGTGAAATTAAAAGAAGTGGAATTGCCAAAGCATTGTTGTTATAATTACATATTTCCAACAACAATTTTATGGGAATTCCATACCCGATAGACATTTTTTTCTCATTTGTATCATCTGTGCAAAATTTCATAGATTTTTATCCAGCGGTTTAGGTCCGGCTTTTAATGGGTTAAACTAGATTTTAATGTATTAGAAATATTGACAACAATTATTAAAAGTTATAATGTATATCTAATGTCAATCAATTAAATATTCTACGTGCTCTTTTTAAGCGTTAAAGTGTATTAACCTAACAATATGTAAAGAAAGGATCAATTTCTTAGGGGTGGCGCCAAACTTCCCAAAAACACTGCTTTGCCTAATTGAACTAATTGTAATGGCTATTATTTCATATAGCCATAGATATATGTGAACATAACCCATTTCGAGATGCATCGAATGCAAAGTCACAAAATCAAAATTTTTTTAATTACATATTTCCTTTGCACGTTTTGTTTTCATAAACATTCTTAAAAATTATTCAACATATTGTGACTTATAAAAACATTTTTAAGCAGAAACAATATAAACATCATAATTGAAAAAATGTCACGTGCGAATGTGATTAAAAATTGTATTAAAAAAATATAGTTTAAATCATTTTTGGGAAAAATCAAAAATCGCAATCAACTTGTTAATTGTTGACCGCAGAAGCAACTTCTGTTTTTGTCACATGCGAATGCTTTAGGATTTTTTGTAATTATATTGAAAATAAAAAAATGCTCAAAATTAAACAACCAATTAATTGTTTGTTTATTTATTTATTTATTTATTTATTTATTTATTTGCAATACTTAAACACATAATAAATTATGAAATTAAATTAATTGTTAATTTAGAGCTATATGTTATACATACATATATATTGTTTAAATAAAAATATTTTTTCAAAAAACATGTTGATTATTGAGTTGAACTTTCCATTTGTTTAAATGAAAGTTTAACATAATATCTCTAGTTGTTCTAAGAAATTTTTGGGTAAAAGTAAAGGTTCCCTGATGATCTGCATTATGCGAAACAGTGAAATGGGCATAGGATCCAGCTAACGCTTTCAATAATCAATTTCAATGTGTTTTTAATAATAAATCTTTTATTGAATAAGTAAAATAAATAGTATTTTGGAATTATTAGCGCGTTAACAAATTTAACTCAAAGTTATCTCACTTTAACTGCCTGGCTCACGATGTCGACAAAAAATTTTCTTTCGCTTATTTATATTGAAAACGAAAACAAATTTTCTTATTTAGTTTTTGTTTTCAATATAAGTAAGCGAAAGAAAATTTCTTGACGACATCGTGAGCCAGGCAGTAAATTTGTTTTGAAGGTCACGTTCGACATCGAAATTTTTATACTAATAAGTATTTCTTTAGGACCGAATGTGCTTAGTGTCTTCTCTGTAATGATTAAAAGAAACACTTATTTATATCATTACGTGGTGATAAAGAACCCTATTGTTTTCGCTATGCTGTCTGTCCGTCTGTCATAGGTTATTTTCTCGAGAACTGTAAGAGCTACGGGCATGAGAGTTAAAAATAAAATATATAGACACTTGGAATTTTCAAAGTTAGTTTATTTTTCTACAGACTACAACAATTAACCCTAAAATTTAAAAAAATCCAAATTAAAGGGTGTTCTATCAGTTAATGTAATTTTGACAACTTGCTGTACCTTGGAAATCGTGAGAGACAAACTCTTGAAATTTTCAAAAACGCTTTAACTAAAAAATCCCAAAATTATAAAATCGCCAATCCATAAAAAAAATTTCAAAATCAGAAAAAGATCTCCAAAAACAATAAAAAGGGCCAAATTAAAAAAAAAACTAAAATCGCCAGAACCGAAAAAATCTTAAAAATAATAAAACATCTTCAAAATCCGAATAAAATCGCCAAAACGAGAAAAAAGCGTCAAACGTAAAAAAATCGACAAAACCAAAAAAAAACTCAAAAAAAAAACGTTAAAACTAAAAAATCACTAAAATCCGAAAAAATCCCAAAAACCAAAAAAAAAAAAAAAATTAAAAACTATACATTATTAGGCTAAAGTTCGTATAATATTACATTTTATATCTGTGGCCATAAGGAAAATGTGCTTAAGTCTTATTTTACTATTTTGCAGGAGAGCACTTGTAAGCGCTTAAGTCGATTTTCAGAAATTTATTTCTTTCACAGCTAAATTGAGAAATTTTCTGTTAACCTCTGTTTTTTAAGCAAACATCATTCTACACAGTATGAATAAAACATTTAAGTTGAAATATTCCAAAGTATAATCTAAGTTAAACTGTTATTCCAAAAGACACTAGCGGTCTAATTCACAAAAAATATTTTAAGTTTATTACAGGTTTATTTGACAAATTTCCCATAGAAATACGTCAAATAAGAGCTTAATAAACCTGAAATATTTTTTATGAATAAGGCAGTAGAAGTCTAAAAAATATAAGTCGCAAGTCATAGTACTATACACAGAAAAAAATAGACAAAAATTATTTTCAATAAAACCATGTTAATGAATAAAATTTTTAATTTCAATAATATTTGTCATCAACTTGAATATTATACTTATCAATTCCGCGCATTTTAAAATATCATTTAATTTCATTTGTTTGTGTTGGTGTTTTCCTTGCTTGTCGATTGACTCAACGTGTTCATGTGCTGATGTTGTTTCTTTTTTTTTTTTGTTTGCTCGAGTTATATACGTTTGAATTCCGACAAGAAACCGAAAAACATCGTGGCTTGTTTTTTTTTTTTTTTACTCAACAAAGTAATTTTTTGTTTCTATCAACACAATGCGCACATGTAGAAGTAATTATGTTTTGCGTGTATACATTATTTGCGTCACCAATAACGATTTGCTCTTTAGCTGAGTGGTAAGTATGTTAGTCTCCCTCTAGTCAGCCTATAAGCATATGTCTCTATGTCAATACTTTTTCTTCAGCGACAATTGCACTAGTTAAAATGTCGACAGTTCTAGTGTATATCTGGTGATATTGTCAATGAACGCGTCAATAGATTGTTTTTCTTTTTGATATGTAAACATCTATACGCTAGGGGGTAAAAAGCTTTTGACTTTGATTTCTTTGCTGAGATTTCTTTGCATTGTCAAATCGGTGTGAGCTATGCATGAGTGTATTAGTGTCTGAAAGAAGCAATACCAAGCAGAGAAACAAACAAGTCGACCGGCTCGAAGCCGACGATGCGCCGCCGCCGGTTATCTATATATTCGTACACCAAAGGTGAAAATGAACCGTAAGAGCTACGGACTTGAAATTTGGACTCAATGTGTAGACATTTGGCCACTACAACAGCAAATACATGAGAGTTAAAAACTAAAGGGTGTTCCAAAACGAGCAACGAAAAGTGTTAAAATCCCATGTAATATACATACAATTGTATGTACATATATACACTTGAAATTTTAAAAGTTAGTGTATTTTTATACAGACTACAACAATTAACACTAATCTGTTCCATCAGTTAATGCAATTTTGACAACTTGAAACCGTAAGAGCAAAACTCTTGAAACTTTCAAAAACGGTAAAACTAAAAAATCAAAAAAAAAATATAAAATCGCCAAATATAAAAAAATCGCCAAAAACAAAAAAAAATCGCCAAAACGAAAAAAAGCACCAAATTAAACAAAATCTCTAGGACTAAAATAAATTGCGAAAAACCAGAAAAATCGTTAAAATGAAAAAAATCCTTAAACAAAAAAATCGCAAATATGAAAAAATCGCCTAAATAAAAAAACCCCAAAAGCAGAAAAAAATCGCCAAAACGAAAAAACCCCAAAAAAACAGAAAAAAATCGCCAAAATGAAAAAAAAATTGCGAAAATTAAAAAAACCCAAAAAGATAAAAAAACGCCAAAAAGAGAAAAAGCGATAAAACTGAAAAATAATCGTTTAAACTGAAAAACCTTAAAAAAGGAAGAAAGCTAAGGCATTTACCATAGATGAGCACTGCAGTACCACTAAAGTTTCAGTAAAAACAATAAAAAATGTTTATTAACAAGTAAATTTTTACTGATTACTAAAAGTTTTTTCTAGAATTTTTATAAATTGCCTAAATGATTTGTTATATGATGAGGTGCATTGAATTTTCAGTAATCAGTAATGCCCGTATTCATAATGAAATTCTACCAAGTGACTAAATGATTTTCATACAAAAGTTTCAAAATTTCAATGAAAAAACTTTGGCACTTGCTACGATTTTATTATGATTACGGCCCCACGATTTTACTGGTAATGTAAATTAAATTTCATTAGCAGTAAAAATTTACTGAATTTTTTTTAGTAATCAGTAAATTTACTGCTTACTGCAATTTTTAATGAAGTACATAAGCATATACTGCAGTGTGCCCATTTACTAACCAAATAAGTTTAATAAAACAAACAAAAACCAACAAATTCATATGTATTTACAATATTGAAAGTTTTGATACTTTTAATTAATTAATTTAAAAAAATATACTAAAAGCATAAGTACTTCCAACTTAAAAAAAAAATTTTCATTACTAGATGTTTACACATCTCCTCTGTGATCGGACTCACATTGCTTTTTTTATTATGCTATGCAATAATATTAAATAAATATATGTAGACGAGGGTTACTAAAATCTGGTCTACTGGTCTACTGGTAGATTTTCAATGACAACCCTATGTTATATGTCAATAGGCGATTACATTGGCTAGGGTGCACCTAGTCAGTAGCACTATTGACAATGTCACTAGAAAATCACTATAAATTTACTATTGACAACAAGCGAAGAAATATCGATGTTGTAGACTAGACCCCCTAAAATTTACTTGTAAATCTTTGGTGTCAATGTCTCCATGTGGTCCCAAAAGAACTACTTATTCAGTAGTCCTACAGTCTAGTGTTGGATTTTCAATGACAAGCTAATGTTAAATGTCAGTATATAATTACATTGGCTGGGGTACGTACACCTTGTCAGTAGTACTGCTGACAGTGTAACTGGTAAATCACTACAATTTCACTATTCGCACTTTCTGCAGGGCTATTAGTCAAGAGATTGACGGTTCGACTCATCATCCGAAACACATTCAATTTTAATCGCAGCCAAGCAAAAACAAACAAAAAGGGGTTGCAATGAAAAATGTGACATACACACACAGAGAAAACAGATTAGTTGTGGCAACCGAATTT
This sequence comes from Tachina grossa, assembly GCA_949987645.1. NCBI lineage: Eukaryota > Metazoa > Arthropoda > Insecta > Diptera > Tachinidae > Tachina > Tachina grossa. The sequence continues at coordinate 35,114,683 of OX465275.1, forward strand.
ATTGCCAATTGAATTTTGGCGGTTGCAGCAACTATCGTAGAATTCTGCTATAGCGACTGAAATTTTCTTGTGGTACCACTATATTTTAATTGTAACCCTCAACCCAATAGTTGCAGCAACAGAAAAAATTGGTTGACAGTATGAAATTTGAAATAAATGTTATTCTTGCTACCAAAAATTTGGTTAATATAATTAAAACAATATCATAATTGGTACATGTAAAAGAAAAATTGGCCTTCCTTGCTGAAATAAAAATAAACAATAAACGCAAATAAAAATACACAATTTAAGAAATTTATTATTTGACATATTGTCATAAGTTTATTTTAATTGAAATTTGTTTCCCAATGGTGAAGCATGTCTATATACATTTCTTCAACTACACATTTTGAAAAGCCACAAACTTGTTATCTTATGCACAGACTTTCAAAAATCATTTGAGAATTCACAAATCATAATATCTTTGAAAGTCACAAAAGTTAATTTTTTAATTTGCTGCTATAAACTATGATAGTAAACTCAACCTCTAGTTAGTTGCAGCAACTGATTGAAAGTTTTTATTTTAATTTAAATATAGAACGACAATTTTTTAGTTGATAATACCAAAAGTTGGTAGTTAAATCCAATTCGTAATATTTTATTCGGTTGGGTTCACCAATCAGTTAGTCATGACAAAAGCATACGCTTGGTTGATGGAATCAATTTAAGTATTGTCACAATCATATCTTTGTTACAATTATGCCCTTATGGCAATGAACATGGATTGTTTTTTGGATTAACAGAAAATTGATAGCGTGAACTAAAATATAGTTAATGCAAATGATATTTTATTGGACTAACCGTTTTCCAACCAATCTTTTTTCTGGGTGCACAAACAACACAACACAATAACAATTATCACTGAAAATAAAATTTTACTCAACAACTTTTTTCCTTGATTCATTAAATTTCTTTATTGAAAAATTAAAAATTATTAATAAGATATTTTATTAATTCAAATATTTGTATTATTGAAAAAAATAATTCGAAAATTAAAATGATTGAGTACCGGGATTTTTGTTATCAAAAATGAAACTTGTTTTTTTCTGTGTAGCTTCCTGAAAAATCACACAAATTAATTGAGATTTTGACCAGGAGTACTTTCAAATATGCAGATTACGGTGGTACCATTAACTCGAAATCAGCTTATCTCGACCTGAGCACTTTTTCCTTTTTGCCACTGATATAGTGTCCGCACGGAACCCTTCGTGTGAGAGTCAAAATCGCACTTACCAAATTTTTTTAGTACTTTGTATTTATCAAAATATAGAAATATGTGTAGACAACAGTTTTTTGATCGTGAAAATGATTTTTGAAAACAAAAAGATTTTTAATAAATTAATTAATTTTTCTTAAAAAATTTTAAGTTTTTGTAGGCAGAAAGTAATTTATTAATTTTTTGAAGAAAAAAAATTAATATATTAAGAGCCAATTTCACCAACTCTATTTAAATATCAATTCATATTGTTACGTTTTTCTCTCTATAAAAACGCTTTTCCGTAGATCCGAAGATTTGCAAATGAATACAAAAGCCGAGTGTAGTAATTAGGGTTAAGAATGATACAAGTTTTATTTACAAATACACTTATACTAAATTACTCAAGAGCTTAAATACACTAATACAACTTAAACTACTAAATTACACACAGATATTCACAACTGGTTACCACGGCGCCTTCTTCGTTGTAGTTTACACACGTCTCTTATCTGGCTGCGCAAGTATTCACGTGACACCTCTCTGTCTGCTGCCGTCACTTACGAGACTCTCTCTGCCGTCACTCACAGTTGATACACCAATACCTCTTTGTCTGCTGCTTGTCACACACGGCACTCACTCTGCCGACACTCACAGTTGATACACCAATAAAGACTCACTGGTTTTACTTACACCCTTATACACGTCTATTCGCTGCGCTGTTCCCTTTACTCCAGTCTATACGATAGACTCCACAATAATCTCAATTCCACGAAATACTATTATTAATTCACAACTTAATTTTCAACTGACTTGTTTACTTGCAACTGACTGACTTGTTCGCGACTGACTTGTTCGTAACTGACTCACAACTGCAACTAACTAACTCATTGGCTGCGTCACCGCTTTTTATACTCCACACAAATATCACCAGAAGTTTCAAGCAATGTCTAGACTATCATTATCATCTTATATGCTGCCTAATTAAGTTCATATGGTAACTATGTGCATACATGTGTATATGCGTACGTGTGTACATCATTAACTAAGCAACACACGGTGGTTGTTTATCTTTTGCTTTTCGTTTGAATTGGCATGTATGTATGTGTGTAAATATGTGAATCTTTTTAATAAGCAGACGCTTTTTTTGTTGTTGTTGCTTTTGCTTGTTTACGTTTAATCAAGCTAGGCGTGCTTATTTAGTTGTTGGCTACTATTCTAGACTATTCTTTGCTTTGACCCTGTAGGAATATTTTCGCGTAGCACTTACATTAACCCTGTTGGAATATTTTTGTGTAATGCTGCTTATTCTTGTCGACGGACATTTTCGTAACAATATTTAAATGCCGATTTTCATTAATGCTTGTATGGTAGTTTTTCCAGTTGATATTTAAATAAGTTGGTGAAGTAGACTCTAATTAATCCTAAAACTTCACTTATCTTGAAGGATTTTTCGAACTTCTCAAATGAAAAATAAAATAATGAATTGCAAGTATGTTATATGGAGAGTACATACATTTTTTTAAAAGCAGCCTACTAGACTGAAAATTTTTGCTAAGTATTGTCTTCATTGGCAAAAAAAAAAAAAGAATATGGTGTGACACCAACATTTTGAACGTTGACGTATTTTTATGCTCATCAAAAGTGCAGATTTCTTATGACTCAGCAAAAATATTCTTTATTTATTATTGAACATTATAATTTGCATGCAGTTACAATTAATCAATTGTCTTTAAATTATAAATAATAAATGATGCAAAATTATACGAATAGATATGATTAATGAGTAGAAGAATAAAAACTATTATAGTTTAAAAAAACGGCTGTGCAAGCAACCATATTTTTATAAGGAAAAAGTTTAACAAAATTTAATTATTTATTATTAAATTAATATTTGAATTTGTTTAATCTATCTGCAATCAGAAAAAGTATTTACGAGTGCCTACACAATTTATTAATTTGTCTTAAGTCCCCAATAAATATTTTAGTTTAATCTTCGTCTCTTGTTTATGTGTAATAAATTCTTTTAATATTGGCCAGGTAAAGAGTTGTTTTAGTTTTAAAACATCAGTTTGCTTTTAACTTCACTTCTACTTTTATTGTTTGTTTGAATTGAAATTAAAGCTGCTTGTGTGTATCTTTAAACGTATTAAGATTACACAATTAAATTTATTTACAATGATACGAGTATTAAATACGCTATAAATTTATTTAGAATCAGAGATAAATTTTAATTACAACGAATGTGTTTAAAAAAAAAAACTTGTATCTAAATTTGTATTCTAAGTAATTGCAGCTGTCAGATATTTTTAATCATGTGGAGCACTTTTCCTTTCAAAAATATTTAAGTGGCAATTTAAATCTTGAAAATTGAAAAATTAACATCTACACAGAGAAAACAGATTCGTTGTGAGAACCGAATTTGTCGCCAATTGAATTTTGGCGGTTGCAGCAACTATCATAGAATTCTGCTATATCGACTGAAATTTTCTTGTGGTACCACTATATTTTAATTACAACCCTAAACCAGTGTCCCGCAAAATAAAATGTGTCTGTATTGGTGAGAAAAATGAGAGTAAAATAAACTTGCACTTGAAGAAAAGTTTTGTAATATAAAATACATGATGTGGTTATTAGTTGTTTGTATTTTTTTTTTTCTAAATAAGCAATTTAATAAAAACTTAAGTAAAAACTAAAAATTTAATAACCATTCAACAATTTAGTGTATAAATTCAAAATTAAATTTATTCACAGCTCTGTGGATACTATTAAAATGCCTTTTTAAACCATAATTTCACCATAACCATGTTTCATAACATAAAATGCATTGCATATTGCGAAAAGCATTTTTCATCACGAAATATTTCTTAGCTTCCATAATTATATTATCAATTTTTTGTCTGTAGAAATATATTAAATTTTAACTTTAATTTCGTTCCGTGTGCTCAAAAAAACTAAACCAAAAACCAGGAAAAAATTAATACACGCGTGCACAACTTAATTCGTCGCTTGCTCAGTGACGACTAAATGAAAGAGCATAAGCATGTATGTGATTTTCAACTGCACAATTGTGCTATGGCTTGCGGGTTACTGCCCTAAAGGCTCAGTTAGCCGACTGTAATATAATGTAACTGCAACAGTAAGAAACAGCTGATCGATTTTGTTATGTGAAAAGTAATGAAAATGGTTATAGTGATGTAATGTAACGTAACCTACTTTTCATATAAAAATCTCGATCAGCTGTTTTCTACGTTACAGTTACTTTACATTACAGTCGGCTAACTGAGCCTTAAACCCAATAGTTGCAGCAACAGAAAAAATTGCTTGACAGTATCACGTAATTCACACGTTGATTTTTCAATGCTTTTTTGAAACAAGATTTTTAGAGTTTGTAGGCGAAGGTAATAGAAAAGCAAAAGGGGTAGAAAAAAATCACATTTTCCGTTCTTTACATATATTTTCATTTTTTTATGTTGCTTTATTTTATTTTTTCATTGAATGCAACAAGAGCTTTTTCTAATACAAAACAGTGTTACCTGTAGGTATTTTTGTCACTAATATATGTATGAGTATAGGGAATATCGGAAAAATATTTTATTTTTGACAAAATGTTGGTATTTTTTATTCTCATATTGCATTTTTTGTGCATAAATGTGAAAATAAATATATTTTTGTTCATAAGCCGTTTCAAAATTTGTTTTTGCTCGAAATTACATAGACTTTTATATAACTATTTTGGTGTCACCAGCGTTGTCAACTTTTAAATTTCAAAAAGCACCGAAACCAAGAAAAAAGCGCGTAATTTAAGTGAAAAAGCACTAAATTGAAAATTTTATTATTTTATATAAAAAAATTGTACACATCGTCGATTGGTTATTGGTTTGCTGCAGACGTAATGTTTTTTGATTATACTGTGATGCAAACCAATAACCAACCGACGACATGTATGTACATAACAAATATAGGAATCGGTTGACCTTGCATTCCATTCCTAAGATTTAAAATTTGAGCCATCCGATAAACATTTAAATTCTGTAAGAATAAGTGAATTCTTAAATCAATGAAGAACAAGCGAATCTCTCGAGTTTAGTCAAGTTGGCAGTAATCCACAAGTCTTTCTGAGGTTAAGAGCCGATTACTCATACATTTTGAGCTTGATGGGCTTAGCTTAGTTTTTATTAAATTACGCTGTGGAAACATTTTCTCGGCTGCTATGTGACAAAGATAATAAATTTTGATCGAAATAAAAATGGTGACTTTCTGCGTTTCTGGATGTAACAGAAGTTTGATGGGAGTGCAAGTTTTGATAATGCCTCAAACGAGTTCATATCAACTGAATCTGTCAAAAGTGGACTCAATATTTTTCCCATTGCATTAAGTGAATCAATCTTTCTCCACCCATTGTCTATACTAGACAAAATTTCGCTATTATGCTATATTTGAGTAAATAACGGGTGTTTTTTTAGAGGTATAGAACTTCGAATTGAAATAAAACACAAGAAAATCGTTTTAATGTCCATCAATTTGGCTTTATTGGAAGGATAATTTTATGCCATTAATGTTTAAATATGATTTCGGGCATGTGGCCGCCGCGGCTGGCAAAGATATAAAGCCAATTCTACAGGTCCAATTTTCAACCACTTTTTCGAGCATATGGGGCCGTATGTTGGCAATAACGCCACGAATGTTGGCTTCCAAGTCCCCTAACGTTTCTGGTTTGTTGGCGTAGACGAGCGACTTCACATATCCCCAATGAAAATAATCCAATGGTGTCAAATCACACGATCTTGGTGGCCAATTGACAGGTCCATTCCGCGAAATTATGCGCTCATCGAATGTTTCCTTCAATAAATCGATTGTGACGTGCGCTGTGTGAAATGTAGCGCCGTCTTGTTGGAACCACAACTCATCCACATTCATGCCATCCAATTCGGGAACAAAATAGTCGGTTATCATGGCTCTATACCGGTCTCCATTAACGGTAACTGACTCTCCAGCATTATTTCGGAAGAAGTATGGCCCAATGACTCCACCAGCCCATAGAGCACACCAAACAGTCAGTTTTTGTGGATGTAATGGCGTCTCAAGGGTCTCATGTGGATTCTCTTCACTCCAAATGCGGCAATTTTGCTTGTTGACGTAGCCATTCAACCAAAAATGAGCCTCATCACTGAACAAAATTTTGCGATGAAAATCAGCATCGAGATCAATCTCATTTTCGGCCCATACACCAAAATCACGACGCATTGCATGGTCTCGCGGCTTTAATTCTTGCACAAGCTGGATCTTGTAAGGTCGCAAGCCAAGATCTTTGCGCAAAATCTTCCATAAAGTTGATGGACAAAGCTCCAATTGCTGTGCACGGTGGCGAATCGATTCATTCGGGTCCTCTTCAACACTTTGCTCTACAGCGGCAATTGTTTCTTCGGTGCGCACTGTTCGACGTCTCTGCGGATGCGTATTATCACATAGAGTAAACGTAGTGCGAAAACGATCCATGGTTAACCGAATTAATTGCTCTGATGGACGATTATGTCGACCATAAAATGGACGGAGCTTGCGGTAAACTTCGCGAACTGAACCATTATTTTCGAAATAAATTTGCACGATTTGCAAGCGTTGTTCTTTTGTCAACCTGTTCATGATGAAATGGCAAACCAAACTAAATATTAATCACTTGACAGCTGACAAAATGGCCGCCAGTTAAAAAAGTGATGCCAACTTAAAGTTCTATACCTCAATAAAAAACACCCATTACTTGTATTATGTCTTCTTTGTTGTATGGCAAAACACTGTTTATATTAATTATGCTTAAAATTTTAAAGTTTGATGGTAATATGGCACGTATTTATTCAACCAAACCTTTTAAAATCTTAGTAGATTTTTTTTGAGATACTATATTTAACTTCAGAGCTTATGTTTTTGAATGAAAGACTTCCTCGAAAAAAAAGGTAAAGAAATTTTCCTTTGAGCTTTTGGTTTACTGCCACCGCCTCGAAACAAAAAGCACCGAAACTGAATTTAAAAAAGCACTGAGCACTAACTTCAAAATTTGTCGCGTCGAAAATTTCAAAAAGCACTAAAAACGGTGCGAAAAGCACCGAGTTGACAACGCTGGGTGTCACAGCATTGCTGTGAGAATATTTATTTATATGTGAGAGGATAAGAAAAAACGCTGTCAAAATAAAACACATTTTATCTCTCGACTGCTTTCTAACGCTACTTTTTTTTGTCAATTTGTATGAAAAATATGTTTATGTCGTAATTCTCTTTGATCATTGAGGCCTTAAATGTTTTTAATTTATCTTTCTTTAAATTAAATTGCTAAAATTTGTGGATTTTCGTATGGAGTAAATTTTTTAACATGTAGGGAAAGAACAAAAAAGTTTTATTAAAAATCTACTGGCAACACTGATACAATTTTTGGAAGAAAAAAATAAATAAAAACTAGAAACATGAAAAAATCATCGTATGAATGTAAAATGTTTTTGGAAGCAACTTTTAAAGAGAATAAAAAATAAAACAAGATTTTTAAATCATCGTATGAATTTGGGGCTATGGAATTTGAAATTGCTACCGAAAATTTGGTTAATATAATTAAAACAATATCATAATTGACACCTTCAAAAGAAAAATTGGCCTTCCTTGCTGAAATAAAAATAAACAATTTAAGAAATTTATTATTTGACATATTGTCATAAGTTTATTTTAATTGAAATTTATTTCCCAATGGTGAAGCGTGTCTATATACTAAAGGGCTGCGTAAATGGTTCTAAAAGTTTTGTATTCTATTTCACACTACTGCCAAGCAGTCTGTTTTAGTGCAAACATAAATAACAAAACAAAACTAACAAAACATGACTCTCACTAAAATCAATCAAGCATCACTCGAACAGTTTTGCTCTGCAGTTTTGTTAGTTCTTGTGTTCTCAAAACAAGTAGAACATCCAAACGAAAAGCGAGCATGAAACAAAACAACACTAAATCATAGCAGAAACAACGAGTGCACTAGAACACGAACACAAACATGCAAACTATGTATGTTTATGTATGTATATATGTATACATATATTGAAAATAAAAATTACATAAGTATGTATGATATTATTTCATAGTAAATAAAACGTCTTTTCAGCTTTCATAATCCTAACGAAGCGCAATGTTTCTTTTATATGGAAAATTGTCTTTGCTATCAGAACATTCAAGCATGTTTTGAATGTTCTGTGTGAATTTTGATGTTCTATTTCATTTTTGTTTTGAAAGGCTTGGTTTTACTTCAACATTGTTCTATTGCAGTTTTGTTCTGTACTGCAGTATTCTTATCGTAAAGCAAAACAAATCTCTTGTGAAAGTTTTGTTTTAAAATAACGGAGCAATATACACACACATTTTGAAGTTAATGAGAGTGCTTGTAAGCCTTTTTTTAAGGCTTGTGCCACGCTCTACTATATACATTTCTTCCACCACACATTTTGAAAAGCCACAAACCTGTTATCTTATGCGCAGACTTTCAAAAACTATTTGAGAACTAAAAAATCATAATATCTTTGCTATAAACTATGATAGTAAACTCAACCTCAAGTTAGTTGCAGCAACTGATTGAAAGTTTTTATTTTAATTTAAATATAGAACGACAATTTTTTAGTTGCTAATACCAAAAGTTGGTAGTAAAATCCAATTCGTAATATTTTATTCGGTTGGGTTAACCAAGTAAGTAAGTAAGTATTGTCACAATCATATCTTTGTTACAATTATGACCTTATGGCAATGAACATGGATTGTTTTTTGGATTAACAGAAAATTGAGAGCTGAACTGAAATATAGTTAATGCTAATGATATTTTATTAGACTAACCGTTTTCCAACTAATCTTTTTTCTGGGTGTATAGATCTAGATTTTTATTATGCAAAATCAGTGGTTCAGTGTGATTGTGATTGTTAAAACCTTGTACAGTTTAATTAAAACTGATGAATGGATACTGAGCCCGTTCAAATAAAGTTTCTTCTCTTCTTTTTTCTCAGAAATTCACCAGGCAGCTTAATTTAATTGCAATAAAAATATAATTTAAAATTTGCCTAAAGTAAATGTTTAGAGCATTTTAAATAGAAATTTTATTTTCCCACACATAATTTATATTTTTAAGCATTAACCAAAAAAAAAAAAAAAAAAAACTCATCTAGTTTCGTTTTTTTTTTCGCTCGATTCTAGATTTTTTGAGTCACGGTCAGTCAGACCTTGTTAGATGTCATTACGTTAAATTTATTCATTTATTTGTAAAAGCACTTGTTATTAAAACGAAGCATAGGCAAATTGTTTCAAAACTCTAAGCTCTCACGTTTACAGGTACATATGTATGCACAATAAATTCAATTTTTCACACATATTTTTATTTGATACCATTTAGTTGGAAGGCGTTTATTTTGCTTTTATTTAACAATTATTTTATATATTTTTTATTTAGTTATTTACAATTGTTTCAGCTTATGAAATGTAATAAATAAATTTTTGTATGACGAGCGAAGCTTTCAAGGTGGGGGTTTATTTTATCAATTTGTTCTTTCACTTCTCATGTTTAACAAAACAAAAGACTTAGACAGCAAACTTGACAAATTTGAAAGCTTCATTTTGTATGTGAAATCAATAATAGAATCTTAGTAGAAGGTCAGTTTGAGGGTTAGAGAATATTCTCAAGTTGTGTTTTTTTTTCTCTTTTGTAATCATATTATACTATTTAGATTTAAAAAATAAAAGAAAGACAAGGTTACAACTTATGTATTTGTCAAATATGACAAATTGGAAGCGACATGTGCATTATTTACTACATTCTGCTTAATTAATATTAATAATTATTTGTTATCATCATTGCCCGCACAATTTTTTCATTATTTGATTATTTTTTTTATGTCAGTGCATGCAAAATTTTCCATCGCTGAAAAATCTGATAAAAATTAATTTTTTTTGCCTTTCAAAATTTTAAAACATATCATAACTCAAAAAATGGAATTTTAAAGTTAATGATGCAGAATTAATCGTTATATCGTTCTTCATATTGTATGAAAATTTCATACAAATATGTTTCTTGTTTGCTCAACTCTTTAAAAACAAAATTAAATTTTCTTTTTCCATTAAGTTGTGTGTAAATTTAAAACTTTATACACGTTTTCTGTCAAACACACTATCATACAAAGTCGTGCGATCTACGAAAATATACAACTCAGGTGTGTCTTTTGAAAATTTTCATAAACTCCATCATACCAGCGTTGTACTTTTTCGTAGATCGCTACGACTTTGTATGATAGTGTAATTTTTTATATATCCGATTTCTTTTCTCATTCATTTTATATTGTTTGCGCATATATGTATCTATAAAGAATTTTTATTTGTTTGTTGGTTAAAAGCATTTCGTTTCTCCTGAAGAAAGATGGGTTTTCACACGCAAAGTTTACTTTGCAAAGTCTTGAGTTTGTTGGACAGAAGAGAAAAGACGTATTATTCTATAATCTTTTTTCTTCAACAAACTCAAGACTTTGCAAAGTAAACTTTGCGTGTGAAAAGCCAAACTCATTAGTAGACTTCAACCAATGTGGCAATTAATTGTAAAAAGGTAACTTGTAAAGATTTTTGCTTGAAGCTTTTAAGCTTATTCTGCCATATTCATAAAAAAAATGTTTTGGTTTACAAAAGGTTTACAAGATAAACTTTGCATGGAAATTTGTTTGTTAAACGTTTTGTAACCCAAAATAATTTTTATGAATATTACATATTATGGTTGTGTACGTAATTCTTAATAACATATTGATAGTCGTTCTATAAACGTTTGAAGTTTTTTTACCTTATTTCAAACATTTTGATGAGTTTCTTAAGCAGAAACGAAATGCAAATTTTTCATACATTAAAGGTTTATATTCATAAAAAAATAAAATGTGCTTGAAAGTTATTTTAAGAAAATTTTTCCTAAAAACTTTAAATAAAATATATTTTAGGCCGGTTTTAAATTTTATAAGTATGGATTAATGAAAAAATATTTATATTACAAATGTACATACATTCATATTTATATACATACATTTTTTTAAATAAAATATAAAAAAGTTGTTTTAAAAATTTCTTTGAAGATTTTAAAAATAAAATGCAGATTTTGAAGATTTATTCGTTAAAAATTGTTAAATTTTGCAGATTTTATGCTTAGAAATTCTGGCAACACTGAGTATAGCGCAAATAAATTTCAAATAATTATTTTGCATAATATTACTTCATTGCGTATCAATCAGACATGGGCATACTGCAGTAAATATTTACTGCAGTAAAGCAGTAAAATTTTACTGGTTAGTGAAAAAATTTGCAGTATTCAGTAAAATTTTACTGATTACTGAAAAATTTGCAGTATTCAGTAAAATTTTACTGAAATAAAATTTTGTTGCAGTATTTTACTGGTTACTGAAAAAAATAGTAGTATCCAGTAAATGTTTAAATACTGCAGCGTGACTCTTATAAAGTTATTATAAGTCGAAGCAACCAACAGCAAAAATACACGCTTTGCTTAAATTGTAAGAAATACCAAAAAAGAACAATATCTAACAAATTCGAATAACACAAAACATAAGTAATCGAAACACTTCGCTTAAACAAACACATCTGCACTGCTGCTAATAATAAAGTGAAAACTTAAAAAAAAAAAGTAAAATTATAATACTCAAAAATACACTAAGAAACCCCTTCAACCTAAAGAAAAATATTTGTCATTTGTCATTGTTATTTATTTCAATGTCATATGAGAATATATTTGTGCATAAACTGTCGCCTTTTTTTTAAGTCTGCAGCTGAAAATTCAAAAACACATTTTTCTGTTAACAATGTCAAATATTTTTATAACTCCTACCACGGCAAAAAAAAATTATTGGCATACACAGACAGCAAAGGCATTTATTAAATTGAAAAAAAAAATGTGAAATGAAATGAAATGAAGCATAAATTTTAAAATTCACAACAAGAGACAAATATAACAAGCAATCAACGCCTTAATATCTACATTTATAGTTAAGTTTTTTGTTTGTTGCTTTTTTTTTAAAAGCCAAATTAATACGAAACCCTTATAAACTTGTTAAACATGACACAGTGTATACATTATAAGGATTTATGACTACCAGATTAAAGCGTCGTCTGTGCTTAACTGCATAATGCATATCAAAGGACAGCAGCAAAGTAAACAGCCTAGACAATGAATTTACGCAAAAAAAAAAATAATAATAATAATAATAAAATAAGATTGTAGCCAGAACAAAAAATCAAGGCATTCATCTGTATAAAAAAAGCAATGTTTTTAAAACCAACCAACCAGCCACAGCCGGCTGTTATTGAAAGTGTCAGTTGAGAATGATTTTAACATCCTTTAAGAAGCTTTTTAACACAAACAGCCAAAGCAATTTACACGCTTTTATACTTTTCCATGGCGATTTATTTCTATAAGATTAACTGCAGCATAAAAAAAATTAAGAGAGAAAAAAGTCCAGCATATTTTCCGCCCGTCTTTTCTTCAATAAGAATTGAAAATTGAATTCTGTTTTTATGGCTGTGGCTGGCTATTTGTTTAAGTATCATAAATTTGCTCTTTTGAAACTGAAGGCGTTTGTGGTAACAATCACTAGAAAAATTTAATACCATCATACAACTCAAGTTGAGTATGCGTAGGTCGCCGTCTGAGCTCATTTTTTTTTCTTTCCATATTTAAGTACTACAAGTATATTTACTTAACAATGATGTTTTCATGTTCTCATGTCATTTTTTCGTTATTGTAAAGTGTTTGTTTGTTGTTTTAGCTTGTAGTTTTTTATATATATATATTTTTTTTTCATAAAAAGATTGAAGAGATTTGCTGTTGTTTTTTTCTTGTTGCATCAGGAATGTTGTGTATTTAGTACACACATGATTAAACATGATTAAGGTTGTAGAACTATGTGTTGTATTGTAGTTCTTGTGTATTTTGTGTTTGACAACAAGATTTATTTTTATTTTTTTAAGTTAACTTTATGATTTTTGTCTTAAATTTTGTTAACCAACAGAGTTGCGCATAAAACAAACAACATCAACTAAAAAATTAAATTTTGCCCAAACACGCATATTTATAAGCTTAACCCAATCTTTATGAACTGCATATGGGCATTTCCACAGGAATGTCAACTTTTTGTAGCGTGTGACACCAAACAAATATGCATGTTATTTTTTAAGAAAACGGCACTTAATTTAACTTCTTTTAATATTTGTGTAGGCTCTGACAGCCTATCTATATTGGGTAAAGTTTTAAGGAAAATCGAGTTACCTTGTTGTGAAATACAAGCTTAATTGCTAGCTGTCGCACGCGACAAAAAAAAGTGTAATTTTTCGTGGAAATGCCCATATCCATTTATGTTCGATTGGCGAGTGAAGCGCATTACGGTTGAATAAAATTTTTAATTGACATTAAAATCATATTGGATGTTAATATTAATTGAATCAATCACTCAATGATGTAGTGCGAGATCTATATAAATAAAAATCAAATGTCGTTGGTTGGCAATCGCATCATTGGTGCACCGATAACCCTCCTAATTTTTTTTTTTTAATATTTGTCATTAACCAAATTTCACCACGCCCACTTTTAAGCCTCTTTTTTTAAATTCATCTAAAATCAGGGAACATCTGCACCGATTTGTCGATCTTCTTTTAATATTCGTTGTATTTTAAAGAAGCAGTTTTGAAGAGTGGACAAGTGGCCGTGACATCTTCCAAATTAGAAAATATTTATTTTGGGAATTAATATAGTAAAACATCTGAGATTTTGTACGAGTTACTCCATTTTCTTTATAAGTTGTTAAAAAAGAAAAAGTCGGAATATAACATGTAGGCGTGGCACTTCCCATATAATTTTTTTTAAACTTGAAATATCTTTGCATCAAATGCAGCAAGAAACGTGAAATTTTGTGTAAGTAATGATTCTTATAATGTGTGTTGTCTTACAAGAAAAAAGTTCGAAGTCAATATGGGGCCGTGCCACCTCCTATAAATATAAAATATTTACTTTAAGATATCTGGAAAACTAATAGAGGGAAAAACCTTGAAATTTTGCACGAGTAACTCTGTCGGGTTTTTGTATTGTCACTGGAAACAATTTTAGTATTGAACAAGTAGGCGTGATAGTTCTCATAAAGTTCAAATGTTTGTTTGTCAAAAAAATTAATACCAGCGTAGCTGTCTTGCTGATTTGCTTACGGCATGATACTGATGGTCTAGAACAACTATGTCCAAGCCATATGCACAATGTGCAAACTTTTACAAAGGAGCTTTTGTGATTTCACACTGACAAGAGTACAACTGCTACAACAACAATACAGCAGACAACAATGCTTGTTCTTACTTTGCAAATAAACAAGAATAAATTCAAGAGCTTTCAAAGCTGTGTACCTTAAATGCAAATATCAGTGTATATGTGTTTAGACGAAGCTGGGCTGGAAGGAACAATATACTATTACTTTCAAAAGTTATCGTGGCACTTCCCACATAGAACCAGAATTTACTTCAAGATATCTAGGAAGCCAAAACAGCCAAATCTTTTTAATTTTTTCATAAGAAGTAAAGCCAATATAGAGAATAATATTATATTAACAAAAATTAAAAATTTTAAAAACCCCCGAATATTTTTAGAAAAGATGTGATATCTTCTAAGCGACTGGACCGATTTTATTAAAACATAGCTAAGAGCCTTCTCCATTAAGTCACCTTTCAAACAAAAAAAAAAAAAAACTAAATCAAAATCGGTCCAGCCGTTTAGTCTGTACGTGTACTTGTACAGACACACAGATACACAGATACACAGAAACACAGATACACAGACACACAATACAAACTTATAACACCCCTTTTTTAGTCGGGGGTTAAAAAGGAGTTAACGTGCGAGCAAAAAGTGTTTCACATCTCAAGTAAATTAAATATTGGTTTAATCACAAACTTAAAATTCCGATGTTTCTGCTGATGATAGAAAATAATAGGGTTTGGAAAAGAAACCGTGACTTCTGCCAAATAGAGAAAATATTTACTTAACAAAATGTCTTGGAAACTAATGCAGTGAGAAAGAACTCTTAAACTCTTCATGACTACTTATTTTAATAATGGGATTATATTCTACAAAAATAGTGAAGATTGGCCGAAAAGTGTGACTTTTCTAATATAAAAAAATTCTTCTTATCATCACAAAATGGTTATGGGGTGTAGCGAAGCACACAAGGTTTTTGCTAGTATTTTTTTTTTGTTTGTAATTTTTATTGAAGATTATTGTGGAAATCAATAGATTTCAAATTGCACCGATTTAAAAAAACAAAATCTTTTTTACACATGACTTATTTTGGTGGTTTTTGATTGTTATTCGAACCTAAATTCGATTTCACTGTATCTTCCAATTAATGAAACAACTACTTTGGCAATTATTACTTTTGTAAAATCGCCAGATTTGAAATCGACCGATTTCCATCACAAGCCAGAATATCTTTAGATATTTAATAATTCTAAGTAACTTTTGCGGAGTTTTTATAAGGATCTTCCAATAAGACATTTTATTCAAATGTGTAAAAAAATATATTTTTAAGCAAAATAAACGGATGTTTAATGACGTAAGGCAATATCAGTTAAATGGCCGTCAGGCCTTCGCTTGCAGGATCATGTTCTTTTTATGATATTTTCCTTTACCAATTCGCAAAGTTGTATGCACTCGATAACTTCATGAATTCCATTTTTGAGGTGGCGAATCGATTGTGAACCATTGACATATACCTTACACAGAAAAAAATGATTTGTAAATACAATTAATTTTTTTGTTATATCAATTAAATAATTAATTGATTTTGAACCCACAACGATTTTTGTAAATACAATTAACGAAATTGTAAGTTAAAGGAAAATCTGAAAAATATTTTCAATTAAATTTATCAACAAATATTTTGTTGAAATTTATTTATTTTTTCAACATTAATTTTTGTTAGATTTCAAAGTTATTGTTATATTGCGAATTGTTGAGTTTTTGTACAAATTTTGATTATCATAATAATATTAACAATGTTTCTTATACACAATCACAATCCTCGAAACGATTTTTTGCTTGTCTGCGAAAAACACTAAATGTCTTTGGGCGGAGTTGCACCGGCAACCTCAAAACTAATAAACCAACTTACTTACCTCTCAGCTAGAGAGCAACACTTTATTAGATACGCTAATAATGAATACACACAAAATATGATTTCTTGTTTCTTCTACATGTGCGCATTCCGTTATTTTTTTTTTTTTTTTAAATAGGACCAGCACTCAGGGGATAACCCCTACTCATGCAGTGCACTGTGCTAGAACTAGGAAAATAGGTTATAGGGAAGGAGGATAGAGGGAGTAGTGTCTGTGTACATTTGATTTAAATCTTCCCACGCTGGTAGTGACAGGAAAGACCTCCGCTGGTAGTTGATTTCACATACGAACAGTGCGGCTAAAAAAGGAATTTTTTTTTAAGGAGGTCAGATGGGGTGAAATATTGTTTGCACCGTTTCAAAAAGCCGAGGCACTTGAATGCTTCTTTTGCAATTTGAAAAATGTGTTCAGTCCAACGAACGTCACACTGTATTTTCATGCCAAGAACATCAAGAGCATCTGATTCCTTAATATTTATACCCCCCATAGTTACAGAGGCAACAGCATTTTCGGTCATACTTCTGTGTGTAACCATGCAACATTGGGTCTTACGGGCGTTAAAGTCGACCCTGTTCACATGGCCCCATTCAGAAATTTTTTCTAAATCATAGTTTAAATTCTCATTCATTATTTGACGCATGGCCTCAACCTGCGGCAGACTAGGTCTATTGCTGAATGAGAAAGAATGGCAAATGCTGCTGTCGTCCGCGAAAGAGTTGATAGGGTTGAAAGTTTTACATAGAAGGTCGTTTATGAAGATAAGGAATAGAGTTGGCGAAAGAACGGAACCTTGCGGTACCCCTGAATTTAACTTGAACTCATTTGATGAGATCCCATCTATAACAACTCTTATAGTGCGATCCCTGAGGAAACTCGATAAGAAACGAGAGAAATTATCACCGACACCAATGGCAATACATTTTGACAAAAGTGCACCATGCCACACTCTATCAAACGCCTTGGAGATATCTAGAGCCACCACCTTACTTTCGCCGAAATAGTGGACTGAATTACACCATTTCTCCGAGAGGAGGGCTAGTAGGTCTCCCGTAGAGCGGCCTCTACGAAATCCATACTGCCGGTCGTTGAGTAAGCTGTTGGACTCCAAATACCTTACAAGATGGAAATTTACCATACTTTCCATCACTTTGGAAAGTTCAGAGCATATTGCGATTGGGCGATAATTTTCAGGGTTAGTAGCTTCTCCTTTTTTAGGGATTAGCGTAACGTTAGCAATCTTCCAACACACTGGGAACTCACCAACATGGTACAACGTGCTGAAGAGATTAGCTAATGGACGTGCTAGCGTCGAAGAGCACTGTTTCAAGACCAGTGCTGGAATGCCATCCGGCCCAGGAGACTTGTTTATGTTGAGTTCCGACAAAACCCTTTTTACTGCCCGAGCTCGAAAGAATATCTTAGGCATAGTAGTGGATACTCTCTCTAGTAATTTAACTAATAAAAATTAAAATTTGTTATATCAACAATGATCATTGTTAATTTTTAAATTAAATATTAACAATTTGTTTTGTTGGTTACAATTCGATGATATTTTTTTCTGTGTTATCTTTCTGAAAGCGTTGGTTGGTTGGTTTGTTTACGTGGCTGCTCACGCTACGCAGGCATCCCAGTAGAATCTTGATGATTCTCGAACTTCTCATTTATTTAAACGAAAGTTTTACATAATATCTCTGATAAACGTTCCCTGATGATCTGCATTAGCAAAACTGAAATACGCATATGATCCAGCTAACCCCTCAGTAATCGAT
Source organism: Tachina grossa (assembly GCA_949987645.1). Lineage (NCBI taxonomy): Eukaryota > Metazoa > Arthropoda > Insecta > Diptera > Tachinidae > Tachina > Tachina grossa. The sequence goes on from OX465275.1 coordinate 35,132,887, forward strand.
TTCAATTTATTTTTAATAAAAAATATTTTACTGAATACCTAAAATAGTAATTTGCATTAGCAAATTTTAAACTAGATAATTTTCTGATAACTCTGAAACATCGTCTAGTTTATGCCTTCCTAAAAGCTCGAAACCCGAGAGATAAAAAGCTGGACACTCGCAAAGAAAGTAGAAGACTGTCTATTCTTATCTTTCTTCACGACAACTACGACACAGTTCATTATAAAACTGAATCGCGTGTCTGGCGATCGGAAGTTACGCTTCTTGGTTGCTAGAATTGATATAGAAAAGTTATTTAATTTATTTAACTAAAATTATGAGAGTTTAGAAAAAACTTTTATAAAAAAAACAACAGCAATAACATAATGTATTTAATATCTTAATATTATGTATATAACTCTCAAATATTATATTTTATTATCATATTAAATCTCAATAAAAATATAGACACAATAAAAAGTCCCCTGCTAAACCAAAAAAAATAATAATAATTAATTAAACATAAAAATGTAGCCGCCGTGACTCATTAATTTTTAAACAAATTAAAAACAAAAATAAATACATAAATAAATCAACAAACTTGCTGCTTCCTAAAATAAAGTTTGTCATATTTTATTTATATTTTTATTTCCCCCACGAATCTAAAATGCGTTGTGGAAAAATACTATGTAACCTTGACTTTGGTATTTGTTAAAACTTTATAGCATATTTAACACAAAGTTTTAGGGAGTAACACTGAAAAATACATTTAGAAACATAAACGATAAAATATTAATGAATTTATAAAAATATCATAAGCTTTTGGCTAAAGTCAAGCGAAATTTTTAATAGTGGTAGGGTGTTTTACTTTTTTTAATTTATAAAAGTTAATGTCTGTCTGTAGCCGTGAATAAGTTAAATATGCAAATATAAAATAGAGAAGGCAGTAAACTTAAAAAAATGAGATAATTTAATTTGTTTTTCTTATTAATACATCTTCTCTAATAGAGACTAGCGTACAGAAAAAACAAATTTTTTTTAGATAAAACAACATGCGCACATCCACTTAAACTGAGCTCTTGTGTCATTGATCTTAGTTATTAAAAACTGTAAATTTTGTAGAAAGTAAATAAACATAAACAATTATTTAAGGCTCTCTACTAGTAATTAAATTTTACTTATTCCGCAAAACAAGTTATTCTTTTAAAGCTCACAAAAAAAACGGGTATGCATCAGGGAAAGCCAATCGATACAAAAAACTTTGGATACTCCCGCACATATCGAACACTTTTTATGCTAGTGCGTGTTGATATCTATTCATTCTCATACTTTCGTATACCCCTGCGCACTTTATTTCATACTTGTATGTATCGATGCGCATTCTTCGTTACATCCCGCATATCTACGCATGTCTTTCGACATACCCATGACTTGCAACAGATTCGGTTTTTTAAATATTTTTTGATAAGTGTCGCCAGAAATACTAGTTTGTAGTTATTGAGGTAATAACATTTTTTTCAAACTATTTTAACATAAAATTCAATGAAAATGTTTTATCCACATACACACTCTTCGCAGTCCTTAGATCTAAAAGCCCTATTAAATATTTACGGGAGTAATTTGACCGCGGCTATAGAAACACGCTCCATTTTAGATCTGAGCTAAGAGCCAAATTAGTGGAAGAAAGGTTGAACTATGGTATTACTTACAATTTTAGCAATTTAAGCGCTTGTTTGTCGCCAATTTTCGCGATGAAACTGACTTTTTAGTCAAATCTTGGCTTTTTTTACCATTTTACCGATTTTTTAATCTATCTGCATATCTATTTGATGTTAGCGAATTTTCGCCATTTCGGCATTCCTTAGATCTTTAAGTTATTTTAGGGAAATTTATCGCAAATGCTTTCTTTTTTTCGCAATAAAAGTGATTGTTCCCAATTATTTGTTTTTTTTTTGCAGTTTTAAAGATTTTCAACCTGTATCAGACTATGATATATTTTATCTTTTTTTATGTTACCAAGTTTTTGCTAATTTTCGACATGGTCGCAAATTTTTCCAAGTTTTTGACATTCGTTACAATTTTGGTGTTTTTTTTTTTTTTTTAATAAATTTTAAGGCTTTTTTCAATTAAAAAATTATTCACGAATTTTCGCAACTTTTTGTAAGTGAGATTGTTTTTGGTTTTTGAAATCTACTAAGTATTTTCGATCACATTTTTTAGGTTTTGGACATTTTTTTAAATAATATTCGCATTTTTGCAAGTTTTTGCGATTAATATGGGGAACAAATTTGCGACTTATTGCTTTTTTGAGGTTTATAATGGGTGTTTTTTATTGAGGTATAGAACTTTAAGTTGGCATCACTTTTTTAACTGGCGGCCATTTTGTCAGCTGTCAAGTGATTAATATTTAGTTTGGTTTGCCATTTCATCATGAACAGGTTGACAAAAGAACAACGCTTGCAAATCGTGCAAATTTATTTCGAAAATAATGGTTCAGTTCGCGAAGTTTACCGCAAGCTCCGTCCATTTTATGGTCGACATAATCTTCCATCAGAGCAATTAATTCGGTTAACCATGGATCGTTTTCGCACTACGTTTACTCTATGTGATAATACGCATCCGCAGAGACGTCGAACAGTGCGCACCGAAGAAACAATTGCCGCTGTAGAGCAAAGTGTTGAAGAGGACCCGAATGAATCGATTCGCCACCGTGCACAGCAATTGGAGCTTTGTCCATCAACTTTATGGAAGATTTTGCGCAAAGATCTTGGCTTGCGACCTTACAAGATCCAGCTTGTGCAAGAATTAAAGCCGCGAGACCATGCAATGCGTCGTGATTTTGGTGTATGGGCCGAAAATGAGATTGATCTCGATGCTGATTTTCATCGCAAAATTTTGTTCAGTGATGAGGCTCATTTTTGGTTGAATGGCTACGTCAACAAGCAAAATTGCCGCATTTGGAGTGAAGAGAATCCACATGAGACCCTTGAGACGCCATTGCATCCACAAAAACTGACTGTTTGGTGTGCTCTATGGGCTGGTGGAGTCATTGGGCCATACTTCTTCCGAAATAATGCTGGAGAGTCAGTTACCGTTAATGGAGACCGGTATAGAGCCATGATAACCGACTATTTTGTTCCCGAATTGGATGGCATGAATGTGGATGAGTTGTGGTTCCAACAAGACGGCGCTACATGCCACACAGCGCACGTCACAATCGATTTATTGAAGGAAACATTCGATGAGCGCATAATTTCGCGGAATGGACCTGTCAATTGGCCACCAAGATCGTGTGATTTGACACCATTGGATTATTTTCTTTGGGGATATGTGAAGTCGCTCGTCTACGCCAACAAACCAGAAACGTTAGGGGACTTGGAAGCCAACATTCGTGGCGTTATTGCCAACATACGGCCCCATATGCTCGAAAAAGTGGTTGAAAATTGGACCTGTAGAATTGGCTTTATTCGAGCCAGCCGCGGCGGCCACATGCCCGAAATCATATTTAAACATTAATGGCATAAAATTATCCTTCCAATAAAGCCAAATTGATGGACATTAAAACGATTTTCTTGTGTTTTATTTCAATTCGAAGTTCTATACCTCTAAAAAAAACACCCGTTATAATCAGCTTTAGGGTATTTTTTTTATGGTTTGGATCCTTACGAGTTTGCATAATTTTTGCAATATATAATTTTTTTAATAGAAATTTGCTAAAGAAACCCGTCTCGTATTTACGCATTTATTCATAAAATTGGTTGTATGAAAATTTTTTCATTTGTAAACAGGCTCCTGGAGAACCAAATTAGATCAAAAAAGTTAATGCTTCAGAAATTCATGTTACGTGTCTTCTCTATTAGCAATTAGAAAAAATTTCGTGAAATAGATTTCATGAAAAAAATGGATAATATAAATTAATTCTTACACAAGGTTTTTTTTTATTTACTTACATATTTGGTAACATTGTTCATATAGTCATACTCGTCATTACATGCTTGTGCGCACATCTATGGATACGAATATCTATAGCACATTTGTTTGATCGAACCCGCATCTATCGATATTCGCACTTATTTGTGTTGATAGCTATAGATATGTATGCCTGTATGTAAGCATACTTGTTGATGCGAATGTGTCGTTGGAGTATCGATATGTATTGAGCAGCCAAAAAGTAACTTTTTGGCTTTCCCTGGTATGTATACGAGAACCTACTTTAATGCGAGCATGCACAGCTTTATACGAATTAATTAAATCAATATTCTGCACATCAAGTTTCGGGATTAACGCTTTTCGCGTTTCAGTCTTTTGTTTTCATAAAGTCCCGTTTTTATTAAGTTCTCAGTTTTGTGCACCTTTTCGTCTACCAACAACATAATGAGAAATTCATTTGCATAACAACCAGGTAATAAAATAAAAAGTTGGCATTCAAAGTAATTTTTAATTCGCCCATTTGTTGAGAAATAAATGCAGTCAAATTGCCTGACGGTTTTAAAAATTTTCATCTTTTTTTTTTTTTTTTTTGTTAAAAAAAATATTTCGTATAAAACAAAAAAAAAAAAAGAAATAAAATTTTAAACTTAACTTTTAATGTCAACAAAAAGCAAGACCGCAAAATAAAAATGTCATATAATTTTATGTATGCATTAGACCTCTGCAAAATACCATTTAGAAGAACTTTCAACACATGAGGGATTTTTCAAATACTTTACTACAGCGAAGTCTTTTAAAAGAAACGCTAAACAACACTCTTTGCGAGGCATTTGTTTCAATTATTGCAGTTATAGAAGTAAAGAAGAGAATACTTCCTGACGAAAGAATTTGTTATGCTTGCTTCTTCCGACATATGGATGGGTATTCAAACGGCATTCATGTATGTAAATACACACACCTGCGTGATTCGCTTATTATACGACAGCATTTATTTTTGGTTTAGTATAACACATGCCACAAGAATACATTTTAAAAAACAAGACGTACATATTTAATTTTCAAGACTGTTTACGCAGGCCTCTAGTATGTATGTATGTATTTGCGTAAACACGAGTTACTCAAGGAACTCGTATCTTAAAGTCGTGCACAGTTCCATTGAATTGCAGAAACTTAGAGTCTGAACACAATGTAATGATAATATATTGCGGTGCGGTTTTTCATACGATTTTTAAGTAGAAAACCGCAGTGCGGAAAGGCATTAAATTAAAATCCATTTTATTTTCATTGCGGACTTTCTTAATCTCTCAATTTTTGACAGTCTTTCTCATTCTGATATTGCCATAGTTTTTGAATAATTGGCGGTGTTCACAACATTTGAAGTTCAAAAATTTTTGTCATAAAATATAAAAGTTTAAAAATTGTATCAAATATATCTGCGAATGTTTAAAATGTTAATAATTTTTTGTTTTTAGTTACTGCCATTACAAAATATTTTTTAACACAAAGGTCGTGTGTCAAACGGTAGAAAAGTACTATGGTACAAAAATATTTGGCTGTGGGGAAAAATTTTAATTTTTCAGCTGTGCCAAATGATTTCTTTTTTGAAAATGTAAAATTTTGACAAATTCGCTTGAGCATAGGAAGAAGATGATGAAACAATTGCTGCGGCGGCGGTTTTACTTCGCCTGACTACAAGCCGCCGGCTACCAACAAATTTTTAAGAGGACATTTTTATATAAAACAATATTCTTGTAGCAATAAATTATATAATATTATATATATGATGCAACATTTTTCGCAAACTAAAATAAACAACAGTTTAATTAAACTTAAAAGACGTAAAAATATTTGTATTGGGCGACGGCTCGAAACGACGGTTGTGGATTTAAATTTTATGATACCATGCTTTTTATTGCAGCTTGTCAAAAATTTACCTGTTGTGTCAAAATTTCTACTAACCCTTCACCTCAGAGGTGTCAAAAATTTACTTACACTAGTACTTTGCTACCGTTTGGCACAGGACCAAAGAGTAAATTTTTTTATAAAAATGTATGCAAGAAAAAATTAATAAAAATTTAAACGAAAAATTGCCGTCGCCGTCTTTTTGTATTATGTTTATTTTTCTCTTCCGCAACGAGAAATCGCACCGCACCGCACCGCACCGCACCGCAAACATTGTGTGGTTGGCAACCCATACCATTACATTTTACAATTGTGTGTGTTTTACTCTTATCACGAGTCGGTGTTGCCAGTTAAATTTTCGTCTCATTTCCCTAACTTGAAATTTTAAATCTCCAAAACCAAACTTGATTTTATTATGCTCAAAAGAAACACTCAAGTTTTGTTAACGAAGAAATACATCTTCTCTTGTTGTTACGCCAATGTAAAGATGAGTAAAGAGATAGTTTTGTAGAAAATTTTCTTAAAATAATTTAAATATATGCTTGAAAATGTCTTTGCATGTCACGTTTTTTCACGTATGACAACATACGTTGACAAACCAAATTTTCTGGTTTGCCATAATAATTTTCTGAAAATAAAAAATTTAGTAAATTCTCATCACACATATTTTATTATTGTTGGGAAAAGATTGCTCTCTGGCAACGCTGATTCTTAAAAGTATCAGATACACACAAGTTGTTCTCAGTAATGCGTGTGTACTCATCAGTGTTGGTATCTCTACGAAGATCAAAAGCACATTAAGCTGTTTCAAAAAAGGGTAAAAAGCGCAAAAATATACGAAAAAGAGGGTAAAAAAGCACGAAAATATTTTTTTTTTTTAATTTTAATACATTAAGCCATTTAATAAGGAGAGTTTAGAGTGTAAAAGATCAAAATATAATTTAAAATTTTTGCTTAAAAATAAACAAAGTATTTGAGATGTGATTTATTAACATATTAATTAAAACAAAATCTTGATTAATATAATAAAAATAAGTATGTAAAAACAAATAATAAAAAAACCAGGAGTCAAATAATATAGTAGCATATACACATACATATAGGTGAAGCTTAGGCTTAGATTAAGATATGTATGTTACTGACAAATCATTTACACATAAAGAATGCATTAAAAGCGTCACTCTTTTCTTGAATACTCTTAACTTGAAAGTTTTTGTTTTTGCGATATTCACCCTTATTCCAGTTGTCAACATTGACAGCACGTCAATACGATATGAAAAAATTATGGGTTGGCTACCCGTTGTCTAAAACAACTGACTGCTATTGATAACCTCATGCTTTCAATCGAAATCGGCCCTTAAAATTTAACCACTCTTGTGCGTTGAATACAAATTTACCTACATTGTGTTGTAAACGTGAACATTTTGATTTACTTTGCACTTACAAATTAACAGCCTTATGAAAAGTCCGAAATCGGCCCTTAAAATTAAACCACCCTATAGTATTATTTAATATTTGTGTAAGCTTTAACAAATGCTTATTGCATACTACTGTCAATCAATTATTATTCAGAGAGTGGTACTTTCCAGTGGTACTTTCCAGTTACTTCCGTTTATATTTTGCAAAAAAAAATTAAATTTTTTAATCCCAATTATGAAAAGTTTTCTACATTGTGTTTAACATAGTTTCCGTTATTGTCATTAAAATCAATTTAAGAAGCCTCAGTTAAAAGATGCTGATATTAGTGTTTAAAAGTGTTTTAGTTTTGTAAATTAAAAATATTTTTATTTAACAAAGAAGCACCAAAAGCACTGTAAGAAATTGTTAAAAGCACTGTAAATATCCGCTTTTTAAAAAAGCGTATTAGCCAAAATTTCGCGTTTATGAAGAGGCAAAAAGCACCAAAAAATACCCGAAACGCACCAAAATACCATCACTGGTACTCATACGTAATAGAAGAGTATAAGAAAAGGCGCGGCGCCCTTAATTTGCCGACAACAGGTTTAGAATCTTAGGCTGCGTATTAGTGAGAAGATAAGTGTTTCGGTGACAAGTTGCTATTATTACTTTCTGTAGTAAATTAGAATGATAGTACAAGACTCCGTGCATTATATTGTACGAGTACCATGAGTACTATGAGTACTTGTCTATTTTCCAGGTTCCGAATCATTTCCACATGTTTTCTTGTGAGTTTGGAATGTTAAAACAAATGCTAAATGAAATTTTTGAAATGCAAATTTAAAAGAAAAAAATTTGGAAATGAATGAATTTTCTTTTTTCGTTTCATTTTGCTTGCACAAGACTGTTTATAAATGCAAAGAATATGAGTTTCTTTAAATTTTCTTGGAATATATTTTTTTGTAATACAGAGAATTAAAAAAAAATAAATCATGGAAATAAAAAAAAAATTAAATCTTGAAATATTTAATGTTGAAAGAATAGGTTCGTTCGTTTATATTGAATTAGAAGATATGTTATTGTTGTTCTCATTATAAATTGTCAAACGAATGAATTCTATTGACTTCTTTGAGGAGGTCATAAATAAATTAACAAGCAAATATGGCAAAACGTAAAGACTTTTACCCACACTTTCATAAAATTTAAAATTAGTTCGAAATGTATTTTATTTAAAATTTTTCATAAATTTTTTTTTTTGGAACGTAAGTTCCTTATGCATGCAAAGCAATAATTATTTTGAAAATGACAAAATACTGGCGAATACTGGTTACAAATACAACTACACAGCATAATGATGCTGCAGCTGCGAATGTTTAGATTTTCAGTGTTGCCGTAATTTTCCGTGGAAGTGCCGGTGACCTCCTGGGACTTTGAGGATTTTTAGCCAATTCTTTTGAGAATCTCCAATATGGTTTGTGCCTTTGCTAAAAAGCCCGTGACTTCGATAAGTGGTTCGTGGGAGTGCTAGCTGAAGGTGTCTGTGAAAACTAATATTATAAATGCGAAAGTAAATTTATTGTTTGTTTGTTGCGCTTTAATGGTTAAACCACGCAACAGATTTTGATGAAATTTAGAACATTAATAGATCTAATTTTAAATGGAAACATAGATTATATGTTGTTTTTGTCATGGGAGGTATTTGGGAAATTTCTATCTCTCAGAAACAATCTAACCGAGTTTGATGTAATTCAAAACATATATAAATAGATCTGAGTCGAAAAGAAGATATACGGCCATGTTCTGTAAACCGAATCCGAATAAATTTCTCGTTTTCCAAAAATAAATAATGGCCCCATTGATGTCTTTCCAATCATACATACTAAATTAATTTTACATATAATATTTCAAGCTCTAAAATATAGAAAACTACGAAAAAGTGTGAAAAAAATCACTATTAGTAGATTTTATTTTTCTAAATCGAGCTTTTTTAAATCGACTCGATTACAGAACAGGCAGGATAGGCTATATATTATTTCAAAAATAGGACCAGAAGGGGAAGTAGAGGGAAAATTCTTTCTCTTTAAAATCATCTATGCGATTTTGATTACATTTTTTTTTTAAATAGGACCACGAGCTGAGATAAGTGGAAATTTCTCCGTCTTTCAAAATTTTATTAAATTCAAAACATACATAGATCTAAGTCTATAGGAAGACATCGGGTAAACATTTTTTTTGTAAATAGGAACACGTGGGGAGGTAAAGGTAAAGGTATTTTTTTGGTTTTCTGAGAGAAGTAGCACTCACGCAATGAATGCCTACTACTATTACTAGGTGTTACCTTCTTTTAGGAAAGAGATAGTGACTGAAAAGACAGGCGGTGAAGGAGGAGACAGAGAAAAGCTTCATTATTTTACAGCTCTGCTTTTTTGCACCTTTTTTTTGAAATAATGCAGTGCTGCAGCGCCTCTGGTGTTAAATGAGCCGGATTAGATTTTTTTTAAAGCTGTGGTTAGTAGCCATTTTATTCTTTATTTTACTTCGCCGGTGATTCCATTACACAACGAAGGATGGCGCTCCGATGTTACATTAGGATTAGTATCTGCTGAAGTCGGTATAGTTCAGTGACCACTGATTATGCCTTCATCACTTGAACTTTCCTACAACAACTAACACAAAGGGACACTAATGCACATCAGAAAAATGCGAAGTGTTGTTATTTAATGACTGTTGGATACATTAATTGAACCCAGTACCTTCGGTTTTATAGTCTAACTAATTCAGCCAATGCCACCCTCAAATTAATTCTTTCAATTTCGTTAAAATGTCTTTCTCTTTGCAACTATCTATACGATTTTTATGCAATTCGAAACATAGATAGGAGAGCACATGGCTTAACACTGTATGTAAATAGGAAACTTTGAAACTCTAACCGATTTTGATGAAATTCAAAAAATCGGAGTCTAGAAGGATACAAACACTATCAGGCTTATCATAAATAAAATTTCACATGGAAATTTTCGAACGTGTGAACAATTTGTATCAAAAAACCTCATACAATTTGATTCGGAAATTTTCACATGTGGAATTCATGATAAGGCTGTATATATTTTATTGAAAATAAGCCAACTAGGGAAATTTATTTGTTATGAATATGAGGGTTAAACTTTACCTTCTTTGCAGAAATCTTCTGAAGATATACTGGTTATTGGTCAATAAACGTCAATATAACAAAAAAAAAAAAAAATAATAATATAAAACAAGTCAGAGTGCTATATTCGGCTGTGCCGAATCTTATATACCCTTTACCAAAGTGCGTTTATGTAGTGTCGAGATACATACTCAAGCACATACTTACTTTTATGTACAAAGAAAAAAATAATAATTTTCAAACCCTAGAATCATAATTTTAGATTTTTCTGATCACTTATACCAATCTAGTAGTTCTTAAAAAAATATAGAAAGTGTGTTAAGTGAAAAAAAGGAAATTAAAAAAAAAATGTTTTAATTAGTTACTTTAATGTCTAGAAAAAAAATCATAGTTTCCAGCTCTGGAGCTGTGGCTTTTATTTTTATAATTTTCTATACCAAACTTTTCTTTCCAAAACGTAAAATATATATAACTTATAAAGGAAAAGATAAAAATTAATTAGACTTAGTTACTTTTATATATCAAAAAATTGTAAGTGTCCCAACCCTGAACTCATCTTTTTTGATTTTTCTGATTTTTTACACCAATCTCTTTCTTTTAAGAATTTAAGAAATGTTTAATTTATAGAAAAAAAGGAAAAATTTGTTTTAGTAACTTACTTTTGTAGAAAAAGTTAGTCTTCCAACCCTGGAATCGTCTTTTTAATTTTTTTTAATTGTTTTTTTTATTTGAAATACCAATTTTATTCGTTATCAAGCATAAAATAATTTTATTTAATAAAAATAGATAAAAATTAGTTTTCGGTAGTTAATTTTTTATATCACAAAGAATCCGCCTTTTTGGTTTTTTTTTATTTCTTACACCATCTTTTTTTAAGAATATAATATATGTTTAATTTATAGTAAAAAAAAAAAAAATTTGTTTTAGTAAGTTACTTTTGTATAAAAAATAAGATTTTCCAACCCTGGAAACGTCGTTTTAATTTTTTTAATTTTTTTTATTTTGAAATACTGAAGTATAAAATAAGTTTATTTTATAAAAAAAAATTAGTTTTCGGTAGATAATTTTTTATATCACAAAAAGTGTGGATTTTCCAACCCTGAAATCAAACTTTTTAATTTTTCTGATTTCTTATACTAATCTATTTCTTTTAAGAATATAAGATATCTTTAATTTATAGAGAAAAAGGAAAATTTTGCTTTAGTAAGTTACTTTTGTATAAAAAAAACATCTTTTTAATTCTAGAAGGTTAATCTTTAATTTGAATACCAATTTTATTCGTACTAAAGTATAAAATAAGTTCATATAATAAAAAAAATAAAAATTAATTTTCGGTAGTTAATTTTTTATATCACAAAAAGTTTCAGTTTCCCAACCCTGGAATCATCCTTTTTGATTTTTCTGATTTGTAACATCAATTTCTTTCTTTTAAAAACATTAGATATGTTTAATTCATAGAAAAAAAAATGAAAAATTTGTTTTAGTAAGTTACTTTTGGATAAGAAAAAAAGTTAAAGTTTTCCAACCCTGGAAACATCTTATTAATTTTTTGAAGTTTAATTTTTTATTTGAAATACCAATTTTATTCACGGTGAAGTATAAAATAAGTTTATTTAATAAAAATAATTAAAAAATTAGTTTACGGTAGTTAATTGTATATATCACAAAAATCGTAGGTTTTCCAACCCTGGAATCATCCGTTTTGTTTTTCTGATTTCTTACATCAATCTCCTTCTTTTAAGAGCATTACATATGTTTAGTTTATAGAAAAAAAGGAAAAATTTGTTTTAGTAAGTTACTTTTGCATAACAAAAAAAGTTAAGGTTTTCCAACCCTGGAAACGTATTTTTAATTTTTTTTACTTTTTTTCAGTTAGAAATACCAATTTTATTCATACTGAGGTATAAAATAAGTTTATTTAATAAAAAAATTATTAAAAACTAGTTTTCGGTAGTTATTTTGTATGGCAAAATGAAGCTTAAGTCTCCCAGCTCTGAAACCGTCTGCTCGATTTTGCTGATTTTCAATACCAATCTTATTTCGACAATTTCTGATCCACCAGTCCAAGAACGAAGTCTCTAGCTTTTCTGGGAGCTTCGGAAAACCGATTTCACGCACAGACAGGCGGACAGACGGACATCGCTTATTCGTATTCCCTATACATAAGGATCCAGAATATATGTATATACTTTATAGCTCGCTTATTAATATTCTAGAAATTACAAACGGAATGACAAACCATTACAATTTTTTTGGTAAAGGGTATAATAATTTAAACGAAATAATTAAATTTAACTTCTTAACACTTTTAATTTTAATTTAGAATATTTAGTCGCTTTAGTCAAATAAGGTAAAGCTGTTCAATAAATGATTATTTAAAAAAACGTATGCGCACTTTCCTAGAGATATACATAATAAGTACCTAAAAATTTTCAAGTTAATCATCAATAATTCGCTCGTTTCATAACGATTCTTTTAAGTTTTTTTTTATATATAATTATCAAAAATGTGGTTTTAATTGCTTTTCAAGACTGGATTTTTTTTTTTTTTTTTGTATTAAAAAGCGAGAAAAGTCATCAAACTTTAGTTCGGTTTATGGCTAAAACACACTTAACGGAATACTGTAAATTGTTAATATTGTTGACTTTGCCAATTATGCGTTTTATTATTTTAGGCATATTTTTATTAACTGGTTTATTTTATTGCATTCATTTCATTTATTTAACCAGATTGTGTAAAGTTTTTATTTTGTTACTTCTTTCTCCTTTCCCATTTACATTTATAGATTTTGTTTTTCTCTCGTTGTTGTTAATTTTATGTAAAATGATTGTTCAAACCGGTAAAAATAATTTACAGCTCCTTAACAATTTTGACATTGAAATTTCAGACGTTTTCCTATTTTCTTTTTTTTTTAAATTTTGCTTATTTTGTTGTTTTTTGTCTTTTTACATTAATACTGTACATACTAAACATGTGCAAGAGTATACAATAAACTACTGCCAAATTAGATATAACAGGAATATACCTAACACTACTTGTATAAGTAAGAGAACAAATGTAACCTCAACTGGGACGAATGACAAATTTCGCCCAACACGACAAATTCGTTAAAAAAAATAAATAAAATCGCCGAATCTGCACACGTCGTATGAAGCGCAACAACGACGAAAAATTAACAGCTCCGAGTAAAAAAAAATGGAAGTCATTCTGAAGGAACCACATTTTCATTGCTTCCAAAAAATCGATATTTTTAATATGCCGATAGTTAGCAGAAAACCAAGTAAAAGTTTATTTTAATCACACAAAACCTTGTAGTTAGTTTTTCATTGGTTTTACACACAAAAAAAAATCATAGGTTATATTTCCTAAAATAATGGTTTAAGAAATTTATTATTCGACATATTGTCAGAAGTTTATTTTAATTTGAAATTTATTTGCTGGTGGTTCAGCGTTGCCTATATATTTCATTGTTGCTGTAACAAATCATCAGTGGACTTCAACCACACATTTTGAATAGTCACAAAATCACAAAGCCTACTACGCTTATTTTTCTTTTGTGATTTTCAAAAATATTATTATTTGTGAATTCCCAAATAGTTCTTGAAAGTCTGTGCATAAGATAAGAGGTTTGTGACTATTCAAAATGTGTGGTTGAAGTCTACTGATGATTTGTTACAGCAACAATGAAATATATAGACAACGCTGAACGAACCACCAGCAAATAAATTTCAAATTAAAATAATGGTATAATTTTAACTAAGTGAAAGGGTAGAATGGCATTTACAAAGTTTTTTAGGCAATTTGACAAAAATTTTAGTTGATTTTTATGTTCGAAAAATCAACTAAAATTTTAGTTGAAACTACTTAACTATTAGGTAAATTCATACTTTTGTCTTCTTTGAATGATCTAAATAGCAAAGTAAATTTATACACATATAATGCGGCAAATTATCATGTATTTTAGTTAATATAACTATTTATAGTTCCATAATTGTCATGGATTTAAAGAATTTTTGAATTTCTAAAAAAAATTTATTATTTATTTATTAATTTATATATTTACATACATGCATGTATACATATATAAAATGAAAAATAAAAAATACCACGAAAATAAAACATTTGAAGGCAATGCTAGGAACACAACTGGGACGAAAGACGAATTTTTCGTAGCGAGCTTTTGCCATAAAAAATAAAATACATTCATGCATATGCAAATTAAAACAACACTGCCTTCGAACGAAATATTTCAGCACAAACCATAAACAACTTTATGAATTATAAGAGCTGTTATTTAGTCGTCGTTGTTGTGCTTCACACGACGAATTTACTCAGCGAATTATTATCGACGAATTCGTCACCGTCCACGAAATTCGTCGTTCTTCCCATTTGTGTTTCTTGCATAAGACCACGTTTGCCGGCAATCGTAAATCAGCTCTGAGTTGGTGGAGACCATTAAAACTTGGGATGGGGATCTTCCTATGCGAAGGTATAGGTCGTCTGTAGCTTCCGAAGGAAACACCTATGTGTATGCAGGATACACTGGCAATTTGCTTACATGCTTTTATACCATTAAAAAGTAAAAACGGAAAGCACTTTTGCCGGGTTCAGCTAGTTCATCTAAAGGGTCCGCCATCTAACGTTTTTTTTTCAACTAGTGCTTATTTCGTGAATGGTAACACTTAGCTCATGTCTGATTTGACAGATAATTAGTTTTATCCTACCGCTCACCGAGCCAACTGACCATCCAATGCGTTTTCGCTTCGCTAAGTGGGCCAGCGATCGACTTACAGAAGATGCCGATTTTGCCAAAAAAAAATCATCTTTTCAAATGAAGCTCATTTTGATCTTGGCGGGTATGTAAACAAGCAAAATTGTCGCATTTAGGGCATAGAAAATCCGCACGCATACATTGAAAAGCCGACGCACCCAAAACGAGTCACTGTTTGGTGCGGATTTTGGTCCAGAGGCATAATTGGGCCATTTTATTTTTTTTTTCGAAAATGAGCAAGGAGTGGCCGTTACAGTCAATGGCGATCGTTATCGGGCCATGTTGAACGAATTTTTGTTCACAAAATGGAAGAGGAGGATATTGGCAACATTTGGTTTCAACAGGACGGCGCTACGTGTCACACAGCCGAAGCTTCAGTAGTTTCAAAAAGTTTCATTTTCAAAAAAAAAAAGTTATCTGGCGGACCCTTTATAATAATTAAAAAGAATTGTTTTTCATAAATTTAAAAATTTTTAAAATTTAATGTATACATACCTTCTTGTTCAAAAATTTACTTTTGACAACAAAATAGAAAACATTTCAATAAAAATAGTTTCAAAAAATATATGTAATAGGTATATTAACTTGGATTTTAGGTAATGTGTAATTTGTACATTACCTAACTGCATAGTTAATAAGACCCAAGTTTATTACTTTCATATAAAAAAAGTTACTTATGTAAAAGCTTAGTTAATATTACCTCTTATATTTTTTTGTGTGTAGTAAATATTCACCAAAATGTTCAAAAAATCGATTTTTTGAAAGAAATTTATGAACTAATTTTGGCCTAAAATTTAGAAGTTATTTGCTTAAATTTACATGAAAACACTGTTTCGCATTTAAATTCGTATAAATAAAAACGAATTGTTAAAATAGGTAACTTTTCAAAGTTTTTCATAGATGAAAATATTACCATAGAACACTAAAAAAGGAAATTTTTCTTAAAATCGCTTCTAATTCGGTGACTAGGCATCGAAAAAGTGAACTTCTTGCAATGACAACCCTATGTAAAAATCATTAGATCGGATCGAAATTTGAACTACTTCCAGACTGCAAACTCTACATTTTCATGACTTCTTTGGAGTGTCTTTTTTTGCTGGGCTGTTATAATTTATTTGTTTACTGCTTAATCCAAGCTTGTATTTGATAGCTATGCTGGTCGATTGTTTTCTAGTTTTTACCGAATGTAGACCTACTTTCGCTCTATAGCGACATGAAACATTACTTTTTCTTTAAAAAAAAAAAAAAAAAAAAAAAAAAAAAAACAAGATACGTCACAAAGTAGACAAAACGGGGACTTTTCTATGCGGTTTTTTAGTTTTGGCGCTTTTTTGGGGGTTTTTTCCCGCGATTTTTCGTTTTACGATTTTTGGCGATTTTTTTTTCGGTTGTGTGTTAGTTTCAACGATTTTTTCATTGTAAGCGCTTTTTTCATTTTTCGATTTTCTCGTTTTTTTGGCGGCTTTTTTCTGTTGCTTTTTAGTTTTAGCGATTTTTTTTTGGTTTTTGCGCTAATATTTTTTCGGCGATTTTATTGGGTTCTTTTTAGTTTAAGCGATTTTTTTGTTTAAGCGCTTTTAGTACTTTGTCGAATTTCTCGGCTGTGGGCAATTTCTATCGTTTTTTTTTTTGTTTTAGAGATTTTTTTGGCTTTGGCGCTTTTTTGGGGTTTTTGGCGACTTTTTTCGGTGTGTGTCGATTCGTTTTTAGTTTTTAGCGATTTATTTAATTTTTAAGCGCTTTTCCTTTTGTCGGTTTTTCTCGGTTTTCGGCGATTTTTTTGGTTGTTTTTAGTTTTAGAGTTTTTTGAGTTTTGATTCTTCTTTTCGTTTTGACAATTTTATTCGGTTGTTTTTATTTTTAGCGATTTTTTCAGTTCAGCGCTTTTTTTACATTATCGATTTTTCTTGGCGAGCTTTTTTCGGTTGTTTTTTAGTTTTAGCGATTTTTTTTTTCTTTGGCGCTTATATTCGTTTTTGGCGACTTTTTTCGCCGAATGGCATTGTTTTTCGGTGAATGGCGATTTTTTTCGGTTGTTTTTAGCTTTTCTAGCGATTTATTTATTTGTTAAGCGCTTTTTTCATTATGTCGATTTTTCTCGGTTTTCGGCGGTTTTTTCGGTTGTTTTTTAGTTTAAGCGATTTTTTTCTTTGGCGATTGTATTCGTTTTTGGCGACTTTTTCGGCGAATGGCGATTTTTTCGGTTGTTTTTTGTTTTCTTTTATAGCGATTTATTTATTTTTTAGACGCCTTTTATCTTTTGTCGATTTTTATAGGTTTTTGGCGATTTTTCGGCTGTTTTTTAGTCTTAGCGTTTTTTTTTTTTGTTTTAGCGCTTTTTCGTTTTGTCGATCTTTTTCTATGCTTGGCGACTTTTTACGGCGTTTGATGATTTTTTAGGTGTTTTTCAGTTTTAGCGATTTCTTTAGTTTTAAGCGTTTTTTTAGTTAAGGCACAATTTGATTAGTTTTAGCGTTTTCTTCCGTTTTTTTTTTTTGTTTAAGCGATTTTTGAAGTTTTAATGATTATTTTCGTTTTGGCGCTTATTTTCGTTTTGGCAATTTTTTTCCGTTGTTTCTTAGTTTTTAGCGATTTTTTTAGTTTGACGCTTTTTTTCGTTTTTTGGCAACCTTTTAATTTTTGGTAGCGGCCGCTCTTTGTTTATAAGAAATAATAGGTATGCAATTTTTGTTTCTTGTTTAAACAACAACTGAACAACTTTATGATAATTAAATAGCCCAAAATATGTTAATGCCATTTACTTTTACTCATAGAGAAAAGCAAAAACAAAAATTTTACTATGATGATTAGCTTTTAATGATTTTTATATTGTACAAAATTAAGAGATACAATTTCCGCATTAATAAGCCGTCGTTTTTTTTTTATAAATCTAAATAAAAATTTAGTTTTATGTAAAATAAAAATTGAAAAAAATTATCATTTTTGTGTGAAATAAAATGATAATATTTTTTAAATTATTATTTATAATAAGTCATAAATAAAGATGTTGAGTTGTGCAGCAGTTACACACAGTTAGATATTTTTTTTTTTAATTTTCAAATTCAATGTCATTTTGTATAGTAGACCAAATTATAGTAGAAACTGTGAACAACAATAAATTTAAATACTAATATTAAATCCTAACAAATTTTCCTAGCTGAAAAATTACTCATATGATTATATTTTGTGTGAAAGGTATTAAATGTTACAGTGTTTTTGCCAAATAATTATTTCCGCAATTTTAATATTTTTTTTCCATCCGTCTTATATTGAGTTTATTCAAGAAATGTTAAAACAAAACAAAATACCAAAATACAATCTCCCAATTTTGTAATCAAAAAGAAAAAATAAAAGTAATTCTAAAGAAAAATCCGTAAACTGACCTTCATTTAAAACTGCAACGGATGCAAGGAAGCCCTTCATGAAATTGCATTAAAAAAAAAAATTACACAAAGTCAAAAGAAAAAAAACTCTTGTCAGTAGCAACAAATTGGAAGTTTTCTTTTTTTTATAATGAAGTGATTTTAACAAGGTTGTTTATACTTGTCTTCATATATTGAGTTGAGTTGCTTGTCTGTGGTAACAGTTTTCTTAAATAATATTTATTAACAACCGTATTTTGTGTTCTTTTTTTTAAATATTGTTAAGAAATAAATCAAACTGTAAGTTTAAAAAACTTTTAAACATAATGTTAGCAGTTGCTTTTTATATAAGAGAAGATATGCGTATCACTCCTTTATTGCAACTTAGTTGAAATTCAAAAAGCTGGTTTTACGAAAAACGTGTTTGAAGTTTTTTTAAAAGTTCTCTGGAGAGTGCATAAATGTTTTTTTCTTATATGAGTTGAAATACGCAACAATGTATTTATTATTCTGTCTTATTAAGCCCTTAATTGCATTTTTATGAGATATGACTGCGTTGCCTTATATGCGTGCTTATATTTTTATATACAAATCATTATTAATACTGAGTGGTAATCATTAATTTTTCAAGTTTCAATTTATTAAAAAGTCCTGACATAAACTCATAATATATGTCTTATACAATTACAATTTGCATTAAAATCTCACTAATGTGAATTAAAAATTTACCCTGACAGACGACAGTATTTGCATTAAGTGAACAAGATCTGTACATCCCTTTCGTGCCACACACTTCGATAATTTTCCTTGGAAATATTAAAATGGAAAAAATGTGTCTCGATTTTAATATTTCTTTGTTATTTTTCTAAAAGCAATTAAAATAACTTATATTTTCTGACCGAATCGCATTTTAATTTTGAAAATCAAAACAACATGTCAACATTTGATTGATTGTTGACGGTGTTACCATATTAGGACTGTGTTATCATATAGCTGAATTCAGCGGATTAATTACGGCACTCGTTATCGAACGAAATTACGAAAGATTTCAATAGAGTTTATATGGAAACATTTTAAAATTTCGAACCGTATCGAATGCCATAATTTTCCCCCAGTATTAATTCACTGTCATTTAGTGCATTTATGGATGAGGATAATTCACAAGTTAATTTGCATTAACCCTTAATATCCTGACATTTTGTTTTAAGTTAAAAAAATTATATATTTTAAAACTAGCTATTCTAAGCAAAGTTTGTTCTAGGGTTTTTATTTTTCGTCAGATTTATCCTATAGAGGTAAAAAATATCCTAGTGGTTCCTAGCGGAACCATTAGGAGCTCTTGCAGTAAGTATATATAGTACAAAGAATATTGTTTCATTATTGACAATGAAGCCTTATTTGGGAGATATTCTACAATATGAATACATTTAAAAAAGTTTCTGTTAAAAAATTTATTTTAGTTTTGATGAAACTGCGCGAAACAATTTTTTTCACTGGAAAAACATAAATTAACGCCGCACTTTTGACATCTTACTTTTGTACGTGAAGTACATTGAGGATTTTTGCAGCGCGGCTTTCCTTCTTTGCAAAATTCGGGTAAGTGTCCTATGTTATCCAAACGGATATCGCGGGATGGAAGAGGTGCCGCCGATGTCCGATTACGTTTTGCCATAATATGAGATTCAATATTGCTCCTTCTTCCCTTTCCAACTCGCATTTCACAACCTGATTTCACTAAACAGTGGGCAACTTCGGTGACAAACTCATGCAGCTTCAATTTTTGCTCTGTCCTCTTTGTCTCAGCGTGATGTCTTTTGTACAAAATCCATGAGTTAATGATAGCCATATCGCACATGTGGTAGAACAAGCGATTTGTCCATTTCCGCGATTTTATTCGGATTCTACAGCGGCCAAGTGAAGAATCGAGGAGGTCAACGCCACCCATGTACTTGTTGTATTGATGAACTATATTAGGGCATTGAATAGTCTCCATAGCTTTGTTCTTTTTATTGAACCTCTCGATTGTTGGTGCGTTCTCTGGTGTTTCTCCATTCGCCAAAATAAATGGTTTCACTCCGGCCATAGTGGATGCCATATTGACAACTTTGTTGTCATTCCATGCCACTGTCGTGACGTCGATTCCGTGAAATGTTCCGACATATTCATCGCTGTCACCTCTCTTAGAAATTTTTTGTAAAAGTTTGCACAAAGGAAGACGGGGACGGCGTACTGTTCCAAGTGAATAAATGCCTTGAGTGCGCAAATATACCATCAACGGAAGCGATGTGTAATAGTTATCAAAAAATACCACATGATTTTTGAATCGAGGGACAGAACGAGTCAAACGTACCACAACATTTGCAGACGCACCTAAATTTGGCTCATTTGCCATACGATGGTCATCATCACCTGAATATATTTCGAAGGAATAGCAGTATCCAGAATCATCGCACAACAAAAAAAGTTTATTTCCCCAAGGATGCGGTTTATCTGGCATATACTGCTTCAAGTAGTGCCTTATTTTTGTCGCACAAATTTGCTCATCAACGCAAAGTCTTGCACATTTTGGCACCTTTTTAAAATTGTTGTTGAGTGCGGATATCAATGGACGTAATTTATATAGTCGATCAAAACTGGAATCCGATGGTATTGATTGATGTTCATTTCTTCTCGGCATTGCTTCATTATCGTTAAAATGCAAGAATTGACGAATCGTTTCATGACGATTTCGCGTCATGCTATCCATTATTGGTCTAAAGCCATAGTCACTCCAATATGAGCGAATACTCGGATATTTAAAAACTGACATGTAATAATTAATGCTCATGAATCGCTTGATTTCATCTGGCGTTGTGTTTAGCGGCTTTTCAATATTTTTTTGTAGGGCGTAGAGATTACTCTGCTCAACGATATTGGAAATAATGTCATCTGTCATAATGAAAGAAAAGAACTGAAAAGGTGTTTCTAATGCCAATATATCGGGAGTCAAGGAGTCATCGCCAAAATATTTCACACAATTTGAAAAGAGTTGCAGGTTTTGTTTTCGCCATAAAGGCTTTTTGAAAACTTGAGAATCCTTATCAATAAAGACTCCCTCAAACATTGTTGCATATTCTTGCCAGCGGGAAGAATCACCAACAATTAGCGCAGCTTCTTCATCGATTTCGGTCGATTCCGCGGCGTCTTCATCATTTTCTGCAACGCTTTCATCTGCTTCTTCGATTTGGTTAATATTTTCTACATTTTCGTTGCGAAGAGCAGCTTCGAAGTCATAATCTGGATCATATTCCATATCATCACCAGAGAAATCTCCATCATCTTCACTTTCTGACCAAGCCACTGAATTGACGTATTCGGAAAGCTCTTCTTCTGTTTTAAAACAACGAAGTCTACGCGCCATTTCGAACCAGAAACTAAGAAAAAAGCACTTAAATAACTGAAATAAACTTTCAAATATTAGTAATACTAGCTAGCAGCGCCTGGTGGTTTCTCTGGGAACCATGCAACAATACGAAATAAATTATGATGAACAGACGAGCTGCTAACATTGAATATCAAATGTTAGTAATATTAGCTAGCAACGCCTGGTGGTTCTTCAAGGGACCAACCAGCAATATGAAAAAAATACTAAGAACAAAAGATGTACTATTGTTTAAATACTTACAAATGCTTCTTTGTACTATGATAATAACGGGACTATTTTATTTTCACACTTTCAACAAATTTTAAGTAGAAAAAAAAACAATTTTTTTTAGAGAAAATTTAAAAACTTTTTGATACCTGGGTACAACCACTCTACTCAACACATAGACTTTGAATGATATTATTTACAAGCACCGATCAGCATAAGCAGTAGTGTTTGCATTTGAAAGCAATATAAAGCTCATAGCAACAATGTTTTTAGTAAATTCATCAACAAATTATTGAAAGTTGTAAGTTGGTTCCTTAAGGTACCACTAGGATATTAAGGGTTAAGACAGTTAATGCAAATTAACGCTGTCTTCTGTCTATGCTATAAGTCCGTAACTTCAGGAAAAATCGCTGGCAAATAAACAAAGCACATAAAATCTACGGCAGTAACTTAAATGTTCTCTAATTTTTAATTCATTTTCTTTTGTGCTTATATATATATATATATTTCTTTTCAGTTTTGTTCACAAAATGTATGAAATTTATTGAAAGTATGGTAGCATTGTTGAGAGCATTAGGCCGGATTTCCATCTGTGTGCCATGTGCCACACAAGCGTAAAAAAAGCGTAACCAACTAATTACTAATGAAAAACTTTAGATTCAGACATGTATTTATTAAGTTAAATAGTTTCATACATAACTAATAGACAGTTTTATAGAATCCACCATGATTGCAAACTATTTAAATCAATAAATACATTTCCGAATCAAACAGTTTTTCATTACTAATTAGTTGGTTACGCTTTTTTGGGTAAATGACACACAAGAAATGCCAGATGTAATCTCAGCCTTAGAAAAAACGTTGTCAAAATAAAATAGATTCTATCTCTCGACTGCTTTCTGGTGTTACTTGTTTTTTTTTTTTTTTGTCAAATTGTATGGAAAATTTGTTTATGCCGCAATTCTGTTTGATCATTTAATGTAATTAAATGCTTTTAAAAGTAGACAGGCCAGAATCACCCCTGACTTGTTTGGAAACACAATAAATTTTTAGTTTTTATAAAAATTTGCCAAATATTTGCAAGGAGAAAGACGTTCGTTTCATCTTATTTTTCATGAATGAATTCGAAAAAATGTTGATTGACAACCTTTTTTTACATATTACATGATCATAATTTAGAATGAATTTTAAACATTTTGTTTTATTAAATAAGAATTTTTCATGCCATTACATTTTTGCGTAGAACACAAAAAAGATCTTTAAAAATTTTGCACATTTAGCAAGGCTTTGGCCATTATAATTTTATAGTTCAAAAATAGTGGCATTCATTGTAACAGTGAATTATCTCCTTGGTATTAAATTTCGAGAAAACAACCCGTTTAAAAATCATTGTGTAGGAAGAAAAACATTTTTTCAGTGTTTCTTCTATGGGGTTTTGATGCAAATATTACAATTGCTTTCACTGTCACTACGAAAGATATGACTAAATGTTATGCAACAAAAATATGTATTTATTAAAAATATGGAGTTAAACCACTTTTATACAATAAACGACACATATATCGGAACTCCTTAAATGGATTTCTAATATCTTTTTTTTATAAATATTTTTTGCACGCCAAAAATTTCAAGTCTCTCAAAATATCAAAATGGACCCACTGTGCGTCTTATTTGAAAAACTCATATATATATATATATATATATATATATATATATATATATATATATAACTCAGTAAAAACTACTGTAGAATACAAATGGAAAAAAATACGTCTTCTAACGGGTGTTTTTTTAGAGGTATAGAACTTTGAATTGAAATAAAACACAAGAAAATCGTTTTAATGTCCATCAATTTGGCTTTATTGGAAGGATAATTTTATGCCATTAATGTTTAAATATAATTTCGGGCATGTGGCCGCCGCGGCTGGCTCGAATAAAGCCAATTCTACAGGTCCAATTTTCAACCACTTTTTCGAGCATATGGGGCCGTATGTTGGCAATAACGCCACGAATGTTGGCTTCCAAGTCCCCTAACGTTTCTGGTTTGTTGGCGTAGACGAGCGACTTCACATATCCCCAAAGAAAATAATCCAATGGTGTCAAATCACACGATCTTGGTGGCCAATTGACAGGTCCATTCCGCGAAATTATGCGCTCATCGAATGTTTCCTTCAATAAATCGATTGTGACGTGCGCTGTGTGGCATGTAGCGCCGTCTTGTTGGAACCACAACTCATCCACATTCATGCCATCCAATTCGGGAACAAAATAGTCGGTTATCATGGCTCTATACCGGTCTCCATTAACGGTAACTGACTCTCCAGCATTATTTCGGAAGAAGTATGGCCCAATGACTCCACCAGCCCATAGAGCACACCAAACAGTCAGTTTTTGTGGATGTAATGGCGTCTCAAGGGTCTCATGTGGATTCTCTTCACTCAAAATGCGGCAATTTTGCTTGTTGACGTAGCCATTCAACCAAAAATGAGCCTCATCACTGAACAAAATTTTACGATGAAAATCAGCATCGAGATCAATCTCATTTTCGGCCCATACACCAAAATCACGACGCATTGCATGGTCTCGCGACTTTAATTCTTGCACAAGCTGGATCTTGTAAGGTCGCAAGCCAAGATCTTTGCGCAAAATCTTCCATAAAGTTGATGGACAAAGCTCCAATTGCTGTGCACGGTGGCGAATCGATTCATTCGGGTCCTCTTCAACACTTTGCTCTACAGCGGCAATTGTTTCTTCGGTGCGCACTGTTCGACGTCTCTGCGGATGCGTATTATCACATAGAGTAAACGTAGTGCGAAAACGATCCATGGCTAACCGAATTAATTGCTCTGATGGACGATTATGTCGACCATAAAATGGACGGAGCTTGCGGTAAACTTCGCGAACTGAACCATTATTTTCGAAATAAATTTGCACGATTTGCAAGCGTTGTTCTTTTGTCAACCTGTTCATGATGAAATGGCAAACCAAACTAAATATTAATCACTTAACAGCTGACAAAATGGCCGCCAGTTAAAAAAGTGATGCCAACTTAAAGTTCTATACCTCAATAAAAAACACCCATTATTAATTTAACTTCGGCAGATATTTATGGAATAAGGTCTATATTTTTAAGAAAACGTGTGCTTTAGAAGATAAATTTAAAAATATGTCTTGTCTTTTCAGCTATTTCTTTGATAACTCTACCTATATTCTTCAATGTAACATGGGGGTAAGTGAAACTATTACTTAATAATATTTATTTACATTTCAAGACGAGAAGCTGTTATTTTACGCCTGCCATTAACGAACGAAAGTGATGTGGAAAAATCCTTGCATCAGCATCTTATAAGCTGATGTCATATTTTTGTTGTGTAACAAAAAGAAAACAAAAAAAAGTTTCATTTACTATTTGAAAAACAAAATACTTAAGCAAGAAACATGAGAGTAAATTTGTTCTTCTTTCGGCGTTCAAAATGGTGGCTAAAATCAAAAGTTGGTGCAATATTAGTAGAGATGCGCAAATGTCGTAATTTTTTGTGTCACTCGTGATTAAAAATTTGAAATTTAATTGGTGTGAGTGAGTGCGCGTGATTCAAAATAAAAGCTGAGCGCGTGTTCACATTTTCAAAAGTATGGATTACATCTCATGCACTCATGACAATTCAATTCAGGAAATTCTATGAGCAAATCAAGGAGTTTTATAAAATAAAATCATATATAAAAATAATGTTGTGGATTGATATGAACTGTATTTCGAGATCTATCACTTTTTGAAATCATTTAGAGAGTGAATAATGTGTATATTCCAATTTGATTGTGTATTCTGGTAAGAATAGATTCTTCAAGTTTGTGTTTAACATTTCCAAGATTCATGATTTTAATAAAATATGCTCTCTGTTTTGAACATATGTATGTGTTGTAGGGTCTGGGGTTTTTTCAAGTGATGAAGAACGATAGAATACATAAAAAATATTAATTAGTCTGTTCGCGACGAGCCTAACCTTTCAATTAAGACGACCGCAAGTTTTTTAAATAGACTGTCACTAAACCGCAATTTATACAAAGACGTTACCCGGCATGACTTCAAATTTCGATAAGAGCAAGAATTAAAACCCAAGGATGCTAATCAGAGGCGTAACTTCCCTGGAAATATGGTTTTCAGAAGAGATGACACCTCTCAGTTCTAATTTAACCTCCTTGCAGTTTTTTCCTCTAGGATCGCATCAATAAATCTGCTTCCTTGGCTTTTTTTTATTTTTTAAGAAAATATCCTTTACGGAATGGCAGTCATTACGGAGTTTTAACTGTCGAGCCTTAATAAGAAATTCTGCAACACGATTAAATGAATGGCGCCAATGTATAAATTTATATTTGGACGATATCATTTTAAATACCATAATTCCCAAATTGTTACTTCCCACTACAGCAAGTTGCTGATTTTATTTACCCTAATATTCGCAATGATATGTGCATGTATTTGTGTGTGTGTGTGTGTGTGTTTATGTGTGTGTCTGTATGAGGTTTTTTGTATGAGAGTGTATGTACATATGTGTGCACGTGTGTAATTTAAGAATGCCTCAACGGATTGGAAGAAACTTTGCCGCGTGCGAAAGATCTTGATCTCACTTGGAACCAATTTCACCCACGATGTTGCCAGCAAACGTTCGAGCGACAACAATAACATTAGAAAATTTGTTGTTGTTTTCAGTATACATAGCTTACTGATAACATCATGGTACATGCAGTAAATATCAGTCTATATTTAATTTTTCTATACAAAAATCAATGGAAATCGATATTTAAATATCAATTGATATTTCAATGGATTTTATGAAAATTGACCTTAGACGTGTCAGACATTGAATCGATTCGGTTCGTAGATTTTGAGAATATTCGCAACTCTGTTTTTTAAACAGACCTGAGCCAATCAAGTTCAAAAGCTAATCAGCTCTTAACCTTAAAAAAAATTTCGATTCCTAAGATCCGGTGAATTCTTTGAAAGATATTGTTGACGAAAAAATTGAAAGAAAAAAAAATACTATAATGCCTTCAAGTTTAGATATTCACTGATTTTTTGTGTATCGTATGCCGCAAATATGATCAAAATAATAATATTTAAGAGATATCGTTGTGGAAAATTTGCGTAAAAAGTATTTTCAATTTCTTGTCAAATTAATTTTCGATACACATAATTTTTTGGGCGGAAAGTATCAAGGATGACCAGAAAAGTAACTGGACTCCTATATATGTATATTTTTTTTTAAATATAATTAATATTATTTCTATAAAAGGGTTGCTTATTTGTTAATCGATCCGCTAACTTTAAACTTTCTTTTGAGACACCCTGTACAATTATGTTAATAAGCTTTTTTGTTTGGGCGGTATGGGAGTTGATCTTAGACCTCTGGGTTTTTTATGATAATTTTCTTAGAACTATTCCAGATTTAATTAGTGCTATATTTTTATTTTTATTTTGTCTTGATGACTGAAAATATTTTGATTGTGAAAATAAATTTCTGTGGAAAATTTAAAAATATTTTAAATCATATAAGAAGAAATCTTTCTCCAAATTAAGTTAACAAACATCTGGGTTTGATTTGTTAAACCTTGAAAAAATTTATAAGCAGCTTAATAAAAATCCTATATACCATAAATATTTTTAAAATAATTGCCAAAAAAGGTGTGAAATTAAAGAAAAAAAAAAACTAATTAAGAAATATTTTATTAACAATTTAATTAAAATCAACATACATATATTGTTAACTTTTATTGTTTGACTATAATTTCCTATTGCTGCTGTTACATTATCCAAAAAATTATATTTATTTTGATAATTCCTTTACGCATGCGTTGGTCAGCAGCCGGTATCATATAAAACTCACGCAATAACTTGTTCAGCCTCGTTGACTTTTTTTTTTTTTTGCTTTCCTTATCTTCCAACTAATGGTCTTAGATTAACTTACCTTTATCACTTTGAAATGTGTTAAATTTTTATAGCATATTAGTTAATGTTACGCTTTTGTGATTCCAAGTCTCAAGTTTTCTATTTTCAATATTTTGAAATGAAATTCTTACCTGAAATTATATAAAAAAAAAGAGGGCAAAATTAATGAATGTAAGTTTTTTTTTTTTTTTTTTTTGTTGTAATAAAATTTATGTATGTTGTGTCTTAAATTACATGATTAAATTAAAGGTAATAAAAGTATTAAGTAAGTGAAGTTATCATAAGGCAGAAAAAAAATATTTCACATTTTTATGAAAGACTATGCAGTTCATATAGAAAATTATTTCCCTTGTGGCGTTTTGCACTTCTGATTGAAAATTCGCAAAAAAAAATGTTTTTTTTTTTTTTTTTTTTTTTGAAATAGAGATTTTAAAAATTTAGAAATTATTGTATCACTTCTTACGAGCGTAAATTTTTGCTTTTAATGAGCGCTAAATTTCTTTATAAAAAGTTATAAAATGTTAAACTTTTTCTAGAAAAGCAAACGACATTAGTTTTATATGGATTTGAAACTCAGACCGATTGCTGGCTGACTTTACTGAATTCTTCTGGAAACTTGTTTTTTTTTTTTATTTAATTTTTTTTATTTTCTGAGTATTTAAAATCTGTATTCACTCCCAATTCATGTACGGGTGCTGCTGATTTACCGTGTGTAGTTTCTCTACCCTCTCGTCCCTTAAGGTTTAAGATGCGTGAAGTACAAAAAGTAATTGCTGAACTCAAACCGAAGAAAGCTCCAGGTATTGATGGCATTAGTAACAAAATGCTCATGAACTTGCCTCATATTGCAATAAGAATCCTGCTATTTACTTTTAATGCTATTTTAAGAATGCAGTATTTTCCACATAACTGGAAACTGGCCAAGATCAAAATGATTCCAAAGGCGGGCAAAGATCTTACCAAGACTGAGTCATATAGGCCTATAAGCTTACTATCTACAATCTCAAAGCTTTTCGAAAAGCTGCTCATGACTAAATTGTCCAAAATTTTAACTGATAATGGGTGCATCCGGGACCACCAATTTGGCTTTAGAAGTCAGCACAGCACGATTGAACAAACGCATAGACTGGTCCAAGTTGTAAGAAGAACATTTGAAGAAAAGAAGTATTGTTCTGCTCTCTTTATTGATGTTTCTCAGGCGTTTGATAAAGTATGGCACGAAGGCCTAGTTTTAAAATTGAAGACATATCTGCCAATAAATATTCAAAAGCTTCTGGAAAGTTATATTATTGATAGGAAGTTCACTGTTATGGAAGGAGAGTTCACGAGTTTGCCCGAAATTATATCTTCTGGTGTGCCCCAGGGTAGTATTCTGGGTCCTGTCTTGTATTTAATATATACTTGTGATATGCCTGTGAGCAATAATATCCATATTTCTACTTTTGCCGATGATACAGCCTGTATGAGTGTGCACGAAAACCCTTATGAGGCATCCCGCAATCTCCAGGAACATATCACTCAGCTGGAAATATGGTTGAACTTATGGAGAATTAAAGTCAATGAACAAAAGTGTGTCCATATAACGTTCACCCTAAGAAGAGATACTTGCTCCCCCATTCGAATCAACAATCAAAATATTCCTCAACATTCCCAAGTGAAATACCTTGGTATACACCTTGATCGAAGACTTACATGGAAACATCATATTGACTCTAAGTTAACTCAGATGAAACTTAAGTTAACTCAAATATATTGGTTGATTGGCAGAAACTCAACACTCAGCCTAGACTGCAAACTTTTATTATACAAGTCGCTTTTGAAGCCAATATGGCGCTACGGAATTCAGTTATGGGGCACTGCTTCAGCTTCCAATGTCGAGAGAATCCAACGAAGGCAAACCAAAATTTTACGGTTAATAACATCGGCTCCATGGTACATCCAAAATTCTATTATACATCGTGATTTAAATATGCCACTAGTGACTGAAGAAATTGCAAAATACGCAGGCAAATATTTAACAAAACTCGAATCACATCCTAATCCGCTTGCTCGTAATATTTTAAGCTTTACTGGACACATCCGCCTAAGAAAGAGGGACACACGGGCTCTTATACCTAACACTCCAGATGGGAGTACTTGAAAATACTTTTTTCCCCTTTTTTGATTATCACTACTAATGTATTATTTATAACTACCACTAAGTTTATGTCCGACACTGGTCGGGCCTAATAATTTTTTTTATAGATTTAAGATTTTAATACTTATTGTTAGTTCATATATGAAGATACAATAAATAAATACATGCATTAAAAAAAAAAAAATTTTTTTTAAAAAGCTTTAGAGCATCTACATACGTCCAAGCACACATACTCTGATATCTGCATTTGTTACCTCAGCTTTGAAAGCTCTTAAATTTGTTCTTGCTTCTTTGCAAAGTAACACCAAATATTGTTGTTGCCGAGCCAATCAGCCAATCAGCTGTTGTGCCCTCGTCGGTGTAAAATCAGAAAAGCTCTTATGTAAAAATAACTAAAAAAATTTCTATATTTGAGTACCAAAAGTTGTACTATGGCTCCAAAGCTGTTTTTTACTTGTAACCAATAAAATATTTACTAAATTTCTAGTTCATTAATGAACTAGTTCATAGTAATTATATTTTTATATTGAAGTAAAATTTTTCTAAAATTAAGTAAAATTTTCCCATAAACTTTGGAGCTTTGCAAAAGAAATCTTTTTCATCTTTGATCTCAAATTTATTAAAATTTTCAAAGTTTTTTTTATGTCTTTAATTCTGGTACTTATATTTATTTTTAATTAAATTTTATACCACATGGTATGTTTTTAATTATATCTTCATATTTATATTCTTAATTAGTTCAGCATACATACATATTAATTCATTGAGAGGAGACAAGTATTGAAACAAAAACCTTCTAACTGATAGGCAAGCACTCTAATCAATTGCTTAACAGGGCAGCCTGAATAAGCATTGAATTTATTTTTAAAATATTATTTTATTTACAAAAAATATATTTCAAGTCCAAATATTCCTCAGAAGAATGAAAAATTTAATTAGATTTTTTGCTTAATGTAAATAAAAAATTTATTCCATAATTCCAAGAAAGAATATTTAAAACTGGTAAATATTTTTCTTAAATTTAGAATGCCTTTTTATATCTTTCAAATAAGTCAAATTTGATGATCTAAGCAGGAGTAAGTAAGTCATTTCCTAAAATTTATTTTTTGATTTAAAACGATACAATTGGATACAATTTCCCTTTAAACCATTTTATACATTTAAACCATTTTCCAATTTTTAGTATATATTTCCTTTAAGCCAGCAAACTTGTCTTTGAATGTGAAATTTTTTGTGTGTATTCTTATGAACTATTTTTAAGGATATGAACTTTTTATTTCTTATTCATATTAAGTAATTTTTGTAAAAATTTACTTAAACTTATAAAAAATTACTTAAACTTAGAAATTTTTTTTTCCATAAGAATAATATAGCGATGGCTTAATGTAAAAAGGGCGTATCTCAATTTTTTTCGAAATCGCGTTTTTAACGCTTTTTGACAGCCAGCGTATAATTACATCCTCATTCAAGAGCAAAGTAAATAACAATGAAAAATAAAAGATTTATTTAATTTAAAAAAAACTATTCTTGCATGTAAATGCTTTAGTTTTTATTCAGTTGTTTCCTTCTCCTGTAAATATCAAAAATTTGAGTTACGGCTTTCTTACATTGAGCCATCGATATGTCTTTTTTCGAGTGTTTGCACATTGTGCATAGATTCCAAAGCTACCAAAAGAAAATCATTTTTAATTGTTGCTGTCATGAGTTTCGAACGTTTTCAATTAAAATGAAAATTTCCAATTCTGAAGAAAAGACGATTTAGGGCCATTATTACAACTTAAAGATAGTTAAAAGTAGGATTTTACACTAAAAAAAAGACATATATTATTATTAAGGAAAAAAGTTTCTAAATTTAAGTAAAAAAAAATTTCCAAATTTAAGTCATTTTTTCTAAGTTTAAATTAATTTTTACAAAAATCTAGTAAAAATTACTTAATATGAGTAAAAAATTAAAAGTTCATATCCTTAAAAATAGTTCACAAAAATACACACAAAAAATCTCACATTCAAGGACAAGTTTACTTGCTTAAAGGGAATACGTACCAAAAGTTAGAAAATGGTTTAAAAGTTTTGGGAAAATGTATCCTAAGAACTAGTCAATCTCGTCTTAAATTAAAAAATGAATTTCAGGAAATGACTTACTCCTGAGTAGTTCATCAAATTTGACTTACTCGAAAGATATAAAAAGGTATTCTAAATTTTAGAAAAATATTTACCAGTCTTAAGTATTTTTTCTTTAAATTATAGAATATATCTTTTATTTTCCTTAAGCAAAAAATTTAAGTAAATTTTTCATTCTTCCGAGGAATATTTTAACCTGAAATATATTTATTTCTAAGTAAAATTAAATTTTAAAACTTGAAAATTTCAATGCTTATTCAGGCTGCCCTGTTAGGCAATTGGTTAGAGTGCTTGCCTATCATTCAGAAGGTTGTTGGTTCAATAATTGTCTCTTCTCAAGGAATTAATACGTATGTATGGTGAATTAATTAAGAATATAATATGAATATGAAGGTATAATAAAAAAACATACCATGTGGTATAGAATTTAATAAAAAATAAAAAAGGTACCAGAATTAAAGACATAAAAAAACTTTAAAAAATTTACTAAATTTGAGATCAAAGATGAAAAAAATTTTTTGCAAAGCTCCGAATTTTATGGGAAAATTTTACTTAATTTTAGAAAAATTTTACTCAAATATAAAAATATAATTACTATTAACTAGTTCATTCATGAAGTAGAAATTTAGTAAAAATTTTAATGGTTTAAAGTAAAAAACAGCTTTGGCGCCATACGACAACTTTTTATATTCAAATTTAGAAAATTTTCCAAAGTTTTAGTTAGTTTTTTTTTTTGAGTGTATCGGATATATAAAAACTTTATCATTTGCAAAATTTTACTTTAACCTAAAGTCAGCGATAAATTACAGGCAAGTTTATCCTACCTGGTAAGTTAAATCCAATTTGCAATAATAGAAAGCTTGTTATACGTCCGACAAAATCCTACTTTTAACTTTAAGTTGTAATAATGGCCCTTAGTGTCCGCAATCCACATAATTTTTAAATTTTTTCGAACTAATTTTCGATAGGCAATTTAGAAGCGGGTTTGCAAGAATGCCTAGAACACAACATATATTGCTTTTAACTTTCGAATAACATGTTGAGCTAAAGGCCCATGTTGCTAAAGCTCTTTTGCTTTATTAGCTTATAATTTCAATTATAAGTTAATATAATGATAAATAAATAAATAAATAACTTTCGAATTAGTAAGTCCAAATATATATATATATATATATATTTTTTAATTAAATTAATTTGATTGTCTACAAAAGGCGGTTCTATTTGCTTTAACGCTGATTGGTCCAGTCGAAAGTAAAACGAAAAAATTGTTTGGAAGTGAATGTCAAGACACAAAAATATGCGGAAAAGATTCACTTTTACACGAATATGAAAGTCGTGAAAGACACCAATATGACGGAATTTGAATTGTGAAATTTTTCATAAA
Source organism: Tachina grossa (assembly GCA_949987645.1). Classification (NCBI taxonomy): domain Eukaryota; kingdom Metazoa; phylum Arthropoda; class Insecta; order Diptera; family Tachinidae; genus Tachina; species Tachina grossa. The sequence continues at coordinate 35,166,594 of OX465275.1, forward strand.
ACTGGTTTCTTCAAATTTTTTCATTTATCAGTAGGAGGCTTGAAGAAGCAAATCAAAAAAAAAAAAAAAGTATCCAAAAATGCATCAGGAATTCATGCTGCATTATTTTTGATGCAACAGGCTCTTCTATATGGCCGCTATTACCAAATAGGAAGACCCTCCTGGCAGGCAAAGTTTCATAGGATTCGGTTGGCTGAAATTGTATAAAAAATTGCGTTAAATCTTAATAAGTCTTGTCCTGCATATTCTTAACCCCCGACTAAACAAGGAGTGTTATAAGTTTGTAGTGTGTGTCTGTTTATCTGTGTGTCTGTGTAACTGCACTCAAAAAAAAAACTAACTAAAACTTTGGAAAATTTTCTAAATTTGAGTAAAAAAAAGTTGTCGTATGGCTCCAAAGCTGTTTTTTACTCGAAACCAGTAAAATATTTACTAAATTTTTAGTTCATTAATGAACTAGTTTATAGTAATTATATTTTTATATTTAAATAAAATTTTTCTAAAATTAAGTCAAATTTCTCCATAAAATTCGGAGAATTGCAAAAAAGGTTTTTCATCTTTTATTTCAAATTTAGTAAATTTTTCAAAGTTTTTTTTTTTTTGTCTTTAATTTTGGTACTTTTTTGTTTTTAATTAAATTCTATACCACATGATATGTTTTTTATTATATCTTCATATTATATTCTTTATTAATTCACCATACATACGTATTAATTCCTTGAGAGGGGGCAAGTATTGAACCAACAACCTTCTGACTGATAGGCAAGCACTCTAACCAATTGCCTAACAGGCAGCCTGAATAAGCATTGAAATTTTTGTGTTTCAAAATTTTATTTTATTTTCAAAAAAATTTATTTCAAGTTCAAATATTCGTCGGATATATGAAAAATGTACTTGAATTTTTTGCTTAATGCAAATAAAAAATATATTTTATAATTTAAAGAAAAAATACTTAAAACTGGTAAATATATTTCTAAAATTTAGAATAACTTTTTATATCTTTCAAGTTAGTCAAATTTGATGAACTAATTAGGAGTAAGTCATGTCCTAAAATTTATTTTTTGATTTATAACGAGATTGACTAGTTTTTAGGATACAATTTCCCTAAACTTTTAAACCATTTTCCAATTTTTGGTAAATGTTTCCTTTAAACCAGTAAACTTGACCTTGAATGTGAGAATTTTTGTGTGTATTTTTATGAACTACTTTTGAGAATATGAACTTTTTATTTTTTACTCATATTAAGTAATTTTTACTAGATTTTTGTAAAAATTTACTTAAACTTAGAAAAAATTACTTAAACTTAGAAATTTTTTTTACTTTAATTTAGAAAAATTTTTTCCTTAATAATAGTATATGTCTTTTTTTTGAGTGTGTATATCTGTGTGCCTGTGTATCTGTGTGTCTGTACGAGTTCACGCGCAGACTAAACGGCTAAACCGATTTTGATTTAGTTTTCCTTGTTTGAAAGGTTACTTGAAGGAGAGTGCTCTTAGCTATGTTTGAAAAAAATCGGTCCAGCCGCTTAGAAGATATTCACATCTTTTCTAGATATGTTCGGTGGTTTTTAAAATTTTTAATTTTTAACCCCCGACTAAAAAAGGGGTGTTATAAGTTTGTAGTGTGTGCCTGTGTATCGGTGTACGAGTCCACGTGCAGACTAAACGGCTAAACCGATTTTGATTTACTTTTCCTTGTTTGAAAGATGACTTGATCGAGAGTGCTCTTAGCTATGTTTGAAAAAAATCGGTCCAGCCGCTTAGAAGATATAATATCTTTTCTGAAAAAAGTCGGGGGTTTTTAAAATTTTTAATTTTTGTTATTGTTATTAATTTTCGATTTTGTCATGCTTATACCAGATATGATTAATTTTTTTAAAGCTTTAGGTGCAATGAAGTTTATTTTAAAATTTTACCAAATGGAAAATACCGAAAGCGAGTTAATTGAACATCTGGGGCATTGTCTCAGTAAAAGGGTGTATGTTTGAGGGCGACGGGGGCTCTTTTCTTTTGTCTTATTTTTTATGATATTTTTTTGATGAATTGTTTAAAGTAATAATGCTTACGCTAGTTAATTGAACATCTTTTTGGATTGGCCTTGCAAAAGGGAGAGGGGGCTATTATAAGAATACTCGTATCAGTCACTTTGTTTCAAATAGTTTTTGATGGATTATTTAAAGTTATAAATAATGCTTAAACTTTTTGAAACATTAATTAACCATAATTCATCTTCTGTGTAGCTCTTGGCGTATCTAAACTGTGGCATTCGCAATTGTTTCGTAATAAAATTTGCATAATTCGATAACAAATTAATTTGTAACACAATCAAAATAAGAGAAATACTTGAATATTCATCAAAATTACCGACAACATACGAAACTAATAAATAACACCTAAATATTTTTTCAAGCTTTTAGTAGCGGGTGTTATTTACAACAAAAATAGCAGAAAAACGCTTTATAATAAAATTTAAAGCAAAAATTTTAAGTTGATTTGCATTGAAATGATTAAACAAAGCCAACCCAGCCAACCAGCCAGCCCCAGTGGCTTTGCAATAAAATTCATTTTTATTATGCTTCATTTTGGCTTTATTTCTTATTTTAATATTAAACAGAGAATGTTATTGTTACACAGAGCATTATGTGAATTTAAAAATGAAGCTGCAAAAAAATAAAAATAAGAAAAAAATATGTTTAAGAAAAAGAAGTGAGTGAAGTGTTTCTAAAAAGCTTTTGTTAAAAGTCAATCAAATAATTCGCACGACTGTTTTAAATGCAATAAAAAAAAGAAGCAACAAATGAAAGAAGCAAAAAGAAACATCATTGTCTCCATCTTGATGCTGCTGCTAAAGATGAGAAACTAAATATGACTGGCTGATTTTACCTGCCACACTATTTTAAATACAATGACAAAATCAAAATATGATTCGGTTTAAAATTACCCAGCATACACACACACACACATACACACATACAATAATAACAAATGAAAAACAAACATTTCATCATATTTGCATACAGACAGACGTTTGTATTTTTATATGATTAAATATTTTGCAAAACCTAAAGCAAGCGCATACATACATACATACATATGTATGTATGTATGTAGAGAAGTCAGCCGTGGTAATAATTTAATGTTTGCTTGTTGCAAACTTGAACATACTACAGTGTGATTAAAATGGTGCTTCAATTAATTGTATGTTTCTGTTGCTTTACAATTGTGTAAATTTTTTATTTCCATTAGCATAACATTAAGCTGAGTTGCGTTATTTTAATTTATTTTATTTTCTTTGTAAGCTTTAACTCAAGTTTGCTGCTTAATGTCCTAATTCAGTAAGAAGATTTAAGACGTTTTTGTTTGAAAATACTTTTGAGTTCTTGTTTTTGAATTCTCTAAATTATTTTCTTCAAAAATGATTGTTGTCTTTGATAATGAAAAATAAAAATATTCAGGTCTATTCGAGAATACGCGCTTCACTTCTTCGTCGTCGAACGTTCACTTTCGACAGGTCGACGTCGACATATTCTAAAATACGTGCGAAGAAATATCGTTTTCAGTAATCGATATTATGTTATCTCTTATAAAAACGTCATCAACATTGAAAGCAGCTGACTTGTATGCAGAAAAAGTTGAAAACAAAAAGGGATTTAAGAAGTAATTTAAAGAAATAATTAATAAAAAAAACTTAACAGGCTTCATTAGTCTTTACTTTCTGTTGCTATTCTGTGCCGTTCCTTTCTGTATAAAATTTTTTGCAATTACTTTGTGAAAAAAATCAGCTGGCAACCTATAGAATTGATTACGCTTGTACACAAAATATCACAACACACTAATACATACACACTTTTGGCTGTCACTTAACGTTGAATTCTATTTTCTACAGATTTGTCCGCAACAGAACAGAACGAAAAAGGAAAAACTAACCACACATACAGATTTTCAGCTCAACAGGAACAAAACAGCTGATTCAGAACAGAACAGCACGTACAAACTAATTCTGCCTTAACAGTGCTAAGCAACATAAAAAGAAACAATAAACAGTAAAAGTGAAATTAGTTACTTCTTTTATTTGTTTTAAAGACGTGTTTACATCTTTGAAGAACTAAAGCCTGGCCGAACGCCATTAAAGCTTAATTAACAGTGGTAGACACCATACAAACACTTCGTATCTCTTTTTTCTTTATTTATTTAAACTTAACGCGCTAAAATTGGCGTCGAACGAATATGACATTGATCATGGTGACGAAGTATTTTAGAATACCTCCAAAGTGAAAGAAAACATATGTTTTCTATCACTCATCTCCAACGTAGTATTTTAGAATAGCAAAAAGTGACTTCCCGAATAGACCTGATTATTACTATTTTTTTTTAAATATAAAAATTAAATGAAAGTATTGTACAATATTTTGAAAAATATATGAAAAAATATGTGTTGGATATAATGTATGGAACAAAATCATAAAGCAAATACACGCACCTTCTAGCAGAGACTATTACTAATAATTGTTTTAAAGAAACACAACTGCGGCTTTTTTCCGTCCATAGACAAGACGGCACAATCGTCGAACAGAATTAGGGCATAAGGGTCGTATTCAAAAAAACTTAACAAAGCTTTGAAAAGCAATGTTAAGTAAAGTTGTATTCAAAAAAAAAATTATTATATCAAAATTCTAAAGTAGGCACCAACGTTTGTTAAGGCTACTTTAAGTTGATATTTCCATAATGTGTATTTTGTACCTCAAATATTTTTGTTAATATAGCACATATTGATTCATGTTACATCTGAAAATGAAGCTAGAAGTGCCTGCTCTTATCTTAAATTTATTATTTCTGTCATGTAATGGGAAACATCACCAAATTATCCAACTGATTCGAAATACATAGCAAAATCCATAAAAAATATTAAAATAAATACAATTATACAAAAATATTTTAGTGATGTACATTCAAACAAAACGAATCGAAAAAAGCTGGATATTCAAATACTCATTTCGTTCGAATAAAATAAATTGAGATAATTTTTCTATGCTCAACATATTTTTTTTTTTTTACTTTTACTTCATAAAAATGTTTATCTGTTTTGCTTCCATGTCAGAAGCTTATATTTTATAAATTAGGTTGCTTAACTTCAAGATAATAAAAATGTATATAATAAAATAAAAAATTAGTTGAATACTCGAATGAAATTTTATTCGATGTTGTACATCATAAGCTGTGAAATGGTTGTTGAACACGGTGGTGTTACCAGAATTTATTATTAAATCACAAACTAATTAAAGTTGTCTTTTGAATACAATTTCTTAACAAAGTAATGTTAGCCTTAAATTGCTTGGTAACTACTACGAACTTTAAAGCTCAAGTAAAATATTTTTTTGAATAAGGCTGTAAGTCTTTTGTTTTCAAAATCAATAACACTGCGTTTAAAAAATTAAGGGAAAAAGAATTGTTTTTGTTTTTTTTTTTAATTATAAATTTAAATTAAATATTACTTTAGCTTTAAAGTTCATAGTAGTTGATAAGCACTTTAAGGCTAACAAAGCTTTGTTAAAAAATCATATGCAAAAGACAACTTTAAATATTTTGTGATTTAATAATAAATACTGGTAACACCACCGTGTTCAACAACCACTTCACAGCTTATGATGTACAAAATTTAATACAATTTCATTCGGGTATTCAAATATTTTTTTTATTTTATTAAATAAATTTTTATTATCTTGAAGTAAAGCAACCTAATTTAAAAAAATATGAGCTTCTGACTTAATAGGAAAACAGATAAACACAACCATGAAGTAAAAGTAAAAAAATGTGAAAAATTATCACAATTTGTTTTATTCGAGTGAAACGAGTATTTGAATATCCAGCTTTTTTCGATTTGTTTTGATTGTATGTACATCACTAAAACATTTTTGTATAATTGTATTTATTTTAATATTTTTTATGGATTTTGCTATGTATTTCGAATCAGTTGGATAATTTGGTGATGTTTCCCATTACATGACAGAAATAATAAATTTAAGATAAGAGCAGGCACTTCTAGCTTCATTTTCAGATGTAACATGAATCAGTATGTGCTATATTAGTAAAAATATTTGAAGTACAAAATACACATTTTGGAACTATCAACTTAAAGTAGTCTTAACAAACGTGGGTGCCTACTTTAGAATTTTTATACAATAATTTTTTTAGAATACAACTTTACTTAACATTGCTTGGCAAAGCTTTATTAAGTTTTTTTGCATAAGACCCATAATCTTTAAATAATCAAAATTTATCCCCTGCTTCCACAAGTCAGATAGTCGTCTAGTCTAGAAAATTTTTATGAAAATCACTCAAACAAATTTTTCACTCAAGTCGACCGTCTGGGTTGTGTAAACGGGTGGTACATCTTAAGCAGTTAAAGATTATTTTATTTTTTGTTACATTTAAATGTTGTTATTTATAAGAGTTTTTCAAAATATTGTTGTTTACTTCTTTGTCTGTTTGTCTGTGCGTTTGTGCAGCCACTTTGCAGCGTCTGCCAAGCCAATCGTCATCTTTATTTTTAAAATATTGACTTATTGATTTGGGCTTTTTTAAATTTATTTGCACGTAATATTTAGCAATTTAATTTTGTTTTTATCTCTGTTTCTCTTCTCTCTCTCCTCGCCTTGTCTGTTAGTAACGCATTTAGCGCGATTTTTAGTAAATGTGGCTGTAAGTGTATTTGTATTTTAATCTTCTTTACAAACTTAATGTTTTTCCCGTTTCTTCTCGTTCAGCAAACACTAGTTTAAGGTTGATAATATATACGATTTTTGCGTGACAAAATATTGCTTCATTCTCAATTTTCGACTACTTTGACTGCTACGAGCATGTTTTGTCGATGCATTTGCAATATGCAAGATTAATTGTTTAATTTTGTTGAATTTTTGTTGGGTGTTGAGCAATGGCAATTTATTAAATCGATAATTGTGTTTTTTTATTTATTTGCTAATATTTTCAAGCAAATTTAAAGTTTTTTTTTATAAAATGTAAGATAACTTAAAACGAAATCGAAAAAATTCTTTTTACCTGACTTTAGCTACTAAAACCCAAAAATCAGTATAGCCAATTTTTTAGGGTTCTGTACACCAAGAGTAAAAAGTACGATGTCCGTCTGTCCGGTTGTGTGCCACAGACTATTTTCTCGAGAATCGTAAGAGCTATGGAGACCTGAATATGTAAAACTTTGGCCGCTACAACAACAAATATATCGTGCCATAATCGCCAAAAAAAAAAACTTGAGCAACATAATTTTCGAATTAACTTAAGCCTTATTTTTATAAGCCAGATAGTCAACTAACTCGCCAAGAAAATGTTTATGCAAACCACTTCATTTTGAATTATTTGGTTGTTGCGGCCTTTTGGATTTAAGGTGACGATATGTACTTAATTTGTTGAACAGCATTATTTGTTTAAGTTGTAAGTTGTACGGTTCATTATATTAAATGTATTATGAAATCTTATATTTTCTGAGTAAGCGATTTGTGTACAAAATAATTTGCCAATAATAATTTATTTATGTAATCACATATTTGTTGTATGAAATTTTAATTATGTACTCGTAGTTTTTTTTTTTTAATTTCAACTTTCTTTCAACCTTAAAAGTTCAGTAAAAAAAATTCGTACACTACACTATTAAATATAACCCTTTGCCTTTTGCATAAAAATTCACTTATGCACTCAATACTGGTATTTAATTATTGAATAACTTTGTCCACAAATTTCTTAATCTCGTATTTTTTTTAGACCAAAAAAAAAGTGCCACTCACTTTCATTAATTAGCTTAATTAATTTCGCCATTGTTATAAGGTGACAAAATATTAATTTTTATTTCACTTACTTGGCGGCAAGTGAAAATATTATTTTTTTTTTTTTTGTATAAAACACAATTTATTAAACAAATTATGTATGTTTTATAGTTGATGCAAAAAAAAATTATAAAGTCATAATCATAGACCATAAATAAAAGTTGGTTAAAGTATTGTTGCTACAAACATGCATGCATAATTACTTCTCGCATTTGATAAGGCAAATTCGTCATGTGGTCAGAGGCAGCAAGTTAGTTGAAAAACATTGACATGATATAAATATAGAAGGTACTTCCGTTCTCTCTTTGTTTTTAAAAATAAGTATTTTTGAAGTTTGTTTTTGAGAGAAATAAAGAATAATGCTCCCATATAGTAAAAAATTTAAGTCTTCGCCTAGAAATTTTTTTTACAAAAATGTGTAATTTTCTTAACAAAAATTTGGGAATAAATAAAGTTATATACAGAACTACATATCTGTGAAGTTTAAAAAGTGATTATGTAATAACGTATCTCATATTTTTAAGTTTTTCGCTCAATACAAATCTTTTAACTATATTTTCATCTAAATTTGGCGATGAGAAACCAAATTGATTGATGATTTGGATTATTTGACAACGAATTTTCATCAAGTTTAACAAATAGTAATTGATATTGCATTCTGTTTAATTTACATAATTGCTTAATTCACAAAACCCCTTGTATTTATCTCTGTATCGATTGTATTATCATATTAAATACAAGAGTGTAACATTTGTTGTATGAAATTTTCATACAAAAATGAAATACACTATTACACTTTTATTTCGTATGTTTTTAAAATGTTGTATTCAAAGAGAGGCTCTCTGAGAGAATTTGTATGTAGCTTGTTCTTCTTTTTCATTTAAAATACGAAATACATTAATACACAACACAGAGGGTGTTCACAATTAAAAAACCAAAAGTGTATTTGATACACAAATACACGATAAAGATTGTTGTGAATTAAGCAAATATGTTTCTTGTTGATTGTAACATCCCTTTCTAAAAAAAAAAATTGGTGTAATAATCGGTCAGATCATTTAGCAAGTCTATTTCACAGATCTTATAGGCTCTTAGCCACTGTTGGCGAACACCAGGAAATGCAGGGAATTTAAAATATGCTGCACTCTTATTTCTTTACTTATGCCCTAATTTAGTAAGAAGATTTAGGAAATTTTTTTGTTTGAAAATAATTTTCTTGTTTTAATTGTCTAAATTATTTGCTTCAAAATGGTTGTTGTCTTTGATAATGAAAAATTAAAATATTATTACCATGTTTTTAAGACATAAAAATAAAATAAAATTACTATACAAAAGTTTAAAAAATAAAGGAAAAAATATGTGTTGGATATAATGTTTGGAGCAAAATCATAAAGCAAATACACGAACCTTCTAGCATAGACAATAACTAATAATTGTTTAATAGATTCAGCTTCTTTTTTTCGTCCATAGACAAGACGATACAATCGTCGAACAGAATTTGGGCATTAGTTGCTTAATTTATACATTCTGTATTTTATAAAAACAATTTCGAAATAATTTTTGAAAAAAATTTTCAAACAAACAGGAAACAGAGGGGGATATATTAAATTAATACGGTAGCACGATTTTAAACTTCACAATACTTATACTTGTCAGATGGTGAATGTCAAGAAAAATTGAGAGAATAGCAGTACCTTCTATATTTATATCATGATTCAGTGCATAGAATTCAGCCTTAATTTTTATAGAGTGATAGATATGAGTATAATTGCGTTTTCTTTGCTAGGAAAACATTTTACATTTATTGCACTTTTTAATGAAAATTCCAAACAAAATGGTTTTTAAAATAAAGAGTTTATTAGAATTTTATTATATCAACCCTTAAGAGAGTAAATTTTTACTTTAAACGAATGCTAAGTTCCATTTTTTTCTTAATAAAAATTTTAAAATTGTTGCATTTTTTCCAGCTTATTTTTTTTTTTAGTTTTGGCACTTGTACCCCTTTGCTGTTGAGCCCCTTAGTTGGCAATTTGCCATGTAAAAAATATTATTGAGGAAAAATTTTATAACAGAGTCCATACGCCACTTGTGCTAAGACTTATGGAAGACAAGTAAATAAAAAAATTTCTGACACTGGCCTCGAACAAAACTGCGGCGATTGTTCTACAATACGGCACATTGACCATATAAATAACTTGCAGTAAATATTCTTAAACAAATTGCTCAACATGTATAGAATTTTATGAGATATGCGATATTATCTTCAGCTTCCATCGGCTTACACTACAAGAAGAGTTAGTTTGCTTTTTCAATACAAAATAAATAGAGGTCGTAGACAAAAGGATGCTATAAAAAAATTATATTTATCAATATTTTCTGCTAACATTTCTCACTTGCGTGAAGAATGATGTAATTAATGCGAAAGAAAAAAAATCAGAGTTCCCGGCAATTCCCAAAAAATTCCGAAAAATCCCAAAGATGGGAATTTTTTATTTTTACTGCATTTTCCTTACTTTTCGCTAAGCGCATACAATTTCTTTTGGAAATATTTAAAACCATATCATGCCGTAAGGTGGCCTTGGAGTTTAACGGTCTAATTCATAAACGATTATTAACAATTCAATAACACATTAATAGTCAAAAATCGCTAAATGTGTATTCATAAATGATTAATAGCCTATTAGGCGTTTAATAACAGTCCAATTATGAATAGCAATTCCCCGGGAGTTTTTTCCCTTTTCCCATTCCTCCTATTATAAATTAAAATTTTCCCGGGAAAAACTCCCTGGAGAAAAAGTAGGTATTCTAAATATGAGGGAGAGGGAGAATTTCTTGAGAGTTTTCTCCCCAAACATTTTGAAGGGAACTAATGCAAAAATTTAAAAATCATATTAATAAATGTTGAAAAACAATAGTATAAGCATATATTTAGAACAAAAAGTTTAAATAAATACCGAATTATTATATTTCCCTTTTGTATTTTGTATTTTTGCATTTTTTTTAATTTTGTAAAAAAAAATATATGTAAAATTTACTTTAGTATGTGAACACAAGAGATTCATAATCCATTCAAAAATATGTTGCACGGAATTATTGTTAACAATCATGAAGCTTATTTACTAATCTTATCTTAAAAATAAATATTTATAAGTCCCAAATCACACTATGCAAGTCTTAATGCTAAGCTGATTAGTTTATTAGGAGAGAGAGAGACGAGGGGAATTGAAACATTTCTTCCCCCCCCCCCCCCGCCCCCCCGTCTCACTCTCCTAATAAACTAATCAGCTTAGCAATAAGACTTGCATAGTGTAAATAGGGACTAACTTATAATTCAGTACGACTGCAAAAATAAAGTGAACAAAACCAAGGTACTCGCAAAATCGAAAACATTTATAGCGAAAGAATTATTCGCGATTGCGATTTGGTGAAAAGGGAAAATACTTCGGGAGAAAAAAATGTTCACGACAGGGATAATTAAGAAATATACAAACACACAAATACAAGAGCCAATGCAGTCGCCAGATACAAACAAAAACAATAACAAATATTTAATGTTCTCCTGTCAAGAGAAATTACATACAAACTAGTATCCTGCACAAGATATCTTATAAGAAGTTTCAAGACATGAGGGATTTTTCAAATGCTTTACTACAGCGAAATCTTATAAAACAAACGTTAACAACACTGTTTGCAGGAAATTTGTTTCAGTATTGTAGGTATAAGAGTAAAGAAGAAAACACTTCGTGATAGAAGAATTTGTGATATTTGCTTCTTTCTACGCATGAGCGCGTGTACAAACGTCATGCCATGTATGTGTGTATGATCTTTTATTTTTCTGCGCACATGCAAAGGCATTCATTAAGATTAGTTGTATGCGGTTAATCACATAATAGCTTACCATCTACATATTACACACACACTCAGACGTACAATATGAAAAATAACAAGCATACACTAATCAACAGTACTTCTTTTGAGTGTTTGTTACAAACAAGCTATCTTGGCGACATCGCTTGTTAACACTGATATACACGTACACCAATCCATCGTACTTCGCTTATAGTACGACAGCATTTATTATTGGTTTAGTATAATACATGCGACGTGAGTACATTTAAAAATCATGACGTATTTACATTTAAAGACTGTTTACGCAGGTCTCTAATACAAACCATTAGAACGAACTAATGGATGTTGCTAACATTCTTCTGGAAAATATTGTGTAAAGAACAGATATGTTAACATCGTACTATTACAGCACTGAATTATTTAACATAGTGTTTTAAAAGCTTTTAATATTAGTGTTGTAGGTAAAATATTGAAGTTATTCAATTCGCCTGCAGGGGAAAAGTGAAAAATCCTCGTGAAAAATATTAATCATGATAAGAAAAGTCCAAAAAAAACTAAATATTTTAAAGGGAAAAATTATTCACGATTGCACGATTGCAATTTGGTGGAAAGGGAAAATATTTCAAGGGAAAAAATATTGACGATAGGGGGGATTAGTTATAAATAAAATGAACAAATGAACGAGTTCGGCCCAAGTCTAGTTTCAATGCTGTCTCTGCACTTGTATTTTAAATTTCATGAAAGACTTTTAATAGTGAAAAAAAGGATTCATTGCTGGTGTCTGTTACGTATCCTGTTTCTGTTTTATTCCAATAGAATAAGTTTGCTTTCAGACACATACGTACATAATTTTTTTATTTATTGCATGAGTAATTTTGCATAAAAATCAAAATTTATTCACTCAATATAAATATCGAATAATAACCGCGATGTATATTTTTATTAGTCAATTATTATTCAATTCTCATAGTTCCTAGGTCGAATATAGGGCATCATATATTTTTTTCTGAGAAAATTATTTATTAACAATCGTAGATAATTGATTTTGGTAAAAAAAATATGAAAATCAAAAATTATGTTTTTTACGCTTTTTTTTAGCGGTTTGGCATCCTTATTAGTATAATTTGCTTAAAAAGTTTTGAATTTATTAAATTCCTTTTGTAACAACTTCAAATATTTACTAATTTGCGTAAGATTTGGTTATTTGATTTGATTTGGTTCATTATGAAAGTGGTCTAAGTCATATATTTCTCTGGTCGAGATATTTAGTAGGTCACATTTGAAAAAATCAAAAAATATTTTTATGTTATACAAAATTTTAATATAGAGTTCTGGGCTCGAATAGTATAAATTTATTGAATATTTGTTAAATATTTATTGAAGTTTTTTTAATATTTATTTAATATTTCGAAGCAATATGTATGTTTGTATGTAGTTAAATATTACAGCACCCGGTTGTTAATTAATTTACAAGTCGCAAATATTGCAAGAGACCTGGAAAGTAATCACATTTATTTTTTTTCTTTCTGCTTTCTGTTTTTATTCATTTATTTTTAATAGTAATATATTCATACATATTCATTTATTAAAACTTTTATGAATTTTTTTATTGTGTTTTTTATGAAAGGTCTATGGTACTTGTAATTACATGTCTCGTTTCAACAATATTTATTCAATTGTTTTTCTTCATAAATATACAGCAATAAAAAAAGTAAAAGTCGCGTACGATTTTAATATGTATTAAAGACATAAAATTTTTATGCACAAAATTAAGCTAAAGTACAAAATTTACTACTAATAGTTGAACAAATTTTGAAAAGATTATATAAAATTTTAATATACATTTGACTTCCAGTTTTATTTCAAACAAAACAACAGACGAAAGAAATTTTCATATATAAACCATCGAAAAAAAAGTAAATTTGAAATTTTTTTGTAATGATTTTGCTTCATATGTTTTTCATGTTAATTTAACATGATTTACAATAGCTTGCAAAGAAAATTTTACCTTTTGAAATAAATAATAATTTTATTTCATATTGATTTAATATTCCAGTAATTTAAAGTCAAAATTAAAAATCATATTGAATTAAAGTAATTTAATGTTAAAAAAACATGAATTTAATTTAATGTAACCAATTTTAATAGTTAGTTAGCTTATGTGATGCGTATTGGGCACATGCATCACATAAGCTATAAAAAAATGTATGTTGTTGGCTCAAGCCGGTTCGACTCATCCCAAACGTCTTTAAATTAAAATTTACCCCGTTTGTGTAAAACGTTTGAGTTAAAAATCTTGGCGTTTTTGTAATAAACTAAAGGAAACTTGTACAACTTTTCTTTAATCTATTACAGAAACGCTAAGATTTCTAACTCAAACGTCTTACACAAACAGGGGGTTAAACTCGAACTCATTGCATGGTAGTCAACGCTCTTAGCGCTGCCATTCAAAATAACCTTTTCTTTTATTTATATATACAATAAAAAATTCCATCATGAATTATTAAGTTTTAATTCAACATGATTTACGGCATTTTTCGCAATGTACAATTAAAAGCTAACAGAAGCTTTAACGACATGTTTTGTATGAAGAACTTGCAGTTAAGGTTCACGTTAACTCTTAAGCATACATTGTAAAAAGGGACGTTAATTGATAATTTAACATAAAGGGCCTATGCCAAACGGTAGCAAAGTACTAGCGTAAGTAAATTTTTAACACTTCTAAAGTGAATAAAATTTCACTAGCCCTGGGGGCTAGTAGAATTTTTGACACAACAGATAAATTTTTGACAAGCAGCAAATAAGGAGCATGGTATCATAAAAGGTAAAACCACCGCCGTGGCGTTCTGGCCGTCGCTCAATACATAGATTTTTACGACTCTTAAATGTATTTAGACTGTGAAAAATGCATTGTTTATTTTAATTTGCGAAAAATTTTGCATCATATAAATAAAATTATATAATTTTTTGCTACAAAATATTGTTTTATATAAAAATGTCCCTTTAAAAAATTGTTGGCTTGTAGTCAAATATTTTGCTTCGCCGCCACAGCAAGTATTTCATCAGCTTCTTTCTATGCTAAAGCGAATTTGGCAAAATTTTACATTGTCAAAAAAGATATCATTTGGCACAGCAGAAAAATGAAATTTTTTCCCCACAGGAAAATATTTTTTTACCATAGTACCTTTCTACCGTTTGGCACGCGCCCTAAGTTACAACATCTTAAATTAAAGTTATAGTCTTTTTTTAAACAAACTCAAGCTCCCGAAGCTTCTTTGACTTGTCTGCAAAGACACCGAGAATCCAAATTTGCGAACATCCGACTCCTTACTAGCAATCAGCAGGACGTTGTAATACTCGTATGTACGAAGTTTGTTGTGTATTTCCACAACACGAACATCAAAACAAACGACATCTACACAAGAATAAGTGTTTTTGGGTTATAAAAAAGCAAGTAAACAACATATTAATTTTTTTAATTTTGAATCAACATTTTTTCATGTTGATTTTACATTAATATTTTTTCTGTGTGTGCTCTTAAAATTTTCATTGTACAAAAATGTTTCCTAAATGTTGCAAATTTTGGATATTGTATTATTGCTTTTGCAAATAATATTGAAATTACTAAAAATAAATGGAAATAAAAGTGTAAGCACTCCAGCCACTTTTAGCGTCCTTTTGATCTGCGTTCCTTTTTAACCGATTTCAAAAAAAAAAAAGGAAGTTATCAATTCGTCTCTATTTTTTTGTACTGATACTTCATAGCTCGGTTCATATTAGACCGATTGTAAAAATTCTTTCATTGTGTATAGGGTAAAGCTTCCCATTAGTTCCATTGTAAAAAAATTGGGCGGAAACACGCCTACAAATTTGTATTTGATTTTATGATATTCTACTTATTTTATTGCTGCAAAAGCTAGCAAACACCTTTGGTTCTAGTAATTACACAATTTTAAAGTTGAAAAAATGGGCGGAGCTACGCCCATTAAAATAAATTATTACATTTTACGTGGTTCTGCTTAACCGATTCTTACGAAACTTTCCGCACACCTTGTGCTCAAAAATAGACACAATCTTTCATTTAAAAAAATGGGTGAAGTCACGCCCATTAAAATTGTACTGTAGCGATTTTTACAAAACTTAAGACACTCCCTGAGCTCTGAAAAACAAAAAATCTTGCATTTAAAAAATTTATTAAAATTTAATTTTGTGTCTCATATTTTTTTTTCGAAAATGTTCTTTGAGATCTTTGCATTGAAGTCGGTTTTTTAGCAGAATTATTAAATATTGATTCAATCTATTTTAAGCTGCTGTTTCTTTAACGTCTTCTCGTTTGCCCATTTGTATTGAAAATTAAAACAAATTTGAGTGTATTGTGTTTGTTTTCAGTATAGTAAATAGGCAGACGAGAACTTTTGATTGTCTTTGATAAAATTGCACTAATTTTTATTTATTTTTTTTTTTAATAAAATTTTTTCTAGACGAGTCGACTGCCTCTGACTTTAGCCTTATCTTCTTGCAATATTCTCTTCAAAGATACCTGAAATTTTTTAAATAAAAATATAACATTTTATTTTTATATATTTTCCTAAGTTGTTATTTTACCTTTAGCAGCTCTAAAAAAGGTTTAATATTTTTGGCATTTAATATTATAATTTATTGTACCATTATTACTTAAGTTAAATAATAACATTTTAGCACACTTCCCAAAAAGAAATACTACAAAAAAATGGCCATAAATCATTTAACTAATTGCCACGATTAAACAACTCAACAAAACAAAAACCCTTAACGACTTTAATGTTTTACAACAAACCAAACAGACAGTCTAATTAACAGAATTTTGTTTAGTTGTTATATTTACATAAATTACTATGTTTTTTCTGGTTTCGCAAAATGTTTTAAATAATTGCAAGAAATTATTTTAGTTTTTGCATTTTCATAAAAAAAAACCGCCAAAAATTTACCCGCCTTATCACGGCCACAATATTGTAGTTTGCATTAAGGAAAAGACTTTCACGGTTATTATGAAGTTCAAATTATAGTTGATGGTGGTGATGGTGTTTGTGTTTTAAGCCATTTTCTTTGGGTTGCAAAAGCAACACTAAAATTATAATTTAGGCGATTGCAAGTGCAAAAAAAAAGATTGTTAACAAATTATATCTTTGGTATAAGTTTAAGTGCAAGGTGTGTTTTTTTTTTCTTTCTTACGAAGTTGTTACAATTTGATTGAGGGAAATAATGGGAAGGAAGATTGGCATCTTTAATAATTATTTTGTATTTAAGTTTCCAGGGAATTGCGCTATTATCTGGAGTGGTTTACAGGTTTATGTTTTATATTAAAAAAATAAGAGATTTAAATTTAGCGGAATGTAAAAGAATACTGAATAATATTTATGAAGAATTGTTGTCTGTTACTGGTTAACCCCCTGTTTCCGCAAGCCAGTCAACTGATTTGAGTCGAATTGAGAAAATGTATATGAAAAGCACTAATTTTTTTTATAGTGATTTTCATAAAAAATTTTCTAGATGAATCGGCTGCCTGGTTTGTGGTCGATATGCATGCACTTTGTTTCTGCTTAAAAAATTCGTCACACACAAGTTTACAAAATTCGTGCTAAATTTCCGTTTTAAATCACCTCCGTTCTTTTTTTCTTTTTAAAATTCATGTCATTTTGAAGATGACACATTTCCAAAAATGCATTAAATTTTGAACTGCATTCGCGTTTTTTGGTGCTAACAACAAAATAACAATAAATGATAATAAATATGGAAATTTTAAAAACAAGTTTTTCAAATAAAAACCCCAGATATTTATATTTTTTTTTTCAAATTATTTCTAATTCAGTTTTATTTTTAGCTTGACAAAGTTAATGCTAACAGCAAAAAAAAATTAAACTGACTTTAACTAAGGCCTTAAACGAAAAGAGACATTTTATATTTATAAAAGATATATTTTCAATAGTTACATACATACATATCGAGCCTTATTTTCGATTTTGTCGTAAGCGACAAAAATTAAATTGTTCACGAGAAGGTTTTTTTAAAATATTCAAAAATGTTTTTGTACGTAAATTGGCGCTTACGATAAAATTGTACAGCCCGTATCTTAATGTTATCAACAATTTTGATATTTTGACAATTCTAAACTATGGATAGGCCCATAAAATATTAATTTCAATTAAAATCTCTATTTTCGATAACGTCGCTTACGATAAAATCGAAAATAAGGCTCGATATAAACACAAAACAACAAACAGTTTTTTTAATAAATTCCAAAAAGGGTATTTTAAAGTTGTAAATTAAGCTTGATATTTTTTTTTAATAAAAAATGCAAATTTGTGATCACTTGCTTAAAGTTCATCAAACTTTCATTCATGCCCTTTTATAGAATCTTATTGTTTTAGAAGAGAATTATCGTATATAAATGAAAGCATAAAGGTTTTTGGAGGTGATATTTCATCAAAAATGGTAAAGGGTATATACAGGTTTGTCATTCCGTGTGTATATTCCACAATATTAATATGAGAAACATAAAGTATATATATTCTGGGACCTCAGGAATAGGGAAGACGAATCAGAGATGTCCATCTGTCTGTCTGTACGTGAAATCGGTTTTCCGAAGCTCCCGGATAAGCTAGAGACTTCGGTCTTGAACTGCTGTGTCAGAAATGATGCGAAATATATTGGTATTGAAAATCAGTAAAATCAAAAAATTTTCACCAAAAAAATATATAGTTTGATATAGCAGAATAGGAACAATTGATATAAAATGGGGAAAAAATTATTTTTTTTTTATTCGATGAATATAGCATAGGGCGGCTATTTGCCATCGGAAACTCATTTTGACCAAAGTTGAGTTGATATGTTTAGAATATAGGCTCTCGATATATATATTTCAGGTTTGTAACTCTTACACTTTTCCAGACGGACAGCGCAGCGGATCCAATAGGGCTCATTTTCACCTTTGGTGTACAGAAACTTAAAAATCAAAAAGATGACTCCAGAGTTGGAAAACTGGAACTTTATTTGGTATATAAAAATAGCCTACTGCAACTATTTTATTCTTTTTCGCAATAAATTGGTATAAAAAATCAGAAAAATATAAAATGCTGATGCCAGGGTAGGTAAACGACCTTTTTTTGTATATTAAAGTAACCAGGCCAAATTATTATTTTCTTTTAATTAAGAAATTAAATATAATTAATGTTTTAGAGATTCAAGTTCGGTATACAAAATCAAAAAAATGAAAAACACAGCTCCAGAGCTGGAAAGTTTAAACTCTTTATGTTAGTAACTGAAAAAAAACAAATTTTTAATTTAAAAGTATTTTACGCTACATTTACACATGAAAGTACTTTCTTGAAATTTCTGTATACATATTATGAATAAAAATTTTAATGAAACAAATGACTTTCATGAAAATTTCTTGTTAATTTTCATAGAAAAGTGAAAGTTCATTTTAAAAATTTCGTCGAAAAGTAAAGTTGAAAAAAATTGTTTTGTTCACGTCTTAATTAGAGTTGCCCAGAACCACACCTACACAAATTTATGAGGCAATAAATTGGGAATAAATATTATTGTTAATATTTTAATAATTTTATTGTTTTCAAAGACATGAAGAAGTGTCTTCTCCATGTATATTTGGACATAAGAGATTATAATTCTTTAAACATTTACACAAAATAAGCATAATTTATAATAACTATTTACCACAATCCTGTATATTTGTACAAATCTTGAAAGGGGGTAACACTGTTATCACTTTTTCCGTTTTACTTTCTGAAAACATCAAAAATTTACTTTCTTGAAAAAATCGTTGAAAGCTGACTCGAAATTAAAAACAATGTGAGTGTGGTAGTGAAAAAATGTGATTGTATTGCTACTTTCTTGCAATTAGTTTCATGTGTAAATGGTAGGTTAGAAAGGGATAAATTAGTATTAAAAATCAGAAAATCCCAAAAAGGGTTCCAGGTCTGGAAAATTTGATTATTTTTTTTTTTTTGTGAAAAAAGTAACTAAATAAAAAGCCATTCTTAGTGCTTTTTTTTATGGGAATTGTTATAATTTAAGTTTAACATTTGATAACGCACTACAAATTCCAAAATATTATTTTATGCGTCAAGGAGGCGTATGCAATTTTTGAAGCTATAAGTAGTAGCCATTAATCACTAATAAGATTCTGTTACATTCTGGCTATAATACCACATCACCTTTATTTATAAATTAGTCGCTACAATTTAGTGGCTAGTGCGCTAGTCATGACTATGCCTTCGTCACTTGAACTTTCCGATAACTGACACAAAAATGCCTGATGTTGTGATTTATCGGAGACCGTGCTCGAACTCGAGAAATTCTGTTTAGTAGTCCACGCGCTAAGTACTTCAGCTAAAGCCCCTCCCTTCACAAGATTAAGCGTGCTTTTAAATCAAATTTAACAAATATATTTTGCATAATAAAAGACTTTAAAAAAAATTTATTTTCAAAAACCTGGTTTATTTTAAACAAATACAACAAAACTGGTAAAACTATAAAACCAAAGAAAAGCTATAAAATTATAAAATATAGAATATAAAAAAAATAAAATAATTGAGTGATTAAAGTTTATTAACCTACAAAAAGTGAAACAAGAGAAATAGTGAAAAGCACGAAAAGCTGAATATTTCATTAAAGTTTCCACAGAAAATTTACTACTCGTAACATAGTTAAGGCAAATAAAAATAAATTATTAACAAAATTAATCAAATCGCCAACATAATATTACTAACATAAAAAAGTTTGTTACAAAAATAAAAGATTTCATGATGCCGCCTCGCTTTAAGCCCCAAACTCTTCAGCACTTTTTCGCTTAATGCATAAAAAATCATCAGCTGCTTGCTGCTATCATAAATTATATTTTTTTTTTTTTGCATTCTGCTTTAATAATTTATTAAGATGTTTTTAATTTTACTTTCGTTCACTTTCATTCATATATTTATTTAATTTCTTGCCTTGCGGCTCCTAAAAAAAAAAGTAAATAGGTGTAAAGAATGAAGTTAGAAAATCGTTAACAAAAGAAAATTTTATTTCTTTTTAAAGATTTTATAACAGTAAATGAAAGTTGAAGCAGTTTGATTATATAAAATAGATTAAGAAAGTTGTTTAAAAAAATATTCAATATGCCTCTTACTCTTAATCTTTGTTAAAAGTATTAAAGATTATTCTTTATTTTAAGGCTCATCAATAGGTTTTTGTTATATATTCAAATTTTATTTTTGTTTATCGTAAACAAAAAGAAAATACACAATAAAATATTAATGAAACTTTTTTCAAAACTGATAAATATGCCTGTAATTTTTATCTGCTGATTTGTTACAACAAACTAAAGACTTAGAAAACAAACTTCTTATTAAAATTCCAGTTGGGATTTTTTTTTTGTTCCCTAGACCTGAAACAAAGCTCTTAACAATAACAACAAAGTTGTACAATTTACTTTTACTGAATAATATATTCCAACAAATTTTTATTGAAATCAAAAGTTTTTTTTTCAATCACAGTGAAAAATTTATTTAAATGATTAAATTTAAACCGGTTCATAAAATTTAATATAACTGGAGCTGAAAATACATAAATTTTGTAATTATTTTATTCAAACAAACTGATTTGAATTATATTTCTATAACACACGGCGTAAAATCGTTTGCAAAATGTAGCAGATGTTTAAAATCGTTAAGAAGGTGGGAGCAAAAAACACTTGAACGGAGATGATAAGGAATAAATTGTATCATTAATCTTTGAAATCAAAAAAGCCCCACAGCTAAAATAAACATCAGACTTGACTTAAACACCAGTACTTGGATGTAGTAAATTTGATTGCGGTAATCGTATCTATAATATTATCGTATCATTATATTATCAACTTTCCTATCCAGCAACATATTTTAACGATATTCCCTATCGGTTGCAGTAAAATAAATTAAAATCGCTAATTAAAATTCGTTGATTTATTTTTATTCTTCTTTTGATATTTTTTATGCAGAGATGTCCCAAATTACATTAAATGGTGATCAAAACACAGCCTGCAAAAAAGAGATTATACTTATGCTAACTTCATGCCAGTTTCTGCTTATACATATGACCGATAGTGTTCCGTTTAAGTGCTTAGAATAGGTTTGTGGGGCGGTATATCTCCCATACCCAGCAAGAAACCGTAAAAGATAGTGACATGCAATTTCCGCAGTTTGTGTAACTAGTTTTGAAAATGTAATTTTTTAAAAATTTTCTGGTACTTATTGGAAAAATTTTCAAAATGGTACTTTTTGTAAAAAGTACTTTTTTAGAACGGTTTTTTTTGGAAAAAATTTAAAACGATTTTTTGGAGATATTCATTTTGAAAAAAGTACTTTTTTATAAAGGTACTATTTGAAAATATTTATTTAATTTAAAAGAAAAAGTACTATTTGAAAAACGCACTTTTTGAAAGAAATTGTACATTTCGAAAAAAGTACTTTTTAGAAAAGGTACAATTTGCAAAATTTATTTAATTTAAAGGAAAAAAATACTATTTTATGAACGTACTTTTTTATAGAGATTGTTAGTTTTTAAAAAAGTACTTTTTAGGAAAGGTACTATTTGAAAAATCTGTTTAGTTTAAAGGATAAAAGTACTATTTTAAAATCAAACTTTTTGGTTGAGATTGCTTATTTTTAAAAAAAGTACTTTTTAGATAAGGTACTTCGTATTTGAAAAATCCATTTAATTTAAAAAAGTACTATTTTACAAAGGTACTTTTTATTTTTTCTAAACAGGCTAAGAATCGTTTTGATTTTTAATTTTGTAAAATAATATTCATTCTTTGTAAAACTTTTAAAAAATAAACATCTTTTCAACATAAAAAAGAAAAAAGAACTTTTTAGAAAAGGTACTATATATTTAAAAAATCTATTTTAAAGAATAAAAGTACTATTTTAAAAATGTACTTTTTGGAAGAGATTGTTTATTTTCAAAAAAGTTTTTTTTTAGAAAAGGCACTATTTGAAAAATCTATTTAATTTGAAAGAAAAAACTACTATTTGAAAAATCTATTTAATTTAAAAGAAAACAGCACTATTTTAAAAACGCACTTTTTGAAGAAATTTTGCATTTCGAAAAGGTTTTTAGGAAAGGTTTTATTTGAAAAATCTATTTAAAATTAACATTTCAAAATGGAATTTTTGTTTTAGCTTGTTCATTTTTAAAGAAGTGGTTTTTAGACAAAATTATTTAATTTAAAGGAAAACGTACTATTTAAAAAAAGAAATTTTTTGAATAGGTTCTTAATTTAAAAAAAAAAAAATTACGAAAGTTACCATTTTAAAATTACATACTTTTTTAAAGGGGCCCATACACACATACTGCTCATGCTCATGCATGAAAAATCTGACAGTTTTTCAAATGAACAAAAAATGTAAATATATATATATATGACTATTCGACCTTTTTTATTTAACGTATGATGTGGTTTTTATAGAATTACTCTATTCAGGCTTCCAAGGTCATTCAAATTGATTTAAATGCAAATAAAAGACAATTTTATTTCATTTTTTCATATCCGACGTTTCGTTGGGATTTTCCAACATCTTCAGGGATACTATTTTTATTGAAATCTGGTAACATTGATAAATAAAAGAACGATTTTAATGCAACAACAACAATAATAATAAAACAATTAATGTTTTGCTTTAACTTACATACATATACTACCTTCTAATAAAATTTGCATTTAAATTTTAATAATGTTATTTTACGCGACATGACAACATACAACATAAAACACATAATTAAAAAAATAATTGCAAAAATAATCAAAATTGTAAATATCACAGTATAAAGCTTTTCTTAACGTTCTAATATCACAGCTGGAGTTACACTAAAACTTAAATTAATACAATGCTATAAATAGCATTAGTTTTGTCTTTGTCAGTTTTGTTGTTCATTGCTATGTCCATTTTTTGTTGAATACTTAAGCTTTCCAAAGTGTATCTTTTGTTGTATTTTCTCTCTTTGTGTAGTATTTTCACATTTTCCAGATCAGCTGAGTGAGAATAATCCAAACAATGTTGAGCTAGCGCAGTAGATTGTCGTCCTTTTTTAATATCATTCTCATGTTCAGCTACTCTTACTCCTAGATTCCTTTTTGTTGTCCCGATGTAAACTTGTTTACAGCTTTCGTGTGCGTTTCCATTACATTTTATTTCATATACTACATTGCTTTGATCTTTTTTATTTATTTTTGTTTTTAGATTTGTGAACAGTGTATTTGTTGTTTTGTTTGGTTTGTGTGCAAATATAATTCCTTCTTCTTTAATTATCTCTTATTTTATTATTCTCAGTTAGCTTTGGAATATAAGATAAGCTTATATATTTAGTGTTGCCAGATATCGTTTTTGTGTTATTGTTTTTTGTTGCGTTATGTATTGATTTGTCTATTAGATTATTGATCAAATATGTCGGATAATTATTGTTTTTAAGTATTTCTCTTATTAATTTAATATTTTTATCTTTGAATTTGTTATGAGTTATATGTAACACTTTATTAATAAAGTTTGTAATTGTGTTTGTCTTAGGTTTAAAGGGCTGTGTTGAATTATAATTTATTATTCTGCCTGAAGCTATTTGTTTCATGTACCAATCTGTTATAATTCTATCATTGTGTCTTATTATTCTCATATCAAGATAGGGAAGTGAATTGTTTATTTCCTTTTCAATTGTAAATTTCAGTTTGTTATGGTAATTATTAAAGGCCTCCATTATGATTTTCTCGTCCTTTTTTTTAATAATGGCAAATAGGTCATCTACATATTTTGTCAATAATTTTATTTCTATGTTTTTATCTCCTAGTTCTTTCGTTGTTTTTTCTACAAGAGTGTCTAACACAATGTCGGCGATGGTTGGGGATAGAGGGTTCCCCATTGGCATTCCATATGTTTGATTATAAACTGTGCCTTCATATATGAAATAATTGTTTTCATTTAAACAAAATTGTAATAATTTTAAAAACTGTGTTTTGGGTATTTTTGTGTAGTTTTTTAAAATTTCCCATTTCTCCATAATATTTCTTATAGCTAAATGTATTGGTATGTTAGTAAATAACGATACCACGTCCAATGATACAAAGATTTCGTCGTCATCCAAAATAATATCTTCCAATCTCGTTTTTAGTTCTATTGAATTTTTAATGTTGAATTTTGTTGAAATTACATTCTTTAAAATTATGCCTATATATTTAGACAATTTGTAGCATGGTACTTCCACAGATGATGATATTGGCCGTAAAGGCACGTCAGGTTTGTGGATCATCGGTAAGCCGTATAGTCTCGGTGCTGTAGCGTGATCAGAAATTAATCCTGATTTCTCAAATTGAGTAATATATCCCTGTTTGTATAAATACATTATTAATTTGTTGTTTTTCCGTTGGAGGTTCTCTGTGGGGTCTGCACGTAATGTTTTATATGTTGTTTTTATTTGCTAAAAGTTTGTTCATCCCTCTCTTATAGTCTTCTCTATACATAATCACCGTTTTGTTTCCTTTATCAGATTTTAGGATAACTATATTCTCCTTATGTCTACGTAGTATTCGTTTTGTATCTTCATATATATTCAGTATAAATTTTTCTTTTGGGTTGTTTTTTGAAGTCCTCTTGTATGTTAGAATTCTATTTGTTATCCTAGATCTTACAACATCTTTTGCTTTATCATCTGTAAGTGTTTGTACCCATTGTTCTAAATCAGCTACCAAATGAATCGTTGAAAAATTGTCCTTATTTACTGGTAAAGAAAATTTAGATCCTAATGAGAGCAACCATTTTATTTCATCTGTGAATTCAATATTTGTTTTGTTTATAAACCATGAGGGGTTAAACTTTAATTCATATTTTTCAAATTCTTTTCGTTTTAGTTTTCCTATCTTATATCTGATGATATAAAATTCTTATATCTTATATGTTGTTTTTTAATGAAATTTGTTTATTCGTACGTATTTAATGTTGAT
This sequence comes from Tachina grossa, assembly GCA_949987645.1. Lineage (NCBI taxonomy): Eukaryota > Metazoa > Arthropoda > Insecta > Diptera > Tachinidae > Tachina > Tachina grossa. The sequence continues at coordinate 35,192,285 of OX465275.1, forward strand.
TTTAGCTCATGTTTCATGTTGTCTATTTTCTTTCGTGTAACTCCTATGCTTATGTTAGTTTCTTTTATTTCTAAATTAAGAATTTTCTTGTGAAAATTTTGCTCTGTCTTAACATATTCTCGTGATATTTCTGTCGTGCTAAATAGTTTCATCGTATTTTTTGTTGTATTTATTAAGTGACTTGGTGTCAAACAATTTTTTCTACATGCCAGTAGATATTTCAGTCTTCCCATTTGCTTTGCTAAGTTTTTTATGTGTCTGCAGTATTTCTTTAGTAATGTACAAGTTTCTATATTATATTTATATCTTATATGTTTGAAGAAGTCCTTCATTTTACACTTTGGAAAGCTTAAGTATTCAACAAAAAATGGACATAGCAATGAACAACAAAACTGACAAAGACAAAACTAATGCTATTTATAGCATTGTATTAATTTAAGTTTTAGTGTAACTCCAGCTGTGATATTAGAACGTTAAGAAAAGCTTTATACTGTGATATTTACAATTTTGATTATTTTTGCAATTATTTTTAAATTATGTGTTTTATGTTGTATGTTGTCATGTCGCGTAAAATAACATTATTAAAATTTAAATGCAAATTTTATTAGAAGATAGTATATGTAAGTTAAAGCAAAACATTAATTGTTTTATTATTATTGTTGTTGTTGCATTAAAATCGTTGTTTTATTTATCAATGTTACCAGATTTCAATAAAAATAGTATCCCTGAAGATGTTGGAAAATCCCAACGAAACGTCGGATATGAAAAAATGAAATAAAATTGTCTTTTATTTGCATTTAAATCCATTTGAATGACCTTGGAAGCCTGAATAGAGTAATTCTATAAAAACCACAGCGAACAAAAAATGAATTTATTCATTTTTTCTGATATGTATTTTTTTTAAATTTGACGTCTTACTGAAAAAAAGAAAGTAAAACAAACATAAAAGGAAATAAAACAAACAATAAATAAGTTTGGAAGCAAAATGTATAAAGAAAAAATGTTTTTTCTTAATTTCTTGAATTCTACCAATAATTTTTTTTTTTGTTCTCAAGGGCATGTTTATTTTATAAATTTTTATTTTAAATAATGATTGATAAGTTTCTGGTAAAATATCAATCACACACGTATACCAAGGGTTCATCGGCAGTAGCTGCAAGCAGTATGTGTGTATGGGCCGCTTAAAATCGAATTTTTTCAATGAGATTGTTCCATTTTTAAAAAGTACTTTTTAGAACAGTATTACATATTTGAATATGTAATTTAATGGAAAAAAGTAATATTTTGTTTTGAAAAAAAAACGTACTTCATGAAACTAATTAAATTTTCATTCCTCTAAAAAAAATATGTCTACTCATTTACTAAAAAAAAATTAATTTCGAGCGGGCGCGCTTGGGTTACAGCTATTACATGATTATCTGCGGTTTTTATAAATAACAAAAATCGAATTTTTTCAGTAGAGCCAAAAAAAAATTTTTTTTTGGAAGGTAGAACTTGTGTTGTTGGTTTAGGAAAAAATGACTTACATACGTCCATATTTTTCAAGATTTTCTTAGACCATTTTAAAAAGCATTTAAAAAATAACAATTTGACATCGCAAATTCGAATTGAGAAATTTATAAAATATGTTGTTATTGATGAAAACCACATATGTGTATATTATTTTCATCTCGTCTGCCAGAAGCGGTCGTTAGAACACAGTTTAGTCTGGAAGTTTTTGATTGTCTCTTATCTTTCGAATTATAACTTTAGTCAGCGTATCGATTACATTGGTACTACTCGTATTTTTTAAAAATTAGCTTCTCTCGACTTATGCTTTTTTTAATTTCTTCCGCTGATATGTATGATCACCTGTACTAAATATGCAAATATGAAGCTATGTTCATAATTTAAAAAACAAGTGTTACAATTAGCTTTAATTATTCGAAAATGGTCAACTTTGTTTAAGTGTTAATAGTTATAGGATAATGGCTAAGTTATAAAAGAAATTGTTTTTTTATTTTTTTTTTATTCCAATCGCCTACATTGGCCATTTCAGTTTCTTTCACTTGAAATTGTTATCGTAGCAAATAATGCACTGAAATTTATTAATTTATTTGCTAATATTATGTATAGTAATATAATGGCTTTTTTATTATAACATCGATTTATAACTAAAAGCAATAATTTTCTTCCTGTTTGATACGATTTTTTTCTTCAGCAAAAGTCTAGAAATGTTGCAATTCAAATTGTCTGGCACTCGTATAACTTCCCTCTAACTAGGGCAATTAAAATACAAATATTTGAGATAAGCAAATAAAATCTTACTTATGGATATTTATGTTCCTACACACATAAATTAATTTAAAAAAAAAAAACTGCAATTTTGCAAATTAATTATTGCTCATAAAAAAATCCGACTTGATTAAAAAAATATGTATGTAAGTATGTATGTATATTGAAAAAATGCAGTAACTAAACACAGTGAATAAACAACAACGAAAACTCAACAAGAAGTAAAGCGAACTAAACCAGCAAAAAAAAAATGAAAGTGGAACACATGTCGATTGCTGGTGTTACGTGCTCGTAATTAGAAATTAATTTATTAGTGCTTTTTGCATATTGTTTTAATGTTGTAATGTTATTTTACGACATACATACTTACATACAGGCATAAATATGTACATACATACATTCATTTATAATTACATACACACGTGCACACAGATATGTATAAACATTTGCAAGTATTAAGTACAAAAGTATTTAATATGCAGAAGAAAAAAAATAACAGTTAAAACATGTCCAGTGTGTTTGTGTAGGTCTGTGTGTGTATGTGTGTGTAAGGCTGCGTATTTCTTTATGTTTCTGCACTAATTTTTTTTTTCTTTTGTATGAAACAACAACCACAACTAAATTAAATAATACATGCAACAGAATATTTTGTAATACATATGTATGTATGTACAAAGAAAAATGAAACTGAAAGCCTTTTGTTTTGTTATTGTTTGTGCTTTTTTAAGTGGACAGAAAGTAAAAGTTTTCTTGGGCGCAAGTTTTATATAAGGAAGCATAAATGTTTTTGTTTGTATGACAAAAATGGTCAATAGAATTCAAACAATAACAACTATTAGGCGTTTGGTATCGATTTCAACAATAATATTCATTAAACGTTTTGAAAACTTAAAATATTAGAAATTATGTGACAAAAGGTTATGATTAAGCGGGCAACAAAGCAGCGAGCTTAACAAATATACATATATCACGCACAAATGTGAGTTATAAATTAAAAAGGCATGTTGCAAAGACTGAAAAGAAATATTCAGAAAATTTTATGAAATTTTCAAGACATTTGAACAAACTTTTACAACGAACACATTTCATAGGTTAATTTAACTAATTTCAACAGTTTACACAGTTAATGTTAACTATTTTATGCAGTTTATTTGAACTGGATGAGAGCAGTTCTATAAACATAACAAGATGTATAATGAATATTGCTTCTAAAAAATTTATTTCCTAAAATGTTTCTTTTCAACAAATTCAATTCAATATAACAGATAAATAAGGTAGCGAGATATTACAAATTAATTGTGTAAAACTAAATTCTAAAATTTATAACCCTTGACACAAACGTTTGATTCAACAGAGCTCTCTTATATATATATATATATATATATATATATATATATATATATATATATATATATATATATATATATATATATTTCTGGCAAAAAGTCAAAAGTGCTTAAATCGAGATAAGGTAGTTTTGACTTAATGGCAGCCCTATAATCTTTGTTTTCAAAAATAACTGTAAAAGAAATAAATTTCTGAAAATCGATTTCGATTCGATCGATATAATTAGATATAATAATATAGAAAAGTCTTAACTAATTTTTTTAGATCGAGTTTTTTTGTAAATTTCGATAGAAAAACATCTAATGTAACGAAAATATAAAAAAAAATCTCGTTTTCAAAAAAGAAAAAATAAAAAATAAAAATAGTGAATTTCTATCTTAAGGTAACAATTTATTAAATAAAAACTACTTGACATGCAGTGCCGTTCATGTTGTCTTACAGACAAAAAATCCTAACTTTCTTAAATTCAAAAAACGCTAAATTGACAACACTTAAAAAGATGCCTAAATATTTCCATTGTTTTCTTTTAATAAAAAAAATATAAAAAAAACTTTCATAGACATATTTTTTGTGATATAACAAAATAAAAGCATATAAAAAGCAATTAAATGCAGAGAAAGCTTAAAATTCATTAACGCATAATTAATACTATTTGTTCACAATATATAAAACTGTCTTAGCATTATCATAAGTTATCTATAAATACGTATGCACGAGCATACTTTTTTTTTAAATCAAAATACATATCTAAGAAAGTCATATCTGTCGTTTTCATGAATAACAATATATGTCATGTGTTTCTGATTTCGAGTTTATGATGTCAAATTGTTGTTTTTAAAAAATTCTAAGTAAATTTATAAAAATACGGACGTATTTCTGTACAAAATTGTTTTTCTAAAACAACAACATAACTTCTACTTATTTTTAAAAATAACTTTTTTTGGCTCTACTGAAAAAAATCGGTTTTTGGACATGTGCTGCTGTTCATAAATAAATGAAAATTTAATGTTCTATATGATTTTATGAGCTCATTAAGCCAATCAATATATTTCTGGCATTTCCATTTTAAAATTTTTTAATTAACAAAGATCCTAAAGAGGAATTAATTTTTTATTAAATTCTAATTCGATAGCTGAGAACTAAAGTGGTACAAATGCCAAAACTAAAGAAATCTAGTAGAATTCAGCAATCAATATAATATCTAATAGGAACTTCAGTGGTGTAAAAAAACCTTTATTTTGTTACTGTATGCCTTTCTATGTCATTAGAAATGTGCACTGTTTCGCGATAACAAGGTCTAGATATAATTGAATCTCATACATGGGCATACTGCAATATATGTTTACTGCACTACAAGTTTCAGTAAGCAGTATATTTTTACTGTTTAATAAAAAAAATTTCAGTATCCAGTAAAAATTTACTGGTTACTGAAAAAAAAATTTCATGCAGTAATCAATAAATTTTTACTAATAATGCACTTTTATCATATTCATTCGTGTAAACGACTGTATGTTTTCAGTAATCAGTAAAAATTTACTGCTTATTGGAATTCTTTTACTGCTTACTGAAATTATTTTCAGTAATCAGTAAAAATTAATTTTTATTTGAATTTTAATTTTACTGCAGTATGCCCATGTACATATGTTGAATCTATACAAGCTCTTTCTTTTTATAAAACAGAAGGCTATTTTTTATTTTCTTATAATAAATAGTCCAGTTTTTTAATTTTTTTTGCAAATTTTTGGAAAATAGCTTACTTCACATTAACACTAGAACTTCTTTCATCTACATGCAAAAAATATACTGTTCTCCGTGATTCAATATTTTTTTTTTTTTTAATTTCCTGTCATAAACATTTTTGCAAAACCCTACGCAAACTTTTTTTAGTTTTTCACTCAATAATTGAAGCTATCAACGCAAAGGTAGAGTAAAAAATATTAAAACCAAAAGAAAATTCTGAAATCGCTTTAAAAAATATTTACAAGTTATGAACTGCACAAATATTTAGCAATTATTATAAAATATAAATTTGCAAAATAAAAAACGCAAATCAAACTACAATTATAAATTAATTATTTGCTTATAATTTTACTATTTGAGCACACTTTGGCTTTTCTTACATGTTGGTTTTGTGTGCTTTACGTGCGAATAAAAAAAATTATCTTGTAACTGTCGTTATTTTAATATTTTACTTTCAATTGCCGCTTACAATAGCAACTAGAGTTGGAATCGAGTCGAGCCTTATTTTCGATATAATCGTAAGCGACAAATAATAAATTTTAGGTTTTTTATAATACTCAAATACAAGTATATAAATTGTCTTTTACGATAAAATATTACAGCCTATATCTTAAAAGTTATCTAGAATTTTTGGCATTTTGATAGTTCTAAACTATGGATAGGCCCATTAAATTTTAATTTAACTAAAAAGTTAATTTTTTTACCACATGTGTCGCTTACGATTAAATCGAAAATAGGATTCCATATGTAAAAGTCAAAACGAGTCAAAAAATCAAATGAGAAGTTAAAATTAAATTTAATCAGCATCTGCTGGCGTTAGGTCATTTCCCAAATTCCTCAAAAATTTGGCTTAAAATTTCAGGAAAATCTTTTAAATTCGAGGCATTTAAAACAAATAGAATATAGAGGCGAAACAAATCCTTCATACCCCCGTCAAAACTTTTCACACCGAGAAAAAAAGTTTGTGCTATTGAAATTTATTTCCGAAAATTTATTTTACCTTTTGTTTTAAAAATAGTAACTATTTTATTGAGCTTGAGGTCTTTTTAATAAAAATTAACAGCTTTTATTTATCAATATTTCGACACGCCTTTGTGTGTCTTCTTCAAAAAATTTTTACCTGAAGAAGACACACAAAGGCGTGTCGAAATATTAATAAATAAAAGCCGTTAATTTTTATTAAAAAGACCTCAAGCTCAATAAAATATTTACTATTTTTATTGAAATTTATGTTTGAAAAACAAACACTCAATTAAAAATTTGAATGCGGCAATTAATCTTTTTCATTAATACAATTTTTATTTATAAAAATTACTAGGGCTTTACAAAGGCTTTTTAAGAAAAAATTTTTATGAAAATTTTTTTAAAAACCTTTTATAAAGCCTTAATAAGTTTTATAAATAAGGTTGTATGTATTTTTCTGTTTTCGATATCTTTGACTGGTTTTTAAATAAATTTTCTATGATTTTGTAAAAACAGCAGTTAATTTTTTTTTTTGTTAACGATTCTATATTTATTTTGCTAAAGTAAGAATAATGTTCTACTTTTATTTTCAGAATTAACCCATCTGGACTTTTAGTTCTATTGAAATCTGACTTTTATAAATTTTACATCAATAACGGTAAGTCTGCATATTTTCTTAAATTGAATTCAAGTAAAATTCTTAAAGAGGTGATGGCTTATCAAAATTCTGTTTCATTTAGTCGTCAATGAAACAGCGACGATAACACATGCGCAGCGGGTGTATTACATTCTTTATAGATACAGTGAAAGAAAAAAAGTGGTATCCGAAAAATATTCTATGATCAGTAATGCTTTTTGCGACATTCAATGTATTTTATGTTACAAAACTTTTAAGGAAAGAAATGAATATATATTAAAAAGATATTTTGATTTTTTTTGGAGCAGCTTCACTAAATTGCATTTAATATCAAAACTTAAAAGACCAATAACTCGGAAAATATTGGTCGCAGCCAATTTTTTTGTTTAATTTTTTCTTCTTATTTTTGAAGTTTCTATCAGATAAGCTATTTAAAAATTTATTTTTGGAATTTCTTGACAGTTTCCTATGAAAAGTTTACAGCGCCGTAACTCGGAAAATATGGGTCGCCCGCAACTTTTTTATTTAATTTTTATTCCTTATTTTTTAATTTTCTACTATATAGACTCCTTTTTATATATTTTGAGCTGATTCACTAAACTGCATTTGTTGCAAATATTTATTTTTTTCGATGTACTTCAGAGACGAATGAGACAGCTTTTCTCACACATACAACTATAGTTTTATTTTTGACACCACTGATGTAGATGGTAAGCTATTGTGTGTTTGAGGGTGGTTTTTTAAAGCAAGAGCACATATCAATGCATGTGTGCGTTTGTATGTGCGCAGAAAAATAGAAGCTCATACACACAACGTGTGTGCGTATGTACATGCATGACGTTTGTATGCGCGCCCATGCGTATGAAGAAGCAAGCATCACAAATTCTTCCGTCAGGAAGTATTTCTTCTTTACTCCTATACCTGCAATAACTGAAATAAATGCCTTGCCAACAGTATTGTTTAGCGTTTGTTTTAGAAAATTCAGCTGTAGTAAAGCATTTAAAATTTCGCTCATGTCTTAAACGTTCTTATAAGTGGTGTTTTAGAATATTCAGCTGTAGTAAAGCATTTAAAATTTCGCTCATGTCTTAAACGTTCTTATAAGTGGTCTTGTGCGGGACATTACTACGTGTAGTACTATACGAACTTTAGCCTATATTGTATACATTTTGGAATATTTTTCGTTGTTGGAATTTTTTAATTTTTTAAAGTTTTTAGGGTTCCGTACACCACAGGTGAAAAGGGGTGTTCTATCAGGTAATTGAAACTATAAGAAGCAAACTCTTGAAATTTTCAAAAACGGTAAAACTAAAAAATCCCAAAATTATAAAATCGTCTATATGAAAAAACCGCCAAAAATCGAAAAAAATCTAACACTCAGACTAAAAAATCTAACACTAAAATAAATCGCCAAAACCAAAAAAATGAGAAAAATCACCAAAATGAAACAAAAAATCCAAAAACCGAAAAAATCACCAAAACGCGATAAAAATGCCAAAATTAAAAAAAGCGCCAAAACTTAAAAAAATTCTAAGACCGAAAAAACGCCAAAACTAAAAAAACGCTCAAAACCGAAAAAACCCCGAAAACGAAAAAAATGCCAAAACTATATTTTATATAGGCTAAAGTTCGTATTGAATTACATATCTAGTGTCCGTACTGAACCCTTCGTGCGCGGATCAAAGTCGCACTTCACTGAATTTGTTATTTAGTTTTGACGTTATAATATACACACATATTGGAGTTTTTTTTCGTTGATGGAATTATTTCGGTTTTTGGCGTTTTTTTTAGTTTTGACATTTTTTTTTTGCGTTTTTCGGTTTTGGCGATTCCTTCAGTTTTTTTGGGTTTTTTTAATTTTGACGATTTTTTTATTTTGGAGATAATTTTCATTTCGGCGATTCTTTTTTCATTTTGGCGATTTGTTTGAGTTTTAGAGATTTTTTTTTTTAGTTTGGCGCTTTTTTCGTTTTGACGATTTTTTTCGGATTTTGGCGAATTTTCGCTAGGGCATTTTTTTATTTGGGGATTTTTTAGTTTTAGCGTTTTTGAACATTTCAATAGTTTGTCTCTTTACGGGTTTCCAAGATACAGTAAGTTGTCAAAATTACATAGTCAAACTTATATTAACTGATAGAACACCCTTTAATTTGTTGTTTTTTTTTAATTTTATTGTTAACTGCTGTAGTCTGCATAAATACACATTAACCTTGCAAATTTGAAGTGTCTATATATAATTGTTTATATATTACATTAGGTTTTCAACTTTTTTCGTTGCTCGCTTTAGAAAACCCTTTAATGTGATACATTTGTTTTTTGTAGTGGCAAATGCCTTGCATATTCGGTAAAAGTTTCAGGTCTGTAGCTCTTACGGTTCTCAAGAAAATAGCCTATGACGCACAGACGGACAGCGTAGCGAAAACTATAGAGTTCCTTTCCACCTTGGCTGTATGGAACCTTAAAAAAAGGTCGAAAAATTAGATTAAAATTTTTTTGACTGAACAAAATTTTGAATTAAACTTTTCAGCTATAAAATTTAAAAAAGAAAGTTTAATTGACCTAACTAAATATTTAATTGAATATTTGTATATTTTTCATTTAAAGGTGTTTTGAAATGAAGAAATTTTTTCTGTGTAACAAGATAGCAACACCAATTGAAAATAGGCCCTTATTAAGATCTGCTGATCGAACAAATTTTCATTTGATATTATAACGGGCATTTGGAGAAGAATGTCGCTGTTATGAACTTCCTTTACTCCGATAGTTCGAAATATTTCATTGCAATAAAAAAAAAATTTAAATACAAGCGATTTTTTCGTTTTGAAATTTGTATGAAAAAAATATTTTTTGAAACGAATTTTCGTTATTTTTCATAAAAATTTGAAACGTTTAGAAACGAAATATTTTATAAAATCTGCTTATTAATCATTAAAAAAGTTTAAAAATTAAAGTAATATATATGTATATATATTTTTTTTTTTTTTGATAAAATTTTCGCAAAAACGCTTTTGTTTCTCACTCACCTGAATTGCTAATTACACAGAATAATCCAAATAACCACAGGAAGGTGTTGATATTTTGTAGTTGCAAAGCCATGTTTATCTGTATAATTTATTTATTTATTATGCTGATTAAGATGAGCCGTGTGTTTTGTAATCCGCAATAAAAATTGTTAATGCAGAAATATGTATAGTTTCGTTTTGTGAAATAATAAAGTTCACGCGAACTGGAGAACAAAGGAAAAATTATTCTCACAACAAATTTAGCAAAGTGCAACATAAAATAATGCAAAAAAAAATAATAATTTTTTCGTTCACTATATTTTTGCTAATATATTTCTTTTAATATTGTGAATGGTTTTTTTTTTTTTTTGTTTTCGTTATTTTTTTCTCAAAAACACAATATTGCACTTTATATGATTTTATTTATATGTATGTACGTTCAAGTAAGAAGAGCAAAAATTTTGCTAAGCCAAGAAAAAAAATTAATTTTACTTTTTATTTATTCGTTATTCGAGTCGTTGTTGCACTGATTTTCTTTCTACTTGCTTGCATTTATTTTTTTATGATCTTTTGTTTTTTTTTTTTTGGATTTTTCTTCTTGTTTTCTTGCTGCTGCTAGTAGTAGATATATCTACATACATATGGCAGTTATGTTGTAATAACACGTTGTTATTGTTGTTGTTAGTGGTGTTGCATATATGTATGCACATATGTAAGTATGGATATTGTTGCAGCAATCGATTAACAACAAACAAGATTTTCTTAGTTTTCACATACTCGCTTACAAGAGTTTTCCAAATAACTGTGGTCTATAATAAACATAAAAGTTGTTGATAGTGAACGAAAAAGTGTTGTTGTTGCCAGTTAGCTTGCATTTACGCACTTATACATACAAAGAACAGCAACAACAATACATATAGAAATGGTAACAAAACAAACACAATGTGTTGCACAAGTACATATGTACATAGAAGGTAAATAGCAGAAAAGCCAATAACGTTGATGTCTGTATGTTAAGATTTTGTGGCAAGTGCAGCAAACAACACTAATATTCAGTTGTTGAGATAGTAGTAGAAACACGTTAGATGATGTTCGCAATATAGAAAAATAAAATCGTTTAATTTGAAAATGAAATAAAAACACACAAAATTATTATTAAAAGAAAATTTTGTTAATAAATAAGGGAAAATTTTCCACGCGAGTTTTATTTTTTATTTTCTTTATATTTTTTTTTCTTTACTTGTTTTTGCTCAGCCAAAAAGAAACTGTAACATATCTACTTCTTTTGTTGTTAGTTGTGTTTGGTAGAAGAAATAAAAAAAAGTAATAATAAAATGGTTTAAAAAGATGATTTTAAAATAGTTTTAAGCGCAGCATTTAAATAACAAATACTTTCTTTTTATTTAATATTTTTCTGATTAAAATAACGTTATTTGTATTTTTTATATATATATATATTTTGTAATAGAAAAAGTTCGTTTTATTTATTAATTTAAATAAAATAAATTCGTTTTATATGTTTACATTTTTTCTTTCTAAAATTATATTTAGCTTTTCCGTTATTTAATTAATTCATTGAATTTCTAAATTCCAAAATAATTTATTTTATTTTTTTAATTTTAGTTCAACTTCTTTTCTACCGCTATCGTGTGCTTTGCGCACGAACACTTTTCTTAAACTGTTCATTTGCCAATTCGAATGTCTTAAGTGGAACTTGAAGAAAAAAATAAAAAATTTGTTCAGCTTTTGTGTGTGCAGAAATGATATAAAATCCACTTTATAGTTATTTCAATTCAAAAGCCAAGCAATTCCCATTACCAAGACTCTCAGCTCTAGCAGGCAGTTATTTCACTTGTATGGGCTTTTGTATTCTATGCACTCATACCTATAAACAGAGTAAAATCAGCTGTTCCAGTCAGCCACTTCACATGCATACAAACATATACACATACCTATACTTCATACCACTCGATATTGTTTACAGTGAAGCCGATACTTTGGTTGCATTTTAAACTTTGCTTTGGTATTTGTTTTACATGTTTCTAAAAGCCAAAAGCTTTTGAGATGTGTACCAGCAAGATATATTCGTAAAATTTAAGAGTTTTAAGAGTTTGCTTTTAATGCTATAGCAAGTGTATTTGTTTATCTTGTGCTAAAGCTTTTCTTCTTGAAATTCTGCTTTTGGCTCTTCTAAAGTTTCTTCGTCGAAAGGCTCAGTTAGCCGACTGTAATGTAATGTAACTGCAACAGTAAGAAACAGCTGATCGATTTTGTTATGTGAAAAGTAATGAAAATGGTTATAGAGATGTAATGTAACGTAACCTACTTTTCATATAAAAATATCGATCAGGTGTTTTCTACGTTACAGTTACTTTACATTACAGTCGGCTAACTGAGCCTGAAGAGTTAAAAGGGCGCGTAACACTTACAAAATACTTTTTAACAAAATGCTACGAACACAACTGGGACGAACGAAGAATTTCGCTAAACACGAGTTAATTTTAAAATATGTTTTTTTTTTAATGTAAGTGTGCGATAAGTCGAACGTTTTCGACATCGTGGGATAGTCCCTAAAAATTCGCTGTGTTAGATTCGTCCTATAAAGCAGAATAAGAAGGCAAAAATAACAGCTTTTATAATTGGTAAATTTCATTGATTTGTACGTTGCTTGCCGACGTAATGGGTCTCTGCAGACGAGCAAACAAACTATGAAGCGTTTGTATATGTATTATGGGTCCTAGAGGCGATTAAATAAACTCCTCAATCCGTGCATGTGCAAAAAAAAAACATAAGGTCATCGGATGATGATTTTTTGTTATTAGGGGCAAATGCAAAAATGAAATCTGTATAAAATCTTTCTTCTTTATAAGAAAATCGTTTACGTTAATTAAAATTAAATTAATCTGGCAAGGAAAGATAATTTTCGCTAAAATGAAAAGTAAGTTTTTTTATAGCTATGCTATTTATGTCACGACACGAAAGATAGGACGTGACACTATTACAATTAAAAATTTGTTTTTCTTTTGATTTCTTGGTACTTAAAAGCAGAGTACGAAAATAAACGAAAATTTTTTTGGTTTTGTTTCGTTCTTTGAAGTTAGTGAAACAGAAGCAATGAGAACGATTGCTCAATTTGTTTTTGTATTGTTTTTTCACATGAGCTTGAACTAGAGAATACAAGCCGAACGAGTGTAAACCGGATAACAGCCGCCGTCGGCCACAAAAAATACATTAATAATAATCGTACGCAGCTAGAAAAAAAAATAATTGGAAATAAATGGAAACGTTTTGAAATATTTGCGGCGAATTTGACATCATCATATAATATAATTTTATTGCATTGTTATTTATCACATTAAGTTTGTTTTATATAGCTAAAGCCGCGTTCAGACTATTATACTTTGTATTTATACTTGTCAAAAATTCAAATAATACGTGCAAGTGTGATAGTCTGAACGCAAAATGTCATCAAAGTGGCAAATAATACGATAAAAATTTTGACATCCCATAAGATTTTTTCGTTTTTAGAAAATTTTCTAAACGATAATATTTTTCATTAGATCAGGGTTGCATTTTCATACAGACCAAACTTCCAAGTCGGCTGTTTCGCCACCGATAGCGTGTCGTCATTGATGTAATGTTTTGTCATATGTATATCGGCTCAAAATTTTGAATAAGTGAATCGTATGGAAATATATTTCGTTGACGTAATTTTTTAACGTTTTTGTAATATCTTTTCTTAAATTTTTTTCTGTTATTTACATAGAATATTTTCAACTGCTGAATTTTTTCAATTGTCGGCACGTCCCCGCCTGCATGAAACCGCTTTGCCGCCGCTAGTAAATGAATAGCACAGACATTTTCATTGAACAGCTGTTTTGTTTTCTACATGTGTTACACATTTGATTTGAAGTGTGATGGTCTGAACAAAATATGTGATTTTACGTTAGATTTTTTTGACAGTCGCAACGAATGTATTTAGATTTCTGTATCGTAAAATGTGATGAAAGTATTAATACTTGTATAATAGTCTGAACGGGGCTTTATGGAAATTGTTACAATTTAAGTTTAAAAATTTTAAACGCACTAATAATCCCAAATTAATATTTTACTTATTAAGTAAAATATTTTTTTATTAAAAATACATTGAAATTGATTATTGAGGGGTTTAATTTAATTTTTTTTTATTAATCATTGCCTGCAACACGTACATACGTGTAGCCGAAAAAATAAATAAATAAAAATGACTGCACGCACGCAACTATTTGATTGAAGAGTTTATTTGATGTTCTCCTGGGCACTTATGTATGTGTTGTTTTTAATTGATGACTTTTCGGAGACGTTAAACTAAAATTGTCAATCAGCATATTAAGTTTAGGTTCGTTGTGTGGTGTTGGAAGTATGTCTTCGTCGGATTATTATTATTATTATTATTATTAAGCACCGCATACACGATTCAATTCAATTTTCAATTGAGTCGGTTGTTGTCCAAATCAAAGCGTGTATGGCTTTGTCAATTGATTAGTTTGGCAGTTGTCGAGTTGGTTGCAGAAAAATCAAAAGATTTTGGTTTTTCATGTTGACTAGTAAATCTTTCAATTCGATTGTGCTGTGTGTGCTCGAGTCTCTTGATTAGTTGTCAAAATTTATGTTTGTAGCTTTATTTTGTATAGCAAAAGTTGAGTATTTTTAAAATTGTATTTAATTTCATTGAATTTTAAATAAAAAATATATAAATGAATGAATGAATGCAATAGAAGTTTTAAATTTTTAAATTTGTAATTGTGAAAAAAATATAAATTTTTAGTTAATTTTAATTATTATTCGAACTCCATTTGTTTCTATATTTGTGATTTGAACGGGCTAAAGTTCGTATCGCTTTTTAAGCCAAATTACATGTGATAATTATTAATGAACAAATAACAACAAAGTCTGTTGTAAATATTCTGACTAACAACACATAGTTGAACGGAACAGCCAGCCGTTTTCGAAGGCCACTAAACCTTCATCATCAGCGTTATTTTGTGTTTGGTCCACTGTGTGTGGTGTCAGTTGATGTAGATTTCTGCTTTATATACTTAGCATTATTGCAAAGGGAATATGTGAATTGTTTTGATTCATCGTATTTCAATTTGCTGAAAGCTTTTTTGTATTGTAAGCTCACATAGGCCCATGGCTATTAATTTTTAGTTAATTTTAATTATTATTCGAACTCCATTTGTTTGTATATTTGTGATTTGAACGGGCTAAAGCTTTTTAAGCCAAATTACAATAATAAAAATTGCTTGTAGATTCTTGACCATTTGGTTTTTTTTTTTCAAACAAGAACAAAAAATAATAAATAATAATAAAAATTGCTTGTAAATTCTTGACCATTTGGTTTTTTTTTCAAACAAGAACAAAACCTTACTTTTTTAATTCCTTCGGAAAGTGTTTTTCGTCGATCAAATAATTAGCCGTAAAATAAATATATAAGAACTTTTTTAATTTTAATCAAACTGCTGCACACACAATTACATACGTGATGGATGAGTTTATTTGATCGTCTACAGGTCGCTGAAGAAATAGAAATAAGTCTATTGCAGAGTGAACTTATATTTTTGTGTGTATTGTGAATATTCACTGCTGAAAATTCGTATATATTTTTGTGTCTCCTCTACCAGAATCCATTATCAAAACACCGTGTTGTATCGTGTAATTTGTCTATAATATTTCGTATACAAAAATAAATATCAGATTTTGTAGAATTTCATCTTTAAAAAGTAAATATAAGCAGTGCTATAAAATCATTGTGGTAGGTAGAAATTTTTCCCTGGGGGGGGTGTGGGGCAATGCCTTTCTGTACCTTCTAAACTTCTAATTTTTTCAAAATTTCTGTAGAACATTTCAACACCGCCCGCTCCGTTTTCAGGAATGTGTTTTACAATTTCTTATAATATATAGGATTAATACGTTCCCTAAAAAAAATTTGTCTTAATATTTTCCACAAAGTACCTGTTGTGTAAGGAGCACATAGTTTCATATAACGATATGCTGCACGAATAGGCCAAAGGGCGAAACTTTAATTCCCCTTTTAATATAATTCCGATGGGATATTTCAAAATGCTTATATTTCTTGGTCTTCTGTACCGGAATCCAATAATTTTTTTTTTTGTGTTTTGATATACTGTGTAACTTGTCTGTGAGATAATAAACAAACAAAAAATATCAGATTGGGTAGATTTTCATCATTAAAAAAATATTTACACTGTTAGAAAATTTTTATAAATTTTTCCAAACGTTAGTACGAGAAAAGTGACTTTGGAAAATGAGAGTTACGTTTTGTCCTCCCTTGAAATGTAAAATAAATAAATATATTTCTCATAAAATTATGCTTCTGGAATAGTTCGTTAGAAGCTTGTTAATATATCTTGTGTTGTACAGCGCTATTATACCTGAATATTTGAAACTATTGTGACTGTTGCGACATTGCACTTTGGAAAAAAAAGACCTTATGTCTAAAGCTGTCTGACAACTATTGAAAATCGAATTGGAAGACTTTTGCTTATAAAATTTAAAAGCTATGCCAAAGCAAACTTTGCTCTCTTTGCTTTTATAATTTAAGAGCAGACATCAATCAATCTTAATACGAAGTTTTAACTCTTATTTTTTCATGAGATCATTAAACGACCTTAGCAGAATTCGAAAGCTTTTTTTTTCTGCACAAATAGCCGTAATGAATACAACGGTAACATGTGTATATTTTAAGAAAAGCACAACAAAGTACAGGTAGCAGCTAAAAAGAAGAACAAAAAACGACAGAACTTTGAAACACAAATGAAAGTAAAATCATTGTTTAGAACAATAACTTAAACACCAAAATGGCAACAATTTGAGTAGAGCTGTTTGCAGTCAGACACCTTCGGGTAAGACAGTTTATTTTAAAAGCTGCTCTTGTTTGTCCATAGAAGAGTTTTCTACTTCGTATAACAAGTGAAGTTAATTCTCATATAAACTTAGTTTAAAATAAATAAACTTTTGTATTAGATGTAGGCAATATATCAGTTGCTTGAGTCATTTAATTAAACCAAACATTTTAGAATCGTGCACCTCATTTAAATCATTGGTTTAACATAGAAATGAAATGATTGCAATATGTGTAAACAGTTTCTGTCAACAATATCGAAATGCTCATACAGCGATCACAAATTGTAGAAAAAAAGTAATTATTTAAATCTCGCGACATCTAAATGAAATATAAGATGGTTTTGCTAAACTCTTAAGCAGCAGTAAAATCACGTGTGTTAAAACTGTGTTACAGTACTCTTTTTTTTTTTTTTTGGAGCACTGTGGCTATGCAACAATTAATTTTCTTTTTTCTTTTTGTCCTTTTTAAAGTGCTTTGCATTTCTTAAGGATGGATGCCTTTTAAAATATATTTTTCACTTTAGGATGAAAAAAAAATATTTAAAATTTCTAAGTCTACAAAAAAAATTGTTTGGTTATAAATTAAAAAAAAAACATCACTTTTAAAAGTACATTCATATAATTAGTTTTAAAATGCTCATAGAATTAAAAAATTTATTAATTTTTCGGGTTTTTTGCGAATTCGACTGCCAAATTTATACACAAATAAAAAATAAATTCGAACAAATTGCCAAAACGAAAAATAAGCGTCAGAATTAATAAATTCAGTGAAGTGCGACTTTGACCCGCGCACGAAGGGTTCCGTACGGACACTAGATATTTCATTCAATACGAACTTTAGCCTATATAATAAATAGTTTTGGCTTTTTTTTCGTTTGAACGTTTTTAAGTTTTGGCGTTTTTGCGTTTTTTTTTTTTGGTTTTGGCGATTTTTTTTTTAGTTGCGGCATTTTTCCCCCGTTTTGTCGATTTCATTTCATTTTCATTTTGACGATTTTTTTTTTCATTTTTGCGATTTTTTTTAGTTTAAGCGCCTTTTTCGCGTTTTGGCGATTTTTTTCATTTTGGCGTTTTTGTTTTCATATAAACAATTATTTTAGTTTTGACGCCTTTTTCGCGTTTTGACGATTTTTTTCGATTTTTGGCGTTTTTTTTTTTTTTTTGTTTTGGGGATTTTTTTCATTTGGGCGATTTTTTCGAATTTGGCGATTCATTTTAGTGTTAGAATTTTTTTTTTTTATTTTGGCGATTTTTTTCGTTTTAGCGATTTTTTTAGTTTTTGGCAATTTTTTTTTTTGGTTTGGCGATTTTATAATTTTCGGATTTTTTTAGTTTAACCGTTTTTGAAAATAACAAGAGTTTGCCTCTTACGGTTTCCAAGATATAGCAAGTTGTCAAAATTACATAGTCAAAATTGCATTAACTGATGGACCACCCTTTAATTTAAATTTTTTTAAATTTTAATACTAAAATGCAGTTTGTATAAAAATACACTAATTTTACAAATTTCAAGTGTCAATATACATATGTACATACAATTTTATGTATATTACATGGGATTTTAACATTTTTCGTTGCTCGTTTTGGAACACACTTTAATTTTTAATTCTCATGTATTCTGCCAAAATTTCAGATCCGTAGCCTGTGACGGACAGACGGACAGCGTAGCGAAAACAATAGGGTTAGTTCCTTTTCACCTTTGGTGTACGGAACCCTAAAAAGGAAGTCGTAAAAATTTTTCTGTAAAAATAATCAGTAAAAATTAGTTTTTTGTGAAAAATATTCTATAGCACCCAAAATTTTTCTAAAAAAAAAATCTTCAAATTTTTCCTATTCGAAAAACTCACCGAAAATTTTTAAACTGTTTCTGCACAAAAAGTACTCAAATTTTTTTCTATAGAAAAAAAGGAAGCTAAATTATTCCAAGAAAAAGTATCCAATATTTTTTCGGACTAGAAAAAAATAATAATTTTACTTATAGAAAAAAAAACTGCTTATTTTTTACAAGAAACCCCCAAGCCCCAATTTCTTGGGGTGTGATTGTTTATAGAAATATTTAAGAAATTTATTACTTTATTTAATAGATATTTATTTGCTGGTGGCCATGCATGTCTATATGCATTTCATTGGTGCTTTTCCAAATCATCAGTACACTTCAACCACATATTTTGAACAGTCACAAACCTCTTCTCTTATGCACAGACTTTCAAAAACAATTTAAGAATTCACAAATACAAATAGTAATGTTTCAGATTTTTTAGTAAAAAGGTTAGGAAATAATTAAAAAAATATACATACAATTAAACTTTTGTTGAAAATTATATTGATTATAAGTTTAATTAACATTTTAATGGATCAATTAAACTTATGTTTAAATATCTTATTAATCAAAAAGTTTCATTGTAACAATTAAGTTTTTAGTTGATTCTTTTTCAATTAAAGGTATTGATGGGAGAAATAATTTTCTGTACAATTATATATATATATTTATATAAATAAATGGATATTTCAAGCTCCTCTGCCCTTAGCAGTCATTAGAACCTTATTATATATATTTTGCTGTTGCGTTCACTGTTAACGAATTAAAATAAGCGGAGTCACAAAAATGAAAGTATTTGTGTTTAGCACAAGTCTTGCTGTATGCACATGTATGTATGTACACAGAAAAAAAAAAGGATTGTGAATACAACTAATTTATTTGTGAATACAAATAAAATATTATTTAAAAAGGCACCTACAATTTTTAATGAATTTGTTTTTCAAATTCTAATGTGTTGTTTTTCGTTGTTTGTTTAATTTTTTTTACAAATTGGTTTTTTATTAAATTTTAATTTAAAGATGTTTGGGATGAGTTGAACCGGCAACCTCTTGACTAATAGACTAACATACTTACCACTCAGCTGAAGAGAAAATCGTTATTGGATAGGCAAATAATGATTATACGCAAAACATAATTTCTTCTGTTTCTTCTGCATGACGCATTTCGTTGATATAATCTAAAAATAACTTTGTTGATTAAAAAAAAACAAGCCACGACGTTTTTCGACTTCTTGTTGGAATTTACACGTATACAACACCAACAATCAAAATAAACAACAACATCAGCACATGACCACGTTGAGTCAATCATCAAGCAAGGAAAACAACACAACACAAACAAATGAAATTAAATCACTGCTGGCCACTCAGAGAAAAACTAGCGCCGGAAAAAAAGTGCCGAACATCAATCGGCTTTTTATGCAAATGAATACACATACGCTTATACATTTCTCTCGTATTTCTCTTTGTGGGCAGCCATGAATTAAATGATATTTTAAAATGCAGGGAATTGATGAATACAATATTCAAGTTAATGAAAAATATTATTGAAATTAAAAATTTTATTCAACAACATGGTTTTGTTGAACATAAATCTTGTATATTTTTTTCTGTGTATGTATGTACACGTGTAAGTAATTACAGAAAGGTGGGTTTACATATTTATTTCTTGCTCTTACCTTCATAACTTGCTTGAATGGGTGGTAGCAAAATATTCGAAATGATACGATTTTAATATAGTTACAACTACAAAAATAGCTCGTAGCAAGTTTTGTTTGAACGCTTTATATCTTACAATCTTGCAATGTTTTTTTTTTATTTTTTACTTGGAGTAGTTGTGGTTTGTCATTTCAAGCGACAGACGGACAGACGAACAGGCTGACTGTTAAGCACTTGTATGAGTTGATAGACAAACGAACGGAGGTATAATTATTTGAAATTTTCTTTGGTATTTAATGATTGAGAAACATTGTTACAATTTGGGCATTTATTCGTGCAATTTATTTTTTGTGTATAAAATCAAACTTTAGCGCATAAAAGCTAATCAAAAAAAAATATTCAGAATTTGTTGTTGTTAGTGTGTGTGTGCGCTTTTTATGGCTTACACAATGTTGTGTAGTGTAGGGTTAAGTTCATGAGTTGGTTGTTATTGTCAGTTTTTTTAATTTCGTTGAAGTAAAATTAAAAGAAAATGGGTTCTTATTTATTTATTTATTTATTTATTTGCCTGCAACATTAAGAAGATTTTTAAGCAATAAATATGTAATTTTTATTGCTCCCTGGCTATCTTTAAATGTATTTTTGATAAGATACATATATTAGCAAACCTTCAAATAGTAATATTCTCAGTTTATTTAACGCCCATTTAAAATGTAAAATGTTAAGGCTTCTACCAGTCACTGATACCGATTTCTAATAAATATTTTCTTTATATTTCAATTTAGTCAGAGTGACTAAATTTAAAACTTCCAAAAATTCATGTTTAACAAAAATCACTCTTTTCTATTTTAATTTTTTACACTTTTTATGGCTGTGGGTTTCTTTTTTCTTTTTTTTTTCTTTCCTAATCTAAATTATTAGAGTATTAGCAACATAAAACAGGCAGCAGTTGCTGCTATTGGGCAGTGTTGATGTTGTCGTTAACCAGCCTTTGCTTGTTGTTGTTGCTGAGTGATTTTTGCTGCTGTTCTTGTATTTCGTGTATTTCCAACATTAGATTATAAAGAAAAACGTCACTTTGTTTGTTGCTGCTAAAGCTGTTAAAAGTGTTTGTAGCTGTTTAATTTTTCTCTAAATTATTTATTTAAAAAAATGTACTACAACTAGTATTCATTCCAGTATTATGTTGTTGTATCTATGTACGTTTTTTTTTTTTTTAATGGTAAAGCGTTTTAATTTAAAAAAAAAACTTTTTTTATTTTTTATAGTCTAAACTGCTGATCACATTGAAAAATATTCTCTTCATTTTGTTTGATGGTTGTTAATGTTTTGGAATTTCTGGTCAAATGTATTTATTGTACTTTTTAGGGTTCCGTACACCAAAGGTGAAAAGGAACCCTATTGTTTTCGCTACGCTGTCCGTCTGTACGTCACATGATATTTTCTCAGGAACAGAGTATGTAGAACCTTGGCCGCTACAACAACAAATACATGAGAATTGAAACTTAAAGGGTGTTTCAAAACGAGCAACGAAAAATGTTAAAATCCCATGTAATATACATATGTAATATGTTCAGGGTGGGCCAAAAGAAACCAAGGGGTGTAAAAGTTTAATAACTTTTTTGTTTATTATTTTTTTTTTATTTTTTCTTTCAGATTATATAGACAACACTTGGAGAATTTATAATGGAGAGGTTCACAACTGAACAGAGAACCAGAACAATAGAATTTTATTATTTAAACCAGATGTGAAAATTTGATTATGAGTGATGAAGCTCATTTTCATTTGAATGGCTTTGTTAATAAGCAGAACTGTAGGTTCTGGGGTTCTATAAATCCAAGAGCCATTCATCAACGCCAATTGCACCCCATCAGGTGTACAGTATGGTGTGGGATCACATCTGAAAATGTCATTGGGCCCTACTTCTTCGAGAATGAAGATGGAAGTGCTGTAACCGTAAATGGAGAGCGGTATCGGTTTATGATAGAAAATTTTTTACGTCCTGCTCTTGAAAACAGACCTGGTATGTGGTTTCAGCAGGACGGAGCCACTGCCCATACTGCCCGAGACACAATGGCACTTTTAAGTCAAATTTTTGGAGAGCGAATAATTTCTCGAAATTCGGAAATTATTTGGCCAGCGCGATCGCCAGATTTGACAGCACCCGACTATTTTCTTTGGGGTTTTTTGAAGGAGCGAGTGTATGTGAACAAGCCAGAGACAATCATTGAACTCAAGGCAAACATTGTTGCAGAAATTCGAACGCTACAGCCACAAGTTTTGAAAGATGTTATGGAAAATGCTCTAAAAAGAGCCCATCAGTGCGAAGCTGAAAACGGTGGTCATTTAAGAGACATCATTTTTCATACTTAGTGTAAAAAAATTTCCATTTTGTATATTATATAATCTGAAAGAAAAAATAAAAAAAAGTTAATAAACAAAAAAGTTATTAAACTTTTACACCCCTTGGTTTCTTTTGGCCCACCCTGTATATTGAAACTTGAATTTTGTAAAATTAATGTATTTTCATACAGACTACAACAATTAACACTAAAATTTAAAAAAATTTAAATTAAAGGGTGGTCCATCAGTTAATGATATTTTGACTATGTAATTTTGAAAATTTGCTATATCTTGGAAACCGTAAGAGGCAAACACTTGAAATTTTCAAAAAATCGCCAAACCAAAAAAAAATCGCCATAAATTAAAAAAAAATCGCCAAAACGAAAAAAATCGCCAACATTAAAAAAAATTTCTAACAATAAAATAAATCGCCAAATTCGAAAAAATCGCCAAAATGAAAAAAAAACGCCAAAATGAAAAAAAACCCCAAAAATCGAAAAAAATATCGCCAAAACGCGAGAATGTCGCCAAAACTAAAAAAAAATTTATATAAAAAATAATCGCTAAAATGAAAAAAATCGCCAAAAATAAAAAAATCGCCAAAATGAAAAAACGCCAAAAACCTGAAAAAAAATCGCCAAAACAAGAAAATAAAGTGTCAAAACTAAAAAAAATTGCCAAAACTTAAAAAAATCTCCAAAACCGAAAAAACGCAAAAAACGCCAAACAAAAAAACCGAAAAGACCCCAAAAACAAAAACGAAAAAAAAATGCCAAAACTATTTATTATATAGGATGAAGTTTGTATTAAATTACATATCTAGTGTTCGTACGGAACCCTTCGTGCGCGAGTCAGAGTCGCACTTTACTGAATTTATTCCTTGTATATAAGTCATGTTTTAGACTTGGCAGTTTTTCTTGAAGCAGTTATCTTCAATTCTCTTTTAAAACTGCTCGTTTCTTGTTCAACTTTCCTATTGTTTTAATGCTGCGAATGAAATAACAAAAGAGAATTGAAGTAACTTTTCTGTACAAGCAAGTCAGTACCCCTCTTCTTTCTTCTTTCCTCTCTCACCCATAAACTCGGACTTGCTTCAAGAAAAACTGCCGAGTCTAAAACATGAGTAAGTTTCAATACTTGTGCAATTGTGGTTAATTTTTTTTTATTATTATTAGGATTTTAATTGTTAGCAATTTCTATAAGTATGCGGTTTAAATAAATCACTACGATATTGTTTGATTTTTAGTTTAGTTTTTTATTCTTAAATAAAAATTTTTTTAAGCTTTATTTGTGTCATAATGCTTTAATTTTCGTTTTTTAAGCAAATAATGTGATTAAGCAAAAATTTATGCAATAGTTGATTAGATAAAGACAAAAATCGTTTGTAGGTGACAAATGAATTTTTTTAATAATTGTTTGAAATATAAAAAGACTTAATTAAGGAAAGCAATGCGAGGTTTATTTTTGATATGCAAAAACCGAGTATTTTTAAGCTCGTGCTTATTTAGTTGTAGCTCTATAATAATGGAAAACATCAGGACCATATTATTTTCATAACATCATACGTCACACAATTTTTAAAGTTTTATTTCTTAAAAAAGTTTTTAATTGCAATTTTTGGAACGTAAGTTCCCTATGGCACTCCATGCTTGTAAAACAAAATTTTTTCGAAATTGAAAAAATACTGGCGAATACTGATTATAAATACTGGTAACAACTACCAGTATTCTTCTGGCGTTTTGGGGACTTTAGCCTAGTTTTTGGGAATAGTCAATTTATTGTTTGTTTGTTGCGCTTTAAAGTCTAAACCATGCAACCGATTTTCACGAAACTTAGAACATAGAAAGATCTAAGTATAGATGGACACAATTGTTATGTTTTTTAAAAACAAGGAGCGCGAGGGCATGTAGGGGGAAATGTCTGCCTCTCAGAAACTATCTAACCGATTTTGATTAAATTCAAAACATAGATAGATCTGAGTCCAAACGAAGATATAGTGCAGACATTTTTCAAAAATATGAACACGAGGGATGCTAGGGGGAAATTTCTTCCTCTTTGAAACAATTTATTTGATTCTTTGAAACTATCTATCCGATTTTGATGAAATTCAAAACGTAGATAAATCTGACTTTAAAAGAAGACATAGTTTGTAGATTTGAAAAATAGTACCATGTGAGGGTAAGAGAAAATTTGAAATTATCTATGCGATTTTGATTAGAGTTTTTTAAAAATAGGATCACGAGGTACGGGAAAATATCTTCCTCTTTGAAACTATAAATCCGATTTGTATGAATTCAAAGTATAGATAGATCTGAGCCTACAAGAAGGCAGGCTAAATACGTTTTTTTTTAAGAAGCGCATGCGGAGGTAAAGGGAAACTTATTTCTCTTTCAAATTATCTAACCGATTTTAATGCAATTAAAACATGGATAGATCTAAGTCTGGAAGGGCACAAATGTGGTGGTTCAATTTTAAAGGCCGATGTTGATTTTGAATAAAATACAAATTATTTAGGAAACTATTGTCATTTCTTTTTATTATGATAATATGGTATGGTTCAATTATGTATGGAACAAAATATTGGCTAAATGGTAAAACTTCTATCCGATGGTCCAAATTTTTGCTGACGCTGAGGCATAATTGAGGTTCTATACCTTGAATTGCTGCTGGCTTATAGACGTACACCTTTTCTTTCAAATAACCCCAAAGAAAGCAACCCAACGGTGTCAAATCACATGATCTTGGCGGCAATTGATATCGCCACCACGTGAGATAACATATCCATTGAATTTGTCGTGCAAAAGAGACATTGTTTCGTTAGCTGTGTGGCAAGTGGCACCGTCCTGTTGAAACCACATATCGTCGACATCCATATCTTCCAATTTGGGCCATAAAAAGTTCGTTATTATTTCACGATAGCGAACACCATTCACAGTAACTGCCTGACCGGCCTCATTTTAGAAAAAATACGGCCCGATGATGCTGCCAGCCCATAAACAGCACCAAACAGCAACTCTGCGTGGGTGCATTTGTTTTTCGACAATAACTCTTGGATTATCAATTGTCCAAATGCGGCTATTTTGCTTATGGACGAATCCACTGAGGTAAAAATGTGCCTCATCACTGAAGATGAATTGCACGATATGCATTTTGATTTTCATAATAAGCCTGAATAACTTTAACGCGTTGCTCGATTGTGTATCTTTCCATTGTTCTTTCCATACGTTCCTACGTGTCCTATGACAGCGTGCGTCCTTTTTTTATATTATTTACTACCTTTTCTTAATTTCACGCCACTGTGCAACGTATATTACAGGGTTTTAAAATGTGAGATAAAGAAAAATCTTTGAAAATATTAGTCATATGGATTTTGAAAACAATTCACTTTAATGTAAAAAAAAAAAATTAAATTCATTGCAACCAAACTCTCAACTTAAATAGATTATTTATTAAATTACACTCAATAAATTATCGGCCAGGTTCTACATTCCGCTACAATATGAAAATGAAAACGTTTTTAATTCCGTAAAGTCGATATCACTGTGTTCTAGAAAAGTAATGAAACTTTTTTCCACGACGATTTCATTCCCAGTTTATTTCAAATAAATATTTTAAGCAACATAGAAAAAACCCATTTTATGCTATAAACACAATTGGAACGAACCTTCGAACTTCGCATAGTTCGACGAACTTCCCTTCAAGAATTCTTTGCGAAAATTCGTATTTTTAAAGCAGAATTAAATTTGTCGACCCAATATTTGCATATATGTATGTATATTCACACCAAAAAAATTATGATTATGAACTTGCAATAAAAATAAATGCAAAAATCTATATCAAGTCTTGAACTTGATTAAGAGTCGAATAAATCACACATTGCGAAAATTTTGAAAATAAACTAAAATTGATTAAACTCGCTGAAACTGTAAGGTTAACTCGGGAGAAAGCGCAAAACATTATGATAATTCGCCAAAGCTTGCAAAAATTTAAATTTTAAGTCCCTAAATATAAATAAGTAAAGAAAGCCAAAAACGTTGCAAAAATTGAAAATAGATAAAGAAGCCAAAAACGTTGCAGAAACTACATCTTTCGCAAAAATAACAGAAATTTCCAAAAATTTCAAAATTTTAAAAAAGCCATAATTATATCTTAATAACAGTGGCATAATAGCAAAGTCTAATATTGTTTAAAACTCGCGAAAACTCATAGGAAGCAGAACACTTGCAAAAACTTCATTGCGAACAATGCAAAAATTCGCGAGAGGTTGCAAAATCGGAAACAAGCCTTGAAATTCATTAGAAGTCGCCCAAGCATTTAAAAGGAAAATAAGCTGGGAAAAAACGCGAAAAATCGCAAGTTCACGGAAAAATTGCAAGTTCGCTAAAAATGTCTAAACGCATTGAGGAAATCACTTACAGAACCCTTTAGCTAATCGCAGATTTTTTCCACATATTTTAACAACGCCACCTCTTACTCCGGGCTTTTGTTCTTACCCCTTTAAAACACAAATAAAATAAACAATCGCCCTTATTACAGTTGTTCGACATCGACGTCACTTTAACACAATACCAAAAAATTGGGGCCTGTGTACTCGCTCTCAAGAACAATTTTGTGCAACTGACAATCTATTTCCCTTCCCTAGGGTCTAGAAAATAGCGTAAACGTGCCAACAAGAGTCAGTTGTTTTCGACAACGGATACAAAAGTCCCAATTTTTTGGTATTGTGTTAAAGTGACGTCGATGCCGACAACTGGAATAAGGGTGAATAAAAAGATAATTTATATTAAAATGTTATTTATTTGCTTACATTTTCGTATTTTTGCAATAAATAGTTACAAATATTTTATTTTTACCAAAAAGTATTTTCTTTCACAATGTTGTTTGCTGCCGAATTCAAATTACTTTTTTTTGTAGTGAAATTGGATTACAGAACACTTCAATTTCATTTGAAAAAAACTGAAAATGAAATTTTACTTTTTAAATCACTTTTACGAAATTGAGAACACAAACCAAGAGAAAATTTCACTTTCATTTCATTTTACGAATGTAGAACCTAGGCGTATATCTAATAAAATTATGCCACAATTGGCAATCATTCGATCCGTTATATAAAACTTTTTGATTTTCTCTTTAGTTTCACAGATAAATGGAAGCAAACAAAAATGAAAACCCGCCAATTGCTTTCAAAAACATTGAAATTATAATAAATATTTAGAGATCGCAAAACAAAACAAATAAACCATTACAATTTAAAATAGTTGATATAAAAACAACAACATGCCTTAATAATACCAAATTATTAATATAAAAACTAAAGTAAAAATTTTTTTTATTTGTTTAAAATTACAATAAACCTTGATTTAATGCATAAGACAAACAACAAATAATCATAAGAATCAGAGCATTGTAAAAACAAGTATACAATTATTTTATAATAATTTGGCAAAAAAAAACTTGCAACGGAAAATCATTTAAAAAATTCTTAACAACCAAATAGAGCAGAAATTTAAAAAATCGAAAATTTATAATCGAGATTGATTAAAGTTATCAAAAACAATACAATAATTATGTATATATGTATGTATGCATGTATGTGGTTTTGTCTAAGTAGAATAATTGTTTAATCCAAATTATTGAGAAGAAAAAAAATAATAGAAATCATAGCAATTTCATTTGAAAGCAACAAAGTATGAGCCATACAAATGCACTTAACAACCATAACGACTTCATTGTATGCTACGTGATTCTGTGAAAAATTTTATATATAAGATTTTATCTTATGTCTGTAGTAGGGATGGTAGGGATGGGTAGTGTTCATGTGATTAGAGCGAATCATATGCGATCATTTGTGATTGACTAGTCATTGAATGACACAAATTCTCCTTTAAGAAAAGCTGCCGCAACTCAGGTTAACAACTATTGTTATTAATATTTAAACACTTTTACAAAACAGCATACTGCAGGCCCCATCTGAAATTTCTAAAAGTGGGCTGACCACACCCCTTTATTCATTCAACATTATATATATTATTTACTGCCAATTAATATATTTCTGTATTTGCACTTTTATAATGCTGCTATCATTATTTAAAAAAAGTAGGCGGGCCACGCCCATTAGAAATTAATAATGAATTTTATATACTTCGATATAGATAGAAATCTGGCATACACTTTGAACTCTCTTAGGCCCAATAATCGACTTCTCAATTAAGTGTCATTTAGCTAATAGCCACTTAATTTTAAGTTGCACTTAATTGCAGTTTCATTTTTTCAGTCGTAAAATTAAATGATCACTTAAATACTATGGCGTATATTCAGAAATCGTAACCAAAGTCGAAACTAATAAAACAGAAACTAAAAAATAGTTCATAGATAGTTATAGCTCTTATTCACAATTCATAACTAGTCCAGCAACTGCTTTCAGCTGGTAAACGAAATGCAACCTTGCATATTGTTATGTAGAGAGCATAAAATGTCGATAATATTTTGAACGATAAATTCTGTAACTAATTGAAAAGCTTATGAAGCTATTAAAAAACAGTTTTATTTCCTGAAAAAATTATGCAAATTCTAAAAAAGTAATTTTTAAGTAATAGTCTGCATATAAATCAATTAAAATAAGTGCTTGTAAAAATAAAGTTATTCAATAGAATTTTGTTGACCAAAAACACATCTCTAATCTATTTTATTGCTTTATATGGATATTTTTTGTGGACGCAATAGAAATAAATGCAAAAAGTAAAGATAATAAGGTAAGCTTATTATTTAGGAAAATGTTAGAAATTAAAAATATTTGTTGTTTTGTGCATTTTAAAGAGCTACAAATTGATTTTACTTTTCAAATAAATTGTAAATGAAATCAACCAGCTGTTCCTTGAATGTATTAGTTAGCTGTCATTTAGTTACAGCTTTACCCATAATTAAGTGTAAACTCCCTATCGGAAATTTGGCTAACTTTAAACTAACTTTAAGCTAACTATTTCGCAACTAGTACTGACTACACTTGGATTACTTTGCAATGTAATCAACTGACTATTTTAACATTGCGATGTCCTAGGCGGTAGTCAATTGTCTCACTAGGCACTGATTTAAGCTAACTTAAAGTTGACTTTTTTAAATCACCTGGTAGTGAGTAAATTAAAAAAAAAAAATTTCTGTGGCTCGAACATGTAACATCACACGTTGTGTACTCAACGCGCTAACACTCGGCTAAGCTGCCATCTAAAATAACAACAGCAAAATGTTAATATAAAACTGAAATGAGTTTTAATTGAAGTAGCTGAGAATAAATTTGTTGGCTCTCACCAAATTCGATTACGTACTGAACTTAAGAATTAATTTTTTGTTTGTTCTGGATGACTTTGCAGCTAGTTTTTATAGTCAGTCTAAGAAAAGTTAACTATAAGTTAACTATTTTTGCTGAAAGTAATCAACTATGAATAACTTAAATAGATACTTAAAAAAGTTAACACTTAGTGATAATATCTGAATATGCGCCTATGATAGTATGGTAGCAGCACTGTGAAATGTTGATAGTTCTAAAAGAAAACAGATGTTTAATGTAAATAAGAAAGTTAGGTTATCAACATATAGAAAATTAAAAGTGCATAAAAACACATTTTGTGAAACCAAAAGAGCATCAGAACTCATTTTTCTATTTATTTATTCCATGATATGATACTATGCATTGTATATATTATATATTTATGAAAATTAAACGAAATTCTTTTTAATACGACCACATGATGTTCATGTACATGTTTTCAATAAACACACACAAGCACAATAACATATGGTATGCTCGTAAGACTTAAGTGTGATTTAAATAGACAAGGTTGGGCATTTAAATGGCTTTCAACTTTATACTGAAAAAATGAATTCGGTACTTAAGAGATTATTGAGCCTTAGTCTCTTAGCCGGTAAGAAAAGCTGGCGGGACCAACCCCATTAAAATATAACACATTCAGGTATGTGATGGAAAACGATCGTTTTCAAAATGATTTCAAAGCAATCGTTTTGAAAAGGTATAATGAATTCCGATCGATCTTGACTATCGTTTTTGAGCCAATCTCAAACTAATGATTAGTTAATTTTATTATTATTCGAACTCCATTTGTTTCTATATTTGTGATTTGAACGGGCTAAAGTTCGTATCGCTTTTTTAAGCCAAATTACATGTGATAATTATTAATAAACAAATAACACGAAAGTATGTTGTAAATATTCTGACTAACAACACATAGTTGAACGGAACAGCCAGCCGTTTTCGAAGGCCACTAAACCTTCATCATCAGCGTTCTTTTGTGTTTGGTCCACTGTGTGTGGTGTCAGTTGATGTAGATTTCTGCTTTATATACTTAGCATTTTATTGCAAATGGAATATGTGAATTGCTTTGATTCATCGTATTTCAATTTGCTGAAAGCTTTTTGTATTGTAAGCTCAATTTTACCATCACTATGATTTCTAAAAAGCATTTTAGAAGATAAAATATAAATTATATAATAGAGATGTGCAAAGAAATTTATGAAAATTGTTTGGAAAAACAATTAAAAACAAATTTTAAAATTATTGACAAAACGTCTGAAGAAAACACATCACACCTTCTATCGTTTTCAAATTGGTTTTGTGTCTAAATCGTTTTTCTTCACATTATTTATAATAAAATTTGTTGGTTTTCTTTTTGAATTATCCTAGTTACACAGTGAGGTGTTTAAAAAAGCCGGCGGGAAGCGCCCAATAATTTATAATTCAGTATTTAATCAAATGATTGTTACGAAATTTTGCACTCACACCAGGACAAAAAAAAAATGGCTTCATTGGGCTGTTATATTGACACAATCCGGCTCTTAGAAAAGTGGGCGGGGCCATACCTATCAATATATAAAGCAGTATTTATTCATTTCTATCCAACTCATTTTGACGAAATTTTGCACTCACTTTGTAGTCACACTATCAATCGTTTGAAAAGGTAGTCGAGACCACGCCCATTAAAATATAATGCAATATTTAAGCATTTCTATTGAATTGATTTTAACGAAATCTTACACTCGGTCTAGGACAAGAAAATTGAGTTAGAATCTGATCTATAATATCAGTGTTGCCAGGCTTTAAAATTTAGCACTAAAATATTAATAATAACAATGTTTTAAAGAACTCAAATGACTTTAAACATATGCTTATAAAAATTAAAAAAATAATTGAAATTCAATTAATACAACATTAGACTTTTATAACGTTTAGTCTTCAGCTAAAATAAGAAATGTTCAGTTAGGGAAGGAGCAATAATCAAAAAGGTAAATTACATCATTTGACTTCGTACGACATTTCAAAATATTTTATTAACATTCAAAAGATCGTTTAACGTTGGAGCTCCTCTTAAATTCTGAGGGGGCAAACTATTGACAGTGCCAATATGGAAATTTTCAGTACTTTGAACAAAGTACGTGGCCTTTAAAGCACATAACTGTCTTCGAGAGCCCGATGTCAATCCCTGTCCAAACTCACTCATATAAATATCCTAAATTTTTCTGAAACTCATTAGCATATGAACTAATGAATATCATAACAACGCTCTTCTTCGTCGATATTCGTTGGCGAAGTAAACTAATTTAAAAAATGGCTAAATAGCTTAAAGTAATGCGCCTACTTAACACCAGAGGCGCTGCAATACAATAGCAGAGTTGTCAAACGAGTTAAGCTTAAAAATATAATACTTCACTATTTCTCCTTTCTTCACTATTCCTTTCCTTACACAGAAAAAATTATTCCCAAAAAATTTTTAAACAAATATTTGTTTGAAATCAAACTTAGTTTCAGTAAATATTCTGTACTGTTCCACTAAATTAATTTGTACCAAAACACTGTATAGAGAAGAAACAGGCCACGACGTTTGTCGGCTACATTTCGGCATTTACATGTATACAACACGATCAAACAAAATAAACAACAACTAAACAACAACAACCGCACAACAGCACGTTGTTCTATCAACAAGCAAGATAAACACCAACACACTGAAATAACATTTTCTCTCAGCCGAACTATGATTAATTTAAATTTTTACAAAATTTTTATCAGAATTTACAAAATTATTTGTAGAACCGCATTCAAATAAAATATTTACTGATTCAACGAATTTGGTTACTGAAAATGAAATTTATTTTTTTTCTGTGTAAGAAGGAGTCACACATAAATACGTATATAGGTAGTTATATTAATTGGCTGAGTGTTACTTCTGTTTAAAAAAAAATTGCTAGTGTTCTTAAGGTCGATAGTATTGCATTAATTTGCACCAAACTTTCCATTAGCTAAAGACTGCTATACACCGAAAATTTCCCTATTGAAATCTGTCAAAACAAAATTAATTTAAAATTTTTTGGTAATGATTTTGCTTCATATCTATTTCATGTCAATTCAAAATGGTTTACAGTTACCTTCAAAAGATAATTTTCTTTTTGAAATAACTTTATTTAAAGTTGATATAATATTCCAGTGCAGTTAAATTAAAATAAAGAATCATGTTGAATAAAAACTTGTCTCCAGTTGAAACAACATGAATTTAATTTAATGTAGTAATTTTATTTTATGTAGAATTGTTTAACTTACGTTATTGTGCGCATGTTGATATAGAGTTGGCTTCTCCGGACAAGTTTTGAACTTGAACTCATCGTGTGGTCGTCGACGTGCTTACTGCTGCGGCTACAAAAACCTTAAATAGTCTTTAGATACACACCAAATAAATATGATTCTCAATTTATTTTTAATTCAACATGATTTAATTGTATTATTTGATATTAAATATATTTTATATATACATTTTATTTAAAATTTAGGTCTTTTATAAATGGATAACACATATATTTATTTATCGATATTTCGCTGCAACTTTGTGCAGCTTCTTCATGACAAAAAAAACATTATTACTAAAGGGTGTTTTTTATTGAGGTATAGAACTTTAAGTTGGCATCACTTTTTTAACTGGCGGCCATTTTGTCAGCTGTCAAGTGATTAATATTTAGTTTGGTTTGCCATTTCATCGTGAACAGGTTGACAAAAGAACAACGCTTGCAAATCGTGCAAATTTATTTCGAAAATAATGGTTCAGTTCGCGAAGTTTACCGCAAGCTCCGTCCATTTTATGGTCGACATAATAGTCCATCAGAGCAATTAATTCGGTTAACCATGGATCGTTTTCGCACTACGTTTACTCTATGTGATAATACGCATCCGCAGAGACGTCGAACAGTGCGCACCGAAGAAACAATTGCCGCTGTAGAGCAAAGTTTTGAAGAGGACCCGAATGAATCGATTCGCCACCGTGCACAGCAATTGGAGCTTTGTCCATCAACTTTATGGAAGATTTTGCGCAAAGATTTTGGCTTGCGACCTTACAAGATCCAGCTTGTGCAAGAATTAAAGCCGCGAGACCATGCAATGCGTCGTGATTTTGGTGTATGGGCCGAAAATGAGATTGATCTCGATGCTGATTTTCATCGCAAAATTTTGTTCAGTGATGAGGCTCATTTTTGGTTGAATGGCTACGTCAACAAGCAAAATTGCCGCATTTGGAGTGAAGAGAATCCACATGAGACCCTTGAGACGCCATTACATCCACAAAAACTGACTGTTTGGTGTGCTCTATGGGCTGGTGGAGTCATTGGGCCATACTTCTTCCGAAATAATGCTGGAGAGTCAGTTACCGTTAATGGAGACCGGTATAGAGCCATGATAACCGACTATTTTGTTCCCGAATTGGATGGCATGAATGTGGATGAGTTGTGGTTCCAACAAGACGGCGCTACATGTCACAATCGATTTATTGAAGGAAACATTCGATGAGCGCATAATTTCGCGGAATGGACCTGTCAATTGGCCACCAAGATCGTGTGATTTGACACCATTGGATTATTTTCTTTGGGGATATGTGAAGTCGCTCGTCTACGCCAACAAACCAGAAACGTTAGGGGACTTGGAAGCCAACATTCGTGGCGTTATTGCCAACATACGGCCCCATATGCTCGAAAAAGTGGTTGAAAATTGGACCTGTAGAATTGGCTTTATTCGAGCCAGCCGCGGCGGCCACATGCCCAAAATTATATTTAAACATTAATGGCATAAAATTATCCTTCCAATAAAGCCAAATTGATGGACATTAAAACGATTTTCTTGTGTTTTATTTCAATTTGAAGTTCTATGCCTCTAAAAAAAACACCCTTTATATGTATATGAATTAAAAAACTGCCTAGAATTCGAAGCTTTAATAAAGTCCCAAACACAACATATTCCTGCAATGCTGCATGCAAGCTTTAACCAAATGTAGCAGCTTTGCTTAATAACAACAAAATTGCAAACAAAGCTATTATACTCGCATTGAAATGATTAACAAATTGAAAGTGAAACTTAAGTCGCAACAAAATATATTTGATTCGAGCACTAACCATGCCTTTTTTCACTCAACTATTCACCTTATCTGGCCACGAGCAATCTTAAGCGCTGTTCTAAATTTAATGTTTAGTTTTATTGTTAAATGCAAAGAACAAATGCAACAACACAACACCCGCTAACATGTCCCAGAATTGGGTCAACATAATCAACCATATAAATTGTTTAAAATTTTATTTTAAAATTTTAGTTTCTTTTAATTTTATTCATACGCCATTCATTGTTATTCGAAGTGTAGTTTTTTATTTTTTTTTCTCTCAAGCTAAATTGCTGTGTAGAGCCTTGTTTGTAGAGGAAAAAAAGCCAAAAGATTGGTATTGCTACCAATCACCTATAACCATTGTTTTCATTAAACTAAATAGTTAATAGCTTTAAACTGTTTACTGCCCTCTTGCGGACTGGTTGCACGTCTCAGCACCAGCAGTTGGCGAATAATTTGTAGAGTCTTAGTTTTGAA
Organism: Tachina grossa; assembly: GCA_949987645.1. NCBI lineage: Eukaryota > Metazoa > Arthropoda > Insecta > Diptera > Tachinidae > Tachina > Tachina grossa. The sequence continues at coordinate 35,227,874 of OX465275.1, forward strand.
TTTGCAAAGTGTTAATGTAATTTAACGCAATTTTGTTTTAAGTATTTTTCACACGATTTTTTTAAGTTTCAGTTTCAATTTCAATTTTAAAGTCTGTCCATCCGCTTTAGTTTTGGCCGTGTGTATCTATTCAAAATGAGTTTTTATCAAATTTCCTGTCGTTAAAAGCAAATCGTTGCGGAGTAGAAAAAAAAACTAAAATATTAAGTGGTGGCAGTGACGGGAAAGGTGTTTCATTGAGAGTTTTTGTAGTAGTTTGATTGTTTGGCAATTTTAAATTTAACAATTAATTTAGTAGGTGGTTGTTATAATTTGATATTGAGAATTTTTTATTTATTAGAAATATTAAAGGAAGTCTTGAGTGGTTATACTTTTAATTTTTGTGAGCAAAAAGCATAAATTATGAGTCATGAATTTCGTGTAAAACGATTAAATTACATAAAATTAATGTCATAATTTTCTTGTCATAAAAGAGGGTTATGGTTATATGAAAGCTTTTTTTTAAGGCGCTTATAAAAATTAATAGCAGAAATGTCAAATGTATGAAGAAATAATTATAGTTAATTGTAGTAAAATGTTTTAATTTAGCCAATAGCCAAAGACCGAATCGTTACACTGTGATCGTAATGGCAATCGTATGAGGTCAATGTTATTATGACTAATGACTTGTGTAAAATTACAATAAAGTAGTAATCAGTATTGAATCAAAGTTCTGAAGGGATTTGCCTCAAAATTAAAATGGTTGTGGAAGTTTTCAGCACAATATAGTGTGATGTCCATTCCTAAATAAAAGACGGGTATGAGAAACTCTGTTCAACTTTCAACGGTTTTTAAAGTTGAAAGTTTTACAAGAGACTGAAAATAAGAAATACAAAAATAATTTTTTTCTTCGACTTTTTTCTTGCTTTAACACAATAAAGGTATTCACATCAGTTTTTTTCTTGTTGGAAAAATGGAAAAATGTAATTTTTTTACAACAAACACAGGGAAAAAAATTCACCAAAAGTTGAATTTAAAGACTCAACTTTAGGTGGAATTTTTTTTCTGTGTTTGTTGTAAAAAATTTACATTTTTCCATTTTTCCAACAAGAAAAAAAACTGATGTGAATACCTTTAATATTGAATAAATTCACTGGTCCTATTTGACAAATACATACATATACTGTAGGCCCACGATTTAATACGTTTTTTTTTACAAACCTAGCAAAAATACATTTGGTACAAATAAGCACTAAGGCAAAAAGAAGCGCTTCGGAAGCACGGAAAAGCACACAGTGCATCCCCTTTGCCTTGCTAGAATGCAAGAACGTAAGCGAATGACGAAATTTAACACAAACAATACGAAGTTGGTCGGCTTTTTATACCCAAATACTGAAATTTTTTATAATCGGATTACTGAAAGCGATACAAATCCTCGCACAGATTTTAAACGCAGTTAGTCTTATTGATTTCGCTTGAGCGAAAAATCGCTTTACTGAAAATATCGTATTGCTGAAAACCAAAAGCAAGCGCACAACTACGTTTTGTATGAAACTTACTTCGCTTTAGTGAAAAAATAAACAATGACAAAATTAATTTACTAGAAATCGTTTGCATAACTTAAGGCTGAAAAAATTGTGCATGTCTTGTCCGTTAAAAAATTAAATGGCAAAATGTATTTGTCCTTTTCGCTCTTACGTACTTTATTTTTCTATTATATTGTCAATGCAAGTGGCTAGACATTTACTGATTTTAATCAGTACGCTTAATTGTAACAAATTTCAGTAATCCGGATAATTGAAAAAAATTGGGATTTTGTTATTTCCAGTAAAGCGGAGTCGACTGTACATACAAATTTGAACACGAATGATTTTGATTTATTATTTTTAATTGAATTCTATAAGAAAATAAATATTAGCATTTCAACAGGAATCTCAACTTTTTGTAGCGTGCGATACTAATAAAATTTGTTTGGTTTTTTTTTCAAAGAAAACGAAACTTTCTTTTAACTTCTTTATATGTTTGTGTAGGCCGTCAGCAGCTCTATATTAGGTAAAAGTTTAAGAAAAATCGACTCCCATTGTTCTGAAATACTAGTTTAATTGCTTGCTGTCAAAAAAGTGAAATTTCTCGTGGAAATGCCCATATTTGGTAGGTCGGTGCGTAGTATTCTAGCCTAACATGCGGAACTCCTGGGATCGACACCTGCATCATGCGGTATAGAGTTCTTTCTACACATCTTAGATGCATTCAGAAGCTTGTCTAAGAATACACAAATTATAAAGTTTAATCGCAAAAAAAAATCCTAAACGAGAAGGCTTAGGGGTTTAAAAATATTCCATAAGAATGGTAAACAGCAAAATAAGATTTTACATAAAAGTACTGAACACATCTAAAATCTAGTTTAAAAGTGAGGCGAAGGTAGGTAAACTTGAACTTATCTTCTGTGTCAAATTTAAACGTAAACTATCAAAAACCCGAAACGAGTAGAAAAAAATTTTCTTCTGGAAAAAATGCGAGATCAATTGAAACAAAAAATAAAAAAATAGCGTACGAAAAACAAACAATTAAGTGGTTCTTATCATGTGATAATTTGAAAGTTTTGTGGTTACGGTAATCAGTTGGCTTGAGAGGAATAGCTGAATGGCCTAAAGCATTCTATAATGGATAATAGGGCTGTCAGCAGCCCTTTGAAATATTTGCAGAGAATTTGAAATTTATGAAAATTATAAAAGGTACAAAATATTTTTATTGCATTTAATAGAAAAAATTAGGGTAGAGGGGATTCCCGCGTAGCAGATACATTAGCCAGTTTAATAAAATTCCTTAGAACATGGAAATTTCGCTTGATTAGACCAATTCGTTTAATTAAAGTGGAATTGATTTGAGTAGCCTTTGAAAAAATTCAAATAAGATTCAAAGCTCATTTTTCATGTTTTTAATGGAAAATATCTAAATAATAGAACAAAATAATTTCCATATGGTTCACAACTAATTAGTAATATAACAGAATTGAGAAATTTTCGAAAAAAGTGGAGTTAGGCCTTTTAGCGTCTGACACATCCATATAATATAATTTTAATGCATAGTTATTTCACATTGGAAGTTTGTTTTATATAACCAAGCAGCAAAGCTATAACCGGATGTGCTAAGACACCTCCCTTCTTTTTTTTTTTTTTTTTTGTTTTTGTTTGATTTTGTTAAATACTTTATAGTCTTATGCCCTAATTCAGTAAGATTTAGGACGTTTTTGTTTGAAAATACTTTTGAGTTCTTTTGTTTGAATTCTCTACATTTTTTTCTTCAAAAATGGTTCTTGTCTTTGATAATGAAAAATAAAAATTTTATTGCCATGTTTTTAAAACATAAAAATTAAATTAAAGTATTATACAATAGTTTGAAAAATATAACAAAAAATTTGTGTTGGATATGTTTGGAATAAAATCATAAAGCAAATACAAGAACCTTCTAGCATAGACAATAAATAATAATTGTTGTAAAGAATCACAATTGCGGCTTTTTTCCGTCCATAGACAAGACGGCACGGCACAATCGTCGAACAGAATTAGGGCATTAGCAATGTTCATTTCACATTACAACAATATTATATTATGAAGATGCAAATCCAATTTTACGATATAACTAATAAAGTTGTTAATTTAAACAAACATTAATCACAAGAAATCTTAAAGCAATTGCTGCTTCTTTCTGACCAACCGCATCGTTAATAATGATTTTCACATATGTACATATGTATGTACATGTCATTACATCAATAATTCATTAAAAAAAAAATTATTTGTTTGGTGGTCCTTGCCTATGAAGTGTGTGTCTTAAGTCTTTTGTTTGCATAACCCTGGGGTAATCAATCAATTTCATGGAAAAATTTATTTAATTTTTTTTTTCAGCAGCTAAATTAGATTTTATTACATACATATAAACAATATGAAATGTAACATTACACATCTTTCTTTGAAGCATTTTACATTAATATAAAGTACAGGCTGATATAAACAAAATAGGGACACTTCTTGCTTAAGAAAATATTCGCTCAAATATAGTAAGCAATTTAATAGGCTTTAAATATAAAAAAAACTTTCCAATTTTATTATTTTTATTCTTTCAAATTATTTAAACTTTTTTTTTAATATTTTGATTGAAGGCACCCAGACAGAGTTTCAACTGAACAGTTAGTCGAACAGTAAACAAAATAAGCTGTACGCACTAATCGATATTTGAAAGGTGCATACATAATGTTTGGTTTTGCTATTAAACCGTAAAGACCATTAAAATAGTTTGAACGACATACCAGTCAAATGACACATGCACCAAAAAAGTTAAAAATAAGTAAAAATTCACGTATGAAAATAGTTTTACTTTCAAAATATGCAGCGAAAATCGAACAACTAAAAATTGTTAAGAAAAAAATAACACCAGACACGCATTCAATCAAATTAACGCATTCGTTTTAATTGTTTTATAAATTGCATAAAGTGCGTAAATAAATAAATTAGTCATAAAAAAGAAACAACTAAACTTTAAATCTGGCAATTAATTTGTCATTAACTGACTGATGGAGTATGAATTATCTTGAAATTTCAATTTATACGCGAAGATTTATTTTAGAAAAAGTATTGAAACTAAAGGCAGAATTAGTAAAATCGTATCATTCTACTTTACAGCTTGCCGTATCGTTCAACTTTGTGCACAATTTATAGAAAATGTAACAGTTTACACAGCACATTTTTTTTGTGTGGCATTAAATACGGCGTTTTTGACATTCGCTACAGAAAAATCTGTTTTCTGCAGATTCCTACGTCAGCAGTGAGTGCTACCACCACATATTTTATAACTAGTAACATGCATTGTATATTGTACGGTTTTTGTCAGCTGACACGCAACATCACGATACGATTTTACTAATTCTACCTTAACTATAACTAGAGGATAAACGGTATGTTGCAAGTTTTTTTTTTTTTTAAATTAATAAATATGTTACAATAACAATAGAATGTAATCAAACTGTCATATACATACGTATACCCAAGATTACGTTAAGGTTAATTATAGTTTGGCTAAATAATAATCAGGGCACCCTTTAATAAAAAAAAGCATAATGGCTTAATCATAAAAACCAATAAAAGTCTTAGTAAAAATATTTTTAACATGTAACGTTTTCACAAAATACTCGTATGAGGCCGTTTAGATGAAGTGTGGCCTCGCTGCGACACGTCGCCTGCGAGTTTTGTTTTTAGGCTTGAAGTGAGGAGAAGCTTGCGGTGTAGTAAAAGTCGCATGTACTGGGAATTGAAGCGACAATTTTATCTCCTCTCTCACAAATTTTTTTCTCTCGTATTTTTGTGTGCTATCAGTGTTACCATATGTGAAGATTTATCTTATTTTTGAAGTTTTTAGACTTGTTAAAATGGCAAAAAAGATTTTTTATCTTAAAATAAGATTTTTAAACATTTTTACTTTTGGTACTTTTAATATATTATTGAGGGATTTTTAGACCAAACTACTTGCAAATTTTCTGATTTGCTTCATAATGATCTCACACATATTCTATACATTAAATATTTTGTGTTATTTGGCTTTATTTTTAATAGTTCACAAGAAACAAAATAAATTTTAACTCTATATTTATAATTTGAACCCATTTCTATTCAATAAAATAACAAGAAAGATTTTTGGTCACAAAAAAAAGTTTTTTTTTTGTTTTATATTTGAATAAATAAATATGGCAACACTGTGTGCTATGTACAGACATTGTTGCCAGTTAGACCAATTTTTTATAACATGCATCAAAGAAACAGTTATAATATAAAAATTATAAACAAATAAAGTAAGGAGAGAAAAGGAATTGTGCGTTTTGGTAGTCAATTAAAAAAAAATAAAAACATGTGGACATATTAATTCTACATTTCTCAAACTAACAATTAGTTCCTTAGTCCTGATTCACACACATCAGGTTTAGCTGATCAGTTTTTGTCCAATTTTCTTTTGAACCTGCATTTACGTTCATACACACCGTCAAGTTTGTTTCATCAAGTCTCATCAATTTGTGTATTACGAATGACAAAACAAAAGGAAAAAGCAAACTTGACTGGTACGATCAAGTCTGTACCCCTTTCCATTCTGTTTTCCTCTCTCTCTCCTAAAAACTCAAGACTTGACGACTCAGACCTGACGTGTGTGAATCAGGACTTAACGGCAACACTGCTACGAATGAACTAATAAAAAGCATTGAAAAAATTAATATCAAAAAGTCGCCTGACTATTGCGACAAAAAAGTCTTCATGTAAACGCGCGTGGATTTAAGAAGGGACTCCAAAAGAGAACGTAAGCGTTGTCGCAGCGAGGCCACACTTCATCTAAATGGGCTCTATGTATTCGTGGTACGAGTACTTGCAAGTGGAAGCAAAATAACAACAACAACTATGCAAAATGTAACTCGTGTTTTGTTATGATACGAATAACACAATTACCGGTACAGTTTAAGAAAATCATTTTTATGTACATGTGTTTATTGTTGTTGTTGTTGCTGTTATTGCTGTTGTTGTTGTTGTTGTTGTTGTTGTTTTTTTTAATAATATTAAATTTAAAATTATTGAGTGGTTTTAAGTTAGTATTGCTCGCTTGTTTTTTTTAATGATACTTTAATTCTATTTGTCGTACTTTTTAAAGTTTTTAGTTCAGTTTGTTGTGGATATTTTTGGCGTGGCTCAATTGCACAATTTGCCAGACAACTAAACTTTGTTGAAAATAATAAAACATTGGGCCATTTGCAGACTAGAGACATTCACTTTATATTTAGTGGAATTCAAAGGCCTTGTTTAACTCGTTTGTGTGTGAGTGTATGAACTAGTGCATACATACATACATACATATTTGTGTTAGCTTGTATTCATATATTAACTGATCAAATTTAATTTTATTTTTGTACTAATTTTCCTAAAATTATTAATAATGCAACAACCTTGCAAAGTTCTTTTAAATGTCAAAGTGCTATGAAGTATAAAGCATTTTTTTTTTTTGAGTTTTGTTAGCAAAACAATGAACATGAGTAGTGGACCTTTACAGGCAGGGCTTATTCTCTCTCAAAAAGTGTATGTTTTATTAAAGTTCTCTTTTCATTACATTTAAAAATTCATATTATTAGACCAGCTTCTTCTTAGTTTTATATAAAATTTAGTTTTATAAAAAAAAAAACAATTCTAGACCAATTGGAAATTGGATAATCAATTATTGTGGCGGGCACATTTCGCACATTTAAAAAAAAATTGGTGGACCTCTTCCATATGCAAAAAGCATTTTGAAAATAGGTCGACAAATGAAGAAGTTATTCGAAAGTCAGATAATGTAACAGCTTCCCTTTTGCATAAAAAAATAGTGGACTTTTTTATATGCAAATATAATTTGGAGAATTGATAGGTCCACACATGGCGAAATTATGCTCGCTTATATTGGTAGCTATTCGGGAAAACGAGACGAAGAATTAAAACTTTACATTAAAGCAAAACCAAAGTTTCCAAAATTGTTTTTGTTTTCAATACAATTCTAAAATGAAGTAAACGTGAGAATTTCAACGCTTTGCTCTCTTTTTTAAAAACGGTGAATTTTATATGATAAACAAAAACAAATTTTTAACATACATATATGAAGTTTTGTTTTTGTTTTACATGTAAATTTCACCAAGTCGACGCGACGCGTATTTCAGAATAGACACCATTATAAAATATGTTAAAAACTATGTGGAAGGAGTAACATAATTTAAAAAATTGGGCGTAAAAGTGGGTGTGCCTGGAAAAAGTAGCCTATAATTCATTCATTCCACAATTCCAGTTAAATGTTGTGAAAATTTCAGGAAGATTGGTCCAGGGGTTTGGTCTCCTATAAGGTGCAAACAAACAATTAAACACGCGACCGTTATAAATTCAAAATACGTCAACTCAAATTTAGTCAAAATGAGTTTCCGATGGCAAATAGCTTCCCTATGCAATATTCATCCGTAAAATAAATGTCGAACCAAAAAAATAATTTTTTCTCCTTTTATATCAATTTTTTCTATTCTGCTATCTCAAAGTATAATTTTTTTTTGGTGACAAAAAAAATGCTAACTCCCATGTAAATTTCCAAAATTTAAAAAAAAAATAAGTAATTTATTATAAATCTGCCTCATATCTTATTTAAGACTATTTATTTGTTAGGGTATTTTGGATAAAATCGGTAAACCCAGACTCAGTTGGACCGTTTTGGTCCATTGTGATACCAAGGAGACTGCTTAGGCAGAGTCCAAGCAGAGCTCAATATAAAGCTACTAATAAGTTGAAGTTCAACACTAGCAACCTCAGAAAGTTCCCTGAACTCAAGAGCGCCCATTGTGGCCATTCTCTTTCTTGCAAGTCCAGTACAGTGACACAGAAAATGTTTTACACTTTCCTATTCATCGATATCCTGGCAGCTGCGGCAAAAATCATTGTGTTAGACTTTTAATCTTTGTGCATGCCTACACAGAGAAAACAGATTCGTTGAGACAACAGAATTTGTTGCCAATTGAATTTTGGCGGTTGCAGCAACTATCATAGAATTCTGCTATAGCGACTGAAATTTTCTTGTGGTACCACTTTATTTTAATTATAACCCTCAACTCAACAATGTCATAATTGGTACTTGTAAAAGAAAAATTGTCCTTCCTTGCTAAAATAAAAATAAACAATAAACGCAAATAAAAATACACAATTTAAGAAATTTATTATTTGAGATATTGTCATAAGTTTATTTTAATTGAAATTCATTTCCTGGTGGTGAAGCATGTATGTAACGGGTGTTTTTTTAGAGGTATAGAACTTCGAATTGAAATAAAACACAAGAAAATCGTTTTAATGTCCATCAATTTGGCTTTATTGGAAGGATAATTTTATGCCATTAATGTTTAAATATGATTTCGGGCATGTGGCCGCCGCGGCTGGCTCGAATAAAGCCAATTCTACAGGTCCAATTTTCAACCACTTTTTCGAGCATATGGGGCCGTATGTTGGCAATAACGCCACGAATGTTGGCTTCCAAGTCCCCTAACGTTTCTGGTTTGTTGGCGTAGACGAGCGACTTCACATATCCCCAAAGACAATAATCCAATGGTGTCAAATCACACGATCTTGGTGGCCAATTGACAGGTCCATTCCGCGAAATTATGCGCTCATCGAATGTTTCCTTCAATAAATCGATTGTGACGTGCGCTGTGTGGCATGTAGCGCCGTCTTGTTGGAACCACAACTCATCCGCATTCATGCCATCCAATTCGGGAACAAAATAGTCGGTTATCATGGCTCTATACCGGTCTCCATTAACGGTAACTGACTCTCCAGCATTATTTCGGAAGAAGTATGGCCCAATGACTCCACCAGCCCATAGAGCACACCAAACAGTCAGTTTTTGTGGATGTAATGGCGTCTCAAGGGTCTCATGTGGATTCTCTTCACTCCAAATGCGGCAATTTTGCTTGTTGACGTAGCCATTCAACCAAAAATGAGCCTCATCGCTGAACAAAATTTTGCGATGAAAATCAGCATCGAGATCAATCTCATTTTCGGCTCATACACCAAAATCACGACGCATTGCATGGTCTCGCGGCTTTAATTCTTGCACAAGCTGGATCTTGTAAGGTCGCAAGCCAAGATCTTTGCGCAAAATCTTCCATAAAGTTGATGGACAAAGCTCCAATTGCTGTGCACGGTGGCGAATCGATTCATTCGGGTCCTCTTCAACACTTTGCTCTACAGCGGCAATTGTTTCTTCGGTGCGCACTGTTCGACGTCTCTGCGGATGCGTATTATCACATAAACGTATTATCACGTAAACGTAGTGCGAAAACGATCCATGGTTAACCGAATTAATTGCTCTGATGGACGATTATGTCGACCATAAAATGGACGGAGCTTGCGGTAAACTTCGCGAACTGAACCATTATTTTCGAAATAAATTTGCACGATTTGCAAGCGTTGTTCTTTTGTCAACCTGTTCATGATGAAATGGCAAACCAAACTAAATATTAATCACTTGACAGCTGACAAAATGGCCGCCAGTTAAAGAAGTGATGCCAACTTAAAGTTCTATACCTCAATAAAAAACACCCATTATATATAAATTTCTTCAACTACACAGCCACATACCTGTTATCTTATTCACAGACTTTCAAAAACCATTTGAGAATTCACAAATCATAATATCTTTGAAAGTCACAAAAGTTAATTTTTTAATTAGCTGCTATAAACTATGAAAGTAAACTCAACCTCTAGTTAGTTGCAGCAACTGATTGAAAGTTTTTGTTTTAAATTTAATATAATAACGACAATTTTTTAGTTGCTAATACCAAAAGTTGGTAGTTAAATCCAATTCGTAATATTTTATTCGGTTGGGTTAACAAATCAGTTAATTAGTCATGACAAAAGCATACGCTCGGTTGATGCAATCAATTTAAGTATTGTCACAATCATGTCTGTTACAATTATGCCCTTATGGCAATGAATATGGATTATTTTTTGGATTAACAGAAAATTGATAGCGTGTACTGAAATATAGTTAATGCAAATGATATTTTATTGGACTAACCGTTTTCCAACCAATCTTTTTTCTGGATGTACCTATGAGACAGTGTCCGGTTAGCACGGACTTAGGATTTGTTTCCTATTCTTTAAATTTAAAGAAGCTGTATTTCTTCCTATTTAGTTGAGTCCATAACTGCCTTGTGATCACGCAATCATTTATTGTATTTTTAAACATATGTGAGTAAAATTTTAAGGAGAAAAGTATTTTAGTTAATCACGTCATAATCAATCAAAAAGTTTGTATTGAATTTTTTTTAAGGATTTTAGGTGACGATATGCGATTACAAACAACCGCCAGATAGAGAAGAATTAAAGAAATAAACAATGTTAAATGACAGTTAAAATTATTAATTATTTTTTAAATCAAAAGGTTTTTTTTTAAATAATTAAATTTTTACTTATGTCATGATACACCTACCAACTTTCTTACTGGGATATGAGTCTCAGTCTTAATATAGTATATCTTAATTATGCCAATTGATCTCTTCCAGTTCTATATACAAATTTAACTCACCTTTCATACAAAATATTAGAACTACGTGACCAGTTTTGTGTCAGAAAATTACTGCATTATTTAAAAACATAAGGTCATACTATGAATATTGACATCTAAGTCTTTTACCAAAATCAAACAAATAATCGTAAGCAAACAATTAAAACTGTGTTATTGATGCTAAACCACAGCGTAATGAAGGTGTTAAAGACAAATAAATTTAATATGTTTGCCAAGCAAAAAAAAAAAAAAAAAAAAAAAAAGTTTGTGTAGCTCTGATCACACTTACAAAGCAACTGTGCAGCACAATTTAAAAACATTTACTTTTTTGGCAAGAAAATATTAGGTGAAAAAAAAATGACGCGGGCGGAAATAATGATTTTTTTTTTTTTTGGAATCGTGATTTTCAGTTTACAAGGACGTTTGCCGTAAAAAATACAACAACTTTGACAATATTTTATGTGAGTTAGACAAGAAATAATAATAGTTATAAATGCTTAGATTAGACATAAAACAACTATATCAAATTGCTTTTTAATAGTATTTGCAGCAAAGCAGATTAAACGATATTGATTTAAATAAAATCTTAGTTTGGAAAATATAACGTTTTTTTTTTAATATACATATAAAGAAAAGCTTAGCTTTGGCGCCACACTGACAGCCATCAATAAATTCAATTATAAACAGAGGATAAAAATAAATTGCACAAAAGGAAGTGTATATTTAAATGTAATAAATTGTAAAATTTTAAGAACCGTTATTTAAATATATTTGCTTGAAAAAACAAAAGACTTAAGACACAAACGTTGAACTTGTTTGATTCTTATTGACTTTTGTTAGTGGGCATACGATATTGAAAAATCAATGTTTTTTTTTTTTGTCATGTAAGGTTTTTCATTCTTTTTATTATAATATGCTGAATTTTATTTAAATAAAAATTGCAAATTTTGAATTTAATATTTAAATCAAGATTGTTTTACCTCAGGAGCCATAAATTTAAAAAGAAAAAGTTGTAGCACTTACATATATGACTCATATGTATAATTTTAATACAAATATGGTGCCTTGGAATTGATACTGATAACGAGAAATGCTTCTAAAATTAAATTTATTAAGACTACTTTGCGTTTCACAATAGAGCTAAATACCTAAGGCTAACGGTGACCTTGTGGTGGTAACAGGCCTCTAAATAGTACTACTGTCGCAGACAAATTACCCTGTTTAACTGATTTTCAAATTAACCTTCAAGGAGCGATATTATTTGCGAAATTAGGTCTAATAAAGGACACATATATACTCGTATATCCATTGCATAAATAAAATAAATAAACTTTATTTTCTATTTATTTCATATAAATAGTAATTCGTGCATGATTTTTGTAATATCTGTTGTTAAGTCCTAATTTACAGTATGCAAGTCTTATTGCTAAGCTGATTATTTTCTTAGGAGAGATTGACGAGTGGAAAAGGAGACGAGGGAAAAGAAACGTTTCTGTTTCCCTCGTCTTTCTCTCTGGGCGATTCTATTCTGACGGGTGCAACATTTAGACGCTTTAAACGCCTTTTACTAATAGAAAGAAACACATTTTGAATTAAGTTATTTCTAGAAGGGGTAACAATTTTTTATATGCTATTGTTATCTATTTACAAGAATTTATATGAAACGCTCAAATAGCCACGTGAGAGCTTTAAAGTGCATGACCGGTGCAACCTAATTGGACCACTTTCATAAGATCATACCACAAAAACACAAAACTCTGTTAATTTTTAAACTTTTAATGTATTATTCTTTTTTACTGTGAAAGATGAGATATCAGAAGATGATTATCAAATCAAACATCGTAGAGAAATATATTATCAAATCAAACATCGTAGAGAAATATAATCCAATAATAAGAAATTTGCTCTTTAAGCCATGATGGGTGCAACATGACGGGTGCAAATCTATGAATCTTAATGCTTCGAAGTGCACAACAAATTTATATTTTTAAATAAAGCTTAAAAGCTTACGTATAAAAAAATTATATTATTATAAAATATAGATATTTTACTTTAAATTGGCATCAAAAAAGTGTCAAAAAAATGATTTGAAAATTGACGTTAAAAGTTGTCTAGAATAGAATCGCCCCTCTCTCCATCAAACTAATTAGCTTAGCAATAAGTGTAAACTAGGACTAATCAGGGTTTATTTCTTTGCAGGTTGTATCTGAATTTTGCAATTACAGCTTGCATTTTAACTTTTTATTTTTTTTTATTTAGCAAAAGTCTAATTTTATTCAATACAATGATTGATGTTATCCCCTTAGATTCTAATCATGCATTAATGATTTTGATTGATAATGGGGAAAATGATAAACTAAATTTAAAAGCTAACAAAGATAATGGACTTTATACGCTGTCCCAATAATCAAAGATTAATGTATAAAACCACATTATCGGCTATTTATTCTGCCAATATATATAATCAACAGCAGCGAAAACAAACTAGTAATTGCTTTGAAAAATTCAGGCATAAATCATATGACAGACGACGACCAGAGAGTGTTAAGACGAAATCATAAAACCTTGTGGCTATGACGAGGTTTACATGATAGAATAAATTCAAGCACTAAGTTTATGTAACTAAATATACATATGTACATATGTATGTGCATTGCACAATGGGATGAATGATTTTATACATTTTTGTGAAAAAACTATCATGAATGGTTCTAGATCATTGAAAAATGGCACTAAGCATTATATTAACTAAATTAAGGAGGGAGGGGGGGGGGGGGAGAAGTCAGTTCATGCAAATCAATTTTTTCGCCTAAAATTTTTCCTTTCCAAGCAGAAGTGCTCAAATTTAGTGCATACAATTTCTAGCATAAAAAAGACGCATGCCGAGTTTCATCAAAATCTGCCACGCCCATCGCCCATGAAACCCATTCAAAAGAGAATAATTTTTTTTAATATACATATGAAGAACGAGGGCCACTGCAGCTAATCCCTATAATTGAATATTAATTTTGTGAATTTATTTACTATTAATAAATATAAATAAAATTCAAAAATAAAATATTTTTTTTTAATATTTTTATTTATCATTCTACAAAAACTTGCTTTATTTATTTTTCAGATTTTATTAATTTGACTACATTGTTACATTCCAAGTCCTACTTGAATAGCTCATGTCTTAATCACGTTATAAAAGCATCTTATGAAACCAGTAAGCGACAAAAAATATCAGTGTTTCTCGCAACTTTATTGAGTCGAAAGAAGACATTTCCAACTTTCATTTTATTTAAATAATAACTTAGGGTGAGTCTACATACTTTTTTATTATTGAACGTTATAACTAAGTTAGCAGCCATATCATACAATGCAATTGCAATCGAAACTGGTCTAATTTTCAGAAATAATTATTAAGAAAATTAAACAAAGATGGACCAGAAAATGACAATAGGTACTCGAAAATAAATATCCCTCGATTTGCACGATACTTTTTTTTACACGATTTCTTTTTTACACGATTATTTTGGTTTTCGTTTAAATTGAGAGATCGATGAAATACCTCGATTTACACGATTTTTTATGTGTTTTGAGTAAACGCTTCTGATATTTTTAATTTTGTTTTTATGCTTAATGAATAAAGGTCTATTTTTATGTGTTTTGAGTAAACTCTTCTTATATTTTAGAAACTAAGTTGAAATACATATATAATTTCTCAATACAATAAATTTTTAAGCGATTCTGCCTTTATTTTCGATTTACACGATTTTTCATACAAAAATTTTAAATTTCGATTTACATGACTTTCTCATGAACGTTTATATCGTGTAAATCGAGGAATAGGTGTAGTCGATTCCAACATAAAAGAGCATCTTTATTTCATTTATACAAAAAAGTAAAATATGCTGCAACTAAAAATAAAAAAAGACATGCGCATTGACTCTCTCTCCATACTTATAGTTTGAGTATGCTTATACCCAGTATGGATACGAGTATTTAATCGGACAAAAAAAAATAAACGCATAATACTCGGGATATTTATTCATCATTCGCCACCGTATACATCCATTTTTGTACATATATAAAATGAAATGGAAAATGTATGTATGCTTTGCTGTTTGAAAACATGCTCATGTGTGTGTGTGTATGTGTCTGTAAATTAAATAATCAAAACCTATGATTACACTAAGAGAAAAATGATGAGCTAAATTTAAGAACAAAATTCTTGAAATTAGATTGCAGAAATCTTCAGATTTCAATTTTGAAATTTCGTCAGTAAGATTAACGTTCTCAAATTTAAGCACAAATTCTTAATTTTTAGAATGACTTTTAAAAATCAAGAATGTAATATTAATTTTAGTTTAAAAACGTGGTCTTAAGCTTTAAGAACGCATTATTTAAATAAAGAACGTAATCTTAGTTTTAAAATCGTATTCTTAAATTTTTAACAATGTGATCTTAATTTTAGATTTTTATTAAAAACAAAACCTTGAATCCGAAAATGAGATTTTATCCAAGATTACAATCTTAAATGCTTTCTTAAAAAAATCAAGATTTTATTCTGGAATCAAGAATTTTACAGTCTTATTTATAAAACTTAAAAACTCTTTATAAAGGTTTTTTAAAACAAATTTTCCTACAAAATTTTTCTTAAAAAACCTTTATAAAGCCTTTTTAAGTTTTATAAATAAAGCTATTAGAATTTAACAGACTATTATGAGTGAAATGATTTGATTTCGAGCGTTAAGAAGTCTTGATTTTAGCACGTTTTTTCCTTAGTGCTCTAGCGATAGTTGCTGGTGCTGCGTAATTTAAAAAAAAATCATGTATGTAATCATATAGCCTTATTTAGAAAAGTTATTAAGGTTTTATAAAGGGATTTCAAGAAAAATTTTTCTTAAGCCTTTATAGAATATTAAAATTTTTTATAAATAAGGCTGTAATGAAATGAGCGTATATTTTCATTTTAGCTGTACGTCGTTCATAGTTGTTTGACGCCCGCCCAATACTCAAAGAGTACTCAAAACGATACTTTTGCCATTTCACTGATATGGACCACTGAATTGCATAAAAGTAAAGGCATTCATTGCTTAGCAGTCTTCCATGAACTTTACCTAATTTTCTTACAAATAAACTACTCGCAGAATATTTTTATAAGTAATCGCACATTCGACATGCACAAATATTTCTCTGCAAAACTGCATCATTAGATTTTTGAAATTTAACGGCTGAAAACTGCGGATTTTTAACACCAAAATCCCACTGTGCATTGTCCGACTATGTATGCATTTAATTTTGCAAATTTGTGGGCATATCCTAAACATTTGGCTGCGCCGCAACAGCAACTAGTATATAGCAAGCCACCACTAGTCCCATTTATATTTTTAAATTAATCAAAAAATTTTTTTAGCAAATACATTTTTTCTTGCAACACATGCGAAGTGATTTGCTGAAATTCATGCGATTAGAAATAATTTTAAATAAATGTCTACATATACACAAATTAGGGCAATTTCTTACAAACAAAAAAATGAGAAAGAAAAAAATGTGTAAAGGGAGCAAGTGAAATAAAAACGCAATAATACCCGCAGAGTTTATCAAATAGAAATTTTTATTTTACAGCAGCAGCAGCAGCAATTTTTGTGAATGAATTGTGAATGTAAATTAGTAGTAAAACCGTCAAATTGTTGTAGTTGTGTAGTTATTTGGCTAAAATAAGCACTATAAACACTATTTAGCAGCCTGTAATAAGTTATTTTATTTTTAACTACAAAAATGTTGTACTTTTATGATAAACAACAAAAATAAAACTTTTTAAAATGTCTAACATTTTTGTGTGTGAGCAAGGTTAAAAATTATTGCAAATTTTGTAATTTCTTATTTCGTGTGAAGTGGATGAATGTTCCCATTATTGGCACTGTAGCAATAACTGATTAATAATCAATTGGCAAAAGGAGACTGATTGTTGGCCAAGACACTGGTGGGTGCTGTTATACATAAACAGACAAGCAGACGGGCATTTGAAATGCCAGACCAGACCTTTCAGGAAGTTTAAAAAGGGTGAAACATAAATATGAAAAATATTTGCTTGGAAATTTGCATTTAATAAAATTATAACAAGCCACGGGCTTATGTTGAAAATAGCAAAAATTACACAACGTGTTATTCCATATTAGAAGATTCAATATTTGGGTAATTCCATTGTGCCGGGTGTTACCCTGACACTCACATTGTTTGTTATAATTCAAAAGTATAAAATTATAATTCAAAAAAAAAAGAGTGTGGAGAAGACATTTAATAATAGTAGAAGACAGTTTTTACAAAATTATTATTTTTGGTAATATTCTGTAAAATCTTCCTTAGAACTTACACAATAATTTTTAGTAGAGTAAATTGTTCAAAAGCCTTTCTTGTTTGTATTAAATATTTACTGACTGGAAAAAGCTAATTTTTCTTAAAAAAAAACTTTTTCCGAAATGTGACGGGTGTGACCTAATATGAAATTTCGAAAATTTTGCAGAAATACAACTTTTTATTGAGTTCATTCATATCATCAATATAGAAAATAACTTTTTCGAAAATGTGACGGGTGTAACCTGATATGAAATTTCAAAACCCTTGCAGAAATACAACTTTTCATTGACTTCATATATATAATCAGTATAGGAAATAGCTTTCTCGAAAATATGACGGGTGTGACCTAATATGAAATTTCGAAAACTTTGCAGAAATGCAACTTCATTCATATAATCAGTATAGAAAATAACTTTTTTGTAAATGTGACGGGTATGACCTAATATGAAATTCCGAAAATTTTGCAAAAATACAACTTTTTATTGACTTCATTCGTATAATAAAGGTAAACTAATAGGAAAATTATAAGAAATTTGATGGACTACAAGTTTACGTTTAACGTGTTGAAATTGTTGCCCTGATATGTATAGAAAATGTTTACAATTTCGCTTGCATTCTTTTTCCCTTCTCTGCTTTTTCGTTTAATTTCTCGAATATTTATTCCCATATCTTCCTATGATTCTTTTTCCATCATAATTTTTATTAGCATTTCTTCTTTTCTTGTCCCTTTCCCCCTCTGTAGGTAAATGCAGTTCATATTTTTCTTTATGTGCTTAAAGTTTCTTCCTTTGTTGTTGTTTGTTGATATCGATTGATAAAAAGCACATAAGTAAGGCTTTATGTGAGGGGTGTGAACCAAATATTTCCTTTAATTGCTGGAATATTGGGCCTTATTACGGTTCTCGAATTTTTAGTTTCAACTTCAACTTGCTGTACTAGATTAAAGAAACATACAAAATTTTTCTTTAATCTGGTACACACTCTCGAAGTATGTGATGAAAAACGATTTAGACACAAAAACAATTTGAAAACGATAAAAGGTGTGATATGTTTCGTATAGTCGTTTTGTCAATAATTTTAAAACTTGTTTTTAATAGTCTTTCCAGACATTTTTGATAATTTTTTTTCACAGCTCCATTATGTGATTTATGTTTTGTCTTCTAGTGTGCTTTTTAGAAGTCTGTAGTTTAAGATAAGCTCAAAAATTATACCCTAAATCTATGGGAATTTATCACACCTTTTCAAAACGATTGTTTTGAAATCGTTTTGAAAACGATCGTTTTCCATCACATACCGGATTATTTATTGCGCTTATTTTTTTTTTTTTTTTGTGAATTTAAAATGTACCGTACCAATTTTGTCAAACTTTTTTCAATTTCAACTGTGACGGGTGTGACCAAAAATTTTAGTACTTCGAGTAATCCAAAAAAATCTCATTATAAAAAATATAAAGTCGAAAGTTCAACAATACTTTTTGGTTAAGATATAAGAGGAAATTTTAAAATAAAAGCCTGACACACAAAGAAGGAGAGCAGAGTGCTCAGAGTTTCTAAATTGATTAGAGTTTTTTTTATCCCGGGCTTTTTCATTTCCCGGGAAAGCGGGAATTTTTTTTTATACATCCCGGGATCCCGCTGCATAGAATAATAAAAATTAAATATACTAGGCATTAACAAAAATTTGATAAAAAAAAAAAGCTTAAAACATTAAAATATTATACCTTATGTTTTAATAATAAAAAAATTAACGAAGTCAAATTGGGTATTAAAACAGGCACTTTATTTTTTCACTTTAAGTTTTTAAGTTCATTAAAGGTTTTTCCAATACGAAAAACGCTGATTAAACTTACAAATATGCGTAAGTAAACATAAAAATAAACGTAACAATTCAATTAATAAAAACAAATATAAAATAAATAATATAAAGGTACTCGAGGCTTGAGATCGAAAACAAAAACATTAAATTCTTAAAACAAGAAAATATTTAAATAAATCAAATCATATTTTTCGGCTTAGGAAATAACTCTTTAAAACGCTTAAAGCGTTTATAGACTCGTCAGAAAGTCTATTTCTAATTTTATTAGCAAATTGCCCTGCTACCGAAAACGCGCGCTCACTTTCTACCGAAGTTGGACGAATGATTAGAAGTGCGTTAAACAAAAATTCAACATTTTTGGTCTTTTGACCACTTCCTTCCAAAAATTTCAATTCTTTTTTTATTGAACATTTTAAATTACTTTTGGAGTAAGATTGAGTACATGCATTAGCATTATTAATAGCTGCATTTAAAATTTCTTCAAATGTCTTTTCTTTGACAGCTCCACATTCTTCAACATCACCATTACTTTCTTGAACATCATTAGGTTTTGCAAAAATACGATTTAAAAGATTTTCAGCATATTCAATTACTGAGTACTTAGAAGCATAGGAAAACAAACAAGTTTCGTGATTATTGTTGAAGAAATCAGGTTCTTTTAAATATTTTACCAAAGTGTACAATTTCTTGTTCCTCCTTTCATCAATGCGCAGATGAAGAGCATGAAACATTTTTTCTCTAAGAATAGAAGGAACCGATTGGATTTCTTGACATAAAGTGTTAACTATAACATCAGCAGTTAATATGTTTGCATCTCGGCTGCTCAACCTTTCAACAGCCATCTTTATGGGTTGCAAAATTTTAAGCATATTGTTTAATACAACTACATTTTCCTCAATCCATAGACTACCCATTTCGAAATCAATAAGGCTCTTTTTTATTGAATTTCTCAAAAGCAGAAACTTGTCTAGCATTGGTACTATAGAATTCCAACGAGTTACAATATCTAATTCAAGAGCCAATTCTTTTTTATGTTCTTCAACGACGTATTTCTGAAGTAAAGTGTTTTTTGTTGGACTTTTTTTTGATTAGTTTTATAATGCGGCGTGTCTGATTTAATACCTCTTTGTAATTACTGTTTACAACTACATTACATGAAAATCATTTTCATAGCCATCATTGTGTTCTGTCGATTCTGATTCACTGTCAGAACAAATTATTTCTTTTTTATAAAAAACGTCAATGACTGCCAAATGTATAGCATGATTGAGACAAAAGATCCCATCAGCTGCGTTATCTTTAACAAACTTTTTCATCACATTAGGCCCATCTGTATGGTATATTGTATTCTCTTAAATGAGTTTCCATTAAGGTTTTTAATTCGGCCGCTCCACACTTACCGGGTATATAGACCATACCTAAGTTGAAAAACGTTTGTTTATTACCTAACAAACATATGTTAAGGTATCTCCTATTTTTCAGACTAGTCCGTTCATCCATTGTCAACGAGAATCTACCACCCTCAGTTAATATTAAGTTTATATTATTTATGTATTCATCCTTTACTTCTAGGAATTTCTTTACTATCAACTGTTGCACTCCCCATTCTGCTTTTGGCAGACTAAACCCATCACGTTCCATGCATTTACGTATGTACTCACTTCTAGTTATCGATCTTATGGAAAACCCATCTACTGATGCTAATTTTGCAACAGTAGTACACAAATTATTTGTGTTTTGAAACGAATCTAATGTAAGCTGTATTTTTCTTATTTTAAGAGGAAGTTGTTGCTGATGTTCTCAGTCTCGTAGTTCTTTCTCCCAAGCTATCTTGTGTAAAGATTTCAAATGACGCAATAATCCGCTGGTACTTCGTCCTTTACATGAGATTATTTTAGCACATAAGGAGCAAATCGCAGTTTCAGAAAAGTTTTTCTTTAAAAAAAAGTCCATACAATTGAGTTTTCCATCTACAACAATTTCATTTGATTTTATGAAAAATAAAAAATTGAGAATAATTTGAATAAATTACCATTAAACATCAATCTACTTCACAAAATATCTTTAAATGCAAAATTTTCCAAAGTGATATCAGCTGTTTTCTAAACGTAAAGTTGTCAGTGATTATTTTTATTATTTGGCACAAATTCCAAAGCAAAAGCAGCTGTTTTTAAACGTAAAGATGTCAATTATTTTTTTTGACTATTTCCCGGTATCCCGCATAAAAAATCCCGGGAAATCGGGAAATTTTAAATTCCCGGGACGGGAAATCCCGGGAAACCCCCTAAAATTGATCAAAACAAAAAAATATGTATTTAAATCTTAATATGTCGAAAACAATCACTCTTTTGTCGCGTTGGCTGAAGTATTTAACACGTTGACTACAAAGCAGAAGGTACTGGCCTCGAGCCCGGTCACTGACAAATTCATTAAATAACAACACCACACATTTTTCTGATGTTCATTAGCGTTCCTTTCTCTCAGTTGTTGTAGGCATAGTTACTGGTCACTGAGCTATACCGACTTCAGCGGATACTAATCCTAATTTACTCGTAACATCAGAGCACCACCCTCCTTCGTCGGTATTGTGTAGCAGTACTATCGGCGAAGTAAAATAAATAATAAAATGGCTAAAATACACAGCTTCAAAAAATTTAATACGCCTCATTGGCACCAGAGGCGCTGCAACACTGCATAACTAAAAAAGTTGCAAAAAGTAGAGTTGAAAAAAATTAAACTTTCCCCTATCTCTTTTTACAATACCTGTATTCTCTATTACTATCCCTTTCCTAAAGAAGGTAACACCTAGTAGGAACTAATTGCCGGAGTATTATTTCCCTTTAAAAAAAATTATTCTTTTGTGGACTGATGAACGATTTTTATTAACTTAATTTTTTCTATTTTTTCATCATTTTCAATTGCTTAATTGTAATTAAGGTTACTTTAAAAGTTAATTGCCACCAATTAAAGTTTGAAAAAAATTCACGTCCAATCTGAGCCACCCTAATTAAAATGCATTTAATGCATTATTTGCAAAATCGTCAATTTCTGCTTTCATCCATTCCAATAGTGTGACCTTTAGTCAGTCTGGTAATTCAATTGAAATATTTTAAATATTTATATGCACATTTGTTTTGCGAATTGCACTTCATCTACAAAAAGAAAATATTTAAAGACTTCCTGAAGAAAGACACAATTTCAATCAAATTTAATTGTCAAATTAATTATGGATTTATTGTTAAAAGCACGTCTTAATGTTTGTAATATGTTTTTTTTTTGTTGTATGCATAAAACATTAGTCGTTCATTTAGCAGCATAAAGTTAATAAAAAAATTAAAGCTTTTCACAAAATTTTGGCTTTGCAGCTGATCGATCGTCTGATGTTAAACATAAACTTCATTGTCGTTATTATTAATAACTTTGGCAAATAAACAATATTTCTCAAAGAGTTTTACAGACGTATGATCCATAATATGTATGTTTTAAAAAGTCACACTCGCGCTTAAACAAAAGCTTTAACAATTAACTTTGTTTTTATTTTAATGGAGCAGCATCGTTGTATTATGGCTCGCTGTACACACTTTTGTTTTCATTTTATTTTTATTTTTTTATTGAAAACAATTTAATTTATTTGGTGCGTTAAATTGTTAAGTCATTTTGGCAAGTGACTGAAATGTTTTAATTAACTTCTCTTTATTTGTGTGCATTTTGTTAAGGAATTTTGTTAACATCAGGCCGTTAATAATGAATGGTCGAACGCAAACACGCCCAATGTTAATTTTTTATGATTTTGTTCCGTCATGCAACGTGCATGCGGTTGATTTGAAGGATTTAACTCACTAAAGTCAAAGTCAATGACGTGGATAATATTTAAAAAATAAAAATCTTCTAATGACCTCAATTAGTTAACAAAATAAATGAGCTGAGGGATGAAAAGATTTAAACTTAAAAAAAAAATCTGTATTTTAAAGTCTTAAGCATGCGCTAAAGCATCGAAAGTAAAAAAGGTCGCCCAAAAAAAAAATAATAATTTAAAAAAGTGTGTTGTTGCAGGTTAAGCACATCCAGGTGCATTTCGTTGCTATATCTAGACGTGCTTAACCAACAACAAACAAACTTTTCTAAATTTTGACATGCATTAAATAAATGTAAGAAGAAATTAAAAATAATGTTCAATAATAACTAAAAATAACATAACATTATGAATGCCCAGCAAACATGAAGTCAAACCTTTGAAATAAGATGACTTTATAGTTTGATATCAAGCACAATTCTCAAATCTTTTTCAAAGGTTTGCGTTTAGCACTTGAATTCAATTTGATAATGATTTGTATATAAACATTTGACAACCAGTGTTTTATCAATTTTATCTCAACTTGATGTCAAGTGTCATTCTCAAAACTTCAATTAATTAAGATATTATTAGTTATATTATTTATATGCAATACTATTTACTCATAACTTTATATGGACATAAAAGTACATAAATATGTCAGTCAGTAATGAATTCCACGAACTTACAAAGCAAAAATTGTACTTCATTTATGTTCCACATTATATTACAATCCACATTTGAAAAACAATTGAGAATAATTAATTTAATTATTATTTTTCGAACTTCATCTGTTTCTATATTTATGATTTGAACAGGCTAAAGTTCGTAACGCTTTTTAAGCCAAATTACATGTGATAATTGTTAATGAACAAATAACACCAAAGTTAATTGTAAATATTCTGACAAACACATAGTTGAACGGAACAGCTAGCTAGAACATTTTTTTAGTTAATTTTAATTATTATTCGAACTCCATTTGTTTCTATATTTGTGATTTGAACGGGCTAAGGTTCGTATTGCTTTTTAAGCCAAATTACATGTGATAATTATTAATGAACAAATAACAACAAAGTTGAACGGAACAGCCAACCGTTTTCTGTTTTTTGTTTTATATATAAAGAAAAGCTTAGATTTGGGGCCAAACTGACAGCCATCAATAAATTCAATTATAAACAGAGGAAAAAAATAAATTGCACAAAAGGAAGTGTATTTATGTTTAAATGTAATAAATTGTAAAATTTTAAGAACCGTTATTTAAATATGATATTTGCTTGAAAAAACTAAAGACTTAAGACACAAACGTTAAACTTGTTTAATTCATATTGGTGTCCTGCATAAGACATCTTATAAGAACTTTCAAGACATGAGGGATTTTTCAAATGCTTTACTACAGCGAAATCTTATAAAACAAACGTTAACAACACTGTTTGCAAGAAATTTGTGTAGTGCAGGTATAAGAGTAAAGAAGGAAACACTTCGTAACGGAAGAATTTGTGATACTTGCTTCTTTCTACCCATGAGCGAGTGTACAAACATCATGCCATGTAAATATGTGTGTATGATCCTTTATTTTTCTGCGCACATGCAAAGGCACACACATGCATTAACATTAGTTGTATGCGGTTAATCACATAATAGCTTACCATCTACATATTACACACACACTCAAACGTACAATATGAAAAATAACAAGCATACACTAATCAACATTACTTCTTTTGAGTGTTTGTTACAAACAAGCTGTCTTGCGACATCGCTTGTTAACACTGATATACACGTACACCAATACATCGATCGTGCTTCGCTTATAGTACGACAGCATTTATTATTGGTTTAGTATAATACATGCGACGTGAATACATTTAAAAATCATGACGTATTTACATTTAAAGACCCTTTACGCAGGTCTCTAAGTCATATTGACTTTTGTTAGTGGGCATACGATATTGAAAAATCACTGTTCACTTGGCAATCACAAATGTTGGAATACCAAATAAACAGTAGAAAAAGCAAAATACTTATATGTACAGTGGGGAGCAGTGGTGAGTACATGTTTGTATCTTCTGCATTTAGAGGCGCATAAAAATAGTAATAATGAAGCGGTCTAATTTTTGTTTTTTTGAATTATATTTATTATTTAGTTGCTGACATAAGTGCTTTTAAAACAAAACAAAAAACTACACATTCAAAGAAAAAATCAAATAAAATTCAAATAACTCACATGTACTCACTTTTGCACCTTCAGGCAACATTTAAAATATGATGTATTTTTAGTACTTGATCCATAGCCCTTTATTTTGGAATGCACTATTTATGCAGTTGGGCATACTTTTAATAAACTTTTGGATAATTTCGCCTGGAATTTTCCGCCACTCCAGCTGCACACATTACCACAGCTCGATTCAGATAGATGGAGCCGTTCGATATTGTGCCGACCATATTTTCACAATTGACCACAAATTCTCAATTGGGTTGAGGTCGGTACTTTGTGGAGGCTAATGCATCAATTGAAAATTTTTCCCAGTCAGCCATTTCTTAACGATTTTTAAGGTTTGTTTCGGTTCTCCATTCTGTTGCAACAGAACATCTTTCTCAAGATATGCGATCAGGTCTAGAATATCGGGAGGATGGGTCTGCCATATATTCAAATAGTCTTCTTACCTCATGATGCTATACATTTTTTGCAATAGACCAATTTGTCACCATGTAAAACAATCCCACACCATGATGTACAACCGCACAACATGATATTGGCGTACCTGCTGTCGGCGCCACTAATACTCTTTACTATCCGACTGATATCAGTTAAATTTGAACATATCTCACCATACTACGCTCTTCCAGTCATCAACAGTCCAATTTTTTTGTAACCTGGCAGGATACCATTCAACGACACCATTCTAAATAAACGGTCAAGTAGGGCGGAGGCAACTTCATTCAAATAATTAATGTGATGATTGTAAAAGATAAGCAAGAATAGTAATGTAACTTCGTGCTAACCTAAATAGAAAAATGAAAAAATGAAAAAACAGGGGAAATAAATAGTGATACTTACATACATACGAGTATGTATTTACCAAAGGTAAATCAATAATTGTACACAACAATCACTTCTCACATTCCGTTTCATTAGAATTTACGTTAAATAGCTGATGTTAATAACAATCTCTACCCAAGTAGATAGACTAGGGTGCTGATGAAGTGTGTTGCTGCACAGAAAATTATCGGTATTTCCCCCAGCTTAAAAAGTCTAATTTAATTTTTCTTCTCTTCTTTAGAAACTCACATTAATTAATAAAAATATTTCATTTAATAAAAGAATTGAAATCACTGAACTTAAGCCTGACTAAAAATTATTTCTGATTAAAAATTCACTATAGTTCAATTAAAATCTAAAAATGTCTAAAAATAAAATTCAAAAATAAATTATTCTTTTTTAATATTTTTATTTATCATTCTACAAAAACGTCTTTTATTTATTTTTCAGATTTTATTAATTTCACTACATCATTACATTCCAAGTCCTGCTTGAATAGCTCATATCTTAAGCACGTTATCAAAGCATCTTATGAAACCAGTAAGCGACGAAAAATGTCAGTGTTTCTCGCAACTTTATTGGGTCGAAAGAAGACATTTCCACCTTTAATTTTATTTAAATAATAACTTAGGGTAAGTGAGTCTACATACTTTTTTTATCATTGAACATTATAACTAAGTTAACAATCATATAGCACAATGCAATTGCAATCGAAACTGGTCCAATTTTTAGAAAATATTATTAAGAAAATTAAACAAAGATGGACCAGAAAATCACGAATAAGTGCTCGAAAAAAATATACATAAAAAAATAGTCTTACCCACTGTTTCTATAACCCAGACGAGGATTGACTTGAGCATAAAATTTATATGGAAAGCTTACATTTTTTTGAGTGATTTTCATACAAATTTTCTGGACGAGTGGCCTGCCTGAGTTGTAAAAACTTTTACTGGACTCAGAGCCAATTTCACCAATTTATGTAAATATCAATTCATATTTAAAAGTCATTTTTCCATACAAAAATTCATCAAAATTGTCATTTAAATATGAATTGATATTTGAATAGAATTGGTGAAATTGGCCCTCAGTCACACATTTAAAATCACACACAAAAACTTGATAAAGTGACAGTAAATCAAAATTGTAGGAAATTTATGAGATTTTTATTTCGTCTTGAGGCCTCAAAAATCTTTAAAAAGAACTGTTAACTTTATGTATTAAAGCAAAAAAAAATAAAAAATACCTTTTCATTCACGCTCACTTATTCTCACGCGTGACAATTTTTAAACACTTTTTTTCGCCTCTTTTGGGCTTATTTTATATTCATTGTAAATCAATCATTAATCATTTTTTCCTTTAGAAACTGACACAAACTGTGTATGCGCCGGAAGATATTTTTTACAAATAGCAATGTCCGTTGGAGACGAATCCAACGTAATTGGCGAATTTGTCATATATCGCTATTGTGCTTATATTTAATATATGTAATTAGAGTTGAAAAAATTTTCGATTTATATAATTATTTGCAATCTGAACATATGAACTCAGTAGCAGCTAAAAATGCATCGCAAAAGTTTTTAGGTTTCGTTATATGTGTGCTGAAATTTAAATTTTATTAACAATTCAGTTCTCTTACTAAATTGTGAACAAAATTTAAAGTTGTCCACCACTTCCAATTAAACACGCGCATTTAATTTAAAATATATATATATATATTTAGCCACATGTTGCTTTAAAAAAATAGGCACGTTGTCTTGCTTTTATTTTTTATGATTTAAAAAAAATAAATATTTTAAAATGTTATATAAGATTTTAATTTTTTTGCCTCAACTTTTGTGATAGCTCTGAAGCTACTGGGCAGATTCATAAATACAGATGAAATATTAGTTTTGTCATAAAATTTCAAACCTATCTCAATCTAAGCAAAATAATTTTCCAATTTAATTTTTTTGACGAAAATCGATTAGCTACAATTGTAAATAATTGATTTTCGTTAAAAAAAAAATTAAATTAAAAAAATATGGCGCTTGAGCTCTCTTGAGCAATATCTTAATTTTTCAAATAACGGTATTCTCGAAAACTAGAGCTGCAAAAAAATACGTAGTGCATTATTTAGATTCAAATTAACAAAGCAACAGCTTTCAGTTCTTTAACGAAATTTGAAACAACTAAAAAATAATTCAAAACACCTTTTTACTTTTTTGTTTCACAACAATCAATTTGGTACAACGAGTGAGAGGTGATAAAAGTTAAATATTTTAGCTTAACGAAAAAGTAAAAAAAATAAATCCAACAATATAAATTATAATTCCCTTCTCTACAATTAATTTAAAGTACACAAATGAAATATTTATTATTCAGCAAAAATTTCCTACACAAAGAGAAAAAAAAATACAATTCACAACACCACCACACCCACTTCAAATCGCCACACCACACAGCGTTTTGTGTGTTTGGCTTGCAAACTCCTGAATTTCGTTACAAATTTAAATTTTATAAAAGTTTATTCTACTTTACTAATATAAAATAAATTCTACTTAGCGCTGACTAAGTAAAATCATTAAATTTACTAACAGCAAAAAAAACAAAAATTAAAATTATTCCACAAAACAAGTCTTATAGTTAAGAGAAACTACTACTAATGGCTAGAACGTAACATAAGAGATATAATTGTAATTATACTTAGTTACTGCCAACACACATTAAACACAAACATAAATAAACAACACCAGCAATCACAGCAAAATCAGATGAATAAAAATATATTCGTTGCAACCAGTTGACCTTCTTGATAAAATAATTAAAAGTAATACGAGTACAACTAATAGTAACAATATTAATAATAATAATAATGAAAGTAAAAAAAAAGAAATTTGTAATATTTATGAGCCAAAAGCAAAAAAAATTTTTTTAATAATGGAGAAGTACTTTGTCGTTGAAAATAACAAAACATCGCTCAAATACAACAAGTATAATTGCAAACACTAGATGGATAAATTTATATTATCAATCATTTCAAAGCAATGAGTGTAGGAAACATTTTGCATGACTTTTCATTACAGTGTGATGAAAAAAAAAAAAACAATGTGAGTCCGATCACAGAGGAGATGTGTAAACATCTAGTAATGAAATTTTTTTTTTAAGTTGCAAGTATTACTTATGCTTTTAGTATCTTTTTTTAAATTAATTAATTAAAAGTATCAAAACTTTCAATATTGTAAATATATATGAATTTGTTGGTTTTTGTTTGTTTTATTAAACTTATTTGGTTAGTAAATGGGCACACTGCAGTATATGTATATGTACTGCATTCAAAATTGCAGTAAGCAGTAAATTTACTGATTACTAAAAAAATTCAGTAAATTTTTACTGCTAATGAAATTTAATTTGCATTACGAGTAAAATCGTAGGGCCGTAGCAAGTGGCAAAGTTTTTTCATTCAAATTTTGAAACTTTTGTATGAAAAACATTTAGCCACTTGGTAGAATTTCATTATGAATACGGGCATTACTGATTACTGAAAATTCAATGCACCTCATCATATAACAAATCATTTAGGCAATTTATAAAAATTGTAGAAAAAATTTTTAGTAATCAGTAAAATTTTTTTTTTGTTTTTACTGAAACTTTAGTGGTACTGCAGTGCTCATCTATGGTGCTCATCTTTACTTTTACTTTTTAATTTTTAATTCCTGTTGTTCATCGTTTAGTTGTTGCTGTTCTTGTTGCTGTGTACGCATTGTAATTAAAATAAATTCAGTAAAGTGCGACTTTGACTCGCGCACATTCGGTTTTGATAATTTTTTTTTTTTTTTTTTTTGATTTGGCTTTCTTCATTTTTTAAGTTTTTTCAGTTTAAACGA
The DNA here is from genome assembly GCA_949987645.1 of Tachina grossa. Lineage (NCBI taxonomy): Eukaryota > Metazoa > Arthropoda > Insecta > Diptera > Tachinidae > Tachina > Tachina grossa. The sequence continues at coordinate 35,257,848 of OX465275.1, forward strand.
TTTTTTTCAGTTTCATCACTTTTTTCTCGTTTTGGGTTTTTTTAATTTTCGCAATTTTTTTCATTTTGGCGATTTTTTCATTTTGGCGATTTTTTTCTGTTTTTTTGAGGTTTTTTTCATTTTGGCGATTTTTTTTCTGCTTTTTGGGGTTTTTTTATTTAGGCTATTTTTTCATATTGGCTATTTTTTGTTTAAGGATTTTTTTAATGTTGGCGATTTTTCCGGTTTTTCGCGATTTATTTTAGTCCTAGAGATTTTTTTTAAATTGGTGCTTTTTTTCGTTTTGGCTATTTTTTTTTTTTTTGTTTTTGGCGATTTTTTTATATTTGGCGATTTTATATATTTTTGATTTTTTAGTTTTACCGTTTTTGAAAATTTCAAGAGTTTTGCTCTTACGGTTTCCAAGATACAGCAAGTTGTCAAAATTACAAAGTCAAAATTGCATTAACTGATGGAACACCCATTGATTTAAATTTTTTAAATTTAGTGTTAAGCTATGTACAGACGGTTGTCAGATCTTACAATATTGCCAGTAAAATTTGCTAAAAATTTCTTACAACCGTGTGAACTGACAATTTTTGTCAGACGTCATTGCCAGAAAAAGCATTGTCAGTCCATTGCAAGACTAACAGCTGACAAGAAATTGTCAGACATCTTACAATCGTGTGAACAAATTGTAAAATTATTGCCAGATATTTGTCAGACATTTTAATATTGTCAGATGTGCGAAGTTTATGCATCTGACAATGGCGTCATTGTAAGAGAATTCTTTCAATGGGCAACACTGCACACGCTTGATTTTAAAGAAAAAATTTATAATAAAATATATGCAGACAAAATCATTGCAATTGCTTCTTTATGGTCCATAATAATTTATACTTTCACTTTTTACATTTAACACAAACACAAACGATTGATGTTTAACAATTTCTAACAAATGCTTTGAATCTGGCAACGCATAAAAACAGATCTTACAATTTGTGCATATGACAACCGTGTGAACTGACAATTTTTCGACTGACGATTTTGTCAGATACAACCGTCTGGCAATAAATTGTAAGATTTTCTTACAACCGTGTGAATTGACAAGGAATATTGTACTGGCAATTTTCGATTGCCAGTACATTGTCAGCACATTGCCAGATCTGACAATATTGTAAGATCTGACAATCGTCTGTACATAGCTTTAATTGTTGTAGTCTGTATAAAAATACACTAACTTTTAAAATTTCAAGTGTATATATGTACATACAATTGTATGTATATTACATGGGATTTTAACATTTTTCGTTGCTCGTTTTGGAACACCCTTTAATTTTTAACTCTCATGTATTTGTTGTTGTAGTGGCCAAATGTCTAAACATTGTGTCCAAATTTCAATTCCGTAGCTCTTACGGTTCATTTTCACATTTGGTCTACGGAAATATACACAAAAATAATCGGCGGCGGCGCACCGTCGGCTTCGAGCCGGTCGACTTGTTTCTCTGCTTGGTATTGCTTCTTTCAAACACTAATACACTCATACATAGCTCACACCGATTTGACAATGCGAAGAAATCTCAGCAAAGAAATCTCAGCAAAGAAATCAAAGTCAAAAGATTTTTACCCCCTAGCGTATAGATGTTTACACATCAAACACAAATTCATATATACTACATAGATACCAGGGAAAGATAAAAAGTTACTTTTTGAATGCTCAATACATATCGATACTCCAACGACAATGAGTATGATAGCACATTCGCATCAACAAGCATGCTTACATACAGGCATACATATCTTTAGCTATCAACACAAATAAGTGCGAATATCGATAGATGCGGTTTCGATCAAACAAATGTGCTATAGATATTCGTATCCTTAGATGTGCGCACAAGCATGTAATGACGAGTATGACTATATGAACAATGTTACCAAATATGTAAGTAAATAAAAAAAATCCTTGTGTAAGAATTTAACAAATGCCTAATTTATATTATGCATTTTTTTTCATGAAATCGATTTCACGAAATTTTTTCTAATTGCTAATAGAGAAGACACGTAACATGAATTTCTGAAACTTTTTTGATCTAATTTGGTTCTCCAGGAGCCTGTTTACAAATGAAAAAATTTTCATACAACCAATTTTATGAATAAATGCGTAAATACGAGGCGGGTTTCTTTAGCAAATTTCTATTAAAAAAATTATATATTGCAAAAATTATGCAAACTCGCAAGGATCAAAACCATAAAAAAAATACCCTAAAGCTGATTATATAAACCTCAAAAAAGCAATAAGTAGAAAATTTGTTCCCCATATTAATCGCAAAAACTTGCAAAAATGCGAATATTATTTTAAAAAATGTCCAAAACCTAAAAAATGTGAGCGAAAATACTCAGTAGATTTTAAAAACCAAAAACAATCTCACTTACAAAAAGTTGCGAAAATTCGTGAATAATTTTTTAATTGAAAAAAGCCTTAAAATTAATTTAAAAAAAAACACCAAAATTGTAACGAATGTCAAAATCTTGGAAAAATTTGTGACCATGTCGAAAATTAGCAAAAACTTGGTAACATAAAAAAAGATAAAATATATCATAGTCTGTCTGATACAGGTTGAAAATCTTTAAAACTGCAAAAAAAAACAAATAATTGGGAACAATCACTTTTATTGCGAAAAAAAAAGAAGACATTTGCGATAAATTTCCCTAAAATAACTTAAAGATCTAAGGAATGCCGAAATGGCGAAAATTCGTTAACATCAAATAGATATGCAGATAGATTAAAAATCGGTAAAATGGTAAAAAAAAAGCCAAGATTTGACTAAAAAGTCAGTTTCATTGCGAAAATTGGCGACAAACAAGCGCTTAAATTGCTAAAATTGTAAGTAATACCATAGTTCAACCTTTCTTCCACTAATTTGGCTCTTAGCTCAGATCTAAAATGGAGCGTGTTTCTATACCAGCGGTCAAATTACTCCCGTAAATATTTAATAGGACTTTTAGATCTAAGGACTGCGAAGAGTGTGTATGTGGATAAAACATTTTCATTGAATTTTATGTTAAAATAGTTTGAAAAAAATGTTATTACCTCAATAACTACAAACTAGTATTTCTGGCGACACTTATCAAAAAATATTTAAAAAACCGAATGTGTTGCAAGTCATGGGTATGTCGAAAGACATGCGTAGATATGCGGGATGTAACGAAGAATGCGCATCGATACATACAATTATGAAATAAAGTGCGCTTTGGTATACGCAAGTATGAGAATGAATAGATATCAACACGCACTAGCATAAAAAGTGTTCGATATGTGCGGGAGTATCCAAAGTTTTTTGTATCGATTGGCTTTCCCTGATAGATACTCGTTTTTGAATGTTCAGCTTCCACTTTAGGGTGTAATTAGGTCTCAGTATTGGCCCTAAAAAACTGTTATAAGATTAAAATTCCAATTTCGCGCTCTGCTAAAAAAAGCAAGCAAAAATTTATTCTTAAACCGTGATATCTTGAATTTGGATACCGAAATATTCTTTATAAAATTCTCTAAATAATCAAAGCTCGAAAGCAGACTTAAACAGACACCAAACAAAATAATTCTAATTCAATTTAAATTAAATAATAAATTCAATAAAGTCCGCCTTTGATTCGCACACGAAAGTTTTCGTACCTGATCGAAACATTTTTTTAAAAAAATTTAAAGTATGCTTCGGTTTTTGGCGATTTTTTTTTAGTTTTGACGGCTTTTTTTGTGATGGAAATTTTTCGGTTTTTTTATTTTATATTTGTTAATCTTTCTTAATTTTTGGTGACATTTTTTTATATTTTGAGTATCCGATAAACATTTTTTTAGTTTTATAGACGCGTGATATATTAAATTTATTTAATTAGTGATATATTAAATTTTCACTGGCATTTTTTTAAAATTTAACTGCCCTTTGAATTTGTTTATTTTTTTTTATACATTTTAGCGATTTATTTTATATTTAGTAATATTTTCAAGTTTTGGTAACATTTTTTTTAAATTTTTAGTATCTGAGGAATTTGCTTCGGGTTTTTGCGATTTTTTTTTTTAATTTTAAGTATCCGGTGATATTTTTTCGTTTTTTTTTTGCGATTTTTTTTTAGTTTTTAGTTTTGGCGCCTATATTCCTTTCTGGAATTATTCGGTTTGGGCGATTTTATCGGTTTTTTAATTCGTGGAGATATTGTCGATTTTTTGGCGATTTATTTTAGTTTTAACGATTTTTTAGCTGAAGCAATCTCATTAGTTTTGGCGATTTTTTCTGTCGTTTTGGTGATTTTTTCGTTTTTACGATTTTTTTTTGTTTTCTTAGAGCACATATTTCGGTTTTGGCGGATTTTTTTTATATTTTCTTGACACGTCACTAAATTCATTAATGGAATCAATCTCCTCACAGTATTTCCTCCATGAGGCTCTTTTCGCCTCTCTTTGTACTGAGAGGCGAGTTCTGCTCTGTCAGTACCGACAGTACGGTTTCCATCGATCTAACGGGTGGTGGAAACCATGCTGTGACCACTGCTCGGAGAGGCTGATCTGATGCTGAAATTACCTCCGGTCGAAGGTTGCCACACCTGTCAAAAAATCGCACAAAAAACCGAAGCAAGTTCCTCGGATACTTAAATTTTCGGTGACTTTTTTTTAATTTTAACCACCCAATGATTTTCTTTAGTTTTTAAGAAACGTTTTTACTTCTATTTTGTATACCATTTAGCGATTTATTTTGTATTTGGCGATATATTTAAGTTTTGGTGACATTTTTTGCAAAATTTTAAGCAACCGAAATAAGCCTAAGTTTTTAGGATTCCGTACACAAAATAAATCGCTAAATGGTATACAAAATAGAAGTAAGAACGTTTCTAAAAAACTAAAAAAGTTCATCGGGTGGTTAAAATTTAAGCAAATGTCACCGAAAATTTAATATATCGCCAAATACAAAATAAATCGCTTAAATGTATACAAAATAGAAGTATTTGAAAAATATTGAATTTTTTCTAGAAAAGAAACTACCAAACCAAAAAAAAAAAATTACAAAGTTGTAACAATTAATGCTGACAGGGGAGACCATCGACATTTTGGAAGTTTGCTTTTGGCTTGTTATTTTAAAGGGGTTGAAGTTCCTCCTCCCTTTCGCAAACCATTTAAACCTCAAATTCAATATTTTTATATTCTATATAAAATAATAATATAATATTTTTATATTCTACATTGTTTGATATATACATTTCATTCGTATTGTCATCGTATAAATAATTTCTGTTTAGTTTCCCAGCAAAAGATCAGACATTATCAACTGAACTACTTGCCATATAATGACTTACTTGATTGATTGTAAAATTGAAATACTCGCTTACAAAATACATTACGTAAAATTTTGTTACGAACAAGAGGTCTTCGTAACATCGCTGGTTAACACTCATGTACACGAACACCAATGCATCCATCTAGCTTCGCTTATACCCCTTGTAGACACGCAAAGTTTACTTTGCAAAGTCCTAATTCAGCTGTGAGAAGGACAGAGGAAGGAATACTATCATTTTCTGTTTTTCTCCCAGCTGTATTAAGACTTTGCAAAGTAAACTTTCCATGTCTAAAAGGGATATTATTAAACGACATTTAAAAAAACTAGACGTATTTACATTTCAAGACTGTTTACGCAGGCCTCTATAAAACAAAACTTAATGCAGCGTTTCAAAGAAGAAAAAAAATAAAAGTTCATTTAATCAGTGGAAGGACATTTACGATTATGTAGTGCAGTGCAACAACAAATAAATACAAATAAACTCAGTTTAACTTAAAGCTGGCAATCAGTTTAATATTCCACAAAATTTTAGCAAACCAAACCCCTTTTGACACCACCTCCATTCGCCGGCCGACATTGCAAATCGTATATGTTTTGTTTTGGTTTTTTTTCCTCTCATTCTTTTTTTTTTTTTTTTTTGGCGTGTCATTTACTTCTGCGCAATTGCAAATTTATTATTTTTTACATTAAACTTTCAAGGTCAAGTGATTGGACAGGCAAAATCTGAGTGTGAGGTTTTTATTGCAAAAAGTTCATTTCAATTTTAATTCAATTTCTTTAATTATGTTATTTAAACACTTGCAGTCACACGTTTACACGCTGTTGCTGTTTTCTCATATAGTTTTTGTGGCAAATTTTTTAAATTCTTTTATTTTTAAAAAGCATTTAGTTGTCTGACTTGTTTGGTAATAGACGCATTTTGTATTGCAGTGGAATATAACCACTATGGAAATTAATTCAATTTAAAACTTAAGCCTGCTGTTACTATTCTGTTCAACATTTCACGTGAAATGTTGTCAACACATAAATATGTACATACATAGATACAAATAAAAAAAAATTAACATGAATTAATCAACAATATTGCAGTAGTAGTGGCCTGTGCATTTTATAAAAATCTTATGAAATATCTTTGTTAATATATTAAAGAAACATGCAAAATAATATGAGGGGCAATTACTTCATTGGGAATTTCCAAGAACAGCTGATTAACTACACAGAAAAAAAAGAATTGTAAATACAACTAATTTATTTGTGAATACAAATAAAATATTATTTAAAAAGGCACCTACAACGATTTTTGTAAATACAAACACACATTTGTAACAAAAGAAAACAAAATCAACTCAATTATTTCCAATTAAAATTATTGTGTTATTCACAATTGAGTTGTTAACAGAAAACAAAAATTTTTAATGAATTTGTTTTTCAAATTCTAATGTGTTGTTTTTCGTTGTTTGTTTAATTTTTTTTTTTTAGAACTTGGTTTTTTATTAAATTTTAATTTAAAGACGTTTTGGATGAGTCGAACCGGCAACCTCTTGACTAATAGAATAACGTACTTACCACTCAGCTAAAGAGCAAATCGTTATTGGATACGCAAAACATAATTTCTTATGTTACTTCTGCATGGCGCATTTCGTTGATACAATCTAAAAATAACTTTGTTGATTAAAAAAAAACAAGCCAAGACGTTTTTCGGCTTCTTGTCGGAATTTACACGTATACAACACCAACAATAATCAAAATAAACACCCTCTAGTCAACTTAGAACCATATGTCTCTATGTCAATACTCTTTCTCCAGCGACAATTGCACTAGTTAAAATGTCGACAACTTTCCTTTTATGCGCGAGTAGAGATACGTTAGAGACGACAGTTCTAGTGTATATCTGGTGATATTGTCAATGAACGCGTCAATAGTTTGTTTTTCTTTTTTATTATGTTGTGCTATAATATTAAATATATGTAGACGAGGGTCACTAAAATCTACGAGTGAATCTTCGGTTCAAATATCTCCATATAGTCGTAAAAGAACTACCTTCTCAATAGTGCTAAAGTCTACTGATAGATTTTGAATGACAACCCAATGTTATTTGTCAATGGGCATTTATTTGCATTGGCTGGGGTACACCTAGTCAGATGTGCGATAGCTTTCCGTGAGTACCTGCCATTACGGCCTTATCTCACGGGTGCCAAAGCACCGGGTGTGGGTTAGACGCCAGACCAACGCCCCCATGCACCCTATTAGAATGAACCTATGACCCACTCCATAAGGCACATAGGTTGCAATCTTTGAATATAGTTATCCCTCTACTATATTCAATTACCTTGCTGAGGTAATTTGAGCTATCTAAACTCTGCTGCTATGTCCGTGCCCATAGCAGCTTCTGTTGAATGGCAACAGCACCTAGAATAGTGTCTGGCTGACCGCGTTAGACCAATCACTAGCATTGATTTCACACTGGGAAGCCAAGACTATTCTCCCAGCGATTTTGGTAGCAACCACAGCCACCACGATAATTCTCCGGCTTCCACGCCAAGGTGTTGTGTATACACCCATAGCGAGGTCCCCATGAGAATTCCTCAACCATTGCCGGCACAGCTCAACCACTCATCCGAGATGAACCCATGCCTGTGTCGCCAAATAACCAGTGGCTACTCCACACATACCAAAATCATCCCTTTAACCCCTTGGGGTATACCCCATTGGGGTAGGACGAACTCGGCATTTTAGCAAAGGAAAATGACGACCACTACATGCACTCAAAACTTCAAAGCAGCTCGGCTGTCGGGCAACCGGCACCCGTGGCACCAGAAGTAGCCTCTGGTTAGACCTCGAAGTTCCACCACAAGGGCTTCACCTCTATCGTCTTTTGAACTCAGTGGCAGTTCTAGGTGACGCTGCACCTAATTGACATCAACAGGACCTGTCTTCCTTTTGTTATAAATATGTGAACATCCTTTGCTCTGCTTATGTTCAGAGATCGGGCAGTAACACATAAGTTCTATGGGTAATGTACCAAAGGTACGTCAATGGAAAAAGCCACATCACCCCAGCTGGGGCCCCGGGGTTGCCACACCCGTAGTCCATAACAGACTCCCCTGGGGGGGGTACACCTAGTCAGTAGCACTATTGACAATGTCTCTAGAAAATCACTATAAGTTTACTATTGACAACGAGAGGGATATATCGATATTGTAGACTAGAGCCGCTAAAATTTACTAGTGAATGTTTGGTGCCAATGTCTCTATGTAGTCCCGAAACAGGTACTAAGTCAGTAGTGCTATAGTCTAGTGGTGGATTTTCAATGACAAGCTAATGTGAAATGTCAATAGATGATACAATTGGCTGGAGTACACCTGGTCAGTAGTGCTACTGACAACGTCACTAGTAAATCACCACAATTTCACTATTCTCACTTTCTGCAGGGCAACAACATCACCACATGACCACGTTGAGTCAATCAACAAGCAAGATAAACACCAACACAAACAAAGTAATTTAAATGATATTTTAAAATACGGAGTATTGATAAATACAATATTTAAGTTAATGCCAAATATTATTGAAATTAAAAATTTTGTTGAACAACATGGTTTTGTTTAACATAAATCTTGTATATTTTTTTCTGTGTATGAAATGCGATCACAACGAATTCACACAAATTAATGATTTTATGGCGTTTTCTTTTCTGAGCAATATGCTGCATTTGTACTGCATTTTACATTTCTTTTCTGAAAAGTATTACCTAATTTACATTAAGCATTTTTTTCATGAAATTTCATGAATTTTGTTGCATGCAACTTTTTCTATTTGCTAATTGCAGCGCTATAAAAGAGAATTTTATATAAAAAAGGGCTTAGAATGAATCTCTGATGCATTTCTGACAACTTTTTGATATAAGTTGCTCCTCCGGGCATCGTATTGACAAATAAAAATTTTCATGCAAATAATTGCATGAAAAAAATGCTTAATGTAAATTAGGTATATGTAATATTTTAAAAATGGAACGCGTTCTTTTCTCATGATGTTACCCTTAAGAAGAAGAAAAATGCTACATGTTCAACACTCATTTTCATTAAAGGGGCATGGGTGCAGCATTATATTAACAGCTGTTTTGTTATTGTCTATGAAAAAACAAATCATTTTCTACTGCGTCATTGTTTTATGCAAAAACTTGTCGAAAAATTGTTCTTTTCTAAACGTAAAATATGCAAAACTTCTTAAAAATCAGGTGAGCATTTAAAAATGTTGTCAAATCACATGTAACATATTTGTCACACTTTTCTTTTAGAAAAGAAAATGCCATTAGTTTCTTATAAATAAATGCAAAACTTCTTTATACGAGCGCGCTCCCAAAAGAAAATAATCTGACGTATAGATGGCGGTAGCAGTTTAAAAAAAAATTACTTTGTTGAAGAGTGGCAACCTTATAAGATTGTGTTGAAAAAAAATAGTCCAGGGGTATTAAATCATATGAAATTGGCGACCAATACACAAATTGTCCGCATGAAAAAATACAATCGACAAAACTTTATCTCCTCATCTGTTTGACACGTAGCGCCCTTTTTAACCGACTTCAAAAAAGGAGGAGGTTAACAATTCGTCTCTATTTTTTTTTTGTGTTACTTCTTAATTCGGTAGATTTTAGTCCGATTGTAAACATTCTTATTTTGTCTGAGAGGCTATAGCTTCCCATTGGTCTCATTGTAAAAAAAAGATGGGTGGGTATACGCTCCCACTTTTTCTATTTAATTTTATGATATTCTACTTATTTGATTGCTGCGAAACCTATAAAACAACTTTGGTTCTTTTGATTACAAAATTGGAAAGTTGAAAAATGGGCGGGGTTGCGCCCATTAAAATTTATTATAATATTTTAAGCGATTCTACTTAACCGATTTTTACGAAACTTACCACACCTTGAGCTCTAAATTAGACACAATCCTCCATTTAAAAAATGGGCGGAGTTACGCCCATTAAAATTCACAGTGCCTAATAATTACCTCATAAAATAGAAAAAAATTAATAAGAAATTCTATGGTTTTTTTCAATAAGGAAATCTTATTAATTTCATAGAGAAAACCTTTTTGAAAAAATCAAGAAGAAATCTTGTAGTTTTTATGAGGTTATCTTATTGATTTTTTTAATAAGGTTTTCTTCTTGATTTTATGAGGCGACCTCATAAAATAAAAAAAATTATGTTTTTCTTTATTCTTTGTGAGAAAGGAGACAAGTATTGAACCAGCAAACTTCTGACTGATAGACAAACACTCTAACCAATATGCTAACAAGCAGTCTGAATAACCATTGAAAAAATTTTGCAAACATGCTTATACATAACAAAAATTAAAAATTTTAAAAACCCCAGACTTTTTTTAGAAAAGATGTTATATCTTCTAAACGGCTGGACCAATTTTTTTCAAACATAGCTAAGAACCCTCTCGATCAAGTCATCTTTCAAACAGAAAAAACTAAATGAAAATCGGTCCAGCCGTTTGGCCTGTAGGTGGACACAGACAGACACACAGATACACAGACACACAGACACACACTACAAACTTATAACACCCCTTTTTTTAGTCGGGGGTTAGAAAACGAATAAGATAATGAAAAAAAATTGTCTGTGTCTATTTATATGTAGATATGAAATAACAAGACACCTCATAAAATCAAGAAAATTTCCTTATTAAAAAAATCAATAAGATGCTTTACACATAATCATATAGGAACCTAATAAAATCAAGAAGAAAACCTTATTGAAAAAATCAATAAGGCAACCTAATAAAATCAATAAGAAATCCATATAGTTTACAATTTATAAGAAAACCTAATAGAATAGAAGTTTTTCTCTATGGATTGTTTTTTGGTTACAAATATAACGGAAATTGAGTAAAAAAGTTGGGAATAATAAGATTTCTTCTTGATTTTATGTGGTTTTCTTCTTGATAAAATTAATAAGATTTACCACATAAAAACAATAAGGAATCTCTGTGAAAAAATCTTCGCTTCTTTCTGCTGGGATACCCCTTAGCCTAAAAACGTTTCATAGAGAAAATCTTATTGATTCTATGAGGCAGCTTTTTCTCTGTGTTGATATTTTATTTTAGGTGGTTCTACTTTACTAATTTTTACAACAATTAACACGCACCCTGAGCTCTAAAAAACACACAATCTTCTTCATATCTTCTTCCATCAGATCTTTGCATTGAAGTCGGTTTTTTTTTGGCAGAAATAATTATTGTTCGAACAAGATGTTGTTCAGTATTGATGTTTTCAAGTTCGCTGTTACCGCTCGCAGTGGGATTGTTTCATCCATTTTTGTACAAAAACCATAAGGAGTGTGTCCTGAATTATTGAAAGTTGACAATAAGCATTATATTGACTAAATTAAAAAATGTAGTTTCATCGAAATCTGCGAAGCCCCCACCCTCTCTGAAAATTATACGAAATATACTCGTATATGTTGCTTTATCTTCATCTATAATCTCTTTGACTACATCGTCAAATTATAATTCCTATTTGGATGCCTTTGGGTTCAATTTAACGTACCATAATTATGCAAAACAGCTGATCGCACCAAACTTATGGGCAAGGCCATAACGCCATATCATAGAATACAATTTTTTTTTTTATTTATTAATAGATATTTATTCAATTTTAATTTTTCACCGTAACCATAAACAGCTGTTTGCTGGTTAGGCAGACATATTTGTTGTTGCAATTTTGAAATAAATAAACAAATGGAAACATAAACAGCTGTTCATGGTTATGGCAGCACTAATTGGTTATGACAATGATTATGGCTATGACGATATGCTATGGCAAGTCCGATTGAACCTTTATTTCTTAAAAAGTTTCAGTATTTGTCTCCTTATTTATTATCCAGAAAATAGTAGCCTATAATTTTGAATATTTCCGAGAATTTCTTTTGTATATGGAAAGAAGACATTCCCAACGTTGCTGCACTGATGCAACTCTCTTATGAGACGCACTGTAGTTTTTTTAATTACATCAATGCTTTTGGAAAATTTTTAAAAAAATTTAAGCTTTCTTAAACATGTTTGCCCGCAGTCCACATTAAATTATTAGAAAAAAAAAAAAGAAAAAGAAAAAAAACTTTTTTTTCAAGGGAAGTTTTCAATGAATAATTATAATTTATTTAAATAAAACTGAATGTTAAGATTAAATTAACTGAACTAGTTTGCAATAATGGCAGATACAAACAAGTACTTAAAATTTAAATTTACTGTCTTGCCGTTTTACTAATCATGAGAACAAAATGCGGTTGACTAACATGCGAATTTTTTAACTTGAAATTGTTTGTAAGTAAAAAAAATAAAAAATTAATAAAACATTAAACAAGTGGGTGTTTTTCCTTTATAAAAAGAAATATCTTTTAATTCATTTCATGCGAATAGGTAGAAGATTTATTTTAATACTTTTTTTTTTCTCTTAAGCTTTCATAATTATCGTACTTGATTGCCATTAATAATTTCTGCATGGTGTGATATTAATTCTAAAAAACTTGGCTCGCTAATTTAAAAAAAAAATCCTTCAAGGTGATAATAGTGTGATATTTTAGTGCCAATGAAAATTAGAATTTTCTCACACTGATGCATAAAATTTTTAAATTAAATTGAATTTACTTCCCGACTGTCCGAGACTAAATTTAATTAATTTCTGTTGTTTCCCCAAATAATTCGAATTCAGATATATTCACCCTTATCGGGAATAAAAGGCGAACAGTTTGTTCACGTGAAATATTTCCCGTGAACAAAAATATGGTGAACAAAATTACTAACACAATACTAACACAACAACAACGCAAACATTGGCGATCACAATTTTGGGGAAAGGGAACACTTTTCACGTGAACTTTTATTCCCGATAAGGGTGATTTATTTCAATTTGGCTCTTTTAAGGAAATTTTATGTTTACATCATATCGGAACTACTGAAGCTGGATGTTTCGAAATTCCCACAGGATTCAAAATTTATTAGAAAAATAAAATACACAGCAAAGGCTTGTGAAAGCCATAATCTATCTAGCTAGCATGACTTAGTTAAAAGCCGTTGTGTTTAAAGCATCTAAAGGGTCCTCCACAGTGGGTTGACCTAAAGCATTTTCGTGCAAAAATTATGAGGAGTGATTTTACATAATTGAAAGTTGGCACCGAGCCTTGTGTTGACTAAATTTCAAAAAATTAATTAAACGAATGTGATCATTTTGAGCACGTACTCGTATTTTGTAATTTTTTTCTCGGTTTGTAATACGCGGTGTTTCGCAGTTTATGGGCTCCAAATTTTTTTCCTCTACTTTTTATAACAGCCATTTTGAGATGATGGTCACTTTGGCAGTCTGCACCTCTCTTCGGACATGAAATGATCTCAAAATGTGCATATTAGAGTTGAGCGATATTTCGAAACCTGTTACTTTTTCACAGCGATTGAAAAATCACTAATCACAACTGTGACTGAATTTATCAAGTAACAGATTTTGAAAATATAGTTATTTCATACCAGAGCTGTTAAATTACGATTACGATTAGTAATCAATTAGATTACATTTTAAAAAGAATTGTAATGATTATTTAATTGACTTCAAAAGAATTGCCGAAAAATTATTGATTACGATTACTAAAATCGAAAAGTAATCTGAATTACTTGAAATTACTACAAAATAATCTAAAAGAATCAAAATTAATCAAAAAGTAATCCGATTTTATATTTGTGATTTGAACGGGCTAAAGTTCGTATCGCTTTTTAAGCCAAATTACATGTGATAATTATTAATGAACAAATAGCACCAAAGTCTGTTGTAAATATTCTGACTAACAACACATAGTTGAACGGAACAGCCAGCCGTTTTCGAATTAAAATTAACTAAAAATTAATAGCCATGGGCCTGTGGCAAAAATTAAATAAAAATATACTTAATAGTCACAAACCAAAAAAAAGTTTGTCTTAAGTAGAACAAAAAAATAAGCAAATTAAGTAACATGTGTATAATTAGTAAAAAGAACAAAACGACAATGGTAAGACTGTTGTAAATATAGTGATGGTAAAATTGAGCTTACAATACAAAAAAGCTTTCAGCAAATTGAAATACGATGAATCAAAACAATTCACATATTCCATTTGCAATAAAATGCTAAGACTTTGGTGTTATTTGTTCATTAATAATTATCACATGGAATTTGGCTTAAAAAGCGATACTAACTTTAGCCCGTTCAAATCACAAATATAGAAACAAATGGAGTTCGAATAATAATTAAAATTAACTAAAAATCCGATTACTTTCAAAGATTACTTTTGATTCTTTTTGATTATTTTCAAACATTCTGAATTAAGATTAAGATTAATAATATCAATCTGAGAAAAAAAATATAAAGAAAAACATAAAGTGAAATTTTTTGCTGGTGGTTAGGTTAAGCAGTGTCTGTATGCATTTCATAGTCGCTTCGACAAAATGTCAGTAGACTTCAAACCACACAATTTGAACAGCCACAAACTTCTTATCTTATTCACAGACTTTTAAAAAATGACTTGAGAATTCACATAAAATATTTTTGAAAATCACAAAAGAAAAAAACATATACACGCCAATTTTTTGAAAGACTATAAAAATGTATCCACAGATATCTTTCAAGATTTCCTCAAAATTTTGTTCATTTGTCAAATTATTAAATATTTTAAATTTTAATATAAGTGAAATAAATGTAATTGGATTATTTTTTTAATTCTTTTGATTCTTTTTGATTATTTTGTAGTAATTTCACGTAATTCAGATTACTTTTCCATTATTAGCAGTGTTGTCAACTTTGAAATTTCAAATCGCACCAAAATGGAGAAAAAAACGCGCCATTTACAAAAAAAACGCACCAATCTTAGAATTTCTTTTTTTAGTTTAAAATCTCTATTGAAATAATTTTGCATAAAAGTACATTATTTTTTTGTGTTAAAAATTTAACACTAAAAAAGGATTTTACAGTTCAGGGTTAAAAAAAAATAAAACCTAAAAAAATTTGGCAAAAAAAATATTCATTTGTATTACATAGATAATAATTTTTTTTAATTTCATTAATTCTGTACAAAACTTTTTAAAGAGATCAAGGATTAAAAGAAAGGATTCAAAACTAATAAAAGTTCTTTATTTATCATTTTATTCAAATATTTTAAAATTTTTTTTATCAGAAGTTTAATAATCCATATTAAAAATATAACAATAAAAATAAAAAGCCTTTTACAATATATGTACATAATTAAAAAAACAACAAAAAAAAAAACTAAACAAATTCTTACATACATAGTGAACATATGAAAGTGGTCTAGGTCACACCATTTTTGATTCGATATAGTACGTTTTGATCAGACTAGTACAACTCTAAATTAAACTGTTGCATAACAAAAAAATTATTTTTGGATTGTTTCCAATGTAATCTACTAAATATTTCGACCAAAGAAATATAACACTTATACAACTTTCATAATTAAGGGCACATACATATCTTTACATTCATTTGTACAAAATGATACATATTTGTATATTAATTTTATAAATTTGGTTTAAAACTTTTTAAAAACAGACCAAAAATTAATTATTCCAAATAAATAAAGCTAATATTTTCATGATTATTGTTATCATTGGTCCATAAAACAGATTTCATTTCAAATTGTGACATTTTGTAAACATCAGGAAACTGATGTTGGTAAGTTTCACAAGAATTTTCCGGTTTTAACCTATTGCTGTGTTAAATTTCCGTTGGTGCCACCAAAAATTTAAAAACGCACCGAAATTAAAAAAAAGCGCACCACGCACCAACTAAGGGATTTTTCGCACAAAAAATTTCAAAAAGCAACCAAAATGGTGCGAAACGCACCAAGTTGACAACACTGATTATTAGTAATCGTAATCGCGATTACTAAGTACGAAACTGAATATAATCGTAATTTAATCATTACTTCACCTTTAAAAAAAAAAAGTAATCAAATTAGTAATTATTACGATTACTAATCATTACTTAACAACTATGTTTCATACAAACTGTTCTTGTATTCCTACTTTACAGTAAATAAGACTACCACATTAATTTTTTTTTGATACCTTCAGTTTTTGTCAAGAAAAAATCGTCAAATCGTTTTCTGGCAACTATTATACAGCTCTCAAATATTTTTATTTGCAATTTTATTGTCTCTGCCTCTTATACCACAATCAGCGTGACCATATTAGCTTATTTTGAGCTAAATTTAGCTTATTTGTTTTTGATTTAGCTCTAAAATTTTCATTTAACTCTTAGCTTATATTTTTAGATATTTTTTTTCTCTTTAACATCAGTTGCACATTCACAAAAAATGTCCTAAAGACTTAAACAAGTTATAAAAATTATAAGAAAGTCTATCTGGCATTAAAAAACAATTCAATTTTTCAATTGAATTACTTGAATGCTTTGTTGTAGCAATACGTTTTTAGGGTTCCGTACACCAAAGGTGAAAAGGAACCCTATTGTTTTCGCTACGCTGTCCCTCTGTCCGTCACACGGTATTTTCTCAGGAACCGTAAGAGCTACGGACCTGAAATTTGGACAGAGTATGTAGAACCTTGGCCGCTACAACAACAAATACATGAGAATTAAAAATTAAAGGGTGTTCCAAAACGAGCAATGAAATATGTTAAAATCCCATGTAATATACATACAATTGTATGAACATATGTATATTGAAACTTGAAATTTGTAAAATTAGTGTATTTTTATACAGACTACAACAATTAACACTAAAATTTAAAAAATTTAAATTAAAGGGTGGTCCATCAGTTAATGCAATTTTGACTATGTAATTTTGACAATTTGCTATATCTTGGAAACCGTAAGAGGCAAACACTTGAAATTTTCAAAAACGGTAAAACTAAAAAAACCGAAAATTATAAAATCGCCAAACCAAAAAAAAATCGCCGAAAATTAAAAAAAAATCGCCAAAACGAAAAAAATCGCCAAAATTAAAAAAAAAATTCTAACACTAAAATAAATCGCCAAATTCGAAAAAATCGCCAAAATGAAAAAAAAAACGCCAAAATTAAAAAAAAACGCAAAAAATTTAAAAAAAATGCCAAAACGCGAAAATGTCGCCAAAACTAAAAAAAAATTTAAATAAACAAAAAATCGCAAAAATTAAAAAAAATCGCCAAAAATAAAAAAAAACGCCAAAATTAAAAAACGCCAAAAAACCGAAAAAATCGCCAAAACAAGAAAATAAAGTATCTAAACTAAAAAAGAGCCAAAACTTAAAAAAATCTCCAAAACCGAAAAAAACGCAAAAAACGACAAAACAAAAAAACCGAAAAGACCCCAAAAACGAAAAAAATGCCAAAACTATATATTATATAGGATGAAGTTTGTATTAAATTACATATCTAGTGTTCGTACGGAACCCTATGTGCGCGAGTCATGGTCGCACTTTACTGAATTTATTTTTAGTTTAAGAACTTTAAGTACCAAATTCGGTATTAGAAGTGTTAAATATTTCAGGAAATAAGTGCCACGAACTAGAGCTGCAAAACTATCGATAGTACTATCGATAGTATCGATAGTTTTGTTGTAAATGACGGCAAAAAAAACAAGTAATTAAAAGAGTAAAAATAATCGAAGTCAGTAAACAGTAGCCGGCAGCTTTGAAGCAAATTATCCGTAGTTGATTTAAGCTTCTGTACAGCGATGGAAAAGTTGGTACAATTGTTTAATTTTAGCGCTCTTTGAATGCCAAAAGTACCGTAGCACCGCAATGATCCATTTAGCACTACTGTAATCTCTTTATATTATATTACATACCAAAAAATAGCATTCAAATATATTAACCCCCTTATGCAAAAAATAATGCGTGCTTGAAGTGTACATTAAAAAAAATCCATAGAAAACCCGGTTTTAACGTTCACTTATTTTTTTGCACAAGGGGGTTAATCTTTAGCTCGAAGGTATTAGAAAATTATGTAAATCAAACGATGTTTTCCGGTACTTAAAGAATTGCTGGAGGAATGTTATTTATTCCAAATTCATCTGCAAATGTGGAAATTTTATTTTATTTGTACCAAAGGGAGAAGCCGACTATTTGCATCGACTGTGAACAATCGAATAAAAAAAAAGGTTATAAACGTAGTATATCGTAAATGTTACTTTTATATTCAGATCCCAGCAACTAATATTCCTTGTGCACCTTCTGGCTTTTTGTTAATTGATTTTTAGTTAATTAAAAAGTACAAGTATTAAAAAAATATAAGTAAAGAATTAGGTACAATCGTACTGAAAAAATTAAAATTTTTTTTGAAAGTTAGTACAATTTGTAAATATGACATCGCATCCCTGCTTCTGTATACATAAGTACTTAAATACATACATATGTATGTATATGAATTTATTTATAAATCCAAGTGTTATTCGACAAATAGTAGTTAGTCACAAGTATCTTAATAAATTCAACATCGTCGACACAAAGATAAATTTTGGTGGTACTGATATCGCGACGGCCGCCAATCGTCTCTTACGATAAAACTTTACAGTTAGTGTCTTAAAAGTTATCAACAATTTTCGCATTTTGATAATTCTAAACCATAAAATTTTAAGTTCAATAAAAAAGTATATATATTATCGAAAATATACTTTTTTATTGAACTTACGATAAAATCGAAAAAAAGGCTTCATATATTTTTATATACTAGTTTATGTGGCAACTTTTATAAAACTATTCGATACTGTCGATAGTATCGATAGTTTTACATAAAACTATCGAAACTATCGAGTGGAGCGACTATCGATAGTCTTGCAGCTCTACCACGAACAGTCTTAATGATGAAATTAAAAAAATTTCAGTCAAATACGACTGATCTGTACAAGAAGGATTTCATCACAGAAAAAACTAAATTTCGTTTTCAGTAACCAAATTCATTGAATCAGTAAATTTTTTGTGTGAATGCGGACCTACAAAGAAATTTGTAGATTCTGATAACAATTTTGTAAAAATTTAACTGAAAAAAAAAATTTATTTTTAGTAAACTTATTATGGCATTAGAGAAAAAAGTTAACTGAAACTCAAAATATTTTCAGTAAAATTTATTAATAGGAACAGAAAAACATTTTTGCAGATTTTTGTTGTGTTATTAAGCAATTTTTTTTCATAATTTACAAACACATTCACTAAAATTTTTCGTATTATCAGAAAATAAATTAACTGAATCAATAACAATTCTTAAATTTTTTTTTTAAATTAGTTAAAGTTTTATCTGAAACAAATAACTGAATCAAATGAAAGGTTCAACTATTTTTTTACTTCAAAAAATGGGCTTGTTTTTATGGTTAAGCATTTCGTTCCCGCTTTTGGAATTCGTCAGTAGACTTCAACACAAAAAATTTTTGAATATAGCTAACAAACTCCGTATGTTTATAGTTAGTAAGGCTCTTAATACTATATTGAGAATCACAATATACAAACATAATAAGTTTGAAAACCGCAAACAAAAATCTTAAAAAAAATAAAATGTTAAAATATATCAGACAAATTTTTGTACAGTATATAAAAATAAATTTAACTGAAAAACTTAAAAAAAAAATCGGACAAATTTTTTTACATTATATAAAATAAATTTAACTGAAAATAACAAATTTAAATAAAAAAAAATAAATCTAAATTTTTTTTTTTACAAATTTTACTTTATATAGATAATTTTCATTCTATACAGTTTTTTTTACATAAAATAAAATTGGAACAAATAATTTACTGGAACAGTAAAAAATATTTACTGAAACTAAATTATATTTCAAAACACGCGTTTGTTTGAAAATTTGTTGGGAATAATTTTTTCTGTGATGCGGCGCTTGTTTCATTCTGGCGATTTTTTCGGTTTTTGGCGATTTTGTCGATTTTTTTAGTATTTATGATTTTTTAGTTTTGGCATTTTTTCACTTTGTTTATTTTTATTTTTATGCGATTTTTTTAGTTTGGGCCCATTTTCGTTTTGGCTATTTTGTTCGGTTTTTGGCGATTTTTTGTTTCTTGGCGACGCGACATTTTTATTATATATATTTTATTTTTTGCATTTTGGCGATTTATTTTATTTTTGATGATATTTTTCATTTACACGCTTTTTAATTTTTGGACATTTTTCGTTTCGTCTTGATTTTTTTTTTCTTAATTTTAGGATTTTGTTCGCCTCTTGTCGTCCTTTTTTTTAATTTTGAGGGTTGGTTTGGTACATCAAAAATTCAAATATACATCGTGATTTGAATATGCCACTAGTGATTGAAGAAATTGCAAAATACGCAGGCAAATATTTAACAAAACTCGAATCACATCCTAATCCGCTTGCCCGTAATATTTTGAACTTTACTGGACACATCCGCCTAAAAAAGAGGGACACAAGGGCTCTTATACTCAACACTCCAGATGGGACTACTTGAAAATACTTTTTTTTTCCTTTTTGATTATCACTACTTACATATGTATTATTTATAACCAGGGACAAGGACTTCATGCATTTAAAAAAGGTATTTTAGGCGCCTAAAATATGACATTAAAAACGCAAGATATGCACTAAAAACAATAAAATATGCACATATTTAAAAAAAAAATTTTTGTTCAAAACAAGTTTTAAACTTACATTCAACTAATTAAAGATGTAAAAATATTTTATTTTTTCAAGAGGTGCGAATACAAGCCTTTTATATTAACTTTGTACACAAGATTAAATATGATATAACGATTTTTTCTGCAATATTTACTCCAAATATGCAATATGTTTATATTGCAGAGAAGGAGCAATACGCAAATTGAAAAAGAAAAGTGTTTGTTATGTATTTATTTTCATTTAAAAATTTTCGAACGTGAAGTTCTATCAATTTGTTTTTAGAAAGATTTTTGGCATTGAAAAGGCCTTGTGTAACGTCTATAGACGTAATGGGCTCAAATTTAAATAACTATTTTTATATAATATTATATACATATTCATTTAACTCAACCATTACAATGAATTCAATAATAGCTATTAGTTTTCCGCAGAATTGTTTCACTACTTTCGACTTCAATATCAGAAAATGTTCTCTTGAAATTACCAAATGACAATTTTTATTAAGTTTGTTAGGTGTATGTGATTGTACAATCCTTCTACAATTCTACAACAATGCAAGCGAATTAATTTGAAATTTGAATTTTTTACTAAATATGACACACAACTTGTAATTATACCAAAATATGAAACAAAAATATGCATTTATGACCAAATTATGCAAAAATATGAATTTTCAGCAAAATATGCACTAACAAATCGATGCCATTTTCACTCAAATTCAATGTTTCGTAAAGATATTTCATTCTTGCCATTATCAGGTTTGAGGGAAAAATATGCATTTGCATGAAACCCCTGTACCTGTTTATAACTATCACTAAGTTTATGTCCGACAGTGGTCGGGCCTAATAACTATATTCTAGATTTAAGATTTGAATACTTATTGTTAGTTCATATTTGAAGATACAATAAATAAATACATGCATTTAAAAAAAAATTTTTTTTTTGAGGGTTCTTGGCGTTTTTTTTTTCATTTTGGCGATTTCTTCGGGTTTTGGCTACTTATGTGTTTTATTTTTAGCGTTTTTTATTTTTGGGGCTTTTTCTATTTTACTTTTTGTTATTTATTGCATTTTACCGATTTATTATATTTTTGGTGATATTTTTCATATAAACGCTTTTTTCATCTTTTACGTTTTTTTTGTTTCGGTTTTTGGCGATTTTTTTTTGTCGGATTTTTGCGTTTACTTTAGTTTTAGAGTTTTCTTCGTTTTTGCGATTTTGCGATTTTTTGGGGTTTCGTCGATTTATTTTGATTTTAGAAACTTTTTTAATTTTGGCGATTTTTTCCGGCTTCGGCGATTTATTTTAGTTTTAGAGATTTTTTATTTTTGCGCTTTTCTTTCGTTTTGACGATTGTTTTTTTGGTTTTTGGCGATTTTTTTTTTATATTCGGCCTTATCGTGGTTGGCGTATTTCAAATACGACTACGACTGTTTGGTAATAGATTAAAGAAAAACTGTTGCAGGCTTCATTAATCTATTACCAAACAGTTGTAGTCGTATTTGAAATATGCCAACTACGATAAGACAGATTAAGATGTTATCTTTTGAGCGTTTTTGAAAATTTCAAGAGTTTGCCTCTTACGGTTTACAAGATACAGCAAGTTGCCAAAATAAGGTAGTGAAAATTGTATTAACTGAAAGAATACCCTTTAATTTTAATTTTTTAATTACAGTGTTAATTGGTGTAGTCTGCACTTGAAAATTTCAAATATTTATATATAATTGTCTATATACTACATTAGCATTTGAACATTTTTCGTTGCTCGCCTTAGACCACCCTTTAGTTTTTACCTGTCATATATGTATCTGTTGTTGTAGCGGCCAAAGTTTTACATATTCTATGAAAATTGAGGGTCCGTAGTTGCACAGCAACACGGGAAACAGCATGTGGCAGACAGACAAACGGGCGGACATCGTAGCGAAAATAATACAGTCCCTGTTCTCCGTAACCCTGAAAACACAAAATAAAACTAACTGCCAGTTTATAGAAGCCATGTAAAAATTCTCGGCTGTCTATTTATATTGAAAACAAAAACAAAATTTGAGTGCTTTGTTTTTGCTTTCAATATAAATAGACAGCCGAGAATTTTTACATGGTGTCTGTAAACTGGCAGTAAATATATTTGTGATTTGAACGGGCTAAGGTTCGTATTGCCCTTTAAGCCAAATTACATGTGATAATTATTAATGAACAAATAACAACAAAGTCTGTTTTAAACATTCTGACTAACAACATATAGTTGAACGGAACAGGAGATGGTAAAATTGAGCTTTCATTACAAAAAAGCTTTCAGCAAATTGAAATAAGATGAATCAAAGCAATTCACACATTCCATTTGCAATAATGCTAAGTATATAAAGCAGAAATCTACATCAACTGACACCACACACAGTGGACCAAACACAAAAGAACGCTGATGATGAAGGTTTAGTGGCCTTCGAAAACGGCTGGCTGTTCCGTTCAACTATGTGTTGTTAGTCAGAATATTTACAACAGACTTTGTTGTTATTTGTTCATTAATAATTATCACATGTAATTTTTCTTAAAAAGCGATACGAACTTTAGCCTGTTAAAATCATAAATATAGAAACAAATGGAGTTCGAATAATAATTAAAATTAACTTAAACTAAATATGTTAGAATCTCGTTTTGATTTTTTTAATATAAAAAAGCCAAAGTAATTGCACTTTTGATTTTAAAAATAAACTAAGAACTTAACAAACAACTTTTTTAATTTTATTTCTTAGAATAAAGAGAAAACAAGGTTTTCTTAAAAAAAACTAACAGAAACACTTTATCTTCAAAATCCGTTTAGGGAAAGAACAATTTTTATTACATACATACATAATAACTTTTCAAAATTCAAATGAAGCCAAGTGAAGTGATATTTAAATTTGCTTTTTTCACCACAATAATAAACAAATAATATATATATATATATTTTTGAAGTTTAAAACAATATTTTTACATTGGCCAGTGTGCTACTCATTAGTGATTGCAGCCAGGTGTGTGTGTGTGTGTTTGTTTGTGTATGTTTTTGTTAAAAAAATTAATAATGAAATTTATATAATTGACTAATTATTAAGAGTATCCTGTTACCAATAAGCACTTCAAGCCATACAACAAAGTATTTTAAGTTTCAACTAATTTTAAGTGTATTATTGTGCACTTTAAAATTCTCTATAATTTTTTTTATGATTGAATTATTTGTAATTGTTTATATTGCGAAGTTTAAAGCTTTTTTTTTAATAAAAACAATGCTTCAAGGCCATTGAAAGCACTTAAGGCTTTACGATCAGGCATGAGATATATTTAAATAATAATGATATTCGTAATTTTATTTAAAAACTAAAACCGTGGCTTTGTTTAAAAAGAAATAAAAAATTGCTGGATAATTGAAAAAATAAATTAATTAAAAAATTAAATTAATTTAAAAAATATGTGAGTGGGGAAAACTTTAAAATAAAAAATATAAAACTAATTCTGTATATTCCCTTGGGAAATGGTTCCAATTGTTTTCATATTTTCTGAGAATAAAATCCTCCTATTCGAAACACATGTCAATGGAAGTAAAAAGAGAACGAAAGAATTTCAGGATTTCGAAATCAGCTTATTTGGTTTCCAGTGGCTTAATTTTACCTGAAAGATTTTAAATGATTTTTTTTTAATGAGGGTACAAGAAATAGGGAGAAAAATTCACGGGGAATTGTCATAAATATTTCGAAAACTAGAACCTTATAACTTTAATTGGCTTTGCTTGATTGTTAGAAAAATTTTGCAATTCGGGGGAAATATCCTAGATATTAGAAGCCGTAGCTAAAATTGAGGTTCGGTTAAAAAAAAAACATCAAGGATGTAATTAAAGGTATAAATAAACTAATGACCTGCACAAGACCATTTATAAGACCTTTCAAGACATGAGAGCTTTTTCAAATGCTTTACTACAGCAAAATATTCTAAAACAAACGCTAAACAACACTGTTGACAAGACATTTGTTTCAGTTGTTTGTCTTGCCAACAGTGGTGTTTAGCGTGTGTTTTAGAAGAACTCGCATTTGAAAAATCTCTCATGTCTTGAAAGCTCTTATAAATGGTCTTGTGCAGGACACTAAAATAAAACAATAACAACAATATTCAAAACTTTTCATTCGGTCTTCAAATGGCGACTTAGTATACGAAAAATTAAATGGGCGGTATGTTGATTCGTGGCAGAGAATTTTTCCGCAGTTTTATAATCTTCAATAAAATATCTATCATCATAGCAGCTGACTGTTACAATTTCTTTTTGTAATAATGATAAGACTGTCCTGTCCACACAATCAAACGTTCCAAAAAATAAAATAAAAATAATTCACTGATTAAGTGAAAATCACAGTTTTCATAAAATTCTTCATTGGATCAGTTTTCTCGCTTGTTTTGATCTATAATAAAAAAATCTCAGACACAGTTTACCCAACTTTCACATAACGCACTTTAGATACTCTAGATGAGAGATTGGCGCGTGTTGACCTCTACAAAATAAAAGACTTAAGACACAAGCATGTTAATAATGTTAAGGAAAATTTTGCAAAGCAAAGAAATAGAAAAGACGGATATAGTTTTAATTAACTCAACTTACTTGTAGTAATGAAAAGCTTTTAATTTAATTTACTTATAAACTCAATTAATTTTTAACAGCAAATGATTTTGTTGAAGAAAAAAAAAACATTTTCTATACAAACTGAAGTTGACTTGAAAAAAAAATACCATAAAACAAAAAAATTTCAACTTTTGCAAATAATGGCTGTGACTATAAAATCAAAGAAAACTTTGATCGTCATTAGCAACATAATTGTAGCAAAGTAACAGCAACAACAACAAGCAGATCAAGCCAACTATACAACTTAAGCATTATCATTGAACCTATACTCTGCAATAATTTTCATGGTTATTAAATTATCAAACTGGCAAAAACTTTTTTATAATCACTACAATTAAACACAGTCATTTCTATTTTATTTAAGGATTTATAATCAAATTATAATTATTTTTGTTGTTGTCTTTGCTTTTGCAATTTAAGGCCTTTAGGCTATTTTATTTTAATAGCTTCTAATTTATTTATAACTTGTTTGGAAACAAGAGCACATGAGTTTTGCAAAAAAAAATTTTTTAATATGCTTTTAGAGGTTTAACCAGTTTTAAGTTGGATTTAATTGAGGTGGCAGTTGAAACTAGAAATCAATTGACAAAACTCTATGACAAAGTTTTGTTGCGCATAAAAATTACCAGAAATATGATGAATAGAATAGTAAAGGAAAAGCTTTTATGTAAAGCACACACTATAGAATATGAGAAACAGTTTTGCTAAAATTTTAGCAAAGGAAAAAGTGCTTAAGTCGAGATAAGCTGATTTTGTGCTAATGGTACTTCCGTAGTCTGCATATTTGAAAGTACCCCTGGGCAAAATCTCAATTAATTTTTGCGATTTTGCAGGAAGTTAAAGCAAAATTACTTGCGGCTTATCTTTTTTAGACTTCTGACCTCATTTGGAATAATTTAATTAATTTATGTTATAATTTGGTATATTTCAACTTGAATGTATTACTTACTTAGTGCGTAGAACGATGATTGCTTAAAAAATAAAGGTTAACAGAGAATTTCCCAATTTAACTGTAAAAGAAATAAATTTCTGAAAATCGACTTGAACGTTTAAAAGTTCTCTCGTGCAAAACAGTCCAATATGACTTAAGCATTTTTTCCTCATTGCCACAGAGTTAACCACATCAAATTATTCAAAACACCTGTTGGGGTTTATTTTTTTCAAATTTTTTATGTTTAAGGAAATTTATATTCCTTTTTGATACACCACTGATGCAGAATCAAAATATTACTCTTGAAATTGAAAATGCGATTGAAGGCCAACTTTGAGGGCCGGACCCACACCCTAAAACGCAACTTATCGGTATGAAATTTTTTTGTATTTTTTTTTTTTTTTTTACATAAAACTGAACCGATTTGGGGGTGAGAGTAGAAGAAATCAAAAAAAGTCTCCATACAATTATCGGCCACTCTAATGTACATATGTATGTGCATATTTTTAATATACATTCTTTTGAAGCACTAAAATGCAGTTCCTTATACCTATACACTACATTTTTTTTACATTGCACCTGTCAAATTTTAGATAATTCGGTAAAAACATTTAGTTGGTGACCTCAAAAACTTTGCTTGTGTAAAAATACACAAGCTAAAACATAAGACAAATTTTCAATTTCACACATGTGTTTTCAAATGTCTATGCCATGTGAAAACACTTATCGACGGTTGAATGTCTCCGATATCATTAAAGTATTTGCATTAGTGATAAATTAATTATTTTTTATCTCATTTTAAAATTTTAATAACAGTGATATAAAGTATATAACAAGTGTTGATACAAGCTCCATATTTTGCAGATTAAAAAGAAAAAAACTTAAATAAATATTTGTGACGCCGGCTTTTCAGTGAAGCCGGCACTTCAGCAACGCTACCAAAGAAATTTCCAGCGGCTTTAATGTTATAATAAAAGCTGTTTTAAGCAAGCATGGCCGATGTCACGTGTAATTGTACATACAAGTTGGTAACCAAAAATTAAAAACCGTATGTAAATTAATCAAGTTTGACAGACACAAAAAAATAACATGTGAATTGTAAACTTGAAAAAACACAAGCAAAAACATGTAGTGTATCGGTACCTTTAATAATAACTTCCAATTTTTTTACTGGGTAATGAGCTAAAAGTTACAACATTTCAGCAAACAAAAAATTATTATTTTTCTGGTTTTTTTTATTGAAAGACAAATTTCAATACAAGTAGAATATTTAAAAAAAAGTTGTTCTGACCAATTTCAACTTGTCTGGCAAAAAATACATTTTTTGTTTTAATTTTTCTTGCTCTAACTGTCAGCCAGTTTGAACATACAATTTGATATCAGTTTTGCTCTTTATTATATCATGTTCACAAATAAGAAACTATTTTTTTCTTCTATGTTTTCCTTTTCTGCAATTGACTGAAAGCACCAAATGTGTTGAAAGTATGCAGCGTATACGTACCAGGGTTCGATATCATTTAATTCATTTATTATTTATGTTTGGCAGCATGTCTATCTATATTTATAAATTTTGCTAAATATTTTAATTGAAATTATTTGAAATAAAGTGAATGGATTGTGGATGGATTTCTTAATATTTTCGAAAAAGCCTGTATGTAGTCGTATCCTATTCACATAACTCAAGAGATTGTGTAATATTCTATTAATTTATTGATAGCGGGAACACAATTATTTACTTGTGGTATTTTATTTGTTTTAATTAATTTTTTTTATTCATAAAAGAGGAGAAGCTTGCTTAGATCAATGCAAGAACAGAATTTTAATTGTTGATACACATGTGAGAATTTTGCGTGTTTTGTGTTTGTAACTCTCTCCTAGTAAATAACTTAAAATTAACATGGACACATGCCTAGCAGCTTTTCAAATTATACTCTAAACAGGTATTTATAACAAAAGATCGAAAAACCCGATTGCGACCAATTTTGAACCGTTAAATATCCTAAATGGTCATTCCAAATGAAAAGCCATAAGGGAAATCTAAAGATGATTTTTAAATACCTGTCGAATGATACCCAGTTTGATATAGTTCGCCGATGTTTTACTTTTTTCGTATTTACAAAATGGCGTCTGTTGGCCGCCATATTGAATTTTGACAGCTCACATATCTTTAGTGACACTCCCGGGATTGAGACAAATCGATTGACGTAAGAATCATCAAAATAGGTCTACGCGTTCGGTTTATATAGTGCCGCAAAGGAACACACATACATACATACATAGTAGACTTGGGTCGAATAGCCTGATAAACACAATACCCTTCTTTGCTTTGCGCAGTTGGGTAAAAAAAGAAAAGCAACGAAGTTTGATGATATTTTATTTGTGAAATTTCTGTTTATGACATTTTCGTTCACATTTTCATAAAGCCAAATGTGTCAATAATAATATTAGCATAGATATCTATTTAAAAGTTTTTTGCCCTTGGTAAAGTTAAAAGTTTTTTGCCCTTTGATATCCATACAAACATACATTTTTAAAAATAATAAGGGTTTTCATGAGAATATTCAAAAGTCTCGCAAACTGTGCAATTGTGCATTTTTACACTCTCGTAAATAAAATGTCAAAAATTGTATGGAAATTTATTCACACAAACCTGATTACCAGGGACAAATGCATGTTTTTTCCCTTAACTCTGATAATGGCTAGAATGAAATATCTTTACGAAACAATGAATTTGCTTAAAAATGGCATCAATTTGTTAGTGCATATTTTTGCATATTTTGCTGAAAATTCATATTTTTGCATAATTGAGTTATTAATGCATATTTTTGTCTCATATTTTGATATAAATGCTGATTTTCTCAAAAATTCAAATTTCAAAAAATATTGCAAAACTGTTTTTGGCAACTGTACCCGCTTGCATTGTTGTAGAATTGTGGAACGATTGTACAAGCACTCACACGTACCAAATTTAATGGAAATTGTACTTTTGATAATTTCAAATTGTCTGCTATTAAATCCGGGAGTAGTGAAACAATTATGCTGAAACTTGATATTGTTTTTAAAAATTATGTATAACGGATTCAAAAACCAAATCTAATAGCTAGTATTCAATTCATTGCAATGGTTGAGTTAAATAAATATACAACATTATATAAAAAGAATCATTTAAATTTGAGCCGATTACATCCACACACGTTACAAGGCCTTTTTCAATGCACAAAGCTTTCTAAGAACATATTGATTGGACTTCACATTCGATAATACATATGTATGAATAATAAAAAAAAATAACGGCCTGGCCCACAATGTCGACAAGAAATTATCTCTCGCTTAGTTATATTGAAAACAAAAACAAATTTTCTTATTTTGTTTTTGTTTTCAACATTACTAAGCGACAGATGATTTCTTGTCGACATCGTGGGCCAGGCCGTAAATATAAAATAACAACACTTTTCTTTTTCTATTTACGTATTGCTCCTTTAGTGTAATATAAACATACATATCTCGAAAATGCGAATTTGGAGTTAATAATACCATATTTAATCTTGTGTACAGATTTAATATAAAAGGCTTGTACACGCACCTCTTGAGAAAAGAAAATATTTTTACATCTTTATTTACTGATATGTAGATTGAAAACTTTACTTTTGAATAATTTTTTTTAAAGATATGTGCATATTTTATTGTTTTTAGTGCATATTTTGCGTTTTTTATGTCATATCTTAGGCGCCTAAAATACCTTTTTTAAATGCATGAAGTCCTTGTCCCTGCTGATTACTTTGCCCAACAATTTTCACTCGTAAACTTAAGCTGTGCAATTGTGCATTCGTTAAACTGCAACTTTTTGATTTTTTTGCTTCCTTGAGGCGTCTTAGATACACACACACACTTTTTATTTTTATAGAAATATATAAATATGTATTTAATTTCAAATCTGCTTGAAATTTAATTTTTTATTTTTGTTATATTAATTTTTTTGACATTTCATTCAAATTTACTTAGCTGTTTGCGCAAAAGTTGAAAAGCGGCTTCATGAAACGAGTCTCGCAAATTTGCCCAATTGCACAAATGGGAATTTTAAGAGTTCTCATGAAAACCCTTAATATTATACAATTATAAAAAATTTTTTCATTATTTAAAACCACCAAATGATTTTTATTTTTATTATTAAACTTATTTTCAAACAAGTACTTTATAAATTTATGATTTGTTTGTCCATAACAAATTGATATTAATTTCAATTTAAATAAAAAAAAACAATTAAAATAAGTAATTGTTTGTTTAAAGAAATCAACAAAAATTTAAAAGCATTAAGAATCGACGAGCGACGCCTACTTCCTTCCATATGTAAACAATTGAAGCCGGATTTGATCTACAAACAAATAAATATTTCATAATACAAATATCTTTCAGATTGATCATATACATACACACTCACATATATTTATTATGTATTGCGCTCCCAATTTTATTTTCCATACATTTCTGCCACCACATAACATAAAGCAAACAATATGTTTTGAAACAGGCTTTCAAACTGAAAGTACGAGTACATGTAATTCGATTATGGGAGTTGCTTTCAAGGTCGTTTGGCATAACTTTTTTGCCAATTTAGCTGGTTTAAAATCAAAACTGTTGACTGCTCAGCAGGATTATGGTAAACAACACTAAACATAAATATTTTAAGAGTTGTTGCAGTTTTTTTTTCTTCTTTTTTCATTCGCTGTATATTGTATACGGAAGTTGTGTTTTAGTTGTACGGTCATGCACATGAATGAAATTGTTGCTTTTGAAAGGTGAAATGTTTGGTGACGAGTAGAATTTCAAGACTTTTTTATCTGATTTTGATTTTTTTTTATATTAACCGGCGAGAAAAAAGTGGTTATAAAGACAGAGTGGTAGTGTCAGGTGTTGAATGAAAGGTTGTCTCAATGAAACAAATTAGTTGAGGTATTGTAATACCTCCTAAAGGTCGTGAGTTCGATTCCCACCATATACCCTGGGTGTTTTTCGCAGACAAGCTAGGCGCTGGGTTGTTTTTGTTCAAAAAAAGAACTTAGTTATTGGCTAACCTATTTTAAAATCATTAAAAAAAAATTTAATTTACATAATTATTTTTTTACTAAAACCATTGATTTTTCAATTAACTTTTTAATTAATTTTAAAAAAATTATTCAATTAAAATATTAATTAATTTAATTACTCGAAAAAAAAATATCGAAATGTCACGCTTGTTTTGCGTGCCACTCGTGAGTCACGTTCGAATCACGACTGATTCTGGCAGACAAAGTATATATCTATGCCTCGTTTCCGCAACTTGTGAGAGGTTTTAGCATCGAGAAAAGTTCACTGCCTTATTTATAAAAAAAAATACTACGGCTTTATTAAGGCTTAATAAGAAAAAAAATTTACGGAAATTTTTTTTGTAAACATTTTATAAAACCTTAATAATTTTTATAAAATTATTAAATAATTATATTGTTTAGTCTATTTTGGTTGTTCATATCAAAACTTAAAATAAACTTTAACAAATTACAAAAAATAAAACCGGTCAAAAGTAGCTCCGCAAACATCAATGCCGCCACTTTTTGGCGCCGTTCAAAATTTTTTCGAGAATAAGACATCAACACATCTTATATGAAAACAAAAAAGTCCAGTATGCTCCAACACTGTGCTGCCACTTTTTCCCACCATTTTCTCTTAGAGAGTTTTCACTA
This sequence comes from Tachina grossa, assembly GCA_949987645.1. NCBI lineage: Eukaryota > Metazoa > Arthropoda > Insecta > Diptera > Tachinidae > Tachina > Tachina grossa. Next base: position 35,290,056 of record OX465275.1, read on the forward strand.
CCAACCGAAAACCGCTCCGCAAACATCGATGCCTCCGATTTGCGACGCCGCGACATCGTGGAATAAAGTCCGGCCTTTCACTACGGCCTTGGCACTTTTTCGCGTCATCTTTAAGGCGGAATTACTTTTTATTTTCCAATCAAAAATGTTCCTTACTCATACAGTGTTTCATAAGTTCATAATTTTTTTTTTCGAATCGAAAGCGCTCACACTCGTTACAGAAACGAGTAACTGGTTTTGGTTTAAACTGTTTTACACATTGCCGTAATGAATCAACATCAGAAAGCATATAATTCTTCATGACATCTATCAGCTGGGAAAATCTTAAAAACCCGGAAAATTTTAGCCTGTGAGCGGGTAGTCCACGCCCATGAAACTCAAAATTATAAACCAAGCTTAAAGCTTAAACGCTCGAGTTATATTATTGAAATTTTGCATATATGTTGCACTTGTGCAAAGCTATAAATTATTATTTAAAAAAGTGGAAACGACCACGCCCATAACATTTTAGCCTTCTGTTTCGTGAACTTCCTTCGGCTTAGCAGATTTAACACGAATGATAAGCGCTGGCCAGTTTAAAATCTTGACTTTTTAATAAAGTGGGCGGGGTGACGCCTATAAAAATTTAAAGACAAAATTTGCTCTAGAGAATTGAAACTTTTTATAAAAGTAGGCCTAACTGAGTTGCGAATTAAAAAAAAATTAAGATAGTATTTGTCAAACAAGACAGGCGGGGCTGAAACTGGTTAAATATTCTAAGCATAAATTTGCCATAAAATTCTACAATTCCTGAGTATATTAAAACTTTAAATGTGTTTGAGGGTTAATTACGTACTTCTTCACGTTTTCATTCTAGATAAAAGATGTGTTGTTTTATATAAAATGCTACGAGAAATATTTTTACAAAATATTCTAACCTCCTCTGTTAATTATATTTATTTTTTTTTGTGTCCTCTATCAGAATGTTATTTAGAATTAAAATATGAAAACACAAATTTTTAGATCATAAATTTGTTAAATAATTTTAAATAGATTGTATAATTTAATCCTGTAATATAATTATATTGGCCAAAATGCAACCGTTATTACATATTAGAGCCCTGCATAAGACCATTTAAAAGAACTTTCAAAACGTCATGCATGTAGATACACACACAAGTTCCAAGTCACAAACATTTTAGCAAAGACACAAACCATATTGGAGATTCCCAAAAACTAAGCTAAAACTCCCCGCCACTTCTCCGGAAAATGTTTAGATGTTACCAGTATTTGTAATCAGTTGAAGATACTACTTCTTCTTGTGGTATTTTGAGTATTTGTTACTAACAAGAAGTGTTCGCGACATCACTTGTAAGCACTCATGTACACAAACACCACTACATCCATGATGCTTCACTTATTAAATGACAGTATTTATTGCTGGTTTAGTAAAATACGTGCCACGGCAATACATTTACGTTTCAAGAATGTTTACACAGGGCTCTATTTTACATATGAACAAAGAAATAAAATGAAATGAAATTAAATCTGGAAATTCTGAACTACTGATTGTTTTACGTAAAATCTACGAGAAATATTTTTACAATATATTCTAACCTCTAACCCTCTGTTAATTATATTATTTTTTTTTTGTCCTCTATCAGAAACATTCTGTACAGGGATACTATTTTGGAAATAGAATAATTTTGTTGTACATAAATTTTTGTGCCTTACTTAGCATTTACACATGTAAGTGCAAGTTCGAAAAACTCAATACATTCACAATTTTTTACTAACACAATCATATTTTTTGTACTTACTGCTCAGCTTAAAACACAATTTCCTTGTAAGTAAATTTCTGTAAATAAAATGACAATTGAAGAAACAGTGTTACCGAGAATGAGTTTTGTATAAATTTTTAGTACTTCGTATAATAAAAATAAGTATTTGCTGATTTCTTTCGAATTTATAAGAAAATAATATTTAAAAAAGAACACAAAACTGTGCAACAACGCATATTGATTATCTTTTTACATATGAATTTCATGTATTTTGACAAAAACGTTGTTGAAGAAAATATTGTTTTCAGTAATTTATGATTTTCGCAATACGGCAATACTGGATTCATATATTTTTGATATAAACATATTTTTTTTATTCAAAAGAAAATTTATTTTCATAAGACGTGTACGCTTCGAAAAAGTTAAACTTACAACTGACTGTGTAAACTCTGAAGTAACTTGCAAGACTTTCGGTTATTTCTTCGAAATTTTCGTTGATAATAGGTATACACTACTTGCAACGAATCATTTACATGTGTAATTGCAGGGTTACACTGAATCCCCACTAGATATCTACTGTCACGCTCCTGTTCATGTTTCACTTCATTTTTGTATGTATGTATGTATTGACTGACATTGGCTTTAAAAACGCATGTATGCAGATGTCTGCATCGAGCCTGTTAAGCAATTTTAATTTAATTTTTTTTTCGAAAATTTTATAAATATTTATGTTAGATGCAGTTGAATAAAATAATGTACACTTTCTTTCATAAATTTTAATAAGCTGCAAGCAACATTTACCAAAAAAAAAACAAATAAAAACTTATTTAACAAACTAGCAAATGTAAACAAACAGTTAAATTGAACATTTAATTTTTAAATCCAAAAAAAAATATCATTTAAAATAAGAGTAACATAAAGTTTATAAAGGATGTATAAGTTTTCAAGTACATTTACATAACTTTAGGTCTATGTATTTAATTATTTTTTATTTAATTTTTTTTACAAACCACCAGCTATAAATATTTGTTATAGATAGTGTAAAAGCCTCTTATATGCTTTTATTGGTACTTCTGACGCAATAAATTAAAAGTCTTAAGCCGTACTCTAGTTATTTCACAGTAAGCCTATTATTATACTTTTACTTTCCTTTTTGTTCCATAATACTAATTTCCTTGTTGTGAAAAAAAAGCCACACTAACATTTTTTCCTACTGACCACTTGAACAATATACCAAGGAGAAAGAAGAAAAAAAGTACAAACTGTTACAATTTTATGTTTCATAGAGACTTTGGCAACAATTGCAGTCTACACTTTTGTTTCACCTAACAGAAAAAAAATCGAAATAAATTGATAACTTTTGTTTTGTCCGACTCAGCCTCTATCTATCATTGTACCTTTTTTTTTAAGCTTGAAGGTGAGTGAATTTAAAACGCCTTCTTTTTTTTTGTATGCGAGTATAACGCCTAAAATGATTTTGTATTGAGTGCATTTTTGATATCTGTTGCTTTTTCGTTTATATATTTTTTTTAGTCCAGTTTTGTTTTATGTAAATCGATTGGAAAGGAAAGTTTTGTTTAGTTGCCCTCGTGCATAAGAAGAATAACAATTTATGTATGGTAAACTGTTATTGTGTTATAAAAAAAGGTATTTACGAGGGTGGTCCTAAAAACTACAAGACAAAAAATAAATAAGAAGACAGTATAGGGATATTATAAACTTTTAAGAAGATATGTCCAGTTTCTCAAAAGCTTTTCTTTTAATAAAATCAAAGCTTGGAATATCTTATTTCGACTACAAAAAGAATTCTCGGAAATTAGAAATTTTCTAGAAAATAACGGTAGAGTTCCGAAAAAAGCTGACACACCATTTTATAAACAGCTTGAGAATTGAGCCATCCAAACATGATTTGGAATGTAAAGATGCGCAATAAGGACTTTTGCAAAGTACATGGTAATAAATCTTTATTTTGTGGTCAGAATGTTATTTATTATTAAAATATGAAAATATAAATTTTCAAATTATAAACTTGTTAAATACTTTTAATTAGATTGTGTAATTTAATCTTGTAATATAATTATATGGCCAAAAGGCAACATACTCGTATATTACATATTAGAGCCCTGCATAAGACAATTTAAAAGAAATTTCAAAACGTCATGCATGTATTTACATACACACACAAGATCCAAGTCACGAATCTTTTAGCAAAGACGCCAACCATATTGGGAATTCCCAAAAACTGCGCTAAAAATTCCAGCAGTTCCTCGCACTTCCCCGGAAAATTTCGGTAACACTGAAAATCTAAGAAATCTGCAGTGGCAGCACCATCATGTTTACATATTACCAGTATTTGTAACCACCCAGCAAAAAATTACACATTACCATTAAAACTACTTGCCTTATAATGACTTACTTTTCCGTTTGCCAAATTTCATTACTCGCTTACAAATCACATTATATAAAATTTAAAAAAAAAATATGTACAAGTTGATAAATGAGGAAAATGATTCTTTTAGATTAATAGATTACACAGAAAAAAATGATTTGTAAATACAATTAATTTTTTTTTTTTTGTTATATCAATTAAATAATTAATTGATTTTGAACCTACAACGATTTTTGTAAATACAATTAACGAAATTGTAAGTTAAAGGAAAATCTGAAAAATATTTTCAATTAAATTTATCAACGAATATTTTGTTGAAATTTATTTATTTTTTCAACATTAATTTTTGTTAGATTTCAAAGTTATTGTTATATTAACAATGCGAATTGTTGAGTTTTTGTACAAATTTTGACTATCATAATAATATTAACAATGTTTCTCATACACAATCACAATCCTCGAAACGATTTTTTGCTTGTCTGCGAAAAATACTAAATGTCTTTGAGCGGGGTTGAACCGGCAACCTCAAAACTAATAAACCAACTTACTTACCTCTCAGCTAGAGAGCAACACTTTATTAGATACGCTAATAATGAATACACACAAAATATGATTTCTTGTTTCTTCTACATGTGCGCATTCCGTTATGATATAATTTAACAAATAATTTTGTTAAGTAATTTAATTGACTACAAAAATTAAAATTTGTGATATCAACAATGATCATTGTTAATTTTTAAATTAAATATTAACAATTTGTTTTGTTGGTTACAATTCGATGATATTTTTTTCTGTGTACGTGAACATGTTGCCAAATAAAAAAGTAGGTACTTCTCAAGAATCGATTATTTTAGTCTCATGTCTTATTAAAATCATTGAGTTGGTAATCCAGTAAAACCTGGCTTAAAGTGGCTTAAATAGGGTTTAGGTCATCCTCGCAGAAATGAATAAAGACTATGCTATCCGATAGAAAATTAAAAAATAAGAAGAAAAAAATTAAATTAAAAAATTGGCGGTGAGCCTTAGTTTCTGAGTTATGGGCCTTTAAAGTTTTCTTATAAAACTGTGATTTATCATTGCATTTCTGAATGTAACGGGCCAATCTTCGTATCAATTAACAGATATGCAAATAATATTTAGTAAGTAGCGCTGTGTTGGGAAAAATCATGGTGGAGAAAATTCTTAAGCACGGCCAAAGGCCGGCTATACAAAAAACCTTAGTACGCAGCGCCGTGTTGGGAAAAATCCTTAATTCCGCCCGGAGACTGGATATACAAAAAAACGTTAGTAGGCAGCGACGTGTTGGGAAAAACCATGGTGGAGAAAATCCTTAAGCCTGGCCGAAGGCATGCTTTATAAAAAATACCTTTAGTACGCAGCGCCGTTTTGGCAGGAACCATGGGTTAATAAATTTTTTAAAAATGTCAATAAATCTTAAAAGCTTTTAAACGATACCAATATTGACTTCATTGGATGAAAAATATATCAAATAATCACAATTGTGTACTGGAACTTTGGATGCCCATAACTCGGAAACGAAGGCTCCCCGCCCAGTTTTTTAATTTAATTTTATCTTCTTATTTTTTAATTTTCTATGGGATGCGAGGAGGACCTAAACCCTATTTGTTCCAAACTCGGTTACCTTTTTTAAATTTTTTTGCTGGTTAGGTGAAGACACTACTTCTTCTTGTGGTATTTTTAGTGTTTGTTACAAACAAGAAGTGTTCGCGACATCACTTGTAAACACTCATATGTACAATCATCACTACATCCGTGGTGCTTTACTTATTAAATGACAGCATTTATTGCTGGTTTAGTATAATACGTGTCACGGCAATACATTTCAATAATGTTTACGCAGGGCTCTACTTCGAGTACATATGAACAAATAAATAAAATGAAATGAAATTAAATCTGGAACTTCTGAAATACTATTTGGATTTATCTTAAACTTCGAATAGCTTTAGAGGAGACTTACTCGTTATAACACATGTCTGGACAATCTTCTGGCTTAAGCAGGAGAAGTTACAGTGGGCCAAAGTTGACCACCTGGAACTTAAAACAACTTTTGAGGCTTGTAACTTTTTTTTAAAAATTATCCGAATTATGAGCTAAAGCATTTTGAGCTAAGCTTTCTTCAATTCAATTCTTCAATTCCTAAGAAATAATTTCTAAACATGTGTTTCCGTGTCTCTCATAGCTTAGAAGATATGTGTCTTATTTTACAAAAGTACCCACTGTGCGATGAAGATATATGATAAAAAAAATTCTTATCTGCATTTTGTATGAACTTCATGGGCGATTGGCTGATTTTGATGAAACTCGGCATGCGTCTGCTTTTATTTCACAAAGTGTATGCAGCAAATTTGAAGACTTCTGCTTGGAAAGGAAAAAATTTATGCGAAGAAATCGATTTAGTTTACAGCCAATTTAATTTAGCCAATATAATGCTCGGTGCCTATGATCTTGACCGATTCGGTATAGTTGTATAAAAATTTATGAAGTCATCCCACTGTGCAGGCTTTCATATTTGTACTATAACTTTTGTTATTCAACTGTATAGAGCTGTCTTTCCTCTTTTTATTTTTTCTTTTTATTTTTTTTGCTGTGTGTACAGCATGCAGTCCACTCACTGGATTTTAAAATTGTTATTTTTTTGGAAGACTTACGAGTTTTAGCGTGACGCATTTTTTGTAAATTCAAAATAACTTTAATTAATTTTAATGATATTCGTCGATTATAATTGCAAAATTGTAAAAAATGTTAAATCAAATTCCTTGTGTTCTCAGCAGTGCACACATGCATAAAAGTTTTTTTTATTAAAAAAACTACTTAATAATTAAATTTATATATATTTTTTTATTTTTTTTTGCTATTAACCTTTTATTTTCCACAATAATTTGACACCGACATATACATACATACATCACTCTAAAATCTTACGAGTATAGATTTCTCTAACAAATATTCCACTTAAAAATTTTGACATTTAATTTGTTAAAAAAGACAACATTTTATACACACCCTTTAAAAATCAAAATACACTTGTTTGTTTTATTTATTTATTAAAGAAAATTTTAAATGATACCATCGTCAATGAATAGTGACAAATTATACTTGAAATGATCTTCGATTATTATGCCATGATTGTTAATAATAAATCATTCAATCATGTTTAAAACAATGAAAACTACAATACACTTGATATAATAGTGCGGTTATCAAGGGGAGATGACAGGCTGAATCTATGCTTTTGTATTATGGTCTCTCCCCCTACCATTAAATGCTTTTCAATTGATTGACTCGTGCCAAAAAATAAAAAATAAAAGAAATAACAAAATAAAATAGCAATTTGACCTTACACCTTGAAGCAACAACCGCAGCAACATGAAAACAATTGCAACATCTCTTCACCAGCGAAGAAACAATGTTTGTCGTGCCAAAACCACATAAAATACTTTAAATAGATTTAAATATAAAATATATAGATGGTGTGTTTTTCAAAGTTTTTTTTTATATATGTATATGTATATTGTTGCAAGATATTAATCGAATTTCAGCTGCGTTTTATTTTTAATTTAATATATTGATTCTTTTTATTTTAGATAATGGCATTTTCAATGTAAAATTTTTATAGGCAAAAAAAAATTAATATTTGAATTAAGCTTTAAAGGAATTTTTTACAATGTTGCACGATGCATATGCAACTCAGAAAAAAATTCAATTAGTTAAAAAGCTACAAATATCGTTGTTCGAGGGTGGCGTTGGCTGAAGTAGTTGGCACGTTGACTGCAAGGCTGAAGATCCTGGGTTCAATCCCTGTATCCGACAGTCATTAAAATAACAACACCACGCATTTTTCTGATGTGCATTGGATTCCCTTTGCATCAGTTGTTGTAGGAAGGTTCAGGTGATGAAGGCATGCATGGTCACTGGTCACTGAACTATTATACCGACTTCGGCAGATGCTAATCCTAATGTAACATCAGAGCGCCCTCCTTCGTCGGTATTGTGTAGCAAAAATCATCGGCGAAGTAAAATAACTAATAAAATGGCTACTAAACGCGGCTTCAAAATTTAATACGCCTCATTTAACACCAGAAGGCGCTGCAGCACTGCATTATTAAAAAGCGTGCAAAAGCAGAGTTGTAAAAGAATGAAGCTTTCTTCTATATCTTCCTTCACCACCTGTCTTCTATCACTATCCATTTCCTAAAGAAGGTAACACCTAGTAATAGTAGTGGGCATTAATTTGCCTGAGTGTTACTTCTCTTTATTTAAAAAAAAAAAAAAAATATCGTCTATAGTCTTTTTTTTATTAAAAATTAATTTGACCAGTCACGTAACAATTGCTACCACACTTCTTATTAACTTGAAAGTACAGGATGATCTAATAAGACGTTTCATTTTAAATAGCCCGCCATTTTATCAGTTGTCACGACTCCACCTGTAACTAATCTATTTTATTCTCCACTGTAATTACTATACTACAATAGACGTTTTACAATTTCCTTTAAAATTAAATTCTAATATTAATATTTGTTTTTTTTAACATTTAAAAGGTGTGGCGTGGCTGTTTTGCTTAAACAATAAATCATAGGAAAATAATTATAAAAATAGTTTGCAAAAAAGTGCAATTGTTTAGTTAAAATATTTTGATTTTCATTGATTTATAAAAGGTTAGTTTCAATATTGATCTTTTTTTTATTCTATTGCTGCCAAAAATTAGACTTTTGTTGGTCATTAAACATGAAACGATCCCTGCAAATTAAAAAGTTTTTTCTAATTTTTTATTTAACTTATTAAACGCCCTCGATAAATAAAATTGGTTTTTCCTTGCGGCAAATTAGTGTCGAAGTTTTTCTTATTAAAAATACATACATTAGAAACGATATTAAACAATAATTTAAAACAAATAATAAAATGAATGGAAATTATATTATATTATAGCATAAATTATATAATTTCAAGTTTAGTTTTGATTTTGAAATTTTGTCTGTTTTTGGACAGTTTGAAACTGAAATTTCGTTTGCTGTTATATATGCCAAATGTTTTATACTATAAAACCTTTAAAATGTTGATCAATTAGTCTGTTGGATACGATGCTAACTTTTTCTTAAGATAGCAGAGTGAATATTAATATACATTAGAGGACTGCGTAAACAGTCTTGAAATGTAAATACGTCTTGTTTTTTAAATGTATTCTCGCGGCATGTAACAAATAATAAATGCTGTCCCTTAATAACACTGCAGAAAGTGCGAATAGTGAAATTGTAGTGGTTTACTAGTGACTTTGTTAGTAGTTTGAGTAAAAGGTGCTTGTCGTATGCATAATAAAATTTTACTCACTGCTCACGTTTGATCTCGTGTTGCTCAGTTTGAATTAAGTTAGATGAGCTTGTGCTCATTGTAATATGCATAAAAACAAGCTTTTGCTTTCTTTTGTGAGCTCTCGCTCAAATTTTGTGGAGCCTGCCTTATAGTTGACTCGCGTACACTAAAAAGGAATCATGGCTGAAAATTTTGTGCCTCAAAGAAATACAAAATGTTATCAACAGCGTAAAAAAATTTAAACAAGTGAGGATAAAAAATTATACAGGTTTGTATTCTTAATTATTAAATTTTTTTATATAATTAATAATAAAATGATAAAGTCAGAAGAAACACGTGGTGGTGCTCTCAGCAACATTGATAAAATTCGACTGTATTTAAGATTTTGTGCAGATCTTGGATTCTAAAACTTTATAGCCACAGATATTGGAGTCCACTAATCCACTGTGTCGCGAACTATTGCAGAAGTTGCGAAACTTATATCTGCCAAAACAAGCGAGTTGATGAAATTCCCGAAAGATGCAGTTGAAATAAAAGATGCTCAAATGACGCAAGTTTCTTTCCACAAGTTTTTCTTGCAAAATCTGCATTTTGGTAGGAATTACCTTGTTTTGCCTTAACAAAACAAGCCTCTGCAGACTTTGAAAATTCAACTGCCTTGTCTCATCAGTTTCATAACGACTCAAAACTGCTGTTGACTTTTTGTTAACCTTCAAAAATAAACTACAGATAGCAAAATCTAAAATAAGATTGCTTAATTTCTGTTACACATGTTTCTATTATTTGTTTTTTATTATTTTTACGACCTGTCCCACGATGTCATCAGAAATCGTTCGATCGAATACTTATCTATATATAAATAGGCAAGTGAAAAAAGTTAAGAACCATTTTAACTGACTTAAACTCAACGTATTCGCTTGATTTTTTTTTTTTTTTTTTTTTGTTGATAGATTGTCAATAGGAGCAGTGCAGAATGTATTTGTTCTTCTACATTTTTGTATCTAAGACGCAATTTACACTATGCCTTTTGTGCTTGCCTGTGCAGGCAGGCTTTTTTAGTTTATTGGTGAGAGGGGGTGAGAAGCTTGCGGTGTAGAACAAAAGGCACGAAATGAAAATTCGAGGGGATTTATGACATTTCTCTTTGCCTCTTTCGTATTCTCAGCATTAAACGTGTATATAAATGCCAAAAAGGCATGAATAAAAAACGCTTAATGTAAATGTGTGTGACTTTTCGTAGGGGTTTCAAAAGAAAATTGTCAATACAAGGCAGGCTAAAAAGGCATAGTGTGAATAGTGACTAAGATAGTTAAAAACAGTTAAGAATATTAGCCAATCATAAAGCCATGATCTCTCTTTCTCTCTTAATTTGCTAAAAAATTACAACAAAAAACTCAAAATTAACTAAATTAAATTTGGCTTGGCAACTCCGTAAATACTCAAAAGCAGTGATGGGAAATGAGATTTTCATTTCGGTATCAAAAACGATTTTTTGAGTACTTTTTTGATCCCGAGAGTACCAAAAATTATTATTTTTTTTATTTAAATTTAATTAACAAAAAATTATATAAAATTAATTTACAAAGAAATAAAAATGAAACACAAAGCATATGGATAGGATGATTCTAAAAAAAATCGTTTGTTTTTCTCAGAACCAGGTTTCAAACTTTTGTTAGGTAAAAAATAGGCCTGTTAAAATATCAGCTCATAATATTAATGGTGAGATGGTCCGTCCGTTCGATTTCCCATACGATTTACATGGTATAAATTGATTTTATTTATTCTGATTGTCATAAGTAAAGAACGGAATGTCCTACAATAAACTTCTTGGTTCGCTTTTGTAGAAAATTGAATTGATTTTTTTTAGAATCACCCTAATATGCATACACACATATGTATGTATGTACTCGTTCATAGAAGTGTTTTAAGATTTCAATAAATCTTAGGCCTGGATAAGACTTGATACTGTTGGAACATAAAGTATGTTCCTTTGTTTTGTTTTCATGACATTTTGTAAGAGAAAATCCTTTCGACATTTACAGAGGAGTGAGGTATAGACAAAATTCGGTAAGCTACTGTCGATTTACCTGGAAACATGTATTCATCTAATGCGTTTTTAGTTTTAGCATCGGTAGGCCAAAAACTGCATATACATGCCTGTTCTGGAAATCATGATATATCAAATCACGGTGATTTCAAAAAATTAATAAAAGCTGAATTATTGCTTTTGTAAATTTCACGATTTATAGTTTATACATGACTATAACTTAAAATACAATAAATACCCACCAACAAGTCAGCTATTCGTAGTTTGTTTTTAACACCACCGTGATTTAAATCAACGTGATTTTTAGAACAAGCCCGATATTTTCTGTTGTTAATAGTTTTAATTCTTCTAAATCAGCCAATGCTCTATATTGATTTGTTAATATTTTCAAAATTTTGCTTTTCGCTGGGAAACATTTTTATTCAAAGCGATATAATGCTATTGGTTTTAACAGATAAATCATTTTCAGGGGAAACTTACTAAGCTAAGTTAACATTTCATTGTCAAAGTCCACTTTTACCCTTAGAACTTGACAGAATTTAATATAAACTTTTTAGAATATTCTTTAAACTGATCTAAAACATAGATCAACTTCTGTACCACAGAAAATATCATTTTAAGAAATATGGTTTTTATTTACATACATATATTTAATTGTGAAGGGTTGCAATTTTCTAAAATATCTTTACTAATAAAGTTTCGTGCCATTTGTCAAAAAAGAAATTGAATTCTTGGCAAAAATATATGTGTACGCGCGTCTTCTGACTGTATTTCTGGGTTGGCCGAGAGAGTATCAAATGTATTGCGGGAGTACTACGGTACTTTTTCATGTCAAATAGTATCAAAAAAGGTACGATTGTACCAACTTTTCCATCACTGCTCAGAAGGAAATACTTATTTTATTTGTTCATTCTATTCTTATTTCCATTTTTGTATGTACTTAAACGATTATTGCTGAAACTAATAAAATTTGGATATTTAAATAACGAGTAAGTTAAATACATTACGGTACTGTATTATTTTTCTTTAGATGCTTAAAAATAATGGGCAATAACCATAGACAAATATTAAAGTCGGTTCTTTTTAGAGACAACTTACCCCCTTATGCAAAAAAATATTTTACTTTAGGTTTAAAGTTCATAGTAGTTGATAAGCACTTTAAGGCTAACATAGCTTTATTAAAAAATCATATGCAAAAGACAACTTTAAATATTTTGTGATTTAATAATAAATACTGGTAACACCACCGTGTTCAACAACCACTTCACAGCTTATGATGTACAAAATTGAATACAATTTCATTCGAGTATTTAAATATTTTTTTTATTTTATTAAATAAATTTTTATTATCTTGAAGTAAAGCAACCTAATTTAAAAAAATATGAGCTTCTGACTTAATAGGAAAACAGATAAACACAACCATGAAGTAAAAGTAAAAAAATGTGAAAAATTATCACAATTTGTTTTATTCGAGTGAAACGAGTATTTGAATATCCAGCTTTTTTCGATTTGTTTTGATTGTATGTACATCACTAAAACATTTTTGTATAATTGTATTTATTTTAATATTTTTTTATGGATTTTCCTATGTATTTCGAAGCAGTTGGATAATTTGGTGACGTTTCCCATTACATGACAGAAATAATAAATTTAAAATAACAGCAGGCACTTCTAGCTTCATTTTCAGATGTAACATGAATCAGTATGTGCTATATTAGTAAAAATATTTGAGGTACAAAATACACATTTTGGAAATATCAACTTAAAGTAGTCTTAACATACGTGGGTGCCTACTTTAGAATTTTTATACAATAATTTTTTTAGAATACAACTTTACTTAACATTGCTTGGCAAAGCTTTATTAAGTTTTTTTGCATAAGACCCTTAAATTTTAACATCTGTTGTTAGCTTTCTTTCAACTATAGTCAAAATTAGAACCGGTTTTAAGTTGAATCAAGAGGGTGATGCGTAAAATCTTGAAAATTTTGCATGCAATTTGGTATGAGTAATAAGCAAGTGGCATCTCTGAACAGCTGACAGAATAAAAACGACAAAAAGTTAAATGAAATAGAATCAATTTTGGAGAAAAAAAGTTGAAAAACATAAACCGGAGAAAAATTGAACATCAAAACCGTTTCTTTTATTTATTTGGAAAGCTCACATTAATAGATACAACTATTAAAGACTGGAGTAAGTACGGTAATACATTTTATTAGAAATTAAGAAATATATGACATTTTATCTGAGCGGTTTGTCTTATTGCAATAATGGTTGAATTTCAACCACTGGGCGAACACTAGTATTGAAAAATTTTCTAATGTTGTTGTTTTTTGCAATACAAGTTGTCGATCGAACGATTTCTGGTGACATCGTGGGACGGGCCGTAAATGATTGGTAGTTTTTTCTAGTAAATATTTATTTTATTTTTTCTACTAAAAATCTAGAAATGGTCGTCAGTTTGTATTGTGATATTATTATTATTTGATTCTACTTCACTTTCACTTGACGACATGTTTGCACGTCAATAACCATTAGACGTTTGATCTCCCTTTGCTCAAGTAATTGCAATTGGTTTGAACTCATTTTTATGCATACGAAATTGAGCAAAAGCTGTTGCTGTTTGATTGAACTCAACTTTCGAGCAATTGCTCACCTGACTCAACTCAGCGCTTTTACTCGTTTTTATGCATGAGACCCAATCTTTTCATAATAGCAACGAGAATCGCATTTTATGTAATTGTGAAAAGTATTATGAAAAATGGTTGAGAAAATAAAAATGAAAAGTATTTTTTTTCATTTCACATTATCACAGAACCAGAACTGACCCCCAGGTGTACCCCAGCCAATGGTATCATCTATTGACATTTACACCAAAGATTCACTAGTAAATTTTAGGGACTCTGGTCTACAATATCGATATTTCTTCGCTCGATGTCAATAGTAAAATTGTAGTGATTTTCTAATGACATTGTCAATAGTGCTACTGACTAGGTGTACCCCAGCCAATATAATCGCCTATTGACATATAACATGGGGTTGTCATTGAAAATCTACCAGTAGACTTTAGCATTATTGAGAAGGTAGTTATTTAACGACCATATGGAGATATTTGAACCAAAGATTCACTAGTAGATTTTAGTGACCCTCGTCTACATATATATGTTTAATATTATTGCACAACATAATAAAAAATAAAAACAAACTATTGACGCCTTCATTGACAATATCACCAGATATACACTAGAACCAGGGATGGAAAAGTTGGTACAATTGTACTTTTTTTAGTACTATTTGAGTGTCAAAAGTACTGTAGCACCCACCCCTATGACCAATTTAGCACTATTAAAAATTGTTTCCTATTATATACATGAACTACTCGTATTTGGCACAACAAAAAATATTGAAGTATAAATAACTAGTTTCGAGCGATGGTTGATATAGAAGTTACAAGTCCTTAAAAAACGACAACATATTTACTTTTTGCTCGAAGGTATTATAAATGAAAAATAAAGTAAATGAAGCGATGTTTTCAGATATTTCAAGATGAATATTATTATCTTTGCCAAATTCATCTGCAAATGGTGAAAGGATTGGTACGAAACCAAAGAGAGAAACAGACTATTGGCTTCGAATTGCTCCAATCGAATCAAAACAAAGTATGGAATAATATAACCTAAATGTTGCTTTTATATTGAGCTCTTAACAACTGAAAGCCTTCTTCTGAAATAAAAGATTAGTATTATTTAATAATACTAATAAATAATATTACAATAATTGAACAGCAAAGTTCATTTTTGATAATTGTTTAATTTTTACACACACACATACATATATGTATAAATGAATATATGTGGCAATAAGGAAAAAGTGCTTAAGTCATATTTTACTGTTTTGCAGGAGAGCACTTTTAAGCGTTCAAGTTGATTTTCTCTAGATTTATTTCTTTTACAGATAAATAAATAAATAAATAAAATGAATAAGCAATACATTTAAATTGAAATATACCAAAGTATAACCCAAATTAAGCTATTATTCCAAATGAGATTAGAAGTCTAAAAAAGATAAGTCGCAAGTCATTGCGGTATAATTTCCTGAAAAATCATTCAAGGTACTTTCGAATATGCAGATTACGGAGGTACCATTATCTCAAAATCAGTTTATCTCGACATAAGTACTTTTTCCTTTTTGCCGCAGATATTTAGTACGTTTATAGTTAACTAGCTACAACCGGTGTGCTTCGCTACCCCCATCGTGTTATCAAATGATGTAAATATTTTGTAAATAAACCCAAAACTCGGATTTTTTAATGCAACATTTCGAAAGTTTTAAAATTTTGATATTGGATCATTATTAAAATAGGTTTTTTTTTAATATCTTCGGAATTACATAACCGATTTAAGAGTTTGATATCTCGTTTTGAAAAACATGACAACAGCTTTCAAAAAAATAAAAATAAACAAAGCAAAAAAAAATATATAGGTATATACATATATGGCATTGGTGGTTCAATATGAGAAATGGATTTTGAAACGCCCCTCCTCCCGCAAACCGAAAATAAAAAATCAGACTTCACAGTGTCACCCGCCTGAATATTCTGAAGATTCCCTGAAAATTTCATCAAAATCGGGCCAGCCGTTTTAGAGTCCATACGTTACATACATACATACACACATCCTCTTTTGTATATATAGATTTAAGAAATAGTATTAAAAAATATATAAATTAAGAAATTGGTACAATCGTGCTGAAAAAAGTACAATTTTTCTTGAAAATTAGTACAATTTGTAAATCTGATTTCTCATCCCTGACTAGAACTGTTATCTCTATCGTATCTCTACTCGCGCATAAAAGGAAAGTTGTCGACATTTTAACTAGTGCAATTGTCGCTGGAGAAAGAGTATTGACAAAGGCTGACTAGAGGGAAGCGAAGCACTATGGATGTATTAATGTTCGTGTATATCGGTGTTTTTAAGCCATGTAGCAAAGACTTCTTTACTCCTATGCCTGCAATAACTGAAACAAATGCCTTTCCAACAGTGTTGTTTAGCGTTTGTTAGAAGAAGATTTCGCTGTAGTAAATCATTTGAAAAATCCCTCATGTCTTAAAAGTTCTTGTAAGTGGTCTTTTGCAGGAGTATAATAAAGGGTGTTTTTTATTGAGGTATAGAACTTTAAGTTGGCATCACTTTTTTAACTGGCGGCCATTTTGTCAGCTGTCAAGTGATTAATATTTAGTTTGGTTTGCCATTTCATCATGAACAGGTTGACAAAAGAACAACGCTTGCAAATCGTGCAAATTTATTTCGAAAATAATGGTTCAGTTCGCGAAGTTTACCGCAAGCTCCGTCCATTTTATGGTCGACATAATCGTCCATCAGAGCAATTAATTCGGTTAACCATGGATCGTTTTCGCACTACGTTTACTCTATGTGATAATACGCATCCGCAGAGACGTCGAACAGTGCGCACCGAAGAAACAATTGCTGCTGTAGAGCAAAGTGTTGAAGAGGACCCGAATGAATCGATTCGCCACCGTGCACAGCAATTGGAGCCGACTAACCGACTATTTTGTTCCCGAATTGGATGGCATGAATGTGGATGAGTTGTGGTTCCAACAAGACGGCGCTACATGCCACACAGCGCACGTCACAATCGATTTATTGAAGGAAACATTCGATGAGCGCATAATTTCGCGGAATGGACCTGTCAATTGGCCACCAAAATCGTGTGATTTGACACCATTGGATTATTTTCTTTGCGGATATGTGAAGTCGCTCGTCTACGCCAACAAACCAGAAACGTTAGGGGACTTGGAAGCCAACATTCGTGGCGTTATTGCCAACATACGGCCCCATATGCTCGAAAAAGTGGTTGAAAATTGGACCTGTAGAATTGGCTTTATTCGAGCCAGCCGCGGCGGCCACATGCCCGAAATCATATTTAAACATTAATGGCATAAAATTATCCTTCCAATAAAGCCAAATTGATGGACATTAAAACTATTTTCTTGTGTTTTATTTCAATTCCAAGTTCTATATCCCTTAAAAAAACACCCTATATATATATATATATATATTTACATTATAATTTACAAGAAACCAAAACTTCCCTTTTTCAGTAAATATCTCATTATCTTGCAAAGGAAACAACATTTAAAAAATATAATTTTTGCATTACAAATAGAAAATCGTTAAACAAACAGTCCACTAGAACCAACTAGAAGGGAATGTGTTATAGTTTTGCTTTTTTTATATTTATGTAGATATTTTGCTTTTGAATTTAATTTATGACCATAAAATACTTAATCACGATATTTTATAAGGATGTCGTAAATAGAGATTAATTACACACCACAGGGTATGGTTCAGACCAAATAGAAATATAAAACAACAATAGTTAACGGCACGATCTTAACGGCCTCTCACCCAAATCGAATAAATTGTTGTTGTGCATTTTTTGTGCAAATCTTAAATAAATGATGAAATATAAAACCCGAATTTATTCTCTTTTTCTTTGTGTGTGAGCTTTAGTATGCTGATCAGCGTTGTCAACTTTTAAATTTCAAAAAGCACTGAAACCAGGAAAAAAACGCGTAATTTAAGTTAAAAAGCACTAAATTAATATTTTTTGTTTTATAAAAAAAAATTTGTAATTATATAAAAAATATAGAAATCGGTTGACCAAGCATTTTATCCCTAAAACTTCAAATTTGAATCATCCGATACAGATTTTGATTCTATGAGAATCAGTGAATTCTAAAATCAATTTGACGAAACCTTTTTAAGTTATTATAAAAAATTAAATTTTTTTCGTCAACAAAGAAACAAATCACCTGAAAGTCAAATTAGCAGCAATTGGCAAGTCTTTTTGACTTGCTGATTAGATTTTGAACTCGATGGGAGTAGTAGTTAATTTTTTTAAAGTCAAGACTTTCAAAATTTGATTTTATTAAACAATGCTGTGGAAACATTCTTTCACAGCAAATGCAATACTAATAACAAAGTTACAAAATTAAAAAAAGTAATTTGCAAGTTAACCAAGTTATATAAACTTAAATTATATGTACTATTATTTTAGAAAAAAGGAACGAAGTAGGTTATAAATATGTAACCTAAAACGGCAGCTCTATTAGCAACGCAATTTTCTCGTTTCAGACCGCTTTTATATAAAGCCAAGTGTAAAGACAATTTTTTACGTATTTGAGGCTTATGGCCTGTTTCTACATAAGAAGTAAGCTCTCAGGCAAGCAAGCGGTACACAGGCGTACAGGTGTTACGTACTAACAAAATGAATTTTTAATAGTACACTTGTCTAGCTTACGTTGTATTTGGTATCACTTTTTGTATATTTAATTTCATTATTGCCATGATATACAATTTGGTATTTGAATTAATTTTTTTCCATACTAGAAGCATTAACTTAATGGCAGCCCTAGGAGAAAATCGAGCAAAATAAAAAACAGCTGCTTTTAAATTACAATGCAATATTAGATCAGTTCGTTTATTTTTCAAACAAAATGGAGTAACTGAATAAATCCTGAGTAATTTTGCTATTAAGCATTAAAGAATGTTTGGATATATTAAAAAGGCTGCATCATAGATTCTTAATTAATAACATCGATAGTGACATACTTTTTTTCATTTACGGTGTGTTATGATTTTTTCACAATTATAAAAGCATTAAGATTTTGCTGAAACAAGTCAAAAAGCTTTCATGCTTCATGAATGGATTTCATCCATCATATACGATATGTATATACATATATCGTCAGATGGTTACTAATTTGCCGCATTTAATGGAATGGGAGTATTTCCTTCTTCTTACTTTGAGTACAGCTAGATCCAAGATAATAATGAATAACAAAATGTACATTGAAATGTGGTTCAAACAACAGGAGTTTATAAATATATGAACCAAAATAATATGCCTTGTCGTGGTTAGGAGGTTAATATCTTTCAATATATTTTAAATGTGGAAAAATGTATTACACATATAAAAAATATATTTCATATACATAAAACCGATGTATATTCTTTTTTTTTAAATATGCTACACATCATACAAGAAAATTATTGAAGGAAGAATTTACTTAGAAATAAAATTCACAAGAAAGAAAAGTGCAACCGCTATTTTCGGCAACCATGTATTCAGTAAGAGCTTGCAATTAATTACTCAGTCTAAAATTACAAACGAACGAAATTCAATATAATACAGCGAAGCTCAGTAAAAAGTTTCAGGTAATCGAACAAACCTATTATTACTTTCCCTGAACAAATTTATGTGAACAAAATTGAAAATAAAATTGTGATGAAAATACATACCAATATGGGATATAATGTAAGAATGTTTGGATTTATGCTTACAGGTTCCATAATGGTTCAATTAGACGATTGTGTGGACATTCGATTTCTTCTTTAATGAATAAAGACCTATTTTAATTTCCACACAAGTACTAATTTTTGATTGCCTATATTTGACATTAGATACAATTGAAATTGTTATGTAGAAACAACAAAATAAAAAAGTATTATGTATTTTACTAAGAAAAAGTTGACAAAGCCAAATTTTGTACTCATAGGAACAAAATTTTTGAGTTACTTGTAATGCCATTAAATAAAGTAATAAAGGTAAAAACGTGATCAACTTCTGCGTTTAAACATTGAACTTTGAGAGGAATGCAATTTCGAGTTTATATCGAATGAATCGTTATAAGACTTTATTTCTGCTTAAAAATCGATAGCGAACTCCAGTTTCTCCATTGCATTAAGTGAATTATTCTCTATTTACAGTATATACTAGAAAATATTTCGCTATTAGACTATACTTGCATTATGTCTTCTTTGTCGTGTGGCAAAATATTGTTTCCATTAATTATGCTTAAAATGTGAAAGTTTGAGAATAAAATGCACGTATTTCATCAACCAAGTTTTGTACAATCTTATTAGAATATTTTGAAATGTTCCACTTAACTTCAGTGCTTATGTTTTTTAAATGTTAGACTTCTTCAAATATATATATATATATTATATAAGGAAAATTCTTTTTGAATTTTGGGTTTAGTGCCACCGCCAAGAAATAAAACGCACCAAAAATTAGTTTAAAAAAGCACCGAGCACTAACTTCAAAATTTTTCGCGTCGAAAATTTCAAAAAGCACTAAAAACGGAGCGAAAAGCACCGAGTTGACAACGCTGATGCTGATTTGAAAACAAATCATAAGAAACACATTAAAATTGTAAAGAGCGGAAAAACAACATGTGTTGCATGTGGCAGCGTATTTTGAATGTGAGATCGAACAAACCGCCAATACAAGATTCAATCATTATTTTCTTTTAAACATTAATTCTAACTAAAGGCTGACAAAAGTAACTGGTCGTTGTTGTAAATGAAAAAAAATTGTTTTGTATCCCAGTGGTCAAACAAATAGCTTTTATAAATAAATATTTCATGAAAAAATTAATTCATGATTCTGTGACACTGTTTCCAAATTGTTTATTTATGCATAAAGTTTATACTATAAAAAATAAATTACGATTATATTTGTTCAATTCACAAGCTAGTTGTATCATTGTATCGTCTATTAAAAAACAGTAGTGTAAACTTGTTGTTAATTTTTATATAAAAATGAAATATGTACACTAGGGGTATAACCAATTTTTTGGCACACAGAGAAAACAGATTCGTTGTGACAACCGAATTTGTTGCCAATTGAATTTTGGCGGTTGCAGCAACTATCATAGAATTCTGCTATAGCGACTGAAATTTTCTTGTGGTACCATTATATTTTAATTGTAACCCTCAATCCAATAGTTGCAGCAACAGAAAAAATTGGTGAAATTTGAAATAAATGTTATTGTTGCTACCGAAAATTTGGTTAATATAATTAAAACAGTATCATAATTGGTACCTGTAAAAGAAAAATTGACCTTCCTTGCTGAAATAAAAATAAACAATAAACGCAAATAAAAATACACAATTTAAGAAATTTATTATTTGACATATTGTCATAAGTTTATTTTAATTGAAATTTATTTCCCAATGGTGAAGCATGTCTATATACATTTCTTCAACTACACATTTTGAAAAGCCACAAACTTGTTATCTTATGCACAGACTTTCAAAAACCATTTGAGAATTCACAAATCATAATATCTTTGAAAGTCACAAAAGTTAATTTTTTAATTTGCTGCTATAAACTATGATAGTAAACTCAACCTCTAGTTAGTTTCAGCAACTGATTGAAAGTTTTTATTTTAATTTTAATATAGAACGACAATTTTTTAGTTTCTAATACCAAAAGTTGGTAGTAAAATCTAATTCGTAATATTTTATTCGGTTGGGTTAACCAATCAGTTAGTCATGACAAAAGCATACGCTTGGTTGATGCAATCAATTTAAGTATTGTCACAATCATATCTTTGTTACAATTATGAACTTATGGCAATGAACATGGATTGTTTTTTGGATTAACAGAAAATTGATAGCGTGTACTGAAATATAGTTAATGCAAATGATATTTTATTGGACTAACCGTTTTCCAACCAATCTTTTTTCTGGGTGCATAGTACCACGAAAATCATAATCTTTTGTTATTTTTCTCAAAAAAGTTCACGCACCAATTGGTTTTAAGCACGGTCCTGAACTAACAAAAATATTATTTTATATAACCTAAAATTATTTCGAGGCCTTCTTAATGCAATATTGAATATGCATAACTTTATACGGTGTTTTTTATTTATTTTTTGTTTTAAATATACATATTATTAATTTTCCTTAACCAAAAAGAAAAGAAAATTCCATCGCGTTTGGTGCGTGAACTTTTTTGACCTTAGCGAAAAAATAAATATGCGTTCCCTTATAATTTTTTTATGCTCTATCGGACTGTGCTATGCCAATTTTGATATTTTAAAAAATTGTTAAAAGATTATGGGTCTTATGCAAAAAAACTTAATAAAGCTTTGCCAAGCAATGTTAAGTAAAGTTGTATTCTAAAAAAATTATTGTATAAAAATTCTAAAGTAGGCACTCACTTTAAGTTGATATTTCCAAAATGTGTATTTTGTACCTCAAATATTTTTACTAATATAGCACATACTGATTCATGTTACATCTGAAAATGAAGCTAGAAGTGCCTGCTGTTATCTTAAATTTATTATTTCTGTCATGTAATGGGAAACGTCACCAAATTATCCAACTGCTTCGAAATACATAGGAAAATCCATAAAAAAATATTAAAATAAATACAATTATACAAAAAATGTTTTAGTGATGTACATACAATCAAAACAAATCGAAAAAAGCTGGATATTCAAATACTCGTTTCACTCGAATAAAACAAATTGTGATAATTTTTCACATTTTTTTACTTTTACTTCATGGTTGTGTTTATCTGTTTTCCTATTAAGTCAGAAGCTCATATTTTTTTAAATTAGGTTGCTTTACTTCAAGATAATAAAAATTTATTTAATAAAATAAAAAAAATATTTGAATACCCGAATGAAATTGTATTCAAGTTTGTACATCATAAGCTGTGAGTGAAGTGGTTGTTGAACACGGTGGTGTTACCAGTATTTATTATAAAATCACAAAATATTTAAAGTTGTCTTTTGCATATGATTTTTTAATAAAGCTATGTTAGCCTTAAAGTGCTTATCAACTACTATGAACTTTAAAGCTAAAGTAAAATATTTTTTTGCATAAGACCCTATATACCTAATGTACACTTGTGCATATTTATTTCATATGTTTTTAAAATCTTGTATTTAGAGAGAGATAGACTCTCTGAGAGAATTTGTATGTAGCTCAGGGATGGAAAAGTTGTTACAATTTTACTTTTTTACCTCTATTTGAAAGTCAAAAGTAAAGTGAAGTAAGTGAACCGATGTTTACCGATATTTCAAGAATTTTTAGAGGAATATTATATATTCCACATTCATTTGCAAATTCGGAAAGAAATGATGAAAAAGTATATCCGAAATGTTACTTTTATATCAAGATCTCAACATGTAATTGGCTTTTTGTACCTTCTGAAATTAAACATTAATATTAAATAATAAATAAATGAACTTCAAAGTGACTTTTTTGTAAATTTTTAATGAAATAAAAAATATGTATGTAGTATTGAATATAAAGAATTTGGTATAAGAGCACCAAAAAAAATGAAATTTTTCAGATTTATACCTGATTTACATTAAGCGTTTTTTCATGAAATTTCATGAATTTTGTTGCACGCAACTTTTTCTATTTGACAATTGCAGCACTATAAAAGAGAATTTTATATAAAAAAGAGCGTATATTGATCTCTGATGCATTTTTGACAACTTTTTTGATATAAGTTGCTTCTCGAGGCCTCCTATTGACAAATAAAAAATTTTCATGCAACTAATTTCATGAAAAAAATGCTTAATGTAAATTAGGTATTAGTTGAACTGCAGTGAATTTTAATCAGAAATAATTTCTTATTCGGGCTTAAGTTCAGTAATTTCAATTCTTATTACATATAATAAAATTATATAATTAATAAAAATATTTCATTCAATAAGAATTGGAATTACTGAACTTAAGCCCGAATAAGAAATTATTTCTGAATAAAATTTTTCTTTAAAGTATGTACAATTTGTAAATAGATTTCGCATCCCTCTGACGTAGCTTGTCCTTCTTTTGTCATTTAAAATGCAAAATACACTGCACTACACCACACAAAAACAACAACAAAAAAACTGAAATTGTATATGATACAAGATGGACGATACAAATTATTGTGAATTCAGCAATTATTTAAAAAAAAGCATTCCCAAATTGTGTATTTAAATTTTATATTTTTATTTATAACTTTAATGCCATATCGTTGGCCCATAGTGCGATTAAATAATTTTTTAATATTGCTAGATATAAGTTTAGTTATAGATATGCTTAATTTTGTCTACTCTTACTTTATGGGCATAATTAAAAAAAAAACTTAATTCTCAAAAATAAATTTAGCGCCACCCCTTGCAATAGTGAAGTCCACCAGCAAACGGTGTACGGCCTAAGCAGCCTAACTTGCTAACGTTGTGAAAAAGTATTTTTATATAGTGCAACTACTTGGACAAACAAATTATTCATTTCGTTTATATTTTAGTTAAACTAATACCATTTCTATCACCAAACACTAAAGAGTATGTCTATCTAATGGCAACTGGTTAATATTTAAAATACAGTTTGTAATAGCTGCTGCCCACTTTGCATACATATATTTTTAGGACCGACAAACAGACAGCCAAAGAGACTTACATGAAATGCATTTGTGTTGAATAAGTGAACTAATACCAACATAAAATCTGGCTTAAATGGTTGGTGTTACTTTATCGAGTCTAAACAATGCTTTTGTTAGCTGTGAAATTCCTTGGAAAATAATATTGCAACTTAAGGCTTTAATTTATAGTTAGTCAGTGCTTAAGTAACATGCTGAATCATAGTATGAATGACATACACACATACTCGCAAAGATATTAAGCCAGATAATGAATGGTCAACAACGGCCATCAAACGGCCTTCTCTTATACTTTTTACATTTTTGCTTTTTTTTTATCGAGTATTTATTTTCTGTTTATTTGGGCAGTATGTCCAAACAATCAGCCTTATTCTGGCTGTGATGTGGTGCATTTTTTGAGACTTTTCTGGTGGCCATAAAAGGGCTGATTTTATCCTGCACCTAAAATGTAAGCATTAAATGTTTTCCTATGTCCATTCACCATAACAATAGGCTAAATATGAGTAAGCAGTTTTTTTTTCTAGAAAAACTGCAAAATTGTTTACTTTTTATTAAGAAAAATTTAAAAAAAGCACTCTCAAATATGTACTTCAAAAAGATCATAAAATTTTAAGAATTCTATCATTGCAACATCATGTTACCTCATCTATATAAGTGCATTAGACCAACAAAAAAAAACCAATGTGAGTCCGATCACAGAGGAGATGTGTAAACATCTAGTAATGAAAATTTTTTTTTAAGTTGGAAGTACTTATGCTTTTAGTATCTTTTTTTAAATTAATTAATTAAAAGTATCAAAACTTTCAATATTGTAAATACATATGAATTTGTTGGTTTTTGTTTGTTTTATTAAACTTATTTGGTTAGTAAATGGGCACACTGCAGTATATGTATATGTACTGCATTAAAAATTGCAGTAATCAGTACTAAAAAAATTCAGTAAATTTTTACTGCTAATGAAATTTAATTTATATTACCAGTAAAATCGTAGGGCCGTAATCATAATAAAATTGTGGCAAAGTTTTTTTCATTCAAATTTTGAAATTTTGGTATGAAAAACATTTAGCCACTTGGTAGAATTTCATTATGAATACAGGCATTACTGATTACTGAAAATTCAATGCACCTCATCATATAACAAATCATTTAGGCAATTTATAAAAATTGTAGAAAAAAATTTTAGTAATCAGTAAAAATTTACTTGTTAAACATTTTATTGTTTTTACTGAAACTTTCTTTAGTGGTACTGCAGTGCTCATCTATGGTAAATGCCTTTACTTTTACTTTTTAATTTTTAATTCCTGTTGTTTATCGTTTAGTTGTTGCTGTTCTTGTTGTTGTGTACGCATTGCAATTAAAAAAATTCAGTAAAGTGCGACTTTGACTCGCGCACATTCATTCGGTTTTGATAATTTTTTTTTTTTTTTTTTGATTTAGCTTTCTTCCTTTTTTAAGTTTTTTCAGTTTAAACGATTTTTTTCAGTTTTATCTCTTTTTTCTCGTTTTGGAGTTTTTTTTCTCTTTTTGGGTTTTTTTAATTTTCGCAATTTTTTTTCATTTTGGCGATTTTTTTCTGTTTTTTTTTGGGGTTTTTTTCATTTTGGCGATTCTTTTCTGTTTTTGGTGTTTCTTTATTTAGGCGATTTTTTCATTTTGGCAATTTTTTCATATTGGCGATTTTTTTGTTTAAGGATTTTTTTCATTTTGTCGATTTTTCCGGTTTTTCGCTAATTATTTTAGTCCTAGAGATTTTTTTAATTTGGTGTTTTTTCGTTTTGGCTATTTTTTTTTTTTTTTTTGTTTTTGGCGATTTTTTTTACATTTGGCGATTTTTTTTTTATATTTGACGATTTTATATATTTTTGATTTTTTAGTTTTACCGTTTTTGAAAATTTCAAGAGTTTTGCTCTTACGGTTTCCAAGATACAGCAAGTTGTCAAAATTACAAAGTCAAAATTGCATTAACTGATGGAACACCCATTGATTTAAATTTTTTAAATTTAGTGTTAATTGTTGTAGTCTGTATAAAAATACACTAACTTTTAAAATTTCAAGTGTATATATGTACATAAAATTGTATGTATATTACATGGGATTTTAACATTTTTCGTTGCTCGTTTTGGAACACCCTTTATTTTTTAACTCTCATGTATTTGTTGTTGTAGTGGCCAAATGTCTAAACATTGTGTCCAAATTTCAAGTCCGTAGCTCTTACGGTTCATTTTCACCTTTGGTGTACGGAAATATACAGAAAAATAAGCGGCGGGGCACCGTCGGCTTCGAGCCGGTCGACTTGTTTCTCTGCTTGGTATTGCTTCTTTCAAACACTAATACACTCATACATAGCTCACACCGATTTGACAATGCTGTGAAAGAAAAGCAAAGAAATCTCAGCAAAGAAATCAAAGTCAAAAGATTTGTACCCCCTAGCGTATAGATGTTTACACATCAAAAAATAAATTCAAAATTCCTTAATCCAAGCAATAATATTTTAGCATAAATACAGTCGAATCCCCATTAGCGCAAGACGCTTTACTAAAAAAAATCGGATTACTGAAAGCGACACAAATCCCCGCACTGATTTTAAACGCAGCTAGTCTTATTCACTTCGCTTCACTGAAAATATCGTATTACTGAAAACCAAAAGCAAGCCCACAACTACGTTTTATATGAAACTTACTTCACTTTAGTGAAAAAATAAACAATGACAAATTTATTTATTAGAAATTGATTGCATAACTTAAGGCTGAAAAAATTGTGCATGTTTTGTCCGTTAAAAAATTAAATAGCAAAATGTATTTGTCCTTTTGGCTCTTACGTACTTTGTTGTATTTTTTTTTTGCTATTATATTGTCAATGCAAGTGGCTAGACATTTACTGATTTTAATCAGTACGCTTAATTGTAACAAATTTCAGTAATCCGAACTACGTTTTAGAGAAAAAATGGGATAACTGAAAAATAATTGGGTTTTGGCTATTTCCATTAAAGCGGAGTCGACTGTATATTTTTTAGGGATAGTTTTTATAACAATGACAACAGCGAAATCAGTGTAACGGCAACAAATACTGTCAAAACAAAGGCGCCAAGTAATGTTGCAACAGCAAACAAAACAAAAAAATAATAAGCACTACGCCCAATAAATGCTGTGTGTCATGGTTGTATTGTCATGCTTTCCAAAACGGGGCCAATATTTCAATGTTTGTTTGTAAATGATTGAATTTTTTTTGTTGCCGATTAAAGTAAACTGTTGCATTACACATACAGCCGCTGTAATGTATGCAAAAAAAAATTATAAAACCAAATATACAAACACACACACACGGACAGACACACATGCATGTATGTATGTTTTTTTTTTAATACAACATGCACTGCTCTAATGATCGCATGGGGTCAAATTTATGTCTGAAGTTGAATGTTGTTGTTGTGGGGTGAATGCATTCAAACTGTTGGGCATTGTCATTGTTTACTTCAATTTTTGTCTGGTTTAATTTTTTTTTTTTGTTTGACAGGCTCATGTACGTACCCTACATTGTATTTTATGAAATTGAGATATAAATTCTAACAATAACAATACATTGCTCCTACCAAATACCAGCAAGGAAAAAACCTAAACTTTACTAGAGAAAAAAAGTTAATGCAGATTGTGCCAGTCATCCCTAGAATGAAAGATATATTAATGAAGTTTCTAAAACAGAAAAAAATATTTTTTTTTTATTAATTTTCCTATATAGTTTCCTCTCTGGCCTATAAACTTAAAAGTTGCTCAGCAAAAGTTGATGTGTGTGACTGTGTTATCCCAGCTTTAAGTATGTACATTTTGCTTATTGCCACACAATTCACTAAAACTTTGTAGGGATACATTGTATCGCTATAAGCCAACCTTTTCTATGCTGTATACTTTGCACTGCACATTTTTAGGTGAATAAACATTTTTTTTCTGTGGCAGCACCGCACTACCATTTAGTATCACATATTCGTACATATAAGTTTTTGCTATCCCAAAAGGTTCTAGCAAAAAAATAAGCAAATCAAAAATTATTTCAACCACAAAACGAAAAATATTTTATTAATGTTAATAGTAATAATAAAGGTGCGGTGCGGCCAATGGGGAATTTGCATAGTCATGTGGCGAAATGTGAAAATGGTGGAACGAATAAAAAACACTAAATAAAAGCGAGAAGAAATAATTTGGCCCACAATGGAAATATTAGTTGTAATTTTATTTGAAAAACCTGCTGACAAAGTAAAATCTACACAAAATAAAAAAAAAACAATATGCACTAGGGCCCCGTTTTACCTCAATCATACTTGATTCGCTTTGTAAAATTTGTTTCAACTCACTTGGGTTTTGATTCTGACTCCAATCGTATGTACAGGCAAATCCCGGTATAACGAACGATAGCGCAAAGATTTTTTTCTCAAGTGTTATTTTAACTATTACTATTGTAGACAAGATACAATATAAAAAAAAAATGAGGGCATTTATCACATCTTTTGTATTTACATTGGTGCTGTTGATTTTGTTTAATATTCGTTATACAGAGCACACTTCTACCAAAACATTCGCTATATATATATATATATATATATATATATATATATACATATATATAGTAGAACTAAATGTTACAAATATGTTAATAGCAATTTTTGTTTTATATTTTGCGTTTTTTCTTTATCATCCCAGTAAAAAAAGACACTCCAAAGAAGTCATGAAAATGTAGAGTTTGCAGTCTGGAAGTAGTTCAAATTTCGATCCGATCTAATGATTTTTACATAGGGTTGTCATTGCAAGAAGTTCTCTTTTTCGATGCCTAGTCACCGAATTAGAAGCGATTTTGAGAAAAATTTCCTTTTTTGTGTTCTATGGTAATATTTTCATTTGGGAAAAATTCTAAAAAGTTACATATTTTAACAATTCGTTTCTTTTTATACGAATTTAATTTTTAAACGCGAAACAGTGTTTTCATGTAAATTTAAGCAAATAACTTCTAAATTTTAGGCCAAAATTAGTTCATAAATTTCTTTCAAAAAATCGATTTTTTGAACATTTCGGTGAGTATTTACTAAAACTATGGAAAAACTACAAGGTTTTGTGTGATTAAAATAAACTTCTACTTAGTTTTCGGCTAACTATCGGCAAATTAAAAATATCGATTTTTTGGAAGCAATGAAAATGTGGTTCCTTCAGAATGACTTCCATTTTTTTTTTACTGGGATTCGTTATATTCAGTATAAAACTAGCATAGTATTCGCTATATAAGGTGGTTAATGTAAAAAATGTGGACATTCGTTATATCGGATTTTGGTTAAAGCGAGATTCGTTATACCGAGATTTGCCTGTATTCGGCGATGCAAACTTGGTGCTTTTGCACTATTTTTAGTGCTTTTTGAAGACTTAAAACGTCAAATTATGAGCGTTAGTGCGTTTGAAGAAATTCGTGTATTTCTTTAAATTGTTTTAATAATAACTTGATGTATTTATTTTTTCAGTGTAGAGCATACATACCTTTTTCGTTTGATATATTTAATTAAAGATGATACTATTGCCGAAACAGAAAATATTAATAATTATTAAACATCAGTCGTTTGGATTTTCACTCCTTTTTCATATTAGTGCCTCCTTCTAAGCTTTTTAGATCTCAAAGCTATGCTTTTTAGTGCCTTTTTTAAATTTTGATGTGCTTTTAAAGCCAAAAAAGTTGTCACCACTGCCTGTATGAAGATTGAAGTCGTATTGTTCCGTTTCCTGCAAGTAACGACGCCAATTGGGGCTTCAGTATTGGGATTCACTGTTGGGATTTGTGGTACAATTGTACCAAATTTGGTACAATTACATTTGCATTGGTACACTTTATACTTCAGTGGTACAATTTGAAAAAATGTGTTCTCTGCATTACAGTAATAATAATTTCTCCTAATATGGTTGCCTAACACTGATCATAAGTACCAAAATTTGCAACAACGTGTTTATGCAACCAGGCAGGTTGCATTGTCGGTCGCACAGTGTGTAGTCTTGTTTATAGATGCGTTCGAAATTGCATTCGAAGTTTCGAAAATATCAAAATGATTTACAGCCTAACCCACGATGTCGATCGACAACTCATTATAGTTCGTTTGAGCGACCCACTAACTATCGACTTGCCGGTCGTCAGGCTTTACGTTGTTAACGTAACGCAATTACTCATTGTCAAATTAGCATATTGCCACATCAAAAATTTCACAAATAAAACGCTACTTTACAAATAAAAAGCGCTGAAATGTGAAAGGTTTTCCATAAAAAATGCAACTCTATGCTACTTAAAGTTTCTACAAATAAATAATAAAAATAACAACAATAATAAACATAAGACAATACAAAAAAAAAATTAAAAAGTTATTTTCAAAAATTTGTGTGTGAAATATAAATAAATATATCAGTTGAAATGTGTAGATACTCCTAAAATAATGCAAGCGGATTGTAATGAAGAATGGACGGGAGTAGCACCAATGGGACAAGCAATCTATTGAAGTGGAAAGAGTAATGTGCCTAATTGAGTGTTTAGAATTGGTTAGATAAATTGCACATATACACATTCATACATACATATATACATATGTATGTATGTATGTAATTCAAAAAGAATTATGTGACAAAAATGCATGTTTGTGAGTTAAATAAATAAAATAAACGCAAAAAAAATTAACATATTTATTTTTGATTTTCATAAATGTAAATTTGTTTAAAAATTTTTGTATTTATATGTACTTTTTTGTTTTGTCGACAAGCACAAACCAAGTGACTGATTTTGACATTTGTTGTCGTTTGAATTTTCATAGTGGGTACCAAATTTGTATGGAAATGGTTACGTCATCGTTCGCATGCATTGTCGATCGACTTGTCGTGCTGAACAAGTTTAGTGGGTCCCAAATCAGCTGTTTATCGTTAAAAATGATTGCGAACGACAACGTTCGATATCGTGGGTTTGGCTGTTAATGTTTATAGGTTGCACCAATGATGGGAAATGTCATTTGCATTTCGGTATCAAAAAAAATTTTTTTAGTACTTTTTTGATCCCGAGAGTACCAAAAATTAAAATTTTTTTTATGTTTATATTGTTATTTAATTTAAATTTTATTAACAAAAAATTATATAAAATTCATTTACAAATAAATAAAAAAGGAACACAAAGAATATACAAATACATAGGTACAAATGTTCCAGTCCCCTGCAGGAAATGGAACAGACACAAGTCACGTGATCGGTCCCCGACTTAGAGGGACCAGTCCGAGTTCCAACAATTCATATGAAGGGTACCAGTCAATTTTGCATGTGTATGGCCTAATATAGTGTTAATTAATATTTTGTATGCACCTTGTGACTTGCCACTGAACTATCTCACAGGGCCCTAATCGGTGTAGAATAATACAAATTATTTAAAAATGTCTTTGCGACACTTGGAGCCAATTTCACTAACTTATTTAAATATCAATTCATATACAAAATTCATTTTTCCATACAAAAATTCATGAAAATCGACATTTAAATATGAATTGATATTTAAATAGAGTTGGTGAAATTGATCCTTAAACTTATAATTTTTTTTTTTATTGTTGAAATGCACTTATAAAGGGTGTTTTTTATTGAGGTATAGAACTTTAAGTTGGCATCACTTTTTTAACTGGCGGCCATTATGTCAGCTGTCAAGTGATTAATATTTAGTTTGGTTTGCCATTTCATCATGAACAGGTTGACAAAAGAACAACGCTTGCAAATCGTGCAAATTTATTTCGAAAATAATGGTTCAGTTCGCGAAGTTTACCGCAAGCTCCGTCCATTTTATGGTCGACATAATCGTCCATCAGAGCAATTAATTCGGTTAACCATGGATCGTTTTCGCACTACGTTTACTCTATGTGATAATACGCATCCGCAGAGACGTCGAACAGTGCGCACCGAAGAAACAATTGCCGCTGTAGAGCAAAGTGTTGAAGAGGACCCGAATGAATCGAGTCGCCACCGTGCACAGCAATTGGAGCCGACTAACCGACTATTTTGTTCCCGAATTGGATGGCATGAATGTGGATGAGTTGTGGTTCCAACAAGACGGCGCTACATGCCACACAGCGCACGTCACAATCGATTTATTGAAGGAAACATTCGATGAGCGCATAATTTCGCGGAATGGACCTGTCAATTGGCCACCAAGATCGTGTGATTTGACACCATTGGATTATTTTCTTTGGGGATATGTGAAGTCGCTCGTCTACGCCAACAAACCAGAAACGTTAGGGGACTTGGAAGCCAACATTCGTGGCGTTATTGCCAACATACGGCCCCATATGCTCGAAAAAGTGGTTGAAAATTGGACCTGTAGAATTGGCTTTATTCGAGCCAGCCGCGGCGGCCACATGCCCGAAATCATATTTAAACATTAATGGCATAAAATTATCCTTCCAATAAAGCCAAATTGATGGACATTAAAATGATTTTCTTGTGTTTTATTTCAATTCGAAGTTTTATACCTCTAAAAAAACACCCGATACTTTATTTTTAAGCAGATATTTTTTGGAATTCGAACCGACAACCCCCGGCATCACAGGCTTGCACACTAGCCACTTGACCACAGGGTCACTCATATTTAAAAGTATAAACACCAGGTTAGGTTAATATCTAAGTATAGTTACGGGACTGGCAATACATTACGACAATGGTGAATATGTAACTATTTACAGGATATGTCTTTTTTCCCTACATTTTCTTAAGTCATAGGACAAGTACGTTTGAATCAATTGTCACCTAAATTTCTGCAGTTTTATAACAAGAACAGTTTTTAGATTTCAATAAATCTTTGGTCTGGATAACACTTGATGCTGTTGGAACATCAAGTCTGTTCCTTTCTGTTGTTTTCAGGAGATTTTGGTAAGAGAACATTTTTTGACATTTGCAGGGGAGTGAGGTATGGACAAAATTTCGTAAGTTACTCCCGATTAATCAGGAAACATGTACATATATTCATCTAATGAGTTTTTAGTTATAGCCACTGTAGAAACTGCATATATTTCTGTTGTTAATAGTTTCAGTTCTTCCAATAGAGCCAGTGCTCCATATTGGTTGTTAATATTTTCAAAATTTTGCTTTTCGCTGGGAAACATTTTAATTAAAAGTGGTATAACTACCAGATAAAACATTTTCAGGGGGAAACTTACTAAACCAAACTAATATTTCATTGTCAAAGTCCACTTTTGCCCTTAGAACTTGACAAAATTTAACACAAACTTTTGACAACTTTTTTTAACTGATTTAAAACAGTTTCAACATGATTTCTGTTTATGCATAGATCAACTTTTCTAAAATATCTTTACTAATAGTTTCGTGTCATTTGCCGAAAAAGAAATTAAATTCTGAGCAAAAATATATTCGTAAGTTGGCCGTTAGAGTATCCAATGTGTTGCGGGAGTACTACGGTACTTTTTCAATTCAAATAGTATCAAAAAAAATACGATCGTACCAACTTTCCCATCACTGGGTTGCACTGTCTGTCAAAGTGACTTTGTATGTATACTTACATATGTATATGAAAAACTGTTTTGCTCAATAGTATTAGTTAATTTCTTTATGTTTTTATTTTCAATAAATGAAAGATTGTTATGGCTACATTTTGGTACAATTGGTGTTAATTTGGTACAATTTGAACATTTTCATGGTACAATTTAAGAATAGCCATATCCCAACACTGATACATATGTATTTGTTGTTGCTTTGCAGTTTTTTTATTTGCTTTTACATGAATGTAACTTGTTGCAATTTTGATTTATATTGTAGAGTTATTAAAAAATCTTGACATTGTTTTTTTTTTGTCTTTGCCTTTAATGTTCTTTTTTATGTTTAATTGAAAGTAAAAGTTACACAATGAAGTGCTTTTTAATTGACAAAATACATAAGTAAAAAAACATTTGTTTCTCAAAGTGTTGTTTGTTTTAAGTAATAGATCAAGTTAAATTTATTTGAATGACAATATTTTTAACCAAAATCATGAGTGTATGTTTGTAAGTCCTACAGGTGATATAACATGTTATAAACATGTTAAATAATTAAATGCACAAAAGTTTATATTTTTAGTAAAAGTTATTTTTCCTAAGAAATAAAACTTTTTTCACTTTTGTAAAAATTGGCTTATTATACATATAATATAGAAGAAAGAAATAACAGGTTTCTAATGACTTTTTCTGGCAGAGAAGTCCAGGGTCTTTTATAAAGCAGGACTAGAGTTCCTCTCTTCTGCAAATTTTATGGTGAATGGACATCGGAAACCATGCAACTCTGGCATTTTTGGTATTGTACACAGAAAAAATTAATATGAAAAATTTTATAATATCAATTAAAATTTTTTAATACATATCAATTTAAAGATTTATTAAATTTTGACCTGCAAACAATATTATGCTATCAATTAAAAGCCTTATTTATAAAAATTATTAAGTCTTTATAAAGCCTTTTTAAAGAAAATTTTGTATGAAAATTTGTTTTAAAAACTCTATAAAGCCTTAATAAGTTTTATAAATAAGGCTGTAAGTTTTTCCAATTAATTAAAAATTTAATTGAATCAATTCTTAATTTAAAATATTAATTCCTTATAAAATCTTATAAGGAAGGCTTTTGTGGAAATTTTTAATTCTTTAAATTTTCTGTGTATAGTTTGTGGATTTCGAAAAAGGGGTTAAAGAGGGTAATTATTTGAATCCTTTTTACAAAAGGGCCAAAAAGACACATATTCTATACATGTATACATATAACGTGTGCTTCAAGGGTACGTTAAAACTGGTTTTTGTATGGAAATTTTGCTTTAACGTAGACGACTTTAGGATTTTACATAAAAGTGCTGAACATATCACAGGCGAAAAATACAAAAGTTTCATGGTTTCTTATGCCAATTCGCCATAACAATGCACTTTGTGTGCATTTCCAATTTAAGCGGCAAAAATTCAAATTATATGTCAACAGCTGTGAATGTTTTCATTTTATTAAATGCAATTTTCAAGCTATTCAGTGATAAAATTTATTTATGCTATTTTTTGGAGGGGATAAAAATCAAAAAACATTGAAAAAGTAATATAATTTTTACTAGCTTTTATTTAGTTTCACCTGTCCCGTTGTCTGTCTGTAATGAAATCTTGCAAATTAAATTTCATCCACTTCCCGGTTTCCGATTGAGCTGACATTTTTCATGCATGTATAAATATTATGACAATATACAGGTGATTATGATATACAGGTGATCTGATAATGGCGGATGGATTTTTTATTTTATTAACAAATAGTAAAAGCTTTAAAAAAAAAAGGTTTTTTTCTCTGTATTCTTGTTTTTATAAATAAAAAAACATACATACATATGTATACATACATACATATGTACATATGTATGTATGTATGTATATATGTATGAATTTTCTCCAGAGAAATAAGTGATTATTCGCAAATATTCCGCATAGTTTGTATACAAATCATTGCTGATTTGTTTTTATTAAACTCGAGCGTTAACAAAAGTGTCAAGGGCTTGATTGTCTTGTACTTGTTGTTTAGCGCTAGTGAATAAGAAAGACATCTCGATAATACTTTTGCAATTCTCTGATGCATACATGCATGCGTACATATTTTATTATCAGTTATATCATTAATTGATTAAATAACAACATTTGACCATAAATATATACGAATGCATTCATTTTGCATTGTGTTATTTAGTAGTTTGTCAATTGTACATGCATATATACTAAATACATATTTGTGTGTATGCACTCGTACATGGGATAAACGTTAAAAAATACAGCACAAACTTTTCAACTTAAAAATGCATGTGCTATTTTCAAAGTATACTTTTAGGCTTTCCTCAAAACACACGTTCGCTTGTGAGTCAGTTGTTGGCAACAACAAAAACAACAGCAGGCCATGAACGGCACACAAATACAAATTATTATTTTTAATAAAATAAGTGTTACCACTGTGGCATTTTTGTAACCGAATTGGCGATCTTAAAATGGGTCTTTATTTACAAACTTAGTCCTCGTCCAGACTTGCTGCAATATTTTAAAATTTTATTTTGAAATTGCAGAAGTGTCCACATTAGGAAATTCTAGTTTTGCAATTATGTATTAAAAAATTATATTATACAACAAATTTCTCTGAAAAATAAACAACTCTATTTACTTTTAAATATATATTTTGTTTTTCATACAGCTCAAGAAATAAAATTATAAAAACGTCAAATACAATTAACAACTTGAAATTAACAATTACGAAATCAAAAGAGAATTGCTGCGACAAAAATTGCAAGTCTGGACGAGTACTAATGAGGTACAATTTTATGAGATATTACATAAAAGTACTATAGCAATTAAATCTAATAATTGAATAAAAAAAACTATTAATAACACAAACTTTAAGAAACATTTTACCCAAAACCTGTTAGAAACTTTGAAAATGTTTTACTGCCTCTTCCACTATGGCGAAAGAAAACCACTGCGAATGAAAACTAGTTGCTCGAACTTTAATAAATTTTCATTCCACTATGTCGTCAGCTCTCTTTCGCTTATGATTACGTATGTCGCTTTTTTGTTTTACGTGTTTTTAAATCAAAGTAGTGCACATTTGTAAATTTCAAGTACTTTTAGCGTTTTTTTTTCTTGTTTGTTGTAAATTTACTAACATTTACATGAAAATAAATACAAACATATTGTCATTTTTTTGTTTGTAAATTAAAGTAGTTCCAATTTGTATATTTCAGAAATTTTTAGCGATTTTTTAAACTTACTAACATTTACATGAAAATAAATGCAACCATATTGAACAATGAAAAAGAATTCAACAAAATAGTCGCACAGTAACAGCATGTTATTGCTGTTTTGCTTTACAACTACATTCGTTATGTTAGAAATGTGCAAGTACTTTGTATAATGAATATAAAACAATAATCAAAACAAAAATGTCCAATAATATTTTGTTGAATATTTTATGAAAAGTAATTTGATTTTACAAAATAATAAAGTGATAACATAATAATTTCATAAATTTTATCTGATTGATTGCAAATAAGTGTTGTTAGTCGAAAGCAAAATGGCAAGTGCTTGATTTTGACATGGTGTTTGCTGTGTTTGACAATTCATTCGAATTAGTGGTATCAAAATTTGTGTGAAAACAATTACGTGTTCTTGCAACCTGTCGTTCAAGTGGAAGAAGCAGTTAATGTAGGTATTTTGATAAAGCAATATTGGTATCAAAAGAAAATGAAAGCTCTGTAAAATTTTATACAATTTTTTACTTTACTTCCTCTGAACTAAAATATTCACCCCTATCGCTAATAACAAGTGGAATTTTTGATCACGTGAAATTTTCATTCCCCTCGAAGGCAAAAATGCTATCGTGAATCTCCCGTGAAATTTGTTCCCAGCTATCAGCCAATGTAAAAAAGGGAAGAAGATTTATAAAACTTACATGAAGAAATGTGTTGCAGGAATTATTGTTAAGAATCGTGAACTTTTCTTACTAATTTTGTCAAAAAAAATAAATATTTATAACTTTTAATATATAATTTAAAGGAAAATATCAAAATTATTCGATGTAATAATTCAGTTCGCCTGCAAAAATGAGGTGAACAATACCAAGGGAAAAGTGAAAAATATTGTTCACGATAAGGGGAATCAAAACAAGGGAAAACATTTCTAGGGAAAAATTATTCACGATTGCAATTTGGTGAAAAGTGGAAATATTTATAGGGAAATAATGTTCACGATAGGGGTGATTAAAAAACGTCATTTAAAAAAATATTCTTCCATATTCTTGAAATTTTTTATAGATGCTTTCACTGTTAAGGCTAGAACTAACTATCCTTCACAATCATACAACTTTTGAAAAAATAAATAAAGTACAGATACAAAAAGTCCACACAGTTTAATAGTCGTATTTGCTGTCTTCATTTTCCATTTAGTTTGCTTTACTGTTGACGAAGAGTTTGGCTAAAGTGATATTTTCTGTAGGTCAGTTAAGTATTATAGTTTTACAAGCTCCTGTCACCTTGCTGAAACAGCTGAATTATAGGACGACCACAAGGTGGTAAATAATTATCAAAAGAAAACACAAAGAGAGGAGAACAAACTATACAAGATATTATTTGAATTAGAAAACTTTAAAAATATGTAACATTTTCGTACCGTTCAAAATTTAAGTACCTGGCAGCACACTTGTTAGTGAGAGGTTGCCAGATTTGACGATTTAGGGCGTGTGCCAAACGGTAGAAAAGTACTATGGTAAAAAAAATATTTGCCTGTGGGGAAAAAATTTCATTTTTATGCTGTGCCAAATGATATCTTTTTTGACAATGTAAAATTTTGACAAATTCGCTTTAGCATAGAAAGAAGCTGATAAAAAATTGCTGCGGCGGCGAAACAAAAAATTTGACTACAAGTCGCCGACTACCATCAATTTTTTTAAAAGAAAATTTTTTTATAAAACAATATTCTCGTAGCAAAAAATTATATAATATTATATAAATGATGCAAAATTTTTTACAAATTAAATTAAACAATGAATTTTTCACAGTCTAACAACATTTAAGAGACGTAAGAATGTATGTAAAAGGCGACGACTCGAAGCGACGGCGGCCTTTTATGATTCCATGCTTCCTATTTGCTGCTTGTCAAAAATTTATCTGTTGTGTCGAAAATTCTACTAGCCCCCAGGGCTAGTGAAATTTTATTCACGTTAGAAGTGTCAAAAATTTACTTACACTAGTACTTTGCTACCGTTTGGCACAGGCCCTTAATAAACAAGTGAGATTACAACAAAGAAAAAGCAGCAACACTGGAAATGAAGGCATTAAATAAAATAAAACGTTAGCAAAGTCAAACAAAGACAAACAACTACACAAACAAAAAGTATTGGTTTTTTTTAATTTTCTAAAATTCTGATAAGCAACTTGTGAACAAGTATTGGGGCCGGTCACAAGTACGAAACTACAGAACGAAACAAAATAAATAAGCAAGAACACACATTCACACATTTGACAACAAAATAAATGCACACATATACGCTTGCACACACAGTGAATAAAAAAAATGTAGTGAGGGAAAAAGAATAAAAATGAATGTGAACAGGGTGACCGATGACATCTTTCAAAAAGTGGCACCAAATAGGGGATTTATCAAAAAAAGGGGCAAAATTAACAAAAAACGAGAAAACTACACTAAACTTTTTATTTTTAATGTATTTTCATATAACTCTTTCTAAAAAAAAGTGGGGACAAAAAGTGGCAAGGCAGTCGAAAAAGGGGAAAGGCAGTCGAAAGAGTTGCAATTTGCCACTTTAGTCGGTCAAACGGTCACGCTGAATGTGAAAAAAACTCAAGCAAAAAAAATTGGAGAGTATTCTCGAATGGTTGTGTGCGTATGGGGCTGTGTGCGTGTGTGTGTGTCTGTTTGTATGAATAACTAATGATGTTTATAACGATAATAATGACGTTTTTGAGTACATATCATGATTAACATCGTAGTTGTTGTTTAAATATGTTAATGTTGACGATAATCAATGTAACTTAAAGAATGAATGCCTACACTTTTAAAAATACATATGTACATACATATG
Organism: Tachina grossa; assembly: GCA_949987645.1. Lineage (NCBI taxonomy): Eukaryota > Metazoa > Arthropoda > Insecta > Diptera > Tachinidae > Tachina > Tachina grossa. The sequence goes on from OX465275.1 coordinate 35,330,454, forward strand.
TACCTATGTATGTGTATGCCTACATAAATGCATATGTATCTATGTATGTAGGTACTTACGTACATACATATGCAAAAAATTAAAGAATTAAGAATGCATTATGTATGTACATAGGTACATACATATTTACACATTTAGTTTGTTTTAGTGTTACTAGTAGATTTTCAATGACAAGCACATGCTAAATGTCTATAGCATAAAGTATTGTATGGGGAATAATTGTAGAGTAGTAGTGGAGACAAAGTCAATAGCGACTCAGTACATTTTCACTATTCGCACTTTTTGCAGGGTAAATATGTACATTTATGTAAATACATACATATGTATAGTTATGTAAATATGTATTTAGATACATACATACATACAGTATATACATGCATATAGGTATGTACAATTTATCTACTTGTATGTACCTATTCATATGGACATATATACATACACACATATGTACATACCTACATACATATGTATGTACAACAGAGCCGCCCACAGAGAGAAATGTATAAGCGTATGTGTATTCATTTGTAGGTATAAAAAGCCGATTTATGTTCAGCACTCTGGCGTTTCTCTCGGCAGCTATGATGTACAAGAGCGGATCCAATCAGCTGGTCACATAGTGGGAATTCAGTCGGGACAGTGGCCACAATAATTGCTTGACTTTCCCAGGGGAGGATGGTCATAACACCAACTTGGATTCGCACTTGCATATGTAGATATCTATGTCCATACATATGTATGTACATCCATACATACATATTTACATTCATGCATAAATACCTACATACATACATATGTTGGTACATACCCTGGAGGAAATGTCGTTGGTGAAAATGTACTGAGTCGCTTCTGACTTTGTCACCAGTACTACTCTACAATTATTCCCCATATAATACTTTGTGCTATAGACATTTAGCATGTGCTTGTCATTGAAATTCTACTAGTAACACTAAAACAATTGACTAGATAGTGAATTCATAGTTCTTATGGGAACATGGAGACATACCAACCAGACATTTACTGGTACATTTCTATACCTTAATTTATGTATATTGACAAGTTGTTGCAAAATCCACCAGAAATACACCACATCTATCTGTTTTCTCTCTTTATTTTATGCTGACGAATAAAAGAGAAATTGTAGACAATGTAACTACTACTAGAGTTTTAGTGTTGACATAGAGACACTTGGCCCCAGTCTGACTGCAGGGTACAAATGCGTGTTCTTAGGGACATACATGCATACATACATACATATGTATGTGTGTACATGATTAGCTTGGAAGGATGCAATTGTTGCAAAAAGCTCAATACATACATACCTACCTATGCCATATTACATAGGTATTTCTACACGCAATCACATGTACATATTTATATATGTAAATACATAAATATGTATGTATCTAAGTATGTTTGCATGAATTGGTACATGTATGTACATATCTATCTGTGCATGTATGTAATATGTAATTATGTATGCATTTAGTAGAAAATTTAATGATACTATGGCATCACTTACAAAACCTAAACGCATAAAATTCTCTAATACTCGAAAGTACAAGAAAATTTTTAAAGGAAAAATACTTAAAGCTACACAACCTTAGAATCAAGATATGTACCTACACAGTAAAAAATATAATCCACACGCACACAAAAAAAGCCACCGGCGGCAGGCAAAAGAATAAAAGCCCACAATTTAATTTTTAACACTTATATACATAAGTACAGTATGCAAAGTTTGTATTCGTACTTAAATTACTTTTTTCTTCCAATATTTTGTTTCTAGAGGTTGTATGTAATAAAATATTTAATTAAAAATAGTTAGGTATACATATTTCATTAAAATTTGTTTAGAGAAAAAGCAGAATTTACGAATTTTAAAAAACAAAACTAATATTCGTACACATAAAACTAGTTTTTAAAATAAATTTATAGGATTATTTTAGTGTACGAAAGTAAACTTTATTCCTCAAGGATGTGTACTGGGGTCTAATCGCCGCCTCCAATAACAATCTGATTCGATCACGTTTTTTCAGTTTGAGATTATGGCATTAGATAACGAATGTCATAATTTTAAATTTTCTATAAAATTATTGAAATCGAAATGTCATATTGTTTATTAAATAGAGCCTGTTTTTCATAAATTCGTACAAGAAAAATAAAAATATTATACATAGGTACCTAGTTATTTATTTAATTACTAGAGCTTTTCTTATTAAAAGTTGAGGGTGTACGAATAGGAACGTTGTATACTGTACATAATTATGTCTGGATGGATGTAGTATACTATATTATGCATGTATGTATATGCGTTTGTACATACAGACCGACTCACATAAATACTTGTTTATGCCCCCTGCCTTCTTTATTTTTCTTACTGATGAACAAAAACCCAACATTTATTTATAAACACGTAGTTTGTGCTGGTGTGCGTGAACATATTTCTTCTGCGTAAATAGTTTTATTCATTTTGTTTGAATGTTTTGCAGAAGTAGCAAGTGCGTTAAATATGAAGACTGATATAGAAAGCATTTAAAATGCTTGTCGATAATGAAAAATATTCAAGCGAAACTATGAAGGCACATAATATGCATGAACATATCGTCAGAAGAGTACGAAGACCCGTAAATTGTGAATTAAAAGTTGGCTTATTCCTAAAAGTGTAGCGCTACAAATATTTCTTATTGAGTTATCTATCGTCCATGAGAATTTCAGCATTCTTAAACGAGGCATATCGTATAAATTCGGGTACCAAGATAACGAATCTAAAAAACTAATTTTGCATATTGGATAGTTTGGCGTGGTAGGGACGATATGTTCAATTATGGTACGAATTTTTTTATTTTATATGTATAGGGGTAACGCCTATCAAAATCTAATATACATATGTACATACATATATCGCGGAAGAGCCAAGCGGTCTCTCTTCTAACATTATATATTATCTAAATAACCTTTTACATATTACTTTTACCCCAATCCAATTTTAATGCAACTTGCATCCTTTGACCTCTAGTGACGACACCATCTTGGTTTAATAAAATGATTGGGACTATGCCCATTGGAATTCAACTTTATATTCAGTCATATTTTGAATAACAAGAAGTATTTAATTTTTTAGTGTTTTAAAAAATAATTTTGCAAATTTTCATAACGCGAAACAAGTGTAGACAAAAAATACAGACATGGATAATTCAAAATGTCCTACCTTTTTATTCTTCCCATTGTGTGTTCAGTATAGGAGGATTTTATTCTCAGAAAAAAGGCAGGCTTTTATTTTTATTTTTTTATTTTTATCCCATCTGTTGTTATTAGACTGTTATTTTCTAGCTATGTTATAAATTTGGCATAAATGCTGCTAGATCTTATTTTCAGCTAATTTAGCAAGTTCTAGAAAACAATTAGCTTATTAAAAAATAGTTACCATTTTATTGTTTAAAAGTAAACGAACTTTAAAAATAGTCACAAAAAGGTAAAAACATAATGTACGTAGTTTCGAGTAAGCCATAAATATTGAGCATGCTACTGGCTTAGCTAACAGCGATCTTCCGGATTCCGAGCTCGATCCTTGGCCAGGCTCAATCATATCAACACCATATACATATTTCCTTATATACATTAGTGTCTATGCTAATGCATATCACAGCGCACTCCTTCGCTAATATTTGAGTAATGAATTGTCGGTGAAGTGAAATATATAATAAAATGGCTATATAGCTTAAAATATTGCACGTTCTTAATATCAGAGGCGGTGTAAGGATGCTATAAAAATTATAGTACGCTAAAATAAATTCAGCATATCTGCCCTCTCTCTATCTGTCACTCCAGCAACTGTATTTACACTATCCCTTTTCTACTCAAAGGGACCTGTTATTTGGAACCAAGTGAGCTTAATACTTACTTTCTCTTCTCAGCAATCTATAAAAGCATAAACGATCATCTAGTGGCGGCGTTATACATATGTCAATGTTGGGCAGCATTTTTTGCAACCAGGTGGTTGCGTATAAAAAATTTCATTTGATCTATTATCGAGTCTTATAAATTTTTTAATATCGGTCCTTTGACCATAGAAAATATGTAGATATTTACATACTTGCTATGTACAGTCGACTCTCGATAATTTGAAATTCAATTGACTAGAGAAAAAGTTTATATAAACAAGGGTTTTTTGTACTTATTTTAATTAAGAACACAAGAGTTAAAAAAAAGATTCCAATCGCCTATGAGCGTACTGATATCTAGAGTGCAAAATACAGGCTTAAAAATTTTCAACAAAAAATTTACTTTGATAACAACACAAATATTGGCCCTTAGATTTCATGAAATTTTCTTGCGCCATTAAGTCGTGTGTAAAATTTACAATGTAAATTCAAAACTTTAAACTCGTTTTCTGGCTAAGTTATGACGTTGTTTGAGTAAACGAGCGCCATGCATGTGTTTAATTTTTTACGGGCTGTAGTCGGCAGACTGCTATCATGAATATGTTTAATTTATAAAACTCTACTTATGCATTAAAGACACACATTTTTATTTTAATTTTATTTTTAAAGTGACACAAAGTTAAAACACCCTAATGATATGCATACGCCCATCCACAAATGTGCATGCATATATTTACATACCATTAGAATCTAAATTTTAAAATAACTTTTTAGATTACTCTCGTTGGAATGCTTGCACATTACAAACACACTTCCAAACAAAGCAACAACAATCACACATACACTGACCAATCTTTGAGTTACACATACAGGGCATCGATACCCACACACACGAGTCTCAACTGTGTGCATAAAAAATGAGTAATCAAAAAAAAGAGCAAACTTGTATTTTCGTTTACCAGTCGTGTGTGTGTGTGTGTGTGTGGTTGTAGTGTAGATTCCTGAGTCTCATTTCAGCCTTAATACGAGCGTGTGCGTGTTTCTTTTTTCCACTGTTTTAGTTTTTTTTTACGCATCCACAATGATACAACAACGGCTGCAAAATACTAGCAAGTGAACAATGTTGGTTTGTGGATTCAAAAAACTTGTATGTGCGTGCGTGTGTGTGTGTGTGTGGGTATAACAGTGCTGCCGGAATCGAAATTCAATTTTACATATAAAATTCCCAAATGTTTATTAATTACACAAAACAAATTTTACTTGTGACCAAATTTGCATCAGTTTTACTTTATTGAAACATTAATCTATTGAACATTAATATACCAACGGTATCGCATGCCACACACGATGCCACTATACTAAGGCATAGCAAAATATAGTCTCAACAGCGAGATTACTCATCAGCTGATTTTTTGTTTGCACGTTTACAGCGAAGAATTTATTTGACAATTACAATTTTGAAAATTAGTTTGTGAAACTTTGTGAGAAGTGCAAAGTTGCATCTAATGCCGTGTAATTGTATTTAATGTGCCTTGCACAATACGATACAGTAACTTTAAGCGGGTGTTACGGTTCTTCGAGTTTTATAAGAGGATTTTCGGTGCCCCAGAAGTGATGATTCTGATTATTCACGATAAAAATTAGTCTCGTTGCAGGAAGGAATTATTCTGTGATCTTTAGAAGTATAGCGATTCATGACTTATTAACGTATATCATCTTGTGACTGTTTCAAAGCGAAACTGACATTTATCTCCACTTGAAAAAATTATAGCATTATACTGTCAATAATATTTCACAATTTTAATATGCTGAATATTATTTCTACTGAATATTTCGAAAATAGCAGAATAATGGTAGAATTAATCGATTCGTATCGTGTTACTTTTGAAGTTGTATCGTTTAAATTTGGATGTTAGCTGGTAAAAACGTATGCCAGCGAACGTGTCAGCTGTTATTATATTTCTCTTTGCTTTGTACAAATGTGTGTATGTATGTTAGACAGAAGTTGACTATATTCCGTAGATTACGATGCATATTAAATAGACAGCAGCATGTTTTACAGATTTTTTTTCAGCTGGTTCGTAAACTCACAATACGAATCGACTACTTCTACCATAACAGCTTCGCCAAACCAAGTACTGCTACACAAAAACATAAAAATTTTATACAATTTATTTTACGGAGTAAAATACTTTTTGAATGAAATGAATATGTTTGATCAAAAAATTTACTTGTAGGTATATAATATTAAGGCAAAACTACACAAAAAAGAAAAAATACCTATTTTGTCCCATTTTTGGATAATTACACAGAAATCGGCAACGCTGATACTACATTTATGTGTGTTCACGTGATAGAAAATTGCAAATAAAAAACACAGTGAAGGAAAACAAAAACGTACAACAATAAAATTAAGAGTGTATGCATAAACGAGGTTTATGGAATACATACATACATACTCGTACATACATGCATGCATACATACACTCACTCATACAACTTGTACGGGGGGTGGTGATCATCATAAACGAATACTACAGTCAAGCATGCATGCAATGCTCTATAATAAAACAACACAGTACAAAAAAATAACAGCAACGACAAAACAAGCGAAACAAAATCCATATACATACATACACACGTACATATGTATGTATATACTAATATATACATATGTACATACATATTAATGTAGTATAAAGTGGAATGACGCACACCCAGCTATAGAGCAAACACACAACGTAAATGTGTTGTATGGGTATTAGTCAAATTAATTAAAAATATTGTAGGTAGCTACATATGTGCTATAAATATAAAAAAATACCTACCTATACTAAGTCGCTATTCACACCATGCCTTTTTAGCCTGCCTTGTACTGACAATTTTCTTTTGAAACCCCTACAAAAAGTCACACACATTTACATTAAGCCTTTTTATTCATGCCTTTTTGGCATTTATATACACGTTTAATGCTGAGAATACGAAAGAGGCAAAGAGAAATGTCATAAATCCCCTCGAATTTTCATTTCGTGCCTTTTGTTCTACACCGCAAGCTTCTCACCCCCTCTCACCAATAAACTAAAAAAGCCTGCCTGCACAGGCAAGCACAAAAGGCATAGTGTAAATTGCGTCTAAGATACATATTTATTTATAGAAAGTAATAGAAAATGTCCAATACATGCGTATTTACACACACATATAATACATACATGCATATACATAGGCGGAATATTTTTAAAATTTTCATAAAACACTGACTTTGTTTTGTATACACAGTTAGTGTCATAAGTCTACAAGCAGCCTATATAGAAATTTTGCTTCATAACATTTTCAAATTCAATTACCTAATATTGCCCACATAAGTAGGTACCCATAACCTAGAATAATATTACTAAGTTTCATTGTAATTTTTTTTAAACAGCAACACAAATTATGCAAAATCTACAAGTTAAAACCATAAACAGCTGATTTTGCATTCACCCTGCAAGTTTGTTAAATTCAGGTTTTAACTCACAGACTGTATTATAAATTTGCTCAAAAACAAAATAAATTGATTTTAACAACAACAATTTGTATGGTAAAACCAGGGTTTATCAGTTGGTTTTTTTTCTACGTATATTTGTCCCTATCCTTTTGTTATTTTTATTTTTATTCAACAATTTGTAATATCAGCATATATATTTATCACCAGAATAGAAACCAAAAAAAATTGGGATTACACCACTTTTGAGCTGATGGCCTCAACTATCATATATAGTTTACATTTCAATTATGAGATAAATTAAGCATTTGTCTACAAAAGTTTGCGGGAAAAAATTTTGTCAAACATATTAATCCTCTAACTCGAGTGCGTAAATAAAAAAGGACCCTTGTACACGGATATATATAATGGGTTAAGATGTTTTGTAAAAATATTCCTTATTAAATTATACATAAATTTCAAAAAATTTAAAAATTAAAAATAAACCACAACTTAAAATGCGTTTAAGGGATAATATCGCAATTATTCACTCCCGTTTGCATTTAAAATCTAAATTGAATTCGAGAGTTGGATGTAAGGTCTGATGAGGAAGATTTTAGGGCAACATTTTAACTCCTAACTCCCTCTTCCTAAAGGTTGTCTCCTAAAACGGGAATATCATGAATTAAAATGTTATACAATATACGCCATAAGTTGTATTATGTTTCTGTATAGCAAGATAATTGAATTTAATCCGAAAACAAAATGAAAAACAGTTCAAAATTAATACTTTTTGTTGTTTCAGATTTTTTGCCGATTTTTTTAAATTATTTTTCAGATTTTTCAGATTTTTTAACCAATTTGTGCAGATTTTTGGTAAAACTATGTCTACAAGCACTAAGTGAATGAAATCTCTTTTATGTTAAATGTTTTCCTTTTTAACAGACTTCAAAAAAGGATTGGGTTATCAATTCGTCTCTATTTTTATATTCGTTGTTTCAGAGCTCCGTTACTTTTAGACCGATTTTAAAAATTCTTTTTTTAGGTGAGAGGGTAAAGCCTTCATTTGGACCCGTTGTCAAAAAAGTAGGCGGGAACACCAACACAAATAACACGTTGCTACATTTTTTGCAGCAATCGGATAAGTAAAAGGTTGTAAAATCGTAGAGAAAAAATTTATGTCAGTGCTCCCGTGGCACGCCCATTAAAATCGATTTTTATGAAACTTTGCACACACTCTTAGACTTGAAAAATACTCAATCTTGCATTTAAAAAAGTGGACGACCATTATAGGTTAGTAATAAACTATATGTACTTCTACTTATCCGACAAACAGTTTTAGCTCTTAGAAGGACATAATTTGTTGCATAAAGAATTGGCCGAAGCCCATCTCATTAAAGCTTAGTATGTATTATATTTCACTTGCTTCTGCTTGTTAATGCTTGCGATGATAAATTTAGAAAAATGGGCGAACACTAATATTTGCAAAATTGGGCTGGACCACGCCCCTGAAAATATAAAATTGGCTTTAGAAATTTAGAAATAAAGCAAAAAATTGAACTGACTTCAAAAATAAGCACTAAAGTTAAAAATAATTTATAAAAATAAAAAATTGCTGTTATTTCTGGTTTTTTTTAACAAAAATATATTTAGCAGTAACATTCTACTCTATGTTGCAGAGTAAAATAAAGTAAATTTATTAATTTTGGAAATATTTTCAAACTATTTCTTATTTACTGCTTATAGACTTATGTCCCACACTGTACCTACACGCACATACATATGTCCATACGTACATGTGTAACGCATAAAGTTTACAAACATAATTTGCCGGTATAGGTACCTACAGGACATAATGGGAATATTTTTAAATGCATCTTTAAAAATTCCTCAAACTTATCTCTGAATCTGCTATGCTCGTTTATATGTATAAATTAATATGACTGTGTAATTTATATGAATGTGTGCATGCAATTGTGTATATATGTGTATAGACGTGGATATGTATGCATGTATGGTTGTATGCTTGAAGGGTATAGCTGGGTACTGAAATAAAACTCCACTGTTCCGGGTCCCTTTTCAACGTACATATTTACATACTTACTCTGTACGTCTTCTATATGTGTATGTATGCATTTATGTTCACACATGCATGTGTACATATGTATGTATGTAGTATGTAAATATGCATGTGTATATTTATGATCTCCTAGAACGTTGAATTGAAATTAATTACATTATAATATTAATGAACTTCTTCGTTTAAGATCGGTTTTAAGAATGTATTCTTGTTAAAAATCTTAATGTTTTACATACATAGGTACATACTATCTATCTAAATAATTAATAGGCGAACATGTTTTTTGTAATCCCTTTTACGCCGGTACCACTGCACCGATTTTAAAAAGATTTATATGGTTTTAAAGGATTTTTCGTACAGATGTGCATAATGTATATTTTATTGAAATCGGTTCAGTATTTTGGGAGCTATAAGTGTTTAAAGTTGCTACTACTACATGCACACATACATATTATACACGCATTTATCAGCTTACAAGTAAAAAAAGAAACAAAACATGAGTGTGTGTATGTGTGTGGGTATGTAGTATTTCTCTTGATCTAACAATTTTTTTCTCTCTTATTTGTTGTTGTATGAAAGCCATAATACTTAAAGGAAGAGATTTGAATAAATTGAATTAGCTTGGTTGAAGGGATTTTGTTTACGTTTTTTTAATTTCATGTATTATTTAATTATGCTTGCATATGTATGTAAGTTTGTGTGTGGCTGTGTTTTAATGAATTTTTTATGACGTTTAGATAAATTTTCTTTGAATCTTAAATTATTTACATTTTGATTCTAGAATACGGACGAGTGTGTCGTCCGTTTGGTATATCTAGTATTTTTTAATTGTTAAGAATGGGTATATTCTTCATTTATTTTCCTAACAGAAAATAGCAAGAGTAAGGCTGAAATTTAGTTCATAATTACTCTCCCAGATAAGAAAAAGTAATTGAACGATTTACTAGCAAAAATTTGCTGCTAAATTTTATTTATATCACTGATACATATAACATCAGAATCATGATACAATTGTACTTTTTCTGATGTACATATCTTGTACATTCTGTGCCCCGTTTTTGTAAATTGTGAGAAGTTTTCGCGTCGAAAAAAATCAAATAATTATATTGGTTGTCCTATTTTACACATGGTTACTCACATAAAAACTTATATAAACTTACAAAAAAAGTCAACAAATACAGTTTTTTTTTAATAAAAATTTTTCTACTCGAAAAGTTCTCACATTCCTTACAGAAACGAGGCACTAGTTTGATAATATTTTAAATCAAATAATTTTTAACAGCCATATTCAGAAATAATTATTTTGATTTACAAAACAAATTTTGTACGGAAATTTGTTTGTTAAGGGTTTCGCAAACCTAAATAATATTTTTCTGAATAAGGCCTTAAAATTCTATATATAATATGAAATACTTTAACATATCCGGGATTCAAATTTTAGTATATAGTGTCATAGTGTCATAATGTTTTAAGATGTTTGTTAAAAAAAAAAATTATCAGGTCTATTCAGTAAAAATATAGATAAACTTTCGTGCGACAAAATTTATGAAATTTAATGAAAAAATGCTTAATGTAAATCAGGTACTAGTTAAAAAGAAATCATTTGTTCTTATTTTTGAACCGTGTTATTTCAAAATATTCTAAAAAAAGAATTGAGTGTGAGTATGCATGTAGTTCACGTTTTCTTGAATTCACTATATGTATGCATATGCATATGTACATACATATGTATGTACATTACATACATATGTATATACATACATATGTATGTACATACATATGTATGTACATTAGCCATACCTATGTATAACTTTTTTTTTACTAGTTTTAAAAATAAATATGAAAAATAATGAATAACAATAAAAATTCAATAAACCACGAGCGAAAAAGTTTAAAATGATATACACTTCAATACGTCCCTAGATATTAAAGTAAAAATTGCATTCACGGTACTGTTATCAACAAAAAATCTATCTCCAAACTTCATCGCATTTGCTGCGAGACCTCTTTTAACGATTGCGTAAAAGTAAAAACGATACCTATTATTCATATTTTTCCATGGACTATTCAGCCATATACATACATATGTACATACATACATACATATATATGTAGGCAAATTTCAATTTAAACACTTCCATTATTTATAAAGTCCACCCGGAAGTTAAAACTCCAGCAAAAGTAATTTACATACTTGGGCATTTATGTATGCATGCACTCGTAAACACATATTTTTCATTTCTCTTTTAATCATAAACTGTAATTTAAATGACGAGGCAAACAATATGAAAGAACGCAATTGTGTGAGTGCAATTACTTATTTAACAGATTAACATATTTTTCTATGCGTGCTTGTGTTGAGCACACAATCCACTCACACACACACACACACACACGCACGCACTTATAAATTACAAAAAATTTACTATAAAACAGCTTTTTTCTCATTGCCTTGGCAACAGACAAACACACACACACACACATTTCATTGTAAAACCATACGGCTGAATAACTACTACACGTACACTTTCTATATTCAGCAATTTCAAACAGACTCACTCTCATATATACACACACACATACACAAAAACAAGAGAAATTAGAACACCAATGTGGGCAATCTCATAATTATACTTACCCTGCAGGAAATGTCAATAGTAAAATTATACTGATTATCTATTGACGATGTCACCAGTACTACTGACAAATTATACCCCAACTAATGTTATCTACTATTGACATTAAAAACAGGATTGTCCTACGAAATCTACCAGTAGACTGCGTCAATACTGTCTAGGTAGTTCTTGTGGGACCATATGGCAAAAATGTCAATAGTAAAATTGTACTAACTTACTATTGACGATATCACTAAAGTGTGACAAATCTTTAACTGATGGCAAAAAATCTTCCAAAGGGTCCAAAATTTCCATAATTGACATTAATTCCATAATTTCCATTAATTTTCACATTTTATTTTAATATCTTAAACTAAATTTTATAAACACTTAAATTTTGCATCACGCCACTTTTATTTTCAACAAACCAATAAAACATTAAGAAGAAGCATAGTTTTGTGTATCTGACAAAATGTTTTCTAAGCATCAAAAACCACATTAATATGTAGACGCTCCGTTGACAATTCCACCAAAATAGTCGACAAAAATGGTGACTTGGGGACACTTAACCCCAAGTTTCCTTCAGGGTAGTTATATACATATTTTGTGTATTAAATGTATTGGTGTGTGTGTAAGAAATTAATCCATGTTCAAATGTGTGTGCACGTATTGAAGAGAATTCCAATATACTCACACATCTGAACGCTGACATTGTACGAATAATGTGGGAAGTAAATGTAAAATCATAGTGAGAGGCAAATCTCAAATGTTAAAAGAAAAGAGGAAATAATGTTCGAATAGATTGGTTATAAAAAAGACGCAATTTTTGTGCAAAATTTCACCCATACGTTGCTAGAGATATGATCTACAATTCTACATACATACGTACCCACATGCATATGTGTGTATATACCAACTGGTAATATGTGCATTTACACACATACTATGCACATTCATATGCATACACATGTATGTATGTATGTATGTATGCATGTACACATAACCAAAAAATTTTGACTGGGTATCCCATAATTCAACGTCAGGTCTAGTGGTGACTGTTCCCAGAAAAATTACACAAATTATATTTTATACTAGCTGAGCTCGGCAAACGTTGTCTTACGCCCCACTTAAATGCTTATACAAAAATTCATTCAAGTCGATCCAACCGTTTAGTTCCAGTATAGGTAAATAACCTTGATACCGGATGCAGTGCCATCTGCCGGGCTTATTTGTGAATCTAAACCATCTAGGGGCGCTACCCAATCGCATACAAAAAAATTTATTCAAATCGGTCCAGCCGCTTAGGAGAAGTTCGGTGACACACGTACAGTAGAATTATATATATGTATGCATATTAGAGCGTCTCACCCAACAGGCAACAAAAAAAGTGCTCCGTACACCAGCGAATTGCTCCAAGGACATTTAAAAAAATTTTTTTTCTTTTTTTGCCGAACGTAGGGGTCATAAAGGGTAGTTTTTTCGTTATATCTTCCATATTTGCAGTCCGATCTTAAGTTTGATATAGCGATTTTTTTTTGTCTCAGGGAGCCCAATATATATATATATATATATATATATATATATATATATATATATATATATATATTTTCACAGGGTGGAAAAAGTACGAGTTATTTTGGATAACAGGACGCAGGGTCTGTTAAACGTCTTCTGGCTTTTATTTTACTTGTTTTAATTCTTTTTGTATAAGTTGAGATATGATGGGTTGATACTATAGACGTATGTACTTGAGCTCAAAGACTTTTGAATCAAAAAAAATTGGTCTGCCACAGACAAACTCATCGATATATTTTACTTTAATATCTGAATGTAAATACTGAAGCTATGACAAATTTTACAAGGTGACCATACGTTCTGCAACAATGAATTTATAAAAGCATTTTTTAAATAGTTGTGCTGTAATTATCGAAATAATTTCTTAGAAAAAGTTTTATGATTTTTCGAGAGCTATAAATTTCTAACATTATGGGGGTTCGAAATGAGATTTGGGGGTAAGTACTAGAACGGTACACTTGAGGTCAATGGACCTCAGAGCAAAAATATGGGCCTCTCTGAGACAAAAAAATTTGCTATATCAAACCTTAAGATCGGATTGTAAATATGCAAGATATAACGAAAAAACGAAAAAGGCGACCCCTACGCTCGGCGAAAAAAAAGAAAACAAATTTTTTTTAAATGTCCTTGGAACAATACTTTATATTCGCTGGTGTACGGAGAACTTTTCTTTTCTGATACGGTCTAATGTATGTATGTATGTATATGTATATGTACATACGTAAGGCGAATTGATATCTAATGGTCACGATTTGCAACTCTGATTTTTCGACTTGTATATTTGTACTCTATGTTATAGTCCTTTTTCTGAAAAGTACGTAAACTAAAAAAGAAAAATCCTAGCAACACGGCAACACTGATAAAATGGCGCTGCAGCACGCTGTTCCCATAAATTGCCAGTGTTGCCGTGTTTTTCTTTTTTTACTTTTACGTACCTTTCAGAAAAAGGCCTATAACTCGATAACCAATGGACCGTTTAGCTTAAAATTGGTATGGGGCGAAAGAGGACAACTAGTGCAACAACTAGCAACAAGTGCAAAGAGTGCTAAATACTAAAACAACAACATGAGATTTTTTCATATTTCAATGAACATCTTCTCCCACAATGATCAAAAATATCGTATGGTCATTAAATTATTAATGCAAACGAATGATGCAAAAGTTCTTTGTTTTTTGGGGCTACTTTCACGTGCGATTCTCAGAATTCAGCTGAAAAATTTTGTAGTGTGCTATACTTCTACAAAAATGTTTAATTTTCCTTTACAAATGTTTAAAAAAAAATGTAAGTGGCTAGAAAATGACTGCGGCTAGTTAGAGTTTCCAAATATTTATTTCTTTACTCAGCAAGCAAAATAAGTATATTTTTTATAGTTACCTATTTGTTGACCTCAGTTTTACAAACTGGATATTTTTTCTGTTGCATCCATGATCATGATCAAGAGGAGGACTACATGCATCTACATATGTGTGTATGTAAGTATGTGCGACGTATTACTGGCATATGTGCTTTTGTATGTATGTAAAAGTGTGCATTATGTGGCATGCGAATGCACAAACATGCACACAAATATGAGTATGCATTTATGAAGTTGTTTCTTTTACTTCAAATGCCATTCATTGTAATAGGAAACATAATGTTGCATTGGTATTTCTTCGTTAAACGTTACAAAAAAGAATAAAAAACACACAAGTATTAACTTGCACGCATACATATGTAGATATGTATGTATGCAAGTTGAAATACATGGATGCATGTACATATTTTTTTTATTTTATTGGAGCCAAAGTGTGGATAATGGCACTGTGTTCGTAAAAGTTATTCATAACTCTTAAATATGACATGTATGTTTGGCTTAAAAGAAATTATTGCCCATACACATGAAAAATGAATTAAGAAAAGCAACCAACAAACAACTCCTGCAACGAATACTTGCATAAATACAGGCATACATGCATACATACATGGTGTATACTACAGCAAATCAAGCCAAGAAAAAACCTTCAACACAAAAATGTACATGCATACGAAAACAAAATTACAAAAATAAGCTGGTTAAGCGGGCTTTTACAAAAATCTATACAATAGCAGAAAAAAAAATTAAGTAAAGTTGAAAGTAACGTGCAACCCAAACACCAACAACAACAACGACGACGACGACGACGAGAAGAGCAACAGCAAAAATTCACAAATAAAAAAACTTCATACTGGTTTTGATACAACACTCGCCACAAACATTTGCATCGAATGTTTTAATGCATGGGTATGGGTTATTGAATGCTGTTTGCCGTCGCACGACTGTGATGTGAATTTACTGTAATAGAAAAGAAAGACGAAGAACGACGAAAAAGTCCACATAACCCATACTTAAACATTTTAAATCAACACTTGCTTACACAAAATATACACACGCATACAACCATACATAATGCATATACATATGTGTGTTCACACATCCAAACAAACTTTGTGTAGGTATATGCAAGTGTGTATGCAGGTTTCTCAATTTGATTGCATTGCACACTATACCCAATGTTTTAACAAGGTTTTTTTTAACAAGTATAATAACAAAAATAACGACAACAAAGTAAAACACATGCAAAAGAATACGAGCAAAACAACAGCATGTTTAATGACAAGCTAAATGCAAGCAGACACACTCTCACAAAAACACTTACTTTGCACTTCGTATAAATTCAACAGTGGGTGCGAATACAAAAAAAAAAGAGGTTAAGCAATTGTGTTGTAGGCAATTTTTGGAAATCTTTTATATTTTTATTTAGATTCCTTCAAATTTTGTTATGTATTATGTATGTATATTTTTTTAAATCTACAGTAGTCCCCTCTTAAGTGCACATGATAAAATGCAAAATTAGGCATAAGTATAAAAAGTACATTGGAAAGTTCCCAGAAACAATTAAAATAACTTGAAAATCAATATTTTATTAAAATGAAAAATTAAAAGTTAACGCTTATGCTCTAATTCTGTTCGACAATTGTGAGGTCTTGTCCATGGACGGACAGAAGTTGCAATTGTGATTCTCTATTATAGAGTAGCATGAACAATTCCATCCATGAAACTTATGTTATTACTGAACAAACTGTTGCTTTTATCATACTGTGAGTGGAAACATTTCGCTTCATACTGTTAACACAAAGAGATTGTTCATTGAAACCAGTGTTGTTAGATAATTTTTTCTAAAAATCGTCAAATTTTAAAAATAAAATCGTCAAAATCATCACAATTTTCAAAAAAATTCGTCAAAAAATCGTCCTACAAGAATAATCCTTTTTATTAAACAACTAATATATCAAATTAGAAATAAAAGACTATTTTATGTAACAAACAACAATTGATCGACTTTACAGTCAAAAATAAAAACTATAAGGTGAAATTAAAGCAAAAGTTCAGAATATATAACAGCGTGTAACAATTTCTAAATAAAACTAGTTTCAAAATAAATATATATATATACATTTTGGAAAATTTTTTTAATGTCAATACTATAACACTGAAGAGTTACACTTTAAATAATCTTTTGAAAACATAATGATTTCAAGACTTTCTGTATCCAGTAAATTTCAGATCTTAATATTCTTTCAAGACTAGCCGATGGCAAAGTCAAAAACAAACCCACTTAAGTTATGATATAATAGTTTATTGTTTGGTTAACTTTTTAATAAAGGAAGAATTTCAGAGTTCATATTTAAACTAACTGATGCTGAAAATAAATGAAATTTTTGATATACATATGTGTTATCGAAATCAAATCTCTTTTCTGCAATGCTTTGTGGGCATATTTATGTATGTTACTAAATACTTATTTCAAGAAATTGTTAAAATCAGAGGAATATTTGAAACAAAATCGTCAAACGTCATTTTGCGAAATTTGTTATAAAAAATCGTCAAAATGACGTAAAATCGTCATATCTATATAACAACACTGATTGAAACGACTTTTGTTCATGCTGCTTTCTCTCATCTCATCTTTTGTTATTAATAAGTAGGGAAAGGATTTTCATGTAAATACATGTTTTCTGTCGTTGGTCTTAGATCGACGTAAATAAAATATTTTCGCTAATAAACAAATTTCGGACAAAATGGCATCGATTTGTTAGTGCATATTTTTGCATATTTTATAATAAATACATATTTTTGCATAATTTATAATAAATGTATATTTTTAAAACATGTTTTTAATTTTTTAAGTCTAATTTTAGTGTTTTTTAAGTCAAGAATACCAATACCATTGAAAATAAAAAAAAATAGCATGGGATAATAGCCCATTTAAAGCCAAAAATGTTTGTGTAATTTTTTTCAGCGCTCTCTACTGGTTCCGCATTAATTTCATGTGGATATAAAGTGCTGTTGAAAGCCCCTTTGCGTGTTTCATCCTTTAATGAAAAATATCAAATGCTATGATACGGATACATCCTATAGTAACTAGATGGAGAACGTGGCAGAAGGCCAAAAAAAATAACGTGTGCTTGAAGTGTACGTTAAATTAAAATGTCCATACAAAAACTGGTTTTAACGTACACTTGAAGCACACATTATTTTTTGCATATGGGTGCAAGGTTTTTGACTTTAAAATTTCTTTAATTTTATTAAGAGAAATATAGTATCCGACAGCCTTCTGCTTAATTGATATTTGGGTACACATAGTATTGCTTTCATGTTCACACTATAGGCCAATTAGAGACTTTCGTTACTTTAACACATCAATTAGAAATAGTTATAGAAAAAAATTATGAACTAAAATATACATATGCAACAAATTGGATCAATAGTTTATAGTTCTAACAACGAAAATTTAGAAACTGAATATTCCACAAACGAAATAGCAGCATGTAAGTACGCACCAATAACTTCTGCTGACGTGGAACATTCATTTTTATTACATAAAATTTTTTCAGAAAAAATCTTCAAAGATTTATATTTGACAATTAAAAAAAACATTTATTCATTCATGTACGTAAATAAAAGTTTGACTGAACTTTATTTTGTATTCCATATGATTTGACAAAATATTTATTAAAAAGGCATTGAAGCTGAGCTTTTTATGTTTTTAAGTTTTTAATCACAAAATGTTTGTTAATACAGCAATGAAGGTGATTTTTTAAAGTTGTTAATGTTATTAAATGTTGAAAAAAAAAATGATAAATGCATATTTTATTAGTTTTATATACATATTTTTATATATTTACTGCATATTTTATGTACATAAAACGTGATTTTAAATGCATGAAAATCCTTTCCCTATTAATAAGCAATAGCAATGTTGCCAATATAGTGAAATCTTTTTAAATTAAAGTTTTAACTTTTACACATATGTACATACATACATTACATATTAGTAATACATATTTTAATTTGTCATTTTGAAATGAAATGCTATGAAAAGAAACACACACTTTTAGATGAAAAATGAAATAAATTCAGTAAAGTGCGACTATGACTCGCACCCTATGGGTTCCGTACGAACACTAGATATGTAATTTAATACAAACTTCATCCTATATAATATATAGTTTTGGCATTTTTTTCGCTTTTGGGGTCTTTTCGGTTTTTTTGTTTTGTCTTTTTCGGTTTTGGAGATTTTTTTAAGTTTTGGCTCTTTTTTAGTTTAGACACTTTATTTTTTGTTTTGGCGGTTTTTTCGGTTTTTTGGCGTTTTTTCATTTTGGCGTTTTTTTTATTTTTGGCGATTTTTTTTAATTTTTGCGATTTTTTGTTTATTTAATTTTTTTTTTAGTCTTGGCGACATTTTCGCGTTTTGGCGATTTTTTTCAATTTTTTGCGTTTTTTTCATTTTGGCGTTTTTTGTCATTTTGGCGATTTTTTCGAATTTGGCGATTTATTTTAGTGTTAGAATTTTTTTTTAATTTTGGCGATTTTTTTCGTTTTGGCGATTTTTTTCGTTTGGCGATTTTTTTAATTTTTGGCGATTTTTTTTTTTGTTTGGCGATTTTATAATTTCGGTTTTTTTAGTTTTACCGTTTTTGAAAATTTCAAGTGTTTGCCTCTTACGGCTTCCAAGATATAGCAAATTGTCAAAATTACATAGTCAAAATTGCATTAACTGATGGACCACCCTTTAATTTAAATTTTTTATATTTTAGTGTTAATTGTTGTAGTCTGTATAAAAATACACTAATTTTACAAATTTCAAGTTTCAATATACATATGTTCATACAATTGTATATATGTATATTACATGGGATTTTAACATATTTCATTGCTTGTTTTGGAAGACCCTTTAATTTTTAATTCTCATGTATTTGTTGTTGTAGCGGCCAAGGTTCTACATACTGTGTCCAAATTTCAGGTCCGTAGCTCTTACGGTTCCTGAGAAAATACCGTGTGACGGACAGAGGGACAGACGGACAGACGGACAGCGTAGCGAAAACAATAGGGTTCCTTTTCACCTTTGGTGTACGGAACCCTAAAAAGGAATTGGTTTATGAGAAATAAAAATGTTCTTAAGCAAATTT
Source organism: Tachina grossa (assembly GCA_949987645.1). Classification (NCBI taxonomy): domain Eukaryota; kingdom Metazoa; phylum Arthropoda; class Insecta; order Diptera; family Tachinidae; genus Tachina; species Tachina grossa. The sequence goes on from OX465275.1 coordinate 35,350,558, forward strand.
TATTTATTAGTTGTGTAGGTGTCTAACGGTTTTGGTCACGTGCTTGTTTTTTTATTTCATATGATATAAAAAATTGAATAAATTGATAAAACACAACAAAAGTGCTCGTTTCCCAGCGAAAATAAGTATTTATATACTTCCAAGCAAAAATATAACTAAAAACTATTTTTGAAATTGATATTGGTAATAAAACTCAAAAAATTTTATTTTCACCCTTAAGCCTGGTACTCTGTTCACAATTTCGTGCGAAATGCTGTCAAACTACATATAAAAGTATTCAGTATGAAATATTTGCGAAATAAATTCGCAAAAGTAGTACTCTGTTCTTGTTGTTAAAAACACGTAAAATCATGTCTTTCCATGCAAAATTAGTCTGGCATCATTTTAGTTTAGCTGCGAAACAAGTGGAGCAGTGCTTTTTTCGCATGAAATTTTAACAATGTTGCGTACTTTCAAGCAATAAAAGCGAGAAATTTATAAAAAAAAACCGCGAATTGGGCTAGATTTAGTACATGTCAAATTTTTCACGCGAAATAATAAATGGTGCTGAAAATTTTTCACAACTTTGAACAGAGTACCAGGCTTTATGGTAAAATACGAAATTTTAAACAACAATAATATTGCATTTAAAAGAAAGATAAATATGTACATTTAACTTCTGTTTATTCATATATAATCCATTTCGTGAAAGCGAAAGATAGTATAAAATTAAATACTTTTATCTAAATGAAATATTTTATCGAAGTTGCGGATCACTCCCAATAATAAAAACTGAATTTAATTTAGAGCTCGTTAAACATTTTTAACTTCCTTTTCGGCGATTATTCTAGTATTTCGCCTTTTCCTACAACTGGCAACACTGATTTTTTAAAATCAAATTGTTTTTGCATGAACTTAATCGAGATTTACTCAACACATGTTCTGTTTCACATTTTTAAATGGTAGTATGCTCTTGTATACAGAGAAAACTAATTTCGTACCAATTAGCTTTTAAAATTGTACTTTTTCGATCCCAATAGTACTAAACTCGGTTTTTTTGTTGAAGTTTTTTTTAATTATAATTTAGAACATATCGCTCATTTACTCAAATAACGTCATAACTCAAAAAAAAAAATAGTTTCCCAGGATACAAGTTTAAAATTTTTAATTTACACACAACTTAGTTAAATAAGAAAATTTTGTGTTTGTTCAAAACAATAAAATAAAAGGACGATAAGAGGATTAATCTGCAGTATTAACTCAAAAGTGAAAATTTATTAGAATTCAAGATCCTAGTCTTCTTTCGCAATGTTTTTCTTTCGACATATTGAAAGAGGCAGTAAATATATATCGATGGTCTCAAGTAGAAAGGCCGTAACTCAGATAATGATTATTTTACAGGAGAAGGTAAAAACTTAATAGAAACTGTAATATTCTTCTTAATATTTTGTACAACTGATTGTAAAAGCATTATTTTTTAAACTATTGCAATAAATTTTTGGGACGAGGTGTATTTGTGTGTATTAGGATTACTGAAAAACAAAATTTCGTAAAAAAACGAATTAGGCCCTTTCAATAAGTCTTTTATTTGTATTAGACCTTCGAGTCTTCGTTTTGGTTATGAAAAGATTCTTTCCACATTTTCTGATGAGTGTGGAATTGACAATATTCTCTTGATAACTTTTAAGAGCTATGGAAACATTAGCTCATGTAATTAATTTTTCATAGTTCGAAATTCGTTATTCATAGTATCATAATTTACATTTCATTTTGGGAATATATTTTCATAAGAAATGTACTACACTACTAACACTTTCAGGAGTGAATTTTGTTTGCCAGTTGAAAATTTCGTCATGAAAAATAACTTTATTTAGTTTCGCAAAAGGTTATATAGAACTGTTTAACATTTCTTTTAAAATCCGTAACTATATAACTTTAAATTTTATTTTTAGATACATATAAAAAGTTTTTCATTTCAAAGTAAATTTTAGTTGTTTCATATGTGCATATGTAATTATATAGCATACCTAGCTTCATTTAATTCCATCACTTAAGCAATTGATATTTTATTAATAAAGCAAATTTTTTATTTCTTATACATTTTAAATTAATACAAAAAATTAAATAAATGAAGACACGATATTATATTGAAAACAAAACACCGGTGTTGAAGTTAGATGTAGTTCTTTATAAAAAATCAAACAAGAGTAATACATATCTAACAAGGTAGTAGCTTTCAACAACAAATTCATTTCGCCACTTTTCTGTCAAACTGTATATACTTTAAATGACTGGTAGTTATTTATTGTATGAAAAATATATATATAAATATATTCTCGCAAATTTTTCAAATAGTACCAAATGAGTCACGGGGGTACCAACGTACTTTTGAGGTTTGAATTGTACCAAAAAAAGTACAATTGTACCAACCTTATCATCCCTGCTTGTATAAGTAAACAAACCAACATCATTTTACTGCGTTCGTAACTATTGAGTGTTCATTGATCTTGTTTCATAGTTATTCATCTGTATGAAATATAAATGAAACGAATAAAAATATTATAGTGAAAGTTTCATGAACATCATTATTTAGTTTCATGCATATGTCTATTCTCTATGACAATTATTATTTATTGTCTATGCTAAGAGGTTAATTTTTGTGTTTTAAGAACATGTTAATAATATTTTTATTTGTCATTATCAAAGACAATTTTTGGAGAAAATGATTTACAGAATTCAAAACCAAAAATATTTTCAAGCAAAAATAACCTAAATCTTTTTACAGAATTACATATATGTACATATGTATGTTTATACCCAACAAAAACTTACTCATTACCATCAGAGCTACTTGGTATATAATGACTTATGCTAGGAACACAATTGGGACGAACGACGAATTTCGTCCACATCGACGAATTCGTCGATAAGAATTCGCTGCGTAAATTCGTCGTGTGAAGCACAATAACGACGAATTTACTCAGCGAATTCAGCTCTTATAATTGATAAAGTTGGTTATTGTCAGTGTGACCATATTAGCTAATTTTGGGCTAAATTTAGCTTATTTTTTCTGGATTTAGCTTTAAAATTTTTATTAAGCTCTTAGCTTCTTTCTTTAGCTTTTTTAAAAACGGATTTAGCTTTTTTTAGCCTTTTTTTTAACCCAAATTGCGTATTCTCTAAAAATATATTAAAGACATACGTGATTTAGCTTAATTTTATTTTAAAATCTGGTCACAATCTTTATTGTGTGAGAGAGTTGTTTTTTTCGTCGTTCGTCGGCGTGCAAAATAGAAATAAATCTATCTCAGAGTTCGTCACGCACGACGAATTTCGTTCTACGTTCATTTTCATATGAACAAATGTGTTTTATTTTTTATGACGAAAGTTCGCACCGAAAAATTCGTCGCTTGTCCCAGTTGTGTTCCTACACTCAAAAAAAAGACATATACTATTATTAAGGAAAAAAATTTTCTAAATTAAAGTAAAAAAAAATTTCTAAGTTTAAGTAATTTTTTCTAAGTTTAAGTAAATTTTTATAAAAATCTAGTAAAAATTACTTAATATGAGTAAAAAATAAAAAGTTCATATTCTCAAAAGTAGTTCATAAAAATACACACAAAAATTCTCACATTCAAGGTCAAGTTTACTGGTTTAAAGGAAATATTTACCAAAAATTGGAAAATGGTTTAAAAGTTTAGGGAAATTGTATCCTAAAAACTAGTCAATCTCGTTATAAATCAAAAAATAAATTTTAGGATCCTAATTAGTTCATCAAATTTGACTAACTTGAAAGATATAAAAAGTTATTCTAAATTTTAGAAATATATTTACCAGTTTTAAGTATTTTTTCTTTAAATTATAGAATATATTTTTTATTTGCATTAAGCAAAAAATTCAAGTACATTTTTCATATATCCGACGAATATTTGAACTTGAAATAAATTTTTTTGAAAATAAAATAAAATTTTAAAACACAAAAATTTCAATGCTTATTCAGACCGCCTGTTAGGCAATTGGTTAGAGTGCTTGCCTATCAGTCAGAAGGTTGTTGGTTCAATACTTGCCCCCTCTCAAGGAATTAATACGTATGTATGGTGAATTAATTAATAATATAATATGAAGATATAATAAAAAAACATACCATGTGGTATAGAATTTAATTAAAAACAAAAAAGTACCAAAATTAAAGACAAAAAAAAACTTTGAAACATTTACTAAATTAGAAATAAAAGATGAAAAATCTTTTTTGCAATTCTCCGAATTTTATGGAGAGATTTGACTTAATTTTAGAAAAATTTTATTTAAATATAAAAATATAATTACTATAAACTACTTCATTAATGAACTAAAAATTTAGTAAATATTTTACTGGTTTCGAGTAAAAAACAGCTTTGGCGCCATACGACAACTTTTTTTTTACTCAAATTTAGAAAATTTTCCAAAGTTTTAGTTAGTTTTTTTTTGAGTGTAGCATTATCTGTTGCTTTTTTTTTTTGTTTTTTTTTTCCTAGTACATAAGTGTGCCTTTGTTGCGATTTTAAATTTTTTATGTCATTTTTCGGTCGATTTTCTTCTGGTTAGTCTTAGTTCTTACGTTTAATTATCATCTTTACGTGCATGAACAGAAACCAGACTTTTTTTTTACGAATTGTACTTTTCTGTCGCCATAGAATCATTGTAAAATATGATTTTTTTTTGAAAATGTGTGTAAACTGCTTTACCAATTAAAGATCCGATTATACATATTTATTCGTCATCTCAAGATCTTGTATTTGAATACCAAGAACGACCCAATCGGACATTTCTAGCTCGAGATATGGTTGGTGAAGTGAAATAAATTCAGTAAAGTGCGACTCTGACTCGCGCACGAACGGTTCCGTACGAACACTAGATATGTAATTTAATACAAAGTTCATCCTATATAATATATAGTTTTGGCATTTTTTTTTCGTTTTTGGGGTCTTTTCGGTTTTTTTGTTTTGGCGTTTTTTACGTTTTTTCGGTTTTGGGGATTTTTTTAAGTTTTGTCTCTTTTTTTTAGTTTTGACACTTTATTTTCTTGTTTTGGCGATTTTTTTTCGGTTTTTGGCGTTTTTTCATTTTTGCGATTTTTTTATTTAAATTTTTTTTTTAGTTTTGGCGACATTTTCGCTTTTTGGCGACTTTTTTCGATTTTTTGCGTTTTTTTTTTCATTTTGGCGATTTTTTCGAATTTGGCGATTTATTTTAGTGTTAGAAAATTTTTTTTAATTTTGGCGATTTTTTTCGTTTTTGGCGATTTTTTTTAATTTTTGGCGATTTTTTTTTTTTGGTTTGGCGATTTCATAATTTCGGTTTTTTTAGTTTTAACGTTTTTGAAAATTTCAATTGTTTGCCTCTTACGGTTTCCAAGATATAGCAAATTGTCAAAATTACATAGTCAAAATTGCATTAACTGATGGACCACCCTTAAATTTTAATTTTAGTCTATATTCCGTTTAATTTCCGCCTTAGCCGCAAGTGTCACTTTTTACATTTTGATTTTATTCAGAATTATTTGTCCCAAAAACTCGATAAGCCACAGCAATTACAAAGAGAGTATTACAAATATAGAAATTATTTGATGTAATAAATAGAAAAAATAATAAATTTTAAACTGCAAAAACACGATATGCCACGATATGATTCATACAATTGTATGTATATTACATGGGATTTTAACATTTTTCGTTGCTCGTTTTGGAACACCATTTAATTTTTAATGCTCATATATTTGTTGTTGTAACGGCCAAGGTTCTACATACTGTGTCCAAATTTCAGGTTCGTAGCTCTTACGATTCATGAGAAAATGCCGTGTGACGGACAGATGGACAGCGTAGCTAAAACAATAGGGTTCCTTTTCACCTTTGGTGTACGGAACCCTAAAAATGTCAAAAAAATTAAAGAATTGCAATATCTCGAAAACTGTTTCATAAAAAAATTAACCTTTATTTTCGAATTCAGCGGAAGAAAACACATAAGGAAAATTACCTCTCATCAAATAAATGTACATGAAAAAATATAATTTTGTAAACTAGTGTTATTAGCAATGTCGAATACTTTTTTTGTTTGAATTTCTTAATTAATTTTTTATTTAATTTTTATATTAGTTAATTTAATGATCTCATTTTTTTATTGAATACAATTTGAAGTTCCTAAGTCCTTTTTGTAAAATTAGACAGTAAATAGTTTTTTATTGATGAAAACAAAAAAAAAAAAAAAAATTTTGATGTAGGTATTTCGAAAATTTTTTTTGTCCACTGTATGTGTCGTTTTTTGCAAAAAAAAATTGTAATTATTCGAATTAAATTTTTTATTCCTTATTAGTTCGAATACTAAAATTATTCGCCTGTTCGAACAAAAAATAAATTATGAAATTTTACTTTAAAAAAATATATAACACATACCTATAATTGACAACACTATTGAGCAAACATGAAAATAAAATAAATTTTTTTTGGGAGTACATATGTACATACGACCCAATTTTACTTAATACAACCCACTGTGCATTTAGCATAAATGTTTTACACAGACCACATACACTACGCCATACATATGTATGTATGTATGTACCTACATACATGCAATCGTTCGAATGTGTAAGTATTAAAATCAAGCTTTTTGGGAAAATTCATGGACAAACTGATAACAAAATAGTATGTGTACACCCCTACATACATATCGTTACCTTAATATAGAAAGGCCCTAACTCATTATTTTTTTGAAATCGAGATTTTGGCATTTTTGGATACATGAGATCCTTAACTATAGAAATATGTATAAAAAAGCCCGATTTCTAAAAAATTAATGAGTTAGGTCCTTTCTATATTAAGGTAACATACATACACATACATATGTACATATTTATGCATGTACAGTAATTTTGACTTAGCTGCACAATCAACTTTGCACGACTTCTTGTGCAGATAAGTCAAAAATGCTGTTATCTTAAATGCACTTACCTGCTTAAATGTGCGGGAATATAATTTTTGACTTCAGTTTTATACACACACATAGTTGCATATTTATGTAGAAACTTTTTTTAATGTGTGCAGCTAACTTAAATTTGTTATATGAGAATAATTTAAAACTGCCAAAAAATATGTTAAATGCGCAGGTACCTATACAAAGTGCACTTAAAAAAGGATTTTGAACAATAATTACAGAAAAAATATATTTTGTGCTGTTAAGTCAATGTGCAGCTAGCTAACTTTGATTTTTTGTATGAAAATATTTTAAAATTACCAAAATTTTATGGCACTTACATATCTTAAATGTGCAGGTATAGAAAGTGCACTTAAAAAACGAATTTGTATGGGATTTTAAAGAAAAGTGACAGAAATTTATTATTTTAATTTTAGGCAGTTAAGTCCAAAGTGCACTTAAACAAAAGGCAGCTAAATCAAAACTACTGTACATAGTATTTTGAAGTAATAATGTGTAGAATATATGCATATGTAGGTATGTATGTATGTATGTACATATACTATTAAATTGAAAAACCGGAACTGGAGTATACGACACATAAAATTTAGCTTTTTATACTTAGGTACATAAGTACCTACATACCTATTACAAAAATAATGCATACATACATACATACATACATACTAGGTATCAGTAATTCTTACATAAATTGTAGATACGCGTTTTTGAATCTAAATTTTTATTTGAAATACACACGCACAAAAATATTAAAAAGTTTCACCACTACACTCAGCATAAATACATGCATGCACACAAACATACATACTATCTGCACGTGCATTCGCTTATAAAGTTTTAACAAACACTTTCTCATAGAGGAACAAGACGGCGTACAAACTAACAAACAAACTTGGCTGAATGCGAAAATACTGACATACACCCAACTGCTACTCACTAACACATGCAAAAAACGCCAACGAAAATATTCACAGCAACAAAAATTCATGCATACATACTATGTAAATATGTATGTATATGCAAAGCAAAAACACACACATTCATAGTTACTCCCATACACAACAATAGATTAAAAATGTAGCGTAGTGTTAGTAAGTTGAACGATGACGCTGTGCTACGACAGCCTGATATGTTAACACACGAAACAGTTTTCATTTGATCTCTCTGCAGTGCAAGTGTGTGTTTTAAAACGTACAGATGAAAGAAAACAACAACGGAAAAATTAAAGTTTATTGAAAAATAGAAATTAAAACAAAAATAGTGCAAAAAAGTAAATTACACATATGTATAATTCATACATACATACATATGTACGTTTGTATTTACAGTGAAAATGAAATAGTGAATCACACTTACGGATTTCCTTTTGTGTTGTACAACGTTTTTAATTTCCCTCTATAACTTGATACCACTAGGTGGCGTTGTCTATAATAATAGTTGGCATTACATACATACATACATATGTATAATAAATCTATTCTAATATTTGTCTAACTGCAAAACAAGAATCCGCTTATATACATATGTATGTATGTATGTACATCAATACATGTCCATACTTATCTAAATCTGTACGATGTGTGGATGTACAAACATACATACATATGTATGCATGTATTCAAGCACACGACTAATATTTCAATAAAATAATTCATTTTATCTTCTATACACGAAAAAATATGTAAGCAAATGCAAAAATAACACAAATACCTACTACTAAAAAGAAGGAAAAAAAAGTACTGCTACAAAGAAAAAAGCATCAAACAAGAAATAAAATCCACACAAACAACACCACTGAAATAATAAAAAAAAGCAATAGTGTAACCCAACCAGCGTTGCCAAATGTGCAGTTTTAACTGATTTTAGCAGTTTTTTTAAGCACAGCGCAGTTTTGCAGTTTTTTGCATAAAAATTTAGTTTTTCTATAAATTATGCAGTTTTTAATTATTACTTTATTTCAAGTTTGTTATTTTAGTTCGAATATCTGAAGCCATAGTTTTACCCATTTTGCTTAATATAATATTGAAGGTTTAGTATTTTTTCAAACAGGAAGAGCGAATTCACACGAAAGTTGTGTTTTTCTTTATGGATTTTGGTCTTATTGTTTGCAAGTTTGGTTCAGACGGACGTAGCACTTCCTTTATTAATATTCACCCCTATTCTGCGTTTCGATTACGTTCCCGCATTCAGTTACGCACGGATCGAAAAGAGGTATTCTGCAAAAAAACTGAATCGAAAGAAAAAGAAGAAGAGCAGAGTATGTTTAAACCTGCTGTTTTGCTATGAAACGGGTGAAATAGGAACAGAAAAATTAAGCAATTTTGCAAAATTTTTAGCAAAAAGTTAAATTTAGTGCAAAAAAAATAGTGATTTACCATTAAAACAAATAATAATTAAATATTGTAAAAATTTGCATTACATAAACTCTTGTAAATTTAAATACAGACAGTTAAAAAAAAAACGAGATAAGCAAGAGGTATTTGTGGCCAAACTTTTCCAGTGTGAAGAATCCTGTCGCGCCCTAGGTGATATTTTAATATTTTACTCATAATTGCAACACAAAAATAAAGTCTATTTGCTTAAATTTAATTAAATCCGTAGACAATATCGTTTTTCGTTGTCATTAAATAGGTATGTCAAATTTTTATACTGTTTTAGCTGTAATAAATTGAATAAAAATCGCATTTCAATACAGAAAAACAAAACAAAGTGTATAGTTCATTAATTAAACCTTTTGCATTTAATGCTTGCATTATTTTTTTAATTAATCACTTTTTGAAGCTAAACAATCAAAAAATTGAAAACGCTCCGCCACTAAAATAACAACTTACAAAAACGTAGTTACGATCGAAATGCAGAATACATAGAATCGAAAGAAAAATCGAAGAACGGAACGCAGAATACCAAAGTTGCCAAACGGAGAAACTTTCGATTCGAATCGAAACGCAGAATAGGGGTGATTAATTCGACCTGCTTTATTGAAAAAGAAAAACAAGTTTCTTCATTGAAATAATTTTATCCCTTATATAATGAGATAAACATGCCGAAATATACCTATATTTATTTATTTATTCAACAAATGCAATATATATACCAAACTAAAGGATTTAAAGCCATACACATTAGTGATTCACAGAAAAAACAACATTTTAGTTTCTTTATTTATTGAATTTTGGATCCAATTACTTCTTTAGATTGATTAGGAATTTCCCTGTGTAATTTAATGCAAAATACCCAATAGTGCAACTAAAACACTTTCATTTTAATTAGTTAAAAACTTTATAAATTTGTAATGCCATATTTTCTTAACTGATGCAGATGAGGCTTTCGAGATGGTAAAACGTAACAACTTGACAAACATCAAGTCATGATATAGAAATATATAAGGTATAGACGTGTGGTTAACACCCCCTGTCTCTAAAATATACAAAATACTAAAGAATTTTTATGAGCAGTTTTTTCACATGAAAATCAGTTTTTATTCTATATTTTCAGTTTTCCAAAAAAAATATTATGGCAACGCTGAACCCAACAGCGGTTTTAGTTCAACACACAAAAAAGAATTACAAAAAAAGATTACCCACACGCACACACATAAGGCCCTAACAAATACAATAAAAATATAAAAAGTAGGAAAACGCAAAACATGTTGAGAAACAAAAGAAAGAAGGAAAAAACTAATTTGTTTGAAAAGAGAATGGCATAGCTCTGCTCTCTTAAACAAATTATAAACATTTTCTCTTTATATTATTATTATCATTATGCGTGCGTGATGCCACTTGTCAAAACTTTTTATCTATAGGTGTCAGCTAAAGAATTCGTAATATCCGCTGCCGTAGTTACATTCAGCAAAAAATTATGTATTTTGATAAAACAAAAATGTAATATACCTACTTATGTAGGTGTAGAAGCATCCCTTGAATTTAAAATGAGATGAAACAAAGTACAGTGGCATCCCGGTTTATCGAACGATTCGCTAAACTGCAAAATTCCTTAAACCGATGCACATTTGCATTAATAAATTAATTATTTTATTTCTATTTGTCGTAATTGCAATACTTATTACTCTTCTTCAGCTATCTTACAAAGAAAAAAACAGGCACCTGTAAAACTAAATATAAAGATTTTGAGACGTCAAGAAACTTTTTAACAGAATATTTTAATGATGTTTATTTTTACATTTTTGGAGCGCTCTTATCCAGCCCAATCATGAACAAAAATTCCGCGCGAGTTTTTTCACTTTCCCTTTTCTCCTATTATGAATTTGTTTTTCCCTTTGTTTACCAAATGCGGGAATAAAAAAACTCCCCGGGAAAAAAGTAGGTATCATGAACGCAGTTGAACTTGCTTTTTTCACTAAAAATCTTTCACTTGCAAAACAGAAGGGAGTCTACATAAAAATACACTTAATACTCCATTAAACAAGAATTTACATACATAAACTTCTATTTTATAGTTCTTGTGTGTGGAAAAACACAAATAGTGCCCAAATAAATCATTTATAAACTTATTTCTACAATTTGGTAAATGTTAATAATTTTATTTACTCTTTCACTACAAGAAAAGGGAGAAACAAAATGTCAACAAACAAGCAAAACAACGAGCTTCGTACTGCGGTGATGCCACGTATTACTCTTTTTTGTTCCCAAGAAATTTATGATTGGAGGAATGTTTTCTCGAGGAAATTATTTTCCGTGAGAAACGAATTCCGAGGGAATATTCATGATTGGGCTGATCATAAAATTTTCTAAAAATAACACATAAAAAATAAATTTATTATTTGACATATTGTCATAAGTCTATTTTAAATGAAATTAAATTGCTGGTGGTTAAGGAATGTCTATATATTTATGTATTTATATTAATGTCCTGCACAAGACCATTTATAAGACTTTTCAAGACATAAGAGATTTTTCAAATGCTTTACTACAGCTAAATATTCTAAAACAATCGCTAAACAGCACTGTTGGCAAGACAAGCAACCGAAACAAATGTCTTGCCAACAGTGTTGTTTAGCGTTTGTTTTAGAATATTTCGCTGTAGTAAATCATTTGAAAAATCTCTCATGTCTTGTAAGGTCTTATAAATGTGCAGGACACTAAAGGACACTAATGTATATGTATTTCATTGGTGCTTTGCCAAATTATCAGTAGACTTCAGCCACGTATTTTGAACAGTTGCACAGACTTTCAAAAACTTCGAGAATTTATAAATAATAATATTATAAGACATAAGATTTATTCGTAATATAAAGTACTCAATGGGAAATATTAGATCGCACGTTAAATTGGGCATTCGTAAATCTGAGTATTCGTTTAACCGGGCAATCACTGTACTTTCATTTATATTTTACACGAACTGGTTTTGAGCTTATTAAATTTTGTGTGATTTTTTAATAAGTATTTCAATTAAATTTTATTTCTAATTCAACTCAAAATATCTAATTTGTGACTGTAGTGGATAAGAATAACAAGTTTTCGATTACTTAGTATTTGGAATTATTTAATTTTATGCTTTACACATCGTAAAAATTTTATTGATGAAATGAATGGCTAATTTTGAATTTACATACATAAATTCTAATATAAAACATATTTCAATAAAAAAGTACATTCAGCTAGGTATGTGACACAAAACCGATTTGAAAACGATAAGAGGTGTGATGTGTTTTTGCTTCATTCATTTTGTCAATAATTTTAAAATTTGTTTTTAATAGTATTTTCAATAATTTTTGATAACAACTTTCATTTTTTCTTATTATACTTATGGGGTCTAATGCATAAAAAATATTTTAGTTTTATTACAGGTTTATTTGACAAAAAACTTTTCTTAGAAATAGCTTAATAAACCTGAAATATTTTTTTATAAATAAGGCAGTTAGTGTTTATATATACCTATTTTATATTTTAGGCTGCTTACTAAAAGTCAGTGGCTTGAAATATGAATAAAATTTATTCAGAATCGATCGGAATTCATCAAACCTTTTCAAAACTATCATCGTTTTCCGTCACTTACCTGAATATTGAGTAGAAGCATTGCAATATTTCGGTTATTTTTTACCTATTATTAGAACATGTTTTGAAATTTTATAAGTTTTTTTGTAGTCTTGAAACAAACTTTATATAAGAAAACGACAAGTACAAAATATTTCCAAATTTATTTCCTTACTTTCTTTTATGAATGTAATGGGCTTTATTGCGAATGTTGCATTAAGACTTCGATTACGACGATTTTTTACTAGACTAAAAAACATTGCAACATTTGTTCTTTAATCTAGCACAAAATCGTCATAGCTGTAGTCGAAATACGACACTCGTAATTAAGCCCAATATGACTCCTTGAACTAACAAAAAATTATGTGGCATCATCTTGTTAAAAAATAACTGCAATTTCTTTAGTGCATTGGCGCAAAGAATACAGACAATACATTCATAGAAGGCGCATCTCATGCAAATTTTTTTTTAAATTATTTTTGAATGCGGGGGATAAGAAGAAGGCAAAACAAATACAACCATAGAGAACCAATACTCCCAGCTTTATTTTTGCGTGTTATTTTTTGCGATTTTATTGTGTTTACACTTTTGCGTAGCCAATGTTTTCGTTTATTTGTATGTTAAGTAGATGTGTGCATACATGCATGTACATACATACATATGCATGTACATCCATCATATGTAAATATGTACACAAGTAGATATATATATACATATGAACATAACTACATATGCACATAGAACGCGAAAGTGAAGATGTCAAACATAAATTTCTTTACAATTTAGCAAATTCTATTAGCTGCGATAATATTAATAAAAAATAAATGTTTTATCATTTAGAATATTGCGTATTGAATAGGGGTCAATACCATGCCTTCCTTAACCGTACTAAAAAAAATTACCCCTACACCAAAAAAAATACCTATTAATAAAAAAATTTAAACTTATAGAACAAAGTGAATTCGTGCCTTTATTACATTAGCTTACAACAATGCAGTCCTAAATACGATAATTTGTTAAGAGTCATACCTACCAATACCTGATTTACATTAAGCATTTTTTTCATGAAATTAGTTGCATGAAAATTTTTTATTTGTCAATAGGAGGCCTGGAGGAGCAACTTATATCAAAAAAGTTGTCAAAAATACATCAGAGATTCATTCTACGCTATTTTTTTTATAATATTCTCTTTTATAGCGCTGCAATAAGCAAATAGAAAAAGTTGCGTGCAACAAAATTCATGAAATTTCATGAAAAAATGCTTAATGTAAATCAGGTACAAGTTAACATCACTGACACAACAACTTTACTTGCATGAGATGTGCTTTCTATGCATGTATCTACCAGCGTTGTCAACTTTGAAATTTCAAAACGCACCAAAATGGAGAAAAAACGCGCCATTTACAAAAAAAACGCACGAACTTTAGAATTTATTTTTTAGTTTTCGGATTTTACAGTTCAGGGTTAAAAAAATAAAACCTAAAAAAACTTAGCAAATTTGTTTATATTCATTTGTATTAAATAGATAATAATTTTTTTTAATTTCATAAATTCTGTACAAAACTTTTTAAAGAGATCTAGGATTAATAGAAAGGATTCAAAACTAATAAAAGTTCTTTACTTATCATTTTATTCAAATATTTTAAAATTTTTTTTATCAGAAGCTTATCCATATTAAAAATATAACAATAGAAATAAACAGCCTTTTACAATATACATATATATATACATAATTAAAAAACAACAACAAAAAAACAACAAATTCGTACATACATAGTGTACATATGAAAGTGGTCTAGGTCATACCATTTTTGATTCGATATAGTACATTTTGATCAGACTAGAACAACTCTAAATTAAACTGTTGCATAACAAAAAAATTATTTTTTGATTTGTTCCCATGTAATCTACTAAATAACTCGACCAAAGAAATATAAGACTTATACAACTTTCATAATTAAGGGCACATACATATCTTTGCATTCATTTGTCCAATATGATACATTTTTGTATATTAATTTTATAAATTCGGTTTAAAACTTTTTAAAAAGAAACCAAGAATTAATTATTCCAAATAAATAAATCTAATATTTTCATCATTATTGTTATCATTGGGCCATAAAACAGATTTCATTTCAAATTGTGATATTTTGTAAACATTATTAGTATTAATATGGTAATTAACACTATCAGGAAGTTGGTAAGTTTCATAACAAGAATTGTCCGGTTTTAACCCATTGCTGTGTTAAATTTGCGTTGGTGCCACCAAAAATTAAAAAACGCACCGAAATTTAAAAAAAATCACACCACGCACCAACTAAGGAATTTTTCGCACAAAACATTTCAAAAAGCACCCGAAATGGTGCGAACGCACCAAGTTGACAACGCTGGTATCTATATATGTATGTATGTATTGAAGAGTATATTTTTTGATTACAGTCAATACAAAAACAAATAAACAGTGAGTGTATTGTAAAAAGAGAAGAAATTATTTTTAATCCAAGAATTTACAAATGAAAACAAACTGAAAGAAAAAAGAATAAAATATAAAAATAACAACACAAACCCATCCGCATATAAAAACGTTTATGGTATGATAAACCTTAAAAAATAATAGTGTGTAATAAAAAAATATAATTAAATCTCTAGTGACAGTGTGTTGGATACAGTACAAAATAAGTATGTGCATCCAAATAATTTTAATTTAGTGACAACTTTTCTGCATTGAAATTCACAACCAAATATGTAGGTATAAAATGTTTCTGTAATTCATACAAAATATTAAAAAATAAATAAAAAATACGTTTAATAATAATCTGTTGAATACAATCGTTGGAATTTTTCAACTGCTAATTGTGTAAAGAGAAAAGGCGGCATCATCATGGATATTCATTCAAATTTGGAATACTTATGTCGAGTTTGTGCAGCCAATACTAAAGGACGGAACTCGGTGGCTGAGTGTGTTTACATATTAAAAACTGCCGGCTTAAAGGACAAATTGGATAAATTTCTTTATTTGAAGGTAAGTTTCATAACCAAAAATTTGTGCCTTTAAATAAAAAAGGGGAAAAATGTGTTGCAGTGAAAAAATACTTGTAAATAGATCATTCGTAGATGTGGAGATACTTGATAAAATACAATATTTTGCGGCTTGGTGGGTGGACAAAAATATTTTAACTGCATACTTACCTACTTACATACACATGTGCATACTAGTGATGCACGAATATTCGTATTCGAATTGCCGAATATTCTGCCATTTTTGAATATTCGCATTCGTATTCATCAAATTCAGGCGAATACGAATATTTTTCTAAACAATAAAAATAAATATAATAGTTTGTACGAATCCATTAAATTTGTTCCTTGTATCATTTTCAAGTATTATTTACTGACGATCATTAAAATTTTTGGTAGTTTTTATCAACTTTAAAGTTCGCCTACAGGAGTATGAAGTTCTTTTTCATAACAATTTTTTAATATTTCATATTGCAGATGTAAATAGACTCTTAATTCAATTTCTATAAATTTCACATTAAATATTCGTATTCGTATTCGCGAGTATCGTTTCAATTATTCGTATTGGCGAATATCAAAAATTGACATTCGTTACATTACTAGTGTTTACAAACATACTTATGTACATACATAGTATGTAAGTCCTTTTTGCATTTATTTGTAAGTTTAGGTGACCACAGACTCTCACGTAAAATAAAACCAAATTGACACAATATTAAAAGGTTATATTTATATTTATATACATATGTACATGTAGACGTGTGTATTTATATAACTACATACAGATATACATATGTACATATGTATGTATGTACCCTGTCGGAGTGTGTGGTTGACTACAAAAATAGTTAACTTGTAGTTAACTTTTCTTAGACTGACTAAAAGCCAACTGCAATGTCATCCAGAACAAACCCAAAATTAATTCTTAAATTGAGTATGTAATATAATTTGATGAGAGCCAAAAAATTTGTTCTCAGCTACTTTGAAACTAATTTCAGTTTTATATTAACATGTGACTGTTATTATTTTAGATGGTACCTTGGTTGGGTAGTTAGCATGTTCAGTACACAACGTGTGATAACACATGTTCGAACCCCAGAATTTTTTTTTAATTTACTGACTACCAGGTGATTTAAAAAATAAACTTTCAAGTTAGCTGAAAGTAATGCAGACAGAGACAATTGACTACCGCTTAGGACATCGCAATGTTAAAATAGTCAGTTGATTACATTGAAAAGTAATCCAAATGTCAGTCAGTACTAGTTGCGAAATAGTTAGCTTAAAGTTTAAAGTTAACGTAATTTCCGACAGGGTATGTATATGCATATGAACATTGTACTTACTTAGATTTAGCGCGTTTTAACTATGCCAAACGCGCTTTTAACGTCTTAGCGCGTTTATTAAAAAAAGCGCTAAATTAGCGCGTTTTGAATAAAGTCAATAATATCATTTTAGTTCAATATTTTTTTAACTTTTTTTTATACCTATAAATTTAACAATTTTCTAATATCCCAAACTCCGATAAAATTTTTTAAATTAGTTAATGTTTCAGCTGTCGCAAACAAAATTCGCTTGACTGTGGTTAGAATAAGAAACGCGTTTTAATACTGTAATGACAAATATTTTGAAATTTCACAAATAAAAATATGTACTACATACAATGACCCAAAAAATGTACATTACTTACAAAGCATCTATTATAGCTGAAGTACAAAAAGCATTTGAATCGCAAAACTATTCGACAATTTATATGTTGTTACAAAGTTTTACAAATAAGTTAAAAGTAAAAACTAAGCACTTCGATTAGTGTGAAGGCGATTCTGATTCTATATTAAATGATTTTAGTTGATTAAAACATAATGTCGAGGAAGCAATATTGCAAAATCTGAAAAATTAATTGCATATACGAGTACTAATACATACATACATCGACTTTTATTGAAATTTAATTTAGCGCGTTTTTGCTATAAATATTGGACAATGCTGGAACTTAGCGCGTTTTAGCGCGTTTTGAGAAGGGTAGTAGCGCGTTTGGGTTATAAATAGTTGGCATCGCTGCTTACATACACATACAATCCAAATGCCTCCATATTAGTGATGCAACGAATGTCAATTTTTGATATTCGCTAATACGAATGCGAATACGAATATTTGAAACGATATTCGCGAATACGAATATTTCATGTGAAATTTATAGACATTAAATTAGGGCTCTATTTACGCCTGCAATATGAAATATTAAAAAATTGTTATGAAAAAGAACCTCATACTCCTGTTGGCGTACTTAAAAGTTAATAAAAAATACCCAAAATTTTAATGATCGTCAGTAAATAATATTTGAAAATGATACAAAACACAAATTTCAATAAAAAATTTAATGGATTCGTACAAACTAATATTTTTATCCATTTATTTAAGTTTAGTTTGGGATTTTTGCATTTATTTATTTAATTTTTTTGGAAAAATATTCGTATTCGTATTCGCCTGAATTTAACGAATACGAATGCTTCGTATTCGCATTAAAAATGGCCGAATATTCGGCAATTCGAATACGAATATTCGTGCATCACTACTCCATATGCATATTTCTTTTAACCTGTGTGCTATCCCTGAAAACATTTTGAAGATCACTTTCACATTAAACTCGTTTTTGGAATTTTGATCTTCTGTTCAATATATGTACATATGTATGCACAAATGTATGTACACTCCGTTAACATAGGATAGCCTCACTTCAAAAATTTTAGAGAACAGTATACATTTTCGCGATTCCTTAAAAAAATAGCAAGTATTTTTTAAAGTCATTCTTAAGAGAATACTCTGTTGCTTTATTGACAAAAATTCCAAATGGGTGAGTAAACATTAAGTGGACTTTCACAATAGTTCTCGTAAACAGCATGAGAAATTTTAATATTGCAGTGTTAACATATGTAGATTAGCCTCAGTGATGAATTTTCAATTGATCTTTGATGTTCATGCAAAAATACCGTTAAGTGCAATAGAAAAACGTTTTAATTGCACAAAGAAAAAGTATTAGGAAAAAACCGTCGCTTAGTTCCACGGAAATCGCAAAACTTGAGACGTATCACGATCTAGGGCTTTCTATTCGCGCTATTGGCGGAAAACTTAGTCGCATCCCAAAAGTTATAAGCAATTACATGAAGAATCCATCAGAGTATTCCAAATGATACAAAGGAGAGACTTACAAGAAGTTTTCACCTCGATATGGTCGCAAAATTCTCTAAATGGTTTCGAATTCATCTGTGAGTTTAAGCAGAATTAGAGCTGCAGTCGGAGTTAGCGTCACGAAAATAACTATTCATAATGTTATACAAACCACGGAGTACCTGAAGCATCTAAATCATCAAAAAAGGCCACCATTGTAAGACGTACATAAGCAACACAGACTAAAGTTTGGGAAAGACCACATGCCGTAAATGGTGCATCAACTTCATCAAACGAACCTTAGGAAAGGGATAGTGATAGAGAAGACAGGCTGTGAAGGAAGAGACAGAGAAAAGCTTCATTCTTTTACAACCCTGCTTTTTGGACGTTTTTTTTAATAATGCAGTATTGCAGCGCCTCTGTTGTTAAATGAGGTGTATTAAATTTTTTTGAACGTGCTAACTACTTCAGTCAAGGCCCCCCTCACATATAAAAAAATATAAAGTGCTGAATGTATTTTGTTTGGGGCGTGAGAAAAAAATTTGTTCTTGTTCTTTTTAGAAAGTTCTTTCACATATCTTTTACGGTATGATTGGCACAACTATTTTACGGTCCACCCTAGTGTGTATGTATTGACTACTCTACATTTTTTTACAACAAATTCATGGTGAAATAACTACAAGGTGTCAGCACAAAGGACTATAACAAATTCCACGTGAAAAATATTCTTGTATCAGAGAAAACGTTCTTATAAAAAATAATTGCATAAAAGAAAAACACGTTTGTAAGAAAAATATTCGTAAACTTTTATGATAGTCTTATATCCATTATGTACAGTACAATGTCTGAGAGCAAACTTCGATAGAAAATGTTTGCAGGGATAGTGTGTGCAAGAAATAATGTTATTGCAACTTATTATTGTTGTTGTTTCCACTTTGCATGTTGATTTTGCTTGTTATTTTATTCTTAATATTCTTGTTACTATTTCGTTTTGAGGGTGGCGTTGGCTGAAAAAAAATTAATGAAGTTGTTTTTGCAGTATGTACCCTGCAGAAAGTGCGAATAGTGAAATTGTAGTGACATTGTCAGTAGTACTACTGACCAGGTGTACACCAGCCAATGTAATCATCTATTGACATTTAACATTACCTTGTCATTGAAAATCCACCACTAGGCTGTAGCACTACTGACAAAGTAGTTCTTTTAGGACCACATAGAGAGATTGGCAACAAAGATGCACTAGGAAATTTTAGGGGCTCTAGTCTACAAAATCGATATATTCTCTCTCGTTGTCAATCGTAAAATTATAGAGATTTTCTAGTGACATTTGTCAATAGTGCTACTGACTAGGTGTACCCCAGCCAATGTAAATTCCTATTGACATGTAACATATGGTTGTCATTCAAAATCTACCAGTAAACTTTAGCACTATTGCACAAAAATTTCTATCTGGAACGCTTTTGGATAACTTTGTACAAGTTCGGAATGTTTTGTTATGTATCTGGAACAGGCCTATAGGTGCATCAAAATAATTTGTTATTGCTATTTAATATGCTTTGGTTAGAATTTAATTCAATACATTATCACATTTCGACGAAATCAACATAAATTACAATGGTCAACGCCCTTTAAATGCATGCTTGGTATATAATTGTACATATTTGAGTAACAAATGAATTTGCCCGAAATTTTAATTTTTTTTACTTGTCTTTTCAGATATCAGAAAATGATTCTCTTCCAAAGGTGCTTTGCAAATCCTGTTTTCGTCAGGTGGAGGCAACCGCGTCCCTATCCAAAATTGCAAAACACACGCAACAAGTATTTCGGGATTTTCTATTAAGCAATTTGGTAAGTTGGGAGTTTTTTATTTTACTTGATATACACTTTTCTAAGAATTTTTCTTTGTTTTGTTAGTTAAGCAACATCTACATATACAGGGTGGGCCAAAAGAAACCAAGGGGTGTAAAAGTTTAATAACTTTTTTGTTTATTAACTTTTTTTTATTTTTTCTTTCAGATTATATAATATACAAAATGGAAATTTCTTTACACTAAGTATGAAAAATGATGTCTCTTAAATGACCACCGTTTTCAGCTTCGTACTGATGGGCTCTTTTTAGAGCATTTTCCATAACATCTTTCAAAACTTGTGGCTGTAGCGTTCGAATTTCTGCAACAATGTTTGCCTTGAGTTCAAGGATTGTCTCTGGCTTGTTCACATACACTCGCTCCTTCAAAAAACCCCAAAGAAAATAGTCGGGTGCTGTCAAATCTGGCGATCGCGCTGGCCAAATAATTTCCGAATTTCGAGAAATTATTCGCTCTCCAAAAATTTGACTTAAAAGTGCCATTGTGTCTCGGGCAGTATGGGCAGTGGCTCCGTCCTGCTGAAACCACATACCAGGTCTGTTTTCAAGAGCAGGACGTAAAAAATTTTCTATCATAAACCGATACCGCTCTCCATTTACGGTTACAGCACTTCCATCTTCATTCTCGAAGAAGTAGGGCCCAATGACATTTTCAGATGTGATCCCACACCATACTGTACACCTGATGGGGTGCAATTGGCGTTGATGAATGGCTCTTGGATTTTGAGAACCCCAGAACCTACAGTTCTGCTTATTAACAAAGCCATTCAAATAAAAATGAGCTTCATCACTCATAATCAAATTTTCAATAAAGTTGATTTCTGGTTTAAATAATAAAATTCTATTGTTCTGGTTCTCTGTTCAGTTGTGAACCTCTCCATTATAAATTCTCCAAGTGTTGTCTATATAATCTGAAAGAAAAAATAAAAAAAAATTAATAAACAAAAAAGTTATTAAACTTTTACACCCCTTGGTTTCTTTTGGCCCACCCTGTACATACGTACATATGTATTTTTAACCAACAAGACAAACAAAAATTCTGGCTTTTTGTGATTTGAACGGGCTAAAGTTCGTATCGCTTTTTAAGCCAAATTACATGTGATAATTATTAATGAACAAATAACACCAAAGTCTGTTGTAAATATTCTGACTAACAACACATAGTTGAACGGAACAGCCAGCCGTTTTCGAAGGCCACTAAACCTTCATCATCAGCGTTCTTTTGTGTTTGGTCCACTGTGTGTGGTGTCAGTTGATGTAGATTTCTGCTTTATATACTTAGCATTTTATTGCAAATGGAATATGTGAATTGTTTTGATTCATCGTATTTCAATTTGCTGAAAGCTTTTTTGTATTGTAAGCTCAATTTTACCATCACTATATTTACAACAGTCTTACCATTGTCGTTTTGTTCTTTTTACTAATTATACACATGTTAAGTTAAGTTTGTACAAGTATACAGAGCTGCAAAGTATATTTATTTGACATTCAGTCTTTAATCGATTAATAAGGGCCATTTTCACAACTTGCCTTTAGCTAAAGGCAGGATTTTGTCTGCCCGATAAATGGCTGTGCATTATAATAACTTCATTTATTATTTTTGTATCCGTTAAATATTATTATTATTGATAATAATACCAATAAAAAGTATAAGTTGTAATAATGCAAAAATATTTATCGGGCAGACAAAATCCTACCTTTAGTTAAAGGTAAGTTGTGAAAATGGCCCTTATTAATCGATTAAAGACTGAATGTCAAATAAATATACTTTGCAGCTCTGTATACTTGTACAAACTTTTTTATTTAAAAGTTCCCATCAAAGAATAACCGCCATAACCGCCAAAAAAAAAAGCTTAAGCGACATAATTTTCTAACTAAATCTTTTGACCAAAATCGATCATTTGTCATCGTTAATGATTGATTTTCGTAAGGAACAAGGTGCATGGCTCAATTTATCAGGTACATACTCGCCCCTAAAATGTCTTGAAAAATGTGTTCTTTGGATTCAAAAAAATATACATACTTACTGAAAAATATTGTTGACATTTGAGGGAGATTCAAATTACAACCGGCGAAAATAATGACCTGGATATCGAGGCCTGCTGGTATGAATTCATACTCGTATATTCACCTTTATCGAGAATAAAAGGCGAACATTTTGGGTAAACAATATTAGAAAAAAGCATACTAACGCAACAACAATGCAATCATTGGCGATCACAATTTTAGCGAAAGGGAACACATTTCACGTGAAGTTTTGTTCCCGATAAGGCTGATTGTTTGTTTAATCCAAGGCAATTCCATACCAGGTGGTCTTAATCCTACAGATGAATTTTTTCCCGCTTGTAATTTGAATATCCCTTAGATGTCAGCTAGTGTTGTTAATTATTCGTCTTTTATGTTTGTTCGAATGAAATTTCTTAATTTTTTTCTTGTTCGAACAGACGAATAATTTTGAACTTTTGTTCGAATACTGGAACGAACAAAGAATAAAAAAATATATTCGAATAATCTTAAAAAAGTTTGCAAAAAACGACACGTATGTGTAATTTCAATAATAAATTTAGGAATATTAATTAAAAATTAATTAAAACTTTACGATCATGTCACCATTCAAACGAAAATAAAGCAAAATTAAAATCGGTCACGACGTTAGGGAGCTACGGCGTCAAAGACACGCAGATCAACAGAATATATCTAAAAAATATGATATATTCTAAACGGCTGGACAGATTTTCTTTAAACATAGCTAAGAACACTCTCGAACAAGTCATTTTTTATTTTATTTTTAAAGACAAGTAACAATCAGGCAAGGAATGCCTACTACTATTATAAGGAAAGGAATAGTAACAGAAAAGATAGGTGGTGAAGGAATAGATAGAGGAATGCTTAATTTTTTTACATTCGGATTAGTATCTCTTGAAGTCGGTATAGTTCAGTGACCAGTGACTATGCCTTCATCACTTGAACTTTTCTACAACAACTGAAAGAAAGGGACAGTAATGCACATCAGATAAATGCGTGGTGTTGTTATTTAATGACTCAGATAGCGGGCTCAACCCTAAAACCTTCGGTTTTGTAGTCAACGTGCTAACTTCTTCAGCCAATGCCACCCTCAAACAGAAAAACTAAATCAAGATCGGTCCAACCGTTTGGTCTGTACGTCGACGCGTACATACAAATAGATACACAGACACAAACTACATACAAACTTATAACACCCCTTTTTTGTCGGGAGTTAAAAACTGAAACGAAATTAGTTAAAAAGTATAGGTATTTACACACATTTACAAAAAATTTTAATATGTTATTTTTTTGGAAAAATAATTTAAAAACCGCAGATAACCCAAAAAATCTGTTAATACAAGTAGTTAAGGAAATTCTTCGAATAATCGAATATTCGACAAAAATTATTCGAATAATTTTTTATTCTAAATTGAAAATTTTTGTTCGTTCGAACAAATATAATGAAAGGTTGATCGAATATTCGAATAATTTTTGTTCGAATGACAACACTAATGTCAGCACATATTTTTAAGTAAATTTTTTTAACATCCCGAGTATGAATTTTTCAAAGCCAATTGAGATGAATATGCTTTTCGATAATCAATTTACCTCATTATTATTATTTTTTAATCGAGGTTTTTGCATTGCATTCTATCGAAATATACAAAAAACTCGATTTTAAAAAAATAAGGAGTTAAGGCCTTTCTATATTGAGGCAACGATATACATATAATGTGGGTCATGAAAATGTTGTTTTATATGAAATTATGTAGACTTTTTTTCAGGGGGTCTACTCTGTAATTCGAAACGAAAGAAAATGCTTTCGAATTTACATGTTATTAAGATACAAATTCGAAAATATTTTCTTTCGTTTCGAATTATAGAGTAGATCCCCAGATTTGAGACGAATCTCTACATAATATATTATATAAAAATTACGTGTATGTTCGTGATCGCTAAACTCAAAAACTACTAGACCGATTCTGACCAAATTTTATATGCATGCTCTATGGGCCGTGAGGAGTGTTTCTGTGTAGCTTGAAGTCCGTCCGACAGATGGCGCAATATTTAGTTTTTTTTGTGTTTTTGCACCGTAACTCAAGAACTACTGCACCGATTTTGACCAAACTTTATATACATGCTCTATGAGGCGTGAGGAGTGTTTCTGTGTAGTTTGAAATTCGTCCGACAGATGGCGCAATATTTAGTTTTTTCGATTTAGTGCACCTTTCATTCTTCTTCGAAATATCATCCGAAATATCAATTGCAACGAAACCAGACTTGCAGTTAAAATAAAATTTGAAGGCAAAATAACGTTTGCCCGGGTCAGCTAGTATAAATATATATAAAAATTTATTTCCATATACATACAGAACAATTTTTTCACTAATTATAACAATACACCCGAAAGTAAAAGCAAAAATTCTGTTTTGGATAAAAAAAAGTTTCAGTAAATATTCGAAATAAAATCTCTGAAAATATAACGTTTTCTATGTTAATCTGTACCTGGATTCAGTAACTTTTATTACGATAATCGTATCGTTATAATATATATAACGAAAATTTATCGACTTTAGTATTCAGTAACATATTTTAACGATATTCGCTGTCGGTTGGAGAAAAACACATCAAAAATTAAGTCACAAAATTAAATTTGTTGAGTTTTTCTTCATTATTCTTTGTGCTTTTCGCTTATTTTCATATTTTCTATACATAGCTACCACATAATATTGAATTAAATGGTGAACAAGATAAAGCGGGAGACTATCGTAAAAAGGAAATTACAGAATCACATTATCGTTATTGCAACCGAATAAATATGTCGATAAATATTACGATTTTCGGTTCGCAAAAAGTTACTGAATCCAGGTACTGATATACAGTTTCGACTGCCAAATCTTTATATTCAAAATTAGATTATAACTCATAAAGATTACTTGTTACTTCATAAATCCTGTCATTTGTTACCGGTTTGGAAAAAATTTGATAAAAGTTGCTACCACTGCCAAAAAAGTAGTCAAAAGTGTTTTAAAACCCTTATTTACAACCGATTCTCCCAAAACTGTACACACATCTTTCTATCTTGGAATGACGTGATTTTGGGTTGCAAAAAGGTTGGCCATGCACAAATTAAAAATTAATTCTATTATTTCAAATTTACAACTGTTTCTTACAATACGTTGTGCACAATCCCCCACTTTTAAAACGTGATCAGGGCTATTTCTATATTATTGTTCATGTACTTTGGACATGAACGAAATTGAGTTTTTCAGTGATGATTGCAATAAATTTCACACAAATACACCTCGTCACAAAAATTTATTGTAATGTACCGGTTCACACGTTTCAACTTTTGTTGCTCAACTCGTAATTCAGCTGTAAGAAAAAGAGATATATGTACTTCCGTCTCCGTCTTTCTTACAGCTGAATTACGATTTGAGCAACAAAAGTTGAAACGTGTGAACCGGGACAATAGTGTAAGAAAGCATTTACCTCTAGGTAATCGAGGTTCAACTGTAGTAACTTTATTTTTGATTGGAACTGCATATATATGTAAGTGTTTTATTAACTTTTTAGTAACTACTCTTCATGTTTATTAAAGTTAAACAAAAATGTTGTTTAAGGCCAGTAATCACTATCCTTTAAAAAAATACATTCCTGATCCAATGAATAGTCATTGTCTTTTGAAAGTTTTCATAAATTTCACAATAACAGGATTGTATTTTCTCAAAAGTCGTTTGATTATGTAAGCAAAATTTGGCAAAATAGCGGTTATGTTGTTTTTTTTTAATAAAAAATTGACACGCAAATACAATTGATTATCAAATTTCTATTTGTTTCAGCCTAAAGGTCCTTCTGAAATCACAAACACTTCTGAATTTACATCTTCCGATTTTATGGGGAATAATAATGCTACAGAAAAACCTAAAAAAGCTACAACTATGGTACCCCCAGCCCCACCGGTAACTTCTTTGTTTGAACCATCTCCACCTTCAGCACCATTAACTTTGTTGCCACCACCTCTATTGCAACCTTTGACAACGTTGCCACGCAAAGATGAAGTTGTTGTTAATGTTTCCGTAGCCGATCCACTCACACGTGATAATCAGCAGAAAATGATTTCTAATTCACAAAGACGACAAAGTCTACTTCTCGAATCGCGCTTCACACCGAAATCTATAGCGCAAAAACAAGCAGCAGCAGGTGCTGCTTCGCTTCGACCGATCGCACCGAAGCCCAGCCAACCATCTGAAATCACTAATGCAATAATTCCAAATCCAACAATTGCAGCACCAACATTAAGCTTTTACCCAGCTAAAACACAACCGCAGACAAACCAACAGCACACACCTCAGACAACGCAAATAACAACATTTAGTAGTGGTGGCTACGTCATAGGAAGTGTTAATACACCCACCAGTGTTAAGGAAGATAAGAAAAAGCATGGATTATCATTGAAAACTTCCGCTGATAATATTTTGCAGCAGAAACGTAAGAATTTGGTTAAGGCTTTGAACAACATTAAAGCCAACAATACGGGACAAGTCTCACTACTGAAATCCTCGCATCAAAATCAAGGCGATTCCGACACACAAAACATCAAAAAAGCTCCTTTAACCGATGTCGTGGATCATGCGACTGAAGATGAGTTACCAAATAAAATTATAATTGCTGCTCCTAAAGTCAAGTATTCGGTAGAAAAGACCAAAAAAGGACCATTAAATCTGAGTGGCAAAGTATCAGCTACAACCTATGTTCCCCCTGTTTTCCAACAGTCTCCAGACCAAAATGCCAGCCCACCTAAACCCGCATTTCCCGACGATATACTACTGGGTCGTGTTATACGTGATGTGGACTTATTGAAACTGATTTTGAAAGCCTTAAAATGGCCGGTAAACAAACGAAATTTGGAATTACAACTACAGCGCTTAAAAAGTACAAAATTTACCGACATTATGTCGGATTCCAATTTATTGCAAGATACAGATTTGACCCAACTTCTAGGTCCTTACTTGGCACCGGTTTTGCTGGCAACTCAGGCCTTGCAACAACAACAGCAGCAACAGCAAATTTTGAAAACGCCCTTGGATATCCAAAGTGTGCAAACAAGCTTAGTTACACCACCGGAAATGACAGCCTTGGAAGCTGCCCAGGAAGAGATTAATAGATCAATACCATATAAATTGCCGCCGGAAACTTCGGTACAATTGGTACCCGCCACACCCGAAGAAACAGAGACCAGCCAAACTCCTCTACCCACAGTGAGCACTTCTTCCTCATCATTTGCTACTATAAAGCGAGAGAAACAAGGTACCGAAGCTGTCGCAGGATCTGTAAAAAGACAACGCAAAAATGCTGCCCAAAAAGCCCGAGATTCTATTGTTATATCCGACGAGGAAGATATATCGCAACCAACTAAAAAATTCAAATATCGTGCTACTAAATCTATACCCAACATTAATTTTGAACTCAGTTCTAATTTCCTGTCACAATTAAATTTGCTAAATGGTTCTTACGGCAGTAATGAGACCGAAGAACTTATGGCCCTGTTGCTAAAACAAAAGGCTGCCCTTGCCAAGGACAAGAAAGTGCAAAGGCGCAGACGCAACAGTGCTTCGAATATAGTTACATCATTACCGCCCAGTGAGTTCGATGCTTTAATCGATTTGGATGACGACATTGTATTAATGGAACCTGTAAGTACGACTAGTTCTTCAGATGCCAGTACTTCCAATCAAGAGCTACAACAACAACAACAACAACAACAACAACAACAACAACAACCACAACAACAACAACAACAACAATATCTACTACCCCAAACTGATGCTACTAACACATTTGTTATACCTCCCGCACCGCTTATCACGCGGCCCATTATAAAACGAAGAAAGACTGTTATACATCCACCTAAGAACAGATTTGAACTGTCCATTGACCTGAAAAGCAAGGACCAGGCACAGATTTCTCTTTTAAAATCCAAGGAAAAGCTTATGGAGGAAGTTATTAATCAAGTAGCCACGGGTAACGTTGGAATTTTAGAGACACCTATTCAACAAACAAACCAACCTGCCGCAAAACCCATCAATACCGAATCTGTAATAGTTGCCCCACCAGAAGCGCCAGTAGTAAAAACTCCACAACAGAAGAAAATGCAAAACAAATCCACGCTGGGCCAGCAACTTTTGGAAGCCATTGGTTTGCAGGAAACAGCGACAAACACAAACAAACAAAACGAAGTGGCCAGCTCTACAACAGTTCCAAAACCCATAGTGTTGCCCAGCAACAAACCATCTGTTCAGCAGATACGAACGGCGTTGAAAAAGTCCCTCCAACAGGCCCAAGAACAGCAACAGCAAAAGAAAAGGGAATCATCGTCTTCGTTCAAGAAAACTGTAATACAAGATGCCGACTCCACCACTAAACCGCCAATCAAAGAAATTCTCGTTGTCGAGGGCAAAGCCAATAAAAGTCAAAGTAGTTCCTGCATAGTGGATGTTGAAGATCAAATCGATAAGGTTACTCTTATGGTGCGCAAGAATGACAAGAACGTTTGTGAGAAAACGAACACAACTGTCGCCATTGAAAGGGAGGACAAGAAAGAATTGAAAAAATTCCCAAAGATTCAAGAGCGTCGTCGTACTATGCTGGTAAGTGCCACGCGAGCTGTTGGAGCTCGCAATATTGCTGCAGATAAGGAAATATCGATTGATGAGGAGCAGGAAGGGAAAGCGATTAGAAATGATGGCGATAATGCAGACGCGAATGGGTAAGTTGCCTTTTTTATACTCATCACTTTTAAAAATTTTTTTTGCTAATCCAAAAACTTTTAGATCAGTCATTAGCAAATGAAAAGCTTTGTATGTACATACTTATGTATGTAAGTGTTGACTAAAGTTTTATGGGGCTTGGATATTTATTTAAAATTTATTTACAGTCGAATGCCCTCGCGCAGCTAAAAAATTCTTTAAAATTTTCAATAGAATATAAATGAAAATATTTTCAAATTTCATTCAATTCGATATAAAATTTCTGTTTTCGAAAACAATCACCCCTATCGTGAACATTTTTTCACTAGAAAGTTTTCCCTTTTTTTGATTCCCCTTATGATGAATAATATTCTTTACGGAGATTTTTTTCACTTTGTTTTTGCAGGTGAACTGAATTATAATTAATTATTAATTTCGATATTTTGCTTCGAATTAAATACAAAAAGTTATAAATTTATTTTTAGGACAAGATTAGTAAATAATGTTCACGATTGTTAACAATAATTCCCTTTTTTCATGAAGTAGGAGTTCTTTTGTTCGCACTTAGTAAATTTTATGGCGGTGCACCCCTTATTCTAGTACCTCTAAAGTATATAAAAACACAACTTACAGTTAAAAAAAATTTCATTTGGAAACTAAACTTTGTGTGTATTTCTTGTTATTAAATTAAAATTTATTTGATTTTAAATTAATTCTAAAATTTTGAACATCCTCTTCCATTTTAAACATTCACTGGGACTGTTAGCTGGGAAAAAATTCACGTGAGATTCACTATAGCATTTTTCCTTCAAAGGGAATGAAAATTTCATGGAAACAAAAATTCCACTATTTATTTATTAACAATAGGGGTGAATATTTTTTTAATCTTTTCATAATGATGATTTTTTAAAATTTACTTAATTTAATTCTATAAAAAATTGTTTTTGCTAATTATCTTTTCATATATGACTTAAATTCGAAATTAATGCTGATCAAGATAATTTTTTATACTTCATAAGTCCCTATTTACACTATGCAAGTCTTATTGCTAAGCTAATTAGTTTATTAGGAGAGAGAGACGGGGGGAAATGAAACGTTGCTGTTCCCCTCGTCTCTCTCTCCCTGAAACTAATCAGCTTAGCAATAAGACTTGCACAGTGTGATTTGGGACTAAACCATTAAAAATTATAAGCCTTAAAAAAGCAAAATTATCTTAACTGTTTTTGAGAATTGACATTTTTTGTCAGAATACACAATTTTTCGCCAAGAATATCAATTAAGTAAAAGCAAGACCAATTATCAGAAAATTTATTTAAAGTGAATTTTTTTTGTTATGAAATTTCTTTCGCGCTGACATTATTTGTACAAAAAAAAAAAAAAAATGAAAATCGGCTATCCCTGAAACTTCGCGCTGAACTACACAGATTTTTGTCAAATTTGAGGCATCAGGTACACTTTTGAAGTCTGTAAAAATTAGTGAATATCTAAAATCCGTTTAACTTTTGAAGTTATGTATTAGAAAAATAAATTCATTCTTTTTTTTAATTTTTCACCAACAATATCTTGATATCTAACGAAAAACCCAATTTTAGCAAAATTGGTAGCAATATGTTGCATTTTGAGATTAAGAGCTGATTAGATTTTGAATTTGAGCAGTTTAGTCGTTTAAAACTTGTTTTAAAACCCGGTTTTGTGAAAATTTCATTTTCGAAATTTTCGAACCAAATCGATTTCCTATTTGTCAACATATAAGTTAGCTGAAAATCTGGCCTTTATTATGAGAAACTTTTGACCTTCTACTGTAGTCGAAAATTATGATCGAACGAATTTTCATTTGGTATTATGACGGGTATTCGACAAAGAATGTCTTTATTGTGAATATCACGCACAGTGATTTTAAAAATTTGCAACAACCTCACCTGAAAATAAAAATTAATCGTTTCTAATAAGCTTTCATATTCACCCCTATCGTGAACAGTTTTTCCCTCGAAATATTTTCCCTTTTCCCCAAATTGCAATCGTGAATAATTTTTCCCATAAAATGTGTTCCCGTTTTTGATTCCCCTTATCGTGAATAATATTTTTCACATGGATTTTTTCACTTTTCCCTTCGAAGTATTTCCCATTACCTCGGAATAGAAATTGTAAAAACTGATGAATTTAACTATAAAATAAGGCAAAAACAATATATTGAGAAAACACTGACTAAATTTGGTTTGGAAGATGCCAAATATTCGAAATATCCTCTTGATCCGTCTTATGGAAGAAATGATTCCGAATTATTGCTGCAAAATAATGAGTATCAAAGTTTATTAGGTTCTTTGCTATACATATCCGTAAATACACGTCTTGATATATCTGCAAGTGTATCAATATTAGCGAGAAAAGCAAGTAATCCAAACTATGAGGACTGGAATGAATTGAAGCGCATAGCTAAATACCTAAAAGGGGACTTCTAAAATGTACTTAAATTTGAATGGTATATCAAACAATCAAAATCAACTGATCGGTTATGCCGATGCCAACTGGGCAGAATGCAGAGTCGATAGAAAGTCAAACTCTGGCTACATTTTTCTGTTTAATGGAAGTGCAATCAGCTGGGCTTGTAAAAAGCAAACTTGTGTATCACTGTCAACAACAGAAGTATTGTTCATCGCATTATCTGAAGCTGCAAAGGAAGCCGTTTGGATCCGAAATATCCTTTCTGACTTGGGATGCCAGCAAAAGGATCCAACAATAATGTATGAAGATAACAGGAGCTGTCTAAATTTAATAAAAGATGAAAAACTCAGCAATCGATCCAAACATATAGACACAAAATATCATTTTGTAAAAGACTACGTCGACAAGAAGATAATCAGTTGTGACTACTGCCCTTCTGAGGAGATGATTGCCGATATGTTAACAAAGGCTTTGCCCACAACAAAGCTAGAAATCTTTAGGCTAAAATCTGGTATTTACTAATTTGAGGAGGAGTGTTAAAAAATTACTTAACAACTGCAAATTACATAAACACATTTTTCTAATATTTATAATTGTTACTTGTTTTACTACTTTGAATTTTGAAACATATATTCCATGTTTTTTATATCACCAACTGGTGAAAAATTTTTTCATATATCTTGTATTTACCAAAAAATATTGTTGTTATAGAATAAATTATCTCTTTAATTGATCGGGAGTTTAATTAATTTTTAATACTTATTATTAAATTTAATTTGTTTAATTTTTAATTAATTTTGAAGCTTTACAAGTCTTCTTCCCGTTTTTTACATTCACTACGCATTGATAGCGGGAACAAACGTTCCCATGAAATTCACGATTGCAAATTCCCCTTCATGGGGAATGAAAATTTCATGGGAACAAAAATTTCACATTTTAAATTAAAAATCGAAAGAAAATTCGTTGTTCAACGAAATTTTCGATGCTCAGAATATGAATTGAAAATTCGATTTTGGATAGCCAGCTAAGATCGAAAATCGAATGCAACTCATAATAAGGGCCTCTTTCTAAATCGGAAAATTTGCTACCGATCCGAACGTCGACTCCAACGACCTCAAAACTTCAAAATATGATGAAAACTCAATTTTCGAAAATTGGGGTAAAATCAGTTAAATAATTAATGTGAATGTAAGTTAAAAAAGAGTTTCTTACTTAAACAAAAAGTTGCAAGAAAAAGCATACAACATTGAAAAATATGAAAAAATTGTTTTCCTACTTTTTTCGACCATATTTTTTTTAAGCCTGGTGAATTGAAAACGATTTTAATGCGCTTTTTTAACACGCTAAATATTGCAAAATAACGTTGCCATCTTTTGGAAAATATGTTTTTGAGCTCTTTTTTTTTAATATGTGTACCTTTGAATAATTTTCTAGAAAATCGGAAAAGGAAGACACTGCTATTGTGTCTGTGATTGCAGTTAGTAACACAACAATTGATGAAGTAGTTACACCCAAAAGAAGAGGACGTAAACGTCTTGTTGATAAACAAAATGAACCAGAACCTGTCGTGGACGCTATTGAAGAAGAATCGGAAACCACCGGCAATAATAGAAATGAAGAAGAAAATGAAAGCAATAAGTATGTGTTTTCTCTTTGGGCATTAAATTTATTTATTAAACATATTTTATTAACGTATTAATATTTATTTCTAGAACTTCTGGCCGTCCCGTAAGACAAAGTAAAACGCAATCAAAATATTACAAAGGACCCGAAAAGATCATGCAAAATAGACGCTCCCTTCCTTCTAGAACCACTAGAAATAGGTAAATTTTTGGCTAACGAAAAAAAAATTAAACAAAATTATTTTAAAGCAAAAAAGAAACATCAAAAAGTTTGCGCAACTTGTATAGACTTGTTAAATTTTTTGACATTTCTGTTTGCTTTTACTACATTACCTATTTCAGTTTTAAGTATTTTTCTATTCGCTTTTCCTTGTTGTATATATCCCTCAATATTCCTTTTTGTCTTTTTTCTATCTCTTTCTCTTTTCTTTCTATTTCACAGAAAATATTGTTAATCTCGAAAAGTCTAAGACTTGAGAGTTTTCTTTATAGAAATATTCTTTAATTAAAAAAACATATCGTTAAGTTAATATAGAAAGGCCATAACTCATTTTTTTTTTTTTTGAACATCCAATGTATCGAAAAATACAAAAATCTCGATTTCAAAGAAATAATGAGTTAGTGCATTTCTATATTAAGGTAACGACATACATACATACATACAAAAAGAAAAAGAAAAAAGTTAAGTATTTATATGGATTAAACAAATAGAATTTGTTGTAAATATTATGTAATTTAAGGTATTTAAATCTTTATAGAATCCCAGTTGAACTATACATTTAATTTCTTCAAATTTAGCTTTAAATTATTCACTTCTTTTTATATAAATTTATGTTGGCCATAAGCTTATATCTATGTATGAAGTTTATTTTGGAACTTTAGTTAGAGAGCGGTTTGAGTCAGTTTTGAAACAATTAGAAAATATGTTCTGTTTTACTCATAATATATATTTTTCTTGTACACACAAAGATTTGTAAAACACATTTTGTATGTAAAATTGTTTAACAAATCTTATTTTTAGGTCTTAACATTTTCTTTGACTTTTGTTTGCAAATTTTTCCCTGGATTTTAATCTTTAAGTTATTTAGCTCATTAAAGGCACTATATATTTTAGTTCTGTGTATATATTTTTGTTATATTTAAGAGACTTTCTATATATTTAGTTGGTAAAGATTGAAATAAAAATTACATTATAATATTAGTATTAATTTAAAAAACTAAGCTGCCATATTTCATTAATGTATGTTAATTTGCTTTCTTTATTTTTTTTTATCAAATACTTAATCATCATTTACATGCGTATATAATTTGAAGGAACTGAACAATATTACTTTCGTTTTCTCTCTTTTTTTTTTAAATAAAATGCAAAACTGTTTAATATTTTAGTTATAAATAACAATAAAAATATGAATTCTTATTTTAGAATAAAGTTGAGAAAGTTTATGAAATTTAATACAATTAAACGAATGCTTTATTTTTAAATCTAATTTGTATAAATTCTACAATAAACATACATATGGTCGGCTTAGAGTGTAAACCTGCTAAATCCACGACATTTTAATGTCGTTATTAAGATAAAGAAACCCCTCATCGACTTGCTAAAATATTTATTGTAATATGAAGCTCTATATGTCGAAGAAACTTAATAGTTATATTAGACTAATTTCTTATTCTTTATATAGAAACCGTTAACAGTATTTTGTCTCTCCTGTAAAATTTGCTGGAAGTGAGTTAGCAGGTTTACACTCTAAGCCGACGATATCTATGTATGTAATTATGTAAGTATACGGTGGCATTTACTTAGTGCAAACCTGACAAATTTTAACCATTTTATTCAATCAGGTTTCTGTTCCCCTCGTCTGTCTCTCCCTCAAACTAATCAGCTTAGCAATAAGACTTGTATAGTGTAAACTAGGACTAAGTTTAGTGGTGTGAACAATGACTAATTGTTAAGAAGAAAAGCTTTTATTAATTTTCCAAGTTTATTAACAAGTGTTTGAGTATTGTTTCTTTCCAAAGTAACTTGGCCATTCAAACGGCGAACTCGGTCCGCTGAGCGAAGTGCATCAAAATTAATTGAAAAATGAGTAGAAGTGTGTTTTATGTCGATGTGCGAGTAAGTTTTGTATTTAATTAACTTGTTTGTATTGCACGCACAATGATTGTTTTAATTAAATTCAATGCAGTTTCAGCGAAAATGGAAATTAAATGTTTCCAAGTGCATGTTCATACATCATACATATAAATATGTATCTTTTTTTTAAATACATAAGTAAAGGGTGTTTTTTATTGAGGTATAGAACTTTAAGTTGGCATCACTTTTTTAACTGGCGGCCATTTTGTCAGCTGTCAAGTGATTAATATTTAGTTTGGTTTGCCATTTCATCATGAACAGGTTGACAAAAGAACAACGCTTGCAAATCGTGCAAATTTATTTCGAAAATAATGGTTCAGTTCGCGAAGTTTACCGCAAGCTCCGTCCATTTTATGGTCGACATAATCGTCCATCAGAGCAATTAATTCGGTTAACCATGGATCGTTTTCGCACTACGTTTACTCTATGTGATAATACGCATCCACAGAGACGTCGAACAGTGCGCACCGAAGAAACAATTGCCGCTGTAGAGCAAAGTGTTGAAGAGGACCCGAATGAATCGATTCGCCACCGTGCACAGCAATTGGAGCTTTGTCCATCAACTTTATGGAAGATTTTGCGCAAAGATCTTGGCTTGCGACCTTACAAGATCCAGCTTGTGCAAGAATTAAAGCCGCGAGACCATGCAATGCGTCGTGATTTTGGTGTATGGGCCGAAAATGAGATTGATCTCGATGCTGATTTTCATCGCAAAATTTTGTTCAGTGATGAGGCTCATTTTTGGTTGAATGGCTACGTCAACAAGCGAAATTGCCGCATTTGGAGTGAAGAGAATCCACATGAGACCCTTGAGACGCCATTACATCCACAAAAACTGACTGTTTGGTGTGCTCTATGGGCTGGTGGAGTCATTGGGCCATACTTCTTCCGAAATAATGCTGGAGAGTCAGTTACCGTTAATGGAGACCGGTATAGAGCCATGATAACCGACTATTTTGTTCCCGAATTGGATGGCATGAATGTGGATGAGTTGTGGTTCCAACAAGACGGCGCTACATGCCACACAGCGCACGTCACAATCGATTTATTGAAGGAAACATTCGATGAGCGCATAATTTCGCAGAATGGACCTGTCAATTGGCCACCAAGATCGTGTGATTTGACACCATTGGATTATTTTCTTTGGGGATATGTGAAGTCGCTCGTCTACGCCAACAAACCAGAAACGTTAGGGGACTTGGAAGCCAACATTCGTGGCGTTATTGCCAACATACGGCCCCATATGCTCGAAAAAGTGGTTGAAAATTGGACCTGTAGAATTGGCTTTATTCGAGCCAGCCGCGGCGGCCACATGCCCGAAATCATATTTAAACATTAATGGCATAAAATTATCCTTCCAATAAAGCCAAATTGATGGACATTAAAACGATTTTCTTGTGTTTTATTTCAATTTGAAGTTTTATACCTCTAAAAAAAACACCCTATACATGGCTTTAGCTTTAGTAAATGAAATTGTATTTTTTTACCTTTTAAGGTAAGATTTTTTTTGCTTAGGAATAGTGCGAAAAAGAAAACAGATGTAAAAAAGTATTTTCATAATTTCGAAAATAAACGTGTGCTTTTTGAAAGTAAACAAATTATGTTATTTGATACTTAAAATATTTTAAATAAAAAAATTTGTAAAAGTCACAATTAATTTCATTATTCGTCGTGCTATCAAAACTAAAATTGTCTAATAGATAAAAACTAACAAACAGCCTTATTTATAAAAATTATTAAGGCCTTATAAAGGCTTAATAAAAAAAATTTTGTATGAAAATTTGTTTTAAAGCCTTAATAATTTTT
This sequence comes from Tachina grossa, assembly GCA_949987645.1. Taxonomy (NCBI): domain Eukaryota; kingdom Metazoa; phylum Arthropoda; class Insecta; order Diptera; family Tachinidae; genus Tachina; species Tachina grossa. The sequence continues at coordinate 35,388,309 of OX465275.1, forward strand.
ATAAATAAACCCGTAAATAGTTACTTATGGCGTTATTCATAAAAAATAATTTGGTTTTATAAAAAAGGTTTGGTAATACAATTTCCATACAAAATTTGTTTTATATACCTTTTTAAAACCACAAATATTTTTTATGAATAAGGCAGTTATAAAAAATCCTCAACAAAGTTATGCAAAAATACTGTTGTTTTTAAAAAATATCTTGATAAAGTTTCTAAAATAATTGTGCCCTTAATTATGAAAGTGGTCTAAGTCATATATTTCTTTGATCGGGATATTTAGTAGATTACATTTGAATAAGTCAAAAAATATTTTAATATTATGCAACATTTTAATTTAGTACAACTATTCTCGAAATATAAATTTACTTATTATTATTATTTATTAAATATTTATTGAAGTTATTTTTAAGATTTATTTCATAATTCTAAACAAAAATGCATATGACTTAGACCACTTTCAAAAATTAAGGGCACATACATATGTATTTTTTTTTCTTTGAGAGGACAAAAAATATTTCCCTTATTAAAAAAAAAGAAACTCTTAGGTGTGGGTCTTGGAAACTACCGAGGTATACATACATACATATGTAGGCCATTTGCAGATCACGAGGGAATCTTTGACCATAAATTTTTTCAAAGGGGCATTATGTCTAGTGATTTTCATGAGTAATATTAAAACAAATAATTACATGCAATTTTTAATCATTCTAGGGAGACAACAACAACATTTTGGGCGGCAAAATCCCCCCCCCTCCCCACCACCCAAATGGCCTTTCTACGACTATGATATTAATCAAACCTTTCAGAAATAAACATTTTGCCATTGTGGCAAAAAAATCACGTTAAATAGATAGTGATAATAACAATCTCTATCCAACTAGGTAGACATGGGCGCTAATGAAGTGCGTGACTGCACAGAAAAATATCGGTATTTCCCAAAGCAAAAAAAAAAATTAGTTTAAATTGTTTTCTTTTCTTTAGAAAATTTAATTAATTATTAAAAATATTTCATTCAGAGTCTAAACACAATGTTTGCGGTGCGGTGCGCTTTCTCGTTTGCGGGAGAGAAAAATAAACATAATACAACGGAAGACGGCGACGGCAATACTTGTCATTGTTTGTTTAAATTTTTATTCAATTTTTTGTTCATACATTTTTATAAAAAATGTACTCTTTGTATTAAATATTTTGTAATGGCAGCAGCTAAAAACAAAAAATAATTAAAATTTCATACATTCGCAGATATATTTGATAAATTTTTTAAGCTTTTATATTTTATGACAAACATTTTTGAACTTCAAAATTATGTTTTTTGTTGTGAACATAGCCAATTATTCAAAAACTATGGCAACATCAGAAAGAGAAAGAGAGTCAAAAGTTGAGAGAATAAGAAAGTCCGCAATGAAAATAAAATAGATTTTAAATTTATGCCGTTCCGCACTGCGGGTTTTTACTTCAAAATCGTATGAAAAACCGCACCGCAATGAATTCTCGTTACATTGTGTTCAGACTCTCAATAGGAATTAAAAAAATGAATTAAGAAATTATTCCTGATTATATACATATATATGTATGTATGTATATTTTCTTTAACTGCGGGTGAAGCATAGGGCCATAAATCATATAAACAAAATAAAAAATAAATTATACCTACCAAATCTCGTCTGCAAAAAATTAAAACACTTTGATTGTGATGATTTTTCTTATATATTATAGTAATTAATGGGTGTTGAATTCGTATGCGAAAAATTTAAAAGAAATAATTTTTAGCGATTTTATTTCAGCTTTTTATAAAAAATTTTAATTAAATTATAAATTATGTATTATAAAAATTTATATTAAAAATAGCGTTATTTAAAAACAAATTTATTATCAAATATGTATGTATATACATATGTATTTATGTACCTATTAAGAAAAACTACATAAAATTAATTTTGGGGACTTTTGGCGAATTTTAAAATCCATTTGGCGAAATAGGTCGGAAAAAATCTGACAACCCTGATCTCAACTAGCACATTTTGTATTAAATAATAACTAAATAATTAGGAGATCTAGGTAGGTATCATAATTAATTTGTTCATGATTCCATCTCTATGTTCAACACCTTAAAAATTACCCCTCATATGTACGTACACACACCGAAAAACACTTGCTGATGATTTTTCTCTCCTTATCAGTTTTGTGCTTATTTCTCTTTTAACTGTTATTTATTTTGATCGTGTAATAAAATGCAAAAAAAATAAAGATAAGGTGCATAATACAAATCAAATGTTTCTGTATTTCCCCTCAATAACATTTTTTTATGATCTCATATAAAATGTAAAAAACAAATTTGTTTTGAAGTGTCTCCTACAAAAGTGCGAAGACAAACATCACGCAGCAGTATGAAAACGAAATGTGTAGCGTGAACAGATATTTTAGAGGAAAGTGAAAAAATAAAAAGATTTATACAAAGTATATAAAAGAGAAAAATGTATGTATGTATGTAAGTATATACATTGTATGTATGCTGTATGTATATTGTGAAGTGCAAATAATCTAAAAAATTAAACAAATATTTATGGAAACAAAAAAAAAATGTTAATATTAAAATAATTAATGCTAAACGTGTACCTATTTGAAAAATTTGCTATTGCTACTATACATACATCCATACATATCACTCATTTACTAAAACAACGTCATAACTAAAAAAAAACTAGTTTGCTAGAAAACGCGTTTAAAGTTTTCAATTTACACACAACTTAATGGAAAAAGAAAATTTAATTTTTCTCTCATGAGCATACATAAAGCATACATATTTATTTATGTATTCACTTTGTACCTATGTAGGTATGTATGTATATGTAGGTAGAATTTTCATACATATGTATGTATGCTCTGTAAGCTTGTCTATTCAACTCTTGAAAGAAAAATTAAATTTTCTTTTCCCATTAAAAGTTGTGTGTTAATCGAAAATCATTTCTGTAAAATTATTATTTTTTTGAGTTATCACATTGTCCCAGTAAAAGAGCGATGGAATGAGTTGGTTCGTTTAAAATTTCCATTTAATTTAATTTAATTTTTGTTGTTGCTTTTATTAGCTTTCTATGTATGAACAAAAATACTTTTTGAATAGAAAATATGTCTTGTTGTAAGAAAAGTAATGAATATCAAAATATTCCCAACGCTGAAGGGTCCATTGATGGTGACTATTACAGAAAAGTTGAAAAGGTAATATTTTCTTTTAAACAGATTAAAATATAAATAATGTTTATATCGCAGACTAAATCATAAACAGTCACAACTCCAAAAATCCCAGATGCTCAGAAGTGGCAAACAATTTTTCATACTGTACAAATGACGCAAGTAAAACCAGGCATAACGGTATTTTACGTTGTTCAAGAAGACTGTGTTGCAAAAAAAAAAAATTTTTTTCAATTGGTTTATGAAAAGACAAAATCATTTTTGATCATTTTGAGTTGTGACTGTTTATGATTTATTGTGCGTTATGTATGTAAATATCACAGAATAAAGATTTAATTTGTAAGTAAAATTCATAACTACTCAGCAAAAAAAGTGAGGAAAAATAAGTAGAAAAAACACCACATCTACTGAATCAAACCACTTCAAATTTAGGTAAAAAACCAATGAATTTTACATTGACGTGTCATTGGAAGGAAGTGGTTTGCTTTTTACATTTTTTAATGCTATAAAATCCGAAACTCGGGAGTGAAAATAATTCACTTCACAAAAGTAGTTAAAAAGTGCTTTTTATTCAGTGATTAAAATGACTTGTATATGGTTTGAAAAGAAAACAGGTTAAATTATTTAATTTTTTGTTATTTTATTCCATTATTATTTTTAACAATGCAAATTTTTTGATTTGAAAAGACTTAAATGTAATAAAAAAAAACACTTGCCTTTGGTTTGAGTCAAAAAAGTAATGAATTTGCTGAAAACAAAGTAGTGATTTAAAATTCCATTTGATATGTGGTTAAAAATAACTTCTTTAGCATTTAAAAATATGCATTAGATACTTTCGAAGTAATTTAAAAAGTGGTTCGTAAGGAAGTACTCCTTTTATTTTTTGCTGGGTAATAAGGGAGTGATTTAGAGATTCCTGCTTGAAAAACCAAAATAAAAAAATATTAAAAAATTATAATTAAGGATAAACGAACAACGGCAAGACTGTTGTAATTTACTGATGATAAATTTGAGCTTTCATTACAAAACAAAAAATTTAAAAAAAAAATTGTTATGCATTAGGTCGAAATAATTCACGTATTCCATTTGCAATCAAATTTTCTAATATATTTTGGCTTTCTCAAAATGCAAATGGTGAGCCTTATTAAACAAAGTTAAAAATACGGAACAAACTTACTCTAGGGGCACCTCTCCGAATAAAGGAAAAATTATGGTATCTGTAACTCCCAAACTATGTATGCGTTTACGGGGATTTTTGTACGTTACTTTTTTTAAGAATTAAAATTAGCAAATTTTTTTTATTCGGAGAGGTGCACCTAAGCCGAAAATATTATTAAACTATTGCATAGCTTTTATCGCAGGCTTTGAGGGTGTCGACTTCATCCAGAAATTCCGTAACGAAAAAAACCTAAGACCATTTTTATTTGAATCGCCCAGTGTATGTTAACCCCTAAAGTATGCTACTGATTTCATTAACAAACAGTATTGTTAGAACAGATTTTTACATGTAGGAAAACACAATGTGGCGTACTTAACAGCAATTGTGGTTGACAAAAAATGATAAACACAAACAAAAAGACAATTCGTAGGTTTTTAAAAAAAATAAATTTGCATAAGTTGTTAAAAAAATACTAAGCAATAGCTTTACCGCGGCAGTCCCCGAGTGCCACGCGTATTTTTATTTTATTACAAACACACTTCGTAGACTTGAAATATTACCCCTTATTGTGAATGGAGTCGTCGGCGTCACATCAAGACGACACTTAAATATGTCACTTGTCTACTATTCGTCTATAACAATTGACTACTATTAACATGCTCCATTTATTTACAAAGCCTTGGAGATTAGTAAGAGATTGTCAATAAGATCCAATTATTGCCGATAAAGAGTATTCAAGTGACAATATTTATTGTGGTCTTGATGTGACGTCGACGACGTCATTCACAATAAGGGAAATTATGTACATATAAGTGCGGTACATATATATGTAATTAGTATCATAAGTATGTATACAGTTGAACGACTTTTGAGAAACTGCAATCCTCGTCTATGCAATTTATAAAAATTTTCAAAGTACAATAGAGGAATTCACGGTTGGCCTTATAGATCTTTTACACCTGGCACACATGTGCCCAAAAGAGCGTAACCACTAATTACTAAAAAAAACGTGATCGAATCAGCTCCTAGACGCCAAGATTTTAGTATGTAGTTACAAAAAAAAACTTGTGGTGTAAATGTGTAACAAAAAATTGCCGGCTAAAATGTAATAAATGCAAAGCAAACACAACAACAGTGCACACACATACATACATACGTTCATGCAACATATGTATTCCATTCATACATACATATGTATTATAATTAAGAGAATTTATTTATAAACAACAAATTTCAGTGAAAAGAGCACCACGGCACGAGTTAAACGCACGCGCTAATCTAGAACTTAAATGTCAAGAAATGACAATCGAAAATGAGGTTCATATAAATATTACGCACCTATTATTTTGGAAACTTTAAAAAAAAGTTAAAAAGAACAGAATATAAATAATAGTGTTAAAGTGATTTAAATAAATTGTAAAATTGTGAAATCATACCAAATTTTTGTGAACTATTTTAATAGAATTAAAATATTTATACTCAAACAAAAATCATTAACATTCTATAAAAGAAGAGTGAGTGGAAGTTGTTATGTTTTTGGTTACGTTAGATAAAGCACAGTGGGTCATATTGACTTTAATATGTTGTACATTTGCGCTTAAATGCAGTTTAGCGAAGTAGCTCCCAACAAAATAAAAAGTAACCTATGTGATAAAAAATTGAAAATTAAGCAAAAATTAATTTATAAAATAGCGGCTACGCATATTTTCCGAGTTATGGGGCTCTGAACTTTTCATAGAAAATTAAGAAGAATCTAAAAAAAATAATAGCTTATCTGATAGGAGATTGAAAAAATGGAAAAATTGACTGCGACCCTTATTTCTCGAGTTATTGGCTTTTAAAGTTAAAGTTTTCATAGAAATTTGTGATTTCTAACTCGTGATCTCCACCTGACATAAAATGACTAACTTTAACATTAACTTCAAGTTAATGTTAAGTGTACACTGCTCAAGTTAATGCTTTTTTCAAGTTATAACATTATTGTTAGAGCATTTGTTTTAACAACTCAGTTATAACTTCAAGTTACAGCAAAAGTTCATGTCAGGTGGAGACGTAGAGTAATGCATTTCTGAACGTGACGGGTCAATATTTGAACCAATTAAAAGTTTTGCAGAGAATCTTTACTAAGCAGCACCGTTTTAAGAATACCATAGTGGAGAAAATTCTCAACCCAACTGAAGGACGGCTATTCGGAGATTCTTTAGTAATACGGCTTGACTCGGGCGTTGTAATTACTATAGGGTACACACTACAGAACATTCATTGGACGCACAAACATAGAAAAAAAAAGACAAATTGGATTCGCATTATTGCCAGCAAATTTTTTTATAGTGAATTATTTTAATGTTTTCTAATCTCTAGCAACTCCTCGTACGATTTTGTCTTTAACATCACACACAGCCTTGCATTTCATAAAAATATGTATATGAATTCCTTAAAAAAAATAATTTTTTATGCTGCAAAAGTATCTCGACTGACGCTTTTTGGTACACAATATTAAGCAAAAACCAATATGGCCGCTGACTGTCACTCAACCACAAAAATTTTTGTGGTTGACTGTTGACTGACGAAATTCGTGTTCACACTATCACTCAACGTAAAATTTGAGCAAAACTGTCACCTATGTTCGATAGTGTGTGCCCAACTTAATACTTTATAAATATAATTTTGGTAAAACATTCAAAACTTCTGACAGTTCTCATCACTATACAGAAATTAAAAAATAATAACCAGCAGGCGCTTGGAGAGTATACACAAACCTGTGATCATGGGTTTGATTATTGGTTTGTGTCCAAAAGGAGCTACTGAAAGAGTTCGATGCAAGTCTATTCGAGAGTCTATCATTATATCATTTATGCAAGGCGAATTCAGAAATAGGTGACCTCACCAGCCCTGATGATAATCAGCTGTTTGATGCCAATTGAACTCATTTAGATCAAAACTGTAAAAATCTGTTTTTTAAATTGTAGAAAACTTTAAAGTTCAAAAAAAAAGTATGAACATTTCATATCTCGAACATATGTACATAATTTTACTTTCTAAAGCAAATAAACTGACATGCATACATCAAATTTTTCCTCCGCATTCTCTATAGCCCCACTGTACAACTTGTTATTTATGCAAACATTTGCATTGTATTACAAGAGAAAGCCAACAGCGTTGTCAACTTTTAAATTACAAAAAGCACTGAAACCAGGAAAAATACGCGTAATTTAAGTAAAAAAGCACTAAACTAAAATTTTTTGTTTTATTAAAAAAATTTGTATATAAAAAATATAGAAATCGGTTGACCAAGCATTTTATCCCTAAAACTTCAAATTTAAAGCATCCGATACACATTTTGATTCTATGATAATCAGTGAATTCTAAAATCAATTTGACGAAACCTTTTTAAGTTATTATAGAAAATTTAATTTTTTTCGTCAACGTTGACTTGCTGATTACATTTTGAACTCGATGGGAGTAGTAGTTAATTTTTTTTTTAAATCAAGCATTTCAAAATTTGGATTTTTATTAAACAATGCTGTGGAAACATTCTTTCACAGCAAATGCAATACTAATAACAAAGTTACAAAATTAAAAAAAAAGTAATTTGCAAGTTATCCAAGTTATATAAACTTAAATTATATGTACTATTATTTTAGAAAAAAGGAACGAAGTAGGTTATAAATATGTAACCTAAAACGGCAGCTCTATTAGCAACACAATTTTCTCGTTTCAGACCGCTTTTATATAAAGCCAAGTGTATAGACAATTTTTTACGTATTTGAGACTTAAATAAAGTAATAAAGGTAAAAACGTGATGCGCTTAAACATTGAAGTTTGACTAGAAAATATTTCGCTATTAGACTATACTTGCATTATGCCTTCTTTGTCGTGTGACAAAACACTGTTTCCATTAATTGTGCTTAAAATTTTAAAGTTTGAGAATAAAATGCACGTATTTCATCAACCAAGTTTTGTACAATCTTATTAGAATATTTTGAAATGTTCCACTTAACTTCAGTGCTTATGTTTTTTAAATGTTAGACTTCTTCAAATATATATATATATATTATATAAGGAAAATTCTTTTTGAATTTTGGGTTTAGTGCCACTGCCAAGAAATAAAAAGCACCAAAACTTAGTTTAAAAAAGCACCGAGCACTAAAGGTGGAAGTACATAACACGCGTTCAATGCGCTAATGCGATACACGCGTCTGTCAAAAAAGTTGAAGTAGTGTGTTTTCATAAGGCAAGTTACATAGAGAAGTTCGCGACGCGCGTACCTCGCCAAAAGTTGAACATTCTTCAACTTTCATGCGTTGTATACAAAATGACAGCTAGTGTTGCCATATTCATAAACTAACATACACAAACATGATTAGAAATTGATTTTTTTTATTAAACAATGGATACAAAAATGCATTAAATGTTTAAAGAAAAATACAACGTAAATGCAAGACAAAAAAATAGCCAGCAAAGGCTTTAAATTTTACAACTAAAAAAGCTTCAAAAGCGTGTTGTGTAACCTTCCATTTGTGTAGCGTTGAACGTTTAACAAGCCAGAAAAGCGTTGCCGCGTAACGCGTGCTATGTACCTCCACCTTAAAGGTGGAAGTACATAACACGCGTTCAATGCGCTAATGCGATACACGCGGCTGTCAAAAAAGTTGAAATAGTGTGTTTTCATAAGGCAAGTTACATAGAGAAGTTCGTGACGCGCGTACCTCGCAAAAAGTTGAACATTCTACAACTTTCACGCGTTGTATACAAACTGACAGCTAGTGTTGCCAGATTCATAAGCTAAAATACACAAAAATGATTAGAAATTAAATTGTTTATTAAACAATGGATAGAAAAATGCAATAAATATATAAAGAAAACTAAAGCGTAAATGCAAGACAAAAAAATAGCCAGCAAAGGCTTTACATTTTACAACTAAAGAAACCTCAAAAGCGTGTTGTGTAATTTTCCATTTGTATAGCGTTAAACGTTTAAAGCACCCCATACACATTTCAATTCAATTGTGAATTGAGTCTTTCAATTGAATTGGTTCTTGGCCACACACTTCATAAACTGAATTGAAAGATTTTCATTCAACTGCCAAATTTATATTTTTTTCACAATTACAAATTTAAAAATTTAAAACTTCTATTGCATTCATTCATCACTTTCTAAATTTTTTATCTAAATTTCAATGAAATAAAATACAATTTTAAAAATGCATATCTTTTTCTATACAAAATAAAGCTAAAAACATAAATTTGGACACCTAATCACGAAACTCGAGCACACACAGCACAATCGAATTGAACGATTTACTAGTCAACATGAAAAATCAAAATCTTTTGATTTTTCAACAACCAACTCGACAACTGTCAAACTAATCAATTGACAAAGCCATACACGCTTTGATTTGAACAACAACCGACTCAATTGAAAATTGAATTGAATTGTGTATGGGGTGCTTAACAAGCCAGAAAAGCGTTGCCGCGTAACGCGTAGTATGTACTTCCACCTTAACTTCAACATTTTTCGCGTCGAAAATTTCAAAAAGCACTAAAAACGGTGCGAAAAGCACCGAGTTGACAACGCTGAAAGCCAAATAGAAAAAAAAGAATGGATAAAAAATTGAGCACATGAGTATTTTTGTTAAGAGCGATTGACTGAATGAAAAAATAATTTGTAGGGGAAGAAGAAAGAAAATAAAAACTTTGTTTTTGAAAAAGTAAAGGAAATACTGCTTTGGTCTTAGCTCTAGTCGGCCTTACCCACTATGTCTGCTTTAGTTTATTGTGTGTGGAGTGCATTGAATGATCTATACGTGTTTTCAAATACTTATAAACGGTGTAATTATAATTTTACACAAACAGTAAAGTATATAAAATATAAAGAACGTTTGCAATTATTTTATAAATATTGTTGGGATTTTCGTGAGAATTATTATCGCAGTGTAAATAGTGAAAGATTACGTTCGCTGGACATTAATCAAGGGAAGCTGGCAGGAAAAATGTATAAATCGAACAGAAGTGGAATTGATTTTGCAGCCATCGAGGCATCGGCGGAAGCATTTGAAGTCATTGACTCTTTTGCGGCGAAAACACCGCACGGTTCTGTGGAAAACTTTCTGGAAGCTGAAAGAATCAATACGAATTTTCGCGAAAATTATTTCGAAGAAGATATTGAAATTATTAATGGAATAGAAGCGGAATACGAAGTGAGTCAAATCTTATACAAATTTAATAGGTTTTTTATGTTTCTGTATCCCTAATACAATGTAATATGTACTTATATATGTAAGCATCTAGTAATTGATATCGGGTTTTCAACAATCTACTACGTAGCTGTTTTTGTTTTTACATACATACTACATACATATGTGCATAAATACATACATTCATATACATACATATATAGTTATTTTTTTGTTAATTTGCGTATGTATGCAGGAATGCATGTATCTTTTATTATAAAAAAATATTGTCGTAGGTATATTATTGTATTCTATTTTGTTTTTTGTTTATTTATGTTTTGCTTATATCATAATATTTAGCGATTCCTGAGAACATTTCATTTTGACATTTTGTTTTACTAGCTCATTTCACGAAGCAGCTATTAAAGCTTAGTAAGCTTCAACATTATGTTTACTTTTTTAATAGTATCATGTTAAAATTATTTTGATGTTAATAGCACAAAGTACAATAGGTATATCAAACAGCAGTGTTGCCAGTACTTTTGCAGGCATAATCGCCAAACGTTTCATACAAATGTTTTCTTTTTTAATTATGAAAATACCTATGTACATAATCACACACCAAATCATAAACAAAGGCACATTCACCAGGTAGTAGCGGAAACGCAGCTGAGGTATTTTTTTTTCAAATTAAAGTTCATCCGAAACAAAAATTGTTTACGAAAGAAAAATTAAAAAAAAAAATTAAAAAAATTTCAAAAAATTCTTTGAAAACAAATTTACAAATACGAAAAAACTATTAAAAAATTGTAAAAAGTGCTAAAGGTTGCAAATTTTGTTAGTGGTAGCTGCCGTGGAGAAATTTTTTCATCTTGTGAATAATTTTTATTATTATTATTTTAAACAAATTCTATTTTTGACATTTCGGATAAACTAAAAACCATGTTTTTTTCATCGTTGTATTTTTTCATTGCGTTTGTAATCCTGATATTACCTGGAAATAAAATGCCTTGTCATAAACAGTCCCAAGTCAAAATTATAAAATTGGTTTTGTTTTTCATGAAACAGTTCACTAAACGAACCTCTAGAGCGCATTATTCATAGTCAAAATGCATGACCTGCATTACAATAATATTAGTGAAATTTTGTTTGTATGAGTCACACCGACGATGCTTGAATTAAAATCTAAAATTTTTTGATTTTTGCACATGCATGTATGCAACACAAACATGAGAACATAAACTACTCAAAGCATTGGGCTATACAAAGAACTGTCAAATTCTATACGTAAAAAGTTTTTGTATGTATTTTGACAATTGCCTTACAATTAGCTTGTAGCGAGATGCTATTAATTCAAAGTGCAATGCATGCACGTGTATGCTGAGTTATTCATGCACACGTATACGATGCTTGTGTCATGCATTTGGACCGTGAATACTGCGCTTAACGACCGCAAACATTTTTTTTTGCAACACAATATTCTTGAAAAATACAAAATACAGTTGTGCCTGTTTAATTTAACATAATTGATACATTTTTACAGTATCAATAGTTTTTTTTTGCCACTCTTGAGCATGTGTGATTTTGTTAGGTGTGATTTTGTGTGCGAAATGTATTTATAAATCTTTGTTTACAGCCCTATTTATAAAAATTATTAAGGCTTTATAGAGTTTTAAAAACAAATTTTCATAAGCCTTTATAAAGCCTTAATAAATTTTATAAATAAAACTGTTATGTATATTTTGGGAACTTGATAACCAACTTTATAGTATATTTTTGTTTGTAGTCAGCGAACAAAAATACATAAGAATTAGTTATATGTATATGAAAAACATCCTTGCAATAATAGTCAGATACCCTGATATCAATCTGAATCTATTTAAATCAAAGAGATTTTTGTGTAGATTAATGATACAGAAAGTATTTTTAAGTTTGGAGTACCATTCGTAATATATTAACAGAATAATACAAAAAGAAATGCAAATTATGCAAATCCTAACTGACACTATATCTTCAAAACTAGAGCTGATGACGCTATCGTAATCAGGAGACAAAAATACATAAGGATCAGTAATTTTTATTTAAACATAAAAAACCTCTATTTTGTTGTGCAGTGTAATCAAATACAGTGCTGCCTATAAGTTTGCTTCGCACAGCTGTTTGCTATTGCTATGGCACGACTGATTGAACCTTTAAATTTCTAAAAATCGTGCTATTTAGGAGCTCAAAATCATAAAAAAATTATAAATTATCAAATCTGGCATCTCTTGCAGCAGCTGTTTGTCTAATATTTTTTTGTAAATAAAATCTGCAAAGCTTTTGTTATTTCATTTTAATTCTCTCTTCATGTTAAAGTTGTTCTGTGTGAATTGCGCACTCGAATGCAGTAACCCGCAAGCCATAGCACAATTGTGCAGATGAAAATCACATACATGCTTATGCTCTTTCATTTAGTCGTCACTGAGCAAGCGACGAATTAAGTTGTGCATATGTGTATTAATTTTTTCCTGGTTTTTGGTTTAGTTTTTTTGAGCACACGGAACGAAATTAAAGTTAAAATTTAATAAATTTCTACAGACAAAATATTGATAATATAATTATGGAAGCTAAGAAATATTTCGTGATGAAAAATGCTTTTCGCAATATGTAATGCATTTTATGTTATGAAACATTAAAAAATAATAGGGAAAATAGATTAAAAAGGCATTTTAATAGTATCCACAGATCTGTGAATAAATTTAATTTTGAATTTATACACTAAATTGTTGAATGGTTATTAAATTTTTACTTTTTATTTAAGTTTTTATTAAATTGCTTATTTACAAACAAAAAATGTCAAACAACTAATAACCACATCATGTATTGTATATAACAAAAGTTTTCTTCAAGTGCAAGTTTATTTTACTCTCATTTTTCTCACCAATACAAACATATTTTATTTTGCGGGACACTGTTTTAATGTAAGCTTGTGTGCTTTATGGCGCACAAATAAACACACACACTTAAAGGTAAATATGCCTTTATTTTGTTAAAAGTGAGAAGATAATGAATGCACCCTAAACACTTTAAGGGAATTATTAGTTCTATGTATGTACATGATTAGCATATTTGTTGGAATTTATTTTTCTTCAAAGCTTCTTTGCATAAAGTACTTTCTTAAAATATATGCAAGATAATCAGAACCACTTCTGGTGATTCTAATCTTCGAAATTTTATAAATTGAGGACATTTTTGTCTTCCCATAAAATGATAAGAAAATAATTTAACTGTTTATTTTGACATAAAATAATCTTTATTAATGTATTCTAGCATACATTTCGTAACAAAAGAAAAATTCGTGGTTAATTTTTCAATTACCATTCGAAGCTTTTTTTTAAATATATGTATGTATGTATATTAAGTAACATTTGTTTTTATTTTTCCCTTATTAAGTTCAATTCGACGAATCATTACGAATGTCCAAAAAGGTTAGTGTAATGTGTTTAATGGAAAATATATCTCTGTTTTTGCACAACTTTATAATATTATTTACGCTCATAATTGCATAATACTGGGTGGGCTAAAAGTTGGGGTTAAAATATTTAATAACTTTTTCGACCACCGTTTCCAGGTTCGCAATGATGGTCCCGTTTTAGAGCATTTGCCATAATGCCTTTTAAAATTTGTAGGTGTGGAGCTCGAATTTCCCCAACAATGTTGTCCTTGAGTTCAAGGCTTGTCTAGGGCTTGTTCACATATACTCACTTCTTCAAATAAAGTCAAAGAATATAGAGCGTACTGACAAATCCGGCGAACGCCCTGGCCAATTAATTTTCGATTTTATCGAAATTATTCTTTCTGCAAAAATTTTATTTAAAATTGCAATTTTGTTGCGGGCACTATGGGTAGTGGCTCCATCCCGTTCAAGAGCAGAACGTAAAAATGTTCTAACATAAGCCGATAATGCTTTTTTTAAGAACCCCATTGAAATGAGTTTCATCACTTATAATCAGATTTTCAATAAAGTTGATTACGTTTCTGGCCAACTGTTGAAATTTAGCTGCAAAATTTAGATGTTGCCGATGGTCTGCGGACTTTAATTCTTGCACCAATTGCATCTTATATGAGAATAAGAGTAAATATATTTTGAAATGCGCCGTAGTAAAGTACGTGCTGTTCTTAGCTGAACAGAAGACCGTAGATGTTTCTGGTGTTTCGTTCAAGTTCGTTTAAGTTCAATATTTTTCACAGTGCGAATTAAAAGTCGTCTACCAGTTCGAGGCTAATCTCTTACGATGCCATGTTGGTGGTATGGATGATCAACGATCATTGCGTTAAAATAATTGATCGGTAATTTTAATAGTAAAATTCCATTATTCTGGTTCTTTGTTCATTTGCGAATCTCTCCAATGTTTATTCTCCAGGTGGTATTCATATAATCTGGAAAAAAAAATTAAAAAAAAAATATATATAAAATTTTTTTATTAAATTTTTAATTTTAGAGATCCTACTGTAATCATATTAGGCACTCAGGGAATATTTTGACCATACTGAGCGCAACTTATTACTGCGATGATATTCACAACAATATCTACAAGCAGAATAATAATGGGACTTATCGTGGTTGGCATATTTCGACTTCGACTACGACAGTTTCATCCTAGATTAAAGAAAAGATGTTGCCGCGTTATTTAATCTCTTAGAAAAACGTCGTAGTAGGAGCCGAAATACGCCAACCACGATAAGGGGTAATATTTTATAGATACTTTCATGTACATATGTATGTGCACTAGAGTGGCCGTTAATTTTTTAAAATTTTTTTTATTTCTTGTAATCTCCCCCCAAAATCGGTTCAGTTTTATGTAAAAAAATACAAAAAATTTCGTACTGATAAGTTGTGTTTTAGGAAATACGTCCGGCCCTCAAAGTTGGCCCTCAAGCCCACATATTCAATGTAATTTTTGTTTGTTTATTTTATTTTGACTATATGTATATGTATGAAATAATTTAATATACATATATATATATAAGCTCTTATTGTACATGCTTAAAATAAAAAGTTTCCATATAAATATAATTTTGTTACATAAAATTGTTGGTATTTTGTTGGTTATTTTCCTCATTATTTTCTAAAATATTAATTTTAGCAAAAAACTCTTTGAGACTAATGTTGTTGACTTGAAGACCTAAAATATTTTCATATGTCATATTCTTGTAAAATAAATTTTTAAAAAGATAGTCATATGCAAAAAATTACATTGAAAAATGGGCTTGAAGGCCAACTTTGAGGGCTGGACGCACCCCCTAAAACACAACTTGTCGGTATGAAATTTTTTTATATTTTTTTTATATAAAACTGAACTGATTTGGGGAGTGAGAGTAGAAGAAATAAAAAAAGTCTCCATACAATTTACGGCCACTCTAATGTACACACATGTATTTTTGAGTAGCATACCTAATGAGTCGCCTATTGGCGAGTATTATTTTTGCGTTTCTTTCCAATAACATTCTGAAAATTCAAAGCTTTTTTGACGTTTCCTAGTAGCTACCCTGCCATCTCTATTTATTTGAACAAAAGCTTTCGAACTTGATTAACATTTGGGTGATTGTAGTGCTCTGCATTAACATGCTATTGGTGGAGTAAGTGTGTAATCAGCGTTGCCATAATATTTTTTTTGGAAAACTGAAAATTTAGAATAAAAAAACTGATTTTCATGTGGAAAAACTGCTCATATAAAACTCTTTAGTATTTTGTATATTTTGGGGGGAAGGGGTATTAACCATACGTCTATACCTGCCTTATTTTTATATCATGATTTGATAATGTTTGTCAAGTTGTTACGTTTTACTACCTCGAAAGCCTCATCGGAATCAGTTAAGAAAATATAGCTCTACAAATTTATAAAGTTTTTAATTAACTTGGAGGCTACACGATCAATTTTTTCTTCAATTTTTATTTCAAAGTTCAATACATTCACACTTTTTTACTACCACATTCATACATTTGGGAATTCAATACCAGGTGGACTTCAGTTTTTCTTTCAACGCTTCATTCAATTTGTCTTTCAATTTAACAACTGTTTTAAA
Source organism: Tachina grossa (assembly GCA_949987645.1). Lineage (NCBI taxonomy): Eukaryota > Metazoa > Arthropoda > Insecta > Diptera > Tachinidae > Tachina > Tachina grossa. The sequence goes on from OX465275.1 coordinate 35,404,900, forward strand.
ATAATTTTTGTGTTTATAAAAAATTTAAGACAGAAGTAATTTTCTTTGCTGAAATAAAATATTTAGGCGAAAATTTTTAATTGTTTCCTCGACGACGGCATTTTGAACATAGAATTAATCAAATTGCTTGCAGCCTACGTCACAACTTCAATTTTAGCAAATTTTGACAAACCATACGTGTGAAAAAATTGAAAGCCATTTATTGAACGTGTAGCCGCAAGGTAATTGCAATGGAAGTGTTTTAGTTGCACTATCGGATATTTCGCTTTAAATTACACCGGGAAATTCTTGTTTTCCGAATCAACCTAAAGAAGTGAGTGGATCAAAAATTCAATAAATATTCTAACTAAAATGTTTGCTTTTGTTTTTTAAGATTTTGTTTTATTTGAAGTGCACAATGATTGATTTATTTAATACACTTGTTTATCCAAAATAAAATGTTTTTTTTTCTGTGAATTACTGAAATTTTGCTAAGAGAGTTTTGAAAAAATGTGTATGGCTTCAAATTCTATAGGGTCTATCCTTTAATTTGGTATATATTTCGTCGTGTTTTATCTCATTCTATAAGGGATCGAATTATTTCAATGAAGAAACTTGTTTTTCTTTTTCAATAAGGTAGTGTGAATTTATATTAATAAAGGAAGTGTTACGTCCGTATAAACCCAACTTGCCAACAATCAGACCAAATTCCATAAAGAAAAACACAGTTTTCGTGTGAATTCTCTCTAGCTGTTGGAAAAAGTACTAATAAACCTTCACTATTATATTAAGCAAAATAAAAAAGTTAAAACAACTAAAATAAGAAACTTGAGATACAGTAAAAATTAAAAACTGCACAATTTATAGAAAACTTATTTTTTAAGCAAAAAACTGCAAAACTGCTCCATGCTTTAAAAAACTGCTAAAATCAGTTAAAACTGCACATTTGGCAACGCTGTGTGTAATTGAGAGGGTTTTTGTTGTTGTTTTGTTTCGGTTCCAAACAAAATAACCAACAACCACTCGCCTCAGTCTAGTCGCGAATTATTACAACGATACACATTCGATCTTTGAATTACGAGTAAATTGAAAGGAAAATGCATAAAAATTGATGCACAAAATTTCTTTGTTTAATACTTTTTTTTTAATTTTGCTAACCGTCATCTAAGGAAATGACAACAATTGCTTATCGAAGCGAGGACCATAACGGAACTGCTAGAAATACAATCCAATCCAACAAATAAAAACAAACAAATGAAATTTAAACAATTTCACTTAAAATCTTATAAATTTAAGAGGCATGAAAAGAAAGAGAACACAAAAAGATAAATTAAAACAAGAAATTCCACATAATATGTACTTATTATCTAGTTGTAATAATAAATTTAAAAAATCGATTTTTATTGTAGAAAAAAACCAGTTAAACTGTGATTTAATGATGCCTTTTGGCAATTTTATACGAGAAGAAAAAATTTATAAAAGAATCTCCTTGAAGAAATCGAAATAAATACTACATAATTTTAAAAACACACAAAATTATTTAGTGCTCAGTCAAAATGTTTTAATAAATGTAGGTAGCCTTTGTAATTTTTTCTTATGATTCATCCAAGAATAATTTAAATAAATAAATAAACAAAAAATATAGTAATAATAAGTGTACACAAGCTTATAAAATAAAAGCAAAATTAAATCATCAGATTCTCGTTCGTTCACGTACTTTAAAAAACGCACTTGAAACTGCCTTCAAAAAAAAAAAAAAAAAAATTATTACAAACAAATAGCTATAAAAATTAAACTTGAATCTACTAAAATTAATTAATTTTTGAATTTAATTATTTATTTGAGTATAATTTACATTGTTCATACTACGCCACACTTTGCCCTACGAACTTTAACCCCCTATTTTTGGTTTAGAGTTCGTTAGTGGGTCACAGAGAAAAAAGAACAAATAATAAAATAAAGTGAAAAACGTGACCTTATTTTGGTATAAAATCTACTTTGAGTCATAAACTGTATTTTACATGTTTTTAGTCTAATTTTTTAATCGGCTTTGAAAACCGCCCCAAACTACCACGACTGCAGCAAAGTATTAAAACAATACGAATAATACCTATCTATCATCAAAACAACTGCTAGAATTACAGTAAAAATATAAACATTTGGCTTTAAAGTTTAAAAATTTGTCTTGCAAATACATGAGTGTATTGAGTTTTCGTGATATACTGCTGAAAGCCTTTTGCTGCTGTAAATCAAATCAAAAGGCTGGTAAAAATGGGGTAAGTCATATTAATAAAGGGATTTGCTACATGCATACAATCAATATACAATATCGTCGGCTTGGAGTGTAAACCTGCTAATTCCACTTTTTATGACATATGACATTTTAATGTACTTCAAAAGATAAAGAGACGCTGCATCGCTCGGATACAAAATATACTTTAAGAAATTTATATAGTGAATGTTAACAGTTTTCTGTCTCTTCTGTAAAATTTTGTTGAATTGACTTATCAGGTTTACACTCTAAGACGACGATATGTGTGAATTAGGGATGGAAATTATAAACCCGATATTCATAAATGATTGTTAAGTTAAAAATATACTCTATACTTTGGCTTTTTTAAATCAAATTTGTGCGTTAGGGCAAAACATTAACTTTAATAATTCTTTATGAATAAAGACCTAATAAGTCTTGAATTAGCGCAATTAATGACAAAACATTTGCATATTTGTCTTTATTTGCAAAGTCTTATATTAGCTTATAAAATATAACGCTATGAAATTTTACTTAAATGTATTAGAACAACTAAATCTAATAATTGAATAAAGAAACTATTATGAACAGAAAATTTAAGAAAAATTGTCACAACAACCTCTAACAAGCTTTGGCAATTACATAATGAAATTTTATGAAACAACAAAAGATTCAGTGATTGTTTACTAAATTTCTTAGAGCCAGTTTTTGAGTTCTAGATGAAATATTTTATTAACTTTAATCTTTGTTTATAGGGTTCAGCTTATGGTTGAGTCTCACATTAATATTGGTGCAGTCAAATACATACAAAATATTTAAAAACAAAACAATTAACATATATAATTTTTCTTAATATTAACGCTTCGTTTCAAACTGCTTGTGCAAATATTGCACATATAGCAAGTCAGGATATATACTACAATATCTCAAAAGAGTCTGAAATTTTCCACTATAATTCATATATCTATGCTTAAAAGGAATAATAACATATGTAAGTAAACTTAAGAAAAAAATTGAGTTATATAGGGGCACGCTGGTGCAAAATTACATCCTGCACAAAGTTCTACAAACAGTGCTTGACACTTACGTGAAAACTCCGTGCCTCTAAAGAAGTTTATTTTATAAAAATATAAACAGAACTATGTTGGCATAAGTCTTTAGAAAAGTCCAATAAAATTTATAAGCGTCAGATTATACTAAAAACTACATTTCATAAAATCTTTGGGTTTATTCCTGAATATAGTAATCTTTACTTTACGACACAATAAGTTTAAACTATGTTTTGAGTTACGCTGCTATCGCATGTGGACACAGATATGCACCACGAAAAACCATTGCAGACTGGGAAGTGCAAATGTTTGCAACAGCAAACGACACAAAAAAATATTTTTCTCATTAATATTAAACTTTTTTTCATAAGAAAAGTATTCGTTCAAAATTGATAAAATTAAATCCCTTATTTAAGTCATTCCTATTTTCGATTTTTGTTTCTTATGTTAGTGCATATGTATGTTATGTGAAATTAGCAACTATTTTGTACCATAATTTTTAATTATTATCTGACAGATAATAAAGTTTCAAATGTTTGGCATGTCTGACATTTTTCCTATCGGTAAAAATAGATAAAGATTGTATTTCCTTTTTTTCCGAAACACACCTACTGGTGGGGATCCTAAAAATTTTATACTTGCTCGTATTTTTCCTTATTTAAAAATATATATCTATTTGGTATATCGTGTAACTTAAATTTTTTAAGTCAGACGAGGTATAAACGTTTTAGCTAAAGTATCTGCATGCAGAAACTACGTACGTAATTCATATACAATTTAGTATAAAGTTTCAAAATTCTTCTTTCGATCGGCCTCAACTCAAATTGCGTGCGTTGGGCTATAGATGTGAAGAAATCAAAAAGGGAAACTACAAAAATAATTTATGTACATAGTACATACATATGTGTACACTTCCAAATGTTGTTGGCCTAAAGGCCACGACACGGTTTTTTTAAAATTCGAAAAATTTAATTGAATTAACTGTATGTACATATGTACAAAATTTTACAATAGCCAGCCGATGACTAAATTTAATTTTTTCAATGAAATGCAATTAAAATTAATCATTTAGCCAAATAAAGATGTGTACATGGAACCATTTATTATATTATATATGCAATACATAAATATTTACATGTGTATACACATGTATATGTACATATATCTATTAAAGGGTTGCATTTGTATACTCGTTTGTATAGCCAAAACAAATATACCATGGTATGTACCATATAATTGTAGTGTGAGCGACAGAACTAGTATAAGAGTTATTGTGTGTGCGTGCTTTTCCAAATTAAAATACAATTGAAAACAAATAACAATTGCTTATTGTATTGCTGCTGAACAACTGATTGATCTGTTTTTGCTCAAAAAATACATATTGTAATCAGCGGTGCCGTTTTGGTTACTTGTAACCAAAATTGGTTACTTTTTTTTTCAATGTGTACTTGTGTACTTTTTTTCCATTTTGGTTACTTTATTTCAACACAAAAATAACCATTTTTTATACATATACAGGGTGGGCCAAAAGAAACCAAGGGGTGTAAAAGTTTAATAACTTTTTTGTTTATTAATTTTTTTTTATTTTTTCTTTCAGATTATATAGACAACACTTGGAGAATTTATAATGGAGAGGTTCACAACTGAACAGAGAACCAGAACAATAGAATTTTATTATTTATTTTTATTGAAAATTTGATTATGAGTGATGAAGCTCATTTTCATTTGAATGGCTTTGTTAATAAGCAGAACTGTAGGTTCTGGGGTTCTCAAAATCCAAGAGCCATTCATCAACGCCAATTCCACCCCATCAGGTGTACAGTATGGTGTGGGATCACATCTGAAAATGTCATTGGGCCCTACTTCTTCGAGAATGAAGATGGAAGTGCTGTAACCGTAAATGGAGAGCGGTATCGGTTTATGATAGAAAATTTTTTACGTCCTGCTCTTGAAAACAGACCTGGTATGTGGTTTCAGCAGGACGGAGCCACTGCCCATACTGCCCGAGACACAATGGCACTTTTAAGTCAAATTTTTGGAGAGCGAATAATTTCTCGAAATTCGGAAATTATTTGGCCAGCGCGATCGCCAGATTTGACAGCACCCGACTATTTTCTTTGGGGTTTTTTGAAGAAGCGAGTGTATGTGAACAAGCCAGAGACAATCCTTGAACTCAATGCAAACATTGTTGCAGAAATTCGAACGCTACAGCCACAAGTTTTGAAAGATGTTGTGGAAAATGCTCTAAAAAGAGCCCATCAGTGCGAAGCTGAAAACGGTGGTCATTTAAGAGACATCATTTTTCATACTTAGTGTAAAAAAATTTCCATTTTGTATGTTATATAATCTGAAAGAAAAAATAAAAAAAAGTTAATAAACAAAAAAGTTATTAAGCTTTTACACCCCTTGGTTTCTTTTGGCCCACCCTGTACATATGTACATATGTTGTATGTTAAATTTGCACATAACTAATTATCTTGATAAAAGATCACAATTTAAGCGTTTTTAATGCGTTGTAAATACAACACTGGTTAATCAACATAGCGTTTAAAACAAATACATATCTGTCTCTGAACATAACAAGCCTGGTTTCAAGCCTGCATTCGTGGTTGCAAAATGTTTAAACGTCAAACACTATCAGCCCAATTATGAATATTCCCGGGGAGTTTTCTCCCTTCCTTACCATTTGTTCCCGGGGAACAATCCTCCTATTCATAACAGCCGGGGAATAAGAAAATCCTGGAGAGAGTAAAATTTTCATCAGCTGTTTAATGTTTACATATTTTTTGCACTAACGCAAAAGTTCAACAATAGAAGTTTAATAAAAATGTTATGTTTTCATTGCCAATAAGATTGTGTGTTAATATAAGTATTTGTTTATGCTTAAATAAAAATTATATAAACCACTAACACTAACCATTCACAGGCATGCGTAATAACTTTGTGCTGAGAAAGTGGAGTGAAAACTGAGCCAGGTGCAGATGTAAATTGATTAAATTCCGAAGGACTGTGTGTACAAAGGAAATTGTAAATTTTATAAAGTTTTTCTTATCGGTCTTGATAATATTAGAAGGAAACAAATCTTCCATTTACCTATTATGTGAACTTAAAGGAGGCCTGCAAAATTGAGTAGTTTAGTATTTCTTCTGAATACAGAAGTGGTTTATGTTTTTGAAGTGCATGTGCGCAGGGTTTAGATAAAAATGCAAAAATACAAAAGGGAAATAATAATTCGGTATTTATTTAAACTTTTTGTTCTAAATAAATGCTTGTATATTTACTATTGTTTTGCAACATTTATTAATATGATTTTTAAATTTTTGCATTAGTTCCCTTCAAAATTTTTGGGGAGAAATCTATCAACAAATTCTCCCTCTCCCTCATATTTAGAATATCTACTTTTTTCCCGGGGAGTTTTCTCCCGGGGAAATTTTAATTCATAATAGGAGGAATGGGAAAAGGGAAAAAACTTCCGGGGAATTGCTATTCATAATTGGGCTGTATGTAAAAAGTTAAAAGAAAATTTTTTTTATATTTAAAGGCTCAGTTAGCCGACTGTAATGTAATGTAACTGTAACGTAGAAAACAGCTGATTGATATTTTTATGTGAAAAGTAGGTTATCTTCCATTACATCTCTATAGCCATTTTCATTACTTTTCACATAACAAAATCGATCAGCTGTTTCTTACTGTTGCAATTACGTTACATTACAGTCGGCTAACTGAGCTTCAAGTTTGAGAGCGTAACAAGCAGGGAACGAAACCGATCGGCTGTGAGTCGGCTAACAGCCGCTCCTGGCAGATTTTCTAAATTAGAAGTAAGTGCTGATATGGACATAGTTGATTTTTGGGACGCAGTTTCAAAACATACAAATGGATTGAACGAAAAATGTTTTTATGATTTGAATAATTTTGTACATAATTTAATGTCACTGCCACACAGTTCGGCTGCTGCTGAAAGGATATTTTCGCAGCTAAGTCTAGTCAAAACTAAATATAGGAATAAGCTCATTTTAAGGCTTTAAATTCAATAATGCAATCTAAAGAATTGTGCATCAATCGAAACAATTCCTATTATGTTTGGTCTGCCAAAGATTTGTTTTAATACTAACAAATTTAATACTTTGTCTATACAGTCTTGTGTTTTTATAACGAATTGTAATTAAATTACATATTATTTTTTTGTTACTAAAAATATTTTTGGTTTGGAATTTCTAATAACATTACCTGAAGTATTTTTGTTACAAAATTGATTTTATTGATTTTTAACACCCGACTAAAAAAAGGGGTGTTATAAGTTTGTAGTGTGTATCTGTGTGTCTGTCCGTGTCCACGTACAGGCCAAACGGCTGGACCGATTTTCATTTATTTTCTGTTTGAAAGATGACTTGATCGAGAGGGTTCTTAGCTATGTTTGAAGAAAATCGGTCCAGCCGTTTAGAAGATATAACATCTTTTCTGAAAAAAGTCGGGGGTTTTTTAAAATTTTTAATTTTTCTTATTAATTATAATAAGATATACTTATAAAACTGAAGTACAAATTTAAATGTAATGGTCCATTTATATTACCTATATATGATTTTGTAATAATACATATTAATATATTTATGTATGTATATTTTTCAACTGAAGTACAAATAAAACAGTATTTTAAATATATAAAAATTTTGGTTACTTTTTTATGCATTTGGTTACTTTTTTTTGTATTTTGGTTACAAAATTTTTTTGGTCGTGGCAACGCTGATTGTAATACAAATATATGAAAAAACCACTATTGGAACAAATACATGATGTGCAGATGTATGTGCGGACGTTCGTTATGTTATTTTGTGGCGCAGCCAAAGTATAGAGAGAGAAAGAGACAATTTTGCTCTGAGAGTAATTACAAATGCATGTGTTTCATGTACATGTATCATTTACTTACATATGTATTTGCAATTTTGCTTTCATTCATTCATTCATCAGCCAATTACATTTTTTCTCAACACATCATAAGGCACTTATGGTAAAAGCAGTTTTATGTATCTTATTTGCCTTAGAAAAACAAAAAAAAATAAATTTGTTGTTTTCATTTGCTCATTGCCCAACCATACAATAATTGCTTAAAAAATCAACATTTACAACTAGTATCAGAAAACGATAAATAACATATTTGTTCATACCAGAACCAAAAAACACGCAAAACTAGTGCAAACAGATGTATCTGTGCAATGCTATAATACCTATTGCTATTGTTGACTTTTGGGCAGACGACAAGAGATACATAACAAACCATACGTTTAAAGGAAAAAAAAATATTGAAATAAGAAATCTAAATTCATTAACGATAACGTCATTATTTATACACAAATCTAAGTTTTTTTTTAAGTATTCTTTCTTGCCTTATATTTTATGTGGTGGTTATCTCTACAAACACCCAATTTCTCATCCGTTCAGTGTTTTGATTAGAATTCAGAGACAGACATACTTATGTTTATTTTGTGTATACAAATGTATGTACAAGTCGTCGATAGTAATAACAGGTGTGCTTAATTATAAACCTGATGGTTTTTAAATATGTACCTTAAAATTTCATAACATTTGCTGTACATATGTAGTTTACTCACAATATTTCGTTAAAAAAAATAAATAAAAAATTACAATTGCCTGTAGTAAAAATCAAATTTCGAGTCATTTATGAATTCAATAATACTACAATAAATAGGCATTAAGTACGAGTATACGAAATATTCAATAATCTATATACATATATAATTTGTTAGTATGTCCGGATGTATGTCCTATTATTTTTCCGTACCTTTCTGAAGCCATTTGATGACAGAAAGAGCTAAAATTTGGCACACTCAAAGTACGAAAGATCGTGACGGAGCCAGATTTTTCAGATTTTCAGTCTGTGAGCGAAGGTCATGGCTATTCATTTTCGCCTGGCATAAAATCTTAAAACTAATATTATGTAAAATTTATCCCTATTCTTCCTGCCTTTCGCAAAAGGGGGACAAAAAATACTCGATCTTTTAAATTGTTTTGCAAAAACATTTGCCATACAATTCTACACTTCTCGTTGAAACCTTCATTGTGAACAGACAAATGTCTTTGCTATACGTCGTCCATTATTCATATCGAAAAATTAAGTGGGTTATACATTCGTCCATTTTCGGTTAACCGAAGAAAATGGTTTAATTTAACATGTAAATTTTTTATGCAAACGACCAGTTTTTATACAAAAAATTAAATGGTCTAAAGCACCCCATACACGTTTCAATTCAATTGTGAATTGAGTCTTTCAATTGAATTGATTGATTCTTGGCCACACACTTCATAAACTGAATTGAAAGATTTTCATTCAACTGTCAAATTTATATTTTTTTCACGATTACAAATTTAAAAATTTAAAACTTTTATTGCATTCATTCACTAATTTTAATATTTTTTTATTTAACATTCAATGAAATTAAATACAATTTTAAAAATACATAAATTTTTCTATACAAAATTAAGCTACAAACATAAATTTTGACAGCTAATAAAGAGACTCGAACATCGCTATTCCAGATGGGCATAGTTATTATTTCCATTTCCATACAAAAAATTGTTTATGAAAAAAATTAATGCACTATCGTGCATCGTACGTTTTTCATGGAAAAAATTTTTTCATGCAAAAACTTTAATGTACTATAAATCGTTCATTTCGTATGCAAAAAATTAAATGGAATATACATCGCATATTCTCCATGCAAAGAATTTAATGGACAATACATCGTCTATTTTTCATGCAAAAAATTTAATGGAGTATACTTCGTCAATTTTTCATGCAAAAAATTAAATGGACTATACATCGTTAATTTTTTATGCAAAATATTAAATGGACTATATACATCGTTTGGTTTTCATGCAAAAAAATTTTTTATGGACAAAATTACATTAATTTAATGCAATTTTTTATGAAAAAATCAAATAGACTATACATCGTGCAATCAATCATGCAAAAAATCAATTGGACTACACATCGTTCACTTTTCATGCAAAATATTAAATGGACCATACATTGTCAATTTTTCATGCAAAAAATTAAATGGTTTATACATCGTCCATTTTGCAATTTTTTATGAAAAAATTAAATGGACTATACATCGTCCCTTTTACATGCAAAAAATTAAATGGACTACACATCGTCCATTTTTCATGCAAACTATTAAATGGACTATACATCGTTAATTTTTCATGCAAAATTATAAAAAAATTTTCATGGACTATATATATATATACATCGTACATTTTGCAATTTTTTATGAAAAAATTAAATATACTATAATATACATCGTCTATTTTTCACGAACATATTAAATTTTGCAATTTTTTATGATTATGGTTTTTATTACATGAACTATACATCGTCCCTTTTTCATGCAAAAAATTAAATGGACTATACATAGTCCATTTTTCATGCAAAAAATCAAATGGACTATACATCGTTCATTTTTCATGTAAAATATTAAATGGACTATTAAACATCGTCCATTTTTCACGTAAAAAAATTTTTTATGAAAAAAATTAAATGGAATATACATCGTCCATTTTGCAATTTTTTATGAAAAAATTAAATATACTATACATCGTCTATTTTTCGTGCAAAATGTAAAATTTTGCAATCTTTTATGAAAAAATTAAATCGTGTATTTTTCATGCAAAATATTAAATAGACTATACATCGTCCATTTTGCAATTTTTTATGAAAAAATTGAATGGACTATACATCGTCCTTTTTTCATGCAAAAAATCAAATGGACTATACATCGTTCATTTTTCATGTAAAATATTAAATGGACTATTATACATCGTCCATTTTTCACGTAAAAAAATTTTTTATGAAAAAAATTAAATGGAATATACATCGTCCATTTTGCAATTTTTTATGAAAAAATTAAATATACTATACATCGTCTATTTTTCGTGCAAAATGTAAAATTTTGCAATCTTTTATGAAAAAATTAAATCGTGTATTTTTCATGCAAAATATTAAATAGACTATACATCGTCCATTTTGCAATTTTTTATGAAAAAATTGAATGGACTATACATCGTCCCTTTTTCATGCAAAAAATCAAATGGACTATACATCATTCATTTTGCAGTGAAAATATTAAATGGTTTCTATGGTCCATTTTTCATGCAAAAAAATTTTTAATGAAAAAAATTAAATGGACTATACATCGATCATTTTGCAAATTTTTATGAAAAAATTAAATGGACTATACATCGTCCTTTTTTCATGCAAAAAATTAAATTGACTATACCTCGTCCATTTTTCATGCAAAAAATCAAATGGACTACATATCGTTAATTTTTCATGCAAAATATTAACCCTTATCGGGAATAAAAGGCGAACAGTTTGTTCACGTGAAATATTTCCCGTGAACAAAAAAATGGCGAACAAAATTAGAAAATAGTATTCTAACACAACAACAACGCAAACATTGGCGATCACAATTTTAGGGAAAGGGAACACTTTTCACGTGAACTTTTATTCCCGATAAGGGTTATTAAATGGACTATATCGTCCATTTTTCATGCAAAAAATCAAATGGACTATTGATAATTTTTCATCTAAAATATTAAATGGACTATACATCGTCCATTTTGCAATTTTTTATGAAAAAATTAAAACTATACATCGTCTATTTTTCATCCAAAAAATCAAATGGACTATACATCGTCCATTTTGCAATTTTTTATGAAAAAATCAAATGGTTTATACATCGTCCATTTTTCATGCAAAAAATTTAATGGACTACACATCGTTAAATTTTCATGCAAAATATTATACATCGTTTTTTTCATGCAAAAAATTTTTTATGAAAAAAATTATATGGACTATACATCGTCCATTTTGCAATTTTTTATGAAAAAATTAAAACTATACATCGCGTTTTTTTCATGCAAAAAATCAAATGGACTATAGATCGTTCATTTTTCATGCAAAATATTAAATGGACTATACATCGTCCATTTTGCAATTTTTTATGAAAAAATTAAAACTATACATCGTCTATTTTTCATCCAAAAAATCAAATGGACTATACATCGTCCATTTTGCAATTTTTTATGAAAAAATCAAATGGTTTATACATCGTCCATTTTTCATGCAAAAAATTTAATGGACTACACATCGTTAAATTTTCATGCAAAATATTATACATCGTTTTTTTCATGCAAAAAATTTTTTATGAAAAAAATTATATGGACTATACATCGTCCATTTTGCAATTTTTTATGAAAAAATTAAAACTATACATCGCGTTTTTTTCATGCAAAAAATCAAATGGACTATAGATCGTTCATTTTTCATGCAAAATATTAAATGGCTATACATCGTCCATATTTCTTGCAAAAAATTTTTAATGAAAAAAATTAAATGGATGCAATTTTTTATGAAAAAATTAAATATACTATACATCGTCTATTTTTCGTGCAAAATGTAAAATTTTGCAATCTTTTATGAAAAAATTAAATATACTATACATCGTGTATTTTTCATGCAAAATATTAAATAGACTATACATCGTTCGTTTTGCAAATTTTTATGAAAAAATTAAATGGAATGTACATCGTCCCTTTTCCATGCAAAAAATTAAATGGACTATACATCGTCGATTTTTCATGCAAAAAATCAAATGGACTATACATCGTTCCTTTTTCATGCAAAAAAATTTTTAATGAAAAAAATTAAATTATACATCGTCCATTTTGCAATTTTTTATGAAAAAATTAAACAGACTATACATCGTGTATTTGTCATGCAAAAAATCAAATGGAATATACATCGTCCATTTTTCATGCAAAAAATCAAATGGACATCGTTAATTTTTCATAAAAAATATTAAATGGACTAAACATCGTCCACTTTTAATGCAAAAAATTAAATGGACTATATATCGTCCATTTTTCATGCAAAAAATCAAATGGACTATACATCATTAATTTTTCATGTAAAATATTAAATGGACTATATATACATCGTCCATTTTTCATGCAAAAAAATTTTTCATGAAAATAATTAAATGGACTATCATCGTCCATTTTGCAATTTTTTTTTTAAAGACGTTTTTTATTTATTGTATCTTCAAATGTGAACTAACAATAAGTATTCAAATCTTAATCTAAAGTATAATTATTAGGCCCAACCAATGTCGGACATAAACTAAGTGATAGTTATTAAGAATACATAAGTAGTGATAAGCAACAAAAAGAAAAAAGTGTTTTCAAGCAGCTTCATCATCTAGAGTGTTGAATATTAGAGCCCGTGTATCTCTCTTTTTTAAGCGGATGTGCCCAGTAAAGTTCAAAATATTACGAGCAAGCGGATTAGGATGTGACTAGAGTTTTGTTAGGTATTTGCCTGCGTATTTTGCAATTTCTTCAGTCACTAGTGTCATATTTAAATCACGATGTATATTTGAATTTTTGATGTACCATGGAGCCGACCTTATCAAGCGTAAAATTTTGTTTTGCCTTCGTTGGATTTTCTCAACATTTGAAGCTGAAGCAGTGCCTCATAGCTGAATTCCGTAGCACCATATTGGCTTTAAAAGCGACTTGTATATTAAAAGTTTGCAGTCTAGGCTGAGTGTTGAATTTCTACCAATCAGCCAATGTACCTGAGTTAATTTAAGTTTCATTTGTGATAGCTTAGAATCAATGTGGTGTTTTAATGTAAGTCGTCGATCAAGGTGTATACCAAGATATTTCACATGTGAATGTTGAGGAACAACTTGATTGTTAATCCGAATGAGGGAACAAGTAGCTCTTCGTAAGGTAAATGTTACTTGAACACACTTTTGTTCATTTACCTTAATTCTCCATAAGTTTAACCATAGTTCCATCTGGCTAATGTGTTCCTGGAGTTTGCGGGATGCCTTATCAGGATTTTCGTGCATAATAAGGCGGGCTGTATCGTCCGCAAATGTGGAAGTATGGATACTACTGCTCACAGGCATATCACAAGTATAAATCAAGTATAAAACTGGCCCCATAAAACTCCCCTGTGGTACACCCGATGAGATAGTTTCAGGCATACTCGTAAAGTCTCCTTCCACAACAGTGATCTTACGGGAAATAATGTAACTTTCCAAAAGATTTAAAATGTTTATTGGTAAGTAAGTTTTCAATTTTAAAATTAGGCCTTCATGCCACACTATCAAATGCCTGGGAAATGTCAATAAACAGCGCAGAACAATACTTTTTTTCTTCAAAAGTTCTTCTTATAAATTGAACCAATCTATGAGTTTGTTCAATGGTGCTATGCTGACTTCTAAAACCAAATTGATAGTCTGGTATGCACCTACTACTAATTAGAATTGGGGACAATTTTGTTTTGAGCAGTTTTTCGAAAAGCTTTGACATAGTTGATAGTACACTTATTGGCCTATATGACTCAGCCTTGGTTAGATCTTTGCCCGGCTTTGGAATCATTTTAACCTTGCCAAGATTCCAGCTGTGTGGATAATACTCCAGTCGTAAAATGGCATTAAATATGTATAATAGGATTCTCATTGCAATACGAGGCAAGTTTATCAGCATCTGGTTACTAATTCCATCAATACCCGGAGCTTTATTCGGGTTGAGTTCGGCAATTAATTTTTGTAAATCACGCGTCTTAAACTTTATGTGTTGAGGGGGTAGAGCGACTACACTCAGCAAATCAGCAACACCAGTAGATATGTTTGGCGTAAAAACGGATTTTAAGTGCTCAGCAAATATGTTACCTTTTTCAGTATCGCTTCTTGAACAACCTCCGGTAGATGTGCGTAGAGGTGGCTTATACTCAACGGGTGTTTTAACCTTTCTAGCAGCGCGCCACAAAGAGTAATTAGATGCTGGTGTGACATCAAGACCTTCCAGATAATTTTTAAGAGATGCAGTTTTTTCAGATGCAAGCAACTCTTGGAGTCGTTTAGTGCACTCTTTAAATCTGATTTTATTTTGGCAATGCTAGATTCTGAGATTTTTTGAACCCCAGCCAATTAACATGATTGATCATCTTCACATATGGGTCAGGTAAGTTACTTCTTAATGGGCTACAAATTGTAATGATCGTTGGCGAGTGATCGGACAAGAGATCAAGAGAAGCTTGAACCTGAATTAAATCCCTAGAGATATTTTTTATGACGCCAAAATCTATAACATCCGGATTTTTTTTTTGCAATTTTAAATGAAAAAATTAAATAGACTATACATCGTCCCTTTTTCATACAAAAAATCAAATGGACTATACATCGTCCCTTTTTCATGCAAAAAATCAAATGGACTATACATCATTCATTTTTCATGTAAAATATTAAAATGGACCATATCGTCCATTTTTCATGCAAAAAATTTTTTGATGAAAAAAATTAAATGGACTATACATCGTTCATTTTGCAAATTTTTATGAAAAAATTAAATGGACTATACATCGTCCCTTTTTCATACAAAAAATCAAATGGACTATACATCGTCCCTTTTTCATGCAAAACAATTAAATGGACTATACATCGTCCATTTTTCATACAAAAAATCAAATGGACTATACATCGTCCCTTTTTCATGCAAAAAATTAAATGGACTATACATCGTCCATTTTGCATTTTTTTATGAAAAAATTAAATAGGCTATTTTTCATGCAAAAAATCAAATGGACTATATATACATCGTTCATTTTTCATGCAAAAAAAATTTTTATGAAAAAAATTAAATGGACATCGTCTATTTTTCATGCAAAAAATTTTTTATAAAAAAAAATTAAATGGACTATACATCGGCCATTTTCACGCAAACAAATTTTTAATGAAAAAAATTAAATAGACTATACATCGTCCATTTTGCAATTTTTTATGAAAAAATTAAATAGGCTATTTTTCATGCAAAAAATCAAATGGACTATACATCGTTAATTTTTCATGCAAAATATTAAATGGACTATATATCGTACAATTATCATGAAAAAAATTTTTTTTATGAAAAAATTAAATAGACTATATATACATCGTCCATTTTGTCATGCAAAATATCAAATGGTTTATACATCGTCCATTTTTCATGCAAAAAATAAAATGGGCTATACATCGTCCATTTTTCATGCAAAAAATCCAATGGACTATACATCGTTCATTTTTCATAAAAAATATTAAATGGACTTAAACATCGTCCATTTTTCATGCAAAAAAATTTTTAATGAAAAAAATTAAATGGACTATATATACATCGTCCATTTCGCAATTTTTTATGAATAAATTAAATAGACTATACATCGTCTATTTTTCATGCAAAAAATCAAATGGGCTGTAGATTGTTAATTTTTCATGCAGAATATTAAATGGACTATACATCGTCCTTTTTTAATTTGAAAAAAAAATTTTTTTATGAAAAAATTAAATAGACTATACATCGTCTATTTTTCATGCAAAAAATCGTTAATTTTTCATGCAAGAAATCAAATGGACTGTACATCATTCATTTTTCATGCAAAAATTTTTTTATGAAAAAAATTAAATACATCGTCCATTTTACAATTTTTTATGAAAAAATTAAATGGTTTATACATCGTTTATTTTTCATGTAAAATATTAAATGGAATAACATCGTCCATTTTTCATGCAAAAAATCAAATGGACTATACATCGTTAATTTTTTATGCAAAATATTAAATGGACTATACATCGTCCGTTTTTAATGCAAAAAATTAAATAGACTATACATCGTCTATTTTTCATGCAAACAAATCGTTAATTTTTCATGCAATAAATCGAATGGACTATACATCGTTTATTTCTTATGCAAAATATTAAATGGACTATACATCGTTCATTTTTCATGCAAAAAATCGTTCATTTTTCATGCAATAAATCAAATGGACTATACATCGTCCATTTTTCATGCAAAAAATCAAATGGACCATACATCGTTCATTTTTCAGTTAAAATATTAAATGGTTTATACATCGTCCATTTTTCATGCAAAAAAATTTCTAATAAAAAAAATTAAATGGACTTTACATCGTCCATTTTGCAATTTTTTATGAAAAAATTAAATACGCTATACTTCGTCTATTTTTCATGCAAAAAATCAAATAGTTTATACATCGTTAATTTTTCATGCAAAATATTAAATGGACTATGTCGCCGCCACTGCCTTATGTATTACTTTCCCGTTTCTTTAAACTCTTTTATATTAATCATAAGGATATACTACATAAACACATATGTACTTATATGCATACATTATCTACTTTAATATCAAACATATACATATTTACTGCGTAATAACTGTAACGTCGCGTGATGTAAAGTTACGAAAAGGTTAAAAAGTTTATAAGAATCACTCTGAGTAAAACCGTTCACGCGACGATACAAATTTTTTTAAAGCTTACTATTGGATCATTGAATAAATGAAGTTTGCTATGAAAAATTGTATTTAATTTCACTCAGAGCTAACTAAATAAAATTAACAAAATCTTTAAAAAATTTTTTTTAAAAAGAAACGTGTGTCGGTCGGTTTATAAATTAAACTTATATATACATACGTATATATTAAACTAATAATAACATGCCCGATTATAATTGCAAAAAATGCAGCTCAGTGGACACTGATAGGATGGTTCAGTGCGACACCTGCGACAGTTGGTTTCATTTCGAATGCGTTAATGTAAACAGTGACGTCGCAAATATTAGCTGGAGTTGTGACCTCTGCGGCCGTCAGCCTGCAGTCGTTATTAGTACACCAACCGCTCATGATTCCCATAACAAAACTAACATGCTGTGTGTGGAACAAGCCGCTGGTACAACTCAAGTCACATTACCCACACCATCTACGATGACTACGCTAAAACCTACCACTGTAACTGGAACTCAAGGCACAACATCTACCACTTTCAGCTACAACCCAGGCAATGTTTTAACATGGAGCAACACTTTTTTGCAATGTAATTCTTCAAGCTTCGCACGGGAACATAACCCCCCATTAAACCCAATAGAAGAAACTCAACAGCGGCAATCTAAAGAAACTTCACGTAAGCAACGTGACCTGCAGCTACGTTTGCTAGAAGAGGAAAATGAACTACAAAAAAGGTACCTGGAACGAAAATACGAAATCCTGGCACAAAACGAGGGTGATACACATACCGCGAGTGGTACCTCACAAAATTTTTTATCGAATCAACCTACACCCTTACAATTAGCAGCAAGGCAGGCGATTCCAAAAGATCTTCCAATATTCGACGGAAGCCCAGAAGATTGGCCACTATTTTTGAGTAGTTTTAATAATAGCACTGAAATTGCGGGATACTCCGATGCTGAAAACCTTATACGTCTGCAAGCCTGTCTGCGTGGAAAGGCAAAGGATTTGGTAAGAAGCAGATTATTTTTACCCTCCATGGTACCCGAAATTATACGAACTCTCGAAATGTGCTACGGCAGACCAGAATACATCATCGAAAGTTTGATAGAAAAAACTCGTAAATTTCCACCACCGAAAGATAAATTGGAGAACTTCATAGAATATGCTCTCATGGTCAGAAATCTTTGTGCCACAATGGAAGCATGTTCCATGCAAGCCCACCTCAACAACCCTATGCTAGTCAAGGAACTTGTGGAAAAACTTCCGAATACTCATAAATTAAACTGGGCAATGTACTCGAAGCACTACAACGAAATACCGATAGTTAAAGTTTTTAGTGATTGGATGTACGAAATTGCAATGGCAGCCAGTCAGGTAGTATCTCCATCGATAAATAGACGCAACGTCCCTATGAACCTTCATATCACGGAGGCAAAAAAGAGTCCAACAGGCCAAACGACGACTTGTGCAATGTGCGATAGTGAAACTCACAAAATACAAAACTGTGAAGAGTTTAAAAACGCAACCTTGGATGAAAAATGGTCTATAGTGAACTCAAAAAGACTTTGCCGACAGTGCCTCAATTTCCATCGTCGCAAGTGTTTCTTCAACAGGCCTTGTGGTATCGACAATTGTCTCGCTAAACATCATCAACTGATGCACAAACAAAACAACACAGGGTCACCTGAACATCATACCGTCTTTAACGAAAAGGAAAGTTTGGTAAACGCTCACAATAATATTAAAGATGATATTAATCTACTTTTCAGATTTATTCCTATACGTCTACATGGCAAGTATAAAACCCTGGAGATATTCGCTTTTTTAGACGAGGGGTCGTCCGTGACGTTAATTGAACACGACCTTTTTAAAGAACTAAGTCTAGAAGGTATCGAAGAGTCTTTGACTCTTAAATGGACTGGTCAAACTACCCGTAATGAAGAAGGATCAATACGATTTTCGGTTTTTGCGTCAGGTGTAGAAAGTAAAACACAATTTATGTTAAACGACGTGCATACTATTAAAAATCTTGACATACCAACTCAATCAATGAATATGAATCAAATGGTTAAAAAATACCCCTATTTAAAGGGTTTGCCATTGAAATCATACGAAAATGCAAAACCAAAAATCTTGATCGGGGTGAACAATTGGAGACTTGCTGTCCCACTAAAAATTCGCGAAGGTAGACGGAATCAACCGATAGCATCAAAAACGCGCTTAGGCTGGTCCTTACAAGGTTGCACCCCAAAAAACACGACAGCAGTCTTCGTAAATCTACACACGTGCGAGTGTCAAAAACAATACCAAGCCTTACACGAACATATAAAAACCTACTTCTCAATTGAGACCTCCCCAGAAAAGAGTATATTGTCGCATGAAAACCAGAAAGCTCTAAAAATAATGGAAGACACATGCAGAAAAAAACAAGGACAGTATGAGATAGGCTTGTTATGGAAAAGTACCAGCCCCCAATTACCAGACAGCTATAACTCTGCGGTACATAGACTGAGGTGCCTACACAATAAATTTAAAAAAGACAAAGATCTACGCATCACAATGCAGAATGAAATAGCCAAGCTTGTCAGCAAAGGCTATGCGAGGAAGTTATCTCAAGTAGAACTCGAAACACATTCCAATCCAGTTTGGTACCTGCCTATATTTGTTACGTTAAATCCAAACAAGCCGGGGAAAGTACGTTTAGTCTGGGACGCAGCAGCGAAAGTTAATGGCACATCGCTCAATGACTTCTTAATGACCGGACCAGACATGTTAAGGCCACTTTTCGATATCTTGGTCGATTTTCGTGCAGGGGAAATAGCTGTCTGCGCAGACATCTCCGAAATGTTCCATCGCATAAATGTTCGCGATGAGGATATGCAGGCGCAGCGTTTTTTGTGGTACGACGACTTTCAAAGCCAAGAAACTCCAAGCGTGTATGTGATGCGAGCTCTCACCTTTGGTATATCATGCGCACCTTGTATAGCACATTTCATTCGTAACAAGAACGCAGATAAATTTGTTACAGATTATCCCCGTGCAGTGGAAGCAATCAAATTTCATCATTACGTAGACGATTTAATTGATAGCGTAGACACGTATGACGAAGCTTTACAACTTGCATCAAACGTCAAATCTATTCACGCCGCAGCAGGTTTCAGCATGCATAACTGGACAACAAATTGTGCCACTTTGCAAAGTCAGTTCTGTATCGATAATAATAAAGATCAAGTTTCCCACAATTTCGGCGCCGTGGAAAAAATATTGGGAATGTACTGGGAACCTAAGAACGACGTTTTCAAATATATTTGTAAATTTTCCAAGCTTAAAAGAGATGTATTTCGCGACGAAATAATACCAACGAAAAGAGAAGTTTTACAAGTATTAATGGCCATATTTGACCCGCTTGGACTTCTGTCAGTCTACACAATAAGTCTTAAAATTCTTCTTCAAGATATATGGCGTTCAAAGATCAAATGGGACGATAAATTGACAACCGACTTATACAGTAAATGGTGTCAATGGAAATTAAAAGTGCCAGACATATCAAACGTTTCAATCCCACGCTACTACTCATGCCTTCTCCCAACCGCTAGCAATATTGAGTTACACACGTTTGTAGACGCCGGAGAATATGCCTATGCAACGGCATGTTACCTTCGAGTTCTACGCAACACTGATGTTGATGTATCACTTATAGCCGCCAAGTGCAAGGTGGCACCATTAAACCCTATATCCATACCAAGAATGGAATTACAAGCCGCGGTTATCGGCGTAAGGTTAGCCTCAAAAATTCTTAATAGTAGACGTATTAAGTTCAACAGATGTTGTTGGTGGACAGATTCAAAAACAGTGCTGAACTGGTTATCAATGGACCCTCGAAATTTTAAACCTTTCGTAATGCATCGTGTAGGTGAAATCTTAGAGACTACAAACCTCTCACAATGGAACTGGGTTCCATCGAAATCGAATCCTGCCGACGCAGCCACAAAAATCTCAAAGGTAAATAATAACCAATGGTTTAATGGACCCCAATTTTTGAAATAAATAGAAGAAAACTGGCCCGCACTTCCAAACTCCAATCATCCAAAGCTAGATATCGAAAAAACCAGTAATGAGACATGTGAGCTGCGCCACAATGTTTTTCATATTCTCAAAGAAAAATATATCGAACCCAACATCAATTATTTCTCATGCTGGAGAAAACTTTATAGAGCTATCGGAACATTTATACTCTATATAAATCGGCTTAAATTCATCGCAAGTAAGATCGAACCACCAGCAGAGATGAGTTCTCATATGATTCAACAGTCAAAGAATATTTTGTACAAAATAGCCCAACATATCGAATTCGGAGAAGATATTGCAGACATCTGCAGAAACAAAAATGTAAGTAAAAATAGCAAAATAAAGCAACTTAATCCATTTCTAGATGAACACGGTGTTCTGCGAGGTGAAGGGAGAGCGCAGTCATTAAATTGTAATCGCCCAGTTATACTAGCCCATAATCACTACGTAACGTTTTTAATCGTTCGTTACTATCATGAACTATACCACCACTGTTTTCATGAAACTATCATCAACCACATAAGAGGTAAATATTACATTCCTCGCCTACGCGTGCTATACAAAATGGTACGCAAAGAATGTCAACGCTGTAAAAACACGTCGAGCTTACCCGTGATACCCCAGATGAGTACACAGCCATACGCCAGACTAGCTTACTTTGAAAGACCATTTACGTTCGTTGGTATCGACTTTTTCGGCCCCTATTATGTCATTGTGGGAAGGCACAAGGAGAAGAGATGGGGAGTGGTATTCACCTGCTTAACTGTTCGAGCAATACACGTAGAAGTAGCGCACAGTTTAGATATGAACTCGTGTATAATGTGTATTTCTAATTTCATAAGCCGGCGAGGAATGCCCAGGGAAATTTTCACAGACAACGGTACCAACTTTAAGGCCACAGCGAAGGTCTTCAAAGAAGAGCAAAAACGTTTAAATCTAAGTGAAGTTACCAATAAATTCGAAGAAATTAAGTGGACGTTTAACCCACCTACTGCGCCCCACATGGGAGGAGCTTGGGAACGAATGGTGAAGTCTATCAAAACGGTCCTAAATGCTGCATTGCCTAACTTCAAGTTCAATGACGAAAGTTTCAGAAGTGCCCTACATGAAGCCGAATTTATAATCAACTCACCAACCAGCCGCAGTGGGCAGCGTAGTTGTTTTAGTCGACGAAAATCTGCCCCGACACAACTGGCCGAAGGGTATAATCATAGAAACTTGCACTGCAAAACACGGGCAAGTTCGCCGAGTTAAAGTTAAAACATCAACTACTATTTTGGAAAGACCCATTTCGAAAGTGGCTATTTTGGATGTCGGCGTCTAATTAGAAGGTAAACTCATCGCTACCGATTCCTTAACGTGGGGGAGAATGTCGCCGCCACTGCCTTATGTATTACTTTCCCGTTTCTTTAAACTCTTTTATATTAATCATAAGGATATACTACATAAACACATATGTACTTATATGCATACATTATCTACTTTAATATCAAACATATACATATTTACTGCGTAATAACTGTAACGTCGCGTGATGTAAAGTTACGAAAAGGTTAAAAAGTTTATAAGAATCACTCTGAGTAAAACCGTTCACGCGACGATACAAATTTTTTTAAAGCTTACTATTGGATCATTGAATAAATGAAGTTTGCTATGAAAAATTGTATTTAATTTCACTCAGAGCTAACTAAATAAAATTAACAGACTATACATCGTCCACTTTGCAATTTTTTATGAAAAAATTAAATGGACTATACATCGTCCATTTTTCATGCAAAAAATCAAATGGACTATACATCGTTCATTTTGCAGTTAAAATATTAAATGGTTTCTACATCGTCCATTTTTCATGCAAAAAAATTTTTAATGAAAAAAATTAAATGGACTATACATCGTTCATTTTGCAAATTTTTATGAAAAAATTAAATGGACTATACATCGTCCCTTTTTCATGCAAAAAAATTAAATGGACTATACATCGTCCATTTTTCATGCAAAAAATCAAATGGTTTATAAATCGTTAATTTTTCATGCAAAATATTAAATGAACTATACATCGTCCACTTTGCAATTTTTTATGAAAAAATTAAATGGACTATACATCGTCCCTTTTTCATGCAAAAAATCAAATGGACTATACATCGTTCATTTTGCAGTTAAAATATTAAATGGTTTCTACATCGTCCATTTTTCATGCAAAAAAATTTTTAATGAAAAAAATTAAATGGACTATACATCGTTCATTTTGCAAATTTTTATGAAAAAATTAAATGGACTATACATCGTCCCTTTTTCATGCAAAAAATCAAATGGATTATACATCGTTCATTTTGCAGTTAAAATATTAAATGGTTTCTACATCGTCCATTTTTCATGCAAAAAAATTTTTAATGAAAAAAATTAAATGGACTATACATCGTTCATTTTGCAAATTTTTATGAAAAAATTAAATGGACTATACATCGTCCCTTTTTCATGCAAAAAAATTAAATGGACTATACATCGTCCATTTTTCATGCAAAAAATCAAATGGTTTATAAATCGTTAATTTTTCATGCAAAATATTAAATGGACTATACATCGTCCACTTTGCAATTTTTTATGAAAAAATTAAGTGGACTATACATCGTCCCTTTTTCATGAAAAAAATCAAATGGACTATACATCGTTCATTTTGCAGTTAAAATATTAAATGGTTTCTACATCGTCCATTTTTCATGCAAAAAAATTTTTAATGAAAAAAATTAAATGGACTATATATACATCGTTCATTTTGCAAATTTTTATGAAAAAATTAAATTAAAATTAATCGTCCCTTTTTCATGCAAAAAATCAAATGGTTTATAAATCGTTAATTTTTCATGCAAAATATTAAATGGACTATACATCGTCCACTTTGCAATTTTTTATGAAAAAATTAAATGGACTATACATCGTCCCTTTTTCATGCAAAAAATCAAATGGACTATACATCGTTCATTTTGCAGTTAAAATATTAAATGGTTTCTACATCGTCCATTTTTCATGCAAAAAAATTTTTAATGAAAAAATTAAATGGACTATACATCGTTCATTTTGCAAATTTTTATGAAAAAATTAAATGGACTATACATCGTCCCTTTTTCATGCAAAAAATCAAATGGACTATACATCGTTCATTTTGCAGTTAAAATATTAAATGGTTTCTACATCGTCCATTTTTCATGCAAAAAAATTTTTAATGAAAAAATTAAATGGACTATACATTGTTCATTTTGCAAATTTTTATGAAAAAATTAAATGGACTATACATCGTCCCTTTTTCATGCAAAAATCAAATGGTTTATAAATCGTTAATTTTTCATGCAAAATATTAAATGGACTATACATCGTCCACTTTGCAATTTTTTATGAAAAAATTAAATGGACTATACATCGTCCCTTTTTCATGCAAAAAATCAAATGGACTATACATCGTTCATTTTGCAGTTAAAATATTAAATGGTTTCTACATCGTCCATTTTTCATGCAAAAAAATTTTTAATGAAAAAATTAAATGGACTATACATCGTTCATTTTGCAAATTTTTATGAAAAAATTAAATGGACTATACATCGTCCCTTTTTCATGCAAAAAAATTAAATGGACTATACATCGTCCATTTTTCATGCAAAAAATCAAATGGTTTATAAATCGTTAATTTTTCATGCAAAATATTAAATGAACTATACATCGTCCACTTTGCAATTTTTTATGAAAAAATTAAATGGACTATACATCGTCCCTTTTTCATGCAAAAAATCAAATGGACTATACATCGTTCATTTTGCAGTTAAAATATTAAATGGTTTCTACATCGTCCATTTTTCATGCAAAAAAATTTTTAATGAAAAAAATTAAATGGACTATACATCGTTCATTTTGCAAATTTTTATGAAAAAATTAAATGGACTATACATCGTCCCTTTTTCATGCAAAAAATCAAATGGATTATACATCGTTCATTTTGCAGTTAAAATATTAAATGGTTTCTACATCGTCCATTTTTCATGCAAAAAAATTTTTAATGAAAAAAATTAAATGGACTATACATCGTTCATTTTGCAAATTTTTATGAAAAAATTAAATGGACTATACATCGTCCCTTTTTCATGCAAAAAAATTAAATGGACTATACATCGTCCATTTTTCATGCAAAAAATCAAATGGTTTATAAATCGTTAATTTTTCATGCAAAATATTAAATGGACTATACATCGTCCACTTTGCAATTTTTTATGAAAAAATTAAGTGGACTATACATCGTCCCTTTTTCATGAAAAAAATCAAATGGACTATACATCGTTCATTTTGCAGTTAAAATATTAAATGGTTTCTACATCGTCCATTTTTCATGCAAAAAAATTTTTAATGAAAAAAATTAAATGGACTATATATACATCGTTCATTTTGCAAATTTTTATGAAAAAATTAAATTAAAATTAATCGTCCCTTTTTCATGCAAAAAATCAAATGGTTTATAAATCGTTAATTTTTCATGCAAAATATTAAATGGACTATACATCGTCCACTTTGCAATTTTTTATGAAAAAATTAAATGGACTATACATCGTCCCTTTTTCATGCAAAAAATCAAATGGACTATACATCGTTCATTTTGCAGTTAAAATATTAAATGGTTTCTACATTGTCCATTTTTCATGCAAAAAAATTTTTAATGAAAAAATTAAATGGACTATACATCGTTCATTTTGCAAATTTTTATGAAAAAATTAAATGGACTATACATCGTCCCTTTTTCATGCAAAAAATCAAATGGACTATACATCGTTCATTTTGCAGTTAAAATATTAAATGGTTTCTACATCGTCCATTTTTCATGCAAAAAAATTTTTAATGAAAAAATTAAATGGACTATACATTGTTCATTTTGCAAATTTTTATGAAAAAATTAAATGGACTATACATCGTCCCTTTTTCATGCAAAAATCAAATGGTTTATAAATCGTTAATTTTTCATGCAAAATATTAAATGGACTATACATCGTCCACTTTGCAATTTTTTATGAAAAAATTAAATGGACTATACATCGTCCCTTTTTCATGCAAAAAATCAAATGGACTATACATCGTTCATTTTGCAGTTAAAATATTAAATGGTTTCTACATCGTCCATTTTTCATGCAAAAAAATTTTTAATGAAAAAATTAAATGGACTATACATCGTTCATTTTGCAAATTTTTATGAAAAAATTAAATGGACTATACATCGTCCCTTTTTCATGCAAAAAAATTAAATGGACTATACATCGTCCATTTTTCATGCAAAAAATCAAATGGTTTATAAATCGTTAATTTTTCATGCAAAATATTAAATGAACTATACATCGTCCACTTTGCAATTTTTTATGAAAAAATTAAATGGACTATACATCGTCCCTTTTTCATGCAAAAAATCAAATGGACTATACATCGTTCATTTTGCAGTTAAAATATTAAATGGTTTCTACATCGTCCATTTTTCATGCAAAAAAATTTTTAATGAAAAAAATTAAATGGACTATACATCGTTCATTTTGCAAATTTTTATGAAAAAATTAAATGGACTATACATCGTCCCTTTTTCATGCAAAAAATCAAATGGATTATACATCGTTCATTTTGCAGTTAAAATATTAAATGGTTTCTACATCGTCCATTTTTCATGCAAAAAAATTTTTAATGAAAAAAATTAAATGGACTATACATCGTTCATTTTGCAAATTTTTATGAAAAAATTAAATGCACTATACATCGTCCCTTTTTCATGCAAAAAAATTAAATGGACTATACATCGTCCATTTTTCATGCAAAAAATCAAATGGTTTATAAATCGTTAATTTTTCATGCAAAATATTAAATGGACTATACATCGTCCACTTTGCAATTTTTTATGAAAAAATTAAGTGGACTATACATCGTCCCTTTTTCATGAAAAAAATCAAATGGACTATACATCGTTCATTTTGCAGTTAAAATATTAAATGGTTTCTACATCGTCCATTTTTCATGCAAAAAAATTTTTAATGAAAAAAATTAAATGGACTATATATACATCGTTCATTTTGCAAATTTTTATGAAAAAATTAAATGGACTATACATCGTCCCTTTTTCATGCAAAAAATCAAATGGTTTATAAATCGTTAATTTTTCATGCAAAATATTAAATGGACTATACATCGTCCACTTTGCAATTTTTTATGAAAAAATTAAATGGACTATACATCGTCCCTTTTTCATGCAAAAAATCAAATGGACTATACATCGTTCATTTTGCAGTTAAAATATTAAATGGTTTCTACATCGTCCATTTTTCATGCAAAAAAATTTTTAATGAAAAAATTAAATGGACTATACATCGTTCATTTTGCAATTTTTTATGAAAAAATTAAATGGACTATACATCGTCCCTTTTTCATGCAAAAAATCAAATGGACTATACATCGTTCATTTTGCAGTTAAAATATTAAATGGTTTCTACATCGTCCATTTTTCATGCAAAAAAATTTTTAATGAAAAAATTAAATGGACTATACATTGTTCATTTTGCAAATTTTTATGAAAAAATTAAATGGACTATACATCGTCCCTTTTTCATGCAAAAATCAAATGGTTTATAAATCGTTAATTTTTCATGCAAAATATTAAATGGACTATACATCGTCCACTTTGCAATTTTTTATGAAAAAATTAAATGGACTATACATCGTCCCTTTTTCATGCAAAAAATCAAATGGACTATACATCGTTCATTTTGCAGTTAAAATATTAAATGGTTTCTACATCGTCCATTTTTCATGCAAAAAAATTTTTAATGAAAAAATTAAATGGACTATACATCGTTCATTTTGCAAATTTTTATGAAAAAATTAAGTGGACTATACATCGTCCCTTTTTCATGCAAAAAATCAAATGGACTATACATCGTTCATTTTGCAGTTAAAATATTAAATGTTTTCTACATCGTCCATTTTTCATGCAAAAAAATTTTTAATGAAAAAATTAAATGGACTATACATCGTTCATTTTGCAATTTTTTATGAAAAAATTAAATGGACTATACATCGTCCCTTTTTCATGCAAAAAATCAAATGGAATTATACATCGTTCATTTTGCAGTTAAAATATTAAATGGTTTCTACATCGTCCATTTTTCATGCAAAAAAATTTTTAATGAAAAAATTAAATGGACTATTCAAAAATTCTTAATAGTAGACGTATTAAGTTCAACAGATGTTGTTGGTGGACAGATTCAAAAACAGTGCTGAACTGGTTATCAATGGACCCTCGAAATTTTAAACCTTTCGTAATGCATCGTGTAGGTGAAATCTTAGAGACTACAAACCTCTCACAATGGAACTGGGTTCCATCGAAATCGAATCCTGCCGACGCAGCCACAAAAATCTCAAAGGTAAATAATAACCAATGGTTTAATGGACCCCAATTTTTGAAATAAATAGAAGAAAACTGGCCCGCACTTCCAAACTCCAATCATCCAAAGCTAGATATCGAAAAAACCAGTAATGAGACATGTGAGCTGCGCCACAATGTTTTTCATATTCTCAAAGAAAAATATATCGAACCCAACATCAATTATTTCTCATGCTGGAGAAAACTTTATAGAGCTATCGGAACATTTATACTCTATATAAATCGGCTTAAATTCATCGCAAGTAAGATCGAACCACCAGCAGAGATGAGTTCTCATATGATTCAACAGTCAAAGAATATTTTGTACAAAATAGCCCAACATATCGAATTCGGAGAAGATATTGCAGACATCTGCAGAAACAAAAATGTAAGTAAAAATAGCAAAATAAAGCAACTTAATCCATTTCTAGATGAACACGGTGTTCTGCGAGGTGAAGGGAGAGCGCAGTCATTAAATTGTAATCGCCCAGTTATACTAGCCCATAATCACTACGTAACGTTTTTAATCGTTCGTTACTATCATGAACTATACCACCACTGTTTTCATGAAACTATCATCAACCACATAAGAGGTAAATATTACATTCCTCGCCTACGCGTGCTATACAAAATGGTACGCAAAGAATGTCAACGCTGTAAAAACACGTCGAGCTTACCCGTGATACCCCAGATGAGTACACAGCCATACGCCAGACTAGCTTACTTTGAAAGACCATTTACGTTCGTTGGTATCGACTTTTTCGGCCCCTATTATGTCATTGTGGGAAGGCACAAGGAGAAGAGATGGGGAGTGGTATTCACCTGCTTAACTGTTCGAGCAATACACGTAGAAGTAGCGCACAGTTTAGATATGAACTCGTGTATAATGTGTATTTCTAATTTCATAAGCCGGCGAGGAATGCCCAGGGAAATTTTCACAGACAACGGTACCAACTTTAAGGCCACAGCGAAGGTCTTCAAAGAAGAGCAAAAACGTTTAAATCTAAGTGAAGTTACCAATAAATTCGAAGAAATTAAGTGGACGTTTAACCCACCTACTGCGCCCCACATGGGAGGAGCTTGGGAACGAATGGTGAAGTCTATCAAAACGGTCCTAAATGCTGCATTGCCTAACTTCAAGTTCAATGACGAAAGTTTCAGAAGTGCCCTACATGAAGCCGAATTTATAATCAACTCACCAACCAGCCGCAGTGGGCAGCGTAGTTGTTTTAGTCGACGAAAATCTGCCCCGACACAACTGGCCGAAGGGTATAATCATAGAAACTTGCACTGCAAAACACGGGCAAGTTCGCCGAGTTAAAGTTAAAACATCAACTACTATTTTGGAAAGACCCATTTCGAAAGTGGCTATTTTGGATGTCGGCGTCTAATTAGAAGGTAAATCAAATGGATTATACATCGTTCATTTTGCAGTTAAAATATTAAATGGTTTCTACATCGTCCATTTTTCATGCAAAAAAATTTTTAATGAAAAAAATTAAATGGACTATACATCGTTCATTTTGCAAATTTTTATGAAAAAATTAAATGGACTATACATCGTCCATTTTTCATGCAAAAAATCAAATGGTTTATAAATCGTTAATTTTTCATGCAAAATATTAAATGGACTATACATCGTCCACTTTGCAATTTTTTATGAAAAAATTAAGTGGACTATACATCGTCCCTTTTTCATGAAAAAAATCAAATGGACTATACATCGTTCATTTTGCAGTTAAAATATTAAATGGTTTCTACATCGTCCATTTTTCATGCAAAAAAATTTTTAATGAAAAAAATTAAATGGACTATATATACATCGTTCATTTTGCAAATTTTTATGAAAAAATTAAATTAAAATTAATCGTCCCTTTTTCATGCAAAAAATCAAATGGTTTATAAATCGTTAATTTTTCATGCAAAATATTAAATGGACTATACATCGTCCACTTTGCAATTTTTTATGAAAAAATTAAATGGACTATACATCGTCCCTTTTTCATGCAAAAAATCAAATGGACTATACATCGTTCATTTTGCAGTTAAAATATTAAATGGTTTCTACATCGTCCATTTTTCATGCAAAAAAATTTTTAATGAAAAAATTAAATGGACTATACATCGTTCATTTTGCAATTTTTTATGAAAAAATTAAATGGACTATACATCGTCCCTTTTTCATGCAAAAAATCAAATGGACTATACATCGTTCATTTTGCAGTTAAAATATTAAATGGTTTCTACATCGTCCATTTTTCATGCAAAAAAATTTTTAATGAAAAAATTAAATGGACTATACATTGTTCATTTTGCAAATTTTTATGAAAAAATTAAATGGACTATACATCGTCCCTTTTTCATGCAAAAATCAAATGGTTTATAAATCGTTAATTTTTCATGCAAAATATTAAATGGACTATACATCGTCCACTTTGCAATTTTTTATGAAAAAATTAAATGGACTATACATCGTCCCTTTTTCATGCAAAAAATCAAATGGACTATACATCGTTCATTTTGCAGTTAAAATATTAAATGGTTTCTACATCGTCCATTTTTCATGCAAAAAAATTTTTAATGAAAAAATTAAATGGACTATACATCGTTCATTTTGCAAATTTTTATGAAAAAATTAAATGGACTATACATCGTCCCTTTTTCATGCAAAAAAATTAAATGGACTATACATCGTCCATTTTTCATGCAAAAAATCAAATGGTTTATAAATCGTTAATTTTTCATGCAAAATATTAAATGAACTATACATCGTCCACTTTGCAATTTTTTATGAAAAAATTAAATGGACTATACATCGTCCCTTTTTCATGCAAAAAATCAAATGGACTATACATCGTTCATTTTGCAGTTAAAATATTAAATGGTTTCTACATCGTCCATTTTTCATGCAAAAAAATTCTTAATGAAAAAAATTAAATGGACTATACATCGTTCATTTTGCAAATTTTTATGAAAAAATTAAATGGACTATACATCGTCCCTTTTTCATGCAAAAAATCAAATGGATTATACATCGTTCATTTTGCAGTTAAAATATTAAATGGTTTCTACATCGTCCATTTTTCATGCAAAAAAATTTTTAATGAAAAAAATTAAATGGACTATACATCGTTCATTTTGCAAATTTTTATGAAAAAATTAAATGCACTATACATCGTCCCTTTTTCATGCAAAAAAATTAAATGGACTATACATCGTCCATTTTTCATGCAAAAAATCAAATGGTTTATAAATCGTTAATTTTTCATGCAAAATATTAAATGGACTATACATCGTCCACTTTGCAATTTTTTATGAAAAAATTAAGTGGACTATACATCGTCCCTTTTTCATGAAAAAAATCAAATGGACTATACATCGTTCATTTTGCAGTTAAAATATTAAATGGTTTCTACATCGTCCATTTTTCATGCAAAAAAATTTTTAATGAAAAAAATTAAATGGACTATATATACATCGTTCATTTTGCAAATTTTTATGAAAAAATTAAATGGACTATACATCGTCCCTTTTTCATGCAAAAAATCAAATGGTTTATAAATCGTTAATTTTTCATGCAAAATATTAAATGGACTATACATCGTCCACTTTGCAATTTTTTATGAAAAAATTAAATGGACTATACATCGTCCCTTTTTCATGCAAAAAATCAAATGGACTATACATCGTTCATTTTGCAGTTAAAATATTAAATGGTTTCTACATCGTCCATTTTTCATGCAAAAAAATTTTTAATGAAAAAATTAAATGGACTATACATCGTTCATTTTGCAATTTTTTATGAAAAAATTAAATGGACTATACATCGTCCCTTTTTCATGCAAAAAATCAAATGGACTATACATCGTTCATTTTGCAGTTAAAATATTAAATGGTTTCTACATCGTCCATTTTTCATGCAAAAAAATTTTTAATGAAAAAATTAAATGGACTATACATTGTTCATTTTGCAAATTTTTATGAAAAAATTAAATGGACTATACATCGTCCCTTTTTCATGCAAAAATCAAATGGTTTATAAATCGTTAATTTTTCATGCAAAATATTAAATGGACTATACATCGTCCACTTTGCAATTTTTTATGAAAAAATTAAATGGACTATACATCGTCCCTTTTTCATGCAAAAAATCAAATGGACTATACATCGTTCATTTTGCAGTTAAAATATTAAATGGTTTCTACATCGTCCATTTTTCATGCAAAAAAATTTTTAATGAAAAAATTAAATGGACTATACATCGTTCATTTTGCAAATTTTTATGAAAAAATTAAGTGGACTATACATCGTCCCTTTTTCATGCAAAAAATCAAATGGACTATACATCGTTCATTTTGCAGTTAAAATATTAAATGTTTTCTACATCGTCCATTTTTCATGCAAAAAAATTTTTAATGAAAAAATTAAATGGACTATACATCGTTCATTTTGCAATTTTTTATGAAAAAATTAAATGGACTATACATCGTCCCTTTTTCATGCAAAAAATCAAATGGACTATACATCGTTCATTTTGCAGTTAAAATATTAAATGGTTTCTACATCGTCCATTTTTCATGCAAAAAAATTTTTAATGAAAAAATTAAATGGACTATACATCGTTCATTTTGCAAATTTTTATGAAAAAATTAAATGGACTATACATCGTCCCTTTTTCATGCAAAAATCAAATGGTTTATAAATCGTTAATTTTTCATGCAAAATATTAAATGGACTATACATCGTCCACTTTGCAATTTTTTATGAAAAAATTAAATGGACTGTACATCGTCCCTTTTTCATGCAAAAAATCAAATGGACTATACATCGTTCATTTTGCAGTTAAAATATTAAATGGTTTCTACATCGTCCATTTTTCATGCAAAAAAATTTTTAATGAAAAAATTAAATGGACTATACATCGTTCATTTTGCAAATTTTTATGAAAAA
Organism: Tachina grossa; assembly: GCA_949987645.1. NCBI lineage: Eukaryota > Metazoa > Arthropoda > Insecta > Diptera > Tachinidae > Tachina > Tachina grossa. The sequence goes on from OX465275.1 coordinate 35,438,996, forward strand.
ATTAAGTGGACTATACATCGTCCCTTTTTCATGCAAAAAATCAAATGGACTATACATCGTTCATTTTGCAGTTAAAATATTAAATGGTTTCTACATCGTCCATTTTTCATGCAAAAAAATTTTTAATGAAAAAAATTAAATGGACTATATATACATCGTTCATTTTGCAAATTTTTATGAAAAAATTAAATGGACTATACATCGTCCCTTTTTCATGCAAAAATCAAATGGTTTATAAATCGTTAATTTTTCATGCAAAATATTAAATGGACTATACATCGTCCACTTTGCAATTTTTTATGAAAAAATTAAATGGACTATACATCGTCCCTTTTTCATGCAAAAAATCAAATGGACTATACATCGTTCATTTTGCAGTTAAAATATTAAATGGTTTCTACATCGTCCATTTTTCATGCAAAAAAATTTTTAATGAAAAAAATTAAATGGACTATACATCGTTCATTTTGCAAATTTTTATAATTAAATGGACTATACATCGTCCCTTTTTCATGCAAAAAAATTAAATGGACTATACATCGTCCATTTTTCATGCAAAAAATCAAATGGGTTATAAATCGTTAATTTTTCATGCAAAATATTAAATGGACTATACATCGTCCACTTTGCAATTTTTTATGAAAAAATTAAGTGGACTATACATCGTCCCTTTTTCATGAAAAAAATCAAATGGACTATACATCGTTCATTTTGCAGTTAAAATATTAAATGGTTTCTACATCGTCCATTTTTCATGCAAAAAAATTTTTAATGAAAAAAATTAAATGGACTATATATACATCGTTCATTTTGTAAATTTTTATGAAAAAATTAAATGGACTATACATCGTCCCTTTTTCATGCAAAAATCAAATGGTTTATAAATCGTTAATTTTTCATGCAAAATATTAAATGGTCTATACATCGTCCACTTTGCAATTTTTTATGAAAAAATTAAATGGACTATACATCGTCCCTTTTTCATGCAAAAAATCAAATGGACTATACATCGTTCATTTTGCAGTTAAAATATTAAATGGTTTCTACATCGTCCATTTTTCATGCAAAAAAATTTTTAATGAAAAAATTAAATGGACTATACATCGTTCATTTTGCAAATTTTTATGAAAAAATTAAGTGGACTATACATCGTCCCTTTTTCATGCAAAAAATCAAATGGACTATACATCGTTCATTTTGCAGTTAAAATATTAAATGGTTTCTACATCGTCCATTTTTCATGCAAAAAAATTTTTAATGAAAAAAATTAAATGGACTATATATACATCGTTCATTTTGCAAATTTTTATGAAAAAATTAAATGGACTATACATCGTCCCTTTTTCATGCAAAAATCAAATGGTTTATAAATCGTTAATTTTTCATGCAAAATATTAAATGGACTATACATCGTCCACTTTGCAATTTTTTATGAAAAAATTAAATGGACTATATATACATCGTCCCTTTTTCATGCAAAAAATCAAATGGACTATACATCGTTCATTTTGCAGTTAAAATATTAAATGATTTCTACATCGTCCATTTTTCATGCAAAAAAATTTTTAATGAAAAAATTAAATGGACTATACATCGTTCATTTTGCAAATTTTTATGAAAAAATTAAATGGACTATACATCGTCCCTTTTTCATGCAAAAAATCAAATGGACTATACATCGTTCATTTTGCAGTTAAAATATTAAATGGTTTCTACATCGTCCATTTTTCATGCAAAAAAATTTTTAATGAAAAAAATTAAATGGACTATATATACATCGTTCATTTTGCAAATTTTTATGAAAAAATTAAATGGACTATACATCGTCCCTTTTTCATGCAAAAATCAAATGGTTTATAAATCGTTAATTTTTCATGCAAAATATTAAATGGACTATACATCGTCCACTTTGCAATTTTTTATGAAAAAATTAAATGGACTATATATACATCGTCCCTTTTTCATGCAAAAAATCAAATGGACTATACATCGTTCATTTTGCAGTTAAAATATTAAATGATTTCTACATCGTCCATTTTTCATGCAAAAAAATTTTTAATGAAAAAATTAAATGGACTATACATCGTTCATTTTGCAAATTTTTATGAAAAAATTAAATGGACTATACATCGTCCCTTTTTCATGCAAAAAATCAAATGGACTATACATCGTTCATTTTGCAGTTAAAATATTAAATGGTTTCTACATCGTCCATTTTTCATGCAAAAAAATTTTTAATGAAAAAAATTAAATGGACTATATATACATCGTTCATTTTGCAAATTTTTATGAAAAAATTAAATGGACTATACATCGTCCCTTTTTCATGCAAAAATCAAATGGTTTATAAATCGTTAATTTTTCATGCAAAATATTAAATGGACTATACATCGTCCACTTTGCAATTTTTTATGAAAAAATTAAATGGACTATACATCGTCCCTTTTTCATGCAAAAAATCAAATGGTTTATAAATCGTTAATTTTTCATGCAAAATATTAAATGGACTATACATCGTCCACTTTGCAATTTTTTATGAAAAAATTAAATGGACTATATATACATCGTCCCTTTTTCATGCAAAAAATCAAATGGATTATACATCGTTCATTTTGCAGTTAAAATATTAAATGGTTTCTACATCGTCCATTTTTCATGCAAAAAAATTTTTAATGAAAAAAATTAAATGGACTATACATCGTTCATTTTGCAAATTTTTATGAAAAAATTAAATGGACTATACATCGTCCCTTTTTCATGCAAAAAAATTAAATGGACTATACATCGTCCATTTTTCATGCAAAAAATAAAATGGTTTATAAATCGTTAATTTTTCATGCAAAATATTAAATGGACTATACATCGTCCACTTTGCAATTTTTTATGAAAAAATTAAATGGACTATACATCGTCCCTTTTTCATGCAAAAAATCAAATGGACTATACATCGTTCATTTTGCAGTTAAAATATTAAATGGTTTCTACATCGTCCATTTTTCATGCAAAAAAATTTTTAATGAAAAAAATTAAATGGACTATACATCGTTCATTTTGCAAATTTTTATGAAAAAATTAAATGGACTATACATCGTCCCTTTTTCATGCAAAAAATCAAATGGATTATACATCGTTCATTTTGCAGTTAAAATATTAAATGGTTTCTACATCGTCCATTTTTCATGCAAAATATTAAATGGACTGACTATACATCGTCCACTTTGCAATTTTTTATGAAAAAATTAAGTGGACTATACATCGTCCCTTTTTCATGCAAAAAATCAAATGGACTATACATCATTCATTTTGCAGTTAAAATATTAAATGGTTTCTACATCGTCCATTTTTCATGCAAAAAAATTTTTAATGAAAAAAATTAAATGGACTATACATCGTTCATTTTGCAAATTTTTATGAAAAAATTAAATGGACTATACATCGTCCCTTTTTCATGCAAAAAAAATTAAATGGACTATACATCGTCCATTTTTCATGCAAAAAATCAAATGGTTTATAAATCGTTAATTTTTCATGCAAAATATATCGTCCACTTTGCAATTTTTTATGAAAAAATTAAATGGACTATACATCGTCCCTTTTTCATGCAAAAAATCAAATGGACTATACATCGTTCATTTTGCAGTTAATATACATCGTTCATTTTGCAAATTTTTATGAAAAAATTAAATGGACTATACAGCGTCCCTTTTTCATGCAAAAAATCAAATGGTTTATAAATCGTTAATTTTTCATGCAAAATATTAAATGGACTATACATCGTCCACTTTGCAATTTTTTATGAAAAAATTAAATGGACTATACATCGTCCCTTTTTCATGCAAAAAATCAAATGGACTATACATCGTTCATTTTGCAGTTAAAATATTAAATGGTTTCTACATCGTCCATTTTTCATGCAAAAAAATTTTTAATGAAAAAAATTAAATGGACTATGTATGCATCGTTCATTTTGCAAATTTTTATGAAAAAATTAAATGGACTATACATCGTCCCTTTTTCATGCAAAAAATCAAATGGACTATACATCGTTCATTTTGCAGTTAAAATATTAAATGGTTTCTACATCGTCCATTTTTCATGCAAAAAAATTTTTAATGAAAAAAATTAAATGGACTATGTATGCATCGTTCATTTTGCAAATTTTTATGAAAAAATTAAATGGACTATACATCGTCCCTTTTTCATGCAAAAAATCAAATGGTTTATAAATCGTTAATTTTTCATGCAAAATATTAAATGGACTATACATCGTCCACTTTGCAATTTTTTATGAAAAAATTAAATGGACTATACATCGTCCCTTTTTCATGCAAAAAATCAAATGGACTATACATCGTTCATTTTGCAGTTAATATACATCGTTCATTTTGCAAATTTTTATGAAAAAATTAAATGGACTATACAGCGTCCCTTTTTCATGCAAAAAATCAAATGGTTTATAAATCGTTAATTTTTCATGCAAAATATTAAATGGACTATACATCGTCCACTTTGCAATTTTTTATGAAAAAATTAAATGGACTATACATCGTCCCTTTTTCATGCAAAAAATCAAATGGACTATACATCGTTCATTTTGCAGTTAAAATATTAAATGGTTTCTATCTACATCGTCTATTTTTCATGCAAAAAAATTTTTAATGAAAAAAATTAAATGGACTATACATCGTTCATTTTGCAAATTTTTATGAAAAAATTAAATGGACTATACAGCGTCCCTTTTTCATGCAAAAAATCAAATGGTTTATAAATCGTTAATTTTTCATGCAAAATATTAAATGGACTATACATCGTCCACTTTGCAATTTTTTATGAAAAAATTAAATGGACTTATACATCGTCCCTTTTTCATGCAAAAAATCAAATGGACTATACATCGTTCATTTTGCAGTTAAAATATTAAATGGTTTCTACATCGTCCATTTTTCATGCAAAAAAATTTTTAATGAAAAAAATTAAATGGACTATGTATGCATCGTTCATTTTGCAAATTTTTATGAAAAAATTAAATGGACTATACATCGTCCCTTTTTCATGCAAAAAAATTTTTAATGAAAAAAATTAAATGGACTATACATCGTTCATTTTGCGAATTTTTATGAAAAAATTAAATGGACTATACATCGTCCCTTTTTCATGCAAAAAATCAAATGGTTTATAAATCGTTAATTTTTCATGCAAAATATTAAATGGACTATACATCGTCCACTTTGCAATTTTTTATGAAAAAATTAAATGGACTATACATCGTCCCTTTTTCATGCAAAAAATCAAATGGACTATACATCGTTCATTTTGCAGTTAAAATATTAAATGGTTTCTACATCGTCCATTTTTCATGCAAAAAAATTTTTAATGAAAAAAATTAAATGGACTATACATCGTTCATTTTGCAAATTTTTATGAAAAAATTAAATGGACTATATATACATCGTCCCTTTTTCATGCAAAAAAATTAAATGGACTATACATCGTCCATTTTTCATGCAAACAATCAAATGGTTTATAAATCGTTAATTTTTCATGCAAAATATTAAATGGACTATACATCGTCCACTTTGCAATTTTTTATGAAAAAATTAAATGGACTATACATCGTCCCTTTTTCATGCAAAAAATCAAATGGACTATACATCGTTCATTTTGCAGTTAAAATATTAAATGGTTTCTACATCGTCCATTTTTCATGCAAAAAAATTTTTAATGAAAAAAATTAAATGGACTATATATACATCGTTCATTTTGCAAATTTTTATGAAAAAATTAAATGGACTATACATCGTCCCTTTTTCATGCAAAAATCAAATGGTTTATAAATCGTTAATTTTTCATGCAAAATATTAAATGGACTATACATCGTCCACTTTGCAATTTTTTATGAAAAAATTAAATGGACTATACATCGTCCCTTTTTCATGCAAAAAATCAAATGGACTATACATCGTTCATTTTGCAGTTAAAATATTAAATGGTTTCTACATCGTCCATTTTTCATGCAAAAAAATTTTTAATGAAAAAAATTAAATGGATATACATCGTCCATTTTGCAAATTTTTATGAAAAAATTAAATGGACTATACATCGTCCCTTTTTCATGCAAAAATCAAATGGTTTATAAATCGTTAATTTTTCATGCAAAATATTAAATGGACTATACATCGTCCACTTTGCAATTTTTTATGAAAAAATTAAATGGACTATATATACATCGTCCCTTTTTCATGCAAAAAATCAAATGGACTATACATCGTTCATTTTGCAGTTAAAATATTAAATGGTTTCTACATCGTCCATTTTTCATGCAAAAAAATTTTTAATGAAAAAATTAAATGGACTATACATCGTTCATTTTGCAAATTTTTATGAAAAAATTAAGTGGACTATACATCGTCCCTTTTTCATGCAAAAAATCAAATGGACTATACATCGTTCATTTTGCAGTTAAAATATTAAATGGTTTCTACATCGTCCATTTTTCATGCAAAAAAATTTTTAATGAAAAAAATTAAATGGACTATATATACATCGTTCATTTTGCAAATTTTTATGAAAAAATTAAATGGACTATACATCGTCCCTTTTTCATGCAAAAATCAAATGGTTTATAAATCGTTAATTTTTCATGCAAAATATTAAATGGACTATACATCGTTCCACTTTGCAATTTTTTATGAAAAAATTAAATGGACTATATATACATCGTCCCTTTTTCATGCAAAAAATCAAATGGACTATACATCGTTCATTTTGCAGTTAAAATATTAAATGATTTCTACATCGTCCATTTTTCATGCAAAAAAATTTTTAATGAAAAAATTAAATGGACTATACATCGTTCATTTTGCAAATTTTTATGAAAAAATTAAATGGACTATACATCGTCCCTTTTTCATGCAAAAAATCAAATGGACTATACATCGTTCATTTTGCAGTTAAAATATTAAATGGTTTCTACATCGTCCATTTTTCATGCAAAAAAATTTTTAATGAAAAAAATTAAATGGACTATATATACATCGTTCATTTTGCAAATTTTTATGAAAAAATTAAATGGACTATACATCGTCCCTTTTTCATGCAAAAATCAAATGGTTTATAAATCGTTAATTTTTCATGCAAAATATTAAATGGACTATACATCGTCCACTTTGCAATTTTTTATGAAAAAATTAAATGGACTATACATCGTCCCTTTTTCATGCAAAAAATCAAATGGTTTATAAATCGTTAATTTTTCATGCAAAATATTAAATGGACTATACATCGTCCACTTTGCAATTTTTTATGAAAAAATTAAATGGACTATATATACATCGTCCCTTTTTCATGCAAAAAATCAAATGGATTATACATCGTTCATTTTGCAGTTAAAATATTAAATGGTTTCTACATCGTCCATTTTTCATGCAAAAAAATTTTTAATGAAAAAAATTAAATGGACTATACATCGTTCATTTTGCAAATTTTTATGAAAAAATTATATGGACTATACATCGTCCCTTTTTCATGCAAAAAAATTAAATGGACTGTCCATTTTTCATGCAAAAAATAAAATGGTTTATAAATCGTTAATTTTTCATGCAAAATATTAAATGGACTATACATCGTCCACTTTGCAATTTTTTATGAAAAAATTAAATGGACTATACATCGTCCCTTTTTCATGCAAAAAATCAAATGGACTATACATCGTTCATTTTGCAGTTAAAATATTAAATGGTTTCTACATCGTCCATTTTTCATGCAAAAAAATTTTTAATGAAAAAAATTAAATGGACTATACATCGTTCATTTTGCAAATTTTTATGAAAAAATTAAATGGACTATACATCGTCCCTTTTTCATGCAAAAAATCAAATGGATTATACATCGTTCATTTTGCAGTTAAAATATTAAATGGTTTCTACATCGTCCATTTTTCATGCAAAATATTAAATGGACTGACTATACATCGTCCACTTTGCAATTTTTTATGAAAAAATTAAGTGGACTATACATCGTCCCTTTTTCATGCAAAAAATCAAATGGACTATACATCGTTCATTTTGCAGTTAAAATATTAAATGGTTTCTACATCGCCCATTTTTCATGCAAAAAAATTTTTAATGAAAAAAATTAAATGGACTATATATACATCGTTCATTTTGCAAATTTTTATGAAAAAATTAAATGGACTATACAGCGTCCCTTTTTCATGCAAAAAATCAAATGGTTTATAAATCGTTAATTTTTCATGCAAAATATTAAATGGTTTATAAATCGTTAATTTTTCATGCAAAATATTAAATGGTTTATAAATCGTTAATTTTTCATGCAAAAAAATTTTTAATGAAAAAAATTAAATGGACTATATATACATCGTTCATTTTGCAAATTTTTATGAAACAATTAAATGGACTATACATCGTCCCTTTTTCATGCAAAAAATCAAATGGTTTATAAATCGTTAATTTTTCATGCAAAATATTAAATGGACTATACATCGTCCACTTTGCAATTTTTTATGAAAAAATTAAATGGACTATACATCGTCCCTTTTTCATGCAAAAAATCAAATGGACTATACATCGTTCATTTTGCAGTTAAAATATTAAATGGTTTCTACATCGTCCATTTTTCATGCAAAAAAATTTTTAATGAAAAAAATTAAATGGACTATACATCGTTCATTTTGCAAATTTTTATGAAAAAATTAAATGGACTATACATCGTCCCTTTTTCATGCAAAAAAATTAAATGGACTATACATCGTCCATTTTTCATGCAAAAAATCAAATGGTTTATAAATCGTTAATTTTTCATGCAAAATATTAAATGGACTATACATCGTCCACTTTGCAATTTTTATGAAAAAATTAAATGTACTATACATCGTCCCTTTTTCATGCAAAAAATCAAATGGACTATTATACATCGTTCATTTTGCAGTTAAAATATTAAATGGTTTCTACATCGTCCATTTTTCATGCAAAAAAATTTTTAATGAAAAAAATTAAATGGACTATACATCGTTCATTTTGCAAATTTTTATGAAAAAATTAAATGGACTATACAGCGTCCCTTTTTCATGCAAAAAATCAAATGGACTATACATCGTTCATTTTGCAGTTAAAATATTAAATGGTTTCTACATCGTCCATTTTTCATGCAAAAAAATTTTTAATGAAAAAAATTAAATGGACTATATATACATCGTTCATTTTGCAAATTTTTATGAAACAATTAAATGGACTATACATCGTCCCTTTTTCATGCAAAAAATCAAATGGTTTATAAATCGTTAATTTTTCATGCAAAATATTAAATGGACTATACATCGTCCACTTTGCAATTTTTTATGAAAAAATTAAATGGACTATACATCGTCCCTTTTTCATGCAAAAAATCAAATGGACTATACATCGTTCATTTTGCAGTTAATATACATCGTTCATTTTGCAAATTTTTATGAAAAAATTAAATGGACTATACAGCGTCCCTTTTTCATGCAAAAAATCAAATGGTTTATAAATCGTTAATTTTTCATGCAAAATATTAAATGGACTATACATCGTCCCTTTTTCATGCAAAAAATCAAATGGACTATACATCGTTCATTTTGCAGTTAAAATATTAAATGGTTTCTACATCGTCCATTTTTCATGCAAAAAAATTTTTAATGAAAAAAATTAAATGGACTATATATACATCGTTCATTTTGCAAATTTTTATGAAACAATTAAATGGACTATACATCGTCCCTTTTTCATGCAAAAAATCAAATGGTTTATAAATCGTTAATTTTTCATGCAAAATATTAAATGGACTATACATCGTCCACTTTGCAATTTTTTATGAAAAAATTAAATGGACTATACATCGTCCCTTTTTCATGCAAAAAATCAAATGGACTATACATCGTTCATTTTGCAGTTAAAATATTAAATGGTTTCTACATCGTCCATTTTTCATACAAAACATCAAATGGACTATACATCGTCCCTTTTTCATGCAAAAAATTAAATGGACTATACTATACATCGTCCATTTTGCAATTTTTTATGAAAAAATTAAATAGGCTATTTTTCATGCAAAAAATTAAATGGACTATACATCGTCCCTTTTTCATGCAAAAAATCAAATGGACTATACATCGTTCATTTTGCAGTTAAAATATTAAATGGTTCCTACATCGCCCATTTTTCATGCAAAAAAATTTTTAATGAAAAAAATTAAATGGACTATACATCGTTCATTTTGCAAATTTTTATGAAAAAATTAAATGGACTATACAGCGTCCCTTTTTCATGCAAAAAATCAAATGGTTTATAAATCGTTAATTTTTCATGCAAAATATTAAATGGTTTATAAATCGTTAATTTTTCATGCAAAATATTAAATGGACTATACATCGTCCACTTTGCAATTTTTTATGAAAAAATTAAGTGGACTATACATCGTCCCTTTTTCATGCAAAAAATCAAATGGACTATACATCATTCATTTTGCAGTTAAAATATTAAATGGTTTCTACATCGTCCATTTTTCATGCAAAAAAATTTTTAATGAAAAAAATTAAATGGACTATACATCGTTCATTTTGCAAATTTTTATGAAAAAATTAAATGGACTATACATCGTCCCTTTTTCATGCAAAAAAAATTAAATGGACTATACATCGTCCATTTTTCATGCAAAAAATCAAATGGTTTATAAATCGTTAATTTTTCATGCAAAATATTAAATGGACTATACATCGTCCACTTTGCAATTTTTTTATGAAAAAATTAAATGGACTATACATCGTCCCTTTTTCATGCAAAAAATCAAATGGACTATACATCGTTCATTTTGCAGTTAAAATATTAAATGGTTTCTACATCGTCCATTTTTCATGCAAAAAAATTTTTAATGAAAAAAATTAAATGGACTATATATACATCGTTCATTTTGCAAATTTTTATGAAAAAATTAAATGGACTATACATCGTCCCTTTTTCATGCAAAAAATCAAATGGTTTATAAATCGTTAATTTTTCATGCAAAATATTAAATGGACTATACATCGTCCACTTTGCAATTTTTTATGAAAAAATTAAATGGACTATACATCGTCCCTTTTTCATGCAAAAAATCAAATGGACTATACATCGTTCATTTTGCAGTTAAAATATTAAATGGTTTCTACATCGTCCATTTTTCATGCAAAAAAATTTTTAATGAAAAAAATTAAATGGACTATACATCGTTCATTTTGCAAATTTTTATGAAAAAATTAAATGGACTATACATCGTCCCTTTTTCATGCAAAAAAATTAAATGGACTATACATCGTCCATTTTTCATGCAAAAAATCAAATGGTTTATAAATCGTTAATTTTTCATGCAAAATATTAAATGGACTATACATCGTCCACTTTGCAATTTTTATGAAAAAATTAAATGTACTATACATCGTCCCTTTTTCATGCAAAAAATCAAATGGACTATTATACATCGTTCATTTTGCAGTTAAAATATTAAATGGTTTCTACATCGTCCATTTTTCATGCAAAAAAATTTTTAATGAAAAAAATTAAATGGACTATACATCGTTCATTTTGCAAATTTTTATGAAAAAATTAAATGGACTATACAGCGTCCCTTTTTCATGCAAAAAATCAAATGGACTATACATCGTTCATTTTGCAGTTAAAATATTAAATGGTTTCTACATCGTCCATTTTTCATGCAAAAAAATTTTTAATGAAAAAAATTAAATGGACTATATATACATCGTTCATTTTGCAAATTTTTATGAAACAATTAAATGGACTATACATCGTCCCTTTTTCATGCAAAAAATCAAATGGTTTATAAATCGTTAATTTTTCATGCAAAATATTAAATGGACTATACATCGTCCACTTTGCAATTTTTTATGAAAAAATTAAATGGACTATACATCGTCCCTTTTTCATGCAAAAAATCAAATGGACTATACATCGTTCATTTTGCAGTTAATATACATCGTTCATTTTGCAAATTTTTATGAAAAAATTAAATGGACTATACATCGTCCCTTTTTCATGCAAAAAATCAAATGGTTTATAAATCGTTAATTTTTCATGCAAAATATTAAATGGACTATACATCGTCCACTTTGCAATTTTTTATGAAAAAATTAAATGGACTATACATCGTCCCTTTTTCATGCAAAAAATCAAATGGACTATACATCGTTCATTTTGCAGTTAAAATATTAAATGGTTTCTATCTACATCGTCTATTTTTCATGCAAAAAAATTTTTAATGAAAAAAATTAAATGGACTATACATCGTTCATTTTGCAAATTTTTATGAAAAAATTAAATGGACTATACAGCGTCCCTTTTTCATGCAAAAAATCAAATGGTTTATAAATCGTTAATTTTTCATGCAAAATATTAAATGGACTATACATCGTCCACTTTGCAATTTTTTATGAAAAAATTAAATGGACTTATACATCGTCCCTTTTTCATGCAAAAAATCAAATGGACTATACATCATTCATTTTGCAGTTAAAATATTAAATGGTTTCTACATCGTCCATTTTTCATGCAAAAAAATTTTTAATGAAAAAAATTAAATGGACTATACATCGTTCATTTTGCAAATTTTTATGAAAAAATTAAATGGACTATACATCGTCCCTTTTTCATGCAAAAAAAATTAAATGGACTATACATCGTCCATTTTTCATGCAAAAAATCAAATGGTTTATAAATCGTTAATTTTTCATGCAAAATATTAAATGGACTATACATCGTCCACTTTGCAAATTTTTATGAAAAAATTAAATGGACTATACAGCGTCCCTTTTTCATGCAAAAAATCAAATGGTTTATAAATCGTTAATTTTTCATGCAAAATATTAAATGGTTTATAAATCGTTAATTTTTCATGCAAAATATTAAATGGTTTATAAATCGTTAATTTTTCATGCAAAAAAATTTTTAATGAAAAAAATTAAATGGACTATATATACATCGTTCATTTTGCAAATTTTTATGAAACAATTAAATGGACTATACATCGTCCCTTTTTCATGCAAAAAATCAAATGGTTTATAAATCGTTAATTTTTCATGCAAAATATTAAATGGACTATACATCGTCCACTTTGCAATTTTTTATGAAAAAATTAAATGGACTATACATCGTCCCTTTTTCATGCAAAAAATCAAATGGACTATACATCGTTCATTTTGCAGTTAAAATATTAAATGGTTTCTACATCGTCCATTTTTCATGCAAAAAAATTTTTAATGAAAAAAATTAAATGGACTATACATCGTTCATTTTGCAAATTTTTATGAAAAAATTAAATGGACTATACATCGTCCCTTTTTCATGCAAAAAAATTAAATGGACTATACATCGTCCATTTTTCATGCAAAAAATCAAATGGTTTATAAATCGTTAATTTTTCATGCAAAATATTAAATGGACTATACATCGTCCACTTTGCAATTTTTATGAAAAAATTAAATGTACTATACATCGTCCCTTTTTCATGCAAAAAATCAAATGGACTATTATACATCGTTCATTTTGCAGTTAAAATATTAAATGGTTTCTACATCGTCCATTTTTCATGCAAAAAAATTTTTAATGAAAAAAATTAAATGGACTATACATCGTTCATTTTGCAAATTTTTATGAAAAAATTAAATGGACTATACAGCGTCCCTTTTTCATGCAAAAAATCAAATGGACTATACATCGTTCATTTTGCAGTTAAAATATTAAATGGTTTCTACATCGTCCATTTTTCATGCAAAAAAATTTTTAATGAAAAAAATTAAATGGACTATATATACATCGTTCATTTTGCAAATTTTTATGAAACAATTAAATGGACTATACATCGTCCCTTTTTCATGCAAAAAATCAAATGGTTTATAAATCGTTAATTTTTCATGCAAAATATTAAATGGACTATACATCGTCCACTTTGCAATTTTTTATGAAAAAATTAAATGGACTATACATCGTCCCTTTTTCATGCAAAAAATCAAATGGTTTATAAATCGTTAATTTTTCATGCAAAATATTAAATGGACTATACATCGTCCACTTTGCAATTTTTTATGAAAAAATTAAATGGACTATACATCGTCCCTTTTTCATGCAAAAAATCAAATGGACTATACATCGTTCATTTTGCAGTTAATATACATCGTTCATTTTGCAAATTTTTATGAAAAAATTAAATGGACTATACAGCGTCCCTTTTTCATGCAAAAAATCAAATGGTTTATAAATCGTTAATTTTTCATGCAAAATATTAAATGGACTATACATCGTCCACTTTGCAATTTTTTATGAAAAAATTAAATGGACTATACATCGTCCCTTTTTCATGCAAAAAATCAAATGGACTATACATCGTTCATTTTGCAGTTAAAATATTAAATGGTTTCTACATCGTCCATTTTTCATGCAAAAAAATTTTTAATGAAAAAAATTAAATGGACTATATATACATCGTTCATTTTGCAAATTTTTATGAAACAATTAAATGGACTATACATCGTCCCTTTTTCATGCAAAAAATCAAATGGTTTATAAATCGTTAATTTTTCATGCAAAATATTAAATGGACTATACATCGTCCACTTTGCAATTTTTTATGAAAAAATTAAATGGACTATACATCGTCCCTTTTTCATGCAAAAAATCAAATGGACTATACATCGTTCATTTTGCAGTTAAAATATTAAATGGTTTCTATCTACATCGTCTATTTTTCATGCAAAAAAATTTTTAATGAAAAAAATTAAATGGACTATACATCGTTCATTTTGCAAATTTTTATGAAAAAATTAAATGGACTATACAGCGTCCCTTTTTCATGCAAAAAATCAAATGGTTTATAAATCGTTAATTTTTCATGCAAAATATTAAATGGACTATACATCGTCCACTTTGCAAATTTTTATGAAAAAATTAAATGGACTATACAGCGTCCCTTTTTCATGCAAAAAATCAAATGGTTTATAAATCGTTAATTTTTCATGCAAAATATTAAATGGTTTATAAATCGTTAATTTTTCATGCAAAATATTAAATGGTTTATAAATCGTTAATTTTTCATGCAAAAAAATTTTTAATGAAAAAAATTAAATGGACTATATATACATCGTTCATTTTGCAAATTTTTATGAAACAATTAAATGGACTATACATCGTCCCTTTTTCATGCAAAAAATCAAATGGTTTATAAATCGTTAATTTTTCATGCAAAATATTAAATGGACTATACATCGTCCACTTTGCAATTTTTTATGAAAAAATTAAATGGACTATACATCGTCCCTTTTTCATGCAAAAAATCAAATGGACTATACATCGTTCATTTTGCAGTTAAAATATTAAATGGTTTCTACATCGTCCATTTTTCATGCAAAAAAATTTTTAATGAAAAAAATTAAATGGACTATACATCGTTCATTTTGCAAATTTTTATGAAAAAATTAAATGGACTATACAGCGTCCCTTTTTCATGCAAAAAAATTAAATGGACTATACATCGTCCATTTTTCATGCAAAAAATCAAATGGTTTATAAATCGTTAATTTTTCATGCAAAATATTAAATGGACTATACATCGTCCACTTTGCAATTTTTATGAAAAAATTAAATGTACTATACATCGTCCCTTTTTCATGCAAAAAATCAAATGGACTATTATACATCGTTCATTTTGCAGTTAAAATATTAAATGGTTTCTACATCGTCCATTTTTCATGCAAAAAAATTTTTAATGAAAAAAATTAAATGGACTATACATCGTTCATTTTGCAAATTTTTATGAAAAAATTAAATGGACTATACAGCGTCCCTTTTTCATGCAAAAAATCAAATGGACTATACATCGTTCATTTTGCAGTTAAAATATTAAATGGTTTCTACATCGTCCATTTTTCATGCAAAAAAATTTTTAATGAAAAAAATTAAATGGACTATATATACATCGTTCATTTTGCAAATTTTTATGAAACAATTAAATGGACTATACATCGTCCCTTTTTCATGCAAAAAATCAAATGGTTTATAAATCGTTAATTTTTCATGCAAAATATTAAATGGACTATACATCGTCCACTTTGCAATTTTTTATGAAAAAATTAAATGGACTATACATCGTCCCTTTTTCATGCAAAAAATCAAATGGACTATACATCGTTCATTTTGCAGTTAATATACATCGTTCATTTTGCAAATTTTTATGAAAAAATTAAATGGACTATACAGCGTCCCTTTTTCATGCAAAAAATCAAATGGTTTATAAATCGTTAATTTTTCATGCAAAATATTAAATGGACTATACATCGTCCCTTTTTCATGCAAAAAATCAAATGGACTATACATCGTTCATTTTGCAGTTAAAATATTAAATGGTTTCTACATCGTCCATTTTTCATGCAAAAAAATTTTTAATGAAAAAAATTAAATGGACTATATATACATCGTTCATTTTGCAAATTTTTATGAAACAATTAAATGGACTATACATCGTCCCTTTTTCATGCAAAAAATCAAATGGTTTATAAATCGTTAATTTTTCATGCAAAATATTAAATGGACTATACATCGTCCACTTTGCAATTTTTTATGAAAAAATTAAATGGACTATACATCGTCCCTTTTTCATGCAAAAAATCAAATGGACTATACATCGTTCATTTTGCAGTTAAAATATTAAATGGTTTCTACATCGTCCATTTTTCATACAAAACATCAAATGGACTATACATCGTCCCTTTTTCATGCAAAAAATTAAATGGACTATACTATACATCGTCCATTTTGCAATTTTTTATGAAAAAATTAAATAGGCTATTTTTCATGCAAAAAATTAAATGGACTATACATCGTCCCTTTTTCATGCAAAAAATCAAATGGACTATACATCGTTCATTTTGCAGTTAAAATATTAAATGGTTTCTACATCGCCCATTTTTCATGCAAAAAAATTTTTAATGAAAAAAATTAAATGGACTATACATCGTTCATTTTGCAAATTTTTATGAAAAAATTAAATGGACTATACAGCGTCCCTTTTTCATGCAAAAAATCAAATGGTTTATAAATCGTTAATTTTTCATGCAAAATATTAAATGGTTTATAAATCGTTAATTTTTCATGCAAAATATTAAATGGACTATACATCGTCCACTTTGCAATTTTTTTATGAAAAAATTAAATGGACTATACATCGTCCCTTTTTCATGCAAAAAATCAAATGGACTATACATCGTTCATTTTGCAGTTAAAATATTAAATGGTTTCTACATCGTCCATTTTTCATGCAAAAAAATTTTTAATGAAAAAAATTAAATGGACTATATATACATCGTTCATTTTGCAAATTTTTATGAAAAAATTAAATGGACTATACATCGTCCCTTTTTCATGCAAAAAATCAAATGGTTTATAAATCGTTAATTTTTCATGCAAAATATTAAATGGACTATACATCGTCCACTTTGCAATTTTTTTATGAAAAAATTAAATGGACTATACATCGTCCCTTTTTCATGCAAAAAATCAAATGGACTATACATCGTTCATTTTGCAGTTAAAATATTAAATGGTTTCTACATCGTCCATTTTTCATGCAAAAAAATTTTTAATGAAAAAAATTAAATGGACTATATATACATCGTTCATTTTGCAAATTTTTATGAAAAAATTAAATGGACTATACATCGTCCCTTTTTCATGCAAAAAATCAAATGGTTTATAAATCGTTAATTTTTCATGCAAAATATTAAATGGACTATACATCGTCCACTTTGCAATTTTTTATGAAAAAATTAAATGGACTATACATCGTCCCTTTTTCATGCAAAAAATCAAATGGACTATACATCGTTCATTTTGCAGTTAAAATATTAAATGGTTTCTACATCGTCCATTTTTCATGCAAAAAAATTTTTAATGAAAAAAATTAAATGGACTATACATCGTTCATTTTGCAAATTTTTATGAAAAAATTAAATGGACTATACATCGTCCCTTTTTCATGCAAAAAAATTAAATGGACTATACATCGTCCATTTTTCATGCAAAAAATCAAATGGTTTATAAATCGTTAATTTTTCATGCAAAATATTAAATGGACTATACATCGTCCACTTTGCAATTTTTATGAAAAAATTAAATGTACTATACATCGTCCCTTTTTCATGCAAAAAATCAAATGGACTATTATACATCGTTCATTTTGCAGTTAAAATATTAAATGGTTTCTACATCGTCCATTTTTCATGCAAAAAAATTTTTAATGAAAAAAATTAAATGGACTATACATCGTTCATTTTGCAAATTTTTATGAAAAAATTAAATGGACTATACAACGTCCCTTTTTCATGCAAAAAATCAAATGGACTATACATCGTTCATTTTGCAGTTAAAATATTAAATGGTTTCTACATCGTCCATTTTTCATGCAAAAAAATTTTTAATGAAAAAAATTAAATGGACTATATATACATCGTTCATTTTGCAAATTTTTATGAAACAATTAAATGGACTATACATCGTCCCTTTTTCATGCAAAAAATCAAATGGTTTATAAATCGTTAATTTTTCATGCAAAATATTAAATGGACTATACATCGTCCACTTTGCAATTTTTTATGAAAAAATTAAATGGACTATACATCGTCCCTTTTTCATGCAAAAAATCAAATGGACTATACATCGTTCATTTTGCAGTTAATATACATCGTTCATTTTGCAAATTTTTATGAAAAAATTAAATGGACTATACAGCGTCCCTTTTTCATGCAAAAAATCAAATGGTTTATAAATCGTTAATTTTTCATGCAAAATATTAAATGGACTATACATCGTCCACTTTGCAATTTTTTATGAAAAAATTAAATGGACTATACATCGTCCCTTTTTCATGCAAAAAATCAAATGGACTATACATCGTTCATTTTGCAGTTAAAATATTAAATGGTTTCTACATCGTCCATTTTTCATGCAAAAAAATTTTTAATGAAAAAAATTAAATGGACTATATATACATCGTTCATTTTGCAAATTTTTATGAAACAATTAAATGGACTATACATCGTCCCTTTTTCATGCAAAAAATCAAATGGTTTATAAATCGTTAATTAAAAATTAAATAAATAAATAATAAAAAATAATAAAAAAAATAAATAAATAAATAATTTTACATCGTCCACTTTGCAATTTTTTATGAAAAAATTAAATGGACTATACATCGTCCCTTTTTCATGCAAAAAATCAAATGGACTATACATCGTTCATTTTGCAGTTAATATACATCGTTCATTTTGCAAATTTTTATGAAAAAATTAAATGGACTATACAGCGTCCCTTTTTCATGCAAAAAATCAAATGGTTTATAAATCGTTAATTTTTCATGCAAAATATTAAATGGACTATACATCGTCCACTTTGCAATTTTTTATGAAAAAATTAAATGGACTATACATCGTCCCTTTTTCATGCAAAAAATCAAATGGACTATACATCGTTCATTTTGCAGTTAAAATATTAAATGGTTTCTACATCGTCCATTTTTCATGCAAAAAAATTTTTAATGAAAAAAATTAAATGGACTATATATACATCGTTCATTTTGCAAATTTTTATGAAACAATTAAATGGACTATACATCGTCCCTTTTTCATGCAAAAAATCAAATGGTTTATAAATCGTTAATTTTTCATGCAAAATATTAAATGGACTATACATCGTCCACTTTGCAATTTTTTATGAAAAAATTAAATGGACTATACATCGTCCCTTTTTCATGCAAAAAATCAAATGGACTATACATCGTTCATTTTGCAGTTAAAATATTAAATGGTTTCTATCTACATCGTCTATTTTTCATGCAAAAAAATTTTTAATGAAAAAAATTAAATGGACTATACATCGTTCATTTTGCAAATTTTTATGAAAAAATTAAATGGACTATACAGCGTCCCTTTTTCATGCAAAAAATCAAATGGTTTATAAATCGTTAATTTTTCATGCAAAATATTAAATGGACTATACATCGTCCACTTTGCAATTTTTTATGAAAAAATTAAATGGACTTATACATCGTCCCTTTTTCATGCAAAAAATCAAATGGACTATACATCATTCATTTTGCAGTTAAAATATTAAATGGTTTCTACATCGTCCATTTTTCATGCAAAAAAATTTTTAATGAAAAAAATTAAATGGACTATACATCGTTCATTTTGCAAATTTTTATGAAAAAATTAAATGGACTATACATCGTCCCTTTTTCATGCAAAAAAAATTAAATGGACTATACATCGTCCATTTTTCATGCAAAAAATCAAATGGTTTATAAATCGTTAATTTTTCATGCAAAATATTAAATGGACTATACATCGTCCACTTTGCAAATTTTTATGAAAAAATTAAATGGACTATACAGCGTCCCTTTTTCATGCAAAAAATCAAATGGTTTATAAATCGTTAATTTTTCATGCAAAATATTAAATGGTTTATAAATCGTTAATTTTTCATGCAAAATATTAAATGGTTTATAAATCGTTAATTTTTCATGCAAAAAAATTTTTAATGAAAAAAATTAAATGGACTATATATACATCGTTCATTTTGCAAATTTTTATGAAACAATTAAATGGACTATACATCGTCCCTTTTTCATGCAAAAAATCAAATGGTTTATAAATCGTTAATTTTTCATGCAAAATATTAAATGGACTATACATCGTCCACTTTGCAATTTTTTATGAAAAAATTAAATGGACTATACATCGTCCCTTTTTCATGCAAAAAATCAAATGGACTATACATCGTTCATTTTGCAGTTAAAATATTAAATGGTTTCTACATCGTCCATTTTTCATGCAAAAAAATTTTTAATGAAAAAAATTAAATGGACTATACATCGTTCATTTTGCAAATTTTTATGAAAAAATTAAATGGACTATACATCGTCCCTTTTTCATGCAAAAAAATTAAATGGACTATACATCGTCCATTTTTCATGCAAAAAATCAAATGGTTTATAAATCGTTAATTTTTCATGCAAAATATTAAATGGACTATACATCGTCCACTTTGCAATTTTTATGAAAAAATTAAATGTACTATACATCGTCCCTTTTTCATGCAAAAAATCAAATGGACTATTATACATCGTTCATTTTGCAGTTAAAATATTAAATGGTTTCTACATCGTCCATTTTTCATGCAAAAAAATTTTTAATGAAAAAAATTAAATGGACTATACATCGTTCATTTTGCAAATTTTTATGAAAAAATTAAATGGACTATACAGCGTCCCTTTTTCATGCAAAAAATCAAATGGACTATACATCGTTCATTTTGCAGTTAAAATATTAAATGGTTTCTACATCGTCCATTTTTCATGCAAAAAAATTTTTAATGAAAAAAATTAAATGGACTATATATACATCGTTCATTTTGCAAATTTTTATGAAACAATTAAATGGACTATACATCGTCCCTTTTTCATGCAAAAAATCAAATGGTTTATAAATCGTTAATTTTTCATGCAAAATATTAAATGGACTATACATCGTCCACTTTGCAATTTTTTATGAAAAAATTAAATGGACTATACATCGTCCCTTTTTCATGCAAAAAATCAAATGGACTATACATCGTTCATTTTGCAGTTAATATACATCGTTCATTTTGCAAATTTTTATGAAAAAATTAAATGGACTATACAGCGTCCCTTTTTCATGCAAAAAATCAAATGGACTATACATCGTTCATTTTGCAGTTAAAATATTAAATGGTTTCTACATCGTCCATTTTTCATGCAAAAAAATTTTTAATGAAAAAAATTAAATGGACTATATATACATCGTTCATTTTGCAAATTTTTATGAAACAATTAAATGGACTATACATCGTCCCTTTTTCATGCAAAAAATCAAATGGTTTATAAATCGTTAATTTTTCATGCAAAATATTAAATGGACTATACATCGTCCACTTTGCAATTTTTTATGAAAAAATTAAATGGACTATACATCGTCCCTTTTTCATGCAAAAAATCAAATGGACTATACATCGTTCATTTTGCAGTTAAAATATTAAATGGTTTCTACATCGTCCATTTTTCATACAAAACATCAAATGGACTATACATCGTCCCTTTTTCATGCAAAAAATTAAATGGACTATACTATACATCGTCCATTTTGCAATTTTTTATGAAAAAATTAAATAGGCTATTTTTCATGCAAAAAATTAAATGGACTATACATCGTCCCTTTTTCATGCAAAAAATCAAATGGACTATACATCGTTCATTTTGCAGTTAAAATATTAAATGGTTTCTACATCGCCCATTTTTCATGCAAAAAAATTTTTAATGAAAAAAATTAAATGGACTATACATCGTTCATTTTGCAAATTTTTATGAAAAAATTAAATGGACTATACAGCGTCCCTTTTTCATGCAAAAAATCAAATGGTTTATAAATCGTTAATTTTTCATGCAAAATATTAAATGGTTTATAAATCGTTAATTTTTCATGCAAAATATTAAATGGACTATACATCGTCCACTTTGCAATTTTTTTATGAAAAAATTAAATGGACTATACATCGTCCCTTTTTCATGCAAAAAATCAAATGGACTATACATCGTTCATTTTGCAGTTAAAATATTAAATGGTTTCTACATCGTCCATTTTTCATGCAAAAAAATTTTTAATGAAAAAAATTAAATGGACTATATATACATCGTTCATTTTGCAAATTTTTATGAAAAAATTAAATGGACTATACATCGTCCCTTTTTCATGCAAAAAATCAAATGGTTTATAAATCGTTAATTTTTCATGCAAAATATTAAATGGACTATACATCGTCCACTTTGCAATTTTTTTATGAAAAAATTAAATGGACTATACATCGTCCCTTTTTCATGCAAAAAATCAAATGGACTATACATCGTTCATTTTGCAGTTAAAATATTAAATGGTTTCTACATCGTCCATTTTTCATGCAAAAAAATTTTTAATGAAAAAAATTAAATGGACTATATATACATCGTTCATTTTGCAAATTTTTATGAAAAAATTAAATGGACTATACATCGTCCCTTTTTCATGCAAAAAATCAAATGGTTTATAAATCGTTAATTTTTCATGCAAAATATTAAATGGACTATACATCGTCCACTTTGCAATTTTTTATGAAAAAATTAAATGGACTATACATCGTCCCTTTTTCATGCAAAAAATCAAATGGACTATACATCGTTCATTTTGCAGTTAAAATATTAAATGGTTTCTACATCGTCCATTTTTCATGCAAAAAAATTTTTAATGAAAAAAATTAAATGGACTATACATCGTTCATTTTGCAAATTTTTATGAAAAAATTAAATGGACTATACATCGTCCCTTTTTCATGCAAAAAAATTAAATGGACTATACATCGTCCATTTTTCATGCAAAAAATCAAATGGTTTATAAATCGTTAATTTTTCATGCAAAATATTAAATGGACTATACATCGTCCACTTTGCAATTTTTATGAAAAAATTAAATGTACTATACATCGTCCCTTTTTCATGCAAAAAATCAAATGGACTATTATACATCGTTCATTTTGCAGTTAAAATATTAAATGGTTTCTACATCGTCCATTTTTCATGCAAAAAAATTTTTAATGAAAAAAATTAAATGGACTATACATCGTTCATTTTGCAAATTTTTATGAAAAAATTAAATGGACTATACAGCGTCCCTTTTTCATGCAAAAAATCAAATGGACTATACATCGTTCATTTTGCAGTTAAAATATTAAATGGTTTCTACATCGTCCATTTTTCATGCAAAAAAATTTTTAATGAAAAAAATTAAATGGACTATATATACATCGTTCATTTTGCAAATTTTTATGAAACAATTAAATGGACTATACATCGTCCCTTTTTCATGCAAAAAATCAAATGGTTTATAAATCGTTAATTTTTCATGCAAAATATTAAATGGACTATACATCGTCCACTTTGCAATTTTTTATGAAAAAATTAAATGGACTATACATCGTCCCTTTTTCATGCAAAAAATCAAATGGACTATACATCGTTCATTTTGCAGTTAATATACATCGTTCATTTTGCAAATTTTTATGAAAAAATTAAATGGACTATACAGCGTCCCTTTTTCATGCAAAAAATCAAATGGTTTATAAATCGTTAATTTTTCATGCAAAATATTAAATGGACTATACATCGTCCACTTTGCAATTTTTTATGAAAAAATTAAATGGACTATACATCGTCCCTTTTTCATGCAAAAAATCAAATGGACTATACATCGTTCATTTTGCAGTTAAAATATTAAATGGTTTCTACATCGTCCATTTTTCATGCAAAAAAATTTTTAATGAAAAAAATTAAATGGACTATATATACATCGTTCATTTTGCAAATTTTTATGAAACAATTAAATGGACTATACATCGTCCCTTTTTCATGCAAAAAATCAAATGGTTTATAAATCGTTAATTTTTCATGCAAAATATTAAATGGACTATACATCGTCCACTTTGCAATTTTTTATGAAAAAATTAAATGGACTATACATCGTCCCTTTTTCATGCAAAAAATCAAATGGACTATACATCGTTCATTTTGCAGTTAAAATATTAAATGGTTTCTATCTACATCGTCTATTTTTCATGCAAAAAAATTTTTAATGAAAAAAATTAAATGGACTATACATCGTTCATTTTGCAAATTTTTATGAAAAAATTAAATGGACTATACAGCGTCCCTTTTTCATGCAAAAAATCAAATGGTTTATAAATCGTTAATTTTTCATGCAAAATATTAAATGGACTATACATCGTCCACTTTGCAATTTTTTATGAAAAAATTAAATGGACTTATACATCGTCCCTTTTTCATGCAAAAAATCAAATGGACTATACATCGTTCATTTTGCAGTTAAAATATTAAATGGTTTCTACATCGTCCATTTTTCATGCAAAAAAATTTTTAATGAAAAAAATTAAATGGACTATGTATGCATCGTTCATTTTGCAAATTTTTATGAAAAAATTAAATGGACTATACATCGTCCCTTTTTCATGCAAAAAAATTTTTAATGAAAAAAATTAAATGGACTATACTCGTTCATTTTGCAAATTTTTATGAAAAAATTAAATGGACTATACATCGTCCCTTTTTCATGCAAAAAATCAAATGGTTTATAAATCGTTAATTTTTCATGCAAAATATTAAATGGACTATACATCGTCCACTTTGCAATTTTTTATGAAAAAATTAAATGGACTATACATCGTCCCTTTTTCATGCAAAAAATCAAATGGACTATACATCGTTCATTTTGCAGTTAAAATATTAAATGGTTTCTACATCGTCCATTTTTCATGCAAAAAAATTTTTAATGAAAAAAATTAAATGGACTATACATCGTTCATTTTGCAAATTTTTATGAAAAAATTAAATGGACTATACATCGTCCCTTTTTCATGCAAAAAAATTAAATGGACTATACATCGTCCATTTTTCATGCAAAAAATCAAATGGTTTATAAATCGTTAATTTTTCATGCAAAATATTAAATGGACTTTGCAATTTTTTATGAAAAAATTAAATGGACTATACATCGTCCCTTTTTCATGCAAAAAATCAAATGGACTATACATCGTTCATTTTGCAGTTAAAATATTAAATGGTTTCTACATCGTCCATTTTTCATACAAAACATCAAATGGACTATACATCGTCCCTTTTTCATGCAAAAAATTAAATGGACTATACTATACATCGTCCATTTTGCAATTTTTTATGAAAAAATTAAATAGGCTATTTTTCATGCAAAAAATCAAATGGACTATACATCGTTCATTTTTCATGCAAAATACTAAATGGACTATACATCATCCATTTTTCATGCAAAAAAATTTTTTATGAAAAAAATTAAATGGACATCGTCTATTTTTCATGCAAAAATTTTTTTATAAAAAAAAATTAAATGGACTATACATCGGCCATTTTTCACGCAAACAAATTTTTAATGAAAAAAATTAAATAGACTATACATCGTCCTATTTGCAATTTTTTATGAATAAATTAAATAGACTATATATCGTCTATTTTTCATGCAAAAAATCAAATGGACTATACATCGTTAATTTTTCATGCAAAATATTAAATGGACTATATATCGTCCATTTTTCATGCAAAAAATCCAATGGACTATACATCGTTCATTTTTCATAAAAAATATTAAATGGACTTAAACATCGTCCATTTTTCATGCAAAAAAATTTTTAATGAAAAAAATTAAATGGACTATACATCGTCTATTTTTCATGCAAAAAATCAAATGGACTATACATCGTTAATTTTTCATGCAAAATATTAAATGGACTTAAACATCGATCAATTTTCATGAAAAAAAAATTTTTTTTATGAAAAAATTAAATAGACTATACATCGTCTATTTTTCATGCAAAAAATCGTTAATTTTTCATGCAAGAAATCAAATGGACTATACATCATTCATTTTTCATGCAAAAATTTTTTTAAGAAAAAAATTAAATACATCGTCCATTTTACAATTTTTTATGAAAAAATTAAATGGTTTATACATCGTTTATTTTTCATGTAAAATATTAAATGGACTATACATCGTCCGTTTTTCATGCAAAAAATCGTCTATTTTTCATGCAAACAAATCGTTAATTTTTCATGCAATAAATCAAATGGACTATACATCGTTTATTTCTTATGCAAAATATTAAATGGACTATACATCGTTCATTTTTCATGCAAAATATCGTCTATTTTTCATGCAAAAAATCGTTCATTTTTCATGCAAAAAATCAAATGGACCATACATCGTTCATTTTTCAGTTAAAATATAAAATGGTTTATACATCGTCCATTTTTAATGCAAGAAATTAAATGGACTATACATCGTCCATTTTGCAATTTTTTATGAAAAAATTAAATAGGCTATACATCGTCTATTTTTCATGCAAAAAATCAAATGGACTATACATCGTTCATTTTTCTTGCAAAAAATTTTTAATGAAAAAAATTAAATGGACTATAATACATCGTCCATTTTGCAATTTTTTATGAAAAAATTAAATAAGCTATACATCGTCCATTTTTCATGCAAAAAAAAATTTTGTAAAAAAAAATTAAATGGACCATTTTTCATGCAAAAAAAATTTTAATGAAAAAAATTAAATGGACTATACATCGTCCATTTTGCAATTTTTTATGAATAAATTAAATAGACTATACATCGTCTATTTTTCATGCGAAAATTCGTTAATTTTTCATGCAATAAATCAAATGGACTAAACATCATTACTTTTTCATGTAAAATATTAAATGGACTATACATCGTCTTTTTGTCATGCAAAAAATCAAATGGATATACATCATTCATTTTTGATGCAAAAAATTTTTTTATGAAAAAAATTAAATGGACTATACATCATCGTCCATTTTGCAATTATATTAAAAATATTAAATGGACTATACATCGTTCATTTTTCATGCAAAATATTAAAGGGACTATACATGGTCCATTTTTCATGCAAAAAATCAAATGGACTATACATCGTTAATTTTTCATGCAAAATATTAAATGGACTATACATCGTCCATTTTTCATGCAAAATATCAAATGGTTTATACATCGTCCATTTTTCATTTTCGTATATTTTTTATGCAAAAAATCAAATGGACTATACATCGTTCATTTTTCATGCAAAAAATTTTTAATGAAAAAAATTAAATGGACTATATACATCGTCCATTTTGCATTTTTTTATGAAAAAATTAAATAGACTACACATCGTGTATTTGTCATGCAAAAAATCAAATAGTTTATACATCGTTAATTTTTCATGCAAAATATTAAATGGACTATACATCGTCCAATTTTCATGAAAAAAAATTTTTTTATGAAAAAATTAAATAGACTATATATACATCGTCCATTTTGTCATGCAAAATATCAAATGGTTTATACATCGTCCATTTTTAATTGAAAAAATATATGACTATACATCATTACTTTTTCATGTAAAATATTAAATGGACTATACATCGTCTATTTGTCATGCAAAAAATCAAATGGATATACATCATTCATTTTTCATGCAAAAAATTTTTTTATGAAAAAAATTTTGCAATTTTTTATGAAAAAATTAAATGGTTTATACATCGTCTATTTTTCATGTAAAATATTAAAGGGACTATACATGGTCCATTTTTCATGCAAAAAATCAAATGGACTATACATCGTTCATGTTTATGCAAAATATTAAATGGACTATACATCGTCCGTTTTTCATGCAAAAAATTAAATAGACTATACATCGTCTATTTTTCATGCAAAAAATCGTTAATTTTTCATGCAATAAATCAAATGGACTATACATCGTTTATTTTTCATGTAAAATATTAAATGGACTATACATAGTTCATTTTTCATGCAAAATATTAAATGGACTTTACATCGTCCATTTTTCATACAAAAAATCCAATGGACTATACATCGTTCATTTTTCATAAAAAATATTAAATGGACTAAACATCGTCCATTTTTCATGCAAAAAATTTTTAATGAAAAAAATTAAATGGACTATATACATCGTCCATTTTGCAATTTTTTATGAAAAAATTAAATAGACTATACATCGTATATTTTTCATGCAAAAAATCAAATGGACTATACATCGTTCATTTTTCATGCAAAATAATAAATAGAAAATACTGAATTTTGCAATTTTTTATGAAAAAATTAAATATACTATATATAGATCGTATATAACATAAATAATATAACATAAACAAGAATAATCCATTTGAGTTTTCTTTGCGAAAAATTTACGTTGTGTAGCCTTGGAATTTTTATATACGTGTATGGAAAATGGTACAAGGTCCATTTCATTTAGTTTTTCTAAATAAATAAAACTTAGCTTTGTCTAACCTTTACATTTTTCTTTTTTGATTTTTTTGATATGAAAAATGAACCATGCATAGCTCATTTATTTTTTCTATATGAAAAATGGACCATCTACATATGTATATGAAAAATTAACTAGATATTTATTGACCATTTAATTTTTCTGTTTAAAGAATGAACCATGTATAGCCCATATATTTAATTTGTATATGTAAAAATAAAGCATGTATAGCCCATTCAATTTCTCGATATGAAAAATGAACCAAGTATAGCCTATGAGTGGCTGATGGTTTTTTACTCTTCGATGCAAAAATACATTATATAATTCGTTTTTAATATTAGTAAATCACTTTAGCGAAATTGCTCGTACGTTGCAAAAAATCGTAAAAACGAAGATATTTCTATAAGACAAAACCGTATCAAAATGTTGCATTTTCGGGCCAAGTATTAGTCTAAATTCATATTTTTTACTAGTATGGTTGTTTCATGTATTTCGTCTACTTCATTATTCATTTTAACATATTCACATCTTCTTTTACAATCACTAATTTAACTTAATTTGTAATACAAGGAGATTCAAGGACTTCTTTACTGTCATGTTTTCATGGCAGCATGCAGAAAGTCAAGCAGATGAAAAAATATTTAAGGTACTCGTACATACATACATATGTATCTAGTACGCCGCTGGCCAGAGAAGCGCCAGAGTGCCGAACATCAATCGGCTTTTTGTACAAATGAATGCACATACGCTTATAAATTTCTCTCGGTTTTCTCTCTGTGGGCAGCATTGATGTAGTATTTATGTATACATCGTATGTATTTAATTTCTGTTGCCTTTGCATTGCTGAAGGTTTAATGATTTTTGTTGCCAGTTTTTTGGTTCTCTTGTTCGTATTTTTGTTTTTTATTCTGCAATAGAAATATAATAGAAATAAAATGTAGGATAATAAATGACGAATTATGGAGATAATATGACGCTAAGTAGATTGCATTGTGTAATAAAAGAAATAAGCAAATTATATTTAATGCAATAGTATTAAATTGAGTAAACATACTCGTATCAACAAGTCTAATAAAAGCAAATCTGAATTAGTTTAACAGAGAAACCCGCTGTTATTTATACAAATTTGCAAAGTATTTACAAATGTTGGTTAAGTAAAAAGTATTTTTTTTTTTGCTTTAAGTGATAACCTTATATGAGTTTATAAATAAAATTATAATGGAATTAATCTTGAACGAATTTAAGACAAATAAAAGGAAATTCTTTTATATTGAGTTTTATATTTTTCAAATAATTAATATGAAGAATTTTAATTTGTTGTTGGTTAAGCAATGTTTATATGTATTTCGTAGACTTCAAACAAATAATTCTTGACTGCGGACATTCTAGAGCCATAATGGCGGTTCAACTATCAGTCTACATTGGTCTAAACTAACAAAACTAATTTTTGCATACCATATA
Source organism: Tachina grossa (assembly GCA_949987645.1). Lineage (NCBI taxonomy): Eukaryota > Metazoa > Arthropoda > Insecta > Diptera > Tachinidae > Tachina > Tachina grossa. The sequence goes on from OX465275.1 coordinate 35,469,466, forward strand.
CATATATACTCAAATATATAATCATATGTATAAAATCCAAACACACCAGGTAGTAGATAAGACACAGCCATGGTGTAATTATACAGGTGACTGCGTAAGGATTTGTTATACAAAAATACGGCAACCATAGCTGTGTAAAGAACCGAAGAATGTCAAAAGCACAAAAATTATTGTACTAAAACCAAAACAAAATCGAAGTTTTTGACATTCGTCAGCTACAAAGCACATAGAGCAAAAAATTATCAGCTGAAGTAGCTCTGCCACCTAGTTAGATACACCTTGGACACAGCTGAGCTATTTGTTTGTTGTTTTTTATTAAGTTTCTTGGCCTACCGTAATTGTAGTTTTGTAATTCTCAATAATTCACCGGGAATTTTTGTATAAACAGTGAGGTTTTGTAAGTTTTTTTCTCATTATACTTGAAGTCTACTTATGAGTTTTCTAAGAAGCAAGTAGTAAGTTCATCCAGATGTGCCTAAGCAACAATTTTTTATTTTTTAGTATAAATTAATTTCATTTTAAATAATACATACAGGGAGGGCCAAAAGAAACCAAGGGGTGTAAAAGTTTAATAACTTTTTTGTTTATTAATTTTTTTTTATTTTTTCTTTCAGATTATATAGACAACACTTGGAGAATTTATAATGGAGAGGTTCACAACTGAACAGAGAACCAGAACAATATAATTTTATTATTTAAACCAGAGATCAATTATTTTAACGCAAAGAGAATATCGTCGACATTTTAACGTCAGAATTTCGCCCTCTGAAGCGATGATTCGTTGCTTAGTTAATCGTCATCACCAACATGGCAGCGTAAGAGATTTGCCGCGAACCGGTAGACCACGTTTAAGTCGCACTGCGGAAAATATTGAACGAGTAGAGCAAAGTGTTAACGAAGCACCAGAAACATCTGGCAGAAGGCGTTCTGCTCAGCTAGAAATGTCTCGTACGTCACTACGGCGCATTTTAAAAAAAGATTTACAGTTATACCCATATAAGGTGCAATTGGTCCAAGAATTAAAACCCGCAGATCATCGGCAACGTCTAAATTTTGCACTTAAATTTCAAGAGTTGGCCAGAAATGAAATCAACTTTATTGAAAATTTGATTATGAGTGATGAAGCTCATTTTCATTTGAATGGCTTTGTTAATAAGCAGAACTGTAGGTTCTGGGGTTCTCAAAATCCAAGAGCCATTCATCAACGCCAATTGCACCCCATCAGGTGTACAGTATGGTGTGGGATCACATCTGAAAATGTCATTGGGCCCTACTTCTTCGAGAATGAAGATGGAAGTGCTGTAACCGTAAATGGAGAGCGGTATCGGTTTATGATAGAAAATTTTTTACGTCCTGCTCTTGAAAACAGACCTGGTATGTGGTTTCAGCAGGACGAAGCCACTGCCCATACTGCCCGAGACATAATGGCACTTTTAAGTCAAATTTTTGGAGAGCGAATAATTTCTCGAAATTCGGAAATTATTTGGCCAGCGCGATCGCCAGATTTGACAGCACCCGACTATTTTCTTTGGGGTTTTTTGAAGGAGCGAGTGTACGTGAACAAGCCAGAGACAATCCTGGAACTCAAGACAAACATTGTTTTGAAAGATGTTATGGAAAATGCTCTAAAAAGAGCCCATCAGTGCGAAGCTGAAAACGGTGGTCATTTACGAGACATCATTTTTCATACTTAGTGTAAAAAAATTCCCATTTTGTATATTATATAATCTGAAAGAAAAAATAAAAAAAGTTAATAAACAAAAAAGTTATTAAACTTTTACGCCCCTTGGTTTCTTTTGGCCCACCCTGTACATATGTATGTATGATAAATTTGAAACCTCTGCAAGTAATGTAATACAAATATGCTGCTAATAAAAATAAGTGCTGTTTAATTGAAACTAGCATATTTCTATTTCCAAACTGATTGGCGACAAACACAGACAATTTCGAATGTAAACATCAAAAAAAGAAAATAAAATAAAAATAATAAACAAAATTATAGCATAATAAAATATTCAATGATAGTATTGCTGCATGAAGATTACTATATATTATATTATAGAATAATGCATTATATAAAACATTTACTTGGAATGTTTTGTCCTAAAAGGAGAAAGAGCCTAGACGTATGCACACTTAATTAATTTGCTAAAATCTGAAATACGCAAAGAAATTTCTCATGATCTCTTTCATGTACTTTCAGGAACGTTTGCAAGATATTGAAGCTGACGATGAAGCGATCTATCACAATCCACACTTGGGAGATTTGCACGAGGGTGTTAGTTTCACGGTAACGGGTAAAACCAAACGGCACTGCGAAAGGTATTTGAATTATTACATTATTTCATTAAAAAAAAAAATATTACTAATTTTATTCCTTACAGATTTTCTATAAACTTTATTGTGGAAAATGCTACCCGGGACTTAGCTTTACACATAAATCCACGTTTACCTCAAAACTATATTGTACGCAATTCTAAGGTTCGCAATGTTTGGGGCCGTGAGGAAGTGGCTTCGGCTTTGCCATTCAGCCTCCGACGTGGTGCACCATTTTCTATACAAGTCTTGTTCACAGAAGAATGCTACATGATCTCTGTGAACGGTTATCACTTTTGTAAATTCTATCATCGTTTACCCTACAAAAGTGTCCAAGCTTTAGAGGTTAAGGGCGATTTAGATGATGTTATAGTCGAACGTATGATTGTTACTCATTATCCGGAACGTTTGCCAGAATCTATACCAAAATCTGTGCGCTTGCACAAATCACTAAGAGCCGATCATGATCCCAATGAAGATGATAATGATCAAACGGATCATGAGGAAAATCCAGACACAAAATGTTACGATCTTATTGTAAATAATGTGATGATCCACAAACCAAATATTGGGCGCAAAGATGAAATGAAATTACCCTATTATGGTGTTATACCAAAAAACTCATTCCGTTTGGGTCATGTCATTAAGATTGAGGGACGAGTTCGTTTGTTGCCTCAATCGTTTTATGTCAATTTACAGTCAGGTCACGACTGTTGGCCACATCCAACGATTGCTTTGCATTTAAATCCACGTTTTAGCAAACAGAGTGTTGGTCCCATTGGCCAGACTACGGTTATACGTAATTCCTGGGTCGATGGTAATTGGGGAAGTGAGGAGCGTTCCGATATGGAAACAACATTTCGTCCGGGCAAAACGTTTAGTTTGTCCATTGTTTATGGCTCAAAAGAATCTTTTGAAATTTATGTCAATCACGAGTTTTTGACAGAATACAAATTTCGTTGCCGACCCGAAATAATAGATACAATTTACATACAAGGTGATATAAAGTTATTTGATGTGTTGCTGAAGCAGAATGCCTCGTTCGAAAAGATATCGCCGGATTGTAGAAACTGAGCAAGCTTCCAGGACTGATGGACTTATAAAAGTAAAAAAAGATTATAAGTAATTTTTGTATTTTCGGTTAAGTTGATAATAAGTCTGTGAAATAACGCTGTACAGAAAAAAAGGTTATAACACTATTGCTTAATTCACAACAATTTATAACGCGTATTTGTATATTAAATACACTTTCTGTTAATTAATTGTGAGCACCGTGTGTGTAGTGTATTAATGTATTTTGTATTTTTAATGAAAACAGAAGAACAAGCTACATACAAATTCTCTCAGAGAACATCTCTCTAAATACAATATTTTAAAACATATGAAATAAAAGTGTAATAGAGTATTTAATTTTTGTATGAAAATTTCCAATGACAAATTTTGTATTTAATCACCCCTATTCTGCGTTTCGATTACGTTCCCGCATTCAGTTACCCACGGATCGAAAAGAGGTATTCTGCCAAAAAAACTGAATCGAAAGAAAGAGAAGAAGAGAAGAGTATGTTTAAACCTGCTGCTTTGCTATGAAACGGGTGATACAGGAACAGAAAAATTAAGCAATTTCGCAAAATTTTTAGCAAAAAGTTAAATTTAGTGGAAAAAACAGTGATTTAACATTAAAACAAATAATAATTAAATATTGTGAAAATTTTTATTAAATAAATTCTTTCAAATTTGAGTACAGAGAGTTAAAAAAACGAGATAAGCAAGAGGTATTTGTGGCCAAACTTATCCAAGAAGAATCCTGTCGCGCCGGAGGTGATGTTTTAATTTTTAACACATAATTGTAACACAAAAATAAAGTTTATTTGTTTAAATTTAAGTAAATCCGTAGGCAATATAGTTTTTCGTTGCCATTAAATAGGTATGTCAACTTTTTATACTGTTCTACCTGTAGTAAATTTAATAAAAATCGCATTTCAGTACAGAAAAACCAAACAAATTGTGTAGTTTATTAATTAAATAATTTTTTGCATTTAATACTTACATTATTTTTTGAATTAATCACTTTTTGAAGCTAAACAAACAATAATTGAAAACGCTCCGCCACTAAAATACGATCGAAATGCAGAATATATAGAATCGAAAGAGAAATCGAAGAACGGAACGCAGAATACCAAAGTTGCCAAACGGAGAAACTTTCGATTCGAATCGAAACGCAGAATAGGGGTGATTGTGAATTGAGCATATATATTTATGGTGTAGAATAGACAAGCAGAAGTACACGTTTATCGGCGTTTTAAAAGTTTGCAATTCTGAGTCTATTATAGAAGTAGGATTGAAATTCTCTTTTACATATATTTCTGCGCAGGGGGGTTTGCTTTAATTTGGACTGAATTCGCCGATATATTTATCAACCATCGTTCCAAACTAAAAAACATGCCGTTAGTTGAAATGCAAAATCACGTAACTGATCTTACGGCTTATAGCCGCTACTCTTAAAAAAATGCAATCAACATAATAAAGATTTTCGTGACGTCATAGCCAGATGCGCATGTATATTATAGGCTTTAGAATTAAAAAATTAATGCCGCCAATAGATTTAAAATAATTTTGAGTCGAATTTTTAGGGTTAATAAATATTAAAGACTATTTTTAACCCCCCCCCCCCAAAAAAAAAAAACCAAAGGGTTGTTAGAAGTTCTTAGTGTGTTTATATGTGTGTCTCTCCGAGTCCACTTACAGAGCAAACGGCTGGACCGATTTTGATTCCAGTTTTTTTCGGTTTGAAAGGTGACTTGATCGAGAGGGTTCCCAGCTATGTTTGAAGAAAATCGGTCCAACCGTTTAGAAGATATCACATTTTCTCTAGATTTATTTGGAGATTTTTAAAAATTTGGAATTATTTTATTAATAATAACAAAAATTAAAAATTTTAAAAACCCCCGACTTTTTTCAGAAAAGATGTTATATCTTCTAAACGGCTGGACCGATTTTTTTTCAAACATAACTAAGAACCCTCTCGATCAAGTCATCTTTCAAACAGAAAAAACTAAATGAAAATCGGTCCAGCCGTTTGGCCTGTACGTGGACACAGCCAGACACACAGATACACAGACACACACTACAAACTTATAACACCCCTTTTTTTAGTCGGGGGTTAAAAATTTGTATATCATAAATAGAAGTCTGAAATAAACTTAACTTACCTATCTACATATATCGCTCATTTACTTCAATAGTGGCACAACTCAAAAAAACCAGTTTTGCAGAAAACGCGTTTTAAGATTTTATTTTGCATACAACTCAATGGAGAAATGAAAAAAAATTCTTCTCTCAGGAGGTGATGGTACAAGCTATTTATATGAAATTTTTACATAAGATAAAATACAAAATGCCGCATCTTTCTTCATTATTAACTCAAAAAACTCATTTTTTGAGTTATGCCACTATTGAAGCAAATGAGCGATATGTATATAAAAATTAATCCAGATTTTTGGCACGACATCACGCGTGAATGGCTGGACCAATACCCCACATTCCTTTTTAGGTTTATTTGTTATTGTCTTGAGAAGAATATGAAAGAAAAAATTAAAAAAGTAGCGCGCGGAACGGGGTAAAACAGAAACAATTTTTGCTAATTTTTTTTTTCGTTTTTGATAAGATTGGTATAAATTCAGTTGAAAGTCTATTCCGTTTCTTTATTGATGCGAACGAAGTCGCGGGAAAATTATAGTTTTCTTATTAAAAATATTTACAATAAAAATATTATTTTTCTCTTTTTATTTAAATTTAAAATAATTAATATATTATTTTTCTCTTTTTTTCAACAGTGGCTAGCATTTTTAAATTAGAAGAAAACTCAGCCTTATTAATGTAAGCTTAAGGATTATTATAACTTTAACCGATGAGGGGAAGGATCTAAACAGCACACAAACAAACAACTTTAATTTCGGAAGTTAAAATTATTAAAACAAATAATGTGTTATTTAGTTTTTAGGCTTAAAAATCTTTTTACTGTTATATATTGGCGATAATTAAACAAAAGCAAAGAAAAAAATCTTAAATAAAATACTTTTATCCCTCTATTGGACTTAATTTATTATTATATAAAAAAACACTATTAATTAATTACATTAATTGAAAACCTTTTTAAAATATCTAAAGAAAAAGACAATAAATTTACTCCTATTAAAATTAAACCCATTTTAATTTCTTATTGTATTCGATTATTGAATTAATTATTATTGTGTATTGTGTTTCAAAAAAAAAAAAAAAATAGAAATTAATTATTTAATAACTTAGATATGTTATAGTATTTCCATTAATTAGATATGTTATAAATATTTCCCTTTAATTGACTATAAAAAAACTAAAGAAAAAACATAAATATTCATGTATGTAAGTATGGATGTGATGGAGACGCGATGGTTTTGAAAATTTGTGATAAATTTTGAACGGTTTGAAGACTCATTTTTGCAGCAATGTGGGGCAACAAATTTTTGTAATACGAAACGAAAGAAAATGCTTTCGAATTTGTATGTTTGTTTATAACATGTAAGTTCGAATTACAAAGTAGACCCCTAATGTTGTTGATATGCAAAAATTACATCCGAGTTTGAAATATGAACAATACGAGGAATGTCAAGAATCGGAAATTATAAAAAAAAAAACAATTTTTTATGAAGTATTAAAATCGAAAATTAAAATATGTATTCACAAAACAATTCAAATTCACATCTTTTATCGTTTTTAAAATATTTTCGAGTCTGTGTGGTTTTTCATCACATACCTGATAATTTAGTTAACTTTCAGCTCCAATATTTTAACGTGTATTTTAAAATTGAACATAATTTTATAAAAAAAATGTATGAATATGTGCATAAGAAATAAGTGCAATTTTTTTCTAAAGGAATACTAAATAAATGTTTTCCATGTGTTAAGCTAAAGGAAAAGAAAAATTAAAAATGTGTTTGAAATTGTCCATACGAAAAATTGTTAAAGCAAGATTATTTTTAAATTATTTAGATGAAAAACCATGTAAAGTAAAAGTAAAAATTTATTGAAAATCTTTTTATGTTTGTTGTTATTAGGGACAATGACTTCGTGCATTTAAAATGTGTATTTTCAAAATACATATGGTATTAAAAACGCAAATATAATAATCAGGGAAACCAGAAATATGCTCTAAAAAAAGGGTTTTATGCGCATTCAATATGCACTAAAACCTTGAAAATATGCACTAAAAACTCAAAAATATGCTCTTAAAAATAAAAAAATTGGTTTATTTGTCAACGAAAATACATTTTGTATTTAAAAATTCGACAAAATTTGCATATAAAATAAGACAGAAATAAAATAAACAATAACAAAAATTTTAAGAACCCCCGACTTTTTTCAGAAAAGATGTTATATCTTCTAAACGGCTGGACCGATTTTCTTCAAACATAGCTAAGAACCCTCTCGATCAAGTCATCTTTCAAACAGAAAAAAACTAAATTAAAATCGGTCCAGCCGTTTGGCCTGTACGTGGACACGGACAGACACACAGACACACACTACAAACTTATAACACCCCGTTTTTTAGTCGGGGGTTAAAAAGAAAAACTGCCGTTTTTAAAACAATGATTTAGGATTGAAATGCACCTTAAAACAAAATTGCATTTATAAATTTTGACTAAAGCAAATAATATAAAAAAAATTTTTATAGTCTCGTAACAATTTAACTTCAATTTCAAAAGAGATCAGAATATCAGAATTAAAATTTTGGAACTGTACTTTGGATAAATAAGCCAATATATTTTTTTTAAATTTAATTGCAATAAACAACAAAATATTGACCTATGTAGATTTTCAAATAAAAATCGTTGCCTGTCACATCTAAGTAAATTTTTATACATTGACAATCTTCCTTCAACGTCTACTGATGTAATCGACGCAGAGTCCGTCACAACTAGCAAACCAAAATTTTTATTTAAACTAACGCCCATATACAGGGTGGGCCAAAAGAAACCAAGGGGTGTAAAAGTTTAATAACTTTTTTGTTTATTAACTTTTTTTTATTTTTTCTTTCAGATTATATAATATACAAAATGGAAATTTTTTTACACTAAGTATGAAAAATGATGGTGATGACTGATGGGCTCTTTTTAGAGCATTTTCCATAACATCTTTCAAAACAATGTTTGCCTTGAGTTCACATACACTCGCTCCTTCAAAAAACCCCAAAGAAAATAGTCGGGTGCTGTCAAATCTGGCGATCGCGCTGGCCAAATAATTTCCGAATTTCGAGAAATTATTCGCTCTCCAAAAATTTGACTCGGGCAGTATGGGCAGTGGCTCCGTCCTGCTGAAACCACATACCAGGTCTGTTTTCAAGAGCAGGACGTAAAAAATTTTCTATCATAAACCGATACCGCTCTCCATTTACGGTTACAGCACTTCCATCTTCATTCTCGAAGAAGTCGGGCCCAATGACATTTTCAGATGTGATCCCACACCATACTGTACACCTGATGGGGTGCAATTGGCGTTGATGAATGGCTCTTGGGTTTTGAGAACCCCAGAACCTACAGTTCTGCTTATTAACAAAGCCATTCAAATGAAAATGAGCTTCATCACTCATAATCAAATTTTCATCTCTGGTTTAAATAATGAAATTCTATTGTTCTGGTTCTCTGTTCAGTTGTGAACCTCTTCATTATAAATTCTCCAAGTGTTGTCTATATAATCTGAAAGAAAAAATAAAAGAAATTAATAAACAGAAAAGTTATTAAACTTTTACACCCCTTGGCCCACCCTGTACTACATGGAAGATTGAAAATGAGATTTAAATGGCGAAAAATAAAAATAAAATTTTGACCAACAGATATAAACTTGTAAGCATATACAAAAAAATTCCATAAAGTATCAAAATATGCCCTAAAAGCGTAAATTATGCTCAAATAGTTAGAAAATATGCTAAAAATATGCGTTTAAGACTGAGATATGCGAAAACATGGTTTAAAGGGTAAAATATGCAAAAATATGCACTAAAAAATCGATGCCAAAATGCATAAAGAGTTCTAAAACGGATAAATATCTTGACCTCTCATTAATACGTCACACAAGAAAAAAACATGCAATTGCATATTTGCGGTTTCCCTGGTAATAATAAAAGCCACTATTGCCATTCTCAACTAACCTCCAGTTCGGTTGTCTGAAAGAGTTGATATTGGCATTCACAACTTAAACAATTGTTGAGTTTGTAGTTGTCTTGTGCCATAACATTTTTAAGTAAATAGTTGATGTGATCCACAATACCAAAATTTAATTGTGTTGCATCCATTTACTATTATTGATTTGGTAACGTTTTTTGATTCTCTTGCAGAAAGAAAATAAAAAAGTGTAGCTACGTCCGTTTGCATTTAAGGTGACGATATGTAGATGTTTGTGTATTTTGGACTTTCAATTGCAGCACTCTTTCAAAATTATGTCAACAACACAAATTCAAATTCAAAATCAAAACAAAACAAAAAAATTTTAGTATATTTGAGAAGCAAAATTTCCGTTAAAACTTTAAAATTTATTACAAAATTCTTAAAATGCTCGCCTATTGTTTTGGCAAATCTTCTGATTCTACTGTAAGCAAGAATAAAAAAAGAAAATAACAGGTAAAATACAAATTCAAAAACTTTTTTTTTTGTAGGAATCACTTAATGCAGATATAGCGGGACATCCTTTATATCAAAATATAAAACTCGGCCGCATTCAAGAAGGTTTGTCATTTTTCCTTAGTGGTAAAATTTTAAGCAATGGAGATCGGTAAGTTTTCCCCTGAAATGGAAATAGTTAAACAGTATAATTTTTAAAAGTTTCTTCTCAGTTTTATCATTGATTTTGGTTTGGAGAATGGTAATAAGGATATAGCGCTACGTGTAGCGGGGCGTGTATCTACGAATTCCTTAGGACGAAATGCTCGCATTAAACGTGTTTGGGGACAGGAGGAAACCGATACGGCTATTCCATTTCGCTTAAGCAGCGGCAGTAATTTTACGCTTCAAGTATTATTGACGGTAGACCACATACTTATTGCTTTTAATGGCCTGCATATAGCTAAATTTGTGCATCGACTGCCTTTTCACGAAATTCGCAGTATAGAAGTGCGTGGCGACATCAAGGATTTGTTTGTGGATCGGGGTATTGTCACCGATTATCCCACACGACGCGATAAGACACCACATGTTGTGCGTTTGACTGGTCGTTACGCTGAAACGGGTAATGTTTTGGATATAGAGTCGGAAGAATCGGATGATGAGGCTGCAGACGTCGGTGCGGAGGCAGAGCGCTTTCTGCCCTTGCCCTATTATGCTACCTTTGATAAGGGCTTCTTTGATTTAGGATATAGTCTCGGTGTAAGGGGTCACGTTCGCCCTAATGTTCAAATGTTCAAAGTGACTCTACAGGTGGGTCAAAATGTTTGGCCACAACCAACAATAGCTTTGCTGTTGGAGTTTCGTTTTACCAAACAAAGTGATGGTGAAACCGGTGAACCTATTGTAGCTCGCAATTCATTTGCTGATGGCAAATGGACTGGTGAAGTTAAATCAGAATTAGCAACAGGCCTACGACCGGGAGCAGAATTTCATTTGGTGGTGACGCGTGGTAGAAAATCATTCGAAATTTTTATGAACGATAAGCCTTTAACCGATTATCCGTATGTGGTTAATCCGAAATTTGTCGACACCTGCTTTATAGCGGGTGACATTCGACTATATGATGTTGATATTGAAAGTGATTGAAGGAAAAAACAAATTTCGACTTAAAAATTTTAGAAAATGTTTAAATCAATAAAAAACTAAACTAAATAATTAAATTAAAATGTAAAAATGATTAAATAATAATCACAAATTCCCTAAGAAAAGTTTAAGGGAAATTTAAGTTAAGGTCCTAATTTTGTAACACGAAACGCTTAGCGTTGACAAATTTTGTATGTATTTTGTTTTTGTAATGAAAATGTTTTTTCATTTAAAATATATGGTAATATGGCTTTCCATTGGTGAAAGAATTTTAAATCGGTTTAGCGCGAAAGCTTCACAAACAAACAAACTTTCACATTTATAGTCTTAGTAAGGATAAGGATACAAACTCTTTATTTATTTAATTTAACGCGTGTCAAAATTAATACAAATTTAAAAAATTTATTTGTTGTTGGTTTAGCACATCTCGATGCATTTCGTGTGGTTGAAGTCTACCAATGTGTTGTTTAGCAGCAACGAAATGCATCTAGACGTGCTAAGCCATTAATAAATAATTTTTAATTTTTAATTTTTAATTTTCATCTTTACTTATTTTAATCATTATCAATCAATTCATTATATTTATTATCAAGGCATTTATAAAATTTAATTTTGTTCCCAATTTTACTCCAACAATTGACTGTTGGTTCTTCATGATCATACAGCACTATTTTCACAGCACTATCGAATAGGTGAAAGTAACTTTCTCCAAGGACTTCTCTTAGAATCACAATTAAAGGCCACCAGAAAAATATTCTCTTTAACATTTGAAAGTAATTTCAAGGTTTGCAGAAAGAATTTCTTGCACAAAAGTTCAAAATTATCCATTTGTGTAATATTGTAGCAAATAAAATAAATATAAATCGCTGAACAGTCCTTTAGCAGTAACAACTGTTGAAGTTCTGCGCAATTTGAGATTCTTCGAAGCGTTATGTGATAACGTTTATGTTGTATTAAATGATCATGATAGGCATAACCGAAATGTGACTGCCATAAGTATATATCCACTAGGGCTGAGGTATCCACATTTTGTTCTCCAATCAATAGAAAATTAATTTTTTTCATGCTTTTCATAAGAAGCTTTTAAAGAAACTAATTTAGATATTGCTGAGCAGTTGACTTGGTATGAATATTATTATTCAATTAAAAATAACATCAATACGATTTTACATATACATATACATGTATGTATGTAGTGCATATTGTTATCTTAATATAGAAAGGTATTAATTAACTAATTTCTGCCTGATTTAGAAAAATTAAATCCACTAAAACCGATTTTTTTAAATATCATATCTGAAATTAATTTAGTATGTATGATTTAAAACACATCAATGGGGTCATTATTTATTTTTGGAAATTTACTCGGATTCGGTTTGCAGAACATGGCCGATTATTTTTTGAAATCGAGTTTTTTGTATATTACGATGAAATAACATATAATGTATCGAAAAATGCAAATATACATTCTAACTATATACATTAAAATATTGATATATAACTTGAATAGTAAGTATTAAGTAACCTTAACTGTGGTTTTTCAAAATTATCGTAATTATAAATTTTCGCCGCATCCTGGTCATAACTGGAACCAACCAACAATTCAATGTTTAAAATAAAGGTTATATGAGAGGTATGCACAACCTTGCATTAATTTGGAAAATATTTACCAGAGATATTAACTGTACAATTGCATAAATAGTTGTTAGTTTTCGCTTCATCCTGATCACAATGCAAATAAAATTTAATTTTTAAAATTAAGGATATACTATGCCTGCAAAAATTTAAGGAAAATTTACCATAGACCTGAATTGTATAGCTTTCGAAATATGTAACTTTAAATTTATGATCACAATTTCAGCTGAAATTTAAAAAAAATGATATATGGGAGATAAGTATGTCCTTTCACTGATTTAAATAAAATTCTTCTTCTTCTACAGATGTACATATGTATGTATGCATGTGTATGTAGAAAAAATTTAGAATATCCGTTGCATACAGATCATAATTGAAGCTACAATTTTATATTTAATACAAAGAGCACATGGGAGGAAAGCTTAACCTTGAAGTAAAATTAATCATATACCTTCACTTTAAAATTCTAGAGATAATTGCATTACATCCTGATCATAGTTGTAACTAAAATTAGATTTTTTATATTAAGGATGTGTGGGATATAGATATATCCTTGCACTTATTGAAGTATAGTTCTTAAAAAACACTACTAAGCAATTCTAGAAATAAATATATGTAAGTTTTTGATAAAAATTTTATTTAAAGTTCATTACTTGATATAAAGGTTATATTGGAGGAGGTAAGTATGTCCTTATGCCGATTGAAGTGAAATTCGGCAGACACTTTAATTGCATGATTTTAGAAATAGTCACATATTTGCTTAAGCTTTATCCTTGTCATAATTGAACTAAAATTAAACTTTTTAAAAGTTTTAAAAAAATTATCAGAAACCTTAAATTATTGGTTCCAGAAACAATTATATTTTTTTTAACTAAAAAAAACTACAATTCTCACAGTTTTTGATCACAATTTTACCTAAAATTCAATATATAAAATAAAGGATATATGGAAGGCAGACATATCCTTACACCGATTGAAACGAAATGCTCCAGAAATTTTGATTGTTCGATTCTAGAACTAATTATGAATTTTCTCTTCACTTTAGTCAGAATTGTAGCTAAAATTTAATTTTTGAAATTCAGGATATATGGGTGGTCATTATATCCTTACATCGAATAAAGTAAAATTTGCCAGAGGTCTCAGCTGCATACTTTTGGAAATAGTTATGATTTGTTTTAATCCCAGTTGTTGATTTAATTTAATTTTTAAAGTAAATAATACATGAGATTTAAGCATATCCTTACACCGATTGAAGCAAAATCCTCCAGAGATTTTAATTTTTAGATTTTAAAAATAGTTATGAATTTTCGCTTCTTAATAATAAGAATTGTAAGTAAAATTAAATTTTTAAAATTCAGGATACAATTTACCAGAAGTCTTAAATGTATATTTTTAAAAATAGTTTTTAACTTTTTATCGCAACTTTAGCTTTAATTTTTAAAATAAAGGATATATCCTTACACCGATTGAAACGAAATTTTCCAGGAATTTTAATTGTTCGATTCTAGAACTAGTTATAAATTTTCTCTTCATTTTAGTCAGAATTGTAGCTAAAATTTAATTTTTAAAAGTTCAGGATTGAAGTAAAATTTACCAAAGGCTTTAACTGTATATTTTAAAAATTTTTAATGCAAATAATTTTATTTTTCATAACTGAGCTTTTAATTTTAAAAATAAAGAATATATGGGAGATAGGTATGTCCTTGAACTGATTGAATGGAAAGTTTCCAGAAATATTAATTATTTGATTCCATAAATAGTTATCGAACTTTTGCGACAGAATCATTAGCAGTAGTAGGTAAAATCTGATGTTTAGGCTTAAGGATACATTTATGGGAGGTCGATATAATCTTGCATCATACAAAGCAAAATTAAAGTGTAGAAGTAAAGCTTTATATCGTTAACTTAATACGAAAAGGCCCTAACTCATGTTTTTCATAGTTTACAGGAGGACGGAAAAACTAAATAAAAAAGATGCAATATTGATACAAAATTTTTTTAAACGCAATTTTTATTAAAAACACTTCACATAAGCACATAATATTGCGTTTAAAAAAATTTTGTATCAATATTGCATTTTTTTAATTTAGTTTTTTCCTCCTCCTTTAAACTATGAAAAATATGAGTTAGGCCCTTTTCGTATTAAGTTAACGATATGCAAGCACGTCCTTGAGCTGATAGAAGCAAACTTTGCCATTGAGTTGATTTGAATAGTTGCAACAATAATTTCAACATTTTCGTGCCTTATACCAAAAAACAAATTTTCAAAATTAGTTGCAGACGGGAAGTTCTGATTAAATTAAAATTTACAAGGTATATAATTACAAAACTACTTAGAAATTTCGTCTTAATTCTAGTTGTAATTCTAGGTGAAATGAAATTTTTAAACAAAGAATATAGTCGGTTAAGGAAAATTGGCACCCCTCAGCTTTGAATTTCTTTGAATATTGATAGCAAGCATTATCCTTACAAATATGAGGACCTTATTATTTAAAAATTTGTAGTGTATTTTTATTTGTAGAAGTATTTAGTTCTACAATTTCTTAAGCATCTTTATATTTTTGATTAGAATAAGTTTAAAAACATTTATTTTTGTTTTTTCATAACAAACCATCGTAAGGAGGATAACTTTATTAAAGTCAATATATGATTTAAATATATCAAGAATTAAGAGCACCATTAACACATGATATTTTTTTATCATTTATTCCATTACAACACATTCACCTTCATTGCAAATAAAGTTACAGTCACATTCTTTGAACCTAAAATTTATTTGAATTTGCTCATAAAACTCAACAATCTTTTCATTTTTGGTGCTTTCATCAGGATACAGAACTGTTTCGATAGCTTTGTCGAATAGTTCTTTAACACTTTGCAATTTATTGCTCGAACACTCCATATAGTGAACACTTTCATAGTAACGTGAAACGCCAACACCATCACTGTAACTCACACAGTCGTTTGTCAATTTCGTAAGGATTTGTTCTCGTAAATCACACTGTAGGCCAACTAAAAATATTTTCGCTTTTGGATTATGCTTAAGTAGTTCCAATATCCAGGTGTTGCGTGCTGTTTGTAAAGTTTTTCTATCGTTGACATTAAAGCACACAAAATATATGTTTCTTACAAGAAAATTTTCGTTGAAATGCTCCTGCAGCTCAGAGATAGTTTCGATTTCAAGGACATCAATTAAATAACGAACTTTTTCGACTATGTGATCGTGGTAAGCGCAGCCATATTTCAGTTCCCATAGATATGATTGCACTAGAGCGGATTTCCCTACACTTTTATTTCCCATTACCAAAAATTTTATTGTTTTCATGTTGTTTTTCTTTTCCATAAAAGACTTAATTTGGACTTGTCTGTTTCAATCACACTTTCGATATTGTAGATAAAGCAGGCAAATGATAGATTATGATTAAATATGAATAAACATTATTGTTATGACAAAACCGCAAGCATTTGTAATTGTAAAGTTATTTTTATATTTATTGTAAAGAACAAAGCTGAAAAGTAGTCATACATACGAGTACATTTTTTTGGAGCAAATATTATAAATATAGACCAGACCCTAAGAGTCGTATGCAAAAAAAAAAACTCAACAAAGCTTTGTTAAGTAAAGTTGTATTCTAAAAAAATTTTTATATCAAAACTCTAAAGTAGGCACCCACGTTTGTTAAGACTACTTTAAGTTTATA
Source organism: Tachina grossa (assembly GCA_949987645.1). Lineage (NCBI taxonomy): Eukaryota > Metazoa > Arthropoda > Insecta > Diptera > Tachinidae > Tachina > Tachina grossa. The sequence continues at coordinate 35,485,895 of OX465275.1, forward strand.
TTTCGAAAATGTGTATTTTGTACCTCAAATAGTTTTGTTAATATAGCACATATTGATTCATGTTACATCTAAAAATGCAAAAATCTCGATTAAAAAAATGAGTTAGGACCTTTCTATAATAAGGTAACGATATGTATGTATGTATTTTATAATAATTTTATAAGTTTGTAGTTTGTGTCTGTGTATCTATGTATCGCTGTATCTGTGTGTCTGTCCGTGTCCATGTACAGACCAAACGGTTGGACCGGTTTTGATTTAGTTTTTTTTTTCTGTTTGAAAGGTGACTTGATCGAGAGGGTTCTCAGCTATGTTTTAAGAAAAACAGTCCAGCCGTTTAGAAGATATCACATCTTTTTTAGATATATTCGGGGGTTTTAAAACTTTTAATTTTTGTTGATTTTTCACAATATGAAGAATGATATGAGAATTAATTCTGCATCACTTGCTCAAAAATTCCATTTTTTTAGTTATGATGTTCTTTGCGTAAATGAGCGATATGAGGTTTTTCGTAGGCACATTAAACAAAATAAACTAAAATAAAAAAATTTAAGAAATTTATTATTCGACAACTATATATATAATTAATAGGGAAACATGTTTTTTGTAATCCCTTTTACGCTGGTACCACCGCACCGATTTTAAAAAGATTTATATGGTTTTAAAGGATTTTTTATATAGATGTGCAGAATCTATATTTTATTGAAATCGGTTTAGTATTTTGGGAGCTATAAGCGTTTAAAATTGCTACTACTACATGCAAACATATTACACACGCATTTATTAGCTTACAAGTAAAAAAGAAACAAAACATGAGTGTGTGTGTGGGTTTGTAGTATTTCTCTTGATCTAAAAATTTTTTATCTCTTATTTGTTGTATGAAAGCCATAATATTTAAAGGAAGAGAGTTGAATAAATTGAATTAACTTGGTTAAAGGGATTTTGTTTATGTTTTTTTAGGGCCTAATTTTGTAAAACGCAACGGTTGGCGTTGATAAATTTTGTATGTATTTTGTTTTTGTAATTTAAATTTTTTCCATATAAATTTTGACAAAGCTTGGCGTTGCGTTTTACACAATTAGGCCCTTAATTTCATGTATTATTTAATTATGCTTGCATATGTACATATGTAAGTTTGTGTGTGGCTGTGTTTTAATGAATTTTTTATGAAGTTTAGATACATTTTCTTTGATTCTTAAATTATTTACATTTTGATTCTAGAATACGGACGAGTGTGTCATCCGTTTGGTATATCTAGTATTAAAATAAACTTCATACAATATGTTGAATAATAAATTTCTTAAATGTTAAAGATTTTATTTTTCATTTTGCCTTATAATTACTTTTATTGTTATCCGATGGATTTCTAATTGTAACGGGTATTTTTTTAGAGGTATAGAACTTCGAATTGAAATAAAACACAAGAAAATCGTTTTAATGTCCATCAATTTGGCTTTATTGGAAGGATAATTTTATGCCATTAATGTTTAAATATGATTTCGGGCATGTGGCCGCCGCGGCTGGCTCGAATAAAGCCAATTCTACAGGTCCAATTTTCAACCACTTTTTCGAGCATATGGGGCCGTATGTTGGCAATAACGCCACGAATGTTGGCTTCCAAGTCCCCTAACGTTTCTGGTTTGTTGGCGTAGACGAGCGACTTCACATATCCCTAAAGACAATAATCCAATGGTGTCAAATCACACGATCTTGGTGGCCAATTGACAGGTCCATTCCGCGAAATTATGCGCTCATCGAATGTTTCCTTCAATAAATCGATTGTGACGTGCGCTGTGTGGCATGTAGCCACATCTACTATTGGGGTTGAAAAAGTACAATTCTAAGAGCAAATTGGTACGAAATTGGTTTTCTCATTTATCATCACTGTTAGAAACTAATACAAAAAACCCAGCAAATAATTTATATTCGATACAAATCTATTTTATTTTTCTACACCTTTATAATGGGTGTTTTTTATTGAGGTATAGAACTTTAAGTTGGCATCACTTTTTTAACTGGCGGCCATTTTGTCAGCTGTCAAGTGATTAATATTTAGTTTGGTTTGCCATTTCATCATGAACAGGTTGACAAAAGAACAACGCTTGCAAATCGTGCAAATTTATTTCGAAAATAATGGTTCAGTTCGCGAAGTTTACCGCAAGCTACGTCCATTTTATGGTCGACATAATCGTCCATCAGAGCAATTAATTCGGTTAACCATGGATCGTTTTCGCACTACGTTTACTCTATGTGATGATACGCATCCGCAGAGACGTCGAACAGTGCGCACCGAAGAAACAATTGCCGCTGTAGAGCAAAGTGTTGAAGAGGACCCGAATGAATCGATTCGCCACCGTGCACAGGAATTGGAGCCGACTAACCGACTATTTTGTTCCCGAATTGGATGGCATGAATGTGGATGAGTTGTGGTTCCAACAAGACGGCGCTACATGCCACACAGCGCACGTCACAATCGATTTATTGAAGGAAACATTCGATGAGCGCATAATTTCGCGGAATGGACCTGTCAATTGGCCACCAAGATCGTGTGATTTGACACCATTGGATTATTGTCTTTAGGGATATGTGAAGTCGCTCGTCTACGCCAACAAACCAGAAACGTTAGGGGACTTGGAAGCCAACATTCGTGGCGTTATTGCCAACATACGGCCCCATATGCTCGAAAAAGTGGTTGAAAATTGGACCTGTAGAATTGGCTTTATTCGAGCCAGCCGCGGCGGCCACATGCCCGAAATCATATTTAAACATTAATGGCATAAAATTATCCTTCCAATAAAGCCAAATTGATGGACATTAAAACGATTTTCTTGTGTTTTATTTCAATTCGAAGTTCTATACCCCTCAAAAAAACACCCTATATATCAAACAAGGTAGACACTCTCTCAAATTGGATATTCTTTATTGATTGCGATTTATTTGTTGTATGAAAAAAAACAAGGGATTGTCTCAAGCAAATTTCAAATAGTACTAAATAAGTCACGGGGGTACCAACGTACTTTTTGGGTTTGAATTGTACCAAAAAACGTACAATTGTACTAACTTTATCATCCCTGGTTTCTAAGCCTACTACGCTTATTTTTCTTTTGTGATTTTCAAAAATATTATTATTTGTGAATTCTCAAATAGTTCTTGAAAGTCTGTGCATTAGATAAGACGTTTGTGACTATTCAAAATGTGTGGTTGAAGTCTACTGATGATTTGTTACAGCAACAATGAAATATATAGACAACGCTGAACCACCAGCAAATAAATTTCAAATTAAAATAAAAAAAGCTAAAAAATATATTATTTTTTTTATTGTCCCTTTTTGCAAAATATTTAAAAACACCAACAAAAATTATATGATTCGATTTTTGCATAAGCTTCAGTTCTCAACAATTAGCCAAAAATATTAATGGCCTGTCCCACTATGTCACCAGAAATCGTTCGATCGAATACTTATATTGAAAACAGCAACAAATTTTCTAATGTTATTGTTGTTTACAATACAAGTTGTCGATCGAACGATTTCTGGTGACATCGTGGGACAGGCCGTAATTAATTAATTAAACCTAAAAATTACCTTAATCGGTGTGCTACTGTAGTGCTAATTTATGATTCATTAAGTTGAAAGAAAAGCTTCTTTATTTAATTTTCAATTGAAAAGTTTTTGCTTGGTGTTTGTCTTAGCTGTTTAAAAAAGCTTTTTTTTTAATTTAATGAAACTACTATTGGTATTGGTTAAAATTGGTTGAAATTTATTTCAAATATTCACATTTAAAATTTATCGAAAAAAATTAAAAAATTAATTATATTTTGAACTTATTCCGGTAAAATTCAGTAAAGTGGCTAAAAAGCTTTAAAAAATATTTAAAAAGGAAACAATTTTCGTTTAAAAAATAAGAGATATTTTTGTGATTTATTGTGGATTATACGTATTTCGCTCGTTAGTAACTCTTCAAACCTTAGGTATAATTTCCATATTACAAAAAGATCAACTTGCTGAGAGATTTTATGTAACAATTGTCTAAGCAAATCTAATACTGTTTGTAATGTTCGTTCAAAAATTACAACAAAAAAAAAACATTTTATGGTTATAAAATTTTTAATCAAATTCAATATTTTAACGAGTGATTCTGAAATAATTTTTATAGAAAAAGTGAGAATTATCACACTGTGCAATACAAAAAAATAATCGAGATTCCAACAAGTGATTCTGTAAAAGGAAACCGAAAAAATATATGTATGTATAAAAAAAGTGTCATTAAACGTGCGTTAAAATGTTCCTTAAATATATTCTTCGTAAAATTCTTGTATAAGCTTTTCACTGCAGCAAAGCTCAAAATTTAATGTACAGGCAGGAAATAGGTGAAAATTTACCAACACTTGGATTTATTTATTGTCATCTGAATTTTGTTTGCTGAATTACTCGTAGTTCCAAACATAATAAAAAACTTTTTTTTTGGGAGGGGCCCATTTGATTTATTCCGACTATATTATTGAGAACTGTTCATAAAATCAGTGGAGTAACTTTTACAACGTCTCGGTTGACATTTCCAAATAACTTTGAGAGGTGCTACGCCTATTTATTTGCCCAATTTATGAGATGTCATCACTATATAAATATTATAAAAAGAATTACACGCACAAAATTTCAAGTCATTAGTTCCACAAATATCCTAAAATAAAAATGTCCTATGTATGGTAAGTGCCACGCCCGCTTAAAAATTTAAAAAAAATATATAGCGCATTGTTCCTTACAGCCAATCACTAATTCAACAAGATTAGTTGATTGGCTTACGACTCCATAGCTTCAAAACACATAGACAAATAGATATTGAAGAAGATTTTTATGTTTCATAATTTGTCATGTGCTTTAAAAATTCCACTCACAAGAAACTTCGCACTTTGCATTTTGGAATATCATAATGAAACATACTTGCATTTACATACATAAGTAGGTGTGATCACGCCCATTAAATCTAAATAATAAATTTTATATTTTATGTAATTTTTTTAGAATTTTAATTCTGCTAAAAGTCAACAGATGTGCAATAGTTTTACGTGACTACCTGCCATTACGGCCTAATCTCACGTGTGCCAAAGCACCGGGTGTGGGTTAGACGCCAGACCAACGCCCCCATGCACCCTTTTAGAATGAACCTATGGCCCACTCCATAAGGCACATAGGTTGCAATCTTTAAATATAGTTATCTCTGTTCTATATTCAAGTACCTTGCTGAGGTACTTTGAGCTATCTAAACTCTGCTGCTATGTCCGTGCCCATAGCAGCTCTGTTGAATGGCAACAGCACCTAGAATAGTGTCTGGCTGACCGCGTCAGACCAACCACTAGCATTGATTTCACACTGGGAAGCCAAGACTATTCTCCCAGCGATTTTGGTAGCAACCACAGCCTCCACGATAATTTTCCGGCTTCCACGCTATGGTGTTGCGTATACACCAACAGCGAGGTCCCCAAGAGAATTCCTCAACCATTGCCGGCACAGCTAACCACTCATCCGAAATGAACGCATGCCTGTGTCGCCAAATAACCAGTGCCTACTCCACACATACCAAAATCATCCCTTTAACCCCGTGGGGTAGGACGAACTCGGCATTTTAGCAAAGGAAACTGACGACCGCTACATGCACTCAAAACTTCAGAGCAGCGAGAACCACCTACGCGAGAAGGACGCAAGCTCGCCACCAAAATCCTGTCCCTACTACGATCCGACACAAAAGTGAGAGAGCCCTGGGGTCATATCCAGGACGAAAAACCATTTTAGCACAGAAATTTTGACAACCGCAATGCATTTATCTCTAAGCAGGTCAGCTGTCGAGCAACCGGCACCCGTGGCACCAGAAGTAGCCTCTGGTGAGACCTCGAACTTCCACCACAAGGGCTTCACCTCTATCGTCTTTTGAACTCAGGGGCAGTTCTAGGTGACACTGCACCTAACTGACAACAACGGGCGTACAATATTTGTTTTCCTTTTATAAATATGTGCACATCCTTTGCTCTGTTTATGTTCAGAGATTGGGTAGTAACACACAACTTTTACGGGTAATGTACCAAAGGTACGTCAATGGAAAAAGCCACATCACCCCAGCTGGGGCCCCGGGGTTGCCACACCCGTAGTCAAAAATAGACTCCCCTGGGGGGACTAAAAGTCAACATGTGTGGCTCTCAGATACACAACTAAATGCTTTTAAATATGTAGTTCCGGATTCCTAGAATTTAAGGAAATATATAAGAACACCAGCCATGTTAAGAGAATGCAGGCAGGTATTAATTCAGAGTTCCGTTTTTGGAAGACACCATTAAATTTTAATGACTCAAAGGCTGGAAAAAACATTTTAATTATTATTATGCATTATTTTTTTTTTGTTGCTCGGAAAGTCATTTAAAATAATCATCTTAATTAAAACATGCATAATGAACTTAATTAAAATACACTTAGAGAAAGAAAAAAGGACAGACAGTCTCCTGAAAAATACTGACTTAATTTGAGCAAAATTGTTTATACTTTTTATAATAATTCTGTGTTTTTGTCATCTTTTTGTTTTCGGTAAGCAATATTTCATTGTAAGTTTAGTAATGAAAGAAAAAAAAATTAAAGTGGAGGCAAAAAATAAAAGGTTAAGAAATAAATAAAAGAATGTGTATGACTACTTTAACTTAAATACTGTCACTTATGCGCCACGCATTTTTAAACATTTTTTAATATGAAACATTTTAAATCATAACAGACTTAAACACAATTGGCCAGCCAACAAACACTTGTACACTCTGCTCCAATCTGCTTTGAAAATCATGCAAGCCCCAGCCAGCCAGCCAGCCAGCAGGCAAGGAAAAATATGAGCAAATATTAATGATGAGCGAGTTGGCCAGCCAATGTCGTCGTTATGTCAGGCATGTGGAACGAAAGATGCCCCTCATCCATATGTACATACATGTGCCATACGCGAATTCGATATTTCCTTTCTGCTGCAATGCACTGCACGTTCAACAATAAATAATAAAATTAATGCATACATTTCATCATCGTCATCATTGTCCTCATCATCATAAAGGAGTTCGTTCTGTTTATGTTTCAGTTTCTTAAAATTTTTTCCTGGTAATTTTTTATTCTGTGATAATCGAAACAGCAAAAAAAAAAAAAATTATAAACAGTCAATATATCGGACATTGTACATGCCTTTAGATCTATACATACATACATATATATATACATAAATATACTTAAATATATAAATATATATAGTATACATAGATATTTGAGACTCATGAAAACATTTGTTGATGCCTGTTGATACGATTTGAAAATATTTTCAAGTTCAGTTTGCAATAATTTTTATTGAATTTTTTTTTAAGTTGAATTTTTTTATTTAATTTTTTTTAATTGTAAGATTCGGTACATCATTATATAAAGTTGCCCGATGCTCTGGTTACTTGCATATGTTATCGATAAAATAAGAATGATAATAATCCCAGTAAAAAAAGACACTCCAAAGAAGTCATGAAAATGTAGAGTTTGCAGTCTGGAAGTAGTTCAAATTTCGATCCGATCTAATGATTTTTACATAGGGTTGTCATTGCAAGAAGTTCTCTTTTTCGATGCCTAGTCACCGAATTAGAAGCGATTTTAAGAAAAATTTCCTTTTTTGTGTTCTATGGTAATATTTTCATCTAGAAAAAATTTTAAAAAGTTACATATTTTAACAATTCGTTTCTTTTTATACGAATTTAAACGCGAAACAGTGCTTTCATGTAAATTTAAGCAAATAACTTCTAAATATTAGGCCAAAATTAGTTCATAAATTTCTGTCAAAAAATCGATTTTTTTGAACATTTTGGTGAGTATTTACTAAAACTTTGGAAAAATTACAAGGTTTTGTGTGATTAAAATAAACTTCTACTTGGTTTTCTGCTAACTATCGGCGAATTAAAAATATCGATTTTTTGGAAGCAATGAAAATGTGGTTCCTTCAGAATGACTTCCATTTTTTTTACTGAGATATTTTTCCATAAAAATACTCTGTGCTGAAAATAATCCATGAAAGTCTTAACAGTTCCTTGTTTTGGCTTGGAATTTTGTTATTTTGCATTAAGAGTACAAGCTTTTGGACTATTCTTCGCTAGATCATAAAATTATATTTTCTATTTATTTATTATTACAACAACAACTGGACACATCATCTTGACACGAAGTTAATGTGCACGGAATTCTATGTGGCAGGTTAGAAGACGTATATCCAATATCTTAGGATTTTAAGTTCAATGAAACGTACACGAAATTTCGATAGTAGTCCACAGCTCTCCCTCGAATTGGAATTATGCGCCTTAGAATATATGTCGCAGTCCACCTCCAAGAAGAAAAAAATATCTGGTCTTTAAAAACTCTAAGGCCAGAGGTGTGTCACCACCAAAGGCGACTGCGGGTCTGCTCTGTAATTCAACTGCAAATGCTTTCGAATTGTAATGTTAATAACATATAATAAATATGTACATACATTTTAATGTTAATAACATACAAATTCTAAAGCATTTTCTTTCATTTCGAAATACAAAGTACGCCCCCTTGAATCGATATCTCAACCGCGACAGGGATCGCAAGTCCAGTCATACCCAGTAAAATAAGAGCTTCCAAGGAAGTCAATAAGATCCTGAACTTATGATCTGGCAGTAGTGCAAAGTTGGATAATATGTAATGATTTTTACAAAGGGTTGTAATTGTAAGAAATTCCATTTTTTGGCCCATATTCAGTGATTCCGAAGTCATATTCTTGATGTGAAGTAAATCTGATTTTTCGTATGTTCTTTTGTCTTCTCCTAAATTTCTGTTAAATCAATATATTTTTCAAAAATAAAAATCTAATACTTCATGACATGGATTTCATTTTTCTAAATAATTAAGACATATCTGTGGCAATAAGGAAAAAGTGCTTAAGTCATATTTTGTTGTTTTGCAGGAGAGCACTTTTAAGTGTTCAAGTCGATTTTCAAAATTTAATTTCTTTTACAGCTAAATTGAGAAATTATCTGTTAATCTTTATTTTTTTAAGCAGACATCGTTCTACACACTATAAGTAATATATTTAAGTTGAAATATACCAAAGTATAACCTAAGTTAAGCTGTTATTCCAAATGAGGCTAGAAGTTTAAAAAATATAAGTCGCATGTCATATTGCTATAGCTTCCTGAGAAATCACACAAATTAGTTGAAATTTTGACCGGGGGTACTTTCGAATATGCAAATTACGGAGGTACCATTAACTCAAAATCATCTTATCTCGACTTAAGCACTTTTTTATAATTGACATTACTTTCTCATCAGGAGCAGAAGAGTACTTTTAATTCGTCCTTGTTGTTAAATTTATCATTTTTATTGATCATAATAGGACTAAACAAATACAGACCATATTCGAAGTTGACTTCATTTTTAGGAAAAATCATATTTAAACATAAAAAACGTAAAAAGCCGCCTCTTTAAATATGTGGACTTTCAATATGGAGTGTTTTTTTTTTGTAAAATTTTTTTATGCTACCATTTATTTATTTGTGATTAATGCATAAATTTCAACATCCTTGAGAACTGTATGATTTTTATTGATTGGCTGATGGCCTGATCTAAGGTAACAATGCAGTCAGCATCTTTTACCAGTAATTCATATAATTCTCAGGGAAAAGTGAGTTTTTAGGCCTTTTAAAGGGCCTTTGTTTTGCATTATTGAAATCTAAAGTAGTTCATAGTCATGAATCACACATACATATGTATATATGTATATGCATGATTCGTCTTATAAGAATGATAAACCTAAAGTTCGCTAAAAATCATTTGGAATTAAGCGAATAGCACAAGAAAAAATAATAATAAATATTAGATTAAAAATGAGGGTTTTTATTCTGCAGGCCTGGATGGTTTCTCTACTGGGAATAAAAGTATACATACATGTGTATTTGTTTTGACTCTTATAAACTTACATTTAAACACACTGACATTCAAACAAACATATGTCAACTGTCTTGCTAAACACATGTAGACATAAATGTCAGATGTCGCTTGCGACTCTTTTTCTTACTTTTGCTCAAATTGTTTTTCCATTTTATTCATCATTTTCAAATAGACCATAATCATATTGAACGAATGAAAGTATGAGTGTACAGATATATCATATGTGCATACACACACATGTTTAGACATGTGTATAAACCTGGTTTATTATAACCAGCCGTAGCAATAATATATAGCTGACCGTTGGCTGGAAAAACATACGGCCCAACACACATGTGCAGCACATAATCACAAAACATAAGCAGTCCATCATTTAGTCATAATTGTAAAGCATCATCATCATAATAATCATTCTCCACGTCAATTGCATCACTGTCACAAAACATCAGCAGCAGCATTTAATCAGTTTGATCATTTAAGAAGCTTCTCTTGACACCCTACAGGCAGAGCGTAGATTATTTGATTTAAAATATTTAACAAATATAAAACAAAAATTTGGAATTCGAATTTTCTAAATGATTTGCTATACCTACGAGGGTTGCCTATTAAATCGCGTGATATGGCATCTCTGTGCAAGATTTAAAATCATATGCATAAGTTGAGATTTGTACGCTCCAGATTAGGTTAAAAGAGAAGAAATAGAGATCACTGGGAGTACATTCTTTCAAGTGTGATATTATTATTAGTTATTGCTTTCACGCCAAATCGTGGGCGCATATTAAGAGGCCCTGATTCTAAACACCACTCTTTTGAAACAAGCTATTGCTTAGGAGTCTTAAACTGGGTGTCTTCAGGTTGAGTATTTATAGAGAAAACGTTGCTCGAGTTCTCTTAGAGCAAGGGTTCCTAAAGGGGGGTCCATAGACCTCTGGGGGTCCGTATCAATCACCCAAAGGTTCATTTTAAAGAGCTGAAAAAAAAATAATTATGTTTTTATTTTCATTCTACATACTTTTTGGAACGTAAGTTCCTTATGACGCACTGTGGACATAAAAGTTTGAAAATTAAAAAATACTGGGGAATATTTGTAACCATACTGGTAACAACTAATTACATAACATGATGGTGCTGCCACAGTAGTTTTTTAAATTTTCAGTGCTTTCGTAATTTTCCGGGGAACTCCTGGGATTTTGAGGTTTTTGAGAATATATAATATGGTTTGTGTCTTTGCCAAAAGCTTCGTGACTTGAATAAGTGGTGTCTCTGCTAACTAATATTATAAATGCAAAAGTAAATTTAACGGCTTTAAGGGTTATTTTAAAGGGGGGGGGGGGTAATTTCTAAGGTAAGTAAAACGTAAGGAAATACGTTCCTTACACCGTGTGTTCTTTTTTATTTTTAATTAAATTTTTTTAATTAAGATGTATGTGTATGTATGTATCTATAAACAGTTGCAAAATCTTCGAACACAAGCAATGAAATATTGATGGAAACTCTTACTACTCACTGCTTAATATAAAGTACCCCTCCCAGACTCTGCATTGACTGTTATTGACATCACTATCAAAAACAGCTGATATTGCTTTTAATGCCATTTCATTTAGCTTGATTGAATGTGAACTGAAGCTTAAAAATATCAAAGAATAGACAATGGGTGCATTCATAAGACGTAACTGTTGTGCAACCGTTGAGTGATTGTCTTAGAAACGCATAGTTGAGTAGTTCCGCTCCATTCAACAGTTGAGTAATTTTCCATCATAAAATTTTTTCGCTACCTATAGTAAATATGTTGTGCTCAGCCTGAACAGCTGATCGAATAGAGCTTTATCTTTTATTTGATTTGTTAGGTGGCAGGAGCAAATATTTGTTAAATTTTACATTACAAATGCGATGAAGTAACAAAATAAGGATATAAGATCATACGTCTTATGAATGCGCCCAATATTTTAAAGATTATTTAAAATTTAGTTTAACATATTTGAATAAAAACGTAGATATTTTTATTTTTAAGCAACCTATTGTGGGAATCGTAGCTCGTAGATGAGTTGTTTCAATAAAAACATTGTTTATAAACATATGTTTAGATAGAAATTACCAACAACTTGCGCGAACTACGACCCCTACAAAAGGTTGTGAACTGTATTCATGTATGTATGAAATTTCAGATTATAATTCACTTTTTTAATTTTTTATTCAACCTAAACATTACACATCCTATACTTAAAAGCGGGCCCACTACAAAAACAAATTTTTACAAGAGATCCGTGAACAGGGATTTGGTGGGAACTCCTGGCTTAGAGTGACCATCAAGAAAAAAATTAAACCTTTTGACAGAAGTTCGTTTGCGTGCGATTTTCGATTCCAAACAACTCAACATTAAGGTGCATCCCGCCAAGGCCACACGAGCCAAGAAGGTGTCTTCTCTGGACACATTAATTTCTGAAAAGCAATGTTAAAGAAATGCTGAAAGGACATTTATAAAATTGTAGTTTTACTAAACTTTCCTGTACTTAAATTTTTCTCCTCTGATATCTGATTTTCAAACGATTTGGAAAGAGTTAAAGTATATAATGTTCAATCTTGTTAAATGTAGGGGCATGGGCATTCTCAAAGTTCAGCACAAAACACATTTATTTTTCTTATCGTTTTACTTTTTTGTCGTCTTTTTTAAAATCTTTTTCTTTTTGTACTTCGATTTGATCATGACCATTTGTTTAATCGATTATCATTTTTAATAAATCGCAAAAATATTGTTTATTATTAGTCCTAGTTGCTGTGCAGCTTCCATATACATATTTAGTTGCTGCTGTTTCTGCCACTTATGTTGCAATAGCTACTTTATTACAACTACTTCTCCACATACACAACATCTTTACTTTAAGTTTTTTTTTTGTATTTGTTGCAGATTTTTTATTTTATTTTTTAATGTTTGTTTTTAGTGTTTTTATTTTGTCTTTAGATATGTTTGATTTAGTACACAATAGGTTTATGCGATTTTTGTTTAGTTTTTAGAAGGCAGACAGAGTCTGTTTTTCTTACGCGATCGTTCAATATTCAATATGGACATATACGCATGTTTTAATGACATTTCATTTGACATTTATGAGTTGTGACTGTGGCTATTTTGTGTCAGTTTTTGTAAGGGTGTGCGTGCGTGAGTGTTTGTCTGTGTGTAGCAATGTTTGCCTAACAAACAAATCTTCAACAATTTTATAATATTATAAACGTGCAGAATTCTCCCTAGTTGGAAATACTAAATTTGCATTATAACAAAAATCTGAGATGTATAATGTTATATTTTAATGGTCGTAGCTCCGCCTACTTTTCTAAACGCAATATCGTGTTACAGGATCTCATGGTGACTGCTTAGTTCTCCTTAAATACTTACCTAATATTATACAAATTTTATGTTTTATTTTATTTTTTTAATTTGATATTCATACACTTTGGATAGAATGTGAACTGAAGCTTAAACATGTCAGAGAAGAGACAATATTTTGAAGATTATTTGGGTTTACGTATTTTAATAAAAACGTTGTATTTTAAACATATACGTACGTATATGTAGATGAACTTTGATAATAAAATTTTGAAAAAAATAAAAAAACATGTTTTTGCCTTTCACTTTTTTGCATTTTTTATTCAACCTAAAAAACATTATACGTCTTAAGCTTCAAAGGGGGTCCGCGACAAAAACAAAAAAAAAAAAAAAAAAAAAATGCAAGCGGTCCCTGAGCAACAATTTGGTGGGAACCGCTGGAACGCTGTATTTTAGACATATACGTTCGTATATGTTGATGAACTTACATAATAAAATTTTGAGCCAAATAAAAAACATGTTTTTGTCTTTCACTTTTTGCATTTTTTATTCAACATAAAAAACAGTATACGTCCTAAACTTCAAAGGGGGTCCGCGACAAAAACAAAAAAATTGCAAGCAGTCCGTGAACAAGAATTTGGTGGGAACCCCTGCCCTAACAGAATGAAAAACTAACTTTGTTTGTTTATTACGCTCTATCGGCTAAAAGGTTGGACTGATTTTGACATGGGCTATATATGTACATATATGTTGAAAACCAGGACAAAGATTGGGCAGGTGACAATATCTGTCCTTCGAAGCTCCCCCCAGGGGAGTCTATATAGACTACGGGTGTAGCAACCCCGGGGCCCCAGCTGGGGTGATGTGGCTTTTTCCATTGACGTACCTTTGGTACATTACCCATAGAACTTATGTGTTACTGCCCGATCTCTGAACACAAACAGAGCAAAGGATGTGCACATATTTATAACAAAAGGAAGACAGGTCCTGTTGATGTCAATTAGGTGCAGCGTCACCTAGAACTGCCCCTGAGTTCAAAAGACGATAGAGGTGAAGCCCTTGTGGTGGAACTTCGAGGTCTAACCAGAGGCTACTTCTGGTGCCACGGGTGCCGGTGACCCGACAGCCGAGCTGCTTAGAGTTGAGTGCATGCATAGGTCGTCAGTTTCCTTTGCTAAAATGCCGAGTTCGTCCTACCTCACGGGGTTAAAAGGATGATTTTGGTATGTATGGAGTAGGCACTGGTTATTTGGCGACACAGGCATGGGTTCATCTCGGATGAGTGGTTGAGCTGTGCCGGCAATGGTTGAGGAATTCTCATGAGGACCTCGCTATGGGTGTATACACAACACCTTGGCGTGGAAGCCGGAGAATTATCGTGGTGGCTGTGGTTGCTACCAAAATCGCTGGGAGAATAGTCTTGGCTTCCCAGTGTGAAATCAATGCTAGTGATTGGTCTGACGCGGTCAGCCAGACACTATTCTAGGTGCTGTTGCCATTCAACAGAAGCTGCTATGGGCACGGACATAGCAGCAGAGTTTAGATAGCTCAAATTACCTCAGCAAGGTAATTGAATATAGTACAGGGATAACTATATTCAAAGATTGAAACCTATGTGCCTTATGGAGTGGGCCATAGGTTCATTCTAATAGGGTGCATGGGGGCGTTGGTCTGGCGTCTAACCCACACCCAGTGCTTTGGCACACGTGAGATTAGGCCGTAATGGCAGGTACTCACGTAAAGCAATCGCACATCTGTCCTCCGAAGCTATATAACCGATTTTTAAGAAATTCAAAATAATAGGACACACAGGCTTCATATTTTTGGAGCGGAGGGGGTCAGATGGCAATTATTGCCTCTCCAAAGCATTCCAAATGATTTTTGTGAAATACAAAACATAAGGGAAACACACGCAATAAATATTTTTAAAGTCAAAACGAAGACCAACTGAAGGTCAAGGAGGCAATTTTCGTTTCTGCAAAACTTGCAAATAAAACTTAAAATATAGATGTGCGTTTAAAAGGGGACACAGGTTTTATACTTAAAGACCACACAGAATTTCTAGTTTTCACGATTTTTGGCAAATGTGCTATCAAATAACTTCTACGTGTTAAAGCATCTTTAGAGCGATTTTACAGAACAATTGAACTTTGAAAAATTAATCTTGCCGAATTTATTTTTCCTTTTGTACAACTTTGTATTGATACTTTAAGTTCAAACTTCTACTTGAGTTTGAAAAAGGACTTGAGAATGATGTTTACTATTAAATGATAAAATCATATTTCTAACGTTTAACTTTCTCTTATGTTTGTTGGGTAAGATAATATACTATTTGAAGTCAAGATTGATTCCTTTTCCATTTTTTTATTGCTTGTCGAAGAATTTATGATTTTCTTCTATTTGAAGCCTTTTCTTTAAATAATTATACAAAGAAAATAACTATTTAATTGAAGTTGAATTGCTTCTTAAGCTCGAGTATCTAAATTTTTGTATTTAATTTTTGGTTTGTAATTTACACTCTGGATGGTATTGAAAAAGCGAAATTCGTAATACGAGTAAAATTCGAAATGAATTTGTTTATATTTATATTAATTAATTTAGTATTCATCATGGTAATATTTGTTCAGGAGGTGGAAATCAAACCTGATTTATTATTTTTTTTTGTGCATTGATGCACTTTCCGCACATTATCGCAGGGGTTGGAAGCGGCAGGTATGCCTGGGAATAGTTCACTTTGATGTGCAATTTCCACAAAAAAAAAAAAAAAAGAACATTCGTCTTAAAATTATCTGCCATTTAATATAAATAGGAACGAATTTTTTTTTCGAGTATTTATACTGAAAAGTAAAAATTAGAACAGGTTTTTATTTGCAATATAGGTAATCGAAATTTTTGCTAGTATTTAGATAATTTGAGAGGAAGATTAACCCCATGTTTGTGTAAGACGTTTAAGTTAGAAATCTAGGCGTTTCAGTAATAGATTAAAGAAAAGTTGTTAAAATTTCCATTAGTCTATTACAAAAACGCTAAGATTTTTAACTCAAACGTTTTACACAAACAGGTGGTAACATAGAAAAAATTATTCCCAAAAATTTTTTCAAACATACGTTTGTTTGAAATTTTTGTTTTGAGCAAAAAAAAAATAAATAAAACAGTATGGAATGAAAAATTGTAGTTCATAAAATTTAAAAAAAATTTTTTTTTACAAATTATTACAACATTTTGCATGTGAATTTAAAAATTTCTTTGTAGGACCTGAATCGAAAAAATTTATACATACTTGTTTCAGAGAGTTTTGTGTTTGAATTGAAAAATGAGTTTTTTCTGTGAACAAAAACTTTAATTTAAATGAAGTCGCTCTAAGTCTAATAAACTCCTGGTAAATGCCTAAATTATGGAGTTTAAAAATTGTACATGCCCTTGTAATATGTATATTTTTTTCAATAAGACCACCGCTCTAGGTGTGTTTCCTACTCTTGAAATCAAGTGTGTTTTAACAAATGAAAAAATATGGAAGGTATACATATCCTTGTAAAGATTAAACTAGAAGTTATCAGAAAGAGTTACAAACTGTGTATTATGATCATAACTGCAGCTGAATATAAATTTTTTACTTGTAAGGATACGCAATAAAAGGCAAGTCTTTACATCGATTGCAGTAAAATAAACAGTTCGCAAGTGTGCAGTTCTAGAGATAATTAATGCACTTCCTGTGCATATTTATTGCAATTGCAGCTAAAATTTAGTTTTTAAAATTGAGAATATTTAAAGATATTTAAATTAATTTTTCCAGAGAATTAAAATACATAATTTTGTAAAATTAGCTTTCATAATTAAGGATATATGGAATGTAAGCATATCCATCCAAAAATTGATATGAAAATTTACTAGAGATTTTAACTGTCTTATTCATAAAAAGTATTTCAGGTTTATTAAGCGCTTATTTGACATATTTCTATTGGAAATTTGTCAAATAAACCTGTAATAAACCTAATATTTTCTTAATGAATTAGACCGTAAGTGTATAATACTAAAGTAAATATGAATTTTAGCACTATTCTAAAGAAATTTGTAGCTAAAACTAAATTTTCAAAATAAAGGATATATGGGAGGAAAACGTATCCTTGCAGGGATTAAACCAAAATTTATTAGAGTGTATAAATGAATAAATTTTTTGAGTAATAATCAATATTTTACAGCAATCTGTTTGTAATTCTAGCTGAAATTAATTTTTTTTACTTCTAAGGATATATGAGAAGCAGGCATGTGCTAAATTTTTGCTTGTAAAATTAAGAATATTTAAATTAATAATATATAAATTGGAATTACTTTTTCTAGAGAGTTACATTTTATGAGGAGGAGGAGGAGATTTTTGATGCATTTTGATTGTAATTCTACCTAAAATTAGATTTTCACAACTCAGGATATATGAGAGGTAGACATATCCTTGCAACGATTGAAGTGTAATTTACTAGAGACCTTAAGTGCAAAACTCTTAAAATATATATGAATTTTTGCTGCATCCCAGAGAAATTGTCAGCTAAAATTAAATTCTCAAAATAAAGGATATATAGGAGGAAGACATATCTTTGCTCTCTTTAACCTAAATTTTATCAGAGAATTGGAATGTATCATTTTGTAAATAGTTACAAGGATTTTACAGCAATATGATTGTAATTGCAGCAGAAAATAAATTTTTTAATTTTAAGGATATGTGGGAAGTATGCAAAGATGGCAAAAAAATTAACTGCAGTTTGCTATTGTGTATTTTTTACAGATAATTACACATTTTTAGGAATATTCTTATAACAATTGCAATTAAAATTGAGTTCTTTAAAATAAAGGATATATGGGATGTGTGGATATGCCTGCATGAATGAAAACGAAATTTATGTAAATATTTAATTGTATGATTTTACAAATTTTTATAAGTTTTCAATACATTCGCATCACAATTTTGATAGAAATTCTGGTCTTACAATTAAGGATGTATGAGGCGTAAGTATGACTTTGCACCGATTGCTTTGAAATGCATCATATTTCTTGTAATTTTTCGGTGCATCTTGTTTACAAGGGTAGCGTATACCAAGTAGTTTTTTTTTCTTACTTTTAAAATTAAGGATATATGGAAAGTAGGCAAAAACAGTCCTCAGACAATTGAAACGCAATTTTACAGGGAGTCTAACTGCAGAGTCTTTAAAATAGTTATAAGTAATGTATATGAATCATAATTATTTGTATTTTTCTTGGATATGAAATTTTCACAGAAATTTTTTATTGAAGTCTAAGTAAAAAAAATCCTCATTAAACCACTACTGCTATAACAATATTATCAAAAAAGTTTATTATTCTATATTTTTTAAGGCTGCATGGATTTTATTTCAATGCAATGTCATGTACACATGATTATTATAACTTCATCATATCTGTCATGATAAGGATGACAAATATCAATTTTTGTGACAGTTTACAAAATATTATTAACGTTGCGAGAATTTTATTAACTCAATGTATCTTTTTTTTCATTTTCTGCATTTTTATTCGCATTTAAAAACAAATTCTGCTATTAATCGCAAAAATTATTTTTTGACAGCAAAAAAAAAATTTATAATTAAAAATGCATAAAAATGCAATGTTATGCATTTGAGCGTGGAATAATGTGACGTAACATAAAAAGAAAAACAAAATGTTATAATACATATAAAATTCATTTAATGTTTTAGCGTCTACGAAAGATCAAAACGAGTAAAGATCATATTTGGGCCTGCTATTAATCAAACGAGCAATTAATTATGCGTATGAATGAATGTACTCTTGTATGTGTGTATGTATGTATGTGTGTATGTGCCGATATGTTTGTGCATTGAGAATATGCCCTGTCGGAGAATGTGTGGTTGACTACAAAAATAGTTAACTTATAGTTAACTTTTCTTAAACCGACTAAAAGCTAACTGCAATGTCATCCAGAAGAAACCTAAAATTAATTCTTAAGATGAGTACGTAATCGAATTTGATGAGAGCCAAAAAATTTATTCTCAGCTACTTTGAAACTCATTTCAGTTTTATATTAATATTTTGCTGTTCTTATTTTAGATGGTACCTTAGCTGAGTGGTAGCGTGTTGAGTACACATCGTGTGATGACACATGTTCGAACCCCAGAAAAAATTTTTTAATTTACTGACTACCAAGTGATTTAAAAAAAATCAGCTTTAAGTTAGTTGAAAAGTAATGCAGAGTGAGACTATTGACTACCGCCTAGGACATCGCAATGTTAAAATAGTCAGTTGATTACATTGAAAAGTAATCCAAGTGTCAGTCAGTACTAGTTGCGAAATAGTTAGCTTAAAGTTAATTTAAAGTTAACGTAATTTCCGACAGGGTGTTTACTAGCTCAAGGGAACTAAAAGAATTGAATCATTAATTGTATATCAGATTTAAAGCTATTTCTATTCTAGTTCGGCAAATATTTGTATAGACTATTTTAATCTGTTCTGTCCCTGTACCCTTATTTGTTATTTGTTACGAAAAGGTACAAAAAGACCCAAACGGAGAGGAGTTGGCTCATTAAAGTGGTCCCCAAAAGTGCCGGCCACATTAAGGACGGGGCACAATTAATCCGTCATACGTTAAACTTCGCCTAAGTTGAAATACTTGGTTTCTTATGAGGGCTGTTACATTCAGTACGTGTCCGTCAACGCAAAGTACAAAACCTGGTCAACTTTTAACTTTTTTGTTTGACAGATATTGGTCGGTTTTTTTGGTATGTTCTGAATTAGATTTTCGTGTTTTAGGGCAGCAAAAATAAAATTAAACAAAAGAAATAAACGAAATAAATAAAAAAACTTTGAATTTAATAAATAAAATGGAGAATCAACCTTGAAGCTGTTCAAATGCTTCCGTCAATAAAGTACTCATTGTGCCAACCTTCTCCGTCGTTGCGATAATGTCAGTTAAAAAAGGCTAAGTATAACGTATGAAGGATTCATTGTGCCCCGGCCTTTACACACGCAGAAAAAATAGTCCTGCAATAAATAACTTTAATTGAAAATAGAACCAAAAATAAATTATTCGTTATTTTTAGAAACGAAATGTTTTTACAAAATCTGCCTATTAAACTACATTTACTCATTTACTTGAATAACGTCATAGCTCAGTATATAGTATTACAGAAAACTAATTTAAAGTTTTAAATTTACACGCAATTCAATGGAAATAGAAAACTTAATTTTCTGCAAGACTTGAGTATAAAAAAGATATTTGTTTAAATTTTTTACACAATGTGATTAATGATATGAGGATTAGTTCTGCATTATTTACTCTAAAATCGCATTTTTTTTAGTTATGACGTTGTTCAAGCAAATGCGCGATATATATCATACAAATTTTATAAGCAGAAACATTTTTGCGGAAACATATCCAGCAAAAAATTTCAAAAAAGGTAATCGAGTGTGCAATTAAGCGTTTTTGGTGGAAGTTCTTTCCTACTGGATTACCAACTTAATGATTTTAACAAGGCGTGAGACTAAAATAATCGATTCTTGAAAAGTACTTACATTTTTTTTATTTGTCAACATTTCACGTAATCTATTTCGTCTAAAAAATCATTCTCTTCTTTTAGCAACTTGCACGTCAGTTTTTGTAATTTTAGGTAATGTGATTTGTAAAGGTGTCTTTATATGGTAATACAAAGTATTACGACTTTGTAGAATCAAAATATTATGAAATTCTCTCCGTGTTAAAAAAAAGAGAACAAGAGTCTGTTGTAGGTATTTTTCATGTTTACACTGATATTATAAGTAAAATGCAAGCAAAGATATTAAACTGTTAAGCTAAAAATAAAAATTGGATGATTGAAAAAAATGTATACTAATAAATATAACTAAATATTGAAGAAAACATATTGTTATTTTACTACAAAATTTTTATATGCTTGTTTATTGTTTGTTTGGTTTTGTGGTACGGGTTAAGTAGCTGATGGTTGCAGTAGTACAATGATTACAAAAGCAACATAAAAATTTCCTGAGTTGATTTTGGTAGTTTTTGTAAAAGTTCTAACCCCTTCAATAAATACCATCAGTGCTGGCAACGTTTACTTTGAAATACACCTCTGGTGTGATGAGAATACTCAAGTTTCTAAAATGGTTTAGAAAATAAACATTTACCGACCGCTTGTCAAATTTTCTATCCGTATTCTCTCCTACTCGATACATTTTGCTTTTACATGATAAGATTTTGTATGTTCTATATCATATTTGGACATGTCGTAATACATTGTAAAGGGTGTTTTTTATTGAGGTATAGAACTTTAAGTTAGCATCACTTTTTTAACTGGCGGCCATTTTGTCAGCTGTCAAGTGATTAATATTTAGTTTGGTTTGCCATTTCATCATGAACAGGTTGACAAAAGAACAACGCTTGCAAATCGTGCAAATTTATTTCGAAAATAATGGTTCAGTTCGCGAAGTTTACCGCAAGCTCCGACCATTTTATGACCGACATAATCGTCCATCAGAGCAATTAATTCGGTTAACCATGGATCGTTTTCGCACTACGTTTACTCTATGTGATAATACGCATCCGCAGAGACGTCGAACAGTGCGCACCGAAGCAACAATTGCCGCTGTAGAGCAAAGTGTTGAAGAGGACCCGAATGAATCGATTCGCCACCGTGCACAGCAATTGGAGCTTTGTCCATCAACTTTATGGAAGATTTTGCGCAAAGATCTTGGCTTGCGACCTTACAAGATCCAGCGTGTGCAAGAATTAAAGCCGCGAGACCATGCAATGCGTCGTGATTTTGGTGTATGGGCCGAAAATGAGATTGATCTCGATGCTGATTTTCATCGCAAAATTTTGTTCAGTGATGAGGCTCATTTTTGGTTGAATGGCTACGTCAACAAGCAAAATTGCCGCATTTGGAGTGAAGAGAATCCACATGAGACCCTTGAGACGCCATTACATCCACAAAAACTGACTGTTTGGTGTGCTCTATGGGCTGGTGGGCCATACTTCTTCCGAAATAATGCTGGAGAGTCAGTTACCGTTAATGGAGACCGGTATAGAGCCATGATAACCGACTATTTTGTTCCCGAATTGGATGGCATGAATGTGGATGAGTTGTGGTTCCAACAAGACGGCGCTACATGCCACACAGCGCACGTCACAATCGATTTATTGAAGGAAACATTCGATGAGCGCATAATTTCGCGGAATGGACCTGTCAATTGGCCACCAAGATCGTGTGATTTGACACCATTGGATTATTGTCTTTAGGGATATGTGAAGTCGCTCGTCTACGCCAACAAACCAGAAACGTTAGGGGACTTGGAAGCCAACATTCATGGCGTTATTGCCAACATACGGCCCCATATGCTCGAAAAAGTGGTTGAAAATTGGACCTGTAGAATTGGCTTTATTCGAGCCAGCCGCGGCGGCCACATGCCCGAAGTCATATTTAATGGACATTAAAACGATTTTCTTGTGTTTTATTTCAATTCGAAGTTCTATACCTCTAAAAAAACACCATGTAAAGACAGCTTAAGTGAGTAATGAAAATTGGCAATCAGAAAAGTAAGTCATTATATGGCAAGTAGTTCAAATGGTAATGTATAATTTTTTGCTGGGTATGTATGCGTTGAACTGATTTTTAAAGCAAAATTACATGGCTAATATTTTAACATTTTAATCTTTTATACGCCTTCAGAGGTACTTTTTTGCTCCCTTATTTTCGAAAGAGACAATGAGATCAGTCATTTAGAAACAGCTGATTTAAAAATATTTTTTTTATTCTACCTCTTGCAAATGTTTCACTTCTTTTAGGATCTGTCACGCATTTCCAGTCTTATTTGCTGCAATATTTTAAAAGCTTGGCGTTTTTTTTTTGTTTTTGCTGTTTTTGGATTGTGGTTGTCATGGTGAGCAATTAAAATGTTGTCTTATAACCAAGTTTTTCTTAAAATTTTTTTGGGTTTTATAAAAAAAAAAATCGGTTTAATACTTCTGATGACGATATTTGATCGTGCTGTTATGTTTTGGGTTTCTTTTTTCAAGACATACAACTGGGTGCTGAAATTTAAGAAGAGCGCCTTAGAGAGACAGTCAGAGAGGGGAAAAAGGCAACAAACCGGAGCTGTATGTCAAGTGACAACGCAGCATGGCTGGTTGCATGGCGTCTGTTTAAAAATTCAAATGATTTCAAAAATATACGCTACTCTATACTCATATACAAACATTTCGTTAATATTAGCTTGTTGTCTTATGTCTTGTATAATTACAGGTATTTTTGACGTTTCTTGATGTTTATTTTTTTTTTTTTTTTTGGCAATTTTTAATTTTTCAATTTTATCTTGTGCAGACACATTTAAACCTTTTTAATACTTCTTGTGATTTCTTAAATGTTAATTATGAATTTCATATTTTTTAATTCATGCCTTTCCGCTGCATGTAATTTGTCAGTCGCAGTTCTTTTTTTTTTCTTATTTTTCTGCCTGTAGTTTCTCTCCTCGTTTTAGCAGTTTTTAGCATTATAATTTGTAAAGATTTTGTGATTTTTATGACACTGACATTTGCTTGTTATGTTGTTATTTTTATGTAGTATTCTTTTCTTGTTTTTGAATTTTTAATGAAATGTTTGTGTTTGGATTTTAAAAAATTCCGTCAAAAATTAATATTCGTTATGAAAATTTCACACCGCATGAAGGAGATATTTTTTGTTTGTTTTTATATTTACTTAAAAATGTTTGAAAGTGATTTAATATCTATATTTTTTGATACATCTGCTTCGTATCGGCAGGTGTAAGAAAGTCAAGTTTGGCATGAAGCAGACATGAATGTTAATAAATTTTTAAATGATACTTGTGACATGTTTGTAGCTATTTATGCTATTATTAAATTGTTAAACAACATTATTATATTTTGGTAATTAGGGAGTGTTTGCATTTTAAATTATTGTGTTTAGTTTTGGACAGGAGATGGATGAAAAAGGATACACATTTCTATTTATGTATTTGAAACTCATTTTTACTATTAATAATGATATAAATGTATTCAAATTCACATGCTTCCATGCAGGAGATTTGCTCCTATGTGAACACCTTTGTAGCCTTTCACAAGAAGAATATACATAAGCATCCTTAAATGAATTGAAATGTTTTGCAAACATTTTTGCCCTAGAATTTTCGAGAATACATCAAAGCTCGAAATTAAGCTTAAGCACCAAACAGAACAAAGAAAAAACAAAATTCAATAAAAAAAAGAAGATTCAATTAAAAAATTAATTAATTTTCAACCAATCACTGTTTTTTAAGATTCAATTAAAAAATTAATTGATATATATATATATATTCTTAAACGTTCGATTAAACAGCTTATTTAAAATTTTGTAATGTTCAGTTAACAGTGACATATAAAAAAAATTGAAAAAGAACCCTATTGTTTTCACTACGATGTCCATCTGTCTGTCACAGACTGTTATCTCTCCAGAACTGTAAGAGCTACGGATCTGAAAATTTCACAGAATATGCAAAACTTTAAGCGCTACAACAACAAATATATGACAATTTAAAATTGTATGGTGGTCCAAAGCGAGCAATGAAATATGTTGGAATCCTAACCCTAAAATTAAATAATTCTAAAACCAAAAAACCGCAAAAAATCGAAAAAATCGCTAAAGCTAAGATAAATTGCCAAAAACTGTAGAAGTCGCCAAAAACGAAAAAAAACGCCAAAAACAAAAATCGCAAAAAAAGGAAAAAATATTTAAAAACGAAAAGGCACCAAAACAAAGGAAAAGCGCCAAAACGTAAAATACCTGAAAACCCGAAAAAAGACTCACATGTATTTAAGATTTAAAGAAAGGTCTACTTCAGATAGGATATTCGATTACATAGGCTAAAGATCATATAGGTTAGGTTAGGTTAGCAGGCTGCTGGTAAGGAATGATGTAATTTAGAGTCCAGCTCATTTGGGTTCAATACAATAATCCCTTTGTGATACCTGTGAGTTAAATACAAGATAATGAGAGGAAGTGATTGAGAAGAGACAGCTATAGAGAAGGCAGGTGGTGAAGGGAGAGATGGAGGAAAGCTTCATTCTTTTACAACTCTGCTTTTTTTAATAACGCAGTATTGCAGCGCCTCTGGTATCAATGAAATGTACTAAACTTTTTTAAGCTGTGTTTAACAGCCATTTTATTATTTTACTTCTCCGATGATTCTGCTATATAATACCGAAGAAGTAGGGAGCTTTGATATTACATTAGCATTAGTGTCCGCTGAAGCCGGTGTAGTTCAGAGACCAGTGTCTATGCCTTCATCACTTGAACTTTCCTACAACAACTGATACAAATCTACACTAACATACATCAGAAAAATGCGTGGTGTTATTATATAATGACTGTCACAGACCGGACTCGAACCCACAACCTTCGATTTTGTAGTCAACGTGCTAACTACTTCAGCCAACGCCACCGACTTTTTTATACCGCAGTAACTTCAATTAAAACAAAAATAGGTTTAACTAAAATATTAATCAAAAATATTATTTTTTTCTAAGCAATCACTTAAATCAGAAATAATTTCTGAAATTTAGAAATTATTTCTGATTAAAATTCACTACAGCTCAACTAAATCTAAAAAAGTCTCACTTAAAAAAAAAACATCAACAAGAATTTTCTCTGCGTAGATATAAAACAAAACATAATTTTCGAGCTTTTTTGTATTCAAAGACTAATGCAGAACTTCATGGCTAATATTTTTGTAGACTTTTAGCGATATTAAATTTTGTGGCACATTTCCGAAGCCGAGATCCCTCCATCGGCGCAATTTGCTGATATTCGTCGGCCTACTGCAATAAAGTCATAAAGTTAGAAGCCAAAATTTCCTTATTTCCCAATTAATTGAAATATAAAGACATGATTGCACTACACTGCATTGTTAACAAAGTCCGAACTTAATTGAGAAGTAAGGCCATTTTGGTTTATTACTTAAGACTTTACAGTGAACCGTCTAAAATCGGTACATTGCACCTATAGTGGGATCTCGGCTTAATATATGTACTTCCTTCAGATCTTCCGCAAATCGCAAGCAATATTTAAACATTTAATAGTGTCAAGAAAAAAATCTATCCAGCACAAAAAGTTATTAAACACGATCCACTACACATATACAACAATTCTAAGAATACAACGTTAATAAATAAAAACCACATTAAACATCAATTTAAATCGATTTTTAACAAGCTGCAAATTTTATGTGTTTAACAAATTAATAAAAATGCAATAAAACATGAAAAACAAAAATCAAGAAAAATCACTTAAAAGTCAACTGTGAAACAAGTATGGACTCTAACCGAAAACGTTAAGTTGTTTTGACAAGAAATCTTTGTTTTCTAGACGATTTTGTCAAACAACAAATCATTTACTGACAAAACTGCATGATAATCACCCAACTATTAAAATGACCATAAACAAGACTCTAATTAAATACTTGTTAAAGCAACACCAAAAATCCACCAAAAATAACATCGAAACTCAAAGAAAATAAAACAGTCAAACTAATAAAACGGACTTAAGTAAGCAAGTAATTTACACTGAATTTAAGTAGTTTTATATCTGCAAAAAAAAAATAAAAAAAAAAATAAAATAAAATGAAAAACAAACAAATCAAATCGTTGAAATTAACACGAATGCAGCAGCAATCGAAATCAATTGGTAAAAAAAAATGATTAAACAATTGTTATTGTTGCCAGCCTATTGGCAGGCAGGCACTAAGTGTATATCTATATCTGTATGTGTGTGTGTGTGCGCGTGTTTGTATTAAGAATGTCAATTGAACGATGTCATTAAGAATCACCTTCAATATACGAATAAACAACAGCCAAAGCAGCAGCATCAGCAGCAGCAATAAGAGCAATTTAATCAAGAATTTACAATGAAAACCCAAACTGCTGCAACATAAACAACAAATCCCCTCTACAATAACAACAATCACAATCTCCATCACTGGCAAAATCGAAAGGACGAGAAGGAATCATACACGTATGCACGTAAATACGTACTCGTACATAAAATGGTAACAAATGCATTCGCACCAAATAACAACTTATTGTTGTTGCCGTTTGAGCTTGTGTTGTTGTTGCTGTTGCTGTTGTTGTTGGAGTATGTTTTGCACACCATTAACTCATGAAATGTTGAAAATGCAGCCAGAAAAAAATATACATGCATGTGACATTCAAGTAGTTGAATTTATAATGAGTTCAAATGATACATCATACTGAGATTTAATTACACTGAACAACACCGAACAAATATCGAGCCATAACCACCAAAATAGCTCAAGCGACATATTTTTTGAATTTCGTTTTTTGATGAAAATCGAATATCTACGATGGTAAATAATCGATTTTCGTCAAAAAATTAAACTTGAGAATTATGTCGCTTGAGCTTTTTTGGTGGTTATGGCAAGATATGTCATAGTTATAAATAGCGATTCCAGCAGGCAGGCGTAATGGCTTAAAATATTCCTTAAAAACATTTGAAAAAAAGTTCTATTATAAGTCCCAGAAATACGTTTGAAATGGAATTAACGCTGAGAGATACATATCGTCAGCTGAAATGCAAAACCACGTTACTAACAAAAAAGTCTAAAATTGGATTTTTAAACAATTCTTTGGTAAAAAAGGAAAAATTGCTTGAGTCGAGATGGGATAAGATATTTGCAAGTGTCTCCGGTCAAAATCTCAATTGATTCGTGTACTTTTTCAGGAAGTTATAGCAATATGACTTGCAACTTTTTTAGACTTCTAATCTCATTTGGAATAACAGCTTAATTTAGGTTATACTTTGTTACATATATTTCAACTTAAAAGTATTACTTAAGATGTGTAGAATAATGTTTGCTTAAAAAAAACAAAGGATAACAGAGAATTTCCAAATTCAACTGTAAAAGAAATAAATTTCTAAGAATCGACTTGAACGCTTAAAAGTGCTCTCCTGCAAAACAGTAAAATATGACACAGAATTATTGGGTATTACAGCGAAACTCATGTCCTCACAAAATTTTCAAACCTTTATCATTACAATCAGTCAAAGTAAAAATTAAAATGAAAAACAATTTTGTCCAGTTTTTTCTCTCTCATATAAATTTAAAAAAAATGTTTTTAGGTGATTTTGCATTTCAGCTGACGAGATTTGGCATCTTAACAAAAAGTTGTTCAGACCTGCAGATTTGAAGTCGAAATCGATAGCTTCAATTAACAATTGAATGGATTGTTTTAGTTATTTTAAATTTGAAGGTTTAAAACTTTCTGCTTTTTGCTGCACTTATATCTGAGGACTAGTGAGGGGAGGCCACAGAAAACTGAAAGCAAGTTCTCTGTCTCCGCAGTTCAAGGAAGAAAACTTCCTTTTGAAATTTTTAAATAACGATCTTCAGTTAACTGAAGATCTGAAACTCTACACCACAGTGTGACTCGATTTGGGAGCAATTCCCTTTCTCTTGAATAATTTGTGTATTAGAGTTATTTAACAAATAACAATTGATTATTATAATAATATTAATTATAAAAATGTGGTTGCACATTTCGTTCTCTTTCACTATTCATGAAACGTTTCGGAAACGTCTGCTGATAGAATTGCTGCAGGAAAAGTTTTGGAATGTGTTTTTTTTTCATACACTTTTGCCTTTATTTCTTCGTAAACTATGTTGCAAATATAATTGAATATATTAAAATGTATTAATGGTACACCAATAATTATATAAACAATCACCCTTATTCCATTTGTCAACATCGACGACACGTCAATACAATACAAAAAAATTGAGGCTTGTCTAACCGCTGCAGCGTGCTGTCGAAAACTACTGACTGTTATTGACAGGCTCAGTCTTTTTTCTAGACCTTAGGGAACAGAAATAGACTGTCAATAGCACAAAATTTTTCTCAAGAGCAAAGAAGACAATGAAGACAACGCATGGCCACGTAGATAGACATGGGTGCTGATAAAGTGTGTGGCAGCACAGAAAAATGTCGACATTTCCCCTAAATTTCTTCTCTTGTTTAGAAAATCACATTAATTAGTAAAAATAATTCATTCTGTAAGAATTGAAAAATACTGAACTTGAGAGCCCGATTAAGAAATTATTTTTTTACTAAATAAAAGATTTCAACAATAATTAATCAATTCGCCCACGCATAACTTGATTTGAGTGCGAGTAAATGATAAGTTTGTATGCACATGTATTCATTTGATGAGATTTGTATAGAGACGGTTTCAAGTTGAATTGGTTGGTCGGATAGATTGACATGCATGTTCGTTGGTTGGATGGGATGGATGGGGAAATAGTTGACCAGTTAGTTAGCTACCTGGCTGTGGTATAGACAGACAAACAGACATACAGATCAGTTTGTTATATTATATTTTTTTTATTTATATATGTTGTTCATGTTGATTTTCTTTAACTTTTTTTTTTTGGATTTTTTCTTTAGCGATTTTGGCCACCTTATCAATATTCCAGCTGTGTACGATGACAACAGTAGTAACAGCAGCCAAATCGGCTGCATTCTAAATTAAACCTCAATTGAGATTGTGCAACAACAAAAAGAACAACATCAGCAATGATAAAATGAAATATTCAGCGGCAGCATCTATCTCATGGTTATAATGTACACAGTATCATCATCACCATCATCGACCGGCACTTTACTAGCAGTAGAGGAGTTACGTGTGTTACGTACAATACGCGGCTTAATGCGCCTGCCTTAGTAAAATGGCAAATGGAATGTTACTTGTTTTCATGCATTCGAACGTATATTTGAAAAAAGTTGTAAAGAAAAACGCTAACGAAATTAAGAAAAATGTGACAGGATTGCCAAATAAATGAAAAAATAAATTCAATTGCAAATTCTCAGGGAGATGATCAAAGAAAAGTTCTAAAAATCTAATGGAACATTCAAATTCTATTACGGTACTTTGCTGAATTTTCGGCTTGTACAATAAATACTAAGTCAATCAGTTATTGAGGTAAGATAAGTGATGTAGAGCAGATTTCATCAAATTCTCAAAGAAATTTTTTATTTCGAAATTTTTTTTTAACATTTTAAACTCCATTGTTTTTGTATGAACATTTTTACGAAGGTCAGAGGGCATAGCATTTATATGAAACTGCTAAAGGCATTATATAACTAAAATGCTTTTGTAAATAAATGATTAATAAAATTAACAATCAAGTTTTGCTTAAGTTAAATCTTCAGTTTTGATGTACTCGTATACATGGAAATAGAATAGAATTTTACGGCGAATATCTTAGTGGAACGTCTTAGAACGTGATGTGTCCTTTTTTTTGGCAATTTTTCGGGAGGCTCGGAAATGTCCCCGTACGGAGAGGGAATGTTCTGCAAACATTTTCCCTGCAAGATTTTGAGAGTTAAACATTCATGACTTTCTATGTCGATTGAATGTAACAAAGAATTGAAGAGGGTGAGAGGAATTTAAACTGCCTTGGTCCCCCTTTCAAAATCAGCCTTTATTTTACAATTTTGTTAGTTTTAAAAAAGGTTTGCTTTTACAATTCTGTGCAGTGTGATTTAGCACTCCTTAGAACCAATTTAAATGATGAAATTTTTTCTTAATTTGGGGAAAGCTGAACAAAAAAGGACTACAAATATTCATGTACTTGAAACTCGTTTTGTCTTCTTGTTCGTTATTTCAACCCTGAAGTTGGTTGCAGGTATACACATAAAAATTGCTGCAATGAAACTTTAATTATTTAAACTAGGCTTTCTTTGAGTTTCAGGATAATTTGAAAATTTGAGAAGAAAACTTTAAGTTTTCGCGGGTAGATTTTATGACTTGTCAGAAGTGTTTTTGTTGAGAAAAATCGAGCTATTATATTAGTTGACGCATTTTTCGCAAGGTGATTTATATTAACACTGAAACAACCTTACATAGTACGTCGGGAACTTAAGTTTCTTTCTTATTCAATCTGTATTTCTCTAAGCTAACTCAAGCTGAAAAACTAATTCATACGCATCATATGACATAACAATCAAATTTCATCGCAGTGACTTGGAAACACAAAAAGTTTTCCCTGCACACAATTTTGTGATTTCAAAACTTTTAGATAAGTTTCTTAGTTTATATATAACTTGCTAAGCCTTGAGAACGTTGTATTACCCACAATTATGTTATATTTTTTAAACTACAAATTGCTACAAATAGTGGTCACTTATTGGGTGAGAAATAAAATAA
Source organism: Tachina grossa (assembly GCA_949987645.1). NCBI lineage: Eukaryota > Metazoa > Arthropoda > Insecta > Diptera > Tachinidae > Tachina > Tachina grossa. The sequence continues at coordinate 35,517,414 of OX465275.1, forward strand.
AAAACTACCGGGTATTGACCCGAACCTGTGTTGAAATTTTATATATACAATATAGAAGATGTGAACTTTATACTAAATTTTTTGAAATAAATTATTCAATGTGTTCTTTATGAATTTTCTTGATCAATTAGTTGTTTTTTTTATTAAAAAAGCACTTTAAAATTAAAAATCTTGAGAACTTTTCAGCTTATAGAAATATTATTTGCTCTTTTTATTTAATTTTAAAATAGCGCAGTCAAAATAAAGAAATCAGCTGTTTTATTGTATTTTTGACAAATTAAAATCACGCCGAAAAATACCAAAACCAAGTGATTTACAAATCAAAAGTTTGATTTCAAAACGTCATGTGATTTGAAATCATATGATTTTGAGAACTTACATGAAATTAATACATGTTCAATATTTTCACATAAGACTCAAAATATAGAAAGCCAAAATACGTTTTAGTTTTCTTAACATCCCCGTTATTAATCCTTCAACTCATTAGCTGGCAACCCTTCTGCACTTATATGTCTCTAAGGTATGAGAAAAACGCTTTAAATTGAAGTTTTGTCACAACATACAAAGAAATTACTAAAATCACTTAAAAATGTAATCAAAAACAGTATCAATACGAAAGAAAGAAAAAAAAGAATCAAAAACGAAAAATTTATTTTGAACGTAAATCGCTCCACTCAGACTAAATTGTATTCAATTCTTTGGTGTTTTTTTTTCATTTATTTTTCATTTGTATTTTTGGTTTAGTTGGCTAACATAACGTTTAAATCTCTTTTGGAAATCAATCAATACTCGAATTTTGTTTGTGGGCCACAAAACAAACAAACAAAAAATTTATATAAGAAGAAATAAATGGCAAAATTGGCTTAAAGGTGCGCCTGCTTGCTTGCATCGTATTCCTTTGGCTTAGTACTTAGCTTTTGTTTTAAGGTTTTTGTTTTTGCTCTCCTTTTTGCTTTTTGTTGTCGTCATTGCCTTCTTATTCATTTCAATTCTTTGTTTCGTTGAAGAATTCCACATACAAAAATGTCAAAATCAATTACGCGCTTTTGTACGCGTGAATTGACAAGAAAATGTTTTGTTCTTATTCTTGTTACAGATCGCATTCGAATCGAAAAAGATGAATGCATAAATTGTATTTTACAAACAGCAAAAAAAAAGAAGGAAGATAATTTAAAAAATTTTAAATTGCAATGTGTAAATTGTTGTAAACTTTAAAGATGTAAGTAAGAGTTGGAAAAATAAGAAACTTTTTGTGACTTGTTTGTTTGTTTTTTTGCAATCAATTTTAAATCACAAGAATTTTTTATGGATATTTGCGAGAAGGGATAATGATTCAGATGTGCTTACGCATTTTATATGAACCTAAATTTATGCCAAGATTTCAACATTGCAAACATTTTAGTTAAAAATTTATTCACAAACTAATAAGCACTCTCTGTTCGTAATCAGAACTTGTCAGTAAGTGTGAGATTTACAAGGATTATGAATTACAGTAGGTACAGTGTAGGATTATACTAGGCTGCTGTGATATATTTTATTTGACAGAGGCATAGACATTTTTGTAGAATATATTAACCCTCTAACTCCCCCAAAGAACTCTAATTTTTAACTTTACTGTAGCAAATCGCACAAAAAACTCTAAAAAGGGGGAAGTTCGGGGATGAAATGCTGTGCAAAAATATTGGTCGTAAAGTTTTACTACTCGCATACATATGTACATGTCAGCACACAGCAAAGCCAAAAAACTTCAAAAACCAGCCAAACTGATTATTGCCTACTAAGGGTTAATTAAGTTATTATTTTAGTGTTTTTACAAAAATGTCTTTAAAAAAATTGCTATTTGCTTATTTTTGCTGCTTGTATTAAGTTTTGACATATGTCGTAAAACTTTATGGCTCTGCCCTGTGTGTTTTACGATTTGTTATAATAGAAGCAAAAATTACCATTATGAGAGGGAATTAGAGCGTTACTATGTTCCGCAAAAATGTTTGCCTTAATTTTTTCTACAAAGTTGCTGAACATATCCTGCCACTCAGATGTAAAAAAAAACACATTGCTTCATATACCCAACAGGATCAAAGGGGGAAAATTTAACCCCTCCTGAAATAAAATACCGATGTGATTTTTCAAAATGTCGACATAAGTATAATTTTTTTTTGGTATTTTCTACCAGAATTAATTTTCAAACCCCGTATTTTCGGAAAACATTTTAAATTGTTGTACATTGTAATTTATTTATTTTTTTCAAGGTCTGTACTAGAGATGGGCGTGTGTCGTATTTTTTTCGTGAGCATGCACAACTCAACACGAAATGTTCGTGGCAAGAAAATCAGATTTCGTGAGTGGTATGGTCGGGTTCGGTCTAGTTGTAAAGTTGTAAAGAGTAAAATATGTAAGAAATGAAATGTAAGAATAAGAAATTTAATAATTTTTATCGTCAAACACTCAACACCAGCAAATTTATTGACAGCCTCGTAAGCTTAAAGCACAAAACATACAGAAGTGTCACGAGACGGAAGATACGGGTATTTTTCAGTTTGTCTCGTTTTCCCTAAAATTTTGTCGTCGGTTTTGTTTTGCTACGTCTTTCTAGTGCAATACATTTTTATTAGCTGTGTTAATTGGTAAGTAGCAATACACTACAGTATCAAATACACTATGCTTTTCTCTTTCTTCCATGAATTTTAACAAAAACCGGAGCTTTTTTTACCTGTCACTTTCTTCACTTCTGTGTATTCTGTGCTTAAAGTTCTCAAATTAAACAAAACTATGAATTTATTTGAATACAAAAAAAAAATATTTTTGGTAATCAATTTGATTTCGTGCATGTTGGGCCGCATTGTGCTGAGAAAATTTTTCGCGTGCGTATTTGAACTTCTTAGTATTCGTGTTGAAGTCGTGTCGCCTATTTCTAGTCTGTATATTTAAAAAAAAAATCATAAAAAGTGTGTTTGGTCACGTATGATTGATATTTAATTATTTTATTTCTAGCGTGCTTGAGTGCCCTGGAGACGATCAAATAAACTCATCAATCTAATAGCTATGTGATTGCAGTCGTATTTTTTGGCCAAACATAGTTGTTGTCGATAATGGTTGATGAAAATCAAAAAGTTTTTATTTATTTATTTGATGGCTAAATTATTTGATCGGCTCCAAATCTGATTGACAGAAAACATCAGTTGCTTTGTGGTTCTTGTTAATAATGGAGAAGTGCGTTGACGGACCACAATTTGTACTGCACTACGGAGTCAAAATGCAAATAATGATTGAAGTGTTCAGTTATACGTCTCCGTTTAATCGATAAGCATGAAATACTTATACACGTGCACAGATTGACGGAGTTATTTCGTCGTCTCCACGGCTTTTTAGATGAAAGTTAATCGCATGAATATGTATCAAATTTTTAAAGTTAATTTTATCGATGTCTCTTATTGACAAATTATAACATACAACAAATAACAAAAACTTCAAATTTGGAAAAATACCACAAACAAGATTAAAAATAGCTCGAGCCATAACCGCCTAAAAAGCTTAAGTGACATATTTCTTGAACTACGTTTTTTGACGAAAATCAATTACTTACGATCGTACATAATCGATTTTCGCAAAAAAAAAAACTAAGTTCGAAAATTATATCACTTAAGCTTTTTTTTGGCGGTTATGGCACGATTTATTCATGTTATAAAAATACTCCTGCACAAATATCCACCATTAATGAAGTTCAATAATTTTAATTAAAGTCAATCTTTTTTAATTTTTACCAGTGTTACCAGATTTCAAGAAAAATAATTATCCCTGAAGATGTTGGAAAATCCCAACAAAACATCGCATACATTAAAAAATCAATAAAAACGTCTTCTATTTAAATTTTAAGGAAATTGAATTAACTTGAAAGCCTGAATTGATACAATATCTGTAAAACCACACTAATGCTTAATAGTTTTTAATTTTTCTCTTTTAATCTTTTTTTTAGCATTAAAACAAAAATACACTTATATTGACTTATTTTTATCATTAACTGTTTTGTTTCATTAGTGTAACATACAATCAATATATTTCATTAAAATTATATCATTTGCTTAAAATGTGTTTCATTATCACCAACAAACAATCCAACAATTTGCTCAAAAATATCTCAAAAAAAAAATCTTTTATACAAACCTAAAATTAAATTTTAAATCTTATCTCTGCTTGTATGCATTGCACAAAACTATTCTGGTTACCAAAAATAAAATGCACATATCTATAGTTTTTATAAATAACAGCTTAAGTCCGATTTTGTATTTTTTTATAGAAGTGATGGTTAACTGCTCAAAAAAGAGCAAATATATTGCAAACATTTTCAATAGTTTTTAAATTTAACTTAATAGGGATAACTTCCTTTTAACATCTTTCTTATGCACTTTTGGCTTTTACTATTATATTCCTGACTCATGTTTAAAGTGAATGCAAAAAAATTATTCGAAAAATTTTAATTTTTATACATATGCTATTATTGCTACAAGCCACTGATTTATATATGTGTGTACAGACGTAGTAAAAAAGCTTTTACAAATTTGTAATCTTCAAGAAGCAATCAATGCCACATATGTAGTGGAATAATAAAACAAGCATAAAACAGAAGAAATTATTGAAATATTTGCACCGCATTGTACACCCTAAATTAAAGGTGGAAAGTACGAAATAAAATGCGCCACGCATGCGACTGGCACACAAGACTTTTTACTTTTTTTTTCTTGCAACTTTTATTTATTTATTTTTGTTAAATAACAGCATCTCACTACAAATGAAGCAACATTATTACGAGCTGTTCATCAGTCAGCAACAACAACGGCAACAAACAACGACAACAGCCACGGCAGCATCAATAACTTTTGAATTTTTTTCTTTTTGATTTCTTTTGGCTGAGATATGTACATACAGACATATGTATATATGTATACAAGCCGTAAAAGGATAAAAAGACTTAAAATCTGCAACAGCCACAACAAAAGTATTAAACATAACACAAGGGAACTATTGTACAACTACAAAAATACACAAACAAATACATGTACATATGTATATGTACTCGTATGTATACAACAGAAGGAGAATAATTTGTAGGACAGAACTATTATAGAATTAAATGCACTAAGCAGGTCTGCCAGATAAAATTATCGAAAAATCGTCGAAATCCCGATAAACTATAAAATAATCGTCATTTTATACTCGAAAAATCGTCAGAAAAATCGGACAAATCAAAATGAATTTTTTAACGTGTATACTAGGCCGCGTCGATTTTTATGGATGGAAAAATTAAAAAATCTTATAGTAAAAACGAAATCTGCATATCGCTACCTTAATATAGAAATGCCCTAGCTCATTATTTTTTTGAAACCGTGATTTTTACAGTTTGCGATACATTAGAGTTCTTCTAACAAAAAATACAAAAAACTCGATTTCAAAAAAATAATTCTAAGAAAATCTTGCGAAGAAACCATGGGTATAAAATCAAACCCCGAGCTTGTTTTATTTGAAAAAATTGTAATATAAAAAAATTATTTTAAAGAAGACGAAATACATTTTCATGTCGAGAGGCGCGATATAGGGTTTGATTTTGTTTTTAGACACGTGGTTTTCTCGGAGAATTTTCTCAGAATTTCGTGTAGATTACGTTTTTGCTATACGATTTTTGCAAAATAAAATCGACATGCCTTAGTGTATACATAGTTTCATTTTACATGTTTATTGGGAAATTGACTTTTTCCTCTCAGTGGTAAAATTATGAAAACTATTGCCAGGTTATGTCCAAGTCTTGGTGTCTTGATGCCCGAAATTTTATATAAGAACTTTGCTTGTTTTCACATTTATTTTTTTTTAGTATATCAATTTACAGAGATATCACTATGCAATAAAGAGTGGACAAAATTACACTAAACTCTTTTAGAAGGTAAGTAATACATAAATTGAAATATTCGCTTTTTTATAAAAGAACTGCACTATTTGGACTTCTAAAAAATCGTCAATTTTAAGGGAAAAATCGTCAAATCGTCATTTTGCTATTTTCGGCACCAAAAATCGTCAAAATGGCGATAAATCGTCAAATCTGGCAGCCGTGGCACTAAGGTTGACATAAGTAATGGCTCTTTTTACAAGACGAAAAAGAATTTTCTTGTGACAATTTATATTGAAAACAGAAAACTGAAATTTTTTTAGTGTGGTTTTATAGATATTGTATCCATTCAGGCTTACAAGATCATTCAATTTCTTTAAAATGTAAATAAAAGATGTTTTTTATTTAATTTTTAATGTAACCGAATTTAATTGGGATTTTTCAATATTTTCAGGGATAATTTCTAAGCCGTTAAATTTTTTTTAAATTTTTATTTCTATGATTTTTTTTTATTGAAGTATATTTTATTATTATTATTATTATTATTATTATTATTATTATTATTATTATTATTATTATTATTATTATTATTCCAATTTACTTTTAAGTCTTTAAAATGTATTTTAATAAGACATAAAGTGTACGACATAAAACGCATAAGGTAGAAAAATAATTGCAAATCTAAATAAAATAAAATAAAATATTACAGTCTTTCCTTAACTTTTAATATCACAGTTGCATTTTTTGTTTGTTTTGAATAAAAATGGTCGAATGAAAATTCTCAATTCAATGATCAATTTAAATTTTTAAGAAAGAAAACGTTCGACTTACAATTTATATTGAAAACAAAAACAAATTTTCATATTTTATTATTGTTTTCAATATAAATTTTCAGTCGGAAAGTTTTCTTTTGATATCGTGAATCAGGCCATTAATATTTATTGAACATCGTTTTTTTCTTAACGAAAATCGATTATTTACGATTGCAAATAATAGAATTTCGTTAAAAAAAATTAAGTTCGAGAATTTTTTACCTCAATATTTTTTTTGGCGGTTATGACACGATATTTTTTTCATACAATATTAGGGTGGCTTTGAGCAGCATTTACCAAAATATTGTTCTTAATTTCCCTAAAAAGTATTTAGAAAAGGCTACAAAAACTTAAGGATAAATTTCTAATTTCAAAAAAAAAAAAAAAAAACAACAAAAAACATTTGCAATAGTCCGTTTCAGAATTGGCCACTGCAAACTTTCCCACAAACACCTATTGGAAAAAAAATTCCGAACCTAGATGCTCAATCTCAATATTTCTCACATACTCGATGAGTTGTCCACTTACAATTACTACATGGAAAATATATTTGGATCCTAAATACTTACAGATCTCTTGAAAAATATTTGTGATAGAAATGTAAAATTAATATACATATGTGTGTTTTGAGAAAAACTCATTTCAGCTTATTCTACACCTTTTTAGATACCAGAATCAACTCTAAATTCTAAACCCGTTTTTTGACACACTAGGTCTCTTTTCTCGGAGAAGGCCACTTATAAATTTCCTCAGAAGTTAATCTTACTGATAGTATAATAAGCCTATTAAAAATTTGCAGTCGATAGTCACAGCAGCTCATACTCTTCTTTTTCCAATATTTAGTTATTATAATTTTATTACGTAACTAATACAAAATAAATGAATGAATTTATTCTAACTGGCAAAGCGCAGAAAGCGCAAACGCTCCCAAGCTCTTATATTAGTGTCCTTTTTCAATCAACACCAACCTTCAAGGTTCTGGCTATCGCAATATAAAACATCCAAAGCACAAGCACTTATTCTCTTTTATAAAAAAATATATGCAATCAGTTAAAAACTGCCGCAAAATACCAAAACAACAAAACAAAAACTTAAGAAAGAAACAGCAACAAGAACAACAAGAAACAAAATTTAGATTGATCACATTGATATTCCCAGAAAACTGCCAAACTAATGTGCATAAATTTTGGCCGGAAAGTAAAAGGATCAAAAAGAACAAAGCGCAGCCCCTCTAAGCCCAAAGAGAAAAGCTTTTGCAAAAAAAAGCAAAAGAGCAAATGAATGAAATATAAAAAGCCACGAATTTATTGCTTACATTGCTTACAAAAAATTAAATGTTTCAACCTATTTTGGTTTTATTTCATCTTTTTGTACTCAAATGAAGTCAAAATGAATTTGAGAGCTTTTATATTATTTTTGTTTGATATTTTGTGGAATGGAAATGAAAATAATGCATTGATTGCTTATCGATCGCTTTGAAAATATTCCTTGCCAGCCAGAAGCTTAAAAATATTTCAACAGGAAAATGTTGATGTTCCTGTTCTCGTACGCCTAGGGAATCGTTTTAATGTTCAGTAGCGCTGGACTGTGGTTTAAAAGGAAACCTAAATGTAACACGCTTTCTTTGGTTGTGTATATTTAATTTTTGTTGTTGTTGTGTTTCAAAAAAAAAAAAAAAAAAAAAAAACTATATAATCATATGTATTTTGAGCTTTGGCTAAAAGTACTGGCAATTGCAGATTCGAAGGCAGTAGCGTAGTTAAAGTTGCTGGAGTAGGCAAATGTATTTAATTTTTTATAACTAAAAATCACATGAAGTTTTTTTTTAATATTCCATTTAACTTTGCAAGTTATTAGAGTCTAAGTTTCAGCTTACATGATGCAATTTTTCTTGCAGGATGTACCAATTATTTGGTGAGAGGGGAAATAAGAAAATAAAGGGTAGTTCGTTTTGCTCTATCGTTCATTGTTTCAATAAAATGAAATAAGTAATACGCACTGACATACACATCTAAGCATATAAAATATAATCGGCTGTTCAGCGCATGCGTCTATATGTACATTAGGGTGGCCCATATTTTGATTTGAAAATTTAAAAATTTCTCTTAATATCCATTGTCAAAACTGAGTCAATTTTAAGAACACTTGATACTTCCTTTAGTAAAAATTGTTATAATTTAATAAAAAAAAAGTTGATCATTATCATAACTACTCATTGTTTTTATTTTAACAACAATTTCTGTTACTATGATTTTTTTCGTTGTAAATTTGACAACGGGATATTCTTGTTTTGAGAAAGTCCAATAACGAATGTCTGACAATTTTTATATTGTCGTACTTAACAATATTACACTCTTACGTTCTTGAGTTGATAATGATTTGTTCTAGATTTATGAACATGAACTGCTTAGAAATTAATTAAGAACGGTGATTTGCCAATTGTATTTATATTTTAACAATTGTATTTATACTTGCTGTGAAGAATAATTTTTCCCTTTACGCAACAAGGTTTACAGCTTGCAACGAAAACTGATTGCGCTACGGACGAATTCTTTTAGATTGTCCTCTCTAACACGTTTGTTTTCTAAGTCTTTCGTTTTCTATTTCTATATTTAATATATAATTTTATTTTTATTATTATGGTCAAATATTGTAAAATTTTGCAAACGAGTCGCAAGCGCAACTCTGAGATATTTCTATGATAAACGCTCAGCAAAAAAAAAAAAAAAAAAAAAACAACACTACAAATTTTTTTTCCACAATTGAGTGTGCTTATCTGGTCTTTGAAACTCTGAATATATTATAAAAAGTAATATCAGGCTGCGTCGGATCCATAAAATGTATAATATTTCATTTGTATTGGAAACCCTGTATTTAAAACTCCCATTTACATTAACAGACACAGTGGATTAAAACATAAAAACTATGATGATGAGTGTATAGAATCCATTCTGCTACTAACTACTTATTTAATAATTAAAAATTTTTTAAATCAAATTACTAATTAAAAAAAAATTAAAAAAATTGAGTTATGCCCAACTAATTATTCTTTGATTAAAAAGGATAGTACCTAAGCACTTCCACTCGTAAACCTATAGGTCCATTGTGAATACCATCGTAGTATTCTTCCTTTCCTGAAGCAGAGTGCTGAAGTAGCTAATGCGTTGACTACAAAACAAATGACGGCTTTCGAGAGCCCGATTTTATAGATTTTTTTCTGATACGCGTTAGAGTCTATGATAATGAATATCGCAGCACTCTCCTACGTCGATATTTTTAGCAATGAAACGTCGCTAAGGGCCTGACCCACGATAAGTATCAACGTTCGACTTGTCGCACACTTATATATGAAACAAAAATAAAATAATAAAATATTTAGCTAATAATATAGCTAGTTTAAAGTAATACACCTACTGAAAACCACAGGCACGGCAACGATGCTATAAAAATTAACAAATTAACGAACAAATTCATTAAGCTCTTCTTCCTTATATCTATCTGTCACTTCACCCTTTTCTACTCTAAGGCCAACCAAAGAAACTTCTTATTTGGACCTAACTGAGTTGACAGTGAAAGTTAAATTCTCTCCTCAGCCATTTCGTCCCTACCACGTCAAACTATTTAATATGCAAAATTGTTTTTTTAGTTTTAAAATGCTAAAATTCTCACGAACGATAGATAACTCAATAAGAAATATTTTAAGCCTGGCACTTTTAGGAATACGATGACTTCAAATTCATAATTGACGGGTCTTCGCGCTCTTTTGAAAAGTTCAAATTTGCATATTGGATAGTTTGATGTGGTAAGGACGATTTGTCAAATATAACTTAAACTATTCCCCTTCCTTGACTCGATGAGAATTAATGTACACATTATTTGTGACTGAGCCGCTTGAAACCCATAACGAACGCACTGAAATTCTCAAGCTCGCAATCCGTGATATCTTTTAATTCCTTTTTCTCAGTCACTAAGTCTATAGTGTTGTAACCTCGCGCAATGAAACATATATTCCAGAGTTGCTAGCTCCCCAATATTCTTGCATAGCCTGCAAAAATCCGTAGTGTCAGTTTACCACCTGCTGATCCTTGTTTAAAGAGGGCGATGACCCCCTTTGTATACTCAAAAATAGCTGAGATTTTGCCAGATCAAGTCATAAGGTCCCAGCAAAAAATTTCAGAAAAGGTAATCGAGTGTGGAATTAAGCATTTTTGGTGGAAGTTCTTTCCTACTGGATTACCAACTTAATGATTTTAACAAGGCGTGAGACTAAAGTAATCGATTCTTGAGAAGTACTTTCTTTTTTTTATTTCTCAATATATTCACGTAATCTATTAAATCTAAAATAATCATTCTCTTCATTTAGCAACTTATACGTCATTTTTTTAAATTTTAGGTAATGTGATTTGTAAGCGAGTAATGAAATTTGGCAATCAGAAAAGTAAGTCATTATATGGCAAGTAGTTCTAATGGTAATGTGTAACTTTTTGCTGGGGTCCGAGCGATACTGCAATCCTTCCTACTGATTCTGGAACTATTTGTTCCTTCTAAAACATAATTTTTGAGTTCCCTGAAATAGTGGCGAATTGGTGGTTTCATCAACACTTCTTCCACTGCCACATCTAGCCTGGTCTGAAACCCCCTACACCTGTTCATCAGGCACTAACTAATTTTGACGTGACAATAAGCCCCTTCAAAGATTTTACGAGTAGCACTGCTTGATTGTCGTCGTAGAGGGTAACCTGAATCTCAACGTAGAAAACCGAAAACTTGTTCGCTAGTCTGATGGAACATTGGTTTCCCTAATGTAGATCCCAGCGTTCATTCCTATATCTATCTTGAATTGGTTTGTAAAAATAGCACGACCTTCGTAGAGAAACTTCGATGTGACCCAAATGTCCCTATCAGCTACTACCAATGAAGGATTGCTACGAAAGTGATTCTCAGTGACCTTAAAGAGCGTGAAACCAGGGTTCACGGAAGCTCACCCACCCGGACCGAGTAGTCTTAACCTCACCAAACCCGACTCCGAAATCCTTTGCAAATGCATAGTAATCAATGGACAGAAAATGGAGAATGACATCCAGCGCTCGCCTTAGGACACCACTGATGCCCAGATACCCCTATTTAATAATAAATAAAGAAACATTTGCAATTTAAGTACATTTTCTCACACTTAACTACCGCTCTGTATGCAAAAGCTTGATGAACGTGCTAAAATCGACACAGACAAAACTGCTTGCAACAATGATGTTGCCCTGTCTGTCCGTTTGTCCCATGGCCATTGTGCTGTATGCTGCCGCAGCAACAAGTCACTGACTACTTCAACCACTATCAACTACAACAGATCGATTGTCTCCAAAAATATGTTGGCAATGTAACCAAATTTGGTAATAAAAGAAGCATAAACTATTTCCACCAACAGGTCTACCAGTAAACTCGGACGAATGAAATGCATAAACTGCTCTTTTTTTAACGCTTTTATAAATATATGTACGTATGTACATACATACTCGTACATATGCTTGTAATAACCAGGCATGCATACGCACGCTCCTTTTCTCGTTATCAGAGACAAAATGATCAGCAATAGTATGTCCGTTCATACGTCCGTCGGTCCATCGGTACGATACCAGATATACAAACGCACACACACACACATACAGGCGGAAGAACGAACGAACAAACAGCCACAGCAACAGCAACAGCAGAGTTATGTTTTGCAAAGCACTAGTTTATAACGCAAGATCTTTGTGCCAGTTTAGCAAAATGTAAGTGAACCATATGTTAAAACTTTGTTTGTTGGCCGTCGATTGGTTAATGGCTTAAACGTGGTGGAAAAAAAGGGCATCTACTCTTTTATTAAAGACATAAATGGAACTGATGGGAGTTTGAAGAGTTTCTTATAAGTGCCGGAGTATGCGCCAACATTAAAGTGTTTTAAATATGACTGTATGGAAACAAAAGTACATAAACATATTTAACTATGGAGATGGATATGAAGTAAACTGAAGTGAAGTGAAACTGAACTAAACTCAACTGCTTAACTGAACTGGACTTTGCGAAAGCGTATAGCAAATATGTATGTAAGTGTATGAATAACTACATACAGTGGGCCAAAATGGGTCCATAATTGTTAAATTAGTTGCTATAGCAAATGAATTACTGATAAAAAAAAGTGCACTAAAAAAATAAGATTAAAAATGTAAGTGGCAGCAGCATAAGAATTGATTTTGCCTTAACTCCTGAAACTAACCAAAGTAAAGTTACTTAAATTAAAAAATTAAAAATATTTTAACCACTGTATTGAAAGCGGTCGCTGTTAAAACACTTGGCCATTTTAGGCTCTGACGTGTGTGCAATGTGCGGCGGTTTGTATGCTCGCTCTGGAGTGGTGCGAGCATAAGCTGCCATGGTCTCATACGATTCTTTTTTAATGGCATTTAAATGTATTTATATTCCACTAAGGCTGTGTTACATTTGTGATGCTGTTATTTTTAATTTACAATATAAGTATATAAAATGTGCGCATGGGTGTGTTCATTTGTACGCATTTATTGAATATTGTTTGTTGTTGTTTCATATTCCAAGCCAAGTTGTTTGGTTTCTTTTATTTTTTATTTTTAATTTTTTTTGCGAGTTCAACATGTTTTGCAACTTGTTACTGACGCCTGACAAGCGATAACAATTGGTTTTATATCATGCTCAAATTGTCATATGACTTGACATTTTTCCTTTACTTAAGTTTAACTTCTGCGAGAGATGTGGCGTTCTTATTCTATACAATTTTACCATATCGATAAAAATCAGCGTTAGCGCCTTGTCCTTATTTATTTCTTTTGAAAAAAAAACTGCACAAATAAGCGAAATGAGCATCATGACGTAAAATTAGTGCAGTCACACTAGAGCTTAAATGTTAAAAAAAATATTTGATGAAATAGAAACGAGCTTTAAGGCACATTAAGTTTTTATGAGAGATTGTGTTAAGAAGTCTGAACATGCTGAAACATAAAATCTGTTATAAAATTAACTAATGTTGTAATTAGTTTTATGTTTTATTTTTCTTCGATTTTATTTTGAACCGACTTCAAAAAGAAGGAGTTTTACAATTTTGTTATATTTTTTATTTATTTTATTATTTTTATTACTAAAAAAAATTGTTTGTCCCAAATTAATATTTTACTTATTAAGTAAAATATTTTTTTTTATTAAAAATACATTGAAATTGATTATTGAGGGGTTTAGCTGGATCCTATGAGCATTTCACTGTTGCTAATGCAGATCATCAGGGAACCTTTACCCAAAGCTTCTTAGAACAACTAGAGTTATTATACATATTATAAACTTTCATTTAAACAAATGAGAAGCTCAATAACAAATAACAAAGTTGAAACAAGAACTCAATAATCAACATGTCTTTTATTTTCTTACTTTACCATTGCTACATTGGCTGACTTTTTTTTTGGTTTAAAATGGAAGTCGTAAGAGTATCTAAAAGAAAATAAATGTAAATAACAACAACAGCTATTTAAGAATAGAGTGTTGCCACACAAGTATTTTTTTGACCGGGTGCAGTCAAGTTAATAATTAGGGTTTTTTTATGGGAATTGTTACAATTTAATTTAAAAATTTTTAAACCCACTAATAATCCCAAATTAATATTTTACTTATTAAGTAAAATATTTTTTTTTATTAAAAATAAATTGAAATTGATTATTGAGGGGTAATAAGTAAAATATTAATTTGGGATTATTAGTGGGTTTAAAATTTTAAACTTAAATTGTAAAAATTCCCATAAAAAAAACACTAAAAATTGTTTGTTTTTGTTACATCGTAACACCATCATTTCTGAAGCGGTTTTCAAAATTATTTTTAAGTGCGATATGACAGAGCTTCTCTTTGGCTGCATTGACAAAAAAGGCAGTGTCTGAAGGCAAACATTTGTTCTTATAAGGAATAATTTCTTAATCGGATTTAAGTTCACCATTTTTAATACTTATGGAATGAAATATTTTTTTATTAATTAATGAGATTTTCTAAAGAAGAGAAAAAAAATTTAAATAGACTTTTGGCTGGGAGCATTTTTCTGCACCGCCACGCACTTCCTCAGCACCAATGTCTATCTACTTGCGCAGAGATTGCCAATATCAGCTATTCAACATAAATATTTTTTTAATGAAATGGAATACGAGGATTGATTATAGTGTATTTACAATTATTAATTTTCCATCGGTAAATGTAATTCGGTAAGTATAATTACAAATTTTTTGTTCTTCCGTTCTTATTGCATTTTGTCCAGGTTAGCACAAAGTGCTAACTCGTATATTAAAATATTGTTGTTTATCTTTTATAATCATCACATTAATTATTTCTACAAGGCCTCATTGTAATGACGCAATCGCGTATTTTTATTATATTACTATTGTTTTTAAATTAAGTGTACCCATTTTATGTACTAAGGGGCGTGGTCACGCCCAGTTTGGCAAATAATATTGTCCGCCTCCTTTTCTATATTCAACATCGCGTTGCTTTCAGAGCTGAAGGTGTGCGGCAAGTTTCGTAAAATCCTGTCAAGTAGAAGCACGTAAAATAATATATTAATCTTTAACGGGCATGGCGCACGCCCACTTCTTCAAACATGAAATAATGTCACTCTAACAGCTGAAACTCTTTGCCAAGTTTCGTGGGAATCGGATTAGTAGAAGTACATATAAGTTAATATTGACATTTAATGGGCGTCGCCCCGCCCACTTTTTAAACGCAAGAAAAATGTAAAATTTTGTAAAAATAAGTTAAGTAAAATAACGTTAATATATTTTCATCTCCGCCCACTTTTTAGAATTGAAGACTGTGTCTTCTTAAAAGCTCAAGGCGTGCCAAGTTTCGACAAAATTGGTTAACTACAAGCAAGTGAAATATAATATTATATTTGAATGGGTGTGGCTTCGTCCACTTTTTTGAATGCCAGATTGTGTCTTCTTAAAAGCTCAAGGTGTGCCAAGTTTTGTCAAAATTGGTTAAGTACAAGCACCTGAAATATAATATTTAGTTTTAACGGGCGTGGCTTTGCCTATTTTTTCAACTTTGAGATTGTGTCGTTACGAGAGCCTAATGTGTTTGCTAGGTTTCGTAGCAACCAGATAGGTAAAATAGCATAACATCAAAGAATAATAAAAGTGGGCGTGTTCCTGCCCACTTATTTACAATGGGATGAAGTGGAAGCTATCCTCTCTCAGAATTTTTTTAAATTGGTCTAAAAGATACCGCATTATGAAGTAACAAACACAAAAAAAAAAAATTCAGACGAATTTGTGACCTCCTCCTTTTTTTAAGATATTTAAAAATATAATAAGTGCTGCCAGACTATTACTTAGAACTTTTATTTATAATTACAGGGCTGATTTAAAGCTTTTTTCATGCTTTTGTTTCGAGTAAATTATTTGTCTGAACAATATATTTTATTTTCTGTCAGTAAACGACGTTTTTACCATTGAAATTAATGGCGAAGAGTTTCTAACTTTAGATTTGGTTTGAGTCATGTGTTTTTCTACAAAGAAATAATATCTAACAGAACGAAATTCACCTTTTCCCATTTTCTTCTCAAATTACCCGAAAGTCTGCCATCAATGGCTGTCAAACTGGATGAAACACCTTGTTCAAATTTCGGCAGGAGCCATCTGACATTTGACAGGAGCAGTGTTGGCCTCTATAGTCCATGGAACTCTTTTAAAGATGTTTGAACTAAGTGCAGTAAAAGAAGATTCTACAAAAAAAATATATAATGTTCTGATCCATAAAATCACAAGAACTACTACAAATCACTGTTAGTGTAAACGGACATTCTCAACCATCATTATTGATGGCGAACTCGCATATTATGGTCTTAAACAATTGCTGGTATGTTGAAAATCAAGCAAAACTAAATAAGAAGCAAAAAACAAAACAAAAAATAAACAATGTACGAATAATATAAAGAAAAACAAAATAAAAATTTAATTACATAAATTATATCTAAGGAGGAAAAGAATGTATTCACATGTACATAATACTTATAACTTCATGACTGACTAAACGGCGGAATGGCAAATGTTCCGTTGTTGTTGTTGTTGTTGTTGTCTGGTTTGGTGCGTTCGTCGTCGCTTGGTTGGCTGGCAAGTTGGTAAGGTGGTTTGTTTACTTTTGTAGTCTGTGGGGAGGAGTATGGAATTTTAAAGTTTTAAAAATATTCTAACCAAAAATGGTCACATGGTAAAATGAAGGAATGTTTCATGTTAAAATTTTTTGATATCTCAAAGGATTTTACAACAATGGTCATATGGAATGTTTCAAGTCAATGAAAAACGTTAAAGCAAAAACAATTTCCATTTTCAACGTCAGCTAGAAATGACCTTTTGTTTGATATAAAAGCTTTGTCTTGCTACATTAGCAAGAATAATAACTTTTTATTTTATTTTATTTTGCAACAAAAACAAAAACACTGCACATTTCATTTAAACCATTAATGTCACCTGTCATTCTAAATTAGCTTTTTAATTAAAAAGCATTGACGCCCCTTTTGCTCTTTTATAACAATGTGTGTGTATGTGTGTGTGTGTGTGTCAAGCTGTTGAACTAAAGCCTATAGTACACGGCATGTAAAAAGCCACATGCATATGTGGCGATGACGTCACGGACATTTTCAGCATCTTGTCTGCATTTTTTAAAATTACTACTTTGTTCCAAAATACAAATGTGAGATTTTAAATCGAATCGAACACATTTTCTGAGGCACCAAATCTGTAATCATGTGAATATTTGCGTGTAGATATGCTGCTAGTACACGGCATGTAGCAAATGTAGCTTTGTGATGACGTCAAAATTACGTCAGAACCACATGCGCATGTGGTTTTTTACATGCCGTGTACTATAGGCATAAGTATTTTAAAATGTAAATTTAATTAATTTTCTATTTCCAATATTAAATATTTACCGGCAATGCTGCTCTTGACACGCATTAAATCAATTAATTAATTTATTAAAAGCATTTTTATTTTATTTTTCTTTTTACTATGAAATATTAATAACAAAAAAAAATTCAAACAATTTAGTCACCATCAATTATTTAAACGTTTACTTGTCATTCCGTTCGTGCATTCAAGCCAACAGCTGTTGCTTTGAAAAATTCTAATACAACTTAAAACAACATCTGTGTTTTTTTAAACAAATTATGAATAAATTTCATGCTTTTATTACTAAACAATCATTACAGAATAGTCATGTGTAAGAATTGTAATCGTAACAACAAATTGCATCATATCAAATTGCTTACAATATATATATTTTTTTTTATTTTAAAGAAAAAATCTACTCCAAACAAATTGCGAAACAGAAGTGTGTGTTTGTGTTACCTGACAAATTTTTTAACACAAACTAAAGTTTTTTTTTGCCATGTGTTTTCGTATTGCTTTTTAATTATACGCGCATTTGAGTGTTTGATGCCACAAATCGATAAATATTTAGTTTAACGCTAAATAAACGCTTGTTGCACTTCAGTTAGATTATAATCTTGAATACTAGTATGTTCAATCTGGAAATGTTGTTGCTTATCTGTAGTCAATGAATTATCTTTTGGTATTGTGTTTGGCAGTTATACATACATATTTACATATTTGAAATTAAACAAGAACAAGTTTTGAAAAGTATGTTCAAATAAAGACAACTACATACCAGATATGTCGGAGTTTGTTATAGTAAATTAAAGCGCTTGTAAGGAAAATTTCAATATCCAAAGGGAAAGAACTGAAGGTGTTGCTGAAAGTTAGTTTATATAATATATAATTTTATTTTTATAAATGAATGAATGAAAGTGGCACCACTCAAATATGTATTCATATTTCAATATCAGGTGATTATGTTGTCGCTGCCGCTCTCAAAATAATCAAGAAGCTGGCTAAAGGGCGACAGTCGCAGCTAGTGGCCTGCTGTGGTCAATGTGTTTAATGCGTGAGAGCTTTTATGTATTAAACTAATGTCATGTTCCTATGTTGCTATTTTTAAGCTACATAAATGATTAAAAAATCACACGCCTTGCAAAAAATTTTTAGTATTTTCAGTCGGCAATTTGTGATTATTAATGAAACTTGTAATATTTCTTTCCTTGACATTGTGAAAGTAAATCTATACATTTCTAACATAAATAAGTAAATAATTTATTAGCCACTTTTTATATAAATATAAATCTACCACATAATTGTCGGTAAATATTTCTTATTTTTATAACAAAAAACAATCGAGTTGACAATAACAAAAAACAAGTGCCTGTTTGAAATTCATATTTCCAGTGTTGGAGTATGTTTTTTTGTTCTTCTACTCTGCTCATGAATTCTTAAAACGCTTAAGGGGCCAGCAAGTAAGAAACTCTGTTATTTTTACTAGACTTAAGTTGAGTTATAAGTTTATGGTTTCCAGCGCCAAACTCATTATCAAAAAAAGACCATCTGGCTGCAATATTAAGATGCCGCTCAAGTAGAAGTTATAAAATACTTTGTAGTTAAAATGTAATTAATGTGTAATTGAAAATATTATAACTAAAGTAGTAGCTTGGGTTTTAGCTGATTTAAGAACAGGGTGTTCGCAGAAGATGATATATTTCAAATTGAGAGAAAGAGGATTAGATTACGTGACTGTGCAATATGCCCGATTTGTTTCCTTGTTGTTTGATCAGCTGATGTCCAAGTCAAGTTGTGATTTATATAGCGATTTAGGACGCCGGTGCTACTGATTGCCATATTTTAACCCCCAACAAGGAAATCTATCTCATGATTTATATGTTCTTGGAGACTGAACGAGATATGGACAAAAAATATCGATGTTTTAAAAACACTAGATGTATTGTGTCGAAACATCGACATAATCCGATGTTTTTCATTGCTCCTAAACAATCGGAAAATATCGATGTTTTCTTTCGATGCATAGAAATGACAAATTGTATACAGAGCGTGTAGATTGATATATAAGCGTGTTAACATATCTATATGTGATGGCATGATTCAAGCTTGTACATGTAAGCGTGGTAAATGTTATGTGAACAACTGTCAACACTATTATAAGGTTCAATCAGACGTGACATGACCATAACCATAGAAAACAGCTGTTCGAACCAAATCTATGGGCGGCAATGAATTTGATTATAGGTGACTCGGCATAACGCCAAAGCCATTGCCATATAAACCAATTGATGTTTGGTTTGGTTATGGCTATAGCATTATGGCTATAGCACGTCTACTAAGCTCGTGCTTTGCATCTTTACTGCAAAGAAGCAGCTTGCTAAGTTCCGGTCCGGACTTGCAATTTTTGTTGCAGCAATTTCTGAATATGTGGGAGAGTCTTGAAATAGATATATATACATTTTGTATTACTCTCTCGCTCAGCAAAATTGCAAGTCTAGACTGGTATTAACCACGCCCAAGGCGTACTTAACAGGTGAACTCACTAGAACAGCTGATCATTGTGAACTACACCTGTTTTTCAAACTTCAAAAATTTTTATATATAGAGTTTGTTTGACAATCAAGCGAGAAAGGCGTTTTTATTTTAGAAATGGGTGTATCTGTTAGCAGAGACCTGCGCCGATTAGCTCACAGCCGGCTAAGCCGAGCTGCCAAATAGTTTTGACCAGCCGCTACCGGCTATTTGATTCGGCTAACTAGCGGCTGGAGAATTGTCGCCGATTGATATAATTTTTTATATTTTTTCTGTTTTTTATATATAATATAATTTATATTTTTTTCAATTCCTAATTTTTTTGCTGTTGAGAGATGTGAAATAAACTTAAGATTTTTTGAAAATATAATACTCGTAATAAATAATTAAAAAAAACATTAGATGTATAAAAAACATCGCTATATATTATAAAATATCGATGCAACATCAATGTATGTTTGGGATGCATCGCAACGAAAGAAAACATCGCTGTTTTTTTAGTGTCCATCCCTAGACTGAACCTTTCGACGGTGGGATAAAAGATGCTTTATATCTATTTATCTATCTATATTATAAAATATCGATGCAACATCAATGTATGTTTGGGATGCATCGCATCGAAAAAAACATCGCTGTTTTTTTCAGTGTCCATCCCTAGACTGAACCTTTCGACGGTGGGATAAAAGATGCTCTGACTTCCTACTTTTTTTATTAATGTCGCCTTGAATAAGCGGATCGTATACCTCCTTTAGGCTTTTATAGCAAGCATGTTTTATATAGTCGTCCTTTTCTTTCGTCGGGGCGTGGCCATAAATTAAGCTGACACAAAAATATTTTGCCTTTTGGAGGATTGCATTGCAGCGATCGGGTCATACACTGAGATGAATCGGGACACCAGGTGCCGTCTTTTCTTGTTTGTTATTACAAATTATTTTTAATAGCAAACCCTCCTCTCCCTCTCTCAAACAAACTCTTCTCAAAACTACACCCTTTAAAATTTATTCCATACCTCTGGTTACTATTTATTCTAAACTCGTAGAAGATTGAATTTAAAGTGGCGGCGACTTAGTCATAGATTAAATTAAGTCCGCAGGCAAACATAAACATATACATACATATAAAAAATAGTGAGAAGAGGAAAAAAACTATGATACATTAAAAAGAGCAGCTATATTTCTTTCACATTCATAGTTTATTTGTTTTATGTAGTTAAACTAAACGTTTTAGCTCATACATAACTACGGGTATACATTAATGCATGAAGTTGTAGCATTGATATGCTTTAATTTTATATTCTGTCTTGCAGAAGTTAATTCAATTAAAAAAGCGACACGCGACTTTTAGCACCTGTGCGAAAAAATAACCGCCACAACAACATGTGCGCTCTCCAACTAACACAAACAACAACATGATATTCGTTCGTTGTATCTATGGCCAATGTGAGTTGTTATGTTTAAGTAAATGTTGAGCAGAACATATTAAATTGTAATAAAAATATTGTGACATTTGCAATAAAGTAATTATGAATAATATGTTTAATTCCTTCAAGGACATTCATTTAAAGAAATGTTTTGACATTCGAAACAGAAGATCACATTCGAAGATATTGTCATGCAGATGTTGCTGCCATAATTAAATAATGGAATTAGCAATATGTAGATAATAATTACAATAACACTGTACAACAAAAACAAATATTTTATTAAATAAAAAAGTTCTTGCAAGCGATTATGGCAGAGACAAAAAAATAAATAAAATTAAGAAAATTAGAAAATTAAAATTTTTACCGCCTTATATATATATATATATATATATATATATATATATATATATATATATATATATATATATATATATATATATATGTATATATAAGGCGGTAAAAATTTTAATTTTCTTAATTTTATTTCTTTTTTTGTCTTTGCCATATATATATATATATATATATATATATATATATATATATATATATATATATATATATATATCATCAAGTTATTTTGTTCCTATAAGGAGCCTCAACGACTGACTTCTACATTCCAAATTATATTTATCTATTTATCTAATAATTTCACATTTTATGCAAATATACATATGTATTGCTAGTAGTCTACGTTAGGCATGACTTGGTCGACCTTTCTATTTGCCATTTCTTATTTTTTAAATTCAAGCTCGATAATAGTCTATCCAGCTTTGCACTACAAATATTCTTTGCTGATGATAGTTAGCCAGAATATGCAAAGTATTCAACGGCAAGACTTTTGTAAATTATGGATGGTAAAATTGAGCTTTTATTATATTAAAAGCTTTCAACAATTTGTAGTACGGTAAATCAAAGTAATTCACATATTCCATTTGCGTTAAAAATATGTATATAGAGCTGAAGTTTACACCAATTTATAGAACGCACAGTGGACCAAACCCAAGAACTATGCACTATGTCGAAATAAAATGGAGGAATATTCCCGTTTATGTTCTAAATACCAGCTGTTCAACTCGTTTAAGTGCGCAGCTATTTAGTTTAAAAGTGGGATACTTATGTATGCAATTTTTTTACTAAGCTGTTTCAAAAGCGGTAAAATAAAAAAATACCAAAATGAAAAAAGCGCTTAAAATAAAAATATCACCAAAAATAAAATAAATGAAGAGCAAAAAGGTCGCCAAAAAAAACTAAAAATCGCCGAAAACCGAAAAAATCACTAAAACTAAAAATATGTGGGTTAGGTTAGGAAGGGTGGTGTTGTACCGCACCGACAAAAATCGAAAAAAAAAAACGTTTTTAGTATTGACGTTTTTTTTTGTTTTTGTCCATCGAAAAAATGACACAAAATTTATTTTTTTTAAGAGAAGTTACACTCAGGCAATGAATGCCTACTAGTATTACTAGGTGTTACCTTCTTTAGGAAAGGGAGAGTAATAAAGAAGACAGCTGATGAAGGAATATATAGAGAAAAGCTTTATTCTTTTACAACTATGCTTTTTGCACGTTTTTAATAATGCAGTGTTGCAGCGGCTCTGGTGTCAATGAGGCGTATTAAATTTTAAAAGCTGTGTTTACTAGCCATATTATTTTATTGATTATTTTACTTCACCGATAATTCTGCTACACAATACTGATGAAGGAGATCTCTCTGATGTTACAATAGGATTAGTATCCGCTGAAGCTGGTGTAGTTCAATGTCTAATGTCTATGCCTTCATCACTTGAACTTTCCTACAACAACTCATACAAAGATACATTAATGCATAATAGAAAGTGCGTTATGTTGCATATTTAATAACCGTCGGAAGCCGCAATTTTTTTTGGATTTGTTAGAAATTTCGTAAGATTTCTAAGATTCCCAGAAGCAAATCTTAGTATTGTTTTCTTACAGTATGCAAGAAAAGTAAAAGTAAGTACACTAGGCCGGGTTGATTTGCATGGATGGGAAAAAAATATAATTCTAAGAAAATTTTGCAAGAAACAATGGGCCTAAAATCAAACCCTATACCGTCCCTCTCGACATGAAAATGTATTTCCTCTTCCTGAGCTGAATCTTGTTTGGCTACTGCCTGCCTTTTTTTTTGAAGATTTTGACTTTAAAGAGGAAAATGGGGAACCAATTATTCTGGGTAAGGTAGATCGCGGAAAAATTAAAAGCAGAGAGTACGAACGTGGGAAGAAAAATAATGATTAGAATTTAGTAGCATTTATTTCAGTACATATATTTTTCTAAAGGGCCCGCCATCTAACGTTTTTTATTCAACTAGTGCTTACTTCGTGAATGGTAACACTTATCTCATGTCTGATTTGACAGATAATTAGTTTTATCCTTCCGCTGAACGAGCCAACTGACCATCCAATGCGTTTTCGCTTCGCTAAGTGGGCCTGCGATCGACTTACAGAAGATGCCGATTTTGCAAAATAAATCATCTTTTCAGATGAAGCTCATTTTGATCTTGGCGGGTATGTAAACAAGCAAAATTGTCGCATTTGGGGCACAGAAAACCCGCACGCATACATTGAAAAGCCGACGCACCCAAAACGAGTCACTGTTTGGTGCGGATTTTGGTCCAGAGGCATAATTGGGCCACTGAGCAAGGAGTGGCCGTTACAGTCAATGGCGATCGTTATCGGGCCATGTTGAATGAATTTTTGTTCACAAAATTTGAAGAGGAGGATATTGGCAACATTTGGTTTCAACAGGACGGCGCTACGTGCCACACAGCCGAAGCTTCAGTAGTTTTTTTTATAGCATTTTCAAAAAAGTTATCTGGCGGACCCTTTATTTCAAAAAATTTTAATTAAAAAAAAATGTTTTTCTAAAGAAAAGGAAATACGTTTGCATGTCGAGAGGCGAGGTATAGGGATTGATTTTTGACACATGGTTTCTTCGGAAATTTTTTTTCAGAATTTGGTGAAGATTACGTTTTTGTTATACGATTTTTGCATGCAAAAAATGACCCGCCCTAAAGCACAAACATTTCTATATAACTGCAAGACTTCATTCGAAAAT
The DNA here is from genome assembly GCA_949987645.1 of Tachina grossa. Lineage (NCBI taxonomy): Eukaryota > Metazoa > Arthropoda > Insecta > Diptera > Tachinidae > Tachina > Tachina grossa. The sequence continues at coordinate 35,542,053 of OX465275.1, forward strand.
ATTTATAATAAACGTCTTCCTTCATCCGATTCAGAATCCATTTATATTTTTTCCACAACCTTTTTATAATTACTTGCCACCGTTCGTGATTATCAATATATCGCTTATCTACTCAAACAACGTCATAACTCAAAAATGTTTGACTTAATGATATAGAATTAATCCTCATATCATTATTTATATTTTGTAAAAGCTTCATACACAAATAGTTTGGTTAGTCAACTCTTGAGAGAAAAATAAAATTTTATTTTTCCATTAAGTTGTGTTTAAAATGAAAACTTTAAACTAGTTTTCAGACAAACTAGTTTTTTTTTAGTTATTACGTTTTTTTAATAAATAAGCGATATCTATTTATTTTGATAGGGGCTATCTTTTATAAATTGCAATACTACAATTAGAGTTATGCCCAACAGCTCTTTTTGAACGAGTTAGAGAGCGTTCGAATCAAAAGTTATTTCAAAGCCATTTAGTTTACATTGAAGCTTTTGACCAGTCGCAACTCTAAATACTATCATCAGAGATAATCTTAACAACTTCCATTTCTACATATTTGATAATAAATTCAAAGCAAAATCTCATACATAAAATCTCATCTCAGAATAACAACAACCTTTTATTTAATATAATCTTAAGACCTCTTCTGAACTCTCTAGCACATCTAAAAGAATTTATTCTATTAGACACAACCCACTAACCAGTGACTCAAAATATTTCAATCTACCGATAAAATCATAATTTTAAAATATCGTTTGCAATTTGCAGAAAACTATTACCATAAATCTGATTATGCCAAAAGTTACTCACACAAAGAAAAACTTAAAACAAAAACCAAGACCTAGCTAGGCCAAACTTAAAGCAAACAATAAAACAATACCAAAACAACTAACTACAAAAACTGAAAAAAAAATTCTAAAAAAATAATGTTTATTTCAATTTTGTAGCAAAGTGCAAAAAAGCAAAAGGGCAAATGAGCCAACCCAACACACCAAGTCAAACACTATGGACAACAACAAACAGCACACAAACAATACAAATCGCATAGACGGATGCAAGTACTCGTATAACAAGTACCGGGCGAAGAACAACACAATGTTGGACATAATGACGCCAGGCGCCAATTGGTAAATAACTAACAAGCAACTGCAGTACGAGTAAGTTTCATTTTAAGCAAATAGCAACTTCCATGGGCACTTCCAGCAACAGCAACAGCAACACCACCATCATCATCAATATCGTCATCATTAACATGCTTGAGGATTTGCTAAAACAATAGCATGAAAATTGCAAAAAAAAAAGCAAAAACCACGAATTTTTTCCTACAACACGCAGTGGAAAAGTGCAAAAACAACGTTGAACAAAAAAACTAATATAATACGTAGAATTGAATTTTTTTCGTGCATTTACTTAGTTTCCATTGAATTAGAGTAGGCTAGGCAAACGGGGTAATATATATAGTTTTTTGTAAACGAAAAATAAAACGGGGAAGCCACGATTTCGTTTTGCTTTTTTTTTTTTGCAAACTGCCATGAAGCTTAGCAGCACAATTCACGTTTGGTCAGGAAGAATACCGAAAGGAAAATAACGAACGGATGGAGCAAAAAAAAAAAAATCATCAAACGCAAAGCATTCAACCACCACAGCTGGCAGCAATTGTGTAAATTATGTTGAACACTGATAAGCATCTGAATGGAGGCACGATTTTCCTTTTTTTTTTGCATGTGTGTGTGTGTGTGTGTGTGTGTGTGTGTGTGTGTGTGTGTGTGTGGCTGTGTGTGTGTGTGCTGTTACTATATGACTGTGACTATTTAGGTACCCAAATGTTCCCAGCTTTGGCTAAGCCAGCAGTTTTGTAGTTTCGTAAGGTGTAGGTCTATGTGTGTTGTATTGTACTCGCATTGTTTAGTAGAATGCAAACAAAGCCATAAGAGAATTGTATTATGTAGGTGGATTGTAGACTTGTGCATTGTTTTGATTGTTGAGTAGTCAGTCACAAGATGCTTCTATTTTTCTAAACAGATTATCACTTTGACAGAGAAATCAAAACTGTTTCCCATGTGAGGGCCTTAAGGCTGCGAAAATATATAAAATGTTTACTTCATTGAAAATTATTTATTGAAATGAATCTTGAAGGTGGATTGTTGTGATGTAGTGTACCTCACTTACTATAATACACTGTATCATAGTTTAATTGCATTGCAACAAAGTTCATTGTAATAATTAACAGAACGCTTACTTTATAATATTTAAATGACACACTTTTATTTTTATTAATAAAATTATGTTGTTATAGCAAAACTAAAGACATAAAGAAACACAAAAATTGAAGAATGTAAAATAGTATATAAGTAGTCAAAATGTTAAATAAAATCAGACTTTAATTTCTAAACGCAAACTGGCAATAACTTGCCTTTTTTTAAATTAAATTCTCCAAATCTTTTGGCACCTCTTTTGAGCGCCTACTGACAAGCTGCTCTCCCTGACAGCTGTAAAAACAAAACAAGGGACTATAGGGCCACACACGTACACTGACTACTACACGTTAGGGCTAACCTTTGAATCCTCCACCTTCACGCATTACATGGCGATCCGTCCTTTGTGACATTACATGGCGATCCTTCCTTGGTAACATTACATGGCGATCCTTCCTTTGCAACATTACAGTGATTATAATTTTATTTATTATTTATTTATTTTATAAATACTTTACAAAATAAATTTGCAAATTATTGTTGCACAAATATGGGCGGAGTAACTAGACCATATGCCTAAGATGTTATTAACAGTATTTAAAAAAAGTTTTTGTGACTGACTATACACGACCTATGCCTTCCCATAAAAAGTAACAACGTGATTGTCAACGAAATTTCACAAAAGAACCGCAAGATTATACGGTTATCCGTGGCAGATCAGTAAACCAGTGCGAGTGAGACGAAAAACTCTCGAAGGCCTGACCACACTTATATATATAGTTACGATGACGCGAGATATGTTCTTCAACCCAGACCTGCTTAACGACTGAATTATTTTTATTTAAAATGGGGTAAAAAGTAACAACGTGATTGTCAACGAAATTCCACAAAAGAACCGCAAGATTATACGGTTATCCGTGGCAGATCAGTAAACCAGTGCGAGGAGACGAAAAACTCTCGAAGGCCTGACCACACTTATATATATAGTTACGATGACGCGAGATATGTTCTTCAACCCAGAGCTGCTTAACGACTGAATTATTTTTATTTAAAATGGGGTAGATACATCGAAATACAAGCAATTTATTTATTTTTTATTTTTAAACCAATAACAAATACCTTAACGTATGATTAATATTTAATTACTATTATAATATGGGAAATTAGAGCGTATGATTAATTATAATCCGGATGAGATGTGAAATTTTGCAATTTTTGTTGCAGCAATTCTTGAATATGTGTGAGCAGTGATGCCAACTTTTTTTGGCTCTAAGAGCACATTAAAATTTTAAACAAGCGTAATTTTGAAATCTAAAAAGCGTAAAAAGCACTAACGTGAAAAACGAATGAAGTTTAATAATGTTTTCTAAGCTATTCTCTATTTCGGCAATATTATCAACATTTTTAATGAAATATATCAGACAAAAAAGGTATGCTTTACACTAAACAAATAAATACACCAAGTTTTTAGTTTTTATTAAAGTAATTTTAAGAAATACGCAAATTTCTTAAAAGCACTACTTAGTGCTTTTTCTTAGTTTGGCCCTAAAGCTAAAAATTTGGCGTTTTGAGTCTTCAAAAAGCACTAAAAATAGTGCCAAAAGCACCAAGTTGGCATCGCTGTGTGTGAGAGTGCTGAAATGGGAATATATACTTTTTGTATTACTCTCTCACTCTTTTTCACAAAAAAAAAAAAAAAAAATTTAGACTTTACGATCCGGAAGTAGTGCAAATTTGGATCATCTCCAATGATTTTTACATAGCCTTGGCATTGCAAGAAGTTCTCTTTTTCAATTCCTAGGCACCGAATTGGAAGTGATGTTAAGAAAAATTTTATTTTTGGCATTCTATATTAGTATTTTTCTCTAGGAAACTTGTTTTTTATACGAATTTAAGAGCGAAACATAAATAAAAATTTTTAGAACAAAATTTATTCATAAACTTCTTTAAAAAATTATTTTCTAAAAGCATGGAGAGTATTTTCTATTCTATTATTCTATGTATTTTCATTTCAAATTCATTTTAAATTTTATGAATATATGGGTAAAACTATAAAGGAACTACAAATTTTCTGCTTACTATCGGTATGTTGAAAATTTCGATTTTTTGGAATGATTTCCCGTATGAAGTTATTTATATATATATTACCTGACAGTAGGTATTGATCCATGCACATAATCATAGATATGAACATGAGCATGAGCAAGTGAGCTGGCCTCTAAATTTTTTTCCACCACTTTTTCCTTGCCAGCGGTCTGCTAATCTAACCTGACTTTGACTTGGATGTGAACATGACTATGAACATGAACATAGTTGTGAATATTGACTTAAACATCGCCATGGACATTGACGTTAACATTTACATTAACATTAAGATAGACATAAGCATGAACATGTATATGAGTATAAATATAGACTTGAAAATGAACATGAACATTGTCATAAATATTGACATGTGTATGGACATTGTCACTGACATATGTACGAACATGGACACGGAGACGGACACAAACATGGAAATGGACTTGCGCATGTATATGCATATGATATGCATGATATTAATTAGAAAATATTACTCACATGCTTCTGGATATTAACAGTGCCAAGAGATTGTCGTTGACATAAACGTGGACATGAAATAAATAATGGCGTTGAACATGGATATGAATGAATAAGAACTTGTATATTGATACGTACATGGACATGAACATGAAACTATAAACTAACAGTGACTTGTACATGAATATGTGCATGAAAATATACGCGTGGATATGAACATGAACATAAACATGGTCATAAGCTTAGAAATTAATAAGAATTTGTGTATGTATTGCCCCTTATTCCTTCTTATTTTTAACACATTTTTTGCGATGCTTGCATATGAAGATAATTTTTAGTGCTGAAAATATTAGGATGGCAATAACTGCATTTGCAGAGTAGAGCATTTGCTTCAAATCTGAGACAACATATGCTCTAATATTAGTTGAAGCATTAAGAAATGTCGATTTAAAAATACACATGAAAAAAATGTAAACAAAATTAGTTTAATTATTCTTTTTTTTTACTTTTTTATCTCCAGGTTTATAGAAAAATACTAGTTATTTTTAGCAAAAATTTAAGTATACCTTTGCAAGGGATACTCCTTATTTTATGAACTTCTCAAACAATCAAATTGTAAGTGGTTAAAATGTTGATATGTTGATATATTTTCCTACATACTAGTTAGTAAAGTTTTTGCTGGAAACTGATCCAAATACAATATGATGTGCTACAGAAAATTTAATTTCTGAACACCCTGTTATATGTAGTGTAAACTAGGATGAAAGCTGTATAAAGTTGACCACCTCAGGTTATGAAAACATATCCCAGCGCCCAACTTTTAAAAACGCAGATAGGAAATTTGGGGCTGATGCAGACAAAAGTTTTAATTGTTTTTCTCCTTAAAAGCCATTTTTTTTATTAACAATATTTTTTTCTTATTTACTACGTTAAGTAGAAAGTACAGTAACAATCAGCTCAAATATGCTTTTATGTGTTTTTACACATAAAAATAAATTAAATAGAAATAAACAACACATTTTTATTTATTTCTAATAGAAAATTTAACATATGTAACAAGCTCACACCTCAATAAAAATAATTTACTGAATTTATGAACAAAATCAGTTGGTTTGATTTTTATTTTAGTCAATATAAACGACAAACTGAAAATTTCGAAGTACATAATTTGAATTTTTTTCTATATACATACTCGTACATAAATATGCGTGCCTTAGACGCCACATTACGGCTGTAACTAATGGTTTATTACACACTATTTGACCATCAGTTTGGTTTTAGCTTCAATTAAGCATAAACCGAAAGCAACTAACGATTTCAGTGCCAACAATACGACTACACCAGCACCAACAAAACTAACTACTCTACATTTCTACACCTCTTTCAATTATTGTGTAATTTGTGTAAGTGTGCATCATTGCATTAACATTTAATCCATAAGTACACAAACACTCAGGGCTCTCCCCATATCCGCGGCGGTACTGTGTGAAGATATGTTGTGCCTGTGCTTGTGTGCAGATTTTTATAAGTTAAATTGATGGCATGAACACTTTAAGGTGTGCGCTCGCTAGCTTGCTCTTCTTTATAGTCTTTTACTTATTTTTTTTTGGATCGCTTTAATTTTCTTTCCCTTTTGGCTGTGAGGATAAATTGTTACAAAATGCTAAATGTGGCGCCATAGTGTTGTAACATCAATCGTTTCGTTAACGTTTGTTTGAATATGTTCTTGCAAGAGCTGTTACTCTTATTCTTGTTCGTGTTTTTTTTTGTAGTTCCCCCTGCCTAAGAGTTAGTGGGAAATGAGTGAAATGCGCTATGTGTAATTCACATAGTGTTGACAATATTTGATGTGTTACTTTCCTCCTCCGACTTCTTGTGGTGGTTTCGACTTCTTAAGTCTCTTCTTTCTCTTCCCTGCTTAGCAGTTTCAGGTGTTGTTGTAATGTAAAGCACCAGTATTTTGACAAGTATGGTGGTCTGTGTTGTCTACTCGTTGTTTGATGTTTTTCGCTTTAATTTCTCTTTGGCCTTTTGATATTAAAATGCAGATGTTGCAGCTGCACTGTGTACAGCATTACGAAAAAAGCGGTTGACATATTTTTGGATTTTTTTCTTTTAAATTATATGTATGAAAACAATGATTCAATACTTCTATTTGAGTACCTACAGCATCTGAATTTTTTATATAATTCTATTTTTTAAATCTAATTTGGAATAATATGTGAATGGTTTTTGCAAAGACAATATAACATAATAACAAGGCAAATTTGTATAAGGTATACTTTGCTCAATTCGCTTTGAAAATATATAGTTTTGGTTTAAAAAAAAGTACTGAAAAATGTGTGTTGACATCCAAGCGTTGAAAATAGTCACCTGAGCACTTGAGACCACCTAATATGCTAATATGAATTCGCCTTGATATAACAATTTGTCAGCAACATTTTCCTGATTGCTCTATCTATCCATAGATCTAATTTTAAAAGTATAACTTTTCCATTATATACCCTTTATTGATTTTGTAAGAGATTAATATTCTAATTATTTTAGAGTCAGAGATCAGAAATAAGAGAGTGAGTTCAAGATTGGATTTTTAACTTATAAGCCGATTAAAGTTAGGCATTCTGGTGCCACTTTGGCCGACTATGATCTTGGCTGACTTTTAGCAAAGCAAACTATTTTCTCAAAAAGGAAACATCGAAGGAGAAGAAATAAACAAATGTCTAAATAAGAACTTCTCTGAAATCAAATTTAATATTTTTGATATATTTTTTTGCTATAAAGTACCACTGTGCAGCAATCAAGTGTTCCCATTTGTATGCGCATTTGTCGTCTTCCATACCGAGGACTGCTTTAAATATATTCGCATATATGTTTGTATGTATGCATGTATGTATGTATAATATATAGAGTAATTACATGTTATTTGTTGCTTAAGTGATTTATAAACCAATTTAAAATAAAGTTATCTGTCTATCTGTTTGTTGGCTTTGTGCGATAGTGATGAGAATGATTGAAGGAGGGAGAGTGAATGTTGTCGTGATTGTGTTTGAAAATAAAAGACAAATTAAAGTTGATAAAGTGATATATGAGCTAATAAATGCAGACCATATTGCTGCAGTTGGAAAAAAGAAATGATCGTTAAAACGTTGCCTTGTCTTTCAAGAAAAATTTAAGCAAATTTTTTAGTTATACATACATACATGCATACGTACCACACAATCTTATATATTTTTAAGATTTATTTTTCAAAATAAAGGTTCATAAATTAGTGTAGTAATTATGTAATATTTAAGTACTTTTTATGTATTTTCTGGGTAATAACCTCTTTGATTTTTTTAAATCTGTACCTGCTGTTACCATGTATGAATCAGCAAACTATATAAATTTTCGAAATTTTATCCCCAGATATGTTTGCAAAAATGTCACAAATATCACAGCGATCATGACTTGATTGGTAGATGGTTAGTTAAATCTCAATTTTAGGGTAATTTAGATAAAAAAGTACCTTTTGTATGAGGTACTTTTAAAAAATTGTGCTTGGTACTTTTTGGAAATTTTACTTCTTCTAAAAGGTACTTTTACAAGAGTTACTTTTTATAAAAGGTACTTTCTATAAAAACCTGGTTTTACAAAAATTATTGTGTACTTTCTTCAAATGTAATTTTCATAAAAAGTACTAGTCATAGCCTTTCGATAATATGTACTTTAACAAAATTTACTCTTAATAACAGGTGCTTTTGTTAAAAAGGTACTTGGTGCAAAAGGTACTTTTTATAAAACGTACTTTTTATAAGAAATACTTGGTAAAAAAGATACTTTTTACAAAACGTACCTTTTACAAAAGGTACCTTTTATAAAACCTACCTTTCACAAAGGGTACCTTTTATAAAACGTACTTTTTACAAAAGGTACTTTTGACAACCGGTACTTTTAACATGAGATACTTTTCAAAAAACTTACTTTTTACAACAGGTACTTTACACAAGTACAGGTAACTTTTGCTAAAATCACCAGTTATAAAAATGTACTCTTTTATAAGGTTTTTGTTTGAATAAAAGATACTTTTAATAGGAGCTACTTTTTGGAATAGGCACTTTTAATAAAAGGTATTCTTGGAAAATATAACTTTTTATAAAGATAACTTTTTATAAGAATTAGGTTTTTCAAATGTACTTTTCATGAAAGGTACTATTTATATTATTTTGACAAAAGACATCTTTATACTATGTACTTTTGTAAAATATACTTTAAATAAAATTTACTCTTAATAAAAAGTATTTTTTATAAAAGGTTCTTTTTGCCAAGAGGCCCTTACTTTTTTACAAAAAATACTTTTTATTAAAGCCACCTGTTGTGTAAGTACTTTTCAATAAGCATATTTTCAAAAAAGTATCATTTCCAAAGAGTAGCTTTTATTGAAAGTGCATATTCCAAAAAGAACCTCTTACTAAGTGTTTTTTTTTTATTAAAAGTAGGTTTTATAAACAATACTTACTTAATAAGAGAGGTAAGTATTGTTTATAAAACCTACTTTTAATAAAAAACACTTAGTAAGAGGTACTTTTTTGAAAATATGCTTATTGAAAAGTACTTTTTATCAGGGTTACTTGTTTTAAAAGTTAATTTAAAAAAAATATTTTTTTATGAAAGGTACTTTTTTGAAAAGACACTTGTTGAAAAAGCTGATTCTAACTAAAGTACTAAAGGATAATTGTTTCAGAAGAAAATTTTTGGCAAGGTAATTTTTATAAAAAGTACTTTTTGAAAAAGGTACTTTTAACTAAACTACTTTTTACAAAGGGTAATTTTTTAAAAGACAATTTTTGGAATATACAGAGTTTTTTGAAAGGTACTTTTTATATAGGGTACTTTTTTAAAAGATAATTTTTGGAAAATGTTGTTTTTATGAAAGGTACTATTTTTGAAAAGGTACTTTTTATAAAACGTCCTTTTAACATAGGGTAGTTTTTATAAAAGTATTTTTTTTATAAAAGATACTACATATTTATAAAAAGTGCTTTTTTTAAAAAAGGCACTTAAAAAAAATACTCATTGAAAAATGTACTTTTAACTAAACTACCTTTTATAAATGGTACTTTTTTTAAAACATAATTTTTGGAATGTGTAGTTTTTATAAAAGGTACTTTTTTGAAAAGATACTTATTGATAAAGTACTTCTAACTAAAGTACTTTTTATAAAGGGCATTTTAACAAAAAGTACTTTTTGTAAACGGTATTTTTTATAAAAGATTGTACATATTTATAAAGAGTTTACTGGTTTCAGCACTTTTACATAAAATCATTCGATCTAAATTCTTGTGGAGGATTTTGTACCTTTGACCCATCTCCGCTTGAGTCTTTTATGGCATTATTTATCTTTATACCGAGGCGAAAAAGTTAAAAAAATATTTGCTACAAAATTTTGATCGAATGCAGCTAAATTGTAAACTCAATTTAAGCATTAGATCTTAATAAAAATATAAAACTATTTTAATTTTTGATGGGAGAGATGGTAAATTTATATATACTGTTCGTATATCTCCCTTATTGCTTCTCAATGTAAAATAAAAACTGAAGCAAAAAGATCTGATAATGCAGCAAAAGAACTGAAAATTTTCTGAAAGTATTGTTTTTAGCTGTTTGCGAAAAGCATTAGCAGTCAATGAAATTTATTTGATTTATGTGAATACATCAAAAAAAAAAAAAAATCCTGAAAAATTTGCGCAAGCAAATAGATAAATAATATAAATTTAGTGCTCTGTTCTTTATTCTCTTAATTAATACAACAACAATACTATTTTTTTTTTCAAATTAAAAAGTTAAATTATAAATATACCTGTGTCCTTGCTAAGGTACAAAGATCATTTTGTTTACAAGCCATAACATTTCCTGGAAAACTTTACTATCAACATCAATACTCGTATTATGGTTAACGCTAAAGATAACAAAATTATACACAATCAACACTATGTAATCATTATCCTCTTTAATAAATCAAAATAATAAAAACACACAACGGAGCACGCCAAGCATTTCATGTGACTTAGTACAACGAATGACTCCCTCGTCTTCTAATTATAAAATCTGGAAACGTTTAATATTATTATCACACACAACAGAATGTACGTACATACATATACAAATGCATGTACTGCATACAACATACATATGCACACTGTAATTTTTACACACTAATGTACGCACGATGAACGTGTTCGCTTACATATTCGTACTTATGTATTTCTCTAATCGTACTTACGCACCGCACCATTATACTCGTGCACTCATGAAAACCGCGCTTAAACATATTAAACGTAAATTATCACGTAATTATAGATAATTTGCAGTGATTTAGGTTTTTTTTCAAGTTAAGTTTTTTGTCTCGTATTTATATGTTTTGTTGCAAAAAAAAAAAAAAAAAAAAAAAATAATAATAATAAAAATTAAAAATAAACATTTCATATGCGAGTAATAAGTGTTTCTATAACTATTTTGATGTATAGCACGTTTTTATTTACTATGATAAGTACAAGATAGCAGACATTGTACTCAGACACTGTTACAGTCCATTGGATACGAATATAAATGCAATTAAGTATGCAATACGATTTTTATGCGAGTACGATACGTATGCAAGTGCTTGAAGCGAAAAGAGACAGTCAGCCTGACGATTTCTCTGTTGTTATACGTATTAACAAGATTTCCTTGACGAAAATAAAATAAAATAAATTAAATATAAAATAAAAAATAAATAGAAATAAAACAAAAATGGCGAATTTAATATGTCGTATAAGTTTTGTAAGTTGAGCGGCGATTTGCTGGTAAAATTGATGACAACGATTGGTTGGAAATAACCTATTCCGCCTTAACAAGTGATTCATATTTATTTTCGTATTGCGATAGAATTAGTCTTATTAATCAAAATCATCGTTTCATACTTTTTTATTATTAATATTTGTTTCATTTTAAATTTCTATCATATAATTATGAGTGTAAAATATAATTCTAACAAAATCCCAGCCACTGTTTTTATAACCAGAAATATGTTCGTCATTGCTGTGAATAACACTACACGTACATTATTTCATTTTTAAAAGTCTCTATTTTTTATACCATTTCAATGGAAATTCATGTTTGTGTGAACGTACAAGCGTAGAAGATGTTGTTTAATAAATGTTTCGATCTGTAAACACAATAAGTAAATAATTGAATGCAAGAATTTAAATTGACACATGTGATATGATAAAATAATACCAATACTTGGACTTAAATTGATGCATCTGAATAGAAGGGTGCGTGTGCATGCTCATGCTCCTTTGATAAAGTACAATTACAAATAACGAAAGGCAGTGGCGTATGCAGTACTCATGACTTTATTTCACAGGGCCTTAGTAAGAGATTACTTTGCTAGGATTTGCTAACAATTGGTAAATACCCAATATCACCAAAAATGTCCGATAAAGTTCTACTTTCAACTAATGCCAAGTTGTAATAATGACCCTTTGTTATTGTATTTGAAAAGAAAATTTTAATCAAAATGTCTCTAAACAAAAAAAAAAAAAAAAATATTTAGAAATATGTTTTTGTTTTGAGATTATTTTTTTCTTAAATTGTATTTTCAAATACATCTTCAAGCGATACAACATGGCTTGTGAATTGAGCAAATGTTAACAACGCTTCAAAATATAAGAAACTTAATTGCTAAAATTAAAATTCTTGGGTGAAAGTGTTTAAGAAATTATTTATGATAAAGATGACTAGTTCAGTGGAATTACTTTTTTTGAGGAAGAGAAGGAATTACATGTGACATCTAATAAAATAGAAATTAAGTGACAATGCAAATCCTTTAGAATAAGCGTCCCCACTGTAATTAAATCTATGTGTGTGAAGATAAATTTGAATTTAACTAGCAGAGACAGGAACCAACATTTATAACATAGCATGTTAAGCATATAACAGAGCACTGTTAGCTATTTAACGGTAGTCGCTAAATGGATTATTATTCCAAATCCTTGGAACTGGATCGAGATAGATAATTTTTTTTTATTAGAAGAATTGCTCCAAAATGTATTTTATGAAATTATAAAAGTATTATGGCGAAAATATGTCTGGTAGAGCCAATAAATTAGATTTAAGAAAACACTATTTTCTTGAGAAGATAAGTGCTCCTTTGGATAAAATATGGAAGAGCACACGTACTACACCATATAAGTGTGGTACTCTGGAGGGTCCTAAATGTGACCCATGTGTTCACGTTTCTCAAATAATTTTTGGAATTGAAATAATCGATTTTGAAAAAAATGCTTTTTTAGTGAAATTTCTTGAGAAGATCAGGGTAAAATATGGAAGAGCACACGTATATACTACACTATATAGGTGTGGTACTCTGAAGGTTCCTAAATATGTTCCAATCGGTCACGTTTCTCAAATAATTTTGGGAATTGAAAAAATCGATTTTGAAAAAAATGCTTTTTTAGTAAATTTTTTTTAAAGAAGTGGTCATTTTGGTAAAATATGGAAGAGCGCACGTACTACACCATATAGGTGTGGTACTCTGGAGGGTCCTAAGTGCGATCACGTGTCTCAAATAATTTTGGGAATTGAAATAATTGATTTTGAAAAATATGCTTTTTGGTTATAGCAAATATAATAAACACTTATAGCAACATATTTTAACGATATCCGCTGCCAGTCGAAGTAAAAATAGTAAAATCACAACTGCAAATTTATTTACTAAGTCAATTCATCTTTATGCTTTTCGCTTCTTTTCACATTTTGTATACGGAGATGCCACATAATAAAGAATTAACACGATCGTAACAAAGAAATTACAGAATGACGTTAACGAATATATATATATATATATATATATATATATATATATATATATATATATATATATATATATATATATATATGCATCCATAAATATTAAAGACCTTCCCCCTTATGCAAAAACGATTGTTAAACTTAAAGTTGGTTTAACAAACGAATTTTGTATGGACAAACCGGTTTTAACACATGCTTTACCTTTAACAAACGTTTTTGCATAAGGAGGCTTATTTATAAAAATTATTAAGGCTTTATAAAGGCTTAATAAGAAAAATTTTGTATGAAAATCTATTTTATAAACCCTTTATAGAGTAATAATAATTTTTATAATTGAGGCTGTAAGATTTTTGGAAATCTAAAAAAAAAAATACTAAATCGTCGCTTTCATATAACAGAATATTCTTGCAGTAAACAACTTTATTTGAAAATGAAACCAAAAATCAATTAAATATGTTATTGAGTCAATTAAACCTTGTAATTAATTAAATTTTTAGACAAAAGTTTAATTGAGATAAAAACATTTTTAATTGATTTTTGATTTTATTTTCAAATAAAGTTGTTTACTGCAAGAATATTTTTTTCTGTATTCGATAATGAGCTGATTCAGTTTGAGATTATAGCATTCGCTATGGAACAATGTAATAAACGATATCGAATGCCATAACCTTAAACTGAAAAAAACATGATCTAAATCAGCTCTGAAATTTAAGGCCCCCACAGCTATCAAGGCCCTTGTTTCTTTTAATATACTGCATTTATTTCGCTAAACAAATTATTACATTTAAAAAAGTTATGCATAAATTTCGTGAAATAAAATTAAAAAAAAAACAAACATTGTACGTACTCGTAGCATGTTCACTGCGAGGATTTTTTTGCGCAGAACCGCTGAATTGGAGAAGAAAAAAAAACGTAAGAAACAACAGTAAGAGAAGCGTTGTCGTCTCGCGTTGTTTTCACGCATTGTTTCAGACATTTCGATATTGTACTGGAAGGCAACAACAAAGATCAACAACAACAACATGTCGATAAATGTTGATGCGTAAAATGACACTTGGCGCCAATATAGAGAAACTGCATTTAAAATGACATTTAATAAGACGTTTAAATGACAATAAGAATATTTATTATAGTGGCCATGAGAATGTTGTCGTTATCGTTATTATTGCTGCTATTGTTGTATATTATTTATATTTATTTTTTCGTTTTCGCTTTTAGTTGTGCTGTTTTCCTGAAAATCAAACAAAACACTGTTAGTGAACGCAAAACAAAGTGCGTGTGATGATTTGTTGATTCAATTAGTTAAAAAAAATTAGACATATTACATACATTTCATAAGTTTATGATTTGGTAAGGAGCATAAAAAATTTATTATTTTGAAAACAAAACAAAAATATATTAATTAGATTTAAAGAAAGAAAAAGTGCAAAACTATAAATGTTTTATTAATATAAAGTTAAGAAGATTTTATTATATTTTTTAGCAGTTAATCAATTAGAGTGTTATATACATACATATCCAGCCTTTGCTGCAATAGAGTCATAACTTGAAAAAATGTGATTTTAAAGTTTATATTACTGAGTTAAACGACATATCGTTTTTCATATTTTTTAGAAATTTCATATAAATATCTTGTACACTTGTACACTTACTTAGGGTATATGGACAATCTTGCAATATTAATTAAAATATTTGTAATAGCAGTTAAAAAATTAATTCAATTTTCACCTATTAGCAATTTGATAATATCAATTAAGTTTTTTCCAACCAAATAAATTAATACAATTAACAATGTAATTCAATCAGTTAAATTATTAATTGAAAGCCTTAATTGGTGAATATTTTTTTCTATGTACTCAACTGTTGCGAAAATAATACAATTTTCTTTTTATATTACGTTTTAAGTAAGTTCAGAACTTTTCAAACGTTTTCTGCAAAATAAGTTTTTTTTTGTTATGACTCTATTGAAGCAACGGATCGATATGTGCACACATACAACTTTATAAGAAAGAGGGTGTTTAATATTCGGCGCAGTCCACTAAATCCCATTTATTTCATAATTTCTTTACTACTAAGAAACTTAAGAGTTTGTGAAATATTTAAAAATATCTTTAGCTGCAAGAATTTGGACTATTTGCAATAAACACATAAAAATTTATGAACATATTTAAAGTGCGTTCTGCTACCGTGAGAAATTACCCATCGCAACAGTTAAGCAAAAAACCCCAACTTGTGCTTCCACATTAACGAACCATCCAATTTATTTTTGATAGACATGCAATTTAAGTAATAAAACTGAATCATTGGATATACAAAAAAAAAAAAAAAAAAAAAAAAAAAACTGCATGTGTATCTCTACGCCACCGCAAATTAATACGAGCATAATTCTGTTCAAAAAAAAAAAAAATCAAAGTGGAAACAAAAAATTTAAAATGCAAACCTGCCATCCTAAAATCATATTTGAAATTCTCTCACGCATAAATTTCGTCCTGTTAACCTCAACATTCAAACACAAACACAATGCTTCAGAGTTGCACAACTTCAATATTTATTTAAATGCCTTGGGGGGCTTTCAGCAAATCAAAACAGTTTTTAATGTCTATTGTATTATTTCTTTCTTTCTAAATTCATAATTATATACTTTACAATTCTTTGGTTATATTTCGTTTGTTTGCTTCTTCTTTTTTATTTCTTTGTGGTATTTAAGTTTTTAGAACAAATTAATTTGATTATTAAAGTTAAATTGTATATAAAAATATACAATAAGTATAATTGCTTTAAAAGTGAAATATAAAAACACTCTTTTTAAATGACCCACGCATTCATTTGGTTAATTGTGGGGGAGTAGAACATTTCATTAGACAAAATAACTGTTTTACGTATAATTTACCTTTTTGGAGGATGCTGACCTAACGGTGGATGAAATACTCGTATTATAAATCGAAAGCATTTGACTCGTTATTTATTTGTCTGGTTATTAATTATTTAATTCTTATTATTTTTTTTTTTGCGATTGTCTGGACAATAAAACTATCTTGGCTTGTAAAAGGACAGATAACGGGTGGGGAGATTTGAGGTTATGTATAAAAATTCGCTAAAAACTGATGAAAGCTCGAATTGGGGGGCTCTAGGAAAAAACGCTTAAAGAAACAAAAAATCTTAAAACAAAAATATTAAAAAACTAACAAAAAAAGTTCACACATTTTCAGAGTTCTAAACTATTCGCTCTAAGAAGTGACTGATTTTACCCCAATTTTGGAAAGACGAGTTTTAATCGTATTTTAATGTTTTTAGTTCGTGGGAGTCGATTGTGTGTGTGTGTGTATATAATGTGTGTATTAGGGTGTCTCGCAAAAAAAGTTCGCTGTATCCCACCAAATATAAAGTATTGTTGCAAGGCAGTTTCAAAAAAAAAATTTATTTTTTTTGCCGAACGTAGGGTCACCAAAACATATTTTTCATTATATCTTCGGCATTAACAGTCGGATCTTAAAGTGTGATGTTTTTGTCTCGAGGAGATCAATGTTTTGCTTCAATAGTCATTGACCTCAAATATCGCATTCTAGTATTTACCCACTAGATCTAAGTTCCTACCACCCTAATGTATAACCCTAATTTCAGAAAATTGAAGCCCGCAAAAAATCACTCAACTTTTGCTAAGAAAGTATTTCAATAATTCCAGCAGAACTAATTAAAAAAATGTTTTATGTTTTTTGCCGAATGTAGGGGTTATTTTCTGAATTTTAAAAAGCTTAAAATTAAATATAGGTTAGGTTAGGTAAGGATAGCAGTTAGAATACCGGACTCACTTATGCAGAGTCCCCACCGTCGAACCAACCAGAACTCAATATAAACCTGCTAATAACTTGCAGTTTAATACTGGCAACGTCAGAAAGTTTCCGAAGCTCAAGTGTGCCCATAGTCACCATTCTATTGCTTGCTAGTCTAGGGCAGTGACACAAAACACGTTCTACAAAATATTGATAAATTTCTTTTCTGAGGGTTGTTTGGTTTGTAAGGTATTGAGCATTACCTCTACTACGGTATGCTGAAAAACAGACAGAAATTCTTTTAATTTATTTCAGAGTTCTAGTGAGGCTGAGCTTATGGGCTTAATAGTAGAGCCAGTTTCTCTCTTTTATGGCAACGCTGCTTATACACAAACAGCTGTGAGTCCAACCTAAATTAGAGCGTCAAGAGTTGCGTTAGTAGCAGGGTACGTATTTTCAGTACATTCAAATAATATTTTATGCGTTTAAATGTACTGAAAATACGTACCCTGCTGCTAACGCAAAGCTTGAAGCTCTAATTTAGGTTGGACTCAGTCAATATTTACACATTTTTAAATCACGTTTTCAACCTGTTGCGATAAGAAATTTCAATAACCAAAAAGTTATTTTCTCAAAATAATTCGTGTACTTTTGTTTTTTTCTAAAACAGGTCAGCCCTTTAAATGTTACCAAAGATTATTCCGAAGATATTTGAGATGAAATTTTCCACTACATTAATAATAGAACAAAAGATTTTGCGTAAAAAGTTTCATATACTGTTAATTACATTTAAAAAGGTAAAACTATTTTTAAACACGTTGAAAACCAAATTTATCAAATGCCATGAAACTAATTAATAAAAATATTTATTATAACAATATTCAAATTCGTGTACTACGAGTATAATGTAAAAAATATTTTTTATTTCGAGCACAAACATCTGCCACTAGGAAATTGTCTGTAAACTATAAAAAAAAATTATTAATATAATTTACAAGTGTCTTTAAGACAACAAAATAAAAAAAACTCACAAGCGAAAATATTCAAACAAAACTTTTGCCAAATAATAAATTCTCATTTTTATTCGTACAAGGAAAACATAAACGCCAGAATTAAATTTAACAAACGAAACAAACACAAATGAATTAAAAACCATTAAAAATATTTTCTTTTTTTCCTTTTTTTCTTCTTCAAAGAAACAAAAACAACAACAACAACACTTCATGACCAAAATGAGAAACATACTAGTCCACATAGAAACATTTGGATACAGATGTCGCCACCATGTTGTGACATGGTCCAAAACTAATTGCGTGTGTGTGTGTGTACTTGTGTTTGCCTTAGAGCAATAACACGAAATTGCAATTTTCTTAAAAGCAGAGTAAATGAACTTTTGATTTGATTTATAAAATAAGAAAAATTAAAAATTTGGCACATAGAAAAATAGTTTAATAAAAATAAAACAGAAGAACGGGAGGCAAATGAAAATGTGGTCGGTCTGCTGACGCTGCTGGGGAAAAAATATATCTTTGGTAATTTTATGAAAACGGAAAGCAGACAGATGGACGGGAGCGGACAGACGCAACACATGTAGACACAATAAGAAGCTGTTTAATTTAAAAATTAAATGCAAAATGCAACTAAACAAACTCAAGAACATATAAAAACTCATACAAACACACACACGCAACACAAAACTATCTAAGAATAACAAGAGGTGTGTGTGTGACAACGCAATGTGTGACCACCACTTGCCTGCCCATAATCCCCATTATATTATCATATCTAAGATCTAGAGAGAAACAGCCAACAAACAACAACTGCAGCAACAACAATAATAAGGAGGACAACATTTACATACGAATGAAGACGACATCGTCGTCATTGTCCACATCAACAAAAGAAGCGTGTGCAAGCATTTTTTGTCTTTTTATTATTTTTGTTTTTTTTTTTTAAGATTTGGGCGCCAAATGCAAAAATAGTGTCCATTGCCACCTTTTAGTCCCCACCGTTGTCTGGCTGTGCCTCTAAACTGAGGGAGGCGCCACACACAAATGTGTGATGTCGTTCGTACGTTTGAAAAATGTGATCATCAATGCGTTTCTACGTAAAATGCAAAAATAATGCAAAGAAAAAAAGCAAACCAGCAGAAAGTTAGATTCAAGAATGAAAATGTGTGCTCACTTTGTCTCGTTTGCATTTTATTTTACTTTTTTCATTTTAGTTTATGTATGTATTTATTCGGGTATTTGTTTCAATTGTTTCGTTATTTTTTTTTCACTCTGATTTGTTATTTTTTGGCACGCAAGTCCATCACCTAATGCTACAAGGCTTTATGGTGTAATTTTTATTTATGTTTGTGTTAGCGTGGCTGCATAAAAGAATGCATTCTTTTAAAGAATTTTGGTGATTAAGGACATTATGTATAATAAAAAACTGGTATGAAATTAGCATAGCTAGGTGCCAACATTTTTTTGTCCTACAATTATTTTACATTTAAAATCATTAATTTTTATTAGTAATTTAAAAAAAAATTTGCATGGGTACTCTCAATCATTCCAGGCTGGTATTTAGCCCTAGACGCTCTTTCTTCGTCGAATCGACGAACATCGTTTACGATTTCTCATTTATTTTCTTTGTTAAGCTTAAATTAGACGTGACATAGCCATAACGCCATAACCATAACCAAACCAAATTCAATTGGTTTCTATGGTGAGAGTTATGGCGTTATGGCGAGTCACGTATAATCGAATACAGTGTTGCCCATTAGTTTGGTTCGAACGGCTGCTCTCTATGGCTATGGTTATGTCACGTCTGATTGAGCCTTTACTCATTGCTGTGTGCTCATTTTTCTTATAGCTCTAGTCATTGCAAAGCTGCTGAAGTGTGCACATGTGCAATCTCGTTAGACGTGTGTAAGTATGTTTTTTTTAAGTTTGTGTTCGTCAAATCGACGATTGATCTCTGTGCCTCTTACACTAAATGGCTGAAAATTCCAACCAAACTAAGTTTATTTTTTAGTTTTAAGTGTCAGTTGTAAGATTTTAGCAAATCCCTGAAATAATTTTTTATTTTAAATACCGCCTTTTGTGAATTTTTTTTTACTATTTAAAAAAAGGTAAAAAAAAACTTAAAGTATTTTTTTTTGTTTATTAGTTTTAAGTTGCATTGAAATAAGTAAACTTTATGTTTAATACGAATAATTAATAATTAATTGGGAGCGTTTGGGGCCAGAAAATGCACTTCGTCGATTTGACGAAGAAAGTGCTTATAGGTATAAAAATAAGGAAGAGCGTCTAGGGTTAGAAAACCTCGAGTTTGAAAATGTGGGCACGACTAGTGTTCTAATTCTGTTCTACAATTGTGTAGTCGTCTTGTCTATAGAAAACAAAAAGTCGCAGTTATGATTTTTTAAGACAGTTATTAATTTTTGTCTTTGCTAAAAGGTTCGTGTATATGCTTTGGACTTGTATCGAACTCATTCAGTACGTCGTTTTTTAAACAAACCAATGATCAAACCCATGTAATTTAAATGGGTTTGATCAAAGGTTTGTGTCTAAAACGAGCTAGAAAATGAGTGCGATCCAAGTTGAACTCGTTCACATGGGTTTGATCATCGGTTTGTGGCAAAACTGAACTAGTGAACGAGTTCGACCCAAGTCTATTCCAAATAGTAAAGCTGGGTCCAACTCGTTCAATCGTTCATTTTTGCCACAAACCTATGATCAAACCCATTTAAATTACATGGGTTTGATCATAGGTTTTTGGCAAAAATGGACGATTGAACGAGTTAGACCCAGGTAGACTTGGGTCGAACTCGTTCACTAGTTCATTTTTGCCACAAACCAGTGATCAAACCCATTTAAATTACATGGGTTTGATCATTGGTTTGTGGTAAAAATGAACTAGTGAACGAGTTCGACCCAAGTCTAGACCCAGGTCTACCAAATAGGCTTGTGTTCAATAGACTTGTATCGAACTCTTTCAGTAGCTCTGAAAGAGTTCGATACAAGTCTAGTGTTCAACAGTTCTTTTGTTTTGTTTGAGAGCGTTTGAAGTTGTTTCAAAACCATTTAATTTAGATTGATATTTTTGACCGGACTTATGTCCAAATGAACGAACTAGTTCAAAGAGAGTTGTTGGACACAAGTCTAATTTCAAACCAATACGAGAGCGGATCAATAAATCCGTGACTTTTTGAATGAAGCGCAGTATAAGCGTTTTTGTAATGGAGACAATATTAGAGAAGCACTTGCTGCTGCGCATGAACACTTGATCTTATTGCCTGTCTATTATAGCATTGCACAGATACATCTGTTTGCACTAGTTTTGCCTGTTTTTTGGTTCTGGTATGAACAAATATGTTATTTATCGTTTTCTGTTACTAGTTGTAAATGTTGATTTTTTAAGCAATTATTGTATGGTATGGCAATGAGCAAATGAAAACAACACATTTATTTTTTTTTTGTTTTTCTAAGGCAAATAAGATACATAAAACTGCTTTTACCATAAGTGCCTTATGATGTGTTGAGCAAAAATGTAATTGGCTGATGAATGAATGAATGAAAGCAAAATTGCACATACATATGTAAGTAAATGATACATGTATATACATGAAACACATGCATTTGTAATTACTCTCAGAGCAAAATTGTCTCTTTCTCTCTCTCTATACTTTGGCTGCGCCACAAAATAACATAACGAACGTCCGCACATACATCTGCACATCATTTATTTGTTTCAATAGTGGTGTTTTCATATATTTGTATTACAATATGTATTTTTTGAGCAAAAACAGATCAAACAGTTGCTCAGTAGCAATACAATAAGCAACTGTTATTTGTTTTCAATTGTATTTTAATTTGGAAAAGCACGCATACACAATAACTCTTATACTAGTTCTGTCGCTCACACTACAATTATATGGTACATGCCATGGTATATTTGTTTTGGCTTTACAAACGAGTATACAAATGCAACCCTTTACTGTCTATGTATCTTACTCTCTCTCGCTTTTCCGTTTGTGTCTCTTTTGCCTTTAGAGAAAAAGAGATACACAAGATTTCGTTTGCATTTATCAAGATTTTTTTTTGTTGAAGTCTACTGATCAGTTTCTTAGCTTAAATGTAAAAATGCGTAACAAATATAAAATTTTACAGGAGAACCAAAAAATAAAAAATAAAAAGAAAACTAAACAAGCTTGTAAATATTTCCCATTGTGTTTTGTTAATAAAAGTGCCAGTTTTTGTAGCAGAAGTGTTAAATTTTGTCAAGACATAAAGTTTAATGGCATTCATAACAATAAAAAAAATAGATTTTGAATTTTTTGTTAGTTACGCCTTTTGCTATAGACATTGCTTAACATGCAAATAATAAAACTTCTATTTGCAATAAAGGATGAGTATATTTAACAGAAATTTACATCCAGTGACACCGCATACAGCGGACCAAACACAAAAGAACGCTGATGATGAAGGTGAAGTGACCTTCGAAAACAGCTAGTTGTTCCGTTCTACTGAGTGTTTGTCGGAATATTTACAATTAACTTGGGTGTTATTTGTTCATTAAGAATTATCACATGTAATTTGGCTTTTTATAACACAAAACAACCCGCGAAGCGATTAGCATGTCTGCGGAAAACACCCAGCGTCTATGGCGGGAATCGAACCCACGACCTCTGGACTGAGAAGCTAGCACCCTAAAATGAAGTTCGAACAATTATAGTAAAACTAACTAAACAAATTTAAACTGTCAGCGTAGCTGTAGTTGATGAAGACATATTAGTATTTTTCGCTGTTTTTCGCATTTTGCAGAGCAAAAGATAATTTGATAAATTTATCCAGCCATACTTTCTAATATAAAAAAAAAATTTTGTGTTTTTTATCGGAATTGTTACAATTTATTTTTAAAATTTTTTAGCGCACTAATAATCTTAAATTATTATTTTACTTATTAAGTAAAATTTTAATTTGAAATTTATTTGCTGGTGGTTCAGCGTTGTCTATATATTTCATTATTGCTGTAACAAATCATCAGTAGACTTCAACCACACATTTTGAATAGTCAGAAACCTCTTATCTTATGCACAGACTTTCAAGAACTATTTGAGAATTCACAAATAATAATATTTTTGAAAATCACAAAAGAAAAATAATCGTAGTATGCTTAGAAACTAATACAAAAAACCCAGCAAATAATTTATATTCGATACAAATCTATTTTATTTTTCTACACTTTTATACAATTAGAAATCCATCGGATAACAATAAAATTAATAATAAGGCAAAATGAAAAATTAAATCTAAAATTTAAGATTTAAGAAATTTATTATTCCACATATTGTCAGAAGTTTATTTTAATATGAAATTAAAATAAACTTCTGAAATATATAGACAACGCTGAACCACCACCAAATAAATTTCAAATTAAAATAAACTTCTGACAATATGTCGAATAACAAATTTCTTAAATTATTAAGTAAAATATTTTTTTTATTAAAAATACATTTAAATTGAATTTCACTGTTGCTATTGCGCATAGAATCCAGCTAAGCCCCTCAATAATCAAAAAATTTATTTTAATACTAATGTGATTTATGTATATCGTTGCCTTCTCACAATGTAAATTTTAAGATAGCACAATATTGCCACATTAAAATTTTAAGACATTCATTGTGAATTCTCTAATTAATTGTTTCTTAGAATTACATTGAAATTAATTGTTGGGGGCAGGGTTTTCAGATTTCTTTCGACCTATTTCGCCAAATTGATTTTAAAAATCGCCAAAAGTCGCCAAAAATCAGTTTTATGTAGTTTTTCTTAGTATGTATTTGATAATAAATTTGTTTTTATAAAACATTTTTTTTATATAAATCTTTATTAAATGGTGGTATAAAAATTTATCAGAAAATCGCCGAAACTAGAAATAAAATCGGCAAAAATTATTTCTTGTAAATTTTTTCCCATCCAAATTCAAAACGCATTAATGAATATATTTAATATAAGAAAAATCATCAAAATCAAATTGTTTACTTTTTTGCAGACGAGTTTTGGTAGGATTTATTTTTGTATCTACTCCTTCAACAAAATAATTTTCCCGAATTAGAGAAATTTGGAAGTTCAATTTTTTTTAAATATAGCCATAATAATCGCCAACAAATTTATTTATCGCCATAAAAATTGCCAACAAATTTATTTAACGACAGAAAAATCGCCATGTCGCCAAGCCAAAAATTGGGACGCCAAACAAGGCGAGAAATCCCCATATCTGACAGCCCTGGTTGGGGGTTAGCTGGATGCTATGCGCATTTCAGTATTGCTTATGCAGATCCTGAGGGGACTTTTACCCAAAAATTTCTTAGAACAACACCAACATTCTTCAACTTAATACATTACAGGTTTGACGTCAGATAAATATACTTCGGTATTTTTATATATTTCACTGATAAAATAAATCCTTTTATGTTCTGCCTAACATTCAAAAGAAATGTGTGTGTGCATTAATTTTTTTTTTATTTCTTTTTCTAGCAATAAAGATTTTTTGGTGTGCATGTCTATTAGAAGACTACCTACCAGCTGTGTGCATAAATTTCACTTTTTATTTCTAGAACTCTTTTTCGATTCGATAGTCTAGTACACTTTTGTTTTGTTGCAGTTGTAAAGTTTACAAAAATATATACATACATAAATATACACATATGCAAAAACCTAAAGACAAACAAACAGCGTTTACAAAATTTAGAAAAACTACAGCAAAATATTTCATTTACTAACTTTAATTTTAATTGTTAAACATTTAATGACTTTAAAAGCAAAATAAATAAATAAATTATGCTGTGCAAGCAAAAAACAAAATAAAAGAAAGAACAGAAAGCAATTTAATCATTTAGGTTTTTTTTTTCTTTCTTAAAAACCAACATTTCGACGCAATCAACATTCTTTAAATTTTAAACAAACTGTCTGTCGGCCGAAAGATCCACAATAAAACAAAAAATTTATTTCATTATTTTTTTGTTTGCAAATACAAGAATCTGAAACTAATTTGTATTCAGATGGCCTGCATTATACCGCTTAAAATGCGGCAATATTAATAAGATTTATTTGCAACATTAAGAAATATCATCACAAGCAAGAAAAAAAAGCTCGAAAAATTAAAACAAAACCACAAACAACAGTTTGATAGCGATTTAAAACCGTAAACAATCGAAAAATGTAATAAAATTTGAGAATTTTACAAAAAAAAAAACACAAAAAAGTAAGAGTCAAACAGTTGAAAGAACGCACCCAATACAATTAAATATAATTTCAAATTATTATAAAGCGGAGGGATATAAAAAAATACTTTTATTTAACAGCCAAATGATATGAAAAGTAATTAAATGACTTTAGGTATGATATATAATATTAGAAAAAGATCTTTGCATACAATATTTATATTAGTTTCAAACTTCAAAATCAAATATCTTTACAAATTAAAAAAATTGTCTTTAATTATTACGGTGCCGTGCACCAAAGGTTAAAAAGGAACCCTATCGTTTTCGCTACGATGTCCGTCTGTTGTTAGAATATGTTTTCTCGAGCACCGTAATTCGAGAATTATAAATAGGCAATTGAAATTTGCACAGTAATTGTATTTTTATGAAGACTACTCCAATGAATACTGAAATTAAAAAAAAATCAAAGCTAAAGTGTATTTTATCAGTTAATGTAATTTTTACTATGTTACTTGCTTTATCTTGGAAACCGTGAGTGGAAACTCCTGAAATTTTCAAAAAAGCTAAAATTAAAACTCCCAAAATAAAAAAAATAGCCAAAACGAAAAAATCGACAAAAACTTAAACAAATCGCAAAAATGAAAAAGCGCTAAACTAAAAAAAATTTACTACGAACAAAACAAATCAACAAAAGCCCAAAAATCGCTAGAAGCGCAAAAACGCTGTAACTGAAAACAAACACCACAAACCGAAAAAAATCCCAAAGCCGAAAAAATTATCAAAATTAAAAAAGCGCCAAAACTAAACAAATTCCCAGAAAACGAAAAGAAGCTTACAGTGTACTTAATTTTTTTTAAATGTCTACATCAGGTAAGATATTCGATTATATAGGCTAAAATTCGCATAGTATTACATTTTACATTACATTTAATGATGCAGAATTAATCCTTATATCGTTCAAGATGAAATTGTGTAAAAATTTCACACAACTATCTTTATCACTCAACTCTTGAGAGAAAAATAAAATTTTCTTCTCTTATTAAGTTGTTTGTAAATTGAAAACTTCAAACTCGTTTTGTGGCAAACTATTTTTTTTTTTGAGTTATGACGCTGTTTGAGTAAATGAGGGATATGTTATGTCCGTAGGGAACTCTTCGTGCAGGAGTCAAATTCATACTTTACTGAATTTTTAAATATATTTTTTAGGCGCTCGCTGAAGTAGTTAGCACGTTGACTACTAAACCGAATGTCCTGGATTCGATCTCGGTATCCGACAGTCATTAAATAACAACACCACGCATTTTTCTGATGTGCACTAGGGTACCTTTGTATGAGTTGTTGTAGGAAAGTTCAAGTGCTGAAGGCATAGTCACTGGTCACTGAACTATACTGACTTCAGCATATACTAATCCTAATGTAACATCAGAGCGCCCTCCTTCGTTGTGTAGCAGAATCATCGGCGAAGTAAAATAAATAACCAGTCTACTGTACACAGCTTCAATAATTTAATACGTTTCATTAACATCAGAGGCGCTTCAACTCGGCATTATTAAAAACGTGCAAAAAGCAGAGTTGTAAAAGAATGAAGCTTTCTTCTACCTCTTCCTTCACCGCCTGTCTTCTCTCTTAATATCCCTTTTCTAAAGTAGGTAACACCCAGTAATAGTAGCAGGCATTCATTGCCAGAGTGTTACTTCTCTTTAAAAAAAATATAGCAGAAGTAACTGAAATGGTATCATATTTTAGGAACCCTCCCGTGTATAACAAAAGTTTGATATGTTGAGACAGTCGTTTTTTTATAAGAAAATTGTGCTTTAAGGTGTCTTTACATGGTAATACAAAGTATTACGAATT
Source organism: Tachina grossa (assembly GCA_949987645.1). Lineage (NCBI taxonomy): Eukaryota > Metazoa > Arthropoda > Insecta > Diptera > Tachinidae > Tachina > Tachina grossa. The sequence continues at coordinate 35,569,466 of OX465275.1, forward strand.
TGTAGAATCAAAATATTATGAAATTCTCTCCGTGTTTAAAAAAAAGAGAACAAGAGTCTGTTGTAGGTATTTTTCATGTTTACACTGATATTATAAGTAAAATGCAAGCAAAGATATTAAACTGTTGAGCTAAAAATAAAAATTGGATGATTGAAAAAAATGTATACTAATAAATATAACTAAATATTGAAGAAAACATATTATTATTTTACTACAAAATTTTTATATGTTTGTTTATTGTTTGTTTGGTTTTGTGGTACGGGTTAAGTGGCTGATGGTTGCAGTAGTACAATGATTACAAAAAAAAACATGAAAATTTCCTGAGTTGATTTTGGTTGTTTTTGTAAAAGTTCTAACCCCTTCAATAAATACCATCAGTGCTGGCAACCTTTACTTTGAAATACACCTCTGGTGTGATGAGAATACTCAAGTTTCTAAAATGGTTTAGAAAATAAACATTTACCGACCGCTTGTCAAATTTTCTATCCGTATTCTCTCCTACTCGATACATTTTGCTTTTACATGATAAGATTTTGTATGTTCTATATCATATTTTGACATGTCGTAATACATTGTATTACCATGTAAAGACAGCTTTAGTGACACAGTCGAATTTTCTAGAAAAAAAAAATGTGTTGCGATGACTTAGTCAACTTTATTATAAGAAAAGTATGCTATAGTGTCACAGTTGACTTTTCCACAAGAAGAATACAATAGTAGGGAGTAGTGTATGGTGAAAAAAAACATGTGGTGTAAATGGTTACATATTCACCATTTACGTGATGTATCGTCTTAATCTTTAAGGCAGAATTACCCGACTGTAAATGTAGAACTGTAAATGTAAATGTGTCAGCTGTTCGAATCTGTTGCATGAAAAGCTATGCTAATGCTTACCTGACTGAAATGGCACGTAAATGTAACGTCTGAACCTGCAGAAAATAGAATTTCATGACGACGTTACGTGACATTTGTAGACAGTGAAGGGTTGTGTGTATATTGAATGAGAGTGTGGCACAATAGCCCTGATTTGGTACTTTTGTTTCTTTTAATAGTTTAAGCTTTTGAGTGGTTAATTTCTATACGTACATGGCATATATAATAAATTTAGTTTTCTAGCAAAGTTTTTTTTATAAAATCTAACCAGAGACTACCAATCGTACACAGAAAAAAATGATTTTGATATTTGAATACGAAAATCGTTGATTCAATAAAAAATCTTTCGAATTTTCTGTGATGACGATTTTTGCATTATTGATAAATAAAATTGTATGCACGTTTATTGAATATATTTTTTTCAGTCAACAAAGAAATTTAATAAATCAAAGAAAAAAGTTGTTGACTGAAATTTTATTTTCAGTGATAATTGTTATTGTGTGTGTGTGTGGATGAATGTTACATTTTTCAACCCCTTTTTGTTTGCTTTTGCTTGGCTGCTATTAAAACTAAATGTGTTTGGGATGAGTCGAACCGGCAATCTCTTGACTAATAAACTAACGTACTTACCACTCAGCTAAAGAGCAAATCATTAATGAATAAGCAAATAATGAATAGAAGCAAAACATGATTTCTTATGTGCCCATTGTCTTGATATAATCTAAAAATAAATTTTTTGAATAAAAAAAAAAAAACAAGCCACGACGTTTTTCGACTTCTTGTCCGAACTCACACGTATACAACACCAACAATCAAAATAAACAACAACATCAGCACATGACCGCGTTGAGTCAATCAACAAGAAAGGAAAACACCAACACAAATAAATGACATTAAATGATATTTTAAAATGCGCGGAATTGATAAATACAATATTCAAGTTAATGACAAATATTATTGAAATTAAAAATTTTATTCAATAACATGGTTTTATTGAAAATAATTCTTGTCAATTTTTTTCTGTGTATGTGTTTATTGTTTTTAATATACATACACATATGTATATGTACATATGTATGTATGTATGAATATGAAAAAAAATATATATACATATGTGCGTACAAACATTCAAGCGTACAAAAAACTATTTTTAACCCCCGGCTAAAAAAAGGGGTGTTATAAGTTTGTATGTGTGTCTGCGTATCTGTGTATCTGTTTGAAAGATGACTTGATCGAGAGGGTTCTCAGTTATGTTTGAAGAAAATCGGTCCAGCCGTTTAGAAGATATAACATCTTTTCTTAAAAAAGTGTGTGGGTTTTTAAAATTTTTAATTTTTGTTATTATTTAAAAATAATACCAATGAAAATAAAAATAGGTACGTATAATCATAATAATTATAATGATAATAAAAATATAAATATTTTATATAATTACAATACGTTGTAATGTAAGTATGTATGTATATACGGGTATGAAGCTGAAATTGTAATTTCACTAAATGTCAAAGTCATTAAAATGTTTGTAAGTATAAAATAATGATTTGATACAATTTAAATAATTTTGATACTTTTTCCACACAATCAAAAATAATGTGAAGATATTGAACTATCATCAATGTTTCGAACAGCTGTTTTCCATTTTATTTGATTTTTTTATACTGATAAACACCCAGCAAACAAAAATTCCTGTATATGTACATACATACATATGTATGTCTTTTTGTTAAAAAATATACATACATATGTACATATATTGTTTGTGAATAAAACTAAATTATTATGAGTATGTACGAACATTAATAAGAAAATGATAAAACGAGAAAGTGAAGATTTGATTGAGGTGCTACTGCAAGCATACACATTCCTGGAAATTGAATAGCTAAATAGTTACTTCGTCTTTCCGATGAAGTTGCCCAAAATCTGCTCTGGTAATGTACAATGATAAATATTACTGTTGAGCGTTACAGCTGCTATTACAATTATTATAATTGAGTTCATTTAAATAAAATAATAATAATTTTCAAAACCTTTTTTCGTTCTAAAAGGTGTGTTATTTCAAAAACTGAATTAGTTTTTTCCAACAGACTAAAACTTGCCATTAAAAGAAAGTAAATTAAAATAGGTAGTTTCAGCGAAATTATTAAAAAAAATCTTGGATTAATTAAAACATTACTATTTTTTATATTATTTACTTATAACTTCTAATGTATGTATGTATGTACATTTCAATCAAAATGATTTCCATGAATTTAAATATTATACATACATACATATGTATATGAACTTTCGCGTTTGACTTCAAATAACTCGCAATTTAAAATAAAAAATGCGTGTTTGCTGGGCACAATGCAATTACCGTGTATGTATGTATGTGTGCACAAAGAAGTTTTTTTGTTTGCGTCGAAAACACATGACACATTTTTAAGCATTCTATAAGCGCTCAAACGTTTACATTTACATTACATTTACATTTTCCTTACATCTGCGATTTCTACAGTCGGGTAATGAAGCCTTTAGTCTATTTAATGGGTACTCGATCTAGTATTGTAATAAACGGTTGTCAGTTCAAATCCCAAAAAAATCTAAGCTTAAAAATAAAAAAAATAAAATATAATTACATTTGTAATAATAAAAACTTATAAGCTTTCATTGTTACAGTTCAATGTTGGAATGACATTTATATATAATTTATATTATTCTACACCGAACAGGTCCCTTTATGATAGTTCAGTGACAAGTCACAAGTTGCATACAAAGTATCAATTAATCCAATCCTAGGTCATCTCAATGTAAAAGTGACTGGTCCGCTTCATAGGAAGTGTTAGAACTCGGACTGGTCCCTATCACTTGGGGACGGAAAACGTGACTAGTCTTGTGTAAGTTCCATTTCCTACGCTTCACCAAAAATTATATTGAGGTTTATGGAAAGCTTAGATTTGGATGCGTTTCTTACAATTATGTACACATATACAATTTTAATACAAACTACCATCAAATTCTAATTTTCTTACATATTACGGAAGCAAATTAACCCCCTTCGGACTCATCTAAAACTAGGGTTTGCCAAAAACCGTGGAAATTAGAAAACCTCGGTTTCCGGTTTTAAGTCACTAAAACCAGTCGGTTTCGGTTCGGTTTTAAAAATCTGCATGTATATAAATAGGTATGTATGCTGGAAAGACATATGATGATTTAAAAATAAGCATCCCTATAGTGAAAAACAAATGGAATTTTTCTTCATGTGAAATTTCCATTCTCCTCGAAGAGAAAAATGAAATCTGGAATATCCTGTAAAATGTCCGCTATGAGTCCACGTCAACGTTAAAAAGGAAGAAAGAAGTTTTGTAAAGCTTAAAAATTAATTGAAAATCGAAAAAATTTAAGTTTAATAAAAAAGTCACAAATATTTTAGGTTATAAATGAAGTTTATTTAAAGGTTGTACTCATGGAGGCACTTCTGTTGATTTAGCTATTTTTTCATATAGTATACCACCATGGTGCACTACCATAAAATTTACTGTCTGTGAACCAAAGAGATTCATACTCTATGAAAAAAATTGTTGTGGGGAATTATTGTTAACAATCGTAAGCACTACATACTAATCTTGTCCCACAAATGAATAATTTTAAATTTTAATATATAATTCGAAGAAAAATATCGAAATTGTTCGATCTAATAATTCTGTTCGCTTGCAAAAATAAAGGAAAAGTGAAAAAATTTACGTGAAAAATATTTTGCCTTATCGTTACTATAGGGGTGATAGAGTTTCTCTGATTTGTATTCAATTCAGGTACTTATATTAGAAAAGGAACATTTAGTAGTGAGTATGTGTATAAAAAGCTTAAGAATAAAAGAGGTCACCAGCGACAGAAAACACTCTTTCGCTTTCAGTTGAAGAAGCTTCACTGTGTTATTGCCTTGTGAAGCAATGTTTTGGTTGTTTTGCTGTTCGTTTTTTTATAAAGTACAAATTCTTGTCGAAGAACGTTAAAATTGTCGTCTTCTTGCTTTGCATCTGCTAGAATTTTTTTTTAACAAATTACAATTCTTCCTGCAAAGAATTGTTAAATTTTCTTAAAATTACCTTTCATTGTTACGGAATGCTTAGTAATGTATAAAAAAGTCTTCTATGTAAAGTACATTTTCCGTATTTTTAAACAAGATAATAATGTTGAAGTAAAACTAAAAAACCGACGCTTTTTTTGTCGGTTTCGGTTTCGGTTTTTATGCGTTAAAAACCGCGGTTTGGGTTAAAACTGAACGGCAATCCCTATCTAAAACAACTAACAATCTTATCAATGTCTTAAGCTATGCAAAGTTTTTTTTTTAATTTACTATAAAAATAAGAAATTTTAAATCTTTTTAAAATCCGTACTTAAAAAATTACTTATCACAAGTTATAATTAATATTCAAGTGATGAAATTTTCTAAAAATATTGCGTCATCTCATTTTTTTTTTAATATTAGACAGATGTATGTATATATTTTTTTATTACTTTATTGCTTCTATATGAACTTTAAATGTCTATTTAATTACTTGGGGGTTTTTGGATCAGATAATACAGTCAAAACTAATATAATAAAATAATCTCTTTTCTTCAAATTTCCTTTATTGCTCTGACCCAAATATAAAAGCTAAGGCTTATGACGAAAACTATACTACATAGAAAATCAAGCGGAAAAAAATTAACAAATTAGATTTTTATTAAGAATTTAATTGTGCTTATGTATCAAAACACAAGGTTAGGTTTTTTGGTTCCTTCTTCTTTTACGTAATGGCCAAATTTGCATCATCAGAGGTTGGGATAATTTCTTTTTTTTTATAAAAGAGAAGAAAACAATTAATGCCTACTACTATTACTACATATAGATGTGACGAGTGAAAGAGCGAATATATATTGTCAACTTTTTACCTAAAGTTGGCTGCAAGTTTGCAAACTTTTTTAATAAAAATTTAACTGATTTTAAAATTTGCACTTAAAATAAATAAAACATTGTTATACATATGTATGTGGTATTTATAGTGGTCTTCGAAATCAGTACCAAAAAAAGTTAACAAGTTACCCCCTGCAACCACAACACAAACGGTCGACTTGAGTAGAAAATTTATATTAAAATCATTTATTTTTTTAAGTGCACTTTTACCATAAAAAAGTCGAGTGTTTCATCACAGCTTAATTTTCTTATATTATAGTCGACTGTGTCACTACAGCACACTTTGCATAACGCAGAAATATATGAATGTATCGCCTTTCCAAAGCAAAGTTAAATTGTTTCTTAAATTATAGAGCCTATTTTTAGTTCAGCTCTTTTTTGTTACGTTTTCATTGTTACCGCTTGTTTTAAAAAATTTAAGCATGACATCACTGCTTTTATTTATAAGATTACATTATGCGCTTTTGACTTGCCCCCAGCTGTGTCTAAAATTTCGCAGGCATCGGTTGATAGAAAATTCACAATATATAACATTGAAATTCGAGGGATATGCAGCTGCCCACTTTTCAAAAATGCAGCCATACGACTCTTATACAGTCATAGTTTTTAACGATAGAGTTGTGAAACAACAAATATGAAAAAGTGTACAGCCGATTTGACAAAAGCCACCTTTTTTGAAGTAGAGTATCAGGAATGAAATGAAATGAAAAGTACTCTTTGGCCATCAAACAAATATGCATGCGTACACATAAAAATAAAAAAAAACACTCATATGCAAACACACAAATTAATTTTAAACCGCATACGTATATATAATTTAACATCCAACAACTATGTTTACACACATTTTTGAAACTACGCAGCACAAATAACTAAAATTTAAAACCCGTGTGAGCTGCAATCATACGCATGAGTATAATAAATAAATATAAATACTATGAGTATTAATCGGCTACACATATGTATACACAGTGGTATTTTATTTACACATGCATACCCACACATTTTCCATTGCATTTTCTACACACACAAATGTATGTATATGGAGGCTAATGATGAATAAATATCACGAGTATCGTAAATATCCATAGCCTGAATATAAACATACTTAGACCATAAGTATGGAAGAGAGTCAATGAACTTGATACGCATATACCAGTTTATTTTTAGTTGCATTGTAGTTTAGTTTTTAACATATACGAAATAGAGATGCTCTTGTATGTTGGAATCGGCTATAGTCATAGTTGCTTGATAGAAAACATGTGAGCGTACGAATTGTTTGCACTACAATTATGATTATTCGCAGTCGCATTGTCATTCTCTGGTAGTCATTACACTAAGAGCCTATTTCACCACAATTGCTTAAAAGGTATTATATATATATATATATATATATATATATATATATATATATGTATATATATATAATATGCCGTCAGTATAATTTTTATCAACAAATTACACTAAGAGCCTATTTCACCACAATTGCTTAAAAGGTATTATATATATATATATATATATATATATATATATGTATATATATGTATATATATATAATATGCCGTCAGTATAATTTTTATCAACAAATTCCCTAATTTAAGATCTAAACATCAGAGATAAATGCAATCTATAAAGCTAACATAAAGATATAAAATACTTGTAATATTTTTGTAGTATTTACTTGCATGAGCTAACAAAAAATCTATTTGGAGTTTATATATATTTTTTTTTTATCTAAATCGAGAGAATTTTATTACTATAAAAAAATAAATGTGTCTAGTGTTTTGTTATTATGGAAATATACAGCGATCGCGGATGATCCTCAGATTTGGTTGAATGAATGAATTATTGAAAGGAACGGGAAGCACAGGACGCTGAGACCGAAAAAATATCTATTGTCAAGTCTGTTGAGGTTTTTCTCCCTATTAAGGTTAAATTGTTCCCATTTTTCGATGGCATAAGCTTCCAATTGAAAAATGTTAGGACCTTTCCCCAAAGACTCAGAGTAGTTTATCACCGGTTACAACTCCCACACCACAACCTGCCGGCGTTCTGAAAGTATCGGATCGTTCCAGCTCTAAAGATATGTATTAGTGATGTAACGAGTGCCAATTTTTGACATTTGCCAATACGAATGCGGATACGAATATTTGAAACGATATTCGCGAATACGGATACGAATATTTCATGTGAAATTTATAGACATTAAATTAGGGCTCTATTTACGCCTGCAATATGAATTATTAAAAAATTGTTGTGAAAAAGAACTTCATACTCCTGTTGGCGTACTTTAAAATTAATAAAAAAGTACCCAAAATTTTAATGATCGTCAGTAAATAATATTTGAAAATGATACAAAGCACAAATTTCTATAAAAATTTAATGAATTCGTACAAACTAATATTTGTATCTATTTATTTAAATTTAGTATAGGATTTATGCATTTATTTATTTATTTATTTTTTTTTTTGGAAAAATATTAGTATTCGTATTCGCCTGAATTTGACGAATACGAATGCTTCGTATTCGCATGAAAAATGGCCGAATATTCGGCAATTCGAATACGAATATTCGTGCATCACTAATATGTATATCAAAATGCCATCCCGCCCTCCCAGCCACCCTTAGGTTTGATTAGCAAAGTTAATAAAAACCATGTTTTCATTTTCATTTTCTAAATTCACAAGTCCAATAAACTGAGATTTTATATTATTTTATTACTTACTAACGTCATGTTATCTAATGGCAATTAAAACAAGTATTATAATAGGAAAAAATAGGTGTAACATAACTCCAATAAGGCCGTGACTAATTACTCACCACGTTAACATTGAATTCAGCAGACCACCAACACCACTACAACAACAACAACAAAAGATTTTTTCTCTCACAATGATGTAAGACAAAAACTTCAATGTTAATCCCACTTGACACTAGTCAAGTCTTGTTGCTAAGCTTATCACTTTTTCTTCTCTGAATTTTCATCGGCGTTCACACAATGCAAGTCTTGTTTTTCAGCCTCATATTTATTTATGAATAGTTTTGTGAATGCATGTATGCTTTTTTAACATTACGAATGAGATAGCAAAACGTATTGACAGTACACGAAGCTGAGTACTCGTTTCTTTTCCCCTCGTCATTAATTAGCTTAGCAATAAGACTTGCATAGTGTAAACTAGGACTAAACAAGAGTAATTAAAATATTAAAGCACTTATCCATAAACGAAATAAACTTGCAGCCCAACCAACATTCATTCAATCAATACCAATCAATCGAGTTTAATTTATAAACAAATCTAATTAAAACTGTTCCCAACAACAACAACCGTTAAAACACATGAATTCATGGAATTAATGATTTGAAAGTTCTCGTAAAAAGCAACAAACACAATAATCATGCCACCACCTGTTGTTCTTATTCTTCAATAGAAATATGTATATAACTACATATGTACATATTAAACAGCATCAAACATGTTGCGGGTCGTTGAACTTGAACTGTGTGCACGCTCGTATCAATTAGCAACAACAACAAATAATAAAGTTCACTAAAAGTGCAAGCAATAAACAACGGAATGAGCGAGCACATTCAAAACTGGCCAAGTGAAAATAAAAATAAAATAAATATTAAATTAAAAAAAATAAAAATTTAAATAACAAATATGCTATAATTCAAGCAATAATTTACTAAGAATTTGACTAAATTTAATGAAATGTATGACGAAAATCTAAAATATTTTGCACTATACAGTCCGTATTATCGGCAATAATAAAATAGTGGCTTGATATTAGGGTTGTCCTTCAACCGAAATTTATGTGATTAAGGAAGTATTTTTTTTAGTTTATTTGTCTTGTGTACATATATACATAAACATACATACATACATATATTAATAATTAAATAAAGATTAGAAACGATGTGTGTGAATATTAATTTAATTTTATTTTTTTTTGGCTTTGATGCAGGGCTGGTTTAAAAACAAATATAATAGGGAACATGCTAAAGTAATGCTAGAAAAATATACATAGACGTAAAATAATTATAGTAATTTCTTATTGAATATAACGGTATTTTTCACGATGGCCACGGCTCGCGTTCGAATCAAAAGTTGTTTCAAACCTATTTAATTGACATTGACGTGTTTGACCGGACTCTCTTGAACTAAAATGAGTAGACTTGGGTCGAACTCATCTAGACTTGGGTCGAACTCGTTCACTAGTTCATTTTTGACACAAACCAATGATCAAACCTATTTAAATTACATAGTTGTGATCATTGGTTTGTGTAAAAACGACCGACTGAATGAGTTCGACCCAAGTCTAAAAATGAGGTGTTATTATATGTGAAGATTTATCTTATTTTCGAAGTTTTTCGGGATGTTAATAAGTCTAAAAGATTTCTTTGTTGAAAATAAGATTTTTAAGAACATGATATTTGGTACTTTTAGTATATTATTTTAGGTTCTTTTGACTAAAGTACTGACATATTTTCTTCGTTCCTTCATCAAAAGTATGAATTATATGCATATATATATTTATCTTATACATGTTTTATTCAGTAAATATTTTGTGTTATTTACCTTTACGTTTGTTAGTTCAGTTTAAACAAAATAAATTTTTCCTGAATTTCAATTCAGTAAAATCCATGCATATTAATATATTTTGAGTAAAATCACTCAAAAAAATATTTTTAATGAGGAAAATTCGACTTGGAGGTCTTTTAAAAATAATATGGCAACGCTGTGCTGGACAAAACTCTTGTTGTTATGCATTGCTAAGAGGTTATGTATTTTGTTCTATCTGAAGTACACACAGGCTATAAATATAAAAAAAAATTACCTACATAAGTTGGGGTAGGGGCCAATATCTGCTCCCCTTAGCTATCTAGCCGATGTTTATCAAATTCAAAGGATTTTTAAAATTATTATATTTCGTCTGATATCGAGTGCAATAATTTACCTTCAGAACTGCGTAGAGGTCGATTTTTGCCAATTTAAGGCTTTGTTTGAAAATTATGATCTATGCTCGGTTGAAGCATTGCGCACCTCGCTTTACAAGCAGACTAAGAAAGATTTTCGAAGTTTTCTTACATTCTGGATAATCTTAGTAGCCCTCAATTTGGGGTTTCCAATGTTGTGGTGTTCTCTTCAATCGTTTTTAGGCATTTAATGCAAGTTTACTAGGTGCATTATTAAAGTGGTGGAAACCTCTCATTTTGCAAAGGGATCTAAACGTTACAGTCACCGAATGCCCATTTTTGTAAAATTCTTCCATGTGCAAAGCACGATCTGAACCCGAGAAATCGTCTAGAGCGAGTGAAATCAGTGAAATACTTCGCAACCCCCTCAGATTTTAACTCTCTTTTTTTCTGTCACTGGATTCCCATGATGAGGTCCCTGATATCCTTCAGTTTGCACTTTGCGCTATCACTAATGCTCTCATGGAAACGTCTGCTATATGCTTAGATGACTGATGTTAGATGTTCAATGGTTTCTGGCTCTGCTTCATCCTCGCACACCTTACAGAATTCTGGAGTGCCAGTTTCTAAAATGCTTGTCCTTGCTCTGACCCAACAGTGGCCAGTCAACGCACCTATCAAAACTATATCACCTTCTTGAGTCCAGTTTTGGCCACAGATCTCTCGATAATATACAGTCCTTTCTACTTCCCATGAACGGTTGGTTGCTAATTTAAACAATCTCTCATACATACCCTTATGTAACATCGACCGTATTCTTGCCAGCCCATACACAATTTCCGTTTGCGGCACTCAAAATAAGGTTAAACAATTTAATTGCTCATAAACATCTTAAGAAGATATATAAAGAAAAAAGTCCAACTTGGGAAAATTTTCAATGAAATTTTCCTAAAGTCCTAAAAACGTCCTTTATTTTTTTTTTTGCTTCCTGGCGCAGCTCTGATTAGATTCGATTGTTAAAACAAATACTTCATTTAGTAAATATATTTACATATTTACATAGTTTTTCAATTAAGAAAATTTTTGCCCTCAATGAAACAACAATTTACGAATAAATTCGAAATAATTATCAGCTGTATTCATTTAAACAACAGTTTGCAGTTGTAAAATTATAAATCGAACAATAATGATTTATTTATTGTAATAATTAATAATAGGAATAATTTTAAACGTTTCTGTGTCTGCTGTAGTTGCTATTTGTTTACGAATATTATTAATATACATATATTCAATCAAAATGCAATAAAATCAACTAATTACATCAGCTAAATATATAATAAAAAATAATAAGATGCAAAAAAAAAATTAAATCAAATCATTTTTAACACAGAAGTGCAAAGAAAATGTAATGTTAAAATAAAGAGAGAGAAAGAAAAAACACAACAGGTTACTAGACTTACTTTAAGTTATGGTAAGTTAAATAAATTTAATTATATTAGTATTTGCTTAAGATCTATAGACACACTTAAAAAAGATTTTAATAAACTTACGTCACCATATCAGCACTCTAAAGGCATATTATTAGTTATAGAGTTTTAATTGAATATGTTAATTCAAGTAATAACAGTTAACGTTTTTCACTAGAAAAGGGTCAACATTTAATTCTAGCAATTAAAACAAGTACGTAATGAAAACTTGTTAACACGATATTACGCATGCGACATGTTTAGTAGCACAAACATTTGAAAAGAACTCTCTGAATTGTTAAAAATCGATTAAAAATTCAATATACATATACATATGTTTACACACATATGTATGTGTATGTTCCCTCCATTCCTGCAGGCAGTACAGGACCATAAGGAATATGATTTATAATAAGATTTATATTTAAGGCAAGGTGATTCGACCATAGCGTCCCATACTTTTGTTTGGAGTTGCCGACCAGAGAATAACAGCAACTATTAAAAAAATATACATAAGTAAATAGTCTTAATTTTAGTAACTGTGTATAATTATAATTTTCTCTCAAACAACTGCGACTAAAACCGATTTCAACATACAAGAGCATCTCTACTTCGTTTATGCGAAAAACCAAAATACGCTACAACTACAAATAAAAAGGCAGATGCGTATCAAGCGCATTGGCTCTCTGTCATACTTATACCCTGAGTATGCTTATATGGATATACAATCGGACAAAGAGATATACGCATGATACTCGAGATATTTATTCAGCATTCGTCACCGTATAAAATCAAAGTGAAAATGTGTGGTGTGTGTGGCTGTTTGACAACACGCTTTATGTTAGTGTGTGTAAATAAAATAGCCCTGTATATGCTCATATGTAGCCTATTAATAGTCAGATATTTTTACACTTATGCGTTTGATTTGAGCTTATACAGTATTGCGTAATTTAAAAAATGTGTATGAGCATATTTGTTTTATGTTTATAGTTATACTTATTCTGTTTAAAACTAATGCGTGTGTTTGCATATGAGCATGTGTTTGCATATTTTTAGCTGTACGCATTCATAGTTGCTTAACAGCCAATACTCAAAGAGTTCTTAAAACGTTACGTTTTTTCATTCTTTGCTGACTTGTTGTTGAGTTCCATCTATACAGAGGAACAATTATAAAGCAGGGACAGTGAATGTAGCTCAAAACTACATATACAAATTTAAATTAGGATAATTAATTCACCCTTATTCCAGTTGTCGACATCGACGTCAATTTAACACAATACCCAAAAATTGAGACTTGCTTACTCGCTCTCGAGAACAATTTTGTGCTACTGACAATTTATTTTCCTTACCTTAGGTCTAAAAAATAGCATTAACCTACAAACAGGAGTCAGTTCTTTTCGACAACAGGTACACAAGCCCCAATGTTTTGGTATTGTGTTAAAGTGACGTCGATGTCAACAACTGGAATAAGGGTGATTATACATATACCGAATCTTAAGCTCAAATATAAAAAATAAATAAATTTAACATTGTTAACGCACTAACAATCCCAAATTATTATATTACTTATTCAGTAAAATATTTTATTTTATTAAAAATACATTGAAATTGATTATTGAGGGGTTAGCTGGATCATCAGGAAACCTTTACCCAAAAATTTCTAACAAGAACTAGAGTTATTAAATAAAAAGATATAGTTAAAAATTTTTAAAGGCACTAATAATCCAAAATTAATATTTCACTTATTAATTAAAATATTTTTTTAATTAAAAATACATTGAAATTGATTATTGAGGGGTTTAGCTGGATCCTATGCGCATTTCACTGTTGCTAATTAGTGTTGTAAAAAGCGGCTACTTTTGAATACTCAGTACTACTTGATACTTTTTCAATTGGGTACTCGATACTACTCAATACTTTAAATATTTATGTATATGAGAAGTTAAAAATTATTATTTATATTATTTTATTGATAATGCAATATGAAAAAACAAAGATTAAATACAAGTATATTTAAATTAATTTATAACAATTGAAAATAACTAACTTTGAAGATTAATTTTTGTACATAAAAAAATTTTAACGTGCTCTTACACTTCTAGTGCATTAATCTCTTAAATTATCTTCTAAATATTTTTTAACAAACATTTTTTTCTCACAATTGATGTTACTACTTAGTCATTGTTGAAATGTAGAAATAAAATTTTACCGACATTGAAAGAATTTAAAATATTTTTCATGTTTGTGAGGACCTGAATTGATGGTTATATTGTATCACGTGCCTTCCTTCAACTATTTTAAAGGGTCACATTTTCTGTCCAATAGTATTTGTTAATGACTGAAGTAGTTCAATAATGCATTTTGTAGTACTTTTTTTAGCGGCTGTTTTCGTATCAAAATAATGCCTAACAGAATTGGTATTTGTTACACTAACTCCATGAGGTTCAGAGTCATATTTGTTTGTATCAAACTCACAGAGTTGTATAATTCTGATAAAATACATCAGACTTTCGCTTGAATACTACAAAATGCAACCCTGAAAGTATTGAGTAGTTACTTTTGTGTATTGAGTACCGGGAAAAACTCCAGGTATTGAGTACTCAGTCCTCAAATACTCAATACTTTTACAACACTATTGCTAATGCAGATCATCAGGGAACCTTTACCCAAAGCTTCTTAGAACAACTAGAGTTATTATATTATAAACTTTCATTTAAACAAATGAGAAGCTCAATAACAAATAACAAAGTTGAAATAAGAACTCAATAATCAACATGTTTTTTATTTTCTTACTTTACCATTGCTACATTGGCTGACTTTTTTTCAGTTTCAAATTGTAGTCGTAAGAGTATGTAAAAGAAAATAAATGTAAATAACAACAACAGCTATTTAAGAATAGAGTGTTGCCACACAAGTATTTTTTTGACCGGGTGCAGTTAAGTTAATAATTAGTGTTTTTTATGGGAATTGTTACTGTTATTGTTATTGTTAATTGTTAGTGCGTTTAAAAATTTTAAACTTAAATTGTAACAATTCCCATAAAAAAAACACTAAAACACACTTTCTTTTTTAATTTGAAATATCAATTTAATTTGTACTGAAGTATAAAATAAGTTAATTTAATAAAAAAAATATAAGAATTAGTTTACGGTAGTTCAGTTTTTATATCACAAAAATTTTAAGTATCCCAACCCTGGGATTATCCTTTTTTATTTTTCTGATTTTTTAACCCAATCTCTTTCTTCTTAGAATATAAGATATTTTTAATTTATAGAAAAAAGGAAAAATTTCTTTTAGTAAATTAATTTTGCATAATTTTGTATAAAAAAGCTAAAGTTTTCCAACCCTGGAAACGTCTATTTAATTTTTTTATTTTTTTTTATTTTTTTTTTTTTATTAAGAAATATTAATTTTATTCATACTGAAGTATAAAATAAGTTTATTTAATAAAAAAAAATAATAATAAGTAGTTTTCGGTAGTTATTTTGTATGGCAAAATGAAGTTTAAACTTCCCAGCTCTGAAACCGTCTGCTCGATTTTGCTGATTTTCAATACCAATCTTATTTCGAGCATTTCTGACACACCAGTCCAAGAACGAAGTCTCTAGCTTTTCTGGGAGCTTCGGATTTCACGTACAGACAGACGGACATACGGACATCGCTTATTCGTCTTCCCTATGCATAAGGATCCAGAATATATATACTTTATGGCTCGCTTATTAATATTCTAGAAATTACAAACGGAATGACAAACCTATATGTATATACCCTTTTACCATTTTTTGGTAAAGGGTATAAAAAAGTCAGCCATGTCAGCAATGGTAAAGTAAGAAAATAAAAAACATGTTGATTATTGAGTTCTTGTTTCAACTTTGTTATTATTTGTTTAAATGAAAGTTTATAATATAATAACTCTAGTTGTTCTAAGAAGCTTTGGGTAAAGGTTCCCTGATGATCTGCATTAGCAACAGTGAGATGCGCATAGGATCCAGCTAAACCCCTCAATAATCAATTTCAATGTAATTCTAATTAAAAAAAAATATTTTACTTAATAAGTAAAATATTAATTTGGGATTATTAGTGCGTTTAAAAATTTTAAACTTAAATTGTAACAATTCCCATAAAAAAAAACACTAAAAAGAAGTAAATTTTAGTTTTTCGTTGGTTCAGCAACATCAGTAGACTTGAACCAAAAATAATTTGAGCAAATCTAAAAAAAAGTCCGCATGTTTAAAGAAAAACTTTCGGAATGTTATTGAGAATTACGTACACAAACAAAATAATAAACATAGACTCAAATAAAAATAAAAAATTCACAACAAACATCTTTATTCGATTCATGAATATTTTAATTGAATTAACGTCAGAATAATTTTAGTCCTTTTGAAATATTAATTAAAAAGTTATGTTACACCAAGAAAAAATAATTTTAAATAAAATAAACATGTACCAGGGGTCTCCGCTTGAATTTCTATTTCCCATACACTGTGCGCCAACAACAACAGATCTTATCAACTGTCAATTAATTAACTATCAAATATGTAAATCGTGTTGTAAATTACTAAACTAACAAATCTTCTACAAATGCGTTGCATTATGATCAATACAAAACTCATTTAGTAAATCTAAAGCAGTTGTAAATATAAACACACACACACACACACTAATACAGAAAATGCAATAATAAAAAAAAACAAACAAACAACTTTATGTTAGCCCAGCAACTAAAACAAATCCAATGAAATTAGTCCAACAAAAAAAAATACACGAATAAAATACATATGAGTAGAGCTTGTAACTGCAAGCGATTGAAAACATATGCGCGCCAATTTTAATCGCTCTGCTGTGTTGCATCAGACACATGGTTGTTGTGGTTCACTTAAGTTCATTTTAATTTTCTATTAAGGCATCTATCTAAATAAAATCTGACTTATGGAAATCTTTTTTATTTTTATTTTTTTGCTATTGCAAGTTGTCAATAAATGAAATCCATAACAAAATTTTAATATGGTAGATGAGATCAGTATAAATAAAACGCGCATAATTTGTATACGTGGGCTGTTTTCGAACTCTTTGAACTGGCGTCAGAAAGTAACAGCTGTGAAAAGTAATAAACTGATCGTATTATAATGGTCAAGCTTTAAGGTTAGAATACCTCAGAGTAGAATAATATTAGTTGAATGTGCTCTTGCTAGCAAAGGACGTGCATCCTCGTTACCTTCTCCCTAATGATCATGTCAAATATACATCAAATATATTTGTGATTTGAACGGGCTAAGGTTCGTATTGCTTTTTAAGCCAAATTACATGTGATAATTATTAATGAACAAATAACAACAAAGTTTGTTGTAAATATTCTGACTAACAACACATAGTTGAACGGAACAGCCAGCCGTTTTCGAAGGCCACTAAACCTTCATCATCAGCGTTCTTTTGTGTTTGGTCCACTGTGTGTGGTGTCAGTTGATGTAGATTTCTGCTTTATATACTTAGCATTATTGCAAATGGAATATGTGAATTGTTTTTGATTCATCGTATTTAAATTTGCTGAAAGCTTTTTTGTATTGTAAGCTCAATTTTACCATCTCTATATTTACAACAGTCTTACCATTGTCGTTTGTTCTTTACTATCAAAATATTTTTGCTACTGTTTTATAGAAAATCGTTAACATTAGTTTTCTTATTATTTCTACGGGTACTACTTGACATTAAAACTCCCGAGAGAGTTGGCAGAAGTCCCTGTTATTAAAATGACTATGAATAAAGGCTGTTTAATAAATTCCTCTTTCTTTACTCTTCCAATAAAAAATATATCACCTTGGTAAACGTACACCCTCATTATCTTCTCCCTAATGATCATGTTTCCTTTAAGTGATCGATCGTTTTGTTTAAATATTTTCAAAAGTCTTTAAATTCTGTCAAGCTTAATAATCTTTTATTTAAATCTAATAAGCACTTGTAAATGCAATATGTATTTGTTTTTTCAAATTTCTCGTTAATCATTAATAATAAAAATAATAAAAACATTTACAGCTTAAGGTTGCTGTAAAATTTTTATTAATTAAAATGATTAAATAGAGATTTGTTTTGGTTACTTGTGATAGGTATTTTTAATTTTAATTTCAGCTTTATATGTAATCACATACATACATATCGTTACCTTAATATAGCAAGGACCTAAGGTAGAATTAGTAAAATCGTATCATTCTACTTTACAGCTTGCGGTATCGTTCAACTTTGTGCACAAGTTATAGAAAATGTAACAGTTTGCACAGCACATTTTTTTTGTCTGGCATTAAAAGTGGCGTTTTTGACATTCGCTACAGAAAAATCTGTTTTCTGCAGATTCCTACGTCAGCAGTGCTACCACCACATATTTTATAACTAGTAACATGCATTGTATATGGTACGGTTTTTGTCAGCTGACACGCAACATCACGATACGATTTTACTAATTCTACCTTAACTCATTATTTTTTGGATATAGAAAACTTTAAATTTTTCGATACACTAGATGTTCTTCTATCGAAATTTTTGAAAAAAACTCGATTTAAAAAAAATTAGTTAGGGCCTTTTCTTATTAAGGTAACGATATGCAAGCAAGTATGTGGTATGAATGTATATAATGCAAGTCTTGGGTGTGATTCATAAATATTTTTATTTTTCTAAGGGGTTTTTGACAGAAAGAGCAACAACCTTTGACTTGCGAAGTTTAAAGTATTAGAAATAAAAATTAAAATTAGTATAAATAAAAATTCCATATAAATTTTTTATATACTCGTAAATAAAAAAAAACAAGTTTTTAATACGTGTCACGAAATCTGGATCTCATACAGTTCTAGCAAGGGGTTTTCACCTCTAGACAGCACACACGGAAAAAAAATCCAATTGTCCAGCTTATAGTTATTAAAACTTGTTGTAAGAATTTATGTTAACTAAATTTTAACTCTTTAATCTTAGCCCGATAAAACCGATTTAATAGAAATTGAGAACGCAATAAAGGGAAGTGTAATGAGGCTAATAATTTTACTGTAAATAAAAATGTTATTATTGCGACTTGAATGAGCTAACTAAATCTGTTGGTTAATTTAACTAATTTTAGTTGTTAATATAGAAACAAGCAGCTCAAATTGTCAATGTGCTGTTAGCATATCTTTTTCTTTCTCTCTTTTACATATCTGTAGTCTTTGCTTGCATTCATTCGAATGCTCGAATGCACTTAAAAAATCTCCTCAAAAACATTTTCAAATTCTTTACAAGCATGCGATTTTCCAACTGGTTTAATCAATATTTATTAAAAAAAAATTGTTTCTTGTCAAGTTTAATTAAAATGTGTATCTATCAGTTTATTGTTCACAATCAAAGCTTAATATCTCGTTTATAATTTTCAAGATTTTTATCGAATTTTTTAAAAAAATTTTCGTTCGTTGAATACATTTCTATCGATTATCATATGTGTACGTATGGCAGTTGATATTGAAACTTGTATAAGCCAAAAATTCAATGCAGAAAAAATCAAATTATCAAAAAATGTGCGCAAAAAATTTTGATGAAGCATGAAGTACAGGTGAACTTAAATATGAAATTGCTTTTTTTTAATTATAAAAACAATACACACAAAAAAAAAAAAAAAAAATTTTAAAAGATTTGTTGTTATTTAAATATAAAAAGATAACAAGTCTGCTAAAATTATATATCAGACAGTTTGTGCAATTTATTTTTGCATATTTTTGTACTAAATTATTAGAAAACAAAATGAACTTTATTTACATATACGAGTATCTTATCGTATTATGACAGCAAACGTTTGTTGCATGAGAGGGTATTTGTGAATGACTGAAAGGACGGTTGGGAAGTGTACTCGTAGTAACTTGGTTATCATTATTTAGAAAAAAAAAATATTTGATAGCACATTTGAGAAGTTCGATTGTACTCTGTTAAAGTGAGGACACGAAGTAAATTTTTTTTGTGAGATTTTAAATATTTATCAAATTGATACATGATGACTTGAATTTTATTGAAATCTACTAAACGCTTTCAGCTCAGTACTGAGTGATTTGTTAAAAAATTTTTTATGTATCGCAGAAGTACATCAAGAAAAATAATTAATATCATATGATTATGTTAAAATATCTGAAGTACTAATTATTAATTAATTTTTACTAATTTTAATTTTTAAAATGTATATTACATTGTGTGTTATATTTATTAACAAATTCCGCATATTAAGAATATTTTATTTTTTACTTATACGTTAGGCCTCGAATATCCGTAATGGCAGGGACTGGGAGCATTCTCGATAATCGATTTTTCCGGTTAGTGGGGTAACTGATTTAGTTATTTTTTTTTATTTTTTGCTTTTAATATTTTTTGGTCACACTTGGGCAAATATTTGCTAAAAAAAAACGTGACCACACAACATTAATGAAAAAGCTTTCAATTCAGATACGTGTTTGTTAAGTTAAATAGTTTCCAATAATGTTGGAACCAATGACGTTGTCTATTAGTTGTTTATGAAACTGTTTAACTTAAGAAACACTTGTCTGAATCAAATGGTTTTTCACAAACATTGAGTGGTTACGCTTTTTTGGGCAAATGTTTGCCAAATGTGACCGTACCTTCTTTATACTCGTACATAACTTATTGTATATAACGCATATAATAAAATAAAAATTCATATATATTGTGCTTGTGTTTATTCGAAAAAATACATAAATATGTATTATTAGGGAAAAATATTTTGGTTGAAAACGATTGCTTGCTTGTAGTCTCGGATAATAGAGACAATCACGGTTGATCGATGCAAAAAAAAATATATTAAATGGATCAATAAAAAGAAAACAATTACAATATTCCTTTCCCGTATAATCGACGTTGCTGGTTAATGGAATCACGGATAATAGAGGCCTTACTGTATTTTGTGTGCCTTGTTTTGTAATGTCTGAAGATACACACACACTCTGTACAAATCCCACTTGACCTGAGCTATTCAATAAAAACGAATGCTTACTAGAGCGAAGAAATTTCGAAAAAAATTTAAAATTTAAAAAAATTCAAATGTTCGCAAAAGCTTCGAACTTCTCTCGATAGTTATTCGAATGTGTGACGGTAGCCGAGTGGATATCAGCCTGTTAGTCTAGAGGTACCAAGTTCGAGCCATAACAGCAATGTAAGTTAAATAATAAAATAATAATACTTCAACAGAAAAAAATTTGTCACGATAGCGTAGTGGATGTGTGTCAGGCTGTTAGAATGAAGGTACGTACCATATTCAAATCCTGCTTAAATGAGCTGAGCTGAAAAGAGCGGTCACTCACAAGAGCTGATAAGCACACCTCTAATAGAATGAAAAATTTTTATTAGTTAATCTGATTTTCTAAGAAATTGCAAAATACGCAGGCAAATATTTAACAAAACTCGAATCACATCCTAATCCGCTTGCTCGTAATATTTTGAGCTTTACTGGACACATCCGCCTAAAAAAGAGGGACACAGGGGCTCTTATACTCAACACTCCAGATGGGACTACTTGAAAATACTTTTTTTTCCTTTTTGATTATCACTACTTATGTATTATTAATTGAAATTTATTTGCTGGTAGTTTAGCATGTCTATATACGTATTTCATTGGCGCTTGAACCAGCAAATAAATTTCAATTATTTTATGTACACTTCTGACAATATGTCAAATAATATAAGGTAATATACCTGATTTACATTAAGCATTTTTTTCATGAAATTAGTTGCATGAAAAATTTTTATTTGTCAATAGGAGGCCTGGAGGAGCAACTTATATCAAAAAAGTTGTCAAAAATACATCAGAGATTCATTCTATATATTCATTTTTTATATAACATTCTCTTTTATAGCGCTGCAATAAGCAAATAGAAAAAGTTGCGTGCAACAAAATTCATGAAATTTCATGAAAAAATGCTTAATGTAAATCAGGTATATCACTACTAATGTATTATTTATAACTATCACTAAGTTAATGTTCGTCACTGGTCGGGCCTAATAATTTTTTTTATAGATTTAAGATTTGAATACTTATTGTTAGTTCATATATGAAGATACAATAAATAAATACATGTCAAAAAAAAAATCTGATTTTCTAAAGTAGAGAAGAAAATTTAAACTGGACTTTTCGCTGGGCGAAATACCGGCATTTTTCTGTGCTGCCATGCACTTCATCAGTACTCATTTTTATCTAACTTGGCCAGAGACTGTTGTTAACATCATTTTATTTAACATTTAAATGAAATAGAATATGAGAAATGATTACATAGTTATTGTTAGAAAAGGGTAAAATTTACTTTTTTTTTAATGGTATGTCTATAATTTATAGGTTACACTGGCTGTTGGCGTTTATGCACATCATTTTGGTACATTGATGCGCAAGCCAGTGAGTGCAGCAAGTCTTGTCACCTCATTCTGCTTAGTTTTGATGTCTGACTGTTTGTGTGGAGGCAAGCAGATGTCCTCCGTGTAGGAGATCACCAACAGTACCCTGCGGTCCCCAGGTGACTGCCATACTATTACACGATGATAGGTTTATCACAGAGTGTAGGACATTTTTGAATATAAACGGCATTTCCCGCTGAGTGGCTATTCGTAACGGACTCTGCAAGTGACAATGCAATATAGTTCTTTGATTAAAACCACCGTCTTCTGCGATACTCCTTTGCACTCTGATAACTTTCAGATCACGTTGCCTTTTAGTACACTGCTCTACAATAATGCGCACTGTATTAGAAAGGTCCCATATACGAATGAAGAAACTATTGATAATAATATTGAAACACTTGGACAAATGCTAATCATTTAGACAACAGTAAAAATATTTATGAAAAATATACAAAATGCAGCGCACTCAAACATTTCATAAAAATTACCCTACAAACTTTCTAGGGTACTATCTTAAAAAAAAAACTACCACAAGCCCATAGTCAACAGGTGTATTTGTCATCAAAATATTGTGCACCTATAAAAGGAAATTTTTTTATAATAAAAAAAAAATACGATTAAAGCACCCAACAATCACGCCAAAACTACCCACACACTAACACAAAAGCTTAACTCGACAAACGCAATTAATAAAACGTAAGTGATTATTGTTATCGCTGACCAAACTAAGAGCAAAAGAAAAATAAAAATTCATTTGCAACATTCATAAAAAACTGCAGCGGAAGTTTATATCGTTACTTGAAATGCAAAAAGCTGCTACGGGTTTTTAAATTTTCTACAGCGAAAAAAATTATAATTAGATTTTAATATTTTATGTTTTTTTATGAAAAGAAATTTGGGTGAATGTGTGAACTGTTCAATATTTTTAATAATTAAAAATCCAACATCTTTTAAGCAGCGATACTCATATTTAAAGTAGTTGCCTTTTATTGAAAATATTTGCCATAAAACAAAAACTTTTACTCTTTATCTCTCTTATTGTCTCCACATATTTTGCCTTTTTGAAAACATAAAAATGTTAAGCCACCTATTTAGGTGTGTCTGATTCAATAAGTAAATATATATAAATGTTTTTTTTTTAAGTTTATCATTTCAGTGTCAATTCATTAACAAAGTTGCAAGTCGCAATGATATGTTTGCGTATCTATTACAATTGTCATACGAATAAAGTTTATTCGATTAATCACTGATTTGTTTTATTTTACGCATCATTCCTATATTGAGTAATATATCTTCTATCTATAAGTGTAACCGGAGTAGAAAGTAGAAAACTTAAATATTTTCTCATATGAGAAGGGTGGACCATACATATTTTTTACATAATTTTTTTAAATTATATATTTTTTATTTTATTTTTATTTTTCAGTATTAGCAACAACGTTTTCGAGATTCACTCAGTAGCCCCGTATACGATTGAGGAACCAGCAAAACTTTTCCAATTTCATTTTGCTAGTCAAAATCCACTTATTCAAGCCCAAAGAAAACTTCAATTTTTTTTTCAACGCCAGAAATACAGCATTAAGAAATCAAGTTTAACGAAAAAAAGATCGTGTGTACGCAACGATTGCAACAACATAATAAATTAAATTATTGCGATTGCTCAGCCAGTTTTTACTTCAGTTATGTATCAGGTACAGGAAAGAGCAGTAGCTTGATATTATTTTTAAAATTAATTTTTTTTACATCAGAGCTCTGTCATTTGTTCATCAATTTAAAAAATTAGTTTTCGTAAAATTTTTTTATGTTTGTTACTTCGATTCTCCGATCGGCGTTTGGAAAATTAAGCTCAACTCTGTTTGCTTTTTGTTTCTCTTAATTTTCTTTTATATTCGTCTCTTTTCTTTGATTATTTGCTTCTTTCTTCCCTTCTTCTCTTTTCTTTTTTCTTCTCTTCTGTTATGATCTCTTTTATTCTCGTTTCTTCTCTTTTTATTCATTTCTTCTGGGGGTCTACTCAGTATTTCGAAACGAAAGAAAATGTTCCCGAATTTGTATGTTATTAACATTGCATTTCGAAAGCAATGTTCTGTTCTCTTTCCTTCTCTTCTCTTCTCTTCTCCTCTTTTCTTCTCTTCTCTTCTCTTCTCTTTTCTTCTCTTCTCTTCATTTCTCTTCACTTCTCTTCTTTTCCCTTCTTTTTTTTTCTTTTTTTTTTTGTCTTCTCTCTATTTCCTTCTCTTCTCTTCTCTTTTTTTCTCTTTTCCTTTCTTCTCTTCTCTTCTCTTCTCTTCTCTTTTCTTCTCTTCTCTTCTCATCTCTTCTTTTTTCTTCTCACCTCTTCTTTTTTCTTCTCTTTACTTCTTTACGTTTTTCTGCTCTTCGCTTCTCTTCTCATCTCTTCTTATACCTTCTCTTTCCTTCTTTTCTCTACTTTTTTCTTCTCTTTTTCTCTCTTCTTTTTTATCTTAGTTTCTTTTCTTATCTATTCTTTTCTTCTCTTCTCATTCCTCATAAAATCTCTTCTATTAGCATCTCTTCTCATCGCCTCTCTTCTCATCGCATTGCTTCTAATCATTACTCTTCTCTTCGCATAACTTTTCTTCTTTCATTTCCTACTTCGTTTTCCTACTATTCAATTATTTTCCCTGCTTGCATTCTCTTCTTCTTTTAGAAAACAGTAGAGTATTTTTATTCAGATTGTAAGCAGTCGCCAAAATCAATTTTATGTAGTTTTCCTCAATATATATTTGATAATAAATTTGTTTTCATATGACACTTTTTTTAATTTAAATTTTTATAAAATAATCGTATACAAATTTAGCAGAAAATCTCCGAAAGTAGAACTAGAATGGCCAAAACTTATTTCATATAAATTTTTCTCATCCAAATTCAAAACGCATTAATTACTATATATAGAAAAGTCATAAAAATCAAATTTTTCTTTTAAGAGAAGTAACACTCATGCACTCAATGCCTACTACTATTACTTGGTGTTACCTTCTTTAGAAAAGGGATAGTAATAGAGAGGACAGGCGGTGAAGGAAGTGATAGAAGAAAGCTTCATTCTTTTACAACTCTGCTTTTTGCACGTTTTTTTAGTTTTATTTTTTTAATAATGCAGTATTTTGCCTCGAATGTGGTGTTCAATGATCGTGTATTTTACTTCACCGATGATTCTGCTACACAACGAAGTAGGGCGCTCTGATATTACATTAGGATTAGTATCTGCTAAAGCCGGTATAGTTCAGTAACCACTGACCATGCCTTCATCACTTGAACTGTCCTACAACAACTGATGCAAAGGGACACTAATGCACATCTGAAAAATGCGTGGTGTTATAATTTAATGACTGTTAGATACAGGGATTGAAACCAGTACCTTCGGTTTTGTAGTCAACGTGCAAACTACTTCAGCCAACGCCACCTTATTTTAATTCCTTGTACACGAGTTTTGTTACTGCTTCAACAAACTAAATTTCCTGAATTAAAAAAGTTTTGATGTTCAATTTTGTAAAAAAAAATAGCTATAAAAATCGCCATAAAAATGGGAATGTCGCCAAATCAAAAACTTGGACGCCAAACAAGTTGAAAAGTCGCCATGTCTGACAATCCTGATTGTGAGCAGAAAACGACGCCACCATGATGGGTGATTATACTCAAATCATACAAACCTTTTTATGTTTCTTCTGTGTTATATTCGTAATAGGGCTGCTATCTTTGCGGCCAATATCACGTTACAGGTAAGCTTCAGCGAACATCCGCTTATTATTTACCACCTGAGACGTCAAAATACGAGTATCATGTGTCCATTCAGGCTAAATGACTGACTGGGGAAACTATTCCCCAGAAAATATTTGACTTAGAAAAAGGAAACATTGCTGGTCATAACCAAGTGAATGTCAGTCTGAAACTTTCTGCAATACAAGCACCTCTGTAGAAAGTCCCTAATCATTATTGCTACATTTGAAAATTCTGACGTTTCTGATTCAACTTAATTTGTAGTAAAGTTTTAGACAAATTTGCCAGTTTCTCTCCTTCATTAGCAATAGACAGGAAATACTAACAAATATTTATCAACAATCATTTCTTATTTACGTACATATATTTTTTTTACCACTATTCGAATAAACCATTTCCAAAGATTAATCGCATTAAATATATAAAATTTATTCAACTTTTCATTGCATAAATTTTTTTGTTCTACTTCTATTTGAACAATTTCTTGCTCGACCAACAGCCAGCCAACCCAAGAATCTATACAATTTATAGGTTTTTGATTGTAACTGCAATCGACACCTGTTTAGATTTTGCACTTTAATCACATGAAAAGCCATTGTTATTTTTCCATAAATATCATTTCATTATTATTATTATTTTTTAAAAATTAATTTATGCAAAATTATTAACCGTTTTATTTAAAATATTTCAAAACCTACAACCAAAACAAATTTGCATTTAAAATCTGATGTAATCGGGTGTTAAGATTACATGCTTTTTTACGCTCATTTCTTCATTCAATTGTTGAAGTAAAATTTTTGTGTTCAAGAATACAATAAAGTGAATAATAAAAGTGAAAAATAAAAGGAAATTCTCGTTATTCCAGATCATTTTATGCGCTCTTGATCTCTCTGCTTAACGATATTTCTGTGTCATATTAATTGCAAGTTAATTGGGTTTTGGAACTGGAACTGGTTGGTGGTGGTGGAGCAGCTAAGCTGATGTTTTTGTTGTAAAGGATTTCATCAGCATGTTTATTTATGGTGTCCCTTCAGTTAGTAATTATTCTAGAAATTAATAACAGATTGACCATTTACAAGATAATCAGGTGTGTCCATATGTTTATAACATACAAATTCGAAAGAATTTTCGTTTTGAAATACAGAGTAGATACCCTGATTCGTGTAAAATCTGACCAAATTTAACTACAAACTATAGCAGGGCTGGAAAAGTTGATACGATAGTAATTTTGTTGATAACATATGGTGTTGAAAACCCGTTTTACTATTAAAATAATTTTAGTAGAGTACCTACATAATAAATAAGCTATCTAATTTCATATTTTTCGCTACGAGTATTTAATAAAATTGAAGATTACAAAACTATTTAATGTCTCAACTCAAATATTCTATTGCCAATGTTGGATGTCCCTTAAATATCATAACATCAGGTAAATATTTCATTCCTACAGAAATGTTCAATTTTGTCCAGCAGAAAGGAACAGTTTCAGAGCAATTAAATGGAAAATTCATAAGAACTCAGATACGTGCTATTTGAGGTCATATGCTCCCTATAGCAACGACGACAACATATACATATATACATACACAGGCCACTACACCTTCATCATCAGCGTTCTTTTGTGTTTGATCCAGTGTGTGTGGTGTTAATTGGAGTAGACTTCTACTTTATATACTCAGCCTTTATTGCAAATGTAATACGTGAATTGTTTTAATTCATCGTATTGCAATTTGCTGAAAGCTTTTCTGTAATGAAAGCTCAATTTTGCCATCTCTAAATTTACAACAGTCTTGCCATTGTCATTTCTTCTTTACTAATTATGCTGCACATGTTAGTTAATTTGCTTATTTTTGTTCTACTTAAGGTAAACTTTTTGGTTTGTTACTATTAAGTATATTTTTTTTTTGAATTTTTAACACTGGCCCATAGCTTTTAATTTAAGTTAGTTTCATTATTATTGTTCGAACTTCATTTGTTTCTATATATATAATTTCATTAGGCTAAAGTTCGTATAGTATTTTAATTGGCTACTCTTATATAGAAAGAAAATTTTAAGTTTTCCAACCCTGGATCCATCTTTTTGATTTTGCTAATTTTCACTACCAATCTATTTCTTCCTAAAATATATAATATGTTTAACTAATTAAGAAAAAAGTACAAAGTTGTATTTAGTGACTTTTATATAAAGGGTCCGCCATCAAACCTTTTTTTTTGCAACTAGTGCTTATTTCGTGAATGGTAACACTTAGCTCATGTCTGATTTGACAGATAATTAGTTATGTCCTTCCGCTGAACGAGCCAACTGACTATCTAATGCGTTTTCGCTTCGCTAAGTGGGCCTGCGATCGACTTACAGAAGATGCCGATTTTGCCAAAAAAAATCATCTTTTCAGATGAAGGTCATTTTGATCTTGGCGGGTATGTAAACAAGCAAAATTGTCGCATTTGGGGTACAGAAAACCCGCACGCATACATTGAAAAGCCGACGCACCCAAAACGAGTCACTGTTTGGTGTTGATTTTGGTCCAGAGGCATAATTGGGCCATTGAGCAAGGAGTGGCAGTTACAGTCAATGGCGATCGTTATCGGACCATGTTGAACGAATTTTAGTTCACAAAAATTGAAGAGGAGGATATTGGCAATATTTGGTTCCAACAGGACGACGCTACGTGCCACACAGCCGAAGCTTCAGTAGTTTTTTTTTATAGCATTTTCAAAAAAAAAAGTTATCTGGCGGATACTTTAGCAAATAAAGTTTAAATTTTCGATTTATTTTCTAAATTAAAAATATCTTTAACTTATAAAGAAGAAAATCTAGTTTTAGTTGGTCGCTTTTAAACACCAAAGAAATAGTTTAAATTTTCCATCCCTGGAACCGTGTATTTGATTTTTCCGATTATAAAATATAAAACATCTTTAACTAATAAAGAAAAAAACAAGTTATAACTAGTTACTTTTGTGTAGAAAGAAAAGTAAGTTTTCCAACCCCGGAACTATTTTTTTATTTTGCTGATTTTCACTACCAATCTTTGTCTTCCTAAAATATAAAATATGATTAACTAATTTAAAAAAAATATCTAATATTAATTAGTTGCTTTTATATAGTAAAAAAGAGGTTAAATTTTTCAACCCTGGAGCTGTCTTTCCGATTTCTTTTCTAAATAAAAAAATATGTTTAACTTATAAGCAAAAAAAAAAAAAAAAAAACTAGTTTTAGTTGGTTGCTTTTATACACCAAAGAGTTTAAATTTTCCAGCCCTGGAACTATCTATTTGATTTTTCCGATTTTTATAATGTATATAAAATATCTTTAACTAATAAAGAAAAAACAATTTGTATGTAATTAGTTATTTTTATAACGAAAGTTTTCCAACCCTGGAATAGTTGCTGATTTTCACTACCAATCTATTTACGACCAATCCGGACACATCATTTTAAGACCGAACAAGTCTCTAGCTTTTCTGGATTATTTGGAAAACCGATTTCACATACAGGCAGACAAACATCTCCGTCAGTGGTATTGAAGTAATGAGTGTCAAAATGTCAAAATAGTAGTAGAGTGTGAGTGCGGGAGTGTGTTTATAAACATGTTACCCTATTGTTTTATCATCAAAGTTGTTACTTTGTTATTGCTGATGTTGTTGATATTATTTAACAAATATCAGATTAGCCGCTTTAATAAATGGCAGAGTTTCTATCAGCCTGTCTGTTTGATTTGGTAGGTGTGGCGACAAATGGGTTGACGATAATGATGGTTGATAAGACTAGCTAGTCTTTGTAACTACAAAAGCTGCCATAATATTTTTATAGTACTTGTTATAAATAAAACCATTGTATATAATTTTCAAAATATTTGCTTTTTTTCAAAAAAAAACATCTTTTTATTACTTCTATTTTATTTTCTTATTTTCTGGCTCTTTTTTTCATGGCACTTTAATCATAAAGACTTAAATAACTAAAACAATGAGATTATACTTAATGATAAAGAATTTAGCGTATTTTTGCGTATCTTTTTATATAAGTATATTTTTTTGAAATTAAATTTATAATTACAAATATGATTTTTCTTCGCAAATTTTTAAATATATTTTAGAGTAAAAAATTAAAAAAAATAAGAATTTGTACATGTTTTTGTTAAGTTTCTTTTTAATAAAATTTCAAAATTATTGTCATATGCATAATATATATGTACATACATTCATATATATATATATATATATTTTAATTTCCTTAGTTTACAATTTATTGTCTTTTCCAAAAAAGCTTTAGTGGAATATGAAAGCTTTTTATAAATTTAACAGTGGGTTAGTTTTATTTTATTTTGTGTTGTATTAAGGTATAAATTTAAATATTTTTACAAATTGTTTTTTTAAAGCAACATCACATTTAAGAAATGATTTAATATCATCTATATTTGCTTCTTCTTTGAAACTTTAGTTAAAAGCTTAGATAAATTTCAACTTATGAAATAGTGACTGTGAATAGCTTTAAAGCTGTTCAGCAATGTGTTGTAAATAAAGCCTTAACGAAGTTCTCTTTTGAGTAATTTATAAGTTTTTTTTTTTGTTGTAAATTTAGGAGGATTGTGAAAGCTTTGGATTTTATTCCCAAAAGCTTTTGCTTTCGTAGTATTATTATTAACATAAATTATTATTTTTATAGTGTTCAGTCCTTAAAGAGTTTTTCATTTTGTATAAGTATGTGTGTTTTAATAAGGAAACTTAAGTCTACTTCTCGTCTTCTTTCTTTTTACGTATTTTACCCTCCGTTTGTATGGTGGCTGTAACAGCATCAAAACAGGAAGCTATTGAGGGTTCAGACTCATCTTGACTATAATCGTAACCCGCCATACGAGACAGGGTCAGTATGTAGGAACAGGCTACTCTTAAGACAGAAAGCTTGGAAAGCTTTTGATTGTTTGAATAGGAAGGTACAGCTTTTCTCAAGGTTTCGTAGGCGGCTGAAATTGTGTGCACTCTGGAGCGCTCCCGGGCATTCGCCTCAATACGCCGCTCACGGGTCATATTTTTATAGTTACGTTGTTGGGGTTTAGAGCAGTTCTTGGGAGAGCCTGAGGAATTTAAGGAGGCTTCTTCATGCGATGACGCTAAAGAGTGTGGTGGGGCTGGTACTAA
Source organism: Tachina grossa (assembly GCA_949987645.1). Classification (NCBI taxonomy): domain Eukaryota; kingdom Metazoa; phylum Arthropoda; class Insecta; order Diptera; family Tachinidae; genus Tachina; species Tachina grossa. The sequence goes on from OX465275.1 coordinate 35,600,936, forward strand.
GCTGCTGCTGGAAGAGGCTGCTTGTTCTAAACAACTGAGATTTGAGGAAACTTTCTTAGGTGGTGTCTCTTCTAGAGATGATTGGCGGGTAAATCTTTTCTTGGGCGTTAAGCCCTTGGAAGATTTACTTTGTTTCGAAATTTCCGTGCAATCCGAGGGTTTTTTCAACACCAAGGCTAAAGGTTCTTCTTGCTCTCCGCTCAAGACTTCTTCATCTAGGGGTAGTCTATGCAGGGTGGTAGCACCAGGATGTCTTACAAATACCTGGGCCGGATTTGGCATCATTTCGTGAGGTAATATTTGACTAGGATCCCATAGCTCGGGTGGTGGTGAGGTAAGCGCGGCGGCGGGTGGTGTTAAGACTACTCCAGAATCTGTATTGGAGGAATAGCGTATGCGCTTCTTGAGCGGTCCATTGGATTGGGAAGCCGCCGATTTTCCCTCTACCACTTTAGAAGGCTCGGAACTTTTGCGCTTATTGCGCACCAGCGCAATAGGCATGGCTTTAACTTCCAGCGAATCCTCGGAATTGTCGGTTGGACTACTGGGCTCCAGGCGCAAATTATCGCTGAAACAATCATCACCACCTTCAGAGCTGCCCGAGCAAAAACCAGCATCACGATCATTGGATTGGGGTGAACCTTAAATTCAAAGACAAGTGAAAGATAAATATTTTGTTTATTTATATATATGTGTGTGTGTGGGTGTGGGTGCGATTTAATTTCAGAGCAAAGAGAGAGAGAGAGGGAGAATCTCAAAAGTTAAAATTTTGCTTATCAAAAAACAATTTTTGTTAATTTTTTTGGATAAAAATTTTATGGGGCTGTAAACACAAAGTAGAGCAAGATAGAAAATTCGGAGTAAATAAAATTCAAATTTAGTTTCTTCCTGTCGCGACATGTCGGTAGTAAAACTTTTACTGCCGTATTCATAAAAAATTGTTTTGGTTCACAAAACATATTTTTTATTAAAATTTATTTATTTTTTTTTAATTTTTGTTAACCTCAATTTATTTTTGTGAATGAGGGCTTCTATAAATAAAAAGTAGTTTCAGGGCTGAATTTTAGATATTAGTGTTAATTATTAAGATTTTATTAAACTAAGTTTACAGGTGGCAATTTTTGTTAAGCACCTATGGGCGAGAGAGGATAATATTATGGTTGTATGTCCTCTTCATTATCTGTGCTCCTCACTGACCCCAATAAACTCAAAAGCTGGTCAACAATAATTGGCTTGTGTGATTCCAGTCTTGCGGTATTTAACATCAATTTTTCATTTCCGGCACTTGTACTCCCATTAATTATTATTAAATTTTTCTAATTCCACTTATAAAGGCCATTTTTTTAGCTATTCATTTTTGTGTTAAATATGCGTTTTATTTGATAAACTTATTTGAATAAATTTACTTTGTTTTGAACAATAACTGCTAAAAATATGCAAAAATATATTTTGCCATAACCGCCAAAAGCAGCGTGACCATATTAGCTTATTTTGAGCTAAATTTTAGCTTATTTTTTTGGGATTTAGCTGCAAAATTTCCATTTAGCTCTTAGCTTATTTTTTAGCTTTTTTTAAAAACTCATTTAGCTTTTTTAGCGTTTTTTTAATCTAAACTGCATGTTCTCAAAAAATATGTTAAAGACATAAAAAAGTTATAATGACAAAAATTAAAAATTTTAAGCGTACTGACTAACTAAGGGCTAATAAATCAGTTCAAGTTAATCTCTGTTTTTGGTTTAAAATGTGTTTAAACCAGCAAACATATAAATCAATGCAGTATTTAAACCATCTGTAAACGCATAAAATTGGGCGTTTAAACTACCAATACAAGCCATATGATTTTATTACTTACAGAACATATGTTTTGCATTTAAAAAGCATTCAACTTTTTTCCAAGCTTCTACTTTTTCTTCAGATTCGATTCGATTTGTTCTCTTACACTCTATTGTTCCTTTTTACTATTCTACTTTTCAAAGAATATATATAATTTCTTTCTCAGTAAAATTTGAATGCTTTTAATTAAATGTTATTAAAGTTTTTGCATTTTTGATTGTACAAAGAACTGATAGCCTGCTGCAAAACAGCTGTTTTTTGTCATTAGTTCTAGTGCTGCCACAGTATTAGTTTTTAAACTACACATGAGGTATGGTTCACTGATTTACTCCTGTTGAGTTTAAACCACATATGAATTAAAGTTTAGTTCAACTAAACCACCGTTTAAACTTTAACCGATTTATTAGCCCTAAATGGCTGAACCGATTTTCTTCAATTATAGGCGAGATCAAGTCACTTTTCAAACGACAAAAACAAAATTAAAATCGGTCTAGCCGTTTGGGAGATACGGCGTCAAAGACACACAGATTCAGCTAAATATATCTAGAAAAGATGTGATATCTTGTGAACATCTGGACAGATTCTTCAAACAAATCTAAGAAGACTCTCGGTCAAGTCACCTTGCGAACATAAAATAAACTAATTCAAAAACGATGCAGCAATTTGGTCTGTACGTGGACTCGTACAGATGCACAAATGTACAGACACACACTACAAACTTATAACACCCATTTTTGACGAAGGAAGGTTAAAAATTATAATTTGTTAACATTTAAATATATAAAATTTTTTCATTGAAAAAATAATTTTAAAATACAAAATGTAAATTGCGCATTTAGAAGAGAAATGACAAATTTAAAAATAGGTGACATTGATTGCAATTTTGGAATTACAATGGCAAAAGTTAAATTAATATTGCCTATAAGACAACTTGTATTCAGCGGCATGAATTTACTTAAAACAAAAATTAGGAAATAGGTTTTCTCTTAATAAGACTAATTAATTTAAAAAAAGGTTTCGTATTTTAGCATAAATGTTTTTAAATTTTTGGAAAGTTTTTGTGTTATTTTTCACAAAACTCAAATATAATAATGAATAAATAATTTAATTAAAAATTATTCAATATTTTTATTTCAAATAATAGAAAAATATGTTTTTGTATGTATATATTTAACGTTATTTTAGCAATAAGAAACTATTGCAACGCGGAAGAAGCCGAAAAAAGTTTAGCTTTATTTTATGGCTTAAAATTTTAATTTTTAGCTTATTTTAGCTCTTTTTGAAACGTGATTTAGCTTAATGTTATTTTAAAATCTGGTCACACTGGCCAAAAGAGCTCAAGCGACATAATCTTTTAATTTTTAATTTTTTGTAGTCGTAAATAATAGATTTTTCGTCAGAAAATCAGGTTCAAAAAATATGTCGCTTAGGATTTTTTTAACGGTTATGGCTCGATATACATATTGCAAAAATTATTGCTTAGATAGAATACGCCTACACGTTTGAAACGAGCTTTAAACTAAAACAAGTCTAACACAAAATTTATATTTTCTGTTCTGCCAATTCATTAATTTATTTTAAAAAATATAAAAACTATCAAAAGCCTGATGAGCCAGATTTTTATTAAAAGTTGTACAATCTGTTTTGTTTTTACAGTTTTATTTTTAACGTCATTTCGTTCGTTTCGAAGCTGGTCTTATGACCCCTTTTTCTGTTTTGCATTTTTTTTAAATTCAAATGCAATTAAACTTTCAATTTGAGTTGCTTGTTTGCTGTTGAATGTATTTTTTTTTTGTATAATAAATGTGATTTATCATTGTGTTTTTTTTTGGTGCTTTTTCCAAACTTTCAAGTTCAACAAAGCCATTAAACTTGTTAACCTCAAAAATGAAACACTTATAGTCGTACAAAACAAAACCTTTTGAAATGCTTGCTAAAAAACAAAACAAAAAAAAGATATAAATGCATTTTTATTTTAACAATTTGCCGCCAGGTTTTTATCGGGGCAAACAGAAAACCCCAAAAACAAAAAAAAAAAAAAAAAACAAATCACCACAATATTTATTTCACTTGCAGTTAAGAGCTTTATGTCGGTCAGGCTCAGATTTTATTTTTGTTTTAATATTAAATGCCGACACTGTTTTTTTTTGTGGCTTAAGAAAGCTTCTTTATCATTAAGTGTATGTATGAGAAGAAAATATTAAGTATCGAAAACACTGATGTATGTATTTTTTTATGAATTTTCAAGTTTTAAAAGAGATTGAAAGGATTTGTAATTATTTGTACCGGAAATAGTTTTTAATTAAATATATAATTGGATTTTCTTTAAAGCATTTTTTTCAGACTTTTATGGAAGAAGTTTAAAATTTATGTGAGCTAATTGTTTTTAGCTAAAATGTAACTATAATGCTACTACAGTTGCATTTGAGATAAACAGCTTTGGAGCTTTTACAATATGTTCTTGTTTCTTTGCAATATAAGTAAGTAAGTATGGTTGTCGCCCAGATCTGATTGGCTGTTGTGCTCTAGTCGGCATGAAAGCACAAAGCTCTTTTGTAATAGCTCAAACATTGTGCATAAAGCGGCCCATACACTACAACAGCATGCATGCGCAATCAAGTGTTTGTGCCAGCGGTTTGGTCGTGTATGGGCGTTTTGTGTGATTGTACGGTTTGCTGCAGCGATGTCAAGTAGAGTTTGATATTTTGCTCATGGTACCAGTTTGCTTGTGTTGTATATGGTGAAATTAGCTCAGTTGAGCAAAGTTGTCATGGAGTAAAGATGCATTTAAGAAGTATAATTTGTTGAAACATAGTAGCCCAATTCACAATCTTGTGCAAATGGTCTTGCATCGTTGCATGTGCAAAGAAGTATAATATATTGATACTCACCACTAAGAATTGTTAAGTGGTGAGTATGGATATACTATACAATTTTGTACATGCAACGATGCAAGACCATTTGCACAAGATTGTGAATTGGGCTAGTTTGTTTCAATGGAAAACAGAATTTTAGCTCTTAAGTTATACTAGCTGCTAATTTTAACAACATCCCAATAATAATTGCAGCAAAAACTGTGTGACAATTCATAACCTCTCTTCCCGCAATTTTGTAATAATATAATGTTATGTGAAAAGTAATATACAGATTATTACATTCCGTTTACATCTCTTTTCATTACTTTTCATATAACAATATCGACCAGCTGTTCCCTACCGTTGCAGTTGCATTCCATTACAGTGGGCTAAACGAGCCTTAAGCATTTTGAAAAATTATATCATACATGTATAGATATTGTATTTGGGGGATTAAGTATCATAATATTATAAATTATTTTAATATAATTGCTTTTGATCTTATTTTTTCTTTCAAACAAAAATTTTAAAATATTATATATAGGCCTTATTTAGAAAAAAAAAATTGGTGTACAAAACGTTTCACAAGCAAATTCCATATAAAATTTGTTTCGTAAACCTTTTTTTAAACCAAAATAATTTTTTCTGAATACGGCAGTATAACACTATGACACTTAAGACTACCGTTTAAATCTCTAAATTATTTACAAAAAAAGTTATATCACTGGGTTTATAAGAAAAATTTTTTAATTTCTTATATTTATTTAAGGCATTTCAAAATGCATAGGAATTTGAAAAAATTTCTTTGCTAATGGTAAATCACGTCTAGAGGTATTTCTTTGCTGCTTAGGCAACTAACAAGGAGACTTTCACCACAATTGAAAAAAAAAAGAATTCAAATATAACACAAAAATGTTTCCAGTATGATTATATATAAAACTACAGACCACATTTTATTAATAAAATACAAAATTAACCCTTAGAAGTAATTTTTTAATTTTGATCGCATTTATGGTAATTTTTAAGCTGGACTTTAAGCTTTTTTCACAGACTTAAGGTACGGCTACACTTGGCAAAAATTTGCCCAAGTAATCGTAACCACTAATGAAAAACCTTTTGAATCAGACACATGTTTAGGTACTTTCTTGTAAATATGTCTCGAAAGGGTAAAAAAAGATGCCTACGGAGAACATTTACGGGGTTAAAATGTGCCACAAAAATATTACTCGTAACATTGCATATAGACGTGTTGAACACATTCCACACCTAATATATAAGGTGTGGGATGCCAATGCCGATTTAGTGTAACAATCAGGGTAAAGGGCAACTAACTACATATTTTTATATATTTTTTTTTTTTTTTTTTTTTGACATGACATATGAAAGTTGCATTTAGAGCAGCTACGTCCAAGCCATATGCACATGGGCAAGCTTTTACAAAAGAGCTTTTGTGCTTTCACACAGACGATAGCACAACATCCAATCAGATTTTGGCGGCAACAATGCTTGCTCCTTCTTTGCAAAGAAACAAGAACAAATTTAAGAGCTTGCAAAGCAGTTCACCTCAAATGCAAATATCAGATTATGTGTGTTTGGAGGTTAAACAGAATTTGTATTCAAAAAAAAAAAAAAAAAAAAATACCAACTACCGAGTTAACCGATTTAATGCAACTTTTTCAAGGTCCCAACAGTTTGTTAGGAATTATTGATTTTTTTCGATTTAAAGGGACTTACTGTATTTAAAAGTTGGGAAGCTTATTAATATGATATTAATAACAGAAACGAAGTACTTCGCGATAGATACTTGGGAAGCAACAGAAATATATTATTATTTTCTAATGAATAACTAGAATCTTTTGGGGTTCAGCAAAATAATTTTTTTGATAGCCTAAAAAGTGTAAAACAAATATGTATAAAATTTAAATAAAAACTATTTTTGATATCAAATTTGGCACATTGGCACGAAATAGATAAGATAGATGATTCCTGTTATCGTTCACGGACTTAAGAAAAAAGGAATATCATATAATTGTTAATTGTGGATATAAAAAAACATAATTATTAATAGAAAATTTCTTATATTTGCCTAGTTTTTTATAACTCAAAGAAATGAGGTTTTGTATATTAGCTAAAAATATATTAACTAGGATAGTTATTTGTTTTACAAAAATAATTCTGGTTATTGCTTTCACAATTAAAATACAAATCACAAGCGTGATTTCTGATTACTTATATAAATAATACTAATTCAAAACTTTTTGATAAGAAATTAGCCCAATTCACAATCTTGTGCAAATGGTCTTGCATCGTTGCATGTGCAAAGTGGTATAGTATATTGATACTCACCACTAATAATTGTTAAGTGGTGAGTATCAATATACTATACGATTTTGCACATGCAACGATGCAAGACCATTTGCACAAGATTGTGAATCGGGCTATTGTGTTTTTGTTTTAAAATTAACAAATGCCACACATCCTGCTTTATTAAAACAAAATACAATTCTTATCTAGAAAAAAAAAAGATTCAACCAGGAAAATTTTTTTTTATCAGATAAACACTTGTTCCAGCAGCGGCCTTTCTTTTTCTCTCTCAGTTTTATTATTTATTTAACTTTTTTTTACTTTCTACTGCTTCCTCCCCTCATAGATTTCTTTTATTTAAGATACATATAAAGAAGTTCAATATTTTTATTTAACACCTGTAAAGGATCAAGTCACGTAACGGCTGAAGTTCAAATAAAACATTATTTCTCAGTTTTTATTTCTTTATACATATTTATATGTACATATGTGTGTGTGTGTGTGTGTGTGCGTTTCACGATTGAAATATGATGGGAATAGAATCACTTGTTGTCACTCTGATAACGTGTTTAAAAAAAAAAACTAAAATTGTTAGATGAATAGACCGATAAAAAGATGAGAATAACGTGGGTTAATTTTTCTCTTTTTCTTTTTCCTTTTCCTTCATATGTATTTTATTAACTAGAAATCGAAGGTGTACATTATGAAGCAGAAGAAAAACACCCTTAAAACGTTAAGAATAACAACTTGTTTTGTTAGATATTAAATCTTTAGATGTAACACAGCTGTCGTTTGGTTTTAAAGATTTAATACCGAAATTAAATGTGAAAATTTAGAAATCAATTTTCACATTTAATTTCTCTTACAAAAGAACACACAACAACAGCAACAACACCAACAACAACAACATGCGAGTTGTGGGGAAAGTGTTTCTAAGACAAGTGGTGGCGTGGCGGCTTTTTAATGTTGCATAAGATTGTTTAAACTCTTCTGTATTAACGAAACTACCTGTTTGTTCTATTGCATTTTGCTGGTCTGTGTTTCCCTTATAGTTAATCAAAAATGTTTTTTTTTCTTCTTTCTAATTTTTCTAAAACCATGCCGTAGACTAATTTTAATTACAAACATTTGATTTTTGTGTATAGAAGTTTTCAAAAGGTTATCACGTTGTATTAGAGCTAAAGTTTAATCTATAACTATTTAAATCTTTTCTCATTTCTATAGCGTCGTTTTGGTCCAATTTTATAGTAAAAATATCATGCTTTAATACGCAATTTAATATTTAAGCTCTTATCAATTGAAAATGTACGCGTCAGTTTTATGAATGAATTTCAAATGGAGATAATAATAAAAAAAAATAAAAAATACAAAATAAGTGCAAAAACGTTTTTGTTTAAGGGGTTTTAAAAAGTTTGATATCGGTGTTTCCTCTTTTTCTAGTTGTTTTTCGGGGGTGAAAAAGGCCGAAGAACCATGAAACGCTTAGATTTCATACATAAAATATGTTCCGCATCTTTATGTCAAATCTTGAGAGCAACATTTTAACCTCCAACTCTTGTCTGTGTGGGTCCTTCGTGCTTTTTTCGTAAAAAGTGGCCGCAAATTGATTTTAAATGATGATATATCGAATAAAAATGATCTAAAAAAATATTCCCCATGAAATTTTGGCAAATGTCTCTAAATACCTTATCATTAATATTTAAGACCAGATATGAATCAATATTTAATCGGTGTTGATTCATGTAAATTTGTCAAATATGATACAAAGCAACGAGCGCTAGACTTCGGGATCACCAACAAACTGCACGACCATACGCAGTATGGAACAACAGAAAGGAAATTCTGGGAGGGGGCACTGAACTCCAAGAATTGCTTTTGGCCCCCTTGAATTATTCAAAAGTGGTTATAATTATCTATTTTAATACTGAAAATAATTAGTCGTAATGAACGTTTAGATCTGCCAATGTACACAACGATAAAAAAAATATTAATAATAAAAATTCCCCAAAAAAAAAAACGTGATTGCAAGAATTGTTAACAGCTTATGAATAATCACTGAATATTTTGTAGCGTGGAGATCGCACCTGTATTTTGTATTTACTGTCAGTTGCCCTACAAATGCAAGCGTGGGAACACAACAAGGTTCTCCACTATTTCTACTTCTTTTTAAACAAATCTATTGACATACTTATAGAAAGAGTCGCATAGCTTGACCCTTGAACGACCCTCTAGAGCACCTGGACTATGCCGATGACATATCGTTCATTTAGTAAAACAACGACATAGCTAAAAAAACAAATTTTTCAAACACGACTTTAAAGTTTTCAATTTACACTCATTTAATGAAAAAAAAAAGTTTTCTTTCTAAAGTAGATACTTTTTTGGGTTTAGTTGTACTTAACTTTTCAATTAAAATAGAATACGAGAATTGTTTTCAATTTTAATTCTATAGTACAACAGTTCTTAACAAACCTTACTATTTATTGTTAATTTATTTATTTTATTTAAAACAAACAAATCAATGCAGAAGATAAAAGGGGTATTTTTCATAGCTTATTTAATGGGGGCCTTCATTAGCCATAAACTTGGTATGAGCACCATGTCGGACATCGCACATGGCCGCTCATGTCCGTGTTCTGGCATGGATGCCCGAACATAAGGCTAAGAAAAATTTTCGCCATGAGATTAGCGGTTCACAACCATTTGCAATAGAAAGAAGAGAGACAGAACAAACTTGACACTACCGCAAAATACTTTGAGAAGGCAGAACATAAGCATCACACGTATTCACCAAAACAAAGAAGTTGATGAATTTTTAACAGTTGCTCTGTCGGCATCAACTCGATGGCTCGTGAAGACGTAGGCTTAAAGTTTCCCTGGTTGTATGCATGTATATATACCAAGGTTGCTCAACTTCTGTTGCCTACCACTCGGAATGGAGATAGGTTAGGAACGGTGGTGCTATACCGCACCTCCACTCGGACACCCATTTGGGTCCATTGTGATGCCCGTTAAAAGTAAAATCCCCCACCCCATTTTTACCTAGAGGTGATCCTATTATCCGTTATTAAGCCACTGAATTCCCATGATGAATCCCCTATGGAATGGACATATCTATATAAATTTTAATCATTCTATAAGTATTCTCATTAAAAGAACATTCCTTTTGTATTAACAAAATTAATTTTACAAAATTTGTTCAATAACACATGTACGTACATTTAAATTTATATAAAAAAAATGTATTTTCTCAATTTCTCTTTGAAACCTTTCACCATTAAATACTTTCTACAAATTGCTGGATTTTATGAACATTTTATGAAAAATAAAAAAAAGAATTTAAATAAATTGTTATTGGCGCCATATTGCATTGACAATATAAATTGATCATTCAAACATTTATTTGTGTAGAATAAGGCAAAATTGCATGTAAGAAATAATTTAGCAATCAGAAAAAGATAATAGAAGCAACTTTTCCATGTGCATGCGAAAAGTTGCTTCTATATGTACGTGTGTACATATGTATGTAGATGCATACATACATGCCTAAGTACATACTAGTATCCTGCACAATACTATTTATAAGACCTTTCAAGACATGAGAGATTTTTTCAAATGCTTTACTACAGCGAAATATTCTAAAAGAATCGCTAAGCAACACTGTTGGCAAGTCATTTTTTTCGGTTGTTTGAATTGCCAACAGTGTTGTTTAGCGATTCTTTTAGAATATTTCGCTGTAGTAAAGCATTGGAAAAAATCTCTCATGTCTTGAAAGGTCTTATAAATAGTCTTGTGCAGGACACTAGTACATACATACATACTTATATAAATGCTAAAGGCCTGCATGATTAAATGCAAAACTAAATAATTTCAAGACATTCGAGATTTTTGCATTTTTCGATACATTATATGTTCTTCTAGCGAAATATACAAAAAAACTCTAAATAAAAAAAACTGAGTTAGTGCTTTTCTATATTAAGGTAACGATAAGTAAGTTTTCTTTCATTCAATTCATGCTTGAGCATGCATACATGGAAACGTGTTTTTCATTTTGCATTGATTTAGGGCCTTCCTATATTAAGGTAACGATATTTGAAATATGAATAAAATTCCATAAATTTAAAAATAGTTTTTATTTGCGATATGTTAGAGTTTCATCACATGGCGTTTATGCTCACTAATGAGATAATTGCATAACATTTATGACACAAAATGTTCCATGAAGTTCATAAATACAATGAAATATTTTTCGTTCATGTAATGAAGCATATCATACAAACATTTTGAATAACAAATTTTATTAATACAATTAGATATTTTCTTTCAATAACTTAGTTAAGTTGCAAGCCGTCAAAGGGGTATTAGCCTTATTCATCATAAAAAAATAAGATCCAAACGCACACAAGAAGTTTTACTCTTAAAACCAACTACGTACGCAAAAAATTTAGTTAAAATTTATTATATAAACAGCTGCGCACAATTTTATAATGTTTTACTTTGTCAAAAAACAAAATAACACAAGTCCCTTTCAATAGCCCCAAAACTAATAAAGAATTTCGTTAAGAACAAAAGATAATTGAAAAATAAAAAAATTGTAAACAATAATAACACTGTACACTACAGAAAAAAAATAACAAGGCATGAGAGTTTTTAAAAGCTTACGCCTGGATCTAAGTTTAACGGAAAGCTTTGAAAGATTATCGTGAGGAATGGGCATGGGAAATCATGAAACTCTTGCACTTAAGGCAATGGATGTGTTCAATGTTTTTATGCAACATCATATGGGAAACATTTATGAAATGTTTTCAACCCTTTCGCGAAAAGGTATCAAGAGTTACGCAAACAGAGCAATTATGTAAAAAAATTCCGCAGGAAATTTCTCCCAGGGAACAATTCCAACTAATAGCAAATGATAGAGAAAACAAAAAAATTCTAATTGGAAAAGGGAGAAATTTCCTGCGGAATTTTTTACATAATTGCCCTGAAAAACATTCTCTAAAAAAATTGCTTCTTTAAACTCGATATCAAAGGGTTTTATGTAAAATATTACGTAACAGCTGGAGAGCACATTCTATACGCAGGATGCAAACAGTTGTAATCCAAGACCCCTCCCCTCCCAGCCCCTAACATTTTTAAATGAAATATAGACATAAAGTTTCAAAATGCCAATACACGTATACATATTTATTTTAACTCCTCTGCCCTAAGCAGTCGCTAGAATCTTGTTAGTTTGTAGCACAGTTTAATTTATACTCGTATAGGGCAAGAAACTTGCAAGCGGGAATAGAATAGTTGCTTTTTTTTACCGTGAACCTATAAAAAAAATAGTTTTTAGTAGCAAGCTCTGAAAATTAATTTATTTCTACGACGGCATAAAAATATGTACGCATACATAACGCATGCATACCTACCTAAATAATTACATGCATACATACATGTACATGTACAAGTCAAAAACCTTTATAATTATGAATCATTCACCCTTATCGGGAATAAAGGCAGAATTAGTTTGTAAGTGCCGTTCTGAATCAGCTGTTTTGTTTCTGTTGAGTTGAAAATCTGTATGTGTGGTTAGTTTTTACTTTTTCGTTCTGTTCTGTTACGGACAAATCTGTAGAAAATAGAATTCAACGTTAAGTGACAGCCAAAAGTGTGTATGTATTAGTGTGTTGTGATATTTTGTGCACAAGTGTAATCAATTCTATAGGTTGCCAGCTGATTTTTTTCTCACAGACAAAGTAATTGCAAAATATTTTATACAGAAAGGAACGGCACAGAACAGCAACACAAAGTAAAGACTAATGAAGCCTTAAAAGGCGAACATTTTGTTCGCTTGAAATATTTCCCGTGAACAAAAAATGGTGCACAAAATTAGAAAATAATATACTGACACAACAAGAACGCAAGCATTGGAGATCACATTTCACGTGAACTTTTATTCCCGATAAGGGTGATTATATAACAGAGTCCGTAATTTAGTGGTTCATTAGGTTCATGGTTATGCCCATATTCTGCTGCTATTTCTATTGGATGTTAGAGGTAATGAAATGAGAAGTGCTGGCTACATTTAGTAAAAAAAAAATAATTTAAACTTGAGCAAAATTAATTAATTAAATTATAATCACATTGTGTACATTTGTAAAAATTCTAAAATATGAAGATACTTTTGAATTCGTAAATAAGTAAATATACATCTTTAGTTTTTCCTAAGTTTTGCAAAGTCCCAATTCACACTACATAGGTCTTATACTCTGTTCACACTTATATATTTAACGTCTCATTCGTGTTTAAGAGCTTAAACATGAGGATTTTAAAATATTTTACCATACATTGACTTGTTTTGTTAATCATCTCAAATGAGATGTTTTAGATTTAAACACTTCGTTAAACACGTACATGGAGTATGTTCAGTGCGTTTTAGATAACTCTGGCAACTTTGTGTTGTCATTAAATGGCGACACGTGTTGAAATTATATGGTACACAAATAATTAGTGAAAAAATATAAAATTATTTATAAAAACATTTAGTTTTTTAAAACACTTGCCTTAAACATATTTAAACACATAAGTGTGGACATAGTATATATTAGTGCTAAGCTTATCATCGTCTTGCATCGTTGCATGTGCAAAATAGTATAGTATATTGATACTCACCACTTAACAATTCCTAGTGTTGAGTATCAATATACTATACCACTTTGCACATGCAACGATGCAACACCATTTGCACAAGATTGTGAATTGGGCTATAGTTATTCTTTGAACTTTCATCGGCGCCAAAAGCCGCCAAAATCAATTTTATGTAGTTTTTCTTAATACATATATATATAATTGATAATAAATTTGTTTTATATAACACTTTTTTTATATAACTTTGTATAAAAATTTAACAGAAAATCGTTGAAAGTAAAAATAAAATCGCTAAAAATTATTTCTTATAAATTTTTTTTCATCCAAATTCAAGACTTATTAATTACTATAATTAATATATATAGGAAAATTTATTAAAAACAAATTGTTTTAATTTCTTGCAGTCGAGGTTTGGTAGCATTTATTTCTGAAAAAACTCCTTCAAGAAACAAATTTTCCTGATATCTAAAAAACCCTTCCTATCACTGCTTCACACAGCTAATTTGCTCTCTTTAGCTGTCCGCCATTGCGCGTCGAAATATTTGAACGAATGTAAGGTCTAAAAAAATTCCACGAAGTGATTCATGCAGCCCTCTAGTGTATACATGTTCAAAAGTAAAATTAACATTTCTCGGTCAATTGCTTAAGAAAAATAAAAATAATAAAAAAAATATAACTAAATAAAGCATCTGTTTGAAAAATATGTATGTAAGGCTGAGTTTACATCTGGCATTTCTTGTGTGTCAAATCCCAAAAAAAAGCGTAACCACTAATTACTAATGAAAAACTGTTTGATCCAGACATGTATTTATTGATTTAAACTATTTCAAATCTTGTTAGATTCTATAAAATTGTCTATTAGTTATGTATGAAACTGTTTTACTTAATAAATACATATGTACGTGTCAAAAAGTTTTTCATTAGTAATTAGTGGTTACGCTTTTTTTTACGCTTGTGTGGCACATTGCACACAGATGTAAACCCGGCCTAAGAAGCATGATTCAAATAAAACAAAGAAAGTAAAAAAACAAAGTATGTATGTAGTATGTACGCAAAAAAAAAATCAACAAACAACATACACCTTATTAATATCCCAGGCATCATCATCATCCCAGGAAAAAACCGCAACTCAGCATAAAAAAACACAGAAAAACAACATCATTATAACCATAATTAACAAATCCAACTTTTAAAATAAAATTGAACACAAGAAAAAAAGCCTCAAAGCAAATGGAACAAACAATCAGTTAATTTTTAGCAAAAAAAAAAAAAAAAAAAAAAAAAGTAGAGCCATAACTGCCTGCCTGAAACGGTGCGTTTCCCACATTGAAAGTTTATCATAAAAAAATTAGTTTTTCTCCCTCTTCTTATTAACTACATTATGCGAACAGGGAGCAACATCCAACTTTTGCTCCACTGCGTCTCCACAAAAATAAGCACAATGTGCGTCATTAATGTCTAGAGAAAAAAAAACAGAAATTTGTTTATTGTTTTTTAAACAATTGAGGGGGGCTACCATTCAACCATGCCACATCATCATTTGCTTTTACAACTTCATTCTAACGAGGGTTGTTGTCTAAATGACGGCAAATGATTAGAGTAGTTAGGTGCGCTTTATTAAACTCAAGTTGTGTATGAGCATTATTAGTAAAGCAAAATGTGAAAATTAGATGCAATTTTAATTAGAATTTTGTGCTTTATTAAAAGGTCCCACACTTTTTTAGACTTTTATAGAGTTTATACAAACGGGGTATAAAGGCAATCAAAGGGGTAGCAACACAAAAGAGAATTGAAGAAAAATGTAGGGGAAAAAGTCATCGTGTAAATCACGTATTAGTTATATTGAAAGCAAAATAAGAAAATTTGTTTTTGTTTTCAATATAAGTGAGCGATAGATAGTTTCTTGTCGACATCGTGGGCCAGGCCGTTATTTATCTAATGATTACATTGAAACTGCACCGTATTATCTTCATACCGCATTACCATATTTAATACTAATTTATCGAAGACAATCAAAACTGATCGGCTTTGCGTATTAATATTGGAAACAAAAACAAAACAAAACACTCAGAATTTATGATTGTCTTCAATAAATTGGCAGATAATATAGAATTGTCGTTCTTATACGTCATCTAAAAACGAAACTCAAGTAATAAAAGCCTCGAATATCCACTTATTTATAGAAAAATGAAAGCAAATTTTAAAATATTCTCTCTACAACAGCCAATCTAAGCTGCAGCTGAATTTTGACAGTAAGTATTGGCTTATGTAGCTGCTTGTTACCTGAGCAATCAATCAAAGACGAATCTTGATATTCTAAGGCCCAATAATTGATTTCTGAATTAACCCCCTGTTTGTGTAAAACGTTTGAGTTAAAAATCTTGGCGCTTTTGTAATAGACTAAAGGAAACTTGTACAACTTTTATTTAATCTAATACAGAAACGCCAAGATTTCTAACTCAAACGTCTTACACAATCAGGGGGTAAATTTCATTTATATAATTGCCACTTAAATTTAAGTTGCACTCAAGTATAGTTTAATTTTTTGAGTAGTTAACTAGAGTCCTTATTAAATTACGTTGAAAGTACGGCAACTCTAAGAAAAATTCCAAATAACAGCTGTTTAATATAATAAGAAATTTTGGTTTAGCAACGTATAGAAAATCAAAATTGCCCACAAACACATTTTATGAAACAAAAAAGAGCGTCAGAATGCATTTTTCTATTTATTTATTTCATGATATTCAACTATATATTGTATATGTTATATATTTATGAAAATTAAACAAAATTCTTTTTAATACGACCACATGATATTCATGTATATGTACATGTTTTCAATAAACGCAAACAAGCACAATAACAAGGCGCATTCATATCGTTATCTCGATTAAGCAGTTGATGATCAGCTGTTAATTTCTCTTGTATCAAAATAAAGCAAAACGTTCGGAAATTCTCTGACAGCATTTAGCACTTACAAATATACAAGGCGAATAAGCAGAGTTGCAAATCGAGACCTCCGGGTATGACTTCGCCTTGCACGAAAACTTATGGTATGCTCATAAAACTTAAATAGAATTTAAATACGCAACATTGAGCATTTACGTTTTATTTGTACTGAAAAAAAGAATTTGGTATTTAAATAGCATTTATAGATAAATGACACTTAGTTGAGAAGTCATTTGATGGGCCTGAGAGCTATTGATGGAATATAAAAGAAAACATTTAGGCAAAATTATTCCCTTATTACTGCAGGTTTGCTGAAACCATAGATTACCGATGACAGCAGCAGCCAATATAGGCCACGAAAAATCGTTTATTATTATGGTCTGATAGTGCAAAGAATTTACGATAATGACGCACGACATGCTGCAACTTACAGTTACATTCTTTGTGTGTCACAAACTTGTGTTTGTACTTTCTTTTTAGGTCTGATAATTCTAGAAGCACCCTCGTATACCGCTATTTAAATCCCTCATCTTACGTTTCTTTACAGTTTTTTTTTTGTTTGTTTCTTAAATGAAATTTAAAACATATTTATAAGATATAAAATGTTATTAATTGTCATAGTCAAAACAACTCTGCTGTAGTTTAATATCTGCCAAAAGTTTTTAAATTGAAATGTTGTGGGTTTGCTTTTTTCTTTTCTATTTTTTTTTTTTGCAAAATATTTGCCAAAAAATAATTAAGTTTGTAAAAATCTAAACAATTGAAACCAGGTCTTGGTCATTGTGTGCCACAAATTTGACATACATATATTTTTGTTTTTATACATACATATATATTTTTTTTATATTATTGTTACGTTTCACTTCTTTTTAAAAGACATTTTTAATGAAATTCATATTTTTTTTTGCAAAAAAAAAACATCAGCATTAAAAAGCTTTGAACTACATTTTAGATATTGAAATTATAATAAAAGAAATTGCTATTTAAACAGACATCATTATTGGAAAATTTTCCAAGCATTTCCTTATTATTCTTTACCAGGTATAATATTTATTTTTTAAAAGCACTTGTTCATTTGTGTGCTCCCGCACTCCTTTTAAGGTTAATTAGGCATAGTTTGTTTAAACTTTAAAGCAAACTGTCATTTAATGTCTATTTTTTTATCTTCTTAACTTATTGACAGAAATTTGTGATTGCATATCCTTGGCCATATGAACAAAACTCAAATAAGTAAGGAATTTGTTGGAAGAAAAAGGAAAAACGAATTGTTTGGTTAAAATGCCAAAGTTGGTCAGTGAAGATTTTTTTTTTTGTTCTTGCTACTTTTTAGTGATGTCAAAGATGACATGTGGAAAATTATATGTATGAGAATAAGACAATACAATACAAGCGATTTTATTTAATTTTTCTTTTTCATCAGTTTCTTTACATTGTTCAAGCTCATTTACCATAGATGGTTGAAAAAGGAGAAGATAAGAGTGGCTATGCACTGTAAAGGCAAAAGAAGAAAAAAATTAAAGAAAATTTAACAATTGAAATTATTATTTAATAAAGGGTGTTTTTTATTGGGGTATAGAACTTTAAGTTGGCATCACTTTTTTAACTGGCGGCTATTTTGTCAGCTGTCAAGTGATTAATATTTAGTTTGGTTTGCCATTTCATCATGAACAGGTTAACAAAAGAACAACGCTTGCAAATCGTGCAAATTTATTTCGAAAATAATGGTTCAGTTCGAGAAGTTTACCGCAAGCTCCGTCCATTTTATGGTCGACATAATCGTCCATCAGAGCAATTAATTCGGTTAACCATAGATCGTTTTCGCACTACGTTTACTCTATGTGATGATACGCATCCGCAGAGACGTCGAACAGTGCGCACCGAAGAAACAATTGCCGCTGTAGAGCAAAGTGTTGAAGAGGACCCGAATGAATCGATTCGCCACCGTGCACAGCAATTGGAGCCAACTAACCGACTATTTTGTTCCCGAATTGGATGGCATGAATGTGGATGAGTTGTGGTTCCAACAAGACAGCGCTACATGCCACACAGCGCACGTCACAGTCGATTTATTGAAGGAAACACTCGATGAGCGCATAATTTCGCGGAATGGACCTGTCAATTGGCCACCAAGATCGTGTGATTTGACACCATTGGATTATTTTCTTTGGGGATATGTGAAGTCGCTCTTCTACGCCAACAAACCAGAAACGTTAGGGGACTTGGAAGCCAACATTCGTGGCGTTATTGCCAACATACGGCCCCATATGCTCGAAAAAGTGGTTGAAAATTGGACCTGTAGAATTGGCTTTATTCGAGCCAGCCGCGGCGGCCACATGCCCGAAATCATATTTAAACATTAATGGCATAAAATTATCCTTCCAATAAAGCCAAATTGATGGACATTAAAACGATTTTCTTGTGTTTTATTTCAATTCAAAGTTCTATACCTCTTAAAAAAACACCCTATAAAAACGAATGCTAACTCCAATGCGAAAATATATGTGATCGTATCATCGCTTAAAGTTGGAAGCTTTAAAAACGCACAATTTGTGGTACTTTTTAGCATCATTAGTGAATAAGTACGAAATTAAGACATTAGAAATTTTAATTCTAATTTTTTTTTGTTTGTGTGTAAAGCCTACAGTACACGGCATGTAAAAAGCCACATGCGTATGTGGCAATGACGTCGCGTGAATTTTCAGCATGTTATATAATTTGTATAGTATTTTTGTTCAAAAATACTTATGCGGCACATGTACTCGAATAGAAGCAGCAGCTTGGGCAGCTTATCTGTAAGCACGTTAATATCTACATATACATATGTTGCTAGTACACGACATGTAGCGTATGTAGCATCGTGATGACGTCAAAATTACGTCAGAGCCACATGCGCATGTGGTGTTTTACATGCCGTGTACTGTAGGCTTAACACACGGTGCTTCAGTTGAATTTTGGCGCTTATGCAAGCCACAGACCTTGCGAGCGTTGGTACAACACGTTGGGTTATCAAGTTGTGTGTTTTGGACACAAACTATAAAACAACGTGTGCAACATTAGCGCACAACTTCATTTCACAAAAAAAAATTTTGAGTAAACATGACATCGGGTACTACTGCGCATATTGTAGTCGATGATTTTTTTGTTGCAAAACGAAGAAGAATAATGTAAAAAAGTGCAGAAAAAAATGTGCTAAAAAAATTTCATTTATATAAAAAGAAACATATTCTAACAACTAAATTTTAAAAACACTAAAAGAAAGTGAGCCAAAAGACTACAAAAATTACATTTGCATAACATTTTAAACGCACATTTGAATTCGTGCGTGACGTTTTTTTATATGACACTACGAAAATAAAGACAAAATGAAATGAAGTTGTACAACATACTCCTAAATTATACAACATGTCTATACAACTTGCCAAAAGATCAAATCTTTTTAATCTTTCATACAACCGAGACACAACTTCATACAACGATCCCACACACTTTACAATCTCATACACAACCTGCACATTTTGTACCAACGGTAGCAAGGCCTGTGGCTTGCTTTAGAGTTTGTAGAACATTTCAACAGATTAGAGAGATATCCGTTTAAGTGTACTTATTTGATTTATTTGAAAAAAAGGACCCACTTTAAAATATTTTTTAACATGATTCCACGCAGGATTTTACATAAAACTACGTAGGCCAATTCCCTACAAGAATTTACAAAAAGTACCCGAGGGCATAATATTACCTTAATATAGAAAGGCCCTAACTAATTGTTTTGTGAATTCGAGATTTTTGCATTTTCCGATCTATAAGGAGTGTTCCTCTATCGAAATACAGTTAGAACAACGATTAAAAAATTCTTACGAGATATTTTGTTAAACTTTCGTTCAAACAAATGAGAAGTCTAACTAATATTATTATTGAAACAAAAGTTCAATAACCAAATTTTTATGTTATTTTCTTACTTTACCATTACAACATAAATATCGAGCCATAACCGCTAAAAAGGCTTAAGCGACACAATTTCGAACCTTATTTTTTTAAGAAAATCGATAATAATTGGCGCCACATACCGGGTTGACTTTATTTTAGCTCGAATTGTAGTTATAAGAAATATGTAATTGAAAATAAATCTAAAAACCATAACAGCTATACATTGCTTAAGCAAGAATAGATTGTTGCCGAACAAGATTTTTTTTTTGCTTAAATTTTGCTGTTAATTTTTAATTGCTTTAAATCAAAACATGTTCTAAAAATAGTTGTATATTTCAAAATAAAATGTATTATTATATTTATGTTTTGTTACTGCCTTTAAATTGTAGAAAATATTTGCTTTGTTAGTGATATATTTCGTCTATTACGTAAAAATATTAAAGGGGACTGAAAAATCGTTACAACCAAACTTCACTGTTTAAAAAAAAAATACATTGAAAACAATAATAACACAAGTATGTATATAAAATTTTGTTTTCTGTTTCCAATTTTCTGGCTTCCTGGAGCTGGCGAACAAAACTAGACATGTCCTCAGTAAATTATTTCTATTTTTTGGCTCTCCAAGTATACATCTGTGAAGTCACAAAATATTTTCATTAAAAACTAGTTCGATCTTGCCTTAAAAAATGACCGAAAACTGACCTTTCCTTGCTAGTCTCTATCTAGACTGTTCAGTAATTTGCCTCTCCTGTAAAAAACAGTTACAAAACGGGACTAGTCTGGTTTTGTTAGCCAGCTCCTCAAATATTTGTGAATATTTTACGTTTTAGCAAAATGTGAACTGTTCTATTGCAAATTTATGTAAAATCTTCAAACTAAAATTAAAAAGAAATACATATGTTTCTTTATCAAGGGCTATAATAGAAAATATTATGTACTTTATGTACTTTATTATAATTAATTAAATATCTTTAAAAGGCCTTAACTCATTCTTTTTTAAATTGAAAATTTTTTTATTTTTCAATATATTAGATGTTCTTCTATCAAAATATATAAAAAACTCGATTTAAAAAAATAATAATGAGTTAGAGCCTTTCTCTATTAAGCTAACGATATGTAAATATTTATTTTTTTAAATTAATTTTCCTAATTGCTGTCACACGTTAATAATTTAACCTGGTTGATTATAATTACCATTAAAGCTTAACTTTTATATTAAGTGCCAAGTGCTTTTACCAACAACAACAGCATGAAATTAATTATTCCAAGCGCCATGGCATGATTAAATTAAAATGCGTTAAGCGTTTTTAATAAAGCAGCTACAAAAAAAATGTATATTTTTCAAACTACTCGTACGTACGAGTACATGTAAAGGAAAAACATAATAAATGTTTTGTAATCATTTAAATGATGGACGACAACATGACACTTGTAGTGGCTCATGATTTTATTACTGTCGTGTCGTTGTTTTATTTATTTATTTTTTTTTTTTTTAATTTTTTTTTAATTCGTTTTGGCTAATGATTGCAATAAGGTTTAACAATTTAATAAATATGTTTAATTTTAATTAAAAAAAAAACTAAAATTGACACTACATGTTTTCAAATGAAACATGCTTAAATATTGGTTTTGAACTGATAATTTGGTAAAAAAAATGGCTGTAGAAAAAGGTTTACAATACAATTAAATTATATAAAAAGTTATTTAAAACAATATGCCAAAATGTTTTAATACAAATGCCAAATAATATACTAATAATTGAAGCTAAAGTTTAACTGAAAAATAAACATTTGCTTTTTTTTAATTAACAAACTTAATAGCACAATTCACAACCTTGTGCAAATGGTCTTGCATCGTAGCAAGTGCAAAATGATATATGTAGTAAATTGATACTCACCATTTAAGAATTTTTAGTGGTTAGTATCAATATACCATTTTGCACATGCTAAAGGTGGAATCAGACGTGACATAAAACAGCCGTTCGAACCAAACTAATGGGCAACACTGTAGCCGAATATAGGTGACTCGCCATAACGCCATAGCCATTACCATTGAAACCAATTGAGTTTTGGTTTGGTTATGGATATAGCATTATGGCCATGTCACGTCTAATTGCACCTTAAGATGTCAGACCATTTGCGAAAGATTGTGAATTTTGCTAATGTGTTTTTTTTAAATTAATCCTGTTACACACTTTATTGAAAAGATTACAACAAGTTACACGTGCTAACAAGAAAAAATAAAAATAGGAATCATGTAGCAGAAATGTTTTACAAGCAGGGATGGACAACTCAGAATTAATAAAATTAAATGCTGGAGATGAACACATCAAAAGTGAAATTATAACTGATTATTTATTTATTTATAATTCCCTCTAATTTTATTAAGCTTGAGGTCTCTTGTTTTTATATTTAAAAATTTTTTTTTTATATTTTGATATTTCACCACTTCTTTGAGGAGCTTCTTCAGGAAGCCTTGAGCTTAACAAAATTAGAGAATATTATAATTAAAAATTGGTAAAAAAAAATTTATTTTTAAGAAGTAACACTCAGGCAATGAATGCCTACTACTATTAGTAAGTGTTACCTCCTTTAGGAAAAAGGATGGTGATGGAGAAGACATACGGTGAAGGAAGAGACTCGGAAAAGCTTCATTCTTTTACATTTCTGATTTTGCACTTTTTTAATAATGCAGTCTTGCAGCGCCTCTGGTGTTAAATGAGGCGCATTATATATATATATTTTTTTTTTGAAGCTGTGATTAGTAGTGTTTTTCATACGGGATTTCCCGGGAAAAATTTCCCGGGATCGCGCACATTTTCCGGGGAAAAAAAATCCCGGGAAATTTGTGCGGGAATTCCCGGGATTTTTTTTATTATTTTGTTATGGAAATTTTAGTTTGTATGTAGCAAAATAGCTAAACCTATACAACAACTAAGGGCGAGTTTACATCTGGTACACATGTTATCTGAGACTTAGAGGTCTTTATTTGCCGAAAGCGGAACGAGACTTTTAAAATTTAATTCTACAACAATTCGTAAAAGTAAAAACAGAAATGCACAAGGAAATAAAAGAAAACTTACAAAATAATAACAAATTCTCTTTGGTAAAAAGAACGATTCTATTAATGCTTATTCTGTACTAAAGTCTTATTATATCAAAATTCTAAAGTATGTACCCACGTTTGTTAAGACTACTGTAAGTTGATATTTCCAAAATGTGTGTTTTGTACATCAAATGTTTTTATTAAAATATCACATACTGATCCACGTTACATCTGAAAATGAAGCTAGAAGTGCTAGCTCTTATCTTAAATTTATTATTTCTGTCATGTGATGGAAAACATCACCAAATTATCCAACTGATTCGAAATACATAGCAAAATCTATAAAAAAAAATATTAAAATAAATCGAAATATACAAAAATGTTTTAGGGATGCACGCACATACAATTAAAACGAATCGAAAAAAGCTGCATATTCAAATACTCATTTCATTCGAATAAAACATATTGTGATAATTTTTCATATCCTTTTGCTTTTACTTCATAGAAATGTTTATCTGTTTTCCTACTAAGTCAGAAGCTCATATTTTTTAAATTAGGTTGCATTACTTCAAGATAATAAAAATTTATTTAATAAAATAACAAATTATTTGAAAACCTGAATGAAATTGTATTCGATTTTGTACATCATACTTACTTTTTAAAAAATATTTTGTAAGATTTTTTTAATAATATAATTTGTTTTTTTTTTTGCGTTAATACAATGCAAATTGGGCTTTGCATTTACATATAATATTTGTATTTATGCGTTACTAATATATAAAGAACTGAAAAGTTATTATTTTTTGACTAATAGTCGGGTGGTTATTATTTTAAATATAATCAGCCTTATTTATAAAACTTAAAAAGTCTTTATAAAGTTTTTTAAAAATCAATTTTCATACAAAATTTTTCTTAAAAAGCCTTTCTAAAGCCTTTTTAAGTTTTATTAATAAGGCTGAATGTTTATAATACGTTATTATTTAATTGATTAAAAAATATTTTGTATTAGTTTGCATTGGGCGGGAATTCCCGGAATTCCCGGGAAACCAAAAAGTCCTTCCCGCTTTCCCGGGAAATGAAAAAGTCCGGGAAAAGAAAAACTCCAGTGCTTAGTAGCCTTCTTCTACTGGTTATTTTACTTCGCCGATGATTCTGCTACACAAAGAAGGAGGGCGCTCTGATGTTACATTAGGATTAGTATCTGCTGAAGTCGCTATAGTTCTGTGACCAGTGACTATGCCTTCATCACTTGAACTTTCCTACAACAACTGATACAAAGAACACTAATGTACATTTTCATGGTGTTGTTATTTTTAATGACTGTTGGATACAGGGATTGAACCCAGTACCTGCTTTTTTCTAGTCAACATGCTCTAACTACTTCAGCCAACGCCATCTTGTACATAAGTGAAATTCCCTGCATGCAGTGGAAATGTTCAAAAACGCAGATATGGGCAACTCAGCAGTATTAAATGTTTCCTATAAATGCTAGAGATGACAAAGCTCATGTGATAGCAAGAATGAGAAAATTTTTTTTAAGCCCACTCGCGCATGAGCGTGAGTATTAAACAGCATGAGTGAATTTTCCTACAGGTCTATATTTTTGTAGAGCATTTCAGCTGACGTCCCCGTATAAGAGTAGGCCCGTTTTACGAAAAGGGTAAAAAACGCTCATTAGAAGAGGAACTATTATAGGCTTGCAATATTCCACAAAAATCATGCTCGTGGAATTATTCATATTTGCTGAACACATCACATACATACCTAAAGTGCAGGGGTTACATGACTTCCGGTGTTGATTCAACATAACAACGTTGGGTGGAGCTTCATGGGTAAACTTCCAAAAAGCCGGTGTTCTTTCCTGCCAAAAACGAGTCGTTAAAGTCTATTTTTTTTTAAATTATATTTTGTTGTACAGTGCATTTTGTAAGTAAATTCCTCCCCCTTTTAATCATAAGCAAAATCAATATATTAAGAAGTAGTTTTTTTTTCTTTAATTATTTGCTATTTAAGGTTTTTGCTAGTTTATTTAGATATATCATGAGTCATTTCTTGTTTCTTTTTAATTTTTCTAATATATATATGAATTGCAAATAAAATGAGTGGGCTTTGAATGATTATTATTGAAAAAATGGCACAAATTTCCTATAATTGTCATCATTAAATGAAATAAATATTTTATTTTTATCCTACGCGGTATGTTTAAAAAATTGCAATAATACAACACTGGAAAACATTTTTTTTGTTAAATGTTTCACAATTTTTCGCATGCTACGCAATTGTTAAGAAAGTAGAACACGCTTATTTGCATGTTACAAGTTATAAATCTTAAACGAGTATTATGCCCTGGCGGTACTGTGAAAATCAGCTTAACTCTGCTAATTATGTAAGTGCGAGCAAGTCATTTGTAATGCGCTCAGTGCTGCGTTAAGGTAAGATCACACGAAACTTTGGGGTAACTATTCCTTTTCTTCTCCCTCGATCATACACTAGAAAGCAGTTGAGTTTCATTTATAAAATTATTTTCAGTGTAACGCATAGCTGAAAGCCGATTGATTACCTAAATACATCGAAAACTGCTACAGAAAAGCTTCATAAAATATCTTCTTCTTCTTCTAATGAATTTTACCAGGGAGAGCTATTTAAGAAAATACTTCAACTTTACAGACACACCACGCAAATCAATTGAGTCTTCGACAATGAGAATGATAAATCTAGTAGCAGAGACGGCATGATTAAATTGAATTATATATTTATATTTGATCTATTTTTATAATAAAAATTAAATGCAGAATTCAATATTAATCACTTCCTAAGTAAGACACCCATACATATTTCCCTCATGAATATATATATATATATATATATCTACTGCTGAAGAAGAAAACAAATATTAATCACAAACAAGTGATGACGATTATAAAAATCTATATTACGTTAGCAAAGAAACCGCAACAGATTCTTTTAATTATTAAAAGATTTACTTTGTTGGGTGTTTTTTTTTTTGTTGTTTTTGCTGTAAATAACTACAACAAAATTATCAGCAAAATTTTATTTAAAAAGAAAAAAAAATAGATTGTGATATTATTTTTATGGCGCCGCATGGCAATCATATTAGTTTTTCATTCTTATAGTCTCATCTGTTTAATTTTTCTAACATACATACATTCATATTTTTTTTCGTTATAGTCCCTTTTTGCTTGGTTTAATTTTTCTCTGCGTAGACAAATGTATCAGCATCATCAGCCATCGATGAAATATGTATTAGACCCCTGCACAAGACCACTTAGAAGAACTTTTAAGACATGAGGCAAACAGCGAAATCTTCTAAAACAAACGCTAAACAACACTGTTTGCAAGAAATTTGTTTCAGTTATTGCAGGTATAGGAGTAAAGAAGAAAATACTTCGAAGCGGAAGAATTTGTGATGCCTGCGTCTTCATACGCATGGGGGCGTATAGGAACGTCATACATGTACACACGTTGTGTGTATGATATTTTATTTTTCTGTTTGCACATAAAAACTCACACATGCATTGAAATTAGTTGTATGTACTTGCTTTAAAAAACCTAT
The DNA here is from genome assembly GCA_949987645.1 of Tachina grossa. Lineage (NCBI taxonomy): Eukaryota > Metazoa > Arthropoda > Insecta > Diptera > Tachinidae > Tachina > Tachina grossa. Next base: position 35,628,050 of record OX465275.1, read on the forward strand.
ATTTAACACATAATAGCTTGCCATCTATATCTTGCACTCACACTCAAACATACAATATGCAAAATAAAAAGCACAATCGCATCAACACTACTTCTTTTGAGTGTTTGTTTAGAACAAGAAGTCTTCGCGACATCGCTTAAAAACGTTCATATACACGTAAATTTATCGTTTTTCGCCTATTAAATAGGCTTGGGTCGAACTCGTTCACTAGTTCATTTTTGCCACAAACCAATGATCAAACCTATGTAATTTAAATGGGTTTGATCATTGGTTTGTGGCAAAAATGAACTAGTGAACGAGTTCGACCCAAGTCTACTATTAAACGACATCATTTATTATTGGTTTAATATAATAGTGCTACGACAAAACATTTAAAAAACAAGATGTATTTACATTTCAAGACTGTTTGCGCAGCCCTTTACTATATATGAAGTATTCATGCCTTATTCTAGGTGAGACCCACCACTACCTACTAGTGTTGTCATTCGAACAAAAATTATTCGAATATTTGAACAACTTTTTATCATATTTGTTCGAACGAACAAAAATTTTCAATTTAGAATAAAAAATTATTCGAATCATTTATGTCGAATATTCGAACAATTTCCTTAACTACTTGTATAAAAAGATTTTTTGGGTTATCTGGGGTTTTTAAATGATTTTTTCCAAAAAATTAATAACATATTAAAAATGTTTGTAAATGTGTGTAAATACCTATACTTTTTAACTAATTTTGTTTCAGTTTTTAACTCCCGACAAAAAAGGGGTGCTATAAGTTTGTATGTAGTTTGTATCTGTGTATCTATTTGTATGTTAGAGTCGACGTACAGACCAAACGGTTGGACCGATTTTGATTTAGTTTTCCTGTTTGAGGGTGGCATTGGCTGAAGAAGTTAGCACGTTGACTACAAAAACGAAGGTTTTAGGATCGAGCCCGCTATCTGACAGTCATTAAATAACAACACGACGCATTTTTCTGATGTGCATTACAGTCCCTTTCTATCAGTTGTTGTAGAAAAGTTCAAGTGATGAAGGCATAGTCACTGGTCACTGAACTATACCTACTTCAAGAGATACTAATCCTTATGTGTAGCAGAATCATTCGCGAAGTAAAATAACTACTAAACTGCTACTAAACACAGCTTCAAACAAATTAATGCGACTCACTAACGCCAGAGGCGCTGCAGCACTACATTATTAAAAAAAACGTGCAAAAAGCAGAGCTATAAAAAAAGGAGCACTCCTCTATCTATTCCTTCACCACCTATATTTTCTGTTACTATCCCTTTCCTTATAATAGTAGTAGGCAATCATTGCCTGATTGTTACTTCTCTTTAAAAATAAAATAAAAAATTACTTGTTCGAGAGTGTTCTTAGCTATGTTTAAAGAAAATCTGTCCAGCCGTTTAGGATATATCACATTTTTTAGATATATTCTGTTGATCTGCGTGTCTTTGACGCCGTAGCTCCCCAACGTCTTGGCAGATTTTAATTTTGCTTTGTTTTCGTTTTAATGGTGACATGATCGTATATCTTCTAATTTATACTTGAAGAAAACCGGTCTAGTCGATTGGAATTTATCATATTTTTTTATTTAATCTTTTATTTTTTGCGATTCTGTTACTTCAATAGTATACAATTTTAAAGTTTTGTTATTAACATTCCTAAATTTGTTATTGAAATTATTTGTTTTTCTTGTGTAATGAAATATTTTTCGTTTGTTAATAAAAAAAATTAATCTAATACACATACGTGTCGGTTTTTGCAAACTTTTTTAAGATTATTCGAATATATTTTTTTATTCTTTGTTCGTTCGAATATTCGAGCAAAAGTTCAAAATTATTCGTCTGTTCGAACAAGAAAAAAATTATGAAATTTTATTCGAACAAACATAAAAGACGAATAATTAACAACACTACTACCTACATACACTCATACTTGCATGTGTATTTGCTTCTATGACTGTGCAAACCCATTTAACCACCCATTTCTTGTTGTTGTACACTACAAATTTTTCAATTTCTTTGCTTCAGGGCAGCAAAAGAAAAAAATCCACATTTATGACACACAGCTGTGGTGTCATCTCGTTTTGTGATTTTTTTTTTGCTCGTTTTGTCAACTGAAGTTTTTATGTGTTTTATAAACAATATTTTTATTTAACTTTATTTTGAACGTATAAGGAATTTATGGTAGCAGCAGTAGCACAGCCACTTCCTTTATCGGCAGCAACCACCATCCAACCAATACCACCCAAACGTTTTGAGTCACATTGTTATTTAAATTTTTATGCTGCTCCAAAAACCAATATTGATCGGTTGGTTGGTTGGTGGTGGTGCGCTTTTGTGGAATGAATGAAATAAAAACAGCAGCAGTAAAAATTGTGAAAACGTCAGTGTGTCTATAAATTTTTTGCTCGTTTAAATTTTGCTAAATCTTTCTTTTGTTTTTTTTTTTTTTGGGAAAAACTTTTTCCTTGTGCTTTGGTTTTTGTTGCCTTTCTTTGTGTAATAGAGACACCATAATTTGTTAAAGTGTAAATTTTTGTTTGTGTTAGTAAAAATGTTTTATGTGAGTTTTTGCGTTTGCATTTGCCTTTGTGTTTGTGAATTTTGGCGCCATCTGTTTTGTAATGGAAATTTTTTTTACTCTTACTTTACTCAATTTATAATTATTTTTGTGTAATTGACTACAGGCTGATTTGTAAAAGGTTAGCATAGATATTTAAAAGTTTTGTTTTCGTGGAGGGGGACAAGTGAAACAAGAATTAATAATATGTAATTTGTTTGAAAGTGAAATCTCTAATGTTTTCGATAACACGTGCAGGTATGTTAAAGGAAAAATTGGAGAAAGGAGGACTCTTTCTTAAACCGTGTTTTTTTTAGCAAAGCTAGAACAACTTAAGGCTCAATCAGACGTGACATAACCATAGCCATAGAAAACAGCCGTTCGAACCAAACTAATGGGCAACACTGTATTTGATTATAGATGACACGCCATAATGTCATAAATCTCACCATAGAAACCAATTGAAATTTGATTTGGTTATGGCTATGGAATTATGGCTATGTCACGTCTAATTTAAGCTTTAGATGGTCGGTGCGAAAGTTCTTGAATAAAGACTTTCTTGCTTGAAGTCTAGTAATGAGTTTCTTAAACAGAAACGAAATGAATATAAATCAGAGAATGATGAAAGTGTCGTTTTGAGAATTGGCCGCCAAACAACTATGAATGCGTGCAGTTAAACAGAATACGTGCAAGTATAAATATCCAGTAACTATGTAACAGATTTTTTAAATAACCAGCACAAACGACAACTAAAATTTATAGACTGTATGACCTACAATCACACGCATGAGCATAAAAATACTTAAGCTATTAATCGGCTACACATGCGAGTATACAGGGCTATTTTATTTACACACACGCATAAAGCACGTTTTCAAGCAGCCACGCACGCACACACACACACACATTTACCATTTCATTTTACAAATGAATGCATAATGGCGAATGATGAATAAACATCCCGAGTATTATGCGTTTAATTTTTTTTGTCCGACTAAATATCCATACTCTGAGTATAAGCATACTCCGGCTAAAAGTATGAGAGACAGTCAATACGCTTGATACGCATGTGTCTTTCTATTTTTAATTGTAGAGTAATTTAGTTTTTCGCATAAACGAGGTAGAAATTATCTTTTATGTTGGAATCGCCTATAGTCATAGTTGCCTGATAGAAAATATGTGAGCGTGCGAATTGTTTGTGCTAAAATAAGTTTTTTTTGGTGAGAAAAATGAGAGTAAATTAAACTTGCAGTTGTTTGAATTTTTGTTTTTATAAATAACCAATAAATACCAATAACTTAAGTAAAATGTAAAAAGCTAATAATCAACTCAACAATTTAGTGTATGAATTCGAAATTAAATTTACTCACAGCGCTCTGGATACTATTACAATGCCTTTTTAAAATATCTTCCCTATTATTTTTTAATATTTCATTACATAAAATGCATTGCATATTGCGAAAAGCATTTTTTTTATCACGAAATTGTTCTTAGCTTCCATAATTAGTTAATTTTTTTTTTTGGTGTAAAAATTTATTAAATTTTAACTTTAATTTCGTTCGTGCTTAAGCAAAATTCTTAATTTTCAAATAAAAATTTTTAAAAATAAGTGGTCATTTTTTTGGTACAGTTTATAAAGTTTTATATGAACACCTAACGCCTTAAAATAGGCTTTGAAATTTTTGGCAATAAGACATGTTATCAAGCCACTTTATACCCTGTTGCCACAAGTCAGTTAGCCGACACGACTGGGTTGTGGAAACAGGAGGTTTAAAAGGAAAATTGAAAAAAGTTGAAAGTGGTTATTGGTGCTCATACCAATTATATATAAGGGCTGCAACGCACAAGCCAGTTCAGACAATTGAGAACCAGGATTAGGTACTACTATTACGATTTTAAGTACCGAAAATCGTAATATTTATCGATGTATTTATTTGCTTGCAGTAACGAAAATGATATTTAATTATATATCATGTGACATTTCTGCATAAAAAAATGCAAAAATAAGCGAAAAGTACAAAGAAGTATTAAAAAAGCAGCTTGTAAATTTAGTTTTTTTTTTACTTTAACCGACAATATGTTAGTGAATAGCAAAGTAAAAAAGTTTTCGTTATATTTGTTATAGGATTATATTAAATCGTAATAAAAAGTTCGGAATACCGAATATAAACTGACGATAGAGTTTAGATACGTATGCCCATTTTTTCAGTTGGTAATCAAGCTGTAATTATTTTTAAGTTCTAATTAAATACGAAATTGTGTTTCTGTGTGCATAATTAAATAATAATTAAATGCCCAATCTTGTGTAATTAAGTAGTGTTTAAGTTTTATGAGCGCACCATATGTTTTTATGCGTGTGTGCGTTTATTGCAAACATACACATGAACATCATGTGGTTGGGTTGAAAACATCATGTGGTCGTATTAGGACGAATTTTGTTTAATTTGCATAAATACATAACATAAAAAATTCATAGTTTCATATCATGGTATAAATAAATAGAAAAATGCATTCTAATGCTCCTTTGGTTTCATAAATTGTGTTTTATGCAATTTTAATTTTCTGCATTTTGATAACCTAACTTTTTTGTTTATGTTAAACAGCTGTTCTTTGGAAAGCTTTCCATAATATTTGGAAATTTTTGAGTGCTGCCATACTTTCAACGTAATTTAATTTAATAACTTGAATTAACCACTGAAAAAATGATATCGTATTTAATTACAACTTAATTTTAAATAAAAATTAGCTAATTACGTACTTAATTTTTAAGTTAAAAACTGGTGATTAATATGTATCTCTTAACAGTCATTCATTCCTGTGCATGCATTTGGATTTGTCATGCAATGGACTACATCTACTACATGCTTGTTGAGTTAAAATTCATAAATTCAATTAATTCAAACAAGAATTATTAACACAAATATATAATAGCTAGAAAAATTCTGGTAAAATGAAATTATTCCTGGAAAACAATTTCTAGTTCCGATTCTAGTTTATGTTACACAAGTCATTACCCTTAAAACAGTCTAAGCTAAAAGCTCCAAGGTCAAAGATTAAATACACTAATATATACATATACGTATATATGTATATACATATATATATATATTTTTTCTGCATTAACTTAAAAACAAACCGTTCACCTCTATTTCGTATTTCAATACGTCTTTTAGTGAATTTAAATTATTTATCGTTTAAAGTGGACAAAAAAAACGTCAGCGTAACTTGTACTTAAATAAACGTCAGACCAAATGAAATAAATTCCAATAACAGCAAAGCACAAATTTAAAAAAATAAATACATGCATATATCAGATTACACAAAAAAAAAAAAAACAAAACAAGATATTTAGCATACCCAAATATTTTATATATTTTATTAAAAAAAAAAATTAATTAAAATATTGTATTTTATTTTTCGTGTTCATTGGCTTATTTTAATTTCAGTTTCAACTTAACTTAGCTGACACCTGTTGACACTTTGTTTTTGCGTATGTAATTTATACAAGCAGTACGAGTCCCCCCAGTCCCAGTCCGCAGTCAAAGTCAAACGAATGAAATGCTAAATATATACAAAATTTCTGATGTATTGAATTTTGTAATGAATTTTGAATTTTGTTTTCTCTCTCTCTCTCTCTCTATCTCTCAGGCTGTTGATATGGGTTTCGCTGCTTAATGCAAAAAAAAAAAAAAAAATAATACAAAAGTAACAAAAAAAAAAAATACATAAATAAACATTAAATAAATTGGCACATTGACTTATCGAATTTCAAGCAAAGCCAGCAAATAAGCACAAATTTTTTTTTCAATTAAAAGAAACCTTTGGAAAAAGTTTTAAAGCTTGAAACTATTTTTGCTTTCTTTACAAAACTTGATAAGAAAAAAATTAAACTTTAAAATTTTTCTAATCAGAAATAATTTTTAGTCAGGCTTAAGTTCAGTAATTTCAATTCTTTTTATTGAATGAAATATTTTATTAATTAATGTGAGTTTCTAAAGAAGAGAAGAAAAATTAAATTAGACTTTTAAGCTGGGGGAAATACCGATATTTTTCTGTGCAGCAACGCACTTCATCAGCACCCTGTCTATCTAATTGGGTAGAGATTGTTATTAACATCAGCTATTTAACGTAAATTCTAATGAAACGGAATGTGAGAAATGATTGTTGTGTACAATTATTGATTTACCTTTGGTAAATACATATTAGTGTCCTGCACAAGAGTAATTATAAGACTTTCCAAGACATGCGAGATTTTTTCCAATGCTTTACTACAGCGAAATATTCTAAAAGAATTGCTAAACAACACTGTTGGCAAGACAAACCACCGAACAGTGTTGCTTAGCGATTCTTTTAGAATATTTCGCTGTAGTAAAGCATTTGAAAAAATCTCTCATGTCTTGAAATGTCTTATAAATAGTCTTGTGCAGGACACTAATACATATGTAAGTATCACTATTTATTTCCCCTGTTTTTCCATTTTCTTATTTAGGTTAGCACGAAGTTATATTACTCTACCTACGTATGTTTAACTATTCTTGCTTACCTTTTACTTTTTTTTCTTTTCTTCTTTTTTTCTTTTTTTCCTTTTTTTGAATTTAAATATGTGGGCATTTGTTTGTGTGTTTGTGTGAAAAAAAGGTTTTTAAACTTTTTAAGGTCATGTTATTATAAAAGAATTATGTACTCATATACATTTATACAAAGAAATGTTTTAAATAAATGAAATATATATGAAGAAATATGAATATATGGTTTTTAGTATTGTTTTTTTATTTCGTTAAATTCAAGTTCATTCGACGTATTATTAAGTAAAAGATTTCAGATCATGACACTCTATTTAAAATTTAAATATACATACTTACATGTGTATGTATGCGTGCATAACAAAGTATTGAAAGGAAAAACACGAAATTTATAATAATTTGCATTTTGTTTTTTAAATATGATATGATAATTTTAACTAGAGCATTAATAAAAATTACTCGGTGAAAGCTAGAAAATTATAGTTTAGAACAGGCATACATACTTAAGATACCGCAGATAGGAATTGCTCTTACGGCTCAATTGCTCAATAGCCCAATTCACAGTCTTGTGCAAATAGTATTGCATCGTAGCATGTACAAAATGGTTATAGTCAGTGTGACCAGATTTTAAAATAACATTAAATCACGTTTAAAAAAGAGCTAAAATAAGCTAAAAATCTAAATTTTAAGCCAGAAAATAAAGCTAAACTTTTTTGGACTTCTTTGATCAATTTGCAAACACAAACATATTTTTCTATTATTTAAAAAAAAATATTGAATAATTTTTTAATTAAATTATTTATTCATTATTATATTTGAGTTTAAGGAAAAACAAAAGAAAAACTTCCCAAAATAAGCTTAACCAGTCTTCAAAAATGTAAGAGCATTTACACTAAAATAAAAAATCTTTTTTAAATATATTTCTAATTTTTGTTTTAAGTAAATTCATGCCGCTGAATGCACGTAGCTCCCAAAACGGCTAGACCTATTTTAATTTTGTTTTTGTCGTTTAAAAAGTGACTTGATCTTGCCTATACTTCAAGAAAATCCGGTACAGCCGTTTGGTCAGTACGTTGGGGTTTTTAAAACTTTTAATTTTTGTTATTATAACTTTTTTATGTCTTTAACATATTTTTTGAGAACATGCAATTTAGATTTAAAAAAACGGCCAAAAAAGCTAAATGAGTTTTTGAAAAAAGCTAAAAAAATAAGCTAAGAGCTAAATAGGAATTTTTCAGCTAAATCCAAAAAAAAAGCTGAATTTAGCCCTAAGTAAGCTAATATGGTCACGCTGGTTACAGTACTCGTATATTGATACTCACCACTACGAATTTTTAAGTGGTGAGTATGAATATTTTGCACATGCTACGGTGCAAGCCCATTTGTACAAAGATTGTGAATTGGGCTAATGTACGACTAAAAGATAACAGGAACTTTAACGGCAAGTTTTGGGTGAAGAACTTGTAGTTAAAGTTCACGTTAACTCTTAATCATACATTGCTAATAAATTTAAGTTTAAAAATGCAAGAAAGAGTTTGGGGAAGTAATAAGATAGTATAATAAGGTGCTTGATTTAGACCAGCTACGTCCAAACACACCTACTCTGACATTTGCATTTTAGGTGAACAGCTTTGAAAGCTCTTACAATTTGTTCTTATTTCTTTCCAAAGTAAGCAAGCATTATTTTCGCCGATATCTGATTGGTGGTTGTGCTCTCGTCGGTGTGAAAGCACAAAGCTCTTTTGTAAAAGTTTGCAAAGTAATTAAAGAGGAAATGTCAAATCAAAAGAAAATTTAATTTCACCTGATCTGCTACTTTAATGAAATAATATAGTTTCAATAATAAACTATAATATTGCAATTATCACTAAATGCAATTTTTTTCATATAATAAAAATTTTGCTAAGATCAGGCATCTTCATAAAAGGCGGGTGGTCACTATCTCACATGGTCAGATGACTTTTGAGAAAATACAAGCCTGGTGTGATGGAGTTTATGAAAATTTGTATAAGTAAATAACAATTCACTAGTTTGACTTTTTTGTGCTGATGTAGGTATGTTGTACAAAGTCAGGGCGTTTGGCGTTTTAATTAACGAAATACTATCAACCTCATTACAACAATTATGAGTGTAGATCTCGATTTCAACTTCGATATTTTCGTTGAAGATTTCAAAAGACCCTGATGTCTAATCGCTGCATACGATATAGAGAAAAATTTATAAAAAAAATTAAAATCTCATTGTTGTATTCGATATCGAATGGAAAACATCGTAGGAGTCTGTCGTATGCATAATACGAAAGGCCGAAATGTACATTTTTTTAGTTAAAAACTCTTAAAATTGTAAGATCGTCACTCCAACTGGAGCTTTAGCAATAGCGATATGTGCATACATACTTTCAAATTGAAGTTTATAAATATATTTAAAGGTTAAAACAGTAAAATAAAATTATCATTGTATTGCATTAACAATATTAATAATATTTGCTCAATTCACAACCTATTGTAAGAGTCGTAGAGACATTGTTGATAATTTATATGTTAAAATTTGTTTATAAACAATGTTTTTATTTAAATTACCAAGAACTCATGTATGAACTACGGACTCCTACAATAGGTTGTGAATTGAGCAATTGTATGTTGAAAACCTCCACCGTCAATAAAATAAAATACGACGTGAAAATTGCGATTATCTTTGAAACTTTATTAAGGTATTCGAATGGAATTCGGTTGTTGCACTAGCTGAAAGAAACACAAAATGTTTCTACTATTTAAAACAATAAATAAAAAATAACAAAAATTAAAAATTTTAAAAACCCCCGACTTTTTTCAGAAAAGATGTTATATCTTCTATACGGCTAGACCGATTTTTTTTCAAACATAGCTAAGAACCCTCTCGATCAAGTTATCTTTCAAACAGAAAAAACTAAATGAAAATCGGTCCATCCGTTTGGCCTGTACGTGGACACAGACAGACACACAGATACACAGACACACACTACAAACTTATAACACCCCTTTTTTTAGTCGGGGGTTAAAAATAAACTCCTTAAATTTTCTTTACGTGAGCTATCGAATGCAATAATCCATCCATTCCTTACGATATCCTAATCGATATCGAATGTCGCAATTATTGCCCTGTTTTCTGTCTAACTTTCAGGCATAAAAACTTGTATTTATTTCTACATGGGAAAATAATCATGTACTAAAATTTTATAGCAAGACAAATGAATATAATGTGGACAACAATTCCTGTGCTAAATGATTGCTTGAATAATCATTTTTATTTTAAGTTGCTGGAAACATTAATTTTTATAGCATCAACACTAAATTTCGTAGATATTTCTTTTTGAAGTCCGCTCTAGAAAACGCAATATTGCTTAAGAAATTTGCCAACGTTTACGTACATAGTTCTTATGTTAGCGTTAAATTAAGGTAGAAGTCATTAAAGCATTTAGTCTAGGACAAAAATGTAGGAGTAGAATTAAAAGAATAAATCATGTTTTTTAAGAAAACAAAATGATCAAATATATACATATATGTGCCCTTAATTATAAAAATGGTCTAAGTCATATATATGTATATCTTTGGTCGAAAAATTTCATAGATAACATTTGAACAAATCAAAAATTATTTTTATATTGTGCAACATTTTAATTTAGAGTTGTGCTGTAGTCCCGAATAATATAAATTTAATTAATATTTATTTAATATTTATGTGCCCTTAATTATGAAAATGGTCAGCATTTTTGCTTCGAAATATTAAATAAATCTAAAAAAAAACTTCAATAGATACTCAATAAATTTGAAATGTAAATATATTAATCTAGACTTGTATAACTCTAAATTAAAATGTTGCATTATATAAAAATACTTTTTGATTTATTCAAATGTTATCTACTCAATATCTCGGCCATAGAAATATATGACTTTAACCAATTTTTATAATTATGGACACGCATGTACATACATATGCATGTATGTATATGATATATAATAAATTTTGCTAACGTGTCAAATGGAAAGCGCTTTTCATAATTGCTCTCAATTTTATGTATAATTTGTAGGCAAAATTTAGAACTTTTAAGAGAGTGCGATGAGTGTTTGGAGCAGTGTGCACACCTAATTTTTTTTAAATTCGGTAGAATCGACAAAAAAATCGGTAGATTTGAATGAAATTCGGTAGAATTTTTTTTTTATTCAGAGAAACAAAAAAAAAAATAAAATATATGTACTTATTATATTTATTTATTTATTTATTTCATCCACAGTAATACTAAGCCTTTTAGGCCAAAAAATATGTATTACAAAGGATTTAATATGTACTAAGTAAATACAATACAATAATAATAAAAATGTATATATAAACTTAAACGTAAACTATTATAACCATTCAAGGGCTCCCCAGCCATTTAAGATTAGCTATATTTAATCATATAAAAGGGTAGATGTCCGGATATGGCAATAATGCAACAGAAATAATATCTCGTCATTAGTTTCAAATTCAACAGATAGATTATGTCAAGGTATAGTATATGCAAACTTTAATTCCTACCATCATTCATAGAAAAATAGCTTAAGAGTTTAAGACGAATAACATTATTGCTATGAGAAAAGATACGTAATTCATACGGAAGGATGGATGTTCCAATATCGCGCTACTCTCACAGTAAATGACCTTTCAAATAAAGAACATTTAATTCTTGGTATTATTACTTGTTTGTTTCTAATAGACCTAGAGAAGGTAAACATACTACGCAAGAGTTTAGGAACGCTGCTTTTTATGATACGATGGAAAAAGACTAAGTTACGCATACTCACAAACTGATTAAAGGAGCAACCTAAAAATTTTTTAACTAATTCAGAGACGTGTTCGCGACGTCGTAGATTAAAAACGAACCTAACTATCGAATTAAGAGCATATCCTAATATTTTCAGATTCTTAGCAATTGAGCCAGAGATAACTTCTATGCCATATAATATGTGAGGCATCATTATTGAGTGAGCTATTCGTCTCTTGACATCAGCAGGTAGGAAGATTCGCATGGCATAAATTCTACGTAGCGTATTAGTTATTCTACGAAATATAAGATCAAAGTGTGCTTCAAAACTCAAGCGATTGTCAATCATAACACCTAGGCATTTATGATGACAAACAAATTCAATGCGAGAATTACAGACGAGTACATTAAAATGACGTAATTGAGTACCAAGAGGGCCAAAAATCATTGCCTTAGACTTAGAAGGATTTACCGAGAGTGAGTTATCATCCAACCATTTCGAAATTCTATTAAGACTATAGTTAATATTTGACTCCAATACGTCAGGGTAGTAACGATCTGAGGTGAACAAGAGAAAAATACATAAAGGGTAACTGCAAGGAGTATCAAACTAAACAGGTTCCAAAAGCGCATTTAAAACTTCACATGTGATTGGAAATTAAACTGCCATAAACAATGAAGCATTTCCAATAAAAAAAAGTGTCATTCCCAGTTATTTGACTAACATTTGTAACTACATATATTATATGTAAGATCCATTTATGAATTTATACTTCGGTGCAAAAATTATTAAATCATTGGTAGGAATAAATATTTCATCCCCAAGGCACAATTCTCTGGCAAATATTAGGTTACTTATAGTTTCAGTTTTTAACCGATTTCTTTATTCTGTTTTAATGATTTTCATGACATTAAATGACCGCTCTGCGGCCGCACTGCTGTGGCAAAATAGGCAATTTAAACATATATCGACTAAAATTACTAAATAACAATATTCGATAGATTTCAGGCCTTGTTCGGTAGAATTGGTAGATTGTTAAATTCACAAACATATATGGTAGAATCTACCGAATATCGGTAGAAGGGTGCACACTGGTTTGGAGATCTCTGTTTTACGTTATAACATATAGGCTGGAAATTTGCAATCATTTCTCTCTCTAAACTCTGTTAAATTGATGTTAAAAAATTTAACTTCATATTACAAATATTTTTTAGTAGTTTATAAAGTTGTAAAAATCGCTACTGAAGCATCCAAAAAATTTAAAACACTTGCAATGACATAAGCATCAACTGAATGAGAATTCTATTGTAGAACTAATCACAGTTTACTCTTTTTCTTTAAACATTTGGAATTTGTCACAATTTGGCCACAAGGAACTTACAAATACTCGTATACGCTACAATTGATACTTTGGAAGTAGTGAAAAAAAAATATCGCAAATGCTGTTGAGAAATTTCTTACATTTTTTTTTTGGAAGAAGAGTTTTTCGTTAGTATTTAATGATTGACGACAACTGAAAATTGTGTTTTTATAACAGTTATTTTATACGTCAGCCTTTTCTAAGGCTCCATATTTAGGGTAAAAGAGGAATGAAGAGAGATATAATTTTTATAATTTTTTTTGTGGTTCTAAATAAGTATTTATAGGATTTGTTGCATGTATGAAGTGTATTTGCATTAACTTTTGCCAATCATTGTGCGCAACTAAGCAAAAGAGGCCATATTTTATCATTATCATGATATGCAAGAGTTTCGGTATCTCCATGTGTGCATGTCAGCAAAAGAGGAATCTTCAAATCATTAGCCTAGTTCACAATCTTGTGCAAATGGTCTTGCATCGTTGCATATGCAAAATGGTGTAGTATATTGATACTCACCACTAAGAATTGTTAAATGGTGAGTATCAATATACTATACAATTTTGCACATGCTACGATGCAAGACCATTTGCACAAGATTGTAAATTGGGCTACTATGATTTAAAAAAAATTCGGTCTCTATTTTCGCTTTCTTTGGTAATACATAGTAATACTCTTTTTCAAATTTTCTAAGAAACTATGGTGGCCATTTATTGTTTTTCCTTTTTTTATTGCTATAACAAACTTTTTATTTATTTGTTATTCTGATAAAAGATTTTGTTAAGTAGGTGTTTATTATTATTATTATTATTATTTTTTTTTACTTAAATTAATAAACAGGTGTTGGGATATTTTTTTGTGTTAATTCAATATATTTGTGTGGCTTATTTTTTTCTTTCTTTCAATTGCTTAACTTGATTGATGCTTTGTTGAGGTGTAATTTTTATGGTCATGTGTGTATATTTGAATGTATTATAAAAATAATTGTCTAGCCTTTTGAGCATTTTTATATACATTTTTTAAATAGTATAAAAAAAATTATTAAAAAATCTTGAAAAAAAATATACCGACGGGTTCAAGAGAATTTATGACTAAAGAAGGAATTGCTTACCCATTTTAAGAAACTGATATACAGTCAAGGAGTTTATTAGTTAATTTATAGAATTGGGAAACATTTCTCAAGACATGACTATGTTTCAACAAAAGATCGCTATGATGTTAATAATTTATAAAAAAAAATTTTAATGAAATACCAAGTTAAATAAAGCCTGTTTTTCACTAAACAAAATTCACGATCCCTTAATATAATTCGAGAAAAATACATAAAAATTATATAAGTGAAAAATTTAAAATTTTAAGTTATTAACTCTTATTCTTTGCTAATCTCTCTCTCCCCTATCTTTGCTCTGTTATAAAAACTTATATGTATAAAAAATTAAAAAAAACTGTTGCACTTACCTTTCATTATAATCGCTGATAATTCGGAAGCATTTAAATGCATATAAAGATTTTCCGCTGAAGTTGTCATATCGGCAGCCATAATTTAGTGAGTTATGAGACCACAATTAGATTGAGTGCTTATAAATAATTCCAGCACAAAAAGACTTTTAAGCAAGAAACGCCTTTTAAGTAAAAATTTTATTTGAAAAAAAAATTTTTTTTAATTCCAAATTTGTTGCTTGTTTGATTTTTTTTTATAAAATATAAAACAGGAATAGCGCGTAATCCAACATAAAAAGGCGGGAGGTAGGTAGTTCGCTTATATTCTTTAAAATATTTTCAATTGTTAATTGTTTTTTTTTATTTTTGTATATTTTAAGCACAACACTTTTATTTTTTGTTAATTCATAATAAATTCATAATATTTGCACATAATTGTAAGTTGCTCAATTTTAATTTTATTTTTGTATATAAATTTCACTGATTGTAGTTTTGCATAAATCATTTGTCAAATATTTTTTTTGTTAATTTCTTGAACTCAGGTATTTTCAAAATTTTACTTCTTTTATTTTTATTTAGATAATTTTTCTTTTCAAAAGAGCATGTGTTTTCTTATATATTGTTAACACCCGTTATCCACATCCGTCAGCATTTGTAGTCGTTAACGGACTGAAATGTTCTCATTCGCGACCGTACAACAAATGCTGTGTGTTGTATGGCTCGGAAAAAAGCATGAAACGACCCGGCTTTGCCAGCAACATTTGTCCGGCAAAGGAAGGCTTGATCAGACCTGAACATCATACCCAATTGTCTACAATACGCAAGCACTTGTATCCCAACACCCACACACCTTCAAAAATAATAAATAACAATCCCATCGAACTCATACCAACAGTAAAATTGTCGTAGCATGTTGGAAGTGGTTAAAATCAGTCAACATATCCATACATACAAATAATCAAATAGAACAACAAATTTGTATTTTGCAAAGCAATTTTTTTTTAATATTGGCGCCCATATCCAGTGTTGCCATGATAGAAGGTATTGAATGATAAACGGGACAAATTCAGTTACTACACAGTAAAATTGGTCAGGTCAGTCAATTGGTTATAGGCTCAGAGAAAAAACTTCAAAGAACTTCAGCAGGGCTTTTTTTTCATTGTCAGTAACAGGAAATGCAGTAATCACTAGACTTGGATCGAACTCTGTCAGCAGCTCTTTTTTGACACAAACCAATAAAGGCCGTGATTCACTATCCTACACAATCGGGCGATCTGCCAAATATGTCATGTGTGCTAAAAAAAAAAGTGTGGTAGTGTGGACTAAAAATTCAACAGTGTGACAGAGATTTTTTTTGGCAAGTCGTGCAATTTTAGAAATATTTAAGGAAAATTTCATAGAATAATAGATTCCATTCGATTAGCGTTCTTATTATTGTCAGACAGCTGAGAATGTTGTTTTTGCATCATTTTTGTATGATATTTTTTTTTATTTTTTTTTAACAAAAACAACTCGCAAAGCGATTAGCTTGTCTGCGAAAAACACCCAGGGTATATGGTGGGAATCGAACACACGACCTCTGGACTGAGAGGCTAGCATCGCTACCACTCAGCCACAGGGACCTAAAACACCATTTCGAATCGATTTTTTAAAGTCGGGTGAGACTTCTGCAAGATTTTCTTTTGAATGAGTCGTGCGATCGTGTATGATAGTGAATCAGAATCTTAACTAAACCCATATAACTTAACCGGGTTATCACTTCACCAAAAATGCATATGAATTATAATAAAATTATCTCTAGACGAATTATGCTCAAGAAGCATTCATTCATTCAAAAAATTTCTTTTTATAAATAGAATCAGCACTCAGGAGATGACCCCTGGTCATGCAATGCATTACGGTAAAGCAAGAAAAAAAGAGAGAAAATAGAGAAAGTATTGCCCGTGGACTTTCGGTTTGAGCTTTTCCATATTGAAAGTGATAAGAAAGACCCCGACAGGTAGTTTATACTACATACGAACAGTACGCTCAAAAAATGTTAAAAGTTTAAGCACGTGTGCACTGTGATTCACTAGCCAATTGGCCACAAATGTATGCGGTATTAGTGAGGCACGTATTGTGCATAAAAATGTGCGGGTTTCAGGAACATGTTCCATAGTTTCGTTAGAGAACATTTCATAGTAGTAGCGATAGAACAAGGAGATTCACCCACCCCAGATTGTAGCGATGCTGTAGTGAAACAATAGAGTTGGATATCCTACTGTCGCCAATGAACTCTCGTACGAGTTGGAAACTTTGAAGCACCAGCCCACACATGTATTCCATTTTCGGACGAATATAATTTAATGCTTAATCAAGGATAAAAATGTAAATGCCAGTATTTAGGGCTTTTTACACTCTTTTGGGACAAATAAATTTGTTTTGTTTAGGTATACGGGATTTCGTTAGGAGATATTTCAATAAATAGTGGGAATTGTTTAGGGATCTCATTTTTGTTAGACATACAGAATTATATAATTCAATAAAAGAATCTGTGAATAGTAACTTATGCTCCAATTTTACGATTAAGAGACAAAAATAAAAACAGTCTGGTATTTCATTAAACAAGGAATAAATATTTACTTTAATTTACTTTGAAAAGTCTTGAGTTTTTAAAAAGAGAACAAAGAATGACCCTGCAGGAAGTGGAACTGATACAAAACTAGTCACGTGATCGGTCCCCAAGTCATAGGGACCAGTCCGAGTTCTAGAACTTCCTATAAAGTGGACCAGTCACTTTTACATGGGGATGGCCTAGAAGGGGTTGATACTTTGTATGCACCTTGTGACCTTGTTATTACTAAACTATCTTAGAGAGACCTATTCCGTGTAGAATAATATAAATTATATATAAATGTCATTCCGAAATTTATATAAATGTAACAACGATCACTTAAAATTTATTTTACTGTTACAACTGCAATTACATTTAATTTTTTAGTAAACATTTTTCTTATATTCGAATTATCAACCTCCGGTATGACAGGCTTCCACATTACCCAATCGACCACAGGAGCACTCATATTTCAAATGTATAAATATGTATCAGTTAAGCTTATGTTAATATCTAAGTATAGTTACAGGACTGATTCCAGAGTGACTTGGCGGTCTATTTATATCGATTCATCGTTGAACCTTCATACCAAACAGATGTCCAACGGAGTCTTTCTTATATATACATACAAAAAAAATAAAATATTCGTAATAATTACATAATAAACGCGTAATATTCGTAATAGTACCCTATTGAACTATGTACGAACTAATGGAGAATAAAAGTAAATAAGCAGAAGTGTGTTCAAGTAACATTTACCCTATGAAGAGATACTTTTTTCCCCATTCGAATCAACAATCAAATTGTTCCTCACCATACACCTTGATCGAAAGTTTTCATGGAAACACCAAATTCACTCTAAGCAAACACAACTGAAACTTAAATTAACTCAGACACATTGGCTGATTGCTAGAAATTCAACCCTCAGTATACATTGTAAACTTTTAATATACTTTTGAAACCTTTATGCTGCTACGGAAATCAGCTCTTGCCCATAATCTGAGCAGGCATCCCGCTTTAGGCGGGAAGGTCCGCTTTAGGCGGGAATATCCGCTTCTCATAGATCGATCACGGCTCGAATTTATATTCCGCTTTTTAGAGTTTTGACATTTTTAATCTCTATTAGATTTTTATTAAAATGTCACTGATAAAAATTAAATCCAAATATTGTTTAAGTGTAGTTATTGCTTAACCAGCCGAGCCCCTATCCCTGTGTGCTTTGTTACGCCCGTTTTGAGATGAAAAGAAAATTTTTTTTTATATTAGAAGTGTCACTCACGCTTGTAGTTCAGCTAATTTGTAGAATACAATTCGTATTAACATGTCATGAAGAGTTGAAAAATTATCAGTGCATTATTTTCTTTCAGAATCGGTGGAGTTTAAAGTTTGTGTTTGTATAAATTTATAATCTTTGACACAAAACTTGTTCTTTAACAGAGTTCTATTAGTATCTTAATAGAGCTCTGTTAAGCCTTAATAAATTTCGAAAGGACTTTTCCATTAAATGAGGCAACCCAGACGGAAAAATGTAATGCAAGTTTGTAGACAAGGTGCTCCTTTATTATTGCCCATGAAACTATTTCTGAAAGCATGAATTTGAATTAGATATTGCCAAGTTTTTAACTTGGCATTTTCTGGTGGCGCATAACATTGGTCATAGATTAATGTCCAAGTGGTCTTCTAAAAATGTTCACACTCAGAATTGCTTGAAGTTCGAGTTTTCAGCAGCTTTTCGAAATTAACATTTTCTAATGTTAGAAACTATGAAAACTGTGTATCTTAATTAAACTGTGTATGTGCATTTTACACATCCCGCTTTCTAAAAGATATTTATTTTTAAATCCCGATTTTTTAGGCTATGTTCTTCAAAATCCCGCTAATGGATAGATCATGTCCCGTTTTCTGCAACATCTGGTCACGCCAACTATAGAACACTGCTTCAGCTTCCAATATAGAAAATGTAGAGAAAATCCAACTAAAAAAATGTATATTCATACTATTTTATA
Organism: Tachina grossa; assembly: GCA_949987645.1. Classification (NCBI taxonomy): domain Eukaryota; kingdom Metazoa; phylum Arthropoda; class Insecta; order Diptera; family Tachinidae; genus Tachina; species Tachina grossa. The sequence goes on from OX465275.1 coordinate 35,647,315, forward strand.
GGACCTGGATTCAGCCACATCAAACATGTTCAGTGCCGTTTACTACAATACTAGAACGAATCCCAATTTAAGACGATACATCATGAAATTGGTGAATATGTAACCAATTACACGATATGTCTTCTTTTCATTATACACGACGCCCTACTCTTGGTAGCACTCCCATTTCCTCAAGTCATAGGGCGAGTACGTTTGGTTCAATTTTCACCGGATTTTTTGCAGGGGAGGGATTTGAGTACAGAGAGTACACAAACGACAAAAAAAATTCTTAAAATATCTTCACTTAGGTTTGTCCAACTATGGTTCTTTCTCAAACTTTTCTGCATTACCAATTATCGGCCGGACGAAACAATTTCCTCCTTCGCTTTATATCTAACAATGTCGAATAATTTTTTGCTCTGTTGTGTTTTGAACACTTATTCAAGAGTTTGTGAAAAATTATTTTCTGACTTAATTAATTTTATTGATTTAATTTAAATTCATTTCAACTTATTTCATATTTTACATGGTGATGCTTCCTTCCATTAAGAAGCAAGTTCCTCAAATTCGGAAAACTTTTATTTTAAACTTTGACTTTATCTTAATTCATTTTGTAATTTATTTCATACACCTTTGTCGTGTATAAGGCTTACCTCGGATATTCCTTTGACTTTTCACAAAACCGGTAGGTGACTTCCGAAAAATATACCTCCGCCAAGCATAATTTTTATCATGGAAATTTGTTTACAATTTTAATGGCGACTAATCGCTTTGATTTGAAGTGGCGAAATGTGAAAAATAAATTATAACTGATGAAATTAAATGATAATTTAAAAAGCGATTTGTTATATTATTGCAAAGAATACATTCACATCAGCAGGTTACACTAAAAATTCTAAAGAAATATTAAAAATCTTGAACAGATATGATCTTCTGTTTGCGGTGGAGAGAAAAACTGCAGGGGAATAAAATGTTCGTGTTTTTAAGGTGGAGGAAATACCCGAAATTTTTTGTGGAAGAAATTAATATATTTTTTTCACAAGAAGTCAATTTTGGAAATTTTTTCAAAATTTTGTAGGGACAGCAATATAAGGTCCATGGCAGCCCTGCTGTTTTTGTATAATTTTCACAATGCTTGTTGCGGTTGCATTCAGTTCGGCCATGATTCGAAGAAGGTCGTTTATGTTCGGCACGTAATGGAAGTTCCATTATGGAACTGTCTTGTTTGTATGGGATTTTTATTATTGTTCATTTGTTCTTGTAAGTTGTAGTAGCATTTTGTTGAAATTTTTATGAATGAAAATTATTTTATTAGCAGAGGGAATACGAAATTCTTTTTTTGTAGCATGCGATATTAAGGTGCACTTGTACCTTAATTATATTTGACGTTGTTATAAGAACATGTATACATACGTATTTACATATTTATATAGTTCAAATGATAAGATAAGACATTCACTATTGTGATAAGAGTTTTTTTAAAGAAATATTTTGCAATATATGTATGTACATATATTAAAAATAAATTGTATGTACAACATGTCTATAGAATAATATCGCTTGCAAACGATCAACAGTAGTAGTACTTCAGTATGTATTGAGGCCGTTGAAACCAAAATTTCACAAAATAGGTTCTTGTATCTTGTTATCTTGAAAGGGGGTCAAGCCAAAATTTAGAAGTTCTCAGTAGAGGAAAAAATTTGTTTTATATTTTCATACATCAGAAAGAGGAATTCAACTGTATTATTTTTTGGGGGAGGGTGGAGGGATAGGGCGATAATAGTCTGCCAATGTATCGAGCCTTATTTTCGATTTCATCGTAAGCGATAAAAATTAAAGTTTTCAGGAGAAGTTTTTTTATAATATTCAAATATGTTTTTCTACGTAAATTGTCGCTTACGATAAAATTGATAACATGTCGCTTACGATAAAGTCGAAAAAAAGGCTCGATATTTCAGAACATTTTTATTTGAACTGAATTTTGGTATAGAGAACTGAAAAAGAAAATTTGGCAACACTGATAAGGATATTTTTTAGATGCCTATTTCTCTTGTTCCAAACTTCATAAAATTAGTTTGACTATAGTGATAAAAATTATAAACGGAAAGACTTTCGATGAACAAGTGGTCATTTAAAACTAAAATTTTAAACTACTGAACCATGTGATATGCTTCCACTTCCACTTTCAATCTGCGGTTGGTCAACACCAATGCATCGTTAATTTCTAAAATTATCTCGTATGTAGAAACCTCAACTGGACGTCCAGAATGTTGGGCATCTTCCGTGCTTGTACAGTCAAAAACAAATTTTTTTAACAAGTACCATTGCAATTGATGGTGATACATAGAATAGAATTATGGAGATATGTTTTTTTTTGTTCCACAGATCTGTAAATTAACTCAAGCTCTATATAAGACTCTCCTAAGCACAAGTTAGCTTAGAGTTTAGGGAACCCAACCAAATACCATGCGAACAAAGAAAAGCTTAAATTAGACGTGCCATAGCCATAGCCATAACCAAACCAAAATTCAATTATTTTCTATGGTAATGGCTATAGCGTTATGGCGAGTAACCAATAATCGAATACAGTGTTGCCCATAAATTTGGTTCGAACAGCTGTTTTCTATGATTACGGTTATGGCACGTCTGTATGAACCTAATGAAAAACACGCCTTCTGTATGTGACGTTGTGTCATCATCGTTTAAGCATAAACGACACATGTGTAAACGCGCTGGCTTCCTTTTCAACAGAGTTGAGTTGACTCCAAAATGTCGAGAAAAAAAACCAGTACATACATTAATTTCTTACACATTTTAAAAATAGATTTAAGTATTATAACAAAACAAAAAATAAAAAATAAAAGTCAAATACATGGCGCAATAATTTAAAAAAAAACCTGTTCGATTTGAAGATGTTGGAGAATTGGGACTTAGTTCCAGAAAGTTCATCGGGCATGTTCTGCAAACCATTTCGTTTTAAATTCATGTGTTCCTTTAAATTTATTTGGGATAAAATAACACAAAAATATAAGAAAGCTTAAATCCAAATAAAATGATTCAAAAGCAGAGCTTTTTGGTTGATTTTTTTCCCCCAACACTTTTTGATTTCAAAATGTAATGGTTTTCAGAACATGACCGATGAACTTTCTGGAACTAAGTTCGAATTCTCCAACATCTTCAAATCGAACACCCTTTTTTGTTTTTTGTTTTATTATTATTGCGCCATGCTTTTTTTTGCCTTATGTAAATTTCGTACTTTGCTTCGTAACAACTTTCCGATTATACAACTCTCTTGCTCCATGTGGTGTTATGTACGAAAACGCACCCAAAAACTGGTCAATTGATTTGCAAACGATAAAATGAAATTTAACGAAAATAACTCCCAACAAATCTTCAAATAATCAAAGATATTCATTCGACGCCACAATAACAAAAAAAAAACGCAAAGAATAGAATCCAGCCCAATGCAAATAGATAAATATTTATCAGTTTAAGACGCAGTAAAAGTTTAGCTTAGATTATACAACAGACACAGGCTTGGAGATGCAATGCAAAGGTAATGTAATCATTCCAGAATATATATGCATTTTATGCAGGCATGCTGTTGCAACTGCATTCGTAAAGAACTCACACACCGTCGTCTATCTTAATGAATATGTAATACAAAAAAAAAAATAATAAGAAAAAAAAAGAAGCAACAGAACAGCACATTGGAGTGAGTTCGTTGCTTTGCTTTAAGTTTGTTGATTGTTTGGATTATGTATTTGTGACTAGATCTCATTATCCAAAGACTCCATCAAGACGGACGGCACAAGGAATCCGATACATATGAAATGAAGGCAAACAGAACAGAACTTTCGTAAGAGGGAGCGCTTGAGCTTATAATACAAATTAGCAATTGATATTTTAATGCTAATACAAAAATGTGCAGAGATGGGATAATCCAAATCATCACTTGTTTTAAATTATTCATTCATCTACTTATAGAGGAAAGAAGGACAACCTAAAAGATTTACATACATTACCGCAACAGTTGTGCAATTCCAAGACAATATTGTTGTTGTGTGCGGCTCCATACAGAACGTGCCTACCCGACCGACTTGCTGGCAATAAGGACGGAAAAGTCATAAGCAATTGGGAAGTATCAGCGAGCAAACTATCAATGATTATGTGAGGATGTATATGTACATCTACATATGTAAGTAGGTATGGATAATACTGATGAGGAGTTTATTTTTACAGATTCTTTTGAAAATTTTATAAGAATGCCGCCACCGTCATTACGGCTCTACGGCTTTTTGGCACAATGCAACAATGGTCATACAGACACATTCTTATTTTATGTATAAGGGACCAGGCCAGCGAACTAAGGAACGAGTGCAGTGCGCCCATACAGCATTAACAACAAATAAAACAGAACAACCACAATTGTGTTGTTTGCAACAATATGCATGTATGCATATACGAACGACTGTGATAAGTGCAACATGCGGCATTTGTTATATGGTTACGAAAACAATATAAAACAACAAATATGAAAATAAAATTAAAAAGTAAAAAAAAAAACAGTTTAATGATTTTTATTTTCTCAAATGCGCCCACTGCTTGTTTTGCATGGATTTTTTCCAATAAAGAAGAAGCATGCAATAATGCAGAATCATTGTGCTGCTTGCTTTCACCGTTCTTGATGATGTTGCTGTTGCTGTTGCCGATGTGCGGTGCTGGAGTTAATGTTTGTACTTCTCGTTTTTAGTATTTTATTTTTATTTTTTTCTTATGGGCTTTTTTCCTTTACTTCCACTTCGTCTGCTAATCAAAGGTATTAAACCATGCACATTTTTTTTTTGTATGGCACGGCAAAGGCAAATGGTTTGAAAAGCTTCTGATTTTTATGATTTTTTTTGCTTTTGCGCTATACTTTATTAAATAGGCATGATGGTTTTGAGCAAGCGGCTTAAATAAATGCTACACAACTGGGAGTTTATATTTATTTATTTATTTTTTTTTTTTTTTTTTTTTGTAAGAGAGAGAAAGCAAGCAAACGATTTTGCTATGAAATGCAAAGGATACTTCGCTCAACATAAGCAATTTATTTGAATTTAATGTATTTGTCGGAGAAGGGATATATCGAGCCATAGCTGCTAAAATAGCTTAAGCAACACATTTTTTGGACTTCGTTTTTTTACGAAAATCTACTATTTACGATCGCAAATAATCGATTTTGGTCAAAAATTGAGGTTAGAAAATTATGTCGCTTAAGCTTTTTTGGCAGCTATGGCACGATATATAGAAATTTTAAAATAGAAATTTGTGTTTCAATAGGGAATATTATTACATCAACATCGACACAAAACGATATTGTTTTGTGTTTGCTTGCTGCTACAAGAAAATCTGACGGCGTCATTCTGTTGAAACGGCTTTGAATTTGGCTCCGCCATATTTGATAACGGCATAAGTTGATTTGAAGCAAACACTAATTAAAAATTAAAAAAAAAAAACGAAAAACATGTAAAATAACAACTACAGGGTGGGCCAAAAGAAACCAAGGGGTGTAAAAGTTTAATAACTTTTTTGTTTATTAACTTTTTTTTATTTTTTCTTTCAGATTATATAATATACAAAATGGAAATTTTTTTACACTAAGTATGAAAAATTATGTCTCTTAAATGACCACCGTTTTCAGCTTCGCACTAATGGGCTCTTTTTAGAGCATTTTCCATAACATCTTTCAAAACTTGTGGCTGTAGCGTTCGAATTTCTGCAACAATGTTTGCCTTGAGTTCAAGGATTGTCTCTGGCGTGTTCACATACACTCGCTCCTTCAAAAAATCCCAAAGAAAATAGTCGGGTGCTGTCAAATCTGGCGATCGCGCTGGCCAAATAATTTCCGAATTTCGAGAAATTATTCGCTCTCCAAAAATCTGACTTAAAAGTGCCATTGTGTCTCGGGCAGTATGGGCAGTGGCTCCGTCCTGCTGAAATCACATACCAGGTCTGTTTTCAAGAGCAGGACGTAAAAAATTTTCTATCATAAGCCGATACCGCTCTCCATTTACGGTTACAGCACTTGCATCTTCATTCTCGAAGAAGTAGGGCCCAATGACATTTTCAGATGTGATCCCACACCATACTGTACACCTGATGGGGTGCAATTGGCGTTGATGAATGGCTCTTGGATCTTGAGAACCCCAGAACCTACAGTTCTGCTTATTAACAAAGCCATTCAAATGAAAATGCTTCATCACTCATAATCAAATTTTCAATAAAGTTGATTTCATTTCTGGCCAACTCTTGAAATTTAACTGCAAAATTTAGACGTTGCCGATGATTTTCGGGTTTTAATTCTTGGACCAATTGCACCTTATATGGGTATAACTGTAAATCTTTTTTTAAAATGCGCCGTAGTGACGTACGAGACATTTCTAGCTGAGCAGAACGCCTTCTGCCAGATGTTTCTGGTGCTTCGTTAACACTTTGCTGTACTCGTTCAATATTATCCGCAGTGCGACTTAAACGTGGTCTACCGGTTCAAGGCAAATCTCTTACGCTGCCATGTTGGTGATGACGATTACCTAAGCAACGAATCATCGCTTCAGAGGGCGAAATTCTGACGTTAAAATGTCGACGATATGCTCTTTGCGTTAAAATAATTGATCTCTGGTTTAAATAATAAAATTTTATTGTTCTGGTTCTCTGTTCAGTTGTGAACCTCTCCATTATAAATTCTCCAAGTGTGTCTATATAATCTGAAAGAAAAAATAAAAAAAAAATAATAAACAAAAAAGTTATTAAACTTTTACACCCCTTGGTTTCTTTTGGCCCACCCTGTATAACCAACCCAGTTTGAAAAATTAGTCTAAGGGCCTGTCCCACGATATCGCCAGGAAACGTTCAATCGACAACTTGTATTGAAAACAATATTAAAATAAAAAAAAGTTTGTTTTTGTTTTCAATATAAGTAAGTCCCGGTCCAGACTTGAAATTTTTGAATTCCTCTCTCGCTCCTTTTCACTAAAAATAACAAACTCTTGAAATTAAAAAAAAACGCTCAAACCCAAAAATTCCAAATTTAAGAAAATCGCCAAAAAGGAAAAAAAATCACTTGAAACCGAAAAAATTGCTAAAAATTAAATCAAAAACGCGCAAAGTAAGAAGTCGCCAAAAAAAAATCTTTAAAACTAAATTAAATCGCCAACAACCGAAAAAAGTCCCAAAAATAATAAAAAGCGCCAAAATAAAATAAAAAATTGCCAAGAACTGAAAACAAGTTTACCGGGTACTTAAAATTTTGAAAGCAATCTACATCAGATAAGATTTGATTATTTTGATTTGACTGTATACATAGGCTAGGGTTCGTAATGCATTACACATGTATTATCCGTAGGGAACCTTTCGTTTTGCTAATGATTTGCTTAAGCAGCAACTAAATACATTTAGATGTGCTTAGTCAACAACAAACAAACTTTTTTAATTAGTATTCACTTCGAAACGCGTTAAATAAAAATAAGATATTTAAATAAGTATTTTTTATTACTTTTAATTGAAAACCTTTAATCATTTGAAATAAATTTCAGAAATCTCTTGACTACACGAATAATTTTTTTTATGAATGCGAGTACCTAAATAAATATTAGAAAATTATTTCTGCATCAATCATCCAATAAAGTCACTTAAAACAAATTTGATATTAATAATCAAATTTATTTGAAAAATTACAATACCAAAGTATGCTGCAAGTCGCAAATAGATTACAAAACTTGACCAGAAATTTATGGAAGCTGAAGATACCATTAGGATACCATTTTGTACCAACAAAAGCATCAAAAACAGCGCGCTTTTATCGCACATTGGTAAAGAAAACGAATATGATGAAAAAAATTCATTCATTGAATGATTGTAAAAGTTTGTGAAATAAGATAAGTTTTATAAGCTGGATCAAAATGCATATAGACGTTGCTTAACCGAAAAAATAATAATAAATAACAAAAATTAAAAATTTTAAAAACCCCCGACTTTTTTCAGAAAAGATGTTATATCTTCTAAACGGCTGGACCGATTTTTTTCAAACATAACTAAGAACCCTCTCCATCAAGTCATCTTTCAAACAGAAAAAATATGAAATAAATGAAAATCGGTCCAGCCGTTTGGCCTGTACGTGGACACAGACAGACACACAGACACACAGATACACAGATGCACAGATGCACAGACACACAGACACACACTACAAACTTATAACACCCCTTTTTTTAGTCGGGGGTTAATACCGTAAATATTAAATACGAAATAAATATAATTGGCTATATCGTGCCATAACGCCAAAAAAGCTTAAGCGACTTCATTTTTTTTTATCAAAATCGTTTGATTGAGAACGAGGTCCAAAATTTGCCGCTTTAACTTTTTTTTTTGGCGATTATGGCTCGATATTTTATAAAAAATATCCCCTCATGCAACGAATTTTATGAATAAAAATTTAACAATTTTCCTACAGACTTGCAAACACATGTAAGCAGTGAATTTCGAATTCGTATTCATCATTTAAAAATTACAACAAATACATACATATACATAAATATGTACTTGTTTTCTTTATTAAATTTCTTTTTATTTAAATTTTTTTTAAATATTTTTCCTTGTTATAAAATTATGCACACAAATACGGGCACTTACACTTATACATACACACACATACACACACATACGCACACCCACACACATAAACGCAAACTCTCATTTGCGAAATAAAGGAAATATTGTTTAAAAGTTAACCATGACTGCTTGCTTGGCTCTGACTTTGGCGTTGGCTAAGTCCTATGATTGTGGTGGCATGGTTTTTGATTGTAGCAAAACTTGTATGTGTGTGTGTATGTGTGCCTTGTGTGGTAGTTAAGCAATAAGCAGCAGCAACAGCAGCACATTCCACAAAAATATGACACAACTGGCGCCGCACGGACCATTGCCAACTGCTGTCGTTCTTTCAATGTTGCTGCATATTATGTTGCCATCATTTTTATTTTTGTTATTGGTGTTGCTATATATATTTAAATGTGTGTGCGTGTATGTGTGTGTGCAAATCTGTTGTTAGCCGATAACTTGTGTGATTGCTTGCTAGTTAAAAAAAAAATGTGTGAGTTTGTTACTGTTGCAAACATAATTTAGTACTTAATAGAGGCCTGCGTAAACAGTCTTGAAATGGAAATACATCTTGTGTTTTAAATGTATTCTCGTGGCACGTATTATACCAAGCCAATAATAAATACTGTCGTTTAATAAAATAAGCACGATAGATGTATTGGCGTTCGTATATATGAGTTTTTACAGTCGATGTCGCGAAAATTCTTTGTTCGTAACAAATATTCAAAAGAAGTATTGTTGATGCGTGTAAGCCTGTTATTTTGCATGTGAGTGTGTGTGTAAGATGTAGATGGTAAGCAGCGTGACCATATTAGCTTATTTAGGGCTAAATTCAGCTTATTTTTTTGGGATTTAGCTGCAAAATTCCTATTTAGCTCTTAGCTTATTTTTTAGCTTTTTTCAAAAACTCATTTAGCTTTTTTAGCCGTTTTTTTAAATCTAAATTACATGTTCTCAAAAAATATGTTAAAGACATAAAAAAGTTATAATAACAAAAGTTAAAAGTTTTTAAAACCCCAACGTACTGACCAAACGGCTGTACCGGATTTTCTTGAAGTATAGACAAGATCAAGTCACTTTTTAAACGACAGAAACAAAATTAAAATAGGTCTAGCCGTTTTGGGAGCTACGGTTAAAAAAAAAATACAGATTCAGTTAAATATATCTAAACGGCTGGACCGATTTTCTTCAGCTTTCAAACTAAATCAAAATCGATCCAGCCATTTGGTATGTACGTGGACTCGTACAGACATAAAGATACACAGACACACACTTCAAAATTATAATACCCCTTTTTTTTGGTTGGGTGTTAAAAATGATAATTTGTTAACAATTAAAAATATAAAGTTTTTTCATTGGAAAATGATTTAAAAAATACAAAATGTAAATTGCTTATTTATAAGGGAAATTGCAAATTTAAATATAGAGGACATTGATTGCAATTTTGGAGTTACAATGGCAAGAGATAAGTAAATAATATTACCCATAAGACTTTTCAAGAGTTCTTTTGACTTGAGTTGAACGTGCATTCAGTGGCATGAATTTACTTAAAACAAAAATTAGAAATAGATTTAAAAAAGGTTTCGTATTTTAGTGCAAATGCTTTTACATTTTTGAAGACTGGTTAAGCTCATTTTGGGAAGTTTTTCTGTTGTTTTTCCTTAAACTCAAATATAATAATGAATAAATAATTTAATTAAAAAATTATTCAATATTTTTTTTTTTTAAATAATAGAAAAATATGTTTGTGTTAACGTTATTTTATCAATAAGAAACTATTGCAAATTGATCAAAGAAGTCGAAAAAAGTTTAGCTTTATTTTTTTGCTTAAAGTTTAGATTTTTAGCTTATTTTAGCTCTTTTTTAAACGTGATTTAGCTTAATGTTATTTTAAAATCTGGTCACACTGATGGTAAGCTATTATTTGTTTAAGGGTGGTTTTTTAAAAGCAAGCGCATGCAACTAATGATAATGCATGTGTGCGTTTGTATGAGCGCAGAAAAACAAAAGATCATACATACAACGTGTGTACGTATGTACATGCATGACGTATGTATACGCGCCTATGCGTATGAAGAAGCAATCATTACAAATTTTTCCCTCACGAAGTATTTTCTTCTTTAATCCTATACCTGCAATAACTGAAAGAAATGTCTTGGCAACAGTGTTGTTTAGCGTTTGTTTTAGAAGATTTCGCTGCAGATAACCATTTGAAAAATCCCTCATGTCTTAAAAGTTGTTGTGAGTGGTCTTTTGCAGGCGTCTAGTAGTTAAAGTACAAGCTGCACATTCTGATTGTAAGAGCGATGTAAAACTGAAGGGATTTAGGAGGCATGTGAAAAGATTTGAAGGGAAATAAGGACATTTTGAAGTTTAAGATATCTGTGGCAATAAGGAAAAAGTGTTTAATTCATATTTAGTTTAAGATGCGTGATGTACATAAACTAATTGATGAGCTCAACCCGAAGAAAGCTCCAGGTATTGATGGTATTAGTAACAAGATGCTGATGAATCTGCCTCGCACTGCAACTAGAATCTTACTATTTATTTTTAATGCCATATTACGACTAGAGTATTATCCACACAGCTGGAAGCTTGCCAAGGTCAAAATGATTCCAAAGCCGGGCAAAGATCTTACTAAAGCTGAGTCTTACAGGCCAATAAGTTTACTATCAACAATATCAAAGCTTTTCGAAAAGCTGCTCATGACAAAATTATCCCCAATTCTAACTGATAGTGGGTGCATACCGGACCATCAATTTGGTTTTAGAAGTCAGCATAGTACCATTGAACAAACGCATAGATTGGTTCAAGTTATAAGAAGAACATTTGAAGAAAAGAAGTATTGTTCTACTCTCTTTATTGATGTTTCTCAGGCATTTGATAAAGTATGGCATGAAAGCCTAATTTTAAAATTGAAGACATGTCTACCAATAAATTTTCTAAATCTATTGGAAAGTTATATTCTATCCCGGAAATTCATTGTTGTGGAAGCAGACTTCATGAGTGTTCCCGAATCTATATCTGCCGGTGTGCCACAGGGGAGTATACTGGGACCAATTTTGTATTTGATTTATACTTGTGATATGCCTGTTAGCACTAAAATCCATACATCTACTTTTGCCGATGATACAGCCTTCTTTAGCATGCACGAAAACCCTCACGAGGCATCCCGATATCTTCAGGAACATATTATCCAACTGGAACTATGGTTAAAGTTATGGAGAATTAAAGTAAATGAGCAGAAGTGTGCGCAGGTAACATTTACTCTACGAAAAGATACTTGTTCCCCCATTAGAATCAATAATCAAATTGTTCCTCAAAATTCACATGTAAAATACCTTGGTATACACCTTGATCGACGGCTTACATGGAAACAACACATTGATTCTAAACTAACACAAATGAAACTAAAATTAGCTCAGGTACATTGGCTGATTGGTAGAAATTCAACTCTCAGTCTAGATTGCAAACTTTTGATATAAATACAAGTCACTTTTGAAACCTATATGGTGCTACGGAATTCAACTATGGGCCACTGCTTCAGCTTCCAATGTCGAGAGAATCCAACGAAGGCAAAACAAAATTTTACGTATGATAACTTCGGCTCCATGGTACATCAAAAATTCAAATATACATCGTGATTTGAATATGCCACTGATTGAAGAAATTGCAAAATACGCAGGCAAATATTTAACAAAACTCGAATCACATCCTAATCCGCTTGCTCGTAATATTTTGAGCTTTACTGGACACATCCGCCTAAAAAAGAGGGACACAGGGGCTCTTATACTCAACACTCCAGATGGGACTACTTGAAAATACTTTTTTTTTCCTTTTTGATTATCACTACTTATGTATTATTTATAACTATCACTAAGTTTATGTCCGACAGTGGTCGGGCCTAATAATTATACTTTAGATTAAGATTTGAATACTTATTGTTAGTTCATATTTGAAGATACAATAAATAAATACATGTATTAAAAAAAAAATCATATTTTACTGTTCTGCATGAGAGCACTTTTAAGTGTTCAGGTCTATTTTCAAAAATTTATTTCTTTTACAGCTAAATTTGGAAGTTCTCTGTTACTTCTATTTAAGGAAACATCGTGCTACACACTTTAAGTAATATATTTAAGTTTAATTATCCCAAAGTATAACCTAAATTAAGCTATTATTCCAAATGAGATTACAAACCTAAAAAAGGTAAGTCACAAGTCATAGTGCTGAACTTCCTCAAAAACCACAGAAATTAATTGAGATTTTGACTAGGGGTTAGTGTTGTCATTCGAACAAAAATTATTCGAATATTCGAACAACTTTTTATCATATTTGTTCGAACGAACAAAAATTTTCAATTTAGAATAAAAAATTATTCGAATCATTTATGTCGAATATTCGAACAATTTCCTTAACTACTTGTATAAAAAGATTTTTTGGGTTATCTGGGGTTTTTAAATGATTTTTTCCAAAAAATTAATAACATATTAAAAATGTTTGTAAATGTGTGTAAATACCTATACTTTTTAACTAATTTTGTTTCAGTTTTTAACTCCCGACAAAAAAGGGGTGCTATAAGTTTGTATGTAGTTTGTATCTGTGTATCTATTTGTATGTAAGAGTCGACGTACAGACCAAACGGTTGGACCAATTTTAATTTAGTTTTCCTGTTTGAGGGTGGCATTGGCTGAAGAAGTTAGCACGTTGACTACAAAACCGAAGGTTTTAGGATCGAGCCCGCTATCTGACAGTCATTAAATAACATCACGCATTTTTCTGATGTGCATTACTGTCCCTTTCTATCAGTTGCTGTAGAAAAGTTCAAGCGATGAAGGCATAGTCACTGGTCACTGAACTATACCGACTTCAAGAGATACTAATCCTAATGTAACACCAGAGCACGCCCCTTCGTTGTGTAAGAGAATCATCGGCGAAGTAAAATAACTACTAAACTGCTACTAAGCACAGCTTCAAATAAATTAATACGACTCACTAACGCCAGAGGCGCTGCAACACTACATTATTAAACAAAAACGTGCAAAAAGCAAGGCTGTAAAAAAATGAAGCATTCCTCTATCTATTCCTTCACCACCTATCTTTTCTGTTACTATCCCTTTCCTTATAATAGTAGTAGGCAATCATTGCCTGATTGTTACTTCTCTTTAGTAATGAAATAAAAATAGCTACGTTTAAAGAAAATCTGTCCAGCCGTTTAGGATATATCACATTTTTTAGATACATATATTCTGTTGATCTGCTTGTCTTTGACGCCGTAGCTCCCCAACATCTTGACCGATTTTAATTTTGCTTTGTTTTCGTTTTAATGGTGACATGATCGTATATCTTCTAATTTACACTTGAAGAAAACCGGTCTAGTCGATTGGAATTTATCATATTTTTTTTATTTAATCTTTTATTTTTTGCGATTCTGTTACTTCAATAGTACACAATTTTAAAGTTATGTTATTAATATTCCTAAATTTGTTATTGAAATTATTTGTTTTTCTTGTGTAATGAAATATTTTTCGTTTGTTAATAAAAAAATTAATCTAATACACATACGTGTCGTTTTTTGCAAACTTTTTTAAGATTATTCGAATATATTTTTTTATTCTTTGTTCGTTCGAATATTCGAACAAAAGTTCAAAATTATTTGTCTGTTCGAACAAGAAAAAAATTATGAAATTTCATTCGAACAAACATAAAAGACGAATAATTAACAACACTACTAGGGGTACTTTCAAATATGCAGATTACGTAGGCACGAATAACTTAAAATCAGCTTATCTCGACTTAAGCACTTTTTACTTTTTGCGACAGTTCTATAATGAGAAGATGTGCGTTTTTAAGACGCTTATATGACTTCAGACGCAGAGTTTTTCGAACGTTGTTGCCGAATATATTTCAGTTTCTGAACTAAAGACCTCTTAAAGCTGAGTCACATACAAGCCGTAATAGCCTATGCGCCGCCTCTTTCAACTGACAGCTACGTTTAAATACAGGTTTTCTTATGAGCTCTGTTACATTTAATACACCTATGTTAACGAAAAGTTTAAACTCTGACGACCATATTCATAAAATTTGAAAAGAATTTGAAATGTATTTTATATCAAATTTTCCATACAAAATTTTCCTAAAATGAATTTCAAATTCATTTTATTTTTTTTATAAATATAACCCCCATATTTAACGTTTAACTGTTAACGTACGTATGCAAAGAATTAACATAAAATTGGATTAAACAAGCTTCTTGTTTGAAAATCAAATTTCCCACAACACACCACACACAAGCCTCGTACTTAAAGGCAAATTTTTTTAATGTTTGTGTTTATTTTCGCTTCAGAATTTCTTTTTAGCTATTGATCAGAAGGTCTTGCTTCATGTTTGCAATTGTGTACGTCTGTATGTACGAGTGAGTACCTATGTGATTATTGTTAAAAATATTTGTTGTTGCAATTGAAATTTTCCTACCAAATGTTGGTTTACATTCAATCGACCATCCGTTTGCCCTCTAGCCGATTGTCTCTGCATAAATACAAAGCATCCATGGTCAGTGGCCATTATTGGAAAGATTTTGTGTCCACATCCATTGTGTTTCCAAAAGTAAACCATCTTTTCAAAATACAAAAAAAAAAAACAAAAACTCCAAAATACTGTATGTGCCCTCAAGTGTTGCATGCTGTTTTTGGCAGCCTTCTTATATTTGATGTGTGTGTGTGCCACAAAAAAAAAACAAAAGGGTTGTAGCAACTCCTTCCATATGTCCCTATTTACACTATGCAAGTCTTATTGCTAAGCTGATTAGTTTATTAGGAGAGAGGGACGGGGGGAAAAGAAACGTTGCTGTTCCCCTCGTCTCTCTCTCCCTGAAACTAATCAGCTTAGCAATAAGACTTGCACAGTGTGATTTGGGACTATCTTTTTGAGTTCAAATCGAAACTTTATCAACTGTGTTTCATTTCTCTACTTCTTTTTTTTTTGTTTTTTTTTTTTTGTTTGTTTTTGTGTATAAAGTTTACGAGCATTTATTTTCTTTTGCTTTACCTTTATTATAATGCGTTTTGTGTTTTCAATTGTAACGTCATTGTAAAAAGCTTTGGGGAATTGTTTTCTCATTTTTTCGATTTCAATATTGTTTTGTATGCATTCATATTTTTTTCTTCGTTCAGACTATCAGTTGAGAACATCGCTTGGTACAACTTTTTTAGCCTAGTTCGTTATAAAAATGTTTAATTTTTTTATTTTTATTTTTATAAATTTTGTTTGAATCTGAAGCGACTTTGGCTCTATTGTAATCAACCTTCAATTTCATTTGTTTATTGGACTTTTCATATTTTATTTATTTTTTTTTTTTTTGGTTAAGGCAACGGGTGTTGTTTAAGGTGGCTTAGGTTGCTACTTGGCAAAATGTAAAAAAATGGGCAGCACGTATAACACATTATTATTATTTTTTTTCTTTAGGTGTGTTTTATGTTATTGTGCATAAGGACACACATGGATTTTTATTATTTTTTATTTTAGTTTGGCTCTTTAAGTGTACATTTTTTAACTAGCGATTTCATTGTCATAATAGCAACTTTTTTTTTAACTATATGTGATTTGCTCGTTGGAGAATTGCGCTTAATTAATTGAAACATTATATGAACATGAATTAATTGAAATATTGTGGTTATCGGTTTCTTTGAGTAATAGTTTAAGGTTTTGAATGTTGTCCAAACGAAATTTTTATCCGGACAAAAAATTATTTTACCCATATTTTTCTCCAGCTCGATTCATCCATTTAAAAAAAGTCTCCAGAAAATTAAGGGTACCATATGAAATATAAAGCGTATTAGTACCGACTGAAATTTTATTCCGGATTCAGTCTGTCATAAATCCTATTTAGATTGTTAAAAGAAATTACAAAAAATGGATAAAGGACAAGTGGTTCTATTAAAATCAAATTGAAACACAGAAAAAAATATTCCCAACAAATTTTTAAACAAATATTTCTTTGAAATCAAACATAGTTTCAGTAAATATTCTGTACTGTTCCACTAAATTAATTTGTACCAAAAAAACTGTGTAGAGAAGAAGCAGGCCACGACGTTTGTCGGCTACTTTTCGGCATTTAGTTACATGTATACAACACGATCAATCAAAATAAACAACGACAACCGCACAACAGCACATTATTCCTATCAACAAGCAAGATAAACACCAACACACTGAAATAAAATTTTCTCTCAGCCGAACTATGATTAATTTAAATTTTTACAAAATTTTTATCAGAATTTACAAAATTATTTGTGGGACCGCAATCAAATAAAATATTTACTGATTCAACGAATTTGGTTACTGATTAGTTTTTTCTGTGAACTTTTTTTACAACTCAGTTCAACTTTGCCTGAAAAAAATTTTAAGTAGTGGCAACTCTCAACTATGTCCTGAAAAAATATATAAAACAGAACCAATTCAAGCTAAGACAAAATCAATTGTCTCTCTTTCAATAAGAAAGAAGTCAAACTACAAATAAAAAAAAATCGTTGACACGGTCAACATTCCGTACACCAAAGGTGAAAACGACCCCATAGTTATCGCTAAGCTATCCGCCTGCCTGTCTATCTGTCACAGGCTGTTTTCTCGAGAACCGTAAAGGCTACGTAACTGAAATTTTCACGGAATATATTCACAAATTGATTAAAAAATAAATGTATTTAAAATAAATCATATTTTTTCCGACAAAATATGCTAACTCTGAGAAAATATTTGTTCTTTGATCGACTAAAGTATGCTTTCTCATAAAAATACGCAAACCAGTGCGAAATAAAATATTTTATGCAGACCTATAAATTAGTAAGTATATTTGAACCATATTATGGAAGGCACATCGTTTATTTTTACAATATTGAGCGAATTAACTAGTTTTTGTGCTCTACTGAAAACTTAGCTTTTTTAAGTTAACGTGTTTTGAATATAGGCTCTCGATATGCAACTTTGACCGCTACAACAACAGATACATGGCAGTTAAGAATGAAAGGCTGTTACCTGTATCTTATCAAACTCTTGAAATTTTTAAACACGCTAAAACTAAAACATCCCATATTAAAAAACGCCAAACCGAAAAATCGCCAAAAATAAAAAAAACGCTTAAATAAATAATATCGCCAAAAATAAAGTAAATCTCTCTAATGAAAAAAAAAATCACCATAAATAAAAAGGTCGCCTAAAAACTAAGAAAATCGCCAAAGCCGGAACAAAAAAAGGCAAAATTAAAAATAATCTCTAAACCTGAAAAAATCCACAAAAACGAAAAAAGCGCCAAAAAGAAAAAAAGCTAAAAGCAAAAAAAAAACTCCAAAACCGAAAAAATCGGCAAAATGAAAAAAAACGCTTAAACTAAAAATATGCCAAAACCAAAAATAACTGCCACTTCAACTATATCGAAAGAAAACCTCTGCGAAAGAAACCTAGTCGCTCGAATTCTAATACATTTTCATTCCACTATGTCGTCAGGTTTCTTTCGCTTGTGATTCCGTATGTCATTTTTTTTGTTTTACGTGTTTATAAATTAAAGTAGTGCCCAATTTGTATATATCAAGCATTTCTAGCGATTTTTTAAAACTTACTAACATTTACATGAAAATAAATACAACCATATTATACAACGAAAAAGAATTCAACAAAATAGTCGCTCAGCAACAGTATGTTATTATTGTTTTGCTTTACAACTACATTCGTTTTGTTTAAAATATGCGAGTACTTTTTATAATGGACATAAAACAATAATCAAAACAAATGTGTTCAATAATATTTTGATGAATATTTTAAGACTTTTCTCAACAAATCAAAAATAAATTGAAGAAATGTGAATAAAAAAAAATTATAATGTGATAAAATAATAATTATACAAACTTTATTGAATTCTTTGCAAATAAATTTTACTACACGTAAGAGAAATAGCAAGTGAGTGATTTTGACATAGTGTTCGCTTTGTTGACGACTCATTCGAATCAGTTTCCTTTCGCTTAGAATGCGAAGAAGACCTTCTTTCGAAATAGTGGAAGAGGCAGTAAATTTTACAAAATTATTATATCAGGTAAGATATTTGATTAAAGAGTATTTATTACATATGTAGTGTCAGTACGGAGCCCTTCATGTGCTAGACAAAGTCGCACTTTCCTAAATTTATTCTTATCACAATTTTGTATCAAAAAATCCTAATTTCGAATTAATTTGTTTCATAAAGGTACATCAATATTATGTTGAATTACAGGAGGCGTGGCTCCGCGTGTGTAATCATGAGACTTCCAGGAGCGTTAAAGTTCTCGCAATAATCGGTTAGGCAACACTTATTACGCTAAGAAAAATTTTAGTGGGTGTAACCCGCCGCTAAAAATTACATCGTGTCATCACAGGAGCCTGTGATTCTTGCGAAGTTTCTTATGAATCTTTTGGGTAAAGAACCAGAATACATAAGTAGCATTTAAAATTGAACAAATTGTAGTAAAAGTTTTTTAACGGTGGGAATCTTTTTCTCATTTAATGGCGGCTAAAAACCAACATATTACAAAGATGACTTCGGTCGAACTCGTTTACTAGTTCATTTTTGGAAAAAACTCTTTGATTCAGACACATATTTATTAAGTTAAACAGTTTCATACATAACTAGTAGAATCCAACATGATTGGAAACTAATTAAATCCACAAATACATGTGACCAAAGTACCAAATACACTACATATATTTTTCTCCTATTTCCACGAGTTTTAAAAAAGCCTCATTGGAGCTTTTTTACCTGTCACTTTCTTCACTTCTGTATATTATGTGATGGGATTGCTGAGAGTTTGAAAAATAAACTAAGGCTGAGTTTACATCTGGCATTTTTATTGTGCCATGTGCCCAAAAAAACGTAACCACTAATTACTAATGAAAAACTGTTTGATTCAGACTTGTATTTATTAATTTAATTGTTTCCAATCATGTTAGATTCTATAAAATTGTCTATTAGTTATGTATGAAACCGTTTAACTTAATAAATACGTGTCTGAATCAAACAGTTTTTCATTAGTAATTAGTAGTTACGCTTTCTTTGGCACATGGCACACAGATGTAAGCCGGGCTTAGTAATAATTTTAATAAAATTACTCGCATTATGAACGTTTGTTTGTTGTTTCTCCCTCTTATCACAAATTGCTGCTGTGCAACCAGCCTGCCTGGCTGGCTTGTAGACAAATTAACACCTCGATGCCACTTTCACGTGATCTTGTATAGCAACAAGTAGGCGAGAAATTCATACCCAATATTTTTATTAATCATACCATGTTATTCGCATATTGAATGAAAATCTACATGATCTTTTATCATAAATGCTTTGCAAACGAAAACAATAATTATTGTGCTGGCCAATCATTTATACCATCATATACTTGTTAGGCTTGAGACGCGTTTTTAATGGCCCCCCAACATCAACACATTGAAGTGTCAATGCTAGACACGTAAATAGTTTATAAATGTCCCGATGATTTCAAAAAATTTTAACTCAATTTATTTAAAAGGAAGTGGTTTTCTGTGCCACTCAATCATGTGCGGCTCAAACGCTTAACACTTAAACACAAGATATGAACGAACGAACGAATGAACAGTGCACTAAATAAATTTTCTAGCTTACGAATATATTGCAATTTTAATTTTTGTATGTAAATTTTGAGCTGCGCGAAGTGTTCTGACCACCCAATATGCATTTATCAGAAGAGAGAAAAAAAAACCTCACACTTCTTAAAAAAAATGTTAACGCGAAAAAAATAGTTATGCACATTTTTATGCACTTCGGCGGACCTTGAATTTTTAATTTTGCACATTAATCTTTGCTAACAAAATATTGTTAAGTGAAAAAAATGTCTAGGTAAATGGGAGAAAAAAAATTGAATTAATTTCGATATGTGTTTTTGCGTGTGTGATATACATGTGCAACAGGGTTTGAGATGGTCACTTTTATTCGAAACTTTTTCCATAAACCGGTTTTCAATTTGAGAATATGTGGGCGAGGGTTTTTGTTGCAGTAACTTTTATGTCATCCACTTTATCAGAGCAGTTCAATCGAAGACTTAACAATATCAAATATAAATATAAATAAATTCAGTAAAGTGCGACGCTGACTCGCGCACGAAGGGTTCCGTACGAACACTAGATATGTAATTTAATACAAACTTCATCCTATATAATATATAGTTTTGGCATTTTTTTCGTTTTTGGGGTCTTTTAGGTTTTTTTTTTTTGCTTAGGCGTTTTTTCGGTTTTGGCGATTTTTTTAAGTTTTGGCTTTTTCTTACTTTTGACACTTTATTTTCTTGTTTTGGCGATTTTTTTTCGGTTTTTGGCGTTTTTTCATTTTGGCGATTTTTTATTTTTGGCGATTTTTTTCATTGTTGCATTTTTTTTAATTTAAAATTTTTTTTTAGTTTTGGCGACATTTTCGCGTTTTGGTGATTTTTTTCGATTTTTGGCGTTTTTTTCATTTTGGCGTTTTTTTTTTCATTTTGGCGATTTTTTCGAATTCGGCGATTTATTTTAGTGTTAGAATTTTTTTTAATTTTGGAAAATTTCAAGTGATTGCCTCTTACGGTTTCCAAGATATAGCAAATTGTCAAAATTACATAGTCAAAATTGCATTAACTGATGGACCACCCTTTAATTTAAATTTTTTAAATTTTAGTGTTAATTGTTGTAGTCTGTATAAAAATACACTAATTTTACAAATTTCTCAATATACATATGTTCATACAATTGTATGTATATTACATGGGATTTTAACATATTTCATTGCTCGTTTTGGAACACCCTTTAATTTTTAATTATCATGTATTTGTTGTTATAGCGGCCAAGGTTCTACATACTGTGTCCAAATTTCAGGTCCGTAGCTCTTAGGGTTCCTGAGAAAATACCGTGTGACGGACAGACGGACAGCGTAGCGAAAACAATAGGGTTCCTTTTCATCTTTGGTGTACGGAACCCTAAAAAATGCATACGCTCAGAAAAATTTTAAAATTTAAAATCCACGTAAACAAGGTTAGTTTAACCCTTATCGGCAATAATTTCGCTTCATATGTGTTTTATATTAATCTAACATAATTTACAGTAATCTTCAAAGAAAATTTTTCAATATGAAATAACTTTATTTCATGTTAATTTAACATTCCCGTGCAGTTAAATCAAAATGAAGAGTTATGTCGAAACAAAGTTATTTCAGATTGGAGCAAGGTAAATTCGATACTGAAATAAAGCAGTGATGAGGGAAATGAAATTGCCGATGAGCTGGCAAGAATAGTGTTGGCGTTAGATTGGGGGAATGTGTGATAGATCGGTGAAATTACCGATAGTTCATTACTACAGCGAGCTCAGTAATTTTGGTGGAGAGCAGGACCAACTGTTCATGGCAAAGTAGGGAGGATTGTAGAGTCTCGAAGGCTATGCGGTCAAAACTTGAGTCAGGAAGATCCAAACTGCTACTGGATATGAATAGGAAGACGACGCGAGTCTGCTCCGTCAGAGCAAGGAACAAAATGTGCGAAACTGGCACTGCACATTACTGTAAGATGTGCCAGCATGAAGAGGATCTGGGTGGAGTTGGCTAAAGTAGTTAGCACGTTGACTATAAAACCGAAGGTCCTGTGTTCGAGCCCGGTTCTGGCAGTTAGTAAATAACAACACCACGCCTTTGTCTGATTTACATTAGTGTCCCTTTTTATCAGTTGTTTTAAGAAAGTTCAAGTGATGAACTCATAGGCTCTGGTCACTGAACTACTCCTACCTCAGCGGATACTAATCCTAATTTAGCAACACTGCTCTCCCCTCCTTCATTGGTATTGTTTAGCGGAATCATCGGAGGATTAAAATAATCAATAAAATGTTAGTAGCTTTGAAAATTTAATACGCCTCATTGAAACCAGGGGCGCTGCAACACTACATTATTAAAAACATGTAAGAAGCGGAGTTGCAAAAGAATGAAACTTTACTCTATCTGTTCCTTTACCACCTGTCTTCTCTATCAGTATCCCTGAAAGTTAAGTCTCTAAAAAAACAGAATCCATTGAACATATTATCTACCATTGCCCGAAGCTGCAACGTTATAGGCTTAGATGGCTGAGCAGATGTTTCCATGAGAGCATAAGTGATCTCATCTTCATCATGGGAATTCAGTGGCTTAATAACAGATAATAGGGGCACTTCTGTTTGTAAATGGGGGTCAAATATTATTATTAACGGGTCAATAAAAGAGAATCACAATACACCCAACTGGGTCTCCGAGTGGAGGTGAGTTATACACCGCCCTTCCTAACCTAATCTAACCAATATCAGTTTACGGCAGAACCTGGACATTACTGTGACAACACCAGGTATTATGGCAGGCAATGATGTAGGAAGTGTTAAGAATTGATATATAAAATCCTACAAGAAATATTTTTCTAGAATGTTTCAACCATCTAACTCTACTCCCTATGGGTCATTTTTGGTCCCTTTAGAAACCTTTACAAAGCCTGAGAAAATCATCCTTCTTCCCCTGATACAACAAGCCACGACGAAAACTTCGAAAATGCCTACACAAAAATCTATGGGGCATTGGGTAATGCGATACAATGTTATGACTAACTAAGCATACATGCATTCCAATATTTTTTAAATTTCCTTCAGAACAGAGTACTTGCTGGCTTAAGACTTTGGAAGACAACATTATCAATACATTTAGCATGAAATATATTGCTTAAGTCGTACATGCTGTAAGAAAAAAATAATAATAAACGACAGATCAAATCCAAAATGCAAAGAAAGAAAAAAAGACAAACAACATGAACAACGCATTTGGAAAATTTAAATAAATCCTTCAGAGCTTCATGCATTCAGAATACATGTGGCAGCCACGTAATGCCAAAACAAACCAGCAGAGTGTGTTGCAAACAATATTTTAAGCACAAGTATGTCTGCAAGTATGCAGAGTAGTTTTGAATAAAAATACGTGTAGGTGCATTCAACAGCAGTTTGTAGCTGGAGTAGTAGTAGTAGTAGTAGACGTCGCCTTAGTTACTTATGTTGTTAGTTAGTTTGCTTGTGTGCCACAAATGTGCTTTATCAGATGCATGCAACCACGTTTTGTCCAAGGAACAGCGTCGGCAGTAGTTTGTTTACTCGCAACAATAAGGACTGTCGGTATTGTTTGTTTTCATTTTATTTTTTTGAGTTATTTTCGTTTTATTTAACTTTGTTTGCTAAACCAGAGGTGCTTTTTATGGCTGAGATGTGTTAACAATAGATTCAGAATTGTTATAACCAGAGTAGACACTATTACGCTGCCCTTGAAGAAGAAACATTCAAGTCTTTAAAAGCGAAAGCAGTTTGCAATTCTGGCACCACAATACAAACTATTGTTTAGCCAATTTTCACAGAGTTTATTTTCGGAATTAAATCATTTGTTGTTTGTTAGTTTAACTAACTTTGGAAATCTGTTAAAAAAAACAGCCATTCAGTTATTTCGACTATGAAAATCTTCATCTATTTGTTCTTTCTTTCTTTTTTATTTTTGTAATAAATGGAATGACTAAATTTGGTTCTTGGCGGTAGTGATGACCATAGTCGGTGTTTGGATTCTTTTCAACCATGACTGCTATGTTGGCTGCCTGGCAATAATGATTGGTACTTTTGGTTGCTGTGTTGGAAAAACAAATAAACGACGAATGTCATGCATATAAATTCAATGTAACATTAACAGCACGTTTCATATGCAAACAATATGCACATGCATGCAAGCATGCAGTCATGCATCCATACATGTGTGAAAAACGCAAGAGCTGAATTGCCACCACTGTCACCGCCAGAACCAACAGCCAACAGCACCATCGTCGTCGTCACTATCATCAACAACATCATCTTCATCAGCGCCACTAGTCTATAATCTGGCAAAACAAGTACAACAACAATAAGGGACACTTAACACAGCAGCAACAACAACAACATTAGTAATATCCTCATCATCCACTCGGAAACAACAACATAGTTAATCCGGCTATTCTTTCATACTTCTCCTTCAACGCCATCATCATCGTCATCGTCATCATCATCATCCACTTCTCAGGGTATAAGTGCCAGTTGTCGTGCCACTTAAGCATGCATGCGAAAACAACAACAACAACAACAATACCAAATGCAACAAGAAACTGCCACAGCAAGTTTGTATGCAAACACATCTGGTCCATAACAACCAAACAACCATATTTCACGTACGTTTCCAAGCCAACATAAAACAACCAGTCCGCCAGCCAGCCACCACCATCAACACCACCACCACCACCACCACCACCACCACCACCATCATCATCATCATCATCATCATGTTTATGCTTGCTGGCTGCCTTTGCCAAGTGGATTCGCAAGTTCCGCAACCCGTGTAAATTGCACATTATGATGATGCCGTTTGCGATTTTAGCTGAAACTGAAAAATCTTAACGCGTTGCATTGCTATTTGCATGGCGCAAAAGTTTAAAGTTTACACTTTGATTTAGCAAAATTTTCAAAAACAGAGAGACCAACTCTTTTTGATGTGTAAACATCTATACGCTAGGGTGTAAAAATCTTTTGACTTTGATTTCTTTGCTGAGATTTCTTTGCTTTTTGCTTTTGCTTTGCATTGTCAAATCGGTGTGAGCTATGTACGAGTGTATTAGTGTTTGAAAGA
This sequence comes from Tachina grossa, assembly GCA_949987645.1. NCBI lineage: Eukaryota > Metazoa > Arthropoda > Insecta > Diptera > Tachinidae > Tachina > Tachina grossa. The sequence continues at coordinate 35,672,636 of OX465275.1, forward strand.
AGCAATACCAAGCAGAGAAACAATTCGACCGGTTATTTTTCTGTATATTTCCGTACACCAAAGGTGAAAATGAACCGTAAGAGCTACGGACTTGAAATTTGGACACAGTGTGTAGACATTTGGCCACTACAACAACAAATACATGAGAGTTAAAAACTAAAGGGTGTTCCAAAACGAGCAACGAAAAATGTTAAAATCCCATGTAATATACATACAATTTTATGTACATATATACACTTGAAATTTTAAAAGTTAGTGTATTTTTATACAGACTACAACAATTAATACTAAATTTAAAAATTTAAATCAATGGGTGTTCCATCAGTTAATGCAATTTTGACTTTGTAATTTTGACAACTTGCTGTATCTTGGAAACCGTAAGAGTAAAACTCTTGAAATTTTCAAAAACGGTAAAGCTAAAAAATCAAAAAAATATAAAATCGCCAAATTTAAAAAAAGCACCAAATTAAAAAAATATCTAGGACTAAAATAAATCGCGAAAAACTGCAAAAATCGCCAAAATTAAAAAAAATCCTTAAGCAAAAAAATCGCCAATATAAAAAAATCGCCAAAATGAAAAAATCGCCTAAATAAAAAAAACCCCAAAAACAGAAAAAATCGCCAAAATAAAAAAAACCCCAAAAAAACAGAAAAAAATCGCCAAAATGAAAAAAAAATTGCGAAAATTAAAAAAACCCAAAAAGAGAAAAAAAAAACGCCAAAACGAGAAAAAAGCGATAAAAAATCGTTTAAACTGAAAAAACTTAAAAAATTAAGAAAGCTAAATCAAAAAAAAAAAAAATTATCAAAACCGAATGTGCGCGAGTCAAAGTCGCACTTTACTGAATTTATTTTAATTGCAATGCGTACAGAACAACAAGAACAGCAACAACTAAACGATGAACAACAGGAATTAAAAATTAAAAAGTAAAAGTAAATGCATTTACCATAGATGAGCACTGCAGTACCACTAAAGTTTCAGTAAAAACAAAAAAAATTTTACTGATTACTAAAATTTTTTTCTACAATTTTTATAAATTGCCTAAATGATTTGTTATATGATGAGGTGCATTGAATTTTCAGTAATCAGTAATGCCCGTATTCATAATGAAATTCTACCAAGCGGCTAAATGTTTTTCATACAAAAGTTTCAAAATTTGAATGAAAAAACTTTGCCACTTGCTACGGCCCTACGATTTTACTAGTAATGCAAATTAAATTTCATTAGCAGTAAGAATTTACTGAATTTTTTTAGTAATCAGTAAATTTACTGCTCACTGCAATTTGGAATGCAGTACATATAATTAGATATACTGCAGTGTGCCCATTTACTAACCAAATAAGTTTAATAAAACAAACAAAAACCAACAAATTCATATGTATTTACAATATTGAAAGTTTTGATACTTTTAATGAATTAATTTAAAAAAAGATACTAAAAGCATAAGTACTTCCAACTTAAAAAAAAAATCATTACTAGATATTTACAATCTTCTCTGTGATCGGACTCACATTGCTTTTTTTAAGGGATCTAGAAAATTTTCTACCAATGCTTAGTGCTATATTTCGACCATCTAGGTAGGCAAAATTATTTCTTTATGTTTTTGATCATTAACATAGATTTATTATACAGAAAATAAATAAATTTTTAAACGTGCAGAAATTTCATGTCCAATCGACCAAAGAGATGGACCAGAAACCTTTTGATTTGTATACAATTTTTTTTTTAAATTTTCTCTTTTTTCGCTTCCCTATCATTTCTTCCCGGAAAATAATCGTCTTATTTTAAATAGCCGCCCAGCAAAAAATTCCACATTACCATTAGAACTACTTGCCATATAATGTCTTACTTTTATGATTTCATTACTCTCTTACATTATACAAAACTTGCTGTACAAGTTGATAAATAAGGAGATTTAGATTTAATACTTTAAATTTAATAGATTACGTGAATTGTTGACAAATAAAAAAGTTTAAGTTCTTCTCAAGAATCGATTATTTTAGTCTCACGGCTTGTTAAACTCATTAACTTGGTAATTCAAAAGGGAAGAGCTTTCACCAAAAATGCTTAATTCCAAACCCGATTACCTTTTTTAAAATATTTTGCTGGGCGGGGACTAAGCAAATTCATTTTGTTCTGCACTAAATTGTAAATTCTATAAAGTTTTTCTAATCGTTCCAGATATTAGAGGGAAACAAATCTTCCATTTACATATTAACGCCCATCGTGAAAATTTTTTCCGCTCGAAATATTTCCACTTTTCATCAAATTGCAATCGTGAATAACTTTTCCCTTGAAATTTTTTTCCTTGTTTTGATTCCCCTTATCGCGGATAATATTTTTCACGTGAATTTTTTCACTTTTCCCTTGATTTTGTTCACTTTATTTTTGCAGGTGAACTGCATGAATACATCGAATAATTTCGATATTTTCCTTTGAATTATATATTAAAAGTTATAAATATTTATTTTTAGGACAAGATTAGTAACTAAAGTTTACTATTGTTAACAATAATTCCCTGCAACACTTTTTTTCATGGAATAGGAATCTCTTTCGTTCACACTAGAGATGGCCACATATCGTGTTTTTTCCGCGACACAAATACGCAAGACTCAAAATGAAATGTTCGTGACAAAAAATCTAATTTCATGCGTGCTCGATTCGTTTCGTGTTGAGCAAAATTGACGAGAAAAACACGAAACGATATTAGATGTAAAATGTGTATGAATAAATTTCCATTAGAGAAAAAATTTAATATTTGTATCGCCAAACATACAAAAGCAGCATATTTGTTGATATTGTATGGGCCTCTGCAGCTTAAAGTTCTGTACGTAAACCGATAGTATCAGCTGTGGTGGTAGATAGTATCAGCTGGCACTGTCAACTCGGTGCCATATTTTGAAAAGCGACTCTTGAAAAAAATCAATTAAATTTTCTGATCTTCAATACCATACACTGAACCAAAAAGGTACATAAAAACAAGGAAAAAATTCGTTGATTCAACGAATTTATTCCTTATTTTTCACCTAAGGAACATGTTCATTGAATTCAACGTATACCAATCCTTGACTTGTTGAATTCAACGCGCCAGTTCGTTGAAGTTAAGAATCCATACGTTGAAACCTTACGTAAATTCATTAAACCTAAATATTGAAAGGAATGAACTTATTCCTTGACCCAACGTATTTATACTTTGAATTTAATGCAATAGCTCCTTGAATTTAAGGAACTTATTCCTTGACCCAATGAATGCATTCATTGATTTTTATGAATATATTCCTTGACCCTCGTATACATACTTTGAATTTAATGAAATAGTTCCTTAAATTTAAGAAACCTATTTCTTGAACCAACGAACCTATTTATTGAATTCTATGAATTTGTTCCTTGACCCAGTGCACCTATACATTCAAAATTTCTTTTTAAATAAATATAATAATAGGCAAGTTCGTATTAAATTGAGTATTTTATTTAATAATTTATATATATGTATGTTTGTACATAAAAATTTGGTTGTAATATTACAGTCTACAAAATAATTATAGCCTTATTTATAAAAATTATTAAGTCTTTATAAAGGCTTAATATGAAAATCTGTCTTATAAAAACTTTATAAAGGCTTAATAATTTTTATAAATTAGAGCGTTAACTCATAATACAATTATTTGCAATAAAACAAACTTAAGTAAATTTTTTTAGTTTCTTTGAGTAGATCTGTCATTACAGAAACTCTTGAAGGTGTTTTGTTTGTATTTACAAAACCATAAAAATAACACTCAATAAATTGCCAAAATTGAATGCAGGCTGGAGGATACTCTAGATTAAATAAATGAAAGCATTTAAAACATATATCTAAAGCACCCAAAAAGGAGCTAAGCTGGAAAGATATTCCGTCTAAATAAACTAAGAAATTTTCGAATGAGGTAAAGTTCTTAGTTCCAATACCTAAAATGAAGGTTACTTCTTGTGTGCTATTCCCAACAAACATAAACCCATCCTGCGAATTTCTCATTGCGTATTTGATAAAGGTTTTTTGTTGTTATTTTATGTAACCTTTATTGTAGGTATGAAGTATCCATGAAGACACCACATCAGTTTTACAGCAGCATTGTCTAAAAAATAAAAAACAAACTTAAATTGTAGATAAACAAGTTTTGAGAAGTAATAAATTGCATTTACCGTCATTGCTTTGCGACTCATCCAAATTATTCAATATTTCTATCAAAGCTTTACCTTTGACGTTGTTTTCTGATAGAAGAAAGTTTTTTAACTTCGCAAATCGTTCTGGCCATTTAAAGAAAATTCCTTCACGTTTCCCAAAAGCAACGCTGAAGTCTTTGTAAATCTGAAATATAGTTATATTGTAATAAAATATTATTACTTTTCTGTTTACTGTTTTTTTCATATATACTGGAGTTTTTCAATGTTTGACTTACACCAGCGTGTCGATAATACAAGCATATGCCTTTTATATCGACACAAATCAGTAAAAACTAATGCACAATTATATTCACAACATCGATATACATATGTATATTAAACTCGTGCGATTTTCTTATATGACGAATTAATATATTTATACAACTATATTTCTTTTTGCAATGAAAACAATGCATTTTGTACTCTTTAAAATTAATTATATTCACTTTTTTATTATTTACTTACTTTTTGACACTTTTTTATTCCCTCTCACTTTTTTATTCCTATTTCGTTGTGCTCAAACTTATTTGGTAAACGAAGAATAATAACTGATTGCTTTGTGTTTATTTTTTCTTTTTAGTATGTCTTTTTCCCGTTATAAAACAAGGAACTCGTACGTTAAATTGAACAAAGCAAACCAAAAATTCAAGTGATGGTTCCTTGAATCAAAGAACTCGTTCATTGAATAAAATATCTTCTTCTCCTTCTTTAAGTTAAATTCAACATACATTACTTAAAATCAATGAACGGGTTCCTTGAAGTAAAGTACACTTTCTTGAAATTCACTACATTTTGTTCTTTTATGTATTAAGAAAGAACGTGTTTCTTAAATTCAACGTAAAATACGTTAAATCAATAAACCAGTTCTTTGTTAAATTCAACGAATAATATCAAGGAATGGCTACAACGTTTAGTTCATATCTACATAAAATTTTACGTTGAATTTCGAGGAATATTTTTTTGAAACAACGTATAGTACGTTGAATTTCAATGAATTTAAATCAATGAATGCGAGTTCGTTGAATTTATGTAAAACTGTTTTTTCAGTGTACCAATAATATTTTATGCGTGTTGTGCAGTATCGTGTAGACGAGCGTCTTGGTATTCGTGTTCGTGCCGTGTCGTCTTGGAAAAATTCAACACGCCCCCCATCTCTAGTTCACACATAGTAAATTTCATAGTGCGGCACCGCGCTGGTATATTAAAGAATTTTTTCCACTGCATCTAGAATATTTAAAAACACAACTTTAAAGTTAAAAAATTTCATTTGGAATATAAAATTTGTGTATTTCTTGTTATTAAACTTAAATTTGTCGGATTTTCAATTAATTTTTAAGTTTTACAAATCTTCTTCCCTTTATTACATTCACTGGGACTGATAGCGGGAAACAATTTCACGGGAGATTCACGATAGCATTTTTCCCTTCGAGGGGAATGAAAATTTCACGTGAACAAAAATTACACTTGTTACTCACGTTGGGGGGCGATTACAAGAACTTAAAGCAGGCGTGCAACTTGGTGGAAAAAATACACTAAAAACACATCAAAATATGTCAAAATTCAAAAGTTTTTTGGTTTACATTTTCATTCATCGTGGCTGAAACACATGCAAACTCATTTTCACAAATACTACCACAATGATTCATGAGTATTTTGAGAGTGTCAAGACTGCATCAAGCTATTTACAAGGACTTGGGAAAGGATTTTCCAAAAATGTAATTTTAACATTCGAAAGACTTAAAGACAAAAAAAGCCTTTATTTCGATCCATTACATTCTTCATACGAGTACTTTGTATGTATGCTTTAAGTCCCTTTTCCGAAATTTTCAATTTAGTTGGTCACTTTACATAATTTCCATATTCATGTACATACATACATATCTATCGTATATATTTAATATTCTCTTGATGTTGTCTGCAACTGGCAATCGCTGGTGTTACCACAATTATAATGGCTTATGCCATTGACGCCAACACCGCCAACAAAACTAAAAACACAACCAGACACACACACACACACACACATACACACACACACATACACACACACACACACTCCTGCATACGTGCAGTCAGTCATTCAGCCAGTTGTGTCGTTAACATGTTTTGCGACTAACGAAACAGTCACACAAAAAAAATTAAACAAAAAATATTTATACAAACCAACAGAGTTCGTGTAAAGGATTTGCATAAAACAAAAAAAAAAAAAAAAAGACGAAAAAAAAATATTAAAAAATGTTGCAAAAATATGTACGAACGTACGCACAATTTCCACAGTTGGTGGCATTCACGTCATTTCAATATTGTATGCGCGTGTGTGTGTTGCGTATGTGGCTTGAAGTAAGATTGAAATTGGGCTCACGACGACGATAACAACAACAAAAATGGCAACGATTGGCAGTACAACGGAAAAAAAACCACCAGAAGCTTAACATTCTCAACATTATTGTTTCTTTTGTGGCAATAAAAAAAATATCATCTTCTTCACTCGGATTAACGTAAGCACAAGTATCAACCACTAACTGTAGTCATCAACGTTGTTGTAGTTGTTGTTGCTGTTGTTTTTTTGTCATCATTATCTTCATCGTCACCCGTGGCAATTGAAGACGATGCAACGAAAGCAATGCCGACTTCGATGACTTCGATGATGGTGATGCACTTAACTTACCTCACAATTCGCGTAAATTTTCACTTGTTTTTAGCTCGTTTGTAGATTTATTTTTGTGGCAAATAAGCCGTCACACATTGATGGCACAATGGGACGGATGGTAAAATAAAAATGTTTTATATATGTATTAGTGTCCTGCACAAGACCCCAGTTGTCCAAATCGTCCTAGACGACATTGTCTTCGACGATTCATGTACGACATGTCGTCTGTAGATTAAGTTTTCTAATTGACAATTTAAAAGAAATCGGCGTTCATGACTATCTGAACGACAATGTCACACGTTTTCTCTTCAATAAAACTTTGTTGGGGACCATCTGAGCGACAGTGTCATACGTTTTGTCTTCAATAAAGCCTTGTCGAGGACAAATTGAGCGACAATGTCCCTCGTTGTGTCTTCAATAAAGCATTGTTGACGACAATATGAGCGACAATGTCCCTCGTTATGTCTTCAATAAAGCCTTGTTGATGACAATCTGAGCGACAATGTCCCTCGTTATGTCTTCAATAAAGCCTTGTTGATGACAATCTGAGCGACAATGTCGCTCATCTGGTCTTGTCTGACCTCGCCGCCATTTGTATGAAAATTTCGTCAACGATTTGTATGGAGTTGTCTTTAATATGTCTTCTACGACTTACCATTGTCTTGTACCCGTCGTCAAAGATGTCTTAAAGACGTGGCCAACTGGGACTATTTATAAGACTTTTCAAGACATGAGAGATTTTTTCAAATGCTTTACTACAGCGAAATATTCTAAAAGAATCGCTAAACAACACTGTTGGCAAGACAAACAACCGAAAAAAATTTCTTGCCAACAGTGTTGCTTAGCGATTCTTTTAGAATATTTCGCTGTAGTAAAGCATTTGAAAAAATCTCTCATGTCTTGAAAGGTCTTATGCAGGACACTAATATGTATATAAGAAAAAAATTGTGTTTTTGTGCAAAAGTGAAGTGTGGTTCTACTGATGATTTGTTACAGCAAAAATGAAATGCATATAGACAACGCTGAACTAACAGAAAATAAATTTCAAATTAGAAGTGAAATAAGTGCGCTTTAAGCTCAAATACCCAGATTAGCACGAGCTTACGAAGTCATGACAGTTTTGTTAGTGATACTTCTATTAGAAAGTCCAGTTTTTGAAAGAAGCACTTTTTTTTTTTGGCAAAATGCGCAGAGAACATATTTGATTCATTTTCTTCTTCGTTGAAGCAGTTTCTTTAGCGTGATAGGGAAAATTAAGACGTTCGGATATGCGTTGCTCCGTGCAGTGCTCTACGAGGATAATAACCAGAGGTTCTTTAGTTCATGGAGAGAAACCCAATTGTCCAAATTACTGTGCACGTCATTGTCATCTATGATTCTTGTTATTTAGTTTTCTAGTCGATAATTAAAAGGAAATGGTCAACAACTGAGTGACATTGTCTTGAGTTTTGTCCTCAATTAAACATTTTTGACTTTGTTGATGACAATCTGAGCGACAAGTCGTGTGTTTTGTTTGTCCTCTTGTTGACAAAGTTTTAGGTGGTGCTGCAGCCAGGTGGTAAGCGCGAAAGCTTAAGAACGTGTAGCTTAAGAACATGTATCCCAGCCAAGTCAGTCAATAATTCAAATGAAATGAAATAAACAAGTAAGCAAAAACAAAAATAAAATTTGTGTGTTAAAAATATTACCAAAATGTCTGTTGAGTGTTGAGTGACATTGTCGCTCAAGAACTCACACTATCATTTTGTGAACGACAAACGACAATTGGGGGAAGTTCTCTTGCATGATTTCGTGGCTATTTGTTCGAAAATTTCACCAACGATTTATTTGAGATGTCGTCAATATGTCTTTCGCAATTTTCTACTGTCTTCTTCCCATCGTTAAAGATGTCTTAAAGACATGGCCAACTGGGAAGATGAGAGGAAATATGAGAGTCTCATTTATCAATGGAAGTAAATATTTTGGAAATTATAAAAAATGGCCCGAAATTTTGACACGCCATTAATAAAAATTGGAATGATATACGCTTCAGCAACACATTTAAATTCACTAAAAAAATGGTGAAAATTTTTTACGGTCACAAATCGCTAAACTGAAGCATTTTTAAGTTGCCGTCAACTACTTTTTTGGCTAGGAATTATGAAAGTGCTGGGACAAGTTAATGATGAGAAGAATAGATCTCGAGAATATAACTGTTGTAGACCATAGAGTTGGAGAAAAGCCAGGTTTGTTCATTTCTCCTCGATCTTTGAAATTAGGCATTCCTTATATGACTTTGCGCCATATTTTTCATAAAGACTTAGGTCTTAACTCACGCCCAGCAATTATCATTCAAGTCGTATCTTTACTGAGTGGATCCTGACCGTGTGATTTCGCGAAGAGCCGATCCCAATTAGCTACCGAGATGTCTAAAACATCAATGGAATTCCGATTCCTCGGTGGGTGTGCCCATTTTATTACTACATAGAAAAAAATTTCCTGGGACAAATACGTTTAATTAAACAAACAAAAATAATAAAACAAAGTAATTGATTCAATTAAACTTTTGTTTAAAAATTCACTTTAATGAAAAGTTTAACCAACTCAACAAAATTATCAATTGATTTTTGGTTTGTCGTGGGAAATTTTTTTTCGTGTAAGTCTAACAGAAAAATTTTAGTTATAGTATATTCGATGCAATAAAGGGTGTGAAGCAAGCAGAGTCTGAATAAATTTGCTCTACCTTTTGCAACTTCTTTCAGCATTAGGCCGGGTTTCCACTTGTGTGCCATGTGTCAAACAACCGTTAAAAAAAGCGTAACCACTAATTACTAATGAAAAATAGTTTGATTCAGACACGTATTTATTAAGTTAAACGGTTTCATACATAACTAATAGACAATTTTATAGAATCTAACATGATTGGAAATAGCTTAAATCAATAAATGCAAGTCTGAATCAAACAGGGGGCAAATCGTCACATCCGTGAACGTACAACTCGTCACGTAAAAACACTATTTTCGGATTATGACATACGTGAACGTATTGAATTCCCATTCAGTTTATACGATTGACGTATTACTTAATTTGTTTTCGTACGATTGCCGATACGATCACGTATGTAACGATTTGCACCCAGTTTTTCATTAGTAATTAGTGGTTACGTTTTTTTGGTCACATGGCACAAGAAAAATGCCAGATGTAAACTCAGCCTTAGTTTATTTTTCAAATTCTCAGCAATCCCATCACATAATATACAGAAGTGAAGAAAGTGACAGGTAAAAAAAGCTCCAATCAGGCTTTTTTAAAAGTCGTGGAAATAGGAGAAAAATATATGTAGTGTATTTGGTACTTTAGTCACTAGACTTTAGTGTATTACTACTTACCAATTAAGTCCCGGTTCACACACTTGAACTTTTGTTGCTCAACTCGTAATTCAGCTGTAAGAAAAAAAGAGATGTTTGTATTTCCATATCCGTCTTTCTTACAGCTGAATTACGAGTTGAGCAACAAAAGTTGAAACGTGCGAACCGGGACTAACACTAACACTAACACTAACACTAATAAAAAGCATTATAATTGTATTGCACTAGAAAGAAGAATTAAAACAAAAAACGCCGACAAAATTTGAGGGAGAACGAGACAAACAGAAAAATACCATCATCTTACGTCTCGTGAAATCTCTGTATACTTTGTGCTCCCATTGTGCACTCTGCATCGATTTTTCTTTTTTATTTTAATACCGGGATCTATTTGTGTTTTACGACTCTTCAAATCTCGTTTATTTTTTTTTCGAACAACTTGCATCATTTGCTTACCACTTCGATATTTTGAGCTTTTTTTTAATAGTATAACGTTGTTAAATTGTTGCTGGTTTAGTAATAAATGTAGTTGTATTGACTTGATGGGGGTTTCTACTTTTACTCATCTTCATCTTGTGCGTTGGTGCTTTTAGTCTGGCCCCCACCAAACTCTGCGTGGTGGCGGTGATGGCGGCGTCTGTTTTATTTGCTGGCCACTCATTCACTACTGAGTGGTGTCTGTTTGTATCAGTATCCTTTTTCTTGATTGCCTGTTGTTTAAAAATATACTGTACACCTGGGGTATTTTTGATTACTTTATAGACCAAACAGAACGACAAGCAAACGGACACACAAGCAACAATATATGTACATACAACGAAAGATAAATAGACAGCAGAGGAAAATGCAAACAGGCAGTTGAGTGGACAGACAGAACAAAACGCAATTTGTGTGTGCGTGCGTGGGCAATAATCATCATCGTGATCATACTTATTTATTGATTTGCTTTTGATACCTACTTGTTCTTTTTATGATGAAATGGAGGGGGAGAATCATATTGTAAGTTGTTACGTTAACAGCAAATTGTATCTTTATTATTTCCGACGGTTTTTCGTTCGTTCACAAATTCTGTATAAATAAATATAAATTGTGATCATTAGCGTGAGCAAGAAAAGAAAAAGGGGAATAGGCATTAATACATGTTGCCTGGCGTACGTTAGTTTTGGGGGAAAATATCAGGTGTGAATGTGGAGTGCAAAAAATATTCTGGTACTCTTATAATTGAGTTATATGGGGTGTAATGGAATTTTAAGTGTGAAGGTATTCCGTGGGAAACTTATATTTTTTTTTACTTTGAAGCAACTAAAGTTTAAGAAGTCAATTTAGTGATTTGTTTTTCTTATTTTGTGGTATGGTAGATGTTCAAAACGAGTAAAAAAAATTATAGAAATCGGTTGTATGATGATAATAAATATTTTTTTTCAATATTCTTACTACAAATAGCACTCAGCTAGAGTAGAAGAATTTTGCGTGATCAGAACGGGTGATTGAATTAATCCTGCGCGATGTTTATGCCGAATGTACTCCAGCTGAACACATTTTTTGCCCAAAATCAAAGGTTACACGGCCATAAAAATGCGCAAGGGGGAAAGGATGCAGATGTAAATCTGCAAACCATCAAGTTCAGGTATTTATTCAAATGGTCTGCTTAGAATTTTTTTTTTTTTTTTTTAAATGCATGTTTATTATTTATTGTATCTTCAAATATGAACTAACAATAAGTATTCAAATCTTAAATCTATAAAAAAATTATTAGGCCCGACCAATGTCGGACATAAGCTTAGTGATAGTTATTAATAATACATAAGTAGTGATAAGCAACAAAAAGAAAAAGGTGTTTTCAAGCAGCTTCATCATCTAGAGTGTTGAATATTAGAGCCCGTGCATCTCTCTTTTTTAAGCGGATGTGTCCAGTAAAGTTCAAAATATTACGAGCAAGCGGATTAGGATGTGACTCGAGTTTTGTTAGGTATTTGCCTGCGTATTTTGCAATTTCTTCAGTCACTAGTGGCATATTCAAATCGCGATGTATATTTGAATTTTTGATGTACCATGGAGCCGATGTAATCATGCGTAAAATTTTATTTTGCCTTCGTTGAATTTTCTCTACATTTGAAGCTGAAGCAGTGCCCCATAGTTGAATTCCGTAACACCATAATGGCTTTAAAAGCGACTTGTATATTAAAAGTTTGCAGTCTAGGCTAAGTGTAGAATTTCTACCAATCAGCCAATGTACCTGAGTTAATTTAAGTTTCATTTGAGTTAACTTAGAGTCAATGTGGTGTTTCCATGTAAGTCGTCGATCAAGGTGTATACCAAGATATTTCACATGTGAATGTTGAGGAACAACTTGATTGTTAATCCGATTGGGGGAGCAAGTATCTCTTCTTAGGGTGAACGTTATATGGACACACTTTTGTTCATTGACTTTAATTCTCCATAAGTTTAACCAAAGCTCCATCTGGCTAATGTGTTCCTGGAGTTTGCGGGATGCCTCATCAGGGTTTTCGTGCATACTAAGGCAGGCTGTATCGTCGGCAAATGTGGAAGTATGGATACTACTGCTCACAGGCATATCACAAGTATAAATCAAATATAAAACTGGTCCCAGTATGCTCCCCTGTGGCACACCGGATGAAATAGTTTCAGGCCTACTCGTAAAGTCTCCTTCCACAACAGTGAACTTACGGGAAATAATGTAACTTCCCAAAAGATTTAAAATGTTTATTGGTAAGTAAGTCTTCAATTTTAAAATTAGGCCTTCATGCCACACTTTATCAAATGCCTGGGAAACGTCAATAAAGAGCGCAGAGCAATACTTTTTTTCCTCAAAAGTTCTTCTTATAAATTGAACCAGTCTGTGAGTTTGTTCAATGGTGCTATGCTGACTTCTAAAACCAAATTGATGGTCTGGTATGCACCCACTACTAATTAGAATTTGGGACAATTTTGTTTTGAGCAGTTTTTCGAAAAGCTTTGACATAGTTGATAGTAGACTTATTGGCCTATATGACTCAGCCTTGGTTAGATCTTTGCCCGGCTTTGGAATCATTTTAACCTTGGCAAGCTTCCAGCTGTGTGGATAATACTCCAGTCGTAAAATGGCATTAAATATGAATAATAGGATTCTCATTGCAATACGAGGCAAGTTCATAAGCATCTGGTTACTAGTTCCATCAATACCCGGAGCTTTCTTCGGGTTGAGTTCGGCAATTAATTTTTGTAAATCACGCGTCTTAAACTTAATGTGTTGAGGGGGTAGAGCGACTACATTCGGCAAATCAGCAACACCAGTACTTAGAATTGGCACCAAAATTATTTGTGGAAGTGCTTTTGTTTCTAATGTTTATATTGGAAGCGCAAAAAAAGGATTTTCTTGGACGACAGCAACATACGCCATTCTTTATAATTCAGCAATAGACCAAAACTGCCAGAGGTTGAAGCCATGTGACAAATTACGAATAATGATTTAACAAAAATTTCTGAATGCGGTCATGAGAATACGGTCGATTTTAACGCTCTTAATACCCAATGTTGTATGCTTCCTCATAGACACATGACCGAAAATGCTGCTCTATCTGTAACTATTTGTGGTATAAATATTAAGGAATTTGAAGCTATTGATGTTCTTGGCATGAAAATCCAGTATGATGTTCGATGCACTGAACACATTTTTCAACCCACACGTGAAGCACAACACGTGTGTCATTCATAGCACACCCTTTTGTGGTCGATTGGCCAATAAATCGCACTACACATTAAACAACGAATTTCTTTTTAGCCGTACTGTTCGTATGTGGAACAAACTACCTGCGGAAGTCTTTCCTGTCACTTTCAACGTGAAAATATAAAATCGAATGTCCTCAGACACTACTCTTTCTGTCCTTCTCCCCATAACCTATTTTCCTAGTTATAGCACAATGCATTGCATGAGTAGAGGTTATCCCCTGAGTAATGGTATTATTTAAAAAAAAAAATAAAATAAAAATCAAACAGAGATTTTAAACATTGCGCCTGAAAAGTTATCTACGAATTGGCAAACCCTTAAGCGTTTTTTTTTTAATCAATAATAAGCGCTTAACGACTACCGCTAAGAATTTTATTGCTGTTGTATTTGTCATTGTTTTATGTGCATTTATTGGTGACATGCATGAGTCACGCATCAGTCACGTGTGAGTCACTTATGAGTCACGCGTGATTGTGGTTGAATTTATATAAAATAATTATTTAAAAAAAAATATAAAAAAATAAAATATATATATATTTTTGCTTGTTTTGCTGGTTAAGCACCTATATGCATTTTGTTCCTGCTTCGCTATTTCTTATATAAAAAATCATGTTTATTAATTAATTAATAATTACGTTGTATGAGAGGTACCCGTCGTCTGCCCACTCCAATACTCTCACGATTTTAGAGGGACATGCAGCTTGTTTTAATAGTTATGTATACAAGACCTATCCATAAAAAATTTACTGACCCTCACTCTTGTAGTCTACCAGAATCTGTTATTAGAACCTTTTTTTGTGAAAGTTTGATTTTGTTGTACATTGTAAGTAAATTATATGATATATATCGTGCCATAAACACGCCAAAAAAAAAAGGTTAACCCATCTAAAAAAAATATGTATGGAGCATATATGATATCCCATATATGGTTCGGATCCGAAAAATGAGGGTACATGGGCATATATGATTATATATATTCATACATTTTCATACATGAATGTGTAAATATTCCCTCCACATTATGCAGAGTTCATATTCATATTTTCTTGATTCACAAAAGCTCACTGCTGTACAATAATTTAATTTACTAAAATTACTTTTTTTAAATTTTGAACAGAGAGGTTGTAGTTAATGAAACATTTGTTTGGACAAATAATGAAAAACGAACTAAAAGTCATTTCATTCCTCATTTTAAGTCAAAAGGTGAATCAATTATTTAAAAAACACAAAAATCATATTCGTACATAAAATTTAAATTAAGAAATCAGATTAAAAACTAATTATAAAAGAAAAAATAATCGTCTAACAATAGTTTTCAATATAATTTTTTGCAGTTATATGAACTTTGTTTCTTATCTAGAGAATGCTGTTATTTTCTATAAAATAAATGACTCGATTATCCTTTTGATTATTTGATATATTGAATGGGGCCGAAATGTATAAAATCATACAAGAATGGTTTTTTTTAACAAAGTTTTAATTTTTTAAACGTTGGAGGTACGCATATAAACTTTGAATACCGTATGTATTTTCTAATGGATTTTCAATTCACCAGTGATAAAATACCAAGCTTTTTTGATTGCAAAAACGATCTTTTGTGAGATATCATGTATGCATACATTCTTATATGGCTCCATATATTAAATTTTATTTTTATATATGGATCCCCATATGAAGAGATTCATAATTAAATTTCCACATATGAGCTCATATATTATAATACATTTCATATATTAGTCCATATATTAGTTCATATATAATAGTTTTGCCATGTATAATACCATATATTTCCATTCATGAATTCATACATATTCATATATAGTTATATACATTCATATATTAAAAATATATGGACCATATATAATTTTTTTAGCTGGGAAGTTAGATATTTTTCGAAAGTCATTTTTTGACGAAAACCGATTATTTGTATAGTAAATAGTCGATTTCTGTCAAAAAAAAAAAAAAAAAAAAAAAAAAAAAAAAAAAAAACCAAGTCCAAAATATGTGTCGCTTAAGCTATGTATTTTAGCGGTTATGGCTCGATATATTGTTTTACATTTTCAGCCATTGAGCTGAAATAGATATATAAATGTAATTACTCGCACTAATCGATATTTAAAGCCTATATTGCGTTTCCCAACTCAACTCAGTTTGGTGGTTTGAAAGTCAACCCAACTTTCACACAATCCAACTATTTATGGCACAAGACAAACTACACACTTAACCCTTATTTAATTTAATAATGACAATACTAATATGTAAGTTGTATTGACTCTCAACCCAACCAAACTTTGGTGTTATTTGTTCATTAATAATTATCACATGTAATTTGGCTTAAAAAGCGATACGAACTTTAGCCCGTTCAAATCACAAATATAGAAACAAATGGAGTTCGAATAATAATTAAAAAATTAACTAAAAATTAATAGCCATGGGCCTGTGGCAAAAATTAAATAAAAATATACTTAATAGTAACAAACCAAAAAAGTTTGTCTTAAGTAAATAGAACAAAAAATAAGCAAATTAAGTCACATGTGTATAATTAGTAAAAAAGAACAAAACGACAATGGTAAGACTGTTGTAAATATAGTGATGGTAAAATTGAGCTTACAATACAAAAAAGCTTTCAGCAAATTGAAATACGATGAATCAAAACAATTCACATATTCCATTTGCAATAAAATGCTAAGTATATAAAGCAGAAATCTACATCAACTGACACCACACACAGTGGACCAAACACAAAAGAACGCTGATGATGAAGGTTTAGTGGCCTTTGAAAACGGCTGGCTGTTCCGTTCAACTATGTGTTGTTAGTCAGAATAATTACAACAGACTTTGGTGTTATTTGTTCATTAATAATTATCACATGTAATTTGGCTTAAAAAGCGATACGAACTTTAGCCCGTTCAAATCACAAATATACAAACTAAGTTGAATTGAGAATTTCCGCTAACATAGCGGCAATTCATATTAACGAGATTTCACTGTATGTAAACTTAAGCACTAAGTTTACTATGAAAACAAAAACTAACTTATAAAAATTATTAATGTGTTTTTACATTTTTTAAACAAATCCGCCTTTCCCTTTTGACTAATAGGAATCTTGAACGAAATTTCTAGCTTAAAAAAATCACAATAAATGAATGAATGTGTGTATGAATGGAATGCTAACTTCATTATTTGGTCATTTATCATTTTGTAAAATTTTTTATACTTCGATACATCAAAACATATCATTCATACATAATCTTTTCTTTTCATTTGTAAATTAGTCAATTGTTTCCGTCCAAAAACCATGCAAATTTTTTAAAACTACTGTATTTCGATTTATATTTATATATGTATATATATGTGTGTGTGTGTGTGTGTGTTCCCAAAAAGTAAGACGACACCAAGTGTTTAACGCAAAATTAATCGTTATGTTTCCATTTAACAAACAAATGTCTAAATATACAGTTTACAGATGACATCAATAAGCAGATTTGATAGAAATACAATAGAAATTTATAAAAAAAAAATATTAAAGAAATAAATACCAAAGAACAATCAACAGTTTGCAAATAAAATAGAACAAAAAGAACGCCTACGTTTGAAAGGTTTTATAGAAACAGGATTTATTTATTCAAATTTTCAAACAAAATATCAAATATCTTTTTGGCAAAAAAGAACAAATATTGAAATAATTAACTAAGCCAGTTAGTGAATGAGTGAAGGAATTTTTTATAAATCATTTGTATAAATATTTTAAACTTGACTTGAAAAAGAATATATTTAATTTTAAATTTAAATACAACATTTTGTATATACATACATAATATGTATGATTATTAATATCGAGTTTTAATAAAAGATTTAAATAAAAACATATATTTATGTATGTTCATTTTAATTTATAATGGGAAGCAAAGACCTCTAGAATTGGACAATAAGGAAAAATACTTAAAACCCGGATAAGTTTTGAAGTAAACTTTTCGGAAAAAAATTGCGTTTATCGCAAAGAAGAATCCGGTTTTTTTCAGACACACAAATTTTGACAGAATTTTAATCAGGAATAATTTCTTAATCGCTAAAAAAAATTCTAAACTAAAAAATCTAAAATCTAAAAATTAAAAAAAATCGTCAAAAATAAAAAAGTCGCTTAAGTTAATAAACAAGCGAAAAATATTTACAAGAACCGCAAAAAATTGGCAAAACGAAGTAAAGCGCCAATACTAAAAAAAAGTCGCTTAAACTAATTTAATCGCCAAAAACCGAAAAAAAATCGCAAAATGAAAAAAAATCGCGGTAACCAAAAAATTGCCAGAATTAAAAAAATCACTAAAATTAAACTAGATCGAAAAAAACTGAAAAAATCGCCAAAAACTAAAATAATGGCGAAAACCAGAAAAATAGGAAAAAAAAACGTCAAACTAAAAAAATCGTCAAAAAACAAAAAAAAAAACAAAAAAGTTAATTTTGTTTAAATGTCTGCTAGACCCTGCACAAGACCATTTACAAGAACTTTTAAGACATGAGGGATTTTTCAAATGATTTACTACAGCGAAATCTTCTAACAACACTGTTTTCAAGAAAGTTGTTTTAGATATTGCAGGTAGAGGAGTAAAGAAGAAAATGCTTCGTGGCCGAAGAATTTGTGATGCTTGCTTCTTCATACGCATCGGCGAGTATATAAACGTCATGCATGTACATACGCACACACGATGTGTGTATGATCTATTATTTTTTCGGGGTAAACATACAAACGCACACATGCTTTGACATAAGTTGTGTGCGGTTTCTTTAAAAAACCACCCTTAAGCACCCCATACACGTTTCAAATCAATTGTGAATTGAGTCTTTCAATTGAATTGATTCATGGCCACACAGTTCATAAACTGAATTGAAAGATTTTCATTCAACTGTCAAACTTATACTTTTTTCACAATTAAAAATTTTAAAATTTAAAACTTCTATTGCATTTCTTCATTAATTTTAATATTTTTTATTTAGAATTCAATGAAATTAAATACAATTTTAAAAATACATAAATTTTTCTATACAAAATAAAGCTACAAACATAAATTTTGACAGCTTATCAAGAGAATCGAACACACACAGCACAATCGGATTGAAAGATTTACTAGTCAACATGAAAAATCAAAATCTTTTGATTTTTCTTCAACCAACTCGACAATTGCCAAACTAATCAATTGACAACGCCATACACGCTTTGATTTGGACAACAACCGACTCAATTGGAAATTGAATTGAATTGTGTATGGGCTGCTTTAAACACATAATAGCTTACCATCTACATCTTACACACACACTCAAACGTGTTTGTTGCGAACAAGAAGTCTTCGCGACATCGCTTATAAACACTCATATACGTACATCAATACAACCACCGTGCTTTGCTTATTAAACGACATCATTTATTATTGGTTTAGTATAATACGATAAATGCTACGACAACACATTTAAATAACAAGACGTATTTACATTTCAAGACTGTTTATGCAGCTTTCTAATGTTTACATCAGTTAAGATATTCGATTATATAGTCTAAAGTTCGATTAGTATTACATATGTAGAGACTAGGGATGTCAAACGGGAAATCCCGAACCCGGAAATCCCGGGATTTTTCGGGATTTGTAAAATTCAATCCCGGGATATCATTTTCGGGATTTCTTAGCAATTTTTGTATAAAAACTTTATAAATTCAAATTTTTGTTGATTTTAAGGTATTTTTTTATAATATTTAAAAGTTCCATACAATTTTATACGTACAGTTTTAACAATTTAATGACTATTCGTGACATATTTCGTATAAATTAACAACAAGAGCAAAATAAATAAACTACTTTCTTACGGTTATTTTCATCAAAGGTGCTACAATATATGTACACTTTAGAATTATTTTGAAAACAAAAGAAACATATTACCTTTGGAAGGGAAATAACATTTGAAAAATTCATAATTTTGACAAATTTATTCCGTCTTATTCTATATTATGAGGGCAATTATAATTTAAATTCCACGAGAAATTTTTCCCGGGGAATAATTTCAAACAGTAGCAAATAATAGGGAGAACAAAAAAATCTAATTGGAAAAAGGAGAAATTTCTTGCGGAAATTTATTCATAATTGCAGTGTATAACTATCTGTATGTCGACTGCTCAACGCTAAAAAAAAATAGCACTTATCTACTTGTCGGTAACAATTGAGTACTATTGACACCTCCTTATAGTGTTTTCACACTGACATGGTTTTAAAAAAAGTTGGTTTTAACGTTAAAACCAACTGTTAAAACCTGGTTTTACCATACAAATTGTTTTTGTTAAAACCAAATTAAAACCATTTTTGAATTGGTTTTAAGTTGGTTTTAA
This sequence comes from Tachina grossa, assembly GCA_949987645.1. Taxonomy (NCBI): domain Eukaryota; kingdom Metazoa; phylum Arthropoda; class Insecta; order Diptera; family Tachinidae; genus Tachina; species Tachina grossa. The sequence goes on from OX465275.1 coordinate 35,692,925, forward strand.
GAAATGCAACCTTGTTTTCGCTGTGATAAATTCAGTGCCGCCAAGTTGAAATGACCGACATTAGCTGTTAATGTTTATGTTAATGTGAATAACAGCAGCAGCAACAACAATCAAAAAATTATGGGAAAAAGAGTTTTTTTGGAAGGAAAACAAAGAAAATATTTGCGTTGAACTCTGGAAAGTGAAAATAGACAATATTACTGACATTCATCTGCCTATAAAAAAGGTTTATCTTATAATGTATTTGTGCATTTTTATATATAATAACTTTATTTCCAAGCACTTCTTCATTCTGTATAAGAAGTTCCATAATTTAAAAAAATTTTATTTACAAAATATAAAATAATTTCCATTTTAGAGCGCATTGTGAAATATCTCAGTTTTTCATACAAATAAAAACAGTTGAAGAGTATGTCCAACAAGTGTTATTAAAAAGCAGAAAAAATGCAGCAACAAATACACGCATTTCTGCAGAAGATTTATTTTATTTTGAGCAAAGTTATTAGACAGCCTGTGAGTTAAAACCTGGAATTTAACAAACTTGCAGTGTGAATGCAAAATCAGCTGTTTATGGTTTTAACGTTAAAACTAAGTTTTAACTTTCAGTGTGAAAACACTATTACAATTGGAGTAGAATACAATACAAGGCAAGTGAAAACTTTTTGTTGTCGGGTTGACGTAAAAGCGAGAAATATTTACAGAATAATGCGGAGTATTTTGTCGAAAAAACTGCTCGAGTGTGTATGTATGTTTTTTATTATTTTGTTTTTTATTTAGGCCGTTTAGGCTGTTTTTGATGCAAACATAAGATCAAACCCATTTAAATTACATGGATTTGACAAATGGTTTTAGTCAAAAACGACCGACTGAATGAGTTCGACTCAATTATAGTTGTATTCGAGTTGCACAGTAGAAGGCCAGGACACTAATAAACCATACTCCTCTTAGCGAACGTATGAATACATACATATGTATGTATCTGTTGAACTTGTAGAAAAAAACTTATGTATGAATTTAAAATTTTTCAGTAGAGCAAAAATACTGTTCAAGTGCTCAGGCAAACTTTTAATGTATGTGCCTATAAAAATGTGATCTTTAGACGTAATTAATCGAATTTGATTAGAATAGTGTATACATTTCTTTTAATTTTTCGACATGTTCAGCCTTATTATCGTTGTCATAATCGTAACGAAATCGATACAAAAAATTAGATAATGCTTGGTATACATACATATGTAACAACCGTTATACTTGTTGTTGATCAATCGCAATTAAAAAAAAACGTTAGTAGATATATTTTTAACAAAACAATATTGTTTTTGCAACTTATTTGTATGAAAGTGAATCTAAAAATTTTCATAAGTCAACTTAAACGGTAGTGCTAAAAGTCCACCGATATGTATATTCCTTTTGGTTTAGATAATAGAAAAACATTTATATTGAAAACAAAAACAAGTTTTCATATTTAGTTATTGTTTTCACTATAAATTCTCCAACATAAAATGTGATTAATAGACTTAAAAATAGATAAGAAAAATTCTTTTGATTTTTATTTCATTGAAAATTGTTCACTCTAAAGACAATTTTGCAATGATAAATGATGAACATAAAACCTTTTAAAATGCATTAAATTGTTATTAAAGTAATATTTATTTAAAAAAATAATTTATTTTACGAAAAATATTTAGATCCCGAAATCTCGAAAATCCCGTGATCCCGAAAAATCCCGGAATCCCGAAAATACCGGGATTTTCGGGATCCCAAATCCCGATCGGGATTACAAAATCCCGAATCCCGGGATTTCCAAAAATCGATCCCGATTGGCATCCCTAGTAGAGACCATATGGAATCCTACGTATTCGAGCTAAAGGCACACTTTACTGAATTTATTTTAGGAAAGGGTCAAACAATTTTCATGCGGCGGAAGATTAATGCGTCCCACATAAATTTTCTTAGTAGAGTATGTTACATAAAAGTTTTGATTGAAGACTTTCTATACCTTTAATGTAAGTGTTGGGAGGACCAATGGGAAAGTGATGCGAATACAAATGTACATTTGCATATACAGCCAATCCTTTCCAACAATCAACTTCGACCACTGTCCACCCGAAACTTGGTGTCCTCCATCACGCTAACGAGGCTCTGACAACCAACCAGGGGCGGTATAACCCTAAACGCAGCACGGAGTAAATACCTGCAGCAACTCAGCACGCCTGGGTGCATAGTTGGCAGCCACAACACCACGATCGGACGCTATTGGCCTAATCATTCGTCTTAAAACAACTGATTACCGAAACCATTTCAAGAAAAATTAATAATATACGGCCCTATGCTCCTTGTAGGAGTTATGAGGAACTAATATATATATATATATATATATATATATATATATATATATATATATACATATAATGTAAGTGTTGCGTGATTTCCTAAACCGTTGCTCCTGTCAGCAATCAACTGTTAGTTGACTCCTTTCAAAATTTGAAGAAAGTGAAAGCTGTTGCTGGCAAACAGACTATTAACGGATTAGTTGCGTAAGTAATTTTGTGTCAGTTTCAGTTCCCCTAGGAGTGTTATATATTTTGTGTGTTACGGTGCAGTTGGCAAAGCAGGTGTTCGGCCAATGACTCAGTGCACAGAAAAAAATTTTCCTGCAATAAACACGTCTAATAGAAAAAAAATCAATTAAAAATTTAATTCAGTCAATTAAACTTTTGTTTAAAAATTTAATTTAATTAAAACTTTAATTGACTCAATAAAATTTTTAATTAATTTTTGTTTTTTTTTTTCAATTAAACGTTTTTATTGCAGGAAATTTTTTGTCTGCGAATTGGCCACCATAAGCGTCCAATGATTGAAGGCCTTTAAAATACTTTATATATTTTATATGTGTTACACGAAATCATTGACTTATACTGCCATTGCCGCCATAGGGTACAAGTGCTTAAAAAGTGTGCCCATATCCCATCAAACAGAAAAACTACACTGCTTCAGTGACAAACTAAGCGGGTGCTTTAATATTGCCAAAGAGAGGTGGCAAAATTAAAATTATGCATATTTTTCGCAATTACAGGATTTTTAAAAATTTTTAAATTAATTTTAAATTAACTCACCTGAAAATTGCCAGATTAAACTTTCTTTTTCTTGAAATTTTTATTCTGAAAATAGAAAATATGAAAAGAAAAAAATATTTCGTGTTAATTGTTTTGATAAAATGTAAGAGTTAATTAACTTAAATAAACACATTTTCTTTAAGATATTTTTCTCAATTTTAAACAACTTTGAAGTATGTATTTGAAAATTTTAATGATCAATATTATGTGACAGAGAGAGAGTGCGTGCGTTCATTCCATGCGAATGCCAAACCACAAGAGCAAACAGTTAAGGCTTAATCAATTTAATAGTGTGTTGTAAAAATGTTTCTGTTAGGGCCAGAGCAAAAATAAATAAAAATAAAAATAAAATGATTAGAAAGATAATGTCGTTTATCTTCTTACTAGCAAGTGTGGATCATAATTTAGCAGACATTTATGGATGTTTAGTTTTTTGTGTCTGCATAAATTGGTTTGATCGCATTTCTGTTTAAATGTCGCTGTGTCAGTTTTATATTCAGATAAATTCCTTAAGCCTAAGAACTCGTAAATTAAATTCTCAAAGCCATCATCTTGCTGTGAGATTTTTTGTTGGTTTGGTTGGTTGGTTTTTTTTATTATTAGCAACCACTCAAATCAAGCAACTATTCAAGCAACTAGTCGGTCAGCAGCAGGTCCCTTGATTACTTTACCAGCACTCAAGGAGCACAAAATCAAGCTGTGGATGTTTTTATTTTCTTCTTAGTTTTAATTTTTTTTTGTTGGTTTGTCTGGTTAAACCACCAGAGCAATTTATAGAAGGCGGTTTATCACATCACAATTTAACTTACCACCATGAATTAATGACAATTCTGTTACCAACTGTATGGCTGAATGCTGCCCAGAAGTAAATAACAAATTAGTTGATTGAAGGTTATAAGGAATATGAAGTACCCTATATGCGAGTAGTTGGGATAGAGATTTCCAAAATTTTAATCATTTCAAAATTGCAAAGTTGAAATCTACTGATGATTTGGCAAAGTACCAACGAAATGCATATAGACTTGCTTAACCACCAGCAAATTAAATATCAATTAAAATAAAATAACTACACTACATTAAATTCATGTTGTTTCAACATCAAATATCTGATTCATCATATTATTTCATTATCAAATTCATTGTTGTTTGAACTTGAAATAAGTTTGATTCAACTTGATTTTTCATTGATTTAAATAGTACTGGAATGTTAAATCAACAAGTAATAAAGTTAATTTAAAAGGAAAAATTTTTCTTTGAAAATCACTGCAAATCATGTTGAATAAACATGACACACAAAAAAAAAGGAAAATCATTGCCGAAAGATATTAAATTTACCTTGCTTTCATAAATTTTAGTATGAAATTTTTCAGTGCGCAACAGCTGTCAAAAAAAAATGACACAAACATCAAGCAGTATTGCCAACTTAAAGTTCTCTACCTTAAAAACACACACACACACATTACATTCAGTCGTTTTAAAACTCTATTTTTAGGGCCAGATACATATTTGTAAACTAACTCTTATAAAATACCCCTTTTCCACAAGCGAATTTTCCTTGTAAAGTCTCAATTCAGCTGAGTGAAAGACAGAAGTAGAAGTACGGTCTCTTTTTGTCTTTCTCTCAGCTGAATTAGGACTTTGCAAAGTAAACTTCCCGGCTCCATGAAAAATCGACCAAAACCACATCGTCCAAAAATAAAAATGAAAAATCGCCCAAAAATTTTTCTATACAAAATTTCGGTGATTTTTTATATAAAAATCGCTCAAAACTTTTGGGCAATTATTAATTTTTTTGGGTGATTTTTCATTTTGAAATTTTGGGCGATTTTTCATACGAAAAATGTTTCCCTGACAAATCACCCAAAACCAAAGCGCCCAAAAATAAAAATGAAAAATCGCCCAAAAATTTTTTCACACAAATTTTAAGAAATTTTTCATATGAAAAATCGCCCAAATTTTTTAAAAGATATAAAAATTAAAAAGAAAAATACACCCAAATACCATTGTAGAGAAAATCCTTAAGGCCGTCCAAGGCCGGTAGTGCAGAAAAATGTCATTAAACAGAAAAACTTTGTAAAGCAGAAAAAATCTTTTTTAGGAAGTGCCGTGTCGGGAAACACCATGGTGGAAAAAATCCTTGCCCGGCCGAAGGCCGTCAGTGCAGGAAAACTTTGCAAGGCAGAAAATCTTTATTAGGCAGCGCTGTATCGGGAAACACCATAGTGCAGAAAATTCGGAAACGAACGAATATTATTTACGCTTCTCTATAACTTTTGTTTTTTTTTTAATATAAAAATGAAATTACTATAATTTTGAATATTTATTTGGTGTTTTTTAATTTTGGGCGATATTTCATTTTTTGGGCGATTTTTCATTTTTTTTTGTGATTTTTCATTTTGAAATTTTGGGCGATTTTTCATTTTTATTTTTGGGCGATTTTTCATGGAGCCAAACTTTCCGTGTGAAAAAGAGCAGTAACTTACAAACCAGACAAACTCATCGAAACCAACATATGATCTGCTCTAGTGTAAAGTGCTTGTATTAACAATAATATAATAAAAATAAAAACAAAACAACTTGACTTTTGCAATCCTTCTTAATGCAATTATATTAAAATTCGCATTGGTTTACTTTTGCCAACCTCCTTTCCTTGGCTAGCACTCGTCATGTGTTCATGTGTTGATTGCCTTGGTTTCATTGGCCTCCCGCCTCTGGGTTGGTTGGCTACAAAGGAATTAAGCTATGGAATGATCGGATGTTCGGTTACAAGCTGTTGTCCATGTACCATGTTGTTTCATTAATTTTCGTCATAAGAGTTAAAAAAAAACAATAAAACAAAAAACAAATCGAAAAACTTTAAACAAACCACACACATTTGCCAAAGACTCGCAGAGAGACATTTACTGTCGTCTTAAGTTGAAAATCCTCTGGGACCAGATGTTTGTCGTTAGTCTTGTAGATTTGTGTTTCTTTCTGGTTTTTTCTTTCGCATTTCATTTTATAAATTTTTTTGTGTGAGTGTGTCGTTTTATTTCAGTTTATTTGGTCGTAACTTTGAACTTGAATTTATTTTATACGAGTATTAAGCTTTAGTTTTGCATACTTTGGCTTTGTGTATTTGTGAAATTTGCGCCAGCCTTAAGGAATTTTTGTGGCAATAATATTGATGTTGGTTGTTTAACTAGTTTTATAGCGCAAAGTAAAATAAATGTTAAATTTTATTACAAAATTTAATGGGTTTTTGTGTAACCGAAAGAGGGAGAGAGTGTTTGGTGGCTGTGTGAAAACTTAAGTGGAAAATGGAATACTAATAAAAAGGACACCAAAGGCAAAGTTAAAGTAAAATAAAATATGTATCAAGGTTCTATTTAGAATCAACTTTTTGCATAACATATCGGCACACGGTGGTTCAGAATAACTTAATTTTTCTTCAAATAGATTTTAAAAACTTTTACGCCATCAGAAACACACAGAAAAATTTCAACATAAAACATAAAATCTACGTAAACAAGCTTAATTTAGTTTAATCTTTTTCGTCAATGATTTTGCTTCATATGTATTTCATGTTAATCTAACATGATTTATATTAATTTTCAGAGAAAATTTTTCCTTTTGAAATTACTTAATTTCACATTGATTTAACATTTACGTACTGTAAAAAATTAAAAAGAAAAATTAAGTTGAATCAAAGTTATTTCCAATTGGAACAATGTAAGTTCATTACTAAAATAATACGAAAAACAATAGTGAATCAAAGTAATTTCAAGTTGGAACAACATGAATTTAATTTAATGTAGTAATTGTATTTTATTAATTATTTAACTTACTTGTATTTGGCACAGGCATCAGAAAAATGTTTGTTTGTATATAAACTGGCTCGAAACTCATCGCGTGGTATTCAACGCGATTGCCCATGCAGCCACAACAGCTTTAAATATTCTTTAGATACACACTAAATATATACCATCATGAATAAAATTTTAATTTAACATTATTTAAATGATCATTTAACATACAATTTATTTGAAAAGTTCTAGTTAAAAAAAGAAATACAAAATACTTTGATTTGTCTGCAGGATTCGAACCTGCGATCCTTCGATTACAAGAATAGTGCATTGCCTACCAGCAAGCAGCAGTTTGTCGGCAATTTGCAAACGTCGAACTAAACAACTACAATACTAAAACAACTAACACAACTAGGCACAAAAGTGAACTGCAGCTACCCAGCAAAAAATTACACATTACCATCAGAACTACTTGCTATACTCATATAATGACTTACTTTTCTAATTGCCAATTTTAATTACTCACTTACAAATCACATTACCTAAAATTTAAAAAAATGACGTGCAAGTTGCTAAATGAAGAGAATGATTTTTTTAGACGAAATAGATTACGTGAAATGTTGACAAATAAAATAAATAAAATAAATAAAATAAAATTCTCAAGAATCGATTATTTTAGTCTCACGCCTTGTTAAAATCATTAAGTTGGTAATCCAGTAAGGAACTGCTTCCACCAAAAATGCTTAATTCCAAACTCGATTAACTTTTTTGAAATTTTTCGCTGGGTATGAACAAAGCAAAGCAATATAGATATTCAGGGCTATCATGAATAAAATTCAGCGTGAAATTTCTCCCTTTTCCAATTAGAATTTATTGTTTCACCTATGACTTTCTATTAGTTGGAATTGTTCCCCGTGAAAAATCTCACGCGGAATTTTATTCATGATAGCCATGATTATTTCTTTTAAATTTGCTATGATTTGAAATCAAAGTTTTTGCATGGTGATTTTACATTAGTGTTTTTTTCTGTGCGAAGGAAACATATCAAAACTAATGCATTAAACACATTCACCACAGCAAGCTACCGACTACCAAATGTCAAGGATAGAATACACATGTTTATATGAGAATAATTCTTTTGAAGACAGCAAGGCAACAGTGCGACAGGTTGTTGTCTATGCTGCTTTTGTCGTTGTAGTCCAATTAAACTAATTTCTATTTCTTTGGCTACAATGAGAAAACTCAGTGTTGCCAGTATAATACAAAATGTTGAATGAATGATATCGTAAAATTATTTCACATTATTTAACAGAAACAATATCAAAAATTGATGTAAAGCATAAATTGATTCATTTTTGTACTTTTACGTGAAATAAGTACATATTAAAAGAGCAATTAATTTTTATAAATGCAAAATATTTGAAAGTGACAATACTGAACTATGTATTTGTACTTGAATATCAGGTGCAGATGGTGCTGCTGCCGTCTCCAAAATAATTAAGTAGCTGACTACGAGGCGACAAATGCTGCCAGCTGCATTTGAAGTCGTGTGTTCGTGTAGCCTGCTGTGGTGAATGTGTTTAATGCATAAGGTAGCCAAAAAATAATAGGTTAAATATTCGCAGTAGTAGGCGTGACATGCTGCTAAGAACAAAGAATTTTTGTTAATTAAAATAAGAATAAAAAAAGTGTCATGTTTGATCTGCATTAAAATATTATTTCTCGAAAACTATTATCGATAACTGGCTGCGTTTTTTTTTCTATAAGTAAAATATTGTTTTTAATAAGTGGTATGTGCAGACCCTGTACAATTTATAGTTATGGTGATATGTAACAACTTTTAAACCCCTAATTTTTATATTTAATTTAAATTTTTGTTTTTTTTTTATTTGAAAGGGTTTGCTTGGTACTACAAATTTTTTTTTTTTTTTTTTTTTGAAAATCCCCCCACACAAGTTTTTCATTTTTAAACCAATCGAAGAAAATATTTTTTTCTATCCTGCATTTTTATAGCTTATTTTTTTCGAATATCGGTGGGGAAAATGACTCTAGCTCCGCCCCCCTTCACTACCACCATGCAAAAGCATAACTCTGTCATATGTGTGCAGATTTAAAATTTTTTGTTTTTTTTGAAAGGGTTTACTTGCTTGGTTCCATAGATTTTTTTGAAATTTATTTTGTAATATGTTCTATAAGATATTTGCATTGATTCATTAATTCAGTATCTTGCGGATATGCATCTGGTAGAAACGGTTCAGTTATTTATGCCTTACATTGTCTAGAATTTATTTATGACTCAAAAAACTAAGCTTATGTATTAAGTTTTCAAAAGCCTGCTTTATTGTTTTTATAAAGATGATTTAATTTTTATTATAAGGCCATTTCCTAACAACAAACAAATAGTAACAAAGAAAAAATTAAAAAAAAGTCTAAAGTTCAACTTTAACCTTAAATTTCTTAACAACCACTGTACTGATTCTAATGAAACTATATCTGGATTAAAGCTTAAGATAATATCTATCAATTAAAAAAGCATTAATATTCAATAGTACAAAAGTTGCAGAGTTTTGGCCAATCAAAAACAAATTAGAAAAATATTGGTAAAAAAAATCGGCAAGTTGTATATTACTTGGCCGTTTCCGATGAAACCAACTGTTTTGAATGGAAGTGTTATATTTTTTAGGCATCCTGTTGCAAGACAACAGCATCAAAGTTGGAAAGTGCGGGTGTCCAAATTCTTTTGGAGCTTGTAATTTCTGTAAATATCCACCACCGCTCCTAATGATTTTGAAATAAAGGAATCAATGTTAAATATAAAAGTGGTTTCAACAGGCAATGAAAGCCTACTATTACTAGGTGTTTCCTTCTTTAGGAAAGGGATAGTGATAGAGAAGACAGGTGGTAAAGCAAGAGACAGGGAAAGCTTAAGTATTTTGAAGCTTTGATTGTTCTACGCTTTTAATAACGCAGTGTTGCAGCGCCTCTGATGTCATTGAGGCGTATTAAATTTTTGAAGCTGTGTCTAGTAACCATTTTATTGGTTATTTTACTTCCCCGATGGGTCTGCTACATAAGACCGACGAAAGAGGGCGCTCTGATGTTAGTATCTGCTGAAGTCGGTATAGTTCAGTGACCAGTGTCTATGAATTAATCACCTGAAATTTCCTACAATAACTGATACAAAAGAACACTAATTCACATCAGAAAAATGCTTGGTGTTGTTATTTAATGACTGTCGGAAAACGGGCTCGAACCCAGAAGCTTCGGTTTTGTAGTCAACGTGCTAACTACTTCAGCCAACGCCACCCAAAATTAAGCTTGAAATAACGAATGAGAAAACAAAAACAATTCAAAATAAATAACTATGAGTACTACAACAATGTAATATTTTCTGCAAGAAAGCTTTCAACATCTAAACTGCAACTTATATTCATAACAAATGTTAAAAAAAGCATTTTTAAGACTTTTTATATGGTTTAGTATTTTTTCCTTCAAAGTTGCATTTTCAATAAAATACTCGTACCCATAAAAATTTCCATTAAAATAAACACACTTCATCAAGTGTGTGTAATGCTTCCGGTCGGTTAATAATGATGTCTGCTGAAGAAGAAAAAAACAAGCCAAGCAACAAAATCGAGATGCACTAAAAGTAGAAACTTAAAACCAATTAACTAAAATCAAAGCTAAAATAATGAAAAACACTAAAAATACAAGCAAAAATAACAGTAGCCTGGTTGCTACAAAATACCAGGGGATCGGATGGTATTTTGTGATGTGTTCATTAACAAAAAATAAAAATAAAAATATAAATATAAATATAAAAAATAAAGAAACAACGTTGCCAACAAAATTTTTAGCAGAAGCCAAATCAATAACAAGAGCTTTAATTTTTTTATAAAAAAATATATACTTTGACAAAATCTTATTATAACCCAAACGAAGTTTAAAAAAAAATCACCAAATCTTAAAGTCTAATAAAGAATAAAAAAATAAATAAAACAAAAATAAACTGTTAAACTTTTCAAAGTAAAATATCAAATTACGCCGACACGTACGAATTGTTTTAAGCCAAAATCCCAAAAAAAAGTATCGTATATATTTATAGTTAAAAAGAACACAGAAATATTTAAACATCTTGCCAACAAAAAAAAACTAAGGACTAACAAGAATTCGATACAACACAATGAAGTAGAAAAAAAATCCTTGAACTTATATCGAAATTCCTTCTCTTTAAAGAAGCTTTAGTTTGTTTGCCACAATAACAAAAGAGTAAAAAACAACAACAAAAAAAGGTTTAAAAATTAACAGAATCTAAAAACATAAAATTTCGTTTTCAACTGAAAACCAAAAAAAAGAGATTGTGCGCGGGTTGTGTCTGAAACACAATTGCGTTGAGATTAGAATCCAGCACAGGGAAAAAAAAGCTGACACAAATATAAGTTAAATGTAGCATATTTAGGTGTCTGAGCGAGGCTGCCAGATTTATGTATAAGCACAACTTACAATTTATTCAAGTTGGGGGAAAGATGTGTAGCGATTGTACAACTTAGTTTTATAGTGTAAGGGGGTACGTACTTTCACGCTGTAAGCTTGATTTCTTGTCTAGCGGACTTATAAAGGGTGACTTTTTGGCAACACTGTTATTTGCAACTCAGCTGTTTTCGCGTATCATGTTACTATTAAACATGTTCAGTTTGGTCTATAATTTAACCATGAAACGACATGCAAATGAACAACGCTTGCACAGTATTAAATTTTATTATCAAAATTCATGCTCGGTTAAGAAAGTTAGTTTTGTGTAGTTCATGAACGAACTAGTTCAAATGAACGATTCAGTACTTTGAACTAAGTGAACTAGTTCAATTGTTTTACGCTCACTAGTTCAATTTTTGAACTAAGAACTAAGACACAAAATGAACTAAATGTTTTCAACGTTTTGCTTTACTTCTTGCTGTTTGTGTGCTTTGCTTCTATACTCATCCATATGTATGCATGTATGTATGTATATTTAGTTCTTGTTCATCGCTGGCTACTACCACAAATGCAATAAACAAGCAAACACTTATACTAACCTATTCACAAAAATATTTTGGATTTATGAGATTTTTAAAAATGATTTTCACACTAAATTTGTTTTATAAACACTTTATAAAGCAAATTTATTAATTAATTAATTAATTAAATTTAGCTTTCGTAAAGTTTTTTAATCACAGATCTGTGTTTTTAATACTGTTAAAAACCACAACATATCTACATACATACATACATACAAACATGCATATGCATGCAGATGTAAAATCATTGAACTAAAAAGACCTAACTAGTTCATTGAACTAAAAAGAGCGATTGAACTAAATGAACGAACTAGTTCATTTATAAATAATGAACTAAAATGGCCGGTCACTGAAATGAACTAAAAGGCACAAGTCTAAAGAAAGTGCATCCGCGAACTTCTTTCATTTTATGGTCAGTTTGGGCGACCTTCTGAGGCGGCTATTCGGAATCTTGTGACTAAATTTCGCACCAAAATTACATCATTGAATATTAAACCGCCAACAGGCATACGTAGAGTGCGGACAGAGGAAAATATAGCTGCTGTATCCGCCAGTGTTGTTGATAACCGTGAATTATTGATTCGGCGCCATTAGCAGCAATTCGGTCTCTGTTACTTTGTATTTTTTTTTTTTTGTTTTTTTTTTTTTTTTGCCCAATATGGAAGAGCTGGACTTGGCTGTCATATGATTTCAGCAAGACGGTGCCACATGTCACGCATCACGCAAAACAAAGGCCCAGTTGAGAGGCGAGTTTGGTTAACAGTTTTTTTCACGTTTGGGGTCGGTCAATTGGCCGCCTATATCGTAAGATTTAACTATGTTGAGGATCATGTCTATAGGGACCAGCGTTGCCATAATATTTTTTTGGCAAACTGAAAATTTAAAATAAAAAAACTGATTTTCATGTTAAAAAACTGCTCACAAAAAATTCTTTAGTATTTTGTATATTTTGGGGAGAGGGGGGGTTAACCATACGTCTGTACCTGATATATTTTTATATCATGACTTGATAATGTTTGTCAAGTTGATACGTTTTACCATCTCGAAAGCCTCATCGTCATCAGTTAATAAAATATGGTTCTACAAATTTATAAGATTTTTAATTAATTGAAATGGAAGTGTGTGTTTTAACTAGTTGCACTATGGGATATTTCGCATGAAATTGCACAGGGAAATTCTAGTTTCCGAATCAACCTACAGAAGTGGATCCAAAATTAAAAAAATAAGGCAACTTAAATGTTTGATTGTGTCTTTTTTTTGAGATTTTGTTTTATTTGAAGAGCATAATGACGTTTTTTTCTCTGACTTACTAAAATTTTGCAAGGAGAGAGAGTTCTGAAAAATGTATATCTGCCAGTTTATAGAAGCCATGTAAAAATTCTCGGCTGTCTATTTATAATGAAAACAAAAACAAATTTTGAGTGCTTATATTTTCAATATACATAAATAGGCAGACGAAAATTTTCACATGGCTTCTATCAACTGGCAGTATGGCTTCAAATTCTATGGGGTCTATCCTTTAATTTGGTATACATTTCGTCGTGTTTTATCTCATTCTATAAGGGATCGAATTACTTCAATGAAGAAACTTGTTTTTCTTTTTCAATAAGACAAAGCGAATTAATATTAATAAGGGAAGTGCTACGTCCGTATGAACCCAACTTGCAAACAATAAGAATTCACAACTTTCGTGTGAATTCTCTCTTGCTGTTTGAAAAAACTGCGCAATTTATAGAAAAACTGATTTTATAAGCAAAAAGCTACAGAACTGATCTATGCTTAAAAAAAACTGCTGAAATCAGTTAAAACTGCACATTTGGCAACGCTGATAGGGACAAGCATGCAACGGATAACGCAATGGAAGATAATTTTCAAGACTTTATTCGTGAGATACCGGCGATATGATGGAGAAATTATGCCAAAATTGCACCCAACGTACGAACCATTTCAGACATAGCCACGGTCAAAATTTAAATGAAATTCTCTTTAAACAGTGAATTGTAGTGTACCTCAGTTACTATAATACACTGTATCATAGTTTAATTGCATTGCAACACAGTTCATTGTAATAATTAACATAACGCTTACTTTATAATATTTAAATGACACACTTTTATTTTTATTAATAAAATTATGTTGTTATAGCAAAACTAAAGACATAAAGAAACACAAAAATTGAAGAATGTAAAATAGTATCTATCAGTAGTATCAGAATGTGAAATAGTATAGTAGCAGTCAAAATGTTAAATAAAATCAGACTTTAATTTCTTAACGCAAACTGGCAATAACTTGCCTTGTTTTTTAATTAAATTCTCCAAATCTTTTGGCACCTCTTTTGAGCGCCTACTGACAAGCTGGTCTCCCTGACAGCTGTAAAAATAAAACAAGGGGCTATAGGGCCACACACATACACTGACTACTACACGTTAGGGCCAACCTTTAAAGCCTACACGTTCAAACATTACAGAATTATATAGATCGTTCCACCGACTCAAATAAAAATTTCATAATTTCTTTAAATTTTATGTGTTTTTTTTTAAATCAAAAACGCAAGCTCTTTTAAAATCCCCCCCCCCCCCCCCACCCCACTATAATTACTCAGCAAAAATTTCAAAAAAGGTAATCGAGTTTGGAATTAAGCATTTTTGGTGGAAGCTGTTCCTTGCTGGATTACCAACTTAATGATTTTAACAAGGCGTGAGACTAATCGTGAAAATAATCGATTCTTGAGAAGTACTTACCTTTTTTATTTGGAAACTTGTTCACGTAATCTATTTAATGTAAAAAAATCATTCTATTCATTTAGCAACTTGTACATAATTTTTTTACATTTTAAGTAATGAGATTTGTAAGCGAGTAATGAAATTTGGCAATCAGAAAAGTAAGTCATTATATGCCAAGTAGTTCTGATGGTAATGTGTAATTTTTTGCTGGGTAATTAAAGGGTGTTTTTTATTGAGGTATAGAACTTTAAGTTGGCATCACTTTTTTAACTGGCGGCCATTTTGTCAGCTGTCAAGTGATTAATATTTAGTTTGGTTTGCCATTTCATCATGAACAGGTTGACAAAAGAACAACGCTTGCAAATCGTGCAAATTTATTTCGAAAATAATGGTTCAGTTCGCGAAGTTTACAGCAAGCTCCGTCCATTTTATGGTCGACATAATCGTCCATCAGAGCAATTAATTCGGTTAACCATGGATCGTTTTCGCACTACGTTTACTCTATGTGATAATACGCATCCGCAGAGACGTCGAACAGTGCGCACCGAAGAAACAATTGCCGCTGTAGAGCAAAGTGTTGAAGAGGACCCGAATGAATCGATTCGCCACCGTGCACAGCAATTGGAGCTTTGTCCATTAACTTTATGGAAGATTTTGCGCAAAGATCTTGGCTTGCGACCTTACAAGATCCAGCTTGTGCAAGAATTAAGGCCGCGAGACCATGCAATGCGTCGTGATTTTGGTGTATGGGCCGAAAATGAGATTGATCTCGATGCTGATTTTCATCGCAAAATTTTGTTCAGTGATGAGGCTCATTTTTGGTTGAATGGCTACGTCAACAAGCAAAATTGCCGCATTTGGAGTGAAGAGAATCCACATGAGACCCTTGAGACGCCATTACATCCACAAAAACTGACTGTTTGGTGTGCTCTATGGGCTGGTGGAGTCATTGGGCCATACTTCTTCCGAAATAATTCTGGAGAGTCAGTTACCGTTAATGGAGACCGGTATAGAGCCATGACAACCGACTATTTTGTTCCCGAATTGGATGGCATGAATGTGGATGAGTTGTGGTTCCAACAAGACGGCGCTACATGCCACACAGCGCACGTCACAATCGATTTATTGAAGGAAACATTCGATGAGCGCATAATTTCGCGGAATGGACCTGTCAATTGGCCACCAAGATCGTGTGATTTGACACCATTGGATTATTTTCTTTGGGGATATGTGAAGTCGCTCGTCTACGCCAACAAACCAGAAACGTTAGGGGACTTGGAAGCCAACATTCGTGGCGTTATTGCCAACATACGGTCCTATATGCTCGAAAAAGTGGTTGAAAATTGGACCTGTAGAATTGGCTTTATTCGAGCCAGCCGCGGCGGCCACATGCCCGAAATCATATTTAAACATTAATGGCATAAAATTATCCTTCCAATAAAGCCAAATTGATGGACATTAAAACGATTTTCTTGTGTTCTATTTCAATTTGAAGTTCTATACCTCTAAAAAAAAACACCCGATATTATATCTTTTTATGTCTCGAGAGCCTATATTCAAAATACGTCAACTCAAATTTGGACAAAATGAGTTTCCGATGGCAAATAGCTCCCCTATGCAATATTCATCTGTAGTATAAATTTCGAATCAAAAAAATGATTTTTTTTTCTCGTTTTATATAAATTTTTCTTATTCTGCTATTTCAAAGTATAATTTTGTTTGGTAAAAATAAATGCTAGCTCCCATGTAAATTTCCAATATTTTTAAAAAATTAGTAATTTCCCAGCTAAAAAAATATGTATGGAGCATATATGATATCCCATATATGGTTCGGATCCGAAAAATGAGGGTATATGGACATATATGATAATATATATTCATACATTTTCATACCTGAATGTGTATTCCCTATATAGAATGCAAAGTTCATATTAATTCAAAAAGCGCACTGCTGTGCAATAAATTAAATTATTAAAATAATTTTTTTGTAAGATTTTGTGGAGAAAGGTTGTGTTTAATGAAACATTTGTTCGAACAAAATAATTCAAAACGAACTAAAAGACATTTCATACTCGACATTTTAAGAGAAAATGTGAATCGATTATTAAAAATACATAAAACACACAATCGTACACAACATATAATTTAAGAAATCAGATTAAAAACTAATGCAATTATAAAAGAAAAAATAAACCGTTTTTATACTAACACTAGTTTTCAATATTATTTTTTTCAGTTATATGAATTTTGTTTAATGGCTGCATTATCTTTTTGGTTATTTGATTTATTAAATAGACCCACAATATATAAAATCAACAAAAAAGATTTTTTTTGTTACACGAGTTTTTATATTTTAAACCTTGAGGCTCTACGCATATAAACTTTGCATATGCGTATGTATTTTCTAACAGACTTCCAATTCACTAGTGATAAAAAAAGATGGAAAAAGATCGAATTAATAAAATTCAAGCTTTTTTGATTGCAAATGCGATCTTATGTGAGATATTATGTATGCATGCATTTTTATATGCCGCCATATATTACATCTTATTCCTATAAATGGATCCCCATATGAAGAGATTCATAATTAAATTTCCACATATGAGCTCATATATTATAATACATTTCATATATTAGTCCATATATTAGTTCATATATAATAGTTTTGCCATGTATAATCCCATACATTTCCATACATGAATTCATACATATTCATATATAGTTATATACATTCATATAGTAAAAATATATGGACCATATATAATTTTTTTAGCTGGGTTATTATAAATCTACTTTATATCTTATTGCATTTGGCATGCTGAACACGAATCTTGTAAGGTTTTTGAGATATGCTCACTTTTAATATATTAGTACAGAAGGGTTCCGATAAAAAAACAATTGGTAATGTATGTACAACTTTTAAATCCAATAGAAAAATTATGTATGGACCGATTATAGTCAATTACATAACTTTCGAAATTGATAATTTGGAGTGACCCTGCTACACCAAAGAGTGAGTTCGAGAGTGCTAAAGCTAACCATTTTTCTTGTAGCTTTTCAATACTTATATCTAGTATTGAGTAAGAGATTTCACAAATTGATTAAAAAATAAATATATTAAAAAAAAAATTTTTTTTCCTACAAAATATGGTAACTGTACAAAAATATTTGTTTTTTGATCGACTAAAATATGCTATCTCATAAAAATACGCAAACCAGTGCAAAATTATAAGTTAGTAAACATATTCAAACCATATTATGGAAGGCACATCATTTATTTTTACAATAATGAGCGAATTAACTACACACACAAAAAAAACTAAATTTCATTTTCAGTAACCAAATTCGTTGAATCAGTAAATATTTTATTTGAAGGCGGTCCTACAAATAATTTTGTAAATTCTGATAAAAATTTTAATTAATCATAGTTCGGCTGAAAGAAAATGTTATTTCAGTGTGTTGGTGTTTATCTCGCTTGTTGATAGGAACAACGTGCTTTTGTGCGGTTGTTGTTGTTTATTTTGATTAATCGTGTTGTGTACATGTAAATGCCGAAAAGTAGCCGACAAACGTCGTGGCATGTTTCTTATCTACACAGTTTTTTGGTACAAATTAATTTAATGAAACAGTACAGAATATTTACTGAAAGTAAGTTTGATTTCAAGCAAATATTTGTTTAAAAATTTTTTGGGAATAATTTTTTCTGTGCAGAAAAAAATAGACAAGAATTATTTTCAATAAAACCATGTTATTGAATAATATTTTTAATTTCAATAATATTTGTCATTAACTTGAATATTGTATTTATCAATTCCACGCATTTTAAAATATCATTTAATGTCATTTATTTGTGTTGGTGTTTTCCTTGCTTGTCGATTGACTCAACCTGGTGATGTGCTGATGTTGTTGTTGTTTTTGATTGCTTGTGTTGTATACGTGTGAGTTCGGACAAGAAGCCAAAAACGTCGTGGTTTGCTTTTTTTTACTCAACAAAATTATTTTTAGCATAATCAACACAATGCGCACACAAGAAATCATGTTTTGCTTATGCAAAAATGATTCGCTCTTTAGCTGAGTGGTAAAGTACGTTAGTTTATTAGTCAAGAGATTGCCGGTTCGACTCATCCCAAACACATTTAGTTCTAATAGCAGCCAAGCAAAAGCAAACAAAAAGGGGTTGAAATGAAAAATGTAACATTCATACACACACACTCCATAACATTATCACTGAAAATAAAATTTCGGTCAACAACTTTTTTCTTTGATTCATTAAATTTCTTTGTTGACTGAAAAAAAAATATATTCAATAAACGTGCATACAATTTTATTTATCAATAATGCAAAAATCGTCATCACAGAAAATTCGAAAGATTTTTTTATTGGATCAACAATTTTCGTATTCAAATATCAAAATCATTTTTTTCTGTGTAGTTTTTTCGCTCTACTGAAAATCTAGATTTTTTGAATTGACATATTTTGAATATAGGCTCTCGATGTACTCCTATTTTTTATACTTTTTCCTTAATATAAATTATAAAGTTTGCCTCTGCGCATCTAAAAACAAATACAAGTAATCTGGCAATATTTTTTTTGCATTTTTGTTATTTTCTTCTGCATAAGCGAATCTGTTATTTTGTGGCTAGTTAAAAGCGAAAGTCATCCTTCTTTTTCTTATATTCCTTTAATTCTTGTGGTAAATGTGGTCTAGAAATAAAACTAACAAAATAAAAACTTTTTTAACAATTTCTACTCCTTTTTTTTTGTGTTCTTTCTTTTTAAATAGCGGCAAACTTTGAAAATATCTCAAAAGGCACATCTGCTGGTTGGACTTTGCTAACCACTTTCTGTTCTACATTAGTTTTTTTATTGCTTTTCATGATGAACTAAAGGTATTGCTTTCGCTATGTTGTTATTGGCAACAAAACACGAATTTTAACTAGAAGAAAACAAAATAAAGAACTCTTTCATGTTGCCTTTTTTTAAACACCCTTCAGCACAAACGAAAGGAGAGCGCGTTCGCTATTCCGTTTGGAAATGAGCTGTAATGAGTGTTTCAGATTGAAAAATATTTATGTAAAGGACATGATTTAACGATATCCAACTGTGGAATTTTAAAAATATTTTCCACAGATTTAAGATTGTTAGTAATGCAGTGGTCGGTAACAGCTGAGGTAAGCTCAATGTGATCAGGTTCGTTAAAGTTTTGCTTCCTGTGAAACCTTGTCAATCGCTCTGCAGTCTTATACATATACTCGATAGTTTACCGATTATTGCAATATTTGTGGGAGATGGGCAGAAAAATAATAGTTATTTAAGTGTACTCCCTCCCATACGTCTCAAGATTAATGTTAAATAGTCGAAAGTGATAACAAACTCTTTTTTGTAGAAATTACAAAACAATAATAAAAATATTCCAGTTATGATTGTTAATAAAAAAGTAAAAGAAAACATTTGAATTACAGATAGACCTGATCCTCCTCCACTATTTCATTAAAAAAATTACTAAGTTGATGAAGACTTTCATTAATGATATCGATTTCAAATACATCTTAAACATTTATCATGTAAAACTATCGAGAATGACACTCAAAAATTAATAATTGATAAAACTTTACCTGTCGCTCAGTTTTGTTCCAAAAAACATTAGATTTCGAAGGTTCGCTAACAATATAAAAATTTGTGTCAATACACTAATAGAAAAATAAGAACCTAAATTTAAGAGCAAAATCTTGAATTTACATTGTACAAATCTTCAAATTTCAATCTTGAAATTTGTTCAATAAGATTGCCGATCTCAAATTTAAGCATAAATTCTTAATTTATAGAATGAATTCTAAAAATCAAGAACGCATTCTTTAAAATTAAGAACGTAATCTTAATTTTAAGATTATATTCTTAAATTTTTTAAGAATGTGATCTAAATTTAAGATTTTTATTAAGAACAAAATCTTCAATTCGATCTTAAAATGAGATTTTGTTCAAGATTACATACAATTTAAAAAAATAAAAATAAAAAATATTAAGATTTTATTCTTGAATCAAGAATTTTCGCATTTATCAGACTATTAAGATGATGAGAAATGTTTTGATTTCGAGCGTAAAATCTTGATTTTAGCACGTTTTTTCCTTAAGATTATCTTAACTAATTTCGATATCGCAAAAAGGCAGCAGAAAGAGTAAAAAATTAGTTTTATTTTTTAATGTACACATTTTATTTATTTTATTTTTATTTATTTTTGAATTCTTTAATTTACACTGCAGCATTCACGGTTCCTGCATTCTAACAGACCATCACACACATTTAATAGGCTATCGTCACACATTCGCGAAACTATCCAGAAAAGTTCGCTTCATTCGAATAACATTCGAAGTTTATTTTAGATTCGCGAATATATATTGAAAAAATTTTAAAGCTCTTCGCTTTAGCGTTTATCTCACATCTCAGGTCAAGTGGGTAACTGCTACAGTTAAGTTCACTTTGCAACCGAACATGCGTATATTCTTTTCTTTTTTGCTTTAAATAAATAGTTTAGGAAAAGTTGTTACAAATCGAAATACATATTCTTTAAATATTTTAAATATAAAATAGTAACATAAAATAATTGAAATTTATTTGCTGGTAGTTTAACATGTCTATATACGTATTTCATTGGCGCTTGAACCAAATCATCAGTAGACTTTAACGACAAATTTTAAACAGTCACAAACCTCTTACTTTATGCATAGACTTTCAAAAACTATATGAGAATTCATAAAATAATAATACTTTTGAAAATCAGAAAAGAAAAAATAAGCTTAGTAGGCTTTGAAACTGATACAAAACCCAGCAAATAATTTATATCCAGGTGAACTCATTTTATTTTTCTACATCCTTAAACAATTAGAAATCCATTGGATAACAATAAGGTTAAATGAAAAATAAAACATTAATTGAACTTTAAAGAAAATTTATTATTTGACATATTGTCAGAAGTGTACATAAAATAATTGAAATTTATTTGCTGGTAGTTTAGCATGTCTATATACTGACTGTGACTGTTTAAAATTTGTGGTTAAAGTCTACTGATGATTTGGTTCAAGCGCCAATGAAATACGTATATAGACATGCTAAACTACCAGCAAATAAATTTCAATTATTTTATGTACACTTCTGACAATATGTCAAATAATAAATTTTCTATAAAATAGTAACCCTAAAAGAAAAGTATCATTCAATTGACCGGTCATTTGATCGGTATTCACGATGAAGATATTTATCACTGCATAGAATTGCTCACTTTACTGCTTTTTTACGAGTCTATTCCTACGTATATACGCACGACTTATTTGCAAATAAAACTGTAAATTGTTGTCATATTATTGTTTTTATTGCGACTTAATAATTCAGAAAACTATTCACGATTAACGCACTATTTTCATATAAGATGCTTTAGGTTGCCACACTTACAAATGTTTGCTAATAAAAATAAATAAATTGATAAATACGAGTATTGCACAAACAAACATTGATAGAAGAAAATAATGACAATAAAAACAAATTATTTTTTTTTTTTATAAATTTTCAGAATTTTTTTTGTAAACATAAGTAAGATTTCTATAGAAGTACTACCAAGTTTTTATACATTTACAATGCCGTATAGACAGTGAGTTACTTTATTTGCAAATAGTGTGCGTATTAGCGTAGTATATGGCACTCGTATCATAGATATACATAAGTCAAGTTCGAGTGATTGTAATTGGTGGATGTACATACCTATCAATATTGACCAATATAACACCCACAGTTGAGCGATCATACATAATTGATATACTGATAGTAAATAAAATTTTTATATTATTTTAATTTTTATTTTATAACAAAACGTATCTTAATAATAATAAAAAACAAACACGCTTTATCCAACCTCCGACGCTGTTTACAAATATCTAAAAATTTTGAATTTTTTTTTATTCACTATTGTTTTTACCAAACTTTTTTTACACTTTTTTTTATTTCACAGACCAAACGAATTGTATATTTTGCAATAAAACTCGATGTTTTAAAGGTTTTGGCGTATGTATGTACATTACATATTATATCCCAGTAAAAAAAGACACTCCAAAGAAGTTATGAAAATGTAGAGTTTGCAGTCTGGAAGTAGTTCAAATTTCGATCCGATCTAATGATTTTTACATAGGGTTGTCATTGCAAGAAGTTCTCTTTTTCGATGCCTAGTCACCGAATTAGAAGCGATTTTAAGAAAAATTTCCTTTTTTGTGTTCTATGGTAATATTTTCATCTAGGAAAAACTTTAAAAAGTTACATATTTCAACAATTCGTTTCTTTTTATACGAATTTAAACGCGAAACAGTGTTTTCATGTAAATTTAAGCAAATAACTTCTAAATTTTAGGCCAAAATTAGTTCATAATTTCTTTCAGAAAATGGGTTTTTTGAACATTTTGGTGAGTATTTACTAAAACTATGGAAAAACTACAAGGTTTTGTGTGATTAAAAAAAAACTTTTACTTGGTTTTCTGCTAACTATCGGCAAATTAAAAATATCGATTTCTTGGAAGCAAGGAAAATGTGGTTCCTTCAGAATGACTTCCATTGTTTTTACTGGGATATATTGATAAATGTATTCCTCATCACTACTGAACAAATGACTAAACAATTGACTGTCTGTGTTTAATTCAATACAAAATTGTTGCAAACATGTTATTGAAAAAAATGTCCGTATTTGTGTTGGTTTCAGTCATTAATTTCTTGTAGGATATTTTATAATATGTATTTCTTTCGGAAATCTTTGTCACTATTGTTTTTTGTTAACATTTCGTGCGATAACCGCCAAAAAAAAAACATAAGCAACATAATTTTCAAACTTCATTTTTGGACTAAAATCGATTATCGTAAATAGTCGATTTTCGTAAAAAAAAGAAGTCCAAAATATCGTACTAATCTCCAAAAAACCTTAAGTGACATAAATTTCGAACTTAATTTTTTGATCAAAATCGATTACTTGCAATCGTAAATAATCGGTTTTCGTAAAAAAAAAAAAAATGAGGTCCAAAAAATGTGCGGGTTAAGCTTTTTTGCGGTTATGGCTCGATATGTGTCGCTTAAGCCATTTGAGTGGTTATGGCAATGAGTAAATGTAGTGCGTTAGCAACCTAAAATCTGACGATCGAGAAATCGATACTTAGTGGGTCGTTTATACGAAGTTTAATCAGTGACTTGCTGTCGCTCTTTTGAGTTGTCAATCGGCATTGAGGGTTTGACTGTTAAACTTATAAAAAACGAAATCTCTTTAAAACTAAAACCATTGTAATTAACTGCTACCTATTGCTTTAACGTATTATAGAGATCATTGAAATCTATCTAAAGGGTGTCCCAACAAGAACGCAAGATTTAAATTTGGCGCCATTCGAAGTGTCATTGTTTGACATTTGAACAATTGTTATTGTTTGCTAGTAGAAGGCACGAGGTTAGTAAAAATGGAGCGCTACACGAATGAGCAACGCATTCTCATTGTGAAATTGTTTTACCAAAATGGTGAAAGTTTTGCGGCTACAGTTCGCAAATTTGCGATCAATTTGGGGTCACAATAATGCTCCAAAAGAGTCAACTGTAAAGACATTAATGGATAAATTTGCCGAAACTGGTTCTGTTAGTGATGCAAAGACAACAACGCGCCTTCGACCAGGTCGATCGACCGAAAATATCGCAGCTGTGCGTGATGATGTTGCTCAAACGCAAGTCAGGCGCAAACAGTCAATGGTGTTCGCTATCGTGAAATGATAACCAGTTTTTTCGTGCCTGGAATTGAAGAAATGAATGTGGAGGGCATGTGGTTTCAACAAGATGGCGCCACATGTCATACAGCCAGAGAAACAATTCAATTGCTACATCAGTCATTTCCCGGTCGTGTTATTTCGCGTTTTGGAGACCAGAATTGGCCGCCTAGATCGTGCGATTTCTTTGGGGTTTTTTGAAGTCGATGGTTTACACGAATAAGCCGACGACGACTCAAGCCTTAGAAGAGGAAATTGGATGCTGCATTAATGAAATACCGCAGCATTTATGCAAAACGGCCATTGAAAATTTCATTAAAAGATCGCGTGTGTGCCAGCAAAGCCGCGGCGGCCATCTGCCCGATTTGTTGTTCCACACATAACCTCAAAAGTTTTACGATTTTTTTTTAAATATCTGTGTTTTATTTAAAATTTAAATCTTGCGTTCTTGTTGGGACACCCTTTACATACATACTTAAGCAATGTAGGATGTAGGGTATATAAGATTCGCTGCTTGTTTATATGTATCTCGCGCAGTTTATTCCACTTCTAACCAACTTTAAAGTGGTTTTAGTATTTAGTTTTCTCATCTGTTTTTTTTTCAATCTACTTAAGTAGGCATGATCTTGCAAAATCCTTTGATATTTATTCCTGGAATTATTAATTTTTGATTTTTTTTCTTCTTAGATTTCTTTTTCTTTCTCTGGTTGAATTCTTAATTATCATTATTGTAAATACTGGTTTATAACTCTTTGTACTATGACTTGAAATAACTTTTTTTGTTCGTTCTAACTTTATTGATTTTCAATAAGTTGCATTATGTTAATTTAGTTACACATTTATATATTTCTTTTTTCTTTTATACAAACATTCTGTGTCCCGGCAATGATTTATCATAGTTAAAACGGTTTCGTTAAATAGAGTTTAATCGAGTGAATTTTTTTTCTTATTTTGTGTTTGTTTGAGTTAGAATATACACTGTGTGGTCTTGTTTAAGGTATTGATGTGTTGAGAAGATCTATCGAACCCGTTGAAATCTATTAACATAATAAGAAAATGATGAATCATGCCTGCCTGCATTTAGATTTATTCGCTTAACTTCAGACAAGTTTCTTTTTGATTCAGAGTATCTATGACATGGCATTCTGCTGATATTTTAGACTTTTGATTATAATATCTTTATGCAAACTTTAGAAAGTACATTATTTGTGTATAAATAAAAATAAAAAAAAATAAAGAGGCAACTTTATGTAAAATTTATAAAGAAATATTAAAAAAATTGTTTGCTGTTGGCTTAGCACATCTAGATGCATTTCGTTGCTGCTAAGCAACACATCAGTACAATTCAAAAAACCTTACAAAACCTCAATACCCATAGTGAAACTCTCAATAGATTATTGATAATTACAAAACTATAACACTAAGAAACTATTTCAAACAAACAACAAATAATATAATTCAGAATGTGTTGCCTTAGCAGCAAAGAAATACATCCAGATGAGCTAAACCTAAACTAAGCAAATGATTTTTTGATGTGTAAACATCTATACGCTAGGGGGTAAAAATCTTTTGACTTTGATTTCTTTGCTGAGATTTCTTTGCTTTTTGCTTTTGCTTTGCATTGTCAAATCGGTGTGAGCTATGTACGAGTGTATTAGTGTTTGAAAGAAGCAATACCAAGCAGAGAAACAAGTCGAACGGCTCGAAGCCGACGGTGCGCCGCCGCCGGTTATTTTTCTGTATATTTCCGTACACCAAAGGTGAAAATGAACCGTAAGAGCTACGGACTTGAAATTTGGACACAATATGTAGACATTTGGCCACTACAACAACAAATACATGAGAGTTAAAAACTAAAGGGTGTTCCAAAAGGAGCAACGAAATATGTTAAAATCCCATGTAATATACATACAATTGTATGTACATACATATATACACTTGAAATTTTAAAAGTTAGTGTATTTTTATACAGACTACAACAATTAACACTAAATTTAAAAAATTTAAATCAATGGGTGTTCCATCAGTTAATGCAATTTTGACTTTGTAATTTTGACAACTTGCTGTATCTTTGAAACCGTAAGAGTAAAACTATAGAAATTTTCAAAAACGGTAAAACTAAAAAATCAAAAATATATAAAATCGCCAAATATAAAAAAGCACCAAATTAAAAAAAAAATCTCTAGGACTAAAATAAATCGCGAAAAACTGCAAAAATCGCCAAAATTAAAAAAAAATCCTTAAACAAAAATAAATCGCCAATATGAAAAAATCGCCAAAATAAAAAAATCGCCTAAATAAAAAAACCCCAAAAACAGAAAAAATCGCCAAAATGAAAAAAACCCAAAAAAAAAACAGAAAAAAATCGCCAAAATAAAAAAATCGCCAAAATGAAAAAAAATTGCGAAAATTAAAAAAACCCAAAAAGAGAAAAAAACGCCAAAACGTGAAAAAAGCGATAAAAAATCGATTAAACTGAAAAAACTTAAAAAATTAAGAAAGCCAAATCAAAAAAAAAAATTATCAAAACCGAATGTGCGCGAGTCAAAGTCGCACTTTGCTGAATTTATTTTAATTGCAATGCGTACATAACAACAAGAACAGCAACAACTAAACGATGAACAACAGGAATTAAAAATTAAAAAGTAAAAGTAAATGCATTTACCATAGATGAGCACTGCAGTACCACTAAAATTTCAGTAAATACAAAAAAAAAAAATTACTGATTACTAAAATTTTTTTCTACAATTTTTATAAATTGCCTAAATGATTTGTTATATGATGAGGTGCATTGAATTTTCAGTAATCAGTAATGCCCGTATTCATAATGAAATTCTACCAAGTGGCTAAATGTTTTTCATACAAAAGTTTCAAAATTTGAATGAAAAAACTTTGCCACTTGCTACGGCCCTACGATTTTACTAGTAATGCAAATTAAATTTCATTAGCAGTAAAAATTTACTGAATTTTTTTAGTAATCAGTAAATTTACTGCTTACTGCAATTTTGAATGCAGTACATATAATGGGTGTTTTTTATTGAGGTATAGAACTTTAAGTTGGCATCACTTTTTTAACTGGCGGCTATTTTGTCAGCTGTCAAGTGATTAATATTTAGTTTGGTTTGCCATTTCATCATGAACAGGTTGACAAAAGAACAACGCTTGCAAATCGTGCAAATTTATTTCGAAAATAATGGTTCAGTTCGCGAAGTTTACCGCAAGCTCCGTCCATTTTATGGTCGACATAATCGTCCATCAGAGCAATTAATTCGGTTAACCATGGATCGTTTTCGCACTACGTTTACTCTATGTGATAATACGCATCCGCAGAGACGTCGAACAGTGCGCACCGAAGAAACAATTGCCGCTGTAGAGCAAAGTGTTGAAGAGGACCCGAATGAATCGATTCGCCACCGTGCACAGCAATTGGAGCTTTGTGGAAGATTTTGCGCAAAGATCTTGGCTTGCGACCTTACAAGATCCAGCTTGTGCAAGAATTAAAGCCGCGAGACCATGCAATGCGTCGTGATTTTGGTGTATGGGCCGAAAATGAGATTGATCTCGATGCTGATTTTCATCGCAAAATTTTGTTCAGTGATGAGGCTCATTTTTGGTTGAATGACTACGTCAACAAGCAAAATTGCCGCATTTGGAGTGAAGAGAATCCACATGAGACCCTTGAGACGCCATTACATCCACAAAAACTGACTGTTTGGTGTGCTCTATGGGCTGGTGGAGTCATTGGGCCATACTTTTTCCGAAATAATGCTGGAGAGTCAGTTACCGTTAATGGAGACCGGTATAGAGCCATGATAATCGACTATTTTGTTCCCGAATTGGATGGCATGAATGTGGATGAGTTGTGGTTCTAACAAGACGGCGCTACATGCCACACAGCGCACGTCACAATCGATTTATTGAAGGAAACATTCGATGAGCGCATAATTTCGCGGAATGGACCTGTCAACTGGCCACCAAGATCGTGTGATTTGACACCATTGGATTATTTTCTTTGGGGATATGTGAAGTCGCTCGTCTACGCCAACAAACCAGAAACGTTAGGGGACTTGGAAACAAACATTCGTGGCGTTATTGCCAACATACGGCCTCATATGCTCGAAAAAGTGGT
This sequence comes from Tachina grossa, assembly GCA_949987645.1. Lineage (NCBI taxonomy): Eukaryota > Metazoa > Arthropoda > Insecta > Diptera > Tachinidae > Tachina > Tachina grossa. Next base: position 35,721,505 of record OX465275.1, read on the forward strand.
TGAAAATTGGACCTGTAGAATTGTCTTTATTCGAGCCAGCCGCGGCGGCCACATGCCCGAAATCATATTTAAACATTAATGGCATAAAATTATCCTTCCAATAAAGCCAAATTGATGGACATTAAAACAATTTTCTTGTGCTTTATTTCAATTCGAAGTTCTATACCTCTAAAAAAAAACACCCGTTACATATACTGCAGTGTGCCCATTTACTAACCAAATAAGTTTAATAAAACAAACAAAAACCAACAAATTCATATAGTTATATTTACAATATTGAAAGTTTTGATACTTTTAATTAATTAATTTAAAAAAAGATACTAAAAGCATAAGTACTTCCAACTTAAAAAAAAATTCATTACTGGATGTTTACACATCTCCTCTGTGATCGGGCTCACATTGCTTTTTTTTAATTCGTATTCCTTTTGACACGTGTTAAAGAAAAATAAAATATTCAAATAAAGAAATATTATTAGGTCTTATTAATAAGAACGTTATTATAACGGTGTTATAAGTTTGTAGTGTTTGGCTGTGTATCTGTGTGTCTGTCCGTATCCACGTACAGGCCAAACGGCTGGACTGATTTTCATTTTGTTTTTTTCTGTTTGAAAGATGACTTGATCGAGAGGGTTCTTAGCTATGTTTGAAGAAAATCGGTCCAGCCGTTTAGAAGATGTAACATCTTTTCTGAAAAAAGTCGGAGGTTTTTAAAATTTTTAATTTTTGTTATTTATTTCAAGGTTGTTATAAATTTCTTTGTCTTTGCGTAGCAAAAAAAATTAATGCCATTTTAATTTGACTGCTTGTGTTCGAAGATCATTGCTCAGCAATACACTAAAGAAGAACTTGTTACTGAATATATGTAAGTATATTCTAATACTAAATATTTTAAAATAATAATATTTTTGATGGCAACCTAATTTCACAAGTGCCATGGCAAATATTTACCAAACTTATTGCTCGTATCGTCTTTTGGGGGCAGTGGAGTTTAATGCGCGTGTTCTATACTTCCATTCACTTCAAAAAAAAAGGTAAATAAACCGTTCTTAAAATACTTTGTTACTTCTTAGCACTTGCCAGCATAAATATATTGTATTAGTGAGAAAAATTCGTTTTCCATAAAAAAAATACATATTTTAGTTAACAACTCTTTGACAAGCAAGTGAACATTTTGATAACACCCACATATACATACATACATATATGTATGTACATACTAACGAATTTATCTTCCTTTAGTATATGGATACTGTTAAAATACTGTTAAGGTGAAATCACTCCAGATAGTGCAAAAAAAGGCTTAAAATTGTTTTTTAACTTGCCGCTAAGATACCTCACTTTGGATCTTTTCAGTAATTTTGCTCAAGATATTCTTCCTGTTAGAGTCTTGTATAAAATACAGTTATTGAAATTTGTTTTTGAATCCATTACAGGAATTGGTGATCATTCAATCCAGTTCCAAATAAATATGCAAGTTACGAGTCGCAATACCAGACAGAGTCACCATATGATCATGACTAGATATTGTCCTGAGTTATCGTAACAACGAATATGTTTTGCTGGTCCTCATGAATTTAATAACCTACATATATATTTGCAGATTAATTTCAACATTCAAAACTGAAATTAAAAGATTTCTTTTAAATAATGTTGAAACACTTCTTGCGTAAATTAATTCCCTAATTCTGTTCGACGATTATGTCGTCTTGTCTATGGACGAAAAAAGCCCCAGTTGTGATTCTTATGCTAGAAGGTTCGTGTGTTTGCTTTATGATTTTGTTCCAAACATTCCATGTTTTAAAAACATGGAAATAGTATTTTTATTTTTCATTATCACAGACAAAACAACCATTTTTTGAAGAAAATAATTTAGAGAATTCAAACACAAGAACTCATACGTATTTTCAAACAAAAACGTCCTAAATCTTCTTAGGGCCATTATTACAACTTAAAGATAGTTAAAAGTAGGATTTTATCGGAGGTATAAAAACTTTATCATTTGCAAAATTTTACTTTAACCTAAAGTTAGCGATAAATTATAGGAAAGTTTATTCTACCTGGTAAGTTAAATACAATTTGCAATAATGGAAAGCTTTTTATACGTCCGATAAAATCCTATTTTTAACTATCTTTAAGTTGTAATAATGGCCCTTACTGAATTAGGGCATAATACTATTTTTCTTTCTTTTAAATTAATTTAAATAATAATTTATATATAAAAACCCTATTAAATATTAAATATTTAATTTATAGCTCATAAATATCTAATGCCATTAATAATGGTGCTGAGGCCCTAAACATAATATCGCACTTGATCAACAAGAGGGTATTAACTCGAAAATTTCACTTTTTGTAAGAAATTAACTAACAACACCAATATCTAACTACTGTAAAAATTTCAACGTATTCCGTTTGACACCGTTTTTGTGATAGTGTAGTGACTGCGTTTATATTACTCAAAAGGTATTACACGAATTCGGATCAATAAGTCCATGACTTTTTGAATGAAACGCAGTTTTTTTTTTGCAAAACAAAAATTTATTTTTCAACATTATCTCCTTTTAACTCAATACACTTAGTCAAACGTTTCTCCAGTTTTTGTATCCCTTCCAAAAAAAAAATAGGATTTTTCGAGGTCATTACAATAGGCATTTCTTTGGTCAATAATTTCATCGTTGGAGGTAAATCTCTTTCCACCAAGCCATTCCTTTAGGTTTGGAAATATGAAGTCGTCACTGGCGGCTAAGTCCGGAGAATAATGCGAATGGGATATCAATTCGTAGCCCAATTCATAGTGGTTTGTCATAGAGACTGCACACGTGTGCACTCGTGCATTATCTTGGTCATATGGGGTCGTTTTCGTCTTAAATCCTCATTAACTCGGTCTAGTAAGTTGGCATAATATTCACTGTTTATTGTTGTTCCCTTTTGAAGGTAATCGATGTGGATTATCCCACGTGCATCCCAAAAAACTGTTGCCATCACCTTATTGGCCGACAAAGTCATCTTGGCCGTCTTCGGAGAAGCTTCACCCGGAGAAACCCATTGTTTAGACTGGAGTACAGTAATGGACCCATGTTTCATTCATTCGGATTGCGGTCAAACAACTCCAAACAATCTTTTGAAGTTGTCACACGTTTACGTTTATGGTCCATTGAGAGCAAACGCGGCACTCATCTTACAGACAACTTTCTTAAACCCAGCTGATCATTTAAAATCGAAACCACACTGCCATATGAAATGCCTATAGCATGAACAATCTCACGCACTTTCACTCTTTGATCGGCCAACACCACATCGTGGATTTTTTCAACATTTTCGGGTGTAATGACCTCAATTGGCCGTCCAGAACGTTCAGCGTCATTTGTACTTGTGCGACCACAACGAAAGTCACTATTGAAATCGATGGTGCAGAGTCCCCATAGAATTTATCGAGCTTTTCCTTCGTTTGATTGACGTTTTAATGAGCACTCTAAATTCACTTTTTTCTATTTTTAGAAAAATACACGAGCTTGCATGTTTTGAACAGCTGTTAAGCACAATGTAAATGAGGACACTTGCTAAAAATTTGACAGTAGTCTATTAACAGGTGATACTTGATGGGAACAATGTTGCATTTCATATAACTATGAGGGAAGTACGAAAAGTCAAGGACTTATTGATCCGCCCTCGTATTTTACTTTAAAACAAAAGTGGAAATAGAAATGTATTGTATGTTTTCATTAAAATTACGAGTACATTATTTTGATTTCAGTCTTTATTCACGTTAAAAATAATCAAATTGTTAATCTAACCAAAAACAGTTTTTCATCTCTACTGAAAATTTAAAAATTTTGAGTTAATACCCTCTTGTTGATTGAGTGCGGTATGTAAATTGAATTTTTTTTTAGCAATAAATAAATAAAAAACAAATTAAAAAAATAAAATAAGAAACTTTATACTTATTTAAAGACAACCAACCAATCACTTGGTACGAGTATAAAATAAACGTTGTAGTTATATCGTGCCATAACCGCCAACAAAGCTAAAGCGACATTATTTTTGAGCTTCATATTTTGATGAAAATCCATTATTTACGATCTGAGATAATCGATTTTCGTAAAACCACGAAGTTTAAAAATTATGTCGTTTAAGCTTTTTTGGCAGTTATTGCTTGATATGTGGTCTTTTGTTTACGAACCATTTTTAAATATTTAGTGCCATGAAATAGATCTGTTTAATTGTATTATATACACACGTGCGTACATATACATATGTATTAGAGACCTGCGCAAACAGTCTTGAAATGTAAATACGACTTGTTTTTTAAATGTACTGTCGTAGCATGTATTATACTAAACCAATAATAAATAATGTTAATTTTCATTATAATTCGAACTCCATTTGTTTCTATATTTGTGATTTGAACGGGCTAAGGTTTGTTCATTAATTATTATCACATGTAATTTGACTTAAAAAGCAATACGAACCTTAGCCCGTTCAAATCACAAATAAATAATGTCGTTTAATAAGCTAAGCACTATGAAGGTAATGGTGTACGTGTGTATGAGTGTTTTCAAGCGATGTCGCTAGCGAAGACTTCTTGTCTGTAACAAACACTCTAAGGAAGTAGTGTTAATGCGTGCATGCTTGTTATTTTGCATTTCTTTTAGAAGATTTCGCTGTAGTAAAGTATTTGAAAAATCCCTAATGTCTTAAAAGTTCTTGTAAGGGGTCTTGTGCAGGACTTTAATATGTATTTACACAAATGCCTTTGTTTTAACTGTTTTTAATAAGCTAATATTCTTAAGAGCGGCCCTCTCATACGCATTTTCAACTAAATCTTTTTACGAAACAATAAATAATAGACATAAACCAGACAATGTTTGTTATTACAAGTCTGCAAACTAATTGCTTTCAGTCTGCTTTTAGTTAATGACCAGATTCTAGGAAATAACCAAAAGCAAACGAAAAAAACAATAAAAACCATTCATAGTCTTACAGGATTTTCCGTAGCGCCGTTTGCAAGTGTTTTTTTTGATACCTGAAGGTGCTGAATAATAAACGCAACTGCAGCAGTATTTAGCCATGGCTATAAGATTTGACAGACAAGTCAACAAGACTTGTTTGTGCGTATGTACTCGTATATGCACATGTGTACGTGTACGCACCCAAAATGAGATAAATTTAAATTCTGGGAACTCAATTCTGATAAATTTTCAACTCACTCACTTGTTTGTGCGTATGTACTCGTATATGCACATGTGTACGTGTACGCACCCAAAATGAGATAAATTTAAATTCTGGGAACTCAATTCTGATAAATTTTCAACTCACTCAAAAGCAAATACATTCGAGTACAAGACCGGCCAGTTGTTTGTTTGTTGCAGGAACTGCATATTCGAAATTTGATTTATGTGTGTGCGTAAGCGATTTTACATTTTATGCAAAATTTATGAATTTAGGCAAAAATATATTTTTAATAAGCAGTTTGGTTGGTTGGTTGCCTGGTTAGTTGATTTGTTGCAATACAAATGAACATTTTCACGTACATTGTAATGTACCCTCTCGTAGAATGTATGGTTGACTACAAAAATAATCAACTAATAGTTAACGTTACGGAGACTAACTGAAAGCTAACTACAATGTCATCCAGAACTGAACTAAAATTATTTCTTAAGTTTACTGAGAGCCAACAAATTTGCTCTCAGCTACTTTGAAATTCGTTTCAATTTTATATTAAAATTTTGCTGTTATTATTTTAGATGGTACCTTAGCTGTAAATTTACTGACTACCAGGTGACTTAAATAAAATCAACTTCAAGTTAATTGAAAAGTAATGTAGAGTGAGACAATTGACTACCGCGTAGGACACCGCAATGGTAGGTTAGTTGTTTCCATTGGAATGTTATCCAAGTGTCAGTCTGCACTAGTTGCAAAAAAGTTAGCTTAAAGTTAGTTTAAAATTAACTAAGTTTCCGACAGGGTAAGCATGCAAGTGTGTATGTATTTCTTTTTGTTTCCTTTACTTCTGCTAATTGCATTTGGGTCTTCTCATCCATAAGCAATGCCAAGCTCTTGCACTAATGATTAAACTACTTTATTAGAGTTGTAAATATGTATGTTTATTTTTTATAGCTTTTTTCAAGTGTTACACCATGAGGATTTGTTGTTGTTATTGTTGAAATAACAAGCTAACTTGATTTCTTTTTTAACGAGTAGCTTTTACTTTGAAATAGCGCCAGTTCCTGGAAGACTGCATTTTCATTGATTGATTACTTTTGATGAGTTTTCCAAAACTATCATTCAGTTATATAATTAATTTAAATAGTTTATTGCTCTTTCAGAGGGATGCAGTTTTTGTAGTAGTCGGGAGGGGTAGAAGAGGGAGAATGATTGAAGATTGTTGACTTAAAATAAATCAACGAAATATGTATTATTAAATGTATTACATTTTTATGTGGTTATATTTTTATGTTTTGAAAAGGTTTACATATTCAAGTTCGAAATTGCGCATTAAATAAAAGTCACACGCATGCAGCTTGAATTTATTTATTTATTTTGTTTTGTTTTGAAATTAAATACATCCATTAAAATTAAAATCTCGTAGGATACCACAATCTATACAATTTAATAATGTCAAATATATGTAAGTAATAAGGATTGCATTTTGCGACAATTTTCTAAGGTTTCGGGATATAAATGAAGAGAGTGCGATTCATATGAAGGCTGTGGGTGTGCAAAATTCATATGCGGCAAGGCAGTCTTAATACATTTCCGCTGTATTCTTTCGATACGGGCGGGATAGAATTTTTACAATCAGGACTCCAAATTAAAGCCCCATATTTCAATTTGTTTGCTCAAACACTATTCAAATTTAGTGTGATTGGCGTATTTCGAATTTAAATACGACGTGTTTGTAATAGATTAAAGAATACCTCAATATTTAATTTTTATTTCAGGATAAAATTTCGCAGTCAAAATAGAAATGCGCCAACAGCGATAAAAGAGAATAGTCTTGTGTAAATAAAGTGTCCTCAACAAATTAAAGCTGCATGCGAGTGACTTTCATATTATTCGCAATTTTGAACTTGAAACATAAAACCAATTTCACCAGTTCTATTTGCATACAAAAACTAATATGAATAATGTTGTAATATCAATTAAAATATTTTTAATATCAGTTAAAAAAATTAATTAAATTTTCACCTATAAACAATTTGATAATATCAATTAAATTTTTCCACTCAAATTGGATTAATTTTAGTTTAATTAATTGGATTAATTAAATTCTTAATTGAAAACATTAATTGGTAAAGACTTTTTCCTCTGTATATATAAATTCATATTTTAAAGTTGTTTTTTCATTGTTAAAATTATACAAAATATATGAAAAACAACTTTTAAATATGAATTGATATTTACATAAAATTGCTGAAATTGGCGCTCAGAGCTTGTACACAACAAGTGTTCTTTATTCACAATGTTAAGCTGTCTTTAGCAGCGCATAATTCGATGCAGTAATGCAGTATGGCAACCCGAACAAAACAGTTTGGCTGTTGACAGTTTAGGGTTAATAAAACTGGAGAGTTAGACGAAAGAATAAGGTGTCTTCATTATTGAACAATATTTCAAAAATAATAAAAGTTTGGCGGCCACAGTTCGAAAAAAAATGGTTGGGATAGTGTTTTAAAGTCGTTAACTGTGAAGAGAAAATCTGCTGGAGACGCCAAACACACTGGTCGTCCAAAAATAAGACCTTCAAATGTCAATATCGAAGCAGTGCGTGAGAGTGTTGGTGATAATCCAGGAATTTCAATTGGGCGTCGTGAAGAAGAATTGCTTGATATCGCGACATGACATCAGATATTGGATGATATTGATGTGACCAGTGATTTCAACAAGACGGTGCCACATGCCATACAGGCCGTGAAACAAAACGAGACATATTTCCAGCGCGTGTTCGGTGATCGAAATTGGCCCCCTAGATCGTGTGATTTAACACCATTAGATTTCTTTTTATGGGGTTATTTAAAATCACAGGTCTATGCCAACAAGCCTATAACTAGCCGTGCAGTAAAGGAAGAGATTCAATGCTGCACTAACGAAATTCAGCCACATTTATCCAAAATTGTCATGGAAAATTTCGACCAACGGATGCGCATGTGCATGCAAAGCCGTGCAGGTCATTTGCCTGATGCGTTATTCCATAAATAACCCTATCATATGTACTTTTGATTCAATAATAATAAATAAAAAACAATCAAAAGACTTAAAACTGAGTTTTCTATTTAATTCAAATGAACGCAGGATTTTGGAAAACCCTTTAGATGTTGAACAATACTTGGGTCGAACTCGTTCGCTAGCTAATCCTTGATACAAACCTATTATTTAAACAAAAATAATAATAACTTAAGCGGGTGCTAGACACATCAATAGTCAGCTTCAATATGTGTGGTTGTGTGCGTTTTTTTATAAAAAATATTTACAGCAATAGTATATGTGTGACTATTTTTGGTAAACAAACGCACACAACCACATATATTGAAGCTGAATATTGATGTGTCTGGCACTCGCTTAAGTCGTACACAAATTAACATTTCTTACATAAAATTAATGGCGGCATTATGGATGGCATTGCCATTTGCCAAAATAATTGTGAGTATGGCAACCTTAAACTAACAGCTGATAACTATAGTTGCCGAATTCTAGTAACATTGACAACCAAAAATTTTAATTACTGCATAATTTTTATGGCAAAAGCTGGCATACATGTCTATGTGTATGTACGTACATATGTGTGTGATTATATAAGAAAACGAAAAGCTTGGATTATACATATAATTGCACCACCCTATGAAGATTTTCTTCATATAATTCTTAATATTTCAACTGCCTTAATAAGAAATAATTTTTAATGAAATAAGATTGTACTTCTTATTTCAATTTGTTTGTCCCAATTCACACTACACAAGTCTTGTTGCTCAGCTTATCACTATTTCTTCTTTGAACTTTCATCGGCGTCCTCACAATGCAAGTCCTATTTTTGAAAACATATTTTTTATGCATAGTTTTGTGCATGCATGGGTGCTTTTTCAGCTCAATTAGCTTTGCAATAAGACTTCCATAGTGCGAACGGAGACTTTAGGAGTTATGTTGCCTTTTCTATTCCATTTACCTCTGTCTTCTGTAACTAAAATTTCTGTGTGGCGCACTCAGTCTTAAATTTTGTTATGTTTTCATAATTCGGTTAAGTTGCCAGTTGATCGGACAACTGAAGTTCGGTGGCCACATTCATAACCAAGCAGTGATGCCAGAATTCCTCCACCAAAAATGGCTAAATCAAGACAAAAAAATGGCTAAAAACTAGCTGAAAAATGGCTAATGCCGCCCATACACTACACAAGTTCAGTGCTCAAGTCTGGCACTGTACAGTGCGTTTGTGTAGTGTATGGGGGCGGTTGTGCTATTTACGCAGTGAACTGAGTAAATATCAAAACGATTTTGATATTTGCTCAAGTTTGAAAACTGTACAGTGAACTTGTGTAGTGTATGTTGCAAACGCTCAGTTTTGTCGTGATTTTTTAAGAGTTAAAAACAAAAAATGAGCGCAGACAAAATATTCTGGGCAGAGTTCCTAGAATTATACAAAGAATCGCCTGCATTATGGCCCATTAAAAGCAGTGATTATAGCAATAGAATTATGAAAATCGAGGCCTACGAAAACTTAATTAATAAACTAAAGGAAAAATACCCCGATGCAAATAGAGAAATGGCTGTTAAAAAGATTAACACATTTAGGATTTAGGCTGTTTTTATTGCCACAGCAATTAATAAAATAGAGCAGTATTTGCACATGTTGTATTCTTCACTTATAGCTTTAAAATAAAAACTGCACAGTTTACTTGTATAGTGTGTGTCACAAGCTTAGTTTACGCAGTGCCAGACTTGAGCACTGAACTTGTGTAGTGTATGGCCGGCATAAGCAAAATCGAATGCAAAAATCATGAACTTTAGCAAAAACAAGAAGGTATTTCATATATTGTTTTTTAAAGGCAGATCGGGAACTTTTTTAAAGTAAATAAAAACAATAAATTTAAGTAATAAATAAAATAATTTTTCTTCAGGTAATAAAAAAAAACTGTGCATATAGTGCAAAATTACAATACTTGCATTACGCCTTCTATTCATTTGTACATTCTGCTATTAAGTCTTTAAATTTTTGGGATACTAATCCATTCCTTGCGAAATTTTTGTTTACACTTTTTATTAACTTTCTATTTTTTAAACTTTAATTTTTCTCGATATTTTCACTCGTGTAAAACAAATATTACCCTTTTTTGATTGATATCATAAACCACCAATTACAGTGAAACCTCTCATAACCGGACACTCACGGTCGCCCTGTTTTTGTCTGTTTATAAGAGGTGTCCGCTACATTTTTTGGATTTCATTGTAGTTGAAAAATTATTTTAAGAGAAGACTTCTTCAAATTAGATTGGTATAGTTTAAGCTGTTGGGTTTCAAATGACTTTCAATGATTTTATTTGTTGGAATACAACAAAGTCGTCTCTAGAAAAATGCTTTGAAAAGGCAGTTTGTATAAGAAATGTAACAATATGAATTGTTAAAATACACAAGAAACTTTATATCTTCGCAAGTTCGTGCACCGAATATTTTCCTTTTTCAAACTCGTTTAAAATATAATTTTTTTTTTTTGTAATTGATAAAAAACAATTTTTTCACTGCCATTTTGGGACACCAGCTAAGCAAACAACTTCTTCATATAAACAGCAATTTCTTTGCGTCTCCAGCGAATCAGTATTTACATATGCGTTAACCAGGAAACCAGCAATATCATTGACACTAATATAAATATGAATCAGAGTTGAATAAAGAAAGACCTACTATTTAAATGCAATAACAAGAGTTGCGTGTTTCACAGCTTCTGTGGTTTTATGAGAGTGCCCGGTTATGGGAGTGCATTTTGTATGGAAAAACTAATGAGCGTGTTGGATCTACAAAAATTTTCCGGTTATTAGAGGTGTCCGTTATGAGAGGTTTCACTGTATACCCGACAACTTATAAACATCTTGCAACGATTATAAGAATGCAGTAGCAAATCTTATTGTTACCAATTGAGCCATATCTTTCATATAAGCGCTTTTAGACTGCTGCAACAAAAATGGCAAGTTTGAACCGGGATTAATATTAATGCGAAAACAATAACATATTATTTTGTTGTGTTTCTTTGGTAGTTAATTAATGTTCCCATGTTCCGAGTTTAAATTTTTTGTGAAAAATTACAAACAAATTTCATGTTTGGAAAAATAGCTAAAAAATAGCTAGATTAAAATAAAAAAGGCTAAAAAAATAGCTAATAGCTAAACTCACTTTTCTTCCGGCTAAATGGGATGAAAAATGGCTAAATTTAGCCAGAAAATGGCTAAATTGGCATCACTGGTTTAACCAAGCCATAAATGTTGTTGCATCTAAAGGTAAAATTAGGTGTGTTATAGCTCAATAATTTTAAGAAAAAAAAAAATCCAGCTGAAAACATCAGGTGTTCTCACGAATCTAACCTCGTCGAAGAGCTCCAAAAAAAAAAAAGATAAAATACACCTGTAAATCAAATTGACCTTTAAAACCCTTATAAATCTTAGTGCATATTGTCTAACCTACTTGCAGTTCACCAGAAGGCTTTCAAAGGTGTTTCTTAAGCACTAAAAAACTAATTACATCTCCCTCTCTTTCTCTGTTGTATTTGTTTGAAGATTTTTATGAAATTAAAAACAATTCAAAACATAAATAACCACAAATTTTCTGGTGAAAAACATATGTAAAGTCCCTAAACAAAATAAGAACTCAACATAATTATAGACTGTCAATAGCATAATGCATACATACATATATCATTTGATACGAGTATTTTTTAACATTATTACTCTAATGCGTTCTGGGGTCAGTAAAGCAAAATTTCCCAAATCATTTACTCAATACAAAAATCAAGATTTTGTTTATTGGAATTGCTGGTTGCCTGACCGGCTGACTGACTGACTGACAGAACGCCTAATTGTTTGTCTGGCTGAATGGATGAATGGATGGTTGGTTGGTTTGTTTGTTTGTTTGCTCACTTGCCAGGGCTGATTAAATTTCTTGAGCCAAGAATGCTAAAAAAAACTGTCTGTCTGTCCGCCTGGCTGGTTTAATCAGGTGCAAATCTATAAGAATTTAATTTTGTACATTTCTGGCTGCTGCTGCTGCTGCCACTGCTCCTTTTTTATTTTATTTAACCTCTTAAGCCGGTGTTGCAATCAGCTTGTGCTACTACTTCTTGTGGTACAACACTCGCACTCGCATCAACACACACTAAGCTCGTACCCAACACAACTACCTGCTTTTTAATAATCGAGAAACAGCTGTGTCTTATTTCCAAAAATAAACCGAAAAAAATATATCATTTTTGGCTCATCTTGGCATTTGCCTTACAAATGACTACAGCATTTTGCTGTGACTGCCAAAACCAAAAAAAAGAACCTTTAAAAAACTGAAAATAAATAATATAAATGACCAGTCATCCAAACAACCAACCTGTTAAATTGTGTTGCATTTAAGTCATATCCTTGCAGGTTTTACATACTTATACTTAATAATTTTTATTTTATTTTTTTCATTATTATTATTAAGGTATCCAGGCCGTTTAAGGTGTCGTCTGTAACTTGAACATCAATATAGTCGAGCAAGAAATGTCTTAAATGCCTTATCGTCTGTCTGGTTAATTGTCCTTTCTTATGTTCTTATGGTACGAGTATCTTCTATCTATCTGTCTTTAAGTATCTTCACGTACCAATTGAAATGAAACCAAAAAAAAAAAAAAAGGAATAATATAATTTGCCACATACTCATTTGATTGCCTGATGACCATTTTGTGTGTATGTATGTTATGCGTTAATTCAAATGCTCGCTTGGAATTTGATGGAATTCCCTTTGAATTTATGTTTATTCAAGGATTAGAAGGGAAAAAATCCGCTGGCAAAAACAAAAACAATCACACAACACACCAAAAGAAAAGAACATGCCAAAGAAAGACACATTTATTGTAGACATTTGATATTTTTTTTCTCTTCATATTTCGTTTATTTTAATTTTTATGTTGTTGCATTATTGTTGTCTTATTTGGCAACGAAATGCATGCAAGCAAGCAAGCAGCCACAGTTTCGACAGCAACATCGTCATCATCATTATCATCATCATCATCGTCAACATCGTCAACATCATCATCATCATCATCATCATCATCATTATTAACAAGTATGCTTGAACGCTTTGCACATCTGTGTCTGGGAGTTTCCATATGGTTTAATGAATCGATTGTGTAGCTGTTTGTGTGTTGTATCCTTGTGCATTGTAATCCAGTCATACATACATACGCATGAGTATAAAGTTGTACTCGTCCTCGGTATCTTAAGTTAAATATGACTTGGGCGTGATTTCCGCAAGTAGTTTTGCGGCGAAAAAAAAATATAACTTTAAAAGAAATTTAAATCTGTTTTGGAATGTCCTGATTTATGAGCCGCATTTACATTAATATTTAAGACATTGTTCGTTCTGCTTCAACGGAATTATCTTTATAAATGAATGAAATAAAATTTTTTAACTGTAGCTTCGTGGTCAGACTCTTGCTTTAATAATGCTTTTGTTTTGCGTGTGTTTATCTAAATTTAAGATTTTTTTAATCCATTTTTTTCAACTCATACACATTACACTTAACTTGTGTTTATTACAGATACAATCTAACCTCGATAGTGCGCATAGCAAAGAAGCCACACAATCACCCCTATCGCGAATAAACGTTCCCAAGACAAAACTCCCAAATTTTATGATTTGCTATCGTGAATGTTCCCATAAAAATTTTTTGTGAATGCGTTCACAAACATAAAAAATATGGTATCACGAATATTTACTCCCAACAACTATTTTACAAAATTAATTCACAAAAATTGTTATTTGGGAACAAGAAGTACACATGTAAGTTAGTTGCTACATATTTGTTTTTAAATGTCCAACTTTATTAAACTTATTTTATTGAAAGAGTATTAATAAAGATCAAAGTACTTGCCTGGCGGAAGCCATATCCGCGCAGCCAGCGTATGGTAAGCGATTTCAAAAAGAGAAAAAAAGAGGATGTGGCAAAATTTTGGAATGTGCTAAGCACTACGTTGAACAGCCGCGCGCCGCCTATCAAATCTATAGCGGAGTGGAAAAAGGTAAGAGTACAAACATATATAGCGGATGTTTATTGTTGGTTTAATAACCGTGACTTAAAATTTATATGCATACATACATATGTAGGTGTGGATAGACCAAAAACGACACATAAGAAAAAAACTCACGGAAAACCAAAAAAAAAAAAACCGCAACAAAACTGGTGGTGGTCCAAAACATTTTAACATTTTACCCCTAGGAGGCAAGTTTTCTTCCAACACGTTCAGTAGGAATTGGAAAGCATCATTGTTAAGTCTATAATATTCCTGAAACCTGTCAAAAACATTTGATTTAGAGACAAACACATTTAAATCTTTACGACTTTTACCTTGACTCCGTTAACTATAGCGGATCTGATTCATTACGTATATGTCTTCGCTGCAATCGTTCCGTGGATTGATTTTCTTCTTCCAAAATCAGGAAACGCAAATAAACACTATTCATTTTAAATTAACACTTTTCTTCACAAAATAAACTTTTCTTTTATAAGCACGCAAACTATTTATAAATCAAAACAAACAATTCAAAATAGAAATTGTTACTCCCATGATATTCACAATAGACTTTTTACTCCCAAAACATTCGCGATACCAATTTGTTGGGGATGGGAATACACGTTTACTCCCAAACAACTTATTCCCATAACATTCGCGATAGGGGTGAATCTCCGGAATAGTTAAAGGAATGTATTTCTCTAACAAAACGAAAAATCTTTCTTATTCGCATAGACTTGTGATTTACGAAAACCCACCTCAAGAAAAAATGTAACGAGACAAATTCCAAAGTCTCGCTGACCTGTTCACAGCACCAACAGGCTCTGAAATCGCTTGGGCATAATGTCCGATGTGACATTTTGTCATATATTTGGTACATATGACCGTCCTATTGAATTCACATACATACATATGTATGTATATACACCCAGAAAAAAGATTGGTTGGAAAACGGTTAGTCCAATAAAATATCATTTGCATTAACTATATTTCAGCTCACGCTATCAATATTCTGTTAATCCAAAAAAAATCCATGTTCGTTGCCATAAGGGCATAATTGTAGCAAAGATATGATCGTGACAATACTTAAATTGATTGCATCAACCGAGCGTATGCTTTTGTCATGACTAATTATAACTGATTGGTTAACCCAACCGAATAAAATATTACGAATTAGATTTTACTACCAGCTTTTGGTATTAGTCGTTCTATATTAAAATTAAAATAAAAACTTTCAATCAGTTGCTGCAACTAACTAGAGGTTGAGTTTACTATCATAGTTTATAGCAGCAAATTAAAAAATTAACTTTTGTGACTTTCAAAGATATTATGATTTGTGAATTCTCAAATGCTTTTTGAAAGTCTGTGCATAAGATAACAGGTTCGTGGCTTTTCAAAATGTTTGGTTGAAGAAACGTATATAGACATGCTTCACCATTAGGAAATAAATTTCAATTAAAATAAACTTGTGTATTCTTATTTGCGTTTATTGTTTATTTTTATTTCAGCAATGAAGCCCAATTTTTCTTTTACAGGTACCAATTATGATATTGTTTTAATTATATTAACCAAATTTTCGGTAGCAAGAATAACATTTATTTCAAATTCCATACTGTCAACCAATTTGTTCTGTTGCTGCAACTATTGGGTTGAGTGTTATAATTAAAATATAGTGGTACCACAAGAAAATTTCAGTCGCTATAGCAGAATTCTATGATAGTTGCTGCAACCGCCAAAATTCAATTGGCAACAAATTCGGTTGCCACAACTAATCTGTTTTCTCTGTGTATGTATGGTAGTTGTCCATATCATTCAATTTTGCCCAAACGAAGTTATTATGGACTTATAGCGCTCGTCTTTAACGCCGATCACCTGGACAACGTTGAATCGCAAGAAATATAGACAGTCAGTTTCCAACTGATTGAGGTCCCATTAACAGAAACGATATGTGTCTATGGTTCTTCACCTTCAACTCTTGGGTCAGTTGAATTTTGTATTAGTGCAAAACTAAATCATGACGATGCTGTTGGCTGAAGTCGTTAATGCGCTGACTACAAACCAAATGACTACTGAAGTGCAATCATGTCCTTATTTTTCAATTACTTGAGAAATAAAGCCATTTTGCTGTTTAACTTATGACTTGATTACAGTGGGCCGACGGGAATCGGTACATTGTGCCGATAGTGTGATCTCGGCTTAAGCTTGAGAAACTATCCAAAAAGAGTTCGATACAAGTATAAGACATATTCAATTGCTCAATTCACAACTTATCGGTACATTGCGCCGATAGTGGGATCTCGGCTTTAGTATAGGATATGTTAACAGAATTTTGTCTCTTTTGTAAAATTTAGTTGAAGTGAGTTACACTTTAAGCCGACGGATATGTCAAACAACCACCTTAAAATTCGAGAGCTAATTTGAAAAGCATAATAAAATAAAACTTCAGCTTGTCAACAACATATCAAAGTTAAAGAAAGAAACATTAGGAAATTAAATAAAATACTTATGACATAATCTCGTATACTGTATTTTTTTTTTTTGTACATTACTCATAATATTGTACGATAATTTGTAACAAAAACTCCAACTTCAAAAAACAAATAAGAGAAGAAAGTTAGGAAAAGGCAGTAAGGCAGGCAGGCATTTATACATATATTTATTTACATATGTATGTGGAAATATGGAATAAGCGCTTAAATTTCGAAATTGCCGCTGAAAGATTAAAATGGTCAAATGTATGGTTTTACTTCCGTGCGATCCTTACTTTGTATATATAGCGTTGTATAGAGTGCAACTTTTATTTAACTCGACTTAAGCGATTATGGCACATTGCCACAGATATGTAAACGTGTGCTTGCTTACTTCACGTATAAGTAATGAAACAATAACAAAATTTCCAAATAAGATAAAAAGTTTATAACTTCTATTAATTATACATAAGCACGTGCACTGCAGTCTCGGACATATAAATATGCTTAACCCTTTAGTAAATGCTGGGAACGAAATTGTACGCAGCATTTGTTTCGAAAGAATACATATGTATTTGTGACATGGAAAGTTAAAAGAGACTTATGCTCAGATAATAAATTTTTGAGTGAAATGACTTTGAAGTTAATGTTTATGCGCCTGAACGCTTTCATAACTTGAAATTCGTTCCCCCGAGTTTTTGGGGTCGCTGATTACGAATCTGGTGTTAGATTTTGATAATTCAAAAGGGTGTATACAATATAACGGAGTATTTTCAGTAATATTATTGGATTTGCTTGAGCGGTGACTCAGTGGTTTTCGGAGTCGTTGATAACGAATCTGATATGAGATTTTAAAAATCCAAAATACCGGATTCAATATAAATTGCAAAACTAATCAAGTTAGAAAACTGCAGTTGTCTATATATATAAAAGAGGATGTGTGTATGTATGTAACGTATGGACTCAAAAACGGCTGGGCCGAGTTTAATTAAATTTTCAGGGAATCTTCAGAATATTCAGGCGGGTGACACTGTGAAGTCTGATTTTTGATGTGTAAACATCTATACGCTAGTGGGTAAAAATCTTTTTCACTGAGATTTCTTTGCTGAGATGCACACAGCGTTGTCAAGTCGGTGGGGGCTATGTATGAGTGTATTAGTGTTTGAAAGAACCCTGCAGAAAGTGCGAATAGTGAAATTGTGGTGATTTAGTAGTGACGTTGTCAGTAGTACTACTGACCAGGTGTACCCCAGCCAATGGTATCATCTATTGACATTTAACATTAGCTTGTCATTGAAAATCCACCACTAGACTATAGCACTACTGACTTAGTAGTTCTTTCGGGACCACATGGAGAAATTGGCACCAAAGATTCACTAGTAAATTTTAGGGGCTCTAGCCTACAATATCGATATATCCTCTCTCGTTGTCAATAGTAAACTTATAGTGATTTTCTAGTGACATTGTCAATAATGCTACTGACTAGGTGTACCCCAGCCAATGCAAATGCCTATTGACAAATAACATAGGGTTGTAATTCAAAATCTATCAGTAGACTTTAGCACTATTGAGAAAGAAGTTTTTTTATGACGATATGGAGATATTTGAACCAAAGATTCACTAGTAGATTTTAGTGACCCTCGTCTACATACATATATATTTATTTATAATAATAATATTTGCATAGCATAATAAAAAAGAAAAAACAAACTATTGACGCGTTCACTGACAATATCACCAGAAATACACTAGAACTGTTTTCTCTGACGTATCTCTACTCGCGCATAAAAGGAAATTTGTCGACATTTTAACTAGTGAAATTGTCGCTGGAGAAAGAGTATACATAGGAATTTGCTGGTTTTTGTTTGTTAGGGTCGTTAGGTTTTTTGATTTAAAAATAATAATTGCTTTATTAGGGTTCCGTACACCAAACTTGAAAATGAACCCTATTGTTTTCGCTACGCTGTCCGTTCCTCTGTTACAGGGTATTTCCTCGAGAACCGTATGAGCTACGGACCTGAAATTCGGACACAGTGTGTAGACATTTGGCCGCTACAACAGCATATATGAGAGTTAAAAATTAAAGGGTGTTCCAAAACGAGCAACGAAAAATTTTAAAATCCCATGTAATATACATACACTTGAATTTTGTAAAGTTAGTGTATTTTTATACAGACTACAACAATTAACAGTAAATTTAAAAAATTTAAATTAAATGGTGTTCCATCAGTTAATGCAATTTTGACTTTGTAATTTTGACAACTTGCTGTATCTTGGAAACCGTAAGAGTAAAACTAAAGAAATTTTCAAAAACGGTTAAACTAAAAAATCAAAAATATATAAAATCGCCAAATCTAAAAAAAATCCCCAAAACTGAAAAACGCACCAAATTAAAAAAAATTCTAGGACTAAAATAAATCGCGAAAAACCGCAAAAATCATCAAAATGAAAAAAATCGCCAAAGTGAAAAAAATCCAAAAACAGAAAAATAATTGCCAAAATGAAAAAAAAATCGCCAAAATAAAAAAATCGCAAAAATTAAAAAAAACCCTTAAACGAAGAAATCGCCAAAATGAAAAAATCACCTAAATAAAAAAATCTCCAAAATGAAAAAAATTTCGAAAATTAAAAAAACCCAAAGAGAAAAAAAAGCGACAAAGCTGAAAAAATCGTTTAAACTGGAAAAACTTAAAAAGGAAAAAAGCCACATCAAAAAAATGCTCAAAACCGAATGTACGGAACCCTTCTTGCGCGAGTCAAAGTCGCACTTTACTGAATTTATTTTAATTGCAACGCGTATACAACAACAAGAACAGCAACAACTAAACGATGAACAGCAGGAATTAAAAAGTAAAAAGTAAAAGTAAAGACATTTACCATATATGAGCACTGCAGTACCACTAAAATTTCAGTAAAAATAATATAAAAAATAGTGCCAAAAGCCGAAAAAACGCAATAAACGAAAAAAAGCCAAAACTATTTGTTATATAGGCTAAACTGTCCGCACGGAACCCTTCGTGCGCGGATCAAAGTCGCACTTTACTGAATTTATTACTAATTGTCGTACATTAAGTTATCATAGGCAAATAAAAACAAATAAATAAAATGAATACAAAAACATTTAATTTTAATAACTTTTAAAAAGATTTTTTGCACTTTTAATAAGAAATTTACTAAAACAAAGCAAAATAAGGAAAACAAAAACCTAAACTTGTCAAACTAAAAGTCTTCATCGTCTTTGAGATTGTCATTCATACGGACAACAAGAAGTACAGAGAAACTTAACAGCTTCATATAAACACCATCTTGTGTGCAATAGTAGCTACTAATTTTCACTAACATATAATTGTGCTAGCGCTGTATAGTTCGAAAACCATTGCTGTAAAATAACTGCACGCATTACATTTCATTAAACAGCAGTGTGCCCATTTACTAACAAAATAAGTTAAATAAAACAAACAAAAACCATCAAATTCCTATATATTTACAATATTTACAGTTTTGATACTTTTAATTGATTAATTAAAAAATATTACTAAAAGCATAGTACTTCCGACTTAAGAACATTTTTCATTACTAGATGTTAACACATCTCCCCTGTGATCGGACTCACATTGCTTTTTTATTTCGGGCTGGGGGCGGAGGGGCGTGGCAAAATCCATTTTTCATATTGCACCAACAATGCTATATGTATATATTTATTTTTTTTTGCGTTTTTTTTTTATTTTTTTAATTTTTTTTAAAGCTGCTGTCATGTTTTTTAAAACAAGATATCAAACTCTTAAATCGGTTATGTAGTTTCGAAGATATTTACAAAAAACCTATGTTAATAATGATCCAATATCAAAATTTTAAAACTTTCGCAATGTTGCATTAAAAAATCCGAGTTTTCGGTTTATTTACAAAATATTTACATCATTCGATAACACGATGGGGGTAGCGAAGCACACCGGGTGTAGCTAGTCTACTATAAAAATTACCAAAAAAAAAACTAAAAATAGATTTTTTTCGGTCCCTTTTAAGAACTTTCCCTGTCCCATATATGATTTTAAATTGCAAAATAAAAAATTACGTTATAATATTGCGAAACTTACAAAAATTCGCATAATAAATAAAATCACAACTTTATATAAGCAACTAAACTTTTTAAATGAACATATAAGACGAAAGGAGAAGTTATCGAAAAGTATAAATATTTGGGAATTTCATTTTTTTAAAAATTGAAAAATTTTGAAAACAAACAACAACAAAAATCTGTTCTACATCAAAGCCAATGAAATTAAAAACTTGTCAATCATCGTAAATTTGCCATATTAGTTATTTAGGTATTGTCTAATGTACATACATATAATTGATATGGTATAAAGTATTTGTTCCAGTACATACATAGTAAATATACTACTACGAAATAACGAACTTCTGGCAAATTTTACCTGCTATATCGTCTGAAGTCATATTTACGAAAAAGTCTTTATATGAACGGTAGTATACAACAATTCTCTGTAAGTTTCTTTCTCATTTCCTGTTTACATATTTGAAAAAATCACCTGCAAACTTACGAGTGAAATAAAAAAGCTGACAGCAATACAGCTGACTTCTAAATTCTACCCTAACTAATTATTTTTTGTCTTTATCTGTTTAGGAAATAGTCGCTTAAATTGACATTAGTGTGTCGAACTTTGAGCAGCTTCTTACAGATATTAATACCCATACACAAATACATTGCTCTCAACAAATAAATCCTAACTAATTTTTTATTATTTAACCTGCTGAGGGTTAATTAAATCATCCCTGTCACGTGTGTGAAGTGTACCAATTTGAATTAACAAATATTGTTATAAGTGCACGTGTATTTATTTTCAATATCTCTCCAAGTCCAGACTAAATGCTATCGGAATATATTGTATAAATGTACAGATGTATATTCGATGTATAATTTGCAACATTTTTATTACAGTAATTTTGACTTAGCTGCACAATCAACTTTGCACGACTTTTTGTGCAGATAAGTCAAAAATGCTGTTATCTTAAATGCACTTACCTGCCTAAATGTGCAGGTATACAATTTTTGACTTCAGTTTTATACAGATACATTCCCAGCAAAAAATTTCAAAAAAGGTAATCGAGTTTGGAATTAAGCATTTTTGGCGGAAGCTGTTCCTTACTGGATTACCAACTTAATGATTTCAACAAGGCGTGAGACTAAAATAATCGATTCTTTAGAAGTAGTTATGTTGTTTATTGTAGGAATTAATTATATTTTCCGTTGTGGGAAATAGTTATTTTTTTCTTGATTGAACTACTTTTTTTAAATGTGCCGTTGTTTGAGTAAATGGAAGGTCTCGGTTAAAAACTCAGTTTGATTAAATATACATATAACAACTTTTAAGAAAAATTTAAATAATTTAAAAAAAGCTTATTGTTTTACTACGAAATACACCTTTGTAAAATTTCTTTTATAAACTCAATTAAAGTGGGTTATATTTTATTCGTATCAGTGCCTCTATTGTTACTTATAAATACTATATTTAGAAAAATTTCAATTGCTTTCATTGATGAACTTTTATTAAAACCGTAAATGAAAATAAAATTATTTAGAACTACTTATATTTAAATAATTATTTTCCAAAATGTGAGTACTTATTTCTTAGTTTAAAATAAATAAGTAGGCAATTTAGAAATACTAGATATACCAAACGGACGACACACTCGTCCGTATTCTAAATAATTTAAGATTCAAAGAAAATGTATCTAAACCTCATAAAAAAATTCATTAAAATACAGCCACACAAAACTTACATACATATGCAAGCATAATTAAATAATACATGAAATTAAAAAAAATATAAACAAAATCCTTTTAACCAAGTTAATTGAATTTATTCAACTCTCTTCCTTTAAGTATTATGGCTTTCATACAACAACAAATAAGAGGAAAAAAATTTTAGATCAAGAGAAATGCTACAAACCCACACACACACTCATGTTTTGTTTCTTTTTTTACTTGTAAGCTAATAAATGCGTGTGTAATATGTGTGCATGTAGTAGTAGCAACTTTAAACGCTTATAGCTGCCAAAATACTAAACCGGTTTCAATAAAATATAGATTCTGCACATCTGTATAAAAAATCCTTTAAAACCATATAAATCTTTTTAAAATCGGTGCAGTGGTACCAGCGTAAAAGGGATTACAAAAAACATGTTTGCCTATTAATTATATAGATTTATAATTTATTTAAAATAACTACTTATTTTGGCAATATTTTCACGTCTTCTTTTAAAACCCAAAGAATGTGTTCAACTTCTGCTTCCTATTTTTAAAATTTTGCGTAATGTGCTTTGTAAGCGAGTTCTTCAATTTGGCAATCTAAAAAGTAAGTCATTATATGGCAAGTAGTTCAGATGGTAATGTCTAATTTTTTGCTGGGTTGTTGCATATTTATGTAGCCACAGTTTTTTAATGTGTGCAGCTAACTTAAATTTTTTATATGAGAATAACTTAAAACTGCCAAAATATTTATATGTTAAATGCGCAGGTACACAAAGTGCACTTAAAAAAGGATTTTGAACAACAATGACAGAAAAAATATATTTTGTGCAGTTAAGTCAATGTGCAGCTAACATTGATTTTTTGTATGAAAATATTTTGAAATTACCAAAATTTTAGGGCACTTATCTCAAATGTGCAGGTATAGAAAGTGCACTTAAAAAACGAATTTGTATGGGATTTTAAAGAATAGTGACAGAAATTTTTCAGTTTAGGCAGTTAAGTCCATAGTGCACTTAAACAAAAGGCAGCTAAATCAAAACTACTGTACACATATATTTTATATTCTTCATGCTAAAAAAAAGAAGAAACAGTAACACACACTCATACATGGTTATTTACAATCAATAGAGTTGGAATTGGAGTACGTAGTACATACGTTTGGTAAGAGCAGACAAATTTTTTGTGCAAATACTCGTATACTCTTTAATGCATTTGAAGTCTACTCATATACAAGTATCTTTTTGCAACATGGTATGTACGTGTTTTGTTAAGCAACAACAAACAAATGACACGTGACACGTGCCATTTATAATACGGACAACAAATAACCGAATGGCAAATCAATGAATGAAGGCAGGGAAAGTTTGGTACAGCATAGAGGTTTCTTTTTTAATGACCGTAACTATTGTTAATAAACACACACGCACACACACACACTCAGCCATGCATATGTAATGTAATGTTGCTAAATATGGATTTTGGCTTTAATTGCGAAATGAAATAATGCCACCATTATGATTCAGTCAATCGTATGTTTATTCATTTTGGCATAAAAAAAAATATAATTTGTTGCACGTACATACATACATACTTACATTCTTATATAATAGTGAGTTAATCAGCCTTTCACTTGGGGGAAGGATAATGTTCATGTTACAGCGATGATAATGTAAACAAACTGAAAAATATTCCTGCATTTATAGTACGAATATTACAACGTTTCTCGCATTGATTTCATCCCCTGTAGCATATGCGTACATCTATATGACGTCACATGTTGGCAGCATGTGTCTGATTATTCTGTGTATGCATATGTATGTGTGTATAATTGTTGTATGACATTTTCTTCGAATGTTATGATAATAATGATTTCGTAAATTTAATGATTTTGCAACAGGGCATCTTTTTCTAAGGTTTTATTGGTGGTAACCTTCTGCCGATTATGAGTACATACGTCACTTGCTTATTGCAACTTAGGGCCTGAATAGCGGGGAGAAGGGCCTTAATTTTGTTACTTTAAAGTATGCTGGTGACTAGCAATGAACTTCGAGGTACCAGCTGATGGCTCTAGATGCTACACAGTGCCTTCGGTGGCAGAACTATTACTATACAACACTTTATGCATTAAAATTCTAGCAATCAATCCCTTTGATTTTTAAATATAATTTCGTTACTTATTTCATCAGTTTTTTTTCAGTCAGAATCAGTGATCTGCAATGTATCGTTTTTTCGCTATTCATACTGACCCATGAAATTTTAAATATAAATGCCTAGACATCGTTTAAACTCAACTACTCTGATTTACGCACACTCACAATAAAATTGATTTATAAGTATAGGTTGCAATAAATATGAATGCAACGTCGACATTCATATTCATACCACACTCGCACTCATAAATCACCTCAGTTTAATTTCTAATTTCAGCAAAATATTAATACTACTTACATTGATTTATATACATATGTATATTTAAAGGCGGTGGTTTTATAATGAGAACTTTAGCCTGTTAAAATCATAAATATAGAAACAAATGGAGTTCGAATAATAATTAAAATTAACTAAAAAAAAAAGAGAACTTTAATGTTCATATGCGAAGATCGCATTGCGAATCATACTTATTTTGCATCGTCCAATGGACATTGAGTTAAGTTGAGTCCAAATCAACAGCTTCATAAATGTTGCTAAGTATTACTTCGAGTGGATATGATTAATAGACAACATTGCAATAAGTATGAGTGCGCATAAGTACAATAAATTATAAGTCATGATTCAACTCTACTCACTTTTTCACTACTCATTGCTAATCTCTGGTCAGAATTTGCAAAAATTGAAGAAGACGTCATGTATGACGTCACATGTTAGGAGCATGTGACTGATTATTATTTGTATAGATACATACTTATGTATGTACTCGTATGTATAATCATTCGTTGTATATAATCCATTTTATTTGAATGTTATAATAATAATGCTTTCGTAAATGTAAATATTTTGCAACAGTCTATAATAGGTAGAAAACAGAAATGTGTATCACTTATGTAAATCGTTTGCTATTTATAATCAATTGAAATAGGTAAAACATTGTGATATTTAGTGCGTTTTCATTCTGGTGCTATTTTAAGTAGCGTTGTTATCTTCAGATTTTGAAAAAAGTAAGACTTTTCGTGTAGAAAATGTTGTGTCTTTAAATAAACTTCAGATTGATTCTTAATTGACATATGTAAGCCAGACAAATGCTTGTCTTATAAGAATGAGAAGGCAAAACCTTATATGAGATTAATTGCGAAAAGGAAGCGATAGTTAAAACGCTTACTACTTTCTGCAATTAATTGTGGATTGATTAAAACACAACCAATATTGATTCTTTAAAAATGTAAACCTTTGCGTTGGCGGAACTATTCGAGTAGTGAAATTACCATTTAGGTCATTCGAGAAACTCTATATACCGACTTAACAAGAGCCACGCTACCGATTGCCATACCCAGTCAGATTCGTTGCGTGAACGCTAAACATATATAAGAAAAAGAAGAGGGCTGCTTAAGGACACCCGGTTATAGCTATGCTACTTAGTTATATAAAAAAAATTCATGTGTGAAATAGCAATGGAATATAATTATATTATATGATGATATCAAATTATTGCTTGTAGCTGGTGGCGGCTGTTAGCCGACTTGCAGCCAATCGGCTGTGTTCTCTGGGGTCGAATCGTCACATCCGTGAACGTACAACTCGTCACGTAAACACACCTTTTTCGGATTATGACATACGTGAACGTACTGAAATCATATTCGATTGACGTGTCACTTAATTTGTTTTCGTACGATTGCCGATACGATCACGGATGTGACCATTTGAGCCCTGGTTTGAGCTCATGTGCAAACCCAATACAAAAACAAATTGAGCAATTGTTCTCATTGTTTTTGTTTCTCACTTCAAAGAACGAAACAAAACAAAATCAAACAATTTGTTTCGTTTAATTTCGTACTCTGCCTTTAAAGACAAAGAAATCGAAAAAAAAATTATAACTGTAATAGTGTTGATTAATTTTGTTACGAAAATCACGTCCTAACTCCTGTATCGCGCAATAAATAGGATAGCTATAAAATCCATCTTTTGAAATACATACTTTGTATCATATCATTCCAATAGAATTGAATTGTGGAACCAAAAAAGAATGTGTTTAAATTGTTTCATTTTTTTTTTTCTTTTTTTTTTTTTTTTTTTTGACACTAGACACAACAAATACAAATAAAATCATGTGCAAATGTTTATTTGTTACTCGTGTCACATGCGGACAGAATAGACAGTCTGGGGTGGCAGATTGCTTCAATAATTTTTAAGTGGAAACTAAACATTTGTCGATCCATGAGAGTACAAGCAATCATATTGAAAGCATTTCTATATTGTTGTAAACCAAACAACAAAACAAAAATAAAAGCATAGACGACGCTTGGCACTCACTCCACCACCTCCACCACAGATTTGAAAATGTATTTTCTCTTGCTGCCAGCGTGTGTGGGTCTTTTGCCATGACATGTTGATGAGGTTGCTTATGACGCTGTTACTGTTGCTGATGACGACTGCTGTTGCCGATGAACAAACAGGATGATACAAATTGTGAATGATGTGTGTGCGTAAATTGTGTTACAAATAAGCACATCCATTCCTTTTTGTCTTGTATTTATTTAATCTTTAGCCAAAAAAAAGGGGTGGCTGTGGCCGGTGCTTTACATTTGGTTCGGTATGTGAAATGGGTGTGTGTGTATGTGTGTAGATGTCATAATTTTGGCATAAAGCTGGCTTCACAATATGAAAAAATCTCAAACACACATTGAACATTTGCCACCTCCCGCCATCTTTCATATTTGTTGAACATCCAGAATTGTATTTTCTTTTTGTTTTTTTTCCCTATTGTAATCGTGCATTTGTTTGATTTTCATATTTATTTTTATATTCCATGTTTTTTTTTTTTTTTTTTTTTGAGAGAGAGTAGATGTGTCACATGTATTGGTTCTTTAATGCAGATTTTAACTTTATTTTTGGTTGAAATTCTTGTGAAATTGGATTTCTTATTTTGTTGTATTTTTTATCTGGTGCATGCGGCTTTGACCACGAGGACGTTGTTAGCTCATTGTATCTGCTTGTGTGTATGTGTCACATGGAAATTGAGGGCATTAGACAGCAAGACTCCCTTAATTAAATAATGATAATTTTAATACAAAGTTATCTGCACGGGAGTTGAAAGCAAAGTTTATTTGAATATGCAACTTATCTTATATAGGATGATTTTTTAAAGCTTTCGGATTTGATTAAAAACAAAACACATAAAATTTAAAGAAATTTTTGAAATCTTTATTTGAGCGATATAAAGAGCGATATAAAGATGAGGAAATAAAGGAAATAAGGAAATAAAATCTAAAATAACACAAAAATTACCAAAGGTACCAAATTTTCACCTGTTTTACGCCCCATAAAGTACCCTGTATTTTTTTTTTATCTGGACCATAAGCTATCCGTCTATCGAATCTCATTCAAATCCACTAAGCCATTTTCGCTTTACAGTGGAACAAACTCAAACTTACAGCAGAAACTTCAACAATTGGTTTTTTTACACAGTGTAATGTTCAGCTTAACTTTCTTAATTTTTTCTTTCTTATCATTCTACTCCAGATAATAACATACAAAGCAAACAAATTACGTCGGAATCAATCCGGCTTACAATCGCATATGAAATAAATGCCTAATTGAGGTCATACTGTCGAATATTTTGAATTTAGTGTATTATTTATAATAAGTAGAATTATGTTTTCTTAAATAATTCTTTCTGCCAAAAAAAAAATCGACTTGAATGCAAAGATCTGATGGAATAATATAAAAAGAAGTACGTAAAGTATAAAATTATATTTTGATGGGTGTGCCTCAGCCCATTTTTCAGATTGGGTGTTTTGAGAGCTCAGGTTGCGTGTTAAATTTTGTAAAAACCGGTAAAGTAGAACCACTTAAAATAAAATATTAAATTTTAAGGCGCGTGACTCCACCGTTTTTTTTTAAATGGAGGATTGTGTCTATTTTAGATCTCAAGGTGAGTGGTAAGTTTTGTAAAAATCGGTTAAGTAGAACCATGAAAAATATTATAATAAATTTTAATTGGCGTAACCCCGCCCATTTTTTCAACTTTTAAATTGTGTAATTACAAGAACCAAAGGTGTTTTATAGGTTTCGCGGCAACCAAATAAGTAGAATATCATAGAATTAAATTCAAAATATTTGTGGGCGTAGCACCGCCCACTTTTTTCAAGGGTACCAATTTG
Organism: Tachina grossa; assembly: GCA_949987645.1. Classification (NCBI taxonomy): domain Eukaryota; kingdom Metazoa; phylum Arthropoda; class Insecta; order Diptera; family Tachinidae; genus Tachina; species Tachina grossa. The sequence continues at coordinate 35,750,294 of OX465275.1, forward strand.
AAGCTTACCTTCTCAGACAAAAAAAACGAATTTTTACAATCGGTCTAAAATGTACCGGGTTATGAAGTAACACCGTTAAACAACATAGAGACGAATTGTTAATCTCCTCCTTTTCTTGAAGTCGGTTAATAAAATAAAATCGAAAATCGAATTTACCAATTTAACTGCAAAAGATGTAAATTTCTGAAAGTTGCTGAGAAACAGCAAAATATGACTTAAGGGGCCATTCACATAATACGTAACGTTAGCTTCGGAGTTTTTAATAAACCTCACGGTGCATCGCTAGTAACATCACTTTATAAAATTTTCACTAAAACTTTTGTAAGCCGTAATTTTTATTTTTGTTTTGGTACACAAATTTTATTTTTGTCCTTTTAAAGGGCATTTTTTAGCAGGTACTTTTTTTTAAAGGTATCTTCTTAAAAAGTACTTTTTCTTAAATGTTTTTTGTTTAAAGTAGATTTTAAAGAGGTACTTTTTGCAAAAGTCCTTTGGAAAGGCATTAGTCTAATTTTTATAGCTTAACAGAGATCTGTTAACACGCTCACAGAGCTCTGTTAAAGCACAAGGTTTGTGTCAAGGGTTATAAATTTAAAATTTTAGCTTCACACTCTTTCTAAAAAGGTTTTCTAAAAGGTACTTTTTAAAAACGTACTTTCTTAAAGTTATAGTTTAAAAGTTTACTTCTTTAAAAAGTTTTTAAAAGGGAAGTTTAACTTTAAAAAAAAAAGTAATTTTTGAAAAAGTGCTTTTTAGCAGGTACTTATCAAATGGTTTTCATTAAATGGTATTGAAAATGTTGGTTGAGAGATTAATGCAGTTTTCTCTTCTAGAAAAAGTGCAAAATTTTGTAAATCTTTATTAAGAAAATTGAAATTTAGCGTTCATTTAAAGTAATAATTTACAATCGTAAGGGATGATACAAGAATTTCCAATGAAATATGTACTTCAAAAAAGAATTTTATTGCGAATTTTCATCGAAAACTGCAATAAATGTAACATATTTTTCTATAAAACAAAACACCATTAGAAAAGTACGTAAATAGTCGCTAAGAAAGCAGCATTAAAAAGTAATTCTTTAATACGCAGGTTTTCATGGTTGCTTTTCAAAGTCTCCAAACTATTTTATTAACCATTATTTTCTAAAAAAAATAACACTAATTCGGTGCCAACTCCTCTAAGCTGACAACACTATTTGAAATTCACATGGCGTCAAAATCAGTGTTAAGTAATTCCGCCTTCTGGCTGAATACGACATTATGTGTTCAGCATTTGTTTAATTAATATTTTTAATTGACTAAGGGCCATTATTACAACTTAAAGTTAGTTAAAAGTAGGATTTCATCGGACGTATAAAAACTTTATCATTTGCAAAATTTTACTTTAACCTAAAGTGAGCGATAAATTATAGGCAAGTTTATCCTACCTGGTAAGTTAAATCCAATTTACAATAATGGAAAGCTTTTTATACGTCCGATAAAATCCTACTTTTAACTAACTTTAAGTTGTAATAATGGCCCTAAGAAACTTAATATATTCACTTGACAAACAAACTGCTTGAAATCAGTTTCGCATTTAAAATAAAACTGTTTTGTTTTTTTTTTTTTTTTTGTTAATTTTAAAACAAACAAAAAATTAAATTTTTTCCCACCAGCCTGATGACACACCACATGACTGCACATCATAACTAATATCAATAACGCCTTTAAAGGATGCACACACATGCAGGCACCACACCACACACTGGTTCCCAACTGCAGAAACTTAAATTCGTGTCATTTCAAGATTTTCACACATTTCGTATGCAAAAAAAAAAATACATGTACATATGTACAAAATTACAAAATTTCATATTCAAGGTTACAACTTTAACACATTTTTCTTTAATTCCATGTGATCTGGAGGAAAAAATATTAAAATTCCCTAGAAAAAAACATTACTTCTGGTGACCATATGTAGATTTAATAGGAAGGAACTTGATTGTTTTTACTGAAAACTGAAAATATGTGTAAAAACATTCACAGTCATAATGACGCCAGATGAGAGAAATGTGTATGTTTGTGTGTGTGTTATACGTTTCATATCCACATGAGATCAAATGAGCGTGTTGTATGAGGTGAAGGTCTTTTATCAGCCAGTTGAGAAGAAGCGATTTAACAAAAACTACCAGCAATTATTAAATGTAGTATAAGAAATGAAGCATTTCCATTTTTTTCTTGTTGTTGTTGGTAAGTATTATCATCCGCATAATTATTTACAAATTTGTCTTCTTTAAGGATAAGTCTATGTTCATATTTATTCTAAGTCACAGTTCACACCAGTCAAATCTTATTGCTAATGCCGCCCAAACATTACAAAAGTTCACTGCACAATTCGGGCACTGTACAGTGCGTTTGTGTAGTGTATGTGGGTGGTTGTGCTATTTACGCAGTGAACTGAGTAAATATCAAAACGATTTTAATCTTTGCTCAAATTTGTAAAACTGTGCAGTGAACTTGTGTAGTGTATGTTGCAAACGCTCAGTTGTGTTGTGATTTTTTTAAGAGTTCAAAACAAGAAAGGAGAGCAGAAAAAGAATTCTGGATAGAGTTCCTAGAATTCGAGCATTAAAATAAAAACTGCAGCCTTTACTTGTATAGTGTGTGTTACAAGCTTAGTTTACGCAGTGCCGGACTTGAGCACTGAGCTTGTGTAGTGTCCAGGGTTGTCAGATTTTTTCCGACCTATTTCGCCAAATTGATTTTAAAAATCGCCAAAAGTCGCCAAAATTCATTTTTATGTGGCTTTTCATAGTAAATATTTGATAATAAATTTGTTTTTATATAACACTTTTTTAATATAAATTTTTATAAAATGATCGTGTCAAAATTTATCAGAAAATCACCAAAATTAGAAATGAAATCGCCAAAAATTATTTCTTGTAAATTTTTCTCATCCAAATTCAAAACCCATTAATGACTATAATTAATATAAGAAAAAACATCAAAATCAAATTGTTTTAACTTCTAGCAGACGAGTTTTGGTAGGATTAATTTTTGAAACTACTCCTTCAATAAACTAATTTTCCTGAATTAGAAAAATTTTAAAGTTCAATTTTGTTGAAAAATAGCCATAATAATCGCCATCAAATTTATTTATCGCCAGTAAAATCGCCAACAAATTTATTTATCGCCAAAAAAATCGCCATGTCGCCAAACCAAAAATTGGTCGCCAAACAAGTTGAAAAATCGCCACGTTTGGCGAGAAATCGCCATATCTCACAGCCCTAGTAGTGACATAAGCTTATCACTTTATCTTCTTTGAACTTTCATCGGCAAGTCTTATTTTTCAGCTCATTTTGTTATGCATAGTTTTGTGCATGCAAGTGTGTGTGTGTGTTTTTTAACATTACGAATGAGTAAGCAAAACATATTGACAGTACAGGAAGCTGAGTACTCGTTTCTTTTCCCCTCGTCTATCTCTCCAACAAACTAAGCAGTTTAACAATAAGACTTGCATAGTGTAAACTAGGTTTAACTTATACCTCATAAGTAATTTTGCTTGAAATCAAGTCCCACTTTCAATTGGTAATGGTTGATTTAAACTTTATTTCAATAACATTTTCCAGTGAAAAGGAAACTTGAATTCAATTAGAATAACTCAACTTCTAATTAGTAGATCGCTTTCTTTTATACATTGTATGTGTTGTTTCACGATTGGTTTTTTCCCAGCAGAAATCGGGTCATATTTCTGGAGACCACTTGCCGCTATACCTTTATTCCATGTGCGCAATATCTTGTTAGAACCTTTCACAATGCTAACCAGAAATTAGAATATATAATATAATATAATATATATATATATATATATATATATATATATATATATATATTTATAATATAATATGTTACATGCTCTAAAATTAGAACCTTCAAACTGTGTGGTTGAAGTTTACAGATGATTCGGCAAAGCACCAATGAAATGCATACACATATATATATATATATATATATATATATATATATACATATATACATATACATATATACATATATATATATATATATATATATATATATATATATATATATATATATATATATATATATATATATATATATATATATATATATATATATACATATATATATATATATATATATATATATAAAGGGTGTTTTTTATTGAGGTATAGAACTTTAAGTTGGCATCACTTTTTTAACTGGCGGCCATTTTGTCAGCTGTCAAGTGATTAATATTTAGTTTGGTTTGCCATTTCATCATGAACAGGTTGACAAAAGAACAACGCTTGCAAATCGTGCAAATTTATTTCGAAAATAATGGTTCAGTTCGCGAAGTTTACCGCAAGCTCCGTCCATTTTATGGTCGACATAATCGTCCATCAGAGCAATTAATTCGGTTAACCATGGATCGTTTTCGCACTACGTTTACTCTATGTGATAATACGCATCCGCAGAGACGTCGAACAGTGCGCACCGAAGAAACAATTGCCGCTGTAGAGCAAAGTGTTGAAGAGGACCCGAATGAATCGATTCGCCACCGTGCACAGCAATTGGAGCCGACTAACCGACTATTTTGTTCCCGAATTGGATGGCATGAATGTGGATGAGTTGTGGTTCCAACAAGACGGCGCTACATGCCACACAGCGCACGTCACAATCGATTTATTGAAGGAAACATTCGATGAGCGCATAATTTCGCGGAATGGACCTGTCAATTGGCCACCAAGATCGTGTGATTTGACACCATTGGATTATTTTCTTTGGGGATATGTGAAGTCGCTCGTCTACGCCAACAAACCAGAAACGTTAGGGGACTTGGAAGCCAACATTCGTGGCGTTATTGCCAACATACGGCCCCATATGCTCGAAAAAGTGGTTGAAAATTGGACCTGTAGAATTGGCTTTATTCGAGCCAGCCGCGGCGGCCACATGCCCGAAATCATATTTAAACATTAATGGCATAAGATTATCCTTCCAATAAAGCCAAATTGATGGACATTAAAACGATTTTCTTGTGTTTTATTTCAATTCGAAGTTCTATACCCCTGAAAAAAACACCCTATATATATATATATATATATATATATATATATATATATATATATGCTTTACCATAATAATATATTTCAACTTAAATAAAATTACTACATTTAATTAAATTCATGTTGTTTTAACTTGAAATAACTTTGATTCGACATGATTCTTTAATTGTTTTTTTTGGACCAAACACAAAAGAACGCTGATGATGAAGGTTTAGTGGCCTTCGAAAACGGCTGGCTGTTCCGTTCAACTATGTGTTGTTAGTCAGAATATTTACAACAGACTTTGTTGTTATTTGTTCATTAATAATTATCACATGTAATTTAGCTTAAAAAGCAATACGAACCTTAGCCCGTTCAAATCACAAATATAGAAACAAATGGAGTTGGAATAATAATTAAAATTAACTGAAAAAAAAAATATTTCATATATATATATATATATTTTCTTCGAGGGTTACTGCTATACATGTTGAATTAACATGAAACACATATGAACCCAAGTCATTTCCAAGAAAAAAATTGTTAAACTAACCTTGTTTTAGTAGATTTTAATAAGAAATTGTTCGCTGTGTATGAATTATCCTTTTGAGTATGTTTCAAATTAAATTTTTATGTTAAACAAATACTTTCAAGTTTAAGTTTTGCGCCATTTTGACATTTGTTTAATATCCCATTCCTGAGCCATAGCGCAGTTATTTACTTTAATTAAGTGACAAAATCCCACCATGTATAGATGAATGCATGTATGTATGTATATCCAACCACATCAAGTTCGCAGTGACATAAGAGGCAATCTTGCAACAAAGTAACCATCCCAGGCGACCAACATCTGTATGTACTTGTACATACATACATACATACATACATACATACATACATACATAATCGTACATATCGGTATGTGTTTTTATCACCTACAAATTCAAGTCTTTACAAAAACGATTGTAACTTAAGCGCTAAAACACACATGTGTTGCTTGACTGGAGTGCTTGCTTGCTATTTGTTGTCTCCTGGATGTTGATGTCAGTGTGTTTTATCCCTTGATTTCTTTTTTATGTTCCACAGGATTTATTACTGCTAAACATTTATTTCCTGCTGTTTAAACTGTGAAAAATTAACAAAATCTGGTTATTCAAAAATCATTAAAATTATTCTGGTATTTCTACACACAGTCATGTACTTACTAACTAGAGGCCTGCGTAAAAAGTCTGAAATGTAAATATGTATTGTTTTTTAAATGTATTGTCGTAGCATGTATTATACTAAACCAATAATAAATACTGTCGTTTAATAAGCGAAGCACGATGGATGTATTCATGTTCGTGTAAACGAGAGCTAACAAGCGATGTCGCGAAGACTTCTTGTTCGTAACAAACACTCAAAAGAAGTAGTATTGATGCGTGTATGCTTGTTATTTTGCATATTGTACGTTTGAGTGTGTGTGTGTAAGATGTAGATGGTTAGCTATTATGTGTTTAAGAGTGGTTTTATAAAGCAAGCGCACACAACTAATGTCAATGCATGTGTGCGTATGTACATGCATGACGTTTGTATAGGCGTATATTGTGTATGAAGAAGCAAGCATCACAAATTTTTCCGCCACGAAGTATTTTCTTCCTTACTCCTATACCTGCAATAACTGAAACAAATTTCTTGCAAACAGTATTGTTTAGCGTTTCTTTTAGGAGATTTCGCTGTAGTAAAGCATTTGAAAAATACCTCATATCTTAAAAGTTCTTGTGAGTGGTCTTGTGCAGGGGTATAGTACACATATGCGTGAATCGATAAGTATGAGGGAAGCAGGCATAAAAAGAAACTATATACAATCCTTTCTTCTTCAGGCGAGTACGTTTTGTATGAACGTTTTATTTGTTCCTTATTTGTATATTTTCTTAAGTATCGAAATGGACTTTATGAACAAATGTTGTTGTGGCTTGCGGGCTTGTTTTTATTTGTTTCTTAAAACTCTTAAAGTCAGTTTGGTTTCTTATTTCTTTCTGTATTTCCTAAGCATTGAAAGAAAGATGTTGTCCAGATTGTCGGCAAATTGTCTTTCAATTATTTACATTTTATTTTTTTAATCTTATACATATGTTTGTACTTGTATGCAACCAACATATCCACATGTACATACATATGTATGAAATTATATTATTTTTTAGTTATCAGTTCTTTTGTATTTTTAGCTCTTTAGCACATTTTTTCAGTCGTTGTTTAATTGTTTTTATTTTATTATCTTGGTTACGGAAATCAAAGGAAATACATGATTTGTTAGTGTAAACAGTGGTGTTAAGAAGAATAGAATAGATTAACTGAGAACTTATTATATACTGTAAAGTAAGGCTGAGTGGACATCTGTGTGCCATGTGCCCAAAAGAGCGTAACCACTAATTGCTAATGAAAAACTGTAAAATGGCTCTCTGTCATACTTATAATCGGAGTATGTTTATACACATCGTTTGAATATTTAGTCGGACAAAAAAAATATACGCATGATACTCGGGATATTTATTCGTCAGTCGCCACGTTATACATGCATTTGTGTCTATAAAATGGAATGGAAATAGCCCTGTATATGCGCATGTGTAGCCCCATTAATAGTCAGAGTATTTTCATACTCGTACGTATGATTGTACTCGTATCTCAGACAGTCTATAAATTTTAGTTATAGTTGTTTGTGCTGCGTCATTTAAAAAATATGTTTAATCATAGTTGTTAGATGATTATAGTTATACATATTAGGTTTAAAATTAATGCGCGTATTTGTATATGAGCGTTGTTTATTTTATTTTTAGCTGTACGAATTAATAGTTCTCTGAGGGGCAATACTCAAAGAGTACTTAAAACGATACTTTTGTGATTATATTATGCAGTGAAATGAAATGAGTAGTAGGGAAAACCAGAAGAGACAAAATCATAAACGATTTTATAGAAAGTAGCCTGTGTTTAGAAGTTCTAGATAACAGAATAGAAGAGCGTGAACATGTTTTGTGAATGAATGACGCAAGATTACCTCAATAAGTACTCTAAAATGAACTGGTTCAAGTCAAAGAGAGCGCAGAAGATTGACGTGTTTGGAATCTATGACCCTAACAAATCTCTATATTGATCTAAAAAAGTCCATGCTTTTGGAGAAGGATCTGTAATACCTCTACAATGGAAGGTAGAAGAGGATAGGAATAAGTAAATGCGAAAACAAGTTATTGCTAAGATTCCGAAATTTGTTTAATACCTAATTTACATTAAGCATTTTTTTTCATGAAATTAGTTGCATGAGCATTTTTTATTTGTCAATAGGAGACCTCGAGGAGCAACTTATATCAAAAAAGTTGTCAAAAATGCATCAGAGTTTCAATCTACGCTCTTTTTATATATAGGGTGTTTTTTATTGAGGTATAGAACTTTAAGTTGGCATCACTTTTTTAACTGGCGGCCATTTTGTCAGCTGTCAAGTGATTAATATTTAGTTTGGTTTGCCATTTCATCATGAACAGGTTGACAAAAGAACAACGCTTGCAAATCGTGCAAATTTATTTCGAAAATAATGGTTCAGTTCGCGAAGTTTACCGCAAGCTCCGTCCATTTTATGGTCGACATAATCGTCCATCAGAGCAATTAATTCGTTTAACCATGGATCGTTTTCGCACTACGTTTACTCTATGTGATAATACGCATCCGCAGAGACGTTGAACAGTGCGCACCGAAGAAACAATTGCCGCTGTAGAGCAAAGTGTTGAAGAGGACCCGAATGAATCGATTCGCCACCGTGCACAGCAATTGGAGCCGACTAACCGACTATTTTGTTCCCGAATTGGATGGCATGAATGTGGATGAGTTGTGGTTCCAACAAGACGGCGCTACATGCCACACAGCGCACATCACAATCGATTTATTGAAGGAAACATGCGATGAGCGCATAATTTCGCGGAATGGACCTGTCAATTGGCCACCAAGATCGTGTGATTTGACACCATTGGATTATTTTCTTTGGGGATATGTGAAGTCGCTCGTCTACGCCAACAAACCAGAAACGTTAGGGGACTTGGAAGCCAACATTCGTGGCGTTATTGCCAACATACGGCCCCATATGCTCGAAAAAGTGGTTGAAAATTGGACCTGTAGAATTGGCTTTATTCGAGCCAGCCGCGGCGGCCACATGCCCGAAATCATATTTAAACATTAATGGCATAAAATTATCCTTCCAATAAAGCCAAATTGATGGACATTAAAACGATTCTCTTGTGTTTTATTTCAATTCGAAGTTCTATACCTCTGAAAAAAACACCCTTTACAATTCTCTTTTATAGCGCTGCAATTAGCAAATAGAAAAAGTTGCGAGCAACAAAATTCATGAAATTTCATGAAAAAACGCTTGATGTAAATCAATCCTTTACAAACTATCTGTTTACATTAGAAGAACAACCAGATTCGTTCGTTTATTTCAAAATAAAATTTAAAAGAAATCATATTTTTGCGATATTTCCCTTCGTTTTTTATAAACCTTCAGTAAGAAAGCAGCAGCATTTTTTTTTTCGACAACTTAATAAGATTTTATAAATGACAACATTCCGTATTGAAAGAAATTTCAAAACATTTTCATTTAAACTCTTTTAAAATGTTTACTTTAATATTTGATATTTATTTAACGCATAACAGAATGCATACGTCTAGAATCTAGATAATGTGATGTCAAAAATAAAACTATAGTTGTATGTGTGAGAAAAATTGTCTCATTCGTCTCTGAAGTACAAAAAAATAAAATAAATAAAAAGGGGCCTGTATGATAGAAAATTAGAAAATAAGAAAAATAAAATAGTAAAAAAGTTATGGGGCCCTGAACTTTTCATAAAAAAATTTTAAGAACTTAAAAAAAAATTTTAAAATGGCTTATCTAATAGAAAACTAAAAAATAAGACAAAAAATTAAATAAAAAATTTGGCTGCGGCCCATATTTCCCGAGATATTGGTCTTTAAAGTTTTGATAGAAAATGCAGTTTAGTGATCAAATGATAAGATACATTCATTTCTTTCCTTATAAGTTTTGTAACATAAAACACATTGAATGATGCGAAAAAAAGTGTACGTATAAAAAATATAATACACCCGCTAGGCATGTGTTATCGCCGCTCTCTCATTGACAACTAAATGGACGAGAATAAGAAGGTATGTATTTTTAGCTAGCACAATTGTGCTATGAAACTGACATCAATGGTCTAGATTCTAGACTCTAGAATCTAGATGTATTTCGTTGTTGCTTCAGCAACACATCTGTAGACTTCAAAAGCTTACAAACATTACATTGGGCTTATAGAAAAACTATCAACAAATTATTGAGATTTACAAGACTACAATAGTAGAAACTTAAGAAAATTTTTCAAAAACAAATGAATTTTTCTTAACTTTTTTTTAAATATTTTTAAACTTTGTGCGGTATCAAGTGTTGTAATTTACACCCTGAAGTAATCAATTACACATATAGCAGATTTTTGAAATTTACTTCTATTTCATTGCCCTTCACTCTGAGTTTGTCAAACATATGTACGTCTGTTAATTGGATTTTAACAACAGGAGCAAAACAGACATTTTAATACTTTTTTTTCATTTCCCGTTTTGAAATATTTATTATCACTTGATTACCAAAAAAAAAAAAAAAACGCTGTCATCTGTTTGTAAATTTACTGATCGTGATTATATTTAAATTATTTACTTTATGTTAAACACTTGAATAGTGTGTGAAGGATGAAAGAAGCCAAATGTCGGCATAATTGTGCATTTAAATGTCATAAAAATTTTTGTTGTATACAAATGTCACAAAATAGTTGAGGCATTACTAAACAAAATATATATGTATGTATATTGAATACATGATTAGTGTTGAGACACAACAATAATTGGGCAATAAAACAGTCAGAAATTGATTTTAAATATTTTTATAGCAACGAGAGGCTGCTGCAAACATTAGAGATACAACAAGGTTTTTGTAAAGACACGTGCTTGAAGTAAAAATGTATTGAGGATGTTATTATTTTCATGGAACAAATCGGTATATAAAATACTTGTTATAGACCAAGTCCTTGGAATGCAACAAAAATTGGCTTTTTTCAGATTAAAGCATTTTGCAATTCATTATTTATTAATTTTTTTGTCAAGCGAGTATTTCATTACAATTACTTTTATAAAAAAAACCAAATAAGGCATACTACTCAATATTTTATAAACAAACTCTCTTTTATATAAAATGTTCGGCCAATGCAATTTTTAATTGCAAATTTTACTTTGATCATCACCCGAATGGTTAAAATGAATTAAATTCCTATTAAATTACCTTATATTGCTTTCCATCTGCATATTTCAAATCCTAATATGTGTGAAATTAATTTTATTTTTAAAGCAAAGTAACCACAACAAAGCAGACATTGTGATTAGCATATATAGAGAGAGAAAAAAAGTGAAATGATTGCATAGCATCTCAAAACAATATTCAATTCTAAATAAATTACTACCAAAAATAAGACCTTCATTAAGATTAAAGCTTAGGGCTAAAAGCGAATCAAACAAAAATAAACAAGCATAAACAAGTCTCAAACATTAAATGAGCTTTTAGCATGCAACTGTTGGCACGGCCAGGCCTCTACATACTAAACTTTAAAGCACAGAAAAACTTCAATTAAATCATTAAGTAACATTACCGATATGGTAGAATATTAAACTCAAATAAACGAGCATCGATCAAATCAAGCACATGCATAAAAACTGATATTGAAAATTACACGCCTTAATTTTAAATTGAAGAAAATAAAAAATAAAAACAAGAAATAAAAATCCTTCAACGAAAATTTGTTATTTCGATAGAAAAGAATGAAATTAAAATACGAATTTCAAAGTAAAAATTAAAGCAACGTGACAGCCTTAAGGAATAAGAATTAAGAGAAAAAAACAAGTAACATTTTGCATTATCAGTTTTTTTTAGGTACCCTACTCACAAATAAAAAAAATATATATCATAGTCGTGTTAATATTAAGTAATGGTCAACGCATAGTCATGCAGTATTATTATCTAGTCAGAGTTAATTCAAAGTCCATTCATAATCATGCTAAAGGCAGAGTTAAGTCATGGTCAAGTCATAGTCAAGTCGTAGTTAAGTCAGATCTGAGTCACATCCGAGTCATATTCAAGTCATAGTAAAGTCAGATCCGAGACATAGTCAAGTCATAGTCAAGTCATATTCAAGTCATATTCAAGTCATGGTCAAATCATATTCATTCATAGTCCAGTCATAGTCCAGTCACAGTCAAATCATAGTCAAGTCATAGTGAAGTCATAGTAAAGTCAGATCCGAGTCATATCCGAGTCATAGTCAAGTCATAGTCAAGTTATAGTCAAGTCGTAATCAAGTCATAGTCAAGTCATATTCAAGTCATGGTCAAATTATATATTTATTCATAGTCAAGTTATAGCCAAGTCATAGTCAAGTCATAGTAAAGTCAGATCCGAGACATAATCAAGTCAAAGTCAAGTTATAGTCAAGTCATAGTCAAGTCATAGTCAAGTCATAGTCAAGTTATATTCAAGTCATAGTAAAATCAGATCCGAGACATAGTCAAGTCATAGTAAAGTCAGATCCGAGACATAATCAAGTCAAAGTCAAGTTATAGTCAAGTCATAGTCAAGTCATAGTCAAGTCATAGTCAAGTCATAGTCAAGTTATATTCAAGTCATAGTCAAGTCATAGTCAAGTCATAGTCAAGTTATAGTTAAGTCATAGTCAAGTCATGGTCAAGTCATATTCATTCATTGTCAATTCATAGTCAACTTTCAAGTCTAAAACAGAGCCTAGCCAAGTCATCTTCAAGCTATGATCGAGTTAAATTAATGTCAATTCATTTCTACTAAAGTCATACTCAAGTCGTGGTCAAGTCCTAGTCAATGTATACTGTCCAATCATAGTAAATTCGTATGGCCGTATCCAAAAAAAATTATTTGAGCTTGAAGTATACCTTAAAACAAGATTTCCATACAAATTTTGACAAAAGAACACTTGAAGTTCACATAAATTTTTTTGGGACACGGCCCATGGTCTCAAGTCAAAACAAATTCATATTTCAGGTGATAGTCCAGCATTGGTCTAATCACAGTTAAATCCAAGTCAAGTCATAATCGTGATAAGGTCTTCATCAAGTCACAGTCAAGTCATAGTCAAATTAGTCAATTCATAGTCAAGTCAAAGTCCAGTCGTAGTCAAGTCATTTCCAAATCATAGTCAAGGTAGAGTCCTAGTTCGCATCTCTCTCTTTTCCTGATTTTGATCTAAAATATAATGGTTCTTCTACGAATCTCTTCTAAGCTGCAAAACTCTAATAGAACTAGCTTTACAAAATTATTTGCACTGGTCAAGTTATACAAGGATTCTAGCATAATCGGCTCTATGTTCTTCGGTCTAATGCTACGCCCTACACTACCTTCTAAATATGACCTCCAATTGCAAAATTGTGAATAGACAAAAAATAAGTGCTCGGCACCGTCTACAACGTTTTCACTACAATTCGAGTAAAACGGAACATTGCATAGTGTCCAAAGCGATACAAATACGACCTAAAACACCCATAGCCAGTCAAGAACTGTGTGTCCTGCTGTCGGGTATTAATGTGTAAGTCCAAGGTATACTAGTCAGATTATAGCGAAGTGATAGTTACGTTATAGTAAAGTCAAACTTTAGTCAAGATATATTAAAGTCATTGTTAAGTCATAGTAATTCATAGTCAAGACATATTCAAGTCACGTTCAAGTCTAAGTCAGGTCCATTCACATATTAAGTAACCTTTCTTACAAAGTTTTCAGTATAAATTTTCTAAACAGTAACAAATCCTTCACCCCCTCCCCCTCAAGGAGCTTTACGTAATATGTGAACAGCTCCTAAGTTATAAGCAAGCTCAGTCATAGTCAAACTGAAGCCGAATCATAGTCAACTAACAGTCGAGTCATAGTCTTCATAACGAAGTCATAATCAGAGAAGTACAAGGAGTTCTTAAAAATAATAAACATAAGTAAATAGTCTTAATTCGTAGCTCAAATATTTCCTCTTAAGCAACTATGACTTTCTGTCATACTTATAGCCGGAGTATGTTTATAGTCAGAGTATGGATATTTAGTCAGACAAAAGTATATGCGCATGATACCCTTGATATTTATACATCATTCGCCACCGTATACATACATTTGTATACACAGAAAAAAAATCATTTTACAATTCAAACACAATATTTCCTGAATCAAATATGAATTTCTTTAACTCAGGTCCTACAAAGGAATTTGTAAATTTAAATGCAAATTTTTTTTAATATTTTGTTGGAAAATAACTTTGATTTTTAAAAAGCAAATAAAATAAATACCTGTTCTGTACAGCACGATATTTCTATATTGGAGCAGAAATCTTCTCTAAACAAGTTTGTTACAATTGTTCTTTCATATTAATTGTATCAAATAGAATTCTTTACTCTAAGCAGTTTCCTTTTTTTCTTAAAACAAAATTGTAATAATTGAAACAGTAAAAAATATTTACTGAAACCAAATTTAATTTCAAACAAAGGTATGTTTGAAATTTTAAGGAATAATTTTCTGTGTGTATAAAATGGAACGTAAAATGTGTGGGTGTGTGTGGATGTTTGCAAACATGCTTTATGTATGTGTAAATAAAATAGACCTATATATTCGCACGTGTAGCCGATTAATAGTCAGAGTATTTTTATACTCAATAACATAGTTGTTGGTTGTTTATACTTGTACGTATTCCGTTTGAAATGCGTGTGTTTGCATGTGAGCGTGTGTTTTGTTTATTTTTAGCTGCACGTATCCATAGTTGTTTGACGGCCAATACTCAGAGAGTACTTAAAACTTTACTATTGTCATTTTGTGGTCATAATGTATAATAATTTTCATATAGTGCCATAACCGCAAAAATAGCTTAAGCAACATAATTTTCAAACATCAATTTTTGACCAAAAACGATCATTTGCGATCGTGAATAGTCGATTTTCGTCATATTATTGTTATATTGTCATCCTCTTATAGTCATCTCAAAGTCCAAACATAGCCAAGTCATTGCCATTTTATAGCGAAGTCATAGCCAGGTCTCAGACACGTCATAGTCAAGCCCGAGGCAACTCACAGTCAAATTGTAATCAAGTCATAATTCACAACAAAACATTTTTAAATATTCCCCCTTATTGTGCGGCTAAAGTCGGGTGCATTATACTAGATTAAGAAAAAGTGTAACTTGTTTTCTTTAATCAACTAGACGGTGTCCCAACAAGAACGCAAGATATAAATTTTAAATAAAACACAGATATTTAAAAAAAAAATCGTGAAACTTTATGATATCGTAAAGTAGACAAAATGAGGTTATGTGTGGAACAACATCGGGCAGATGGCCGCCGCGGCTTTGCTGGCACACACGCGATCTTTTAATGAAATTTTCAATGGCCGTTTTGCATAAATGCTGCGGTATTTTATTAATGCAGCGTCCAATTCAGTGTTGGTATCTCTACGAAGAGCAAAAGCACATTAAGCTGTTGCAAAAAGGGTAAAAAGCGCATTAAAATACGAAAAAGAGGGTAAAAAGCACGAAAATATTTTTTTTTAATAAAATAAAAATAAAGTAAGAAAATAAAAAAACATGTTGACTATTGAGTTCTTGTTTCAACTTTATTATTTGTTGTTGAGCTTCTCATTTTTTTAAATGAAAGTTTATAACATAATAACTAGTTGTTCTAAGAAACTTTAGGTAAAGGTCCCCTGATGATCTGCTTTAGCAACAGTGAAATGGGCATAGGATCCACCTAAACCCCTCAATAATCAATTTCAATGTATTTTTAATAAAAAATCTTGATTAATTTAATAAAAATAACTATGTAAAAATAAATAATAAAAAAACCAGGAGTCAAATAATATGGAGAGCGTCTCATTTTTTATTTTTTTTTCGAAACCCCTTGATGAACATCGATTTTCTGAATCCACTCTAAAAACCAAGAATTTTTGTATAGAACACTCAAATATTGATGAACCGGAAATGCTCCCTCAAATCGTTTTAAGAAAAATGCCTTTTTGCAAAAAATTAAAAAATCTTGCTTTAGTAATCCACCTGCTGCTGCTATTGATAACCTCATGCTTTCAATCGAAATCGGCCCTTACAATTTAAGCACTCTTGTACGTTGAATACAAATTTACCCACATGTTGTTGTAGAAGTGAATATTTTGATTTACTTTGCACTTACAAATTAACAGCCTTATAAAAATTCCGAAATCGGCCCTTAAAATCTAACCACCCTATAGTATCATTAAATATTTGTGTAAGCTTTAACAAATGCTTATTGCATACTACTTTCAATCAATTATTATGTAGAGAATTATGTGGTAATTTCCAGAGTTACTTCCGTTTTTTATTTTGCAAAAAAAAAATCAAATTTTTAAACCCAATTATGAAAACTTTTCTACATTGTTTTTAACATAGTTTCGTTATTGTCATTGAAAACAATTTAAGAAGCCTCAGTTAAAAGATGCTGCTATTAGCGTTTAAAAATATTTTAGTTTTTTAAATTAAAAATATTTTTATTTAACAAAAAAGCACCAAAAGCACTGTAAGAAATTGTTAAAAGTATTAGTATTAGCCAAAATTTCGCGTTTATGAAGAGGCAAAAAGCACCAAAAAATACTCGAAACGCACCAAAATACCATCACTGGTCCAATTTCCTCTTTTAAGGCTTGAGTCGTCGGCGGCTTATTCGCGTAAACCATCGACTTCAAAAAACCTCACAGAAAAAAGTCTAATGGTGTTAAATCGCACGATCTAGGCGGCCAATTCTGGTCTCCAAAACGCGAAATAACACGACCGGGAAATGACTGATGTAGCAATTGAATTGTTTTTCTGGCTGTATGACATGTGGCGCCGTCTTGTTGAAACCACATGCCCTCCACATTCATTTCTTCAATTCTAGGCCCGAAAAAACTGGTTATCATTTCACGATACCGAACACCATTAACTGTTTGCGCTTGACCCGAGTTTGAGCGACATCATCACGTACAGCTGCGACATTTTCGGTCGATCGACCTGGTCGAAGGCGCGTTGTTGTCTTTACATCACTAACAGTCCCAGTTTCGGCAAATTTATCCACTAATGTCTTTACAGTTGACTCTTATAGAGCATTATTGTGACCCCAAATTGATCGCAAATTTGCGAACTGTAGCCGCAAAACTTTCACCATTTTGGTAAAACAATTTCACAATGAGAATGCGTTGTTCATTCGTGTAGCGCTCCATTTTTACTAACCTCGTACCTTCTACTAGCAAACAATAACAATTGTTCAAATGTCAAACAATGACACTTTGAATGGCGCCAAATTTAAATCTTGCGTTCTTGTTGGGACACCCTTTATAAGTAGTCGAATTTGAATTCTAAAAACGAAAGCCACGATAAGGCCCATTCTTTTACCTCCTAACAGTAATGCATTCTTATTATAAATTTTTCCATAAACAACTCCTTATTAAAGGTAATTCTTATAAATTATTTGTAGGGTATTAATACCCAATTCAAATAAAGCTGCCACATTGAAGGACATGCATTCAAACTACCAAGCCTGGAAAAATTGACGTTATTTGATGCAAATATTGAACACCAACCAGTTAAATTGCCGTCTGTAGTAAAAAGCAACAGAACCTTTTGCACATGACAAAAAAAAAATAAAACATTAGATGGTAGTTTATTAAAGAAACAATTTTACTTTAAAATTTTGTCTGAGACTACTGATCATAATGTCAAGATTTTTTGGTCATAGAACACGCAATGTAAGTAAACTTTAAGCTGCTGCAAATAAAAACGATATTTCAATTTCCCACGCTTCCTTAAAGAAAAGCAATAACCAAAGCACACCCCCAAGCTCTCTTGCTTTTTTAAATGCTGCAAACTGCAACATTTTAACCATGCAATTTTATATCACATACAGTCCTCTTACATCACACATTTGAAGAATAAGAATAAGAACGAAAAAAAAACACCCAAGAGTTACTAAATTTAAAATATAAAAAAGGTTTCGGTTTCCATAAGCTTCTGTATTTCGCGCCCTCTAGTAATGAAAACACGATCACAAAATAACAACACAAATTACAAAAGCAAAAAAAAAAAATTAAAACAAAAAATACTTATTTTAGTTTCATTCCACACTCGAATATACTTCTTTATTGTAGGTTTCCAATAATTCCAAAAACGAGACTGCCTCCAGCTGACATGGTCTCCACCAATCATTCTGTTATGTTCTGTTCTGTGTTCTTTAATGTTTCTTTGTATTGTTTATGCTGCCGATGCTGTTGCTGTTGTTGGTATTTTCCAATTGTTAATTTTAATTTGTGTTGTTATTATTTTGGTACTACTGCATCCCCACATTACGAGTAGCTACTGTATCACATTGAGAAAAAAAGACACTTTTAACTCCATTAAGTCTCCTCGGCTAACAAGTGTGGGAGAGCTTTTAAAAATCTTTATTTTTATTTTTATTTTTTTTTGTCGCAGTTGCTTTTAAACCAGAAACCAGCATGAGATTATTTTGCCAGAGCAATTCGAAGTTTTTATTTTTATTTTAAACACCTTAAGATGATTTGTAAAAGCCTGGGCTTTGTTTATGTATTATTTATTGGAAATTAGATTCAGTTTTAGTGTTTGAAAGCATTTTTCAAATTTGAAAAAACATGCTGCATGCCAGTGTTTTCGTTTTCATTCCATTACTCAATAGTAGCAAATATAATTTAAGTCTGTGTGTGTGTATGTAAGCAGATGCGGCAAGATTTTTTAATAAATGTGATGACTTTCTTCCATTTTATACTTATATAAGAATATTGTTAAAACAAAATTTTCCAATAATCACTGATTGCTTCTTTTTCTTTCGATTAAAAATATAATATCGAATACTTCCCAGCTAGCTTTTTCAATCGCGGAAGAGTCTATTGTGAATCGTATGCAGTTAGGGTTGCCAGACGGCCTGGAATGGCCTGGATTTTCCAGTTTTTTTTATGGCTCGATTATGGATGGCAACCGAACTTTCGTTGCGTTGATAGTTGCCGAAATGGTATTACGGATGGCAACTGGCAACTAACAGCTGGTAATTTTAGTTGCCATATTGGCACTACAAATTTGTAGTTGCTGCATAGTTTAAAAGCAAAAAAATTGAAAAATTAAACAATAATTATTGCAATATTATTTTTATTTTGGAATTTCTTCTAAGCATATTTAAAGAAAGTGTGCTTTACAGCTAAAACAGGGATTGTTCAAACTTATTTTAGGCAACAACATTTACTCACAGTAGAGGCGGTAATTCTAAAGAGTCGTCTAATAGATTCAACTTTTGTACTTCCTTCTCATCACCAATAATTAATTCCACTTAACTAATAATTTGTATGATCATTAATGTTTTTAAGCACTTTTACTCAATATTTTTCTTTTTAGCACATGTTTTTCTTATATTTTAAATATTTGTTTATATTATTTATATATATATATATATATATATATATATATATATATATATATATATATATATATATATATATATTGCTAAAGTGCAATTTGTCCAATTAGAAAAGAAGTTCTTTAATTTAGAAAAATAATAATTTTTAAATTATATTTCTTTTAAATAATTAATATAATATTTTCTACAGAAAAATTTTTTATACTAAATAGAATGTAAAAATATGTATATACTCATACAATCGTGCTTGTAAATGTATATTCAGAAGGGCTTGGATTTGGATGAGAAGTAGTTTTTTGCGGTTGTTTTTTAAGAAAAGAAAAATTATAAATGTAGATACATTTGATATTGTTAACTCTAAGAGAATTGCAGAATCTCAAACACTTTGTGCAAACAATTTTATAAAGGGACACTGCTTGCGTATATAAAAGGGGACCTTCAATGTTATTGAGGAGCTCCAAACGAAAACTTTGTTCCTTTAAAAAGGGGCATCGCTGATGAAAAATAAGCTAAGTTCCGTTGATGGTGAAATTGATAAAAATACTTTTTAAAAAAGTTAATGATTTGGTGAAGACATGTCAGGGGTTCAAGACATTGTATAGCACAGGGCTATTTAACCTGTAGTACGCGTACCACAGGTACGCGTAACCTATGGTACGCGGAACTTTCCCAGCTGGTACGCCAAATCTTCGAAAATTTGA
Organism: Tachina grossa; assembly: GCA_949987645.1. Classification (NCBI taxonomy): domain Eukaryota; kingdom Metazoa; phylum Arthropoda; class Insecta; order Diptera; family Tachinidae; genus Tachina; species Tachina grossa. The sequence continues at coordinate 35,770,550 of OX465275.1, forward strand.
GCATTTATTGCCTTTGAATAATTAATTTGTTATGTTTAATCTCCTTATTTTATTTTATTTTATTTTATTTTATTTTATTTTATTTTATTTTTATTAGTTGAATAATAAAGTACTGAAATCGCCAAGATCTCCTAATTTTTATGTATTTAATTAATTTAGTTGAATAAATTATTTTAATTGAATTTAATTATTTGTTCTTGTTATGTTTTTAATAACTTTAATTTCTTTTTAATTTTTTTATTTTTTATTATTAATAAATGAAATGGATTAAATATTTTAAAATTGTTTGATTATTTATTGAGCCCATACTTGTTGATACACATAAACTTTTTTTTGGTGGTACGCGAATTGTTGGTTGTGAGTTTTGTGGTACGCGAACCAAAAAGGTTGAATAGCTACGAGATTTCTAGCTACGATCTACAATTGGAAACTTAAGTACTAACGATCTTTTACGAGTGTAGGGATTATGTGTGTCGATGTCCAAAGGAGCTTTTTAATTTACAAAAATATTTTAACAGATAATCATAGATCTTTTTGCTTTGAAAGTATAAAAAACAATAAACAATATATTGTTATTCACAGTAAATATTTATTTATTTATACATATTATACAAAGTAAATTTGCATAACATGGTGTTGCACAAATATGGGCGGATGTTATTAACATTATTCTAAAAGGTTTTGTGACTGACTGTACGCGACCTAAGCCTTAAAATAGGAAGTAGCAACAAAAAACCGCAAGATTATACGGTTATCCGTGGCAGATCCGTCAACCAGTGCGAGCAAGACGAAAAACTCTCGTAGGCAAACAACACAAACAAGCTTGACCGCACTTAAGAAATAATTACGATGACGCGAGACGCTGTTCTTCAACTCACAGCTGCTTGACGACTGACACAGTAAAAACTATATTGATTTCACATTTTTTAGGTCATTAAAATACAAGCCCTTATAATCAGTTCTATTTATTGCCTAACACTGATTAGCACTTCTAATTTTTACATCGCTGCCAATTTACAAAAAAATATAATAATTTCAAAGAGTATCAGCGCTTAATTTTTTGAACTATAAGTGCATTTTAAAATTGTCCAGTGATTTTTTTTTTAAATCTAGGTGATTTTTTTCCATTGTCCATTTATTTGACTTTTGGTATCTGGCAACCCTATATGCAGTGCATTTTCAATCGCAGACGAGCTCATATTTTAATCGTGGAAGATGCTTCGTTCGCACGGAAAAAACTGTTACCGTAGACGATCCCTATACAAGATTCATAGAAGGCGCTTTTATTAGTCGTAGATGCAATCAGAAAATTTGTATGTAATTTAGTCAAAAAATCCCTCAGTAATAGATCAAAAGTACGAAAAGTAAAATTTTTAAAAATCTTATTTTTAGATAAGAAATCTTTTTTGTCATTTTAACATGTCTAAAAATTTCAAAAATAAGATAAATCTTCACATATGGTAACGACCGATATCAGTACTCCCGACTCTCCGTGTAGACACTCCACCGGTCGTTCCTTGTGCCATATTATTTATTTATTATTAATAACAAAGAGCAAATAGGCGAGTTACGTTTTCCATTGGCATTCCATTGCAGATAAACAAGTCGACCCGCTCGAAGCCGACGGCGCGCCGCCGCCGGTTATTTTTCTGTATATCAAGCCGCCGCCGATTGTATCGGCTCGCATCGGCTCAAAACCAGCCGAAATTTTGTCTGCTCAAAAAGACAAATTTCCGAAAAAAAAAGTTTGAAAATCAATTTTCATTTTCAATTTTTATTTTCTGTTTAAATTTTCATATAGTTATTTGCGCCGCCGAAAATTCACTCGGCGCGCCGCCGCCGGTCACAAAACTACTGCGCCGCCGCCTAAGACTTTTCCCATATTCCCATATGCAAACAAATTTAATAAGTATCTTGTTTTTTTAATACAAAGTTGTTTCATTATGGTTAGCATAGTTAGTTTTCATCTGTTCGATTAGATAAATTCATTTTACAATCTGCTGGAACTAACTTTTATTATAAATAAAAAAAAATGTAATAAAATTTAAGTTTATGTTTGCTAAAAATATGACAATAAATTTATTACAATAAATTTCAACAAATCATTTTACAAAATCATAAAAATATGTACTTATATGTATGTAATAGAGACCTGCGTAAACAGTCTTGAAATGTAAATACGTCATGTTTTTTAAATGTATTCACGTCGCATGTATTATACTAAACCAATAATAAATGCTGTCGTACTATAAGCGAAGCACGATGGATGTATTGGTGTATGTGTATATCAGTTGTAACAACCCTGCAGAAAGTGCGAATAGTGAAAATGTACTGAGTCGCTTTTGACTTTGTCACCAGTACTACTCTACAATTATTCCCCATACAATACTTTATGCTATAGACATTTAGTATGTGCTTGTCATTGAAAATCTACTAGTAATACTAAAACAATTGACTAGGTACTGAATTCATAGTTGTTATGGGAACATGGAGACATACCAACCAGACATTTACTGGTACATTTCTATACCTCACGTACATAAAAATTTATGTATATTGACAAGTTGTTGCAAAATCCACCAGAAATACACCACATCTGTTTTCTCTATTTCTTTTATACTGACGAATAGAAGAGAAATTGTAGACAATGTAACTACTACTAGAATTTTAGTGTTGACATAGAGACACTTGGCCCCAGTCTGACTGCAGAGAAGCAATGTCGCAAGACAGCTTGTTTGTAACAAACACTCAAAAGAAGTACTGTTGATTAGTGTATGCTTGTTATTTTTCATATTGTACGTTTGAGTGTGTATGTAATATGTAGATGGTAAGCTATTATGTGGTTAACCGCATACAACTAATGTTAATGCATGTGTGTGCGTTTGCATGTGCGCAGAAAAATAAAAGATAATACACACACATGCATGACGTTTGTACACGCGCTCATGCGTAGAAAGAAGCAAGCATCACATATTCTTCCGTCACGAAGTATTTTCTTCTTTACTCCTATACCTAAAATAGTGAAAAAAATTCTTGCAAACAGTGTTGTAAAAGTTTGTTTTAGAAGATTTCGCTATAGTAAAGCATTTGAAAAATCCCTCATGTCTTAAAAGTTCTTATAAGATATCTTGTGCAGAACACTAGTATGTATGTATGTGTGGCTTCGTACCTTTTTTTTTTCTTTTGCAACAACATAAATGCCAATATTTAAGAGGGAAAGAGGAAGGAACGAGCACCAACTGTTTAACTGGCGCCAGCAAAATTAACAAAACTGTCTGCCAATACAATTGGCAGTAACAAAAATAATAATAATTTCACAAAGATGTTCATAAAAACAGCAACAATAACAACAAAAAGAAGAAGATAAAAAGAAAAATCTTCCTTTGGCAAAAACAATAAAAAATTTTTCCGAATGACTCTCAAACAAGTGCAATGAGCAGGAGTTGAACGAAAGGAAAAAAATACTTAAATTTTATGGCAATCGTTTATGAAAGAAATGACAAAAGCAACTGCAAATACACAACCCACATAATAAAGCAAATGATGAACGGTCGGACGGACAGAGGGACGGACGGACGGACGGTTGGTTAAATAAACTTTCTTTTATTTTTAACAGCACAAGACAACAAGTGTAATTTTAGCCAAAACTGTTGTGATTTCAAGCTGTTTTCCTACAGTAAATTAAGGACTAAAGGAAAGAGAGAGAGAGAGATAGGAGCTAAAGAGGGACAAAGAGAGAAAGCACATTTAAAAGTAGAATCTGCTTGTGGTTGCAAGTGAAGTATCCATAATCCTTGAAAAGGAAATTAATACAGGTAAATGTTAAGGACGATATCGTCTCGTCTTACATACAAACAAATTAAGAAGATGTATTTGTATTGAGGCGATGAAAAATGATATTTACACGTTAGTAACTCCTGTATTAATTTTTATGTCACAAACTAATTTATACATATGAACACTCTCGTGAAAATAAATTTTAACGTATTTCGTTAATAATTCTCGAATACTTGCAAAGCGTTCGTTGGCTTTTTCAGTGGAAAAGTCCTTGAATTTAATGTTAAAAGATTAACAGGGCCATATTAACACCCCAACAGAGCTTCGTTAAGAAGAAGACACACACTACAAAATTGTAAATATTAATCCATAATTTTTTGACCAAAATCGATTATTTGCGATCGTAAATAATCAATTTTCCAAAAAATTATTTTTAATTATTTTTAATAAATATACTTCATTTGCAGAGAATTAATTGCTTTTATGTGTTGGCATAGTAAAGTGTTTCCTGCTCAGTCTTGTGTGAAACTTTAATTTTTTCCACAAAACTAAATATTTATAAATAATGATTATTTTAATATTTCACCCTACCTATACTTTAAAAGGAAATTCCTTTAAAAAAAATATTTACATTTTTATGTAAAACATAAATTATTAATCAAAAAAAAAAAAAAAAAAAAAAAAAAAAAAAAAAAAAAAGTGACCAAAGTAAAAAAACAAAAGAACAACAATTTGAAACAAAACAATAAATTAACAAAATACTTTTTAACACTTTGACGGCACTTCAAAGCTCTTTAAATAAAATTTTTTAAATTAAGAACTTAAAAGCCACATAATCTTTAATAAAATATACTGCAACAAATTTTGATAAAGTCAGTGATAATGTGCAAAGGCTCCTTTTAGTAAAATTATTACTTTAACAATCGAATAAATAACACCCTTTTTTTGTAATAAATTGCCTGAAAGGTAGAAATAAAAGATGAACTTGATGATTTTCTGCAATATTTTAAACATTAAAATGCAACATAATATCAATTATGAAGAAACGCGAAGCAATAATAATAATAAAATAAAATATCAAGATGTAACTACAATTATGTTATTGGCCAATATGAATGACTTGGTTAAACGTGAGCTGAAAATTAAAGAAGGTTGTGCAAAAATTCAAAGAAATACTTTTGTTTCTGTAAAATAAACGAAAAAAAAAACAAAAACTGTATCACGATATCGAAAGAAAACTTTCGTCTGAAAATGTATATTGAAAACAACAATAGCATATGAAAATCTGTTTTCAAATCAGAAAAAAGTATTCACCAATTAATGCTTTCAATTAATAATTTAATTGATTCGATTATATTTTTAATTGTAATAATTAATTTAAGTGCAAGAACTTAATTGATATTATCAAATTCTTTATAGATGAAAATTTAATTAATTTTTTAATTTATATTACAAATATTTGAATTGATATTACAAAATTATTTTTTATTCAGGATCCACCTAAACCGCTCAATAATCAATTTCAATGTATTTTTAATAAAAGTATATTTTACTGAATAAATAAAATAATAAGTTGTTATTATTAGAGCGTTAATAAGTAAATGTTAAACTTAAAATGTAGCAATTCCCAAAAAAAAATACAACCACACAAACACATAAGCCGTCGCAGACGAAAAACAAGGAACAACAAATATAATGTCGCCGCAAATATAAACGATCCAAAAGTACGAATTGTAACATGAAGAAATGATGTGATCAAAAGCTAAAATGGAGAGATTCTTGAATGTGCTAAGAATTTTTGGATGTTGCTAACATTTTTCTGAGAGCTTTGTGTTAAGTATAAAAAAATAAGAGTCTAGTTAGCAATGTGGTATTTTGAACTATTTAACATTGTTTATTTAAAAGCTCTTAATATCAGTATTGAATAAACAAAGTGTTCTGATTTGAAAATAATTGTAAGAACAACTTTTTTAAGGTAAAAATGTAACAACTAGTGTCACAAGCGGCATTTGCAAAAATAAATTGTGAAAAAATTTAATTCCGATGCTTAAAGTTAACCCATTTCTAGAACATATAAGAAATGAGGCCTTTATAAATAGTATTCGTGACTCGGATATTAAACATGCGGTATGTAAAACAACAAAACCAGCCTTTGCGCAAACTGTCTCAGTCTCACTAGCTAAAGAAACTGCTAAGTTATAAGAAGCAGGTTTAGAGGAAGCAAACAGTGAGACAAGTTCTACCAGAGAGACGAGGCACAGCCCGAGCCAAATCCTACAATTGTGGAAGAAATATTCATCATCAACGTAACTACAAGGAGCATAGAAAACTAACAAGGAAAAATTAATAATGTGCCTATTCGGGGAGAAGAGGATGAAGTTGGCGGCAGTGTTGCGAAAATATACATACATAAACTGCGCTAGTACAAATGTTTTCCATAAAAAAATTTGTAAACAAGCTATTCTTGGCTTAAGAACAAACTAAAAAAGCATACAAGACGATGTTAAAGTAAACATTCAAAGCATAACAACAGCTTTTGTGTTGTTAATAAAAAAAATATACAACCACACAAACACATAAGCCAATGCAAACGTAAGACAACCATGATATTTTATTGTCAATGTACGTGCATACAAAACAAAAGCATTAATTGTAACACGAAATAATGATGTGATCGAAAGCTTAAATTGAGATTCTGTTAAATATGCAAAGTCTTTCTGATTATTGCTAAACCTGCGTTTAGACGTGAAAGTACTTGCATGTAAGTTCTGTATATGTATTATCAACGACTGTCTTTGCAACTTGCCTGTTTACTTTTTAGTGTAGAGTTGTCCATAACATTGAAAAGTTTAGTTTGAAGAGAACCAGGTAATATTGAACTTTAATCGTATTCTTTCAATGATATTTATGTCTCAATATTAATAAATAAATAAATAAATAAAATAAAAACTTAAATAACATTACACTCCAATCCAGTTAATTCGTACTAAATTATTAATATGACAACACTGATAACTAACTTTTCATTTACTTGCTACAAGTGAAAACGAGTCACTGTCTTGTTTTTTAAAATCCTTGACAGTTGAATTGGAAGTAGACTGCAAGTGCCGAAAGTGTAGTTGTGTTAGTAAAACAGTGTGAGTCTATTGAGTTTTTCGAACTTAACATTGCGGTATGCTAGCAGTTAATTATTTAACAATGTGTGTTTAAAAATTATTAATAACATTTTTTCGAGGAAAAAGCGTAATAATTTGCTAAATTTAACACGCATTAACTAAATGATGATAATATGTAAATTTTTCCAAAAAATGCTTTTCTTATTTTCGACAAATATTATTAATCTGAAGTACATTCAACTCTATTCCAAAGGTCAACATCGAATTTAATTTAACACAATACCAAAAAAAAAAATTGGGGCTTGTGTACCCGTTGTCGAAAATAACTGACTCCTGTTGGAAGGTTTATGCTAATTTCTAGACGGAAAATAGATTGTCAGTAGCATAAAATTATTCTCTAGAGCGGATGAGTAAACAAGCTCCAATTTTTTGGTATTGTGTTAAATTGACGTCGATTTCGACAACTGGACTAAGGGTGAACATCAACTAAATATCAATAAAATAATTAATTGAAAATAAAACCTAAATCGATTAATTTAACAATTAAATTAAATTAAATAATTCAGTACTAGAAACATTGTAAAACACAAAAGAACACTGATGATAGAGGTGTAGTGGCCTTCGAAAACAGCTAGTTGTTCCGTTCTACTACGTGTTTGTCAGAATATTTACAACTAACTTTGGTGTTATTTGTTCATTAATAATTATCCCATGTAATTTGGATTACAAAACGATACCAACTTTAGCCTTATCAAATCATACATATATGTATATATAAAATTAGTAAGACAATTATTATTAATTAAAGTTTAATGTTAATTAAAAAAAAAGAACAACCGATAATTTTAATTGATTAATTTTAAATTATTGCATTGTTCTCGATGTTTTATCTTCTTCTAAAGTTGAAAATTTACCCTAAACCTAAAAATCACTCTCCTCCGACCCTCGTACTCAAAAGCTTCAAGTTGCAAATTAAGGAAACATATGCCACTGCCGAAAAAACATCACACGAAATACATGAATGGAAACATAAATTGAGCATTTTGTTAAATACAACTAAGTATTTGCATAAAAATGTGTTTACAATAATTTCTTACATACGGGCGTAGCCACGACCGCCTGCCAAGGATATGATGTTTATGTAACTATTTTTTTTTTTTTTTTTTTTTTTTTTTTTTTGCTTCCAGTGAGAATCAATTAATATTTCAGTCTTCATTATGACTGCAGTCACCACTGGTTTCAAAGCAAAAAAAAGGCTAAAAACAAAATCAGCTGGTGTTGTTAATGTTGCTGGTTGGAGAGGCCTATTGTGAATGTCAGTCTCTGTTGAATGTGAAATCCAAAATGCATAACAATAATTTAATATATTTTAATGGACTGCTGACGAAAATAAGTAAAGGCTTCTTCTTTTTCTTAAATGAATTTAATAAATTTTAATAAATATAAAGTACTATTCATATACTTATATTTACTAATACAGCTCTTACTGGCAGTTGCTTTTTTTACTTTTAAAAATTGTTAGTGACCAAATAAATTTTTCCGTTTCGTGACTTTTGAAATTATCAAAAATGTGTCTGCTCTTTTAGCAAATAAAAGTAAATAAACCGCATTTTTAGTGCAAAGTTTTTGTACATAAGTACGTTTGTAAAATAATTAATAGGAGAAAAGACAAAAAGCGAGACACCTGATAAATACGACCGACCGCACGCAGCAATTATTAATTGAACCAAATATATTTCATTTTTAAATTACAATACAAATTTGCCACACAAAACTGCCATCATATTAACACAATGCGATGAACGACAAACGCACGTATGACCAATGAAACAACCTGACTCTTGCAATGCCAAATAATTGCAACAGTTTTCCACTACAAGTTCGTCAGTTAAAGAAGAAAAAAAAATTAAACAGCAGCGTTTTAAACCGCATGCGTGCAAAACCATTTATTTGCACACCTTTTTTTATAATTGGGTTAGAGAAATAGTTATTTCGCTAATGATGTGTTAATGAATTTTTTTTTTTTGGCATATTTCACTTTTTTAAATTTTATAGGAGAGAAAAATCGAAATTTTCTGTATATTCGTTTGAAAATTTATTGGGACATGTGTATCGATGTAATATCCAATAATTAATTAAAAATGCGATTTTTAATTTTTTTTTTGCTAGTTACGTTCTTTTGAATTTCAACTACACAGAAAAAACTAAATTTCATTTTCAGTAACCAAATTCGTTATATCAGTAAATATTTTATCTGAATGCGGTCCTACAAATAATTTTGTAAATTCTGATAAAAATTTTGTAGAAATATAAATTAATCAGAGTTCGGCTGAGAGAAAATTTTATTTCAGTGTGTTGGTGTTTATCTTGCTTGTTGATAGGAACAATGTGCTGTTGTGCGGTTGTTGTTGTTTATTTTGATTGATCGTGTTGTATACATATAAATTCCGAAAAGTAACCGACAAACGTCGTGGCCTGTTTCTTCTATACACAGTTTTTTGGTACAAATTAATTTAGTGGAACAGTACAGAATATTTACTGAAACTAAGTTTGATTTCAAACAAATATTTGTATAAAATTTTTTTGGAAATAATTTTTTTTGTGTAGTGTTTTTCATAGGAGATTTCTCGGGAAAAATTTCCTGGGATCCCGCACATTTTCCGGGAAAGAAATACCGAAAAATTTGTGCGGAATTACCGGGATTTCTTTTGTGTTTGGTCCACTGTGCGTGGTGTCAGTTGATGTAGATTTCTGCTTCATATACTCAGCCTTTATTGCAAATGGAATATGTGAATTGATTGGATTCATCGTATCACAATTTGCTGAAACCTTTTTTTTTTTTTGTAATGAAAGCTCAACTTTACCATCTCTTAATTTAGAACAGTCTTGTCATTGTCGTTTGTTCTTTACTAATTATGCACATGTTAGTCAATTTGCTTATTTTTATTCTACGCGTTTGTTTTGATGTTCGTAAATAACCTAAAACTTTGCACTACCAGCGAAATCTTCCTACCGCTGGCTAGTAAATAGTGTGATTGTCTTGAAGTCGCAGGGTCGCAGTTCTAATCCTGCAGACAAGCCAAAGTTAAAATTGTATTTTTAAATAATTCTATGTTAGGTGATTAATTATATGTTGAATTAAAATTTAATTCATGCTTGTATTTATTTACTGTGTACGTTAAGGTTGTTGTAGCTGCAGGGATAAGTGCATTGGCTACCACGCCATGAGTTCGAGTTTAAATCTTGGCCGGAAATGCCAACTATACATACATACATATAATACACAAATATTTTACTGCTGCCTGTGCCAATACACACAATCTCGTAATTATTTAAATTAATAAAATAAAATGACTGTATTAAATAAGATTCATGTTGAATCAACTTGAAATATCTTTGATTCAACATGATTCTTCATTTTGATTTAGATGTATCAGAATGTTTAATCAACCTGAAATAATGTTATTTCCAAAAAAAAATTCTTTGAAGACTACTGTAGGCAAATCATGTTGAATTAACATGAAACACATATGAAGCAAAACTAATGCTGAAAATGTTAAATTAACCTTGTTTTGGCAGAGTTTACGAGTAATATGCATACTTTCTGTTTGTATAGCACAAGTGATTTTTTTTTCAAAATCTAACATTGATGCCTATTGGCATATTGTAGAATGGATGGTATAACATTAATATTAAATTAACTACAAAATTAATCAGGAAGTTTTAGTACACTGTATTTGACTTTCAGGATAACTAAACAAAATTGGCTGCTTTCGTCAGAAAATGCGATTACGAATATTTCACAGTTTTCCTTCTAGTTAATTTTGTTTTGCTTTTGTTTTATTGAATTCAAAGAGGAAAATAAAACGAAAGCAAACGTTTCCCTTTATTTTTTTACCCACCCCCAAGCACTGGGCATTAGATACTTGCAGCCGTATTCATAAAAAAAGGTTGATTGAGGTTTAAAATTCATATTAGTTAAAAAACGTTTTAAGTCTAAACAACGTTTTTTAAATATTGGTATTCATAATCAGTTTTTTAACTAAAAATCAATTAACTAGATTTTTTTAAAATATCGTGGCAACACTGTATTCTTTATTTGTCACTTGCATATTAGTTCTGCAAAACAACGATTGTTAACTCACAAAGTACTCGTGTCTGTTTTGTTTATTTGTCGGTTTTCACAGAAATATTGTTTCTATAAAATAAAAGATATGTTCCAACTTGTATTTAATAAAATAATAAACAAAGTTCACAACAAATCTTTGTTAAAAGTGCTTTTTATATTATTTATTTTATTGCAAATAAAGAAGCACTAGAATAGCGAGCTTTATTTTGTTTGTTTTGAGTGTTTATACATCACTAGTTAATTTTCTACAATTATACTATTTTTGTTAACACATAAAATGAGAAAACAATGACTGGGAATGGAAACTGGATCGCTCCTTTTCTTTTAAATATTCTTTGGAGTATATTTGTTATTTCGGCAATAGTTCCTATAAAAAAAATTACATTGTTTTCTTCTAAATAACACTGGCATATGCATACATACATGCATACATAAGTACATACATACATACAAACATATGTACATACAGGTAAAGTTCAAAATGTAAACAAAAACGAAGCAAAATTACAACAACGTCATCTTAAAATTGGTCTAAACATGGGGGCAGTCAATTTTAAAATTTGCTGATTTACGCAAGGTTTAAAAACCGTTTTTAAGCTAAAATTCTATTATGAATACAATTTTAGCGAATTTTGCTTAAACAATATTTGAAACGCGGTTTAAAATTTTTATGAATACGGCTGTTGGCATCTTAAGCTTTTGCATTGCTTTTTCAAGTACGCCAAATATGCGAGTCTGCAGATTATAAACACACTCTTTTGCTAAAACTTTTTCCCTCACCTACTTATAACTCATTTTTCACTTTCATTTTTCTTCTTTTTTTTAACCATTTGACACATCAGTGTCCGTAAAAAAAACAACAATTGACAAAAAACATGCAAACAATTTCTCAAACTGAAATTAAAACCTGCCTGAAGGCTCGAATGCAAAAAATGCAGGCAAATGTTTTGCAAGTTATTTGTTTTATCACATTTCTGGATTTTCGTCAAAACGCAAATGTTGTTTCCTTCATTCAACTCAATGAATTGAATTGAATGTGTGGTATGACTGTTTGAAAATTGTATATATGTATGTAAGTACCCTGCAGAAAGTGCGAATAGTGAAATTGTGGTGATTTACTAGTGACGTTGTCACGTTGTCAGTAGTACTACTGACCAGGTGTACCCCAGCCAATGGTATCATCTATTGACATTTAACATTAGCTTGTCATTGAAAATCCACCATTGGACTGTAGCACTACTGACTCAGTAGTTCTTTTGGGACCACATGGAGACATTGGCACCAAAGATTCACTAGTAAATTTTAGTCTACAATATCGATATTTCCTCGCTCGTTGTCAATAGTAAAATTATAGTGATTTTCTAGTGACATTGTCAATAGTGCTACTGACTAGGTGTAAACCAGCCAATGTAATCTCCTATTGATATATAACATAGGGTTTTCATTGAAAATCTACCAGTAGACTTTAGCACTATTGAGGAGGTAGTTCTTTTACGATATATTTGAACCAAAGATTCACTAATAGATTTCAGTGACCCTCGTCTACATATATTTATTAAATATTATTGCACAGCATAATAAAAAAAGAAAAACAAACTATTGACGCGCTCATTGACAATATCAAAAGATATACACTATAACTGTTGTCTCTAACGTACTCTTCTCGCGCAAAAAAGGAAAGTTTTCGACATTTGAACTAGTGCAATTGTCGCTGGAGAAAGAGTATTGACATATATAGCCCTTTCAGACCTAGCTTAATCGATTGTGCGATCTGCCTTGATTGACCTCAAACTACATTAAAAAATGACTTTTTGTCTATTAACCGGCAAGCAGTGATTGTGAGGTCTTGTTTCTTTCTCAAAAAATAAGAGAAACAAAAAAAAAACAACATAAAATAAAAAATACAGCCTAAGTTTCGTTGTGTCTTACAAGGAGTGTAGACGACATGCGTCCACAAGGTGAGTGTTTTCGTAAAATATTTTTGATATATGCTCTCAAAATTACTGGTGGCAACAGCAAAATGAGATTTTTCAAAAATTCAGTGCATTCCTTGTGGTATTGTGCATAGTAACAAGTAGCCAGTGTTCAAGGAAATTCAGATAGCACAATTGTGTTGATCAGGCACAAGATGACATTTTGTTTTATGCTCACGTGTGTGTTATCTGATGTTGACTTCAGCTACGATGATAATGCTGCTAACGAAATCTGGATGTCTTTAGATGAAAATGCAGAAAAAGAAAATAATGAAAGCATTGAAAATATTTACATGTTTGAGTCCACCAATAACAGGCCAGATAGACCGATTGAACAACTAAACTCCCCAGATATAACATTGTTTCATTCCCGAGTATTGAGCTTCCGACATCATCGTGTTATCAACAAGAAATCATCCACAAAACTCCGCCAGAATATCTTAATAAATATTTTCTAAAAACCCATTATCAATGAGTGTAATAAATAGGGTGGTCAGGAAGTGAGCTGTATAGCTTCGAGCATTAAATGGTTCTACGAATGCGCGATCGTAGTGGGGTGGCTTGTTCATCCGGCGATCAAGGTGTACTGGTCCTACAAATATAGAGTTTCTCTCTTATTTAACTCCATGTACAATGATAAATTCCTGGAACTTAGACCAAATATGCACTTTTCAAACTATTCCGAACCATACTCAATAAATAAACGATGTATGGATAGTTCAATTAGTCATCGAAATAGTTGGCAAATGGTGAAAGGATTTGTCAACTGAGATCACAAGTTATTCATTCAACATTCAATTGATGAACAAATGATTCATTCCCTTTAATGGGAGGTGCACTGCACGAAAAGTTACTCGTATTAGGTCAAAGCCATGACCAGTTGTATTGCAAATCTGGTATGCGCAACTTTTTATGGTAGTTGACTTCCAAGTTTTTCAGGGAGCTGGAACGTTTAAAAATTTTGTATCAAAGGACAGGCATGTATATTTAGATAGATTTTTTACAGTAATTCCACTACCTATGTCTGCCAAAGATCATGTTGGTAAAATTGAAGGATAGAACAAAAATCTTAAGCACCGTTGCCCGGCCAAGTATCACCAGTTATTAAAAATTAAAACGCTTTTAAAGGTCTGGAGTATTACAGGATTAAAATAAAAACTAAGACTAAACTAACTAACTGATCTAGCGATATATAACTAACTCTTCAATGGAATACAGAAAATAATTCAAGATTCTTGGATTACCTAGTCGTAAAGTATAGTACTTTTCACTATCAAAATGGGGATAGTTATAGTGTTAGAGTCTTCTTTGAGGTTTTTGGGATACTTTCTTTAACAAAAAACAAAGACTGCTTCGAGCAATATTGCTTGAAATTTAAATTTATCTAATAACTTGTGTATACATTTTCATTGATTTCAAACTGCATTACATTTTTTTTTGTTTGTTTTTAACTAATCATTTTTTTCTTACATATTTTCATTTGGTTTATTTAATATTTTTTATGCAATGATCTGAATATTTTTAAGGTCAAAACATCGCATTAGATAATAAAACGAATAAAATATTTTTAATATAATTCAAAACATTTTTTACATGTTATGACCGAGATGACACAATTGTGCGATGTCCTTTTCACAAAAAAGAACCTTTGAAAACGCTTCTGTACGCAAACTTTAGCCTAAAACTTAAAGAATTATTTTGATATTGATGATTTAAAGGAATTTATACACAAAATAATGTTCACACAGAAAAAACTAAATTTCGTTTTCAGTAACCAAATTCATTGAATCAGTAAATTTTTTGTGTGAATGCGGACCTACAAAGAAATTTGTAGATTCTGATAACAATTTTGTAAAAATTTAACTGAAAAAAAATTTTTATTTTTAGTTAACTTATTATGGCATTAGAGAAAAAAGTTAACTGAAACTCAAAATATTTTCAGTCAAATTTATTAATAGGAACAGAAAAACATTTTTGCAGATTTTTTTTGTATTATTCAGCAAATTTTTTTTTATAATTTACAAACATATTCACTAAAATTCGTATTATCAGAAAATAAATTAACTGAATCAATAACAATTCTTAAATTTTTTTTTTTAATTAGTAAAAGTTTTATCTGAAATAAATAACTGAATCAAATGAAAGGTTCAACTATTTTTTTTTACTTTCAAAAATTGGCTTGTTTTTATGGTTAAGCATTTCGTTCCCGCTTTTGGAACTCGTCAGTAGACTTCAACCCAAACATTTTTTGAATTTAGCTAAAAAACTCCGTATGTTTATAGTAAGACTCTTAATACTATATTGAGAATCACAATATAAAAACATAATAAGTTTGAAAACTGCAAACGAAAATCTTAAAAAAAAAAAATAAAATGTTAAAATAAATCAGACAAATTTTTTTACAGTATATAAAAATAAATTTAACTGAAAAAATTAAAAAAAATCAGACAAATTTTTTTACAGTATATAAAAATAAATTTAACTGAAAATAACAAATTTAAATAAAAAAAAAATAAATCTAAAAATTTTTTTTTACAAATTTTACTTTATATGGATACAGTTTTTTTTATATAAAATAAAATTGGAACAAATAATTTACTGGAACAGCAAAAAATATTTACTGAAACTAAATTATATTTCAAAACACACGTTTGTTTGAAAATATTTTGGGAATAATTTTTTCTGTGCAGGTCTGAAAGGGATAGAGACATATGGTTCTAGGATGTCTAGAGGGTATGTATGAATGCACGTATGTATGTATATATACTAGAGCTGTGTAGCTCATGAGCGAACGAGTTAAATTGAACGAATCACTTAATTGAACGAACTGATCCGGTGATTTTACTGAATGCTTTTGGATCAGTAGTGTACCGCTCGATGTTTTCGTTCATTCAGTTTGTGTTTCAAATCTTTTATGTCAAATTTGCTTTCGTTCATGTTTGCTATTTATGTTATGTCTTTTTGTTTGAGCTGAGTTTTTGTGTTTTAAAAGGTTTAGGTACGTGTATACTAAATTATATTTAGCATCGCTGTGGCACTGCCATCATTCTTTTTATAATTTGATTTAAAAGTCTTTTCATAAGAAGTATTTTTACTAGTATTTTTTATAAAGTGTTTTTACAAAGTAAAGATGTTAAACCTTAACTGTATATATGTTTATACATACATTTCATTACCTCAATCTAAAATGAATTTGTAGTGCTTGAGATATTTTTTTTTTTTTGTTTCCGGTTAAATATTTTTGAGGACAAAATTTTAACTTAAGCTTTGAGAAGTAACATTCAAGCATTGATGCGCTTTTGATATATAAATAACGATAAAAGCGTTAAAATGCGTTTATTAATTATCGGAAGAAAAAAATAGTAAAACCAAACAAAAGTACCTTTCTTAATCTTAATATTAAACTAAATATTAAGCCAAAATAAAATGTACAATATTCTAGTCGAAAGAACAAGAAATTATTTATAAAATGAATTTAAATATAATTTTTTAAATAAATAATTCAACTTTTTTTTTAAATAAATTCTTTAATTAATTCATTCGCATTATTTAAATATTCGTATATACAACCGATTTTATTATTCTTACAAAATAGCATTGTTTCATACTGTCGTTCAAAAGTGAACGATTGAACGAACGGGTAAATTTTTTGCTAATTGAACGAAAATAACCGGTCACTGAAAAGAACGATTTGGCACAGCTCTAATGTATAACTATGTTTGTTCATATTCTGTTTCTTTTGTCAAACACATATTTAATTCCTTAAAGTTAATTTTGTTTTATGTCTCTTTTTGCAATTTCAATATTGGCATGTGTCATTTTATCTTTAAAACATTTTGAATTTTATTTTTTTTCTTGTTTATTTATTTTTATTTTTTATTATGTATGTACCAGTATGTACGAGTATGTACATATGTACGTATGTATATCTTTTTGATTATGTTGGCTGTCAACCACGAGGACAAGACTGTTGAATAGCATTCTGCAGACGTTTACATCTGGTTTGAAATTTGTGCAATTGTTCTGAAATATTTTTGTTAACAACAATACGCAGCAGTATGGCTTAATGACGCGCCAATATTGACAGCAGTTCGCAGCACATGCATAAGTATTGCAGCGTTAAAAGCAATATAAATTCACTTGAAAAAAAGAAGGACTTACGTATTTTAATGTTTTAACATAGAACATCGTTGGCTGTATGTATGCTGCAACACGTTTGTTTGCGCAAGTGTAGAATGTGTACATATGTATGTAGAAATGATTATAGGGGCGAATTCAACAAATTGTTTCAACGAAAGTGAATTGCATGGCATTTATATAACAGGTGAGTTTTTTTTTAAAGTAACACAATAATAAAACTACACGGAAAAAATTATTAGCAGTTGTTTTTTTTTTCAATTACCACCGTTGTTTGATATTATTGGGGAGGAGAAAATGCTTGATCACTTACTATCACTGTCACTGCCCACCTTTTGCTGATAAAAGTACTTGTTTTATAAGCTTGCAAAAATATCGGAAAAAGATTTAAGAACAATAGATTTATTCGTGCCAAACGAAAGCGAATAATCAAATTGGATAATGAAGAGCAAATTTTTCTCACATCCTTTTCCACCCGCCCAGGCAGCACAGCGGCAACTATCAAGACTCAAGTGAGTCTGTTCTCCTAGGACTCGCAGCTTCAAAAAGCTAATCTTTAGTATTGACAGTCTACTTAAGATTATAAGGAACAATTCAATGTAATGAAGTATGTTTGACCATTTATCCTGGCGTCAGTCACTCAAGGATAATCAAAGGATTTGATAGACACTATCAAAAAAAAAAAGCATAATCAACACAGAAATTCAATATCTACTTTCCAGTAATGCAAAATTCTTTCAAATGAGCCGCTAATTTTGGAAGTGAAACAAGTCAACTTCTACCAGCAATAGGGTTTGGGATTTCCTGGACTTTTGCACTTCCCGGGAAACGGGAATGAAAAAATCGCATTAATTTTGTAAGTAAACTTATTAAATGAAAACTGATAAAATTTCGATCGTTTTTTTTAATATAAGCATTATTTTTAAATAAAAATTAATACAAAAACTGTTCTAAAACTAACAGTTTTTTTAACAGTTTTTAAGTAATGAAAAAATTTTTTAAGCTTTAGGTCAGTAAATTTTATATATTTTTAGTTTTATATCGATATTTCGTTAACCTTTAACTTCTTCAGGATTATATTTATTTTATTTTTTGGTAATTAGTTTTTGTCTTTTTTCCTTTTAATCAGAAAAAAAATTTTTGTTGATAGCTATAAATAACAATGTGTGTCATCATTGAACATATAAAAAAGGTCGAAAAATTAGATAAACAGTTTTTAAGTAATTTTTTTTTAAAGAGAAGTAACATTCAGGCAATGAATGCCTGCGTAAACAGTCTTGAAATGTAAATACGTCTTGTTATTTAAATGTATTGTCGTAGCATGTATCGTATTATACTAAACCAATAATAAATGATGTCGTTTAATAAGAGAAGCACTATGGATGTATTGATGTACGTGTATATGAGTGTTTTTAAGCGATGTCGCGCAGTTTTCTTATTTGTAACAAACAATCAAAACAAGTAGTGTTGATGCGTATATGCTTGTTATGTTGCTTGCATATTGTACGTTTGAGTGTGTGTCAATGCACACATGCATTTGTATTTGCGCAGAAAAATTAAAGCTCATACACACAACGTGTGTGCGTATGTACATGAATGACGTTAGTATATGCTCCCATGCGTATGAAGAAGCAAGCATCACAAATTCTTCGGCCACAAATTATTTTCTTCTTTACTCCAATACCTGCAATAACTGAAACAAATTTCTTGCAAACAGTGTTGTTAAACAGTTTGTTTTAGAAGATTTAGCTGTAGTAAAGCATTTGAAAAATACCTCATTTCTTACTTGTGCAGGGGTCTAATGCCTACTACTATTACTATATATATATCATTAAGGGATAGTGATAGAGAAGACAGGTGATGAAGGAAGAAATAAAGAAAAGCTTCATTCTTTTAAAACTCTGCATTTTTTCGCACGTTTCTAATAATACAGTGTTGCAGAGCCTCTGGTGCCAATGAGGCGTATTAAATTTCACTAATTCGGCGAAATATCACTCTCAAGATAGATCATCACTGCAATCATTGATACTTATACCTATAAAGTGATTAAATGACATTCATTAAGACTGTTTCAGACTATACTAAAGTAAATTTAAGGTTAGGAAGAAAATTGGCTTAAAACACGCTTTTTTTAACAAATTTAATTTTATTAATAGTAGAAATATGGGAATTAATAATGAAGTATGATGTCAGGCAAATGCCTACCTCTAGCGTGTCAGCAGATATCCATTTTTTCACAAAATTTTGAACCAGATTTTTTTTGCAGCAAAGCTTCCCTTATCTCGTCAATGCAGCACCGAATTTCATTTTTCAGAGCGTCAGTTGTTTGTGATTTGTTCACTTAAAAGCGGTCTTTCAAATGGCCCCAGAGAAAAAAAATCCAGCGGCGTTGAATTACAAGAACAAGACAGCTAATTGACATTGCAAAATCGAGAAATTACGAAACCGGGAAATTTCTCAAGCAATAACTGACTTTGTTGCCTGGCTATGTGGCTTGTGGCACCGTCTTGCTGAAAACAAAGATCACGGAAATCAACATTAGTCAATTGTGTCTACAGCGTTTCCTTGCTCTTTTTCGAAAAAATATGAGCCGATGATGCCACCGCTATTTTGCATCACTACGGCCGCTAAGAGCGTATTGTTTTGGTCCGCAACAGTACCCTGAGCCTCGAATTTAGCGATTCAAATACGCGCCGCCATCTCAGAAGGAACCTAATTACGAGGAAAAGCTGCTCGAATTTTACGAAGTGATACAGTAAAATTTTTATCATTTTTATATCAAATTTTCAAAAATAAAATTCTTTGTTAAAGAATGAGGCGTTCCCTGGTTAACATTCTCTAGGTTTTTACTAAATAAATGTCAAAGGATGACAGCTCAATTCTTGACATTTCTTCATTTGACAGCCATTTACTTCCTAACCTAAAATTTACCCACACTTTACAAGTGTAAAAATGCCTCCCTGATCTAATTTCTCTTTCAAACATTCCAAAACAACATGGCCGAGTTTCACTTTCCAGAAAAGTATTAAGACTTGTATTATATTCTTAAACGGCCTTTACTAAATTACGGCGAAATTTTCTAATACTGAAAATTTTGATATTGAAGTAAAAAGGATTATAATACAAATTTCTTACACGAGATGAATCAAAAGAAATTTGACTGTTGCTTATGCCATTTTATAAATATGTATGGCACAAAAGTTGATCTGCCTTATTCATAAAAAATATTTCAGGTTTATTAAGCGCTTATTTGACATATTTCTATTGGAAATTTGTCAAATAAACCTGTAATAAACCTAAAATATCTTTTATGAATTAGACCGTATATATTTATGAAATAATGTGCAGTTTCAGTTTCCCGTTTACCCGGGAAAATCCCGAAAATTTCCCGGGAATATTAGGCAGGCTTTTCGCCGGAAATTCCCGATTCCTAAATCCTAAGCTGCAAGCAATTTTCGAAACTAGATTTAGGACACTTTCAAAATTAAGGTCTCTAATAATTAGGTATGACTTTCTACATTTAAAAAACTTAAGCTAAACATAACAAATCATTCTAAAATAAGTTGTTATATGTATAAGCTTAACTTAAATTATCCATAATGGGAGTTCTCACGCCAATATTTTTTTTCCTTTTTTAGATGTGAATAAAAACTGTTTTAAAATAAAGACATTATAGCTTTAGATATATGAACATACTAACATATGTTTAATAAAAACTTATTATATTTTATGAGACATTTTGTTGAAGTTAAATATTGATTAGCTAAACCATTAATTGTGTGTTTTCGTGTTGCCACAAACAAAAACGACAAGAAATAGCAGCCATTTAACACACACACACACACACACACAAAGGAAAATACCCTATTTGCCATTAATTGGCCATTGATTTTGCTTAAATGCTTAAATCACAGAACACACACACAAGTTTACTCACAGCAACAACAACAGCAAAATGCAACACAGCACAGTTGCCATATAATAAAGTATGTAACAGTAAGAGCAAAAGAAACAAGTGTTCTCATACAAATTAAGAAAAAATTATCATGTCCACTGGCAGCCAGTAAAGTAAAATTGGTGTTTAAAAACTTAAAATCTATGCCTGTTTTTGGAAGTGGCTTAAAAGGCAACTAGAGTTGAAGAGAATTAAGAAGAAGAAAAAAAGAGACACTTAAAATGCATTTTCATTAAACACCTCCTATGGTGTTTATGGCGCCAGTTAAAAGACAAACAACAACACACTTTCATTCGTATTCCAGCAAACAGCAACAAACACCTCTTCAGTATCGCCGGCTATTGGTTTTTTTCAATAAAACTCTTTTTATTTGTCATTATTTGACTTTTTAAACTGTTGAGTCATTTTGAGCAAAGGGTTACTCGAAATTCCAGCATAATATGAATTTGCCGTAATTTTTCAAGCAATACAAGAACTACAACAATTTGTAAAGATCCATAATTGCAGCGTAAATAATTCGCACGCTCACATATTTTCTCTCAGGCAACTATGGCTATAGCTGATTCCAACATACAAAAGAATCTCCACTTCGTTTATGCGAAAAACTAAACGACGCTAGAACTAAAACTAAAAAGGCACATGCGTATCAACCGCATTGACTCTCTGTCATACTTATACTTCGAGTATGTTTATACACAGAGTATGGATATTCAAACGTACAAAAAACATATACGCATGATATTCGGGATATTCATCATTAATTATAAGTAACATTATACATACATTTGTGTCTATAAAATTTAATGGATATGCGTTTTGTTTGGCTATTTGAAAAAATGCTTTGTGTGTGTGTAAATAAAATAGCTCTGTAATTACGCATGTATAGCCAAATAATACTCTGAGTATTTTTATACTCCTGCGTATGATTATAGCTCACGCAGTCTATAAATTTTAGTTGTAGACCTTTGCGATGCGTAATTTAGCATATGAACATAGTTGTTGGTTGTTTATAGTTATACGTACATATTCGGTTTAAAGTTAATACGTGTGTTTGCATATGAGCGTGCTTTTTATTTTTGACTGTACGTACGCATTCATAGTTGTTTGACGGGCACTATTCAAAGAGTACTTAAAACGATACTTTTCTTACGCTCTGCTACGTACCAACCCAACTAGGGTACCACATACACAAATGCTTTGTTTACCTTTGCTTATTAAAATTGATGGTGGTGCATGTACTAAGGAATTCTCATTTAGTTAACAAGTAAAACTGTATAAGGTGCCAGTTTAAAATCAATTGGGAAGCAAATTCAAGATACCGTTTGGACGGTAGTTGCAAACAGGCAGCTTCAACTGCCGCCCAAGAGCTCTACCTGTTGCTTCTATATTCGGAGCATGCGAACCTCTGCATTTTTCTTGTATTCGTATGTAATCATGTAACTCGTATTTGTAAGATTAGAAGATAATAAAAATACATATATGCAAATCGGCTTAAGTCAGAAGCTGTTAAAAGAGGGGAGGGTGGCTGTTTTGCCTTTCAAAAGAGCGAGAAGAGTTTAAAACGAATTCAGAAATTCTAAAAATATATATTCGCATTCAAATTACACAGAATGTCTTTGCAAACAACTAAGCTAGAGATTTAAGAATATAATAGAATAGGGGGAAGATCTGGTCCAAAGATGCGCACTGCGACACCTGATGGATCCTTTGTACCATAGATCTGTAAATTAAATTAAATCAATCTCTGTATGACTCTCCTTATGAAAGTCAGTACAGATATTGGAGAAGCCCGCCTAATATCATAATACGATACACTCACAAAGAATATGTGCCTTCGCCTCGTCATCTTCCAAGCGTAAACGACACAAGGATGAACGAATTTGGTTACTTTTCCACAGTGGATAGTTCAGGAACAAGCCGTAAATTATTTCTGTTGAGTTTCAGAGTTTCAGTAAATGGATGCATCAAACCTTTGGCCTGCCGGTCGTAGTGTCATCTTCTTTGATCAGAGATGTTACAGTCGAGCGACTTACGCCACAAAACGGCTCTGGGCCCATAAAAGTAGCAGCAGAGGCCCTCTTGGTCAGTTCATCCGCTTTCTCATTCCCTGGATGACCGCTGTGGCCAGGTATCCAATATATGGAAACCTTTAAATGTATATTCACAAGTATTTTTGTTGAAATAAGCATTAATTTTGCTACACCCTTTTGTTTATCCCAAAACTTAAGCAAACAGTTGTTGTCTTCAGTTGGCTTAGATTAAAACTTGTTGCATGTTGCAGCAGCATTCACAAAAAACAAAACAAAAAATCTTTAAGAGTTTGAAATATTTGTATTTTTCCTGCTGCACGTATTATGTACGTCGGCCGTCTCTAGGTGTGACATTTCAAGAAATAATTTCTGTTAGTCTTTTAATACAAAATAGAACACTGGTATGCATTCGTAAAAGTTTACTTTAAATTTTTTGCGATCAAAATTTAAGCAACAGTTATAAAACAAAAATGTTGCTACTCGTCGCTTAAGGTCGTGATACACTATCCTACACAATCACAGGATTTACTAACAGCCTTGGTATGATGGTTAGGTTAGGCTAGGTTAGCAGATTGCTGGTAAGGAAGAGTGAAAAATTAGAGACCAGCTAACTTGAGTCCATTACAATCAGTGATGCCAGTAGGATGCGAAAGATACATTTTTCGTATCTTTTGATAACTTGACGTCTCATGTATAATCTGTACACAAAATTTACAGAAATAAAATATTAAACTTTCCGTCTCTGACAAAGTTTGTTAAAGTTATCAATTTCGTTAACAGTGACAACTAAATACAAAAATAACATGTATTTTGTTGTTAAGTTTTCCAAGTTCCTCTGTCGTTTGCTTATTCCTGTTAAGATGAAATTTTGTAAGAAAACAATAACGATTTTTATAATTTTTTTCACAACCTAAAATTAAAACCTGGTTTTAATTTTTTTTTTAGATTTTTAATTGAACTATAGTGAATTTTTAATCAGAAATAATTTTAAGTCAGGCTTAAGTTCAGTAATTAAAAAGTCTAATTTAATTTTTCTTCTCTTCTTTAGAAACTCACATTAATTAATAAAAAAATATTTCATTCAATAAAAAGAATTGAAATTACTGAACTTAAGCCAGACTTAAAATTATTATACCTGGTTTTAATGTTAAAACCATTGACAGCTGATTTTGCGTTCTCATTTCAAATTTGATAAATTCAGGTTTTAACTCACAGGCTGTCTAATAACTTTAATTCAAATAAAATAAATCTCGTGTAGAAATACGTGTATTTGTTGCTGTATTTTTTTTTTTTTTTTTGCTTTTTATAACACTTATTTATAACACTTATTTTTGTTCATGTGAAAAACTCAGAAATTGCACAATACGCTTGAAAATAAAAATTATTTTATGTTTCGTAAATAAAAATTTTAAAATTATTAAACTACTTATTCAAATTGAAGAAGTGCTTGGAAATAAAGTTATAATATATAAAAAAGCATAAATACATTATAAGCTAAACGATTTTTATAGGCAGATGGATGTCAGTCGTAACGTTAAAACCAACTTTTATTAAAACCATATCAGTTTGAAAACACTATTAAGGATGCTTCAACGTACGATCCAACTAAATCGATGATTACTAGTGGTGCGAACTTGTTCTAAGGAAATAGTAACATCGTTCTTATTTTCAGGAAATTCATACGAACTTTTTGATATAATTGCCTTAGTATAAATGCTCGTATATTAATTTTTACAAAAATGAATTTGTTTTGATAACATCCAAAGATAGTTACATACAATTAATTTTAAAGTTTGTTTTCTGTATTTTTAAAAATTACATACCTAATATTTATGACTTAACTGCCAGTTTATAGAAGCCATGTAAAAATTCTCGGCTGTCTATATATATTGAAAACAAAAACAAATTTTGAGTGCTTTGTTTTTGTTTTCAATATAAATAGGCAGGCGAGAATTTTTACATGGCTTCTATAAACTGGCAGTAAATAAATACATATAAAAATTAATTTATAAGATGTCATTTTCTTTACAGTATTCATTATACATGAAATAAAAATGTTATGTTAATATATAAATAAGCCACAAAATTTTTTCTCGTACACTTTTAAGTATCTTATCCTCCACCAATGATGGTCAAAATTTTTCAAAATGTTGAGCATAAAAGTGATAAAAAGCGATTTAAATTTTGTTTAAAAAAAAACAACTATTTTGTTTTTGTTTTGTACACACATCTTTATAATAAATATAGACCTACATACGTACATACATACATGTCAAGTGATCTAATTTAGACCACCGGGCTATGCTAGAGTTAATAAAAGTTAAATGTTAAAATTGGATTTTAAAATTTTTTTTCAAAATGTATCTTTTTGAGAAAAAATTTATCTTTCTGGAAACTAAAATGTATCTTTCTCAAAATTTCACTGGCAACACTGATTACAATGATCCTTTTCTGCTACCTGTCAGTTGAAGAAAATATAGCGAGAGATACAGCGAGAGAGAGATCGACGGAGGGCGGAAGGGTGAGAAGAGTAAATGTAGAAAAGAGATAATAGTTGTTATAGATGAGGTGAGAGTGGGTCAAGAATTGGTTGGGGGGGGAATCAGCGGCTATACCAGCCAGTGTTCTTAATATAAAGGCTCAAATTTTTGAGTTCAATTTCCTATAACTCGGATAGGCTGCTGAAGGATAGTCTGCCAAGAAGTCGAAGGAGAGGAGATGCACCCTGGTATGATGAAGTCTAAGAAAATGTTCAAAAAACAATAACAATTCATCAGATCAGGGTTGTATTTTTTTTAGTAAATCGTGCGATTGTGTAGGATAGTGAGTTATGGCCTTTTGTAAGTAAAATTTCATAATTGAAAAGTTTTTAGTTTTTCTACTAACTGTTTTTCTTGAGTAAAACCACAGTGCTTACGTTTGGTATGTCCCTTTGACTTTACCTGGTTGACCACTTAAAGATGATGCCTCTGTCTGTGCATATACTTGAGATACTTAAAGGTTCCTCTTCGACATCCCTACAACATTCATTTAATCATTATTATCTTTTTGCTGGGGTTGTGCAAGAGAGGGAAATAGTATGTGTGTGTGTGTGTGTGTGAGTGCAATCAGCGGCTACATGCTTCCTTTTTTTTTTTTTGCTCCAGAGATTTATAAATGCAATCGTATGCAGGTTTGGCTTAAAAGTGTGTGAGGTATGTAATGCTGCGACACATGCACATTCAAACATTTACCTCTTTTTTTTTCTTTCTTTAAATTTAAAGGGATTCATATGTGAAGACTGTTTTTTTTTTGTTTTTTTTTTTTTTCGTTTTTATTATACGCCAGGCTCTTTACAATTTAGCGTTGAAGTGCTTTATCGTGTAAATTAATGTGGTTTTTGTGGCTGATTTCTTGAAGTTGAAGAATGTAAGAATTACACGTAGCACGTAAAGGTGGCGGATTAAAATGCAATCATGATTTAAACGACAAGATTTTAATTGAAAATAACCATAAAAGTTGTTGCTTTTTTTGTACGAGTATTAACAGCTTCTTTTTTGAAATCTTTAACTTTTGTGAAAAAATATGCACAACTATGTTTGTTTTAGCTGTTTGCAGTTTTTTTTTAATACAAAATAATTTTTTTCTGATATGTCGTCGCATAATTTAAATTGTTTGCCAACTTTAAAGTAATTATACATATAAGCAAAAAAAAAAATATTTTTTTATTGAAGTGAATATTTTTACATACGATTAATAACAAGGTTCTGGCAAAGGAAAACAAATATATAGGAATCACTCTCTACATATCGAGCCAAAACCGCTAAAAAAGACCTTAAGCGACACATTTTTTGGACTTTTTAACGAAAATTGATTATTTACGATCGCAAATAATCGATTTTGGTCAAAAAAATAAATTCGAAAATTATTTCGCTTAATTTTTTTTGGCGTTTACGGCTCTATATTGTTAGCGGATTGTTGAAGTTACAAAAAAATTTTAACCTAAAGGTTTTCATCATATGAAACTATTAGTCCCTTTCCTTTATCAACGGCTACAATTTGAAATCCGTTTGTACTTATTCAAACTGGCATTTGAGGTAAAGAAAATATTGGTTATAGTACAATTTCTACGGTAACTTTACTGCAAACAATAACAGCAAAACAACGGTAAATCAAGAAGCTATTTTTTTGGAACAACCATTTTATTGTAACATACTTTTAGGGGCACTACTTCTTATCCATCTTAATTCTTTCAAACAGTTTTCATGCAATCTATCGCTTTTAAAATAAGGCTCATTCACAATTTTTCAATTTGGATTTTCCATCACCTTCCAAGGAGACTTGGGTCAAACTCGTTCACTAGTTTATTTTAACCAATCATTTAAATTTAAATCATTGGTTTGTGGCAAAAATTAACTAGTGAACGAGTTCGACCCAAGTCTACTTCCAAGGTATTAATTACTTCCCAATTCTGCAAAAAACTTTTCATTTTAATATTACACTTTTTCATAAACAAACAATACACGAGTATCAACAATTAGCACTAAAATTAAAAAAAAATCAAAATTAAAGGGTCTTCTATCAGTTAATGTAATTTCGAAAACTTGCTGTATCTTGGAAACGGAAAAATTTTCAAAAACGCTAATATTAAAAACAATTCCGAAATTATAAAATCGCCAAACCGAAAAAATCGCCAAAAGGAAAAAGGCGCCAAATAAAAAAATCTCCAAAACTAAAATAAATCGTCAAAAACCCAAAAAAAACAGCCAAAAACCGAAAATTTCGCCAAAACGAAAAAGTATCAATACTAAAAAAATTGCTAAAACTAAAATAAATCGCCAAAACCGAGAAAAACGCGAAATGAAAAAAATCGCCAAAATGAAAAAGCGCCAAAAACTAAAAAAATTGTTAAATCAAAAAAGCCCCAAAACTTAAAAATTGCTGAAACCAAAATAGATCGCCAAAACTGAAAAAACGTCAGTAAAAAATCGCCAAAAAGAAAAAAGCGCCAAAAACCGAAAAAATCGTTATATTAAAAAAACCGCAAGCAAAACTTAAAAAATCGCTAAAACTAAAATAAATCGCCAAAACTGAAAAAACATCAGTAAAAAACGCCAAAACTAAAAAAACACCAAAAACCGAAAAAAAACCAAAAACTAAAAAAGTTACAAAACTTTATTTTATATATAGGTTGAATTTCATTTAGTATACCATAGCTAGTGTAAATTCGCACTTTACTGAATTTATGTAGGGCCTGCACATCTAAATACGAACGATAGATTCGATCGATAATTTATATTAGAAACAAAAACAGAAAATTTTAATTTGTTTTTGTTTCCAATATATGACCAGAATGACTTCCAATTTTTTTTTAATAATTCGAATAGAGTAAATCTTAAAGATTATGGACTTCTTGCAGCAGAGCAGTTGGTTCGAAGAGGGGTATTAAACCGAAGATGACAGACACACTGGCGCTACACAAGCTTAATACGACCAATTCTTATGCAAGCATCGTAAGTAGAGGATCAGCTCGAAGAAGTGTGACCGATCGTTGGCTTAATAACAGGAGTCGAAACGTGGAGAAAATTCTTTCTCCTGCAGAAACATGCATAAATATAAATTGAATATCGTCGTTGCTCCAACAAAATTAGCTGTGTGTTTTTTATTAAGTTTTCGGGAGAGTACAAAAACTTTTTTATTTTTAAACCTTTTCATATTTTTGCAAACTGCAATGCTATATTGGCTTAAAAAGCGATATGAACTTTAGCCTGTTCAAATCATAAATACAGAAACAAATGAAGTTCGAAAGATAATAATTAAATTAACTAAATTAATAGTCATTGGCTTGTGGCAAAAATTAAATAAATATGCTTAATAGTAACAAACCAAAAAAGTTTGTCTTAAGTAGAACAAAAATAAGCAAATTAACTAACATGTGTATAATTAGTAAAGAACAAACGACAATGGTAAGACTGTTTTA
Organism: Tachina grossa; assembly: GCA_949987645.1. Lineage (NCBI taxonomy): Eukaryota > Metazoa > Arthropoda > Insecta > Diptera > Tachinidae > Tachina > Tachina grossa. Next base: position 35,799,626 of record OX465275.1, read on the forward strand.
AATTTAGAGATGGTAAGGTGAGCTTTCATTACAAAATATCTTTCAGCAAATTGAAATACGATAAATCAAAACAATTCACATATTCCATTTGTCGCAAATCACACTGTGCAAGTCTTATTGATAAGCTGATTAGTTTCAGGGAGAGAGAGACGAGGCGAACAGCAACGTTTCTTTTCCCCCCGTCTCTCTCTCCTAATAAACTAATCAGCTTAGCAATAAGACTTGCATAGTGTAAATAGGGACTTTGCAAAAAAGTTTCGTATATAAGGCAGAAATCTACATCAACTGACACCACACACAGTGGACCAAACACAGAAGAACGCTGATGATGAAGGTTTAGTGGCCTTCGAAAACGACTAGCTGTTCGAAAAATAATAATTAAATTAACTAATTGAAACATATTTAGCATATTACATAAAAGTTTGAAATTTATTTGCTGGTGGTTCAGCTTTGTCTATATGCATTTCATTGTTGCTGTAACAAATCATCAGTAGACTTCAAACACACATTTTGAACAGAGGTTTGGGTCTTATGCTCAGACTTTTGTCCATCTAAGCCACAACAACAATTTGCATCAAAAATAAAACAACAAATCCATATTGGTTAGATTAACCAGAAGACATATTTATTTGGTTAATGGAAATTTATATTCAGCCTGATTGTGGTTGATAGAGATTAAAGGAAAATGTTGCGGTGCAAACACACCCGAAATGCCCCAAATCATACTCAGGCAAATTAAGCTTTAAAACTGACAATTGAAATTGGTTAGATTAAGCTTTCAGTGTAGAAAGTAGAAAAGAGATAAATTATTTTTTTCAACAAACTGTTTAAGCCATCTTTGGCTTTTATGCAGGAATCGAACCTACGACATACCGTTTAATGGTCAAGGACATTATCCACTACACCACTGGGGTATCCAAACATGTGCACTTCCAGCATACATCTGGATGATACAGCTCATTTTTGTATTTAGTTAGGACTGCTATAAAATTGCCTTTCAAATTCCAATTAAAATTCAATATACTATATAATGAAAATTTCTATCTCCCGTCACCAACTACAACTTCGGAATTTGACGTATGTATCCTATTACTTCTATTTAAAATTGTTGCTTGTGATGTCATTAAAGACGAAACAATGAAAACAAAGCAAATAATAAAAACACCTGCATGTTGACTCTTATAACTAAATCAAGAAGAAATCCTTAACACTTTTTTTATTTTACTTTTTTTTTTTTTGTCAACACAAACTGAAAGCAAAACAATGAAATTACAGAAGAAAAAAACCTTAAAAGGATTTCTGTAATTTGAGGCGACAATGAAGACAATATTTAATTTATGTCTAAAGCGGCATATAAAATAGAACTTTTTCGACTTCTTTTTTTTAATAGATTTTCAATTTCTAGATAAACATTTAAACGTTTAGTGGCAGGAGAAAAAAAATAACTAATAGAAGGCAAACACATCTACTGGATAAATTTCAAAAAGTTATCGACTGTTTTTATTTTAAGACTTGATGTGTGACATGTTTTCAGCTCAAAACATGGACAACATTTTTAAGTTTATTTGTTTCTTATTATTTGTTTTATTTGTTTTCAGTTTGGCACTCTACAATGGCAAAAGGCAACTGCTGGTGGTATGTGAGTTAAATTTCAATCAGACGTGACATAACCAAAGCCATAGAAAACAGCTGTTCGAATCAAACTAATGGGCAACACTGTGTTTGATTATAGGTGATTATAGGCCAAAACGCCATAACTCTCACCATAGAAACCAATTGAATTTTGTTTTGGTTATGGCTATGGCATTACAGCTATGTCACGTCTAATTTAAGCTTTAAAGACACTACGGTGGTATATTAAAGAATTAAAAAATCATTTTGCCAAATAGCAAAGAAGAAGTGTTAAAAAAATTTCAAAAAGCCCTAGTAAAATTTAATTAACTCAGTCATATAGTAATATAGCCATAAAAAGGCTGGGTTTATTTATTATCCTGCTACTCTGTAGCAGCTACAAAATTCCTTAACACCACTTTATTATACACACACATACACACAGTTGTTGTTTTTTTATCCACTTTGAAATACACATGAAGTGTCATTAACGCGCTTTTTGGCATTTTGTCTTAAGTCATCCTCGCGAGCCAGTGTGGCAAAGGCAGAATGAACGAGCAGTTTGACAAACTAGAATGTTGCCACAATGTGTATTTAGAAATGAGAATGTGGTTGACAAAAAATTAAAATAAAAAATAAGAAACGATTGGCAGCAAACAAACTATACACACACATGATATGTTTGCATTATTGGTTTATTTGTTAATGTTGTTGTTGTTGTTGTTGCCAATTGATTTCCAATTAAGGATTTCACACTTCAATCTAGATTTTCAGAAAAGAATGACGAACACGAAACGTACGAGTACTTGTGTGTGTGTGTGTGTGTGTGTGTCAAATCATAAAAGGGAAGGATAAAATAACAAATAATTCAAAGCGTTGGCATTAAAAATAAAAAAATAAATAAAAATATCAATACAATTGGCTGACTGCAACATGGTTAGAAGAATTTCATTTAAGATTTTCTATTCAAGGCTTTTCAGCACCTTTTTTGCGATAAGGATTTGTATGTGTTGCTTCATCCCAGTGTCATGACACATTACTCCAGCTCATAGTTGAGTGCAGTGGTGTATGTATGTATATATATATATGTATTTTGTTTTAATCGCAACTTTTTTATTCTCGAACACACCACTTAAGGACATTTAAGCATTTAACTAGCATTAAATTTATTTAAAAACTAACAATCATACTCAGTTGCCTTTTGCAAAAGCTTCTAATGATGATTTATGTTCTTTGTCAATTGTTTAAGATATTAACACAACTTACCGAAAGCTCTGCCCGGCCATCATGCGTAACTGACACTGACACTAGAAAAAAGTAAAAATAATATAAATCAATTTTTATTCAATCTACATTTGAAGTATTTTATGACAGAGAAATACTTTATTTATAGTTAAGAATAATGAAGTAATATTTTGTTAATGGCTAAAAGGACTTAGAAAGTTATTAAGCTTTATCGTGAACAGTTTTCCCTCGAAATATTTTCCCTTCTCCACAAATTGCAATCGTTAATAATTTTTCTTTAGAAATGTGTTCCCTATTTAGGGTTATGTACAAGGAAAAGGAACCCATTTGTCCATCTGTCTGTCACAGGCTGTTTTCCATAGAACCGTAAGAGATACGGACCTCAAATTTTTCACGGAACATCTATAAGTTTGGCCGCTGCAACAACAAATATATGACAGTTAAAACTTAAAGGGTGTTGAACTCCTGATGTAATATGCAGAGACTTGAAATTGTTCGAGTTATTGTGTTTTTATGCAGACTACAGCAATTAACACTGAAATTTTAAAAATCAAAATTTAAGGGTATTCTATCCGTTAATGTACTTTTGATTATGTTATTTTAACAACTTGCTGTATCTTGAAAACCTTAAAAGGCAAACTCTTGAAATTTTCAAAAACACTAAAATGAAAAAAATACCAAACCAATAAAATCTACAAGTCGAAAAAAAACGCAGAAACGAAAAAAGCGCCAAAACTAAAAAATCGCTAAGGCTAAAATAAATCCTCAAAACCCGAAAGTCACCGAATCAAAAAAACGGTAAAGCAAAAGACACCAAAAACTAAAAAAATCTCAGAAACGAGAAAAGCGCCAGGACTAAGAAAAATCGCCAAAAAGAGAAATAATCGCTAAACGAAAAAAAAGCGCCAAGCCCAAAAAAAACGCTAAAACTAAAATGAATTGGTTTCTTACCCCAAATAAATGGAAAAAGCCAAAAGAAAACAAGTAATAAATACCTAATTTACATTAAGCATTTTTTTCATGAAATTAGTTCCATGGAATTTTTTTATTTGTCAATAGGAGGCCTCGAGGAGCAACTTATATCAAAAAAGTTGTCAAAAATGCATCCGAGATTCAATCTACGCCCTTTTTTATATAAAATTCTCTTTTATAGCGATGCAATTAGCAAATAGAAAAAGTTGCGTGCAACAAAATTCATGAAATTTTATGAAAAAACGCTCAATGTAAATCAGGTATAAGAGTGCTATATTCGTATACCAGAAAAAGTTTAAGTTGTCCAGGTCTGGAGATATGTTTTCTATATTTATAATTTTTATGCCAAACTATTTCTTTCTAAAACATAAAGCATAAGGGTGTAATTCATACAAAATGTTTCGGTTTTATAAAAGGTTTATTAATCAAATTTCCATAAAAATTTGTTTTATTAACCTCTTGAAAAACAGAAATATTTTTTATGAACAAGGCAGTACATAATTTGTAAACAAAAAGAAAAAAAATAGTTTGAATAATTACTTTAAAGTACAAAAAAAAATTAAACTTTCCAACCCTAGAATCATCCTTTTATATTTTTCTGATTCCTTATACTAATCTAGTAGTTCTTAAAAAATATATAAGGTATGTTAAGTGAGCAAAGTAAACAAAAGTTTTATTTAGTAGCTTTAATATCCAGAAAAAAGTTTAAAGTTTCCAGCTCTGGAGCTGGGGTTTTAATTTTTATAATTTTCTACAGCAAATTTTTTTTCCAAAACGCAAAATATATATATATATTATTTATAAAGAAAAAGAAAAAAAAATAAATTAGCCTAGTTACGCTTATATATCACAAAAAGTGTAAGTTTTCCAATCCTGGAATCATCCTTTTTGATTTTTCTGATTTCTAACACCAATCTCTTTTTTTAAGAACATAAGATATGTTTAATTTATATAAAAAAGGGACAAATTAGTTTAAGTAAGTTATTTTTATATTTAAAAAAAATTAAAGTTTTCCAACCCTGGAAACATCTTTTTTATTTTTTTTTTAATTTCAAACACCAATTTTATTCGTACTGAAGTATAAAATAAGTTTAAATTTAATAAAAAAAATAATAAAAATTAGTTTTGGAAAGTTACTTTTATATGGCAAAATATAGTTTCAAGTTTTCCAGCTCTGACATCATCTGCCCGGTTTTGCTGATTTTCAACAGCAGTCTATTTCGGGCCATTTCCAGTCCAAGACAAAGTCTCTAGCTTTTCTGGAGCTTCGGAAAACCGATTTTACAGACAGACAGACGGACATCGCTTATTCGTATTCCCTATGCATAAGGATCCAGAATATATATACTTTATGGGTGCCTTATTAATATTCTGGAAATTAAACTCGGAATGACAAATTTACATATACATATACATATACCCGTTTACCATTTTTTTTTTTTTTTTTTTTTTTGTAAAGGGTATAAAAACGCAATACAAATATTTGTATATTGTACAGTGTTGCCAATAGAATCCGTACACTTTGTACATCTGACAATAATAAAATGTCTGACAAATAACTACCAATAATATGACAATACCAAGATGATAGTCTTGTAATAGGCAGTTAATAATTTTTGCCTACTAATATTACTACGTGTTACCTTCTTTAGCAAAGGGATATTGATAGAGAAAATAGATGGTGAAGGAAGATATAGAGGAAAGCTTCATTCTTTTTGTACAACTCTGCTTTTTGCAAGTTTTTAATAAAGCAGAGTTGCAGCGCCTCTGGTGTCAATGAGGCGTATTAAATTTTCATTATTATTTAATGACTGTCGGAAGCCGGCCTCGAACCCAGAACATTCGGTTTTATAGTCAACATGCTAACTACTTCAGACAACGCCACCTGTAGGAAATTTTCAGCACATTTTACTGATATTATTGTAAGATCTGACAATTGTCCGCACTTAGCTTTAGTTTTTATCTCTCATTTTAATATTTTTACGATACTTTTTCATCTTATTGGATAAACGCTTTTATATGTGCACACGTTTAGTGTTTTTTAACAATCATACTTGTAAGAATTTTATCTACCTGAAATTTTTATAAATTTTGTAAACATTATTTTTATAATGGTTTTCAAATTTTTCTACTGGGTCCGTAATTCCAAACCAAACAAATACAGACTAGGGATGCCAATCGGGATCGATTTTTGGGAATCTCGGTATTCGGGATTTTGTAATCCCGATCCCGAAAATCCCGGGATTTTTCGGGATTACGGGATTTTCGAGATTTCGGGATCTAAATATATTTTGTAAAATAAATTATTTTTTTAAATAAATATTACTTTAGTAACAATTTAATGCATTTTAATAGGTATTATGTTCATAATTTACTATTGCAGCATTGTCTTTAAAGTGAACAACTTTCTAATATGAGTATGAAATAAAAATCAAAAGAATTTTTCTCATCTATTTTTGAGTTGATTAATCACATTTGATGTTAGCGAATTCATAGTGAAAACAATAACTAAATATGAAAACTTGTTTTTTTTTTCAATATATATGTTTTTCTTTTATCTGAGCCAAAACGAATATACTTACATATCGGTGGACTTTTAGCACTACCGCTTAAGTTCACTTATGAAAATTTTTAGATTCACTTTCATACAAACAAGTTTCAAAAGCAATATTGTTTTGTTAAAAATATATCTATTAACGTTTTTTTAATTGCGATTGATCAACAACAAGTATAACGGTTGTTACATATGTATGTATACCAAGCATTATCTAATTTTTTATCGATTTCGTTACGACTAATAAGGCTGAACATGTCGAAAAATTAAAAGAAATGTATACACTATTCTAATCAAATTCGATTAATTACGTCTAAAGATCACATTTTCATAGGCACATACATTAAAAGTTTTCCTGAGCACTTGAACAGTATTTTTGCTCTACTGAAAAATTTTGAATTCATACAGAAGTTTTTTTCTACAAGTTCAACAGATACATACATATGTATGTATTCATACGTTCGCTAAGAGGAGTATGTTTTATTAGTGTACTGGCCTTCTACTGTGCAACTCGAATACAACTATAATTGAGTCGAACTCATTCAGTCGGTCGTTTTTGACTAAAACTATTTGTCAAATCCATGTAATTTAAATGGGTTTGATCTTAGGTTTGTATAAAAAACGACCTAAACGGTCTAAATAAAAAACAAAATAATTTTGAACTGCAATGTAAAAAACATACAGACACACTCGAGCAGTTTTTTAGACAAAATACTCCGCATTATTCTGTAAATATTTCTCGCTTTTACGTCAACCCGACAACAAAAAGTTTTCACTTGCCTTGTATTGTATTATACTCCAATTGTAAGGAGGTGTCAATAGTACTCAATTGTAAGCGAAAAGTAGATAAGTGCTAATTTTTTTAGCGTTGAGGAGTCGACATATATATAGTTATACACTGTAATTATGAATAAATTTCCGCAAGAAATGTCTCTCTTTTCCAATTAGATTTTTTTGTTTTCCCTATTATTTGCTAGTGTTTGAAATTATTCCCTGGGAAAAATTTCTCCTGAAATTTGAATTATAATTGCCCTCTTAATATAGAATAAGACGGAATAAATTTGTCAAACTTATGAATTTTTCAAATGTTATTTCCCTTCCAAAGGTAATATGTTTCTTTTGTTTTCAAAATAATTCTAAAGTGTACATATATTGTAGCACCTTTGATGAAAATAACAGTAAGAAAGTAGTTTATTTATTTTGCTCTTGTTGTTAATTTATAAGAAATATGTCACGAATAGTCATTAAATTGTTAAAACTACATGTATAAAATTGTAAGGGACTTTTAAATATTATAAAAAATACCTTAAAATCAACGAAAATTTGAATTTATAAAGTTTTTATACAAAAATTGCTAAGAAATCCCGAAAATGAAATCCCGGGATAGAATTTTACAAAGCCCGGGATTAGGGATTTGCCAAATCCCGAAAATCCCGGGATTTCCGGGTTCGGGATTTCCCGTTTGGCATCCCTAATACAGACGTCGTTAGTTATTCATAAAAACCAGAAAAGTATACAAACGTGATATATGCTGACTTAAAATTATTTTATTTATTTTTTTTTCTACAATATTGTGGCATAAATATGTATGTATGTAATTGCAATTGATTACTAAATTATGAAATCTTCACATGTCTCCATTTGCTGCTGCTTGTATGCAATGACAGCAAAAGCAACATTAAACTGCATATTGTATTGTAAAACTCTTTGACACGCGCCAAGCACGCACGTCCTTGTACTGACTCCCTCTCTCTCTCTTTCACTCTTTCTCTCTTTATACGAACAACGTGATGTCAGATGTAATTTTAAACCAGCAGCATATTAAATAAGTAATTTGTGTTGCAGGCATTTGGAAAAGAAATGCACAAATTATATGCACTTTATGGACAGACAAAACATTTGCTTTTAAAACTGTTCCTTTTAGCTGGAAATGTTATAATCATTCAGTTCCAAAAGCACAAAACTAAATTCCTTGCATTTCCATCATTTCTGGAAGTGGTATAACAAAGCAAATATATCATTATTATGCGTGTATTAATGTATAAAAATTGCATGTTTAACTTTTATGACATAACTAACGTTTGTCGACAACATGTGTTCAGGCACTACCGATAACAATAACAACAACAACAATAATAACAACAAACGCCAACAGGAAGAATAAAACTCACCCAAGTTGTGCATATCCCTCATGGTAGATATGAGTATGAGAGTGTATGTATTTTTTATCCTTGTGAAAACAAATATCAATATAAATTGTTATCTAACAAACAAACACATGCTAAGATGCATAAGAATCGATAAATTTGTTTTTAGGTTTTTCTTTTCTTTGGAATACTTTCTTTCTCTGTCTGTCTGTCTGTCTGTTTACCAGTTCCACTGTACATCTATCAGATTATTCATTTGTGACTGTGTGAGATGATCAGCTGCGGCGCAAAAGACAAACAACAATGTTGTAGAAAAACACCTGAGGCTGAGGCCGACATACAAATACACTGGCTGCCCGGGTAAGTAAAGCAGACCTACAAAAGCTGTTCACGAGCAGTAGAGAGACAGACAAGTTATTTTTTCGGTTTTTTTTCTTGTTGTAATTAAACCAAACATTCAGCACACAGATGAAGCCACCAAATAAACGCATTATTAAAATAACAAAATAACAACAAAAAACAGACACTTTGTACAGCAGCAACCTAAAGCAACAAACACATTAGTAACAAAAAAAAATTGCTGCAAGCGTAAGAAAAACTTACAAATATGCTGGTTTCAGCAGTGAGTTGACTTGACTATCTAAAGTTTCTTGATTTGCTTACACGATTGAATGTTTGGCAGACTGCCATACATTTTCGTCATTGTTATGGTTTCGTTGAAACTTCAAGCAAAAGAAAAAAAACATGAAGTATCTCCTGAAATTTCTACATTATTCATCTAGATTTTATTTATTTACTCATACCACCAACTCATCTATGAATTTGTATTGGTGGCAATGTTGGTGCTTGCAACACTAATTACTGCCAAAGCCGACACATATACTCGTCCACAATTATCCTCACTCACTTTAACCTCAAACCTATACACATGCTCAGCCGTAAACATGCAGCAATTAACAACAACAAAACTTGCGTAATACCAAAACTACCAAGCAACACAAAAGTACAAGGATGAACTTGAAAAAAAAATGCCAAGTGTACAGTGCTTCAAAAAGCTTATAATATGCGCCTCACACTTATCGTGAAATATTTCCCGTGAACAAAAAAAAATGGTGAACAAAATTAGAAAATAGTATGCTGACACAACAACAACTTAAACATTGGCGATCACAATTTTAGGGAAAGGTGACAATTTTCACGTGAACTTTTATTCCCGATAAGGGTGACTATTTGTCGAACTGGATTTATCCATGCAACCATGCGTTGCTCTTAAAATTACAAACTCCATCACTGGGTCTTCCATCAATAGTGATTGACAATTTAATAAATTTTAAATGTCAACTACATGTGGGTAAAATTCACATTACAGCTGCTGTGTCCACCTTATAAAGTACGTGCATAAATTGTAAACGAAAATTCGAACAACAAATCACTCACAAGCTCGATGGAAATACACCGAAGTGCTTTACTTAAATCTACTTGATTTAAGGGGGTTACGTTAGCTGAAGTAGTTAGCACGTTGAGTAAAAAACCGAAGGTCCTGGGTTCAATCCTTGTCTCCAACAGTCAGTCACTAAAGTAACAATACTACGCATTTTTTTGATGCGCATTAGTGTCTTTTGTAACAGTTTATGTAGGAAAAGTTCTAAAGATGCAGGGATGAGGCACTGATCACTAAACTACACCGGCTTTAGCGGATGCTAATCCTAATGTAACATCAGAGCGCCCTCCTTCGTCGGTATTTTGTAGCAGAATCATCGGCGAAGTAAAATAACCAATAAAATGGCTACTAAGCACAGCTTTAAAAAATTAATACGCCTCATTGACACCAGAGACGCTGCACCACTGCATTATTAAAAACATGCAAAAAAGCAGAGTTGTAAAAAAAAGAATGAAGCTTTTCTCTATCTCTTCCTCTACCATGCCTTTTCTATCACTATCCCTTTGCTATCACCCTCTCTAACTGTCTTCTCACAGGTAGCAAAAAGGGATCATTGTATTGGAACCAAGTGAGCTGGACTCTAAATTTCACCCTTCCTTACCAGCAGCTGCTAACCTAACTTAAGCTAGTTGATTGAAAGTCCGTGGAAACATACTATAAGACTTCTCATTTGATCATAGTTGCATTATTACAAGTAATAAACAAACTGACAAGTCGTCTATATCGACGCCGATGCCGTATATACATATTTCTTCATCTTAAACCAGCTGTAAATATTGAATATAAATACGAATGAATATTGAATTATCCTCCGTATAAGCTATATCTGAAAGTTAACGATATTATTGAATTTTTATTTTCTTTAACTTATTTCAATCAATCAACTACTTTAACCGCCGTCTATATTCAAAGGCCGCCACGACCACAACTTGCATGAAACTTCTCTGCCGCCGGAAGTCAACGATTAATTTAGGCCAGAGCTGTTAAATTTCGATTACGATTAGGAATCAACTAAATTACATTTTAAAAAGAATTGTACTGATTATATAATTCCCTTTAAAAGAACTTCTGATAAATAATTTATTACGATTACTAATAATCCAAAAATAATCGAAAAATAATCTGAATTACTAGAAATTACAACATATAATCAAAGAGAATCAAAAGTAATCAAAAAATAATTAGACTAGTTTTAAAAATTGCTTTTGATTATTAATAAATAATGAAAAAGAATTAAAAGTAATCTTTAAAAGTAATCGGATTATTTTTTAATAACTTTTAATTCTTTTTGATTATTTTTTGTAATTTCTAGTAATTCAGATTACTTTTTCATTATTAGTAGGCGTAATCAATTATTAATCGTGCGAAACTGAACATAATCGTAATTTAATCATTACCAGGGACAAGGACTTCATGCATTTAAAAAACGTATTTTAGGCGCCTAAAATATGACATCAAAAACGCTAAATATGCACTAAAAACAATAAAATATGCACATATTTTAAAAAATTGTATCCAAAAGAAATGTTTTCAATTTACATGCAACTAAATAAAGATATATAAATATTTTATTTTCTCAAAAGATGCGTGTACAAGTCTTTTACATTAAATTGTTAAACAAGATTAGATATGATAAGGATTTTTTCGCGATATATTTATATTGCAATAAAAGAGCAATACACAAACAGAAAGAGTTGTTATTAATTTATTTTCACTGACAAGTTTTATATTTTTTAAATATTTTCGAATATAACGTCTATGGATGTAATCGGCTCAAATTTAAATGATTCTTTTTGTATAATTTTATATATTTATTTAACTCAACCTTTAAAATTAATTGAATACTATGTTAGATTTGTTTTTTAAATCCGTTACCATTTTTAAAAACAATATCAAGTTCCCGCAGAATGGTTTCACTACTTTCGGGTTTAATAGCAGACAATTTCCTCTTGAAATCATCAAAATGACAATTTCGATTAAATTTTTTATGTGGTTGTGCTTGTATTTTATTATTATTTATTATTATTATTTTTTATTATATTAAAGAGCTGGCGAACAAAGCTAAACTTGTCCTCAGTAAATGATTTTTTTAATTTTTTTCGGGCTCTCCAACTGCACATATATGCAGTTACGAAATATTTTCATCCAAAGCCAGTTCAATCCTGCTTTAAAAAAAATAACAAAAACTGACTTGTCCTTGCTAGTCTCTATCTAGGTAGCTCAGTTATTTGCCTATGCTGTAAAACAGTTAACGGCACTAGTCTGGTTTTGTTCGTCAGTTCGTCAATTCTAAAACAATGCAAGCGAATAAGTTTGCAAAAAACTCAGTTTTGCATCAATAATTTGTCAAAATTTTTTTTTAGAAATTTGAATTTTTGAAAGAATATGACACAAAACAATAGATTTGTACCAAAATATGAGACGAAAATATGCATTCATGACCAAATTATGCAAAAATATGCATTTTCAGCAAAATATGCAAAAATATGCACTAACAAATCGATGCCATTTTTAAGCAAATTCATTGTTTCGTAAAGATATTTCGTTCTTGCGATTATAAGGGTTAAGGGAAAAAATATGCATTTGCATGAAACCCCTGTCCCTGATCATTACTTTACCTTTCAAAAAAAAGTAATCAAATTAGTAATCAGTACGATTACTAATCATTACTTAACAGCATGTTAATCCCCAACAGCTGTTTGCTTTCTACTTGTGTTTTTAATGCCACTTGAGGTTTGATGTTTTGAACGCAATATGCCATTTTACGTTAGATTTTTTGACAGTCGGAACAAATGTCCTCATATTTCTTTCTCGTAAAGTGCGATGAAAGTTTTTATATATGTATAATAGTCTGCGAGGACCTTAAGGAATATGAGAAATTTTCACCATGTTAATAGGAAAAAATCTATATTGGTTTACATTTTCTTAAGTTCCGTTAAGTTTTTATATGAATAATTATGTGTAAAATGGGACAACCAATATACACAATTATTTATATATATATATATATATATAACAATTCATCACACCAGGGTTGTATATTTTCGTAGATCGCACGACTTTGTATGATAGTGTATCACGGCCTTTAGAAAGAACTATTTAATTTGCAGGTTACACATAAGCAACAATCTTTTAACATATTTATCAGTGAGTGTAAGCATGTTTCTTGCTAGTATACTTGATCTATCTAAGCTCTCAGTACCTAAAATGAGGTCAGAGCGGCATCTGTTGAAAGGTTCGCCGCGTTAGACCAATCACTTTGACATTGAAAAACCCAGCCAAGAAATTTTTTATCAGTCTGCTACACACATGTCCACTGTGCAATTTAATTTAATCTTAAAACAGAAAAATACTTGCCTAGTTCGAAAACTTTGTGAATACAAAACGGAAGGACAGATAATAAGCACACAAACACACGCCGCTCACACACACATAAAACACAGCAGTGGACAAACTCCTTTTTTTTAATTTTATTATGAGATGACTCATATATGCTTTATTTCGTCATTCGTCCTCTTCACGCATCCACAAGTATTTTGTATCTTCTTTTTTTTTCTATGTCTAAACTTATTTATTGGGCCACTTATTATATTCTCGATATGTGTTTTTTTTTTCTTTACAGACCTACATCCTGTCTGTCCTTATTTTAGGGGTTAAATAAGAAAAACTGTTTTTAGATCTAATACATAACTTGCAGTCGAACTAAATAAGTAAAAAGTTTTCCAACAAGGGCAGTTAATATTGAAATTTCACGATTGTGATAAGCAATTCATGTCACCTGCCAGGAAAGATTATGAGGAATTGTAATTGGCAGGTGGAGTATATCGCACGTATGCAGAGATCGGCTGAAATCACGTCTCTTAAACTCATATTAGAGAATGACAATGAGTACTAAACAAATATATATAGGGTCTGCCAGATAACTTTTTTTTTTTGAAAATGCTATAAAAAAAACTACTGAAGCTTCGGCTGTGTGGCACGTAGCGCCGTCCTATTGAAACCATTGACTGTAACGGCCACTCCTTGCTCAATGGCCCAATTATGCCTCTGGACCAAAATCCGCACCAAACAGTGACTCGTTTTGGGTGCGTCGGCTTTTCAATGTATGCGTGCGGGTTTTCTGTGCCCCAAATGCGACAATTTTGCTTGTTTACATACCCGCCAAGATAAAAATGAGCTTCATCTGAAAAGATGATTTTTTTGGCAAAATCGGCATCTTCTGTAAGTCGATCGCAGGCCCACTTAGCGAAGCGAAAACGCATTGGATGGTCAGTTGGCTCGTTCAGCGGAAGGATAAAACTAATTATCTGTCAAATCAGACATGATGAGCTAAGTGTTACCATTCACGAAATAAGCACTAGTTGCAAAAAAAAAGGTTAGATGGCGGACCCTATATATACATATGTGCATACGTATCAGTGATCTGCATGATTACGATTCAAACGGAATAATTTTGCATTTTCTAAAATGAATATTGAGCTAGCACTTAACATTAACAAAATGAATGATGCTATTACATGATTCATATCAATGAGACTGTTGTTAATAAATGCCTGTCAATGCTTGCAATTTAGATTCATTCATATGACTCTCTAAAGCAATGAATCAGTATGATTGTTTTGAATGCTTCTTAAACCACTTCTGACAAATATAGTTTTATGTAATATTATAAAATAAAATAGCTAGGCCCATTCTTTTTGATAAATTATTTTAATATGAGAAAAACTATTAATTAACACAATACGAAGAGATGGATTTTTTCATTTTATTTAATTTTTTTATTACACGAAAAAATCCATTTTCGAAATTTTTTATTATTTCTGAATACATTCTGTTAAATTTTCTAAAAACACTTTTTAATAGTTTCTTAACGCTATTTATTTATGTGTGGAAATATTTACTCAATGTTTTATAAACTGAAGCCTTCATCTAGTCAACGTGCTTTTGTGAGTTATTTGATTACTATACAAAACAATCAAACAACAGTACGAATTTTTTATTTATGTTTACTGACAACACTTAAGAAAAGAGAGTGAGTTAAAAACAGTCATTTGTTAGAGAGGCAACACTGCAAGCAATATCATTAGTACATATTGGAGTGGAGAGCGAAAGTGAATCAAGTCATACAGTTCACTGATACGTAAACCATGAGTATGCTTATGGATATTCAATCGGACAAAAAGATATACTCATGATACTCGGGATATTTATTCATAAACAGGAATGGTAAATGTGTAGGTATGTGCGTGTATGGCTGTTTGAAAATATGCGTTATGTGTGTGTATAAATAAAATATCCCTGTATATACGCATGCGTAACAGATTAATATTTAGAGTATTTTTATACTCATGCGTATGATTAAAGCATATAAAAAAATAAAATATAATATATAATTTAGTTTTTGTCGTTTTCAATGAGTAATTTAAAAAATGTGTACAAGCATAGTTGTACGCATTCATAGTCGTTTGACGGCCAATACTCAAAGAGTACTTAAGACTATACTTTTTTTCAATCTCTGACCCACATGTCTATTCGTTTCGGAGCCTCTTGACAATCTTTTTTAATATTTTGGTATATATAGATTATTCTTTTATATTTAGTTCTCTTAAGCATAAAATCATATTTCCCTCTCTTCAAGTTCAAACTTTCAAGTATTTTAATTATGAGTAATTGGCACTTTTAATAGGAGCGCTGGCTCTATATGTATTTTTGGTATTCTTGATAAAGTTTCATTGCTTTCGGCGTTTCGCTACTCAAGCGTTATTTGAGCATCACTGCCTAATTATGGAAAGCCCACAGCTATTCTCTCTTATCGAAAAACCCTCTGCCATGCAGTCATGACTAGAAAATGTGTCTGCTGCTTTAGATATGACCCAGATAAAAGACGACTCCCTGGGTAGCCACAATTTCTTCGCCCGTCAGTCCGTCAGTCAGTCTATTTTTCTTTACTTGTGTATGTGCATTAGCAGTTGTCGTTTTACAAAGAATATTGCCGATGGTTTCGTTAAATTTTTTTTTCTTCTTTCAGCGGAAGTGTTATAACTCATGCACTTTAAACCTTATCAAGAATTCGACTGCTATTGCTTAGACACGATGGTTTTTGTGTGCACAAGAATTTTAGAAATAAAAAAAGAAACATAAATAGAATCGAATTAAACACAGTTTGTTTTTATCAGGCCACGGTAACGCACAGCAAATCTTCAAGACGAATGAAACCGTATGGAGTTAAAAAGTATGCACAGCTGAAGGTCAGGTGTTTTTCTGAAGCATGCTTCCAAGTGCATATGTATGTATCTGTTTTTACTTCTGTTTCAACTAATTGTCTTCAATTGAAATAAATAAATTTGTTTAGGTTGAAGTTAAATGTATGTTTACACTAAACGAATTTAGGTGGTGTACTACTTAAGAGTTTAATTTTTGAAAAAAAAAAATGTTTTTAATAATGTATTAACAAATTAACTAGCAAGAAACATGTGTTTGTATAACTTCATTATTTATGTAACTTTAATTGAAAACCATAGAAATTTACTCAAAAAAAAATGTAGGTAACAATTTCATTATTTTCAATAAAGAATTGGAGACAAGATTCAGGAGGCCTGCACCAAAGAGGCCTTTCTGAAGGCTTTCTCAGACCTTCTCTAAGATTCAATACTCATTCTTGCCTGTCTTCAAAGGAAGGCCTTCTGTAAGGCATCCATACAACAATTGCTAAACTGCATTAAAACCGTAAAGTACACTAAAGTAGACCTTCAATCGGGCCTTTTGAGTAAGGAAGCGAAGCGTGAAAGGCCTTGGTCACCAATGACATCGCGTGTAAAAAAGAAATGAGTACGCAATGGAACTAGCAGGCCTTGTGTCTGCTAAATAAGGCCTTATGGAAGGCCTATTTACATCTTCTATTTACCGCTGGGAAATTAATAGCCCCAACTGGGGATATGTCACAATATATTACAAACATTCATAATAGCCCAATTCACAATCTTGTGAAAGTGGTCTTGCATCGTTGCATGTGCAAAATGGTATAGTATATTGATACTCACCACTTAAAAATTCGTAGTGGTGAGTATCAATATACGAGTACTATAACCATTTTGCACATGCTACGATGCAAAACCATTTGCACAAGATTGTGAATTGGGCTACTAACTATGTCACATAACTTTTTATCCTTTTTCCAATTAATAACTTTGTATATTTCTTCTACGGTTTTCATCTACTTTCTTTAAAAAGTTCCCATATCTTTTCAATCAAGGAATCTACTCGAAAATAACTGCTCAATGCAAAGTACACAAGCCCTTATACTCAGTAGCCAGTATAAAAATATGTATTTAATTAACTTGTCATAAA
This sequence comes from Tachina grossa, assembly GCA_949987645.1. Taxonomy (NCBI): domain Eukaryota; kingdom Metazoa; phylum Arthropoda; class Insecta; order Diptera; family Tachinidae; genus Tachina; species Tachina grossa. The sequence goes on from OX465275.1 coordinate 35,816,943, forward strand.
TATTTTGAGCTATCATTAATTTGAAGCAAATCAACAAAAAAATTCCTGGTATTACCTAACAGTTTGCTGCAAGCTATAAAATATTAAATTGTTTTTAGTTCACGATACTAATAAATAATTACAAAGTCATTATTTACCTTTTTATTGAAATGAATAGGTGCTATTGAAAAAAACAAAACAAAACAAAAAACGAACTTAAACGTTGTTTATAAAAATTAATTGGAATTATTTGGAATTATTGAATAATTGTTTATTGCACATTTTTTACAATTAATTTATGCACTTTAATCATTGTCAATATTGCAAAGTATACTGATTAATAAGAAAAAAAAAAAGAAAGAAAACAAAAAAAAAGTATTGGAAAACTTCGATTCACTGTTACACGAATGTGAATATACTATAAATAGTTATAAATTACACAAAAAAAAACCAATTCCGCACTTAAGAACAGATGTATTGAATGCCGACTTCACGAGTTGTAATTTAGCTATTAATTTAACATCATCGCCAATTGTCTTCAACTATGTATATACACTAAAAAAAAGAAACTAGCAAGTAGATTGTTTTTAGCAGTCATAGCTTTCAAAATAAGCAAGTTTAATTTTAAGGAAATTCAACGTGTTGCCATAGGCATAAAAATTTACTTTTCTTCAATTTAAAGAAAATCCTGTAAGCAAATCCCCAGGTAATAACATAAAACACATTGAGAAAAACTAACTTTGAATAGGTCTATTTTTTTAGATGATTACACCGATTGTGAATGAAATAATTCCCTGAGATATTTTTCCTATTCTTTGTTTCCCTCTTTTGAAACACAATTTGTAATTTTTAAGATCACACAACTCTGAAAAATCTTAATTCTCTCGATATCTATGCCTATTTCTATCTCCATGTCTATGTCTATTTCTATGTGTATGTGTGTCTCTATAAATAATTCTTCAATGAGAACTCATGAGACATGCATATGCAGAAAGTTTTCGTTCCTATTACTATTTTTTACTTAATATGTACGTATCTTTATTTTTTATCTTTAATTTGATGGTGTAACTATAAAAAAAAAACTACAGATTAAAATATATATACATATGTACATACATACATATGTACTTATATGTATACATTGAAACGGGAATTGTAAAAAACAACACGCACACTCGATAAAAAAAGCCCCACATTTATTACTTACTCTTTAGATATTCAGAAACAGCTTCGCATTTAAGCCCCTCAGAAGCTGGAACAGTTTGGAGTCGTCGATTGCTTTCACTTTTTATTTTTTTTTAGTTAATACTAGATATGCCAAACGGACGACACACTCGTCTTCTAGAATCAAAATGTAAATAATTTAAGATTCAAAGAAAATGTATATAAAATTCATAAAAAATTCATTAAAACACAGCCACACACAAACTTACATACATATGCAATCATAATTAAATAATACATGAAATTAAAAAAACATAAACAAAATCCCTTCAACCAACCTAATTCACTTTATTCAATTCTCTTCCTTTAAGTATTATGGCTTTGATACAACAACAAATAAGAGAAAAACAATTGTTAGATCAAGAGAAATACTACAAACCCACACACACACTCATGTTTTGTTTCTTTTTTTACTTGTAAGCTAATAAATGCGTGTGTGATATGTTTGCATGTAGTAGTAGCAACTTTAAACGCTTATAGCTCCCAAAATACTAAACCGATTTCAATAAAATATAGATTATGCACATCTGTATAAAAAATCCTTTAAAACCATATAAATCTTTTTAAAATCGGTGCAGTGGTACCAGCGTAAAAGGGATTACAAAAAACATGTTTGCCTATTAATTATATAGATTGATATTATAGTCTTATTAAATTAATTATCATTGAACACTATAGTCTTGTTTTATTTACCATTATATTTTTAAAACCACACTTTTACACTTAAATAAAACAAATATCCGTTAAAAATTACAAATATTAAATTATTTTTATTTTAATGTACTGATTTTTGAATTAATTTTTTTAATTTTTTTGAATTTCTATAATAAGCATACTAAAGCTATGTACAGACGATTGTCAGATCTTACAATATTGTCAGATCTGGCAATGTGCTGACAATGTACTGGCAATCGAAAATTGCCAGCACAATATTTCTTGTCAGTTCACACGGATGTCAGAAAATCTTACAATTTATTGCTAGACGGTTGTATGACAATAAATTCATCTGACAAAATCGTCAGTAGAAAAATTGTCAGTTCACACGGTTGTCATATGCACAAATTGTTCGATCTGTTGTTATGTGTTGCCAGACTTAAACCATTTGTTGGCGCCATTGTTAAATATTTATCGTTTGTGTTTGTGTTAAATGTAAAAAGTTAAAGTATAAATAATTATGGACCATAAAGAAGCAATTGCAATGATTTTGTCTGCATATCTTTTATTATAAACTTTTTCTTTAAAATCAAGCGTGTGCAGTGTTGCCCATAGAAAGAATTATCTTACAATGACGCCATTGTCAGATGCATGAACTTCGCACATCTGATAATATTAAAATGTCTGACAAATATCTGGCAATAATTTTACAATGTGTTCACACGATTGTAAGATGTCTGACAATATGTTGTCAGTTGCTGGTCTTTCAATGGACTGACAATGCTTTTCTGGCAACGTCGTCTGACAAAAATTGCCAGTTCACACGGTTGTAAGAAATTTTTAGCACATTTTACTGGCAATATTGTAAGATCTGACAACCGTCTGTACATAGCTTAATGAACTTGAAATTTTTGGTAAAAAGGTTTTTTTCTTTTTCTTTTCATATGTGTATAAAGTTTGTGCACGCAATCGTACTTTAAATAAGTTTTTTTTACTCACTTCAAGAACTTTGTACTTGATTTAAAATTTTGTACATAATTTAAGCACTTCATACTCAATTTAAGAAACTTCAGGATTGGTTTCCTAAAGTAATCCCGTTTTCGGCTTGATTTAAGTAAATGTTAGTTCTATTCGTACTTAAATTTTCAAATACGATTCGCACTAAAAGTAAGTAAAAAAAATTTGAATTTAGTATGGCTTTTTTCTTTCTGTGTATGTCTATGTCTATTTCTATGTCTATGTCTATGTCTATGTCTATGTCTATGTCTATGTCTATGTGTATGTCTTTGTCTGTGCCTATGTCTACGTCTATGTCTATATCTATCTTTATCGTTATCTTTATCCCCGTGTCTATCTCTGTCTCTATCACTATCTTTATATCTACCTTTCTCTCTATCTCTATCTTTATCCCTGTATCTATCTCTGTCTCTATCACTATCTTTATATCTATCTTTCTCTCTATCTCTATCTTTATCGTTATCTTTATCTCTGTATATATATCTGTCTCTATCACTATCTTTATATCTATCTTTCTCTCTCTCTCTCTATCTTTAAGTCTATCTGAATCTCTATCTCTATACATATCTCTACATCTCGCTATTTCTATATCTACTTCTATCTCTATATCTATAGCTATATATATATAATCTCTACCACTATCGCTCTCACATTATCATTATCACTATCGCTCTTATTATTTTTCTTCATATCTTCTTATGCTGAGTACACATCTGACATTTCTTGTGTTGTCATTTTGTGGTGACATTCCCAAAATGTGTGCAACGCCGTTCATATTATGTTTTTTATATGGAACGCAATGCCACACAACGAAAAATATCGGAAATGACAAACGTTGCTACTAGTACACACTAGAAAGATGTCATAAAATGCCATAATGTGTACTGGGCGTTACAATAAGAAGATTAATTCTCAGGAAATGTTTAAAATGAAATCGGGCTGGATATTCATTCATTTGTGTGATCGTGTTTTATAGTGGTATACCCTCCGTAAGGTTTCATTAAAGAACAAAAGGGTATGGCGTTGGGTACAGTAGTTAAGCACGTTGACTAGATAACCGGAGGTCCTGGGTGCGAGCCAGGTATGCAAAAGTCATCAAAAATAACAACACCACGCATATTTCTAATGTGCATTAGTGTCCCTTTGTATCAGTTGTTGTAGGAAAGTTCAAGTGATGAAGGCATAGTCACTGGTCACTGAACTATACCGAGTTCAGCATATATTAATCCTAATGTAACATCAGAGCGACCTCCTACGTCGGTATTGTGTAGCAAAATCATCGGCGAAGTAAAATAACCAATAAAACTGCTACTAAGCACAGCTTCAAAAAATAAATTTAATACGCCTCATTTAACACCAGAGGCGCTGCAACACTGCATTATTACAAACGTGCAAAAGCAGAGTTGTTTCCTCTATCTGTTCCTTCACCACCTGTGTTCTCTATCACTAGGCAGTCATTGCCTGAATGTTACTTCTCTTTAAAAAAAAATTATATTTAATATACTTCTACCTAATTGACTCCACACGCATCTTGGCCTTTTCTAATTACATAATTTCATTAGCGGAGACAAAAACCAAAATTTTTAGCACAGCCTATTTTGCAGTTAATAACGCACTATTCATCACTTAACAGTCCTAGTAAGATTAATGAATATTATTTATAGTTCTAGTGCCAGAACTAAGCTTACCGGTTAACGGAAAATATGCTTCGAGATATGATTGACTAATGGGATAGGCCAAATTACGAGCATATAAAGAATAGATGAAATTTTAAACTAGGTATTCTTTTGGAAAGATTCTACAGGCATTTCGCTATATAGAAATCTTACTTCTGATGACTCTTTAAAGAGCGGATTATGTGGCTTTTCTGAACTAATTTTATAATTAAAAAAGTGACTTGAAAATTAAAAAAAAAAGTGTAAAACTATATTTTTTGTCATGACATATTTGACGGTTTTTGTGTCTTGACAGATGCATAGATTACAGGATAGGGCGAACTTCATTTTAACCATTTATTATACGTTTTTGCAAATTTTGCTAAAAACTAAGAAATATTGCGGGATTAGACATACTTAAATTTGACACTATTTAACGTCATAGTAATTCTATGTAAGAACATAAATAAACAGTTATGCTGTGACACAATTATTCGATGGCATAAATATATCATGACATAAACATGTCTCCACATAAGCATGCTCTGGTATGTATGTATATGTCGAAGGAAAAAAATTTATATCATAATGTGTTAATGTTATAGATTATAGCATGTCCATGTCAGGACAAATTTTTTTCACATTTATGTCATGACATATATAAATATATATCATAACATGTTATTAAATTTTCATGCCACAAAATTGTTATAGCCATGGCATGAATATGCCATGCTTGTGCTTATGTCATGACATGTTTGCGGCAAGCTCAATTCCAAAGCACTTCATTCATATTTGTGCTTTTCTCTCAGTGTATATATATAATTTGTTATTATATGCAATACTATCAGATTTGCCTGCTGCATGAACCAACCTACTCTGACTCTGGCTGTGCAAAGTTTTAATTTAAAATATTTCCAGACACTCGAGTAATGTAGTGTGAAAATAGTCGTGTGTTTTGTTTTTTTTTTTTTTAATATTATATTTCTTGGAAATTTTTTAACCTGAAATTATAATAAAAAATGACTTTTGATTTCATTTGTTACGTACGTTATTAATTGAAACATATTTTTATATTGCTAAAACTTGTCAATAATTGTAGTTTTGATATTGGAAATGTTTAAGCAAAAAGTGTAAAAGTCAAACGTTTGTAAAAAATTACGTTAATAAATTAAAATCAAACAAAAAAAAAATGCAGTAGAAGCTGTAAAATGCTAGGAGTTCATATCTTTACTGCGAACTTGGTTAGAGACATTAAGATTTCAAGTAAATAAAAAGCTTCATTTTATGAATTTTTTTCATATGTGTTCGATTGCGTCTTAAGTCGACTTATGCTGTTATGGCCTTTAGGCGCAGATTTATAAGTAGCAGTTTTGTATAAAGCCTATTGCTTTTTTGTAGAAATTGCTCGTGTTGAAAATATTATTAACCTTTATTTCGCAAAACAAAAAACATTCCACATTATCAGAAGAAAAATAAAACAATGTTACAACGATAAGAATTATCGGGCACACTGATATTCTAATGTTTGTTTTAATTGCTGAGCATCAAAAACAACTTTTATCTTGTACATTTTACAACTTACGCGTGTAGATATTTTAATCGCAAACTCGTTTAAAAATATTTAACTTTTAAATCGTATTTAAAAATATTATTTATATCTTTTTTGTGTAAAATAGCACTTTGATAAAATAATTTGCTTGTGTTAATTAAGCAACGCAATAAAAGTGAATATTCTAAAGCTATTTTATGATCATTCATTTCATGCTCTATTTTTAGCAAATTTTTCACATAGAAAACAAAACAAACATGTATTAAAAACTAATAATTGCAAAGCAATTAACGCGCTTCATCTAATGAGATAAAAGTATCGGATGGAATGAATAAAAAATAAGGCTGCAGCTATAGATTTGTATTTTGTTTGCAACTGGACCGATTCACAGTAATGTTCGCTAAATCGGTATATATCGGACCTGTTCCGCAAATCACAACATGTCAAATCACGGTGCTTTCCAAAAATTAATAAAACCTAAATCATTGTTTTTGTTTTATTAGCTTTCAAGAGTTGCAGCGCCTCTGGTGTCAATCAGGCGTATTAAATTTTCAAAGCTGTGCTTTAGTAGCCATTTTATTAGGTATTTGCGTCGCCGATGATTCTGCTGCACAATATACCAGAGGTCGATATAGTTCAGTGACCAGTGACTATGCTTTCATCACTTGAACTTTCCTACAACAACTGATACAAAGGGACACTAATGCTCATCAGAAAAAATGTGTGGTGTTGTTATTTTTTTAAATGACTCCCAGGCTCGAACCCAGCACCTGCGGTTTTGTAGTCAACGTGCTAACTACTTCAGCCAACGCCACGAACGGAACGATTTTGATTTTTTTTTAACCAAATAGGAAAATAATATAAAACGTTTTCATAGAAAATAAAACAACTTAAAAAAAACGACACAAAAATCTATAACGCACCTATTACCAAGGTCAACTCAACTCAGTTTGGAGCTAAAAAAATTCTGGGGGTGTTGATTTTCAGGAGCAATATTAAAATATATAATTACAGGAAATTTTTAGTAATTCTAGCGGTAAGGGGACATTGCCTTTGCCCCTCCCCTTCTACGCCTATGCTTGTCTTTTATATATTCCTGGGGAAATAATTAATTTTTTCCGAAAATAAAATCCTTCTATTCTAAGCAGATGGCGAAATAAATAAAAATAAAGAAGAAGGCGGAGGAGAATTTCGAATTTTCGAATACAGATTTTTTGTTGCCAGTTTTATTATTTTAGCTGAAAGTTTGCTAGTTAATTTTTAAAACAGGGGAACTCTTATTCACAATTGGGATACATATTTATAAAAAATTTAATCTTATTTGCAGCCACCAAAAGTGTCCTGCCAAACAGGGTGACCGATGACATTTTTCAAAAAGTGGCACCAAATAAGGGAATTATCAAAAAAAAAAAGGGGGAGACATTAAAAAAACCAGCCAACTACACTAAACTTTTTATTTTTAATGTATTATTAAATAGTTCACTCTAAAAAAAGGGGGAGAAAATGTGGCAAAGTCGGTCAAACGGTGACGCTGCTGCCAAAATTTGCAAAAGTCTACATAAGCCATTTGGCCATACAAGCGCAGACATGTGTCACGTGTTTTGTGCCAAACAAAACATATAAAACTAATAATTTTATCTATCTAAAATTAAATCTTTTAAGCCCGGTTTTATTGGCAATCTGCTAAAGTGCAAAAAAAATCGTGATAAAAATATTTAACAAATGCAAATAAATATCAACATGGAGATCGAGAAAAAACACAATCATACAAACAAACAATAAATAAAAAAAAATTAACACATCGTTTTACTCTTCATACGCGAAATGATTACATATGTACATATGTATGTATGTATGTATTTCCAGAAGCCACACGGCATACGCGACAGGGCCCTCCATTCCCACAAACATCAACAATAACTAATTTTCATAATTTCAAATATTTGTTTCACTTCATTTCTCGAATGTGTGTTTTTGTTAAAATCATGTGATGATCGATAGATTTTTTTGTTTGTTTTGTAAAAACAGGTGCTGTTTATGACTTTATTAGTTCAGTAGAAGTATAGAAATATATAAAAATAAATTTCATTTTAATTGATATTCAATAACAATTGTCAACAAACAACAGCAGCAACAATTAACTTGATTCCAATAGTTGAGATGAAGCAAAATTAACTATTTTGATTAGCACTTGGTTTAAAGTAAAATGCATCAATTGGCTCTAAAGAAAATATCTGGTAGTAAGTCATATCTTTGCTAATACAGTGCGACCTCGATATGGCCAACCACCGATTGAAGCAAGAGGTAATTTTTTTTTTGCCTCACAGCGTTTATAAATGCAACTATTTTCTAAATACAGCTCCGATAAATACATTTTTAGGGTTCCGTACACCAAAGACAAAAAGGAACCCTATTGTTTTCGTCACGCTGTCCGTCTGTCCGTCACACGCTATTTTCTCAGGAACCGTAAGAGCTACGGAACTGAAATTTGGACAAAACGAGCAACGAAAAATGTTAAAATCCAATGTAATATACATACATACATATGTACATATGTACATATGTATATTGACACTTGAAATTTATAAAATTAGTGTATTTTTATATAGATTACAACAATTAATACTACAATTTTAAAAAATTTAAATTAATGGGTGGTCCATCAGTTCATGCAATTTTGTCTATGTAATTTTGACAACTTGCTATATTTTGAAAACCGTAAGAGGCAAACTCTTGAAATTTTCAAAAACGGTAAAACTAAAAAAATCCGAAAATTATAAAATCGCCAAACCAAAAAAAAAATCGTCAAAGGCCAAAAAAAAAATCGCTAAAATGAAAATAAGCACCAAATAAAAAGTTCTAAAACTAAAATAAATCGGCAAAACCGAAAAAATCGACAAAAGGAAAAAATCGCCAAAATGAAAAAAAATCGCCCAAAAGAAAAAAATCGCCCAAATGAAAAAAATCACCAAAATGAAAAAAGACGCCAAAATGAAAAAAAACGCCAAAATGAAAAAACCCAAAAAACCGAAACAAGTCGCCAAGACGAGAAAAAGGCACCAAAACTAAAAAATCGCCCATATGAAAAAAATCGCCAAAATTAAAAAAATCGCCAAAAAATTGACAAAATTAAAAACCGCAAAAAACCGAAAAAACTAATACTAAAAAACGTTCAAAACCGAAAAAACCCAAAAACAAACAAAGCCAAAACTATTTATTATATACATATACATATATAAAGTTCGTATTGAATTACATATCTAGTGTCCGTACGGAACCCTTCGTGCGCGAGTCAAAGTCGCACTTCACTGAATTTATTTCATTTTGCTATGAGGACGTTCCCAAAATTAGGTGCCCTGACATAAAGATGGCGGCAGTAGTTAGAAGAAGAAAATACTTTAGTAAAAACTAGCAAACTTATAAAAAATGTGTTTTAAATCTCAAGACGATATGAAAAGTGAATTTATGATTTTTTAGAAAAAAAAATTTTTTTTTGAAAAATTTAAATAATAGTGAGCTTTCACATTTGAGTTTTGGGCAAAAAAAAATATATACTTAATAGCAACAAACCAAAAAAAGTTTACCTTAATGGCATGTTTCTACATTACAAGTAGCTCAAAAATTTTGTTCATATGAGTACAAAAGTTGGCTTTGGGGTTCCATAAAACAAGTGTCAACTTTTTCTGAGTAAAAAACGTAATACTTTTTTATTTTGTTGTTTCTACATAACAATTCCAATTGTATCTAATGTCAAATACAGACAATCACAAAAAGGTACTTGTGTGGAAATTGAAATAGGTTTTTACTCATTAAATAAGAAATCTAATGTCCACACAATCGTCTAATGGAACCATTATGGAAACTGCAAGCATAAATCCAAACATTTTTACATTATATGCCATATATGCATGAATTTTCATCACAATTTTATTTTCAATTTTGTTCACATGTATTTGTTCAAGGTAAGTAATAATAAGTTTGTTCGAGTACTTGAAACTTTTTCCTGAGCCTCGCTGTATTATATTGAATTTCGTTCGTTTATACAAAATATTGACAAAGTAATTTGAGTCCGAGTAATTGCAAGTTTTTACTGAATAAATGGTTGCCGAAAATAGCGGTTACATTTTTCTTTTTTGTGAATTTTATTTTCAAGTAAATTCTTCTTTCGTTTTCTTGTATGATGTGTAACATAATTAGAAAAAGAGCATAGGTTTTATGTATATGAAATATATTTTTTATCGGTCTAATTCATAAAAAATATTTTAGGTTTATTACAGGTTTATTTGACAAATTTCCCATAGAAATATGTCAAATAAGCGTTTAATAAACCAGAAATATTTTTTATGAATAAGGCAGTATATCTCTAATACATTTTTCTACATTTCAAATATATTAAAAGATATTAAACCCCAAAGTTGTCTCATATCCATAATTTTCAAGTTAACTAAGCATTGTCCCTTATTGTGATTGGCAAAGTTGCTGCGAAAGTCAGGCGTATTGTACTAGATTAAAGAAAAATATAGCTTTTTTTCCTTAATCAACTACAAATCGTTGAACTTGAAGTCGAAAACCGCCAACCATGATAAGGCCCATTATTTTGTTTCATATATACATAAATTGATGTGCTTTGAACCAGATTTCAGTGTAAAGTTTTTTATTCATTATTATCTTGGATCTAGGTGTATTCAAAGCAAGAAGATTGGGAGCATGTCCATTAAATGCAGCAAATTAGTAACTATCTGGCGGTATATGTATGTACATATCGTATATAATGGATGAAATCCTTTTTCTTTTTATATTTATTTAAGCAAATAAAATAATTTGAACTACTTGAAAGACATAAAGAACGAAAGCTTTTTGACTTGTTTCAGCCAAATCTTAATGCTTTAATAATTTGTGAAAAAAATTATAATATACCGAAAATAAGAAAAGAATGTCACTAACGATGTTATTAATTAAAAATCTACGATGCAGCCTTTTTTAATTTATACAAATATTATTTAATGCTTTCTAGGAAAAATAATCAGGATTTATTCAGTTATTCGATTTTGTTTGATAAATGAACGAACTGACCTAATATTTTATTGTAATTTAAAAGCAGCTGTTTTTTATTTTGTATGATTTTCTCCTAGGGCTGCCACTAAGTTATGCTTCTAATATGGAAAAAAATTAACTCAAATAACAAATTGTATACCATGGCAATAATGAAATTAAAAATGCAAAAAGTGATACCAAATACAACGTAAGCTAGACAAGTGTACTATAAAAACTCATTTTGTTACGTACTTGCCTGTGTACCGCTTGCTTGCCTGAGGGCTTACTTGTTATGTAGAAACAGGCCATAAGTAGAACAAAAATAAGCAAATTAACCCATTTTTCGCCGCACCAAGTTCCTGTTGACCGATTTGAATAAAATTTTATATAGAACATATTCTGATACTAATTAAGAAAATTTCCACTTTGGACTAAGTGGCTTTTCCCGTGTCCTAGAAAATAACTGGTAATTATAATCACCATCGGCGTAATATGTATACAGGTGTACGATTTTTCAAAGGTAACTAGAAGGCATTTATTTAATGATAAAATGTATTTATTATGGAAAGATTTAAAGCAGTTCGTATGCAGGTGCACCTCAAATTTTTTACATATAAATGGGGTCCGGATGTGGCATTTCTTGCACCGATAATTTCGCCTTCATCTTGCGTTTTGGTCTTGGTACCTCTGTTTCCATTTACTGTTCGTCGGAATCCTCGCAAACAAGAAGAGTTCTAGTAATTTCCGACCGAAAAAAAAGAGGTCCAAATTACAAGCATCCACAAGAACCGAGTTCACTACTTTCGAAAAAAGAGGCCATCACCACTTCTTGCTGAGGGTGGAGTTGGCTGAAGTAGTTAGCACGTTTACTTCAAAACCGAAGGTCCTGGGTTCGAGCTCGGTCACTGACGATGTGTGTGTTATTGTCCCTTTGTGTCAGTTGTTGTAGGAAAGTTCGAGTGATGAAGGCAAATACACTGGTTATTGAACTAAATAGGGTTCAGCGGATACTAATCCGCCAACATGAGAACACCCTCCTTCGTCGGTAAAATTAAAAATGGCAAGCTAATACACCTTCAAAATTTAATACGTCTCATTGACACCAGAGGTGCTTCAACACTGCATCATTAAAAACGTGCAAAAAGCAGAGTTGTAAAAGAATGCAGCTTTCTATCTCTTCCTTCACCACCTGTCTTTTCTGTCACTATCCCTACTCTATCATCCTCTCACTCAAAGGTAGCACACAGCAGCAGTCTGCTAAACTCACCTAACCTAACCACTTCTTGCTTCTAACAATTATGCGGTAGTTCGATGCAGTATTACCTTCTTCCCATCTTCCCCCCCCCCCCACCCCATATGCAATTTATAACTTTGTATCATATTAGATTATTCAACATTATATACTTATGTAACTTTGGTAACGTCGGTCAGTTGTAGAAGGATCGATGGCATCAAAATCCGATTGCTAAGGTAAAAATTACTTTATCATGCTATTTTGCTATATACATACATCTCATTTGCGTGATCGAACATGAAATTGTATTCTTTTTTGGTAAGCGGTTGACATATTTCATTTCTAGATTCATTAGCTGGCAATCTGTTTCTGCGCACTGAGCCAACTGCATTAAATTTCATTTCAGATAGTAGACAGACGCTCAGGATGCTTCACATATTCGATCAAGTTTAAGGCCACGAGAGAACCGAGGTCAATTTATGTAATATACACTTCTTCAGAGAGAGCGTGTACAACAAGGCGTGTGAATAAGACGTACTATAAGGTGTATACGTTTTTCGCCAGTGGTGATTATAATTACCACAATATAAATAATGAACTTTTACATTATATATGAATATTATTTTTGGTAAATAGTACACAAAAGATAAAAGTAAACGTTTACTTTTATAAAAATATGTGTAATTGATAGATATAATAAAGTCTTGGTACTTTATCTCCATGTTTTTCAATTCCCTTTAATTACTTATTTCTAAAATGACCAAAATTAAGAAATTTAAGTAGCGAAAGGAACTGAACTGAGTATTTAATAAACCAACTAGTCCCCAAATAACTTATTAAAAAAAAGTCTATCGAATCAAAACTATTTTGTTTGTCGGTTATGAATAGTAGAACTTCTGGTAATTATAATCACCGGTCGGCGAAAAATGGGTTAACTAACATGTGTATAATTAGTAAAGAACAAACGACAATGGTAGCACTGTTGTAAGTCATATATATTTTAAAAATTTTCTAAAAAAAATTGCACAAGTACAATTTAGATAGACTGTAAATGCAGTTCTTTAGTGTGATTTGTTGTCGTCATTTTCCACTCGGTTTGATTAGCTGAGGAAGTAGGGTTTGGGCACAGTGGCCATTTCCCTCATAGAACTCGAAAAATACGATTTTTTACTAAGTCGTATTTTTAAAACTTTTCTAAAAAATTTCGCAAGTACAATTTAGATATACTGTAAATGCAGTTTAATAGTATGATTCTTTGTCTTTATTTTCCACTATGTTTGATTAGCTGATAAATAAAAAGGGGTTTGGCTACAGTGAACAATTTTACGAAGAAACTCCTTAATTTCAGTACAAAATTTGTGCCAAAAAAAATATCGCATGCGATATTCTTGAGAAATGAATTTAATTCGATGAATTTATCTTCACACATATAATATTTTTATATTATGCAACATTATATTTATTAAATATTTATTAAAGTTTTTCTTATGATTTATTTAATATTTCGAAGCAAAAAATGCATATGAACACTTTCATAATTATGGCATATATCTACATACATACATATATGTATATTTATACATGTATATGTATGTCTATATATGTATTCGTTGTTGAATACATATGTTCATATGTAAACCCAGTTGTTTATTTGTTTAATCTAAAATAAGACTCAAAAACAACAAATAGTTGTACGTCACATTTAGTTAAAGTTGCTTTTGATATCTTATCGCTTCATTACGAGTAACTCTACGCCGCAATAATTTTGGTTTGCGCTTCTTAATTTTTATTTCATTTTACAAGTGCACAGCTGTGTTAGTGGCAATTTGTTTATCAACAAATACTAACACAAAGATGCAAGGGTGTTCAATCAGCAAAATGTTTGAATCAATCAAACATTTATAAAATTTTTCACCTATTACAAAAATGAGAATATAAATTATTAAAATTGCAAGAAATTTTAAAAATGTAATTTGTGTCTAAGAAAATATCTCAAAATAGGAACTTTAGCCAAATTAAATAAAACAAAATGAATAAAATGAAAGTGATTAAATCAAAAATGTTTGTATTACAAAATATTTCTGGTCTTAATACGAGTATATATAATTTCAAACAAAATGTTGAATCCATTGCATGGTATTAGTAATTGAAATATTGACCAGAATAAATTTGAAATTTTATTGGAAAACTTAATTGAGACTCAGCTAATAAAGCAAAATTATTCATCCAAATTAAACAAAATATGTATGTATTGCATGTTTGTTTGTTATTGGTTTATGTAGTCAATATCTTGCATTTTATCATCAGCTAGCCTCCAATATAATTATTAATACGCAATTATAAAAAAAAAACTGCCATGAAATAACTGAGAATTACTTAGTATACAAACATAGCAAACCAAAAAAGCTTCAACAAAAATCAAAATATATTCATTTAGTTCATTTCAATTCAAGTCGAATGTTTGAATTAGGTAAAGATTTTAATTAAAAATACATACTGATGGAAAAAACTAAAAAATCCCGAAACTAAAAAAATCGCCAAAAAGGAAAACAACCGTTAAAACTAATAAACAACCGAAAAAAATCGCCAAAAACCGCCAAAAAAATTGTCGAAACGAAAAAAAGCGCCAAGATCCAAAAAAAAAACGAAAAAAGCACCAAAACTAAAATAACGCTAAGACCAAAAAAAGGTAAAAAACCGAAAAAATTCAAAAAACGAATAAGTCCCAAAACGAAAATAGCGCCAAGAATAAAAAAAATCGAAAAGCAAATTACCGGTTTTTAATTACTACATAAGGTCAGATATTGAATTATATATGCTAAAGTTCATATAGTACTATTCTCTTTATGGAACCCTTCGTGTTCGAATCAAGGTCGCACTTTATTGAATTTATTGATAAACATTGAAACCGCAAATATGCAATTGCATGTTTTTTCTTATGTGACTTATTAATGCGGAGTTGAGATATTTAACCGTTTCAGAACTTTTTATGAATTTTTGCATCGTTTTTTTAGTGCATATTTTTGCATATTTTACACTTTAAAGCATGTTTTTGCACATTTCAGTCTGACACGCATATTTTTAGAACTTTTTAGAATTTTCAGATCATATTTGATGGTTTTTGGCCATATTTTGATATTTCATAGAATTTGTTTGATTTTAATATCTTGGTCAACATTTCTATTTTCTTCACATCAAAATCTCATTTTAAATGGTCTACCCATGTAGTGTTTTTTTTTAAGCAGGTATTACAGAAGTTAGTTACAAAAAAATTGGATTTGCTATATGTGACAGATTCTGCCCCGATTTCAACAGTGTAGACGTTGTGGGAACAGTGCCATGCATGAAAGTTTATTTAGATGTGATAGTTAACGATTTTTATTATATATTATTATATATTGCAATAACAATTATAAACAAAGAGCTTGTCTTATTTATCTAAAATTTTAATTCTGATGTTGTGATCTATTTTGAAGTTGAGTTAAATGTTTTCGTATCAAAAAAAAAAATTATGTGTTATTTGCTTTAGTCAAAATTTGTTTGGAAATTTTATTTTAACGCACATTTGAAACCCAAATTATCTTTTTCATAATATAGTTATTCTTTGTTGATAGTGATAAATTGTTGAATCAAACCAATTTATGTTATTTTTAAGAGCATATTTTTCAAGTTTTTAGTGCATATTAAATGAGCATAAGACACTTTTTAGAGCATATTTCTGGTTTCCCTGTTGATAAATAATATTTGGCAACTTATAATACACCCAAAATAATATCAGTTGATAGATACACCACAGTGATAAAGAAAAGTGTTAATAAGTACGAAAAATTCTAAAGTATCGCATGCACTTGCTTGAAAATGTATGCCCCTATCACGGTTTTCAACTTTTAAAATAGTTTGGTTGGGATTGATAAATTTGCATTGCCATTCTCCACTAAGTTAACAGTTAACTTTTCAGTTGAGTTTTGGTACTGTCATGTACAACTATGCGTAAGTTTGGTTGAGAAAAGCGTTGAGTATACACAACTGCTTTTCAGTAGTTGAGTCTGTGGTTGGGTTTTTCTAGTTAAAGGTTGGTGCGATATAAAAAGCAGAAAAAGTGGAAAAATCGTAATTAGAAATATTTGTTATGCTTAATAACAATATTTTTTAACAATTAAATTTAAAGAATTCGTTCCCTATTTTGATTATTCCTTACCTTGCATTGGGTAGTTCTAGAGAGTTGGAATCATCACGAACTTTTCGACGACTTCGTTTTCGTCGTCATTAAATAAATCTATACATATTTGTGTCCATTTGGTATGACTTCTTTGAACTAAAACATAAAAACGATACTTTTTCTAAAACTTTGTGTTTTTTTTTGTCAAACTTGATATTTAAAGTTGGCAACGCGATGATAATTTCAACTAAAAAGCAGTTTTGGTTCATAATACTAAAACACAGTTTGGTTGTGTGTAAGTTTGGTCTACTCTTAGACGACCAAACTGAATTTAGTTGAGAACCGTGATAGGGGCATTAATTAATTGTAAAACAGGAGTAAATGATCAATCAGAATTGCGGCATAAACACATTTTCCATACAAATTGACACAAAAAAGCAAGCCCAGAAAGTAGTCGAGGGATAGAATCTATTTTATTTTGACACCATTTTTCTTATGCTCTCACATATAAATAAATATTCTCTTTGAAATGCTACCATACTTTCAATAAATTTCATACATTTTGTCTTCAAGACTATAAAGAAATATAATCACAAAAAAAAAATAAAACAAAAATGAGAGAGCATTTGAAGTTACTGCCGTAGATATTATTATGGGCTTTGTTAATTTGACAGCGATTTTTCCTGAAGTTGCGGACTTATTCCATTTGATCATTAAAGTTTTTATATCCAATGTTTTAAAGTTTGTAGGTGACTCAAACACGGGGCTACAGTGAGTGAAAATTTACTACAATAGCGAGTTTTAACTGACAGGACAGCACTGCTCCTGTTAACAGGCAACTATCAGTTAATTTCTGACAAAAATTGAATAAGATGTGAAATTTTATTTATTTTTGACAGTTATCGTTTGCAGAGTGCAAACTGAAAAAAGTGAAGAAACTGAAAAAAGTGAATTTCGTGTGATCATTAAGCATTATTTTTTTGGAGAAATAAATCATCACTTAAACCAAGGCTAGACTTGGGAACCTAACCATAAATTTCAATGTTCAATTGAACTATTTTTTTTTTAGCTTTAGTTAATTTAATTATTTTTATTCGAATTTCGTTTGTTTCTATATTTATGTTTTGAACAGGCTAAACTATGTGTTGTCTGAATATTAACAACTAACTATTTGTTCATTAATAATTATCACATGTAATTTGGCTTACAAGGCGATACGAACTTTAGCCTGTTCAAATCAAAAGTATTTTTTTTTTTTTTTTTTTTTTTTTGTTTTGGGTCTGTTTATATTTTTATTTTTTAGTTTGATATTCCGTTAACCTTAGGTTAATTTCTTCAGACCTGAAGCGCACAAAAAATAGTTTAATTGAAAATATAAAAAATTTAAAAAAATTAGATTAAAAAAATTGTATAAATTTCAATAATGGTAAAAAAGTGGTGGTGAAGTTGCCATATAATACACTCCCTTCCGTAAACTCAAAGGATAGCTCAAAAAATAATTGCTGTATGCGAACTCATTCATTGTCTTTTATCTCTATCTTATCTCTAGCTAAATCTGCGAACTTCCCTAATGTTTAATAATTTATGGTTTGTATTTAATACTTTCACACTTAGGCATGCATGTTCGTAGGCGGGTATGGTCTGGTCTTGTCTGGTCTGTTTTTGTTTGTCGACTTTATAAAACACTCTTATCAATTGTTGACTCAAGTTCTTTAGTACTTAAAAATTGCATTGAAAACATTTGTCGTACATTGTCTGGCTATTTGGTTTGGAGCTCTATTTTTAACTTGCATGGTATACTATTTAATGAACCAACACACACTCACACACACACACACTGCTGGTATAATATTTACACATATGTATGCACTTATGTATATAAAAATAACAACTGCATCATTTATCGTTTATTCAAATAATGTAATAAATTACTAATATACCTAATTTACATTAAGCATTTTTTTCATGAAATTAGTTGCATGAAAAATTTTTATTTGCCAATAGCAGGCCTGGAGGAGCAACTTATATAAAAAAAGTTGCCAAAAATTCATCAGAGATTCATTATACGTCCCTTTTTATATAACATTCTCTTTTATAGTGCTGCAAGTAGCAAATAGAAAAAGTTTCGTGCAACAAAATTCATAAAATTTCATGAAGAAATGCTTAATGTAAATCAGGTAATAATGTAAAAGTTAGCTGGTAAAAAAATAAATGTGCAAATAAATACCGATGATGAGGGAACTTTCGTTTAAAAAAAAAAAAGAAAAAAATAAATTCAGTAAAGTGCGACTCTGACTCGCGCACGAAGGGTTCCGTACGAACACTAGATATGTAATTTAATACAAACTTCATCCTATATAATATATAGTTTTGGCATTTTTTTTTTCGTTTTTGGTTTCTTTTCGGTTTTTTTGTTTTGGCGTTTTTTCGGTTTTTGGCGTTTTTTAATTTTGGCGATTTTTTTATTTTTGGCGATTTTTTCATTTTTGCGATTTTTTTTATTTAAAATTTTTTTTAGTTTTGGCGACATTTTCGCGTTTTGGCGATTTTTTTCGATTTTTGGCGTTTTTTTTTCATTTTGGTGTTTTTTTTTCATTTTGGCGATTTTTTCGAATTTGGCGATTTAGTTTAGTGTTAGAAATTTGTTTTAATGTGAATGTAATGTGTGACGGACAGACGCACAGCGTAGCGAAAACAATAGGGTTCCGTACACCCAAGGTGAAAAGGAACCCTATTGTTTTCGCTACGCTGTCCGTCTGTCCGTCACACGGTATTTTCTCTGGAACCGTAAGAGCTACGGACCTGAAATTTGGACAGAGTATGTAGAACCTTGGCCGCTACAACAACAAATACATGAGAATTAAAAATTAAAGGGTGTTCCAAAACGAGCAACGAAAAATTTTAAAATCCCATGTAATATACATACAATTGTATGAACATATATGTATATTGAAACTTGAAATTTGTAAAATTAGTGCATTTTTATACAGACTACAACAATTAACAGTAAAATTTAAAAAAATTTAAATTAAAGGGTGGTCCATCAGTTAATGCAATTTTGACTATCTAATTTTTACAACTTGCTATATCTTGGAAACTGTAATAGGCAAACACTTGAAATTTTCAAAAACGGTAAAACTAAAAAAACCGAAAATTATAAAATCGCCAAACCAAAAAAAAAAAAAAAAATTGCCAAAAATTAAAAAAAAATTGCCAAAATTAAAAAAAAAATCTAACACTAAAATAAATCACAAAATGAAAAAAACGCCAAAATGAAAAAAACCCAAAAATTGAAAAAAATCGCCAAATCGCGAAAATGTCGCCAAAGCTAAAAAAAAATTTTAAATAAAAAAATCGCAAAAATGAAAAAAATCGCCAAAAATAAAAAAAATCGCCAAAATGGAAAAACGCCAAAAACCGAAAAAAAATCTCCAAAACAAGAAAATAAAGTGTCAAAACTAAAAAAAAGCGAAAACTTAAAAAAATCGCCAAAACCGAAAAAACGCCAAAACAAAAAAACCGAAAAGATCCCAAAAACAAACAAAAAAAACAAAAAAAATGCCGAAACTACATATATATTATATAGGATGAAGTTTGTATTAAATTACATATCTAGTGTTCGTACGGAACCCTTCGTGCGCGAGTCAGAGTCGCACTTTAATGAAAGTAAAATTTCACATACACATGTAAATAAGTAAATGATACATGTACATGAAACACATGCATTTGTAATTACTCTCAGAGCAAAATTGTCTCTTTCTCTCTCTATACTTTGGCTGCGCCACAAAATAACATAACGAACGTCCGCACATACATCTCCACATCATATATTTGTTTCAATAGTGGTTTTTTCATATATTTGTATTACAATATCTATTTTTTTAGCAAAAACAGATCAAACAGCTCAGCAGCAATACAATAAGCAATTGTTATTTGTTTTCAATTGTATTTTAATTTGGAAAAGCACGCACACACAATAACTCTTATACCAGTTCTGTCGCTCACACTACAATTACATGCTACATAACATGGTATATTTGTTTTGGCTATACAAACGAGTATACAAATGCAACCCTATAATATGTACATGTAAAAAGTTTTGTTTATATTTGAAAATCATTTAAAATGTCTATTTATTTAAATCATCTATTCTAATCATGCTTTGATCTCATTAAATTAGTTGACAAATTTAACACGCGAGTTTCACATGTATAAAAAATTGTGATATCAAATATTGTATTTCACCTGATTAAGATAAATAATATTGTTACACAGGTGGAAAAATCCTATAGATTAATCCTGTGGTCGGCAAACTAAGGGCGCCGCGCCTTTTCTTATACTCTTCTATTACGTATGTGTACACACGCATTACTGAGAACAACTTTTTTATTTTCAGAAAATTATTATGGCAAACGAGAAAATTTGGTTTGTCAACGTACGTTGTCATGCATGAAAAAACGTGACATGCAAAGGCATTTTCAAGCATATGTATAAATTATTTTAAGAAAATTTTCTACAAAACTATCTCTTACTCATATTTAGACTGGCGTAGCAAAATAAAAGAAGATGTATTTCTTCATAAACAAAACTTGAGTGTTTCTTCTGATCATAATAAAACCAAGTTTGGTTTTGGAGATTTAAAATTTCACGTTAGGGAAATGAGACGAAAATTTAACTGGCAACACCGACTCGTGGTAAGAGTAAAACACACACAATTGTAAAATGTAATGGTATGGGTTGCCGACCACGGGATTAATCCAAGCAATTTCACCTACCTTTAAGTTTACAGTTAATATAAAATTGTTGTTGAAGTTTCAATTAATACAATTTCGTTTGGTTAATCTAACCAATATGGATTTGTAATTTTATTTTTAGGGGTAAATCGTTATAGTGATTTACATAAGTCATGTGCTTAATTGTAGATTCAGAGAAAAAATAGCTTAAAATTAATAAAACTATATTGAATTAATAAGAATTATTAACGAAAGTCTAGTCATGTTGAAATTTCTTATTTCAATATGAAAAAATATTAATTTACAGTATTAATTTATTAATTTTATTTATTTTTAAGTATCTCAATATACTTTTTCTATTATATTGAAAATTGTTGAATTAAGGTGACACGTTGTTGTTTTTGAGTTGCAGCTTTTCCCTGAGTGTAAATTAATATTTCCAAATAACAAATTTTTCACTTAAATTAAAATACGTGCAAGTGAACATGTCAATCAACATTTGTATATTGATTTCGTAGCGGACACATCTCCAACCTTAAAAAGAATGACAAAGAAACTGATGTTTTTTCTTTTTTTTTTGTCAATCAAAGCCGGAGACGATCAAATAATCAGCCATCAAAAATAAAACACATAAAAGTGTTTAATTTTTCATCAACCACGAAATACGCACACAACTAAGTGATTGATGAGTTAATTTGATCGTCTCCTTGACACTTTAGAGAGTAGAAATGTTCCAAACAAAATTTTTTTCTTCGTAAAATTTTACATAAAAGTGCTGAACATATTTCATACCAAAAAAGCAATGCATTCATGGTTTTCCTAGATAAGGTACAATAAATTCAGTAAAGTGCGCCTTGGACTCCCAGGCGAAAAGGGTTCCAGGGTTGAAATGTTCCAAAAAAAAAAATTTCTTTGTAAAATTTTTCATAAAGGTACTGAAACGGAAAAACGAAAAATGAATGGTGATACCTACAAATGTATTTATCAAAGGTAAATCAAGAATTGTATGCACAATAATAATTTCTCATATTCCATTTCATTGAAAATTTGCGTTAAATAGCTGATGTTAATAACAATCTCGCTGCACAGAAAAATATCGGTGTTTCCCCCAGCTAATAAAGTCTAGTTTAATTTTTTTCTCTTCTTTAGAAACTGATATTAATCAATAAAAACATTTCATTCAATAAGAAATGAAATTACTAAAATTAAGCCCGATTAAGAAATCATTTCTGGTCCGGCATTTTTTCTTAGTTTTGATGTTGTTTTTTATTTTTGTGGGATTTTTTCGCTTTTTGGCGTTTTTTTTTAATTTTTTCGATTCTTGGCGATTTATTTAATATTTAATATTTATTAGCGATTTTTTTAATTCTGACGTTTTTTTTTTTTGTTTTGGCGATTTTTTCGTCTTGGCGCTATATTTTTATTTTAGTATTTTTTTGTTTAAGCGTTTTTGAAAATTTCAAGAGTTTGACTCTTACGGTTGCATTAACTGATTAACTGAATACTCTTTAATTTTGATTTTTTAATTGCAGTGTCAATTCATGTAGTCGCATAAAAATATACTAAGTCCATATTTACACTATGCAAGAGAGAGAGACGGGGGGAAAAGAAGTGTTTCTATTCCCCTCGTTTCTCTCTCCTAATAAACTAATCAGCTTAGCAATAAGACTTGTATAGTGTGATTTGGGACTAACGTCGAAAATTTGAGTGTGTATTGCATTATGATTTTAACATTTTTCGTTCCTCGCTTTAGAACACCCTTTAATTTTTTATTGTCATATATTTATTGTAGCGGCCAAAATTGTACATATTCTGTCCGTAGCTCCTACGGTTCTCGAGAAAGCTGACTGCACAGAACCCTAAAAATAGGGGAACTTCATATTTTCACCATCCATTTCACCCTCCTCCATTTCGTAATAAGTTCTGACTTGAGCACAGTGCTTTTGAAATATATTTTAATTTGGTTCCCTCCACATTTGGTTGCCATCCACCATTAGTTCTTAAAACCTTGTTGTTGTTTTTTTACAGCGTTGCACAGTGTTCTGGCTTTTAAACGAAACTTAACGCTTTTGAAATTGGAAGTAAGCAATTACAATTAACAGCTGAAAATAATAACAAGCTTGAGTTTTACAATTTATATTTATTTTTTCTTCGCTCAATCAGTTTAGAAAAAAAAAATAACATATGTTTGTCATTAACATGCTGCGGCTGCTGTTTGAGTCACTTCCAATGCAAAATCGTTAGAATAACATGCTTAAGCAAAATACTTGTGCACATTGAAATATTAATCAAATATGCCGGAAAATTATTATGGAATAAAATTATCTATTGCTTTATGGCTGATTTAAAATGTTGATTTAATTAAATTAGATGGACGCAAGCACTACAAATAGTAATTTGAAGGAGAGCGTTTAATGAAAATACAACAAACAAAAAACAAAGTTAATTTGATTAATAGCCGAGTGACGGACTAAACGTGCAAGGGTGATTACAGTTTGCACGTTTTGGTATTTCACTAGAAATGCTATTTAACACATTGAACGATTTCAATACTCGTAATTATGAGTTACGTTGTATGATGGATCAGTTATATTTAATAATAATATATAAAATATTATTGGTCCTTGTGCAAACGTAGTATATGTGGAAGTTGTTCTTTCATTTTTTTTTTTTTTGGCAATTTATTAATTTTTGAATAAATGAAAATAATGTGATTTACTGTGTGCTGTAATTAATAATCTTGTTTAATATTTAGTTTAAACTTTAAAGCAATAAAATAAAATCAAAATAAATTTTTGAACGTATGAGTGACGTGTAATTAAATAAAGTAACAAGTTATTAAATATTTATCATACGTCATGTGTAGAGCAGAGGAAGAATTAATTAATATTAATTATTTCATTATTGTTGAAATGTAATTGGAAATCAAGATTAACAAGCTTTACTAACGGCAATAGGTTTGCATATTATTTATTTATTTTTTAAATCACAAATGATATTGGAGCAAAATGTCAGTGGAAACATCAGGCAACTACAACGAAAGTCGGTTTTTGTAATTGATAAACAACTGTATGAATAAAGGCCGCGCAAGTCTACTTAAGGTGAATCATTTTAAAATTTTTAGAAATTTTGTTTTGGATAATATATCGAAAGTTATAGATTAAATACTAATTTTGCTCACTTTCTGGACAATATAATTTTAGGGTTCTGTACACTAGAGCTGTGCCAAATCATTCATTCAAGTGACCGCTCATTTTCGTTCATTTTCTAAAAAAGAACGAGTTCGTTCATTTCGTTCATCCGCTCTTTTCAAGAAATAGAACAAAATAAAAACAAACAACAGTTGATTCGTTAAATAAAAAGGGACAAATGCAGTGAGTTTGTTATGAATTGTTTAGCAAAATCAGCAAAACAAACAATAGAAAATATAAGAAACAAAAAAAAATTAGGAAGTAAAACTTTTAAAATATTAAAGTATTTTATATTCTTAGGAATAAGAAATCAAAAGATTCATATTGCCAAAAGAGCCATATATAAAGAATAAAAATAAACTGTTTATGTTTATGTATATTAAATTTGTTAAAAAAAAAACTCTTAGTATGTTCTAAAAACTCAAGATGTATTAATGGCAATTTTATTAATTTCGTCAATTTCGGTCATAATGTTACTAAAAGCAAACAAAAATGCAAATGTGACAAAAAATCTCACATGAATAAAGAAAAAGCAAAAAAATAAAACAAAAACACCCAAGTGTGTTCGTTCGTTCATTTCGTTCAAGCCATAACAGCTCAGTAAAGTGAACGCCTCACTTCGTTCATTTTACTGATTCGTTCAATTGACCCGTTCGTTCATGACCGACACAGCTCTACTGTACACCACAGATGAAAAGAAACCCTATTGTTTTTGCTACGATGTCCGATCGCTTTTTCTTCGGTCTGCCTGTCTGTCACAGGCTGTTTTCTCGGAAACAGCAAGATATACGCACTTAAAATTTTCACTTTGGCCGCTACAACAACAAATATATGACACTTAAAGGGTGTTCTACACCGAGCAACGAAAACTGTTGAAATTCTAATGTAATTAATATACAAACATACAATTATATATAGACAATTGAAATTTCCAAAATTAAAGTATTTTTATGCAGACTACACTACTACACCAATTAACACTGAAATCTTGAAAAATCCAAAATTAAAGGGTATTCTATCAGTTAATGTAATTTTGACAACTTGCTATATATTGGACACCGTAAGAGGCGAAATCTTTAAATTTTCAAAAACGCTAAATTTAAAAAAATCACCAAAACGAAAAAAAATCGCCAAAATAAAAAGCGCTTATATTAAAACTATCACCAAGAATAAAACAAATCGCTCGATTGCAAAAAAAAAAATATCATAAAAAATTTCAAAGATGTCTTGAAAACTAAAAATTTCAAACGGAAAAATCGCCAAAAATAAGAAAATAGCTGAAACTAAAAAAAACAGCCGTAAAATTGGAAAATACTGAAGAAATACCTTAAATGAAAAATATCACCAAAAATAAAATAATAGGTCAAATTAAAAAAAAATTGAGAAAAATATAAAGATCGCCTTGAAACAAAAAAATTGCCAAACGGAAAAAAGCCAAGACCATAAAAAAGCCAAAGCAAAACTAAAAAACTGCTAAAACTAAAAATTCGCCAAAAACCAAACAATAAAAAAGCCAAAAAACGAAAAAAATCGCCAAAACGAAAATACACCAAAAATAAAAAACAATCGCTAAAACTAAAATAAATCGCCAAAACTAAAAAGGGCAAAAAACGAAAAAATCGCCAAAACAGAAAAACCTCAAAAGTAAAAAACAATCGCTAAGACTAAAATAAATCGCTAAAACTAAAAAAGGTAACAAGCGAAAAAAATCGCTCAAAACTAAAAAATCACCAAGCGGAAAAACGCCAAGACTAAAAAATCGCTAAAACTATAAAACATCCAAAAAAATCGGAAAATACTAAATAAAATACCTCAAATGAAAAATATCACCAAAAATAAAATAATTCGGGCAAATAAAAAAAATTAAGAAAAGTATAAAGATCGCCTAAAAACTAAAAAAATCGTCAAAACAGAAAAAACTTTAAGATTAAAAAAAAACGCCAAAACAAAATAGAAAAAAATTGCTAAAACGAAAAATTCACCAAATACCAAAAACAAAAATCGCTAAAACTAAAATAAATCGCTAAAACTAAAAATGGCTAAAAACTAAACAAAAACCAAAATTAAAAAATCGCCAAAAATTAAAAAAAAATTCCACAAACGAAGAACGTCAAAACTAAGCAAAAGCGCTGAAACAAAAAAAAAACGCAAAACGCCAATTTTTTAAAAAATGTCTATATCATTTAAGATATTCGATTACAGTAGTTTTCCGATTTAACGAATCTAATTGTTGTCAGGCCTGTTCGTTAAAGTGAATTGTTCGTTATATCCAGTACTAAGTTAAAAAGGAAAAGTGTCCTGCTGTTTTATTCAAAACTCAAAGAATATATACTCGCAGTATTTTTAATATTTTATTAAAAGAACATACATATATACGTATTTTATTAAAATATCAGGAAAAAGAAAAATTCATAAAGCAATATAGTACAAAAATAATTTATTTAAAAAAACTGGTCTGTTTTTTTTTTTTTTTTTTTTTTTTTTTTTTTTTGGAATTGATATCTTTCTCTTAATGGCATCTTCTTGAAGCTCTCTCCAAAGCATTAAATTTGAGCTACTAATTTTGTTTTGTTGAGCCCATTGAATACAAATTTCGAAATACTTAATGACATATTTGTGTTTTTTTTTGCGCTCTCGATTCTAGTGTCCGTGTTAACCGGACACTGTCTCATAGGTAGGCATGCACAAAGGCTAAGGGTTGAACACAACGCCTTTTGCCGTAGCTGCCAAGATATCGATGAAAAGGAAAGCATAGAACATTTTCTTTGTCACTGTCCTGGACTTGCAGGAAAGAGAATGGCCACAATGGGCGCTCTTGAATTCAGGGAACTTTCTGACGTACCTAACCTAACCTAACCTTGGGCTCTTGAATTTCAGTTCCATCCAGCTCTTCTTCACTTTCCTTTTGTTCATCGGGTAAAGGGCTATTTTCAATCCATCTATTCAAATTTAAATTAAATTTTTTATAAATCTGTCAGCCAAATATGGCTTGCATTAAACTATCTTCCATAAATTTTGTTGTGAATTTCTTTGGCTTTTTGTTGCAAAATGGCAATTGCGTTGCATAAGGAACCATTGAAAAAGTTTGTGTTTTCCATTCTCGGGACCTCATACCCAAAATGACTGTTTTCAACATTCCTTAAAAAATTTTCCTTTGATTTTATGATTGTACTATTGGTGGATTTATGCAGCCGATATTTTTTACATAAATCTTTAACCCGCAGACCATGTCGATGATCATCGATAACTTTAACTTTATCCTTTAAAAACAATCTATTTCTTTTACACATTTTGATATTCGTAGCAAAAATTACTTCACACAACTTACTCTCATGATATCAAACAAAACCATCAAAAGAAGAAAAATAACGGTACATTTTTATTTATATTCTTTTTTAATAACTTTCTGGTAGCAATTATGTTTCTTACAGTAGTTTTCGCTTATAGTCACATTTAGAATTGCACAGAAATTGTGGACTATATCGCTAATGTGACTATTAGCCTAATTTTTTTTCTATGCTACGCAGAGGTATATAAAAGAATTTCCATACAATCCAATTGTGTCAATTACAAAGCAATGTTGTATTTAAAAGGCACATTTGTGTGGCATTTTATGCAACAATGTTTTGTTCTAAGGACATGATCTTCTACTAAACAGTAGATGGAGGTTGAAATTTAGATTTACTTTTTGGTTTATGACTTAAATAAATAACTAAAAAAAATCTGTTGACAATTTTTGTGACTATAACACGAATTGTTTGCATACAATTTGGATTTTGACTACCACAAAATTGGTGCATATATGTCAAATATGACTGTATAGTAAATGGACTATATCGTTAACTTTCTGAATGAAATTAAGTTCAAAAGTCACAAAAAACATTAATAATATGGACTTTATAATTAATGTGACAATAAGCGGTAGTGACTATAAACGAAAACTACTGTATTTAATTTCACATTTGTTCGTTATACCGAGCACAAAATAGAATTTTTGTTCGTTATATAAGGTACTCAGTAGAAAAATATTGGATGTTCGTTAAATGCCATGTAGTGTCCATACGTAACCCTGCGTGTGCGAATCAAAGTCGCACTTTACTGAATTTCTTTGTATTATATTATATTTTTTAATTTCTGATTTCGCCTCAAATATTTGATCATCCAGTTTTCATCATATTTCGACGTTTTGAGGTCCTGTTACTAGATGCTGAAAGTAGAATTGGTTTATACGTTCAGTTCTGTTATGCATCAGCTGTTCTGTTTTCCTCTCAATTGAAACTCATTACTTTTTTGAACTCGAGATTGTTGTATATTTCGTCAGAAGAATATCTAATGTAGCGAAAAATGCAAGAAACTCGATTTCGAAAAAAATAATGAGTTAGGGCATTTCTATATTAAGGAAACGATATGTATTAATTTGTTGTGATATTTTGCTTACAAGTTTAATAAATTCTACAGGTTTTTAGCTGATTCCTTTCACAGAAAAAGTAACTGGAAAATATTTTATACAGAAAAGAACGACACAGAACGTCAACGAAAAGTAAAAAGTAATAAGGTATTCTCTCTTTTAGCGATGATGTCAGTATGGATGGCTATGGGTGTGATTAGAGATCAGAGATCTAAAGGAAAGATGTTGAACTCACTTCAGAAGATGTCGTAAGATAGTGAATCAATTCGGCTTCGGTAGACTTCGGAAATAAATTTGTCACAAAATTGTTTTTTCAGCAAATTTTAAATGTCTCAAAATAGTGTATAAATTTAGTACGACAGATTTCAAAAATGTTCGAAAATGAAATTTTCACAAAATTGTTTTTTTTTTCTTAACAAAGTTAAAACTACTTAACCGATCAAGTTTAGAGTCTTATCTATTTTTAACTACAAAAGAAACACGCCTATTGCAGTCAGTTGGACTAAAATCGTATGATTCGTTCGAGAGATATCGCTGCCGAAAATTTACAAAAAATCTTTTTGTTTTTCGAAAAACTTCAAAAGTCTATCAAATCGATTTTTAGATATTCAGTGAGTTTTAAATACTTATAAAGAGTGTCGACTGCAACAAATTTTACCAAAATCTGTAGCTTAGCGGTAAGTTCCAGGGATGGCCTGCAAGGTAAACCGATTCCTATTTTTTCCTATTAAAGAAAAAACAAATAAAAATTAAAATACGAGAAATAACGAAAAATATTTATTTGACATTCAGACAAGCAAATATTACTCAAAATTAAACAATAACTTTATTTTTGTTTGTTTATTAATGTAATAAATTTATTAAATCAAATATACAGGCATATTTTTTTTAAATGGATAAAATTATTTGAATTATTCGAGTTATTCGAACAATTTAAAAGCCTTATGCAATTGATGGAGCCATACATATGTATGTTTCAAAAATCATATAATTGTATACTCTAGCAAATACAAATGTATTCAGTACTTAAGTATTTAGCAAACTTATCCCTGCAGAAAATGCGAACAGTTAAATTGTGGTGATTTGCTAATGACGTTGTCAGTAGTGCTATTGACCAGGTGTACCCCAGCCAATGTAATCATCTATTGACATTTAACATTAGCTTGATTGAAAATCGACCACTAGACTGTAGCACTACTGACTAACCAGTTCTTTTGGGACCACATGGAGACATTGGCACCAGAGATTCACTAGTAAATTTTAGGAGCTCTAGTATACAAAATCGATATTTCCTCGCTCGTTGGCAATAGTAAAATTATAGTGATTTTCTAGTGACATAGTCAATAATGCTACTGATTAGGTGTAGCCCAGCCAATGTAATCGCCTATTGACATATAACATAGGATTGTCATTGAAAATCTACCAGTAGACTTTAGCACTATTAAGAAGGTAGTTCTTTTACGACCATATGAAGATATTTGAACCAACGATTCACTAGTAGAAGTTTTTGGTGACCCTCGTCTACATATGTTTATTTAATATTATTGCACAGCATAATGAAAAATAAAAACAAACTATTGACGCGTTCATTGACAATATCACCAGAAATAGACGTATCTCTACTCGCACATAAAAGGAAAGTTGTCGACATTTTACATAGTGCAATTGTCGCTGGAGAAAGAGTATTGACACAGAGACATATGGTTCTAGGCTGACTAGAGGGTATTAAAACATAACTACAACAAATATAATAATAAATATGTATGTACTTGCAATACGACCACATTAATATTTATACAATAATCGCAATATTTCAAATAAATACAACTAATAAAATAGCAACAACTTATTAGGCAGATGTGCAGCCAAAAACTTAACGCCACTATGGCAGCCAAAAATAAAAATTAAAAAAAATTAAATAAAAACTGCATGTGTATGAAAAATTTCAGCAGCTAATCTAACGCAACCCGCAGTTTTATCATACCATACATACATATGTACACACATACATACATACACACTCGTATATATTTTGTTGCTTTTATTATCAATGTTGCTGCACATTTGGCACACAAAAGTGGCAAACTATTAAAGAGAACGGACCACAACAATAAGAACAAAGGCAACGTGAGACAAAGCAAGACAAATGTAAAACAAAAGTTATGCGTACAAAATGCAATAAGCCAGCCACTTCAACAACATGATATAAAATTTGTAATGACAACAACTTGGGGCAATGATGCTCATGAGGACAATAACAACTCAAACATGTGCGCGCACGCACACACAAATCCATCAGCAACGACAACAACAAACATTCGTAATACAAACAGCAGTTGGATGGAGTGCTAAATACCAAAAGCGCCAAGTTTGCACACACATTTATTTATATGTACAAAAGTTTTGTGCAACAACAACAGCATGGCAAGAGTACAACAGAACAGAGTGGCCAGATGAAATGGCAATCAAC
Source organism: Tachina grossa (assembly GCA_949987645.1). Taxonomy (NCBI): domain Eukaryota; kingdom Metazoa; phylum Arthropoda; class Insecta; order Diptera; family Tachinidae; genus Tachina; species Tachina grossa. The sequence goes on from OX465275.1 coordinate 35,848,253, forward strand.
AGTAAAATACGGGAGGAATAGAAATCATGTAATAATACTTGCATTTTAGATGCAGAAGCAAAATCACTTTTAGTTGCAAGCAAATGGTGCAAATAAGTATTGTAGATGTATGTAGCAACCAACACACAACAACAAATCATATAAAATTAAAATTTCTTATACTAATTTAATATACGCAATACAAAAAAAAAAAACATTGGAGAGTGGAAAGTGCAAATGTTTGGAACGCTGAAATAACTGTGTGTTTTTGTGTCACTAAGCTCACACGCTGACAAAGTTTTATATTAAAGCGAATACATACCCAGCAAAAAATGGTGCTTCGCTGAAAGCACCTATATAAGTGCTCTTTTGGTATGCAAGTGCTTACCCGATGCAAGAAATTTTGCATGATTTTTATATGGGATTCCTCGCGTAGAAGCTCTGCCACGTCGATCTAAAATGTGACTTTTGCATGCCTACCGGAGTGACCTGAATTCAGCAAAAATATTCGTCTACTAAAAAAATTTGCTCTTTATTTTTTTACTTTTTGTTCGCGCGTTGAATCAGGAGTCGATCCCAGGATTTCCGTATGTTAGGCTAGAACACTACCCACTGAACTACCGAAGCACATATTTATTTTTGTACACAATTCTATTTTGTATACAGGTAAACGAGAGAGGATGAGAGTTTGAATATAAACAGCCGACTGACTTCGTAGTGTTTGTGTTAAATTTCGTCATTCGCTTACGTTATTGCATCCTCGTAAGGCAGCGGGAATGCACTGAGTGCTTTTCCGCGCTTCCGAAGCGCTTATTTTTGTGTTTTATTAAACTACACCTTCCAAAATGTTTTTATGGAAGGGATATAAGAAACCGAAATAGTTAGAAAAAAAAACAGAAAAAGAAGCTATAAAAATGCAAAAGAGACTTAATAATAAACAATTTGAATTGAAATTAAAATCAAAAATCAATTAAAAACGTATTTAAGTCAATTAAACTTTTGCTTAAAAATTAATAATTTTTGCAATAAACAACTGTAATTGAAAATAAAACCTAAAATCAACCAAAAATGTATTTAAGTCAATTAAAAATTTGTTTAAAAATTTTATTAATTACAAAGTTTAAGAGCTCAAATAGCGTAGAAAGTATCACAGGATCGTCAAACATCCAAAAGTGACACAAATGGCCCAATTGTGCCACATTTTGCATAACTGATTCAAATTCCCGATTATGCCAAAGATGCAAATATCTGGCAACTATTATTATTAACTGAAACATTAGTTGAATGTACATGTATGTGTTAATACAAATTTACACACAAATGACCAAATCACTGCAGCAGTAGTGCAAATCAGCTGAAGAATTGATTCAAAAGGGTTAATGCACGTTTGCTCATAAAGTATACGAAACTATTTTGGAATAGTTCCTTTCAGCTCAAAATACAACTAACTAACTACTTCAAACCTTTGATTACATTTTTTGATGCAGTTTCTTCTGTTTCAAAAACTACTTTTATTTTTGGAGATTTTTATTTAAGCTGGTATCCGATTTTTTCTCTTCTATAACTTTTATACTTTAAAGAATTTTTTCTGTTTTGAAAATTTTGCCCATTTCCCTGATTATTTTTACTTTGTTGACAGCATTTTTCTGCTTTTGCGATTATTTACGTTATACTGCACATTTAAAAAAAAATTCTGCTCTACTAATTTTTGTCATTGCAAAAAGATCCCTTAAGCCTGTTCTAGCGTTTTACGTGTTAGACCCTTGCACAAGACCACTTACAAGAACTTTTAAGACATGAGGGTAGTCAATTGTCTCACTCTGCATTACTTTCAGCTAACTTAAATTTGACTTTTTTTAAATCACCTAGTAGTCAGTAAATAAAAAAATTGTTTGTGGGGTTCGAACATGTATTATCACATGTTGCGTAATCAACATGTGTAAATTATTTTCATTTATAAGTACACACATATGAGTTTGTAAAGGCTGTGATACACTATCATACAAAGTCGTACGATCCACGAAAAAAATACAACGCCGGTATGATGGAGTTTATGAAAATTTTCAAAAGACAATAACAATTCATCACACCAGGGTTGTATATTTTCGTAGATCGCACGACTTTGAATGATAGTGCATCATGGCCTTAATTAAAATTTATAGGACGAATTCTTGTAATACAAGGAATTTTGGCCACCTGGGTATTATCATCTATCATACACAAACGTCAGCTGAAGAAATATAACAACAGTATTTTTATTTTCATGTGCGTGCATGTGTCAAATGAACACTAACGCACATTTTCATACAAAACTTAAGAAATATTTAAAGCGGCAAAAGCAACAACTATAATAAGAAAATCAACCAAAAAGACATAATAAGGCGGCTTTTTGTCGCCAATACATTCTTACTGAAAGTAATACGAAATATGCAAAACAAGTGCCAAAAAAAACGCAAATGCAACAATCCCACTATTGCATTTACAGTTTGCAGCAGGGATGGAAAATGCTGCACCATCACATATATATATATATATATATATATATATAGCAGTATGTACATTTTACAGTACCTTTTCTTTCAAGATAAATGCTTCATGGTGCTTGTAATAATAAAAGCTGTTGTAATTAATTGTCATCTAAGACCAGCCACGTATGCATAAAATAGCAGCATAATGTCATCACTGCTTTTAGCTAAAATCGAAAGTGTGAAAGTGAAACCGATTATGGCCATGAAGCTATTTTTTTCTATATTGGATGAATAAATAAAATGAAATGAAATGAAAAAATAAAATAATTGAACAAGTTAAAAACCGTAGTGTTAGGTACTTTAAGGGTCCTAAATGTGTCCCAATTGGTCACGTTTCTGAAATAAAGAGTACCATACCAGTATGGTGTGGCACGTGTGCTCTTCCTTGTCTTACTAAAATGACCACTAATCTTCTCAAGAAAGGCATATTATTAACATCCTACTTATATAATTTCATAAACTACATTTTAGAGCAATTTTTCAAAAAAAAAAAAAATAAAATAAAAAAATTCCAAGGATTTGGAATCCTGATCCATTTAGCGACTGCTGTTTAATAGCTAACAGTGCTCTGTTATGTGCTAAAATTGCTATGTTAGAAATTTCGGCTCCTGTCTCTGCTAGTTAAATTCAAATTTATCGTCACACACACTTTTTTATGCTAAAAAAAGTACTTTTCTAAATTAAGATATTTCTACGTTTAAGAAATCTTTATTTTCCATGCCTGCTGTGCTCTACAACATTAAGAACTATAGACTTCTGTTGCAAAGTCCAAGCAAAAAAAGCGACATGAAAAATAATCTAAATAAAAAAAAGGAATTGAAATTTTGTTACAACTGCTAAAAATTCGAAATTCTTTAACAAAAGTTTATTGCTATTTCTTTTTTATTAGAACCGACACATAACAATCGAACTTTTGAACGGCCATACAAAGTCCAACAAAATCGGAAAACTTTATTGCAATGAATAATAGAAAAAAAGTCAATCGAAGAAATGAATGAAAATATTTGTTCATAAAAATGTAGTGCAGAAAAGATCCTTGTATACACATACATACATATGTGTATATGTACATGCATATGTATGTATATGTATGTGCATCTCTGTGTATATGTATGTATGTACATATATTGACAGGGCGCCCCATTTGCAAATTTAAATTTTTGTCAATTTAAAATTACATTTTTGAAATAAGTTTGTTTGACCTTTTGAGAAATTAAAACAAATATTTGATTTAACTCAAATTTCTTACGAGGAAAATGTCAATGCTATTTTTGCTTTTGCTTAAATATATTTTTTTTAATGTATGTAATAAGTATACTTATACATATGTATGTATAGATATATGTATGTATGTTTATTCACACACACACACCAGCACGCTTACACAGATTTGTGTGTATGTATTTAAGAGATGCTAACTAGGGATGCCAATACCACGGTGCAGACACCAATAATCACGGGATTTTTCCGTAGCAGATCTCAAAAATTAAGAATTGTTTTTAATCGAATTTTAATCGGTTGTATTTTTAATTCTCAATTCGTTTGTATATTTTTATATTGTAAAATTGTTAAAAAAAATTCGGTTCGAGAGGGTACAGATGCTTTTTGTGCAGATTTTGTGATTGTAAGGACTGTGAAGTTTTATGTCACAGACCATATAGCCAATTAAGCAAGTACTTATTGCAGGATTCTAGAACCACTGGCAATGTTGAGATTCCTCAAGAGAGCAGGTATATACCTGGTCGCAGTGTCCGTATAATTACATATATATTTAATTCATTCATTCGACGGTTAAAATATTCCACAAACTTTTCGCTGATTTAAAAAAATACAAAGTTTTCATGTTTTCTTATCCAAATATTCAAATGGGGGAGGGAAGAATTGGGAACATAAAATCCTTTTTTATATTAAGTACAAAAATAAACTTCCAAAGCGACTATATGCTTCTACATATTTTTTTTTTTTGCCTCCTCCACTAAAATCAGTCGCTAGAACCTTTTATAAAAAAATTGTGAAAATATTTAATTTTTGGTAAAAACTTCATTTTTGAAATACATATATTAATTTTTTTGAAAACAAATTTTGAAAAATTTTATTTTTTCTTAATTTATTTTTTGAACAATTAAAATTTTTTGGAAAAAAATACATTTCTTTGCAAAAATTTTATTTTTGAAAAAATTACTTTTTTTATATTAATTCTTTGCAGAAAAATTTTTTGGGAAAAATATTGTTTTTTAAAAAAAATTCTTTTGTGAAAAAAATTTATTTTTACAGAGTTATTTATTCAAGTTCTGAAGGGCTTATTATCATTATTATTATCACTCTAATTTTACCAAATCGAATCTTTTTTCGATTTTATCGTAAGCGAAATGTATCGAAAATGTACATTTTTATTGAAATTAAAATTTTATGGGCCTACCTACCCATGTTTAAGAATTATCAAAACGACAAAATTGTTGATAACTTTTAAGATACAGGCTGTAAATTTTATCGCAAGCGACAATTTACGTACAAAAACAAATTCGAATATTTTAAAAAACCTTCTCCTGAAAATTTTAATTTTTGTCGCTTACGATAAAATCGAAAATAAGGGTCTAAATATTCGCCATTATATACTGTCATAAATTTATACTCGATGTATTTTCCGCACTCTGATTCTCTTACATTCATTCATTCTTACATTTATTATTTACATGCTTTAAAAACAATACACCTGCATGCAAAAATAATTGTAAAGCTCTTTCTTTTTTTTTCGACTAATTGAATTCAAATTTATGTAATTAACGTTTCCTAAAATTTTGCATGCATTTCCCAAGTGATTGATGATCTACAATTACCAGACATTAAGTTTAATGCTAAATTAATCGATGATCTTAGTTAGTTAGAATTTCAAAAACTTTTTGCAGCAATTAGTCTGCAACGAGGATGTATTTTTTTCAAACTTGCAAGAATTTCGTATGAATAGTAAGTGCAACATGCATGCATGCAACCAAAATTATTGGCAGCAACATTAATAGGTAAATAAAATTGTTGAGATTTTTTAAATTTCATTATGTTGCGATCATGCAAACAGTTAAAATAAAATAAATACATACATACATTCAACGCAAATTATTGCTTGTGATTAGTGGATTATTTTTATTTGTATTTTTATTTTTTAAAGACGTCAGATTTCTATAAAAGTTTTATAGGTATGACACGAGTGTGAAGAAACAAAGAAAATTTCTTTATGGAGATAAAGTTTATAGTTTTTTTTTTATTAATATCTTTGGTTGGAAGTAGAATTTTTGGTTGAAATTTAACGAATTTTTTATCTATGGTTGAAAAATCAAAACAACGTAAATATGAATGTTTTTGTGCCTCGTGTGTCTACAATGTCTACAATTAGATAAATGAAATTATCGTTTCGCGTTTTATGTTTTATGATGGGAAATATTTATAAAAAGCGAAAATAGCTTAATAAGTATAAAAACTTTACAAGCATTGAAAATTTTGCGTATAATTATTTAATTTTTTTTTTTTTTCCTAAAACTGTAACTTTTCAATGATACACATCAGTCATTTAATCACTTATAAAATGGATATTTATTAAGGTTTTAAGAATTAAATACAATGACTGCTATTATGAATGACGTCGCCGAAGCAAGTCACGTTGACGGCTCAGTACCCGCATTATCGTAGTCACTAAGGACAGATATTGATGTCGGACACTTGGTAGTTTCAAAGGTGACTTCCAACCACCGCCGTGTTAAAGTGGGACTTTTTGTCGACACAACCTTTGAGAATAACTCAAAAAATATATTAAAAAATCACCCCTAGAACGAAGTTTATAAAACAAGAATTAAATTTTTTGCCACGCCTCAAAATACAGTATTTTTTTTTTTTGTTATTTATAGCAGCACTATTTACGATTTTTTTTTTTTTTTGTAAAATGTCTTGAATAATTTTTGCCATATATGGAATTGCAATTTTTTAAGCGGATTGTATTAGAGGTCATAAATATAACCCAATAGATATTTTCGCTGAAATAATTTTGGCAATGGAAATAATCAATTGAAAATTCAATTTTGGTCACTAAAGAGGTTTTAGCTAAATAATTTTGGAAATTGAAATAATCGATTTTGAAAGTATCATTTATTTTTCTTACTTATAAATAAAATATTATTATTGGTAGTAAATTTTAATTTTGCTACAAAGTTCTATGACATTAAGTTGGTTTCAAAAATTTTAAGAGAGATAAATACAAATAATAACAGTACACGTATGAAATTTATTTTCTTCATATGAATACCTGAGACTACTCCTAATATACATTTGTGTCCTGCACAAGAGTATTTATAAGACTTTTCAAGACATGAGAGATTTTTTCCAATGCTTTACTACAGCGAAATATTCTAAAAGAATCGCTAAACAACACTGTTGGCAAGAAAAACCACCGAAAAAAATTACTTGCCAACAGTGTTGCTTAGAGATTCTTTCAGAATATTTCGCTGTAGTAAAGCATTTGAGAAAATCTCTCATGTCTTGAAAGGTCTTATAAATAGTCTTGTGCAGGACACTAATATACATACATACATACTAGAGCCCTGCGCAAGACCACTTACAAGAAATTTTAAGGCATGAGGGATTTTTTAAATGCTTTACTACAGCGAAGTCTTCTAAAACGAACGCTAAGCAACACTGTTGGCATGAAATTTGTTTCTGTTATTGCAGGTAGAGGACCAAAATGACCACCAATCTTCTAAAAAGATTTCACTGAAAGATCGTATCTGTCAAAATCGATTATTAAAATTTTCTAAATTATTTTAGAAAATTTATAAAAATTTCCTCACATTCCGGACCCTTAAGATTACGCCTCCTATATGGTGTACTGCATGCCCAATTCCATATCCATATTTGACCAAAATGACCACCAATCTTCTAAAAAAAATTCACTAAAAAATCGTATTTATCAAAAACGATTATTCAGTACGAACACATTTGCGCAATTGAAAGAAAATCCAAAGACCTTTTTTAATACGTGTACTTAGGAATTCATTGATTAAGGACAAGGTCCTGTGATGTGCCGACTTTCGTATGGAATTATGTCATGAGTAATAAACAAAAATTGCCGTAATTCGCAATTACGTGCTAATAAGCTCATATAGATTTTTCGCAGATATGCAATTGCATTTTTTTTTTCTTGTGTGACGTATTAATGCTTGGACAAGATATTTATCCGTTTCGGAACTTTTTATGAATTTTGGCATCGATTTGTTAGTGCATATTTTTACCCCCCATTTCGAAAAAAAAATATACAAATTTTATTTAAACTTATTAAAATTTCATTTTCGAAATAAAATTTTAAGTTTTAAAAAAAAATTTAAGGCGCTATCTGGGTTAATATGCTTACAAGTTAAAGCGTTGGTAAATTTTTTTTTCGCCATCTAAATCGGTTTAAATATTTTTTTTTTCTTGTAGTGTTACGGACGTTAGTTCAAATACAAATTCAGTTTTGCTATTTGTGACGGACTCTGCCCCGAGTACAGGTTTAATGAACATTGACTGAAACTTAGAAACAATTTTTATTTGAAATTCTAGGTCCATATTGAGATATTTATAGCTATAAAAATTATAAATAAAAATCTTGTCTTATTTATCCAAAATACAGTTCAAAAGCCTGAGTTCTGATATCGTGATCTTTTGAAATTGAAGTTAAATTGTTATGAGAGCATCCAATAAAAATTAATTTGTATTATTTGTTTTAGCCAAAATTTGTATGAAAATTTTGTTTTAACCTGCACTTCAAACGCAGTTAGTTATTCTTTGTTAATTTTGTTTCCTTTTTTGTGTATTTTTTTTTTTTTTTTTTTTTTTGTCTCATTTTATATGCAAATGTTGTTGAAGTTTTGAACTAAAAATATATTTTCATTTACAAATAAACCAATTTATTTTATTTGTAAGAGCATATTTGTTGACTTTTTAGCGCATATTTTTAAGTTTTTGCTGCATATTGAATGCGCATAAAACACTTTTTTTAGAGCATATATCTGGTTTCCCTGCTTATAACTTTACTGTAGTAAGCCCACGAAAATTTCTTACAGTGCACCGATAGTGGGCATATTGACTTAAGTAGTAGTATAAATAGGTTTGTATGTTTTTAAGAGCTAATCTACGGAAGCACCAGTGCAATTTCCAATATTTTATTTGGAAAAATATAGAATGCGGCCCTCCAAAGTGCATAGGGTACGTACAGCCTGTCCCATTATCTCGACAGAAAACGTTTGATGGATTACTTAAATTGAAAACAAAATCAATTTTTTTTATTTTATTGTCGTTTTCAATACAAGTTGTCGATCGAAAGTTTTCTGTCGATATAATCGGACCAGGCTTAGCATATACTCATGGGGCGTTAAGCCCTCTATACCCACAGAAAATATTTATTATCATTTTAACATAGATCAAGGCGCATTCAGTAGCAGGTCACCTTATCAGCACAGCTGATAGTCAGTTGACTGAACCCATCCCTAAAACTCCATATAAAATAGCATAAAATCTGACAGTTCAAAATACAAATAAAAATAATCCTACAAAAATTGTGCCAGTTGGTATTAATTAGAGATGTGCAAATGTCCTGATTTTATCGTGTCACGCGTGAGTCACGCGTGATTCACGTGATCCGTGATCAAATATTACAACTATTCACGCGTGAGTGCGTGAGCGTGACTGAAAAAAAGTTACTGGTGCGTGATCGTGCGTGAGATTTTTTTAATAATCACGCACGAATTCTCACGCTCTCACGAGATAACATTCCTGCATTTATTATTATCTTATAATGTGAGACATTTTTAGATTTTAATTGAACTATAGTGAATTTTTAATCAGAAATAATTTTTAGTCAGGCTTACTTTTAGTTCAGTAATTTCAATTCTTTTATTGAATGAAATATTTTTATTAATTAATGTGAGTTTCTAAAGAAGAGAAAAAAAATTAAATTAGACTTTTAAGCTTTTAATAATAAATGCATATACATATGTATAGTAATATGTATGGTAGTATGAGCTTACAAACATAATGAATACCACCCAAAACAAAATGTTTCGAATTTTTCTGAAGACAGACTTGTCGTACCGAATTCGTTAGTACCGACATATCGTTACGAAGTCGTGTCAACCATTTCATACAAAAATTGTTACGATTTCGGTAATATTTCGGTGCCGTAATCGGAAGATTTTGTCCACCAATCGTTACGAATTCTTTACGAATTCGGAGCATTTTGTTTGATGGGTACATACAGCTTTGTAAGTATGTATGTATGTTTCTTAGATACCCTGTAGGAAGTATCAATTGAGAAACATTACTGATTCAACAGTGCCTTTGTCAACAATACTACTGACGAATTGTACTGCAGAAAATGTTTTTTGCTTTAGGGGCCGTCCATATACTACGTAACGCTGTAGGGGGGAGGGGTGGGGTTCGAGTTTTGTTATGATTGGTTATGGTAGTGAAAATGTTACGCAACAGAAAAATTTTAGAAATTTGTATGTTTTCTCATATAATATGCTTTTCTCATTTATTTGATTATCATTTATTTAATTGATCATACGTCTTACCTTCACATTTATATTTAGTGCTATCATGAATAAAATTCCGCGTGAAATTTTTCACGGGGAACAATTCCAACTAATAGCAAATAATAGGGAAAACAAAAAATTCTAATTGGAAAAGGGAGAAATTTCACGCGGAATTTTATTCATGATAGCCCTGATTATGTATGTATACATACATACATGTGCGGAATGTCAATTTGATATACGAGAATTCGAATTCGCATATTTAAAATGATATCCGCAAATACGAATATTTAAAACAATATTAAATTAACTTTGCTTTATTTTAATTTACATTGTAAATTTTACCAAAACACGAGCATACATATATACATAGATATGTACATATGTATATGTAAGAACCTATTTTTGAACCCAAAAAACATGCAAATTATATTATAAATATACTTTTTCGTGTGCGTGCGTGATCGTTATAAGTTGCAAACCACTCGTGCGTGATTAAAAATATTTTATTCGTGAGCGCGCGAGTTACGTCAGACTCAACGCCGACTCCAACAAAATTCAATATTAATTGGAACAAATAACAAAAGTTCAATAGCCCAACTTTAGCTGACGCTAAGTTGTGCTAAATAAATACGCAACTACTTTACTTTGCATAAAAGTTGTGCAATTGATAACCAAGCATTACGAAAGAACGTTGTTGATACTTCCGTAAGAATAAGCATTTATTATTTTATAGTAATAAGCATTTTTGATTAATTATAAATAAATTTAACAAAGTAATTTTAAGCAGTATTAATCAAACTATTAACAATGAAAGTTTAACTAATAAAACTTAAGTTTTGTTTTTTTTATTCCTGAAGGAATATATACACATAACTCGCGTGATCGTAAAAATTTTCAAAATCATTCGTGCATGAAAGTGCGTGAGTAAAATATTTTTCTGCGTGAGCGTGCGTGTCGTGAGTCAGAAAACACTCATGTGCACATCTCTAGTATTAATACGCTTTGTCGTAGATATATTAAAGCAAAAATTTGTAGGATTTTTCACTCAAAAGAAAAGCAGAGCCGGTTACCGGTTGCACTAATCGGGCTGTTGAAATCAGCGATGCCAACTATTTATAATCAAAACGCGCTACTACCCTTCTTAAAACGCGCTAGAACGCGCTAGGTTACAGCATTGTCAAATATTTATAGCAAAAACGGGCTATTTTCTACGCGCTAAATTAAATTTCAATAAAAGTCGATGTATGTATTAGTACTCGTATCACACAATTAATTTTTCAGATTTTGCAATATTTCTTCCTCGACATTATGTTTTAATAAACTAAAATCATTTAATACAAAATCAGAATCGCCTTCCAAACAATCGAAATCCTTCGTTTTTACTTTTAATTTATTTGTAAAACTTTGTAACAACATATAAATTGTGGAATAGTTTTGCGATTCAAATGCTTTTTGTACTTCAGCTATAGTAGATGCTTTGTAATTTATGCTAATTTCTTGGGTCATTGTATTTAGGACATATTTTTAGTTATAAAATTTCAAAATATTTGCCATTACAGTATTAAAATGCGTTGAACTGAAATGGTGTTATTGACTTTATTCAAAACGCGCTAATTTAGTGCTTTTTTATTAAACGCGCTAAGACGGAAATAAGCGCGCTTGGCATAGTTAAAACGCGCTAAATCTAGCGCGTAACGCGCCAAATTGGCATCACTGGTTGCAATAATCGTTGGTTGTACAATTCGACCTCGCACTGTGATAACAATCAAACAAACATACGGAATATGTCAGCAGAATGTTTTGATATGCAGACGATGATTAATTTCAATATATGTATATAAAAGTGAAAATTTTTGCTCAAATAAAATTTCCTTGACATCTTTATTATTTAAACCAAATATAAAAAAATGTACATATGTATACTCAAATATGCACATGTGTAGTTGTTTGTTTTTTATTATTATTATTATAAATAAGACATCTGTTTTGAAAAATTGCAATTAATAAACAACTGCAAATATGAATTCGAATATCCACACAAAATATAAACAGAATAAACACAAATGCAAGCGCATAAAAACAAGAAACAGTTGTACAATTTAAAAGAGAATTTTATAGTGTAATTAATTATTCAGTTTAAACTATTTTTAGCCATATTTCTAATATTTATATCGATCGCACTGGCAATTATGAGCCCAAGGAAAATAAAAAATAAATAGCGTAATTGGCCAGTAAAGCAAATAAACAGCTATTAAAAGTATTCGAGAATTATTATAAACGGATAGAAGATGATTCGTCCAATCGTTTTCCATTTTTCAACGGTATTATTCCAACTGTTAAAATTTTCATCCCTGTGTAAGATGTTGTACTACAACTGCAACATGATTGTATATCATGTCGTATAGCACAAGCTCCGCACGAACTCAGACATGTAGGAGTTGGAGCTTGTCTCGAATATGTTGTATTACTTTTATTGTTTTTGTTGTGCTTTGTTTGGTTGGCCGGTTTTTTAATTGTTGGCGGCGGTTGAGGCGGCAAAAGAATTTGTTGCCTGCTAATTAGTGTGTGATATTTTTATGAATGAAATCGGTTTGCACTTAAGCCTACATACAGTACACGGCATGTAAAAAACCACATGCGCATGTGGTTCTGACGTAATTTTGACGTCATCACGATGCTACATTTGCTACATGCCGTGTATTAGCAAAATATGTACATGTACATATTATTAACATGCTTACAGACGAGCTGCCACAGAAAATGTCTTCCGTTCGGGTACATGTGCCACATATGTATTTTGGAACAAAAATACTATAAAAATTTTACGGCATCTAGCCAATACTAGTAATTTTAGAAAATGCAACAAACATGCTAAAAATTCTCGTGACGTCATCGCTACATGCGCATGTGGATTTTTACATGCCGTGTACTGTAGGCCTTATGTATATATAAATATTCCATCAAGATGTATGTATGCATGTGTGTATGCATGTATATAAATGTGTACCACTTATATTTGTATTGCTGATATGGGAAGCATTTCACATGCTACAAAATTTTATAGCATGCTATAATTTTTTTGGTATTAGAAGTACATAATAAGGGTTTTCATGAGAATATTCAAAAGTCTCACAAACTGTGCAATTGTGCATTTTTGCACTCTCGTAAATAATGTGTCAAAAATTGTATGGAAATTTATTTACACAAACCTGATTAATTTGCCCAACAATTTTCACTCGTAAACTTAAGCTGTGCAATTGTGCATTTATTAAACTACAACTTTTTGGTTTTTTTGCTTCCTTGAGGCATTTTAGATGCACACACACACACTTTTTATTTTTATAGAAATATGTACAGTGCGCTCGGGAAAACGTCAACTAATTAAAACCGCGAGTGTTGATGTTTAACAAATTGTTGACGTTTATGAATGTAGAAACTTTTAATAAAAACATATTGATAGTGTGCTTTAAAACGTTTTTGTTGACTTTAAACTAAAACGAAACATAAACAAATACAAGAAAAAGAACAAAAATGCAACTGAACATAAAAAAGACAACACAAGAGATGCAGTTTCTTTTCTATTACATACTTATAAGGGGAATACCCAAATTCTGAACTAATTTCATAAAATAAATGTGTGTGTATGATCAAAACTGTGTATTTTAACTGTTGTTTAATTCAAAATTTTGATTTATTTAAAGTTGACGTTTTAGAGCTTTGTGGTTTGGTTGTTTGGTTGACGTTTTAGAGTAGACAATATAAAAAATTAAGGGTTGACGTTTTGGAATGTTGACGTAAACTAGTGTTGACGTTTCCCCGAGTGCACTGTATATAAATATGTACATATTTAGTTTAAAAACTGCTTGAAATTTAATTTTTTATTTTTATTATAGTGATTTTTTTGACATTTCATTAAAATTTACTTAACTGTTTGCGCAAAAGTTGAAAAGGGGCTTCATGAAACAAGTCTCGCAAATTTGCCCAATTGCATAAATGGGAATTTTAAGAGTTCTCATGAAAACCCTTAATATGTTATTTGAATTTTTCAGACCTTTATATCGTTAGCTTAAAGGAAGACCTACATACCTATTTTGTTTAATTTTTATAAGAAAAAGACAAAACTTTATAAACATTTTCAAGTGATAATGAAGTAGCGTATTGATTTTTTTTTATTTAGAAACGATGCTTAAATGCTTAAATGAATGATGTATTTTTATATAAAACATAATAAGTGAAAAGCCAAATTTGAATGATTTTCTTAGTTCGTCTGCTCTGCCTGCTCTGCTTGTCTAATTTATTTTTTAGAATTTCGCGTGACGTAAATTAGAATTTCTTTAAAAGGGGGATATCAACAAAAATGCAACGAATATACTATTTTCATTAGGTGTCCTTGAGGGTGGTGTTGACTGAAGTAGTTAGCACGTTGACTACAAAACCTTAGGTCCTAGGTTCGAGCCCGGTGTACGACAGCCATTAAAATAACAACACTACGCATTTTTTGATGTCCATTAGTGTCCTTTGTATCAGTTGTTGTGGTAAAAGTTCAAGTGATTAAGGCATAAGACACTGGGTCACTAAAACTACACCGGCTTCAGCAGATGCTAATCTTAATTTAACATCAGAGCGCCCTCTTTCGTTGTGTAGCAGAATCATCGGCTAAGTAAAATAACCAATAAAATGGCTATTAAACACAGCTTCAAAATTTAATACGCCTCATTTGACACCAGAAGGCGCTCCAACGCCGCATTATTAAAAAGCGTGCAAAACACAGAATTGTATAAGAATGAAGCTTTCCTCTATCTCCTTCATCTTCATACTTCACTATCACTATCCCTTCCTTCCCTATTTCTCTCACTAACTTCCCTTCAACAAGCAGGTATCACAAAGGGATCATTGTGTTGGATCTAAGTAAGCTGGACTATAAATTTCCCCCTTCCTTACCAGCAGCCTGCTAACCTAACCTAGGTGTCCTTGTTATAATATCAGAAAATTGAAAGAGTTAATTTTTTTAATTAATGCCTCTACAATTAAACTATTTTTTTAAAATATTTATTAACCTAAACTTCCTCAGGAAATCTATATTATATAGTTTTACAGCCTTATTTATAAAACTTATTAAGGCTTTATAAAGGGTTTTTAACACAAAGCCTTAATAATTTTTATAAATAAGGCTATTAATTTACAACTTTTTTCTTTCAATCACAAAAAAATTTTTTTTGCTATAATTCTAAATAAATTCAGTAAAGTGCGACTCTGACTCGCGCACGAAGGGTTCCGTACGAACACTAGATATGTAATTTAATACAAACTTCATCCTATATAATATATAGTTTTGGCATTTTTTTCGTTTTTGGGGTCTTTTCGGTTTTTGCGTTTTTTCGGTTTTGGCGATTTTTTTAAGTTTTGGCGATTTTTTTTAGTTTTGACACTTTATTTTCTACTATTGGCGATTTTTTCGGTTTTTGGCGTTTTTTCATTTTGGCGATTTTTTTTTTTATTTTTGGCGATTTTTTTCATTTTTGCGATTTTTTTTTTATTTAAAATTTTTTGGCGACATTTTCGCGTTTTGCCGATTTTTTTCGATTTTTTGGCGTTTTTTTCATTTTGGCGTTTTTTTTTCATTTTGGCGATTTTTTCGCATTTGGCGATTTATTTTAGTGTTAGATATTTTTTTTAATTTTTGGCGATTTTTTTCATTTTGGCGATTTTTTTTAATTTTTGGCGATTTTTTTTTTTGGTTTGGCGATTTTATAATTTTCAGTTTTTTTAGTTTTACCGTTTTTGAAAATTTCAAGTGTTTGCCTCTTACGGTTTCCAAGATATAGCAAATTGTTAAAATTACATAGTCAAAATTGCATTAACTGATGGACCACCCTTTAATTTTAATGTTTTTAAATTTTAGTGTTAATTGTTGTAGTCTGTATAAAAATACACTAATTTTACAAATTTCAAGTTTCAATATACATATGTTCATACAATTGTATGTATGTATATTAATTACATGGGATTTTAAAATTTTTCGTTGCTCGTTTTGGAACACCATTTAATTTTTAATTCTCATGTATTTGTTGTTGTAGCGGCCAAGGTTCTACATACTGTGTCCAAATTTCAGGTCCGTAGCTCTTACGGTTCCTGAGAAAATACCGTGTGACGGACAGACGGACAGCGTAGCGAAAACAATAGGGTTCCTTTTCACCTTGGGTGTATGTACGGAACCCTAAAAACAATGTTTGTCATAAAATTTTTTTAAATTATTGTACATATAAAGAGAGATTGAAAAATAAGTTTAAACAAATATTAATGCATATCGTTGCAGAAAACTCCAAGCAGCGTATCTAAAATTTTTAAAAGATTTCGGGATATAAAAATTATGCTCGGTACACAAATAACAAAAAATTTTAAATGAAAACGCCTTTATTGTTTTTCGAAATATTCCCCCTGATGATCAATACACTTTTGCATTCGTTCAAACCATTTCTCATAGAGTTTTTCAATTCCTCTTGAGGCACCTGCAAAACATGATTTTTGAACGCTCTAACTGGTTCTTCGGCGCTCGTAAACCGTTGACCACGTAGATTACCTCTGATATTCTGGAACAAGAAAAAGTCATTGGGTGCCAAGCCAGGATGATGAGTCATCAAATCGATGTTTCGACTGCTCAAAAATTCACTTGTTTGACGAGATGTATGATTAGTTTTACGAATTTCTCCGAAGACTTCCGGCAAACAAATGTTCGTGTACCACTCAGAATTGACAGTTCTACGTTTCTCAAGAGGAACAGTGGCCACATGACCCATCCGGCCGAAGAAACAGGCGACCATTTGCTTGGCTGTGCTTCTTCCACGAACAACTTTTATTAGATTTAGCTCGTCTTGGAATATCCAATCCCGATTGTTGTTCGGTGTCTGTGATTCCTCAACTGCCACGATTTTATACTTATATTTAATAATTTCCTTACACCACTTGACGCGAGCCTTTTTATTTAGCAATTGTTAAATTATGGGGTATCCAACGAGAACATATTTTTTTCCAACTAAGTGCCACTCTTAGAGCATTACGGGGTGATTATGTTCGTCATAATCGTTCTACTGAACATGGAATTGGCAAGCATTGTAAAGAAACTTGAAGAGACTGAAAGCGTTAAAAATGTGGCCTAGCCTTTGCATCATCTCAATGAGGACACTGCCGAAAATATTGCTTCAGTTAGTGAAAGTGTGGCTTATAGGCGATAGTGATAGCCGATTTTTTTTTTTTGACCTGCATAATCAAAACCAATTTTTATGATTATCTCTGCCCATTTATATAAATAATCCTCAAATCTTGGAAAAATTACAGCATAACATTATGAGCGCAAAAAAAAAGGGGGGGGGGAGGAAACAAACACCTTTTTTTAACGACCACCCTCTTACACATGGCCTAGCGAATCATTTTCTGTTACCACAGAGCAACCAGAAAACAGAAAAATAAGAAATAAAAATGTACTAACATGTACAATTAGTACAACATGTTGTCATTGCAAATACAACAGCACTCATCCATATGCATGATTTTGCCATGCCAACTTTGCAAAACGCATCATCTGCAATTTGCCAACACTAGTTTAGTGTCACTAGTCTTTTTTCCTCATTTCTTTTAAAAGCAATTTTATTTTGTGCATACAAATGTGCATGTACATATGTAGATTTGTAGTTTCTCTTTTTTGGATTGACATTGGAGTTGGGCAGTGGGGAAGTGAAGCATCTGCCTAAATCTCAAATAATCGTGAGCAATGTTTTTGCTTAAAATGTCTTTAGAATGCGGCATTAGTGTATATATGAAAAGCCAACACATTTATTTTTTCCTGCTTAAAAGTAGTTTTCCTAACTATGCTAATCCTCTGAGGCCAAAAAGATAGAAAGAAGCTACACACAAATGTTTTCAGCCGTTTTCATTAATTAAACTCAACTGTAAAGCAGATGAGACTGCTCGTAAATGAATCACTGTGGCTGCTAATGGAAATTTCACTGTGCTAAAGTGTATCATAATGGACCAAAATGGTGTCTAAGTAAGTCCGAGATTCCGACTGCCAACCTTACCTAACCTTACATAAAGTGCTTCACTGAAATAGGTATCACACAAATAAATGTCAAATGTGCGGTAGAAATATGGGTCATACGAAATATGGGTGTACGACTGTCGTTTTTATATTTCGTTACAAGAATTCATGTATTAAAATCTCTTTTATTTCCAGTAAATGTATATTTTCAGTAATTGTATGACTTAAATTGAATTCGTCTTATTGTTTTTTACAAAACTCTTATACAAAAAAAAAACACTTTTGTATTCTATTTATCACTTTCTCTTTTTCTGTCATCAAGAAAAACGTGAAAGTACTAATCTTTCTATAACGTGAACGAAAATTTAATTTCTAGCACGAAAGAAAAAATCACTCACAAGGTCATCCCTAGTTCACACTTGCAGATAATAATATCTACCAGACCCCTGCACAAGACCACTTACAAAAATTTTTAGGTCATGAGGGATTTTTCAAGTGCTTTACTACAACGAAATTTTTTTAAAAGAAACGCTAAATGCGGTTTCAGACTATAATACAAGTATTAATACTTTTGTGGAAAATGCAACGCTGACATGTTGAGTTGTTATTGTTTTTTGATATTTTTTTTAACAGAAATTAGATTAGGGAAGCATTTTCGTAAAAAGTATTAATACTTGTATTATTGTCTGAAACCGCCTTAAGCAACACTCTTGGCAAGACATTTGTTTCAGTTATTGCAGGTATAGGAGTAAAGAAGAAACAAGAAGTCTTCACGACATCGCTTGTAAACACTCATACATACGCTTGTAAAAAAACGTACATCAATACATCCACCGTGCTTCGCTTATTAAACGACATCATTTATTATTGGTTTAGAAAATATATGCTACGACAATACATTAAAAAAATACATATTTAAGCTTCAAGACTGTTTACGCAGCCCTCTAATATATCTACACATGTGTTGTTGCAAGTGTGAATGTATGATGATGCGTTGTGGTGTGATGGCAAATGTCGTCATTTCCTGCCACCATATTCATCATCCTAAATGTTTTCTTTTTTCATGTTTTCTTACATAAAATACATTTGTTTTTTCCTTGAGCCAAGAGTCGTTTAACATAAGGAAATATGTAAATGTTACAAGTAACAACAAACACAACTATAAATTTTATTTCAGAAAATACTTAAAAATGTTTTTTCTTTTTTTTTATTTTGCTAAATTTTCATTGAAAAAAATCCTTGATTTGGATTTTTGTGGCAATTATATTATGAACTAATGCAATTCTGGTTGTTTCAAAGTTCTTTTGCAGCATCTTCTTTTTTTAAGCTCTACTAGCTGCATCAGTATGTACTGTGTTAAGAGTAACATGAGGAATTTTCATGCGTAGGCGCAAATCCTCTTCATCTATAAAAGAAGCACATATAAATTTATTGCTCTAAATGACACATTAAGACGCCAGATAGTCAAGTACAAAGATGAGACTGTTCCTTACATAAAATTACACTTACACATTTCCCTATTTGTCTGTCTGTCTGTCTATCTAACCCTAAATGCAAAATTGCTGACATTTAAATTAAATTGCATTGAAAAAATTTCGCACATTCCAAAATTTTCTATAAATATATCCGAGAGTATATAAATTTCATTCTTCTTAATTTACTAAAAATACTTTTTCATACATTTCTTCTTCTGCACACAGTGCATATAATCCTGTTTGTAAGTTAATTATGTTTCAAAAAGGTTTCATAAAATACCACCTAAGTAGTGGAGACAGACACACACACACTCACTTACACTCACGTATGTACGTGTCTATTTATTTGGATATTTTATTTTAGTGCTGACAATGTAAAAAAAATAATTGGCGCCTCACAGTTTTGGTATGCGTCAAGTCATGGTTTTGAATTACATACGTTCACTTGTACGTTGCCGCTCAAATTTACATAAATAACTGAGATTTGGTTATTTTATATTTTCAAAGAATCCTTACAGTTCATTGGAATGCTGAAGAAATGGGTACAACAAGTGATCCTGTGTTGTATTTTTTATGTTATTTAAATTTTTTTTATTGAATTATTTGAAAGAGAAGGCTGTAAAAATTAGAGATGTGCAAATGTCGTGATTTTATCGTGTCACGCGTGAGTCACGCGTGATTAACGTGATTCGTGATCAAATATTATAACTAATCACGCGTGAGTGCGTGAGCGTGATTGAAAAAAATTTACTCGTGCGTGATCGTGCGTGAGCTTATTTTAATAATCACGCACGAATTCTCACGCTCTCACGAGATAACATTCCTGCATAGGTACATATGTAACTGTATTCAATCATTTGAAATAAATTATTTTGTAATAATAAATGCATATATGCATAGATAGTAATATGTATGGTAGTATGAGCTTATAAACATAATGAATACCCCCAAACAAAATGTTTCGATTTTTTCTGAAGTCAGACTTGTACCGAATTCGTTAAGACATTTTGGTAGTTTCTCTGAACAATTTTTTTTTAAACATTAAAACTTTGATTTTTGAGTACATAAGTAAAAGTCTGTGAAAATTTTTTTAAATAAATATGTATGTATATGTTGATAAAAAAAAAGGATTGTAACAAATATTAAAAAACGTGAGTATGTATGTGCAAATTATTTCGACAATAGCAGCAACATAACGGTGAAGCGGTACTCTGTTATAAAAGCAAAAAGAAATCGTACCTACATGTCGTTAGGAATTCGTACCGACTTATAGTAACAAATTCGTACCGACATATCGTTACGAAGTCGTGTCAACCATTTCATACAAAAATTTTTACGATCTCGGTAATATTTCGGTGCCGAAATCGGAAGATTTTGTCGACCAATCATTACGATTCGGAGCATTTTGTTTGATGGGTACATACAGCTTTGTAAGTATGTATGTATGTTTCTTAGATACCCTGTAGGAAGTATCAATTGAGAAACACTACTGATTCAACAGTGCCTTTGTCAACAATACTAATGACGAATTGTACCGCAGAAAATGTTTTTTGCTTTAGGGGCCGTCCATATATTACGTAATGCTGTAAGTGAGGAGGGGTGGGGTTCGAGTTTTGTTATGATTTGTTATGGTGAGGGTGGGGGGAGTCTTTGAAAATGTTACCTAACAGAAACATTTTAGTAATTTGTATGTTTTCTCATTTAATATGCTTTTCTCATTTATTTGATTATCATTTATTTAATTGATCATATGTCTTACATTCACATTTATATTATGTATGTATACATACATTGATGTGCGGAATGTCAATTTTTGATATACGAGAATTCGAATTCGAATATTAAAACGATATGAAATTAACTTTGCTTTATTTTAATTTACATTATAAATTTTACAAAAACACGAGCATACATATACACATAGATATGTACCTATTTTTCAACCCAAAAAACATGAAAATTATATTATACATATACTTTTTCGTGAGCGTGCGTGATCGTGATAAGTTGTAAACCACTCGTGCGTGGTTAAAAATATTTTATTCGTGAGCCTGCGTGATCGTGAAAATTTTCAAAATCATTCGTGAGTGAGTAAAATATTTTTCTGCGTGAGCGTGCGTGTCGTGAGTCAGAAAACACTCACATGCACATCTCTAGTAAAAATTATAAAGGACATGTATAAAAATAATGAATATTTAGAAAAATGCTCTTACTTTTGGTGTTTTTAAATATATACATACATATTTAGCTTATTAATGAATGTAAGGGCCAATTTCACCAATTTATATTTAAATATCAATTAATATTTAAAATTTGTTTTTCATTGAAAAAAAAAAATTAAATTATGAAAAACTACTCTTAAATATGAATTTATATTTAAAGAGTTGATGAAATTCGACCTAACTTTAAATCTCGTGCTGTTGTCTCTGGAATCGCGTGATTGCGAATTCGTTGCTTACTCTTGTTTTAGACTCGGCAGTTTTTCTTGAAGCAAGTCTGAGTTTATGGGAGGGTGAGGAAAGAAGAAAGAAGAGGGGTACTGACTTGATTGTACAGAAAAGTTACTTCAATTCTGTTTTGTTATTTCATTCGCAGCATTTAATCAATAGGAATATTGAACAACAAACCGTCTAGAGTGTAAACAAACGAGCAGTTTTAAAAGAGAATTGAAGATAACTGCTTTAAGAAAAACTGCCAAGTGTAAAACAAGAGTTAGTCCTCTTTTACATTTGAGACATTTCTTGCCGGACATTTTTTCAATTCTCTTTTGTTCTTGCCCGAAGCTTTTACATACTGGAAATTAATAGACAGACAGAAATTTTGTAGCTTGTTTACTTATTCTTCGCGTTTGCTACTTACACACATACACATACATACCATATACCTTGATAGTACACATCAAGTATCTATACAGATGTTAAAATGAGAAAAATCATGTGAAGCAACAAGAACAAATTGCGAAAAGTAGAAAAGAGAAACAAAAAATGTCCGGTACAGAGGGTCGTGTACTACACACTCTGCATCTTCGCCCCTTCTTCAACAAACTTCGTCTGCCTGCAGTGTTACCGAAAATCTTTTTTGTTATTTTTTTTTTTGAATGAAAATGAGTTAAAATTTATTTTGTTTCCTTTTAGCTATTAAAAGTAAAAGAATATGTGTAAGATCATTATGAAGAAAATCAGAAAATTTGAAAAAATCCCTCAATAATATATTAAAAGTACCAAAAGTAAAATTTTTCAAAATCTTATTTTTAGATAAGAAATCTTTCTTGTCCTTTTAACATGTCTAAAAACTTCAAAAATAAGATTAATCTTCATATATGGTAACACTGTATGTCTGTCTTTCAATTTCCCAAATGTAAAAGGGCACTTATGATAATACAGTGTCAATAGCTGTTAGACAGTGTTGCCAGAAAATGCTTAACCTGCTAGAACGATCTGCGGAAGAAAAAATCAAATTCTAAATTTTAAATTTAAAAAGTAGGTTTTTAGCAGTTTTTTGAAAAACTTGAAATCTTTTATACGAAGGAATGTGCTAAGTCTAGCAGTGAAAATGCTAAAACGGTAGCAATGTTGTTAGAGGAAAATTCCCGTCTTTTCTAAGGGACATCCTACAGGATGTTTTCTCTTAACTATCAAGGTGTACAGAGCAGCAAGGGCTGGTCATTAATCCCAACAAAATGTAGTCAGTTCTTTTTTCGAGGAAGTAATTATAAGATACATGGTTATAAAGGGATACATGGAGATAAATGAATATAAAACTGCAAAATATCCCGGTGCATTCAGAGAAAAAACAGCTGCAAATCAATAAAAATCATATTGAATTAATAAGGAACATTAACGAAATTCTAGTCATGTTGAAATTTCTTATTTCAATATGGAAAAATCTACATAATTTATAGGCAAACATGTTTTTTGTAATCTTGCTTTGACAAAGCAATTGATGTTTTGGAAGTCAACTTTTCTCAAATACTAAATTTTTTTTACAGAAAAGAAAGCGTCATTAGTTTAAGAGTGTAATTTGATAAAAAAAAACAACAAACTTTTTCTTTGTTATCCTGAAAAACCAGTAAGAAAATAATGTTTCTTTATGACCAACCAGCACAGCGTTTTTTTTCAACTTTTTAATATTACGAAAAGTAGATAAAACCTTTCCAAAAGAAATTCACTAATCGATTTTTTTTCTTTAAACCTTTAAAATAAAAAGCATGTAATCCACACATAAATAATTCCCCATTTCACACTTTAAACACTTAATAAAACCCCTCCAAAAATAAAGGATAATAAATTAATTGCACAACTAAGTTATCACATTAAACAATAAACAGATGTCTGTCTATTGATAATTACAATCACATAAATTATTTTTCCATGAACGAAATGCAAACAGTATTAACAGAATTAATGTACATACGAGTACAAATTTTGCAGTGCGATACTTTGCGTTCCCTTTAAGCTTAACAATGATGAGCGGTTTTTTTTTAACCAGCAACCAATTGAGTAGCAAACAGTTTTAACAAAAAGCATAAATCATTAAATTTAAAAGGTGTCCCCTATTTACGTAAAACGTTAAACGAAAAACGAAATACGTGAAATGAAGCACCAAGTAAAATCGCATAAATTCGCATATCATTGCATATGTTGGCATATTGTTGGGCACATATTTAATGGGCATATACTTTTAAATGGTGATAAGTTGGTAATGATCAAAGATTATACACTGAAATATATCATGTTGGAAACTGCAAAATCATTACGGCTGTGACACATAATTATCCTTAATATATTTAAGGTGCTTTTTTTTTAAACACAATTACAAAATTATTTATTCCAGTTAATTTTTGGTCGAGAAACAAGAAACGAAATAAAGCAAGTGAGAACTGAGACATAGTCAAATGAAAATAAATGATTATTATGAATTTAAAAACCACAATTATAAGCCATAAATTTAAGCACCCAACAACATGTGTCACATCTCATGTAACAACCAACACTCACTATTTGGCCTGGCAATTGCATGTGCATGTGCATATACATGTGTGTGTGTGTGTGTGTAAGTGTGAGTACACATGTGTTTTTATGTATTGAAATGTCAAGGAGTCTCGTCTTCGTTTTTTTTTTCGTTTTAATTCACCGAAAAAATATGTTTAATAATTAGCTGCTATTAAAAGGTGTTGGTCGTTTGGTGTAAATATTTATTTGGCCAAAGGTCGAAAATTAAATTACTTTTTTTTACTAATTGTAGAGATGAAAACATATTGCCCCGATTACGATTTACAATATAAAAATGTGGTATTATCTCGGCTACAATACAACACTTCTAAAATGTATCAATACAAAGTTTATATAGATTTAAGATGCAGTATTATAATATGTACATATACAAAGTTGCAAAACATTGTAACCATGAGCATCAACTTTAAAACTGATGCTCTGGGGGTCTACTGCATAATTTGAATCGATATCTTTCGAGTCGAATCACAGAGTAGACCCCCTGATTGTTTGGTTGCAGCGCTTTTAATACTTTGAGCCATAACCGCCAAAAGAAAGGCTTAACCGACACATTTTTTGCATCTCGTTTTTTATTACGAAAATCGAAAAGTAACGCTATTGTTTTCGCTACGATGTCCGTCTGTCCATCACAGGCTGTTTTTTGGAAAAGTGCAAGTGCTACGAACCTGGAATATGTGTAATATGTAAAACTTTGGCCACTACGACAACAAATATATGACAGCTAAAGGGTGTTCTAAAGCTAGCAACGAAAAATTTTGAAATCCTAATGTAATATACAGAAAATTATATCGCTCATTTACTTCAATAGTGTCATAACTCAAAAAATTAGTTTTTTGAGTTAATAATGCAGAATAATGCGGCATTCTGTATTTTATCTTATGTAAAAATTTCATATAAATAGCTTGACCATCACCTCCTGAGAGAAAAATATTTTTTCATGTGTTAATTCAGTTGTATGCAAATTAAAAACTTAAAACAAAACTGGTTTTTTTTAGTTGTGACACTATTGAAGTAAATGAGCGATATATAGACACTTGAAATTTTCAACGTTAGTACATTTTTATGCAGACTACACCCATTAACACTGAAATTTAAAAAATCGAAATTAAAGGGTATCAGTTAATGTTAATTAACACTGAAATTAAAAAAAATATAAATTAAAGGGTATTCTATCACTTAAAGTAATATTTACTATGTAATTTGGACAACTTGCCTGTATCTTCAAAACCGTAAGAGAAAAACTCTTGAAATTATCAAAAACGCTAAAACTAAAAAACAAAAATAATCGTCAAAACAACTCAAAAAAAAAAACAGAACTAAAAAAATACCAGAACGAAAAAATTAAAAGAAGAAAAATCGCCGAAAAGAAAAAAAATGCCAAAACTAAAAATATTGCCAAAAAGAAAAAAATTGCCAAAACTAAAAAAAAAATCGCTAGGAACCGAATAAATTGCCAAAAAATGAAAAAAACGCCAAATCTAAATAACGCCAAACATCGAAAAAATCCCACAAAGGAAAAAAGCGCTATAATTAAAATAAATTCAGTAAAGTGCGACTCTGACTCGCGCACGAAGGGTTCCGTACGAACACTAGATATGTAATTTAATACAAACTTCATCCTATATAATATATAGTTGTGGCATTTTTTTCGTTTTTGGGGTCTTTTCGGTTCTTTTGTTTTGGAGTTTTTGCGTTTTTTTCGGTTTTGACGATTTTTTTAAATTTTGGCTTTTTTTAGTTTTGACACTTTATTTTCTCGTTTTGGCGATTTTTTTCGGTTTTTGGCGTTTTTTCATTTTGGCGACTTTTTTATTTTTGGCGATTTTCTTCATGTTTGCGATTTTTTTTATATAAATTTTTTTTAGTTTTGGCGACATTTTCGCGTTTTGGCGATTTTGGGCGTTTTTTTTTCATTTTGGCGATTTTTTCGAATTTGCCGATTTATTTTAGTGTTAGATTTTTTTTTTTAATTTTGGCGATTTTTTTCATTTTGGCGATTTTTTTTTAATTTTTGGCGATTTTTTTTTTTTTTTGTTTGGCGATTTTATAATTTTCGGTTTTTTTAGTTTTACCGTTTGTGAAAATTTCAAGTGTTTGCCTCTTACAGTTTCCAAGATATAGCAAATTGTCAAAATTACATAGTCAAAATTGCATTAACTGATGGACCCCCTTTAATTTAAATTTTTTTAAATTTTAGTGTTAATTGTTGTAGTCTGTATAAAAATACACTAATTTTACAAATTTCAAGTTTCATACAATTCATAAAATACAATACAATACAGTTCATACAATTGTATATATATTACATGGAATTTTAAGATTTTTAGTTGCTCGTTTTGGAACACCCCTTAATTTTTAATTCTCATGTATTTGTTGTTGTAGCGGCCAAGGTTCTACATACTCTGTCCAAATTTCAGGTCCGTAGCTCTTACGGTTCCAGAGAAAATACCGTGTGACGGACAGACGGACAGCGAAAACAATAGGGTTCCTTTTCACATTTGGTGTACGGAACCCTAAAAAGCACCAAAACTTGAAAAAATCGCCAAAACACCAAAAAAAAAATGACGTGTACTAAAAATGTTTTTAAAAATGTCTACATCAGCCCCCTTATTTAACTCGCGAAAGCCAAATTTACAAAGCCGATTTATCGATATTCCACTGCGAATTAAATTTTCAAATGTGTATTAAATAAATCAGGCAATGGCTTAAAAATTTAATACTCCAAAATTTTATCGCTTTATCTCATCTCATGTTCAGCATTTTAACGATCCAATTTAGCTTTAGCGAAATATAGAATAATATACTAAAGTTCGTACAATATTACATAGTATGTAGTGTCCGTAGGGATCCATTCTCGTGCGAGTAAAAGTCGCACTCAAGTCATGCTTGTTCTATGAATTCCTTTCCAAGCGTTGCGCAAGATCACCAACTTATTTTTCGTTTTAGTTTTTAATCACCATTATTTAATATCGACACAAAACAATATTGTGTTGGGTTGCCTAAATCAAATTATTATTATAGTTATCGTTATCGAAGTTTATCAATGGCTGACAATATTTTCCAAAGGCAAAATTCTGCCAATGTTTTATTTATCGAAATCTTTGAGTCATTTACCCACAGAAAATATTTAATGCATTTATATAAAGTCAAAATTATTGTCAGTTGTAAATACTACACCAATTACTACACAGAAAGAAATATTCTTGCAATAAACAACTTTAATTGGAAATAAGACCAAAAATCAATTAAAAATTTAGTAAATTCAATTAAACTTTTGTTTAAAAATTTAATTAATTACAAATTTTGTTAACTGACTCAATTGCATTTTTAATTGATTTTTTTTATTTATTTTCAATCAAAGTTGTTTTATTGCAGTAATTTTTTTCTGGTATGAAGTCGACATAGCAATGCACTTGTGTCTTTAACTTTATATCGATGGAAAAAAGAGACTTTTCACAATGCTTTTTCCATAATTTTTAAATGATGCAATAAAATCAATTCAATATCACATTTTGCATTAAGTTAAACTTTTTATTACAAATAATTTTGAATTGTATGTGCAAAAATTACCAATTAATTAATGCCTGCTTAATTTGGAAGTATGTAATTAAATTGCCGCTTCTGCCTTTGGTGTTTTAACAACACAACAATGCAACATTTAAGACACATAAGAGACATTTTGTAGTATCAAACTTATTTTTGCTTTCAATAATAAACTAAATACTTAATAGCACTTGTTTAACAAAATGTTTCTGAGAGCGTACAACAAACCGTTTAGAAAAAGATGTAATAACAAAACCCCCAAATAAAAAACAACAAAACCCAAATCATTTAAATAACATAAAAAATACAATGTTATGGCCCACTTTATCAAAGACGACAACCCAACACTCAACAGCTGGTTTTTATTTCACTCTCACAATCAAGCTACCTACTCAAAGCTAACTTGTACATACAAAATTAAGCGAAAGAATTTGATGTAAAATAAGTTTTGGGTTTTCGTTTCGGTGTCATAATTTCTTTAGATTATTTAAAAACTACAACAAAAAAAAACTTCCCTTTAATAATTTCTACTTTGACATAAATGAAACGTTTCATATTGCGGTTTTCGGCTAAATTGTTTCCTGAATATGCCACATCATTTAATTCTGTTTAAAATATATTTGCAATGCTTTGTGAGGCAGGCAGGTGTTTATGTGGGGCAAAAAGGAGCAACCAAAAAAAAAATCGATTTTGTTTTCTTTTCTTAAAAAGTTGAATCAAAATTTAATTAATACTTTACATAAGTATGACGACGTCAATGATAACGATAACTAACATTAACGAAAATGCAAGAGCAGTTCTTCTTAAATGGTGAAGCACAAAACCAAACAAAAAATAAATAAATAAAAGCTACCAAAGACCGCTTATAAGATTCACATTTCGTTTGCATCAGTCTGTTTGATACTCGCAGGCACAGTGGGTAAGGAACTTGTTATTTTAGGATACAAGGCGTTAGATGTGTTAGTGAAACTTTATATGAAAATGGGGGAAATTCATATAAAGAACTTTCTTATAGGATTCAGTATTTTTGCAATAACCATTTATTCAAACAACGTCATAACTCAAAAAAAAAAAAAAAAATAAAATTGTTTGACAGAAAATGAGCTTGATGTTTTAGATTTACACACAACTTAATGTTAAAAGAAAATTTTATTATTCTCTCAAGAGTTGAGCAGACAAGATATTTGTATGAAATTTTTACACAATATGAAGGACAATGTGAGGATTAATTCTATATCACTAACTCCAAAATTAAAAAAAAATTTTGAGTTATGACGTAAATGAGCGAAATATTTTTATGGAAAATCCAACGGAATAGTTAACAAATTTGGAAGCTCTTCGAATTTTTTTTGTCTAAAAAAATTTTTTACAAGCAGAGGAAGAGGGTTGTACTCCACACCGCACAGTAGGACGTTGGTGTAGGGATTGCCGTTCGGTTTTAACCGAAACCGGAACCGCGGTTTTTAGCCCATAAAAACCGAAACCGAAACCGACAAAAAAACCCGTCGGTTTTTAAGTTTTACTTTAACATGATTATATTGTTTAAAAATACAGCAAATACTTTACATTGAAGACTTTTATACATTACTAAGCATTCTGTAACAATGAAAGGTAAGAAAATTGTAAAATTTTAAGAAAATTATAACAATTCTTTGCAGGAAGAATTGTAATTTGTTATCAAAAAAGCTCCAGCAGATGTAAAGCAAAAAGACGATAATTTTAACGTTCTTCGACAAGAATTTGTACTTTATACAAAATTTGTACTTTGTACAAAACAACCAACCAACCAATAACACAATAAACCCCTCTTCAACTGAATGCGAAATAGTGTTTTCAGGTAACTTCTGCACAAAAATAAGATTTCGTTTAAACGACTCTACGTTGAACGCTTGAACGTTTCTGAAATTTTATTACTTGAATAATTATATATAAATTTTTTATTCTTAAGCTTTTTATACACATACTCACTACTAAATGTTCCTTTTCTAATATAAGTACCTGAATTGAATACAAACCAGAGAAACTCTATCACCCCTATAGTAATAATTTTTTCCCTCGAAAATTTTTTCCCAGAAATATTTTCCCTTTTTTCCCTTTGTTTTTTTGTTTCCCTTTGTTTGTTGTTATAATTATTTATTTTTCGGACAATAACTCCCTACAACACATTTTTTCATAGAGTATGAATCTCTTTGGTTCATAGACAGTAAATTTCATGGTAGTGCACCACGGTGGTATACTTAATGAAAAAATAGCTAAATCAACAGAAGCACCTCCATGAGTACAACTTTAAAGTAAATAAGTTTCGTTATAACCTAAAATTTGTGTGATTTTTTTATTCAACTTAAATTTATCCGATTTTCAATTAATTTTTAAGCTTTATAAAAACTCTTCCCTTTTTTACATTCACGGGATATTCAAGATATCATTTTTCTCTTTGAGGGGAATGAAAATTTCACATGAAGAAAAATTCCATTTGTTTTTCACGATAGAGATGATTATTTTTAAATCATCATTTATCTTTCCAGCATACATACCTACTTATACACATGCATATTTTTGAAACCGAAACCGACCGGTTTTAGTAGCTTAATACCGGAAACCGCGGTTTTCTAATTTTCACGGTTTTTGGTGTTAAAAATCCACATTTTCCATCTCTCAATTCGAAAAATCGAGTAGTGCAGTTTTGTGGGAAAATATTTAAATAAGAAATGAGCATTTATGATTCTTTTACTGCAAGGAAACCATTCATTCCGACAATGACAATTCTTCATTGTATTAATAAAATCTGTCATTAAAAGTCAGGTAATGAAGCCCTTCATTTGATCAATGAAGAATGATTCATTGAATTTATGAAGTTAATTTTAGCGGCTATGTCATAAATAGTATGAAACTATTTCATTAGTTCAATGAAATTTTTTCATGAATTGAATGTAATTGTTTCGTTGATTTAATGAAGTTTTTACATACCATAAATGTAGTTTATTCATTAATATAAAGAAAATGTCATTAAAATAATGCTGAGATTTTCATAAATATAATGAAACAGAAGTAGTAAATAATGAAAATTTTCTACTAAAAACTTAGCGTGAATGTGAAAAATTTCCCGAAATTTTTTTAATTTCAGTTGTTTGGCAACTATTCACTTTTGCGGCTACCTAAGCGCTACCTAAACAGTATTAAAAGTCATTCCTATGAAGTTCATACCTTCTAGAAAGTTCTTTATTGAGATCTTAGGTACTTTTTTGTAATTTATTAATTCCTTGAATTTCGGACCTTAACAGCGGAAAAAAGATTAAAAAAATCGAATTTTTTAAATTTTTTGCGATTTTGATCTTCAAAATGAAACTTTTTCGATTTTATATGTTCATAAATTTCGTTTTTCATGACAAGAGCTACAACTTTGCCTCAGAGAGTAAATCAAAATTCCGAACGGTTTGGAAGATATGAGCCTGTGAAAATGCAAAAATGACACCGAGGCCCCAAATCTTCGGGGGCCCATAATAAAAGTAGATGACTTAGGGCGTGTTATCAAGTAGTGGTGTCCGTATATGGTTATATTTTCATGACTTAAGAAATTAAACACAGTGTGATAAAGGACTACTCCTTACAGTTTTTACACGAAAATGTATAAAACCATCCCACTGTTCGTGGCTTACATTTTTACGGAATGACGTAACCTTCAATTTATTTCAAAACAATTAGTGTTTTATTTGGAAATTGTTACAATTAAGTTTTACATTGGTTAAAAAATTTTCAACTTAATTCAAAATATCTTGAATATTTTATCTCCGATGCAAGTACTAGTATTCATAATTTTATAGAATTTATGATTTTATAGAATCATTTCCAAAGCGCGCTTAGTTAGTAAAGCCTGCCGTAACACCACTGTACGTCGTACCAATAACGTTCAATCTTTTAAAACACTTTATATACTTTTCTTGATTACGATTATTTTCGTGTTGATAACATTCATGTTCATTACTTTTATGTTGTGGTGGACATATTTTACTCGGTTGCTTTTGCCTCAATAAGTTTAAATTTAATTTGGGTCAAAATCATTAAATTCAAAAGAATATTTTAAACAGGAAAAGAGAAGAATGGATTTTTCTTTTTGCCGAACCAAAACGATATTCGTTCGCATCATCTTCTTAATTGAATTTATTTATGAGGTAACCAAAATTATGCGCTAAACGCCTTTATCATCATGAAATAACGCATTATAACACATTTTATTAAGTTGATCATAAAATGTCCGAACATTTTTATGAGAGCGAAATTGTTATTGTGACCATCGCAATGAACTCTTCTTAAATTAAATTGTTTGTTGAAAATGTCGGGTAACAGTTAAAGGGTTAACTGAGATAGATAACGAAATAATGCAGTTAAATTTAAATGTAATATCTATTAGCAGATATTAAATAAAAGTAATGAAAGGCTGATCATTTTTTTATAAGAGAAAGAGAAAAAAAACTTTCATGTTGAGAAAAGAAAGTCGTAACTCAAGAAGTCTTTATTTAGATCAGTTTACAGAAACACTCTGATCAGCCACAAGGGTAAAATCATGGGCCTCAGTAACGAGCTGATTAAGCCACCAATTTGTATATTATGATTACGGCATTCGATATCGAACAATATTAATACATTTCTCGCTATCATCATGTTGAGAAGAAAGTAAACGCAAGTCGTAATTCAAGAAATCTTTACAGAAACCCTCGGATCAGACACAAGGGTAAAATCATCGGTCTCTGTAACGAGCTGATTAAGCCACTTATTTTTAGTTTGCTATTACAGCATTCGATATCGAACAAGATTAAAACATTGCTCGATATCAAATGCTACAATCTCAAAGCAAAATACTTAATGGAATCAAATCGTTGTCGGAACAGCGACGATTAGAGCCCAGGTCATAGGAAAGGCCTTACTAGTCTTGATTTGCTAGGAGTAGATCAATAAGACTGTGACTGTTTAGGGTTCCGTACACCAAAGGTGAAAATGAAAAACCTATTGTTTTCACTACAACGTCTGTCTGTCCGTCACAGACTGTTTTCTCGAGAACCTTTAGAGCTACGGACCTGAAATTTTCACAGAATATGTAAAACTGCTACGACAATAAATGTATGACAGGTGTTACAAAGCGACCAACGATGTAATGTAATATAATATTCATACAAATATGTATAGGCACTTGAAATTTGCAAAGTTAGTGTATTTTTATACAAGGGTCTAATCGTCGCTTTCGATAACGAACTGGTTCGATCATGGTTTTCTTTCAGTTTGAAATAATGGCATTCGCTATCGAACAATATAATTGGTTACCCTCACATTTCAGAGGAGTGGCGGCTTTTCATCGATGCATCGGTCAACAGCCTTAAAGTCGTGCTGCTTCATATAGGTAACAAACATCCATCTGTCCCGATCGCATATGCCACAAACCTCAAAGAAACATACGAAGGCATGGAATTAATATTACAGCTGATAAAGTACCAAAAGCATAATTGGAAAATATGCTGCGATCTGAAAGTGGTCGGATTACTCATGAGTGTTAAGCGTGGATTTCCAACTCACCAGTGCTTTTTGTGTACATGGGAAGGTCGCAAAAGAGATCAGCATTACACTGAATTTAAGTGGAAGCCGCGAACATGCTACAAAGTAGGCGTAGAAAGGTTAGAGCATCTACTATTGGTGCAGCCATCTCAAATCATTTTGCCACCACTACACATTAAGCTCGGTCTCGTATCAAATTTGGTTAAAAAAATGGATCGTGAGGGCGAGGCGATTGCAAGTTTGCGCAAAATTTTTCCAAAATTGAGCGGCGCAAAGATTCATGCAGGCACTTTTTAAGAAGTCATTCAGTATTTATTTTTTTTTTTTTAATGATGTGTATGATTTAAGGTGTTTCCAATGGTCCGCAGATAAAAAAATAGTTGCAAGTTATGAATTTTCATCTAAATTGAATGCTATCGAACAACGTGCATGGAAAGGCACAGTTGCCGTTATTGAGCAGTTTCTTGGCAACAAACGAGCTGCCAATTATAAAAATATTGTCGCAGAAATGATTTCGGCATATGGCGAAATGGGCATATTAATGTCGCTAAAGATCCATTTCCTTCACAATCATTTAGATTTTTTCCCTGATGATTTAGGAGCTTGTAGCGATGAGCATGGCGAAAAGTTCCATCAGGACATTGCGGCTATTGAAAAGCGCTTTAAAGGACAAGATATTACGCATATGCTGGGCGAATACTGTTGGTCTATTTGTCGCGATGGTGACACAAATGCTTACAAACGCAAGAATAAAAGACCGAAGTTTCTTTAAAAGTATTAAAATTTTTAATGTAACAATTTTCAATGTTAATATAACAAAATTAATAAAAAAAATCGGTTTTTTAAGGAGCTGAAACCGTTACAACAAACCGATAACAAATTTTTCAAAAAAATTCAAAAAAAAATCTGAGAATTGATAAAAATCTATTTTTTTTTAATTTGACATGATACAGACATTTCCACGAGTGTGCCTGCAAATCGATTGGATCACGGAAAAAGGGTTAAAAACTTATCCAAAGTTTTTCAGACAGACGGACACTACGAGCTTTATATTTTATACAAAAAAAAATTCTGACGTGTACATGAAAATCGCCGATACACGTGTATTTTTATTTTTTCTCCCCTTTCCGAAAAAGTATATTTGTTTCATAGGACAGAAAAAAAGTTCGTTTTTGTAACGCGGTGTAATGAATGGATCGCTTTACCACATTTATTGATTTTTCTATGATACAAAAAACGCAATGCTTTTCGCCACATTACCTTAAACATGGGCTTGATTATCGGTTTTTGTCTAAAACGAGTTCTTGAAAGAGTTCTAAAATTCTAAAACAAAATGAAAAAGTACAGTTATTTATTAAAAAAAAAAGAACAACTTAACACTTTTAAAAAATTACATCATCTGAATGTACTACTGACATGACTTCACCACAAAAAAAAAATATGGCAAATATTTTCTGAGCAACAAATTTCTTATTGTTGCTTGCTTGTGGTTAATTTTGATTTTGAATGCATATTTATATTCTTGTATTTATTTATATTTGTTTGCCAAAAATCCAAATCATATTGAAACATCTGTTGATAATCAGCAACTGTGTTCTTGTTTCAAGACATAAGAAATAAAGCAGAAAAATAAATAAATTTTTAAATATTTATTTGTACTCATAACTCAAGTGCCATCCATACACAGAAAGAAAATTACTCGTAAATATAATTAATTTATTTGTAAACAGGGTTGCGGTTGAAAATTTCGAAAAAGTATCATAAAAAGGGTATTTGAGAAAAAAAGATTCAATAAAAGTGTATTTTATAGTAAAATAGGGTCAAGGGAAGAAAAAAATAACATTTATTTAAATAAAAAAAGAGACACGAATTTTAACAATTAATTAAATATATTAGACTAAAATAAAATTAATTAACATACCTATATACTTTAATTATAAATCAATGTTAGCCCTCTAACTGGCCAGATCGTAAAAATGATCGGATGAAGCTAATAATTTTTTTTAAATGAATATAGTCAAAAGAACCGTAAGTTTTAACTTATAAGTGAAGAAACATTAGGAACGAACACCAGGTAAAGAATAGTGAAAACTGTCTGTAGACGGTCTTTCCGATTTGCAAGTAATGAAAAATCACATTTAAATTTTATTTATAAAAAGATAAAAGTAAGTTAAAATACATATTTTCCAATTGTGATACTCCCCAAAATAATTTGCATTTAGATTCAGGGATTTGGGTGTCATATTTTTTGCAATATTTTCACCATTTATTGGCTTTTGTATCGACCAAAACAGTAAAATGATGGACGAACAGCACTTTTTCCAATAACTGATATGCTAGACTGTGCTTCGTCCAATTTTTGAGCACATGCTTGCCCTACGGCATACATTTTTTTTTTAATTATACAAAGGGATAAATTAAAAAAAGGGTCATTAAAAGTGTCATTGACACGAAAAAGGGTCAAAAGTGATACTTTAGTGTCACAACGGCAACGCTGTTTGTAAATAATCAAGATGAAATAAAGCCTCAACTAAAAATTCCTTAATTTTATCAGGTCTTATTTCATTTTCTTATTTGGGCGTTATTTCATAAAACCGTTCAAGCGTCAATCTACTTATGATAATTTGTCAGACTATACTTATCATGAATGTCAAAAATTTAGCGTAGTATGACAGTTCGTTTGACAGTTAACCCTTTCTGGTTTAAAAAAGAAACGTTTTTTATATAACCATTAGTTCGATTATTGATTTCAATATTATTCAACCATTAAGTTAAATGATTTTGATTTTTATTCTTTTTTATTAATATTTTTATTAATTCAATTAAGCACTTTAATAGAAGTCATGTACCGCATATATTATACATGCAAAGGCTCTGAGTCCATATATTAAAATTTTACAAGGGAGAAAAAAACAATGCAATACCCAGCCTACTAGAATGCAAAAATGTGTATGTACTCTCCAGTCGTAAGTACTTACAATTTGACCGAATAACCCATTATTTTTTGTTTTTTGTTTGAGAAGTTCAAAAAGTATGCGGCGCCCTATACTTTTTGCCTACAAACATCCAAAAGTTGATAGATTACTGATTGCCTAAAAGTATTAAAAATTTAATGGGTTATTTTTTGCTAACAAATATGCAAAAAAAAATTTAGATTACTTTTTGCCTAAAATTATTCAAAGTTAATTGGCAATTTTTTCTAATAAAATCAAATAGAATTTTGTAACAAATTATAAAACTTGTACCTTTTTTTAGGGATTGTTAAAAGTAATAATTTTACAAGGAAAATATGTGAATATGTATGTATATTGAAGAATATGCGAAAATAATTAAATTTTGAAATAAAAAATTTAAATAAACCAAAGTTATTTTATTGTTCTCGAAACTCATTTTCACGATCAAGACATTTTTCTCTATATATATTTCAATATTAACTGGAAATTACTACAATAAGAACTTTCACCTAATGATATAAATAAGTTGTTATTTTATTTTTTACAGGACAGTCATTATTATACACATAAAATAATTAAATAAATAAGTACCACATTTTTAGATTTAGTTGAACTATAGTGAATTTTAATCAGAAATAATTTCTTATTCGGGCTTAAGTTCAGTAATTTCATAAATAAGTACCACTCATTACTTTGTAAGCCATTAAAAGAGTACTACCCATTACAAAATCTTGAAACATTTTTGCTGGGTACTGACACGTTGATATTGAAAAAAAATAACATTTAGAAGTTAATCGATTTTTTTAATACATGTGATATAGGGACTTGTGCATTTTCTGTAATCAATTGGAGTAATCGCTTTTCCTAATCACTACAAAACAACAAAAAACGAGATAACTGTAATTTTTTCATTGTAACCAATGTATTTTTACTTACTGTACATTACTGCATTAAAATCTTTGTCTCTTCCTTCACCGCCTGTCTTCTCTATCTCTATCCCTTTTCTAAAGAAGGTAACACCTAGTTAGTAATAGATCTAGGCATTCATTGCCTAAGTGTTACTTCTCTTTAAAAAAAAAGTGGACTTGACCCTTTGCATGTTAAGCCAGCGATATGTATAAAATTTTCACTTATTTTAATTTTTTTATATGTGTATAAAATTTCTATTGAAAAAAAATTAAATTTTATCTTATACGGGATTTACACGATGACTTTTCCCCCTGCATTTTTCTTGAATTCTCTTTTATGTTGCTACCCCTTTTATCACCTTTGTACCTCTTTTGTCAATAAACTCTAGGAAAGTCACGGTAAAAAGTCATAGTATAAATCCCGTATTAGTACCAAGTACAAATTTTGAAAAAAAAAATTATTGATTAAAGCAATTTGAGGATTAAGAGAAAAACTTTTAATTTTTTCTGTGTACGAGGAGTCATAACAGACATGACGATTATGCTTTCAATACATATGTATACGCACATATGTACATGCATATGTACATACTGCAGCGCACAATAAAAATGTAACCCTGATGTTAATTTCAAGAGGAGAAAAAAGCGAGCCAGCCCATCTCCGCAACAAACTCAAGTCAATTGCATTTAATAAAAGAATTAAAAAACCAAAGACAATCGAAGTGATTGAATTTAAAGTGAATGAATGAATAAAACAATACGAGCAATACGAGATGCAACAGATGAAGAATAACTGAAGTGTGTATACTACAACAGATATGTACACATGTTTTTATCTACGAAATAAAATAATAAAATGTGCAATCTGAAACTTTTGTTTGTACAAGAAGCGCACTGTTTTTCAAGATTTTATTTTTGGTTTTGTAGCGCTTTGAGGCACATGTTATATATTTTGGCTGTCTGATTGAGTGCAATGAATGCTTTGCTTGCTGTCTTGGCTGCCTGTCTGTCCTGCTTGCTTAGTTACAGTGCAGTGGGTTGTACTTGTAGTTGTTTGTGCCTGATAACTGCTGCCTGCTGGTGATGCTGATAATGATGATGATTATAGTGATCGTTTCCAGTTTAAGTTTCGAGATGAATGAATAAATGAATGAGTGAGTTAATGGTGTTGTGGTGGGTCGTTCCTATTTGTATATATTTTTCATATGGTTGGTTTCAAAAACTGATCGTTGAAATAATGAACATTTTTATGAGTTTGCAAAAGAAGGAAAAAAAAATTAAACTGCGACGTAAAATTGCATTGTATATCAATATACTTATACACCATTTTCAGTGTGAAAGTTTTAATTTGAAATTAAGGTAAATGTCTAATTTATTCTTGAGTTGAAGAAATTTATCAATACGAACTGAGATCAGTGTGCTCACTTCTACCGATATTCGGTAGATTCTACCGAATATGTTTGCGAATTTAACAATCTACCAATTCTACCGAACAATGCCTGAAATCTACCGAATATTGTTATTTAATAATTTAAGTCGATATAGGTGTAAATTGCCTATTTTGCTACATAGCAGTGCGGCGCAGAGCGGTCATTTTCTGTCATGAAAATTATTAAAACAGAACAAAGAAATCGGCTAAAAACTGAAACTAAAAGTAACCTAATATTTGCCAAAGAATTTTGTCTTGGGGATGAAATATTTATTCCTTCCAATGATTTAAATTCATAAATTGATCCTAAACATAATCTTTGTAGTTATAAATGTTTGTCAAATAAAAGTAATTTTAGTAGCTTTATAAAACCTATGTACAAAAATGAATTCCTGTTATTTATGTATATTATTTTAAATATGCATAGCATATCTATATAAAGGGTAAGGGCAAATAACTGGGGATGACACTTTTTTTATTCGAAATGCTTCATTGTTTATGGCAGCTTAATTTCCAATCACATGTGAAGTTTTAAATGCGCTTTTGGAAACTGTTCAGTTTGATACTCCTTGGACTTACCCTTTATATATAAGTACATATATTTTGTTATTTTTTATGTTTCATTGAATTGTTATTTTTTATGTTTCATTCAAATCTACCGATTTTTTTTTGTCGATTCTACCGAATTAAAAAAAAATTAAGTGTGCACCAGTGATGGGAAAGTTGGTACGATCGTACTTTTTTTGATACTATTTGACATGAAAAAGTACCGTAGTACTCCCGCAACACGTTTGATACTCTCACGGCCAGTTTAGAAATATAGTCGAAAGATGCGCGTATGCATATATTTTTGCGAAGAATTAAATTTCTTTTTCGACAACTGGCACGAAACTTTATTAGTATAGACATTTTAGAAAAGTGTACCCAACCAATCACAATTAAATATAAATGAAAATTATATTTGATTCAATGATATTTTCTGTGGCACAGAAGTTGATCTCTATGTAAACAGAAATCATGTTGAAACAACTGTTTCAGTTTACAGAAAATTGTAAAAAGTTTATATTACATTC
The DNA here is from genome assembly GCA_949987645.1 of Tachina grossa. NCBI lineage: Eukaryota > Metazoa > Arthropoda > Insecta > Diptera > Tachinidae > Tachina > Tachina grossa. Next base: position 35,888,289 of record OX465275.1, read on the forward strand.
TGTCAAGTTCTTAGAGCAAAAGTGGACTTTGACAGTTTAGTTTAGTAAGTATCTCTCTGAAAATGTTTTATTTGGTAATTATACCACTTTTAATTAAAGTGTTTCCCAGCGAAAAGCAACATTTTTAAAATATTAACAACCAATATAGAGCATGCTATGGAAGAAATGAAGCCATTAACAACAGAAAATATATGTATGCAGTTTGTGGACTTCCGTGGCTATAACTAAAAACGCATTGGGCGAATACATGTTTCCTGGTAAATCGAGAGTAGTTTACGGAATTTTGTCCATACCTCACTCCTCTGTAAATATCGAAAGGATTTTCTCTTACCACAATATCATGAAAACAAAACAAAGGAATAGAATTTATGATCCAACAGTATAGTCTTATCCAGGCCAAAGATTTATTGAAGTCTAAAAACTGTTTTTGTTATAACTTTAATCAGGGCTATCATGAATAAAATTCCGCGTGAATTTTTTCCCGGGGAACAATTCCAATTAATAGCAAGTAATAGGGAAAACAAAAAATTCTAATTGGAAAAGGGAGAACTTTCAAGCGGAATTTTGTTCATGATAGCCCTGAATATTTATACCCACCCAGACAGAAAAAGATAATCAGCACGATGTTGTTACGATGGTCTGCGGGTACAACTAACTTCAGTATAACATCTGTTTACCAATATTTTAAGGAACTCATAACATTAAAATGGTAACGCCGAATGACCGTCCTCCAACTCTTGTTTTTAATGTTGGTGCAATACTCTAAATACAAATTTATAAAGTCGTCACAATGGAAATTTTCAAACTTAAGTCAACTTTTTGTATTTACGTTGTTGTAGTGGTATAGGATTACTAAGAACACGGTATTTGAAAACACAAACTAATATTTTTGTGTTTGTAGTACTGTGGTGGTACAAAATTTTTGGAAGAGTCATAATTTTGTATTTAGAGTGTTGTGAAGGCACATAATTTTTGCGCAAAATCACAATTTCTGTCTGGTTATGTACATATGTATATGCTTTTTGTTCATTTTCTTATTTATTTGTAATACATTTTATATAATTTTTTGTTAATAAAATTTAAATAAAAAAATAGTTTTTGGTACTCTCGGGATCAAAAAAGTACTAAAAAAAATTTTGCAAATCTCATTTCCCATCACTGGTGTGCACACTGACTGAGATTTGTAGAAATTAACTCAAAAAGTTTGCAAGGAGAGAGCGTCAAAAGAGAGAGAAAAAATGAGAGACAAAAAATTGTTTAAAAATTTTTACTTGTAAAATTTTTACTTGCAAGAATTATCCAAACAGCTGTTCTGTGTTTTATTTTCAAATTAATTATTTGAAAAAAGAAAACTCAAAAATGTGCATGTGCATAAAAAATATATGTATGCGCATATGTGAACTGAATGCATATTTTCTTAATTTATTGTTTTTCTTTGATAAAGCCACATAAATTTAATTTTATTGTCAAGGAATTTTATTTGTTTATCACATCTGATCAGAGATGGAAAATGGGTTTTTGTACTTGTTAAAAAATAATAAAAAATGCATAAAAATAGTAAATGATACATGAAACTGTGTAAAGTATTTTATATTGAATGTCGATTTTTAAAAATTTTGTAATTTAATACATACATATATGTATTATCAAACAAGGTTATCCAAAATACATTAGAAAAAGTACAATTGTATCATGATTTCCATCCATGGTTCTGATATGAATTAAATTTTCTTGCAAATTTTTTCTTGCAAATTTAAATCGTTCAATTACTTTTTCCTATCTGGGAGAGTAATTTTGTAAATTTCTGCTTTACTCTCTCGTTGCAAGTTTATGCTGGGAAAGTATAGGAACAGACCTAATATTTAGCTTGTTCTATATGTTGTTATATATGTTTTATGTTCTATAGTTATATCTTGAATTATGGTTGAAGTCTTCTGAAGAGACGCCTAAGCATTAACGAAATGCATATATTATATATCCTGAAGCAACAACGAACAAACATTTGCAAATTAATTTTATTTTTCATTATACTATACATATGTATGTATTTATATTGAAACGGTGTAATTTATTTCAAAAATAAAACATTATTATTAAAATGGTAAATTATTTAAAAGCGGCACCTCTTTAACTCTTTGCATTCTCCATCGTCGTCATCAGCATGATCATCTTTAGACATCAGCATATGATTATAAGTGTTGTGACTGTTTGTTGCACTTTGTTAAGTGACAGACAGCGTTTCTTTCATTTATTCATGTATTTCAGTGCAGGCTTTTTTTGCCGTAAAACGTCAAAATTTTGATGGTCTGCTTATAAATATTTTGTTTGAGGAAGTTTTCGATAGAGTTTTTATACATTTTGAATTTTATTTTTAACAATACACTTGACTTGTACTTTAAGAAAAAAAAAATATACAAGAAAAAGATAATTATAATGGTATTGAGCTTTTTTTGAAATTTTAATGTTTCCATTTTTTAACAAAAACAAAATGCCAGTGATTATAATATATACTTATATACAATTGTGTGTGTATGTGTTGCTTTGCTTTTTTTTAAGTACGCTCATTGGGGAAGTGAAAATAAGGCAAAAAAAAAATTTGTCGGAAAATTGGAAAAAAATTCAAAAGAACATCTGTTTGGTTTCTGTATACAAATTCAAATGATATGAGTCATTATATGCAAAATATAGTGCAGACGTTGTTAAAGTGATGTATAAATCAGTTGAAACTGATTTTAAAATAGCACAAAATTAGAAGCGGAAGTCAATGTTAATGATACGATGGAATTATGAACTCTTGAATTGGAACCAATGAATCTATATGGATATACATAAATATGTACATACATATGTACATATGCATACCATGTTCATGGATGAGGAGTTCATTGAGAAATTTTTATTGTACTTTATTTCAAAATTACACCACTTGACGGGAATACGACAAAATTTGGTTAAATTTGTGGTCACTGTTGCCAGATTTGCAGATTTCTCTGCATTTTTCAGATTTTTCATTGGGTGGATTCATAAGACGTAGCTGTTGCGCAACCGTTGAGTATTTGTCTTAGAAACGCATAGTTGAGTAGTTCCGCTCCAGTCAACAGTTGAGTAATTTTCCATCATAAAATTTTTTCGCTACCTATAGTCAACATGTTGTGCTCAGCCTGAACAGCTGATCAAATAGGGCTATGCCTTTTATATGCTTTGTTAGTGGCAGCATACGTAACTAAGAAGTAACTATTGGGGCCAACAGTTTCACAACTGTTGAGCTCAACAGCAACGTCTTATGAATGCGCCCATTGTAAAAATCATAAAGTGAGATTTGCAGATTTTCACTGCCAAATTGCAAATTTTCTGAAATACTTGTGTAACATCAATATTTCGTGTTTTTCTTTACTCCGTAAAATAAATTACCATGGTGTTACTCTCCGAAATGTACACATAAGAAATACTAAAGACTCAGTTAGTCGAATGTAATGTAACGTAACTGTAACGCAGACAACAGCTGATTGATATTTTTATATGAAAAGTAGGTTACGTTACATTACATCTCTATAATCATTTTCATTACTTTTCACATAACAAAATCAATCAGCTGTTTCTTACTGTTGCAGTTACATTACATTACAGTCGGCTAACTGAGCCTTAACAAATAAGTAGATTTTGGCGTTTAATTTTGCAGTAACCATACCACCAACCTAAAAATGTTAAAAAGAAACTGACAAATCTATGCAAAGATATACATACCGTCGGGTGGTTACTGGTTTGCGGCACAGTATATTAAGAATACATGTGTATATATACCCGACGATATGTATATACATTACGCACAATTAAGGCTCAGTTAGTGACTGTAATGTAATGTAATTTAACTGCAACGTAGGAAACAGCTGATCAATTTTTTTTATGAGAAGCAGGTTACGTTACATAACAACTCTGTAACAATTTCCATTACTTTTCACATTACAATATCGATCAGGTGTTTCCCATTGTTTCAGTTATATTACATTACAGTCGGCAAACTGAGCCTTAAGTGTGCGTAATGTATATACATATCGTCGCGATGTTACTGGTTTGCTGCACAGTATATTATTATTTAGAGATGTGCACGTGAGTGTTTTCTGACTCACGACACGCACGCTCACGCAGAAAAATATTTTACTCACGCACTTTCACGCACGAATGATTTTGAACATTTTCACGATCACGCACGCTCACGAATAAAATATTTTTAATCACGCACGAGTGGTTTACAACTTATCACGATCACGCACGATCACGAAAAAGTATATGTATAATATAATTTTCATGTTTTTTGTGTTGAAAAAGAGGTTCTTACATAATATGTATATTATACATACATATGTACATATCTATGTATATATGTATGCTCGTGTTTTTGTAAAATTTGTAATGCAAATTAAAATCAAGCAAAGTTAATTTCATATCGTTTTAAATATTCGTATTCGTGGATATCATTTTAAATATTGGAATTCGAATTATCGTATATCAAAAATTGACATTCCGCACATCAATGTATGTATACATACATACATACATAATATAAATGTGAAGGTAAGACGTATGATCAATTAAATAAATGATAATCAAATAAATGAGAAAAGCATATTAAATGAGAAAACATACAAATTACTAAAATTTTTTTCTGTTACGTAACATTTTCAAAGACTCCCCCCACCACCACCATAACAAATCATAACAAAACTCGAACCCCATCCCTCCCCCTTAGAGCGTTACGTAATATATGGACGGCCCCTAAAGCAAAAAACATTTTCTGCGGTACAATTCGTCAGTAGTATTGTTGACAAAGGCACTGTTGAATTAGTAGTGTTTCTCAATTGATACTTCCTACAGGGTATCTAAGAAACATACATACATCGAAACATTTTGTTTGGGGGTATTCATTATGTTTATAAGCTCATACTACCATACATATTACTATACATACATATATGCATTTATTATTATAAAATAATTTATTTCAAATGATTGAATACAGTTACATATGTACCTATGCAGGAATGTTTCTCGTGAGAGCGTGAGAATTCGTGCGTGATTATTAAAAAAAACTCACGCACGATCAAGCACGAGTAAATTTTTTTCAATCACGCTCATGCACTCACGCGTGATTAGTTATAATATTTGATCACGAATCACGTGAATCACGCGTGACTCACGCGTGACACGATAAAATCACGACATTTTCACATCTCTATTAATATTACATTATTACTGCGGCAAACCAGTAAAAACCCGCCTTTAACACTCAAATTATAAAAAGTATTCTATCACTTCATGTAATTTTGACTATATAATTTTGGCAACTGACAACCGTACGAGGCAAACTCTTGACATTTTCAAAAACACTAAAACTAAAAAGTACCAAAATAAAAAAATCGCCAACAAGAAGAAATTGTCAAAAATCGAACAAATCGCCAAAACGAAAAATAAGCGTCAGAATTAAAAAAAAAACGCTATAACTAAGCTTAATCGCCGAAAACAAAGAAAAAATCGTCAAAACAAAAAAGAAGCATAATCCGAAAAAAATCCCAAAAATTTAAAAAAGGCACCAAAATAAAAGTAAATCGCCATAAACCGAAAAAAGTTTACCTGGCACTTAAAACTGTCTTAAGAATGTCTACATCAGGTAAGATATTCGTTTACATAGGTTAAAGTTTGTTCGTATATACATATGTATGTATGTAGTAGTGATGTAACGACTGTCAATTTTTGATATTCGCGAATACGAATACGAATATTTGAAACTATATTCGCGAATACGAATGCGAATACGAATAGAATAGAATACATACATGAAATTTATAGACATTAAATTGGGGTTTTATTTACGTCTGCAATATGATATATTAAAAAATTGTTATGAAAAAGGACTTAATACTCCTGTTGACGTACATACTCTAAATTTAATAAAAACTACCCAAAATTTTAATGATCGTCAGCAAATATTATTTGAAAATGATACAAAGCACAAATTTCTATAAAAAATTTAATGGATTCGTACAAACTAACTCCCATATTCAAAAAAATTTAAAATGAAATTGAAATGTATTTTATTTCAAACTTTTCCTAAAATGGAATTCAAATTCATTTTATTTTTTATGAATATGGGGGATTATCCATTTTTTTAAATTTATTTTAGGATTTATGCATTCATTTATTTAATTTTTTTTTTTTGGAAAAATATTCGTATTCGTATTCGCATTCGCATTAAAAATGGCCGAATATTCGGCAATTCGAATACGAATACGAATATCCATGCATCACTAGTATGTAGTGTCCGTACAGAACCCTTCGTGTGCGAGTAAAAGTCGCACTTTACTAATTTTATTTAATTTTTTTTTAAAGATGCAAAAAATCCATATATAAAAAGTAAGAGAGTTAAATTGCTCCACAAAAATGTTCAAAGTTAGATTTTACTTAAAATTTCTGAATACATCATATACTTAAAATGAAAAATGGAACTGCCATAAAATTTTTGTTGGAAATATGTAATTATAACAACAATGCTATGGCAGTTCCACTCGTTTTAATTTCACGTGGAATGCAAAACATACCCGATGGTTTCTTATGACGATTTCCCCGCGCGCAAAATGCTTGAACTTAAAATAGGTTCAGACATAAATTTTCAAAACGTATGTACACGACACACATATGTACATTAGGGATATAACTTTTTAACAATATTTATTTATTTTTTCGCTAAGGTCAAAAAAGTTCACGCACCAAACGCGATGGAATTTTCTTTTCTTTTTGGTTAAGGAAAATTAATAATATGTTTAGTTAAAACAAAAAATAAATAAAAAAAAAACACTGTATAAAATTATGAATATTCAATATTGGATTAAGAAGGCCTCGAAATAATTTTAGATTATGTAAAATAATATATTTATTATTTCAAGTCCATGCTTTTTAACTGTTCCAAAATGTCTTTCAAGAAAAGTTTCCAATCAATTGGTGCGTGAACTTTTTTGAGAAAAATTACAAAAGATTATGATTTTCGTGGTTACTAGGACATGGTTGACCTCATGGTACTATGTCAAAAAATTGGTTATACCCCTAATGTACATATTTTTATTGGTTTCCTCTGCTAAAATCACTCCTTAGAACAATGATGTCAGTTTCATGGCACAATTGTGCAAACTAAAATCACACACATTCTTATTCTCTTCCATTTAGTCGTCAATGAAACAGCGACGATAACACATGCGCAGCGGGTGTATTAAATTCTTTATAGATACAGTGAAAGAAAAAAAGTGGTATGCGAAAAATATTCTATGATCAGTAATGCTTTTTGCGACATTCAATGTATTTTATGTTACAAAACTTTTAAGGAAAGAAATGAATATATATTAAAAAGACATTTTGGTTTTTTTTTCTAGCAGCTTCACTAAATTGCATTTAATATCAAAACTTAAAAGACCAATAACTCGGAAAATATTGGTCGCAGCCAATTTTTTTGTTTAATTTTTTCTTCTTATATTTCAAGTTTCTAACAGATAAGCTATTTAAAAATTTATTTTTGGAATTTCTTCACAGTTTCCTATGAAAAGTTTACAGCGCCGTAACTCGGAAAATATGGGTCGCCCGAAACTTTTTTATTTAATTTTTATTCCTTATTTTTTAATTTTCTACCATATAGACTCCTTTTTATATATTTTGAGCTGCTTCACTAAACTGCATTTGTTGCAAATATTTATTTTTTCGATGTACTTCAGAGACGAATAAGACAGCTTTTCTCACACATACAACTATAGTTTTATTTTTGACACCACTGCCTTAGAACATATTCCACCATCCCATTGCCCTGAGGGCTCTGCTAGCATTCTGCTTTGCATACGTACACAGCACAACTACGAACAAAAATCTAAAGCAAGAGCATAAAACACACAAAAAGAGCAGATTTCCGTCGCATTTTTTATGAAAAAAATACACCGAAAATATTCAAATACCACCAAAATGATTTAATTTCTTTTTTCTATATTATTTATGTAAATAAATTATGTAATTTAAATCTCTTTATAACAGCACTTTTTATTGCTATAAAAAATAGGCAAAATATTTGGAATATAGAGTTAAAAAATAAGTTTTTATTTGGCTTAAATATTTTTGTAGATGCTGATTGTCGAGTATGTATCCAGAAATTGAAAAAAAAACTAGTACATACAGTCTTAGGCACCACTACATACAAACTTTCATTCATATAAAATTAACCCATAGAAATATTTTTCATATACCCAATTAAACATTTACAAGGGCGATTTTTTCAGTGGAACAACACTAAACATGTATTAGTTCTGTTCTGCTTTTAAGAATTTTCTATTCTTGGTGACCATTGCTTTAGAACCTTGTTATTATTCAGGTCTATTCGAGAATACGCGCTTCACTTCTTCGTCGTCGAACGTTCACTTTCGACAGTTCGACGTCGACAGATTCTAAAATACGTGCGAAGAAATATCGTTTTCAGTAATCGATATTATGTTATCTCTTATAAAAACATCAACAACATTGAAAACAGCTGACTTGAATGCAGAAAAAGTTGAAAGCAAAAAGGGATTTAAGAAGTAATTTAAAGAAATAATTAATAAAAAACTTAACAGTACAAGTGCTAAGTAACATAAAAAGAAACAATAAACAGTGAAAGTGAAATTAGTTATTTGTTTTATTTGTTTTAAAACGTGTTTACATCTTTCAAGAACTTAAAGAAAACTTAATTGTTTTGTAGAGCCTGGCCGAACGCCATTAAAGCTTAATTTACAGTGGTATACACCATATAAACACTTCGTATCTCTTTTTTCTTTATTTATTTAAATTTAACGCGCTAAAATTGGCGTCGAACGAATATGACATTGAATCATGGTGACGAAGTATTTTAGAATACTTCCTATGTGAAAGAAAACATATGTTTTCTATCACTCATCTCTAACGTAGTATTTTAGAATAGCAAAAAGTGAAAGATGCGCGTATTTGTGGTGAAAGTGACTTCCCGAATAGACTTGATTATGTATTATTATTATTTTAATTAATTTGTTCATTAAATGTGACCATCTGGGACTTAACGTATAGCAATCTTTAAAATAATAATGAAGTAATGACGCTTTTTTTCTAAAAAAAAGTCGTATTAAGACAAATAAAGTGTCGTTTAGATGACAAAATCACTTTGACATATTTCATTATCATTCAACATATAAAAATAATTTTGAAAAATGTCAGCTAAAATAAAACAAAAATACATTCATACAACATACATAAATACATATTGATCCATAACAGCCAAAAAAGCTTAACCGATTTTTTTAAGAAAATTAATTATTTACGATCGCCAGTAATGGATTTTTCGATTTTGTTCAAAAAATTGAGTTCGAAAATAATGTCTCTTAAGCTTTTTCCCCGGTTATGGCACGATTTAAATATGCCCAAGCATTCGTTAAACAAATAAATTAATTAAAAATAAAATGTTTTTAGTTAATTTATTTAAATTTATGTTTATTTCATTTTAACGAAATGAAAATTTGAAATATTTTCCTTTTTAAATTTATGAGTCTGTTTAATTGTTTTGGCAATTTTTATCAATCTTTCATTAAACTCATTTTATATTATTTGTACTCGTATGTAATAAAAAAATCATCGGATGTTGGTTGAAGCATAGCGCCAGATTGTAAGTGTTTTAATATATTTTAAAGAAAATATATACATACATTCTATAAATATTTTTATTTCTACAAAGCAAAATTAGTTTGTTATTTTTTTTTTCTTTTTTTAAGAAAAGCCCACTGAAAAACTTTTAAATATTTGAATAAAACAACAGATGTCAACTTGGTAAAACAGCAAATATAATCTATGGCACACACAGCCATCTATCTATCTATCGCCAAAGCCATTTATTTTACTTTAAAGATTTAAAATTTAAATGCACAAACAACACACGAGTGCGAGTTTTCCATTTTTATGTTGTTGCGTCCGTCGATTTTTCTATATTTAAGTATTTTATACGATTTTAATTTCTTGATTACTCTAGATTCTTTAATTTTTCTTTCAAATATTTGTTGGATTAACATTTCTGTCAAAAAAAGAAACAGAAGCAACGAACAAACAACTTTACGGAATGTAGCAAATTGTTAGCATGTGTTAATTGGACCATTTGTTAGACATAAATTTGTATGCTTGATGCTAATGATGCGCGCGGCTGTTTTAAGTATATTCCGGGGATCAATTTGTGTATTAAATTTGTGGTAGAAATATTTAAAACAAAAATAAACGTGTGTTATTTCCTCATTTGAGGTCATGAGATGATATATATTTTGCTCTTTCGTTTGTATGTGTGTTTATAATAAAATATTTAATATATAAATTATTTATAAAAGACTTAAAAATGACACACTAATGGCAAATCATTCATTCACTTTTTTTAACAGATAAAAAGATAAATCAAAATGAAGAATCAAGTTGTATCAAAATTATTTCAACGCGAATGTTTGATTGTGAAATAACATGAAAACCATGTTGAATCGAAGTTATTTCAAGTTGAAACAACATGAACTTAATTTCATGCAGCCATTTCATTTTATTGATTACTAAAATTGAGACCTATCACGATCTAGGTCTTTTAAACCGCGCTATTGGCGGAAAACTTCGTCGCAGCCCAAAAATTATAAGCAATTACATGAAGAATACATCAGAGTATTCCAAATGGTACAAAGGAAAGACTTACAAGAACTTTTCACCTCGATATAGACGCAAAATTCTCTAAATGGTTTCGAATTCATCTGTGAGTTTAAGTATAATTAGAGCTGTAGTCGGAGTTAGCGTCAGTAAAATAACTATTCATAATGTTATACAAACCACGGAGTACTTGAAGCATCTAAATCATCAAAAAAAAGCCACAATTGTAAGACGTACATAAGCAACACAGACTAAAGTTTGGGAAAGACCACATGACGTAGATGGTGCATCAAGTTCATCAAACGAACGATTGGAAAAAGTAATTTCTTCAGACGAAAAGCCTTCCTCCTTCCTGATATTATAGAAATAATAACTATACCCATCTGGAATAGCGATGTTAAAGCACTTTTCTTCAGAAAAAACATATAGGGTGATTTTTTAGCAACATTCTTTTCGGCAGCACTGTTTTTGGCAACTCAGCTGTTTTCGTGTATCATGTTACTGTTGAATACGTTCAGTTTAGTCTATAATTTAACCAGGAATCGACTTGCAAATGAACAACGCTTGCAGATTATTGAATTTTATTAACAAAACTCATGCTCCATTAAGAAAGTGCATCTTTCACTTCTTCCATTTTGTGGTTAGTTTGGCCGACCGTCTAAGGCGGCTATTCGGAATCTTGTGATTAAATTTTGCACCAAAATTACATTATTGAACATTAAACCACCAACACGCATACGTAGAATGCGGACAGAGGAAAATATCGCAGTTGTATCCGCCAGTGTTGTTGACCGTGAATTATCGTTTCCGCACCATTCGCAGCAATTCAGCCTTTATTGTTTTTTTTTTTTTTTTTTTTTTTTTTTTTTTTGCCCAACATGGAATAGCACGACTTGGCTGACATGAGGTTTCAGCAAGGCGGTGCCACATGTTACACACCACGCGAAACAATGGCACAATTGAGAGGCCAGTTCGTTGAACAGTTTATTTCACGTTTGGAGCCGGTTAATTGGCCGCCTAACAACAACACCTTTAGACTATTTATTTTAGGACTATGCTAAGGCTCATGCGTATAGGGACAAGCCAGTAAAGGTTGACACACTGGAAGACAACATTGAAGAATTTATTAGTGAGACACCGGCGGATATGTTGGAGATACCCAGAGTATGAACCATTTCAGGCGTAGCCGCGGGGTCGACATTTACATGAAATCATCTTTAAACATTGAATTATATAGATCGTAAGTCTAAATTGTATGTGTTTTTATAAATCAAATCCGAAAGTTTTTAAAAAATCACCTATTAGTTGACTTCCCCGGCCAAGATTTCCTGGTAGTCAACGTGCCTACCGCTGCAGCCACAACAACTTTAAATATTCTTTAGATGCACACTAAATAAATACCATCATGAATTAAATTTTAATTCGATATGATTTAGTTGATCATTTAACATAACATTTATTTGAAAATTTATAGTTAAAAAATAAGCAAATTGCGAAGCATCTTTGACTCGTCTCCAGGATTCGAACCTGCGACCCTCCGACTACAAGACTATCATACTGCCATCTAGCCAGCAGCAGAAAGTTTTCGCTGGTAATGCGAAGTTAGTCAGCTACTTACGGACATCAAAATAAACAACAACAACAATAAAAACAAACAAATAAAACAAAAACACAACTCCTTTCTAGGCAACCTACTATTTTGGTAATATTATAATACATAATAATATAATAACAATATTTGTTTTCCCCCCATCAACAAAACGATTAAAAAAATAAATGTATGGCAATTGGTTGAGCTTGCAGGCCATCCCTGAAATTCCCCATTAATCACAGTTGCTGTTCGAAGAGTCTACAAGATTCGCCATAGCTGCGTATAGCCAACTTTCTTTTCATTTTATGCATTATATAAAGGGTGTCCCAACAAGAACGCAAGATTTAAATTTGGCGCCATTCGAAGTGTCATTGTTTGACATTTGAACAATTGTTATTGTTTGCTAGTAGAAGGTACGAGGTTAGTGAAAATGGAGCGCTAAACGAATGAACAAAGCATTCTCATTGTGAAATTGTTTTACCAAAATCGTGAAAATTTTGCGGCTACAGTTCGCAAATTTGCGATCAATTTGAGGTCACAATAATGCTCCAAAAGAGTCAACTGTAAACATATTAATGGATAAATTTGCCGAAACTGTGTCTGTTAGTGATGTAAAGACAACAACGCGCCTTCGACCAGGTCGATCGACCGAAAATATCGCAGCTGTACGTGATGATGTTGCTCAAACGCAAGTCAGGCGCAAACAGTCAATGGTGTTCGGTATCGTGAAATTATAACCAGTTTGTTCGTGCCTAGAATTGAAGAAATGAATGTGGAGGGCATGTGGTTTAAACAAGACGGCGCCACATGTCATACAGCCAGAGAAACAATTCAACTGCTACATCAGTCATTTCCCGGTCGTGTTATTTCGCGTTTTGGAGACCAGAATTGGCCGCCTAGATCGTGCGATTTAACACCATTAGACTTTTTTCTTTGGGGTTTTTTGAAGTCAATGGTTTACGCGAATAAGCCGACGACGACTCAAGCCTTAAAAGAGGAAATTGGACGTTGCATTAATAAAATACCGCAGCATTTATGCAAAACGGCCATTGAAAATTTCATTAAAAGATCGCGTGTGTGCCAGCAAAGCCGCGGCGGCCATCTGCCCGATTTGTTGTTCCACACATAACCTCATTTTGTCTACTTTACGATATAATAAAGTTTCACGATTTTTTTTTAAATATTTATGTACATAAAAAGAACATAAAGAAAAATTTTTCAATTTGCAATTTTCAAGTGCAAATTAAATCATTTTATGGAGAAAAAAATCACCTGCATAACTTATCAACGAATATTGTGCAAGTAGAAACTCACAAGTTCTTTTTTTTCGCCAAACAATCAAATATAATAAATTCTGATAAAAGATCATTAAAATCCTGACAGATAATTTGGGATCCTTAATCATAAACAAAAACGATATGTTAACATAAAATTAACATATAAATTTATGACATCAATAAGTAATGCACCAACACGGAGCTTCAGTAGAAAGTTGCTGCTTCACTTTTATATATATTTTGGGTTAAAGTTAAAAGAACATTTCGTTTAAAGTAAAACGTTTTAATACTCGTATGTATGTATATTAAGGGGGAAATTTTTAAACTAAAAATTTTCAACCAGCAACAAGTTGAACAGCAGACATTGCGACATTAGCGATAAGACAACAAAGAGAAGGCGCGTGGTGCTCAAGCAAAAGTAGTTTTTAATTAAAGTCATAAAACATTTTTATAACGAGTCAAAGATGGGCTGCTATTGTGGCCGAAGTATGGGGAATGATGTAAGATGTAGAATTAGAGTGGCCAGATTTTTGTGTGCACAACTGTAATTCAACACTAGTACCCCGCCAAGAGGAAAGTGTAACGAAAGCATACAAACTAAATAGTTGTGGTGTGTTCTACTTTTGTGAGCCTTAAAAGGCCGATGATAATTGCTCAGAATTTAAGAATTAAAGCTGCACTTCTCCACTGTACTCAGCGATTCATTTTGAATTAATTTTTTCATGCCAAAAACTGCACACTGTGTTAGGCAAATAGCGTCTACGAATCACACAGAAAAATTTCAAATTAAAATCTGGGTAAACATGGTTAATTTAACATTTTTCTGCAATGATTTTGATTCATGTTAATTCAACATGATTTGCAGTAATCTGTGAAGAAACTTTTTTCTTTCGAAATAACTTTATTTCATGTTTATTTAACATGATAAATGATAAATTATGTTCAATGAAAGTTGTTTCGAGTTGAAACAACGTTAATTTGATACTAAAATAACACGATTGAATTAAAGTTATTGCACGTTGAAACAACATGAATTAACTTAGTGTAATGATTTTATTTTATCAGTTATTTAACTTACGTAAATTGTGTGTATTAGCACAGGCATCAGAAAACTGTTTATATGTATAGTTGGCTTCCAACTCATCGCTTGATAGTCAACGCGCTTACCACTTCAGCCACAACAACATTAAATATTCTTTAGAAACACACTAAATAAAATCAATCATGAATTAAATTTTAATTCAACAGAATTTAATTGATCATTTAACATACAATTTATTTGAAATGAAAGTTATACTTTAAAAAACATAAACTGCAAATCTACTTTGGGTTATCTTCAGTATTTAAACCTCCTGTGACTCTCCGATTACAAGACTATTGCACTACCTACAATCAGGGTTGTCCGATATAGCGATTTTTCAACTTGTTTGTTTTTTATGATTTTTCTTATATTCATTTTTGTAATTAATGGCGCTTTGAATTTGGATGAGAAAAATTTATAAGAATTTGGAGATTTTCTGCTAAAGTTTTATACGATTATTATTTTATAAAAATTTATATTAAAAAAATGTTTGTACAAAAACAAATTTGTTATTAAATATATTAAGAAAAACTACATAAAATTGATTTTGGCGATTTTCAAAATCAATTTGGCGAAATGGATCGAAAAAATCTGACAATCCTGCCTACAATAGCCAGCATCAGGAAGTTTTCGTTGGTTAATGCAAAGTTTTTCGGCTATTTACGAACATCAAAGCAAACAACAACAAAACAAGAAAAAGTCACACAACTAATAAGCAAATATAATAATAACAAAGTATTGCGCTATGAACAAAGCAAATACGCACCAACACACTTAAACAACATAGAATTTCTTGTAAATTTAATATGATTTGCAATCAAAATGTTTGCGTGGTGATTTTACATTGGTATTTTTTTTCTGTTTGACTTATTATGGGAGGAATAATTTCTCTAATCCGTCAAAATATGACTTGGATGGAATATCACATATTAGGGCCTTTGACTAATGTCATATCTTTAGTGATTAATCTCTGGATTAACACAAATCGATTGATGTAAAAATCATCCTAATCGGTCCCCCCGCGTTCGATTTATATAGTGCCGCAATAAACACTATACCCTTCTTTGCGTTGCGCAGTCGGGTAAAAAGACATCAAATTTAAATTGTTACTATTTTCATATTTTTCACTTTTATAACACTTCGAAATCACAAGAGTACTGACATGTAAATAGAACTAAAAATACTAAACACTAGAGTATTTCGCTGTAAGCAAAGCCGCTCAATTCCTAATAAAAATTCCGACATTTTGAAAGCCTGACTTTAGATTCATAATCAGTGACCCCGAAAATCCCTGAATGACGAATTTCAAGGAAATCCAATAATATTACAAAAAATAGTCGGCTATTTTTAATTTTTAAAATCGAATACCAAATTCGTAATCAATAACCCCAAAAATCCCTGAGTGAGTCGTTTTCTCCAAAATTTATTTGCTGAGCATAGGTCCTTCTTACGAGTAAATTTCCGTGTCACATATATTTTTTTAAAGCTACAATGGATCCTAGAATCTACGCAAAATAAAAGAAGCATAGTCCCAGTTGACCAAGACTTTCGTTACTGATATCGATTTCGAATATACATATCTCGAACATTTATCGTGTAAAACTATCGAGAGTGACACTCAAAAATGAATCGAAAAAGTTCACCTGTTGCTCAGTTTTGTCCCAAAAAATATTAGATTTCGAATTTTCGATAGCAATATCAAAAGTGAGCGAATATCGAACTAATTTCGATATCGCAAAAAGGCAGCAGAAAAAGTAAAAAAGTAATTTTATTTTTTATTTATTTATTTTAACTTATTATTTTTTTATTTATTTTTTTAATACCTTTTTAACTGTAAGATTTGAAAATGATATCTCCATTCTAACAGGCTATCGTGGCAAATTTTTTTCCTTTCAATTATTGCTCACATGTAATTATGTATTTTTTTTTAACTTACAGTGCTGTCATGGCTCGAACTTGGTACCTCTAGACGAACAGACTAGCACACATCAAATCGGCTACCGTCACACATTCGAGAAACTAAAGCTATGTACAGACGATTGCCAGCACAATATTCACACGTTTGTCAGAAAATCTTACAATTTATTGCTAGACGGTTGTATGACAATAAATTCATCTGACAAAATCGTCAGTAGAAAAATTGCCAGTACACACGGTTGTCATATGCACAAATTGTTAGATCTGTTGTTATGCGTTGCCAGACTTAAAGCACTTGTTAGAAATGGTTAAATATTTATCGTTTGTGTTTGTATTAAATGTAAAAAGTGAAAGTATTAATTATTGTGGACCATAAAGGAGCAATTGCAATGATTTTGCCTGCATATATTTTATTATAAATTTTTTCTTTAAAATCAAGCGTGTGCAGTGTTGCCCATAGAAAGAATTCTCTTACAATGACGCCATTGTCAGCTGCATAAACTTCGCACATCTGACAATATTAAAATGCCTGACAAATATCTGGCAATAATTTTACAACGTGTTCACACGATTGTAAGATGTCTGACAATTTTTTGTCAGCTTCTAGTCTTGCAATGGACTGACAATGCTTTTTCTGGCAACGACGTCTGACAAAAATTGTCAGTTCACACGGTTGTAAGACATTTTGAGCACATTTTACTGGCAATATTGTAAGATCTGACAACCGTCTGTATATAGCTTAACTAGAGTAGTTCAAAGTTCGAAGCCTTAGCAAACATTCGAATTTTTTGAGATTTGCGAAAAAAATATCGAACAATTTTTTTTCGAAACTTCTTCGCTTGAGTGAGCGTTCGTTTATATCGAAACTCAGGTCAAGTGGGGTATAACTCCAAAAATATTTTTCGCATATACATATGGTAACCTTTTTAATGATTTCGAACATACTCAAAAGGATTTTTATAGTCCGCATAATAAATTTTCAGCAGAGGTATTTTTTTTTTTTTTTTTTTTTTTTTTTTTTTTTTTTTTTTTGAGAAAACCTCATAATGCCAACAAGACACATACCTTTCTCTTTAAACTTCTTTAACTTCTAAATTTTTATTATCTGCCAAAGAGTAAGGAAAAAAACTGAAACTATAAAATTCGGATGAAATTAATTACATTCATTACTCGCCTGCCAAACTTAAATTGTTTACATAATTCATAAGCAGCCAAAGTTCGAATAGTTACTGTTGTTACAAAACAAAAGAAGAATTGTTGGTGATTCGTGAAAAGCCAAGAAAAAATAAGGAGGAGGACCAAAATTAACGGCAACAACAGTGTGATCAAAGCCAATGTTGTTGTTATAGTCAATTCACAAGGTGTTCAGTTGATCACTGGTATTTTACTTTCAATTCAATTTCATTTGTCTGGCACGGCCTGCTTTCCGTTATTGCAGATAATATTTGCATGCCACCACATTCAGTAGCTGCTGGAGTACATACATACATGCAATACGCGGGCAACAGTTGAACCTGAATACGAGTATGCATATGATCAATTGTACGAGTATGAACTAATATGCCATAAATAGTATTGCAGTTAATTCTTCTTCTCATTTAAATAAGATGGGAAATAAACATATTTTTGGCGCATATTTTGCTTTGGCTCGATCTGTTGCATATTCGTAATCTTTTAACCGTTTAATTATGACAAGTGTTCGCATGCGGCAAGGTGCATATGGTGCGCATTAATGCTTTAAACATTCCACCGCCGACTGACTGCCTCTATATGCAAACTGAACTAACTGAAGTGTTTATGGTGGTGTTGGTGCTGGCTAAGTTTGTCGCATAAGTGCTAAAGGGCGCGCAATTGCTTGCCCTTTGCGTACTATTATCTTCCATCGACATTTGTTCATAACCAGAGGGGATTTTTTACAATGTTTATATTTCTTTTATTTTTTGCGTTCAGTTTTTGGTTCGTTTATAATTATGTATGTAGCATGTGTCAGTATCAGTAACTTGAGGAAGAAACAGCCAGTAAATGCTCATGTTAACAAACGTTGTTGCACATGCGCAACAGTTACAAATAAAAACTGGCATATGTTTTCCATTGTTTTGTGAGTTTCGACACTAATTGAAATGTATGAAATTTCAATGAAAAACATAAATTTTATTTAAACGTAATACACGTAGTTAATATACACTTGTGCTTGATAACAATGAGAAATTAAAGTTGCACCCCTCGCAGGAAGGGCGGAATATTTATTGATATTTTGTCATAATGAAAATTAAATAATTTGTCAGTCAGTCAAACAGTCGTACAGGCGATTTTATTGCTTACGGTAGATAGTTGCATATGTTTAGTAAGTCATACACATAATTGCTAAAAACCGCTAAGGGCCTAAATACATTTAATTGTTCATGACTTACGTGCATATATGTATACTCCTAATATTAAATTCATAACATAATAATTCATTTTACTTTTTGGGATTATCACCTCTGGTTTACGAGAAAAATAAAGGTAGAATTTCCTGTTCTGATCAGTAATTTATGGTCCTTCGAACTTAATTAACTTTATAGATTTAACGATGCCGACATGAAAGGGAAATACAATCACATAATCACACTGAGGTTCAAAATGGGGCAATATTTTAGGCCGACTGCAAAAAAAAACGTTCTAATCCCAATTCGTTTGTATTGTTTGTTTACATTGGGAGTTTGGTATTTTTTGACCAATCACAGTATTTTCACAAGGTTTAAAAAGTGGATAATTGTTGCTATCGGGCCTGTTCTGCAAATCACGACATATCACATCACGGTGATTTCAATAAATCAATAAAACCTAAATCATTGCTTTTGTAAATTTGACAATTTATAGCGATGGAAGTTGCATTAAATTATTCTATTATACATGACAAAAACTTCAAATACAACAAAAACCCACTAACAAGTCAGTTATTAATAGTTTACTTTTGAAATCACCGTGATTTAAATCATCGTGATTTTCAGAACAGGCCCGTATATTTTAAGACGATTTCGACAAAGCTAGATATTCTCGATTCTGTTGTACTTTTCTTTACGTTTCATCGTCATTTCAAACCGATCTTAAAAATTCTTCTTTTGTCAGCAAAAGGTACAACTGCCATTTTACACCAATTAAGAGAAAAAACATAATACCATGCTTACTAAAGATTAATCCTTAATACTAGGTAGTTCCACCCAACCGACTCTCATGAACCTTTGCACATATCTCAAGCTTTTAAAATGACATAATCTTTTGTTTAAAAAAGTGGGCGGGGCCATCCATTCCCTTAAAAGTTTAATAATATATTTAATGCATCTACATATTCCACTAAACCGATTCCTGTTAAACTTTACCAACTCTTTAGGCTCAAAAAAGTGGGCAGGGCCTAAAACTAAAATTTAACATAATATTGCTCGTAATTCTTTCTACTCAAAATCAAAAAACTAAATTTCTAAAACAATAATACCAACCTCAAATATAGAAACTAACGGCCGTATTCTAAAAAAAAAATTGTATTTCAAGTGTGCTTTAGTCAAAATTTGTATGGAATTTTTTTTTAACATCCCAAATTAAAAAATTTTTAAATAATTCAGTCAACTTTTCCATAAGAAAAGTGTTCTGTGGTCACATAGTCGACTTTTCTCTAAGAAAAGTCTGTTGTGGTGACACAATCTACTTTTCTGTAAGTAAAAGTGTGCTGTGGTGAGGCTTTCGAATTTTCTGTAATAAAAGTATTAGTGGTAACACAGTCGACTTTTCTATAATACAAGTGTGCTGTGGTGTCACAGTCGACTTTACCGTAAAAAAAAGTGTGGTACTGTCGACTTACCTATAAGAAAAGTGTGTTGTGGTCACACAGTCGACTTTTCTTTCAGAAAAGTGTGCTGTAGTGATAAAGTTGACTTTTCTATAAGAAAAGTGTGCTGTGGTAACACAGACTGTGCTGTAGTTACACAGCAGGGATGGAAAACTATCGATGGTACTATCGATACTATCGATAGTTATTTTTTTGTTACTGTCGATGTTTTAATTCTGCCATCGATTAATAGTTGAAAGCAATCGATATTTTTTAGTCACTATTAATAGTAAATGATACACAACTAAAAACAAAAAATGTGAATATGTTTCTTTTCATAAACAAAAATAACTGAATGGCGGGAAAATTTCTTCCGCTGATCTCACTTTATTTTCATACTATTATTTTAGTTTTGTTACTTATTGAACTGAAAAATCAAATTCTATTTCATTTTGTTTTGTTATGTTTAAAAATATTTAGTTTTGAATTTTTATTGTAAATAAATATGTACATTATACGAGACCCATACAAGTTCGATCCTATCACGATAGTATCGTCGATATATCGATAATTTTTCTAACTTTCGATAGTCTTCAATCGATATATCGATAAAGTTTTTTAAACTATCGAGAACTTTCGATAGTGAAACTATCGATAGTTTTCCACCTCTATGACACAGTCGTCTTTTCTATAACAAAAGTGTGCTGTGTTGTCACTGTGGTATAGTACTTAATAAAAAATAAAAAAGTACCAGAATTAAAGACATAAAAAAACTTTGAAAAATTTACTAAATTTTAGATCAAAAATTAAAAAAAAATTTTGTAAAGTTCCGAATTTTATGGGAAAATTTTACTTAATTTTAGAAAAATTTTACTCAAATATAAAAATATAATTACTATAAACTAGTTCATTCATGAAATAGAAATTTAGTAAATATTTTACTGGTTGCAAGTAAAAAACAGCTTTGGCGCCATGCGACAACTTTTTTTTTATTCAAATTTAGAACATTTTCGAAAAGTTTTAGTTAGTTTTTTTGTTTGAGTGTGTAGGAATATTCGTAGTATCGAATCTTGATTTCAAATTGTTTAATGCTTGTTTAAAAGCAAAAACATTTGCTTCTATTTTTTTTTTTTTGTTCTTATAATAACCATTGACATTCAAAGATTTCGTCAATCACCAGCTCATATTTTCATTTTAAAACTCCCTCAAAAATTAAATGAAATGTTGACAAATCTTTCATAATTGCTGTCAACACTTTTCCCATTGCGGTTCGGCAACAGCACACCGAAACTCACACAAGAATGACAATTTAAATGAATTTATTTATTAAATTATTTATTCGTACTTTTTCTCATTGCTGCTGTGAAAATGTGTTTTCAACGTTTATAAGGATTAAATTGATTAAATTATTAAATATTTACAATCCCATTAAAAATGCACTGAAAAAGATTTATAAGTATTGCTGGTTAATTATGAAAACGATTTATTTTTATACTCTTGGCAGGCGGGGGAAAATGTCGGAGAAATATCAAAAAAAAAAAAAAAGTGAAAACAATGAGACGCAAGAAGACAACAAGTTAAACTGAACAACAAGAAGAAAAAAATGCAGTGAAATAAACAAAACAAATTGCTCGCACCTTGGCCACAATAATTTGCCAACGTTTCAACACATTTGTTGTACATTTTAAGATGCCTCATAAATAGAATTGCAATAATGGTTTATTTTTCATATTGCCCTCACAAGGAATTGTTTGATGTTGTTGTTTTTTTTTTTGCTCTCCTTGCAATCTTTGCAATAATTTTTGAGCCAGTGTTTGCAATCAGTGAAGTCATTTTCATTATTAGTGTAATTAATCAATAAATAAGAATTAGAACTAGCAGAGACAGAAATCATAATTTCTACCTTGGCTGGGTTAAGGAAGACTAAACAACATCTTAAGAAAACTTTAAGCCCGTTTTGTGTCAAACATTTTTTTTTTTTTTTTTTTTTTTTGGAGTTAGGACGTTAATAAAGTAAATGAGCGATGTGTACTTAGATAGTATGTAAGTAAGTTAATATATGTATTGTAAGACTTTTAATTAATTTAATGTATATAATATAGATATATTGCACATGTACAATGTTAGAAATTAATCAATTAAAATTAAACATTTTTGTATGGGGGCTATATCTGTTCTGAACAAATGTTGGGGCAACAAAAGTATTGGGGGTCAGTAACATATTTGACTTCTTTAGGGCCACTTTGGGACTCGTTAGGGCGATGGGGAGTAATTGTATAAAAAATAATATTTTGTATGGGAGCCCCCTTAAGGAGAACAGATAGGGAGTTTGTATGTTCATAAAAAATGTAGGCAGGAAAAAATTAGTGGGGGTCAGTCTTAAGTTTTACCCCTCTATGAGCAACTCACGGACAGTTGTGCAGCTTTTTGTGGACTTTGTCGTGTTTTCACCTAGTTTTGACTCCGACGAGGATCCATTTACCCACATCCCAACCCCGTAATTTTTTGGCTCATACATTTTTTTAACTATACAAAATTAGGGGTCCTAGCATATACAAATCCTGTGTGTTATCATTACCTTAATATAGAAACGCCCTAACTAATTTTTTTTATATAAATATTTTTTGCGTATTTCGGCAGATAAACCTGTAATCTATGGAAAAATTAAAAAAAAAACTGAATTTATAAAAAAATTAATCAGTGCGTTTCTATATTTAGGTAACGATATATACAATAGACTAATTCACAATCTTGTGCAAATGGTCTTGCATCGTAGCATGTGCAAAATGGTATAGTACAGGGTGGGCCAAAAGAAACCAAGGGGTGTAAAAGTTTAATAACTTTTTTGTTTATTAACTTTTTTTTATTTTTTCTTTCAGATTATATAATATACAAAATGGAAATTTTTTTACACTAAGTATGAAAAATGATGTCTCTTAAATGACCACCGTTTTCAGCTTCGCACTGATGGGCTCTTTTTAGAGCATTTTCCATAACATCTTTCAAAACTTGTGGCTGTAGCGTTCGAATTTCTGCAACAATGTTTGCCTTGAGTTCAAGGATTGTCTCTGGCTTGTTCACATACACTCGCTCCTTCAAAAAACCCCAAAGAAAATAGTCGGGTGCTGTCAAATCTGGCGATCGCGCTGCGCTGGCCAAATAATTTCCGAATTTCGAGAAATTATTCGCTCTTGAAATTTAACTGCAAAATTTAGACGTTGCCGATGATCTGCGGGTTTTAATTCTTGGACCAATTGCACCTTATATGGGTATAACTGTAAATCTTTTTTTAAAATGCGCCGTAGTGACGTACGAGACATTTCTAGCTGAGCAGAACGCCTTCTGCCAGATGTTTCTGGTGCTTCGTTAACACTTTGCTGTACTCGTTCAATATTTTCCGCAGTGCGACTTAAACCTGGTCTACCGGTTCGAGGCAAATCTCTTACGCTGCCATGTTGGTGATGACGATTAACTAAGCAACGAATCATCGCTTCAGAGGGCGAAATTCTGACGTTAAAATGTCGACGATATGCTCTTTGCGTTAAAATAATTGCTCTCTGGTTTAAATAATAAAATTCTATTGTTCTGGTTCTCTGTTCAGTTGTGAACCTCTCCATTATAAATTCTCCAAGTGTTGTCTATATAATCTTAAAGAAAAAATAAAAAAAATTAATAAACAAAAAAGTTATTAAACTTTTACACCCCTTGGTTTCTTTTGGCCCACCCTGTATATTGATACTCACCACTAAGAATTGTTAAGTGGTGAGTATCCATATACTGCACCATTTTGCACATGCAACGGTGCAAGACCATTTCCATAAGATTGTGAATTGGGCTAATATGTTTTTACGTGCAAATATTTATAATTATCCCTATTTATGAGTTTTAATTCAATTTTCCCTTTTCTTCTATTATGATTTGTTTTTTTTTTCCTTTTTACCAAATGCGGGAATAAAAACTACCCGGGGAAAAATGTTTTTTGTTCCCGGGAATTCATGATTGGAGGAATTCTTTCACGAGAAATAAATTTTGAGGGAATATTTAATATTTATGATTGGGCTGAATATGTTGTGATGAATGTAAGAAAATCGTTTGTCGAACTATTTTTGTTCTATTCTAGTTCATTTTGTGCTATTTTTGCTTAGCTTCTGTACTGATTTTAGACTATTTGATGGCAACACTGTTCTAAAACAACAATCTTAGCTTCAACTGGTACTACCGTGCTAAGATAACACGGTTAATCTTTTTCAAGGTAAAATTGTTATTGTCCGACCGAACTCACTCACATTGTTAAGTCGAAGTTTTCAAGCCGAAGCTGGAGTTATCAAATACACAATACCAAACAATTTTAATCTTTTTGAGGTCATTCAATTTATTAAACCGAAAAAATTAGGCCGTTTATAAAAAATTTTAAAAAGCAAGTATGTTAGAGGATTTCTGCTTGTATTTTACGTACATACATATGGAACTTTACACTTATTTCTATAAGGAAATTGTAATTTAATGGCACACAAACTCATATAACTAAATAATTGACTGTATATTAACTATTGTATGAGTTGATGGAAAAATTCTACGGTTGTTGTTATAACATCCACTTAAGACTAGGATTCACTATCCTTCACAATGGTAAGACTTTTGGGACAATACACCCCTATTATAATGGAGTTGGTGAAAATTTTCAAAAGACAACAATAATTCATTAAATCAGGGTTGTATTTGTTTAGCCTTTATTGATAATAAATAAGAGCCAAACCCACGATGTTGACAACGCTCGACTTGTCGCACACTTACATTTGAAACAACAACAAAATATTAAAATTTGTTTTTGTTTTGAATGTAAGTGTGCGACAAGTCGAACGTTGTCGATATCATTGGGTTAGGCCTTATATGTCAAAAATTACGTGTACTTGCGATTCGAAGGCATTACAATACAGCATTCAAGAGAAAAGTTATTTAAGAAATCCAAAAATTATCACTTTGAGCTTTTAAACATAATTCTAGTGTGATCATGAAGTTCAGGCAGGACTTTAGTACCAGCTTAAAAACCTTCTAATAAAACCATATTCATAACAATTTTCGCCATTGGTGTTATTCCCGAGAGATTTCATACTTTAAGTAACTGGTCATTACCATTTCTGTTTGCAGCACTTTCCTTTCATTTCATTTCATTTCATCTTTAACATTGACAACAAATTATGATATGATTATGTTCATAATTTTAAAGCAGAATGAATGACTCTTGACTTTCTCTCCCTGTTCACTCTTCGTGATCCTACTCTTTTCGCACAGATCACTTAATTGTTGGAAATTCTTTAACGTTTTCATTTTTTCAGTTGTGGCAGTTGCTGTTGTTGTTGTTGTTGTTCCTGCTGTTGCCATTATCATTTAGGAATTGTTTATGTGCTTTTTGACCCACAAGGTGCTTGTATTGCTCATTTACGTTTCACTTGGGTCTTGATCTCTTGGTCTTCTTTCTTATTGTTATTGTGCTCTGCAGCCTCGTGATATATGATTATTTATTTGCTGAAGCAAAATGTTCTTTTCAGAAATGTAGGAGCGTAGCAAGTTTCTTTTAATTGAAATTATTTTTTTATTTTATTTTCACTTTCTTAAGAAAATATCAAATTCCATTTCTTTAAAATTTTAAATCTTTCAAATAACTTAATATCAATTTATTAACCATATATGCCACACTCATTATCATGTCTTTTCTCATTCATTGCATTTTTCCACTTCAATTTTTTCTTTAAATAAAATAAATAATAAATAAATTTGGATTTTTTTTAGTTTCCTTTAACAAAAAAAAAAAAAAAAAAACGAAAACTGTTTATTTTTAGTGTCTCAAAAGTCGAAACTATGCAACCTCTGAGGCAATAAAACTAGACCATTTTACAACACACTTAACATACACACGACACATGGCTTTATAGGCCATTAGCAGATAAAGACGTGTGACAACATGAACATTCATGACAATCGAATATTTTAAAATGTAAATGGTAAGTAGCAACAAATAAGCGCCAAATATAATTTGGTGTGTAAATAACAACATGCATAAAGGCATGCATATAAATATACACCTTCTTCATCATTGTCAGCAGACAGCTAATTAAATGGTGGAAGGTATTGAACGAATAGAAGGTACCTTACTTATTTCATAAGTATGAAGAAAAATTTAGTTCTCAAGCGATTGATATCGGAAATATCAATTGAATTGCGATTTTCTAAACATATAAATATTTCAGAATTTGTTCAACACCAGCAGGGAAAGAAAAGTTTAGCAACCTTACAGCGTAAAACTAAAAGAAACAAGAGCAGTCAAAATAAGTTCATAAGTTCGAATAAGTCACTCACGTTCAAAGGGATGAAAGACGCTGGCCAGAGTCGTGAACATAATCTTTAACACCCAGGACAAATGGATCAAATAGCAACCTGCACTACGCTGCTAATGGATACATCATATTCTTTCAGGATAGTGTTGTGACAACTTCAATAACTGACAATAAGAAATAATTCTTGATATTTTACTAACTAACTATAACTAAAAAGAATAATGATCCCTTTATCAAATTTTAAATATCATAAAATGAAATTTTAGTTTTAAAAAGTTTTTACAAAAAAATTATAGTTAAAGCTAGCCAATCAACAAAATTGATTAAACTAACTAATGTAAAGCAGTCAAAAAAAAATGAAAAAATTTGTTATAGTACAATTTATGCGGTGAAGTTACATAACATGTAAATAAATGTCAACACACAAAAGTTGTTGATATAACCATTGTAGTACAGCATACTTTTAGGAGTCACTCAATCCAAAGAAATCCCATACATATGGGTGAATTAATATTTCTCACCACACTGTTAATATTACACCACAAAAGGGAACCGATGTCTGTGTATTGTTTATTAATTTCTAATTTGACATTTCATTATTTAACTTTTTTATAGTAATTAGTTTTTACATCATTTTTTCCTTACTGAGAACTGAACACTACTTACCAAACTAATTTTACGTTTATAAGCAAGTCTTTAATACCTCAATTACAACGAGACTTAAAATTTCAAAACAATTGATCTTGACTGCAAGTTTACTGATTGAAATTGGTTAGATGTACCAACGAGATTTTTTCTGTGTATAATATGTATATATGT
Source organism: Tachina grossa (assembly GCA_949987645.1). Lineage (NCBI taxonomy): Eukaryota > Metazoa > Arthropoda > Insecta > Diptera > Tachinidae > Tachina > Tachina grossa. The sequence goes on from OX465275.1 coordinate 35,915,812, forward strand.
ACATGTGTATGTATATATGTATGTTTGTATGTATGTATTAAGATTTACATGGTCACAAAGGACTTCAATCTATAATGATCAACTAAAAACTTATTTATGAAATAAAAACTATCTCGCATAGTATGTGTCTTAATATTCTACAAATGAGTTCGAATGTGAACTGAAAAGCCTCATAAATTTTATGTAATCAAAGAAAATACTTATAACGCAAACTTGTAGAAAAACGAACAGGAATGAGTGAACAGTAAAAGTGAAGAAAACACCCACAAAATCCACATTTCCTGAAAAAAAAGAAGAAAATTTACATAAAAATGTTAATTTCCTCGAAATTAATACGAAAATATATGAATGCACATACACTATATACGACATATCAACCAAAAACAAAGTAAAATTCATTCAAAATCACAACACATGGCATTTCAAAAGAAAAAATAATGCCTTTTGAAAACGGCAGCAGCAAATAATACCGGCAAAGTTTTTTTTTTTTTTTTTTTGTTAAATTGTAGTTTAGCTGCTTGTTTGCATGAGAATTGGTGAATAGCAACAGCAACAACAATATTTTATAACTTTGACAAATTTCCAACGGCTGTTGTTGGCATCAACCAAAAAAAAAGTAACAGCAGCAAAAAATATTTCAGAAATAAAAAAAAATACGGCAGCCAACGAACGAACCAAACACCAATTCAACTCACCAGTCAACAACACAACACCATCAATGAATGAACAACTCACTGCAACAGAAAATGATTTAATGTTGAACACCAAGGAAAGCAAAACCAAATACATATACATACATATTACAAGTCGTAAAATATTTTAGATGACATTTAGAAACAAAATAAAAACTCTTAAAATAATGAATTTTATTGAAAAAACTTTCCAAAAAAAAAGAGTTGAGACAGTTTTCCATCCCTGCAGATTAAAGGGTAAGAAATTTACAGTTAAATTATTCGTCGATTTTTTGACATGTGCCAAAAAATTGTTTTCGAATGTTTGAAATTTAAATAGAACTTAGTGGTTTATTGAACACAAAAAAAAGCTGCTTTCGAAATTTCAAATCGAAATACTTATCAATGACTTAATATAAATATGGCATATCTGTCAAAGTTATTTTAGAACGTTTGAAACTTTAATAAAACTCATTACGGGTTTAGCGGTTTAATTTATACAAAAAACGCTACTTGCGAAATTTTAAATCAAAATGCTTAATATCAAAAAGGCATATCTCGATTTTTTCAAAATCGCTTTTTAATGTTTTCTGGTAGTATTCTTAAAAGTTGATCGCTTTATTATGGAAAGCGTTGCCAGTAGTCAAAACCTGTACTACCGACGGCAACTGACAAATAACAGCTGTCTGTCATTTGCTATATATGTATATTTTTTGCTTCTGGCAACCACGAAAATTCTGTTTGTCAGCCGTCATACAATTTTTCATTGATATTTTTTTTGCAACCGAGAAGTTTCGTATGCCGAATTGCAATCGAACTGACTTTTGGTTGCTATTCATAATAGAGCTAAATGTGAAAGTGAAATGTATGTAAATAATGGATTTATTATTTATTTTTGTATAATTTCTTGAAAATTTTCTGTCATTTCAAAATCAACTTAAACTTTTTACTATAGTACATGCGTAAACATTAATTTTTCCCGGAAGTTCACTCAAATTTCGTATTTAAAAACTTTTGCTGAGTTTTTTTTCGAAACTTTGATTCTTTCCTATCGGTTCTTTTCAGCTTAAGTATCCACATATTAATTGTTTGTGTGTGGTTTTTTTTTGGCGGATATGTGCTTCCATGCCGCCATATGCTTAATTAAATGTCGCCAAATGTGGTTGTAGATATTTTTAGCATTTGATTTTTTTTCTTTTAATTCCTGCTTCAGGGTATCTTCGCACCCGAAAACACTCTTGCAACGGTAATAAATGTGTGGTGCCACAATGAAATAAAAATAAAGTAAAAGTCGCGTGTATCAGACACTGTGACCATATAACTAAATATGTATGCAATTTTTACTTTATTATGTCGAGTTTACATTGGGCATTTCAAATGTTGTCATTTTGTGGTGTGATTTTCATATGTGTGCAGTGCCGTTCCCATCAAATTTTTCGATGACACACAATTTTGTAGTGTCTTTGTAATAGAAAAGAGTCCCATCCCTAAATAATGGCAATACGGTATCGTTGTCTACATCAATAACTAATTTTGACACAATTACATTGAATGTCATTTGATTTTCGTATTGTTTGTCAATTAATATTTATACAAATGGATAATCGAAAAATTATTCAATTCGCTAGTGCCACCGTGTGTTTACCAATAATAAGAAAAAAATTAAGAAAATCTAAAAAAACGGCAAAGAAAGTGGTGGAAAAGACCAGGGCTTAATATGCGTGCCACCAAGGGATTCTATTTTACTCTGCATTCCAGTTTCCTTTAACAAAATTTTATCCGTGTAAAAACAATGTATAAAAACAGTATAAGATTATTTTTGAAAACAGTTTTATTTCAAAATTACGCAAAAAAAGAGTGCGTAAAAATAGGATTGGGTGTATACATATTAATATTAAATAAATTGTTTTATTAGAGTAATTAATGGTGAGTTTAGTCTTATTATTTAATTTTTTGTTTGCAGTTTTCGTTGTACGGAAAATTGCTGCGCATTAATTTTTACCCGTCTTCATTTTATATATCACAACTTTTTAATTCAACCATTAAAAAAGATTTTAAAAATAATAAAGCATGTAGACATTTTTAAATCAAATAAAAACACTTGAGCGATGAAAGCAATGTAATCCAAATGAATTCGAAATTTAATATAATTTAATATATTCTTTCAAGGCTTTGAATCAATGTTTCCTCAAAAATGTTTCTCCCGTCATTATCAGTAAATCTGGGATACGTTATTTACTTTTGCTTTGCTTTTATTCTATATACATAACGGGTGCATTCATAAGACGTAGCTGTTGCGACACCGTTGAGCGTTTGTCTTAGAAACGCATAGTTGAGTAATTCCGCTCCACTCAACAGTTGAGTAATTTTCCATCATAAAATTTTTTCGCTACCTATAGTCAACGTGTTGTGCTCAGCCTAAACAGCTGCTCGAATAGAGTTATGCCTGTTATATGCTTTGTTAGGTGGAAGGAGCAAGTATTTGTTAAATTTTATATTACAAATGCGATGAAGTAACAAAATAAAGATATAAAATTAAATTATATCCATCAAGCCGTTTCTAAGACGTAACTGTTGGGGCCAACAGTTGCCAACAGTTTCAAAACTGTTGTGCTCAACTGCTACGTCTTATGAATGCGCCCAACTATTTTCTTTTCAAATTTAAATAGTTATTACGTTACAAGCCATATCCAGCGCCATCTCTTGTTATTTAGCAGTAATTTATTACTGCATGTATGCCAAAAATTTCAAAGCATAACAACAGGCGCAGATAAAATATCAACAATTTTAAATATGGCAGCTTCACACTTTACTAGTGTTGTCCTATTTACACTTATATGTATATAAGGGAATTAGCTTTTTATAACTGTCTCTATTAGAAACAACGGGGTTGCCGTAACTTTAATATTAACAAAGCAAGCAACAAAGAATTTAGCGATACAATTACTTACAGAGATATTAAATTCATTGCTCCCAATGTTAAAAACAACAATAATCAATACTTGAATACACACATTATTTTAACTTTCAATATTACTTTTTTTATATTATTCTATTGCTTTATTTAAAAGAGTTGTAAGCAATTTCTTAAATTATTATTCATTAGCAGACAATCGGTCATGTGATGAATACAATACAATACTTTTTGATAAATTTCATTTCACAGTTTTATTATTTTGTTCATATTTTATCTTCTAGTAAGCTTGCTAAGAGTCAGTAATTTAAGATTGGCTTGAAAATTATAGGAATGAAAATTATTGTTTTGAAATCGTTTCGAAAAATTTATGTTTCCATCATACACATACATATGTATGTACATGAATATCTTCATTGCCTTGGGGCAAATGCTTACTCTAGTTTATCAAAAATGTTTTTATTGAAGAAATTTTTTTTAAGAAACAAGAAAAAGTAGGCATTGCTATATCGTCGGTTGATTATTGCTTACAATCACCGGCTGTTTTGCAAAAAAAAAAACACCCGTAATTACGTACCCAACTTCCCCTCTTATAATCCAACATGTTTACGTATTCCCAAAAGTATGGCAACTTTTGCAAGCGAGTACATATTTGCCATCTCTGTTTCTCTTTTTACGTTCAAGGCCATCTTGTATTTTATTTGTTTTATTGCCGATGCAGTCTAGCAATTTTTGCAACATAAACAACAAATTGGCAAATGTGGAATTCCTAAAATGTAGTCTTGCCTACTGAAATTGCTGCCATCCTGATAAATGACGCGCGCCAGGATACAACACATCAACTTACTTACACAATGGTTGCCAAACAACCTAACTAACTAGTACATACATACACAATGCAATAAAAATAAATAATAATAAATGGGTTTTTGTAGTGAACCACAGAATAAAATAGAACAGAAACTGATCAGAACAGAAACTTATCAACATGCATACATACATCCATTCCTACGTAAGTATATACATACATGCATACATATCTACATACGTATGTATGTGAGCAAGCATGTAGGCATGTATGATTGTTTATTAGGGTGACAAACAAGATTGATTTTTTGAGTCTTGAGAATTTTTAGGATTTTTTGTGGGAAGAAGACAATGAAATGACATCATGTTATGAAACTTTTTTAATTTTAAACTTTAAATTAAATTAATGAAACTCATAATTTTTGAGTCAATTTATTAATTAATTAATTTTATGTGGAAAGAAAACAATGATATGTTATGAAACTTTTTTAATTTTAAATTATAGGTATTAATATTTGTAGTCAATTTATTAATTATGCTTTGTTCTTTCGGTTTTAGTCATTTTAATGTTTAGGTTTCGAGATAAAAAGGAAAATCCCAGAATCACAGAATAACATACATATCGATGGTCACAAGTAGAAAGGCCATAACTCGTATTTTCACGAAAATTAGTTTTTCAGTAAATCCAATACATTTCGCACAAATACACCTCTCGTCGCAAAAAGTTATTGCATAGTGTAAAAAATAACGCTTTTACAAACAGTTGTACAAAACAGTTGTACACAAATATTACAAATATTTTAGCTAGGGTCTTTCTACTTGTGACAAACGATATGTACTTATATGATGGTGTGTCCTTAGTTTTTCTGGCTTTTGCATGTACATATGTAGATACATACATACATACATACATACATACAACAAGCTCATGATAGATCCATCTCGCGCGAAGTTTGTCGAGAACTAACAACAGAAATAAGTTAGCAATGACTCAAGGCTCAGTTAGCCGACAGTAATGGAATGTAACTGCAACGTTAGGAAATAGCTAATCGATATTACTATGTGAAAAATAATGTACAGATTCTTACATTCAGGTTACATTTTCATTACTTTTCACAAAACAATATCGATCAGCTGTTTCCTACATTCCATTACAGCCTACTAACTGAGCTTCAATTAAATAATAGTTAAAAAATAACAAAATTCAATTTAATGCCTATAAGACACTGTTCAGATATTACGTAACGCTCAAATCGGGAGTTACCTAATATGTGAATAGCCCTTAAGTAGCACCATCTATCAAGATGCTTCATAAATCGTAGTTTTTATGCAATCACGCATTACTGATGGTATGAATGGTTAAGTTTAATACACTAATCGACGCGGCTTCAAAAAACCATTCAAATTGTGTACTTTTATTATGTGTTTGTTGTCTTGGGCGAAAATACGAATAGTATGCAAAAAAAAGTAATATGGAATGTAATAAAAACTCGATAAAATGAAGGTAGCCATCGAATTCAAATGAGCTTGGCAACTTCTACAAACTTCGTAGAATGCAATGCCTGTTTCAGTTTGTTAAAAATCAGTTGATTCTGGTTTCTACTTCTACGATAATACGAAAAGTCCTTATTATTTTTCGCATGCCTAATAAAGGGTTGCATTTGTATACTCGTTTGTATAGCCAAAACAAATATACCATGGTATGTACCATACAATTGTAGTGTGAGCGACAGAACTAGTATAAGAGTTATTGTGTGTGCGTGCTTTTCCAAATTAAAATACAATTGAAAACAAATAACAATTGCTTATTGTATTGCTGCTGAGTCCCAAATCACACTGTGCAAGTCTTATTGCTAAGCTGATTAGTTTCAGGGAGAGAGAGACGAGGGGAACAGCAACGTTTCTTTTCCCCCCGTCTCTCTATCCTAATAAACTAGTCAGCTTAGCAATAAGACTTGCATAGTGTAAATAGGGACTGAGCAACTGTTTGATCTGTTTTTGCTCAAAAAATACATATTGTAATACAAATATATGAAAAAACCACTATTGAAACAAATACATGATGTGCAGATGTATGTGCGGACGTTCGTTATGTTATTTTGTGGCGCAGCCAAAGTATAGAGAGAGAAAGAGACAATTTTGCTCTGAGAGTAATTACAAATGCATGTGTTTCATGTACATGTATCATTTACTTACATATGTATGTGAAATTTTGCTTTCATTCATTCATTCATCAGCCAATTACATTTTTTCTCAACACATCATAAGGCACTTATGGTAAAAGCAGTTTTATGTATCTTATTTGCCTTAGGAAAACAAAAAAAATGTGTTGTTTTCATTTGCTCATTGCCCAACCATATAATAATTGCTTAAAAAATCAACATTTACAACTATAACAGAAAACGATAAATAACATATTTGTTCATACCAGAACCAAAAAACACGCAAAACTAGTACAAACAGATGTATCTGTGCAATGCTATAATGCCTAATTTGCATTAATAATATGTATATATACTAGGGATGCCAATCGGGATCGATTTTTGGAAATGCCGGGATTCGGGATTTTCGGGACCTCGGGATCCCGGAATTTTTTGGGATCACGGGATTTTCGAGATTTCGGGATCTAAATATTTTTCGTAAAATAAATTATTTTTTTAAATAAATATTACTTTAATAACAATTTAATGCATTTTAAAAGGTTTTATGTTCATAATTTATCATTGCACAATTGTCTTTAAAGTGAACAATTTTCTCATACGAGTATGAAATAATAATCAAAAGAATTTTTCTCATCTATTTTTAAGTTGATTAATCACATTTGATGTTAGAGAATTTATAGCGAAAACAATAACTAAATATGAAAACTTGTTTTTGTTTTCAATATAAATGTTTTTCTATTATCTAAACCAAAACGAATATATGTACATATCGGTGGACTTTTAGCACTACCGTAAAATTTTTAGATTCACTTTCATACAAATAAGTTGCAAAAACAATATTGTTTTGTAAAAATATATCTTCTAACGTTTTTTTAATTGCGATTGATCAACAACAAGTATAACGGTTGTTACATATGTATGTATACCAAGCATTATCTAATTTTTTATCGATTTCATTACGACTAATAAGGCTGAACATGTCGAAAAATTAAAAGAAATGTACACACTATTCTAATCAAATTCGATTAATTACGTCTAAAGATCACATTTTTATAGGCACATACATTAAAAGTTTGCCTGAGCACTTGAACAGTATTTCTGCTCTACTGAAAAGTTTTAAATTCATACATACATAAGCTTTTTACTACAAATTCAACAGATACATATGTATGTATTCATACGTTCGCTAAGAGGAGTATGGTTTATTAGTGTCCTGGCCTTCTACTCTGCAACTCGAATACAACTATAATTGAGTGGAACTCATTAAATCGGTCGTTTTTGACTAAAACTATTTATCAAATCCATCTAATTTAAATGGGTTTGATCTTAGGTTTGTATCAAAAACGACCTAAACGGTCTAAATAAAAAACAACATAACTTTGAACTTCAATGTAAAAAACATATATACACACTCGAGCAGTTTTTTAGACAAAATACTCCGCATTATTCTGTAAATATTTCCCGCTTTTACGTCAACCTGACAACAAAAAGTTTTCACTTGCCTTGTATTGTATTCTACTCCAATTGTAAGGAGGTGTCAATAGTACTCAATTGTTAGCGAAAAGTAGATAAGTGCTAATTTTTTTTAGCGTTGAGGAGTCGACATTCGAATAGTTATACACTGCAATTATGAATACATTTCCGCAAGAAATTTCTTCCTTTTCCAATTAGATTTTTTTGTTTTCCCTATTATTTGCTACTGTTTGAAATTATTCCCCGGGAAAAATTTCTCGTGGAATTTGAATTGTAATTGCCCTCATAATATAGAATAAGACAGAATAAATTTCTCAAACTTATGAATTTTTCAAATGTCATTTCCCTTCCAAAGGTAATATGTTTCTTTTGTTTTCAAAATAATTTTAAAATGTACATATATTGTAGCACCTTTGATGAAAATAACCGTAAGAAAGTAGTTTATATATTTTGCTCTTGTTGTTAATTTATAAGAAATATGTAACGAATAGTCATTAAATCTGTAGTTAAAACTGTACGTATAAAATTGTATGGGACTTTTGAATATTATAAAAAATACCTTAAAATCAACGAAAAATTGAATTTATAAAGTTTTTATATAAAAATTGCTAAGAAATCCCGAAAATGAAATACCGGGATTTAATTTTACAAATCCCGGGATTTCCGGGTTCGGGATTTCCCGTTTGGCATCCCTAATATATACATATTAAAAAATTTAATATTATAATTCAAAGCAAGCAAAACCGATGTGGAGTTTGCTTTGTACAGTTTTATCAATAAATACACATTCAAGCAGAAAAAAATTTACATATTTATTGCTTTCTGCTCCAATTGTAAATCAGAGTCCCTGTTATTTTTCTCACTACTGTACATGCACCTCTAATATATATTACATTCTTTTATTAAACAAACATACATACATACATGCCACAAACTGAAAATTTGCAGAAACACCTAGTCTCAGAGAGGAATCGAACCTGCGACCTTCCGACAACTAGACTAGTAAGCTGCCTACTATACATACTTGTTATTCCATTCCTCTTTAAAACGTCAGTAGGTAAGTAATTACACATGTATATATGTAAATAAGCAATATTATGTCTACCAATGACATTTAATAATAATGCACTATCTATCATCATTCAATACTGACCAACCAATCAACATTTTTGCACTCCACCCAGCCACCCACTATTTAGCAGAATTTTTTTATACACAAAATGTATCACAACTTGATTTGGTACTACATAATACTTATGTGCAATTAATAGTTACTACAGTACCAACATACATATCTATGTACATAGGTATAAGTACGTTTTCTATTGTTGGACGTAATGATAAGTCCTCTAGCACCACCCCGGCACTACTTCAGTATTTCATCAGGGTGGGTAGTTTTATGAGTACTATTCCTACATCCTCCTTGCTTTAATAAGTAAAAAATGTCTTACTAAGGATGTATGTATGTAAATATGGTTAGCTCAAATGCAAAATCGCGTAAATACATTTTCTACATTTTGTAGGAGAGAGAAAAAACTAAACAAAATTATTCAAGTGACTGTATTAATACGTCCTAAAACAACCATGACTAGTCAAGAACTACATATGTGAGATAGTAATTTAAATCACCACGTTTTCTAGTAAAACATGTCCTGATGTCGGATATCAATGTTTATGTCCATCTTCACTTTTCAGTGATTGACGAACGTTCTTGCCACTTTCGCAAACATAAATCTGTAGCATCTTCTATGGATCCTAAATCGATGGGCATTATACCTTCAACGCTAAAATTGGCTTTGTCCGACATAGTTCGAAATGTGCTACATACTTTCAAAGCAGGCAGCCTATACACATGAGATATCAATCTCACATACGTAGGGTATTTCAATGAATTGGACTGTATAGCGTGTCGATATAATATAATGTCCCTTAAAACACCAGCTAGCAGTTTCCTTTGAAGATACTTTGGGGCTCTTGTATTTGAAATAATCCGAGATAGTACCAAGCAGATTTTTGATGCCTTTCATGCTTTATATATCGAAAGTATAGTCTACATATGTATTAACTCTGCATTAGTTAGTTTTATTTACCCAAAAAAAGTTTCAATTTCCAGCCCTGGAACAATCTTTTTTTTTTTTTTTTTTTTTTTTTTTTTTTTTTTTTTGTCCATCTTCAATACCAAAGTAGATATTACAACTTTGTGGAATCAAAATATGTATTATGAAATTCTCTCCGTGTTATAATTTTTTTTTTAAACTGAAAAAGGCAAAAATTTTGAATTGACCGACCGTCTTTGGATCAACAAGTGCAATATGTACATACCTATGTATACATATTTACACATACGCCTGGTATAAGTATAAATGTAAACAAATTTTAAAAAGATCTTCAAAACAAAGGCCTAAAAAATTTCCTCTTTCAAGAACTTTTTCGTTAAAACAAGTTTTATTCTCTTGAATGCAATTTACCAAATAAAACAAAGTTATATGCAGTTTGACTGTTGGTGCAATCAGAAAGTACATACTATGAAATTAAAAACAAACAAAAATGTTTAAATAAACCAATCAACAACTGATTTTACCGAAATCCAATATGTGTGTATCCCTCTTTTAAGCACTATGGTTGGTCAATGTATAATGTTATATTTAACAGCGAACTGACAGTTGTTAGCATGATAGTAAACTGAAAAAAGAGGAAATATACGGCAAGAGTACACGAGTATAACTATTCGACAATCATACCCACACTAACGAACTCAACTGAATGTTATTAAGCCTGAGCCAACTTATCAAATAGGCACAAAAGGGAACTTAAAGGAATGAAATCTTATGAGCGCTGCTTTTGGCAAACAAAACACATAAATTGCCTATTATTAAAGCATACTTCGATTTAAATCGTCAAAATGTAAAAACTTTTCGCTGTGGAAACTATGGTTTGCAAATACATAACCGCAGATTTTCATAATCGCGATTACGATTAATATATATGCGATTAATCGCGCTTAATTGATAATCGCGATTAATCGCATATACATACTATTATTAGTTTTATTAATTGTATGGTTAAGCCAAGGAAATTTAATTATTTTGTCTTGAGTTCGCGTTTTAATATAATTTTTCAATTAAATTATATTTTAATTTGGAGAAATTGAAAAGTATGTAAAACAAAGTTCGTAAATCAGAACTCATGAGTATCAAAAAAGTACGTGAAATCAACCTCTTGATAGAAAAAATTTTCTAGAACGAAGTATATTTCTACTTTCTCAGTCTGTTTTTTATTTAATTTTGCATATTTATCGAATCCATTACTGGATGTCTACAGTTGATGAATTTATATCATATAAAACAGTATTTTTTTTTTAACCGGGTTTTACATATAAAGTTGTTCATAAAATAAATACATCAGATGCTGACACCCACTTAAAACTATACACTTTTTTAATGTTTCTATGTTTTTTGTAATTACGCGAGGGCACAAGATAAGACAAACTGCCAACCGAATGAAAAATATTTTTGATATATTCGGGTACAGTGGACGTCCAATAGTACGTACTTTCGTTTCCACGAATTTCCAATAGTACGAATGTTAAATTTTTTGCATTGGCAGTTCTGTAGTACGAATATAATAAATGTTTGGCCTTCGATAATAAAATAACTGTATTTTTTGTAAGAAAAAAGTTTTACTTTGAAGTTTTTTACTTGTTTTTTTCTGCTGTCAACTGCGAAATATTCAGTTGGTACCAAATTTTATAGTGATAACAACAAGTGCCTTGTGTTGTGTGTTCTATACATATTTGATACATACAAAATGTTTAAAGCAAAAGAAGTAAAAAAAAAGCAAATTTCTTTAGAAAACAAGTTGAAAATTATAGAAGACAGTGAAGGTAGAATTAGTAAAATCGTATCGTGATGTTGCGTGTCAGCTGACAAAAACCGTACCATATACAATGCATGTTACTAGTTATAAAATATGTGGTGGCAGCACTGCTGACGTAGAAATCTACAGAAAACAGATTTTTCTGTAGCGAATGTCAAAAACGCCGCATTTAATGCCAGACAAAAAAAAATGTGCTGTGCAAACTGTTACATTTTCTATAACTTGTGCACAAAGTTGAACGATACGGCAAGCTGTAAAGTAGAATGATACGATTTTACTAATTCTACCTTGAGAGTGAAAAATCTCTTTATGAAATTTGTAGCAAGTATGGATTATCCAAATCAACCATTTGCACTATAAGAAAGCAGAAGGCGCAACTTTTAGCTGCAAACTAATTTAAATTAAAAAAACTAATTTAAATTAAACTATCTGCATGTGATTTATTTAAATAAAAGGAGGAAAAAACTGTCGTCCAATAATACGAATTTTCCAACATTACGAAAAGGCCTGACATTATATAATTCGTACTATTGGACGTACGAGTGGAATTGAACTCATTAACCGCTCGATTATTGCGATTACTCGCGATTTCGATTACAATTATAATCGCTGTGCAAAACCTAGTGGAAACTGGTACTCGTAATACCACTCACTCACACACTTATAAAGGACTCCATGAAAAATCACCCAAAACCAAATCGCCTAAAAATAGAAATGAAAAATCGCCCAAAAATGTTTTCATACAAATTTTAAGTATTTTTCATACGAAAAATCGCCCAAAATCTCTCAAATATTTAAAAATTAAAGGGAAAAATACACCCAAATACCATGGTGGAGAAAATTCTTAAGGCCGGCAGTGCAGGAAAATGTTATTAAACATAAAAACTTTGCAAGGCAGAAAATCTTTATTAGGCAGTGGCGTGTCGGGAAACACCATGGTGGAGAAAATCCTTAAGCCCGGCCGAAGGCCGGCAGTGCAAAAAAACGTTCTTAAGCAGGAAAACTTTGCAAGGCAGAAAATTTTTATTAGGCAGCGCCATGGTGTAGAAAATTCGGAAACGAACGAATATTATTTATTCTCAATCAGAAATAATTTTTAGTCAGGCTTAAGTTCAGTAATTTCAATTCTTTTATTGAATGAAATATTTTTATTAATTAATGTGAGTTTCTAATTTAATTTTTCTTCTCTTCTTTAGAAACTCACATTAATTAATAAAATATTTCATTCAATAAAAGAATTGAAATTACTGAACTTAAGCCTGACTAAAAATTATTTCTGATTAAAAATTCACTATAGTTCAAATAAAATCTAAAAATTTCTCACTTATTTATTCTCTATAACTTTTCTTTTTTTTTAATATAAAAATGAAATTACTATAATTTTGAAATTTTTTCTGTTGCTTTTTAATTTTGGGAGACATTTAGTTCTTTTTTTTTTGCGATTTTTCATTTTTTTTTTGTGATTTTTCATTTTTGGCAATTATTCATTTTTTTGTTTTGGTGATTTTTCATTTTGAAATTTTGGGCGATTTTTTCATTTTTATTTTTGGGCGATTTGGTTTTGGGCGATTTTTCATGGAGCCCTTATAAAATTCAAAATACTCAAAATATTAAAAAAAAGAAACAAATTTTCAGTTAAGAAGATTTAATTTGAAGCCCAATATTTAAGTAACTCTTATTATCCAACTTAAATTTGTCTGATATTCAATTAATTTTAAAGCTTTACAAATCTTCTCATTTTTACATTCACTACGCATTGAAAGCGGGAACAAACATTCCCATGAAATTCCCGATATCGAATTTCTCTTCATGGGGAATGAGAATTTCATGAGAACAACAATTTCACATTTTGTTCACGACAAACAGCTTTAAATATAAGAATTGTTATTATTAGTAATAGTCATTGGCTTGTGGCAAAAATTAAATAAATATACTTAATAGTAACAAACCAAAAAAGTTTGTCTTAAGTAGAAAAAAAATAAGCAAATTAATTAACATGTGTATAATTAGTAAAGAACAAACGACAATGGTAAGACTGTTGTAAATTTAGAGATGGTAAGGTGAGCTTTCATTACAAAACATCTTTCAGCAAATTGAAATACGATGAATCAAAACAATTCACATATTCCATTTTGCAAAAAAGTTTCGTATATAAAGCAGAAATCTACATCAACTGACACCACACACAGTGGACCAAACACAGAAGAACGCTGTGATGAAGGTTTAGTGACCTTCGAAAACGGCTAGCTGTTCCGTTCAACTATGTGTTGTCAGAATATTTACAACTAACTTTGATGTTATTTGTTCATTAATAATTATCACATGTAATTTGGCTTAAAAAGCGATACGAACTTTAACCTGCTCAAATCATAAATATAAGAATTATTATTTACCTGTTTTTATAAATAAAATAAAATAGATAAAAGAATATTTGCGACAAAATTTGGAAATGCTTCTGTTGTAAATTTTTCTTAACTGCTTTTTTTCTTTATTTTTATACCAATATCAAATAATAAGAGCTTTTATACAGACATATTGTTACCTTAATATAGAAAGACCCTAACTCATTACTTTTTTAAGTCGAAATTTTACGATACATTATCAGGTCTATTCGGGAAGTCACTTTCACTACGAATACGCGCATCTTTCATTCACTTTTTGCTATTCTAAAATACTACGCTGGGGATGAGTCCTAGAAAACATATGTTTTCTTTCACATTGGAGGTATTCTAAAATACTTCGTCACCATGATTCAATGTCATATTGGTTCGATTCCAATTTTAGCGCGTTAAGTTTAAATAAATAAAGAAAAAAGAAATACGAAGAGTTTATATGGCGTCTACCAGTGTTAATTAAACTTTAATGACGTTCTGACAGGCTCTACAACACAATTAAGTTTTTTTAGGTTATTCAAAAATGTTAACACGGTTTTAAAACAAATAAAACAACCAAATAATTTCAGTTTCACTGTTTGAGACAATTAACTAACTTAGCACTTATACTGTTAAGTTTCTTTTTAATTATTTCCTTAAATACCTTTTTGCTTTCAACTTCTTCTGCATACAAGTCAGCTGTTTTCAATGTTGTTGATGTTTTTATAAGAGATTACAAAAAATCGATTACTGAAAACGATATTTCTTCGCACGTATTTTAGAATCTGTAGACGTGGAACTGTCGAAAGTGAACGTTCAAAGACGAAGAAGTGAACCGCGTATTCTCGAATATCCCTCTATACGATTTTCTATCAAAATATACCAAATAATCGATTTCAAGAAAACAATGAGTTAGGGCTTTTCTATATTAAGGTAGCGATATGTATATTTTCGATTGATTGACAAAAGTTATCTCAACCACTTTAAAACTATGAGTATTACTTTCATATAAATAAACAAAGTGATTCTTCTTTGCAAGCCCTGGCAATAAACTAAGTTCCTTACACATAATACATACACATGTAATGGGATAACAATTGAATATAGAATTGTATCACACTGGTGTATCATCATACCTATCACAACTCATAGTCTCCAATAGCAAAAACATTTTGAATACCTAAATTACATACAATCATTTTACAGGTGAACCTGCTAAAAGGCATTCTGCTGAATTAGTATACATACATGCATATGTTGTATGTCATGCAAAATGTATGTATAGCTCACCGATACCTTCGATGTACCTTCTCTGATTTCTCTTTCTCTGATTCCAGTTGTCGACAACGACGTCACTTTAACACGATAAAAAAAATGGTGCTTGTGTACCTGTTGTCGAAAACAACTCACTCATGTTGGCAGGTTTATGCTATTTTCTAGACCTTAGAGAATGGAAATAGATTGCCAGCACTGTTGCCAGAACTTCTAGGGGTGAAATCGTCAAAAACTACAGATTTCTGTACAAAAAATCGTCGTCATTTTAGAAAATCGTCAAAAAAAAAACGTCAAATCATAAATATTAAATTTTTTTGTATTTTAATTGTTTTATTACAAAAACTATTACTATGGTTCAAACTTATTAACTATGCTTTCAACAAATATACACATATACATTAAATATATGTATATTACCTAAACATGAAAACCATTAAAATTAAAAATAAAAGTTAAAAAAACTTAAAATGAAATCAGAATTCACATACGTACATAGCATTTTTGTTATAGAAACATTTTATGTCAAAAAATTAGCTGGTATTTATGGTTAAGCAAAAAAAAAATAAGCCAATTTTTTGAAATTAAATAAAGACATTATGTCAAATAAATATACTTCAGAAACATTTTATGTATAAATATCAGAATTTAAAATTTTGAACACAAAAAAATCATAACATAACAAAAAACCAACTCTAAAAATGCAATACTAAAAAAAGTTTCCATATAATATATTATGTTAAATTTAGAAAAATCGTCATTTCTGGACCTAAAATCGTCACTTGTGTATTTTGAGAGGTGAAAATCGTCAAAATGCAGAGAAATCGTCAATTCTGTTAACAGTGATTGCCAGCAGCACACAATTGTTTTCGAGAGCGAGTAAACAAGCCCCAATTTTTGGTATTATGTTAAAGTGACGTCGATGGTGAGAACTGGAATAAGGATCTAGTACAAGTTTTTTTGCTCTTGAAAATATGTAGTATTATTTCATGTTAGGTTATTTTTTTAGTATTAAATAAATTTGTTAACAAAATGAAAGATTTCTATAGAAAGCTGATTAATTTGTCTTGAAATAGCTTTTGGTTTTAGCTTACAAAGCAACAGAAGGTACTTTCATTAGAATAGCTGTACAAGTTTTTTCTGTACTGTAGTAGTAGTAGGCTGTGCTGCTTTTAGTTTTTACACAAAAAAAAAACAATGTTACTAGATTATTGGCTGCGCTGGCATGCTGGCGGTTCGCTCCGGCTGAAGCTCGCCGTTGGGGAGGGATCTTGCCAACCAGTCTAGTAATCTACAGCTACAAAAAAAAAATCATGCCAGCTGCTCTATGATGTCCTAAGAGAAAAGAAAAGTTATGATAAAGGAGCCCGAAGTAAGTTTAGTTTACTCTCTCTGCACACACACACGATAAAAACATCTGGCTGATGGTCTGCCAGAATATTTGCCCACCCTTCATTGAACTCGTAAAAGCTCACCATGGCATCATAAAGAAAAGTCTTAGATGCCCCTGACGTATCTTGCAACCCCCTTTCTTCCTTTACTTACCACCTCTCATTCTTTGATTACGCTTTCATGACTATATAAATTGTACTTTATAAATATATATTTTATTCATTTAGGGATTCCTTCTTTGTTATTCTAAATATTTCAAATAAAATATCTTAAAATAATCTAAATGGATCAAATTATTTTAATACAATTTAGAAAGAGAATAAATTGGTTACAATTATATATAAATGTAGGGGTTTTCAATGTACGTATACATAAAAAATCTTCCGAAAACTCTATCGAGTAATATTCTGATTATGACTACACTATATGCATATATTCTAATTTTCATTTCAGGCCCGAAAGATAAATAAGTCATATAAGTTTTATATACTTTTATAAATAGGTTAGCTTAATTCCGTCAAACTTATACACATTTTCCTTTCAGGTATTAAAGGTAAGTACATTAGGTAAGTTTTCTTTAAGACAATTTCTTTAAATTTCGACAAATATATGAAATTCCGTTATTTTTAATCATTTATTTAACAATTCTAGCAGATAAGTTTGCTTTAAAATGAATATTTTAGATCTAAGCAATGAAATTTTTTTTTTTTTTTTTTTTTTTTGAATTCACTAGTATATCAGATAAGTTTTCTAAAGACTCCTTTTTCTTTTTGTTCAATCCATTATATGAAATTTCTCTAATTTGCAACTTACAAAAGTCTAGCAGGTAAGTTTAAAAGCTTGCAATTTTGTTAATATCAGTACGTATTTTCTTTCTCACCTTGGATTTTTTGTTTGTTATTACCGGTAAGTTTCAGTCAAAACTGGGGACGTCAGGCAAACTTCAGGCGAGTTTATAGTGGGTTCTCCAAAAAGATTTGATACATCAGACAAATATCAGGCAGATTTTTCAAGAAGGCCACGTTCTACAGGCAAGTATTCTCGAAAGTTAGGCACATCAGGTAAATTTTCACACCGGTCATCACAAACATTAAGCATAGGTAACTTTTCCGGCAATTTTCTCAAGCGACACACATTTTCAAAAAGGTCAGGAACATATGGTAATTTTTAAGAATTAGGCACATCAGGTAAATATTTTTGTAGGTTAAGTTGAGATTAGGCACTTCAGGTATTTTTGCAAGTTTTGTAGACGTTAAGCACGTTGGTAAGTATTTTTGTAAGCTAAGTTGAGGTTAGGCACATCAGGTAAATTTGCAAGTTTTGTAGAAGTTAAGCACGTTGGTAAGTATTTTTGTAAGTTAAGTTGAGGTTAGGCACATCAGGTAAATTTGCAAGTTTTGTAGAAGTTAAGCACGTTGGTAAGTATTTTTGTAAGTTAAGTTAAGAATTAGGCACATCAGGTAAGTATTTTTGCAAGTTTTGTAGAAGTTAAGCACGGTGGTAAGTATTTTGTAAGTTAAGTTGAGGTTAGGCACATCAGGTAAATTTGCAAGTTTTGTAGAAGTTAAGCACGGTGATAAGTATTTTTGTAAGTTAAGTTGAGGTTAGGCACATCAGGTAAATTTGCAAGTTTTGTAGAAGTTAAGCACGGTGGTAAGTATTTTTGTAAGTTAAGTTGAGGTTAGGCACATCAGGTAATTTTGCAAGTTAACTTAAGAATTAGGCACATCAGGTAAGTATTTTTGCAAGTTTTGTAGAAGTTAAGCACGGTGGTAAGTATTTTTGTAAGTTAAGTTGAGGTTAGGCACATCAGGTAAATTTGCAAGTTTTGTAGAAGTTAAGCACGGTGATAAGTATTTTTGTAAGTTAAGTTGAGGTTAGGCACATCAGGTAAATTTGCAAGTTTTGTAGAAGTTAAGCACGGTGGTAAGTAAAGGAAGAAAGGGGGGTTGCAAGATACGTCAGGGGCATCTAAGACTTTTCTTTATGATGCCATGGTGAGCTTTTACGAGTTCAATGAAGGGTGGGCAAATATTCTGGCAGACCATCAGCCAGATGTTTTTATCGTGTGTGTGTGCAGAGAGAGTAAACTAAACTTACTTCGGGCTCCTTTATCATAACTTTTCTTTTCTCTTAGGACATCATAGAGCAGCTGGCATGATTTTTTTTTTGTAGCTGTAGATTACTAGACTGGTTGGCAAGATCCCTCCCCAACGGCGAGCTTCAGCCGGAGCGAACCGATAGCATGCCAGCGCAGCCAATAATCTAGTAACATTGTTTTTTTTTTTTGTGTAAAAACTAAAAGCAGCACAGCCTACTACTACTACAGTACTGTACCGACCACTGTGTTCTACGCCCAAAAATTAAGTTGGGTTGTCTCGAGGATTTTTCTGTGTCATTTCGAAA
This sequence comes from Tachina grossa, assembly GCA_949987645.1. Classification (NCBI taxonomy): domain Eukaryota; kingdom Metazoa; phylum Arthropoda; class Insecta; order Diptera; family Tachinidae; genus Tachina; species Tachina grossa. The sequence continues at coordinate 35,935,157 of OX465275.1, forward strand.
GTTAAAATTTTACTTACAAATCAAATTTTTTTTAAAATTTAATTTTTTTGAGACATTTTTAGATTTAGTTGAACTGTAGTGAATTTTACCAAAGGTAAATCATTAATTGTACACAACAATCATTTCTCATATTCCGTTTCATTAGAATTTACGTTAAATACCTAGCTGATGTTAATAACAATCTCTACCCAAGTAGATAGACTAGGGTGCTGATGAAGTGCGTAGCTGCACAGAAAAATATCGGTATTTCCCCCAGCTAAAAAGTCTAGTTTAATTTTTCTTTTCTTTAGAAACTCACATTAATTAATAAAAATATTTCATTCAATAAGAATTGAAATTACTGAACTTGAGCCCGAATAAGAAATTATTTCTGATTTAATTTTTTTTTTAATTTTTCTAAAATTTAAGCTCAAAATTAAAAATATCCAAATGCACTTACATATGTATACGTAAGTACATATGTACATATGTAAGTGTAAATTCCGGCAGGTCTTGGAATACTTAATACCTATACCACCGACTACTGGGAAAACTCCTTTTATTTATAACCAAAGGTTTTCATTAATCAGGAACTACTGTACTAGACTGGCCAAGCATAATGGTTTTAACGGTTGTAATACCACTATTTAAAACCCATACTGCCACCACCACCAAATACAGCGTTATTATTACGACTACTACTACCAGACCTTGTCTGGCAGACAGACATACACTATTGTTTTCAGCCATCCCAAACACCCAGCGTTCTGAAAAAGAAACCAAAAATCAGATTCACACAATCAACATAAAGAGAAACGAACCAACAACAAACTGAACAATATCAATGAACCAACCAACTCAATAATAACAGCAACAACTACAACAAAACAAACTGATCCAAAAGACAACAAAAAGCAATAAAAGAAGAAACCCAACAACTGGCATGTATATGTATCTATGTATGTATGTACATACACTCAGCCATACACGAAAAAATTGGTTGCTGGCTGGCTGGCTGGTGTGTGTAACAACAAAGAAACTAACTAAAAATACTCGTTTCAGACAAGCGAAAAGTGCAACACTGTCGACAGCCAATAAGAGCATTCATCCAACTGTAACAATGCAAACACTTCCCTTTCAAGCTGATCGCCTGTTAAGCGAATTGTACCGTTCGACCAACACAAATTTTTCGAAATTCATCGTTGTTGTGTTACGGAGCAACGACCAATCGACTAAAGCCGATATAGTTTTTGCCTGAAAATTCTTTGCCATTATGCTATGAACATAGTGAAGCGTTGGCTGTTGTTTCCGTAAACTCAAGCGCCTGTACGCTACTCGTCGCCAACAAGCAGCGAGTTATCATTTGAGTTGGCACAGTAACAATCCAATCAAGACTACAACCAACCACAAAACACCACTGTGAGAAGTAGTAACAGGCGTTAAGGCATTAAATAAATAGCAAGCGTTATATACGCACAAATCTAGACAAGCCGCCGTACACACACACACAAATGTATGTATGCATGTGTTAACGAGAATTTTATGGATTGGCACAGTTTATGAATTTTATCAGCTGTTTTATTGCTGGCACAGCAAGTATGAGGTGTATGTGTGTTGTTACTTTTATAAGCAAAGCAGTATAAATAAAAAAAACTTGTTTTTCAATTAATTTTTTTTTCTCGTATTAAGTGAGTAAGAGTTGCCGTAAAGGATTCCCAAATTTTATTTTAATGTCCATTAACCAATACACAAACAAATTTTTGGCATTTATCAGATACAAAACAAACACAACAACAAATTATGAGATGAAATAATGATGAATGTCTCGGTATCAATGTACACAATGATAATATTAATTACATATAACGAAAAGCAGGGTTGTCAGATTTTTTCTGACCTATTTCGCCAAATTGATTTTAAAAATCGCCAAAAGTCGCCAAAAAACAATTTTATGTAGTTTTTCTTAGTAAATATTTGATAATAAATTTGTTTTTTTATATCACTTTTTTAATATAAATTTTCATAAAATGGTCTTGTCAAAATTTATCAGAAAATCGCCAAAATTTTTCAGAAAATCGCCAAAAATAATTTCTTGTAAATTTTTCTCATCCAAACTCAAAACACATTAATGACTATAATTAATATGAGAAAAATAATCAAAATCAAATAGTTTTAACTTCTTGCAGACTATTTTTGGTATGATTTATTTTTTAAACTACTCCTTCAACAAACTAATTTCCTGAATTACAAGAACTTTGAAGTTCAACAGCCATAATAATCGCCAACAAATTTATCTATCGCCAGTAAAATCGCCAATAAATTTATGTGTCGCCAGAAAAGTCGCCATGTCGCCAAACCCGAATTTTGGACGCCAAACAGGTTGAAAAATCACCACGATTGGCGAGAAATCGCCATATCTGACAGCCCTGACGAAAAGTTGTTCGGGCTAACACTAATCACACATTAACATGTGACAGCAAGCATGCCAAAGCGTATCAGTGTCACACATACTAACAAATTTTCAATCATAATATAAACATGCTTGATAAGCATTTTGATCGTGTCCAAAGCCCTTAACAAATGCTTATTAGATTAATTTATTTATTCATCGATCCTTTATTGCAACAGAGACAGATCACAAGAAAATGCGTTTTTGGAGCCAAGAATACAGAAAAAAAATTATAGCATTTTTAATGTTGGTTAAAAATTTCATAAATAAATCTTACACACAAATTTCTAGAGATAAAACAAAATATTTTTTTATCTTCATTGAGATTTATATAAACTGAAAACTTATTTTATACAAAACTAGCTTTTTGGAGTTATGCCTTTGTTGCAATAAAGGAGCGATATAATTTGCAAATGTACAGCCTTATGTGTAACGAAAATCTGGCATGAAGTCAAAAGCATAAAGGCCTCGTTAGTTTTTACTTTTCGTTGCCGTTCTGTGCCGTTCTTTTCTATATAAAATATTTTGGAATTACTTCTCTGTGAAGAAAAATCAGCTGGCAACCTATAGAATTCATTCCACTTACATACATATATACAAAATCTCACAACACACTAGTTCATACACACTTTGGGCTGTCACTTAACGTTCAAGGCCTATTTGTTAGGTCAACGCAATCGTCCTGATGATATTCTGTGTTTTCGTCTTTAAACTGTTAAAAGCTGTTTGCACCATAAACTTTAGTTCATGTTTGTGTGTGTTTCTGACAACTGAAACACAAAGTTGTTTTTTGTATTGCTCTGTTTTTGTAGAGTTCCATAGACCTAATAAATAGGCCTTGTTACTGATTTGTCCGCACCAGAACAGAACGAAAAATGAAACACTAACCACACATACAGATTTTCAACTGAACAGAAACAAAACAGCTGATTCAGAACCGAACAGAATGTATGTATAAACTAATTCTGCTTTAAGTGGCAAAATTGAGCATGATCTTGACAAGTTGTGCATTAAATTTTACATTAAAAATTACATTAGGATTTAATGCTGAGTTAAAACTACATTATGCACTGATTTTTAACGCCAAATTTTATGGAGCAACTAATTAACATCTAGTTCAATTTCGTCACTTATTTACGTATCTATGTGTACAAAAGGTTATATCCTAGTTTTAGTTTGACAAATTTATTGTATCAAGGTTGTTAATTGTAGCTGAGCTAATTGAGTCAGTGGAGGAGGCAATGCTATTGACATCTTTAGAACTAAAAGACCTTCCGTGGATGCTAGCGGACGCACAAGATTTAAGGCCGGGCACAATGAATCCGTCATACGTTAAACTTCGCCTTTTTCAACTAACAGGTAAGTTGAAATACATGGTTTCTTATGAGGTCTGTTACATTCAGTACATCTCCGTCAACGCCAAGTAGAAAATTTGGTCAACTTTTAACGCAAGTTGAGTAGTTTGATTACTATCAGTTGTCTTGTTGCTTTCTCTTTGTTTGTGTTTTGTGGCAGCAAAAATTAACAGAATACAAAAAGAAATAAAATAAATTAAAGAAAAACTTAAGTTAAATAATTAAAATAGAGTACAAATTTATTGCAGCTGTCCAAATGTTGCCTTGCCTGTTTGATAAAAGTAAACAACAGTACCGAAACAAATTTAAAAAAATCGTGGTCTTCTGTAGCAACTGCAACAAGCGCAACATGTAAGCAGATTTTTTAAATTGTTGCTTACAAATTACATAAATTTGTAGTTGAACAATTTCAAAGTCGTTGGAGATTCCTCGAACTCCATCTTTAATAAATAAAATTATGTTTAAAAAAATATGCGATATCCGTCAACAAAGTATACATTGTGCCAACCTTCTCCGTCATTGCGGTAATGACAGTTGAAAAAGAAGAAGTTTAACGTATGACGGATTCATCGTGCTCCAGCATTTTGGATATATAGGGTGTTTTTTTCAGAGGTATAGAACTTCGAATTGAAATAAAACACAAGAAAATCGTTTTAATGTCCATCAATTTGGCTTTGTTGGAAGGATAATTTTATGCCATTAATGTTTAAATATGATTTCGGGCATGTGGCTGCCGCGGCTGGCTCGAATAAAGCCAATTCTACAGGTCCAATTTTCAACCACTTTTTCGAGCATATGGGGCCGTATGTTGGCAATAACGCCACGAATGTTGGCTTCCAAGTCCCCTAACGTTTCTGGTTTGTTGGCGTAGACGAGCGACTTCACATATCCCCAAAGAAAATAATTCAATGGTGTCAAATCACACGATCTTGGTGGCCAATTGACAGGTCCATTCCGCGAAATTATGCGCTCATCGAATGTTTCCTTCAATAAATCGATTGTGACGTGCGCTGTGTGGCATGTAGCGCCGTCTTGTTGGAATCACAACTCATCCACATTCATGCCATCCAATTCGGGAACAAAATAGTCGGTTAGTCGGCTCCAATTGCTGTGCACGGTGGCGAATCGATTCATTCGGGTCCTCTTCAACAGTTTGCTCTACAGCGGCAATTTTTTCTTCGGTGCGCACTGTTCGACGTCTCTGCGGATGCGTATTATCACATAGAGTAAACGTAGTGCGAAAACGATCCATGGTTAACCGAATTATTTGCTCTGATGGACGATTATGTCGACCATAAAATGGACGGAGCTTGCGGTAAACTTCGCGAACTGAACCATTATTTTCGAAATAAATTTGCACGATTTGCAAGCGTTGTTCTTTTGTCAACCTGTTCATAATGAAATGGCAAACCAAACTAAATATTAATCATTTGACAGCTGACAAAATGGCAGCCAGTTAAAAAAGTGATGCCAACTTAAAGTTCTATGCCTCAATAAAAAACACCCTTTACATATAGACAATGTTGAACCTGTTAATGAGGAATTACCAGCGTGGCTTAGTATTTGTTATAGTTTTAGCATATGATTTGGTTGGTAGGTCATTGTCCGCAAAATCACCATATAATCGGATTTAATTTTATTTTATTTTATTATTTGGGCGCAGGGCATATGTCATAGTTTAATCAACTACAATATGTACATATGTACCCACTTCAATAATGATATTAAAAATGTCATATAAAAACATTAATAGTAAAATTTTGGATATTTTATACAAAGTTGCATATTCGGCAACTCTGAATGTATTCAAAAATAATAGATATGTACATACGTACACACTAATGTACATATCGTTGGTCTCAAGTAGAAGGCCCTAACTCAAATAATTGTAGCTTTACAGGAGAATGTAAAAACATAATAGAAACTGTAATAATCAATGTGTAACTTTTTTAGTACAACTGCTTGTAAAAATCATTATTTTTTTCACTATTGCAATAGATTTTTGTGTCGACGTGTATTTGAGTGATATGTATTGGAATCACTGGAAAACTTAACTTCGTCAAAAATACGAGTTAGGGCCTTTCTACTTGAAACCAACAATATGTATCAATATGCATACATACGTATGTACTTTTATTGTTGTTATTTTTTCCCGCAAACCACAGGACAGGGTTGTTGAAAAATAAGAAAGAAGAAAACGTAACGAAATATTATCTGTTAAATTTGCTGATTCCCTAATAGAAATATCGGTAATGCTGTGCAGCTAACGTCGTCACTAGAGACTTCCGAAACGACTACGAAAAAACTACTTACTCTCAGATCCTCAACGACGCTTAAAAACAAACAAACCCCAACCGTTTTTAACTGTTTGCATGCAGAAAAGAACTCTCTCGACTCTGAGGTGTATGTATGTTCATAAAATCTTACTTAATTAAATACTCTACATATGTACATACATACAATAAGGGTAAAAAAAAAATCAATTTTCACTTTTTTTTATGTGGACAACATCTGAGCATCGAATGAGACCGATCCCATGCCCCAAAAGTGTTCCCTCCCAGAGATATGCGCGTTTTATTCAGTGATGGTACACCAAAGATACACGTATCTTTAAAATGGCTCTCCTGAACAAAACAGGTTTTTACCCTTAGGTCCCTTTCTATTTCGCGCGTCACATATCCATATACATATATATATATATATATATATATATATATATATATATATATATATATATACAGGTTCACGATGCCCAAAAAGAATTAGGTCAATGTCATTGGTAGTGAACGACATACATACAAACAATTGTACATAAGTCATAATATGTATCTATTAGTGAATACCAGTCGGGATCGATTTTTGGAAATACCAGGATTCGGGATTTTGTAATCTTCGGGATTTTCGGGATCCCGGGATTTATCGGGATCACGGGATTTTCGAGATTTCGGGATCTAAATATTTTTCGTAAAATTTTTTTAAATAAATATTACTTTAATAACGATTTAATGCATTTTAAAAGGTTCATAATTTATCATTGCACAATTGTCTTTAAATTGAACAATTTTCTAATACGAGTATGAAATAAAAATCAAAAGAATTTTTCTCATCTATTTTTAAGTTGATTAATCACATTTGATGTTAGAGAATTTATAGTGAAAACAATAACTAAATATGAAAACTTGTTTTTGTTTTCAATATAAATGTTTTTTTATTATCTAAACCAAAACGAATATACATATCGGTGGACTTTTAGCACTACCGTTTAAGTTGACTTATGAAAATTTTTAGATTCACTTTCATACAAATAAGTTTCAAAAGCAATATTGTTCTGTTAAAAATATATCTACTAACGTTTTTTTAATTGCGATTGATCAACAACAAGTATAACGGTGGTTACATATGTATGTATACCAAGCATTATCTAATTTTTTATCGATTTCGTTACGACTAATAAGGCTGAACATGTCGAAAAAATAAAAGAAATGTATTCACTATTCTAATCAAATTCGATTAATTAGGTCTAAAGATCACATTTCTATAGGCACATACATTAAAAGTTTGCCTGAGCACTTGAACAGTATTTTTGCTCTATTGAAAAATTTTAAATTCATACATAAGTTTTTTTCTACAATTTCAACAGATACATACATATGTATGTATTCATACGTTCGCTAAGAGTAGTATGGTTTATTAGTGTCCTGGCCTTCTACTCTGCAAGTCGAATACAACTATAATTGAGTCGAACTCATTCAGTCGGTCGTTTTTGACTAAAACTATTTATCAAATCCATGTAATTTAAATGGGTTTGATCTTAATTTGGATGAAAAACAACCTAAACGGTCAATGTGAAAAACATATATACACACTCGAGCAGTTTTTTAGACAAAATACTCCGCATTATTCTGTAAATATTTCTCGCTTTTACGTCAACCCGACAACAAAAAGTTTTCACTTGCCTTGTATTGTATTCTACTCCAATTGTAAGGAGGTGTCAATAGTAATCAATTGTTAGCGAAAAGTAGATAAGTGCTAATTTTTTTAGCGTTGAGGAGTCGACATTCGAATAGTTATACACTGCAGTTATGAATACATTTCAGCAAGAAATTTCTTCCTTTTCCAATTAGATTTTTTTGTTTTCCCTATTATTTGCTACTGTTTGAAATTATTCCCCGGGAAAAATTTCTCGTGGAATTTGAATTGTAATTGCCCTCATAATATAGAATAAGACAGAATAAACTTATGAATTTTTCAAATGTCATTTCCCTTCCAAAGGTAATATGTTTCTTTTGTTTTCAAAATAATTCTAAATGTACATATATTGCAGCACCTTTGATGAAAATAACCGTAAGAAAGTAGTTTATATATTTTGCTCTTGTTGTTAATTTATAAGAAAAACTGTACGTATAAAATTGTATGGGACTTTTGAATATTATAAAAAAATACCTTAAAATCAACGAAAAATTAAATTTGTAAAGTTTTTATATAAAAAATGCTAAGAAATCCCGAAAATGAAATCTCGGGATTGAATTTTACAAATCCCGGGATTCCCGGGTTCGGGATTTCTCGTTTGGCATCCCTAGTATCTATGTACCTACTAGTGATGCACGAATATTCATATTCGAATTGCCGAATATTCGGCCATTTTTAATGCGAATACGAAGCATTCGTATTGGTCAAATTCAGGCTAATACGATTATTTTTCCAAAAAAATTAAATTAATAAATGCATAAATCCTAAACTAAATTTAAATAAATGGATAAAAGTATGTATTAGTTTGTACGAATCCATAAAAAATTTTATAGCAATTTGTGCTTTGTATTATTTCCAAATATTATTTATTGACGATCATTAAAATTTTGGGTAGTTTTTATTAACTTTAAAGTACGAAAAGAGTATGAAGTGCTTTTTCATAAAAACCTTTTGATATTTCATATTGCAGGCGTAAATAGAGCCCTAATTTAATATCTATAAATTTCATATGAAATATTCGTATTCGTATTCGCGAATATCAAAAATTGACATTCGTTACATCACTAGTACCTACATACATACAAACATAATATAAAAAGCTCTTAGCAGATTTTCAAGGTTAGATATAGTCTTTGGTTAGAGTTAAGATTGTTTACCTTCTTTCTCACTTTATTTAGAAGTGATTATGTAGGTATTTAGTTATTAAATTTTAATAGCTACATGTATACATACTTATGTACATGTATAGATATTTACATAGTATATATGTATGTATGTATGTAGATATCGTTACTTTAATATAGAAAGGTCCTAACTTATTATTTTTCTGATATCGAGATTTTTGCATTTTTTGATACATTATATGTTCTTCTATCGAAATATACAAAAATCTCGGTGTCAAAAATATAATATGAGAGTATTTGCATACATAAATGCATATAAATATCACTTCAAATATCATTTAAAATGTTGGCAATGGAATGTTTATAACACAAGATCTTCATAAAACTGAGAGCCCAAAATTATTTACAATTCAACCGATTACACCTGATATATAACTAACCCTTTTTACGCAACTCCATCGATATTTTAAATACATCTCGATAATTCTACATCTTAAAATAACATATCTCAATACTCATCAAGAGTGTTTTTATTAGATAACCTGGACGTCCAATAAAAATTAATTCCCTTTTGTTAAGCAATGGAAAAGTGAAAAAATGTCTTAAAAAGTAGGATTAATAATAAAATAAAATTATTCCTGAAGAAGCTACACAAAGTTGAAGCGAAATATCGGATAAATTAAATAAAATTGTAAATCAATTACAAAAGACTTATTTATAGCTTTAATAAAATTTATATATAATTAACAAAAAAGGTCGAATAAATTATTATAATATTTTAAATTTACTTTTTATAATAAAAAAGCAATTAAAATAATATAAAAAGTAATATAAAAGTACGGCGTTGTTATCAGTTGATATCAATCATGTATGATTGTTCAATTGTGGGGGATATGTATATTAGTCAATTATGATCAATCAAACTTGATTGATTAGGAAAAATCACTGGAGTGAGCAGTTTGACTATATGTTATATTCAATAATTAGAGAGAGCTACTAATTCTTTTTCGGCGTTAAACGATCGACTTATATCACCGGACAGCAAGAAAAATAATTTTGAAGCATTAATTTTCGTCTCAACAACAAAATTCTCAATACACAGCAGTAAAGTATACGTATGGAGCACAAAAAACTACTTTTTGAAAATAAATTGTGTATGCGGCACAAAACGTATGTATTTTTTAATTACAATAAAGTAATATTAGTTATAACTTCATTCATGAAAGTTCACAAAAATTTACATTTTTCTTCAAAACAGAAGTGTCAGAAGAAGTGGTGAAAATACAAAAGATATTCATCGGGTATATTTTGAAAAAACTTCATGTAAACCATCTTTGTCGTTTTTCTCTACTCCAACTTCGTGGCGTATGGGCTAAACCAATTCTGAGGCGACGATATTTATTTAAAGCTGAATATTGACGTGTACCCGTTTGAGTATCTACAATGTAGAATCTACACTGTGCACATATGCATACATACATACATATGGATGTGTGTATATATTACAGTAGAACTTTTTCCCAGGGATCGTAACAGTTTTAAGATTTATTTAAAAATATAAATATATATATACTTCCTGATTTTTATTTATTCCTCAGAAAATAACATATTTCTTGATTTCTATTTATTCCTCAGAAAAAGAAAAATTATTTCTTGATTTTTATTTATCCCAGTTACTTTTTGATTTTTATTTTATTTTTTTTTACTTAAAAAAAGTTAATTTTTAAAATGTAGTAAGCGTATTTTTTGCGTTAAAATTTAATTTATGGCCAGAGTTTGTAAAAACTCTTATACCTACATATGTATGTTAAATTAAATTTACTTTTTTGTACATAGGTATGTAGTTTATTTAGTTTTAGTAAGAATTAAAAAAATAATAATCAAAAAGTAACTGTTATTTCGTGAGGAATAAATAAAACTCACAAATATTTTTTATTTTGTGAAGAATAAATAAAAATTAAGAAATAACTGTTATTTTCTGAGGAATAAATAAAAATCAAAATATAATTGGTAGTGTTTTTTAATATTTTATTTATTTGCGAACCCTGCTTTTTCCCATGCACGAATTTTACAACTACAAATCATGAGGAAACATTAAAGTAAAGACCTAACTAAACATTCTATTTAGAAATATATACATACATATATACATACATACTATCTATTTCTTCTTATACATACTATACGCTATAGTACATATTGCTGCTCTCTTTTGCTCTTGATTGCCTACAAAAATTTCAGCGGCAATTTAATGATAATATTTTTGAATTCATGTGTTTGTTTGTTCTAAAAATTATGTTTGCCTGGTGTTTCAGTCAGACATTTGTTTCACTTTTCGTGAGCTCGCTCGCAACTTGTTCGTTTGTGCGGGTGCCATATGTTGCAAAAAACAAAAACGAGGAAAATGTGGTATGTATATGAGCTGCGTAAACAGTCTTGAAATGTAAAAACGTCATGATTTTTAAATGTATTCACGTCGAATGTATTATAACTAAACCAATAATAAATGCTGTCGTACTATAAGCGAAGCACGATGGATGTATTGGTTGTATGTGTATATCAGTTGTAACAAGCGATGTCGCAAGACAGCTTGTTTGTAACAAACACTCAAAAGAAGTACTGTTGATTAGTGTATGCTTGTTATTTTTCATATTGTACGTTTGAGTGTGTGTGTAATATGTAGATGCCCTGTCGGAGAATGTGTGGTTGACTACAAAAATAGTTAATTTATAGTTAACTTTTCTTAGACTGACTAAAAGCTAGCTGCAAAGTCATCCAGAACAAACCCAAAATTAATTCTAAAGTTGAGTACGTAATCGAATTTGATGAGAGCCAACAAATTTATTCTCAGCTACTTTAAAACTCATTTCAGTTTTATATTAACATTTTGCTGTTGTTATTTTCGATGGCAGCTTAGCCGAGTGGTAGCGCGTTGAGTACGCAACGTGTGATGTTCCATGTTCGAGCCACAGAAATTTTTTTTTTTATTTACTGACTACCAGGTGATTTAAAAAAGTCAACTTTAAGTTAGCTTAAAGTAGTGCCTAGTGAGACAATTGACTACCGCCTAGGACATCGCAGTGTTAAAATAGTCAGTTGATTACATTGCAAAGTAATCAAAGTGTAGTCAGTACTAGTTGCGAAATAGTTAGCTTAAAGTTAGTTTAAAGTTAGCCAAATTTCCGATAGGGTGGTAAGTTATTATGTGATTAACTACATACAACTAATGTTAATGCATGTGTGTGCCTTTGCATGTGCGCAGACAAATAAAAGATCATACACACATACATACATGCATGACGTTTGTACACGCGCTTATGCGTAGAAAGAAGCTAGTATCACAACTTCTTCCGTCACGAAGTGTTTTCTTCTTTACTCTTATACCTACAATACTCAAACAAATTTCTTGCAAACAATGTTGTTAGCGTTTGTTTTATAAGATTTCGCTTTAGTAAAGCATTTGAAAATCCCTCATGTCTTGCAAGTTCTTATAAGATGTCTTGTGCAGGAGACTAATATGAAGAAGGAATAAACGGGTGGATTGAATCAACAACATACTTATATATTTATATAATACCATGCTGTGGGCATGAATGGCGTGACCAGATTGTTTTTGTGCAAAGCGGGACATGATCGATCAAAAAGCGGGATGTAACAATGTACATATATATTTCAGAGAGCGGGATGTGTAATATGCACGTACAGTTTCGTATGTACTTAGGACATACAGTTTTCAACTCAAAAGGACGTTTTTTAAATAAACAAAAATATTTAAAAACAAAAATATTAATGAGCGAAAATATTTTTGTGTCAATAAGGTAAAAGTGCTTAAGTCATATTTTAATGTTTTGCAGGAGAGCACTTTTAAGTGTTCAAGTCGATTTTCAGAATCTTTTTTCTTTTACAATTAAATTGAGAAATTCTCAGTTTAACTTACTTTTTTTAAGCAAACATTGTTTTACACACTACAAGTAATATATTTGACTTGAAATATACCAAAGTATAATCTCAATTAAACAATTATTCCAAATGAGATTAGAAGTATAAAAAAGATAAGTCGGTCGCAAGTCATAGTGGTATAACTTCCTGAAAAATCACACAAATTTATTTATTTTTCATTTTTGCCACAGATTTATCTACATATATACATATGTAAATAAAAATCAAATGCCGCTCGTTGGTTATCGCATAAGTTAAAAACGGATGTCCCGATTTCGCTATTTTTTTTATTGTGACTCCAACCACATAAATTTTTTTTTTTATTTTCGAATATCTTTGCATTTAATGTAGTAATAAGCGTACAATTTTGTTTAAGTAGCGATTTTTATAATGTGCGTTGTCTTAAAAAAACATAAACGTTCGAATTGGACAAGTGGTTATAACACGCACCTCCCTCCTATAAAGGAAGAAATCTTTTTGACTTTGAAATATATGGAAAAATAATATAGGGAGAACCTTGAGACACCATGATATTGTGCATTATCTCTGAAAACAATTCTAGAATTTAAGATATATGAGCGGTGCCTTTCACATAGTGCATATTTTTGTTTGCCTTCAAAAATTATACCACCGTATCGATCTTGCTGATTTTCTATTAATTTTTTAATAACTGAAGTTGGGGTGGAACTTCCCACACACAAGCAACAATTACTTCAAGATATCTTGGAAACCAAAACAGTAAAAATTTCGAAATTTGTTCTTAACGGCAATAACGAAAATAGTATTATAAAAAGGAAATTAAGAAAAATATATATTATTTTTTTAATATAAATTTAATTAATTTAATTTAATAATAAATTCAGCCGACGATAGAAAATAATTGGAATAGGACAAGTGAAAATTGAGAAAGTGTTTACTTGAAAAACATGTTTGAAACTAATGCAGTGAGAATTTTGAAACTCTTCATTGTTATTTACGTTAATAATAATAATAACTGTATTCTAAAAATAGTTAAGGTTGAACCACTAATATAAAAATTATTCTTTTCATATCAAGACGTATGTATGTATGTATATGGGGTGTAGCGAATCAAACAGGGTTTTGGTTAGTTAATCAATAACTAAACTTAAAAATATATTTGAAATGAATTTTACATCTTAATAAAAATCGAGTAAGATAACATGTGTCTTACGTGTGTTAATCTATGAGATGTATCCTACGATGCCATAGATTAACACACGTAAGACACATGTTATCGACACTACAATGGCTTTCAATAAATCAACGTCTGGTGATTTACACGTTACTTTTTATATTTAAAATAAAAAAATGGAATGATGCCAATATACTTAAACCGCTATTTGGTAAATGTTTCAAATGTAGAGCCCTATAACTTAAGAAATGCGAATGACTTCAGGCTTGCTTTTTTCTCACCAAACTTTGGTCAAAACTTTATATTTTATAAGGGACTTAAAATTTATAATGAAATGCCTCAGGACCTTAAAAATGAAAAAATAAAAGCAGATTGAAAATGTAAAAACTCTAAAAAACGGGATAGAAATTCGAGGTGGGATCCACATACAAAAAGCACGATAATCCCTCCTAAATCGGAATGTTTGGTCAGGTTAGTCATGAATCAAAAAATATTTTTTCATTCATGGCTACCCACAACAAAAGCAAAAAAAAAATGCCTATATGACTTAAATTTGTAATATTTTGGATATTTGATAATTTCAAGCAGCCCTTTTTACATACTTTTGTAAGCAATCATACTATAAAACGAATTCGCATTTAAATTTTTCAATATTGATATTTCCTGAAAAATAAAATAACTTATATTCTCCAACACGTGTATCGTGACTGTGCAGAACAATAGCAACAAAATAGAGAATGTCACAATTATCAATAAACTCTCTGATATAGCGCTATAATTCCGAAGTCCAACAGGCTTAATAGTACTTATTATTCCTTATATTAGATTTTAAAATTCCTTTCTAAATGTAGTTGGTGCTGCTTTGCTTACAAAAGTATGTAAAAAGGGCTGCTTGAAATTATCAAATATCCAAAATATTACAAATTTAAGTCATATAGGCATTTTGTTGCTTTTGTTCTGCACAATACTGTACATACGTACATACATATATATATATATATATATATATATATATATATATATATATATATATGAAAACTACTTGTGGATGTGTATACATATATATATATATATATATATATATATATATATATATATATATATATATATATATATATATATATATATATGTATACACATCCACAAGTAGTTTTCAGTTTTCTATCATTATTAGTGAATTATTGCTTTTAAAATCACCTAAATGTCAATAAATGGGCAAAGTCTGGCAACCGATAACATAAGCAACATGTTCAAAACAAAACAGCTGACTGCATTTCATCGCACACATAATCATCGTTTTAACACACTCATTCAAGAAATTAATAAACGTCTTGCTGATATTCCTGTTTCCTCAATAAATTCAAACTCGGAAGTGCGGTAGAATTCGCTTGAGTTGTGTGGCTCACCAGTCTTTTGTGTTAAATTTACAACAAAAACGGAGCAACGAACAGTCGTCTGCTTGCTTGCTGCCTTATTCCTTCGTCAGCAATCACAACAAACAAGTCCACTCCAACTCATTTAGCGATGTGTGTATGTATGTATGTAATAATGTACATTGTACAAGCGATGTGTGTATGTATGTATGTAATAATGTACATTGTACATACAAGCGAGCACGCAAGTTCTATTTATTTATTCTGTTTGGCTGAATTGGGTCTGTGAAAAGAAACAAGAAAAAAAGATCTCACTCGAACTCTTTATTCTTTCTGCATGCAACAAGTGTAAAAAGACAAAACTAGAAACCAGTGTTACCATATTTGATTTTTTGTCTTCAAGTCGACCAAAAAATCTTTTTTGTTATTATTGTGTATATTTTTTAAAATGATTGCTCAAATAATATTAATACGCCTCAAATTGATTGCATTTAAATTATGTTAAAATTTAATATGTTTCAAGACAACTAACATAACAGCATATAAAGCTTAATACATATGTATGAATGTTACAAAATGTTTACTGCGGAGAATATATACATTAGAGTGGGTCGATTTGTTCGTGTGAAAAAAAAGCAATATGCGTCTAGCAAAAATAAAATCTTCAAATAATTCCAAGATAATTACCCTAAGTAACTGGGCAATGGCATTTAGAATCAAGCAACAAAAGTAACATTTTGAATATTTCGGCTTCCGATTTTGAAGAATTTTTGTTGGAGTGATGCCTTCAGCATAACTTCCATTAGTGCAAAATATCGCATCATTAAACGCTCTAGTTTGCGAAATATAGCGAGTTTCTTAATTTTTGCATTGTTTGAAAAGCCTTCCATAATACTGTAGTACTGTCGTACTTTCAATGTAATTTAATAAGAACTTTAATTAACCACTGAAAAAATGCAACAACATTTACGTGCGATTTAAATTTAAGTGGCAGTTAGCTAAATGACATAATTGAGAACTCAATTATTGGGCCTATAAGTATCATATTTTCATAAATTTTATTTTTAGCTTTCTTAATCTCGAAAAACTTAAAAAAATAAGATAAATCTTCAACAATTTATGTTTGCAACTGAGAAACAGCGACTTACACATACCGCTCATTTACTCATAGAA
Organism: Tachina grossa; assembly: GCA_949987645.1. Classification (NCBI taxonomy): domain Eukaryota; kingdom Metazoa; phylum Arthropoda; class Insecta; order Diptera; family Tachinidae; genus Tachina; species Tachina grossa. The sequence continues at coordinate 35,951,671 of OX465275.1, forward strand.
CGCCATAACTCAAAAAACCAGTTTGCCAGAAAACGCGTTTTAAGTTTTAAATTTACACATTAACTAAAAAAATCTATTTTTTTAATTATGATATTCTTTGAGTGAATAGCGAGATGTGCATATAAATTATGCACTACAAAATGCGAATACAAAATTGAAAAAAATGGTTGATTGTATTTTGTTTATTTAAACACGTATTTAGTAAATTTTCGTTTAAATTTAAACAGTATTTAAATGCAATTTGATCTTTCCAGAAATTTCCAAATATATATTACGGAAAGCGCTCCAACCAACGGTTCTTTAACATAAATAAGAAAGTCGATTTAACTAGTGGTAGGAAAAATTAAATAAAGAAAAAGTAAAATAAATACCGTAACTATGCATAAGAAAAAGTGGAGCAAAAACTAAGCCAGGTGCAAATCTATATACATAAATGGATTAAATTTCCAACGATTGCATGTAGTATGTATGTATGTATATTCAAGGGATATTGTAAATTTTACAAAGTTTTTCTCATCGGTCTTGATAAGATTAGAGAGAAACAAATCTTCTATTTACCTACTATGTAAAATAAAAAGAGGCGTGTAAAATTTGGTGTTTTAGAGTTTTTTCTGAAGGCAGAAAGAAGTAGTTCAAATGATTGAACGGCTTCGATACAAATTATTAACACAAAAGGAAAATATAACATTCCTGTGCTTATTTAAAACGTTTTGTTGTGTCACTGATTTAAATTTTTTATTTTCATTTGTAAATTTTTGAATTAGCTCCCTTCAAAATTTCTGGGGAGAAAACTTCTCCCTCATATTTATAATACATGTCTAGTTCTTTCCGGGGGAAATTTTAGTTCATAATAGGAGGAATGGTAAAAGGGATACAATTCCCGGGGAATCGTTATTCATAATTAGGCTGATTACCTATTTATTATATGAACCGGAAAAAATCTGGCAGCTCTGTTTTCTCTCTTTGTATATTTAAATGTGTAAACAAATTAAATGCATAAACAAAAAACATAACTCAACATACCTTTAATTTTTTGTTGTAGCTTTCCAATGATTCTGCATGATCATGCAGGATGCATTCTTTAACACATCGAAACGAAAAAAAAACAAACATTGCACAGAATAATAATATGCACTAGGGCAAGAGCTTTATTTACTTTTTCTTTAATTGAGTGGAACATACATACATATCGCTTATTTAGTCAAACAACGTCATAACTCAAAAAAATTTAGTTTGCTAAAAAAGAGCTAAAAGTTTTAAACTAATGGAAAAGGAAAATTTTATTTTGTTTTTTAGAGTTGAGCAAACAACAAACATATTTATATGAAATTTTTACACAACATGAAGAACGATATGAGGATTAATAATGCATCATTAACTCAAAAATTCAATTTTTTGAGTTATGACGTTGTTTGAGTAAATGAGCGATATGTATGTATGTAACTACAATTATTTTTGCACCATGAAACACTTTTAGGTTGACAAGATTTTTTTATTTGCCGATGCCTGCAAAAAACTTTCGATCGACAATATAATACATACATATGTACATATGTAGGCATTTTATACATTTCTTTACATTTTCTAGATTTTCGTTGGGTGCACATGCACGCCTTCTTAAAAACACCACTTCTTTAAGGCGTGCAAAAGCCATAACAAACATTAAAATATAAAAGGAATAAGTAGGTACACACTTTAAAATAAAACAACAACAACAGACATTTTTCTTTTTTAATTGAGTGGAAAGGAAAGCATAATGAAATGATTTTTATGAAAGCACTTTAAATGGAAATTACACTTTAAAACTTTTATATGTTAATTAATGCAATAGAATTTCTTCCTTTATCTATTTTTAAATTATTTATCACTTTTTTATTTATGTAAAAACATTACCTTAATTAGATCACAAACCGGAACGCGTCTAAATCAAACAAAAAGCCGACAACAACTGAAATTGTAATTACAAGCAGGGCTGCCAGATAAAATTATCGCAAAATCGTCGAAATCCTGATAATATATAAAATAATCGTCATTTCATACTCGAAAAATCGTCAGAAAAATCAAAAAGTTTCAGTTGACTATGATTGAATATTATGGAGGGTATACACGATACTTAATTTCGTACTTAGCGTAGTATGAGTTGTAGTACGGTTTTTAAGATCCACGTTACCACAAATCGTACTAATTCATATGAAAGAAGAATTTTAAAGGCAATACATACGCGGATAAATGCATAATGTGGAGGATTTATTAACAACAAGAGAACTGCAGTTGAAAATAATAAAAAAATAATGCAAAAAGAAAAGGGACATTTTCTAGAGAATGATTATAATAATGTTTTATCATATTTTTTTAATAAAATATCCGCTACATTAAGCTAACTTTAAAATTGAGTCGCAGAAACACTGCGTTTTCTAAATCATTTCTCATAAAACTAATTTTGCTACACAACAGCATGATACACAATACTTATTATCGTACTTATCGAAACTCCTCCCACAAAAATCAAAAATTTTTGATTTTCATACTACAAAGTATACTTCATAAGTACGACAACATGATACCGTTACTCATTTCATACTTGTAGGATTTATCGTACGATTTGTAGTATCGTGTATACTCGCCATTAAATTAAACTAAACAGGTGATATGAAATTTGTTTTTCACGCACTATAAGCAGAAAAAATTGTCCAAAATGGCTAGTGAAGCTGAGAAATTAACTGGTTTGTCCAAATACTTCAATGGTACAACAACTGCTGGACGTGCTAATGTCGGCAAGGCCACTTATGCCGTTATAGGCTTGATCATCGCCTACAACATGCTTAAGCCCAAGAAGAAGTAAATGTTTTTTAGTTTGCTCAGCCATGTTTTGTAAACGGAGTGGAACGCTCTTAAGGATCGCTCAAACATGCAATTGGACATAAGTATTTATGTTTTAATGGCCGCTAACCTCCCGTTGGCGTTTAATTATTACAATTTACATGCTTTGAAAGATGCCTCGTTTCATTAAGTTTTCAATAGATGATTTTTTTTACGAAATAGTTGTGTTATGTACTAATTTTTCTCTTATACTGTAAGAAAAACTTTATGATGGGAATGATGAAAGAAAATAAAGTAGTTTAAAACAAAAAAAATTATAAATTATGAATTCGTAAATATTTTTTTATTTGTCTAACTATTATAAGTCCGTCATTTTAAGGCCGATTAAAAAAAAATTCCCTCTGAAAATGTGTAGATACCACTTGGTCATTCGATATGACAAAAATGCAGCAGAAAAAGTAAAAAGTAATTTTATTTTTTAATTTATTTTATTTCTTTCAACTTACTTATTTTGTTAATTTTTTTCAATACCTTGATTTACGCTGCGCCAATCTAACAGGCTAACACACATTCACTAGGCTATAGTGACAAATTTTTTTCTGTTCAATTATTGCACATGCATATGTATGTAAGTACGTGTTCTTATTTTATTTTTTAACTTACAGTGCTGTCATGCATCGAACTTGGCACGTCTAGACTCACAGTCTAGCACACATCCACTCGGCTACCGTCACACATTCGAAAAACTATCGAGAGAAGTTCGAAGCTAGAAGTTTTAGTGAACATTCGAATTTTTTTAGATTAGTGGACGAATATCGAAGACGAATATCGTTTTTTATTGAATCTCATGTCAAGTGGGTATATGTACAAACCAGGGTTGTTACATATGATGATTTCTCGTCAAACGTGGCGATTTGGCTATTTTTTTGTAATTGAATTTAAAAATTTTTATAATTCAGGAGAATTACTTCTGTTAAGAGTATTTAAAAAAAAAAATAAATAAGAAATTATAGCAATTATGTTTTTTTTGTATTAATTATAAGCAGTACGTTTCCATATACATATGTAACTACGTACATATGTACGTGAATTAGGGCAAAATATTTGATTTGGCCAAATTGCGTAATTTGCGAATTAATTTCCCATACATTTTTCATATGACCAAATTATCTTAAATGACTTGATTTGCTTTTGATTAAGTCGAATTTGTCAGTGCAACACTGCACGCGTGGATGATAGTATTACAAATGCAACTTTGGGTCATCCATTATTGGTGACTTACAATCTGAAATAGTGATATTTACATAAGTACGAATAAAATGGCTGATTTTATTTGTTGATAAGAAGGAAAAAAATAATTTCAAAAAGAAAAGTTGGTGTTGACGATTTTCTTTCGCCCAATTGATTCTCCGTTATTATTAATACAGGGCAACTTTATTACCAAGTATTATTAAGCAAACGTTTTGTTTCTTTTATATATTATAAAAACAAATTAGCAACTCAAACATCAAATTGACTTTGAAAATTCCAACACAAAAACACTTACAACACATAATTGAAACACTTCGAGCAACCTATAGAATTGATTACACTTGTACACAAAATATCACAACACACTAATACATACTAAAGGGTTGCATTTGTACACTTGCAAGGCACATCAATCAGGTACCCGCGATTCTACAACAAATATTACAACAGCAACAACCACATGTACTTTTTTGGTATAAATTACCTTCTTACTTTTCAAAACAGGGTAGCATGTTTCTTATGCGAAATGTCAAACACCATGCAAAACTGAATATTCGAAAGGTGTTTGTTTATGGATACCCAAATAAAAGCATGCTTTTAGGCTTATACCTACACAATCCAAATTTGACATTTAGATTGGTATAATGACAGTCACCTGGTGTAGTGCTGCCACCTAATAAATACGCCTTGGTATACTTGTTTGTATAGCCAAAACAAATATCCCATGGTATGTACCATATAATTGTAATGTGAGCGACCCCAGTCAGCATGTGGAAGATTGTTTCACCAAACTGAGTGTCTATCGACTGCCTTATATGATCAAAAACTAATTTAATCAGTTCTGCGCTTAAAACATGACTCGAAAATGATTCCCAGAAACACTTAGAAAGTTATTTGTTTAAAAAATAAAAACAGTCAGCAAGCTCGTGCAGTAAAATCAAGAAAATATAAAAATTTAAAAAAAAAACTGAATGTAAATACCCCCAAACTGTCTCGAAAGTGAATCGAAATTGATCAGAAATGCGAGTCACAAAAGACTCTTTTAGAAGACTCGCGGCTAGGGTACCATTTTCTCCCGAATGAACAGTAATTTTCGACTCGAAATCGAGCGCATAAATGCTGATTTTAATCGCGCAAAGGAGTCGAAAAAGACACGAATATGATCATTAATTTCATAAAATGCTGACTGGGACAGAACTAGTATAAGAGTTATTGTGTGTGCGTGCTTTTCCAAATTACAATACAATTAAAAACAAATAACAATTGCTTATTGTATTGCTGCTGAGGAACTGTTTGTATCTGTTTTTGCTCAAAAATACATGTTGTAATACAAATATATGAAAACACCACTGTTAAAACAAATATATGATGAACAGATGTTCGTGTGCACGTTTGTAAATGTTTTTGTAGCGCAGATTAGGTTACACACATTCGAATTGTGTGTATTTTTTTTTGTATTTGCAGCGCACGTGTTTCATGTATCATTTACTTACATACATATTTATTAAAGGGTTGCATTTGTATACTCGTTTGTATAGCCAAAACAATTATACCATGGTATGTACCATATAATTGTAGTGTGAGCGACAGAACTAGTATAAGAGTTATTGTGTGTGCGTGCTTTTCCAAATTAAAATACAATTGAAAACAAATAACAATTGCTTATTGTATTGCTGCTGAGCAGTTTGATCTGTTTTTGCTCAAAAAATAGATATTGTAATACAAATATATGAAAAAACCACTATTGAAACAAATACATGATGTGCAGATGTATGTGCGGACGTTCGTTATGTTATTTTGTGGCGCAGCCAAAGTATAGAGAGAGAAAAAGACAATTATGCTCTGAGAGTGTGTGCATGTGCATGTGTTTCATGTACATGTATCATTCACTTACATATGTATGTGCAATTTTGCTTTCATTCATTCATTCATCAGCCAATTATATTTTTTCTCAACACATAATAAGGCACTTATGGTAAAAGCAGTTTTATGTATCTGATTTGCCTTAGAAAAACAAAAAACATAAATGTGTTGTTTTCATTTGCTCATTGCCCAACCATACAATAATTGCTTAAAAAATCAACATTTACAACTAGTAACAGAAAACGATATATAACATATTTGTTCATACCAGAACCAAAAAACACACAAAACTAGTGCAAACAGATGTATCTGTGCAATGCTATAATATGTATGTATGTAAGTGCAGACAAGGCTTCACACATTCGTATTGTGTGTATTTTTTTTTGTATTTGCAGTTCATGTCCCTGTAGTCACACTGGGGCCAAGTGTCTCTATGTCAACACTAAAACTCTAGTAGTAGTTACATTGTCTACAATTTCTCTTTTATTCGTCAGTATAAAATAAAGAGAGAAAACAGATGTGGTGTATTTCTGGTGGATTTTGCAACAACTTGTCAATATACATAAATTAAGGTATAGAAATGTACCAGTAAATTTCTGGTTCGTATGTCTCCATGTTCCCATAAGAACTATGAATTCACTATCTAGTCAATTGTTTTAGTGTTACTAGTAGAATTTCAATGACAAGCACATGCTAAATGTCTATAGCACAAAGTATTATATGGGGAATAATTGTAGAGTAGTACTGGTGACAAAGTCAAAAGCGACTCAGTACATTTTCACCATCAACATTTCCTTCAGGGGCGTTTCGTGTATCATTTACTCACATACATATGTATGTATGTATGTGAAATCTTACTTTTATTCATTCATTCATCAGCTACGTACATTTTTTCTCAACGCACCATAATGTGCTTATGGTAAAAGCAGTTTTGTGTATCTTATTTGTTTTAGAAAAAGAAATACAAACAAATGTTTTGTTCTCATTTGCTCATTGCCCAACCATACAATAATTGCTTTAAAAAATCAACATTAAAAAAAACTAGTAACAGAAACGCTAAAGCTGTATTTACATGGTAATACAAAGTATTACGACATGTCAAAAAAATGCTGTAGGTTATACAAAATCTTATCATGTAAAAGCAAAATATGTCGAATAGGAGAGAATACGGATAGAAAATCTGACAAGCGGTCGGTAAATGTTCATTTTCTAAACCATTTTAGAAACTTAAGGTGGAAGTACATAACTCGCGTTCAATGCGCTAATGCGATACACGCGTCTGTCAAAAAAGTTGAAATGGTGTGTTTTCATAAGGTAAGTTACACAGTGAAGTTTGCGACGCGCGTACCTCGCAAAAAGTTGAAAATTCTTCAACTTTCACGCGTTGTATACAAAATTACAGCTGGTGTTGCCAGATTCATAAGCTAACATACACAAATATGATTAGAAATTAATTTTTTTATTAAACAATGGATAAAAATGCATTAAATATTTAAAGAAATATAAATCGTAAATGCAAGAGGAAAAAATAGCCGGCATAGGCTTTAAATTTTACAACTAAAAAAACCTCAAAAGCGTTTGTGTAACTTTCCATTTGTATAGCGTTAAACGTTTAAAAAGCCAGAAAAGCGTTGCCGCGTAACGCGTGGTATGTACTTCCACCTTTATGTATTCTCATCACACCAGAGGTGTATTTCAAAGTAAACGTTGCCAGCACTGATGGTATTTATTGAAGGGGTTAACACTTTTACAAAAACAACCAAATTCAACTCAGGAAATTTTCATGTTGTTTTTGTAATCATTGTACAACTTCAACCATCAGCTACTTAACCCGTACCACAAAACCAAACAAACAATAAACAAACCTACAAAAAAAAAATATTTTATTTTGTAGTAAAATTACATTGAAGTAATAAAATGTTTTCTCCAAGATTTAGTTATATTAGTACACATTTTTTTTTTGTTGCAATTATCCAATTTTTATTTTTAGCTCAAAAGTATTACCATGTAAAGACACCTTAAATAACAATTTGTTCATACCAGAACCAAAAACACGCAAAACTGGTGCAAACAGATGTATCTGTGCAATGTTATAATACATACACACTTTTGGCTGTCAACGTTGAATTCTTTTTTCTACTGATTTGTCCGCAACAGAACAGAACGAAAAAGTAAAAACTAACCACACATACAGATTTTCATCTCAACAGAAACAAAACAGCTGATTCAGAATAGAACAGCACGTACAAACTAATGCTAGGAACACAATTGGGACGAACGACGAATTTCGTCCACATCGACACATTCGTCCACATTGATAAAGTTAGTTATTTTCAGTGTGACCATATTAGCTAATTTTGGGCTAAATTTAGCTCATTTCTTCTGGATTTAGCTTTAAAATTTTTATTTAGCTCTTAGCTTAATTTTTAGGTTTTTTAAAACTTATTTAGATTTTTTAGCCTTTTTTAATCCAAATTGCGTATTCTCTAACAATATATTAAAGACATACGTGATTTAGCTTAATTTTATTTTAAAATCTGGTCACACTGTTTATTGTGTATGTAAAGAGAGTGAGAGAAAATTAGTTTTTTCGTGTTTCGTCGGCGTCAGGGTGACCGATGACATTTTTCAAAAAGTGGCACCAAGAAGGGGATTTATCAAAAAAAGGGAAAAATTAAAAAAAAAACGAGAAAACTGCACTAAACTTTTTATTTTTAATGCATTTTCATATAACTCACCCTAAATAAAGGGGGTCAAAAAGTGGCAAGGCAGTTGAAAAAGGGGAAACGCAGTCGAAAAAGTTGCAAATTGCCACTTTAGTCGGTCAAACGGTCACGCTGGTCGGCGTACAAAATAGAAATAAATCTCTCTCAGAGTTCGTCACGCACGACGAATTTCGTTCTACGGCGGTGTTGTGTTCATATTCATATGAACAAATGTGTTTTATTTTTTATGACGAAAGTTCACACCGAAACATTCGTCGTTCGTCCCAATTGTGTTCCTAGCATAATTCTGCCTTGTGCTAGGAACACAACTGGGACGAACGACGAATTTTTCGGTGCGAAATGAACACAACACCGCCGTAGAACGAAATTCGTCGTGCGTGACGAACTCTGAGATAGATTTATTTCTATTTTGTACGCCGACGAACGACGAAAAAAAACAATTTTCTCTCACTCTCTTTACATACACAATAAACAGTAAGACCAGATTTTAAAATAAAATTAAGCTAAATCACCAGCGTTGTCAACTCGGTGCTTTTCGCACCATTTTTAGTGCTTTTTGAAATTTTCGACACGAAAAATTTTGAAGTTAGTGCTCGGTGCTTTTTTAAACTAATTTTTGGTGCTTTTTATTTCTTGGCGGTGGCACTAAACCCAAAATTCAGAAAGAATTTTCCTGATGTAATACATATATTTTTTTTGTAGAAGTCTAACATTTAAAAAACATAAGCACTGAAGTTAATTGGAACATTTCAAAATATTCTAATAAGATTGTATAAAACTTGGTTGAAGAAATACGTGCATTTTATTGTCAAACTTTCACATTTTAAGCACAATTATTGGAGACAGTGTTTTGCCACACGACCAAGAAGACATAATGCAAGTATAGTCTAATAGCGAAATATTTTGTAGTATATACAGTAAAAAGAGAATAATTCACTTAATGCAATGGATAAACTTTGAGTTCGCTATCGAGTTTTGGGCAGAAATAAAGTCTTATAACTATTCATTTGATATAAACTCGTTTGGGGCATTATCGAAATTGTGTTGCTAATAGAGCTGCCGTTTTATATTACATATTTATAACCTATTTCGTTACTTTTTTTCTAAAAAAAATAGTACATATAATTTAAGTTAATATAACTTGGTTAACTTGCAAATTACTATTTTTTTTTAATTTTGTAACTTTGTTATTAGTATTGCATTTGCTGTGAAAGAATGTTTCCACAGCATTCTTTAATAAAAATCAAATTTTGAGTCTTGATTTAAAAAAAAATTAACTACTACTCCCATCGAGTTCAAAATCTAATCAGAAAGTCAAAAAGCCAATTACTGCTAATTTCGAAAAAAATTTAAATTTTTTATAATAATTAAAAAAAGTTTCGTCAAATTGATTTTAGAATTCACTGATTCTCATAGAATCAAAATGTGTATCAGATGCTTCAAATTTTAAGTTTTAGGGATAAAATGCAAGGTCAACCGATTTCTATATTTTTTATATACAAAATTTTTTTTATAAAACAAAAAATTTTAATTTAGTGCTTTTTTTACTTAAATTACGCGTTTTTTTCCTGGTTTCAGTGCTTTTTGAAATTTAAAAGTTGACAACGCTGTAAATCACATATGTCTTTAATGTGTATATTTTTAGAGAATACGCAATTTGGATTAAAAAAGGCTAACAAAGCTAAATCCATTTTTAAAAAAGCTAAAAAAGAAGCTAATCCTTAATAAAAAATTTAAAGCTAAATCCAGAAGAAATAAGCTAAATTTAGCCCAAAATTAGCTAATATGGTCACACTGACAATAACCAACTTTATGAATTATAAGAGCTGAGTTCGCTGAGTGAATTCGTCGTTATTGTGCTTCACACGACGAATTTACGCAGCGAATTCTTATCGACGAATTCGTCGATGTGGACGAAATTCGTCGTTCGTCCCAATTGTGTTCTTGCATTTAAGCTGATTAGTTTGTTAGGAGAGACGAAGAGAAAAGAAACGTTTCTGTTCCCCTCGTCTCTTTCTCCATGAAATTAAAAATAGCGTGGGTGTGGTAGTGAAAAAATGTGAGTATATTGATACTTTCTTGCAATTAGTTTCATGTGTATATGGTAGGTTTTAAAAAGGCCTTCTAGAAGGCATTCTTATTCCTTCTTTTTCGCGCAGGGTATATACGCTTATTTACATACGCTAATATATTAAATAATAATATTTATTTACGCTAATATAAATACGTCCATACATATGTACATACAAACATATTGCCATTTTTCTTTCTCATGTTTTTATTTTAACTCATCATTTAAACGTTTTATCATCGTCTGTTTAAATATTCTGAGCACCTATTCCGAATAAGGTTCCAATTTCTACAAAATACAGTTGCAAAAAAATTATGTTTGTTGTTGTTGTATGTACATCATGTACATTTCGTTTTATTAGCAAACACACGACAATAACAAAATTAGCAAGCAACAAGAAAAATTTAGGAAATTTGAATGAATGCTGGTCGTTATGCAGAGTATAGACGTTACTACAAACCGTTCAAGTACATATGTATTAGAGGCCTGCGTAAAGTCTTGATGTGTAAATACGTCTTGTTTTTTAAATGCATTCGCGTGGCATGTATTATACCAATAATAAATGCTGTCGTTTAATAAGCGAAGCTGGAGTGTTGAAATCATTTCAAATCCTTTTTTATCAAATACTGTATGTTTATCAAACTCTTCAATAAGTTTTTACTCCATGATTCTATTTTTTAGGAGTATTTATTGTCGGGTGATTAGTTGTCAAAATGATACAACGCGTTAAAAAGTTGAAAGTTAACCAACTTTCTTTCTTTCTCTTTTCTGCAAAAGCGTCAAAGAGTTTCGTATGTAACTACTTGTATGCAAAAACACTATTTCAACTTTTCTTGGCAGATGCCTACAACTCGCACTCGCGCACTAACGCGTTTTATCTACTTTCACCTCAAGGTTAGTTTTTTCAAGCAAGCGCACACAACTAATGTCAATACATGTGTGCGTTTGTATGTGTGCAGAAATATAAAAGGTCATATACACAAAGTGTGTGCGTATGTACATGCATGACGTTTGTATATGCACCAGTGCGTATGAAGAAGCACGCATCATAAATTCTTCGGTCACGAAGTATTTTCTTCTTTACTCCAATACCTCCAATAACTGAAACAAATATCTTGCGAACAGTGTTGTTTAGCCTTTGTTTTATAAGATTTCGCTGTAGTAAAGCATTTGAAAATCCTTAAAAGTTTTTGTAAGTGGTCTTTTGCAGGGGTATAGCACATATCGACGGCTTCATTCTAAAACATGCTAAGTCAAAAAAGCTAGTTTTGAGATAAACACCTTCAAAGTTTATTGATGAATGTTATGAGATAGAAACTTAAGACCTTTTGTAATCTATATTGATTGCAATAGATTTTTTTAGTTTATTTGAACTTTATAAATTTGTTGTATATCATAGTTAAAAGTGACTTGGAATCACAAATCTGTTACGTAGTCCTCTAAGGAAAGTTCTTTCTCACATATAATGGTCATCTAAGTACATATAGCATGTCTTAGTTTGGAGAAAAGTTTAAACTAATTTTGTTTTTGACTACTTAATTTCAAAATAAATCATGCTAAGTGTACTTAAAACATTTAAAAAGAGAGGTTTTTTCAAATTGAAAAATTATGCAAAATACATTTTTGCTCATAACTTTTTATAGAATAGTCCAATTACTATCATTTCATCATCATACTATTTACAGAATCTAAGTTTATAAGCGATGAATTCAGAAATGCTATTCCCAGCATAACATGTTATGTCGACTTAGCATGTTTTGGAATGGGACCGTACATATACATGTAAGTATAAAATTAGTAGCGTGTATCATGCTGTCGTCCTAATGAATTAATTTTACCTTGAGCGGAGCTTCAATAAGTACGACAGAAGTGTTGTGTATCATGCTGTTGTACAACAAAATCTATTTTCGGAACAGCTGATTTACAAAACGCAGTTCTTCTGCGATTAGTTTTTAAGGTTCGGTTTATGTATCCGATATTTTAATTTAAAAAAAATATTTTTAAACATTGTTTTTAACAATTCTCTACACCATTTTTTTTTCTTTATACATATCGCTCATTTACTCAAACAATTTCATATCTAAAAAAAACCAGTTTGCCAGAAAACGAGTTTGAAGTTGTCAATTTACACACAACTTAATGGAAAAGGAAAATTTAATTTTTCTTTCAACAGATAAGTAAACAAGATATTTGTATGAAATTTTTACATAATATGAAGAACGATATAAGTATTAATTCTACATCACTAAGTCAAAAATTCTATTTTTTTGGAGTTATGACATTCTTTGTATAAATTAGCGATATGTATATCTACTCTTTTCAACTGCACTTCTCCTATTACACTATGCAATAAATGAAGACTTTTGGAAAAACACATGGACTGGACGGTATAGGTTCGATAGTACTTCTAAGGGGGTAGTAAAATCCTTTAATTAGTTTGGCGATTTTTGTAGCCAATATTTTTTTATAGGCCTCCAAAGCGAACTTGAATTAGTTTAACCCATGTCCTAGGCTTGTTACATTTTTTAACCAGCACAGTGTTATTTGAAAAACATGAAATAGGTACATATGTGTACGTACAAAATTTTATTATTTCTAAAATTAAGATTTGCAAGCAATTTGCAAACAAAATTTGGTTTCGGTTTTTTGCGATTTTTAGTTTAGAAAAGATCTTAGATATTAATGTATCTTCGGTCTGTTATTACATATTAATTTGAGGGATTCTGCGCATTCATTGTAATAGTGATTTTTTTTGGCAACGTTTGTGATGTTTTTTAACAAAAACAACAAAAAATTTAAATTAATTTTTATTTATTTTGGGAATAGAAAAAAAGTACACACATAAATATGTATGTTCATGTCGCTCATTTACTCGAAGAACGTGATAACTAAATAATAAATAAATAAGTTTGACGTAAAACGCGTTTGAAGTTTTCAATTAACACACAACTTAATGGAAAAAGAAAATTTTATTTCGCTTTCAAGAGTCGAGTATACAAGATATTTGTATGAAACTTTTACACAATGTGAAGAGCGGTATGAGGAATAATTTTGCATCATTAACTCAAACAATCCATTTTTTGAGATATGACGTTCTTTGAGTAAATGAGCGACCTGTATTTAAATGTTTGTTTGTTTTTTTTGCAATAATGTTATTTGAAACGTAATGGAAAACATATTCCCAGTTGACCACGGCTTTCGTTAATGATATCGATTTCGGATATATCTCGAACACTTATCGTGTAAAACTATCGCGAGTGACACTCAAAAATGAATCGAAAAATGTTCACGCGTCGCTCAGTTTTGTCCCAAAAAACCTTCGATCTCAGATTTCGTTAGCAATATCAAAATTGAGAGATTATCAAATTAATTTTGATACCGCAAAAATGCAGCAGAAAAAGTAAAAAGTAATTTTTTTTATTTATTTATTTTAACTTACTTATTATTTTATTAATTTTATTTATTTGTTTGTTTAATTCCGTAACTTACGCTGCAGGCGTTGAACATGGTACCTCGATTTTAACAGAATAACACACATCCACTGGGCTATCGTGGCAAATTTTTTTTATTCAATTATTGCACATATGTAAGTGTGTGTTCTTATCTTTTTTTTAACTTACAGTGCTGTCATGCATTGAACTTGGTATCTTTAGACTAATAGTATGTTTACACTATACGTGCTTCGCTTCACACCCCAATCATGACCGAATCAACTTGCTTCGCCATACAAAATTATGAGATCGAATCAAGTAGATTCAATATGAATCTACTTGCGAAGCACGTAAAATTTGTATCTTCTCTAACTTTCATCGCAGTTTATCGGCAGTTTAGCTGAACCAGCTATCAAAACAAAATATGTACATATATGTGTATGTATGGGTTTGAACAAATAAAAACAAACCAAAAAAACATAGATGTGAGTTTAATATAAATAAATTTGATTAAGTTATGAATAGTAAAAAAGGAAAAATAAGAAGAAAATATAGGGATGCCTTCAAAAACAAAATTTTGAATGAGTCGAATGTATGTAAGTATGTATGCTTATGTGTATGTATGTATATACGTGCATATGATACGTATGTACCCAGCTGGAAAAGTAGGCATTAATTACATACAGTATTATTTTCCAAAGCAAAACAATGCATCCCTTAGAAACGATAGTGTAATTTGATCAAACACAATTAAAATAATTCATTACTTTCCTAGGACATGTTCTGTGTTAACAGTAATCAATTCAGAAATGAAAAATTATACATGATGTGCATTACCTTATAATTTACTATTCATTACCTTTTCCCACTGGGTATGCATATGCGTGCGTATGATATGTATGAATGTGTGAATATAAATAAAAAGATGCCACACGAACAGTGATGCCAACTTTTTCAGAGCAAAAAGCACTCTGCCTTCAAAAAAAGCACTAAATGCAATAAAGCCATATTTCGATTTTGTTCAGTTATAAGTAGAATATGAGTAGGAAAATAATTTAAGTTCAAGACAAAAGCAAATTAAACAATTAAGTAATGGGATATTTGATATAAAAATTTTGGAAAAATAAAGTGAACTCGTAAGCTTATATAATCCATAAAACTAAAATTCAGAAACAAAGTAATTTTATTTACAGGATAAAGATTTCAATTCAAATTTTATTTGTACTCTTTTATATATGTAAGTGCCTAAATTAAATCATTCCGTATAGACGAAATATCAAAACACTTGATTAAAATTTATGTGGAAATGTAGGATTTTGGTCGAGCCCATCAATTTGTTACTGTAACTCCAGTAATTGTAATTAGAATCGAAATAAAATGAATTCTGCGTGTAATTAGCATACAAATCGAAAGAATTTGTATGTATTTATGTATATGTACATGCGTATAAATATGTAAGTATGTGTCAATGAATTAACAAAAACTATTTACTATGTATGGATGTACATTAGGGGGTTCTCAAAAAAAAAAAAAATTCCTTTGTTTTTCTCAGAACCAGGTTTCAAACTTTAGATTAGGTAAAAAAAATAGGCCTGTTAAAATATCAGCTCATAATATTGATGGTGAGATGGTGCGCATCGCACTTTTCAATTTCCCATACGATTTACATGGTATAAATTGATTTTATTCATTCTGATTGTCATAAGTAAAGAACGGAATGTCCTACAGTAAACTTCTTGGTACGCTTTTGTAGAAAATTAAACGCTCTATAAAAAAAGTTAGAGTGTTTAATTTTCTACAAAAGCGTACCAAGAAGTTTACTGTAGCTTATTCCGTTCTTATGACAATCAGACAGAAAAGTGGAAAATGTTTATTTGTTGTTTTTTTTAAAGCCATCATACTATCACAAATTTATATTTAGTGGATTTGTTAAACGCACTAAAAGCACTACAGTCAAAGGCGAAAAAGCACCAATTTCGTGTATTTTTTTTAAAAAAGCACCTAGTTGAAAAATTCCGGACTGTTATGAATTGAAAAGCACTAAATCTAGTGCGAAAAACACTAAATTGGCACGCTGCACACGATGCACGAAGGCGTCGTATAAACAGCACGATTCAAAAACAAGATTCAGAGAGCGAAGCATGTGATTCAACTCGTCGTCTAAACATAGTATAAAACAGGCTGAGACACTTCCATGCAGCTACCGTCACACATTCGAAAAACTATCGAGAGAAGTGCGAAATTCGGAGCTTTAGCGAACATTCGATTTTTTTTTAGATTTGCGAACAAATATCGAAGAATTTTGTTTCGAAAATTCTTCGCTTTAGGGAACATTCTTTTTTATCGAATCTCAGGTCAAGTGGGTTGTTTACTAGAAAATAAAATATGTATGTATGTAGGTATGTCTGACCTACACATCGCTTATTTACTTCCACAACGTCATGTTAAAAAAAAAGCATTTTAAGCAATATTCAGGGCTTTATGAATAAAATTCCGCGAGAAATTTCTCCCTTTTTCCAATTAGAATTTTTTTGTTATCCTTATTACTTGCTATTAGTTGAAATTGTTCCCCGGGAAAAATTTCACGGGAAATTGTATTCATGATTGTCCTGATTAATAACGATAAGAGGACTAATTATGTATAATTAATCCTATAATAATTATGCATTATTAACTCAACAATTGAATTTTTTGAGTTATGACGTTGTTGAAGTAAATGATCAATACAAAATGTAGGGTGGGCCAAAAGAAACCAAGGGGTGTAAAAGTTTAATAACTTTTTTGTTTATTAACTTTTTTTTATTTTTTCTTTCAGATTATATAATATACAAAATGGAAATTTTTTTACACTAAGTATCAAAAATGATGTCTTTTAAATGACCACCGTTTTCAGCTTCGCACTGATGGGCTCTTTTTAGAGCATTTTTCAAAACTTGTGGCTGTAGCGTTCGAATTTCTGCAACAATGTTTGCCTTGAGTTCAAGGATTGTCTCTGGCTTGTTCACATACACTCGCTCCTTCAAAAAACCCCAAAGAAAATAGTCGGGTGCTGTCAAATCTAGCGATCGCGCTGGCCAAATAATTTCCGAATTTCGAGAAATTATTCGCTCTCCAAAAATTTGTCTTAAAAGTGCCATTGTGTCTCGGGCAGTATGGGCAGTGGCTCCGTCCTGCTGAAACTACATACCAGGTCGGTTTTCAAGAGCAGGACGTAAAAAATTTTTTATCATAAACCGATACCGCTCTCCATTTACGGTTACAGCACTTCCATCTTCATTCTCGAAGAAGTAGGGCCCAATGACATTTTCAGATGTGATCCCACACCATACTGTACACCTGATGGGGTGCAATTGGCGTTGATGAATGGCTCTTGGATTTTGAGAACCCCAGAACCTACAGTTCTGCTTATTAACAAAGCCATTCAAATGAAAATGAGCTTCATCACTCATAATCAAATTTTCAAAAAAGTTGATTTCATTTAAATAATAAAATTCTATTGTTCTGGTTCTCTGTTCAGTTGTGAACCTCTCCATTATAAATTCTCCAAGTGTTGTCTATATAATCTGAAAGAAAAAATAAAAAAAAATTAATAAACAAAAAAGTTATTAAACTTTTACACCCCTTGGTTTCTTTTGGCCCACCCTGTACATTTTGCATTTCAAATTATTTCTAAATTCGAATTAACTGCACAAATGTAAATACCTACATATATATATATACATATCGTTAGCTGAAATGACAAATCACGTAGGTAACTACACTTTTTTAAATTTTATAGGAGAGAGAAAAAACTAAACATATATATTCAAGTGATTGAAGTAAAGTTTCTTTACTTTTAATTTTTAATGTCATAATCTTTTTTTTAAACAAACACATACACAATCCGCAAAGCGATTAGCTTGTCTGCGGAAAACACCCATAATCTATGGTGGGAATCGACGTGTGTTTCGATTTAATACCCAATAATTAATTTAAAATGAGAATTTGAATTTTTTTTGTTAGTTACGTGATTTTTCATTTCAGCTGACGATATGTTTATTATATTTATATTTATTAATAATACAAATTTGAATTAAGTAAATATCTGGTAAATTATTTAAAAACCCTTACCTATCAACTAATTAGTTTCCTTCCACCTCTCCTTCTCCCCTCAACCATAAATATCTAGCTACGCAGGTGTATTTTCCATTCTAAATTTGAATACGTGGGTTGGCAACATACTCGTACGAGTATTTGTGCATTTTTTACGACATTTTTCTTTAAATTGAGTTTTTGTGATTTTCATTATTTGACATGAAAATTTAGCAAAAAAAAAATTAACTGAAATTTACCGGCTGTAGTGACAAAATTGTGAGCTATTTATTTTAGAAAGAAGTACCTACATTAGCCTGGCCGTTAGTTGTATGGAGAATTTTTTTATTTCTTATACTCTCTCCCCCCGAATCGGTTCAGTTTTATGTAAAAAAATACAAAAAAAATTTATAGCGATAAATTGTGTTTCAGGGGGTGCGTCCGCCCCTTAAAGTTGGCCTTCAAGTCCATTTATTCACGCTAGCCTACAACATACATACATAAATAGGCATCACATTTCTTATGAATAACAAAAATTAAAAATTTTAAAAACCCCCGACTTTTTTCAGAAAAGATGTTATATATAATAAACGGCTGGACCGATTTTCTTCAAACATAGCTAGGAACCCTCTCGATCAATGCATCTTTCAAACAGAAAAAACTAAATGAAAATCGGTCCAGCCGTTTGGCCTGTACGTGGACACGGACAGACACACAGATCCACAGACACACACTACAACCTTATAACACCCCTTTTTTTAATCGGGGGTTAAAAAACAAAAGAAGTATTAAAAAATAATTGATTCCGCACACAATCGACGGAATCACATATACTTATGTATAAGAACATATCGTTATCTTAATATAGAAAGGCCCTAACTCATTATTTTTTGAAATAGAGTTTTTTGTATATTTCGAAAGAAGAACAACTAATGTATCGAAAAATGCAAAAATTTCGATTTGATTGTACTACGTACTACAGGCGTGCAAGAGTATACAATAACGTAAAATTAAATGTTTAAATAATAGCAATGCATTAATTTATATATATAATCTTTTATGTTCTATATTGGGCGTGTGTCAAACGGTAGAAAAGTACTATGGTAAAAAAATATTTGCCTGTGGGGAAAAAATTTCATTTTTCTGCTGTGCCAAATGATATCTTTTTTGACAATGTAAAATTTTGAAAAATTCGCTTGAGCATAGAAAGAAGCTGATGTAACAATTGCTGCGGCGGCGGTTTTGCTTCGCCTGACTACAAGCCGCCGGCTACTAACAAATTTTTAAGAGGACATTTTTATATAAAACAATATTCTTGTAGCAATAAATTATATAATATTATATATATGATGCAACATATTTCGCAAACTAAAATAAACAATGATTTTTTCACAGTCTAATTAAACTTAAAAAACGTAAAAATCTTTGCATGGGGCGACGGCTCGAAGCGACGGCTGTGGATTTAAATTTTATGATACCATGCTTTTTATTGCAGCTTGTCAAAAATTTACCTGTTGTGTCAAAATTTCTACTAGCTCCTAGGGCTAGTGAAATTTTATTCACCTCAGAAGTGTCAAAAATTTACTTACACTAGTACTTTGCTACCGTTTGGCACAGGCCCATTGTTGTAGAATAATTATTTGAGTTCTGTTAACACTACAAATTATTAACAAAAGTTTGTCAGAATATTTACAATTAACTTTGGTGTTATTTGTTCATTAATAATTATCACATGTAATTTGGCTTGCAAAGCGAAACGAACTTTAGCCTGATCAAATCATAAATATAGAAAAAGTGCTCGTCGTTTAAATGTATTACTGAATAGATAGATAGATTTTAAACGATTGGACTATCGTTAAAATTAGTTAGTGAATCGAACTACTGTGGGCTGGGTGGCTCGAGTTTCAAAATCCCGAAGTGTCGAAGTGAATTAAATCACAATGGACCCAACTGGGTCTCCGAGTGAAGGTGCGTTTTAGCACCACCCTTCCTACCCTAACTTAACTTTTGTGGAAGTGAATCGGTCCAAAAAGCATGTAATGTATAATTTTTCGAATAAGTTCAGATATTAAAGTACGTTTTTAATTGCGTGGCCAGTCGAAATTGAAATTTAATTTTTTTTTAACAAACTTTGAACTATGCGTGTTTTGTATCGGATAAAATTTTGGCCGTCTACTTAATGAATCACGATACATATAATTTAAACTGAAGGTCTTAAAAATAGTTACGCAATGGTTTTATTTTCTAAATAGATACATATCGTCATCAAATTTCTATACAAAATTCGTTTTGTAAACCAAAATTATTTTTTATTTTTTTTATATTGGATATCGCCGAAATGTGATTCGTTGTATCGAGCTTCATTTTAAATTTTAGTTTCATTTGTTTAATGACTTTAGGGTCGCATATGCATACCGTAGAGTGCAAAAAATCAGTTGTAGATACACACATTCATGCATTTGCATTAGTTACATCATGGTCAAATTATATTGAGAGAGAAAGTTATGTCGCAAGAATAAAATATCATATTGTTAAAATACCCTACAATATCGCTGTGTGTGGTTGAAAAATTCATTAATAAGCCTATAAAAATTAATTATTAACATATAAACAATTTGTTGAATTTATTATTATAAGCGAAAAGTCGTATATGAGCAATTCCACAGAAATGTCAACTTGTATTTCACATCAATGTATGTAGTTCGATTTTTCCCCATATTTTATCAAAGGTAGAGAGAGCTACTTTGCGTTCTACAAAAGTACACAGAGATATAAAGAAAAATCAAGTTTTCTCCAAGGCACATCAATCAGGTACCCGCGATTCTACAACAAATATTACAACAGCAACAACCACATGTACTTTGTTGGTATAAATTACCTTCTTACTTTTCAAAACAGGGTAGCATCGTCAGATTGCATGTTTCTTATAGGAAATGTCAAACACCATACAAAACTGAATATTCGAAAGGTGTTTATGTATACCCAAATAAAAGCATCCTTTTAGGCTTATACCTATACAATCCAAATTGGACATTTAGATTGGTATAATGACATTAGTCACCTGTTTTATAAGTACAAATTAAATTAATATGAATGTAAATATAACCATCGATATAAATGAATTTTATTGAATAAATATTTTATTTTTGTCATTATTTTTTAAATAAAATTAAAAAATTTTATTTTTTCACAAAAGAAAGATTTTAATCTAAAAAAACACAATTTTAGTATTTTCGGGAATAACAAATCAAAAATTGGGTATAAGCTCTAGAAAAAAACTGGCAACACTGGCACATATACCTATGCGATATTAAGGCCGGGGCACAATGAATCCGTCATAGATTAAACTTCACATTTTTCAACTCACAGCTAAGTTGAAATACATGGTTTCTTAGTAGGTATTTTACTTGGGGGCCACACGATCAATTTTTGCCTTTCAATTCCATTCAATTTTGCTAACACAATAAGACTTTTTAAATTGAAAACAATATTGCTTTGTTTGGCAATTTAATTTTCAAATTGAACAGCTAGTCACAGCACACATTGATTGAAGCTACAAATTTGAGTTGTTTCTTTGTCGGTGGCATTTCAAAAATGAAATTGATTATCAATTTGAGTCAAAGCTATAAATTTCATGGAATTTTGGCTGCAGCTTTAGAGTCTGAACACAATGTAACGAGAATTTATTGCGGTGCTGTTTTTCACACGATTTTGAAGTAAAAACCCGCAGTGCGGAACGGCATAAAATTAAAATATATTTTATTTTCATTGCGGACTTTCTTATTCTCTCAATTTTTGTCACTCTTTCTCTCTCTGATGTTGCCATAGTTTTTAAATAATTTGCGGTGTTCACACGATGTGTGTATGTCTGTATGTAATGTATGGACTCCAAAACGGCTGGGCCGATTTTGATGAAATTTTCAGGGAATCTTCAGAATATTCAGGCGGGTGACATTGTGAAGTCTGCTTTTTTATTTTTAGGTTGCGGGCGGAGGGGCGTGGCAAAATAGAATTTTCATATTGCACCACCAATGCGCAACAATCAATATACATAAATGAAATTGAAAAGACAATGGGTGTAGCGAAGCACACCGGGTGTAGCTAGTAAAATATAAAAGTTTAAAAAATAAATCAAATATATCTGCGAATGTATAAAATGTTAATAAATTTTTGTTTTTAGTTACTGCCATTACAAAATATTTAACACAAAGAATAAATTTTTTATAAAAATGTATGCACAAAAAAATCAATAAAATTTAAACAAATAATGACAAGTATTGCCGTCGCCGTCTTCCGTTGTATAGGGTGTTTTTTTAAGAGGTATAGAACTTTGAATTGAAATAAAACACAAGAAAATCGTTTTAATGTCCATCAATTTGGCTTTATTGGAAGGATAATTTTATGCCATTAACGTTTAAATATGATTTCGGGCATGTGGCCGCCGCGGCTGGCTCGAATAAAGCCAATTCTACAGGTCCAATTTTCAACCACTTTTTCGAGCATATGGGGCCGTATGTTGGCAATAACGCCACGAATGTTGGCTTCCAAGTCCCCTAACGTTTCTGGTTTGTTGGCGTAGACGAGCGACTTCACATTTCCCCAAAGAAAATAATCTAATGGTGTCAAATCACACGATCTTGGTGGCCAATTGACAGGTCCATTCCGCGAAATTATGCGCTCATCGAATGTTTCCTTCAATAAATCGATTGTGACGTGCGCTGTGTGGCATGTAGCGCCGTCTTGTTGGAACCACAACTCATCCACATTCATGCCATCCAATTCAGGAACAAAATAGTCGGTTAGTCGGCTCCAATTGCTGTGCACGGTGGCGAATCGATTCATTCGGGTCCTCTTCAACACTTTGCTCTACAGCGGCAATTGTTTCTTCGGTGCGCACTGTTCGACGTCTCTGCGGATGCGTATCATCACATAGAGTAAACGTAGTGCGAAAACGATCCATGGTTAACCGAATTAATTGCTCTGATGGACGATTATGTCGACCATAAAATGGACGGAGCTTGCGGTAAACTTCGCGAACTGAACCATTATTTTCGAAATAAATTTGCACGATTTGCAAGCGTTGTTCTTTTGTCAACCTGTTCATGATGAAATGGCAAACCAAACTAAATATTAATCACTTGACAGCTGACAAAATGGCCGCCAGTTAAAAAAGTGATGCCAACTTAAAGTTCTATACCTCAATAAAAAACACCCTTTATTATGTTTATTTTTCTCTCCCGCAACGAGAAATCGCACCGCACCACAAACATTGTGTTTAGACCAGTGATGGGAAAGTTGGTACGATCGTACTTTTTTTGATACTATTTGACATGAAAAAGTACCGTAGTACTCCCGCATCACATTTGATACTCTCACGGTATGCATATATTTTGCCAAGAATCAAAATTCTTTTTTGACAAATTGCACGAAACTTTATTACATAGTTAAGATATTTTAGCAAAGTGTAATCCTTCCCTATTAAATATAAACGAAAACCTATTTGGCTCAATGAAATTTTTTCTAGCACAGAAGTTGACCTATACATATATAATCACGAACCATGTTAAAACAACTATTTTATATATCAGTTTAAAGCCAATTGTAAAAATGTTGTAGTAAATTCTGTCAAGAACTGAGGGCAAAAAAATTTTTACAATGAAATTTTAAATTGGTTTAGTAAGTTTCCCCCTGAAAATGTTTTATCTGGTAAGACCAACAGCATTATACCACTTTTAATTACAATATTTTCCAGCAAAAAGCGAAATTTTGAAAATATTAACAACCAATATAAAGCATTGGCTGATATGGACGAACTGAAGCCATTAACAACAGAAAATATATGCAGCTTCTGGTCTACAAAGGCTAAAACTAAAAACACGTCAGATGAATACATGTTTCCTGATAAATGGAGAGTAGCTTACGGAATTTGGTCCATACCTTACTCTTCTGTAAACGTGGAAACGATTTTCTCTTACCAAAATCTCATGAAAACAAACAAAGGAACATGCTTTATGTTTCAGCAGTATCAAGTCTTATCCAGGCCAAAGATTTATTAAAGTCTAAAAACTTGTAACTTCAAAATTTTTACCTATGTACACACATACATATTTATATTTGCGGGTTGATTCGTTATAACCTAAAAGAGTTCGTGATTGGCCAACATACCATCAGGAAACATACAATTCCGGAATGCGTGCTGAGCATCGTTGATCAACAATCAATCGGAATTTAAATTTGCAAGATCACATACGAGACAAAAAATACCATAGACTTGTACTAATAAGTACGACATCTTAAACTTTTGCCATAGTGTGTGATAAATTTAGCATTTCCGATAGAGACGCTTCTTGTTTGGTTACTGCCTTATTTATGGACATTGGCTTTAAAGAGTAAAATAGGGAACTAATCATTGTGGATAAACATAAGCTAGCTCATGAACAAATTAAAAGCAGGGAGTACTTCCGTGGAAGAAATAATAATGATTCGAAAATGGATTGGAAGAGTTTTAATTAAAACAATTTTTTTGAAGAGGAAATAAATTTTCATGTCGAGAGATGCGGTATAGGGTTTGATTTTATACCCATGGTTTCATCGAAAAATTTCCTCAAAATTTCGAGCAGATTACGTTTATGCTATGAAACTTTTGAAAAAAATTTACCCCCTCTTAATGTATACGCTTTGTGTTCGTTTTTATTTCTTTGTAAATAAATTTTATATAATTTTTTGTTAATAAAACTTAAATCGCTCACAAAACGATACGAACTTTAGCCTGTTCAAATCATAAAATCTAGAAGCAAATGGAGTTCGAAGAATAATAATTAAATTAACTAAAAAATTAAATAAAATAAGTATACTTGATAATGCGTGTTTTTTATTGAGGTATAGAACTTTAAGTTGGCATCACTTTTTTAACTGGCGGCCATTTTGTCAGCTGTCAAGTGATTAATATTTAGTTTGGTTTGCCATTTCATCATGAACAGGTTGACAAAAGAACAACGCTTGCAAATCGTGCAAATTTATTTCGAAAATAATGGTTCAGTTCGCGAAGTTTACCGCAAGCTCCGTCCATTTTATGGTCGACATAATCGTCCATCAGAGCAATTAATTCGGTTAACCATGGATCGTTTTCGCACTACGTTTACTCTATGTGATAATACGCATCCGCAGAGACGTCGAACAGTGCGCACCGAAGAAACAATTGACGCTGTAGAGCAAAGTGTTGAAGAGGACCCGAATGAATCGATGGATTAATGGAGACCGGTATAGAGCCATGATAACCGACTATTTTGTTCCCGAATTGGATGGCATGAATGTGGATGAGTTGTGGTTCCAACAAGACGGCGCTACATGCCACACAGCGCACGTCACAATCGATTTATTGAAGGAAACATTCGATGAGCGCATAATTTCGCGGAATGGACCTGTCAATTGGGCACCAAGATCGTGTGATTTGACACCATTGGATTATTTTCTTTGGGGATATGTGAAGTCGCTCGTCTACGCCAACAAACCAGAAACGTTAGGGGACTTGTAAGCCAACATTCGTGGCGTTATTGCCAACATACGGCCCCATATGCTCGAAAAAGTGGTTGAAAATTGGACCTGTAGAATTGGCTTTATTCGAGCCAGCCGCGACGGCCACATGCCCAAAATCATATTTAAACATTAATGGCATAAAATTATCCTTCCAATAAAGCCAAATTGATGGACATTAAAACGATTTTCTTGTGTTTTATTTCAATTCGAAGTTCTATACCTCTAAAAAAAACACCCTTTATAACAAACCAAAAATGTTTATCTTAAGTAGAACAAACAATAAGCAAATTAACTAACATGTGCATAATTAGTAAAGAACAAACGACAATGGTAAAACTGTTGTAAATTTAGAGATGGTAAAATTGAGCTTTCATTACAAAAAATCTTTCAGCAAATTGAAATACGATGAATCAAAACAATTCACATATTCCATTTGCAAAAAAGTTGCGTATATAACGCAGAAATCTACATCAAGTGGCACCACACACTGTGGACCAAACACAGAAGAACGCTGATAATGAAGGTTAATTGGCCTTCGAAAACGGCTAGCTTTTCCGTTCAACTATGTGTTGTCAGAATATTTACAACTAACTTTGATGTTATTTGTTCATTAATAATTATCACATGTAATTTGGCTTTCAAAGCGATGCGAACTTTAGCCTGTTCAAATCATAAAGTAAAAAAAAAAATAATGATTTTTGGTACTCTCGGGACCAAAAAAATACTCGAAAAAAAATTTTTTAATACCGAATTGCAAATCTCATTTCCCATCACTGGTTTAGACTCTTAAGGCCGGGGCACAATGAATATGTTAAGGCCGGGGCACAATGAATCCGTCATACGTTAAATTTCGCCTTTTTCAACTGACATTAATGCAACGACGGAAAAGATTGGTGCAATCAATACTTTGTTGACGGAAGTATTTTAACAGCTTCAATAGGTCGATTCTCCATTTTATTTATTAAATTCAACTTTTTGTATTTATTTCGTTTATTTCTTTTGTTTAATTTTTTTTTTGCTGCCACAAAACATAAAAAATTTAAATCAGAACATACCAAAAAAAATCAACTGACAGCTAAGTTGAAATACATGGTCTCTTATTACATCTGTTACATTCAGTACGTGTCCGTCAACGCAAAGTACACAATTTTGGTCAACTTTTAACTTTTTGCGAACGTTGAGTAGTTTGACAGATATTGGTTGATTTTTTTTTTGGTATGTTCTGATTTAGATTTTTTATGTTTTGTGGCATCAAAAATAAAATTAAACAAAAGAAATAAACGAAATAAATACAAAAAGTTGAATTTAATAAATAAAATGGAGTATCGACTAATTGAAGCTGATCAAATGCTTCCGTCAATAAAGTGCTCATTGTGCCAACCTTCTCCGTCGTTGCATTAATGTCAGTTGAAAAAGGCGAAATTTAACGTATGACGGATTCATTGTGCCCCAAACTTTATTCTCCTGCAATGTACATACTAGTGATGTAACGAATGCCAATTTTTGATATTCGCGAATGCGAATACGAATACGAATATTATATGCAATATGAAATATTAAAAAATTGTTATGAAAAAGGACTTCACACTCTTGTTGGCGTACTTTAAAGTTAATAAAGAGTACCCAAAATTTTAATGATCGTCATTAAATAATATTTGATAATGATACAAAGCACAAATTTCTGTAAAAAATTAATGTATTTGTACAAACTAAAATTTTTAGTCATTTATTTAAATTTCGTTTAGGATTTATGCATTTATTTATTTAATTTCTTTGGAAAAATATTCGTATTCGTATTGGCCTCAAAATGGCCGAATATTCGACAATTCGAATACGAATACGAATATTCGTGCATCACTACTACATACATATGTAAGCATGGCTGAGATAATACCTATACGGTTTTTGGCACAGTTTTGCATATTTTATTTTTTGATATTTTTGTCTACTAAAGTCTGAAGAGCATATTTTTGAGTTAATAAGAGCATATCCTGCTATAACCGTCAAAAAAACAAATACTTTTTTATTCACACTACCCAATGCCTGTTACATGAGAAACTTGGCTTATGCTGGTTATTTGGTAAGCCAAAATTTATAAAAAAAAATTTAAGAAGTCCTTAAAGCTGAAGTTTTCTAAGCTAGAATTAAATTACAAAAAAAAAACATGGTTTTATAGCACATTTTCCAATTCGTTGCAAATTTTGTTAATGGCATGAATTCACTTAATAAAATGCTAGTGCAGATACGAACTAAAATCACCCGTCTTAAAATCTATTAATTGTTTAACGAGAATTTAATATGCAAAGTAGAATAAATAAAAGCAACAAAAAAATGTCTTTGGTGAGAAAATTAAAAAAATCAAATATTTTATATTTCTGGTATTTTATAGACATTTTGTTTTTGGCTTAGAGATAAATATGTTTCGAATGAAAACTCTGTAGCAAATAGTCTGAATGTGTTATTCAAACGAGACGGTTGTTAGCCAAGAAATTAATTTCATTTTAAAACTGCTGCTGTACAGAGTCTAAAACAATAAAAAAACATAATTTATTGAAATCGTTTCTTAAAGGAAATTTTTGTAAAAATATTTTTATCTTTTAGTAAAATTAATACACATATTTAAAAAAAAGGTGTGTTGAGTTTATACAAATTTATGTACACATACAAATATTAAGCTTAAAACATCACTTTATTGCAACTGATTGGTGATGGCAGGGAAAAACATTTATTATATAAGATCAGGAAAAAAACATGTTAAGCAAAAGTGACGGCTCAATGCCATTTATATAAAAAAAATTAAACAAAAAAGTGCAAAATTTTTCTTACCTTCAATTTTTTCTTTCTTTTTGGAATTAAAATATTACAATGCTTTGTAAAAAAAAACACATAATAATATATATGTACATATATTGTAAAAATTGCAATATATAAAATAATTCAAAATTATGAAGAAAACAAATTAAAAAAAAAAAACAACAAGAGTTACAATATTTTAGAAGGCCATTCACAATTTAATTGATCGAACGCGAAAAAACACTTCAAATTCAAAAAAAAAAAAAAAAATTAATTAATTAAAAAAACAACACTTTAAACTATTTTGAGTGGTGTAAGGTGGTTTTATTTTTGTCTTTGCTCTCCTTTAGACTCTCGATATCTATTTTTAGAAAAATATCATGTTTTTCAGATAAAAAGTCTTTTGTTTACAGCGAAAACATGAAAAACTTGATCAGATTACTCTCTGATTTCCCCACTAAATTTTTCTTGTCTCTTTGTTAACAATACGAAAAAAAAAACAAGACCAAATATTTTGATTTTTTTTTGCTTTATTGGGTTTTGTATTTGAAATTGTTGTCCCATATACAGGAATCGACAAACACACAATCATTTAAAAGAACCGCCTACGCGAAGTTTTTAAATTTTAATTTATGAAAAACAAAAGAATTTACTGGTAAAAAAAATTTCGTTTTAAATAAAATATAACTGTTTAAAGAACAGCGAATACGAGTGTGTCGTCGAAAATTATTAAATAATTTTTAAGCAATTGAAGTAGTAAAAAATTAAGAAAGCCAACCATAATTAGTTTTCGTAAGATTTTTTCTATTCATACCCAGGTAATTTAAATTAAACACTAAAAAAATTCCGAGTAACCGGTTCAAGGTTAATGCTGAAATGCAAAATCATGTAACTACACTTTTTTTAAAAAGAGAGAAAAACTAAGCAAAATTATTCAAGTGACTAAAGTAAAGTCAAATACAGTGTTGCATATAAGTTTGGTTCAAACAGCTGTTTTCTATGGTTATGGTACGTCTGATTGAACCTTAAAGGCTCAGTTAGCCGACTGTAATGTAACTGCAACAGTAGGAAACAGCCGATCGATATTGTTATGTGAAAAGTAATGAAAATTGTTATAGATATGTAATGTAACGAAACCTACTTTTCATATAAAAATATCGATCAGCTGTTTCCTACGTTGCAGCTACATTACATTACAGTCGGCTAACTGAGCCTTAAAGGCTTTATTATTACTACCTTACTTAAGGCTTCATTAGTCTTTACTTTCTGTTGCTGTTCTGTGCTGTGCCGTTCTGCTTCTAAATTTGAGTACTTACTTATTCTGCAGTAACTAATCAGCTGTTTCTGACTAGAAGGGTCGCAGTTTTCCACTAAAGCGATGAGTTTTTCATCGTCCACTGTTAAGTTTCAATATAGTTTAATTTTTTTCTTTTAAAAATTATTATTTTTTATTCTAAAAGTACAATCACAATTTAATTCAAAATATTTTTATTTAATTTATGCTGTCACTTACAATTACTTAAATATTTTTTGATTTTTACAGGTTGAACCGTAACAGAACGGAACGAAACAGAAAAACTAACGACTTGTACTAGATTTCTATGAACAAAAACGAGTCAGCTGATTCGTAACAGAACGGAAAGTAAAAACTAATTCTGCCTTTACTGATAGCTTATATATAGAAGACAAGTAAAAATTATCGCCTGCCTATTTAATTGATAACCAAAACAAAACGCTTAAATTTATTTTTGTTTTCAATATACATACATACATACACATATCGCTCATTTACTTCAATAGTGGCATAACTCAAGAAATGAGTTTTTTGAGTTAATAATGCAGAAAGATGCGGCATTTCTTATTTTATCTTATGTAAAAATTTCATATAAATAGCTTGTACCATCACCTAATGAGAGAAGAATTTTTTTTCATTTCTCCATTGAGTTGTATGCAAATTGAAAACTTAAAACGCGTTTTCTGCAAAACTGGTTTTTTAAGTTGTGCCACTATTGAAGTAAATGAGCGATATGTATGCCAATAGACAAACAGGAATTTTTACTCGTCTTCTATAAACTGGTAGTTATTCATAAAAAATAATTTGGCTTTATAAAACAAATTTTGTTTGAAAAACTGTTTTATAAATCTCTTATAAATCAAAACTTTTTTTATGATCAATGCCATACATATATGTACTGCATACATATGTATGTATGTATTAGTGTCCTGCAAAAGATATCTTATAAGAACTTTTAAGACATGAGGGATTTTTCAAATGTTTTACTACAGCGAAATCTTCTAAAACAAACGTTAACAAAACTATTTGCAAGAAATTTGTTTCAGTATTGTAGGTATAGGAGTAAAGAAGAAAACACTTCGTGACGGAAGAATTTGTGATACTTGCTTATTTCTACGTGTGAGCGCGTGTACAAACGTCATACATGTACATATGTTTGTATGATCTTCTATTTTTCTGCGTAAATACAAACGCACACACATGCATTGACATTAGTTGTACGCGCTTAAACACAATAGCTTACCACCCTGCCGGGGTTTGAGCTAACTTAAAAGTAACTAATGGTTAATCAGAGACGAGTGACAACTGACTCAAAAGCTAACTCATTTTACATGTTAAACGCTATTCAGTTTTTCAACGTAATGTCCTCAGAACGAGTCAGTACTCACTAAAGCTGCATAAGTTTCAAATAACCACAAGTTAGCTAATTTAGAGTGAGTTTTTGGCTGATAAAATGCAAGTGCACTATTAGTTAGCTGCGACTTAGTTTGTGGCGCTTCAAAAAAGAAGAAAAAAATGTATTTCTTTAGTTAACCATTATTTTTAACTTACTAATGATTAACATTTTTAGTCAACTTAAATTTGAAACAGTTTTAAATTTTTTTAGAGACGAGAATTGGTATCGAACTGTGATTACTTTGTTTGTCAGCCATCATACTTAACACTTTGCTATTGCGCCATATAAAATAAAGATGGTACAGAGTTAACATAAACATGAATTTTATGCTGACATCTTCTCGATAAACTATGACTCATCTCTGCATCAGCTTCGAGTTAGCTAAAAGTTAGTTTAAAACTTATCGAGGAGATGTTAGTTGTACAAAAACAACTCACTAATCTCAGCATCAGTATTGAGTTAGCTTAAAGTTAGTTCAATACTTATCGGGAAGAAGACAGTTGTGCAAAAAACAACTTACTCACATCTGTATCATTTATGAGCTAGTTCAGAAGCTAGTTGTAAATGAGTTAGCAAAAAGTCACTTATATTTTGAGCTAGCTAATAAAAATCCGACAGCGATCTACATATTACACACACACTCAAACGTACAATATGAAAAATAACAAGCATACACTAATCAACAGTACTTCTTTTGAGTGTTTGTTAAAAATAAGCAGTCTTGGCGACATCGCTTGTTAACACTGATATACACATACACCAATACATCCATCGTGCTTCGCTTATAGTACGATAGCATTTACTATTGGTTTAGTATAATACATGCGACGTGAATATGTTTAAAAAACATGACCTATTTACATTTCAAGACTGTTTACGCAGGTCTCTAGTATGTATGTATATATCCCTGAAAATAATATTGGACTACGTTGTCCAATCTAAATGAAACAGACTAATTACATCATGGTCCCATGTAATGCAGTCATGGATTATGTCGTTATAAGTGTTCGTGCTTAAACGATTATGATCGTTCGTCTTAGGCACTTACAAATTGTATGCGAGTAGTCTATAACTATTCCATATGGGGTAGTTTTGGGATGGTCCGATGTAATGCAAATTTGGACCATGTGGTCTAAGGACATCGCAATGTTAAATCGACCATGTTTTAGCCATACATTTGTACTAGTTTTGGACTAGCCCTTGTGCCTTGCCTTGCCTTGTCCTTTATGGAATAGTACCTACATGCAGCTTAATTTCAGTATTTTCAGTTCTTATTGAATGCAATATTTGTATTAATTAATTAAAAAACAAATGTCTCAGTTTTGGAAATGATTAAAAACATATCTTGTCTTCAGGTGGCATAATAAATTTTTTGGTTCCAGCTTTGGAATATGAGAAAAAAGGCCGTAAATTTGATATTTATAACATAAATAGGTCTATTTCGAAACGAAAATTTTTAAACAAAAATTTCTTTGTAATATTTCTTATATTATTACCTTTTGAATAATTGAAAATAGATGCGTTCGCGTACTCAAAAGTTTTTAAAAGTTTTTACTGAACTTTACTGCATTTTACTAAATTGCGTTCGTTTACCCAAAATACAGTAAATGAGAACACAAATTGAGAGAGTAAAATGACAGTTCTTGACTGAGTGTTTTGCAAACTTTTACTGCAGAAATTTATCGTAGTAAAGTTTAGTAAGATAAGAACATATGATTCAAAATGTAAACAAATGAAAAGTAAGCAAACGAAAAGTGTAAACATTTGAGAAAAGGTTAAATAAATATTGTGAAAGTCATTAAAAAATAATTTATTTCTAAAGCATAATAATGATAGCTGTTAATATACATATTTTTTAATTTATTTTATTAATCCTTTTGCTTTGCAAATTATTCTAATTACTCAGAGTTGTAAAACTGTAAAGTATCTGGTTACTTAGTATTGCACTTGCTTTTAAGGTAATCAGTAACATTTACAAATTGTCATGTAATTTTTATTAATTTAACGAAAAACAAAACAAGGCAATCAAAAATAAATTAATTATAAATATTGCATGAAATAAATTACAAAATTTATTCTTAGATTGCTCGTGTTATAAAAATATTGTATCGAGTACCAATAATGAAAAAGAGTTGAATAGTCAAAAGTTTATATATTTTTCAACACTATGTGGAGTTGGAATCAGCTGTTTCTATAATCTTACTAATTTTTACTATTTTTCCGTTCGGGTACTTTTTTGGCAACAGCTCTTTTAAGAGTAAATTTTAAAATTTTAGCAGTAAATACTCATTTACTGCATTTTACTGCAAAAGTAAACGAACACACTTAATATGAGTGGCATTTTCGCAAAAAAAAAATTATAATAGCGAAATAATTAAACCACTTTTTTCTGCAAAAAACAGCGAAAATCGACTTTTTTCAACATTTTAATTTAAAATTGCGTATAAATTTTGACTTAATTGTGCTTTTGATACCAAATTTTTTTAATGTTTCCGTTTTTATATCGAACAAGGTTTGTCTTCTCCATTAGCAGAACAGTCGACCAAAGTTGGTAAAAAAAAATTTTATCTTTTTCTCGAACATTGCATAAACTGTAAATAAAAACCCACAAATGTGCCCTTAATTATGAAAGTGGTCTGAGTCATATATTTCTCCGGTCGAGATATTTAGTAGATTACATTTGAACATATGAAACAATGTTTTTATATCATGCAACATTTTAATTTAGAGTTGTTTTTAAGATTAATTTAATATTTCGAAGAAAAAATTAATATGACTTACGTCCCTTTTCACAATGTATGGTTAAGAGTTAACGTGAACTTTAACTGCAAGTTCTTCATACAAAACTTGCCGTTAAAGTCTCTGTTATCTTTTAACCAGAGACATTGTGAAAAGGTACGTTAGACCACTTTCATAATTAAGGGCACAAATGTAGCAGAAAAAAAAATCCACTTGCAAAAAATCTTTTTTATCAGATCAAAAACCTCAGCTTGAAATCGGGTTTAATTTTTTTATTAACCTAGGGTTAACCTAGGGTTGCACACTTTGGAGCTTTATGGGTCCGAACCCTTTTAAAAATATATAGTCCAAATTTCAGACTTAAGCCCTGTGACACCACCTCAAATGCTGTATGAAATTTCATAACAATTGGAACGTTTAGAAACTGCAGAATTGTTTAAATTTTTTGTTACAAAATCCCCCACTATGTATCGGGTACTTTATTTAGGCCCCCCTAGACACTAGAAGGCACCGTCTGATCGAGCTAAAAAATTAAGACCGCATTTATGACAGCAAATTTCATATTTTAGACAGCGCATATTGAGCCTTATTTTCGATTTAATCGTAAGCGACAAAAATTAAATTTTTCAGGAGAAGGTTTTTTTTATAATATTCAAACTTGTTTCACATACTTATGTATATTGTTACTTACGATAAAATTTTACAGCCCGTATCTTAAAAGCTATCAACAACTTTGGCATTTTGATAATTCTAAACTATGGGTAGTTTCATAAAATTTTAATTTCAATAAAAAAAAGTCTATTTTCGATAAGATGTCGCTTACGATAATATCGTAAATAAAGCTCGATTTTTATTATTTTAATTAACACATACACACATTTTTTTTAATTGTTTCAAGATTTATTATGGAAAAATCTAATCGGCCCCAGCGCAATCGTCGGCACAGTAGGTTGGTTGGTTGCTGTGTGCTTAAAATTCGCTATCTTGTATATGTTGTTATCTAGCGCTCATTTACTACAACAAATGGGATTTTTGAGTTAATAATGCAGAAATAATTCTCATATCCTTATTCATATTGTATATTCAACTTTTGAGAGAAAAATTACATTTTGTTTTTGCACTAAGTTTTTCTTATGGTGCATATTGAGCCCTAACCGCTAAAAAGCTTAAGCGATACATTTTTTGGACTTCGTTTTTTTACGAAAATTGATTATTTAAGATATCAAATAATCGTTTATGGTCAAAAAATGAAGTTCGAAAATTATGTCGCTTAAAATTGTTTGGTTATGGCATGATACATAATTCTCTATTTACAATCTGTCCACTAAAGGACAATAAGGGGCCATTCATATATTACGTAACGCTATTTTCGAAGTTGGAGCGTTAAGAAATATGTGAACAGTCCCTAAGTAAATTTTTTAAATTTTAATTAAAATTTCCATTAAGTTGAAAACTTTGAACTCGTTTTCTGTCCAATTAGTTTATTTTTGTGTGTTATGACATTATTGTTGTAAATGAGCGTTACGTGTTATATTAAAAAAAAAAATGTTTTATGCTTGTTTTTAACAAAATTACGCATGCCGTTTTTATAGATCATGAGGGTTCCTCTGTAACTCAATTCGAATTACAGTACTCGACTACTTTGTTGTATGTTTTTACATTGCAATTCGAAAGGAATTTCCTTCGTTTCGAATTACAGAGTATACCCTCAGGTTGTGTTCAACAATGTTAATTAAATACATAAATAACATTTGGACTGCATAATTATCGATTATAAATCGAATCGTGTGAAATATGTTTGTCCCCTTTTTTTATTACTAACATCTTGTTACATTAACTGTACAACACGGGAAACAACTAATAAGGCTCTGACGACTGATTCTAGCAGAGGGGTCGAAACAAAAATATGCATATCGCAGTTTTAAAAGTTTACATCCATATTACAAACAGTGTTTTGTGTTCAGCACAAAAGTACTGTAAAAAGGGGTTTATTTTTGATGTTTCGTCTGCCAGATTAAGACGTTAGAAACTTGTTATTTTGGACAAAGTTTGTACAGTGTTATTATTATCATGCTTCCGAAATAAAATTATGGCTTGTTTTTTCTTAAGAGTTCTTTAAATCACACACATACATACATACGTACACATATCGTGCCATAACCGCCGAAATAGCTTTAGCGACATAATTTTCGACCCTCAATTTTTGACCAAAATCTATTATTTGCGATCGTAAATAGTCGATTTTCGTCAAAAAAAAAAGAAGTCCAAAATACGTGTCGCTTGAGCTATTTTAGCGGTTATGGCTCGATATGTATGTACATATGTACAAATGTATGTATGCCTTTATAAATTATATATAACACCGCAATTCCATTAAACTTTTAGACGCGCATGGCCACCAGAAGATGATTTACATTATCCACGTCCCGCCAAGCGCTTGTTTACGCCGGAAATCAAGCGTATGCTCAAGGAATGGCTAGTGCGTAGACGTGAGAATCCATATCCCAGTCGAGAAGAGAAGAAACGTTTGGCAGTAGAGACCGGCTTAACGTATACGCAAATATGCAATTGGTTCGCTAACTGGAGGCGTAAGCTTAAGAATTCCGAAAGAGAAAAATCCAAACAGTCATGGGGACACTTAATCAAGCACTATAATAACAATGCCAGAGGAAATGTTGAACAATTTAGTATATCATCGGAGGATAGTATATGGGAAGAGGAACAGCAGAGACGAAATAAAATGATGGAACGTACCTCAACTGGTGGCGTCTGCGATGATGAGGACGATGACGATTCCTCGTTATGTGATATAGAAGGCTCAAATGAATCTATTGACGTGGAACGAAATAGATATTGTGGCAATAGGCAGAAACGACAAATGGATGCGAACTATAAAACCAATTATTTCACGGACACCCGTACAATAGGCAAGGGCACACTTGGTCTATTTATAGGACGAGAAGTTGATGTTTTGACATCCGCCGCAACATGTCATTTAGCAAGTTGCATTGGTAGCAGTGATAGCTTAACAAAAACGAAGTACAAACAAAAAATTATGGAAAAATATTTAAGAGATACAAATGATGCCGTAGAAACCAATACAAATTCACAAATACATCCTGCGGAGCAAGATCATGGTCAAATGCCAACCACATACGTCCATGATAATAGCACAACAGTTATAAAATCGGGAGCAGAGCTGTCCAAGTGGCTGGAAAGTGCTGCCAAATTTACACCCAATAAAAATAACTATTATATAGAATGGAATAGCAAAAAGTAAGCTTCATAGTTTAGAGTTTCTGAATTTCATTTCTATTTACTTTTTGATATATTTTCAGAAACAAACTTGAGAAACAACACATTATTTCGAAAACATTTATATCAAATGAAAGCCCAGTTAATAACCATCAAACAACCAATGCAAATTTGTCAATGTTGCCAATATTATATTCCAATACATCTTTCGTGCAAAAAGAAAATTCTCAAGATTATCATTGTGAGCCAAATCAACACCATCAAAATATCTATGATGTTATACATCATAAAGATGAACTGGATGCAGCTGAGGCTTTAGCCAACTTAGCCTTTAACTGTCGTCAAAAAATGTTAGACTCTGCTGCGAACAGTAGGAACTCCCTTTCGTGGCCCCTTAATGCGATAAGTTCGTGATTTACTGAGACAAAAATAAAGCATTTAATTTTAAACGATATGCCTACTACATGAGAGAATCTTTCTATAAGCCAAATGCATTCCAGCACGAGATTTTGATAATATTTAAAGTGCGGAAGATAATACAAAAAAATTAAAAACAGACAAATATTTATAATACAGTAACTAATTGACATACATAGATATTCATATTTAAACTAAAAATTTAATTAAAAGACAAACAACCCCCTTATGCAAGAAAAATAACGTATGCTTGAAGTGTACATTAAAATCGGATTTTCTATGGAAATTTTGTTTTTATGTACACTTCAAGCACACGTTTTTTTTTTGAATATAGGGGAAAGACAATAAAATATTTACAAACAATTTATGTTTAATTTATTACGTTTTTATTAAATACTAGATGAGCCTTGCAAACGTTTTCTCACTCTCTATTATTTTTTTAACTACAAATTACTCCACACAGTGGACATTTATTGGGTCAAGAACAAAACAAAAACCTACCGGGTGGGTATTGATCCGAACCGAAATTTCAGCTTCACAGCTCTTATAGTTCCAGAGATCAGCGTTAGGAACAAACACACACTACAATTTTATGTATATAGATATATGCATATCGAGCCATTACCGCCAAAGAAGCTTAACCAACATGATTTTCGAAATGCGTTTTTTTATAAAAATCATTAACTTGTTATCATTGGCATTATCTGTCAAAATTTTATAACCATAGGATATACCTTTTCAATTTTATAGCAAAAACAATTTAAGCTTAAGTACAAACTATTTTTTGTTACTTAAGCTAAAATTTCCTTTTGAAAATAAAGCAAGTATGATATAATATTCGGATTAGCCGTATATAATATACCCTCCATGGACTTCGTATGAAGTACATATATGGATACATACAATATTACACACATGATCTATTTTTAAAATAATTAACTAGATCAGCCTTTTCTGATAGCAATTTATTCACCCACATATAAAAAACTTGAATGCACATTATTAGACCATACAAATTGCGGAAAGTATTTATTTTATTCGCTCCGGCCATAAAAATCACATATGTGTAAAAGGCGCATTGCATTTTTCACCTAAAAAATAACCTATCTTGGATATAAACACTTTTGGCAGCATAACTTTTAAATGCGGCGTTTTTCGGAAAAACTTTTGTATCCATTTTTGTTTAGAATAAATACCACAACATCTTTCCTCTACATAATTTTCCCATAAAAATTACCTATCATGGCCCTTTAATGGGATGAAACTATGTTATGACACTAATTTTTTTTTTTTGAAATACTTTTTTCAACGGCATGCGCTGAAAAATGGGTAGTGATAATTGTAATTCGTTTTTATAATTTTATAAGGTAAGATCTGTATACTATAAAGCCTCATTACATTTGGACCAAATATGTATCATCTAATAATATAGGAATAAAACATCACATACCAGTTTATTATAAGCTTTGTTAAGTATTTGGAAATTATCCTACAGCTCGTGGCCCATTGAGTATATCTCAACAAAACTACACATAAATTTAGACGATAGAGGAAAACATATTTTCGCATAAAAAATCTGCGTACATACATATGTATATATTACGTAACTTCACGAACAAATCATTAGAATTCTTCCAACAACAAAAATAAATAAATACAGTATTTTTAATCTAGAACCAACTTTTTGTAGTCTAAGTCAAAATACGCGAATCACGATAAGGCTCATTCAATTCAATTCTACGCCTAATCAAAAAAATATGATTGTATTGAAGTGAGTTATCACTGTTTTAAAGGCTATGTTCTCCAACTTGAAAAAAAAATCACCTATAAATCTTAAATATGGTTATTTGGATAACTCTGCAACAATTTATTATGATTTAAATTTGATTAAGCAGTCCTGGCAAAAAGCTGAGATAGTCGCCAGTTCAGTTCCGGTACGTAGCAATTTATTAAAAATTTCTTCACAAAAGTATACGAACTTGGAAATACTTTCCGTCGGTAAAACTATACACAACAAATTTAATAGCGAACTTTTTAATTCGAAAAGTAATAAGTCTGTAGAAGATTCACTACATGGCGCCGATCAAGAAGACAATAATTTAGCAATTTGGAGACAAGTTTAGGTAAAAAAACTGATATTTACTTTTTCCTAAAAAATTTTTTTAGCTTAACCAACACAAAAATATACACAGGAGGTTATCAGGGAGACAGCAAAAAAAGCTTAAGGGACAAAAAATACCGTTATTATGCTAATATTTCGTTAAAATTCGATGCGTTACTTATGTATATTTAGCACAATAACACCTAAATACTAAAATTCAATGAATTAACTTAAATAAGATCGAAGATAATTAAAAAAAACCTTCTCCTGTAAAATTTTGTTTTTATTGGTTAAAGCTTTTTGTGCGGTTATAGCTCGATATATGTATGTATGTGTAGATTTACTTTTTAATCGTTGTTGTTTCTTGATTTTTTTGTTTTGTAAGGTCGATCTCGTTAAAGTGAACTTCAAATAATACGTTTTAAATTAAAAAAAAAACAAATTCTAATTATTTGTTTCAAACGGGAATTCCCGGAATTGGGGAAACTTAAAAACCAAAAAAGAAAAACTCTAATACCTACCTATCGTGTGTAAAAAAAAATGTAGTAGTACCCAGCAAAAAATAAAAGGAGTACTTCCTTACGAACCACTTTTAAATTACTTCGAAAGTATCTAATGCATATTTTTAGATGTTAAAGAAGTTATTTTTAACCACAATTCAAATGGAATTTTAAATCACTACTTTGTTTTCAGCAAATTCATTACTTTTTTGGCTCAAGCCAAATACAAGTGTTTTTTTTATTACATTTAAGTCTTTTCAAATCAAAAAATTTTCATTATTAAAAATAGAAATGGAATAAAATAACAAAAAATTAAATAATTTAACCTGTTTTCTTTTCAAACCATATACAAGTGATTTTAATCACTGAATAAAAAGCCCTTTTTAATTGCTTTTGTGAAGTGAATTATTTTCACTCCCGAATTTCGGATTTTTATAGCACCAAAAACATGATTTTTATTGAGTTTAAAAAATGTCAAAAGCAAACCACTTCCTTCCAATGACATGTCAATGTAAAATTCATTGGTTTTTTACCTAAATTTGAAGTGGTTTCATTCAGTAGATGTGGTGTTTTTTCTACTTCTTTTTCCTCACTTTTTTTGCTGGGTATGGAATGGAGTGTTAAGGCCTTGATTCTGACAAATAGCCTCCAGAAGGCCGGTTTTAGGACTATGTTATATTGGTTTTCGCCTGTTGCTGTTATTCCAATATTCTTTCTTCTAAGGTTCGATATTAAAAAAATCCGATAGGAAATCGAAACCGTGTATTTGAAAAATTAATACTAACCTTTCTATAAAAAGACTGTCATATTGAATGATAATGCTTGCAGTATTATCGAAAAAACATTCATATTCTTGTAAATAGGTTTAAGAAGAAAATATTGTTTGAATTTCCTCATAGATGTTTCAAGCTTTTGATTTATGATACATATTTACGTTGTACATACATACACTGGTAGGCGTTAAGTAGTGTGTACGTACATATGTACTAAGGATTGCATTATAAATTAAAGCACCACACTTACCCGCAAGACAGTTTTGTCAGTAAAGATGGTAGTTCTTGGAGCTCCTTATAATCTTCCGAGGC
Organism: Tachina grossa; assembly: GCA_949987645.1. Classification (NCBI taxonomy): domain Eukaryota; kingdom Metazoa; phylum Arthropoda; class Insecta; order Diptera; family Tachinidae; genus Tachina; species Tachina grossa. The sequence continues at coordinate 35,993,020 of OX465275.1, forward strand.
AAAATGCCATATCCGATATCACATTTTGAGATGCAATGACATTCGCACACACACGTAAATATTAGTAAAAACAGAAACAATTAAAACGCAAGAAACATCACGAAATTGAAGTTGTATACAATAGGTACACCAGTTCAAATATTTATTAGACTTTCACATGAGACACTCACATGCCAGGAAACCCGACTAACGCCGCGGCACAACAAGACTATGTAGCTATGTATACGAGTAAATTTTCAACATCTTATAGAATGGCAGTATATGAACTATCACTCGTTGTCCACTGGCTTAATGAATACAAGTACCAAGTTATAATATAAGCAAACAAAATTGTATTTTAATGAGATGTGCATATCTTCTCTTGAAGAAAAATCTATAACCATCACACTTGCACAAAATGTTCTTGTTGTTCCTCTTTTAGAAACAATACTTTATTTCCTGTGATCTCACAGTTTCACAAAGTTTACAATAACACTAGTCTCACACTATTTTAAATTAATAAGAAATATTCTTATTCGACCGAACTGAAGCACTAAATAGGAACTTGTGCGTTGCTTGCGCGCCGGGCGAAACACTACGCGCCAAATTGTGAGCAGAATCTTCTTTTTCTATTTGTTTTTAATTTGTTTCGCTGTACTAAATTTAGTGCTGCCAAATTAAAACGATTAAAAGCAGCTGATATAGCCTATTTTTAGGCTTATACATACATATTTGGCTTAAGCTGCGGTCTCAATTGTCATTTGCCCAAAAAAGCGTAACCACTAAATGCTAACGAAAAATATTTCAATTCAGTCGAAAGCTTGTCAAGTTAAAGAGTATTATTGGATTCTACGACATTGTCCATTAGTTGTGTTCGGAACTGTTTAATATGACAAACAAGTGCCTGGATCAAAACTTTCTTTCATGAGTGTTTGTTGGTTACGCTTTTTTGGGCAAATGTTTGACAAGTGTGACCGTACCTTTAGTTATGACTAACAAGTCTCGCGGCTTAATGAGAAGTCATCTTAAACATAGATGCGGTTTGATTTTGCTATAACCAAAATAAAAAGAAGTTTTTGGCATTCATCATATACATACATATAAAGCAAATAGAACAAAAAACTTTATATAAAATCGGGATACATACCAACTAGACAGATACGCCTTGATATAATATTATTTAAACTGCCCATCAAAAATATTAAATTATAATAATGTTGGAATGAATTTTCGGATTAGCTAGTTGGAGAAAGAAATTGAGTTCATACCCATTACCCGAAAATTAGCCATAAAGACTTAAATAAATTACACTCAAAACTTCATCAGGAGTAGCGATAACGATTGAAATTTTAAAATATAACAAACTATAGAACTTAAATAACAATAAAAACTACATCGGGAGATAAATTTGGCATTCGCTAACGATCGAAATTTTAAAATATTTCCATATACATACATATATATCTACATACATACGTATACATAGTCTATATTGAAATATTTAGAAGTTTTATTCGGTATAGAATGCCACAGTTTGCCCTCAGGTTTGAGAGGTTGCTTTGCATGGCCAAACTATCACTTATGTACAACGCCCGTGTCGGCACTCACAATGCAGCAAACAATTTGATCGAAGGAAAATCGTACACCGGGATAAGACTCAATATCTCATATCACACAGTCTGAGCTTGTTATATCCAAGAGGATAGGTTGAAGTTCATAAGAATATTAAAATTCTTTAAAAATTACCCTTTCAAGATAGGAACCACAAGCGGAATCTTTGACATTCTTTGTATTTTTTGTGTAATTTTGAAGTCTTTCGACTTCGACTAGGACGTTTTTGCAATAGATTAAAGAACACTGCAACAAATTTTCTTTAATCTATTTCCAAATTGTCGTAGTCGAAGTCGAAATACGCCAATCACGATAAGGCCCATTGATTTAACGATTATTCGCATTCGTACTAACAAATATTCACCTATTTCACACCATTCGGAATGTATTCTGTGGTATACTCTGTAATTTGAAACGAAAGAGAAAATGCTTTTATATACCATCCGAAAGCAATCTCTTTCGTTTAGAATTAATGCCGGTCCAGACTTGCAATTTTTGTTGCAGCAACATTTATTTTTTAATGCAAAAGAGGGAGCGAGGAATACAAAAAGTATATACCTACTTCTATTTCAACACTCTCAGACATATTAAAGAATTGCTGCAAAAAAAATTGCAAGTCTGGACCGGGACTTACAGACTAGACCCCCTAAATAAATAAATGATCCACCTAATATCTTGTATTATGTATGAATTAGACACATACATAAATATATGTATATAATATTTGTTTGAACTGTTGTTTGTAGCAACAAAACTGGTAAAGCGGTACAAAAAAAATCACATTCGAAAGGCAAAACAATAAATACTAAAATCTTCCATAAAATTTTAAACGCTTGTTAAAGAAGGCCTCCTATCAGGACTGTAGAAAAGGGGAACGCAGAAGGCCTTTTTTGGCTATGACATCGTGTGTAAAAAATGTTTTTCGAAGCAGCTAGATTATATCTACTAATTTATATCGATTTTCGCGGTAGTAAAGCAAAATTCAAGGTGTATCTATCTAATTACACCATGGCAAAACTATTTGAAAAAATAATTAATAGTGACATACGTACATATAAACTGATTGTCATATTCAACAAGAAAGCTTGCAGTATTATCGAACAAAACATCCATATTCTTGTAAATATGTTTAAGAAGAAAATATTGTTTGAATTTCCTCATATGTACATGTTTAAAACTTTTCATTTGATACATATTTACGTTGTACATACATACATACATAGTGTGTACGTACATATGTACTAAGGATTGCATTATAAATTAAAGCATCACACTTACCCGCAACACGGTTATTTATACCCTCAAAGATTTGTCAGTAAAGATGGTAGTTATTGGAGCTCCTTATAATCTTCCGAAGCAAAATACCGTATCCGATATCAAATTTTGAGGTGCAGTTGCACGCGCACACACACGTAAACATTAGTCAAAGCAGAAACAAATTTAAACTCAAGAAACATCACGAAATGAAACTTACACACAATAGATACAACAGTTCAAATATTTATTAGACTTTCACATGACTTACACTCACATTCCACGAAACCCGAATATTTTAATAAGTAAATAAATAATACCGCAGTACAACAACACTATGTAGCTATGTATATATGTATACATTTTCAACATCTTCTAGAATGGATGCCCACATAGTGGTGGCAGTGTATGAACTATCACTTGTCGCCATGCTAAATACATACAAGTACCAAGTTATAATATAAGCAATCAAAATTGTCTTCTAATCAGATGTTCATATATTTTCTTGAAGAAAAATATCCAACCCATATCACAAAGTGCCCATATCACACTTGCACGAAATGTTCTTCGATGTTGCTTTTTCTGAATACAACACCTTAGTTCCTAGGATCTCAGTTTCATAAGGTTTACAATAACACTAGTCTCACATTTTAAATTAATAAGAAATATTCTTATTCGACCGAACTGAAGCACTAAATAGAAACTTGTGCGTTGCTTTCCCGCCGGACGATACACTTACGCGCCAAATTGTGTGCGCAGAATCTTTTTTCTAGTGCTAAAATAATGAATGTCAAAAAAGTTAAGTATTTATTTATGAAATACAACCTTGTTTACGTTGTACTAAATTTAGTGCTATCAAGTTAAAATGATTGCATAATATTTACTTTAGATATTTGTTCCATCAGCCTTAAGTTATGCTTAGAAATTAAACTTCTGAGTAGTGCCAACTTTAAATACTTGTCACTAAAGCCTACAGTACACGGCATGTAAAAAGCCACATATGTGGCGATGACGTCACGAGAATTTTCAGCATGTTCGTTGCATTTTTTTAAATTACTAGAAGTGGCTACATGCCGTAAAATTTTTATAGTATTTTTAATCCAAAATACATCTGTGTCACATGTAGCCGAATCGAAGACATTTTCTGAGACAGCTGATCTGTAATTATGTTGATATCTACCAATACATATGTTGCTAGTACACGGCATGTAGCAAATGTAGCATCGTGATTACGTCAAAATTACGTCAGAACCACATGTGCATTGTGGTTTTTTACATGCCGTGTACTGTAGGCTTAACTTGACTTTATATAAGTATGTTTGCAATAATACACCAATAACGTGTAGATATATGGATTGATGTTTTTTCCGAACTAGGAGATCTTAATCCTATATGTAGAACTATGAGAAACTTATTATTATTATTCAGCAGACTTACCAGAAACTCTTACAAGGGTATTGTAAAAAATTTAAATATTTGCGTTTGTTAGATTTTCTTCTCGAAAATTAAACAGTTTTATAAAAATTAAACTTTTAATTGATTTTTTTGTTTCCTATACTTTCTGTTTGTTCCTTTCCCACATCTTCTTTTTCAGCACTCTCGGACGACACGCCTCTAGCATAGACATCAATTACATTAACCAAATTATTTTGGTGTGCATTAAAATTTTGTAATAAATTACTTGCAGCAGCATTGAGTGTTTGAACCAATTCCGCTTGCATCGACTGCAAATTAGGCATTTGAGCATAATTTACAATCTCATTACGACTCAACAGAGTGTTATCTACGATACCAGCCAACAAAAGCATTTGAGGCACCTTGCGAGTAATTTTCAGTAGCTGAGTAACCTTTTGTTCCGGAGAAAATACTATACACTGTTGTGAATCAAACAGCGGTAATATGGCTTCATATCGCGAATTTTCAACTGCTTTTCGAATAATTTTAGCTCCATACATCTTTAAATGCATATTTTGTTTATGTAATTGAACTCGTACATCGAAGAAATCGTCAGACTTAATGGAATTTAAATGAAATATTGCAATTAACTTTGAGTGATCCAGCCAATTTCGTACTTCTCGAGCAATGATATCATTATAAGGATTATTCACAACGCTTCGGGTACGTTTTTCGAAACAATTAGCAGTTTTTAATGGTTCAGGATAAAGTGGTGTTGTAACCGCAACAACGCGAGCACGTTCGTAATGAGGTTGTCTTGGACGCTGTATGTTGATTTTACCCCTATAACGTTGGAACTGCAATAATGGACAGATATTTATCCGCTGAAAGATACCTGTAGCCAATCACCAAACAAAAATATATATGTATAGAGATTATATTAAAGGGATACGTTGGACAATACTCACCGCTTTTTGTAAGTTGTGACATTTTTTGTGTTAATTATTTTTTCTATTTCTATTAAGTAATAAATATGTGGAATTTTTCAATAAATTACTTAAATTTTATAAAAACTTATTACAATACCTTCACTTTTGACAATCATCTGGGTACAGAATACAGCGCCAACCGAATCTCACGCCGCACATTATACATCTTCGGCGGCGGCATTAAATTGTAGAATCGACTTAAAACACCACAAGCAAGCCACACACTTAGCGACCGCTACGTGTAGTATGGCCCAAAGTATTTGAAATTTAATCAAAAAGTAAACTTCATCTATACTCTTGTCCGCGTATGTTGTACAAATATTTATCTATCCATAATTTATCGAAATCCCTGATGGCTAATATAATAATGCTACATATCAATACTCCTTATATCAGAGGAATAGGAATAGATGATTTCATGATTAACTAGGGAAATTTTTACAGTTCATCGATCTATAGCTTCCGGGTCTCGATCTTATAGTTTCTAGATATCACAGAATCAAATTATCGTAGATCCAAATTTCAAAGTACGTAATATATTTTTTGTAAAGTATGTATCTATCAGGTATGTCCTGACACTAGCATGGTTTTCAAATCGCCAAGCATGTTCTGTAAGGCTCAGTTTACATCTGGCATTTCATATGTACCATGTGCCAAAATAAGCGTAACCACTAATTACTAAGTTCTAATTTACACTATGCAAGTCTTATGGCTAAGTTGAAAACCCCTCTTGCGATTTCAAGTCACGATCGAAAATGTTATGCGATATGCGAGTGTACTTTTCGTACAAAAAAATTAATGGACTATACATCATCCATTTTTCAACATGCCCGTATATATCGCACAAAAAATCATAAACAGTCACAACAGGGTTGTATTTTTTCAAAAGTCGTACGATTGTGCAGGATAGTGAATCCTAGCCTTAAGAAATATTTCCCAAAGAGTAGTGCGTGCAAAAAATTCAAGTTTTTTCAATATTAAAATGGTTATAACTCTAAAAATGTTTTCCATGATTTCTAATTTTAATATAATCGCAGTAGGGTTGCAAGCATTACATCTGAGTGTTTGGCAGTTTTTTTTTTTAGTTTAGTTTTATGTCTTTTTATATACATGTAGAAATTTATAATTCAACATCTCAAAATAATGCTTTTTCGAACAATTTAAAAAAATTTTATGTGTACATGAGTTTTTAATGTTCTCTTTTTTATAACAAAAAAAAAATAAATTCTTCGAATTGTTTGTTATATGTATTTCAATATTTAGATGTAGTGCATGATTTTAATGTTTTTTATTTTCATTGATATTAAAATCGATATCTGACTTGATGGTTTTTGCAGCATTTATGTCATTAATAAAAGCATCAACACTTAGATTTCCAATCAATGGAGGCTTATTAAAAAAATATTTCTGTACAAAAGTCCACACATTCAAAAATTCATGTGGAAAACTTATATCGAAAAAAAGATATAAGTTAAAACATAAACTTAATGCTTCTTTATAACTATCACAACTAAAACCAGTTGAATCCAAAATTACCGAAAAACTACTGCAACTCTTATTTTCGCCAACAACTGCAATGTACGGTTTAGCTTGTACATTATTTTCGCTGCAATATCTTTTACGCTCAATGACTACCTTTTTCAATATGGCCAAATCTTTTACCTCAACGGTAAATTTGGGTAGGACATCTTGTTTAATTTGTACATTTGTATAGCTTTTTAGAACTTCATGTAGAAGTTCAAATACTTTAATTGCTATGTAATCTGGAAAAAGATAATAAATTAATCAATAATAATAAAAAATTAAAGTTTGAAATTTTTACCATTAAAAGTGTTTGGATTTTCTAAGGATACTAATTGATCATATAACTGCTTTGACTTTTTACGTTGAATGCGATTTTTATAGACTGCTGGAAAGCATTTCAGAAACTCGTCCCATAAAACATCATTGAATTTTAGATTAGGATAAAGTGTGTTCAAATCATATTCAAACTTAAAAAAGAGAAAATTATTATACGTTTTTATGAAATAAAATAATTAATGTAAGTATGTAGTTATCTTAACTTGCAAACTTGCGAAGATATCGCAAAGTAAAAACAAACTATGTGCCAATGCAAGCTAGATTTAAAATATTCGTTGCTTTAATATGTAAACGCGCACTTAACAGTTTTACCGGAGTTTGAGATTTTAGCTCAATCAGGAAGTAATATTTACTAATTTTTAAATCATGTAGTAACTTAATTTTATTTTATTTTAGGGTACGTCATCCAAATAGGAGAGTCCTCCACAAAGTGGAACTCAACCTAAACTCAATTAAAATCACTGAGTTGAGTTTTTATGGTACTCCACTCTTGTCTTTCAAATGCAAATCAAATATTTCAAGGTCAAGTCATCCAAATCTTATTGCTCTTCCTTTTTTCTCAACGTCAAATTGTTAATAGCATTTTCAAAAATTAGTTACAGTTATTCGCGGCCGTCAATTAAACCAATGCGGGGTGAGTACGTAAAATAGATCAGAAGATAAACAACAAAGGCAAGCCTGATTGTGCTTAAAAAATAATTACAACCACGCAAGTGTTTTTCTCCAACCGTTATATTTTACTACTGAACTTAATTAATAATAATATAAGAATGATTTTATACCCCTATTTGATTCGCAACATGGAAACAATATTGGTTGACAAATCGGATAGCTTGGCGTATGGAATAATGAAGCAAATCTAACACAATAGTTGAAATAAAAACCAAATCACAAAGACAAAATTTGTAATCCATAATAAGAATTTGGCAACTACGACTCAACTAGCAATATAATTGTGAATCCTAACAGGGGCATTAGTATCAAGTAGCTACTACATACTATAATTCTGTGGCTATAAGAGGAAAGTGCTTAAGTCATATTTTACTGTTTTGCAGGAAGAACTTTTAAGTCGATTTTCAGACATTTATTTCTTTTACAGTTATATTGCGAAATTCAGTGTTTACTTTTATTTCTTTAAAAGAAACCATTACATTCGATTTGAAATATACCAAAGTATGAGCCAAATTAAGCTATTATTCCATATGAGATAAATAAATAAATTAGCCGAAAAATATAAGCAGCAATTGAGCTTTTGCCCAGGGGTACTTTTTAATATGAATATGCCATTAACTTAATATCAGCTTTTCTCTGCTCAAGCACTTTTTTCTTTTTTCCACAGAATTTATTTTATTTGATTTAATTTTTTTTTTTAAATTTACTGTGTCATAAATATGTTACTTACATACTGTGAGTAATTCTGTTGCTTACAAGATGGATATTCATCAAAAAACATCTTCCAGTTGCTAAACCAGCCCGTTTCCAATTGATGTCGCCTGAAAGCAAATGATTCTTTCCATTTTTCCAAGAATTCTTCTTCATTATTTATATGTTTCATCTGAGAACACATTATCTGCATATTGGTCCAATCAACTTTACCACCAATTGAATTCTGATTTTTCGACGTTTCTCGACTTGCATTCAAAGCATTTAATTTGCGTATTGGGCGTTTAAGAGCTTCATATTGTTCCCAGACTTTTCCTTTTGGCGATCTAGTTACATTATTTTGATGAAAATATGATTCCTAAGGAGAAGGAAAACCATGTTGTATGTATATATGTATAAAAATAAAGAAATTAACAACTAAAATTACCAAACACTCAGAGGGGAACAGTGCGACTATTCCTTCTGCAATATTTTTGCAACAATCTATTGATATTGTCAAATTTTTGCGCAAGTAAAAGTCTAAAATACAGCGAACAATTTCCGTTTGTTGGATTGGTGTTAGCAACCCGCTCTTTTCGTATTCATCAAAAAAACTTTGGCAGGTTGCAGATTTCGATAAAATTTCTCGAATATGAGCGTTATCATCCTACAAATATAGCAAATTTATTGTGTTTTATAAATTTTTTAAAATATCGATAATCATTCTTTCCTACCAATTTCCGTTTCTTCACCACCGGCGATATGGCAATATTAATGGCTTGATTTGAAAGTAAAATATCATCTGAGACTTTAAAAATCTAATAGGAATTTGAAATGTATTATTACATTATTACATATGTATTATTACAACTTTTTACCTTTTGAGAAGTATTGAAAATTTGTTTGGACGTTTCTGCAGCTGCATCTGTTCCATTCTCACACTTGTTTGTTTCAGTTTTTATATTTTTCAATTTGATTGGCTCAGCAAGTGGTAGTTCATTGTTTGTATTTTCATTGTAATTATGGCCCTTAAATACATATATAAGATTTGCGGGCATGCTCAAGTTTTTATTTTAATTTTTCAAAATAAAATTTTAGTATGCATATGAATTTGTATGTATATGTCTATGCCTCCAAACAGAACTACCTTTTGAACATATAATCTTAAATTTTTTTTGACTTAATTGTAAATAAAATTATTCAAGTGACTGGTTTATTTTTATTTTTAATGCGATCTAGTTTTTATAAAAGGGGTGTTATAAGTTTGTAGTGTGTGTCTGTGTATCTGTGTGTCTGTCTGTGTCCGCGTACAGGCCAAACGGCTGGACAGATTTTCATTTAGTTTTTTCTGTTTGAAAGGTGACTTGATCAAGAGGGTTCTTAGCTATGTTTGAAGAAAATCGGTCCAGCCGTTTAAAAGATATAACATCTTTTCTGAAAAAAGTCGGGGGGTTTTTAAAATTTTTAATTTTTGTTATTATGATAAAAGTTTAAAATTTTTTTAGGTATATGTGTTTCGATGTAACACCCAATAATTAATTAAAAATATGTTTAAAAATTTTAAACGCACTAATATTTCTAAATTAATATTTTACTTACTAAGTAAAATAAGTAAGTAAAATATTAATTTGGGAATATTAGTGCGTTTAAAAATTTTAAACTTAAATTGTAACAATTCCCACAAAAAAACACTAATTATTAAAAATATGATTTTGAATTTAGTTGCGTTGTTTCGCATTTCAGCTGACGATATGCATTTCTTTGTTAACATAGTTTCGTTTAGAGGCGATAATTTTACCTTATCACTTGTCTGCTTGTGAAAATTTTCTTTGAATTCGTGAAGAACCAAATTTATGGTTTGTTGTACAGCATTTGTTAAAAGCTAAACAAAATTACCCAAATTAATAAAATGCCCTTTTAATTACATAATTTTAGCTTTACTTACATTCGATAAATTTGAAATATCTGCCTCACATAGAATTTGACGAAAGGAAGGGTTTAACGGGGGCTGTTGCAATTAAAAAATGATGTGAAATATAAAATTAAAGACGAATTAAGGCACAATTATGAATTAAAAAACAACAAATTTAGAAATACATATACATATGTATACATATATACATAAGGATATGTATGTATTAGTGTCCTGCACAAGACTATTAGACTTTTCAAGACATGAGAGATTTTTTCCAATGCTTTACTACAGCGAAATATTCTAAAAGAATCGCTAAACAACACTGTTGGCAAGACAAACCACCGAAAAAAAATTACTTGCCAACAGTGTTGCTTAGCGATTCTTTTAGAATATTTCGCTGTAGTAAAGCATTTGAAAAAATCTCTCATGTCTTGAAAGGTCTTATAAGTAGTCTTGTGCAGGACACTAGTATGTATGCATGTACATCGATGGCTTAATATAAGAAAATCGTAACTCAAATTTTCGATATTTTACAGAAGAAAAAAACTGAATAAAAACGAAAACATTAACGTGCAAAAATATATTTTCAAGTGGCAATAAGTCTTTTATTTTTATCTTTTGGTTACCAGAAAGCGTTAAAAATGCGATTTCGAAAAAAATTAGGATACACTTTTTTTATATTAAGACAACGATACCTACATATGTATGTATGTATGTATGTACATGCATTTTTAATTGAAAATCATTTATTTGATAATAGGATAAGACTTACCACACCTTGTTGTTTTTGATCGTATTCTTTAGTAGAAGAACTTCTTTTTTTACTACTTTCAGTTTTGTCTTGCCATTCTTTTAATCGGTGTTCAAAAATTATTTTAGTATTTAAATGAGCTCCCTTAAACAACTCATCTATGTGGCGTGATTGCATATGCTTTAATGCCTGTGCCGTTATGCCATTAGCTGAAAAATATACTTGTGTTATATAACTGATTTGCACATATCAATTAAACTGTACATAAAGCTGTTGCTGCCATATGGTCATAACTCAAAAATCAAGATTCTGTTGTTATTAATGCAGAATTAATTTTAGAAATATATTGTGGAATCAATTCTTGAGAGAAGAATAACATTTTCTTTTATTCCATTAAGTTCCCAGCAAAAAATAAAAGGAGTACTTCCTTACGAACCACTTTTAAATTACTTCGAAAGTATCTAATGCATATTTTTAGATGTTAAAGAAGTTATTTTTAACCACATATCAAATGTAATTTTAAATTACTGCTTTGTTTTCAGCAAATTCATTACTTTTTTGGCTCAAGCCAAATAAAAGTGTTTTTATTACATGCAATGCATTTAAGGATTTTCAAATAAAAAAATTTGCATTATTAAAAATAAGAATGGAATAAAATAACAAAAAATTAAATAACCTAACCTTTTTCTTTTCAAACCATATACAAGTGATTTTAATCACTGAATAAAAAGCACTTTTTAACTACTTTTGCGAAGTGAATTATTTTCACTCCCGAATTTCGGATTTTTATAGCACCAAAAATATGATTTTTAGAGTTTAAAAAATGCTAAAAGCAAACCACTTCCTTCCAATGACACGTCAATGTAAAATTCATTGGTTTTTTACCTAAATTTGAAGTGGTTTGATTCAGTAGATGTGGTGCTTTTTCTACTTCTTTTTCCTCACTTTTTTTGCCGTGTTGTAGTAAACTGAAAACTTCAAACTCGTTTTCTGCAAATAATTTTTTTGAGTTATGCATATATTGCATCAAAGCTTTGATATGTAAATACATATGTATGTACATACATTTTAAGAACTTGTACAATTCATCACAAAGTCCGATTTGTGTCAATATTTGCCTTAGTGGATCGTCAACGGTCATCTCTACTCCTTTAATGATATTACCTTTGGGACTCGATGACGATGGTTCCTCCAAAAGATTATCATGGTCTGAAGGATCGCACGATTCCGATACAAAGCTTTCTTCGTCACAATATTTAAGGTTTCTAACGCGAGTTCTTCTGCTCCGTCGACACCTGAAACAGCAAAAAATTATGAAAATCACAAACATTCAATATTTGGACTTGGGAAACTTAAATAATACTATTTTTAAAATTCAGCTCGCTTTGTAACAAACCTTGACATGCTGAGTACAAATAAGCAAAAAAGTTTCGTTTCATTTTTAAATATCTTATAGAATCCAATAAACGAATAACTTTCGCACAATTTATAGTTTTTTAAAATGTAAAGATTTGGTTATTAACATTTTTATGAATAAGGCAGTTAGTATTTATATTTTTCTTTTAATTTTTCGCTTTATTTTTCAGGATTAAGTAGACATTTTGTAGCTTTTGGCTGACAAGATTTTATTAAAGTTGGTTTATTAAGTTTATAGCCTCCATCCAGCTTTGAAAATTCTTGAGGTAAATGAAAATTGGTCTTGCCATTTTAGGGAAGGAGACAAACATAGACGTAAAGCAAAAAAAATTATGACAAGTAACTTAGACTGAAATTTTAATTTATATGTACATTTGTTCGTCTTAATGAATTACAAAATAGAAGTTAATAATAAACATTATTAATATCTTGTAGATATTATAATGCATATTAGCAACCATTAGAAACATCGTACAACACATTTTAAGCTTTATTCACGAAAAAAATAAATAAATGAAAAAAAGCTTAGTACATATTATAATCTGTGGCCTGAGAATAATTCTTATAAGGTTTTCAAACAAAAATTAGGTAATTATACATATATTTATGTATTTGGAACAGTTCTGTATTGTGTGTAGTTAATGAAGTCAATTGTAACTTTTCTCAAAGTTTAGCGATTAATAATTTTTTGTCAGATTTGGATTCAGCTAGCTTAAATTAAATTAGTTTTAAAACAACTATAACATACATACCTCTTACTCATATCATGATTGGAATCGTTACCATCATCATTGATTTCCAAACTGCACTTTGCTAATAATAAGAATCAATTGAGATAAGTTTTTAATTTTTTTTTGTTTCATCGTGCGTTCCCATAAGATTATATATATATACATACATACATTATATATATACATACATATATATAATATATTGAAATTGTAATTGTATTGTATTTGTAATTGTAATTGAGGGATATATGTAGCTAGTTCAAGTTACGCCTTCCAGTATTGCTAATGCAGATATCATTTTTTTTAAACTAGAAATATTGTGTTAAACTTTTATTTAAGCAATTAAGAAGTCTAAATAATATCATAGTTGAAGCCCCAAAAATTCCGCGCGAGTTTTTTCACTAGTCCCCTTTCTCCTTTTATGACTTTGAGAGTTTTTCTATAAACATACAGTGGGCAGACCAAGGCATTCGATACGACTCGTAACTTAAAAAATAATAATTCCATATATTTCCAAATTAATAGCTTTTCTCAATAATTTTTTAAAGTTAATATCATATTAAAATTTTCCATTTTTTTATTGGAAAAAAAAAATAAAAATAAAAATTGGAAAGCCATTTTTCTGATTATGAACATTAACGTTGGCAAACTGTTTTGCTTTCTTGTGCTTTCCGAGTGCTACAATTATTGTACCTAATATAGAAATGGAAAGTTGTGTATATATGTATGTATAAAATTTTAGCCATATACATAGATATAACATTTTGTGGTCCAAGAACTAAAATTTGAAATCTTAAATCTCCGCTCGAAAAGCTAACAAAAAAAAAAAAAAAAAAAAAAAACGCTTAACACCACTAAAATCAGCGTTTTCGAATTAACTTTAATAACTGGGTGCACTTTTTGTTGCAAAAGTGTCAATTCCGTGTAGTGATGTAACGAATGTCAATTTTTGATAGTCGCGAATACGAATACTTGAAACGATATTCGCGAATACAAATATTCTGCCTTATGAATTTTATACTTTTATTAAACCAAATTTAAAGTGCAAAAAATTGAAAAAGAAGTATTTGACATGGATAATTCAGATTTCGATAGCGATGATACTTCTCTGGACCCCACATACTTAAGTGATGATACAGCAACGTCATCGTATAAGGATTTATTAGCAATTAATCGTAGATCACCAACTTCTTAAGTAAATTTTGTTATCTAAAGATGAGCTTAATCATAATCTGCCTTATCGTGGTTGGCGTATTTCAAATACGACTACGACTGTTTGGTAATAGATTAAAGAAAAACTGTTCAAGTTTTCTTTAATCTATTACAAAACCGTCGTAGTCGAAGTACGCCAATCGCGAAAAAGGTCTTCACACTCTTGTTGGCGTACTTTAAAATTAATAAAAAGTACCCAAAATTTTAATGATCGTCATTAAATATTTGAAAATGATACAAAGCACAAATTTCTATAAAAAATTAATGTATTTGTACAAACTAAAATTTTTAGTCATTTATTTAAATTTCGTTTAGGATTTATGCATTTATTTATTTAATTTCTTTGGAAAAATATTCGTGTTCGCCTGAATTTGGAAAATACGAATACATTCGTATTCGCCAGAATATGACCAAATATTCGACAATTCGAATACGAATATTCGTGCGTCACTAATTCCGTGTGAATAATTTTTGTCGGAAAGTGTACATATTTATGTACTTTGTTTGTTTACACTATATTCCGGAGCACCCAAAAATCTTAAGGTTTCACTGTTGTAGTTTGAGGCTATCAGCGCAGAAGTGGTGTAACCCATAACTATTAATTTGTTGTGTATTATGATCTGTGCAAGACGATTTTCAGCTCCATCTTCTTGAGAATACCAAAAGGTAGATTTCTTTACTTTATTTTGATAGTTAGTAATGTAAAAAACGTATTTATCACCAGATCAGCAAACAAAAAAATAAATGTGCGCGCTGATAGCCTTATTTCATCATACATTTTTTATACATATTTGATTACCGGAGATCCTGTTGACGCCATCATGTGCTTCATACATTTTTGGTTTTGTTTTAACAGCTATTGACAAATGTTTATTATTGTATTTTTTTCCAATCAATTCCATTATTCAATAAATAAAATTAAGTTTAAATCTTTTGTGACTACTACAGCACAATAATTACTTTATAAAACAATATTTAGAGATGAAACAAAACACAAGCGATAACATTATCGATAACTGTTGGTTAACTTGGTTGCCACATGTTAAGTTTTTGACGTTCAATTCTATTCAGCTATCACACATGAGAACAATTGTGCTGGCATAACATGCCAGTTTGTTGATGAGAGAGGCGAAGAGAGTGGTATTGTGTTTGGCATAATTTTTCAACCGGCCTCAACCCCGCATCATCGGCACAAAACCAATACACATACAATTTAAAAAACAGCAAATGTTAAAAGAATACAAAGAACACTAATGCACACAAAGCTGTATATACGTATACATTTATATGCCAGATTAATTAGTCTCGTGTGTTCTAAGAACAAAAATTGTGCCGGCATAAAAATTACCCCCGTGTGTGATACCCCATTAAATTTGCAAACACACACTTTTTTCACTAATTGAAATGTTTAACAAATCAAGTCAATTTACGGTAAAACATCTCACAATCATGGTCGTCATACGTCCGGTACAGATTTATATCTGAGGTACAGATACCCATAATTCACGTTTTCGCCTCATAAGCAAACTTCGTCGCTGCGTCCAATAATTTCCGAGATGTGAAAGGGGACATAAAACAAAGTCGATAACTTATCAGCTTAATTTAGTTGAGTCTACCATCTTTATAAAAATACATACACAAACTGATTCTCGAGTTTTAATCGCGTTTGGAAAAAGAAATTTATATATAAAGAATATGGACACTGATTGTCATGAAACAGGAAACAATTGTAACAGGGAAACTATAATACCCGACGATGGAATACTAATGTCTATTAAAACAGAACCAGAAGTTGTTGTTGAACAATATGAAAAGTCAGGTAATTATATATGCCTCTATATACATATCTATAAGGCAATATGACTGTATGCATGTAAGTACGTGCATGCATACATACACATAGACCGTAAAGTCTGCGTTCACCTTAATAATAGGTGTGTTTCTTACTTTTTGGGTAAAGTTCGTGTTAATGAGGTAGTTAAGACAAGAACAATTTTTAAGCCGCACAATTTTTGTTCTTTTCCATATTACACGAGACTAACAGCCTGGCCCACGATATCGACAACGTTCGACTTGTCGCACACTTACATTCAAAACAAAAACAAATTTTAATATTTTGTTGTTGTTTCAAATGTAAGTGTGCGACAAGTCGAACGTTGTCGATATCGTGGGCCAGGCTGTAATTCATCTGGCACAAAATGTATTCGTATACACAGCTGTGTGTGTGTTAGTGTTTTTAGTATTCATTTAACATTTGCTGTGTTTTAAGTTGTGTGTGTATTCGTTTTATGCTGCTAATGCGGGGTTGAAGCTGGTTGAAAAGTTATGCCAACCGCAAAACCACTCTCTTTGCCTCTCTCACCTACAAACTGGCATGCTATGCCAGCACAATTATGCTCGTGTAAATCAGCGCAATGAGGTGGTTTAGACGAGAACAATTTTTAAGCCGCACAATTTTTGTTCTTTTCCAAATTACACGAGACTAATTCATCTGGCACAAAATGTATTCGTATACACAGCTGTGTGTGTGTTAGTGTTTTTAGTATTCATTTAACATTTGCTGTTTTTTAAGTTGTGTGTGTATTGGTTTTATGCTGCTAATGCGGGGTTGAAGCTGGTTGAAAAGTTATGCCAACCGCAAAACCACTCTCTTTGCCACTCTCACCAACAAACTGGCATGTTATGCCAGCATAATTATGCCCGTGTAAATCAGCGCAATGAGGTAGTTTAGACGAGAACAATTTTTAAGCCGCACAATTTTTGTTCTTTTCCAAATTACACGAGGCTAATTCATCTGGCACAAAATGTGTACGTATAAACAGCTTTGTGTGTGTTAGTGTTTTTCGTAATCATTTAACACTTGCTGTTTTTTAATTTGTGTGTGTATTGGTTTCATGCTGCTAATGCGGGGTTGTAGCTGGTTGAAAAGTTATGCCAACCGCAAAACCACTCTCTTTGCCTCTCTCACCAACAAACTGGCATGTTATGCCAGCACAATTATGCCCGTGTAAATCAGCGCAATGAGATTAATGACCAATTACTCTCACAAAATTTAAAAAAAAAACTCAAAAGTACGGGAACGCAAAAAACAAAATTTTTTCCACGAAAGAAAACGTCAGTGTTTTGACAGTTGATTTTAAACATTCAAACTAAGCGGAACTTTTGAAAAAATTAATTGTTTCCTAAGATGGAAAGCTCGTTAACGATTTGTTGTTCTCCAGAAACACAAGAGAGCAAAAAATGGTTCGTATATGTCTACATATTTTCTATTGTAGATGTATTTGCACAAAAAACTCCTGGTTACGTGTATGTGCATTAAATTTTTTGTTCATATCTTAGATGAAAAATACAGGTTAGAGTTAACGCAGGACGTCTTGACCGGGCAAAAAAGTTCCTACAGTGAAATAATATTTGCAGAATCATTGCAGGAAGAAAGCTGCAAGTAATCAATGTTAAAAAATAATTTAAAGTTTAGGTTTTATCCTTTTTACTAGCTGTATGGAATAAAAAAGTAATACAAGAAGCGTGCGAAGAATCCATATTTACGTCAATCGATGCCGAAACAAATGGTAAGTAAAATGTAACATCTAATATATCATTCCTCAAATTCTGTGTAAAATTTCAGATGAAAGTCAGCAAAAAATTAATGACAAATTGCAGAATTGGCATGAGACTCCAACAAAATTAATGCTCAGTTTGATTGAGGAGCTGCGACCAAAGCTAGGGAAAAGCATGTATGTTAAAACAAAGAGCAAAATGTATAAGGTGATATCCGACAAAATGGCCGATGAAGGATACGCTTACACCCCTTTGCAAATTGAAAATAAATTTAGGGGGCTAGAGCGCACCTATAAGAAAACAGTGTCCCACGACAGGCTAACCGGTCGAAATAGGCACACCTGTCCTTATCAAAAGTATGCGCATACATATAAAAATACATTTAATTTTTTTTTCAATTACATATAAAAAATTTTCCAGTGAGTTGGGCCGTATTCTTCGTGAAAAAAGGGGTATCAATCCCGAATTCTTATTGGACAGCGAAAATGTTGAAGGAATTTCACGAAGCCAAATAATAGATGGCGTAGCACTGGATATGGATACCTCATCGAAAGGTTAGTTTTGTTGGTGTGTATTACAACATATTTATCTACATACACATAACCGAGCGGTTATTAGCTCGAAATTTAAAAAATTTCAGTATTGGGCAAAAACCAATTAACAGCATTTATACATATATGTAAATCCATTAGTGTCCTGCACAAGACCATTTATAAGACCTTTCAAGACGAGAGATTTTTCAAATGCTTTACTACAGCGAAATATTCTAAAACAAACGCTAAACAACACTGTTGGAAAGACAAAACTTAAACAAATATCTTGCTAACAGTGTTGTTAGCGCTTGGTTTAGAATATTTCGCTGTAGTAAAGCATTTGAAAAATATCTCGTCTTGAAAGGTCTTATAAATCGTCTTATGCAGGACACTAATTATCTACTATGGAATTTTCCTTTGTTCTGTTTGCTCTTTCATATCAAAAGTAATACGGCTATTTTTCTGAGTAGTATTATTTTGAGTTACTACAAATTTTAAAAATAATTACCTTTTTTTCATATAAAAGGTATTATTTTAAGTTGAGCCTTTAATCAAGTAAATTTTTTTTTAATATTTAATTATAATTTTTAGTATTAATTATTATAATTAATTTTAGAATTTGAAATTAATACGTTAAATATATTAATTATAACTCTTACAGGTGATGAGCTTAGTCAGAACAATAATTTTAGAAAGTCTAAAGTTGGTATGCGCGACCAAGTTCTGGCTAAAATCGAAGAAATTTCAAGGGAAAAAAAAGAGTTCCATTCCAAGGTCTTGGAGCTAATGAAAAAGAAAGATGAACGAGCTCAAAAAAAAGAAGAGAGGTCGCAAAGGAAGTTGGAGCTTTTAGAGATGCTTGTAAATCAGCGAAAGCAATGAACGAAAATTTAATTTAAGCTCAGTAGCTCTACTATCCAATTTTAAAAATTTAAATATTTTAGTTAAGTTCAATGTTTTATTTATATACATATGTACATATATGAATACATTAATGAATTAGTTTTTGTTCATATGGGTGTCTTTCTTTACGTGCAAGAAGTTACACAAACTTACCCATTTTTTTTATTAAAGAGGTTTTGTGTATATTAGCGAGGCTTCATGCACGTAAAGAAGCACAGCTAATAAGAGATATATTTAATTTTTATTTCCGTTCATTTTTTAAATTTTTTACATTGATTGCATTTATTTTATTTCGGTTCAATAATGTGGAAAGAATTCTTCGTTTCGTACAATAACACTTAAAATAATCTTTTTTTTTTGTTTTAAATATAGTTGTACTAAAAAAAGAGTTCTTTGGACACCGCTGAACAGCCAATCATTTCTTGTTTATGTACATACACACTTAAGTAAATTAATTTGTTTTTTGTTTTTTATATATGCAAATAATTTTTAATCACCCTTATTCCAGTTGTCCGCATCGACGTCACTTTAACACAATACCAAAAAATTGAGGCTTGTGTACCCGTTGTCGAAAACAAAGACTCCTGTTGGCAGGTTAATGCTAGAAATAGTTTGTCAGTTGCACAAAATTATTCTCGAGAGCGAGTAAATAAGCCCCAATTTTTTGGTATTGTGTTAAAGTGACGTCGATGCCGACAACTGGAATAATGGTGAATGTCTTAATTTTCATGTTAATTATTTATTACGCATTTTATTTAAATAATGAACTTAAGGTCGCCTTTTCATATAAAAAAAACGGTATAAAAAATATTGACAATATTTTACAACTCCTTTGTGCAGCTTCTTTAGGACAAGATATAATCAACAGCAATTAATAACAATATTACAAGTTACAATTGAACAAAAAATGTTTTTGATTTGTGCAAATAAAATATTTCAAAATAATTCTTCTTTTCTGCCTTTATATAAAACAAGCAATTGAACTTTAATTTTGTTTGTTAAATTTTTGCTTTAATATTGTTATTAATTACTGTTAATTATTTCTTGTACTAAAATAACAATTCGAAGGAGCAGCGAAATATTGACAATGAATTTTTATTTCGTTTTTAGGGTTCCGTACACCAAAGGTGAAAAGGAACCCTATTGTTTTCGATACGCTGTCCGTCTGTCCGTCACACGGTATTTTCTCAGGAACCGTAAGAGCTACGGACCTGAAATTTGGACAAATTTGGAACCTTGGCCGCTACGACAACAAATACATGAGAATTAAAAATTAAAGGGTGTACCAAAACGAGCAACGAAAAATTTTAAAATCCCATGTAATATACATACAATTGTATGAACATATGTATATTGAAACTTGAAATTTGTAAAATTAGTGTATTTTTATACTTAAATTAAAGGGTGGTCCATCAGTTAATGCAATTTTGACTATCTAATTTTTACAATTTGCTGTATCTTAGAAACCGTAAGAGGCAAACACTTGAAATTTTCAAAAACGGTAAAACTAAAAAAACCGAAAATTATAAAATCGCCAAACCAAAAAAAAAAAATCGACAAAAATTAAAAAAAATCGCCAAAACGAAAAAAATCGCCAAAATTAAAAAAAAATTTCTAACACTAAAATAAATCGCCAAATTCGAAAAAATCGACAAAATGAAAAAAACGCCAAAATGAAAAAAACGACAAAATCTAAAAAAATCGCCAAAACGCGAAAATGTCGCCAAAACTAAAAAAAAAATTTAAATAAAAAAAAATCGCAAAAATGAAAAAAATCGCCAAAAATAAAAAAAATCGCCAAAATGTAAAAACGCCAAAAACCGAAAAAAATCGCCAGAACAAGAAAATAAAGTGTCAAAACTAAAAAAAGAGCCAAAACTTAAAAAAATCGCCAAAACCGAAAAAAAACACCAAAACAAAAAACCGAAAACACCCCAAAAACAAACAAAAAAAATGCCAAAAGTATTATATTATATAGGATGAAGTTTGTATTAAATTACATATCTAGTGTTCGTACGGAACCCTTCGTGCGCGAGTCAGAGTCGCACTTTACTGAATTTATTTATATGAATATGGTAACCTTAAGCTCATCATTTAAATAAAATTTCAAATAAATAAAAGTTTGAAAAACAAATAAGACTGTGAACTAAATAAAACTGTTATAAATAAACACAACTGCTAAAATCTTACTTTATTGTTTTGATTGTAGTTCGGTGCAAATTTTATCTCTTATTGCGTTTCCTCTTGATGTACCAGGTTGTTCATTTTCTGTGTTTTTGTCTTCCTCTACTTGATCGGCAAATATTAAATCGTCAACATTTGCCAGATTGTGTAGGACACAACAAGCTCTTATAAAGTGGCATAACTTTTTGATTCCCCTCAGTTTGCAGTAATATAGTTGTCTGAAGCGTTGCTTTAACATCCCAAATGAATGTTCTATGATTACACGTCCTGAGCTTAATTTAACATTAAACATTTTTTGAGCCCTTGTCAAATGACCATTATCTCTGTATGGTGTCACCAGATTTTGAGTACAAGGATATGCTAAGTCTCCTAATAAGTAATATTCTGAAAAAAAATGTCAGGCTTATATTAGTTTCTATAGCAAAAAAAAAAAAATAAATTACCCCCACATAACGCTGTCAAATTTTGATGTAAAGGCGAATTTTGATATACCCAACTATCATGAGATGATCCTGGAAAACCGACAAATATATTTATAAACTTTTTCTTTTCGTTGCAAACCGCTTGCATTGTAAGGGTTATATTGCCTTTATTGTCAATATAATCATCTTTACATTCGCTTGGGGGATCAACAACAATGTGAGTCCCGTCAATGCAACCTGCATAATAAGGATAAATAAAAAGATAGTAAATATAAATATGGTGCACAATTTTTGCTTGTATTGTGGCTAAGCATCGTCTACATGTATATGTACTTAGTTCCTGCTTAGGGAACTGTTCACCATGTTTGAAAATGTTTCTATATTTATTTAAAGGAAATGTATGTTGAAGTCTACTGAAGATTTCCTCTAGCGGGAACTACATATATGCATATACATATGTATGTACATGCATACATACATAGATTGTGCTGAATCAACAAAACACAAAAATTCCTAATACATTAAAGACTGACTGACTCCCTTATAAAAAAAAACTTAATTTGTACATCAAGTGTGCTCTAGATTTTAGGTTTCTAGTTTCTACTTTTTCTTGTTTTAATGTACACTTCAAACAAAATTATTATTTTTACATAAGGGGGTGAAAATAAATATATATACTTAGGTATTTCGTATATAAATGCATACATATGCAGTTCAACAATCGCAAAAATGTTTCCTTCACTTACCTATAGCTTTCGAAAAACCACATTTATTCTCAAAAAAGATAGCAGACTCTTTTTTTTCCACATCATTTGGCCATTTAATAACATGTGGACTTAGACTGCTAATAAACATCGTAGTTTTGTCAATTATCCTACAAACAGTTGAAATTGCTAAATTGAAGCGGTCCGATAGGTCGCGGAAGCTGCAGGCTTCATGACCCGCAAACCACAAAAAAACCGCTAAATACGTTTGGGGCGGCAAGCGTTTATCAGATCTTAAAGACTTATATATATCGCTTTCTGCAAATCTTTCGGATAAATTTGAATACAAATCAAATGAAATGCGAAAATGTTGCCGGAATTCCTCGCCGGTATATAAGGAAACAACATCTTCCAAATAGTTTTGAATACTGTTCCTCTTCTGGCATTGAAACATTTCAAGTAAGCTTAAAACGCCAGGATCCTCCTCAATTAGGTCTAGAATGTCATCATCATCACTAGATTCACTGGAACTGTCCATTAGATCTGCAACAATGGTTTCTATAACATCTTCATCTGAAAAAATAGTAACACTTAAACAATCACTTGCATTTCTTATTATTTTTGTTTTTTTATGCTAAATTTCACTTTCTTTAAAATATTATTTTTATTAACTCAAATTTGTTATTTGTTTATTTTTTGAACAGTCAGGATAACTTACACAATTTGCACGAAGAAAAAGTACAGGCTATTTCGTGCAAGAAGAAGATCACTACTCTTAAAACCGTGCTCATTTACACATTTTTCGAGTACGGGAACGTTTTTCGTGCAAATGTAGAGTAAAGAAACACACCTAATATTTCAAGTGATTTGAAAATAACACGCAGACGTTTAATTGATATTAAATTTATTTTCACATAAATCTTTCTTAAACCCTATATTTACAAAAATCAATAACAAAATGTACATTTCTTTTATACATTTTCTTATAGCGGAATTTAATGTTGTAAGTACATTAATATTGCAACTAAAAAGGCTTGCGTTCAGTTGCAATTAAAGGAATAAGGGATACAATTTTTTCAAAGAAATCCTTAAATTAATAGTTTTTTGGATATCTACACTGCTTTCATACTTCACTTAGTCTATTTTACATGGAATCGATCAACTTCTGTGCTTCCTCAACTGTTATTTTGGCCCACTCTGTATGCATAACATTTCGAAGAGCTTAGCTTCTTTGCTTATTATGACGTGCTGACGAATTTGTTCTCTAAAAATGCCAGAGGTGCTCGGTGGGATTGCGATCAGGTGATTTGGGGGTATTTTAAGCTGCTTAGGGCATTCTACACTAGCCAAAGTCTAAGATCATCGCTGTGTGATTTGCGTCGTTGTCCTGTTGGAACCAAAATGTATATGACAAATCAAGTTTTTCCGCACTCAGATTTAAATTTCTTTTTAAAATCATTAAATATGCTCATTTATCCATTTAAGATTCAATCAACTCCATCTGACCTAAATTTTCAGCCGCCATACAACCACACACCATAATTTCACCACCTGCGTGGTTAACTGTAGAATCTAGATTTTGCCCCCCAAGAGCAGACCCCGACTATTTGACGGCCTTTTAGCCAAAAAAATACAAAATTTACTATCATCCAAAAATTTCAGGTGTCTCCAAAACTAAGTAGCCCGATTTATATAGGAGTGAGCAAACTGGATACGCTTTTGAATGATCACATTAGAAATTTATAGTTTTTTACAAGCAACCCTACCATGATATCCTGATATTCGTAAGATTTTTCAACCTGTTTTTCTTGTTAAAGGACTGACTGATGTGTGCAATAATATTTTTGGAAGTAATACGGGGATAACTCTTTGTCATATCAACTATTTTGCGTTCTTCTCGTACAGATAATATTCTTGGGCGTCCGGATCGTGGCGTAGAAGTTAATATACCTGTATTTTTTACATTATATATGATACGTTGGACGGATGAATATGTTCTCCCAATAGTGTAACCAATTTTTGGGGAAGCTATTGCTTTCTTCCTGCATTTTTTAATTATTTTTCTTTCCAAGACACTGACTTATTTAGCTTTGGCTTCCATATTCGAAAATCTATATTTACTTGTAAATACAATTTAAATCTAATCTCTTAAATTATAAGAAATAAAAATAAAGCAAAAATTAATCCAAAAATTCTTAAAAAGTAACGGCACTATTAACATAAACAAAGTGAACGCAGACTTTATGGTGCCCAGATTTACGCATTGTTAAACTGAAGTCCCGTTATAGGAAAAATGAAGGGATGAATGCAGGTTTTGTTTTTTGTTTTTTTTTTTTTAGCTACATCTTAAAAGTAGAAAATACATAAAAAACATTTGTGTTATGTACATTCTTATATGTTATTTTTAAATCCGTAAAAGAAAATTAAAAGTGAACGCAGACTTTATGGGCTATGTGTATGTGTTCAGATGTTTGTTGTTGAGGTTCCCATTTGTTCAGCTTTTCGAATATACTTTTATAGAAGCGGTATTTCGGTCAGCTTGTTTAAAAGGCCGTTGAGCTTTTATTAAAAGCTGAAAGTGGATCTCGGAAACTCCTACTTCCTATGCAACTCACAAATTGTGTTCCCGGGCTTAAATGCAGTTTAGTGAAGCATTTCCAAAAAAGATTTACAATGTGAAAGAAAATTTAAAAATAAGAGAAAATGTAGGCATTTTTGATTGTTTTTTTGTTTTTCTATGAAAACTTCAGAGGCTATCTAAATTGGGAAATATCACATGTGCTATTTTTTGTTTATGATCAAATCGGTTTTAGAAAATTATTTCATCCGATAGAAAATTAAAAAATAATGAAGAAAAAATTAGCGGCAAGTCTTAGTTTCCGAGTTATTAACATGCAAAGTTCCAGTTTTAAAATTCTGATTATATGATGTATTTTCCATTTAATGCAGTCAATCTTGGTATAATTTAAAAGCTTTTAAGAAAAAAATTAAATTCAACCTAGATCTTTATTACTAAAGATTTTTTTTATAGCCGGTCTTTGGCCGGGCAAAGATTTGTTGATAAGCAGACCTTCGGCCGGACAAAAAGATTTTTTCGACCATGGTATTTCCCAATATGGCGCTACTTACTAAATATTCTGTTAAAATAATAAAAAGTCGCGTGCTTTATTACAGAGTTCAAGTTACACTGAAACTATCACGTAATTCACACGTTGATTTTTCAATGATTTTCTGAAACACGATTTTTGGAGTATATATATATATATATATATATATATATATATATATATATATATATATATATATATATATATATATATTAGTCTCCTGCACAAGATATCTTATAATAACTTTTAAGACATGAGGGATTTTTCAAATGCTTTGCTACAGCGAAATCTTATAAAACAAACGTTAACAACACTGTTTGCAAGAAATTTATTTGAGTATTGTAGGTATAAGAGTAAAGAAGAAAAAACTTCGTGACGGAAGAATTTGTGATACTAGCTTCTTTCTACGCATAAGCGCGTGTAAAAACGTCATGCATGTATGTGTGTATAATCTTTTATTTTTCTGCGCACATGCAAAGGCACACACATGCATTAACATTAGTTGTATGCGGTTAATCACATAATAGCCCTGGAGAAAGTGCGAATAGTGAAATTGTGGTGATTTACTAGTGACGTTGTCAGTAGTACTACTGACCAGGCGTACCCCAGCCAATGTAATCGCCTATTGACATTTAACATTAGCTTGTCATTGAAAATCCACCACTAGACTGTAGCACTACTGACTAAGTAGTTCTTTTGGTACCACATGGAGACATTGGCACCAAAGATTCACTAGTAAATTTTAGGGGCTCTAGTCTACAATATCGATTTTTCTTCGCTAGTTGTCAATAGTAAAATTATATTGATTTTCTATTGATATTGTCAATAGTGCTACTGACTAGGTGTACTCCAGCCAATGTAATCGCCTATTGACATATATCATAGGGTTGTCATTGAAAATCTACCAGTAGACTTTACCACTATTGAGAAGGTAGTTCTTTTATGACGATATTGAGATATTTGAACCAAAGATCCATTAGTAGGTTTTAGTGACTCTCGTCTACATATGTTTATTTAATATTATTGCATAGCACAATAAAAAGGAAAAACAAACTATTGACGCGTTCATTGACAATATTAATAGAAATACACTACAACGGTTGTCTGTAACGTATCTCTACTCTACGTATCTCCATCTACATATTACACACACACTCAAACGTACAATATGAAAAATAACAAGCATACACTAATCAACAGTACTTCTTTGAGGCCGTTTAGATGAAGGGTGGCCTCGCTGCGACACGTCGCCTGCGAGTCTTGTTTTTAGGCGAGAAGTGAGAAGAAGCTTGCGGGGTAGCAAAAGTCGCAGGAACTGGGAATTGAAGCGACAATTTTATCTCTTCTCTCTCACAAATTTTTTTCTCAAGTATTTTTGTGTGCTATGTACAGACAGTGTTGCCAGTTAGACCAATTTTTTATAACATGCATCAAAGAAACAGTTATAATATAAAAATTATAAGCAAATAAAGTAAGGAGAGAAAAGGAATTATTGTATTTTGGTGGTAAATTAAAAAAAAAAAATAAAAATATGTGGACATGTTAATTCTGCATTTCTCAAACTAACAATTAGTTCCTTTACGGCAACACTGCTACGAATGGACAAATAAAAAGCATTGAACATATTAATATCAAAAAGTCGCCTTACTATTGCGACAAAAAAGTCTTCATGTAAACGCGCGTGGATTTAAGAAGGGACTCCAAAAGAGAACGTAAGCATTGTCGCAGCGAGGCCACCCTTCATCTAAACGGGCTCTTATGAGTGTTTTTTACAGACAACCTGTCTTGACGTCATCGCTTGTTAACACTGGTATACACATACACCAATACATCCATCGTGCTTCGCTTATAGTACGACAGCATTTATTATTGGTTTAGTATAATACATGCGACGTGAATACATTTAAAAATCATGACGTTTTTACATTTCAAGACTGTTTACGCAGGCCTCTAATATATATATATATATATATATGTATAACCGGGATTTGGACGGGCTTAAGGATTTTCTCCACCATGATATTTTCTGCTGCTTAAGGCCGTGATTCACTATCCTACACAATCGCGCGATCTGCCAAATATGACATGTGTGCTTAAAAATTGTGGTAGTGTGGACTAAAAAACGCAAATGTGTGACAGATTTTTTTGACAAGTGGTGCGATTTTAGAAATATTTATGAAAAATTTCATAAAATGATAGATTCCATACGATCAGAGTTGCTTTTATTGTCGGAAAGCTGAGAATGTTGTTTTTGCATCATTTTTGTATGATAGTGTGGCACCTAAAACACAATTTCGAAGCGATTTTTTAAAGTCGGTCAGACTTCTGCAAGATTTTCTTGTGAATGAATCGTGCGATCGCGTAGGATAGTGAATCAGTGCCTTTACTAAATATTTTCTGTATAGCTTTTAATTTACACGAATATTGGCCAGTTACATTCAGAAATCCAATGTTCAATCACAGTTTTATATGAAAACCCCTTTTTTTATTTAATTTTTTCTTCTTATTTTTTAATTTTCTATCCAATAGGATAATTTTTATTTAGTTTTGAGAGGAGGACCTAAACCCGATTTAAGCTTTTGTTTATTGTGGAAATGCTTCTCTAAACTGCATTTGTTTCAAAATTAATTTGTAATATGTATGTAAATAAAAACAAATATATCAATACAAATAATAAATAATATTCTTGTTGTAAACTTGAGAACCAACAATTTACAATTAATATTAAAAAATTTAAAGTCAAGAGTGGAATGTTTAACTACCAAAAATAAAAGCTTGGAAGCTTTTTCTTCATGAAACATGTTACGATTTGGTATGTAAACCAGACCAGCCCCACTGAAAATTCCTTCGCTTAGGACACCTCTCTAAATATTGCCCAACTATGGGTATAATTATCCTATACTTTTACGTATTTTTAATTTGAACATAGATACCCCATAGATAGAATTGATTGAATTTAGGTTTGCAATAGCAACCAATAAAATTGCAAAACTTTTTATTGCATACAATTGCTGTTGAAAAAAATTTCCAATCAATGAAATTATTGCAAAACTTTAAGGTGCAATCAGAGAATTATTGGAAAATTGGAATCGATATGAAAAAAAAAGAATTTTTCTAATATATCGTCAGCTAAAACGTGATCTCATTTGACTTAATAAATTATCAGGTGGAATAGTAAATGAATTACTAAAACGGTGCATGAACTGAAAATTTTTTATACATTTTTGACAATTTAAAATGTATATTCATATGTTCCGACTGGTATGAAAAAATATACATACATATCGCTACCTTAATATAGAAAGGCCCTAACTGATTATTTTTTTTTAAATCGAGATTTTTTCATTTTTAGATACATTAAATGTTCTTCTATCGAAATATAAATAAAGCTCGATTTCAAAAAATAACGAGTTAGTAGTGCCTTTCTATATTAAGGTAACGATATGTACGTATTTTGATTAACATAATAGGACATACTCATATTTATCGAAAACTTTAAGCCACGTGCGTTTTAAACAGTCAGTGAATTTTATACTTTTATTAAACCATATTTAAAGTGCAAAAAATTGAAAAAGAAGTATTTGACATGGATAATTCAGATTTCGATAGCGATGATACTTCTCTGGACCCCACATACTTAAGTGATGATACAGCAACGTCATCGTATAAGGATTTAGGAGCAATTAATCGTAGATCACCAACTTCGTAAGTAAATTTTGTTATCTAAAGATGAGCTTAAACATAATCTGACTTATCGTGGTTGGCGTATTTCAAATACGACTACGACTGTTTGGTAATAGATTAAAGAAAAACTGTTGAAGTCTTCTTTAATCTATTACCAAACAGTCGTGGTCGTATTTGAAATACGCCAACCACGATAAGGCAGATTATGATTCATAATATTTAAAAATTATCCAATATGCAATTAAAAAAACATTAAAACTTAATTTAGCTTTAGAGAAAAAAATACTTCAAACGAAGCAATAAGTGGAATGAACTGCATTCTATTTAAAAAATTCTTCAGTATTATAGAAAAGAGAGAGAACACAAAGAAATTAAAAGGGTTAGGAGGAATAATTGCCCAATGTAGGATATGTTTTCAAAAAGTAAAAGGTTCATTACGTGTTAATTCCAACTTTATTCGTCACTTGAGAATTAAACACGCAAGACAATACGAAGAATATAAAAAAAATAAATCAAGTGGTTATGAAGACAATACGTTCAGAAATTTCGACAAAAGAGTTTTGATGTTTCTAGCCGCTACATTCAGTCCTCTCGGTATTGTTGAATCTCCTGAGTTTAGAAATTTATTTAAAGGATTTCCAGTAAAAATAAAAAGTAGACAAATTATGGCGAATATTTTAGAAGAAAACTATGCTTTGTGGGTATCAAATACGACGAAAGAGTTGAAAGAAATTTGCTATTTCTGCACTACAGCAGATGTCTGGTCATCTCGTGAAAGATCGTTTTTTGGTTACAGCTGCCACTATATAACACCAGACAAATTAGAAAGAAAACACCTTGCATTAGCGTGTCGGCGATTTACAGGATCACACACCTATAAAAAGATCGCTGAAATGGTGAAGCAAATCCATAGAGAGTTTGGAATAGATAACGAGAAGATTGTGCTCTCAATAACGGATAATGGATCTAACTTTTGCGAGGCGTACAAAGAATTTGGCGTATCAAGTTAAATATATTTAAATAATTCTTTTTGGCTTTGTTTATCTAACATTTCTGATTACATGTACATATGCTATGTATATATTGTAGAAACTATAGCAGGGGAAGAAACTGAATCGGACAATGATGTCGACGAGGAGACGGATGAGATTACCAACAGCAATATGATACTGCCAAATTATTTAAGATGCGCCAGTTATACTCTTAACCTTTTAGCAACCAGCGATTTTTTGAAAATTATAAAAAACAACGAAAAGATAAATTGTTGTCATCAACAAGCTTTCGCTCGGTAAAATTTGTATTCCTTAAATAATTTTATTTAACGCAAACATTTTAAATATTTAAAGTTGTTCTAACATATGGAGAAAATGCAACCGGCCGGAAGCAGCAGAAGTTATTCAAAGAGTTTTGTCTTCGACGTTGAAGACACCAACAGTAACTCATTGGAATTCACTTTACGATAGCGTGAAGTGCTTATTAAACCACAAAGACAAGCTTTTTAATTTGTGTACAGAGTTAGATGTTTCAAAATTTTCTTCTCAAGATATTGAGTATTTGGAAAGATATTTAAGTTTAATGGAGCCTGTGGCAAATGCTATCGAATTTTTACAAGAGCAGCAGCATATGTATTTTGGATATTTTATAGCAGCTATCATATCCTTAAAAGTCAAGCTCCAGAGGCTTTTGGAGAAAGATTGCCAAGAAGACCTAGCTGGAAGTCTAGTGAAAGCTTTAGTTCAAAGATTCGAGGTTTTTTTCAAAGGTATAAATTTTATTTATACTCAAAACTTTTATTACCAAAAAAAATTTAATAGGAAATGAGGAAGCAGAAGTGGTCTTACTTGCAGGCATGTCCCATCCAGCAGTCAAACTTCGTTTTTTGCCTATCTTGCAGCAAACAGCACCACATTTGACTATTGACGCATTGAAGCAGATGTTTGTTGGGCGTGCTTCGTCATACTGTTCGGTAATTGAAGAAAAAACTTCGCCGAAAATTATAAATGATACTGGATTTTTAGATTTCGGTGAAATCGATAGTAAGTAGTAAATACAATTTTTTTTAATTAAATTATTTCTCAATATTTTCGATATAAGGATCGTCAAAACTTGTTCAAAACGACTGTATACGTAAGGAATTAGATATGTTTTTGTTGGATACTGACACTTATTTGTGTTCTCTGAACAAATACCCGCTAATAAGGCAAATGTTTTTGAAATTTAACACGCCTTTACCTTCTTCGGCTCCAGTTGAGCGGCTTTTTTCTTTTAGCGGAATGATAGACGCTCCTCGCAGAAATAAGTTAAGTGATAGTAATTTTGAAATGTTTGTTTTGCTAAAATCAAACAATACTATGTAAATTTGTCATCTTATTTACTTTATCATTTTAACAAAGGTTGTGTTCGTAAATGCATCACTGCGCTGCAAATGGAAATTTAAATGTTCTAAACTGGTTCACTGAAGTAGATAACGCACAAATAAAAGTCAAATATGGTGTACAAACTTTATTACTACTAAAACAGATTATCAGCGAACTTGCACTTCATTTTAAATAAAAATTTTGCACGTATGATGCAGAACTGTGATGCATTTACGAACACACCCAAAATTATTACTTCTGTGGCAATAAGGAAATAGTGCTTAAGTGATACATATTTTACTGTTTTGCAGGAGAGCACTTTTTAGCGTTCAAGTCGATTTTCAGAAATTTATTTCTTTTACATTTAAATTGGGAAATTCTCTGTTAACCTTTATTATTTAAGCGAACATCGTTCTACATACTATAAGCACTACATTTATTTAAGTTCGAATATATTAAAGCATAACCTAAACGAGATTCTAAAAAAGATAATTCGTAAATCATAGTGCTATAACTTCCTGAAAAATTACACAAATTAATTGAGATTTTGACCAGGAGCGTTTTCGCATATGCAGATTACGGAGGTACCATTGACTAAAAATCTGTTTATCTCGACTTAGCACTTTTTCTTTTTTGCCACAGACTTATACCCCTTTTAGACACGGAAAGTTTACTTTGCAAAGTCTTTATTCAGCTGTGTGAAATACAGAGGGAGAAATACTATCTATTTCTGTCTTTCTCCCAGCTGAATTAAAAGCTTGCAAAGTAAACTTTCCCTATTTAAAAGAGGTATTATTAATTTGTTTTTATTTTCTTTATGAAGTATTACCTCTTTTAGACAGGGAAAATTTATTTTGCAAAGTCTTTATTCGGCTGTGTGAAAGACGGAGGGAGAAATACTATCTCTTCCTGTCTTTCTCCCAGCTGAATTAAGACTTTGCAAAGTAAACTTTCCCTGTCTAAAAGGGGTATATTACTTTTTAGCTTTAGTACAAAAACAATATAAATTTATTACATATGATATTTTTGGTAAAAATGCTATGTTAAAATAAAGTGATTGCTAGAAAAAAAAATCCAATATATTATATATTGCCTTTTATTTATTCTAATCAATAATTTTTATTGAAATATTGCTGATTCTAAAATATTGCAATACCCATATCTATACGTATGAATCTAGAACAAAATGTAGTTAAACTACGATTTTTTTCTTTTTTAAAAGCAGCAAAATTTTGAAGAGATGCGCACATTTTTAATTACGGGATCTTTACTTTCATCTAATCTTGTACATTTTGGATTTTGAGTAAGAGAGTCTGAAGATCGCTCCGATCAGCCATCTTCAAAAAATATCAACAAATACAATTTTTTTCTACTAAGCTTGTGTTTCAAAGGATGATGATTTTTTCGATTCGAAAAGTTCTCACATTCCTTACAGAAACGAGGCACTGATTTCAATATATTTCATTGTTTACCTTTTCAAGTATTTGTAATCAGTGTTTTATCTCTAAATTTTAGTTCTTCTTTGAATCAAGGCGAATTGACTTATATTACGTTTCCGTATACGTGCTTTGGGTCACAAAAGGAATGTTGCGCAAAACGAGTGTTTTGCCACTGTTCGAAAAACTCAAACAAAATATAGTTTTGCTCCAAAACATATCGAACTTTGTATAAAATTGCATTTTTCATATGATTATGAACACAACTATCGGTCATCCGATAATAGTGATTCACAAATTAGAAAAAAGTGATATATCCTGTTGTTATCTACCAAAGTAATTATTTTGAAAATTTTAGAAGTGAAAAATGAATTGTGTTCTGAAAAATTACATTTCAAAGTTATGGTAAGTGATAATTTGTGTTAATCTGGCATGTGATAAAAATCGCCCGATTTCATAAAGCGATAATATACTCCTTTTAGACACGGAAATTTTACTTTGCAAAGTCTTAATTCAGCTGGGAGAAAGACAGAAAAAGATAGTATTCTTTCCTCTGTCTTTCACACAGCTGAATTAAGACTTTGCAAAGTAAACTTTCCGTGTCTAAAAGGGGTAATAGATAAACAAGTATTCTGTAAATCTCACGATACAGTGAAATCAAATTTAAGTTTGAATAAAATATTCGAAACTTCGAAAACAGTGTGATTTGTTTTTTGAAGTCGATCGATTTCTATCGTATAGCAGAATATTAAAGTTTAATAATAATACCCCTCTTACACACGGAAAGTTTACTTTGTAAAGTGTTAATTCAGTTGAGAGAAAGACAGAAAGAGAGAGTATTCCTCCCTCTGTCTTTCACCCAGCTGAATTAAGACTTTGCAAAGAAAACTTTCCGTGTGTAAAATGGGTGTTATACCCCTTTTAAACGCGGAAAGTTTACTTTGTAAAGTTTTAATTCAGCTGAGAGAAAGACAGAAAGAGGTAATATTCCTTCGTCTGTCTTTCACACAGAAGAATTAAGATTTTGAAAAGTAAACTTTCCGTGTCTAAAATGGGTATAATTTTGAATACATGATCGCATATACATACATCCAGGCTGCCTAGAGGAGCGCCAGATTGCCGAACATCAATCGGGTTTTTATACAAATGAATACGCTTACGCTTATACATTTCTCTCGGTTTTCTCTCTGTGGGTAGCTCTAACATATGAAAGAGAGTAAAATGTATGCTGTGCCGAATGCTTATGAGAGATTGAGTTGTGTAATAAAGAGCATAACGGCACTTCGGACTGGGCGGACTTTTGCTTGTCTCTGGTATAAATAAACATTAACTTTTGCAGTGCGATTAAATTTCTTTCAAATTGAATTAAGTGATTATTGTAAAAGATAAATGTTTTTGTGTAAAAATTTACGGCCTTATGTATAATCAATTTTTGACATGAAGTTAGCATAAGTCACAAAATCGAACTACGTGTTGACTAGTTCCTCTATACAATTTGACATTAAAAATCACCTTAAATAAAATTTATTATTTGACATATTGTCAGAAATGTACATAAAATAATTAAAATTTATTTGCTGGTAGTTTAGCATGTCTATATACGTATTTCATTGGCGCTTGAACCAAATCATCAGTAGACTTTAACCACAAATTTTAAACAGTCACAAACCTCTTACTTTATGCATAGACTTTCAAAAACTATATGAGAATTCATAAAATAATAATACTTTTGAAAATCACAAAAGAAAAAATAAGCTTAGTAGGCTTTGAAACTGATACAAAACCCAGCAAATAATTTATATCCAGGTGAACTCATTTTATTTTTCTACATCCTTATACAATTAGAAATCCATTGGATAACTATAAAAGTATTTACAAGGCTAAATGAAAAATAAAACATTAATTGAACTTTGAATAAAATTTATTATTTGACATATTGTCAGAAATGTACATAAAATAATTGAAATTTATTTGCTGGTAGTTTAGCATGTCTATATACGTATTTCATTGGCGCTTGAACCAAATCATCAGTAGACTTTAACCACAAATTTTAAACAGTCACAAACTTCTTACTTTATGTATAGACTTTGTATCAGTTTCAAAGCCTACTAAGCTTATTTTTTCTTTTGTGATTTTCTAAAGTATTATTATTTTATGAATTCTCATATAGTTTTTGAAAGTCTATGCATAAAGTAAGAGGTTTGTGACTGTTTAAAATTTGTGGTTAAAGTCTACTGATGATTTGGTTCAAGCGCCAATGAAATACGTATATAGACATGCATAATGTAGTTTTTACACACGATTATATCCCAGAGTGATTTTTAATGTAAATTTATGCCAATTTTTTAATATACATAGGGCCGTTAGTAATTTATGTGCTTTAATACACATACATATGTACATATGTATACGTCTATATATAAAAAAACAAAGCAAAAAGATTCGATTTTCCCATAAAAATGAGGCTGTTCCTGCTTTCTACAAACAAATATGTATTTAAAAAATATAAATTTGTGATATCTGAAAACACATGCATACATACTTACTGCCTTATTCATAAAAAATATTTCAGGTTTATTAAGCGCTTATTTGACATATTTCTATGGGAAATTTGTCAAATAAACCTTTAATAAACCTAAAACATTTTTTATGAATTAGACCGTTAATATTTATGCTTCTTAAGCCTCTTTATAATTTGTGATTATTTTTCTAGCTTTAAAGATATCAACTAATATTTCCAAAAAGGAAAAAAGTAAGAAAAAATTGTGGTCTTCTCGGGAAGAGTCCATACTTTGCGAGCTTTGGGCGAGCAAAATAGATATGCTACGGGGGGTAAGGAAAAATTCCTATATTTTGGAGGAAATGCGCTTGGAATTGGAGGATATGGGTGCAATTGTGGTTTCCGTAGAGGAAATTAGAAGCAAATTGCATAATCTGACCACAAAATATAGGTATATGTTGAAATTTTACAGATAATGAAAAAAAAAATTAATAATTTCACTTTTACAAATATTAGGAAGGAAAAAGAAAAAGGCGGTACTGCCGGCGGTTCACCATCACTATGGCGAATGTACTCGAAAGTGCATAACATTTTAGGGTCGCATAAAAAACGCAATCTGAAAGACGTTGTGGAAGAAAGTATACCAGGTATGTGCTTTTTCCTCCTTTTACACATAAATTACGATATACATACATATGTACATACATATGTAGCAGATATCGCTCATTTAGTCAAACTAGTTTGCAACGTGTTTATATTTGTATGAATTTTTTACGCAATATGAATAACGATTTGAAGATTAATTCTGCATTCTTATGACATTGTTTGACTAAATGAGCGATATTTAAAATTACAAAAAAAATATATATATATTCATTAATATGTAATATTTAATTATTTTAGAAAACTCTGATACTCTGGATTCAGCTGTGTATACTAACTTGGAGGTTCCATTAAGTGACTCCCAATCTATGGATGAGGATGATTTACCATCAACGTCGCAGAGTTACAAGGACATCGCCTCGTCCTCACCAGTTCAGACATCTGCACCACGCAATACTGCAAAGAGACGCACAAGAAGAGACTATTTATTGCAGAAAATATTAACAAAAATAGAATCTATAGAAGAACGTGAAAAGAAAGGTAGAACAGAACAAATGAAATGGGCAGAAAAAATATATAGTTTAGAAGAAGAAAAGAAAAAACTTTTAGAAAAGATGTCAAGTGACAATGATGAAATTAAAAAAGAGCTATTAAATTTGTTAAAAAAATAGAGGATTTTTTTAAATAATAATAGTTATAATAATAATATGTAATAATAATAATATTACTACTATGATCACACTGTGCTAGAATCGGAAACTTTTTCTGTAATAAGCGGGGCACCCAGCATGTAAAGCTAATTCCAGTGAGTGCTAAGCTTTTTTAGGTTAGCTCTTGTTTAATAAATAATTAAGATTGCAAATTATGCATAAAAGTCTGAAAACCAAAATTTTTCCAGGTGCGATAATTTTTATATCTATATGTATTATTTAAAAACATATTATTGATAAAAATGGGACCTAAAATAAGAAGAGAGGTGTTTCAGCACACCCGATTAGAGCTATGCTGCTTGATGTCAAATTCGCCGCAAATATTTCAAGACTACCATTTAGTTCCCATTGTTTTCTTTTATATTTAGCTGCGTAAAATTAGTGTACAATACAAAAACAAATTGAGCAATCGTTCTCATTGTTTTTGTTTCACTCACTTCAAAGAACGAAACAAAGAAAAATCAAACATTTTGCTTCGTTTTTTTTCGTACTCTGGCTTTAAGTGCAAAAAAATCAAAACAAAAATATATTTATAACTGTAAAGGCTCAGTTAGCTGACTGTAATAGAATGTAACTGCAATGGAATCAAACAGCTGATCGATACTGTCATGTGAAAAGTAATGTATATACATTTTCATTACTTTTCACATAGCAATATCGATCGGCTGTTTCTTACCGTTGCAGTTACATTACATTAGAGCCGGCTAACTGAGCCTTAAGAATCTGTATACTACTTTTCTCATAACAATATCGATCAGTTGTTTCCTGCAGTAGCAGTTACATTCCATTGTAATCGGCTAACTGAACCTTAAAGGTGGAAGTACATACAAAGCGTTACGAGGCAACGCTTTTCTGGCTTGTTAAACGTTTAACGCTATACAAATGGAAAGTTACACAACACGCTTTTGAGGTTTTTTTAGTTGTAAAATTTAAAGCCTTTGACGGCTATTTTTGTGGTCTTGCATTTACGACGTATTTTTCTTTAAACATTTAATGCATTTTTTATCCATTGTTTAATAAAAAACTTAATTTCTAATCATTTTTGTGTATGTTAGCTTATGAATCTGGCAACACTAGCTGTCATTTTGTATACAACGCGTGAAAGTTGAAGAATGTTCAACTTTTTGCGAGGTACGCGCGTCGCGAGCTTCTCTATGTAACTTGCCTTATGAAAACACACAATTTCATAGAGCGCATATATATATATATATATATATATATATATATATATATATATATATATATATATATATATATATATATATATATATATATATATATATATATATACATATGTATATAATTGGCAGAAAACTGTGAAAAATACGTTCTTAAGGTACTTTTAACCCTAATTTTCAATCCTAATTATTGTTTAAATAAGAGCTAACCTAAAAATGGTTAGCACCACAGAAATCAGAGCACTCCAATGAGGTTTACCCACCGGGTGCCCCACTTGTTATATTTTTGTACTAGCACAGTGTTATTATTGTTAGTGCATACGTAAATTGTTTAAGGCCCTGGAGCAAGGCATAATTATTATTATTTTGTAATATGTATTTAGTAATAGTCCTGTAAGTAGTTTACCCTTTCATTTTTATTTTAATTAAGTTTATTTTTTCTGTTGTATACTTTATTGTATTGCTTTTATAAAGGTTCAATAAAATAAAATATGTCTGTATACTTAATCTTAACTTTTAATACTATAATTTGATTAACTTCGCGCTTTTAGAAGTTGATTTTACTCCATTTTTCGAAACTCAAGTTTATTATTGTTTCGACGTTTTGAGATTCTGAAGTCCATAGGGATGCATGTACATATGTATGTGTGTGTGCGTGTATGTATGTAAACGTCTCATAACGCATTCCTAAAGATATTGAGCTCACCTAGATGTCTGTCGGTTCGGCAGATTTCGTAAATTTTCGAATATAAAATTTTACAAGACTTTTTCTTAAACAAATACTTAACTTACTAACTTAATTAGTTTAGAATCTAATCAGCTCTTAACCTCAAAAAGACTCAAATCGGGTGATTCGTTCGGAAGATATCGTTGACGAAAATTTTCGAAAAAAAAATTTTAACAGCTTTTAAAGTCTTCGTCAAATCGATTTTAGATATTCAATAATTTTTATAGATTTGAAAAGGGTATCTGATGTCTCAAATTTTACCGAAATCTGTATATTAGCGGGAAGTTTCAGGAATGGCTACAAGGTCAACCGACTCCCATTTTTTTTTAATATTTTACAAAGCCATAACTTTTAATTAAAGAATACTTGCAATGTATAATAAACGTTTGACGTTCGGTATTACTTCTCAAGTCATCTAAAATTATTTTCTCTTGAGTCGTCTTGAGCCGTCCTTTTTCTAAATTTTTTAACTCTACCATCAACTTTCTGTTAATTTTGTTCAGGTAGTGAGGAGGCCGCAACATGATTGTATCACAATATTCCTCTCAATTCCTCTGACGATCCGACGAAAGCGACCCTTTAGACGACAAAGTGCAATTGAAAGGATAGGGCTTCAGAAGGTTTTTTGAAAATCGAAAAGTTAAGTCTCCAATAATATAAACTAGAACATTTACTTCATATAAATGCATATATTTTTGGAATTATTCACTAAAAGTTTCAGCAATAATTTTTCATATATTATGAGAATCATTGCATCTTCATGGGAATCCCACGTTTATATATGAAAGCGTATATCGACACCATAAGTGTATTTACATTAAATACATTACAGTACGACTTTGTAGAATCAATATATTATGAGATTCTCTCCGTGCTTAAAAAAAGAACATAAGTCTGTTGTAGGTACATATGTATGTATGTATTTTTCATATGTAGACGGATACTCGCGATACATGAACACAAATAGTAAAATCGTTGAAGATTTTAGATTTAATTGTATTCTGTAAACATGTTAGTTGTAAAATAAACTCTCTTGAATTATTTTATGTATAAGAAAAAATTATCAGCAGTTTATACTAGAATGTCGAGTTGTCTTGTAAGTTTCTTCACCAAATGTTCTTGTATAACCAACTTCTATACTTCAATAACCTTTTAATGATTATTAAAAATTTTCTCTATTTTATTTTAAATCATCTCTGATTTTGGCGTTACACATTTTTTGCTCTTCATTTTAAGATAAATTCAACAAAGGCTTAAACACGTCTTTAAAAATGGAAAAACTTATAAAAAGATCTCCAAATTGGGAACAGAATGAAAAGGTACACAATAATATGCTTGAAATAGA
Source organism: Tachina grossa (assembly GCA_949987645.1). Lineage (NCBI taxonomy): Eukaryota > Metazoa > Arthropoda > Insecta > Diptera > Tachinidae > Tachina > Tachina grossa. The sequence continues at coordinate 36,033,446 of OX465275.1, forward strand.
ATTGCAGAGTTATACTATGAAGGCTTTTTTCAGGATCTGCTGTTCAAATTGGTCTCAGACAAGATGGATATTATAGAAGATCCGAGAATTGACACAAACACAAACAAAAAGAAAAAAGAGGCTTGGACTGCTCTCCATCTTCTTTTTAATTCAGTTTCGACACGCAAGCGAACATTAGATCAAATTCAAAACCAGTGGCGCAAGACAAAGTCAATGGCAAAAATAAAAGGCTCTACATACAACAGCGATCCCGTCCCAAAACCTTTGGGTGGCGTGGAGGAAGAATTGGTTCCCCTGTTACCCAGACATTTAGAGGTTGACACCAATGATTATGACAGCAATTTACCTTTAAACTCACCGAAAATGTGCACAAATCTTTTCGACGACTCAAAAATTAATCATGAAATTTTTAATAACGAAGACGATACATCAATGAGGATGCCAACAGATTCCAAGAAGAAGAAAAACATAAAATGTCAATGCGGAATTGAAAATGAAAACACAAAAAGAATGAAGCTCTTGGATCTAAGTATCAGACAAAAAGAGCTAGAAATAAAATACTTGGAAGAAAATCACAACATGCAAAAAAGACGACACGAAATGCTTGAAATGCAAGAAAAAGAGGAACATGTATTAAGAGCATCAAAAATTAAATTAGAAATTGAAAATTTGAAGAAGAGCGGGTTTTTTACTTAATGTTACTATAATCTATATAATTAATAGGCGAACATGTTTTTTGTAATCCCTTTTACGCCGGTACCACTGCACCGATTTTAAAAAGATTTATATGGTTTTAAAGGATTTTTCATACAGATGTGCAGAAGCTATATTTTATTGAAATCGGTTCAGTATTTTGGGAGCTATAAGCGTTTAAAGTTGCTACTACTACATGCACACATATTATACACGCATTTATTAGCTTACAAGTAAAAAAAGAAACAAAACATGATGTGTGTATGTGTGTGGGTATGTAGTATTTCTCTTGATCTAACATTTTTTTCTGGCTTATTTGTTGTTGTATGAAAGCCATAATACTTAAAGGAAGAGATTTGAATAAATTGAACTAACTTGGTTGAAGGGATTTTGTTTACGTTTTTTTAATTTCATGTATTATTTAATTATGCTTGCATATGTATGTAAGTTTGTGTGTGGCTGTGTTTTAATGAATTTTTTATGACGTTTAGATACATTTTCTTTGAATCTTAAATTATTTACATTTTGATTATAGAATACGGACGAGTGTGTCGTCCGTTTGGTATATCTAGTTTTAATTAATCTACGAGTAGTTTGTGTCCCTAATTATTTTAAAACTCAATGCAAAGGAAAAATATAAATTCTATAGTTTATAAATCAGAAATCAATACTTGTACTCCTATGATGATGGATTTGACCTTTGTAAACTATAGAATTTGTCATCTTACATTCACCCTTATCGGGAATAAAAGGCGAACAGTTTATTCACGGGAAATATTTCCCGTGAACAAAAAATGGTGAACAAAATTAGAAAATAGTATACTAACACAACAACAACGCAAACATTGCCGATCACAATTTTAGGGAAAGGGAACACTTTTCACGTGAACTTTTATTCCCGATAAGGGTGATTCTGTTGTGCTTTAAGATAATTGAACCTTTTATTTTTTAAATTAAATTTCGAATGTGAGCTTTTCCTTTTTGCAAAACGAAGTATTTTTGTTTTTATGTATTCTGTGATCAGAATAAGTTTTATTTTTTCTTACAATGAAAAGCATATAAAATACAAATCTAAATAGCCTCAAATAAAATTTTCGCATATTCAAAAATTTTGTTGAATGTAAACACAGCGAGACCTATTTTCTTCATCTTCGTTGTCATCCTGAACATTTTCAATAGCTGATTCATAATTTTGGACATCACATTCATCTGTAAAAGAATAAAGAAAAATATTTTATATGCAGACATTCATAACAGATTTAATGGAAAACCTTGTAACAGGAGGAAGAAAAAAAAAATAAACAATTTTTCAAGTGATAGTAGTTGGCTGTTTTGATCTTTTTTAATAGTTTTAACCTTTTGAGAATAACGTGTTGTGATATACATATAGGCATATTCTGGAAATCACAAGATTTCAAATCAAAAGAAAGTGTCTTCAATTTTTTCATAATTTTATAAACTCTTTCGTAGAAAATTGCTCCTTTTTAAATAAAAATTAATAAAAAGATATTAAGTTATTCTTTTAATTAATTTATTGCGAATTTCAAAATAAAGTGATTGAAAAAATAACCAAGTGATTTTAAATCGACAGGCATTTAACTGACCGGTTTAAAATTACAAAAATTCAAAAAGTTTTGCGTGCAGAAACACATTTCTTGTGATTTCAAATCACTTTCACAAAAAGTGATTTTCAAAACATGCTTGATAATACTCAATAATAAACAAAAACACAGGGGGCAAATTAAGGCATTCGATCGAACGAAATTTTAAAATATTTCCATTTAAACTATTTGAAAAAATTTTGAAATATTTTTAAATTTCGGTCAATTTCGAATGTCGCAATTTGCCCCTGACTATATTTTTTATTAGTTTTTAATTTAAGCTAACGATATGTACACACGCACATATTTCATAACTCTATGTAAATTTAATCTTACCAAAATTTTCCTCTTTATACATAATCGACAAGTTGTGAAGAACAGCAAGAGCCAAAATTAAAACTTTTCCGTTGCTTCTGGAAATTCGCATTTTATCCGAAAGAATGCGAAATCTGTTTTTCCAAGCCCCGAAAAGTCTTTGTACTACATTTCTTGTTCTAATATGCATTTCGTTGTAAAGTATTTCTTTTATATTTTTTGGGTTTTCTACAGGCGTAAATAAATAGTTAGTGCACTTGTAACCACCGCACCCTATTAATCGGCCAATAAAAGCACCTTCCTCAAATCTCTCTCTTATTTTACTTTCGTTAAATATTCTGGATTCGTGTGTGCTTCCTCTCCAGCAGGCAACAATATCTGTTATTTTAAAAGAAGCATCACAAACAACCTTGATATTTAAGAAAATTAAAAAAAAAATTATTTCGTTTATTATTTATACATACGAGTATGTATGTATGTGTGTTTGTGGACAATACCTGAACGGTCAGAGATAATTGGGCCTCGTCGCTTCCTACAGGTTTCATACCAATGTGGGTGCAGTCAATAGCACCTATCACGTTTTTAAATCCAGCAATTTTTTCAAATTTCCCCATTGTGGCGATTTGTTCCTCGGCAGATGTTGGCATTTTAATAAAATACTTGGCTTTTTTCGCAAACGCCTGGGCAACTTTTGCACAGATTCTACTCATTGTGGATTGGGCGAAACCATGGTAATCCGCGCAGTCATCTTGTAAAGTGTTGCGGCCCCAACATCTTAATGCTGCCAACACTTGTATTTCTGGCGAAATACTACCACCATTTTTTGTACCTTTTCCTTTAAGGTCAGTATACACTAGGCTTATCAATTTTTTGCTGTTTTCTTTTGAAAATCTATATTTTAAGCGAAATTCTTCGTCTGTGTATTCCAAAAATGGGTTTGTTCTTTTTTTGTAAATTTTTTTGGTCCGATGACTGGATCTCAAATGCTCCAAATTATCTAGCAAGTCTAAAGTGTCCATTTTAACTTTTCGCACACGTACACATTTTTGAACTTCTTCTTTTTAATGCAATATTTTTGACAAAGAACTTGCTGTTTTTTAAAAGTTCACAAATATTTGACAGGACGTTCACAAGACTTTAGCAGTTTGTTATCGGTAGTTTAATTAGTGTGCTATAATTAAACTTCATGTAAATTTTTCGCAACACATAAGGCTGGTAGTACTTATATAACAATTTCTCAAATTGCGCATAACATTTTTTTTTGATATACATACATACATAAAATAAAAATAGTACATGTGATATTAAAATAAATATTTCTTCAAGCTTTTTTGGAAACACTCTTCTTTTAATCTTGGAGTGTTTAATGGACGAAGATGAAAATTTTTTATTGTTTATGTTTAAAAATAAAAAAAACTAAGTATAAATTGAGACAAAAAAATTGCAGGAGGTTTAAAGTGTTTAAACAAATAACATTCAAAAATAATATCGCCAAAAATGTTTACAAATATTAAATAGGGAAAATTGTTAATTTCTTAAATTAAGTTATTAAAAAAAAAGTTGCACTCTTTGAAGATAAAAAAAGACCAAATGTCGGTTTTTATTGTTATAATTTAAATGGCCCACGAAAACTATAATTATTCGAACCACCAAGAAACAAACTACATTGAACTGCAAAGTGTAAATCGAGGTATGGTCAATATTCATTGTTTCCAAAAATGTTGCTTACTTGTTATTGTCAAAAATTCCTGGACACTAGTGTTTCGTGTTTCAGCTGGATACGGTAATCGCTTTATGAAAATATATGCAAACTAGAACATACATACATATGTATATTTGCTTTTTAAATTAAATTGAACATAATAAAAAAGATTTGCATGTTGGAAAATAAAACGATCTTACTGATGAGTTCCTTAAGTAGCAGCGAAACGCTAGCGTCTAAGAACGCTTGCAAATAAGAAGCAAACAATATTATTAGTTATAAATGAACAATATTTTTATTTTTTCAGGAACTCTCCAAAATAATGAAATTCTTATCGAGCTTAGGAATTTAAATAATCGCATCAATAGTTTAGAGCAAACCCACGCTAAATTACTAGAAAATTTAACAAATGAAATAGCAACATTGAGGAATGAAGTAAGAGAATTGAAATCGGTTTCTGAAGAAGTGCCGACGAATTTGCTTCCAAAGCTCCCAACTGAAGATTTGAAGTCTTTCAAATTGTTTTGCGAAGATTTAAAAAACGATGATGTGTGCGTGCAATTAGTAAGTACATATGTACGTGCGCTTATTAACAATGCAAGGTAATTAACATATGCACTACTTTTCAATTTTTAGAAATATTTGTTGGGAAAAGTTCCAGCAGTTGATCCGCCAAATTTTATAAGAGGTGCAATAAAACAATTGATGGTTGACGATATAGCAACAGAATTTTCCTGGAGAGGAACAAACGAAAAAGAGAGCATCCAAAAATTTATTATTATATCGATTATAAGAAGTGTGTTTATAACTGTTACAAATTAACTTGATTAATTACGTAAATATTTTTGTAGATCTTTGCCATTCAAAATTTCCAATGATTGATGACGGAGTGATTAACAAGACATTGCAGCAACATTTTGTCCATGCCAAAGATAGGATTGAGAGACGACGAAAAAAGAATTAATTTTCAAATTAATACATACATATGTACATATACATGTATGTTCATCTGACCTGTCCAGTGTAGCACCAGAGTGCCGAACAGCAATTGGCTTCTAATACAAATGAATACACATACGTCCAGGCTGTTAAAACTCGCACCAGAGTGCCTAACATCAATCGGCTTTTTATTCAAATGAATACACATACGCTTATACATTTCTCTCGGTTTTTTCTCTGTGGGCAGCTCTGACATACGTTACTTAATATATTACTCTCGTATTTCTCTCAATGGCCAGCTCTGATGTACATATAAAAATACACATCTATGTACAAAACGTTTTTATGTTACTAATAATGTGGGTACATTTCTTTTTTTCTTATGCAGATTATAGACGTTAACACAAATCGTATAAGTATAAAATTAGTAGTGTCTATCATGTCGTACTATTGAAATAAAATAAATATAAATTGTTGCTTTTTATGAGCGGAGCTAAGCACGAAATTTAATAATATCCATACTCTGCATTAAAGTTTCTTTTGTTTTTTTTTTACTATGAGTTATTTTTGTTTGTTTTAAAATTTAATAATTTTTATTTTATTACGATATGTATCAAGCTTAATTAAGGTGTTTTAATTTGTCTTTTTCTCTTTTTTGAAATAATTATTTGAAAAACGTTTTGAATTTCCTAAAATTTTTTACAAATGCTCAATATACTCGTACATACATATATCTAAAAAAAATATAAAAAACCTTAACATTAATGTATGATTAACTTTAAACAGACACCATTTCACAGAAAATTGCCTATTAAATTTAACGGAACAAATTTTTTTAATATACATATTTATATTGGGTGCATTCATAAGACGTAGCTGTTGGCACAATCGTTGAGTGTTTGTCTTAAGCTACGGTCACACTTATCAAACATTTGCCCCAAAACGCATAACCAACAAACACTAAAGAAAAAAGTTTTGATCTAGACACTTGTTTATCATATAAAACAGTTTCGAACACAACTAATAGACAATGTCATAGAATCCAACAATATTGGATACTCCTTAACTTTGCGAATTTTTGTCTGAATTGAAAAACTTTTCATTGGCATTTAGTGGTTGCGCTTTTTTGGGCAAATGTTTGACAAGTGCGACCGTAGCTTTAGAAACGCATAGTTGAGTAGTTCCGCTCCACTCAACAGTTGAGTAATTTTCCATCACAAAATTTTTTCGCTACCTATAGTCAACATGTGCTCAGTCTAAACAGCTGATCGAATAGAGTTATGTTTTTTCTATGCTTTGTTAGGTGGCAGGAGAAAATATTTCTTAAATTTTACATTAAAAATGCGATGAAGAAACGAAATAAAGATATAAAATTAAATTTATCAAGCCGTTTCTAAGACGTAACTGTTGGGGCCAACAGTTGTCAACAGTTTCACAACTTTTTAGCTCAACAGCTACGTCTTATGAATGCGACCATTGTTTTGCTCCATCGTACTACAATTGTTGAAAGCTTCTTATGTAATGAAAGAAAAAAAAACATTTTGAGAGTTTTTCTATGCACATACGAAATTTGTTAGACTCTCAAAATTTGCTTTGCAAAGTCTTGAGTTTGTAGAAAGGGATCTCTTTGCTCCAATTGTCTTTTCCTGTGAAAAACCCATCCTAGATTTTCTCAAAATTTTTTTTAGTTGACTAATAACGATTTTTTTAATTAAAAGAAACAATGAAAAAGCATTTTTCAGATTCTAAACTGTAACGTTGGCAAACCGTTTTGCTTTCCCAGTGCTACTATTTTTGTACGGTAGGTAATTTACAAATATTACAAATGTATGGTACCTTAAGCTGTTCGATGTGTAACAGTTTAATAAATGGAACGATTAAGTTTCAATGTTCACAATATGATAAGTTGTGCATATATCCCTTAAATCAAAATACTAATTCTTCACCTATTTAATTCGGCTATGCTGACCTCCAGCTATCCTACTCATTTTAAGATTTCCAGAGTTGTTCCTATTGAAAAAAAGGATCAAGACAAAGCTTAGAAAACTATCGGCCTATCAGTATTTTACCGTGTTTATCTAAATTATTAGAAGTTATTTTGAAAAATCAACTACTGGAACACCTAAACTCAAATAATCTCCTCGATAATTGTTTGTATGGATTTCGAAGTGGTTGTAGCACATCTTCTCTGCTATTAAGCTTAACTGAAAGCATTCGTAATAATTCCAATAACAATAAAATATCTACTTTAATATCACTTGACCTTAGCAAGACTTTTGACACAGTCAACTACACTATTTTAATTCAAAAACTCTATTACCAGTTCAAATTATCTAGATCTGCATGCAAATTGTTGTACTCCTATCTAACAGGCAGAAACCAATACGTTAGTAATGGTAGCTATAAATCTTCGATTTTACCTTGTACCAGTGGTGTACCACAGGGTTCGATTCTTGGACCACTTCTATTTCTAATACATATGAATGACTTTATTCACAATATTGGTTCAACGCAATGCAAGAGTTTTCTCTTCGCTGACGACATAAATTTGGTATTCACTGGTGAAAAACAATTTCTCGATTGTCATGAGGAAACTATTAATTATATATTGTCGTTACTTTCAAATTGGGCGTTCCGCAACGGTTTAAATTTTAATCCTGCTAAGACGAAAGCATTAGCAGTAGGATCAGGAAATTGCAATCATACATCTATTAAAGTTATTTTTGATGGTGTCTGTGTACCTTTTGTAAGCGACATGAAATGTCTAGGTCTGAATATTGACAGTAATCTATCTTTTGAGAAACATATATCTAGTATTGCTTCTAAGGTATGTTTTACACTGAAATCGTTATATAGTCTCAATTGTCACCTACCTACAAAAATTAGGTGTAATTTAGCACACTCTCTGTTAATGTCTCACATTATTTATTGCCTCGAAGTATATAGTGGCTGCTCATCGTCAAATATGAATCGTTTGAAACTGATATTCAATCGTATTATAAGATATATTTTTAAACTAAGAATTTTCCAACGCATATCTGATTACGCCAAAATATTTTTAAAATGTTCCTTCTCCAACTTTGTGAAAATAAGAACTATGATTGCTTTTTATCACATTATTAAAGCTAATTCAAACTCTAGTTTATCTGATATATTTCGTTTTTCAAGATCAATACGCAACCCCCAACTGACAATACCAAATATAAATAACTCCACATTTAAAAGATAATTTTTAATAAGAGTATGTAGGATATATAATGACCTTCCCACCGACAAAAGTTCCCTCGATCACTCTATCTCTAGCTTTAAACATAAATTATACAAAGTTTATGAATAATCTAGTTTTCAGTACCCAGAATAAAATAATAAATTTGATTGTCAAGGATTATATTAATAGTACATACTTAGTATGTAAATATATAATATACATATATAAATATATAATATATATAAATATATAATATATATAAATATATAATATATATAAATATATAAAATATATAAATATAATAAGTTATAAATATTTTTTATGTTAACTTTTACTTCAATATATGTATCACACACGCGGTTAGAAATAAGTTCATCACTTTTTGTACATTTTAATCATATATGGCCCTATGGGCTCGATTAATTAAATAAATAAATTGAAATTGAAATCATAAACAGTCACAACTCAAAAAATTTCAGATTCTGAGTAGTGGCAAACTACTAACAGTACTGTACAAATGACGCAAGTTTTAAACATAAAAACAAGAATAAAGGTACATATTTCATATTCTTCAAAAAGACTATTGCAAAAGAAATTGTCGCGGTCGTTAGTTTTGTTCAGGTAACTTATTTACAAAAAGCAAAATCACTTTGAGCATTTTGATTTGTGACTGTTTATGATTTAGTGTGCGATATGTATATAATTTTAGCCAAATATAAAATATTTCGCAGTCGTAAAGCAGCTCTGGGCGAGTCAACATCACGCGTCGTTGGCAATTATTTCTTAAATGCAACCAGGCCACTGTTGTTTATTGGCCTTCGAGAGTTTTGCGTCTCACTCGCACTGGTTGACTGATCTGCCACGGACTACAGTGTAATTTTGCGGTTCTTTTGCGGAATTTCCTTAACAACCACTTTGCTACTTCCTATGTGAAGGCAAAGGTCGTGTAAAGTCGCAAGAACATTTTTAAGAATACTGTTAATAACATCATGGACATATGGTCTTAGTCACCCGTCCATTTTTGTGCAACCATATTCTGCAAATTTACTTTGTAGAATATCTGCTATAAATAAATAAAATATTTCGTTGTCCAAAAAAAAAATTAATGTTTTATATGCAGTCAGATGCTTCACTCTAAATAAAACAAAAAATAGTATATGTGACAGAAGATTGGGAAATAAGAAATAAAAGGTACATGAATAAAATAATTGTCCTGACCCATTAGTTAAATCTTTAAAGTAGCCCCATAATTTTTAAATGTGTTTAAATTTCGCGGTATCCAAAAATTTTGTAAGAATTTACTGTTGTAGTTTATTTCATAAAATTTTTTCACATTTGTTTACCAGAGATCCTGTTGACGCTATATGTGCCTCATACATTTCTGGTTTTAAACTGTTATTGATTCATATTTATTATTGTACTTTTCAATTATTAATTCCATTATTGAATAAAAATAAACTAAAATATTATTAAATCTTGATAGAAATCTAATGAGCAAATTACTTTGGAAAAAAATATATTTTAGTGATGAAACAAAATATCCGATAACATTAACGATAATCATGACACAATAATACAGATAGCCGCGAATCTACAACAAATAAAACAACATTGATTTTTATTGCTGTCATAGACTACTTAATTCATATTCTGTGATTGCTGTTTTGTGATTGACAAGAGAGGAAAACAATATACATGTACTTGCGTTTTCTCTTGGCTTTGCAAAGCATGTTTGGATTAATACAGTTTTAATAGGCACTGTGCGCGTGTGTTGGTAAGACAAAAACACCATTTGGCAGATCACATCACTAAAACAAGCAAAACAGCTGGCGCTTCGCGGTTACCTGTATTATTGTATAATGACGATAACTGTTCATAAAAGGGTACATCCATGATACAATTATACTAGGTACATGCACGACTACAACAAAAATACAACACCAAAAAACACATATATTTTGTTGGTATAAACAAACGAATAATTGTCAGAAACAGATGCCTTTTGTTTTTAAAAATAACAATTACAGGGTAAATAAAGTACAATTGCAGACGCGGCATTCCTGCATGATTATAGTTATACAGTGTTGCCAATCTGTGTGTAGTCAGACAGTGTGTAATTTCTACTCACATGTGTAGGCCATGTAATTAAATTCTTGTATAATCTGTGTGTAATTCTACTTTTGGTTCTATTTTTATTTATTTTTGTTTTAATTTTCACCTACACAAAAGATGTGTAGTGTAATTTTCTTCGATGTGTAATTGGAGACACAGCCATGTGTAAATTCATTGGCAACACTGTAATCATTTTATTCACACACATACACTAACATTTTCGCAGCTTGTAAACAAAGTTTGACAACTATTTGCAATGTATACATTAACAGACTGGGCTTGTGCATGTACCTGTTATAATTGTATCATGGGTACATCCCTACAAGATATGAATGACTGAAACCATGATACAATAGTACAGGTAACCGCGAAACGCCAGCTGTTTTGCTTGTTTTAGTGATGTGATCTGCCAAATGGTGTTTATGTTTTACCAACACACGCGCACAGTGCCTATCAAAACTGTACTAATACAAACATGCTTTGCAAAGCCAAGAGAAAACGCAAGTAAATGTATATTGTTTTCCTCTCTTGTCAATCACAAAACAGCAATAAAAATCACTGTTGTTTTATTTGTTGTAGATTCGCGGCTACCTGTATTATTGTATCATGACCAGCGTTGCCAGGACCAAAAAAATTTTGTAACCAAAATACAAAATAAAAGTAACCAAATGCAAAAAAAGTAACCAAAATTTTTATGTATTTAAAATACTGTTTTATTTGTACTTCAGTTGAAAAATATACATACAATAAGCAATAAGCAATTTTGCAATTTTGCTTGAAATCAAGTGTAAAACAAGTGTTATTCAAGCCAAACAATCAATAAATAAATCAATAGCATTCTCCAGTGAAAACGGAACTTGAACTTAATGCGAACAATTCAGTTGTAGTACAGTGTAATTCAAGCCTTGAATTATACTGCAATTAAGCCTTGTATTACAATTGAATTCAAGTGTATTTCAAGCTGCAAAAGCAAGGCTTTTAAAATAGAAAGCAAAATGCAATTCCTTTGCTTTCTAATAATTATTTTCTGCAGATCTGCCTTCGCTATTGTTTTTACGTTATACTCACCTTTGTTTTCCAAATTCACTTTTATTTATTTGTTTTTGATATTTTCACCACAATTTCAGTTTAATAATAAATAAATTACGTATTTGACAAGGTTTGAACATATATGTATGTTGTTTGATTTTTTATTTAAAAAATATTTTCAAACTTGAAAATTACTTGAAAAAATGGTTGAACTCAACTTTGTTTCCAGTTCAATTTCAAGTGCTTGAATTTTAATTTTTTGAGTGCTTATTGGGAAACCTCTCAATTTTTAAGTTCACATAATAGGTAAATTGAAGATTTGTTTCCTTCTAATATTATGAAGACCGATTAGAAAAACTTTATAAAATTTACAATTTCCTTTGTACACACAGTCCTTCGGAATTTAATCAATTTTCATCTGAACTTGGCTCAGTTTTTACTCCACTTTCTCAGCACAAAGTTATTCCGCATGCCTGTAAATGGTTAGTGTTAGTGGTTTATATAATTTTTATTTAAACATAAACAAATATTTATATTAACACACAATCTTATTGGCAATGAAAACATAAAATTTTTATTAAACTTCTATTGCCTAACTCTTGTGTTAGTGTAAAAAATATGTAAACATTAAACAGCTGATGCAGATTTTACTCTCTCCTGTATTTTCTTATTCCCTGGGAACAAATGGTAAGGAAGGGAGAAAACTCCCCGGGAATATTCATAATTGGGCGGATAGTGTTTGACGTTTAAAGATTTTGCAATCATGAATGCATCTATTTTTTAAACCAGGCTTGTTATGGTCAGAGACAGACATGTATTTTACAAAAGACAGTGTTATATTTACAACGTATTAAAAACGCTTAAATTGTGATCTCTTATCAAGATAATTAGTTATGTGCAAATTTAACATACCACATATCGATGGTTTACTAACGCAACCTCGTAACTTAAAAACTACTACTTTTCAGGAGAGACAAAAATGATTTATAACAAGTGTTTAATGAAAATTTATAAGTATTTAATTGAAAATTTAACAAAAATCATCCAAGTAATTAGATTATAAAAAACATATATTAAAAATGTTTAAATACTTGTTATAAATCTTTTTTTATCTCTCCTGAAAAGTAGTAGTTTTTAAGTTACGATGTTGCGTTAAAAAATGGTTATTTTTGTGTTGAAAAAAAGCAACCAAAATGAAAAAAAAGTACACAAGTACACATTGGAAAAAAAAGTAACCAATTTTGGTTACAAGTAACCAAAACTGCAACGCTGATCATGACTGAAACTAGTGCCCAGGAGACGTACAAAAAAAGCCATCAATCGGTAAGAATGTGTTAGTGTCGTTTAATTGATGATTTTTCGTCAATAAGCATTTTAATTTTGTGTTCCTTGTGTGCGATTGCATGTACTTATGTATGTCTTCATCGGATGATTTTTTTTTGTTATTAGTGGCATTAAGACTATGAAATCTTGGTATAAAAAGGCACATTAAACAAATATACAGAGCTAAATAATAATTTTTCTATCTTATTATTATTATTATTATTTGTAATAATAATTTTTCTAATTCTTCAAAGTTTTCTAAAAAAAACAGTTATATTTTCCTGAAAAATATCGAAACATAAACAAACGATTTTTAATATAAAAACAAGACAATGGGTAGTGTGAACAAGAAAAATTATGTACATACATATGTATGTATGTGCCTTTTACTTAAAAATTTGTTTTAAACACAAAATTCACATACATATATACATAAATACAAGTAAAATTTTTTTATTCACACTACCCATTAAGCTTAATAAAATTAGAGAATATTATATTTATAATAAGAATAAAACTGTTTGAAGAATTTCGATTGTTAAACAATGGTTCATTTTAATAAAGTTCAAATTAACTTTTTTCATGCGCGCACTTCACCATGTCGTCACACAACAAATATCACCACAAAACATACAGAAGTGTCACGAGACGGAAGATACGGGTATTTTTCTGTTTGTCTCGTTTTCCCTCAAATTTTGTCGTCGTTTTTGTTTTGCTACGTCTTTCTAGTGCAATAAATTTTTATTACCTGCGTTAATTGGTAAGTAGTAATACACTACAGTATCAAATACACTATGCTTTTCTCTTTTTTCCACGAATTTTAACAAAAACCTGATTGGAGCTTTTTTTACCTGTCACTTTTTTCACTTCTGTGTATTCTGTGATATCACAAAGCAAATGACATTTTTTCGTCAATCAGATTTGGAGACGTACAAATAATCAGCCGTCAAATAAAAATATCAAAATTTTTTGATTCTCATCAATCAGTGCCGACAACGTGTACGTGTAGCCGAAAAGAAACGACTGCACGCAGACAACTATGTGATTGATGGGTTTTTTTGTACGTCTCCTGGGCAGTGATGGGAAATGTGGCACAATTGTGCCATTTTTGGCACTATTGGACGTTGCCTGGCACTGTGGCACTCTTGCTCATTTTCTGGCACTTTTTGTCCATTAAATATGGAAACTTTTCTTAATGCTAAGTACTCTTCTTGTACTTATTACGTTTTTAAGAAATGAAAATTTGTTGGGTTCTGGTAGTTAAAAGTAACGGTTTTTCCAGAGACATTGGCGACCTATTAAAATGAATATATAAATTTGTTTGTATAGATTTGTCGTATAGATGATTTTATAAATTTTTAGAAATATTTCAACTCTGAAATATATAAAATTCTTAAGTATTCCCCAAACCTTTGGTTGTCCCGTATAGTTGTTGCAGATATAGTCTTTGAACAGTGCGAGCCCTTGAAGTATTTCTTCACATTAGAAAATTTTCAGTCATAATGCAATGATAAAACTTTATTCATATTAAATAGTTTAACGGATAATATAAGCAAAATGTATTTATATTTTTATCTTGTCCTTGAAATGGTAAATTATCGAAATGCAATTTAAAAATGTGGAACTACATTTAATTTTAAAGAAACTTTTTCATATCGTCATTTATGTCAAAATTTTTGAAGAAATAATATATTAATAATCTTTATGTTGACAATATAGATCAAAATACTCACCATCTTCCAACGGAAGAAAATTATTGCGGCACTGAAATTGAAGTAATAATAATCAAAAACTAATTTTCCCAGCATAAAGTTGTATAATTCAAAAACAGAATTAAAGTCTTCTTATAGTTATTTCTTTTCTGTCATATTTGAAAACTTAATATAACTTCAAGGACTATTATGTGAATTGCTTTCCAAAGTGTGTGCCACAATATGTTCTAAGTGGAGATAAAAAAATGCTCCTAAACGAAATAAAATACGTGAAAAAAATTAAAACTGCATACAGATCCATATTAGATTTTGAAGATTTAAAAAATTCAAGAACTTAAATGTGAGTGTGTTTTTGGAAGACATGGATACGTAATCAATAGTTTCAATGAAAAATTTTTAAGTAATATTTATCGAATCGTTCAAGGTATTCTTTTTATTCTCTACTCTTCATCAAGCAAGGAGAGTATAATTTTAGTTCGAAATTTGATCAAAAGTAAAATGTTAAATGGACTGCAATTATAAACTTTAGCATCTTTAATACATGGTAAAGATTTTTGAAGTCTAACAATAAATCTTGTTATAATCTTAATACATATAAAATTATGAACCACTAAAGCAATACAAATTCTACTATTCCGACAGAATCTTTGTTTGATTAAAATAAATAGCTAACAATTATTAATATTTTGAACGTGCACGAATTTGTACAACTCTACAATATAAAGGGTGTCCCAACAAGAACGCAAGATTTAAATTTTAAATAAAACACAGATATTTAAAAAAAAATCGTGAAACTTTATTATATCGTAAAGTAGACAAAATGAGGTTATGTGTGGAACAACAAATCGGGCAGATGGCCGCCGCGGCTTTGCTGGCACACACGCGATCTTTTAATGAAATTTTCAATGCCCGTTTTGCATTAATGCTGCGGTATTTTATTAATGCAGCGTCCAATTTCCTCTTTTAAGGCTTGAGTCGTCGTCGGCTTATTCGCGTAAACCATCGACTTCAAAAAACCCCAAAGAAAAAAGTCTAATGGTGTTAAATCGGACGATCTAGGCGGCCAATTCTGGTCTCAAAAACGCGAAACAACACGACCCGGAAATGACTGATGTAGCAATTGAATTGTTTCTCTGGCTGTATGACATGTGGCGCCGTCTTGTTGAAACCACGTGCCCTCCACATTCATTTCTTTAATTCTAGGCACGAAAAAACCGGTTATCATTTCACGATACCGAACACCATTGACTGTTTGCACTTGACCTGCGTTTGAGCGACATCATCATGTACAGCTGCGACATTTTCGGTCGATCGACCTGGTCGAAGGCGCGTTGTTGTCTTTACATCACTAACAGACACAGTTTCGGCAAATTTATCCATTAATCTCTTTACAGTTGACTCTTTTGGAGCATTATTGTGCCCACAAATTGATCGCAAATTTGCGAACTGTAGCCGCAAAACTTTCACCATTTTGGTAAAACAATTTCACAATGAGAATGCGTTGTTCATTCGTGTAGCGCTCCATTTTTACTAACCTCGTACCTTCTACTAGCAAAGAATAACAATTGTTCAAATGTCAAACAATGACACTTCGAATGGCGCCAAATTTAAATCTTGCGTTCTTGTCGGGACACCCTTTGTTAACCATAAAAAAGCACAAAAAAGAAAAAGTTATTTTATCATTTAAATTAGTTTTGGCTTATAGTCTTTAAATACCCTCTAAGAAAAACGGCACGAAAACGAACCGCTGGCGAAGTAATTTTTTCATACAAGACTACGAAAACGAACCGATTTTGCGATACTTAAATGAACCGTAAGCGTTAAGTTCGGAATAAGAGAATTAGAAAAAAAACGTAGTAATTTGAATGTATTGGTGGTACGCCAAGGCTTAGCTAAAGTAGTACTTTTACGTAACACTAAAGCGGTCCGTTTTCGTAATACTAGAGTGTTGCGTTTACGTAACAGTGCAGCGGTACGTTTTTGTAAAGTACAAAGCGGCACGTGTACGTAACGCTGAAGCGGTACGTTTTTGTATCCGCAAAACGTTCTGTTTCCGTACTGAATTTCTCTATCGAAATAATATAAGCTTTTTTAGACTGAAGAATTAATGTTACATATATTGTCAATGATTATGAATTCTTTGTTGTTTTTTTTACACAACCACTAATTTCACAAATACTTCTAATTTCCTGCTTTACTTCATAGTATCCTTTTTGTCCATTTTTAACTTTGAAATTATATTAATACTTACAAAAGCTGATTTGATTTAACAACAATCAGACTAGCACACTTCAAACATCAACTAAAACAATTCCAGTGTTCTGTCAACATGGCTGCCCCAATAAGCAAAAACAGTTAGTGCAGTCCGTTCCGATTAAGAAAAATCATTTCGTTTTCGTATCGCAAAAGCGGCACGTAAACGGACTGTTTTAGGTACTTATAGGTTTAAAGCAGTTCGTTTCCATTACGAAAAATCACTTCCGTTTCGTATCGTAAAAAACGGCACGGTTACGGAGAGTTTTACGCAGAATTAATTTCTTCTTATTTTTATATGAAAAACTATGCAAGTGTTAGTGAAATGGCGGTCCGTATGCGGTTCGTTTTCGCTTCGCAAAATGCGTTACGTTTATTTTTCTTGGAGGGTATGTATGTCCTTTAGAATTGTTACTATAACGTAAAAAATGTTTTTATATTTGTATTTCTTTTAAATAAGTACAAATTATTAATATATGAGGTATACATATCGGGCATTTACCCTTATTCCATTTGGCGATATCGACGTCACTTTAACAACAACAAATTGGAGCTTGTGTGCTCGTTGTCGAAAACAACTGACTCCTGTTGGCAGGTTTGTGTTATTTTCTAGACCTTAGGTAACGGAATAGGTTGTCAGTAGCACAACATTGTTCTCTATAGCGAGTAAATAAATCACAAGTTTTTGATATTGTCACGTCGATGTCGACAACTGGACGAGTACATACGTAAATTGTCGCTCACGATAAATTTTACAGCCTGTATTTTAAAGATTAGCAACAGTTTTGATAGTAAAAAAGTTAATTTTTTACTACATGTCGCTCACAATTATATCAAAATTGGGCTCGAAAAGTATTAATGTGTATATAAAACTATTTAGCACTATTCAAGTGATTTTGGCACTATTTAAATGCAGATTTGGCACGAAATCAAGATTTCCAATTCCCATCACTGCTCCTGGGCACTTAACACAAACGACATTTTTCCACTAATACATTTGCAATAGTGTCCTGCACAAGACTATTTATAAGACCTTTCAAGACATGAGAGATTTTTTCAAATGCTTTACTACAGCGAAATATTCTAAAATCATCGCTAAGCAACACTGTTGGCAAGACATTTTTTCGGTTGTTCTTCTTGTCAACAATGTTGTTTAGCGATTCTTTTAGAATATTTCGCTGTAGTAAAGCATTTGAAAAAATCTCTCATGTCTTGAAAGGTCTTATAAATAGTCTTGTGCAGGACACTAATTTGCAATATTTTTCCATTGAATTTAAGACTGCGAGTCAATTGACTGGTCATTTGACTGGTAGAGATGACCAACACATTTATCAATTATAGTTGCTCCTCTCTAACATGTATGTATGTTAGAGTGAAACATCTAATGTACATATGCCAAACTTTTAATACATCGCATTTTATTGTAAAATATACAATTCGTGCGGTCTGTGAAACAAAATTTATACAAGTGCTAAGAAAGTTAAATGAAGTTAACAAAAATACTGCATAAAAATTATTAAAAAGTTCAATTTAATTTATACATTTATGCATTTCTTTTTAAAATTTTAGATATTTACAAAAAGCAAGGTGTGCTGAAGCTGGAGAAAAGCGTGCAGAAGACTTGAGTGATACCACCTACGTTATTTTTTATATTAAATTGTATATATATATTACTTATTTCTTTTTCTTATAATAAAAAACAATTAAAATAACATAAAAATTATGTTTATTTATTTAAAAGTCACATTTTGTCAGTTTCTACGTATACATTGACTAGTAACAGTTGACCAGTCTCTATGTAAACATTGACTAGTCATAGTTTACCAGTGCTTATGTAATCAGTGACTGGCAAAAAAGAAGCAGAGTAAGCGGTTCAGATGTATGTGTTTTTATTAAGTGAAGTTAATAAGCTAGAGAGAGATAAAAAATCACACGTACACAAATGTTTTGGTAATTTTTTTCACCAAGCCCCTAATAAACTAACTGGGGACTGTGACCGAAGTGTCGGCTATCGCTACTAGTCAAATGACTAGTCAATTGACTAGTAGTCTTCTTGTAGAAATGCAGTGTTGTCAGATATGGCGATATCTCGCCAAACGTGGCGGCAAAAATTTGTTTTTGACGATGAAAATTTTGAGATGGCGATTGGCGATTTACTTGGCGATATTTGAACTCCTTGGCGATATTTATGGCTACATTTTTACTATTTCAATAAAATAGCATAAAGTTAAGTATTTGAATTTTTTTAAGTAATTTTTTCTACAACATAAAATATTTCGTGCAAAAAATTCTATATGTTGTGACCCTTTAACTCAAACAAAATTTTCTGAAATTCAAGAAGTTAAAAAAATGTGGACCACAGAATCTCATATGGTGTTTATGAAGCACAGTGTGGCAAATTTTCTTTTATAAGTGAGAACCAACATTTTGATAATGAAGCACCAAAAAGAGTACACGAGTTCTCGCCACAGAATATCAGTAAGAATTATGCAGTTATGCTAGGAACACAATTGGGACGAACAACGAATTTCGTCCACGTCGACGAATTCGCCGAAAAATTAGTCGTTCGTTCCAAATGTATTTCTAGTATTATCTGCAGGCGAATTGGTAGACAGGTGACCAAGGCACATCAATCAGGTACCTGCGATTCTACAACAAATATTACAACAGCAACAACCACATGTACTTTCTTGGTATAAATTACCTTCTTCCTTTTCAAAACAGGGTAGAATCGTCAGATTGCATGTTTCTTATAGAAAATGTCAAACACCATACAAAACTGAATATTCGAAAGGTGTTTATGTATACCCAAACAAAAGCATGCTTTTAGGCTTGTAATGACATTAGTCACCTGGTGTAGTGCTGCCACCTGATAAATGCGCTTTGCAGGTGAACTTATCGCTACAAGTACAATACAAAAAACATGTCGTTCGTGCGGCTTCAATAACCCCATGTGTCGATAACAGTAAATTTAAAAGGTTTTCCCATCTAAAAAAATATTAGTAAAAAAACAGATTTTGACAGTTGGGGTATAAAGCACTTCGATTCGGTATCAAACAGCTGATCATCATCAGGGCTGATGAGGTCAGCTGATTCTCAATTCGCCTTAAGTGGGGTACACATGACATGAGTGACAGTCAAAAATTCATCAGTTTTGAATGATAGTCCCTACAAGAAATGAATGACCGAAACTAACACAAAAGTAATTTTTCACTAACACAATTACAACAATTTACACGTGTTGGCTGTTCGATACCCAAACCTTCATTCAAGAAAAAAATTTAACACACAAACACAGAAAAAAAACACAAGTTGAATACGCATTATTGCTAACAAAACTTTTTTATAATGCATTATTTTAATGTTTTCTTTTTCATTTTGTCATTTTGTCTTTAACCTTGAATTTCATAAAATTATGTAAATTTCTTTGAAAAGCAATTTTCCGCGTCCATCTTGTGTTGCTTATGCTACAAAAATATCTCTTGACTGACGGTTTTTGGTACACACTCAGTGTGCACACTTCTACCGATATTCGGTAGATTCTACCGAACATGTTTGTGAATTAACCAATTCTACCGAACAAGGCCTGAAATCTACCGAATATTGTTATTTAGTAATTTAAGTCGATATATGTGTAAATTGCCTATTTTGCCACATAGCAGTGCGGCCGCAGAGCGGTCATTTTCTGTCATGAAAACCATTAAAACAGAAGAAAGAAATCGGTTAAAAACTGAAACTATAAGTAACCTAATATTTGCCAAAGAATTGTGCCTTGGAATGAAATATATATATTCCTACCAATGATTTAATAATTTTTGCACAAAAGCTTAAGTTCATAAATAGATGTTACATATAATCTTTGTGGTTACAAATGTGTGTCAAATAAAAGTTATTTTGGAGCTTTATAAAACCTATGTACAAAAACTGAATTCCTGTTATTTATGTATATTATTTTATATATAAAGGCTAAGAGCAAACAACTGGGGATAACACTTTTTTTTTATTGGGAATGCTTCATTGTTTATGGCAGTTTAATTTCCAATCACATGTGAAGTTTTAAATGCGCTTTTGGAACCTGTTTAGTTTGATACTCCTTGCACGTACTCTTTATATATACGTACATATATTTTGTTATTTTTTATGTTTCTTTGAATTGTTATTTTGTATGTTTTTCTGATTTAAAAAAAAATTCTACCGAATTTCATTCAAATCTACCGATTTTTTTCGTCGATTTTACCGAATTTAAAAAAAATTAAGTGTGCACACTGTTCACACTATCAGTCAAAAACCAATATGACTGTCACTCAACCACAAAAAATTCTGTGGTTGACTGTTGACTGGCGAAATTCCTGTTCACACTATCGATCAATGTAAAATTTGAACAAAACTGTCAGTCATGTTCGATAGTGTGTACCCCACTTTGGTCAGTGTGTCTATTAATTTCTGGTATGTGAAAGGGGACATAACGAAATCATTTCTTTTCAAACACTGCACCATCCTTAGATATCGATAAGCTATCGATTTAATTTGGTTGAGTCTACCATCCATATCAAAATACACAGGTTATTCTCGAGTTTTAATCGCCTTTGTAATTTTTAAATAATACCACAAAATACAATAATAGTATGGAAACTGATTGTCGTGAAACAGAAAACAATTTTGAAAGGGAAGAAATATTACCCGATGACGTAGTAACAATGTCCATTAAAACAGAACCAGAAGTTATTGACCAAGATGAAGAAAAGTCAGGTAATTTATATACATATATATGTACATAAGTACAAGTAATGCAAAATGAGTTGTGCGTACCCGGTGGTGTTTTTTGAGCGGCTATTGGTATTTTCTCATGATTCCTGCCTACAAACTATGTACCCACACAAAGCATGCAGTTAGTTCATTGTATGTATAAAGCCAAATGAGCATGCGGCTCAGATATAATTTTAATGTCAGCAGAAAACTGCTGCAGGAGATTAGGCATTTAATTGTCTAAAAGCTTACAACTACTAGAACAGCCAGAACTACTGCAAAAAGGGTTAGAGTTGTGTAAAATTACTAGAGAACAATGATATGAAGTAGTTACAAGGCACCACATTGCAAAGTAAACTTTGCAAGTCGTAAAGCAGCTCTGGGCGAGTCAACATCACGCGTCGTTGGCAATTATTTCTTAAATGCAACCAGGCCACTGTTGTTTATTGGCCTTCGAGAGTTTTGCGTCTCACTCGCTCTTGTTAATGGTTACCGCAACTAACTGTATCGCTTACAGTTAGTTTTTTGTGGAATTTTACATTATCAAGTGCAAACGTTTTTAATAAGATTAACTGGTGGAGACCATAAAATACTCTAGGGGTGGATCTTGGAAACTCCTACTTCCTATACGAAGGTATAGGTCGTTCGCAGCAACCGAAGGAAGCTTCTACACGTGGGATACCCTGGCTTTTTGGCTACGTGCTTTTGCCATTTTTGTTCCATTTGGAACACAGAATACAAAAAAAAAGTAAACTTTGCCTGTCTAAAAAGACCCTTGTACTTTGTGAAAATTGGTATCAACAATTATAAAATAAAAGCTATCCGATAGAGAATTAAAAAATAAGAAAAAAAATGTCGGAGGCTTAGATTCCGATTTGTGCATTTTCCAACGAATGCCTTCTTTATTTACTGGAGGTCTCCATAAGCCATGAACTTGGTATGGCTAATGTAGGCCTCTCATGTCCATGTTTCGAATCGGACTTTAAATGGTGGCATTATAAAGAAAAAAAAAGCGGCGTTTAAAACCTTCATTGACATATCTTTCATTCTAGGAGGTGATTAGGTTAGGATGACAAGTTGCTGAGAAGAGTAAGTAAGCTTTTAGCTCACTTGGTTCCAAATAACCTGTCCATTAGTGTTACCTCTGGTGTTAAGTAGGCGTATTACTTTAAGCTATGTAGGCATTTTATTAGTTATTTTACTTCGCCAACGATTAATTGCTACAGATATCGACGAAGGAGGGTAGTGAGTAGGGTTTGCCAAAAACCGTGGAAATTAGAAAACCGCGGTTTCCGGTTTTAAGCTACTAAAACCGGTCGGTTTCGGTTTTAAAAATATGCATGTATATAAATAGGTATGTATGCTGCAAAGATAAATGATTTAAAAATAATCATCCCCATCGTGAAAAACAAATGGAATTTTTCTTCATGTGAAATTTTCATTCCCCTCGAAGAGAAAAATGCTTGAATGTTATCTATTTCCCCGCTATCATTTCACGTGAATGTAAAAAAATAAGAATTTTTGTAAAGCTTAAAAATTAATTGAAAATCGGACAAATTTAAGTTGAATAAAAAAATTACAAAAATTTTATGTTATAAATGAATTTTATTTAACTTTAAAGTTGTGCTCATGGAGGCGCTTTTTTTTCATTAAGTATACCACCGTGATGCACCACAATGAAATTTACTGTCTGTGATCCAAAGAGATTCATAATATATGAAAAAATGTGTTGTAGGGAATTATTGTTAACAATCGTAAGCTTTACATACTAGTCTTGTCCCAAAAATGAATAGTTTTTACTTTTAATATATATTTCGAAGAAAAATATCGAAATTATTAGATGTAATAATTCAGTTCGCTTGCAAAAATAAAGTGAACAGAACCAAGGGAAAAGTGAAAAAATTCACGTGAAAAATATTCTGCCTTGTCGTGGTTGGCGTGTTTCAAATACGACTACGAATGTATGGTAATAGATTAAAGAAGACAGTTTTTCTTTAATCTATTGCCAAACAGTCGTAGTCGTATTTGAAATAAGCCAACCACGACAAGGCAGATTATTCATGATAAGGGGAACCAAAATGGGAAAATATTTCTGGAAAAAAATTTTCGCGGGAGAAAATTGTTACTATAGGGGTGATAGAGTTTCTCTGGTTTGTATTGTTCCTGCAAAGAATTGTTATGATTTTCTTAAAATTTTACAATTTTCTTCATTGTTACAGAACACTTAAGGCCGTATGTATAATCAAAAACTGGCATGAAGTTAGCATAAGTGACAAAATTGAGCTACGTGTTGACAAGTTCCTCTATACAATTTGACATTAAAATTCGCTGCATAATGTAGTTTTAACACAGGATTACATCCTAGCATAATTTTTAATATAAAATTGTGTGGCAAATCACGTTAAGAACATGTTAAATTTTGCCACTTATGCTAACTTCATGTCAATTTTTGATTATACATACATGAGGCCGTTAGTATAAAAATCTTCAATGAAAAGTACATTTGCTGTATTTTTAAAAAATATAATGATGTTAAAGTAAAACTTAAAACCCGACGCTTTTTTGTCGGTTTCGGTTTCGGTTTTTATGGGTTAAAAACCGCGGTTTCGGTTTTTATGGGTTAAAACCGCGGTTTCGGTTTCGGTTAAAACCGAACGGCAATCCCTAGTAGTGAGATATATGTACGTTAGCATAGGTACTAACGAATATTATGCTGATATGACTGTGTCTGGCCTGGGTTTAAACTCGGCTCTCGAACGCGATTATTTGCTTTGTAGTTAACGCACTAAATGCTTCAGCGAACAGCACCCTAGGGGTCATTGGTCGAAATTTTTTTGTTTGATATTATCGACCTGATTTAATGTAGCCTGTAAATTATGGGCCTCCTTTTGTAAAAGGCACAAAAACTAAACATATACAAAATTTGTCAACGCTTAGCGCTGCGTTGTACAAAATTACGCTCTTATGTTTTTTTCTTTGGTTATAGGTGGGAACCGTGATTAAATAAATGACTAGTCTTCACTGATTCTTCGTGGATAATTTTATAAAAAACCTTAAAACAAATTTGAATTAATTTTACTAAAATGAGCATATTTTAGTGCAATTATGTTTTTAGTAGTACAGTATATTTCGTTTATAAACCACACCGCTTATAAGAGAAATTACCATATATTTCATTAGGTCAACCGGTCCGTAAGACTTACAGTAAAAAATGATTGATTACAGATTTACTGGAAGAAACTACGGACGGTTCAGAGTCATTTTGTGGTTTTGATGCAGATGATTCCGAACGCAGGACACCGGAAAAAATACAGACGTCCAACAAGGTGCGAAAAAAATACAAGCAAAATAGACCAAAAGTCAGTACTGAATGGTCTCACGATGACATTTTAAAACTAATAAATGCCGTTGAAGAACATCCAACTCTTTGGGACATTAGTTCCCCAAAATATAAACTGCCAAAAACACCCGCTTGGCAAGAAATTGCTGATCATATTACACAACGTACTGCGGACGAATGCAAAGCTAAATGGTCAAATCTGCGTGTGACATTTAAAACAAACTTGGGCAAACGCAAAAGACAAAAATTCGGCTCAGCTGCTGGAGGATCCATTGTTTGGAAATATTTTGATGCAATGATGTTTTTAGAAATGAATGAAACATCTCAAACTAGCGACGCAATTTCATCAATGACACTAGTAAGCAGATTTTTATTTTATGAAATTTTCAAGTCAATTTGTTTTATTTTTATTTTGATGACAGCCTGACGAAAACTCCAATTCGTTAGTAACAGAATGTGAACCAATATTGCCAAAACGTGAGAGACAGGTATCACCGGTTCGGCCAATGCTGCCTTCACAATCATCATCGCTTAATTCTGATGCATTGAAGGAAATGGCAGCAAAGGCGATCTGTACAATAGCAGGGACAAAAGATCAGTTTGATGCTTTTGGTGCTTATGTTGCCTCTGAATTGCGTAGTCTTCCACTGCAAAGAGGAATGCTTGTTAAAAGGAAATTGGCTCGCGCTCTAATAGATATTATTGATGAAGTTGAAATTTCTACGCAATGAAGTTTTGATAAGTAAACGAAAAACTTTGTTATATTATTTTCATGGAATAAAAACAATTAAAATTAATAATATGTATTAAAAATTAGATTTTTTATAATGCCACCTTCACCTTCTTTCACAAAATCATAGTAAATTCTTTTTGTATATCCTTAGCACTCATGTTTGATTGAATGCTTAGTACAAAATGTGAAATGGATTATAGCTTAAAATTATTGGATATTATTTAACAGAAAGAAAATCTCAAAACTCATATAAAGATATAAATTTATTAATTTTTATACTTTTACGTGATATAAAAGTACATTTTAAATAAGTGATTTTATTTTCATAAATGTAAAGTATTTGAAAGTGGCGCCACTGAAATACTCGTATATGTATTATAGGTCTGCACAGATATAACTGCGCCAGTTTTACGTGTGTTGGTTCTGGTATGTACAGGTACATATGTTATTCAGCGTTTCTGTTTTAGTCATAACTTATCGGTGCAAGCAAGTCAGTACCCCTATTCTTTCATCTTTCCTCTCTCTTTCATAAACTCAGACTCAGTCGTAAAGCAGCTCTGGGCGAGTCAACATCACGCGTCGTTGGCAATTATCTCTTAAATGCAACCAGGCCACTGTTGTTTATTGGCCTTCAAGAGTTTTGAGTCTCACTCGCACTGGTTGACGAATCTGCCACGGATTACCGTGTAATCTTGCGGTTCTTTTGTGGAATTTCCTTAGCAACCACGTTGCTACTTCCTATGTGAAGGCATAGGTCGTGTGCAGTCAGTCACAAAAACATTTTTAAGAATACTGTTAACAACATCATGGACATATGGTCTTAGTCACCTGTCCATTTTTGTGCAACCATATTCTGCAAATTTACTTTGCAGAATATGTATTATAAATAAATAAATAAACTCAGACTTGATTCAAAACACCATTCGAGTCTAAAACATGACTAGTAACAGAAACGCTGAATAACATACAGTATCTGTACATACTAGAATCAACACACGCAAAACTGGTGCAAACACTTATATCTGTGCAGACCTATAATATGTATATCGTTGGTCAAAAGTAGAAAGACCCTAACTGAAATAACTGTAACTTTACAGGACAAGATAAAACAATAATAAACAATACAACTGCTTGTAAAATCGTTATTTTTTACACTTTAGCAATACATTTTTGTGAGGAGGTGTATTTGTGTGAAAGGTATTGGAATCACTGAAAAACTCAAGTTCGTGAAAATATGAGTTAGAGCATTTCTACTTGTGACAATATACATAGTAAATTTTCTATATTTTACAGATTTGTGAGTTTTTTTTTTAATACGATCGTAAGAAGAGTACCAAAAAATTGTATATCGCACTCTGAAAGGACTTCCTGTCCATAGACAAACAATTAAAATAAATAAATAAATAAATTTAAATTCAAAGAGGGAGGGCATGTTGACACACATACCTTCAAATAGTAATTCCATTGAAAATATGGTTTAATTGTATTTATAATAATGGAATATATCTGTATATTTTCGCGTAGCCCACGTGATCTTAGTAGCTCACACATTTTTGTGTAGCCATACTTTCCAAATTTAGTGCTCACAATTTTTACTGTTTGGCAGTACAATTTCAATACCCAGAATGTCCTGTAGGCTAGAATTTTAATGATCGCCTTCTGGAATCGTCGATATTAGCATGAAGGCAAATTTAATTAAATTTGTTATAAATCTTATTGGACTAACAATAATTCTTTCCTTTTGTTTTAAGGCATTCATGGAATTTTAAAAGAAATTGCACAGAGCCAAAGACAACTTAACATTCGGATTGAAAAACTTGCGCAAAATGTAAGTATAGAATTATAATTTATCTTAAGCACGAATATATTCTCCGCTATCTATTATTACGTATGTACATATTAACAGCATTTTCTCTTTACGTTTAAGCAAATACGAATACTTACAAATCTAAGAGTTTTAACTAATGGACAAAAAGATATTGTCAGCAAACAACAGACAATTGTTGATAAAATGGAAAAGCTTGAATCAAGTGTAAGTATCTGACGGTTTAGCTTTTTCTTTTTATTCCCAGAAAACAAACGACAAAAAAGGGTATTGAATCATGGGTTCAATATGTCGGAATGCGACATTAGAATAATGGGCCTAATTACGAGTGTCGTATTTCGACTACGACTACGATGACTAGCCTAGTACAAAATCGTTGTTGTCGAAGTCGAAATAAGACTCTCGGAATAAGGACCAATAATACATATGTACATTCGTACAAAAATCTCGTTAGTTTAACGTCGACGAGCCTGTAACACCTAACCTAACAGAAGAATAATAGAATGTTTTTCCAGATCGTATTAAAGCCGGAGATGATGGCTCACTCAAAACTTTTGATGGAGTGCAAAGTGGCCACCCAAAGGGTGGAAGAATCCGTTTCCCGCATGACTGGCGAAAATCATGATGCAATAGTAGATGAAGTAGCCAGCATGCTACCCTTGCAGTCCCTTCCGGCGGTAAGAGATCTAGAAGAGCATCTTGAATCACCTGAATTCGCCCAAGCAACGGTAACAAAAATAAAATTTATGCTTTAATATTTTTAAACTGTAATATATATACTTCCTCATAGGTAACGTATATGCATAAGTTAAGAGGTACGTCAGAAGATGTCAGCAGTATCATCCGGGGAATATTTACGGATGAACTGCTGGAATTGTATAATTGGGAAGGGAGGTGGGAAAAACAGTCGCTAGCAAAGCTAACGCTATTTAATAAAACTTTGAGAGGTATGTACACATTTTGATACAGCAATGATTAAATAATTATTTTTTTATGTACATACATATGTATGTGCCCTTAATTATGAAAGTGGTCTAAGTCATAAGCAGTTTTGGTTCAAAATATTAAATGAATCTTAAAAATGCTTCATTAAATATTTACAGCCTTAAATTAAACTATTTTCTTGAGCTTTAGGTCAGTTAATATTTTTAATTTATTGGTTCAATATTTCGTTAACCTTCGGTTAACTTCTTCAGGATATATATTTTTTGGTTTTTTTGATATCAAGAAAATAGTTTAATTTAACATATAAAAAAAGGTCGAAAAATTAGATAAAAATATTTAAAGCCTTATTTATAAAACTTATTAAGGCTTTTTAAAACAAACTTTCATACAAAATTTTTCTTAAAAAGTCGTTATAAAGCCTTAATAAGTTTTATAAATAAGGTTGCTAATATATAAATAAAATAAATAAATTTATATTAATCGGGACTACTACAACTCTAAATTAAAATATTGTATAGTATAAAAATATGTTTTGATTTGTTGAAATGTAATTTACTTGACCAAAGACTTAGACCACTTTCATATTTAAGTTCACATATACATACATATGTATGTACATAAATATCGCTCATTTACTTCAATAGTATCATAACTCAAAAAACGCGTTTTTTATTTAATAATGCAGAATAATTCGGCATTTCGTATTTTATCGTGAGTAAAAATGTTTAAGAGTATCGTATTTCGACTACGACGATTTTGTATTAGATCAATTAGACACTCGTAATAAGGCCCAATAATTTTTCATGTCTTCACTGAGTCGTATGTAAACTGAAAACTTTAAACTTACATAAGTTTTATTTTAAAAATTACTTTTTAGCAAGGTTGGAAACCGAAAAGAATAACGGTATCGGCATTACCGATGCATACCGCTATCGAGTTTAAAATGCCGGTATACCGATATTACTCTTAAATGCATTAATTCAAACAGTGGACATATCAAAAAATCCCTTTTTATTAAGCTATTTTATTAACATATAATAAACTTATCGTTTCCTTAATATAGAAAGGCTCTAAATCGAGTTTTTTGTGTATTTGGATGGAAGAACATCTAATTTAGCGAAAAATGTAAAAATTTGGATTTTAATAAAATAATGAGTAAGGGCCTTTCTATATTAAGGTAAAGATATAAACATATGTTTCTATAAATGTTTTTATACTTATGTATATTTTAATTTGAAATTTATTTGCTGGTGGTTCAGCGTTGTCTATATGCATTTCATTGTTGCTGTAACAAATCGTTGGTAGAATTCAGCCACACATTTTGAACAGTCACAAACCTCTTATCTTATGCACAGACTTTCGAAAACTATTTGAGAATTCACAAATAATAATATTTTTGAAAATCACAAAAGAAAAATAAGCGTAATAGGTTTGGAAACTTGTACAAAATCCAGCAAATCTATCTATCTATATAATTAATTGGCGAACATGTTTTTTGTAATCCCTTTTACGCTGGTACCACTACACCGATTTTAAAAAGATTTATATGGTTTTAAAGGATTTTCTGTACAGATGTGCAGAATCTATATTTTATTAAAATCGGTTTAGTATTTTGGGAGCTATAAGCGTTTAAAGTTGCTACTACTACATGCACACATATTACACACGCATTTATTAGCTTACAAGTAAAAAATAAACAAAACATGAGTGTTTGTGTGTGTTTGTAGTATTTCTCTTGATCTAACAATTTTTTTTCTCTTATTTGTTGTTGTATGAAAGTCATAATACTTAAAGGAAGAGAATTGAATAAAGTGAATTAGCTTGGTTGAAGGGATTTTGTTTATGTTTTTTTAATTTCATGTATTATTTAATTATGCTTGCATATGTATGTAAGTTTGTGTGTGGCTGTGTTTTAATGAATTTCTTATGACGTTTAGATAGGTACATTTTCTTTGAATCTTAAATTATATACATTTTGATTCTAGAATACGGACGAGTGTGTCGTCCGTTTGGTATATCTAGTAATTCATAATCGATATGAATCTATTCTATTTTCCTTAAAAAAAGTAAATTAAAGAAACTGCAGTTCAAACTTTGCATATATAAAGTATACTTTTTGGTCAATTAAACAAAATAATAAAAATAAAAGTTTTGTACTATACGGATATAAAGTGTATATGTACATTATATACGAAGTATGTATATGTAGAAATAAATGTACTTAGTGATGTCACATGTCAATGTTTTGAGTAGAACTTTGTTAAAGAAAAACGCCACGTATTTGAACATAATTGGACATTTTGTCGAAAAGAAAAGTAAAAAGCAAAATAACTAGTTTAAATACCTCAATTACTATATTTATGAAATTGATAAATATTTATTATAAAACTGCCCGTTTTGTCAGCTTTGCCAAAGATGTTTAATTTTTTTGTCCTGCATACCACTTACAAATGCTTCTTTTACATATAAAATATCATATTTTAGGCTGCAATGACCAAAAAAACTTAAATTCTTTAGATAATAGTTATTGGCAACCAAAAAAAAAGTTTTGGTTTCTATAGTTGTTATTCGTAACCAAAAACAAATATTTCTCACTTTAATTGGTTACAATAACCAAAATAAAATACCTCTTACGATAATGGTTAAAAATAACCCAAACCAAATAAAACACATTTTTCAGTAACCTTTTCATTTCAAATAAAAAATAACAATTATTTTCGGTCCTTGGTGATGTGCGTATATTCGGCCGTTTTAAGATATTCGTGTTCCTATTCGCCAAATTCTGACGGATACGAACATTTTTTTTAATTAAATTTGCAATGAAGGAATTTATTTGAATTCAAAGAATAGCCAATATTCTTGTGGCCAACTTAAAAACAAAAAAAAAAAAAAAAAAAAAAAAAATTAACATTAAAAAACTTAAATCAGGTAGCTTTCTTTGCCTCAAGAAAGGAATCTTTAACTTTAAAAAGAACAGTTAAGAAGATTTTTCTCCATCAAGCCTATTACCATGAAGTGTGTAAACAAGACCAATATTGAAGATGGCTCTGTGTGGCCATTTTTAAGTTAATCTAAAATGGGCAGTGAAATTATTAAAAAAAAATTAATATAATATAACTTCGTGCTAACCTAAATAGAAAAATTAAAAAATGGAAAAACAGGGGAAATAAATAGTGATACTTACATATGTATTTACCAAATGTAAATCAATAATTGTACACAACAATCATTTCTCACATTCCGTTTCATTAGAATTTATGTTAAATAGCTGATGTTAATGACAATCTCTACCCAAGTAGATAGACTAGGGTGCTGATGAAGTGCGTTGCTGCACAGAAAAATATCGGCATTTCCCCCAGCTTAAAAGTCTAATTTAATTTTTCTTCTCTTTAGAAACTCACATTAATTAATAAAAATATTTCATTCAATAAAAGAATTGTAATCATTGAACTTAAGCCTGACTAAAAATTATTTCTGATTAAAAAAAAATTATTTCATATTTTCGATCAATAAAGGTTAGGTTAGGTTAAGAAGGATGGTGCTTTACCGCACTTCCATTGGAAGACCCAATTGGGTCCATTGTGATTCCCTTCTGTTGCCCAAAAAGTAATATTTACCCTCCCATTTGCAGCCAGAAGGCACCCTATTATCCATCACTAAACCACCGAATGCCCATGATGAAGCCCCTGATGTCCTCTAGTTTACACTTCCCGACAACAGTAATGCTTTCATGGAAACGTCTGCTCAGCCATCTAAGCCTATGACGTTACAGCTTCAGATAGTTTTGACATTTTTTTCGTTTTTTGGGGTATTTCGGTTTTGAGCGTTTTTTTCTCGTTTGGCAAAAAATTTTACACTAACAAATATACAAGGCGAATACGCAAAGTTTCAAATCGAGACCACCTTGTGTCAATTCGCCTTGCCAGAGTTTGTACAAAAGAAGAACAAGATACATACAAATACTCTCAAAGAGTCCCTGTCTCTCTATTTGAATTGAACAATAAACATTTTTTGCAATACAGACGAAAAGGTCGCTCGCACTTGGATATTTAAAATTGTAGTACACTCAAACCTTTATTAGATAGATGCGTTCCAAAGAAAAACGCATAAAAAAGGATACTACTTCTATACAAAAGAAGTAGATACGTTAAAAAAACCGCATAACTTCAAATCACACTGTCAAAATTTAATAAAAAATTATGTAGCAAATATGTATATGTATGTATTCGTATTCGCCAAATACAGGCGAATGCGAATACGAATATTTTTCCAAAGAAATTAAATAAATAAATAAATAAATCCTAAACGAAATTTAAATAAATGACTAAAAATTTTAGTTTGTACAAATACATTAATTTTTTAAAAAATTTGAGCTTTGTATCATTTTCAAATATTATTTAATGACGATGATCGTACTTTGGGTACTTTTTATTAACTTTAAATTACGCCAACAAGAGTATGAAGTCCTTTTTCATAACAATTTTTTAATATTTCATATTGCATATATTCGTATTCGCGAATATCGTTTCAAATATTCGTATTCGTATTCGCGAATATCAAAAATTGACATTCGTTACATCACTAGTATATACATATGTATGTATTTATTTTAAGAAATGCATTTATTTTTAATAAATACCCTGCAGGAGAACGAACTGGTGTCCAACTAGTATTTTAGTAGTACAGAAATCACCACCACTAGTTCCCAATTGTAACCCTTCCTATACTATCTTAATGCTCAAATTAGCATTGAGTGTGTTTAGAAAACTACTAGTACCATTGTTACTAGTTTAGGACTAGTTTATTACCAGTTCTTTTGTAAAGAAAAATTCTATAAAATTGGTGGTTTTATTCCTTTGTTACCCAGTGACAACTCTAGTTAAAATTTGCAATTATTTATCAAAATTCAGAAATACAAAAGGGTAATTATAATTATTTAATTATAATTATTTTTAGATCAAGCTAAAATTTTAGTAATTATGTGATACCAATTTTCATACAGTGCAAGAGCTCTGTTAGACAGTTAAAGTTTATTTTGCAATGTGGTGCCTTGGAACTACTTCATATAATAGTACTCATCAGCACTAGTAATTTTACACAACAACTTTAACCCATTTTGCACTAGTTCTTGCTATTCTAGTAATTATACTAGGAGCTTTTAGACAATTATCGCCTATTCTCCTGCAGGGTAAGAAGCAAAACAATACATACATATGATATGCACATACATACAAAATACAAAATAATATTAAGAAGAAAATAAATTCAGGAAATTAATAAATAATTTTTTCAATTTATATTAGAAGTTTCTCTTGAAATCGCACTTCTGGATTTTAATTTAGAAAATCACAGTTATTTGTTGATTTTTATTTATTCTTTCAGAAAAAGCAGTTATTTCTTGATTTGTATTCATCCCTCAGAAAATAAAAGTTAGTTCTTGAGTTTAAATGGTTTAATATTAGTTTTAGCGCAGAAGATGCGCTTTCTACAGTTTAAAAATTACATTTTTTTTAAACAAAAAATAAAAATCACAAAGTAACTGTTATTTCATGAGGAATAAATAAATCTCAAAAAATAAATTTTCTTTTTAACGGATTTCAAAGAAGGAGGAGGTTAAAAATTCGTCTCCATTTTTTTTTTTGGGGGATGTTACTTAAAATTCGGTATATTTTAGACCGATTATAAAATTTCTTTTTTTCTGAGAGCGTATAGCTTCCCGGGGACACGCCTATAAATTTTTTATTTAATTTTATGATATTCTACTTATTTGATTGCTGCAAAACCTATAAAACGCCATTGGTTCTTGTAATTACACAAATTGAAAGTTGAAAAAATGGGCGGGGTTACGCCCATTAAAATTTATTGTAATACTTCACGCGGTTCTACTTAAACGATTTTTACAAAACTTACCACGCACCTTGAGCTCTATAATAGACACAATATTATATTATACTATATATTATATTAAAAAATGGCCGCAGTCACGCCCATTAAAATTTAATATTTTATTTTAAGTGGTTCTGCTTTACCGATTTTTACAAGACTTAACGCGCACCTGAGCTCTGAAAAACGCATAATCTTGCATTTAAAAAATGGGGTGATGCACGCCTATTAAAATTTAATTTTACATTTCACGTACTTCTTATATTCTTCCATCAGATATTTGCAGTGTAGAATCATTATCTGAGGAATAAATAAAAATCAAGAAATAACTGGTATTTTCTGAGGGATAAGTAAAAATCAAGAAATAATAAATACGTAGCACTTCTCTATTGGTTTGATTTTTTTAGTTTAAATTTGGAAAATAATTGTTATTTGCGGTCCATGCTTTAAACACAAAACTAGCTTTTTGGAGTTGTGATACTATTGAAGTAAATGAGCGATATGTACATGAATATATTCTCATTAATATAAATACATACATATGTATGTATGTATGCATGTCTCTTCTTCAAATTTTAGATGTTTTTCAAAATCAAGGTCCTTTAGAATTCGAAAAAAGCGTAAGGAAGGCGATAGAACGCAGCCATCATCGCGCAAATCAAAAAAAATATTTGAAAAAAGAAAAATATAGTATTTTTCCGATTTAACGAACGTTAGAACATTTACTGAATATCGATCGCACTTAACTAACACCAACATTTTTCATAATTAGTACCTTATACATAAATATGTATATATATCAATGCTGCCCACAGAGAGAAAACCGAGAGTAATGTATAAGGGTATGTGCATTCATTTGTGTAAAAAGCCGATTGATGTTCGGCACTCTGGCGCTTCTCTGGCCAGCAGTGATGTATATATAATGAACAAACATTTTCTCCTATATTTAAAAAAAAAATAAATGTTTTTGAAACAGGGACCGTAACGGTTTTATTTTAAAAATTACTTTTAAATCATTATTTCTTGATTTTTTATTTGCTCCTCAGAAAATAACGGTTATTTCTTGATTTTTGTATTTATTCCTGACAAAATAACAGTTACTTTTTGATTTTTATTTTTTTCTTAAAAAAAGCCAATTTTTAAACTGCAAAGCGTATTTTTATTTTTTTTTTTTTTTTTTGTTAAAATTGAATTTATCACCAGAGTCTGTAAACAAATCTCTTATACTTATGTTGAATTAAAACTATTTTTTTTACAGTTTATTCAGTTTAAAAGTTAAAATTTTTTGATTAAAAAAATAAAAAGCAATTGTTATTTCGTGAAAAATAAAAAAAATTCACAAAATAACAGTTATTTTCTGAGGAATAAATAAAAAATTAAAAAAATAACTTATTTTCTGAAGAATAAATAAGTTATTTTCTCAAGAATAACTTAAAATCAAGAAATAATCGGTAAAGTTGAGTTTTTAATAAAAATTAAACAAGTAAAAATCAATGTATCTAAAGGTAGTCCATGTAACAAGGAGTGTCTTAGTGCATTCCTAGTGCACGTAGCACTTTAAACGCATTTTCTGGAAAACTAGCTTTTTAGAGTTGTGATACTATTGAAGTAAATGGGTGATATGTACATGAATATATTTTCATTAATATAAATACATATGTACATAAATGTGTGTGTATATGCACTCATGTCTTTTCTTCAAATTTTAGATGTTTTCCATAAACAAGGAATTTTAGAATTCGAAAAAAGCGTAAGGAAGGCGATAGACCGCAGTCATAATCGTTTAAAACAAAAAAAATACATAACTGAAAAGAGAAAAATGCAGTAGTTTTCCGATTTAGCGAACATTAGAACATTTACTGAACATCGCACTTACATAACTAACACCAACATTTTTCATAATTAGTACCTTATACATCAGAGTTGCCCACAGAGAGAAAACGGAGAGAAATGTATAAGCGTATTCATTTGTATAAAAATCCGATTGATGTTCGGAACTCTGGCGCTTCTCTGGGCAGCCTGGTTATACATACATATGTACATGTATATAACGAACAAACATTTTCTCTCATACCTATAAAAAATAAATAAAATGTTTGAAATTCATTTTAAGAAATGTAGGTATAATAAAAATTTGAAATAAAAAACATAATAGGTTTGTTCATTTACTATTCATTGTTGCGAATTTGTGTTCATTAACTCAAAAAGTTTGCAAGGAGAGAGCGTCAAAAGTGAAAAAAATCGAGACAAAAAATTCCTACTAATTATTACTAGTTTTTGCTTGCAACAATTATCCAACCACCTGTTGTGTGTTTTGCTGTCAAATTAATTATTTAAAAAATATCTGAAAAATGAAAAATGTGCATTTCTTTGTTAAAACACTATGTATACGTATGAAAAAAGAAAGCATGTTTTCTTAATTTATTGTATTTCTTTCATTAAGCCACATAAATTCAAAGTTTACTTTGCAAGAGAACAGATAAGATAATTTTAATAATTAAATTTAGATCTCTCTAATTCTTAAATACACATCTTTAACATAATTTTTTAAAGAAAAAAACTATAGAAAACTATTTTGTTTGGCTGCATTTTTAAAAGAAATCGAAATTAAATTATAGCACGTCAATATGTGAATTGGTGGTGGCGTAATAGTTCTACGAACTGGCCAAATAATCCTTCATACGCTTTCTCGGCAGGTGGAGTAACTGAATAATCCAAAAAAATAAATTTACATCAAAGTAAACTTTGTGTATGGAAAAGCCGTCGTACTAAAAAGGAATGTAAATAAAAATATACCATCAAGTCAACTGTGACAGATATACATATGTATGTATTAATCGCGAATAGTCAAATGTGTCTTATGTTTGTGCCATTAGTGCGCTGACCATAACCCAAATAGCAGGTTTAGAGGCCGAGTTCTGATACGAATTATCAAACAACATTAACAATAACAACAACAACAACCAATTATATTAATACGATATATTTCATTTAAATAAGCTAAAAATCAAACCATTGTAAAAAGTATTAATTGAATAAATATAAAACTCGGATCACATTTTCTATGGCAAAGTAAGGGTATTGGAATAAGATGTTTTATTTTGCATAGCCCGCGATTTCAACAGTTGTCATGACTCAAGCTGCTGTACTTATCAGATGAATAACGCCATTAATAAAAATGAAACGATATTCGCTTCAATGACGCATTGAAATTATTAAAATTCAAAAATGGCAAAAAAAATTGGAAGTCACGGTTGGCAATCGTAGATCTATTGGAATCACGAGTTAGGATCCGTTCACATATTACCTAAAGCATTTTTTCCGTTTTTTATCCCCCCCCCCCCTTACATTTCCTCACCGCGCAGTAACAGATCGCAACAAAACTAAGATGATGGATATATCCATTACCACTG
The DNA here is from genome assembly GCA_949987645.1 of Tachina grossa. Lineage (NCBI taxonomy): Eukaryota > Metazoa > Arthropoda > Insecta > Diptera > Tachinidae > Tachina > Tachina grossa. Next base: position 36,071,218 of record OX465275.1, read on the forward strand.
GAATTGGTAATTGTTCTTGTACACTCATTTAACACTACTTCACACACTAGACGAATGCTCAGCTTTAAACCATCCCAGAAGAAATATGTATATTTGGATATCGCCTATCTTTAGACTGTCTATAATATATAACCACTAATAACATTGAATTTATTTTTAAATTCATATCAAAATGTAACCTCAACATTAGTCATTTAAAAAAGTTGCTACATTGTAAAATACAAATTATCAAAATCTCGAATCGAAAGCTCCTTCAGCTAGTACTCCTTCCTTTTTTGTATTAACGTAATTAATACTATTAAATTAAATTAAATAAAAATTTGTAAAACATTGAGTAAAAAGTTTATTTCATTAAGAATAAAATAAGTTTATTGAGTAAAATTAAAGTTTTTGTTACGTATGTATGTATGTACATGCCCACATTAATGTCTTGTAGGTATGTGTGTATGTACATATCGTTAGCTTAAATAAAAAACCATATGACCGGCTAAAAATCAAAACTGAGGCTCATCATTCTTTTTATATCAAATATTGTTCGTAAAAATATTTTAAACTTGCATCTTAAAAAATAGAAATTATAAAATAAGATTCTTGCATATTTCATTTAAGGTGACGATATGTACCTTTTCCATTTAACATTTAATTTAAAAAAATCGACTAATTCGATTACTGTTGATCTATAAAAAGAAATTTTATGCATCAGTTTTAATCCTTTTATTTGCTGGCGATGTTCCATTATTCAATTGTTCAAGATCGCTTTCTGGATTATGTCCATAATTTTGCCAATTATTTTGCTTAACGTCACCAGCGTTAGTTAAGTCACTGCTTTTGGATGTCGACTGTGAAATTATTTCATTGCATATTTCTTCTGTAATTTCGCCTCTCACTTTATGCCTATCGACGTGTGCAGTAAAATCTCTTAGCACTAATATTTTTGTGCCACAGAAACTACATGAGTATTTGAAACGATCTCCGTCGTGAGTGGTCATATGTTTTCTCAAAGTAGATTTGTGGGATAATATTTTATAACATATTAAGCACATGGTATCCGGCCATTTTCCGCGAGGATGTGTCTCCTTTAAATGCTCTGTTCTTTGATATTCAGTTTGCAAAACCTCGGAGCAAATAGGACATTGAAAAGTGCCATTTGCAAAATGTCGTCGCCGAAAATGTCCATAAAGTATACCTAACGAATTGAATCGCATATAGCATAATTTACACATAAATGATTTATAAGCCATATGAGTTAGCTTATGTTTTTGCTGTTGCTGTGGTCTAGTATCCAAATTCATGTGACATGTTGGACATTTCACAGATCCATCTGTGTTCTTGATACACAGATTAGATTCGTCAAAGAAACTATGTTGTGTCCTAATATGTGTGTGCCAGTTCTGTTGAGTTGTCATGTCTTCATTGCATTCTGGACAGGCATAAGATATAAATTCTGTGAACTCGTTGAGAACATGTGACTTAATAGAATGCTTGCCTAATTGGGGTAACTTCGTTATATTGGTTATTTTGTCTTCTTTATTAGGAAAATTGTTAAATTTTTCATTTGATTGCTTATTTAAGGGGTTGGCATTATGAACTGTTACTAAGTGCTTAGAAGCATTCCGAAATGTAGGATACGATCGTAAGCACAATTTACATTTAAAAGTTTTTTCATCGATATGTTGGTGTAAATGCTCAAAACAAGAAATTTTGGAATACTTCACATATTGCTTGTGACAAACTTTACATGTCATTGAATTGTCGGAATGTTTGTTGAAGAAATCCTCGAAGTAATTATGCTCATCTTCGTAATGTTTAAAAACGCTCTTTAAATCAGAAATTTTGTGGTAATTACAAACTGAACATTGTATCTCTAGAATAGATCTGCTATCGTATTTTTGGTTTTCAATTTTTCCAACTAATGCATTTCTATCCTTCTCATCATTACAGCGCTTTAAAACATGATTAAAGGCCATTTTAAATGTGTTCAATGATATTGAACAGCATAAGCATTTGTAGGGCTTGTAGGGTAAATGTTGAAAACGATGCGCATGTAATTGCTCTGGGGTATTTACTACCACTGTGTGACAAATTACACACCTTAATTTATTGGTATCATTTTCAATTACTTTCATTTCTAGTCCCTTAAGTGTGTCAATCCCATGTTCTTTCCTTAAATGCACCTGCCACTTCAGCAGTTTGCCAAACTCTCTGTTGCAGAATGGACACACATGTGCCATGTACTTTTCAAATTCTTGTATGTTTTTTATTTTCCATTCTTGTCTTCCCGCCTTTTGACTTGCAATCATTTTATTGTAGTGTTTTTCATAATGCACAACCATTTTAATGCACATATGGGTTACATGGGATTTAATGAAATGAAATTTCTTGGAGCAAAATTTGCAAGACCAAGAAAATTTATTCTGATGCTTTAAAAAGTGGCTCAGTAGTTTATTCGTGTCATTTTGAAAGAATAATCTGTTGCATTTCTTGCAAGCAATATAATCCTTATCCTCGAAAATTTTTCGGAAATTCATTTTTTCCCATGAATTCAAATCGTGTTTTTCAAGTACATGTTGTAAAAAGAGTTCTTCCTCACTGAACAGTAAATTTTTACATAACGAACAGTTATATCTTAGCTTCGATTTATATTCATTTGGATGTTTGTCCATGAAGTGATACCACAACTGTCTGCGCCTTACGTAAGCATTAGGACAAAGGGGACACTTTAATTTTCTTAAGGAACTTGAACCCGAAGTTTCAAACTCTTTTACAATTTCCGGGTGCTCTTCCAAAATATGTTTTTGAACAGTGCATCGTTTGGAGTTAAATTTACATATTTTGCATACAAATATGTCGAATTTGTCTGCATCCTCACTATGCTTTGCTGAGTGTATATAACGAGAATATTCAGAAGTAAACTCTTGGTTGCATTTCTTACACACCCCACAGTCGTTACTACTGAAGTAATAAGTAGAGTTAGATTTTTCCATTGAATCTTTGTGATTTAATATTACATGTTTACGCAATTTATCGTAGTTTGTCAAATTTTCATCGCACGCTGGACATTTACGGTTAAGGCAATTGTCGGAGATCCATTTGTTTAATTCAAATTGATATAGAAGTTTCGAGTCTGAACAAGCTTCCTTCTCTTTATCTTCTTGATTTGTCTCATCGTCAAAATCATTTTTATTCGCATGTTTCAACTCTAAGTCATCTGCACTACAAGTTTCATCTTCCTGGTCAGATTCACTTTTTATACTTGTGTCATCTACTTCACTTTCCGCATCATTACCACCATAATCTTCACTTTCATCTAAATACTCTATTGTATATTGTTCATAGATGCTTCCGTTTTCATCAAGCGCTACATGTAACACATTCTGATTACTTTCCACAGCGAGCTCTTGATAATATTCATTTTCTTCATCTTCCAATTTTGTTGGTAGCCAGTGGTTTTCAATTATTACTTCCTTTTCCTCTTTTACTTCGAAAGCGGGGTTTTCATTGTTCATCACAATATCAATAGAATTCGGCTCTAATTTAATATCCATTTCTCTTCAACTTTTTCCCATATATCAACAATCTGTGCTATTTCCAATATTTTTCAATTAAATGCACCCACCTAAATACATACATATGTATGTATGTATATGCACATGTTGCAAGCAAAAACGAATACACAAAAAAATGTATACATATGTATATCACAAAATGTAATATAATAAACATCCCTACAAACATTTGGAAGATATCTTACCCAGAAGATATAAATACATCTTATTTTTATCATTTAGAAGAAAGTCATCAAAGCAATACTTTTTCTATATTAAAATATTTTAATTTCAGTGAAACTTTTTGAATGAACAGTTCAAAATATATTGACTATTTATTTTTTCCATTAACAAGGTATTTTGCGTTATTAAATTGTTGCATTTTATTCAGCCTGGTATTTTATCACATACGCAATAAATTTATAATATCAATATGTTTTCAACTAGAAGATAAAAAAATATTTAATATAAAATAAAAACAATCAGAAAATTTTCAAAACATTATGTCAGGAAATTTCTTTTTATACTAATTACTCCCTTGATGATAAATTGAATTTAGTTGACCATAAAAAATTCCTTTAAATTTAAATTAATGGAAGTTTTATAAATACATACATATATATTTTTCTTCCTTCAGATAATTTAGCAAAATTGTAAAATTGTACTTTAGGAGATAATCTATTGTTATAAATAATTTATCTTCCTAAAGATAATCTGGCAAAATCATAAATAATTCTATTAGATGATTATCTAGCAATATCACAGTTTTATCTTCTAGAAGTATTGCATTCGTATTTCTTCGAAGTATCGCCCTGGCCGCACAAACTCTCCCAAAGGGAGAATCTCCCGAAATACGAATATGATTGTTGCCGCAATAATATTTTTCTTCCAAGCAATACGATTTCGAATCATTTTCGTATTACTTTGCTTGTAGGGATATGGATGTACATAAGTCATAGCCGAAGTACTCTTCTATAACTGCGGTTTGGTAGTCCACAGCCGACGGCTTAAAGGTCTTCAAAGATTTGTCAATACAAATCAGCGGATAATCACTAAAATTTTTGGAGAAAACTCGTTAAATATAACTACATTGCTAAAAAGAAAAAACTGCTTAAGTCAACATTAGCTAAAATTGAAGCAATGGCGTCATTAAAGTTACCAAATCGCTATATTTTGGTTTGTTTGATTTCTAAGAAGTTGATTCAAAATTAATTTTTTTTTCATATTTTATTTCAATATGCGATTTCTTTTCGAATAATAATTTAGCTTCATATTTAAAATTTATTTATCGTTAGCTGAGTTGAAAAATTACCTAACTACAATTTTTTTTTTAAATTTTATAGGAGAAAAAAACTAAAAATTATTCGAGCGTCTGAAGTAAAGTTTCTTTATTTTCTATTAACTTATTTTATTTAAATTTATTTCTTTAGTTACGTGGTTTTGCAGTTAGCTGACGATATACGACTTCATTTAATATACATAATTACTTTATAAAATTAGGAAGACATAAAAATTTGCTTAAAGTTTTATAGTGATAAACTGAAAAACTGCCATCAATAACTCAAAATTTACTTTACTTGAAACACAGTAATAAATATTTTTCCATATTTATAATTAATAATTTACTATGCATGTACATACATGCATGCGTATGTACTTATATGTATGTATATGCCTTCGTAGGTTATAGTTTTAAATTACTTGTTGAGGTTTCATACAAACATTCGAAATTTCTAAACTTTTTTCGAATTTATTGAAAGTCTATTAACGATTTGGAATTAGCACCAATGACCTTAACACTCATGATTTCTGCCCAAAAGAGCGTAACCACTAATTGCTAAAGAAAAACTGTTTGATTTAGACACGTATTTATTAAGTTAATTAAACAGTTTCATACATAACTAATAGACAATTTTATAGAATCCAACATGATTGGAAACTTTTAAAATCAATTAGTAATTACTTTTTTGGGCACATTGCACACAAATGTAAATCCGGCCTAAGAATTTTAATAAGCAATTTTCGAATACACTGTTACTAAGGGTCCTCATGAAAAGTTTAAAATTCTCGCCAACTGTGCAAACTATGCATTTCTACACTATCGTAAGTAAACCGTCAAAATTTTACATTAACTCTTTACACAAAAGTTGACAAGGTGGTTCCTGAAACAAGTCCTGCAACAAATTTGCCCAATTACTCAATTGGAAATTTTAAGAATTTTCACGAAAACCCTTACTGTTTATTTACTCAATAATATTTAATTATAATTAAGGAAATCTTATTTATAACTTGTTTACATCTATACAATTTTTTTTTATAAAAACGTCATTGTACAAACATATATTTATTTTTTTAAAGAGCCGATAGCATTTTGAAACATGTGTGTTAAAAGTAAAGTATTTAAAGCATTTGATGAAGTGCCGGGATTTTGTATTGATGCAGCTGGAACTGTTAAATTAGGAAAACCATTCAAGACTATTGGCATACTAACAGGATTTGCTTTGGGAGCAATCTTGCTTTTCATTTTGCGTTTCCTTTTATGAGAAACTAAGCTTTCAGCAGTTGAGTCTGATATATCTTCTTCGGGTTCTGTTGAAGATGTATCTGAATCTGTATCACCCTTGTCATTGTCATCGTCAGTGCTATCATCACTATCGGATTTTGATTTAGTTTTCTTTGTGCCACTAGATATTTTACGCTTTTTTAATGCTTTAGTTTTTGCAGTAGTTTCGTTTGCCTTTCGTTTAGTTTTATTTGATTTGTTACTGGCGCTTATTAAGTGCAAAGACTCTGCCCGTGACTTAGAAATAATATCATAAGGATTCGAGGCATTAAAATTTTGAAACTGTTGCATACAAAACTCAATGAACAACTGCAGCATTGTATTTAAATTAACCGGCTGTGGACAAGTACGATAACCATGATACGGTGCGGAGCAATTTTTACAAATCATTTGACATTGAAATGACGTGTGACCCTAGAAACGAAACAATTACAACAATAAGGAAATACTTAAATAAATTACATGTAAAATAAGTTTTTGTTGACCAATGCCGAATTTTAGTAGTTTTGCTGCCTGACCCAAGATATCACCAGAAATCGTTCGATCGAATACTTATATTGAAAACAACAACAAATTTTCTAATGTTATTGATGTTTGCAATACAAGTTGTCGATCGAACGATTTTTGGTGACATCGTGGGACAGGCCGTCAAGACACGCAAAATCTCCTGAAGTTTTTTAAAAATTTCGATAAACGTACATGTGCTACAATCACTAAGGACCTTGTTATTTCCTCTGTAACGTCATTAAAAGCTTCACAAAAAGATTTTCAAAAGGAAAATTCGAATTGAAAGCAAACCGAACCGGCGCATATCATCAAGGGATGCAAATTGCTGCACATTGTTTTATATGTGGATTTCGAACTGAAACTTTCCTCATAAAACCTTTCCAAAATATTATTGTAAATACAATAATATATAAAACTTCATTGCACGAGAAAATTTTAATGCTCACCAAAAAACGAGTGCGAGTGCGTATTTCGAAAAATTGCACTCTATTTTAACCTAGCAAAAAATAAAGTGAGTACTTCTTTAGAAAGTACTTCTAATTTACTTCCAAAATAGGTTATGAATTTTATTCTGGTTTAATGAAGTTATCTTTAATCACATATCTAAAGTAGTGACAAATCACCTACTTTATTATCATTATCCTCTAAAATAAAAACCCAGTAAAAAGGTGGTGAAAAAAAGTAGAAAAAGCACCACAACTACTGATACGAACTAGTGTCCTGCACAAGAGTATTTAAATATAAGACTCTTCAAGACATGAGAGATTTTTTCCAATGCTTACTACAGCGAAATATTCTAAAAGAATCGCTAAACAACACTGTTGGCAAGACAAACCACCGAAAAAAATTACTTGCCAACAGTGTTGCTTAGCGATTCTTTTAGAATATTTCGCTGTAGTAAAGCATTTGAAAAAATCTCTCATGTCTTGAAAGGTCTTATAAATAGTCTTGTGCAGGACACTAATACGAACCACTTTAAACTCCGAGCAAGCCCGTAAGCTAATAAATTGACTGATTGATTTAATTGTTTAAAAGTACCAATTCTTCAACTTCAGAAATAAACGAAAACTAGAACAGATTTTCCTTCTTTTTTCTTCTAAGACAATTATTTTAATGAGTAGAATACTTTTAGGAATTAAGTAGCTTCCAATTGAGTTAGTAAATAAGTGAATAAGCACCTCTTCCTAAATCATAGATTTAAGTGCTTTGGAAAAGTGGTTAAGAACCACATCATAAATGTAAAATATATCGGATTTACTGAGCCAATAAAAAATCACAACTTATTTTAGAGTTTCTATAGCAAATAAAAAGTAAATCTTATTCACTCACGGGTTGGCAAAAACAAATCACTTCGCTCCAATGACACGCTAATGTGACTTTTTGCTCGGAGTTCGAAGTGCTTCGCCCCTATTTACACTATGCAAGTCTTATTGCTAAGCTGATTAGTTTATTAGGAGAGAGAGACGGGGGGGAAAGAAGTGTTTCTATTCCCCTCGTCTCTCTCTCCTAATAAACTAATCAGCTTAGCAATAAGACTTGCATAGTGTGATTTGGGACTTCGTATTAGTATACTATAGTTGTGGTGCTTTTTCTACTTTTTTTTACCACTTTTTTTGCTGGGTAGCTGCCAATTGGGTTAGTAAATAAGTGAATAAGCACCACTTCCTAAATCATAGATTTAAGTGCTTTGGAAAAGTGGTATTTCTTCTAAAAAGTTCCAATAAATTTTTACTTTACTTTACTTGTGGACACTTAAACGCTTATTCCTTTTAAAATCTAAAACGTATAGGCCTAAAGCTTGTTTTTTTTGAACTAATTTCAACAGTATCAACAATTATGTATAAAAATGCATATTTAGAAAATTAATAAAAACTTCACTTATAATAATTTGCTAAAAACGGCATTGTCAATATAAGGATAAAATATTGGAACAAAGCTATAATACAGAACAAAAACTTTGGATTAAAAAATTTATCTAAGCTGTAGTATTTTCAAAATATTGTTTCCTACAACTCTTACTCACTTTTTTATCACAAATCATACACTTTTCTGCTGTAGCCTTTTTAGACGATTTCTTAGATTTTTTATTTGAATTTTTTTTCCCCGTTTCTTCATAGTCTTCGGCAGTTTCATCACCATCATCTTCCAGTACGATTCTGTTCTCCAATTTACCCATACAAACAACATCATCTTCTGAACTATTTTTCTTTGTCGCGCATTTAGTTTTAACTTTCTTTATGTTAGGTTGCAATTTTTCCGAACTAGGCGCAGATTTGTGAGTTGTAGACGGAACGGGTTCAGGGTCTTCATCAGATGAAGATGCTGACGAAGTGGATGACGACGACGAAGAAGACGTTGGCGTCTTTATAGGATTGTCGTTAGGTTTTAATTTAATGTTAAGTGGTGAAGACGGTGGTTTAGAACTTGTAGTTTCTGTCTTTTCGGCCACTACGGGTTTGCTTTTAGACTCGGGTTCTTCTTCGTTTGAAGTACATTCACTGGATGTTGATGAAGAACTTGAAGATGATTTCCTCTCTCGCTTTACATTAACCAATAGGTCTTTTTCTTTCTTAATTTTTACAGTAAAGTTCGTTTCTGAAGGCAGTTTGGATGTTACGGTATTATTTTTGCAAGTAATTTCTTTATCAACTCCGGTTACAACTGGCGCCGGTTCTGTTCGTTTATTTTCTATTGTATTATTACTCGGTGTTTCTTGATATTGTTGCTCAAAATTTATATGTGGTATTATTAAAGGATTTACAGGATTTTGTCTTATCCAAGGATATATACCAGAGCCAGCTACAGATCCGTTACCAGCATAATTGTGACTACTTCCATTATCACAGTTCCAATCATTGTTTTGCCAGTGGTTTGACTGATTATTTATATGATCAGTGTCCGCAAATTTCGGAAACTGTCTTTCCCTTTTATCAGACCGGGGTCTTTGTTGCCTTCGGTTGTGATATGATCCCCTACGATTATGTTGGCCTTTACCACCTCTTTGCGATTCTTTGTTAATATTTTTATTTTTTGTCCAGTGGTTTTTTTTATTATTATTATTATTATTATTATTCATAATGTGAAACTTATAAGAACATCTCTTAATAAAACTAGTGCACGTGTTTACAAATGCCGTAGCCTACCGGCAGCAGCACACAATTAGCCGTCGACTATATTAGCTGCGCCAATTGCATGACAGCTGTCAATTATTACAATGTCATATCGCTCATTTACTAAAACATCAAAACTCGAAAACGAAATGGTAGATATGGAGGCAAAAAGAGCTTTGGACGACGGTCTACTAGTAGAATGCAAATGGACAAGAGCAGAAGCAGTAAGACAGATGGAGAATATTCTATGGAAGGAATGGGGAAGGGAGTATAGTATGATAAGCCGCTCGAAGGGACGAGAATATGCGAAAATTTTCCCAGAAATACAAAGGAGACCTTGGTTTTCGAATTTGGAAAGGGACATAGAGTCAATACAAGTCAGACAGCTGAACAGGATCATATCAGGCCACTCGTTGGGCCCTTATACCTTAACAAGATTAAAGGTCATGGACAATGACCAATGTGTTTTATGCGGGGAGACTGAAAACGATTCCCACATCATCTCCAAGGTACAATAACATCCGGACAAAATACCCGGCATTAGAACAATATGACAACAATATCTCATTCTTTACATCAGAAAGAGTAGAGAACTACAGGGCCATTACAGACTTCATAAAAGAGGCTAAGATAAAACTATGAAAGAAAAGAAAAAATAAAATAAGAAGAGAAATTTTGGTGGCGCTTTAACCGTACGGTCCAGCCACATAAACCTCCCATCTCTCGAGAATCGAGTGGGCACGGAGTAATTCCCAAAACAATAAAAAAAAAACGAAAAACACGTTTTCCAGAAAATGAGTTTAATTAAAGTTTTCAATTTACACACAACTTCATGGAAAAAGAAATTTTATTTTTCTCAAGATATTTGTATGAAATTTTTAAAAACATGACCAACGATCTGAAGATTAATTATTGAGTCCAAAATCCTACTAATTGAGTTATAAAGTTGTTTTAGTAAATGGGAGATATCCTATATCTCTTCGAAGTTTAATTAGAAACAACAATCTTGCTTAAAAATAAACAACCAAGTACATATTTATGTAAACGGCCCTATAGGAGAGTAATAACACGAGTGGCTAATATGCAAAGTGCAACAAATTTCTTCATTTTATTTACTATCGAAAATTATTTACATCTATGTATATGAGCTATTTTAAAAAAGAGCATTATTTTTTATAGAACCTTTCTTTTTTAATCCTTTCCTTTTCATATCTTTAACGACCATTTGAAGAGAGTTACCGCCTGGAGCCATCATAACAGTCTTTGTAATAGCGCCACGTAATTTATCATTTTGTTTATAGTTCAACTTTTTACTATCAAAATTCTCTAAAAGTTGCTTCGATATAAATTTTTGAGGGTCAGGATTTAAATCCATGCTAGGCACATGTTTCTTGATTGTTTTTGATTGTTTATCTACTTTGTTTGTAGAAGTTCGTTTTTTATTGGAATATGTTGGTTTGTGGCATTTACTGTGATTTGGTTCACTCGATCCATTCCTTGTAAATTTATTAGATTTCGCTTTATCAGCTTTGTCGTTTTGTTCTTCATCACCAAAGTCTTCCCACTTTACCGCTTCCTGCATCTTTTGTTGAATAAGGGATTTTCTGTAATTAACTTCTCTTTGTTTTAGCACCATTTTTAACTGGTTGGAATCCACGTTCGCTTTTAGAGCCGTCTGCTCATCTTCTCTTTGTTTAAAAACAAGTTCATCTTTGTACTTGTTCCATGGTGTAGCATTCTCTGGTTTGGCATGATTTGCTACTTCATTAAACTTGCATGCCTCTTGTCTTCGATTATTGTTTCCTTTTTGATTAAATGACTTCTTGTTGTTAGTTCCACCACTACCAAATTTCTTTGGTTTAAATTTAGTTGCACCCCAATCATCAACATTTTGTTGAATATTTGTAGAAGGCTTGGTGCGAAATGGATTTTTTATCATTGTTACTAAATTATTATTTATTTGCGCGAAAACATCACTTAACTTCTCAGAGAACCAGGCCGATAAAAACTTTCTACCGACGTCTCTCTGAAATCTTCGGCAGCCCCTAGACAAAAGTCAGGCTGTCAAAAGAGTTATCAACTTGAAGTGATTGACATCAGATGAGGCCCCTCTTGTTATAAATTCTACAGTTTAAAACAACTGGATTTTGCCGTTACAAATTTCAAATTAGAAAATTTATCAAGATATGTATGTACACATGTTAATATATATATATATATATATATATATATATATATATATCCAACAATTTTAAATTTGCAAGCATTATCTTAAATACCATGGCGAATATTTATTATTCTTAACTGAGTTGAATGAATGCTACTAATAGGTCCGTTTGTTTACCCCAAAATTTGTGCAATTTTGTGCAAATTTGTACTGGATTTTACTGAAATGCGTTCGTTTACACACAAAAATTGCAAAAGAGAGTGCCAATTGAGAGAGTAAATTAACATTTGTTCACTGAGAGTCTGCAAATTTTTACTGGACAAATTTTTGCCAGTAAAATCCAGTGGACGAGAAAAACATATGATTCAATAAAATAAACAAAAGTAAGCAAATGCAAAGTATAAGTTTTTTTAATAAAAACATTTAAAAGAAGAAAAGTTGAAGTAAAAGTTTAACAAAACAAATCTAAAAATTTTTATGTCCAAGATGAAAAAAATTAAAGAATAATAATCGTTAAATATATCAGTTTCCAAATTTAATTTAATTGTGTTATTTACTTAAGTTTTTTTAGAGATGTAAGGTTTATGTATATGTGAATACTTATTTCTGCATACTATTCAGGGTACCCAGTACAAGAAATCAAATATTGATGTATTTTCCTATGCCATTTACCCAGAAAAAATAAAACTAAAAACCAAATACAAGCTAAAGCTTTCAAACAACTTCTATTTCAGAAATATGTATGTATATATCGCTTCAAATTTATAATTATAAAAATGTATGCATCAATTACCAAAAATATGTATTTGATGGGTTTCAAAAACAACAAAAACATACAACAATATTATCAGCTGTTTTGATCAATCTGCAAATTTTTGCAATTTTTCCGTTCGCGTACTTTTTTGTGCAAGAGACATTCTTGAGAGTAAAATTTTCATATTACCCAAAATTTACTCAACTACTGGATTTTACTGGAAAAGTAAACAAACGGACCTAATATTTTAATAATTTTAATTATGTCAATTGTTAAGAGGTTATTTATTTGATTAGGAAGAAGGTTATTTATTTGGATATCACAATAACGTCCCCTTTAACAATGTATGATTGTGTCGTATATTTATGTATATATAAGAAAATATTAATTTTTGTGCATATTTGTAGTCAAAATAAAGTATACTATCAAAATATAAAACTGGTATTAGCATACAAAATACGGGTTTTAAACTCTGAAAGTATACTTTGTTTTCACTATGAATATAATTTGTTAATATAAAAAAACTATTTGAGAAATTGGCTCATTTTCATATTCAAAACAAAATATACTTTAAAAGTTTCAAACCATTATTTTGTATGGTTTTAAATTCTTAAAGCATATTTGAAATTGACTACACTGAACCAAAAAAGCATCATTTTACTCCAACACTGAAATAAATATTGAATATTTAAAAGTTTCAGAAAGATCCAATTAGTTATTATGGGTCTTTAACTAACGCGGCTAATTCCGTATTTCGTATTTTTGTTTTTGTGCATAATGTAATAAAATTATATTTTGAAAAAATTTTTTAAATTAATTTTTGTTATGAGGAATAATATTATTTATTTATTTATTATACATATTATACAAAGTAAATTTGCATAACATGGTGTTGCACAAATATAGGGGTAACTAGACCATATGCCCAAGATGGTATTAAAAGTATTTTAAAAGGTTTTGTGACTGACTGTACACGACCTATGCCTTCACATAGGAAGTAGCAACGTGGTTGTTAAAGAAATTCCACAAAAAACCGCAAGATTATACGGTTATCCGTGGCAGATCAGTCAACCAGTGCGAGCGAGACGAAAAACTCTCGAAGGCCAAACAACATACACAAGCCTTACCGCACTTAAGAAATAATTACGATGACGAGATGAGGAATACATAATATAGTTTTCAATTATAATATTTTGACATGAAACGAAAACAACGTAGCGTTTTACAAAATTTAAAATATTTTCGTTAATGCTCCAACCAGAAACGAAAACGAAAATTCGTTTTATTTTACAAAATCAGGCCATTAATTTAAAAACTCTCTATTATTAATTTAGGACATTTCATTCTTAATTCAAAAATGCTTCATTATTAATTTAAGACCTTTCATTCTTAACTTAATAATTCCCCATTATTAATTCAAACGCTTCATTTTTGATATAAAAATAATAAGTTTTAAAATAACAAATGCTTCATTATTACTCCAAGAATATTTCATTCTTAACTCAAAAACATAATCGCTTAATTTGAGTATGTTCAACTTTATATCAAGGTTGCTGTCTTTTTAAAACAAAAAATATTCTTTTTTGATTTCAAAATATTTTTCATTTTTAAAACAAGAGTGAAGATTTTTAAAATAGCAGAAAACAAACTAGGTTCTATTTTATAAAGGTTACGTTTTTAAAATCAAATTGTTTTTTCTTGATTTTAAAACTTTTTTTTGGTGTACAAGTATACGCCAATGTATTGAAGTTAAAAGTACATTTTAATTGAAGGAATCTAGGGTCATTTAGAAAAAAATATTAGTTAAGGTAGAAGGCAGTTGAAAAAGTCCCAATTTGACACTTTAGTATCATAAACGGAAAATATTTTATTAAAAACTAACAGCCTGTTTGTGTAAGACATTAAAAATGGAAATCTTGGTGTTTTTGTACAAGTGTCCTTTAATATATTAAACAAACAACAAAATTTCTTATATCATTCATTGATATAATACTGTGGATACAATGGCGCATATTCATAATCAAAAGAAAGTATACTTTAAGAGTTCAAAACCAGTATTTTGTATGGCAATACTGGTTTTTTGTTTGTTTTGACTATGAATATACGCCAGTTTGTTTAATTTTTATTTATTTATTTATAATATATTCTACAAATTAAATTTAGTAGAATATGGTTGCACAAGTATGGACGGAGTAACTAGACCATATGTCCAAGATGTTATTAACAGAATTTTAAAAATTTTTTGTGACTGACTATGCCTTCCCTACAAACATTTGGAAGATATCTTACCCAGAAGATATAAAGACAATATCTTATTTTTATCATATAGAAGAAAATCATCAAAGCAATACTTTTTTATATTAAAATATTTCATTTCAATGAAACTTTTTGAATGAACAGTTCAAAATATATTGACTATTTATTTTTTCCATTAACAAGGTATTTTGTGTTATTAAATTGTTGCATTTTATTCAGCCTGGTATTTTATCACATACGCAATAAATATATAATATCAATATGTTTTCAACTAGAAGATAAAAAAATATTTGATTTAAAATAAAAACAATCAGAAAATTTTAAAAACATTATGTCAGGAAATTTCTTTCTTGACTCCGCTGATGATAAATTGAATTCAGTTGACCATAAAAAATTGCTTTAAATTTAAATTAATGGTAGTTTTATATATACACGCATATATACATATATATTTTTGCCTTCAGATAGTTTAGCAAAATTCTAAAATTGTTCTTTAGGAGATAATCTATCGTTATAAATAATTTATCTTCCTTAAGATAAGCTGGCAATATCATAAATAATTCTATTAGATGATTATCTAGCAATATCACAGTTTTCTCTTCTAGAGGTATTGCATTCGTATCTCTTCGAAGTATCGCCCTGGCCCCACAAGTTCTCCCGAAGGGGGAAACTTCCGCAATACGAATATGATTGATTGATTGCGAATCATTTTCATATTACTTTGCTTGTAGGGTTCACATAGGAAAAAACTTACTGTTGTTTAATTTTTATTTTAGAAAAAAAAAAATTAAACAAATTCGCTAGTAGTTTTTAATTTTTGATAAAACTACAATGCATGTGCAACATGTTGCTTCTAAGCCATATACAAAAATATTCATAGACAAACAAATACAGAGAATATTTTTAAGCATATGTATAGTAATTGGATTAGTTGGAATCACATAAAAATTCTTTTTATGTCAAGTGCTCGCAACAATTGAAAAAGAAGCCCAGAAGCACATTTGAGACATTAACACACATTTAGTTAGCACTTGAACATTGGCCGAAAAACAATTTTAAACGTCAGTATTTTCAATAACCAATATTTGTTGAAACTGTTATGTAAATAATAATAATAAAAAATAATTTAATTCTGTTAACTATGAGTTGTAGTTTTTTGTACGAAATACGACGTAAATCAGAAGATTTTGAACAAAATTTTGATCAATATAAACGAGAAAATTCAGATCTTTCTAATTATTCAAAGGACGAAGAAATCTGGGAAGTACCAGAGGAATCTTTTGATAATGTTTATCATCAAATGGGTTACAATGAAGACTTGCAAGAAGAAAAAGAAGCGGAGGACAAAATGAATGCAATGCCTGAAACATTCAATCTAAACCAATTTGGAAATACTAAAACGTTACATATAAGTTTGAGTATGGAAAAAATTGTACTGAAATCTTTAAAGCAGCAACATGAATATTCTAATAAAACGTCACGCAGTTCGTTTCAAACCATCAATAAATCGATTGAGGTGGATAACCAAAAGTCAATGACCAGCAGCGATAACAATACCACAACAACTAACGCAGGCAATGCCGGTGGCAGCAAAGTACAATGGAAAAATTGCAAATTAGCTAAAAATAATTCCGCTGCATCATTACTAAATTTTACAATTGTGCCCATAAATGTATCATCACAAGGACAAAAACCAAAACAGGAAGAACCTATAACAGCTGAAAAATTTCCGGATATAAAATTAACATCTTTTTCGACAAGAAAGTCAGCTTTAAAACCGATTTTAGGAAAAACTACTATCCTTAAGGGAACAAGTGGTTCCAATGGCAATGTTCCTAAGGATTTAAAAACAAACTGCACGAATGTTCCACAACGAAAATCATCACGTAGTTCCGAGATCAACAAACACATAACGGAAAGTTCCACTTCGCCAGAGTCTTTGTTAGACAATATATTAAGCGCGGCCTCTTCAATTTCTGTGCAAAGTAGTAGCCTCAGTAGCAATGTACCAAGCATTGATTTAGATTTAAGCAAATTAAAACAAAATGAAAAAGAATATGAAAACAATATTAACAAATACAATACGGGAATTGCAAAAACACAAATACCAGAATTAAAAATAATAACTGTGTCCAATTCACCGATAGATCAACAAACTTTAAATATGGGAACATATCCCTCACCTTCCTTACTGACTGTTAGTAATGTATCACACTCTGATTCCTTTGAAACGGCATCAAACCAAACGAGGTAAAAGTTTAATGGTTACATTGGGTTTTTATATATAATATATATCGTTACCTTAATATAGAAAGGCCCTAACTCATTGTTTTTTAAAAATCGAGTTTTTTGTATATTTATATAGAAGAACATCTAATGTATCGGAAAATGCATAAATCTACATTTCAAAAATATTATGAGTTAGGCCCTTTCTATATTAAGGCAAAGATATGTATAAACATATGTATGTACAGGCAAATCTCGATATATCGAATGTCGCTTTAACGAAAACCTGTTATAACGGACGTTCAATTTTTTTACAGCAATGTAAATGCAAAACAGTGAGGTACCGTAAGTTTCCCAGTAAGCAATTTTGCTTGAAATCAAGTGTAAAACAAGTGTTATTCAAGCCACACAATCAATTGTCAAGGGTTGAATTATGCTTGATTCACACTTTAATTCAATAGCATTCTCCAGTGAAAAGGGAACTTGAACTCAATGCGAACAAGTCAGTTGTAGTACAGTTTAATTCAAGCCTTGAATTATACTGTAATTCAACCTTGTATTACAATTGAATTCAAGTGTATTTCAAGCTGCAAAAACAAGGCTTTTAAAATGGAAAGCAAAATGCAATTCCTTTGTTTTCTAATAATTGTTTTCTGCACATCTGCCTTCGCTATTGTTTTACTCACCTTTGTTTTTCAAATTCACTTTTATTTATTTGTTTTTCATATATTCACCACAATTTCAGTTTTAATAATAAATAAATTACGTATTTGACAAGGTTTGAGCATATATGTATGTTGTTTGATTTTTTATTTAAAATTTTTTTCAAACTTGAAAATTACTTGAAAAAAAATGCTTGAATTCAACTTTGTTTCCAGTTCAATTTCAACTGCTTGAATTTAAATTTTTTGAGTGCTTATTGGGTTATATTTGGTAGCTTATTTGAAAACAAATTGCTGTCATTCTTTTTATTGTATTGTATGTATCATACCTACAGTGATAATAATTAAAATAACCTTTAAAAAAAATTTGCGATATAACGAATTTTTCGGTATAACGAATGGGGCGCGACATTACAATTTTGCTGTGCATACATACATACATATGTATGAATATTTTTCCCAAATATACTTAATTTTATTTTATTTAATATATTTAGAAGTCCCTCTGCCTCACCACTACGAAGCCTATCGCCAAAGCAGCCAACTGAAATTTCGCTCTATCCGGACGAATTGCGATGCAAAATCTGCAATGAACTGTTTAAAGATCCACGAAGTTTGAATTGCCTGCACTCATTTTGTTTTCAATGTATTGTCAATGAAAATTTTAAACAAGATTCCAGTATACCGTTTTGGTCACAGCCCATTGAAGAGCCAGTGGTCTTATCGCCTCATAAACAGTTTGAAGGACAGGACTTGAAAGGTTCGTACATATTATATACATACAAATATACATAGATATGTATATACATCAGAGCTGCACATCGAGAGAAACACGAGAGAAATGTATTCGCGTATGTGTATTCATTTGTATAAAAGGCCGATTGATGTTCGGCACTCGTGTGCTATTTTGGGCAGCTCAGACATACATACGCATGTTTAATTCATAAGAAAAATAAATTAAAATATGTAAATATGGTTACCTTAATAACATAACTCATTTTTTTTTTTTTTTGAAATCGAGATTTTTGCATTTTTCGATACATTAGAAATATAAAAAAAACTCGATTTCAAAAAAAATAATGAGTTAGGGCCTTTCTATATTAAGGTAACGATAAGTTTCGTGTTTCGCATTTCGATGGAAGGATAGAATCCTCCCACTAAGGACCTGTCTCACGATGTAGACAACATTCGACTTGCCGCACACTTACTTTTGAAACAAAAACAAAATTTTAAAATTTAAAATTTTTTTAAAATTTTAATTCTTGTCCGAACTTAAGCTTAAATTAGACGTGCCTAACTGTAACCAAACAGCTGTACGAACCAAACTAATAGGCAACACTGTATTTGGTGCTAGATTCTGAAACTACATTATGCGCCGATTTTTAATGTCAAATTGTATGGAGGAACTCGTTAGCACCTAGTTCAATGTTTTCACTTATTCTAACTTGATGCTCTTTTTTGCTTATACATATGTAAGGCCGTTATTATCTAACGAGTGTTTATTACTTTTTGTTAAGTATAAAAAAATACTGGTTTTTAAAGTTATTAAATAAATTGAAAGAAATTTATTATAATCAGTCGTAGTATCGATATAAATACATAAAAAGGTAAAGCTATAATTTGAGTAGCAAATTTTTTTATATTTATATGTACGTGTATTTATGTATATTTATTTTGAGTAAATCAACAATTAATAGTCTAAACTTGAATCCTTTTAACAATTGTATTATTGATTAAATTAATTTATATCTAAAAAAACTATTAATGTTAGAATATAAACCTTTTTAAATAAGGCTTATAAATTTACTAATATCTACTTTATATGTATGTATATGTAACTATATTAATTTAAAAGATAAAAAGATATAATATTTTATGCGGTATGGAAGTATATAATTGCTTATTCACAATGTAAAGTAATTTAATTTGGCCTGTATTGAGTTTCATTTACAATTATTATTGCTGAGACGTTTTTAACAAATAGTATTGTTTAAATATTCATAACAGTTTAAATGACCACCGTCGTCGCTTTGGAGAGTAGCTTCTGCTGCCTCATTGCGCGTCTTTATGAAGTTACCCACCCAGTGGGCGGTTAAATCTAAATATTTGATCTTCGCACCAGGGCTGTAATCGAGAAAGCCAGCCTTAGGAATAACTTCTTCTATTTGACTGCCATCAGGCCAATTGTTGTAACTTGCAATGTTGATGAAACCAACATGATTTAGAATAGCAGTGCGCCAGGCTACGCCATAATACTTTGATATAAGAAAATACATAGTTAAATTGAAAAATTAGGATAGATAATCTCGACTCACTCTTCCATTACTGCGATGTCTTTGTATGTCACCATGACGTGGAAATTTGTTTCGTTCGGCAAAACCTGGACCTACTGTTGGCACAAACAACATTTTATAAGTTAATGCAAACGATTTAAGATATGACCAATTTTTCCAGGTGCTGGCATATGTAGCTCCATTACTAGGCAATTTACTATAAAAACCATCTAGACAAATGCGTCGCATGTAGTCGGCATGATTTTTTAATCTAGTGAAAACATAAGGCTTTATCTATTATTATCATAAGAAATACTTTTGGTTTATAAAAGGATTATAAAGCAAATTTTGTATAGAAATGCGTTTTATAAACCATGTATGATTCAAAAATATTTTTTTATGAATAACTAGCTTAAGCCGGTGCGCTTTGATAGGCAATGTACATTTGTATGTCTTTTATAGACTCTGAAACCATCCGACCGATTTTTTAGTGAAGATGGTCAATTAAAACGCTGCGGATTAGGTCCATTCGGTTCATTCGTGAAATAGAATTTCGAATTTTACAATAAATTTTTCCCCCTAATTTAGAACATTTGAAAGTTTGAAATTGTCTTGAATTTTTGTACGTAGGCACCTCTCCCGATGTGTAGATCCAGTAAGAAGGGATTTATGGAAATTCGAATTTTAAGGGGATAAGAATGGGTAAAGTCGGTATTTCTACATCTCCGGAAATAAAGTAACACCAAAAATTCAACTGGATTTATGTAAAAAATGAATGTACAGTTATGTGGTACTTTTTGATTTTTGTACTTTTATGGTTATAAAACGAGCGAAAACCACATTTGGTATTTATTTTTGGAATTCCACTTATCTTTGAAAGCAATACACACAAAAAATAAATTTAAATGGAATTGTAATCCTGAGAAAATGTCATATGAAGTTTGGCTCTTTTTTGAAATTTGAACGTTTTTTTTGGTACTTTTTTTTACAAAAATATTTTTTATATACATTAATATGGTAACAATTTTTTTTTATTATAAAGTCCCTCCATTAATAAAGAAATATGCCTTTTCTGTAGAGGGCCAAAAATGTAACAAGACGGATAAATTACGCATAGTGCGGTACTTTTGATTTGACATTATGATTTTGGACTAATTTTTCTTGCTAATTAACAAATAAACAAAATGGCGCATGCTCATAATCAAAACAAAGTATACTTTAAAAGTTTAAATTTTTAACTTTAAAAACAGTATTTTGTATGGTAATACTGGTTTTCATTTCTTAAAGTGTACTTTGTTTATGACTATGAGTATGGGCCAAAAGTTTTTATCTCTTTAACGTATAAAATAAATGACTTAAAGAAAAATACTACAAAAATTTCTTCGGATATTTCCCAATTCACAAAGCAATTTCTTTTTAACTTTTTAATTATTCAATGAACTTTTTACATTTTTTCTGTTCATATAGGTTATATAGCTGAATAATTCATCCTCGATAGGAATACATACATACATACATATCGTTACCTTAATATAGAAAGGCCCTAACACATTATTTTTTGGAAATTTTAGTTTTTTTCAACTGGTTTCAAAAAAAGAAGGAGGTTATCAATTCGTCTGTCTTTTTTTTTTTTGACTTGTTTCTTCATAACTCGGTACATTTTAGACCGATTGTAAAAACTCTTTTTATTTTGTCTGAGAGGGTAGAGCTTCCAGTTGATCCGTTTGTAAAAAAAGTATCAATTCGTCCATCTTTTTTTTTTTTTTTTTGACTGCTTACTTCATAACTTGGTACATTTTAGACCGATTTTAAAAACTCCTTTTTTTGCCTGAGAGGGTAAAACGTCCAATTGGTCCGTTTGTAAAAAAAAAGTAGGTGGTGACACCCCCACAATTTTTTTAATTTAATTTTATGATATTCTACTTATTTCATTGCAGCGAAAAATAGCAAACACCTTTGGTTCTTGTAATTACATAATTTTAAAATTGAAAAAAATGGCCGGGGCTACGCCCATTAAAATTTACTAGATATACCAAACGGACGACACACTCGTCCGTATTCTAGAAACAAAATGAAAATAATTTTACTAAGATTCAAAGAAAATGTACCTAAACTTCATAAAAGATTTATTAATTAGCCACATACATACTTACATACATATGTAACCATAATTAATAATACATGAAATTAAAACCCATAAACAAAATCCCTTCAACCAAGCTAATTCAATTTATTCAACTCTCTTCCTTCAAGTATTATGGCTTTCATACAACCAGGGTTGTCAGAAGTCGCCAAAAATTAGATTTTCTTAGTAAATATTTGATAATAAATTTGTTTTGATATAACAGTTTTTTAATAGAAACTTTTATAAAATGATCGTGTCAAAGTTTATTAGAAAATCGCCAAAATTAGAAATAAAATCGCCAAAAATTAGTTCTTGTAAATTTTTCTCATCCAAATACAAAATTAATTAATAACTATAATTAATATAAGAAAAATTATCAAAATTAAATTGTTTTAACTTCTTGCAGACGAGTTTTGGTAGGATTTATTTTTGAAACTACTCCTTCCACAAACTAATTGTTCTGAATTAGAAAAAATTTGAAGTTCAATTTTGTTAAAAAAAATTAGCAATAATAATTGCCAATATATTTATTTAACGCCAGAAAAATCGCCATCAAATTTATTTATCGCCAGAAAAATCGCCATGTCGCCAAACCAAAAATTTGGACGCCAAACAAGTTGAAAAATCGCCACGTTTGGCGAGAAATCGCCATATCTGACAGCCCTGCATACAACAACAAATAAGAGAAAAAAATTGTTAGATCAAGAGAAATACTGCAAACCCACACACACACTCATGTTTTGTTTATTTTTTTACTTGTAAGCTAATAAATGCGTGTGTAATATGTGTGCATGTAGTAGTAGCAACTTTAAACGCGTATATAGCTCCCAAAATACTAAACCGATTTCAATAAAATATAGATTCTGCACATCTGTACAAAAAATCCTTTAAAACCATATAAATCTTTTTAAAATCGGTGCAGTGGTACCAGCGTAAAAGGGATTACAAAAAACATGTTCGCCTATTAATTATATAGATAGATAGATTATTATATTTCACGTGGTTCTACCTAACCGATTTTTACAAAACTTACCACACACCTTGAGCTCTAAACTAGACACAATCTTCCATTTCAAAAAAAAAAAAAAAAAAAAAATTGGCTCTAGCTAGAAGCTCTAGCTAATTAAGATAAATATGAGTTAGGGCCTTTCTATATAAGATAACGATATGTACCTGGTTGCAATTCTTTCATTTATGTTCTTATTTTTTATTACACTTGTAATGTAATTTGATGCAAATCGAGGGATAGAGTATATTTTGCTTTGTCTAATAATTAAAATTTTCTGTAAAAAGTGCCTTAAACACTCACTCACCTTATATGACCAATATAAAAGGCATCAAATATAAATCGTATTGATGTAGAAGATTTGCAAAAGGCTTGAGAAGCTATAGAATCAACTAACTTATAGGCATTACTTATATAAATAACAGGTGTTAGAGCTTTACGTGTTTGGGAATATACTTTAAAGAATCCTGGCAAATGGTAAAACGTTCGAATATCTTTGAGATGTTGCTGCAAGAATGGCAACGACTGATTGCCAGCTGCACTTATTTCAAAGGTAATTGATAAATTGAATCTAGGTGCAAGCTCGAATATTGTCTTATATACTTCCAAATCGGAAGATTTTCCGTTGTAGCTCAAAATCAATACGCCTATGCCACAATTTCGGATACTTTGAAAGTGCTTTTCGAAAAGTTCTCCAGTGGTTTTGTATAAACCCAAAGCCGGATAGAAAGCGCTATTTAAAATTTTTGCTGCTGGCTTTTGAGTAACATTCTCTGTTGTATTGAAATCATTTAGAGTTTCTTTTGGTACAGTTTCCTTGCGCGTTTTATACCATTGTACAGGGGCAGTGTAAAAAATATGTATGGCTGTAGTTATGCTCTCCACTATGGTATGTTCTTCTTCCGGATCCTGTATCAACTGCTTTGTTTGGTCTTTTAGATTATTAATCTTTTCTTCAATTAATCGAGATCTTAGTTTACGTTCATCATATTTCTCTAGCTGTATAACACCTTTTTCACGAGGCGACATTAAAATTACCAAGCCATTATTATTTTCTTGGGGCTTTAGTTGTGGTGGTCCAGCAAAAGCTTCAGCCACGAATCTTTCATTGATTAGTCGTTCTGTGTTGACATGTTGCAAACCATTATTAAGTATTAATAATGTTATAACAATGAGTGTGAGAATCATCAAAAGTAGAATGATGCGAAATTTTCGTGGATTCTTACAATATTTCGTAATAATCATTTTAACTATTTTTGCACTTTGTTACTAGTATTCACGACATTTCCTTAAATAAAAATTTGCTATTTATACTTTTCCCAAAACAAACAAAAAGGACTTCACAGCAAAATATTTTTATTTTTATATGTTTTTGTTGTTTTTGCTCTGCCTTTCACACCAAAAATTTCAGAGATTTTTATCCACCCTCATTTTAAAGATACTTGTGCAAATGCATAACAACATACACATATGTATTTAGTGGATGTATGGAGGCGAGTGTACATTTGTAACTGTATGTATGTATGTGTATTGAACATCCCTGTAGTCAACCTAGAACCATATGTCTCTATGTCAATACTCTTTCTCCAGCGACAATTGCACTAGTTAAAATGTCGACAACTTTCCTTTTATGCGCGAGTAGAGATACGTTAGAGACGACAGTTCTAGTGTATTTCTGGTGATATTGTCAATGAACGCGTCAATAGTTTGTTTTTCTTTTTTATTATGTTGTGCAATAATATTAAATAAATATATGTGACGCTCAAAATAGGGTAAAAACCGATTTTGTTCAGGAGAGCCATTTTAAAGATTTAAATACGTGTATCTTTGGTGTACCATCGCACCATAAAACGCGCATATATCTGGGAGGGAACACTTTTGGGGCATGGGATCGGTCTCATTCGATGCTCAGATGTTGTCCACATCAAAAAAAAAAAAAAAAGTGAAAATTGCTTTTTTCCCCTTAGGTCCCTTTCTCTATGCGCTGTCACACATGTAGACGAGGGTTCAATGTCTCCATGTGGTCCCGAAAGAACTACTAAGTTAGTAGTGATATAGTCTAGTGGTGGCTTTTCAATGACAAGCTAATGTTAAATGTCAATAGGTGATACCATTGGCTGGGGTGCACTTGGCAACGTCACTAGTAAATCACCACAATTTCACTATTCGTACTTTCTGCAGGGATGTGTTTCCTGCATTGTTGCCATTTTAGAATTTCACTGCTAGATTTCTTCTTTAGAACATTTTAGCGGAAGTGTTTAACCGATTTCGCACTTTCCCATCATCATTTTCTGGCAACACTGGTTTCCTGTTCTCTGTTTAGTAGGATGTATTTTCATCTAAAAACTTCACATAGAATCCACAATAATATCACATATTACTTTTTAAGTTATTTTTGAGATGAAAAATAAAAAACGGGTTCGAATTTACTGTCTGCTGCACGATAGAAAGGGAGGCTTATTTCGATAATTTATATTGAAAACAACAATAAAATATGCTAGATCCCAAGCAAAAATATTCGTCTACATGGAATCAGATTGGTAAGGGAGAGAGAGTACAACTCTCGCTTACCAACCCGCTTCGGTATCACATGATTTTTTTTCGTGATGTCCCACTTGGTAGCTCTCCAGGTATGAGCTTCTGAATGCATATAGGATGTGCAGAAAGAAGCCCATACTTCATGCCTTTTTCATATGAAGATCAGAATTTTATATCTATTCTTAGGCTGAGTTTACATCTGGCATTTCTTGTGTGTCATTTGCCCAAAAAAGCGTAACCAACTAATTACTAATGAAAAACTGTTTGATTCAGACATGTATTTCTTGACTTAAACATTTTGTAATCATGCTGGACTCTATAAAATTGTCTATTAGTTATGTAGAAACTATTTAACTTAATAAATACATGTCTGAATTCAAACATTTTTTCAGGTAATATTCAAGTTTGAAAATATTTTGAAATAAAAAATCAAACAACATACAATATGTTCAAACCTTGTCAAATAAGTAATTTATTTTTTAATAAAATTTTAATTGTGCTGAAAAATATCAAAGATAAATAAAAAAGTGTTTTTTTTTTAAAACAAAAAAAAAATGTGATTAAAATGGTGAAAACAATAGTGAAGGTAGATATGCAGAAAATAATTATAACAAAACTTGTCGATTGCATTTTCCTTTCTATTTTAAAATTATTGTTTTTGAAGCTTGAAATATACTTTAATTCAATTGTAGTACAAGGTTGAATTACAGTATAATTCAAGGCTTGAATTGAACTGTAATACAATTGAAATGTTCGAATTGAATTCATTTCACTGGAGAATACTATTGAAATAAAGTGTAAACCAAGCATAATTCTACCCTGGTTTCAAGCAAAATTGCTTATTGGGTAAGGATTAATTATACTAGGTTAAAAAAATATAATAAAAAAAATAAAGACTAAACTAAAAACACACGATTTTTAACATCCTTCCAATAACAGTAATATATCCTGATATATTCTTCAATGTGACTCTATCTACATGAAAGAGATTTTTGCGTAGATT
Source organism: Tachina grossa (assembly GCA_949987645.1). Classification (NCBI taxonomy): domain Eukaryota; kingdom Metazoa; phylum Arthropoda; class Insecta; order Diptera; family Tachinidae; genus Tachina; species Tachina grossa. The sequence continues at coordinate 36,097,953 of OX465275.1, forward strand.
AATAATCCACAAAGTATTTTTAAGTTTGGAAGACCATTCGTGATATATTAACGGAATAATACAAAAAGTAGTGTAAATTATGCAAATTCTAAATGTCGCGATATCTTTAAAGCTGGAGCTGATAGGGAAAAACTAATGACCCCATCGTAATCAGGAGATAAAAGTACATATGGTTCCGACATTTTTATTTAAACATCCAAATCACTGTTGTGCAGTGTTATATATTATATACAAAATCAAATCAAATACTTTTTGTTCGCGCATTGAATTAGTAGTCGATCACAGGATCTCCGTATATTATGCCAGAACACTACCCTCTGAACTACCGAAGTACATATTTCTTTTCGTACAAAATTCAATTAAGAAATAAAAATTCAACACTCGAAGTAAAAGTTTCATTCGTATCTGAATAAAGACTGTCCAAACTGGCACTAGAGTGCCGAACATCAATCGGCTTCTGATACAAATGAATACACATACGCGAATAAATTTTTCTCGGTGTTCTCTCAATGGCCAGTCTTGATCTAAATTGGTATCCAGGTAAGCGAGAGAGGTTGCAATATGTAAAACTTAGAGAATCTGAGTATAAACAGCCGAACAACTTCGTAGTGTTTGTCTTAAATATCGTCATTCGCTTACGTTATTGCTTTCTCGTAAGGCTTCTTTTAGTCTTAGTGCTTACTTGTGCCAAATTTATTTTTACTGAAATATATGCTGTTATATTTCATTGTAGACATATGGCATTTTTATATATTAATAACAAAAATTAAAAATTTTAAAAGCCCCCGACTTTTTTCAGAAAAGATGTTATATCTTCTAAACGGCTGGACCGATTTTCTTCAAACATAGCTAGGAACCCTCTCGATCAAGTCATCTTTCAAACAGAAAAAACTAAATGAAAATCGGTCCAGCCGTTTGGCCTGTACGTGGACACGGACAGACACACAGACACACACTACAAACTTATAACACCCCTTTTTTTAGTCGGGGGTTAAAAATGTCCTTAATTACATGAAACCTATCACGATTGACAAATATTTTCACCCGCTTTTACGATTCTTCAATTATTTTCAGTTTTGAACTCTTCAAACAACAGTGCAACGTGTACTTCTCCAGATATAAAATCTCTACGTAGTTATTCAGACTTATCAAATTCACCATCACAACAAAAGCACAGATCGTCCTTTAGTTTTAAAAGAAAGAAATCATCGGATCGTCTACTCTTAAAGGTAAGGCTGCATGAAATATTAGTACGAGTAAAGTAGCACAATATCGTTCAATTTCTTTATTTTTAAACAGAATAAACCGGATTGCATGTCCACAGGTTTGCAAACAGATACAACTCGAATAATAACGTGCAAAGTATGTCAATTTCCAACAGAAGTGCCTATTGGAGGGCTACGCCAATTGCCTCAGAATTTTTTGCTTGTGAGAAGAATTGAAGAAATACGTTTCAAAGTAGGAGAAGAAACTATCACAAGAATTTGGTGCAGTTTGTGTTATGAAGAGACAAATGTTAGTATGAATTTTTGAACACATTTTAATAATAAAACTTACTAACTAGTTCTACTTTAAATTCAGGCTACTTATCATTGCTTAACTTGTGTATTGAACTTATGTACTCTCTGCAAACAGTCACATGAGAGACAAAAAATTACAACACAACACGACATTAGGAGTATTACAGAATTGCGTCGAGCCCGCAAAGAAAAAGGAGCCAATTTCATAGATAATTCAAAATTTGTATTAAAATGTAGCATGCATCCGGGCTTTGATGTTAAATCATTTTGCACAGCATGCTTACAAGTGGCCTGTTCCGATTGTTTACTACTGCTCCATAAAGGACATAAGCATGAAACTATTTCAAAATCTATTCAAAATTTTGGCCGAATGTTAAGGGATACGGTGGAGCAAACAAAACCCTTGTGCAAATATGCTGAGCACTCAGTGGCAAAACTGAATGAAACTGCTAAAAATATAAATCGAAAATGTGATGAGATCCAGGCCGAAGTGGAGGAATTTATGTGTAGCTATTTTGAAGCTGTTGAAGCTCACAAAAGTACACTGTTGCAGCAAGTGCACAGAGCAAGGGAGTCTAAAGTTGAAATGATTTTAGAACAACAAATAGATTTGGGTATTTACTAGTGTTTCTAATTTCCCGGACTTTTCCGATTCCCGGGAATCGAGAAAAAAGATGTTCTATTCCCGGGAATTTCAAAAACATACAAAATTTAGTTGAATGGCCTCAATAAAAAATATAATTTTATGAAAAAAAACATACAACATTTAAATTAAAAACAAAAGAACTTCATTCGTTCATTTCAAGAGCAACAATATTTCAAAAACAGAATAAAAACAAATAAATTCATATGCTTTGGGTTATAGCATGGATGGAAATTCCATCTACATCTGCCAATCTAGATACTATTTCCTATAAATAGTTTTTAGGTAGAAAATATTTCGTAACGATTGAAATTGTTGGAGTTACCTCGGAAACCTCTATTACATCTGCTTCCATGCTTGCATTACAAAATTGTATTTTTAAGTAATAAAACAACGAACAACAATGTTGAAAAAGCAAATTCCAAAAACGTAAATTTTAAATTCCCGTTGAAAATTTCCCGGGATTTGTAAAAAAGTAATTCCCGGGAATTTCCAGGATTTTTTCCCCGCGTAGAAACTCTAGTATTTACTAAAGAAAATATTTAATAACAGTTCAATTCTGTTGTTAATTTAATTCTTTTTTTTTTTTGCAATAAATTTAAATCGTTTATTATAGAAAAACGAACACAGGATGCTTTGATAGCGGTTAAATTCAGCCAAGAATTAACGGATGTTGCCTCGGATGTGGAAATCTTATCGTTTTTGAAAATTCTTCTAAAAAGATTTGAATATTGTCAACAATTCAAAGCTCCCGTAGATCCCAAGGTAAATACTTCTATATTACTACGTTTATACGCGCACTATTTTCAAATAAAAATATTTGCAAATAAATTAACTCACTGTTTATACGACATAGCAAAAGTACACACACTTTGTAGCACTTCTATAGAAAAATAAAATAGTGTAAATGTACAAAATATCAAATAATTATTTGTTTTAATGGCCATTATTTGCTTCTATGAATGTTTTTTTTTTGGAAATATTTATCCATTTATTGTTTTTTGTTATCAAGTAAGTTTGGCCACCTCAAGCATTTTATTTGCGAATAGTGCGTTACTCGGGAATTGTTTTTGTGAGTTAGCTGTTTTCAAATAAAAAATTAATTTGACGTTTATGCGGCAAAATTCTCTATTGGAAATATTTTTATTTTCGAATAAGTCGCCCGTAGTATAAACGTGGTATATGTTTATTACTGGCGAAAAGTTCTTACTATGTGATATAAATTTTAGATTTCAGATACGTTACACTTTCTACCAAAAATTAGAGCACCATCAGCTAAAAACCTGAATGATATACCTTTGTTTGGTATAATTACAATGCAAACGGTGGAACCAACTTTATGCACATTGCAGTGGGATGGTAAATTTTTGTTTGTTTATGAAATGCATAAATATCTATTTTATAAGGTGGACATTATGGCCCATTCGCATGTTACGTAACGCTATTTTAGAAGTTTTTATTCACCACCCTTTGATAACGCTTTTTACAAGTTTTTCAGTATACATTTTCTAAACCGTAGCAAATCCTTAACACTCCATACTCCTTAACACTCAACAGTCCAGAATAGGCACATGTTACGTAACGCTATTTTGGGAGTTTTTATATCCCCCCTTTTGATAACGCTTTTTACAAGTTTTTCAGTATATATTTTCTAAGCCGTAACAAATCCTTAACACCACATACCCCCCTCTAGGTCGTTACGTAATATGTCAACAGTCCCTTAGACTGGTCCTTATTTTTGAAAAGTGATAATATTTAATGCGGAAGCCCATTAAATTATTCCTCCTAGCAAAAAAATTATCGTGGTAAAATTTAATATTAGGACATGACGCATCGAGTTCAAAGTTCGGGTCATTAGAATGCTTCTTATTTTCGAAAAGTCACAATATTTAATAAAGAAACCTCTAAAATTTTTAATTTTAGCAAAAAAGGCAGTGTGAAAAAGTTGAAGTCGATGTTTTAATATTTACACGTGGCGCATCGAGGTCAAAGTTTGGTATAAAGGATATTTTATAAAAATATTTTTGTTTGGAAACTCCCTTAACTAGGGAAGATAGGGGCTTACGGTCTAATTCATAAAAATTATTTTAGGTTTATTACAGGTTTATTTGACAAATTTCCCATAGAAATATGTCAATTATACGCTTAATAAACTTGAAATATTTTTTATGAATAAGGCAGTAAGTATATTATAAAAAAGTGTTGGCGAGAAAGAACAAGTACAAAGGACCAACCCCTGGTCCTACATTTTAATCTTCTAATGGAAATGGGCCAGTGGCAGTTATGAGACTTTTCGTGTATTTTGAACCATTTACCCTGAACTTTGAACTCGATGCGACTTGAAATTTGTACACAATAATTTTTTAACTAAAAGGAAAAATTTAAGAGCTTCTTGCATTAAATATTGTGATTTTTCGTAAACAAGGACCAGCCTATTATACATAGATAAAAAATGTTATTTTAAATACGTTTTATATCACCTTCCTTGTTGACTTTTTCCATATGGTGGCTACGATTTCCTTAACATAAGTAAAACAATAAGCAATATTGTTTCTGCCGGCGTTATTGCTATATTGCCAACATTTTTATTGCCAGTCTAGACCGGGCGGTAAAGCAAAGTCGTTAAGTAAAACCTTTTTAGAATAATAGCACGCACTGCGCCACAATGTTCTGTTCTACTACAGTTAAAGTTATAGATAAGTGGGTTAAATATCAGATAATTGAGAACGTCGTTTTCAAAATTAAACAAATGGAGGAACCCCACGGGAGAGACTGTTCACCTCTTCTGTTAAAATTGTTCTGAGTTCTGTTCTTATAACGAGATTTCCAGCAAAATCTAGTAGATTTCGAGCAGATTATTCATCTACTCCGCCACTAGTTTTTGCCGAAATCTACCTTAAATCTGGTAGTAATTGGTGATGCAACTATGGTTTTTTCTTAAATTTTTACTCAAAAGTAAGCCTCTGTACCTAAAAGGGTGTGTATTAGCTGAATTAGCTATATTGCAGTAGTTTAAAAAAAATCTCGGTCAATGGTTTTTGTTTTGAATAAGGAATCTTGATAAATGCCTAAAAAAAACTTAGTATAAATGGTATAGATTTTGATAAAGATTTTAGTTAAAATCAGCTAGATTTCGTGCAGTTGTAAATGCCCTGTTAGGGAGTTAAGATTTTATCGATCGATCATAGGAAATCATTCAAGCGTGCTTGATGTTTTCACAGCCGGATTGATATCAGGCAAAAGTGCGGATGGGGGAGTTTTAATTCCCCGTTTATGGCAAAATATTAAACTTCAAGATATTCAATGAGTGTAGTTTAATGGAGTCTGACATTCAATAATAAAAAGGGCGGTTAATTGGCCACGGCAGTATAGAATATACAATGAAGATATTTTTTCTCATGTATTTCTCACCCGCCCAGGCAGCACAATGGGATCTACCCATAGGCGTAGAAAGATCATTCTTGGGGTTGCATCGCCCCCCCCCCCCCCAAGAATTGCTGTTGCCCTCGTAGAATTATTAAAAATTGCATGTAATTATTATTTTTATTATTACTCATGAAAATCACCAGTCATAATGACCCCTCTAGAAAAAATGTATAGCTACGCCAATGGACCTATCACCACCCAAGTGAGTCGTGGAACTTACAGCATATAAACCCTAACCTAACCTTTCGTAATTAAAATTAGATTTCAATTTAATTTGCAGGCCAATACAAATTTCCAATTACATGCTGAATATTTTTAAAGATTGCCAGATTTTTTTCTTAGATCATACGACTAATTGATTTTGAGTTAAAATTTATTGAATTGATTTTTAATGACAATTTTAACTAGTATTAATTTTTTTCATGTTTTTTTACATTTTCACTTTCTAAAGGAATTTCTCAATTACGTCTTCATAAAAAAGCTGAATTGGTACTTATTTCTCGTGATGCTGATGGTGCTTCACTCTGTCATGGAGGTCTTCAAATAAAATGTCAAATAAAATACAAGGACAATCATGCAAAATTGTTACCAATAGAGGTAAGAAAGGTATACGGAAACAAAGAATATAAGATATCCATGCGAAAAGTTTGTTTCCATTTTTAATATTTTTTGTCAGCGCCATTATATTTTGTAGTTATTTAAGCGCAGTATTCACGGTCAAAATGCATGACGCAAGCATCGTGTACATGTGCATGAAGAACTCAGCATACACGTGAATGCACTGCACCATAAATTAATAGCATCTTGTTAAAAGCAATCCAATTGTCAAACTACATACAAAAAATTTTTACGTATTTAATTTGACTGATTTTAGTACGTTATCTTTTTATGTTTTTGTTGCATACATGCATATGTAAAAATTAAAAAATTTTGATTTTGCTCCAAGCATCGTCGGTGTGACTTATACAGACAAAATTTCACTTACATATGCAATTATTATAATGCAGGTCATGATGCATTTTGACCGTGAATAATGTGCTTTAGATCTTTTTGTTAATTCAAATTCTATTTTTTTTCAAGATTTCTGATAATCGGGATGGTTCATATATCATATCATTTACTCCAGACTCTCAGGGTACTATAATACTGACAATTACTATAAATGATAAACCCATTAAGGTAAAGTGTATTATTTCAATTGTATTTAGTATCTAAGTTTGAGTACACATGTTTGTATGTCTTTATGTATTTTGTATTTAATTTACTTTTAGGGAAGTCCGTTTAGCTTTCAAGCTCGTACTCTACGTCCTCATAGCGGAATATATCACTGTTGTGCCTTTTGCTCAAGTAAGGGCAACAAAAGCATAAAATGTGCTTGTGATGGGCGTATGCCTGGCTTTAATGGTTGTGGTCATGGTCATGTTGGACATCCCGGTCGTCGTCATTGGTCTTGTTGCGGAAATGTTTTAGAAAATTCCGAGTGCAGTGTTGCTAATAAATTACTGAACTCATAAGCAAAATATAATCAAAACAATGTGCATTATTGTAGCCAACTAACTAAAAGTCAACTAAACTAAAGTAAAACCGTTTTCTCGATTAAAAAAAGTTAAACTTAATAATTAGCAGAATAAGAAATAAAATTCTATTATTTTACTACAAATAGCACCTGCTATAAAAATGCTTAAAAAATTGTAGTTTTATATTAAATAACACATTGCTGATAGTACGAATGGCAAAGTTCAATGGACCATTGGACGTGGCTTGAAAAAATATTTTGTATAGTGTACTTTGTTTTAATATGTATGTTTATTGGTGGAGCTAAAAAACTTCCTGGGGCATTGCTACTCGTGATTTTCATTAGTAATATTAAAATAGATAACTACAGGCAATTTTTAATAATCGCAATCGTTTTTTGAATTACGCGAATTTAATATAACGCGTTAGCAAGATACTTCAAAAATTGTTTGCGAAAAAGAAAATTAAAAAAATTTTTAAAAATTTTAAAATGAAAAATCTTTGTAAACACATATAAAAATATAAAAAATAAAAATTGTGAAAAGATCTTAACGTTGCGAATTTTGTTAATGGTAGCCGTGGAGAATTTTTTTCAACTTAATCTAAATTATTTTTATTTTGCTACACGAATTTGATTTACACAACAGATGGCGTAAATCGAGGGTTACCTGTATACACATAAATGTATGTATGTATGTGTGCCTAGTGCAAACAGTAATTTGTGTCATTTACGTTTATCTTTTACTGGATGTAATTGCGTATTTAATTGCAATTTTCGGTTAACTTTTAACAGTCGTATTGTAATATAATGTAATTGTATGTACATACATGCGTATGTATGTACATATATAAATATGTATGTGTCTAGTAAACCAGATAAACGTTTTAATTTTAGTGAAACTAAATATGGGAAAGTAACAGGGCACAGTACGAGCAAACTTTCTTGCAGCAGTAACAAAAATTTTAGAATATGTTTCCTTTTGTAATACGCTTTGTAAAATTAACTTTCAGGAAAAGTTAGACCGGCCGTATTCTTAAAAATATTTGTGCCCTTAATTTTGAAAGTGGTCTAAGTCATGTGCATTTTTGCTTCAAAATATCAAAAAAAATCTTAAAAAATCTTCAATAAATATTTAAAAATGTTAAATAAATTTATATTAATCGAGACTAGTATAACTCTAAATTAAAACCATGCATAATATTAAAATATTTTTTGATTTGTTCAAATGTAATCTACGAAATATCTCGACCAAAGAAATATATGACTTTGACCACTTTAATAAGAAAGGGCACATTTTTTTGGTTCATGCCAGCTTTGTGAAACGAGTTCACATAAAAAAATTTCTTTATAAACAAAAAATATTTTTTTATAATTAAGTTAGTAAATATTTAAAAATTGATGATGCCTTTTGTATCTTATACACGCCAAATAATATATATTGCGTTTTCTCTCCTAGGAAATATATTTCATTTTATTCGAAATTATTGTATCACGAGCGTAAAGTTTTACTTTAAACTAAAGCCAGAATTAGTTTTTACTTTCTGTTCTGTTACGAATCAGCTGGCTCTTTTTTGTCTATAGAAATTTAATACAAGTCATTAGTTTTTCTGTTTCCTTCTGTTCTGTTTCGGTTCAACATGTGAAAATCAAAAAATTGTTAATTGTAAGTGACAGCATAAATTTAATAAAAATATTTTGAAATAAATTGTTGTTTTGCTTTAAAAAGTTAAAAAATTGAATTTTTAAATGAAACATATAAAATTATATCGAAACATAACAATGGACGATGCAAAACTCATCACTTTAGTGGAAAACTGCGACCCTTTTGACCAGAAACAGCTGACAAGTTACCACAGAAAAAGTAAGTACTCAAATTTAGAAGCAGAACGGCACTGCACAGAACAGCAACAGAAAGTAAAGACTAATGAAGGCTTAAGTGTCCAGGAGACGTACAAAAAAGCCATCAATCACATAGTTGTGTGCGTGCAGTCGTTTCTTTTCGGCTACACGTACACGTTGTCGGCACTGATTGATGAGAATCAAAAAATTTTGATATTTTTATTTGACGGCTGATTATTTGTACGTCTCCAAATCTGATTGACGAAAAAAACGTCATTTGCTTTGTGTTATTTGTTCTGTGATGAAATGGAGAAGTGCGCGGATGAAAAAAATTAATTTGCACTTTATTGATCTTTGTAAAAAACCAAACAATCAAAAGTCTACAAACAGTTGTATGATTATTATAAATACTATATTATATTCTCTAATTTTTCTAATCTTAATGGGTAATGTGAATAAAATTTATAATTAAAATTATTATATTATATTTTAAAATTATTTTTGAAACCCCAAATGCATATGTATTTATGTATGTGAATTTTGTGTTTAAAACAAATTTTTAACTAAAAATCAAATACATACGAGTACGTACATATTTTTTTTATTCACACACCCAATGTCTTGTTTTTATATTAAAAATCGTTTGTTTGTTTCGAATTTTTTTAAGAAAAATATGTTTGTTTTTTGAAGAACTAGAATTATTATTATTATAAATAATAATAATAATAGATGAAAAATTAGTGTTGAAGATAGAAAAATTATTATTTAGCTCTGTATATTTGCTTAATGTGCTTTTTTATACAAAGATTTCATAAAGTTTTAATGCCGCTAATAACAAAAAATCATCATCCGATTAAGACATATATGTCATCGCACACAACGAACACAAAATTAAAATGCTGATTGACGATTTTATTTGTACGTCTCCGAAAAATCATCAATTAAACGACACTAACACATTCTTACCGATTGATGGCTTTTTTTTGTACGTCTCCTGGACACTTTAACGCTAAATTTGATGTTTATCAACAGTGTTGCCAGTTTAAGAAATTTATCCCAAAAAAATTTGAATCAAACAAACTCAATTTGGGGATTTTCGGGGATGAAAAATCTCAAATTGGGGATAAGCTCTAGCAAAAAAACTGGCAGCACTGCTTTTCAATTAAAGTAAAAAATGTTTCACTTTTTCTTATAGACGTAGAGAGGCCAATCTGGGGGATGCATTGTCCCCACCCAAAAAAAAAAAATAAAAATTGCATGTAATTATTTATTTTAATATTACTCCTGAAAATCACCACAAATAATGCCCCCCACAAAAAATTTATAGCTACGCTCCTGTTTTTTCTAGAAAATAAAACGGCATTAATGTGTTTCCACTGACTAACTTAAAAACAAACAAATATTTAAAAATTCTCGTAAAATATTTTTTGATAACAGGAGAAAAATAAAATAAAATTTTTTTTTGAGATAAGCACGCATACATTTGGAATGAGTTATATTTACAAACAAATTGTTTTCTGGCTACTTAAATTTTTGTTCTTAGTTAATTCACTAAAAGGAAACATTTTAAAATCGCAAGATAAAGTTTTATCTAAAAGAATCTACGTTAAATGAAATTTTATCAATATAAGAAGTCGTTCAACAACTGTAGATTTACATATTCAGGTAAAATGCCTACGCTTAAAAAAACTAAGGAAATTTAAAAGAAGTTTTTTCCCATATTCTGCAATATTTCATCTTCTAAACGGCTGGACCGTTTTTCTTAAAACATGAGAACCCTCTCGATCAAGTCACATTTCAAACAGAAAATGGTTTTTGTTTTGAATACGAAATCTTGATAAATGTCAAAAAAAAAAACTTGTTGTAAGCGGTACAGATTTAGATAATGATTTAAATTGAAATCTGCTAGATTTCGTACAGGCGTAAGTGCCCCATTACATTTTCGTTTCATTAAAACTTTTTAAAAATACATATTTGTTTTTTTATTTTTTTTTAAACATATATATTGTTCGCATTGAGTTCAAGTTCCCTTTTCACTGGAGAATGCTATTGAATTAAAGTGAGAATCAAGCATAATTCAACCCTTGACAATAACTCTTGTTATACACTTGATTTCAAGCAAAATTGCTTATTAGGATTTTGCATTTTTAATGTCATATTTTAGGCGACTAAAATATAGTATATATGTACTATATAATATAGTTTATGCTATGGCACATACATTTGAAAAAAAAATACTCTGTATGAAAAATATACTTTGGATAAAAAAGAGGCACTTAAACCAAAGCTTCCTACAGGGTAGGTATACAGTAGTGAAAAAATGCAAAATCTTATACGTACTTACATATTCGTACATACATACATATTTATATTTGTACGTATGAATGTATTTGTTTACAGCATAGCAAAAACAGTAAGTAAAAATTTTGCAATTAAAAATTCGTTTATGAATTGTTATTATTGTTATCAATACACGTAGTAGTAAGGAAAGAATACTCGTAGTTGTCGCATTAAGAGCAAAATTAAAATAAATCGAGAAACTCATAAATAATAAACTTTAAAATATATACATACATACGTACATATGTATGTACACAAGTAATAAACATTAATTAGTATACTACTAAGAAATTTTTAAATCTGTATACATACATATGTACATGAATATGTAAATATTCATGTAAATATGTAATTCAAAATTATGCCTTTCTCCGGAACAGGCGATGCTATTTTGCAGATAAATTCACACAACCGAGAAAATGACATAAAAATCATTTAGTTAATTCACAAAGTCTTCTAAAGTGATAAATAATAAATTACTATTTAAAGCCAAATAGCAACGTTGTATTGCCATATAAAAAATTTCCATAGGCGTTAAATTCAAATGACTGAAAAATATAGAAATTATAATTAATATACATACATAATTATTGAAGGTAAATGAAAATAATGGGCCTAGTTACGATTGTCCTATTTCGACTTAAACTAAGGCGATTTTGTATTAGACTAATGAAAAGTGCAACATTTTTCCTTTAATTTTGAACAAAATCGTCGTAGTCGAAGTACGACACTCGTAATTAAACCGAATAATTAAAATAAATAGCAGACTGAAAAACAAAAGCAACAAATTTTTATTGTCATATAATGTGCTTAATTACGAGTGCTGTATTTTCGACTATGAAAATTTTGTACTAAATATATAAGAATATATCGATGGTTTACTAACGCAACCTCGTAACTTAAAAACTACTACTTTTCAGGAGAGAGAAAAAATGATTTATAACAAGTATTTAAACATTTTTAATATATGTTTTTTTATAATCTAATTACTTGGATGATTTTTCTTAAATTTTCAATTAAATACTTGTAAATTTTCATTAAATACTTATTATAAATCATTTTTTGTCTCTCCTGAAAAGTAGTAGTTTTTGAGCTACGAGGTTGCGTTAGTAAACCATCGATATATAAGAAAACATTTTGCCATGTTCTTTAGTCTAGTACAAGATCGGTGTAGTCGAAGTCGAAATGCGACGCTCGTAATTAGAAAAAATATCAGCAAAATTTTACAACATTCATAAAGTTTATGCAATACAACAAATATGAAGCAATAGAACACTTTGTGAATTGGCTAATTATGCTTAATAAGTGAGAAAATTTATTATTAAGATTATACATATGTGTACATATTTACAAATGTGTGTATGTATGTGTGATAAATAAAAGTTTTGCATACATTTTATGTACAAGTAATGTTTGTCTCATTATAATTGTTGTTTTATTTGACTTAAAATTAATATAAAAAAAAATGAAATTAAACTCTCACTTGTGCCATGCAAAAAAAAAAAAAAATAAATAAATAAATAAATATGCGTAGGTATATTTTATGATGATTGGTATACATATTACCAAAAAATTTTTTCGACCATAAATGTTTGATTGACACATTGTGATAGTAGTTAGTTGCTTTTTAAACACTTTAGTGGTAATATCAATTTCTTGTGTGTGACAACTGTTACGGCAGTAAAAATTTAATTGTGTTGTATGTAATAAAAAAAGGAAGCATTTGTGCAAAAATTTTAAACATTAACGTTTATTGTTATAAACAAAGTGGTATTTGAAATATTTTTTTGTTTACACAACAGAAAGAATTTATTCACATTATACGTTGCGAATCTCAATAGTTGCATAATGATTTTTCTCCAATTTCGTGGACATATCAATGACTATGTTTTCTTATTCTTTACTTTGATTAATGGTAAGTACATGATATTTAGATATATGTACATACATATGTAAGTATTAACTATCTTTGCAGGCAATCACTTAAACTTTTTGCGCAAAATAGAAAGTCTGTGCAATAATTTAATGAAAAGCATAGGTCAGGTACACTAAACGTGTTTAAAATAAATAAAAAAAAGTATGTAATATAAAAACAACTTGTTAACTGATTTTACATACACATACATCCATATGAATGCTCATATATGTACATACAAATACATACATATATGTATATGTCTATGTATATGTATATAATTGACTACAATTATTAAGGAATATTATGATTTAGACAAATTTTTGTGCAGGGCTTTAATTATGTTTCGGCTAAAATATTGACTAAAATTAAGTAAATAAAAACGGTGCCCAAAGTTCAAGAAAATACTTAAAAAACGACCATAACGTGTTCACAATCAATCGTCATACACTTGCAACAGAAATTAAAAAAAGTACTCAGCTTTACTAATTTACTAATTTTTTAAGTTTACAAAACAAACAAAAAACAATCCTTCAAACAATAGTCGATTTTTGAAGACAGAAGACAAATATAATACACACTATTTCGATTATTTTATTCTTAACGAAAAATTCCCGGTTTGTTTAACAGAAACTATTTAACCAACGATTACTGAATTTCATTCCATTTCACCATCCGGCTGTTACTTAAGAAAAACATACGCTAGAACATATGGCAATGTTGTCTCTATTTGCTTACGAATAGTGTAATGAATTTTTCAAAATATTTATATAAACAACCAACGTAACTTCTTTCGACATCCTGAATTATTGTCTAAATTCCCCATGTGACAGAGAAAACTGGTCTCGCCGAGCAAACATTATTTTTTTGCTTCTTACTTTTTTATATTATATCTATACGTTCCAAAAATATAAGTGTTATCCTTCTATTTTCTATTACATTTATTTTTACAAACGTGAAAATATTTAGATTTTATATTTTTAAGAAACTGAACTCAAATTCCTTTATATTTTTGAAAAGTTTTCTTATAACTAATATGTTAACCGACAAATGTTGTTCCGCTAAATTTAACCGAGAATTTTTTGTTAAATGGTGTCGGTTCAAAGTTAATCATACACTGTGAATGGCAGTTAAAAACATATAGTATTGCATAAAAAAGGAATTGAATATTTTCCAAAACCACTTTTTACTGTACAAATAAGTAAACAAATAATAAAAGCTGATAGAAAAGGCGTTTATAACGCGTGTTGTGTAACAAATACACTCTTTTCGTCGACGAACTAACGCGTGTTATATACTTCTACCTTAATGGAATGTAACTGCAACGATAGGAAACAGGAAACATTAGCCGACTGTAATGGAATGTAACTGCAACGATACGAAACAGCTGATCGATATTGCTATGTGAATAATAATGAAAATGGTTATAGAGATGTAATGTAACGTAACCTACTTTTCACATAAAAATATCGATCAGATGTTTCCTACCGTTGCATTTACATTCCACAACTGTTGTCAGTTGTGTTTTTTTAACACAAGAATAGGGTTACGATTTTTTCAAGTTGAATTTATAATTTTCTATGAAAAAAGATAAAAACTATTTTTGGACATGTTGGCAACATAATGTTTTGCCACAGGGTGGTATATATAGGCGAGTTACGGTAAGCTGCACGACAAAGTCAAATCCCCTTATTTATACAAACACTTTTCATTACGTATTTATCCATCAATTGGCTCGTCGTGAGTCGGCTTTATCGTGCTGTTGGTCTAACACAAAATTGTCGTAGTCGTATCGTAATTAGGCAATAATGGGTAGTATGAATAAAAACAAGTATTTGCTTTTTACTTAAAAATTAGTTTTTTGTTTAAATACCCCAAATACATTTTTTGACAAAAATCGATTATCTTAAATAATCAATTTTTGTAAAAAAAACAAAGTCCAAATAATGTGTCTATTAACCTTTTTTTTAGCGGTTATGGCACGATATATACATACATACTTATATATTAATAAAAATTTAACATTCATCAAATACGCACTGATTCATTTTAAACTTCTAAGCAATGGTATCCAGCTCAACACTAGCAAATGCTAAAACAAAAATTTTCAACTCGCCACTAAAACCTACTGCAGTATTATCAACAACATCAACAACAGCAACACCTCCAACTGTAAGCCGAGATATAACAATCGGGCCATGCACATGGGTTATCCAGAGGAAATGCCCAGACAAGGATATAACATTTTATCTCTACACACGAAAAAATCCATCGGATAGACAATACTTGCAAATTGATAATAATTTAGATATTTCGAATCTTACAAGTTCCTTTTATGATAGTAAACATCCTAGTAAGATAATAATACATGGCTACAATACGGACATGTTTTTGCATCCGTTGCAACTGATGAAAATGGGTTTGTAAATAAACTTGATAGTTTCAAAGTCCATTTGAAAAAAATTTTTCATTATTTTTAAAGAATATTTAGCCAAAGGAGACTATAATATATTTTATGTGGATTGGAGTAAACTTGCACCAGGCCCTTGTTACATGAGTGCTGTTCATAATACACGGCATACTGGGGCGTGTGTTGCTCAGCTGGTAGAACGCATTTTGGACCTAGGAAGTTCAGACATACATGTGATTGGTTTCTCACTAGGAGCTCAATTGACTAATTATATAGCTAAAAGTTTAGGAACATTTAAGTTGTCACGAATAACTGGTAAGTTGAAAAAGAAAGAAAAACAAAATGTTCTCTTATGTATTCATGTTTTTTTTTTGTATTTTAGGTTTGGATCCAGCCATGCCCTTATTTGCTATGGCTTCTGAAGCAGATAAGTTAGATCCATCTGACGCAGCATACGTAGATGTTATACATACCAATGCCATGGTGCAGGGAAAACTTGAACGCTGTGGCCACGCCGATTTTTATATGAATGGTGGCATAATTCAGCCCGGTTGCACAAAAAATAATCCATTGAGTAAGTGTTTGTTCTTGTATTAACTGTTTTAGAGATTTTTACTTGCTTTCTAATTATTTTATAGATCCTTTTGCGTGTAGCCATCAAAGAGCAACAACATACTTCTTGGAATCTATACGATCGCCAAAAGGGTTTTGGGGTTGGGCATGCAGTTCCTATATAGCTTATCTATTAGGTATGTGTCCCACCACAAATTATTTAGTGGAAGCTGGAGAAAATATTAAAATAACTACTAGGGGCATGTTTTTAGTTGATACCAACGACACAGCTCCATACGCTTTAGGAAAGTGGACAGATTTGCCTACTTTGGGTATCAGGAAACCATCTTCAGTATCATCCACCCCAATGACATTTCGACCACCACCTCAAAAAGGTGATCCTCTTTTGCGTGTTATTGATGAATGGGGTAAATTAGATTACAGTTTCAATAATTTTTACCATCAAGAGCCAACGCAATTCTCTCAAGATCCCTATGGTGAAAACTGGACATATTTTAGTGAAAATACTTCAGATATTGCAAATAACTCTGTGGAAGAGCAAGATATAGCAGAATACCAAAATGAGCATTTTAAACATCGTCATACTGGCACGGAACATCCACAATATCAATGGGATGAGTATAAGAGAAACTTAACAGAGGGATATATAGATAATAGTGTATTCACAATGCCAGAAGTGGGTAAAAAATAAGCGCATAATCCAAAATTCTTAAAAACTTAAAGAGACGATAAATTTATATCTAGATATGCGTGTGTATATGTACATACACAGGTATGTACATAAGTGTAGGTGTGTACATAAACATAAAATTAGTTTAACGGTTTACATTTAAAATTTTAAATGTTTCAATTTCATTTCAATTTTTATAATTTAAGCATTACAATTACGTGTTTTCTTGTTCTCAAAAAAATCTTTACTACGTATGTAGGTATGTATGTACGTAGATTAACAAGATTTTAGTTGATTTAAATTATATATTAAAACTATCTACACCCGGTGTGCTTCGCTACCCCCATCGTGTTATCGAATGATGTAAATATTTTCTAAATAAACCGAAAACATTTCGAAAGTTTTAAATTTTTGATATTGGATCATTAAGATAGGTTTTTTTGTAAATATCTTTGGAACTACATAACTGATTTAAGAGTTTGATATCTCGTTTTGAAAAATATGTCAACGGCTTTCAAAAAAAATAAAATAAAATCAAATAAAATAAAAAAGCAAAAAAAATCAATATATATATATATATATATATATATATATATATATATATATATATATATATATATATATATATATATATATATATATATATATATATATATATATATACATATATATGTATGTATATGGCATTGGTGGTGCAATATGAAAAATGTATTTTGCCACGCCCCTTCACCCGCAGACCGTAAATCAAAAATCAGTCTTCACAGTGTCACCCCCTGAATATTCTGAAGATTCCCTGAAAATTTCATAAAAATCGGCCCAGCCGTTTTGGAGTCTATACGTTACATACATACACACATCCTGTTTTATATATATATATAGATTATGTATTGTATTAAAAAGTTTTCAGCTCAAATTTAATTTTTAAGTTTTCAGCTCAAATTTAATTTTTAAGTTAAGATAGATGTAAGTGTGTTGTTATAATAAAAATGCAAGGGAATGATATAATAAAAATGACCCACCCATTTTTATGCAATTTCTTACAAGCTTTACCACAAAGTATGTACTGAAAAAAATTAATAAGCTACATATTTTTAATTAGCGGGAATTAGGCTTAAAATATCACTTTGTGAATATTTTTAAATCACTTTGATACAATATTTCATTTTTAATATTAATGTTGGTTTCTTTGATCTTTAATTTTATAGTTAATTTTTATCAATTGATCTATAGATCAAATATTTATGTAGCTAATTCCTTAATAAGCGTTGATTGGCGTTGGTTATTCCGGTTACTTTTCTTTTAGTTGTTCCAAAGCTAAGGGAGCCAAAAACCTTTACACATTAGGTTAGCAGACTGCTGGCTCACTTGGGTTCAATATAATGATCCCTTTGTGCTAGGTTAGGTTAGCAACCGTTACACATTTAATCAGGTAAATACATATGTATGTATGTGTATAAATATGTATTTATGAACATGTGTATGAATATATAATTTAGATTTTTTCGATTTGGATTCCAAATTTAGGAATCATATTGACGTATGTATGTACTTATATATTACAGTAGAAACATTACTACTTACGTATTTATAAGATGAACAATTGTTATAGGTATTCCTTCTCTTCAAAATATGTGTTTAAGATGAAAGGAACAAGATATGCAGAAATAATTGTAAAGTATTAATTTTTCACAATTACTTGATTCACTAATCAGCCATTTTTTATTCAATAAAAAAACTTTAAAAGATACACACACGCACGACCTTACGCAGAACCATTTTACTACACTTTGATTTATTTGGGTCCGTTTAAGGTACATTGAAACAGATAATATGTAGTTTGAGATCACTTGAACAAAAAACGTTAAAATTAAACACACGACCTTAGGCAAATCCACTTTAATACACTTGGATGCAATTTTCAGTCGTCCGAACCAGTCCGAACAATTGAAACAGGTACATATATGAAGTTTGATATCTTTTTGGCGCGATGTTGAATGACAGTCGGCGGTGGCTACCAGAAGTGGGTAAACGCGGCAATGCAAAAATTGACGGCGTCTTGTGTAAATCGGTCGGCAACGTGCAGTTCTCACATGTGTAAATAAAAACGTCTTGGTAAAAGGCACACGTGTTGTATAGTAGTTAAACAAAACTTTAAAAAATATTTAAGGAAGTATTGCAATGCGTCGTCCAAAAAAGGTTTGAAACTTATGCATAAAATTCTGTAATAGTTTTTAAATATATTTTTATATTTTAGTACGAGTCCGGCGAAGCCACCCAGTATATAACACGTAGAGCAGCCATACGCAAACTTCAACTATCTCTGAACGATTTTCGTCGTTTGTGTATTATTAAAGGTGTCTATCCCAGGGAGCCCAAGCACCGTCGTCGAGCACAAAGAGGTGCTTCGGATATTAAAATTCTATATCATGCTAAAGATATAAGGTTTTTATTACATGAGCCTGTGGTTTGGACTCTGCGTGACTACAAGGTAAGAAGTTCTGCACCAAGGACTATTAATATGCCTTGTTATGTACATAAAGAATGTATTTATGTTAGTATGTATACGTATGTGTACCAACTTATTTTTTAAAACGTAATATATAACATCGCTCCTTTATTGCAACAAAGTAAACATTGCAACATTAACAACAACATTGCCAAGATGAGCAGAGGCAGAAAGGCCCTGCTTTTTCTTGCATTTTAGCTAACGATATGTGCCCTTAATTATATTCAATAAATATTAAATGAAATTTACATATATTAATCGACAGAGCACTTTCATAATTAAGGGCACATATCGTTGGTCTCAAGTAGTAAGGCCCTAACTCAAATAATTGCAACTTTACAAGAGTAGTTAAAGATATAATAGTAACTGTAATGTGCAGCATGTAACTTTTTGTAAATCTGCTAGTAAAAGCGTTATTTATTACATTATTGCAATAAATGTTTGAGACGAGGTGTATTGGTGTGAAATGTATTGGAATCGCTGGAAAACTCAATTACGTAAAAAATAGGAGCTAGGGATTTTCTACTTGTAGGCAGGGCTGTCAGGTATGGCGATTTCTCGCCAAACGTGATGATTTTTCAACTTGTTTGGCGTCCAAATTTTTGGTTTGGCGACATGGCGATAAATAAATTTTGTTGGCGATTTTAGTGGCGATAAATAAATTTTTTGGCGATTATTATGGCCATTTTTTTTAATAAAATTAATCTAATTCAGGAAATTCGCTTCTATTTACAGCGTTTCTTTATATCGATGTTTTTAAGAACGAAGTTGCATCCCAAGCCATGAGGCTTTTTTGTTATCTATTGAATTAAATAATTAATCAAATATTTGCTTTTGTAGGTCTTATTACACACAGATTTCGTTATTCTCGTGATCAATTAACATTAAAAAAATACGTGTTTAACTACAATTTCTAAACTCAAATTACACATTTCAAGAAGCATTCCTAAATAAAAGTTGCCATTATATGTGTGTGGCAACGCTTTCCTCTCTGTTTACAAAAAAACAGTAATCAAATAATTGGGGCAAAAGTCAGAATTAATTTTATACGTCAAATGTGATTGTACCTTTATATCATGGGTGACCAAGATAAATTTGAGGTTGTGTAAGTGAGCGAAAAAGATAAACACACAGGCAGAAACAAAAAAAAAAATAATTCGTATATGATTTTTTTATGAAAGAATTTTTTTCTAGAAAACCGTTTCAACAAAAAGTAATAAACAAACATTATTATTCACTTAAATTCTGAGTTTAAAACTACTAAAAACCAATTTGTAAGAGAAAATAATTTTTAATTTTCACGTAAGCAAAAGCATTTTTTAACATAAACAGCATACACAATAAATTTCTCGCAGTGAGTTTGAGAAAAATGAGTAAAAAGATAAGCAAAAATTTATCTCAGATAAGACTAAATGAAAGAGAATAAGAATACGTGTGAATTCGATTTGCAAAAATTTGCTACATGATGTTCACCCATGCTTTATATTATTGTATCATGGATTACGCTTTACAAAGATATGTATATCTTGATATATTTGTAAATTTTGAGTACTGTTTTTGTTAAGAATATCCAAAAAAATAATAAAATTTATCAACTTTTTTGATTTGTGTAGCTTTTCATTGCTTATTTTGATATGAAAGCTTATAAAAGTTTATACTAATATATAAAGCAAATTTAGTTCTTAGCAAAATATGGTTTTAATGATTCAAAACGGATAAAAATTGTGAAAGTTATTAAACTTTTCATTAACACCCTTTTTTAACATTTTCTCCCCCAGTGCGAAAAATTTGAATAAAAACACAGTTAACGAAAGAAACAAATTGATCAACTTAATTATGCAATTTTTGTTTGTTTTTTTTTTGTAATCTTAGCTTTTTTTATATACTTAAAGCCTTCTTACATACATAACAAAAACCTTTATTCATGCCAGTTAGCATAAGTAGCAAAATTGACTATATGTCTTAACGAGTTTCAAACTATTTGACATTAGAAATCGCAGCACGATGTAGTTTTAACCCACTATTAAATCCTAGCCTAAATTGTAATCTAAAATTGTCTGGCAAAATTTGTTGGGACCATAATCAGTTCCGTCGCGTACCAACACAATGCCAAAGTGTGGTGAAGGTTATTGTTTTTAGAAAAGAGTAAAAAATTGTAACTAGATTAATATTTATTTTAATTAAAATAAGTAAGTTTGTAGATTTTGTAATCATCATGCATACTGGAATACCTGTGCGAAGCGGACAGCCACGCAAAAGATGCCTTCAAAACAGATTTTGACTGCTCATATAGTTCTAGCAAATGGTATGAACCCGAAAGTACTTGTACAAGCTGTTCCAGTGTACTTAAGAAAATTAAGTCTGAAGAATTTATAAGCCCCTCATTACCATTATCTATCTTAATGATTTGGCATCATCAAATATTCCATAAGGCAGAGGACTGTAATTCGTGTGAAGTGGCTTACCAAAAAAGGCCTGCAATCGCAATATTTACTTTAGAAAAAGTTTAATAACTTTTACAAATATAAATCGATTCTAACAAATGATATCTCATTCTTTTCTATATAAAATTTGCTTTAATTTTTTCGTTGTGCAAAAAAAGATAGGTCTTAATAGAAAAAAATTAAAATAAAAATTGTTTATTTTCAAAAATTACGCAAAAAAATCGAAAAGTTTGATAAAAACTTACCCAATTTCTTAAAACATACAATTAATGCATACAGTTTTTAAAAACCTAATTCTTTGCCTTTCCAAAACTGTTTAAAATTTTAAACTTGGTCCAAACATGAGTGAGCTAGAGGTACAAAAGTACTAAGACCCACCCTAAAACAGTTTTTTCAAAATAACTCGAATTTTTGAGGTTGTTTCAAAATCTTTGAAAACGGTTTCTGTATGTCCACCTAGGCCTACAAGTCCAACTAGGTCGCTTTTCAAGTTCTGACAAAAAGTGTTTTTTTGTAACACCGTGTTATAGTCGTTAATGCATTTTGAATTTGAACGAGAAAAATTTAAAAGAAATATTTTTTGGCGATTTTATTTCTAATTTTGGCGATTTTTTGATAAATTTTGATACGATCATTTTATAAAAATTTATATTAAAAAGTGTTATATAAAAACAAATTTATTATTAAATATTTACTAACAAAAACAACATAAAACTGATTTTTGGCGATTTTGGGCGATTTTTAAAATCAATTTGGCGAAATAGGTGGGAAAAAATCTGACAACCCTGCTTGTAGGTACTATGTATCTCAAAATTAAGTTATTCTAGCTTACAATAGGTGCGTTTGAGTACTTTTCCAGTAAAATCCAGTAACTGGGTAAATACTGAGTAATTTAAAGAAATTACTCTCAATAAAAAAGTTTGCATCTAAAATTACGCGAACGGAAAAATTGTAAAATCCAGTAAAATATATACAACAGCTGATTACCAATTTTGGCACTAAAAAAGTTATACATATGAAATACAAGATAGAATATTTTGTTTAATAATAAAAGTAATAGATATGGACATATGTTATTATTTAAACTTATTTGGCCGGTCCACGATGTCGACAAGAAACTTACTATAGCTTACTTATATTGAAAACAAAAATAAACTTTCTTATATTTTGTTTTAAATATAAGTAAGCGATAGAAACTTTCTTGTCGACATCGCGGGTCAGGCCGTTAAAGTTTCTAAGCTTTTTACCCTGAACGTGAGAAGTTATTAGGATGATATATTCAAGGCAACGAAAAACTGGGAAAGAATTTAAAACAAGTATGTACACAAAGTAAATTTTTTAAATGTTCCATACGTCAAACCAGGAACCGTCGACCTGGCGATATGTATAACAAAAATTTCAATATAATAATCTATTAACTTTATTCACGTTTAAAAACAATCGGTTATGTTCTGAATTCCATGTGAAATTAAATCGTTTGGAAATGCAATAGAATTGTTATTTAAATAAAACATACATACGTATGTGCATACATACATATTTCCAAACATTCCATGGAAATTCCGCACGTTTTAATTTCACGTGGAATACATAACATACCCGAATATTTTTCTAGCATCAAACTTAAATAAATGTTATAATGCTTATAACTTAATACATTTGTTTTTTGTTATTTTAAAAATTTCATCAAAAACTAAACATTTTTGTTTCCCTTTACTTTTGTTTGTTTATATTTAAAAGCATATGGTTTCGTTTTACTGGCAAAAATTTGTACAGTAAAAACTTGCATTTACTCAGTAAATGAACTGTCATATTTCTCTCTCAATTCGACCTCTCATTTACTGGATTTTGTGTACTCGAACGGAATCCAGTAAAAAATAGTACAAATTTGTACAAATTTTTGAGTTCCCGAACGCGCTTAATGTTGTAATAGCAGCCATACACATACTTGTTAACATTTTGAAAACTTAAATCGCATTTTTTGAAGTTTGATTTTTTTTAAGTAAGACCACATTGCAATAAACGAGCGATACATACATACATACATGATCTTTTGCATGACAACTCCTTATTTTTATTAGATTTTCGCCAAGAAAACCGGACGAGATCGAGCTATTAAAGATTTTCGTAATTTAAAGAGGCGTTTGGCACAGTTTCCAGAATTGAAAATAGACCACATTGTCAAAGAACGCTACCCTACTTTCATAGATGCTATCAAAGATTTGGATGATTGTCTGACTTTATTATTCCTATTTAGTACCTTTCCTTCCTTAAGATTAATACCACGTGAGCAATCCGCTCTATGTCGTCGCTTAACTATTGAATTTTTGCACTATATCATCGCTTCGAAATCACTGAGAAAAGTTTTCATTTCTATCAAAGGTTATTATTTCCAGGCTGAAATCAAAGGTCAGAAAGTTACCTGGATAGTTCCCCATTACTATCCATTTAAACCTCATTCTAAAGCAGAAGTTGACTTTAAAGTCATGTCGATTTTCGTTGAATTTTACACTGTTATGCTGGGTTTTGTAAATTTCCGTCTCTATCACAGTATAAATATTGCTTATCCACCTCAATTTCCAACTGGTGTGTTAGCCGATAATGAGGAAACGCAGCAAGACGAAACATCATTTGTTTCCGATCGCATAGCCGCTTTAAATTTTCAGCTAATGCGCACAGATAAGGTAGCAGAAGAGGAAGAAAATGAAATGGATTTGGAGTTGTTGGAACAAGACGGGGACTCTAAACGTGTGTTGAGAATGAAACAAGAAGCACAAGAAATTTCTTGTCTGAAAAATCTATTTAAGGGACTTAA
Organism: Tachina grossa; assembly: GCA_949987645.1. NCBI lineage: Eukaryota > Metazoa > Arthropoda > Insecta > Diptera > Tachinidae > Tachina > Tachina grossa. The sequence continues at coordinate 36,122,570 of OX465275.1, forward strand.
AATATTTATAAATCGTGAAGTTCCGCGTGAACCGTTGGTTATTCTAATACGTTCGTTTGGTGGAAATGTTTCATGGGATTCTAGTATATTTACTGGTGCCACTTTCGATGAGAACGATGAAACTATAACCCATCAGATTGTAGATCGCCCATGCCTTGATAAACAATATATTTCAAGAGACTATGTTCAACCTCAGTGGGTCTTTGATTGCGTTAATAGGCGCCAATTGTTACCAACAAACAAATACTTCATTGGTGTGGTTTTGCCACCACATTTGTCACCATTTGTTGAAGCTAATCGTGATTCCTACATACCTCCTGAGGAGAAGTCTTTACATGATCCTTCATTAATAGAAACACACGAACAAAGTGACGCCGAATCATCAGAAAACGAAGAAGAATCTGAAAATAATGAAGAAAATCAAAACTTGCTGGATGCTCAATTGCAACAAGCCTATCAAGAGGAAAAAATTGAATCTGAGCAATATAATGGTGATGATGTAAACGAGGATGAGGTAGAAGATGAAGAAAACAGTGAAGGCGATGAAGAAATGGATGAAAAAGAAAAAATCCGTTTAAAGGAGGTAACTAAAGAAACTACATATTTTATACAAAAAACAAGTTGTAAAATTTTGCTTTAAACCCGTGTTTTATTTAGAAAAAGAACATGTTTGTACAATCTGGCAAAGTACATAAAGAAAATAAACGTTTGCTACGTAAAAGTGAAGTTGATGAACATCGCTTAAAAGCCCGTATGGTTAAGCCTAGACATCGTAATCTTTTCCGTAAATTAATACGTGAAAAACAATCGAAGGAAAAAGAGGAATGGTTGCTAAAAAAGAAGCGTCGCGTCATCGACGTTCAAACTAAGGAGAGTAAAAAAGCGTCAAAGAAGGCGGCTAAAAGAGCAGTCCAGGCTTCAGTCGCTGCAAAAAATTAATTACATATATGTATGTATGTAAACTTTGTTTATTCTAGTTTATACTAAATGAAAATTTTATTTAAAAAAATATAATAGTTTTACCATATGCTGAAACTATATTGTAAATGTCAACTGAAAATTTTAGTTATTCTTCTGCGTTGAAGATCGGGTCTTTAACTTAAAAGGCATTTGTTTTTCAAAAACAACTCCTGCACACTGCATACGCTATATGCAAATAAGATTTAATAAATATGTGTCTGGCGCTTAAAATTTAATTTACTACTACTTTTTTACTATAAGTTTGATATAGTTTGGTCATAATTTATTGAAACAAATCGAAAATTAAAAAAACAAGCTATAGTAAAAATTTTAAATAAGCAGTAATTACAAAAATAGATACTTGAGTTTATTTCACAAGAGTTTAGTTTTTATGTATGTTTTATGTATGTATTTATATGTAATGTGTGATAAAATTCTTGAAAACAGGGTAATTTTGTATGATGTTTCTTAATTTGCAATTCATTACAGTCGATAAATATTTATGTTTGCTTCCTGACAATACGATACGGTTTAAAAGCATCTTAATTTGCGCACTTTTCATCTGTTTTTACCCCGGTATTGCTTGCCTCATCCACAACCATCTCATCATCTTTCGACGTTTGCCCATCTTCATCGATGGCTGAGGGTGATGGCAGTGGCTGTTCTGCATCAAGATCAGTATCTTGTTCAGGAGGATTTTTCTCTCCGCTCTTACTTTCAACAATTGCCAAATGATATAGAGCCTTCTCCTCTTCCGAAATCGGCACAGGCGCACTAGACAACGGATCGCGGCCATTGAGAGATTTAGGGAATGCTATTACATCTCGTATTGACATTGCTCCGCATATAATTGAAATTAAACGATCCAGGCCAAGGGCGATGCCACCATGTGGCGGACATCCCGACTCTAAGGCGTCGAGCAGATGTGACAAATGGTCATGTGGTATTTTTAAAATTTGTTCCAAGACAAAATGCTGCATATCTCGATCGTGTATACGTATGGATCCACCACCAACTTCTTGACCATTTAAAACCAAATCATATGCTTGAGAACGTAGTTTCACTAGATCTTCTGGTCTGGAATTCATAAAAGCCTCCATATCCTCCGGATGCGGCGCCGTAAATGGATGATGTACACTTTCTAAAGCTCCAGTTTCAGCATTTTGTTCAAACATTGGGAAGTCGATAACCCACAAAAATTTATTTTCGTAACTTTCCTTAGCTTTGCCATTTTCAATTAAAAAATTGTGATAGTCCACACGGATTTTTCCCAACAGTTGTTGCTTTATGTAAGGAGAAAAACAAATTCATTTTAATTTTATTTCTAATAACAAAGTGAAATTGTAATCATCATGATTGCTAACTAAAGACTTTTAAAAATTCTTTCAAAATTTCTTATTTAATTAATTTCGTTTCAATATCAAGCCATAGAGGCTATAAAAAAAGAAATTTAGATATGTACATGTTTTTTTTTTATCAATACATACGTTTGGGAATGAAAAGAAATAAAATATTCTAGTTCAACATCTTAGCATCCGGCATACATATGTATACATTTATGTAAGAATGCGTTTTATAAAGTTGTGCGATAAATGTTCAGATATTATATTTTTATTTCAGCGGTGTGAAATTATGGAATTAAGAAAATTTTAAAAAATCTTCAGACGTACTAACATATGTACAAATATATGAATGTAAATATTTTTGTTACTTACCGTTTCAGCCTTTTCACCAATGCCTAAAAACAGCAAATGATCTTCTTTTAAATCGTGCTCAGAAATTAATTTTGAAGCAACATCTGCGGTTAATAAATTACTTAAAAGATCCCTTCCATCTTTATGTTGCTATAAAAAACGAAATACATGTATATATATGTATGTATAATAATATTTGAAGATATCGTGCCACAACCGATATTCCTAAAAAAAACGAAGTTTTAAAAATTATGTCGCTTAAGGTGTTTTTGCGGTTATGGCTCGATATTATAAAGTTGTTTGTTAACATACCAAAAATTTTCGCACGAATAAAGTTCCTGAAAATTCTTGCGACAGACTATCATAACGTTTACGAGCAGAACCATTCCAGAAGCCTTCGTTACCACGAATTATTAAAGCATAAGCGCCCAAATTTTTGAATTTTTCAGCAAATTTTTCATTTTCCTTAATAATATCAGTGACATTCGTCAACTGCAAAAAAAAAAAGAAACACACACGTAAACATATGTACATATGGGCATTTCCACAGAAAATTCCACTTTTTGTCACGTTACGTTGCTTGTTTTTCATGAAAAACTTTTGTTTATTTTTTGAATATTGGTATAGAACGTACATGGTTAGCTCTACATTTAGCAAAATCTTCATTGCATGGTCAAGTAAAGTGACAATTACGTGACGTTGGAAATGCCCATATGAAGATAGTTTTGATTTCTTATTTCTATTTAACAGCGAGTCAATCCGAATACGATAGTAAAAATTTTGTTTGTTGTGGGCCAAGCAGGTCCAAATGAAGTTTGTATCAACTACATTAAACATTTAATATAATTTCGCAAGCTTTTCTTAATTGTGGTTGAAGTGTACTAATGAGTTCCTTAATTAGCAAGGAAGTGCATTTAGATGTGCTTAACCTTTGCATGAAACAATACATACTTCCAAATTACAGCGGATATCTGGCTTATCAGTGCCAAATTTCTCCATAGCATCATTATATGTTATACGTTTGAAGTTTGCTTCGGGTTTAGAATATCCTTTTGGCCACGAATATCGTAAGATTTCCTCAACCAGTTGCATTATATCATCTCGATTTGTAAACGATAGTTCGATATCAAGTTGTGTAAATTCCGGCTGACGATCGGGACGAGTAGCTTCGTCTCTATAACATCGGGCAACTTGGAAATACCGGTCTATGGCACCAGCCATTAGCATTTGTTTGAATTGTTGCGGACTCTGGACGAGAGAATAAAAATGACCCGGTTTACGTGTGGGCACAACAAACTCTTGAGCACCTCCAGGTGTTCGCCGGAATAAGGTCGGTGTTTCAACTTCTATAAATCCCAAATAATTTATAAGATATTCGCGCATGCGCATAATTACTTGGGAACGTAAACGCAAATTGCGTTGCATGTCCGAAAACCTGATATTTAAATTTAAAAAATCATAAGTAAATATTTAAAACAATTATGAAGAAATATTCCACCTCAGATCAATATAACGATGTGTCAAACGCAAACGTTCATTTGCTCTATTAAATTTACGCACTTCAAAGGGTAAATTCTTCTTTGCAGGATTTAAAATTTCAATACTGTCGGCCTCAACCTCAATATGACCAGTTTTCATTTTCGGATTAATTGTAGGAGACGGCCTTGGGATAACCTTTCCCTCTACTTTTATAATAGACTCCAGAGGAATGCTTTGCTCTTTATCTTCTAAGCCAGTCGTATGACCAACTATTAGAACTTGAGTTTCACCATAACCATCCCGCAATACGAAAAATTTTCCCATACGTTGGAATTCCAGCCAACCACATAAGGTTACTTTTTCACCAATATTATCACTTGTCAGTTCGCCACAAGTATGAGTACGATTGGCAAATTTATTTAGATCTGCTACTTTAACACTTCCTGAGCTACCGGATTTAGTGTTATTGTCGTCATCCATGGCTTCACCATTTTTGGCATCACCTCCATCGCTTTCTTCAATGTCATTAATTGAAAGTTTCTGCACATTTTCTTTAGATTTGATTGGACCATCATAGGGATCCTCAGGATTAAGTACTTTAACGCTATCAACTATAACTTCAATTTCCCCGGTATCGTATTTCTAATAATTAAAGTAAAGTATTCTCTTTATGTTTTTGTATTATTAAAATAATAATTTTTAAATTATTTGCACTTAATTAATTAAGCTTAATTTACACTTTTCTTTATATGTATTATATTATTTATAGGATTAACAATAATTTTTATACAATCGGACCTGTTCTGCAAATCACTACAAAAAATTATTAATAGCTATATCATAATAATAAAAGCTGTAGCATAGGAAATTGAAATAAAATATTCTAATATAAATGACAAACACTTGAAATGCAATAAAAACTCACTATCAAGTCAGCTATTAAGTTTCTTGTGGAAACCTCGTGATTTTCAGAACAGGACCGAATATTTCGCTGCAACTTTGTGTGGCACCTTCAACAAACAGATAGATGGAAAAAATGGACCTTAAGCTTATTTAATAAAGTGCATATAAGAAAATATAAAAATTTATTTATCATAACTATCAAGTAATAGAAATCGAATGATTTCAAAATGAACACTAATTAATGTAAATAAAAAATGAGCAGTTATGAAAAGAAAAATTTGAAGTAAATGATTTTGGATTGATTTTAAATCTATACGTTTTTAAAAATTTATTATTGATGATTAGATGAAATTTTTATTTATTTATGAATTAATTTTGATATACTATGTACTCACCATATTAATATTTTGTCTTGGTCTGCCCAAAACTTTGCCTGAAATCTTTATTACCGTTCCATCAGGAGCACAAGTTACAGTATCTTGCATCTTTAATAAAAAGTCAATAAGGAAATCAATAAAACTACTCAAATTAAATAGTAACTCACCGATTGGTCCTCAATTATAACTTGCGTTTGACCATAGCCATCCTTTAATTGCATAAATTTATTCGTTTTACTATTAGGTATCCATCCTACTAATGTGACATTTTTACCAATATCACAACGCCTTAAATCATTGCAGGTAATATCACGATTTTCGAAATATTTTAACAAATTTTCAGTTTCTTAAATAAAAAAAATAGTTTTATTAATGAGTACTTTAGCTATAAACGTATATGCAGAATTATACAAACTTACTAGCAATTTTATATTCTGTACTGGTTATTGCAGTAACATTTTGTTGGGTCATTGTACTGTAGGAACGTTTATCGCCGGCTCTCTTTGAACTTGAACTAAAATCTATGGCTAATATTTCTTGAACTTCTACCTCAATTTCCCCAGTGGGCATTGTCTGATTACAAGAATTTCTAGGACGCCGTGCCACCAAACCGGCAATCGAAATTAGAGTATTCTCAGGCATATTTGCTAATCGACCAGCCACACGGGGATACTGTTGTGAACGTAAAACATGACACGACGTTAGAATTTTTGTTTATAATGAACTTACTTACGCGATCTTCTAAAATCACTAATTGACATGCACCATTACCACGGTCTCTTAACTCCATGAAACGGCTAACACGCTTTTTAATCAAACGCCCCGTCAGCTCTACAGACATGCCAGCATGATGTGCCCTTAATTCACCACATCCTATACGCACAGGTGGGGGTGGCGGTGGATTCATATTAAACCCACTGGCCATTACATTCATAATTTGCATGAGATCATTATTAGACATGTTATTGGGTACTATAAATAAATGAAGTGTAATATTATTTATACATATGTACATATAATGGGTGTTTTTTATTGAGGTATAGAACTTTAAGTTGGCATCACTTTTTTAACTGGCGGCCATTTTGTCAGCTGTCAAGTGATTAATATTTAGTTTGGTTTGCCATTTCATCATGAACAGGTTGACAAAAGAACAACGCTTGCAAATCGTGCAAATTTAGTTCGAAAATAATGGTTCAGTTCGCGAAGTTTACCGCAAGCTCCGTCCATTTTATGGTCGACATAATCGTCCATCAGAGCAATTAATTCGGTTAACCATGGATCGTTTTCGCACTACGTTTACTCTATGTGATAATACGCATCCGCAGAGACGTCGAACAGTGCGCACCGAAGAAACAATTGCCGCTGTAGAGAAAAGTGTTGAAGAGGACCCGAATGAATCGATTCGCCACCGTGCACAGCAATTGGAGCTTTGTCCATCAACTTTATGGAAGATTTTGCGCAAAGATCTTGGCTTGCGACCTTACAAGATCCAGCTTGTGCAAGAATTAAAGCCGCGAGACCATGCAATGCGTCGTGATTTTGGTGTATGGGCCGAAAATGAGATTGATCTCGATGCTGATTTTCATCGCAAAATTTTGTTCAGTGATGAGGCTCATTTTTGGTTGAATGGCTACGTCAACAAGCAAAATTGCCGCATTTGGAGTGAAGAGAATCCACATGAGACCCTTGAGACGCCATTACATCCACAAAAACTGACTGTTTGGTGTGCTCTATGGGCTGGTGGAGTCATTGGGCCATACTTCTTCCGAAATAATGCTGGAGAGTCAGTTACCGTTAATGGAGACCGGTATAGAGCCATGATAACCGACTATTTTGTTCCCGAATTGGATGGCATGAATGTGGATGAGTTGTGGTTCCAACAAGACGGCGCTACATGCCACACAGCGCACGTCACAATAGATTTATTGAAGGAAACATTCGATGAGCGCATAATTTCGCGGAATGGACCTGTCAATTGGCTACCAAGATCGTGTGATTTGACACCATTGGATTATTTTCTTTGGGGATATGTGAAGTCGCTCGTCTACGCCAACAAACCAGAAACGTTAGGGGACTTGGAAGCCAACATTCGTGGCGTTATTGCCAACATACGGCCCCATATGCTCGAAAAAGTGGTTGAAAATTGGACCTGTAGAATTGGCTTTATTCGAGCCAGCCGCGGCGGCCACATGCACGAAATCATATTTAAACATTAATGGCATAAAATTATCCTTCCAATAAAGCCAAATTGATGGACATTAAAACGATTTTCTTGTGTTTTATTTCAATTCGAAGTTCTATACCTCTAAAAAAACACCCGTTATAAAGGTTTGTGGTATCGAAAAAATCGTTATTTCATGTGTAAGAATTTCATATAAAAGGGTAGTCACACGACCTCCTTGAGAAAAGCAAATATTTTTATATCTTCATTGAGTTGTATGGAAACTTAAAACTTCGGCAAAACTAGCTTTTTGAGTCATGCCTCTGTAGCAATAAAGGAGCGATATGAATTCTGGTACAATCCATCGAGTGATATATATATGTACATACACACATACGTATGTAGATAAGTATCATAACTATATACTTCATTAGTTTTTTGTACTTACTATCGTCATAAGGATCCATTTCATTACTGCGTCTATAACCAACACTACTATATCCCCCGCGTGCATAGTCGTCATAATCCTCATACTCGCCATAGCCACCGCCAGCACTTCTACCTCCAAAACGACCATAACCACTACGATGACGGCCACCCATGATCTAATAAAAAATTTCATGAAAATATTGTATTAAATTGCAGGTGACACTTTCCCAAATAACTTACGTGACTATTAACTGTTTTCCCTATAGGTGATGAAATTATCGTTTTAATCCAGCAATTCTCTTCTTTCTGTTGTAATATTTTATAGTTTTTTGCAATTAAACTCTCATGTATATTTAGGGGTGTCGATAGAAAACTTTTCAGTTTATTTGGCTGTTTAGTTTGTTGAATAACTTTTCTGGAAATTATCAACATTTTTCTTATTATTTATTTAAAGTTAGACAATTTCTTTTTTATTAATGCCGGTGCCGAAAAAACACATGTAATCCATTCCTCTGCGAGATATAATCACAACAATTACTCGTTTTTCTATTTAGCTTACTTTACGTTTTTTTTTGTTATTACAGAGAATATAAATAATGTTCGTACATATGTACATATATGCATACATATATATGTATCTACATCGTACCTGCCCAGAGAAGCCCTAGAGTGCCAAACATCAATCGGCTTTTTATAAAAATGAATACACATATGCTTATACATTACTTTCGGTTTTCTCTTTGTGGGCAGCTATGATCTACATTGTAGATTCTACAAGTTATATATAAATATTTATGTATTTAACGTACATATTTATATAAATACACATTCATATATTTATTTGTAACTATTTATGCGTACAAAATTCAAGCAAAACTTTGTATATACACATACACATATGTATAGGCCAAATATAATAAAAAAAATGCTCACCTCACCTTAGAAAAATTTTGCCGCTGTATTTGGGAACTGATTTCTATTTTTATGCAATATACCCTTATTAAAGTTGCACTTTATTAGCTTTAGAAATGTAAGTAATTAATTTTAAAAACACTCTGCACATTTTGTTTATAGATATTTCTTCCAAGCAAAGCAATTAATTAATTATTTTTTTTTCTCTGGTTCCAAACCATATACTTGTGTTTTTGCACATACTGACGGCGGCAAACAAATAAATGGGCCGGCAATGTTTTTTTCTATAGTGTTGGTAGTTTAGTGATTTTTGCCCTAAATCAAAAGCTTGTAGGGAGCTTGAATTTTACAAATTATTAAAAAGGTACATTCACATGTGCATGTGGACGACAAGAAATTAATAGTCGGAGTAACTTTGTGGTCCTATAGATTTAGTATTATTTAATCTATTACAAGGCCATCGATGTCCAAATACGCCAACCACGATTAGGGGGATAAATATAGGTTATCATTTAACTAACACTTTCTTCTGAATAAAAGTTATTAGTGCAGCTTTGATGATCACATCCAGAATCTTCATTTTACTATTGCACTACATATGTACTTGCACGTTTTCAATTATAATTGCAATTACCTAGTCGTATGCATTCGTTGAAACAATACATTATTTGTTGAAACTCTCAAGTCAATAAAATTTTGGGTGATTTGTGAAACTGTGCCAGGGCAATCATAAATAATTCCGCGAGAAATTTCACCCTTTTTGAATTAAATATTTTTATTTTCCCTATTACTTGCTATTGTTTGAAATTGTTTCCCGGGAAAATTTCCCACGAAATTTTATTCATGACTGCCCTCTACATGTTTATAGATTTTACTTCAATGTTAGGTTAGGTTAGGAAGAGACCCAATTGGGTCCATTGTGATTCCCTTCCAATGTTAGTTAACTGAAAACACATACATATGTAATTGACACAATTTATCTATTATAAATTTAAAATTTTTTACAAGTGTTTTTTCTTTCTTAACGTAATAGATATTTTATAACATTTGCCAAGAAAGTTGCGAAAAACAATTAATATATCTTATTTTACACATAAATTTAACAAAGTTTCTTCCTATGTGAAGGCATAGGTCGTGTATAGTCAGTCACAAATACTTTTTAAAATTCTGTTAATAACATCTTGGGCATATGGTCTAGCTACTCCGTTCATACTTGTGCAACCATATTCTACTAAATTTACTTTGTAGAATATGTTATAAATAAATAAATAAATATCTTATTTTATTTTATTCTATTTATTTATTTTAATTTAATTTGTTTTATTACTTTATTTAATTTTAAATTATTACTTTATTTTTCTCTATTACTTAATATCAATTTCAATATGTAACAATTTTAAATGCAAAGACTAACTGCAATATTAAATGCAATTTTTACATGGCTTAAATTATTAGTAGAAAAAATAAAAATTTTTTATACATACATTATAAATGTTATGTTCTAAGTATCAAAATTAAAAATAATAAAATTAAACGTCTTTATAGACGGTACTGTTTAAAGCATCTTTAAAGTGAGTTATAACATAGTCATGATAATACATCATGATGCACAGCGGCTGGCCTAGTATTATTGAAGCCCACACTAGAATGTTGCCCATGCGTGGACCCAGCGAACGTTCTATAGATTTTGAGATAGCCGATAGGGGGATTTGACCCATCATGCCAAGAAAAGCCCAAATTTTGTATGTTTGTAAGGGGACAGAAACCTTTAAATTAAAATATACATACATAGCAAGCTTGTACGTTTGAATATTGATTCTAATATATCTTACCAAATATTCATGGAAAAATGCACTTATTAAGAAAACGATAGTGGAAGCTTGCCTTGAAGAATAGCCCATTTGAACTACAGGAATATACAAGTGTCTCACACACCATCTGTAATAACGAGTAGAAAAACGAGTTTCGTACGTCTTTGGTTAATTATTATTCACAAAATATTCTTACCTATGAACCGGCATATTCCATGTTCTCCAGAACGTATCAATATTAATAGCGTTCCACCAGTCATTATAAAAGTTTCGATCAGCAAAGTGTAAAATTTCTCCAATAGCATTTAAAAATGAATGGAAAGTTAAATAGAAAAAACACAGCCAAACTAAATGATTGGGTAACTATAAAAATTTACGAATAATAAAATGCTACTTTTAAATAAAAATGGTTTCATCTTTTAAACATACCGCTAGCTTTAACAAACGCTCTGTTGCCAAAAACACGTCCATATTTGAAAATGGTATTAAGGAATTTCGCACAGAGGGTATAATCCATTGTTGAAATAGAGCCATAACAACATTAAAACCAAAAACTACCTCCAAAACGCGTTTCAATAAGAAACGTTTACGAATGCGCGTAGTACGAGGGAAATTTAATTCATAACAAAGAGTGGGTGCACATAGAAAATAGAATAAATCCTTGTAGCACAAATTATCGGGATATTGTACTAGTATCGGAACATCTTCATCCTTTTCATCCACTTCGCCTAATTGGCCGTTCTCTAAAGAAACAAATATAATATTAATCACAATAAATTATTAATAGCTAAGAGCATTTTGTGAATTGTTAAAAGATAACTTACTTAGTTGGGCCAATGTTATACTTGGACGTCTTTTTCTTGGATTGTATTGTTTAGTATGATATGTTTGTCGGCACCACATATTAACTTGAACGTAGCTCCACAGCTTAAGAAATAATATAGAATAAAAGAAGCACACTGTAGAGGCACCCACTGTAAATATATAAATACGCAATATTTTACATAGGTAGCTTCATATGTGTATGAGTATGTATATTTAAAAATTTCCTTACTTAAACTGAAAAGATGTCCTTTTAAATGCATTATAACAACTGGTAAGACGACAACAACAATAATATTGGTCACTTGTATAAAAATACCCAGTCCTTCAGCAATGATTTCCTGAAAAATCATGAAAAATCACATGAATTAATCATAATGTTGTTTTTTTTCATATGTTTTAATATGAAGAAATACATTACAGATATATTTATTTCGGTATTCTTAAAATGTTTTAATTTTATACAAAATTTAATACGCATCTCCATTACTAACGCCACGATTTTTAAAATTTAAATGTAACGATCAACTACGAGAGCATATGGCTTCACTAATTACAACTTTTAAGTGCTGCCTATGTCAAAGAGATAGTGTGCTCAAGTTTTATTTTTTCAGAGTTACTTTCTATAGTACTAAATCAATGGAATTTTTTTTATACCTTTTGTTATTAGCCAGAACTACCAGACTTAGTGTTCTGATTCCGACTATGAAATTTAGTGATGTTTTTTAAAAAGTTTTCTAGTTCACAAGGTGGAGCTTTGAAAGTTAATTAACTGATATTAAAATTGATCTCTACTAATGCATGATATAAAAGTGTAAAGCTGGTGCTAGACACATCAATATTCAGCTTCAATATGTGTGGTTGTGTGCGTTTTTTTATAAAAAATATTCAGATCAATAGTATATGTGCATACCTGTTAAATTACGATTACGATTAGTAATCAATTAGATTACATTTTGAAAAGAATCGTAATGATTATATAATTGCCTTCAAAAGAATTTCTGATAAATAATTGATTACGATTACTAATAATCGAAAAGTAATCCGAATTACTTGAAATTACTACAAAATAATCAAAAAGAATCAAAAGTAATCAAAAAGTAATCTGACTACTTTCAAAGATTACTTTTGATTCTTTTTAATTATTTTCAAACATTCTGAATTAAGATTACTTTATTTTGAAAAAGTTCTAAAGAAATTTATATAATTTTTTTTTTTTTTGTTTAAGAAATTCTTAACATATTCGTTTATATAACAACATTAATAATATCAATCTGAGAAAAAAATATAAAGAAAAACATAGTCAATTTTTTTGCTGGTGGTTAAGCATTGTCTGTATGCATTTCATTCATAGTCGCTTCGACAAAATGTTAGTAGACTTCAAACCACACAATTTGAACAGCCACAAACTTCTTATCTTATTCACAGACTTTTAAAAAATTATTTATTCACAGAGTTTTTAAAAATGACAAAAAATGTTTTTGAAAATCACAAAAAAACATATACACGCCAATTTTTTGAAAGTCTATAAAAATGTATCAATAGATATCTTTCAAGCTTTCCTCAAAATTTTTGCTCATTTGTCAAATTATTAAATATTTTAAATTTTAATATAAGTGAAATGCAATAAAATTAATAAATAATCAAAAAGAATTAATCCTTAGAAGTAATTGGAATATTTTTTTAATTCTTTTGATTCTTTTTGATTATTTTGTACTAATTTCAAGTAATTCAGATTACTTTTTCATTATTAGTAATCGTAATCACGATTACTATGTACCAAACTGAATATAATCGTAATTTAGGGTCTTATGCAAAAAAACTTAATAAAGCTTTGCCAAGCAATGTTAAGTAAAGTTGTATTCTAAAAAAATTATTGTATAAAAATTCTAAAGTAGGCACCCACGTTTGTTAAGACTACTTTAAGTTGATATTTCCAAAATGTGTATTTTGTGCCTCAAATATTTTTAATAATATAGCACATACTGATTCATGTTACATCTGAAAATGAAGCTAGAAGTGCCTGCTCTTATCTTAAATTTATTATTTCTGTCATGTAATGGGAAACATCACCAAATTATCCAACTGCTTCGAAATACATAGCAAAATCCATAAAAAAATATCAAAATAAATACAATTATACAAAAATGTTTTAGTGATGTAGATACAATCAAAACAAATCGAAAAAAGCTGGATATTCAAATACTCGTTTCATTCGAATAAAACAAATTGTGATAATTTTTCACATTTTTTTTACTTTTACTTCATGGTTGTGTTTATCTGTTTTCCTATTAAGTCAGAAGCTGATTTTTTTTAAATTAGGGCTTTACTTCAAGATAATAAAAATTTATTTAATAAAATAAAAAAAATATTTGAATACCCGAATGAAATTATATTCAATTTTGTACATCATAAGCTGTGAAGTGGTTGTTGAACATGGTGGTGTTACCAGTATTTATTATTAAATCACAAAATATTTAAAGTTGTCTTTTGCATATGATTTTTTAATAAAGCTATGTTAGCCTTAAAGTGCTTATCAACTACTATGAACTTTAAAGCTAAAGTAAAATATTTTTCTGCATAAGGGGGTTAATCATTACTTCACCTTTAAAAAAAAAGTAATCAAATTAGTAATCATTACGATTACTAATCATTACTTAACAGCTATGTATATGTGTGACTATTTTCGGTAAACAAACGCATACAACCACATAAATTGAAGCTGAATATTGATGTGTCTGGCACTGGCTTAAGAATAATGTATGTATAAATTTTATTTAATAAACGCCTTTCCCACAGGATTTTTGAGGGAAATATTTGTTATAAGGTTGGGGATAATAGAAGATGGAGTCTGGCAGCCCTATTGTTAGCTACGCTCTCCCGCTCACATGTGTATTTTATTGTTGAAAGAAACGCTGCCGGGAAAAATTGCTGAAGAAAATAATTTTAGATCATATTTTTTTGTAAGAATTTGCAAATAAAATAATAATTGTTTTTTTTTTTGGCTTTGTGATATCATTTGCTTTCGAAGGAATCGTTCAAAAGAATATATTAACATATATAACATTATATTGCATACAAGTATATCGTAAAGAAATTGTAATTTGCTAGTCAACAGCAAAATTTCATGATGGAAGTAAATAATGAAAATTTGCAATTATTAGCCGGTTATTTGCAACAAACTCTTAGTCCTGATCCTAATATAAGAAGACCAGGTAATTCTTGCTTTAATATATTATGTTGAATGTATAAAATTTTAGTTTTCTGTTTCTTTTTATTTCAGCTGAGAAATTGTTGGAATCTACAGAGACACAACGCAATTATGCTGTTTTGTTATTGAATTTAATTGATAAGGCTGATGTAGACATGACAATAAGAGTTGCTGGTTCCATTGCTTTCAAAAACTATATTAAACGTAATTGGGCAATAAATGAGGTTAGTATTTGAAGAAGTAAATCACAATCACGAAGGTTGCATGTATACCTATGTACATACATATGTACATATATAATTTTTATAAAAGAATATTTTTGCTAACATGTTTGCTTAAGTGCATGTGTACAACCATGCTGCCCACAGAGAGAAAACCGTGAGAAATGTATTTGTACAAAAAGCCGATTGATGTTCGGCACTCTGGCGCTTCTCTGGCCAGCCTGGGTGTACACACGCATGTATGTATGAATATGTAAGCAAAATTTTCACTTTTCATTCATTCCTACTGCCCGTAATGTAGCTTAATGGACCATAGATATCCATATTTACCAGATGAATTGATTTTTTTTTCGAAAGCTTTAGGTTAGTTTTTGCAGGTTGCCAATGCGGATTTAATAAGATCAGTTGGGTTATGTTACGTCTCCTTATAACACTTGCTCAGTGTTAAACCAACCTGACTCCAAAGCTTTAGGTTTTAAATTCAGCCTTATGAATTAAGTTTTCTATTTATAGGAAATGTTCTCAATTAACTTATAGGGAATTTACATTGTCTCGAATTCTAGTACTTAGTCCCAAATCACACTATGCAAGTCTTATTGCTAAGCTGATTATTTTATTAGGAGAGAGAGACGAGGGGAATAGAAACACTTCTTTTCCTCCCATCTCTCTCTCTCCTAATAAACTAATCAGCTTAGCAATAAGACTTGCATAGTGTAAATAGGGACTTACGAGATTTTGAGCTAAATCTAGTTGCTTTTTACCAGATTCCCCGTAAAAAATTAAATCTAATTTGTCAGCACATTGGTAGGAAATATCACAATCTAATATTTATTTACCACCGTGTGCAACATATCTATATAAAATGTGAGTGAATTAGCTACGCTGCACAAAATTTCCTATTGAAGGTGTGCGAATGAGCTAAATCGGCACTTTTTGGGCTACAATTTAAAATAAAATTTTAGAAAAAGGATTTTGTCTTGGATACGGAATCTTGAAAAATGTCAAAAAGTTTAGTGTCAACGATATATGTAGATTTCTTTAAAGATTTCAAATCAAATATACTGCATTTGGAGACAATGTAAATGCAGTGTAATAACCCATGCAGAAAAAGACAATCAGCACGGCGTTGCTACAATTGTCTGCGGGTACAACTAACATTACTACAACTTTCGTTTACCAACATTTTAATGTACTCATAACATTAAAATAATAACGCCGAACGACCGTTCTCCGACTCTTGTTTTTAATGTTCTCACAATACCTTACATACAAATTTATAAGGTCGTCACAATGGAAACTTCCCAACTTAATTCAAATTTTTGTATTTACGGTGTTGAAGCGGTAAATAATTATTGTAAACGGGGTATTTGGGGAAGTAAAGTAAAATTTTTATATTTACGGTGTTTTAGCGGTATAGAATTATTGTAAACGGGGTATTGGGAAACTAACGTCGAATTTTTATATATGTATACAGTGTTGTAGTGGTATAGCATTACTAAGAACGCGGGTTTTGTAAACGTTGTCATATTTTTCTGTTTACAATACTGTGGTAGCACAAAAATTTTTCGAACAGTCGTAATTTTGTATTTACAGTGTTGTGGTGGTACATATTTTTTTTTTTTTTTTTGGGAAAAGTCACAATTTCTGCCTGGGAACTTGTAGTACGATGTTAAAAAAAAATATTAAATGCCCTAATTCTGTTCGACGATTATGTCGTCTTGTCTATGGACGGAAAAAAGTCGAAGTTGTGGTTCTTCAAGACAGTTATTAGTTATTGCTTGTGCTAGAAGGTTTGTGTATATGCTTTAAGTTTTTGTTCAAAAACAATGATATCCAACAGATATTTTTTCATATATTTTTAAAACTATCGTATTATAATTTTTATCAAAGACAACAAGCAAAATATGATGTAACAGTGATGGGAATTGGAAATCTTGAATTCGTGCCAAATCTGCTTTTAAATAGTGCCAAAATCACTTAAATAGTGCCAAACCACATTTTATATAATTTTGATGTTGTCACTTGATGTTCATTTAAACTTTGGTTCTGATAATTTATTCTGTTTGTAACAAGTAATATTTACGAATATCACAAAAAACACAGTCTAAAATTAGTTTTATATACACAGTAATACATATCAAGCATTATTTTTGAATTAATCGTGAGCGACATGTAGTAAAAAAATTAAATTTTTTGTTATCAAAATTGCGAAATTGTTGATAAATTTTAAAATACAGGCTGTAAAATTTATTCTAAGCGTCAATTTACGTATGTACCCGTAAAACATATTTGAATATTATAAGAAAACTTTCTCCTAAATCGAAAATAATGATCGATATGTATGCATCATATATTAATATGTATTTGGTGTTTTTTATTGAGGTATAGAACTTTAAGTTGGCATCACTTTTTTAACTGGCGGCCATTTTGTCAGCTGTCAAGTGATTAATATTTAGTTTGGTTTGCCATTTCATCATGAACAGGTTGACAAAAGAACAACGCTTGCAAATCGTGCAAATTTATTTCGAAAATAATGGTTCAGTTCGCGAAGTTTACCGCAAGCTCCGTCCATTTTATGGTCGACATAATCGTCCATCAGAGCAATTAATTCGGTTAACCATGGATCGTTTTCGCACTACGTTTACTCTATGTGATAATACGCATCCGCAGACACGTCGAACAGTGCGCACCGAAGAAACAATTGCCGCTGTAGAGCAAAGTGTTGAAGAGGACCCGAATGAATCGATTCGCCACCGTGCACAGCAATTGGAGCTTTGTCCATCAACTTTATGGAAGATTTTGCGCAAAGATCTTGGCTTGCGACCTTACAAGATCCAGCTTGTGCAAGAATTAAAGCCGCGAGACCATGCAATGCGTCGTGATTTTGGTGTATGGGCCGAAAATGAGATTGATCTCGATGCTGATTTTCATCGCAAAATTTTGTTCAGTGATGAGGCTCATTTTTGGTTGAATGGCTACGTCAACAAGCAAAATTGCCGCATTTTGAGTGAAGAGAATCCACATGAGACCCTTGAGACGCCATTACATCCACAAAAACTGACTGTTTGGTGTGCTCTATGGGCTGGTGGAGTCATTTTGTTCCCGAATTGGATGGCATGAATGTGGATGAGTTGTGGTTCCAACAAGACGGCGCTACATGCCACACAGCGCACGTCACAATCGATTTATTGAAGGAAACATTCGATGAGTGCATAATTTCGCGGAATGGACGATTCGATAAATATTACTTAAAAATTTTTCATTTAAACTTTTGTTTACGTCTCCATGTCTTTCAAAAACTCACTCATACTTAAGCTCTTGAATTTTTTAAATCTTCAAAGTCTAATATGGATTTGTATTCACTTTTAATTTCTTCACGTATTTTATTTCGTTAAGAAGCATTTTTTATCAAAAGGAACAGTATTATTTGTGTCTCCACTTAGAACATATTCTGACTCACACTTTGGAAAGCAATTCAAATAATAGTCCTTGAAGTTATATTTCATTTTCAAATATGTCACAAAAGAAATATAAGAAGACTTTAATTCTACAACTTTATGCTGGGAAAATTAGTTTTTGATTATTAATAGTTTAATTTCAATGCGGCAATAATTTTCTTCCGTAGGAAGATGGTGAGAATTTCAATCCATATTGTCAACATAAAGAGCATCAATATATTTTTTGTTCAAAAAACTTCGACATAAATGACGAAATAAAAAAGCCATAACTTACTATTTCAAGGACATAGCCTAAAAATAAAAATTTTAAAAATTTTAATTTTAAAAATTTTCATTACTTGAAAATGTAAAAAGTACAAGTACTTATTATTTCAATAAGCACATTTTCCATACTTAGTGGGGCAAAAAGTGCCAGAAAAGGAGCGAGAGTGCCACAGTGCCAGGCAATATCCAATAGTGCCAAAAATGGCACAATTGTGCCACATTTCCCATCACTGTGATGTAATAGTAAAAAATTATTAAAGACAAAAATGTAGCCCTTACGGATCCGTAAACACTGGTATATAAAATGTTATGATCGGACTAAAAATGGCGACACAGTAAACAAAATACTAAAAGGGTTGTGTTTGTAGGTGTGGCAAAAAAATAATAAAAAAATTTTGGAATTTTTTTACATTATCTTTAATCCTAGGGGGTGACTGGCACAACTTTTTTTTTCGAACAAATCTATTGCATAGGATAGCAAAAGAAATAAAATAGTTACATCCTTATTTATAAAAACTATGAAGGCTTTCTAAAGGTTTTTAAAAACAAATTTTCATACAAAATTTTTCTTATTCAGCCTTTATAAAGCCTTAATAATTTTTATAAATAAAGATGTTAGATTTTAATTATGCCCTAATTCACTAAGGCCCAAATTCACAGTCTATAGTTAACTAACGCCCGTGTTTTAACTGACGATTTTTCCTATCAATTTCATTGGTTAAACCACCTTCATTAGTTAACTAAATACTGTGAATTTGACCCTAAGAAGATTTAGGACGTTTCTGTGTGAAAATACTTTTGAGTTCTTGTGCTTGAATTCTCTAATTATTTTCTTCAAAAAAATGTTGTTGTCTTTGATAATGAAAAATAAAAATATTTTTGCCATGTTTTTAAAACATAAAAATTAACGGCCTGTGCCACGATGTCACCAGAAATCGTTCAATCGACAACTTATGTATATTGAAAACAACAAAAAATGTTCTGATGTTATTGTTGTTTGCAATACAAGTTGTCGATCGAACGATTTCTGGTGTCATCGTGGGACAGGCCGTAAATTAAAATTTGAAAAATATATGTGTTGAATATAATGTTTGGAACAAAATCATGTAGCAAATACACGAACCTTTTAGCACAGACAATAAATAATAACAGCAATATTTATATAACTTATTAAGGCTTTATAAAGAGTTTTTAAAACAAATTTTCATACAAAATTTTCCTTAAAAAGGCTTTATAAAACCTTAATAGTTTTTATAAATAAGGCTGTAATTGCTTTAAAGAATCACAACTACGGTTTTTTCTTCCATAGAAAAGATGATCGATACAATCGCCGAACAGAATTAGGGCATTATATTTCCTAAAAATCTACTGACAAAATAGATTTCGTTTTGTATTTGAAATTTAGTAAAAAGCAGCTAGATTTAAATCGAAATCTCGTAAGTACTAGATTTCGAGGCAATGTAAATGTCCTAATACTGATTTAGGGCAAAAGTGAATTCAAAACTTCCCAATTTAACTGTAAAATAAATAAATTTTTTAAAATCGAAACGAAATTTGAAACAATAAAATATGATTTCATCACTTTTTCCTTATTGCACACATATACTTGTCGACTAACACACATTAATATGTACTACAAAGAGTATATACAAAACGACTCATAATATTAACAGCCTTATTTATAAAACTTAAAAAGTCTTTATAAAGGTTTTTTAAAACAAATTTTCATACAAAATTTCTCTTAAAAAACCTGTATAAAGCCTTTTTAAGTTTTATAAATAAGGCTGTAAAAATTTTGTTTAATTTTTACCACAGGACTCCGAAGTACCCGATAAAATTCACATCGATGACCGTAATACTATCAAAACGCTTATTGTTACACTTATGTTACGTTCTCCAATATCTCTGCAAAAGCAGCTCAGTGATGCTGTTAGTATTATCGGAAAATATGATTTTCCAAAAAAATGGCCACAGCTGATTGATGAAATGGTTGAGAAATTCGCCACTGGCGACTTTAATGTTATAAATGGTGTTTTGCAAACAGCTCATTCGCTTTTCAAGCGCTATCGCTATGAATTCAAGTCACAGCATTTATGGGAAGAAATTAAATTAGTGCTGGATCGTATGGCGAAGCCTTTAACTGATTTACTTTTAGCTACGATGCAGCTGACTAAAGTGCATGAAAATAATACGGAGGCACTTAAAGTTATATACGGTTCATTAGTACTGGTGTGCAAAGTATTTTTTTCATTAAATTCGCAAGATTTGCCAGAATTTTTTGAAGATAATATATCTACGTGGATGGGAGCTTTCCATGAACTTTTGACTGTAGACGTACCTTGCTTGCATACTGGGGATGATGAAGATGCCGGTGTATTGGAACATTTGCGTTCACAAGTCTGTGAAAATATTGGCATGTATGCTCAGAAATATGATGAGGAATTTGCCCCGTATATGGAGACATTTGTAACAGCTGTATGGGAATTGTTGGTAAAAACTGGAATGCAAACAAAATATGATGCGGTAATGTTTACTATGCTTACTTTTTTTTAGTGAACACTTAATACATTTAAATATATTTGCAGCTGGTTTCCAATGCTTTGCACTTTTTATCGGTGGTAGCAGAACGTTCACATTATCGTAAAATTTTCGAAAATCCTGAAATCTTGGCCAACATATGCGAAAAGGTGGTAATACCCAATTTAGATTTTCGTCAATCGGATGAAGAATTATTTGAAGATAGCCCTGATGAGTATATACGTCGTGACATTGAGGGCTCTGATATCGATACCAGGCGTCGAGCTGCTTGCGATTTGGTAAAGACATTGTCGCAAAACTTTGAAGCAAAAATTTTTGGCATTTTTGGCCAATATTTAGAAATTTTGTTGGCAAAATATAAAGAAAATCCTGCTGTTAATTGGCGTGCCAAGGATACTGCCATATATTTGGTGACATCATTTGCCTCCAGAGGTGGCACTCAAAAGCATGGTATTACGCAAGTTTCGGAGTTGGTTCCTTTGCCCGAATTTTGTGCTCAACAAATAATGCCCGAATTGGAAAGACCCAACAGTAGGAAATTATTTAATTATTTATTTTTTCATATTTTTATCCTCAATATTTTTTTAGTTAATGATCTCCCTGTTTTGAAATCGGCGGCTCTAAAATTTATAATGGTATTTCGTAGCTTATTGGGCCAACAGACATTGTTGGCAGCCATGCCGCTTTTGATACGTCATTTAACTGCTCAAAGTGTGGTGGTGCATAGTTATGCTGCTTGTGCTATAGAGAAGATTTTCACACTGAGAGATCCTTCGAATGCGCCACTGTAAGTATAATTCAAATTGTGTTGTGCATTTAATACATACAAGTTAATTTTATATAAATTTTTAGGGTTGGTCCTCAACATTTGGCACCTTTGGCTAATGATCTCTTAAACGGTTTATTTGCTACTTTAGCTTTACCCGGCTCAAATGAAAATGAGTATGTAATGAAGGCTATAATGAGAAGTTTTGCATCGTTACAGGATCATTCTTTACCATTTATGTGTGTGGCTTTACCACGTCTAACAGAAATTTTGACAATGGTTGCCAAAAATCCCTCTCGGCCACATTTCAATCATTATTTGTTTGAAACTCTATCGTTAGCCGTTAAGTAAGATGTTTTCTATTTGAAGATATTAACAAATTTTTAACTTATTTTCTGTCAAACTTTGCAGAATTGTTTGCAAAACTGAAGCTGCAGCTGTTGCTTCATTTGAAGAAGTTTTATTTCCAGTGTTTCAAGGAATTCTACAGCAAGATATTTTAGAATTTATGCCATATGTTTTCCAAATGTTGTCCTTGTTGTTGGAAATGCGTGAAGGTTCTGGAGCTATACCCGAACCCTATTGGGCTTTATTTCCCTGCCTCCTAGCTCCGCCATTATGGGATAGATCAGGCAATGTAACACCTCTCATACGTTTGATCTGTGTATTTGTTAAACAGGGTTCTGCACAAATTGCAGCCATGGAGAAATTGGTAAGTTCGTTATTCATATTCATGTATGGACAGTATTGTCTACAATAATAAATTTTTAGAATGCTATTTTGGGAATATTCCAAAAAATGATTGCCTCAAAGGCCAACGATCATGAAGGATTTTATCTTTTACAAAATCTTTTGGCCTATTATCCTCCTAACGATTTACAGGCCAGCATGCGTCAAATATTCGCCCTCCTGTTTCAACGTTTGTCACTCTCAAAGACCACGAAATATGTTAAGGGAATTATTGTTTTCTTCTGCTACTACACTTCGAAACTGGGTGCACCTGCTCTGGTGGAACTTATAGATCAAATACAAGCGAATATGTTTGGTATGGTAGTCGATCGCGTATTCATTCCCGACATGTCTAAAGTATCCATGGAATTGGAACGTAAAATTGTTGCCGTTGGCATTTCGAAGATACTGTGCGAATGTCCCGCAATGTTATCACCACCTTATAATCAGAATTGGTCCAGATTATTGCAGGCTTTAGTGGAGCTTTTTGAATTGCCACCAGATAAGACGGTTTTAGAGGGTGACAACTTTGTTGAGCCAGATGATACTGCTGGTTATCAGGCTGCATTTTCTCAGCTAAGCTTTGCGCAACCTAAAACCCAGGACTTCTTGCCTGAAGTATCCGATGGCCGTAAATATTTAGCAGATTCTTTGGCTAAATTGGCTCAATCTATTCCTGGCGAGGTACCTAAAATGGTTTCCGCTATTGGTGATAACCACAAACAGGCTTTGGAAAAATATTGTGCCCAATATGGTGTACGTATTCTCTAAGTCGTCATTTTTGTAAGTTTTTTTTTTCTTATTTTATACTGTTTTTTATGTTAGTTTATTTTTTCAATATTTTTGTTAATTTTTCTACACTCAAATATGTTGATTGATTTTTGGCATAAATTTTTATAATAATTAAAAAATTGCATAATTATTATAAATTCTTTGAAAGAACCGCAGAAAATAAAATTTCATATTTTAAAACATTTCAGATTTGCAAAAATTAAAATTCAAGATTCTATAATATAAAGAGGTTTCAAATATTCAATGTTAATAATACTGAGGATATACAGACATTTGTAAGGGTAAGTCATTGATGTTTGTTTTGTTTTTTTACAAATCATAAATATTATTTAAGAACAATAATTTTTGATCTCAATACCTCAACTACACTTAAAACGAAACTATTTTCGAATAGTTTGAATTTTAACACGGTTACTAATTTTGTAATCAATTCTTTGCAGAGTAACCAAAAAAATAAGGAAATAATTTCGTATTTCATGCGTGATAAACAAATGCAGACTAATTAAAATAAAAAAAAATAAATAAAAATAAAAAAAAAATACTTGAAAATTTGTTAAATCTTGGTTACATTTTGTTATTTCAAATCGGAGTCGCTACCAATCTCACACATTTTTGAAATTAATGATACACTGTTATGTTTATTTTTTTTGTGCTGAATAGTAAGTCCTAGTTTACACTATGCAAGTCTTATTGCTAAGCTGATTAGTTTGTTAGGAGAGAGATTGATGAAGGGAAAAGAATCGTTTCTGTTCTCCTCGTCTCTCTCTCTTTCTCAAACTAATCAGCTTAGCAATAAGTCTTGCATAGTGTGAACTAGGACTTACGACTTAATAATTGTTATTATTTAAGCACATTGTTGCCAGAAAATAATGATGGGATCATGTTAAATCCCTCCAAAATATCTGCTAAATGTTCTACAGAAAAGCATGTTAGATTTTAAATTTACATAGCATTTTTTTAAAATTTGAATGCTTTAAGTCAAATTATACAGACTCCTTCCACATTTTAAAAATGCACTATGTAAAAAAGTATCATTTGTAAAAAAAATTTTTCTCCTTTAATATTTTCAAAATGTTCGATAAAATGTTTGGCAAATATGTATATGATAATTTTAATTTTGAGCTTACCATGGCTAATCCTTTTTCCACTACAAGGCAAATTGATAAATGCACAATAGAATCTGAAAAGAAATATTTTCAAAATTAAACAATCACTGTATGTACGAGTATATGGGCGCGTGTTCAAAATATAACGAGAATTTTGTTAATTTTATTAAATGTAAAAATCAGTATACAATCTTTGTTTGAAGAATTCGAAATTAAAATATTTAAAACGAATATGAAATGGAAAAAGTTACTCTAGAAAAGAATTGCATCGAACAATCGAAATTTTACTGCCTGGTTCACGATGTCGACAAGAAATTTTCTTTCTCTTGTTTATATTGAAAACAAAAACAAAATAATAAAATTTGTTTTTGTTTTCAATATAAATAAGCGAAAGAAAATTTTTTTTTCGACATCGTGAGCCAGGCAGTTAGTTTATAATCTAGAAAAATTCAAATAGGGTTTTTTTCGAAATTGAGTATCGGAATTTACCTTCATTATACCCCTTTCAGACACGGAAAGTAAATCTTATCAATCTTAATTCAGCTGGGAGAAAGACAGAGAGATAAAGTATTCTTGCCTCTGTCTTTTACACAGCTGAAATAAGACTTTGCAAAGTAAGCTTTGCATGTTGAAAAGAGATGTAAGATGTTCCTTAAAATCCAAAAAGCCGCACTAGTAAAATTTCAAATTAACTCTTTGATTCATTATGATACTAGCTACACCCGGTGTGCTTCGCTACCCCCATCGTCTTTTCAATGTCATTTATATTGATTTGAAAGTGTTGCGCATTGGTGGTGCAATATGAAAATTGGATTTTGCCACGCTACTCCGTTTTGGAGTCCATACATTATACATATATACATACACACATCCTCTTTTATATATATAAAAGATCTATTGAAAATACATCCATTTACAAAATTTTATTTGTATATATTCCAAAATATCGGCTTTACACGTTTTACACACGCAAAGTTTACTCTACAAAGTCTTAATTCAGCTGTGTGAAAGAAAGAGACAGGAAGACTTTATTTTTTCTGTCTTTCTCACAGCTGAATTGAGACTTTTCAAAGTTAACTTTGAAATTACCAATTTAAAAATATTAACTCATTAATAAGACCCGCTTCACACACTTCAACTTTGTTGTTAAACTCGTAATTCAGCTGTAAGAAAATAATATATACTTGTATTTACTTCTCTGTCTTTCTTACAGCTGAATTACGAGTTGAATAACAAAAGCTGAAACGTTTGAACCGGGACTGAGTAAACTTGACATCACTTTGTCAAAAATACTTGCGTGGCAACACTTCAACCCCGTGAAAGCAATGTATAGCTGTTGTTGTTGCTTTTTACTTTTATTTTCAATTAAATAATTATTACAACTAGAATTCGAGCTGAAATAAGCCAGGGAATGGGTAATGGCAGAGTAAGAA
Organism: Tachina grossa; assembly: GCA_949987645.1. NCBI lineage: Eukaryota > Metazoa > Arthropoda > Insecta > Diptera > Tachinidae > Tachina > Tachina grossa. The sequence goes on from OX465275.1 coordinate 36,148,636, forward strand.
AATAAAAAACATGGTTATTGAGTTCTTGTTTCATCTATTAGTTTGTTTAAAAAATGAAAGTTTAACATAATACCTCTATCGCTGAATTAAAAGTTTACGTGTGCGAACCGCGAATAAATGTACTAATAATTTGGCATAATTAGTCCCTGTTCACACACTTCAGCTGTGACTATACTATACGAACTTTAGCTTATATAATGAAAAACATTTTTTTTTTTTTAACAAACACAATCCGCAAAGCGATTAGCTTGTCTGCAGAAAACACCCAGGGTCTATGGCGGGAATCGAACCCACGACCTCTTGACTGAGAGGATAGCATCGCTACCACTCAGCCACAGGGGCACCCGGTAAACTTTTTTCGGTTTTTGGCGTTTTTTATAGTTTTGGCGGTTGTTCTTATTTTTGGCGTTTTTTTCTGGTTTTTGGTGCTATTTTTTCGTTTTGGCGATTTTTGAAAATTTCAAGAGTTTGTCTACTATACAAAGTATACAAAGGCGAAAAAAGTAACCAACATTTTTATGTATTTAATGTACTGACCTATTTGTACTTCAGTTGAGAAATATATCTGTGACAGTATAGAATAATCGCTTAAGTCCTCTTAATCAAAGAATTGTTTTTCGAATATACAAATGCATTAAGCCGATGAGCTGTGTGGCAATCCATTCATTTGTAATTATGTTTTTGGTTAAAATAACCAAAACGGCAACTCTGCCCATGATATAGAAAGTTGTCAAAATTACGTACTAAAAATTACATTAACTGATAGAATACCCTTTAATTTTGATTTTTAAAATTTTAGTATTATTTAATGTAGTAGTAAAAAAATACACAAACTTGGCAAATTTCAAATTGATATATGCATATTAGACCCCTGCAAAATACCACTTACAAGAACTTTTATAGGGATTTTTCAAATGCTTTACTATAGCGAAATCTTCTAAAACAAATGCTAAACAACACTGTTTGCAATAAATTTGTTTTAGTTATTGCAGGTATAGGAGTAAAGAAGAAAATACTTCGTGACGGAAAAATTTCTGATGCTTGCTTCTTCATACGCGTGAGCGCGTATACATCAATGCATCCATCGTGCTTTGCTTATGAAACGACATCATTTATTTAGTGTTTTTTTATGGGAATTGTTACAATTCAAGTTTAATTTTTTTTAAACGCAGCAATAATCCCAAATTAATATTTTACTTATTAAGTAAAATATTTTTTTTTTATTAAAAATACATTGAAATTGATTATTGAGGGGTTTAGCTGGATCCTATGAGCATCTACTGTTGCTTCTTAGAACAACTAGAGTTATTATGTTATAAACTTTCATTTCAACAAACGAGAAGCTCAACAACAAATAACAAAGTTGAAACAAGAACTCAATAATCAACATGTTTTTTATTTTCTTACTTTACCATTTACATAATTTATTATTGGTTTAATGTAATACATGCTACGAGAATAAATTTAAAAAACAAGACGTATTTACATTTCAAGATTTTTTTTCGCAGCCCTCTAATATATGTATATAATTGAATGTATATTACATGGGATTTTAAAACTTTTCCTTCCTTTTCACCTTTGGTGTACGGAACCCTAAAAATATATATTTGTATATCCTTCTCTGTCTTTCTTACAGCTGAATTGCGAACACTTCAACAAAAGTTGTAGCGTGTGAACCGGAACTTAGTGCGTTAACAAATCCTCGGGTGGTTACTGATTTGCCGTACAGTACATTAAGAATACATTATTATCGCGGCAAATCAATAACCACCCGACAAAATGTTAGTTTTATGTTTACAAATATACATATTTTGCTTTTCCTACAATAAAAAAATAAAAAATAATATGAGCCCTTTTTGCCTTTTGGATTTTAGGTGACGATATCTACTTCCCTATATAATTATTACATATTTAATTTTCAGATTTGCAAGAGTTTAAAACAAAAAATTTTCACTTACATAAAATTAAAAATAATGAAGCATGTCCTTCGCCTTTATTTTTGCCACTTAAAAAGAAATACCATTCGATAGGACTGATTCTAACGCCATATCTATATAAATAAAAACGAGTCTCTTAGTCTTACTTTGCGAGCATTGAAATACATTTAATAAAATGTATATATGTATGTACTTTAGCAAGTTCTCCAAACATAGTCTGAATCCACCGATACTTAATAGCAAGAAACCCCAATTAACCAGGCCGGTAAAATTGCTAAAGCCAGAGCTCCAAGAAAATAAAGAATCTCTTGGCCGATGACAGCTAAAAGAAAGTAATCCAATAAAATGTATTTGCATTTTTAAAACATTTTTCTGTCATTCCAAATTTTATGTTTTTTTAATACTTACGGTTTATCGGGTTGTTCTTTGCGCTGTTTTTCTTCTTTGGTGGTTATTTCTTCTGCTCGGGTTACACTTTGTGTCCTCCGATATCTAGTCTTTTTCTCTGTATTATTGCCACTGTCTTCTCTGTCCAAAACTTTGCGGAACTGTTTGAGATCGACAGGTGTCCCATGTTGATCGAATAGATTCTGTGTTGATTTGCGATTACGCAATTCGCTCATATTTTGTTCACTAGCTGACGCGGATCGCCGCAGTCTTTTAATCATTCCCACGCGACCATTTTGTTCGTTTGAAGCCATTTTCAAGTACTTTGTGTGTGTGTGTGTGTGTATTTACTGCAAGAATGCAAAAAAAATATAAAATGTTTTAAATAATTATTTACACATCAATTATAATTTTTAATAATGGGCCTAATTGGGAGTGTGGTATTTCGACTTCTGCTACGACGATTTTTTACTAGAGTAAAGAGGATTGGGGCATTTTTTCTAGTACAAAATCGTCGTAGTTGAAGTCGAAATACGACACTCGTCTGTTTCGAATGTTTCTTGGAAGCAATTTATCCGATTCTCCCCATAAAATCTAATATTTATATGCTGTTTATTTTTTTTTTTCCTTTTAGAATCGGGAGAGATAAAATCTTGGAATTTCTCGTACGTTTCAAATCAAAGTGCCAGATGAAAAATTCAAGGCTTGTTAAAAAAGTTTATCAGGAAAATGCTAAATGATCTGAAAAACTGTAGTAGGTCCGCAGTTCCGAAAATATGTTTGCGGGGGATTTCGAACTAAACTGTTTTTTTAGAACTCAGTTGTTTTTATCATTTAAATTATTTTTTTTTATTCAGAGGTACTTGCGTAATTTAGATTTTTCTTTTTTTTTGAGAAGTCGGTTAGGACAGGTTAAGTCAGGGAGGGTAGTGTCCAAGCACTTCTGCTCGGAGACCTATAGGTCCGTTGTGATTCCTTCAATGTTTCCCCGGTCTACAGTTTATCTATCATTGAGCCAACTGACACTCATAACGAACCCGCTGCTATCCTCGAGTTTACATTCCGTGATATCTTTTAGTTTCTTATGAAAACCGCTGGTCACTCACTTAGTTTGAGGCGTTATAGCCTCGGACAATGACTGCTTATGGCTTCCTCACATACCTTTAAAAATCCGGATTGGCAGTTTCCTACCTGCTGATCCTTGTTCTAACCGAGCAAGACCAGTCAATTGGAATATGGAAAGCACTCATATTTTTGAGTGATTTTCATACAAATTTTGTAGACGAGTCATCTGCCTGACTTGTGGAAACTGCACATAAAACACATGTTTTATAAGGTTGCCACTTTTCACCAAAGTGCTTTTTTTTTCAAACTACTCTCGCCACCTGTACGAAAGTTTGGCTAGTTTAGGGATTACCCTCGTACAAATATGCAAAACATACATTTGAGTAAATACATACATATTCATGCATTTCTTTTTCTATTTTATTGTGGATTAATTAAATATCTTTTCATTTGCTAAAATATTTATAATGAGCCGAAGTATCAATATCGTTTTAAACAATTAACTTTTCACTTTGTACAAAATTTTTAAAGGTTTCTTTAATATTAAATTCCTAGACAATACCACAATACAATGTGGCGCACATAGATACTTACACGCGCATTTATGTATATTGAATAGAAATGTTGCAAGTAACACAGAAAATGGGGAATAAAAAACTAGAGCAATGCAAAAAAAAAACACACACATTATTGATTCACAAACTTAAGACGAACTTAGGAAACCGATCTTTAATATCCAAATTGTGTTAGTTGAAACCCATCGAAAAAAGAAATATGTTACTTTCTTTTTTATTTTTTATTAAAGAATTAAGTCACTATTAGCTGTACTGTAGTCAATGATGTTGAACATATAGCAATACATACATAGTCGTATGTAAGTATGTATATACAAATGAATTTTCATACAATAAAGGTGGGTCTTTCTTAAATTTAATGAATAAACAGTTTGTACGGGGTTTACTGAAATCCCTGCTCTATCATAAATTAAAATTTTGTGAGTTAATGTATCTCAGTGTATTTTTGAATATCCCGCTTCTTAATTGAAATGGCAACACTGCTCATGGACATGACGTCAGCAGAGCAACTGCGAAAAATTCATCAACTTCTTTGTTGCAGTCGTAAAGCAGCTCTGGGCGAGTCAACATCACGCGTCGTTGGTAATTATTTCTTAAATGCAACCAGATCACTGTTGTTTATTGGCCTTCGAGAGTTTTGCGTCTCACTCGCACTTGTTAATGGTTACCGCAACTAACTGTATCGCTTACAGTTAGTTTTTTTGTGGAATTTTCCATTATCAAGTGCAAACGTTTTTAATAAGATTAACTGGTGGAGACCATAAAAAACTCTAGGAGTGGATCTTGGAAACTCCTACTTCCTATACGAAGGTATAGGTCGTCCGCAGCAACCGAAGGAAGCTTCTACACGTGGGATACCCTGGCTTTTTGGCTACGTGCGTTTGCCATTTTTGTTCCATTTGGATCTTGGAAACTCCTACTTCCTATACGAAGGTATAGGTCGTCCGCAGCAACCGAAGGAAGCTTCTACACGTGGGATACCCTGGCTTTTTGGCTACGTGCTTTTGCCATTTTTGTTCCATTTGGAACACAGAATACAACAAACTTCTTTGTTGTGGTTAATACGTGCGATGTCCATGTTCAGGCATATCAAAGTACTTTGCGGTAGTGCAACAGAGATGAAATATTTACCAATTTTGTTTTGTCTCTTTTCTTTCTATTGCAAATGGTTGCGGACGTCAAATCTCATGGCGAACATTGTTGCTCAGATATATGTATGCTCGGGCATTGATGTCAGAGCATGGGCGAAAGATGGACATGAGCGGTCTCCATTAGCCATTTGCGATATCCGACATGATGACCATACCAAGTTCATGGCTAGTGGAGACCGCACAAGTTGCGCTATTTAGTTGGTGTTTGGTAGCCGCTGAGAAGAAAATGGAAAAGAGTAGATTTCGTTTGCTCATTAAGCTTGGTAAATACAGTGGGGACTCTTCACCATCAATTTCAATTGTAAAAATTTCGTTGTGGCCGTACAAGAAGAAAGTTCTGGACGCCCAGTTGAGATCTCTACATTCGAAACAATAAAAAAATTTCAGGATATGGTTTTAGCCGTTTGAAGATTGAAAGTGAAAGAGATTGTGGAAGCCATAGGCATCTCGCATAGGCTCAGCGGTTTCAATTTTGAACGATCACTTGGGTATGAGAAAGATTTCCGCATGATGGGTGCCATGTTTGCTCACAATCGACTATAAACGCATGTGCAGTTTCCATTGCAAAAATCCATGAATTGATCCCTCATCCGCCCTTTTCTCCAGATTTAGCTACGAGTGACTATTTTTTGTTCCCAAACTGGAAGAAATGGCTCGGCGGAAAGAGATTTGACTCCAACGATGAATAATCTCACAAATAAATGTCTATTTTGGTGGCCTCGAAAAATTATATTTTTTGGAAGGGAGACTATGTTGAAAAATAAATTAACTTTTTATATAAACTTGTGTTTCTTCAAAAAGTGCCTGAGTTAATGACCCACCCTCGTGTCACGAAAGCTCATATTTGTCCTTAAAATTTCATAAATTAGGTCCGATCGGTTATGACCAGGGACAGGGGTTTCATGCAAATGCATATTTTTTCCCTTAACCCTTATAATCGCAAGAACGAAATATCTTTACGAAACAATGAATTTGCGTAAGAATGGCATCGATTTGTTAGTGCATAATTTGCTGAAAATGCATATTTTTGCATAATTTGGTCATGAATGCGTATTTTCGTCTCATATTTATCTCAAATCTATTGTTTTGTGTCATATTCTTTCAAAAATTCAAATTTCTAAAAAAAATCTTGACAAATTATTAACGCAAAACTGAGTTTTTTGCAAACTTATTCGCTTGCATTGTTTTAGAATTGACGAACTGACGAACAAAACCAGACTAGTGCCGTTAACTGTTTTACAGCATAGGCAAATAACTGAGCTACCTAGTTAGAGACTAGCAAGGACAAGTCAGTTTTTGTTATTTTTTTTTTAAAGCAGGATTGAACTGGCTTTGGATGAAAATATTTCGCAACTGCATATATGTGCAGTTGGAGAGCCCGAAAAAAAATTAAAAAGATCATTTACTGAGGACATGTCTAGTTTTGTTCGCCAGCTCTTTAATTGTAGAACGATTATACAAGCACAACCACCTAAAAAATTTAATCGAAATTGTCATTTTGATGATTTCAAGAGGAAATTGTCTGCTATTAAAGCCGAAAGTAGTGAAACCATTCTGCGGGAACTTGATATTGTTTTTAAAAATGGTAACGGATTTAAAAAACAAATCTAACATAGTATTCAATTAATTTTAAAGGTTGAGTTAAATAAATATATAAAATTATACAAAAAGAATTATTTAAATTTGAGCCGATTACATCCATAGACGTTATATTCGAAAATATTAAAAATATAAAATTTGTCAGTGAAAATAAATTAATAACAACTCTTTCTATTTGTGTATTGCTCCTTTATTGCAATATAAATATATCGCGAAAAAATCCTTATCATATCTAATCTTGTTTAAAAATTTAATGTACAAGACTTGTACACGCATCTTTCGAGAAAATAAAATATTTATATATCTTTATTTAGTTGCATGTAAATTGAAAACATTTCTTTTGGATACAATTTTTTAAAATATGTGCATATTTTATTGTTTTTAGTGCATATTTTGCGTTTTTGATGTCATATTTTAGGCGCCTAAAATACCTTTTTTAAATGCATGAAGTCCTTGTCCCTGGTTATGACATTCGACAGTTATGAAAGGTGTACACTGTACACACATGCACAGACAAACGAGCACACACACACACTCACATATATACATATATGTACATTCCCTGTCAGAAATTACGTTAACTTCAAACTAACTACTAACTTCAAGCTAACTATTTCGCAACTAGTACTGACTATCACTTGGATTACTTTTAATGTAACCAACTGACTATTTTAACATTGCGATGTCCTAGGCGGTAGTCAATTGTCTCACTCTGTATTACTTTCAGCTAACTTAAAGCTGATTTTTTTTATATCACCTGGTAGTCAGTAAATTAAAAAGTTTTGTGGGGTTTGAACATGATACAATAATACAGTTAGCCGCGAATCTACAACAAATGTACAACAAATAAAACAACAGTGATTTTTATTGCTGTTTTGTGATTGACAAGAGAGGAAAACAATATACATGTACTTGCGTTTTCTCTTGGCTTTGCAAAGCATGTTTGTAATTATTAGTACAGTTTTAATAGGCACTGTGGGCGTGTGTTGGTAAAACATAAGCACAATTTGGCAGATCAAATCACAAAACAAGCAAAACAGCTGGCGCTTCGCGGTTACCTGTATAATTGTATCATGGGTTTGAACATGTATCATCACAAGCTGTGTACTCAACGCGCTACCACTCAGCTAAAAATCTAAAATAACAAAAATGTTAATATAAAACTGAAACTAATTTCAGCAAAGTAGCTGAGAATAAATTTTTTGGCTCTCATCAAATTCGATTACGTACTCAACTTAAGAATTCATTTTGGGTTTTTTTCTGGATGACATTGCAGTTAGCTTTTAGTCAGTCTAAGAAAAGTTAACTATAAGTTAACAATTTTTGTAGTCAACCACACATTCTCCGACAGGGATATTCTTATGACATCAAAATGTGGAGATCTGATGAAAAGTCGATTTTCGAAAAACAGGATGAAATCCGTAATTTCGTGTTTTTGATAGTAGCTGCAAGTTAAATATATTTTACAAATATTAAACTAAATTAAATTTCTTTTTCAAACGCTAACTTTTTAAAATATAGTGCCTTAAAGAAGTGTGCCTTCAGCTTTGGAGATCTACTCTCGTTTCAGCATTTTTTTTTTCTTTTGTAATTTTTTCCCCGTTTTGATGATTTTTTATCGAATTTGGTAATTTTCTCTGACCAAGTATGCTGTTAATTAATTATAAAAGGTACAAAACATTTTTATGGCATTTAACAGAAAAAACTGAGGGGGGAGAGGGGATTCCGGCGTAAGAGATACATTGGCTAGTTTAATAAAATTTCATAAAACATGGAAATTTGGCGATAATTGGAGTAGCCGATTTTTCATGTTTTTAATGGACAATATGTAAATAATAGAAGAACAAAATATTTAAATAATAGAAGAACAACTAATTAAATAGTAATATAACAAAATTGAGAAATTCTCGAAAAGTGGAGTTAGGCCTTTTAGCGTCTAACACATCCAAATATTGTATGGAACTGAAATTGTTTGCTTCACACGAAAAAGAAGCCTCAAGTATACGATTAGTTCAGCTTATATAATTAAACTATTTATGAAGATTTATGCTACTTGTATGTATGTACATATTTATTTACATAATTATGTGTATGCATGTTTGCAAAACATTTTTTTAAACAAAGTTGGGGCACATTTTATTATGCAGTCGATATTCTATATAATAATTATCTTTGAAGAGAACCTCCTCTATTTGGCAAAATTGTCGGCAATTCTTTTCAAGTATGTATAGGGTGTTTTTTTGAAGGGTATAGAACTTCGAATTGAAATAAAACACAAGAAAAACGTTTTAATGTCCATCAATTTGGCTTTATTGGAAGGATAATTTTATGCCATTAATGTTTAAATATGATTTCGGGCATGTGGCCGCCGCGGCTGGTTCGAATAAAGCTAATTCTACAGGTCCAATTTTCAACCACTTTTTCGAGCATATGGGGCCATATGTTGGCAATAACGCCACGAATGTTGGCTTCCAAGTCCCCTAACGTTTCTGGTTTGTTGGCGTAGACGAGCGACTTCACATATCCCCAAAGAAAATAATCCAATGATGTCAAATCACACGATCTTGGTGGCCAATTGACAGGTCCACTCCGCGAAATTATGCGCTCATCGAATGTTTCCTTCAATAAATCGATTGTGACCTGCGCTGTGTGGCATGTAGCGCCGTCTTGTTGGAACCACAACTCATCCACATTCATGCCATCCAATTCGGGAACAAAATAGTCGGTTAGTCGGCTCCAATTTCTGTGCACGGTGGCGAATCGATTCATTCGGGTCCTCTTCAACACTTTGCTCTACAGCGGCAATTGTTTCTTCGGTGCGCACTGTTCGACGTCTCTGCGGATGCGTATTACCACATAGAGTAAACGTAGTGCGAAAACGATCCATGGTTAACCGAATTAATTGCTCTGATGGACGATTATGTCGACCATAAAATGGACGGAGCTTGCGGTAAACTTCGCGAACTGAACCATTATTTTCGAAATAAATTTGCACGATTTGCAAGCGTTGTTCTTTTGTCAACCTGTTTATGATGAAATGGCAAACCAAACTAAATATTAATCACTTGACAGCTGACAAAATGGCCGCCAGTTAAAAAAGTGATGCCAACTTAAAGTTCTATACCTCAATAAAAAACACCCTTTATTTATAGCAAAAAACGCGCTATTTTCTACGCGCTAAATTAAATTTCAATAAATGTCGATGTATGTATGTTTGTATTAGTACTCGTATCACAATTAATTTTTCAGATTTTGCAATATTGCTTCCTCGACATTATGTTTCAATAAACTAAAATCATTTAATACAGAATCAGAATTTCATTTTTCTGCTGTGCTAAATGATATCTTTTTTGACAATGTAAAATTTTGACAAATTCGCTTGAGCATAGAAAGAAGCTGGTGAAACAATTGCTGCGGCGGCGGTTTTGCTGCGCCCGACTACAAGCCGCCGGCTACCAACAAATTTTTATATAAAACAATAATCTTGTAGCAATAAATTATATAATATTATATATATGATGCAACATTTTTGGCAAACTAAAATAAGCAATGATTTTTTCACAGTCTAAAGCGGCCCATACACTACAACAGCATGCACGCATAATCAAGCGATTGAGTATTCATGCTCGAACCACACAAGCTGGTACAATATTCATTTCATACAAAATTCCGGGAAGGGAGTTTATGAATTGTCACACAGTTTTTGCTACAATTGTTATTGGTATGTTCTTAAAATTAGCAGCTAGTATAACTTAAGTGCTAAAATTCTGTTTACCATTGAAACAAACTATGTTTCAACAAATTATACTTTTTAAATGCATGACCAAACCGCTGGCACAAACTTGATTGCGCATGCATGCTGTTGTAGTGTATGGGCCACTTAATTAAACTTAAAAGACGTAAAAACTTTGTATTGGGCGACGGCTCGAAGCGACGGCGGTGGATTTAAATTTTATGATACCATGCTTTTTATGGCAGCTTTTCAAAAATTTACCTGTTGTGTCCAAATTTCTACTAGCCCCCAGGGCTAGTGAAATTTTATTCACCTCAGAAATGTCAAAAATTTACTTATATTAGTACTTTGCTACCGTTTGGCACAGGCCCTAAGTACTAAAATGCGTTTTTAATTCTAACCACAGTCAAGCGAATTTTGTTTGCGACAGCTAAATCATTAACTAATTTAAAAAATTTTATCAGAGTTTTGGATATTAGAAAATGTTTAAATTCATACAAAAAAAGTTAAAAAAAATATTGAACTGAAATGATATTATTGAATTTATTCAAAACGCGCTAATTCAGCGCTTTTTTTATGAAACGCGCTAAGACGGAAAAAAGTGCGTTTGGCATAGTTAAAACGCGCTAAATCTAGAGCGAAACGCGCTAAATTGGCATCGCTGATTGTGCTGGCATAACATGCCAGTTTGTAGGTGAGAGAGGCAAAGAGAGTGGTTTTGCGGTTGGCATATGTAACTTTTTCAACCAGCTTCAACACCGCATTAGCAGCAGGGTGACCGATGACATTTTTCAAAAAGTGGCACCAAATAGGGGATTTATAAAAAAAGGGGAAAAATTAAAAAAAAAAAACGAGAAAACTGCACTAAACTTTTTATTTTTAATGTATTTTCATATAACTCACCCTAAATAAAGGGAGTCAAAAAGTGGCAAGGCAGTCGAAAAAGGGGAAACGCAGTCAAAAAAGTGGCAAATTGCCACTTTAGTCGGTCAAACGGTCACGCTGATTAGCAGCATAAAACCAATACACATACAACTTTAAAAACAGCAAATGTTAAATGAACCCAGCGGGAACTAGAAGGAGTAGGGATGCCTTCTAGAAGGCCTCTTTATGCCTTCTTTTGGATGTAGAAGGCCTGCTCGCTCCATTCCATACTCATATCTTTTTTACACGCATTGTCATTGCGCAGCAGGCCTTCTGTTCTTGCTTCATTCGCCAGAGATTGTGAAAGGCCTTCAAACTAATAGATTTTGTTTTTGCTTTGGTAAAAAAACAAAACAAAACATGTTACTCCTTCCCTTCTCCCTTCTCATAGAAGCGAGTGTGGAATGTGTATCGAATATTTTATGCGAAAGAGTCCTTTAATAAGGCCTGCACCAAGAAGCCCTTCTGAGTTTTACCGCTGGGAATACTAAAAACACTAACACACACACAGCTGTGTATACGAATACATTTTGTGCCAGATGAATTAGTCTCGTGTAATTTGGAAAAGAACAAAAATTGTGCGGCTTAAAAATTGTTCTCGTCTAATGGGAAACAAATTATTTGTAGATAAAATGTAAAAAAATTTATGTGTGTATGTACTCGTACCCATCAAACAAAATGCTCCGAATTCGTAACGATTAGTCGGCAAAATCTCCCGATTTCGGAACCCAAATACTACCGAAATCGTAACAATTTTTGTATGTAATGGTTGACACGACTTCGCAAAGATATGTCAGTACGAATTCGCAACTATATGTCGGTACGAATTCGCAACTATATGTCGGTACGAATTCGCAACTATATGTCGGTACAATTTCTTGTAAAAAATTCTCAACGAATACCTGTCTAATTACCTTGAACTTTTTTAATAATTGTTTATTTGAATATTATTGTTTATCATTTTATTTATTCATTTAACCGTTTCTGCACAGAACACAATATAACAAAGTTATGCAACAATTTAATAATTAAAAAGTTAATATGTAATAATAACTAAAAGCTTACAAATTAAAGAAGATATACATATATGAGCTATGAATTAATTAAATATAACATACTTATAAAATATACGATTTAAATTGGCAGGTTGGATTCGTCAGTAATTTTTCTTTTTAGTAACTTTTTCTGCCGGTCCTTTGCGGTATTAAAATATTTCTTTATATTATCGTCTATTTTTTCATAGTTTGTCTGAATATAGTTGTTAATGCACGAATCTGCAAAAGCATGTAATATATAGTAAACATGTTAGAAAATTTATTATTCGACATATTGTCTTAAGTTTATTTAAATTGATTTGGCTAAGCACCAATAAAATATATAGACAAGGGGGGCAATTATGAACAAAATTCAACGAGAAATGTTTCCCTGCGAATAATTCCAACTAATTGGAAAAGGGAGAAATTTCTAGTTTCAAAATGAATTACAAATATTTTCATTGTACCTGGTTCCTTTTGTTGAATATATTGAGTGGTTGTGTTTGCTGTGGTTAACTCAGTACAAACTAGAGCATATTCCTCTGGTATTAAAGAGAATATAATGATTAATATATATACTGTGAGAATCAAAAGAAACTGTACGCCTGGTTCTTTTATATCAAAAGTTTTATTTCGGTATTAAAAGATAAAAGTTTTTGAAACTTTTTAGTCATTTACAAAACATTATATAATGCTCTTAAAATAAATGAATAAAAATTCAAAATTCCTTAACACCAACAACAACAATTGAAACAAAATCAAAAACACTGCAATTTTAATGTATCAAAAGAAATTGTACAGTCTTACAATATGCAAAAACTAATAATGGCTACTACTTTGTTTGATTTCCATTTGATTTCCATTTGCTTTTAGAAGTGCTTGTAGCTTTCTAGGCATCAATTCCATACATTTACTTATTACATCCATTAACATTTTGGCCAGTCTCCCCGCTAAATTTCCTTCAGAAGGTTTTTGATGGTTATGTTTCTTTTTCTGGAGTGTCTGCCGAAATTTTTTCAGAAATGTTCAACTATGTTGAAGTACGGAAATTGTGGGTGATAGTCCAGTTATTTTGGTGTGTGATACAAGAACTATTCTTTAACTATTTTGGCGGTGTGAAGAGGATTTTTGTCCTGTTGGAAGATTCATGCTCGATCTAAGTTCAATTTCTCTAATATATGCGCCCAATTATCTTTAAAATATTTGAGTAGTCGGTTTTGTTCATTAAACTGTCAATAAATACTAAGCTTCCCACTCCGCTGCCCGCTTTACACCCCCACACCATCACCGAAATCCCACCATACTTCATGGCAGATATAATATTGTTTTGGTTTAATTCCTAAATTATGCTTCTCGAAATTTTAGAACTTTTTTCTTCCCAAAGACCTCAAACTTGCTATTTTCTGCGAAAATTACGAACGATTTTCATGGTTTTTAATTTTTTTTTAAATTCTAGGCGTCGCCTCTTATTTTAGTTAGAGCTTTGTAGTTTTCTTCTTAGAGCTTGTGTACATAAACTACTTGAATGTAGCGCTCGGTGGACCGTTTTGACATCAACTTTCAATCCAGATGATTCTGTACACTTCTGCTGATATTTGCGCTGCACTTCTAGCTGAAATTTATCTTAAATCGAACATGAATCTTCCAACAGGACAAAAATCCTATCCACACCACCAAAATAATTAAAGAATGGTTCTTGCATCACACACCAAAATAACTGGACTATCATCCACAATTTCCGGACCTCAGCATAATTGAACATTTCTGAAAGAATTTCGGCAGACACTCCAGAAAAAGAAACATAACCATCAAAAACCCTAATTAAGGAAATTTTGCGAGGAGAGTGGCCAAAAATGTCAATGGAAGTAATAAATGAATGATGATGAATTGATGCCTATGAAGCTAAAAGCAGTTCTAAAAGCAAATGGAAATCAAACAAAGTAGTAGCCATTATTTGTTTTTGCATATTGTAAGACTGTACAATTTCTTTTGACACATTAAAATAGCAGTGTTATTGATTTTGTTTCAATTGTTGTTGTTGGTGTTAAGAAATTTTGAATTTTTATTCATTTATTTTAAGAGCATTATATAATGTTTTGTAAATGATAAAAAAGTTTCAAAAACTTTTATCTTTTAATACCGAAATAAAACTTTTCATATAAGAGAACCAGGTGTACAGTTTCTTTAAACTCTCACAGTACATTTTGTTATTATTTGGTATTTAAGGCATTACTTTACCGTAATCAATTCGATTGAAATTGTTCATCTTGCAGCAAAGGTATAAATGTGTGCTCGGAAACAGATTCTAAATGAAAATGAAAGTATTTATAATTAATATTTTAAAATTTGAGTTTAGTTTCACTGTTCGAAAGCAGCAAGAGTTATTTTTCCACCGCTTCACCGTTATTTTGCTGCTTTTATCGAAATAATTTTCAGTTACATGTTCAACCTTGTCAGGAATAAAAGTTCACGTGAAATGTGTTCCCTTTCCCTAAAATGGTGATCGCCAATTTTTGCGTTGTTATCGTATCAATGTATTATTTTCAAATTTTGTTCGCCATTTTTTGTTCATGGGAAATATTTCACGTGACAAAAATGTTCGCCTTTTATTGCCGATAAGAGTTATTTATTATTATATACTTACACTTTTTTATATTAATTATTACAATTTTTTTAATTTTATTCATTTAAAATAAAACGTTTAACATTTTCACATACTTATAAATCAAAGTTTTTTTAATGTTTTTAAAAATTTTTATTAAAAAAAAAATTGTTCAGAGAAACTACCGAAATGTCTTAACGAATTCGATACGAAAAGTCTGAGTTCAGACTAACTACCGAAATTTCTTAACGAAATCGGTACGAAAAGTCTGACAGATTTTGTTTGCAGGGTATTTATGTATACATATATGTATGTATGTGTAAACTCAAACTATTTATATGCCCTGCAGGAGAATAGGCGATAATTGTCTAAAAGCTACTAGTATAATTACTAGAATAACAAGAACTAGTGCAAAAAGGGTTAAAGTTGTTGTGTAAAATTACTAGTGCTGATGAGTACTAGTATATGAAGTAGTTCCAAGGCACCACATTGCAAAATAAACTTTAACTGTCTAACAGAGCTCTTGCACTGTATGAAAATTGGTATCACATAATTACTAAAATTTTAGCTTGATCTAAAAATAATTATAATTAAATAATTATAATTACCCTTGTGTATTTCTGAATTTTTGATAAATAATTGCGAATTTTAAGTAGAAGTTGTCACTGGGTAACAAAAGAATAAACCACAAATTTTATATAATTTTTCTTTACAAAAGAACTGGTAATAAACTAGTCCTAAACTAGTACCAATGGTACTAGTAGTTTTCTAAACACACTCAATGCTAATTTGAGCATTAAGATAGTATAGGAAAGTTTACAGTTGGGAACTAGTGGTGGTGATTTCTGTACTAGAAAAATACTAGTTGAACGCTAGTTCGTTCTCCTGCAGGGATTAACAAAATTTAATAGTTATCATTGACTTTTTTTTTAAATGTCTGACTTTAAATAAGAACAATGTCAGAGAAAAATATAAAGAGAGAAAACGCTTGTTATAGGTCAGAAATAAAAATGTTGATATTTTTTTTTAATAAAAATCTTATCGCCCAAAAGAATAGGTACAATAAATACCAAAGTTGTTTCTTATCAAATATTATTTGGTTTTGCGTTGTCTAGCTTCAAATAAATAATAGCTGAGAACATAAATCATGATAACAAATCAATGGAAAAAAGTAAATGTGTTGTTTTTAAACACGCTTAAACATTAATTTAGTGTGTTTTTTTTATTTATTAAAACAAAATAACCCCGTAAAAAATTGGAAGTCATTTTTAAGGAACTACATTTTCATTGCTTCCAAAGAATCTATATTAAAAATATGTATGCCGATAATTAGTAAAAAAGCGAGTAAAAAATTTGTATTAACTAGTCATACAAAATTTTTTTAATTCCTCTAAAGTTTTACGGTCTAATTCATAAAAAATATTAAAGGTTTATTACAGGTTTATTTGACAAATTTCCCATAGAAATACGTCAAATAAGCGCTTAATAAACCTGAAATATTTTTTATGAATAAGGCAGTTAGAAAATACATACTAACTATGCTTTTTAAAAACATCGACAATTTTTAAAGAAATTTCTTTTTTCTTCAGCTCATTATTTTTTTTTGCGTTTAACAAAATCATACATATTCACAGACTCCATATCATTGAGTTTGTTGGGTTTTTTTGCACAATACTGTATATGTGTATATGTATGTATGTATGTATGTATGTATGTATTTATTGTTATGTATTACCGTTCATTTAATCGTATCTTAATAATTTTGTTATGATTTTGTTTAAAAAAGTGCAATGCACTTCGAAATTTATTTTCTTTAAAGGCAGAAACTTATCAAAGCACTTCGCCATTTGTTGGCCTCATTTTAAGTTATCACTGGAATTTTTTTGTAAATATATGTACGTACATATACATAAGTACATACATACATATGTATGTATGTATGTATGAGTTCGGATGTTAAAATACTTGCTACACCTGTTTAAGTTGACATCTAGAAATACAAATCAATAAGTATTTGAGGAGCAGGATCGAACTGGTTTTGAATGAAAATATTTCGTGGCCTCATACATATGTACATACATACTATGTATATCGGAGAGCCAAAAACAAATTATTTATTGAGGACATGTCTAATAGTTTTGTTTGCCAGCTCCTCATTCATAGCATCCAAATTAAGAATAAAAAAAATTTAGAAAATTTAAAAATTTTAAAATTAAATTTCAAATTTAGACTTATTTTTTTGGATTTTTTGTTTTCACTTTTGAGCAAATAAACTCGTATTCTTTTCACTTGTAAACACAGTCTTGTAAAATCACAAATAATCATTAAATTTGAAATCGTCCATTTCTAATTTTTTTTTCGTCCAAATTTGGAAGGTAGAACCAATGCTATTATGTAATTAGTTTTTCTAAATTTCAATTTACTTTTTATATTTTGACCACAATTGCACAGAATTGACGAACTAATTGTTCATCAATGAAAAAAATATTCTTTTTAACCCCCGACTAAAAAAGGGGTGTTATAAGTTTGTAGTGTGTGTCTGTGTATCTGTCCGTGTCCACGTACAGACCAAATGGCTGAACCGATTTTGGTTTAGTTTTTTCTGTTTGAAAGGTGACTTGATCGAGAGGGTTCTTAGCCATGTTTTAAGAAAATCGGTCCAGCCGCTTAGAAGATATCGCACCTTCTCAAGATATATTCGGGGGTTTTTAAATTTTTAATTTCTGTTAACTTAAATTAAAAATTAAAAAAAATTTAAAAAAAATTTAAAAAAAATTAAAAAAAAATTAAAAAAAATTATAAAAAAAAAAATTTAAATTCTTTATTTCTTTTAACTCTTTATTTTTTTTTCTTTTTAAATCTTTATTTCACAAATTTTAGAAAACTAGAAGTACAAGATTTGGCAACATCTGCCATACTTATCTTGCAATTTCTGCTCTCCACTGTGTGCCGGCATAGACAATTTTTATGTTTATTTGAAAATGCCAAAATTTGTTTTTGTTAAATTCTTAGCAATCTTCGTATTATTTAATAGAGGTGATAGAAAACGATGAAAGTAAAATTGTGTATATAATGCTTCTGCTTTTATATGTACATACACCCAGAGCAAAAATTGGTGGGAAAATGGTTAGCCCGATAAAATATACTCCCTTATTCCAGCTGTCAACATCAACGTCACGTCAATACAATACCAAAAAAATGGGGCTTGTCTATTCGCTCTTGAGCACTATTTTGTGCTATTGACAGTCTATTTCTGTTCTCTCCAAGATCTACAAAACAGCATGAGTCTGTAAATAGTAAGTAGTCAGTTGTTTTCGACAACGGGTAAAGAAGCGTCAACTATTTGGTATTGTGACGTTGATGTTGACAACTGGAATAAGGATAATTAGTTGAATAAACTATTGGGGAATTCAAACGGCACTTTTTAAACGTAAATTTGCAAGAAATTGTTTTGTTTACAACTTAATTAAAGTTACCCAGAATATCACCTATACAAATTTATAAAGGAATAAATTGGGAATAAGTATTATTGTTAATATTTTAATAATATTATTGTTTTTAAAAGACATGAAAGGTCTTCTTCATGTTTATTTGAACATAAGATATAATTCCTTAAATATTTATACAAAATAAGCTTAATTTATAATAACTGTTTACCACAATCCTGTATATTTTTACAAATATTTAAAGGGGGTAACACTGTTAACATTTTTCCATTTTACTTTCTGAAAGCATCAACAATTTACTTTCTTGAAAATATCATTGAAAGCTGAGTGGAAATTAAAATCAATGTGAGTGTGGTAGTGAAAATATCTTGTATTGCTACTTTCTTGCAATTAGTTTTATGTGTAAATGGTATGAATATGAATTTGGGTTTTTAAAATGAGTAAATTGTGCTTTTCTTTAAAAAAAATTTCATAAAATTATATTTTTATTTAAATGTTTTATTAAATACAAACCCTATGAACAAAATCTTGTAAGAAATAAGTAATTTAATTTATTACAAGGCAGTGTATTTTTTGTTTGTTTGAGAGTGTACGAATACGAACTTTGCATACTGTATGTACTCGCAACTTTCTTATAAAGCACAATATGTTTATTTAAACTAAAATAATTATTTTCTATCACTTTCCCCCTCTCGAATGTTTCAAATAAATTATTCATCTAATACGCACGTGCTTTTTTTTGTTGTTAGAAATTTTGTCACAATCTTTATTGAAAGAGACTTTCAAGGTCGCCTTAGTTTTGTTGGAGGTTAAATTAATTTTATAGATTATAATGTATAGCACATTATGATTATGGCAGAGAGGGAAAACAAAATAAAAGCTTACGTCTGGCCGAAGATAAAAAGGTTTGAAGTTATCCCTTGTGAATCGATATCGGAAACCATGAAACGCGGCATTGCTATAGAAAAAAATACTCGCCTTAAAACTTTTTTGTAAGTCTTGAAATTCAACTTATATCAACAATACAAATTAGTCAGAACTTAAAATGCGTTTCAGCAATAACTTCGTATTTATTCAGAACTGCTGTTAAACATTCCTACAAAACCGGATTTATGATGAAGTTAGTTTGTAGGAAAACAATTTCAACGACTTTTATAGATACACTGCAAATCACATAAATAAGGAATGTAATTTTACCAATTTTGAGCGAATATACATATCTTGTTAACAGACATTGGGAGATTATAAAATTTTGGACTTTTAACCAGGGTTGTCAGATTTTTTGCGACCTATTTCGCCAAATTGATTTAAAAAATCGTCAAAAGTCGCCAAAATCAATTTTATGTAGTTTTTCTTAATAAATATTTGATAATGAATTTATTTTTATATAATCCCTTGTTTTATATAATCCCTTTTGATATAACTTTTTTAAAACAATAGTTAAAAAAATTAGCAGAAAAAGAAAATCGCCAAAAGTACAAATGAAATCGACAAAAATTTTTTCTTGTAAATTTGTTTTTATCCAAATAATATAATTTTGGTGCCTTATACTCCAATGGGAGTTAAAGGAACTTATATAAAAATAATTTAATTTGAGAAAAATCATCAAAATCGCATTATTTATATTTTGAAAATACTCTTTCAACAAAGTAGTTCTTCTGATTTATAAAAATTTTAAAGTTCAATAAAAAAAAAGAAGCCATAAAAATCGTCAACATACATATTTACTTATCGTCAGAAAAAACGGCATGTCGCCAATCGAAAATTAAGACACCAAACAAAATGAAAAAATCGCCACGTTTGGTGAAAAATCGCCATATCTGACAGCCCTGCTTTTAACTACTTAACTTTTTTTTTAACGAAAATTATAGTCACGTGAAAGTAAACCAAAGTTAATTTTTAGAAAATTAAAGTACGAATATTCTTTGTTTTCGAAATTCATATTCACGATCAATAAATTTGTGTCTATACATCGTTATCTATCGTTACCTTAATATAGAAATGGCTTAACTCATTATTTTTTTGAAATCGATATGTTCGCATTTTACGATACATTGGATGTTTTTCTAACAAAATATACAAAAAAGACGATTTCATGAAAATAATGAGTTAGGGCCTTTCTATATTAACGTAACGATATGTACATCCAGGCATGTCCGGAGAAGCGCCAGGGTGCCGAACATCAATCGGCTTTTTATACAAATGAATATACATACCAGTGTTGCCAGAAAATGATGATGAGAGAATGCTAAATCGGTCAAAAAATTCTGCTAAAATGTTCTACAGAAGAATAGTATAATGCCAGATTTAAATGTAGAAAAAAAAATATTTTTTATTTTTAGAAATAGCTTTAAATAGCACTAAATTATTATTTTGCTTATTCAATAAAATATTTTTTTATTAAAAATACATTGAAATTGAGGGCTTAGCTGGATCCTATGCTCATTTCACTGTTGCTACTGCAGACCATTAGGGATACTTTACCCTGCAATACATGTACATTTATGAGAAAAATCTTATAAAAGAGAAGAATTCGTGTAAAAAATTTAAATTTTTTATTTTCAACAAATTCTGCCAGAAAGCATTTAGCAGAATTTTTTGAAAGTTGAATGCTTTTTAACTAATGAAAATGCCAGATCTAGCAGTGAAAATGCTAAACTGGCAACAATGATACATACACTTATACATTTCTCTCGGTTTTCTCTCTGTATATGTGATATGCATCGAGACCGTTTGACCGACTAAAGTGGCAAATTGCCACTTTTTCGACTGCGTTGCCACTTCTTGTCCCCCCTTTTTTTTAAAGGAATCATATAATAATACATTAAAAACAAGAACTTTAGTGTAGTTGTCTCGTTTTTTTAATGTTGCCCCCTTTTTTTTTTGATAAATCCCCTATTTGGTGCCACTTTTTGAAAAATGTCATCCGTCACCCTGGTGATATGGAAAGTTAAAAGGGACCTATGCTCAGGAAATAAGTTTTGTAGAAAATCGACTTTGAAATTAAGAAGTTGATTTTGATGCGCCTGAAACGCTTTTATGACTTGAAACTCGTTACCCGGGGTTTTCAGGATCGTTGATTACGAATTTGGTATTAAATTTTGAAAATTCAAAATGGCGGTTTCAATATGGCGGACTATTTTTTTGTAATATTATTGGATTTGCTTGAAACTAACCACTCAGTGGTTTTCGGGGTCGGTGATTACAAAATGGCGGATCCCATATGCACATTTATTTATATTTTATATGTATATATATATATTTATTCATTTTACTTCTGCAAGGAGCATAGGGTCCAATATAAATTGCAGAAAAGTTTGTCTCACCGGATTCTTTTTTAATTTTTTTTTTAATCAAAAGTGTACTTTGAAAATAAGTTATGACTATTATGAAACTAAAGCTATGTACAGACGATTGTCAGATTTTACAATATTGTCAGATCTGGCAATGTGCTGACAATGTACTGGCAATCGAAAATTGCCAGCACAATATTTCTTGTCAGTTCACAAGGATGTCAGAAAATCTTACAATTTATTGCTAGACGGTTGTATGACAATAAATTCATCTGACAAAATCGTCAGTAGAAAAATTGTCAGTTCACACGGTTGTCATATGCAGAAATTGTTCGATCTGTTGTTATGCGTTGCCAGACTTAAACCATTTGTTGAAAATTGTTAAATATTTATCGTTTGTGTTTGTGTTAAATGTAAAAACTGAAAGTATAAATTATTATGTTCCATAAAGAAGCAATTGCAATGATTTTGTCTGCATATATTTTATTATAAACTTTTTCTTTAAAATCAAGCGTGTGCAGTGTTGCCCATAGAAAGAATTATCTTACAATGACGCCATTGTCAGATGCATGAACTTCGCACATCTGACAATATTAAAATGTCGGACAAATATCTGGCAATAATTTTACAATGTGTTCACACGATTGTAAGATGTCTGACAATATGTTGTCAGTTGCTAGTCTTGCAATGGACTGACAATGCTTTTTCTGGCAACGACGTCTGACAAAAATTGCCACTTCACACGGTTGTAAGAAATTTTTAGCACATTTTACTGGCAATATTGTAAGATCTGACAACCGTCTGTACATAGCTTAATGCACTTAGAAAGCTGCGGTTTGCGGTATTAGAAAGAGCGTGTTGTCTACTAATATAAGAATCACCAAAAAATTAAAAATCGATTTTTCGACCTATAGGTTCCTTTTAACTATCCCTGTCACATATATTTAATTTATAATTGGAAATTTTTAAAATAAGTACTTTCACATAATTATATAAATAAGTGATTATTTTTATTCATTATAGGACATCCACAATGTGTATAAATAAAATAGATAAATAATTAACACTCATTACTTTGTAAGTCATTAAAAGAGTACTACTTACTACTCATTATAAAATCTCGAAAAGTTTTTGCTGGAAATATGTAGGTGTTTCAAACAAGTAAAAGTTAAAGTTAATGGGCACAAGCTTTAATGCCTTTTTTTTTGCAATATTGTTACCCATATTGGATTTCATTGGATTGCAACATTTGTGAATGAAGTCGAGATTTGGGTGCCATACTTCAATATTAATTATTATGTTTCAAATAAACATACGCATCCCACTAAATCTAGCAGGCAATAGTGCATGATTTAGTAGAGTTTATGACACGAATTACTGACCTGCATGAATTAATTCATTCATTTAAACACACAATGAATTAATTCAGCTTAATAGTGTGCTGCTTTTCACTGCAAAACATATACAATATGAACAAATTCAATGAAAAACAACTTACAACTATTCACAACAACGTAAAATTAATTCACTTAAACACGAACTCATGACAAATGTGAACATAAAAAATAAAAGAGCAAAAATTATAATCACTTATGTATGTACAGACAAATCCCGGTATAACGTACGATGTAATGTCAGGCCCATTTCGTTAGTTGTTAAGTGTTATTTTTAACCCCCGACCAGTGATGCCAATTTAGCCATTTTCTGGCTAAATTTAGCCATTTTTCATCCCATTTACGTACCTTTTCACAATGTCTGGTTAAAAGATAACAGAGACTTTAACGGCAAGTTTTGTATGAAGAACTGGCAGTTAAAGTTCACGTTAACTCTTAACCATACATTGTGAAAAGGGACGTTAGCCGGAAGAAAAGTGAGTTTAGCTATTAGCTATTTTTTTTAGCCATTTTTATTTTAATCTAGCTATTTTTTTAGCTATTTTTCCAAACATGAAATTTTGTTTGTGATTTTTCACAAAAAATTTAAACTCGGAACATGAGAACATTAATTAACTACAAAAAAAAAAAAAAAAAAAACAACAGAGTAATATGTTATTGTTTTCGCATTAATATCTATAAATCCCGGTTCAAACTTGCCATTTTTGTTGCAGTAGTCTAAAAGAGCTTATATAAAAGAGATGGCTCAATTGGTAACAATAAGATTTGCTAATCCATTCTTATAATCGTTGCAAGGTGTTTATAAGTTATCGGGTCTACAGTGAAACCTCTCATAACGGACACCTCCTATAACCGGACACCTCTAATAACCGGACAATTTTTGTACATCCAACACGTTCATTAGTTTTTCCATACAAAATGCACTCCAATAACCGGTCACTCCCATAAAAGCACAGAAGCGGTGAAACGCGGCAACAAGAGTTGCATTTAAATAGTAGGTCTTTCTTTATTCAACTCTGATTCATATTTATATTATTGTCAATGATATTGCTGGTTCCCTGGTTAACGCATATGTAAATACTGATGCGTTGGAGACGCAAAGAAATCGCTGTTTATATGAAGAAGTTGTTTGCTTAGCTGGTGTCCCAAAATGGCAGTGAAAAAATTGTTTTTATCAATTACAAAAAAAAAAAAAAAAAAAAAAAAAAACCAAAAATATATTTTAAACGAGTTTGAAAAAGGAAAATATTCGGTGCACGAACTTGTGAAGATATAAAGTTTCTTGTGTATTTTAACAATTCATATTGCTACATTTCTTATACAAACTGCCTTTTCAAAGCATTTTTCTAGAGACGACTTTGTTGTATTCCCACAAATAAAAGGTGTGTTCCACAAGATTTCGTACAAGTTCGGACTAATGAGAGTAAAAAGAAAATTACTCTCTGAATATGCAAAAGTTATCCAAAATTGCTGGAACGCAAAAAAACATAATTGCCCATCTTAAAATACTAGTGCTGCTTACGTTTTAAATTAAATTTAATTTAAGTGATTTTAGTCGCATAACATTATAAAAAGAAAAGTTTTGCATCATTGGCAACAGCTTTAAAAATCAAATGAAAATGAGTTCTAAAAAGTAAATTATCTAAAACAGCATTTTTTTATATTAAATAAATAGGGAAATGTGTACAAATGTACTTACAACTTCAACTTTGTTCAAAAAACCTTCCATTTTGATTTTTAATAAATTTGTATGCAAATACTTTTTTTCCTATATTTGCAAACTTTCTGGTTAATTTTTCAGTTCGATATGTAAACAAAAAACAGCTGATTATTTAATTCTTGTCCGAACTTACCCAGAAGAAAAAGTTCGTACTAGTTTGTACAGGAAATGAAAAAAATTACTCTCTCATTCGCTCTCAAAACTGCACGAAATTTGCTATCTGGAACGCTTTTGGATAACTTTGTACAAGTTCGGACTGTTTTGTTATGCATCTGGAACATACCTAAAATCATTGAAAGTCATTTGAAACCCAACAGCTGAAATTATACCAATCTAATTTGAAGAAGTCTACTCTTAAAATAATTTTTCAACTACAATGAAATCCAAAAAATGTGTAACTCTCTCATAAGCGGACACCTTTAATAAACAGACAAAAACAGGGCGACCGTGAGTGTCCGGTTATGAGAGATTTCACTGTAATTGGTGGTTTATGATATCAATCAAACAAGGGTCATATTTGTTTTACAGGAGTGAAAATATCAAGAAAAATCAAAGTTTAAATGAAAGTTTAAAAAACAGAAAGTTAATAAAAAGTATAAACCAAAATTTCGAAAGGAATGGATTAGTATCCCAAAAATTTAAAGACTTAATAGCAGAATGTGCAAATGCAAGTATTGTAAATTTGCACTATATGCGCAGTTTTTTTTTATTACCTGAAGAAATATTATTTTATTTATTACTTCAATTTATTGTTATTATTTATTTTAAAAAAGTTCCCGATTTGCCTTAAAAAACAATATATGAAATAACTTCTTGTTTTTGCTAAAGTTCATGATTTTTGCATTCGATTTTGCTTAGCCATTTTTTAGCTAGTTTTTAGCCATTTTTTGTCTACATTTAGCCATTTTTGGTGGAGGAATTCTGGCAACACTGCTCCTGACCAAAATGAAGGGGTGTTATAAGTTTGTAGTGCGTGTCTGTGTATCTGTGTATCTGTGTTTCTGTACGAGTCCACGTACAGACCAAACGGCTGGACCGATTTTAATGTAGTTTTCTTCTGTTTGAAATGCGACTTGGTCGAGAGGGTTCTTAGCTATGTTTTAATAAAATCGGTCCAGCCGTTTAGAAGATATCTTATCTTTTGTAGATATATTTGGGGGTTTTTAAAATTTTTATTTTTTTATTATTATTATTATTTTAGATATAGAAAAACTAGTCAGTTCATTTTATATACTATAAAAATAATGTTTTTAGTTTTAATATTAAAAGAGTTTTATGTACATACACACATCCAGCCATAAGCGCCAATAATCCCAATCGACATATATTTTGAACTTCGTTTTTTTTAAACGAAAATTGATCAATTTTATGTTCGCAATAATCGATTTTTGCCTAAAAATTAGTTTTGAAAATTATGTCGTTTAAGATTTTTGGCGGTCATTCTATTTGCAATAAAAAGTTGTGTATACTCGTTTAAAGCAGAAATCTGCCATTTGCCCATGGGCAAAGACGTTTTTACGTTGGGCCCAAAAACTCCAGCACCAACTCCATCCTCCGTTTCGGATTCATCCGTACACCAACATAAACTTATGGAATCCACATCGGGACCATTTTCGTCCCATACTGCCCTGGGTGGAATTGTGACATTGAATCTCCTGTCGAACCTCAGGTCACAGTTATTCCTGTCACTAGGCATTCCTAGCAGTCCTAAGCTGGGTACTCAGCACCGACGAGTGCCCGTTGCCAACACAACGAGCAGATGTACAATCTAGATACTATTTCCATAAAGAGTTTTTAGGTTGAAAATATTTCGTAACTCTTGAAGTTGTTGGAGTCACCTCCAATTATTACAAAATTGTAGTTTTAAGTAATAAAAAAACGAGAGAAATTGTAGACAATGTAACTTTTAGAATTTTAGTGTTGACATAAAGACAATTGGCCCCAGTCTGACTGCAGGGTACATATCCATACATGCATATACATATACCTATTTATATTGTAAATATATTATTTACCGCCAAAAACTTTTCGGAATTTTGATATTTACATGTAAGCAGTTGAATAACCTGATAATGTTAAATTAAAAACATTTACATACATATTTACATATGTATGTAGATATGTATGCATGTATGTATGTATTTTTGTATGTATGTATAGTTATATAGAGAATTATGGAATAATTTTCAGCTGTTTTGAATTTATTGCTGGCTAAATTCATTCGTGGTATCCAAATGTTTTTATTAATCACTACACAACTATTTAGAGTATCGCCTTTATTACAAATTTATTTAGAATCTTTTTCAAACAAATTCAAAAACCAATACGCGTACATATCGCTCCTTTAAGGTGGAAGTACATACCACGCGTTACGCGGCAACGCTTTTCTGGCTTTTTAAACGTTTAACGCTATACAAATGGAAAGTTACACAACACGCTTTTGAGGTTTTTTTAGTTGTAAAATTTAAAGCCGGCTATTTTTTCGTCTTGCATTTACGTTTTATATTTCTTTAAATATTTAATGCATTTTTTATCCATTGTTTAATAAAAAAATTAATTTCTAATCATATTTGTGTATGTTAGCTTATGAATCTGGCAACACTAGCTGTAATTTTGTATACAACGCGTGAAAGTTGAAAAATTTTCAACTTTTTGCGAGGTACGCGCGTCGCAAACTTCACTGTGTAACTTACCTTATGAAAACACACCATTTCAACTTTTTTGACAGACGCGTGTATCGCATTAGCGCATTGAACGCGAGTTATGTACTTCCACCTTTATTGTAACATAGGCGTAACTACAAAAATTCCAATTTTGCAGAAAATAAATTTTTAGTTTTAAAATTACATACAACATGAAGATGCACAGTTTAGGAATAAACTCTACATACACCCATAATTTTTGGGGTTTGTGGAAACTTGGAAAGAAATTCAAAAAATTAATTACGCCAATATAGGCATAAAATACATGAAAAAAATACGTGCAAAGTGTTTGAGGTCGTCAACTTGTTTGAAAAATTCTGTGATTTCCGGTACCAAGCCGCCAACAAATGGCATCCAAATATGGTCTAATATGTTCTTAAAATATCAACAATTGATATTAACCTCGAAAGAATCTAAAACATTTACCATTTAAGCGGCTGTTAGCCGGCTTAAAGCCGATCGACTGTGTTCTCGGGTTTGTCCTCATGTGCAAAAACAATACAAAAACCAAGTAAGCAATCGTTCTCATTGTTTCTTACTTGTTTTTGTTTCACTCGCTTCAAACAGCGGAAAAAAATCAAAATCAAACAAACTCCTGTATCGCGCAATTAATAGCATAGCTATAATTAATGTGTTAAGATACCCCTAGATTATACACCTATATTATTGCACAATAATATTGCAAATGTGTGAGTACTTTGACTTGATCTATGATGTATGTTTATATATAGAAAATAGCATAGCTATAATTAATGTGTTAAGATACCCATAGACTATGCAATATTATTGAATACTTTATTGCTATTATTATTATTGTCATTTTGTTGAACATTATTCAATAAATTGCACAATATTAATTGTACAATATAAAAAATAGACTAATAATGCCATCGCATTACAAAATATTTCTTGTTGCGCCAGATAAAATCAACAGACTTTTGATTTTCTGCATTATATTGTGCATTTTCCAAATATAATATACATACAGGCAATTTTATTGTACAATATCAGTTATTGCACAATAATATTGCAAACGTATAAGTACCTTTACTTGATCTATGTTGTATGTTTATGTATAGAAAATGTAAAAGTTTTTTTTGCCTCCCTTGTAAAATTTGGTTGAAGTGAGTGAGCAGGTTTACGCTCTGAGCCAACGACGTGATATAATGATTTTTTCTACATTATTAACTCCAAAAACTAAATTTTTGAGATATGTCTTTTTTGCAGTAAAGGAGTGTTATGTCTGTATGTCTTTATAATTTAGTTTGTTTTTATAAAAGCTAAACCGCTAACATTTATTTCCATAATAGTGTTGTTTTAAAATAAACATAAAACTCTCCGTTGTTAGCAAAATCAAGTTTCCGTATCACCACTAATGCATTAAACACATTCACCACAGCAGGCTGCACGAACACACGACTTCAAATGCCGCTAGCAGCATTTGTCGACTCGTAGCCGGCTACTTAATTATTTTGGAGACGGCAACAGCACCATCTGCAGTTGATATTCAAGTACAAATACATAGTTCAGTATTGCCACTTTCATATGTTTTGCATTTATAAAAATTAATTATTCTTTTAAAATGTACTTATTTCACGTAAAAGCACAAAAACGAATCAATTTATTCTTTACATAAATTTTTGAATATTGTTTCTGTTAAATAATATGAAATAATTGAACAAAAAAATAATATGAAATAATTGCATTCACAATTTGTGTATTATACTGGCAGCACTGAATTTTTTCATTGTAGCCAAAGAAATAGAAATTAGTTTGTCCCAAATCACACTATGCAAGTCTTATTGCTAAGCTGATTAGTTTATTAGGAGAGAGAGACGAGGGGAATAGAAACATTTCTTTCCCCCCGTCTCTCTGTCCTAATAAACTAATCAGCTTAGCAATAAGACTTGCATAGTGTAAATAGGGACTTTAATTGGACTACAACGACAAAATCAGCATAGACAACAACCTGTCTCCATGTTGCCTCGCTGTCTTCAAAAGACTCATTCTCGTATAAACATGTGTATTCTATCTTTGACATTTGGTAGTCGGTAGCTTGCTGTGGTGAATGTGTTTCATGTATAAAGCATTAAACACATTCACCACAGCAGGCTACACGAACACATGACTTCAAATGCCGCTAGCAGTTTTGTCGCCTCGTAGCCGGCTACTTAATTATTTTGGAGACGGCAACAGCACCATCTGCAGTTGATATTCAAGTACAAATACATAGTTCAGTATTGCCACTTTCATATGTTTTGCATTTATAAAAATTAATTATTTTTTTAAAATGTACTTATTTCACGTAAAAGTACAAAAATGAATCAATTTATTCTTACCATAAATTTTTGGATATTATTTCTGTTAATAATATGAAATAATTGTACAAAATCATTCATTCAACATTTTCTATTATACTGGCAATACTGGATTTTCTCACTGTAGCCAAAGAAATAGAAATTAGTTTAATTGGACTACAACGACAAAATCAGCGTAGACAACAACCTGTCTCCATGTTGCCTTGCTGTCTTCAAAAGAATTATTCTCATATAAACATGTGTATTCTATCTTTGACATTTGGTAGTCGGTAGCTTGCTGTGGTGAATGTGTTTAATGTATAATATCGAATAATTGGATTCACAGCTTTAGGCCAATTAAGAGTCAAGTTAAGAGTATACTGGCCGGTTTTCTCATAAACACATGTTTTAGCTTTTAGCCTGTTTGCGTACTTATTTTTTAGCACGTAGTGTTTTGGAAAATAAATTTGTTCAATATTTTTTTTTTTGCTAATATGTACCATATGTATCTATGTATGTATGTACATATATAATTACGTATGTATGTACATATGTACATAAAAATATAAAAATGCAGAACAACGAGAAAATTAAATTTTCATAAATAATAAACATTTAATAAATTTAAATTATAGGTATATATGCAGGTACTAACATTTTAATTAAATTCAATTTCAATTGTTGCTCAATATGTAATTTGTTTAAATATGCATGTGTGTTTGTATTATATTATTGCTGCACTTTTTGATATTGCTGCTCACTATTTTTATTATCATGGCACACAAGAAAAAAAATATATAAAAAATAAAGCATGCGTTCGATTATTTTTTTTTTATTTTTAATTTGTTTTAAAAATATTTTTATTGTACACAATTTTCACTTTAACTGTCGCCGAATGTATTGAATATGTCTATAGCACGAGTGAAATGTGTCGAACAGGGGGCTGATTCAGCTTGATCTTACTTAACTGATCAAGGCATTCAAAACAACTAAATAATTAATTTTTGTTTTTTCTTAAAAATAATTCCCCCACCCCACCCGGATCTTATATATGTACATATCGCACATTTACTTCAATAGTGGCATAACTCAAAAAATTAGTTTTTTGAGTTAATAATGCAGAAAGATGCGGCATTTCGTATTTTATCTTGTTTAAAAATTTCATATAAATAGCTTGTACCATCACCTCCTGAGAGAAGAATTTTTTTTTCAATTCTCCATTGAGTTGTATGCAAATTGAAAACTTAAAACGCGTTTTCTGCAAAAATGTTTTTTTTTGAGTTATGCCACTATCGAAGTATGTGCGATAGGTAAGTACATACATATCAGTGTTGCCAGTTTAGGGGATTTGGCCCTAAATTGGGAAAATTTTTCCGTGTTTGGGAATGAAAATTTTGTGTTGTGATGATAACCAAATTTTAGGGGATTTTTTTTTGCGAATTTTCTTTTAACTGATGGTAACAAGAATGATTTTTGAGCTAAGAATTGTGCGTCTGGCAGGTCTAAAAATATGTGTTACTATTTATAGTGAATGGTCTCTAATAAAAAATAAGTCTCAAGGCAGATTAACCAATAATGAAGACTACCAAAACCAAAATGTAATATGACTTGTTGGAAGCACTTCATATTATAATAAACACACACTTTAAAAATAATTCAATATGTTGTTACAAATTTAATCCTTCTGCTGAAATTCTAATTCTTTTTAATACAAGTACATACTATGCTTAACAAAATTTTTGAGTCTGATGAATTAGAAGATTTCGATTCTGAACTTTTTGAAATGGTAAACTTTGGTTGAAAATTTTGTATACATATGTATTTTAAACTATGTGTAATTTTTTCCTTATAAGTTTTATAAGTACAAACTGAATTAATATGAATGTAAATATAGATAGTGCTAATTCACACGGTGAAATTTATGACGTCTATTTTTCTTAATTCTCTTTTGAAGTTGCTACCAAAAATTCCTTGCATTCATACGATGTTTTTTTTATGACGTCTAATTTTACTTCTCTCCACTCATATAGCCAATAAGCTAGAAGAGTAACAATAAAAAATAACAATAAGATAGAAGAGTAACATTGAAACGTAACAACAATAACAACAAGAGCAATGTAAAGAGAAATATGAAAAAACAGTGAATACCATCACCATCATACATTGGTGCGTTTCGGATATTTTTTGGTGCTTTTTGTCTCTTCATAAACGCGAAAATTAGGCTAATACCCTTTTTTAAAAAGCGGGTATTTTACAGTGCTTTTAACAATTTCTTACAGTGCTTTTAGTGCTTTTTTGTTAAATAAAAATATTTTTAATTTAGAAAACTAAAATATTTTTATGCGCTAATAGCAGCACTTTTAACTGAGGCTTCTTAAATTGTTTTCAATGAAAATAACGAAACTATGTTAAAAACAATGTAGAAAACTTTTCATAATTTGGATTAAAAAAATTAAATTTCTTTTTGCAAAATAAAAAACGGAAGTTACTGGAAAGTACCACATAATTCTCTGCATAATAATTGATTGAAAGTAGTATGCAATAAGCATTTGTTAAAGCTTACACAAATATTTAATCATAATATAGGGTGGTTAAAGTTTAAGGGCCGATTTCAAAATGTTCACGTCTACAACAATATGTAGGTAAATTTGTATTCAACGCACAAGAGTGGTTAAATTTTAAGGGCCGATTTCGCTTGAAAGCATGAGGTTATCAATAGCAGTCAGTTGTTTTAGACAACGAGTAGCCAACCTCCAATTTTTTCATATCATATTGACGTGCTGTCAATGTTGACAAATGAAATAAAGGTGAATATCGCAAAAACAAAAACTTTTAAGTTAAGAGTACTTAAGAAAAGAGTGATGCTTTTAATGCATTCTTTACGTGTAAATGATTTTTCAGTAACATACATATCTTAATCTAAGCCTAAGCTTCACCTACTATTGTATGTATGTACATACTAGTCTCCTGCATTAGACATCTTATAAGCACTTTCAAGACGTGCTTACACGTCTACTTCAGCGAAATCTTATAAAGCAAACGTTAACAACACTGTTTGCAAGAAATTTTTTTGAGCATTGTAGGTATAAGAGTAAAGAAGAAAACACTTCGTGACGGAAGAATTTGTGATACTTGCTTCTTTCTACCAATGAGCGCGTGTACAAATGTCATGCATGTATGTGTGTATGATTTTTTATTTTTCTGCGCACATTCAAAGGCACACACATGCATTAACATCAGTTGTATGCGGTTAATCACATAATAGCTTACCATCTACATATTACCCACACACTCAAACGTACAATATGAAAAATAACAAGCATACACTAATCAACAGTACTTCTTTTGAGTGTTTGTTACAGACAAGCTGTCTTGCGACATCGCTTGTTACAACTGATATACACATACACCAATACATCCATCGCTTCGCTTATAGTACGACAGCATTTATTATTGGTTTAGTATAATACATGTGACGTGAATACATTTAAAAATCATGACGTTTTTACATTTCAAGACTGTTTACGCAGCTCTCTAGTACATACGTATGTGTGTATATGTTACTATATTATTTGACTCCTGTTTTTTATTATTTGTTTTTACATACTTATTTTTATTAAAGTAATTAAGATTTTGTTTTAATTAATATGTTAATAAATTCTGTTATTACATCTCAAATACTTTGTTTATTTTGAAGCAAAAATTTTAAATTATATTTTGAGCTTTTACACTCTAAACTCTCCTTTTTAAATGACTTAAAATGTATTAAAATTAAAAAAAAAATATTTTCGTGCTTTTTTACCCTCTTTTTCGTATTTTATTGCGCTTTTTACCCTTTTTGC
Source organism: Tachina grossa (assembly GCA_949987645.1). Classification (NCBI taxonomy): domain Eukaryota; kingdom Metazoa; phylum Arthropoda; class Insecta; order Diptera; family Tachinidae; genus Tachina; species Tachina grossa. The sequence continues at coordinate 36,182,337 of OX465275.1, forward strand.
AACAGCCTAATGTGCTTTTGCTCTTCGTAGAGATACCAACACTGGAAAAAAACCATGGAAAACAGAAATCTAGTCATTTTTTCTACCCCTCTTTCTTCGCTAGAAACAAAAAGTGACGTCGAAAAATAGACTTCATAAAAGTCTTCGTGTGAATTAGGTGATATCCATATAAATGAATTTTATGGAATAAATGAATATGTTATTTTTATCATTATTTTTTAATTCAATTAAAAAATTTGTTTTCACAACAGAAAAGTTTTAATATAAAACTCAGTGTGGGGATTTTTAGGGATGACAAATCGAAAATTGGGGATAAACTCTTAAAAAAACTGGCAACACTGATACATATGTACGTATGTATATGACGAACTGCTCTCTGGAAAATCACCATTTCTTTCTTTCTTTCCTCTCCTCTATTGATAGCAAGAGACATAAAATATTTTTTAATGTTTTGTTTTTTGCTGTATTCTGTGTTTATTTTATGTATATACAGTAGCGAGCAAAAGTGATCAATTTAATTGATCAAATAAGCTTTGGCTAGCGCCGCTGGAAAGGATCTAAACAAGTGATGTTAAGCCAAATGTTAAGTGCGGAATAGACAGTTAGATGGTGTGAGAATGCTTCACCCAGCGACGGACGGACACTCTCGCAAAAATGAGCGGAATTGTGAAAAATAGACTAATATGACAAAATTCGTAGACGTCAGCGCTTAATCACAAGAGGAAGTTACCTTCCAGCAAGATGATTATTGAAATTGTTATTATCAAAAAAAAGCTGGAAATAACTGTGGCAATGGATACAATACAAATGGTAGCAAATTCCTCATATATTTATTGAAAATCTTAATGAGAGTATGCCTATACGCTTTAAAAGCTTTATATAAAAAAAATAATGCATGGTGGCACCGGGTAGAAACATATTTCTTTACGTTTTACTTACCTAAGAAATTGCTCCTTACCCCCTAGTGGGTGAATATTTTTAATAAAATATATAGCGTTTGTGTCCTTTCAGACTCAGATCTATCCATGTTTTGAATTTCAGCAAAATCTGTTAGATAGTTTCTGAGAGGCAGAAATTTCTCCTTCTTCTCTCATATAACCTATGTGTCCTGCTAAATTTAGATCTATCTACAGATGTTCCAAATTTCATCAAAATCGGTTCCGTCGCTTATCCGTTAGAGCGCAGAAAACAAACAATAAATTTACTTTTGCTTTTATAATATTATTTAGCAGAAACACCTTTAGTTATCACTGCAAGGAACCAATTAACCAAGTCACTAACCTTTTAGAAAATATACAAACCATATTGGAAATTCCTATAAAGTAGACTAAAATCCCCCAATATCCCAGGAGTTCCTCGGCCCTTCCGCGGAAAATGACGGCAGCACTGAAAACCTGAAACATCCGCAGTAGCAGCACCATTATATCGTCACCTTAAATGCAAACGGACGTAACTACACTTTTATATATTTTATAGGAGAAACAAAAAACGTTTCAAAATCAATAATAATAAAATGTTCTTGAAAACTTTCTCCGAAATTTACTTCTAGTATGGATACTTATATGTTTTCAACCATTTATTTCCTTTTTAAATATATATTTAAGATTTTATGTTATCTAAATTTTTTGCAATAAAAAATAGATGCCCGTTTGAATTTCTTTAATAATGTCGTCATTTTTGATCGCAGGGGTCTAAATATTTGCGTGAACATGAAGTTTGATAAAATGCACCATAATTAATCAAAAACTCGATTTCGAGTTTTTGTGTAGTTACTTACGTCCGTTTGCATTTAAGGTGACGATATGTACCATGTAGTTGTTACCAGTATTTATAACCAGTATTCGCCATTTTATGTGCATGGCGCGCCATAACGAACTTACGTTCCAATAGAAGGTTATCGACGAAATATTGAAATTTATAAGAGCAAAACCAAGCAAATACATACGACAAATTTGGAATAATGTAAATTTTCTCACTTTTCTATATTTATATTCAATCAATTTTGTTAGCTTTTTATCATAGAACTTGGTAGCACATTTTTATATATGTATATTTTTCAGGGAATTTTCAACTAATTTTTCGAACATATGCTCACTTTTGCTCACTACTGTATGCAGTTAAATTATTTGTTTAAGAAGTTGATAATAAAAAATCATAATAAGGTTGTTATTTTGGTTATCGCGGAACACTTAAAACCATCGTTTACAGCTTTTACATTTTTTTTTTACAGCATTAAGAATAAATTCAGTAAAATGTGACTGGCACGAAGGGTTTCATACGGACACTAAATACGTAATGCTATACGAATTTGAGCCTATATAATCGAATCTAATGTAGACATATTTAAAAAATTTTCAGTACCCGGTAAACGTTTTTTCGGTTTTTGGTGTTTTTTTTCTTAGTTTGGCACTATTTTTCGTTCCTGGGATTTTTGTTGCTTTTTCGCGCTTTTTTGAGTTTTGGCGTTTTTTTCGGTTTTTGGCGATTAATTTTAGTTTTAGCAATTTTTTTATTTTTGATGCTTTTATCATTTTGGCGATATTTTTTAGATTTTAGAGATTTTGGTGATTTTTTCATTTTGACGATTTTTTTTTTAGATTTTGGTGATTTTTTTTTTAGATTTTGGCGATTTTTTCGTTTTGTAATTTTTTATTTTGGGATTTTTTAGTTATGTATGTGTAGGCGTTGTTGAAAAATTCAAGAGTTTTACGTCTCACATATTGAAAAATAGAATAATCTATAATTTAAATTTTTTTAAATTTCAGTGTTAATTGGTGTAGTTTGCATAAAAATACACTTACTTTGGAAATTTAAAGTATCTATATATAATTGTCTGTATATTACATTTAGATTTCAAAATTTTTTCGTTGCTCGCTTTAGCACACCCTTTAATTGTTAACTGTCATATACATACAATGTATTTGTTGCTGTAGCGGCCAAAGTTTTATATACATACATATTCTGTGACAATTTCAGGTCCCTAGCTCTTGCGGTTCTCGAGAAAACAGCCTGTGACGGAAAGACTGACAACGTAGCGAAAACAAGGGTAACTTTTCACCTTTGCTGTACGGAACCCTAAAAAGGAATACCTACATACAAATCTTTGGAAAAAAATTAAAAAATTTGTTTAAGCTCTCATAACATTTTTAATTAGAAAATATGTACATAAGTACATATATCGTTAAGTTCTTTCGCTATTTAAAACGAATACATTTTATTTCGACTCTTAAATTAAAAATAAATAAAACCGTACATGACTCATATTTTTTAAAAGCAAGTTTATTTGAACTTTCGTATGACACCCTATGCACTTAATTGTCTTAACTTTTTCACTTTCCAATCGTAATTCAGTATTCATTTTTTTTAAAGAAAATCTGGTCTAAAGACTAATATCATGTGAACACAAGAGTTGAAAATTTACTATACATTTCAGAACAATACACATATACCTATGTAGGTATTAGTGATGTAACGTAGAGCTGCAAAACTATCGATGGTACTATCGATAGTATCGATAGTTTTATTTTATGTGGACTATCGATATTTTTTTTCGATAGCGATACTATCGACAAAAACACGCTACTAAAAGAGAAAAAATCAAAGTCAATAAAAACGGAATGATGGCGACTGTGTAATAAAAAATGCAACATTCTAATTTCGCCGCCTGTAAACCTTTATAATAATGGTTACCATTACATATATAAATGTGAAAACAAATAAATTAGTTTTGATTTGACGTAAGATGTTAGTTTTTATCTACTAGATGCAAGTTGCATAAAAATACAATTATTATGTACCAACGGCTTTGATACATGAAGAAATTTGACGGCGGCTAAATTTGACGACTACTGTACCTGGATTCAGTAACCTTTATTACGATAATCGTATCGTTATAATAAATATAACGAAAATTTATCGACTTTGCTATTCAGAAACATATTTTAACGATATTCGGTGTCGCTAAGTTATAAGATCTAATTTGTTGCATTTTTTTAAATTATTCTTTGTGCTTTTCGCTTGTTTTCACATTTTCTATGCAGAGATGCCATATCATATTGAATTAAATTGTGCATAAAATAAAGCGGGAGACTATCGTTAAAAGAAATTACAGAATCACATTATCGTTATCGCAAGCGAATAAATATGTCGATAACTATTACGATTTTCGGTTCGCAAAAAGTTACAGAATCCAGGTACTGGACTGTCTCCGCTCTTTCCTTTTAAATAAAAGGTGACGCTAAATAGTTTGCTTCTCCTTCTGTTAAATCAATACTTTTTAGCTAACTGCAATATTTTAAGTAATGATGAAAGATGTTTTTTTTTATTTTATTCCTTTTTAATTTATTTTTTATTGATCCATCTATCTATCTGTTTGCTTTTTCGTTTATTTTTTTTTATAGAACTGTGTATATATGTTTGTTGAATATTACCTAATTTACATTAAGCATTTTTTTTCATGAATTTAGTTGCATGAAAATTTTTTATTTGTCAATAGGAGGCCATGAGGAGCAACTTATATCAAAAAAGTTGTCAAAAATGCATCAGAGATTCAATCTACGCCCTTTTTTATATAAAATTCTCTTTTATAGCGCTGCAATTAGCAAATAGAAAAAGTTGCGTGCAACAAAATTCATGAAATTTCATGAAAAAACGCTTAATGTAAATCAGGTATATATGTATTAAAAACATTGGAACTAAAAGTTTTAAAAAAATAAACTTTTTTTTTACTTTATGGAATGATTAAAAAATTCAAGATTTTATATTAGAAAAATACACAATTGATAAGTTTCTAAGAATCAAAAGCTATCGATAGTATCGATGGCATCAAAAAATACTATCGAAACTATCAAATGGAGCCACTATCGATAGTCTTGCAGCTCTAATGTAACGAATGCCAATTTTTGATATTCGCGAATACGAATACGAATATTTGAAACGATATTCGCGCATACGAATGCGAATACGAATATAATATATGAAATTTATAGACATTAAATTGTGGTTCTATCTACGTCTTTTTTATGAAAAAGGACTTAATACTCCTGTTGGTGTACTTTAAAGTTAATAAAAACTACCAAAATTTTAATGATCGTCAGTAAATATTATTTGAAAATGATACAAAACACAAATTTCTATAAAAAATTTAATGGATTCGTACAAACTAACCCCCATATTCAAAAAAATTTAAAATGAAATTGAAATGTATTTTATTTCAAAATTTTCATACAAACGAATGCTTCGTATTCGAATACGAATATTCGTGCATCACTAATAGGTATGTACATACATAAAGAATATGTGCAGTAGTTTCAGCTTCTTTTAAAATTTAAATACAGACGAGACAAAGGAGAAATAACCTGGTTGCTCCTCCACAGAGAATACTTTAATAGCTCAAGTCATAAATTAGTTTTTAATCATCCAAAGTGATCTTAGAAGACTCATTTAAGTGATATTTTCCAAAAGTTATCACTCAAATGTTAGCTGGGTTATGGGTATTTCGGAATTGTTGTTTCGATAATTTTATTTTATCATGAATACCAGCATGTGTATTTTCATATAAAAATTAAATAAAATTTACTTACTTTGCTTGAGTTTTTTTTCGATAAAATCTTAAGAAAAAAAAAATCAAAGTCTCTTGTGCTGAATTAAACAAACATTTTACTAATTAATCTGTTAGAGAAAAATATTCCTCCACACTGATTTTGAACTATAACTAAACAGAAAGAATAAACAATTTAAATCAGCAATCAATATTGTAGGTAGCAAAAGAGCAATCGCCCTCGTCACTAGTCATATGCATACATATGTACATACATGCATGCATACATACATACATATATACATATTTACATATCAATAAACATATAGGAAGAGTCATTTCTCTAAAGAAACTTGCACAAGCATTGAGTTCACCGGTCGCTGATTATGTTTTCTTAATGCATTCGTTATTTTATGTAAGACTGCTCTTTTTGTTTTGCTCTCTGCATTTGCTACATTTAGTGCATAACGGTATTGCCAGGTAATTTAGTTTTTAATCTTTTTCAAAAAACATTTTTGAAATACCCCAAACTTAGTTATTTTTCTTCCCCTTAGAAGGTTATGTTTGAAGAACAAACTGGCAGACACACTTTAGTATATCATTACCTAATATTAAGTTCACACTTATGTTTTTAAACGTGTTTAACGTCTCATTCGTGTTTAAGAGCTTAAACACGATGATTTTGAGATATTTTACCATACATTGACTTGTTTTGTTCAACATCTCAAATGAAGTGTTTAAGATTAATAGTTCGTTTCCATTATGAGCAAATCAAGTTGATTTGAGAAAATCATGTCGAAGTGTTTCCATTATGTGTTTTAAGTGTTTCTATTTGATGTTTGAATTGTTTATTTTTTTATAACCTAAAAGAAACACAAAAGTTTGTTTAATAATAATTTGGAACAGCAAAATAAATAAAATATATACATAAGAATGGAAAACAACATTGACAATAACTTTCTTTTTTCTAATTACTTTTTCCTTCTTATAAGCAAATAGAATCTGCCATTTTAATTCGTACTTAAATGTCACTTTTTTCGGATTTGTAAGTCACCAATAATGGATGACCCAGAGTTGCATTTGTAATAATAGTAGCCGCGCAGTGTTGCATTGCCAAATTCGACTTAATTTGTGGCAAATTTGCTACAAATTAAGTCATTTGAGATAATTTGCTCATATGAAAAATGTATGGGAAATCACTTTGCAAATTATTTAATTTGGGCAAATCAAATGTTTTGATTTAAATTACGTATATGGAAACTTCCTTAAACACGCAAATGTAGTATGTTCAGTCCGATTTTTGATAACTCTGGCAACTTTGTGTTGTTATTAAATGGCGTCACGTCAAAAATTATTTGGTAAACAAGTAATTAGTTAAAAAATACTCAAATATTTACAAGAACATTTGTTGTTTGAAATTAATAAACCAATAAAAAAGTATAATTATTCGAAATTTTTTACAAATACAATAATTTATTTACAAAACGTCAACCTTAAACATCTCAAATGCAATGTGAACGGTTGTGTTTAGTTTTTTAAAACACTTGCCTTCAACACGTTTAAGACCATAAGTGTGAACATGGTATAAAACGCAAAACGCCCTATCTACCAAAAAAAATTTCAAATCGATTTTTTTATAAATCAAACTAATCGCTATAAAATGAAGCGAAACAACTGTATTTCCAACATTGAAAGTTAAAATAACTTATGTCCACAGAGGTCGTTTTCGTTCGAAAAAAATATACTAATGCAATAAAGTCATAACATCAAAAAACGGTAAAAAATCTTCCCAGTAATTATAAGCTCTTATGGTCTTAGAATTGAAAACTTTGGAATAAAATCGAGTTCACTGAAAACTACACACTTTCCACTTTTTAAATATTCATTCTGTTTCGTATTTTTTCTTAATATTAATGAATTTTTTTACCCATGGCTTTCATAAGCTCTTACCCCCTTCTTGAACACAGTTTTTAAAAAAAATATATACAGTAATTTTGACTTAGCTGCACAATCAACTTTGCACGTCTTTTTGTGCAGATAAGTCAAAAATGTTGTTATCTTAAATGTACTTACCTGCCTAAATGTGCAGGTATAAAATTTTTGACTTCAGTTTTATACACATACATGGTTGCATGTTTATGTAGTTACATTAACATTACATTAATAACTTAAACTATTTATATGAGAATAATTTAAAATTGCCAAAAAAATATGTTAAATGCGCAGGTATACAAACAAAGTGCACTTAAAAAAGGATTTTGAACCATAATTACAGAAAAAATATATTTTGTGCAGTTAAGTCAATGTGCAGCTAACATTGATTTTTTGTATGAAATTATTTAAAAAAAAACAAATTAGTATGGAATTTTAAAGAATAGTGACAGAAATTTATCATTTTAGCAGTTAAGTTCAAAGTGCACTTAAACAAAAGGCAGCTAAATCAAAACTACTGTATAGCCTATCACCAAAACACTAATCGAGAACAGCTTCCCCAACAAATTAATTAACACGCTAATAAGTGAAACGTTTAATAAAATTAAAAACAGTGATGAAAACAGGAACTTAAACAACGCAAACGAAAAACATTTTTTCAGTGTACGTTACATCCCTGGACTAACATATACAAAAACATCAGAAACACAATTGAAAACAATAACATAAACTTCGCCTACAAACCAATTATCCCACCAGCAAAAAAGGTAATCGAGTTTGGAATTAAGCATTTTTGGTGGAAGCACTTCCCTACTGGATTACCAACTTAATGATTTTAACAAGGCGTGAGAATAAAATAATCGATTCTTGAGAAGTACTTACTTTTTTTTATTTCGCAACTTGTTCACGTAATCTATTTAATCTAAAAAAATCATTCTCTTCATTTAGCAATTTGTACATGATTTTTATTAAATTTTAGGTAATGTGATTTGTAAGAGAGTAATGAAATTTGGCAATCAGAAAAGTAAGTCATTATATGGCAAGTAGTTCTAATGGTAATGTGTAATTTTTTGCTGGGACATTAAGGGCCATTATTATGACTTGACGATAAAGTTCCGGATAGTTAATCGTAACTTTAGCAAAACTGAACTGTAAAGCGACCTTTAAAATTTGTCCATTACTATAACTGTCCGATAAAATATATAATACAGTTTTTGTTTGGTGGCAACATTTCTGTTGATATTGTGGATATTGTTTGTTAAAAATGCTTAGTGGAAACTTGCTTTTGTTTATTTGTCAAATTACAAACTAATGAAAACAGTTTTGTCAATTCTTTTGTTTTTTGTTTTATTATTATGTGTTTTGTGTTGTATTGATTTTGTTTTATGCCATATTTTGACCAAATAAATTTGGCTGTAATTTGTAAAACAGAAAGTGTGGCAAGGGATGAAAATATGGCAACTTCAAATGACTATACCGCACGATAAAAGTTACAGGTAGGACGAACTTGTCTTTAACTTATCGTTCACTTTTGGTTAACATGAAGTTGTAAGAATGAAAAAGTGTTTATCCATCCAATAAAATCCTACCTTTAACTAACGACAAGTTATAATAATGGCCCTAAACACAATATTCTCAAAAATAAAAGCACCTATTGAAAAAGAACGACAAAACAATTTAGTATACGAAATAAAGTGCAAGGGAAACAACAACATCACATGCGATCTTTCTAACGATAATAATGTTAATTTAAAAAATCAGGAAAATCTAGGCTTACTCGTATCACTAGTATATTTTTGTGTACAACAAAATAAATAATCCCACTAAATTTCAAGCTGCTACTGATATAAAGAAGCCTAAAAGTAGGCTTTAGTATTTAAACAAATGTGTATTTCTAAATAGAAGACCAAGAGACAAGGTTGCCAGATGAATTATTAAAAAAAATCGTCGAAATTTTGATAAAATATAAAAAAGTGAATTCTGATAAAATATAAAAAAATCCCCATTAAATATTCAAAAAATCGTCCAAAAAAATCGGACAAATGAAATTTTATTATTGTTAATATGTATGTATACATATATTTTATTTTAAATACATAAAAAAACAATCAACCAAAAACATGTCAATACAATTTGATTTGTCCGATTTTTTGGACGATTTTTTATATATGAAATGGGGATTTTTTTATATTTTATCAAAACCACGCATTATTCTGATGTGCATTAGTGTCAGTTGTTGTAGGAAAGTTCAACTGACGAAGGCATAGTCAATGGTCACTAAACTACACCTGCTTCACCGGATACTAATCCTAATGTAACATCATAGCGCCCTCCTTCGTCGGTGGTGGTGTAGCAGTATCATCAGTGAAATAAAACAGCCAATAAAATTGCTACTAAACTAAACACAGCTTAGATAAATTTAATACTCCTCATTGATACCAGAGGCGCTGCAACACTAAATTATTAGAAAAAATTGCAAAAAGCAGAGATGCCTTCTCTATCACTATCCCTTTCCTAAAGAAGGTAAAACCTAGTAATAGTAGTAGTAGGCATTCATTGCCTGAGTGTTACTTCTCTAAAAAAAAATTAAAGGCATTTATCCCCTCCGTATGTATTTCAATAATTCTTTGATGTCTTCTATTTGTATCCGCACTCGTAAATTATGTTGTATTGGTTTATTTTTTTTAGCAACTTTTCTATTAGCATAAATAAGTCAGTCAGTTAGGCAGCTCCTTTTTAATTTTCATGTAATAAATAATTTTTATTCAATAAATTAGACTTATTATACATTGTATACTATGAGTAAAATAAATAATAATCAATCACAAAAATAAACGTGACGTGTGTGTGTGTGTGTGTGTGTGTGTAACTTATAATTTAAAAGACTCTTCTCAGAGGGAGGACATCTGTTTCTGCAACTTCTTGTTAGTTGATATTTTTATCTTGGTTTCACATAAATAAATAAAGCTGTTTTATTTACAATTACAATAAAATGATCTCAAAAATATTTATAGATTTGGTATAGAACAGTAAGTAAAAGAACCATTAGTTGTCTTTTTTTACTTAATAAAACTAAATGCAAGTTTTACTTTTTGCAAACTTTTTTTTAAATCAATTTTATTGTTACGCTTTTACAACTTCTTTTTGTTGTTCTTGTTGTTGTTGTTGGTTACGGGCCAGATGTGATAAACTTTCTACTTCTTCTTCTTCTTCGTCGTCGATATCAGCCAAATCATCATCAATTAGTGAGGAGATGTCATCGAAATCGTCATCTTGTATGCTGCTGCTTTGTTTGTTGTTTTTGTTTGATGAATTTATGTTTGTTTGAGTATATTCTTGCCCCTCGGCAGCTTCATCCGCATCTTCTTCATATTCATCGTCCAAGTTGAAAGCAGCCAAATCGTCTTCATTATCGATTTGTTCTAAGAAAGCTCCGAAATTGTTATCATCTTTGAGATTGATTCTGGATTCAGGCAATTGATCATAATCAAATACCTGCCTGGTTTCGCGTGGTATATTCTCGGTGGTCATTTTGAAATAGTCATCGTTTTCGTAGTACTCGTAATCTTCGGCTTTGATGGGCTCCAATTTTGTGCTGATTCTTGCTTCAGGTTGTTGTATGGGCATTAGTTTCGTAGTGGTGTCCTTGAAGTCAATATCTTTTTCGTGAGCAGCTTCTTTGAAAATATTGCCTAGAGAGGAATCTAGAAAGCTAAGCAGTCCTTGCATGCCCGTGGGCGGTTCATTCACTAGACTATTTTGTTGATATGGTTTTTGCAATGCATCCAAAGCATTAGGGTTAGAAATTTTTGTCATAGAGGACTTTTCGCTTTTATTGTGAGTCTTTATATCTTTGTTGGAAGGCTTTGTAGAGACCATGGTTTCACTTACTTTAGACGTTGATTTGGAAGTTGTTGGCTTAACAGCTGCTGAAGGTGCAGTAGCCGTAGTAGTAGTTGTAGTGAGTTTAGTAGTAGTTTTGGCAGTTGGTTTAACTGTTGTGGAAGCTTTGACTGTAGTTTTTGGCTTGATAGTGGTAGTCGCATTGGCGGTAGTTTTTTTCAGTTCTATTGGTTTTTTTGTAGCGCTGCTGGGAGTCGAGGTTTGTGGCCTAGCAGTTGTGGTTGTTGGAACTGTGGGCTTAGTATGTAAATGTTTAACTTGGAATGTTTCAGGTGTTCCTCTCTTTTCATTGGGATCAGCCATTCTTACAACAGGCTCACGTTTCGGTATAATGGGTACAATTTTTGGCTTATGGGGATCTAGTTCGTCCTTGCCATATGTTTTGACTTTGGAGTGACCTTCGATTATCAAGTACATTGGTCCCCGTAAGGGCTGTTCAGGCTGATTGTAGTGAGAGAACAATGAATCAGTAGTCATTTTTGAAGGTGCTACTGTAGGTCGATAAGCTAAATTGCTGGTGTTCGGTATTAATAATCTGGTGGGACTTAAGGTGCTGGTAGTGCGGGGAGTATGGGTGGTATACGTTGGTGATGCTGTGCTGTACATGGGAGAGGTGGTTGTTGGTGTTGATGTTGGTGTTGGTGTTTGTTTTTGGGTAGTGCTTGTTATGTAAACTGCTGAGGGTGTACTAGTAGTGCTGGTGGGTGTTATGAATGCCACGGGGGCATAAGTGGTACTGATACCTTGGGAGCGTACGATAGGCTCGAAATTTTGTGGGTCATTATGTGTAGACTTGATGGTTTCAGCATAATATCGGCTTGGATTAGGTGTCGGTTTTAAAGGTTTAATAAATTCTTTTTGTAATAAATCATGTATCCAGGGTTTTCTTGAACTCGACGATGATAACTTGTGGCCGCTATATGAACTTCTTATGGAGTTGGGAGAGTAGATTTCGTGATTAGTCATGCCACCATTCATGCCCAGCATTATAGAGGGGGTGCTAGTTAGACTGGGACGCTGATGGTATGAGAAATAGTTTATGGAATCTTGGCGTTGGGAATCGTGTGTATGAGTATGCGGGTGGGAATAACGATGTGAATTACCAGACATCATTAAGGGTGGATGACTAGAAGAAATAGAAGAAGAAGTTCCCACGGTAGGTGAATTAGATGCATGCATCCAAGGTTGTGTAATAGTGGACATATAATGAGGACTGGAATGAGCTCCTTTAGAGCTCATCGTTGACGAGGTCATAAATGCATGGCCGGGCATATTCTGTCGATACTCTGTATGCACTGGCTTAACAATATGCATCGCTTGCCCTTGCTGCTGTTGGTTTGACTGCATATTTGCAGCAGTTGCCATGGGTTGCATGGGCGGTGGCATCAAATGTGTTGGCAATTGATGTGCATAATAACTGCGTCTTATCGATGTATATTTTGGATGTAAGAGAGGAGTTTCTCCTTTTGCATTTTTTACTATATTTCCAGCATGCTGTTGAAATTGAGCACTTCCACGCGTTCTATCACCTGTCACACCTAACAGAAGAATTTCATTTTTGCCTGGATTAGCTTTTTTCAATTTGGCATCTATTAAAGCTTCTGAAACTTCGTCCAGCTTCTCTTTATCTTTTTCTGAATCCGCCCAGTATTTAACTCGATCCAAGGTTGGGGGACTGTAATCAAATGTGGGATCATTTTTCAATGGATCGCCTCTGCCCACAGGACGCCATTCATTGTTATTGTAGTCGACTCGTGGGGAAAAATTGCGCACTTTAAAAAGAAAAATAAAAAGTTTAAGTTAATAAGTTTGCTATGGTTGTTACATGAATGTTAAAATTTATTATTTAAAAAAGGAAAAAATATACAAATACAATGTGTAGGAAGGGTTATATACCGCACCTCCACTCGGAGACCCATTTGTTTCCATTGTGATACAAATACAATACTCTACTAATTTCTGGGCTAAGCCCAGCGATTTTTTCTTTTTCCTCAATATAAAACTAATGTGATTTTCTTTTCTACAAAAAAATACCACCTTATTAAAAATCTTTTGTTAAAAAAGATCTTTATGCAATTGAATATATAAATATATTTACAAACTATTCTTCAATTTCTATCAGTGTGCTAAAGCTGCAGTTGTGTTCATGTACATATGTATATCATGCCTAATCTGTTGCTTGAGTGGCATGAAATGTACACCTGCTTCTATCAAATAGTGCAACATTTATTTATTTTTTTTTATATTAAATCATAACTTGATAAAGTGTTAACAAATGTTTGCCGCAAACATCACCACCGCCGGTACCGTCATAACCTTATATCATCACCAATAAGAGAGCCACCTTCATGGATGCTGTTTTTTCTTCTTGGTAAATGTAGCAAGTAGTCAGTCAGTCACTCACAAGTTGTAAGAAGTTGCATGATTGCAGTGTTGCCACAAAATAGTTTTTAAAATTTCCCCCAAATTACCCAGTTTGAAATTTCGAAAATTTACGTGAACAAACCTAATACAACTGTTATCCATGTGTATGTCAAAGTGTATGTACAACACAGATATGCTTGGGAGAACACGTCATTCGGACTAGACTTGAGTCCAACAGGTTTTTTGAACTGGTTCGTTCATTTGGACAAAAGTCCTGTCAAAAATATCAATGTAAATTAAATGGGTTTGAAGCAACTTTTGATTAAAACGCTCTCAAACTAGTTCAAAAAGAATTGTTGGATACAAGTCTAAGTCAGTAATTTTAGGCATAAATGTGTCATCAAACTTAAGGAATTTAAATGTGTTTGAGAATAAATTTGAGCATAGGTTTGTGTCCAAAATGCCCGTTTAAACGAGTTCGACTGAAGTTTACACAAAGATGTGTACCAAGCAATTTTTGGTTGAATTTATGGCACATTTATCTAAATAAATAATAAAAAAGCGACTACGTGTTCACATCGCATCTCATGCTTACTTGTTCACGTTTAGTTTTAAAGTGAATTTGTTAGACGTATGTGGAGAAATTATATGCGCATAAATCACTGGACTCAGCTCTGTCCATTTCGTTCGAACTCGTTCAGTCAATCATTTAATACACAAACCTATGACCAAACCCATTATACTTGTATGGAAAATTTTTTCCACACAAACCCTTAATCAAACAAATGTCATCTTAATAGTTTTGATTATAAATTTGTGTATAAAACGATCTACTGAAAGAGTTCGATTTAAATGAGTTTGATCATAGATTTTTTGTCTAAGATATACAAATGAACGAGTTCAAAAAAAGTTTACAGAAAGATATGTATCTAAAGCTGGGTCCAACTGGTTCGACCTCGTTCAGTCGGTCGACAAACCTGTTATCAAACCCATAAATTTAATGGAATTGATCACGAACGAACAAGTTGGGTTCAGCTATACAAATCACACTTACAAACCATAAATAGGCTTGTGTTGAACTCGTTCTGTATTAGACTGTTGTCTAATTGGCTTACTAGTTCAATTTTGACGCAAACCTACGATCAAAGCCATATAATTTAAATGGGTCTATTGAACGAGTCCGACCCAACTCTAGATCAAACTCATGTAATTTAGACTTGGATCTAGACTTAGATCGAACTCGTTCACAGAGTTCATTTTTGACATAAACCTATGATCAAATCCATCTAATTTATATGGGTTCGTCACAACCTTATGATCAAAGCCATATCATTTAAATGGGTTTAATCATCAGTTTGTGTCAAAAATGAACTAATGAACGAGTTCGATTTCAATTAGAGTTGCGTCCAGCCGCTCTCTTTGAACTAGTTCGATCGTGTTCGAATCAAAAGTTGTTTCAAACCCATTTAATTTACATTAGACTTGGGTGGAATTCGTTCACTAGTTAATTTTTGCCACAAACCAATGATCAAACACATTTAAATTATATGGGTTTGATCAGTGGTTTGTGGAAAAAATTAACTAGTGAACGAGTTCGACCCAAGTCTAATTTACGTTGACATTTTTGACGAACAGGTCTTTTGAACTAATCTCAATCTATTCAGTAGACTTGGGTCAAACTCGTTCCTAGTTCATTTATGACACAAACCAATGATCAAACCCATTGGTTTGACACAAACCTATGATAAAAATACATATTATTTAAATGGGTTTGATGATCGGTTTCTGTCAAAAATGAACTAGTGAAGGAGTTCGACCCAAGTATAATGTAATTTGAATAGGTTTGATCACCGGTTTGTGGAAAAAACGAACTAGTGAACGAGTTCGAGCCAAGCCTAATTTACATTGACATTTATGAGGAGGTTCGTATCCAACAGATCTTTTGAACTAATCTCATATAACATGAATGGGTTTGATCATTGGTTTGTATCAAAAATTTAAACAACTTTTGATTCAAACGCTCTCAAACTAGTTCAAAAAGAACTGTTGGACATAAGTCTATATTCAGTAGACTTGGGTCGAACTCGTTCACTAGTTCATTTTTGCCACAAACCAATGATCAAACCCATGTAATTTAAATGAACTAGTGAACGAGTTCGACCCAAGTCTGTGATTAACACTCACACCAAAAAAGCTTTTTCACAATCATAATCATTTACTCGCGGATAATAAAAAATCAATTATTCTCCAAATTATTAACCGCAACTGTAGAATTACCTCCACTTTGGCAACACTTTTTGCTCTGTGACGTTACTATTTGTATTCACCGTCAACATTTTTATGTCGAAGTTTGTCTATCTATCTGTCTATAAAAAAACTAATGTGTTGGCTTCTGTACGGGTATGAAGTGTTTATATTTGTTTTTATATGTAAGTATGTACTCGTATGTTATGTGTGTGTGTGTGTCTGCACTACTATGGTGTCTGGCTACAGTCTGAGCAGTGTCTAGTTTTAAGACAAATTAAACTGATTTAATAATTGGTTGAATATTTATACACTTGTAAAGATTACAAGATCAGATTTTCGTTAACAACTCTGCTCTATTTAAAAAGTAATTTGATCATATAATTGCAGTTTTGAGTAAGGTTTTTATTTAATTTTTGTAATATGTTATAAATTAAATATATAGGGTGTTTTTTTAAGAGGTATAGAACTTCGAATTGAAATAACACACAAGAAAATCGCTTTAATGTCCATCAATTTGGCTTTATTGGAAGGATACTTTTATGCCATTAATGTTTAAATATGATTTCGGGCATGTGGCCGCCGCGGCTGGCTCGAAAAAAGCCAATTCTACAGGTCCAATTTTCAACCACTTTTTCGAGCATATGGGGCCGTATGTTGGCAATAACGCCACGAATGTTGGCTTCCAAGTCCCCTAACGTTTCTGGTTTGTTGGCGTAGACGAGCGACTTCACATATCCCCAAAGAAAATAATCCAATGGTGTCAAATCACACGATCTTGGTGGCCAATTGACAGGTCCATTCCGCGAAATTATGCGCTCATCGAATGTTTCCTTCAATAAATCGATTGTGACGTGCGCTGTGTGGCATGTAGCGCCGTCTTGTTGGAACCACAACTCATCCACATTCATGCCATCCAATTCGGGAACAAAATAGTCGGTTAGTCGGCTCCAATTGCTGTGCACGGTGGCGAATCGATTCATTCGGGTCCTCTTCAACACTTTGCTCTACAGCGGCAATTTTTTCTTCGGTGCGCACTGTTCGACGTCTCTGCGGATGCGTATTATCACATAGAGTAAACGTAGTGCGAAAACGATCCATGGTTAACCGAATTAATTGCTCTGATGGACGATTATGTCGACCATAAAATGGACGGAGCTAGCGGTAAACTTCGCGAACTGAACCATTATTTTCGAAATAAATTTGCACGATTTGCAAGCGTTGTTCTTTTGTCAACCTGTTCATAATGAAATGGCAAACCAAACTAAATATTAATCACTTGACAGCTGACAAAATGGCCGCCAGTTAAAAAAGTGATGCCAACTTAAAGTTCTATACCTCAATAAAAAACACCCTTTATATAGGTATATATAAATAATTAATAACTACTCGTAACTAACCATACATATTTTTAAAATTTTTTGGTTTTCAGTTTGAATTGCACTGTCAGAGTTGTCAAGTTAAATTTATGTTAAAAAGCTTTCTAATATTACTCAAGAGTAGTTGTATTAAAGTTTACCAAACTGTCTCAGTAATGGGTGTTTATATTTTAATCGAATCGGTATTAAAAATTCACGATAGCCCAATTCACAATCTTGTGCAAATTGTCTTGCATCGTTGCATGTACAAAATGTTATAGTATATTGATACTCACCACTAAGAATTGTTAAGTGGTGAGTATCAGTATACCATACCATTAAGCACATGCTATTATGATGAAAGTAGAGCTGGGTCCAACTCGTTCAATCGTTCATTTTTGCCACAAACCTATGATCAAACCCATTTAAATTACATGGGTTTGATCATAGGTTTGTGGAAAAAATGAGATTGAACGAGTTGGACCCAGCTGTAGCTGCAAGACCATTTGCACAAGATTTTAAATTGGGCTGATATATTTAAATATAAATTTAATAAAAAAAAAAATAAAAGTTTTAAATATTTTTCCCACTGTGCAGTAACTAAGAAAATAAATAAATAAAAAAAGGTATACAACATTTACACATACAGTTGATAAATTATTCGCTACCAAAACCAGACAAATCGCTTTCCATTTTCATTTTAAACGATTGACTGAAATGACAATGATGTTGCACAAGCAAAATTAAAAAAATATTGTTAAAGAATGCAAGTTGAATTTTAAGATTTGAGAAACTATAACTCTGGGCTATGCCGCCGCGTGTACATATTATGCTGGGAGAAAGAGTTAAAGCTTTATTTATCGCTTACACGTTACTCTCATTGAAGCTCTAGTCATGAAATAAAAAAATTCCTTGATCTATATTTGAAATGAAAAAGCTTCTCACATAATCCTTTAGCTTCCTGAGGATGAGCCGAACTTAGGTTTTACAGGCTGGCAGTTGCACGAGAGCCGGCTTAGGTTGGACATGGGAACCGTTTTTCTCTTCATCATCGCATCTGCTCGTCACTAAACCAATCTGAGATTTTTACAAATAAATTTATTTTTCTCATGTAGCATTCCGATATTTCGAAAAGCTTATGGAAAACGCCCTTTTAACAGCAAGAGTATGACACTAACGGAGTAGGTGTTCAACCATTTTCTCCTCCTCCACCATCGTTCCAAACATCAGTATAGGCTTGTTCAATATAGGCCATTTAGAATTTTTCCATGTTTTCCCTGTATCCTTCCTTATCGTATTTAAAGCAACCGCTGCCTTGTTGACTCAGCTTGGTCATTGAGGTGAGGCCATGTAAGCTTAGAGTCAAGGCATGTATATTCCCAAATATTTCGCGTTGTTTGACAGCTTAAGTTCTATTTCATTTAATTTTGGAAGTGTAAATGTTGGTATCTTGCACTTTTTCGTGTAGAGCACCAGATACATTTTCAGCGGGTTTACTCTTAGGCTGCTTTCCGAATAATACTAAGTAATGCTTGTATTCTTTGTGGCAAGTAGAGTTGTGTCCAAAAGCTTTTTTGAATTAAAACGAGTTGTTGGACACACATGTCCGGTCAAAAACGTCAATGTAAATTAAATGAGTTTGAAACAACTTTTGATTCGAATGCGAATAAACTAGTTCAAAAAGAACTGTTTGACACAACTCTAGTGACAGTAGACTTAGGTCTACACTTGTGTCAAACAGTTCTTTTTGAACTAGTTCGTTCAGTTGGACACAAGTCCGGTCAAAAACATCAATGTAAATTAAATGGGTTTGAAACAAATTTTGATTCAAACGCTCTCAAACTACTTCAAAAAGAACTGTTGTATACAAGTCTACTAGGGTCGAACTCATTCACTAGTTCATTTTTGACACAAACCTATGATCAAACATATTTAAATTAAATGGGTTTGATCATAGGTTTGTGTCAAAAATGAACCAGTGAACGAGTTTGACCCAAGTCTAGATGACACGGTTTTCGAGATGATGTTGTCTTTAGATTTGGGTCGAACTCGCTCATTAGATAATTTGACTAGACTTGTGTCTAATAGCCTTTTCACACTTACTCACATCTTTCATCTTTCAACAATTTAGCAAGATGATAACATCTTCCCATAAGAATTATACAGGGCTGAATGTTTAACATCTTTCAACATCTTCAAAATATGTTCCTATCTCACTTTGTTCCATTCAACATCTTTCGATTATTTTAGTGTCATCACTAGAAAAAATGTATACAACTATATACATACATGCATACATACTATAAAAATGTATACATATGTATGTATGTATGTATATCTACATATGCATGTACATATGTACAAAGCTACATTTTGGAATATCTTTCCCAAAAAAAGATCCGTAATTACTCTAAGATTTTATTATATACATATGTATGTATATGTAGGCATATATTAAAATGTGTTATATATTTTTCCAAATCGAAATATGTAAATTACATAAAAATAGTTGCAAATGTCTACGCAAAATCTTTGCGGATAAAATTTTTAATATATCTTTATCATCATTGTCCGCTGTCATAATTTCTACATAATTTCTAGCATTATTTGTTTCTGCTCCTCAGGAGCCAGCAATTAAATCAATTTCTACTGAATTTTTAAATTGCATTTTATTATTTAATTATTAGTTGCTCACACTCGTAAAAATAGTATTATAATACATGACAGATGAAAGATGTTGTAATGTGAACAGGTTTTTTCAATTTTCAACATATTCCACGCATTCCTCAAAGATGTGAGTAAGTGTGAAAAGGGTATAACAGTTCTTTTTGAACTAGTTCGTTCAGTTGGACACAAGTCGGGTCAAAAACATAATTGTAAATTAAATGGGTTGGATTCAAACGCTCTCAAACTTGTTAGAGCTGGGTCCAACTCTTTCATTCGTTCAAAAATAACTGTTGGACATAGACTTGGGTGGAACTCATTCACTCTTTAATTTTTGCCACAAACCAGTGATCAAACCCATGTAATTTAAATGGGTTTGATCACTGGTTTGTGGCAAAAATGAAAGAGTGAATGAGTTCGACCCAAGTCTAGTTGGGCACAAGTCTATTTTTGAGATAAACCTATGATCAAACCTATGTAATTAAAATAAGTTCGTTCATACTAGACTTGGGTCGAACTTATTCCTGTGTAATTCAAAAGGTTTTGATCATAGCTTTGTGTCAAAAACGATCGACTGAATGAGTTCGACCCAAGTCTAGATCAACATACGATCACGACTCAAGTCTAGTCATCAGCATATGCTACAGTTTTGTACATCGTAGTTGGAATCTAACTCCGTGAGAGGAGAATTCATAGCAAGCTTACACAAGAGAGGAGATAAAATAAACAAGCGATTGTACTTTTATGTGTTTTTTTATAATGAAGCTTTTTGGTAAAATTCTCTTTTGGCAATTATGAAGTTTGTCTTGATAATTGCTTAGGTTTGGCTGTTATCCATGATTGACTTAGTTATTCGATTATTTATTTATTTATTGATTATTTTATTAGTTTTCGTTGTCTATCCATCAATATAAGATTGTTTCATGCCGCTGGTTTCCAATAATACTGTTTGTTAGTGTATAAATGATTAAGCCGTGTAGTCAATCATTCGTATTTATATACATATGTATGTAGTTTGAATTTGTTAAATATGCTTTGAAATAATGTCAAAATCTCTAACCAAATAACTGTTGATATTTCTACGTGCCCTTTCATCTGACCATCCGTATTGGTTATTTATTTTGTTTTTTATTTTAACTTTGAGTGGTTGATTGACCATCAAAACTGATATTGTTGGCATTGTCTTGAAATATCCATTATTCGTTTAAAAGCTTTAAGTTGTAGTATTTCAATTTTGTGCTGTTTTGCCAAGTTTAACCTTAAGCTTCTAAAGAGGGGCAAAAAAAAAAAAAAAAAAAAAAAAAATAAAAAAATCCGACAAGAAAATTTAATCATCATTATGCGAAGTTTGTTGTTATCGTTAGCGAGCAAAACACAAATTTGTGGGGTTTCTTGCTTTTTGCATATGAGAAGAATTTTGTTTAACTTATATTGATTTCCATTTGTGATCAAGATTTAGGATAAGTATTTTTTTTGTTGTTTGCTAACGCTTATAGTAAGTATATCAAGCAGTCTACTGCACACAAAAATTTTTTTTCCTTTAACACTTTAAGTTAAAAAAAAAATACAAATAATCCCTTAAACATTTATTTGAGTCAATTAAAATTTAGTTTACAAATGTGATTTATTAATCAGAATCATCGGCAAAGTAAAATAACTAATAAAACGGGTTTGAAATTTAATACGCCTCATTGACACCAGAGGCGCTGCAACAAAGCTGTAAAAGAATGAAGTTTTCCTCTATATCTTCCTTCAGCACCTGTCTTCTCTATCACTGTCCCTTTCCTAAAGAAGGTAACACCTAGTAAAAGTAGTAGGCATTTATTGCCTAGGTGTTACTTCTCTTAAAAAAATTAATTAAGTCAATTCAAGTTTTATTTAAAAATTAATTAATTAAAAAGTTTATTTGACTGAATTATATTTTTGATTGATTATACATATGTATTTTTTTCAACTAAAAGAGGTTATACGAGAAACATTTTGAAGGGATGAACGGATGATTTTTGAATTTTTCTAAATTTGGTTGTACGTTTCACAGGACTTCCTGTAAGATTGTACTTACATTGCCCGATGTTCCAGCAATAACTTGTACTTGTGTTTCTTTCATATGTCTGATATGACACCAACATCGAAAAAGCTTTAAATTATCTAAAAATAAATTTTGTTTCTGTAAAAATGTAAAATAAATAAAAATTTTTCAATAAAACGAGTTCCTAGTAAGAAAAGAAGATGACAACCAGAGAATGACAATGAGTACTCAAAAAAATATGCATACATAAGCGTATAATCATAATTGTAGCCCAAAAAATTCGTACGCTCATATTTTTTCTCTCGAGCAACTATGACTATAGCCGATTCCAACATACAATACCATCTCTTCTTCGTTTACGCAAAAGAATCAAATACGCTACAACTAAAAATAAAAAAAACACATGCATATCAAACGTATTGACTCTCTCTCTCTCTCTCTCTCTCTCTCTCTCTCGTATACTTATAGTCTGAGTATGCTTACACCCAGATTATGGGTATTTAATCGAAAAAAAAAACACATTCGCCAGCGTATAAACAAACAAATTCGTGTACCATATTATAATATGGAATGGATAATGTGTGGGTGTGCATGTGGCTGTTTGAAAATATGCTTTATGTGTGTGTAAATAACATATTCCTGTATATACGCATGTGTAGCCGATGAATAGGTGGAGTATTTTTGTACTCATGCGTGTGATTGTAGCTCACACAGTCTATAAATTTTACTCGTAATTTTAATTTAAAAAATGTGAATAAACATAGTTGTTGGATGTATAATATATACATATGTATATACATATGTATACATACGTATTCGGTTCAAAATAAATGCATGTGTTTGCATATGAGCCTGTTTTTTTATTTTTAGCTGTACAATGCGTACAGTTGTTGTTTGGTGGCCAATACTAAAATCGTACTTAAAACGACACTTTTGTCATTCTCTGATGGCAACTAGGCTTGAAATCTATGATCAAAAATGCAAAAAATATCATTTAAAAATTATAAGACACTGACAATATATCGAATAATAAATTTCTTAATTATTATAAGATACTAACATACGTATCCGAAAGAAAAATTCATTTATATTTCAAGTGTGCTTCAGTCAGCATTTATGTTGCAGAATATGAATACTTTAACCGCTAAATTGCGTGAAATTATAACTCATTTCTTGCTTAGTACCTTTGCATCGACTTTATTCCATTTTTTCAAAAACAAAACAAAATTGTTCTAAAAAACTATTAATGCACACTTAGTATTTAAATATTTGTCTACAAAACTGCATCATATGATTTTGAAAATTAAGTGTTTGGAAAATTGGAATTTTGACACTAAAATCCCACTGTGCGTTGAGGCAATCGCATGATGCTCTCGAAAAGTCATTAAAATCCATAATTTCAATCCTGCTTACCTCACAGACAGCGTTTCTTAAACGATTTAAATATCAAACCGCTTTTGTTGCAAAACCCTTGATGTCATTATTATGCTTAAAAGATTTTAATGCAAAAGCAATTCATTCCAATGTTCCAAAAACATGGAAGCTCCTCCATAATTTTAAAAACACTTTTTTGCAATGTTGGAATTGCAAGGCATCATCCATCGTGTTTGCAAGAAAACGATATAAATCAATAGTATATCCTCCTGAGAATTGCAAATGAACTCAAACAAAAATGTTTTAAAATGACAATCTAACAAGACAGGTCGGCACAGCAGTAGGCATTTTTTTTATTATTGTTGTTATTGTTGTTGTCTATTTGCAGAATGTTAACATTTAACAAAACTTGATGGCCATAGAAATTGGAATTATACGTGTGTTGGCAAAAAAAAGCAAAAAAAAAAAATAAATAAATACTCGTACAAAACGATAAACACGTACAGAGATGATGTTGAAGATGACGATGAAGTGATGGTAATAATGGAACAGCGTGTGTCACCGATGACAGTTATGATTGTGGCAATAAGATTGTTTTTAAGTAAATTGTTTAAAACAACAAAGTGTTATTGTATATATTGAAAATTAATGTTGCTGTTGCTGTTGTTATTTTATTTATTTTTTAATTTTGTTTGTTTGTTATGAGACATTTAGAGAGAAAAGTGTTCAAATTAAAGAAAACCACACACATTCAAACAATATTTCACTGCATCTATGTACATTAGGGCGTTTCACAAAAAAAAAAAATTTTGCAACTCTTGCAGCGGAATATTAAAGTTTGTGATCTAAAAGAATTTCGAAAATTTTTTCGGATTTTTTGAAGATGGATAACGGGGTCGCTAAAATAGATTTTATCAAAAATATGAGGTTATGGAGAAAAAATTTTTATATTATTTTTTTCTGGTGCTTTTTGTTAATACAAATAAACGATTCTCTTCTTAATAATCCGATCCCACGACAAAAAAGTTATTGGTGTGAAAAATTATTATATTAAGGACCACTTTGATAGTTTTAAAAGTGAAAAATAATTTTTCCTAGATTTCAAACCTCGATATGAGTTAGAAAGATAATTTAGATACCTTTATTTTGGTATATATATATAAGTTTATATCTTACTTGTGAAAAAATGTTGAAAAAATAAAAAATAGACAAAAAAAATAATTTTTTATTTTTAAATTCACACTATTTGAATTTTAAAATATTTGAAGTAGCCCCTTTTTAAAATGTAACAAAATATACAAAAATAAAAATATTTCGGACTATTTGAATTTTGCGATACTTGAAGTCGGACTTCTTTAAAAGTAGGAATTTGATGATTTTGTTTCTGCAAAGAAAAAACTAGAAAAACTATGTGTTGTGAATGATTTATCAGAAAGAGGCGTGGCGTCAGCTACAATATGTAACAAAAAAATTGCAACGAATGAGGATGATTTTCAAAACTTATTGATTAGCGTTGATAACAATCGAGAAATTATACGTAATGTTAACAAAAATTTCATTGAAAAAGCTGTTAAGAAACCAATTTGAAAATTCTTCCACGGTTGTTCCACATTTAATGTTTAATGTATTGTATTTTTTTAGATACAAATTTACTTTTTAATTTTAATTTGTTCATTAAATATGTTGATTTTGTTTATTTAATATCTTTTAATTTTGTATGGGAATACAAATATATTGATGAATTGAATTTTTGATATTTTTATTAAAGCAATGTATTTTAGATGTTTTTTTTTAGTTAACTAAGAACGAAACATAATGAAATTCTTTTAATTTTCATAAAATTTGATAAATAAAAAAATTTTTCTCAAACTTTAATTTTTTTCTTATATTTTTCCAACAAGTTAAAATGACTCTATGTACCGAATGAAAGGTAATTTAAAGACCTTTCTAACGCATCTTACATCTTGAAAAAATGTTGAAAACTTTTCAAGTTATCGAGGTTTGAAATCTAGGAAAAATAATTTTTCACTTTTAGGACTATCAAGGTGGTCCTTAATATAATAATTTTTCACATCAATAATTTTTTTGTCGTGGGATCGGATCCTTAAGAAGATAATTGTTTAGTTGTATGAACAAAAACTACCAGAAAAAAATAATATAAAAATTTTTTCTCCATAACCTCATTTTTTTTGATAAAATCTATTTCAGCGACCCCATACCCATCTTCGAAAAATCCAAAAATTTTTTCGAAATTCTTTTACATCACAAGCCTTAATATTCCGCTTCAAATGTTGCAAAAATAGCAAAAAACGCCTTTGGTGAAACGCCCTAATGTACATACTCGTATGTATATTTACAGCAAATAGAAATTTCATTAAAAAAAATATTAAAACAAATAATACAAATAAGATGAAATCCTTGCATAATTGTTGTAACAATAAAACTACTTTCTACTATTTTTGATTAAAAATATATATAAAATGAAATAAAACTGAAACTAAAACTATTTCTCTAATAGGATTTGATTTGATTTGATTGCAGTGCGATTGTATGTATGGTTTGTTTTATTTTATTTCTCTATATTTAATGCAAATCTTAATTTAAATTTCATTTTTTAAATTATAATAATTTGGAAAACAATTTGCAATTATCGTTAATATTTCATTATAATTATGTATGATGAAAAAATTATGCAGAATTAGCAAAAATTTTGATGTAATTTGTGTTAAATATAGTCTTTTAAAGATTGTAATAATTTTTTGTGTTCAAAAGTTTTGTTTTGAAAATTTTGAAAGAAGTTAAAACAAAAAGCTACCAACTCTATCAATTTTTCATTATTTTACTTTGTGTTTATTACTTCGCCGTGCTTTATTAACAATTTTGCAAATTTAATTTTTTCTTGAGAGCTTGTAGCTGCCGTTTGGTTCCATTTAACCAAAAGTGGGCGAAATCTCGCCCACTAACATGTAATATATAATTTTGTGTACATATGTATGTGCTTCTCTACCCAACGCAATCTGACGAAACTTTGCATACATCATGGACTATCGCAATTAAAATAATATTTTTAATGATCATTAAAAGAACCGAACGCTTCTTACGAAACTTGTTAAGCACTTTGACCTCCTACAATGACACATCGTATGTGGTAAAGTTTGTGGGTCACACCCATCAAAACTTTATTTAATATATTGTATGCTTCAATTCAATAAATTTTAACGAAACATTCTTTGAGCTTTTGCAAGGACACTCATAGTTAGAGAAGTGGGTTTGGTCATGTCCATTACAATATTATATTTTATTTTACGAAATTCTACTCAATCGAAACTTTGCATGCATCTTAAGCGCTTATAATGAGTTTCAGAAAGTGGGCAGTGATACGCCCATTATAATTTACCATTAATATTTACGAGTAGGTATGTAGCCAGCGGATTCATACGAAACTGGTATAAGAAAAAAAGGCAGTATGTCGATTTACATGTATTATTGTATTTTAAGGCTACACATGCGTATGTGCAGGGCTATTTTATTTACACATACACATTAAAGCATGTTTTCAAACATTTCATTTTGTATACATAAATGTATGTATATAGTGGCGAATGATGAATAAATATCCCGAGTATCATGCGTATTTTTTTGTCAGATTAAATATCCATAGTCTGAGTAAAAAAATACTTGGACTATAAGTATGAGGGAGAGTGAATGTGTCATAGTTGCCTGAGAGAAAATATGTATGTGAGCATACGACTTCTTTACGCTACAGTTATGAAATTAAAATTAAATTAAAATTTTTTACATGTGTATGTACATATTATTATTTTTTTGAGTACAAATGTCTTCCAACAATAGTTCTACGAAAATATTTTCAAAAAAGCATTCATATTTTCCATAAGCTCTAAACATAACACAAAAGAACACCAATTAAAACACATTTTATTTTGCAATATCTCAATACGTCTGGTTGTCATAAATATGTAATCAAAGTCAAGATAAACAATTTTACAAGTCAAAGGTGAACAACTGTGGTGGCACCCGACATTCTAGCCCATCCTGTGCTCACAAATCTCATTTTTTAAATCATTGGTCACCCAATCTACGATTTTTATTGAAATTATCTGCCAATCGAACCAGTAGCTTACAAAAATTTTCGTGCATATAACACATAACACATCGATTTTAATGAATGGTCGAGTCGAACTCGTTCACTAGTTCGAACCAAGTCTATGAAATATAACTCGATTTGCTTCGAAAACAAAAAAAAATTTTCTATTAGGTAGATTTTGTAAAAATTTCGTTTCTAAGCGTTTTAAATTTGTATGAAAAATAAATAACGAAAATTACTTTCAAAAATATTTTTTCCGTGCAAATTTCAAAACGAAAAAAAAAACGTTTCTATTTACAAAATTTGCCTTTATACTTATTATTTTATTTTCTACTCATTATATCGGCATTCCAATAAGCAATTTTGCTTGAAAGCAAGTGTAAAAAAGTGTTATTCAAGCAACACAATCAATTGTCAAGGGTTGAATTATGCTTGATTTACACTTTAATTCAAAAGCATTCTCCATTGAAAAGGGAACTTAAATTCAAATCGAACAATTCACTTGTAGTACAGTTTAATTCAAGCCTTGAATTATACTGCCATTGAGCCTTGTATTACAGTTGAATTCAAGTATATTTCAAGCTTCAAAAAATGCTTTCAAAATAGAAAGCAAAATGCAATTCCTAATAATAATTTTCTGCACATCTGCCTTCGCTATTGTTTTCACGATTTTACTCACCTTTATTTTCCAAATTAAATTTTTTATTTATTTATTTTTAATATTTTCATCACAATTTCAGTTTCAATAATAAATAAATTGCGTATTTGACCATGTTTGAACATATATATATATCGTCAGCTAAAACGCAAACGGCCCTAACTAACAAAAAATCCAAAATCGCTTTTTTGGTTGATTCTGATGCATTGCATCAAAATACACAACCACAAAAAAATTTAGACTTGTCTGACCAAAATTAGCGATTTTATTGGCGAAAAACAAACGGCCCTATCTACAAAAGTGTTTATTTGATAAACGCAAAAAGACTTAAGTGATCGTTTATATGGGCAAAAATAAAGAAATAAATATGCTATTTGAATTCGTTAACTTGATTAAAACTGCACGTAAAGAGCCATTCCGTGAAGTGCATATCTGTAAAATCAACTGAATTTAGAAACTACATTATTTTTAAGGAAAAAATCCTCAATATGATGCACGTTGGCATACGAACAAACAAAAACTATTTATTTTAAAACTAAGATCGATGACAATTATGCCCAGCTTCCACCAAGAACTGAAAACAAAATCAATACTGTTTTACTTCCGAAACTGCATAAAGAAAGATTGAAAATTTCTAAAAAGAAGTAGCAGCACCTGCAGGATCTAAAGCCACTACTACCAAAAGATTGTAATTTTTTCTATGATAGCATACCCTTTGAGAATTAATTCATATTTTCTAAATTCATTCTTCAATTCTTGAAAGTTTTTAAATGAAGTATTTTTTTGTTTAATTTTAATGAATTTACTTTTTAAATAAATTAATATATAATAAAAATGTTTATAATTAAAATAAATGATAAAACTATTTTGCCTTAAAGTTTAGATAGGGCCTTTGATTTCAGAAAACTAAGGTACAAAAGGACCTAACTAACATAGCCATTCAAATATCACAAAATTTGATTTTATTCTGCCAGAAATCAATTTGTCACATCTTTTTTAATAATTCTGGTGAAAATCATGCTGATAGGGCCGTTTGCGTTTTAGCTGACGATATGTATGTTGTTTGATTTTTTATTTAAAAATATTTTCAAACTTGAAAATTACTTGAAAAATGCTTAAACTCAACTTTGTTTCCAGTTAAATTTCAAATGTTTAAATTTAAATTTTTTGAGTGCTTATTGGGTTTTATTCCCATAAAAAAACTTCTGTCTGGTAACACCAGACTTGTTGTGTTTACAACAATTTTCCTAGGTTTGCTAGTGCACAGCTGCCTTGATTTCCATATGAAAAACAAGCTTACCAGACTTTACACATACATACATACATACATACATACATACATACTTGTGTTAAACCAAACGTGCGATCTTCATTCAGCACATAAAAAAATGAGATGTGCAATTTTGAACTCACAAGTGATTTAAAAACTTTGCGTTTTTCAACACATGTCATTTTCGCCAAAACTTCAAGCCATACTAGCAGTAAAATTAAAAAATCTATTTGGATATATTTTATTGGACTAAATAAGAAGGTATAACGCAATACCTCGTAAATTAATTTCTAGGCATTGGAGTTCATTAATACGATATACAATTGGGGGATTCAAACCGTGGTTTTAAGTGTTGTAGTGTCATAATGTGTATTGTCATCCGGTTTTTAAATTCTTGTTTCGCGGAAAAAACGAAAGCAAAAACAATTATATTAAAATAATTTTTGAATCCTCAAAATGTATTTATTTAAATTAGCAGAATAAGTGTTGACCTTATGTTATCGCTTTTGCTTAAAATTACTCATGATTAACTAAACAAGTAACTAACTAATAAATGTATTATTTCTATCTAATAGTTTAAGTTAAGCTCAAACAAAGATGCATACTAAAATTGTATCTGCGATTGTATGTAGTTTTGTTTTTTGTGTCCATAATATGTAGTTATTTAATTTTTTTTTCTAGTTATATCCAATATATTGGCACCTAAACTTATGCCACCTGCTCAGTCATACATACCTGTTACATCTTGTTGCTGTGGTCCATTGCTCTTATCTTCTGGTTGCAGTTGCAATGTTGATTTCAATTGCTGCTGCTGTTGTTGTTGTTGCTGGTGCTGCTGTGTGGCCTCTGCATAATGCAACCATGTGTTGCTGCCACTAAATGAAGCCAATATGAGGCATAATAAAAACCACAACCATTGTATCATAACAATATTCAATTTGTTGCGATCGGTAATCATTGCTGTCAGGGGATCTGTAAATATACAAATTGACAAAATTATTACATTGAAAATACATAAGTCTGTCTCTCTTTCTCTCTCTCATTAATGCTTTTATTAAAGAAACTTGGTGAGAAGAGTGATAAATAAAATAAAATTTATAATTATGTATTCTTATTTTATAAGTACCAGATAATTTTTAAATAGGGCCTCTATGGAAATTCTGGCGCCTCGAAAATGATTTCTTTGATATGTCATAGTAGAACTTTGTTTCCTCATGCTAAATGCTAACGCAAAATCGATTAACGCACAATATCGATTAACTTTTGTCCATACAAATCGACCTGCTCTAATATAAATATATCCTTTTTGATTACAAGATCAAGCCCCTCAATTTTGAATAATATAGAAATTATGACTTTGTAGTGCACATATGTATATTTTTTTTTTACCGAATAATGTGTTTATTTAACTTAAATTGTTACAGCCTTATTTATAAAAATAAATTCAGTAAAGTGCGACTTTCACCCGCGCACGAAGGGTTCCGTACGGACACTAGATATGTAAATTCAATACAAACTTTAGCCTATATAAAATATAGTTTTGGATTTTTTTTTTCGTTTTCGGAATTTTTTCGTTTTTGGGTTTTTTTCGGTTTTGAGCGTTTTTTTTAGTTTTGGCGTTTTTCGCGTTTTTTCGGTTTTGGCGATTTTTTTAAGTTTTGGCGCTTTTTTTTAATGAATGAGTTTTTTTCTCGTTTTGGCGTTTTTTTTCGATTTTTGGCGTTTTTTTTCGATTTTTGGCGTTTTTGCATTTTGGCGATTTTTTTCATTTAGGCGATTTTTTTAGTTTTAGCGCCCTTTTCGCGATTTGGCGATTTTTTTTGGGTTTTGGCGATTATTTCGGTTTTGTCGATTTATTTTAGTGTTAGAATTTTTTTTAATTTTGTCGATTTTTTCATGTAGGAGACTTTTTAAGTTTTGGCGCCTTTTTTAGTTTTTGCATTTTATTCTCGTTTTATCGATTTTTTTCGGTTTTTGGCGTTTTTACATTTTGGCGATATTATTTTTTTCATTTTGGCGATTTTTTGTCATATTTGCCGATTTTTTCATTTAGGCGATTTTTTTAGTTTTGGCGCCTTTTTCGCAATTTCGCGACTTTGTTCGGTTTTGACGTTTTTTTCATTTTGGCGATTTTTTCGGATTTTTCGATTTATTTTAGTGTAAGATATTTTTTTAATTTGGTGCTTTTTTTGGTTTTGGTGATTTTTTTTGGTTATTGGCGATATTTTTTTTGGTTTGGCGATTTTATATTTTTTTTGGAACACCCTTTAATTTTTAACTCTCATGTATTTGTTGTTGTAGCGGCCAAGGTTCTTCACACTGTATCCAAATTTCAGGTCTGTAGCTCTTACGGTTCCTGAAAAAATAGCCTGTGACGGACAGACGGACAGCGTAGCGAAAACAATAGGGTTCCTTTTCACCTTGGGTGTACGGAACCCTAATTTTTAAGGATTTATAAAGGGTTTTAAGAAAAATTTTGTATGAAAATTTGTTTTAAAAACTCTTTATAAAGCCTTAATAATGTTACTTTTTCTTACATTACATTTTTATAGTTCTCATAAAAACACATCGTTTAAATGAAAAATTTTCACGAATCTATGGCTTTAAAATATATTTAAAACACAACAAATTTTAGTGAGAAAATTTATGATTTTGTTTTGAACACAACATAAATTTAAAGTCAACTGTCAACAAACAGCAAATGAAAATAATAAAAAAGAGACTTCTTGTAAAAAAAAAAAGTACACATAAATCAAACAAAAGTTAACATCTACCGAAACTACGAAAGAAATATATTCTCATGTTGAAGTTGAGTTTCTTTAGCACTTTAAAAAAAAACTCTAAACCAAAAAAAAAATTATTTTATTAACAAAAAAACTCCATTTGGACCACAGAAGAAAGAAATTTCACTTTCGTTTTAATAAAAAAAATGGAAAAATATTATAAAGCAGAAGGTTTAGAGGAAACCCCTCTGAGTTAAACAGCAGAAGAAGAAAAAAAAACAAGAAAACCATTCCCTAAGGACATGTTAGCAATATTTTATTTATGCACGATGCCAGAAAACCAAACATCAGACCCACTTCTTCTCCCAACAATTGTCAAAAATTGAAAACAGCCCACCCATGCAATTTGCCATCTTATCTTTTGTATGTGCAGTATTTTCTTTTACTTTTTCGTTTTTTTTTCTTTTTGATCATTTCAAAATAACGATTTAATGATATGTATGGTCTCTTCTCAATTACCTTTACTTTACGTTACCTTTGGTGGCGGTATCTTTTACACACTCACAACGCGCCACCACCGCCAACAACAATAACATTGAAAAAAAAGTTCCCTTTAAGCCAACAATCGCAAATGCACGCACATTTCGATACTGCATCTTCTTTTTATTGAATTTTTTCTTGCGCCAGACTATTACGATCGATCGCCTTCCATGGCCACACAGTGAAAATTGCATATAAACGCCTCGATGATTTTTATAAATGATACGTGCGATTCATATCATTTCTTGCTTTGTTTAATTTTTTTTTTGAGTTTAACTCAAAATGTGTGTAAGCTAAAGACTTCACTTACACCGCCGGAAACTATCTCTTTTTGTAAAGAAGTAATCGCTGCCCAGTAAACACCTCAAAGTTGTAAGTTACAATGGCGCATAGTCATAGTCATAAACAAAGTACACTTTAATGGCCTGTTTCACAATAACGAAAGAAAACTGAAATGAGACTTTCGACTGAAAATTTATATTGAAAACAACAATAAAATATGAAAATTTGTTTTTGTTTTCAATATGAATTGTAAGTCGAAAGTTTCACTTCGTTATTGTGAAACAGGCCATAAGAGTTTATAACCAGTATTGCCATACAAAATACTGGTTTTAAACTCATAAAGTATACTTTGTTTTGACTATGACTATGCGCCAATGGTTTTAACTATTTTAAATTTGAATCAAGATTTGAAATACAAATTTGCATTTATTAGATATTGAGTTTGTTCACAGAATACGCGTTAAATACTTTAAAATGTGCACAGAAGAAAAAGAGATAGAAAAACACTCAAATTGAGGCCTTTCGTTGGCCAAAGTGATAAGTTAAGCGCATTCTATATATTTCTTGAATTGCACTCTACAATCGGAATATTTCAAGATCACTTAAATATATTGGAATAATTTTTTCAGGTGAAGTAAAAAGAAGACTCATATAGAAATCAAAAAATGCCCATATAAGAAAAGGAAATTATTTTAAAATATATTTTTTATGGTACGAAACAATATTTTTACGAAATTTTGAATTTTTTCAGAAAATCTGCTCGTATGTCCGCATTTATGAAAATGCTATCTAAAATTTTGGTTAAACATATTGAAAACTATCTACATTATTAAATGTTATAGTTGAAACTTTCAAAATCTACCGTCACAATATTTTTCTAAGCGCTTAAACACAAAAAATATTTTTAAAATTTGTGTTTTTCGAACACTGCTAAATGTAGGGTGCATGCCCAAAATACAAAATAATTAGCACTTAGCCAATTCTGAATAAATTGTCTTTAGCGTTATGTAGTTTAAAAGAGCATGTATTAAACAAAGTTTTTCACAAAATTGAAAATAATGAAGATACTTTTTCTTAAAAAAAAACATGCCTTTTTCAGGAAAATTTTAAAATTTTGAATTCTTAACCTTTTACCGATTTCAAGAATGCAGATGTTGATAAGTTTTTTTCTAAATTATTTTTATTTAAAATTGAATGCTGTCTTTTAATTTAAAATCCAATAATATACTAAAAAGTTATAGGTGAAATACTAAAAAAGTCATAGCAGAAAAAATTTTTTTGTCTGAAGTCAAATATCTTCTTATCTTATAAGAGATAGGAAAACACATTAAAGGATATTATTTCTTAAAAATTTTAAGCTTAGCTCAAAGCGCTTTATCTCATAAAAATCTGATAATTTTTCTAAGAGTTACAAGGCTTAGAAGTTTTTTTGTGTTCAACTTAGGCCCACTGTAACTCCTGTCCAGCTTAACCCAGAATACTGCCAAGATATAAGTTCAAAGTTTCATATAAATCCAATCAGTAGTTTAGAAGTTCCAGATTTATTACCATTTATTATTTTGCAAAAGTGCCCATTGTGCAATGTGTGTATACGGTGGCGAATGATCAATAAATATCCCGACTATCATGTGTATATTTTTTGTCCGATTAAATGTCCATAAGCATTATCAGACTATAAGTATGAGAGAAAGAGTCAATGCGCTTAAAAGGCACATGCCTTCTTATTTTTAATTGTAGCGTATTTTAGTTTTTCGCGTACATAAAGTAGAGATGCTCCTGTATGTTGGAATATATATATATATATATATATATATATATATATATATATATTTGCGCTACAGTTATAATTATACGTAGTTACTGCATAAATATGTGTATATTTAATCATTTAATCAATAGGTCAATACACTTCAGCCATAATTAGTTTTGAGAAATTAAAAAAAAAACTCCTTATGTTTATAGAAAAACTTTCAAAATGTTATTGAGGAAATTACCTACACAAACGTAATAGGCCAAAAAGCCTGATTCTGATTCCGTTTTTCAGTTTACACTACTTTTTTCAATTAGTTGACACATTGGGCCACAATAAAAGAAATTAAAAGGAAATGAAAAATATTCTTTCTGTCAAAAAAAAACCGACTTCAATGCAAAGATCTGATAAAAGAAGATAAGAAGTACGTGAAATATAAAATTAAATTTTAATGGGCGTGCCTCCATTCAGTTTTTAAATGCAAGATTGCGTGATTTTCAGAGCTTAGGGTGCGTGTTAAGTCTTGTAAAAATCGGTAAAGTAGAACCGGGTGAAATATAATAAATTTTAATAGGCGTAACCCCGCCCACTGCAAGAACAAAAGGTGTTTATAGGTTTCGCAGCAATCAAATAAGTAGAATATCATAAAATTAAATTTAACAAATGTGGGTGTATCCCCGCCCACTTTTTTACAATGAGCCCAATGGGAAGCTATACCCTCTCAGAGAAAAAAAAAGAATTTTTTTTTTAGATTTAGTTGAACTGTAGTGAATTTTAATCAGAAATAATTTCTTATTCGAGCTTAAGTTCAGTAATTTCATTTCTTATTGAATGAAATATTTTTTATTAATTAATGTGAGTTTCTAAAGAAGAGGAGACAAATTAAATTAGACTTTTAAGCTGGGGGAAATACCGATATTTTTCTGTCCAGCAACGCACTTCATCAGCACCCTAGTCTATCTACTTGGGTAGAGATTGTTATTAACATCAGCTATTTAACGTAAATTCTAATGAAACGGAATGTGAGAAATGATTCTTGTTTACAATTATTGATTTACCTTTGGTAAATACATATGTAAGTATCCCTATTCATTTCCCCGGTGCTGATGAAGTGCGTTGCTGCACTATCTCTTCTTTAGAAACTCACATTAATTAATAAAAATATTTCATTCAATAAGAAATGCAATTACTGAACTTAAGCCCGAATAAGAAATTATTTCTGATTAAAATTCACTACAGTTCAACTAAATATAAAAATGTCTCATTTATGTGTATATTTTTTGAGTACTCATTGTTATTCTCTGATGGCCACTACGGCTGTTCTTGACAAAGCACATTATGGACGTCCAACTTTGGGTCAATTGTTGATGGTTTGTAGAATGAACCAGTGACTTCTCTTGGCCCGTTAGGCTATGATCGAGAAGCCTCAAATCGCACTACCTTGGAATTCAATTGACAGGATCATTTTCCGAAATCAATTTTTTTTTAATACCTGTTTTTATTTATTGTATCTTCAAACTTATTGAACTAACAATAATAAGTGTTCAAATCTGAAATCTAAAATATAATTATTAGGCCCGACCAGTGTCGAACATAAACTTAGTGATAGTTATAAATAATACATAAGTATTGATAATCAAAAGGGGGGAAAAAAGTATTTTCAAGCAGCCCCATCTGGAGTGTTGAGTATAAGGGCCCTTGTGTCCCTCTTTTTTAGGCGGATTTGTCCAGTAAAATTCAAGATGTTACGAGGAAGGGGATTAGGATGTGACTCGAGTTTAGTTAAGTATTTGCCTGCGTATCTTGCAAATCAACATATTGTCGAATTTTACTTCCAATAACTCGATGCATTAAACTCTATTGAAAGCACATCTCGTCCGGATCAATGTTATCCATATTAAAAAAAAACAAAATCATTGATCATGGTGCGGTAGTGATCTCCATTGACCGCAACTTAAGCTCCAGCTTAATTTTTCAAGAAATAAGGTATAGCTTGTAAACCGCATTGAATGCTGCATTTAATCAGTTGTGGATTGCTTTCACTCCATTTGTGGCAATTTTTTTTTCTTAAAAAACAACTTCTACAAATTGCGCGAATTGATATCATATCATGATCATATCAAAATGCGCATTACAAAGTTCGCTTAAAAGTTAAAAACACCCTCAGTGTTACGATCGGACTTAAAATCAAAAGTATAAACAACAAAATAGGCCGTATTTTGTGGTTGGTAGAAATTTTTTTGATGTGTGAACATCTATACGCTAGGGCTAAAATTCTTTTTCACAATACAATCACAAATGTTGAGTAAGATGTACACCGCGTTATGAAATCGGTGTGATCTATGTATGAGTGTATTAGTGTTTGAAAGAAGCAACACAAACTTGTTTAAAATATTGTAAATACATATGAATTTGCTGGTTTTTGTTTGTTTTATTTAACTTGATAATTGCTTTATTTTAATTACAATGCGTACATAACAGTAAGAACAGCAACTACTAAACAATGAACAACAGGAATTAAAAATTAAAAAGTAAAAGTAAAGGCATTTACCATAAATGGGCACTTTGCAGTACTACTAAAATTTCAGTAAAAATAATTTTTTAACCAGTAAATTTTCATAATGAAATAATAATATTCATAATTCTAAAATTTGAATGAAAAAAACCTTGCCACTTGCTACAATTTTATTATGAATACGGCCCTACGATTTTACTGGTAATGCAAATTAAATTTCATTATCAGTAAAAATTTACTGAATTTTTTCAGTAATCAGTAAATATACTGCTTACTGCAATTTTTAATGCAGTACATATATACTGCAGTGTGCCCTTTTACTAACCAAATAAGTTAAATAAAACAAACAAAAAAAAAAAAACAGCAAATTCCCATGTGTTTACAATATTGAAAGTTTTGATACTTTTAATTGATGAATTTAAAAAAATATATTAAAAGCATAAGTACTTCCAACTTAAAAAAATTTTTCATTACTAGATGTTTACACATCTCCCCTGTGATCGGACTCACATTGCTTTTTTTTACAACTTTTAGATTACCATTAATTTTCTTTGCATGCGTAACGACAATGAAGTTAAAGTGCAAAATTAAAAAAAATTAATTCATTGATTATAGCTCGAAAAAAATTTTAAATTCAAAATTTGTTAAAATATAATTGGCGGATTCGAACAGTCTCATAATATTTTAAATTATTTTATTATAATTGATTTTGCTTTTGTTTTTTTCTTTTGCAAAACAAAAATTTTAAAGCATTCTGACACAACTATTTTAATAACAATCACTTTCAGCTCGAATTTGAGCGCTTTCTGGGTTGCTGAAAAAAATTGTTTTTCTTAAGTTTCTTTGTTGACTATTTAAGTGTCTTTGTTTGTTTGTTCTTATTTTGATTGGATTGCCTTGCTGGGCTGTATGAAGAAGGAGTATTATGATGGAAATAAGTTTTTTAATGAAGTTGTCATGGCTGGTTGGTTGGTTGGTTGATCCTGTCATGTAACTTTTTTAGGCTCAAGAGAAAAATATGTATTCATTTTCAAAATTTATGTATGTATATACATACATATGTAAAAAAAAATAGGACAAAGTAGTATGGACAAGGCAAGAAGCATTGGTGAATTCGTAGGAATTGGTCATTATAATTGTCTGAGCCGTTCGTTTTGAAAGTGAGGCAATTCAATTGCTGTAAATTATTTGCAAATAAAAAATCATAACAGATTTTTTTTTCTTCAAAAATTGACTTTAAACCAAGACAATTTAATGCTTAAAAATAAAAAAAAAATCATAACATACTTAATACATAAATACTCGTAAGATACTTATGTACGTATTAGGGATGCCAACCATCAAATTTTCACAACAATAACATTGATTGGCTTAAAGGTGCAATCAGACGTGACATAATCATAGCATAGAAAACAGCCATTCGTAGCAAACTAATGGGCAACACTGTGTTTGGTTATAGATGACACGCCATAACGTCATAGCCATTACCATAGAAACCAATTGAATTTTGGTTTGGTTATGGCTATGGCATTATGGCCATGTCACGTCTAATTACACTTTAAGGACTTGTACTAATTGCAGTGGCAAATCGTTGCAGCATCAGTGTTAAAACTGTGACAGAGGCGTAATATTAAAAGCATATTTCTTCACGAATGAACATCATTCGTCTGTTGCTGTAGTTGTTTTTCTACATATAATTATGTATTTGTTAAAAAGAAAACACGCAAACAAAACAAAAAAAGTAGACAAATAGACAAGAAAGTAAACAAACAATATGTGATAAATACTGAACATCGGCAACAAAACAAAACTTTATGTATTTTAAGCATTTATTTATTTACTTTAAATGTTTTAGAAAAAAAAAAATAATAAAAAACAACAAGAAATGCTAACAAATGCGCGATAATGGAATATAAGAGGGTCGACGGAAGAGTTATTTTCAAAAAAAAAAAAAAAAAAAAAAACATCTCTAGGATAATAGATACTTCAATGATGATTCTGAAAGTGCCACGCCTTAACATACAGGCCATTTAATTTTTGATTATGTCGCCATTTTAAG
Organism: Tachina grossa; assembly: GCA_949987645.1. Taxonomy (NCBI): domain Eukaryota; kingdom Metazoa; phylum Arthropoda; class Insecta; order Diptera; family Tachinidae; genus Tachina; species Tachina grossa. The sequence goes on from OX465275.1 coordinate 36,221,646, forward strand.
CTTGATACAAAAGCTTTGTATGCCGTTGTTAAGTCCTAATTTACACTATGCAAGTCTTATTGCTAAGTTGATTAGTTTGTTAGGTGAGAGAGAGACGAGGGGAACAAAAACGTTTATATTTATATTATTATATTTATAATTGAAAAATTAATAACATATGTGAGTAAAATTTTAAAGAAAAATTAAAGTATTCACATCAGTTTTTTTCTTGTTGGAAAAATGGAAAAATGTAAATTTTTTACAGCAAACACAGGAAAAAAAATTCCACCTAAAGTTGAGTTGTTAAATTCAACTTTTGGTGAATTTTTTTCCCTGTGTTTGTTGTAAAAAATTAAATTTTTCCAACAAGAAAAAAACTGTTGTGAATACCTTTAATATAATTTGGTTAATCACATCATAATCAATCAAAAAGTATATTTTGAATTTTTTGGTTGTTGCGGCCTTTTGGATTTTAGGTGATGATACGTAGTCCCCTTTGATATTTATACCCTTTCTCCAACATTCCTCCAATTCTTTTAGCCCTTCCAAAAAATGAAATTTCTTTGTGAGATGGATTTTATTTTATTTTATCAATTCTCTTTGGGACGAGCTAATGCCTCAGGTTTGGAAACAATAAGTTGTCATTCGAGCTTAAAGCCGGGTAATAGCGCGGACGAGCAATTTGCAGCTCAATTGAAGAATTTTTGCAATGGAATTTTCACATGAATTTTCCTAGCGGAAAATAAATTTTTTGTTGACTTTTTTAAATCCTCGTTAAATCAATCCAATCCCAAAAATTTTTTAATTTCATTTTTGTGGAAATTTTTCACTTTTCACTTTTCACGCTACCTAAACAGTATTAAGAATCATTCCTAGGAAGTTCATATGTTCTAAAAAGTTGTTTATTGAGATCTTAGGTACATTTTTGTAGTTGATTGTTTCCTTGAATTTTGAACGGTTTGCTACCTGTAGACCTGAACAGGGGAGAAAGGTAAAAAAAAATCGAATATTTAAAAATTTTTTGCGATTTTGATCTTGAAGATGATTTTTTTGGTTTTATATGTTCACAATTTTTGTTCCTTATAACAAGAGCTACAACTTGTCCTCTCAGAGTAAATCAAAATTCCGAACGGTTTGCAAGATATGAACCTGAGAAAATGCAAAAATGACACCGAGGCCCTAAATCTTTAGGGCCCATTAAAAAAGTAGATGAATTGGGGTGAAACTGGGAGACATGGGTCTTTTTTTGGTCTTTTATCACGTAGTGGTATCCGTATATGGTTATTTTCCTATGACTGAAAAAATTATTCAACGTGGATTATATCGCGTGCATTCCAAAAAACGATTGGCATGATTTTATTGGGGCTGACGAACCCACCTTGACCTTATTTGTCGCCGATTCAACCTGAGAAACCCAGTGTCTTGACTGCTGTTTGTTATTTGGTGTATTGTAGTATATTCACACTTCATCCAGGGGTACGAAGTGGCGAGACCGCTTTAAATAAATTTTTGGAATCAAACTTCTGAAGCCTCACTGTTAACATCCTTAAAATTTGTATCACTTAATCGCTCATAAATTTTTTACATGGTTCACTCTCATGTCCTCTCACGCGTGACAGCTTTTGACTAAAATACGTGATATACTTTACCATTATTTTCTATTTTTTTTTTTTAAATATTCAAAAACAATAACGATTTGTTACAAAAACTTTTGCTACACTTACTGCATGTCCCACGATGTCACTCGCAAACGTTCGAATGACAACTTATATTGAAAACAACAACAAATTTTCTAATGTTATTGTTGTTTGCAATACAAGTTGTTGATCGAACGTTTGCGAGTGACATCGTGGGACAGGCAGTTAATCCTTATGTCGAGCCATAACCGCCAAAAAAAAAGTTGAACCGACACATATTTTGGACCCTTTTTTTACCCTTATTTGCGATCGTAAATAATCGATTCGTAAATTATGTCGCTTAAGATTTTTAGCAGGTTATGGCACGATTTGAAATCATACACAGAGCTGCTTATTTGAGCAGCCCATGCATTATACAAAATTATGTTGTTGTACATATTATTGTGCAATAAGTGGCACAATATTTTCAAAGAAAATATTGCCCAATTTTTCTGACAGCGAAAAAGCAAACAACATTGAACAATGTTGCCACCATATTACACAATTGTCTTGATTGTACAATAAAAATTAAAAGTCTTGTGCCACCTTCGAATATGACATACACATTGACGATATTATTGTACAATGCGAAAAATTGCACAATTATATTGCAAGTGGGTGGGCCCCTTAGTTATTTTGTATTTATTTTTATATTAAAACAATAAAAAATATTTTTCTAGTCACGCTCACGTATTCTCACGTGTACAAATTTTTACACCCTTTTTTACACCTTTTTAATTAGTTTAAGCGGGCTTTAAAGAAACCTTTGACTTTCGAAAACCGGTTTCAGCCAAGATTATATTTTGACATTAATTTTTATATTGCTTTTCCCAACAGCCCTCGTAACCGTAAGTACTTGTGTATTTGAAATTAATATGGTGACATATGAAAACTATCAATAGATAAAATAAGAGGCTCTGAGGCAAAAAGGGGGCGAAAAAAAGTGCCACTAAGTTGTTAAACAAAATGAGCGTGCTTTGGCAGCGGCAGCAAAAGTTAATTTCATTAAAAGAATGTCATCTTCACTTCAAGTGAAAGATAAATATGTAGTTAAATGCTTAAAAGCAGCTTAAACGCATGCTTAAATAAATAATAAATAGTCATGATAATAATAGCAACACTAGATATGTACGTTCATTATAAATATGATAGTAAAAATTTTACAACTAAATGCTTAATACGAGTATAAGTAAAAACATGGTAATTTTTATGTAAGTTTTTTATGTTTTTATGGTTTTTAATTTTTTTTACAATGCAACCAGTAAAATCTATTATTTGTGGGCATATGATCGGTGCTTAAAAAGGAAAAGAATTCAAATGGGCATGTGAGAAAAATCTATCGTTTGCGATATTATTTTACAATTTGCTTTAATTAAAAAATATTTTTTATATGTAATTGTATCCATATTTGGGCACACATATGTACAAGCATAGCGTTCGAAAAAAATAGAAACCGTCCCATCTAATAGAAAATGGAAACATTTTATGTTTATGGATCCCAGTCTGGTTATGTGGGAAGTTTCAACAAAAAAAAAAATATTTTATTGTCAAAAGAAGTAAGAGTGCTATATTCGACTGTGCCGAATCTTATATACCCTTGACCGTCGTAATTTTTATGGAATATAAGTGTGTATATATACATACAAACATAAGTACATTAGAGTGGCCGTTATTTATTTTTTTGATTTTCTCATGTTCTCTCCCCCCAAATCGGTTTTATTAAAAAAAAAAAAAAAAAAAAAAAAAAAAAAAATTCATGCCGATAAGTTGCGTTTGCGCAAGAAATTACATTGAATATATTGGATTGAGGGCCAACTTTGAGGACCGGACGCACCCCCTAAAACACAACTTATCGGTATAAAATTTTGTTTGTATTTTTTTTTACACAAAACTGAATCGATTTGGGGGGGGGGGGGTGAGAGTAGAAGAAATAAAAAAAAATTAATAACGGGCGCCCTAATGTACATACTACCCAAAACCAAATATATTAATAATATTTAATATTTATTAATATTTTGTTGTTGTTTCAAATGTAATTGGGAGACAAGTCGAACGTTGTACTAAGGGTACTATTTCATAAAAAGTACATTTTTATAAAAGGTACTTTTTATAAAAGCCAATTTTTATAAAAGGTACTTTTTATAAAAGACAATTTTTATAAAAGGTACTTTTTATTAAAAGCAATTTTTATAAAAGGTACTTTTTATTAAAAGCAATTTTTATAAAAGGTACTTTTTATTAAAAGCAATTTTTATAAAAGGAAATTTTTATAAAAGGTACTTTTTATACAAAGTACTATTTCATAAAAAGTACCTTTTATAAAAGGTACTTTAAAAAAATTATTTGTTACATAAAAGGCAATTTATTATAATGGGTAATTTTCATAAAAGGTACTTTTCATAAAAGGTGCTTTTCGGAAAAGATACTTTTTATAAAAGGTAAGTCTTCTTAAAGGCAATTTTTATAAAATTTTATAAAAGGTAATTTTTTATAACATGTACTTTTTATAAAAGATACTTTTCACAAAAGTTACTTTTTATAATAGGCAATTTTTTATAATAGGTACTTTTTATAAAAGATACGTTTTATAAAAGCTAATTTTTATAAAAGGTAATTTTTATAAATGGTCCTTTTTATAAAAGGTATTTTAGAAAAACTATTTATTATATAAAAGGCAGTTTTAATAAAAGTTACTTTTTGTGAGGTAGTTTTTATAAACGATTTGTATAAATGGTACACTTTATAATAAACTTTTTATAAAAGGTACTTTCTGTAAAAAAAGTCCTTGTTCTTGCAAAAAAATCTTTTTTTGAAGTTATTTTTAATAAATGTTATTCTTTTATAAAAGCTAATTAAAAAATATACTTTCTATAAATCGTTTTTTTTTTTGAGGGGTAGTTTTTATAAATAGTACTTTCCATTAAAGGTACTTTTTATAAAACATTCTTTAAAAAAAATATAAATACAATATTCGTGATTCGATTAACCGGCAACGTCGATTATTCGGGAAAGAAATGTTGTAATTTTTGTCTTTTTGTCCATAAATTTAATTTTTTTTTGCTCGATCAACTGTGATTACCTCTATTATCCGGGAGTGCAAGTACGCAACCGTTTTGAGCCAAAACATTTTTCCCCTTATACAGTACTTTTCGCTTATAGTCACATCCCTTAATTGCACGCAATGTTGTTTGTGACTATGTAGTACATATTTATGCATTTTTTGATTAGACACAATCATAAAATCCAGGAATTTTTGTCCTATTATATGCGTTATATACAAAGATATATAAATAAATAAAAAATATGAATAAAAAGAAATAAAAAAACCCAATAAAAGTTGTTGCTCCATTAACCGGGAAAATCGATTATCCAGAATGCTCAAAGGTTCTTCTTAAAAAAAAATTACTTGTGTAAAGTAACACGTTTTAGAACGCGATTTAAGCTACTTGTAAAAAAAGTACTTTTTAGAAAGGGTAATTTTGCAAAACCTAATTTTTATATCATGTACTTTTTATAAGTTGTGCATGCTGAGCGAAACACAAATACATACACACTAGAGATGCTAAACGGGAAATCTCGGGCCCGGAAATCCCGGGATTTTCGGGACTATGCAAATCCCGGAGCCCGGGATTTTTTAATTTTAAAGCCCGGTATTTTCTAAATCCCGTTTTTGCATAAATAATCTTTTTGACTGTCATCTTCTATATTAAAAATTATTTCAAACTCCCTGTTATAAAAAGTTAAAATGAAAAATTTGCTTTGAATAAATATTTTACATTATATATGTATATCTGTGGCAAAAAGGAAAAAGTGCTTAAGTCATATTTTACTGTTTTGTAGGAGAGAACTTTTGGACTTTCACGTAAATTTTCAGAAATTTGTTTCTTTTACAGTTAAATCGGGAAATTCTCTGTTAATAGTTAGTTTTTAAGCAAATATCGTTGTACACACTATAATTAATATATTTAAGTTAAAATAAACTAAAGTATAATCTAAATTAAGCTATTGTTCCAAATGAGATTAGAAGTCTAAAAGAGATAAGTCGCAAGTCATAGCGCTATAACTTCCTGAAAAATCACACAAATTGATTGAGATTTTGACCAGCAGTACTTTCGAATATGCAGATTACTGAGGTACCATTAACTCAAAATCAGCTTATCTCGACTCAAGCACTTTTTCGTTTTTGCCACAGAAAAGAAAACGCCATTTTTTCTAGGAAAAAATATTACATGAAATGAAAATTTGCAATAAAATGGCTTATTGTATCACACGGACGCCAAATTTTATAGCAAAAAGTAAAAAATGTGAAACTTTTTCTAGAAACAAAAACGGCATTAGTGTTTAATATTTTAATTAAAAGTCTGAATTATATAAGTACAGACATACATATATATGTTCGTCTGTATGCACCTTTTAAATATGCAAAAAAAAAAAAAATAAATTGTTAAATAAAAATATTATTTTTAATATAAAGACGCACATTTGTCAACAATTTTTTCGGGATTTTGTTAGTCCCGAAAATCCCGGGATCCCGGTTCGGGATTTCGAGACTCCATCACTAAATCCCGTAGCCCGGGATTTCTAAAAACCTGTCCCGATTAGCATCTCTAATACACACACATACATTTATTGTAAACTTGCTAAACTTTTACAACTTCCGTTGCGCATATTCAGCAATTTAATTGCAAAAAGTTTTTATATAAGCGGTACTAAAAATACTCGTACCATAAAGACATTACACTACGAGCACAAACAAACATACATACAAATGGATGATGCAATTTTATTTAATGTTCAAAGATTATTATCAAAAAACATTGTAATCACTTTAATGTTCTTTAATTAAGTTTTTTGTTGTAATAATCTCACAAAAGAAAAAAGTGTTGAACTTGAATACTGCAGTTTCATACATTTTTGGCAATTCAGAGATATTTTAAATGTAGAAAAAATTAAGAGAAAAAATTGTCTTGGGCCTTTTTCATAAAAATATCGGGATTTTATAAAAGATTTACCATCTTATGAAACAAATAATAATAATTAGCTTTAAGTACAAAAAATTTTTCTTTGCATAAGAGGTTATTAATAAAAGGTTTATTAATAATATTTCCATAAAAAATTTAATTTTTTTTATAACTGAAGCATATTAACTTTAACAATTTTATTTATAATAAAAATATGTTTAGCTTACGAAATGTTTATAAGACAAATTTTTTTTTAATCGAAATTCGTTTTACGTATAGGAACCAAAAGTATTTTTTTTTAAGATTAATACGTTAAAAATATAAAAAGCTTAACATGTTTGATTAAATTCTTTTGCTTATTTTCGCTCACCATAAACTGTATAAAATCAAAATTTATTAAATCCAATCAGTGGTTTTCGTTATTTAAAATTTGCGATTTTGCATTGTATTTAATTTATTTATATTTATTTTTGTTTGCCTTAATTTCTTCGTTATCCTTAATATAATTTCCTTAAATCTTTTTTAATTTTATGAAGAGTTGATGGATGGCACATTTAAAATAAGTTTCACTTTTTATTTGTTGTCACATTAAAAATCAAAAAAAAAAAAAAAAAAAAAGCAAGCAACTAACACTTTTCAAGCTGACGCCACAGCCGTTGCTAATAACAAACTTGCTAACTAATCATCAAACAACAGGCAACATGCAGCAACATTAAACAAAACAAATAAACAAACAAACAAACACTTAAGTTAACGCAAAATACACATACTTGATTAGTTAAGGTGGCAGCAAAAATATCTATTGTACATATAAGTGTATTTTTCAATTCAATACTTTATATTTTATACGTTTTTTTTTTTTTTTTTTTTTTTTTGAAAATAGAAACACAAATTATTTAAATTGTTTGAACAGGTTGAGTTTATGATATTTTAACAGTTTTATTTTCAACTATTTCCGCTTGAAGCATCCGTTTCAGTCGATGTTCGTTTTAAAACTGAATTCGCGTTAATTTCTCGCTTAACAAACAACTTGTCGTTAGCGTTGTTGTGGTCGTTTGTAACGCAGATTGCTGTGATGGTTACACTACAAACCCGCATTTATTCATTAATGTAACTTCTTGGCATAAGAGTTTAACTTTTTTAACACACATAAAAGCTCATCGGCAATTGTTTGAGGCACAAAAGTGAATACACACACTCATACACACGCTCAGACAAAGTCTTGAAGACCGGCTTGGCTCGGCTCGACTCTTATTATGCACAGTAAAATTGTCCAAATAAAAACACTTTTGATTTTGCCAATTTTTCTTGGTTTGATTTGTTTTGCTTTTGTCTCAAGTAGTTTTCATCTTGTGCAACAACTAGCTCAATTTTTGGACTATAATTATGTATCTAAACTTTGTTGTAGAATAATTGATTTCCCAGCGAACACTGCGAATGAGATTTTAAATTGCATACTCTTTTCTTGTAATTTAGTGAAAAGGAAATGATAAAAAGCTGTAAACCGGAATCCTACACGCAAAGAAAAAATATGGTTGAGGTAACCATAATCAAACAGCAACATACTATGATTGAATTATATGGTTGCAGTAAAATCATATTATTGTTAATAGATAAAAAAACTTTAACAATATTATTATCTGAGTTAATTAGAATATTATCTGAGTTAATTATATTACAATTTTAGTATTGTAAATATGACAACACTATTGTTAGATGTAACTAAAATACAGGGTGGGCCAAAAGAAACCAAGGGGTGTAAAAGTTTAATAACTCTTTTGTTTATTAATTTTTTTTTATTTTTTCTTTCAGATTATATAGACAACACTTGGAGAATTTATAATGAATGAAAATAATAAATGAAAATCAGAAAATAAGAAATGAATAAATGAAATCAACTTTATTGAAAATTGATTATGAGTGATGAAGCTCATTTTCATTTGAATGGCTTTGTTAATAAGCAGAACTGTAGGTTCTGGGGTTCTCAAAATCCAAGAGCCATTCATCAACGCCAATTGCACCCCATCAGGTATACAGTATGGTGTGGGATCACATCTGAAAATGTCATTGGGCCCTACTTCTTCGAGAATGAAGATGGAAGTGCTGTAACCGTAAATGGAGAGCGGTATCGGTTTATGATAGAAAATTTTTTACGTCCTGCTCTTGAAAACAGACCTGGTATGTGGTTTCAGCAGGACGGAGCCACTGCCCATACTGCCCGAGACACAATGGCACTTTTAAGTCAAATTTTTGGAGAGCGAATAATTTCTCGAAATTCGGAAATTATTTGGCCAGCGCGATCGCCAGATTTGACAGCACCCGACTATTTTCTTTGGGGTTTTTGGAAGGAGCGAGTGTATATGAACAAGCCAGAGACAATCCTTGAACTCAATGCAAACATTGTTGCAGAAATTCGAACGCTACAGCCACAAGTTTTGAAAGATGTTATGGAAAATGCTCTAAAAAGAGCCCATCAGTGCGAAGCTGAAAACGGTGGTCATTTAAGAGACATCATTTTTCATACTTAGTGTAAAAAAATTTCCATTTTGTATATTATATAATCTGAAAGAAAAAATAAAAAAAGTTAATAAACAAAAAAGTTATTAAACTTTTACACCCCTTGGTTTCTTTTGGCCCACCCTGTATAATTGAGACTCACCATACCATGTTCTAATATTATACTAAATATATCTAATAATAAATTAAATACGACCACAGTATTATTTAATATAATAATACTATTTTATTTTTTAATCATATACATATTTATTGTAGAAACAGCTGTGCGCCAAAATCTAAATAAAAATAATTTAATATTGTTGAAATAAAATGTATATATAGAAATGTATACTTACACGACATACTGACATGTCTGTATAAAGAGATACACAGTTGTTTATATATTTTTATTGGTCTACCCTTTTGTTTATTCTTTATTTTTTTTATTAATTTATTTAACACCACATGTGCAATACCGATAGTTTACAAACGAAATACTGAACTGACAGATGTTTCTGAAAAAGATTTTTTTAAAAACTTAACATAGTATGGTTTGGGATAACATTATATTGTTATTTACATCATGTTAATTTTAAATAATAATACAAATTATGTTGTAGTCATAAATTTTTAACAATACTATATTGTTAAACTCTAACCATATAACAGTTTTTTTATTGATGTGATAATGTAATTATTAAATTCAAACATTACTCGGTTTATCGTAATGAAATAAATGTTTAAAGTAACAATTAGTTTTCGACGACCACACATTTGTTTCAGAGAACATAATATTGTTTTCTCAACCATTCTACAACCATATCTTTTCTTTGCGTGTACTTACAACAAGTACACTACAAACAAATATACGATATCTAAATATAATTTAAATATAAAGAACATACTGGAGGTAAGCGTGTCCTTGCTCCGTTTGCAGTGTATTTTCCGTAACAATTAAAAAGCGAAATCTTAAAAAGCTTGCAAATTTTATTATCATTCGAATCGTGATTGTAGGTTCCTCCTTGCACCGAATAAAACCAAATTTTAATTTTTTAATGTATTCTTATTACAAGATAAATTAAGGCAACATTTATTTTTAAAGTAAAGGACATGTGGCAAGCAAGCATATCCTTTCCCCGATTGCAACGAATTTTTCATAAACTTTAAAAATAGTTTCCTTATAAATAATTACAAATTCTCGCTTCATTCTGATCATAATTTAATGATAATTAAATATTTTAAATTAAGGATATATGGATGTTAGTCATATCCTTGCACCGAATAAAATGAAATTTTCATACAGAGCTTTTAATGCATTCTTATTTCAATATAAATCTAGGCAAAACTAATTTTTAAAATAAAGGACATGTGGCAGGCAAACATATCCTTGCTCCAATTGCAACGAATTTTTCATACGAGTTAAAGAGAGTTATCTTATAAATAATTTTTTTTTAAACACAAACACAAACACAATTCGGAAAGCGATTAGCTTGTCTGCGAAAAACACCCAGGGTCTATGGTGGGAATCGAACGCACGACCTCCAGACTGAGAGGCTAGCATCGCTACCACTCAGCCACAGGGGCACCCAAGTATTTCGTTTATCGCTTCATGCTGGTCATAATTGGAATGGAAATTAAATTCTTTAAATTAAGGACATAGGAATATCCTTACGCAGAATAAAACTAAATCTTTTGCATAGCTAAAAAAAGTTAATTTTAGAGATAATGAGTTATTTCTAACGCAAACTAAATTTTTAAAATAAAGGACATATGGGAGGTTAGGATGTCCTTGCTCCGATTACAACGAATTTTTCATAAAAGTTTAAAAGTGGTATCTTATAAATAGTTACAAACTCTCGCTCCATTCTGATCATAAATGTAATGATAATTAAATATTTTAAATTAAGGATGTGTGGTAGGTAGGCATATACTTGTACCGAATAAAACCAAATTTTTTAGAGAGTTATAACAAATTATATAGGAGTAGTTGTTAATTTTTTATTGCATTCTGATCACAAACCTAGAAAAAATACAAAAGTTAAAATTAAGGATATATGGGAGGAAAGCTTGTCCTAGCTCCAATTGGAGCGAAATTTACGTCAGAGTTAAAACAGATGGTACTACAAGTATTTCCAAATTTATGCGTCATTGTGATTATAATTGAAGAGGAAATCAGTTTTTTTTTAAAATTAAGGATACGTGGGAGGTACGCACATCCTTGCACCGAATAAAACAAATCTTTTTTAGGGTTCCGTACACCAAAGGTGAAAAGGAACCCTATTGTTTTCGCTACGCTGTCCGTCTGTCCGTCACACGGTATTTTCTCAGGAACCGTAAGAGCTACGGACCTGAAATTTGGACACAGTATGTAGAACATTGGTCGCTAGAACAACAAATACATGAGAATTAAAAGTTAAAGGGTGTTCAAAAACGAGCAATGAAATATGTTAAAATCCCATGTAATATACATACAATTGTATGAACATATAACTTGCTATATCTTGGAAACCGTAAGAGGCAAACACTTGAAATTTTCAAAAACGGTAAAACCAAACTAACCGAAAATTATAAAATCGCCAAACCAAAAAAAAATCACCAAAACGAAAAAAATCGCCAAAATTAAAAAAAAAATTCTAACACTAAAATAAATCGCCAAATTCGAAAAAAACGCCAAAATGAAAAAAAAAACGCAAAAAATTGAAAAAAAATCGCCAAAAACGCGAAAATGTCGCCAAAACTAAAAAAAATTAAATAAACAAAAAATCGCAAAAATTAAAAAAAATCGCCAAAAATAAAAAAAACGCCAAACTGAAAAAATTCAAAAAAAACGAAAAAATCGCCAAAACAAGAAAATAAAGTGTCTAAACTAAAAAAGAGCCAAAACTTAAAAAAATCGCCAAAACCAAAAAAAAAACGGCAAAACAAAAAAACCGAAAAGACCCCAAAAACGAAAAAAATGCCAAAACTATATATTATATAGGATGAAGTTTGTATTAAATTACATATCTAGTGTTCGTACGGAACCCTATGTGCGCGAGTCATAGTCGCACTTTACTGAATTTATTTTATATAGTTAATACAATTAACTTTTGGAGATAGTTTGTTATTTTTAATGCATTCTTATTGCAATATTAAGTTAAATAAACCTAATTTTTAAAATAAAGGACATGTGAGAAGTTTACATGTTCTTGCTCGGATCGAAGCAAAATTTTTGTTAATGTTAAAAAACATTATCTGAAAAATGGTTAAAAATTTACGCTTAATTTTTATCATAATTGCAGCGGAAATTAATTTTTTTATATTAAGGATATATGGGAGGTTAGCATATCCTTGCACCGAATAACATTAAATGTTTCACTGAATTATAATAAATTATTTAAGAAACATCAATTTTTTTTATTGCATTCTGATCATAAATTTAGCAAAAACATAATATTTAGAATTAAGGATATATGAGAGGTAAGCATATCTCTTTTCTGATTGGAAGGACATTTTTGTTAATATTAAATAGGATAATCTTAGAAACTTTTTTCAACTTTAACTTCGTTCTAAGTGTAAGTTTAGGCAAAATATTTTTTTTTATATAATGAGTGCATGGGTGGTGGGCATACGAGTATCCTTGCAAACGATTTTCTGCAAACTTTTAATTTTTCTTGATGAACAATAAACATTAAAAGTTACTCTAAGTTACTAAAAGTTACTTTATCTTTCAGTGATAATTCCTTCAAATTTTTTTTTCGATACACTCATATTTTTTTTATATAACGAGTGCATGGGTGGTGGGCATACGAGTATCCTTGCAAGCGATTTTCTGCCAACTTTTAATTTTTCTTGATTAACAATAAACATTAAAAGTTAGTCTAAGTAAGTTACTAAAAGTTACTTTATCTTTCAGTGATAATTCTTCTAAATTTTTTTTCCATACACTAACTGTATGGGAAAAATCACAGTGGGTCGAATCCCAGAAAAATTTTTTTCGCTTAAACTTTTTTTATCACTCTTCTTAAAATTTGTTATGTATTAACTGGACCTTTAAAACTTTATCACGCTCCTGGCTAGATTACAGCCTTAATTTTGCTTTTAGTGATTCGCAAGCGGACGTCATATTCTGGTTACGAATTGTGACATACATAATGCATATTATGTACTTGTTCCACAGCTCATGCGTTATTTATAAATATCACAAGGTTTTTATTTACGTACATAACAATAAACGTACTTAAGTCCTAGTTTACACTATGCAAGTCCAATTTTTATGGCTAAACTGATTAGTTTGAGGGAGAGAGAGAGAGAGAGACGAGGGGAACAGAAACGTTTCTTTTCCCCTCGACTAACTCTCACCTAACAAACTAATCAGCTTAGCAATAAGACTTGCATAGTGTAAACTAGGACTAAGTAGATTTTCATACAATTTAGGGAAATATAAATCACTTTCTGCAGTTGTTCAAAGCCAATAATCTTCCAGCACAATGCATCGTATATTTTTTTTACTCTTTTAAAGTTTAATGACTTGTTTTTGATTTGTTGCATGGTGTTTCTTTCATACACGAAAAACACTTGAAATTTGAAGAATACTTGAATTTAAATTATTTCATTAATTTTATATACTATTTTTCTAGCCGAAACTCTCATAAATAACGTTTGGATATTTAACAAGTCAACAGTATGTAGTAGCTGTAAAGACACACACACATAGACGCACACTCTCTTAGTATTGCAACGCGTACTGCATTAAACACATTCACCACAGCAGGCTACACGAACATACGACTTCAAATGCCGCTAGCAGCATTTGTCGACTCGTAGCCGGCTACTTAATTATTTTGGAGACGGCAGCAGCACCATCTGCTTCTGTTATTCAAGTACAAATACATAGTTCAGTATTGCCACTTTCATATATTTTGCATTTATAAAAATTAATTACTCTTTTAAAATGTATTTATTTCACGTAAAAGTACAAAAAGAATCAATTTATTCTTTACATCAATTTTTGGATATTGTTTTTGTTAAATAATATGAAATAATTGCACAAAATCATTCATTCAACATTTTGTATTATACTGGCAACACTGAATTTTTGCATTGTAGCCAAAGAAACTACAACAACAAAGTTAGCATAGACAGCAACCTGTAGTCCTGTTGCCTTGCTGTCTTCAAAGGAATCATTCTCATATAAAACTGTGTATTCTATCCTTGATATTTGGTAGTCGGTAGCTTGCTGTGGTGAATGTGTTTAATGCATACCTCGTGTTGCCAGTGAAAATGTAGAGATGGTGTAAGTTTATTATTATTTTTTTTTTTTTTTGATAATGAACATACGTAAAGCAAACAAAGAGAAAAAAGTATAAAACAATATGAGGATGTTGTCGTTATTATTGTAGAAAAAAAAATCAGCTAAATGCATGCCACACATTGCTGTTGAAGGATGTGGAGGGGAGGAAAAAAAAACAAACAAACAAGAAAGAGACATGTAGGCAGACATGCAACATGATGTTGCGGCATTTAAGCTAATATGCAAAAGAGTTTTTTTTTTACAACAACGCAACGCAATGACACCAACCAAACAAGCAACAAGTTGTTGACTTTACGCACATTTTTTATCGTTAGTTTACTTGTATGCTGTGTAACCTGTTGCATATACATTTTTTTATTTTCCTTTTATTATTGTCCAGCAGAATATCGACAATTATTCGTATAAATAGTTTAGCTACTAGACATTTGGTCACCAAAAATTGTCATAAATATTTACATATACATACATATGTAGATATTTATACAGTTGTTGCAATTTTGTTTATCTGTTTCTTACTTTATTGATCTTAAATTTTATTGAACTGTGGGATGTCTTTATTTAAATTTTGACGGTTTTATTTTTGCAAATTCCATTTCAATTGTTTTTTATTATTGCTGGTTGTGAATAGATTTAGAGGCAAATTATTAAACGTATAATTTAGTGGCAAATGACAGCAATATTTAGTTGTTATTGGACCCCTAATGAAAACTATTAATATCTATCGTATAATGTGTACAAGTTTAGTTATTACTTGCGATTGAATTGATGTATTTTCGAACATGTGTAGGCTGATAGATAATTTGAATGTTATCGTTTATGTTGCTAGTTAATGTGTCTTCTCTTTCCAACTAACTGGCAGTGGCACAGTGCTCGCACACTTTAAGTTGAAGTTTAATGCTGCTTGTTGCGGCGGTATAAATCGTTTGATTTGTTTTCCTCTCAAAGCTCAGCTAAAATTTGATATATTTTATGTATAGATAGTAGTGCTGAGTTAATTTAAGTAAGTAAGTAATACACTGAAAATATTTTAAGTTATTTGTCTATAAAATATTTATGTATTTACTCGAAAAATAAAATTTAAAAAATTAAGCCACTAGCTAAAAATATTTCCTTAATCGTCAAGCTTAAAACTAAATTCAATGTATCTTAAATTATTTATTAAGTTATAAAAGCTGTGCCTTGGTCTCCATGTCAAATTACTGGAGTTTTTACATATATGCACATGTAATTTCGATGGTTGAAGTTTGAAGAAACTCAGCGCCAAGGCAAGCCTACCTATTCTTCCATGCATACATTTAAAAATATTAACTTTCGCTAGAACTATAACCAGCACGAAGCGAAAAAAGCTAACTACATACTTTAAAGGATTAGGACACATCCTACTTCCTATATATCCTTAATTTAAAGTATTTTATTTAAGCTGAATTTATGATCAGAATGCACTAAAAACCAAAAAATTCCTATAAATTTTTTTATACTTACCAACCCACAGTGATTTTGTCCCCATATAGAGTATCGAAAAAAGTGGAGGAGCTATCATTGAAAACCAAAATTGGCTTAATAACTTTTAATATATATTGTAAATTATGAAAAACTAAATGTTTGAGGAAAAACATTTCAAGGACATGCCTCATTATATGTAATTATATAAGAAATAATACTCTTAAAATAAAATTAATGTTGAAAATAATTTCACTAATTTATCCCATATAATTTTTAGGAAAATTTCGTTCCGATCATAAAAAGGATCTGCTTACCTCGCATATATGTATCCTTAATTTTAACTACTAAGTTTTTGCTAAATTTATAATCAGAATGCCATAAAAAACCAACAATTAACTCTTAAATAATTTATTATAGCTTTGTGAAAATTTTGGGTTTATTCGGTGCAAGGATATGGTCGCCTCCCATATCTCCTTAATGTATAAAATTAAATGTCCGCTGTAATTATGAGCAAAATGCAGTGTAAGTTTTTAACTATTTCCGAGGTAATCTTTTTTAACTCTAACGAAAATTTCGCTCCAGTCGGAACGAGGACAATCTTAGCTTCCATATATCCTTTATTATTTAAATTATTTTTAAATAAGTTTGTAACTAATAAGAAATGCAATGAAAAATTAACATTTAGCTCTAAAATGATTTGTTTTAGCTGTAAGAAAAAATTAAAATTTATTACCTTCAAGGCTATGCCTAACTCCCATATATACTTAATTAAAAAAAAATTAATTCCTGCTGTAATTATGAACAAAATGAAAAATAAATTTTTAACTGTAGCGGCAATTTCGCTCTGATTACAGCAAGGACAAGCTTACCTCCCATATGTCCTTTATTTCAAAAATTATTTTTACCTAAAGTTATGCAATAAAAAACCAATAAATATCTCTAAAATAATTTTTTATAACTCTGTCAAAAGTTTGGTGTTATTCGGTGCAAGGGTATGCTTATCTCCCATATATCCTTAATGTAAAAAAATCTAATTTTCGATGTAATTATGATCAAAATAAAGCAAGAACTTGTAACTATTTATAAGATAACCCCTTCTGACTCTTAGGGAAATTTGATTTCATTTGGAGCAAGGGCATGCTTATCTCCCACATGTCCTTTATTTGAAAAATTATTTTTATTTAAATTTATAATAAGAAATTCAATGAAAAATAAACAACTATCTCTATACGAATTTTTTTTTATAAATCTGCGAAAAATGTGCTGCTAATCGGTGTAAGGATGTTTTATTTTCCTTAATTTAAAAAAAATTAATTTCTGCTGGAATTATGATCAAAATTAAGCGCGAAGTTGTTACTATTTCCGTGTTAAAATTTCTTAACTCTTAACAGAAAATTCGCTCCAATCGAAGCAAGGAACAGCTTACCTCCCATATGTCCTTTATTTTAAAAATTATTTTTATCTAAATTTAAAATAAGAAATACCATGACAAATATGCATTTACCTATAAAATCATTAGTTAATAGTTCTGTAAAAATTAAGTTTTATTCCTTGCAAGGATATGCTTTTTTCCCATATATCATTGATGTAGAAAATTTAATTTTTGCTGTAAATATGATCAAAACGAAGCGTAAATTTAAATAATAATTTAAAGAAAAAATTTTTAACTCTAATTTAGCAAGGACTTGTCTTCCTCCCATATGTCCTTTATTTTAAAAAATATTTTTATCTAAATTTATAATTCTTATTATAATAAAAGACAATAACTATCCTTAAAGTTATTCATTATAACTCTATGAAAAATGTTTTATTCGTTTCAAAGATATACCTATTTCCCATATATCACATCCTTAAAAATTGCGTTAATTTGTAAATATATATAATTTCACTCCAAATGCAGCACGTACATGCTAACCTCCCATGAAGCAATAAAAACCCAACAACTATCTCCAAAATAAAACTGTGAGATGTTTGGTATTATTCGCTGAAGGATATGCTTACCTCCCACATATCCTTAATATAAAAAAACTAGCTTCCACTTTAATTATAATCCCATTGATGGCAAATTAGATCTAAAGCTGGGTTTAAATATTTGGTTATTCTTCCGGAATTTCATGTTGCACGTTGCGTTTTAGAAAGTAATAAGCAATTTTTTTTAATTTGCAAAAAAAAATTTAAAGCCAAAACATTTTTTATTGATATTATTTACGAAAAACTTTTTTTTTCTGTAATTTGTGGGAAATATATATGCAAAACTTTTGGGAACGGTGATCATTTCTTAAGACTAATGTTCGTTATAACCGTTCCCCACTGTTTAATTGTCAAATATTCGTGTGTTATTCGCTGTTACTTTATTTATTGACTAAATATTGTTTTCTGAAAGTGTATTATATTTATATGCTTAATTAACACTTTAATAGCATTTAAGTGTTTTTATTTATCTGTGCAACTATATCTCATCGCAAAACATGACATAAGATAGTGTTTTATCTCTGTATAATTTTACTTATTATTTCATGAATAATTTCTTAAATATTTTCGTATCACAAAAAAAAATATCAAAAATTAATTTAAATAACAGATACAAATGTACAAGTGTTTCCACACCCAAACATAATTTGAATATTTTTTTTTGGTTTGCGAAATTTCGAAATGTTTTTACAACAAGTGTTTCTTTTTTTTTGCTCTTTTTTTATTTCTTTAACATAAACACACTTTGTGTGTAGAAATTATTGACATTTCAATGAATATCTTTTATTTGATTTTTATTATTTCAGTGTATAATCTCAATATTGTTGCTGTTTAATTGGTGAGTTGTCAAATTTATTAGTCACACAGGTATTAAAAATACGAGCAATATATAATATGATTTCTATTATAATATCTTTTTATTTTTAGTCTTCTGTGTATTTTATAAAACTAACCGTATGACTTTACAGACCATAAAAGTTGTTAAAATTAAAATATTTGTATTAAATAAATGAATTGCTTTTTCTATTATGGTATTTGGTATTTTGAAATTTATACTAAGTTTTTAATATGCAGAAGCATGGATTGAAGAATTTGATGAAATTAATTGGAAAACACATATATTTGGTATGTATGTCTTTCTAATATATTGTCATCATTACCAAAAAATGGTAAAAGGGTATATATAGGTTTGTCATTCCGTTTGTAATTTCAAGAATATTAATAAGCGAGCCATAAAGTATATATATTCTGGATCCTTATGCATAGGGAAGACGAATAAGCGATGGCCGTCTGTCCGTCTGTCTGTACGTGAAATCGGTTTTCCGAAGCTCCTAGAAAAGCTAGAGACTTCGATCTTGGACTGGCGTATCAGAAATGGTCCAGAAAAAAAATTGGTATTGAAAATCAGCAAAATCGAGCAGACGGTTTCATAGCTGGGAAACTTAAACTTCATTTTGCCATATAAAAGTAACTACCGAAAACTAATTATTATTTTTTTTTATTAAATAAACTTATTTTATACTTCAGTACGAATAAAATTGGTATTGTAATTTTAAAAAATTAAAAAGACGTTTCCAGGGTTGGAAAACTTTAACTTTTTTTCTTATACAAAAGTAACTTACTAAAACAAATTTTTCCTTTTTTTTTCTTTCTATAAATTAAACATATCTCAAAAGAAAGAGATTGATGTAATAAATCAGAAAAACAAAAAGGATGATTCCAGGTTTGGAAAACCTACAATTTTTGTGATATATAAAATTAACTGTTATAAACTAATTTTTTATTTATTTTTATTTAATAAACTTATTTTATACTTCACCACGAATAAAATTAGTACTTCAAATAAAAAAAAATTAAAAGGTTTAAAAAGACGTTTCCAGGGTTGGAAAACTTTAACTTTTTTTCTTATACAAAAGTAACTTACTAAAACAAATTTTTCCTTTTCTTTCTAAATTAAACATATCTTATATTCTTAAAAGAAAAAGATTGGTGTAAGAAATCAGAAAAATAAAAAAGGATGATTCCAGGGTTGGGAAACTGAAACTATTTGTGATATAAAAAATTTACTACCGAAAATTGATTTTTGTACTTCAGTACGAATAAAATTGGTATTTCAAATTAAAAATTAAACTTCAAAAAATTAAAAATGTTTCCAGGGTTGGAAAGCTTTAACTTTTTTTTATACAAAAGTAACTTACTAAAACAAAATTTTTCCTTTTTTTCTATAAATTAAACATATCTTATATTCTTAAAAAAAAAGATTGGTATAAGAAATTAGAAAAATCAAAAGGAGGATTCAAGGGTTGGGAAACTTACACCATTTGTGATATAAAAAATTAACTAGCGAAAACTAATTTTTATTTATTTTTATTAAATAAGCTTATTTTATGCTTTAGTGCGAATAACATTGGTTTTTGAAATAAAAAAAAAACAAATTAAAAAATTAAAAAAAAAACGTTTCCAGGGTTGGAAAACTTAAACTTTTTTTGTACAAAAGTAACTTACTAAAACAAATTTTTCCTTTTTTTCTATAAATGAAACATATCTTATATTCTTAAAAGAAAGAGATTGATGTAAGAAATCAGAAAACAAAAAGGATGATTCCAGGGTTGGGAAACTTACACTTTGTGATATATAAAAGTAACTAAGTCTAATTAATTTTTATCTTTTCCTTTATAAATTATATATATTTTGCGTTTTGGAAAGAAAAGTTTTGTGTAGAAAATTGGAAAATTGTGTAGATAATTATAACCACAGCTCCAGAGCTGGAAACTTTCAACTTTTTTTCTGGATATTAAAGTAACTAAATAAAATATTTTTTTTTAATTTCCTTTTTTCTTTTTTCGCTTAACACACTTTCTATATTTTTTTAAAAACTTCTAGATTGATATAAAGAATCAGAAAAATCTAATATGATGATTCTAGGGTTTGAAAATTAATTTTTTTTGTACATAAAAATAACTAGGTCAAATAATTTTTTTCTTTTTGTCTATACTTTATGTATTTGCTTATTTATGTATCTCTATAAATACGTAAAAGCATTTTGGTAAAGGGTATATAAGATTCGGTACAGCCGAATATAGCACTCTTACTTGTTTTCTTTTCTTGCGGCGTACGGTTAAAGTAATGTATTGTTTGTGGCCGGTGGCGGCTGTTAGCCGACTTAAAGCCAATCGGCTGTGTTCTCTGGTTTGTTTTCATGTGCAAAAACAAAACAAAAACAAATTGAGCAATAGCTCTCATTGTTTTTCTTTTAATAGCTTTAAAAAACTAAACAAAACAAAATAAAACAATTTGTTTATTTTAGTACCTCACTTCTAAGTACAAAGAAAGAAAATAAAATTAAAAATAAGTCAATAGAAATAAATATTAATATATAATTTCTAAAATATATTTTTTGAACGGCCTGTCGCAAGATTTCGACAGAAATCGTTTGGTCCATTATATTAAAAACAAAAACCAATTTCTGCTTTTATTGTTGTTTTCAATACTACTTATATAAGGAAATATATTTTTGTTTTCAATATAAGTAATTGATCGAATATTTTGCGTCGACATCGCGGGACCGGCCGTATATTTTCTAAAAATTTATTTTTCTAAATTTATAAAAATAAATTATAAAAAATAAAATTTAACATTCTCCTTATTATTATTATTATTATTTTTTTTTTTGAAGTCAGTTATAGTAATAGCAAACATATAAACATTTAAGTCTCTTAACACCTCCAGTAATCAAAAATACACTAAATTCACTAAACTACTGCCGGCTTAATCAACATTTCTAAATCCAAACATATGTATCGACAAAAATGCACAATCTTAATTAAAAATGGGTGGCAGCAGCTATGGAAAAAAGTAAAAATAAATAAACGAATGAAATGAAATGCATTTCAAAATTAATACAAAACAATTATTTACAATTAGTAGCACATATATTTTTAAAATGTACGCAAAAGAAGCCAATATCAACGAAATAGAAATTATAACACTCTCACTGAATGAAGTCAGTGTCGGGTGTAATTTTTAGTACAAAACAAAAGACTTAAGCAACGAACTGAGAATACCGAGCAGGCGAATTGATGAAGAAGCAAACACAAACGCCAACACGTACAATGTGAAGCAATAACGTATTCCTGAAAAGAAATAAAAACAACAACAAAAACAGAAATACAGAACTATGCATATGCATATTAAATATATCCAATCAACTTGTTTGAAAAAAAAAACTTTCATTACACCAAGTTCAATTTTAAAAGAAACTACTTGGCATTAAGCCCGTTGTCATACATCCAAAGAAGTCACATATACGTTGTCTTCTTCTATTTGTTAAAAAATAAAACAACTGTCTTCAGAAGCTACACCAATTTCTTAAAACATATTTTTTTCCTTTAAAATTAATTTTTACCAATATTTAACAAAAAAATGTCTATTTGTCAATCGCTTGTCATAAACAAAATGTATTTGTTTACGAGTATTAGCAATTTTTCTATATAAAAGTTTGGAAAAAGTAGCAATAACAACTTTTTGATTTGTTTTATATTTGTCTATACAATATTTTTTTTACTTTTTATTTTTGAGTTGACCATCAATTAGCCGCCTTAGTTAGTATCTGCATACCTTTCATTCAATTTCATTTGATTCATATACGAATTTAGCCAGAAGGCGGTAAAATATTAATTTATAAATTTCCAACAAAATAACGCAGACAAGGCAGAATATGTATGAGTACTAACAACAGGCTTGATTATTTCAATAACCGTCCCTCTTTAACTAAAATATGATATATTTTTAAGGAATTACATTTTTAAGCAACTAAGAAAAAAAGGAGTCTTTCATTTAATTACAAGCGAAATTCTTTTTTTATCTGATATATAAAAAAATGTGAGAGACACACTGTCCTTGCATTCGGAGAGCTGCTTCTCATAAAAAGTAACTTTTATAAGTAGAAAGTACTTTTTGTAAAAAGTACCTGTTAGTTAGAAGAAATCCCTTTCATACAAAGTACCTGATAGAAGAAGTCCCTTTCATACAAAGTACGTTTTATAAAAAGTACCTTTTACAAATGTAACTTTTTGTAACAAGTAACTTTAATAAAAAGCACTTTTTATAACGAGTACATTTTATAAAAAGCCTTTTATAAAAAAGTACTTTTTATATAGAAGTACCTTTTATAAAAAAGTACATTTTATAAAAAAGTACCTTTATAAAAAAGTACCTTTTATAAAAAGTAACTTTTATATAAAATTAACTTTTATAAAAAAGTACATTTTATAAAAAAGTACTTCTTATAAAAAGTGCCTTTTATTAGTAAGTACCTTTTATTAATAAGTACCTTTTTTTAAAAAGTAACCTTTATAAAAAAGCACCTTTTATAAAAAGTACCTTTTATAAAAAAATTCCTTTTATAAAAAGTACCTTTTATAAAAAAGTACCTTTTATAAAAAAGTACCTTTTACAAAAAACTGTTATAAAAAGTAACGTTTTGTACAACTACCTTTAACATTAAGAGCCTTGTATAATAACTACCATTTATATAAAAGTACTTTTTATAAAAAGTGCCTTTTATAAAAAGTACTTTTTATAAAAAGTAACTTTTATATAAAATTAACTTTTATAAAAAGTACATTTTATAAAGAGTATTTTTTATAAATAGTACCTCATTTAAAAGGTACCTTTTATAAACATTACCTTTTATTAAAAGTACCTTTAATAAAAAGTACCTTTTATAAAAAGTACATTTTATAAAAAGTACCTATTACAAAAAGTAAATTTTATAAAAAGTACCAATTAAAAAAAGTAGTACCTTTTATAATAACTACATTTTGTAAAAAGTACCTGTTATAAAAGGAACCTTTTATTAATATTACCTCTTATAAAAAGTACCTTTTATAAAAACTACTTTTTATAGAAAGTGCCTTTTATTAAAAAAGGTCGTATAAAAAGTACTTTTCACAAAAGTAAATTCAAAAAATTCGGCAAAAAGTTCCTGTTTTGGAAAGTACACACAAATAGCACATCCTATAAAAATTATCTTTTCTAAAAAGTACCTTTTTTATAAACACGATTTCTTGTAAAAAAAAAGTATTGCTAAATGTTCAGTGATACATACACTCATTTCCCATTTGAAGTATGTAAAGTACTTAATGTTATAAACAAATCGTCGAAAAATGTTGGTTCAAAGCTTAGTTTGGACGTGAAAAAGGAAAGTGTTAATACAATATGAGAAAAAAAATGCATCCAACAAATATTTCAACACAATTTATATAAAATATAAAAAAATGCAATAAAAGCCATATAGAAATCTACGCACGCATACCAACTTAATGGGGAAGTGGCAACTTCTATTGAAAAAAAAAATCAACAACAACAATGAGAATAGCTAAGGAATATTAAAAAAAAGATAGCAGCCATAAACTTGTTTTTAATAAGAAAACACTTGTTTTTCCTACAAAATTTTCATTCATAAAAGTCACTGATTGATATTTATTCGAACCAAGAAGAAGAAGAAGTCTCCCTGCCTGCTTAAAGCCATATTATCTATTGAAGTAAAACTTTTTCTCTTTTCCTTAGCATTTCCTTGGAATTATTGAAAATGAAACATCTAAATAAAATCGAATTGAATAAAATCAAATCACATCACATCACATCGATAACTACAACTACATTATATTAACAGAAAAGGAAAAATAATTACACGTTTTAGTGAAAACTTTACAAATCATGCACTAACTACACATTCATAGTTATAAATAAGTATAACAGTAATATGGATGTATGTATGTTTGTATGTATGTAGTATATATTATTTTTTATATGTTATGCATGTTCGTACCAGAGATGTAAAACCGGGTACAATTTGTTAAAAAAAATATTTAACTGAAAATAAGCAGTTTTTTTACTATACTTTAAAAATTTTCTTTTATAAATTTACGACTTTTGATTCGGTCTTGAAGATTCTGTTAAGTCTACCAAAAATGTTAGAAAACGTTATGGTAAACGGTTGAACTTGCAGGCCATCCCTGGAACTTGTCGCTAATAGCCGATTCAGGCTTACACGAAATTAAGTAATTTCAAGTTGAAATTAGGAACGAAATCCAAAGTATTTATACTAGTGTAACAAACATCTGATTTTTTGCCTCAAATCGTGCCATAACCGCTAAAAAAGCTTGAGCGACATAATTTTCAAACTTAATTTTTTTTACCAAAATTGATTATTTGCGATCGCACATAATCGATTTAGGAAAAAAAATGATGTCCAAAAATGTGTCTCTTAAGCACTTTTTTTGCGGTTATGGCTCGATATATTGTAGTACTTTTTTCAGTTGAATAAACATTTTGTAACATTTAAATTAATTGTTCTTACAAAAATCTTTTTAAATATAACGGTTTTAATTTATCTTTTAATTTCATAATAAATTTAAAAAATTTTATTTCCAACCAGATGGGAAGCTTTAAATTTTTCAAACGTCTTCATGGTTGAAAAAGAAGTGTTTTTTAGCACAAAAACCGTGTTGTCTTGTGCAAATTAACGTTGTTTTCATATCGAAATTAATAAAATAAAAAAAATTACTTGTGCCGCCCTAGCTATGGCATAGTGTTATATGAGAATGCTTAGTAACGAGATTTAGACTAGCAAGGACCCTCATTTTGTGACGGTGACCGTCAGATGGGGGCAAAGGTCGCCTCATCGTACTCAAAGTTGACGATAAAAGCAAAAAAAAATAAAAAATTACAAAAAATCATATAAGTTTCCCGGGGTCACCGCTAGAAGGGTCAAACGTACACCCAGCCCCATTAATTTTCCCCGCCCAACATCTTTTCTGAATACACCGACTGCCTAACTTCTCTCCTTAAGGGTGCTCCCTAAAATTTACTTGCAGGGCTCTAACTGCCTCTAGGGCGTACCTATCGAAGTCAAATGTATGACCGACCTCCAATATTTTTTCAATACAAAGATTTTCTCTAAACATACTTGTCGTCTATCTCCAACTATTAAGGTGGTCCCCATACAAAAAAATAATTATTTTAATAATTTTTTAAGAAAGCCGCTGTTCTGCTATTATGGTGCCTCCCAGAGGCGTGAAATGTAGCATCGGCCCACAGTACTTTTTTATTTCCAACATTTCCTCCCAATATACCTATGTCCTATATCGACTTTTTAAGGGGTCTCCCATATAAAAGGGAAATTTTTACAAAATTTACTCCCAGGGCTCTAACTGCCCCTAGGGCGTACCTATCGAACTCAAATGTATGACCGACCTCCAATATCTGCAACCATTAAGATTGTCCCCATACAAAAAAAAAAGTCTTTATTAATTCATTAATTTATTTTTGGCATTTTATTTAAAATATTTAAAAATATTTTTCTTCTTTGTCGCGGCACAACGCACTACTGTAATCTTCTTATAATTTTACGCCTATTTCTGCAGCGTTGTTGACAACTTGCAGTTTTTGCAATATCTCTAGCGCTTGGTTACAGTCTTCACGTTGTCCCAGGCTTCTA
Source organism: Tachina grossa (assembly GCA_949987645.1). Taxonomy (NCBI): domain Eukaryota; kingdom Metazoa; phylum Arthropoda; class Insecta; order Diptera; family Tachinidae; genus Tachina; species Tachina grossa. The sequence continues at coordinate 36,247,971 of OX465275.1, forward strand.
GATCGCTATTTAAAAAACTTATTGGTAATCCAAAGAGCAAAAAAAGTTTTCCGTCGCAGGTGTTACGTAGTGGCTGAAATCCTTCATTATTTCCGGGTGTACTTCGGTGGGAGCTAAGATAATTCGCTTTACATTTGTGAAGGCAATGACTGGGCGAGCACGACCTTTCTCTACTAGCGCCGCTATTTATTTTATCGTCTTCTGCCTCAATATCATCAATAAGGAAGAGCTATCCGACGAAAGGGTTCAAATAAGCACGGGGTATATAAAAGGTTAAAATGTTTTACAAAAATATTTGTCACAAAATTCTATCATAATTCTTTGAATATTCAAAAGCTCGAAATTCAACTCAAACACAAGCAATAGTCAAAATTTAGAATGCGTACTAGGGTTAATGTCCTACTTATTAAAAATTTATGATAAATACGAATTTTAATTTGAATTGAGATATTTGGTGAATTCCGAGACTTATTGTAGAATTCTATAATTACTCAAAATTATTCCAGTTGTCGGCGTCGACGTCACTTGTGTGCCCGTTGTCGAAAACAACTGACTCCTTTAGGCAGGTTTATGCTATTTTCTAGACCTTAGGGAACGGAAATAGATTGCCAGTTGCACAAAATTGTTCTTGACAGCTCCAATTTTTTGGTATTGTGTTAAAGTGACGTCGGTGTCGACAACTGGAATAAGGGTGAATATTAAAAAAAAAAAAAACGTTCTAACGCTTAAGATTGATGGACTAGTACCTTAGTACGTAAAAGAGTTAGAGGGTTATATTTTCTATGATTTGCTATTCCAATTGATTAGAGCAAGTGGCAAAATGGTTGGAATTTCAACCCCACTTTAAAATAATTCTTTCTGGCAAAAAAATAAAATAAATTCAGTAAAGTGCGACTCTGACTCGCGCACATAGGGTTCCGTACGAACACTAGATATGTAATTTAATACAAACTTCATCCTATATAATATATAGTTTTGGCATTTTTTTCGTTTTTTGGGGTCTTTTCGGTTTTTTTGTTTTGTCGTATTTTGCGTTTTTTTCGGTTTTGGCGATTTTTTTAAGTTTTGGCTCTTTTTTAGTTTAGACACTTTATTTTCTTGTTTTGGCGATTTTTTCGGTTTTTTTTTTGGCGTTTTTTCATTTTGGCGTTTTTTTATTTTTGGCGACTTTTTTTAATTTTTGCGATTTTTTGTTTATTTAATTTTTTTTTTTAGTTTTGGCGACATTTTCGCGTTTTGGCGATTTTTTTAAATTTTTGGCGTTTTTTTCATTTTGGCGTTTTTTTTAATTTTGGCGATTTTTTTTCGTTTTGGCGATTTTTTTTAATTTTTGGCGATTTTTTTTTTGGTTTGGCGATTTTATAATTTTCGGTTTTTTTAGTTTTACCGTTTTTGAAAATTTCAAGTGTTTGCCTCTTACGGTTTCCAAGATATAGCAAATTGTCAAAATTACATAGTCAAAATTGCATTAACTGATGGACCACCCTTTAATTTAAATTTTTTAAATTTTAGTGTTAATTGTTGTAGTCTGTATAAAAATACACTAATTTTACAAATGTCAAGTTTCAATATACATATGTTCATACAATTGTATGTATATTACATGGGATTTTAACATATTTCATTGCTCGTTTTGGAACACCCTTTAATTTTTAATTCTCATGTATTTGTTGTTCTAGCGACCAATGTTCTACATACTGTGTCCAAATTTCAGGTCCGTAGCTCTTACGGTTCCTGAGAAAATACCGTGTGACGGACAGCGTAGCGATAACAATAGGGTTCCTTTTCACCTTTGGTGTACGGAACCCTAAAAATTGTGCGCCCGTTTCTGCTCACTTTTTGTAATGGAACCAATGGAAAGCTACACCCTCTCAGACAAAAAAAGAATTTTTACAATCGGACTAAAATGTACCGAGTTATGAAATGAAAACGGCATTAAATTTTTTGCTCTGCTAGATTCAATCGTTAGAACGTTGTAATTTTTTTTGGTGTAGTGCAGTGTTATTATTTCACTTTCTTTGATCGGGAAATACAGAAATAATTGTTGGCAACTTAAGATGAAGATGTGCAATTTATTTTACTTTCATAATACAATGTGTAGTATTTTATATAGCAAAGCAGGTGTTATACAAACAAGGATTGATTCAAAATGACCACATCGCACGTATGTATGTATGTATGTATTCCTATAAGGTTTATGTGTGTGTATAAGTTTCTTAGAAATGGCGAAATTGCGGGTGTTTTGCTTCACTGTTACTTATCTCTTGTTGCACGCTTACTGTTTGTATGTTATTTTTAAGCACAAAATGAAAAAAGAAGTTTTTAAAGATTCATTTTCAATAAAACATGTTACAAATTATTATGGTTAATATGTTTTGTTGGATTTACAAACTGGAAATATGTTTAGTTGTCTCATATAATAGTTTGTAACATTTTAAAGTTCTTGGGATTTTCTTACATATGATTACATTAGCCATGAACAAAATTCAAAGACATTTTTTTGTAACCTTCTAATGCACTATGGTACGCTAAAAACAAAAATATTTAACATCACATATATAACATCACATATTTTAAATTACAGGGTGGGCCAAAAGAAACCAAGGGATGTAAAAGTTTAATAACTTTTTTGTTTATTAACTTTTTCTTATTTTTTCTTTCAGATTATATAATATACAAAATGGAAATTTTTTTACACTAAGTATGAAAAATGATGTCTCTTAAATGACCACCGTTTTCAGCTTCGCACGAATGGGCTCTTTTTAGAGCATTTTCCATAACATCTTTCAAAACTTGTGGCTGTAGCGTTCGAATTTCTGCAACAATGTTTGCCTTGAGTTCAAGGATTGTCTCTGGCTTGTTCACGTACACTCGCTCCTTCAAAAAACCCCAAAGAAAATAGTCGGGTGCTGTCAAATCTGGCGATCGCGCTGGCCAAATAATTTCCGAATTTCGAGAAATTATTCGTTCTCCAAAAATTTGACTTAAAAGTGCCATTGTGTCTCGGGCAGTATGGGCAGTGGCTCCGTCCTGCTGAAACCACATACCAGGTATGTTTTCAAGAGCAGGACGTAAAAAATTTTCTATCATAAACCGATACCGCTCTCCATTTACGGTTACAGCACTTCCATCTTCATTCTCCAAGAAGTAGGCCTAATGACATTTTCAGATGTGATCCCACACCATACTGTACACCTGATGGGGTGCAATTGGCGTTGATGAATGGCTCGTGGATTTTGAGAACCCCAGAACCTACAGTTCTGCTTATTAACAAAGCCATTCAAATGAAAATGAGCTTCATCACTCATAATCAAATTTTCAATAAAGTTGATTTCATTTCTGGCCAACTCTTGAAATTTAACTGCAAAATTTAGACGTTGCCGATGATCTGCGGGTTTTAATTCTTGGACCAATTGCACCTTACATGGGTATAACTGTAAATCTTTTTTTAAAATGCGCCGTAGTGACGTACGAGACATTTCTAGCTGAGCAGAACGCCTTCTGCCAAATGTTTCTGGTGCTTCGTTAACACTTTGCTGTACTCGTTCAATATTTTCCGCAGTGCGACTTAAACGTGGTCTACCGGTTCGAGGCAAATCTCTTACGCTGCCATGTTGGTGATGACGATTAACTAAGCAACGAATCATCGCTTCAGAGGGCGAAATTCTGACGTTAAAATGTCGACGATATGCTCTTTGCGTTAAAATAATTGATCTCTGGTTTAAATAATAAAATTCTATTGTTCTGGTTCTCTGTTCAGTTGTGAACCTCTCCATTACAAATTCTCCAAGTGTTGTCTATATAATCTGAAAGAAAAAATAAAAAAAAATTAATAAACAAAAAAGTTATTAAACTTTTACACCCCTTGGTTTCTTTTGGCCCACCCTGTATATGGAGGAACTCGTTAATCACTTATGCTAACTTCATGCCAGTTTTTCATTATGCATAAGGCTGCAAATGTTTTGCATATTATATATGTATGCATGTATATACCCTCCCAGAAATCTTTTTAATACCAGACGAATTTAATAAAGCGTAGAGTGCAACAAAAATCTAACAATATAATAAAAATCATCCAACAGCAACTACGAGAAGTATCATTTGTATATTTTTTTGCCATTAAAATAGCAACACAAAACACAAAAATCAAACTGGTTAAAATTATCATGTTCAAGTTTACTGCTGTAAATCGCTTAACAAGGTGCTTTTAAAGATTTAGTTCCTCCATAATTAGTCATATATGTTTAAAAAATCCAAACACTGAATGCATTTGACATAAATGGGATAAATTATCCATTATGGTCAAGTAGCGTAAGTCTCGAATATTCCACATACACAAACAACGCCACTACAACAATCTCATTATTTGGAGCGTTTGGTTGCATAGTGTTTCTTTTTCTTGCGTTAAAAAAAATAAAATTTAAATGTAAGAATATATAAATGAGTTTCATTATTCATTTTGTAAAATAAAAATTGATTTTCTGTATGTTTTTTAAGATTTATCTTAAATATCATTGCTCTACAAAATTTACAAAAATTTGCCTGCCATATATTTTTTTGCAGTAGATATTATCATGTATAAACATTTTATAATTATAATATTTTATAATATTTTATTTATTTATTTATTTATTTATATTTATTTATAAATATTTATTTTATCTAAAATATCAGTATTTTATAAGAAATAACAAGGGGGGGGGGGGTATAAACGGAAATGTATCTGAAACAATAAATTATATTTAACTAGCTACACTCATGAAAATTTATTTTTATTTCTAAATGAAAATTTTTACGCAGGCCTTAAAGTTGTTTTTAAGCTAATTTGTGATCTTTGAATATGATCATAAGATACAGGCGCATTATAATTATATTTTCCTTAACTATTTTTTCTTTTTATTTTTAATTTTCATGTATTTTTTTCGCAATTATAACCTTTAAAAAATAAATATGTAAAACTAAATAAAAAATAAATAAAAAAAATTAAAAACAAATAAAAAATCAAAAACAAATAAAAAATTTAAAAAAAAATTAAAAAAAAAAATAAAAAAAAAATAAAAAAGAAAAAAACTAAAAAAATACTAAAAATTCAAAGTTATAATATATATATATATATATATATATATATATATATATATATATATATGTATACAAGTCTTAATATACATAAAAAGCTAAATAAAACATTAAATGTAAAATGAAATATATAAATAAAAAAAATTAAACAATAAAAAAAACAAAAAATTAAATAGGAAAAAATATAAAAATTTAAATAACAAAAATTAAAAATTTTAAAAACCCCCGACTTTTTTCAGAAAAGATGTTATATCTTCTAAACGGCTGGACCGATTTTCTTCAAACATAGCTAAGAACCCTCTCGATCAAGTCATCTTCGAAACAGGAAAAACTAAATGAAAATTGGTCTAGCCGTTTGGCCTGTACGTGGACACGGACAGACACACAAGTACACAGATACACAGACACACAGACACACAGACACACAGACACACACTACTAACTTATAACACCCAGTTTTTTAGTTGGGGGTTAAAAATGAAAAATTAAAAAAATTATGAAAATTAAAAAAAATATAAAAATTAAAAAATATATAAAAATTAAAAATTAATAAAAAAATAATAAAAAATTAAAATATGTAATACATAAATACATAATAAATTAATTAAACAAAAAATGAGAAAAAAATAAATAAAATTAAATATGAAAAATAAATAAAAAAAAAAACTAAAAAAATTAAAAGAGAAAACAAAAAAAAAAAAAAAAAAAAAAATAACAAAGAAAACAACACAAAAATTAAAAATTAATTAAATGCAAAATGAAATAAATAAAAATTAATACATAAAATAAAAAAATTAAATAGAAAAAAATAAAAAAATTAAATAGAAAAAAATAAAAATATTAAATAGCATAAAATATAAAAATTAAAAAATCAAAAACGAAAAAAAAATTAAAAAAAAGAGAAAAAATTAAAAAAAATAAATATACAAAGATTATTTCATAAAATTAAATAAACAATTATATTAAATTGAATAAAATTATAAAAATAAAATAAAAATTAAAAAAATATTAAAAACACATAAAAATACAAAGAATAAATAAAGTACATATTAAAAAATTCATAAAAACCTTAAATAAAACCATATAAAAAGTTAGATAAGAAATAATATAAAAAATTAAATAAAAAACTTAATTAAAAAAAAGATAAAAACTTAAAAAAAATATTTAATAATAAAAAAATAACATAATTAAACACATTAAATAAAAAAAATTAAATAAAGAAATTAGGTAAAAATTAAAAAACAAATTAAAAAAATACAATAATTTACAAAATTAAAAAAAAATAAATTATAAAAATTAGTCACATTACATTACATAAATATACATAAAATTAAATAAAGAATATGAAATAAAAAATTAAAAAAAATTAAAAAATGAAAACAATTCTTAAAATATAAAAATTCCAAAAATATAAAAATTATAAAAACTAAAAAATAAAACAAATTTTTTTAAATAATAAAAAATTAAAAAAAAAATGGAGGCACATTACAAATCTTAATGTATGTATGTATATTAAGTTAAACTGAATTCACTAATTTGTTCCAGAAAAACTTTTTACTTTTCTGTTAAATTCTTACATAACAACTTATTATTATGATACTTACTTTTAGTTATTGAAAAGCCATTTAAAGCATTATCCAACTCTCAACGTAAAGAAAGTTGAGGTAGTATTAAAAACAATTATTGAGAAAAATATATAACTTAGGACGGAAATTCCAAAAATGGCCAATAAAAAATTAAACATGCATATTGGAAAAATTACAAATAAGACTTTTATATTATTTGCGTTTTATAACGCAAAAGCTTAAGCCAAATAGCTATGTTGAAGTGTATTACAAAATAGAGTGTGTAATCGAAAAAGTTTTTACATAATAATAATAAACTAGTGTGCTGATGAAGTGCGTGGCTCCACAGAAAAATATCGGTATTTCCCTCAGCTAATAAAGAGTCTAGTTTAATTTTTCTTCTCTTCTTTAGAAACTCACATTAATTAATAAAAATATTTCATTCAGTAAGAATTGAAATTACTGAACTTAAGCCCTGATTAAAATTCACTACAGTTCAATTAAATCTAAAAAAAATGTCTCGTTTTTACATAATTTAACTTATATATTAACATTAATATAATGATTGATGTACAGTACCACATGACAAGATTGTAAGGGCAATATGCATTAGAAGGCAGATATATTTGAATTTAAAGATTAACTGCCTTAGTCATAAAAAATATTTCAGGTTTATTAAGCGCTTATTTGACACATTTCTATGGGACATTTGTCAAATAAACCTGCAATAAGCTTAAATATTTTTTATGTATTAGACCGTTAGCCTGTTCCTAAATGCATCAGTATGCTGGATAATATGACTGGTTCTCTCGATGAATCAGCTGTTTATAATTTTTCCATCTCTTTAATAAATTTTTATAATCTATATAATTAATAGGCGAACATGTTTTTTGTAATCCTTTTTACGCTGGTACCACTACACTGATTTTAAAAAGATTTATATGGTTTTTCTGTACAGATGTGCAGAATTTATATTTTATTGAAATCGGTTTAGTATTTTGGGAGCTATAAGCGTTTAAAGTTGCTACTACTACATGCACACATATTACACACGCATTTATTAGCTTACAAGTAAAAAAGAAACAAAGCATGAGTGTGTGTGTGTGTTTGTAGTATTTCTCTTGATCTAACAATTTTTTTTCTCTTATTTGTTGTTGTATGAAAGCCATAATACTTAAAGGAAGAGAATTGAATAAAGTGAATTAGCTTGGTTGAAGAGATTTTGTTTATGTTTTTTTAATTTCATGTATTACACAGAGTAAACAGATTCGTTGTAACAACCAAATTTGTTGCCAATTGAATTTTGGCGGTTGCAGCAACGATTATAGAATTCTGCTATAGCGACTGAAATTTTCTTGTGGTACCACTATATTTTAATTATAACCCTCAACCCAATAGTTGCAGCAACAGAAAAAAATAATAAAATATAAATAAATAATAATAATAAGAAAAAAAAAAATTGGTTGACAGTATGGAATTTAAAATAAATGTTATTCTTGCTACCGAAAATTTGGTTAATATAATTAAAACAATATCATAATTGGTACCTGTAAAAGAAAAATTGGCCTTCCTTGCTGAAATAAAAATGAACAATAAAGGCAAATAAAAATACACAATTTAAGACATTTATTATTTGACATATTGTCATAAGTTTATTTTAATTGAAATTTATTTCCTAATGGTGAAGCATGTCTATATACATTTCTTCAACCACACATTTTGAAAAGCCACAAGCCTGTTATCTTATGCACAGACTTTCAAAAACCATTTGAGAATTCACAAATCATAATATCTTTGAAAGTCACAAAAGTTAATTTTTTAATTTGCTGCTATAAACTATGATAGTAAACTCAACTTCTAGTTAGTTGCAGCAACTGATTGAAAGTTTTTATTTTAATTTTAATATAGAACGCCATTTTTTTAGTTGCTAATACCAAAAGTTGGTAGTAAAATCCAATTCGTAATATTTTATTCGGTTGGGTTAACCAATCAGTTAATTAGTCATGACAAAAGCATACGTTCGGTTGATGCAATCAATTTAAGTATTGTCGCAATCATATCTTTGTTACAATTATGCCCTTATGGCAATGAACATGGATTGTTTTTTGGATTAGCAGAAAATTGATAGCGTGAACTGAAATATAGTTAATGCAAATGATATTTTATTGGACTAACCGTTTTCCAATCAATCTTTTTTTCTGGGTGTATTTAATTATGCTTGCATATGTAAATATGTAAGTTTGTGTGTGGTTGTGTTTTAATGAGTTTTTTATGACATTTACGTACCTTTTCACAATGTCTGGTTAAAAGTTTTGTATGAAGAACTTGCAGTTAAAGTTCACGTTAACTCTTAACCATACATTGTGAAAAGGGACGTTAGATAGGTAAATTTTCTTTGAATCTTAAATTATTTACATTTTGATTCTAGAATACGGACGAGTGTGTCGTCCGTTTGGTATATCTAGTTTTTATTAATATTGTGCAGAGTTGCAGTTTCGACTATTTGCACTTATGAAAGCATTGCTTCTAATATGCTGTAGATTGGTGCATTTGGGAACAGGCCCAGTATTACTGACTGTTCAGTAGCCAATGACGCTGAAGTAACTGCATTAATTTGTTGTAAATATTTGAATAGCTTTTATTGTTATAAAAAAAATAAACTGTAACAATTTTTTCGTTCACATACTTTAACTGAATAAAACAAAAATGTTATAGCAATATAATAAAACTATAAAAAACTTAAAAAAAGTGTGGCAAAGTGAAATTGAAAACCTCAAGTTTTCTGTCTCGTTATAAACATTTTAAAGAGACAGCAAATATTTTTTTTTAAATTAAACAAAATATATTTTAGTTACCAATATATGCAAACCTAAAATCTTGACTAGAATAATTAATTAAAGTTGGTGGTACTTTGTAAACGTACCAATATTGCGAGTATTATTTAGCCATAAATACAAACAATTAGATATTTATACATATGTATGTATGTGTGTACGTATGTCTGTGATGTTGTTGTTAGGGAGCTCAATTAGGTACCAAGCATTTCAAATTTGGTGACATTTTATTTTAAAATAAATTTCTTCATTACGCACTTACACACAAGTTTGTACAAAAAGAAAGAAACATATCGTTAGAAAAGAAAGTGTTTTTAAAATTGAAGAATCCCTTTAACATAATATAAAATAATTATTTCATTGTTTACTTTATTTTTTTACCCCCGACCAAACAGGGGTGTTTGTAGTTTGTAGTGTGTGTCTATGTAGTTTGTTAAAGTTGTTGTGTAAAATTACTAGTGCTGATGAGTACTAGTATATGAAGTAGTTCCAAGGCACCACATTTCAAAATAAATTTTGACTGTCTAACAGAGTCTAACTGTATGAAAATTGTTATCATATAATTACTAAAATTTTATAAATTATTAATTAATTAATTTTTTAAATAATTATAATTACCCTTTTGTATTTCTGAATTTTTGATAAATTATTTGCAAATTTAAGTAGCAGTTGTCACTGGGTAACAAAAGAATAAACCACCAATTTTATAGGATTTTTCTTTACAAAAGAACTGGTAATAAACTAGTCCTAAACTAGTACCACTGGTACTAGTAGTTTTCTAAACACACTCAATGCTAATTTGAGCATTAAGATAGTATAGGAAAGTATACAGTTGGGAACTAGTGGTGGTGATTTCTGTACTAGAAAAATACTAGTTGAACACTAGTTCGTTCTCCTGCAGGGGTGTGTTTATGTGTCTGTGTATCTGTGTGTCTGTACAAGTACACGTACAGACCGAAAGGCTGAACAGATCACATATCTCAACAACTTATAAAAGCAAGAAATGCATTTTTCATGAACAAAAAATTATTATTTTTTCTCTAAAATCCTGCAACCAAAAGTTAAAATTACTATGTACAAATCATTAGTGAGACCTATTATATCATATGCATGTCAAATATGGTTTAATATATCGCCCTCGTATATGGAAAGAATAAGGATATTTGAAAGAAAATGCCTTAGATGTTGTACTGAATTATACAGATCACCAAGTAGTGACTTTAAAAAATATATATCAAATAAAAATTTATATAATAAAACCAAAATCACTAGAATAGATAACTTTGTAATACATATCACAAGAAATCATATTTTAAACAGCGTAAACACTCACGAAAATCATCATATAATGGCTCCTTACTACGTTTCAGATGAGTATATATCAAAAATATTACAAAATGGATACATCCCACCTGAATCCTTCCTTTATCTTGATAAAAATGGTTATATCCAAAACAATGATGGCATTCCTATAATTTATCACATTTATAGACGAGCCAATAATAAAGCTATAAGTAGTAATGAGCTTACACCAGACAATTGTCGTTTTGACACATCTATTTATATAAGAGATAGGCATATTAAACCAAATTTGAATACTCAAAAGTACTGGTGGATCACTAATATATTTAGTTTTTAACTTTTTTTAACTTTTTATTTTTTCTTAATACGAAAGTAAGTTTTTTTTCCCAATTTTTGCTTGCAAATAAATATTGTATCTATAAATATATCTAAGCTTATTGTATATTATATGAAATTAGAAATAATGTAACAATTGATATGCATTATACTTGAGAGCTCGTAATGCTGGGACGTTGTGTATACATTAAGTTATACTTCACACTATTTGTTTATTTTTTTAGTTAAAATAATATGAATTTTCAATAAATAAACATTATAAAAAAAAACGGCTGAATCGATTTTAGGTTAGTTTTTTATGTTTGAAAGGTGACTTGATCGAGGTGTTCTTAGCTCTGTTTAAAGAAAATCTGTCCAGCCGTTTAGAAGATATAACGTATTTTCTGAATAAATCGGGGGTTTTTAAAATTTAAAATTTTTGTTATTTATTTATCTTCTATATATATAAAATCGTAGTGTGTGTTTGTGCCTAACGCATGATCTTTGGAACTATAAGAGCTGTGGAGCTAAAATTTTCAACAACGGTTCGAGTCAATACCCGGTAGGTTTTCGTTTTGTTTTTAACCCAACAAGTGACCACAGTCATTTGAAGTTAAAAAATAAATTATTTAGGGCACGACAACGTTTGCCGGGCTCAGCTAGTAACTTATAAAATATTAAATAATTTTCAACATAGTGCCAGATATAAAGTACACTGAAAATATTCTATGCAATATTTAACGAAAAAATTATAAATGAATAAATAGTTTTTTTTTTTTTTTTTGGGAATTGTTACAATTTAAGTTTAACATTTATTAACGCACTAATAATCCCAAATTATTATTTTACTCATTCAGTAAAATATTTTTTATGAAGAAATACATTGAAATTGAATATTAAGGGTTTAGCTAGATCATATACTCATTTCACTGTTGCTAGCGCAGATTATCAGGGAACCTTTATCCCAAAATTTCTTAGAACAACTAGAGATATTATGCTAAACTTCCATTTAAACAAATGAGAAGCTCAGCAAATAACAAAGTTGAAACAATATTTCAATAATCAACATAGCCCAATTCACAATCTTGTGCAAATGGTCTTGTATCGTTGCATGTGCAAAATGTTATAGTATATTGATACTCACCACTTAAGAATTCTTAGTGGTGAGTATCCATATACTATACCATGTTTTTTATTTTTTTACTTTACTACATTGGCTAACTTTTTTCAGCTCTAATTGTAGTTGTAAAAGTATGTAAAGAAAATAAATGTAAATAAAAACAACAGCTATTCAAGAATAGAGTGTTGCCACACACGTATTTTCGATCGGGAGCAATCAAGTAAATAATTAGTGTATTTTATGGGAATTGTTACAATTTAAGTTTAACATTCGTTAACACACTAATAATCCCAAATTATTATGTAACTTCTTAAGTAAAATATTTTTTATTAAATTAAAACAATTGGAAAACTAATATTAGACCTGTGCCTGGTTTCTGTAACTTGTGAAAAGTTTTCGTTCACATAGAAAGAAATAAAACAAATATATAAAGAATGGAATAAACATGTCAGAAATAGCAAAACAAATTGGGTTATTTCGCCTACTCATCCGGAGTGTTGACCCGAATCAAATAATTTCAAATTAAGTTGTTGGTGGTTTCACATTCAGTCCAGCAACCAGTCAGTCACCAGCGTTGCCACAACCAAAATTTTTTTCCAACCAAAATATGAAAAAATAATAACCAAAAGCGACGAAAAGTAACCAAAGTTTTTATATATTTAAGATACTGTTTGATTTGTTCTTCATTTGAAAAATATACCTGTAGCAAAATGGTGTTATCACTCAAGTCAAGAGTTTTTCTGAAGTTTTGCATATAGACAACGTTAAACCGCCAGCAAATAAATTTCAAATTAAAATAAACTTCTTAAAATGTGTCCAATAATAAATTTCTTAAATGTAAAAAAATTTGGTTAAAAGTAACCAAAACGGCAACGCTGCCAGTCACTGATGCACGACTAGCATTTTCATGCAGAAAAGCTTTAATGTGTATGAACTAGGCTTTTTAAAATTTCTTTTGTCATAAAGCTTTCGAAAAACTGTTGAAAGTTTTTATATTTGAGACCGTTGCATGTAAATTCATAATTTAAAACAATAACTGCTGCACACACAACGTTTTCATTTACTTTTTAAGATCTGCTGAATAGCAATACAATGTTTGTCTTTTGTATTTCTTGATACTTATTTATAAATGACAAAAGTTTCAAGTGCAATGTGTAAAATTATGTAAGCGAAAATTCCCATTCTCAAATGCTATTTTATGTATAGAAATGCGGTATTTAAGTAACAGATAATATAATAATAGTTCACAGAGATAAGAGAGCATGTGAAAAAGCCGGGGAAAAATACATACACACAAAGCAATATAAACTCTAGGGTTTTCGAAACATTCCTCAAAAATGTCCGCAAATTTTTGTATGAAAATTTCCAGGAAAACAAATCCACTATTTCTACAACCCAGACTTGAGCAGGAAATTTATGTGACAAGTACTCATTTGTTTGAGTGATTTTCATAATTTTTTTTTGCACTAGTCGCCTGCACGACTTGTGGAAACAGGCTGGAAATATATAAAATGAAATGCAAAATAACGTAACTACACTTTTTTAAATTTTTGGAGGAAGGAGAAAAAACTGAAAAAAAAAATATTCAAGTAAGTGAAATAAAGTTTCCTTATTTTAATTTTTAATTCTGCTGTTTGTTTTGATAAATGTTTGAAAATTTGTGGGAACATGAGTTTGGTTTAAATACTCAATAATTAATTATAAATGCGATTTTAAATTTTTTGTTAGATAAGTGGATTTGCATTTCAGCTGATGATATATAAAGAAAGGGGTTAAACGTTTTAATTTAGTTTCAAAATTCGATAGCCATTCGAAAATCCAAATATTTACAGTTTGTTTTTCGAAAACGAATAAGTGTTTACGTTCCTTTAAAACAACGAATGAAACCATGTTTTCGTTTTTGCAGCATTTATTTATTTTCATGTGAGTGGCAACAAACAGTTTCACACTCATAAAATTTTTTGTGTAAAATTAATTAAAAATCGGTCTACTTATTTTTCATTTGGCTTTAACGAAAATGTAATTTAATTTTGAATGTTAAAATGTTACAAAAAATTAAATAAACGAAAACATCTAAATGACTTTTTCTACAAGCTTTAAGCTGATTTAACTTTCACAAGAACGAATCTCGACTTCCGTACAAAGAAAAGCTGTTCCCTTGCTTATGTAATTTTTCTGTCAAAGAATCAACACCAAATTCAATATAAACAAATAATTTTTGCTTTATTTTCCATAATTCGGCTGTCAAACAAATCATAAAAAATTTTAGTATTTAGTCAAAATAAAGTAAAGGTTTTAGAAATAAAACTTACTTCTAATAAACAACGGAAAATACGAAAAATTAAAATCTGTATTAATGTGTAAATGGTTTTCTAATTAAATGCTACAATAAATTAAAAATTAAATTGCTTACTCCCTTGTTCATAAAATTTAAAATTAATTTGAAATGAATGTTATTTAAAATTTTTCATAGAAATAATTTTGTGAGTGTGCATTTTTGGTTATACCTAAAAAAGCTCTTTTTATGTCAAAACGAAAGCTTTAGAGCAGCTACGTCCAAGCCATATGCACAATGTGCAATCTTTTATAAAGAGCTTTTTGTGCTTTCACACCGACGAGAGTACAACATCCCAACAACAACACAACAGGCAGCAATGCTTGCTCTTATTTTGCAAAGGAACAAGAACAAATTTAAGAGCTTTCAAAGCTGTTTACCTCAAATGCAAATATCAGTGTATGTGTGTTTGGACGTAGCTGCTTTGGAGTATGTTTTATAAAAAGCAAATTTTAAACGTTATCGTTTATAAACGAAACATAAAAACGAAAAGGCTTATATTTTCTAAAAACAGGCTGTTAATTTTAAATTTACAACATTATTTACAAAAAATTCAAAAATTTATAAGAATCGCAAGTTTGTAAAAATAACAATCACAATAAATCTAATGTTCTGCGAAAATACACTGTAGAAAACGAAAATATTTAAAATTCATAAAAAATTAAAAAAAAACCAAATTTATTTCATATGCATTTCATTGGTGCATATAGACATGCTTAACCATCAACAAATGAGTTTCATTTAAAATAATCCATATTTCTACTTTTGCCGATGATACAGCCTGTATGAGTGTGCACGAAAACCCTTATGAGGCATCCCGCAATCTCCAGGAACATATCACTCAGCTGGAAATATGGTTGAACTTATGGAGAATTAGAGTCAATGAACAAAAGTGTGTCCATATAACGTTCACCCTAAGAAGAGATACTTGCTCCCCCATTCGAATCAACAATCATAATATTCCTCAACATTCCCAAGTGAAATATCTTGGTATACACCTTGATCGAAGACTTACATGGAAACATCATATTGACTCTAAATTAACTCAGATGAAACTTAAGTTAACTCAAATCTATTGGTTGATTGGCAGAAACTCAACACTCAGCTTAGACTGCAAACTTTTACTGTACAAGTCGCTTTTGAAGCCAATATGGTGCTACGGAATTCAGTTATGGGGCACTGCTTCAGCTTCCAATGTCGAGAGAATCCAACGAAGGCAAAACAAAATTTTACCGTTAATAACATCGGCTCCATGGTACATCCAAAATTCTATTATACATCGTGATTTAAATATGCCACTAGTGACTGAAGAAATTGCAAAATACGCAGGCAAATATTTAACAAAACTCGAATCACATCCTAATCCGCTTGCTCGTAATATTTTGAACTATACTGGACACATCCGCTTAAAAAAGAGGGACACACGGGCTCTTATACCTAACACTCCAGATGGGACTACTTGAAAATACTTCCCCCCCCCCCCCTTTTTTTTTTGATTATCACTACTAATGTATTATTTATAACTACCACTAAGTTTATGTCCGACACTGGTCGGGCCTAATAATTTTTTTTTATAGATTTAAGATTTGAATACTTATTGTTAGTTCACATATGAAGATACAATAAATAAATACATGCATTATAAAAAAAAAAAAATTTAAAATAAAACTATGACAATATGTCTATTATCGTTCTCAACTCAACTCAGTTTTAATGTCTGATACACTTCTGCCAACGAATATATTCGTAATAAGTTTGGGTACGTATGGTGTAATTTTTTCTCTGGGTGTAATTCCTTTTTATTTCCATTTTCCGGGAAGTCGAAAGAACTTTCTAAAAACTGAAACCCTAACCACAGCATTTAATCAAATTAAGTTGCACCGACCGCATCTACTCTCAACCAGAATTAAATAAATACAAAATGTCAAATTGATTTCGTTGTAAATAATATTATCTTACGATGCGTCGTAACATCAACATGTTGCGCTCAATCGCTAAAATCGGTGAAATATTATTAATTTTAAATTTTGTGACATTAATTACTAGCGAAAGGTAAACTTATATACATACATACGTATAATATATGTGAATGTGTTTAATTTGAAGCAAATGTGTGCTTGTATATAATTTCTAGTTCTTACACCGTAACTGCTCCTGGGACTATACGATCAAATCGAAAATATAGCGTGTCTGTCACGCTTCACAATGTCTCCCAGCCAGTGAAATTTTTAATCGGAATTCGGGATAATGCTGATTGGTCGGATAAGCAGACCGTTTCATTGCAGCCGATGGAAACTAAATTGGTACATTTTCTTCCACCTAAATTGGATGGAGTCAAAAAATATGAATTGTTTGTGGAAGGAGCTGGGGGCGTGCATTTTACCAACAGTACCCAACTAAATATAGGAAGAGCTGAGGGCGTATTCATTCTTGTAGAAACTGACAGAGGAACTTATAGGCCCGGTGACTTATTGCAATTTCGTGTTGTTATTTTGGATGAGCATTCAAGGCCGGTGAAAATTAAGGAACCCATAAAAGTGCAAATATTTGTGAGTATTAAAAAGTATAAAAAACTAAAAATTAACTCTCAGAACTATGTATATCGCTATTGTTCCTCAAAATTGAAACATTTTCTTTTTTAAATATACTCTCAGTTCCACAAATCAAGATTTTGTGGGGTTAGTTTTTATTAGAAACAATTTTTAGATATAGGTTTATTGAATATGTACATAAGTCACAACACAAGATACATATACATAAATAGTATATTTGTTATTAAAAAGATGATGCAATTTATTCAATATTATTAAAAAAGAATATGTAATTTTTCATTATTAATGCACCTGACTCGCAGCTCAGGTTTAGTTGTAAGTTTTATTATTTCTAAAAATAAATATCTCTAAAGGCAATTTCAGACTATAATACAAGTATTAATACTTTTGTGGAAAATGCAACTCTTACATGTTGAGTTGTTGTTGTTTTTTGAAATTTTTTAAACAGAAATTAGATCAGGAATGCATTTTCGTCAAAAGTATTAATACTTGTATTATAGTCTGAAACCGCCTTAAGGGCCATTATTACAACTTACAAATAGTTAATTTTAGGATGTTATCTGACTGGTAAATATATTTTGATTATTACAAGTAAGCATTAATGTAAAAGTGACTGATAAGCTAACAGCAGGTTTATCCTCATGGTAACTTTCAAAGTGAACTTTAAGCATTTTAATAGTCAAAGTAGCCGGTATCTACACCAATGTTGCCACAATACATCATTTGTATTACTTATTTTATCGGACAGTTGTAATAATGAAAAAAATAATGGTCACTTTATCGTTCACGTTAGCTAATGTTATTTTAACTATCAGGAACTTTATCTTTAGGTTGTAATAATGGCCATAAGTGTACGTAAAGATATATTAAATTGCATACTAATAGATTGTTGTAAATACTTCTGCTAGAGGAGAGTGGTTAAATAATTTCGTAAGAGATTTACGCCATTGTGCAGTGCAGGGTATCTGAAAAGAAGGTTTAAATTAAGTAGATCGATTAAAAAAATAAGTAGGCTATTTTTTTATGACCCCTCGGCAGGCAAAAGGCTTCATTAGTCTTTACTTTCTGTTGCTGTTCTAAATTTGAGCACTTACTTTTTCTGCAGTAACTTGTCAGCTGTTTCTGACCAGAAGGTTCCCAGTTCTCCACTAAAGTGTTGAGTTCATTGTTAAGTTTCAATATAGTTTAATTTTTTTCTTTTAAATAATTTTTTTTAGTTCTAAAAGCACAATCAGAACTTATTTCAAAATATTTTTATTTAATTTATGCTGTCACTTACCAGATTTCTATGAACAAAAACGAATCAGCTGATTTGTAACAGAACAGAAAGTAAAAACTAATTCTGCCTAAACTCCGTGATGGCTAGCTAGTCCATAATTTTCTTAAAAGAAATCGATTTTATAAAAAGCATCGAAATTATTTTCTAAATCTAGTAACGAATTTAAAAATTTTTGTATGAAAAATATAAATTTTTGATCGCTTTTATACTAATTATCTGCATACTATCATTTACCCGCTGCTCCGCTCACGTTGATCTGTTTAAAAATACATAACAACCGGTTTTAAAACTGTTTCAATAATCAAACCCGAAACGAAAATTACCCTAACCAGCCCAAAAATGTGTTCTTTTTGGAAAAAATCCGTACAAACATTGAAACACCGGTTCCGATCCGGATAAAGAATATCCTTTATTTGACGCTGGTAATGCAGCTTTCCATTGGTGAAGAAGGGGTTTGGGCGTGATGACTTAGCAAATAAACTAACAAACTAACTTTCATATTTATAATATTATAGTAAGGATTTTTAATACACTCGTAGAGTCTTAGAGATCTTTAAAAATTCCTTCCATTTGTTTATTACTGAGTAAATGAGAATAAATGACAGATGCTTACCTCAAAAACGAAACAAACCACATGTTGTGAATCCCCTCGCGCTTTTAATTTAAATTAAACTCAATGTGTATATTGAAGTTAAATAATTCAAGGAATGTTTTTATTAGATAAAACCGAAAGCTCTTTTAATTAATTTTTTAAGTCCTGGATATATAACCATATACGGATACCACTATGTGATAAAATACAAAAAAACAGGACCCATGTCTCCCAGTTTTGTCGCAAGTCATCTACGTTTTTTATGGCCCCCAAAGATTTGGGGCCTCGGTGTCATTGCAAACCGTTCGGAAATTTGATTTACTCTCTGAGGCAAAGTTATAGGTCTTGTATTAAAGAACAAAATTTGTGAACATATAAAATCAAAAAACTTCATCTTCAATATCAAAATCGCAAAAAATTAAAAATAAATCGATTTTTTGTAACTTTTCTCCCCCTGCTCAGGTCCATACGTAGCAAAACGTTCAAAATTCAAGGAAGCAAGCAACTTCAAAAATGTACCTAAGATCTCAATAAACAAGTTTGTAGAACATATCAACTTCCTAGAAATGATTTTTAAAACCGTTTGGGTACACAGAGAAAACAGTGCCTAATAATTACCTCATAAAATAGAACAAAATTAATAAGAAATCTCTATGGTTTTTTTTTCAATAAGGAAATCTTATTAATTTCATAGAGAAAACCTTTTTGAAAAAATCAAGAAGAAATCTTGTAGTTTTTATGAGGTTACCTTATTGATTTTTTTAATAAGGTTTTCTTCTTGATTTTATGAGGCGACCTCATAAAATAAAAAAAAAAATTATGTCTTTCTTTATTCTTCGTGCTTTGCTTATATATTTTCATTTAAATTCTATACCATATACTTTGAAAGGAGACAAGTATTGAACCAGCAAACTTCTGACTGATAGACAAACACTCTAACCAATATGCTAACAAGCAGGCTGAATAACCAATGAAATAATTTTGCAAACATGCTTATACAAAAACGAAAAAGATCATGAAAAAAATTGTCTGTGTCTATTTATAAATATGAAATAACAAGACACCTCATCAAATCAAGAAGATTTCCTTATTAAAAAAAATCAATAAGATGCTTTACACATAATCATATAGGAACCTAATAAAATCAAGAAGAAAACCTTTTTAAAAAAATCAATAATGCAACCTAATAAAATCAAGAAGAAACCCATATAGTTTACAATTTATAAGAAAACGTAATAGAATCAAGAAGTTTTTCTCTATGGATTGTTTTTTTTTTTGGTGCCAAAAATAACGGAAATTGAGTAAAAAAGTTGGGAATAATAAGATTTCTTCTTGATTTTATGTGGTTTTCTTCTTGATAAAATTAATAAGATTTACCACATAAAAACAACAAGGAATCTCTATGAAAAAATCTTCGCTTCTTTCTGCTGGGATACCCCTTAGACTAAAAACGTTTCATAGAGAAAATCTTATTGATTCTATGAGGTAGTTTTTTCTCTGTGTAGGGATTAGGTATCCGCAAAAGTGAAAAATTTCCAAACAAATTAAATTAAAAAATTTGCGGGAAATTTTTCTTTTTTTGCGGCTACCTAAACTGTGTTAAGAATCATTCCTAGGAAGTTGATATGTTCCAGAAAGTTTTTTATTGAGATTTTAGGTACATTTTTGTAGTTGAGTATTTCCATGAATTTTGAACGGTTTGCTACCTATGGACCTGAACAGGGGGAAAAAGGTTAAAAAAAATCTATTTTTTTTTAATTTGTTGCGATTTTGTTCCTGAAGATGAGTTTTTGTTTTGATTTTTCATGTTCACAATTTTAGTTCTTCAAGAGCCACTACTTTGCCCCGCAGAGTAAATCAAAATTCCGAACGGTTTGCAAGATATGAGCCTGAGAAAATGCAAAAATGACATCGAGGCCCCAAATATTTGGGGCCCATAAAAAAGTATATGATTTGAGACAAAACTGGGAAATTCGGGTCCTTTTGTTATCTAACTAATTAATTTAATCCGCTAATACGACTTAAGTGCTTTGTAGATGAAAGGTAACGTTAAATCATTTTCTTTTTTTATTTTAGGACAGCACGGGAAATCGTGTTAAACAGTTCAAGGATATACCTTTAAATCAAGGCTTTTATACGAATGTATTTCAGTTATCCAAAGATCCGCTGTTAGGGTCTTGGTCTATTAAGGTCTTCATTGCAGGAAGATACGCTCAAGAAAGTAGTGTGGACTTTGAAGTTGCTAAATATATCTTGCCCAAGTTCCAGGTCAAAATCGAAACCGCTTCTCATTTTCTATATAAAGAAAATGATTTTTTAAAAGCCATAGTCTATGGCCAATATACATACAACAAGCTGGTGGATGGGAAAGCAGAGTTAAGAATAGGAGAACCACATATTGGTAGCCAAGAGAACTTAGTTTACTATGCAGCCACCACTGCAAATTCGAAAGCCATTTTTGAAATAGACTACAATGATTTGAAGCATAAATTTAGAACTGCCAAACTAGTTTTGAACGCTACATTAACGGAAATGCAAACCGGTATAGCGCAGAGCGCCACAACTGAAGTTTTAATTGAGAGTTTTTCCCATGACATCGATTTACTTACTGATGAGATGGAATTTAAAAACGGCAAACCATTTCGTTTAAAAGTAAGAGTTCAGCATTGGAATAAAACTGCAGTTAGTGATGATGAAACAAGTGTTTTTATGCATATGGAGGATACGATTTCTGCAGCCAAGTTAAATGAGAAAGGTGTGGCCGTATTTGAGGGTGAATTCGAAGCACACACTCCAGTTACATTTACGTACAAAGAATCTTCGAAGCGTTTGTATATACCGAAATTGGCTGGTGTACCTCTGAGAAATAAAAATTGTGATTTGAGTATAAAGAATAAAAGGTATAGTAATGTGAAAATATATGAAATGTATAAACGGGAAGAATATTGAACATATTCGGGTATATTTTGTATTCCACGTGAAATTAAATCGTGCGGAATTTCACATGGAAAACAGAATATAGTCGATCGAAATATGTGATAACGACAGGGGTTCTGCATATATTTTTCATACATACTTATGTACATAAATATTTTTCTATTTTTTATATTTGCAGTCCCCAGATGAATATTCCGATTGATGTACTCGTTGAATTTGAAGAAAATATTCCATATTTAGTCTATACCTTAACATCGCATGGCAACATTTTAAAAAGTGAATTCGTTCGTTTAGAGGGAAATAAAAAATCCCACATAATCCAGTTGTTGACCGGTAACGAAATTGTACCGATATCATTTTTATACGTTCACTTTATGTACGCTGGCCAGTTGACTTTCTGTGAAATCAGAATTACAGTACCAGAAAAGCTGGAAAATGAAGTAAGTTCTATAGTTAATAAATAATAATGAAATAAAATGTTTTTGGGCGGCCTGTTTAAAATTAAACGTCTTATTAGAAAATCCTGCATAATTTGTTTTTATATTAGTAGTCCATTTTATTGTGAAAGGATGTTAACATATCGAGCCGTAACCGGCAAAAAACTTAACCGACATACTTTTTGGACCTCTTTTTTTGACGAAAATCGATTATTTACGATCGCAAGTTCGAAAATGATGTAGCTTATCCTTTTTTGGAGGTTATGATACGATATAAGGTTTGTTTCTTTGCTATAAATTGGCCACTTGCGGGGCCCCAAAAGAACCCAAACACTTGGAAAATTTTATCAAAAAATATAGACAAAGGGCGTGTGTCAAACGGTAGAAAAGTAATATGGTAAAAAAATATTTGCCTGTGGGGAAAAAATTTCATTTTTCTGCTGTGCCAAATGATATCTTTTTTGACAATGTAAAATTTTGACAAATTCTCTTGAGCATAGAAAGAAGCTGATGAAATAATTGCTGCGGCGGCGGCTACCAACAAATTTTTAAGAGGACATTTTTATATAAAACAATATTCTAGTAGCAATAAATTATATAATATTAAGCTAAGTCTAGACGATATGTTGAATCAGCATATTTATGGTGAAAAATTTGTTATCAGTGCCAACATATCGTGTAGACACCAAATTTTTTCAACATATGTATGCTTAACTACATATGAAGGGCATTTGTTAAAGTTGTCAACAAACGTATGTTCAAGATTTTTTCATATTGTGTAGACACCATATTTTTACTTTGTAACAAATTTGATATGTATGCTGTCAGATATGTTGTTTGTTGAAAATCCTATTTAAGCTTTTCAGCATACGGCAAATTTGATAGCAAATAGAATTGTTATTTTAACTCTGCTCATTAAAATATAGTAAAAATAAACGTTTATTTATTGGAAGATATTTGTAATGGGTGAATCATTATAGATAAGTATATATTTTTAGTATTACTATTCCTTACAATAAAAAATTGTTGTTTTATTTTCAAACATAAACATATCGTTGGCTTAGTCGAGATTATTTTAAGTCCATTTTTATGTAAATTGAGTTTTTAATGTAGAATGCTACTGTAACTCAAAACGCATCATTTCCAAAACCTAAAATGTCGTTACGGTATTTTTTCTTGCTGTTATACAGTGGTAAGCAAATATGCTAAGACCAAAAAAAAATTAAAAAAAAAACACCTATTAGTCTAGCGGAAAAGAATATGCATCTAATGTACTTGCATTTACTTAGCGAATAAATTTTTTGTGTTAATTCAAAATAGCCAAATTAATAGTTTCGTTTTCCTCACACATATTCAGTTTAAATAAATTTAGGCAGACTCTCCTGAAAAATTAAAAAGGTACTTATCATATAATGGAAACAGTGATTACAGGTTTGTTGGAAAATGCTGATTGTTTAGAATTATTTTGTGGCTTTGATACAGATGATTCTGCACGCGCAACACCTGAAAAAGTGCAGGCAGTCAAAAAAGTGAAAAAACCCTACAAACAAATTAGGCCAAAAGTCCATACTGAATGGTCTAACGATGACATTTATATCCATACGTATGAAATTTTTTATAATATTTGCTCTTCTTTCAATTCCTTGTATAATTTTGCACAGAAGCCCTCCTCCTCTCTTCTTTCTAACCATTTCTTTTGCCAAACTCTACGTCGTTTTTCTTTTAATTCTGCATCACCATCAAAAACAAATGCAGTTAGGATAACGGCAAGGGAAATATCATTTGATGACATTATGTTTTTTTATATATTAATTATACACCAAAAATATAAACTTTTCCACTAAAAGCGATAATTTATACAAATTGCTAATAAAGAAATATAATTGTCAAATTTATTTTACATTTAAGCAAATGCTCACGTGACTTAACATATATATCAGCATACGAAATTCAAGATATCGTATAGATATTGTATGCTAACTCATATGTTGTATTATTATTTGCTGACATATGTTGACTTTAAAAAATTTGGTACTTTCAGCATACTGTGTAGACGCCTAACATATGTATATGCTGACAGCAGGATTTGTTGTTATTTTTAAGCATATGAATGTGAGCATATATTTGCTGATTCAACATATCGTCTAGACTTAGCTTTATACATATTGTAGTTATTTTCTTTAAACCACAAAATTATTTTATTTTTATAAAAACTATTTTTATATTTATTTAATAAAATATTGAATTATAATCCAAAAATCAAAAATCAGTTGATTACAAAAAACTAGATACATATATATATATATATATATATATATATATATATATATATATATATATAAATTTTAATTTATTTGCTGGTAGTTTAGCATGTCTATATACGTATTTCATTGGCGCTTGAACCAAATCATCAGTAGACTTTAACCACAAATTTTAAACAGTCACAAACCTCTTACCTTATGCATAGACTTTCAAAAACTATATGAGAATTCATAAAATAATAATACTTTTGAAAATCACAAAAGAAAAAATAAGCTTAGTAGGCTTTGAAACTGATACAAAACCCAGCAAATAATTTATATCCAGGTGAACTCATTTTATTTTTCTATATCCTTATACAATTAGAAATCCATTGGATAACAATAAAAGTATTTACAAGTCTAAATGAAAAATAAAACATTAATTGAACTTTAAAGAAAATTTATTATTTGACATATTGTCAGAAGTGTACATAAAATAATTGAAATTTATTTGCTGGTAGTTTAGCATGTCTATATACGTATTTCATTGGCGCTTGAACCAAATCATCAGTAGACTTTTTTTATGTACACTTCTGACAATATGTCAAATAATAAATTTTCTTTATATTAAAAAAAAAATAAAAAAAGGAAAATATATTCAGAACATATTTGAATTTATATACAAAGTGTTTTAAAGTATAAAGTACCTACAACTACTTCCCCTTCAAAAATTAATTTTTGATAAATTAAATGAAACTCTCTTGACATTCGGTTGAGGTTGATTAACAGACAGAATTTGACATATAGAAGGACTTTCGGTTAAAGCAGGTTTCAACCGATCAATAGGAAATACTACTGTTCCATTATTTATTTCAATCTTAATGCAACATTTTTCGCAAACTAAAATAAACAATGATTTTTTCACAGTCTAATTAAACTTAAAAGACGTAAAAATCTTTGTATTGGACGACGGCTCGAAGCGACGGCGGTGGACTTAAATTTTATGATACCATGCTTTTTATTTCAGCTTGTCAAAAATTTACCTGTTGTGTCAAAAATTTATACTAGCCCCCAGGGCTAGTGAAATTTTATTCACCTCAGAAGTGTCAAAAATTTACTTACACTAGTACTTTGCTACCGTTTGGCATAGGCCCAAAGTGGACAAAGTTGCGTAAGTTTTTATGTAAACTGAAAAAAGAAAACATTCTAGAGACGCTGAAGCATTTAAAACAGTGCTGGCCAACGAGAGAAATCTATTTGTGTGTGTGTATTAATTTGTATAAGAAGCCGATTGAAGTTCGGCACTCTGGTGCCACTTTGGCCAGCAGCGATTTAAAAAAATACCAGGGTGGATCATTAACTCAGTGTCTTTTTGAATTTCCCGTCTCTTGATTGAAATGGCAACACTGCTCCTCTCAAGAGGCAAGTGTCAGTTGACTTCTGTCTAAATTTGAACAAGCTGTGTCATTTATTTTGTGTTTGACAGCCGTTGATAACAGACTACCTCGCCTTTTGCGAAGAAAATGGAAAAAAGTGAATTTCGAGTGCTCATTAAACATAATTTTTTGCGAAAAAAAAAAACGTCAATCAAACCAAGGAAAAGCTCAATAAATACTATAGGGTAAAAAAGTGGTTTACTGACTTTCGTTGTGGTCACACAATTACAAATGACTCTGAACGTTCTGGATGGCTAATTGAGGCCAGTACACCCACGATACGGTGTTGGCCGACCGAAGAGTAAAATTGCGTGAGATTATTGATGCCATAGGCATTTCATATGGCAGTATGGTTTTGATTTTAAATGATCAGCTGGGTTTAAGAAAGTTGTCTGCAAGATGGGTGCCGCGTTTGCTCTCAATTGACCATAAACGTAAACGTGTGACACCTTCAAAGGATTATTTGGAGTTGTTTAACCGCAATCCGAATGAGTTTTTGGGGTGTTTTGTAACTGTGGATGAAACATGGATCCATTACTGTACTTCGGAGACCAAGCAGCAGTCTAAACCTGCTACGAAGAAGACCAAAGTGAGTTTGTCGGCCAATAAGGTGATGGCAACAGTTTTTTGGGATGCACGCGGGATAATCCACATCGATTACCTTCAAAAGAGAAAAACAATAAACGGCGAATATTATACCAACTTATTAGACCGATTTAATGAGCATTTAAAAAAGAAAACTAATCCATATGGGCAAAAAAAAGTTCTTTTTGATCAAGATAATGCACGAGTGCACACGTGTGCAGTCTCAATGGCAAAACTCTGTGAATTGGGCTAAGAATTGGTACCCCATCCGCCATATTCTCCGGATTTAGCCCCTAGTGACTACTTCTTATTTCCGAACCTAAAGAAACAGCTCGGTGGAAAGAGATTTAGCTCCAATGATGAAATTTGCCTATTTTAAGGACCTCGAAAAATCCTATTTTTTGGAAGGGATACAAAAACTGGAGAAACGTTGGACCAAGTGTATTGAGTAAAAAGGAGATTATGTTGAAAAATAAGTTCTTGTTTTGCAAAAAAAAAAACCGTGTTTGATTAAAAAAGTCGCGGACTTATTGATCCGCCCTCGTATGTTCATACCTTATTGCGAGAATTTATATTTTGCTCTCATTTCACCGAACTTTACCCAAAAACTAAAGTAACAGATTTATTATTTTATCCCCGGAATTTGTATATTTTTCTCGTTTTTTTTTAAGATAAAAATCGAAAATTCCTCTGTAATAAAATATATTTTTTTTTAAGTTGCCATATATGCTGTAACATTTTTTTTTTAAATTTTGCTTTCCAGATTTCTGTATCCGCACCGAAAGACGTTAAGCCCGGTGAAAATATTACCATGACACTCAAAACTCAACCAGATTCACGTATTGCAATTACCGCCGTTGACTTAAGCTCCATGTTAATTAATGAAGGAAATAGAATACAAAAATCAAATATTATCAGGAGAATGTTTTTCGATGTAAGTTATACATCATTCCAATACATTGTTCATCCGGGTACGATTTCTGGTCTAGTTACATTAAGCGATATACCGTACTCGCCGGTGGATTATTGGGAAAGTGAGTAAACGAACTAAACGATAGCTTAACCTGAATAATTGCAATTATATTTTGATCTAGGGAGGGCAATACCTTTAGAAGGACACCGTATAGATCATCACATTCGCTCATATTTCCCTGAAACCTGGATATTTTTGGATATGAATGTGTAAGTTTGTGTTAAATGGCGCAATGCATAACTGATAGTTATTATACTAAGAATAAGCTTGATCCTTGTTTAAATATCAGTGCCTGGATTCAGAGCGAATCGCAGAAGCTGTTAACACTACTAGATTATCAATTCGCTTTTGAATTCAATTAACTATTCAATATATGTACATAAGGATTGGAATAGTGTATATGGAAATCCTAAGCAACAGGATTTGCATACGCTAGGACTCCTAATTTGGTAAAGTTTAGAAAAAAATGGTTCATCACAAAAGGCTTCACAACTTTTCCTGAGTTACTACTAGAGAGGTAAAACTTAAGACCGACCCCCGCTAGTATTTCCCGCCCTACGTATTTATGAACATACCAACAACGTGTCTGCGATTCTTAAAGGGACTCCCACAGAAATATTTTTATACAATTACCCCCTCCCCCTTTTTTGTTGTCCCAACATTTGTTCAGAACACACCTAGCCTCCATCTTCAGTAATTAGGTTTGTCCCCATAGAAAATTGTTAAATTTCTAAAAAATGTTTTATTAATAATATAAAAACAACTGTCCCTGAGTTGCTCCTAGAGGGGTAACACTTAAGACCGTCACTGACTAACATTCTCCCGCCTACATTTCTTATGAACAAACCAATCTCGTATCTGCGCTCCTTAAGGGACTCCCATACAAAATATTATATATTTTATAAAATTATACAATTATTCCCTATCGCCATAACAAGTCCCAGAGTTCCTCTAGGGGAGTCAAATATGTGACCGACCCCAACATTTGTTCACAACACACCTAATCTCCATCTTCAATCATTAGGGTGGTACCCATGCATACTTATGACTCCTCTAGAGGGCGCTCTGGCGCTAGTTAGGGCGATTGGGGGCTAATTGTATAAAAAATAATATTTTGTATGGGAGACGCCTTAAGGAGCGCAGATACGGAATTGGTATTTCGCTTAATTTTTGCATAGTTTTGATCCCCATGAGTACCCATTTACCTCCATTCCACCCTCATAATTTTCTAGCTTATGCATTTTTTTTTCGAAACTACAAAATTAGAGGTACTAGCGTATCGAAATCAAAAATTCGTGCACTATTCACACCTAAAATGCACCCCTGGTATACATAGATTTATTTGCTATAAATTACTATTTCATTTCAGCACTAATGCATTAACAACAATTAATTTTACATTACCTGACACAATTACAACCTGGGTTCTGAGTGCCTTCTCGATGAATGAAAAATTTGGCATTGGTATTTTGGATCCGGATGTTAGAATTACGGCAACTAAGCCGTTTTTTATCAGCACTAATCTGCCGTATTCCATTAAACGAGGAGAAATTGTTTCCATATTGATAGTGGTGTTCAATTATCATTCAGAAAGCTTAAGCACCGAAATAGTGATGGAGAATAAATTAAACGAATTTAAGTTTGTAGACGAATTAAGTAATGCAACGAAAAATTCGGAAATGGAAAAACGTAAAATAATTGTACCGGCTGATAGTGGCAAAAGTGTAAATTTCTTGATAAAAGCTCACAAGCTTGGCCATATTGACATTATTGTCCAGGCCACAAATACACTTTCAAGTGATAAAGTCTTACAAAAGCTGCTAGTTGAACCAGATGGCATAGAAACTTCTCATAATAAGGAGTTATACATACGCTTAAAGCCGGCTGAGAATTTTAAGACCTCCTACAAGCCCGAGATTCCTGAAGACGTTGAATCCGATACAGAGTTTCTACAATTGTCAGTTAGTGGCGATGTTGTATTGCCATCTTTCGAAAATCTAGACAACTTGGTGGACAAGCCCACCGGTTGCGGTGAACAAACTATGATACATTTCGCTCCCGACATACTTGTGCTGGAATATCTCAGCATTACAGGGCAAACCTCAAAATTCGCAGAGCTCGCGGGAAAAGCTAGACAATATACGGACATCGGTTATCAGCAAGAACTAAAATTCCGTCACTCAGTTGGTGGTTATAGTGTTTTTGGACCTGCAAGCAGCAAAACTCCCAGCAACTGGTTAACGGCTTATGTTGTACGTTTCTTCATTAAGGCCATGAAATATTTGCCCATTGAAAAAAAGATAATTGAGAGTAGCTTACAATTTTTGGCAGACAGACAATTGCCTAGCGGAGAGTTTGAAAATGCCGGCTATCTGTTCAATAAGGTTTATAAGGGTAGTAATAGCTTTACGGCATTTGTGATATTATCTTTCTTGGAAAGTCCGGTAAGTTTTAAGCAGACTTGGGAAACTTATTTAAATATTTTTTATTACTATTTTCAACTTAGAAATACGCCCAAAAGTACAAAGATGTTATAGAAAAAGGTCTTAACTTCTTGGCTGGCAATATAAATGAAATAAATGATATATACTCCCTGGCTATAATGTCCACGGTATTTCAACTCGCAAAACATGAAAAAGCTTCTGTCATACTCGAAAAAGTGAAGCCATTGGCTAAAACCGAAAATGGTTTGCAGTGGTGGCAAGATGATACGGATAATGGTGCGAATGCAGTTGAAATAACGTCATATATTCTATTGGCTCTGATGCATACGCCCGGTTCTTATTTGCCAGTTGTGAGATGGTTGATAGAACAGCGCAACAGTCGTGGTGGTTTCAAGTCAACGCAAGATACTGTTGTTGGTCTTCAGGCCTTGATTAGCTTTGCTCAACTGTCAAGTCTGCAAGAAGATACCTTGATTAAGGTCTCCTATAGAGCTTTGGATGCAGAAAACAAAGAACTGACAAAAGGCGTTATAGGTCTAGATCCAGAAACTGCAGAAATCTTACAACATTATCAGGTATTCAAATTTACTGAATTGCATTATTGGCTAAATAATCAGGGGTCTACTCTGTAATTCGAAACGAAAGGAATTGCTTTCCAATTTGCATGTTATTAGGATAGAAATTTGAAAGAATTTTCTTACGTTTTGAAAAGGTGTGATAATTCGATTTTGATCACTTTTAAGCCACTCTCAAACTAGTGATGAGTAATCACCCTTATTCCGGTTGTCAACATGGACGTCACGTCAATACAATACCAACAAAAATTGAGGTTTGCCTATCCGTTGTTGAAAGCAATTGACTGCTATTGACAAGCTCATGCTATTTTCTACACAAAATTGTTCTAGCGAACGAGCAGACAAGCACCGATTTTTTGGTATTACATAGACGTGACATCGATGTTGACAACTGGAATAAGAATTTGTGTATTACCTGATTTACATTAAGCATTTTTTCATAATATTTCATGAATTTTGTTGCAAAAAACTTTTTCGATTTGCTTATTGCAGCGCATTGATTAACTTTTGACAACTTTTTTTTGCTAAAAGTTGTTCCTCCAGGCCTCCTACTGACAAATAAACAATTTTCATTTAACTAATTTCATAAAAAAATGCTTAATGTAAATCAGGTATACTTGTTATTTTAAAATTAAATTTTTTTGATTTTCAATTAATTTTTAAGCTTTACAAGTCTTCTTCATTTTTTTACATTCACTGCGCTGATTTACACGGGCATAATTGTGCTGGCATAACATGCCAGTTTGTAGGTGAGAGAGGCAAAGAGAGTGGTTTTGCGGTTGGCATAACTTTTCAACCAGCTACAACCCCGCATTAGCAGCATAAACCAATACACACACAAATTAAAAAACAGCAAGTGTTAAATGAATACAAAAAACACTAACACACACAAAGCTGTGTATACGTATACATTTTGTGCCAGATGAATTAGTCTCGTGTAATTTGGAAAATAACAAAAATTGTGCGGCTTAAAAATTGTTCTCGTCTAAACTACCTCACTGGGACTGATAGCGGAGAAAAAATTTCACGGGAAATTCACGATAGCATTTTTCCCTTCGAGGGAAATGAAAATTTCATGGGAACAAAAATCCCACTTGTTTATTTTCATTAGTCAAGTTTTAGACTTGGCAGTTTTTCTTAAAGCAATTATCTTCAATTCTCTTTTAAAACTAATCGATTGCTTACACACAGACGGTTTCTTGTGCAATTTTCCTTTAATGCAGCGAATGAAATAACAAAAGAGAATTGAAGTAACTTTTCTGTACGAGCAAGTCAGTACCCCTCTTCTTTCCTCTCTCTCTCTCTCACCCATAAACTCAGACTTGCTTCAAGAAAAACTGCCAAGTCTAAAACATGAGTTAATTTCGTAGCACTTGTGGTAGCGATTATTCAAATCATCTTTAAAGAAAAAAAAATAAAAATAATTTTTTACACCATAAAAATTTATATATCTTCACTAACTTGATTTTTTTATTTTAAGTTACCATCATCTACACGTACTCTTGATATTGAAATGTCTGGTACGGGCAATATTTTCCTACAATTTGCCTACAATTATCGAAAGCCTGTTGTCGTCAATAGCCCAGCAAGGCTTCAAATGCTGGCACCAAGAAGCATAATTGTTACAACCAATGCAGAATCTGAAGCACATGGTGTGAAAATGATCTTAGAAGTCTGCATTAAATATAACCCACGAAGTGATGCCAATTCATTAAGTACAAACATGATAATTGCAGAAGTTGATTTACCCTCTGGTTACATCGGCAACGAGGAAAGTCTGACATTATTGAGAAGTAGTGAAGACGTTGATCGTATTGAAAACGAAATACCGGGGAAAATAATTTTTTACTTCACTTACATCGAAGCGAATGAAGAAAAATGTATCGATTTTGTGGCCGACAATACGCACGATGTGAGAAATCTTAAACCATCCAAGATTGTTGTGTATGAATACTATCATTCGGATCATCGAGAGGTTGTCACATATGAAATTAAATAAATAACAGAATAGTTGTTTCTTATAATTGTTATTATTAAGAAAAAAAAAAACAATTGTTTCTTGTTGTGTATTTAGCTGATTTGATTTTAAAAATAAAATTTCCATCAGTACATACATATCGTATCTTAATATAGAAAGGCCCAACTCATTATTTTTTGGAAATCGAGTTCTTTATTATATTTCGATAGAGAAACATCTAATGTATCGAAAAATCTTGATTGAAAAAAAATAATGAGTTAGGGCCTTTCTATATTAAGCTAACGATGTGTATGTGCGTATGTATCCCAAATGTATATGTCATAAAGATATAAAGATGTTGTTAATTCTAGAAAATTTTTTTTTTGAAGTAGTGGCTAACTGAATCAATTACTTGTAGTAAAAGTGCAGCAAAATTTTGCGTGATAGCGATAGTCAAGGCGAATTCTAATGTGACAATTAATAAATATGGTTTCAGTTATTCTTCAACACTGTGATTGCTCCCATCTCTGAATGGAATGCAACTTTTTCAAAACATGAAATACAATTGCCGAAAAAATTCAGGAGTCTTATCGTCGCTTTCGATAACGAGTTAATTTGGTCATGTTGTCATATAATAGGTCCGTTTGTTTACCCCCAAAATTTGTGAAATTTTGTGCAAATTTGTACTGGATTTTACTAAAATGCGTTCGTTTACACACAAAAATTGCAAAGGAGAGTACCAATTGAGAGAGTAAATTGACAGTTCTTGAATGAGAGTCTGCAAATTTTTACTGGACAAAATTTTGCCAGTAAAATCCAGTAGACGAGAAAAAAATATGATTAAATAAAATGAACAAAAGTAAGCAAATACAAAGTATAATTTATTTAAATAAAAACATTTAAAAGAAGAAAAGTTGAAGTAAAAGTTTAACAAAACAAAACTAAAAATGATGAAACAAATTAAAGAATAATAATCGTTAAATATATCAGTTTTAAAATTTAATTTAATTGTGTTATTTACTTTAGTTTTTTAGAGATGTAAGGTTTATGTACATTTGAATACTTATTTCTGCATACTATTCAGGGTACCGAGTATCAGAAATCAAATATTGATGTATTTTCCTATGCCATTTACCCAGAAAAAAAAACTAAAAATCAAATACAAGCTAAAGCTTTCACACAACTTCTATTTTACCCTACGTCTACACCTGATATATTTTTATCATGACAAAAGTCAAACTTTATATTGAAAAATATTTTTTTATGTTAGCTATTTTTGCTATATAGAAATTGACATTTGTCATGATAAAAATATATCAGGTGTAGACGTAGGGTTAGAAATATGTATGTATATATCGCTTCAAATTTATAATTATAAAAATGTATATATGCCCAGGTCTAGTTACTCTGTCCATACTTGTGCAACCGTATTCTACTAAATTTACTTTGTAGAATATGTAATAAATAAATATATAAATAAATTATAAAAATGTATGCATCAATTACCAAAAATATGTATTTGATGGGTTTCAAAAACAACAAAAACATACAACAATATTATCAGCTGTTTTGATTAATCTGCAAATTTTTGCAATTTTTCCTTTCGTGTACTTTTTTGTGCAAGAGACATTCTTGAGAGTAAAATTTTCAAATTACCCAAAATTTACTCAACTACTGGATTTTACTGGAAAAGTAAACAAACGGACCTAATATAGAAAATATTAACTACCGTTTAATTGCTCCAAACGTAAAAAGTTGCAACAAAATCTACTTAAAAAGTAAACAAATTATAAAAAAAATATTTCAAATAAATTTACTACACAAATACTCACAAGTTTGCTTACTTTCTATATTTTACTAAATTGCACAAAATTAATAGCAAATTACTCGTTTTCTAACACATACATACATACATTCACACAATAGCGGTTAATTAGAAGCCGCCTTGTGGAAGTTGATTACGGCAGACTGTGAACACCCTTATTGATTTAAGGAATTTATCACCGCTGACAATTGATTAATTAGCTTTATTCATAAATTGATTAATAAGCATTTATTTGATATATTATTGCGTCAAAACTATTTTTTTGTTGTTTAAATTTGTAATTTTTACTTATCATTTGATTTTATCAGTTTTTTTTAAGCATAGAGAAGTTTTGCAGTTTTTTGCTTAAAAAATAAGTTTTTCTATAAATTGTGCAGTTTTTAATTTTTACTTTTTTCTCAATTTTATTATTTTACCCAGATTGCTTAATATAATAGTGAAGGTTTATTAGTACTAATTCAAACAACAAGAGAGAATTTGGTCTTATTGTTTGCAAGTAGGATTCATACGGACGTGGGTAGCACTTCCTTTATTAATAGTAATTCGCCTTGTCTTATTGAAAAAAAAACAAGTTTTTTCATTGAAATAATTCGATCCCTTATAGAATGAGATAAAACACGACGAAATAAATACCAAATTAAAGGGTAGACCCTATAGAATTTGAAACAATACAAAATTTTTTCAGAACTCTCGTAGCGAAATTTTAGTAATTCGCAGAAAAAAAATATCACTTTATTTTGGCTAAGCAAGTGTATTAAATAAATAAATCATTGTGCACTTCAAATAAAACAAAAATCTTAAAAAACAGAAGCAAAAATTTTAGTTACCTTATTTATTGAATTTTTGCTCCACTCACGCCTTTAGATTGATTAAAAGAAAAAAGAATTTCCCAGTGTAATTTAAGGCGAAATATCCCATAGTGCAACTCAAACACTTCATTTTCAATTAATTAAAAAGATTATAAATTTGTAGAGCTACATATATTTTCTTAAGTGATGCCGATG
Source organism: Tachina grossa (assembly GCA_949987645.1). Lineage (NCBI taxonomy): Eukaryota > Metazoa > Arthropoda > Insecta > Diptera > Tachinidae > Tachina > Tachina grossa. Next base: position 36,283,354 of record OX465275.1, read on the forward strand.
AGGCTTCCGAGATGTTAAAACGTAACAACTTGACAAATATTATCAACTCATGATAAAAATACAACAGGTATAAAAAATACTAAAGAATTTTTTATGAGCATTTTTTTTCACCTGAAAATCATTTTTTTTTATTCTAAATTATTAGTTATACAAAAAAATATTATGGCAACGCTGATCATGGTGAAAGTGCAGTGGCTCAGTGGCTTTCGAATCAGCTAGTTGTTCCGTTCTACTACGTGTTTGTCAGAATATTTACAATTTACTTTGGTGTTATTTGCTCATTAATAATTATCATATGTAATTTGGCTTACAGAGCGATATGAACCTAATCAAACCATACATATTAATTTACCTACCTTGGTCTGGGGGCAAATTACGGTAGTTGATATCGAGAAAATGTTCACACAATTTAAATTGTGTTTATATGGAAAAATCTATCGATATCGAATGCCGTAATTTGTCTCCTGTTTTTTTTTTGCCACTAGCGGAAACACAATATTCCCGATTTCTTTAACTTTAATAGATATATCTACATATTTTTATTATCAAACAATTTTTGTGATCTTGCTTTAATTTTTTTTCGCAATTATGATGAAATGATATTCGTAAATAAATTTGGAAATTTAGAAAAAATTTAAGTTTTTGCTGTTTCTTTATACAAAGTTTTTACTGTTTTTTTTTAAAGGAAAACTCTCGATTAGATGATTAGAACCAGCGTTGTCAACTTGGTGCGTTTCGCACCATTTAGGGTGCTTTTTGAAATTTTTTGTGCGAAAAATTCTTTATTTGGTGCGTGGTGCGCTTTTTTTAAAAATTTCGGTGCGTTTTTTAATTTTTGGTGGAACCAACGCAAATTTAATACAGCAATGGGTTAAAACCGGAAAATTCTTGTTGTGAAACTTACCAATTTCCTGATGCTGTTAATTACCATATTAATAGTAATGATATTTACAAAATATCACAATTTGGGCGTGTGCCAAACGGTAGAAAAGTACTATGGTAAAAAAATATTTACCTGTAGGGAAAAATTTCATTTTTCTGCTGTGCCAAATGATATCTTTTTTGACAATGTAAAATTTTGACAAATTCGCTTTAGGATAGAAAGAAGCTCATGAAAAAATTGCTGCGGCGGCGAAACAAAAAATTTGACTACAATCCGCCGACTACCATCAATTTTTTTTAAAGAAATTTTTTTGATAAAACAATATTCTCGTAGCAAAAAATTATATATCATTATATAAATGATGCAAAATTTTTTACAAATTAAAATAAACAATGCATTTTTCACAGTCTAACTACATTTAAGAGATGTAAGAATGTATGTAAAAGGCGACGACTCGAAGCGACGGCGGTGGTTTTGCCTTTTATGACACTATGCTTCTTATTTGCTGCTTGTCAAAAATTTATCTGTTGTGTCAAAAATTCTACTAGCCCCCAGGGCTAGTGAAATTTTATTCACCTCAGAAGTGTCAAAAATGTACTTACACTAGTACTTTGCTACCGTTTGGCACAGGCCCTTTGAAATGAAATCTGTTTTATGGCTTGATGATAACAATAATGATGAAAATATTAGATTTATTAATTTGGAATAATAATTTTTTGATCTCTTTTTAAAAAGTTGTAATCAGAATTTGTAAAATTAATGTACAAAAATGTATCATCTTGTACAAATGAATGCAAACATATCGATGGCTTAAAGGGCCTAACTCAATTTTTTTCGAAATCGTGTTTTTAATGTTTTCTGGGTGACAACGTATAATTGCATCCTCCTTGAAGATCTTAGTACGTTACAGTTCAAAATCAAGGACTTATGGCAACTTTAAAAACTATTTCTGCATGTAAATGCTTTATTTTTTCTTCAGTTTTTTGCTTCTGTAAAATATCGAAAATTCGAGTTAGGACTTTTTTATATTAAGCCATCGATATGTATGTACGTGCCCTTAATTGTGAAAGCGGTATAAGTTATATATTTCTTTGGTCGAGATATTTAGTAGACTATATTTGAACTAATACAAAAATATTTTTTTATTATGCAACAGTTTAATTTAGAGTTGTACTAGTCTCGATTAATATAAATTTATTTTGCTATATCGAATCAAAAATGCGTATGACTTAGATTACTGATAAATTATGTAAATATATTGTAAAGGTCTGTTTGTTTTTATTGTTATATTTTTAATATGAATATATTAAACTTCTGATAAAAAATTTTAAAAATATTTCATTAAAATTATAACTACTGAATGTTTATTAGCCTTGAATCTTTCCAGTAATCGTTGATCTCTTTAAAATGTTTTGTACAGAATTTATGAAATTAAAAAAAATATTATTTATGTAGTAGAAATGAATATAAATAAATTTGTTACGTTTTTTTAGGTTTTATTTTTTTTAACACTGAACTGTAAAGGCCTGTCTTAGGGCCATTATTACAACTTAAAGATAGTTAAAAGTAGGATTTTGTCGGACCTATAAAAACTTTATCATTTGCTAAATTTTACTTTAACCTAAAGTGAGCGATAAATTATAGGCAAATTTATCCTACCTGGTAAGTTAAATCCAATTTGCAATAATGGAAAGCTTTTTATACGTCCGATAAAATCCTACTTTTAACTATCTTTAAGTTGTAATAATGGACCTTAGTGTTATAATTTTAAGACAAAAAAAAAAAATGACATAGTTTGTATGCAAAATTAATTCAATAAACATTTTAAACTAAAAAAAAGGAATTCTAAGCTTGGTGCGTTTTTTTTGTAAATTGCGCGTTTTTTTTCTCCATTTTGGTGCGTTTTGAAATTTCAAAGTTGACAACACTGATTAGAACAAGTTGTATTTTTATTTTTGGTAGGGGATAATTTATTAAATATTTTGTCAACAGCTGCACACACGGCAAAAGTAACGATTTAGATGGACAAAAATTGTTAATACCGATATTCTTCAATACTTATGATAATATGTGTCAACGTTCTTAAGTGTTTGGGTGACTAAGTGGCAGTAATATTTAAGCAATAACATTACACACTTTTTTACGACGGTACCCAAAACTTGATGTATGCATATCGGTAACGTATACACCTCAGTTAGGCATACGTCTTCGTTCTGTACTAATTTCAGTTTGCATTAATATATCTTTTTAATTTTTTTTATATCAATGATGTACTTCTTGCAAGTGAGTTTTTCATTTTTTTTATTCGGGTATATAGTATAGTTTTAGAGCTGAAGTTATTTAAAGAAACTATATTAAGTGTTATTGAAAACCGTGATTCCATAGACTACAACAAAAAAGGACCTAATAGTACTCGCATTTAAATTTTATAATTACGTTGTTCAAGTGTTTTAGAAAATCCATACAAATATTTAGCTATCACTTTTAATCACTTTAGAAGTTATTGTAGTTTTTGTCTACGTGTTCGAAAAAAATCACTTTAAAGTAATAATTGCAAAATTGCGATTGTGACTAAGTTTGAATAATAGAACTACTTGTAGTTGAGTTCATCAATATTGTAACTAATGATTTGTATATTCATTTATTGCTGTGTAATAATGTAATTAATAATCTAAAATAAACTTATACCTAATTTACATTGAGCATTTTTTTCATGAAATTAGTCGCATGAAAATTTTTTATTTGTCAATAGGGGGCCTGGATGAACAACTTATATCAAAAAAGTTGCCAAAAATGCATCAGAGATTCATTTAACGCCCTTTTTTACATAACATTGTCTTTTATAGTGCTGCAATTAGCAAATCGAAAAAGTTTCGTGCAACAAAATTCATGAAATTTCATTAAAAAATGCTTAATGTAAATCAGGTATAAGTTTTTGTTATCATTTTTTATTTTTATGTTTTATTCAATATTTCGGATCAACCCATTATTTTCTTTCTATAGTCGTTATTTATGCTTAAGTTGTCATAAAGTATCATATTCAGGGCAATTATGAATAAAATTCCGCGGGAAATTTCTCCCGTTTCCAATTAGAATTTTTTGTTTTGCCTATTATTTACTATTAGTTGGAATTATTCCCTTCATAATTGCCCTCATTATGTTAAATTCCTACTTAAAAAATCATCTTCATAAGTTAAATATTTTTGTCCACCTAAATCGTTACTTTTGCCGTGTGTGGCATCGGAAAGATGGAAAAAGTAACAGGTTAATGCAGCCTTAGTTTAAAGTTCATATTACAAAAAAAGACAAAATAAAACAATTTTTTTTCTGTTCATATGATTAGAACCATTTGGCATTTGTATTTTTTTTTTCGCAAGTAGTCGTCTTTGACAAAATATTTAAAAAGATATAGCCTACTAAAAACAGAAGTTCAAGTGGTTCTAATAACCTGATCGGGAGTGTATCTTTCTTTATACATTCACTGGTTCTAAGTAAAACGCATTTTAATCAAGGCTATCAAGAATAAAATTCCGCGTGAATTTTTTCACTGGGAATAATTCCAACTAATGGCAAGTAATAGGGAAAACAAAAAATTCTAATTGGAAAAGGGAGAACTTTCACGCGGAATTTTATTCATGATATCTCTGAATAAGTTTAGGTTTTTAAAATATTTCTCTATTAGGTATTTATGGTATTTGAATTATAATAATATTTCTGCAGTCAGTCGCCTTCTATGTTGTTAATAATTTAATGAAAATTTTGTTTTAGTTTTAATTAATCTAAAAGTTTAACTGCCTTATTCATAAAAAATATTTCAGGTTTATTAAACGCTTATTTGACATATTTCTATGGGAAATTTGTTTGTTGGACTAATTTTATTTAAGTTAATAATGAGGGTGCAAATAATATCTTAACTCCCTGAAATTAAATGTGTACACATAAATATAAAATAATTCTAACAGAATCGCATTTATGAGATGTACGAGTAACTACTTTTAAAAATAAGTGTAATCGAAATGTTTACGAGTAAAAAACAAGTTTGCAAATAGCGCCTATTAAGAGATTTAAAACAACAGCTTTGATTTTATATTATCTTTGTTTTAAAATTTAGTTGCTAATTCTCACTTAGATAGAGCGTTTGTAAGATACGGTTAAGTGAAAAAAATTTTCCAATATGAAACGTTGTTGGCTGATTAAGTGCCTGCTGATGCTATTTATGGCACTGCCGGGAAATTCAGAAAGGTGCTGCAACTCACATTTTTAAAATATTATTCGAAACTTATAATCTTCTTAAAATATATCCAAAGTGCGGTAAGGAGGCAAATTACGGCATTCGAAATCTTTTGAAATTCTTATGCAAGCACCATTAAAACTATATGAAAATTTCTACGATATCGAATATTGTAATTTTTTGTTTGGCGTTCACTAGCGCATTTTTTGAGTGCAATGTCGTTGTTACGTACGCGGATACTTGCTGTGTGAAGTCAGTTACAAAAGTAGTGTATTAAAAACATCATGAGCATATGCTTTTAGTCACCGCGCCCATTGTTCTGCAGCAATATTTTGCAAGTTTACTTTTGAAAAATATGTTTTCAATAAATGAATAAATGAAGCTTTTTTTTAAATATTTACAAATCTAGTTACTATTCAATAAATGCTCCCGGCTTAATGAAATCAAATCGTAAATATTCAGTTGTTGTAACTCTACACGAAGCCAGTGGTCCTTGTTCAATACGTGTTGGTATTGAAGGTCCTAGTTTTAAGGAGTTCAAAGATGTGGACTTGCAGCCATTTGAGTCTCAAGTCATAGAGTTTTTTCCTAAAAAGCTACAAGGAGGAAATTATTTCTTAAGAGCTGAGGGTTTAAACGGGTTGAGTTTTAAAAACGAGTCCACTATATTTGGAATAGTTAATGAAGGTCCAAAAATTTACATACAAACCGATAAGGCTATTTACAAACCTCAGGATTTAGTCAGATTTCGTTTTGTTCTATTGGATGAACATACGAGGCCGTTGAATATTGAAGCTCCCATACATGTTGAGATACTGGTAAGTCACATTTTGTTTTGAAGCTTTTTATAAAAAAAAAAGAAAAACAAAAATAAATCCTTTAATAAGAATTGAAAATACTGAACTTAAGTCCGATTAAGAAGTTATTCCTTATAGGGCATTTACATCTGCACAAAATCTAGCAGATTTTAATTAAAATCTTCATGAAAATCTATACCATTTACATCAAGTTTTTTTTGTGTCATTTATCAAGTTTTTTTTTATCCAAAACAAAACCCATTAACTAAAAAATTTCCAAAACTACAACCAAATAACTGCAATGTAGCCAATTCACGCACCTTTAAGCAAACCGTAGCTAATTCACTCATCCGTTTTTAAAAATATGTTGTACAGGGTAGTAAAAAATTTATAAAAATATTAGATATTTATTAGATTTCATACAAATCTACTGACAAAATAGATTTAGTTTTGTATGGGAAATCTAGTAAAAAGCAGCAAGATTTAGCTCGAAATCTCGTAAGTACTAGACTTCGAGGTAATGTAAATGCCTTATAAGGATTGAAATTAAAATCTTTTAGATTTGGAGCAGGTGTAAATGTCATATGAAAGAAGATTTAGGGCGTTTTTGTTTGAAAATATTTTTGAGTAATTATTTTTGAATTCTCTAAATTATTTTCTGCAAAAATTTTAGTTGTCTTTGATAATGAAAAGTATAAATATTATCATGTTCCCAAAAAATAAATATTAAAGGTATTCACAACAGTTTTTTTCTTGTTGGAAAAATGGAAAAAAGTAATTTTTTTACAACAAACACAGGAAAAAAAATTACATTTTTCCATTTTTCCAACAAGAAAAAAACTGATGTGAATACCTTTATTAAATGAAAGTATTATACAATAGTTTGGAAAATATTTATATGAAAAAAATGTGTGTGGATATCATGGTTTGCAACAAAATCGTAAAGCAAACACACGAACCTTCTAGCATAGACAATAAATAATAATTGCATTAAAGAATAACAACTTCGGTTTCTTTTTCGTCCATGGATAAGTCAATACAATTGTGGAACAGAATTAGAGCATAAGCTTTGTCTTATAGCCTGTTTATGTAAGACGTTGACCATGGAATACTTCACGTTTCTGAAATAGATTTGTATAAGTTTTCCTTAATCTATTACAAAAACGTCAATATATCTGACGTCATCGTTTTACACAAACAGGCTGTTATTCTGTAGGTATGTGTTTCGTTTTTGTAATTTACATATATGCGGTTTCCACAAGTCAGGTAGATGACTCGTCTAGAAAATTTCTATGAAAATCACTCAGAAAAATGAGTGCTTTCCTTAAAAATTTTATACTCAAGTTGATCGTCTGCGTTGTAGAAACAGGGAGTTAATTTTTTTCAATATAAAATTTGTCCACGCTTATAATTACGTTCTATAAAATAAGGCCCTAAGATTTATTTAGTGCAACTGATTTCGGAGATGGTTACCATAGTCCTTGCAGCCTGCTAAAACCCTGCATTATAGTCAATGTGCTTTTATTTATACTAGTATAGTGAATGACACAATCGAGCATATTCTATACGCGTATAATCTTATTAAGATTCACACGTCACGTCATAAAAAATCTCTTAAAAAACAGACACACAATATACATGCATACATACATACATACATAGTAAATATGTATGTAAATATATACATTGCGACTACAATTAATTAATCATACTTTCCAATACTGAGATTAAAAATCATCTTTCAAATACAAAAACAAAATTCCTTCAACTAAGCTAATCAAATTTTATGAACTCTCTTCGTCATTAGCGTAGATAGAAATTATTTCTATGGGGGCCATTATGACTGGTGATTTTAAGAAGTGATATTAAAATAAAGATGTAATTAGATGTAATTCTTAATAATTTTAGGGGGAGCAGCAATTATTCAAGATCAAAATCGCAAAATATTTAAAAAAAGTTCGATTTTTACCTTTTTTCTCCTGTTCAGGTCCATAGGTAGCAAACCGCTCAAAGTTCAAGGAAACAATCAACTACGAAAATGTACCTAAGATCTCAGTAAACAACTTTCTAGAACATATGAACTTCCTAGGAATGATTCCTAATACCATTTAGGTAGCCGCAAAGGTGAAAAATTTCCAAACCAATGGAATAAATACATTTTTTGGGAAAATTTTTCACTTTTGCGGCTACCTAAGCGCTACCTAAACGGTGTTAAGAATCCTTCCTAGGAAGTTCATATATTCTAAAAAGTTGTTTATTGAGATCTTAGGTACATTTTTATAGTTGATTGTTTCCTTGAATTTTGAACGGTTAGCTTTGTTCATTTACAAAAAATTTTTATGAATTTGTAATAATTGTTACTGGAAAATTTTAATTAACTCAAAAGGTTTGCAAGATGAGAGTGTCAAAGGAGAAAAAAATTGCGAGACAAAAAAAATTCTTACAAATGATTGCTAGTAAAAGGTTAGATCCCGTAATCCACATTGGGAGCCAGTGGGATCCCAATTTTACCGAAAACTGTCCCCGTAGTCAAAGTTTGGGCAAGTAAGAAAGCTTTTGAGAGAGTAATCTTCTTCTTATTCTTGCACGAAACAGTCCGCAAATTTTTCTTTGGGCAGCTTGGGCAAGCCAAAAAATAATCAGCTGTTTGAAAAATAAACAATAACAAAGTAAAATGACATTGTCCTAAACACTAAAAACATTGAAAAGTTGTATTCGTATCAAAAATTTTTATAAACTAGTGGTGAAATAAATTTTATGAGTTGATATATCAAATTAAGAAACAAAACATGTGATATATAATATGCGTGTGTATGTACACAAGAAGGTATTTACATACATACATACATGCATTGACGTTGCTTGTTATGGTAAAATGTTTGGTTTTTCGTGTTCTCGTAGCTTTGTAAATTTTTTGTATTATTGAGAGACATTATATATTGTTCTCTTATTACCGAACTTTGCCAAAAAAGTACGGGATCAGCTCTAAAAATTTTTACTTGCAAATTATCCAAACAGCTGTTCTGCGTTTTGTTTTCAAATTAATTAATTATTATCGGTCAAGTATTTTTGGCGGTTATGGCTCGATATAATCATTCTGTGTACTTAGTAACATGTTAATTCGAAAGCATTTTCTTTCGTTTGGAATTACACAGTAGACCCCCGGTTTCTTAATTTCTATTATAACCCTCTGAAGTTGCAAAATTTTTATTCACGTATAATTTTTATTTTAGGACTCACGAGATAATCGCGTCAAGCTATTCAAAAATGTTACTCTTAAGCACGGCATTTTTACTGGTGAACTCCAATTGTCAAAATATGCCCTTTTAGGACCTTGGCAAATTAAAGTTGCGATCGATGGCACCTATGACTACTCAAGTTCAAAAAGTATCACAATATCTAACTATATTTTGCCAAAATTCAGCATTTATTTAAAAGCTCCCTGGAATGTTGTGTTAGCAGATGGTCTCCTTAAAGTGGGCTTCTATGGCAAATACACGTTTGAAAAGTACGTGGAAGGTAATGCAACAATTGAGTTGTTGGATGGGAGTCAAACTGTGGTTTTACAAAGCCATAATGTTGACATACAAAACTTTGGCTTTGTCGACTTTAATCTGAAAACATTTAAAGACATCGAAATATTGAGTCCTTTATGCATAAAAGCAAGTTTAACCGAAAAGTACACGGGTAAAACTGAAACAGAAACTCAATTCGTAGCCGTGCATGAGCAGCGCTATAAATTAATAATACCAGATGAAAAAATAGAATTTGAAAATAATAAACCCTATAGTATAACAGTTTATGTGCGCTACTGGACCGGAGCGCCCGTTTTAGATCGCAAAAGTCCCGTGACAATGGAACATGGTAGTAAAATATATAAATCATTTTTAGATTCAACTGGGGCGGCAACATTTGAGTTTGATTATAATGCAAATGCTCCTTATCAATTTCAGTTCAAGGACTCCAAGCAAACATTTCCAGTTATTTATGCGAATGAAAATTTGCAGCTGAACAACCGGGAATTCTATTGTCGTTTGAAACTGGTGGACAAGAAGTAAGTTTGGATTTCCTATAGTAGATTGCAGCACAAAAATTATTTCTCTATTTATATTTTCAGACTTCAGCTTGGACAACCTGTTCTTATAGAAGTCAGTTCGATTGTCAACATTCCTTACTTGATGTACATCGTCATGGGTCATGCAAGTATTATACGCACGGAATACATAAAAGTGCCACCTAATCAAAAATCTGATATCATCAATATAACACCATCAATTGAAATGATACCATCGTCCTTTATTTATGTGTATTATGTACACAACGGCAATTTACGTTATGAAGAAATGACTTTAAATTTCCCCCGTGAATTCGAAAATCAAGTAAAAAAATTACATCTTAAGCCAAAAAAAAAAAGTGAGTGATAAAAACAAATTATTAATTTCAGATCTCGCTCTCAGCACCCAAACAAGTCGCACCGTCTGAAGAAGTCACAATCATTTTAAATGCTCAACCTCAATCGTATGTTGGCATATTGGCTGTGGATCTGGGCGTGTTCCTGCTAGAAGATTCATACGATTTCAAAAAGGACACTATACTAAATGACTTGAATGCAGAAAGATCGTATTCCGTTATAGGAAATGCAGAATATCCGGGCGTGGTATCTGGTTTGATAACCTTAACAAATGCTCATTATCCGTTTAAATATTTACCTTGTAAGCTTAATTTGTACAAACAATAAAAACAAATTAATCGAGCTTATTTTCAATTACAGATGGACCACAAAAAAAAGCGGATGCACCGATTTTTTACCGTTTTCGACAAAAATTTCCGGAAACTTGGATATTTGATAACTATTTAATGTAAGTGGCTATAAAAAAATAGCCAATTAGTTCTAAGTTTTAGAAGTTGGAACACTTGTCGTTTCATACTCATGAAAGCTTTAAGCTAGAATTATGAAAATAAGTAGTTTATTCTACATATGAATTAATTGAACTGCCCCCGTATTCAGTAACTCGCTAAAGCTAAATCTCTATCGCTAAAAATCTTGAAAGTCGATTTATCGATTTTCGGCTACGAATAAAATTTTAAAACTCATATTACTAAATCAAGATAATGGCTTGAAAATCTAATCTGCCGAAATGTTCGTGTTTTATGTTATCGCCAAAAAAATTTTTAATTTTCTATTTGTTCAGCTTGTGAGCGATATAATTTAACTTTAGCTTTAGCGAACTACAGAATATGGGGGCAATATTTATTACACTATGTGTAAATTTTTAGGTCATGGAAATATAACCATATACGGATATGATTATGTGATAAAAGACAGAAAAAAAGACCCATATCTCCCAGTTTTGCCCCAAGTCATGCACTTTTTTATGGGCCCCCACTGCCTCAGTCTCATATCTTGCAAACCGTTTGGAATTTTGACTTACTCTGCGAGGCAAAGTTGTAGCTCTTGTCATAGAGAACAAAAATTGTGAATATATAGAATTAAAAAAACTTCATCTTCAAGATCAAAATCGCAAAAAATAAAAAAAAAAATAAAAATTTCCCTAATTTTTTTTAATTTCATTTGCTTGGAAATTTTCCACTTTTGCGGCTACCTAAGCGCTACCTAAACGGTGTTAAGAATCATTCCTAGGAAATTTTTATACATATGTATGTTCTAAAAAGTTGTTTATTGAGATCTTAGGTACATTTTCATAGTTCATTATTTTCTTGAATTTTGAACGGTTTGTTTGTTACCTATAGACCTGAACAAGGGAACAAATGTGGAAAATGTCGACTTTTTTAAAATTTTTTCCATTTTGATATTGAAGTTTTTTTGATTTTATATTTTCACAATTTTTGTTTTTTAATACAAGGGCTACTAAAACTTTGCCTCAGAGAGTAAATAAAAAAATTCCGAACGGTTTGACACTCATATCCTAAATCTTTGGGGGCCCATAAAAAAAGTAGATGACTTGAGGCAAAACTGGGAGGCACAAGTTTTTTTTTTGGTCTTTTATCACGTAGTGGTGCCCATATTTGGTTATATTTTTCTGTGCTGCATTGTGTTATTTTTCATTTCAAATCATCACTTGGTATATTTCTGTAATATGTCGAAAGTTTGATTGCAATCCGACCACGACTCTCTGCTTACTATTAACACAAGCACAAACACAACCCGCAAAGCAATTAGTTTGTCTGCAAAAAACGCCCAGGGCCTATGTTGGGAATCGAACCCAGGACATCCGGACTGAGAGGTTAGCATCGCTACCACTCAGCCACAGGGACACCCTTAATTTCAAGTCTATCATGAAAATACTAATAATTGCTTTTTAATCTTCCAGAAATGACACCCCGACCAAAATAACTCTGCAAATTCCCGATACCATAACCACTTGGCGTATAACGGCATTTTCTAATAATGCCGTAACAGGATTTGGAATAGTTGATAAGCCTACCGATATCACCACCATAGATACCTTTTTCATATTTCTTAATCTGCCGTATTCTGTAAAGCGTGGCGAAATTTTAACCATACCCATAACAATATTTAATTATTCCAATCAGACCTTGGACACGGAAGTGATTTTATATAATAAAGACAATGAATTCTATTTTATGGAATTACAAAGGCAAGATGTGAAAAAGTCAAGTGATGAAGAGCAACAAATAAAACAAATTAAAATACCGGCTGATAAAGGAAAAACAGTTAAGTTTCTTATAACTCCCCATAAAGTGGGTGAAATAACTATAAAGGTTGCGGCCAATAGTTCTCAGTATTGGGATGGTGTGTTGAAACAACTTAAAGTTGAGCCCAATGGAGTACCCAAGCAAGAAAATCAGGCCTCTTATATAAGTATTCCAGAGGGAGAGAAAATATCTGCAAGATTTCAACTATCACAACCAGTAGACAGCGTTCCGGACTCGGAGTATATAACCTTCTCTGTAGGTGGCCATTATTTAGTGCCAACAGTGGAGAATTTTGAAGATCTAACACAAATACCTACTGGAAGTGGAGAGCAAAATATGTTGAATTTTGCACCCAGCGTCTTAATCTTACAATATCTTAAGGTGAATGGAAAACTGTCGAAAGAAAAAGAACTGGTTGAGAGTTTGATATCATCGCTTGAGATCGCATATCAGCAACAATTATCCTTCCGTCATAGTGATGGGGGTTACAGTGTTTTTGGTATTTTAGTCGACGAGGAGCCTAGTACTTGGCTTACCGCCTATGTTGCGCGTTATTTCATTAAAGCTTCTACATTTCTAGACATTGAGGAGGAAGTAATTGAAAAGGACCTGGAATATTTGGCCAGTCAGCAAAAATTGGATGGAGAGTTTTCATTTACGGGTTATTTGTTTAATCCAAATCATCAAAACGAGCAAGGATTAACTGCGTTCATACTGTTGACTTTCTTGGAAGATCCAGTAAGTAGATTGGAAATGAGCAAACATTTTTTAATAATAAAGATATCCAGAGAAAAACACATGATGCAAATTCGGTTGAATCAAGCGTTCAAGTCATGACAAACTACATTCAAATTAATAACTCGAACAAAAGCATGTTCTCTGATTCGAAGACGTTTTTTATAGATTACGTTTTTTACATTATAAAACCTTCATTTATTTATTTTTATCCATTCAATATTATTATTATTAATAACAATACATACCAATACTAAATTTAAGTTGGAATAATGCAAAAACATTTATCGGGCAAACAAAATCCTGCCTTAGCTAAGTTGTGAAAATAGCCATGAGCAAATAAAAAATAACAAGCAAAAGTATTTCAAAAGTTTATTCTCATTCTTCAATCCCAAAAAATAACAGAAAATAAAAACCTTTCATTACACTTTTTTATCATTTCAGAAATATGCCAAAAAGTATCAGGAGACCATCAAAAAGGGCTTAGAATTTTTCAATTCAATTGTGAATGACATCAAAGATATCCAGGCATTATGCTTAATTACAGCGGTTTTGAAACGAGCCAAGCTACAAAATAGTGCCATGCTTATTGAGGAGTTGAAATCTCATGGCAAAGAAAGCAATGGTCTGCGTTGGTGGTCAGCAAATGATCACAATCCAGCCAATGACATAGAAATAACAGCAAATGCTGCTCTAACTCTCTTGGAAACACCGGGGGATCACACTTCCATCCTTAAATGGCTGATACAGCAACGAAATGCTAATGGTGGCTTCATATCCTGTGATGACACAGTGGCAGGAATGGAAGCCTTAGTAAAGTTTTCAGAAAAATACACAAATCTTGAAAATGTAAACTTGAAGGTTTCTTATAGTGCGATGGATGAAATGGGAAATGAATTGGCAAATGATGAGTTTTATGTGGACCGGAATTATGTCTTAAATTTTCAGACACATGAGGTAGTCTTAATGATATATATTGCAATAATAAACTGCCACTAATTTGTTTTTTCTTTAGTTACCCAGCAACACGCGTCATGTTGCATACGAAATGGAAGGAAATGGTGCTTCTTTGGTACAACTCAGCCAGCAATACAATGTTAATAACGTTCGCGAACTTCAACATTTTAATATCGAGGCAAAGCCCACTTTAAAGAATGCAGATGAATATTTATTGGAACTCTGTTTTACTTATTTAGCGAATGAGGATTCAGCCAATGAAACCACTAACATGGTGATAGCCGAAGTTAATTTACCTTCGGGATATTATTGTGATATAGACAATAATATGGCTTTGAAACAAAACGCTCTAGTTAAAACGGTTGAACTAAAAAAATTGGATTCCGTGGTTGTCTTGTACTTGGATAAATTAAGCGCAGATATAAAATATTGCCTGGACATTGAGCTGGAAAAGAGGAATGAGGTTATGATGCGAACACCGGCAGCCATTATAATGTATGACTATTATAATTTAAGTCGCTCAAGTACAGAATTTTATAGTTTGTGAAAGATCGTCGTAATAAAATAAAATAAATATTTATTAGTATAACAATTAGAGCGGCTTGATTTGTATGGACAAAAATTATTTGATATTGTGCCATCGATTTTTCGATAACTTTTGGCATGTGGAAAAAAAAGTTCCACTACGACATATCCAAAAAAATAATTTTTGAGGCGCCAGAATTGAAATGTATTGATTTTAGTTTTTTGAGGTTATTTTTAGTAGGCAATAAAAAAAATCGCCAGATTTAATTTTTTTAAATAATCATATAAATAATTTTGTTTGTTCTGATGGAGTTAAATATTGATGCGCAATAAATTAATATCATGCCAAATAATTATTTAAATTTATTTGCGCTATAGAAGAAATCTGCACATTAATCGTATTTGAGAGACCGACAAAATTTCTACTGAGAACGTTCGTATCTTAAGTCTTTTGTTTTATGCTGTTAAAAAAGTATTAAATTCGAGTATCGATTGCAAAATTTACCCACCCTGGTCACAATGTACATTTAAAAGCTAACAGGGACTTTGACGTTTCATGGTAACTCTTAATCATACATTGTGAAAAGGGACCTCAGTATGTTTGTATGTATATATTTCTGCATTTTGAGTAGGGTTCATTATTAAAAGCTCTGCACTAGTTTATGATTTATTTGCTTACATACAAACATGTCTCCTTTATATATGGAGATTTTGATAAAATTATATTATAAGACATAAACTGCAAAATATATTAAGAACATATCGTTACATCAATATAGAAAGTCATTAAAGCTGGATTCACCCAATGTTTCCGAACAAAATTTTTGTCCGGAAATTTTTTTTGTATTGAGTTTGACATTTCTCCTTTTGAGAGAGGAAGAGAGAGAGAGAGAGAGAGTGAGATGAAGAGAACAAATTTTGTTCGGAACATTTTTTGCTTGAATTGGTTTAAGGCAGAATTAGTTTTTACTTTCTGTTCTGTTACGAATCAGCTGACTCTTTTTTGTTTATAGAAATCTAATACAAGTAATTACTTTTTCTGTTTCGTTCTGTTCTGTTTCGGTTCAACCTATGAAAATCAAAAAATTGTTAAGTAATTGTAAGTGACATCATAAATTAAATAAAAATATTTTGAAATAAATTATGATTATGTTTCTAGAATTACAAAAATAATAATTTTAAAAGAAAAATAAATCTGTATTGAATCTTAACAATGGACGATGCAAAAAACATCGCTTTAAGTGGAAAACTGCGACCCTTCTGGTCAGAAATAGCTGATAAGTTGCTACAGAAAAAGTAAGTACTCAAATTTAGAAGCAGAACGGCAACAGAAAGTAAAGACTAATGACGCCTTTAATTTTAATTTTTGTCCGGACAAAATCGAACTGAGCTGCCAACTACATTAATTTTTCAGCCAAAGTTGAACTGAGCTGCCACATCATGTTTTTTTGAATAATAAAAGCACAGAGTAACACAAGCACAGAAAATTCTCAGTAAAAAAAATTCTCCAGACAAAAATTTTGTTCCAAAACAATGGGTTAATTCACCTTAACTAATATTTTTTTTAAATTGTTCGATACATTACGTGTTTTTCTATCACAATAAAACTAATCACTCTACATTTATCCAACTGTTGACGATCCAACAAAAATATTGAACGTTAATTTCAATAAAAATTTGGTGACGGACGTTGCCCTGATTACATCAGTAGAAGTTGAAAGAAACTTTTCAATGTATAAAAGTATAAAAGTTTATTTCGATGCGGCAGGCAACGATTTGTTTTTTAAAGTTTAAGTGAATATTTATCCAAAATACAGTTCCACAGATTTAATTCTGATATAGAAATCTATTTTGAAGTTGAAGTTAAATTTTATTTTTATTAAATTATTTATTTATTTTATTTTTGTCTTCTTTTATATGCAAATTTTATTGAAGTGTTGGATAAAAAAAAATATATATATTTTTTTTTCAAATAAATCTTTTATATTATTTTTAAGAGCATATTTTTAAGTTTTAAGTGCATATTGAATGCGAATAAAATACATTTTTAGAGCATATTTGTGGTTTCTCTGATAATAACACAGCAAAAATGTTCCTTAATAGAATGCAAAAAAGTGTGTGTACTCTCCAGTCGTAAATATTTACAATTATACTGAATAACCCATTATGAAAAGTTTAAAAAAAATATAGGGTACCCCTTACAAATCTACTTTCAAAAAAAATGCAGTTAAAGGATTATAAGGATGTCTTATTTCTTTCGTACAAATATGGGATCTGGATCGGCACTATCATTGATAATTGTTTATGAATATCAGCGTTAATCGCTATCTTGTTATTATTATATTTTTTTTTGTTGTACACTGTAAGAAATCTTCAAACTCGAAATAGTTAAGTGAATTCAAATAAGTTCTAAATCAGAAGAAAGTAATTGAGTTAAAAACTGGCTTAGTTGTAAAATTTAAGGTATTCTATTTATTATTAATTAATATAAAGATTTTACCGCTATGAATTAAGACCCACAGAAATAAAATCCAAATAAAAAATTAAATGAGGGCAAATAAAATAAAACTAAAAAATAAAATAAGGCTTAATAGAAAATTTATGAAAAAAAACCAATATAAATGAAATAAAGCCCAATTAAAAAATCCCAATGAAACCAATAAAAATTAAAGAAAGCCCAACCAATCTTAAGGTGAAACAACACCGGAAATAAGTGAAATGAAGCATAATTAAATTTTTTTTATTATTATTGTATTTTCTTATTTGGGCGTTTGGGCCTTATTTCATAGCGCCAAGATTTCTCTGTTGTATATATGTGAAAATAAGTAGAATAAGTTTCTCAGAATTTTCAAAAATTCCACAAATACTTAATACAGATTTTCAGTTTTGAGCAACACTGTAGTTCGCGTATTTTACTATCAATAAGTTAATTGGGGAGTTTTTTTTTAAATAATATGTAATGCAATTTTAAATAAACTCAAATAAGCTCATCTTCTCTGTTGTGGCTGCAAACCGGTCGCAGCAATGTAATTAAATCAGTTAATACGCTTAAAAAAATTGTCAAGGTGCACAATATGGTTACATGTTAACATTTTGGTGGGAGAACTATGTGCCAAAACTCTCTAGAATTAAATATGTATGTATGTTGCATCGCAAGTATGAGTGATATTTATAGAACAGGACTCGTAGATGGTAAAACAAGTTTACATTTCGCATAAGTTAAGAAACTGCAAGCAACAATTTACATTTAAAATTTTCTTTGTCTTAAAATTTAGTTAGTATTTATCACTTACATATAGCGTTTGCAAGATACGCTTAAATTATAAAATAGTTTTGTGATATGAAATATTATTGGTGGATCAAGTGCTTGCTGATGGTATTTATGGCATTGGCTGTAAATTCTAAAAGGTGCGTGACTATCGTTTTTAAAATATTATTCCAAGTTTCTAATATGCTTACAGCCTTATTTATAAAACTTATTAAGGCTTTATAAAGGGTTTTTTAACACAAATTTTCATACAAAGTTTTTCTTAAAAAGGCTTTATAAAGCCTTAATAATTTTTATAAATAAGGCTGTTAAAATATATCTTAAGTACGGTCAGGCTTGTGTTTTTTATATGGCCTTCACTCGCATTTTGTAATTGATTTGCATCAACTACTTGTTTTGCGTTTTTTGTTTGTTGATGCTGCTACTTCCTGTGTGAAGGAATACATGGCACAATGGGGCCAAAGGTATATTTTTCTTGGATCAATTAATATCTTCACAACTAAAATAGTGAGAGTCACTAAATATTTACCCCTCATACCCCTCATACAAAGTAGTTATTATTTTTCCTATGTCTTCAGAACTACAATACTAAGGCACACTAAATTTAATGTGAATACCTCCAAGCACAAACTTCAAGTTCAACCAAAATTTTGAATGATATAAAAGGGCTATTAGACAGGCATACTTGTCTGCAGACATGTACGATTTCATATGGAATGAAGTGGAAAGTTGTAGCGTCTCTTTATTTATTATATCCATTAATTTTCAATTGGTTGTTGTGGTACAGATCTGATTTTATTTACCACAATTGTGGCAAGCTCTTATGAACTCTTCCATGAAAATAACACTAGCAAAAGGCATTTTTTTTTCACAAACTTCCGATACGCACACATCATCGTCAACAAGCGACGAGTATGTTGGTTTGCGACAGACATCAGAAAACCAAAAATTTTTTAAACCACAAGTATGCGTGTCTAATAGGCCTTTAAGAAGGGGGGGGGGGTGTACCCGTTCCCCATACAACTTATTAATTATTAAATAAATATGATTTTTTATATAAGAAATACCGAGGCAGTAACAAAATGCATATAAACTGTGCTTAACCAACAAAACAAGCCAAAACTGGTGATCTTTTTTATTAATTCACGCTCCTGATGATTTGCCTGCCATTGTCTGACTTCGGTTACGAATTATCCAAAAATAAATTTTTTTAGCAAGCTTTAGGAAGTTAGCTCAGGTCACACATGTTAGTTATATTTTTTAAAACATTGCTGTATATAATTATAAGCATGACTACGCGTGAATCATGCGTGACTAGTGAAAACACATAAAACAATGACAAAAACAGCAGCATTAAACGTGTTAGAAGGAGTCATTAATCGCTTATTATTGGCAAACTAAACGCTTCAGGCTATTACTAATTCGTTCAGAAGTTCTGAGACTCAAATTATAGATTTATGTCCACTTAAACTAAAAAAAAAACCATTTATTTTAATGCATCTCGAATAAAAACACTAAGAACTTTAAGCTTTTCTACAAATAATTTGTGTTAAAAATTTGTGCAAAACATTTGAAGGAATACTTGAACTTTTTGGTTGCATGGTTGGACTTATTACTTTTTTAAAATTACCCAGCATAAAATTTCACATTACCATTAAAACTACTTGCCATATAATGACTTGCTTTTCTGATTACCAAGTTTCATTACTTGCTTCCACCAAAAATGCTTAATTGCAAACCCGGTTACCTTTTTTGACATTTTTTGCTGGGTACTTGAATTAAATAGGATTTAATAACGCAAAATTTTAAGCTTCTTTGTGATTGTTTTTCCAATTTTGTCTCAAAAGCACCGTTACAAAGGTGAAAAAGAACCCTATTGTTTTCGCTACGCTGTCCGTCACAGCCTATGTTCACAAGAACCATAAGAGCTACTGAAATTCGGACATAGTATGAAGAGCTTTGGCTACAACAACAAATACATAAGAGTTAAAAATTAAAGGGTGTTAAAAAACGAGCAACGAACAATTTTAGAATCCCAAGTAATATACATATCATATATAGACACTTAAAATTTGCAAACTTATTATATTTTTATACAGACTACAACAATTATCACTACAATCTAAAAATTTAAATTAAAGGGTGTTCTATCAGTTAAAGTAATTTTGACAACTTGCTCTATCTTGGAAACCGTAAAAGGCAATTTCTTGAAATTTTCAAAAACGGTAAAACTAAAAAATCCCAAAATTATAAAATCGCCAAACCGAAAAAATCGCCAAAAAGAAAATAAGTTGTCATATAAAAAAAAATGTTAAAATTAAAATAAATCGCCAAAAAAAAACCGACGAAATCGTCAAATTGAAAAAAAAAATCGCCAAAACCGAAAAAAGGAAAAAGAGCGCCAAAACAAAAAAAAAAAAAAAAACGCTCAAAACCGAAAAAATATCAAAAACGAAATAAATGCCAAAACTATATATTATATGTGCAAAACCCTTTATGCTCAATGCAAAGTCGCACTTTACTGAATTTGCCTGGTGATGTAGACTTTTATGAATTTTAAGCGATTTTTTTCATTTTCATATTGCTTGAACTTTATTTTTTAATTAATCTTTGAAATCACCACCTTTGGCCCCAATGTGCGTCGTGAAAAGTGAAAACACTAACAAAAATAATATAAATAAAATCATGAGGATATGTTTTTAGTTGTGCAGTCTTACTTTGCTTAATTAGTTTGCAAAATGTATTTCAATAAATAAATAAAATAAACTTATTCTAATACATATATGAATATATGTACTCATATATCTAGTTACTATACAATAAATGCTCCCGGCGTGATGAAATCAAATCGTAAATATTCAGTTGTTGTAACTCTACATGAAGCCATTGGTCCTTGTTCAATACGCGTTGGTATTGAATGTCCCAGTTTTATGCAGTTCAAAGATGTGCACTTACAGCCATATGAGTCCCAAGTTATAGAGTTTTTTCCTAAAAAGCTAACAAGAGCAGATTATTTCGCAGTGTTAAAAGCTGAGGGTTTGAAAGGCTTGAGCTTTAAAAACGATTCCGGTATAATTGGATTACCATATGAAGGTCCGAAAATTTACATACAAACCGATAAGGCTGTTTACAAACCTCAGGATTTAGTGAGATTTCGTTTTGTTGTATTGGATGAACATACCAGGCCGTTGAATATTGAAGCTCCCATACGTGTTGAGATACTGGTAAGTAAAATTTTTAATTTGAAACTTTTAACAAAAGAATTGAGGTAATTAAATTTTTTGTTTAAATGGTTTTCCATTTCTCATCCAAGTAAAAAAAGAGCTTAAAAGGAACTCAATAAAATGCTGAAAACTTGTGATCCGGAACTAGTGCAAATTTGTATAATTTCTAATGATTTTCATCTAGAGTTGTCATTGTAAGAAGTTCTCTTTTTTGATACATATTCAGTGAATCCAAAGTCATGTTCACGATTCTGAGTGAATCTGATTTTTCATCTCTAAATTTTTTTTCAATCATAATATTTTTATAAATAAAAATCAAATACTTCATGACGTCGATTTAATTTTCCTAAAAAAATTAAGACATATTAGGTTTGTTCATTTACTTAAAATTGTTACGAATTTGTAACAATTATTACTGGAAAGTGTTCATTAACTCAAAAAGTTTGCAAGGAGAGAGCGTCAAAAGAGAGAAAAAAATTGAGAGACAAAAAATTCCTACAAATTATTACTAGTAAAATTTTTACTTGCAAGAATTATCCAACCACCTGTTGCGTGTATTTTGTTGTCAAATTAATTATTTCAAAAATATCTGGAAAAGAAAAACTGAAAAATTTGCATTTCTTTGTTAAAAAAACATGCATACATTTTTTTTTCATTAAGCCACATATATTAAATTTTAATGGCAAAGAATTTTGTTTGTTGCACATATATGATCAGAGATGGAAAGTCGCATTTTTGCATTTGTTAATAGAATAAAATAAACAATTATTAAAAATGCATAAAAATATTAAATAACAAATGAAACTCTGTAAAGAATTTCATATTAAATGTCGGTTTGAAAAAAAAATTGCAATTTAAAATATTATCAAACAAAATACATCAGAAACGGTACAATTGCATCATGAGTTCCATCTAGGGTTCTGATATGAATAAAATTTTCTTGCAAGTTCTTACAAGTATCTTACTTTTTTGTATCTGGAAGAATAATTTTGTAAATGTCTGCTTTACTCTCTCGTTGCTGGTTTCTGCTGGAAAAGTAAATGAATAGACCTAATAATAATAAAACTAGCAATAATTAATTTTATTTAAAACTTTAACTCGTCTGGAAAACTAGTTTTTATTGAGTTATGACGTTGTTTGAATAAATGAGCGATATTATTTCTAATAAATTTAGTTTGATTTAAAAACAAATCGTTTCCATGGTAATTTTACATTGATGCTTTTGTCTGGGTTTCTAATTTTTATTTCAGGACTCACAAGAAAACCGTGTTAAGCAATTCAAAAATGTTTCTCTCAAGGACGGCATTTTTACTGGTGAATTCCAATTGTCGAAATATCCCAATTTAGGATCTTGGCGAATAAAAGTTGCAATAGATGGAACCTATGACTACTCCAAGTCTAAAACTATTACAATCTCTAACTCTAGTCTGCCAAAATTTAGTGTTTATTTGAAAGCTCCCTCGAATATTGTATTAGAAGATGGCCTCCTTACAGTGGGATTCTATGGCAAATATACATTTGAAAAGTACGTGAAAGGTAATGCAACAATTGAGTTGTTGAATGAGAGTCAAACAGATGTTTTACAAAGCCATCATGTTGACATAGAAAACTTGGGCTCAGTCGACTTTAACTTGAAGACAATAAAAGATATTGATAAAATTGATGATCTGTATATACAAGCAACTTTAACCGAAAAAAGTACGGATAAAACTGATATAGAAATACAAAAGGTAGCCGTACGAAAGCAGCGTTATAAATTAATAATACCAAACGAGGAAATAGAATTCGAAAATAATAAACCGTATAGTATAACAATTTATGTGCAGCATTGGAACGGAGCACCAGTTTTAGATCACAAAAATCCCGTGAGAATGGAACATGGCGTTAAAATGTATGAAGCATTTCTGGACTCAAATGGGGCGGCAACATTTGAGTTTGATTATGATGCAAATGCTACTTATCAGTTTCAGTACAAAGATTCCAAACAAACATTTCCAGTCATTTATGCGGATAAAAATTTGCAGCTGAACAACCGGGAATTCTATTGTCGTTTGAAGCTGGTGGACAAGAAGTAATTTTGAATTTTCTATTGTAGATTGCAGCACACAAATTATTTCTCTATTTCTAATTTCAGACTTAAGCTTGGAAAGCCTGTCCTAATAGAAGTCAGTTCGATTATCAACATTCCTTACTTAATGTACATCGTCATCAGTCATGCCAGCATCATACGCACGGAATACATAAAAGTGCCGCCTAAGCAAAAATCTTATATCATCAGTATAACACCCTCTATTGAAATGATACCATCGTCCTTTATTTATGTGTATTATGTACACAGAGGCAATTTACATTATGAAGAATTAATTTTGAATTTTCCCCGTGAATTCGAGAATCAAGTAAAAAAGATTAAACCTTAATTAAGCCAAAGCAAAGTGAATGAGAAAAAACAAATTATTAATTTCAGATCTCACTCTCAGCACCCAAACAAGTGGCAGCGGACGAAGAAGTCACAATCACTGTAAATGCTCAACCTCAATCGTATGTTGGCATATTGGCTGTGGATCTGGGTGTGTATCTGCTAGACGATTCATACGATTTAAAAAAGGACACAATATTAAATGAATTGAGTGCAGAAAAATCATCATCTCCTGTAGGAAAAGGAAAATATCCGGGCGCATTATCTGGTTTGATTACCTTAACTAATGCTCATTATCCTTTTGAACATTTAGATGGTAAGTTCACATTTTATAAAAAAATATAAAGAAATAATGAAATTTATTTTTAATTGCAGGTACACTAGAAGTAAAACGAATTTCCCCGACTTTTCATCGTCTTCGACAAAAGTTTCCGGAAACATGGATATTTGATAACTATTTAATGTAAGCGATAAACAGTCAATTTATTATAAATCTTAGAAGTTGAAGGACTTGTGCTTTTATAGTACAATTGAGGTTTTCTATTTTGCCCCCATTGCGCCATTTTTTACTTAACAGCATAACTAATGATATTTAAAGATCATATTTTCATAAAAAAATTCTAGAACCTATTTAGAAGAACTTGAGTTTGGCCCTTTGGCGCATCTACTTAACTACGCGACACAAGGAAAAAAATTAAAAATTTCCAAACAAATGAAATTAAAAAATTTTCGGGAAATTTTCACTTTTGCGGCTGCATTAGCGCTACCTAAACGGTGTTAAGAATCATTCCCAGGAAGTTTATATATTCCAAAAAGTTTTTTATTGTGATCTTAGGTATATTTTCATAGTTCATTGTTTTCTTGAATTTTTAACGGTTTGTAACCTATAGACCTGAACAGGGGAACAAATGTGGAAAAAATCGACTTTTGTTTGAATTTTTTGCGATTTTGATATTGAAGGTGAAGTTTTTTGATTTTTTATGTTCACAATTTTTGTTCTTTATGACAAGAGCTACTACCACTTTGCCTCACAGAGTAAATCAAAATTCCGAACGGTTTTCAAGATATGAATGAGCCTGAGAAAATGCAAAAATGACACCGAGACCCCAAATCTTTGGGACCCATAAAAAAGTGTATGACTTGGCGCAAAACTGAAAGACAAGGGTCCTTTTTTTGGCTTTTATCACATAGTGGTTATATTTTTTTGTGTTGCACTGTATAATTAACCAGGGAATACTATATTTGTTTTCGCATCACATCTCTTAAGTAATTATTTTCAGTTTTTCATGATAAATAATTGATTATATAATCTAAAAAGTATCAGATTTACTTTGGATTATCGAATAATGATAAAAAGTAAAAAAAAATTATTGGGATACGACTTTTTTTCAAGTCCATCTATGGCATTCGCACTCCTTTAATGTTACAATTGCCATAAAAAATACAATAAGTAATTGATTAACGTTTCGCTTTCATAACTTCAGACAGACATGTCAAACATTATCGATATCGTGGGACAGGTCTGTAGTTTACACAAAAAAAAAAAAAGAATTGTAAATACAACTAATTTATTAGTGAATACAAATAAAATAATATTTAAAAAGGCACCTACAACGATTTTTGTAAATACAAACACATATTTGTAACATAAGAAAACAAAATAAACTCAATTATTTGTAATTAAAATTATTGTGTTATTCACAATTGAGTTGTTAACAGAAAACAAAAATTTTTAATGAATTTGTTTTTCAAATTCTAATTAATATGTTGTTTCGTTGTTTGTTTAATTTTTTTAGAGCTTAGTTTTTTATTAAATTTTAATTTAAAGATGTTTGGGATGATTTGAACCGGCAACCTCTTGACTAATGGACTAACGTACTTACCACTCATCTAAAGAGCAAATCGTTATTGGATACGCAAATATTGAATACATGGCGCATTTCGTTTATATAATCTAAAAATAACTTTGTTGATTAAAAAAAAAAACAAACCACGACGTTTTTCGGCTTCTTGTCGGAATTTACACGTATACAACACCAACAATCAAACTAAACAACAACATCAGCACATGACCACGTTGAGTCAATCAACACGCATGCATCTTGCAAGATAAACACCAACACAAACAAAGTAATTTAAAATTTAAATTTTTTTTAAATTTAAATTTAAATGATATTTTAAAATACGCGGTATTGATAAATACAATATTTAAGTTAATGCCAAATATTATTGAAATTAAAAATTTTATTCAACAACATGGTTTTGTTGAACATAAATCTTGTATATTTTTTTCGGTGTATTCCACATACGAATCGCAGTGTAAAGTGATATGAAAAATCTTACTTCCCAAAACATTAATGGTAGTTAAAAAAATGTAATATATCCATTAAAATTATATAAATTATCTAAGATGAAAACATTATAATACTAATTATAAGTACCAAAAGTATTTAAAATAACTAATGTTAGTGAAATTGTTCAAATTTCCACTTTGTTATGCAGTGTGCCGTCACCGTCGTATTTATCCTTAATTTCAAAGTTTATTTTAAAAACGCTAAAAATTACATTTTTCACTTCCAGTAATGATACCGAGACGAAAATAAGTCTAAAAATTCCAGACGCCATAACCACTTGGCGTATAACGGCATTTTCAAATAATGCGGTAACAGGATTTGGAATAGTTGATGAACCCACTGATATCACCACCATACAAACATTTTTCATATCCCTTAATCTACCGTATTATGTAAAGCGTGGCGAAATTTTAACCATACCCGTCACCATATTTAATTATTCCAATCAGACCTTGGATACGGAAGTGATTATGCACAATGAAGGCAATGAATACTATTTTATGGAATCACAAAGACAAGATGTGAAAGATTCTAGTGATGAAAAGCAACAAATAAAACATATAAAAATAGCGGCAGATGAAGGTGAAACAGTTAAGTTTCGTTTAACTCCCAATAAAGTGGGAGAAATAAATATAAAGGTTGCAGCCAATAGTTCTCAGTATTGGGATGGTGTGTTGAAACAACTTAAAGTTGAGCCCTATGGAGTGCCCAAACAAGAAAATCAGGCCTCTTATATAAGTATTCTAGATGGAGAGAAAATCTCTGCGAGACAGTAGACAGTGTTCCAGATTCGGAGTATATAACTTTCTCTGTAGCTGGCCATTATTTAGTGCCAACAATGGAGAACTTGGAAAATCTAATACAAATACCTACTGGAAGTGGAGAGCAAAATATGTTAAATTTTGCACCCAGCATTTTAATCTTACAATATCTGAAGTTGAACAGAAAACTGTCGATTGAAAAAGATTTGGTTGAGCGTTTGAAGTCATCGCTTGAGGTGGCATATCAGCAACAATTGTCCTTCCGTCATAGTGATGCGGGTTACAGTGTTTTTGGTATGGAAGTCGATGAGGAGCCCAGTACTTGGCTTACCGCCCATGTGGTGCGTTATTTTATTAAAGCTTCCCAATTTATAGACATTGAAGAGGAAGTAATTAAAAAGGACTTGAAATATTTGGCCAGTCAGCAAAAATTGAATGGAGAATTTTCATTTACGGGTTATTTGTTAAATCCAAATCATCAAAGCGAGCAAGGATTGACCGCCTTTATACTGTTGACCTTCATAGAAGATCAAGTAAGTATATAACGAAGAAACAAATAATTTTTTTATAATTAAAATGTTTTTAACTTTTATATTAAATGTATCATTGCAGTGGACAAAATGAACAATTAACTTACTTATTGTTGTACATATGTCGCCATTATATTAAGAACGAATATAATTTAAATTATATATAAAGTCGTGGCTTATATGCCAGAGAATGACAAAAGTCTCGTCTTAAATACTCTTTGAGTATTGGCCGTCAAACAACTATGAGTGCGTGCAGCTAAAAATTAAAAACACTCAAAATTCAAAGAACACGAATTAATTATAGACCGAATTCGTAAAATTATAAGCATACAACAACTATGTTTAGACACATTTTTTAAATTGCAATAGACTCCGTGAGCTACAATCAAGTACAGGAGTATCAAAATACTCCGACTATTAATCGGCTGCACATGCGCATATATAGGGCTAATTTACTTAAAAAAAAGCATGTTTTCAAATACCCACACACACATACACCAACACATTTGTCATTCCATTTTATGTACACAAGTGATTGTATACCATGGCGAATGATGAATAAATATCCCGAGTATCATGTAGATTTATCCGATTAAATATCCACATGCTGAATATAAGCAAACTAACTCTATAAGTATATGAGAGAGTCAATTCATTTGAGATGCAAGTGCGTTTTCAGGCTCTTGATGTTATAATCAATAAAAGGAGGGAAAATATATCAGTGTACAAACTTTTTGCCCTACAATTAGGATTATGCGCAGTCACTAAGATTAATTTTCGGTTACTACAACCGAAACGGACGTTTTGAGCATAAAACTGATATGGAGAGCACTAATTTTTTTTAATGTTTTGCATACAAATTTTCTAGATGAGTCGTCTGCCTGACTTGTGGAAATCTCAAGTAAGACTATTAACTAATATTAATTTTTTTTCTGAGTACTCATCGTCATTCTCTGTTATACACTTCAAAGTTTGTTAAGCAACTTTTGAGCTTATCGGAAAGACAGTAGTCATCATATTGACTTCCATTTCCATTAATTTTCTCCTTCCTTGACCAATAAACACAAAAGAAAAATTTAAACTTGTGAATTGAAATATAAAGAGTAAAAGTTAAGGCGAGTCCATATTAGTTAATCTCAACTACTCCGTTAACTATTTTCGCCATTGGCAATTTAAATATTCCTAAGAATTAAACACACATTCTTTATTTAAGTCAGGCAGGCAAGAGGCAAGAGCACTCAAAAAATGAGTGTGTTTCATATAGATTTTCCACTCAATTCAAGATGTTCGTATTATAGAAAGGGGGAAAATACAAATTTTTTAAAGCGAATTGAACTGAGTATATCGTATATGAATATGCCCTGAGTAAAAATAAAAGTTTATTCTCATTAAAAGTATATTCATATAAGGTGTTGTCTACTCAATCCGGTTAGGGCTAATAAATCAGTGCAAGTTAATCTCCATTTTTGGTTTAAAATGTGTTTAAACTAGCAAAACTATAAATCAATACAGTATTTAAACCAAATATAAACGCATCAAATTGGGCGTTTAAACTACCAATATAGGCCATATGGTTTTGTAACTTACAGACCATATGTTTTGCATTGAAAGAACTTTAAACTTTTTTCCAAGCCTCCACCTTTTCTTCAGATCTTGTTCGCTGTTTTGTGACACTGTAGTATTCTTTTATACTATTCTACTTTGCCAAGCATATACATAATTCCGACATATAATTGAAATTTCCTAAACTTTTCGCCTTTTTGATTGTGCAAAGAATTGATAGCCTGCTGCAAAACAGCTGTTTTTTTTTGACATTTATTCTAGTGCTGCCACAATATTCACCCTTATTCCAGTTGTCGTCATCGACGTCACTTTAACACAATACCAAAAAATTGGAGCATGTTTACTTGCTCTCGAGAACAATTTTGTGCAACTGACAACCCATTTCCGTTCCCTAATGTCTAGAAAATAGAATAAACCTGCCAACAGGAGTCAGTTGTTTTCGACAATGGGTACACAAGCCCCAATTTTTTGCTATTGTGTTGAAGTGACGCCGATGCCGACAACTGGAATAAGGGTGATTATTTTTTTAACTACACATAAAGTATGGTTCACTGATTTACTTCTGTTTAGTTAAGCTACAAATAAATTTGAGCGTAAACCAGCGTTTAAACTTTGACTGATTTATTAGGCCTTAGAAAAATTTACCCCCTGTTTCTACAACACAACGGTCGACTTAATATTAATATGGAAAGTACTAATTTTTTTTTGAGTGGTTCTCATAAAAAATTTCTAGACGAGTTGTCTGCCAGAATTGTAGAAACTACACATTATATTTTTGATATGAAAGAGATATATTCTATAAAGTGTCTATTTAAATCTAAGAATTATTAACATTACAAACGATGCGAAAAATCACCTAAATAGTTGACATCACCTTATATGGATAAGTATTGTTTTCAGCAAAAAAAAAAAAAAAAAAAAATTAAACAAAAAGCATAAAAACATTGATGAAACCTTTAATCATTTCAGAAATATGCCAACAAGTATCAGCAGACCATTGAAAAGGGTTTAAAGTTTTTGAATTCAAGTTTGAATAATATCAACGATATCCAGGCATTATCCTTAGTAGCAACTGTTTTAAAACAAGCCAAGTTAGAAAATAATGATATTCTTATTGAGAAGTTGAAATCTCATGGCAAAGAAAGCAATGGTCTGCGTTGGTGGTCGGCAAATGATCAGAATCCATCCAAGGACATAGAAATAACAGCCAATGCTGCTCTAACTCTCTTGGAAACACAGGGGGATCACACTTCCATCCTAAAATGGCTGATACAGCAACGCAATGCTAATGGTGGCTTCATATCCTGTGATGACACAATAGCAGGGATTGAAGCCTTAGTAAAATTTTCGGAAAAATATGTAAATCTGGAAAATGTGAATTTGAAAGTTTCTTATAGTGCCATGGATGAAGTGGGAAATGAAGTGGCAAATGATGAGTTCTATGTGGACCGGAACAACGCACTAGATTTTCAAACACATGAGGTATTCTTAATGAAACATATTGCGAAAATAAACTGCAACTAATTTATTTTCTTTAGTTACCCAGAAACACGCGTCAGGTAGCATTTGAAATGGAAGGAAGCAGAGCTGCTTTGGTACAACTCAGCCACCAATACAATGTGGATAATGTAAGGGAATTTCAACATTTTAATATCGAAGTAAAGCCTAGATTGAAGAACGTAGATGAGTATTTATTGGAACTCTGTTGCACTTATTTATCGAATGAGGATGCAGCTAATAAAACCACTAACATGGTCATAGTCGAAGTTAATTTACCTTCGGGATATCATTCTCATGTAGACAATCATTTTGATTTGAGACAAAATGCTATAGTTAAAACGGTTGAACTACAGAAATCCGATACAGTGATTGTTTTAGGCTTGGATAAATTAAGCGCAGACGTGAAACATTGCTTGAACATTGAGCTGGAGAATAGGAATGAGGTTATGAGACCGAGACCGGCAGCCATTACAATGTATGACTACTATAATTTAAGTCGTTCAAATACAGTGTTTTATACTTTGTCATAGATGGTTGTATTAGAATAAAATAAATATTTGTGAGTATTAGTTACTTTACATTTGTTGAAAACTAACTCAGTAAGTTTTAAACGGACATTTTAACTCATTACAGAGTGGCACACAGGAAACAAATACCAATGTAAAATCATCATGCAAAAATTTTAATTTCAAATCTTAATAAAATTACAAGAAATAATATGTTGTTTAAGTGTTGGTGTTTATTTGCTTTGTTCATAGCTGCAATGCAGTATTGTGCTCAGTTGTATTAATTATTCTTGTTTTCGTGTTATTTGTTTTGATGTTCGTAATAGCTGACATACTTCGCACTAC
Organism: Tachina grossa; assembly: GCA_949987645.1. Classification (NCBI taxonomy): domain Eukaryota; kingdom Metazoa; phylum Arthropoda; class Insecta; order Diptera; family Tachinidae; genus Tachina; species Tachina grossa. The sequence continues at coordinate 36,314,627 of OX465275.1, forward strand.
CAGCGAAAACTTCCTGTTTGCTGGCTAGTACTAGTCTTGTTGACGAAGGTTCTCAGGTTTAAATCTTGGAGATAAACCAAGGTAGCTTCACAGATTGCGTTTCTTAAAATTATAAATTCCATTTCACATAAATGTTATGTTAAATGATCTATAAAAAGTTTTGAATTAAAATTTAATTAATGATGGTACATACATACATATATATTTAGTGCTCCCCATATTCATAAAATTTAAAATGGATTTATTATTTCAAATTTTTCATAAAAAATTTTCCTAAAATGGACATCAAACTCATTTTATTTTTTTTATGAATATGGAGGTGTTTATGTAAAGGATATTTAAGGTAGACTGCCACACGATGAGCCCGAGTTCAAATCTAGGACGGGGAAGCCAACACACAAACATTTTTCTTATGCTTGTTTCAATACATACAATAACGTTAGTTAAATAATTAATAATATACGATGACTACATTAGATTAAATTCATGTTGTTTCAACTTGAAATAACATTAATTTCAACTTGGTTCTTCGTATTATATCAGTACCGAATGTACGTTGTTTCCTACTTGAAATAATTTTGATTTCAACATGATTCTACATTTTGATTTAACAGTACTGGCATGTTAAATCAACAGGAAATAAAGTAATTTAAAAATAAAAAAAATTTCTTTGAATATTATTTATTGTAAGTTACGTTGAATTAACATGAAACACATATGAAACAAAATCAATGCCGAAATATGGTAAACTAACCTTGTTTACATAGATTGTAATGTGTAATTTTTTGTGTGTTACACACACAAGAGAAATTCGAAGTAGAAAAATTACAAAAAACCGAAAAATATATTTCGTGAACAAGTATTTATAGAAAAAATTTAAAAAACCCGATTGCGACTAACTTTGAATTGTTAAATATCCTAAATGCTCATTCCAAATGAAAAGTCATAAGAGAAACCTAAAGTTGATTTTGAAATACTTGTCGAATGATACCCGTTTTGATATAGTTCGCCAACTTTTTATTTTTTTGTGTTTACAAAATGGCGTCTGTTGGCCGCCATATTGAATTTTGACAACTGACGTTAGCATCATCAAAATCAGTGCACGCGTTCGATGTATATATATAGTGGCGCAAAGGAACACAAAAACATACATACATACAAGCATACATACTTACATATACACTTACACACATACATACATACATAGACTGATAAACACAATACACTTATTAGCTTTGCGCAGTCGGGTAAATAATACACACATGTATCAGAAACGAACTGAAGTAAAATATATAGATATCGTTTAAAAGGCCACAGTCGTTTTTTTCGGAGAAGCGATTAGCTTGTCTCCGGAAAAACTCAGGGTCTATGGAGCGGGAAACGAATTCACGACCTCTGGACTGACAGGTTAGAATAGCTACTACCCAGCCAAAAGTCCCAAAGTCTGATGAGTGCATGCAGGTTACTCAAGACCTTGGAGGTGTTTGGATAATTTGGAAACCAGTTTGTTGTCATATACCTCACAGAAAAATAGTAACATATACCAGTTATTTTTTTTTTGTCAGACACTGTAATCCCTTATGAATACCGGCGTTAAGGTAGTAAACCTTGTTATTATTATGTTTTTTGTTTTTTTATATAGGCTCCAAATCAGAATAAAGTAATTGAGTGAAAAGCGGGTTTTAACGCAAACAAAGCGTGTTGTATTTGTTATCAATTCATATAAACATTTCTCTGTTGTATATTTGTGAAAAAAGAATAAGTTTCTCATCTTTTTCAAAATTTCTCCATTTAATTTATTCTGATTTTCAGCTGTGAGCAAGAGTGTAGTTCTTATTTTTTTTGCTTTCAATAAGTTAAGGATTTATTTTTTTAAGACGAGCTTCAAACTGTTTAAAATTTTATGAAATGCAATTTCCAATAAGCTCAAACAATATCATCTTCTCTGTTGTGGTTGCAAACCGGTCTCAGCAATGTAATTAAATCATTAAAAAAAACATTGTCGTGATGCACAATGTTTAGAGATTAGGATTTTAGTAGGGGAACTAAGCATGTGCATACAACTCTCTGAAATTAAATATGTTGAATTGCAAGTATGAGAGATGATGGGAAAACAAGTTTACTATTAGCGTAAGTTAAGGAACTTTAAGAACGATAGTTTTCATTTAAAATTATTTTTATCTTAAAATTTTGTTGCTATTTATCACTTAAACGCAGCGTTTGTAAGATACGCTTTAAGTATAAAATATTTCTCTGATATGAAACGTTATTGGTGTAGCAAGTGCTTGCTGATGCTATTTATGGCATTGGCTGTGAATTCTGAAAGGTGTAGTTGCTCATAGTTACATGGAAATTTCCAATACTTTTAAAATGTATATATGTATTTGATAGTTATTATTCAATAAATGCTCCCGGTGTGATAAAAGCAAATCGTAATTATACTGTTGTCGTAACTCTACATGAAGCCAGTGGTCCTTGTTCAATATGTGTGGGCATTGAAGGTCCCAGTCTTAAGGAGTTCAAAGATGTTGACTTGCAGCCGTTTGATATACAAATCATACAATTTTTACCTAAAAAACTACCACTAGGAAATTATACTTTAAGAGCGGAGGGCTTAACCTGTTTGAGTTTCAAAAACGAGTCCAGTATATCTGCTGGAATAGTTTCAGGTGCAAGAATTTACATACAAACCAATAAAGCTATTTACAAGCCTCAAGACTTGGTGAGATTCCGAATAATTTTATTGGACGAACATACAAGACCATTGAATATTGAAGATCCTATTCGTGTTGAGATATTGGTAAGTTCATATAGAATTAGAAGCTTTGAGATATTCAGCTTGATTATGTTAGATGTTGGCGATGAAAATCTTGGCGATTTTTAATCTACTAAAGGAAGGAACCTACATTTTTTTTTCCTTTAATATATTACAAAAACGTAAAATTTCTCATGTCAACGTTTAACAGGGAATCAAAGACATTAAAAAGGCTTCGTTTGGCAAAAAAACATTTCTTCGAAGTTGCCTTGCAATAATACTTCAAATTCGATGGTGTACGGCGCACTTTATTTTAATTTTTTTTGCCTGTAAGGTGGTACGCTCAAATGTATATACTACGCACACAAAAAAAAAAAAAAATATCATCGAAATGCAACCAACAAAACAAATTGTTAATATTAAATTTAAAAATTAACAATCATCATTGTTGATATAACAAATTAAAATTTTTGTAGTCACTTAAATTACTCAACAAAATTATTTGTTAAATTATATTATAACGAAATGCGCACAAGTAGAAGAAACAAGAAATCATGTTTTGTATGTATTCATTATTTGTGTATCTAATAAAGTGTTGCTTTTTAGCTGAGAGGTAAGTGAGTTGGTTTATCAGTCCTGAGGTTGCCGGATCAACTCCGCCCAAAGAAATTTAGTGTTTTTCGCAGATAAGCAAAAATCGTTTCGAGGATTGTGATTGTGTATGAAAATCTTGTTAATATAAGAAATATGATTCGTAAGTTCAACAATTCACATTGTTAATATAACAATAACATTAATTGAAATAGCTTTGAAGTCTAACAAAAATAAATGTTGAATAAATAAATAAATTTCAACAAAGTATTTGTTGATATATTTAACTCAAAATATTTTTAAGATTTTCCTTTAACTTACAGTTTAGTTAATTGTATTTACAAAAATCGTTGTAGGTTCAAAATCAATTAATTATTTAATTGATATAACAAAAAAATTAATTGTATTTACAAATAATTTTTTTCTGTGTAGTATAAGTATATACAAGACGAATCCATAGCAGATGGTCTCAACCAGGACTGTTAATTTTTTTACCTCCATCACCTAAACGGTAGTAAAAATTGCCAAAAGTCGCCAATATTTTTTTTTTGAATTTTTTGACAAGAAACAAGTCACCAAAAATCCTTAATATGAATTTTTGTTTACTTTTGTATATTAAATATTTGCATAGGCGTAGAGAGGCCATTCTGGGGGATGCATTACCCCCAAGAATTGTTGTTGTCTCCCCGAAAATTATAAAAAATTTCATGTAATTATTTTAATATTAGTCATGAAAATCACCCCGCCCCCCTCGGGCTGCGAGAATGAATATTTGTTTTATTAATTAAATTCATTTAATACAAAACAATTCTAACATAAGAAAATAAGATCGTGTGCTTTCAAGACTTCTTTGCATACATAAGAATGTATATCGTCAGCTGAAATGCAAAACCACTTCGATAGTGACAAAAAATATTCAAAATCACATTATCAATTTGTTAAAATTTTAGAACCAGGCACATAACAATCAGCAAAACTAATAATAATGAAAATAAAGAAGCTTTACTTCAGTCCCATGCAGAAACTTTGGTGACACTTGATCCAAACGTATTCGTCCTGTGACTTGAAAATATGGGGGTGTTACCAATAGTAGGGAGTAGTGTATTGTGAAGAAAAGCCTATTGCGTAAATAATAACATATTTACAATTTTCGTGATGTATCGTCTTAATCTTTAGGCAATTTAATTGTCACTCCGTCTAATATTGTAGTAAACGGCACTCCACAAGTTCGATGTGGTTGTATCCTTGACTTATTGACCTAAGCTTAACTGGTGTTCATACTTTTGAAATATGAGTGCCCCTGTGGTAAAGTGAATGGTGTGCCAGCCTGTCATGCCGCAGGTTGCGTTTTCTAACGCATTTTACATCTTGAAAAAATGTTGAAAACTTTTCAAGTTATCGAGGTTTGAAATCTAGGAAAAATAATTTTTCACTTTTAAGACTACAAAGTGGTCCTTAATATAATAATTTTTCACACCAATAATATTTTTGTCGTGGGATCGGATCATTAAGAAGAGAAATGTTTAGTTGTATGAGCAAAAAGCACCAGAAAAAAATAATATAAAAATTTTTTCTCCATAACCTGATTTTTTTGATAAAATCTATTTCAGCAACCCCATACCCATCTTCAAAAAATCCCAAAAAATGTTCGAAATTCTTTTAGATCACAAGCCTTAATAATCCCAAAAAAACGCCTTTGGTGAAACGCCCTAATATACATACAAGTTTTTTTTTAACAAAGAAATGTCAGTTTTTCAGTTTTCCTTTTTCAGATATATTTAAAATAATTAATTTGACAAGAAAACACACAACAGGTGGCTGGATAATTGTTGCAAGTAAAAATTTTTACTAGCAATAATTTGTAAGGATTTGCTTGTCTCTCAATTATTTTCTCTCTTTTGATGCTATCCCCTTGCAAACTTTTTGAGTTAATGAACAACAATTTTTAGCAATTGAACAAACCTAATATTTACAGTACAGCTGATCAAAATAAAAAAAACTTGTCTCATAAAAACCATTGCGGGTAAATTGAATTCAGAACGCGGAATGCACTTTGCACAAAAAATAGAAATGAGAATGGGATACTTATGTCATTCTCTCCCTCCAAATCCAGACTACGTAAAGTAAGCTACACTCAAAGCGAAAGGGTTATTTTATGCTTATTTTTTTTTAATTACTTCCAAATGAATTTTTAAATTTTAACAGGTGGCATAAATTCTCTATTGCGTATAATTTTTATTTCAGGACTCACAACATAATCGCGTTAAACATTTCAAAAATGTTTCACTCACATACGGTGTTTTTAGTGGTAAATTTCAATTGTCGAAATATCCCGCATTAGGCTACTGGCAAATTAAAGTAACAATAGATGGAACCTATGATTACTCCAACGATAAGCGTTTTCAAATCAAAAACTATATTCTGCCAAAATTCAGTGTTTACATAAAAGCTCCCTCCGATATTGTCTTAGAAGATGGCATCATTAAAGTAGCAGTCTATGGCAAATACACGTTTGAAAAGTATGTGGAAGGGAATATAACAATTGAGTTATTGGATGGAAGTAAAACTGAAGTCTTACAAACCCAACATATTGACACACAAAACTTGGGCTTTGTCGATTTTAACCTGAAGACTATAAATGGTATTGAACAAAATGCTGGTGTTAATATAAAAGCATGTTTAACTGAAAAGTACACGGGTAAAACTGAAATGGAAATGCGATATGTTAATATACGAAAGCAGCGTTATAACTTAATTGTACCACATGAAGAAATAGAATTCGAAAATAACAAACCATACAGTATTAAAGTTTATGTGAAACATTGGACTGGAGCACCAGTTCTAGATCGCAAGACGCCTGCGACAATGCAACATGGCGGTAAAATATATAAATCATTTTTAGATTCAACTGGGGCAGCTACATTTGAGTTTGATTATGATGCAAATTATCCTTATCAGTTTAAGTTCAAAGACTCCTGGCAAGCACTTCCATTTATTTTTTCGTATGAAAATTTGCAGCTAAACCACAGGGAATTCTATTGCCGTTTAAAGCTGCTGGGCAAAAAGTAATTTTGCATTTCTAATTGTGGAATAAAATAATTTCTTAATATTTTTTAATTTTAATTCCAGACTTGAACTTGGAAAACCTGTCCTTATAGAAGTCAGTTCGATTGTTAATATTCCTTACTTGATGTATATCGTTATGGGTCATGCCAGTATCTTACGCACGGAATATATAAAAGTGCCGCATAATCAAAAATCTTATATCATCAATATAACACCGTCAATTGAGATGATACCAGTGTCTTTTATTTATGTGTATTACGTACACAAAGGTAATTTACGTCATGAAGAAATGACTTTACGTTTCCCCAATAAATTGGCCAATCAGGTAGAAAACTTAAACCTTAAGCCTAAACAAAGTAAGTGATAAGAACAAATTATTAATTTCAGATCTCGATCTCAGCACCCAAACGAGCCGCTCCGGGCGAGGAAGTTACAATCACTGTAAATGCCAAACCCGAGTCATACGTTAGCATATTGGCTGTAGATTTGGGTGTATACCTGCTAGATCAATCATTCGATTTAAATAAGGATGTGCTATTTAATAACTTGATTGCTGTAAGATCATATTCCCCTGTAGGAGCAGCAGAATATCCAGGCATAATATCGGGTTTGATTACATTAACCAATTCTCATTATCCGTTCAATAAGTCGGCATGTAAGTCAATGTTTTATGAAAAAAAAAATAAGAAAATATTAAAGAAGTACTTGTTTCTAATGGCAGTTCATATAGCGGCATATGGCGGGGCAGCATATTGGCCGGGTTTCTATCGTTTCCGACAAAAATTCCCCGAAACATGGATATTTGATAACTATTTAATGTAAGTGTGTCTCCGAAATCCAATTTTATTGTAGTTTATGTTTATGTCGATTCTGCCATTTCGAGTTTTATATAAAGCTACAATCTTATACTGATAGAAAATAACATCTTCGGATTGATTACTCTATGTAGCAAAATTTGTTACATTGACTGTCATTAATCTTAAGCGGCACAGACACATGCAAAATAATTGTGCAATTATTCGTATTGTACCATAATATCGTCAATGTGTATGTCATACTCGAAGGTGGCACAATATTTTTATTTGTAAAATCTATATAATTTTTAGTCAAGCTTAAGTTCAGTAATTTCAATTCTTTTACTGAATGAAATATTTTTATTAATTAATGTGAGTTTCTAAAGAAGAGAAGAAAAATAAATTAATTCCCCCAGCTTAAAAGTCTAATTTAATTTTTCTTCTCTTCTTTAGAAACTCACATTAAATAATAAAAATATTTCATTCGGTTGGCTGTTCAACTATGTGTTGTTAGTCAAAATATTTACAACAGACTTTGGTGTTATTTGTTCATTAATAATTATCACATGTAATTTGGCTTAAAAAGCAATACTAGCCTTAGCCCGTTCAAATCACAAATATAGAAACAAATGGAGTTCGAATAATAATTAAAATTAACTAAAAAAAATATTTACATTTCAAGAATGTTTGCGCAACCCTCTAGTACGTACAACAAAATTCGCAATAATATTGTATAATGGTTGGGCTGCCTTATGAAAAATGTAATAATTGAGTTTTTTCATATTTGAAGGGTCGCCTGCGTTATATTAGAGATTTTTTTTTATCAAAGTGATTCCACTTTTTCTGATGTCCGCGGGCTATACCATTGATGATGGCCAACATCACTGTTTAAATTAACTTTGACATAAATTTCAAAATCATTTTTCCAGCTAAAAGGCAATGGAAAAGGGGAGAAAAAATGGAGTTTTCGGTTCAGTGTTTATTCAAGTAATTTTGGGGCGTGTAGCTATCATACCATCTGTCTAATTATGCTAGCGCATTGCAGTATTATTTAAGGAGGCAGAAGGATGTTCGAAAGAAAGGCTTGTGTAGGAATCGCCATATTTGTTAATAGCCAGGCAAAACTTCCTGCATTAGTTACCGGATTAAGTCGTCAGTCTGAGACTACTCTTATCTGAATATCAGCACATGGCAACTTCTTCACAGATGAATAGGCCAGGGTTGGATCCATTATGATCGCCCCTAATGTAGAGTCAAAAATAATATTTTCAAATATTATCTTAAGAGATAGCTGGAATAGGATGAGTATGTGAAGAGTGGATAAGAAAATACGGCCATGCTTTTATGAAGAATATTAAAAATATCTCACGACTGGCCGCAGTATTGACGGGCCTCCGGGCAATATTTTCTGTCACAGCTGTCAAGAACGGGATAAGTAAGATACATTATTTCACGTACTATGTGAGCATCCAGCATTGATCACGACCCGACGCAAGCTTCTAGGCAAACAAACTCTTATACTAGACGACCTATTGGAGGTATCACGGATATGTATAAGTATCCTCATTTGTGGATCTAAGACGTCTTATCACTGGATTTAGTATATATTTAGACATTTTAGTTTTTTTCTCATACGTTAGGCCCCGGACTATCTAGTGGGATGGTAATATTAAAAGGCAGTCTCTCAACTCTAGTTAATTGCTTGCATGGGTCTAGCAGATAAGTAAATGAACGAACCATCAAACCATATTAATTTTTAAAGCGTATTTATTTCTAAGGAATATAATGTTTATAAATATTCCTTTTTTCGCAAATTTTAAAGACTTAAGTTTGGAAGAATGCTTTTTAGTATGAGCAGGTATGTTTCAAAAATCTATTGGCAGCACTGGGTTGACATTGCAGTGATTTAAAGTTTCACGCGTTCAAATTTGCAGACACTTGCCATTATATTGACGTAAAATTACATTAGCACTATAACAGATTTTCTATCAGTCCCGTGGAGTGGAGTGTAGTCAAAAATGCGATGTGAAATAATTTTAGTCAAGTATTTACAGAAACAGTAGCATTAAAATACTTGGAAGCATTTGGACAATATTTCCAGGTTTAAAAACACAAAATTCAGAGCCAGAAAAGTAGACCGAATCTATTTAGTGTGTAATAAAGCAAATAAAAAAGTAATTAGATTAGATAATTATGCTTGCCGAGCAAAAATAAGCATATACATAGAAAAATCCAACTGGAAGGATAAAATACTCATCGCAACCACATAATTGATAACTACCTCGAAGAACTCTTCATTTTCATAGAACTACCTTTGAGTTCAGTGTATAAACTACAGCTAAAAATTGTTAACAATCACTAAACACATTGACAGAATTCATTGCGCCATCTATTGATATTTTAGTGGCATTATCAGCTATTTCATGCGTTACATTTTTAATAATCAATTACATACTTTCTTTCAGAAATGATACCGAGACCAAACTAACTTATCAACTACCCGATACCATAACCACTTGGCGTATAACGGCTTTTTCCAACAACGAGCAAATAGGATTTGGAATAGTTGATAAGCCCACCGATATCACCAGTATGCAAACCTTTTTCATATCCCTTCATTTGCCGTATTGTGTAAAGCGTGGCGAAATTTTAACCATACCCGTAACCATATTTAATTATTCCAATCAGACCTTGGACACGGAAGTAATTTTATACAATGAAGACAATGATTTCTATTTCGTGGAATCAAATAGACCAGATGTGAAAAAGTCAAGCTATGAACAGCAGCAAATAAAACATATAAGTATAGCGGCGGATAGAGTAAAGACGGTGAAATTTCTTATAACTCCCACTAAAATAGGTGATGTAATTATCGATGTTACAGCCACTAGCTCTCTGTATTCGGATGTTGTTTTACAAATTCTAAAAGTTGAACCAGATGGAGTGGCAAAAAAAGAAAATCAGGCTTTATATTTAAGTATTCCAGATGGAGAGAAAATATCTTCGCAATTACAGTTATCAGAACCAGTCGACATTGTGCCCGATTCGGAGTATATAACATTCTCTATAGGTGGCCATTACTTAGTGCCAGCAGTAGAGAATTTTGAACATCTAACACAAATGCCTATTGGAAATGGAGAGCAAAATATGTTAAATTTTGCACCCAACGTCTTAATCTTACAATATCTGAAGGTGAATGGAAAGCTGTCTAAAGAAAAAGAATTAGTTGAGAGGTTGACGTCATCGCTTGAAATCGCATATCAGCAACAATTGTCCTTCCGTCATAGTGATGGGGGTTACAGTGTTTTTGGCATGGGAGCCGATGAAGAGCCCAGTACTTGGCTTACCGCCTATGTGGTGCGTTATTTCATTAAAGGTTCTCAATATTTAGATATTGAAGAGGAACTTATTGAAAATGACCTGGAATATTTGGCCAATCAACAAAAATTAAGAGGAGAATTTTCGTTTACGGGTTTTTTGTTCAACTCAGATCGTAAAAATGAATACGGATTGACCGCGTATGTACTTCAGACTTTCTTGGAAGATGAAGTAAGTATGTGAGCAAAGAATACATAAGCCCATTAAACTGGTTGAAGTATTTTTTTTATTGCAAGCTTGAAATCTCAATTTTAAGTTGAAATATTTTACATATTTTTTGACAGATCTTTATTTGCTATCGATAACTTTAGTTGAATTTTCTATATCAATATGTTTGCATTTTTCTCAAAAACTTGATAAATGAAAGAAAAATTAAGTGTCATATGGGCTTAGGGCCTATCCCACGATGTCACCAACTTTCGACTTTCGAATTTTAAATTCTGTTGTTTCCAATGTAACTGTGCGACAAGTCGAACGTTAGGCTGAGTTTACATCTGGCATTTCTAGTGTGTATTTTGCCCAAAAAAACGTAACAAGCTAATTACTAATTAAAAACTGTTTGATTCAGACATATATATATATATATATATATATATATATATATATATATATATATATATATATGGATTTAAACAATTTCCAATCATGTTGGATTCTATAAAATTGTCTATTAGTTATGTATGAAACTGTTTAACTTAATAAATACGTGTCTGAATAAAACTGTTTTTCATTAGTAATTAGTGGTTACCCGGCCTTAGTGACATTGTGGGACAGGCCTTAAAGTATAGGGTGTTAAAGTTGTCAAGGGCGTATGAGTAATACATTATTCTTCATTATTATTACTCATACGTCCTCGTTTGCAAAAAGGTGAATGGTGAATAGCACTAATAGTGCGAACTAAAGGCCTGCGTAAACAGTCTTGAAATGTAAAAACGTCATGATTTTTAAATGTATTCACGTCGCATGTATTATACGAAACCAATAATAAATGCTGTCGTACTATAAGCGAATCACGATGGATGTATTGGTGTATGTGTATATCAGTTGTAAAAAGCGATTTCGCAAGACAGCTTGTCTGTAACAAACACTCAAAAGAAGTACTGTTGATTAGTGTATGCTTGTTATTTTTCATATTGTGTGTTTGAGTGTGTGGGTAATATGTAGATGGTAAGCTATTATGTGATTAACCGTATACAACTAATGTTAATGCATGTGTGTGCCTTTGCATGTGCGCAGAAAAATAAAAGATCATACACACATACATGCATGACGTTTGTACACGCTCTTATGCGTAGAAAGAAGCTAGTATCACAAATTCTTCCATCACGAAGTGTTTTCTTCTTTACTCTTATACCTACAATACCCAATTAAGTTTCTTGCAAACAGTGTTGTTAACGTTTGTTTTATAAGATTTCGCTGTAGCAAAAATCCCTCATGTCTTAAAAGTTCTTATAAGATATCTTGTGCAGGAGACTTGTGCGAACACATTTGAGGGTAATTTTTTTAAATTACTTCAATGTAAGAATCTTTAATAGTGCACTTACATATGAACGAATTCTTGTACTTAAAAGATTTCGGGCAAAATATAATATATTTCTCATACAAAACAAAATTTACTTCGTCACTAGATTTTGTCATATCTGGTAAAACTTAGAACTATGTTTTATTTTTTTTTAAATTAGTACTACAAAGTCAGCATGTGTACTTAAAAAAGGTTTACGAATTGGTTACATTGCAGCTGGTTTTTTTTTAAAGAAAACTTTCAGTTAATGGGCTTTGTTTTGGATAAAGAGTCTTTATAAATGTCAAAAAAGCATGTTGTAAGCGATATAGATTTTGATAAGAATTTAAATTAAGATCTGCTAGATATTGTGCAGGTGCAAATGTCTTATAATACGAGTACATAATACATTTTTTTATTATGACAGTTTCTCCATAACAAAGTTTCTCTTTAACCCGAAAGATGGTTAAGCGCTAGCTGTTACGTTTTAGCAAAGTTAGACTATTGTTTCATATGCACTACAAATAATTATTTTTCAATTCATATTTAGTTTGAGTCCCTTTAGCCAAAAGATTTTGTAAAATATACAAAAATCAATGTTGCCCAGTTATATAGAAAAATTTTTGAATAGAAAATAACTTAAAAATGGCAATTGAATCAGTAAATATTTTGGATGAATATCGTACTAAAAATAATTTTGTAAATTCTGATAACAATTTTGTAAAAATTTTAATTTAACAAAGTTGTGCTCTTGTTGTTGTTTGTTTTGATTGATCGTGTAAATGCCGAAAAGTAGCCGATAAACGTTGTGGCCTGTTTCTTTTCCATACTGTTTTCTTGCAACAAACAATTTACTGGAACAGTTAAAAATATTAATTGAAACCATGATAAAATAATGTATAATATATTATTGTATTATGATTAAAATTAAACTTTATTTCAAACAAAAATTTTTTTAAAAATTTTCTGGCAATAATTTTTTATCTGTGCATAGAAAGAGATAGTAAAAAACCTTGATGCAACCTTTAATTTTTTCAGAAATATGCCAACAAGTATCAAGAGACCATTAGAAAGGGCTTAGAGTTTTTAAATTCAAGTTTAGATGACATCAAAGATATCCACGCATTATGCTTAGCAGCAGCTGTTTTAAAACAAGCCAAGCTACAAAATAGTGACATGCTCATTGAGAAGTTGAAATCTCATAGCAAAGAAAGCAATGGTCTACGTTGGTGGTCAGCAAATGATCAGAATACAGCCAAGGACATAGAAATAACAGCCAATGCTGCTCTAACTATCTTGGAAACACCGGGGGATCACACTTCCATCCTAAAATGGCTGATACAGCAACGCAATGCTAATGGTGGCTTCATATCCTGTGATGACACAGTAGCAGGAATGGAAGCCTTGGTAAAATTTTCGGAGAAATATAAAAAGCTTGAAGATGTGAATTTGAAAGTCTCTTATAGTGCGATGGATGAAATGGGAAATGAATTGGCAACCGAAGAGTTCTATGTGAACCTAACTGACGCATTAAGCTTTCAGGAACTCGAGGTATCCTTAATGAAATATGTTGCAGTAACAAAATGCTATTAATTTATTTTCCTTAGTTACCCAGCAACACGCGTCTTATGGCATTCGAAATGGAAGGCAATGGTGCATTTTTGGTACAACTCAGCCACCAATATAATGTGGATAATGTGCGGGAATTTCAACATTTTAATATTGAAGTAACGCACACATTGAAGAATGCCGATGAATATTTATTGGAACTCTGTTTCACTTATATAGCAAATGAGGACTCAGTCAATAAAACCACCAACATGGTGATAGCCGAAATTAATTTACCTTCGGGATATCATTTTGAAGTAGACAATAATATGGCCTTGAGGCAAAATTCTATAGTTAAAATGTTTGAACTACAGAAATCAGATTCAGTGATTATTTTATACTTAGATAAATTGAGCGCAGAGGTGAAATATTGCCTGGATCTGCAGCTGGAGAAGCGAAATGAAGTGCTGATGCCAAAACCGGCAGCCATAATGATGTACGATTATTATAATGTAAGCCGTTCCAATACAGAATTTTATAGTTTGTAATAGGTGAAATTTTGAAATTTTATTTGGTATTTCAATAAAACAAATGAAGAGTGTGTGTAGATGTTTGTTTTTTAAAGCCCAAGTCATAAGGAAACAAATATTTGGTTTCTTCTCGCTCATTAGCATAGATTTAGTTTTTTTAGGTAAAATTTTTTAACAGAACATTATAGTACGTTTCCATATACGTGTTTTGGAGCAGAAAACTTGTTTTGCTCAAAAACCAATGTTTTGCTTCATGTTTTCCCATACATATTTCACATCAGCAAAACACCTCAAATAAGTTGCTTTCCTCCAAAACATGAACAAATTTGTGAGTGCAACACTACGTTGCTGGTTGAAACTTCAAAAATAAGCCGCAATATTCCGAAAAAAGATGGCATTAATATAGAATATTGAATATTTTAAGCAATTGCACAAACCACATCAGTTGTATCTATATGCTTTTTATATGTAAATGAGTGAAAAATTTACTAATCTAAATAATAAGGTTTGCGGCTTTGATAATAAAATCATATTGATTTCCAAAACACCTTTAACCAAAACTCAAAAAAGATAATGGAAACACTTTCAAGTGTTCTGAGAAAAACAACTTGTTTTGCTCATAATGGAAACGTACTATTATTAATCACATTTCCATCATATCCCAGCAAAAAATAAATGAACGCGTTCAAAATGAAGTAGTGTTTCATGAGTTCTCAAGCATGTGTTTCTTCGCATGCATTCTGAATGGCATCGCAAAACGTAAATAATGCTATACTATTTGAACTCATTAAAAATGCATGCGACGAACGCATGCATACATTAAAATTAATATCCAGCAAAAAAGGCATGCAAAAACGGAATTAAATTATCACATTGAAACATTTTCATAAAACAAGTTTTATCTCCAACAAATAACAAGAGTGCAATAGCTCAGTGGTGGAGAGTATGCCTTAACAGTCAGAACAGCACGGTTCGTATCCTGGCTGCGAAAAATTTTTTTCGTTTTGTATTTACGTGAAAAAACGTCCTCGAATCATGGGTTCTAAGCACTCATTCGAATGATGAGCAGTTTTGCTAAATGTGAACCCATGCTCGTCAATGACACTCCTGTGTTAAAATCATGCGTTCTGCACCTAAGTTGAACAAATGCATTTGCAGTAGAACCCAGGCATTAACTATTTCTTTTGCATGTCTTTTTTTGCTGGGATGTTAATAGTTAATGAAGTTTAGCACAGCCAAGCACCAAGTGCAATTGACGTGGTTGCTGTTGAGTTATTTACTTTAATTTTCAGTCATGCCACAGAGTTCATTCAATTCCGTTCGAAAACGGAATTCAATCCACCATATTTTTGTAGTAGATGGTGTCTAAAAAAGAAAACTAAATTAGGAAAATTTGTCAGGTGTGTCCAGACAATTGGAGACGCTGGTATAATGGGCTAGGGCTTTAAATTCCGTTTCCGAAAGGGAATTGAACTCTGTGACATGGCCGTTTAATTACTTTAAAATTCTAATTAAAAGGTTTGGTTTACCTTTAACATTAGTTTTATTATTTTGCAAGTTTCATATAAATACATGAATAAATAACATATAAAAAAATATATAGTAAGCCGGTTGATAAAATTAACATAAATTATTAATTTTATTACGAGTAATAATAAATAAATAGCTTAAAGGTGCAGCACGACTTCCAGATGTAAAATTCTTGGGGAATACATTTACTCATTTATAGATAAAATATGTAAATTATTCTAATGTAAATGCGATTATGAGGGACGATTTGTAAATAAATCTTGTCGATATAATTACATACATATTTACAAAACAAGTTTTTCATTCGTGCATTTCATTTGAGACACTCGAAACAGTAGCTTTGATTAATTTATTTCTGCTAGGAAATTTAGTTTTAATTTTAAATTATGGGAAGCGGTCACGAGACACGGCCAGTCAAATGAATTTTTATTTATTGATTAATGGATTGGTGGTGCCACTTAAAGCACTGGTAAGTTACGTGCCATAACTTCAAAATGGTGCATTAACTCATACTTGGAAGTTTTTAAAGTGCCCAATAGACGATCAAATAACATCATCAATTGCATCGTGGTGTGTGTGCAGACGTATTTTGCGGTCACATGTACATACATGATGCAGTGTTCTAAAGAAATTATTTAGCATTTTATTAAAAAATTTGCGTTCTTTGCCCAGCTTTAGTTAATTGCAATTTGCGTAAAAGATTTTCGTATGTTAAATAGTTTATTTTTTAATACAACATTTTGTATTGATTTTTTCGTATATTTTTTTCTTTTTTCAACAAAAATTTGCAGTTGCCGCTAACAAAAAAAAAAAAAAAAATCATCATCCAATGAGGACATATTCGGAGACCAATAACGCTACACTGAACCAACAAAGTACATAAAAACCAATGAAAAAGTTCATTGTTTCAATGAAATTTTGCCTTAATTTTCACCTAAGACACAGTTACATTAAATCAATGAACTACCGTACATTGAAAAATTTACAGTTTATAAAATCAATGTATAAGATCATTGGCACAATGAAATGTTCATTATTTCAGTGAACTTTTACATTGCTTTTAATGAACCTATGCATTGACCCAATACATGACTCATACATTGTTCCAATGAACTTTTACATTAAACATGGCATTATTTATTAAAAATATTTTTGAGTTATAAGAGGTTTATTTAACAAATTTCTTTAGAAAATTTGACAAATTTGAAAATTTGACAAATTTCGTATTAAGAAAATATGTTTTTGCTTAAACTTATGAGCTAATAAGTACATATCGATGGCTTAATATAAAAAGGGCCTAACTCAATTTTTTTCGAAATCGTTTTTTTTAATGTTTTCTGGGTGACAACGTATAATTGCATCCTCCTTGAAGATCTTAGTACGTTACAGTTCAAAATCAAGGACTTATGGCAACTTTAAAAATTATTTCTGCATGTAAATGCTTTATTTTTTCTTCAGTTTTTTGCTTCTCCTGTAAAATATCGAAAATTCGAGTTAGGCCTTTTTTATATTAAGCCATCGATATATGTTATTACATTTTTCTTTACAATCAAAGCACATCATTTTTAATTACGATTTTTTATTTATTTTTGTTAAATCTATATTATACTAAATAATGAACGACAAATAAGCAAACACAACATTCCTTGTTTCTCTTTACTTTGCTTTTTTTAGTTGATTCCCGTTGGAAAACAATGTATGAGTACATTGAGTTAATTAAAAAGTTCATTCAATCAAGGTAATAATTCTTATATTTTTTTGTGACCTTATCATATAATGGGTGTTTTTTATTGAGGTATAGAACTTTAAGTTGGCATCACTTTTTTAACTGGCGGCCATTTTGTCAGTTGTCAAGTGATTAATATTTAGTTTGGTTTGCCATTTTATCATGAACAGGTTGACAAAAGAACAACGCTTGCAAATCGTGCAAATTTATTTCGAAAATAATGGTTCAGTTCGCGAAGTTTACCGCAAGCTCCGTCCATTTTATGGTCGACATAATCGTCCATCAGAGCAATTAATTCGGTTAACCATGGATCGTTTCCGCACTACGTTTACTCTATGTGATAATACGCATCCGCAGAGACGTCGAACAGTGCGCACCGAAGAAACAATTGCCGCTGTAGAGCAAAGTGTTGAAGAGGATCCAAATGAATCGATTCGCCACCGTGCACAGCAATTGGAGCTTTGTCCATCAACTTTATGGAAGATTTTGCGCAAAGATCTTGGCTTGCGACCTTACAAGATCCAGCTTGTGCAAGAATTAAAGCCGCGAGACCATGCAATGCGTCGTGATTTTGGTGTATGGGCCGAAAATGAGATTGATCTCGATGCTGATTTTCATCGCAAAATTTTGTTCAGTGATGAGGCTCATTTTTGGTTGAATGGCTACGTCAACAAGCAAAATTGCCGCATTTGGAGTGAAGAGAATCCACATGAGACCCTTGAGACGCCATTACATCCACAAAAACTGACTGTTTGGTGTGGTCTATGGGCTGGTGGAGTCATTGGGCCATACTTCTTCCGAAATAATGCTGGAGAGTCAGTTACCGTTAATGGAGACCGATATAGAGCCATGATAACCGACTATTTTGTTCCCGAATTGGATGGCATGAATGTGGATGAGTTGTGGTTCCAACAAGACGGCGCTACATGCCACACAGCGCACGTCACAATCGATTTATTGAAGGAAACATTCGATGAGCGCATAATTTCGCGGAATGGACCTGTCAATTGGCCACCAAGATCGTGTGATTTGACACCATTGGATTATTTTCTTTGGGGATATGTGAAGTCGCTCGTCTACGCCAACAAACCAGAAACGTTAGGGGACTTGGAAGCCAACATTCGTGGCGTTATTGCCAACATACGGCTCCATATGCTCGAAAAAGTGGTTGAAAATTGGACCTGTAGAATTGGCTTTATTCGAGCCAGCCGCGGCGGCCACATGCCCGAAATCATATTTAAACATTAATGGCATAAAATTATCCTTCCAATAATGGACATTAAAACCATTTTCTTGTGTTTTATTTCAATTCGAAGTTCTATACCCCTAAAAAAAACACACTTTATTAAGTATGAGTAAAAATGTGAATGTACTGGTACGTTGAGTCACGGAAGTGGTTCATTAAAATTTTTAATATTTATCTTGATGAATGCCTTCAGCGCAACGTTCATACGCACATTAAAATTCATATTGAGTTTCAATGAATATTTTCATTCAAACAATGTATGAGTACATTGAATCAATGTATTTTTAGAAAAATATTAATGAATCTTCGTCAATTAATTTCATTCTTTGAATTTAAGAAAAATATTTTTTTCAGTGTAAGATGTCAAAACACAAAAGGTGTTTGAATTATTTGTTTGTACAACTCCTTTTAAGCGACAAGCATACGACACTCACAAATATACAACGGGCTTATTTGATCGTCTCCACGTCAGGGACCATAATAATTATTTTTTTTAATGTTTCTATGTTAAAACAAGATTTAAACTTAAGGTGTGAAAATATTGTAAATCATTAACAAATAAATTTTTTTAATAAAACAACTCTAACAGAATCGCATTTATCAGAGGTACTCGCACTTACATATAAAATCTTTATAAAACAAGTTTGCCATTCTTGTTGATTAGGAGGCTTGAAACAACAGCTTTGATTTTATATTACTTTTGTTTTAAAATTTAGTTGCTAATAATCACTTACATAAAGCGTTTGAAAGATACGGTTAAATGAAAAAGTTTTCTAATATGAAACGTTATTGGTTGATTAAGTGCCTGTTGATCCTTTTTATGGCACTGGCTGCGAATTCGGAAAGGTATCGTAACTTATGTTTTTAAAATGTTATTCTAAGCTTTTAATATTCTTAAAATATATCTTAAGTGCGGTGAGGCTGCAACAAAAATTACAAGTCTGGAGGAGGACTAATAATCCCAAATTATTATTGTACTTATTCAATTAAATTTTTTTTTTGGTTAAAAATACATTGATCATTAGCAAAAGTAAAATGCAGTAGGATACAGTTAAACCGCCTAATAACCAATTTCAATTTATTTTTAATAAAAAAAAAATGTTTTACTGAATAAGCAAAATAATAATTTTTGATCATTAGTGCGTTAACAAATGTTTTAAACTTTACGTAATATTTGGGGTATTCACAAGGGTGTCCTAAGTGTCATAAAGTCATAAAGTCCTAACATTTTAAACCAGTTTAAAACTATTTTTATTTTCTTTCATATAAAAGGAGTACTATATTAATACAATACTTCACTCTATGTATTTGTTACTGTCATAACTAATTATTTTGCTTTTTACTTTTCTTTTTCGACAAAATGTCCATTTATATTTAAATACGTGGCATTTTTCTTTAGCAAATTTCTACTCAAATCATTATATATTGCAAAAAATATAAAAATTCGCAAGGGATTAAAATAATGGAAACAATCTCCCAAAGCTGATTATATAGATCGCAAAAAAAAAGTAATAACTCGAGTATAGACTTACAGCATATAAATCGTGAAAACTTGCAAAAATGCGAATATCTTCTAAACATTTCCAAAGCCTCAAAAACTGTAAACGAGCAAACTCAGTAGATTTTATGAATCAAAAATTATCTCACGTGCAAAAAATTTGCGAAAATTCGCGAATAATTTTTTAATTGAAAAAAAACTTAAAATTTATTTTAAAAAATGCTTAAATTGTAAGGAATGCAGAAAACTTTTAAAAATCCGCAATTATGAAAATTCGAAAAAACTTGGTGACATCAAAAATATATTAAAAAAAGTTTAAGACTGCTAAAAAAACAAAGAATTGGGAACAATCACTTTTATTGCAAAAATTTGCAACAAATTGCAAAATTGCAAACAAGCTCCAAAATTACTTACAAATACTTAAAGATCTAAGAAATTCCAAAAATCGCAGAAAATTTAAAAATTATGAAAATTTGTATTAGAAATCGGTAAAATGGTAAAAAGGCAAGCACTAAAATAACACATAAATACCTAAAGATATAAGAAATTTCAAAAAATCGGAAAAATTCGCGAAACTGAAAATTTGCAAAAACTTGCTGATACCAAAATGATAGCAAAGTGTGATATAAAATAAAAGTCGCCAAATGTGTCAAAAATGCAAAACCTGCAACAACAAAAATATTTCAATCAGACAATGATGTGGCTAGATTCAATCCTAATTTGTTAAAATTACACACAAGAGCAATAAGTTTTATCAAAAATTACCTGATTCGCAAAACTTAAGAAAATTTGCAAATAAATTCCAAAGCCTTAAAATTTTAAAAGGATAAATGCTCGAAATAATTTTGTTTTACATATTGCAAAAATTCGCAAATAATTTTCGGAAACAGATAAAGGGTGTTTTTTATTGAGGTATAGAACTTTAAGTTGGCATCACTTTTTTAACTGGCGGCCATTTTGTCAGCTGTCAAGTGATTAATATTTAGTTTGGTTTGCCATTTCATCATGAACAGGTTGACAAAGGAACAACGCTTGCAAATCGTGCAAATTTATTTCGAAAATAATGGTTCAGTTCGCGAAGTTTACCGCAAGCTCCGTCCATTTTATGGTCGACATAATCGTCCATCAGAGCAATTAATTCGGTTAACCATGGATCGTTTTCGCACTACGTTTACTTTATGTGATAATACGCATCCGCAGAGACGTCGAACAGTGCGCACCGAAGAAACAATTGCCGCTGTAGAGCAAAGTGTTGAAGAGGACCCGAATGAATCGATTCGCCACCGTGCACAGCAATTGGAGCCGACTAACCGACTATTTTGTTCCCGAATTGGATGGCATGAATGTGGATGAGTTGTGGTTCCAACAAGACGGCGCTACATGCCACACAGCGCACGTCACAATCGATTTATTGAAGGAAACATTCGATGAGCGCATAATTTCGCGGAATGGACCTGTCAATTGGCCACCAAGATCGTGTGATTTGACACCATTGGATTATTTTCTTTGGGGATATGTGAAGTCGCTCGTCTACGCCAACAAACCAGAAACGTTAGGGGACTTGGAAGCCAACATTCGTGGCGTTATTGCCAACATACGGCCCCATATGCTCGAAAAAGTGGTTGAAAATTGGATCTGTAGAATTGGCTTTATTCGAGCCAGCCGCGGCGGCCACATGCCCAAAATCATATTTAAACATTAATGGCATAAAATAATCCTTCCAATAAAGCCAAATTGATGGACATTAAAACGATTTTCTTGTGTTTTATTTCAATTCAAAGTTCTATACCTCTAAAAAAAACACCCTATAGAAGCCGTTAAATAATTTTCTCATAACTTTGCATATTCGTACCAAATATTATTTAATTTTTGTAATTTTTTTTCTCATTTGTTTTGTATCATAATGTTTATGTTTCAACTAACACACTAAAATATAAGGGGTTGCTCACAGCAGTCGTATTTTAAACTAGTTTAAAAGTTTAAAACATTATGACGTTATGACTTTAACACTACCGTTTGAATACCCCAATTGTTTATATATTTTGAATGATTTATTTATATTTTGAATACATTTAAAAAGCAATATGTGCTGCATGCTTGTTTTTAAAATTTTTATATATTAAAAATACAAGATAGAGCTGTGCCCTTCATAGAGGATTCACTGGAAAAGTTTATCTTATTGCCGGTTAATAAAATATATATACAGGCCATCATTTTAGTATTAAATATACATATGTTTGTATTTATCCTTAATTAGTCTAAAATTCTGTCCTTGGTACATATCTTTAAGGATTTGAGCATATGCTCTTAGTTTTGAAATCATATTTTGCAAATTTACTTCGCAAAATATTTTATAAATAAATAAATAAAATCATTTTTAAGTTTAACATTTTTTTAACGCACTAATAATCCTAAATTATTATTTTACCTATTAAGTAAAATATTTTTTTTACTAAAAATACGTTGAAATTGATTATTGAGGGGTTTAGCTGGATCCTATGCCCATTTCACTGTTACTAATGCAGACCATCAGGGAACCTTTACCCAAAGCTTCTCAGAGCAACTAGAGTTATTATGTTATAAACTTTCATTTAAACAAATGAGAAGCTCAACAACAAATAACAAAGTTAAAACAAGAACTCAATAATCAAAATGTTTTTTTATTTTCTTACCTTACCATTAATACATTGACTGACTTTTTTCAGCTTCAAATTGTAGTTGTAAGAGTATGTAAAAAGAAAATAAATGTAAATAACAACAACAGCTATTCAAGAATAGAGTGTTGCCACACAAGTATTTTTTTTGACCGGGTGCAGTCAAGTTAATAATTAGTGTTTTTTATGGGAATTTTTACAATTTAAGTTTAAAATTTTTTAACGCACTAATAATCCCAAATTATTATTTTACTTATTAAGTAAAATATTTTCTTTACTAAAAATACATTGAAATTGATTATAGAGGGGCTTAGCTGGATCCAATGCGTATTTCAAATAATTTTTATTTACTTACATTTCTAGTTATTATTCAGTAAATGCTCCCGGCGTTATGAAATCTAATCGCAAATATTCAGTTGTTGTAACTCTACACGAAGCCATTAGTCCTTCTTCAATACGTGTTGGCATTGAAGGTCCCAGCCTTAAGGAGTTTAAAGATGTGAACTTGCAGCCATTTGAATCTCAACTTATAGAGTTTTTTCCTAAAAAGCTACAAGAAGGAGTATATTACCTAAGAGCTGAGGGTTTGAATGGGTTGAATTTTAAAAACGAGTCCACTATATTTGGACTAGTTGATGAAGGTCCGAAAATTTACATACAAACCGATAAGGCTGTTTACAAACCTCAGGATCTAGTCAGATTTCGTTTTGTTCTATTGGATGAACATACAAGGCCGTTGAATATTGAAGCTCCCATGCGTGTTGAGATACTGGTAAGTAAAATATTGATTTGAAACTTTTGACTTTGTAAGCCAAAAAATTTTGATAATTTTTAAAGAAGGGCATTTCTCCATACCTTGCTATTACTCCCTTAATTATGCAGTCGAAAAATTGCAAAAATAATAATAAATTCAGTAAAGTGCGACTTTGAGAGAAATCCGAGAGAAATATTTAAGCGTAAGTGTATTCATTTGTATAAAATGCCGATTGATGTTCGGCACTCTGGCGCTTCTCTGGGCAGCTTGGTACTATACGAACATTAGCCTATATAATGGAATATGTTACGAGATGTAGAATTTTTTGTTTAATTTTAAATACCCGGTAATCTTTTTTTTAAGATTTTAGCGATTTTTTTTAGTTTTGGCGCTGTTTCGTTTTTTTTATCATTTTTCCGGGTTTGGCGTTTTTTAGTTTCGGCATTTTTTATCTTTTTTTTCCGTTATTTTAGCAAATTTTTTGGTTTAGGCGGTTATTTTATTTTGGAATTTTTTACTCTTATCGTTTTTGAAAGTTACAAGAATTTGCATTTTATGGTTTCTAAGATGCAGCAAGTTGTCAAAATTACATAGTCAAACTAACATTAGCTGATAGAATACCCTGTAATTTTTATTTTTTTAAATTTCCGTGTAGTTGGCCTAGTAGTCTACCTTAACTTTGAAATTTTTATGTGGGTATACATATATAATTGTCTATATACCTGTGGCAATAAGGAAAAAGTGCTTAAGTCATATTTTACTGTTTTGCAGGAGAGCACTTTTAAGCCTTCAAGTCGATTTCCAGAAATTTATTTCTTTTGCAGTTAAGTTGGAAAATTTTCTGTTAACCTTCAGTTTTTTAAACAAACATCATTCTATACACTATAAGTAATACATTTAAAATGAAATATACTAAAGTATAACCTCAATTAAGCTGTTATTCCAAATGAGATTAGAAGTCTAAAAAAGATAAGTCGCTATAACTTCCTGAAAAATCACACAAATTATTTGAGATTTCGACCAGAGGTACTTTCGAATATGTAGATTACGGAGGTGCCATTAACTCAAAATCAGCTTATCTCGACTTAAACACTTTTTCATTTTTTCCACAGATATTACATTATCCAAAGAAAATTTATTAAACTGAAAACGTTGAATTTTTTTTTTTTATTTACATACAATTTTTATTTCAGGACTCACAAAATAATCGCGTTAGGCAATTCCAAAATATTTCTCTCAATTACGGTATTTTTAATGGTGAATTCCAATTGTCAAAATATCCCAATTTAGGATTTTGGAATATTAAAGTTACAATAGATGGAACCTATGACTACTCCAATTCTAAAGAAATTAAAATCTCTAACTATATTTTGCCAAAATTCAGTCTTTATTTAAAAGCTCCCTCCAATATTCTATTAGAAGATGGTCTCCTTAAAGTGGGGTTCTATGGCAAATACACGTTCGAAAAGTATGTGGAAGGTAATGCAACAATTGAATTGTTGGATGATAGTAAATCTGTGGTTTTACAAAGTCAACATGTTGAAATAGAAAACTTGGGCTCTGTCGACTTTAACCTGAAGAAAATAAAGGGTATTGAGAAATTGGACTATTTCTACTTAAGAGTGAGTTTAATCGAAAAGTACACGGATAAAACTGAAATAGAAATGAAACGCGTATCTATACAAGTGCAACGTTATAAATTAATTATACCAGACGAAAAAATAGAATTTAAAAATAATAAACCCTATAGTATAACAGTTTATGTGCGCCATTCGACCTTAGCGCCCGTTTTAGATCGCAAAACTCCCGTGACAATGGAACATGGCGGTAAAATGTATGAAGCGTTTTTGGACTCAAATGGGGCGGCAACATTTGAGTTTGATTATGATGCAAATGCTACTTATCAGTTTCAGTACAAAGATTCCAAACAAACGTTTCCAGTCATTTATGTGGATAAAAATTTGCAGCTAAACAACCGGGAATTCTATTGTCGTTTGAAGCTGGTGGACAAGAAGTAATTTTGAATTTCCTATTGTAGATTGCAGCACAAAAATTTTTTCTCTATTTCTAATTTCAGACTAAAGCTTGGAAAACCTGTTCTTATAGAAGTCAGTTCAATTGTCAACATTCCGTACTTAATGTACATCGTTATGGGTCATGCCAGCATCGTACGCACGGAATATATAAAAGTGCCGCCTAATCTAAAATCTTATATCATCAATATAACACCCTCAATTGAAATGATACCATCGTCTTTTATTTATGTATATTATGTATACAAAGGCAATTTACGTTATGAAGAAATGACTTTAAATTTTCCCCTTGAATTCGAGAATCAGGTAGAAAAATTAAACCTTAAGTCAAAACAAAGTGAATGAGAATTTTTTTTTTGCTAATTTCAGATCTCACTCTCAGCACCCAAGCAAGTCCCACCGGGTGAAGAAGTCACAATCACTGTAAATGCTCAACCCCAATCGTACGTTGGAATATTGGCTGTGGATTTGGGTGTGTTCCTGCTAGACAGTTCATACGATTTAAAAAAGGACACAATATTAGATGAACTAAATGAAGAAACCTCACATTCTCCTATTGGCTGGGCAGAATATCCGGGCGTTGTATCTGGTTTAATTACCTTAACAAATGCTCATTATCCGTTTAAAAAATTACCTGGTAAGCATAAATTTTATAAACAATGAAAACAAATTAGTCGAGTTTGTTTATTTAATTACAGTTCCACCAATAAGAAAACCAATTGGACCGATTTCTCATCGCTTTCGACAAAAATTTCCGGAAACATGGATATTTGATAACTTTTTTATGTAAGTGACCTTCAGTATACGAGTATCATGTGAAAAATAGTCAGTTTGTAATACATTTATAGCTTAATTGAACTGACATGCTTTACCAGGCATACAATATTCTGAAATTTCTTTATTTTGTCCCATTTTGGGGTTTACTTTGTACGTAACAGAACAACTAATGGCATTTAAAGATTATTTTTTGATAATGTATGAGCTTGACATTACTGTTTTAAGTAACAATTCCCTGGGAATTTTTTTCCTTTTCCTATTCCTCTTGTTATGAATTAAACTTCCTTCAGGAAAAAAATTCCCTGGGAAAAAGAATTGTTTTTCTAAATATGAGGTAGAGGGAGAATTTGTTGAGAGTTTGCTACCCAAAACATTTTGGTGGAAGAACTAATGCAAAAATTTAAAAATCAATTTAAAAAGGTTTATAAGACAAAGGAATGTTATAATTCTCTCTTGTTTTAGGAATTTTTATCAAAGCCATTAAAACATACACTGCAAAAATATGAACTGCCTTCTGAAAAAATACACACTTAATTTTGCGCTCCTCCTTTAACTTCACATAAAAGGTAAATGGAAGATTTGTTTCCACTTAATTCAAAATCCATTATCCAACTAAGGACAATAGGACAAATGTCCTACAATCCATTTGGTCACGGTAAATTGCTGGAAGACATGAAGTGTAGCTCGGACTCTATCATTCCAGTAACGAAATTCATTGCTTAACCACAGATCACTATAAGCGCACTGCTACACGTTCAATATATATTGAGATATTTGGATCACGATCCATTTTAATGGATTGATGGATTACGAGCGTACGCTACATGTTCAATATTTACTGCGTCAGTATTTACGTTATTTTTGTGCTGTGCGGATTGTTTATTAAAAAAAAATGTCGCACAAAAATGTCCCACATCTCTGGCAATACCTCCAAATTAAAAATAGTCTTTCAAAATAATTTTTTCGGTCGTTAATTCCGATTCCACTGGCAGAACCAACTCGCTTTCACTACCTTCTGCCATTACCCTTTATTAAAATAAACTTAACACAAATGTAATAAACTTTTTACTTCTTATTTGTTAAATTATTTGTTTTATTTCACTTCTGATTAACGTATCGCGATCCGCGATCTGGATTCCATAATTTAGACCATTCTGCGATATGGATCGCGATCCATCAATACTGCATGCTACACGTTCACACGGGAATCTAGGGAAACAAAATGGCAGATACACTGGAAAAAAGGAAATTCAATTGCCGGTGGAGGAAATGGTATATGTCCGGAAACCAATTCAGCACCTAAAAGGGATCGTAGACCCTGAGATGAAGGAAGAAGAGGAGAAAGGTTGGCGTGCGACGAAAACTTACAAAACTTCTAAAATCATGTGGAGCTCCTATAATACAAAATCGACTAAACTCCTTTTATCAGAGAAGAAAGAAGCGACTGTAGAGTTCTAGTGACGGTATTAACTGAACACTGCTGCACGGTTTCGTATACGGTCAAAATAGGACAAATACTTGACATCTACTGTGTCACTGTCCGGCTCCAAGCAAACAATATTGATCAGCCGTTTCCATTACAGTCGGCTAACTCAGCCTTAAAATGTATACATTAAACAGCTGATCCAGATTCTCTCTCTCTCTCTCTCTCTTGTATTTGTTCGCTCCCCAGCTATTAAGAATATGAGCAGTTTTCCCCGGCAACAAATGATTGGGAAAAGAAAAAAAAAAAACTCCCGGGGAAAATCCATAATTGGGCTGATTGTGCCTATTTATCTGTTATAATTTATATAAATTATTTTTGATAATAACATAATCCTACTATGTAGGTGGAATGGTATTTAAAAAATTAATATTAGTGAAATTTTTAAGATTTCAGATGATTTTATTCATCCTTAGTTTCAAGTTTATTGCAAAATCACTAAAATTTTACTTTTCCTCTTTCAGAAGTGACACCGAGACCACAATAACTCTGCAAATTCCAGATGCTATAACCACTTGGCGTGTAACGGCATTTTCAAACAATGCCGTAACCGGATTTGGAATAGTTAATAAACCCACCGATATCACCACCATACAAAACTTTTTCATATCCCTTAATCTACCGTATTCTGTAAAGCGTGGCGAAATTTTAACCATACCCGTAACAATATTTAATTATTCCAATCAGACCTTGGACACGGAAATGATTTTATATAATGAAGACAATGAATTCGATTTTATGGAATCACAGAGACAAGATGTGAAAGAGTCAAGTGATGAAGAGCAACAAACAAAACAAATAAAAATAGAGGCAGATAAAGGAAAAACTGCAAAGTTTCTTATATCTCCCAAAAAAGTGGGTGAATTAACTATCAAGGTCACAGCCACTAGTTCTCTGTATTCGGATAGTGTGTTGCAAAAACTTAAAGTGGAGCCCGATGGAGTGCCCAAACAAGAAAATCAAGCCTCTTATATAAGTATTCCAGATGGAGAGAAAATATCTTCGAGATTTCATTTATCAGAACCAGTAGATAGTGTGCCCGGCTCTGAGTATATAACCTTCTCTGTAGGTGGCCATTATTTAGTGCCAACAGTGGAGAATTTTGAAGATCTAACACAGATGCCCACTGGAAGTGGAGAGCAAAATATGGTAAATTTTGCACCCAACGTCTTAATCTTACAATATCTGAAGGTAAATGGAAAGCTGTCGAAAGAAAAAGAATTGGTTGAGCGTTTGAAATCATCGCTTGAGGTCGCATATCAGCAACAACTGTCCTTTCGTCATAGTGATGGGGGTTACAGTGTTTTTGGCAGGGGAGTCGACGAGGTGCCCAGTACTTGGCTTACCGCCTATGTGGTGCGTTATTTCATTAAAGCTTCTCAATTTATAGACATTGATGAAGGAGTAATTGAAGACGATCTGGACTATTTGCTCATTCAGCAACAATTAAATGGAGCATTTCTGCTTACGGGTTATTTGTTAAATCCATATCATCAAAGTGAGGAAGGATTGACCGCCTCTATATTGTTGACCTTATTGGAAGATAGAGTAAGTAGATTAGAAACGAGTAAAAAT
The DNA here is from genome assembly GCA_949987645.1 of Tachina grossa. Taxonomy (NCBI): domain Eukaryota; kingdom Metazoa; phylum Arthropoda; class Insecta; order Diptera; family Tachinidae; genus Tachina; species Tachina grossa. The sequence goes on from OX465275.1 coordinate 36,344,066, forward strand.
TTTTTTTTGTTATTATAATACTTTTTAACTACCGACTAAAAAAAATATGTGTTATAAGTTTGTAGTGTGTGTCTGTGTATGTGTGTATTCGTACGCAAGTCCACGTACATACAAAACGGGTGAACCGATTTTGATTTAGTTCTTTTTTTTTTTTTTTTTGATGGTAACTTGATGTTAGCTATGTTTAAAGTAAGTTGAGTCTTTTCGAAATGTGTCGGGGTTTTAAAAATTTTTAATTTTTGTTATATCAAATACACCCTGTCATAGTGGATAAATGAACAAGTAACTCCATAATTATAATTTGTCGTTTTTATATTAACAACCAATATTACTTAAATTACATATAGAGTCGCGGCTCACACACTTCAATTATATTGAGTCAATTTTGTGGCTATGGGAAAGGAAGGGAATAATATAAATAGCTTCTTCTCTTGCCACCATTCAATCAGGTTAAAAGCTTAACAGCCTCGCTTGTAAGAAAAAGCAAAATAAATATAAAGAATAAAAAAAAAAAAAAAAAAACTTAGATTTCACCTTCTATAATTTTAGAAATATGCCAACAAGTATCAGAACACCATTAGAAGGGGCTTGGAGTTTTTAAATTCAAGTTTAGATAACATCAAAGATATCCACACATTATGCTTAGCAGCAGCTGCTTTAAAACAAGCCAATCTACAAAATAGTGACAGGTTTATTGAGAAGTTGAAATCTCATGGCAAAGAAAACAATGGCTTGCGTTGGTGGTCGGAAAATGATCAGAATCCAGCTAAGGACATAGAAATAACAGCAAATGCTGCTCTAACTCTCTTGGAAACACCGGGAGATCACACTTCCATTTTCAAATGGCTGATACAGCAACGAAATGCTAATGGTGGCTTTATATCCTGTGATGACACAGTAGCAGGAATGGAAGCTTTAGTAAAATTTTCAGAAAAATACACAAATCTTGAAAATGTGAATTTGAAAGTTTCTTATAGTGCGATGGATGAAATGGGAAATGAAGTGGCAAATGATGAGTTCTATGTGGACCGGAATAACGTATTAAGCTTTCAGAAACATGAGGTATTCTTAATGAAATATATTGCAATAATAAAGTGCAACTAATTTATTTTCTTTAGTTACCCAGCAACACGCGTCAGGTAGCATTCGAAATGGAAGGACACGGTGCTTCCTTGGTGCAACTCAGCCATCAATATAATGTCGATAATGTGCGGGAGCTTAAGCATTTTAATATCGAAGCAAAGCCCACATTGAAGAATGAAGATGAGTATTTATTGGAGCTCTGTTTCACTTATATATCAACTGAGGATTCAGTCAATGAAACCACTAACACAGTGATAGCCGAAGTTAATTTACCTTCGGGATATCATTCTGATGTAGACAATAATATGGCTTTGAAACAAAATGATATTGTTAAAACGGTTGAACTACAGAAATCAGATACAGTGATTGTTTTTTACTTGGATAAATTAAGTGCAGATATGAAATATTGCTTGGACATTGAGCTAGACAGAACGGATGAAGTTCTGATGCCAAAACCAGCAGCCATAATAATGTATGATTATTATAATGTAAGTCGTTCTAATACAGAGTTTTATAGCTTGTAATTGATTAAGTTTTTAAATTCTATTTTGTGTTTCAATAAAACATATGAAGCATTTTGCTATTAATCCGTAAATTTTTGCGCAAAAATTTAATGATAAGAACTTAAACATTTTTATATCGAGGAAAAGTCCATTCTCGTCTTGTAACATTTATTTATTTTCAGCGATCAATCAAGATACAATTTCTCAATAATTTTTTTTAATGGTGCAACTTGTTGCGTAGTGTGGAGTAAAGTGACACTAATAATATCAGTTAAGCTTTCAATATTATTGTGTAGTCTATGATTACCTTAAGAACAAGGCTTAATGGATGCCCATAATTGCACTTTTCTCAGCTTTCGCTTACTTTACAAGTATGTAACTACCAGAGAATTACAATGAGTACCAAAAAAAAATATTCATAAATAAGATTTTAATTTTACAAAAAAAAAAAAAAAAAAAAAAAATCGTTCAAACTCGGGATATTTATTCATCATTCGCCATAGTATACATACATTTGTGCATATATAATGGAATAGAAAATTTGTGGGTATGGATGTTTGTATATGTGAATAAAATAGCCCTGCATACACGCATGTGTAGCCGATTAATAGTCAGAGTATTTTTGTACTTATGTGTTTGATTGTAGCTCGCACTGTCTATATATTTTTGTTGTCGTTTATAATTGTAACTAGTCGGTTGAGAATTAATGCATTTGTTTGCAATTATTTTGTTTTCAAGAGATGAATAAACAAGATATTGGTATGAAATTGTTACGGAATGTGAAAAAGAATTTTTTGAGTTATGACGTTCTTTGAGTAAATGAGCTATTTCGGCATTGTATTGCGCTCAATATATCTAAAAAGTATTATAATATTCTACAAATTATTTACTAAGAAATAATTAAATTCTAGTCATTATCGGCAAATGTGTGCCTGGTGTGACCATACCTTTAGTAAGAGCAATGTCTTTTAACTGAAAAAATTAGAAAAAAATTACAATTAACACGATTGAATAAAAACAAAAATTTTTGTGATTGATTAAAAACTGTTTAGTTTTTTAATTGAATTTTAATTTTTCTTAACTGACTATTGTTTTTACTTATTTCTCTGCATTTGAAAAAATTTAATTATGTAAGTCTAAAAGTGTGAATAATAATATCTCAACTGTCTGCCATTAAACACAACTAAATATAGAATAATTTTGACACAATCTAATTTAAGAGAAATACGTAATAATTATAACATAATTATAATCGAAATGTTTTTAAAACAAGTTTGCCATTCCCGCTTATTAATAGACTTAAAGCAACAGCTTTGATTATATTATCTTCGCTTTCAAATTTAGTTATTAATTCTCGCTTAAATAAAGCGTTTGCAAGACACGGTTAAATGAAAAAAGTTTTCTAATATGAATTATAATTGTTTGATTAAGTGCCTGCTGATGCTATTGATGGCAATCGCTGTGTATTCAGATAGGTGCCTTAACTCACCTTTTTAAAATATTATATCAAGTTTCTTATATTTTTAAAATATTTCTTAAGTGAGCATGCTGCTACTTCTTGTAACAAGGCATACTGCTGGGTGGGTACTGGTTTGCCGCATTAATAATGTATTCTTAATATACTGTGCGGCAAACCAATGACCACCCCATGATACATCGTTTAAAGTGAAAACTCTTTCAAAAATTGATTTAATAAATGGATGATGACATGCTCATAGGTGTGAAGCAATATTTTGCTAAATTACTTTGCAAAATAAATAAATGAAATAAAATAAAATCTTTCTTATATACATATGTACATTAATACGTATCGCATATTTACTTCCATAGTGTCACAACTAAAAAAAAACAAGTTTAAATTTTTTAATTGACATACAGTTCAATGAAGACATTTAAAAATATTCTTCTCTCAAGAGGTGGTAGTAGAAACTACATACACATTTATACGAAATTTTTACACAATATAAAATACAAAATGCGGAATTATTCTGCACTATTAACAGCCTGTTCAAAGATATCAAAACGAGGCGTTCTTCTTTTGCGTTCTAAGCGAATGCAAATTGATTTGCGTTCATCAACAAAGAACATTTATTCGAACGGCAAGTTGAAAGAAAACGTACATATATAAATATATAAGGACGCGTTTCCATCTGAGTGCCATGTGCCACACAAGCGAAAAAAAGTGTAACCACTAATTACTAATGAAAAACTGTTTGATTCAGAAACGTATTTATTAAGTTAAACAGTTTTATACATAACTAATAGACCATTTTATAGAATTCAACATGATTGGAAACTGTTTAAATCAATAAATAGGTGTCTGAATCAAACAGTTTTTCATTAATAATTAGTTGGTTACGCTTTTTTGGGCAAATGACACACAAGAAATGCCAGATGTAAACTAAGCATAAGTATTTTCATATCAAATACATTTCAGCTATGTCGACAAGATTATCAACAATACGAACTCAAATGTCAAAATCACTCACTTGCTATTTTGCTTTAGACTGCTAAATTTTCTCTTCCCAGAAGCCAACAAATTTGGAAAAAAATATGAATTTTTCACTTATTATTTTTTTTTAAATATTTTTTTTCTTACTCAAGAGACATAAAATATTAATTAAAATATTAGGTGTGTTCATTTACTTTCCCAGCAGAAACTAGCAAAAATTTACAAAATTACTCTCCAAAATATGCAAATGTAAATGAACGCTTTAGGGTCTAAACGGAGACGGCAATACTTGTCATTGTTTGTTTAAATTTTTTTTTATATTTTTTTGTGCATACATTTTTATAAAAAATTTACTCTGTGTTAAATATTTTGTAATGGCAGTAACTAAAAACAAAAAATGATTAACATTTTATACATTCGTAGATACATTTGATATATTTTTTAAACTTTTATATTTTATGACAAACATGTTTGAACTTGAGAATCATGTTTTTTGTTTACAATAATTTGCGAATACCGCCAATTATTCAAAAGGTATGGCAACATCAGAAAGAGAAAGATTGTCAAAAATTGAGAGAATGAGAAAGTCTGCAATGAAAATAAAATAGATTTTAATTTTATGCCGTTCCGCACTGCGGGTTTTTACTTCAAAATCGTATGAAAGACCGCAATCCAAATGAATTATCGTTACATTGTGTTCAGACTCTTACTTGTTTGGTAATATTTTATATTTGAATTTTTTTAGAAATTGACATTTAATATGAAAGTCTTTACACAGTTTCATGTATTATTACTATTTTTATGAATTTTTCATAATTTTTTAATTTTATTCCATTAACAAATATAAAAATGCGACTTTCCCTCTCTGATCATATATGAGAAACAAACAAAATTCTTTGACATTAAAATTGAATTTAAGTGGCTTAATGAAAAAAAGCAATAAATTAAGAAATCATGCTTTTTTTTGCATGCATAGACATGTTTTTTTAAACAAAGAAATGCAAATTTTTCAGTTTTCCTTTTTCAAATATTTTTGAAATATTTTTAGATTTTTAATTGAACTATAGTGAATTTTTAATCAGAAATAATTTTTAGTCAGGCTTAAGTTCAGTAATTTCAATTCTTTTATTGAATGAAATATTTTATTAATTAATGTGAGTTTCTAAAGAAGAGAAGAAAAATTAAATTAGACTTTTAAGCTGGGGGAAATATCGATATTTTTCTGTGCAGCAACGCACTTCATCAGCACGCTAGTCTATCTACTTGGGTAGAGATTGTTATTAACATCAGCTATTTAATGTGAATTCTAATGAAACGGAATGTGAGAAATGATTATTGTGTACAATTATTGATTTACCTTTGGTAAATACATATGTAAGTATCACTATTTATATCCCCTGTTTTTCCATTTTTTTCTTTTTTCTATTTAGGTTAACACGAAGTTATATTACTCTACCTACGTATGTTTAACTATTCTTGCTTATCTTTTACGATCATCACATTAATTATTTTTACTTATTCGATGTACCGTTGGTACATACATATAAGTATTATAGTAGTGGATATTATGTTACTTTGTTGTTGCATTCTCCCGTTTATTTGGTTTTAGAATATTAGTGATTGCCAAGTGAACAGTGATTGCCAAGTGAACATATTTTTGTGACGTGCCCATGATGAATTGAGACATTTTTAGATTTTTAATTGAACTATAGTGAATTTTTAATCAGAAATAATTTTTAGTGAGGCTTAAGTTCAGTAATTTCAATTCTTTTTATTGAATGAATTATTTTATTAATTAATTAATTTTTGAAATAATTAATTTGACAACAAAATACACACAACAGGTGGTTGAATAATTCTTGCAAGTAAAAATTTTACTAGTAATAATTTGTAGCATGATACAATAATATAAAGGTACAACCACATTTGACGTATAAAATTAATTATGACTTTTTCCCCGATTATTTGATTACTGTTTTTTTTTGTAAACAGAGAGGAGAACGTTGCTACACACATATAATGGCAATTTTCATTTACGAATGCATTTGAAATGTGTAATTTGAGTCAAAAAATTATAGTTTAATCCACACATTTTTTAAATGCTGTATTTATTGGACATGAGGATAACGAAATAAAGTTGGCAAATGTTTGATTTATTATTTGTTTCACCACATAATAAAAAAGTCTCATGGCTAGGCATGCAACATCATGTTTTTGTTAAAGCAGGATAACAGCAAAATTTATATATTTATAATTACTGAAAACTGTTAGGAAGCAGAACACTTGAAAAAACTCGCTTACATGGCGAACATTGCAAAAATACTCGAGAAGCTGCAAAATCGGAAAAAAGCCTTAAAATTTATTAGAAATCGCTAAAACTACAATGGACATAAACATGCAAACATTTGGTCATCGTTCGACGACGTAAGAAATAAACTATCGCCAGTTAGTTACACAGGGAAACTTTCGTCCAACGTACTGATTGTGTGTATTTTCATATACACAAAAGTGTTTTTATATTTCACGAAGAATATTCGTCGTTGGTTCCAGTTGTGTCTACAGCAGCTTCGTCTAAACAAAGAAAAACTTTCAAAGATCTTGAATTTTTTCTTGTTTATTTTCAAAATAAGAGCAAGCATTGCTGTCGTCAAGATTTTAGTGGTTGATGTGATCTCTTCTGCTTCTGTCGGTGTGAAAGCACAAAACCTCCTTTTTAAAAGTTTGCAGATTGTGCATATGCCTTGGACGTACCTGATGTAATGCAATGATTCAGTGAAGCACGAACACGAAGTCCCGCCTATGATTCACAAGTGGAGCAGATGCTATTCAGTTAGGAATTTCCTTGCAGCTGTTCATTTCCTTGCTGTTCTATCTTTGCTGTTGCCGCTGTTGGTGCTGTTATATTTTTTTATTGCTGTTTTTTATAATGAAAAAATTTAAATATTTTTCAATTTTTTTAATTAAATAAACAACAAAGTCAAACAATTAATCAAAAACTCGGATTTCATAAACTAATAAGGTAGCATTAATTTTGAGAGTAAAAAATAATCGGGACAAACGTCAGAAGGTTAATATGGTGACGAAAAGAGAGAACGGTTTTACCTTTATATTATTGTATCATGATTTGTAGGAAATTTTTTTTAGTCTCTCAATTTTTTTCTCTCTTTTGACGCTCCCTAGAAAATTTTTGAATTTATGAACACTTTCCAGTAACAATTGTTACAAATTCGTAACAATTTTTAGTAAATGAACAAACCTATTAATAAACATTTTTGTTTTCTATTGCTTTATATACATACATTAAAAAAGTACTCTCACATTTCAAACAGAATGAATGTAGTTGTAAAATAAAACAATAATAAGAGTGTGTTGTTGTGCGACTATTTTATCCGATGTTTGTTCATTGTTCAATATGATTATATTTATTCTCATGCAAATTAGTAGTATTATTTTAAAATTTTCAAGAAAATTGCGAAATATAATAAAAATTCCTATCTGACAATGTTTTGATTCATTAGCACGTAAGAAACATCAACTGAAAAACCTAAGTGCATGCGAAGGACCACTATCGTCATCGCTGAATAAAAATTGACTCAAAATCGAGTGACTGACTTTCGACCACGTAGATTTTCTTGCGATATCGTTGAACAGGCAGTAACTCAAAAAATACATTTTTTGTTGTTGTAACACTATTGAAGTAAATGAGTGATTTGCACTTACATATTTAGTTACTATTCAATAAATGCTCCCGGCGTGATGAAATCAAATCGTAAATATTCAGTTGTTGTAACTCTACATGAAGCTAGTGGTCCCTGTGCAATACGTGTTGGCATCGAAGGTCCCAGCCTTAAGGAGTTCAAAAATGTGAACTTGCAGCCATTTGAATCTCAACTTATAGAGTTTTTTCCTAAAAAGCTACTAGAAGGAGATTACTTCTTAAGAGCTGAGGATTTGAACGGGCTGAGTTTTAAAAACGAGTCCACTATATATGAAATAGTTAATGAAGGTCCGAAAATTTACATACAAACCGATAAAGCTATTTACAAACCTCAAGACTTGGTGAGATTTCGTTTTGTTTTATTGGATGAACATACGAGACCGTTAAATATTGAAGCTCCCATACGTGTTGAGATACTGGTGAGTAAAATTTTTGATTTGAAACTTTTAACTTGGCAAAACAAATTTAGTTTTTTATTACATATGTTTCCAAATACTTGTTGATTTCGTAAAAGACTTGGTAACAGGGCAATGCAGCCATAGACTAATTTTTATAGCTATGCTATTTATTGCGTGATACAGGAGTTAGGACGCGATTTTCGCAACAAAATTAATCGACACTATTGCAGTTATAAATTTATTTTTGTTTTTATTTCTTTGTTCTTATAAGCAGAGTGCAAAAATTAACGAAATAGCGTTCTTAATTTTATTTTGTTTCGTTCTCTGAAGCAAGTGAAACAATAACAAAACAGAAACAATGATAACGAATGCTCTATTTATTTTTGTATTGTTTTTACACATAAGCGTAAACCAGAGAACAAAGCCGAACAGCTGTAAGCCGGCTAGCAGCCGATGGCGACCACAAAAAATACATTAATTTAATCATATGCCCCTAGAAAAGAAAATAATGGGAAATAAATGGAAACGTTTTGAAATATTTTTGGCGAATTTGACAATATCATTTAATATACTTTTATAGCATTGTTATTTCACACATAGCTATAACCGGGTGTCCTAAGGCACCTCTCTTTTTTGTTTTTTTTTCTGTGGTAGGATTAACTAATGCTTGGCAAAGTTTTAGATTTTGTAAAGAAATATTGGTTTTGGGTCTGTACAAAGCAGTTTTATAATAGAGTAAACAAACGGAAATAAAAATAAAATCTAGACAAACCTATATAAACCCTTTACAATTTTTGATGAAGGGCATAAAATTGATTTGATCTAATATTAGGAAATGAGGCTTTCTAAACATGTTTGTATGTATGTGATGTTAAACAATTGTGTAACTGATTTCGCAGATCATTAAGATCGTTCGTATACCCGAATTAGTAGCTTAGTTATCTATAACGTGTTTTTATTTATATGAACTATATTATAAAAATTTAAAATTTTTTTAATACTCGTTATATGTTAGAAAAATATCATTTGTTTATTGGATCTTTTTGTGGAAATGCCCATATGTTATTTGGCTTACAGAACGATAAGAACTTTAATTAATTTTAATTATTATTCGAACTCCATTTGTTTCTATATTTGTGATTTGAACGGGCACATTCCATTTGCAATAATGCTAAGTATATAAAGCAGAAATCTACATCTACTGACACCACACACAGTGGACCAAACACAAAATAACGCTGATGATGAAGGTTTAGTGGCCTTCGAAAACGACTGGCTGCTCCGTTCAACTATGTGTTGTTAGTCAGAATATTTACAACAGACTTTGTTGTTATTTGTTCATTAATAATTATCACATGTAATTTGGCTTAAAAAGCAATACGAACCTTAGCCCATTCAAATCACAGATAAGAACTTTAGCCTAATCGAATTATAAACAGAGAAGAACCAGTTAGTATTTTGATTGTGTCAGAATCGGACCTAAATAGCAATCAGTTATACTTAGGACCCATTCTGACACATAAGTCCAAGACATAGGCCTCCAGCTTTTTTAGGGCCCTTGGAAAATTGATTGCACGAACAGACGGACGGACAGAGGGCAACACTTATTCAACTTCCCTATTCATTATCACTCAAAACGCATATACTTTGTGGAGTCGAACATGAATATTGTGGAAATTATACACCGACTTCCAAACCTATATATCCATAACATTTTTAGTGAAGGTTATATAAACCGCACATGAAAAGTAAAACAGTTGAGATGCTGAGGTTGGCTTTGTTTTATTTAAAAACGTAATATAATATTTATTCACGTATAATTTTTATTTTAGGACTCAGAAAATAATCGCGTTAAACAATTCAAAAATGTTTCTCTCAAGGACGGCATTTTTACTGGTGAATTCCAATTGTCGAAATATCCCAATTTAGGATCTTGGCTAATAAAAGTTGCAATAGATGGAACCTATGACTACTCCAAGTCTAAAGCTATTACAATCTCTAACTATATTCTGCCGAAATTCAGCGTTTATTTAAAAGCTCCCTCGAATATTGTATTAGAAGATAGCCTCCTTAAAGTGGGGTTCTATGGCAAATACACGTTTGAAAAGTATGTGGAAGGTAACGCAACAATTGAATTGTTGGATGTTAGTAAATCTATGATCTTACAAAGTCAACATGTTGACATACAAAACTTGGGCTTTGTCGACTTTAATCTAAAGACAATAAAGGACATCGAGAAAGCAAACTATTTTTACATACACGCGAGTTTAACCGAAAAGCACACGGGTAAAACTGAAATGGAAACACAACTCGTGGCCGTACGAAAGCAGCGTTACAGTTTAATAATACCTTACGATAAAATTGAATTTGAAAATAATAAACCATATAGTATAACAGTTTATATGCAACATTGGACCGGAGCACCGGTTTTGGATCATAAAACTCCCGTAACAATGGAACATGGCGGTAAAATTTATGAATCGTTTTTGGATTCATTTGGAGCGGCAACATTTGAGTTTGATTACGATGAAAATGCTCCTTATCAGTTTAAGTTCAAAGACTCTGAGCAAAAATTTCCAGCTATTTATGCGGATAAAAATTTGCAGCTGAACAACCGGGAATTTTATTGTCGTTTGAAGCTGGTGGACAAGAAGTAATTTTAAATTTTCTATTGTAGATTGCAGCACGAAAATTATTTCTCTATTTCTAATTTCAGGCTTAAGCTTGGAAGGCCTGTACTTATAGAAGTCAGTTCGATTTACAACATTCCGTACTTGATGTACATAGTTATGGGTCATGCCAGCATCGTACGCACGGAATATATAAAAGTGCCGCCTAATCAAAAATCTTACATCATCAATATAACACCCTCAATTGAAATGATACCTCTCTCCTTTATCTACGTTTATTATGTACACAAAGGCAATTTACGTTATGAAGAAATGACTTTACGATTTCCTCAAGAATTCGAGAATCAAGTAGAAAAATTAAACCTTAAGCCCAAAAACATTAAATGATAAAAAAAAAAATTATTAATTTCAGATCTCACTCTCGGCACCCAAACAAGTCGCACCGGGTGAAGAAGTTACAATCACAGTAAATGCACAACCCCAATCGTATGTTGGCATATTGGCTGTGGATCTGGGTGTATACCTGCTAGACAGTTCATACGATTTAAAAAAGAACACTATATTAAGTGAACTGTATGAAGAAACCTCGTATTCTCCTATAGGAAATGCAGAATATCCAGGCGTAGTATCCGGTTTGATAACCTTAACAAATGCTCATTATCCGTTTAAATATATAAATCGTAAGTCTTGATTATATAAACATAAAAAAAAATAGTGGAACTTATTTTTATTTTTAGCTGGACCATTATCACAAGGAGCTGCTCAGGGTTTTCATCGTTTTCGACAAAAATTTCCCGAAACATGGATATTTGATAGCTATTTGATGTAAGTGAAAAATAGTAAATTTGATCTAAATTTAAGAATTGGCTTCATATGTCGTTTCACAGTTCAATTGAGCTGATAATATTTCTCTCATAATCGTATTCTTAAATTCTTTTACTTAATTCTCGTTGAGGCAGCGACAAATGCATATGAATTATATTTTGACATTGTATTAGTTATAATAAGAAAACTCTGAAACTCGTTTGGAAGATTTTGAATAACTTGAATTTGACCCCTTAATATATATTGTTACCTTAATATAGAAAGGCCCTAACTCATTATATTTTTGAAATCGAGATTTTTGCATATTTAGATAGAGGAACATCTAATGTATCGAAAAATGCTAAAATCTCGATTTCCAATATATAATGAGTTAGAGCCTTTCTATATTAAGGTAACGATATGTGTGTATATTTTTTTAATGATTTAGAATGGTGTCGTTTTGAGTCTTTTTGATCGAAAAAATAGCTTATGGCGAGGGGGATCTAGGGAGGAACTGTTGAAAGTGTAAAAGAGTGTTTATCATTTAACATTTCAAATGGCCACTTGGAATCTTTCTACAATTATGAAAGCTGGCATGCTTATGATAAAAATTTTCTTTTTATTCTTTCAGAAATGACACCCAGACAAAAATAACTCTGCAAATTCCTGACGCCATAACTACTTGGCGTATAACGGCATTTTCAAACAATGCCGTTACAGGATTTGGAATAGTTAACAAACCCACCGATATCACTACCATACAAACCTTTTTCATATCCCTTAATCTACCGTATTCTGTAAAGCGTGGCGAAATTTTAACCATACCCGTCACCATATTTAATTATTCCAATCAGACTTTGGAAACGGAAGTGATTTTATATAATGAAGACAATGAACTCTATTTTATGGAATCACAAAGACAAAATGTGAAAAAGTCAAGTGATGAAGAGCACCAAATAAAACATATAAAAATAGCGGCAGATAAAGCAAAAACGGTTAAGTTTCTTATATCTCCCAATAAAGTGGGTGAAATTAGTATCAAGGTCACAGCCACTAGTTCTTTCTATTCGGATGGTGTGTTGCAAAAACTTAAAGTTGACCCAGTTGGTGTGCCCAAACAAGAAAATCAGGCCTCTTATATAAGTATTCCAGAGGGAGAGAAAATATCTGCGAGATTCCAATTATCAAAACCAGTAGACATTGTTCCGGAATCAGAGTATATAACTTTCTCTGTAGGTGGCCATTATTTAGTGCCCACAGTGGATAATTTCGAAGATCTAACACAGATACCCACTGGAAGTGGAGAGCAAAATATGTTAAATTTTGCACCCAGCGTCTTAATCTTACAATATCTGAAGGTGAATGGAAAACTGTCAATTGAAAAAGATTTGGTTGAGAGTTTGAAATCATCGCTTGAGGTGGCATATCAGCAACAATTGTCCTTCCGTCATAGTGATGGGGGTTACAGTGTGTTTGGCATGGGAGTCGATGAGGAGCCCAGTACTTGGCTTACCGCCCACGTGGTGCGTTATTTCATTAAAGCTTCTGAATTTGTTGGCATCGAAGAGGGAGTTATTGCAAAGGACTTGGAATATTTGGCCAGTCAGCAAAAATCGAATGGGGAGTTTTCATTGACGGGTTATCTGTTTAATCCAAATCATCAAAATGAGCATGGATTGACGGCCTTTATACTCCTGACATTCTTGGAAGATCAAGTAAGAAGATTATTAATGAAGAAATAATTTTGCAGAATAATAATACCAAGGCATATTCGACGAAATTAATGTGTCTTGAAAAAAAACTTATTATTATTATATTCAAAATACGTCAGCTCAAAAAAGCTAACTTTTCAGTGGAGCACAAAAACTAGTTAATTCGTTCATTATTGTAAAACTAAATTATGTACCTTCTATAATAAGGTTTAAATATGCTTACTAAGTTATAAGTATGAAAAAAATATTTAATTTTGCACTGGTTTGCGTATTTTTATGAGATAACATATTTTAGTCGATCAAAAAACAAATATTTTTTTAGAGTTAGCATATTTTGTCGGACAAAAAATATAATTTATTTGAATATATTTATTATTTAATCAATTTGTGAAATCTTTTACTCAATACTAGATATAAGAATTAAAAAGCTACAAGAAAAACCTTGAAATACGATAAAAATAACTTAAGTCTGACTGAAAGCCTCTTCCATCTCGAGGTCGTCAGCTTTAGCACTCTCTAGCTCACCCAATTTTGAAAGATTATGCCATTAACTATAATCGGCCCATACATTATGTTTCCTTTCGATTAACAGTTTAAAAGTTATACATACATTACCAATTTTTTTTTATCGGAACCCCTCTGTACCAACATATAGGGTGTTTTTTTAAGAGTTATAGAACTTCGAATTAAAATAAAACACAAGAAAATCGTTTTAATGTCCATCAATTTGGCTTTATTGGAAGGATAATTTTATGCCATTAATGTTTAAATATGATTTCGGGCATGTGGCCGCCGCGGCTGGCTCGAATAAAGCCAATTCTACAGGTCCAATTTTCAACCACTTTTTCGAGCATATGGGGCCGTATGTTGGTAATAACGCCACGAATGTTGGCTTTCAAGTCCCCTAACGTTTCTGGTTTGTTGGCGTAGACGAGCGACTTCACATATCCCCAAAGAAAATAATCCAATGGTGTCAAATCACACGATCTTGGTGGGCAATTGACAGGTCCATTCCGCGAAATTATGCGCTCATCGAATGTTTCCTTCAATAAATCGATTGTGACGTGCGCTGTGTGGCATGTAGCGCCGTCTTGTTGGAACCACAACTCATCCACATTCATGCCATCCAATTCGGGAACAAAATTTGATGGACAAAGCTCCAATTGCTGTGCACGGTGGCGAATCGATTCATTCGGGTCCTCTTCAACACTTTGCTCTACAGCGGCAATTGTTTCTTCGGTGCGCACTGTTCGACGTCTTTGCGGATGCGTATTATCACATAGAGTAAACGTAGTGCGAAAACGATCCATGGTTAACCGAATTAATTGCTCTGATGGACGATTATGTCGACCATAAAATGGACGGAGCTTGCGGTAAACTTCGCGAACTGATGAAATGATGAAATGGCAAACCAAACTAAATATTAATCACTTGACAGCTGACAAAATAGCCGCCAGTTAAAAAAGTGATGCCAACTTAAAGTTCTATACCTCAATAAAAACACCCTTTATTAAAAAGTGATCGTATCTCAAAAATAAGCCATAGGATATCAAGATATCAAGATATGAGATAGATTTATATATATATATATATATATATATATTTCAAAAATATTGGAAATTTAGAAGGAGTTAGCATTTGTTTTCACAAAAAAAAAAAAATTATGCTTTGAGATAGCAGAATAAGAAAAATTGATATAAAACGGGGAAAAATCATTTATTTCATTCAAAATTTATACTACAGATAAATATTTCATAGGGGATATTTGCCATCGAAAACTCATTTTGACAAAATTTGTGTTGATATATTTTGAATATAGGCTCTCGATATAAAATACAAAGGACCTTATCTGAATTAAAAGGCGAACAGTTTTTCCAGGTGAAGTTTTGGTTTTTGTTACGGAAAAAGTCAAATTTTACTTAAAAATGTGTTCGCCTTTTATTCCTAATTTATGGAAATTTTAAATTAATAAGAGTTTATATTATTTCAACAACTTTTGTTGAGCAATTCTAAACTTATAGGCAAGAAAGCGAAATATGATGACTTCAGTCTTCTTTTATTATCTTGTTCTCTTTGCCCAAGCACTAAAAATAAATTAAAGCTTGTGAAGCGATGCATACTAAAATAAAACAAATAAAAATTCATATTTAAAAAGATTATTTTGACTCTTTAACCGCATAAAAAAGAATGAAATGAAACACCTTTTATAATTTCAGAAATATGCCAACAAGTATCAGGAGGCCATTAAAAAGGGCTTAGAATTTTTAAATTCAAGTGTAAATGACATCAAAGACATTCAGTCATTATGCTTCATCACAGCAGTTTTGAAACGAGCCAAGCTACAAAATAGTGACATGCTCATTGAGGAGTTGAAATCTCATGGCAAAGAAAGCAATGGTCTGCGTTGGTGGTCGGCAAATGATCACAATCCAGCCAATGACATAGAAATAACAGCAAATGCTGCTCTGACTCTCTTGGATACACCGGGGGATCATACTTCCATCCTCAAATGGCTGATACAGCAACGAAATGCTAATGGTGGCTTCATATCCTGTGATGACACAGTAGCAGGAATGGAAGCCTTAGTAAAATTTTCAGAAAAATATACAAATCTTAAAAATGTGAATCTGAAAGTTTCTTATAGTGCAATGGATGAAATGGGAAATGAAGTGGCAAATGATGAGTTCTATGTGGACCGGAATAATGTCTTAAGTTTCCAGAAACATGAGGTATTTTTAAGGAAATATATT
The DNA here is from genome assembly GCA_949987645.1 of Tachina grossa. Lineage (NCBI taxonomy): Eukaryota > Metazoa > Arthropoda > Insecta > Diptera > Tachinidae > Tachina > Tachina grossa. The sequence continues at coordinate 36,360,116 of OX465275.1, forward strand.
GCAATACTAAACTGCCACTAATTTGTTTTTTCTTTAGTTACCCAGCAACACGCGTCATGTTATATACGAAATGGAAGGAAACGGTGCTTCTTTGGTGCAACTCAGCCAGCAATATTATGTGGATAATGTACGGGAGTTTCAACATTTTAATATTGAAACAAAGCCCACATTGAAGAACGCAGATGAGTATTTGTTGGAGCTCTGTTTCACGTATTTATCGAATGAAACCACTAACATGGTGATAGCTGAAGTTAATTTACCTTCGGGATATCATTCTGATGTAGACAATAATATGGCCTTTAGACAAAATGCTATACTTAAAACGTTTGAACTACAGAAATCGGATTCATTGATTGTTTTGTACTTGGATAAATTAAGTGCAAAAGTGAAATATTGCCTGGACATTGAGCTAGAGAGAACGGATGAAGTTCTGATGCCAAAACCGGCAGCCATAATAATGTATGACTACTATAATGTAAGCCGCTCAAATACAGCATTTTATAGTTTGTAATTGATTAATTTTTAAAATTCTATTTTGTATTTCAATAAAACATACGAGTACATACGAAGCATATTGCTTTCAGCCGTAAAAGTTTTGCTTAACAATTTAATGGTGGGATTTACCGAAGTTAGCGCGTTTGTGTTTTTTTTTTAAATTTAAATAATTATAAAGCAAAAATTTGCTTTCTTCTCGCTCAGTAATAGAATAGTAATCAGGTTTCGTAAGTTTATGAACTTGTAGTTTACACTATGCAATAAAGCGTCTTATCTAGAAAAAAAATTAAAAACACTCAAATTTTTAAGTTACTTCTAGAATAATTTTCTAATTAACTGCCAGTTCATAGAAGCCATGTGAAAATTCTCGACTGGCTTTTTATATTGAAAACAAAAACAAAGCACTCAAAATTTGTTTTTGTTTTCATTATAAATAGACAGCCGAGAATTTTTACATGGCTTCTATAAACTGGCAGTAAGGCTTTTATTCAGTAAGAAGACTTAGGACGTTTTCGTTTAAAAAATACTTTTGAGATCTTGTGTTTGAATTCTCTAACAGGGTATTTACATTACCTCAAAATCTAATACTTACGAGATTTCGATTAAATCTTGCTGCTTTTTACTAGATTTCACATACAAAACAAAATTTATTTTGTGAGTAGATTTGTAAGAAATCTAATAAAAATCTAATATTTTTATTTATTGTGTACTACCCTGTACAACATATTTATAAAAAAGATGAGTGAATTAGCTACGTTCTGTTTTAAAAGTTGTGTGACTTAGCTACATTGCAGTTATTTGGTTGTAGTTTTAGAAATATTTCAGTTAATGGGTTTTGTTTTGGATAAAAAATCTTGAAAAATGTCAAAAAAAGTTGGTCTAAACGGTATAGATTTTCATAAAGATTTTAATTAAAATCTGCTAAATTTTGTGCTAGTGTAAATGACCTATAAATTATTTTCTTCCAAAAATGGTTGTTATCTTTGATAATGAAAAATAAAAATACGAGTAATGAAATGAAATGAAATTAATTCTTGAATATATGGGAGAGTGTTGAAATAGAAATATATACATTTTGTATTTCTCCTCTCACTCCTTCTCACTAAAAAATTTAAAGTTACTGCAATAAAAATTGCAAGTCTGGACGGCGCATTGAAAAATATGTAAAAAAATATGTGTTGGATATAATGTTTGAAACAAAATCATAAATCAAATACACGAACCTTCTAGTATAGACAATGAATAATAATTGTTTTAAAGAATCACAACTGCAGCTTTTTTTTCGTCCATAGACAAGACAATACAATCATCTAACAGAATTAGGGCATAAGTCACTTGTTCGTATTATAGAAACTACACAGAAATTTGTCACAGCCAATCACAAGTTTGCTATTTAGTTATTTACATTAATTTAAATTTAAATTTTAAATTCTAATTAATGCCTTGTTAGTTCAGTTATCTTCACATCATCTTTACACACTTCGCAAATATTTGCCCATGTAAGCGTAACCAACTAAATACTATAAAATAAAAGTTTGTTGGAAACTTTCTAAGTTACTAAAACGTGCCTGATTCAGAAGATTTTTATTAGTGTTTAGTGGTTGAGCTTATTTGGACAAATATTGGCAAAGTGTGACTATAACTCATAGACATATAAAAAAAACATACTAAACCGGTTAAATAATTTACCTTAATCAGTCCATTTACATATCAATGGCTTAATATAAAAAAGCCTAACTCGAATTTTCGATATTTTACAGGAGAAGCTAAAAAAATAAAGCATTTACATGCAGAAATAGTTTTTTAAGTTGCTATAAGTCCTTGATTTTAAACTGTAACGTACTAAGAAAACACTAAAAACGCGATTTCGAAAAAAATTTAGCTAGGCCCTCCATATGTAAGTATTATAAATATTTAAACAGCTTAAAAATGTATCACGACTTCCAGACGCACAATTCTTGGGGAATACCTCTACTCATCAGTGTGCTCACTTCTACCGATATTCGGTAGATTCTACCGAATATTTTTGAGAATTTAACAATCTACCAATTCTACCCAACAAGGCCTGAAATCTTTAGTAATTTAGTAATTTAAGTCGATATATGTGTGCGGCCATTTTCAGTCATGAAAATCATTAAACCAGAACAAAGAAATCGGTTAAAAACTGAAACTATGTGTAAGTAACCTAATATTTGACAAAAAATTGTGCCTTGGGGATGAAATATTTATTCCTCGCAATGATTTAATAATCTTTGCACAAAAGTTTAAATTCATAAATGGATCTTACATATAATCCTTGTAGTTAGAAATGTTTGTCAAATAAAAGTTATTTTAGTAGCTTTATAAAACCTATGTACAATAACAGAAATTAAAAATTTTAAAAACCCCCGACTTTTTTCAGAAAAGATGTTATATCTCTTAAGCGGCAGGACCGATTTTCTTTAAACGTAGCTAAGAACCCTCTCGATCAAGTCATCTTTCAAACAGAAAAAACTAAATGAAAATCGGTCCAGCCGTTTGGCCTGTACATGGACACGGACAGACACACAGATACACAGATACACAGACACACACTACAAACTTATAACACCCCTTTTTTTAGTCGGGGGTTAAAAAACTTAATTACTGTTATTTACATATCGAGCCATTACCGCCAAAGAAGCTTAACCAACATGATTTTCGAAATGCGTTTTTATTTATAAAAATCATTAACTTGTTATCATTGCCATTATCTAATAAAATTTTACAACCATAGGATATACCGTTTCAATTTTATAGCAAAAACAATTTAAGCTTAAGTACAACCAATTTTTTGTTTACAGTTTTTGTAACAGCAACTTGTTACTTAAGCTAAAATTTCTTTTTGAAAATAAATCAAGTAAGAGTGCTATATTCGGATTAGCTGTATATTATATACCCTTCACTGATGTCGTATGAAGTAGGCATTGCCGTTCGGCTTTAAACGAAACCCATAAAAACCGAAACCGAAAGCAAATGTACTTTACATTAAATACTTTTATACATTACTAAGCATTCTGTTACAACAAAAGGTAAGAAAATTGTAAAATTTTAAGAAAATTATAACAATTCTTTGCAGAAAGAATTGTAATCTGTTATCAAAAAATCTCTAGCAGATGTAAAGCAAAAAGACGACAGTTTTAACGTTCTTCGACAAGAATTTGTAATTTATAAAAAAACGAACAACAAAACAACCAACATATTATTGCTTCACAAGGCAATAACACAATAAAGCTCTCTTCAACTGAAAGCGAAAGAGTGTTTTCTGTCGTTGGTAACTTCTGCACAAGAATAAAATTTCGTTTAAACGACTCTACATTGAACGAATACAAACCAGAGAAACTTTATCTCCCCTATAGTAACAATTGGCGTAATTCAAATACGACAACTATTGTTTGGTAATAGATTAAAGAGAAACTGTTGAAGTCTTCTTTAATCTATTACCAAGCGGTCGTAGTCGTATTTGAAATACGCCAACCACGTAAGACAGAATATTTTTCACGTGAATTTTTTCACTTTTCCCTTGGTTTTGTTCACTTTATTTTTGCAGGCGAACTGAGCTATTACATCGAATAATTTCGATATTTTTCTTCGAATTATAAAGGGTGTTTTTTATTGAGGTATAGAACTTTAAGTTGGCATCACTTTTTTAACTGGCGGCCATTTTGTCAGCTGTCAAGTGATTAATATTTAGTTTGGTTTGCCATTTCATCATGAACAGGTTGACAAAAGAACAACGCTTGCAAATCGTGCAAATTTATTTCGAAAATAATGGTTCAGTTCGCGAAGTTTACCGCAAGCTCCGTCCATTTTATGGTCGACATAATCGTCCATCAGAGCAATTAATTCGGTTAACCATGGATCGTTTTCGCACTACGTTTACTCTATGTGATAATACGCATCCGCAGAGACGTCGAACAGTGCGCACCGAAGAAACAATTGCCGCTGTAGAGCAAAGTGTTGAAGAGGACCCGAATGAATCGATTCGCCACCGTGCACAGCAATTGGAGCCGACTAACCGACTATTTTGTTCTCGAATTGGATGGCATGAATGTGGATGAGTTGTGGTTCCAACAAGACGGCGCTACATGCCACACAGCGCACGTCACAATCGATTTATTGAAGGAAACATTCGATGAGCGCATAATTTCGCGGAATGGACCTGTCAATTGGCCACCAAGATCGTGTGATTTGACACCATTGGATTATTTTCTTTGGGGATATGTGAAGTCGCTCGTCCACGCCAACAAACCAGAAACGTTAGGGGACTTGGAAGCCAACATTCGTGGCGTTATTGCCAACATACGGCCCCATATGCTCGAAAAAGTGGTTGAAAATTGGACCTGTAGAATTGGCTTTATTCGAGCCATCCGCGGCGGCCACATGCCCGAAATCATATTTAAACATTAATGGCATAAGATTATCCTTCCAATAAAGCCAAATTGATGGACATTAAAACGATTTTCTTGTGTTTTATTTCAATTCGAAGTTCTATACCCCTGAAAAAAACACCCTATATATTAAAAGTTAAAATTATTCATTTTTGGGACAAGAATAGTAAGTAGTGCTTACGATTGTTAACAACAATTCCCTACAACACATTTTTTTTTCTGGCTTACAGACAGTAAATTTCATGTTGGTGCACCACGGTGGTATAATTAATGAAAAAAAAAAATAGATAAATCAACAGAAGCGCCTCCATGAGTACAACTTTAAGGTTAAATAAATTTAATTAATAACCTAAAATTTGTGTGATTTTTTTATTTAACTTAAATTTGTTCGATTTTCAATTAATTTTTAAGCTTTACAAAAATTCTTCCCTTTTTTACATTCACGTGGACTGATAGCGGGGAAAAAATTCCACGGGATACTTAAGATAGCATTTTTCTCTTCGAGCGGAATGAAAATTTCACTTGAAGAAAAATTCCATTTGTTTTTTACGATAGTGATGATTATTTTTAAATCATCATTTATCTCTCCAGCATGCATACGTATTTATATATGTACATGCATATTTTTAAAACCGAACCGAAACCGACCGGCTTTAATAGCTTAAAGCCGGAAACCACGATTTTTTAATTTCTACGGTTTTTGGCAAACCCTAGTATGAATTATATGCATACATACAATATAAGATACATTATCTATTTTTAAAATAATTAACTAGAGAGGACTTTAACATAGATCAGCCCTTTCTGATAGCAACTTATTCAATTACACAAAAAAAACTTGAATACACATTAGACCACCCAAATTGCCGAAAGTATTTATTTTATTCGCGCCACCGGCAGTTTCTAATAGACCAGCCATAAAAAAATCACATGTGTGTAAAATTGCACATGTGTGTGCATACCGATCATGAGCATTGCACTTTTCACCTAAAAAATAACCTTTCTTGGATATAAAGACTTTGGCAGCATAACTTTTAAATGCGGCGTTTTTCGGAAAAATTTTTGTTTATAATAAATACCACAACATCTTTCTTTTACATAATTTGCCCCTAAATATATGGTCCTTTAGTGGGATTATGGTCCTTTAGTGGGATGAAACAAAGTTTTTATTTTAAATACTTTTTTTCAACGGCTCTCACTAAAAAAATGGATAGTGATAATTATAAATCGTTTTCATTATTTTATAAGGTTAGATCTGTATACATTTGGACCAAATATGTATCATGTATCATCTAACAATAAAGGGTGTTTTTTATTGAGGTATAAGACTTTAAGTTAGCATCACTTTTTTAACTGGCGGCCATTTTGTCAGCTGTCAAGTGATTAATATTTAGTTTGGTTTGCCATTTCATCATGAACAGGATGACAAAAGAACAACGCTTGCAAATCGTGCAAATTTATTTCGAAAATAATGGTTCAGTTCGCGAAGTTTACCGCAAGCTCCGTCCATTTTATGGTCGACATAATCGTCCATCAGAGCAATTAATTCGGTTATTCGGAATGGACCTGTCAATTGGCCACCAAGATCGTGTGATTTGACACCATTGGATTATTTTCTTTGGGGATATGTGAAGTCGCTCGTCTACGCCAACAAACCAGAAACGTTAGGGGCGTTATTGCCAACATACGGCCCCATATGCTCGAAAAAGTGGTTGAAAATTGGACCTGTAGAATTGGCTTTATTCGAGCCAGCCGCGGCGGCCACATGCCCGAAATCATATTTAAACATTAATGGCATAAAATTATCCTTCCAATAAAGCCAAATTGATGGACATTAAAACGATTTTCTTGTGTTTTATTTCAATTTGAAGTTCTATACCTCTAAAAAAAACACCCAGAACAGAATCAAACATCACATACCAGTTTAATATAAGCTTTGTTGTGTATTTGGAAATTATCCTACAGCTCGTGATCCATTGAATATATGTATTTCAACCAAACTACACACAAATATATACGATAGAGAAAAAACATATTTTCGTATAAAAATCTGCGTACATACTTGTATATATTATGCAATTTCACGAATAAATCATTAGAATTCCCCAACAAAAAAAAATTAAAATAGATAAATAAAGAGTTTTTAATCTAAAACCAAGTTTTTGTAGTCGAAGCCGAAATACGCGAATCACGATAAAGCCCATTATTCAATTCTACATCTAATCCAAAAAATATGATTATATTGAAGCATTGTTTTAAAGGCTATGTTCTTCAACCTGAAAAAAAAATCACATATAAGTCTTAAATATGGTTATTGGGATAACTCTGCAACAATTTATTATGATTTAAATTTGATTACGCGGTCCAGGCGAAAAACTGACATAGTCGCTAGTTCAGTTCCGGTACGTAGAAATTTATTAAAAATTTCTTTACAAAAGTATATGGGCTTGTAAATGCTTTCCGTCGGGACACAACAAATTTAATGGCGAACTCGTTAATTTGAAAAGTAATAAGTCTGTTGAAGATTTACTACATGGAGCCGATCAAGAAGACAATAATTTACCAATTTGCAGACAAGTTTAAGTAAAAAAATTTTCTTAAAAATCTTTTTTAGCTTAACCAACACAAAAATATTCACAGGAAGTTATCAGGGAGACAGCAAAAAAAAAAAAAAAAAAGCTTAAGGGACAAAAAATACCCTTATTATGCTAAAATTTAGTTAAAATTCATTGCGTTACTTTTATTGGGCATAATAACACTTAAATACTAAAATTCAATCAATTAACCGTAATAACAACGAAGATAATTAAAAAAACCTTCTCCTGTAAAGTTTTGTTTTTGTTACTTAAGCTTTTTTTTGCGGTTATGGCTCGATATGTAAGTATATTATTTTATGTATGCATAGCATATCTATATAAAGGGTAAGGGCAAATAACTGGGAATGACACTTTTTGTTTTATTGGAAATGCTTCATTGTTTATGACAGTTTAGTTTCCAATCACATGTGAAGTTTTAAATGCGATTTTGGAACCTGTTTAGTTTGATACTCCTTGCACTTACCCTTTATATATGTATACGTACGTAGATATATTTTGTTATTTCTTATGTTTCTTTGAATTGTTATTTTTTATGTTTCTCTGAATAAAAAAAAATTTCTCCCGAATTTCATTCAAATCTACCGATTTTTTTGTCGATTCTACCGAATTAAAAAAAAAAAAAAAATTAAGTGTGCACACTGCTACTCATTTAAGAATGTGTTTGAATGTGTTGGCTTTAGCTCAAAAGTGTGTATGTATGTATGCATCCCGAAAATTATTATTAACAACTAAATAATCTTTATCTAACAGCGAGCAAGCTTAGATTAGTTGCTCTTTCGCCGCCTACTTAGATAGAAGTTGCTTTTTGCGATACGGAATATAAATATAAATTTCCATCATACGCTCGCTATCTGATCAGCAATGCTACTGAATAAAACTTATCAACATTTGTTATTTCTGCATTGTGTTGCGCTCGTAATCTCTAAAAAGTATTATAATATTATAAAAACAATTTACTGAGAAATAATTAAAATCTAATTATTTTATTTTTTTTTTAATAATTTTAGTTTTTATTCAATAGTTGCACCAGGTGTACTTAAATCGAATCGCAAATATACCGTAGCTGTAACATTGCATGAGTCAAGTGCACCCTGCAACTTGAGCATTGCAATTGCGGGACAATCTTTTAATGCAACGCAGGAAGTGTTTTTGCAACCGCTGGACACAAAAAAATTAGACTTTTTCCCAACAAAGTTGGATGATGGCAGTGCTTATCGTTTGGTGGCAGAAGGTTTGAATGGCTGTGAAATTAGAAATCAAAGCAAATTGTTCAGCACAGCTGATGGTCCAAAAATCTATGTACAAACAGACAAGGCTGTATATAAACCACTGGACTTAGTACAGTTTCGCGTTGTTATACTGGATGAACATACAAGGCCCTTGAATATACCAGAACCGATACGCGTTGAGATATTTGTAAGTAAATTTTTCAAATTCGTATTTGCAATTAAATACGTACTGGTATTTTAATTTTTCACAGTAAATTGTTGTATTCAGTAATTATTTAAGAAACATTTGATAATATTTTTTAAGCCTATAAATGAAATAAGTGGCTGCAATACTTGAGGTAAAATTTAATATAATCAAAAATAAAATCACAACTATTTATCGTACTCAAAACTCGTGTCTCCTCGTTGCTGTCGTGAAAAGTAAATACATATTATAAAAACCGGTTCCCGTGCATTGTTTCTTTTTTAAGTAAATAGTTCTTAATTTTTTTTTTAACTTTTATTTAATATTACATTGTGAATTTTGCTTATTAATTCAATATCATTATAATATGATAGATTTTTAATTATTTAAGGTGCTTTCAAAGACTTCTACTAATAATTATCTTAATAAAATGAAATGATAAAATAGAGGAGTGGCTGAAGCAAACAGTTGTAGTTAGAAAACGTTTCGTCCAAAATTTTAAAAAAGTTGCTTTCATGTTATATAATTTTTCAGCCTGTTTATTTAATACGATGCTTTGAAAATATCCAGAAAAGCTAAATCCACCCCTTTTGCTTCAGACAAAATTTTTGATCAAAACAAAAAACTTCTTGAGTGTCTATAAGGGCTAATAAATCAGTCAAAGTTTAAACGCTGGTTTAGTTAAACTAAACTCAAATTTATATGTGGTTTAAACGCAACAGGAGTAAATCAGTGAACCATACCTTATATGTAGTTTAAAAAATAATATTGTGGCAGCACTATAATAATGGGTGTTTTTTATTGAGGTATAGAACTTTAATTTGGCATCACTTTTTTAACTGGCGGCCATTTTGTCAGCTGTGAAGTGATTAACATTTAGTTTGGTTTGCCATTTCATCATGAACAGGTTGACAAAAGAACAATGCTTGCAAATCGTGCAAATTTATTTCGAAAATAATGGTTCAGTTCGCGAAGTTTACCGCAAGCTCCGTCCATTTTATGGTCGACATAATTGTCCATCAGAGCAATTAATTCGGTTAACCATGGATCGTTTTCGCACTACGTTTACTCTATGTGATAATACGCATCCGCAGAGACGTCGAACAGTGCGCACCGAAGAAACAATTGCCGCTGTAGAGCAAAGTGTTGAAGAGGACCCGAATGAATCGATTCGCCACCGTGCACAGCAATTGGGGCTTTGTCCATCAACTTTATGGAAGATTTTGCGCAAAGATCTTGGCTTGCGACCTTACAAGATCCAGCTTGTGCAAGAATTAAAGCCGCGAGACCATGCAATGCATCGTGATTTTGGTGTATGGGCCGAAAATGAGATTGATCTCGATGCTGATTTTCATCGCAAAATTTTGTTCAGTGATGAGGCTCATTTTTGGTTGAATGGCTACGTCAACAAGCAAAATTGCCGCATTTGGAGTGAAGAGAATCCACATGAGACCCTTGAGACGCCATTACATCCACAAAAACTGACTGTTTGGTGTGCTCTATGGGCTGGTGGAGTCATTGGGCCATACTTCTTCCGAAATAATGCTGGAGAGTCAGTTACCGTTAATGGAGACCGGTATAGAGCCATGATAACCGACTATTTTGTTCCCGAATTGGATGGCATGAATGTGGATGAGTTGTGGTTCCAACAAGACGGCGCTACATGCCACACAGCGCACGTCACAATCGATTTATTGAAGGAAACATTCGATGAGCGCATAATTTCGCGGAATGGACCTGTCAATTGGCCACCAAGATCGTGTGATTTGACACCATTGGATTATTTTCTTTGGGGATATGTGAAGTTGCTCGTCTACGCCAACAAACCAGAAACGTTAGGGGACTTGGAAGCCAACATTCGTGGCGTTATTGCCAACATACGGCCCCATATGCTCGAAAAAGTGGTTGAAAATCGGACCTGTAGAATTGGCTTTATTCGAGCCAGCCGCGGCGGCCACATGCCCGAAATCATATTTAAACATTAATGGCATAAAATTATCCTTCCAATAAAGCCAAATTGATGGACATTAAAACGATTTTCTTGTGTTTTATTTCAATTCAAAGTTCTATACCTTTAAAAAAACACCCGTTAAATGCCAAAAAGCAGCTGTTTTGCAGCAGGTTATCAATTCTTTGTAAAATCAAAAAGGCAAACAAGTTAAAAAAAATTCAATTAAATGTCGCCAAATTGTACTGAAAGAGGAATTATGTTTATGCTTGGCGAAGTAGAATAGTATAAAAGAATAATAGAGTGTAAGCAAACAGGTCGAACAAGATCTGAAGAAAAAGTACAGGCTTGGAAAAAAGTTGAGTGCTCTTTCAATACAAAACATATGGTCTGTAATTAAGAAAATCATATGGCCTGTATGGGTAGTTTAAACGCCCAATTTTATGCGTTTACAGATGGTTTAAATACTGTATTGATTTATAGGTTTGTTAGTTTAAACTCATTTTAAACCAAAAATAGAGATTAACTTGCACTGATTTATTAGCCCTAAGACGATCAAATAAAATCGTCAATCATATAGTTGCATGGGTGTAGTCGTATTTTTTTCGGCTACACGTTATCGTCAGTCATTGATGAAAATCCAAAAAAATTTTGACATTTTCAATTGACGGCTTATTATTTGACTGTCTCCAACTCTAACTCATTTGATTTGTGACGGTGCACGGTGGGTTGAATCAGCCCCAAAGTTGCTATTAATTCAGGAGAAGGTGGAAAATTGTTTATTTTTTATTTTTTTTTTTTTTTTTTTTTTTTGGAAAATGTATGCCTTACTGATTACAAAAATGGTTTTTTTGAAAACATTGGATTTTTTTTGGATTTTTGTTTTTTATAAACAAAACAAAATATGTACCTATTTAGGAATTATTATAAAAATAATAATATATGGACAACGATTACAATCTACATTGTCTCCTTCACTATAGTCATCACGATCATCGTGGTCATCATCACAATTATCATCATCATTATCATCATCATCATTATTATCATCATCATCATCATCGTTTTCATTATCGGAGTTATTGGAAAAAAAACAAACAAGTAATTTCCTTAAAACTTAAGTATTTAAAAAACGGCATTAAATTGGGACAGTTGTTTTCTTGAATATAAAATCTGATATTATGTGCTTTATTAACACAAACTCTTAGAACAAACAATTCGTAAAATTTTTAGTTCTATTCCACGAAATATTGAAAATACTCTAATTTTGGAACATTTTTAACAATATCAACAAACATATTTTTTCAAACAAAATTTAAACAAAACTTTCTTAGCCACGCACTAAACCTGAAGTTGATGGTTCAGAACTTGAAATGTGTTGAATTTAAATTTTTTCACTGTTAGAAAAGCCACGAAAAAACGTTGTACTTTGACAGCACACTGCAGAAAAAGTAAGCAACACTAAACATTAATTTTGATTTTACTCGTCATAAAACTTTATTCGAAAATAGTAACTTGAAAATATTAATTAATAGCGACTTTGGACTTGATTCAACCCAATGTGCGGTGTGGAGAAATGCGCGGTTACAAAAATTTGTTTGGAATTTTATGGAAATTTAATATTGTTCTTTGTAATTTTTTATTATTATTTATTATCAAGGAAGAAACATTAGAGTGGGAGATAGAAAAATTATGATTTAAGTCTGTTCAATATATGTATTTTTAATGTATATATTAACCTGTTCATAAATCGTTTTCGGTTGACAAAACTGCACTAGCCGCTTTTGTAAATTTGGCATTTTTTTCAGTTTATAACGATTTTTTTTTAGTTTTGGCGTGTTTTGGCTTTGCAGTTTTTTTGTTTTTGGCATTTTTTTCGGTTTTTTGTGATTTATTTTAATTTTAACGATTAGCTTTTGAATTCTTGTGTTTGAATTCTCTAAATTATTTTCTTCAAACAAGGTTGTTGTCTTTGATAATGAAAAATAAAAATATCATTGCCATGATTTTAAAACATAAAAATTAAATTAAAGTATTATACAATAGTTTGAAAAATATATGAATAATTATGTGTTGGATATAATGTTTGGAACAAAATCATAAAGCAAATGCAAGAACCTTCTAGCATAGACAATAAATAATAATTGTTTTAAAGAATCACAACTACAGCTTTTTTCTCGTCCATAGACAAGACAATACAATCGTCGAACAGAATTAGGGCATAAGATTTCGTAAAGCCTTGGCGCTAATAATAATAAATCACCATCCGACGAAGACATACTTGCAACGGCATACGACGAACGCAAAATTAAAATGACAACTGACGATTTTATTTGAACGTCTCCGAAAGTGTCACTAATACACATCACTGATTGGTGATTTTATTTGATCGTCTCTAGAGCTCATAAAATACATTCAATAGTTGACGCTTTCATTTGATTGTGTCCAGAGTCCATTATATGTATGTAGTTTCTCCCCTATTGTATCTCTCTCTCTCTCTCTCACCCAACTTAGAGGAAAAGGAAACATTAGTATTTTTCTCAAGATGTTTGTATGCAATTTTCACACAATATGCAGAACGATATGAGAATTAATTCAGTATCATAAATTCAAAAATTCTATTTTTTTTTTGAGTTAAGACGTTGTTTGAGTAAATGAGCGATATGTTCGCATATAACCATTGTGCACCCTTAAATAAAGAATTAATTGTATGTTCATTGATATCATCTACTAGGATATATAGTATAGTATCCTATTAGAACTCTATTATAGAAAAGAAGTCCTCTACACTTACCCCCAACTGCGCCACTCACAAGCAAAAGTATGCGCACGGCTATGAGCTTGTATTACATGGTTACATGGTTTTAAATAAATTTGTTCTACTTTTTTTTAGGATAATAGTAATAATCGGGTAAAACAATTCAAAGACATTAGTCTAAATAAAGGTGTCTTCACTGGAAAATTTCAATTGTCTCAGCAACCGGCAATGGGCAAGTGGGAAATTAGAGTTGTAATGAGTGGCAAATATTCTCATCAGAGCTCGAAATATATAAAAGTTCAACTATATACTCTGCCAAAATTCAATATTTTTGTTGATGTATCCAAACATTTAATACTTGATGATCCTAAAATTAGGGCCGAAATTTATGGAAAGTATACATTCGATAGATACGTCGAAGGAGTGTTGAATGTGGAGTTGCGCACGTTTGATAGCAAGAAATTGATTGAACAGCAAACTCATCATATTGATGGCTTGGTAGTTGTAGAATTTCAAATCGAAAATAAAGAAATACTTGCAAAAGAAAATTTTGTGAGGCTACAAGTTTTGCTTGAAGAGGAAACTACTGGCATTCGGCAAAATAAATCCCATAATATAATTATACGTAAGGAACGGTATAAGATTTCCATACCTTACAACGAAATTGAGTTTCGTAATAATATACCATTTCGTTTAAAGGCCCACATTGAAGATTGGGTTGATGGTGCGGTATGGGACTCAACGAGCCCTGTAATAATGGAACACGGTTCAAGATCATATAAAACATATCTCAATGATGAAGGGACGGCAACGTTTGAGTTTGATTATGTGGAAAATGCACCATATAGGGTTATTTTTAAAGATTCCAAAGCAAATTTACCAAGTTTCCGGTCATATAGAGAAACTGAGGAAAATATCTACTGCAAGCTGGAACTGAAGGAAACGTAAGATGAAGAAATTTTTAATATAATATGATTGTAAGAGATAATATAATTTTTCACCTTTGTTGCAACAAATATTTTAAAATACAATACAATGACCATTAAGCATTTTGAATTTATCCAATTATTCTTAATTTTTTATTTACAGTCCACGCCTTGGAAAACCAGTTGAAGTTGTAGTAAGATCAGCTTTCAATATTCCATATTTAGTATACACTGTTGTTGGTCATGCTTCTGTGGTACAAATAGAACATATACATCTTTCAGAAAACAAGAGATCACATACTATAAGAATAATACCTTCAATTGAGATGGTTCCCGTATCATTTTTATTCGTTTATTATATTTTAGATGGTAACCTTAGATATGAGGAATTAGAGTTGAAATTTCCCGAGGAATTAGAAAATCAGGTGAAAATTTGTGTAATTTTCTTGGTATGCTTGCATGTAATACTACTATTTAATTTTGAAAGATATCATTTGAGGCCCCACAACAGGTAAAGCCTGGTCAACAAGTCACGTTGAAAGTGAAGGCAGAGCCCAAATCCTATATCAGTATATTGGCGGTTGATCTAAGTGTATATTTATTAGAAAATAGTTATGATATATATAAGGGAACCATATTAATGCACTTAAATGAGGATAGGTCATATATACCAGATGCAGATGTAGTAAGACCTGGAATAGTTTCAGGTCTAATCACTCTAACTAACGCTCACTATCCAATTAGATATGAAAGTAAGTAAGACATTATGTAGACAATATAATAATAAATTTTTTATTACAATAAAAACAAAATTTCTTTTTTAAATAAATTTAGATACGCAGACATCAAAATCTGTGGTAGATGGTGCCTTGGACTTTCGTACAAAATTTCCAGAAACTTGGATATTTAACAACTATGAAATGTATCATTCAATTGTTTCACTAAATTTAGAAATTAATGTAATTAAAAGTAATGTGGATTTTCAATTACAGCAATGATACGGTGACGGAAATAGTGCTTAATATACCGGAAACTATAACAACTTGGCGCATAACAGCATTTTCCAATAACGCCATAAAAGGATTTGGGGTAGTTGATGGTCCCACCGATATCACTACCTTTCTGCCATTCTTTATTACTGTCAATCTGCCATACACGGTAAAAAGAGACGAAGTGGTTGCCATACCTGTTACCGTTTTTAATTATCACAACCAATCTCTGGACACGGAAGTCACCATGTTCAACGATCTCTTGCAGTTTGAGTTTATGGAATCTTCATCCAAACTTACAAACAGGCAACAACAAACAAAAGCTATTGTAATACCGGCAAAAAGTGGCAAAACAGTAAAGTTTTTGCTAAAACTTTTACAAATAGGTGAAGTTGACTTGCGCATAATCGCCAATAATTCTATTTATTCCGATGGCATTGTAAAAAAACTAACTGTCATACCCGAAGGCATAACGAAGTATCAAAATAGAGCTCAATATTTGAGTGCAACAGATAATGTGGCATCATTAAGCCTCGACATTCCTCCAGACAGTGTATCTGATTCGGAAATTATTACGCTGTCGGTGGGTGGTGATTTTATGATACCCTCCCTGCAAAATTTCAGCCAAATGATAAATTTCCCCACCGGTTGTGGTGAACAGAATATGGTGAAGTTTGCACCCAACATTTTAGTGTTGGACTATTTAAAAGCTACCGGGAAATTGTCAAAGGAAAAAATACTTGTGAATGAAGCCAGACTTTACATCGACACTGGTTATCAGCAACAACTATCCTATCGTCATAGAAACGGTGGTTACAGTGCTTTTGGCGAGCAATATAGTGAGGAGGCCAGTACCTGGCTGACGGCTTATGTGATACGTTTCTTTATCAAGGCCTCAAAATATGCTCCCATTGAATTGCGCATTATTGAGTCTGGCTTGGAATATTTGGCTCAGCAGCAGTCGTTAGATGGCAGCTTTCCATACACAGGTTATGTTTTCTATAAGCAACTGCAAGACAAGTATGGCTTTACGGCATTTGTGTTGCTTACCTTTATGGAAGATCGTGTGAGTATAATGGAGATAGTGTTACAGTCTTTTATTATTTGCATTTTTTTATTATTAAAGAGAAGTAACACTCAGGTAATGAATTTCTACTATTATTACTAGGTGTTAGCTTCTTCAGGAAAGGAATAGTGATAGAGCAGACAGTAGGTGAAGGAGAGAGACAGAGAAAAGCTTCATTCTTTTACAACTCAGCTTTTTGCACGTTTTTAATAATGCAATGTTGCAGCGCTTCTGGTGTTATATGAGGCGAATTAAATTATTTTTGAAGCTGGGCTTAGTAGTGATTTATTTTATTACGCCGATGATTCTGCTACACAGCAAAGAAAAGTGCTGTGACGATACATTATTATTAGTATCTGCTGAAGTTGGTGTGTAGTTCATTGACCAGTTACTATGCCTTCATCACTAGAACTTTCCTACAACGGCCGATACAAAGGGAAACTAATTCACATTAGAAAAATGCGTGATGTTGTTATATAATAACTGTTTGATATGGTGCTCAAACCCGGGACCTTCGGTTTTGTGGTCAACGTGCTAACTACTTCAGCCAACGCCACCCTCAATACTACAATAAGAAATATTACATAAACATTTTTTTGTTCAAAATTTTCTTTATTGAAGGATTAAGATTGTTTTGAAATATATTAATTTTTGTTTGGGTTTCTCATATTCCAAGGTTGGAATAAAAAAATTTATCACGCCCCTTAATACATAATTTCGACGGCTCCATTCTAAAACATGCTAAGTCAAAAGAGCTAATTTTGAGATAACCGCCTTCCAAGTTCATTGATAACATCTCGGGAATATTATTAGATAGAAACTTGAGGCTTTTTGTTTAATCATATAATAATTGCAAAATATTTTTTTTTAGTTTATTTGAACTTTAAAAATTTGTCGTATATCATAGTTACCGTCGATATATTTTGAAATGAAACCCAGTATTTTTTTTTTTGCAAAGCAAAAATGTATTTTTCAACATTATATCCTTTTTACTCAATGCACTTAAGTCAAACGTTGCTCCAGTTTTTGTATCCTTTCCAAAAAATAGATTTTTTCGAGGTCCTTAAAATAGGCATTTGTTTGGTCAATACGAGTAATTTCATCGTTGGAGCTAAATCTCTTTCCACCGATCCATTTATTTAGGTTAAGAAATAGGAAGTAGTCACTAGGGGCTAAATCCGAATGTGGTCCCAATTCGTAGCCCAATTCAGTCGGCGAAAAATAAAAAGAATACAGCAAAAATACTGAAAAATCCCATTTTTGGGATTTTATGAATTTTTCTTGGGAAGTGCCGGGAGCTCAAAAGCAAATTCTATTTATTTTTATTAACCCCCGACTAAAAAAAGGGGTGTTATAAGTTTGTAGTGTGTGTCTGTGTATCTGTGTACCTGTGTATCCGCGTATCTGTGTATCTATGTGTCTGTCCGTGTCCACGTACAGGCCAAACGGCTAGACCGATTTTCATTTAGTTTTTTCTGTTTGAAAGATGACTTGATCGAGAGGGTTCTTAGCTATGTTTGAAGAAAATCGGTCAAGCCGTTTAGAAGATATAACATCTTTTCTGGAAAAAGTCGGGGGTTTTTAAAATTTTTAATTTTTGTTATTTTCTGTGTATTAATTGCAGCAATCACTCAGAGCATTCCATAACTATTTTCTTTTTCATAAATGCAAACCAATTTCACTGTTTTTCTGATAAGACAATCTACAGTTTCGTATCTTCTAACATATTTAGATTATTTAAGAATATTCTTTGTACATATTTAGTACATTTTTCTCATACTGGAGTCCTACAGGACTCATAAAAGTCACATACATAAATACTTATCTTCGTTAAATTAATTTTTTATGTGAGAGCTGCAACTTACTAACTGCTTTAATTTTTTTTTTCAGAAATATTATCAAAAATATAAGCCTGTCATAACAAAAGGTTTGGAGTTCCTAAGCTCACGTTTAGACGACGTCGATGATGTGTATGCTCTTGCCATAATAGCAGCCGTTCTCTCTAAAGACAAACATCCCACTGCCCATAAGGTAATTGAAAAGATTCAAAGTTATCGCACTGAAGATGAAAATGGTCTAGTGTGGTGGAGTAGTCATGGCAATGACATAGAAACTACTGCTTATATGCTATTAGCTCTCATCAATGTTCCTGGTAATCATTTGCCCATATTAAAATGGTTAATTTCTCAACAAAATCGCCAAGGAGGTTTTAAATCAAGTCACGATACTGTAGTGGGTCTCGAGTCTTTAGTGCAATTTGCTCAAAAATACAACAATGCCAACAGTTGGAATATGAAAATATCCTACTCAGCTCAGGATCATGAGGGCAATGAGACTAAAATTAATGAATTTTTTATTAACAGGACTAATGCTTTGACCATGCAAACGCATCAGGTGGGCTAAGATATATATATAAATTTTTTTATTTTCATTTTTAGATTTTTAATTGAACTATAGTGAATTTTTAATCAGAAATAATTTTTAGTCAGGCTTAAGTTCAGTAATTTCAATTCTTTTATTGAATGAAATATTTTATTAATTAATGTGAGTTTCTAAAGAAGAGAAGAAAAATTAAATTAGACTTTTAAGCTGGGGGAAATACCGATATTTTTCTGTGCAGCAACGCACTTCATCAGCACCCTAGTCTATCTACTTGGGTAGAGATTGTTATAAACATCAGTTATTTAATGTAAATTCTAATGAAAGGGAATGTGAGAAATGATTGTTGTGTACAATTATTGATTTACCTTTGGTAAATACATATGTAAGTATCACTATTTATTTCCCCTGTTTTTCCATTTTTTCATTTTTCTATTTAGGTTAGCACGATGTTATATTATTCTACCTACGTATGTTTAACTATTCTTGCTTATCTTTTACGATCATCACATTAATTATTTTTACTTATTCGATGTACCGTCGGTACATACATATAGGGTGTTTTTTTGAGGGGTATAGAACTTCGAATTGAAATAAAACACAAGAAAATCGTTTTAATGTCCATCAATTTGGCTTTATTGGAAGGATAATTTTATGCCATTAATGTTTAAATATGATTTCGGGCATGTGGCCGCCGCGGCTGGCTCGAATAAAGCTAATTCTACAGGTCCAATTTTCAACCACTTTTTCGAGCATATGGGGCCGTATGTTGGCAAATAACACCACGAATGTTGGCTTCCAAGTCCCCTAACGTTTCTGGTTTGTTGGCGTAGACGAGCGACTCCCCAAAGAAAATAATCCAATGGTGTCAAATCACACGATCTTGGTGGCCAATTGACAGGTCCATTCCGCGAAATTATGCGCTCATCGAATGTTTCCTTCAATAAATCGATTGTGACGTGCGCTGTGTGGCATGTAGCGCCGTCTTGTTGGAACCACAACTCATCCACATTCATGCCATCCAATTCGGGAACAAAATAGTCGGTTAGTCGGCTCCAATTGCTGTGCACGGTGGCGAATCGATTCATTCGGGTCCTCTTCAACACTTTGCTCTACAGCGGCAATTGTTTCTTCGGTGCGCACTGTTCGACGTCTCTGCGGATGCGTATTATCACATAGAGTAAACGTAGTGCGAAAACGATCCATGGTTAACCGAATTAATTGCTCTGATGGCCGATTATGTCGACCATAAAATGGACGGAGCTTGCGGTAAACTTCGCGAACTGAACCATTATTTTCGAAATAAATTTGCACGATTTGCAAGCGTTGTTCTTTTGTCAACCTGTTCATGATGAAATGGCAAACTAAACTAAATATTAATCACTTAACACCTGACAAAATGGCCGCCAGTTAAAAAAGTGATGCCAACTTAAAGTTCTATACCTCAATAAAAAACACCCTTTATAAGTATTATAGTAGTGGATAATATGTTACTTTGTTGTTGCATTCTCCCGTTTATTTGGTTTTCGAACATTAGTGATTGCCAAGTGAACATATTTTTGTTACGTGCCCATGATGAATTGAGATATTTTTAGATTTTTAATTGAACTATAGTGAATTTTTAATCAGAAATAAGCAAGAATAGTTAAATATATGTAGGTAGGAGTAATATAACTTCGTGAAAACCTAAATAGAAAAATTAAAAAATGGAAAAACAGGGGAAATAAATAGTGATACTTACATATGTATTTACCAAAGGTAAATCAATAATTGTACACAACAATCATTTCTCACATTACGTTTTATTAGAATTTACGTTAAATAGCTGATGTTAATAACAATCTGTACCCAAGTAGATAGACTAGGGTGCTGATGAAGTGCGTTGCTGCACAGAAAAATATCGGTATTTCCCCCAGCTTAAAAGTCTTATTTAATTTTTCTTCTCTTCTTTAGAAACTCACATTAATTAATAAAATATTTCATTCAATAAAAAGAATTGAAATTACTGAACTTAAGCCTCACTAAAAATTATTTCTGATTTTTTTTATTTTCTTTAAAATCGAATTCTCTTTTCAGTTGCCAAGAACTGTGCGTCAAGTTAATCTGGAAATCTCTGGCAGTGGTTATTCTCTTGTACAACTGTCCTCTCAATACAATGTCAAGGAAGATGTTGAGCTCAAACATTTCACAATGAAAGTTAATCCTACTGCCTATAATTCCGAAGAATTGGACCTAGAGATTTGTTTTATGTATCATGCCTTAGAGGATGTCAACAATAGTACAAATATGGTCATTATGGAGGCCAATTTGCCATCAGGCTTTAAAACCGAAGCTGAACTTAGCCGCAACTTAATGCAAAACGATTTTATACAAAGAACTGAATCTAAAAATGATGAAACTACAATAATTTTATACTTTGATAAACTATCAACTGAAGTTAGGCATTGTGTGAACATTGAAGCATTTCGAGCAAACGATTTAATATATCGTAAGCCCTCATCCATTGCAATGTATGACTATTATAATACAAAACGTTGGAATACGCTCTTCTATACAATTTAGGGACACATTTTGGGTTCAAAGCTATTATTATTATTACTATTATTTTATGTATTAATTTTATGGTTAAATATAATATCAACATGGGATAATCAAGGCTCGAGACTATACTTCGCTTCTCTCTTTAATTAGCTAATTTGAAAGTTAATTTATGTAAAATGAATTCACTTTGAGGTTTTTTATTGATGTTTTAAACTTTTGAATATTACCATATTGAGAAAAAAACTGGCAATAAATTTTTTGCAATATCAAGCAGCTTAATTTTTCGTAGAGCGAAGATAATAAAAGGAAACTGCCTGTGCTATTGACAAGTCAAATATCTGTGGCAATAAGGAAAAACTGCTTAAGTCATATTTGACTGTTTTGCAGGAGAGCACTTTTAAGCGTTCAAGTCGATTTTCCGAAATTTATTTCTTTTACAGTTAAATTGGGAAATTTTATGTTAACCTTAATTTTTTTACGCAAACATCGTTATACACACTATAAGTAATACATTTAAGTTGAAGTATACCAAAGTATAGCCTAACTTAAGCTATTATTCCAAATGAGATTAGAAATCTAAAAAAGATAAGTCTCAATTTATTTTGCTATAACTTCTTGAAAAATCGCACAAACTAAGTGAAAATTTGCTCAGGGATAATTTAATATATACAGATTATGGCGGTACCGTTAACTCAAAATGAGCTTATCTCGACTTAAGCACTTTTTTCTTTTTGCCACAGATATTTTGTGTGCGCTTAACTCTTAGTAAGGCGGATTAAAAAAACACAATTAAGGACATGGGGTCCCGAGTGATACCGAAAAAAATTCCAATGTCAAATCACCATGAAAAAATATTGATTTGAAATCATTTTAAAATTATCAGAAAAAATATTTTGGTTAAGTGTATTGGTATTGCTCACTTAGGATAACTTTTATGGTAAATGATTAATTAAATCAGAGGTTGACTTTAATTTTTGAAGGTTTGCATTTATTTAGAGCATTTAAGGTTGTTGTGGTTGTAATTGTAAGCTATATGAGTTCGAGTTCAAATCTTGGCCGAGAAGCAAACACACATACACATTTTTCTGATACCTGTGACAATACACACAATCGCGCAAGTTATATAAATGATAAATAAAATTACTATATTATATTAAATTAATGTCGATTCAACTTGAAATAACTTTGACTGAACATGATTCTTTATTTTAATTAAACAGTACTAGAATGTTTAATCAACATAAAATAAGGTTATTTCAAAAGAAAACATTTTCTTTAAGGGTTACTGTAAATCATGTTGAATTAAAATGAAACACATATCGCTCATTACCTCATAGAACGTCATAACTAAAAAAATTAAATTTTTGGGTTAGTGATACAAAATTAATCCTTATATCATTTTTCATATTGTGTAAAAATTGTATACAAATATCTTGTTTACTCAACTCTTGGGATAAAAATTTAATTTTATGTTTCTACTAAAATGTGTGTAAATTGAACATTTAAAACTGGTTGTAAGGCAATTTAGTTTTGTTTGAGTAAATAAGCGATATGAAGCAAAAGCATTGCTGAGATCTGTTAAATTGATACTATACTTTCAATAAATTTCATAGATTTTGTAAATAAAACTACAAAGAAAAATATGCAACAAAAGAAAATAAAACAAAAATTAGAGAAAAATTAGAGTTGCATCATTTAGTTTAATTTGACCACAATGATAAATTTAGCATGGACAACAACCGGCAGCCTGTTGCTTTTTGTTGCCTTCAAAATAATCATTATCATATAAACATCTGGGGCCATATTACGGCACTCGTTATCGAACGAAATTACGATAATATTCAATAGAATTTATATGGAAATATTTTTAAATTTCGAATCGTATCGAATGCTGTAATTTGCCCCTGTGTTCTATACTTATTATTATTATTTTTTTTTTTTGAAGTCGATAGCTGGCTGTGGTGAATGTGCTTAAAGCATAATGCTTAATGTATTTAATTTAAATTATTATAAATATCCCACTTTTAGCTTTTTATGATATTTAAGTTAGAACAATAAAAATTAAGTAATGAATTAAAACGTATTTAAATTAAAACTATTGGATTTTTATGATATGTAATTAATTATTAATAACGATGTAGTCAGTCGCCTTTTTATGTTTTGAATAATTTTGTGGGAATCTTTATTTAGTTTTAATTTATCTAAAATTTCAAGTATACTTTGTATCTAGTATCTCAAAAAAATCCCTTTAAGCTACTGTTGTTATTTATAGCTCAAAGAATATGCAAACCGGTTGAAATATGTCAATAAAAAAGTGCAATGAAACACACACACATATTCACACATGAACATAAAATAGTTCTGGCAGAAACTTATATATGAGAAATACTTACATATGGGCGTTTCCATGCAAGAGTCCAGCGGCATCTAAAATTATTTTGTTAATAAACAAATAATTTTCTTCTAGCATTGTATTAAAAAATGTTTGAAATTTTTATAATTTAATGTATCTATTTGCAGCTTGTCTCGTTTGTTATTATAAGAAAATTGGTCTGAAAACTGAAAATGTATTTTTTTATTGCTTTCAGTTACTTTTCACAACAATATAACAAAAAATGCACCTGCAAAAATTTTAAGTTATAATATGCAGATTTTTTAATTTTTCAAGATTTCTAGTCAAAAACGACTTTTTAATTTTGTACCGGTCGTTATGCCAGGCTTATTGAATAAAAAAATAAATCAAAAACATTTTTCTTCTGTACTAAATATAAAGTTATTAACGAACTATCAAATAAATTCATTAAAGTGCGACATTGACTCGCGCACGAAGGATTCCTTCCGTACGGACACTAGATATGTAATAATCAGGGACAAGGACTTCATGCATTTAAAAAAGGTATTTTAGGCGCCTAAGATATGACATCAAAAACGCAAAATATGCACTAAAAACAATAAAATATGCACATATCTTTAAAAAAAAAAGTATTTAAAAGTAAAGTTCTCAACCTACATATCACTAATTTGTTTTCTCAAGAAAACAAAAAGGCGTGTACAAGCCTTTTATATTAAATCTTTACACAAGATTAAATATGGTATAATGACTTTTTCTGCATTATTAACTCCAAACTCGCATTTTCGAGATACATATGTATTTTTATATTACACTAAAGGAGCGATACGTAAATAGAAAAAGAAAAGTGTTGTTATTTATTTATTTTCATTAAAAATCTTTTTATTATTCATACATATGTATTATCGAATGCGAAGTCCAATCAATTTGTTCTTAGAAAGCTTTGTGCATTGAAAAAGGCCTTGTAACGTCTGTGGATGTAATCGGCTCAAACGTAAATGATTTTTTTTTATTTAATGTTGCATATTTATTTAACTCAACCATTACAATGGATTGAATACTAGCTAATAGATTTGGTTTTTGAATCCGTTATAATTTTTAAGAACAATATCAAGTTTAAGCATAATTGTTTCACTACTTTCGGCTTTAATAGCAGACAATTTGAAATTATCAAAATTACAATTTCCATTAAATTTGGTAGGTGTGTGCTTGTATTTACAATCGTTCCACAATTCTATAATAATGCAAGCGAATACAGTTGCCAAAAATTGTTTTGAAATATTTTTGGAAATTTGAATTTTTGAGAAAATATGACACAAAATCAGTATTTATATCAAAATATGAGACAAAAATATGCATTTATGACTAAATTATGCAAAAATATGAACTTTCAGCAAAATATGCAAAAATATGCACTAACAAATCGATGCCACTTTTACGCAAATTCATTGTTTCGTAAAGATATTTCGTTCCAGCCATTATCAGAGTTAAGGGAAAAAACATGCATTTGCATGAAACCCCTGTCCCTGGTAATAATATACGAACTTTAGCCTATATAATTGGGGTATTCAAATGGTACTCATAAATTAACACGCTTTAAAGTTACAAAATGAAAAAATATGACTGCTGTGAGAAACCCCTTATAATTTACAATTATAAATATTGTACTTATTTGTATTTTGTTTTTAGCACCTTCGTACATTTCTTAAGACACTGGTGTGAATACCCCAAATATGTATATAGTCTTGGAATTTTTTCGTTGTTGGCAATTTTTCAGTTTTGAGCATTTACTTTTTTAGTTTTATCTTCTTTTGCGTTTTTGTCGTTTTGGGGTTTTTTCATTTTGACAATTTTTTTTTCATTTTGGCAATTTTTTTATTTTTTTTCATTTTGGCGTTTTTTTTCGTTTTGGGTATTATTCTGGTTTTTGACGATTTATTTTAGTTTTGGATTTTTTTAATTTGGGGTTTTTTTTTAAATTTTTGGCGTTTTTTTTTTCATTTTGGCGATTTTTTTTCATTTTGGCATTTTTTTCATTTCTGCGACTTTTTTTCATTTTGGCGACTTTTTTCATTTTGGCTCTTACAGTTTCCAAAATACAGCAAGTTGTCAAAATTTCATAGTCAAAACTACATTAACTGATAGAACACCCTTTAATTTAGATTGTTTTAAGTTTTAGTGTTAATTGTTGTGGTCTGCATAAACATATTCTAACATAATAAATTTCGAATGTCTATATAAAGGGTGTTTTTTATTGAGGTATAGAACTTTAAGTTGGCATCACTTTTTTAACTGGCGGCCATTTTGTCAGCTGTCAAGTGATTAATATTTAGTTTGGTTTGCCATTTCATCATGAACAGGTTGACAAAAGAACAACGCTTGCAAATCGTGCAAATTTATTTCGAAAATAATGGTTCAGTTCGCGAAGTTTACCGCAAGCTCCGTCCATTTTATGGTCGACATAATCGTCCATCAGAGCAATTAATTCGGTTAACCATGGATCGTTTTCGCACTACGTTTACTCTATGTGATAATACGCATCCGCAGAGACGTCGAACAGTGCGCACCGAAGAAACAATTGCCGCTGTAGAGCAAAGTGTTGAAGAGGACCCGAATGAATCGATTCGCCACCGTGCACAGCAATTGGAGCCGACTAACCGACTATTTTGTTCCCGAATTGGATGGCATGAATGTGGATGATTTATGGTTCCAACAAGACGGCGCTACATGCCACACAGCGCACGTCACAATCGATTTATTGAAGGAAACATTCGATGAGCGCATAATTTCGCGGAATGGACCTGTCAATTGGCCACCAAGATCGTGTGATTTGACACCATTGGATTATTTTCTTTGGGGATATGTGAAGTCGCTCGTCTTCGCCAACAAACCAGAAACGTTAGGGGACTTGGAAGCCAACATTCGTGGCGTTATTGCCAACATACGGCCCCATATGCTCGAAAAAGTGGTTGAAAATTGGACCTGTAGAATTAGCTTTATTCGAGCCAGCTGCGGCGGCCACATGCCCGAAATCATATTTAAACATTAATGGCATAAAATTATCCTTCCAATAAAGCCAAATTGATGGACATTAAAACGATTTTCTTGTGTTTTATTTCAATTCGAAGTTCTATACCCCTCAAAAAAACACCCTATACATACATACAATTGTGTGCTCAGGCAAATCCCGGTATAACGAGCGATAAAATGTCAGGCCTATTCATTATACCGAAAAATTCCTCATATCACAAAGTTTTTCATGTGTTATTTTAACTATTATTATTGTAGATAAGATACAACACAATAAAGAGAATGAGGGCAATTTTGGTTTTGAAATAAGCTGCCATATACAAACTAACAGCATCACATTTACTTTTGCATTTAAAGTGCTGATGTAGATTTTGTTTAATATTTTTTTGCCATTCGATATACAGAGCACACATTTATCAAAACATTCGCTATATGATGTAGAACTAGATACCAGAAACATGTTCCTAGTAAGTTTTTGTTTTTTATTTTGTGATTTTTTCTTTATAATTCCTTATATCCAGTATAGAATTATGATAGCATTCACTATATAAGGTTGTTAATGTAAAAGATTTGGACGTTCGTTGTATCGGATTTTCATTAAAGCGATATTCGTTATATCGAGATTTGCCTGTATATTACATGTAATAAAATAATTGAAATTTATTTGCTGGTAGTTTAGCATGTCTATATACGTATTTCATTGGCGCTTGAACCAAATCATCAGTAGACTTTAACCACAAATTTTAAACAGTCACAAACCTCTTACTTTATGCATAGACTTTCAAAAACTATATGAGAATTCATAAAATAATAATACTTTTGAAAATCACAAAAGAAAAAATAAGCTTAGTAGGCTTTGAAACTGATACAAAACCCAGCAAATAATTTATATCCATGTGAAAGTCTATGCATAAAGTAAGAGGTTTGTGACTGTTTAAAATTTTTGGTTAAAGTCTACTGATGATTTGGTTCAAGCGCCAATGAAATACGTATATAGACATGCTAAACTACCAGCAAATAAATTTCAATTATTTTATGTACACTACTGACAATATGTCAAATAATAAATTTTCTTTATTACATGTAATTTTTCGTTGCTCGTTATGGACGCTCATGTCTCTGTCCAAATTTCAGGTCCGTAGCTCTTACTGTTCTATAGGAAATAGCCTGTAACAGACAGACATACAAACGGACAGACGGACATTGTACCGAAAACAATAGGGTTGCCTTTCACCTTTCGTGTACGAAACCCCAAATATGGCAACAAGCAAAAAAAAATTTAAAAAGATTTCTTTATATTAAACAACTTCAAAGATTAGCAAGACTGGAAACGCCCATATGTATAAAATAAGTATCATCAAAATTTTTATAAAACAAGTTTGCTATTCCTGCTTATTAAGAGACTTGAAGCAACAGCTTTGAGTATTTTTATCTTTCTTCTTGAGTTCAGTTGTTAATTCTCTCTTGGATAAAGTGTTTGTAAGATACGGCTAAATGATAAACATTTTTCCAATATGCAACGTTATTGGTTGATTAAATGTTTGCTGATGCTATTTATGGCACTGGCTGTAAATTCAGAAAGGTGCCGCAAGCTCTTGTTTTATATATATATTTTTTAAGTTTTACATCTTGCTAAAATATATTTTAAGTGTGGCCTTCACTGGCATTTGTTAATTGATTTGTGTCAATTAAGTGCATCAACGCAAAGAAAAAATATGGTTGAGGTAAACATAATCAAACAGCAACATACTATGATTGAATTATATGGTTGCAGTCAAATCATATTATTGTTAATAGAAAAACAAACTTTAATAACATTATTATCTGAGTTAATTATAATATTATGTGAGTTAATTATATTATAATCTTAGTATTGTAAATAGGACATAATTGAGACTCACTATACCATGTTCTAATATTATATTGATATTGTTAAATACGACCAAAGTATTATTTAATATAACAATACTATTATGTCTTTAATCATATATTTATTGGTAGATCTTATGTTTAAAACAGCTGTGTGTTAAATTCGAAATAAAAATAAATTAATATTGTTGAAATAAAATGTATATGTGACAGCGCATAGAGAATGGGATCAAAGACACAATTTACACTGTGCCTTTTCTGCTTGCCTGTGCAGGCAGGCTCTTTTAGTTTATTGGTGAGAGGGTGTGAGAAGCTTGCGGTGTAGAACAAAAGGCACGAAATGAAAATTCGAGGGGATTTATGACATTTCTCTTTGCCTCTTTCGTATTCTCAGCATTAAACGTGTATAAAAATGCCAAAAAGGCATGAATAAAAAAGGCTTAATGTAAATGTGTGTGACTTTTCGTAGGGGGTTTAAAAGAAAATTGTCAATAAAAGGCAGGCTAAAAAGGCATAGTGTGAAATGGCTCTAAGGGTAAAAAAAAAATCAATTTTCACTTTTTTTTTTTTTTTTGATGTGGACAACATGAGCATCGAATGAGACCGATCCCATGCCCCAAAAGTGTTCCCTCCCAGAGATATGCGCGTTTTGTGATGGTTACGGTACACCAAAGATGCACGTATTTAAATCTTTAAAATAGCTCTCCTGAACAAAACCGGGTTTTACCCTTAGGTCCCTTTCGCTATGCGCTGTCACATATATAGGTATGTATACTTACATATTTGTGTATACACGAAGTACATACACGTCTGTACAAAGAGATATACATATGTTTATATATTTTTATTGATCTATTTTTTGTTTTTACTTTATTTATTTATTTATTTATTTAACACCAACCGTGCACTACCTACACCTTACAAACGAAATACGTAACTGATAGATGTTTCTAAAAAAGATTTTTTTTTAAAACTTAACATAGTATGGTCTTAGATAACATTATATTGTTATTTACATCATATTATTTTTAAATAATAATACAAATTATGTTGTAGTCATAAATTTGCGATATAACCATATCGCACTTTCTATTGAACGCTCATAATAATAATGTAATTTTTAAATTCAAACATTACTCTGCTTATCTAGTTTTCAACGACCACACATTTGTTTCACAGAGCATAATATTGTTTTCTCAACCATTGTATAACCATAGCTTTTCTTTGCGTGTCGTTTTGCATTTTTTTTTTTTGGTATTTCATTAGCAGTATTCGGTCTTGTGTAAGTGTAAATGCAAAACATCATAGCTTTTCTTCAGATTGTGTATGCTTACACTAACGTAAGACCGTTTGCGGCAAACTCCGAATAGCACCATTGTTAACCGCGCTGCTACTCCTGCATGAAAGAATACTTTGTTTAAACTTTAAAGTCAGTCACATTAATACTATTAATACTCGTAGCAATAAATTTTGCAAAATAAAACATATAAATAATTAAATAAAAATATTTTTATATAATTACATGTTTAGTTACTATTCAATAAATGCTCCCGGCGTAATGAAATCAAATCGTAAATATTCAGTTGTCATAACTCTACATGAAGCCAGTGGTCCTTGTTTAATACGTGTTGGAATTGAAGGCCCCAACCTTAAAGACTTCAAAGATGTAAACTTGCAGCCATTTGAGTCTCAACTTATAGAGTTTTTTCCTAAAAAGCTACAAGTAGGAAATTATTTCCTAAGAGCGGAGGGCTTGAATGGCTTGAGCTTCAAAAACGAATCCATTATATTTAACAGAATAACGGATGGTCCAAAAATTTACATACAAACCGATAAGGCTGTTTACAAACCTCAGGACTTAGTAAGATTTCGTTTTGTTCTATTGGATGAACATACCAGACCATTGAATATTGAAGCTCCCATACGTGTTGAGATAATGGTGAGTAAAATTTTGATTTGAAACTTTTTGAAGACTACATACTGTCGGACTTACTTTACAGCAGTTATGTAATGACTGCATAGTAATAAAACAATATATATTTGTTTCTTTGTGGCAGAGTGGTGGAGCGTGTGTTTATCATGCACATGGTTAAACGTTCAATTCTTCTGGAAGCATGTGCGTTTTCTTTTTAGTTTGTATGTGTGCACTTAAACAAGTTTTTATGCCTAAGATAGATCAGTGATTGAAAGGTTTGAGTTCAATCACAGAGTGTTATGTAATTAAACTTTATTGCGTAGTGTGCGTTCAAGGAGCGGACTTAAAAGGGCAACAATTTAAATTGGCTGCATTATGAGGCTTGTAAATTGTATTGTAATACTTCATGTACTTATGTATTTAAAAATTTTTCTTGATGTTTTGGCAACACAATTTACTAAAACGGCTCATAGTGCGCCGTCTAACATTCAGCTCTTTTTGATGCTCAAGTTTTGAAATTGTGTGACAGAGATGCAGAGAAAGTAATATATGAGCTTTTGTTTTTGAAAATGGTATAAGTCCACTTATCAAAGAAAAAAAAATGAGTTAACCTTAGCCTTAACTAGGTAAAGATACCTTCTATCCATATTTATTATCATCTAGTCAAGAAAGTGTGATTTGGTCACAAAATAAACAAATTTATTTAAACTATAAAATGGTATCGTAAAATGTTGTTTTTTTTAGGAAGTGAAATAAGTCTATTTCTAATAATTATAATTAGTGATATGATGAACTTAGTGCCTTACATTCCACCTACTTATCATCAATACTTTACAACGCTAAATGAAAGAATCAATTATTTTTATTTTATTTTGCTTTGTGTTACCATAACAGTTTTTGAAATGAAATTAAGCTTTAATAAACTTGATTGATCGTATATTTAAATGTCTTAATATTAATTATTTTTTACTTAAAAAATCCATTTCACTAAAGCAAGTGTCTATAAAAATATGGACTTAAAATCTACGTAAACAAGGTTAATCTAATATTTTTCGGCAATGATTTTGCTTCCTTTATCTTTCATGTTAATCTTACATGATTTATAGCAATTTCCAAAGAAAATTTTTCCTTTTGAAATAACTTTATTTCACGTTGATTTAACATTTAGGTACTTTGAAAATTAAAATGAAGAATCATTTTGAATCACAGTTATTGCAAGTTGGAATAACATAAATTTAATTTAATGTAGTTAATGTATTTTATTAATTATTTAACTTACGGTCTGTTTGATATAGATATAAGAAAAATGTTTCTTTGTTGTATATAAATTGGCTTCCCCGGCCAAGATTTGAAATCAGAACTCATTGCGTGGTAGTCAAGGTGCTTACCACTGAAGATACAATAGCTTTAAAAATTCTTTAGATATACACTAAATATCTTCATGAATAAAATTTTTATTCAACATTATTTCATTGATCATTTAACATACAAATTATTTGAGAAGTTTTAGTTGAAAAAAATACAAAACACTTTGACTTGACTCCAGGATTCGAACATGCGATCCAAGACTAGTACACTGCCTACCAGCCAGAAGCAGTTTGTCGGATGTTTACAAACATAAAAAAAACAACAACAACAATACAAAAACAACTCACACAACTAAGCACAAAAGTGTATTGCAGCTATGAACAAAGCAAATAAACACCAACCCACTTAAACAACAACATATTATTTCTTGCAAATTTAATATGATTTGAATGAATTTGAATCAAACATTTTGCTTAGTGATTTTACATTGGAATTTTTTTCTGTGTGTGATCGCAATTTTCCCCATAACACATGACGTTAATAAGCTGTGTTATCTACTATTTGATACTACTAAAATAATAACGTGTTTAATATTATCCGGTGGTTAATAAAATTTAATATTACAAAACTGTTGTTTAATGTTGCAATTCAAACATCCCATACGTAGTCCAATCTAGATGAAACAGACTAGTTATATCCCATGGTCCCATGTAATGCAGTCATAGATCATGTCGTTTTCATGCAAGCATTCAATGCTGCACGATAAGTGTTCGTGTTTAAACGATTATGACTGTTCTTCTTAGGCACTTAGAAATTGTATGCGAGTAGTCTATAACTATTCCATATGGGGTAGTTTTAGGGTTAGTCTGATGTAATGCAAAGTTGGACCATGTGGCCCAACCCTAGGACCACCTTTTTTCATATATTTTGAGTAGTTTTGGAGTACTCCTACTTCTCGTTGTCCTAGTCCTTACATGCATGCAGGGTTTTCACAGCAAGCGCACACAACTAATGTCAATGCATGTGTGCGTTTGTATGTGCGCAAAAAAAAATAAAAGACCATACACACAATATGTGTTCGTATAGACATGCATGACGTTTGTATAGGCGCTCATGCGTATGAAGAAGCAAGCATCACAAGTTTTTCCGTCAAAATCTCGATTTGAGCACTTTTTTTCTTTTTGACACAGATTTGTTGTTGTTGTACTATCACATATAATTTAGTTTACAGAGCGATACGAAGTTTAGGCTAATCGAATCATAAGCAGAGAAAAATTTTTTTAAATTAATTACATTCATATACCAAAAAAAAAAATTATATTTTCTAGCTCTGGAACAGTCTTTTTGATTTTGCTGATTGCTATTTAGAATTAATTCTGATACATTAATTAGTTCAAGACAAAGCCCCTTCGGAAAATCGATTTTATGTACAGACATATGGACAAAGGATATCGCTTATTCGAGTTCCTTATGCATAAAGATCAAAATTGTATATTTTTTATGGGGTTGCATACGAATATTGTAAACATTATACACCGAAGGACAACACTAAATATACCCTAACCATTTTTGGTGCAAGGTACAAAAACTTCACAAGAGAAGTTAAAGAGTTTAGCCGCTGCAAGTTATCTTATTTCCAAAGAAACTAATTCATCAAAAATATTTTCGATTTATTACAGGTTTATTTGACAAATTTCCCACAGAAGTATGTCAAATAAGCGCTTAATAAACCTAAGATATTTTTTTTATGAGTAAAGCAGTTAATGTTTATGCTCATACATATATATAATTTTTATTTCAGGACTCACAAAATAATCGCGTTAAGCAATTCAAAAATGTTTCTCTCAAGCACGGCATTTTCACTGGCGAATTCCAATTGTCAAAATATCCCAGCTTGGGATATTGGCAAATTAATGTTGCAATAGATGGCACCTATGACTACTCCAATTCTAAAAGAATTAAAATCTCTAACTATATTTTGCCAAAATTCAGTCTTTATTTAAAAGCTCCCTCCAATATTCTATTAGAAGATGGCCCCATTAAAGTGGGTTTCTATGGCAAATACACCTTTGAAAAGTACGTAGAAGGTAATGCAACAATTGAATTGTTGGATGGGACTCAAAGTAAGGTTTTACAAAGTCATCATGTTGATATACAAACCTTTGGATTTGTCGACTTTAACCTCAAGACAGTAAAGGACATCGAGAACGCAAACTATTTTTATATACGAGCGAGTTTAACCGAAAAGCACACGGGTAAAACTGAAATGGAAACACAACTCGTGGCCGTACGAAAGCAGCGTTACAGTTTATTTATACCAGACGAAAAAATAGAATTTGAAAATAATAAACCATATAGTATAACAGTAAAAGTATACCATTGGACCGGAGCACCGGTTTTGGATCATAAAACTCCCGTAACAATGGAACATGGCGGTAAAATGTATAAATCATTTTTGGATTCATTTGGGGCGGCAACATTTGAGTTTGACTACGATGCAAATGCTCCTTATCAATTTGAGTTCAAAGACTCTAAGCAATCATTTCCAGCTATTTATGCAAATGAAAATTTGCAGCTGAACAACCGGGAATTCTATTGTCGCTTGAAGCTGCTGGACAGGAAGTAATTTTGAATTTCCTATTGTAGATTGCAGCTCAAAAATTATTTCTCTATTTCTAATTTCAGGCTTAAGCTTGGAAAACCTGTTCTTATAGAAATCAGTTCAATCGTCAACATTCCGTACTTAATGTACATCGTTATGGGTCATGCCAGCATCGTACGCACGGAATATATAAAAGTGCCGCCTAATCTAAAATCTTATATCATCAATATAACACCCTCAATTGAAATGATACCATCGTCTTTTATTTATGTATATTATGTATACAAAGGCAATTTACGTTATGAAGAAATGACTTTAAATTTTCCCCTTGAATTCGAAAATCAGGTAGTAAAATGGAATATTAAGCCAACAAAAAAAAAAAAAACATTGAATGATAAAAACAATTTATTAATTTCAGATCTCGCTCTCAGCACCCAAACAAGTCGCACCGGGTGAAGAAGTCACAATCACAGTAAATGCACAACCCCAATCGTACGTTGGAATATTGGCTGTGGATCTGGGTGTATACCTGCTAGACAGCTCATACGATTTAAATAAGAAGACAATATTAAATGAATTGAATGAAGAGCACTCATATTCTGCTATAGGAAATGCAGAATATCCGGGCGTAGTATCTGGTTTGGTTACCTTAACAAATGCTCACTATCCATTTAAATCTTTGTCAGGTAAGTGTACATTATATAAACAATTAAAAAAATAGTAGATTTTATTTTTATTTTTAGCTGAAGGACAAGCAAAACCCGCTATACCGGGTTCTCATCGTTTTCGACAAAAGTTTCCGGAAACATGGATATTTGATAATTATTTGATGTAAGTGACTGGTGCAGAAGTAGTAAATTTTTTCTTAATTTAAGAAATTGCTACATTCCAGCAAAAACTACTGCCTCCCAGAAGCATTTTTGTAAGGGAGACAATGTTACAGAATCAGTAGCTGTTATGCATGAATGAGGCATTTTTTTGTACGAGATGAGCTTCCTTAAAGCCATGATTTTTTTTTTGCCTTACTAAAGTTCTTCACAGAAGCAATAATATATAATTTTTGTGTACTCAGGTGCAAAAGTTAATGGGTGGCAAAATTTTCTATGATAATTTTATACTTTAAGGTGGGCTCCCTTACGTTGGTGTTTTTTAGAAACATTTTTCGTAGCTTTTGTTATCAAGTAAGCAATATATTGTTACTCTTAGTTGCTAGTGTACTTTGACATAAATTTTTTTCCTAGCATTTCATAGCTCAGTTGAGCTGATATGATTTCACATATATGTATTGGGCCTTATTAC
The DNA here is from genome assembly GCA_949987645.1 of Tachina grossa. Classification (NCBI taxonomy): domain Eukaryota; kingdom Metazoa; phylum Arthropoda; class Insecta; order Diptera; family Tachinidae; genus Tachina; species Tachina grossa. The sequence goes on from OX465275.1 coordinate 36,396,010, forward strand.
GATTGTCGTATTTCGACTACGACTACGACAATTTTGTACTAGATTAAAGAAAAAATTTTGCAATGTGCTCTTTAGTCTAGTATAAAATCGTCGTAGTCGAAGTCGCAATACGACTCTCGTAATAAGGTCCATTAGTAAATTCTCTAATTTTGTACTCGTTGGAATATATACGAATGTATATGAATGGGGAGTTATTTGTACTGAACAGAATACTTAATAATATCACTGTGCTAGTTTTAGGATAGCCCTTGTTTAAAAAATAATTCAGATTCATCGTACTCTAATTAGGTTTACCCACTGGGTACCCGGCTTGTTACAAAAAAAAGTTTCGAATTCGAGCACAGTGTATTTAAAGACTATCTACCTTATTCATAATAAATATTTCTGTTTGACAAAAGGTTTATAAAGCAAATTTTCTATGGAAATTTGATTAATAAACCTTTTATAAAACTAAAATATATTTTATGAATTACCACCCGTTGCCACATGCAAGTAGTGTATATGTATTGCTAACGAAAATCAGGAGAAATGTAAAAAATTCAGTAAAGTGCGACTCTGACTCACGCACGAAGGGTTCCGTACGAACACTAGATATGTAATTTAATACAAGCTTCATCCTATATAATATATAGTCTTGGCATTTTTTCGTTTTTGGTGTCTTTTCGGTTTTTGCGTTTTTTTCGGCGGTTTTTGCGTTTTTCGGTTTTGGCGAGTTTTTTAAGTTTTGGCGCTTTTTTAGTTTTGACACTTTATTTTCTTGTTTTGGCGATTTTTTTTTTTTTTGGTTTTTGGCGTTTGTTCATTTTGGCGATTTTTTTCATATTTGCGATTTTTTTTTATTTAAAATTTTTTTTAGTTTTGGCGACATTTTCGCGTTTTGGCGATTTTTTTCGATTTTTGGCGTTTTTTTTTAATTTTGGCGATTTTTTCGAATTTGGCGATTTATTTTAATTTTAGATTTTTTTTTATTTTTGGCGATTTTTTTCGTTTTGGCGATTTGTTTTTTAATTTTTGGCGATTTTTTTTGGTTTGGCGATTTTATAATTTTCGGTTTTTTTTTAGTTTTACCGTTTTTAAAAATTTCAAGTGTTTGCCAAGATATAGCAAATTGTCAAAATTACATAGTCAAAATTGCATTAACAGATGGAACACCCTTTAATTTAAATTTTTTAAATTTTAGTGTTAATTGTTGTAGTCTGTATAAAAATACACTAATTTTACAAATTTCAAGTTTCAATATACATATGTTCATATGTATTTTAACATTTTTCGTTGCTCGTTTTGGAACACCCTTTAATTTTTAATTCTCATGTATTTGTTGTTGTAGCGGCCAAGGTTCTACATACTGTGTCCAAATTTCAGGTCCGTAGCTCTTACGGTTCCTGAGAAAATACCGTGTGACGGACAGACGGACAGCGTAGCGAAAACAATAGGGTTCCTTTTCATCTTTGGTGTACTGGCTAACAGCGTTACTTCAACTGATAGTGCAGTGTTGCCAGGAAGTCAATATTGAACTTTAATTGTATTATTAATATATTTCTTTTATTAAAACATGAAATTTATGTTCAAACTTAGCTCTAAAATGAGTCAATGCCATTTCTCAATATCCTTTTTAAATATACAAAAAATCAGCTATAATACTAACCAAATTAATGAAATAACTCTCACTCGGCAATACCGTTTTTCGTTTTGCCACTTTACTTGCGACAAGTGTGAAAATTTACTTGCTTCAAAATATCATTGCAAGTTGACTCGCAAGTGGCAAAAGTGTGGCTGTATTATTAAAAAATGTGAGTGTATTGAGTTTTTTTCAATTGCACTTGCATGTGGGGGTTAGATAATAAAATTTTTAAACTAGTTTGGAAGATTTTTTATGAACTTAAATTTAGCCTGTTTGTATACATATACACATATTTCTTAATATTTTAGAACGGTGTTCTTTCAAATGTAATCTAATTGAATACAATTGTTATTCTTAAATTAAAAAAAAATAAACTCATTATTGTGCGACATTGAGACGCACTCCAAGGGTTCTGTACAATGCTTGTTTATTTTTTGCGATTTTTTTATTTTGTGGCAATTTTTTTTTCGTTTTTTTCAATTTTTTAGTATTGACGCTCTTTTTAGTAATGTATGGCGGTTTTAGATTTTGACGATTTTTTCGATTTTTTGCGAAATTTTTTACAATACATATATTTAGTTTTAGCGATTTTTTTATTTTATTTTAGCGTTTTTTTCGTTTTGGCAATTTTTATCGGTTCTCGGCGATTTTTTGTTTGTTTTTTGTTTTTTAATTTCTTTTTACTTTTGGTGAATTTTTTTTAGCATTTTAAGAGATTTTTTTCATTTTGGTGAATTTTTCTTTTGGACGATTTTTTTATTTTGGCGATTTTTTAGCTTTAGAGTTTTTGATCATTTCTAGAGTTTGCCTCTTACGGTTTCCAAGATACATCAAGGTGTAATTATAACATAATAAAAATTAAATTAACTGAAAAAATATCCTTTAGTTTTAATTAATTTAATTATTATTGTTCGAACTTCATTTGTTTCTATATTTTATGATTTGAACAGGCTAAAGTTCGTATCGCTTTTGTAAACCAAATTACATGTGGTATATATTAATGTTATTTGTTCATTAATAATTATCGCATGTAATTTGGCTTACAAAAGCGATACGAACTTTAGCCTATTCAAATCATAAAATCCTTGAGTTTTGTTTTTTTTTTAATTTCAAGAGCACATACATGTAAAGGGTGTTTTTTATTGGGGTATAGAACTTTAAGTTGGCATCATTTTTTTAACTGGCGGCCATTTTGTCAGCTGACAAGTGATTAATATTTAGTTTGGTTTGCCATTTCATCATAAACAGGTTGACAAAAGAACAACGCTTGCAAATCGTGCAAATTTATTTCGAAAATAATGGTTCAGTTCGCGAAGTTTACCGCAAGCTCCGTCCATTTTATGGTCGACATAATCGTCCATCAGAGCAATTAATTCGGTTAACCATGGATCGTTTTCGCACTACGTTTACTCTATGTGATGATACGCATCCGCAGAGACGTCGAACAGTGCGCACCGAAGAAACAATTGCCGCTGTAGAGCAAAGTGTTGAAGAGGACCCGAATGAATCAATTCGCCACCGTGCACAGCAATTGGAGCCGACTAACCGACTATTTTGTTCCCGAATTGGATGGCATGAATGTGGATGAGTTGTGGTTCCAACAAGACGGCGCTACATGCCACACAGCGCACGTCACAATCGATTTATTGAAGGAAACATTCGATGAGCGCATAACTTCGCGGAATGGACCTGTCAATTGGCCACCAAGATTGTATGATTTGACACCATTGGATTATTTTGTTTGGGGATATGTGAAGTCGCTCGTCTACGCCAACAAACCAGAAACGTTAGGGGACTTGGAAGCCAACATTCGTGGCGTTATTGCCAACATACGGCCCCATATGCTCGAAAAAGTGGTTGAAAATTGGACCTGTAGAATTGGCATTATTCGAGCCAGCCGCGGCGGCCACATGCCCAAAATCATATTTAAACATTAATGGCATAAAATTATCCTTCCAATAAAGCCAAATTGATGGACATTAAAACGATTTTCTTGTGTTTTATTTCAATTCAAAGTTCTATACCTCTTAAAAAAACACCCTATATAATTGTGTGTATATTACAATAGAATTTAAAAATTTTTCGTTGCTCGCCTTGGAATACCCTTTATTTTTTAACTAAGTTTTACATGTTCTGTGAAAATTTTAGTATATGCTTACAAATATATGGTGGGTATTTTTTAATAGAATAATAAGCGGTAAATCGATATAATTTATCTCTCATTGAGTAAATTGACAAAAAAAGAAAAAAAAAGGATTTGCTTTTAACTTAAAAAATTGTTGCAAAACCTAAAATATGTATATAAGTGTTTTTTTAAACAAATTTTTAAGTAAAAAAGCAAATGATTTTTTTTAATTCAATTTACCCATTATTCAAACTAACATACTTTAAATAAAAATTATCCAATTCCTCTTTTAGAAATGACACCCAGACAAAAATAACTCTGCAAATACCTGATGCCATAACCACTTGGCGTATAACGGCATTTTCAAATAATGCCGTAACAGGATTTGGAATAGTTGATAAGCCCACCGATATCACTACCATACAAACATTTTTCATATCCCTTAATCTACCGTACTATGTAAAGCGTGGCGAAATTTTAACCATACCCGTCACCATATTTAATTATTTCAATCAGACCTTGGAAACGGAAGTGATTTTATATAATGAAGACAATGAATTCTATTTTATGGAATCACAAAGACAAAAATGTGATGAAGAGCAGCAAATAAAACATATAAAAATAGCGGCAGATAAAGCAAAAACGGTTAAGTTTCTTATATCTCCCAATAAAGTGGGTGAAATTAGTATCAAGGTCACAGCCACTAGCTCTCTGTATTCGGATGGTGTGTTGCAAAAACTTAAAGTTGAACCAGGTGGAGTGCCCAAACAAGACAATCAAGCCTCTTATATAAGTATTCCAGAAGGAGAGAAAATATCTTTGAGATTTCATTTATCAGAACCAGCAGACAGTGTGCCCGACTCTGAGTATATAACTTTCTCTGTAGGTGGCCATTATTTAGTGCCCACAGTGGAGAATTTCGATGATCTAACACAAATGCCCACTGGAAGTGGAGAGCAAAATATGTTAAATTTTGCACCCAGCGTCTTAATCTTACAATATCTGAAGGTGAATGGAAAACTGTCAATTGAAAAAGATTTGGTTGAGCATTTGAAGTCATCGATTGAGGTCGCATATCAGCAACAATTGTCCTTCCGTCATAGTGATGGGGGTTACAGTGTTTTTGGCATGGGAGTTGATGAGGAGCCCAGTACTTGGCTTACCGCCCACGTGGTGCGTTATTTCATTAAAGCTTCGAAATTTTTGGACATTGAAGAGGGAGTAATTGAAAAGGACTTGGAATACTTGGCCAGTCAGCAGCAATCGAATGGGAAATTTTCTTTTACGGGTTATTTATTTAATCCAAATCATCAAAACGAGCAAGAATTGACCGCTTTTATACTGTTGACTTTCTTAGAAGATCCAGTAAGTAGATTATTAATCAAGAAATAATTTTGTGAAATAATAATGCCAATTCAGGGCATATTTATTTCATTGACTATGCTTTGAATAATCCTTATTAATTTTTATATAAAATACAATATGTGATAGCCCTGCAGGAGTGTAAGCGATAATTGTCTAAAAGCGACTAGTATAATTACTAGAAAAGCAAGAACTAGCGCAAAAAATTTTAAAGTTGTTGTGTAGAATTAATAGTGCTGATGAGTACTAGTATATGAAGTGGTTCCAAGACACCACATTGCAAAATAAATTTTGACTGCCTACAGAGCTTTTTCGCTGTATGAAAATTGGTATCATACAATTATTAAAATTTTAGATTCATCTAAAAATAATTATAATAAAATAATTATAATTACCCTTTTGTAGTTTTGAATATTGATAAATAATCACAAATTTTAACTAGCAGTTGTCACTTTGTAACAAAGGAATAAAACCACCAATTTTAAGGAATTATTCTTTACAAAAGAACTGATAATAATTAATAAAAATATTTCATTCAATAAGAATTGAAATTACTGAACTTAAGCCCGAATAAGAAATTATTTCTGATTAAAATTCACTACAGTTCAACTAAATCTAAAATTGTCTCATGAACAAGTAATTTTCTCATTGTTATCTTTCGATTTTACACATAAAGTCTCGGCTTACATAAATCAACTTTGTGGAGCAATTTCAGTCTTCAATTATTATTTTTATCTCTTGCCTCAAGCACCATAAAAAAAATTTGAAGTTTGTGAAGCGAGGCATATTAAAATAAAACAAGTAAAAATACACATTTAAAAATATTGTTTTGACTCTTTAGCCGAAAAAAAGAAAGAAATGAAATACATTTTAGCATTTCAGAAATATGCCCACAAGTATCAGGAGGCCATTAAAAAGGGCTTAGAATTTTTGAATTCAAGTGTAAATGACATCAAAGACATCCAGGCATTATGCTTAATCACAGCGGTTTTGAAACGAGCCAAACTACAAAATAGTGACATGCTTATTGCAAAGTTGAAATCCCATGGCAAAGAAAGAAATGGTCTGCGTTGGTGGTCAGCAAATGATCAGAATCCAGCCAATGACATAGAAATAACAGCAAATGCTGCTCTGACTCTCTTGGAAACACCGGGAGATCACACTTCCATCCTTAAATGGCTGATACAGCAACGAAATGCTAATGGTGGCTTCATATCCTGTGATGACACAATAGCAGGAATGGAAGCCTTAGTAAAATTTTCAGAAAAATATACAAATCTTAAAAATTTGAATCTGAAAGTTTCTTATAGGGCGTTGGATGAAATGGGAAATGAATTGGCGAATGATGAGTTCTATGTGGACCGGAATAATGTCTTAAGCTTTCAAAAACATGAGGTATGCTTAAAGAAATATATTCCATTAATTAACTGTAACTAATTTAATTTCTTAAGTTACCCAGCAACACGCGTCAGGTAGCATTTGTAATGGAAGGAAGAGGCGCTTCTTTGGTACAACTCAGCCAGCAATACAATGTGGATAACGTGCGCAAATCTCAACATTTCAATATCGAAGCAAAGCCCTTATTGAAGAATGCAGATGAATATTTGTTGGAACTCTGTTTCACTTATTTAGCGAATGAGGATTCAGCCAATAAAACCACGAACATGGTGATAGCTGAAGTTAATTTACCTTCGGGATATCATTCTGATGTAGACAATAATATGGCTTTGAAACAAAATTCTATAGTTAAAACGTTTGAACTACAGAAATCAGATTCAGTGATTGTTTTGTACTTGGACAAATTAAATGCAGACATGAAATATTGCCTGGACATGGAACTGCAGAAAACGGATGAAGTTTTGATGCCAAAACCGGCAGCCATAATTATGTATGACTACTATAATGTAAGCCGCTCAAATACAGCATTTTATAGTTTGTAATTGATTAAAATTGGAAATTTTATTTGATATTTCAATAAAACATATGAGGAGCATACATAATGCTATCAGCCGTAAAAAGCCTTTACGTTTCGATATGTTTTCTATGCGGTTTGTTAAAAGTAGGGACTGTGTGCATTGAATAAACTGCAAGTTTCAGATGAAGGTTTCAGCAATAAGAGTTTATAAATTCTAAAATCTAACAAAATGTTGGTGAGCTCGTTTATTAGGTCGACTAAATCGAAATTATTGAAGAGACCTTAAGGTAAACTAATAGAACTAAAGTCTTTTTTCATTTGGATATAAAAACATGTTATATAAACTAATAAAAAACACAGAAAAATGCTATTCTGGCGTATGTGTATATGCCCGCACATGTGATACAAAAGGGTGCTCGTAAGAAGAAGAAAGGAAATGGTAATGAATATAATGGTTATCAAATATTCAGTATGAAGAAAAGCTAAAAAATGCTTTTTTAAATTAGCAATTTCAGTGATTTTATTATTGTTGTAAAAGTTTTTCGATGCATGTTATCATATATATTTTTATATTTTTTTCTTAAAATTGGGTTAATTTTATATAGTATTGGTCGATTTTTGAGTAGTAGAATATGTAATTTTGGCTGAAAGGTCAGTGAAGTAAAAATCCACTAAAAGGAAGAAAAAAAAATAGTTAAAGGGTCCGCCATCTAAAGTTTTTTTCAAATAGTGCTTATTTCGTGAATGGTAACACTTAGATCATGTCTGATTTGACAGATAATTAGTTTTATCCTTCCGCTGAACGAGCCAACTGACCATTCAATGCGTTTTCGCTTCGCTAAGTGGGCCTGCGATCGACTTACAGAATATGCCGATTTTGATCTTGGCGGGTATGTAAACAAGCAAAATTGTCGCATTTGCGACACAAAAAACCCGCACGCATACATTGAAAAGTCGACGCACCCAAAACGAGTCACTGTTTGGTGCGGATTTTGGTCCAGAGGCATAATTTGGCCATTGAGCAAGGAGTGGCCGTTATAGTCAATGGCGATCGTTATCGGGCCATGTTGAACGAATTTTTGTTCACAAAAATTGTAGAGGAGGATATTGGCAACATTTGGTTTCAACAGGACGGCGCTACGTGCCACACAGCCGAAGCTTCAGTAGTTTTTTTTTATAGCATTTTCAAAAAAAAAAAGTTATCTGGCGAAACCTTTATATACAACTTTTAAGGGAGTAGAAGTAAATTCTTTCAAAGATTTTAGCTTTAATGCTACTAAACAAATATTAAGGAGAGTCTCTAGTTCCAATATAAGAAAAAAATTGGGTGCTACAAGGTGCAATCTTGTTTATTTTTTGCATAAATATATTTTAAGTATGTATGTACACACACAAAAAATTTCAACTTAAAATCTAAATAAACAAGGTTAATCTAATCTTTTTCGGCAATGATTTTGCTTCATATATATTTCATGTCAATTTAACATGATTTATAATAATTTTCAAAGAAATTTTTTCCTTTTGAAATAAATTTATTTCACATTGACTTAACATTTACGTACTTTAAAAATCAAAATTAAGAATCATGTTAAATGAAAGTTATTTCAAATTGGAACAACATGAATTTAATTTAATGTGGTAGGTGACTAGTCAATTGACTAGACACTTGACTGTCATTATTGAATTCAATGTAAAATTGTTGCAAATGTGTTAGTGAAAAAATTTTGTTTTTGTTGGTTTCAGTCACTCATTTCGTGTAGGGTAATCGGTTTTGCCGTTTGGCTGTAATTAATTATGACCACTAAATGGGTAAAATTTCTCATAATGGAAATTTCTTTAAGATATCTACCAATCTGAATTTTTGTAAGTTTTTTTTTATATACAGTTCTTATGGAAACCTGAATTTCTGTAAGAACTCCGTACTAGCATTAATAAAGAAACTGGATGCGTCAAAAAAGAAGGACGTATGTTTGTTTTATAAATTTTTATTCCAACAAATAACTTAATTCTTTTATATATGTATTTACAAATGAAGATACTATAATAATAGGGCATTCACATTGCCTCAAAATCTAGTACCTGAGAGATTTCGTAGTAAATTTTGTTGTTGTTTTCTAGATTTCCCATACAAAACAAAATCTATTTTGTTAGTTGATTTGTAGGGAATCTAATCAAAATCGACCCTGTACCCTGTACAACATATTTATAAAAAGATGAGTGGCTACATTACAGGAGGTCTGCTAAAAAAGGTGTGTGAATTGGCTACATTGTAGCGGAGCTCTACGCTGTACTTCGAAACTCTAAGCAAATATGTACTTTCGAATTTGTATGTCAATAACACGCAAATTCGAAAGCATTTCCTTACGTTTCGAGTTACAGAGTTGACCCGTTTGATTGTAGTTGACTGTTTGGTTGTAGTTTTGGAAATTTGGCAGTTAATGGTTAAAAAAATCTTGATAAATGTAAAAAATAGTTGGTATGAACGCTATAATTTTTCATATAGGTTTAAATTAAAATCTGCTAGATTTTGTGCAGGAGTAAATGCCCTATAAAATATTTAAACAGTATAAAATGTTGAGTTATAAAATCCAGAGTTATAATAATCGTACATCAGTATGGGCACTTTCTTGCGATTCAATACCTGGTTAGTTTCATAAGCTAAAATAGTTACACAATTTTCCTCGCCAACTGTTAACCTGTCTAAGTACAATATAACTTTCGTACATTCCTCTTGAGTTTCCGTTCTTTGTACGAAAGCATTATTTTCAACATCTGCAAGAGTTTCTTCATCGGTGCGAAAGCCTGATGGTAGATTGATTTCCAATATAACCATGTTTGTTTTATTTTTATAGATGAAACAAATATCCAACTCCAAGTCAGAATTTTTCAAAATATTTGCCATAGGTTCTATGACAAAGTATTGGACTTTGCTTTCTTTAACCTCGGGAATTCCATATTTCTTGCGATTTTTCTGTCCTATTGACACCATTGGATTGATTTGTGTGGCCGCATCAAGCAATTTATAGCGATGAGAAAGCTGCACTAGAGCAGAACCAGCACCAGACATTTCAAGGCTGACATTGCGAGTAGTTGCAGGCAGCTGGAAATATAACATAAAGTTTTATTAAATATGTTTCATGTACATATGTTTCACACCCACCATGTGTTTTTGCCGTATCAAGAAATTGTCTGCTTTCACCTTAAACTCTCCCCTTTGTAACCTATCACCTTGTTCACCTTCAACCGCATATTTAATGTTAAAATTGATATTTTTGTCATATGTAAATTTTTCGTTGAACTTGACCAACGCTTGTAAGCCCACCACCGTATCTTGGGTTGAAAGGAATCCTCCTTTATCATTGCGTTGATTTAATAACCATTCCAAAATTGGTACATAATCATTGGCTGTGCCCGTATCTAGAAGAGTCATCAGCACATAAGCTGTAATTTCTACGCTATTTTCAGTAAAGTTGTCCTTGCCGGACCACCAAATCAGATCATTCTCTTGCTTGCGAAAGAATTGAAGTTTTTCCCAAACATCACGTACTTTAGAATTTTTAGCCATTTGAAATACAAGTGCCACAATGGAGAGAGCATATGCATCCTGAATGTCGTCGATATTTTTTGTTAAAAACTGTAGACCTTTGTCAATAACTTGTTTGTACTTTCTGGCATACATCTGGGGGAAAATAGGGGGAAGGTATATTATATTAGCCGACAGCAGAAATTAAATATATATATATATATATATATATATATATATATATATATATTTGAGTGAAAGGCTACTTAAAGTCACGCACTTAAAACTTAGCGTGCTAAGCTGTACAGTAAAGCCACGATAGCATATCTTGAGTCTGGAAAATAATAAAAACTAAAGTAGAATAACCAACCCTGTTGCCTTGTTGGGCTGGTATTCGAACAGGGTTTTTTTTATAAAAATAACTACAAAATTTTTGATTTTAAGCTCCAAATATTTTTCACGAGGGAGTACTGTAGCATTCAAGGCAATGTATTTTTTTTATACGATATCGCTAAATATGTATGTAGGTTTTTAATTTGAAAAAAGATAACCTTTTGTTTCTAAAACAAAATAACATTACTTTAATGCAGCAACGTCCAAGCATACTTGAATGAATGAATGAATGAATTAAGCATAGCGGGAAGCACAGGACACTGCAAGCAAAGTAGACCTATCCCTTGCCTGATGCTAGAGCACCTCATCTAGACCTACTCTCCTGATGAATCTCAGGATTGCCAGTGGGTACAGAGTTGACAGTTCCCAATCCTCCAATAGGTGCTTGCCCAATTGCCTATATCTTCTGTGTCATAATGCTTCGCAGTCCTTCTGAATATGCTCTGGAGTTTCATCTTCGTAATCACAGAATCTGCACAGGCTATTACTCTCAATTACAAGTCTGTTGAGGTGTTTTCTCAGCCTACAATGGCCTGTGAGGAAGCCTGTGAGCATTCTTAGATTGTTTGTACTCAGGGACATGAAAGCTATGAAACGATTTTGGTTTCAAGCACACTTACCCTGATATTTGTATTTAATTTTGTTCTTGTTTCTTTGCAAGTTAAGAGCAAGCATTGTTGTCACCGAGATCTGATTATGTGTTGTGCTTTAGTTGGTGTGAAAGTAAAAAAGCTCTTTTGTAAAACTTTGTACATTGCGTATATGGCTTGGAGGTAGAGCTGTGCCAAATCGTTCTTTTCAGTGACCGGTCATTTTTGTTCAATTAGCAAAAATTTTACCCGTTCGTTCAATCGTTCACTTTTGAATGACAGTATGAAAACATGCTATTTTGTAAGAATAATAAAATCGGTTGCATATACGAGTATTTAAATAATGCGAATGAATGAATTGAAGAATTTATTTAAAAAAAAGTTGAATTCTTTATTCAAAAAATTATATTTAAATTCATTTTATAAATAATTTCATGTTCTTTCGACTAGAATATTATATATTTTATTTTGGCTTAATATTTACTTTAATATTAAGACTAAGAAAGGTACTTTTGTTTGGTTTTACTAGCTTTTTTTTCTTCAGATAATTAATAAAAGCATTGTAACTCTTTTATCGTTATTTATATATCAAAAGCGCATCAATGTTTGAATGTTACTTCTCAAAGTTTAAGTTAAAATGTTGTCCTCAAAAATATTTTACCGGAAACAAAAAAAAAAAATATCTCAAGCACTACAAATTCAGTTTAGATTGAGGTAATGAAATGTATATGTATAAACATATATACAGCTAAGGTCTAACGTCTTTACTTTGTTAAAATACTTTATAAAAACACTAGTAAAAATACTTCTTGTGAAAAGACTGTTTAAGCAAATTATAAAAAGAATGATGGTAGTGCCACAGCGATGTTAAATAGAAATTAGTATACACGTACCTAAACCTTTTAAAACACAAAAACTCAACTCAAAAAAAAAGACATAACATAAGTAGCAAACATTAACGAAAGCAAATTTGACATAAAAGACTTGAAACACAAACTTAATGAAGGAAAACATGGATCCAAAAGCGTTCAGTAAAATCACCGGATCAGTTCGTTCAATTAAGTGATTCGTTCAATTTAACCCGTTCGTTCATGAGCTACACAGCTCTACTTGGAGGTAGCTGCTTTAATGGAACAAAGGGGTGATATGTTTTTTTTAATAAATAATTTGGAGTGAATATTTTTTTCAATTCCCACTATAGGAAGTTACTGGAACTTACCTAAATTTTCGAATTCGTTGATTCTGACTTTTTTCCGATCGGAAGCGAATTTTTCTCATTCGAAAAATGTTGAGATGTCGTAAGATAGTGAATCGGTTCTATTCGGTAGATTTCAAAATTTTTCCAAAATAAAATTTTCAAAAATAGTTTTCCTTCTTTAGGAAAAGGATAGTGATGGAGAAGACAGGCGGTGAAGGAAGAGACAAAAAGAAAAGCTACATTATTTTACAACTCTGCTCTTAGCACTCTGATGTTAAATCAGGCGTATTAAATTATTTTTGAAGCTGTGCTTGGTTGCCATTTATTTTACTTCTCCTATGATTTTTCTACACAACGAAGGAGGGCGCTCTGATGTTACATTATGATCAGTATCTGCTGAAGTCGGTGTAGTTCAGTAACTAGTGGCTTTGTCTTCATTAGTTGAACTTTCCTACAACAGCTGACCCAAATAGACACTAATGCACAGCAGAAAAATGCATGGTGTTGTTCTTTAATGACTGTTGGATACAGGGATTGAACCTAATACCTTCGTGCTAACTACTTCAGCCAACGTCACCCTCAAATACTTTCATCTTGTTATTCATTTTTAACAATTTAATTGATTAATAAGTAATTAATATAAATAAATTTGTGATTGAGTCAGAAATAATTACACTTGCAAATCTGCGAAGTTTTCTTTTCGTGCAGAAGTAAAATTAAAATTCCATGTTTCAAATTCAGAAACTCAATTAGTACAATGTTTTAAATACTTAGCAATAAACAAAAGTATTATTTCCTTCATAGCTCTCCTGGTCAATATTTAAAAAATCATTGACCATTACATCAAATTATACTCACACGATCCTCCAAAAACGTTGCCAATATAAAGGCCGTCAAACCGTATTGATTTTGTTGAACCGGATCAAACAAATAACCTGTATACGGAAAACTGCCATCATTCAATTGTGCTTTAGATAAATACTGCAAACCCGTATCAATTATGCGTCGTTCTATGGAAGCAAATTTAGAAGCTTTAATAAAGAAACGTATGACATAGGCTGTAAGCCAAGTACTGGCCTCGTCATCGACACTCTGGCCAAAAACGCTGAAGCCACCATTGTCATGACGGTACGACAATTGCTGCTGATAACCGATATCTATGTTAGATCTTATTTTAGCAATAAGTTTCTTCTCTTTCGCATAGCCACCATTTATTTTCAGATATTGCAAAACCAAAATATTGGGAGCAAAATTAATCATATTCTGTTCACCACATCCCGTGGGAATTTCGACTAAATTCTGCAAATTATCCAGAGCTGGCACTATGTAATCACCACCAACAGTTAAAGAAACTTCACTTGCTGACGGCTCTATGTCGGTGGGTATGCTAAAACGTAGCGAAGTTGAACTAATTGAAGAATTATTACCCGAGTATACATAAACGGCTTTATTAACATTTTGGGTGACGCCTTCTGACTCGACTTTGAGCTGTTGCTGGACTGCATCGGTGTAAAGATTATTAGAGGCGGTTATACGTAGACTAATTTGACCCACTTTCAGGGGTTTTATATAAAATAAAAACACTCGGCCATCATTTGTAGAAATTATAGATTGAACTACTTTGGTTTGTTGATCTTTAGATTTGCGTGTGCCATCTTCATTTGATTCCATAAACTCAAATTCGTTGTCATTATTGAACATTGTTACGCTGCTGTCCAGAGATTGAGAGTCATAGTTGAAGACTAATACGTTTATGACTGCTATTTCGCCTCTTTTTACGGAATAGGGCAGACTGAGAGAAATAAAAAAACGTTTGATTGCAATCACATCTGTGGGACCATCAACTATTCCCAGTCCTGTTGCATCGTTTACAGCAAATGCAGTTATGCGCCAGGATGTTATAGAGTCAGGTAGTTTATAGGATATTTTTGTGGTTGTAGAATTGCTGCGAAAAGGAAAATTATTACGCAACCATCATATGTAATGAATCACATTCTTACTTACATTTGAAGATTTTGAAAAATCCATACTTCCGGAAAGTGGGTTCTAAGATTTTCCATAGGTGCAGCTCCATAACTGCCATAGCCAACACTAGCAGGCCTTACTCCACCGAAACCACTTCCAAAACCACCACTAAAACTATTACTAAAACCTCCACCATAACCAAAATAAGCATCTGAAATGAAAATTATCTATGTTAGGATCTCATTATTCTCTATTAAAAATAAAAGCGAATCGTAAATTTGAGAACTTTTTCTTGGATTCAAAGTTAAAGAAATTTTAAGCAGTTTGTTTGCCAACTGCAATTATGTTTAATGCCAATAAAAAGGGGAAATTCTTAGGCTGCTTTTTGAATCGTTTATTTAAAATCGCAGTCAAATATATTTCTGCCGATACTCCAGCCGGCACGACACGGGCACTGCAATATTTAGTATATAGCTTTATGTAATGCTGTTAATTCTTACAAAAATTTGTTAACTCTCTCACTCTCTCTCTCTTCCTCTCACAGAGAGTTTGATAATGTCGTTACAGAAGGCAAAGCTATATACATGCAAGGTGTCACGGGTTCGATTATTTCGAAGTATTCAAAAAATAGTAATAACTCTAAGACTGTTTCTCACCCAATTTTTAAATTGTGCTCAAGCTTTTTAAAAAAATAAATTTTTTTAAAAAGTTGTTCATCACTTATCGTGGCAAGAAATAATAATAAATAATATTAGGCAAGATTAGGTTAGAAAGGGTGTCAGTAATACTCGTAATCCCGTACTAGCTTAGGCCCTTCTGGTTCATGGTGCTACCAGGGAGACTCTAACTAAGCGGACTTCCCAGCGTTGAGCAAACAAGAAACAAATGTAAAACTGTTGCAGTTTTACTCTGGCAACGTCAGAATATTCCCTGAATTCAAGAGCGCAATAAAGTTGGTATTCTCTTTCTTGCTGGTTCAGTTCAAATACACTATTCTACGTCTTAAGGTGCAATTAGACGTGGCATAGCCATAATGTCATAGCCATAACCAAACCAGAATTGAATTGGTTTCTATGGCAATTGCTATGAAGTTATGGTGAGTCATTTATAATCCAATACGGTGTTGCCCATTAGATTGGTTTGAACTGCTGTTTTCTATGGTTATAGTTATGGCACGTCTGTTTGCACTTTAAGTCTTCATCATTCTCTTGGCAGCTGCGCAAAACAGTCATTTGACTATTAACTTTTTTGAGTGCGTTGCCTATAAGACAGTGTGTGGTCAATACGGATACATAAACTGAGATTTGTTTGCTATTTTTTTTAAATCAAAGAAGCCGTAATTTTTTAGTTTTCTTATTCAAGTGAGTTCACAGTTGTCTAGTGAACATGTAGTAACTTCTTGTGGCCCACTTTCTATTTGGTTTTTCCTCAGTCTTGCCCTTAAGTGTAAGTTAAAGCCAAAGAACCTGTAACCCAGCAAAAAATTTCTGATTTGGAAGCACTAACAACTGAGCGAAGCAATGTATTGCTTACTTAATAGCAAAAGCTTAAAAAAATGCTTCTGAAAAGCACTAACGTAAGGCGGCTCTCACAAAAATTATATATAATTACTTCTGTGAAGCACTTTAGTAAGACAAAATAAAAATAAATTCAGTAAAGTGCGACTCTGACTCGCGCACGAAGGGTTCCGTACGAACACTAGATATGTAATTTAATACAAACTTCATCCTATATAATATATAGTTTTAGCATTTTTTTCGTTTTTGGGGTCTTTTCGGTTTTTTTGTTTTGCCGGTTCTTGTGTTTTTTCGGTTTTGGCAATTTTTTTAAGTTTTGGCTCTTTTTTTAGTTTTGACACTTTATTTTCTTGTTTTGGCGATTTTTTTCGGTTTTGGCGTTTTTTCATTTTGGCGATTTTTTTTTATTTTTGGCGATTTTTTTCATTTTTGCGATTTTTTTTATTTAAAATCTTTTATTTAGTTTTGGCGACATTTTCGCGTTTTGGCGACTTTTTTCGATTTTTGGCGTTTTTTTTTCATTTTGGCGTCTTTTTTTCATTTTGGCGATTTTTTCGAATTTGGCGATTTATTTTAGTGTTAGAAATTTTTTTTAATTTTGGCGATTTTTTTCGTTTTGGCGATTTTATTTTAATTTTTGGCGATTTTTTTTTTTTTTTTTGGTTTGGCGATTTTATAATTTTCGGTTAGTTTGGTTTTACCGTTTTTGAAAATTTCAAGTGTTTGCCTCTTACGGTTTCAAAGATATAGCAAGTTATATGTTCATACAATTGTATGTATATTACATGGGATTTTAACATTTTTCGTTGCTCGTTTTGGAACACCCTTTAATTTTTAATTCTCATGCATTTGTTGTTGTAGCGCCAAGGTTCTACATACTGTGTCCGAATTTCAGGTCCGTAGCTCTTACGGTTCCTGAGAAAATACCGTGTGACGGACAGACGGACAGACGGACAGCGTAGCGAAAACAATAGTGTTCCTTTTCACCTTTGGTGTACGGATCCCTAAAAAAGAATGGCTTTTTGGAAGCTAAATGTATTGCTTCTGGCTGGCTCATCTCATACAAAAAAAAAATACCTTATTCATGCGTAACAGAAGTGATTTTGTAACATTGTCTCCCTTATAAAAACGCTTCTTGGAAGCAGTAATTTTAGCTCGGAAGTTTGTTCCAGTTCTTCTAAGCTCATCAGCCCTGAAGTAACTCTGAAAGCCATTGTAATCTGGAATGATACTAATGTTCAATTGGTCTGCCATTTCATTTAGATATGATCGACACAAGCGAGTAATTTAGAGCTCGAATATCTTTGTATATAAATTGCATTTTTTTTTTTTAAATAAGACCAGCACTCAGGGGCTGAAGTGAGATTCACTTTGAACCAATACATAACTTTCCTGATAGCAAGAATCTCTGCCTACTAGAAACTTCAGTAATTTTAGAGTATATCAAAAAGGACAGCAAAGAAGTCTCAACTAAGATATTACTCCCAGACTGGACTAAAGCTCTACTTACGCTTAGGCGGTTCACGTTGTACATTTGTCAAGACAACCAGGCCACACTGCAGAAACTCTCCGTCTTGAATATATTGTGTATATATGTGAGACTTATCTTCCTGCAGCTCATTCAATATAACTTCTCGTTGCAAGTCGTATGAGGGATCTAACAAATGTACTCCCAATTCGACTGCTAAAATGCCCACAATTGATTGGGGCTGGGCTTTCAATTCAAAAGTAATCTCTTGCCCTGGTTTGGCTTCCTTAGGAGCTGCTAGAGCAACCTTAAAAATAATAAAAACCTTGTTATTTAAATAGATAGAATAAAATACAAAAAAAGAAAATTAACCTTGTTCTCAAATTGTTTGGGAAATACCAATTCCATTTCATTGCTTCGAAAGATGCCCTTTGCCGAGTAGTGAACATGAATATACGATATGGGTATCATTTCAATTGTGGGCTCTATGTGGATTGCATATGATGTTTGGTGAGGTGGCAATTTTATGTGTTGCATGCGTATAATGTTTCCATGTCCGACAATTGTATATACCAGATGAGGTATATCTTCGCTAGAGCTGACTAATATCTTTGCCGTAGCTCCCAATTGAAATCTGCAGTGAAAAAAGTGAGTTTTCTAATTTCATCTTTAATAATTTATTACATTACCTTTTATCAATCATCTGTAGCTTACAGTAGTAAACACTACTGTTGTCCTCTTCAACCGTGCTGGCTAACAAACTTGGTAAGTAGAAACTAGAATCTTTAAAATATATTGAATATCCACTATTTGGTTGATTTTTAAATTCGAAATATGCCACTCCTGTAGCATCCAAGTGTGTTTCATATGATCTATCGCCATGTTCTAGTCTAACAATTGTTTCATTATCCACAACGGCCGCACCGTTCCAGTGTTGTATGTGGGCTTTTAAGCGGTAGGGCTCGAAGCCTTTAAATTCAAAATCTTCATCATTTACAAAAATGTTGTAGCGCTGATTGTGCAAAATTATTTCTATGGACTCTTTTTGTGTGACACCAGTAGAGCTTTCATTTAGCGCTACATCTAGATTAAGAATTTCACCAATCGGCAGATTATCACTATTTGTCAGAGGAAGTTTCAATCTTGCTAATGTTCTCACATTAATCGCTTTCTCTTGCAAGATTTCATTGCTGAACTTTTTCCATAGCTTCACAATGGCAACGCCTTGCACATATTTGCCAAAAGTGTATTTTCCATATATTATGGCCTTTATGAAACCATCACTTGTAACCACATGCTTGGGAGTTTTGATGTGTACACTAAATTTTGGTAGAACATATTTTTCAACTCTAATGGCTTTTGAACGAGTGAGGGAGTATATTCCACTCACAGATACTCTGATGGACCAAGAGCCCATTAGCGGTCTTTCCGATAGTGGGAAACTATTCGTGTAGACTCCTGTTGTAAACTGAACATCTTTGAAGGCCTTTACAATATTTTCTTTAGCATCCTAAAAAGAAGGAAGTTATAATTTTTTCTATTACACTGTATAACAATATAAATTTTTTTTTTACCGAAATAACAAGTTTCGTACAAGTGATTATAAAAAAGAGACATAGAAATATTTATACATACCCAGCTAAAAAAATATGTATGGAGCAGATATGATATCCCATATATGGTTCGGATCCGAAAAATGAGGGTATATGGGCATATATGATTATATATATTCATACATTTTCATACATCTATGTGTAAATATTTCCTCTACAGTTCATATTCAAGCGCACTGCTGTGCAATAAATTAAATTACTAAAATTACTTTTTTTATATTTTTAACAGGGAGGTTGTATTTAATGAAACATCTGTTTGGACAAATAATGAAAAGCCAACTAAAAGTCATTTCGTTCATCATTTTAAGTCAAAAGTCGATTATTTAAGAAACACAAAACTCAAACATAACTCGTACATAAAATTTAATTTAAGAAATCATATTAAAAACTAATGTTATTAATTATAAAAGAAAAAATAATCCGTCTAACAATAGTTATCAATATAATTTTTGCAGTAATATGAACTTTGTTTCTTATCTAGGGAATTTTGTTATTTTCTATAAAATTAATGACTGAATTATCCTTTTGATTATTTGACATATTGAATGGGGCCACAATGTATAAAATCATACAAGAATGTTTTTTTTTTTTTGTAAAAAAAGTTTTTATTTTTTTAACGTTGAGGGTACACATATAAACCTTGCATACCGTATGTATTTTCTAATGGATTTACTATTCACCAGTGATAAAATCCAAGCTTTTATGATTGAAAAAACGATCTTATGTGAGATATCATGTATGCATACAATCTTATATGGCTCCATATATTAAGTCTTATTTCTATATATGGATCCACATATGAAGAGCTTTTTAATTAAATTTCCATATATGAGCTCATATATTATAATACATTTCATATATTAGTCCATATATTAGTTCATATATAATAGTTTTGCCATGTAAATATAATCCCATACATTTCCATACATGAATTCATACATATTCATATATAGTTATATACATTCATTTATTAAAAATATATGGACCATATATAATTTTTTTAGCTGGGTACATACATACGCAAAGATGAATGTAAATGGGCAGACTTTTAAAATATCTGCATTTGAAACGTCTATGAAATTGGGCTTGAAGTTTCTTTCCTTTTTTTGTGTTCAGCATTTTTATGTTAGATCATGCGAAGAAATAATTTTGCGGAACAAGGTAACCCTATAACTCTTCCACCCATTTGAAAAAAAGTGGTTTGCGGAGGGGGGAGGGAAGTACTTGTAAACGGGTTGAAGTGATCTTCAAAAACATAGAAACAGAGAAGGCAGTGTTGTCCTGCGTTTCACAAGACGATTTGAAATTACTTTTCTCGATTTGCTGTCTCAATTTTATAGGATTAATCAGTTCATCTGGAAACAAAGTATAAAGGTCGGGGCATACATATATTCAATAATTAATTATTATTTTTTATTTGATTTAAGGCCATTATTACAACTTGCCGTGTGTTAAAAGTAGGATCTGGCCTGCCCGATAAATACCTTTGCATTATTACAAATATCAATGCTTATTGTTATTTTTATTAATAATAATAATATAATTCATATTTATATATTTACATATATATAATATAGTTTTGGCATTTTTTTTCGTTTTAGGATTTTTTCGAATTTGAGAATTTTTAGCTTTGGCGTTATTTTTGCTTTTTTCGGTTTTGGCGATTTTTTTAAGTTTTGGGCTATTTTTTTGTTTTGGCGCTTTTTTCTCGTTTTGGAAATTTGTTCTGTTTTTAGCGTTTTTTTTTTAATTTTGGCGATTTTTTTCATTTTGGGGATTTTTTTTCATTTGGTGATTTATTTGCCTTTTACGGTTTCCAAGATACAGCAAGTTGTCAAAATTACATTAACTGATAGAATACCCTTTAATTTAAATTTTTAAATGTTAGTGTTAATTGTTGTAGTCTGTATAAAAATATAATAACTTTGCACATTTTAAGTGTCTATATATAACTGTATATAATTATATTACATGGAATTTTAACATTTTTCGTTGCTCAGTTTGGAACAGCCTTTATGTTGTTCTACATACTTTGTCTAAATTTCAGCTCCGTAGCTTTTACGGTTCTATAGAAAATAGCCTGTGACGGACAGACAGACAGACGGACAGCGTAGCGAAAACAATAGGGGTCCTTTTCACCTTTGGTGTACGGAACCCTAAAAACGAACAGTTGATACATTGCATTACAGATACGTTCGTTTTACGAGTTTCTTATTCAATTAGCTTAAGAATTTAAAGTATCCAAAAAAACATTAATTTTGTACTTACCAATATCTCTATTCGAACGGGCTCTTTAATACTTAAAGGCTTTGTATGCTCATCTAGAAACAGGACACGAAATCGTATTAAATCTTCAGGTTTGTAGATTGTCTTGTCTGTTTGTATGTAAATTTTTGGTCCACTATTAGCTGCTGCCAGCAATTTCTTTTCCTGTCGAAAGCTACAACCTGCAAGACCTTCGGCTTTTAATGTATAATCATCGTCGTGGTCTAATTTGGATGGAAAAAAATCCACAATCTTAGATTCGAAACGTTTCAGGGTCAAATTTTCGGTGGCATTAAATAATGCACCAGTTATTGAGATTTTCATAATGCACGGCTCCATAGCATTGTGGAGACTAACCACGACAGTGTATTTACAATTTGATTTTAGAGTTCCAGGTGCTATTAAAGAATAGTGGCTGAAAGTATAAACATACATACATATATATACAGCTCATTTACTTGAACAACGTCGTAAGTCAAAAAAAAACTAGTTTTACAGAAAACGAGTTTATAATTTTCAATTTACACACAAGTTTTTGGAAAAAGAAAATTTAGGGCTTTATTTTGTAAAACGCAACCCTTAGCATTGATTAATATGTATGTGTTTGTATGTGTTTTGTTTTTGTAACTTAAATTTTATTTATATAAAATTTGGCATTGCGTTTTACAAAATTAGCTCTCCATTTTTCCCGCAAGAGTTGGATATACAAAATTTTAAAGGAAATTTTAAAACAATACGAATAACGATATGTGGATTAATTTTGCATTATTATTATTATTATTATTATTAAAAATCGAGTTTTTCGAGTTATGACGTTGTTTATAATTATGTATAAGCAAAACCAATGTTTACCTCTCAATTGGTTCACTGATTTCACCTGTTTCAGTTGTGGGTGCGAGTGTAGAACCTTTTAATAGAACATTTATCGGCTCTTCATGTTTTCTAAGAATCTGCCATATTAATCGAATACAAAGTTTTTGTTTATTTAATGGGGATTTTTTTTAAATATCTTACATCATAACCGGTGTTCTCACTCCAGTACTGAGTCACTTCATCGCCATTAATAATGCCAAATATATTAAAAATTACACAAATTAAAGCAAGGAACATATTGATTATAAAATTTCTGTTAGCATACGTACTACAGTTTTCACATTCGTAGCTAAACTAAAATTTGTTTGGGATCAGCAGCCAATTTCAGTCGTTGAATAGCTGCTATGCGAAACTATGTACATATAACTTTTAAAATATTCCACTTCGAATAATCAAAACAAGTTCGTAAGATAAACTCAAACATTCTCTTTGGTTCTTTATGTTTTTTTTTTCAAATATTGTATCTGCTTCCAAATAATTTTATAATAAAATTCTAAAATTAATATATTATGACGAAAATAAGTGAAAGAAGATATGGGGCTTTATTTTGTAAAACAAAACGCTGAATTTTGACAAATTGTATATGGAAAAAATGTAAATTACAAAAATCAAACACATACAAGATTTTTGTCAATGCTAAGGCCCTTAAGATCTTATTCATAAAATATAGTTTTTGTTTACAAAACGTTTAACAAACAAATTTCCATGTTAAACTTGTTTTATAAAATGTTTTATAAGCCAAAATAAATTTAAATGAATACGACAGTGAAGAATACAAATATTCATTTAATATTTGTATTCGCATTTGCCAATTTTAGACGAATATTTGTCGAAAGTATTTTGCTCATTTACTCCAACAATGTCATAAGTCAAAAAAAAAAAAAAAAAAAAAAAAAAAAATTGTCAGAAAACGAGTTTTAAGTTTTCAATTGACACACAACATACTACATAGAAGAATAAATTGTTATTTTGTTTTCAAGAGTTGAGTAAAAAAGATATTTATATGAGATTTTTACACAATACCAATAATGATATGATGATTAATTCTGCATCATCAACTCAAAAATTAAATTTTTTGGAGTTATGACGTTGTTTAAGTAAGTGAACGACTTGGAAAACAACAATAAATACATAAGATAAATAAAAAAATATAATTTAGAACTTAGAGTAAAAACTAGTTAAAAACTATCTTTTGAACATTTTATTTTAAATTAAGCACGAAACCTCAAGAGAGGAAAGTTGTTGTTTTTGATACAATTTATTTTTATTTATTTTTTGATTTTATTTTATTACAAATTTTTAAATCAGGCATTCGATGGAAACCGTTCAGTTTGTAAACGAGAATATTTGTGATGTCAATGACATTTAAAAACCAGCCCGAAATCTAAAATACAAAAAGAAATTTGTAAATAGAAATAAATGAAAAATTATCTTAAAAGTGTTAGAAATAAAAGTCCAGCCAATAATTACCCAGCAAACAATTTTCAAGTATTTTTGGTGGAAGTACTTATCAACTTAATGATTTTAACAAGGCGTGATACTAAAATAATCGAATCTTGAAAAGTAAGTACTTTTTTTATTTGCCAACTTTTTCATGTGCGTCCCTTTTCACAATGTATGATTTAGAGTTAACGTGAACTTTAACAGACAGTTCTTCATACAAAACTTGCCGTTAAAGTCCCTGTTAGCTTTTAATTGTACATTGTGAAAAGGGCCGGTAATCTATTATATCTAAAATAATCATTCTACTCATTTATCAACTTGTACATAATTTTTTTAAATTTTGTGCAATGTGATTTGTAAGCCAGTAATAAAATTTGGTAATCAGAGGAGTAAGTCATTATATGCCCAGTAGTTCTGATGGTAATGTAAAATTTTTTGCAAGGTAGTAGTGACTTACTTATATTTATTTAGCACACACTGAAGAAATATAAAAAAAAAAAAATCTTGAACCAATTGAGACCCCAAAAATCTGAAAGCTTATGATGGTAGAAGAAAAAGCCTTAGCTGAATTTTGAATTATTAGCTAAAGTTGTTGTTTGATTAATTTTTGAAGTTTTCGACTGGGGGTGGATTTTAGAACAATTTTCAAAAAAACATGTACTGAGTTTCAAGTCTATATCTCGTGAACTATTCGAGCTT
The DNA here is from genome assembly GCA_949987645.1 of Tachina grossa. Taxonomy (NCBI): domain Eukaryota; kingdom Metazoa; phylum Arthropoda; class Insecta; order Diptera; family Tachinidae; genus Tachina; species Tachina grossa. The sequence continues at coordinate 36,420,580 of OX465275.1, forward strand.
TCCTCTCTTCAGAGCAAATTTTTAGCTCTTAATTAGATCTAAAATTTTACCTTGAGATAAAATCAAAAAAGCAACAACATCTTACTCACAACAACAAAACTGTCAAAAAACGTAAAAATTCATCATAGATTTTTATTTTTGATGATGGAAAATATAAGGACATATTTTAAAATAGATACTTAGAAAAATTTCTTTCTGCAATGTATGCCGTAATATTTAAATTCCCCAAATTTATTTAATTCGAACATGCAAACAAAACAATACAAATTTTTTGACATTTGAAAGTGAACAAACCTAATGTAACTCATTTTTGTACATTTTTACTATTATTCACAAAAAAATTACTTAATAATAAAAAAAAAAAAAAAATATGCTCAAAAAAAGTGTTTTATGCGCATTCAATATGCACTAAAAACTTGAAAATATGCAGTAAAAACTCAAAAATATACTCTTAATAAAGAAATAACAAAAATTAAAAATTTTAAGAACCCCCGACTTTTTTCAGAAAAGATGTTATATCTTCTAAACGGCTGGACCGATTTTTTTCAAACATAGCTAAGAACCCTCTCGATCAAGTCATCTTTCAAACAGAAAAAACTAAATGAAAATCGGTCCAGCCGTTTGGCCTGTACCTGGACACAGACAGACACACAGATACACAGATACACAGATACACACTACAAACTTATAACACCCCTTTTTTTAGTCGGGGGTTAAAAATAAGACAAAAATAAAAATACGAAGGAAAGAAAACAATAACCAAGGCACATTTATTTCCAGGTAACATCAGGATTACAAGAACAATGAAAAAATACAACAATGAAAAAAACAACATGGCTTTTAGTTGATCCAAAATATCAAAAATAGAATTTGTTGTAAAATAATAATAATGAAAATTATTCACATAAATTTGAAAAAATTTCTTCACGACAGCTACCACTAACAAAATTTGCAACGTCGTTTAGGCACTTTTCACAAGTTTTTAATAGTTTTTTTTCATATTTTTAAATTTGTTTCAAAAGAATTTTTTTAATAAAATATTTATCACATTGAAAATTTTTTAACATTTTTTTTTGAATTTCTCTTTCGTAAACAATTTTTGAAGCTTCGAATGAACTATAATTTAAAAAAAAAAAAAATAGCTCAGCTGCGTTTCCGCTACTACCTGGTGAATGTGCCTTGACAATAACAAAATTAACAAAGAATAACTGCCGTATTATAAACAATAATTTGGGTTTGAAGCGCACGTTAAAACAAAATTGCCATAAAAATTTTGACTGAAGCAAATAACATAAATTTTTTTGATACTCGTGAAAATTTAACTTCGATTTCAAAAGAGATCACGATATCAGAATTAAAACTTCGTAACAGTATTTTGGATAAATAAGACAAGATTTTTATTTTAAATTTTTATTGAAATAAACAACAACGTATTGAGCTAGCTTTTCAAATAAAAAACGTTTCCTGCCACATCTAAGTAATCTTTTATACATTGACAATGTTCCTTTAACGTCTACTCGGGGCAGAGTCCGTCACATATAGCAAACCGAATGTTTATTCAAACTAGCGTCCATAATAACTGAGTAATATAAATATAAGAAAAATTTATATACACGTGGAACATTGCAAATTAGATTTAGGTGGTGAAAAATAAAAATAAAAATGTTGACCAACACATGAGCTTGAAGTCATATTAAAATAAAAAAATCTATCAAGTATAAAAATATGCTCTAAAAGAGTAAAATATGCTCTAAAAATTGGAAAATATGCTAAAAACATGCGTGTAAGACTTATATATGCCAAAATATGCTTTAAAGGGTAAAATATGCAAAAATATGCACTAACAAATCGATGCCAAAATTAACAAAATGTCCTGAAACGGATAAATATCTTGTCCCCGCATTAATACGTCACACAAGAAAAAACATGCAATTGCATATTTGCGATTTCCCTGATAATAATAATAATTTAATAAAATAATCATAAACAAAATTTTGTATGGAAAAATGTTTTTATGAATAAGTTCTTTTATTTTTAATTTTTAATAAGTTTTCTTAAGGCTTGCACTTAACACCATGTTACATATATTATGTACAAGGTCTCATGAGACATGCATGTCTATTTATTATTATTATAAATTTCAAATTATTATTAAACATAACGAGCTGTATGAATTACAATATTATATAAAGTAGGTTTTTAAATTTATAAAACACCCACTTTCATACGTTTTCGAAAACCGATGGAAGCGTCTGTTCCTCTAGTCAAGATTATAAAATTAACAATTTGCTTTCCTCTTATACTGCATTTACAATGCCTCAAAATCTACTAAATTCGATTTGAAATCTTTATCGAAATCTGTATCGTTTACACTAAGTTTTTTGACATTTTTTAAGATTTCATATCCAAGACAAAATTCTTTGTCTGAAATTTTTATCCAAAAAAGTGCCTACTTAGCTCATTCACACACCTTCAATAAAAAATTTTGTAGAGCGTAGCTAATTTACTCACCTTTTATATAAATATGATGTGCAGTAACAAACAAATAAATATATTAGATTTTGAGTAGATTTCCTACAAATCTACTGACAAATAAGATTTCGTTTTGTATGGGGAATCTAGCAAGAAGCAACTAGATTTAGCTCGAAATCTCATAAGTACTAGATTGCGAGGTAATGTAAATGCCCTATTATATTAAAAATTTAAAGGATAATTAATTTATTTAGTTGAACAAAAGTTTTTAATTAAATTAGTAAATTATAATATTTGCATTAATTAAAAATTTTGTACATAATTCAAGTCCTTGGCTTTGCCCGCCAAAGCAATCATGCCGGCCATTAAATACTCAGAATTCGGCACAGTTTGGCAAGATAAATCCATAGCGTCAATTGTCAATAGTATAATTAAGTTTGACATCAAAAACGTTAAAAACCCAATCAATACTTGTACCACTTGCAATATCTGAAAAAAAAAACAATTATATGCCCACGCAAGCCTTTAAAGTTTATATTTTCATTAAACATCTTACACAACACATATGCCGCAGATCCATATATGTATTTTGTTCCATAGGGCAAAGCAACAATGGCATCAGCAAATGCTTTACCTACGACTAGCATGTCATTATAGTTCTCGGGAAACGAGACACCAGTGTGACCATAAGGTGATAGCAAATATTGGCCGTAGGAATGAAAAGTTAAGTAAATTTTTATCTTATCCTTAATTGAGGTAATGTATTTGGCCAAGGCAGCACTTTCTGGCTCAGAGAAAGGTCGAGGTCCGGCAAAAGTTTCATCGCAAGAAATTACTGGACGCTCCATTATTTTCCAGCCAATGTGTATCAAAATTACGATTGGCATCGGTACCAATACACCTGCTTGATTCAATGGGTTGACGACTTTTACGCCACAAACGATTCTAGGAAATATGGGAAAATTGATTATATCAGAATCAAAACGAACAGTTCTGTTTCAAAAATGATTTTAAAGATTGATTTATTGGTAACTCTTCTTTAAATATCTTCATTCATTAGGTGAAAAATTCAAAAGTTATATCAGGCATAATATATCTACTCTAAGTTTTGGAAGCTGTGTAGCTTTTTATATGGAAAATGAATATTATTTTTGGTGCCTGTTAACATAATGTGAAATGTTTTAAGCCGGGAAGAGCAAATTTTAAATAAAAATTTATACAGAAAAAAGTATTCACCAGTTAATGTTTTCAATTAAAAATTTAATTAATTAATTAATTTGAGTGGAGAACTTAAAATTTAATTAATTTTTTAATCGATATTACAAAATTATTCATATTACTTTTTTGGTGTACAAGTTCTTTTTTTAATTTCCTTTTTTGTGACTTGAACCATAGCCACATCGTCATTCTCGTAGGACTTTCATCTACAGCCTGCAAAGACTCGCATAAAGTTTTAAAAATGTTTAAGCAGGTATAAATTTCTTAATCGGGCTTAAGTTTTGTATTTTCAATTCTTATTGAATGAAATACTTTTATTTTTATTATTTGTAATATCAATTAAAAAAATAATTAAATTTTCACCTATAAACAATTTGATGTCAGTTAAATTTTTCCACTCAAATTAATTAATATAATTAAAAATTTAATTGAATGAATTAAATTATTAATTGAAAATATTAATTGGTGAATACTTTTTTCTGTGTAATTAATATGAGTTTCTAAATAGGGAAGAAAAATTAAACTAGGCTTTATTAGCTGAGGCAAATACCGATATTTTTCTGTGCAGCCAGGCACTTCATCTACCCAAGTAAGAAAGAAATTATTCCTGATAAAAATTCACTCAACTTCAATTAAATTTAAAATATCTAAATTATTAAGCAGATAAGTTGCTAACTAGTCGAATATATATAACAGTTAAAACTCTGACTTGGGGTTATTTTCACTTTTGTAGGTGCATCTACACTGCACAATGAAGCAAATCAGTTCATCAAGAACTTCGAAGATTGCAAATATTGTCTATTGGCCATGCTGTAATACTAAAGCAATTGGTATATTCTTTAAAATAAATTTACTGGCAGCCCTCCACACTCATGCCCGGTAGAAAAATGTCACGTTTACTGAATATTAGACTGACGGATCGAATTGGCAAATGAAGTCATGAAACCTTTAATTTTTGAGGCTCCATGAAAAATCGCCCAAAACCAAATCGCCCAAAAATAAAAATGAAAAATCGCCCAAAATTTTTCCATACAAAATTTGGGTGATTTTTCATATGAAAAAACGCCCAAAAATTTTGGGCAATTTTTAATTTTTTTTCTTGGGTGATTTTTCATTTTGAAATTTTGGGCGATTTTTCATATGAAAAATGTTTCCATGAAAAATCACCCAAAACCAAGGCTCGCAAAAATAAAAATGAAAAATCGCCCAAAAATTTTTTCATACAAATTTTAAGTAATTTTTCATATGAAAAATCGCCCAAAATTGTTCATTTAAAGATTAAAGAAAAAAATACACACAAATACTATGGTGGAGAAAATCCTTAAGCCCGGCCGAAGGCCGGCAGTGCAAGAAAACTTTCTTAAGCAGGAAAACTTTGCAAGGCTGAAAATATTTATTAGGCAGCGCCGTGTCGGGAAACACCATGGTGGAGAAAATCCTTAAGCCCGGCCGAAGGCCGGCAGTGCAAGAAAACGTTCTTACGCAGGAACACTTTGCAAGGCAGAAAATATTTTAGGCAGCGCCGTGTCGGGATACACCATGGTGGAGAAAATCCTTAAGCCCGGCCGAAGGCCGGCAGTGCAAGAAAACGTTTTATTAGGCAGCGCCCTGTCGGGAAACACCATTGTGGAGAAAATCTTTGAGCCCGGCCAAAGACCGGCACTGCAAGAAGACGTTCTTAAGTAGGAAAACATTGCAAGGCAGAAAATATTTATTAGGCAACGCCCTGTCGGGAAACACCATGGTGGAGAAAACCTTTGAGCCCGGCCCAAGGCCGCCAGTGCAAAAAAACTTTCTTAAGGAGGAAAACTTTGCAAGGCAGAAAATTTTTATTAGGCAGCGCTGTGTCGAGGAACGCTATGGTGTAGAAAATTCGGGAACGAACGAACATTATTTACGCTTCTCTATAACTTTTCTTTTTTCATTTTTATATAAAAACGAAATTGCTATAGTTTTAATTTTTTTCTGGTGTTTTTTAATTTTGGGCGATATTTCATTTTTTTGGGCGATTTTTCATTTTTTTGGGTGATTTTTCATTTTGAAATTTTGGGCGATTTCTCATTTTCATTTTTGGGCGATTTGGTTTTGGGCGAGTTTTCATGGAGCAAATTTTTGAGCATAGGATGTGTTCAGCACTTGTAACTAAAGGCTTACAAGAAATGCTTTTGCGCATAACCTTACTCTTTCACTCTTTTTCGTATTTGTCTTTTCGAAAAAGGAGCCAAAGAAGTTTCCATAAAAAGAGCGTTTAATTTCCCGCATAAATAATTGCCTTAAAATTATATACAAGTTGTTAAGTAAACCTATCAAGTTCTAAAACTCAACTTAAATACTACAAAGAAGTTCAGATTTAAATTATCTAGTGCAGCGTTTAAGAACTTTCCATTTGTGTATTTTCTTTTGCTTCGGCTCATACTCCTGCTTCTGAAAATTCATGTGTCGTAGTAGAGATGTTGTGTGTTTTTTCTTTTCTTTTGATTTTGCAGTTTCAATTGCGTATTTAGTTGCTTGCTGGAAGAAATTTTGTTGTTGTTGTCTTGCTTTTATATTTGCACATATAGGAAAAAACACTCATACACACGCAAAATACACACAAACATTTCTGCTTCGTTAACTTCGTATTTATTTAAAGCAGCTGTCAGTCAAACCGAAAACTTTTCGAACATGTCTAGAGTTGAAGCTCTCTCTTCCTTTTGTATAGTTATTCGTTTATTGTGTTAACTTCAACTACGACACTTTGAAATTCAGTAGCAGAGGTGTTCATAAGCACGTTGTGATTGTGCAGTCAAACAAAAGAATGGTCTATAAAATAGCACAATTTTACGACTTTTGCTATTTCGACTGCAGTTTTTTAAATACTGCTCTAGTGCACAATTTAAGTCAAGACTTAATTTAGGCGTTTTACTTCAATTTTGATCTTCGGCATGTGTATGTATTCAAAGACTTATAATAAACTTTTATGGCAAGTATTTTTGTTAAAGGAAAAAATGTTTTTAAAGTATACCTGTTAATTAAAAAGAAAAACTGTTAAAAAATTATTCCCAAATCTCTTTCTTTCTTTTCAAAAATAATTTATATTGACGACTTACTCTTTTATGCGAATAAACAAAACCATCAACATTAAACACCGGTATTATATACCAATCGCAATTCTCAGCCAAGTTACGAACATCTTTGTTCGTGGAGGTCAACAATTGATTGATAAACCAAGTAGCGGTGGCCGAAGTGATCTATTCACGAGCATCTATATTTAATTCAATAAATATGCCAGGATTGCCGGACTTGTAGGAAATTTTAATGCCACGTATGTCACGATTCTCATAGGATTTACCGATTACGAAGCCCTCAGTGACATTTTGATGAGCTGCCAGAATGCCATTTAACCACTGTTCAATTTCGTGCAAGTCGTGATAACGCGTGCAGTCAAATTTCTCATTTTCAGCTTTCGTATTAGAAAAGCTGGCCTCTTCATCGATTAATCTGAATAATAGTTATAAATGTCAGTAGGTATATAATTCTTATCGGTACGTTATACAATAAACTGCTATTTATTGTAATCTTATTTATTGTTGGTCGTACACTTACTCCTGAGCATTGTTTATCATTAATTCGCTTTAAAGGCCATTTAATTTTATTACTCGTAGGAAATTAGCAACTTCTTGGGTCTTGACCATAACGTGAATTTCTTTGGTGGCCTCATCGTATTCCTTTTAAATGTTGTACTGCAAAATATAATAAATTAGATTAAAAATTTATTATTTGTTCAGTTTTTTCTTCTGATGTTCATAAGACTGCATTTACATACGGCAATTTAAGTTGCTTAAAATTCTTAAGGGTTTGGCTTAAATTGCTTTAAATAGCTTTTATCAAAAATTAAAAAAAAAATTATTACACAGCAATATTGTGAACAAATAAATTCTTTTTGTGAGACATTTTTGTTATGACAAGTGTCTGAAGTCCAGATTTTAAAATTTGTTAAAAAAAATTACGGTTTTTAATAATACAAAAATAGTGAATATTTTTTAAAAAATTCCCGAGAATTTAAGGAAATGAATTTTTTATTCGAGTATACATATCTACTTAAGCATAAAGTTAAAAAACCTGTGGAACGTTCAATGTAATAAGTATTCAAAATATCTATCAGGCATATTCTGTTGTAAATCATTTTAAAATGAAGTAACTTGAAGTGTTTTTCAAATTTTACTTTAAATTCGATAATAAAAGGAATTTATACATTTAATATGATATATTCTTTTTTATGATTGCAATAAAACTAATTACTTTACATAAAGAACCTTCTAATTTATGGAAACGCTATATTTGTGTGTGTGTGTGTTCTTTATGATTAACTTTTCCTTTTCAGTAATCAGCTGATATTGTTTGTCAAAATGACGTCTGTGGTTGGCAGAGCAGCAATATTTTAAAAACGTGTAACACATGACTGTTTTATTCAATTAAATTAGAATTATGAAAATCAAACTTTTTGATCTCAATAAGCCCTTGTACAAATTGATTTTGTTAAAAATAAATTATAAAAAAATTTGAGGAACTTTTGGTTTCCACCTTATTGAGTTTTGTGGTATTTTGAAGTATTTACTTGGTACCTTTGATTTCAGGTTAATAAATCGCATACATACATATATGTATGTACACAAATTTATTAAAAAATACCATGCCAGTCTTCGTTGATGCAGCTACTTTTATTAATTTCATTTGAATCACCTTATCACTTTTTGCTTGAATAAAGTCCATCACTGACAATTGAAATTTACTTTTTAAAATTTATTTGTAAACTTTATAATTATCATAACGAATTTTGCAATTGTCGCTACTTGTGTTGTTTAAACTCGCAGCGGCGGCAAACAAAACCGCCAGGGTGGCCAAACACCAAATTAAACGCATTTCGGCAGACGTTTATAATCACAAGAAGGAAAATAAACTGAATAAGTTTTGTAGAGTTAAATGCGTTTTATATCAATTCTATTTAAACCATAAACATATTGTAATCAGTCACAAGTACTCCGCTACTGAAGAAGTCATAAACTATTATCGTTTTTAAGATAATAAGTCATGGGTTGATAACACTTTACTTCTTGGAAAATTCTCATATATAAAACTTATTCGATGTTATCGTTTTGTGTTGATATGTGATGGGACGGGACTTGAAGTAAATCTATGTGTAAATGTATAAGCAGAAACTTTAAAGATATCGGGCCATAACCATAGTCATAGAATAAAGTCGGTTCGTTTTAGAAACAACTTAAAATTAAAAACCTGTTCTTAAATATTTTTCTACTATAGTCAAAAACAAAGTGTGTGTTAAGTTGAACCGACTTTAACTGGGTGCCACAGTAAATATTGGAAATTTTTCATATGATAAAAAACAAAATATAAGGAAGTGGCATCTCTGTCTCTCAACTCTCTCATCTCTCTCTCATCGGACATTGTGTTATGAAAAAGGGTTGAGTTTAAGAACAAGATAAAATAGTTAAAACAACCGAACATAAAAATATATTAACAAATAATTAATATAGAGAAAATTAAAAAGTTGTTAGTATTTTGTATTATTTTAATACAATAAACTCTTCAATGATTGGATTATAAATTGTTTATAGGAACAAAAGAAGCCAAGCCATAGAAAGTCATACATACATACATATGTGTTCTCTTTTATTTTAATGTGTTTTGTGTTGAACTAAAGAGCCAGAGTCGATGCTAATCTAGTTAAAAATAACTTCAGCATGTTCTAACTTTAGAACCGACTTTTTCCTTTAAAGTGCAGTTTTTCTCGTCTATGGTAGGTCAAAAGTACATGTTTTAAAAAAGTGCATTCTAAAACTAAAAAAATAGACTTTTTTGTTAACTATGGTTATGGCCCATCATATCGAGCCATAACCACTAAAATATGTTTAGTGACACATTTTTTGGACTTCGGTTTTTGACGGAAATCGACTGTTTACGATCGCAAATAATCGATTTTGGTCAAAAATTTAAATTTGAAAATTATGTCGCTTAAGCTATTTTGGCGGTTATGGCACGATATAATAAAAAACGATTGTGTCATGTCTCACGTAAAATAGTTATGCAATTTTGTTTTAAGCACTATTCATTAAAATAGTTTGAAAATTAAATTGCAATTAATTCAATTTATATTTAGCATTAAGACAAATTTATTTAAGATGTTACTTGTCACATATTTAAAATATTTATACAAATCAATCTAACGAATAGAAAAGCATAAAAAAATTAAAAAATACAATATTGTCTAATTAGACAAATATATACAAAAAATAATGTTAAGGTACCACTTTAGAAATTAAATATGTGTTTCAAATTACCGTTATGTTGTAGGACTCCGTGGCGCAACGGTAGCGCGTCTGACTCCAGATCAGAAGGTTGCGTGTTCAAATCACGTCGGGGTCAAAACTAGTTTTTTTAATCAAAAAACATCTCAATGTATTTTCATGTTGTCCTATTGTAAATTAACCCATTGGTGGAGGGAGAAAATTGTTAAATTTTTTACAAAATTAATATAATAAGTACACACATATTCGAGAGAATTTTTTAAAAGATTCCCAAGAGACAAAGGGCTGAATCGAAGCATTACATTTTATACTACTTAAAATAATAAATGTGATACCGTTACTGTCTTGAGAAGAGTATTTTAGAGATTCCTTAACTTGACATTTGACTCATTAATCATTGCACAATTTCTTATATCACCGAAATTTTTTTCATACATATAGTTTGACTCATTCTAGTATTTAAAGGCGGTTAATCACCTGCACAAATAAACAAACATCGGGAACAACAACAACGTTATCATCTTATCGCGAATAAAAGGTGATCGGTTTATCACGTGGATGTCATATTTCCATACAGAAAAACGAAATTCCATTGAAAAAGTTTTTTTTTTATTTTTTTTTTTTATTTTTCAACACTTTGCAACCCTCATATCATGAAAAAATATTATTGACCCCGACGTGATTTGAACACGCAACCTTCTGATCTGGAGTCAGACGCGCTACCGTTGCGCCACGGAGTCATGCAAATGAGCATCTACGTTATTAGATTTTTCCCAAACATATCTTGTGGCGGTATAATATAACAACTTTGCGTACAGTGCTAACAGGAATACTGAAATCGACATAATATCTTCATCCCATTAAGCAAAGTCTCAATCTTCTTTCAAAGATTTTTAAATATTTTTGTGTGCAAGCATATTTACAACATATGGTCGACATCAAGCTCTTTTGCTCCGCGGAGTACATAACGTTACACACTAACCAAGACCTTATTAAATTTCCTAATATAAACAGCATACTTTAAGGAGTTAAATTCAAATACATAATGCTATCAAATACAGTGATGCCAGAAAATCTTGGCTCAAAGACGCAATATAGAGACAGAAGTAACAGTGAGATTACACGAGACATAAGTTTGGAAATTTTTGTGTTGGCAATTGTCAAAATTTGTTGCTAACACAAAAAATGACTGTGTAAACGGTAAATGTTAGTGTTCGAACACATGTTTGGAAAAAATTGCTCAAACACAAGTCTGAGCAATTATGTTAGGACACAAGCTGTCAAAATTACATTTTTCGTAGAAAATAAGGGCGGGAAACTAGAAATAATAAGTTTATTACAAAAAAAAAAAAAAAAAAAAAAAAAAAAACCAAGCAGAAGCACAAAATATATGGTCTGTTGCAGAATTATTAAAAAATCAAAACGTAAAACTCGCACTTTTTATGCATACGACAATCTAAATTTTGAGTTTTAACATTATGCGTCTAGCCACCCCTTAAAATAAGTTTGAACACAAACTTTTTTGTGAAGTCTTTCTGCCGACGTTATTTCTTATGTTCAGAAATAAAAATTGCTCGTCTATTCGTACTGTAATCGTAAAGACATAGACACCACAATATTATTAAATACCTTAAAGCTATTATTCTTATTAGCACTTTGCTCTACAGTAGTCGATAAGTCGGGCAAAAAAATATGTGGAATACTTAATCTTGAAGTATGTACATATGTATATACATACATATATGTATGTAAAAGTAAGCAAATATGTGTTGAAGATATTTGTAAAATTATATATTGGTCAAACAGCATATACATATGTGTCCATAATTACGAAAGCGGCTTAGACCATATGCATTTTTGCTTCGAATGTTTTTAAGATAATATGATTCTAGATATTATCGTAGGAGGGAAAATTAGATAAATGTATGGTAACACATCTTAATTATTTTAGCACAATAAATGGAAATATCTGAAATGGTATATATGTATGTACATTAATGGATAACAAAATATAAAATCGACAAAGAATCAGATATGTATTAAAAAAATCTCCAAAATGCAAACAATGCACCCCGTCTGGCAACACTGATTAGGTAGTATAAACATTTAAGCTAGAATCAGCTGCATATTTTTATGCGTTATGTTGAAATGTTGTATATAACAAGAGAAACTAGTGCCGAACAATGTTGCCAGGTAACTACAACTTATACGTTCTGTGTGTGCATCTATAAGTAAAGTTATTTTTTTCGTTGTTAAATTTTTGGAAGCGAAGCCATTTCACAATTTTTTTGTTTTCTAGCAAAATAGAAATGCTAGTAAATGTGAAACAAGCCGTCCGAGCTTCCTTTGTTTTCTACATCTCAGTAACGACATACACATCTCCCAGATTCTCCTGTTTAACGCTCTCCTACACCGCATTGGAAGAAAATAATTTAAATTTCGACAGCCAAATCTAAAGAAGAGAAATTGAGCTAGAAAGAAAAAATATTTATTTGCTAATACTGATAAACTCAAATGTTGCAAAAATCTAAAGTATCAAGAAAATTCCTGCTGTTGTGCTGCCAGCCTGGTCAACGGCTGATAAGAATTTTATATAAATAACTTAGAAAAATGCAATAATAAATTGATTAAAATGAAAACATAAACAAATATATAATAATAACTTAAATGATTAGGAAGGTTTCATTACAAAAACAAACAAAAATATCATTTATAAATAAAAATTGTTAATCTCGCTCAAATATTCTTTGTACAAGTAAATAATTTGAAAATAATTTTAGAAACAATTATTACCTTTATTCTACTTCATTGCAAGAAACAATGGCTCAAACTGCAATTTTAGCCACTATCGATAAGTCACAATAAAAAAGAGCACTGCGAAAATTAGGTATACATACATGTCTCTGTCTACAATTTGCAAATATACATACAGGGTGGGCCAAAAGAAACCAAGGGGTGTAAAAGTTTAATAACTTTTTTGTTTATTAACTTTTTTTATTTTTTCTTTCAGATTATATAATATACAAAATGGAAATTTTTTTACACTAAGTATGAAAAATTATGTCTCTTAAATGACCACCGTTTTCAGCTTCGCACTGATGGGCTCTTTTTAGAGTATTTTCCATAACATCTTTCAAAACTTGTGGCTGTAGCGTTCGAATTTCTGCAACAATGTTTGCCTTGAGTTCAAGGATTGTCTCTGGCTTGTTCACATACACTCGCTCCTTCAAAAAACCCCAAAGAAAATAGTCGGGTGCTGTCAAATCTGGCGATGGCGCTGGCCAAATAATTTTCGAATTTCGAGAAATTATTCGCTCTCCAAAAATTTGACTTAAAAGTGCCATTGTGTCTCGGGCAGTATGGGCAGTGGCTCCGTCCTGCTGAAACCACATACCAGGTCTGTTTTCAAGAGCAGGACGTAAAAAATTTTCTATCATAAACCGATACCGCTCTCCATTTACGGTTACAGCACTTCCATCTTCATTCTCGAAGAAGTAGGGCCCAATGACATTTTCAGATGTGATCCCACACCATACTGTACACCTGATGGGGTGCAATTGGCGTTGATGAATGGCTCTTGGATTTTGAGAACCCCAGAACCTACAGTTCTGCTTATTAACAAAGCCATTAAAATGAAAATGAGCTTCATCACTCATAATCAAATTTTCAATAAAGTTGATTTCATTTATTCATTTCTTATTTTCTGATTTTCATTTATTATTTTCATTCATTATAAATTCTCCAAGTGTTGTCTATATAATCTGAAAGAAAAAATAAAAAAAAAATTAATAAACAAAAAAGTTATTAAACTTTTACACCCCTTGGTTTCTTTTGGCCCACCCTGTACATGCACTAAGTTTCTTCAGTATAATCAGCTAAACTGAGTTATTTTCAGTTCACACCAGAACTCTGTTTTCATAAGCAAAATCTAAAAGCCATAAAAATAGTTTAACCAATTGATAACCAGTCATTGTTAACAGCTGAATGTTACTGTTGTCAAACATTTAATTTAATGGGGTTTCATTAGAACGAAACTTGGCTATGACGAACTCTATTATGTGATTTGCAATTTGGAAAAATTAATGTTACACAATATTCAAAAGACAACTACTTTTAAATTTTTAAATGGTTTGCAGAGTATTCGTAATAAGTTTGTTATGTACAAGTGTTACCGCTCTATAATAATGCACAATCAAATTTCAATTTATTTTTACAGGGCAATGTTTATGTTTTAAGTAAAAAACAAGTGAAAGCAGCAACTTATTCCAGTGTAATTGACGATGAAATAAAAACTATTTCTGGAATAAAAAAATATTTTTTGATGAGTTAAGTACATTTTTATATATGTGAATTTTTACGAGAAAAGGGACATAGTGTGAAATCGATAAAAATGAGAAAAACATTAAAATTTTATTTTTTAAATGCGTTTTTCTGAAAACCTTATTTTCACACACTAGGTCCCTTTCCTCGGAGAAGGTCAATATATAAAAAAATTGAATAACAATATATGCAGCACATATCGAGCCTTTTTTCCAATTTTATCGTAAGCGACATGTTATAGAAAATATACTTTTTATTGAAATTAAAATTTTATGGGCCTATCCATAGTTTCGAATTATCAAAATGCCAAAATTGTTGATAACTTTTAATATACGTACTGTAAAATTTTATCGTATGCAACAATTTACATACAAAAACATATTTGAATATTAAAAAAAATTCTTATCAAAAATTTAATTTTTGTCGCTTACGATTAAATCGAAAATAAGGCTCGATATAATATTGTTTTATTAGACTGTATTTAATATTTCATTTTGTGCCCATTTATATAGCCTGGCAACACTAATGCTACTTGTATTTGCAAGATCACACACCGGCCACTTTCCAAAAAACTCAGAACTAATTAATAATTAAGAGCGGAAATCAGAATTCCTAATGAAATTCAGTTTTTATTGCAAAAAAAAAAAACAGAGCAAACAATAAATACAATAATGTCTTTGATCATCCTAATTGAAACATAAAACTATGAGATCTCGTATCAGCTAATCAAAAATCAAAATCGACTGATGATGTGAAGAAGATTTCAGTTTAGCTACGAAAGTGTACGGCAGCACATGCACATTTAGCAAATATGCTGCGCGAGTTAATTTTTGCAATTTTGAATTTGCTTTTTATTATTAATGGCACTCATATGACCAAACACTGGGATGATAACAGCGAATTGGATGTAAGAAAATGTGTGCAATAAACAAAAGAAATTTACAACTTTATAGTTTTTGCAGATTTTTAAAGAATCCGAAGGACCGATGTTGAATAGATCTTCACAGAGACCCACAAGTCAAAGGTAATATTTGTTCTTTTCTATAAATGCGAGAGAAAATCTCTTTCGAGACAAAAAACTAAAATTTATTTTTGTTTGTAAAGGTAAAATTAGTAAAATCGTATCATTCTACATTACAGCTTGCCGTATCGTTCAACTTTGTGCACAAGTTATAGAAAATGTAATAGTTTGCACAGCACATTTTTTTTTGTCTGGCATTAAATGCGGCGTTTTTGACATTTGCTACAGAAAAATCTGTTTTCTGCAGATTCCTACGTCAACAGTGCTACCACCACATATTTTATAACTAGTAACATACATTGTATATGCTACGGTTTTTGTCAGCTGACACGCAACATCACTATACGATTTTACTAATTCTACCTTAAGCCCTGATTCACACAAGTCAGGTCTGACTCGTCAAGTCTTGAGTTTTTATGAGAGAGAGAGAGAGAGAGGAAAAGAGAATGGAGAGGGATACAGACTTGACCGTACCAGTCAAGTTTGCTTTTTCGTTTTGTTTTCTCATTCGTAATACTCTACGACAACGCAAAGTGATGGAACTTGATGAAACAAACTTGACGGCAAAACCTGATCAGTTAAACCTGATGTGTGTGAATCAGGGCTAATCAAAATAATACAAATTAATTTTTTCCGCTTTTAGAGACACATCCATACAAATATTTAATTTTATTATAAAAACATACATATCTATCTATATATATATTCTTACATACTTTCAGCTACTATTCCCTAATAGCACCCGGACTTCTTAGATCGAATCGCAAATACAGCGCCGTCGTCAGCCTCCACAATGCCATTGAACCATGCTTTATGACCATCTCAATTATTGGTGAATTATTTAATGCAACCGAAAATGTGAATCTACATCCACTCAAGTCTAAACTTGTGGATTTTTATCCAGCCAAATTAAACTATGGAAATTACATATTACGGGCCGAAGGTGTTTCTGGTTGCAGTTTTAGCCAAGAAAAACGATTATTGGCCGAAAGTGATGATGGACCCAAGATCTACATACAAACAGATAAGGCGGTCTACAAACCAGAAGATTTAATACAATTCCGGGTTCTATTTCTAGATGAGCACACAAGGCCCTTAGTTATTAATGAACCCATACGTGTTGATATATTGGTAAGTACGGAGAAATGATTTTCATTTAATAAATAAAGCCTTTAATGCACGACAAATTTCAACATCTTGGTTGCATTTTTTAATTAAGTAGCCGTGATTATATACATTCCGTCAAATCTTGATATTATTTTTCATCATCACAAGTGTAAACATGTGAATGTCTAGATATGCATATCAGAGAAAGACAAAAGGTCTTAAGTAGTCTTTGAGTGTTGGC
This sequence comes from Tachina grossa, assembly GCA_949987645.1. Taxonomy (NCBI): domain Eukaryota; kingdom Metazoa; phylum Arthropoda; class Insecta; order Diptera; family Tachinidae; genus Tachina; species Tachina grossa. The sequence continues at coordinate 36,437,264 of OX465275.1, forward strand.
CGTCAAACAGCTATGAATGCGTGTAGCTAAAAATAGAAAATGCAAACACACGCATTAGTTTTAAATTGAATACGTATAAACATCCAACAACTATGTTTATACAAATTTTTTAAATTACGCAGCACAAGCTATATCAACTAAAATTTATAGACTGTGTGAGCTCAACCACACGCATGAATATAAAAATATTCTGAATATAAATCCACTACAAATGAGTGCATACTAGTGTTGTCATTCGAACAAAAATTATACGAATATTCGAACAATTTTTTATCATATTTGTTCGAACGAAAAAAAATTTTTAATTTAGAATAAAAAATTATTCGAATCATTATTGTCGAATATTCGAATATTCGAACAATTTCCTTAACTACTTGTATAAAAAGATTTTTTTGGTTATCTGCGGTTTTTAAATGATTTTTTCCAAAAATATTAATAACATATTAAAAATGTTTGTAAATGTGTGTAAATACCTAGACTTTTTAACTAATTTCGTTTCAGTTTTTAACTCCTGACAAAAAAAGGGGTGTTATAAGTTTGTATGTAGTTTGTGTCTGTGTATCTATTTGTATGTACGAGTCGACGTACAGACCAAACGGTTGGACCGATTTGATTTAGTTTTCTTGTTTGAGGGTAGCATTGGCTAAAGAAGTTAGCACGTTGACTACAAAAACGAAGGTTTTAGGATCGAGCCCGCTATCTGACAGTCATTAAATAACAACACCACGCATTTTTCTGATGTGCATTACTGTTTCTTTCTATCAGTTGTTGTAGAAAAGTTCAAGTGATGAAGGCATAGTCACTGGTCACTGAACTATACCGACTTCAAGAGGTACTAATCCTAATGTAACACCAGATCACCACCCTTCGTTGTGTAGCAGAATCATCGGCGAAGTAAAATAACTACTAAACTGCTACTAAACACAGCTTCAAACAAATTAATACGACTCACTAACGCCAGAGGCGCTACAGCACTACATTATTAAAAAAAAAACGTGCAAAAAGCAAGGCTGTAAAAAAGGAGCATTCCTCTATCTATTCCTTCACCACCTATGTTTTCTGTTACTATCCCTTTCCTTATAATAGTAGTAGGCAATCATTGCCTGATTGTTACTTCTCTTTAAAAATAAAATAAAAAATGACTTGTTCGAGAGTGTTCTTAGCTATGTTTAAAGAAAATCTGTCCAGCCATTTAGAATATATCACATTTTTTAGATATATTCTGTTGATCTGCGTGTCTTTGACGCCGTAGCTCCCCAGCGTCTTGACTGATTTTAATTTTGCTTTGTTTTCGTTTGAATGGTGACATGATCGTATATCTTCTAATTTATACTAGAAGAAAACCGGTCTAGTCGATTGGAGTTTATCAAAATTTTTTATTTAATATTTTATTTTTTATGATTCTGTTACTTCAATAGTATAAGTGGAACATAGAGTTCTTATCTATGCCACAGCGTCAACTGCGGCAAAGGTTCTTAAAAGTTCTTTAAAGTTTTGTTATTAATATTCCTAAATTTGTTATTGAAATTATTTGTTTTTCTTGTTTAATGAAATATTTTTCGTTTGTTAATAAAAAAAAATTAATCTAATACACATACGTGTCGTTTTTTGCAAACTTTTTTAAGATTATTCGAATATATTTTTTTATTCTTTGTTCGTTCGAATATTCGAACAAAAGTTCAAAATTATTCGTCTGTTCGAACAAGAAAAAAATTATGAAATTTCATTCGAACAAACATAAAAGATGAATAATTAACAACACTAGTGCATACACAGGGCTATTTTATTTACACACACATATAAAGCATGTTTTCAAATAGCCACACACACACATTTTACATTCCATTTTATGTACACAAACCCAGCTAGAATTTTGTATCATAATCGAATCTTTTTGGAATCAGCTTGACGGGAAAAATAACCGCATATGAGCTCATTTCTCGATCATAAATGATACTCCCGTTGTGAGAAAATGGTATCCCAGAGAATAATTTATGATGCGATTTGCTGATTAGTTTTTGAGCAATTTTCTGGTAGTATTTAAATAATTGGTTTTCTTTTTGCGGCTTCTTTTTCACTTTGTTCCTCTATGTTCAAGAAATAATTATTTTATCATACAGATGTGTTCAAATGTAATTGAACATAATTTTAAGATTCTTTTAGTTCATAGAAATAAAAATAAGTTTCGTTCTAAGTGCTAAGTCTAAATTACGGTTTACAAATATAATTTCGTTTAGGTTTTATTTTATCAGCTTATACACATCTTATTTGTTTAGGCTACATACATTTTATGATACACATTATATGCACACATGCTTAAGCATAGTTTTATCGCCACCAATTTCTGGTTTCAACTTATGTATTGTTACGTTTTTCTCTCTATAAAAACGCTTTTCCGTAGATCCGAAGATTTGCAAATGAATACAAGAGCCGAGTGTAGTGATTAGGGTTAAGAATGATACAAGTTTTATTTACAAATACACTTAAACTAAATTAATCAAGAGCTTAAATATACTAATACAACTTAAACTACTGAATTACACACATATATTCACAACTGGTTACCACTGCGACTTCCTCGCTGTAGTTTACGCACGTTTCTTAGCTTGCTGCGCAAGTATTCACGTGACACCTCTTTGTCTGCTGCGCGTCACTTACGAGACTCACTCTGCCGTCACTCACAGTTGATACACCAATACCTCTTTGTCTGCTGCTTTTCACACACGGCACTCACTCTGCCGACACTTACAGTTGATACACCAATAAAGACTCACTGGCTTTACTTACACCCTTATACACGTCTATTCGCTGCGCTGTTTCCTTTACTCCAGTCGACACGATAGACTCCACAATAATCTCAATTCCACGACAGACTATTATTAATTCACAACTTAATTATCAACTGACTAACGAGTTCTTAACTTCACTACTTTCTGATTAGCACTAACTATAACTGTTCGCGACTGACTTACAACTGCAACAAACTCTCTCATTGGATGCGTCACCTCTATTTATATTTCACAGAAATTCCACTAGAAGTTTCAAGCAATGTCTAGACGATCATTATCATCTTATATGATGCCTAATTAAGTTCATGTGGTAACTATGTACATACATGTGTATATGCGTACGTGTGTACATCATTAACTAAGCAACACACGGTGGTTGTTTATCTTTTGCTTTTCGTTTGAATTGGCATGTATGTATGTGTACAAATATGTGAATCTTCTTAATAAGCAGACGTTTTTTTGTTGTTGTTGCTTTTGCTTGTTTAATCAAGCTAGGCATGCTTATTTAGTTGTTGGCTACTTTCTAGACTATTCTTTGCTTTGACCCTGTAGGAATATTTTCGCGTAGCATTTACATTAACCCTGTTGGAATATTTTTGGTTTGTATTTACTTAGGCTAGTTATAAATATTCAAAAATAATATGAAAATAACCCTGAAAAATATATGAAAGCAATTAGATAAGAAATGAGTTCTATATTAGATTTAAGATTTTCATCGTTAGTATTTAAGCAGAAATATTTTAAAAATAAATCAGTGTCTTACAAACATTCAACCTGTTAAATAGTTTAGTTTAACAAGATGAATCATAAGTGAATCCTTTTTCAATCACCCAAGTGATAAATCCGTTTTTAATCATCAGAACTGATCTAAGGAGAATCATAAAGAGATTTTTGCAAAAAATTATCACCCAAATGCTAGCTGGGAATGATTGTATGCGTTCGCGAATGATAAATAAATATTCTGAGTATGGCTGTATTAAACATTGGCTGACTGATTAAACATTCATAGCCTGTGTATAAACATACCCAAACTATAAGTATGAGAGAAATTCAATTAGTGCATTTTTATTTTTAGTTGTAGTATATTTAAGGTTTTTTTTTGCATAATCGAAGTAGAGAAACTCTTGTATGTTGGAATCGATTTTATTCATAGTTGTTTGAGAGAAATTATTTAAGCGTTTTAAAATTATGCACAGTTGCCAAAGTTAAGACTATTTACTTATAATCAGAAATAATTTCTTATTCGGGCTAAAGTTCAGTAATTTTAATTCTTATTGCATGAAATATTTTTATTAATTAATGTGAGTTTCTAAAGAAGAGAAGAACAATTAAAGTTATTAGCTGGGGGGAAGTACAGATATTTTTCTGTTACGCACTTCATCAGCACCCTAGTCTATCTACTTGGGTGGAGATTGTTATTAACACCAGCTATTTAACGTAGATTTTAATGAAATGGAATAAGAGAAATGATTGTTGTGTATACAATTACTGTGATTTACCTTTGGTAAATACATTTGTAAGTATCACTATTCATTTTCTATTTTTATATTTTTTCATTTAGGTTAGCACGAACTTCACTAAATTTCAAATAAATCTAAAAATATCTCACTATTTATTTATGCTTAAGTTTTATGATGACAAGTCTAAAAAAAAATTTTAAATCTATTTATATATAAAATCGTAGTTTGTGTTTGTTCCTAACGCATGATCTCTGCAACTACATATAAGAGCTGTGGAGATGAAATTTTCAACACATGTTCGAATCAATACCCGATAGGTTTTCGTTCTGTTTTTAACACAACAAGTGAACACCGGGTGGAGTAATTTGGATTTAAAAATAAATTATTGAGGGTACGACAAAGTTTGTCGGGCGCATCTAGTATGGTTATAAAATCAATTAAAAAATTTCAATAATAATAATTTCAATTATTTCTTGATATCTTGTTTTTATTTTCTTTGCATTGAGTAAATAATAGTTCAATTCATGCGGAAGTAAAAACTCTAATAATTTATTCTACATGTATTTAAAGTTTAGTTCATCACAACAGGGGTCTAATCGTCGGTTTCGATAACGAGCTGATTTGTTCACGTGTTTTCAGTTTGAGATTATGGCATTCGATATCGAACCATATTATTGTATTGTTCGATAGCGAATGATGCAACCTCAAACTCAATAACGTGATCGAATCAGCTCGTTATCGAAAGCGACAATTAGACCACAGTTTTCTGAATTTTCTCTAGCCTAGAAAATCGAAAACATGGAAATTATTTAATTTTAGGATGCAAAAGATAATATTGTAAAGACCTTCAAGGATATTCAGTTTACAACCGGAGTCTACACCAACAATTTCCTACTATCCGAAAGTCCTCTAATGGGCTCTTGGTCCATCAAAGTATCTGTTAGTGGAAAATACTCCTACAGCCGTTCAAAAACCATTAAAGTTGAAAAATATGTTCTACCAAAATTTAGTGTACACATCAAAACTCCCAAGCATGCGGTTAAAGGTGATGCTTTCATAAAGGCCATAATATATGGAAAATACACCTTTGGCAAATATGTACAAGGCGTTGTGACTGTGCAATTATGGGATCAGTTCAAAAAGAAAATGTTCCAAGAGAAAAAGATCGATGTGAGAACAATGGCAGGTGTGGAACTTAACTTAGCAAATATAAATGTTTTCACTAGAGAGGAACTTCTGAATCTGGTAGTAACACTAAAGGAAAACTTTACTGGTATTACGCAAAAAGAGTCTATGGAAATCATCATGCACAGTGATCGCTACAACATTTATGCAAACGATGACGATTTTGAATTTAAAGGATTAGAGCCTTACCGTTTGAAAGCACATGTAGAACACTGGAATGGTGCTGCCGTTGTGGACAGTAAAACACCCGTTACACTCATACATGGCGATGTAACTTATGAATCATACTTGGATGCTAATGGTGTGGCAAATTTCGAATTCGAAAGTAAGCCAACTGGTAGATATTTGTTATACTTTAAGGAATCCAGTTTCTCCTTACCGAATTTCTTTGCCAGTAGAAGAGAAGACAAAAGCACTGTTTACTATTGCCGCATGAAGTTAGTTGGTGAGAGGTAAGCTAAAAAAAAGAAAAAAAAAAAGAAAAGTTTACTATTTTTAATCCAGATTACAGTTGGGAGCTCCGGTAAAAATATTAGTCAGCTCTAGCGAAGATATACCTCATCTGGTGTATACAATTGTTGGACATGGAAACATTGTACGCATGCAACATATAAAATTGCCACCTAGACAAACATCATATACAATCTACCTAAAGCCCACAATTGAAATGATACCCATATCATATATTCATGTTCACTACTCGGCAAAGGGCATCTTTCGAAGCAATGAAATGGAATTGGTCTTTCCCAAAAAATTTGAGAACAAGGTTAATACTTCTAACTTCTTTCTTTTATTAATTTACTTAACTATACATATTTTTATTATTTTAAAGGTTTCTTTAGCAGCTCCTAAGGAAGCCAAACCGGGGCAAGATATAACTTTGGAATTGAATGCCCAACCCCAATCAATTGTGGGCATTTTAGCTGTAGATTTGGGAGTTCATTTGCTAGATCCCTCATACGATTTGCAACGGGAAGTTATATTTAATGAGATGCAGCAAGATAAGTCTCACATATATTCACAATATATCGAAGATGGAGAGTTTCTGCAGTGTGGCCTTATTGTCTTGACAAATATTAAACGTGAATTGGAAGAAATAAGACGTAAGTAAAGCTATTCTGAAGGTAGCATTGGAGTTTTTTCTAAACTATTTTGGATTTATAAAAGGTTTATGAAATGAATTCACATTCAAAACTTATTTCATAAATCACTTATAAGAAATGTTTTTTTTTATTAAGTGTTTAAAAAACAATTTTGTATTGAAATCTGTTTTATAAATCTTTCTTTATTCTTTAAAATATAAAATAAAATTATTATGAAAATTTATCGAAAGTTTTACCAAATTTTTTAAAGGCTTTTTTAAACTCACTGTTTTCAATAGCTTATCACAATAAAAAAAAAAACACTTATAAGGCCGGGTTTCCATGTGTATGCCATGTGCCACAAAAGCGTAAAAAAAGCGTAACCACTAATTAGTAATGAAAAACAGTATAATTCAGACAGGTATCTTTTAAATTAAACAGTTTCATACACATAAGTAATAGACAATTTTGTAGGATCCAACATGATTGGAAACTATTTAAATTCATAAATATATGTCTGAATCAAACAGTTTTTCTTTAGTAATTAGTTGGTTACGTTTTTTTGGGCAAATGACATACAAGAAATGCCAGATGTAAAACTCATCTTATCATCGGTTTAGGTTATTAGCCTTTTTGTAATATATAACGTTTTAATAACTTTCGAAAGAGGGAGAGGCTTTACCCCAGTAGATAGACATGGCTGCAGATGAAGTGCATGGCTGCACAGAAAAATATCGGTATTTCCCCCAGCTAATAAAGTCTAGTTTAATTTTTCTTCTCTTCTTTAGAAACTCACCTTAATAAATAAAACTATTTTATGCAATAAAAATTGAAATTAATGAACTTAAGCCCGATTAAGAAATTCTTTATGACTAAAATTCACTATAGTTCAATTAAATTTAAAATGTCTCATATAATTTAAAATTTGAAATATGTTGACAGTTTTTTGTCTCTCCTGTAAACCTTGGTTGAATTGATTTATTAGGTTTAAATTCTAAGCCGACAATATGTATATGAGGCATCATTATTCGTGAAGCGGACAACTGAAAAAAAATTATTTCCGGAATTTTCCTATTTTTGGCATATATTTGTTCCATTAGTCATGCATGTTCATGCCAAACTTTTTTTTTGTCGAATTAGTTTGCGCTAAAGTGTTGCTGTTTTTTAAAAATAGTTTCTTAAAATTGTTTTGAACTAAAAAATTCAAAAAGAGCTAAGTATTGTATTATCTGCCAGATAGAAGTTTTAGGGCCGTATCCAAAAAAAATTAATTTGAACTTCAAGTACTCTTTTGTCAAAATTTGTATGGAAATTTTGTATCAAATAATTTTTTTTGGATACGGCCATTAGTCTTTGCAATTAATGTAAAGCTTCATCGGCAGAAATCAAAGCGAATAAGAAGCGATAAGATTACTTTTACAATATGGGGTATTCGAATATTTACCGATAGTCTAATGTCTATCGATTATTTATAAGATCACAAATTTAGTCTACGAATGTTGGAAGCCTGGTTGTCCCAATAGCGAAATATTAGATAACTGGCAATATAATAGTGGATGGGCGGACTAAGGTTGAAACTCAAGTAGCAGTTTTTAATACTGGTTGCAGTCCCGCTGAAATGCTGCAAGCAACAAGCTTACAACAGGAAGTTTTCAAGGTTATTTCTTCAAACTGCAACATCAGTATAATTTCAGGAGTCTTATCATCCTGAAAGTCAGGTAGAGTTATTTTCAGAATGCTCCACACGCCAAAAAATTAATAATGACACAATAGAATGGCTTCTGTACAAACAACACTTATAATGGAGAGGGGGAAGAGAAGGAAAAGTAGGATGATGAAGATGGGGAGGTGGAGGGTAAAGATGAAGGAAAATATGAGGTGAAAGGGGATGGAAAAGAGGAGGAGGAGGAGGAGGATGGGGATTAAGAGGAGGATGACGAGGGCGTGAAGGAGGAGGTTAAAATATTACAGTCCTTCTCTGTCGGTGCCATTTTTCATGGCACTCTTTTTTTTTAATAATGCAGAGTTGAAGCACCTCTGGTGTAATTGAGGCTTATTTAATTTTTGAAGCTGTGTTTTAGTAGCAATGTTATTGGTTGTTTTACTTCGCTGTAGATTCTGCTACACAAAGAAGGAGGGCGCTCTGATGTTACATTAGGATTAGTATCTGCTGAAGTCGGTATAGTTCAGTGACCAGTGACTATGCTTTCATCACTTGAACTTTCCTAAAACATCTGATACAAAGGTACACTAATGCACATTAGAAAAATATGTGGTGCTGTTATTTAATGACTTTTGATACCGGGCTCGAACCCAGGACCTTTGGTTTTGTAGTTAACGTGCTAACTTCTTCAGCCAACGCTACCCTCTGACTCCGAGCAATCTAGCAAAAATAGTAGATAGAGGCGTGGGTAGGCTTGGCTCGTTTATACAAAACACAGGTTGGCTAAGCACTAAGAAAATGTGTTGATACAGGATATTTGCATTTTTTATGATTCTCTAGTGTCTACGTAACGTACTCGTAACAGAGTCTGGTTTTGTAAAATTGTTAACTTATGTCACACAAGATTTCACCAAATATTATTTACCTTTCTTTAGCTATTCGTTATTTTTTTTTAAAGCAGATATATAGCTGACAAATGCTCGTTGTAGCAGTTTAAAGGACCAAATATACATACATACATTTGATTTTATTTAAGTGCCTCTCTTTTCTTTTAGCACAAAAGCCAATACGTGAAAGCGGTGAAGGTGACCAAAACTTTAGAACTCAATTCCCAGAAGTATGGATTTTTCAAAATATTCAAGTGTAAGTAAAAATATTGTGAACTATAACGAAATTTTTCCTTAACAATTTTATCTTTCGCAGTAATTCTACAACTACAAAATTGTCTTACAAGCTACCTGACTCCATTACCTCTTGGCGCATAACAGCTTTTTCTGTAAATGACAAAACAGGACTGGGCATAGTTAATGGGCCCACTGATGTGATTGCTATAAAACCCTTTTTCATTTCTCTTAATCTACCCTATTCTGTGAAATGGGGTGAAATTTTGGCCATACCTGTATTGGTATTCAACTACGATCCTCAATCTCTGGCCAGCATTGTAACAATGCGCAATGATGACAACGATTTTGAGTTCATGGAATCAAACGAAGATGGTACTGAGAAATCTAAAGACCAAGAGAAAAAAATTGCTGAATCGATTATTCCCTCAAATGATGTTCGAGCATTTTCATTTTATATAAAACCCCTGAAAGTAGGTCAAATAAATCTACGTATAATGGCCTCTAATAAACTTTACACAGATGCACTCCAACAACAGCTCAAGGTAGAGCCAGAGGGTATAAGTAAAAATGTCAATCAGGCAGTTTATGTTAATTCAAACAATGGTACTACAAATACTTCAACTTCGCTGCGTATTGATATACCCCCCAACGTAGAATCATCAACAAATGAAGTTTCTTTAACTGTTGGTGGTGATTACATAGTGCCAGCTCTGGATAATTTAGAAAATTTAGTTGAAATGCCCACGGGTTGTGGTGAACAGAATATGATTCATTTTGCTCCCAATATTTTGATTTTGCAATATTTGAAAACAAACGGTGAATACGCGAAACAAAAGGAGTTTGTTGACAAAATAAAATCCTACATAGACATTGGTTATCAGCAACAATTGTCGTATCGTCATGACAATGGTGGCTATAGTGTTTTTGGTCAAAGTGTTGATGATGCGGCCAGTACATGGCTTACAGCCTATGCGATACGATTTTTTATTAAAGCTTCGAAATTTACTTCCGTAGAGAAACGCATAATTGATACGGGCTTGCAGTATTTATCTACAGCTCAATTGAATGACGGCAGTTTTCCTTATACAGGTTATTTGTTTTATCCGGTTCAACAAAATCAATATGGTTTGACGGCTTTTATATTGGCAACGTTTTTGGAGGATCGTGTGAGTATAATTTGATTTAATAATATTCAAAATGTATGTCATATACACACGATATTGTCTTAGAGGCAATTAAGGTTATGAATATGTTGCTTCCACTCTATTGCCTATTGCAATTAGTGTCACCGTAACCCCAGTCGAATATATAAACAGCTTTAGTTGTTTGTTTTGGTTGCTTTAAGGATTGCTTGCTTGCATTGTTCTCTATATGTATACAATCTCATTGATGAAGCAGTTATATTACCTGCATAGTTATTTCGTGTGTATCTTTCCAGTTTTTAAAATCTTTATTATCGCAACTGCTAATAAAATATACAAACGGGGTAAATTGCAGACAATAAATATAATTTGTTTGCCCCACAAATAGTTGTTAACTATCCTACTGAAATACAATACTTCCGAGATGAGTACCCACATGGATTATTAAGTAAATACATTCATATTCTATTGCTGTTGCTCACGTTATTTTCTTCAAAAGCTGCTGCTTTATATGAAAACCTAGATTTCGTGGCATACCTTAAGGCTGCTGTTGGCTGAAGTAGTTGGTGCATCAACTACAAAGCAAATGAGTATATTCAAGAGTCCGAGTTCAATATCTGGCTAGAATCAGTCATACCAACATCATATATTATTTTGATATATGTTAGTGTTTGTGCTGTATTAGTGTCAATGCTAATGCATAATGCAGAGCGCCTTTCTTCATCGATATTCGTAGCAATGAATAAACGACCAAGTGTAAGAAAACAGCAACATAGCTTGCTTAAAATAATCAACCTACTTAAAACCAGAGGCGCTGCATGTAAGTTTAGGTTACCTTGGGCAGGGTGGTATTTTTTGTAACCCACATCCATTTAGAGACCCAATTAGGTACAATATGATTACCTTCAAGTTGTAATCACTAACTTGAAACCAATGAAAAACCCCATTGCTTGTCACTAAGTCACTCAATCTTCATGAAAATGCCCCTGATATTTTATACTTTGCAATTTGTGATCATTTTTACTCTCGTGATAATGTCTGCACAGCCACCTAAGTCTAGAACGTTGCAGCCTCCAGCAATTATATATAATACGCTCCCTGGTTTTGTATTTCTCTCCGTTCTTGCACAACCTACGTAAATCTGAAGTGAAAGTTTCCAAAGTACTGCACCTCGCCCTGACCGAGCTGTGATCAGGCAACACACCTATCAAAACTCCTAGAACCTTCCTATTTATATTCAGTGTTAGTTTGGATTTTTCTTTAGGACAATAAATGTCTACTACTATTAATAGGTGTTACTTTCTTTAGAAAAGGGATAGTGATAGAGAGGACAGGTAGTGAAGGAAGAGATACAGGAAAGATTCAGTCTTTTACAACTCTGTTTTTTTTTCACGTTTTTAATAATACAGTGTTGAGCGCCTCTGGTGTTTAAATGAAGCGAATTAAATTTTTTTGAAGCTGCATTTACTAGCCATTTTTATTGGTTATTTTACATCGCTGATAATTCTGCTACACAACGAAGGAGGGCTCTTTGATGTAACATTACGATTAGTATCTACTGAAGTTGGTATAGTTCAGTTATCATTGATTATAACTTCAGGCCTTGAACTTTCCTACAACAACTTATACAAAGAGACACTAATGCGCAACAGTAAAATGCGTGGTGTTGTTATTTAATGATGATCAGAGGCCAGGCTCGAACCCAGGACCTTCGATTTTATAGTCAACGTGCTAACTACTTCAGCCAATGCCAGCTACAGGCACTAACTTATTTCGATTAGATATTGCAGTCATCACGTTTGAGTCTTTTTCTGGAATTACCAATGAGGGTGTTTCTGTTAAGCCCAATTTCAATGACTTTATACTCTGTGAACCCTGGCGATGCGAATAGAACCGCCCGCTAAAACTGATGTCATTCAAGTTTGGTATGTGACCTGTTAATCCTAACTTTATATCAAACCTGCCTCTGAGAGTCAAAGAAGTCTCTTCTGCCGTTTTTACCGCAAAGTCTTCTATGGGAAACAGGTAAAGAATTACATTGCAGTCAGACTAAACTGTGCTCCTCTCAGCACCAGGAAAATGCATCTTTCGACCTTAGCAAAAAAAGAATTCTTGTGAATCTCCTTCCTCAATGACTCCCACCATACCACACAATCGTAGAAATAACCGGGCTGACAAACGATGTTTGAACCTGATTTCCATTCTTCGATTGCAGACCCCAGCTCCTTCAAATGGACTTCTGGCATGCGTGGTAGAAATTTTTTTAGTCTTTTCTGCTCACTTCTTTTAAAAAAAAAGCTTACTAAATAGGAAAACAAATTAAAAAACAAAGAAAGTACTTGGTCCTCTTTGCTAGGCTCAGCTCCACACTTCTTAAACAAAGCTGCCTATTTTATATCAACTGGTAAAGAGGACTGCGCCGGTTGTATCAGGGTTCATCCGCGTTATTTTGAATTTCGCCTTGGAGGATGGCTTACCCAACGTCAACTCCATAATTTTACAAATAATGAGAAGAAAATTTCTCGTAATCAGTTGAACCAAATCGTCTTCGTAAGCAGTCATCTTTCAGCTGTTCCTTTTAAAAGGACAAAGAATTACATTCATTGCCAATAGTAGAACTGTGGCGTACCTTTAGTCACTCTTGAGTTGATAATTCTGCTGCCTAGCGTAAGAACTATTCACCCCACCAGAAGGTTAGAAACAATGAGTATATTTAGCACCTTTATAGGCCTCTATAAGTACTGAGTATCTCCAACAGCAAGACAAATTATTAAATCATGCAAACTAAAGTTGCTAAGCCTTAAAACTTAATACTTTACTATCTGTCTTATTTTGACTATACCTTTTATAAAGCAACAAACCACACAAATGAATATATTTTTATTGGTGGGAATACAAAGAATAAAACTATTTGAAACTATTTAAGGTTGCTGCTATCTTAACTGTTCTAAATTATTTTCACTTATTTTATTTTATTTCTAAATAGATGTACGCCAGAATATATAAAGAAGTCATTGAAAAGGGCTTGCAGTTTTTAACAAAAAATATCGAGGACCTCGAGGATGCATATTCTCTTTCCATTGTGGCATTTGTACTTCAAATGGCTAAAAGTTCAAAGGTTGATACAACTTTGAAAAGGCTTCAAGTCTATCGCAAAGCAGATAATGGTTTAGTTTGGTGGTGGGACAGGGACAATTATAATGAAAATAATGTGGAAATTACAGCATATGTGCTGATGGCCCTCCTAGATACGGTTACAGCTAGTGATCATATGCCGATTTTGGAATGGTTATTAAAGCAACGCAATGACAAGGGAGGTTTCCATTCAACTCAAGATACGGTGGTGGGCTTACAAGCTTTGGTAAAGTTTAACCAAAAGTTTGCGGATGAGAAAAATGTTAGTTTGGAAATTAAATATACGGCTAAAAATGGACAAGGTGAAGAGATTAAGAGGGGAGAGTTTAATGTGAAAGAAGAAAACTTCTTGACCACGCAAAAACACATGGTGGGTGAGATATGTTTTTATGTTTTTCTATATTCTTAAAAGAAAATTCATTTTGTATTATATTTCCAGCTGCCTGCAACTACTCGTAATGTCAGCCTTGAAATGTCTGGTGCAGGATCTGCTCTAGTTCAGCTTTCGCATTACTATAAATTACTTGATGCGGCCACACAAATTAGTCCAATGATACCAACTGGTCCTAAATTTCGCAAAAAATTTGAAATTTCAACTGATAAAAATGAGAAAATCCAATATTTTGTCATAGAGTCTAAAGCGAATATTTTGAAAAACGATGACTTGGAATTGGATATTTGTTTCACCTATAAAACAAAAACTAACATGGTTATGTTGGAAGTCGATCTACCATCAGGGTATCGCACGGATGAACAAACTCTTACAGATATTAAAAATAATGCTTTCGTACAAAAAACCGAAACTCAAAAAGACTACACAACAATTATTATCTACTTGGACAAGTTAACAGTCGATACTGAAAATTGTATAAATATTTTAGCTTATAAAACAAACGATGTATTGGACCGAAAGCCAGTGCCCATTATAATGTATGACTATTATAATTCGCAAATCTATAATTCAACATTTTATACTGTTTAAATGTTGTATACCACATTTAAATATAAAAAAATTAATGCAAACAAAAAAAAAATATATATTCAACATATAGCATTTTTTTAGTTTTTATTTCTTATATTTTTCAATTTAATATTAATTTTTTAGTTTTTAGTTCTTACTCAACAAAAAATTAGTAATTAATTCTATTAAGGAAACTACATACTGCCCAGAGTACTCAAAAATACGCAAGCATAAGTAAATGGTCTGAGTTTTGGTAACTTCGTATAATCATAATTGTAGTGCAAACAATTTCTACGCTCACATATTTTCTCTCAAGCAACTATTATGACTATAGCCGATTTCAACATACAACTAAAATACGCTACAACTAAAAATAAAAAGGCACGTGCGTATCAAATATATTGACTCTCTCTCTCAGACTTTGAGTCGCATGATACTCGGGATATTTATTCATCATTCGCCACCGTATGCATACATTTGTGTTTATAAAATTAAATGGAAAATATGTGAGTGTGTGGCTATTCGGAAACATACTTTAATGTGTGTATGTGTAAATAAAATATCCCTGTATATACGCATTAATAGTCAGAGTATTTTTTAAATCATGCATGTAATTGTAGCTCACACAGTCTATACATTTAAGTTATACAGTGTTATTATGAATTTTACATGTGATATTTTCCGAATAAAATTTTTCGTTCACATGGATTTTATTTTCGTATCATCAATTCCAACAGAATTAAAAACATATATTTCCAGTTTTTTGAAAAAAAAACATATCTTTGTGAATAATTTTCTTCATAAATTGCCAAAATATTTTGAAATCGTATGAAGTTTTTTGATACCAATTGTTCATACGTTCGGAAATTTCAATGTGAAATTTTATTTATGATAAGCCTGATAGTTGTTTCTGCTGCGTAAATTTAAACATTATGTATAATCATAGTTATTGGATGTTTATAATTATACGTAAAAATATTTGTAGCTGTACGCATTCATACGTCAAGAGTACTTAAAAAGATACCTTTGTCATTTATTGATACCGCCTGCATAATTTTCAAACTACTGGAAAAATAAGGTTTCTTTGTACGGTGCAGTAATAGAGCATGAGTTTGTGCTGGATATAGCTCGATGTTCAAACCCTGCCGATGACATGTTTGTTTTTTATTTGTATGTGTTCCTGAAAATAATAAGAGAGAGAGAGAGATCCTACTTGAGATTCACGATAGAAGAATTGTCAATAAAGCAAATAAATTTCGAAAGAAAATTTTTTGATTAAAAATCTTTAAAATCGAATGTTAGCTAAAGCGAACTTCTCTCGATAGTTTCTCGAATGTGGATGAGTGCTAATATTATAGATTGGAGGTACCACATTCAAATACTGCAGCGCAAGCTAAAAAAAAAATAAAAAAATATATAAATTAAAAAATAAAATTACTTTTTCTTGCAGTCTTTTTGCGATATCAGAATTAATTTGATATTGGCTCACTTTTGATATTGCTAACGAACCTTCGAAATTGAATGTTTTTTTAAACAAAATTGAGCGACAGACGATTAATTTTTGAGTATCATTATCGACAGTTTTACACGGTAAATGTACGAGATATATTGGAAATCGATATCATTAACAAAATTCTTGGTCAAGTGGAATAGACCAATGGAGGAAAAGATTTGACTACAATCACAGTAAGTACAGGTTCAGCAAGCGTTTGATTTTCAATGACTTCGAAGAGAAAATGCAATAATATTGCATTATTTCATGATGCGTTGTAATAATGCAATACTAATGCATTACTCGAAAGAGATTTTAGTGAAGTGCCAAAATGAGTGCACTCAAAACATCAAAGTTGCAATAAATTTGTATTTTTTTTTTGGTGTGGGAAAATGGTTAATGCATTGATTTATTTAATGCAATTCTACCAGGTTTGATATTTATAAAGTTTTAGCTGATATTAATCTAAAAAAAACTACGGTAACGTTTAATCAATTTTATATATGAAAAATAGTCAATAATTTCGAGTAAAGCACGATCGACCAGTTACTATTATCATAAAAACGATAATAATTTATAACTTCTTCGGTAGCGCAGTACTTTTGGGCTGATTAAAATATCTTTATAGTTCAAATACAATTGCTATAAAACAAACTTAGCTCTTTAAAAATTATTCAGTTTGATTTCGTTCGTTCGTTTGATTATAAACGTCTGCCGAAATGCGTTTAATTTGGTATTTGGCCACCCTGATGGCTTGTGCCGCCGCTGCGAGTTTAAATAACACAACTAGCGACAATGGCAAAATTCGTTATGATAATTATAAAGTTTACAAATTAGGCATAAAGAATAAATTTCAATTGGCAGTGATGGATTTTATTCAAGCAAAAAGTGATAAGGTGATTGAAATAAAATTGTTTCCAGTAATTGAATCAATTGAATACTAAAACTGTGAAAACAAACATAATTTAAAGTAAAAATTGTGTACATTTGCATGTGTTTTAAAAAAAAGACAGAAAAGATTTAAGAGCCTCCAATCATTTGCTTTCAAAGTAAATATTTCCAATAAGGTGGAAGCAAAATATTTATATATTTTTTTATAATTTTCTTTCGAAATATAACTATTTTTTACAGGGGCTATCCGATATAACAAGTTTTCTTCCCTAGATCTGTCTTAATTGCTTGTTAGTACATAGTTCGTATTACATACAAATCGTTACTTTAATACTCCTTATTTTTGTGAAATCGATTTTTTTGTATTTTTCGATAGAAGAACATCTAATGTATCGAAAAATTGAAAAATCTCGATTTCAAAAAAATAATGAATTAAGGCTTTTCTTTATTAAGGTATTAAGGCATTATTCCTCAACTAATTGAAATATAAGGACATAATGGCACCACACTGCATTGTCATCAAAGGGTCTTATTCCGGAATTAATTGAGAAATAAGTCCATTTTGGGTTAATTACTTAGGACGTTATTGCAGTGAGCCGACAAAAATTGGTACATTGTGCCGATAGTGGGATCTTGGCTTAAAATTGTGTTTTTAAATATTTTAGGTGCAGTGGAAAAAATTCTTTTGTATACCACCGCAATAAAATTTACTGCATATGAATGATCTTGCCCTAAAAATATTCATTTATTTTAAAATTTGATTGGAAGGGTAATATTGAAATTACTCAATAAAGGCAATCATGAATAAAATTTCGCTCAAAATTTTTTCCGGCGAACAATTTCAAACAACAGCAAGTAATAGGGAAAACAAACAAAATTCTAATTGCAAAAATTTCTCGCAGAATTTTATTCATGATTGCCTTCAATATATTTATTCAGTTCACCTGCATAAATAAAATGAACAAAACCAAGAGAAAAGTGAAAAGAAACATGAGAAAAATATTGTTCATGACAAGGGGAATAAATAAGTAAACTCGTTTCTAGGGAAAAATTATTCTTGATTGCAATTTGGGGAAAAGGGAGAATATTTCACGGGAATAACTGTTCACGAAAGAGGTGAATATCAGCTGACCACTAAAATTGAAAAGTAAGTCACGATAAACATAAAGTGTCCACATCTTCTCAATCAGTTTAAAACATATTGAAAATAATTTTTGAGATCTATTCTTTTTCAGTATCAAAAACAGTTACATAGCAATCTTATAAAGGGTGTTTTTTAGAGGTATAGAACTTCGAATTGAAATAAAACACAAGAAAATCGTTTTAATGTCCATCAATTTGGCTTTATTGGAAGGATAATTTTATGCCATTAATGTTTAAATATGATTTCGGGCATGTGGCCGCCGCGGCTGGCTCGAATAAAGCCAATTCTACAGGTCCAATTTTCAACCACTTTTTCGAGCATATGGGGCCGTATGTTGGCAATAACGCCACGAATGTTGGCTTCCAAGTCCCCTAACGTTTCTGGTTTGTTGGCGTAGACGAGCGACTTCACATATCCTCAAAGAAAATAATCCAATGGTGTCAAATCACACGATCTTGGTGGCCAATTGACAGGTCCATTCCGCGAAATTATGCGCTCATCGAATGTTTCCTTCAATAAATCGATTGTGACGTGCGCTGTGTGGCATGTAGCGCCGTCTTGTTGTAACCACAACTCATCCACATTCATGCCATCCAATTCGGGAACAAAATAGTCGGTTATCATGGCTCTATACCGGTCTCCATTAACGGTAACTGACTCTCCAGCATTATTTCGGAAGAAGTATGGCCCAATGACTCCACCAGCCCATAGAGCACACCAAACAGTCAGTTTTTGTGGATTTAATGGCGTCTCAAGGGTCTCATGTTGATTCTCTTCACTCCAAATGCGGCAATTTTTCTTGTTGGCGTAGCCATTCAACCAAAAATGAGCCTCATCACTGAACAAAATTTTGCGATGAAAATCAGCATCGAGATCAATCTCATTTTCGGCCCATACACCAAAATCACGACGCATTGCATGGTCTCGCGGCTTTAATTCTTGCACAAGCTGGATCTTGTAAGGTCGCAAGCCAAGATCTTTGCGCAAAATCTTCCATAAAGTTGATGGACAAAGCTCCAATTGCTGTGCACGGTGGCGAATCGATTCATTCGGGTCCTCTTCAACACTTTGCTCTACAGCGGCAATTGTTTCTTCGGTGCGCACTGTTCGATGTCTCTGCGGATGCGTATTATCACATAGAGTAAACGCAGTGCGAAAACGATCCATGGTTAACCGAATTAATTGCTCTGATGGACGATTATGTCGACCATAAAATGGACGGAGCTTGCGGTAAACTTCGCGAACTGAACCATTATTTTCGAAATAAATTTGCACGATTTGCAAGCGTTGTTCTTTTGTCAATCTGTTCATGATGAAATGGCAAACCAAACTAAATGTTAATCACTTGACAGCTGACAAAATGGCCGCCAGTTAAAAAAGTGATGCCAACTTAAAGTTCTATACCTCAATAAAAAACACCCACTATATCACAGAGAACAATTTTAAGTAAAGTAAGATGCTTTAGGTTAAATATTTTTTCAGATATTTTTTAACATTAAAATATTTTTCATAAGATTACACAATGACTTTTGTGAAAACTTAATCTTATACTTAACAAGATACAAAAACATGTATAGCCTTATTCGAAATAACATCTTCCAGGAGTTAATTCCCCATTTATTGTTCCATAATTTTTAAAGAGCCATTTGCAAGCTTTAAGTTAAAATAAAACAGCTAGAAACAAAAAATCTGACTTAAAAAATTCGAATCAAATTAAAATTTTTAGCTCAATCTGCTTAGAATAGATGTATTTTATTTTTAGAAAAAAAAAGATCTGTGGGAATAATTTCCCGTGGAAAATTTGGAATTGGGCTGATAATTTTATTTTATAAAAAAATTGTTAATCAATCAAATAGCTGTAAGAGAGAGAGAGAGAAAGAGCGAGAGAAATATAGAAGAGAACAAATTAAAGGTTTAATCAGACGTGTCACAACAATAGCCATAGAAAACAACCGTTCGAACCAAACTAATTGGCAACATTGTATTTAATTATAGGTGACTCGCCATACCGCCATTGCCATAACCATAGAAACCAATTGCATTTTAGTTTGGTTATGGCTATGACATTATGGCCATATCACGTCTAATTCCGCCTTAACAGTGGAACAATTTTAGTTACGCACATCAACAAGACATAAACTGGAAAAATAACAAAATTTTCATTGAATTTTTGCTTAAAACAAAATCTTATTTACTGCATTTAAAATTTTTAATTAATTACATTTTGCAGTACAACATTTGGAAGGAATACGATGAGGCCACCAAGGAAATTCACGTTATGGTCAAACCCCAAGAAGTTGCTAATTTCCTACGAGTAATAAAATTAAATGGCCTTGAAAGCCAATTAATGATAAACAATGTTCAGGAGTAAGTGTATGACCAACAATAAACAAGATTACAACAAATAGCAGTTTATTGTATAACGTACCGATAAGAATTATATACCTATTGACGTTTATAACTATTATTCAGATTAATCGATGAAGAGGCCAGCTTTTCTAATACGAAAGCTGAAAATGAGAAATTTGACTGGACGCGTTATCACGACTTGCACGAAATTGAACAGTGGTTAGATGGCATTCTGGCAGCTCATCCCAATGTCACTGAGGGCTTCGTAATCGGTAAATCCTATGAGAATCGTGACATACGTGGTATTAAAATTTCCTACAAGTCCGGTAATCCTGGCATATTCATTGAATCAAATATACATGCTCGTGAATGGATCACTTCGGCCACCGCTACTTGGTTTATCAATCAGTTGTTAACTTCCACGAACAAAGATGTTCGTAACTTGGCTGAGAATTACGATTGGTATATAATACCGGTGTTTAATGTTGATGGTTTTGTTTATTCGCATAAAAGCGTAAGTCGTCGATATAAATAATTTTTGTTGATTATGAGAAAATAAATACATTGGGTAATGGAATGTAACTGCAACGGTAAGAAACAGCTGATTGATATTGTTATGTGAAAAGAAATGAAAATGATTATCGAGATATAAGCGCAATGTAAGAATATGTACGAGTACATTACTTTTCACATAACAAAATCGATCAGCTGTTTCATGCCGTTGCAGTTACATTCAATTAGAGGTGGCTAAAAGAGCTTTCACACAAACAGGCTGTTAGTATAGATAGATTACACTGCGTGATGTTATATAAGATCAAATATTTTATTTTTTAGGATCGTTTGTGGCGTAAAACTCGTCAGCCTGTTGAATCAAACATATGTATTGGAACCGATGGCAACCGTAATTTCGATACACATTGGCTGGAAAATAATGGGGCTTCCAGCAATCCTTGCGATGAAACTTTTGCCGGTCCTCGACCTTTCTCTGAGCCTGAAAGTGCCGCTTTGGCAAAATACATTACCTCAATTAAGGATAAGATACAAATTTATTTATCTTTTCATTCCTACGGCCAATATTTGCTATCGCCTTATGGTCATACTGAAGCCACATTTCCTGAAAACTATGATGATATGCAAGCCGTAGGTAAAGCTTTTTCCGATGCCATTGTTGCTTTACCCTACGGAACAAAATACACACATGGATCGACGGCATCTGTGTTGTGTAAGAGCTAAAATGTAAATTTCAAACTCCAAGGATACCAAGGACATAAGATATTTTTTCATTTCAGATATTGCAAGTGGTGTAACTATTGATTGGGTTTTCAATGTTTTGGATGTAAAACTTACCTATACTATTGAATTCCGCGACACAGGCCGCTATGGCTTTGTCTTGCCACCTGTACAAATTGTGCCAAATTGTGAGGAGTTAATGGCCGGTATGATTGCTTTGGTGGGCAAAGCCAAGGAATTGCATTACATATAAAATTTATTTTTAATACAAATATTAAACTTGTAATTTATTAATTGAATTGAAATAAATTAATTACTTATGCTTTATATGTTTAATATAAGAGGAAAGCAAATTATCGATTTTATAACCTTGAGTGGTGGAACAGAGCAGCTTGGAGGCTCCTATCAGATTGCCGAAACGTATGTGAAAGTAAGTATTTCCAGAGCTCCAGAAACTCAATTCATTGTAGCTAAAGGATTTTAAGGTATTCTGCAAAAAAAAGATATATAAAAGAAAGTTATAAGATCGAAGCTATTCATAAATATTAACCTTTGTTATTGGATCTATAATGTAAAAACCTTTACGATTTACAGCCATATAAATTAATTCTGGTAGAGTGTCGTCATTAGTTTGTTTGGCTACAAAAAAAGTGGAGCCAAACATTTCCTGATCTTTTAATATTAAAAGAAATTGCTCTTTGGCTTTACGTCCCTCCGTGCCACTTAGTAATAAATCTTTAACCTTATTTGTTATTTGAGTTTTCCATTCTAGAGATTTCATTAAAGGGAAAATATCACAAGGTAATATGAGATTTAATATCTCTAGAGGCTTTTGCAAAGGTATTAAGTTCCGACCAAACTTCACTACATAAATCAGGGATGACAAATTTACAGCCATTTCCTTAGCGATGTTATAATAACCTGCCAAATATTTGGGCACTTCTTGAGGGTAGTAGAAGAACTCATCGGCATTGGTATCTTTACCCGGAGTCACATTAAGCCAAAGTTTTTTCATAAAATACAATTTATAGTGACATGTGCACCGGGTTTCTCTTGATCTCGAGGGCAGATTTTGTTTTTTCCACTCCGTAAGTTCAGCAATAAAATCAAATATAAACTCAGCTTCAGGCATGGAAAAGACTTTATCGTCAATTTGTATAAATAGGCTAAATCCTTCTAAAAGCTTTAATTTCAAACGTAGGCCAATAGCATTGACTAAGTCCAGTGCACGCGTAAATGATTCAATTTCGAAAGCCTCTGCAGTGCCATCAGGTAAATGGATCTACATAAAAAGAAAGGGAATAGTTCAATAAATGCTTTCCATCCAATTATAAAGTATGTATCTAAAGCACAGAAAACTAATTTCTGAAAAACCAAAATTTTAAATTTTCATTGCAATGCACAATTTGTTGCTAGTAATGTAGAATTTTCTTATGCCTTAAGTTTAATTAAAAAGAAGAAAATCTCTCTCACCTTATGGTATATGTGTACAAATCTATGTTGTATAGCTTCAACTTCTACGATATAAGGAGGATACTTTCTCTGGCCGTTAGCCAAAGTGCGTTTTACCCTCTTCAACGATTCAGCTGCCAAAACATGAGGTCTGGTTCTTAAAAATTCCAATAGTTCTTTCATAACTTCTGTAGAAGGAAATGTTATACCTGCCGCCAAATACATTAACTCCCAACCTCGTTCTTCACTATAATATACATTATTATCAGTTAATTGCTTCATTAGCTGGCAAAATAGTTCATCTCTTAATTGCTCATGCTCAAGGGAATATTTAAAAATTGAGTCTGTATTTATCAATTGTTTTCCACTGGGTATATCGCCCATGTACTTAAAATAGAAAAAGATTACATGCAAAAAAAAAACTCCATCTCTCTATAATATTTCAGTTTTTACCTTCAATATATTCTGAAACATCATGACCGCTATTCCGAAAAGCTCTTCTTTATGTTGCAGGTGTTTAAGTAGGGGAGCTTTCAATAAATTACGAGAGTAGCGCCAAAGATCATCTGCTTCGGAACGAACACTATGCATTCCAATTAATGCATCTCTAGGGGCACTTTTTTTATAATTCTCACAAAGTATTTTTCAGTTTTGTACTTCTTCAAAAATAAAACTCACCTTAAATTTGTTCTGAAATGTTCTTCGGCAAATTTCTTCAAGTTGTTCATTTTCTTTCTCTGCAAAGTATTATAGTTAGACTTCAAAGGTATTTTAGGTACTACTGGACTGCTCAAATCCTTAAAGATTTTTAAAATTTTCTCGGAAGGCTTTGAGAGACAAGCCACAACTATAACAACTTCAGCTGGAAATTCACCCCTTTCATTGTTACAAATACCCTCAAGCCAGTGATGCTGCTGGGCTTCCATTATAGTCTTACCCGTAAAGCCATTTTCTAATTGCACTAAATCACCCTTAAACAAGAACAAACATTGCTTTGTTTGCAGCATATCTTCCGCTGGCTTAAAATCTTCTAAGGCTATAGCAAACTTGGATCTCATTTTTATATTTTTACACATAAACTCTAACAATTCTGCAATATCTTTAGCCTCGTAACACTTGAAGGTAAAATTTTCCCTTTGCACCGTATCAATGTGTAATATGTCTATGCTTGAAATGCATTCCGTTTCACTGTGCACTTTAGATATTTCGGCAAATGAAATTTCAGCTAGAATCTGTTCCGTTTCATTGATGAAGTAAACACCGTTGGCGTTGACTGCAATTACAATTTGATCGGATAGAAGTTTTGGTCCTTCGGTTTGCACTGCCTCAAAAAACCGTGAAAACATCATGGGCCAGGTTAAATGGGCATAAAGACATATATCTTCTTTGGCTGTTTGTCTGGGCTTATGCTGCTTTACATAATCGCTTTTGCTAAAGATTTCATGTATAATAGATTCCCAGGATTTCAAAGCCTTTTCACCCGAAATAAGAAGGTCCTTTGGCATATAATTAGGCAGACATTTATGAAGAATCTATCAAGAGGAAAATTAAATCTCTTTAGTAAATGTAAATATGGCAATTTTATGAGGGTTATTTTATTTTTAACTTTATCTATTATAAATCTGTGGCAATAAGGAATAAGTGCTTAAGTCATATTTTATTGTTTTGCAGGAGAGCACTTGTAAGCTTTCAAGTCGATTTTCAAAAATTTATTTCTTTTACAGTTAAATTGGGAAATTCTCTGTTAACCTTTATTCTTTTAAACAAACATCGTTCTACACACTATAAGTAATACATTTAAGTTCAAATATACCAAAGTGTAAGCTAAGTTAAGCTATTATTCGAAATGAGATTTGAAGTCTAAAAAAGATAATTCGCAAGTCATAGTGCTATAACTTCCTGAAAAATCACAGAAATTAATAGAAATTTTTACCAGGTGTACTTTCGAGTGTGCAGATTACGGAGTTACTACTGAGTCAAAAACAGCTTATCTCGACTTAAGTACTTTTTCCTTTTTGCCACAGAAATAATATTGCATAATATTTGTCGCAATAAGGAAAAAGTGCTTAAGTCATAATTTACCATTTTGTAGACGAGCACTTTTAAGCTTGCAAGTTATACTTTCACAAATTTATTTCTTCTATACAGGGGTGCGATTAACTCCGAATTAGCTTATCTCTTATATATTGAAATTTTTTTTTGCAAAATTAAATTACTTTGTTAATGTCTGTTTCTTAGCGAAAAGTAAATGCTTCTTATTTTATAGATCTCTTACTTCATCGTTCATTTCCCGGCCATGCTCTGCATAATATTGTAAAGCACAAATCATGACCACATCCTTTTCCGTCTGGCAACGGTATTCGCCATAATTAAGACCGCGGCAAATCTAAAGAAATATATACAAGCAGAAAAGTAGTATTTTACTTTGAAAGTCTTAATGTTAAATACAACCTGTTTATAAATCAAATGCGTGGCCAAGGGATCCTGACTTGGGTCATACCAAGTACTAAACATTTCCTTGCGCAGATACATCTTCCAGCTTGCCTTACGTTCATTATATCCCTGCTCCTTGGCATATTGTTCACAATTTGAGATTGCATCCATTATATGTTCACTGCCACTACCCAAAGACATAGTTTTATCGTAAATTGTTATTACCAATGAAAAGCCAAAACTATCAATTAAACCAATATTTTCACATAATTGCTGTACGGCTTCTTTAGCCGTAGAAGCCGAATCGATTTGTAATTTCTTCATGCTACCATCCATAAGAAGAATTTCTAGTACTATAGACGATTTATTGCGGTTCGAGTGCAATTCCAACCAGGAAGGGGGTTGAGTGCGTGCACCATTTTGTAGCGTTCTACTCAAGCGATTTTCACAATACGCACTATACAGCTGGGGACCATGTTGTAGAAAACATTTTAAGTAGGGCTCGAAACGTAGACTGGGTGGGAAACAACCTATGCAAAGGGATAGTAAAATCCAGCCCTTGGCAAAGGAGGTGCGATAAGGATTATTAGTTAACTGCTTGCAAATTTGACATAAAATTTCATCTCTATAAGAATGGATAATTTTTCAAATTTATATATTAAGTTTAATTTTACAAAATTTTCAAAACTCACCTTAAACTTGGCTTTAAAATGCCATGTCCAATTATAAAATGCAATTTATCCAAATTACTCATTCTGGTATTTAGCACTTGCTGGTAGTATTCTATTTGTTCTGAATTGTCTAGGGCCTTACGCAAGATATCCGGTAGTTTAGTTTTTCTTTTCAGAGTCTTACGTATCAGTTTCCTTTGCTGATCCATTTCACCCATGGCCGCTAAAGCCTCTTGAAACTCTTTGCTCTGTATTGCACTATGTGATAGGGTTTGTGTTAGTCTTTGCATAACACTGGACTTAATAGTACCGAATTTGTTTGCAGCATCATCATCGCCGCAGAACTTGGCTTCTGCCATATCGCCCATAAAACGTAGTACTACAATCCATATGGACTGAGGGGAAACACATTAAGAGTTTATATGAAATGGTTTAGTTGAAGCTAAGCTAATACTCGTAGTATAAGAGTGTCCTTTAAAAAACTTAAATTTTTCACATGTTTTCTAAGAATTTTTTTTTAATTTTCTATAGATAATTATAATTTTCTGATCACGGAAAAATTTTTATACTGGCCATTCACTAATGATGCATTTGTGTTTTTCACTAATGATGTCTTTGCGTCTTTGCAGGGTTCTTATTTTGTCCCTTTCGAAAAGAGTAGAAAAATAGACCCGGGTCAACTTTCAAGTGTTCATTTTTGAAACTAACCAGTGATCAAACCTAAGTAACTTAAATGAGTTTGATCAGAGGTTTGTGTCAAACCTAACTAGGATAATTTTAGACTTGGATAAAACTCATTCAGCAGACTTAAATTTGAAATCGTTCACTTATTCGTTTTTCACACAAGCCGATGTGATCCAACAAACGTAATTTAAATGGGTTTGATCAGAGATTTGTATCAAACCTGAACTAGTGAACGAGTTCGATTCAAGTCTATCATTCAGCCGGTCATTGGACCCACGAAGCTTTGATTAAACTGATGTAATTTAAAAGGGTTTCATCTAAACTTGGGTCGAAATCATTCAGTCGGTTCTTATTGATGCAAACCTAACTATGATCAAAACCAGATTTGTTGGAAATAGATTTCTAAGAAACTAACTCATGAATTTATTACTTTTATATATTTTAGCTTTAGGATGTTTTTTAATACATTTGCTAAAAAAATTTAATAAAAAGAGCGTTGCATTTGTGACACTCCCTCCATGCCTTCTCACACTTACCTGAGCGGCTATTTCATCTAAAGGCAAATCATGATCCAGCAAAGACTTTTTCAGTGATCTCTTGCTGTATTGACCCGTAATGCCCGAATTAAAATATGTTGCTGCAAACTTGGCAAAACTATATTCGGAGGCATCGACATTAGGTGCCTTCGATTTCGGCAAGCGAATAGTGCCGCCAGTGGAAATGGTAATTTTGGAAGACTGCAATAGAAAAGTATTTAATAATCTATTTCTTAATGAAAATGTATCAACGACAATTTCAGCAACATATGAAGGCATTAATTGTATTTATTATGTTGGATATGTACAAGTGAGAATGTCTAGTATAAATATACATCGTGTTTAATGATTACTGGTCCATTTTTTTTTTATAAAATGCTAAAACTAGTTTAGACCATAAATGCCTTAAGAGACCTGAATCATGTTTTAAACCAATTTATAAAAGAACTAAGTTATGTGCTTCTATTTTGTGAAAAGCATACAGAACTAATATTTTTTATGAAAAATTTTCAGATAATGCTTAATTTTACGCCACGATAGTCCAGAGAATTTTTTGTGCAAATTAGCTTTTTCTAGCGCTGTTTTTTTCTT
This sequence comes from Tachina grossa, assembly GCA_949987645.1. Lineage (NCBI taxonomy): Eukaryota > Metazoa > Arthropoda > Insecta > Diptera > Tachinidae > Tachina > Tachina grossa. The sequence goes on from OX465275.1 coordinate 36,465,278, forward strand.
CTGATTTGGAAATATCAAAAGTGTGAATTATTAAGCGTTACTCTTTCTTTCAGTACTTTTTGATATGGCGTAACCGCATTTTCTCGAGGACAAAAATACTTTGCACTATGTTTGACCATTAACAAAAATACTAAAAAAATATGATTATATATTTCTGTAATATGAACTTCATGAACGATACGTGCCATATTGTAGTGTGCTGTATCCAGGCACACTTTTCTTGTAAAAAGTCGACGGTGTTAAAGCATAATTTTTTAAAATAAACTTCGACTGCGCCATCACAGCACACTTTTGTTAGAAAAAGTCGACTACGCCACAGCAGACTTTTTTTTTATAGAAAAATCGATTGTCTTACAGCTCACTTTTCTTACAGAAAAGTCAAATATGTCACAGCACAATTTAGCTAAAGAAAATCCGACTGTGCCACCGCAGCACACTTTCCTTACAGAAAAGTCTATTCTAAGACCAGAGCATACTTTTCGTATGGAAAAGTCGATTATGTCTTATAGAAAAGTCATATATAAAAGTTCTACTCTGTCAGAGCCCACTAATCTTATATAAAACGCGATTATGTTACAGCACACTTTTTCAAAAAACGTATACTGTGTTGCCACAGTACACTTCTCTTATAGAAAAGTCAACTGTTTCACAACACAGTTTTCATACAGAAAATTCGAATATCTCACAGCATTATATTCTTACAGAAAACTGTCACACAGACAGCACATTTTTCTTATGGAAGAGTCAACTGTGGCAGCATAAACTTTTTTTGGGGAAAGGTGACTGTATCACCTCAGTATACTATTTGAGAGTCGCAAGGTTTGAAAATTTTCCAGTTATTATTTATTGGGTAAATGTTTTTGTCTCTGCGTTGTTTTTTTACAATTTCACTAAAATTTCAATAATAATTTAATAAAAACTTGTAAAATTTTTAATCGAAACAAAAAATCATTTGCCTGATAAGAAGCCAATGTGATATACATATAAAAAATTCATATTACTTCACTTAACTAAAACAAAAGTTATTAATAAAACATTTTTTTTAAGGAATGTGTATTTAATGAATGGTGATAAGCATACGACATGTTAAAAAATCTCAAGTATTTACGAATTTCTTACTAAATTAAAATGGTTATCAATTTTATTATTTCAAGTAATATTTTCAATTTTAGAAAACTAAAATAATTTTGTTACAAAAAGTTTAAAAGTTTGGGTAAAGATAATAACAAACTTATTAAAAAATTCAATAGTTGTAATATTTAACTACTTGATATATGACCAATACTGCCTGATGACCTTGCGTCAAGGTTAACTTAGTGCCTTAAACTTGATGCGAGAAGAGTATGAATTCGTTTCAAAAATCATAATAAACGACGAAGCCAATGAGATTTGTACGGAAGCCTACGATTGGAGTCTCCAAGGAATGCGAAGAAGAGGCAGACCACGAGGTATCTAGAGACGAAGTCTTCAGGAAGAGATAAACCTACATCCAGAGAATTTATCATGGAATAGAATAAAACGCTTAAGTTCAAATAGAAATGTTTGGAATAATTTTGTATTGGCACTATGCACCCATGATTTGGCGTAAAATCAATAAAGTATTATTATTAAGGCCATTTCACCTTAAGTGGTTAAGTTAATAAACAAAATTTTTATGAGGCACGAAAAAACTTTTTGGTGCGACATTAATGGTGAAAACTGACAATACCGTAACAGTAAATGTTAAGTGTTATAGTTGCCAAAAAGTGTCTTTTTGCCGCAAGTTGCCACTTTGGATCTTAATTAATTCCATCAATGATGGATATTTTGAGAACTGATATCCATGTCGAGTAATCTCCCGTTTCGTTGATTTCATCTGACCATCCAAATCTAATACCAAACTTCTTCCTTTTAAAGCTTTTTAAAATCTTGCTATCGGACAACAAACCACAAATCTAATATAAGAGCCAAATGTTTAGTAAGCATCAATTGAAAATGCCGCAAAATAGGCGTAATTATGCATCGAAATATGGCTTTTATTTTCATTAATAGAAAAATGGCCTTATTGTATGAGTGGCAGCGATGCTAACCTCTCAGTTCAGAGGTCATGGGTGCGATTCCCGCTATAGACCCTGGATGTTCCGCAGACAAGCTAATCGCTTCGCGGTTTGTGTTGGTTTATCAAAAAAAAAATAAAAAATAAATAATATGTAAAAAAAAACTTTTAAGCTTTTGTTCCACCTTGTACAAGATTATAATTGAATGAATCAACAACTTAATTAAATTTAGACACTATATCAATAGGGTGATCGATTATTCGACTTTTTCCAGAAACCAGTTTTCAAATATTTGAAATTATGAAAAATCCGGTTTCAGTTTTACAATTCAGGAAAACCCGGTCAACCGGTTCTTTTAAGTTAGAAAATTATTATACAACAGTTTTGATTTTAAATTGCTTTTACTATAAAAAAAATGCAAAAATTAAACATAAAAATTAATTTCATATAATTATGTATGTATAGTTTATACATAAATACATATATGTAATACGAAGGCCAACTTTGAGGGGTGGACGCGCCTCCTAAAACACAACTTATCGCTATGAAATATTTTTGTATTTTTTTTTAACATAAAACTGAACCGATTTGGGGGGAGAGAATATAAGAAATCCAAAAAAATAAGTAATGACCACTCTAGTATATATACATATAAATGTAGGGACAAGGTGGATATCTACTTCTATATAAAACAAAATAAAGCAAAATGTCAACAAAACTAAAAAACACTTTTTGCAAATGGATTTTGACAACAATTGCACACCATAAGGCCAATTTAATTCTCCTCTGCTACCACCTCATAAAACAATTTCGCTTAAATTTCATATTTCGGTAAGTGTTGCCATGCTGAAAAAATGCTTAGAACTTTTACACTAAAAAAAATATTTAGGAAAATCAACAGTACACGTTGGTCTTAGGTTACATGTTTTATTGCAAAATGTGCAAATCAAAAAGTATTCGACTTAGTCGGTTTTTAATTTAATTTAGTTACATTTTGAAAAAACCGGCAACCGTATTGTGAAAAAACCGGGTTTTAAAATCGGTTGAAAAACCGAGTCGATCAACCTATATATCAAGCTATTGAAAAAAAATATTGATAGTTTTTTCTGTGTATGTTCCAGTATGTACAAGTAATATTTTTTTGCAAGCATTGTGATACGTACATGTGTTGCTTTTTTGCACTTAGCACAATTTAGCAATACAAAGCAGAAGCATATCAGACCGACGTTTAAAATCGATGGTCATATAAGAAAAAAAAAAACAACTTTAAAATAAATAAGTGTCAAGGACAAAAATTCATTTTATTTACAAAAGAACGTATTCACAAATTCGCAGGTAGAAAATAAACAATAACAGACAAACAATGTGAGTAAATTTTATTATATAACTAAAATAATATTTGTACAAATTTAAATATAATTTGCTTATCAGCAATATACAACAATAATAATAATAAAAATTAAATTAAGGCAGGAAAAACTACACTGCGCAGGCAGTGCCAATGAAATGATGCTTTGATTTTAAATAATTTTCCTTTTCAAGAAATCTTCAATATTTGCAAGATAAATAATGAACGGGTGGCTGGGTTAAAGCGAACTGATGCAGGATGAAGAAAATGGAGTTATTTGCTTTTTTATGTACATGCAAGTTGAAATAAAAATAGACCTACGGCGCAAAACTACAAGTTTACCACCTTATGCATAAAGAAAACCTGGCATGAAGTTAGCATAATTGATGGTACAGGGTGGGCCAAAAGAAACCAAGGGGTGTAAAAGTTTAATAACTTTTTTGTTTATTAAGTTTCTTTTATTTTTTCTTTCAGATTATATAGACAACACTTGGAGAATTTATAATGGAGAGGTTCACAACTGAACAGAGAACCAGAACAATAGAATTTTATTATTTAAACCAGAGATCAATTATTTTAACGCAAAGAGCATATCGTCGACATTTTAACGTCAGAATTTCGCCCTCTGAAGCGATGATTCGTTGCTTAGTTAATCGTCATCACCAACATGGCAGCGTAAGAGATTTGCCTCGAACCGGTAGACCACGTTTAAGTCGCACTGCGGAAAATATTGAACGAGTACAGCAAAGTGTTAACGAAGCACCAGAAACATCTGGCAGAAGGCGTTCTGCTCAGCTAGAAATGTCTCGTACGTCACTACGGCGCATTTTAAAAAAAGATTTACAGTTATACCCATATAAGGTGCAATTGGTCCAAGAACTAAAACCCGCAGATCATCGGCAACGTCTAAATTTTGCAGTTAAATTTCAAGAGCAAATAATTTCTCGAAATTCGGAAATCATTTGGCCAGCGCGATCGCCAGATTTGACAGCACCCGACTATTTTCTTTGGGGTTTTTTGAAGGAGCGAGTGTATGTGAACAAGCCAGAGACAATCCTTGAACTCAAGGCAAACATTGTTGCAGAAATTCGAACGCTACAGCCACAAGTTTTGAAAGATGTTATGGAAAATGCTCTAAAAATAGCCCATCCGTGCGAAGCTGAAAACGGTGGTCATTTAAGAGACATCATTTTTCATACTTAGTGTAAAAAATTTTCCACTTTGTATATTATATAATCTGAAAGAAAAAATAAAAAAAAGTTAATAAACAAAAAAGTTATTAAACTTTTACACCCCTTGGTTTCTTTTGGCCCACCCTGTACTAAACTAAGCGTTAACGAGTTTCTCCATTTAATTTGTCATTAAAAATCGGTACACAATGAAGTTTTAACTCACTATTAAATTCTACCGAGATTTTTAATGTCATATTGTATGGCAATACTCTTTAAAATGATAAATTTGAAGAGTATAAATTGATAAAATAAAAAATAAAAAATGAAAAATTTTGCCTCTTATGCTAACTTAATGCCAGGTTTCCATTTTGAATAAGGCTGCTAAATTTTTAAAAGTATTAAAGAGAAAAAAATAAAAATAAAGCTTGAGAAAAATTTCAATTCATTAGTCTTATTTAGAGAAATATGCGTGTCTATTTACAGGCGTGTTTGTTGATTCACGCATTTACGAGGTGGTGCTACTGGTGTCGCCGTTGATTCATAATAATTAACTGGCCTTGACAACAACTTGCTGGGAATAAATTTATTTTTACGCAACTCCTGCTCAAACATAAGAGACTTGGCTCTTACATTCGGACCTATAGGACCACTTACATCTGTTTCATCGAGAAACCCAAACACGTCATCCACCATTTTTTTTGATGACTCAACATCGATAATGTTGTCTGTGTTTCTTTCCTCTAGTTTTATTTCACCATTTGTGAGGCCGTTAGCTGCTGCATTATTCATTAAGTGATCAATGCCTCTTAAATGCTTTTGATAATTCTCCTCAGCATGCTCTTTCCAATTTTGTTCTTTAGTTTTGCGATATTGTTGCTCTTCTTGGCTTCTCAATAATTTCAGTTGTCGTATTTGGCTCAAACGTAGAACAAACTTTGCTTTGAATTCCCTCCTCAGCAAATATCCTTTGCAGTAAGCCTGAAATGTACTTATGCGCTTGCGCAATAAACTAAAGCGATAAGCTAATGATCTCGAGGCTATACAGGCTGCTAAACGATGGAAACCTTTTTGCATAATCATATAATTTTCACGTTGCCTATGACTTCGCCATGTCTTTTGTATCAGCACAGCTGCCTTGCGGTGTTTTTCTAGGAAACGCTTGAATAATATCTTACGAAAACCTCTCTGTATCATTATTATCGATTTGTGTGTAACGTTCGAGCGTTGCCCTTCCAAGGAAATGTCGTCGATGTCTTTAAGGAAAATTTTCGTTTTTCCAAACTGATGATCACTTTTATTGGGCAAAACTTGCTGGCATATTTCCCTTGTTATTTGGCAGAAATTGATATTTGTCATTGGTCCCAACGATGGAATCAGTAGCCGATAACGTTCTACGAATTCCTTATACGTGTGACGTATGGGATAACCGGCACGTCGTATGCGCGCTGTTTCCATCATGCCGGAGTAACGTAATTGTCGTATGGAAAGTTCTTTGTCGAATTGCTGGAAGTGAGAGAAGAAAATTTATTGAAAATTAATTTGAAAATTTAGTTTCTTTTCAAATGGATTCTATTATGCTAATCTAACAAGGACTAAGTATAGTATATTTTACATTAGAAAATTAGAAATATATTTTTCAATTAGGCTGTTCCAACTTTGCAGTCGATCTAGAATTTTAAGTACATTTCTAACTTGATTTCTCAAGGGGGGAGGCACCACGAAGTACCAAACTGTAATTTTTTTATTTTTACAGCGATTTGAAAAAATTTACTACACATGGACTTTCCTTATAAAGTTGATGCCCAAAAGAAAAACTTTCAAAGCTCCAAAAATAAATAATTATCCCTATAGTCACATTGTATTCCTCTAAATTTTCCCCTTTTCCAAAAACTGCAATTTTGAATAATTATTCCCTGGGAATGCTTCCGCATTTTCTTTGATTGCTCTTAACATATTTAAACGAGGAAAGCGCAATTTCAATGCTCAGCTCACTATTCAGTATGATCAAAAGATGGTCACGTGTAGTGTGGTTTTTCTTTTGTATCACGAGAACGTAAGACTCAATGTGAAGTGTTCATGACACAAAATCACGTCCATTTTTCATGACAAGCTTTAAATGGACTCTACACCGTCCATTTTTTATGGAAATATTTCTTTATGCAATAAACGTCTTCAATTATTAATGCAAAAAAAAAATAAAAAAAAAAATCGTCCATTTTTCATGCAACAATATTTTTTATGAAAAAAATTTAATGGATCGTAAGTTGTCCATTTCGTATGCAAAAAATTAAATGGACTATATATCATCTATTTTTCTTGCAAAAAATTAAATGGGCTATACATCGTCTATTTTTCATGCAAAAAATTAAATGGACTACGCATCGTCCATTTTTCACACAAAAATATTTTTTATAAAAAAATTTTAATGGACCATAAATCGTTCATTTTGTATGCATTTCATTTCGTATCCATTTCGTGGACTATACATCGTCCATTTCGTATGCAAAAAATTAAATGGATCGTCTATTTTTCATGTCAAAAATAACTGGACTATATATTCATCGTCTATTTTGCATGCAAAAATTCAAATAGACTATTCATCGTCCATTTTTCACGCAAAAATATTTTTTATGAAAAAAATTTAATGGACTATACATCGTCCATTTTTTGACTTTTTAAGAAAGAATTTAATTGACCATAAATCGTCCATTTCGTATGAATTTCATTTCGTATCCATTTCGTGAACTATACATCTTTTTTTTTCATGCAAAAAATTAAATGGACTATACATCGTTCATTTATTATGGAAAAATATTTTTTATGAAAAAAGTTTAATGGACTATACATCGTCTATTTTTTATGAAAAAAATTAAATGGACTATGCATTTTCCATTTGTTGATTTTTTATGAAAAAATTTAATGGATCATAAATCGTCCATATAGTATGCAAAAAAATTAATAGACTATACATTGTCTATTTTTCAAGCAAAAAATTAAATGGACCATACATCGTCTATTTTTTATGGAAAAAATTAAATGGACCATACATCGTCTATTTTTTATGGAAAAAATTAAATGGACTATACATCATCTATTTTTCATGCAAACATTTTAATGGTCTATATATCGTCTAGTTTTCATGCAAAAAATTAATCGTCCATTTTTTACGCAAAAAATATTTTTTATAAACAAAATTTAATGGTGTATTATACCTCGTCCATTTTTCGATTTTTTATGAAAATATTTAATGGACCACAAATCATCCATTTAGTATTAAAAAAATTAAATGGACTATACATCGTCCAGTTTTTACGCAAAAATATTTTTTATGAAAAAAATTTAATTTTTTGATTTTTTATGAAAAAATTTAATGGACTATAAATCGTCCATTTCGTATGCAAAATTAAATGGACTATACATCGTCCATTTTTTACGCAAAAATATTCTTTATGAAAAAAATTTAATCGTCTATACCTCGTTCATTTTTCGATTTTTTATGAAAAAATTTAATGGACCACAAATTGTCCATTTCGTATGCAAAAAATTAAACGGATCGTCCATTTTTCATGCAAAAATAATTTTAATGGAAAAATTTAATGGACCATTTTTCGATTCTTTATGAAAAAATTTAATGGACCATAAATCGTCCATTTAGTATGCAAAAAAATAAATGGACTAGACATCGTCTATTTTTCATGCAAAAAATTAAATGGACCATACATCGTCGATTTCGTATGCAAAAAAATTAAATGGACTATGCATCGTCTATTTTTCATGCAAAAAATTAAATGGACTATACATTATCTATTTTGCATGCAAAATATTAAATGTACTATACATCGTCTATTTTTCATGCAAAAAATATTTTTTATGAAAAAGATTTAATGGACCATTTTTCGATTTTTTATGAAAAAATTTAATGGACCATAAATCGTCCATTTAGTATGCAAAAAAATAAATGGACTAGACATCGTCTATTTTTCATGCAAAAAATTAAATGGACCATACATCGTCGATTTCGTATGCAAAAAAATTAAATGGACTATACCTATATTTCATGCAAAAAATTTAATGGGCTATACATCGTCTATTTTTCATCCAAAAATTGAAATGGACTATACATCGTCCATTTTTCGATCTTTTATGAAAAAATTTAATTGACCATAAATGGTACACGTAATATGCAAAAAAATAAATAGACTATACATCGTCTATTTTTCATGCAAAAAATTAAATGGACTATATATACATCGTCTATTTTTCATGTTAAAAATTATATTGACTATACATCGTCTATTTTCCATGCAAAAATATTTTTTATGAAAAAAATTTAATGGACTATATATACATCGTTCATTTTTCGATTTTTTATGAAAAAATTTAATGGACCATAAATCGTCCATGTAGTATGAAAAAATAATTAGACTATACATCGTCTATTTTTCATGCAAAAAATTAAATGGGCTATACATCGTCCATTTTTCATGCAAAAATTTTAATGGACTATACATCGTCCATTTTCATTCAAAAATATTTTTAGTGGAAAAAATTTAATGGACTATTATAATTACATCGTCCATTTTTGATTTTTTATGAAAAAATTTAATTGACAATAAACCGTCTATTTCGTATGAATTTCCTTTCGTATCCATTTCGTGGACCATGCATCGTTTTTTTTATGCAAAAAATTAAATGGACTATACATCGTCCATTTTTTGATTTTTTATGAAAAAATTTAATGGACCATAAATCGTCCATTTCGTATGCAAAAAATTAATGGACTTTACATCGCCTATTTCTTATGCAAAAAAAAAATAAATGGACTATACATCGTCTATATTTCATGCAAAAAATTAAATGGACTATACATTGTCTATTTTGCATGAAAAAATTGAAATGGACTATACATCGTCCATTTTTCGATTTTTATGAAAAAATTAAATGGAACATAAATCGTCCACGTAGTATACAAAAAAAAAAAATAAAATGGACTATACATACATCGTCTATTTTTCATGCAAAAAGTTAAATGGACTACACATCGTCTATATGTCATGCAAAAAATTTAATGGGCTATATATCGTCTATTTTTCATGCAAAAATTTAAATGGACTAAACATCATCCATTTTTCACGCAAAAATATTTTTTATGAAAAAAATTTAATGGACGATAAATCGTCCATTTCGTATGCAAAAAAATTAAATGGACTATGCATCGTCTATTTTTCATGCAAAAATTAAATTGACTACACATCGTCCATTTTGAATGCAAAAATATTTTTAATGAAAAAAATTTATGGACTACACATCGTCCATTAACAAAATTAATGGACGTCCATTTTTGATTTTTTATGAAAAAATTTAATGGACCATAAATCGTCCATGTAGTATACAAAAAAAAAATGGACTATACATCGTTTATTTTCCATGCAAATTTAAATGGACTAGACATCGTCTATATTTCATGCAAAAAATTGAAATTGAAATCGTCCATTTTTCGATCTTTTATGAAAAAATTTAATTGACCATAAATGGTACACGTAATATGCAAAAAAATAAAAAGACTATACATCGTCTATTTTTCATGCAAAAAATTAGATGGACTATACATAGTCTATTTTGCATGCAAAAATTTAAATGGACTGTACATCGTCCATTTTTCACGCAAAAATATTTTTATGAAAAAAATTTAATGGACTATTCATCGTCCATTTTTTGATTTTTTATTAAAATATTTAAAGGACCATAAATCGTCCATTTCGTATGAACTTAATCTCGTATCCATTGGTGGACTACACATCTTCTATTTTTCATGAAAAAAAATTAAATGGACTATACATCGTCCATTTTTCATGTAAAAATATTTTTTATGAAAAAAATTTAATGGTCCATTTTTTCATTTTTATACCCTTTACCAAAAAAATGGTAAAAGGGTATGTATAGGTTTGTCATTCCGTTTGTAATTTCTAGAATATTAATAAGCGAGCCATAAAGTATATATATTCTGGATCCTTATGCATAGGGAAGACGAATAAGCGATGTCCGTCTATCCGTCTGTCCGTATGTCCGTCTGTCTGTACGTGAAATAGGTTTTCCGAAGCTCCCAGAAAAGCTAGTGATGTCGTTCTTGGACGGGTGTGTCAGAAATAGTCGAAGTAAGATTGGTATTGAAAATCAGCAAAATCGAGCAGACCGTTTTAGAGCTGGAAAGCTTAAACTTCATTTTGCCATACAAAATAACTACCGAAAACTAGTTATTATTATTTTTTTTTTATTAAATAAACTTATTTTATACTTCAGTATGAATAAAATTAATATTTCTTAACAAAACAAAAATTAAAAAAATTAAATAGACGTTTCCGGGGTTGGAAAACTTTAACTTTTTTATACAAAATTATACAAAATTAATTTACTAAAAGAAATTTTTCCTTTTTTCTATAAATTAAATATATCTTATATTCTAAGAAGAAAGAGATTGGGTTTAAAAATCAGAAAAATCAAAAAGGATAATTCCAGGGTTGGGAAACTTAAAATTTTTGTGATATAAAAAATTAACTACCGTAAACTAATTTTTATATTTTTTGTATTAAATTTACTTATTTTATACTTCAGTTCAAATTAAATTGGTATTTCAAATTAAAAAAGAAAGTTAAAAAAATTAAAAAGACATTTCCAGGGTTGGAAAACTTTAATTTTTTTTCATATACAAAAGTAACTGACTAGAACAAATTTTTTTCTTTTTCTCTATAAATTAAACATATCTTAGACTCTTAAAAAAAAGAGATTGGTGTAATAAATCAGAAAAATCAAAAAGGATGATTCCAGGGTTGGGAAACTTACACTTTTTGTAATATATAAAAGTAACTAGGTCCTACTATTTTTTTATTTTTTTATTAAATTAACTTATTTTATACTGCAGTACACATTAAATTGATAATAAAAATTTAAAAAAAGTTTAATACATGAAAAAGACATTTCCAGAGTTGGAAAACTTTAACTGTTTTTTTATACAAAAGCAACTTACTAAAACAAATTTTTTCTTTTTCTATATATATTAAACATAGGTTATATTCTTAAAAGGAACATATTGGTGTACGAAATCTGAAAAATCAAAAAGAACGGTTCCAGGGCTGGAAAACTTACACTTTTTGTGATATATAAAATTAGCTACCGAAAACTAATTTTTATTTTTTTTATAAAATAAACTTATTTTAGTTTAAAATTTTTGAACGCACTAATAATCCCAAATTAATATTTTAATTATTAAGTAAAATATTTTTTTATTAAAAATACATTGAAATTGATTATTGAGGGGTTTAGCTGGATCCTATGCGCATTTCACTGTTGCTAATGCAGATCATCAGGGAACCTTTACCCCTTTAAAGGGAACCTTTACCCCTTTAAAGGGAACCTTTACCCCTTTAAAGGGAACCTTTACCCCTTTATTTATTTATTTTCTTTTACATACTCTTACGACTACAATTTGAAGCTGAAAAAAAGTCAGCCAATGTAGCAATAGTAAAGTAATAAAATAAAAAACATGTTGATTATTGAGTTCTTGTTTCAACTTTGTTATTTGTTATTGAGCTTCTCATTTGTTTGAATGAAAGTTTATAATATAATAACTCTAGTTGTTCTAAGAAGCTTTGGGTAAAGGTTCCCTGATGATCTGCATTAGCAACAGTGAAATGCGCATAGGATCCAGCTAAACCCCTCAATAATCAATTTCAATGTATTTTTAATAAAAAAATATTTTACTTAATAAGTAAAATATTAATTTGGAATTATTAGTGCGTTTAAAAATTTTAAATTTAACTTGTAACAATTCCCATGAAAGACACTAATTAAACTTATTTTATACTTCAGTAAGAATGCATTTGGTATTTCAGATTAAAAAAAATTAAAACGAAGTTTTCAGGGTTGGTAAACCTTAATTTTTATACAAAAGTAACTTACTAAAACAAATTTTTCCTTTTTTTTACTATAAATTAAACATATCTTACATTCTTAAAAAAAATATTGTTTTTAAGAATATAGAAAAATCAAAAAGGGGAATTCAAGGGTTGGGAACTTACACTCTTTGTGATATAAAAAATAATTTTTTTTTTATTAAATAAACTAATTTTATGCTTGAGTACGAAAAAAACTGGTATTTAAAATATAAAAAAAACAATTAAAAAAATTAAAAAGACGATTCCAGGGTTGGAAAACTTTAACTTTTTTTGTACAAAAGTAACTTACTAAAACAAATTTTTCCTTTTTTCTATAAATTAAACATATCTTAAATTCTTAAAAGAAAGAGATTGGTGTAAGAAATCAGAAAAATCATAAAGAATGATCTCAGGGTTGGAAAACTTACACTTTTTGTGATATATAAAAATAACAAAGTCTAATTAATTTTTATATTTTCCTTTATAGATTATACATATTTTTCGTTTCGGAAAGAAAGGTTTGGTGTAGAAAATTATAAAAATAAAAACCACAGCTCCAGAGCTGGAAACTTTGACCTTTTTTTCTGGATATTAAAGTAACTAAATAAAACATTTTTTTTAATTTCCTTTTTTCTTTTTTACTTAACACACTTTCTATATTTTTTTAAGAACTACTAGATTGATATAAGGAATCAGAAAAATTTAATTTAATGATTCTAGGGTTAGTAAATTTATTTTTTTTTTACATAAAAGTAACTAGGTCAAATAATTTTTTTTCTTTTTGTTTATACTTTATGTATGTGCTTATGTACGTATCTCTATACTACATAAAAACACTTTGGTAAAGGGTATATAAGATTCGGCACAGCCGAATATAGCACTCTTACTTGTTTATGATAAAATTTAATAGACCATAAATCGTCCATTTCGTATGCATTTCATTTCGTATCCATTTCGTGGACTATACATCGTCTTTTTTTCATGGTAAAAATTAAATGGACTATACATCCTCTAATTTTCATGCAAAAATTTAAATGGACTATACATCGTCTGTTTTTCATGCCAAAAATTAAATGGACTATACATCCTCTAATTTTCATGCAAAAATTTAAATGGACTATACATCGTCTGTTTTTCATGCCAAAAATTAAATGGACTATACACCGTCTATTTTTCATGCAAAAATCTAAATGGACTATAAATCGTCCATTTCGTATGCATTTCGTTTCGTATCCATTTCGTGGACTATACATAGTCTATTTTCATGGTAAAAATTACATGGACTGTAATACATCGTATATTTTTCATGAAAAAATTAAATGGACTATACATCGTCTATTTTGCATGCAAAAAATAAATATACTATACATCGTCTATTTTTCATGTAAAAAACCAAATGGACTATAATACATCATCCATTTTTCCTGCAAAAATATTTTTAATGAAAAAAATTTAATGGAGTTACATTACACATCGTCCATTTTTCGATTTTTTATGAAAAAAATTTAGTGGACCATAAATCGTCCATTTTGTATGGAAAAAATTAAAAAGACTATTCATCGTCTATTTTTCATGCAAAAATTTTAATGGAATTTACATTGTCTATTTTTTATGCAAAAAAATTTAATGGACTATACATCGTCTATTTTTCATGCGAAAAACTAAATGGACTATACATCGTTAATTTTTCATGCAAAAATATTTTTTATGAAAAAAGTTTAATAGACTATATACAACGTCCATTTTTCGATTTTTTATGAAAAAATTTAATGGACATATACATCGTCTATTTTTCATGCACAAAATTAAATGCACTATACGTGTTATAATTTTCATGGAAAAATTTTTTATGCAAAAAATTAAATGGACTGACTATACATCGTCCATTTTTAAATGGATCATTCGTCATGCAAAAGATTAAATTTAATCCTTAATTTTTTAGAAAGGAATTAAACGTGCTATACTTCGTCCTTTTTTCATATCGTTAAATTAAATGCGCCATATCGTCCATTTTTCATATCAAATAGATTTAACGACCATTTTTCATGTCGAAAAATTAAACGTGGTACATCATCAATTTCCATGTTGAAATATTAAACACCAGAGGTGCCCTCCTTCGTTTTGTAGCAGAATTATCGGCGAAGTAAAATAACCAATAAAATCGGTACTAAGTCCCTATTTACACTATGCAAGTCTTATTGCTAAGCTGATTAGTTTATTAGGAGAGAGAGACGGTGTTAAAAGAAACGTTGCTGTTCCCCTCATCTCTCTCTCTCTCTCTCTCTCCCTGAAACTAATCAGCTTAGCAATAAGACTTGCACAGTGTGATTTGGGACTAACACAGCTTCAAAAAAATTAATACGCATTATTTTATACCAGAAAGCGGTGCAACACTGCATTATTAAAAAAAAAAACGTTGTAAAGAAAATTTATATGTCCCATACAAAGTATATTTCTTATATAGAATTATTTAATGCGCTATACACAGTACATTTTTATTATAAAAAATTAAATGTGCTATACACAGTACACAATTTATATCGAAATATTAAATTTGCTATACTGAAAACAATTTTCATACAAAAAGAATGTTACTGAGCAAACTATAGTTGTGATTTATATACATATATGGGGCATTCCACATGGACGGTTTGAATTTTTTGTTGCTTCCCCAAATTTTGTGATATTCTATTCTATTTGGATTTTTCTTCATAACTTTCTTAATAATGGTCCATTGATTTTGTTTTTTTTTTTTTTTTGTTTGCAAGAACCATTTAGTGAACTTTTTAATTATATTTAAGATAACTACTCACATTTGCTTTTTTATTCTCATTCGGCTTAATGCAGCGTATAAAAAATGGATGAGCCGCCGACAGTGTTTTCATCAGCATATCCAGAGAATTGCGAAACTTAACCGACAGTGTCAATTGTTTCCTCATCGTGTCATATTTTAGTGTTTGTGGAAAAATATCGTTAAGAAATTTATTTTTTGAACTATGTATCATATCGCCCAAGTCCATGCTGAAAGAATCTCTATTTTTCTCCAGAAAGCCTTGGGAATTGTACATCACTATGCCGGCATAGTGGCGGATACCAAATAAGAAGTTTTGTGATGATTTTGGCTTGACATAAATCGAACGATTGCCATGTTGCGCATGTAGTTTCTCCAGCAGTGTATGATCAGTGCCCTTGGGAAACTTTGATTCTTCATCGATGAGTGACATTATATTAACCGATTTCATGCCAATCAAATCGAGTATTTCTTGGTTGTCTTGAAATTCAATATGTTGCCAATTGATGTTTTCACTTTCGTACTCCTGCTGCTCCATCTGTTGAGGGAATGGGGAACCAAGTGTTTGAATAAATTCTAAAGTCTTTATGTTTTTTATCTTCCATACTCACTTTGAATATGTGTTTGACGAAAAACTGTTGCAAGTTTTCATTAGCATAATTAATGCACAGCTGCTCAAAACTGTTGTCGGTGAAATTTTCAAAACCAAAAATGTCCAAGACCCCGATCGAGTTCATTGACTTGCCGGCCTTTTTATCTATTGCTTCATTAATACGCTCTACAATTCTTTCAAAAAGGCAGCCATATAAAGACTTGACAAAAGCATCTCTACCCTCCAGAGCAGAGTCCCTGGAAAGTGCTGTGACCACATGTTCACCGTGCACCAGTATGGTTTTCTGTACCAGAGCTGTAGACAGGGCTTCCTCTGTCACGCCCATTAAACCGCATACCTTTTTTAAATTTTTTACATCATTTACCTCAGAAGCCTCCATATTTTGTATTTCCTTAGACTTGAAATTTAAATTGCCCAGGTGCAAAATTGCAGCCAATAAAGTGAATATGTTCCATACTTCTTCGGTTTTGAATGATAAAACCTGCATGGCTGAACGTATATCGCTGAAATCGTTCATATCATTTTTACCCTTGAGGCTCGTGCAACAGCCTTGAGCTAAATAATGATACTTTAGGGCAGATGTCTCTGTGAGTTCTAGTGTTTTCCTTTCCTCATTTGTGAGGCCGGCTAACATGCAATAGAATATGTGATAATTACGTTCATCTTTACTCTGTGAGACTATGCGAGATTTCTCCAATAAATACTGTTCTATTTTGGCGCCCTGTATATTGCCCGCTTCCGTAAACCGTATATCGATGTATTTGCCAAAACGTGAGGAATTATCGTTGCGCACTGTTTTGGCATTGCCAAAGGCTTCCATAATAGGATTGGCTTCGATGATTTGTTGCTCTATCCAAGAATGTTTGCCACTAATAGCTGCCAGATATTGTAGAATTAGCTTAGTGCTCTCTGTTTTACCTGCTCCCGATTCGCCACTTATCACTATGCACTGGTTTGCTTTATCACGATTCAGCTCCTGGAAGGCATTATCACTGATAGCAAATATGTGTGGCGGTAGGTCATTGATTTTCTTGCCACGATATTGCGTAATTTCTTTATTCGTGTATATGGGTAAAATCTGATAAGGATTAATGGCCACTAGCATGGAACCGGTGTAAGTCTGAAAGAAGTAAAAAAAAAACTGTGTTTATTATTGCTAAAAAAAATATGGATGATTGGAAGACTTCTTGCAGAGAAATTTTTATTTTTAAAAAGCTTTTTTTAACTTAGCCGAAATTAAAAATTTTATAGGTATATGTATGTGTGCAAAACCCAGTAATTAATTTAAGATGTGATATTGAATTTTTTGCTAGTTACATGGTTTAGCATCTCAAATGACGCTATGTAACTATTTTTGTTCCTATGGAATTCTGAAATCCTGTGTGATGTCCATCTAAGTCCAATATGGCGGGACACCCAACATGATGCACTATTTATTTTTAATGAACTCCTACAATATGGGTATCAAATGAGACGGCTCGGTGAGAACAACTCGAAAATCAGAGTGACGTCGCACGGTGGTTGAGAATCAATTTTCATTGACCAAAACTTGAATTTTTCTTGAAATAGATTCTGGAAATTTGTATAATGCTAGAAAGGAATAATATCAAAATTAATGTAGCCAAACAATTAGTTCAAAATATTCACGGTAGTGGGCGTGGCATACTGCTGAAAACAAATAGTTTATATTAATTTAAAAAAAAAACAAAAATTTGTCATATTTCATCTGAAAAACAATATGATTCCTCAAAAGCTATTATCCATAACGGGCTGAGTTAAGTAGTGTATAACTTTTGAAGATCAAAATGAATAAAAAAACAAAACCGTCCAGAGAAGGACGAAAATATCTTTTGCAGCCACCACGGCCCGCCTGTAAAGCACCTTTTAATTTTAATGAAAATACTGAAAAATTATCCAAACAATTTTTATCAAAATTAGTAGTAAAAGCTTGCATTTTTTTGTTACTATTTTTTATTTTTGTACATAATAACTGTGTCACTTATAAACCGATTTTGAAAATAATTTTTTTTTCTGAAAGGATTTGTTTGCGTTTTGGTGCTTTATTTTTTTTCGTAAATCGGAGAAGGAAAATTGCTCCCCTTATGCCTAAATATTTCCTTTGTGAACCGATTTGCCAAATATTTTTTTTGTTTGAAAGGGGTTGTGCGCAGTTTGGATCTTTATTTTTTTCGGAAATCGGAGGGGGAAATTATTCCCCTGATGCACAACTCTGTTATTTGTAAGGCAATTTTCAAAATTATTATTTTTTGTTTGAAAGAGTTTGTCTGCAGTTGAGTTCCATATTTTTTTTTAGATATCGGAGGGGGAAAATAGGCTCGCTTGCAGTTCGGCTCCAATATTACTCCCTCCCTCTATCTATAGTTGTGTAAATTATAAGTTCGTTCAAACTTTAAGGAAATTTTTTCGCAACTACAGTGAAGAAAACTTCCTGCTGCTGGCTAGTAGGCAGTGTCTTAACATAACTTTTTAAATAAATTTTATGTTAAATGATGAATTAAATAATGTTGAATTAAAATTATTCCTGATTAAAGATGCATTATAATTTTATTAATGATGCTATATATTAAGTGTGTATCTAGAGAATATTTAAGGTTGTTGTGGCTGCAACGGTAAGCGCGTTGACTAGCATTCGATGAGTTTCAAGTTCAAATATTGGCCGAGGAAGACAATTATAATACATACAAACATTTCTCTGATGCCTGTGCTAATATACGCCCGTTAGTTAAATAATTAATAAAAATACAATGACTACATTAAATTAATGAATCAGAGTTGTTACAACAATGAATTATGTTGTCAACACAATGATACGATATCATCAACAAATATTGTGTTACTTCTCAGTAATGAAATACTGTCATAATATACATGAAAAATTTTGTAAATTTAATGAAATATTTCGTTAAAAAAATGTAAAACTAACGCCACTTCGTTGTATGAACTAAAAAGTTTCATTGCAATGATTACATTTTTCATTTAAATATGAAAATGTACGTTGCTTAATAAAAAACATGTCGTTACAGAAATGATGAAATAATTTTCGTAATGCGAATGAAGCGTTGCATTCGTTAAAAAATAATGACAAAACTATAAATATAATTCTTCTCTGTGCTGCTTTAAAATTTCGTCAACCGCTATCGAACGAAATTAAGAAATATTTCAATAGAGTTGCAAGCTAAATTCACATGTTTGTTGCAAAAAAAAAAAAAAATATATAGTTTGACAATTTTTGAGACAAAAATTTTGTCTGAAACAACTGGGTGGTGGGTTTCCTATAGCCAAAGTAAACTGCTCTCTTAATTATAGCTACCTCATGCTTACTGAGAACTGGGTGAGGAAGCATTGACGCATTGCCATGATATCACATTGATAAACTGAATTGTATATTTTAGCATAGCAAATTAATTAGCTTTTGAGTTACGTGTACCTGAGACTCATTTCTGATTACCCATGAGTTATCTCTACGTCAGCCAAAACTCCATACTTACATAAATAATTTTATTACGATATCTTATCTCCAAATTCCTTAAGATTGTATATTCCTGCAAATCACCCAGTGTTATCATATCGTCCACACCATTCTGTGACGTTAAATGCATGGCCTTAATAATATCCTTATTGTCCACCCAGTATTGCTGGTTCTCGTCGTCACATATTAAAGTGCGTTTTTTATCTGTGCGCACAATGCGAGCGCCAAAAGGAACCGCAAATTCTGCGTCATTTATTTGCTGAGCTTGCGGCTTCACCCAAACATATTCACCCTGCAAAAAAAAAAGCAAAATATTGATATAAAAATAATTAATCAGTTCTTAACTTCACCATAAAACTTGGATTATCGATAATATAATTACCAAATATTTGTATATAATGGCAAATGTTCAAAGTTCCAGTTGTCAACAAAAAAAAATCTTAAAAAAGTTTTAATCATATAAATTCATTAAACGATTAAATCATTTTCCCATATTTGCATTTAGATTAAAAAAAATAAAACAAATTGTTAAGTCGTCTGGCCCAAGTTTGGTTGTGATAAAAATATTAAATTTTTCTGTTTAAAGTTTCAAAATTATCAAATTGAATTTATAATTTTACAAAATTAATAATAAACCAAAATCTAAAAAAAATTGCAAAAATTTTCGAGCTCCAGAACACACCTGACAAAAAACTTGTTACAATTCACGTATTCTCTTTCATTTTAATAAATCAATTGAATTTCAATTTCATTTCAAAACGATTCGTTATAGAAAGGTATTAAGAATTTCCAACAGTTATTTAGATTTGATTTTCCAGAAGTATGGGAGAACAATATCAAACAGCGTTGAAAAGAAATTTAGCAAAAATTTCTTAAAATTCCATATAAACTAACTCCACAAAATCCTATTTTTTTTTTAGAGTTTTCAACATTAATTGTGAAAGGAAATGTCAAAGAGATTTCCACGCATTGCGAATAGAAACGAAATAGAGCCTCAAACGCATTTTAAGTTTTAAATAATTTCTAATCCCCACTTGGGGCCCACACATTCAATTTTTGCCTTTCAATTCCATTCAATTTTCAATACACTCACATTTTTTTCACTAACACAATCAAACTTTTTAAATTGAAAACTGGATTGTTTTCAAATTCCCCTATCCATTTATATGGCAATTTAATTTTCAATTTGAACGGCTGGTCACAGCCCACATTGATTGAAACTACAAATTTGAGTTGTTTCTTCGTCGGTGGCATTTAGAAATTGATTGTCACAGCTATAAATTTTAAGGAATTTTGACACATAATATATGTGGTGAAATTGAAAGCAATTTATTGAACATGTGGCTGCAGCGTTAAGGAGAATTTCATGCTTTGATATATTTGGCAACTAATAGTAGAATTTAATGACAAATATATAAAATATTTAAATGTACATATGTATGTCCTAAGGACCATTATACTACAGTTAAAGGGTAAATTCACATGACTTTTCCCACTTTTTCTTTATAGCGCCTTAAACGAATATATAATACAAACTTCTATATAATCAAAATTATATATTTTTATAAAATTTCCTTACAATTTTAATATTGCTCATATTAAAAAGGGAGTGGTATTGATGATTTAATACGCAACAGTAATTGAGTCATTTGAAAATAAATAATAATAGCTTCCATATGAAAGAAACCCAAGCAGCTGCAACGTTTACTAAATAAAAAATTATTCACGTAATTAAAATATGTTTTCTTAGTAAAAAACAAACTATAAACCAGTCAATAAAATTCTATGGCAGGTAATTAAACTTTAGGAATAGTTTATTTAAAGTGTAAATTTAAACAGGTGCCAAATGAAAAAGAAAGAAGTATGTATGCTTTTATGATAGCGATCACATGGCGCAATCGAAATAGCGATAAAGCATTTGAGACAGATAAAAAAATTTGATTTCAAAATCAGTTCTTTTTTTAACTTTTAGCGCTAAATAGAAATAAAATATGAATAGATAAGATTGATTTTATTTACTTGTGAAATTGAAAAGTGCTTTATTACTTTTCAATTAAATAATTTGCCAGATAGACATCAAAATTATTATTTTGAGGTGTAGTCTTAAGTGTCATTGTTTGATTTTTTTTTTAACAAAAACTTTAAAATATTATGATCCTATGACTTAAGACTACCCTTTGAATTCCCGATATATATATACATTTTCATTTTCATTTTTTTTTTCAAGAAATGTTAAATGCATTTTCTTCTAGTACTAGAAATTTTTTTGAAGCATTATCGAGCGTCTCATAAAATAATAGTAGCTTATTTATATATTTTTTTTAAACTCGTAATATGCGTTAGCATTTTTTTTTTTGAGACTACATTCGTGAAATTTTTGTTTTGTAGATTATATGATTAAAACAGGGATCGTAACGGTTATAAGTAGGGAAAAGATTTTCATGCATTTAAAATCACATTTTATGTACCGATTTTCTTCAAACAAAGCTAAGAACCCTCTCGATCCAGTCATCTTTAAAACAGAAAAAACTAAATGAAAATGTACGTGGACACGGACAGACACACAGATACACAGACACACACTACAAACTTATAACACCCCTTTTTTTAGTCGGGGGTTAAAAAATCACATTCATTGCTTTCTTAACAAACATTGTCATTAAAAACTTAAAAAACATAAAAAGCTCAGCTTCAATGTCTTCTCAATAAATATTTAGGCAAATCATATGGAATACAAAATAAAGTTCAGTCGAACTTTTATTTACGTACATGAATGAATAAATGTTTTTTTTTTTTTTTGTCAAAGATAAATCTTTTCTGAAAAAAATTTTGTAATAAAAATGAACGTTCCACGTTAGCAGAAGGTATTGGTGCGTACTTAAATGCTGATATTTCGTTTGTGGAATATTCAGTTTGTAAATTTTCGTTCTTAGAACTATGTTGCATATATTTTAAGTCCATAATTTTTTTGTATAACTATTTCTATTTAATTTTTTATCTCTTCACTTATTCTGCCTTTCAGAGCACACTTTTTTTTCCCGAATCTTCAATTAATTCAACTTGAGGTGTTGAAAGTAACGAAAGCCTCTAATTGGCTCATAGTGTGAACAAGTTTTTGTATGGAAATAGCGCACTATTTGCAAATAAAGTGTAAAATGTTGCCAATTATTTTTGTTTTGAGGGTAATGTAATACAAATTTTACAATGTGTGGCAATATCATTCACAGATAATAATGTATTCTATCTACGTATAAGCGGTGAGTTCAGTATTTGCAAATAGTTTTATTTGCAAATAAAACTTGCGTATAAACGAGGTATATGTTTACGTTTCCAAACACAATGTTTAGGGTGATCCATTATTCGACTTTTTCCCGACCCCGGTTCTCGAATAGTTCAAATATTTGAAATTATGAAAAACCCGCTTTCGGTTTTTACAATTCAGAAAAAACCGGTCAACCGGTTTTCGAAGTGAGAAAGTTATACGCAAAAGTTTTGATTTTAAATTGCTTTATTACAAAAAAAAGAGTTAACAGTTCATGTAAATACTAAAAAACAATACAAAAATTAAAGGTAAAACATAAAAATATGCTTCATATACTTATGTATAGTACATATATATATATATATATATATATATATATATATATATATATATATATATATATATATATATATATATATATATATATAATATGCAGTTAATGAACAAACTCTACATACAACTTGGGAAGAAATTCAAAAAATTAATTATGCCTATATTTAGGGTGCTAATAAATATGTTTATACTAAAAATGAAAAAATAATTATAATATCCCTATAGTAGCAAAAATAATCAAAATACATAGGAAAAAAGTCTAGGTGTAAAATTTTTGATGTCGTCAACTTGTTTAAAAATTCTGTGATTTCTGGTACTAAGACGTCAACAAATGGCATCCAAATATGGTTTAATATGTTGTTATTATAATTATTTTTTCATTTTTTGTATAAACATATTTATGAGCACCCTAAATATTGGCATAATTAATTTTTTTAATTTCTTTCCAAGTTTCCTAAAACCCCAAAAATGATGGGTGTATGATGAGTTTATTCCTTAATGGTATATACATATGAATGTATGGACAAGGCGGATATCTACCTCTATATATAAAATATGAAGCAAAATGTCAACAAAATAAAAAAACACTTTTTGCAACTGTATTTTGACATCAATTGCACACCATAAGGCCAAATAATTTCGCTTGAATTTCATGTTTCAGTAAATGTTGCCATGCTCAAAAAAAAAAAATACTTAGAAAAATCAAGAAAACACGTTGGTCTAAGTTTTAACATAGTAAAAACTAATTTTATTGCAAAATGTACAAATCGAAAAGTATTCGACTCAGCCGGTTTTTAAATTGTAAAAAACCGGACTATTCGACATTCGAAAAATCAACATTTGGAAAAAACCGGCAACCGGATTGTGAAAAACCCGGGTTTTAAAACCGGTTGAAAAACCGAATCTATCACCCTAACAATGTTCCTTCGTCTGTACGGATGTTTACTTTTTTGCTATCTTATAACTAGGGTGATCGATTATTCGACTTTTTCTAGAAAACGGTTATCGAGTAGTTCGAATATTTGTAATTATGAAAAACCTGGTTTCATGTTTTACAATTCAGGAAACCCCGGTAAACCAGTTTTTTAAGTAAGAAAATTATTATACAAAAAAATTATTATAAAATAATAAAAAAATTAAAGGTAAGACATAAAAATTAATTTTATATACTTATGTATATTCGTATATGTATATAAAATATATACATATACATACAAGGTGGATATCTACCTCAAAATATGAAGCAAAATGTCAATAAAAGCAAAAAAAAAACACTTTTTGCAAATGGATTTTGACATCCATTGCACACCATATGGTCAATTTAATTCGCCTCTGCTACCACCTCACACAATAATTTCGCTTGAATTTCATGTTTAAGTAAGTGTTGCCATGCTCAAAAAACGCTTAGAACTTTTACACTGAAAAAAAAAATACTTAGAAAAATCAACAGAACACGTTGGTCTAAGTTTTAATATAGTAAAAACTAATTTTATTGCAAAATGTACTAACCAAAAAATATTCGATTCAGCCAGTTTTTAAATTATAAAAAACCGGATTATTCGACATTCGAAAAATCAACATTTTGAAAAAACCGACAACCCTATTTACTTTGCAAAGTCTTAATTCAGCTGTCTTAAATACAGAGGTGGTAGTAAGTAGTAGAGTCTTTTTCTGTCTTTCTCCCAGCTGAATTAAGACTTTACAAAGTAAACTTTGCGGGTGGAAAAGGGGTCTTATTTCGTGGAGAGCGAAGCAAATAAAACAAGTAGTAATTAAATAAGTTGAAAAACCCCGACTGCGACCATCTTTTAATCGTTAAATATCCTAAACGGTCATTCGAAATGAAAAATTAAAAGATATTTATAATACCTGGCGAATAATACTCATTTTGATATAGTACGCCAACTTTTTATTTTTTTCGTATTTCCAAAATGGTGCCTCTTGGCCGTCATATAGAGTTTTGACTACTGTCATATCTTTAGTGACACTTCTAGGATTAAGACAAATCGATTGATGTAAGAATCATTAAAAGCAGCAAAGGAACACACATACATACATACATAAATACGTACATACGTAGGCTGATAAACACAATACCCTTTTTTGCATCGCGCAGTCGGCTAAAAAGAGGCGAAAATGGTTACAATTGAAAATAATTAAAATTGGAAAATTATCTAAAGCAATATAAAAATTTACCAGAATTATTAGATATAGAAGAAACACACGTTTTTTTAACATATTCTCTCGCCTGCGCTTAGCATAACATTTCCATTGGCACATGGTTTGCTTTAGAATGGCAAATGATTGCCGCACTAGGATTGTATTTGATTATGCCAAATGAGCACAATAAATTATGAAATCACACGATTAGCCCGCATAACGACAATCTTGTTACCATGCTTTAAAACAAATTTCTTAAGAACATATTAATGGCTTTCCCAGTGGTGAGATATTTTTTGTGTTTTATCCGATATATTTTATTAGAATTCACACATGATTCATATTTTGGAAATTACTTGAATTTTGATAATAGTCCAATAATTTACAAATTAAGAGTATGTGTTATTTGTGAATGAATTTCATGGAATATTTTGGAGGCTTATCGATTTTGGTTTTGTTATACTTTCAAGTGAGTTATTAAAAGTTATGATTAAAGTGTAATACTGGTGCTTTTAACGGTACAACATTTATATTTTGATGTTTTATTATTTTATTTATTAACAACTTATAATAAAGCAGTGATATTTATTCTAAATGATAATTCGATAAACTAATAAACAACTAAATATTATTGGGTTATTATTATTAACATATTCATCATAGTTGTCAATTACTTTCATATCACGTTATTTCTTATATGAATCTTAACTAAGTTGCGTAGATCTATATCGAATTCGAAAAAACTATTCTGACACTTTTTATTAGAAATATTTGTTCAATTCATTCGTATCTATTGTCTTATCGTCTAATTACATCATATTGTCTTTATTTTTGTTGTGAATAATTTTCATATAAAAGTTTTTCAAAAAATGGTATTGACGCCAGGTCTGGGAATATTTACATACATATATTAGATGAATTTTTTATGTTAAACTCTTTTAACTATGTGATAAAAGGCACCAGAAAATAAATTCATATTAGTGATAAATATATCTGTGGAATCTTTTCATTCCAAATGTGGCATTTTAACCATTGAAAATTTCAACTGGTAGATACCTAATACCTTAAATGGCTTCCAAGCACAGCTTCGAAATTTAATACGCCTCATTGACACCAGAGGCGCTTCAGCACAGCATTATCAAAAACGTGCAATTAAGCTTTCCCCTATCTCTGAAATAAATAAAATAACATAAAATTACAAATTTATTGTATTTGTCTGTTCCCAAGCGCATAAACCAATATCGGTTTCGTACATCTAAGGTAAGGAACCCTATTGATTTCTTTACGATAACCACCCGTCTGTCTGTCTGTCTGTCTGTCACTATTTTGCCGAGAACCTTAAAAGCTACGGTCTTGAAATTTTTGCTGAATATGTAAAACAAATGTATGACAGTTAAAAATTACAGGGTATTCTAAAAGGAGCAACGAAAAATGTTGAGATGCTATGTAATATACATAGAATTATATATACACTTGAAATTTTCAAAGTAAGTATATTTTTATGCAGACTATACAAATTAAAATTTAAATTTCAAAAATTAAAGTTAATGTAATTTTGACAACTTTCTGTATCTTGGAAATCGTAAGAGGAAAACTCTTAAATTTTCAAAAACGCTAAAATAAAACAAATCCCAAAATTAAAAAAATCCCCAAAACGAAAAAGATCGCCAAAAACCGAAAAAATCGCCTTAGCGATTATTATTAAATTAGCTTATGAATCTGGCAACACTAGCTGTCCTTTTTTATACAACGCGTGAAAGCTGAAGAATATTCACCTTTTTGCGTCTCGAACTTCTATATGTAACTTGCCTTATGAAAACACACTATTTCAACTTTTTTGACAGACATGTGTATCGCATTACAGCGTTGAACGCGTGTTATGTACTTCGTTCGTTCGTTTTCTATTGTTGTCAACTTGTGATGTAGTGCTACTAATTTTAAAAGGAAATTATTATATTATTATATAATTACTCAATTCACAAGCTCAGTCGTATGGTTTATGGTTAAAGTAAGTTCAGTAAAGTGTGACTTTGACTCGCACACGAAGGGTTCCGTATGGACACAACATATCGCTCATTTATTCAAAAAATACACAAAAATCGCTATAAATGAATTTCTTATTTAACAATGGATAAAAAATGCATTAAATATTTAAAGAAAAATAAAACGTAAATGCAAGACAAAATAGCCGGCAAAGGCTTTAAATTTTACAACTAAAAAAACCTCAAAAGCGTGGTGTGTAACTTTCCATTTGTGTAGCGTTAAACGCTTAACAAGCCAGAAAAGCGCTGCCGCTTAACGCGTGGTATATAGCTCTACCTTTAGGATCAGCGATTCCAGCTTGGTGCTTTTGGCATTACTTTTAGTGCTTTTTGAAGACTCAGAACGGCAAATTTTGAGCGTTAGTGCCAAACTAAAAAATTACTTTAATAAAAATTTGGTGTATTTCTTTTTCCAGTTTCAAGCATAAATTTTTCGTCTAATATATTTCAATATATTGCCGAAATAAGGAATAGCTTTGAAAATATTATACATTATTAAATTTCACTCGTTTGAATCTTTATTCGTTTTCACGTTAGTAGTTTTTACGCTTTTTAGATCTCAAAATTACGCTTTTTGGTGCTTTTTTAAATTTTAATATGCTTTTTTGTCAATAGTATTGTATAATAACTAAACTACAATATACAAACCATCGAACAAACTAGTTTATGGTTTGTTTGTATAATTGGAACATGTACATTTACATGACTTGTCAGCGGTATAAGATGAAAAAGCTTAAAAAAGTAATTGTAAAACAAGTGGTCCAAAATATACCTGAACAAAGTATTGCGATTAAATGACCTGCTCAAGCAGGTATTTATAGGCTTTGATCACGTCTCATTTTGTACTGCCTTACTCATGGATTTCCGAAAGTTAAGTTCTTGGACGTGTGATAATTGCTACAGAAACATAGGAAACACTTTTCATTCTTTCAAATCCCATCACTGGTACTAAAATAATTGATCACAACAATGTGCATAAGACTGACTACAAGCCAAATGAGAGCTTCTAGCACACAAATTTCGTCAAAGCATTATACGAAACGAATTTTTTATTCAACTTTATCTTTTTATCACAAGTACAAATATAAAGTTGAGCAACTATTTATTATGTTCTGTCATTAAAGTTTATTTGCTTTAATATCTTAAGAAAAAGTCTGGCCTGGCCACCTTAATTACAAATATCGGCAGCATGAAACGCATGGGTTTTGATTTTGTTTATTTTGGTTTCCATTTTACAGTTTAACTTTTTTATAGTTTTGTTTTTTTTATGAAAAAAAAATTAAATTGAAAAAGTTGATAAGAAACCAAAGACAATCATCACGACCAAATGACAAACAAATGCCACATCATTTACGAGGAATTTATTAGAACACAATAAAAATGCAATTTTTTTAATTGAAAATAGATATGTATGTATACTTTTTTATTTCCTTTTTTTTCACAAACTCACATGATCACTTGGAAATGAAGACATTTTTCTTTTTAAATTAGTATTAAAAAATAATTAGAGCGTTATTTATAAGTTCAACATAATATTTTTAGTTATAAGATTTCAATAATTTTATATACTTATACATATGTATGTATATAAATATTTTTTTTTACTTTTAAGTAAATATTGTTAAAGCTTTCTTGTTTCGTTTTTACCAATATAATATTTTGTTTAATTTTAATATTTTTTTTTTAATTGAGCACCGAAATTCTTTGCTATCAACCGCTTTTAAGTCAAATACTGTTCTGTACTCACAATATTTTTCTAATTAACCTGCCAAAACAGTTGAAATAATAATGTTCTCTTTATCTTTTTATTTTTTATTTTTATTTTTTTGTTGGTTTCTGTTATATTTCAGTGTCAATATCATTTGTTGATATCTCCGAAAAAATATAAAAGAATTTATTGTTTGTATGCTTTTCAAAGTCATTTCGTACCGTCAGTCATCATAATTATTGTTGTTGCTTGTTAACCCTTAAAAGACCTGGTGTAGTATAAAAAGTTTAACTTTAGTGGATGAAATATTATTTTTATTTTCTTTAATAAACAAACTATATCATAAGATTTATTTTAAACTACTTTAATACAGTATGCAGTTTGATTAAATTATTAATTGATTCAATTATTATTTTTTTAAATTTAATTATTATTTTTATTTTTTGTGAATTTTTAGTTAATTGTAATTTTATAATCAATTGAAATGCTTGCTTAAATATTATTCTACAGAATAAAATATGTCGTGATTTTCTCATCCGCATTTTTTTTTTTTTTTTTTTGCCTAGAAATTTTATTTAAATATATTAGGCTATTGAACTTTGTTGACGGTCTACTGATGGGCTGGGATATTAGCACCAACAACATACAGCATATATGGATAGAATAGGTAAGCCAACAACAAACACCCAAAAAACATCTCCAATTAACACCTGTAATAAAAAAAAAAAAATTATCATTTAAAATTTTGTTCAAAAATTAAATTAATTATAAAGATTAATTAAAAATTTTATTTTATTTATTTTGTTTCCAAATTTTATATATTACAAACTTAATTTTCATCCTTATTTACAAAACTTAAAAAGTCTTTTTAAAGCTTTTTTAAAACAAGTTTTCATACAAAATTTTTCTAAAAAAACCTTTATAAAACTTAAAAAGAAGTTTTATAAATAATGCTGTTAAAATTTAGTCATAACATTTTTTTTTTAATTTCATTCATTGAATTTTTTTAAATTTTATAGACACCTAGACCAAAGTAGTTGACTTCTCAATGAAGTGAAATTTAGCTAACTATCACTTAAATTCAAGTTGCACTTAAAGATAGTTTAATTTTTTAGTGGTTAATTAAAATTATTTTTGGAGTTGAAACTACGGCAGCACCTAAAAAAATTTCCAAATACTATGGAAACTTTTCCAAACAACAGGTTTTTAACATAAATAAGAATGTAAGATTATCAACGTTTAGAAAATGCAAATTGCATAAAAACCCATTTCATGGAACAAAAAGAGAGCCTTACAACGCCTTTTTCTATTTATTTATTTTATATTATGAAAGTATATATTGAATATGTTAGATATTTATGAAAATTAAACAAAATTATATTTAATATAACCACGTTTTTTCAATAAACACACACAAGCACAAAAACATATTGTATGGTCATAAAACTTAAATAAAATTTAAAAACGCTAGGTTGGGCATTTAGGTTTATTTAAATGTCTCTCAACTTTGAACTGAAAAAACTAATTCCGTACTTAAATGGCATTTAGAGATAATTTATATTAAATTGAGAGGTCAATTATTGGACCTTAGAGTGTCTTTTAACTTTATTTTTAGGGAAGAAATCTAAACGTCCTATAGATGGCTAGAGTTTAACAAAACTTTTCGTTGCAGGGTTTTACTTGAGAGTGCAAGAAACATCCTTTACCTAAAAGTGAAGCGTGTAGTATGGAATTAAGCTTAAAACGCGGTCTGGTATTAGATAAGGTTTAATTTAGAGCGAATATTTTCAAAGAACTATTTAGTTCCCTTCGCCTTTTAAGAATGCTTTTTTTACTCCTGTTTCAAAAGGCCATATAGAGAAAGATTTAGTTTAGTCGGGAGCATATCCAAAAGAAAAACTTTACTAACAGAATTTGTAAAAGGAACTACAGTCTCTCTATCCGAATGATATCCAATATATTTGTATGAATTTTTTTCTGGTCTTCTTTTCCTGAATAAGTCGCTAAAACCTTGTGTCTTTAACCATTAAATGAACACATAGACTATAGCAGACTACAAACTGCAATCTTTCAAAAATATTATACACACATTTATATGAAAACGATTATATTGACGACTGCACGGGTACAGGACCACTTTCGTTGCTGTCGCTAAGGCTAAGAGGCTAAGAGCCCCTTCAGATGAAAGGTGACTTAGCTGCGACAACGCTTATGTTATCTTTTGGAGTCCCTTCTTAAGTCCGCGCATTTACATGAAGTTTTTTTGGCGCAATAATTTTATCAATCATTTTTATTCGTTCACTCGCAGCAAAGTTGCCATAAAAGAACTAATTGTTAGTTTGTGAAATGAAGAATTAATATATCGACATATTTTTTTTTTTAATTTGCCATCAATATTCCTTCTATCTTCTTATTTTATTTGTTTATAATTTTTATATTATTACTATGTATTTCATGCAGGATATAAATTAAATAATCACTAATTTGCCAACACCACAAAAAATAGATCTAACTGGCAACACTGCTCGTAAATGGCATAACCAGCGCAGCCAGAACCAGCGCAGAATGAAAATCCTCATTTGCGGGGGAAACTCATATTTTGATGGAAAAAAAATCATCACAACTACAATTTTATTTTAAAATAAACATTTGCAGAAGATATCGGAAGAGAAAATCAATTTTTAATAAATTTTAAAAGGATCAGAAAAACTGAGACTGATGTTTGACGCTATTGACTAAAACTCCTCACAGCTAAGATTATCTTTACTAGAAAAATGGTTGCTAAATTTGATAAAACAAAACTCTCTGTATTCGTCATCTTAGTTTTAAATATCCTGTTCATCAATAAAATTAGGAAAATATTTTTATTAAACCAATAATATTTAAAGGGTCTTTAAAAAAATATCCTTTATTGGCTTACATAACGCAAAGTAAAATTTAACAGAATCCTCAATAAATAGATTTTTTTCATTTGCATTGTGTAGTATCAATAACAAAAATATTTGCTTTTTACTTTAAAATTTGTTTTAAAACACAAAATTCTGAAAATTATTGAATATAAAACTTACAATTTTGGTTTTTTAAACTAATTTTTAAGTAAAAAGCAAATACTTTTTTATTCACACTACCTAACCAGAAATTTTTTGTTCAAAGGTA
This sequence comes from Tachina grossa, assembly GCA_949987645.1. NCBI lineage: Eukaryota > Metazoa > Arthropoda > Insecta > Diptera > Tachinidae > Tachina > Tachina grossa. The sequence continues at coordinate 36,497,320 of OX465275.1, forward strand.
CCCACACATTTGCAATATTATTGTGCAGTAAGTAACTGATATTGTACAATAAATCTGTCTATATGTATATTATTTTGGTATTTGGCATAATACATACATTGAATAAAATCAAAAGTTTTTGAATTCGATTGCGCAATAAGAAATGCGAGTATTTTGTAAGGTGTTGACAACATTGTACTCGTACAATAATAAAAGTAAAGTGAATAAAAGCTAGCCGGCAGGCACTACATTCAATGTGTTGAAATATGTGTAACTACCCAGCAAAAAATTACAATACAAATCATTAGTTACAGCACTGATGAACTCAGCTCCTAGTAGTTCCATTTCTGGTGAATCATCAATGAATTTAACACATGGTTGTCATAGAATGAAACTGATCCAAATAACTAAATAGTATGTAGTTAAAAGGTTGTCTAGAACAATTTTTGATATAAATATCAGCATTAGCATATTAAATTCAGTAACTTTAGTGATTAGTATGCAATGAAAGTGGTAAACCTTCGGAACTAGTTCCGGTTTTTTCCTTGGTATTGATAAAAGTTTTAGAATAATAATGAAAGTTTAGCATACGTATGTACATAAAGTAAAAATTATAGTTTTAAAAATTGTAAATCATCATTCGAGAAAAAAAAATCATAAAAGCATATTTTGTTAAAAAAAAACATAAAAAATATGATAAAATCATCATTCAAGCCGTGCTGAGCATCAGGGTGACCGATGTTATTTTTCAAAAAGTGGCACCAAATAGGGGATTTATCAAAATAAAGGGGCAAAGTTAAAAAAAATCGAGAAAACTACACTAAACTCTTTATTTTTAATGTATTTTCATATAACTCACCCTAAAAAAAGGGGAACAAAAAGTGGCAAGGCAGTCGAAAAAGTGGAAAGGCAGTCGAAAAAGTGGCAATTTGCCACTTTAGTCGGTCAAACGGTCTCGCTGCTGAGCATAACAGAAATATGAGAGAAAGAGATATGTAAGAGAGAAAAGTTAAAATTGTCACTCAAATTTCGATTTAGTCCGTTTTTAATTAGCCCGCAGCTTATCATCACTTCTACCCATTGTTGCCAGTTTAGCATTTTCACTGCAAGATCTGGCATTTTCATTAGTTAAAAAGCATTCAACTTTCAAAAAATTCTGCTAAATGCTTTCTGGCAGAATTTGTTTAAAATAAAAAATTTAAATTTTTTACACGAATTCTTCTCTATATAGAATTTTTCTTATAAATGTACATGCATTGCAGGGTAAAGTATCCCTAATGGTCTGCAGTAGCAACAGTGAAATGAGCATAGGATCCAGCTAACCCCTCAATGATTAATTTCAATGTATTTTTAATAAAAAAATATTTTATGGAATAAGCAAAATAATAATTTGGGATTAATAAAGCGTTAAGAAAAATTTTAAACATAATTGTAACATTTCCAAAAACACCAATTATTAACTATTTTATGTTTGTAGTGCTATAAAAATACCTCTAAATACTAATAAGTTTGTATAAACATGAAATTCAAAGCTATTTCAATGTTTTTTTCTACATTTAAATCTGGCATTATACTTTTCTTCTGTAGAACATTTTAGCAGAATTTTTTGACCGATTTAGCATTTTCTCATCATCATTTTCTGGCAACACTGCTTCTACCCTGCAAACCCAAGTCGCAGTCGATGTGTCGTAGCTATATAACCCTTCATCTAAACAGGCTCCAATTTATATTTTTGTTAGCCAATATTTTACAAAATGTAAAATGAATGATAGCTTAAAATTACTGGAAATTGACGTTAAGTCTGTAGTGTATTAATATTAAAGAATTTTTGTTTGATATCGGTTAGGCAATATTTACATGCATTTTGTTTTTGGTTAAAAAACTCGTCAGTAGACTTTAAAAACATTCGGCGTTATTTAGCGTTTTTTAAGAATTTTTTAGTTGAAGCCTACCGACAAGTTTCTAAGGAAGAAACAAAATGATTACATAACATTGCGTAACCGATAACAAACAAAAATTCTTCTTTAAAACATTTTTTAAAGTACTAATAATTCCAAATTATTATTTTACATATTTATTAAAATGTTTTTTTATTAAAAATACCTTAAATTCAATCTACTAAAAATACATTCCCAAAAAAACCAAGAAAAATTATTCATGTTATTGGAATTTAGTGAACAGCAAGAAAATTTCAAAATTAGATAGATTTTATAGTGAAATACTTATTTATATTTTAATAGTTATAAGCTGCTTATGATGTTAATGTCATTGTTAATGATGACTACACGGCGACAATGGCCGGCGACAGTTGTAGTCGTGTTATTGTGTGGTCAATGTGTTCAATGCTTTACAGTTAGATTGTTATTGATGGGTGGCAGTTATCTTGGTTTGTTTAGATTGTAGTTCAATAACAACTATTTATAAGTTTTATTGTTCTTTGTTTTATTACACTTCATAAACACTATTTTGTGGTAATGATTCATAGTTTTGTATTTCAAATATTATGGAAATAAAAGCCCTCTAATTTGTTTGTTTTTATTTTATAATGATAGCTATTAATTTTTTGTTTGCCTAATAGCCACCTCAAATGTTATTGATGATTAAAATTCAATTGATTTTAAAAGGAATTACATTCATGGAGATTTTTTAACAATTAACATATAAAACAAACAATAGCAATTCAAAGTATTCTTAACGAATTTTTGTCATTTACACTTTTTTAATTGTTTTGTAAATCAAGAATTTTACACACGAAAAAAATTTTTCTCCGCTTAACATCATTAATTGAAATAAAAATAATACATTAATAATTATAATTAATAAATTATAATTAAGTTGTATCAATTAAACTTTTTAATAACTAAAATATTTAAATAAATGTTTAATTAATTCAATTGAATTTTGAGTTAAATTTTTAATCAATTGCATGGCTAAACAACAGTTTAATTTACTAAATTAAATTATTAATTAAATTTTTAATCAATTACATTTTTAAACAAAAGTTTATTGACTCAATTACATTTTAAATGGTTATTTTAAAGGTATTAATAGAAGACAAATTTGTTTAGTTTACAAGGAAAAATAATATAAGCAGTAAAAAAATACTAAAGCGGAATTAATTTATTCAAAACCATCATTTAATAAAAATACTAGAGATGTGCAAATGTCGTGATTTTATCGTGTCACGCGTGATTCATGCATGATCGTGATCAAATTTATAATTAATCACGCTTGAGTGTGTGATTGCGTGAGCGTGACTTAAGAAAAATTACTCGTGCGTGAGCTATTTTTAGTAATTACGCACGAATTCTCACGCTCTCACGACATACTCCTGGAATATACTATACAATTTTGCATATGCTTCGATACAATACCATTTACACACTATTGTGAATTGGGCTATTGTTATAAATTTTTCAGGCGTAGTACACTGGCTCATGAAATTCAAAAATACCAATATAGAAAAATAAATTTAGTTTGTTCGTTTGTTTTTCTGGAAGAAATATCTTAGTATAAAAAATTAATGTATTAAACAAAGTTTTTCATAAAACTGAAAATAATGAAGGTACTTAAAAAACACGTGCCTTTTTCAGGGAAATTTTAAAATTTTGATTTTTTAGCCTTTTCCCGATTGCACGAATGAAGATATTAATATTTTTTTTCTTATTTTTGTTTAAAATTTTAAATAACATAAATTTAATGCTGTCTTTCAATTTAAAATCGAACAATAAACTAAAAAAAAAATACTAAAAAAATCAAGGAAATAATTTTTTAAGAATATTAAATTAATCTCAAAATGCTTTATCCAGTAAAAATCGGATAGTTTTAAAAAAAAGTTACAAGCTCAGAAGTGGTTTTAAGTCCCAGGAAGTCAACTTTGGCCCACTGTAACTCCTCTCCACATCAATCCAGAAGGCTGTCATGACATGTGTTATAAAGCCTAAGTTTTCCCTTACGGATGTTAGGAGTTTCATATGAATCCAATCAGTAGTTTAGAAGTTCCAGATTTATTGCAATTTACTTTGTAAAAGTCCCCACTGTGCAATGTAAATTTTACATATACACGTGTATACATATGTACATACATACATATGTATGTGTAAAAACCTATTTTTCAACCGAAAAAAATACAAATTGGATTACATACTTTTTCGTTAGCGTGCGTGATCGTGATAAGTTGTAAGCCACTCGTGCGTGATGAAGAATATTTTGTTCGGGAGCGTGCGTGATCGTGAAAATTTTCAATATCATTCGTGCGTGGAAGTGCGCGAGTAAAATATTTTTCTACGTGAGCGTGCGTGTCGTGAGTAAAAAAACGCTCACGTGCACATCTCTAAAATATACTATAAATATTTATTACTAATGCGAATGTTTGAAAAACAACCTCAATTAACTTAATGTCTACTTGTCACAGGATTTAGAAAACAAAACTCTGCTTAAAAAATTTCAACACTAAATTTATGTTTCGAGTTTCCTACACACTTGTGCATGTACTCGTATCTCATAGAGAATGTCTTTTAAAATTAACACCAAGACAGCACGATTACAAAGTGATAAATGCTAAACTCCACGTCAAAATATGTACATACGTGTATCCGAGTGTACACAGAAAAAATTATTCCTAAAAAATTTTCAAACAAACGTGTGTTTTGAAATATAATTTAGTTTCAGTAAATATTTTTTACTGTTCCAGTAAATTATTTGTTCCAATTTTATTTTATGTAAAAAAAACTGTATAGAATGAAAATTATCTATATAAAGTAAAATTTGTAAAAAAAAGTTTTTAGATTTATTTTTTTTTTATATTTAAATTTGTTATTTTCAGTTAAATTTATTTTTATATGCTGCAAAAAAATTTTTCTGATTGTTTTTTATTTTTTCAGTTAAATTTATTTTTATATACTGTAAAAAAATTTGTCTGATTTTTTTTAACAAATTATTTTATAGATATAAAAAACATTTTATTTTTTTTTAAGATTTTTGATTGCGGCTTTCAAACTTATTATGTTTGTATATTGTGATTCTCAATGTAGTATTAATAGTCTTACTATAAACATACGGAGTTTGTTAGCTAAATTAAAAAATTTTTTGGGTTGAAGTCTACTGACAAGTTCCAAAAGGGGGAACTAAATGCTTATCCATAAAAACAAGCCAATTTTTGAAAGTAAAAAAAAAAAATAGTTGAACCTTTCATTTGATTCAGTTGTTTTTTTTCAGATAAAACTTTTACTAATTTAAAAAAAAAAAATTAAGAATTGTTATTGATTCAGTTAACTTATTTTCTGATAATACGAAATATTTTAGTGAATGTATTTGTAAATTATAAAAAAAAAAAATTGCTGAATAATACAAAAAAAATCTGCAAAAATGTTTTTCTGTTCCTATTAATAAATTTGACTGAAAATATTTTGAGTTTCAGTTAACTTTTTTCTCTAAAGCCTGGTACTCTGTTCAAAGTTGTGAAAAATTTTCAGCACCATTGATTATTTCGCGTGAAAAATTTGACATGTACTAAATGTAGCCCAACTCGCGTTTTTTTTTTATAAATTTCTCGCTTTTATTGCTTGAAAGTATGCAACATTGTCAAAATTCCGTGCGAAAAAAGCACTGCTCATGTTGTTTTGCAGCTAAACTAAAATGATGCCAGACTAATTTTGCATGGAAAGACATGATTTTACGTGTTTTTCGCGACAAGAACAGAGTACTAGTTTTGCGAATTTATTTCGCAAATATTTCATACCAAATATTTTTATATGTAGTTTGACAGCATTTCGCACGAAATTGTGAACAGAGTACCAGGCTTAATGCCATAATAAGTTAACTAAAAATAAAATTTTTTTTCAGTTAAATTTTTACAAAATTGTTATTAGAATCTACAAATCTCTTTGTAGGTCCGCATTCACACAAAAAATTTACTGATTCAATGAATTTGGTTACTGAAAATGAAATTTAGTTTTTTCTGTGTATGCATCAATATGTATCTTAAGTAGTTAAAGCAACAAGACCAGCACAATATGGTATCACACAAATGGAGTTATAAATTACCAGAGAATAAACCAAGTTAACCTCAATTCTCTCTGTGGCAAAAACAACACTAACAAGACTTATAAATTACAGGTTTTGTATACACGTCTGTTCTTTGCAATAAAAAGAAACATAACGAGGAGGAAATAAAATCTGACATTCGTTTTACTTTAAGTCTGTTTCCTAAGAATTTATGAGATTTCTTATAATTTATTTTAATTCTATTCGTTATTTAACCATTATAATTAAAAAGATACATTAATCTGAATGGCTGGGGTTTTAAGGCTCCATTTTCCTACAGGGATTACACTGTCATGTACTTTTCAGGTCTGTCAAGTCTGCTACAATATGTTGCTAGTTTACTTTGCAATTTTATCATGTGCCAGAACAATGATTGCAAGCCCTACAAATTTATGACATGTTTGCTTTTTGTATTATGTATCATATATTAACAAAAACAAGAAAAGGGCAACATTTTATTGCCCCTTCAATGAGAACGAAATAAATCTCAAGAGTTTTCGAGCATTTAAAGGCATAAACTATTTTAAAGGATGCCACTAAATAAATTTTTTGATAAAGAGAAAAAATATGTCGTCCTTTGTTTGAAAAAGAAACGCTTTAAAAACTTTTTTTCTATTTTGATTTTACGGGATTCACACTATGACTTTTTACTGTGACTTTTCTAGAGCTTATTGACAAACGGGGTACAAAGGCAATCAAAGGGGTAGCAACCCAAAAGAGAATTCAAGAAAAATGCATGGGGAAAAGTCATCGTGTAAATCCAGTATTTCTGTAATTTTTTTTTTTTTTTTTTTTTTGTTAAAACAAGGGCATTATTTTATTGAAGGATTTGAAGGCCTATACTCAAATTACATTAAGCATTTTTTTTCATGAAATAAGTTGCATGAAAATTTTTTTATTTGCCAATAAGAGGCCTGGAGGAGCAACTTATATCAAAAAAGTTGCCCAAAATGCATCAGAAATTCATTCTACGTCATTTTTTATATAAAATTCTCTTTTATAGCTTTGAAATTAGCAAATATAAAAAGTTTGGTGCAAAAACAACTCGTAAATTTTCATGAAAAAATGCTTAATGTAGGGAGGTAAAAGGTAAAGAGAAACAATTTTTTTGCCCTTAAAAAAATTACTTTACAGAATATTTTACCAACCATATTAAAGAATTTATAAGCCTCATTGGCGTAGCTAGACATTTTTTCTGGGGGAGGGGGGCGGGCAAACACAATTTTTTTTAATTAGTGTTTCTTATGGGAATTGTTAAAATTTAAGCTTAAAATTTTTTAAACGCACTAATAATCCCAAATTAATATTTTACTTATTAAGTTAAATATATATTTTTTATCAAAAATACATTGAAATTGGAAATTAAAAAAATATATTTTACTTAATAAGTAAAATATTAATAAGCAAAATATTGGTTTGGATTAGTGCGTTTAAAAAATTTTATACAGATTTTTTTTATTTAACATTTTTTTTATTTAAGTTAAAACATAAATTAACAGTCCAGTTTCAATAACAAAAATTAAGTTCTAATTAAAACTAGAAAAACAAAACATTCAAAACAAAAACAATATATAGACAAAAAGTAAAGTATGTATTAGAAAAAAACTAAATAATAATAATAGTAATCTAATAATAATAAACTAAATAATAATAAAATTAATATTCGTTTCCAACAAGTTTATATGTTCATATGGAAAAATTATTTATGTATATACTATATTTGAATACAATATTTTGAAAAGATACAAGCAAGAAATGATTTCATTCATCATTCATGATTCCATTTCTTAATAATTTATTATTTAATTTAAAAAAAAAAATTATCTGTTGGTGCATAAATAAAAATAGAAAATTGCCATTTATTATTTAGTTACCCTTCCAATATTGAAGTTCTGAAACAATACTATATTGTTGCGATGAATGAACATACATACATAAATAAGTACAAACATATGTATGCAAGTATGTATGTATACGTGTTCAATTGAAAAAAAAATTTATGTGCATATATATCGATAGTTGAGTTTTTCAGTGATTTCAATAAATTTCACACTAATACACTTCATCACAAAAATTTATTGCAATAGTGTAAAAAATAGCGCTTTTACAAGCAGTTTTACAAAAAAGTTACATTTTGAATATTACACTTTCTATTATGTTTTACCTTCTCCTGTAAAGTTACAATTATTTGCGTTAGGGCCTTTCCATTTGAGACCAACGATATATTGACCTGTGTAAGTTGATATCCTATCAAAAATTCCGGCCATCAAAAGTACTGATACCAAAATTTGGACCTAGGAATATTTTTCACAAGTTTTCCACTAGTCTAACAAAGTTGTAAAGGGTGTTTTTTATTGAGGTATAGAACTTTAAGTTGGCATCACTTTTTTAACTGGCGGCCATTTTGTCAGCTGTCATGTGATTAATATTTAGTTTGGTTTGCCATTTCATCATGAACAGGTTGACAAAAGAACAACGCTTGCAAATCTTGCAAATTTATTTCGAAAATAATGGTTCAGTTCGCGAAGTTTACCGCAAGCTCCGTCCATTTTATGGTCGACATAATCGTCCATCAGAGCAATTAATTCGGTTAACCATGGATCGTTTTCGCACTACGTTTACTCTATGTGTTAATACGCATCCGCAGAGACGTCGAACAGTGCGCACCGAAGAAACAATTGCCGCTGTAGAGCAAAGTGTTGAAGAGGACCCGAATGAATCGATTCGCCACCGTGCACAGCAATTGGAGCCGACTAACCGACTATTTTGTTCCCGAATTGGATGGCATGAATGTGGATGAGTTGTGGTTCCAACAAGACGGCGCTACATGCTACACAGCGCACGTCACAATCGATTTATTGAAGGAAACATTCGATGAGCGCATAATTTCGCGGAATGGACCTGTCAATTGGCCACCAAGATCGTGTGATTTGACACCATTGGATTATTTTCTTTGGGGATATGTGAAGTCGCTCGTCTACGCCAATAAACCAGAAACGTTAGGGGACTTGGAAGCCAACATTCGTGGCGTTATTGCCAACATACGGCCCCATATGCTCGAAAAAGTGGTTGAAAATTGGACCTGTAGAATTGGCTTTATTCGTGCCAGCCGCGGCGGCCACATGCCCGAAATCATATTCAAACATTAATGGTATAAAATTATCCTTCCAATAAAGCCAAATTGATGGACATTAAAACGATTTTCTTGTGTTTTATTTCAATTCGAAGTTCTATACCTCTGAAAAAAACACCCTATATATGAATATGAATTGTTTTGTTTTGTTTTCTAATAAAAATAAAACATATGTAATATAATTGAAATTTATTTGCTGGTAGTTTAGCATGTCTATATATGTATTTCATTGGCGCTTGAACCAAATCATCAGTAGACTTTAACCACAAATTTTAAACAGTCACAAACCTCTTACTTTATGCATAGACTTTCAAAAACTATATGAGAATTCATAAAATAATAATACTTTTGAAAATCACAAAAGAAAAAATAAGCTTAGCAGGCTTTGAAACTGATACAAAACCCAGAAAATAATTTATATTCAGGTGAACTCATTTTATTTTTCTACATCCTTAAAATGAGTTCACAACTTGTCTTGCTACTAACTACGTACACTAATACAATTTTATTAAGAATTTGTTGAAAGCTACATACACACATACATATCTACACACATGCATTATACATTCACATGGAGTTTACTATTTGTGATGTTTTGAAGTGCTGTAAACTTATAGTTTTTTGGGTATTTGTTATCTAATAAATGTATGCATATTTAGCGATTATTCGAAAAGTTTGTATAAAAATTACTGGTGATTTTCATGAGTAATTTTAAAATAAATAAAAAATAGAATATTTTAATATTACAGGCAAAAGAATATGTTTTAAAAAGAATTTGTAATAAATCCTGTGGGGGGGGGGGGCAAAATCAAGTCAAAATCAGAAAGGCCTTGCTACGCCTATGATAAGCCTTCAAGATCTTGATTTGCTGCCTGATAATAAATTCTAACTTGAAATTTAAAGCCTTATCTTTGAAGGGAAAACATTATTGCCTTTATTTTTAGAAAACAAAATGCCTTTAATGAATTTTTGTTTTATTTTCAGTTATCCCGTTTTCTTTTCTTAAAGCAAGGGTAAATTTTCCTTTCAGAGGGAAGCAAATGAATTTCGGAAGTTTTAAAGTATGTGAAGGTATAAAAGTTTTTTATTTTTTTTTTTTTTTTTTGACATAGAGAAAAAGTTTTTGCACTTTTTTTAAGCAAATGTTTTTAAAGACACTTTTAGCAGCCACATTTAGAAAATTCAATTCCTTAACCTACTGCCTGATAAAAAAATGGCACTTTTCAATGAATATGCAATTTATTGCCGTATCTTTGAAAGGTTATTTCCCTTATTTTTAGAGAACAAAAGGCTTTTAAAAACTTTTTTTTCTATTTTGACTCATGCCGTTTTCTTTTCTCAAAAAAGGGCAACAATTTTCTTACCTTTTCAAAGAAATGAATATAAATTTAGAGAGTAGTCAAGCATTTAAAGGCATACAAGTTCTTAAAGGATGCGGCTAAATAAGTCCAAAATATGTTGCCCTTTTTTTAAAGAAAGCGCCCTCAAAGAACTTTTTAGAACCAACATTTAAGAAATTTTATGGCTTCCAAATAAATTTTCGCTTTCTAATGAACATGAACTTTATTGCCATCTCTTTGTTGCACCTATTCTTATAAAAGAAATTGCCTTAAGTCCAAAAAAATTGCACTTTTTTCCAGAAAAGACATCTGCATCCGTTAAAGATAATAAAAACTTGGTGTAGCTATTTAAGTAACTGGTAGAGAAAAGTTTTCAACTGTACCTTCAATGATATTTTAAATTTTATTGCAGTTAAAAAGAAACAAGTTCATATTAAAGGTATTCACATCAGTTTTTTTCTTGTTGGAAAAATGGAAAAATGTAAATTTTTTACAACAAACACAGGAAAAAATATTCCACCTAAAGTTGAGTTTTTAAATTCAACTTTTGGTGAAGAAAAAAACTGATGTGAATACCTTTATTTTTTAAGACGAAGAAGAGAAATTCAAAAAAGCAAGAAGATTATAGTCTTTTTCTGTTTCCCACTGATTATTTTTGCTTGCTGTTGAACTGCATGCACCCAACAAAATAAATGAGGATGCAACAGAGTGTGGATGTTGTTGCACTTGGTTTACAAGAAAAATTATGTGCTGAAAGATGTTGTTTTGTTGTAGTACCAAGTTTTTTTTTCTCCTCGCTATAGATTCGTCTAATGTTCTCTATAAATATTAGGAGGATTGTACAAAAAGTGATTAAACATTTTTGAAGAAAACCTTTTACAAGATAAGATGCACAATGTGCATTTTACATAAGAGAAATTAAATATAACATAAAAAATATATGTATATAAAAAATATTCGTATCATTTATATAAATTTTTAGTAATTTTTCCACTTATTCAGTCAAGTATAATTTTTCCCAGGCTGGCGTGAAAAAAAACTTCTATTCTAAATAGCCAGGGAACATGCAAATATCGAAGAGGGATAGATCTGAATCAGCTGTTTAATGTTTACATTATATTATTCACTAACGCAGTAGTTAAATAATCCACCTTATCGGAAATAAAAGCGAACAGTTTGTTCACGTGAAATATTTTCCGTGAATAAAAAAAATGGTGAACACAAATAAAAAAATAGTATACTAAAACAACTTTAAAGAAAATTTATTATTTGACATATTGTCAGAAGTGTACATAAAATAATTGAAATTTATTTGCTGGTAGTTTAGCATGTCTATATACGTATTTCATTGGCGCTTGAAGTATTATTATTTTATGGATTCTCATATAGTTTTTGAAAGTCTATGCATAAAGTAAGAGGTTTGTGACTGTTTAAAATTTGTGGTTAAAGTCTACTGATGATTTGGTTCAAGCGCCAATGAAATACATATATAGACATGCTAAACTACCAGCAAATAAATTTCAATTATTTTATACTAAAACAACAACAACGCAAACATTGGCGATCACAATTTTAGTGAAAGCGAACATTTTTCACGTGAACTTTTATTCCCGATAAGGGTGAATAGAAATTAAAAAAAAAATTATGGTTATTGTCAAAAAAATTGTGTATTAATATAAATATCTCTTTTTGCTTAAATAAAAAATAAAGTGAACTAAAGTGAAAACTGAGCCCAGAGCATATGTCAATGGATTAAATTCCCAATGATTGTATGAACAAAGCAAATTGTAAATTTTATAAAGTTGTTCCTGCTATCGGTCTAGAAAATATTACAGGGAAACAAATTTTTCATTTTCATTTAGGTGAACTTAAAAGAAGCCTGCGAAATTGAATATGTTTTAGGGCGACTTTTTGGGTTCGGGATTTAGATTAGCTTATTTCTCTAATTAGCTAATCTAAAAATTAACTTAGGCTGAGTTTACATCTGGCATTTCTTGTGTGTCATTTGCCCAAAAAATCGTAACCAACTAATTACTAATGAAAAACTGTTTGATTCAGACATGTATTTATTGATTTAAACAGTTTGCAATCATGCTGGATTCTACAAAATTGTCTATTAGTTATGTATGAAACTATTTAACTTAATAAATACATGTCTGAGTCTAAAACTTTTTCATTAGTAATTAGTGGTTACGCTTTTTTACGCTTGTGTGGCACATGGCACACAGATGGAAACCCGGCCTTAATCTCACATTAACTCAGTTTGATGTTTTTGAGTGGTAGTTTAAACTTGTTATTATGTGTAGTATTACTATACTGAGGAACAAAATAGTGGCAACATTTTCTGTGCAAAAGTCCTACATGTTATCAACAAACTTTGTTTTTTTTTCTTTTGTAGGAAGAAGAAGACACTGTCATATTTTATTATATACAAATAAAATATTTCGCGTGTTAAAGGAAATAGATAAATAATATAAAATATATATATTTATTTATGTGTTTGTAAATTATTTTATCATATAATTTTTACAACAAGTTATATTTTTCACAAGTGTTTGTTGTCAATATTAATGTAAGATTAAACCAGCATGATTGCCCGCTTAAACTAGCAAGTAAAACAATATAATCGACTACCCAAAAATCACAAATGAAGATTAAGGTTAATTTAATCTCTAATCTTGAACTCAAAAAGTCTACTACTAAAGTCTAGTACTATCGCCTGAAAAACAAAAATTTTGCATCGCCCAAAAATTGTTGTAAAAAAATAATTGGGTGATTGTTCATCGACTTTTGGCAATATCGGTATTTGTTCAATATGAATAATTGCGAAATTTTCGCAAAATGTTAGAAAACCCAAAAAAAAAAAAAAATTGTGGCGATTATTCATTCGAAATTCGGATGATTGTACGTAATGAACAAACACACAAAAACTTCGGGCGATTATTCATTTTACACTTTTAAATTTTTCTTAATATTTTTGGGCGATCGGGCACTATTTTTTGGGTATTTCTTCATAATAACTAATTACCCAATAATTTTGGGCGTTCCTTCATTTAGCTGTTTCGGGCGATAGTAACTTGGGTGATAATTCGTACAGACGTTTTAGTATTTTTTCAAAGCAAAGAAGTAGTTCAAACTTTTTAAGTGCAAGTTTGCATAACTTGGGTTATAATTCTTAAAACAAGATCTAAATACTCGCAAGTATAACAATCCAGGGCACAGTGATTCACAAACTTTTTTATTTGCCAAAACTCTGTAACTTTTGAACTAATGAGGATTTTATTGTAATAGATAGATGGCATATCAGGCTTTTATCCGAATTTAGTTTTATTAAAATAAATACAGTGGTTGTTGAGAAATTCTAGGTTAAGGTTTAACTTTCTATTTTGTTTTTAGTTTTGCATAGAAATGGTCGCTTTTTCCTTTATATATTAATAAAAGCCCTTCTAATGAAAATTAAATCATCTTTATAAAAATAATGAAAACTTAATACACATGGCAAGTTTTTTTCCAGTCATAAATAGATTGTAGGTTCTTTTGGATATATATACAAAAGTGTGAAAGACATGACCACAAAAAAAAACAGAACCGTTTCTACTAGATGAATATATACAAGACGCTGCATTAAAATAATTCTGTCAAACAAAAAAAAAACAAAAAACAAAAAAAAAAAAAAGATGGCCTCATGCAAAGATCTTATACATCATATTACAAAATACCCCACAGATTTTCGAAAAAAATTTATGGGACCAAACTGCCAGTAAGCCCTTCCAAATAAATACTTTTTAAAAATCTGCTCACATATGACAGTTATGCTTTTGAATTGAGAAGGGGGAGAGAGAGTTTGAAGCTAATTTTCACGCTAATTTTCGAAAAAAAAATTAAGCAAGCAAACCTCTTCAAACAAAAAAAGAATAATTTTCAAAATTGGTTTACAAATGAAAAGATTATAGGGAGAAGGAGAAGGACAGAAAATTTAGGACCAAACTGCAAACTAACCCTTTCAAACAAAAATGTAATTTCGAAAATCGGTTGAAAAATGACAGAATTATGCATGGGAGATCCAATTACCCTCCTCCAATTTTGGAAACAAGAATAAACGGACCAAGATTTAAGCAACCGTCTTAGAAAATAAAAATAATTTTGTAAATCGGTTCACTGACGTCAGAGTTATGCACAGTGGGAGCAAATTTCCCCACCCGATTTTCGAAAAAAAAATTATGGGTCCAAACTAAAAGCAATTTCTTTAGAAAAATTACGGGTCCAAACTAAAGGAAATTTCTTTAAAGAAAAATTTTGAAAATCGGTCTCAAGTGGCAGAATTATGCATGGGAGAATAAATTCCCACCCCCAGTGAGAAAAAAATTTATGCAACGAAACTGCAGGAAAACCCTTTCAGACAAAAAATAATTTTAAAAATCGCTTCACAAATGACAGAGTTATGCGTTTACAAACAGAAAAAAGTAAAAAAAATACCAGCAATGTACAGCAAAACAAAAAAAGTTTTCTACAGACGGATTGTGGCGGATCAAAAAGCATATAAAAGGTCAAAGAAAACACTTTCATCTTTCCTTGAATGGTTTCGTTTTTTTATCCCTTTTGATCTTTAAAAGTTATGCACTACTAAACTTAGAATTTTACAGAAATATGAGGATTAAAAATTGATTACATAGCACCCTAACTACAACCATCACAGGGTCTCTACATACCATTTATTAAATACAACAGTTATCGGTAACAGTTTTCGAGAAGTCATAATTTATATCAGATCAAATATAACAAATTTTTTTTATTAAAACAAATCCTTCGTTTTTAGCAGCAAGCCACGCCCACTACTGCAAATATTCTGACCCAATTTCTTAGCTGCCCTGGTATTGATATGTTTACTTTCTGATGGAGTAAAATATTTTAAGAATCTATTTGAAAAACAAATTAGGTTTTGGCCAATGAGAATTAATGATTCTGAACCACACGGTGCACTGTGCGGTGCTAATGTAAAATTTTTATTCTACATAAATGCTTATTCTTTTGTTTTAATAAAAAATTTTAATTTGTTTTTTAAATTTTTGCACTACTTCCCTTCAAAATGTTTGGGAAAAAGACTAACAAAAAAAAAAAAAAAAAAAAACTCCCCCTGTCCCTTATATACCTGATTTACATTAAGCATTTTTTCATGACATTTCATGAATTTTGTTGTACGCAACTTTTTCTATTTCCTAATTGCAGCGCTATAGAAGGGAAGGGAAAAGGACGTAGAATAAATCTCTGATGTATTTTTGGCAACTTTTTTGATATAAGATGCTCCTCCAGGCCTCCTACTAATTAATAAAAAATTTTCATGCAACCAATTTCATGAAAAAATGCTTAATATAAATTAGGTAATATTTAGAATAACTATTTACCCATTATTTTTTCTCTGGGAAATTATAATTCATAATATGGTGAAAAAACGGGCAAAAACTCCCGGGGAATTGTTATTCCTAATTAGGATAATAATATGCAATTTATTTTCTTAAAAACTACTTAAAATTTTATTTTATATTTATTTTTCATATATATGAGCTAATGCATAGTATTTATATACAGTCAAATCGGTAAGTTATTATTATTATTATTATTATTATTATTATTATTATTATTATTATTATTATTATTATTAAAGTAAATTATTTCTACAAATCTAAAAAAGTAGCAAAACTTAACCATAATAATTAAAACTTTCCAAACCAACCGCGTATTAAAGTGAAAATCCCCTGCTTTGGCATGGGTGGAAGTTTGCAAACATACTATTGCATTTGCGGTAAATAGTTGAAGTAGTGACAGTTGTTATTGCATGCTGCAAGCCCACATATACACCTACACAACCATACTCATACACACACAAACACACACACACACTAATGTGTAGCCTTGCCACAATGCAATGACCTCAAAACCACACAAAAATAGTCAAGTCATTGTAGAAGGAAATTTTTTTATACATAGTATGTACGTATGTATGTATGTATGTATTTATGTATGTATGTATGTATAAAACTATAGTTTAAATGTATGTAGAGGAGTAGAAAATGGTATAAGAAAGCTAAAGTTCTTTCAGAGACTTCATAAGAAAATAAATTTAATAAAGCTGTAAAGACGTAAACTAAAGAAAATACTACTTAAACTTGTATAATTCCTTTTGATATTTAACATTTTCATAGTAAATTGCTTAAGAAATAAGTGCTGGTATTATATTTAGAAAAAATTTTACTTTAACAACAATTTAAAGATTTTTCTTTTATGATGTGAAAAAAGCACTTTAATTCTTTTTATTGTTTGCCAAAAGTTTTGTTTCAATTAACACATTTTTGTTTTTGGCACAGAATGCAATAAATATCGAGCAAGTGTTTTGCTGCAGAAACATGCGAAAGTAATTAACAGAAATGTTCAGGTAATTTAAGGATGTTCATGTTACTGCAGCTGCACTTTAGATGCTTAAATTTTATTTTATACACAAAAACTTTTCTCCAGTTAACATCATTGAAAAAATAATAGAAGTAATCAGTTATAAATTCAATTGAGTTAATAAAATGTTTGCTAACAATTAAATTTATTAAAATTTATCTAAACATTAGTTGAGCTTATTAAACTTTTATTTAAAAATGTTTATGAATTTAAAAGTTTATTTGACACAATTAAACTTTTTAATTATTTTTTTTTTAATTAAATTATTGGAGAAATATTTTTTTCTGTGTACAATTATAAAAACAAAAAATAGAAAAATAGAATTATTTTGTATCAAAAAATTTTTGTATAAAAAAAATTATAAAACGGCAAATTTTTAGCTATTTCCAAATTTTCTTACAGTTTGCTCTGAGCAAATTTTGACAAAAAAAATATTTATGCGAAATTTAACTATTCCATCTGCTGTGCATAGCACAATCTGTCTGCTATCAATTTCTTTTTCTTTTTTTTTTTACTTATGTGTTTTGATGAAAAGTTTGGCACAATTTTTGGCAACCTCATCTTTTTAGCAGTTAACGAGAAAGCGCAACTTACATGAGGTTTTACTTTTCGCGTTGCTTGTGTTGATGTCAAATCACAAAATAATACATTTTGCATATAAAAAGAAGAAAAAAAGTAAATAATTATACACGTTTAAGTCTCCGCAAAAATTGGTAGACACGGGTGCTGATGAACTGCGTGGTGGCACAAAAAAATTCCATTATTTCTCCAGCTAAAGTCTAGTTAAATTTTTTGTCTTGAAAATTGCATTAATTAAAAAAAAATATTTTATAAGAATCAAAAATACTGACCTTAGTCCCGACTATAACATTATTCCTGGTTTCTATATTTATGATTTAATTAGGCAGAAGCTCATATCGCTTTTTAAGCCAAATTATATGTGATAATTATTAGTGAACAAACAACACCCAAATTAATTGTAAATATTCTGACAAAAACGTAGTAGAACGGAACAACTAGCTATTTTTGAAGGCCACATTAGAAAAAAATTAAGCAAATTAACTAACATGTGCATAATTAGTAAAGAACAAACGACAATGGCAAGAATGTTGTAAATTTAGAAATGGTAAAATTGAGTATTCAATACACAAAAATCTTTCAGCTAGTTGTAATACGATGAATCAAGGCAATTCACATATTCCATTAGCAACAACGGCTGAGAATATAAAGCAGAAATATACATTAACTTACACCACACACTATGAACCAAACACAAAAGAACACTGATGATGAAGGTGAAGTGGCCTCCGAAAATAGCTAGTTGTTCCATTCTACTACGTGTTTGTCAGAATATTTACAATTAAATTTGGTGTTATTTGTTCATTAGTAATTATCACATGTGATTTAGCTTACAAAAGCGATACGAACTTTAGCCTAATCAAATCATAAATATAGAGAAATAAATGAAGTTCGAATAATATTAATAAAAAATTAATTAAATATTATTCCTGGTTATTACCAGGAGACAAAACATTTATTTGATGCTATGGAAATGTCTAGAAAAGATATATTTCTGGAAAATAACTTTTATTTTTACTCATGGCTTAGAAAGAAAGTAATAGCTCGATTATGGATGGCAGCTTAACTACAGTTGCCTTGTCAACTGGTAACGCAACTGATATCCGAATTAGTATTATGTTTGGCAACTTTCTGCTATTGCAAATATTATAATGACAGATTGGCAACCGGAAATAATGTAAACAATGCATCATATATAGAAATAGTTATAAATGCTAAATAAAGCATTGTTAAGTAAGTAAAAAATAACTAATAATAAAAATGATTAATTCATTGGAAGTATTTCCCGATGTAGAGAAGAAAATTAAGTCTTTTGAAATTTGCACCTCTACTGTAAGTAAATTTTATTGTTGTTTTATTGTAAAATTAATTTAATTTTTTAGCTTTAAAGCATGTTTTTGCCTTTCCAAAAGGCATTAGTTTAGTTAATTGATATTAAGTTTCTTAATATTACTGCTATTTGGCAGCTGAAATTAACAGCTGTTAGTTTGTCAGTTGCCATTCCTCATATACGTTTGGGTTTGTGGCAACGCAACTAAAGCTCGATGGCCATCCATAATCGAGCCATAAATGTGTTGCTTTCAATATCATAATACTAGAAGTTATCTTAAGAAAATTGGAGCGAATGAAATTTGTAAAAATAAGAGTAATAATGAAGGCAAAAACTTTAAATAATATTTGCAAAATTAAACAATATATTTACGTCACTTTTTTTAGGACTCGCAAATTTGATTCATTTCTTTTAATATTAAGGTAATAAATTCTCTTCTTTTTATACATATTCAGTGAATCCGAAGTCATGTATGTATATGATGTTACGTAAATCTGTTTTTTTTTTGGAGGTTCTTTCTTTAATTTTCTAAATTTCTTTCAAATCAATACATATACTTTTTTATATAAAATTTTAATAATTCGTGACATTGATTTCACTTCCCTTAAAACTACAAATGATCCCTAATTATGCATAAGTTAAATAATTTCTTAATTTATTATTTGAAAGATGTTAATAATCGATTTCTGGATGGATACTATTAATTTCGATTTAGAAGAAGGGAAAAAGTAGTTCTTGAATAATTAATTTAGCTGGCTGAAAGACAGGGCCAGGAACCTTTTCTCTTTCTGTTTTTCTCCCAGCTGATTTAAGACTTTGTAAAACATAATCTGCTTGTCTAAGGGGAGCGCTATGTATTACTTTTAATTTCCTGTATTAGTGGCTGAGAGAGTAAGTAGTGATTAACTCCATTTTCTGCTTGTTTATACTACAATTTGCTATTACTCACAGATACTTGAATTTATAAGCAAGACTCGTGCACAAAAAATTTAAGCTCAGAACTATTTTTTTTATTTATATGTGCTTTGTGTTTTATTTTTTCCTCCTCTACGTATTCTGCTTGCGTGAAAGTTTAAGCTCCCTGCCAGGATTTATCTGCTCATTGAATTTTTTTCGTACTATAAATATTTTATAACAAGCCACAGTGCACCCACTATATTCTCTGTGTTTTTTTTTTAAGTAAGATTACAAAACAAAGAACTAGCTGATTTTTGTAATGAGGCGGAAATGTGAAATCATTCAGACAACCAAATTTTAAATCAAACGAAAAAGTGCAGGCCTTAGAAAAAAATGCAAAAATTGTCTTGTCTAATGGCAAGAGCCATATAGATACACTGTTGGTGCACTTGCTGTCAGTTGGTTACCGACAAAGGTTACAAAAAAATATAATGAAAATTGTTAAAATGCTGATAAAGAAACAAAAAAAAAAATAAATAAAAAGGATTTAAAAGTTTCTTGGCAAGCAAAAAAGCACCTGATGACAAAGAAACAAAGAAGACACATACATAAAAAGTGAAAAGTCATCGTCATCATGAAATGAGAAATTTAATTGAGATTATAGTTGAGGAAGTTTTAAGCCAGAAACAAAACACACACATACATACATACAGAAGTTCATACAACTATAAAGATAAGCTCGAACGTACTACATGCACACGCAAAGTAAAACTGAAACTAGGACATTCACTATTACATCAGCATACATTTGTAATGTTTAAAAAAAATAATACTTTGTGTTGTTGCCTGATATTTTAATTTTTATCTCGTATTTGATAACAAAAAGGAGGAAAAAAATAGCCACCCATAAAGTTATAATATACACACTCACAAACATTTTGTGTTCGCAAAACATTTCATTCATTTTTTATCTATGTTGGTTTTTTTTGCCCACATTTGACCAAATTCCTCTATTCAGAAATTACTTTCGCATTAAGACGAAAAAAATTTCCAACGAAATTTCTCGTGTATGCACATGTGTATGTATGTATGTAATAATAGGCGGCATTCTTTCAAAAATAATTGTTTAAGACCGTGAATTTAATATTCTGCTCAGATTTAAAAGATAAATAAAAAAAAGACCTTACGCAATGTAAATATAGATTTAATGCTTGTTTTTAGAGCTGCAGAGCTTTAAGCTCTTAATAATGTTTGTTATTTTTAACTTTTTAGTAGATAAAGTCGGTTTAATTTATTTTTTAAAGCTTTTGTTTTTTACTTTTTAGTGCACAATTAATAACACTGTGCGACAAATTTTAATGAAATCGAAATACCTGAGACGTGTTACTATTTTTCTGGTAGGTATTCTCGAGTATAACATTAATATGTAATTTCAATTTTCCAATTAAATTTTAAGTTTAAAAACGGATTTAGAAAGAATAGACTAAGGCCTTTCAAAACATATCAGTGGTTACAAGTAGAAAGGTCCTAACTTAAATAACTGTAAGTTTACAGGAGAAGGTAAAAACATGATAATAAACAGTACAAGTGCTTGTAAAACTGCTTGGTACAACTGCTTGTAAAATCGTTATTTTTTATAATATTGCAATAAATTTTTGTGACGAGATGTAATTGTGTGAAATGTATTGGAATCACTGAAAAACTTAATTTCGTGAATATACAAGTTAGGGCCTTTCTACTTGTGAGCTTCGATATATATTTTATTTTCACTTTTCTGCTTTTCATTGGACTTGTTCTTAAGCCTCGTACTCTGTTCACAATTTCGTGCGAAATGCTGTCAAACTACATATAAAAGTATTTGGTATGAAATATTTTCGAAATAAATTCGCAAAAGTAGTACTCTTTTCTTGTTGTGAAAAACACGTACAATCATGTCATTCCATCCAAAATTAGTCTGGCATCATTTTAGTTTAGCTGCGAAACAACATGAGCAGTGCTTTTTTCGCACGGAATTTCAACAATGTTGCATACTTTCAAGCAATAAAAGCGAGAAATTTATTAAAAAAAACCGCGAGTTGAGCTACATTTAGTACATTTTTAGATTTTTAATTGAACTATAGTGAATTTTTAATCATTTAGTACATGTCAAATTTTTCACGCGAAATAATCAATGGTGCTGAAAATTTTTCACAACTTTGAACAGAGTACCAGGCTTTAGGCAGAAGGCATTAGACCAAACTTTTTTCCTTGAGAGTCACATTTTTCACGTACACCAACCAAATTAAAATATATTTCGGTGTGGGCATCGTTGTTTGATAAACTGCAAAGGAAAAGAGCTGGTATTTTATTTGGATTGCATCTTAATATCTAGTTAGTACTATATACCTATAATAATTAATACAATTTGTACAGCTTGAGGGCCACACGTTGCAAATCACTGTTATACTAAATTTAATTTAGAATGGTATTAAAAATTTGCAAAGACAGCTTAAGTCATGTAAAAATACTATAATTAATAATAATTTTGCCGATTATATTGGGGTTGGCAAGTGTGAAAAATGTGGTTCTCAAGGAAAAAAGTTTGGCGTCTATTTAATTGTATTTTCATCATGGAAGCTGAAATACACAAAAATCGCATAAATAGAACGCGGAAAACTTACGAAAGCAGTTTTTATAACAAAAAGTCTTCTAATAAAATATTTAATATATCAGTAAATTTCTAAAGAATTTTTTAACGCAAGAATGCGAATTAATCTTAATCAATTATGTTTTATAAATAACTAGCTACACCCGGTGTGCTTCGCTGCCCCCATCGTGTTATCGAATGATGTAAATATTTTGTAAATAAACCGAAAATTCGAATTTTTTAATGCAACATTTCGAAAGTTTTAAAATTTTGATATTGGATCATGGTTTTTGTAAATATCTTCGGAACTACATAACCAATTTAAGAGTTTGATATCTCGTTTTAAAAAACATGACAACAGCTTTCAAAAAAATAAATAAATAAAATAAAATAAAATAAAAAAAGTAAAAAAAAAAATATATACATATGAAATTGGTGGTGCAATATGAAAAATGGATTTTGCCACGCCCCTCTGCCCCCAGACCGAAAATCAAAAATGAGACTTCACAGTGTCAACTGCCTGAATATTCTGAAGATTCCATGAAAATTTCATCAAAATCGGCACAGCCGTTTTAGAGTCCATACGTTACATACATACATACATACACACATCCTCTCGTTTTTATCTTTTATATATATAGAAGTCACAAACAGTATGGTCTCAATACAAAAATACTGCCTAAGAATGAGTCCAAAGTAGAAAAGTGATTAAAAAAAAGTGAAAAAATACACACATATATCTGCAATTTACTGAAAAAATATATATATATGTATATATATATGTATAACATGGTTTGAAAGACCTAAGTCTCTTCTTCTTTCTAAATCCGTTTATAAATTTAAAATCGGTTAATATTTAACTTACTTAGAGGTTGATAAGTTCATGCGGGTACAAAAACCGGTTTTCTACCCGTAACTCAAGATATTGGAGGTGTTTGGAAAATTTTAAATACAGATTAATGTTATACTCGACAATACCTATAAGAAAAATAGTAACACGTCACTGGTATTTTTTTTCTTTCTTTTGTCACACTGTGTAATTACTTTCTATTTGAGGGAGCCCTTCCCCTACTCTTACACCACCACTTTTTCGCTGGATTTCGCACATTAACTATAAAGTAATTCTCGCCAAGTTTGAAGCCTCTCAATGATATAGTATTCCATATGAGCCACAATTAAAAATTAATTTGTATGGGACTACTCATCCCCCTGCTTCTATCGCATATTGTTGAAAATGAGACCAAGTACACGCAAAGAAAAGATATTGTTGTAGAATGGTTGAGAAAACAATATTATGTTCTCTGAAACAAATATGTGGTCGTCTAAAACTAGTTATTGTTATTTTAAACATTTATTTCGTTACGATAAACATAGAAATGTTTGAATTTATTAATTACATTATCACATCCATAAAAAAGTGTGATATGGTTAGAGTTTAACAATATAGTTTTGTTAAAAATTTATGACTACAACATAATTTGTGTTATTATTTAAAAATGATATCATGTAAATATAAATATAATCTTTTCCAAAACCATACTATGTTAAGTATAAAAAAAATCTTTTTTAGAAACATCTGTCAGTTCAGTATTTCGTTTGTAAGCTATCGGTAGTGCACGGGTGGTGTTAAATAAATGAATAAATAAATAAAGAATAAACAAAAGGGAAGACAAATAAAAATATATAGGCATATGTGTATCTCTTTATATAGAAATGTCTGTATGTCGTGTAAGTATACATTTCTATTTATACATTTTATTTCAACAGTATTAAATTATTTTTATTTCGAATTTAACGCACAGCTGTTTCTACAATAAATGTATGATTAAAAAATAAAATAGTATTATTATATTAAATAATAATGTGGTCGTATGTAACAATATTATTATAATATTAGAACATGGTATGATGAGTCTCAATTATATTTTAGTCACATCTAACAATAGTGTTGTCATATGTACAATACTAAGACTATAATATATATATAATTAACTCAGATAATATTATAATTAACTCAGATAATATTACAATTAACTCAAATAATAAAGTTGTTAAAGCTTTTTTTTCTATTAACAATAATATGATTTGACTGCAACCATATAATTCAATCATAGTATGTTGCTGTTTGATTGTGGTTACCTCAACCATATTTTTTCTTTGCGTGTATGGAGTATAACATTTCATATGAAAAAAAAAAAATTAAAATCGCTTCACAAATGACGGAGAAATCGGTGAACATAGAAAAAAATATACAAACATGACGAACATATAACCTCCTCCTTTTTTGAAGTCGGTTAAAAATAAAAACTTATAGCCTTATTTATAAAAATTATTAAGGCTTTATAAAAGCTTAATAAGAAATACTTTGTATGAAAAATTGTTTTACAAACCCTTTATAAAGCAATTTTTACAACTTAAAGTTAGTTCAAAGTAGAATTTTGTGGGACGTATAAAACGTTATACATTATTATAAATTTTATTCAACTTATCAGGAAGTGTATATTTGCTTTTAACTCAGCGCTAACTTTAGTTTAAAGTAAATTTGTACTAAAGAAACACATTTTAAACATCCGATAAAATCCTACTTTTAACTAATATTAAGTTGTAATAATGACCCATAAAGCCTTAATAATTTTTATAAATAAGGCTGTAAATTTTTAATTCTTAAAATCAAACGTCAAAGCTTCTATAGCTATACTGTCTAAATTGAATTAAGATTTTTAAACAAAATATCTACTTCAAACGTGCTTTTGAAAATTTTGTTTGTTTTTATGGTTAAGCATTCTCTCTATGCATTTTGTTGAGTACACTTCAAGGCCAATTATTTAATATAAATTTCTTTTTTTTTCATAAATTACTTGTTCCGACGCCAAAGAATTTTATAGAAATACATTCATATGTATATAAGCATATGCAAGTAAAATCGACTTTGAACTCTATTTTAAAACTTTTGATGGTGGCACATTCTGTCAAAATGATTATTGTTCTCCATACATTCATATTAACAAACACATTATTTAAGGCAGTGACACAGTTGTTCATGAGTCTCCCACTGCACACATACATTTTATTTTTTAATGTCATTAAAAATTTTTTTCCATTCGCTTTATTTTAAGCATTGAAGTCAAACAAAAAAAATAAAACTAAAAGAAAATTCTCGCTCCATAAAGACAAAACCAACAATAAACAAGTAAGTGAAAATTGTATAGCAGAGTGGTGAATCTTATTTACCCTTCAATTTAGAATTATTTTATTCTCGTACGTCTTTTATATGTAAGAACATACGGATGTACTGGAGGTGCCGTATTTCGTTTCCAGGACCATTTTCCTTTCATGATATTTCCTAGCACCAATTTCCAAATTTGCGGCTATATCGAGCCATTACCGCCAAAGAAGCTTAACCAACATGATTTTCGAAATGCGATTTTTTATAAAAATCATTAACTTGTTATCATTGGCATTATCTGTCAAAATTTTATAACCGTGGGATATACTGTTTTAATTTTATAGCAAAAACAATTTAAGCTTAAGTACAGAATATTTGTTGTTTACAGTTTTTTGTAACAGCAACTTGTTACTTAAGCTAAAATTTTCTTTTGAAAATATAGCAAGTATGATATAATATTCGGATTAGCCGTATATAATATACCCTCCATCGACTTCGTATGAAGTATATGCATACATGCGATATTACATACATGACCTATTTTTAAAATATTAACTGGATCAGCCCTTTCTGATAGCAATTTATTCACCAACATATGAAAAACTTGAATACACATTAGACCACCGAAATTGCCGAAAGTATTTATTTTATTCGCTTCACCGGCAGCTTCTGATAAACCGACCATAAAAAATTACATGTGTGTAAAAATTGCACTAATAGATTGCATACCGATCATGCGCATTGCATTTTTCACATAAAAAATAACCTATCTTGTATATAAACACTTTTGGCACCATAACTTGTAAGTGCGGCGTTTTTCGGAAAAACTTTTGTATCCATTTTTGTTTAGAATAAATACCACAACATCTTTCTTCTACATAACTTTCCCTTAAAAAATTACCTATCCATGGTCCTTTAATGGGATGAAACTAAGTTTTTTTTTGGAAATACTTCTTTCAACGGCTTGCGCTAAAAATGGGTAGTGATAATTATTATTCGTTTTTATAATTTTATAAGGTAAGATCTGTATAATATATAGCCGCATTACATTTGGACCAAACATGTATCATGTATCATCTAATAATATAAGAATGAAACATCACATACCAGTTTATTATAAGCTTTGTTATGTATTTGGAAACTATCCTACAGCTCGTGACCCATTCAGTATATCTCAACAAAACTAACTAACTAACACAAATTTAGACGATAGAGGAAAACATATTTTCGCATAAAAAATCTGCGCACATACATACTTAGTGGTATAGTATAATATGCAACTTCACGAACAAATCATTAGAATTCTTGAACAAAAAAACAAAATAAATAAATACAGTATTTTTAATCTAGAACCATCTTTTTGTAGTCGAAGTCAAAATACGCGAATAACGATAAAGCCCATTATTCAATTCTACATCTAATCAAAAAAATATGATTGTATTGAAGTGAGTTACCATTGTTTTAAAGGCTATGATTCCCAACTTGAAAAAAATCACATATAAGTCTTAAATATGGTTATTTGGATAAATCTGCAACAATTTGTTATGATTTAAATTTGATTACGCGAAAAACTGAGATAGTCGCCAGTTCGCCAGTTCAGTTCCCGGTACGTAGCAATTTATTAAAAATTTCTTCACAAAAGTATAAGGACTTGAAAATACTTTCCGTCGTTAAACTATACTTTGGAGAAAAATTTAGGTAAAAAAACTGATATTTACTTTTTCTTAAAAAAATTGTTTAGCTTAACCAGCACAAAAATATACACAGGAGGTTATCAGGGAGACAGCAAAAGAAGCTTAAAGGACAAAAAAGACCGATATTATGCTAATAATGTTTTTTATTGAGGTATAGAACTTTAAGTTGGCATCACTTTTTTAACTGGCGGCCATTTTGTCAGCTGTCAAGTGATTAATATTTAGTTTGGTTTGCCATTTCATCATGAACAGGTTGACAAAAGAACAACGCTTGCAAATCGTGCAAATTTATTTCGAAAATAATGGTTCAGTTCGCGAAGTTTACCGCAAGCTCCGTCCATTTTATGGTCGACATAATCGTCCATCAGAGCAATTAATTCGGTTAACCATGGATCGTTTTCGCACTACGTTTACTCTATGTGATAATACGCATCCGCAGAGACGTCGAACAGTGCGCACCGAAGAAACAATTGCCGCTGTAGAGCAAAGTGTTGAAGAGGACCCGAATGAATCGATTCGCCACCGTGCACAGCAATTGGAGCCGACTAACCGACTATTTTGTTCCCGAATTGGATGGCATGAATGTGGATGAGTTGTGGTTCCAACAAGACGGCGCTACATGCCACACAGCGCACGTCACAATCGATTTATTGAAGGAAACATTCGATGAGCGCATAATTTCGCGGAATGGACCTGTCAATTGGCCACCAAGATCGTGTGATTTGACACCATTGGATTATTTTCTTTGGGGATATGTGAAGTCGCTCGTCTACGCCAACAAACCAGAAACGTTAGGGGACTTGGAAGCCAACATTCGTGGCGTTATTGCCAACATACGGCCCCATATGCTCGAAAAAGTGGTTGAAAATTGGACCTGTAGAATTGGCTTTATTCGAGCCAGCCGCGGCGGCCACATGCCCGAAATCATAATTAAACATTAATGGCATAAAATTATCCTTCCAATAAAGCCAAATTGATGGACATTAAAACGATTTTCTTGTGTTTTATTTCAATTCGAAGTTCTATACCTCTAAAAAACACCCTATATTTAGTGCGTTACTTATATTTAGCATAATAACACTTAAATACTAAAATTCAATGAATTAACTGAAACAACAGCGAAGATAATTAAAAAACCAAACCTTCTCCTGTAAAATTTTGTTTTTGTTACTTAAGCCTATAGTACACGGCATGTAAAAAGCCACATGCATATGTGGCGATGACGTCACGAGAATTTTCAGCATGCTCGTTGCATTTTTTTTAAATTACTAGTAGTGGCTAGATGCCGTAAAAATTTTATAGTATTTTTGTTCCAAAATACATATTTGGCACATGTAGCCGAATCGAAGACATTTTCTGGGGCAGCTCATCTGTAAGCATGTTAATATCTACATGTACATATGTTGCTAGTACACGGCATGTAGCAAATGTAGCATCGTGATGACGTCAAAATTACGTCATAACTACATGCGCATGTGGTTTTTTACATGCCGTGTACTGTAGGCTTTATGTTCTCTATAACTTTCCAAATTCCTTACTTGAGGTCTCGAATTAGATTTGTATGCAACAGTTCTTTTTGAAATAGTTTGTTCAGTTGGACACAAGTCCGGTCAAGAAAAACAATAAAAATTAAATGGGTTTGAAACAACTTTTAATTTAAACGTTCTTAAACTAGTTCAAAAAGAACTGTTGGACACAAGTCTATCTCGAATCAATCTCAGCAAAAAATTTTGCCTTCTTTAAGTATTTCTGTAAGGGTGACAATGAAACGGAATCACTTGCAATTGCGCTTTTATAATTTATGATTTCTATTCGCGATGAATCACTTTTGCTTCTAACAGCTTTTAGTGCTTCTAAGTGTTGAATGTTTTTTGCTGGTATAGATCTTATCTTATCTACGTAAAAGGGTGTATTACACTAAAAAAAATACACTATTATTAAGGAAAAAAGGTTTCTAAATTTAAGTAAAAAACTTTTCTAATTTTAAGTAATTTTTTCTAACTTTAAGTAATTTTTTACAAAAATCTAATAAAAATTTCTCAATATGAGTAAAAAATAAAAAGTTCATATCCTTAAAAATAGTTCATAAAAATACACACAAAAATTGTCACATTCAAGGACAAGTTTACCGGCTTAAAGGAAATATTTACTAAAAATTTGGAAAATGGTTTAAAAGTTTAGGGAAATTGTATCCTAAGAACTAGTCAATCTCGTTTTGAATCAAAAAATAAATTTTAGGAAATGATTTACTCCTGATAAATTCATCAAATTTGACTTACTTGAAAGATATAAAAAGGTATTCTAAATTTTAGAAAAACATTTACCAGTTTTAAGTATTTTTTCTTTAAATTATAGAATATATTTTTTATTTGCATTAAGCAAAAAATTTAAGTAAATGTTTAATATTTCTGAGGAATATTTGAACTTGAAACATATTTTTGTGTAAATAAAATAAAATTTTAAAACTCAAAAATGTCAATGCTAATTCAGGCTGCCCTTTTAAGTAATTGGTTAGAGTGCTTGCCTATCAATCAGAAGGTTGTTGGTTTAATACTTGTCTTCTCTCAATGAATTAATATATATGTATGGTGAATTAATTAAGAATATAATATGAAGATATAATAAAAAAGCATACCATGTGGTATAGAATTTAATTAAAAATTAAAATAAGTACCAGAATGAAAGACATAAAAAAAATTTTAAAATTTTACTAAATTTGAGATAGAAGATGAAATTTTTTTTTGCAAATTTTTACCCATAGTTTTTTTTAGTATATAGGGTATAAATGTATTACAAAATGTTTGCTAAAGTGGGATATCTGCTTTAAATGTGAATAAAATCAACAGTTTTGTACAGATTTTTTTACTTATAGCTTTTTTATTTTTAGCATACCTAGCTTTCACAAAAATTAAAAGATTTTTAAATATTTGCGGTTTTAATTTTTTTTATAAAGTTTTGAAAACAAATAACAAAATCAATTTTGCACTAAAAATAGTTGTTTTTGCCACTAATTTCGGAATAACTCCGAAACTGTTGAAAATCGAAACAAAACTATCAGAATTTGATTTAAAGATAATTTTATTTTGCATCTTTAAATGACCGCCTTTTTCATGGGTTGATATAAGCCACGCCCATTAAAAAATCTGTAGGTCATAGACCAAAACTGAAAACGGATTTGAATTTAAAGCACGAATGCCCATATAGAACACTTATTTTTATTGAAAACAAAATTTTTTGCAGAACAGTGAAATTAGTGTTATTTTTTTGGGAATTTTTATAACAATAATCCCAAATTATTATTTAACTTATTCAGTAAAATTATTTTTTATTAAAAATAAATTGAAAAAAATAAACATTTCTTCTACTTTTTAACATTTTTTTCTAAATTCACGCCACTATGAAACGTTGCTTTGAAAACTTTCTTCCACTGTACTGCAGGGTATTTTTATTTGTACGCGTGCCGTTCTGTTTTAGTTATTCGATTATGTAGCCCATGACAATTTTATTCTTATTCATGCGAGAGTTGCTTTTGTTGTGGTTATGGCACTGTTCGTTTAAAATTTTCCCGGAGCACGTTGTTGACCTATATTTGTAGCATCAATGAATGCACACACAACCCCACCAACCATCAGCATCATCATCTAGTCGACTAGAGCGTAGACAACAAAAACAAACAATTCAAAAACAATAACAACATTTTAGAATCAACAAATTTCATGCACATGTACACAAGTTTTCATTTGCCAAAGCACAAAATAAGAGAACACAAATTGAGTTTTCCGCTGCAGGTGAATTTTCTCTTTTTAAATTGCTACGAGTATTTTTTACAAGTGAAATAAATAGACTGAGAGGAATGTGGGACAAAAAGTTTTAAGGGGGATATTTTGGGGAGTTTGAAAGTGTAAATAAAACTGGAAGTACGTACACAAAATTTATATTTATAGACATTTACATATCTCTTAAATAAAAATAGTTTAAAAAAATTTCATAGTAAAATATAGTTAAAATGTGGTAAGTGATAGCAATTTATATCTGCATCCTTATGCTACTTTTTAGGCAGCTTCACTCGAAGATGTACAAATATGTATGCCCATTATGAATTCCTTTAGCAGCTATACCTATACCTATTACCTATAGCGCTATTCGAAGTCGGTGGCAATCAGATTGAGAAGTTCTATGTTTATTTTCTTATTTTTGAGTTAAAGTTATCATTGTAATTGGACTATGGATAACACATATAAATATGTAATATATAACTGAAGGGTAGATTTTGTAAATTCAAAAGATTTTTCATTTTGAAATTTGTATGAAGGAAATATTTTTTGAAACGATTTTTCGTTATTTTTCATACAAATTTGAAACGTTTACAAACGAAATTTTTAACAAAATTTGCCTATAAATCTACGGATAGACTTGCAATTTTTGTTGCTACA
The DNA here is from genome assembly GCA_949987645.1 of Tachina grossa. NCBI lineage: Eukaryota > Metazoa > Arthropoda > Insecta > Diptera > Tachinidae > Tachina > Tachina grossa. Next base: position 36,528,986 of record OX465275.1, read on the forward strand.
ATTTCTTAAAATTCTGCTCTCAAATTGCATAAGTGTCCACATTATGAAATTCTCATACTGCAATTATGCATTAAAAAAATTATTACACCACAAATTTCCTTGCAAAATCAACAATTCTATTTACTTTTTGTTATATTTTTTGTTTGTCATACAGCTGAAGAAATAAAATTATAAAAAAAAAGATCAAATACAACTAACAACTTGAAATTAACAATTAGGAATTTCAATTCAAAAGAGAATTGCCGAGCATATGAAACTATGTACACCCCTACCCAATCTTCTAACCTCTCTCACCAATAAACTCAAGAATTACTGCAACAAAATTTGCAAGTTTGGACAGGAACTCTGAGTGTTTATTTAAGAAGTTGGTTCAATATATTTTTTTTTTAATTTTTTTAACTTTAAATACCAATTTTATATTTTCAGGAACATGGTTACGCCCAATTTTGATTTTTGTTGATAGTGTACACCCAATTTTTTTTTAAATTAAACATCACTTGGGTTTCAGAGATGAATTTGTGCGCCAAGTTTTGTAAAAACTTTAGTGGGCATTAGTGGGCATTAGTGGGCGTTTCTTCGTCCACTTCTTCAAGCACAATATATGCCATTCTAAGAGCTGTAACTTTTTGTCAAGTTTTTTGGCAATTTGATAAATTGAAGGACATATAGTTGAATCTTAATTTCTCATGGTCGTGACCCCACCCACCCGTTATCTTTTAAGAGATCAGGGTTTGTGACAAGTTTCATACAAATCGAAGAAGCAAGTCAAATGCAACAACGTGACACTGGCCGTTTTTCAACTTCTAAGGGCCATTTTCACAACTTGCCTTTAGTTGAAGGTAGGATTTTGTCTTCCCGATAAATATCTTTGCATTATTGCAATTAAAATTTGTTATTGTTATTACTATCAATAACAATGTTATTTAATGGATAAAAAAATAATAAATGAAGGTTTTATAATGCAAAACCATTTATCGGGCAGACAAAATCCTATCTTTAATCAAAGGCAAGTTGTGAAAATTGTCCTAAGGGGCTGTCCATATATTACGTAACGCTCTAGGAGGGAGGGGGGTTTGAGTTTGTTACGATTTGTTATGGTGGGGGTGGGAGGGGGTCTTTGAAAATGTTACGTAACAGAAAAATTTATTAATTTTGTAAAAAAAAAAAAAATATGTTTTTCTCATTTATTTATTTAATTGATCATACGTGTTGCCTACATATATTATGTACGAGTATGTATTCTACATACATCTGCCGAATGTCAACTTTTGATATTTAAAATGATATTCGCGAATACGAATATCTACACCCAGAAAAAAGATTGGTTGGAAAACGGTTAGTCCAATAAAATATCATTTGCATTAACTATTTTTCAGTTAACGCTATCAATTTTCTGTTAATCCAAAAAACAATCCATGTTCATTGCCATAAGGGCATAATTGTAACAAAGATATTATTGTGACAATACTTAAATTGATTGCATCAGCCGAGCGTATGCTTTTGTCATGACTAATTAACTGATTGGTTAACCCAACCGAATAAAATACTACAAATTGAATTTTACTACCAACTTTTGGTATTAGCAACTAAAAAATTGTTGTTCTATATTAAAATTAAAATAAAAACTTTCAATCAGTTGCTGCAACTAACTAGAGGTTGTGTTTACTATCATAGTTTATAGCAGCAAATTAAAAAATTAACTTTTGTGACTTTCAAAGATATTATGATTTGTGAATTCTCAAATTGTTTTTGAAAGTCTGTGCATAAGATAACAGGTTTGTGGCTTTTCAAAATGTGTGGTTGAAGAAATATATATAGACATGCTTCACCATTTGGAAATAAATTTCAATTAAAATAAACTTATGACAATATGTCAAATAATAAATTTCTTAAATTGTGTATTTTTATTTGCGTTTATTGTTTATTTTTATTTCAGCAAGGAAGGCCAATTTTTCCTTTAATGTAGAAACAGATTAAAGTCTGCAACTTCAGGAAAATCGCTGACAAATTAATCAAGCCCATAATAACATCGACGGCAGTAACTTCAAATGCTCTCTAATTTTTGTTTTATTTTCTTTTGTGCTTATTTTTCTTTGTAGTTTTGTTTACAAAATGTATGAAATTTATTGAAAGTATGGTAACATTTTTGTGAGAATAAGTATTTATATGTGAGAGCATAAGAAAAAACGCTCTCAAAATAAAATAGATTATATCTCACGACTGGTTTCTGCGTCTGTTTTTTGTGTCAATTTGTATGGAAAATGTGTTGAAGTCGGTATTCTGTTTAATCACTTAAAGGTACCAATGATGATATTGTTTTAATTATATTAACTAAATTTTCGGTAGCAAGAATAACATTTATTTCAAATTCCATACTGTCAACCAATTTTTTCTGTTGCTGCAACTATTGGGTTGATGGTTATAATTAAAATATAGTGGTACCACAAGAAAATTTCAGTCGCTATAGCAGAATTCTATGATAGTTGCTGCAACCGCCAAAATTTAATTGGCAACAAATTCGGTTGTCACAACGAATCTGTTTTCTCTGTGTATTGTATGTAAAATTTATGGACATTTAATTGGGGAGTCTATTTTATTCTGCAAAATTAAATAAATGTGTATGGAAAAGAACTTCATAATTATGTCCGCGTACATTAAAGTTTATGAAAACTGTCCCAAAATTTAAATAACATTTGAAAATTATACAAAGTTTTTATAATAAATTAAATAAATTATAGTCAAACTGAACATACATGGTTCTGAATTCATCATCTTTCTTTATCCATTTACATTTTTAAATATTCTTAATATATGTATGTACATAAAAACTTCTTTCCATATTAAACTGCAACATACATATATTAACATTAAGTCCCCCAAATATATAGAAAGTATTTGCAGAAGTTTAGGAAAAGGTTTCTTGCAATTCTCATGGACAAAAAAGTGTCCTTTCAAAAAAAATATTCTTCCATATATGTACATGACAATAGCAAATTATTAAGTTTAAACATTTTTGTTGGTCAATTTGAGGCTACAATGTTTAAGTTTTGAGAGATGTGTTAATGGAAACTTGCATACATAGACGTATTTTCATAAGGATATTATTTTAATTTTTTATGCAACAGAACTTAAAAAATATGAAAACAACAGTGAAATGCGTCTAGAAACTAGATTGTGTGCCCCTCTAATTTTAAGGTATTTTTAAGGTATATTTTATTAATGGGCAAATATCTATTGAAAATGTAATGTTGTAGAATGTAATTCCCCATGGCAACCTTGATTGATCTTAGATATAATTTTTTTTTGTTTCACGCACATTTTAGATTGATTTGAAGATGGCCAAACGGAGTCATCTTTAAGCTCTCTGAAATATCCAACGACTTCACTTATAGAAACTAGTGAAAGCGACCGCAAGGCTAATGCCAATTCTCGTATTGATGTTTGAATTACTGCTCAGTCATCAATACAAAAAACTATAGTAGATTATTTGGCAAAAAACGCATAGCGAAAAAAAGTAACATATGAGAAAATCAAAGAAAAAAATCAAGTCAATCAATTCAGTAGAAACACTTATATTATATTGTATGATATGTAATTATAAATTTTAAATGGCATGACTGTGCCCATTTTTTAACTTCTAGGTTTTGCAGTAAACGCATAAGTTAAAGATCATAAGATCAAAAAACAAAAATTTATTGGCCGTACTACCGACCACTTTTTTTTAGCAATAGGACCTAAGAGTAGCGTTGGCTGAAGTAGTTAGCACAGCCAACAGTCATTAATCCGTTACAAAGTCATAACGATATCTGACAAGGGGCTCCATATAATCTCTCAATAATCAATTTCAATATATTTAAAAAAAACAATTAATATTTAACCTTTTCAGCTAATATTAAGTTGCGATTTAAAGTACGATTAAAATATTTAAACTTAATAAATAAGAAGAAAGGAAATTTTTAAGATTTTTCGCTCAAAAATTTTAATTAAAAATTACCTATTTATACCAAATATCAAAAATTCACTTAATTACTAAATGACTGATATGTATGTATGTACAAATGCATGATTGGATAAAATTTACTGGTAATTCAATTGTTTTTATAACTATGCGTATGAGTATTATATAGTTTATCTATTATATTACTCATACGTCTCTTTACTATGCAACACAGCGAACCAGGGAAGGAAAATGACTTCTTGGATTTTGTACCAACTATGAAAATAAAATGTACTTTTTAGACCATGACGGTACCAATTTTTTATATGTATGTATTAATAAAAACAGAAACGTAAAAATATTAGTATAAAAATACAGAAGTTTACAATAAAAAACAGAAACTTAACACAAATAAAAAACATTAAATATTACATTCATAAAGGTACATTCGTAGATTCGACTATTATATTAGAGATTAAAATAAAACACACACAAAAAAATTAAAGAGAACATAGGCAAAATAATGTTACTATATAGTGAAATATTGACATTTTTAAATTGTACCAAGTAACTCGCGGTAGTACCACGGTACCAACAAGGTCAAAAATGTACTATAAAAAGTACAATTGTACCATGATTTTCATCCGTGCAGCGAACCATAACCGCAAAAAATTTTAACCGGTACATTTCTTAGGAAAAATCGATTATTTACGATACCAAATGATCGCTTTTGGTCAAAAAAACTAATTTCGAAAATTATGACGCTTAAGCTTTTTTGACGGTTATGGCACGATATAAATATATGAAAAATTTCGTATATGTATCTGAAAGTTGCAGCTATTAAAAAAATACATTATTATAAATTTTGTAGAGTATTAGAATATATTTAGCTGACCTTAATTTCTTTAGATTTCCTGTATAAAAATATCAATTATCCATTTCCTTATTTTATATACTTTATTACCTTTTAAAGACATTTAGCCTTAGAACATTTGCAAAACAAAAACAAAAACAATAGTCATATTGACTGTCAATAAATATGGAATTATTTCCGCTGTATTTAAGAGAGTCAGCAAAGTTCAACTGTCAAAAAGTTTTCAAGTACAAACAGCTGCTGTTTTTTTGAGTAAAAATAAAACACATGTTTCGAGAAAATAGCTTTCCAGCAAAAGCTTTCACATAAACAGAAACTAACTGGAATGTAAACAAAACAATGCATTATTTTACTCTCACTCTCTCTTTACACGGATGTTTGTAGGTATGCTCTCTCAAAAGGAACTCATGTACGAGTATGTATTTACTTAGCAGTTGTGAAATTTCAGGCCGCAGCAGCACTATAAAGAATACATACTTATGTATAACTTTTACTAGGTGAAGGCATTTTAAACAACGGAAAAATGGGCTTAAGTGTCAGTGGAAAATGATTATAACAACTATAATAATATTCGTATTGTAGGAAAACTCAGAAATCAGAAATGTGATGCACGCCAAAGTGATAAAATCACTTTGCTCTCATGTTTTGCTTATTTTATAATAATAATATTTAATAAACTACTTGTTGCTCTGATATTGGTGGTATGTATTTATAAAATTAAGGTCCCTATTTTGTAGAAAAAAGCAATGGTGTTTTGTTTTACGTAGCACAGTGGGACCAAAGGCTCTTTTTCGCGGAACAATTCATATCTACTACAACTACAACAATGAAAGACACAATATGGATAGATCTTAGAAGAAACATGCATTTGCCTTTTAAATGTTGAAGTTACAGGAGGGGAAGACGGCTACCCCGCATACAAAGAAATTATTAATTAATTAATAAACATGATTTTTTTTATATAAAAAATAGGGAAGCAGGATTTAAAAGCATATAAACGGTGCTTAACCAATTAAACACGCTAAAGTTCATGATTTTTTTCACCCACTCTCCTGACAAATTTCCTACCCTTGAATGACTTGGATATGAATTTACAAGCCTACAAAAGTGAGCTCAAATCAAACACGTTGTGTTTTTTTTAAATCCTTACTAATATTATAAATGTCAAAGTGAGTTTGTTTGTTTGTTTGCTAATCTTTCACGCCCAAACCACTAAACCGATTTTGAAAGTTCTCTCAGCAATAAGAAGCAACTTTACCAGCTTCAAATGTAGAATATTTTTTTATCCGGTTTGGAACCGGGGTTTCTTATATTTGGTACCGATTTTTTCCGAAAAACTAATTTTTGGGCTGGTTGGGGTAATTCGTTTTGGGTTTGATTCTTTAACCAGTTTTTAAACGGTTTCTATGTATTGTTTAAACAAATAAACGCGAGCAGAAGCCGCGGATAAAATCTGGTATTATATATAAATGCATTCATGATCACGCGTGACTCTTGCGTGACTTACATGTATCTAATGCGTAACTCACGCGTAACAAATCATGACATTTGTAATGAAATCATTTAATACAATGACAAGAACAACAGCAATAAAACTGTTAGCATGAATTTTAAACTCGACGCGTGAGGCAGTTACTAATTCGTACATAGCTTCTAAAGGGAAAAAATGCTTTGCATAAATTTTTCTATAATAACGCCCATTTATTAATTTTTTGTAATGAAATTAAAATCTCTCAACGAGTATTAACTGAGTTCAATTAATACTCGTAACTTTATGTCCACTTTAAGTAAGAAAATATATTTCTTTTTTTTTCTTTAAAAACAAAAGCACTTCCACAAATAATTTTGATAACAACTTTAGGCACAACATTTGAACAAGTATTTTATCGCGTTATTGCACTTTAAGGAAGAATTTTCAGTTTTCACGGCACTTCAACTTTTTTTTATCAAACTGTAAAATGAACCTACTTGGCCTCTACTGCGTCGCTTAAAGAGGTAGAGAAGAATTTAAATAATGTATTTGAGTGTAAGGCTTTGCGTAATAGTTGAAGACAGGTATTTTACTCTGAACTTATGTGTTCAGAAGTCCATAGTAAAACACCCATCAGACTCAGTCAATGAATGCCTACTACTATTACTAGATCTTACCTTCTTTTGGAAAGGGAGGAAAGCTTCACTATTTGACAACTCTACTTTTTGCACGTTTTTGATAATGCTGTGCTGCAGCACTTCTGGTGTCAATGAGGCGTATTAAATTTCGAAGCCATTTTATTGGTTATTTTACTTTGTCAACAGTTCAGCTATACAATGAAGGAGCGCACTCTGATCTTACAATAGGACTAGTATCTGCTGAAGTCGGTATAGTTCAGTAACCAGTAACTATGTCTTCATCGCTTGAACTTTCATGCAACAACTGACACAAAGGAACACTAAGCACTTTAAAAAAAAATACGTGGTGTTGTTATTTAATGACTGTTGCATACCGGGCTCGAACCCAGGACCCTCGGTTTCGTAGTCAACGTGCTAACTACTTCAGCAAAGGAAAATCATCCAGATATTCGATTATTTATTGTTCAATATTAGTTATCGATTCGGAGTAAAAAAAAATGTTTTCCATTATATTATACATATCGGCCTTATGTATAATCAAAAACTGCCATGAAGTTAGCATAGATAAATTTATTTTCTTAAAACATATTTTATTTGAGTAATGACGTTGTCATAGTAAATGAGCAATAAATATGTATGTAATAGGGTATTTAAATTATCTCGAAATTTAATACTTATGAGATTTCGAGCTGAATCTTGCTGTATTCAATAGATTTCCCATACAAAACGAAATTTAATTTGTGAGCAGATTTGTAGCAAATCTACTTAAAATCTAATGTTTTTATGATTTAAGATGATTGAATTAGCTACGATCTGCTAAAAAAAATAAGGTGTGTGAATTGGCTAACGTTGCAGTTGTTTGGTTGTAGTTTTATAATAAAGATTTTAATTAAAATCTGCTAGATTTTTGTGCAGGTGTAAATGGCTTATAAACAAATTTTTTAATTAAATCAAAATAAATATGAGTAACCATAACACTTTGGCGCGCGTCTTATGCATTTTATGGATATAGAATTTTATTTTTCAAAAACAACAACTATTAAAAATGTGCGTTCTTTTCGGCTTTTGTTAGCTGGAGAAATACTGTTATTGTTGTTATATTTCTGGCCTGTGCTTTCCTGCTGCACACTCCCCTTTGCACACATCTCTTACAGCAATTCAACGAGAGTAGGCAGAGTTTAAGGGAATATAAAATACATACACAAACACCTATATATACATACATACAAATGTACCTATTTTGTCTTCTTATATTTTTTTTGGGGAAAAAAATAAGGAAAGTAATTTATTTTTCATTTCATATGATTTTGATTTTGTATTATGACAGAAATAAAACTACGAGTACATACATACGTACGTACATATGTTTATATGTATGTGTGTATGTAGTCTTAAAACAAGAAAACAGCACACAACAATTTTTCCTCATTCAAGTTGGAGCTTCATAACGTTACGGTTGGTTAGTGTTGGTTTTAACGGTGAATTAGAAAACAGGAAATTAAAAAAAATATTTCAACAAGGAGTTTGCATTTTAAAGTGATTTTGTAAGAATAAATTTGAAAAAAAGAAGAAAAAAGTGTTTTAACACCAAAGAAAATTAATTAAACAACAAAAAATCACTAAAACTAAGGAAAAGTGAGATGCAAGAGAAAATCTATTGTGTTAAATTAGGAAAAAATAATAATAATTATTCAAATTTAGGAAAATTGGTTTAAAAAAAGATATAAATAAGTGTTATCTAAAAATAAATTCTTATAAAAAAAAAACACAAAAGAATTTTTTAAACAAATACGATATTAACTTTTTTAAAATAATTTTTAAAGTTTTTTCTCATAAAATATTAATAAATAATAAAACATTAGAACAAGAATATTTTCCAATAAAAACATCTTCAGTTGTTCTTGTTTGAGAGCAAAAAAAATTTTTGACGTTTATTTTCTACACATAAACACATACATGCACACATATTAACTTCCAGCCAGCTAGTGTATTGGTCCCCCCAAATACCGTTATAATGTTTATTATTAATTTGCTTGCTCCCTCCTAAAGTATAACAAGTAAAAACAACAACAATAAAAACTACTCGCACCCCAATAAAATTTGAACTCTTTCATTTTTATCACGACATAAGAATAAGAGAGCTCTTTTAAAAATAAAATAAAATAAACACGACTTTTTTAATTCTCTTACCAGTGTGACCGTTTGAACATTTTTGCTATTTCATTTGGAAGTTTATAAATTTGTTTGGGTTGCAAAATTTTTGCTTTTTATACTATTTAGCACTTGAATAAAATATATATTTTGCAAATAAAATTGTAAATAACAGAAATAAAGATATGTCTTTCTGCAATAATCTGCTGGTTTTGCATAGGTATATCAGATAAGGTTTTTTCTCCCATTACTGACGGCTGAAAATAGTTCTTATAGCCACTGCTCCTGTACGCCAAATTGAATCATATTCACAGATAGTAGTAATTTGCTGAATAGGCAATTTGCTAAGCTTTTGCTAAGGCAGCTCTGTTGTAATAGCAACAACGCTTAGAGGCAGGCCTCTTGTTTTAGTAACATTTTGTTTTAAATAGATATATATTTTTCATCAAAACATTTTGTATAGCAAGACATTTGAGAATTTTATCTGATAACTAAACAATGTAATATTCATGTTATTGACTTTCAGGAAATGATTAGTAACAACAGCTAAAAAAAGTATTGTTTTATATTTCTTATTTCCTTTAGAAAATTACATTAACTAATAATAACATTTCATTCCCCAATAAGAATTGAAAATACTGAATTTTAGCCCGGTTAAAAATGATTATTCCTGATTAAAATAATCGAATTTATTTTAATATAATATGGAATAACGCATTGCTGATGGTGCGAATGATAAGGTTTAATGCACCATTGTACACGGCTTGAAAAAATCTTTCAGATGATATATTTTTTTATAATATGTTATCTTGGGACAAAAAAAGAAAATATGCAACAAAAAAAACCACAAAAAAGTAGACATTTTAAGACATGGTCGAGCACACAAACGGTCATGACTTGACCACTCAAACACTTTGGCAATCCTCCTAAAAAAGACCAGATTTTAACAACTATTCTCTGTTAGTCGCTTTAAAGCACATGTATCATGTAAATACATCAAATAAAATTTCAGTTTATTGAACAAATTCCCTGCATCTTGTGCTCTCATTGGCAATGATTTTTATTTGGTTCCATTATTTATTTAGTTCTGCACATTCTCGTCGACCCGGCTTTATTCAAGTTGTTTTATGTATACCTGCCCGCGTATTCTGTAAGTTGCTAATTCTATTGCTAAAATACTGAACCAATAAAAAATTAACAATTTTTTACGATGACACGAAAACACGAAAATTTCGGGGAATTACATTCTTAAGTCATTATTGGATTTAGCAATACACGTTTGAAAATTGCATTTGTAGCCGAAAATCGAAAAATGGACTTTATATATTTTTAGGGATATTGATTTAGCTTTAGCGACTCACAGAATACGGAGGCTGGTCTACCCTCGGCTCCTCATTTCCTGGAAATTCCACTGCCAAGCTGCTTTTGTGACGGTAAAGCAGACTTTGCTTTGTTTATATGAGATTTTATGTTGTTCTTAGTGCCCTCATTATTATACTTCAATGTTGAGAAGATTTATATTTCTTCGTTGCTAATGCCATTTAGTATGAGCGAGATAATGTATGACTTTCCTTATATTACATATTACCAGCCTTTATCTGCTTTCATAGAGAGTTGAGGTAGTTTTTTCTTACTGTCTATGAAGCGCTGAGGCGTCAAGCAAAATCATTGGCATAATGAATAATTTTTAGCTTTTCAATCTGGTTTTACTGTATGCTATTTGGTGTTTCAACATTGATCCCTTCTATTACAGTATCCAGCAAGAGCAAAAAAATAATGTTGGTGAAGTATGCAGTCCTATTTTAAATGGTAGATGTAAATGGAATAATTTTCATATTATAAGAGCAAATGTGATTAGATGAATCATTGTATAATTCGAGGATTAGTGTTTTAATTTTATTTGGGACTCATATTGCTACTAGAGTGGTCTATAGAACATCTTTAGAAATCTTATCGGATGTTCGTTCAAAGACAATAAATAATGAATTTAGATGTGTACTGAATACCTTCAATTGCTCTAAAATAATTCGCAGTGTATTTATATAGTCAGCAGGGGAAACGCTCCTTCTACATCCTAACTGCTCATTGCTCTATATTGACTCATCGGCGCTTGAAATTCTTTGGAGCAATAATATCACCATATGTTTAGATTCTTCTCCAGTTTTTGGTTAAAATTCTATTATTCAGAATTGTTATTACAACCTCTGCCTTTCATTTCAGAGGAATTTGGTTTGTTTCCACCACATTTGATTTCTTTTACTCTAGCCACCAGGCCGAACGAAGAAACTAATCTTAATGTAAGTTTGGAAATATGATACATTTATTCCCAAAATTGGGAACCAACTTTTCTACACCACGGTAACCTAAAAAAACCTATAATACAAACACACACAGCATACACACATACACACATACACACACACACACACACACATACCTATAGACAACAAGAAACAACAGTTGCTCTTGCTAAAAAAAATATTTAAGAAAAAAATCTCTACTGCAGTATCCTTTCCAACATCTGACTAACAAATTGTATTGCAATACGCTTTCACTTCAATTTGAACATGAAGAAACTAAAAAAAGAAGTGATAGTAAATATAGAAAGTCTTTTATAAATTAACAAAACTTAAAATAGAAATAAAATGCAAGAAAATATACTTAATTCCTTTCCAAGACTAACTATCAGCAACAATAATCATGAATAGATTAAAAAACTCCAAGACTACATTAGATAATAAAAATAAAAATAAATTATCAAAAATTTATAATTTTTTGTTTTTTTGTTTTGTTTTTCTTGCTCGAGATCCTTAACTAAATTGCATTAAAAAATATATTATCCATTCCCAAATTTTCTTGCAAGAAAAACATCAGCAACAAAAATTATTTATAAATCTAATCAAAATTTATTTAAACTAATTACAATTTAACTAAAATTTTTTGTTTAGGAGCTTCACAAATTAAACTCCATATCTCTAATATTTTCTTTTTACCATATTAAAAAATAATACAAAGCCCCAAATTTCAATTGGATTGTGCGATAGACAATACATTTTTGGCAGCAAATACATTTTATCGAAGCCTTTCCATATATAAATAAATAGAAAAAGAAGTAATATAAATAAAAAATAATAATTTCACTTGTCTACAAGTTCATTTGTTTTGCTGTAACATGCGAAAGGTCGTTACGACTTAAAAGAGAAAATATTACAACGTTTACAAGGATCATCTTATGCATGCATGGCTTAAATGTATTACAGGTAAGTGAAAGCTCTAAAAATTTGAGATATTCTATCCATAATGCTGGTCAGGCATGCCATACTTTAAACAGAAGAAACTTGAATTTTATTTCAACACAGAATAAAATTTCCTCCAATCAATACCATTAATTAAAAACAAATAAAAAATCAACTAAAACTTTAATTGTTACAATTAAACTTTTTATTTAAATAATAAAATTTTTAAACAAAAGCGTTTAATTGAATTAATAAAATTTTTAATTAAAATTTAAGTCTATTAAACTAAAAACAATAAACGATTAAAAATAGTTTAATTGCCTCAATTAAATTGTTAGTTAAACTTTTAATCAATTGAATTTTTAATTAAACGTATAAATGACTAAATTACATTTTTAATTAACATTTTAAATAAATCAATTAACATTTTAATAAAACTCTCAATCAATTAAATTTTGCAAACAAAAGTTTAACTGGCTTAAACAAATTTTCAATTGATTGTTTGTATATGTCTTGATTAAACTTGTTAATTGGAGATAAATTTGGTCTGTTTACAAAAAATTAAATTTTTTTCTTATGTGGAATTGATAATGATTTTCCTTATATGTCCTTGGTTAGAATAATTTTTTCATACTTTTAGTACTATGATTGTATAAAATCAATTTTCTCTTCCTAAAAAAATTAAATTGCGCTCTTGGCATTTAAGTTGCAAAATAAAAACGTAGTAAGAAATTAATAGAATTTGAAGAAGATAAAACAGCATTATTTTAAATGCCAAGTCAAGATTTGAAATCAATACCGTGAGATACTGTAACCTACATATCCCACCATTTTTATGACAAAAACTACTTTATTTTAAGTAAAACAAAGTATTCATTTAAATAATCCTTGTATCCATAAAGAATACATTTAAATGCTCCTTGATTTTCTAAAGTAAACTACTAACAGCTTTTGAGATTTCAAACGCACAGCTGGTGGAATTTTTCAAAATTTATATTCAATGAGAATAAAAACTAATACCCATATATATCTTACTTAATAATTTTTTAATAAATTAATTTTGATAAGGAGGAAAAGCTAGACACATTGAATCTCTGCAGCTGGCGAAACCGCACAGTGGGATTTTTATATAAAAATTTCTTTTTTACGACAAACCAATTTTAAAAATCGAATGATGCAGTTTTGTAGAAGAATTTTGAGACATGATAAATACAGACAGAAATTGCCCCTGTACTCACTTGGCCTTATTAGAAGGGTCCGCCATCTAACGTTTTTTTTTCAATTAGTGCTTATTTCGTGAATGGTAACACTTAGCTCATGTCTGATTTGACAGATAATTAGTTTTATCCTTCCGCTGAACGAGCCAACTGACCATCCAATGCGTTTTCGCTTCGCTAAATAAGCCTGCGATCGACTTACAGATGATGCCGATTTTGCCAAAAAATAAATCATCTTTTCAGATGAAACTCATTTTGATCTTGGCGGGTATGTAAATAAGCAAAATTATCGCATGTGGGGCACAGAAAACGCGCACGCATACATTGAAAAACCGACGCACCCGAAACCGAGTAACTGTTTGGTGCGGATTTTGGTCCAGAGGCATAATTGGGCCATTTTTTTCGAAAATGAGCAAGGAGTGGCCGTTACAGTCAATGGCGATCGTTATCGGGCCATGTTGAACGAATTTTTGTTCACAAAAATTGAAGAGGAGGATATTGGCAACATTTGCTTTCAACAGGACGGCGCTACGTGCCACACAGCCGAAGCTTCAGTAGTTTTTTTATAGCATTTTCAAAAAAAAAAGTTATCTGGCGGACCCTTTATAACGCCTGTGTTCCTTTTTAGACGTACATAGATATATATCTGTATTACATTTAGTGAAAATCAGTTGCATAGTTTCAAAAGACAGGTATTGTCACCTGCCCGCTCTTGGCCCTACTTTAAAAAATATATCTATATGTTTAAGATTTCATATAAATAAAAATAAAGCGTTACAAAGTTACTTTTACCTTCGGAACGACGATGGATGGGCGTAAAGAGGGAATATAGGGCAGATAGATGGACAAGAGTGCAAACAGTGTCCTCACGCTAATACGTTTAAGTACGGAACTCGGAAAATTCTTCCTATAATAGATCTCTACTAAAACAATAATAAATATTTTCTGTTTGTAGGGAAATTACCGCCCCACGACTCTCTTTACGATTTTACATTTTTTTAAACAAACTTGTATGAAACCGAACAAACGAAAATAAGTATTCAAATCAGCCTTGCGGGACTTGCGAATGGCCATTTAATTTTATACTAGATATACCAAACGGACGACACACTCGTCCGTATTCTAGAAACAAAATGTAAATAATTTTATTAAGATTCAAAGAAAATGTATCTAAACTTCATAAAAGATTTATTAAAACACAGCCACACACATACTTACATACATATGCAACCATAATTAAATAATACATGAAATTAAAAAACATAAACAAAATCATTTCAACCAAGCTAATTCAATTCACGGATGGAAATCATAGTACAATTGTACTTTTTATGGTACATTTTTGACCTTGTTGGTACCGTGGTACTACCGCGAGTTACTTGGTACAATTTAAAAATGTCAATGTTTCACTATATAGTAACATTAATTTTGCCTACATATGTTCTTTTTAATTGTGTGTGTGTGTGTGTTTTTAACCCCCGACTAAAAAAAGGGGTGTTATAAGTTTGTAGTGTGTGTCTGTGTATCTGTTCGTGTCCACGTACAGACCAAATGGCTGAAGCGATTTTGGTTTAGTTTTTTCTGTTTGAAAGGTGACTTGATCGAGAGGGTTCTTAGCCATGTTTTAAGAAAATCGGTCCAGCCGTTTAGAAGATATAACATCTTTTCTGAAAAAAGTCGGGGGTTTTTAAAATTTTTTAATTTTTGTTATTACACTAATTTTTTTACGTTTCTGTTTTTATTAATAAATATTAAAAATTGGTACCGTCATGGTCTAAGAAGTACATTTTAATTTCATAGTTGGTACAAAATCCAAGTAGTCATTTTCCTTCCCTGATTCAATTTATTCAACTCTCTTCCTTCAAGTATTATGGCTTTCATACAACAACAAATAAGAGAAAAACAATTGCTAGATCAAGAGAAATACTACAAATCCACACACACTCATGTTTTGTTTCTTTTTTACTTGTAAGCTAATAAATGGGTGTGTAATGTGTGTGCATGTAGTAGTAGCAACTTTAAACGCTTATAGCTCCCAAAATACTAAACCGATTTCAATAAAATATAGATTCTGCACATCTGTACAAAAAATCCTTTAAAACCATATAAATCCTTTTAAAATCGGTGCAGTGATAACAGCGTAAAAGGGATTACAAAAAACATGTTCGCCTATTAATTATATAGATACATATGTATATACATACATACATATCGCTCATTTAATCAAAGAACATCATAACTCAAAAATTGCAGTTTTTGAGTTAGTGATGCAGAGTTATGCCCTAATTCTGTTCGACGATTGTGCCGTCTTGTCTATGGACGGAAAAAAGCCGCAGTTGTGATTCTTTAAAACAATTATTAGTAATTGTCTCTGCTAGACGGTGCGTGTATTTGCTTTATGATTTTATTCCAAACATTATATCCTACATATATTTTTTCAAATATTTTTCAAAATATTGTATAATACTTTCATTTAATTTTTATATTTTAAAAACATGGTAATAATATTTTTATTTTTCATTATAACAATAATTTTTGAAGAAAATAATTTAGAGAATTCAAAAACAAGAACTCAAAAGTATTTTCAAACAAAAACGTCCTAAATCTTCTTACTGAATTAGGGCATTTATCCTGACTGTTAAATACAATACGCTACTTGCGTTGCGCAGTCGAAAAAAATGGCCTTAAACATGCTCGTATTGTCAAATTTATTCATAATTTACCCTTTTGCATATAAGGGCGTATGAGTAATAATTAAAATGAATAATGTATTAGTCATACGTAAAAATATTTACGGCTTGTCCCACCCACGATGCCACCAGAAATCGTTCGATCGACAACTTGTATTGCGGACATAAATAAGTCCTAGTTTACACTATGCCAGTCTTCTTGCTAAGTTGATTAGTTTGTTAGGAGAGAGAGAGAGAGAGAGATAAAGAGAGAGAGACAAGGGGAAAAGAAACTTTTATATTCCCCTCGTTTAACGCTTTCTGTTCACATCGTGGGCCACGCTGACACTGTATTTTTCACAAAAAAAAAATAAACGTAACTTTTTACACAAATTTTAAAACATCGATACTCGTATCGGCCACTTTTCATAACTAAACAAATTGAGATAACTATATATCGTCCGCTTAGAGTGTAAACCTGCTAAATCCACTTTTTATGACATACATCATTTTAATGGCGTTCGAAAGAGAAAGAGACGCCTTATCGACTTGCTAAAATATTTATTTTAATATGAAGCTCTATATGTCGAAGAAACTTAATGTATTAGGCTAATTTCTTATTATTTGTATAGAAACCGTTAACAGTATTTTGTCTCTCCTGCAAAATTTGGTGGAAGTGAGTTAGCAGGTTTACACTTTAAGCCGATTATATGTAAATATTTTTTTTTAATATTATTTTTTAACTTTAAAAAATTTCGTCAAGCAAAATTTTTAATTTCTGTAACATTGTTCCATGTATTAAAATTTGATGTGGTTATCTTCAGCGAGCTCGAAATTCATTTTAAATTAAGGGTAAAGAAATTGCTCAGCATTTGTATGTTAAATCGCAGGAGCAAAATTTTTGTAGAACGTTCGAACTCTCTGTCCTTTTTCCTCTTTCGAAAGGAAAGGAAATAAGTATGCTCAAATGAGAATAAAGTAAATATATTTTACAAAAATAAATTCTACAAAAAAATTCACTAAATAAACAATAAGTAAATACCCTCATATTCATTTTAAATTTTATAAATATGGGGCATAAATTTTTCACTCGAACTTTAAGCTTATCTGAACTTGCTGAATTACTTAGCTCAACTCCTGGCTAAATTTTCTCCGCAAACATTCTGCCATTTTAATTTCAAACTTTTTATTGTGTCACCAATGTTAAGTTTTCTAGCAACATCTTCTCGCATTTATATTTAATTTAAAAATAATGATGCAACTGAAGCAAGGCTAAATACAAACAATTTCCAGAATAACCTAAAAATTTTACATTCTTTTAAATATATAAGTAAATTTTTTGTTTTTGGCAAATTCGCCCGTCGTATTAACAACAATACAATAAACATGAATGAACCCACTCAGGCAAATAAATTGATGATAAACATTTCCATAAATTAGTTCATTTCTAGTGCAGTCAATTAACACTGTGATTCAGCCAAAAGGAATCGTTCTGGCTTTTGTGCCCGCTCAGTACACTCATAATGAAGCGCTCTTACATGTGTATGTGTTTGTGTGTATGTACGTATGTTATTTATGTTGTTGTTATTCTCAGGATACAAGTAGCCAGAACATGAGATATGTAGAATGAAAATTTTCTGTGTTTATAATTTTGCAAATAACAACTTGTTTCCACTGCAACTGACAGTTGTTTCTATTTCGATTTGTGCAGCAACTGCATCAGCAATTGACAAACAACTACTTGTCAGTGTTCAGTGAGAGACATTTGAGGGAGGGAAATGATGGCAATTGACAGCTAAAATTAGTTTTAATGATTTTTTATTTTTTATTATAAATTAAAGTATTGGACATGTGTTTGTCAGAGTAAAAGATTTTTATTTATTGAGTGAAATTAAAATTGTCGACAAGCATATTATGAAAACGAAAATCAAGAATGTTACGAGGGTTGTTGTAAGGCAGACACGTTTGAGCATGTTCAGTTAAAACCTACTGGTTGCAACAGTCACCCATTCCCACTTTTATGTACATATGGATGTCTCAGATGCTAAACGGTCTAACTCCACAAAATAAAAAGTTGACTAAATTAGTAATATTTGGCAAATAGACTTCCAAAATTTATGAAAATTATAAAAGGTACAAAATATTTTTATGGCATTTAACAGAAAAAATGAGGGGAGAGGGGATTCCCGCATAACAGATGCATTGGATAGTTTTATAAAATTTCATAAAACATGGAAATTTCGAGTTTAATTAAAGTGGAGTTAATTGGAGTAGCTTTTGAAAAAAATCAAATAAGTTTCAATGCTGACTTTTCGTGTTTTTAATGGATAATATCTAAATAGTAGAAGAACAAAATAATTTTCATAGAGTTCACAACTAAAAAGATAGTAATATAACAAAATTGTGAAATTTTCGATTAGTGTAGTTAAGCCTTTTAGCGTCTGATACATCCATATATTGATAAGCCAAAGTAATGATCATTTGGATAATCTTTAGAATAATTAGAATTAATTTATTCGAAGGACGAAATGTTCTTCCAAACTGGACAGGATTGAGAAAACTCGATATTTTTAGTCCCTGACTAAATTTTATGCATAAGTGATAACTAAAAACATTTTTTTTTATAAATATAAAAACTAATTTGTGGCTGTGCATTTACATTTTTAATAAAATGCTGCAGCGAAAAGAAAGTTCTGTTCGACAGAAAATTCGATGCTCAATGCTTCGGTGTTGCCTGCTTATAATATCAATTTGAAATTTGATACTCAATATGCGGCAGCCATTAAAATTCACAAATCGAATGCAACTCATTTCTTTCGTCAGCAAGCAAAATTTTGATAACAAAAGTTTATATATGAAGCACGAAACATGTTATGTTGTTTTTGAAAAGATTTAGTTTCACCCAAATAATTATTCTACAATTATCTTACTCCTTTATAGACTTCTCTCATAAATAAAAACTAAATAAACACCCGCTTACTTTTATTATTAAAATATAGCAGATATTTATAATAATAGAAAATATATAAAATTTAACTTGAATTAAGACAATAATACCCCAAGGGATAAAGCAGATGAATAGCAAACAAGATGAGTAAAAATTATGATACACAGCTTGACATTACACTTTGGTTGAATGGGTGTCAGACGTAAGAGGCCGTTTGTGTGCTGATTAACACAAAAGAATACAATGAGAGTATAATAATTTCTTGAAAAGCACAAAAGGAAACACCTCATAAAAGTTGTAAATAAAATAATGCTATTGTTTTGAATAAAATTATACCAGACGTCTGCAGAGCTAAATAGAAAAAAATAAATAATAGTGCTGTTTGCAGCTTCATTGAACCTTTAACCAAAATATTAAAATTATAAGTGCATAAAATTAATTAATATCAATTTGTCATAACGGAGCGGCGCAAAAATAGATTAGCAAATTATCTAGCCTTATGAACCCTAAATATGTAGTATTCTAAAAAAAAAAAAATCTGGACAAACCCATATATACCCTTTACCATTTATGTTTAACTAAAAAAATTAACGAGTTTTATTTAGGTACTTTTTTAACAAAAAATAAAAATTCAATTTTCCAACCCTGGAAAATATTAATAATACTAATACCTTAATATTAATTTATTCCGTTCTAAAATATAAAATATTTTTAAATGAAAAAGAAAACAATTTGTTTGCATTCAGTTACTTTTATAAACCATGAAAGTTTAAGTTTTCCAGCTCTGGAGCTGTGTTTTTGATTTTTCTAATTTTCCATACAGAACTTTTATTTCTAAAGCATCGATTATATTTCATTTCTAAAGGAAAAGAAAAAATTAATTTGACCTCGTTACTTTTATATACAAAAAAAAATAGTTTTCCAGCCCCGGAATAATCCTTTTAAATTTTTCTGATTTCTTATCTTGTTCTCTCTTAAATGCAAAATATGTTTATTTCATGAAGAAAAGAAAAAAATAAGTTGTTGTAGGCTATTTTTGTGTACCACAAAAAGTTCCAGTTTTCCAACCCTGGAATGATCTGATTTTTTATATTTTATATAATTTAATTTTGACTGAAATATAAAATAGGTTTTTAGTTAATTTTAATTAGTTTTGTTCGAACTTCATTTGTTTCTATATTTTTATGATTTGAACAGGCTAAAGTTCGTATCGCTTTTTAAGCCAAATTATATGTGATAATTATTAATGAACAAATAACACCGAAGTTAGTTGTAAATCTATTAATGACTTTAAAAAACTTTGTTTAGTTATGAAATTTTCAAAACCCTACTTTGTTTGGGTTTATAAGAATGATTTAATTTTCATAATTAGGCATTTAAAGGAATAAGAATAGAAAGAGCGCAATTCTATGCAAAATTAAAAAAAATCGAAAGTTTAATTAGAAGCTTAAAATTATAAATTTGAATAAAAGCTTAAGATGTTATCTATGCATTAAAAAGAGAATTCTAAAAAAATCTTCATTAGTTGAAAAGTTATAGAATTTTTACCATAGAAAAAAGATTCTGAACCACTGTGTGATGGTCTTTATACTGTAAAAAAGCTAAATTATTTTTATGCTGCAAAGTATATTGGAGACAAAAGAAAATCTTGCACTTTTAAATGGTAATTGTTTACTCTTTTTTGAAATCAAACAGGTTGTCAGAAGCTTATAGTGACAAATATTCGGGTAGAAACACTTACATTTTTAAACCATGAGTTCTTGGCATATGTGGTAGAAAAAGTTATGAATTACTTCCATAGGCCTCACGAAACGTTTGAAATAAATTTTTAATTAAATACGAAAAATAAATTTTTAGCTTAACATACATTTTTAGTGATATTTTGTTTTAAAATATTTTTCTAGTTACAACAAGATTAATTTAAAATCCCTGAATGCAACAAATAACAACTATACCCGAAATAGTTTTAAAAACTTTCAAATCCTTGTCTACCAACAAGCTGCTTGTTTGGGCCCCTTAGAGCCCAACTTGTTTTATGTTGTAACAAAATTTATAACCAG
Organism: Tachina grossa; assembly: GCA_949987645.1. NCBI lineage: Eukaryota > Metazoa > Arthropoda > Insecta > Diptera > Tachinidae > Tachina > Tachina grossa. The sequence goes on from OX465275.1 coordinate 36,550,186, forward strand.
CGCAATTGTCTATGTAAGTTTGTGTGTGCTGCAAATCGCTTAGAGCTTAAATGGAAGTGTATACTTTTAGGAGCAGCATGATGATGTAACATAATGTGTGTGCGTGTGCGTGTGTGTGTGTGTGCTTGTAAATCATGTTGAAATGACATCAAAAAGGATGAAAGAACAAAATTGTTCAAAATTAGAGCAGCCACTGTGGGAATTAATTGCGTGCCTTTACATAGCAAATAGTATTTTTTGTGTTTTCCAGTTTCCTGCTGAAATGTATAAATTTGGTGTAAAAAATGAAGGAAGTGAGGGCAGGGCGTTTCTTTAACATGAGCACACTTTTACGATTACACACACAATTTTCATTAAAAAAAAAGCATAAAGTTGTAAGAAAATAAAAGGGTAAAAGAAGGTTTCTTATATTGTAAATATTTTCCTACTAATTGTTACAATATCTTGCCAGGCTTTTTATTTTTTATTTTTTTTTTTGCGCTGCAGTAAATTTGAGATAAATTACAAATTGAGAATGTTGTGTTTTAAAAATTAGTTCAAATAGAATTGCTGAAGTGCTTAAAAGTGTTATAAGACATTCTTTATTACATATTTTTTTATTAGTGCAATAGCAACATAAAGTGTAAGAGAACTGTAAGGAAATAAAGGTTCTTTAATAGATTTCCCAGATTTTATTTTTAGTTTGAATAAAATTTTAGTCTGGGGTTATTTTACTATAAAAAGCAGTAAAGAAATATTTTCATCAAACGTATATCGCAGGTTAAAATTTCATGCAAATTATGCGTAATAAAATTTCATTATAAGCAAGCATATCCCAAAATTTTACTTAATCAGCAGATATCAAAGTTTTCGAGTTTAATTCTAAATAGGGTGACTTTTGGAGAGGCAAATTAATAATAACTTTGTAATACGGGATTTGCACTATGACTTTTTCCCCTGCATTTTCCTGGAATTATGTTTTGTGTTGCTACCCCTTTGATCGCCTTTGTACCCCGTTTGGCAATAAACTCTAGAAAAGTCACAACAAAAAGTCACAGTGTGAATCCCGTAGAACAGTATTATTCATAAAAACTTTAAACAACTTAATAAGAGGTTTATAAGTGAAAAACGCTTAAATTTAATTCATAAAGTTTTATTTTTTTAACAATGGGCAAGAAAACCTAATTGAGTGGTGATAATGGTTGATTGGAGTTAGACGGCTTTTACACTTTTTACTTAAATTTGTAGGAAAAAAGGGAAAACAGAATGTGAACTCTTTCGCAAAGTAAGCTTTGCGTGTGCAAAGACCGTGTTAGCTTGTTTAAAAATAATTGAGATTGAAAGTTATGGTGAAACGTACATAAAAAAACACAAATTTTTCCATTTTTTTTTTTACATTTATTAATTCTTATATCAATATACGTATGTGACCTTCTCCGAGAAAAGGGACCTATTGTGTAAAAAACGAGTTTGGACTTAAGAGTGGATTCTGGTACCTAAAAGAGTTTAGAATAAGATAAAATGAGTTAGATTTCTGATAAAAATCTATTTACCCCAAAAAAAAATGTACAAAACGAACTTGGGAAAATCGATGAAAATGAGAAAACATTAAAATTTTATTTTTTTTTATTTTTTGTTTTAAAATTGTTTTTTTTTTCGTCAGTCTTCGAATTTTTTTTTTTTTTTTTTTTTTTTTGGAGTTTGGACTTTTTTCGATGTTTCGTGACCTGGTACTTCGATTTTTTCCATTTGACAATTTCAGTTTTTTTGTTTTTACAGCGCTTTGACTTCAGCTTTTTTTTTCTCGTGAAAGCACCGGAGCTTCGATTTTTTTTCTTGCTGGCAGGTTCAGATTTATTTTTCGATCTTTTTTCGCTTTGGGTTAACTCGATTTGGGAGTTACAAAATCCCGTTTCTGTGCATCAGTACATAAGATCCTGACATTCTCATACAAATACCATTTGCGATCTAACGATAAACCGCTTGTAGCAATGAGCGGAGGTAATTCGTTTGGAAACTCAGCCGTTAATCGCAGATTAAATCTTTCTTCTTTCGAGTCCACAAGTTCTTTGCATACAATTTCGTTTTTTTTTTCTTTTTTTTTTGAAGTCAAAGTGGTGATACTTGGTAATGCCTAAAATGCAAACGTTTACAAAATCAATTGAAATGAATTTTAAAAATTAAAATCACAAAATTGCATTAGTTTACCTGGTAATCTTTTGTAAAATCCTTCGAAATGAGTATCCCATGTTCGTCATTCTACTTCACTTCCATTCACAGCGTTGTTAAATTTATTACTGCTAGATCTATTTAACACATCTTGGTAATATTATACATTTGAGCGACTATATTCTAGTTTCATTAATCCGAAAGAGCGATCGGGACTGAACTAGGTGTGGCCAGTTAGCAGGAAATTTAATGATATCGATTCGTTTAATTTACTTCAAATTAACATCAGCTTAGTAACAAAATTAAAGAGAACCAAAATTGCGAAACAACTTTTGAGATATTGATAACACTCCTTATACAGCATCACTTTATTATTCTCCTTTCTTATAGTTATTTTTACAATGTGTAGAGAGCAGCAACAATAGCAATTGCTACACTAAAAGCGAAAAAAATAATCATCACATAGGCATGACGTCACCAAAGTCGGCACCCAATCATAACAAACAATACCAAATCGCATCTTCCAACTGAAGTTGTGTTCAAAGTGATAATGTGTTATGAAACTTTAAATGCGTTTTTCTCAAAACTTCATTTTCACACACTAGGTCCCTTTTCTCGGAGAATGTCTCATATATATTGATTACAAAGCACAGCATAGATAAACTAGCCTTTAAAAGAAACTTTTTGAATATTCCTTCAATATCTTCAAAAACCGTGAGATCAAAACATCTAAAACTTGTTTCACCAACAATCTGAATATTTTTTCCGATTCACTCTAATGCAGCAGCATAAACGTAAGTATGTGTGTGTATATAACTGTGACTCTACAACACTGTGTGACATTAACAATAAGTTACTGTTACAATCATGAGAGCCTCAAGACTAGCAATGTAACTGTAACAATGTAAGTGTAACGTTAATGCAAATTAACAACAACTATTCGCAAAACATTTAGTAGTATTTAAATTGCAGTTACGAGCACTTGTGCGGCAGAATTTTATGGTTGAAATAATAATAATAAAACACGCACTCATTCGCATTGTTATTGGTGTGTATTGATGTGTGTTCCTGAAATTTTTTTGTTAAATTCACATTCACAGCTCTTAAGTGTGTAAATTTTACATGTTAATAATAATGCGACTACAATGGTTACATGTTGAAATTCTTATGGTCGAATCAGTCATATTTTGGGGCTTAAATTTATTTTTACTAAAAATTTTGCCATTTTATCAATATAACGAAACAAAAACAAAAGATACAGTTTAAAATCCCTCATAATGACAAATTTTTGATATGTTGTTACAAAAAAGTATTTACTTGCATACGTAAGCGACATGTTATCGAAAATCGACATTGTTATTTAAATTAAAATTTTATGGGCCTACCCATAGTTAAGAATTAGAATCAAAATGCCAAAATTGTTGATAACTTTTAAGATGTGGGCTGCAAAATTTTATCGTAAGCGGCAATTTATGTACAAAAATATATTTGAATATTTAAAAAAAGCCTTCTCCTGAAAAATTTAATTTTTGTCGCTTATGATAAAATCGAAAAAAAATAAAAAAAAGCAATGTGAGTCCGATCACAGAGGTGATGTGTAAACATCTAGTAATGAAAATTTTTTTTAAGTTGGAAGTACTTATGCTTTTAGTATCTTTTTTTAAATTAATTCATTAAAAGTATCAAAACTTTCAATATTGTAAATAAATAGGAATTTGTTGGTTTTTGTTTGTTTATTTAAACTTATTTGGTTAGTAAATGGGCACACTGCAGTATATATGTACTGCATTAAAAATTGCAGTAAGCAGTATAATTACTGATTACTGAAAAAATTCAGTAAATTTTTACTGATAATGAAATTTAATTTCCATTACCAGTAAAATCGTAGGGCCGTATTCATAATAAAATTGTAGCAAGTGGCAAGGTTTTTTCATTCAAATTTTGAAACTTTTGTATGAAAAACATTTAACCACTTGGTAGAATTTCATTATGAATACGGGCATTACTGATTACTGAAAATTCAATGCACCTCATCATATAACAAGTCATTTAGGCAATTTATAAAAATTGTAGAAAAAAATTTTAGTAATCAGTAAAAATTTACTTGTTAAACATTTTTTATTGTTTTTACTGAAACTTTAGTGGTACCGCAGTGCTCATCTATGGTAAATGCCTTTACTTTTACTTTTTAATTTTTAATTCCTCTTGTTCATCGTTTAGTTGTTGCTGTTCTTGTTGTTGTGTACGCATTGCAAATAAAATAAATTCAGTAAAGTGCGTCTTTGACTCGCGCACATTCGGGTTTGATCATTTTTTTTTTTATTTAGCTTTCTTCCTTTTTTAAGTTTTTTCAGTTTAAACGATTTTTTTCAGTTTTATCGATTTTTTCTCGTTTTGGCGTTTTTTTCTCTTTTTGGATTTTTTTAATTTTCGCAATTTTTTTTTTTCATTTTGGCGATTGTATTCATTTTGGCGATTTTTTTCATTTTTTTTTTGGGTTTTTTTCATTTTGGCAATTCTTTTCTGTTTGGGGTATTTTTATTTAGGCGATTTTTTCATTTTGGCGATTTTTTCATATTGGCGATTTTTTTGTTTAAGGATTTTTTTCATTTTAGCGATTTTTCCGGTTTTTCGCGATTTATTTTAGTCCTAGAGATTTTTTTTAATTTGGTGCTTTTTTCGTTTTGGCATTTTTTTTTTGTTTTTGGCGATTTTTTTATATTTGGCGATTTTTTTATATTTGGCGATTTTATATTTTTTTGATTTTTTAGTTTTACCGTTTTTGAAAATTTCAAGAGTCTTACGGTTGCCAAGATACAGCAAGTTGTCAAAATTACAAAGTCAAAATTGCATTAACTGATGGAACACCCATTGATTTAAATTTTTTAAATTTAGTGTTAATTGTTGTAGTCTGTATAAAAATACACTAACTTTTAAAATTTCAAGTGTATATATGTTCATACAATTGTATGTAATTATATTACATGGGATTTTAACATTTTTCGTTGCTCGTTTTGGAACACCCTTTAGTTTTTAACTCTCATGTATTTGTTGTTGTAGTGGCCAAATGTCTACACATTGTGTCCAAATTTCAAGTCCGGAGCTCTTACGGTTCATTTTCACCTTTGGTGTACGGAAATATACAGAAAAATAACCGGCGGCGGCGCACCGTCGGCTTCGAGCTGGTCGACTGTTTCTCTGCTTGGTATTGCTTCTGTCAAACACTAATACACTCATACATAGCTCACACCGATTTGACAATGCTGTGAAAGAAAAGCAAAGAAATCTCAGCAAAGAAATCTCAGCAAAGAAATCAAAGTCAAAAGATTTTTACCCCCTAGCGTATAGATGTTTACACATCAAAAATCTTATTAAATATATAATTAACTTTTGTAATGAAAACTAATCTAAATAAATATTTTGCATCATATAAAAATCAGCTTCATTCCAGTTGTCATCGGCAACGTCAATTAAATTTTTGTGTCGCCATATTTATCATTCTATTACAAAACTGCAAGGACGTGGGCTATTTATCATTTACATTAACATACACACTGAAAATGTTTATTATTAAAATCGTCGAAAAAATTTAACATTTTTTTAAAAATGATTTTGCATCATATGTGTTAATTAAAACAAAATTCACAATAACCTTCACAGAAAAAACTTCAATTTTTCATTATTTCATGTTGACTTAATATTCCAGTATAGTTAAATTAAAATGAAGTATTTACCCTTATCGCGAATCTCAAGGGAATAATTTCTTGGGAATAAAAAAATATTCCCATGTACAATCAAATATAATATATAAAATAAATATATGTTGCGAGTCGAACATGCGTAATTTTATAATTTTCTTAACGAATTGTTATTATTCAGCAAAATGAATAGCATTTTGCTCCGATTGATGTTATATATTGAATCAAAACTATTTCAAGTGGAAACATCATGAGTGTGATACTGAAATAACACGAAGAATCATGTCGAATAAAAGTTATTTAAAGTTGAAACAGAATGAATTTAATATAATGCAGTTAGTTTATTTAATTATTTAGCTTGCAGTATAGAATTTTTCTATCTGTGATAAACAAGGCAAGTTTTTTATTTTTTCAATTACAATTTTTGTTATACCAGCCATTTCTTCAAGTATTGACATAAAAAAACCAGTTTTTGTTAACTTTGCAAAAAAAAAATACTTTTTTTAAACTAGAAGAAATTTTTAAATTTCAGATTTTTTCCAGCCATTTTAAACTATTCTTCATTCCAAAAACAAACTTGCTTTATTGATAAAAAATTTTGGACAAATTTGATTACAGAAAAATTACTTAAAAACTTGCACTTGCACTGAAATTTTTGATATAATCCTCAAGCACAGAACACAAATGAGTAAAAGGTTTAAATAAAAATAAAATTTGGATTCATTGTGAGATTTGTAACAGACTAATTATAAAATTTATTTAAAATGAAGCTTTGAAAAAAAAAGTTTTTAAAAGGAAATTCATTTCGAGAATTTGCCCTAAAATAATTTTCAATTCAATAACAAACTCGAATACTTGCTGGGTATTGAGGCAAATGTCTCGTCTGACACATGCTTTGGTAAATATACATATATTTAATTTAAATTCGAAATTAATCTCTTGTGTACCATCGAATCGTTTTTTCGCTATTCATACTGACTCATGAAATTTTAAATATAAGTGAGTAGACATTATTCAAAATCAACTACTCCGATTTACGCATACTCACGATAACATTGATTTAGAAGTATAGGTTGAAATAAATATACCACACTCACACTCATGAATGACATCAGTTTGATTTCTAATTTCAGGAAAATACTTATGTATACTACTCACATTGATTCAGCTTGAGTAAGCTACTTGCAGAAGTTTAGTCATTAAACAGTTTGCAAGTATTATACAATAGCAGTAAATACGGTTATTTTTCAATTCATACAACAACAAAAAAACAACAGAGAAACACATAACCTCATAATGAGAACTTTAATATTTCTATACGAAGTACGCATTGTGAATCATACTTATATTGCATCGTCCATAGGCATTTTTGTTAAGGAAAGTCAAAAGTCATAAATGTTGCTAAGTATGAGTTCGATGCTCAATTCAAACTTTCGAGTGAATATGATTCATAGACAACATTGCAATAAGTTAAAGAAATTATAAGTCATGATTCAACTCTACTCCCTTTTTCACTACTCACTGCTGTTCTCTGTTGTGTATTGTTAACCACACACATATACAATCACTTAAGTGCATTTCCACCTGGTTACAGCACTTTCTTTACAACTTTAATTTGGGAATATTATTTTCATTTCGAGAATTTGCCCTAATATAATTTTCAATTCGATAACAAACTCAAATACTTGCTGGGTATTGAGGTAAATGTTTCGTCTGACACATGCCTTGGTAAATATAGATATATTTAATGTAAATTCGAAATTAATCTCATGTGTACTGTTAACCACACACACACACACAATTACTCATGTACAGGGTGGGCCAAAAGAAACCAAGGGGTGTAAAAGTTTATTAACTTTTTTGTTTATTAATTTTTTTTATTTTTTCTTTCAGATTATATAGACAACACTTGGAGAATTTATAATGGAGAGGTTCACAACTGAACAGAGAACCAGAACAATAGAATTTTATTATTTAAACCAGAGATCAATTATTTTAACGCAAAGAGCATATCGTCGACATTTTAACGTCAGAATTTCGCCCTCTGAAGCGATGATTCGTTGCTTAGTTAATCGTCATCACCAACATGGCAGCGTAAGAGATTTGCCTCGAACCGGTAGACCACGTTTAAGTCGCACTGTGGAAAATATTGAACGAGTACAGCAAAGTGTTAACGAAGCATCAGAAACATCTGGCAGAAGGCGTTCTGCTCAGCTAGATATGTCTCGTACGTCACTACGGCGCATTTTAAAAAAAGATTTACAGTTATACCCATATAAGGTGCAATGGGTCCAAGAATTAAAACCCGCAGATCATCGGCAACGTCTAAATTATGCAGTTAAATTTCAAGAGTTGGCCAGAAATGAAATCAACTTTATTGAAAATTTGATTATGAGTGATGAAGCTCATTTTCATTTGAATGGCTTTGTTAATAAGCAGAACTGTAGGTTCTGGGGTTCTCAAAATCCAAGAGCCATTCATCAACGCCAATTGCACCCCATCAGGTGTACAGTATGGTGTGGGATCACATCTGAAAATGTCATTGGGCCCTACTTCTTCGAGAATGAAGATGGAAGTGCTGTAACCGTAAATGGAGAGCGGTATCGGTTTATGATAGAAAATTTTTTACGTCCTGCTCTTGAAAACAGACCTGGTATGTGGTTTCAGCAGGACGGAGCCACTGCCCATACTGCCCGAGACACAATGGCACTTTTAAGTAAAATTTTTGGAGAGCGAATAATTTCTCGAAATTCGGAAATTATTTGGCCAGCGCGATCGCCAGATTTGACAGCACCCGACTATTTTCTTTGGGATTTTTTGAAGGAGCGAGTGTATGTGAACAAGCCAGAGACAATCCTTGAACTCAAGGCAAGCATTGTTGCAGAAATTCGAACGCTACAGCCACAAGTTTTGAAAGATGTTATGGAAAATGCTCTAAAAAGAGCCCATCAGTGCGAAGCTGAAAACGGTGGTCATTTAAGAGACATCATTTTTCATACTTAGTGTAAAAAAATTTCCATTTTGTATATTATATAATCTGAAAGAAAAAATAAAAAAAAGTTAATAAACAAAAAAGTTATTAAACTTTTACACCCCTTGGTTTCTTTTGGCCCACCCTGTACATACACAGGCATCTGGCACCTGGCTACAGCACTTTGTTTACAACTTTAATTTGGAATTATTATTTTCAGCTCCTTCTAACTCTCACATACTCATAGTTAAACACATACAAATTTGTATGGAATGCTCTTCCTCTTACTCGTTAGTCCATAGCAACAAAATACAATTAAAAAGTTTTTCTTTTTCTTTTTATTTCTTAACTAAATTATTTTATTATTTAACTAAATTATGCTCATGTTTGAAATATTATTTGTTTTATTACAATTACGGTTATAGCTGATCTGCCCAGATACATACATATATATATATATATATATATATATATATATATATATATATATATATATATATATATATATATATATATGTGTGTATGTGTGTGTGTGTGTAGGAAACTGTACATGTATAATTTGAGTTCTAATACTAATTACACGTAAATAGAATAAAGAGTGAACATGAACACACATAGCGTTTGGCCTAGTTTTAGTTGTTTGCTTATACTTTTCAAAGTTAAACGTTTTTCTAATTACCTGTTCAAACACCTTTATTTATTTTTCCGTAAGTCTGTTTATGCTTGTTTGTTTTTCACATACACCTATCCCCTGTTTTACAGGGTAGATAAGTTCTTTAAAAATCCGTGTAAGGCGAGAATAGAAATATTTCTAATGAAAAGGCTTTTAAAACGATAAGAGCCATAACAATGCTCTTTCATTTATTATTTATTGAAGGTAAAAGTAAGGAAACATACGGGAATTTTCATGATGTTGAACGTGACCATTGTAGACATTTAAAGTGAAAAAAGTCAAAATAAAATGGATCTTTATTTTGAAAATAAGCGTAGCTTAAAGCTGTAAATAAGCTTTACAATTAGTGTTCAAAAATTGAAAAAAAAAATTTATTTTTAAATAATAGCCAGAAACAAAGGTATTCGCATGTGATAAAGTTAGAAAATGTTTTTGCAGCCAAGCATTAAAATTCTGATTTGAGTTGAAGCTGAAGCAGTATTTTAATGCGACGAATTTAATGATGAGTACATATTTGGCATTTTTTGTATTGTCATTTTCAAAGTGTAAGCAACGCCGTTCACATTATGTTTTTTTATATAGAAAGCAATACGAAAAATATCGGGAATAACAATTTTTGCCACTAGTACACACTCTTGCTATGTCGCAAAATTCCATAAGAATATTGTGCGCTTATGTCTCTTTAAAATAGTTTTGATTTTAGCCAAAAAATATTTTTTTTAAATTCACTTTTAATTACAGTCGCACGTGACATGACATACATCAAATTTTTTCCCATCATTATATTTATATTGCTGCTGTTGCTCTTTTAATGAATTTATAAATAAACAAGCTAACTGGAAATACAAAATATACTATAGTGAAATTCGTTATAGTGAGATCAAAATGTGGGAAAACCTTAAAAAAAAAGAAAAGAGGCATTTTAGGATAAGAGCTATGCTGCATAGCTATTTAAAACAAATATCATGTGAGAAATAACAATGCAATAAAATTATATTATATTATGATGTTAAATTCGCCACAAATGTGTTTGTTTATTTTCCTATTGTTTTCATTTCTAACTGAGTACGATTAATGCATTGTTTGTGGCAGGCGGCGCCTATTATCCGACGTATAGCCGATCGTGTGCAAGAATAATACAAAAACAAATTGAGCAATCGTCATCATTGTTTTTTTTTTTTGTTTCTGTTTCACCCACATATAGGACGAATCAAAAAAAATTCCAATATTTTGTTTCGTTTATTTTCATACTCTGCTTTGCAGTACAAATGAATGTTTTTTTAAGAAAATCGCGTTCTACCTTCTGTGTCATGGCGTAAAGAGCATAGCTCCAAAGCTACAGTGTTCTCAAAAATAGTTCGATATGGAGGAAAATTCCATAAAAATAAATTCGTTATAGGGAAGTTCGACTGTATTTATTATATTTAACATAACAATTACAAACCTAACAAAAATAGGTTGCACGAGCAATAAACTAAAACAAGCATAGTTTTTTTCCACAATAGGCAGTTCTACCTACTTTTAGTTCCTGACTTGACCATCGCAGCAAAACGAGAGTAACTGCGCTACACTTATTTATTATTATTTATACAAGAAAAAATATTTATGATGTTGCACGTGACCAACTGCACACAGTTACCACGAGCACAAATATATATATATATATATATATATATATATATATATATATATATATATATATATATATATATATATATATTAGCAAATAATTTTTATTACATTAAGGGCCATTATTACAACTTAAAGATAGTTAAAAGTAGGATTTTATCGGACGTATAAAAACTTTATCATTTGCAAGATTTTACTTTAATCTTAAGTGAGCGATAAATTGCAGGCAAGTTTATCCTACCTGGTAAGTTAAATCCAATTTGCAATACTGGAAAGCTTTTTATACGTCCGATAAAATCCTACTGTTAACTATTTTTAAGTTGTAATAATGGCCCTAAATATATTTGTTTGTATTAAATAGATTTCAACGCAATTTTCTTCAATGTTGCACGTGATTTCAAAATAAACGATTTTGAAAGGGGAAAAAATTTACAGATATTTGCAATGGTATAAATATGTACTTATCGAGGTCAAAGAACCTCGAACTTAAAGCAATTAAGCAAGATATTTGTGTACGTACAAAGGTAGAATAATTTGAAATAGTTTTTATATTATAAATTCTTATTCTCAGAAATAACCAAATGAAAAAATGTTGCGCGGAATCGTAAAAGAAAAATCTTGCAATTGTATTTCACAAGTAAAACAAAACAAAATGTATTTTTATGATTTAAAACGAAATGATAACTCATTTTCCCCTATTCTATTATAGCTTGTGACATAAAAGGAAACTAGAGAAATATTTTAAATTAATTCTTTTGAAATTAGTGAATGACTTTACAATTATAAAAGAAAGTATTTTCTACTCTGTTCATCAAATTAAATGCATTAGCAATTGTAGTTCACAAATAAAACAAAACAAAATGATAACTCTTTTTCCCCTATTCTTTGAAAGGAAATTAATAAAAAATATTTTAAATTAAATCTTTTTCGAAATTAGTGAATGACTTTATAAACATATTAAGTTTTTGAAAAAAAAGTCAATGGAAAATTAATTAAGATAGTTTTCCAAATAAATAATTTTATGCAATCTATTTATTGTTGAGTTGAAGGACACTAAAATGCAAATTATTTAACTCTAGAAAAGCTTTAAGCTCAAAGAGCAAAATAAACAGGAAAAAAAATAAAAAAATGAATTGAGATATAAAACAATCATTTTTTATTTGTCTTCTAAAGAAAACCATAAAACCAGTTGCTCTGAATAAAATAATATCTAAAGCATTTATCTAATAGAGGCCTGCGTAAACATTCTTGCAAAGTAAATATACCTTGCTTTTTAAGTTTGTTTTCCAGGTATATATTATACTAAACCAAAAAGAAATGATGTCGTATAATAAGCGAAGCATGATGGATGTAGTGATGTTCGTGTTTACAAGTGATGTCGCGAACACTCAAAATACCAGAGTCTTGACCTGGCTACAAATACTGTTAACAACCACGTAACAAGATGGTGATTCCACCGTGGATTTTTTTTAAATTTTCAGTGTTGCCGTAATATTCCGGAGAAGTGCTATGAAGCTCTTAGGATTTTGGGGACTTTTAGCTAAGTTTTTGGGAATCTTTAGTATGCTTTGTTCTTTTCTAAAATGTTCGTGACTTAGATAAGTGGTTTGTGGCAGTAATAGCTGAATATGTCTCTGCTAAATTAAGAGAGCATGCACACAACTTATGTGTGTATGTATATACATATGTATATGTATACGCAACAATGCGCATCAAAAATCATTTATCGCACATTTCATCACGAAGTATTTGCTTTTTTTTTATATCTATACCTACAATAACTGAAACAAAATTTTTGCAAATAGTGTTATTCAGTGTTTATTTTTGAAGACTTAGCTACATTAAAGAATTTGATAAAAATCCCTCATGTCTTGAAATTCTTTTAAATAGTCTTATGCAGGGCTCTATTATCTAATAAAATTGTAAAAAACGACTTACAACTAAACGCTTAAGGCTTCCACCTTTTATAAAACATTTTTTAGCTTCTTGGAAAGTATTTAACTTTTTTTCAATTTAATAAATTTAAATATAAACTTTTTGATTTGACTTCATTATAGAGACGAGTAGGGTTTATAAATATTATACACTGTCAGTCAAGCCATCTGGTTTTGTTTTTCGTTTTAATCTTCAATTTTAATATACAATAAACGAAAATAATTTACATATAAATCTTTATCAATCGCTTGTTATTTAACAAAAGCAGGCAAATATGGCAACAACAAAACTACTTGCAGTTGCGAACATGAAGAACATTTCAAATAATTTCAATGATGCAAAATGAACACAAAACATATTTATTTGTAGTTGTGTATGCAATAAATTAAAATAAATATGTACATATGCTTATGCTATTGTAAATATGTGTTAATAAACATATACACAATAAATAAACAGTTGCTTGCCAATATTATTGTTTATTTAATTTAATGAAAATTCAATAACACCATTCAAAATTATCCATTTATGTTGTTCTTTTGTTTGCTTAATTTCTGTTGTGTAAAATAATTTAATTATTACAATTACATACACTTGAATATAATGAAGTTTCACAGTAAAATTATCATTAACCATACAAGTACCGCTGTTATTGGATATGGTATATAAATTTAATTAAGTCATTGATTGATTTACTCCTTTTATGCCCTTCCACAATATTTATATGATAAGCCATGAGGTATCTACCCAGTAAGAAGAAGAGTTTCCAAGTAAGTCAATCAGATGCTGAACATAATGAATCCAAAAAATGTGCAAATTTAGAACATTTCTAAAGATTTTTACATGGGTTTTCATTGTAAGAAATTCATTTTTTTAAACCAACTAAAAAAAGAGGAGGTTATGAATTCGTCTGTATTTTTTTGAGACATTGTATAGGTTATAGGGTATAGCTTTCCATTAGTCCCATTGTAGAGGAATTTGGACGGACAAGTTTTTTTGTTTGATTTTATGATGTTCTACTTATTTGATTGCTGCGAAAACTAACAAATACCCTTGGTTTTTGTAATTACATAATTTTAAAGTTGAAAAAAATAGACGGGCCTACGCCTATTAAAATTTATTATTATATTTAACGTGGTTCTACTCAACCGATTTTTAGGAAACTTCGAATTTTTGTCGAAATTGTTCTATCAAATCTTTGCATTAAAGTCGGTTTTTTTGGCAATATTATTATATTATTATTAGAATTATTATATTCTGTAAATCCGATGTAATGGTAATGATGTTAAGTAAATCTGATTTTTTCGGAACTACTTTTAAATGCCTATCACTTACATTGCATACCTATCACTACAAGTATTGAATTTAATATTCTTAGGCTTTTATGGATATTAAAAATTATATTAGACGCATACCATTCAGTTGTTTGGATCAATACCGTCCTAAGACAATCTTGTGTTAAATTTATTGATGTCCCACCAGAAATAGAACAACTTGAGGCTGAGTTTATCAAAGTTTTAACAAACAATTTAATACCTTAGGACATTGATTTCAAAAGACGGTTCCAGGGCAAGAAGTTTTAAGCTTTTATTGGTATATAAAAGTAACTAGCTCAAATTAATTTTTATTTTTTTAATTAAACCTATTTTATGCTTAATTTTTTAATTTATAATGAGAAAAGAGAAGTTCATATAACTCTCCCTATCTCTCTCTCTCCCTCTCTCTTTCTCTCTCGTACAAAAAAAAATTAAGATTTGAGTATTAAAAAGTGATTCAAGTAAAATGGCGCACTAGGAGCCGTTATATGGCCAACACATGAAATCTTTAAATACATAAAATATGACATACATACCTACACCCAGAGAAAAAATAGAAGAAACATAAACGAAAGTCTAGTAATGTTGAAAGTTCTTCTTTCAATATGGAAAAATATTAATTTTCAATATTCATTTATTAATTTAATTTATTTCTGGCTACTTCAATATGCATTTTCTATTATATTGAAACTTGTTGAATTAATGTAACGCGTTTTTATTTTTAAGTTGCAGCCTTTCCCTGAGTGTATGCCTCTATTCAATTATTTTATTTTATATTTTTTCGGTATCATCAAAAATACTTTTTTCATTGAGTTTTCCTTGTTGGTATTAATATTGTTAGGACTAGAAAAATTTTTAACTTATATACATTAGGGTGGCCGTTATTTATTTTTTTTTGTGATCTCTTCTACTCTTACCTCCGAAATCGGTTCAGTTTTATGTAAAAAAAATACAAAAATATTTCATACCGATAAGTTGTGCTTTAGGGGGTACGTCCGGCCCTCAAAGTTGGCCCTCAATGTAATATTTTTTATTTTTTTTATTTTTACTATATTTATATGTATGAAATAATTTAATATATATGTATAAGCTCTTATTGAACATGCTTAAAATAAAAAATTTCTATATGAATATAATTTTGTTACATAAAATTTTTGGTATTTTGTTGGTTATTTGCCTCATTATTTTCTAAAATATTAATTTTAGCAAAAAACTTTCTTTGAGAGTAATGTTGTTGACTTGAAGAGCTAAAATATTGCCATATGTCATATTCTGATAAATTGATTTTTTTAAAAGATAGTCATATGGAAAAAAATACATTGACAAATGGTCTTGAAGGCCAACTTTGAGGGCCGGACGCACCCCCTAAAATTCAACTTATCGGTATGAAATTTTTTTCTATTTTTTTTACATAAAACTAAACTGATTTGGGGGGTGAGAGTAGAAGAAATCAAATCATAAGTCTCCATACAATTAACGGCCATTCTAATATACAAACATACATACATTTGCGCATTTTTCCGTTGTTTTGGATGTTGCTGAATAAATTGCCATCACAAGGAGCTGATCTCTGTTAAAATAGAAGATATTAATAATATAAAAAAAATTTCTGAAATACAGATTACAGAATAAGATATGTTAATATAGAAAATCAAATATTTTAATGAAATAAAAATATTCATAGGTCACTATAAATAGAGAAAAAAAATTAAAAACTGTTCATTCACAAAACAAATACATGTATGTATACATGTGTATGAATGTACATATGTATGTAAGTGTATAATCCATACGTACCAAAGTGTAGGGTATATAAAATTCGGCACAGCCGAATATAGCATATGACATATACTTTATAAAAATATACAGCAGTTTTAATTTTTAACACTGCATGCATTAACAAATTTAAATTAATAATTTAATTCAAATTCAAAGACTTGCAGTTGTCATCATTCATGCCGTATGATTAATGTGTGTGAATGCAATTAATATCAATCATACGCTGTGCCTTATATTTTCAATTATCCCTGCGACAATTCAACTTATACTTTTTATAACTTTTTTTTGCTTACGGTTAAAAGCTGGAACTTCAATAATATACACAGAAAAAAATTATAATAGATTTTTAATTTAGGAAACCGGGTTTAAAACTGATTTAATGTTTTGTATACAGTAATTTTGACTTAGCTACACAATCAACTTTGCACGACTTTTTGTGCAGATATGTCAAAAATGCTGTTATCTTAAATGCACTTACCTGCTTAACCTTTATGTCAACGGCAACATACCTGGGTATGTTTTTAGTTTTGAAAACGCTGTAGCTCTAAACTGGATAACCGGATCGACTTGAAATTTCTTGATATCCTAGTCAAAACTGTTTTACGCAATAGTTCCAAGTTTGGTTAGGATTAGATCATCCGTTCGGATGATAAAGCCCATTTACAAAGTTGCACCCTTAAGTCAACAGAATACATACCTGGGTATGTATAGTAAAACGCATGCAAATATGATAATATAATATAAAAGTATAGTTTATTTTGAGCTAAGTTTTGTAATTATTTTTTTATTATTATTATATAATGTCAGTTTTAATTATTTTTGCTTAAAATTATTGAAATTCAAATACATCTGTCGCATTTAAGTAAGTCTTTGGAATGCTCTGCGCACACTGGTTTGTTGCATAATGTGCATGCTTTACGAGTAGGGCGTCGTTTCGAGCAGATGTAGCAATTCCCCTTTACTTTTAGCCGGCCCGTACTATCACGTTCCTCCGATGCATGTGCCTCAGCATCCACAACTCCGATGGGCCCACCTTTCATGGCTTCGATGGCGTAGCGCGTTGAAAGAACTCTGGATATTCTGCTGTTATTCGCCCTTCTTTCCATTTCTGGCTTGCACAATTGCTCGCTAAGCTGATGGAGAAACATCCTACGGCGGCTTGTAGATGTCTTCAGGTGAGTGTTGTAGTCAATGTATATTACGTATGCAGCAAACGCAGCAACGTCCACAATATTATAAAAGAAAGCCAGAGGCCATCTATTTGTGCACCGCTTCGTACTAAATTCGGACAAGCACTTGTCCATGTTATCAACGCCACCTTTGGTTTTGTTGTAGTCCAATATAAGCAATGGCTTCTTCTTAGGACCGGTCGTTTCTGTTGTATAATGAGTAGTGGACAACATTACAACTGCCTTGTTTTTCCAGGGAACGTACGAGCACATCGTAACGTGATTACAGAACCCAAACATTGATGATTCAGCCTCACGTCGTTTCGGGTTGGCAAATGCTGCTGGCACGAATGTACGCCTTTTGTTGCAAGTACCCAATATAGATAAATTGTTGTCTAACATCAAAGTTTTTGCCAAGTTGTAGCTAGTGAAAAAGTTGTCACATACAATATTTCTTCCACTTCCAGAAAAAAGGTTGACACATAAATCCTTTACTACTCTTTCGCCAACGTTTCTTTCACGTTCACCAGACGGTGCCATTCCTATATAGATTTGTCCCTGCATTGAAAAATTATATTCAATTTAGTTATTTAGGTTTTCAACAATTTTCAACAATATTCATTGTACCTGCAATGGATAGGAAGAAGTGGAGTCGCACACCCACCACACTTTTATTCCATATTTGGCAGGTTTTGATGGTATGTATTGCGTGAAGCCAGTTCCACCACGATAAGCATACAATTGTTCATATACGGTGACGTTGGCTCCAGCCACGTAATATCTACGAAGACAGCTGTTAAGCATCAAAAAAACGTCCGATATTGCTGCTGCTTTGCCAGTTTGTTTTCGTTGCTGGCGTGTGTTTCCATTATCAAAACGTATGAAGCGGCTTATTTCCCAAAATCGTCGTACACTCATTGCGGCACGATATAGTGGATGTAAAGTAGTTTTCCACAAATCTTTCGTATGCACGTAACCAGAATGTGTAACGCCACTTAGCAAAAGTAGGCCCAAATATGCATCAAATTCACTTTTTGTTATGGGAATCCATGATCTCGGTTCTCTTGTTGGATGTTTTGCGTTGTCAATATCATAAAATTGCCTTGCCTTTCGATTTGATTCACGAATAATATGTCGCATATTTCGTTTGACATTATCAATTGGAACGTTTCTGCAATGGTCAAACCCTGCGTTGCCCGTACTGGTCCAGATTCTGCACTTCTTAGAATGTTGTGCGTACGGAATCTTACAGGTTGTGGTTGTATCGAGGACCAAACATTACCATCTCTGGCAGTAAAAACTTCGCCAGTTTCAATTGGTGCATCTTCAAGATCTTCATCAGAATCACTGTCGCCCTCTGGGTCATATTCTGGTAACATGGGTTCTTCAACGTTTGAGTCATCTCCACCAATATCACCTAAAGCCTCGTCACCAACTATTGAATCGTGGTCACTTGTTTCTTCTTGGCTCTCTTCAAGCGCTTGCCGAATATATGCTTGTTGTTCTTCGTACGAAAGTGCGCTTAGTTGTCGCGGAGTAAGCCATTCACCATCAGCCATTTCACTTTAATATTTTTTTTTTATTTCCACAAAATAAACAGAAACGTCTTTTCACTTCGAATCACAAATATAAACTAAATTTTCTGACGATACTACAAAGAATGAAATTTCCGCAACAATAAATGTTTCTACCTGCCTATATTATATATTTATTATATACGTATGTCGTCTACCTATACAACCACTTTTTTCAACAAACAATGACTATGAGGATGAAATTGGTTATCATAAAATTTTTTAGCCTTTTGTCCATTTCTAACAAACTAAAAAAATAATTCGGAAATTCCAACAAACCAGGTAGATACGTAATTAACATTTTTATGCTAACGACGTACCATTCCCCATACAAAACGTATGTACATACCCAGGTATGCTGCTGTGGACGTGCGTAAAGCATTTCTGCTGTTGACATAAAGGTTAAATGTGCAGGTATACAATTTTTATACACATACGTGGTTCCATATTCATGTAGCCACATTTTTTTTAATGTGTGCAGCTAACTTAAAGTTTTTATGTGAGAATAATTTAAAACTGCCAAAAAAAAATAAGTTAAATGTGCAGGTATACAAAGTGCACTTAAAAAAGGATTTTGAACAATAATTACAGAAAAAGTATATTTTGTGCAGTTAAGTAAATGTGCAGCTAACATTGATTTTTTGTATGAAAATATTTTAAAATTACTAAAATCTTAGGGCACTTATCTTAAATGTTCAGGTATAGAAAGTGCACTTAAAAAACGAATTTGTATGGGATTTTAAAGAGTAGTGACAGAAATTTATCATTTTAGCAAGTTAAGTCTAAAGTGCACTTAAACAAAAGGCAAAAAATTTGTGTTTCATACTATTAAATTTTTACGAAGTTTGGTTTTTAGTTTTATAAATTCTGTGGTAAGTTTTATTTCAGTAAAAATATTATTTATTTTTTAATTAAGTAATTGAATATAAAATGAAGTTTTTTTCTGTGTAATCTCAAAAAATTTATTCCAGTTGATTTCTATAGTAACAGTTACCAATGCTTACACTCTAAAATAAAATTTTCAAGCTGTTGAGCCATGCAAAATTTCAATGCAGTGATTTTTCCAAAAAATTCATTAAATCTAATATTTTGCTAAGCTGGATTGTAATTCTAAATATGTATGCTTTCTACCAAATGTTTGTGTTATTTATTAAACAACAACACTTGTTTTCCTAAAAAACTAAAGTTAAATTATTTGATTTAAGTATATTTGTATTCTTAATATAATTTTATTATATTTTGTGAACATAATACAATACTGGTTTCCTTACCCTAGTCAATTTTGTTTAATCAATTTTGTTTCCCCGATGATATGCCTTAGCAACCATAAATTAATTAAGGGAACTGAATAATCCGCTCAATAATCAATTTCAATGCATTTTAATTAAAACAAAATATTTTACTTATTAAATAAAAATACTCGTAGTGCGAAAGAAAATCTTATACTTAATAAAAACTAATTCCAAAAATCAGCAATTAACTTTACGTTTTTTTGCAAAATATTTTTGTTAGAAGGACACCTCAAAATTGTTAAAATAATTATTTTGATAGGATTTGAAACACTTTAATATGTCTTTGAATTTCTCTAGATTTACATTTTAATCTCTTTCAATTAAGCTTTATTTAAATAATAAAATCCTTATTGGCCACAAAAAATATGATATTTTTACCAACAAGAACACAAATAAAAAAAAATCCTCCTTTGGGTTAACAAGACTGATCAAACAGCAAATAACAATTTTTAAAGTATATATTTTATTCCAAAGCACCATTAGCTTAGAAACTAACATTTACATTAATACGAGGGCAGGTTTTTAATATTACATGGATTTAAAAAATAGTTTTTAACAGGTTTCAACATAACGTGGCATAACCGCAAAAAAGCTTAAACGATATAATTTTGGAATTAATTTTTTTCACGCAAATCGATTATTTTCAATCGTAAACAATTGATTTTTGTAAAAAAATTGAATTTCGGAATATATGTCGCTTAAGCTTTTTTGCGGTTATGGCTCGACAAGGCTTCCAGAAGTTTTTGATTTAGAATATAAAGTAAGCTTTCGTTTCTTACGATTTTCAAGGAAATTTAACTTTTTTAAGAATAACAGCTATGATTAAATCGAGAGGCGTGGCCTACCCTTTTTTCTAGTTATGATATTAAGCTGCCATAAGTAACGAAGGCCAGGATAAGCATACGATATAACTATTCGTGCTAACGTGTATGAAGAACGTAATAAAAATTACGATATTTAAAGACACCGCGCGAGTTATGGAAACACCCACACAACCACCAAACAAGCCACTAAGAAGCAACGACAGCGATTATCAATTTTAATTCTATATTTCTTTTTATTACACTTTAACTTCTTATTAAATAACCCAATTTATTGTATTTTGTATTTTAAGCATTTTGTAATTTTAAGTTCATATTAATTAATCCAATGAGAATAATTGCTTTTGTGTTTTTCCTGTTAATTTCAATAAGCATTTTAAAACTAAGCCATAGTTGTGCAACATTTTGTAAAAATATAGATTAAGCATTATTGTGTATTTTAAAAGAAAAAGATTTATTCGAAAATAAAATAATATTGATTGAGTAGTGAAAGTGATCAGTTCTATTCGCGCGATAATTTTTATTGTTAACTAAAATTTTCAACAAATACAACAATATCTAGCCATCACCGCCAAAAAAGCTTAAGCGAAATAGACTTTTAAATTTGGTTTTATACGAAAATTCATTATATAAAGTCGTTAATAATTGATTTTCGTCGAAAAAAATTAAGCTCAAAAATTCTGTCGCTTAAGTTTGTTTGGCGGTTATGACACGATATATATTTTTAAAAGCAATAAATATATTCATGTTATTATGTTCTAAACATTACAAAACTACTCTCATTAACCATAAAAGAAAACCACCCTCGCTATCTATAAAATAAAAAATAAAATAATATTTTTACTGTGGTAATAGTTTTTTTTTTTCTTCTTTCTTTACAAATTTATTTGGCCTTGTGTTATTTGCTTAGTCTAACATTCATGCTCTCATGACCTGCCATAGATTTGCCATTAAAAAGCTTTTTATTGAGTTCATTCATTATTCCATCACTTCTTTTCAACTAAAGAAAGAGATTCTTATTCTTGTTTTAAAATGCTGTACTGCAACGCAGGTGTATACGAGTATTCATAACAATTTTAAAAGTAAGACCAAACCATTTCTTCTCAAGTACGTTATTCATATAAAGCTTAAGCATTATAATTTTTTTTTGAATTTTTCGAGTGTTTATGGATTTGTTAAGCTCACATTTCATGCTGAAAAAATTTTTGGTTCAATTCAACTGAAAGCATTCAATATCGTTTCACTACAATACCAAAATCGAATACGAGTACATACATATAAATGCATACAAGCGTATTTAATATTGTTATTGAAAATTTTACACTGAAAGCACTTACAGTGAACGAAAGGAGCTATAATTTGCTATTTTTTTTATTTCACAGGCATAGCCATCAATTTTCTATTTAAAGATTGCTTTTCTATACAAAACATACAGTTCATTCTCAATAATTATATTGGGAGTCCTCTTATAGCCATAAGAAGTTTTTTTAACTTTTTTCAGAATTTTCTTTGAGGTCTGTTGATATTGAATGAATTGCATGAAAGCAGCATCTAGACAAGATAAAGAGTGCAATAGGTTACACGACACTGACACGGAAATACCGCATAGTGGAACTGCACAAGCTTTTTATTTCAATTAATTTTTAAGAAGCATATATTTCACGAACCGCGAAAAACAATTTTTTTAAATTTTGTTATTGTTTCCAATGTAACTGTGCGAGAAGTCGAACGTTGTCGACATCGTGGGACAGGACCAGTGTTTTTCATACAAATTTTATACTCAAGTCGAGCGTCTGCGTTATAGAAATAGGGGGGAAAGTTACTTTTCCAAACTAATTTAATAAAAAACTTATTAATCGATAATTTTAAATTTATTTGCTGGTGGTTCAGCGTTATCTATATGGATTTCATTGTTGCTGTAACACATCATCAGCAGACTTCAACCACACATTTCGAACAATATGTCGAATAATAAATTTCTTAAAACTTATTAATCCATACTAAAATCTCACTTGTAATATTGATAACCGAATATTTCTGCAATCAAAAGTTTGTTTGCATAAATGTTTGTTTTTAAAATAAATATTCTGTCCGTTATCAGCCTTTTCCCTCAATCGATATTAACAGAAATATTTGTTGGTTTTTAATTTTTTAGCTTTTTAAATTCCATAATCATACTTTGACTTTATTTTTATTGGCACATGAAATTCTATGGGATTTAGCAATTATTAGATTGAGTGCATTTTTTTTCTCAAACATGAGCATGTGTATTTATAACAATTTATTTAAATCCAACCATCTTTCAAGTGTCATTCATTCTTTTATTATGCAGAGACAAATATTTGCTTATTTTTTATAATATATTTTATTTAGTTTCCGCTTAGTTTAGTGTTGAACTATTATGCTAAAATAAAACTAAAGAACTTTGACGAGACAGCAGGCATTAATTTTTGAGATTTATTTTTGAGAAAAAAATCCGGATTGGTATTAAAGCACTTATTTCCAGTATCATTAAACATAATTCGTTGTTATAAAGCCACAGACTTTTTTTGAATCATAGACTTGATAATAAACATAGGCCCCTATGATTTAAAAAAAAAGCTTAAAAATAATTTTTAACTATTCTCATTAAAATTAAGTTATGATATAATTTGTAATTTTATTTATAAAATTTTTTATATACAATAAATAAATAAATTTTAACTACAATTTAAAAGTTCCCTTAAAAAACTTAAACTTAAAACCCTAAAATGGGCACGCACGATCACACTCTTTATTTTGTACGAGTGTCATAAATAGACTTAAAAATCTATTTAGTAGAGATACGAGAAAGAAGGTGGGATTTTAGTTTGACATGGTGGCGACCTTAAGAAATATAACAGCGTTTAACAGTCGGCATCACAAACATATGTACGTATATGTATTTATACACACACAAACGACTGCACGTGCACTTTTCTCACCGACGCCAACAATAGTGCTGCCAATATAATATAATTTTCTGCAGCAAATATAGTGCTGCCAATATAAGTTAAAATGTAAAATGACTGATTGATTAAAATTATTGAATATTATTTAACAGGAGCTAAGAAAGAAATTTAATTCCTTTATTTTATTTATTTATATTTTAACGTAATATATGTATATAAGTACTCGTACATTATAAATAAGTAATTTTATATTTTATAAATGTGCCCTTAATTATGAAGGTGGTCCAATTCATATATTTCTTTGACCGAGATATTTAGTAAATTGCATTTGAACAAATCAAAAAATATTTTTATATTATGCAACATTTGAATTTAGAGTTGTACCACCCTCGATTAATACAAATTTATTTAACATTTAAGTTTCAAAATTTTAAACGCACTAATAATACAAAATTAATATTTTACTTATTAAATAAAATATTTTTTTTTAATTAAAACTACATTGAAATTGATTATTGAGGGGTTTAGCTGAATCCTATGCGCATTTCACTGTTTCTAATGCAGATCATCAGGGAACCTTTACCCCTGCATTACCAACAGTGAAATGCCCATAGGACCCAGCTAAGCCCCTCAATAATAAATTTCAATGTATTTTTTAATAAAAAAAAAAATATTTTACTTAATAAGTAAAATCTTAATTTGGGACTATTAGTGCGTTAAAAAATTTTAAACTTTTATACGCACGACTAATTTGCAAATAAAGATATTGCAAATAAAGAACTTTGCTGCATAAACAGCGAATTAATTTTTTTTAATTTTAACTTGCTAATTTACGAAAATAGTTCCTGATTAATGCACTATTCCCAAATAAAATGCTTAAGGTTGCCATGCTTACAAATGTTTGCTTAGAAAAAACAATAAATATATAAATATTGCACAATAACATTGAAAGAAAAAAATAAATACAATTGAAACAGATAATTGTTTGTTATTTTATATATTTACACAATTTATTTTTTCAACATAAATAAATTTTTTGTTGAAGTGCTACCAAGTTTTTGTACGTTTGCTATGAGGTAAAAACAGCAAAGTTATTTTTTTTATAAATAGTGCACGTATAAACGTAGTAATAGAGACATTAAGCTTCAGCGTCAATATTACAGTGCTTGAAATTTTTATACCATGAACAACATCTATTATTCTTTAAAGCAACTGTCTTTCTTTGGCACTTCAGTGAAAATTAAATGAATGCTTTCCATTAAACAGATGGAAAGTGAAAATTTGCTTATTTTCTCAAGACTATTAAGAGTTTATAAACACTTTCCCTTTGGCTCAGTATTGCTTTTCTTTATTTATCTTAACATATTTTTTTTCTTTTTGAGATATGAGTCATGAATTTTTTTTACTTAATTATGTAGATGTTGTGTTTGTTATTAAACATGATTTTGTTGTTTTTGCTTAAGTATTATTATTTTGCCCAATATCGTTATTTTTCCTATTTTTATTTTTATTTTTATTTGAAAACAACGACATAATATTTGCAAGCAAACCAACACATTAGCATAAAGGAAACTACTTATAAAAGGAACACAAAACTAATAAAAGCAGAAATAATGTTTCAAGTATTAAAAATAAATACACATCAGCAGTGTACACACACACGAACTGCCCAGCAGACATTTTCTGTTATAAAAGAGGAAGTATAATAATATTACTAGGAACATAATTGAGATGAAAGATGAATTTTTGGCTCCAATTATTCATTGCCAAAAATAACACATATTTGTTTATATTCTCACTTTTTAATAAAATGTCGGTAACAAATGTAAACAAAGCCAAACAGCTGATTCGAACTTACTTTTTGCTTATTATCGAATTAAGGTAAAACCAAAGGCGGTTTCTTAACAGCAATTAAAATTAAAATCGATTTTAAATTCTCATAAATAAGAATTCTAACCTGGACTCAATAACGAGCCGGATTGAAACACTATTGGCATAAATAGAACTAGTCAATTCATATCATGCTACTTTTGGATGCTGGATGTTAGTAAAAACGTGAGGCTGCCAGCGAACGTGTCAGCTGTTATTGTATTTCTCTTTGCTTTATACATGTGTGTATGTATGTGTATAAAAGAGAAGTTGACGTAAAAATCTATTTGCTGTAGATATGTTACGATACATGTTAGATAAACAGCAATTTGTTTTATTTATGTTACAGATTTTGTCAGCTGATCAGTCAACTCACGATACGAATCTACTAAATCTACCATAAGGCAAATTACACTGTGTATGATATTTTAAGTCATGGAAATATAACCAATGGGCCCCCAAAAATTTGGGGCCTAAGTGTCATGTCTGCATTTTCTCAGGCGGGGAAAAGATGTAAAAAAACTCGAATTTTTTAAAATTTCTTGCGACTTTGATCTTGAAGATTAAGTTTTTTTTATTTTATATGTTCACAATTTTTATTCCTTATGACAAGAGCTACAACTTTGCCTCAGAGAGTAAATAAAAATTCCGAACGGTTTGCAAGATATGAGCCTGAGAAAATGCAAAAGTGACGCCTATGCCCTAAATCTTTGGGGGCCCACAAAAAACGGCATGAATTGGGCAAAACTGGGAGACACGGGTCTTTTTTTTTTTTTTGGTTTTTATCACGTAGTGGTGTACGTACAATATCAAAAAAAATGCAAAATATTTCAATGGAATTTATTTGGAAAAGTTTAAATATTTCCTTCAATATCAAATGCCATCAATTACTCCACAATTCGACTATTAAAATTCATTTTAACTATCAGATGAAATAAGAATAGGTTTTATATTCAACTAAGCTTAGATGCCAAATAAAATTACATATTTATTAGAGCCGATATTTCAGATAAAGCACAGAAGGCTTAATATAAATTTTCTATATAGCTTAAGTTTCGGTTACACATACACACAAGCTGTTGGTGTATTCGCAGCTGTTGGTGTATTCGCAGCTGTTGGTGTATTCGCAGCTGTTGGTGTATTCGCAGCTGTTGGCTGGCTTACATCTAAAGTTGATTTCATTTTCTTTTTAAGTTTCTTCCGTCTGCTAACTAATAGAGACTAAGACGCAATGTCCTTAAGAAAATCTCATGGGACTCTTTTTGATTGTTTCTTCTTAATAATTTTTTTCTTCTCCTTGACTTTGTTTAATTTATGCACATACTCGTACAGAGATATTTGCTGTATCAATTTTATGTTAATTTATCTGTAAACACAGATTGACACAATTTTGTGTTAGACATCTAAATCAGCATTTTTGTTTTCGTAAGTGTGTGTGTACATATGTGGGTATGTGTATCTATTTTAGTTTATACATGGATAATTTATACTTTAACTTACATGCAAATATACGCACACAATTGCATAGCAGTATGTATGTACGTGTGTATGTCTTAGAGGCCTGCGTAAGCATTCTTAAAATGTAAATAATTCATGATTTTTAAATGTATTTCCCAGGCATGTATTATACTAAAGCAACAATAAACGTTGTCGAATAATAAGCGAAGCACGATGGATGTATTGATGCTCGTGTATATGAGTGTTTACAAGTGATGTTGCGAAGACTTATTGTTCATAACAAACAATCAAAAGAAGTATTGTTGATGCGTTAATGCTTGTTATTTTGCATATTGTACGTTTGAGTGTTTGTATACACGTAAGATGTAGATGGTAAGCCATTATGTGTTTAAGAGTGGTTTTTTAAATCAAGCGCACGCAACTAATGTCAATGCAGATAAATAAAAGATCATACACACAATTTGTATGCGTATGTATGTATATGCATGAAGTTTGTATACACTCCCACACATAAGTAGAAGCAACCATCACAAATTTTTTCGTCACGAAGTATTTTCTTCTTTACCACTATACCTACAATAACTGAAACAAATGTCTTGAAAACAGTGTTGTTCAGGATTTTTTTAATACTTCGTTACTGGAAAGCATTTGAAAAATCTCTCATGTCTTGAAAGTTCTTTTAAATGGTCTTATGCAGGGCTCTAGTATGTATGTATATGAAGATATAATTGAGAAACATACAATGCACACTTGGTATAACAGTGTTGTACACCCTAGAGCTCTGCTTGAATAGAATCACTTGTTATGCATAAAACACATAGGCGACAGAAGGCTACCGACTACAGTCGGTCAAAAAATGGAATACACGCGTTTATATGAAAAGGATTGTTTTGACGCTTTTACAGCTACATGGCTGCACAACCATTTTTGTCGGAAGAATATTTCAAAATTATTAAAAAAAAAATAATTTTTTGTATGTTTACGTGCTCTAAATATATTTCAAATAAGTAATTTTATTTTTGTTTATGTAAAATATTTGAAAATGGCAACACTAAATATGTTTTTGTAAATCAACACAAGGTGCTTATGATGTTGCTGTTGACAACAACAACAGCAACATATATACTACGTTTATACGCCCACCATTTGCATATAAAAATATTTGAAAATAAATTAACTCCCTCTTTATACGGCATAGCAAAAGTAAGCAAAGTTGGTAGCACTCCTATATAAAACTTATTTATGTTGGCAAAAAAAAGTAGTTTAAATGTATAAAATATTAAATAATTATTTGTTTTAATTGCCATTGTTTGCTTCTATAAATGTTTTTGTGCAATATTTATCCATTTATTATTTTTTGTTATCAAAAATTTGTAAGCTTGGCAATCTGAAACATTTTATTTGCGTATAGTGTGTTAATCAAGAATTGTTTTTGTGAGTTAGCTATTTGCAAACAAAAATTAATTCGCCGTTTATGAGGCGAAATTCTCTATTTGCAATATTTTTATTTTCGAATAAGTCGCCTGTATAAACGTAGTAATAAATACTTAAGAAGACTCAGTTAGCCAACTGTAATGGAATGTAATTGCAGCGATAGGAAACAGCTGATCGATATTGTTATGTGAAAAGTTATGAAAATGGTTATAGAGATTTAATGTAACTTTAAGGCTATGTCTGATTGATCATAAAAATCCAGCTATTTGAAATAATTAAGTTTAATATATATGTAAATTCACTAATAATCCCAAATTATTATTTATATTTCTCAATGCAAATAAAATGGTATTAATAATGCAAATAAAATAAGAAATCAGATTTTCTTCTGAGTCCCAGCAACTCCAAAAAAAATCGGAAAATCCCACAAATGGGATTTTTCAACATTTTTGCTGTCCATAATCATAAATAACTTTGTTTCTCTTACTAGTGCTGCCAATACTACAAACAGCTGTTTATGTTTTCATTTGTTTATTCATTTAAAAAGTGCACGGCTCTGACATGCTTTCTGTCATATATTTAATTAAGCACAACATTTAAAATAAATAATTTTAATAAATAATTCTGTCAAAAAAAACCGACTACAATGCCAAGATCTCATAAAACATTTTCGAAAAAAAAATTTGTGGGACCAAACTGGAAGTAAACTTTTCTAAACAAAAAAAAAATTTGCGTTAGAAAAGAGGTACCATGTTCAGCGTAAGTTAAGGTGTTAAAAAAAAAACTTAAATAAGTTATATATACTTTAACTTATTTAAGTTTTTTTTTAATACTTAATTTAATAATAAATAAAATTAATTTTTAATTTTTTCTATTGCCTTTTTGCGATATCGAAATCAGTTCGATATTCTCTCACTTTTGACATTGCTAGCGAAAGTTCGAAATCGAATGTTTTTGGGACAAAACTGAGCGACATGTGAAATTTTTTCGATTAATTTTTGAGTGTCACTCTCGATAGTTTTACATTATTAATGTTCGAAATCGATATCAATAATGAAAGTCTTGCTCAACTGGGGTTTACCTGTTTTTTAAAGTTGTGTATGTATTGCTTTTATACTGGTTATGTGGGGTTGTAGCTGTTTGAAATTGTAAGCCCATAAAAAGAAAAAGAGAGGTGTAATAGGACACCCGGTTATAGCTATACTGTGTGAGATAACAATGCAATAAAATTATTTTATAAATATGATGATCTCAAATTATACGCAAATATTTCAAAAGATTTTCTTTAAATTAATGTATTGTTTGTGGCCGGTGGCGGCTGTAAGCTGTCAGTAAGCTTACAGTCAATCGGCTGTCTTCTCTGGTTCATGCTCATTTGCAAAAACAATACAAAAACAAATTGAGCATTCGTTCTCATTGTTTTTGTTTCACTCACTTCAAAGAACAAAACAAAACAAAATTAAACAATTTGCTTCGCTTATTTTCGTACTCTGCTTATAGTACAAAGAAATCAGAACAAAAACTAAATTTAGAACTATAATAGTGTAGATTATTTTCGTTACAAAAATCACGTACTATTTTCTATATCGCGCAATAAATAGCATAGCTATAAAAACCATTATCTTCACCTATCTCTCCAATTATTATTCTTGAACAATTATGCTTGCATGTGAATGCTCAATAAGAATAAGCAATGATCTTATCAATAAGACTCGCATTGTGCGTAATGAAATATTTTAATTTGGAAATTGTCAATCAATTTGCTCTTAACGATCTTAATTTTTCAATAAGGAATCATTCAATTGCTTTAGGTGTACATAAATCGTTATTACACCGCATTTAATTTGGATTTGTACAAAATTTAATTGTAGCCAGTCAGATATTTAACTTCGTAACACAAGCAATTTAGAAGAGTTGACTCACACTTTTTTCTATAGGCAGGTTATGCAAAATTTTAAATTTACGATCATTATATATCAGTCAATACAACGTTTACCTAAAGAGCCATCTAAAGAAATTTTACTACTTGTTTATAAAAAAAATGGCGCAAATTTTTGACGACATTATTTTAAAGAAATAAATTCGCAAAATAAATTAAATTATTGATGTGTAAACATCTATACGCTAGGGGGTAAAAATCTTTTGACTTTGATTTCTTTGCTGAGATTTCTTTGCTTTTTGCTTTTGCTTTGCATTGTCAAATCGGTGTGAACTATGTATGAGTGTATTAGTGTTTTAAAGAAGCAATACCAAGCAGAGAAACAAGTCGCCCGGCTCGAACCCGACGGTGCGCCGCCGCCGGTTATTTTCCTGTATATTTCCGTACACCAAAGGTGAAAATGAACCGTAAGAGCTACGGACTTGAAATTTGGACACAATGTGTAGACATTTGGCCACTACAACAACAAATACATGAGAGTTAAAAACTAAAGGGTATTCCAAAACGAGCAACGAAAAATTTTAAAATCCCATGTAATATACATACAATTGTATGAACATATATACACTTGAAATTTTAAAAGTTAGTGTATTTTTATAAAGACTACAACAATTAACACTAAATTTAAAAAATTTAAATCAATGAGTGTTCCATCAGTTAATGCATTTTGACTTTGTAATTGCAAGTTAGCTGTATCTTGGAAACCGTAAGAGGAAAACTCTTGAAATTTTCAAAAACGGTAAAAATAAAAAATCAAAAAAAAAATATAAAATCGCCAAATATAAAAAACCGCCAAAAACAAAAAAAAATCGCCAAAACAAAAAAAAACCAAATTAAAAAAAATCTCTAGGACTTAAATAAATCGCGAAAAACCGGAAAAATCGCCAAAATGAAAAAAATTCTTAAACAAAAAAATCGCCAATATGAAAAAATCGCCAAAATGAAAAAGTCGCCTAAATAAAAAAACCCCAAAAACAGAAAAAATCGCCAAAATGAAAAAAAAATTGCGAAAATTAAAAAAACCCAAAAAGAGAAAAAAACGCCAAAACGAGAAAAAAGCGATAAAACTGAAAAAAATCGTTTAAACTGAAAAAACTTAAAAAAGGAAGAAAGCTAAATCAAAAAAAAATGATCAAAACCGAATGTGCGCGAGTGAAAGTCGCACTTTACTGAATTTATTTTAATTGCAATGCGTACACAACAACAAGAACAGCAACAACTAAACGATGAACAAGAGGAATTAAAAATTAAAAAGTAAAAGTAAAGGCATTTACCATAGATGAGCACTGCAGTACCACTAAAGTTTCAGTAAAAATAATAAAAAATGTTTAACAAGTAAATTTTTACTGATTACTAAAATGTTTTTCTACAATTTTTATAAATTGCCTAAATGACTTGTTATATGATGAGGTGCATTGAATTTTCAGTAATCAGTAATGCCCGTATTCATAATGAAATTCTACCAAGTGGTTAAATGTTTTTCATACAAAATTTTCAAAATTTGAATGAAAAAACTTTGCCACTTGCTACAATTTTATTATGATTACGGACCTACGATTTTACTGGTAATGCAAATTAAATTTCATTAGCAGTAAAAATTTACTGAATTTTTTTTAGTAATCAGTATATTTACAACTTACTGCAATTTTGAATGCAGTCCATATACATATACTGCAGTGTGCCCATTTACTAACCAAATAAGTTTAATAAAATTTGTAAAAATGTATTTACAATATGGAAAGTTTTGATACTTTTAATTAATTAATTTAAAAAAAGATACTAAAAGCATAAGTACTTCCAACTTAAAAAAAAATTTTCATTACTAGATATTTACACATCAGCTCTGTGATCGGACTCATATTGCTTTTTTTTTAATTCTTTCACTTAAGAAGCCTGTATAAATTAGTTAAAAAATATAACAACACCAATCCCACAACTGATTGATTGTATATTAAAATTTATCATGAATTTCTAATAAAAATCGATGTCATCATTAACAATGTATAAATTTCTATTTTCAAACTTAGCAATCACATATTATTATCTTTCAATAAATTTGGCAAGGGAATTTATTGCGTGTAGCATATATTAACATATCAAAATAATCGTTTGCAAAGAACTAACATATAAATTAACAACAACTGTGGTAACTAAGCAGCCAGCAGTTAATGAGTCTCAAACAGGAACAGGAAACACTAGTTATTATTTTGTTAACTTTTTGTTTCTGTGGCTGTGTGTGTGTGAGTTTTCATATTTGCGAGTGAAATTTATAACTAGAGCCTTAACAAGGCTCATGTCGTTTCGATTACCAACTAAAATAGTCTGTTAAGTTAAACATTGCCAAAAAAAGTTACAATTAGTAAAAGATTTTTGGCAAGCAAAAAGAAATAAATAAAATAAAGATTTGCTACAAACCCACGTTTTTCTTTTATTTTTTTTTTTATTTATTTTTTTTTTTTTTTTTTGTTCGTTCACATGGGTGAAGTGTTTAAGCCATAAGTTTTATTATAATTGCATAAATTTTCTGGAACACAAGATTATTAAAACACACTTTGGGTTGACGTTTTGCTTAATATTCATGCCCAAATATTAATGGGACTTTGAGGCATTAATTAAATTAATACATAACAATGAAAGCAAAAAAGAAAAATTAGAAATCATTACTTCATACATATGTACATATATATATAAAGAGAAATTTATTAAGACATAAAGAAGTTGTATCTAATACAAGTGTGATTGATTTTAATGCCTAAAAATTGTGTTTATTACTGACGCGCTTTGTAACTAGTTCAGGTAACTTGTTCCAGTAACTAGTTCTGGTAACTTGTTCCGGTAACTAGTTCCAGTAACTAGTTCTGGTAACTAGTTCCAGTAACTAGTTCTGGTATTTAGTTCCAGTAACTAGTTCTGGTAAGTAGTTCTAGTAACTAGTTCTGGCAACTAGTTCCGGTAACTACTTCCAATAGCTAGCTCGGGTAACTACTACCGGTAACTAGTTCTGGTAACTAGTTCTGGTAACTAGTTCCAGTAACTAGTTCCCGTAACTGGTTCCGGTAACTAGTTCCAATAACTATTTCGGGTAACTACTTCCGGTAACTAGTTCTGGTAACTAGTTCCGTGTAACTAGTTCTGGTCACTAGTTCCAGTAACTAGTTACGGTTAATAATTCAGATAACTAGTTCGGTTAACTAGTTCTGGTAACTAGTTCTGGTAACTAGTTCCTGTGACTAGTTTCGTACTAATAATTAAATCACGAATAAGCATTTGAATACTTACAGCCTTATTTAGAAAACCTATTAAAGCCTTATATACAATGTTTATGCGCGCACTATTTGCAAATAAATTAACTTACTGTTTGTACGGCATTGAAAATGTTTAAAAACTTGGTAGCACTTCTATAGAAATATTACTTATGTTTGCAAAAAAGAAAATTATGTAAATGTATGAAATAACAAATAATGATTAATTTTTATTGTCATTATTTTCTTCTATCTATGTTTTCTGTGCAGTATTCTATAAATTTATTGTTTTTTATTAGCAAACATTTGTAAGCGTGGCAACCTCAAGCGTTTTATTAGCAAATAGTGCGTTAATCGGGAATAGTTTTCTGAATTAGTAAGTCGCAATAAAAACAATAATATGGCAACAATTTACAGTTTTAATTGCAAATAAGCCGTGCGTATAAACGTAGTAATAAAGAGTTTTTAAAATAAATTTTAATAGAAAATTTTTCTTAAAAAGATTTTATAAAGCCTTGAAAATTGTTATAAATAAGGCTGTTATTGCTGGCTAATTTGTGAAGATGCAATATATAAATATAAGCATTAAAAAAATATTCTCTTTGCATTTTTTGTTTTTGGTCAAATAGTTGCTATTATTTTGCTCCTGTATTAAATGGTTCATAAAATTTGTAAGTTTCTATTGTTTTTTTTTATTTTAAATAAACATTTTAACAAATTAGTTTATTTTTTAAAGCGTTTGTTTATCTTTGAAGGAAACGTTTGCTTAATATTTTGTTCGTTTTCATAAGAACTAATTAAAATTTATGTAATAATTTTGTTAAATGAAACTATTTTAATTTATGGCAAAATTCACCACAAACATAGTTTGGAGAGTTAGTAATTAATATGAGAAATTTCCTTATGAAATGTGGTTATTTAAAATTATGTTAGCAATTAAATGAATGTTTTTGGAGTGTAGATTTGAATAAATGTTTGGGTCTTCTATACATTTACACACATACAAATACGAATGTAGTTACATAATTATATTTAACTAACTAACTAAGGGCCGAAATCGGCCTTTAAAATTCAACCGCTTTACATAAGGATGTTAATTTGTCAGTGCAAAGTAAATCAAAATGTTCACTTCGACAACAAAACGTAGGTAAATTTGTATTCAATGCACAAGGGCCGATTTCGTCCCTTAAAATTAAACCACCCTTTACTTTATTTGTAACTTATTTGTAACAAAAAAATATATATCACTGCCCTATAAGGGGTTTATATATATATTTGTTAAAACGTTTTGTAGACAATTTATAAATTAAAAATATTATTTTCTAAACAAGACCTTTCTCTCTCTAGCAGTTCAAACCCTCGAAACTCATATGTCAGTGTGTGTGTGTGTGTGTGTGTGTGTGTGTGTGTGTGTGTGTGTGTGTGTGTGCGCGCGCGTATGCGTGTGTGTGTGTGTGTGTGTGTGAGTAAATTTTTATTCGCTTTCCAATCATGCATGTGAAATTTTATTTTTATTGGAGAAAATTCTGCAACATATGTTCAGTGTTGCCGGATAAATTTTGCCTCTGGTGCCCAATTTAAATCGTCATGTTTTCAAAAAATCCCCATTTCAAAAGAAAAATCCTAATTTTTGTTCCCAAAAATATTTTCACAAAATTGTTGTTTGATATGATGATGATTTAAAAAATAAGCTGTAACTCAATCCATTGCTCCAAAACTCTTTGCAAAGCTGTTCTTTTGTATATTTGTACAAGTTTGTCAAATTTATTTGAGTCCACACCTAAATCTATGAAATCTAATAGTTTTTTCTACTTAAGAGTTCGCAAACGGAGAGTGCGAGAAATAACAAATAATTCTACAGAGCTGCGAATTGATTTTGACACTTATGATCTGCAAAAGTTCAGTGAATGGCAAACACATTTAACCAATTTGATGGAACTTTTAAATTTTTTTAACAAAGTATGAGTTAAGTTATTAAAACTTATGCATTAAATATATAGAACACAGCAGGCTGCACGACTACAACTGCCGCTGGCAAGTGTTTTCAGGTAGCCAGCTACTTAATTATTTTAAAAACGGCAGCAGCAGCATAAAAATCTGATATTGAAGTATAAATATACATGTATTTCAGTGGTGCCGCTTTCTAATATTTCACATTTATAAAAATAAAAGAGTTTATACACAAATATAACAACAAATCAATTATTTTTATATTTTTGCGAATTTTATTATTTACAGGTTTAGTAATTTCTTTAATACATTTAATAATTTTTTATTTTTAACGGCTTTGGCGATTTCTAACTTCTCCCAAATTTTTGCAAACTTTTTTGCTGTTTTTTTTTTTAATAATATTAGACTAAATTATCATCCCGCTAATAGCAACTTTTTGCGAATTTTCGCACATTTTTGGCATTCCTTACAGTTTTAGTGGTTCTTAATCAATATCATGGCTTTTTTTAAAATTTTGCAACTTTACACAAATTTTAATTTTTTTTTTTCGCTTTATAAAAATATAATTACTTTTGTAATTAGCATTACAGTAAAAATACTAATTTAAAATAATCTGTAAAATTAGAATAAAACAAATGAAACGTAAACATTGTATTCAGATAATATATATGTAAGAAAAAGTGATATTAGAGCTCAAAATGAAAAGTCCCCAAATCTCTCCCCACGAAATTCTGTCCCCAAATGCCAGGCGAAATCCCTATTTTGGGGACAAATCGCCTCATTCTGGCTGCACTTTCTATGTTTGCTGTTATTGCGTGCGTGTGTGTGTATGTGTGCATGTGTTAAACTTTCTAATATTGCATTGCGGTTGCTTTGTCAGGAATGTTTATTTGCATGTTTTGACCACTAATTAACCATAATATGGACAGTGCATGCAAAGATAAATAAAGATTTTTAGTTTTTGGAATACAATTGGAACCTCTTTAAAAAAAATAAAGGCTTTCACGATAGGTAGTGCAAACAATGTGATACATTCACATTTTTGGGCAATTTGCTTCATTTTACTTTGCTTGCACTAAGAAAAAACTTTGAGATAAAATAGTAGCGCTTTTGGGCATTTTTATTTCATAATATACTAGCGAACCCCTGCACACTTCGTAGTGCAAAAAAGAAAATAAAAATAGCGACATCATCCATTGTGGGCGCATTAAATCGTCTGACATGTTGCCCAGGAGGCGTTTTATGAGCTCGAATCACAATTGCATATTCATCAGATGGCATTTGATTGAGAGCAGTTTGAAAAAGTCGCACTAATTCATTTTCAGCAGGCAACATATTCTGCAAACGCTCCGCAAATTTGATGAAATATCACAACCACAATCAATTTCCACATTTGAGTTACCCACAAAGTATACTTGCAAAAATTTATAGCTTTGATCAGGAAAGGGTAACAAAGAACCAAGTCGATGGTAAACTTGGCCACAATAGCACTTTTCGCGATTATCTAAATAAACATCAAAACAAACAAAAATAGCTTTAACTTTGGCAAAAAATTTCCGAGTAATATTTGTCGCTCCAAATGAAGTCATTTGAAATGCGAAGTTATACGCTTGTATGTTTGCCAGAAAATGCTTTGAAATTGCTGTGCCACCAGTTATCAAATTATTGTGCCACCAGTTATTATTCGGTGGTGGATTCAATTCTGGTAATTTAACTTGTCCGTTCGAACAACACAATCCAGATACCTCATGTTTAGATTTAAATGCCTTGCAATGACTGCAAACAGTAGTCATTGGTCCAATTGAAACCTTGCCATGAGAAAAGTAATCAAAGTTTGCATCATAATTGAATACAGCACGCTCCAAAGTACGTCGCACTTACGGACGTGGAGCTGGATTTCCCAGAGCCCTACCACATGCCATGGCATTTCGAGCAGCCAAAGTATTATTTACACGCTGTTCGTCACTTTGAGATGCTCTATATGCTGCAACATTTCTAGCATTATGTGATTGACGCCCCAAATTACTGCGCGTAAGTACCATATTGTATTAAAAAATGTGGCTACACCAATTAAATATGAAGTAATTGAAATTTTATTTATTCGCGAAATACAAAAATTGAGATACATACATATGTTAGTTGAATAATGCAATTATTAAGAATATAAAAAGATCATCTGATCATTTAATGTCAGTCATAGAATGCACTCAAAAGCTAGCGACCTTGGAGAAAAGGTCCGTTACAGCATTACATGTATATATAAGCTGTTTGATTTAATTTTTGGAATAGCCGTTAAGTTAACATATAAGAAAGCTCATTGCTGTGCATAATGTATTTAAATATTTAAGATTTTAGTAGTGTGTTTACATGTAATTTATTTCATAGATCCCCGAAGTTGTGATTTACAATAGCTAAGTATATAAATATTTCGAAATGAATGCAGTGTTCACTAAAATATAACTCATGAGCCAATACACTTAGAGAGACTGTTTGTACGCAAAAACCTTGGTATTGACGTCACCTTTCATATAAACTTTGCAGAATCGGTTCACGCATTCCAAAAAACATCAATTACTAACACAATGCAACTTATTTTTATATATATATAGATTTGTTATAATAAAAAAAAATAAATTCAAAATTTAATTCCGTCAATTAATATTCAATTAAATTTTTAATCAAACCCTTGGCCAATGAAATACCTAAACCAAATCTTAAATTAATCAATAATTATATTTGTAACTGATTATTTGTAATTTTTAACCGACTTCAAAATAGGAGGAGGTTATCAATTCGTCTCTATTTTTTTTTGCGGTGTTACTTCATAGCTTGGTACATTTTAGACCGATTGTAAAAGTTATTTTTTGTCTTAGAAGGTATAGCTTCCCATTGATCCCATTGGGCAGGGACACGCCCACAAATTTTGTTATTAATTTTATGATATTCTACTTATTCGATTCTGCACACACAATTAGAAGTGGAGGAAATGGACGGGGTTACACCCATTAAAATTTATTATAATATTTCACGCGGTTCTACCTAACCAATTTTTACAAAACTAACCACACACCTTGAGCTCTACAATAGACACAATTATTCATTTAAAATAAGGGCGGAGTAAATTTAGGGTTTAGCTGGATCCTATGCGCATTTCACTGTCAGTAATGCAGATCATCTTTCATCAACCTTTACCTAAAATGTTTTCTAATTTATTTCTAGCGCTCTGTAAATATTTAAATAATACTATTAAATAATCGAATTTAAAAAAATACAATTAAAAGTCATAAAGGCTCGTTTTGGTTTAGCAGTTTGGTTGGATGACCACAATATCAAATCAACATTCTTGCACCACTTTATATTTAACATACATATTGTTCATACAATTGTTTTGAAGGTACATACACATATATTTATTTTTAGTATATACTGCAAAATTAAATATTCGAGTAGAGAAACTTGAACTTTTTTCGCAAAAATTTTTTCTCTTACCAGTTCGTTATTCAACAGTAACAGGCATATATATAAGTAAATATGAATATATTTGCAAAGGAGGTTATTTTTAATACCTGTGAGTGAGCCTTAAGCACGTTTATATTGTTCTCAGTTCCAATCAATCAATATTTTATTGATTTTAGTTTTCCCCTACTTCACTTATTTACACATCCAAACACATGTCTATATAAACATAAAAGTCTTTGTTAGTTCAATTTATTTCCCACTGAACTGTGTTTAGCGCCATTCACAACACAAAAAAATGAGTAAGTCAATATTTAACTAAATTTTTTTTTTTTCGATTATTCGCATGAAAAATTTTTATTGTTGTATTCAATTTATATGAAATACGTATAACGAATAATTGTGTTTTTTCGATATACATTTGAGAAGTCGATTAAAAGTATTTAAAAAAAACTATTTATTGCTCAAAATAAAAAAATATATATTTTTTCGATTATTCGATTAAATTTTTTTTATTCGAACAATTGCTGTACTTTTATCGACAGAAAAATAGTTATCTTTGCAGGTATTTACATCTGGCATCCAAATCAAGTATATTTATTTATTTATTTATTTATTTAAATTCAATTAACTAACCGAGCCATGAAAGCCATATATGGTTAGTAGGCTAACAATATTGAATATAAAAAAATAATTCGATTTAATATAAAATTAATCCAATATTAAAAAATATTAATCTAATATATAATATTAATAGTATTTGCATATAAAATAATAAATATGTATACACATGAAGGATTAACATTTCAGTCTGTACATTGATGTTTAGGAAAATAGCAACAAGAAGTTACAAAGTAAAGAATTTTAAGTTTTATATTCCAATTAGAAAGATATTAGCTTATATATAATATATAATTCATGCAGCAGCGTTTTTTAACCGTTATGCAGGCGAATAATCGAATAAAACGCATTGGTTTATTGAAATGAAAATATTTGTCTCGAAAAATGTTTACATCTTCCATCCCACCAATTGCTCTGCAGAAAAAATGTGTACTCATAATCCAAGAATTTAATAATTCAATTTTCTATTAAAAATATTTATTTTTAATATATTCATTGCTTAATTGGAGTCCTTGTTCATTCAATGTACGTAGGTATATTCTACTTCATTTGAAAAAAGAAAACCGATAGCCGGCATTGATATTAATACTTAAATGAAAATTTTTCGATTATTCGCATGACAAGTTTTTAGCATTTATTCGAATAAAATTTTTTTATTCGCTTACACATGCGAATAGTCGATTAAAACGTATTTTTGCAGAAAATAATTTATTGCTTGAATAAAAAATTTAAAGTTATTCGATTAATCGAATAAACAATTTTTATAAATAGCTAGATTATTTAAATGAAATTTTTTTAAATTCTTCAAACAAATTTTTCAAGCGTTATTCATAAAAAACTTTTTAAAAATATGTAGCTTGCCGTCACTAATGATATGACAGAAAAATAATTTAATATCGAAAACTAGATTAATTTTTTTTTCGATTATTCGCGTGAAAAGTTTCCAAACATTTATTAGAAAAAATTTTGTATTCGCTATACAGACGAATAGTCGAAAAAATGTATTTTTATGCAAAACAGTATTTTTTAATAAAAAAAATAATAATAATTTATTGAATTATTCGGATAAAATACTTTTTGAATTTATTTTTAAAAAAAATTATTCCTTATATAGGGTGTTTTTTTTCAGGGGTATAGAACTTTGAATTGAAATAAAACACAAGAAAATCGTTTTAATGTCCATCAATTTGGCTTTATTGGAATGATAATTTTATGCCATTAATGTTTAAATATGATTTCGGGCATGTGGCCGCCGCGGCTGGCTCGAATAAAGCCAATTCTACAGGTCCAATTTTCAACCACTTTTTCGAGCATATGGGGCCGTATGTTGGCAATAACGCCACGAATGTTGGCTTCCAAGTCCCCTAACGTTTCTGGTTTGTTGGCGTAGACGAGCGACTTCACATATCCCCAAAGAAAATAATCCAATGGTGTCAAATCACACGATCTTGGTGGCCAATTGACAGGTCCATTCCGCGAAATTATGCGCTCATCGAATGTTTCCTTCAATAAATCGATTGTGACGTGCGCTGTGTGGCATGTAGCGCCGTCTTGTTGGAACCACAACTCATCCACATTCATGCCATCCAATTCGGGAACAAAATAGTCGGTTACTCGGCTCCAATTGCTGTGCACGGTGGCGAATCGATTCATTCGGGTCCTCTTCAACACTTTGCTCTACAGCGGCAATTGTTTCTTCGGTGCGCACTGTTCGACGTCTCTGCGGATGCGTATTATCACATAGAGTAAACGTAGTGCGAAAACGATCCATGGTTAACCGAATTAATTGCTCTGATGGACGATTATGTCGACCATAAAATGGACGGAGCTTGCGGTAAACTTCGCGAACTGAACCATTATTTTCGAAATAAATTTGCACGATTTGCAAGCGTTGTTCTTTTGACAACCTGTTCATGATGAAATGAAACTAAATATTAATCACTTGCCAGCTGACAAAATGGCCGCCAGTTAAAAAAGTGATGCCAACTTAAAGTTCTATACCTCAATAAAAAACAACCTTTATATTCGAAGAATTTAATAAAATGTATTTTTTTACAAGAATCTAAATTACTTAAATAAAAAAATTAATTTAATCAATTCTGAGAAAAAAATTTTTTTTATTATTATTAGAAAAAAATATTAAACAAAAATATCTCAAAACACATGTTGCATGAAAAATATTTTGCTTGAATAAAAGAAATAAAAAAAAAATTATTCGATTATTCAGAAAAAATTAATTTGTTCAAACATGCTTGATATTTGTTCTATTCAAAGACTTAGAAAAACGTATTTAGATAACAAAAATTAATTGAGCGATAAAAAAATTTAATTTGTTGGATTATTCGAACAGACATTTTATTAACTATTAAAAATAGTTTTAAAAATATATCTTAAAACACATATTTGTGAAAAATAATTTTTGCTTGAAAATAATAAAAATAAAAATAATTTATTCGATTCGATTCGATCAAATACAAATTTTTAATATTTTTTTAATAAATTTTTTATTTATTATACAGTCGAATCATCAAGAGAAGTTAGGGCCAATCCCACAATATCGACAACGTTCGACTTGTCGCACACTTATATTGAAAACAAAAACAAATTTTAATATTTTGTTTTTATTTCAAATGTAAGTGTGCGAAAACTCGAACGTTGTCGACATCGTGGAATTGGCCCATAATTTTTGAATAATAATTTTATGAAATTTATACGATTATTCGAATAAAATTTGTTTAAACTACTCAAAACAAATTAATGTATTAAGACATATTTTATGAAAAGCATTTTAAATTTTATTCGGATAACAAAGTTTTTAATATTATTCGAACACATTTTTGATTCATTAAACATTCAAGAAGTCGAATAAAATTTAAGACGAATAGTCGATTAAAACTTATTTTTGTAAAAACAAATTACAAATTAATTGATATTTTTTTAATTTATTTAAAAAACAAATTATTTTATTAAGACATATTTTTATGAGAAAGAATGATTACTCGAATAAAGAAAATTTTTAATATTACTCGATCATATTGTTGCTCATGAAATATTCAAATAACCGAATAAAATAAAGTTGTATAAAAAATACAAAAAATTTTTTAAATTTATTCGATTATTCGGATAGGAAATTTTTTACATTAATTGGAAAAAATTCCACTGTTAAGCATTCGAATATTCAAATAAAATGTTTGAGTTTTTTGAAATAAAAATAGTTTTAATTTTTATTCGAATAGTTTTTCAAGGAAAAAATAACTCGATTAATAAAAAATTTAAGTATATGTTGCAGCAACCTGGAACTCGAATAATTATGAAGCCTACGTGACTGGAAAGTGATCTACTAATGGCAAAGTTATAGTTTTCGAACATAAGTAAAGCTAAAACTTCTTATAATATTAAGCTTACGTATCGCTTATTTAATTCAAAAACGTCATAACTAAAAAGAATCTATGTTTGTGGTTAACAATGCAGAAAATATATACTCAGCTGTTGAGAGAAAAATATTTTTTATTTAATGTTAATAGAAAGCTGTAAACGCGTTTCCTATAATGCTAGTTGTTTTTTTGAGTTATGACGTTGTTGAATTAAATGGGCGTTATGTCAAAATTATACAAAAGAAATATGTGGGTTGGGTGCGCCAGTAGCCTAGTGGGTAGTGTGCCAAATTTTTTTGGGGGGATGGGGGGTCTTGGGTTCAATTCCCACTAAGGACTTTGATTTGTTTGACTACAACGCAAAATTATCTTTGTTCATATTGTCGTAAAATAAATTCCTATATAATTTACAATTGCATTTCTAACATTTTAATAAATAAATATGTAATCCGAACTTGCACTATTATTGTTTCTTATTATCTCTTTTTTATTTGCTAAACATTTCATTTAGTATTTGTTGAAATCTATTTCCTTGAACCTTTTTTTTGGCAACGGAAATAGGAAGTTAGAAGAAAAGGACATTACAACCATACAGGATGTCACAAAATATTGAGCAGCAGCAGCTGTAGGAGTAGAAAAAAGTGCAAACTGCAAACAGTATTACTTGCTCGCTTTATATTGCTTTAAACATTGATGCGGATATTTAAATAGTTTTTATTTTTTATTTTTTTTAGCCCGCTGTTTTCAGCAGAAATGGCAAAAAGTAATGGTTTTTTTTTCTTCAAACATAACTAATGTTTCCTGTCGTGCTTTAGTGATTGCGACAGGCTTTTACGATGGAAAATTTAAATTGACAATGAAAAGATACTTAAAATTGATTGTGACTGTAAAATGCAAATTTAAATAGCTTTTAGTTTTAGATCGCATGT
The DNA here is from genome assembly GCA_949987645.1 of Tachina grossa. NCBI lineage: Eukaryota > Metazoa > Arthropoda > Insecta > Diptera > Tachinidae > Tachina > Tachina grossa. The sequence goes on from OX465275.1 coordinate 36,594,393, forward strand.
TAATCTAGAAAAATTAAATTCTGTCAGAGTTTTTATCGGTTTTCGTTAAATAATTTGTTACACTAAAGGCAGCCTTAACATGAAAATTTAATAATTGCATGTGGCGTTGAAGCAAATTCATATCAGTTGATCTCAATAGCCCTGGAAACTACATATTTTCGCCGCTTGTAATTAAAGTATCCTCCTGAAGGTCAACACGCAATTGACTTTACCAAAGTTGTTGTTCAATATTAAAATTTTTTCAAAACGCATTGTACTCGTGTGACTTAAAATCCGTATCTGAAATTGAGGATTTGTCCATTACATTTTTCCATTATAAATTTATTTAATTTTTACTAATTTATTTTACTTAGAAAGTATTTTTTAAGTAAAATTTATTGCGATTGTTTCATATTTGTAACAGAAGTGAGTCGTAGAAAGCTTTCCAAACCCAAAAATTTCCAACTTCGATATAAATTGCACTTCCTAAAAGCTTATTTTCTTATATAAATGTAATTAAAGGGCGTATTATTTTGGAAATACAACGATAGTTTAGAATATTCAGGCTCATTATCACATCTTTTTTTATACAGCTTTGCTGTAGAATAAAAAAGCAATGTGAGTCCGATCACAAAGGAGATGTGTAAACATCCAGTAATGAAATTTGTTTTTAAGTTGGAAGTACTTATGCTTTTAGTATCTTTTTAAATTAATTAATTAATTAAAAGTATCAAAACTTTCAATATTGTAAATACATAGGAATTTGTTGGTTTTTGTTTGTTTTATTAAACTTATTTGGTTAGTAAATGGGCACACTGCAGTATATGTATATGTACTGCATTCAAGATTGCAGTAAGCAGTAAATTTACTGATTACTAAAAAAATTCAGTAAATTTTTACTGCTAATGAAATTTAATTTGCATTACTAGTAAAATCGTAGGGCCGTAGCAAGTGGCAAAGTTTTTTCATTCAAATTTTGAAACTTTTGTATGAAAAACATTTAGCCACTTGGTAGAATTTCATTATGAATACGGGCATTACTGATTACTAAAAATTCAATGTACCTCATCATATAACAAATCATTTAGGCAATTTATAAAAATTGTAGAAAAAAATTTTAGTAATCAGTAAAAATTTTTTTGTTTTTACTGAAACTTTAGTGGTACTGCAGTGCTCATCTATGGTAAATGCCTTTACTTTTACTTTTTAATTTTTAATTCCTCTTGTTCATCGTTTAGCTGTTGCTGTTCTTGTTGTTGTGTACGCATTGCAATTAAAATAAATTCAGTAAAGTGCGACTTTGACTCGCGCACATTCGGTTTTGATCATTTTTTTTTGATTTAGCTTTCTTAATTTTTTAAGTTTTTTCAGTTTAAACGATTTTTTTCAGTTTTATCGCTTTTTTCTCGTTTTGGCGTGTTTTTTTTCTTTTTGGGTTTTTTTAATTTTCGCATTTTTTTCATTTTGGCGATTTTTTCATTTTGGCGATTTTTTTTCTGTTTCTTTGGGGTTCTTTCACTTTGGCGATTTTTTCATTTTTGGCTATTTTTTCATAGTGACGATTTTTTTGTTTAAGGATTTTTTTAATTTTGGCAATTTTTGCGGTTTTTCGCGATTTATTTAAGTCCTAGAGATTTTTTTTAATTAGGTGCTTTTTTTTTGTTTTGGTGATTTTTTTATATTTGGCGATTTTTTTATATTTGGCGATTTTATATTTTTTTGATTTTTTAGTTTTACCGTTTTTGAAAGTTTCAAGAGTTTTGCTCCTACGGTTTCCAAGATACAGCAAGTTGTCAAAATTACAAAGTCAAAATTGCATTAACTGATGGAACACCAATTGATTTAAATTTTTTAAATTTAGTGTTAATTGTTGTAGTCTGTATAAAAATACACTAACTTTTAAAATTTCAAGTGTATATATGTACATACAATTGTATGTATATTACATGGGATTTTAACATTTTTCGTTGCTCGTTTTGGAACATCGTTTAGTTTTTAACTCTCATGTATTTCTTGTTGTAGTGGCCAAATGTCTACATATTGTGTCCAAATTTCAAGTCCGTAGCTCTTACGGTTCATTTTCACCATTGGTGTACGGAAATATACAAAAAAATAACCGGCGGCGGCGCACCGTCGGCTTCGAGCCGGTCGACTTGTTTCTCTGCTTGGTATTGCTTCTTTCAAACACTAATACAATCATACATAGCTCACACCGATTTGACAATTGCAAAGCAAAAGCAAAAAGCAAAGAAATCTCAGCAAAGAAATCAAAGTCAAAAGATTTTTACCCCCTAGCGTATAGATGTTTACACATCAATAATTTGTATTGGCTTTTCGCATCCATAATGCAAATTCGTAAAAATAATTATCACTGTAACAATATTTGCTTTTTTATAGTTATTTTTACAATTTACCACATCACTTTTACTCGTTTCACTTGCATATATTTTTCTGATTTCTCTCTTATATTTTGCTGCCATTAAATGGCAAAAATCATAATAATAATCCTTTTACTGCACATAAAATTTTATTGGATGTTGTGCTACAATTTCTTCCGGTTTTCTTTACTCGTGATAAAAAGAAAGTATTCAAATTGTTAAAGCTATAAAATTTCAAATAAAAGTGCAAAATTTAACAGAAATATTTTTTAATGTTATTATTTAAGTTCTTAAAGAAAAGAGAAGAAAATCTTTAAGAAAATGACGCTCGCTATTAATATAATTTTGCACTTTTCTCATATAACACTTGCATTTTCATGATTTCATTAATGATTTATCAGAAATCAAACTTTTTTAACATTTTAAGAAAATTATTGTGAGCTCTCACACACTTTTATTATTTCACTCTTAAAATTCCATTACTTGGAACACTTCTTTTAGATACTTAGAAGCACGCTAAAATCTAGGATATTTTCTGTCATTTTCTCAAAATAAACAGAAGAATAAAACATAGATTTAATCATCAAAAGTTTGAATTTTGCACCCATCACCTAAATGATTACACCAATCATCAGAATAGCAAAATGTATTCCACCAGTTACTTCAATTATAAGTGCGTTAACAAATCTTAAACTTAAATTGTAGCAATTCCAAAAAAAACAAACACAGATTCTTAACTTAACTGCATCCGGTCAAAAATAATTGTGTGGCAACACTTTATTCTTGCAAAAGCAATGATCCGTTATTTTATTTTCTGCTTGTGAACAATGTACATACATTTGTTTATGGAATGTTCTCTCACTCTCTCACACACTATTTACAACAAACCCACGTGTGTATTCTATATTGACGTAGATGCGCAGTAGAACATTTTTTTGTATGGCTGAATGCACAATCTTGTTTTCTTGATTCATGGCAATGAAAAGCTGCTGTTTTTTTAGCCGATTGCGCAACGCAATGAAGGGTATTGTATTTATCAGTCTATGTTTGAATGTATGCATGTAAGTATGTATGTACGTATGTATGTATGTATGTATGTTTGTGTGTTCCTTTGCGGCACTATATAAACAGAACGCGGGGACCGATTTTTATCATTCTTGCATCAATCGATTTGTCTTAACCCTGGGAGTGTCACTAAAGATATGTCAGTTGTCAAAATGCAATATGGCGGCTACCGGACCCCCTTTTTTTATTATTTCCCTTGTTAAATTTTTGATATCCATTTCAGCATTTCAGCGTTGGTGTGACGGGTGTGACCAAATGTTTCCTATAACTAATTTGCTAAATATTAAAATGGCTGTTTTTTTATATTATTAAATGCGCTTACTTTTTTATTGTTGGAAGGTACGAAGTATTTATTGTATGAAAAGTTTTAAATTTTTACTGTGATGGGTGTGACCGACAAATTTAATATTTCAATTAAGCAATATAACTGTTAATATAAGACAGAAAAGGTCAAACTTCAACATAAAGCTAATAAGAGTAAAGTGTTTTCAAAAATAACTGATTTTATTAAAGATGAGAAAGGGAATAAAAGAAAATTTATAGGAAAGATCAAACATGCAAAAAGGCAAAGCAGGGTGTTCATTCAGTACATGATCATTTCAAAGCGTTTCCTAATTGATAAAAATTTAAAATCAATTTTTTTTTAATTTGGCCATAGTCGTCATTCTCTTGTGGGCGTCAGTTAAACTATGACTTTTGAAGTTTTCACAAATTTTAGGGTTCACTTGTTGATTTGTGCATCTGCAACGGTGAGAATGAATTATTATGACAATTAAAGTGTCAAAATTTTGTTAGTGTGGTGAATTGTGAACACTGAAATTGGTGAATTGGAACTTCCTAGGTGTAGAACTTTAAATTAATATAAAAAAATAATGGTATTAGAAAAAAAATGTTTCATTGCATTGCTGTTTATTGTACAAAACTATTGAACTTGTAAGTAAATTCAAAAGGAAAAGAGAGGAACAAAAATGTTATATATTTTCATTTTGTATTTTATTTGTGACTTACGAGTAATACATATCGCTGAAAAAAAACTAGTTTTGCAGAAAACGCATTTAAACTTTTCAATTTACATACAATTCAATGAAGACATGAAAAAAATATTCTTCTCTCACGAGGTGGTAGTAAAAGTTATTTATATGAAATGTTTACACAAGATAAAAACGAAACATCGAATTATTTTGCATTATTGGCTCAAAAAACGCGTTTTTATAGTTATGACACTATTGAAGTAAATGAGCGGTATGTACATATTCGCAAATTAATCAATAAAACTATAAGTTATTTTAGGGTTTATTAACCTTTTGCATGTTAATTGTGTTTAAAAAAGGAAAGGATTAAATAAACTAAAATGCAAAGACACACATACATACATACAAATATTTCAGTATATGCCAAACCTTGATTTCATTTTAACACTGATGACTATTCCCAAAATTGTTCTTCATAAATACACTGAGACATTTGGGTTCAATTTTAATAAATAAATTATTCATCATATTGCTTGATATTTCACTTATAACACGCATGCTTTCGTAATGTAACCTCAATTTAAGGTCAATTTGAGAAGTTAATTTTAACATGCAAATATTTTGTTTAGTTTTTTTTTTTTTTTTTTTTTTTGTAAAATTATTATTAGGATGAATGAAATTTTGATCAAATGCTAATTTAAATTGTAGGTGGCATTTGTTCATAGTTTATGGACAACACGCGCATGCATGTTTCAGCTATTTATTAATAACTTAATATTTATTAAGTAAATGATTAAAAAAGAAATCAATAATTCAGGTGTTCCTTGAAAAATATTTAAAAATAAGCAGCTTTAGAGGTATAAGCTAATTTTAGAAAAAAAAAATTGCATTTTAAGAAAAAAAAAACGTTTTTAAACGTTTGCTAATTGATTTCATCATTAGAACGATATATCTGTGGCAAAAGGGAAAAAGTGCTTAAGTCGAGATAAGCTGATTTTGAGTTAATGATACCACCGTAATCTGCATATTTGAAAGTACCTCTGGTCAAAATCTCTATTAGTTTGTGTGATTTCTAAGGAAGTTATAGCACTATGACTTGCGGCTTATCTTTTTTAGACTTCTAATCTCATTTGGAATAACAACTCCATTTAGGTTATTCTTGGGTATAATTCAACTTAAATGTATTACTTATAGTGTTTAGAACGAATATTGATTAAAAAAAAATAAAGGTTAACAGCGAATTTCCTAATTTAAATGTAAAAGAAATAAATTTCTGAAACACTTAAAAGTGCTCTCCTGCAAAACAGTAAAATATGGCTTAAGCACTTTTTCCTTATTGCTACAGATATCAAAACATGACCGCCAAAAAAGCTTAAGCGACATAATTTTTTAACGGAAATCGATTATTTATGATCGTTGATATACGATTTTGGTCAATAAACAATGTTCAAAAAAATGTCGCTTAAGCTTTTTTGGCGGTTATGACTTGGCGATTTTTTTTCATTTTTGCGATTTTTTTTAGTTTTAGCGCTTTTTTCGCGTTTTGGCGATTTTTTCGGTGCTTGGCATTTTTTTCTTTGGCGACTTTTTTCATTTTGGCGATTTTTCCAGTTTTTGGGATTTATTTTAGTGTTAGAAATTTTTTTTAATTTTGTGCTTTTTTTTCGTTCAGGCGATTTTTTTTTTTTTTTTGTTTGGCAATTTTATAATTTTTGGATTTTTTACTTTCGCCGTTTTTGAAAATTTCAAGAGTTTGCCATTTACGGTTTCCAAGATACAGCAAATTGTAAAAACTACATAGTCAAAATTACATTAACTGATAGAAAACCCTTTAATTTACATTTTTTAAATTTTAGTGTTAGTTATTGTAGTCTGTATAAAAATACACTAACTTTACAAACTTCAAGTGTATATATATATATATATATATATATATATATATATATATATATATATGTATGTATATACAATTGTAAACGCTATTGCATAGGGTTTTTAAATTTTTCGTTGCTCGTTTTGAAACACCCTTTCATTTTTTACTCTCATGTATTTGTTGTTGTAGCGGTCAAGGTTCTACATACTTTGTCCAAATTTCAGGTCCGTAGCTCTTCAGATTCCTGAGAAAATATCCTGTGACGGACAGACGGACAGCGTAGCGAAAACAATTGGGTTTGCGTGTGTTCGTAAATGCATCACTGCGCTGCAAGTGGAAATTTAACTGTTCTTAACTGGTTCACTGAAGTAGATAACGCATAAATAAATGTCGAATATGTTGTACAAACATGATTACTACTAAAACAGATTATCAGCGAACTTGTATTGCATTTTAAATAAAAGTTTGCACATATTATGCAGAGCAGTGATGCATTTACGAACACACCCTTCCTTTTCACCTTTGGTGTACGGAACCCTAAAAGTAACTTAAATTAACAACAAAAATTTATTTTTCTATTTAATTTTGTGACACCGTTTTCGCTGAGCGAAAAGCTATTAGTTTTGTGCTTTTAATTTATATTGTAATTTTATTATTATTTATTTAATTTTCTATTTAATTTTGTGACACCCTTTTCCCTGAGTGAAAAACTATTATTTTTATGCTTTTAATTTATTTTGCAATTTTATTATTATTTAATAGCTTTTTTTACCTTGCTAATCGCCTCAAGTCAACAAATACTTAAATGTCGAAATGAACTACAAGAAATCCCAACGCATTAAAAAATATAAAACACAAGCGAGCGTTACGAGCTAATCCCAGGCCACTAAAGAGTTTATTAGCAACAAAGAATAACAAACATACATACACATACACGTACACATACACAAAGAAGCATTAAAATGTATGCACGTAATTAAACTGGCACTAACAGCTGTTCTTTAGAACAATAACAAACAGTCTTGTCAAACGAACACGCACCTCTTCGCCGCTCACTAATTACAAGAATTGGCCTTACAAGGTAAGGCCATAGCTAATCGTTTTTGCTGCTTTTACTTTTCTTTTCAAAAAGTTTACTTTGTAAAATTACCATTATATAGATTAAATGCTTGATAAATGTTCAATGAATGACCTTCAAAATGTTTAGAAGCAAAATAAACTATTGGAAAATTTGTAAGACCACAGAGTTTAAACAACTTATTGAGAGTAACGCCATTTTGAATTGTTTTCGGTATTTGTAAGAATGAATGTGTGTACATTGGAGTGGCCGTTAATATATCGCTCATTTACTTCAATAGCGGCACAACTAAAAAAAAACAGTTTTGCAGAAAACGCGTTTTAAGTTTTCAATTTGCATACAACTCAATGGAGAAATGAAAAAAAATTCTTCTGTCAGGAGGTGATGGTACAAGCTATTTATATGAAACTTTTACACAAGATAAAATACGAAATGCTGCATCTTTCTGCATTATTAACTCAAAAAACAAATTTTTTGAGTAATGCCACTATTGACGTAAATGAGTGATATATAAATTGTTTTTTTTTTATTTCTTATATTCTCTCCCCCCCCCCCAATCGGATCAGTTTTATGTAAAAAAAAAATTCATAGCGATAAGTTGTGTTTTAGCGGGTGCGTCCGCCCCTTAAATTTGGCCTTCAAACCCATTTTTAATATAATTTGCTGGCATATGACTATCTTTAAAAAAACGTTTTACAAGATTATGATATATGGCAATGTTTTAGCTTTTTTAATCAAAAACATTATTCTCAAAGAAAGTTTTTTGCTGAAATTAATATTCTTGAAAATAATGAAGAAAATAACCAACAAAATACCAAAACTTTTACATACCAAAATTATATTTATAAGAGCTTATATCTATTAAATTATTTCATACATTTACATACATATAGTCAAAGGAAAACTAAAATAAAAAAATAAATTGAATAAGTGGGCTTGAGGGCCAACTTTGAAGGGCGGACGCACCCCCTAAAACACAACTTATCGCTATGAAATTTTTTCCATTTTTTTTTAATAAAACTGAATCTATTTTGGGGGAGAGAACATAAAAAATCAAAAAAAAAATTTCTCCACACAACTAACGGCCACTCTAATGAACATACATATCGTTACCTTAATATAGAAAGGCCCTAACTTATTATTTTTTGAAATCGAGATCTTTGCATTTTTCGATACCTTAAATGTTCTTCTATCGAAATAAACAAAAATCCCGATTATAAAAAAATAATAATTTCTATATTAAGATAATAATAAGTAAATGACATCATACAAAACCTTACGCAAACGTTTCCTGCAAAAACAAAAGCTGTTAAATGTTTTTGAATCGTTTTATGCTTGAGTTAAATTTAAATAAAAAATTTTCAAATGATAAAGAATGAAAATTTTATTAAATAAAGTTTTAACAATAATCAATTAATTAATATTTTAATTTTATTTAACGCGTGTATAAATTTATTTAAAAAATTTATTTGTTATAAATTTTGTAAGTTTAGATGCATTTTGTTGCTGCTAAACAATATATCTGCAGACTTTAACTACGATTCGAAAAAAATCTTTAATGGGGGTTTTGTAAGCTTTTCGAGTTTGATTCGTTCGAGTGATATCGTTGAGGGAAAATTTCGAAAAAAAGACACTGTTCCTTTTTCTAATAACTTCCAAAGTCTTTATAATTACATTCACTGATTTTTTATTAATTTCAAAAGTAGATGCTCTAAGTTTTAGCAAAATCTGTAAATTCGTTCGAGGGACATCGTTCTCGAAAGTTTTAGAAAAAATTATTAGCATTTGATTACTCCGTACTTTCTTATCAAAACGGGCTTCAATACACATTAATGGAGCTATGCTTTTTATGGCGTGATACAGGAGTTAGGACGTGATTATCGTAACAAAAAAAGTCGACACTATTGTATGTAATTATAAACTTATTTTTGTTTTGATTTATTTGTACTTAAAACCAGAGTACGAAAACAAAAACAAAACTAATACAATAAAGGTGATTGCTCAATTTATTTTTATATTGTTTTTGAACAAGAGCACAAAGAAGAGAATGAAGATGATCGGCTATAAGCCGGCTAACAGCCGCCGCCGGCCACAAACAATGCATAAATCTTTCGCAGTTAGAAAAGAAAATAATGGGAAATAAATACGGGCCTGTTCTGAAAATCACGGCGATTTCAAGTCACGTAATTTCAAAAGTAAACTACTAATAGCCGACTTGATATTGGGTTTTATTGTATTTTAAGTTTTTGTCATTTATAATACAATATTTTCTTCCTACTTCCAACGCTATAAATCATTCAATTTACAAATTAATGAAAGCTAATTTTTTTAAATCACCGTGATTTAACATGTCGTGATTTGTAGAGCAGGCCCAATAGAAACGTTTTGAAATATTTGCATCGAATTTGACATAATCATTAATATAATTTTATTGCATTGTTAGTTTGCACATGAAATTTTATTAAAACAGCTAAAGGCGGTTTCAGACTATAATACAAGTATTAATACTTTTGTGGAAAATGCAACTCTGACATGTTGAGTTGTTATTGTTTTTTGGAATTTTTTAAACAGAAATTAGATCAGGGATGCATTTTCGTCAAAAGTATTAATACTTGTATTATAGTCTGAAACCGCCTTAAGCAGCATAGCTCCCCCGGGTGTCCTAAGACACTATCTTCTTTTTATTTTTTGCATTTAAAAACTGGCAGGTAGTTTCAGGCATGAACTGATTTCCATATTTTTTTTTTAAATTTTTAAAGAAATGCTATATTTTTCGAACATATTAAAGTCAAATGGTATTATGAAGAAAATTTTGACTTTAAAATCCCACTGTGGGTCGTTCTGAAGTTACCCTAGAATTTTCTTTAATATGCCCTAACAGGTTGAAATCTTCTTACTTTATGTTAACCTCAGCATTTAATTTTTAACACAATTTTTGTAAGTAAAACAATTTTATTTTCTAAAGCTTAAATTAATTTCAGGTGTTTAATATAAATTGATTTTACTATTTTCTTTAATGTTCCAATAAAAAAACATTTCATTTAAAATTCACATGATTTATGTTGCTTAGTGTTGGCACTCAGTAATTCATGATAAAATGAATGTCTTATGTGTGTTTCCTTTACTCGTATCGTTTAAATGTGTTATTTTTACGATCACCATAAATTTTAACTTTTTTTGTGCAGGTTTTTCTTTTTTTTAAGTGTTTAACTTAAATAAATCTTTGTCAATAGCACAATAAGTTGTTTTTGTAATTTGAGGGATAGCACTTTAACATTTTTAAAATCCTGACATATGATAGATTCTAGTGGAATAATTTTATGGCGACTTTAAGAGTAAGGCCAACTATTTGTTTTTAAACTAAATTTAGATTGAAGAGAAATAAATAGACATATTATTCAATTGAAATCGTGAAACAGGCCAGCTATTTGTTTCCTTGTAAAGGGTGTGATCATGATACTATTTTTTTTTTTTTTAAATTCACATATATAGAATTTATAATTTAAAAAAAAAATTATTCAGTTCACAAGGATGTTAAGCTTAAAGACATTTAGTATTATGTAGAAACTGAAAGAACATGATTTATGCTCAGAATTGCCATCAGAAGACTGTGACTCTTTGCGATCCTACAAATCTCAGGGTTTACATAATTATAACTTTAAGGCCATATGCTCTAAAATCTTCCATAGAACGCACACAACCAATATTTTGGTAGAACATCAATTTTCCTTTCAGAAACTTTCCCGTAATTTGAAATTTAATTTGCAATTAAAATTAATTGCTTTCAAAAGTTATTTGAAAAAAGCAAAACTATTTACCAAAGAATCAGCAAATGGCTTTTAGCTTTTGCTATTTAAATATTGATTTAAGCAAATAAATACTTTTCAAATATGTAAATCCTTTATGTGTCATATGCTGGTCAGGCTTTTCATTAAATAAATATTCGTTTCCAGTATTTTTTTTTTTGCAACTAAATAAATATTTGTAGTTTGTTAAACTTTTTTTCAAAATATAATAATTTTCTTATTCCTTTTAGTTATTTCATCAATGTTAAAGGTCAGCCATGTGGGATAGACATAAATATATATTTTTTTTAAATTTATACACAAATGTTGAATGGTTGTTAATTTTCTAGAGTAGTAAAGCGAGCAAAACTAATAAGAAATTCATAGAAGAGTAAAATGGCAATAATTTTTTATTCATTGTATACTTATATTCTGACAAGTAAACTTTAAACCCACTTACATTAATAATGAGTTACCTAAAACGGTTAGAGACTGTAATAAAAATTATTTGTAAAAGGTTTTGATATAATGGAGCAAAAAATTAAACAATTAAGTTAATTTGAAGGCTTTGCTTATATTGTAAAAATATTAATGGGTGCCTAGTTTCGACTTCTAAGGAAATCGTATTAATTATTTTCAGAAGTATAGAACTAAATTTTAAAAGACCTAATGCCGCCCACTTTTTTATACACTTTGTCGTTTTAAGCGTTAAGAATTCGTAGGGCGAAAGTGTATGAAATGCAACGTTGGATGTAGCTCCTTCTATTTTGTTTTTGTACATAATTGTGTCACTACAAAAGCTTAAGATATGTACTAGGCTTTGTGGAAAAAGTTTCGGTAAAAGTGTATTAAATATATTTTAAAAAATTTACGGGGCAGAGCACCGCCCACTTTCTTAAATAAAAAATATTGCTATTTAAAGTCCCCAAGATATGTGCCGAGTTACGTAAGAATAAAATAAACAGAAGTTGGTGAAATATTATATTATATTTATTATATATTATATTATATTTATTATATATTATATTATATTATATTATATAGGCGTGGCCCCGCTATTATAAGTGTCTAATGTATGTTTGGTTGCGTAGAAATCAGATAAATATTACGAAAAGTTATATTGAATATATATGATCAGAAATAATTTCTTATTCGGGCTTAAGTTCAGTAATTTCAATTCTTATTGAATGAAATATTTTTATTTATTAATGTGAGTTTCTAAAGAAGAGAAGAAAAATTAAACTAGACTTTTAGACTAATATATCTTCGTGCTAACCTAAATAGAAAAATGAAAAACAAAAAAAACAGAAAATGAATAGTGATACTTACATATGTATTTACCAAAGGTAAATCAATAATTGTAAACAACAATCATTTCTCATATTTTGAGGATCTGGTCATCTCACAAGGAGGTGTTGTGAACTGAACATTTCGGATGATTTTGACATAATAGCCCTTTTACACGAATAAAGAATTTCAATGAAATAGCAAACGCACTGCTCAATTTGTATTTTGTATGAATACCACTAAAAAAAAAAATTAAGTGGCTTTCATATAATTTTTTTACTCTAGTTAATTGTTTGTTTTGTTGAAGGAGTTAAATTTTGAATATAAGAAGCTTCTTATACTCAAATAAAAGTACCCTTCTGAAAAAAGTCTATCACCAAAAACTGATTTTTCTACATTAAGTAAAGGTCTAATAATATCGTATTAAATATATTCTCTCTCACTCGTTGTTAAAAAGGTTCACACAAACAAAATCCATATTTCCATTGCTTGAGTGCTTAAGTGCCTATTTTTATATTCATTCAAATGTTATTTTCCCACACTTTTAGTTACTTTATTAACTGGGTTAAATGCTCACTAGAAAATTTCTATAATTACTCGTATTTTTAAAATCGCAAGTGTAGACACTCTCACAGATGCAAGCACATCCAAGCATATATTTTTATTAACAAACGAGGTTTATTGTACAACTTTTGTAACTTACAAGGTAAAATTAAAGTTATTTATAGTTTTTTAGTGGAATTGTCCAAATATCCGGTAAATGAGTTCAATTGATTTTGATTTTTTGTCTAATAAAGCCACGCGAACTTTATTTATGTTTAGTTTAACTTGGAGTGGTTTACAATAACTGATTACCTCAAACACATGATCAGAAAAAGAATGCATGCTAAATGCTTCTCTTCAACTTTAATATAAATTGCGTTCGCGTAGTCAAAAGTTTTTAAAAATTTTTACTGAACTTTACTGCATTTTACTAAATTTCGCTCATTTACCATGTAAATACAGTAAATGAGAACACAAATTGAGAGAGTAAAGTGACAGTTCTTGACTGAGTGTTTTGCAAATTTTTACTGCAGAAATTTGTCGTAGTAAAGTTTAATAAGATAAAAACATATGATTCAAAATGTAAACAAATGAAAAGTAAGCAAATGAAAAATGCAAAAATTTGAGAAAAGGTTAAATAAAAATCGTGAGTAATTAAAAAATAATTAATTTATAAATCATAGTAATAATAGCTGTTAATATACATATTTAGTAATATATTTTATTAATCCTTTTGTTTTGCAATTTATTTTAATTACTCAGAGTTGTAAAACTGTAAAGTATCTGGGTACTTAGTCATGTTTTATACTTGGCAGTTTTTCTTGAAGCAATTATCTTCAATTCTTTTTTAAAACTGCTCGTTTGTTTACACTCAGACGGTTTCTTGTTCAATTTTCCTATTGTTTAATGCTGCGAATGAAATAACAAAAGAGAATTGAAGTAATGTTTCTGTACAAGCAAGTCAGTACCCCTCTTCTTTCTTCTTTCCTCTCTCTCCCATAAACTCAGACTTGCTTCAAGAAAAACTGCCAAGTCTAAAATATGAGTTAGTATCGCACTTGTTTTTAAGGTAATCAGTAACATTAACAAAAGTCATGTAATTTTTATTAATTTAGCCAAAAACAAAACAAGGAAATGAAGAAGAAATTAATTACAAACAATTACATGAAATAAATTACAGAATTTATTCTTAGATTGTCCGTGTTATAATAATATTGTATCGAGTACCAATAGTTGAAAGAGTTGCATAGTCAAAAGGTTATATATTTTTCAACACTATGTGGAGTAAGAGTCAGCTGTTTCTTTAATCTAACTAATTTTTACTATTTTTCCGTTCGCGTACTTTTTTCGGTAACAGCTCTTTTTAGAGTAAATTTTCAAATTTTCGAAGTAACTACTCATTTACTGCAAAAGTAAACGAACACACTTATAGCCTTTTCTGTAAAATTAACGGTAAAACGAATAGAGGCAAAATAAAGCGAGCAATTCCTTTTACCTTCTAATTCTAAGTTAGAAAGAAATATGTAGTAAATATTGTAACATCTACAATATGCAAAATATTCTTCATTGGCAGATACGATAAAATCACTCACAAGAAAAAATGGAGTGTAACATACGATAAAGTATTCAATCAATTTTTGGAGCGACGAAGTGGAATTCGCCTACAATATTTTGTCAAGTGACGTCTCTTTGAATGTAGAACAAGATTGCATCAAAAACTAAATTTCAAAAAAATTGGCATATACGATAATTTCGTGCAAAGGGGTCGAAATCAGCTATTTCTATTTCACAACTATTGCTAGACTAATGTCAAGAACACAACTGGGACGAACGACGAATTTTTTACCACGGCAACGAATTCGTCGGTAATAATTCGCTGAATAAATTCGTCGTGTGAAGCACAACAACGACGAATTAATAACAGCTCTTATAAGTGCTAAAGTTGGCTATTATTTGTGCAAAGAGAGAAAAAGTTATTTTTTCGACATGCGTCGCCATAAAAATTAGAAAGAAATCTTTCTTATAGTTCGTCCCATACGACGAATTTCGTTCTACGGCGACCTTGTGTTAATTTTTAGTTATATGCACAAATGTTTTTATTCTTAATGACGAGAGTTCGCAACGAAAAATTCGTGGTTCGTCCCAGTTGTGTTCTCAACATAACATTAACATAAGTACGTGCATGCCAACGTTAACATGCCGCTCTCTGAACAGCAATTCTTAACATTAAAATCTTAACAGTCTTTCATGTCTTATGTATACATAAGCTTATTGCGGTTGTCGCAGTTTTCGTTTCGACTTCGACAGCTTATACAAGATTAGTGAAAAATTTTATAGGCCAATTTAATATAAATACAAATCGAAATCGACTTAAAATTTTGAACAAGTCGTATAAGGCCCGTTATATGGCTTTCCTGAAAACAATTTTTTCATTCTCCTAAGCAACTTTGTATTAAAGATTTTTAGTATACTCGTATTTTTAAATTATATTTTACTTACGAATGAGTTTTGTATTCTTAAGTCGCCCTTTCATGAATCTTTTACCAGTGGAAAACAGCAGAAATTTTAAGGGATTCTGAACTTAATTTTATCAATATTTACTCTATGTTATCTTGATAAAATTTCGATTCCTAAGAGGTACATTAAATCTTCGCATAATCCTCGTATAGAGAATACTTTATTTGCATATATATATGGGGAGCAAATGCAAAATTTCATCTTAATATAAAAAATAAATTGTGTATGCTCTGCACAGTCGTTGCATTTTTTCTGCCTTTTTTGCTTTTTATCTATTTCTAAGTAAGAAAATCCCCTAAAAACTTGTTTCTTTTTGAAATTATCATACTAGAGCGCAAGACAACAAAACTAAAATTTAAATTTATAATTAACTACAGTGATGACTAAAATAAGAAACACAATTTTAATATTGAAAATTTCGAAACTAACACTAATCGGGAACTGTTAAATGTCTACGTAGCAAAAATAAAAGCATTCATGCATGTTCCTTAAATTTTACTTTACTTCTGTAAAGATATTAAAACATCAGACCATACACTTTTATTTGCCACTGTTTTTGAACCGACTTCATTTTAACAAAAGTGGCTTTATTTATGTGACTTACTGAAGGTGTTAGTGCACATTAGATTGTGTACACACAGAAAAATTTTATATTTAAATCTATGAAAATAAGTTTAATTGAAGGATTTTCAAACAATAATTTCGCTTTACATGTGTTTCATGTTAATTCAACATGATTTGCAGTAACATTCAAAGAAAATTTTTCCTTAAAATAACTTTATTTCATGTGAAAGTGGCGTTGGCTGAAGTAGTTAGCAGGTTGACTACAAAACCGAAGGTCCTGGGTTCGAGCCCGGTATCCAACAGTCCTTAAATAACAATACCATGCATTTTTCTGATGTGTATTAGCATACCTTTTTATCAGTTGTTGTTGGAAATTTCAAGTGATGAAGGCACACACACACCGGCTTAACCAGAAAGTAATCCTAATGTAACGTCAGAGCGCCCTCCTTCGCTCTGTAGCAGAATCATCGGTGAAGTAAAACAACAAACAAAATGGCCACTAAAGACATAGGGCCATAACCATAGTTGACAAAAAAGTCTACTTTTTTAGTTTTAGAATGCACTTTTTTAAAACATGTACTTTTGACCTACCATAGACGAGAAAAACTGCACTTTAAAGGAAAAAGTCGGTTCTAAAGTTAAAACATGCTGAAGTTGTTTTTAACTAGATTAGCATCGACTCTGGCTCGTTAGTTCAACACAAAACACATTAAAATAAAAGAGAACACATATGTATGTATGTATGTATGTATGTATATATGACTTTCTATGGCTTGGCTTCTTTTGTTCCTATAAACAATTTATAATCCAATCATTGAAGAGTTTATTGTATTAAAATAATACAAAATACAAACACTTATTTAATTTTCTCTATATTCATTATTTGTTAATTTATTTTTATGTTCGGTTGTTTTATTTTATCTTGTTCTTAAACTCAACCCTTTTTCATAACACAATGTCCGATGAGAGAGAGATGAGAGAGTTGAGAGACAGAGATGCCACTTCCTTATATTTTGTTTTCTATCATATGAAAAATTTCCAATATTTACTGTGGCACCAAGTTAAAGTCGGTTCAACTTAACACACACTTTGTTTTTGACTATAGTAGAAAAATATTTAAGAACAGGTTTTTAATTTTAAGCTGTTTCTAAAACGAACCGACTTTATTCTATGACTATGGTTATGGCCCATAGCTTCAAAAAATTGAAGGCGCTGCAACACTGCATTATTAAAAAACGTGCAAATAGCTTAATTGTAAAAGAATAAAGCTTTCCTCTATCTCTTACTTTACCACCTGTCTTCTCTATCACTATTCCTTTTCTAAAGAAGGCGACACCTAGTAATAGTAGTAGGCATTCATTGCCTGAGTATTACTTCTCTTTAAAAAAATGTTGATTTAACATTCCAATACTGTTAAATAAAATTAAGAAATATGTTCAATCAAAGTTATTTCGAGTTGAAACAACATAAATTTGATACTGAAATATTACAAATTGAAATAACATGAACTTAATTTAATGTAGTCATTTAATTTTATTATTTATTTGTTTGTGTATTGGCACTGGGATCAGGAAAACTTGTGTGCATTGTATATATGTTTAGTTGGCTTACCTGGCCAAGATTTGAACTTGAAATCAATGTGTAAATGTCAACGGACTTACTGCTGCAGCCACAGCAATTTAAAATATTCTTTACATACACACTTCGTAAATACTATAATGAATTAAATTTTAATTGAACATGATTTAGTTGATCATTTAACATAAAATTTATTTAAAATTAAAGTTAAGGCCAGCAGCAGGAAGTCTTCGCTAGTGATGCGAAGTTTGTCGGCTATTTACGAACATCAAAGCGAAGAACAACAAAACAAGAAAGAACAAGTCACAGAACTGCAGTGGAGCTTTGAACAAGGCAAATAAATACCAACACTCTTAAGCCACGTATCGAGCCATAAACGCCAAAAAAAAAAGCTTCACCAACACATTTACTGAAACTCGTTTTTTTTACAAAAATCCATTATTAACAATCGCAGATAATCGATTTTGTTCAAAAACTTAATTTCGAAATTATGTCGCTTAAGCTTTTTTGGCAGTTATGGCATAATAAATTGCATACGATGTGTAATCAAAAGTTTTGATGCTGATTTTAAATTGGTATTTTTTTCTGAGTGTATGTGTAACTAGAATAGATATGTATGTAAATTTTTTTACCTAATGCCAGGTGCAATTTGTATTTAAATTTTTCAAACATAGAAAGCAGCAAAAAAAATTCAGATAATCAAACATTTTCAAACAGACATTTATAAACATATAGAGTATAGAACTTGTGCCAGCAAACTGAACAATATGCTCATGTATGCATGTATTTGCAAGTATGTATGTAGTTGTAGGAAGACTTTGGCAACAAGCAAAACCCTCTCCGACACAGCAGGTGATTTTCTACAAAGACAATTTAAAAAAAGAAAGCACAACTTATATACTCTGATTGTTTTCCCGCTTCATTACAATGGAAACGTTTAAGTATTTCCCCCTTCTTTTTTCCACTTTTCCAACAAAGTCAAGTGCGTTTAGAATTTCTTGAAAGGGAAATTTGCTGCTTTTGTTTTTTCTTTGTGAAGATGCTATTTTGCAGATAAATAAAAAAATTAGTGTCATCAGGATTTCAAGTAAATATGCTTTAATTTTATTTTTGACTGCTGCTTGTTTTGTTAGATAAACGATTTTAATAAAAAAATTAAGCCTGTTATTTAAATAAATTCCTAAAAAATATAATGTAATTCTTTTCAATTTATTTTAATCTAAACAATAATGGGAAAT
This sequence comes from Tachina grossa, assembly GCA_949987645.1. NCBI lineage: Eukaryota > Metazoa > Arthropoda > Insecta > Diptera > Tachinidae > Tachina > Tachina grossa. Next base: position 36,613,249 of record OX465275.1, read on the forward strand.
AAAATAAATTCAAATTTGTTTCTTAATTTTGATTACTAGTGAAGAATCTTTCAATAGGAAGTTCCGAATTTCGATACTTAAGGCTAAATCTGCCGAATTAACTGTCATTGATTTAGTCAAATGATAAAATTTATTTATCAAAATGGATGTTCTGTTCAGGTAATGCCTGGCGCTGCACAGTGGGGTGAATGGTAGAGAAAGTGGCGATTAATTCATAAAAGTCGTTATTTTAAAGTGTCGTTATTTTTTATTAATGAATACTAATAAATACATAAAAAACCAGTATTTAAAAAATATTTTTCAAAAAAATATTTTTAACCTTTTATGGGCTTTTTTGTATTTTTGAGAAAATGGTCTTATTTGACTATTTTTGCTGTAACTTTGAAATCAAAACAGATAAATTAGTAAATTAAATTTTGTAAATTTGAGCATACTTTATCTGAATTTTGTTTTAATAAAAAAAAAAATATTTAATATGTATTTTTCACATTGATTTTTAGCAACTGGAATTCTCTCACAAAGACCTTCATAACTCAAAGATCGCACAAATGCGCAAATAGGTATTCTGAAGTTTATTAGCTAAAATCTTATATTTTGAGAGCAGGAAAGCATTTTTCCCTGCACTCCTCCGCAAAGTCGTTGAAACTCAATATATATATATATATATATGTATCAAAAATACCACATTTTTAGAGCAATTAAATTTTTTTTTAATATTTCTAAAACATTTATCTAAACAAAAAAAAATTTTTTAAATGCTCATATACCTAAAGTTGACACGTCCATTATAAAACTTTTACTCATAGAAGTCTTAACAAAAACTATAATCACTTGAAATATCAAAATTTTCTCTTTTAATAATAACTAAAATTATTGAACTTTGAACACACACTGCAAGTAAAGTAAACTACCAAGAACTTTTATTTTTGCAGTTAGTGATGTAGAACTTTATCTACTTTCATATGGTACCAAATACGATTGTGAAAGTTAAAGTTCGTCTTTTGAATTAATCGCCACTTGTGAAGGCTTTCACCCCCCACAGTGCGCTGTTCAGTGAGGTGCATAAATTTTAGTTCAACAGTTCAGTCCACGTCAATTCAAGATCTTACGAAAATATCGCTACTTTTCGTGAGTTGGCAGGAGAAGTAGATGGAAGTCCATTTTGCGAAGCTAGTAGAATGTTTATGTGTTTGGGACCACGCTTTCCATACATATTTGGGATCATACATGAATGGTAGTAATTTCTCCTTAAAAATTGTTTAGTTAGTATGTTTGCAAATGTGTTTCCATCCCTGGATGATTGTTTGAAATTTTATTGTAGTTTTGGTGTGACTAATATTGAAAAAATGTGAAGGTGGTGTTGTGAGTAATAAAATTAACTTACAGTAAACCCCGATTAACTACCTCATCAAAAATGTCAAGATTTTTGGGATAATTATCCGGGAAAGTTATTTAAGCGAAGACGTCTAATTACCTGATATACGTAATTATGAGAATCATGAAATTTTTGATGATGTAATTACTCACAACACCACCTTCACATTTTTTCAATATTAGTCACACCAAAACCAAAAAAAAAATTTCAAACAACCATCCAGGGATGGAAAGTACGTTTCCAAGCATACTAACCAAACAGTTTTTAAGGAGCAATTACTCTCATCCATGCATTATCCCAAATGTATATGGAAAACGTGGTCCCAAAGAGACATAAACATACTACTGACGCTCACAAGAGCTTTGCCATTTTGCGGACCTTAGCTGGGCAAATCTAACTTCGTGATTTGGTATTACAGCCAATTAAAATTCAACTGATCTGAGAACTAAAGATTAACAGCCATAGACAACAATGTGCGTTCGCTTAATGCTATATCAACCTGTTTATTCTTTGATTTGATTAACGTGAATTGTTTTCTATCGTAAACACATACGTTAATATAATCTTTTATTCCGCTAACCCCCAAAAGACTATTTTAAGTGGATCTATACTATAAACATTTTTCTGAGCAAATTTTCCAACAAAAACCTTTTGATAAAAAAAATACACCATTTCATTTTCAATAGAAATCTTATAAATACTTTAATATTATATATCATTTAATTTTACATCCGTTTGCTTGACTCACCTTTCATTCTCTTTTTTTCCGCCATTTTATTTCCAGGATATAGTGTAACTGTAACATTTGCTAAATAAAAATCTATAGTGCCATGCAAGTGGATTTGAGAAGACAGACAGCGGAAACACATTTTTGGATTGTAAGTATTGACATAGAGATGAATCTAAAAAAATAAAAAATAGTGTATTTTAGTTTTTATATTAAATAAAGGTTTATATTAACAAAATAATGCTTATTTTATAATTAAAAAAATGTTTAGTTTCCTATGAACTACAGGCGCTATTAAATAAGACACAAGGAAATGACACCCATATAATAACATTAAAAAATTTTTAATTAGGTTTTACTATTTACTTATTTTGGGCATTATTTCATCTTGTAATTGGTTGAGTACTACTTAATTTTTTTGAGCTTTATTTCATCCTGAGTTTGGTTACATTGGGCTTTTTTAATTGGGATTTATATCATTTATATTGGGTGTATTTTCATAGATTTTCTCTTGGGCCTTATTTAATGTTTGTTTTGGTTTTATTTTATTGGGGCTTATTCAATTTCTTATTTGCGGTTTATTTCCTTGGGCCTCATTTCATAGTGCCGGAAAACACTTGTAACCCATATAAAATTCAAAAAGCTTTTATTAGTCATGATTAATATCAAACAATATTACTCATAAAAAAAAGAAGAGAAGTGTCTTAGGACACCCGGTTAGAGCTATGGTGCTTAGATATATAAAATAAATTTTATGCGTTAAATAACAATGCAATATTTATTATATTATTTATATTTTTAAAACAATTTATTTTTATTTTCAGAATCAGCAGAATTTCAAGATTTTTTGTAGCATTTTAGATATTAGTCCCAAATCACACTATGCAAATCTTATTGCCAAGCTGATTAGTTTTAGGGAGAGAGAGACGAGGGGAACAGAAACGTTTCTTTTCCCCCCGTCTCTCTCTCTCTCCTAACAAACTAATCAGCTTAGCAATAAGACTTGCATAGTGTAAATTGGGACTTAAGAAACTAATATTTAATTTACTTAGGCGGTGAGAAACCTTTTGCTCCATTATTGACTCCTTTGTATAATACCTTTACTGCTTACGAAAAAATTTCAAAATATTTTGGCTTTCAAGATATCTTGAAATAAATGTTGCTTCTATGTGGGAAGCGCCATGCAAAATTTAGGCATTATACAAGTAATAGCGTATTGCTGTTTCTAGACCATCAGAAATACGCTGTGAGCAAATCAGTACAATGGTATTATTTTTGAAGAGACACAAAGACACATAACCAATTCTAACTTTTTTGTAATGCAACGCACATTATCAAATTCGCTGCTCATACAAAAGCGAAATATGTGCAACCGATTACCAGCGAACGGCATTTAATCTTTATTTATGTATAAAGATAAATATTTTTGTTTATTTAAAAGCGTTTCTTTTGAGTTGAAAACTGTGTTTTCTATGTACATATGAAGCTTTGTACACATCCCGCTTTCAGAAATAATTAATTCTTAAATTCCGCTTTTTGGCGGTATTTTCTTCTAAATCCCGCCTTTTGATCGATCATGTCTCGCTTTTTGCAAAAACCATCTGGTCACGTTGAGTTAGACGCCTCTTTTTTTTAACGAGAGAAATTATTTTTTACGAACAAATCTCAGTTTAAATTGGTTTAATTTTATATTTTGTAGGGACAAAATCGAACTGAGCTGCCAACTATTTTAGTTTTTCAGCCAAAGTTGAACTTATTTTTATTTTTTTTAAACACAAACACAATTCGCAAAGCGATTAGCTTGTCTGCGAAAAACACCCAGGGTCTATGGCGGGAATCGAACCCACTACCTCTGGACTGAGAGGCTAGCATCGCTAACACTCAGCCACAGGGGCACCCTGTGCCTGAGCTGCCACATCGTGTTATATGAATAATAAAAGCACAGAGTATAATTGTATTTATTAAAATAGAAATAAGGAAACATTTAAAAATAAATACCGAAGGAATTGCATTTAAAAATTAAAAAGATGTGTGTGATATAGCAAATTGTAATCATCTTTGATTTTCCAGACAAAATGTTCGAAATGGAATAATCGTGCTGCAGAAAACTCTCAGTAAAAAAATTTTTAACTCTCAAAATGCAAAAATTTTGTTGGAAAACAATGGATGAATACAAGCTTTATTCTGTTTAATCATTAACTGTAATAGTATCGATTATTTTTATTACGAAAATCACGTTCTGGATCCTGTCTGGCATAAAGACCTTAGCTCTAACATTACTAAGTTGTCCAGCAATAGACATAATGGTTGCAATTTATTAATCGAGCTTTATCAAAGTACGAGTATATTCATAATATAAGGTAGACTCAAATCAATTCGCTTGGGAAAATTCATACCCGAGGTGCCAAAAAAAAATTTACCGACTGGCATCTGAGGCATATTCCAACTACCAGAGGCGAAAATAGTCAGCTGAACAGCAGAGATTAGCTGATATGAAATTGTCTTGATTTTTATGTTAACAAATTATTTAATATATATATATATATATATATATATATATATATATATATATATATATATATATATATAAAACTATAATAACATTATTAGCTAACTGAAAAAAATTTATTTTTGTGGCTTTTAGCACGTTTTAATGAAATTCATTAATGCTAAAGGCCATGCATGATACACTAGCATACAAAGTCGTGCGATCTACGAAAAAGTACAACGCTGGTATGATGGAGTTTATGAAAATTTTCAAAAGACAATAACAATTCATCACACCAGGGTTGTATATTTTCGTAGATCGCACGACTTTGTATGATAGTGTATCACGGCCTTAAGTAACACTTGAATTAATATATTTCATTATTGCTAAAAAAAAATAACATTTCAGTAGACTTCAACCTCAAACCAAAAAATAGCTTACAAAACATCAGTATTTCTAAACAGTTTGACCAATTACTTACCGTTATTATTTCTTCAAATAAACGAAAAGTAATTATTATCTAGCAATAAATATTTCTAAAGTTCTAGTACTCCAGCAACGTAAACTTATTATGATTTATTCTAGCAAATGTAAACAATTTTCTTATGAATTTACTTTCTGTGATACTGTGGTAATAAACTTTTATGGAAATCAAATATATGGCAATATAATAATGTCGGTTGGCTTTAGGTAAATATGAAATGCGCTTGAAAGGAAAATCGCGCCAACAATAAAAGCTTATTTTAGTTCATCAAATACGCTTAGACAAGTAAATATTTACTGCAAATAAAGTGTAAATTCAAAGTGTTTGTTTGGCTGGCAGTCAGCCAACCGACCACAAAACGCACGTATTTGTATTAAAAAATAAAAACAACAACAAAAACAATCAATTCAGCCTGCTTGTCTCTCGGCCATAAACACAATTTATTATCAATAGTTTTTTTAAGTTACCAAATGCAAACAAAGCAATAACACTTTGAACATAAAAGCGGTCACACGCCCAACTACACTTTAACAAAAGAACTTTTTTTTTTTTCTTTTGAAAATCAAAAAGTTTAGTGTGTGTGAAAATCAAAATCCTTTTTTTTTTATTTCTAAACATATTTTCTCACTAAATTCTTGTTTTAGAGCTAGTTTTTAACATAAAGATAAACTCTACTTGTCAGTTAACTGTAGTTTGAACTTAAAATTTTCTTTTTCAGATAAAGATTATCTAGTTAATAATCTAGGTTTAACCGAGCAAAAAAAGTATAATAAATAACTATATTCATACATAAATAAAATGGATGCTTGTTATGACGACGAAGATTTAAGTGATTATGAAACCAGAATAACTTGGATAGGACAATTGTGAGAAAAATAAGAGAGATAAAAACACGTCCAAATCATTTTTGTGTGCATAATAAATTGGAGTTCTTGCAAAGATTTTGTTTAACAAAGAGGTCTGTGTATGATGATTTTAGAATTAATTGGAAAGAAAGTGTATTTCGTTGGGTTTAAAATAATATGATCTTTTTGGTTTCATTTTTGGAGCGTCACTTTTTGTTAAGTCCATATCATTTAATTTTTTATTTTACAAAAATTCAGAATTCAGTTATTGAAGTTTTTTTAAATAAATTTAAAGAATTGTCACATCGCTTTTTATGTGTTACCCTATTTACGTAAACTATTTTCAAGAATGCCACATCTATATTGAAAACAAAGTATGGCATTTCTAGCTAAATTGACAACTGTTAATCCATCACTCAAAAACATCATGGGCGGTTAAATCCCGTTTAACTTTGTTTCTTGGTTAACTCAAACGTATATTAAACTAAATTTAACTATTTAGTAAGAAACTAGCCCTTAGTGATTACTAGGCAGACACACAGACACATACACACACCCACTCATGAACAAAAGGAATTTTATGGTTTTAGATGTGAAAATTTATAAAAACAATAAAACAAAAATATGCAACAACAAAAATTCTTTGTTTCTTTACACTTTACATCTGTTACAATTTTCCACAAAAGTTCATTGTTTGCAGTTTTAATTTTTATTTCTTATTTTGTCAAATAAAATTTGCCTTAAGATTTATGTTAAATGTCAGCAAAAGTATTCGAATTTAATTTTTCTGCGAACAGCCAAAGAAATTGTGCTGCTATTGCAACCAACACTTTTATTTCCTTTATGACACTAACACAGAAGAAATATTCCTGCAATAAACAATTTTAATTTTAATTAAAACCAAACATCAATTAAAAACGTATTTAAATCAATTAAACTTGTGCTTAGAAATTTTTATTTTTTCAATAAACTGTAATTGAAAATAAAGTCAAAAATGGATTAAAAATGTATTTGAGTTAATTAAACTTTGCAATTAAAAAAGTTTTTGATCAAATGCTTAATTGACTTAGATACATTAATTGATTTTTGACTTTATTTTCAATTACAGTTGTTTATTGAAAAAATAAAAAATTTCCAAGCAAAAGTTTAATTGACTTAAATACTTTTTTAATCGATTTTTTGTTTTAATTTCAATTAAAATTGTTTATTGCAGGAATATTTTTTCTGTGAACAACCTTTATTGGTGTCTTGTTGCTTCAACCCAAAAAGATACTTTGGCTTAGACAAAAACTCGCATGTCACAGTCTTCAAATGCCTTTAAAAAAAACAACTCTCCCTCGCCCTTGATTTTTTTTTTTGTGAGCAAGAAAAGGGCAAATAAATTTTCTACTCCCAACAGGGTATGAAAATAAAATGTTCGATATTAAAGGCATCTAAGTGTTTGTATTTGGTTTTGAAACCAATAAAATTTTGATTTGTTGTGCCATTAAATGTCACAATTTCATGTGTGATTAGAGCTAAAAGGGTTTGCCAAGTATGGGCGCTTTTTTTATTCACAATGACAGCTTTCTGGTAAATTTACTTTATGTGTTTGGGAGGTTAATATCAAATGTCAAGTTATTCAAGAATTGAAACGGAAATATTTGTTTTTAATTTTTTTTTTTTTTTTTTTGCTTTTTGAAATTTTGTTTTGAATGTCAACTTGCACACGTTATAGTCGATGACAAAAAAATTATGTTTAGCAAAAAACTAATTACGTAAATCAATTATATACGAGGGCGGATCAATAAGTCCGTGACTTTTTGAATCAAACACTTATTTTTACAGAAATATGTATGTATATAAATATGTATTTAATTTAAGAACTGCTTGATATTTTATTTTTTTATTTTTATTATATTGATTTTTTTGACATTTCATTCAAATTTACTTAACTGTTTGCGCAAAAGTTGAAAAGGGGCTTCATGAAACAAGTCTCGCATATTTGCCCAATTGCATAAATGGGAATTTTAAGAGTTCTCATGAAAACCCTTATTATATTATATTATATTATATGTATTATATTTATATTGCTTATGTTTAATAAAACATTGACATCATTTTCAAATTGTATGCCAAAAAAAAAATATTGTGATTAATGATTTTTTAAATTTATTATAATTTTCAGAACATTATCTGGTGTGCCTTAGGAGCCATATTATTAGTTGGCATTGCAGTCATATCATATTGGATAAGAAGATGCAGGTATGCTTAAGTCTTTAACAATTATGTAGATAAACTAAGAAAGAATTTTCAGAATTTATTTTGGTATTTATTAACTTGCAATAATTGTATTATACGGCATATTGACATATTTAAGTGAAAAAAAAACACAAATGTGTTATAGTTTAACAATTTAGTTCAGTCAATTTTGTATGAAAAATAAATTGATTAAGAGGTTAATTAAAAATTTAATTAAGTCAATTAAACTTTTGTTTAAGAATTTAATTAATTAAAATTTTAACTAAAAATTTAATTAAGTTAATTAAACTTTTGTATGAAAAATAAATTGACTAAAGGTTAATTAAAAATTTAATTGAGTCAATTAAACTTTTGCTTAAGAATTTAATTAATTAAAATTTTAACTAAAAATTTAATTTAGTCAATTAAACTTTTGCTTTAAAAATTAATTGAATAAAAGTTTAATTAAAAATTAAATTGAGTCAATTAAAAAGTTACGTTAAAAATTTAATTAAGTCAATTAGAATTTTAATAAAAAATTAAATTAAGTTAATTAAAAGTTTAATTAAAAATTTAATTGTAATAAAGTTTTAATTAAAAATTTAAGTGAGTCATTTATTCAATTAAAATTTTAATTAAAAATTAAATTTAATCAATAAAAATTTTAATTAAAAATTTAACTTACTCAATTAAAACTTTAAGTGGAAATTTAATTGAATCACTTAAAACTTTATTTAGAAATATAATTCAGTCAATCAAACTTTTGTTTAAAAATTTAATTCATTAAACAGTTGAATTCACGCAATTAAATTTTTAATTAATTTTTGTTATTTTTTTTTAATTAAATATATTGATTGGGGAAATATTTTTGTCTGTGTAAACTATGAATTGTATTAAAATACATCATTTCAAAAGCAAACTTTTTGTAACAAAAATCTACTCTATTTTATCATCTAATTTGTTGTCGACGTTAGGTCAATCTATGAAAAAGTTGTCTACTTGTCTACTCGTGATCATCAACAACTATTCTCTTACGCCAAGAAAATAGTAAGAGGTCGTCAAAGGCCATCAGTTAATAATGACAACGAGTAGACAAGCGACAAGTTTATAATACTGCAATGACATATATGTGCCCATAATTATGTAAGCGGTCGAAGTCATATTATTTCGAAGTATTAAAAAGAATTTTATTGGAATATATAAACTCATATTTTTATTATATTCAACATTTTAATTCATAGTTGTACTAGTCTCGATTAATATAAATCTGTTTAATATTTCTGAAATATTTATTGGAGTTTTTTATTTCATATTTCGTAGCAAAAATTTATATGACTTAGACCGCTTTCATGAGTATGGGCACATATATGTATGCATGCATACGAGATTTGTGGAAAGAAAAGCAAATTCTATATTTCTGCAAAAATATTTATGTATTTTATTTCGAAATTTACTGCGGTCCTACTCAAGACTGTCCTCTCCTTTACCACCACACAACTTTGTTGTTTTATGTTTCCCTTTATTTAGTGTGGGGCAAAGGTAACCATCCGATGTTCTTTTGCTGTAATTTTTTTTTATGAAAAATTTATTCTGCTTATGAAATTTGTTTATTTAATCCATTAAAGAAAATGATATCGGAACAAACAGAACAAGATTTTCATTTAAAAAAAAAAACAAATATAGAAAAATAATATCGGGTGATTATTTTGCCCCACCTTGTCTTACTAAGCAGCTGAATAAATTATAACCAGCGAAACCGAAAATATGCAATTGCATGTTTTTTCTTGAGTGACGTATTAATGCGAGCACAAGATATTTATCCATTTCAGAACTTTTTATGTATTTAAGCGTTGATTTGTTAGTGCATATTTTTGCATATTTTACCCTTTAAAGCATGTTTTCGCATATATCAGTCTTAAACACATATTTTTAGCATATTTTCTAACTTTTAGAGCATATTTTGATAATTTATGGAATTTTTTTACTTTAATATGCTTGCAAGCTCAAAATTTTTATTTTTAGCTTTCGCCATTTAAATCTCATTTCCAATGTTCCATGTAGTAGTTTAATAGACTCTGCCCCGATTGTATCAGTAGACGTTTAAGGAACATTATCAATCTATAAAAAATTTACTTAGATGTGACAGGAAACGATTTTTATTTGAAAATCTAGATCAATAATTTGTTGCTTACTGCAATAACATTATAAGAAAAAATTTGTCATATTTATCCAAAATACAGTTCGAAAGTTTTAATTCTGATATCGTGATCTTTATTGAAATTGAAATTAAATTTTTACGAGTATCAACAAAAATTAGTTTGTATTATTTGTTTTAGTCAAAATTTATATGGCAATTTTGTTTTAACGTGCACTTCAATCCTTAATTATTGTTTTTAATACGGCAGTTATTCTTTGTTAATTAATTTATTGTTTCCCTTTTAGGGTTCCGTACACCAAAGGTGAAAAGAAACCCTATTGTTTTCGCTACGCTGTCCGTCTGTCCGTCACACGGTATTTTCTCCGGAACAGTAAGAGCTACGGAGCTGAAATTTGGACAGAGTATGTAGAACCTTGGCCGCTACAACAACAAATACATGAGAATTAAAGGGTGTTCGAAAACGAGCAACGAAAAATGTTAAAATCCCATGTAATATACATACAATTTGTATGAACATATGTATATTGAAACTTGAAACTTGTAAAATTAGTGTATTTTTAAACAGACTACAACAATTAACACTAAAATTTTAAAAAAAATTTAAATTAAAGGGTGGTCCATCAGTTAATGCAATTTTGACTATGTAATTTTGACAACTTGCTATATCTTGGAAACCGTAAGAGGCAAACACTTGAAATTTTCAAAAACGGTAAAACTAAAAAAACCGAAAATTATAAAATCGCCAAGCCAAAAAAAATCGCCAAAAATTAAAAAAAAATCGCCAAAATTAAAAAAAATTTCTAACACTAAAATAAATCGCCAAATTCGAAAAAATCGCCAAAATGAAAAAAAACGCAAAAATCGAAAAAAATCGCCAAAACGCGAAAATTTCGCCAAAACTAAAAAAAAATTTATAAAAAAAATCGCAAAAATTAAAAAATCGCCAAAAATAAAAAAATCGCCAAAATGAAAAACCGCCGAAAACAGAAAAAAAATCGCCGGAACTAGTAAATAAAGTGTCGAAACTAAAAAAGAGCCAAAACTTAAAAAGATCGCCAAAACCAAAAAAAAAAAACGCCAAAACAAAAAAAAAAAAACAAAAAAAACTCCAAAAACGAAAAAAAAATGCCAAAACTATATATATTATATAGGATGAAGTTTGTATTAAATTACATATCTAGTGTTCGTACGGAACCCTTCCTGCGCGAGTCAGAGTCGCACTTTACTGAATTTATTTTTAGTTTATTTCTGTCTTATTTTATATGCAAATGTTGTCGAATTTTTAAATTAAAAATGTGTTTTCGTTGACAAAAAAACCAATTTACTTTATTTTTAATCGTATATTTTTTTAGATTTTAGTGCATATTGAATGCGCATAAAACACTTTTTTTAGAGCATATTTCTGGTTTCCCTGATTATAACATTCGAAAGCTAGTAAATTAAAGTGGAAATTTTACTTGATATGTAATAACGTAATTGGTCCCCATGGACCATATCATGCAACGTCAAAAATGCTAATGAGGCCACTAAGGTCAACAATATAAAAAAATTCGATTTGGCTTCATTTCATGTCTCTGTCTCTAAAAGTGTGGATTTATTTTGTGGTTGTTTTTTTTTCCTGGCGCAGAATAAAATATATTGCGTGTTAATATTGATACACTGAAAGTAAAACCATTCAGCATCTTGCGAAACATTTCTTTATTTCTTACTAAGAAATTCCTCCGTGAAAGAAATAGATTATGAAAGCACCGTGGAAAAAGAATCTTAATCGGTCTTAAGTTCAATATATTTAGTTCTTATGTATAGAGTGAAATATTTTTATTAAATAATGTGATTTTCAAAAGGAGAGAAAAAAAATTAAACCAGACTTTTAGCTGGGGGAAATGTCGACATTTGTTTGTGCCGCCACACGAAAGTTATGTTTGTTTTTAGCCCATGACCTTAGTAACTAGTGCTTCTACCCCTCTTATATTGTTATTGTATTTATCTTTAATATCAATATTAATAAATAAATAATAAATATGTTTGTTTTACCTAAAAATTTTTTTCCTTGTACGAGTATGTTGTCTGGATTATTTTCAGTGCATTAAGTTAAATTGCTATTTAAAAAATAAAAAAAAAAAATCTTGTCTAAAATTTATTTTGTAATATATGTAAAAATTTCGTTTAGTTTATGTGTACTATCAAAACTTTACGGCATATGCCTACTCAAGGCGTATTCCCACCAGGTGACCTCATTTCAGCAGATGATGATCATGTCAAATCAAGCGAAATGTTCGCAAATTTTTAGGGTTCCGTACACCAAAGGTGAAAAGCAGCCCTATTGTTCTCGCTACAATGTCCTTCTGTCCGTCTTTCTACAATATTCACAGAATATCTAAATCTTTAGCCGTTACAAAAATTAAAGGGTGTTCTAAAGCGAGCAACAAAAGATGTCGAAATCCTAATGAAATATACAGACAATTTAAATTTTGACATTTTCAAAGTTAGTATATACTATATATACTATATAGCCCAACTCGCATTTTTTTATAAATTTCTCGCTTTTATTGCTTGAAAGTATGCAATATTGTTAAATTTCAGTCATGCTATTTCGCAGCTGAAACTAAAATGGTGCCAGATAGATTTTACATGTTTTTCACAATAATAACAGAGTACTCCTTTTGCGAATTTATTGCGCAAATATTTCAAACAAAATAATTTTACATGTAGTCTAACAGCATTTCGCACGAAATTGTGTACAGAGTATCAGACTTAAGTTTACAAAAATCAAAATTAAAGGGTATTCTATCAGTTAATGTAATTTTGATATATAATTCTTACAACTTGCTGCATTTTGGATATCGTAAGAGGCAAACGCTTGAAATTTTCAAAAAGACTAAAACTAAAAAATCTCAAAACAGAAAAACGCCAAAACAAAAAATCGCTAAGCAAAAAAATCGCCAAAAACCGAAAGAAATCGCCTGGAACGAAAGAAGGAGCCAAAACTAAAAAAACCCAAAATAAAAAATAGCCAAGACAAAAAACTCGCCAAAAACCGAAAAAATCGCCAAAGCAAAAAAATACCAAAATTAAAAAATCACTAAAAGGAATATAAATCGCTAGAAACTGGAAAAATTGCGAAAAACGCAAAAAAAAAACCAAAACTAAAAAATGCAAACAACCGAAGAAAAAATCCTAAAACGGAAAAAAGCGCCAAAAACCGAAAAAAATTTGACGGGTACTTGAGGCCCGTAAAATATTCGATTAAATAAACTAAAGTTCGTATAGTCTTACGCATGCTAAAATTATACTAGATACATGCACGACTACAACAAAATTACAACACCAAAAAACACGCATTTTGTTGGTACAAACAAACGTATAATTGTTAGAAACAGATGCCTTTTTTTTAAATAACAATAATAGGGTAACTAAAGTACAATTTCAGACGCGGCATTCATGAATGATTATAGTCATTCAGTGTTGCCAATAGGTGTGTAATTATACAGAGTGTGAAATTACTCTGATGTGTAGGCCATGTAATTTCATTAATGTGTAATCTGTGTGTAATTCTACTTTATGTTCTATTTTTATTTATTTTAGTTTTAATTTTAACTAGAGATGTGCAAATGTCGTGATTTTATCGTGAGTCAGGCGTGATTCACGCGATTCGTGATCAAATATTATAACTAATCACACGTGAGTGCGTGAGCGTGACTGAAAAAAATTTACTCGTGCGTGATCGTGCGTGAGCTTTTTTTAATAATCATGCAAGAATTCTCACGCTCTCACGAGATAACATTCCTGCATATTAATATTATTATATGTTAATATTAATATTATTATGTTAATATTAATATTATTAATATATTAGTATTAATATTATTAATATGTTAATAAATAATAAATGTATATATGCATATATATTCATACAGCTTTGTAAGTATGTATGTATGTATGTATGTTTTTTAGATACCCTGTAGGAAGTATCAATTGAGAAACACTACTGATTCAACAGTGCCTTTGTCGACAATACTACTGACGAATTGTACGCAGAAAATGTTTTTTGCTTTAGGGGCCGTCCATATACTACGTAACGCTGTAGGGGGGAGGGGTGGGAATCGAGTTTTGTTATGATTTGTTATGGTGAGGGTGGGGGGGAGTCTTTAAAAATGTTACGTAACAGAAAAATTTTAGAAATTTTTATGTTTTCTCATATAATATGCTTTTCTCATTTATTTGATTACCATTTATTTAATTGATCATACGTCTTACCTTCACATTTATATTATGTATGTATACATATGTACATACATATGTACATGTGCGGAATGTCAATTTTTGATATACGAGAAGTCGAATATTTAAAAGGATATCCGCGAATACGAATATTTAAAACGATATTAAATTAACTTTGCTTTATTTTAATTTACATTGCAAATTTTTCAAAAACACGAGCATACCTACATACATACATACATTTATACGTAGATATGTACATATGTATATGTAAGAACCTATTTTTCAACCCAAAAAACATGCAAATTATATTATAAATAATATACTTTTTCGTTAGCGTGCGTGATCGTGATAAGTTGATGATTAAAAATATTTTATTCGTAAGCGTGCGTGATCGTGAAAATTTTCAAAATCATTCGTGCGTGAAAGTGCGTGAGTAAAATATTTTTCTGCGTGAGCGTACGTGTCGTGAGTCAGTTAACTCTCACGTGCACATCTCTAATTTTAACCTACCTATGTACTTTCCTTCAATGTGTAATTGGAAACACATCCATTTGTAAACTCAATGGCAACACTGTAATCATTTTATTCACAGCACATACACTAACATTTTTGCAGCTTGTAAACAAAGTTTGACAACTATTCGTAGTGTTTACAATAACAGGCTGGGCTTGCTATAATTGTATCATGGTCTTACGTATGCAGTGGCCGTTTGAATGCCTTCGTGTGCGAGTCAAAGTCGCACTCTACTGAATTTATTACATTTTGCATACATTAGGCTGTCACAACTTTTCTTCAGGCATACCAGTAAATCATTTTTAGGGTTCTATACACCAAAGGTGAAAAGGAACCCTATTGTTTTCGCTACGCTGTCCGTCTGTCCGTCACACGGTATTTTATCAGGAACCGTAAGAGCTACGGACCTGAAATTTTGCAGAGTATGTAGAACCTTGGCCGCTACAACAACAAATACATGAGAATTAAAAATTAAAGGGTGTTCCAAAACGAGCAACGAAAAATGTTAAAATCCCATGTAATATACATACAATTGTATGAACATATGTATGTATATTGAAACTTGAAATTTGTAAAATTATTGTATTTTTATACAGACCACAACAATTAACACTAAAATTAAAAAAAAATTAAATTAAAGGGTGGTCCATCAGTTAATGCAATTTTGACTATGTAATTTTGACAATTTGCTATATCTTGGAAACCGTAAGAGGCAAACACTTGAAATTTTCAAAAACGGTAAAACTAAAAAAACCGAAAATTATAAAATCGCCAAACCAAAAAAATATCTGCAAAAATTAAAAATAAATCGCCAAATTCGAAAAAAACGCCAAAAATCGAAAAAAAAGTCGCCAAAACACGAAAATGTCGCCAAAACTAAAAAAAAATTTCATATAAAAAAAATCGCAAAAATTAAAAAAATCGCCAAAAATATAAAAAAAAATCGCCAAAATGAAAAAACGCCAAAAACCGAAAAAAAATCGCCAAAACAAGAAAGTAAAGTCTCAAAAATAAAAAAAAAGAGCCAAGACTTAAAAAAATCGCCAAAACCGAAAAAACGCAAAAAACGCCAAAACAAAAAAAAAACCGAAAAGAAAGAAAAACGAAAAAAATGCCAAAACTATATATTATATAGGATGAAGTTTGTATTAAATTACATATCTAGTGTTCGTACGGAACACTTCGTGCGCGAGTCAGAGTCGCACTTTACTGAATGTTTTCCCTTGCAGTGTTCTCATTTGCTTAAATGCGAATGCATAGATTCAATAGGTTAAAGAAACTAAATCAAATTTGTTTTTGTTTCCAATGATAACATCCGATCGAAACGCTCGTTCGCATTGAGAAGAAGAGGCCAAAACTATTAAAACTTATACTCTGTTTCTACAACTCAGGCAGGCAACTTGTCTAGAAAATTCGTATGAAAATCACTAAAAAACAATTAGTGGTTTTCTTATAGATTTTCTACTCAAGTCGACCGTCCATGTTGTGGAAACAGGGCGTTAAATTTTATTTTATTAAAAATGTATTCTTTTGTTTAAATAAAGTTCTTAATTATAAAAAATGGCTTGTTTTTATGGTTAAGCAATTGTCTATATGAATTTCGTTCCCGCTTTTGGAACTCGTCAGTAGACTTCATAAAATGTATATAAATTGCTTAACCATAAAAACAAACAAATTTTTGAAATTAAATAAAGACATTATGTCAAATAAATATACTTCAGTTCTTAATTATACGTAAATAAAAAAAAATTAAATTTTTAAATACCCAAAAAAATTGTGACAGCGGTGGGATTCGAACCCACGTCCTTTCGGACTGGTGCCTAAAACCAGCGCCTTAGACCGCTCGGCCACGCTGCCCCATGAGGAATGAAGGCTAAAAGCTACATTTAAGTTTGCGAGTCTGGTGCAAAATAAATTTTTATTATATTTTTCCTTGACTTTTTAGAACAATCACACATTCATTTTTTGAACTATGTTTTTTGTAACAATAAAATGATTGAATTAAATACATTTTGTCTACACTTATGTTCGAGATATACCCACATTGTAACGGCCTTATTTATAAAAATTATTAAGGCTTTATAGACCCTTAATAAGAAAAATTTTGTAGGAAAATTTGTTTTAAAAACAGTTTATAAAGCCTTCACAATTTTTATAAATGAGTTCAATAAGTTTTTCAGTCTAAAAAATATTCTCATGGAAAAATCAAACAAATTTATTGTTTCATAAAACCATTTGCAAACATTAACTGCCTGGCTCATGATATCGACAAGAAATTTTCTTTCGCTTATTTATATTGAAAACAAAAACAAATTTTCTTATTTTTCAATATAAGTAAGCGAAAGAAAATTTCTTGTCGACATCGTGAGCCAGACAGTAATATTGCTATAAATTTTGATTTTGTCATAAAGTTCACAATACGGGTGTTAATTTTTAAAAAGTTAATCCTGGGGGCATACATACATTACATACGTGATCGTATCGGCAATCGTACGAAAACAAATTAAGTAATACGTCATTCGTAAAGGGTGTTTTTTATTGAGGTATAGAACTTTAAGTTGGCATCACTTTTTTAACTGGCGGCGATTTTGTCAGCTGTCAAGTGATTAATATTTAGTTTGGTTTGCCATTTCATCATGAACAGGTTGACAAAAAAACAACGCTTGCAAATCGTGCAAATTTATTTCGAAAATAATGGTTCAGTTCGCGAAGTTTACCGCAAGCTCCGTCCATTTTATGGTCGACATAATCGTCCATCAGAGCAATTAATTCGGTTAACCATGGATCGTTTTCGCACTACGTTTACTCTATGTGATAATACGCATCCGCAGAGACGTCGAACAGTGCGCACCGAAGAAACAATTGCCGCTGTAGAGCAAAGTGTTGAAGAGGACCCGAATGAATCGATTCGCCACCGTGCACAGCAATTGGAGCCGACTAACCGACTATTTTGTTCCCGAATTGGATGGCATGAATGTGGATGAGTTGTGGTTCCAACAAGACGGCGCTTCATGCCACACAGCGCACGTCACAATCGATTTATTGAAGGAAACATTCGATGAGCGCATAATTTCGCGGAATGGACCTGTCAATTGGCCACCAAGATCGTGTGATTTGACACCATTGGATTATTTTCTTTGGGGATATGTGAAGTCGCTCGTCTACGCCAACAAACCAGAAACGTTAGGGGACTTGGAAGCCAACATTCGTGGCGTTATTGCCAACATACGGCCCCATATGCTCGAAAAAGTGGTTGAAAATTGGACCTGTAGAATTGGCTTTATTCGAGCCAGCCGCGGCGGCCACATGCCCGAAATCATATTTAAACATTAATGGCATAAAATTATCCTTCCAATAAAGCCAAATTGATGGACATTAAAACGATTTTCTTGTGTTTTATTTCAATTCGAAGTTCTATACCTCTAAAAAAACACCCTATATAAACTGAATGGGATTTCTATACGTTCACGTATGTCATAATCCGAAAATGGTGTTTTTACGTGACGAGTTGTACGTTCACGGATGTGACGATTTGCCCCCTGATTAATATGATTTAAACATGTGTGTGCTACTAAAATATTAAAAATTATTATTGAGTGAAGATAACACTAAAATGCTGATAAGAAAATTAGTATTTTTTTAAGTAAACAGTAATATGACTGAATTTTTTATTAGGGGAAAAATATTCCAAGTCAATTTTGAGTTTTCGCAAATTTTAAACAATACGAGTAGTAAACTTTGCTATTATGCACGAGTTGTTATTGCGATTGCTACCGAATTCTTAAAATTTCTTAGAATTTTAGCGATTTTTAATAGAAATTATGTCTGGATTAAAATTTTACAAATTTTTCCCAAATTCTTATATTTTTTATTTTTATTGAGAAAATTAAAATTTAAGATTTTTCCAAGCTTTTGCGAATTTTCATAATATTTTGCGATTTCTCCCGAATTAATGACTTAAATTTAAAGTTTTACAGAATTTAATACATTTTAGTTTAGGGCTTGTTTCTAATATTGCAAATTTTAAAAATTTTTATCGATATACAGAAAAAAAATTGTCCTGCGATAAGCACGTTTAATTTAAAATTAAGAAAAAAAAACCAATTAAAAATGTAATTGATTTTTTGTTTAAAAAATTTTATTTTAATCAAAAGTTTCATTGACTCAATCAAACTTTTAATTGAAAAGTTTAATTGACTCAATAAAACTTTTAATTGATTTTTTTGTTTCTTTTCTCAGTTGAACTTGTTCATCATAGAAAAAAAAATTGTCTGTGTAGATGTGAATTATTTAAAATTTCTGTTTTTTTTTACAGTTTAAGAGAGTTTTAATAAATTTCAAGACTTGCTAGCGATTCTTTCATTTATTTTTATTGCAAGTACATAATCATACTTTTTTTGGTGTGAATATACCTACATACATACATATATACATACATACATACATACATATATACACCACTAAGCACATAAAAAATTACTACATAACTAAATACTTCCCATCAAATTTATTTAACAAGCCAACACTTTCCAAGAATCTTTTTACCTACACACACCCATTAACATTTTTCTTAACTCCCACATTCCTCCACATTTACCTTAAATGTCATTGTTAATAAATAAGAGTAGTTCAAGACGTTTACACAAATTCGTTACGAACAATTAATTAAAATGGTTCAAGGAAAATAAAACAAAAAATAAAAAAACCACTACATATTTGCCACGAACATGTTCTGTGCGAAAAGGTCTTTTACCTGTAAATCAACAATTTAAACATAACAAGGATACAATAAGTATATTCACAAGGGACTTACTAAATGTTGTATCGATGCGTCAAAGTTTTATAAAAATTAGTTATTCCTTATTTATTTTTAAAAATATGTGACAAAATAATTTGAGAAGAAAAATATATAAAAAAATTATTTACTTTAGCACATACAATCGATACAACATTTAAAGGTCCCTTGTGAGTGCACTTAATGCTGCAAACTCAAATAAGTCATATTGTTCCCTCTTCAATTTTTGTTGCTGCAAGTCTCAGCTTGTGGGAGAGAGAAAAAGAGGAGGAGGAAAGATGAAGTGTGAGGGATACAGACGTTATTGTACTGAAAGTTATTTCAATTCGCTTTTGTTTTATGCAATAATCACTTGAGTCGACTTAAGAAAATTCAGTAGTAGTATCTTAAATATCTAAGGAATCACACAAAAGTAGAATTAGGCATTAAAAACGCTGCTTTTCTTTAGGTCGGGTTTACATCTGTGTGCCATGTGCCACACAAGCGTAAAAAAAGCGAAACAACTAATTACTAATGAAAAACTGAAATTGTTTAAATCAATCAGTTTTTCAGTTTAAAATTTTTAAACGCACTAATAATCCCAAAGTAATATTTTACTTATTAAGTAAAATATTTTTTTATTAAAAATACATTGAAATTGATTATTGAGGGGTTTAGCTGGATCCTATGCGCATTTCACTGTTGCTAATGCAGATCATCAGGGAACCTTTACCCAAAGCTTCTTAGAACAACTAGAGTTACAGTTTTTCATTAGTAAATAGTTGGTTATGCTTTTTTGGGCTAATGACATACAAGAAATGCCAGATGTAAGCTCAGCCTAAGTCAACATAAGCTATTATTACAAATGGCCATGGATATATTGATCAAATTAAAAGCATAGGGCCTCCATAAAATTTTTAAATCGTGTCTGTCACGACTTTCGAACGTTTTCAATTAGAATGAAAATTTCCGAATCGCAAAAAAAAAGATTGTGATTGTGGGCATGTTTTTCATGTCCCCTTTTCTATGTATTAAAACCAAATATATATTGGTTTAAATTTCCGAATTAGGTAGATGATATATCAAGCCTAATTTTAAAAAAGATTTCGTTTAAATTAGATTAATTTTAATGTGGAAAAAGGCGATTCTAATTATTTACTTTCACATTGCTTGGTGCAGTCGAAAGTAAAACGAAAAAATTATTTGGAAGTGAATGTCAGGACACCAAAATATGCGGAAAAGATTCACTTTCACACGGATGTGAAGGTCATGACAGACACGATAGTGTTATTATCGACTGCCATCGCTTTGACTTCACTTCAGCTCTTAGTCATTCATGGTGACAATATCTGGGTCAATCTGTCTTCTCCACGTGTAATCAGGAGAAGACTCCTTTTATTTACTGTAGGTTCTATTCTATCGCAATTCTTGTGATGTAGCTATGCGGACCACATTGGGCGCGAATGTGCAATGGCAATTTACACTTTTTTTTTGCTCCTTCCTATAGCCAAACGAGAACGGCAAGACTGTTTTAAATTTAGAAATGGTAAAGTTTAATGAATTTTCTCGTTTAACTGAAATTATTAACTTGTATAAAATCTTTTAATCAAACGAAATTATTTCAAATTATAATTTTAATCGAATAAATTTTTTAATCGAACAAAATTATTCGGATTAAATATTTTTATTCCACAAAATTTTTATTTAAAAAATATTTTCTATTTAATAAAATTATAGTTTGAAATAAATTATTCCAAAAAAATATTATTTAATCGAATAAAGTTGTTTGCTCCTTCCTATAAATGACAATGACAAGACTGTTGTAAATTTAGAAATGGAAAAATTTTATTAATTTTCTCGTTCGACTGAATTTGTGAACTCTCATAAAAGTTTTTAATAAACGAAATTTTTTCAAATTAATCGAACAAAATAAATCGAATAAGTTTTTTTTATTTAAATGCTATTTTCAATTTGAATAAAATTATAATTTGATATAAATTATTCTAAAAAAAATATTATTTAATCGAATAAATTTGTTTGCTCTTTGCATTTAATTCATTTTTTCGTTCGACTAAAATTGTTAACTCACATAAAAGTTTTTAATCAAACGAAATTTTTTGAAATAATATTTTTTATCGAATAAATTTTTTAATCGAATAAAATTCAGATAATAATTTATTCCGCTAAATTTTTATTTAAAAAATATTTTCTATTTCATAAAATTATAATTTGAAATAAATTACTCGAAAAAAATGTATTATTTAATCGAATAAATTTTTTTCTCCTTCTTATGGCCAAACGACAATGGCAAGACTGTTGTAAATTTAGAAATGGTAAAATTTAATGAATTTTCTCGTTCGACTGAAATTGTTAAATCGCAAAAACGTTTTTAATTAAACGAAATTTTTTCAACAAATATTTTTAATCGAATTAAATTTTTTAATCAAAGAAAATTAATCGGATAAAATTTTTTTATTTAAATAATATTTTCTACTTGATTAAAATCATAATTTTAAATGAATTATTTGAAAATAAATATTATTTAATCGAATAAACTTTTTTGCATCTTTCTATAGCCAAACGACAATAGCAAGAATTTTGTAAATTTAGAAATGGTAAAATTTAACGAATTTTCTCGTTCGACTGAAATTACAACTTCGCATAAAAGTTTTAAATTACACGAAATTTTTTCAACGAATATTTTTTATCGAATAAATTTTTTAATCGAACAAAATTATTCTGATAAAATTTTTTATTTTAGTAATTTTTTTTTTAAATGCTATTTTTGAAATAAATTATTCGAAAAAAGAATTATTATTTAATCGAATATTTTTTTTGCTTCTTCCTATAGGCAAACGACAATGGCAAGACTGTTGTAAGTTTAGAAATGGTAAAATTTAATGAATTTTCTAGTTCGACTGAAATTTTTAACTCGCATAAAAGTTTTTACTCAAACGAAATTTTTTCAAACTATATTTTTAATCGAATAAATTTTTTAGTCGAACAAAATTTTTCGGAAAAATTTTTTTTATTCCACTAAGTTTTTATTTAAAACATATTTTCTTTTTGGATAAAATTATAATTTGAAATAAACTGTTTGAAAAAATATATAATTTAACCGAATAATTTGTTTTTTAACAACAAAAACATTTTTTGACTATTTGAATGAAGTTTTAAATCGAACTAAATTATTCGGAAAAAACTTTTATTTTAACCATAGCTGTTAAGTAATGATTAGTAATCGTAATGATTACTAATTTGATTACTTTTTTTTAAAGGTGAAGTAATGATTAAATTACGATTATATTCAGTTTCGCACTTAGTAATCGTGATTACGATTACTAATAATGAAAAAGTAATCTGAATTACTTGAAATTACTACAAAATAATCAAAAAGAATCAAAAGTATTAAAAAAATAATCCAATTACTTCTAAGGATTACTTTTAATTCTTTTTGATTATTTATTAAATTTATTGCATTTCACTTATATTAAAATTTAAAATATTTAATAATTTGACAAATGAGCAAAATTTTGAGGAAAGCTTGAAAGATATCTCTTGATACATTTTTATACTCTTGCAAAAAATTGGCGTGTATATGTTTTTTTTTTTTGTGATTTTCAAAAACATTTTTTGTGGATTCTCAAATCAATTTTTAAAAGTCTGTGAATAAGATAAGAAGCTTGTGGCTGTTCAAATTGTGTGGTTTGAAGTCTACTGACATTTTGTCGAAGCGACTATGAAATGCATACAGACACTGCTTAACCACCAGCAAAATATGTCACTTTATGTTTTTCTTTATATTTTTTTTTTCAGATTGATATTTTTAATGTTGTTATATAAACGAATATGTTAAGAATTTCTTAAACAAAAAATATCTAATTATATAAATTTCTTTAGAACTTTTTCAAAATAAAGTAATCTTAATTCAGAATGTTTGAAGATAATCAAAAAGAATGAAAAGTAATCTTTGAAAGTAATCGGATTACTTTTTGATTTTTTTTTATTGTTTTAGATTATTTTGTAGTAATTTCAAGTAATTCAGATTACTTTTCGATTTTAGTAATCGAATCAATTATTTATCAGCAATTCTTTTGAAAGCAATTATATAATCATTACAATTCTTTTTAAAATGTAATCTAATTGATTACTAATCGTAATCGTAATTTAACAGTTCTGATTTTAACAAAGTTTCAGGAGTACAGATTAAATTTTCAGCATTTTTTTACATAAATAATATGATTAATTCCAATTAAAGTGTACATATTTCAATTAAATATTTTTTTTTTTAATAATATTTCATGGTCGAATTAAATATTTGGATACAATTTTGTATTGGATTATTTTTTATAGTCTGCCTTATCGTTGTTGGCGTATTTCAAATAATACTACGACAGTTTGGTAATAGATTACAGAAAAAACTGTTGAAGGCATCTTACATCTATTACAAAAACACATCGTAATCGAAGTCGAAATATGCAAACCCCGATAAAGAAAATATTTTTTGACTCAAACAAAGTTATACGAATAAAATTTTAAATAACCAAGAAACCAAAAATTGTTGCAAAGATATGTAAATTAACTAACACAAGCATAATTAGTAAACAACAAATGACACTTGCAAGATATTTGTATATTTAGAAATAGTAAAATTCAGCTTTCCATACAAAAAAAAAAGCTTTCAGTAAATTGTAATACGATGAATCAAAACAATTCACATATTCTATTTGCACTGAAAACTGAGTATATAAAGCAGAAATCTATATGAACTGAAACCACACAAAGTGTACCACACACAAAAAGAACGCTGATGATTAAGGTGTGGCAACCTTCGAAAATAGCTGATTGTTCCGTTCTCTTACTGTTTGTCTAAATATATACATTTAACTTTGGTGTTATTTGTTCATTAATAATTATCACATGTAATTTGGCTTAAAGAGCGATGCGAACTTTAGCCTAATCAAATCATAAACATACCTAATGACTTCTTTCGTCATGAAGCGTTTTCCAAGGCCGGACGTTGTATTGTGCAACGTTTTCTAACAATGCTAAGACCGCAAAAAACATTTAATTTAAAAATCAAAACAAAAAGACCAAACTGCTGCCTTTTGCAGAAACTTTTCCTTACTTCCTTATATGTATATTTGTCAAGTCTGTGTATTTTATTTATTTTATTTATTTTATAGAGCGTCTTTTTGTCTTGCTTTCATTTGAACCCCATAAAGTTATTGTCGCCATAACAATCAACAAAAATATGTCAGTGTCAGGTTGTGCATTTTTTTCTTCTACGAAATCAAGTGAACGACTATTTAATGTGTGACAAACAATAAATATACATATAAACCAAACAAATAAAAAAAAATAGTTGCAAAAATATTTGTTTTACTTTTTATTGGTCTGATGAAAATTGTAAAAAGTTGTTTAGTATTTTGCGGTACTTTTTTGTCCTTTTCTTTTAGAAACTTGACCAAAATTTATAGAACTGCCAAACAAACAGCCATTAAAAGTTGTAGGTGTCCAAAGAAAATTATTCTGCAGTAATGAATTCTGCAAAAGGTAAAAAATTAAAATAACAATATGTAATAAATTATTTATATTTACTTATTTGACCTTTGAATAGGCTAGCGAAATATCGTGTAAGAGTTAAAGAAAAATTTTAAAAAACTAAAACCCAATTGAGAACTTGCTGCTTTTTTTTTAAATCCAGTTGACTATGGCACAATAGAGATGGAGCTTCACCAACAACAAACAAAAAATTTTATTTCTATATTTATGATTTGATAAGGCTAAAGTTCGTATCGCTTTGTAAGCTAAATTACATGTGATAATTATTAATGAACAAATAACACCAAAGTTAGTTGTAATTATTCTGACAAACATGTAGTATAACGGAACAACAAGCTGTTTTCGAAGGTTGCCCTGACCTTCATCATCAGCGTTCGTCTTTTGTTTGGTTCACTTTGTGTGATGTCAGTTGATGTAGATTTCTACTTTATATACGCAACTTTTATTGCAAATCAAATATGTGAATTGTTTTGATTCATGGTATTTTAATTTGCTGAAAGCTTTTTTGTAATGAAAGCTCAATTTTACCGTGTCTAAATTTACAACTATCTTGTCATTGTCATTTGTTCTTTACTAATTATGCACATGTAAGTTATTTTGTTTATTTTGGTTCTAATTGAGACAAGCTTTTTTGGTTTGTTACTATTAAGTATATTTTTAATTAATTAAAGCTTTCAGTTAATTATAATATGATTAATTTTAATTTAATTAATTTTTCGTACAAAGCGATACGAACTTTAGCCTTATCAAATCATATATATAGATAAAAACCTAATATTAATTTCCAAAAAAAAATCCGGCTCTTCTCGCGGACCCCTGGGAAAGTTGCTACGGACCTCAAAGTGTCTGTGGAGCTCCGTTTAGTAGCCACTGTCTTAAATTACTTTTGTAAATATGTCCATATACATATCGCTCATTTACTCAAATCACTTTATAACTCCAAAAAAAATTGCTTACCAGAAAACGAGTTTAAGGTTTACAAACAATTTAGTGTAAAAAGAAAATTTTATTTTGCTTTCAAGATTTAAGTAAACAAAACATTTGTATGAAATTTTTACAAAATATGAAGAGCAATATGAGGATTAATTCTAACTCATTAACTTAAAAATTTAATTTTTTGTATTTATGACGTTGTTTGAGTAAATGAGCGATATGTTCACATTACTTCCGTAATACACACAATAGCCTGTGAAACAGTGAACGAACATTTTATTCATTAGGTATTAGCTAGTTATCTTTGAAAAATTATTATCGGGTTATTTTTTAATACTTAAAAGTTTTTTTTTAATTCTTGGATGCTCACTACAAATCCCGACATTTCAAGAATTCAGTTTCTTCCTTTAAAAAAAGAGCTTTTGTACTTTCACACCGACGACAGGACAACAGCCAATCAGATCTCGGCGGTAACAATGCTAGCTCTTACTTTGCAAGGACACAAGAACAAATTTAAGAGCTTTCCAAGCTTTTCACCTCAAATACAAATATCAGAAAATGTGTATTTGAACGTAGCTGTTTTAAGGCGATATTTATATTGTCATTGGCAATTTTATTCATACTATTTTTGATACAAAGTCGTACATATGTATGTTCATATTTATACACACATATTTTTATATATAGTTCCGCCTTAATTCCCTCTTCTCATGTAAAAGCATTGCTTTGTGCGAAGTAATTATAACGCATTTTAGTAATTAGTTTTTAAAAATAAGTTCATTGTTAACAATGAACTTATTTCAGTCTTTTTTTTTCTTTTCTTTTAAATTAAACAAATGTTTTTTGTTTCGTTTTAACGCTAAATGGCACTAACATTAAATGAAAGAAAAAATCAATTTTTATAATCCATTTAAAGGTAACACAAAAAAAACAACTAGACTAACTGTATAAACTTTTTTGCCATACAAAGTTTGTTGTACATTGGTCAACATGCTGTAATAACTACAACGACAACAACAACAATAATTACACAAATAAAAACAAAGAAATAACACTGTTGCTGTCAGTTAGTCAGCTGCCAGCAGAAAAATAAAAGAAATTTTTGGAAAAATAATAAATAAAAAAGTGAACGTTACGACCAGTGTCTAACCTTAAATAATTTAAGGGCCAACTAACACGAAGTCAAAAACCGACATACAGACATAGAAAATGTACTCGTACATCTGTATGTTTGTTTGTTTGTCTGATGGACATAGTGACTGATTGCCAAACATAAATAATTTATAAAAAAAAAAACAAACGAAAAATAGAAAATAGAACAGTGAATTGACGGACTGTTTGTATAGAATAGAAAAGAATTTTATAAAATTACAATTGAACTAAAATAAAAGCAAACATACATACATATATACATACATACATACATATATACCAGTAAAAGTGGTATACGAATATTAGCACCAACACAATCATAATTAGCTACTTATACAAACAAATTAAAACAAAGAAACGGCATACAAAAAAAGATATATAAAGCAAAAGACAAGGTAAAATAACATATTTATAAAGGTTTTAACAACACAACACACAATGAATAAAGGACACTGTGAATGTAAAGGAATGAATTCTTCACACTTTCAGCATTATTTTTTTTAAGAAAAAATTATAATTAGTGTTTTTTTATGGGAATTGTTACAATTTAAGTTTAAAATTTTTAAACGCACTAATAATCCCAAATTAATATTTTACTTATTAAGTAAAATATTTTTTATAAAAAATACATTGAAATTGATTATTGAGGGGTTTAGCTGGATCCTATGCGCATTTCACTGTTGCTAATGCAGATCATCAGGGAACCTTTACTCAAAGTTTCTTGGAACAACTAGAGTTATTATATTATAAACAGACAAAACTATTAAATGCTTTATTTCGGACAAGATAGATTTTAGGTATATACTTTTTCGAATAAAATATTTATTCGATTAATATTTTTTATTGGAATAAATACGCACATTCAATAAAACTCCCAACTAGAATAAAATTTTTAATACACATAAACAAAATTATTTTAAAAAAAAATATTTTATTCGAATAATTTTATTTTTTGCTCGGAAGTTGTTCGAATAAAATTTCTTTTTGCCATTAACTTATTAATTAAATGATATTTAAAAAAATAAATATTTTATTCTAATAATTTACTCGCAACATTTTTTATTCGAATAAAATTATTTTAAGAAAATTTTCTTGCTCAAATGATTTTTTATTTGATCAATATTTTTACTCCAGTTTAAATTAGCTCGAACTAAATTACCTATTCGAATAAGATATTTATCGAAAAAAATTTCTAATTATTAAAATTTTTTTTTTCTAATAATATATTTTAATTGTATAAAATCTTTGAGTAACATGATTTTTTTATACATTAAAGTGGTGAGAAAACGTTGATTCCATTATTCAGAAGAAAAATGTTTCAAATTTTATTTACTCTTGAGCTCGAAGAATTTACGACCGCAGTAGTTACAAGTATTTGATGCAATATTCATTCATTCGGGACTCATAAATTTAGAAGTCAATTTACTATTTTAAGGTTTATGGAGTTAACGCAACTTTTTTATTAAATAATAAAATACTTTATAAAATACTAGCTGAGCCCGGCAAACGTTGTATTACCCTCAATTATGTAAAAAAAAAATTAACTACAAATTGCTTCACACGGTGATCACTTGTTTGATCAGAAACAAAACAAAAACCTTCCGGGTAGTGACCCGAACCTGTGTGAAAAATTTCGGCCCCACAGCTCTTATATTTCCGGAGATCGTGCGTTAGGAACAAACACACACTACGATTTTATAAATATAGATATTTTTTATTCCAACAAATGTTTGTTTTTTCTCGAACAAAGTTATTCGAATGAAACTTTGTTCTAGTAATTTTTTATTAAAATGATATTTTTACTCGAACAATGTTATAAGTCGCACTAAATTGTTCGAAAAAAAAATTTAATCGAATAAAGTTTTTGGAGTAAAATTTTTTAAACTTAGCAAATTTTTTATTTGAATAATATTTTTTATTCCAATTGAAGCTCAAACTAATTTATTTAATCGAATAAGACTGTTTATTCGAATTATATTATATATTCGAATAAAATTTTGTATTATTAAAAATATTTGTTTTTCGAATAATACATTTTATTTGAATACAACTTTTCCCTACCAACAGAATTTTCTTATGCATTCCACTGGTGAGATAATGCCTAGAATCCATTCGATTATTCAAAAAAAATGTATATAGTCGATAACATAACACAAAATTTTCTTGAAATAATAAACACATAAGTAAATAAACTAACGGCCTGTGCCACGATGTCACTAGAAATCGTTCGATCGAGTACTTATACTGAAAACAATAAAAAAATTTCTAACGTTATTGTTGTTTGCAATACAAGTTGCCGATCGAACGGTTTCTGGTGACATCGCGGGACAGGCCGTAAAACCCCAAAAACAAAAACTTCCCACTAAAAAAATTTATTGGAGTAAAGTTTTTTATTCGAATTAGTTTTCTAATTTCCGAACTTTAACGAAATTTTTTGATAAAATTAATTTCATCAACCATTCAACAATTTTCGTGGTGGGCGTTGTTTACTTCAACTACATTTTGGTAACAGATTTAGGAAAATAAATTTGCAGTTTTATTTAATCTACTACAAAATTGTCGCAGTCAAAGTCGAAAGGGGAAATATTTTTTAGTCGAATAAATTTTTTGATTCGAACAAAATTATATATTCGAAAAAAATATTTTTATTCGAATAAAATTTGCAGTAAATTGTTCATAATTTAGTAATTTTATTACAATCTTAAATTAATTTCAAATTGAATTATTCATTCGAATAAGATTTTTATTCGAATAAAATTATTTATTCGACTGCATTTTTTTTTTTTTTGTGATAAAAAATAATTTTTTGTTAATAATAAATATTTTTTTTAATACAATATAAATTTATTTCAAATTGAATTATTCATTCGAATAAGGGTTTTATTCTATTCGAATAAAATTATTTATTCGACTATTTTTTTTTTTGTTTTGATAAAAAACAATTTTTTGTTAATAATAAATTTTTTTTTATTACGGTATAAATTTAATTCAAATTAAATTATTCATTCGAATAAGATTTTTATTCGAATAAAATTATTTATTCGACTGCATTTTTTTTTTTTTTTTTTTTTGTGATAAAAAATAATTTTTTGTTAATAATAAATATTTTTTTTAATACAATATAAATTTATTTCAAATTGAATTATTCATTCGAATAAGGGTTTTATTCTATTCGAATAAAATTATTTATTCGACTATTTTTTTTTTGTTTTGATAAAAAACAATTTTTTGTTAATAATAAATTTTTTTTTTATTACAATATAAATTTAATTCAAATTGAATTATTAATTCGAATAAGATTTTTATTCGAATAAAATGATTTACTCGATTTTTTTTTTGTTTAGATAAAAAAAATAATTTTTTGTTCTTAATAATCTTTGACTAAGAACAAATTTTTTTCTATATTTCAGTAGTGAGAAAACGTTTGAAATTCATTCAATTATTCATTTAAAAAACAGTGTAACTTTTATTTACTTTTGAGCCTCGAACACCTTATAACTCTAGTTGTTATTAGACTGATAAATTTAAAAATTTTTGCATACATACTTTCCGATATTTACACGTTGTATGCAACAAATTGCAAGAAAAATTTCATAGTATAAATTTGTATGTATGTAGTTTATACTTTCACAAATAGAAATCGGTGAAAAAGTTTAGTGATTTTTATGAAAACTCTTGACGCAAGTGTGTAATGTGAAAAAGAAATTAACTGCCAGTGCATAGAAGCCATGTGAAAATTCTCGTCTGCCTATTTATATTGAAAACAAAAACAAAGCACTCAAAATTTGTTTTTGTTTTCATTATAAATAGACAGCCGAGAATTTTTATGTGACTTCTATAAACTGGCAGTAAATTAAAAATTTTTTATTTTTGTTTTCATAAAAACTTTCTTGAAATATCACTTTTGTTATTGCCTACAATTCTATACACAGAAAAACTTCTTCTCCTATTCACACCTTAACTTGAAAAAAATCAACAAAAAACTATTAAGCTGGTGAGGCCTATATTGTCTTATGTCAATAAAAACTCAATTTTTATTACATATTTTCCCGACCTTTCGTGAATTTTATGTTCACTTCTTCAGGGGAATTTGTCTGTTTTATTCAAATTTAAAAATTAACATCAAAAGTGTATAGAAAATAATGTACATAATAAGATAAACTTACTAACAATCGAGTTGTGTTGTTATTAAAACATCAAAAATAAAGAATATACAAGTTTACTTGAACTAAAAATTACAATATTAAGAAAGATGGCTTTAGCTGTTCCTTATTATCAACACAGTAAATGGCGCTTTTCATTATTTTCTGTTGTATTCTTAAGCTTTCTGTTGTGTAACGTTTTCTTGTATTGTTTTCTACATTTAGAATTTCAATATTGTCAAAATCAGGTGCATGATTAGTTTCTATTATATGTTTAGATAATGCCGTGCTTTCTTTGTCTGCTTTATGCTCTTTCATTCTAACTAGTTGCTAAATTTCTTTTTGTGGTGCCAATATAGACAAGATCACAGCTGTTTGCATTATCTCCTTTACATGGTATTTCATACACGACATTATTTTGCTGTAGTTTGTCAACTGGTGTTTTTGTGTTAGTGAAAATGGTACTCAATGTTTTATTAGCTTTATATGCTAAGGCAGTGTTGTTGTTGTTTATTGTATATTTTATATTTCTATTATCAGTTAAGCCTGGTATGTATTTGACGCTGTAGTACTGTTTATTATCATTAGGGTTACCATTGCTATTGTTTTGTGAGTGTTTGTGGGAATTTATAAGAGTTTTTATTAAATATGGGGGGAAACTATTATCTATTAATATTTTAGTGATTTTTTGTATGTTACGTGGGTGAAATTGTTCGTCACTAATATCCAAGACTCTATGTATGAGATTTCTTGCGGTATTGATTATTTGGAACTTCGGTTGAGTTGCATTAAAGTTTATAATTCTTCCTGATGAAGTATTTTTTGTGTACCAATCAAATAATATTTTATTGTCCAATCTGTGTAGTGTGGTGTCAAGATACGAAATTTTCCTTTCCTTTTCTATTTCTATAGTAAACTTAATTTCAGGATGATATGAATTTAATGAGTTCAAAATCTCGTTTTTGTTATTGATGTTGATCACCGCCAAAATATCGTCTACGTATTTAGTTACGTATTTTATGTAAATATTTTTGCTACTTAGCTCGGCTATTGCTTTGTCCAATAAATTGTTTAAAACGATGTCAGCAATAGTTGGAGAGAGGGGATTCCCCATGGGCATACCAAAAATTTGATTGTATATATTGTTGTTGTAAACAAAATAATTGTTGTCGTAGAGGCAAAATTTGAGCATATCAAGAAATTTCGGTTTTGGTAGTAATATAGGCCTCACCAGCTAAATAATTAAAAGGAATTCAATTCACAACAAATTTGATTTGGCCAAAAATAAAAAAAACAACAAAAACTATTAAAAATTTAATTGTGTTAAATAAAATTTTTTATTAAAAAAAAATTAAACAAAAGTTTAATTAACTCAATTAAATTTTTAACTAAGCTCTTAATCAACTAAATAATTTAAACAAAAGTTGAATGCCCTAATTCTGTTTGACGATTGTGTCGTCTAGTCTTTGGACGGAAAAAACACACAGTTCTTTAAAACAATTATTATTTATTGCTTATGCTAGAAGGTTCGTGTATTTGCTTTATGATTTTGTTCCAAACATTATTTCCAACACATATTTTTTTATATAATTTTCAAACCATTGTATAATATATATATTGTTACGTTTTTCTCTCTATAAAAACGCTTTTCCGTAGATCCGAAGATTTGCAAATAAATACAAGAGCCGAGTGTAGTAATTAGGGTTAAGAATGATACAAGTTTTATTTACAAATACACTTATACTAAATTACTCAAGAGCTTAAATACACTAATACAACTTAAACTAATAAATTACACACAAATATTCACAACTGGTTACCACTACGCCTTCCTCGCTGTAGTTTACACACGTCTCTTATCTGGCTGCGCAAGTATTCACGTGACACCTCTCTGTCTGCTGCCGTCACTTACGAGACTCTCTCTGCCGTCACTCACAGTTGATACACCAATACCTCTTTGTCTGTTGCTTGTCACACACGGCACTCACTCTGCCGACACTCACAGTTGATACACCAATAAAGACTCACTGGCTTTACTTACACCCTTATACACGTCTATTCGCTGCGCTGTTTCCCTTTACTCCAGTCGACACGATAGACTCCACAATAATCTCAATTGCACGACAGACTATTATTAATTCACAACTTAATTATCAACTGACTTGTTTACTTGCAAATGACTGACTTGTTCGCGACTGACTTGTTCGTAACTGACCCACAACTGCAACTAACTAACTCATTGGCTGCGTCACCGCTTTTTATACTCCACACAAATACCACCAGAAGTTTCAAGCAATGTCTAGACGATCATTATCATCTTATATGCTGCCTAATTAAGTTCATGTGGTAACTATGTAGTTACATACATGTGTATATGCGTACGTGTGTACATCATTAACTAAGCAACACACGGTGGTTGTTTATCTTTTACTTTTTCATTTGAATTAGCATGTATGTATGTGTGTAAATATGTGAATCTTCTTAATAAGCAGACGCTTTTTGTTGTTGTTGCTTTTGCTTGTTTGCGTGTTACGCACGCTTATTTAGTTGTTTGCTACTATTCTAGATTATTCGTTAGATTGACCCTGTAGGAATATTTTCGCGTAGCAGTTACATTAACCCTGTTGGAATATTTTTGTGTAATGCTGCTTAAACCTGTCGACGGCTATTTTCGTAACAATATAATAAAGACAACAACCATTTTTGAAGAAAATAGGCCCAATTCATACGATGATTTAAAAATCTTTTTTTATTTTTGATTTTTTTTTAAAAGTTGCTTCCAAAAACATTTTACATTCGTACGAAGATTTTCCATGTTTCTAGTTTTTACTTTTTTTTTCTTCACAAATTGTATCAGTGTTACCAGTAGATTTTAAAAATACGTTTTTTCCTCTCCCTACATGTTAAAAAATTTCCCCCATACGAAAATCTACAAATTTTAATAATTTAATTCAAAGAAAGATAAATGAAAAACATTTAAGGCCTTAATGATCAAACAGAATTACGGCATAAACACATTTTCCATACAAATTGACAAAAAAAAGTAGCGCCAGAAAGCAGTCGAGAGATAGAATCTATTTTATTTTGACACCTTTTCTTCTTATCCACTCACATATAAATAAATATTCTCTCAGCAATGCTACCAAAGACAGGCCCTGCAACACCAAAATAATTAGATAAAAGTCTGTAATTTCAAGCAAAACTAATTTTGAGGCGGTTTATGAGCATAAATATATTTTTAGTATAGTTATGCACAAAAAATGCAATATGAGAATACAAAATTCCTACATTTTGGCCAAAATAAAATATTTTTCCGATATTCCCTACACTCATACATATATTAGTGACAAAAATACCTACAGGTAACACTGTTTTGTATTAAAAAAAAGCTGTTGTCACATTGAATGAAAAAATAAAATAAAGCAACATAAAAATATTAAAATATGTGTAAGGAAAATTTGAAAAAAAAACTCGTAGTACGGAAAATGTGATTTTTTCTACCCCTTTTGCTTTTCTATGCCGTTCACCTACAAACTCTAAAAATCGTGTTTCAAAAATTCATTGAAAAATCAACGTGTGAATTACGTGATAATTTAGGGAATTCAAGCAGAAGAACTCAAAAGTATTTTCAAACAAAAACGTCCAAGATCTTCTTACTGAATTACTGAATTACTTAAATGAAGTTTTTAATTAATTTCCATTTTTAATTTATTCTTTGCTTTTATTTAATTAAAAGTGTTAATAGGAGAAATGATTTTCTGTATACATTCACTTTAATGAATAACTACAGAGTTTTTACTCCTTTACATTCTTTTTCCAGCAATTCAAACAAATAATACAAAGAATAGCAAACACAATAAATACTACTCGTATAAAATTTTGTAAAATACAAACACACGTAAACTTACGTACATACACGTTAAAAAATTAGTGTTCTTCTCTACATCCTCGCATACATACATCTTCACTTTACTATCATATAAATACGTGTGTATGTGTTGGCAAGTCTGTCATTGTATGTGTGTCTTGTATTTCATGTCAAATGATTTCTTTCGATTGTATATATGTATGTATGTATTCATTTAATGTGTAACTTGTATGGTTAATATTTGTAGAATTTTTACTTCATTGTCAAATGAAACGTAGATCGTAAAGCATTAAACGTAGAAACAGAAATTTATTAAAATTACATATAAATATGAATTTAAAAAAAAAAACATCTAGAAGAAAATCGCGCTGGGCTTTGAATTTAAAAAATAAAAGTATAACCTTTGAAACGTAAAAATGCCAATAAAACAATAAAAAAATAGAAATAAAAATTCATAGAAAAAAGTGAACTAAAAATAAAATCATAAAAATTTATATGAAAAAATTTACATATATAAATTAATCTACACACATTACAATGTAAATGCTATTGTGTGAGATTGTATGTGTGTGCGTGTGTATTCGCTGATTTAAAGTGGGAAAGTTCAAAAAAAATTAACATAGAAGATTGAATTTTTAAGCCAATAAAGCAGAAAATAATATACGTTACTTAAAATGTTATTTATCATGGCAGCAGTATAAGAATTTAAAAAATTCTGATAAATTAAATTAAACACTAACGAAAAAAAAAAACTTGAAAAAAAATAAATGTTAAACTGTTTAATTTATTAAAAATATTTGTATATATCCGCCAACAAAAACAAAGTCAAAGTCGCCCGCAAAATGTGAACTCTAACATCCAGCTACAGAAGTGTATGTTTTACAGTTCTGATTAAATTTCTAATTGATTTCATTTCATTTTACTTTCCAACACCAAATGCTTCTTGTTCACTTTCACCTGCAGCTCTTGAAATTTTGTAGCATAGTTTTAGGCACTCACTATTAATTTTAAATAAACATTAAAGTGCATTAGTCATCTCCCAAAAAATTACATCAAATTTGTGTTATTCGCTACAGCTGGTGTTATTCGCTACAGCTGCCGGCCGCACTTGCAACATTATTTTTAATTAAAATTAAAATAATGAAATTAAAAATTATGGTGAAATTTCTCAAGAAAAATATTGATAATTCCGTAGTTTTTGTACAAAAAATTCTTGTATTTTTCAGCGTACTGTCATTTGTCCAACGTTTTTTTAATTTGTTAAACCTTCAAAAAGTAAGATTTGCATTTGCTTATGAGATTAGTTTATCGTTGCAGTCAAATCTTTTTCCACAGGGCAATTTCTTTAGGCTTAAGAACTGGAAATAGTCACCCGGGACTAAGTCCGGTGAATAGAGGGATCAAGAAGCAATTTTTAGCCCGATTCGTGGAATTTTGCTCACTTTATTCCATTTTCTTCTTTAATCACTCTGAAGTCTGCACACAAACTGTGTCTGATGTAGCTTGTTTAAATTTTTGGCTGAAATCAACTGACAGGTGTCTGTTGATAGAAGCTGTATTTTATTTCAAGTTAAGAAGAGGGATATTCAAAAATAATAATAATAATAACAATAATAAAAAAATACCGAAATATGTGATACATACTCGTATTTAAACTTAACTGATCTACAAGTAATTTTTAATCAGGCTCAAGCTCAGTATTTTGAATTCTATAGAATGAAATATTTTTCTAAAGAAGAGAAAAATAATTAAACTAAACTCTTTTCTTTTTTGAGTTGTGACTGTTTATGATTTAGTGTGAGATATGTATGTATGTTTTTCTCTTTGCACAGATTTGTTTGTATATATATGTACCATTTTTTTTTAAGTTTTATGTAGAATATATTTGTGAATATATTTGTCACTCTCTTTTTGTTAATATTTATTTTTATCAAACAATTTGTAATATCAGTATATGTTTTGTATAGCAAGACAATTTATGTTAATTCGTAAACAAAATGAAAAACAATTTAAAATGAAAATGTTTTTATGGTTGCAGATTTTTTGCCGATTTTTTTAAATTATTTTTCAGATTTTTTAGCCAATTTTTGCAAATTTTTGGTAAAATTATCTGGCAATTTCGAACAGGATATTAGACTAAATACTCCCAAGTTGGTGTCAGGTTACAAGACTAAAACCGTTCTCTTATTACCGTTACCGCTTGATATTTCTTACAAAGTGACGTACATACAATCTGACAATTTTGCACTTTATTGACAAGTGTCATGATATACCATTATATACCAACAAAGCTCGTGGTTTTTGTCTTGTAATATTTGTTTTAAAACTAGAGTATGCTGTAAGTTGGTTTCTTCTGCGTGGAAATTTACAAAAAAAAAAAAAAAAGAATCCAATGATGGGCCAATGAAAAAAATTCATCGATATATATAGTATCGATATTCTTGAACAGTATCGATACATATACATATTGAAAACATCGATATTTCGATACATCGATATTTTTGTCTGCAAATCTTGCCAAAATATTCCAAATCTAAAATATATACATATACTAACATATCGTGCCATAACATAAGGCCTTTAGAAAGAAAGCCTTAATATGTTTTATAAATAAAGTAATGATTGTTTAATGAATGTTCAGTGTTGAACACTTCAAAGTTCGTTCATCATTGCGGTATACGAGAAATATCTGCTGGGCATCCATTAAACAATAATATTTAAAGAAATAATAATATTTATAAAAAAAACTGTATAAAGCAATTTAATACAAAATAACTACATATGTTAGGTTATACGTAACCTACTGTAGCTCCTTAAAGCTTCATTAGTTTTTACTTTCTGTTGCTTTTCTGTGCTGTTCCGTTCTGTTTCTTAATTTTAATAATTACTTTTTCTGTAATAAATTATCAGCTGTTTCTAACCAGAACGGTTACAGTTTTCCACTAAAATGATGAGTTTTTGCATCGTTCATTGTTATATTTCAATATAGTTTTATGTTTTTCTGGTAAAAATTAAATTTTTTAAATTCTTAAAGCACAATCCACTCACAATTACTTAACAGTTTTGGATTTTCACAGGTTGAACCGAAACAGAACGAAAGAGATAAACGGCTTATATAAGATTTCTATAAAGAAAAAACAGTTAGCGGATTCGCAACAGAACAGAACAGAAAGTAAAAACTAATTCTGCCTTTAGGCTTATACCAACACAAAACAAATTTGACATTTAGCTCAGTTAATAAGTAAAAATCAATTGGCTTAGTGAGGTCACCTTATAGATGCGCCTTGGCTGTTATTATGAAATTTCTCTTTTTTCTTCGTATCACTAGCAGTACAGTTAAAAAACGGCTAAAATTTATAGAGATTTTTAAAGTATCGAAACCCGATACTCGTTAATAAGAATCACATGTATCGATATATCGGTTTTTGAAATATCGGCGATAAATATCGATATTTATTTTCGCAAATATCGATATTTTTTGCCCATCTCTAGTGGAAACACAACCGATTTGGCTACACAACTGAAACGAAAACATTATTTAGCTTAGATATATCGAAATATCGATGTTTTAAAAAAATATGTATCGATATTTTTCAAAAACATCGATACGATATGTATCGATACATATTTTCCCTTTGCCCATCTCTAGTCTGTAGTACTTCAATTATTTTACATATTAAAACGAGTGGAATTGCCATAGTATTGTTGTTATAATAACATATTTCCAACAACAATTTTATGGCAATTCCACTACTTTTAATTTCACGTGGAATGCAGAACATACCCGATAGAGAAAGAAAAACTTTCTTTACGTCGAAGTATGAGTAATATATAAATTTAATTGTACAACAATCATACGCCCTCAGTATACAAACGAGTGAATGGTCAATAAAAGTAATAAAATAAATAAATAAAAAATAAAATAAAAATAAATAAAAAACAATACAAAACAACGATACAAATCTCTGGTTTTCATCAACAACAAATAGAGTTTCTACGCGGGAAACAAATCCCGGAAAATTTCATTGCTGTTCTCTATTTTGTTACATTGGTAAAACCAAAAACTACGCGGTTCAACGATGGTATTTTACTATCGATCCTTTACAGCAAGGTAGTGGATCCATCAAGAGAACAAAAATTTTTAAGTTACTGAAGAAAAAGTGTTCCTTCTTCTTTATATCTAAAAAATTTTCAGAAACATGTTTTAATATGAACATTTGCATTTTGCCAATTTTGATTTTTTTTTTCGAGATGTAACTACGTTCCAATAAAAGAGTGATGTGAATGAACATTATTAAATATGTAACTTATGCACATTTAAGGGGCATTTGAGGGATAACACTTTGTTGATGTAATTTACACAATTCAAAAAAGGAACATACGTGCATATATGTATATATATATATATATATATATATATATATATATATATGTGTGTGTATATATATATATATATATATAAATTTTATAATATTTATATGTGAAGCGCAAAATAGAAAGGGACCTAAGGGTAAAAACCGGTTTTGTTCAGGAGAGCCATTTTAAAGATTTAAATACGTGTATCTTTGGTGTACCATCACATCATAAAACGCGCATATCTCTGGGAGGGAACACTTTTGGGGCATGGTATCGGTCTCATTCGATGCTCAGATGTTGTCCCTTTCTCTATATAGTTTTTAAATATATGCATGCATATTTTGATTAAAACTCAACTTGTATTTTTGACTTGATCTTGTTTGATTCATATTACTAATCTTCAAAAATTCGCGGAAATCTCGGGAATAAGAGATTTTATTTCCCGTTTCACGGGATTGGGAAAAGTCCGGGAAATTAGAAACCCTAACAACAACCCATGTGGAAGTTTTCTCATTTCGAGTTTATGATCTCAAATTGTTCTATTTTAACGTCTAAAATATTTTATTTTTTTTTTCTAAAATAAAAACACAACTTCCACCTCTTTTCAAATAAGTTTCAACACTACAAACATAACTGTGTATTTTAAACAATCTTATATTTCTTATATCCCACATATACATATTTAGATAAATACAAAAATTTTAAATTTTAGCAAATTTTTTATCCTGGCAAAAACAACCTTATGTTCCTGGGGATTTCGCAGGCATTATTTTTCAACAGCGACAATAATTTTTTTTTAATTCTCTAGAATCTGGCTATCAAAAGATTGTTTCCTAAAAACTAATTCGAAGATTGACATAAACTATATCTTACTTGTGTAAAAAAGTGGAAAAACTTTGATACTGAGATCGCAGTTTCAAAAAGGGGTTTTTTTGGCTTTAGTGAAAATTTTTATTTTTGGACATAAGCTGTTATTCATGAAAACTAATGAAATATCTGTGGCAATAAGAGAAAGCTTTTAAGCTTTCAAGTTGATTTTCGTTATTCCATTGCATTATGGGACCCCACCCTAGCATAATTTTAAATTATGCCAGGAAGGGGGTGGGGCAACAGGAAATTCGCCTATGGACAAAATTACGAGTGGATGTTGAAGTAAACATTCAAGGCATAATACATAACAACAATTCTCTTAGAATACTCGCACATTACGCTTGTTAAAACTATACAACCATACAAATACACAAGCCTGTGCAGATGGAAGATGCAAACAACAACAACACCTATAGTGCTTCTTCAATGAGGTCCTATTTTCAATGCACATACACACAAACCATTTAACACTCCACCCCTAGACCACCCTCCCCCCCCCCCCCCCGCTAAAACGTTGCCTTAGAAGAAGAATCGTAAAATTCCGTTTTTTCCATACAAAATACTAAAGTCCATTGTAAACAATATGATAACTTGTTATTCCCGACAAAGGCCAAT
Source organism: Tachina grossa (assembly GCA_949987645.1). Lineage (NCBI taxonomy): Eukaryota > Metazoa > Arthropoda > Insecta > Diptera > Tachinidae > Tachina > Tachina grossa. Next base: position 36,654,558 of record OX465275.1, read on the forward strand.
AACGTAAATGAAAGATAAAATTTAGGCACTAAAGTTGTCTGAATACTGCTAACAGTCTGGCGGAAACTTTGGGTTTCTTATAAAAAGAGTGATACATCCGCTACCAGTGCAGTACGTTTATTCAAGTCGCTTAGTGTGCAACAAACAGCGATGTTAACATCGTGGTATACACTAGCAGTGAATTAACTTAACATTGTGTGTTTTAAAAGCTCTTTATTGAGTAAATACTATGTCTGATTTGATAACCATTATATACTGCGAGATTTTATTAAACTGCAAATCTTCGAATTTAGAAAAATAAGGTGTTAATGGTTTCTACAAATTAATTAAAATTTTTATGCAAATCATTTTGAAAGTGGAACAGTAACGAGATTGATGCTTACCGATAAGCCCAAAGAAGCTTCACACTTAGCTTTTTCTTATAAAAAAATAGCCTTTCTTTCAGAAGGCATGTGGTACCTTCTCTAAAATAATATCATATTGCTTAAGTGATGCATTGCTTTCCTATTAATACCAAATACCGATACTAGTGCAAATCACATACATAACTAAAACTTTTTTAAGTATTCAAGTGATTGAAGTAAGGATTCTTTTTTTCTTTGCCTGATTATTGTGACAAAGGTTTAAAGATTTGTAGGGATTTATCTTTCGAATTATACTAAAAATAAATGAAACTGTTGTTCTTTTTTTTTAATTTTTCTTAGTTACGTGATTTTGCATTTCATGTGACGATATAAAATTGTATATAAAAGTCTATTTTATTTCGATTTGATTATATTACCTACTAGAAGCCTAAAAAAGCCAAAGACATCGTGTATTCGCCTTGTGCTCATTACCTAGAATTCTAGATTTACAACAATTTGTTTTGCATACTCTCACAAGTGTTTCTCTTAGCGACTAAAATTTAGTTTTATTTGTGTACATTTAATTTATTTAGCACTTAATCCACTTATTTAATTGTTAATCTCCGCCTTTAACCCAGATTTTTTTTTCCTTATTTAAAAAAAAAAACAAACTACAAACGGCACGATAATTATGCTTTTATTTCTATTTTATTTTATTTTTGCTTTGTTTGCTTTCCTTTTATTGTTGCAAAAAAAATAAAAAAGTTCGTTAATATTGTATGGTAACATGTGTTTTTTCGCACTGCAATTTCTTTTCGCATTAATATACACTCGGCTCATGCACACACATATATACATACATGCATGCCTACGAGTATGTGTATGTGCTTGTTACAAAGGGGTCAGTTGTTTGTGTGAATGTTTTTTTTTTCTTTCTTTTTGTTTGTGTGTGTGTATTTGTTTGCATGTGATTTTATGTTTGTGTGCGCATTTTTATACCTTGACCTTGAAATCATTTTCGAAATTACTTGTGATTATTGGCTTTTAAGCTGTTCTAATATTCTACACTTAATTTCTGCAAAGCAGACACATTTATCTTTACCCTACAATTTATAATAAAATGTAATTCTTAAATCGATTATAAAAGCATTATAAAACTATTGCTCAATTCACAACCTATTGTAGGAGTTGTAGTTTGTACAAACTTTGTTGGTAATTTCTATGTGAGCATTTGCTTTTAAACAAAGTTGTTGGTAATTTCAATGAAAACATTGTTTAAAAACAAATGTTTACATAGAAATTACCAACAACGTTTGTACAAACTACGACTCCCACAAAAGCTTGAGAATTGAGCATATCGAGATCCTATATTCATAATTTTTCAATATTCATCTGTAGTATAAATTTCGAATCAAAAAAAAATTTATTTTTTCTCGTTTTATATAAATTTTTAGGGTTCCGTACACCAAAGGTGAACAGGAACCCTATTGTTTTCGCTACGCTTTCCATCTGTCCGTCACAGGCTATTTTCTCAGGAACTGTAAGAGCTATAACAACAAATACATGAGAGTTAAAAATTAAAGGGTGTTCCAAAACGAGCACCGAAAAATATTAAAATCCCATTTAATATAAATACAATTGTATGTATATTGACACTTGAAATTTGTAAAATTAAAGTATTTTTGTACAGACTACAACAATAAACACTAAAATTTAAAGAAATTTAAATCAAAGGGTATCCTATCAGTGAATGCAATTTTGACTATGTAATTTTGTCAACTTGCTATATCTTGGAAACTGTAAAAGACAAACTCTTAAAATTTTCAAAAACGGTAAAACTAAAAAAATCTGAAAATTATAAATTCGCCAAACCAAAAAGAAATCGCCAGAAACCAAAAAAAATCGCCAAAACGAAAAAAATCGCCAAAATTAAAAAAATGTCTAACACTTAAATAAATCGCCGAAATTCGAAAAAATCGACAAAGTGAAAAAATCGCCATAATGAAAAAACGCCAAAAACCGAAAAAAAATCGTAAAAACGCGAAAAAGGCGCTAAAACTAAATAAATCGCCTAAATGAAAAAAGTCGCCAAAATGAAAAAAATCGCCAAAATGAACAAAAATCGCCAAAATGAACAAAAAACGTCAAAAACCGAAAAAATCGCCAAAACGCGAAAAAGGTGCCAAAACTAAAAAATTACCCATATGAAAAAAAATCGCCAAAATGAAAAAAATCGCCAAAATGATAAAACGCCAAAACCAAAAAAAACGACAAAACGAGAAAAAGGCGCCAAAACTAAAAAAGTGCCGCTATGAAAAAAAAATCGCCAAAATGAAAAAAATCGCCAAAATGATAAAACGCCAAAAACCAAAAAAAAAACGACAAAATGAGAAAAAAAAGTGCAAAAACTAAAAGGAATGCTTAAAGCCGAAAACACCTAAAAACGAAAAAAAGCCAAAACTTTGTATTATATAGGCTAAAGTTCGTATTGAATTACATGTCTAGTGTCCGTACGTCACCCTTCGTGCGCTGGTCAAAGTAGCACTTCACTGAATTTATTTTTATTCTGCTATCTCAAATTATAAATTTTTTTTTGTGAAAGTAAATGCTAACTCCCATATCAATTTCAAATATTTTTAAAAAAACTAGTAATTTATTATAAATCTACCTCATATCTTATTGCATTTGGCATGCTGAGCACCAATCTGGTAAGGATTTTGATGTCCTATATATGAGATATGGTCAGTATAGAGGGGTTCCGGTTATTTACTATAGAGGGGTTCCGATAAAAAAAAATCGGTAATGTTAAAATAATTTCTAAACTGTTAATCGAATAGAAACACTATGTATAAACCGATTATAGTCAATGACATAAGCTTTCGAAATTGATAATTTAGAGTGACCCTGTTACACTAGAGAGTGAGTTAGAGAGTGCTAAAGCTGACTACCTCGAGATGGAAGAGGCTTTCAGTCAGGCTTATGCCCTAATTCTGTTCGACGATTGTATCGTCTTGTCTATGGACGAAAAAAGCCGCAGTTATGATTATTTAAAACAATTATGGTTTATTGTCTATGCTAGAAGGTTTGTGTATTTGCTTTATGATTTTGTTCTAAACATTATTTCCAACACATATTTTTTCATATATTTTTCAAACTGTTGTATAATACTTTAATTTAATTTTTGTGTTTTAAAAACATGGCAATAATATTTTTATTTTTCATTATTAAGGACAACAACCATTTTCGAAGAAAATAATTTACAGAATTCAAACACAAGAACTCAGAAGTATTTTCAAACAAAAACGTCCTAAATCTTCTTACTGAATTAAGGCATTAAGTTATTTTTTATGATATTTTAATTTTTTTCCGACAAAATATGCTAACTCTAAAAAAATATTTGTTTTTTGATCGACTCAGATAAGCTATCTCATAAAAATACGCAAACCAGTGCAAAATAAAATATTTTTTGCAGACCTTTAAACTAGTAAACATATTTAAACAATATTATGGAAGGCACATCAGTTATTTTTTTAATAATGAGCGATTGAACTAATTTTTTCGCTCTACTGAAAAGTTAGCTTTTTTGAGTTGACGTATTTTGAATATAGGCTCTCGATATGTTTTTTACTCGCATATAGATAGTGTGTGTGCTTTTTTTTTTTGAGGTATAGTATTTTAAGCTAATAATACTGTAGCTATTAGTGTGCTTAGTTCAATTTGTTATTTACTCATTAAAAGACTGACACTTGAACAAAGCCTAAAAGTTGTGCTATTTTTTTATGAAAACCTTTAGGGAAATCTATTCTGTTGTTTGTAAATTTTATGGTTGGCACCAATTGACTCTAAAGGACAATAAGCACAATATTACTTTTGCACCTATTGCTTTTGCATAGTATATAATTGTAAATGATATCACTCATTATCGTGCTCAATAATCAGCTTTAACGCCAATTTTATGGAAATGTCCCTAATGTGGAGGAGCTATAATTTTAATAAAAAGATTCAATATACCAAAAGAAGTCAATTTGACAAAATAACGAAAATCATATTCAAATAAAAATTGCAAGGAAATATCTTTCGAATTAATTCATTGTGATCAATCAATCACCCTTATTCCAGTTGTTGACATCGATTTCACGTCACAACAATATCAAAAAATTGGGTATTGTGTACCCGTTGTCGAAAACAACTGACTGTTTTTAGCAGGCTCTCAGTATTTTCTAGACCTTAGGAAACAGCAAAAGACTGCCAATAGCAAAAAATTCTACTCGAAGGCAAGTAGGCAAACCCCAATTTTTTGGTATTGTATTGACGTGACGTGACGTCGATTTTGACAAGTGGAATAAGAAAGAACAACATTTATTTCTTATTTGTTTCAATTTAGAGCTCCATGCTTCTAATAAACGGAAAACGGAAATTATAATAAATTTATTGCGCTTTTTTCAGCCCTAGAAAACTTTAAATTATAAACAATCAAAATTGAATTTTAGTCCAAAACAATTTAATTCATGGGAACAGTTTTTTATGGGAATTGTTACAATTTAAGCTCAAAATTTTTTAAACGTACTAATAATCCCAAATTAATATTTTACTTATTAAGTAAAATATTTTTTTTATTAAAAATACATTGAAATTGATTATTGAGGGGTTTAGCTGCAGCCTATGCGCATTTCACTGTTGCTAATGCAGATCTTCAGGGAACTTTTACTCAAAATTTCTTAGAACAACTAGAGTTATTATGTTATAAACTTTCATTTAAACAAATGAGAAGCTCAACAACAAATAACAAAGTTGAAACAAGAACTGAATAATCAACATGTTTTTTATTTTCTTTTTTTTACCATTGCTACATTGGCTGACTTTTTTCAGCTTTAAATTGTAGTCGTACAAGAAAAATTTTATTCGATAGATCAATGTAAGGTTAAGGCCATATTGTTGCGGTTTTTTTTTTTTTTTTTTGAAGAAACTAATACCGAATGTTTAATTTTGGGCCACTTTTTCAAGCACGAGCAATGTTGATCTTAAGCCCCAATTGTTGCTGGTTCAACAGCATACAATAGTGACTTCAAGTGTCCCAAAAGAAATTGTCTAGGAGCGTCAAATCGTACAATCTTGGATATCAACTAACAGAACCATTTCTCCGATTCAGAATGAAATCTGTAGGCTTCACTCCATCTGCGGCATTTTTGACTATTATAAGACTTGTTCAGTATAATTGCTGAGCGCAATTATCCCATAAAACATCGTCTATAACTTGCGTGTACTGATGACTGATTTTCAAATTAATTCTCGAAGATTTGGTAGCGTTGCTCAATTGTGACGGCTTACCATTATTATTTTTTTATTTCCATTTAGTTGCAACTGAAAAGTATTTCCTGACCAACTTTTTAAAAACACAGTGCAGACTCGATTAACGCAACCTTTGATAAGCAAAACACATAGATATTCTTAACATTGGTGACTCTGTTAACGCAACTTTTGAAAAACCAAGACCTCAATTAACGAAACTTTGCAAAAAGAATTTAAGATTCTCTCTTTGATTTTGTTTTTTCTTTAGTTTTTTATAAATAAATTCAAAACTAAAAACTTTTGCATGAAAGCTTAGCTTACGTACAAAAATCATTCTTCTAGGAATGACTAAGAATTTTTGCGTGGTGCTCTTATTTTTGAAACTAAAAAAATTCTTTGTGAGTGGTTGTTCTAGTAAGATAAACAAAATGTCTGTAATTATAAAATTTGTTAAAGTAATAATAAAGCAAAAGAGCTAAATTCTGAGGAAACTTGAAAGTGGCATATTTGTGAAAACGATTCGCAATGAATACAAAATTCATAAATCAACCGTATGTACAATTAAAAAAAGGTCAATTACTACAGAAGTTCGTGGCAAATGCATTTATTTTAAAAGTTAACCTTTGATTCATTAATAAACCTTTTATTTGGTTTAAAATAACCTTTTTAGTGGAAAACGAGCAGAGAAATTTTTTACTCGGTTTTCTCAGTATCCCAAAATTTCTATTGGTTACGTTAACCGAATCTATGTATTTTATATGAGTATAGTATTTAATTTTTCTATGGTAGAAAATTTTAACAAAATTTGTATTGCCAGCTGTTGTTGCTGGCAATACTGGTTACGTATAATAATTAAGTGAATTTTTTGCATATATTTATTAATCATACGCACTCCATTACTTAATGCTCTCATTAAATATCCAATAAAGTATGCAACAGTTTTTGTAAAAAAAAAAAACTTTTTGTATAAACAGTGGCACTTAAAGTAAAAATAATGATAAGGACAACTTTATATACTGAATCCTATTACAAAATTATGTATGCAAAAAGTAAGAAGATGGCATAAGCCTTCAGATTTTTTGCGATTGGAGAAAATATGGGGTAAAGTTGATATTTTTATAAAGTAAATAGGTCCATTTTTTTAATAAATACTTGTGTATATTTTGTATGAATATACCTGTTAGAAAATAGTAAAATATTTATATCTTCGGTCAAGAAAGCGACAACAAATTAAATTTTTTTAATATTGAGATTTATTTAGAAATAATTTTTCACTAATGCCGTTTTCTTTTCTACATTTACACTTACGGCATTTTTCAATGAATATTTGCTTTAATATGTTTTTATCTTTTAAATAAAGAGTTTACTTAAAATTATTGTATCATCTCTTACGAGCATAAATTTTTAATTTAAACCAACAGTTAATTGCATTTTTTTAACAAAAATTTAAAAAATTTCTTACTTTTTCTATAAAAGAAAACTGCATGAGAAATATTTAAAACTATAAAAAAAAATTCTTAATCATATATATTAAATATAATATATTAAAGTAAAATAAATTGGGAAGGTTGTGATTTCTTGATTTTATATGTTCACAATTTTTATTCTTCATAACAAAGAGCTACAACTTTGCCTCAGAGAGTAAATCAAAATTCCGAATGGTTTGCAAGATATAACCGTAAGAAAATGCAAACATGACACCAAGGCCCCAAATCTTTGGGGTCCCATAAAAAAATTGCATGACTTGGAGTAAAACTGGGAGACATGGGTCTTCTTTTTCCGTACAACAAAGGTGAAAATGAAACCCAATTGTTTTCGCTACGCTGTACGTCTGTCCGTATGTCTCAGAAACCGTAAGAGCTACGGACCTGAAATTTGGCCGCTACAACTACAAGCACATGAGAGTTAAAAATTAAAGGGTGTTCCAAAGCGAGCAACGAAAAATGTTAAAATCCCATGTAATATACGTGCAATTGTATGTACATATGTATACTAGTGTCCTGCACAAGACTATTTATAAGACCTTTCAAGACATGAGAGATTTTTTCAAATGCTTTACTACAGCGAAATATTCTAAAAGAATCGCTAAACAACACTGTTGGCAAGACAAGCAACCGAAAAAAATTACTTGCCAACAGTGTTGCTTAGCGATTCTTTTAGAATATTTCGCTGTAGTAAAGCATTTGAAAAAATCTCTCATGTCTTGAAAGGTCTTATAAATAGTCTTGTACAGGACACTAATGTATACTGACACTTGAAATTTTTAAAATTAGTGTATTTTTATACAGACTACAACAATTAACACTAAAATTTAAAAAAAAATTAAATTAATAATTGCATCAGTTAATGCAATTTCGACAATTTGCTGTATCTTGGAAACCGTAAGATGTAAACTCTTGAAATTTGAAAAATCGCCAAAACGAAAAAAATCGCCAAGACTTAAAAAAATTTCTAACACTAAAATAAATCGCCAAATTCGAAAAAAATCGCCAAAATTAAAAAAATCACCAAAATTAAAAAAACGCCAAAAATCTAAAAAATCGCCAAAATGTAAAAAAGGTGCAAATATAAAAAAATTGCATATATGAAAAAAAATCGCCAAAACGAAAAAAATCGCCGAAATTAATAAATACCAAAAACCGGAAAAAATCGCCAAAACGAGAAAAAAAAATGCCAAAACTAAAAAAGCGCCAAAACTTAAACAAATCGCCACAACCGAAAAAAGACTCAAAAAAAAGCCAAAAGTAAAAAATGCTAAAAAAACGAAAAAATCCAAAAACGAAAAGAGCCAAAACTATTTATTATATAGGCTAAAGTTCGTATTGAATTACATATCAAGTGTCCGTACGGAACCTTTCGTAGCACTTCACTGAATTTATTTTTGTCTTTTATCATGTATATTTTATATTTTTTTGTGTTGCACTGTGTTAGTTTTGACACTTAATACGTTTTGAAATGAGATGAGAAAAAATTTACAAGAAATAATTTTTGACAATTTTATTTCTACTTGTAACAATTTTTTGCTAAATTTTAGAATGATTATTTTATAAAATTTATTATCAAAATTATATTAAGAAAAACTACATAAAATTTATTTGATTTTCTGGCAACTCTGTTAATAATTTGTTTGATTGGATTTCCTTCTCCTCACCTGCTATTGGCAGCTTCAAAAAATTTCGTGCAACAACTTCATGAAAAGTTTTCAGTATTAAAAAGGACATATAAAAATCAAAAATGCAAATATTTTTTTGCCAACACAAGCAAAGTTTTTATAAATTGGTCTAGCAAATAATGTAAATTTATTTTTTTTTTTCTATAGAAATAAATTCTTTTAAATTCTCATTTAGTGTCAAATTAGAAATCCAATAATATTTTAAATATCATTGTTTTCATATATAGTGTATATAAATTTTGTTTTCAAACATTAAACTAATAATACATTTTATTGACAAACGATTATTTAGTATATTACAAACTGGTATTAGCAAACAAACATACATATGTATGTATTTATATCAAAATGTCATGACAAATGCTGGTTCACAAATGTTAGACAGTAATCAGAAATTGATTTGTCACAAATGTCTTTTTAAAAAAAAATTAACAATAAATGTAAACGGGAAAAAATAAAATACGCTTGATTTATGGGTTGCATGACACGTAAGAAATAAATAAAAATGAAATGAAAAAACAAAGTACCATCGAAGTTGTAATATTTTTTACATTAAAATAGTGTCCAAGACTTGTTAGATTTCCATAAGCAAAACAAAGTTCTTAAAACGTTAATAACTCAACACTATTGGACACTATTCCTGCGTAAATTATATATATATATATATATATTATCACTCTGTTGTTTTTCCTGGGGAATTTTGTGTTATTATTAGTGTTGTTTGTTTGTCAGGGCATGTCATATTTGCTTGTTTCGGTCATAGGGGACATGGCAGGAGATTTATGGGTTCAGCAGATTGCTAGTTTTTAATTTTTTACGTAAAATATTTGTGAAAAAAATGCTTTTTTTCTTTATATCAGCAAAAGTAATTTCACAACTTATATATTTCCTTATATACGTATTATTTTAACTATGTATATAACTTAGTTTGGTTTAATAAACATATGGCAGGTAGAGGATAGTAGTTGAAATTTTTTCCAAACAAATATACGAGTACATAATCTCCAAGTCCCAAGCCCATATATGTACATACATATATAATTTATTTAAAACATGTGTATACATTAATCGTGAAATAACACGCAAAAGTTACATATTGTTATTAACTCCGTAATACACGAAACGAGAATTTAGCTAAGCTTGTGTGCACAAGTTAGTCAAGCAGTGAAAGCGATTTCGTCTAACATAAGTAAGTCACAGCATAATATAATTCTGCAAAATAAAAATTGCAAAAAAGAAAAATATTTTTTGAAACAACTTTACCTGAAATTACCAGTACAACACTTTTATAATTTCTCAACTTAAAAATAATAATCTTGTATAAAATTATAATTTATTTGGACTGTTTTTATAAAGTTAAGCACAGTTCTTACGGAATTTCAGGTTGGTAAATTTTAATTTATTCCTACACGGAAAAATAATCGTGTAGCCTTTTGTGTTTAATTATGTTTGCATACACACACATTCATTTATTTTTTAATTTACAACGCACAAAAACACTCACTGCCTTATGCTGGGAACACGATTGGGACGAACGACGAATTTTGTCCACGTCGACGAATTCATCGATAAGACTTCGCTGCATAAATTCGTCGTGTGAAACACAACAACGACGAATTTACTCAGCGAATTCCTCTCTAATATTTTATAAAGTTGGTTATTGTCAGTGTGACCATATTAGCTAATTTTGGGCTAAATTTAGCTTATTTCTTCTGGATTTAGCTTTCAAATTTTTATTAGGCTCTTAGCTTCTTTTTTTAGCTTTTTTCAAAGCTGATTTAGCTTTTTTTAGCCCTTTTTAATCCAAATTGCGTATTCTCTAAAAATTTGTATATTAAAGACATACGTGATATAGCTTAATTTTATTTTAAATTCTGGTCACACTGTTTATTGTGTAAGTAAAGAGAATGAGAGAAAATTGGTTTTTTCGTCGTTCGTCGGCGTACAAAATAGAAATAAATCTATCTCAGAGTTCGTCATGCACGACGAATTTCGTTCTACGGCGGTGTTGTGTTCATTTTCATATGAACAAATGTGTTTTATTTTTTATGACGAAAGTTCGCACCGAAAAATTCGTCTTTCGTCCCAATTGTGTTCCTAGCATTATTCATAAAAAATATTTCAGGTTTATTAAGCGCTTATTTGACATATTTCTATTGGAAATTTGTCAAATAAACCTGTAATAAACCTAAAATATTTTTTATGAATTAGACCGTAATTAATTACAATTTGATAAAAAATTTAAAATGTCGAAAATTCCGCGACCAAACATTAATTATTGTTTCAGTTGACTGAAAAGGTCTCCTCCATTTATGTTTATAGCTCCCTAAGATAGGCAATAAATTTCCAAAATTTCGTGTATTTTTCTTTTGAAAGTCCGTACTAGCAAAAGAAAATTTCTTTATGAAATTTACCAACCTGAATTTCCGTAATTTTTTTTACATACAATTTGTATGAGAGCCTGAAATTCCGTATGAACTCCGTACCAGGATTTAAAGCAAAAAATTGTTTTTGGTTATTTTATTTCAAATTTCTACAGCTTAAATGTTAAAATAATTCTTTCTGCCAAAAAAAAACCCGACTTCAATGCAAAGATCTGATAAAAGAAGATAAGAAGAATTACGTAAAATACAAAAGTAGATTTTAAAGGGCATGCCTACGCCCATTTTTTAAATGCAAGATTGTGTGTTTTTCAGAGCTCAAGGTGCCTATTAAGTCTTTTAAAAATCTCTAAAGTAGAATCACTTAAAATAAAATATTAAATTTTAATGGGCGTGACTCCTCCCATTTTTTTAAATGGCGTAGTGTGTCTATTTTACAGCTCAAGGTGTGTGGTAAGTTTCGTAAAAATCGCGTAAGTAGAAGCGCGTGAAATATTACAACAAATTTTAATGAGCGCAAGCCCGCCCACTTTTTCAACCTTCAAAATGTGTAATTACAAGAACCAAAGGTGGTTTATAGGAAATGAATGATTTTCATATAAATTTGTGCAAAACAACATTAAAAAAAAATTAAATTTCGCATTATAAATTCTTTACATGGTCTTCATAATTTTATTTGAAACATTGCGCACAAGACTTCCAACGATAAGATTCTCTTACTCTGATAAACATTAAGCAACAAATGCGAAAACTTTTTGAAGATAAATATGTTTCTTTGAACTAGTTGCAACACAATTTCAATTGGGCCTATTCTCGTTTGAGTATCGTTTTAAAAATACAAATAAAAACGACAATTGAGGCGAAGCCGACAAAAGCTTTGTGGAATACATATTTTTCAAAACCGATTTTTTTTTTCGTCGTCAAAATACAATTCCAAAGAGTCAGTCAGTGGAAGAACGTTGCAAGTAACTAACAATATGAAACGAACGATTTTTTTGCAAAAAAAAATTGTATTATAATTATTTATGCATGAATCGAGAAATCAATATTGCACACTCAGCCGTACTAAAAAAATTAAATACTGCGCATCTACCTCATCATAGAATGTGTTGTAAAAAGTGTGTGTTTGTGTGAGAGAGGGAGAGAGAGAGCACATTCTACAAACAAATGTATGTATGTACTTTGTTTACACGAAATATTCTATGTCTACGTCACGAGCAGCAAATAATATAATGGACCTGCACAATGCGAAATCTTGTTTTTCGTATCTATTTTTTTAGGCGTGTTACTTCATAACTCGGTACATGTAGACCGATTGCAAAATTTTTTTTTTTTTTTTTTTTTTTTTTTTAATAGGACCAGCACTCAGGGGATAACCCCTACTCATGCAGTGCATTGTGCTAGAACTAGGAAAATAGGTTATAGGGAAGGAGGATAGAGGGAGTAGTGTCTGTGTACATTTGATTTAAATCTTCCCACGCTGGTAGTGACAGGAAAGACCTCCGCAGGTAGTTGATTCCACATACGAACAGTGCGGCTAAAAAAGGAATTTTCTCTGTAATGTGTAGTGCGATGCATTGGCCAATCGACCACAAAAGGATGTGCTCTAAATGAGGCACGTGTTGTACGTACATATGTGCGGGTTTCAGGAACAAGTTCCCTAATTTCATTAGAACACATTCCGTTGTAGTAACGATAGAACAATGAAATGCACCCCACATTGCGTCGATGCTCCAATGAATCAATAGAGTTGGATACCCTACTGTCACCGATGAGCTTTTTCGCCCTCTCCTGTACGCGGTCGAGCAGCCCCAAAATAGACTTTGAAGCGCCGGCCCATACATGAGAGTTGTATTCCATTTTCGGACGGATATAGGTGGTATAAATAGTAAGGAGGTCAGATGGGGTGAAATATTGTTTGCACCGTTTCAAAAAGCCGAGGCACTTGAATGCTTCTTTTGCAATTTGAAAAATGTGTTCAGTCCAACGAACATCACACTGTATTTTCATGCCAAGAACATCAAGAGCATCTGATTCCTTAATATTTATACCCCCCATAGTTACAGAGGCAACAGCATTTTCGGTCATACGTCTGTGTGTAACCATGCAACATTGGGTCTTACGGGCGTTAAAGTCGACCCTGTTCACATGGCCCCATTCAGAAATTTTTTCTAAATCATAGTTTAAAGTCTCATTCATTATTTGACGCATGGCCTCAACCTGCGGCAGACTAGGTCTATTGCTGAATGAGAAAGAATGGCAAATGCTACTGTCGTCCGCGAAAGAGTAGATAGGGTTGAAAGTTTTACATAGAAGGTCGTTTATGAAGATAAGGAATAGAGTTGGCGAAAGAACGGAACCTTGCGGTACCCCTGAATTTAACTTGAACTCATTTGATGAGATCCCATCTATAACAACTCTTATAGTGCGATCCCTGAGGAAACTCGATAAGAAACGAGAGAAATTATCACCGACACCAATGGCAATACATTTTGACAAAAGTGCACCATGCCACACTCTATCAAACGCCTTGGAGATATCTAGAGCCACCACCTTACTTTCGCCGAAATGGTGGACTGAATTACACCATTTCTCCGAGAGGAGGGCTAGTAGGTCTCCCGTAGAGCGGCCTCTACGAAATCCATACTGCCGGTCGTTGAGTAAGCTGTTGGTCTCCAAATACCTTACAAGATGGATATTTACCATACTTTCCATCACTTTGGAAAGTGCAGAGCATATTGCGATTGGGCGATAATTTTCAGGGTTAGTAGCTTCTCCTTTTTTAGGGATTGGCGTAACGTTAGCAATCTTCCAACACACTGGGAACTCACCAACATGGTACAACGTGCTGAAGAGATTAGCTAATGGACGTGCTAGCGTCGAAGAGCACTGTTTCAAGACCAGTGCTGGAATGCCATCCGGCCCAGGAGACTTGTTTATGTTGAGTTCCGACAAAACCCTTTTTACTGCCCGAGCTCGAAAGAATATCTTAGGCATAGTAGTGGATACTCTCTCTAGTATAGGCAGAGGCTGATTGCTTTCCGGCAAGTAGGAATTACTTGCAAATATTTCAGCTAATAGGTTAGCTTTATCGGCCGGGTCAGTGAATATTAAGTCATCCTTTAAAAGAGTCGGAATTGAAGAACTAGCATTATTCTTTACTCTTTTAACGAATGACCAGAAGCTCTTACTACCCCGAGGGGCAGCAAGAACTTTAGCACGGAGACGATTCTCGTAAAGAGCTTTTTCACGCCTCAGTACTTTGGCACACGAAGATCTCGCCCTTTTGCGTAGCAAATCAGTATCGGCATTTTGGTTACTTCGCCAAATACTGAATGCTTCCTCTCTAGATCTGACTGCGTTTTTGCATGTCTGATTAAACCATAGTTTCTCTTTGGGCTTAATCGGAATTTTTTTTGATGGTATGAAAGCTTTCATGCCCATCAAAATTATACTTTCGACCATTTTGGCCATGGCATTGACATCATTGTCTAGGAAACATAGCTTCCAATTAAAATGCCGAAAAAATTCGTTGAGCTGAGCCCAACGAGCCTTTTCATATATGTATTTAAGTCGTTTCGTAGCTGTAGGTGAAACGCTATGAAGTGCTGAGAACGAAAAGGAGGCCGAAATGGTACAGTGATCTGAATTGCCGAGAGGTGCATTAACACTTACTTCATACTTATCAGGGTGTGAAGTGAGAAAGAGGTCGAGCGTATTTTGTTGGTGCCCTTCAACACACGGAATGTGTGTTGGTTTATTCACAAGTTGCACTAGGTGGTTATGTGCTGCGAATAACTCAACATACTGGCCTTCCGTAGTTGTACGGCTCGAATGGCGAAGCCAAGTTGAATTGTGAACATTGAAATCACCAGCAATAACGATTTCACTGTTCGGACAACTCTCTAGGATCTTTGATATGGAGTCAGAAAGGACATCGAAGCCGGAAATGGTAGTATCCCTTTCTGCGTTTGGACTTCTGTAGACAAATCCGAAATGCAAACAGTGTGCCCTGATTTGGAACTTAACCCAGAGACAGCTAAATTCAGCATCAGATATGCCTAGTGATTGCTGGCATTGGTACACAACTGTATTGCGAATGTACATTGCAAGTCCCCGATGAAAGTTAAAAAGCGATAGAAGTTGATAACCAGGTATCTGAAAATCCTGTGGATCAGCATTCTCAGACACCTGGGTCTCACATAAGGCGAAAACATCCGGTCGATGGAGACAAATGTGTGCATATACAGAGAAAAAATTCGATCTTAGGCCCCGTATGTTGCAGAAGTCAATTTTGAATTTGTCAGACATAGCAACGTGAGAAAATTCAAATCAAATGTTTAATCTGCGGTATTGAATCCAGTCACGTTAACCACTGTTTTATTGATGACTGCTTAGTGATCAGTGTTATACCTTCATCACTAAACAGTCCACCAGCAGCTAACGGAAAGGCGTCAGTACCACAGAGTTAGATTGCGTTAGGATATGAGGGGGAATGGGAGAGGAAAACACAATGACTTAAAAAGGTTATAAAAGCCCTGATCTGGTCATCCCAGCGGGAACGGCAACACTGTGCCAGCACTGATACATAGTGCCAACACTGGTATTTTTTTTTATTATTTTATTGTTTTGCATAAATGCATGCAAGTAGTGGATTGTAGGTATGTATGTTATTGTTTTATTGTTATTGTTTTTTTTTTTTTGGTTTCTTTTATTTCCAATTATTAAATTTAAATCGCCTTTATATAAATTTTATTTTGTGTATTGAATGTTTTGTTTTTGTTAACAACGGTTCTATTTTTTCCTCTCTGTTTGTATGATTGTATGTATGTATGAATATCGGTATTTAATTTAACAAGCGCACTGTAACAAATTTTAACATTAATTAAACACGGAACACAACAAATATACACGTGTGAATGTAACCGAGGACAGAACACTACTCCTTATCCTTAATCCTTACTTGTTATCAGAGGGGGTATAAATAGCTACCAATTGGTCCCGATTCTTTAATATAATTTTATGATATTCTACTTATTTGATTGCTGCGAAACCTAAACAACTTCTTGCTTCTTGTAATTACACAATTTCAAATTTGAAAAAATGGGCGGGGTTACACCCATTGAAATTTATTATAATATTTCATGTGGTTCTACTTAACCGATTTTTACGAAACGCACCTTGTGCTCTAAAATAAACACAATCCTCCATTTAAAGAAATGGGCGGAGTTACGCCCATTAAAATTTAATATTTTATTTTAAGTGGTTCTACTTTAGCGATTTTTACAACACTTAACACGCACCCTGAGCTCTAAAAAACACACAATCTTGCATTAAAAAAAATGGGCGTAAGCATGCCCAGTAAAATTTAATTTAATACTTCACTTACTTCTTCTTATCTTCAATCAGATATTTGCATTGAAGTAAGTTTTTTTTTTGGCAAAAAGAATTATTTAAAAAAAATCATCTTGCCTTTAAAAGAGGTTTTTTTGATCTCCAGAAAAATTATTATATTGTCACTTACATCATTATTCACGGCGAAACTACAACTTACATTGAAATGATAATGCGGTGCTAAGGTAACGCAGTAACTTTTCAATGTAAAATTATCAGTTTTATGTGTCGTTCAGTGTTGCCGAAATCCAAATTAAATTTTACTCTGACGAAACTTCAAAATTATTCAAAATTTTATAAATTATACAAAATAAATAGTTGTATACTTATAGATGCATACATATGTTTATTTTCATAATCATGTACATACATATGTATTTACAAAAATAATTTCAATAAATTGGCAATATTTGTACTTTTCGGCTAA
Organism: Tachina grossa; assembly: GCA_949987645.1. NCBI lineage: Eukaryota > Metazoa > Arthropoda > Insecta > Diptera > Tachinidae > Tachina > Tachina grossa. Next base: position 36,671,565 of record OX465275.1, read on the forward strand.
TTAAAGTAACTACATTGCATATAATTTTAACTATATTGACAGTATGTCATACTCGTATATTGCATTGATATACTTGAACCTTCTTTTGGGAAAAAAAATTGTTCTTCATGTCAGTTTTTGTTAATTTTAATTTGCTGAAAATTTTTTCAACTGAAAAGTTCACCAAGATTATAAAACAGTTCGCCAAGATTATAAAAATGTATGTTAGTATATTTACGAAGTCAAGTAGTTTTTAAATTAAAATAAAACATTTGATTAAAAATTTTTTGTATATAATGTTGAAGCAAAATTACACAAAAGTGTTGTGGTCCAAAAATAGTCCAGGAAAAAATTGTTTGCCCTATTTTTAGATAATTGCACAGAAATCGGCAACGCTGGTGTCGTTTTTAAAACGATACTCAAGTGAAAATAGTCCTAAATATTTTCCATCACCTCACATCACGTCTAATAACTCGAAATTTTTAAAAGCCTAACTTAGCTTTGAAATTTATGTTAAAACAAAATGTCCATACAAATTTTGACAAAAACACACTTGCTATACAAATGATTTTTTTTAAAGATACTGACGTAATTGTCTCAGCCACATTACCAAAGTGATATTTGAAAGAAAAAATAACATTTTGAAAATTTTTAAAAATATTGTTTTTGTTTTTTCAATCAAATTCTGAAACTTGATCGACAATTTATATTGAAAACAACAATAAAATAAAAAAAGTTCTTGCTTTCAATACAAGCAAACGAGCGGATTTTTTTCTCTCGACATCGTGGTACAGGCCTTACGAAAGGCCAAACAGAGCCTACATGTGTTTCAGTGAAGAAAATACCCTACAATAACTGAATGTCTGAAACTAACACCAACGATATTTCTTCACAAACTCACTTGCAATAATTTTATATTGAATTCAACAGTGGCAGTCAATTGACTGATTATTTGATTGGTAGTGATGAGGGAGGGATGAATTTATCAATTATAATTGATCCATTTTAACAATTGAAATAAATATAATAATACAAATTATATTTATTATCAGTATATCAATCATTTATTATTGCTCAATTGTTGGGGATATATTAGTCAAGATTGATTAGTTGGAGTTGATAGGTATAACCATCAAATATAATCGGTCATATTTAACTAATATTTGTGCTATCATTGACGCGTAAAAAAGAGCATAGTGAGCAGTTCGACGGAATTTATTAGTTACAGAAAGATTCAACATCATATGTTTATAAAAGTTTCCATCACATTTCCCATTTTGCCCTTAATAACTTGATAGAAACTTTCTTCCACGCAATGATGAATGTATTTTTCATTACTACCAATCAAATGACTAATACTGTTCTTATAGGGTAATAAGCATGATATAAATATAGAAGGTACTTCCATTCTCTCTTTGTTTTTAAAAATAAGTATTTTTGAAGTTTGTTTTTTTGAGAGAAATAAAGAAAAATGTTGCCATATAGTAAAAAATGTAAGTCTTCCCCTAGAAATTTTTTTTACAAAAATATGTAATTTTCTTAACAAAAGTTTGGGAATAAATTAAATTATATACATAACTACATATCTGTGAAGTTTAAAAAGTGATTATGTAATAACTTATCTCATATTTTTAATACAAATCTTTTAACTATATTTTCATCTAAATTTGGCGCTGAGAAACCAAATTGATTGATGATTTGGATTATTTGACAACGAATTTTCATTCAGTTTAACAAATAGTAATTGATATTGCATTCTGTTTAATTTACATAATATGTTTCTTGTTGATTATAACATCTCTTTCTAAAAAAATTGGTTTAATAATCGGTCAGATCATTTAGCAAGTCTATTTCATAGATCTTATAGGCTCTTAGCCGCTGTTGGCGAACACCAGGAAATGCAGGGAATTTAAAATATGCTGCTTTTTATTTTTTTGCTTATGCCCTAATTAAGTACAAAGATTTATGACGTTTTTTTGTTTTAAAATAATTTTCTTGTTTTTGAATTGTCTAAATTATTTTCTTCAAAATGGTTGTTGTCTTTGATAATGAAAAATTAAAATATTATTACCATGTTTTTAAAACCTAAAAATTAAATAAAATTATTAAACAAAAGTTTAAATAACAACAATTAAAAATTTTAAAAAACCCCCGACTTTTTCAAGCATAGCTAAGAACCCTCTCGATCAAGTCATCTTTCAAACAGAAAAAAACTAAATGAAAATCGGTTCAGCCGTTTGACCTGTACGTGGACACAGACAGACACACAGATACACAGACACACACTACAAACTTATAACACCCCTTTTTTAGTCGGGGGTTAAAAATAAAGGAAAAAATATGTGTTGGATATAATGTTTGGAACAAAATCATAAAGCAAATACACGAACCTTCTAGCATAGACAATAAATAATGTTTTAAAGAATCATAACTGCGGCTTTTTTCGTCCATAGACGAGACGATACAATCCTCGAACAGAATTTGAGCATTATTTGTTTAATTTATACATTCTGTATTTATAAAAACAATTTTGAAATAATTTTTGAATAAAATTTTCAAACAAACAGGAAACAGAGGGGGAAATATTAAATTAATGCGGTAGCACGATTTTACCGGAAACTTCACAATACTTATACTTGTCAGATGGTGAATGTCAAGAAAAATTGCGAGAATGGAAGTACCTTCTATATTTATATCATGGTAATAAGAACTTTTGTTTAATTTTTTTTTTCATATTGATGACGTGATTTAGGCAATTAGTGCCTTAGTTTATTTACGTTACAATTATTATTAATATGAACAAAAATTATGCACATGTAAATTAGATGATGTCATTGTGTGGAGCTTTTATGTTTTCTGATATGTGACTGAATTAATCATTAAATATCTAATAACAAATCAAAAAATTCATTCTATTTATAATTATTTTGGTATTTTTTAATAAACAAATCCTTAACGACCACAAATAATTAGTGAAAAAAAGAACTGAAATGGGTGTGTGTATGTGTGTGTGTGCGTAATAGGGATATAAACAACATACAAAGGATTCTAACGAGACAATAAATTCTTCGCAAATCGGTAGGTAAAAATAAAATAGTTCATAAAAAAATACCAACAAACACTCTAATGTAGTTAAAAAAAAAATAAAAAATTTCGTTAAAACTCAAGTGTTTATTATATGAAGAGAATTTTTATTTAAATGAAAAATATTCAGGCCAATCACAAGATAGTTGTGTAAAATTTTTAAGCAACATGAAAAACGAGTTATGACTTTGTTTCAGTAAATGAGCGATATGTATTTCTTTCAGTTCTAACACAATTAAAGGTTGCATACCTTAAGGCTGCACTTTAAACTACATGTAACACGTAAACTTCACTTCTTAAGCTTATGAAAATCGTAATCATTTTCCGCTTTTGAAGTCAGTTTTTTTATTTTAATTAAATTTTAATTAATTAATTTTTTCATATTTTGAAGAACTTCCTGAAATAAGTTCTTTACCGAAATAAATAGAATTATGTGATATGCCTGATAGAATACGCAATCTATTTACGAACAAAGTCAAAATTCGTTTCTCAAAAAACAATTTTTTTTTAAATGCTTCCAAGGTGAATTGATACCAGATGGTCTCAATTTGCTACTCCCCATATTCGCCTTGTATATTTCTTCATATAAAACTTTCTGCTGTGAGAATATTTCCGAACGTTTTGTTTTTATTTGGGAGCAGAGATTTTATCAGCTGATCGTCAGCTGGTGAATTGAGACCAACTGATGTGCATTCGCCTTGAATGTTTCGTTGAGATTTCGGATCTTTGATCTCTTTGAGAAAATTTTCTCTTCATTTAAACTGAATGCTTGAGTTTTTCTTTTTTTTTACCGGCAACTTTGAGAAATTTTTAACACCAATCGGCACACTTTTAATCAAATTAAATTAAGCTTTAAATTTGTTCTTAATTTTTTTTTCTCACTATTGGCTGCATTTGTAAAATTTCATGTTGATATTTTACTTTCAATTATTATTTGCAAAAAAAAATCACTTTCTAAAAAAGGCATGTTGCAAAAACTATTCCAATTCAACATTATGATTTTGTTAAATTTGTTTTTTGTTTTTGTTCTTAAAGCTTTTGTGATGTCAATTTTGAAAACAAACAAAATATTTGTATGTAAGTTGTTTGAATGAAATGAGAATGCAATCAATATAAAACCAAAAGTATTGTTTGAAACTGCAAGTGTTGGCTATTAACATTTCAATTTTATATATCATTTATACATTTTACAGCAAAACTTATATAAATAAAAATATCATCTGTTGAAAAGTACCCCCATGCTATAAAAAAAGCCATTGAAATCTTTGTTAGTAGAGTTTATGGCCTCAAATCGCATACATACCAAAAGTTAAACTACATATAACGAATCATATACCCTCCAGCTAAAGTGATTGCTTATTATAATTGAAGATAAGATTTAGTAAATATTTGAGGGATTCAAACCGTAGTTTTATGTGTTATATTGTATTTATGTTTTCAATTTTTTTTTAAGAAAAAAACAAAAGCAGAAACATTTATATTAAAATAATATATATTATTATGACATTATAACACTTAAGACTACCGTTTGAATTCCCCAATTATATTTTCAATCAGAAGTAAATATTTCAGATATTTCATGCGAAAGACATTCGCAAGTAAGAATTTTTGATGAAAACTACATATTTAGTAAAGCTGCTGTATAACTCTTACTAGGGAAGTTGAGTTATACAATCCCTGGGCCAACTTAAAAGCCTTACTTCACCTTTGTATAGCAAGTAGCTTGTTACAAGATCTGAAGCCCGCTTCTAGCCGCCTTTAATATGGGAAGCAACAGATGCTGGCAGTATATAGCCATTATTTATTTGAAGGCGCCTTATAGTTCCAAATATCGTAGGCACTCAGAACTGAGAATTTCTTAGGAGACCCGTAGGCCATTCGTAGGCCCTCTGAGACTCTCCACTCGGAGCCGCTTATTTTTCCCAACTTTATTAGCAACTGCTTCGCATATCTGTGAAACCTTCTAATATCCGCAACCTGTGGAAGTGCCCGATAGAATGAAAAAAAAGTAAGTGTACGAAGAAGTCAGCTGATTTTTAATAATCAGTGATGCCAAGTTTTACTTTACTCTTAATGCTTTTGATACTGTGTAGAAAACAGTGCAAGCAATTTGAAATACATACTGCGTTTATACGGACGACTTAATCGCAAATAAAAATATTGCAAGTAAAGTATTTTGCCGCACAAACGGCAAATTAATTATTATCACAAAAAGAATTCCAGATTAACGCACTATTCGTTGGCACGCTGATATCTGGTAACAAAAAACAATAAATGGACATATACATAAATTGCACAAAAACCCATTTAAAGAAGCAAATAATGACAATTAAAACAAATAATTATTTGATATTTTATACATTTACACCATTTGTATTTTGTCAACATAAGTCTGTGTTCTTTTGCTATGCCGTATAAACAATGAGTTAAATATTTTTATTTGCAAATAGTTCATGTATAAACGTAGTAATAGACTGCGTAGAATGTAGGAAATGTGTATAAAGTGCTCTCGGGAACACGCATAGTATATCATTTTTCTGATTGCCTGCGTCATGCGAAGAAGTTAGCTGATTTCAATACCCAGTGATGCCAAGTTTTAATTTATTTTCAATACTTTAAATACTCTGCATAAAAATCGTGGTATGAATAGGAAATGCAGGTTGCGTGCAATGTATTAAATGTGTAGAATGTGCTGACGGGAATAAGCCTAATGTAGACTTTCAACTTGAAGATTATATGCGAGGCGCGAACAAATTAGCTGTTTTTGATAATCAGTGATGCCAAGTTTTATTTAATTCCTAATGCCATAAACGCTGCTTAAGAAGTGTGGCATGTAATTTGAAACCACAAGTGCATAGAATGTATGAAATGCGTATAATGTGCTGACAAAAAACAAGCAACTCAACTTATTTTGACACTCAGTGATGCCATATTTCATTTTACTTTTAATGCCATAAATGCTGTAATTTTAAATAAAAAGTGCCTAGAATGTATGAAATGCATTGAATGTGCTGACGCGAAAAAGATGTCTGCGGACTTTCGACTTTGCTATTTTATAAAATAGATTTAGTAGGTAAGAGTTAAGATAACTTTTAGCAACTTCGATTAAAAATAGATACTAAATAATCCTCAATATCTCGTCGACATTTAAAAATCTGCGGAAAATTTAGAATGATTTTTCATTTCTCTCAGGTCAAAATAGATAATTATTCTGGGTTCTTCAGCATTCTTTCTTCCTCTTGAGAAATTTCTGATGAGTTAGTGCTTCCCAGGCTATTTAGTTTTCTCTGCACATTAACACAATAAAAAGAACTGTTTAATTTTAAATTTAATAAAACAAATTGTTCCTTGAAAACTCAGCTAAAGACAAAAATTAATTTGAAATAGGACAGTGCCTTTGAATGATTTTTGTTCACGAGAAAATTTATATTAAATGTTATCACGCTCTAACTTTCTTTCATGTGGCACCTCTTCTCTCTTTGATAGAAAAGTAGAATTTTAAGATCATTTGGCCTTTTAAAATACACTAATATTGTCTCTGTTCCCAGTGATAAAGGCTGCCTTATATAACTTGACACAGCGCCCAATAAAACACTTACAATTCAGAATATAATATCGGATAAAATAAGGACACGCTTTAAAATTTTCCATCCCTGAGATAAGTCCAATTTATCAATTTTTTAAGTGTAATACTATCAAAGGAATAATCTCTTTCTCTACACAGCTGGAGGGCATAATCACCAACATCACAAATTCCATTTGCACCCACTCAAAACTCCCCCCCCCCGCACCATTTCATTTCATGGCTTAAATGTTGTGTTTGTCTATAAAAAAAAACAAAGTGTGTTCAGCTTAAAAAGCATTTTACAAATACCATGACTAGTTGCGAGTTTGAAATAAACACACTTTAAACAAATAAAAGTACAACAACAAAAAGTTTTGATTAAAGTCAAAAACTGCTTAATATTTAATGCCTTAATTTTTAAGAATACTTTTTAATACTTTTATTATTATTGTTTCTATGTTTAAGTAAATGCGTCCATATTTTTAAAATATATATGTCTGTCTTCTGTTTTTCTTTCTTCTTTGTTTCTTTTTGTGAAATGAAATTTTTGTTAAACAACTGCAAACCACATTCAAATATAATTATACTTCCACCACGAAACACATTGTGAACCAAAAATAAATAAAAAATCATTTAAAAAACACCATCACCACCACCACCAACCACCTTAAATCACTTAAAATCGCAAAAAATAAATAAAAAATGCTTAAAACAAAAACCACAATGGAAAAAAATTTCCGATGTATAAAAAAACAAACTTGCAGGATATTACAAGTGAGATACCTCCGCTGCAGCCAGTCTGCAACGAGGAAGTTATTATCAGCTGTCGCCAGCAGCATAATCATCAACAGACGCCAGCAGCAATACCAACACAGCCGCCGACACAAAATCAGCAGCCTGAACCACAACAAGAACTACAGCAGCAGCAGCAGCAGCAGCAACAGCATTCTCATTATCAAAAACATTCACAGTCTACAGCAACAGCAACAACAAAAACTTCTTCAATTAGCACAACAAATTTATCCCAGCAAGAGTATCATCAGCTGCAGCAACAACAACAGCATCACCAGCAACCACAACAACAATACCAACCTTCATTGCAACAGCTACAACATAATCAAAAACTTATTACTCGATCACAATCATCGAAAGTTATACAAGACTTTCAACATCACCACGCCTTCCACCATTTAAAGCAACAACAATCGTTGCCCACACCCTTGCACGGCAACAATATTGGCGCATCCCCGCATGTTCACAATCACACCAAGTCCGTTTCAATTTTGGTTTATAAAACACTGAACACGGTCTTCAAGAGCAGCCGCAAAATAATTGTACGCGTTTGTGAAGTGGCCAGCGTAAAAAAGAACTTCAACATGTTCAAGTTCAATAAACCGTCGCAAACGCGAGCCGATGCCCGGGCCAATGAATGCACCGGACACGATCAGTTTGTGAAGCCGCCCGTATCGGAAAAGTGAGTTGAGTTGCCAAAAAAAAAAAAAAAAAAAAAGATAAACAAAACGAAAGAAAAGTTTTTGTAATACACTGTACAACATAGAAAAAAAAGTAATAACAAAAGTTCCAATGACTGATTCTGGCCGAGGAGAGCAAACCAACGTTTGAAACTATTTTAAAAGAAGGGTTAAATCCCCCTTTTTGCGCTAGTCAAATCAGCATTATAGGAAGTGTTCAATACTTTTATGAGGAACATTTTCATGGATTATTTTAACCCTGCAACTTTTTTCGGTATCGACCATTTTTAAGAAAGTTGGCTCATATGCTAGTACTTTCTATTAAATTCTGTATTAATCCTTTTAAAACATCAAGCTTTTATTTAATTACAAGAAATTTTTCAAAATTTTAAATGCGCTTGAGCGTTAATTTTGTACTCATCAAAATTTGCATTTTAAGTTTTTGATTTATGCCGCACTTTTATGTAAAATATTAGGAAGAACATTTTCGTAAAAAGTTTTACCCTCTAAAACTTCTTTATATTCTTTAATTTCTTTCTTCAGTAGCCTGCAAACGATCAAATAAACCCATCAATCAGGACATACACAAATAAAACTTCAATCAACTTTTTTATTTTCACTTCATATTTAATATCAACTTTATTCGTTTGATTTATTTCTGCCAATCAGACTTCATATTAAATATTTTAAACTTTTTGATTTTCCCCAACGATTGCCATCAATGCTTTAGGCAGAAAAAACACCACTCAACACACACAATTATGTGATTGATGGGTTTATTTGATCATCTCCAGATCGATTTAAAATCTTCGGACCATCTGTTGACAGATTGAGAAAAAAAAATGTTTTAACTTACTTTTGACAACAAATGGTATCAGTTTCGGTATTCTTCAAACGGTTTTCCACCATGTGTAGGGGCTACTTTCTTACCAATTCACAATTGTGGGAGTTAGAGGAACATATATATTCACCAAATTGAATGACAAACTTTCTTGTATTCAAAGACTTATGGTGATAATTTTGCTATAACGTTTGAACCCAGTATATATGTTACACTTATTTGACCCCTTTTAATGACGAAGATGAAAACGGTCACAAAAACATTCATCGCAATACTTTATTTACATAAAACTTCCGAAAACGATGTCCCATACAAAAGGTGATACTGTGACTAATGCTGAGTATACATTTGCCATTTTCAAAACATGTGCGACGCCATTGACAATATGGAAAGCAATGCCACACCGTGAAATATATAGGAAATGACAAACGTGGCGACTAGTACACAATATTGCGATATCAGAAAATGTCATAGTATGTACTCGACATAAGTATGAAATTAACCCTTAAACGTGTTTCATGTTTTGACTAGTTTCTGATGTTTTGAGCTAAATTTTGATTCTCATAGAAAATTTTAGCCAGTAACATCCCCGTGCAAGGATATTTTTTATCACCTTTTTGGAAAGGAACAAAGAAGACCCATGCACAGTAGAGTTAAAGGGTGAAAATGTTTAGCGAAAATGGTTCTCTTGAGGTCTTACATAAAAGTATTGGACACTACCTCTAACAAAACTACAAGGGCTTCAAAACGCTGGAGCTTCAACTTCTGCCAGAATCCATGCCTTGAACAGGCATCAATTTCACATTGTCTGACTAGTTCTCAGTTAATTTGAGGTCTGATATTTAGAGCACTTCTCATGTGGCATGTTGGAAGCATGACAGTTTAAAGTACAGTGTTATTGTTTTTTTTAATATAATGAACAAAAACAGTGGTGAGTTTTCGTAAAATTTGAAATAAATTTTCTTAAAATGGATTTCAAACTCATTTTATTTTTACAGGTATTTTCATTTCAGTATTATTTTAAAACTTATCTATGTATCTGTCGTGAACGACAAGTTTAAAATTGAAAATGCACCGTATTACCTTAGTACGGTACTACCATTTCAATATAAAATTATCTTTTTTAGGCGTGTGCCAAACGGTATAAAAGTCTACAGTAAAAAAAATTTTACCTGTGGAGAAAAAATTTCATTTTTCTGCTGTGTCCAGTGTTGCCATATATGTAAGTTTGAGGAAGAAACTGCTCATACCGAACTTTATTTTATTCACAAAAGTGTTACAAGTGAAAGAAGTTTCCAATTTCAAAAATGTGATCATTGCTATAAAGAAGTTAGTGTAATCATTATGAGCCTAATCGTAGAAAACATCTTACACCAAATGAAAATTGTGTGTATAGAAAACAAAGATAAAATGTCTAAACTTTTATAAATTTTTCACCGAATTTATACATTGCTTTGGTTTCATAATTTCTGAAACACAAAGTAGATTTTAAAATTGTTCTCTTTTTTTATTTTCATATGCTCTTTGATGAGGGGTTTTTTTACGATTACGAGAAGAGTAAGCGTCTGAATGAGCTTGTCACTGATATGAAAAAAAAAGAAAGAAAATAAAAACTGATTTTTGAAAGAAAAAACTGAACGACTGCTCAACTGTTCAAAAACCTGCGAAAAAACAGATAAATCTGATTTGGCTGTACCAAAATATATCTTTTTTGGCAATGTAAAATTTTGACAAATTCATTTTTATATAAAACAATATTCTTGTAGCAAAAAATTATATTATATTATATAAATGAAGGAAAAAAATTTCGCTAATTAAAATAAGGAATAAATTTTTCACAGTCTAACTACATTTAAGAGACGTCAAAATCTATGTATTGGGCGACGCCTTGAAGCAACGGCGGTGGTTTTACGTTTTATGACACCATGCTTCTTATTTGCTGCTTGTCAAAAATTTACCTGTTTTGTCATTTTTATTTTATTCATCTCAGAAGTGTCAAAAATTTACTTACACTAGTACTTTGCTACCGTTTAGCATAGGCCCTTTTTTATATGTCATTTTAAAAAAATATTTTTACACTCACTTCTTGTTTCATGATCTCCTGCTGTATTTGACTTTAAAAACTAAGTTAAAGTTCTAAAAATCAGCCACTTTTTACGATCCTGTACTAACCTAAAAGGCCTAAAATATGTAGATATTTCCTGGTATACATAGATTTGGAGTATTCCAAATAAGACAACTTGAAACTGTTGCGTAAAGTCTAAAAGTTCATTTATAAGAATAACAGAATTGTATGTTCATTTCAGTTTACGAATGAATATTATATTCTGATTAAATTTCACTGCCAAATAGTCCTGCAATAATGTTCACGTCTCTGAAATGTTTTCAGGATAGAGACATGTCTAAGCGTGTTGCTTTAGGCCAACCGTCGGGTTTATTTAATGCAAAATATTTTTTACCAAATGGCAAGAGTCTAATATGCAAGTAAATCTTCGTAGGCATCGTTTGGCTAAAGTTACAGAATTTATAAAATCAACTTTTAAAGGGGGCGTGACCTGCCCAATTTTATAAATACGATATAGTATCATTATAGGAGCGGAAGGTATGTGGAACCTTTATTTAAAACCGGTTGCTTAGAAGTACATTATATATAAAATTACACTTACAAACAAGATGTACAAAGTTTGTGTGTACAAAGTTTCGTAGCAATGAGTTGTTTAAAATTACATAGAAGCCCAATTCACAATCTTGTGCAAATGGTCTTGCATCGTTGCATGTGCAATATGGTATAGTATATCGATACTCACCACTAAGAATTGTTAAGTGGTGAGTATCATCGTTGCACATGCAACGACGCAAGACCATTTGCACAAGATTGTGAATTGGGCTAGAAATTAGCACCATCAACAGTCTTGTGCAAATGGTCTTTCATAGTAGCTAGTGCAAAGTGGTATAGTATATTGATATTCACCACTAAAAATTGTTAAGTGGTGAGTTTCGATATACTATACCATTTTGCACCAGCTACTATGCAAGACCATTTGCACAAGATTGTGAATTGGGCTATTATATGGAATTCCAATAGTAGTCACCCGGAAAAATCGCATTGTAGAGCTAAGCACTTACACTCGGATACCTGCGTATATGCCCATTGTGTCTCTTTTCATAGTTTCCTTCCTTCTCATGCTCGAGAATCAATGTACACACTACCCGAGATTCCTTGCTTGCTCTAACCAGGTAATGGTCATTCAGGGCTTCTATTTATAAGGACACGAAACCTCTCATTCATAATGAATAATAGTTTGGATTCTGCCAGCTCAAGCGTTGGCCATGTGGTTCGCTAAGCCCTGCATTCCTCCTTTCTGATCTTATTTGTTTCTTCTAAAACCCAATTTTTTAGTTCCCTGAAGTTGTTGCTAATCTGATGATTTCATCGACGCTTCTAATTCTGGTGACAATCTTGTCAATTCAATGGCAATCTCATTTGAAGAAATACACTTTTTCAAAAGAATAATTCACTTTAAATTTAAGTTATCATGGATAGATACGTTAACTTATGCACTAAATTATAAAAAAAAAAATATCATTACAATATCTGAAAATCTTCACATATACCAATAATTGCTGGACTATAAGAATTCTAATGATAAAACAAACTGAGAGCTTAGAAGTTTTTTTCATACTATTTAAGGTATAAAACTTGCCGCAGAAACCAGTCGTGAGATAGAATCCAATTTAGTTTGCAATCCACTTTTCGTATACTCTCACATTGAAACAATTATTCTCTTAACAATATGGTAACTTTTGTATCGCAAACAGGGTGACCGATGACATTTTTCAAAAAGTGGCACCAAATAGGGGATTTATCAAAATGAAGGGGCAAAATTAAAAAAAAAATCGAGAAAACTTCACTAAACTCTTTATTTTTAATGTATTTTCAAATAACTCGCACAAAAAAAAGGGGGACAAAAAGTGGCAAGGCAGTCGAAAAAGTGGAGAGGCAGTTGAAAAAATGGCAATTTGCCACTTTAGTCGGTCAAACGGTCACGCTGCTCGCAAGCTTGCAAACTCACCACTGTTTCTTAAAATATACTAAAAAAACGGAAAACTTTTTTTTTAAATATTAAAAAAATATAAATATTTAAATCTTCCTATTATAACTTCCACAATAATAAAATAAAATAAAAATAACAAATAAATCGACTTCAAATCAAAGGAAAGCCAAACATTTAATGAAAAAACTACAAAAGCAAAATGGATTGAAACGTTCCAATTCAGCAATAGAATTTGATGTATCAGCATTAACTGCAGCAAATCGAAGACATATCTACAGTAGGTAAGTACACTGCCAATAATATGCATATGTACATATAACTAAAGATACTCACAAAAAGAAATATATACATACATACAACAACAGCAAAAAAAAAATAAGAAATTTAAAAATGAAAAGTTTAACATAAAAACCAATTAATTTTTCTAAATAACAAAAGTAAATTGGCAATTTTTTTATATCTTTCTTTTAATTGTTTTAAATTTGCTTCAAATGTCTTTCTTAACTTTATAATTTTAACTTGTTTTTCTTAGCAAAATTTTTTAAAACCAAATTCTTTTTTCTTTCTTTCTTTTTTTTACTAACTTTTTTGATAATTATTTTGTCACCCAAAAAAACACAAAACAAAAAAAACTAATTTTCATTTGCAGCAACCGCTCGGCAAGCTCAGAACAAGATAATTCCGATCAGTCTGAGCACTCGGAGAAATCACCATTGGTTAGCGCCAGGTTAGACAGTTTGGCTAGGATATTTTTTAGCAAATCGATGCCAGCGGAAACCGGAAGTAGAGATACCCTAGATTCAGTGCTAACAACAAGGTTGTCACAATTGTTTCTTGATTTCTTTTATTTTTTTGGTCTTGCTATTTTAACTTTTTAAAAAGAAATTGTTTCAAATGCTTTTTTTAAGTTGTAAATGAAATCCTTGGGAGTTTTTAAGTTATTGTTGTGTTGTTGCTTTTTATTTACTTATTTTTTTTTATATCTTTTGTATCTTTTGAAAAAAGAAAAAAAATTTTCTTTTTTCTATCACTTGAATATAGAACAATTAAATTACTTAAATAACATATAAATGCTTTTAGTTTTGTTGGAAAAAGAAACAGAAAAACGATGTTTACACTTGAAATAGTTCTTGTTTATTCATTTAGTTTTTTTAGTTTTTATTTTAATTTTTTGTGCTCTTTTCTCAAGCAAATATCCCAGCAACATTTTTATTAACTAAGCTAAGATTTAGCACTTAATCATGATTTGTTGCATGAAACTTTTTTCTCATCATGAGACGTAGAAACCTTATTTCAGAATTAAAAATGCTTCGACCCCATTTAGATTAAGAGTGGCGTAGCTGCGACAAAGCTTACATTCTCTTTTATTATTACTTCTGGATTTACTACGCGCGATTACATAAAAACTTGTTTGTTGCAATAGTCAGAGGACTTTTTAATATTTATTTGATACTTGTTTCCAGAATTCAATTCTGCGACCTTCCGACTGCAATACTATTACACTGCCTACTAGCTACCAGCACGAAGTTTAAGCTGATAAAGTAAATTTAATATGAATCACATTTTTGCAATAAAATTTTTTGCATGGTAATTTTAAATTGGTATTTTTTTGTGGGCATAAGTCGATGGCACGTATCCCCATTCAGTTGAAACCACATCTCGGTCGTATCAATGTCATTCATATTTTCAAACAAAAAACCATTGACCATAATGACAACCTCATTCAATTCTAAAGAAATGAGCCGTACCAAATAGTGAATGTTTCTAGATATAATGGAGACTGTAGGGTCTCTTATTGATTGGATTCACTTCAGCACCTCATCTAAATCGTCTATAAGTTGTCCGAATTGGTGACTGAGGGTGAGGTCAGCCTCACCACCTAGTCTAGATAGCAAACTCTTGCACTGCCCAACTAGAATAGACAAAGTGATATATGATCTTAAGGATAGAAGCATCACCTGGCTATCGACAAAGATATCAACTTTGCCCTGTACATTTCCATCAATTAGCATTCTAGCCTTACCTTACCGCCAAAGTTTCAGCCTGAAATACAGTGGCTTTGTTAGGGAGACGAAAGGAGCATTCTATACCAAGATCGCCTGAAAAGACTTCAGAGCCGACACCGCACACTATTCTTGATCCATCAGTGTATATTCTGACGTCATATTTCCTTACCATTGTGACTCCCTTCCACTCCCGTCTGGATGGAATCAGAACTTTAAACACTTTGTCAAAGTCCAGATGAGGCACCATGTAATCAGTAGATTTCTTCAGCGTAGGGGGTAGTTGATCCAGGATACTGGCATGGCCATAGGAACTTCATCTCCACCACCCAGATGCCGCTAGTCTTGCCGCACTACTTGAGGATACCGCCAATATATGAAGGTCGATCGGAATAAGGTTTAGTATAGCATTCAGATCTTCCGAAGGACTAGTACGTAAACATCCTGTTATTCCTGCGTATGCTGATATCTGTATTCTACAAGGTTGATCTATCACGTATTTTCTACTTGTGGCAGGCCACCTACCTACTACAGAGCCGTAAGTGAGTATTGGACACACAATTGTTGTATACATCCATTTAAGCACTTTGGAGTATAGGCCCCATTTAGATCCAAACATCCTACGACATGGATTGGTATGCTACCGTTTCCTTTCCATAGTTTGTAGCCCAGTTACTAAGTGTTACCAAGGGTTACTTTAAATCTGTTCTGCTGTAGCAAATATACATAATTTTTTATTAATAGGTACCTTAATAGACTTGGCAACCATTCAACTGTATTGGCGATAAACTTGTTAGATGAGAGTAATGAAATCCAAAGATTAAAAAGTATCATGTACTTGACCTACCCTTTAGAAAATAATAAAAAAAAGGTTAACATATTAAATAACATTAGCACTACAATTTTTATTTCTTATTTTTTGGGTTCATTGGAACTAAGGGCCTGTCCCACGATGTCACCAACGTTCGACTTATCGCACAGTTACATTGGAAACAAAAAGAAAATTATAAAATTTGTTTTGTTTTAAATGTAAGTGTGCTACAAGTCGAACGTTGGTGACATCGTGGGACAGGCCCTAAATATATGTTATTTTTAATAATTATGTATTTTGCTTATTATTTTATTCTCTTTAAAATAGATTGCAAATAAAAATGAATTAAAATAAAAAATAAAAAAAGAATGAATTTCACATACTTTGTAAAAAAAAAATTCGTTTCTAAGCATTTCATGAAAACATTTGTATGAAAAAAAACGAAAACTCGTTTTCATACAGATTTCAAAAAAAAAATTGTTTGTATTTACAAAATCTACCCTCTAATAACAGTTGTTTTTCATATCCTAAGCATTTTAGGGGGTCCTATGGTTCCTTTTTTCTTTTTTATTTTGAATCTTGCATTTATTAATTTTTTATTATTATCTTTAAAAATGTTGTTGGTTTATAAAGGATCTAAAGGAACAACTTGAATGTGTTTTATTTTGTATTTTCTTGGCTTGCATTATATCAAACCACAAATGACATCAAGGCCTTCTACACATTGTATTCGTATGTGGTTGTTAACTAGTATTCTATTTCTTTCAATTTATTATTTTCATTTGTATATTATAATTTCTACACCGGCATGTATGCATGTGTGTACTTAGATTTGAACGCATGTTTAAAACTAATTATTTCCTCTTGATTTTTTTATCACATTCCGTTAGATTTTTTTTTCATATGTGCCAGAAACAATTTTTATGTCATTTTAAATAACAACACAAATTGAAATTTGCAAATGTACGAGTAGCATGTATTTATTTAACTTTTTTTAATTATGCAAATCAATTGATTTTAATTTAGTTTTAACATGCATTTTTGAAATAATTTAAATGTTGCTTAAGTTTTTTTATTTTCTTTTTTTTTTTTTTTGCAAAGCAAAATCTCTGATATTAATTTAATTAATTTTAGAAAACAAAATATTTATATATTATTAAAAACTTTTGCACATTGTTCACGGTTTCAGTAGAATTTAATTAAAATTAAAAATTAATTAAATTAAAAATAGTACTCTGATCAAATTTGTGAAAAATGTCTATCAACATTGATTAATTCGTACGAAAAATTTACATGTAAATATATTAATTGGCGCCCTAAACTATGCTACAATTTCTTATGTTTATATATAAATTATTATAAATAGTTGCCAATGTTGTAACTTAGCGCGTTCTAGCGCGTTTTGAGAAGGGTAATAGCGCGTTTAGGTTATAAATACATAGTTGGAATCGCTGCTCACACCAAATGAAAATTGTGTGTATAGAAAAAAAAAGAGAAAATGTCAATACTTTTAAATTTTTCGTGTGTTTTTCATATAAATTTTTCACCGAAGAAATGTATTGAACTTTATTTTACAATCCACTTTTCGTATACTTTTTTTTTTTGTAAACTTGCAAACTCGCCAGTGCTTCTCAAAATATATTAAAAAAAGAAAAACTTTTTTTAATAAATATTAAAAAAATATATAAATATTAATCTTTGATATTAATCTCTTAATTTTAGAAAACAAAATATTTATATATTATTTTAGATATTTTGCACTCTGTTCACGGTTTCAGTAGAATTTAATTAAAATTAAAAATTAATTAAATTAAAAATAGTACTCTGTTCAAATTTGTGAAAAATCTTTATCAACATTGATTAATTCGTACGAAAAATTTTACATGTAAACAATATTAATTGGTGCCCGAAACTATGCTACAATTTCTTAGGTTTATAGAAACATCCTATGTGTTTGTTGTAAACTCCGTACGAAACAAGTGGCACTCTACTTATTTCCTATGAAAACTTAAAATATTGCAGATACATTTCAAATGTTTCCCCAAGATAAACAGAGTATTATTTCTGCAACATTTTTTCATGAACAATTCGTGTAAATTTTTTTTGTATGTACTTTGACAGCATTTCGCGTGAAATGTTGAACAGAGTACCAGGCTTTAGTTTCCACTTTTCAAAATTTTATAGCAAAAAAAATTAACTTTTCTTAATTCAAGGAATAATTGTTTTAAATATATTTCTATATTTAAAAAAAAAATTTGCTTAGTACTTTTGCCTGCAAAACTAATAAAATATTTAGGGGATTCAAACGGTAGTCTTAAGTAGAGATGTGCACTTGAGTGTTTTCTGACTCCCGACACGCACGCTCACGCAGAAAAATATTTTACTCGCGCACTTTCACGCACGAATGATTTAGAACAGTTTCACGATCACGCACGCTCACGAATAAAATATTTTTAATCACGCACGAGTAGTTTACAACTTATCACGATCACGCACGCTCACGAAAAAGTATATGTATAATATAATTTTCATGTTTTTTGGGTTGAAAAATAGGTTCTTACATATACATATGTACATATCTATGTGTATATTTATGCTCGTATATTTGTAAAATTTACAATGTAAATTAAAATTAACCAAAGTTAATTTAATATAATTTTAAATATTCGTATTCGCGGATATCATCTTAAATATTCGAATTCGAATTCTCGTATATCAAAAATTGACATTCCGCACATGTACATATGTATGTATACATACATAATATAAATGTGAAGGTAAGACGTAGGATCAATTAAATAAATGATAAGCAAATAAATGAGAAAAGCATATTAAATGAGAAAACATACAAATTACTAAAATGTTTCTGTTACGTAAAATTGTCAAAGACTACCCCCCCCCCCCCCTTTACAAACCACAACAAAACTCGAACCCCACCCCTACCCCATCCAGCGTTACGTAATATATGGACGGCCCCTAAAGCAAAAAAAATTTTCTGCGGTACAATTCGTCAGTAGTATTGTTGACAAATGCACTGTTGAATCAGTAGTGTTTCTCAATTGATACTTCCTACAGGGTATCTAAGAAACATACATACATACTTACAAAGGTGTATGTACCCATCAAACAAAATGCTCCGAATTCGTAAAGAATTCGTGGCGATTGGTCGACAAAATCTTCCGATTTCGGCACCGAAACATTACCGAAATCGTAACAATTGTTGTATGAAATAGTTGACACGACTTCGTAACGATATGTTGTTACGAATTCGTTACGATAAGTCGGTACGAATTCGTTACGATAAGTCGGTACGAATTCGTTACGATAAGTCGGTACGAATTCGTTACGATAAGTCGGTACGAATTCGTAACGACATGTAGGTACGATTTCTTTTTGCTTTTATAGCAGAGTACCGCTTCACCGTTATGTTGCTGCTATTGTCGAAATAATTTGCACATACTCACGTTTTTTAGTATTTGTTACAATCATTTTTTATCAGCATATAATTATTTATTTAAAAATAAAATTTTCACAGACTTTTACTTGTGTACTCAAAAATCAAAGTTTTAATGTTTAAAAAAAATTGTTCAGAGAAACTAACGAAATGTCTTAACGAATTCG
The DNA here is from genome assembly GCA_949987645.1 of Tachina grossa. NCBI lineage: Eukaryota > Metazoa > Arthropoda > Insecta > Diptera > Tachinidae > Tachina > Tachina grossa. The sequence goes on from OX465275.1 coordinate 36,690,996, forward strand.
GTACGACAAGTCTGACTTCAGAAAAAGTCGAAACATTTTGTTTGGGGGTATTCATTATATTTGTAAGCTCATACTACCATACATAGGTATTACCATGATATAAATATAGAAGGTACTTCCATTCTCTCTTTGTTTTTAAAAATAAGTATTTTTGAAGTTTGTTTTTTGAGAGAAATAAAGAAAAATGTTCCCATATAGTAAAAAATGTAAGTCTTCCCCTAGAAATTTTTTACAAAAATGTGTAATTATCTTAACAAAAAATTTGGTAATAAATTAAATTATATACATAACTACATATCTGTGAAGTTTAAAAAGTGATTATGTAATAACTTATCTCATATTTTTAAGTTTTCTGCTTAATACAAATCTTTTAACTATATTTTCATCTAAATTTGGCGCTGAGAAACCAAATTGATTGATGATTTGGATTATTTGACAACGAATTTTCATTCAGTTTAACAAATAGTAATTGATATTGCATTCTGTTTAATTTACATAATATCTTTCCTGTTGATTATAACATCTCTTTCTAAAAAAATTGGTTTAATAATCGGTCAGATCATTTAGCCAGTCTATTTCATAGATCTTATAGACTCTTAGCCGCTGTTGGCGAACACCAGGAAATGCAGGGAATTTAAAAAATGCTACACTCTATTTTTTTGCTTATGCCCTAATTAAGTACGAAGATTTATGACGTTTTTTTGTTTTAAAATAATTTTCTTGTTTTTGAATTGTCTAAATTAATTTCTTCAAAATGGTTGTTGTCTTTGATAATGAAAAATTAAAATATTATTACCATGTTTTTAAAACCTAAAAATTAAATAAAATTATTATACAAAAGTTTAAAAAATAAAGGAAAAAATATGTGTTGGATATAATGTTTGGAACAAAATCATAAAGCAAATACACGAACCTTCTAGCATAGACAATAAATAATGTTTTAAATAATCATAACTGCGGCTTTTTTCGTCCATAGACGAGACGATACAATCGTCGAACAGAATTTGAGCATTATTTGTTTAATTTATACATTCTGTATTTATAAAAACAATTTTGAAATAATTTTTGAATAAAATTTTCAAACAAACAGGAAACAGAGGGGGAAATATTAAATTAGTGCGGTAGCACGATTTTGCCGGAAAGTTCACAATACTTATATTTGTCAGATGGTGAATGTCAAGAAAAAAAATGAGAGAATGGAAGTACCTTCTATATTTATATCATGCATATTACTATACATATATTTTTATTTATTATTATAAAATAATTTATTTCAAATGATTGAATACAGTTACATATGTACCTATGCAGGAATGTTATCTCGTGAGAGCGTGAGAATTCGTGCGTGATTATTAAAAAAAAGCTCACGCACGATCACGGACGAGTAAATTTTTTTCAGTCACGCTCACACACTCAGGCGTGATTAGTTATAATATTTGATCACGAATCACGTGAATCACGCGTGACACGATAAAATCACGACATTTGCACATCTCTAGTCTTAAGTATCATAGTGTCATAATATTTTAAATTATTTAAATAGAATTGTTTTTGCTTTTGTTGTTTTTAGCAAAAATTTTAAAACATTATGAAACTATAACACTTAAGGTACCAACAGACGACATGTTTTTCACATTGTATGTGCCAAAATTTACATATGTAAACGGAAACATGTCGTGTGTTACCTTTAAAACATTGCTTGTGTAAAAAACATGACAAAAGACATAAGACATTATTTGAAATAGAGCGTGCTCTATTTTCTTATGTTAAACATACAGCTCCAAATGTCTATGTCATGCGAGCAAATTCGTCGGCGGTTGATTATATGCACTATCATTAGCCGTCTGAATGAAGTATTTTGCAAGACAAATAAATTATATATTTTTTTCAATTTAACGTTGTAGTTTTATTAAAATGTATCCAAAAATGTATAGATTTTTATATACAACCTCAACGTCTTGTTTAAAAAAAGAAAAAATTTAAAAAGCACACTTGCGTCGCCAGTACTTCAGCGACGGAACCAAAAATAGTTCGACGGCTGCAAGCCATTTATAAAACAAACTACGTGGATATTTATGTACTGGAAAAGAAGAAGTGATACTGCATGTACGTTTGTGACCAAAAATTATTAACCTTATGTAAATTAACCAATATTGACAAGCATAAAGAAAAACATACGAATCGAAAACTTAAAAAACACATGTAAAAAACATGTCGTCTGTTGGTACCTTTAAGACTATCGTTTGAATAACCCAATATTATAATTGAAATTCAATCTATAGTTTGTACATGAACAGAGAATTCGTTTATCGAACTTTTTATTTTTAACGAGGGTAGGTATATTAATTCCTTAAATGGTGCATTACCACCGCAGAGTGGTTTAAAAATTATCCAGTTTCAAATTTCTAATTCGGAAAAAAAACATGTATCGTCGGCTAAATCCACTTTTTATAACATATGACATTTTAATACCGTTCGCAAGAGAAAGAGACGCTTCATCGACTTGCGCATAGTGCCTTGAACGCATTTTTGCTGGTCTAAGCCACCTTTTGAATGCTCGATAATTCTTCCAATCTCTTCCTATATTTTTGTTTTACCCTCTTAAAAAAAGCCATAATAAGTTAATAGGATTTAACAAAAAGTTAATGCAAAATTTACCTTTGAGAAAAATGTTTAATTTGATAAGATTTAAGATACTTTTTTGTTATTCCTTGAATTTGCACAAGTGAAAATTCCAAGTTGTTTAACTATGTTCACGAATGCGAATTAAAATAGTAAAATCGTTGTTTAACAAATTAATAAAAATAAATTCTTATAAGGAGCTGAAAAAATTTATTGGGAAAGTCGAAGCGTTTGCTTCTTTGCTTTGTTTAAGTTGCAAAAAATTTGATTATTGAAAAAGCACTAAAAAGCACTGCAAGAATTTGCAAAAAGCACTATAAATCCCCGTTTTTCTGAGACGGGTATTTAATAAAGTTCCGGGTACTTAGAAAGGAAAAAAGCACCAAAACATACCCGAAAATCACCAAAATGGCAACGCTGATTAAAAAGCCAATCACCCTTTACTTCTTCTCATATATAAAGCCTAGATCCAGTGATGCCAAAATGTTGTAGGCATTTCCCGCTATATAGCCCCTGAAAACCCGCTAAAAACCACTAACTGATTGAAAATAAACGCTAATAAAACCGCTGAATTTTTTATAAGCAACTTATTTCTTTTTTCATGGTTTATTGCTAAAAAAAAACAGAATGAGATAAATTTTATAAAATATACATATGCCTACATATGTGTATGTCGGAATCTTATGGTTCGCCAATATTTGTAAGCAAAACTCATCCTACTCTTTAAGTATTTTATTTTCTGCAGTATCCCCATACTCGAACTTCGAACCAGAAAAAAGTAGAATTCAAGGGACTATTCCATCTAATAATATTAATACACTCAAAAAAAAAATAACTAAAACTATGGAAAATTTTCTAAATTTGAGTAAAAAAAAAGTTGTCGTATGTCGCCAAAGTTGTTTTTTACTTGAAACCAGTAAAATATTTACTAAATTTCTAGTTCATTATGAACTAGTTTATAGTAATTATATTTTTATATTTAAGTAAAATTTTTCTAAAATTAAGTAAAACTTTCCCATAAAATTCGGCGCTTTGCAAAAAAATGTTTTCGTCTTTGATCTCAAATTTAGTAAATTTTTCAAAGTTTTTTTATGTCTTTAATTCTGGTACTTTTTTATTAGGGCTCCGTACACCAAAGGTGAAAAGGAACCCTATTGTTTTCGCTACGCTGTCCGTCTGTCCGTCACACGGAATTTTCGCAGGAACCGTAAGAGCTACGGACCTGAAACTTGGACAGAGTATGTAGAACCTTGGCCGCTACAACAACAAATACATGAGAATTAAAAATTAAAGGGTGTTCCAAAACGAGCAAAGAAAAATGTTAAAATCCCATGTAATATACATACAATTGTATGAACATATATATGTATATTGAAAATTGACATTTGTAATATTAGTGTATTTTTATACAGACTACAAGAATTAATACTAAAATTAAAAAAAAAATTGTTTAAAGGGTGGTCCATCAGTTAATGCAATTTTGACTATGTAATTTTGACAATTTGCTATATCTTGGCAAACACTTGAAATTCTCAAAAACGGTAAAACTAAAACAACCGAAAATTATAAAATCGCCAAACCAAAAAAAAAATCGCCAGAAATTAAAAAAAATCGCCAAAACGAAATAAATCGCCAAAATTAAAAAAAAAATTCTAACACTAAAATAAATCGCCAAATTCGAAAAAAAAACGCCAAAATGAAAAAAACGCCAAAATGAAAAAAAACGCCAAAAATCAAAAAAAAAAAAATCGCCAAAACGCGAAAATGTCGCCAAAACTAAAAAAAATTTTATATAAAAAAAATCGCAAAAATGAAAAAATCGCCAAAAATAAAAAAATCGCCAAAATGAAAAAACGCCAAAAACCAAAAAAAAAATCGCCAAAACAAGAAAATAAAGTGTCAAAACTAAAAAAAGAGCCAAAACTTAAAAAAATTGCCAAAACCGAAAAAACGCAAAAAAACGCCAAAACAAAAAAACCGAAAAGACCCCAAAAACGAAAAAAATGCCAAAACTATATATTATATAGGATGAAGTTTGTATTAAGTTACATATCTAGTGTTCGTACGGAACCCTTCGTGCGCGAGTCAGAGTCGCACATTACTGAATTTATTTTTCATTTAATTCAACATGCTTTAAGCCAGTAAACTTGTCCTTGAATGTGAGAATTATTTTGTGTATTTTTATGAACTATTTTTAAAGATATGAACTTTTTAGTTTTTACTCTGGTAATTTTTACCAGATTTTTGTAAAAAATTTTTTAAACTTAGAAAAAATTACTCAAACTTAGAAATTTTTTTACTCAAATTTAGAAACCTTTTTTTCGTTAATAATAGTATATCGTCAGCCCATTGGTTTGCCATTGGTTTGACCTACCGACCATTTAAAAAAAAATGAGTTAGGTATGGAGTATATATATTTCGAATATACACTTTCTGAACCCAAAAAGTGTTTCGCGAAATTAATTATGGTTTCTGAGATATTTATCATTCATTTTGCTCCATTTCAACTATTTTTAGGTTTAATAAGTATTGTTTGGCTGTAAACGCCACTGTTTGGCTATTGCGTCAAATTATTCATACAAAAACGTACAAAATAAATTTAACTCTTGTTTTGCTTCATTTCCGTAATGTTATAAAAATAATTGGGACGACCGACAAACTTCGCATAGTTCGATGAACTTGCCTTCAAGAATTCGATCTACTCCAAATCTCTGCCTTGCTATGGATATATTTGTAGTTTATGGATACCAAGTTATGCAAATATTAACTGCGGCAAAAATTACTTGCATAGTATGGAAAAAAATGGATTGTGTACTTGAAATAAAAATTAATGCAAAAATCGATATCAAGTCTTGAAATAAATAAAAGTCTCTTAAACTCTAAAAAGGCAGAAATTTGGAATAAATCACACCTATTGCGAAAATCTTAAAAATTCGCAATGTTGAAAACAAGCTCAAAACTAAAATTGAGTTATTAACATTATGAAAATTCAAAATAAGCTTGCAAATTTCTTTCAAATTTTAAGTCTTTAAATAAAAACAAATAAGGAAACCCAAAAACTTTCGAAAAATTACATCTTTCGCAAAAAAAAACAGAAATTCGCGAAAAATTGCAAAATTTTAAACCAGCCATAATTTTTAATACAAATCGCTAAAACTATAAGGAATGCTAAAAATTCCATAAAAACGTGAAAATTGCGATAATTCGCGAAAACTTGGTCACAGCAGCATATGCAAAAGCAAGGTCAAATATTGTTCAAAATTAACTTTTAAGAAGAATACTTGCAAAAACTCGCTTTCATCGCGAACATTGCAAAAATTCGCGAGAAATTGTTAATCGGAAACAAGCCGTAAAATTAATTAGAAATTGCCAAAACTGGTAAAAAAAATTAAGTTGAAAAGAACGCGAAAAAATCTTACACTGCAATGAATAAAAAAACCTCAGAAAATTAGATCAATTGCAAAAAATTGCTAACATCGCGGAAATTGCAATGTCTGGTAAGGGTTTTTGTTTAATTTTGGGGTTATTGTTAAACCGATCGATTTATTTCTATGGACTGCAAGCATAAATTTTCTTCTCAACAACAAGTTTCTCAGCAGTAAAGTTGTATACATATGCAGCACAAAAAGCTACTTTTTAAAAATAGATTATGAAAAGTGGCGTATGTGGCACAAAATATTATTTTTCTCTTTCAATAAAGTAATATTAACTTTTAACTCTATTCATGGAAGTTCACAAAAATTTACATATTTCTTCTAAGCATTTGTCGGAAACAATGGTGAAAATATAAAAAAAATTCTATCGGGTATACCTTGAGAAAACCTAATGTAAACCTTCTTTGTCGTTTTTCTTCATTCCTACTTTTTGGCATATGCTCCAAACCAATAATGGGCTGACGATATGTCTTTTTTTTATTTTTGATACTGATTTAGTATCTTTTCAATATTTTCTAAGATAGACCTTAATTATTCTAAACATATTAAATATCTTGTCATTTTCCTTGAAATATGAAGCTGACTATCTGTCTGAAATAAAAAAAATAGTGTGGATAAAATAAACTCTATGGCTCAATTCACATTTGCTTGAAGTTGTATTTCAAAGGAAAATTTAATCAAAAAGTTTCTAATGAAAAACAAATGATTTAGAAAAAGTTATTGTTTCGAGAGTTTTTTTTAATTTTCTTTTCCTCAATCGCACTGATCACCCATTTTTCTGTTTTTTTTCCTCTTGTCTAAAGATTTGAATACTCATTTGCTTTAATGCAAAAAGAAAAATTAAATTGGTTTTCAATATCATATTGATCTTGAACTAAATTTTATTCACTAAAAATGAGACTTATATATATATATATATATATATATATATATATATATATATATATATATATATATATATATATATATATTTAACTTATTAAAGTTTCACTTTACACTATACCACCACAAAATTTAAATTTTTTATTTGCAAAAAAAAACTGACGTGAGTTTCTTTGAGGTACGTGTTTATATCAAAAAACAAAAACTTAACATAAATACCAGCGCACGTGTTGCATAGCTGCGTTAAAAATAGCTTATTTTGATTCAATATCTTTCTTTCTAAGTTTCAGAAAAACACTGAAACCCCGTCAACTAAGAAATTGTTCAGCTAAAAAACCTGCTGGCGATTTTTCTAATAGACTTGACGCTAATGACAACAAAATACAGTCATATATAAAGCAGGAAAACCGCCGTTTTGGCAACACTGCCTAGATCCCACTATTGGCTCAATGTACCGATTTTCGTGAGAAATAAAAATTTCTTTATTTAAGGTCATTCACACCACAAGGACTTTATAGTAAATCTTTACTTAATTCATTTTGTGAGAGTTATTAAATAATTGAAATTTTTCCTATGATAAGGAATTTAATTTTTTAAAAACATGTTAATTTTTATTTAATTATTAATTAAAATACCAGTCCAAGCACAAAGTTACCAGCACAAAGGAATTTTAAGCTTTCAACCAATAATAAAAAGCTTTAACTTTCTTAATTCATTCGCATGTGTTTTTCTAGACCAATATTAAAGCGTATGAAGCATTTCAAAACTGAACAAATATTAAATTTTTTATCAAAAGATTTTCAAGGTTGCATAAAAAAATTATTTAATGTTTGTTTGTTGTTGCTGTTGTTTTTTTTTCATCTCCTTTGTAGGCAAAATGGTTGCAAATTTTTTTGTTCAGAAACAAAAAATAAAAAAAAAACCTAAGTATATTTTTTTCCAAGTGAATACATGAAACTTATACATGGTTTTATTCAAATAAGAAAAATATTAGCGAGAAAAAATTCATGAGTTGGCCAAATTTTCCAAATCAAGCATTGATATGATTGATTTTTTAGAAACAAAAGCAGCTCAGGGAAATTTTGTTTGATACGACTTCTCCTTTATCTCGACTTAAGCTCTTTTTGCACGCAGATATTCAAACGGAAAATTTTTGCATACAAAAAAATTCATTCAAATCGGTGCAGGCATTTAGGAGGAGTTCAGTGACATACACACGTACAGTAGAATTATATAGTATATAAAGATTTAATTTAATCGATTTGGATTTCGACAAGTTATTTAAAAATTATAAAGCCTATCATTATTATTCTGGCATTCTGTTTTGTGTACAAGGAAACATGAAATAAAATGAAATGATTTTTATTAAAAAAAAAAATAAATAAAAAATAATATATACTTGCAAATGTAATTATAGGTCTGTTCAATTACATTCCCAGCAAAAACTAGCAACGAGAGAGTAAAGCAGAAATTTACAAAATTACTCTCCTAAATATGAAAAAGTAAATGAATGCTTTACTTGTAAAAATTGCAATTTTTTTAGGAAATTTTCATTTAATATGAAATTCTTTACATAGTTTCATGTATTTTTACTATTTTTTATGCATTTTTCATAGTTTTTTAATTTTATTTCATTAACAAATACAAAAATGCGACTTTCCATCTCTGATCATGTATGAGAAACAAACAAAATTATTTGGCATTAAAATTTAATTTATGTGGCTTAATGAAAGAAAAACAATAAATTAAGAAAACATGCTTTCTTTTTTGACACGTATACATGTTTTTTAACAAAGAAATACACATTTTTCAGTTTTCTTTTTTCAGATATTTTTGAAATAATTAATTTGACAACAAAATACACAACAGGTGGTTGGATAATTCTAGCAAGTAAAAATTTTTTTTGTCTCCTTTGCCGCTCTCGCCTTGCAAACTTTTCGAGTAAATGAAGACTTTCCAGTAATAATTGTTACAAATTCGTAACAATTTTTAGTAAATGAACAAACCTTATGTAATACAAAAATAAATGGAAATCAATGCTATGTAGAATTTACATTGTTTATTCAAATAATTCACATTATTAGTGGGATTTACAAAAGCGTTTTATGTTAATCTAAATTAAATTTTTTTTTTAGGATTTAAAAGTCTTTGAAAATTGCCTAAGTGTGTTATTTTTCAAGGCGCTTTATTAAGGTTTCTCAAAACACGAATTTCACAAAATTTACTGTCAAACAGCTTATTTACACATACAAATACATGTGCAATACATATACACACATAATATATGTATGTACATTAGAGTGGCCGTTAATTGTATGGACACTTTTATTTCTTGATAAAAAAAACATACAAAAAAGTTTCATACCGATAAGTTGCGTTTTAGGGGGTGCGTCCGGCCCTCAAAGTTGGCCTTCAAGCCCATTTTTTAATGTAATTTTTTGCATATGACTATCTTTTAAAAAAAATCATTTGGCAAGAATATGACATATGGCAATATTTTAGCTCTTCAAGTCAACAACATTAGTCTCAAAGAAAGTTTTTTGCTAAAATTAATATTGTAGAAAATAATAAGGGAAATAACCAACAAAATACCAACAATTTTATGTAACAAAATTATATTTATATGGAAATTTTGTATTTTAAGCATGTACAATAAGATCTTATATATATTAAATTATTTCATACATAGACAAATAGTCAAAATAAAACTAAACAAAAAAAAATAAATAACAAAAATTAAAAATTTTAAAAACCCCCGACTTTTTTCAGAAAAGATGTTATATCTTTTAAATGGCTGGACCGATTTTCTTCAAACATAGCTAAGAACCCTCTCGATCAAGTCATCTTTGAAACGAAATAAAACTAAATGAAAATCGGTCCAGCCGTTTGGCCTGTACGTGGACACGGACAGACACAAGGACACACACTACAAACTTATAACACCCGTTTTTTTAGTCGGGGGTTAAAAATAAAATTGCATTGAATATATGGGCTTGAGGGCCAACTTTGAGGCCCGGACGCACCCCCTAAAACACAACTTATCTGTATGAAATTTTTTTGTATTTTTTTTACATAAAACTGAACCGATTTGGGGGGTGAGAATAGAAGAAATCAAAAAAAAAAAAATAACGGCCACCCTAATGTACATATGTATAATAAATACACAAAAGCCCACAGTAAAAATCACGGTGAATCTTCTTAGATTATATTAAGGCAGATCAGTAAGGTACCGTGCCTTGGTCAGGGTGTTCTTTTCGAAGAAATTTCAAACACTTTGTATAACTGAATGTTCGTATGGTGCTTGATGCTGATGAAAATATAAGCATATTTTTTGGCTTAAGGTACCTATAGACTACACAATATTATTGAATACTTTATTATAATATTTAATAAATTGCACCAACACGTCGAAGGCATGTGTATACTGAAAAGAGTATCGCCGTTGTAAACAAAATAGTAGAAAAAGATTGAAATTTATTGGTCGCTGAAATTGGGGACGTGGAAAATTTTGCTCAAAGATATTGAACTGCACCCATTTAAGATTCAGATGGTGCAGAAATTAGAACTTCAATACCATCAACTGATCCGATTTGTTTTTGACTTAAGCTGTTTGTTGTTAATGAACGAAATTGCTGCATATGAAGTAAAACTAATCCATAACAAATCCTGCAGATTCTCTTATATCCATAAAATGCACACTTGGGTGTGGCTTTTAAAAAAGAAACGAATCTGCCATTAATTCCAACGTCGTGCGATTTGATACCTCTTGATTATTTCCTGTGTTTCCACGTGAGGTCACTGGCTTATGCTACTACAACAGCTTTATTGGTGACATAAGGCAAGTAATGATCGAAAAGTATGCCAAAATTGGACGTCCAGACTGGGCTTCATCACGAATAACTGCGGTGACCATATGACTGATATAATTTTCAAATATTCAGGCTTATCTATGCATACACATAAAAATTAATGTTTGTTTGTATGTCCTTTATGCAGGGCCAAATCAATCATCTGATCGCAATGAAATTTGGTGCACTTAGTGTGTGCAACTTCGAGACTATTTAAGGGCATTAACTTTTTAAAACCTGGGATCAGGAGGGCGATAGGGGGAAAATGTCTGCCCCTCCGAAACGTTCCAGCTGATTTTAATGAAATTTATAACATAGATAGATCTGAGTCTAAAAAATCTTATAGGTTATGTACATTTTTAAAACTAGAAATATTACAGCGATAGGGTGAAAATTTCTGCCCCTTCGCACCTTCAAAATTAATAAAATTACTTAAAATGAATTGAATATTTTGTGTATTGTCTTTTCTTCAATTTTATTTTAGTTGGTGGCGTAGCAACGTGCGTAGGGTACACCTAGTCATAAATAAAATTCCTCATGGATATTTCCGAGCGTGTTTGCAATCATGAATACAATGTGATGTGAAAATTCCCGAATGTTTAAATTTTTAAGGCCCGAAAAACTTTGCTTGTAAATTTGTTTGCTTTCAAAAAATTCATACGATTGCAAAATATTTTGAGAATTTATAAAAAATTATTTATAAAGATTTGTCTGTCAGAAAAAGCATAATATGTCCTTAAGTTTTTAATTTTAATCAAATTAAACGAAAAATTTTATTCGGAAATTTTCACATATGAAATTCTTGATTAATGTTGATTAATGTCATATGTTGATCATTCGAATAAATATTTTTTTAATTAAAATTTAAGTTTTTTTTTATTTATTTATTTATTGATACATAAAGTAAATTTACATAAAATAGTGTTGCACAAATATAGGCGGAGTAACGAGACCATATGCCCAAGATGTTATTAACAGTATTTTTAAGAAAGTTTTATGACTGACTGATTCGTGGCAGATCAGTCAATCAGTGCGAGCGAGACGAAAAACTCTCGAAGGCCAAACAACACACACAAGCCTGACCGCACTTAAAAAATAATTACGATGACGCGAGAGCTGTTATTCAACCCAGAGCTGCTTAACGACTGTTTTTTTATCTTTTAAAATTTAAAGTTCTAAGGAACTTAAAACCCCTTCAGAAGCGTGAATATTCTTTTTTGATAGATTGTGGTCGGTAGCCAGCAGTGGTAGCTGTGTTTAATGCTTTACATAGTGTCCACAACTGATGATTTTATATCAGGCCTCGTAATTAGAGCTGCAAAACTATCGATAGTACTATCGATAGTATCGATAGTTTTGTTGTAAATGAAATATCGATAGTTTTTTCCACTATCGATACTATCGGCAAAAAAAAACAAGTAATTAAGAGAGTAAAAATAATCGAAGTCAGTAAACAGTAGCCAGCAGCTTTGAAGCAAATTATCCGTAGTTGATTTAAGCTTTTTTACAGCGATGGGAAAGTTGGTACAATTGTATAATTTTAGCGCTATTTGAATGCCAAAAGTACCGTAGAACCGCAATGACCCATTTAGCACTACTGGAATCTCTTTATATTATATTACATGCCAAAATTGCATTAAAATATATTAACCCCCTTATGCAAAAATAATCCGTGCTTGAAGTGTACATTAAAAAAAATTTCCATAGAAAAACCGGTTTTAACGTTCACTTATTTTTTTGCACAAGGGGGTTAATCTTTAGCTCGAAGGTATTAGAAAATTAAGTAAATCCATCGATGTTTTCCGGTACTTAAAGAATTGCTGGAGGAATGTTATTTATTCCAAATTCATCAGCAAATGTGGAAATTTTATTTTCGTACCAAGGAGAGAAGCCGACTATTTGCATCGACTGTGAACAATCGAAAAAAAAAATGTTATAAACGTAGTATATCGTAAATGTTACTTTTATATTCAGATCCTAGCAATTAATATTCTTTGTGCACCTTCTGGCGTTTTGTTAATTGATTTTTAGTTAATTAAAAAGTACAAGTATTAAAAATATATAAATAAAGAATTAGGTACAATCGTACTGAAAAAAATAAAATTTTTTCTGAAAGTTAGTACAATTTGTAAATATGACATCGCATCCCTGCTTCTGTATACACAAGTACTTAAATATATACATAGGTATGTATATGAATTTATTTATAAATCCAAGTCTTATTCGACAAATAGTAGTCACAAGTATCTTAATAAATTCAACATCGTCGACACAAAGATAAATTTTGGTGGTACTGATATCGTGACGGCCGCCAATCGTCTCTTACGATAAAACTTTACAGTTAGTGTCTTAAAAGTTATCAACAATTTTCGCATTTTGATAATTCTAAACCATGGGTAGGCCCATACAATTTTAAGTTCAATAAAAAAGTATATTTTCGATAATATGCCCAGCTTACAATAAAATCGAAAAAAGGCTTGATATATTTTTATATACTAATGAAAATGTTGAGGACTATGGATTTTTTTCAAGTCAAATGTAGTTTATGTGGCAACTTTTATAAAACTATTCGATACTATCGATAGTATCGATAGTTTTACATAAAACTATCGAAACTATCGAGTGGAGCGACTATCGATAGTTTTGCAGCTCTACTCGTAATATGACGCCGGCAGAGCAACTGTCATTTTTTCATTATTATCAGCACAAAGGGGCAGACGTTGATGATATTATATCATGATGAATCAAACAAATACTTAAAAAATACTTGCAAAAAATATCTAGTTTGTGTGTTTTTTAATTTTTTGGTCACAAATAATTGTTGTGCAGCCTTTTTTTAAACGAAAATTGTTTAATATATAAACGTTAAATGCACAGTAACACATAAAATGCCATTTGATATCAAGATGAATTCATCAGGCCATGAGCTCTGATGATTATATCATAACGCCACCATAATATTAATAAATCGTGTCTACACGTGACAAATTTTCATCATGATATCAATTTGAAATTCATCATTATATAAATTCATCAGGTGTGGACACTATGTTATGATGGCATCTAACCAACAGTTATATTTTTTGGAGTTAAGTTGCCGCCGCGTCAAATTAAAACCTGATTAAATTTCAGCAGACCCTTTATGATGATGAAAGATATATATTTGTTTCTAATAAAAGTTATAACAATTATATTTATAATAAAAATAAAAAAACTTTTTTGGAAATCTAATAGTAAATGAAAAAATTTAAGGAAGGACATGCAAAAATTTAAAGACATTTTACAGCAGTAAAAATTAACAAGGCTCAGAATTTCAATTTTTGAAAGAAACTTTACATCATTAAAGGGATCTTCCAATTTTTACCTCACAAACCAAAATTAGGCCTTTGGCAGCGAATTCCGAGGCAAGAGAAGATTCAATTTTCACTTAAACACCTGCTGAGAGATCTACCGCTCTCAAACTGTACCTTTTACTGATTAACTTACATTTAGCTCTCCATGATCGCCAAATGAACTAACGGGTAATTATCATAAATTTAAAATGCATACATTGTGTACGTGTGTGTGTACGGAAATATACGCATATGTTTGTGTGCAAGATGTGTGAAAATATGTCCCTGGTGTAACACCAAGGTTACTGGTGCTGTCGTCACTTTCATTTTATTTGTCTACCATGTTGACCAAAAAAAAAATTGTTTTTTTCTTATTCTTTTTAAAAACAAACATGACTGAATTTTAAACGACTCTTACGAACTTTTGAAAATGTTTAATTCGTTTGTGTGTGTGTGTGTGTGTGTGTGTGTGAGTATTTTTGTGTGTTTATTCATGCATGCTTGTTTGTTTGCTGGTGTGTGTGTGAATATTTTTACTGTAAAAATCGCCTAAAGGTTTCTCATTCTACTTATTTTTTCACAATTTAACAAATATGGAGGGTCACAAAGAATGGCAATAAATTTTTCAAGCACACAAATAAATTCAAACAGGATATTAAAAGTTTATTTAAAACTTTAAACAAAAAGGCAATGCATATATATAAAAATAAAACAAATGTAAACGGGTGCGAATAGCAAAAAATAAAAATATTATTGTAAAGGAGAACAAATGTGTGTACAGTAGAATCTCGATAATCCATTAATTCGTAATCGAAGGGATCCACTGTTTTCACGAATGAGAAGAGCTTTCGAAATTAAGGGATTTCGATTTAACGAGGTTGAGAGAAAAAGTATACTCGTTTCAGTCCAACTCCGGACTCTCTAAAAATGTTTTCGGAACTCAAAAAATTCATTTCAATCCATAGGAAAAATCCGTACATATAGACAGACATCACGTTTTTAAATACCCTATTCATAAGAACCCAGAATATATGTAAATGATCTATATGTTCGCATATGAATATCAAAGAAATTACAAAAATCCTGACAAACCTATATAGCCTTAACTTAATAAAGAAAGTAGAGCGTAACTTATTTTACTTTTGGAATCGAGATTTTTACTCTCAGCAGACTTTGAAGTAAAAAATATACAAATTAACGAGAAAACGAACATTTATGGGTTTACTTTGAATTGTTGAGGTTTTCGAATTAACGGTGTTTGACTGTACTTAGAAATGAAAAATAGAAATAGAAATAGAAATATGTATGTACATATGCATGTGCTTATGAATACATTAGAAGGTGCAACGGATTTAGCTTTTTCATTATGTCAAATACCCTGCTGACGATCAAATATACTTATCAAGCACACAGTTACGTAAGTGCTGTCGTGTTCTTTCGGCTATACGTACGTGTTATGGGCATTGGCTGTTGAAAAGCAATTTTTTTATTTTTACAGCTATGATCTTTATGCCAGCAGCTAGGGCGTGATTTTCGTAACAAAAATAATTGACACTATTAGTTAGAAATTTATTTTTGGTTTGATTTTTTTTTACTTAAAACCTGAGTACGAAAATCAAGAAAACAAAATCTTTGTTTTCTTGTTTTTTGCTCATGAGCACAGACAATACATTAATTGAATCGTGCGCAGGTAGAAAAGAAAACAATGACAAGTAAAAGAAAACATATTGGAATATTTGCGGCGAATTTGACATCATCATATAATATAATTTCGATGAAGAGGAAAGTGTAAACACTTTCTTTATCACTGTCCTGGACTTGCAACAAAGAGATTGCCCACAATGGGCGCTCTTGAGTTCAGTGAACTTTCTGACGTTGCTAGTGTTGAACTGCAACGTATTAATAGGTTTATATTGAGCTCTGGTTGGTTCGACGGTGGGGACTCCCTCCACATAAGCAGTGTCTTCGTGGTATCAGAATGGATCAAAACGGTCTAAGTTAATCCGGGTTTCTGACTGCCATCCCTATCTAACCTAACCTAACCTATAATATAATTTTATGCATTGTTATTTAACACATGAAATTTGTTTTATATAGGCAATTAGCATAGCTCTAACCAGGTGTTCTAAGACACCTTTCTTCTTTTTAATCTGACGGCTGGATATTTGATCGTCTCTAACTCTGATTAACAAAACAAAAACGTCATTTTATTCGTGTTTCTTGTCAATGACGGAGAAGTGTGCGGACTTAAAAAAGCGTATATTGTGATGACATGCTCAAGGCGAATTGAGAAACAGGTGACCTCATCAGATTTGATTATAATCAGCTGTTTGATGCCGAATTGAAAAGTACGTTTTAGATTAAAAAAAAAGCATTTAAAGCGTCTGCCAAAAATTAAATTGTGCTTTATTTTGTGAAAGATATTAAAATTATATACATATTAAACATAGTTCCTATTTACACTATGCAAGTCTTATTGCTAAGCTGATTAGTTTATTAGGAGAGAGAGACGGGGGGAAAAGAAAGGTTGCTGTTCCCCTCGTCTCTCTCTCCCTGAAACTAATCAGCTTAGCAATAAGACTTGCACAGTGTGATTTGGGACATATTGTTGGTGCATGTCGTTAATAAAATATTGTTATTTTAGTGAACTGTTTAACAGATGGTGTTATTTGAAACCGGACGAACCACATATTGGTTTTGAGTTGTTATACATGTTATCTGTTCAATAAATAACAAAACTAAAATAATTGTATGAAAAATAAATGAAATGAGTGGCGAAGACTTTAAGTCATCGAGTTATTTTTGTTTATGAAAAGCAACATTTTTAAATTTTTTGCTCATACACTCAAAGAAAAGACATATACATACATATGTACTATTATTAAGGAAAAAAGTTTCTAAATTTAAGTAATTTTTTCTAAGTTTAAGTTAATTTTTACAAAAATATAGTAAACATTCCTTAATATGAG
Source organism: Tachina grossa (assembly GCA_949987645.1). Lineage (NCBI taxonomy): Eukaryota > Metazoa > Arthropoda > Insecta > Diptera > Tachinidae > Tachina > Tachina grossa. The sequence continues at coordinate 36,708,083 of OX465275.1, forward strand.
TAAAAAATAAAAAGATCATATCCTTAAAAATAATTCATAAAAATACAAAGAAAAATTCTCACATTCAAGGATAAGTTTACTGGCTTAAAGGAAATATTTATCAAAAATTGGAAAATGGTTTAAAAGTTTAGGGAAATTGTATCCTAAGAACTAGTCAATCTCGTTTTAAAACAAAAACTAAATTTTAGGAAATGACTTACACCTGATTAGTACATCAAATTTGACTTACTTGAGAGATATAAAAAAGTATTCTATATTTTAGAAAAATATTTACCAGTTTTAACTATTTTTTTTTTTTTTTTTTTTTTTTTTTAATTATAAAATATATCTTTTATTTGCATTAAGGAAAAAATCTAAGTAAATTGTTCATATTTCCGAGGAATATTTGAACTCGAAATATATTTTTTTTGCAAATAAAATAAAATTTTAAAACTCAAAAATGTCAATGCTTGTAGTATAGAATTTAATTAAAAATAAAAATAAGTACAAGAAATAAAAATTTTACTTAAATATAAAAATATAATTACTATATATATAAAATAGTTCATTAATTAGCTAGAAATTTAGTAAATATTTTATTGGTTTCAAGTAAAAAACAGCTTTGGCGCTATACGACAACTTTTTTTACTCAAATTTAGAAAATTTTCCAAAGTTTTAGTTAGTTTTTTTTCGCGTATAGTGGTGTATCATTTACAATCGATAGTGACTATAAAAACTTGGATTGTTTTCAAATACTAAACGATTGCAGAATAAAAACATAGAAATTTGCAAAGAAAAAATTGACTATCGATAGTGCCATCGATAGTTTTCCATTCCTAGTTTGCACTTGCTTCTTTTCAGTGAAAAATAATTCCACTGATTTTTTTAAGCACTTTTACTTAACAATATTCCTTTTAGCACTTATATTTTTTATATTTAGATGCTTCATTTACATTAATTTCAGTTGCGCATATCTCATAATAATATTTATGATACGTTTTAGGCAACTAAAGAAAGTTGCCATATTCAATACTAATTTTAATTTTAGTTGCGTTGCCAGTTGACAACACTACTGAAATTCCGTTGTCATAGATAATCGATAAATTTTATTTCTAAATGTCTATATATTTATATATATATATATATATATATATATATATATATATATATATATATATATATATATATATATATATATATATAAATCAATAAAAAATATAAATTTGAAATAAACGCACACCTATTAAATATCTAATTAATTGATATTAAAAAAATTATTAAAAATTCTAATTAAAAAAACAATAAATTTTAGCAAGTGCACATATAAAAAAAGACACTCACTCACTTTTATCTTTCAATTAAGCTGTTACACACAAAAATAAGCTCGCAGGCACTCTTTAAAAAAAAATGACTCAATAATCCAGCACCAAACACAGCAGCCGTCATACACTTATTAAATAAAATACATAAAATTATGCACATTAAGCCAAGAACTACTTTAGCAAATATTTATTTAATTCTTTCTTTATTTCTTTTCCCAAATTTAGTGTGCAACACAATTATCTGTAGAGATTATCTTAACAAAACAAACAGATGCCTCTTTTTTTCTCAAGTTTATGTTGTTTATTTTTTACCAAAAATTTGTACATAAAGTTATTAACAAGGCAAACACTAATAAAGATCAACAATATTAAGCAGTAACTGAAATATAAACATACAAAAAAAAAATGTTAATAAAAAAGTGTAAATTTCAGTTTATGGGTTTTGGCATCGACGTATAAGATCCTATTCCGTTTCCGCTGCTATCTCCATCCATGTATTAAGACCTCGACATGTAGAATGTGTCTTTGTTCTTTTTTTTATTACAGTTAGTTTTAGAAAACTCCCACATAAAAACATCTACATTAACAAATGTATAGTTTAGCGTTTTTATATATTCAGACCAGGCATGTCAAAATTGGTACAATTGTAATTTTTTGGTACTATTTAAAATCGAAAATGGTTAATTTAGTACATTTAAGGAATCTCCCCAGTTTTAGTAACTTCAATACGCATTTGTTTTCATTGTTCAAGAGTGAAAATTTACATGTACAAAATTTTCATCTTTCAACACTGATACTCATATTTTTCTCACTTGAAAACAAAGTTGTGAAAGTTAGACGCAACGAGAAAATAAAAATATGTGAGCTCGTCCCTTTCCGTATTATTTTGCTTCTAAATTCAGATGCTGGAGCACATGCCATTAATTTATGTATTCTAAATTTCAACTTTCAACAGGTATAGCATATGCTTTAACTTCCGAACTCGCAAGAAAATTTGTGAAAACGATTCAGTAGCCTTTTTTCTGTTTACCGGCGATTTTTTTAATAAAAATATATAAAAAAATAATTTCAGCATAAAAAATATTTTAGTACAATTAATGTCAAAAAGTAAAATTTTTGAAAGTTGTTGGTACAATTTTAAAGTTCTCAATCCCATCCCTGATTCAGACTAAATTGCAATAGCATAAATTTTAAGAGAGGGGAATTCACACATTAGAAATCCATGTGGGGAGCTTAAAACATAAACATAAGTAGCATAGTCGTAGAAAGGTCATTTTGTGGGGCGCGGGGTCATTTCCCCCCTCCATCCTAGAATTATTAATAATTAAAATAGTAAAAATATAAAAATAATAATTATTATTATAATAAAGTTACTCATGAAAGTCACCAGTCTCAATGCCCCCCCCCCAGGAAAATTGTTAAGCAACGTTAATGATATGTACTGTACTGAATGTATGTGACATACATACATATACATATATATTTTGTGTGTGCGTGTGTGTGTGTTCAGATTATGCGGAAATTTATATCAGTTTTATGCTTTTTTAAATTGATTGTTTTTATTTAAACTGGCTGGTTTTCTGACATTTAGCTAAAATAAATGAATATTGAAGGCATTCAGTTTAGTCAAAGATTGTTAAAGCTTATTTCATAAGAAGTTTGCAGCAATATTTTAAATATTCTTGTCCCAAAGCCTGCACACCACTTAACTTGGTTGTCAATTATTATTATCCTAAGCTATTGATTTCCAAGCTCGTAATTTTCACTCATTAAAAACGCAAAATGATAGACTAATAATAGGTCTCAGTTTTTGTTTTTAAGTACGGAACCCAAGAAATTCTTGCTTTAATATATCTCTGCAAAAACGATAATATATATTTTCTGCGTATGAGTGGTTTACAGCTCCGCCCACCATAACCTAAGCATTTGAAACGTACAATTAATATCCTATGTCCGTAAGAAGGCCCCATCTTACAATTTACTGGAAGAATTTTAGTAATTGGACCGGTACATGCGGAGATTACCTCTTGCAAACATACCAATATAACCTCTTTACAACATAATTATAAAGTATAGACTATTATGTACTACGTTTACACGTGCATTATTTGCAAATAAAAATATGTGAAAATAACTCACTAGATCTAGGTGAGCAACAAACTAGAAAAATCTGAAAACATGAAAATTTTAACAAGGGCGGGGGGGGGCTACACCCATAAAAATTTAAATTTGTGCTAGTGAGCTGAAATTCGATACAGAACTAGTTCTAGTTGAGCAAAAAAGCAATGTAAGTCCGATCACAGAGGAGGTGTGTAAACATCTAGTAATGAAAAAATTTTTTTAAGTTGGAAGTGCTTATGCTTTTAGTATCTATTTTTTAATTAATTAATTAAAAGTATCAAAACTTTCAATATTGTAAATACATAGGAACTTGTTGGTTTTTGTTTGTTTTATTAAACTTATTTGGTTAGTAAATGGGCACACTGCAGTATATGTATATGTACTGCATTCAAAATTGCAGTAAGTTGTAAATATACTGATTACTAAAAAAAATTCAGTAAATTTTTACTGCTAATGAAATTTAATTTGCATTACCAGTAAAATCGTAGGGCCGTATTCATAATAAAATTGTAGCAAGTGGCAAAGTTTTTTTCATTAAAATTTTGAAACTTTTGTATGAAAAACATTTATCCACTTGGTAGAATTTCATTATGAATACGGGCATTACTGATTACTGAAAATTCAATGCACCTCATCATATAATAAATCATTTAGGCACTTTATAAAAATTGTAGAAGGGTTCCGTACATTCGGTTTTGAGCATTTTTTTAATGTGGCTTTTTTCCTTTTTTTAAGTTTTTTTCAGTTTAAACGATTTTTTCAGTTTTGTCGTTTTTTTCTCGTTTTGGCGTTTTTTTGTCTTTTTGGGGTTTTTTTCATTTTCGCAATTTTTTTCATTTTGGCGATTTTTTTCTGTTTTTGGGGTTTTTTTCGTTTCGGCGATTTTTTTCATTTTGGCGATCTTTTTCTTTTTTTTTGGGTTTTTTTTATTTTGGCAATTTTTTCATTTTGGCAATTTTTTTGTTTAAGGGTTTTTTTCATTTTGGCGATTTTTCCGGGTTTTCGCGATTTATTTTAGTCCGAAAATATTTTTTAATTTAGTGCTCTTTTTCGTTTTGGCGATTTTATGGCGATCTTTTTAGATTTGGCGATTTCATAATTTTTTGATTTTTTAGTTTTACCATTTTTGAAAATTTCAAGAGTTTTGCTCTTACGGTTTTCAAGATACAGCAAGTTGTCAAAATTACAAAGTCAATGTATAAAAATACACTAACTTCACAAATTTCAAGTGTATATATGTATGTAACATTTAGATTTTAACATTTTTCGTTGCTAGTTTTGCAACACCCTTTAATTTTTAACTCTCATGTATTTGTTGTTGTAGCGGTCAAATGTCTACACACTGTGTCCGAGAAAATACCCTGTGACGAACGGACGAACAGCGTAGCGAAAACAATAGGGTTCATTTTCACCTTTGGGGTACGGAACACTAATAAAGCAATTATCAAGTTAAATAAAACAAACAAAAACCAGCAAATTCCTATGTATTTACAATATCCGAATTAACAATCTTGTGCAAATGATCTTGCATCGTAGCATGTGCAAAATGGTATAGTATATTGATACTCACCACTTAACAATTCTTAGTGGTGAGTATGAATATACGATACCATTTTGCATATGCTACGATGCAAGACCATTTGCACAAGATTGTGAATTGAGCTAATATTTTAAATAAGTTTGTATTGCTTCTTTCAAACACTAACACACTCAAATATAGCTCACACCGATTTGACAACGCGGTGTGTATCTCACTCAAAATTTGTGATTGTATTGTGAGAAAAATGTTTACCCCCTAGCGTATAGATGTTTACACATCAATAAACTAAAAAAATCTGAAAGCCCGGAAAGTTTAGCTAGGAGGGCGGGGCTACGTCCATAAAGTTCAGAATTAAAAAAGCAAATATAAGGCGTTTAATGAAAGACATTTTACTGAAATTTGGCATGTATACTGCGATAATGCAAGGCTATAAAATTTTTTTTGGGCGTTGACACGTCCATACAATTTAACCCTTAATTTCATGTATTACGGCTCAGCATATTTAGATATACTATTTATGTAGGTATTATTATCCGTTTGCAACGAAACTTGACACGAATAATAAGCAGTGGCCGAAAAAAATTTTGGGTTTGCAAAAGTGGACAGGGTTACGCCCATAAAAACTAAAAATTAAAAGTTGCGCTAGGGAGCTGAAATTTGATATACAAGTAGGTCTAGGTGAGAAACCAACTAGAAAAATCTGAAAGCCCAAAAAATTTTACCAGAATGGGCGAGGCCACGCTAATATTTTTTGGAACTAAAAACTTAATATACATACAGCTTTTAACTCAAGCCATTTTAGTGAAACATTGCATACACGTTGCACGTATACAAGACTTTAAACTATCACCTAAAAAAGTGGGTGTGGTCACTCCCATAAAATTTTAGCCAACATTTCATTTCTGGTCCCACTTAATATGCAATTGTTTATTGTTATAACAATATTTTACTTACGATTATAATGATATTGAAATTTGTCAGCAAATATATGTCAGCAAATATATGTATGCCAGAGTACTCGTATATTTACATACTTATGAATTTATGTATGTATGTGTGTGTGTGTCATTCACATAAGAAGTATTAGTTTTGATATAAATATGTGTTATGTGTGTATTTAATGCTCCAAAGAATTGCATTTTAAGTAAATATATATACGAGCAAATCTTATTATAAAAATGCATACATACACAGACTGATAACAAACACACAGTCATACATATTCGTATTTGTAGTTCTAGATTTGTGCAGCGATTTATAAAATTAAATAGAACAATATTATTTTTGCAAAATTCTACTGAGAACAAACACATACATATATATGTAAGTATGTTTATCCCAGCAAAAAAGTTTGCCTACTAGAATGCAAAAAAGTGTATGTACTCTCCAGTCGTGAGTACTTACAATTTGACTGAATAATCCATTATTTTTGTATGAGAAGTTCAAAAAGTATGCGGTACCCTATACTTTTTGCCTACAAATATCCAAAAGTTAATAGATTACTGATTGCCTAAAAGTATTCAAAATATAATGAGTTATTTTATGCTCACAAAAAGGCAAAATTTAATAAAATAGCCAAAAATTATAAACAAATAGAATTTTGTAACATAATTATAAAATTTGAACCTTTTTTGGGATTGTTAAAAATCATAATTTTACAAAGCAAATATATGAATACGTATATTGAAGAATATGCGAAAATACTTAGCTTTTGTAATAAATATTGTAGTAAACCAAGGTTATTTTATTGTTTTCGAAGCTCACTTTCACGATCAATAAATATTTTTTAGATATATTTCAGGATTAACTAGGAAGTACTGCAATAAGTACCTTCATGGAATGATATAAATAAGTTGTTATTTTATGCATTACAAAACAGTCATTATTATACACATAAAATAATTAAATAAATAAGTACCACTCATTACTTTGTAAGCCATTAAAAGAGTACTACCCATTACAAAATCTTCAAATTTTTTTTGCTGGGATATTACGAGTATTTGTTGAGTGCACATTTTATTGAATTTACGACTAAATAAATAGTTTCTGCTGAACAGAGATTTTGCACACAAAAAATTACTTATATATGTTCTTATATTCTTGAGAGACATTAAGTTAATACTTTAAATACATTTTATGCACTTGGGATATATTTTCTTTTAGTATTTATACCTTAGACATTGGTGTTAACGATTAAAAAAAATTATATATGTACATGCAAACAAAATGTGTCAAAATTAAGCAAGGGCCTTCCAAAAATCGAAATAAATAAATACTCGTATGTAAAGAAAATCAAGCAAAAGGAATAAAGACTGTTGCAAATTAAAAATGGTAAATTTTAGATTTTATTTCAAACAATTATGGTAGGATGAACCAAAACAATTCTCAGTTAATTGTAATTATTATTCGAACTCCATTTGTTTCCATATTTGTGATTTGAACGGGCTAAAGTTCGTATCGCTTTTTAAGCCAAATTACATGTGATAATTATTAATGAACAAATAACACCAAAGTTAGTTGTAAATATTCTGACAACACATAGTTGAACGGAACAGCCAGCCGTTTTCGAAGGCCACTATAAACCTTCATCATCAGCGTTCTTTTGTGTTTGGTCCACTGTGTGTGGTGTCAGTTGATGTAGATTTCTGCTTTATATACTTAGCATTTTATTGCAAATGGAATATGTGAATTGTTTTGATTCATCGTATTTCAATTTGCTGAAAGCTTTTTTGTATTGTAAGCTCAATTTTACCATCTCTATATTTACAACAGTCTTACCATTGTCGTTTTGTTCTTTTTACTAATTATACACATGTTACTTAATTTGCTTATTTTTTGTTCTACTTAAGACAAACTTTTTTGGTTTGTTACTATTAAGTATATTTTTATTTAATTTTTGCCACAGGCCCATGGCTATTAATTTTTAGTTAATTTTAATTATTATTCGAACTCCATTTGTTTCCATATTTGTGATTTGAACGGGCTAAAGTTCGTATCGCTTTTTAAGCCAAATTACATGTGATAATTATTAATGAACAAATAACACCAAAGTCTGTTGTAAATATTCTGACTAACAACACATAGTTGAACGTATTCTCGTATTCTATTTTCACTGAAACATTTTTATATAAGGCTGGAGTTATTTGGTTGCATTCACTGATACCACACACAGTGGACCAAGTATGTGATTTTTAAAGAGCAGCAACCCAGCAAAAATTACTGCTCTCCAGAAGCGTTTTTGTAAAGGAGACAATGTTACAGAATCAGTTGCTGTTGCCCATGAATAAGGCATTTTTTTGTTCGAGATGAGCCAGCTAGAAGCAATGCATTTAGCTTCCAAAAAGCCATTAATTTTTTTTTTTTTTTTTTTTTTTTGCCTTACTAAAGGGCTTTATAGAAGTAATAATATATAATTTATGTGAGAGCCCGTTTTAAGTTAGTGCTTTTCAGAAGCATTTTGCGAAGCTTTAGTTATCAAGTAAGCAATACATTGCTTCGCTCAGTTGTAAGTGCTTCCAAATTAGAATTTTTTTTTGCTGGGAACTTCCAAGCAACTAATATAACTTTCACTTTCATTAGGGAAGTGATAACGAAAAGAAATTTGGAAGTAGAAAGAAAATATGTATTAAACACATTCACCGCAACAAGCCACCGACTTCAATAAGTCAGTGACAGGCCACACACGTTTATATGAGAATGATTACAGTATGGATTCCATAAAGTCCTGTACAAGACCATTTATAAGACCTTTCAAGACATGAGAGATTTTTCAAATGCTTTGCTACAGCGAAATATTCTAAAACAAACGCTAAACAACACTGTTGGTAAGACATTTCTTTCAGCTGTTTGTCTTGCCAACAGTGTTGTTTAGCGTTTGTTTTAGAATATTTCGCTGTAGCAAAGCATTTGAAAAATCTCTCATGTCTTGAAAGGTCTTATAAATGGTATTGTGCAGGACATTAGTATGGAAGCATGGTGGCAGGTTGCTGTTTATTTTGTCATTGTAGTCTAATTAAACTTCTTTCAATTTTTGTTGCCGACAATGAGGAATGCTGCCAGTATAACACAAAATGTTGAATGAATGATATCTTGCTATTTTTTTTTATTATTTAACAGGAATTATATTAGGAAATCCATGTAAAGAAATAAATTGATTTATTCTTATAAATTTACGTGATATAAGTACATTTTAATATAGTAATTTAATTTTTATTAATGTGAAATGTTTCAAGGTGGCATCACTGAAATGTGTTTTTATATTTCAATATCAGTTACTTATAATTCTGCTGTCGTCTCCGAAATAATTAAGTCGCTGGCTGGTCGGGTAGTCTGTTGTGCTGAAAGTGTCTAATGCATAGCCGGCCAAATGGCTCCAAGAGTGCCGAACTTCAATCGACTTTATATACAAATGAATACATATACGCGAATAAATTTATTTCTGTCTTGTCTTTGACTTAATCTCATGAAATTTGACTTCCTCGAAGTACGAACTTTAGACCAGGTTTGCCAAAAAGTTCACCATAGAAGAACAAACACCAACACCTTTAAAGAAAAACTAATTTCTATTCAATATTTTTTGTTATAAAAACCAATACATACAAAGAAAAGAGAAAGAGTTTTGTTGCTTTGCACTAGCGTGTATACAGTGAAGAATGACAAAAAAAAAACTTATAAAGATGCAATTAACATGCCATAGACATAATGACATACCCATAATCAAACCAAAATTCAATTGGTTTATACGGCGTTGTGGCAAGTCATTTATAATCAAATATAGTGTTGCCCATAAGTTTCGTTCGAAAAGCTGTTTTCTATGGTTATGGTTATGGCACGTCTGATTTCACCTTAAGACAATTTTTTTTTTTCTTTATTTCGTATTGCTAGTGCTGAGTGCTGTATGTGTAGATTAAAACACACAGCCTATAACCAGCGTTGCCGTTTTGACACTAAAGTATCACTTTTGACCCTTTTTCGTGCCAATGAAACTTTTTATGACCCTTTTCTTAATTTATCCCTTTATATCATTTTAACAAAATGTATGCCGTAGGGCAATTATATGCTCAAAAATTGGACGAAGCACAGTCTAGCATATCAGGTATTAGAAAAAGTGCTGTTCGTCCATTTGACGATATTCGGTTCGATGGTGTCGATCATTTTACTGTTTTGGTCGATAGAAAAGCCAATAAATGGTGAAAATATTGCAAAAAATCTGACACCCAAGTCCCTGATTCCAAATGCAATTATGTATTTTAACTTGCTTTCATCTTGAATTTTAATAAAACTTTTTATAAATAAAATTTAAATGTGATTTTTCATTGCTTGCAAACCGGCAATACCGGCTACAGACGTCTTCACTATTTTGACTATATCCACTTTAAAAAAAAAATTATTAGCTTCATCCGATCATTTTTAAGATCTGGCCAGTTAGAGGATTAACATTGATTTATAATTAAACTATCTTAATTAATTTTATTTTAGTCTAATTTAATTAATTGTTAAAATTCGTGTTTGTTTTTTTTTTTAATTGAAATAAATGTTATTTTTTTGTTCCCAAAAAATATGACCATATTTTACTATCCAATACCTTTTTCTGAACCTTTTTTTCTTAAATACTCTTTTTATTATACTTTTTTCGAAATTTTCAACGACAAACCTGCCTATAACTAAGCGCTTCTACAAAAATAAATGGGTAACACTGCTTTAGACTATTTAATCAATCAAATAAAAATACACATAGTATATCACCATTATCTCAATATAGAAGGGCCCTAACTTTGTATTTTTCGATACATTCGATATTTCTTTATCGAAATATACAAAAAAAAACTCGATTTCAAAAGAATAATGAGTTAGGCCTTTTCTTTATTAACGTAACGATATAAGACAAGTAATAATTTAAAAACTAAAAAAATGCGACCAAAAATAACCCGCTAAAGATCCTAAATTCATTCATTCGAAATGCAAAATCATAAGAGAAACCTAAAGGTAATTTTCAAATACCTTTCGAATGGTACTTTCTTGGATTTTTTTTGCGTAGGCACAAAATGGTGTCTGTTCGTTTAATCCCGGATTAAGACATATCGATAGAGGTAAGAAGAATAAAAATTGCACCAAGCGTTCGTGCCTTTCTATATTAAGGTACAGTCGAATTCGCATTAGCGCAACACGCTTTACTGAAAAAAATTGGATTACTGAAAGCGATACAAATCCCAACACTGATTTTAAACGCAGCTAGTCTTATTCACTTCGCTTTAGCGAAACATCGCTTTACTGAAAATATAGTATTACTGAAAACCAAAAGCAAGCCCATAACTACGTTTTGTATGAAACTTACTTTGCTTTAGTGAAAAAATAAACAATGACAAATTTATTTATTAGAAATCGATTGCATAACTTAAGCCTGAAAAAATTGTGCATGTTTTGTCCGTTAAAAAATTATATGGCAAAATGTATTTTTCCTTTCCGCTCTTACGTACTTTATTGTATTTTTCTATTATATTGTCAATGCAAGTGGCTAGAAATTTACTGATTTTAAGCAATACGCTTAAATTTTAGTAATCCGAACTACGTTTCTAGAAAAAAAATCGGATAACTGAAAAAAATTGGGTTTTGGTTATTTTGAATAAAGCGGAGTCGACTGTAATGAAATACACATACATAGGCTGATGAACACAATACCCTTCTTTGCGTAGCGCAGTAGGGTAATAAAAATAAAGTTCATACATATTTTTCCTAGATACCAGAACTCTCCCATACCAAAATCAAACAAATATTTAGTGGCCCTCGAAAACAGCTGGCTGTTCCGTTCAACTATGAGTCGTCAGAATATTTACAATTAACTTTGGTGTTAGTTTTTCATTAATAATTATCACATGTAATTTGGCTTACAAAGCGATACGAACTTTATATATTTGTAGAAATTTTTCTCAAGTTTTTACAATAACAAACTATTTGCAAAAATTTTAATTTTGACAACACCAGCACCACCACCAGCAACTTATCTTAGCAACTTAATTGATAACCTTTCAAGTAACAGAAATGTGTCAAAGAAAAAGCACAAAATGTCGCTGAAAATAACCGACATTTTCTTTTGATTTCAATTTTATGTAATGCAATATTTCTCTCAAACTCATCCCGTCTTTTAACAATAGAATTTTCCGCTCTGTTGGCACCAACATCTGTATAAAATTAATGGTTTAGAAAATTCAATAAGTTCTTAGCATAAAAGAGTTCTCTCTTTCATAGCAGATGCTATGAAAGATTTAATATGTATAATAAATGACACATTTTTGTACGTAATAGTGTATGACTTTTTTGTATTTTTCGAAAACTTTGTGAAAGACAGACAACTCACGGAAAAGTAATAGCAAATAATAATAACAAAAAAATAAATTCAGCAATTCAGATATGTAATTTAATACAAACTTCAGAATATATAATATATAGTTTTGGCATTTTTTTTTTTTTTTGGTTTTTGGCGTTTTTTTTCAATTTGGCGATTTTTTTTAATTTTTGAAATTTTTTCATTTTGGCGATTTTTATTTTCATTTGTGCGATTTTCTTAGTTTTGGAGCCTTTTTCGCGTTTTGGCGATTTTTTTCATTTTGGCGATTTTTTTTTTCATTTTGGTGATTTTTTTCCACATAAACAATTATTTTGGTTTTGGCGCCTTTTTCGCGTTTTGGCGATTTTTTAGATTTTTGGCGTTTTTTTATTTTGGCGATTTTTTTCATTTGGGCGATTGTTTCGAATTTGGCGATTTATTTTAGAGTTAGAAATTTTTTTTAATTTTGGCGATTTTTTTCGTTTTGGCGATTTATTTTTTTTTTTTTGGTTTGGCGATTTTATAATTTTCGATTTTTTTAGTTTTACCGTTTTTGAAAATTTCAAGTGTTTGCCTCTTGCGGCTTCCAAGATATAGCAAGTTGTCAAAATTACATAGTCAAAATTCCATTGACTGATGGACCACCCTTTAACTTAAATTTTTTTTAAATTGTAGTGTTATTTGTTTTAGTCTGTATAAAAGTTCACTAATTTTACAAATTTCAAGTTTCAATATGGGATTTTAACATTTTTCGTTGCTCGTTTTGGAACACCCTTTAATTGTTATGTATTTGTTGTTGTATTTGTTGTTGTAGCGGTCAAGGTTCTACATACTCTTTCTAAATTTCAGGTCCGTAGCTCTTACGGTTCCTAGGAAAATACCGTGTGACGGACAGACGGACAGCATAGCGAAAACAATAGGGTTCCTTTTCACCTTTGGTGTACGGAACCCTAAAAAAAGAAACAAACCATTTAGCTTTATGAAATTGTAACGAATATATAATTCAAAGTAACATTTTGCATTTCGTAGTTTGGTAGTTTTTCATGGCGTTGCATTAGCATTTTCTTGTCATAAAATCATTATTCATGAGATTTTCCAAATTGAAAACATACCGTTCTTTAGTTAAATGACACAAGTGTCCTTCTTAGCCATTATCCTCCTGCTTTATATTCTTCTCAAGTTCTTTTCATACACACAACGTACACACACACACACAAAGACAAAATTGTATATTTGAGAAATTTTGCTCATTTGGTTGCATTCGTATTGTAAGTTTGTATGTATATATTGCAATAAATAATTCAATTGTAAAATTGTAGTGTAAAAAAAGAAGCATACACACACATACACCCACAACCATATTTAAGTAACATACGTACATACATACATACATACGTGCGTGTATGTATGTATGAAATTAGTTAATTAAGTTAAAGCTATAAATTTAAAATATTTAATCTGAAAAGTAGTTTTCATAAAAATTTAAATCATTTTTTAATAAAAAAAAAAGTTAATTAGATCTCTTAGATTATAAACTTTCCCTCCTCAAGTAATGCTCGAATTTAATAATAATTTGCATACGCTTCCCTTTGCAGACCCAATCAAATCAAATATCAATATTCCGCTTTAGATAGCGGCAATGGCATCGTCGAACGTTCGCCACGTGAACGAGCTGCCCGCGAAAAGGCGCTCAATGCCACCCAGGAGTGGATACAGCAATCGAATGGCCGATACGAAGTTATAGCTCATTTAGATGAAATCGGTTCGAGACATGGCAAAAATTGGTTTCTAGTAAACGATGCTTCGGTAAGTCTAAATAACTTCGGACAGGGCACAGGGCATTGCCACTGAATGCTTTTTTTGGATTTTTTGTTTCTTTCTTATCTCTCTAGGTACGCACCGATCGCCTAATGACTTTACTAATCCTGCCTCCAGATTGTGTTGCCTTTGAAGATCTGCCGCCAAATGAAAATCCTCGCAATATGTTAATGGAACTTTTGGGCTCCTTGCATCATCCATACATATATCCCGTGCTGGATTTAGGCTTTTTACATACCAGTTCGGGAAACTATGCCTGCTTGGTGACACCGTTCAACTCGCGTGGTAGTCTTAAGGATTTAATTTACAAGGTACATTTGCATTAGATTAGATTTGTAACGATAAACAACTAGCTTGAATAAAAGATTTCAAACTAAGTAAAATATTTGTCTCCGCACAAGGGATTTTCTAGAGGTATAGAATTTTAAATTGAAATTAAACACAGATAAGTTGGCTTTGATCGAAAGTTAAAGAAAGAGTACTTAGAATATGGAAACTAAACATAAATGGAAAATAAACATTATTTTCATTTCATTTGAAAATATTTTTTTGTTCGGCTACCAAATGAGTGAAAAGTTAAGAACAAGTTGGCCACAAAACCTTCAATTAAAGATAGACAGAATCTAATTGCATATATATTTTATATTAAAATTTTAAATTTCATTTTCATACAAAATTTTTCTTAAAAAGCCTTTATAGAAGCCTTAATTATTTTTATAAATAAGGCTGAAAGTTTTTATGAGTTAAACTTGCCCGGCATGAAAATTGAAACAGTTTAAATGAATCTTAGATTTTGACACAAATTCTTTGATTGAAAAAGGCTATAAGTTATAATCGCAATCGAGCGATTAATGGTTTCGATTACGATTATGATTAAAAAGTGGGATTAATCGCGATTTCAATAACGATTATAATCGTATTGCGAACCCTACTTGGCTCGAACTCATTCACTAGTTAATTTTTGACACACTGTCGTTAAGCAGCTCTGGGTTGAGGAACATCTCTCGCGTCATCGTAATTATTTCTTAAGTGCGGTCAGGCTTGGGCGTGTTGTTTGGCCTTCGAGAGTTTTTCGTCTCGCTCGCACTGGTTGACTGATCTGCCACGGATAACCGTATAATCTTGCGGTTTTTTGTGGAATATCTTTAACAACCACGTTGCTACTTCCTATGTGAAGGCATAGGTCGTGTACAGTCAGTCACAAAAACTTTTAGAATACTGTTAATACCATCTTGGGCATATGGTCTAGTTACTCCGCCCATACTTGTGCAACACCATATTATACAAATTTACTTTGTATAATATGTACTAAATAAATAAATAAATAAATAAATTTTTGACACAAACCGATAATCAAACCCATTTAAGTTACACCACAGTACCTGGATTCAGTAACTTTTATTACGTTAATAGTATCGCTATAATAAATAAGCGAAAATTTATCGACTTTGCTATTCAGTAACATATTTTAACGATATTCGCTATCAGTAGAATTAAAAAAAGTGTAACAACAAGCTCAAATTCATTTACATAGCTTTTCTTTAATTTTTCTGTGTGCTTTTCTCTTATTTTGACATTTTGTATGCAGAGATGCCAGATGGCGAGTTAAACAAAGAAGTACACTGTCGTAAAAAACAAATTACAGAATCATTCATTTTCATAATATAAATTATATTATAATTAATTATAAATATTAAGATTATAGGTTCGCAAAAAGTTACTGGATGCAATGTGTCAAGTTTATGCTAAGAAAGTTGATCTATTGGCGTTAAATTTAGATTTCAGATAACCTCACAGTTAAAAGTTCTTAGGACTGCACACAATGATATGGATTCATACATTTTTGCTTAAAAACTATAAGGGGTAAGTGGACTCGTCTTGAAACTAGTCACTAAATTGGAAAAATATATAATTTCATCATCGATTTTTTTGCCGAAAATGTTTCTACTCCAGCAAAAGTCTTAAAACTTGATATATGTACGTAATTTCTAAAATATAAAAATGCGCCAAGTTTCATTAAATCTTCCACGCCCATAGCTTATGAAACTCATACAAAATATAGATAAGATTTGTTTTAATATCTTGTTTATCATTCGACGAAAAATTTTCTTTATTCTTCATCTTTTCAATCAAAATTCTGATTGCTTGACTCATAGCTGAAGCTGTCCAGCAAAAAAGTCGGAACTAGTTCCAAAGCTTTGCCACTTTCATTGCATACCAATCAGTACAGGTACATATAATACAATATTTTAAGGGTGTTGCTTAAATCAAAAATTTATCTAGACAACCCTTTAAGTGGATTTGGATCACTTCCGTCCTATGACAAACCATGTGTTAAATACATTGATATTTCATATATAAATATTTGGAGCTGAATTCATTAATGCTGTAACCAATGATTTGTATGTTCATTTGTTGCCAGTAAGAGACAAAAAATTTCAGTATTTGTCGAAAATCTATTGCATTACCTAGACAACATAAAAATATCCGAAGCCATCCATCCCAATGTGCATCATTTCGGCAACTTTTGAAACAAGGAAGCTTTCAGCAAATTGTAATATAATGAATCAAAACAATTCACTTATTCCATTTGCAATAATGGCTAGGTATATAAAGCAGAAATCTACATCAACTGACACCACACACAGTGGACCAAACACAAAGAACGCTGATGATGAAGGTGTACTTTCCTTCGAAAACAGCTAGTTGTTCCGTTGTACTACATGTTTGTCAGAATGTTTACAATTAACTTTGGTGTTATTTGTTCATTAATAATTATCGCATGTAATTTGACTTACAAAGCGATACGAACTTTAGCCTAATCAAATCATAAATATAGAAACAAATGAATTTCAAACAATTATAATAAAATAAACTAAAAAATAGTATTTTTTATTTGTCCCCTCTGCCATTATTAATTGTCCTTTCTGTTATTATTAATCAAAATCAAACCCAGCAAAAAATTTCAAATAATACAATCGGGTTTGGAATTAAGTATTTTTGGTGGAAGCTCTTCTATACTGGATTACCAACTTAATTATTTTAACAAGGCGTGAGACTAAAATAGCCAATTCTTCAGAAGTACCTACTTTATTTATATTGCAACGTGTTCACGTAATCTATTAAATCTAAAATAATCATTCTCATCATTTATCAACTTGTATATAATTTTTTTAAATTTTATGTAATGTGATTTATGAACGAGTAATGAAATATGGCCACCAGAAAAGAAAGTCATTATATGGCAAGTAGTTCTAATGGTAATGTGTTATTTTTTGCTGGGAATGTATATATACCAAACCAATTATACATACACTGGGATACTTATGAAAATATTTAATACCTGCACTTTTCCATAAATGTAGCATTAATAATTTGCTATAGTTATGTGCATACATACATAAATATTCATTTAATTCAACAAAACACCATAAATACAATTAGATAAATACACCCAGAAAAAAGATTGGCTGGAAAACGGTTAGTCCAATAAAATATCATTTGCATTAACTATATTTCAGTTCACGCTATCAATTTTCTGTTAATTCAAAAAACAATCCATGTTCATTGCCATAAGGGCATAATTTTAACAAAGATATGATTGTGACAATACTTAAATTGATTGCATCAACCGAGCGTATGCTTTTGTCATGACTAATTAACTGATTGGTTAACCCAACCGAATAAAATACTACAAATTGAATTTTACTACCAACTTTTGGTATTAGCAACTAAAAAATTGTTGTTCTATATTAAAATTAAAATAAAAACTTTCAATCAGTTGCTGCAACTAACTAGAGGTTGAGTTTACTATCATAGTTTATAGCAGCAAATTAAAAAATGAACTTTTGTGACTTTCAAAGATATTTTGATTTGTAAATTCTCAAATGGTTTTTGAAAGTCTGTGCATAAGATAAAAGGTTTGGGGCTTTTCAAAATGTGTGGTTGAAGAAATATATATAGACATGCTTCACCATTAGGAAATAAATTTCAATTAAAATAAACTTATGACAATATGTCAAATAATAAATTTCTAAAATTGTGTATTTTTATTTGTGTTTATTGTTTATTTTTATTTCAGCAAGGCAGGCCAATTTTTCTTTTACAGGTACCAATTATGATATTGGTTTAATTATATTAACCAAATTTTCGGTAGCAAGAATAACATTTATTTCAAATTCCATACTGTCAAGCAATTTTTTCTGTTGCTGGAACTATTGGGTTGAGGGTTATAATTAAAATATAGTGGTACCACAAGAGAGTTTCAGTCGCTATAGCAGAATTCTATGATAGTTGCTGCAACCGCCAAAATTCAATTGGCAACAAATTCGGTTGTCACAACGAATCTGTTTTCTCTGTGTACAATACAAATGTGTTGATTTAAAGATTATTTTTTTATTTTTATATCAATTAAAATATGCATTTATATGTATTTAATTACTTTTGCTGCCATAATTATCTCTTTTTTTTAATATATATTTTGAAGGCCCAATGGAATGAACCTTGGTCACGTAAATACACACGAAAGCCAAATGGCTTACCAGTCACGCAAGTACAACGTTTGGGGAGACAAATTCTGGAGGCATTGCTGTTTCTTAAAGAACGTGGCTTTCCATTGCACGGTCATTTGCATAGTGGAAATGTGATTTTGCAAAATGGTGCTGCCAGGTAATTTAAAAATATTGATAAGGAAATTGAACACGAAATTTTCTGTTGCCTAAAAGTATGCAACGGGATATTAATTTCTGTGATAAAAGAATTTAATCACCAATAAAAACGTATATGGCATTCATTTATTCTTCTTAAGAAGCGTTTTCGAGATATTCGTGAAAAATTTGTTTTTTTTTCAGGTCACAAAGATATTTCTAAAAATATTCAGAACTGGTTATTTAAATTACACCTTGTTTTTTATTTTATCAGCCCACATTTATAATGTTTTGGATAGGATCAAAATTCACTGGGTTTAGATTTAAAAAATTTTAAGTTTTATTTAAGTTTTTTTTTAATTGTAAAAATTTTTTTAAACATCTATCTGAAATTGAATTTCGTTCCGAAAGTGTTGCGCGTTAAATTAATATCATCGGGCAAAAAATTAAAATGTTACGACATTTAACAACATAAAAATACTCGTGTAACACCATCAAATTGAGAAGCTCCTTCCTCTTTTTGAAGTCGTTCCAAGTTACAAGTCTTTCCTAGATATCTGTCGTATTCATTTTGTTGTTTTAAAATACAAATATATAAACACACATACACATATACATACATACATAGACTACGTACCATTTCATGTTATATTTCACGGTGTCACATTTGTTTTAAATCAAATAATTGTCATAATTATACAAGTGCACTCATTCTATATTTCAACTGTCACATTATTAGGAGACATTGTCGTATTACAACTTTTTTTATGTGAACGTGAAAATAGTTTGCATTGTAATGGCACATGTTAACAAGGCTAAAAGCAAGTAAACAATTCGTGTTAATATTAAGAGAAATAAAAAAACAATAGATAAGAATATATATGTATGTAGATAGAAATGTTAAACTTTATAATGCGCTAAATAGCTTTCAAAAGAATTATTTTTTAGACAGTATTGTCAAAAAAAATTTGTTTCAGAAAAACGCAAAATCATTTGATTTTAAATTATTAAAAAGTTTTTAACAATATTAAAATTATTCCAAAGCTATAATTCTGTAAAAAAAGACCTGATAGAACATTTTCGAATAATATGTATGGCACTAAGCTGGAAGTAAATACAGTCGAATTTGCTTTAGCGCAACACGCTTTACTGAAAAAAATCGGATTACTGAAAGCGATACAAATCCCCGAACTGATTCTTTAACGCAGCTAGTCTTATTCACTTCGCTTTAGTGAAACATCGCTTTACTGAAAATATCGTATTACTGAAAGCCAAAAGCAAGCCCATAACTAAGTTTTGTATGAAACTTACTTCGCTTTATTGAAAAAATAAACAATGACAAATTTATTTATTAGATATCGATTGCATAACTTAAGGCTTTGCCTTTTGCATGTTTTGTCCGTTAAAAAATTAAATGGCAAAATGTATTTGTCCTTTTCGCTCTTGCGTACTTTATTGTATTTTTCTATTATATTGACAATGCAAGTGGCTAGACATTTTGGATTTTAAGCAGTACGCTTAACTGTAACAAATTTCAATAATCCGAACTACGTTTTAGAGAAAAAATCGGATAACTTTAAAAAAAATTGGGTTTTTGTTATTTCCAGTAAAGCGGAGTCGACTGTAAACTCTTTCAAACAAAAATAATTTGACAAAATTTTGGGTGTGCCTCCAACCATTTTTTTAAATGCAATATTGTGTGTTTTTCAGAGCTCAGGGTGTATGTTAAGTTTTGTAAAAATCGGTAAAAAAAAAATTAAATTTCAATGGGCGTAAATCCGCCTACTTTTTAAATGGAAGATTGTGTGTATTTTAGATGTAAAGGTCTGTAAGTTTTGTAAAAATCGGTTAAGAAGAACTACGTGAAATATGTAGATACAAGAACCAAAGGTGTTTGCATATAAACAATTTCGGACGTGCCTCCATAGTACTCAGAAAAATTATTGATTTTCTTTTTTTTTAATAAACTGATTGCTGATTGTTGATTAATATTTTAATTAAATCTATGTATGTTTTTTTGAATTAAATTTACTGCTCTATCAAAAAAGTGTTATCAACAGAGTCAGTTGATAACAGTTTAACTATGAAATAAATAAGTAAATAATTATTACATATCACTACCTTAATATTGAAAGGCCCTAACTGATTATTTTTTTGAAATCCAGATTTTTGTATTTTTCAACACATTAGATGTTCTTTTATCGAAATATGCAAAAAACTCTATATCAAAAAAATAAGGCAATTTAAATGTTTTTAATTAAGACTGCAATTTCCGTGATTGGTTCAAAACTATGTAACACTATGTAACACTATTCCACCCCTAGTCTGTATGGCTGAACGAAATTGCGTGTGTGCATGTTTGTGTGTATGCAAATCCTTCATAACTTAAGAATGCATTCATCTATCGGTTTCAAATTTACGGCATTCTGAAAATATTGACCTCAATTAGATCTCGTGAGATAAATAAATAAATTTTTGTTTTTTTGTTTAATAACTCTGGAGCTGAGCATAGCGGGAGTTTCCATCCAGGGCCAACCATTTTGCTTATTTTTTTCCTCTTTTTCTCATTTCTATCCCACTGCGTATACTTTACTCTACATTGTAAAATATTACAATACAATACACATGTAAAGTTATACATTAACATTAAACAGCTACTTGTTATTGTTAAATTTCAACAATAGCATAATTAAAACTTGCAATTACAAATGGAAACAAACAAATATATACATACATACATACATACATACATGCATACATACATACATACATATGTACATATGCATGTGTTTATGTATACGAGTATATACATAAGCGAAAAACAATAGCAAAATAACATGACAATCAAAATAAAGCGGCAAAAAAAATACAAATAAGACTAATCAATTTTATTTCTTTAACTACTTTAGACAACAATGAATTTATATAAAAAAAAAAATATTATTGCTCTTAAAAAATGTATCATTTCCTTTGTACTGCACAGATTATCTGGGCTGGAAAATGGTCTATTAGGACTGTCGTCACGCATTAATGCTGTTATGTGGTCACGTTCAACAACCGACATCGAAAATGTTGATATCATTTGCTTTGGCCATCTGCTGTATGAAATGTGCATGGGCCAAGAAATGACAACACCCAAACCGTCCATGAGAGTGCTGGAAATGGAAATGGAACAATTTCCTCAGGTAAAACTAAAATCTAATTTATTACATACATAAGCGTGAGTGCGTGCGAGTGGTGAAAATATTTTATTATTAATCATTTAAATTACCCCATTAGATTTTAGATGTTTTGAGTTTAATTTTCGAGCCAGCCAGTGGAGCGTGTCCTTCTGTGGAGGAGCTGGTGTTATGTGATTTATTTCGATCAATAGATTTACGAGAGCTTAGAGGTCCTTGTTTTAATGTAAGTATATAACAAACAAAAAAATTTTAAGTTTAAAATTTATAAACGCACTAATAATCCCAAATTAATATTTTACTTATTAAGTAAAATATTTTTTTTTTTATTAAAAATACATTGAAATTAATTATTGAGGGGTTTAGTTGGATCCTATGCGCATTTCACTGTTGCTAATGCAGATCATCAGGGAACCTTTACTCAAAGCTTCTTAGAACAACTAGATTTATTATATTATAAACTTTCATTTAAACAAATGAGAAGCACAATAACAAATAACAAAGTTGAAACAAGAACTCAATAATCAACATGTTTTTTATTTTCTTACTTTACTATTGCTACATTGGCTGACTTAAGGCTCAGTTACCCGACTGTAATGTAATGTAACTGCAACAGTAAGAAACAGCTGATAGATTTTGTTATGTGAAAAGTAATGAAAATGGTTATAGAGATGTAATGTAACGTAACCTACTTTTCGTATAAAAATATCAATCAGCTGTTTTCTACGTTACAGTTACATTGCATTACAGTCTGCTAACTGAGCCTTTATTTTCAGCTTCAAATTGTAGTCGTAAGAGTATGTAAAAGAAAATAAATGTAAATAACAACAACAGCTATTTAAGAATAGAGTGTTGCCACACAAGTATTTTTTTGACCGGGTGCAGTCAAGTTAATAATTAGTGTTTTTTTTTATGGGAATTGTTACAAATTAAGTTGAAAATTTTTAAAAGCACTAATAATCCCAAATTAATATTTTACTTATTAAGTAAAATATAAAAAAATTTTAATCAGCAACAATTTCTTAATCGGGTTTAAGCTAGACAGACTTTAGCTGGGGGAAATGTCGACATTTTTCTGTGTCGCCATACACTTCATCAGCACCCATATACATATATATATCTATATCTTATTGTGCAGATTGTTATTAACATCAGCTATTTAACATAAATTTGTAATGAAATGAAATATGAGATATCGGGCCTAATTACGAGTGTCGTATAACGACTACGACTACGACGATTGTGTACTAGAGTGAAGAAAAACTGTTGCAATGTTCTTTAGGGCCAATTTCACCAACTCTATTTAAATATCAATTTATATTTAAATGTCGATTTTCATAAAGTTTTGTATGGAAAATTTACTTTTTTTTGAATTGATATTTAAATAAGTTGGTGAAATTGGCCCTTAGTCTAGTACAAAATCGTCGTAATCGAAGTCGTAATACGACACTCGTAATAAGGGTCATCATTTCATTAAAAGTATATGTTAACTAGCTAATGTTTACCACAATATTTGCATAAGTAGATAGATATAGGTGCTGATGAAGTGTGTGGCGGCACAGAAAAATGTCGACATTTCTCCCAGCTAAGCTCTAGTTTAATTTTTCTTCTTTTCTTTCGTTCTATGAGAATGGAAAATAATGGATTAAGAAATTCTCCGTAATCAAAATTCATTCCAGTTCAATTAAGTATAAATATCCTAGCAAAAGAAAATGAAGTAATTCAAAGAGTTCCGCATTTTCACGCCTTCTTAAACATAATATGAATTTAATTCATGTTTAACGCTTTCCTAAATCCGAATAAATTCGTGGCATTGGTTGAAGTAGTTAGCACGTTGATTACAAAACCGAAGGTCCTGAGTTCGAGCCCGGCTTCCGACCAGTTATTAAATAACAACTCCAGACACTTTTCTGATGTGCATTAGTGTTCTTTGTATTAGTTGTTGTTTGTATCAGGGAAGTTCAAGTGATGAAGGCATAGTCACTGGTCACTGCACTGTACTTCCTAATGTAACATCAGAGCGCCCTTCTTCATCAGTATTGTGTAGCAGAGTTGTTGGTGAAGTAAAATAACCAATAAAATGGCTACTAAGCATAGCTTCAAAAATTTAATACTCCTCATTGACACGAGAAGCGCTGCAACACTGCATTATTAAAAAAAGCGTGCAAAAAGCAGAGTTGTAAAAGAATGAAACTTTCCTCTATATTTTCCTTCACCACCTGTCTTCTCTATCACTATCACTTTCCTAAAGAAGGTAACAGCTAGTAATACTAGTAGGCATTCATTGCCTGAGTGTTACTTCTCTTTAAAAAAAAGAGGATTTTGTTTAAAAAAAAACGGAAATAATTCTGCACTTTCTAAACGGGCCGTCCAATGGTTACAAAATTTCATTCAGCAGGTGTCACAGAATTTAAGTCTGTAATTTGGACGGAGCGGGAGGAGCCACACAGCCCAAAAGTAGGCAACCTCGGATTAATGAAAACTTCTAACCGATGCCAAGCTGATGTTGTTGATCTAAAAAAAATTGCAAATGGATTTTTCTATGCAAGAGCTAAAAAAGTCTCGTACATTTATGGGTTTTCGCTTACAGTTTAGGAAATATTAGAGAGAAAAAATTTAAATTTTGGATTTTTACCAACCTTGGTCCGTTGTTTTGCTACTGCAGAAGTCAAATCTTGTTCGATTTGGAAAAGGAAACTTATTATGGATTTAAAACTAAATTTTTTATATAGCAGACTTTTCGCCGTTTTATGCAGAAACAAATGGTTTAAGTATTTCGCTATTATAAAAAAATGTTTTCAAATATACCAGCCCCATATTTTTACTTATTTAAAAGGTAATATTACAAGGAAAATTTTTGTTACAAATTTGCGTTATTGAAGTAACCAGATCATTTCGAAATAGACCTATTTTTGTTATAAATATCAAAGGCCTTTTTCCTCAAATTCCAAAGCTGGAACCAAAAAATTTGTCATGCCATCGTAAGACATGGTTTTAAATATTTCCAAAAACATTATCGGCGCCCGGCGAAAAATACGAAGAATACAGGAAAAATATTTTAAAAAATCCCATTTTGGGGATTTTACAAATTTTTTGGGAATTACCGGGAACTCAAAAGCAAATTCTATTTGTTTTTACTTTCTGTGTATTAATTGCATCATTTTCCATTTAAAAGAGCTGTTTTGTGTAAGACTTCTGTCTTCTCGGAACACTCTTCATAAATTATGGGCAAATTTTCTATATAGAAGATCGTGTCAGCACAAGACTCAAAGTTGTGTGCTAAATTTCTTGAGATGAAAATATGATATTATTTTTTATGAGCCAGGCTTCGTCTACTTTTTCAAAGGATGCCTGAAACGTTTCGTAAAAATCGATTGAGTAGAAGTACATGAACTACAATATTAAATTTTAATAAGCGTGGTCTCACTCGCTTTTTTTTACACTGCACATCAATGAAACTTTTTTTTGCATTATTCTGACAATTTTTATTCATATTTTAATGAGAATTAAGCCGCGCCGTTGCTATTTTCTTTATAAGTATGTAGTTAAAATTATGCACATACACAAAGACTTGCTTTTCTTACGAATATTTCCCATTAATTTAATTTGTTTTTCTTTTCTAGACCATTAAGCCAAGCCTTAGTCGATGTACTTTGAACTTGTTACAAGCCGTGAAAAAACGCCAATGCGCTGCATTAGGAAACTCTTTCAGTGAGACCAGTTCCCCATGCACGCCACCCTCCACACCAAGAGATCGAAGATCGGGGTAAGTTTAAAAATTATTATTATTACACAAAATACACAACCCAAATGAATCCATTCAAAATAAATGTACAAAAATGAGCTGTTAATAAGAAAAATGTTTAAAAATAAATAAAACACCAATTAAATAGTTTCAATGTTGTAATTAAATTCAATAATTGTGTCCCCGGAAAAAAACTAAAATCATAATACGTTGAAATGTTGAAATAAAACTAAAAAGTTTTACCCCCTGTGTTTCCACAACGCGGGACGGTCGACTTGAGTAGAAAATTTATATGAAAAGGACTAATTTTTTGAGTGATATTCATGCAAATTTTTAAGACGTGTCGACTACCTGGGTTGTAGAAACAGGGAGTTAATCAATAATGAGAAATGTATTTAAAATTTTCAGTTGCATTTTTTTAAACCTGTAGAGGGATTCAGTAAGATTTGGCGAACCGAAAATCGTTATAAATTTTTTAAACGCGCTAATAATACCAAATTAATATTTTACTTATTAAGTAAAATATTTTTTTTTTTATTAAAAATACATTGAAATTGATTATTGAGGGGTTTAGCTGGATCCTATGCGCATTTCACTATTGCTAATGCAGATCATCAGGGAACCCTTACCCAAAGTTTCTTAGAACAACTAGAGTTATTATATTATAAACTTTCATTTAAACAAATGAGAAGCTTAAAACAAATAACAAAGTTGAAACAAGAACTCAATAATCAACATGTTTTTTATTTTCTTTACCATTACTACATTGGCTGACTTTTTCAGCTTCAAATTGTAGTTGTAAAATTATGTAAAAAGAAAATAAATGTAAATAACAACAACAGCTATTTAAGAATAGAGTGTTGCCACACAAGTATTTTTTGGCCTGGTGCAGTCAATTTAATAATTAGTGATTTTTTATGGGAATTGTTAAAATTTAAGTTTAAAATTTTTTAAACGCACTAATAATAATCCCAAATTAATATTTTACTTGTTAAGTAAAATATTTTTTTATTAAAAATAAATTGAAATTGATTATTGAGGGGTTTAGCTGGATCCTATGAGCATTTCACTGTTGCTAATGCAGATCATCAGGGAACCTTTAGCCAAAGTTTCTTAGAACAACTAGAGTTATTATATTATAAACTTTCATTTAAACAAATGAGAAGCTTAAAACAAATAACAATGTATGTAATGCCAATGTAGTAATGGTAAAGAAAATGAAAAACATGTTGATTATTGAGTTCTTGTTTCAACTTTGTTATTTTTTTTAAGCTTCTCATTTGTTTAAATGAAAGTTTATAACATAATAACTCTAGTTGTTCTAAGAAACTTTGGGTAAAGGTTCCCTGATGATCTGCATTAGCAACAGTGAAATGCGCATAGGATCCAGCTAAACCCCTCAATAATCAATTTCAATGCATTTTTAATAAAAAAATATTTTACTTAATAAGTAAAATATTAATTTGGGATTATTAGTGCGTTTAAAAAATTTTAAAATTAAATTTTAACAATTCCCATAAAAAATCACTAACGAAAATCGTTATATTTATCGATATATTTATTCGTTTGCAACTACGATAGCATCATTCTGTAGTTTATTATTTACGACAGTATCCAGCTGTTTTTTCTTCTCTATTTAATTCTTTATAATGTGGCATCTCTGCATACAAAATGAGAAAATAAGCGAAAAGCGTAAAAGAGAATAAAAAACTAAATGAATTTCGAGCTTGTGATTTTACTCTTTACTTTTACTGTAACCTAAAGTGAATATCGTTAAAATATATTTCTGAATAGCAAATTCTATAAATTTTCGTTATATTTATTATAACGATTCAATTATCGTAATAAAATTTGCTGAATCCAGGTACTTGTACGAAAAACGAAAGCTTTTATTTCAATACTTCAGTATTTATGATTTGAGAATTTTGTTGCTACTTTGAAGAAATTTTGTTCTCATTTTGTTATTTGTATTATGTATTAAATATTTAATTATTCTATATGATTCTGTGTACAAATAACGACTATTTTCAAAATTCCATACATACAGTGTCATAAGTAAATTTTTGATTTTTCATTATAATAATTATGAAGGCAAGAAATATGAATAAAATAGTGTTTTTAGGAAGAACAGTGTAAGTTTATTAACCTTAAGTGCCCAGGAGACGTACAAAAAAACCCATCAATCACATAGATGTGTGCGTGCAGTCGTTTCTTTTCGGCTACACGTACACGTTGTCGGCACTGATTGATGAGAATCAAAAAATTTTGATATTTTTATTTGACAGCTGATTATTTGTACGTCTCCAAATCTGATTGACGAAAAAAATGTCATTTGCTTTGTGTTATTTGTTCTGTGACGACATGGAGAAGCGCGCGGATGAAAAAAATTAATTTGCACTTTATGAAAATGTACGATTCATTGATCTTTGTAAAAAACTAAACAATCAAAAGACTACAAACAGTTCTATGACTATTATAAATATTATATTCTCTAATTTTTCTAATCTTAATGGGTAGTGTGAATAAAAAAATTACTTAAAAATTGTTTTTAAAACCCCACATACATATGTATTTATGTATGTGAATTTTGTGTTTAAAACAAATTTTTAACTAAAAAGCAAATACATACGAGTATGTACATATTTTTTTTTATTCACACTACCCAATGTCTTGTTTTTGTATTAAAAATCGTTTGTTTGTTTCGAAATTTTTTTAAGGAAAATATGTTTGTTTTTTAGAATGGTTTGAAGAACTAGAATTATTATTATTATAAATAATAATAATAATAATAATAGATGAAAAATTAGAGTTTAAGATAGAAAAATTATTATTTAGCTCTGTATATTTGTTTAATGTGCTTTTTTATATTTACAAAGATTTCATAAAGTTTTAATGCCGCTAATAACAAAAAATCATCATCCGATGAAGACATATATGCCATCGCACACAACGAACACAAAATTAAAATGCTGATTGACGATTTTATTTGTACGTCTCCGAAAAATCATCAATTAAACGACACTAACACATTTTTACCGATTGATGGCTTTTTTTGTACGTCTCCTGGACACTTTATGGCAATGAAAAAAAGACACTTTCCTCCTATTTTTCAAGTATAAATTTCTGCAAGCGAATTGAGCTGAGTATACCTTATATGAATTTTCCTTGTACAGCACCATTTATTGCAAGGCAAGGTAAGTCGAATTCATGTATTGTATATTCGGTTCCAAGGCGAATCCATACTTGGTGGTTGCAAGGGCTCAGGTGACTATTTTCACCGCTTGTAATTCTAATATACGTTGCAAGGCGAATTGACACAAGTCTTGATTTGCAACTCTGCGTATTCGCCTTGTATATTTGTTAGTGTAAAATTTCCTGCTGTTAGAATATTTCTTAACGTTTTGATTCATTTGTCAGCAGCAAAATTATGTCAACTGGAGAAATAAGATCACCTTATGTGAGTTCGCATTGATACGTTGGATGTCAAAACACATTTTTTAATAAATTTATGATCAAACAGAATTGCGGCATAAACACATTTTCCATACAAATTGACACAAAAAAGCAAGCCCATAAAGTAGTCGAGGGATATAATCTATTTTATTTTGACACCGTTCTTTCTTATGCTCTCACATATAATAAAATAAAACAAAAAATCAGAGACCATTTGAAGTTTGATAAGTTTTTCTGACATTTCAAGTAAAAATATTTCAAAGCGAATTGAGCTGAGTGTTCCTTATATGAATTTGCCTTGATTAGGCTCAATTTGCTTTGAAAAATCTATACTTTTAATCAAGGCGAATCCACACTAGGTGTTCGCAAGGGCTCAGGTGACTATTTTCGCCGCTTGTAAATTGAATATACGTTGAATGTCAAAACGTACATTTTTATGACATTTCAAGTATAAATTTCTCAAAGCGAATTGAGCTGAGTATGCCTTATATGAATTTGCCTTGCTTTTAATGTCATAAATAACCTTGTACTGAAGAATGTATTTTGACATCTTATTAAATTTAAAACACAAAAATTGTCTGCAAGAAATTAAAACAATTTCATTTTGATGATTTTTCTTATATTAATTATAGCAATTAATGCATTTTGAATTTGTATGACAAAAATTTACAAGAAATAGTTTTTGGCGATTTAATTTTTTAATTAGTGATTTTTTATGGGAATTGTTAAAATTTAAGTTTAAAATTTTTTAAACGCACTAATAATCCCAAGTTTTAAACTTAGATTTCATTTTTAATTTTGGCGATTTTCTGCTAAATATTTTCACTATTATTTTATAAAAATTTATATTAAAAAAAGGGTTATTTAAAAACAAATTTATTATCAAATATATGTTAAGAAAAACTAAATAAAATTGATTTTGGCCACTTTTGGCAATTTTTAAAATCAATTTGGCGAAATATGTAGGTCGGAAAAAATCCTCGCCTGTACACCATCATTTAGTGCAAGGCAAGGCGAATTCGTATTAGGTGGTATCAACTGCTCAGATGGCTGTTTTCGCCGCTTGCAATTGGAATATACGATAGATGTCAACCACTGTTGCCAGATTCGCAGATTTTTCTGCATTTTGCTGATTTTTCATTGCAAAAATTATAAACTGAGATTTGCAGATTTTCACTGCCAAATTGCAGATTTTCTAAAATGTTTGTGTAACCTCAATATTTCGTGATTTTCTCCGCTGAGAAATAACCACAGTGTTACTGTCAGAAACATACACGAAGATATATACATGTCCCGCACTAAATCATAAACAGTCGCAACTCAAAACTATGAAATGTTTTTTTTTCATGGACCGCAAAAAATATCTTTTGCAGCAAAGTTTTCTTGAACATTTTTTTGCCACTCCTGTTTTTTTTTAAGTTATAATCCTTTATGATTTAGTGTGAGATATGTATGTATGTTTATTTCTTTGCACAGATTTGTTTGTATATGTACCATTTTTTTAAGTTTTATGTAGAAAATTTGTGCATATATTTGTCACTATCCTTTTGTTAATGTTTATTTTTATCAAAAAATTTGTAATATCAGCATATGTTTTTGTATAGCAAGATAATTTATGTTAATTCGAAAACAAAATGAAAAACAATTTAAAATTAAGGTGGTTTTATGGTTGCTGATTTTTTGCCGATTCGTTTAAATTATTTTTCAGATTTTTTAGCCAACTTTTGCAGATTTTTGGTAAAATTATCTGGCAACATTTTTTTTTCATTAAAAGTATACATTTTTCAAGTGAGTGCAAGGCATATTCATATTCATTCAAAATGTAAATAAAGCACTAAAAAGCGTAATTTTGTGATCTTAAAAGCGTAAAAAGCACTGACGTGAAAAACGAAAGAACTGAAGTTTAATAATGTTCAATATTTTCTAGGCTATTCTATATTTCCGCAATATTATCATTTTTAATGAAATATTTCAGACGAGAAAGGTGTGCTTTACACTGAAAAAATAAATGCGATATGTTTTTATGCAAGTAATTTTAAGAAATATGCAAATTTCTTAAAAGCACTACTTGATGCTTTTCCCTAATTTGACACTAACGCTCAAAATTTGGCGTTTTGGGTCTTCAAAAAGCACTAAAAATAGTGCCGAAAGCACCAAGTTGGCATCGCTGGTTGTCATCTAACGTATACGAGGGCTACTATTTATATTTCCGGAATAGCAAATAATAACAAACATTTTTAACTGAAAATGGCTTTATTGTTTTTTGAAATATTACCCTTTATGATCAATACCGTTTTGTACTCGTTCAAACCATTGCCATAGAAATTTTTCTATTCCTCTTGAGACACCTGCTTATAAATTTTATATTAAAATACATGGTTCTTCCTAAATTCAAAATAAACATCAACAAAATCAAAAATTTATGAGAGACACTATAAATCATTATCTGTCTATCATTTGCATAATATTTATTAACTATTAAATTAAATATATATTAAAAAATATTATGTAACATTTTTCTATTTGCTTTTCTCTAAGTCCATCTAATTGCCTTATGACTGAACCCTTTCCCTGTAACATTTTTTTAACAATTTCTTCAAAAGAAAATAAATTTCACATATACATTTTTGTTCTAGCATGTTTTTACATTAATAAATATTAATAACTTTTATACGTTAATATAATTTTTTTAAATATATAAAAATATATGTAAATGTAATCCTTGTTAGTAACTAATATAATATATTATATAATACTTTCAATATAATAATGTTCCTTTTTGTTAACATTATTTTATTTTAAAGCAAAAACTTTTTGTACATTTTATTTCTTAATCTCTCCTACAAAAACAAAATACATATTAAAAAGACCGATAAAATTAATAATAATAATATTTATTGGCTTTGCATGAAATTGTATCACCAGGGAGACACTATTAAAAGTTTTTGATAAAGATAAGTAAAAAGAGAAAGAAAAACAAAATATATATTATCTCGTGTTAATAATTTTGTTATAAATTCAGATGTTTGCAACATAGTAATAACTCAAAACAAGCGAGTTTAACAGAAAATTACTTTAAAGTTTTCAATTTACTTACAACTCAATGAAGACCTTTAAAAAAATTTCTCCGTTCGAAAAGTGAGTATACAAGTATTACACATTTGTGTAGAATTTTCTTACAAATTATTCTGCATTATTAATTAGAAAAAAAAATAATTTTCGAGATATGACTATGTTGCAAAAAACGAGCAACATACTGTGTAATATTGGAGATAAAAAATTCGAAGAAAAACTTGAAATTTATTGTAGTCTATTTATTGGAATGAAGTTCGTCTAATGACATTTTGCGAATTATTTTTTTACCTCAAGTTTTTTACTTAATATTTAAATACGTACACATTTAGTTAGTTTTCATTCAAATTTAAGTTGTATTTAAATACAGTTTCATTTTAAATAGCAACAAAACACATTTTAGTTTATAACTGGTTAAATAATCAAACGCGAAACGAAAATTACCCTAACCAGACAAAAACTGTATTTTTCGGCAAAAAAAATCCGTATCAAATATAAAAAATCGATTCCGAACAGGAAAAATATCCTTTATTTGACGCTGGTAATGTAGCTTTCCACATTGGTGAAATAATTTTAAAAATCGGTTTCCACATTTATAATATTAAGGATTTATTTTGTGCTAAAGTGCCTATCAATAGAAACGAAGCTTCATTCCAATCGTTATAATCTAAACTAAATTACGCTCTTTCTTGTCGTTCAATTCCATTCAGTTTCCATTAAGTCTGAAAGCTCGGCATTGCAACTTAAAGCATAAAATTATTCAGACTTTGTAAAGTAGCTAATTTATGTTCAAAAAAGTCTTTATAAAATCCATTTAATATTATAATACTTAGCAATGATTTAATTGTGTCTTCTTAATGATACAATTTCTCTTAAAACATTTACTACTTTTGTTCCTTTTTTAACCTAATTTTTTCTATATTTTTTTATTTACCTTTATTAACACAAAACCCCTATTTAAAACAAAATATTTTCAACTACATTAAACAAAACAAAAAAAGAGTCCTACCAGCGCCTTATGAAGTCTTTCGAATGTACTAAAACTTGAAGATCGTAGTACCGAAACAAACAGAACAAAAAATTAACTCAAATGAAATTGTATAAAACTCAAAAATTGTATTCGAGAAATTTTTTTTAATAAAATTTCCAACTTTATGTAAAAAACTATATTTAATTTTGTACCAAAAAAATGTTCGACATTTACTTTCGAAAACAAAAAAAAAAACTTTGGTAAGTTTTTTTTCTCAATTAATTTTTACATTTCCATTTTCTTCTTTAAACTTGAAACCAGAAAGCACCACAAGCATAACTCTTTTTATTTTCCAAAAAAAAATATTTCAGATTCATATATTTTTTTTAATTTGTTCATTTAAATTAGTTTTAACTGAATTAGAAGCGAATAGAACTCAAAGTTAATTTAAAAAGTTGGTGAAAGTGGCGAATTGAATTAGTGGTAGGTTATATTTTACATGCAGTATGGCAAGATGCTATAAAATTTAAATCCCCACTATTCCCATTTTTTTCTAATTTGCTTCCTAAAATTGTTCACTTAAATCAGCAACCGAAAGAAAATAACTTTGTAAATTTTCTTTAAAAAAAATATATAATAAAAGTCGCTTTATGCTAGGAACAGAACTGGGACGAACGAAAAATTTTTCGGTGCGAACTTTCGTCATAAAAAAATAAAACACATTTGTGCATATGCAAATGAACACAATACCGTCGACGAACGACGAAAACACAATTTTCTCTCTCTCTCTCTCTCTTTGCACACACAATAACCAACTTTATCAATTATAAGAGCTCAATTCGCTGAGTAAATTCGTCGTTATTGTGCTTCACACGCAGCGCTGCCATAATAGTTTTTTGGAAAACTGAACATTTAGAATAAAAAAACTGATTTTCATGTGAAAAAACTGCTCATAAAAAATTCTTTAGTATTTTGTATATTTTTTGGAGGGAGAGCGTGTTAACCATACTTCTATACCTGATTTATTTTTATATCAAGACTTAATAATGTTTGTCAAGTTGTTACGTTTTACCATCTCGAAAGCCTCATCGGCATCAGTTAAGAAAATATGGCTCTACAAATTTATAAAGTTTTTAATTAATTCAAAAGGGAAGTGTTTTAGTTACACTATGGGATATTTCACTTTAAATAACACAGGGAAATTCTTTTTTTTCGAATCAACCTAAAGAAGTGAGTAGATCAAAAATTAAATAAATATGTTTGCTTTTGTTTTTTAAGATTTTGTTTTATTTGAAGTGTACAATGATTTATTTATTTAATACACTTGCTTAGCCAAAATAAAATGTTGTTTTTTTGTGAATTACAAAAAATTTTACTAAGAGAGGTCTGAAAAAATATGTATGGCTTCAAATTCTATAGGGTCTATCCGTTAATTTGGTATATATATTCGTCGTGTTTTATCTCATTATATAAGGGATCGAATTATTTCAATGAAGAAACTTGTTTTTCTTTTTCAATAAGGCAGTGTGAATTAAAATTAATAAAGGAAGTGCTACGTCCGTATAAACCCAACTTGCAAACAATAAGACCAAATTCCAGAAAGAAAAACACAGTTTTCGTATGAATTATCTCTTGCTGTTTGAAAAAGTACTAATAAACCTTCACTATTACATTAAGCAAAATGAAAAATAATAAAAATAACAAACTTGAAATAAAGTAAAAATTAAAAACCTCACAATTTATAGAAAACCCTAATTTTTAAGCAAAAAATAAAAACTGCTCTATGCTTAAAAAAAACTGCTAAAATCAGTTAAAACTGCACATTTGGTAACGCTGGTCACATGACGAACTTACGCAGTGAATTCTTATCGACGAATTCGTCGACATGGACGAAATTCGTCGTTCGTCCCAGTTGTGTTCCTAGCATTAAACAACATCAAACTTTGAAATTCTTGAATACACCAATACACACATTATGACACCACACCCACCACACCCACCATACCCACCATACCCACCACACATTTAACTTTTAAGGCGAAAATGCAGCTTAATTTTCAATTACTTGTGAACCCGCAATTCTTAACGTTATGAAACTTGTTGTTCTTTTGTTCTTTTAGTTATTGTTTTTTTTTTTTTTTTTTTGTTTTTCTTTTCTCCCTTTGCAAAGTGCCCACCTCTTTTTTCTCAGAATATGTAAATTTTATTTATAATTTTTAAAAGGTTTTTTTTTTTTTTTTTTGATAAAAATGTGTAACGACCAACTGCACAGTAGGACCGAATGCTAAAAAAGTAATGATTATTTAAATTCAGCAAAAAAATAAGGTGTGTCGTACTTTTTGATTTTTGTACATTTAAGTAGATAAAACGAGCACCGAGGTACCGAGTTTTGGTACCCATTTGTATTGTATTTATCTTCGAAAGCAGTAAATACAGAAATTAAATTTGAATGAAATTGCAGTTGTTCTAAAAAAAAATTCAAATGGATTTTGGCACTTTTTTGAAATCTGAATGTAAAGGGTGTCCCAACAAGAACGCAAGATTTAAATTTGGCGCCATTCGAAGTGTCATTGTTTGACATTTGAACAATTGTTATTGTTTGCTAGTAGAAGGTGCGAGGTTAGTAAAAATGGAGCGCTACACGAATGAACAACGCATTCTCATTGTGAAATTGTTTTACCAAAATGGTGAAAGTTTTGCGGCTACAGTTCGCAAATTGCGATCAATTTGGGATCACAATAATGCTCCAAAACAGTCAACTGTAAAGAGATTAATGGATAAATTTGCCGAAACTGGGTATGTTAGTGATGTAGAGACAACAACTCGCCTTCGACCAGGGCGATCGATCGAAAATATCGCAGCTGTACGTGATGATGTCGCTCAAACTCCATCCATCTCAATTCGACACCGAGCTCAGGAAATTGGTGTCTTAAAATTCACTATGCAGAAGAAATGAATGTGGAGGGGATGTGGTTTCAACAAGACGGCGCCAAATGTCATACAGCCAGAGAAACAATTCAATTACTGCATCAGTCATTTCCAGGTCGTGTTATTTCGCGTTTTGGAGACCAGAATTGGCCGCCTAGATCGTGCGATTTAGCACCATTAGACTTTTTTCTTTGGGGGTTTTTGAAGTCGGTGGTTTACGCGAATAAGCCGACGACGACTCAAGCCTTAAAAGAGGAAATTTGACGCTGCATTAATGAAATACCGCAGCATTTATGCAAAACGGTAATTGAAAATTTCATTAAAAGATCGCGTGTGAGCCAGCAAAGCCGCGGCGGCCATCTGCCCGATATGTTGTTCCACACATAACCTCATTCTGTCTACTTTACGATATAATAAAGTTTCACGATTTTTTTTTATTATCTGTGTTTTATTTAAAATTTAAGTCTTGCGTTCTTGTTGGGACATCCTTTATAAGGGTTCAAACTGAACCCTCTTGTTGGTACTTTTTTACAAAAATATTTTTTATATACACCGATATGATAAAAAATAAGGATCTTTATTTGAAAGCCATCCATCCATTAATAGAAATTTAAAAGAAATATTTTTTGTTGAGATACACACAATACTTCACCATGAGTTGCTTTGATAATGATGTATATACATGACATAAAGTCAATTTCAAGGCGATTTGGAACTCTGCATATTAGCCTTGTATACATGTTAATGTGGAATTTCCTGCTGTCAGAAAATTTTCTAACTTTTTGCTTTGACTTGACACCAGAGAAATTCACAGCTGATCATCAGCTGCTGAAATGAGATCACCTGATATGAATTCGCCTTGTTCAATCTGAAGTTCAGATATTTATTGTCAAGGGTTGTCTATTAAGAGTTCAGTTCGTTATTGTAAAGAAAGAGTAAATCTCAATTGAAAATAGTTGAAAGTAGTGCAAAGGTGTGTAAAAGTAAACTCAGTGATTCATTAAGTGCGTTCGAGAACTCAAAAATTTGTACAAATGTTTACTATTTTTTACTGGATTGCGTTCGAGTACACAAAATCCAGTAAATGAGAGAGCGAACTGAGAGAGAAAAATGACAGTTCATTTACTGAATAAATGCAAGTTTTTACTGGACAAATTTTTGCCAGTAAAATCCAGTAAAACAAAACCATAGGTTTTTAAATATAAACAAACAAAAGCAAAGAGAAACAAAAAATTTTAATTTTTGATGAAATTTTTAAAACAACAAAAAACAAATGTATTAAGTTATAAGCATTATAACATTTATTTAAATTTGATGCTAGAAAAATATTCGGTTATGTTATGTATTCCACGTGAAATTAAAACATGTGGAATTTCCATAGAATTGTTGGAAGTATCTATGTATGTATGCACATATGTATGTACGTATGTATGTATTTATAATAACAATGCTATTGCATTTCCGAACGATTTAATTTCACATGGAATTCGGAACATAACCGATTGTTTTTAAACGTGAATAAAGTTAATAGATTATTATATTGAAATTTTTGTTTATACATATCGTCGGATCGACGGTTCCTGGTTTGACGTATGTAAAATTTAAAAAAAATTTACTTTGTGTACTTTTTTAAAATTCTTTCCCACTTTTTCGTTGTCTTGAATATATCATCCTAATAACTTCTCACGTTCAGGGTAAAAAGCTTAGAAACTTTAACGGCCTGACCCGCGATGTCGACAAAAAAGTTTCTATCGCTTAGTTATATTTAAAACAAAATCAAAATAAGAAAGTTTATTTTTGTTTTCAATATATCGTCAGCCCATTATTGGTTTGGAGCATATGCCAAAAAGTAGGAATGGAGAAAAACGACAAAGAAGGTTTACATGAAGTTTTCTCAAGGTATAC
The DNA here is from genome assembly GCA_949987645.1 of Tachina grossa. NCBI lineage: Eukaryota > Metazoa > Arthropoda > Insecta > Diptera > Tachinidae > Tachina > Tachina grossa. Next base: position 36,746,085 of record OX465275.1, read on the forward strand.
CCGATAGAATTTTTTTATATTTTCACCATTGTTTCCGATAAATGCTTAGAAGAAATATGTAAATTTTTGTGAACTTCCATGAATAGAGTTAAAAGTTAATATTACTTTATTGAAAGAGAAAAATAATGTTTTGTGCCACATACGCCACTTTTCATAATCTATTTTTAAAAAGTAGCTTTTTGTGCTGTATATGTATACAACTTTACTGCTGAGAAACTTGTTGTTGAGAAGAAAATTTATGCTTGCAGTCCATAGAAATAAATCGATCGGTTTAACAATAACCCCAAAATTAAACAAAAACCCTTACCAGACATTGTAATTTCCGCGATGTTAGCAAGTTTTTGCAATTGATCTAATTTTCTGAGGTTTTTTTATTCATTTTTTCGCGTTCTTTTCAACTTAATTTTTTTTGACAGTTTTGTCAATTTCTAATTAATTTTACGGCTTGTTTCCGATTTACAATTTCTCGCGAATTTTTGCAATGTTCGCGATGAAAGCGAGTTTTTGCAAGTATTCTTCTTAACAGTTAATTTTGAACAATATTAGACCTTGCTTTTGCATATGCTGCTGTGACCAAGTTTTCGCGAATTTTCGCAATTTTCACGTTTTTATGGAATTTTTAGCATTCCTTATAGTTTTAGCGATTTGTATTAAAAATTATGGCTGGTTTAAAATTTTGCAATTTTTCGCTAATTTCTGTTTTTTTTTTGCGAAAGATGTAATTTTTCTAAAGTTTTTGGGTTTCCTTATTTGTTTTTATTTAAGGACTTAAAATTTGAAAGAAATTTGCAAGCTTATTTTGAATTTTCATAATGTTAATAACTCAATTTTAGTTTTGAGCTTGTTTTCAACATTGCGAATTTTTAAGATTTTCGCAATAGGTGTGATTTATTCCAAATTTCTGCCTTTTTAGAGTTTAAGAGACTTTTATTTATTTCAAGACTTGATATCGATTTTTGCATTAATTTTTATTTCAAGTACACAATCCATTTTTTTCCATACTATGCAAGTAATTTTTGCCGCAGTTAATATTTGCATAACTTGGTATCCATACACTACAAATATATCCATAGCAAGGCAGAGATTTGGAGTAGATCGAATTCTTGAAGGCAAGTTCATCGAACTATGCGAAGTTTGTCGGTCGTCCCAATTATTTTTATAACATTACGGAAATGAAGCAAAACAAGAGTTAAATTTATTTTGTACGTTTTTGTATGAATAATTTGACGCAATAGCCAAACAGTGGCGTTTACAGCCAAACAATACTTATTAAACCTAAAAATAGTTGAAATGGAGCAAAATGAATGATAAATATCTCAGAAACCATAATTAATTTCGCGAAACACTTTTTGGGTTCAGAAAGTGTATATTCGAAATATATATACTCCTTGCCTAACTCATTTTTTTTTTAAATGGTCGGTAGGCCAAACCAATAATGGGCTGACGATATGTAAGTAAGCTATAGAAAGTTTCTTGTCGACATCGTTTAAATATATGTCCATATCTATTACTTTTATTATTAAACAAAATGTTCTATCGTATATTTCATATGTATAGTTTTTTAGCGCCAAAATTGGTAATCAGCTGTTGTATATATTTTACTGCATTTTACAATTTTTCCCTTCGCGTACTTTTAGATGCAAACTTTTTTATTGAGAGTGATTTCTTTAAATTACTCAGTATTTACTCAGTTACTGGATTTTACTGGAAAAGTACTCAAACGCACCTATTATTGTTGTACAAACAGTGAGCGTCGGCAGAATGTGTTGTTTGAGACGTGTATATACAACATTTAAATAATTTGATTTGTGTGTGTGTGTGTATTTAAGCTCTTGATTTGATTAGTTTAAGTATTTAGTAAATAAAGTGTGACTTTTAACCCTTACTGGTACACTGAGGTCTCTTATTCATTTGCAAGCCTTCGAATACACATAAAAGTGTTTTTAAAGCGTAAAAACGTAACAATATGTAAGGCAAGATTTTTTGAAAGCACCTTTGGAAAATTATGATTTTTATTTAAATAGATAGCATTGATTTCTACTTTAATTTACTCCCACTGTGCATTCTCTTTGTAGCGCTTTATATTTTACATATAACACTTACATATTTGCATGTTTTCAAAAGCTTATTTAATTTTTACTGTATACAATTTTTAAGTGCATTTTTTATACGAGTATTTTGTTGCTTTATGTTGGCGAAAGTCATGTTAAAAAAGCAAAATGAAGTTATGCAAAAAAAAAATAAACAAGCACAATAAAGCGAAATTTCACATCCTATAAAAACTTCTAATAAATTTGATAAATGTCCATAAAATTGTTACTGAATATGTAATATACATATTAGGAGTGTCCACTACGAGAATTTTACAAACCAAAAATGTGAATTTTTTTCGGTTCGGTAACAAATTCCAGTTGAGGTTTTCTCTTTATACAAACTATTTACAAAGTGCAAGATTGTAACGCGTAGAATTCTGGGTCAAAAAGTTTAAAGAGACCGTCACATTAATGGAAGAATGAAAATTTGGGCCACCAATAATCAAGAATGATAGAAAACGTTTCAATTAGGAAACGCGCAAGTGCTTTAAATGTGCCTATACCGTCATTACACTGCATACTTATGGACCTTAAGCCTAATCCCTAAAAAATTCAATTTGTACAGTAGTTAGAGCCCCAGGATGACAGTCAGAGGCTTGAATTTCCTGGAAAATTGGAAAATTTAAATCCAGAAGTAGTGATATAAATTGGCCATAACACTGTACAGATTTATCCCGTATGGGAATTTCTGATATAGGGTTATTTCAAATCTGAGCTCTGGAGCAGGGGTATTAAACAAAGTTTAAAGTTTCAAGTTTCGAAATTCCGCATCGCATTGGAGTGCAGACATCATTAAATTATTGCTGACAAAAACTGTACCTCTGATAACGAACACGACTTAAAAATCTTCTATTTCTATTTCTTTCTTTATCAGATGTCTTGGCTTTACTTTAGAATCTCTTAACAATTAAACTCTCTCTCACAACATTGCTTTATGAAAAATCTAATTTTTCTTTAAGGATCTAAATTTTTACCCAAAAACCTTTATTAAATATAGAAGTTTTTGTTGCAGACTTAAATGTTTCATAAAAAATAAATTAATTATGTACTATATTTATGATTAGATTAGGCTAGTGTGATAGTTTTTAAGAAGCAAATAATACCAAAGTTAATTGTAAGTATTCTCATAAACACTAGCAGAACGGAACAATCAGCTGTTTTCAAAGGTCGCTGCACCTTCATGATCAGCGTTCTTTATATTTGGTCCACTCAATTAGTAATGTACAAACGACAATGACAAGACTGTTGCAAAATTAGAGATGGTAAAATTGAGCTTTCATTACAAAAAAGCTTTCAGCAAATTGTAATACGATGAATTAAACCAATTCACATATTACATTTCCACTGAAAACTGACGTTTATATTCATTTAAAAATTAAAATATATTTGAAATCCATTTTAAAAAAATTTTTGTATGAAAAATTTTAAATAATATGCATTTCAAAGTTATTTAAAGTTTTATGAATACGGATAAATCCACATCAACTGTTTTTTTTGTAATGAAAACTCAATTTTACCATCTCTAATTTTACAACAGTCTTGCCATTGTCGTTTGTTCTTTACTAATTGAGTGGACCAAACACAAAGAACGCTGATGATGAATGTGCTGCTATGTTCGAAAACAGCTAGTTGTTCCGTTCTACTACGTGTTTGTCAGAATATTTACAAATTAACTTAGGTGTTATTTCTTCCTTAAAAATTATCACATGTAATTTGGCTTACAGAGCGATATGAACTTTAACCTAATCTAATCATAAATATAAAAAAAACAAATAAAGTTGCAACAATAATAATTAAACTAACTGAAATTAATTAAACTATCTATTGCATTATTAAATTTGTAATTTCCTTGTAATAATCACATCATATATGAGTATCTATAAGATTATTTTATCCTTAAGACAAGCAAAACAATATAGTTCATTTATCAATGCATTAAACTTCAAAGCATTATTATTTGTAAGAACATACATAAATAACATAAAATGCAGATACATAAGTACATATTTTTGCCAACAAGCTTCGATAGACTTAATGACCTCAGCCTCAATAATACGCAGTAGATTAGAGAGTAAATAGATGCATGTGTGTGTGTGTGTGTGTGTGTATTTGTTTGCTAATTGCATGTTTCCTATATCCTTTTCTCAACTTAACTTAAGTCATTTAACTCATGCTCAACCATATTTAAGAACGTATGTGTGTGCATTCGTGCAATATTAGTGCATCATCCGTCATGCTTTTTGAAAACAATTGGCAGTCATAATCAGACCGAAAACATACGATTACAAACATACACATTTTAACTTTTACTTCATCTACATCCACTGATTGCAATGATGTTGCTATTGCTGTTGATGTAGATGAAGCAGCAACTTGTATAGCAAAAACCATTGTTACAAAAATACAAACTAAATAAATAAATAAAAACTACAAGATACTTGACATCATAAAACAATTATATTTGTTTTCTTTTTTCCCCTTTTTCTTTCTCTTACTCGTCTTACTGTTCTGTTACATTGCTACGAACGCCTATTTTTCGGACTTGTCTACTACGACTACACATCATGCACTGTGAAAACCAATAATGATAACAACAATAGCTTGAGCAGAACAATGGAATCATTTGATTGTATATCAAGTGATTCGGAAGAAGGACTACTTGATGAAATCATAGTGGGTTGTAATTTTCAAGCGAAGCAATTGCAACGTATAAAACATCATTATCAGCAACAGCAGCAAGAATTGAATGAACAACAACAACAACAACAACACCATAATCATAATGGCTCACAACATGCCTTGGCCATAGGTTATTATCATAGTCAACCGTATTTATGTCATAAGTCACAGCATGATGCTATGGAATCACCCATACACTATTGCGACAATACCACCCAAGTTGAGGATAATTCAACACAAGAATTCTTTAACACTCAAAGCACAGAAAACGATATACAACAACAACAAAAACAAGAACAACAGCCACAGCCACAGCAGCAACAATCTATGCAGCCCATGATACGCTGCAGCTCTACTTGTGATAGTGATTTGAACTTAAAGGGTGGCATTTCTGGCAATAGAGGCAGTATCTGTTCATCGGAAAGTGCCACAAGTGTAACAGCCACTACCATAGTTTCGCATGAAGATACAGATCAATCTTCCATCACCACCCAGGTGCCGGAGGTGCCGGAGTATGAGACAATTAATTTGAAGGAGAACTTGGAAAGTTTAACTGTCAGTCACAACAATCAGTCAGGTCATTTGCATGCCACTACATCAGCAGGCCCTTCCTCCTCATCATCTTCTTCTACATCCACAGCTGGCAGCTCCTTTAATCATCAATTAACTGCTGATATGTGCAATTTTAAGAATTCCAAAAGCCGCCGTTTGGAATATTCATTAAAATGTTTAAAATATGGTCGTAGTAATCCTTCCCAAGACTCTGCTTTTGGTTCGTTAACTGACAACGATCTTTCCACTTCCAGTTTTCGTCTAAGTAGTTTCCAGTCCATCTCATCGCCCATAGATGAGGGTGTAGAGGATGTTATCATAGCCACCACAACGGTCGGCCACGAAACCTGTTTGGAATTGGCCACTATACCTCGTAGTATGGTGTCCCAAGATTCAGCCATATCGTCACCATGCCGTGAAACTTCTCCAAATAATTTCTTAAACATTGATGAAGGAACTTGTTCAGGTGCCTCTAGCTCTTCAAGTTCAAACGGCAATATAAGACCACAACATTTTCCAGTTTCACTATCACCCAAAATCTTAGTTACCGCTACCACCAATTCCAGCAACTCAAGCTTAGCTTCCAGCTCCGGTAGCCAAGCTCAGTCACAACAAAATCAAACTCAACAATTCGATCCTCCAAAAATTTTGGTCAACGATCAGAACTCCATCTACACAACGTCTCCTTCGAAGAGATCGGGCACAATTGAAGTATTTTCCCAGAAATACAGAGTCAGTTCTTTTGAAGACATGTCGCCCTTGAAAAAATCTGCCAACTCCGATAAACAACACTTGAAGAACGTCAATCGTCTGGCCTTTCGCTCTCTGGAGGAAGAAAGGCGCATAGACAATGCCTTCATGCCCATTACAGATCGCGTTCATTCCGATAATCGCGTCAACGTCCAGAGCGAAAAATATAAGAAACTCACACATTCATCATTCCGTATTAGCAAAACCTCTAGCCAAGTTATAATGTACGATATATCTCCGGGTCAAATGGTTACATCTTCGCCCGGTTCATCCACTATGCTGGCACAGTGTGGCACCTCTTTGGAACTTCAGAGACCAGCCACTGCTGCTGGCTCATCCAGCTCTCGCCAGACCTTGTGGCGTGATAGTAAATTTTATCGCAAAAATCGCATTGCCAAATCAAATGACTCATTACTCGAAACATCACCGAATAATTCTGCACGTCGATCTCCCTCCTCCTTGAGAGACAATCACTATGATAGTTTTTCTTCGTATGGTAGTCGTAGTCATAGTAGACAATCCTTAAACCGTGGTGGCTCCACACATGAGATTATGGGTTCCAATCAGACATTGGGACCCGAAATAACTGTCACCACGAGCTTTTGCAACAATCCACCTGGTGGCAATCGACGTTACTGCAGCTCGAAAAGCGAAGATCTAGGCGATTCCTCGGACTATCTCAGAGTAATGGACGCACGAAAATCTTACTCCGAAAGACATTTGGTTACTTTTGAGACAACGCTAAAGCAGACAGCCATTAATAACACCATGCCTTTGGATGGTTCCGATCCCTGTTATCTATCCGAAGACGATACTAGTTTTATCAACGAAGACAATAATTTTCAAGGAGGTCATTATCAAAATCAAAATATACCTCCACCACAATCAGTCAAGCAAAGACCACAGAGCAGACGTCAGCAGGCGCAAGCGAAATCCAAATGCGCTTATGGCGAGCATTATCAATCGCCAGGTCAGCAACAACAGCATTCAACCAAATCTGGCACATACACTAAGCGTCCCCACCCAAATCAGCTTAGCTGGAGTTCATGCTCTATAAATCGCTTAAAAACGACCAATATTAAAGCCACCTCCTCGGCAACTTTATCCTGCCAACAGAATTTAATCAGCCCAGCTGGCACTGCTTACAATCTCAGTCCTCAACATCAACAGCACTCGTCGTCGTCCTCTTCCTCGTGCCATTTGGATAAACCACTATCGCTTTCTTCGACCCCATCACCATCTTCAAATGCCCATAGTTTAGATACCACCTCGAGATCTCCCAAAAAATCCTCATGCAAACCTGTGTTCAAAGCCTTGCTAAGCACTGCCGCCTCCAACACCGATACCAGTAGCGAAAACGGCAGTCGCCATGGCAGTCTTACCCAAGACACTTCATCTCCTGATGATTCGCCTACCAGACGTTCCATAAGTGGCATTGAGTTGGCGAAAATATTTGCCAAGGACAGTACTGCCGGTTCTGGTGGTTGTAGTGAAGAGAAGACACCGCTGCTGGACAGTGTTGAAATGTCCCCCATTAGTCCCACGGATCAAGATAATGACGACGATGATGACGAAAACGGTATCGATGGTGTGCAACAAAGAGCCGATCAAATGTGATATACTAGTAAGCATTAAGGAGAAGGGAATGAATGCTAACTCAGAATGACATGCCATGCAATGGAGTTTTTGCCAAAAGAAAAAAAAGAAACAATTTACTCAAATAAGTATGCAATGGATAGAAAGATTAAGATTTCACTTATTCTATGGTCTGTAGTTGTTTATGATCCCGTTCAATATACTCGTACATAGTAAAATAATTAATAATATTGCTTAAATAATGTAGATGTAGTGAAATAAGAGAAAGAGAGATTTAAATTATATTTAATTTTTTTTGTATTCTACTGCGTTTAACTTATACAGTCAAATTCAGATAAAAAATTCGATGTCCTTGTGATGCCAATGAAATTTTCTTCAACATTCGAAATTAGAACAACAAAAAAATCCACTACTTTTCAAACGCAATGCAACTAATTATTTTTATTTATATTTTTGTGAGTAAATCGATATGGTCAATATGTAGAACTAGTGATTTCTTATAGCAGTTTATAAACTTTTAAACACGTTTTTAGAACCGGTAATTTTGTAGTTTAATAGTTTTCATAGCAGGCAACTTATGAAAAACTTGCCTAAACTCAAAGGCTCGATAAGGCAACATGCAAATTGGTCCACATTTATGAATAATTGCCTCTTTTGTTTCATTTCTATTTTTCTTGACGCGAGTTTGAAAACAGCTGTTGGCTTTCGAACTGAGCAAATAACAGACATTCACCCCTATCGTGAATAAAATGTGAAATTTTTATTCCCCATGAAGGGAAATTTGCAATCGTTAATTTCATGGGAACGTTTGTTCTCGCTATCAATGCATAGTGAATGTAAAAAAGGGGAAGAAGACTTGTAAAGCTTCAAAATTAATTGAAAATCAAACAAATAAAGTTTAATAATAAGAAATACACATATTTTGGGTTTCAAATGAAATGTTATAGAGTGTAAAGTTGTGTTTTTAATTGTTTTAGGCGCCGTGCAAAAATTTACGGCATGTGAACCAAAGAGATTCATGTTCAATGAAAAAATGTGTTCCAAGGAATAATTGTTATTAATCGTAGACATTATTTATTGATCTTGCACTAAAAATAATTATTTATAAATTTTAATATATAATTCAAGTATAATATTGAAATTACGCAGTGTATTAATTCAGTTCTCCTGCAAAAATAAAGAGAACAAAACGAAGGTAAAAGTGAAAAAATCCATGTGAAAAATGTTATTCACGATAAGGGGAATCAAGAAAGCGAACATATTACAGGGGAAAAATTATTCACGATTGCAATTTGGGGAAAAGGGAAAATATTTCTAGGGAAAAATTGTTCACGATATGGGTGATTATTTATATTTAGTGGGAACAGAAATTTAACTTGATAAGCTTTAGAAAAAATATGGAAATGGGATGACCATAATGTAAAATATTTACAATAGCCAACAGTAAATTCTGCTAATAAGAACACAAGAAAAATATACTTAAATAAATGCTCCTAATTTTGGTAACTGTACCACAAACAAATCGTACACTCACATATTTGCTTTCCAATAGAGACCTGCGTAAAAGGTCTTTAAATGTAAATACGTCATGATTTTTAAATGTATTCACGTCGTATGTATTATGCTAAACCAATAATAAATGCTGTCGTACTATAAGCGAAGCACGATGGATGTATTGGTGTACGTGTATATCAGTGTTAACAAGCGATGACGCCAAGACAGCTTGTTTGTAACAAACACTCAAAAGAAGTACTGTTGATTAGTGTATGCTTGTTATTTTTCATATTGTACGTTTGAGTGTGTGTGTAATATGTAGATGGTAAGCTATTATGTGGTTAACCGCATACAACTAATGTTAATGCATGTGTGTGCCTTTGCAGGTGCGCAGAAAAATAAAAAATCATACACACATACATGCATGACGTTTGTACACGCGCTCATGTGTAGAAAGAAGCAAGTATCACAAATTCTTCCGTCACGAAGTGTTTTCTTCTTTACTCTTATACCTAATACAATACTGAAACAAATTTCTTGCATACAGTGTTGTTAACGTTTGTTTCATAAGATTTCGCTGTAGTAAAGCATTTGAAAAATCCCTCATGTCTTGAAAGTTCTTATAAGATGTCTTATGCAGGACACTACTTTCCAACTACCATGACTATAGCCAATTCTAATACACAACAGTATCTCTACTTTATTTATCCGAAAAACTGAAATACTATACAACTAGATAGAAAGAAAGGCACATGCACATTGAGTGTCGGTCGTTCTTATACTTGGCGTATGCTTATACACAGAGTATGAATATTTATTCGGACAAAATAAATATACGCACGCCACCCCATGCGTTTATGTGTGTGGGAATGTAATGGTGGGAAGTGAGCTTTAGCGATATGAAAATATTAATCAGGTATGGTGGACTTTTTTTTATTTTCAATCAAAATCACTTTTACAATACATAAATATTTGTGTTATAAATTTATACATAAAAATAAAAAAGAGCATTTAAAAAAAACCAACTGCCAAAAAAATAAAGCTTAAGAGAAATAATATTCGAACTTGATTTTTTGACCAAAATCGATCATTTGCGATGGTAAATAATTATTTTCGTAAAAAAAAACAAGGTCCAAAAAATGTGTCGGTTAAGCTTTTTTGGCAGTTATGGGTCGGGCATGTTTACAGTACATCACACTCTGGAAAATATTTAGCCTTCACTGCTTGAAATTCGGCTTTTATTCGGTTTATATTTACTCCGTGAAAATATTGTTTCACTCAGTAAAGCGAGGTCGCTGTGGTATTTGTTTTCTTTATGAATTCTTAAGCCTGGATCCCACTATCGGTACAATATACCGATTTTCGTCGGCGCACCATTTTGGCTTATTACTTATGACTTCATTACCGACGAAAATCGGTACACAGTTTTACAAAATCTTTATAAAACTACTACTGAGCAAATTTAGAAATAATGTTGGCACGGCCTAAAGATAATTTTGTTTCCGAATTCCAATCATTGACGCCTAAATTTTTTTTGAAATGTATGCACATAAACTACTCTTATATATACTCATGTGTAACTGGATAAATACTCAAGAGATTTGTATACTTATATATAAATTGTATGAACAAAATCGTTGGTTGTTTATAGTTACACGTATTCAGTTTAAGCTTGATGTTTGATGTATGTTTGCGTAGGAGTAAGGTTTTTATTTTTAACTGTACGAATTTATAGTTGTTTGACGGCCAACTCTAAAAATTACTTAAAACGATATTTTTGTCATTTTCTGGTTCATACCAGGTGATCCCGACAGTCCAGGTGATGGTTTTGATAGTACCATTACTGGACCGATCCTTAAAATTATTTGGAAAAAATAAACCCGATGGATGCACTAGTTTTCAAAAACAAAATTTAAAATTTGAAATCTAAAATTATTAGTCAAAAAAAAAAACACTTGTAATACTCGTATCTAATTTCCTATTTTTATTTAAAAAAAAAATAAAACATCTAAAAACGAAAATTTCCCAAGAAAAAATTCCAGCTTAAACAATTATTTGAGAAAGTTAGGAATAAAAAACTAATTTAATGCCTTTTTTATTTAATGCCTTTTGAATGACAAATCAAAAAAATTAAACGAACAGGCTCTTCAGAAGGCTACCAAATATATGATAAAATTTTTTAAATCGATAAGGCGCGGAATGCCCCATATGCATTTTTATTTTTACTGATATAATTTCTTAATAACTTTTTAAATCTCTCTTTCTACGGCATTTTGAAAATCTTATGTATCAGCACACAGTGGACCCTAAGGCTAAAATGATGGTATATACTCGTAAATCAATATATTCTGAACTATTGATCCAATTAAAAAATGATGTATGCATAAGAATTAGAAGAAGAAGAAGAATTAGTAATCCCGTTAATTTTTTGTGCATAAAATAAAATTGTTTCCGGGAAAAAAACTTTTATTTCTCAACTTTAAGTTCCATACATTTAATCCAGAGTATTTTTAGTTTTTTTTATTTCCTACAAATATTATGATTTCTGAAGGCCCTCAAAATATACGAGTACGTTTGTTTTAATGGTGAACCCTTTCTGTGACCCGAATCTCTGTTTGTAGTCGCAAGGTGATAAATCTGTAGAGTATGGATGAGGGGCAGTTCCTAGTCCAATTCGTGAGTTCTTTCTTGATTAAGCTTCCTTGTTTTAAAACACATTCTAGACGAGCGACGAACAAGCCGTATGCACAGTGTGTAAGCTTTTACAAAAGAGCTTTTAGCTTTCACACCGCTAAGAGCAAAACATCCAATTAGATCTCGACGATAACAATGCTTGCTTGAGAGGTTATCAATTCGTCTGCATATTTTTTATGTTTGTTTCTTCATAAATCAGTAAGTATTAGTAAGTATTAAGTATGTCCCATTATCAAAAAATTATAGGCGTGTCCCCGAGCTAATTTTTTCATCGATTTTATGATCTTTTACTCATCCTATTGCTGCGAAACTTAGCGCACACCTTGAGCTTTCGTAATGGCGCAATCTAAAAGTTGAACAAATGGGCGGACCAACGACCATTTAAACTTAATATTATGTATCATGTGCTTCTACTTGAGCTATTTTTTCGAAAATTTGTATACACCCTGAGCTCAAAAAAAATACTCAATTTATATCTAAAAAAGATGAGCAGGAATACGCCCCTTAATTTTTGATATTTTATTTCACGTGCATTTACTTGAGCAACTTTTACGAAACCTGGCACACAATCTTGCGTCTAAAAGTTAATATTTGGCCAATTTTTACGAAATTTGGCACACACCCTAACTGTAGAAAATACCAAATTTCGCCCATGAAAGGTTAGTATTGAATTGTATGTACTTCTACTTATCCGATTCTCACGAAAGTGGACGAACAGCTTCTGCCCGTAGAACGACATACGGCCTGTCCCACGGTGTCACCAGAAATCATACGATCGAATAGTTATATTGAAAACAACAACAAATTTTCTAATATCATTGTTGTTTGCAATACAAGTTTTCAATCGAACGATTTCTGGTGACATCGTGGGACAGGCCAATAGTTTCTAGCTTCGACAAGTGGGCGGGGCAATGCCTAATAAGGCTTAATGTCTTATTTTTACGAAACTTGGCACACAACTTGAGCTCATGAAGTGAGGTGATGTTGAATTTAGAAAAGTGGGCGAACACTAATATTTCCAAAATTGGGCGTGACCACATATGTGAAAATATAAAATGGGCCCTAAAAATTTTAAAATATTTTTTTTTTGTTTTAATTTAACCGACTTCAAATATGAGTACTTAAGAGTTAAAAATAATTTAGGTTCAGTTAAATACAAAGACGGCTGTACATGGCCGTTATGTTCCTCTACATTCGCAGAAGATAATTTGCGGACAGTAGGCATAGCAGCTTGCTTTAAAAACAAATAACTTCCATTTTTGAAATTTCATTACATTACATTTAAAAAGCAAAAAGTATTTACATTTCAAATATGTTTGAGCAGGGCTTTATTCCTTATACAACATAGATTTGAGACGTCTTTGTATTCATTTCAGTATGGGAGCCACTTTTCCACTACTTTCATAAACCAGTATACGAGGGAAAGTTACAAAAGTTTATTATAGCTATGGTATTTATTGCGCGATACAGGAGTTAGGACGTGATTTTTGTAACACTACTTCGACACGTTTACAGTTATAGGCCCTTATTATGAGGAACTTTCGATCTTCAACTGTAGTCGAAAGTACTGATCGAACGAATTTTCAGTTGTTATTATGACGAGCATTAGACAAAGAATGTCCTTGTTATGAATATCATTCAAAGTGATTTTTTACATTTTCAACCACTATACATAAAAAATAAAAAACAGTCGTTTATAAAAAGTTTTTTTCATCGAAAGCTTAAAGCTTTCGTTGGTCAACGAAATTTTCGATGCTTATAATATGAATTAAACATTCGATTTTCGATGTTCGATACTCAGCGAAGACCGAAAATCGAATGCAACTCATAATAAGGGCCATAAATTTATTTTTGTTTTTTTTTTACTTAAAAACAGAGTACGAAAATAAACAAGACAAAATGTTTAATTTTATTTTGTTTCGATCTCTGAAGTGAGTGAAACAATAACAAAAGAAAAACAGTGACAACGATTGCTCAATTTGTTTTTGTATTGTTTTTGCACATGAGCACCGATCGGCTGTAATACCCACCACCGGCCACAAACAATACATTAATTTAATTGTATGCCGCTAGAAAAGAAAAGAATGGGAAATAAATGGAAACGTTTTGTTTTGTTTTATATAACTGAACAGCATAGCTATAACCGGGTGTCCTGAGACACCCTCTCTCTTCTTTTTTACTATTATTGCAATTTTCTCACTGCGCTTATCGTATTTTAATTTTAAATTTATTTTTTATTTATATTTTGCACTATTTTTCCACCTTTGATATAAAATGTTAGTAGTACATATTTTGCTTTCAAAACCAAACACAAACATATTTGCCTACGTCACGTAAACAGCTGATTTATGGCAACAAAACTAACGGGCCTGCACAATGGCGTCGTAATCTTGTAATGTCATCAATATTTCGGAATATAGAAATTATTTTAGCCTTAGGCGCCACTGTGTGTCTATTTGAAAACTATTCTTAAGTAAAAAGCTTTCTGCAAAAACAATAATTTCTCTATTAACAAAAAAAAAAAACACTCTATACAATTTGAATGAATTTTACCTTTACAATTATTTAAAATAGTGTATTAATATTTATAAAATTAATAAAATTATTAAATAAAAAAAGGTCCATTTAAGAAAATTAAATTTTTTTTATTAGACTGTTAGTCCCTATTTACACTACGCAAGTCTTATTGCTAAGCTGATTAGTTTATTAGGTGAGAGAGACGGGGGGAAAAGAAACGTTGCTGTTCCCCACGTCTCTCTCTCCCTGAAACTAATCAGCTTAGCAATAAGACTTGCACAGTGTGATTTTGGACTTAAGGATTTTATTCTTAAAACAAAAAATAAAAAAAACAAAATAAAAAATAATATCTAAAAAAATATATATACATAAGTATATACTATATATTATTAGATTATGACTATATGCATACATACATAAATACATGTTACACACACTCACACATACATATATTGAGCACTTCGAAATCACACACCCCCATCCTTATGATTAAAATTTAAGGATTAAAAATTAATTAAAAAATTAAATTTTAAGTAACATAGTAACAAAGGCAAAACGTAAGCAAGTGTTTTAGATTTAAAAAAAAAACAAATAACCGTATGTAACTAAACAAATATATATAAAATAAATATATATAAAATATAAAATAAATATAAGACTTCAGCTTCACGACAGAAAAGAAACAATTTAGTAAAAAAGTATCTGCGAAAATTTCACATAAATAATTTTAGCTTAATATATACATACATAAATAAAAATAGATTTTAGGGAATTTAATAAATGTTACTCGTAAAAGAAAAAGGGGAATAAAACAAAACAAGTTTTATGAAGGGTTTAATAATTTTAATTTGAAAACCATAAGAAACACAAAATGTTGTTTTTATTAAATTTAAGATAAATTAAAAAATAATGAAGAAGCCTTAAAATAATTAAGTTTTTTTTAGCACATTAGTTTTTAAATAGGTTTCTGAGAATGAAATGAAAACATGGAAAAAAATTCATGGTTTATTTTTTTCAAAAATTTAGGCTTTAAATTGTATTTAAGTTTTATTAATATTTTTTGTGAATATTAGAGAGATTTTCGAAATAAATTCAAAAAATAATTAGCAGTTAATTAGCAAATTATTTAATATTTATTTAGCAATAAAAGGTACACGTTAAAGTAATAAAGTAACTAAAGCCTACATTACACGTCACGGGAATTTTCAGCATATTTGTTGAATTTTTTTAAATACTAGTAGTGGCTACATGCCGAATCGAACACATTTTCTGAGGCAGCACATCTGTAGCCATGTGAATATCAGTTACTAGTACACGGCATGTAGCAAATTTAGCTTCGTGATGACGTCAAAATTACGTCCGAGCCACATACACATGTGGTTTTTTACATGCCGTATACTATAGGCTTAACTCTCACTTTCCTTAAAAGACTGTTCAAATTAGCATAAAGAATTTTCATTTTTATTTCATTTTATTTCTATTATTTAACTGAATTTTAATTAATTAATTAATTTTATAAAATTGGTATTACACTGCGATACAAATTTCAATTCCGAATTTTCAAAAGTACAACAGATTTCGAGATATTTCAAAATTATTGTTATTTGGGTATTAAAAAAGATGATATCACTTTAACAAAAGAATCTTAGTAAGTATTAGATAGATTTTTTTATTTCTTTTGTCTACTTGAAAGAAAATAAAATTATTAAAATAATCATGGGTTGCTTGTAAAAATTTATCAAGAAATAACTGAACTACAGTGGAACAAAGTTCCGATTTCTCAAAAATTGTAATGATTTTTTACAATTTCGCTTTTTTCAAATTAGTTTTTTTAAACCAAATAATTAATTTCTTTTAAGTTTTGTCACTTAGCATATTAGATTATTTTAATAGAAACAGTTTGTGCTTAATATAATACAGATCGGTGCAAAAATTATAAAGTTATAGACGGACAGAGGGACAGGCATTGTAGCTGAAAACAATAAAGCTTCTTTTCTATTTTGCTGTAATAAAAAACAGTTATTTTTAAATTTTGATCCATAACAGCGAAAATAACATATTTGACATATTTTTCGACGTTGGTTTTTTTGATGCAGAATTGTTTTGCAGCTTCTAACACGTCGTCTGGTAAAATATTCAATCAATAACAAAAATTAAAAATTTTAAAAAACCCCCGAATATTTCTAGACGGCTGGACCAATTTTATTAAAACATAGCTAAGAACCTTCTCGATGAAGTCACCTTTCAAACTAAATCTAAATCGGTCCAGCCGTTTGGTCTGTACATGTACTCGTACAGACACACACTACAAACTTATAACACCCCTTTTTTGGTCGGAGGTTAAAAATAATAAATGTTGAAGGATTACAAGCTTTTCAAGTTTAACTTAAACGACATCCACATATTTTTTATCGTAAAAATAACGTAAGTGATACACATAAGTGTTAGACAATAGAAAAATTTAACAAATATACTGTTTGTGTGTAAACATACGAGCAGTTTTAAAAAATAATTGAAGAAAATTGCTTCAAGAAAAACTTCTGTGTGTAAAACATGACTTTATGGATCGATTATGAATGGCAAGCAAACTTTAGTTGCGTTGCAAGTTGCCAACTGAAAACTTAAAGCTGTTAATTTGCAGTAACATTGGCAACCACAAGTTTTTAGTTGCTGCATAGTTTTTAAGGCAAAAAGATGAAAATTAAAAAAAAATAAGGTTTAATTACATAAAGTAAAATACTTTTGAAAGCCAAAATATGGTTTAAAATTAAAGAAAGAAATTGAGTTGGTAATTCTAAAGGGCTTGAGTTATTCCTTAATTGTCGTCTACTAGTTGACACACTCTTTACTTCCTTCTCTTCATCGAAAAATAATTCCACTGAACTAATCATCTTTATTATAAGTAATTTTTTTACACACTTTTACTTCAAATTGTTTTTAAGCACTTACATATCGTTACCTTGGTTCTAAAAGCACATCAAAGTTTAAAAAAGCACTCAAAGCGTAATTTTGAGACCTAAAAAGCGTAAAAAGCACTAACGTGGAAAACGAAATAAGTTTAATAATGCTTAATATTTTCTAAGCTGTTCTCTATTTAGTGCAATATATCAGACGAAAAAGGTATGCTTTACACTGAAAAAATAAATACACCAAGTAATTATAAAAAATGCATAAATTTCTTAAAAGCTTTTTCATAGTTTTACACTAACGCTCAAATTTTGGCGTTTTGAGTCTTCAAAAAGCACTAAAAATAGTGCCAAAAGCACCAAGTTGGCATCGCTGCTTAATACAGAAAGGCTGTAACTTATTATTTTTTGGAAATCGAGATTTTTTGCATTATTCGATACATTAAATGTTCTTCTATTCAAATATACAAAAAACTTAATTTTAAAAAAATAGTGAGTTACGGCCTTTTTATATTAAGGTAACGATATGTATATTTCTTTTAGTTTGAAGCTTTTTCTACATTATTTTCAGTTTCAGAATAATACTAATTTTAATTTCGGTTGCGTTGCCAGTTGACAAGACGACTGAACTTTGGTTGCCATCCACAATCGAGCCATTAATAAAATATATACACTACAATTTTAATATTTTTAATTAGAACTTTTAAGAGGTAATCGAACGAGAACAACATACGACAATTTAATTTTATCTATATCAAAAGAAAGTGAGTGACTGACTTTATTATGTTAACGTGCACCATAGTTTAGAGGAAGGCATACATATGCGCATAGATAGTATTGGACTTGGTAACGAACAATCGTAGCTTTAAGAAGGCTTTGGAATGAAAGCAATTGAACAAAAATAAATAGAAAATATTACAAAATAAAAATTATATCTGTTAGATAGGGAAAAATTTAAGATACAAAACAAAAAGGAAAAAAGGACCAGGTAAAAATATTTCAAAAGGCAAACTGAAATGCAAATATATGTATACACACATCACAAAATTATATTTTTAATTAAGTTTAAATGGCAAATAAAAATACATACATATTTAAAAAAAATAGTTTTAAATTTTAATATTTAAGTATTATTAACTTGAACGTTTTTAAATTGTAATTTTTTTAAAGAAAAAACCAACAAAAAAATACATTTAATTAAGTTGTTTATTAAAATTAAAGCAAATCACAACTAAATGAAAACCTTAATAAAAACAAATTAATAAACCCAAATGATAACAAAAATTAAAAATTTTAAAAACCCCGACTTTTTTCAGAAAAGATGTTATATCTTCGAAACGGCTGGACCGATTTTCTTCAAACATAGCTAAGAACCCTCTCGATCAAGTCATCTTTCAAACAGAAAAAACTAAATGAAAATCGGTCCAGCCGTTTGGCCTGTACGTGGACACGGACAGACACACAGATGCACAGATACACAGATACACAGACACACAGACACACACTACAAACTACACACTACTATAACACCCCTTTTTTAGTCGGGGGTTAAAAAAGAACAACAAATTCAAAACTCTTTACCCCCGTCAAATTTTAAAACGTAAAACCAAAACTCAAATATTATTAAACGAAACCCGTAAACACAAGTAAACATACATAGAAAAAAAGAATATAGTCTTATAAATAAAATCTACAAATTAATTAGAAAAATAATTAACAATCAAATTTACGTATTTAAATGCAATACAATACATTATATCAAAAAGATAAATAATAGAGGAATCCTAAGGAAATTATAACAATGTAATAGAAACTTATAACTTAAGCCTGTTTTGAGTATTTTTTTAATTTTCTACATTCACTTTATGTATTTCACCTTTTAAATATTTACAGTAAAACTTTGAATATTTTTTATTATTTAAAAAAAATATGAAAATAATTTATTTAACTTTCATATTGTGTATTTATTTTGCATATTAAATTTTAATATGATTTATTTTTTAAGGAAATTATAATTGGAAATAAGATCGGTGATATTTTTAAGTCTATAAGTAATAATGTTATTTAGAACATGAATAAAAATTAAACAAACAAAAAATTTAACTTAAAAACAAACAAAACAAATCTTCATTTTATTAAATTGAGAAATATTCGTTACTTTTTGACAGTTCGCAGTATTTGAGATGCATAAATTTTGAAAATGTGTGTAAGTATAAAAAGAGGAAGAAATTGTCCCCCTACATGGTTCTACTTTTTTAAAGGTATGTACATGTACACATTATGCTTTTTATTTCATCAAAATCGGCTATATAGTTCTAGAGAAGAATTGACAAGGTTTGCGATTACTAATGATTGGTTTGGATGGGAATTTCCACGCCTCCTTAAAATTTGCAACAACAAACAAATAAATATACATTTTTATAATATTTTAAAATTTTTCTTTAACCTTTTTTTAGCATTTCAAAACTATTTTATCAGGCTTGAAGAAGACACACAAAGGTGTGTCAAATTGTTGTTTTTTAATAAAATCTTCTTAATTTTTTAATTACATTTTTTTATTACATTTAATAAAATTTTTAATTGCTTTTTTTTCTCGAAAATGTATCAAATATTTAATAATTTTTTTAATAAATTTTGAAAAATAACGACCGTATTCTTAAAAAAAAAATAATTTGTATTTCAAGGCAAAATTTTTATGGACATTTTGTTTTAACCAGGGACCGTAACGCTTATGTTTTACTTTAAAATTTACTTTTTAGTAATTATTTCTTGATTTTTATTTATTCTTCAAAACAAAAAAAAACGATTTCCGGATTTTTATTGATACCTCATAAAAGTAATTTTTTGAGTTTTATTTTTTGCTCTAAAATTTTAATTTTGAAATTGAATAAAATATAAAAAGTAAATTTGATTTAACATACAACAGTTTTTTTACAGACTCTAGTAATTTTTAAGCAAAACAAAAATTTAAATCAAAAAATAACTTTTATTTTCTGAGAAATAAATAAAACTTAAGAAATAATTTTTATTTTCTGAGGAATAAATACTCGTACAAATCAGGAAATAATTTTTATTTTTTTTTTTCAGGAAAAAATGAAAAAAATAGCTGTTATTTTATTATTTATTGAGGAATAAATAACAAAATCAATAAATATTTGGTTTTTTAATAAAAATTAAAAAAATAAAAATTAATGCATATAAAGGTAGTAACAAGGAGTATCTTGGTGTATTCCTTGTACACATAACACTTCTCTATTAGTTAGATTTTTTCAATTTAAACTAGGAAAATAATCGTTATATGCAACATACACTTCAATTCAAACCCATTTTTTTTAAATACGGTAGTACGTTCTTACAAACACTGGAAAGGATTTTTTTTTTGAAATGTGTACAACATCCAGCGTTGAACGTATATAAAACTTAATTATAAAAGTTTTTAATACAATAAATCGACAATAAAATAATAAAATATCGACATTTTTCCCAGCTAAAATCTAGTTTAATTGCTCTTCTCTTCTTTAGAAAATCAAATTAAATAATACAAATCGTCACTTAAAATCCAAAAGTCCATAAGTAGACTTCTTACTTTTTTACAGGAGAACAAAATATTACCGAAATCGTAAAAATTTTTATATGAAATGGTTGACACGACTTCGTAACGATATGTCGGTACGAATTCGTTACGATAAGTCGGTACGAATTCCTAACGACATGTAGGTACGATTTCTTTTTGCTTTTATAGCAGAGTACCGCTTCACCGTTATGTTGCTGCTATTGTCGAAATAATTTGCACATACTCACGTTTTTTAATATTTGTTACAATCCTTTTTTTTATCAACATATACATATTTATTTTTAAAAAATGTTCACAGACTTTTACTTATGTACTCAAAAATCAAAGTTTAACCCCCTGTTTCTACAAGCCAGGCGGACGACTTGGAGTATAAAATTTATATGGAAAGCACTCATATTTTTGAGTGATTTTTATACAAATTTCCTGGGCGAGTCGTCTGCCTAAATTGTAGAAACTGCACATTAATTTAAAAAAAAATTGTTCAGAGAAACTACCGAAATGTCTTAACGAATTCGGTACGATAAGTCTGACTTCAGAAAAAGTCGAAACATTTTGTTTGGGGGTATTCATTATGTTTATAAGCTCATACTACGATACATATTACTATACATACATATACGCATTTATTATTATAAAATAATTTATTTCAAATTATTGTATACAGTTACATATGTACCTATGCAGGAATGTTATCTCGTGAGAACGTGAGAATTCGTGCGTGATTATTAAAAAAGCTCACGCACGATCACGCACGAGTAAATTTTTTTCAATCACGCTCACGCACTCACGCGTGATTAGTTATAATATTTGATCACGAATAACGTGAATCACGCGTGAGTCACGACATTTGCACATCTCTAATAAATAGACAGACGAGAATTTTTACTTTTCTTTTATAGACTGGCAGTTAATTTATAAGTGGTTTATAAAACATTTTTGAATACAAAATTTGTTTTATAAATCATTTATAAAACAAAATTATTTTTTAGCCAAGTGTAGGAACTTTCTTCGGGACCTACAAACGTAATATATGTATGTACATATATTTATCTAGGAGTCAGGTGTTTCCAAGATCCACTCCCAGAGTTTCCTACCTTTTCCGGCATTATATGTACATCTTATTAACAACTTTTGCACTTGATAATGTAAAAATCCATAAAATAACTGTAGACAATACAGTAGTTAGTTGATGTAACCCACCAGCAAGTGATAGTGCTACGCAAAACTCTAGAAGGCCATACAACACACACAAGCCTGATCGCACTTATGAAAGAATTGCTATTCCATTAGACTTGTATCCAACAGCTCTTTTTGAACTAGTTTGAGAGCGTTCGTTCAAACACATTTAATTTACATTGATATTTTTGACCATAGTTGTGTCCAACAGAACGAACTAGTTCAAAAAGAGCTGTTGGACTCAAGTCTATATTCCATGCTGCCAATTTAATCTACCAAATAAGAAACTCCGTAGAATTGGTACAATCAAAATAATATTCTAGAGTTCCATAGCATCCACTTATGGACAAGCAAAAACGGTAGACGATAAAAAAAATTGTAGCATAATACATAACGAAAAAAATAATAATACAATACTAGTTCTTTTTCAACCTTCATATGTACATATGTATGTATATATTAGACGATTGAAGGTTCCCTTTGTGAATCCTGTTATCGCAAAATTATGTGAAAATGTAATGTACATATAATAATGGTAGTAGTTTGGTTGGTGGCCTTTAATGCAACAGTAAGTTTTGTATGCCACCAATGTTTATTTATTTTATATCTTTCATTATATCTCTCTTTAATCAGTCAAAGTAATCACAATTATTCCAGTTGTCGGCATCGACGTCACTTTAACCCAATACCAAAAAATTGGGGCTTGTGTACGCGCTCTCAAGAACAATTTTGTGCAACTGACAATCTATTTCCGTTCCCTAAGGCCTACAAAATAGCATAAACCTGCCAACAGGAGTCAGTTGTACCCGTTTCGACAACGGGTACACAAGCCCCAATTTTTTGGTATTGTGTTAAAGTGACGTCGATGCCGACAATTAGAATAAGGGTGAATATTGCATTACATTGCGCTGATTTACACGGGCATAATAGTGCTGGCATAACATGCCAGTTTGTAGGTGAGAGAGGCAAAGAGAGTGGTTTTGCGGTTGGCATAACTTTTCAACCAGCTACAACCCCGCATTAGCAGCATAAAACCAATACACAAACAACTTAAAAAACAGCAAATGTTAAATGAATATGAAAAACACTAACACACACAAAGCTGTGTATACGTATACATTTTGTGCCAGATGAATTAGTCTCGTGTAATTTGGAAAAGGAACAAAAATTGTGCGGCTTAAAAATTGTTCTCGTCTAAACTACCTCATTGTAATTAAATAATAATCTTACCTTTGATGAAAAGACAAAGAGATTATGTGTACATCTGTCACTTCAGTGATCTTCATCTTATCTTCTTGAATATATGTATGTAACTATGTACATACATGCATATAGATGTACTTGCTAAAAAATTTCTGTGCAAAGTATATTATTATCACAAATTTAATCATTATAGGCCATAATTTTTTTTTACGTTTACGCTTTTTTTTATCTAATAGACGTGTAATTAAATAGGAAAACACAATATTTTTAAAGAATAATAAATGTTTTAATTATCAAATCCATTTATAAATTGCTTTCACATTTACCGCTAACTACATATGTGGAACTCACAACTACACACGTCTTGTGATTCTTTCTGCTAAGAGTTGCTTTTAAATATAAAACGGTGAAATAATTACACTCTGGCAGTTCTGTAGTTATTTAAAAATTTGCAGCGCCATCTTACAACAAACAGAAAACCAAGCAACCAAAGCAAATGTCAAAACAAGGGCCAAGACAAATAAAAGCAATAAAGAAAACATACAAAACGCAATTAAAAAAAAATTATTTTCATAAGCACAAAGAAAAAAATCATTTTAAAAACTTAATTCGGCGAGAAGACCCAAATAAAACAAAAAACCCGCAAAGAATATCAAACTTATGTGCAAAATTTATCGCTAACAATTGATATAATTGCATAAAATGTAATAAATCAGTGAATGGAAAAGTTTTATTTTTATTGTAAAACGATACAATTTACAACAACGCAGTGTAAGAAAATTTCGTTCCAGAAAAATCGATTAAACCTGTTCAAGTAAAAAAAAAAGAAAAAATCAAAGTTTACCGAAAAGAAAAACTTTTACGGTGATTTTAAGCACATTTTCTAAATAAATAAATCCTAGACAAGTTTGAAGATTGAATAATAAAAATTACATAACCTTCGTAAAGATCTTGAAAACACACAAATATCGTAAAAAAATTAAATTTGGTGGCCGCAAATATATGCATATGTATATGTACATACATTTAATAAATAACAACAACCCCAAAAAGTGCAATAAAATATTACACCATCATAAAAATCTTTTGCAATCGGCCTCAAAAGTTTAAAATCAACTTCGTGGAAATTTATATGAATTTGCTGCATTTTTCTTTATAGAAAAAGCAGTCGAGCAACATGTAAGCAGTGGGCTACGTCCGAAGAGTCTGCTATACAAAACGCTGTATAAATAGTCTCAGAAACTGTGAACAAACGTTAAAATACATACTTTTATACATACATACACGAAATGTTTTAATAATCATTCGATCGGTCACACCTTCAGCGGAGAAAAAAATTGTTGTTTGCAAGAAAACTTTCCTTAAACAAAATAATTTCGCCACTATTCAGAATAGCTCCATCACATTGCTACTTGTTTTGCAATTTTTTGCTTTTAGCAAAAACAAATGCGTATATAAAATATAAAATTGATAAAAACTAGCGAAAGCAGTCAAAACAAAACTTCAAAAACAACATTTAAGGTGCAATCTCACATTTACCGGTTTTTTGTGTTTTTCTATATTTAATTCGCGGTGTTTTTTTAGCTTATAATGCGTGATGAAATTTATCATTGTGATTTAAAAAGCCGGGTTTAATAAATTCAAGCAAACATACTACGAACTTACAGACTTTAATGTCATTGTTTTGAATTTCAATAACAAACAAAAATTTATCTTGTGCTGAAATTTATCTTTGTGATTTCAAAAGCCGGGTTTAATCAAATCAAACAAATATTCTATGTACGAACTTACTGACTTTAATGTTATTGTTTTGAATATAAAAAAAAACAAAAAATTATCTTGTGAATATTAACACAAGCTATAAACAGCAAAGGAATTGCTAATTTAGTTTTTGGATAGATTTAACTAAATTCGGAAACGAATTAAATCCACAGTTGAGCATGTCCCAAGGACAAAAGGATACTATAATACATTTAGTTGCTGGCGGGTAAGTAAATAAAGTAACACCTACAAATCTTACGTAGTATAAAAATAGTATAAACAATATTCGCAAAATAAAATAGGTACATTAGAGTTAATCCTATAACTATTCAAAATTTAAATTGTCATCTTTAAATTACATTTAAAAATGATACAAACTCCAAATGTGTGTAATAAGCTTAACGGAATTCCTACAAAGCATTACAAATTTTTTATTTGCAGAAAAGCCACTATGGAGTCAAACTGTGTACATGGTTGCCGTTTCCTCATCTCTTTTCCTTTCACAGTTTTAACCCCCCGACCAAAAAAAAGGGTTGTTATAAGTTAGTAGTGTGTGTTTGTGACTTAAACGAGAGTGTTCTTAGCTTTGTTTAAAGAAAATCGGTGCAGCCTTTTTAAAGATATCAAATCTTAAAATTTTTAAATTTTGTTATTAAATATTGTTAATGTACATAAAAAAAACTTATTTCCATATCAAACTATAACATAATGACAATAAAGGTACCAAATGCAGAGAAGAAAATAGTCGAGCAGAATTTTAAAAATATATTTCATTTCATTTCACTGAATGGCCAAAAAGTTTGCCGGGTTTTTGAATTTCACTATATACCTGGTCATGTGGCAATTGCGGGCATCGAAATTGCAGATACGGCCGCCAGGACGGCTCATGACAGCGGCGTTCACGTTGTGGTCAAATGGCCCGTCCACGATGCCATTAGGCGAATTGAGACTGCACTCAAAAGAGACTGGCAATGGGAATATGACTTACTAAGACAGACGAAGGGGGTTGCCTATGGTCGGCTATTTCCTGGTATCACAGATACACTGTGGTTTATTCAAGATTCACCAGGGTCAGACCATGATCGAGCCCGGAGAATCAGATTGGCTAATAGATTACTGGCAGGCCATACTTTTTGTAAGGCCTCATTATTTAGGTTTGGCGTAAGCCCTTCTGACCTATGCGATTTTTGCAATATCACTGAGGATATCTCTCATATTGTTTTTAATTGCCCGCACTATGACGCACAGAGGTCAACATTTCCCCAATTGCAAGGGTACGACAACATGGCCGACTTTCTTTTGGCCAAAGGCATATGGGCCATATGGCAAGTAGTAGACCTCATCCAGGCTACCGGTATAAGACTCTGACGCCCCTTACTTAGGGGAAGATTAAAAAAAAAGAGGATAAAAATTCAATTCATACTATCATCTAACTCATGTTTGTTAATTATCATGGTTTTTACTGCAATAATATGATTTTTTTATATTATTTTCTTAATTAAAATTGGTGCTTGCATCGGAATTGGCGATGGCGTTATGAAGTACATCTTCGAGGCCAAATAATTCTTCACCAGGAAATTGTTGCAGTGGTGGGGTAACTTAAATATCAAACAAACAAATTTTGACTAAATAATACAAATTTATGTTTTTTGAGTACTCTCGTAAAAATTAAAGTTCAATTTCAAAAGAGATCTCGACATCAGAACTAAAACTTTGGATAAATAAGACATGATTTTTATTTACAATTTTTATTACAATAAACAACAATATATTGACCTAGATTTTCAAATAAAAATCGTTGTTGTCATATCTAAATAAAACTTTATACATTCACAATCAGCGATGCCAATTTAGAGCTTTGGCGTTAGATTTAGCGCGTTTTAACTATGCAAAATACGCTTTTTTTCTTAGCGCGTTTTTTATTAAAGTCAATAATAACATTATTTCAGTTCAATATTTTTTTTACTATTTTTGTATAAATTTAAAATTTTCTAATCAGAATAAATTTTTAGTCAGGCTTAAGTTCAGTAATTTCAATTCTTTTATTGAATGAAATATTTTTATTAATTAATGTGAGTTTCTAAAGAAGAGAAGAAAAATTAAATTAGACTTGACTAACTTGACGGTTAGAATTAAAAACGCATTTTAATACTGTAAATGGCCAATTGTTTGATGTTTCACAACTAAAAATATGAACTTGTATTCGTGACCAAAAAAAAATACATAACTTATGAAGCTGAAGTACAAAAAGTATTTAAATGGCAAAACTATTCGACAATATACATATATATGTATATATGTAAGTTGTTACAAAGTTTGACAAATTTAAAATAAAAACTAAAGATTTTGATTATATGGAAGGCGATTCTTATTCTGTGTTAAATGATTTTAGTTATTTATGATATAATTTCGCAGAAACATGTTATAAAATCTGAAAAAGAACTACTAAAAAATCAATTGTATCTACTAATACATACATACAACGACTTTTATTAAAATTTAATTTAGCGCGTTTTGGCTATAAATAGTTGACAATGCTGTAACTTTTGAGAAGGGGAATAGCGCGTTTGCGTTATAAATAGTTGAAATCGCTGTTGACAATGTTCCTTCAACGTCTACTCGGGCCACAGTCCGTCACAAATAGCAAAACCGAATTTTTATTTAAACTAACGTCCGTAGTAACTGCATCACATACACCACATGTAACAATGAAAATAAAAATAAAAATTTTGTTCAACACTTACTAAAGCATCAAAATATGCCCTAAAAACGGAAATTATGCTTTGAAAACTAGAAAATATGATATATGCAAAACCATGCTTTAAAGGGTAAAATATGCGAAAATATTCAGTAAAAAGTCGATGCCAAAATTCATAAAAAGTTCTGAAACGGATAAATATCATGTTCCCGCATTAAAACGTCACACAAGAAAAAACATGCAATTGCATATTTGCGGTTTCCCTGGTCATAATTAAAAAAAAACAGTTTGCCAGAAAACGCGTTTGAAGTTTTCAGTTTACACCAGTGTCCCGCAAAATAATATATGTTTGTATTGGTGAGAAAAATGAGAGTAAAATAAACTTTCACTTGAAAAAAAGTTTTGTAATATAAAATACATGATGTGGTTATTAGTTCTTTGATTTTTTTTTTTTTTTTTTTTTTGTAAATAAGCAATTTAATAAAAACTTAAGTAAAAAGTAAAAATTTAATAAGCATTCAACAATCAAAATTAAATTTATTCAAAGCTCTGTGGATACTATTAAAATGCCTTTTTAAACTAGTTTTCCTATTATTTTTTAATCTTTCACATAACATAAAATGCATTGCATATTGCGAAAAGCATTTTTTACCACGAAATTTTTCTTAGCTTCCATAATTATTTAAATTTTTTTTTTTTTTTTCTGCTAGACAAATTTATTAAATTTTAACTTTAATTTCGTCAAAAAAACTAAACAAAAAACAGGAAAAAATTCGTGCATGCGCACACAACTTCATTCGTCGCTTTCTCAGTGACGGTTAATCAAAGAGCATAAGCATGTATGTGATTTTCAGCGTTGTCAACTTTGATTTTTCAAAACGCACCAAAATGGAGAAAAAAACGCGCCATTTACAAAAAACGCACCAGCTTAGAATTTCTTTTTTTAGTTTAAAATGTTCATTGAATTAATTTTACAAAAAAAGTATAATATTTTTTTTTTTTTGTTAAAAATGTAACACTTAAACAGGCTTTTACAGTTCAGAGTTAAAAAATAAAAACTATAAGAATTTAACAAATTTGTTTATATTAATTTTTATTATAAATAAATTCTGTAAAAAACTTTTTAAAGAGATTAACGATTAATAGCAAGAATTCAAAACTAATAAAAGTACTAAACTTTTTTATTCAAATATTTAAAATTATCAGAAGTTTAATACATTTATCAGAAGTTTAATACATTTACTCATATTAAAAATACAACAATAAAAACAAACAGCCTTTTACAATATATGTACGAAATTAAAAAGAAAAACAAAAAAAAAGTAAACAAATTCGTACATACATGTACACATTAGTCTCCTGCATAAGACATCTTATAAGAACTTTCAAGACATGAGGGATTTTTCAAATGTTCTACTACAGCGAAATCTTATAAAACAAACGTTAACAACACTGTTTGCAAGAAATTTTTTTGAGTATTGTAGGTATAAGAGTAAAGAAGAAAACACTTCGTGACGGAAGAATTTGTGATACTTGCTTCTTTCTACGCATGAGCGCGTGTACAAACGTCAAGCATGTATGTGTGTATGATTTTTTATTTTTCTGCGCACATGCAAAGGCACACACATGCATTAACATTAGTTGTATGCGGTTAATCACATAATAGCTTACCATCTACATATTACACACACACTCAAACGTACAATATGAAAAATAACAAGCATACACTAATCAACAGTACTTCTTTTGAGTGTTTGTTACAAAAAAGCTGTCTTGCGACATCGCTTGTTACAACTGATATACACATACACCAATACATCCATCGTGCTTCGCTTATAGTACGACAGCATTTATTATTGGTTTAGTATAATACATGCGACGTGAATACATTTAAAAATCATGACGTTTTTAAGCTTAAATTAGACGTGACATAGCCATAACGCCATAACCATAACCAAACCAAAATTCAATTGGTTTTTATGGTGAGAGTTATGGCGTTATGGCGAGTCACGTATAATCGAATACAGTGTTGCCCATTAGTTTGGTTCGAACGGCTGCTCTCTATGGCTATGGTTATGTCACGTCTGATTGAGCCTTTACATTTCAAGACTGTTTACGCAGCTCTGTAGTACACATGTGTTCTTAATTATGGAAGTGGTCTAAGTCATACGCATTTTTGATTCGATATAGTAATATAAATTTATATTAATCGAGACTAGTACAACTCTAAATTAAACTATTGCATAATAAAATATATTTTTGGATTTGTTCAAATGTAATCTACTAAATATCTCGACCAAAGACATATATAACTTATACAACTTTCATCATTAAGGGCACATACATATGTTTGCAAGATGATACATTTTTGTACATTAATTTTATAAATTATGTTTAAAACTTTTTAAAAAGAGATCAAATTAATAAAGCTAATATTATCATCATTATTGTTATCATCGGGACATTAGACAAATTTGCTTTAAAATTTTTTGCGGTTTTAACCCTTTGTTGTGTTAAATTTGCGTTGGTGCCACCAAAAATTAAAAAACGCACCGAAATCTTTAAAAAAGCGCACCACGCACCAACTAAGGAATTTTTCGCACAAAAAATTTCAAAAAGCAGCCGAAATGGTGCGAAACGCACCAAGTTGACAACGCTGGTGATTTCCATCCCCACAATTGTGGTATGGCTTGCGGGTTGGGTTACTGGTTTAAGCTTAAATTAAACGTGACATAGCCATAACGCCATAGCCATAACCAAACCAAAATTCAATTGGTTTCTATGGTGAGAGTTATGGCGTTATGGCGAGGCACCTATAATCAAATACAGTGTTGCCCATTAGTTTGGTTCGAACGGCTGTTCTCTATGGCTATGGTTATGTCACGTCTGAGTGAGCCTTTACACACAACTTAAGGTAGAATTAGTAGTCAGGTGACAAAAACCGTACCATATACAATGCATGTTACTAGTTATAAAATATGTGGTGGTAGCACTGCTGACGTAGGAATCTGCAGAAAACAGATTTTTCTGTAGCGAATGTCAAAAACGTCGCATTTAATGCCAGACAAAAGAAATGTGCTGTGCAAACTGTTGCATTTTCTATAACTTATGCACACAAATTTGAACGATACGGCAAGCTGTAAAGTAGAATGATACGATTTTACTAATTCTACATTTAGTGGAAAGAGAAAATTTTATTTTTCTCAAGAGTTAGTAAACAAGATATTTGTATGAAATTCTTACACAATATGAAGAACGATGTGAGGATTAATTCTGCATCATTAACTTAAAAATTCCATTTTTTGAATTATGACGTTCTTTGAGCAAATGAGCGATACATGACAATATAAAATGTTTAAATTTAGTTTCTTGGGGCTATATAATATATGTATGTATGTATATGTATGTATATAAGTTTTGAGAGATGTATTAATGAATTTTCAAAAGGATATTCACGCTTATTCCATTTGTCAACATATGTATTTTTGTATGTATAAAGTCTTACGGCTCATGTTTAACTCGCGGTCTCCACCTGACATAAAATGACTAACTTTAACATTAACTTCAAGTTAATGTTAAGTGTAGACTGCTCAAGTTAATGCTTTTTGCAAGTTATAACATTATTGTTAGTGCATTTGTTTTAACAACTCAGTTATAACTTCAAGTTACAGCAAAGTTTCATGTCAGGTAATGTTTGATTCATGATTCACACGAAACCTAAAGGAGAATCAAAGGGAAAACATTGGCTTTAAATAAACTACTAACAAAATTAAGTGCTATTTTTAATTATCTTTCATATTCTTTTCTATTTCAAATTTGCATAAAAAAAATCTTGTTTGCTAAAAAAATAAAAGAAACTCACACAAAACAAAATCATGCGTTCTTCACGTGTTTTCTTAAATATTTCATTTCGAATTCTAAATTTAAAAATACATAACAATAGGTCTGTTCCAGATGCATAACAAAACTGTCCGAACTTGTACAAAGTTATCCGAAATCGTTCCAGATAGCAATTTTTCTACAATTTTGACATGCCGACTACACGAGCAATAATCTTGGCAATTATTGCCACGGCAATTGTCAAATTCGATTGCCGACACAAGATATTAGCGTGTGGACAGTATGAATATGTGTTCAAATTTATATTCAGCAACAAATGTTAAAATACATTGCTGAGAAACAATCTCTTAACAAATGCTGTCAAATACAAATAATATTAAATTTTTTTCAACGTAAAAGTAGAAAACAAAAGTTTTAACTGCATAAAACCAATAAAAGTTCAATTTAAAATTAGAAAATGATAAAATTATTGACAATTTAAGTATTTATGTGAATAAAAAGCAAACATATTTGAATATACGTGTTCGCCACCAATAAATACATTGTTGAACACAAGCAATTTGACGTCATCATTCTGCCGACGTTATTGCTTGTGTTACATACCATTTACACATGCCACTATAGTGGCATGCCATTTCGAAAAACTCAATACACTCACGATTTTTCACTAACACACTCAAATTTTTCGCAATGGCAGCCCCAGTGGCAGCAAAATTTGCATGCGAGTGAAAATTTGGCAGTTGCATGCCATTGAATGTCAAAACGAAGAAAAGTGTTACCCTGTTAAACATTTGATGCAAATTTATTGGATTACTGTGAAAATTAAATTAATATTTTAGCTTGTTAAATGTGTTATTATGATTTGTTACTTGATTTGTGTGTGAAAAACTGAAGTTTGTTAATTATAAAGAACTAATATTATTAAAATAATAATAATAATAATAATAAGTGTTAATAGTTTCCTCAAGAATGTGCCTTTGTGACGTACTAGGTAACTCTATTCTATAAACAACACAAAAGTAAAAATGGAAGCGAGACTGAGCCAGCTCGCTACGAGGACATTTTTGAAATGAAGTGGCAATGGCATGTGTAAACAGCAAAGCAAATGGCAAGAGATTCGACTTTTTCGAACAATTTTTCGTCGATAATACGTACACAACACTGGCATGCCACTAGTGGCATGTGTAATTGCAGTGTTAAGACACATCAAATTGTTCGTGTGGTCGTAGTGTGAGAGCGAATGGGAGAGTAATTTTTTTCATTTCCTGTACAAACTAGTACGAACTTTTTCTTCTGGGTAAAGGCTCAAGGCTCAGTTAGCCGACTGTAATGTAATGTAACGTAGAAAACAGCTGATTGATATTTTTATATGAAAAGTAGGTTACGTTACATTACATCTCTTTAACCATTTTCATTACTTTTCACATAACAAAATCGATCAGCTGTTTCTTACTGTTGCAGTTACATTACATTACAGTCGGCTAACTGAGCCTTAAGTTCGGACAAGAATTAAATAATCAGCTGTTTTTTGTTTACATATGAAACTGAAAAATTAATCAGAAAATTTGCAAATATAGAAAAAAAGTTTTTACATACAAATTTATTAAAAAGCAAAATGGAAGGGGTTTTGTACATTTGTGGATATTTCTCCATTTCTATAATATACAAAATGTTCCTTTTACAAAATTCAATTTTTCAATGATGTAAATTTTTTTGTTTTTACAATTGTATGCGTTTTAAGCGACTAAAATCACTTGAATTAAATTTAATGTAAAAAGTAAGCAACATTAATATTTCGAGATGTACAATTATGGTTTTTTGCTTTCCAGCAATTTTGGATAACTTTTGCACATTTAGAGAGTAATTTTCTTTTTTCTCTCATTAGTCTGAACTTGTACAAAATCTTGTGAAACACACCTAATACTTATTTCAATCAAAAAAAAAAAAAAAAAAAAAAAAAAAAAAAAAAAAAAAGCAAAACAGAAGTGGCAAATAAAAAAGAAAATAAATTAAAAAGTCGAAAGAAAAAATTAGAAATAAGTAAATAAAAGTTAACTTTAGCAGTATAAAATGCTGGTACAATTATTATAAAACGAAGTAAAATGTTTTTGCAAATAAATAAAAAAAAATTAAATAAATAAAAAACTTCTATGTGGACTTAATTAAAGAATACTCGTGATAATTTTTTTCTTACCCTTATCTTTTTTTACTCGATAACTACTATTTATTTACATTTTATAGAAAGTGACATACGCGATGCAGCCGACGAGTCATCTACTTCGATTTGGAATATATTAAAATATACAAAAGCGTATGTGAATTACGTAAGACCTGATTCACACGCATCAAGCTTTCTTGCTGAACTTGTATAAAAGGGCTAAAAAAATATGTATATACCGATTGCCCACCTTTCCTGTTTCTTCTCATTATAAAATCGAAAATTGAGCAAGAAAACTTGATGTGTGTGAACCAGGTCTAATTTGAAGCAATTAGAAAATTCTAAAAAAAAGTAAGTAGAAGTTGTCAATTCTGCGAAATGTATTTAAAATTGTTGATTTAGTCAAGTTAACATGTGAGGATTTTTTAATTAAAAAATCGATCAAGGGATACATGATTATTAATTAGACAATCATTAAGCAGAAGGGAAGGAGATAGAAGTCAATTCTTTGAAAAGCGTTTTCAATAAATTTCGATAATCTAAAAAAAAACATTTTTCGAATTTTCGTGACTTGTTTCTTACACTAGGGGAAGTGTTAGGTCGAGTTTACATCTGGCACACGTGAGACCAAAAAAGCGTAACCACTAATTACTAATGAAAAACTGTTTGATTCAGGCATTTATTTATTGATTTATTAAACCGTTTCCAATCATGTTGGATTCTTCAAAATTTCCTATTACTTATGTATGAATCTGTTTAACTTAATAAATACGTATCTGAATCAAACAGTTTTTCATTATAAATTAGTGGTTACGCTTTTTTGGGCATGATCTTATGTATAATGCTCTAGTTCAGAAAAAAATATTGACTTTTATATTGACTATTATAAATAGAAAAGTACGATATACTTTAGCATTGAAATATTAAAGCAATATCGAAAAAAACCGAACATGTATTTATACAAAAAAAATTAAAAAACTCGACTGCGCCCAACTTTGAACCGTTAAATATCCTAAATGGTCATTCGAAAAAAAACTCATAAGAGAAACCAAAAGATGATTTTAAAATACCTGTCGAATGATACCCATTTTGATATAGTTCGCCAACTTTTTATTTTTTTTCGTATTTACAAAATGGCGTCTGTTTGCCGCCATATTGAATTTTGACAATTGACATGTCTTTAGTGACACGCAAAAGAACACACATACATACATGCATACATAGACTGATAAACACAATACCCTTCTTTGCGTTGAGGACTCGGGTTAAAAATTCTTTCGACCAAAAAAAAAACCGACTTCAATGCAAAGATCTGATAGAAGAAGATAAGAAGTATGTGAAATATAAAATTAAATTTTAATGGGAGTGCGTCCGTCCATTTTTTAAATGCAAGATTATGTGTTTTTCAGAGCTCAGGGTGCATGTTAAGTCTTGTAAATGATTCTGCTCATTATTTTAAATGGAGGATTGTGTATATTTTAGAGCTCAAATTGCGTCGTAAGTTTCGTAAAAATCGTGAAATATAATAAATTTTAATGGGCGTAAAACCGCCCATTTTTTTTACTTTCAAATTGTATAATTACAAGAACCAAAGGCGTTTTATAAGTTTCGCAGCAATCAAATAAGTAGAATATCATAAAATTATATGAAAAAATTGTGGTCGTGTCCCTGCCCATTTTTTTTTTTACCATGGGACCATGGGACCCTCAGACAACAAAAAAATTTTTACAATCGGTCTAAAATGTAGCGAGTTATAAAGTAACGCACCTAAAAGAGAAAAAATAGAGACGAATTGTTAACCTCCTCTTTTTTTTTGAAGTCGGTTAAAAAGAGATAAACCCTTATATTGAATTTTACTTTTACTATTACTTGAATGAAATTTTTTTTATTTATAAAACAAGTTTTTTGCGTTATTATTCTCTTGCATCAAAAGCTCGATACATATTTTCATACATATGTACCTGCGGAGAATTTTTTATAATCAAGGCAATTTTAAACATTAATTTTGCTGTTTTTTTTTTTTTCTAAATGTTTTTAATTTTGTAGGAGAATTTAAACAGCCAATGAAAGATTTCTATATTGAGACAAAGAAAGATAATCCGTATTTGATAAGTACATATTTTGATCCGTAAAACTAAAAGATTCCAGGTTATAAAATAAGGGTCGACAGACCTTTTAAAAGCGCTTCATAGCGTATGTATGTACATATGTACATATATTAATCTGATTAAGGCCTTTAATTCATTCTTACTGAATTTAAATATATCGCACAATAAATCATAAAGAGTCACAACTCAAAATGATCAAAGTGGATATGTTTTTTTATAAACCAGTTGTTAATTAAACAAATCTCTTTGGCAATAGTCTTCTTTAAGAATATAAAATACCGTTATTATTGTTTTTATGTTACATATTTGAGTCATTTGTACAGTTGCTTGCCACTACTGAGCATCTGAAATTTTTTGAATTGTTACTGTTTATGATTTAGAGTGCGATATGTACATATGTATGTATATTCAGAACCGCAAACGCACTTTAAAAACATCTGAATATAGAATTATTTGCAATACATATACACACTAAGTAAATTAAAAGCTATTTTTAGTTTCAATATGTATTCTTATTTAAAATTAAAATTCCTTCACGGTACTTAGCTGCAGTTGTTAGTGGGTAGAGAAAAAAAAACTAATTTTACGACTCAAGTTTTACATGCAAGTGCCTTTGCACATTTTTATTTAATGTTTAAACACGAGCACATTTTATAAAACTGAATTTAACGTGAGCAGTTTTTTAATAATTAAACAATAACGCTCTTGTTGAAAAAAAAATTAAATACGTTTGAGAAATTGTTAACAGAACGTGACTGTCAGAAATAATACATTGTATCTGCTATGTTATATTTATTATTGTGTATGTATGTATTTATTTGTACATTAAGCCGGGTTAGATTTGAAAAAATTTTAATTTAAAAAAAAAAATTTCTAAAGAAGAGGAAATACATTTTCTTGTCGAGAGGCGCGGTATAGGGATTGATTTCAGACCAAAGTCAGGCAAACACATACATATATAATATAAAAGAGAGTAAAATGCATGATGGTACGAATGTACGTGTAAAAAAGTGCATAACGAAGTGTCCACGGGCGGCCTTTTGCTTATCTTTCTTTTAGACACATCGTTTCTTTGGAGAATTTTCTCAGAATTTCGTGTAGATTACATTTTTGCTATACGATTTTTGCAATAAAAAAAATCTACCCGAACATATCGATGGCTTAATATAAAAAGGGCCTAACTCAATTTTTTTCGAAATCGCGTTTTTAATGTTTTTCTCGTCGACAACGCATAATTGCATCCTCCTTGAAGATCTTAGCACGTTACAGTTCAAAATCAAGGACTTATGGCAACTTAAAAAACTATTTCTGTATGTAATGCTTTATTTTTTCTTCAGTTTTTTGCTTCTCCTGTAAAATATGGAAAATTCGAGTTAGACCTTTTTTTATATTAAGCCATCGATGTGTATACATATATCGCTTATTTTATAAAAAAAAGTCATAACTCGAAAAAATCTAGTTTGCCAGAAAACGAGTTTAAAGTTTCCAACAAGGCAAATTCATATAAGGTATACTCAGCTCAATTCGCTTTGAGGAATTTATACTTGAAATGTCAGAAAAATGTACTGAAAATGTGTTTTGACATCCAACGTATATTCAAATTACAAGCGGCGAAAATAGTCACCTGAGCCCTTGCGGCCACCTAGTATGAATACGCCTTGGTTTAAAATTTACACAACTTAGTGGAAAAAAATTTTATTTTTCTCTCAAGAGTTGAGTAAACAATATATTTGTATGCAATTCTTACACAATATGCAGAACGATATGAGAATTAATTCTACATCATTAACAGAAAAATTGCATTTTTTGAGTTATGACGTTGTTTGAGTAAATGAGCGATATGTGTTATATATTTTTATACCAATATACATACATATCGTTACCTTAATATAGAAATGCCCTGACTCAAAAAACAAACAAAACAAAAACAATTATCTACATATGTATTATATGTATGAATATTAAAATAATTTTAATTATTTTAATTATTTAATTAATTATTATAGTATGACTTTAATGACTACCGCTAAAATCCCCCAATGTATATTTTATTCAATTGTTATACATACATATTCCCCTGAAGAATTTTATCATTTCCATTACATTGGAAATAAAATACAATCGGGTATGTTCTGCATTCCACGTGAAATTAAAACGAGTGGAATTGCCATAAAATTGTTGTCGGAAATATGTAATTATAACAACAATGCTATGGCAATTCCACTCGTTTTAATTTCACGTGGAATGCAGAACATACCCGAATTTTTAATTTCAATATTTTTATTCAATTAAATTTATTTAAATTAAAAAAAAAAAATAAAAAATTAATTTTTTCTTGACTTATCGTTGATTGTTAATTTAAAAAAACATATCCAAGTTAATAAATAAAAACATAAAGAAAATTAACACCTTTCAAACGAAAACAACCTAAATAAAATCGATTTAGCTACGGCGTCAAAGACACATACACACACACACATTGAACAGAATACATCTATAAAAAATATAATATCTTCTAAACGGCTTGACCGATTTTTTCAAACATAGCTAAGAACACTCTCGACGAAGCCACCTTTCAAACTGCAAAAACTTAATCAACATCGGTCCAGCCGTTTAGTCTCTATGTGGACTTGTTTGATGTGAAATTAGTTCGAACTTGTAAAAGTTATGATTTTACGTCAAAGCATATTTAATTTGTTATTTGGCCTTCAACAAAATACCCATCTTTAATAATTAGGTTTAGTATCTATTATACTATAATTCATTAGTGGCAGAAATTTTTCTAAAAATTCAGATATCACATACATATCATTTTATGAGTTTTACAAAAACATAAGTGACGTCCATATGCATCAGCTATAATTTTTATCGAAATTATGCAAAGGAAACGGAAGACTGGCGTTAAGAGTTTAACAAAATAACTATCATATAATATAGTGGCCCTTATTATGAGTTCAATTCGATTTTCGATCTTCGCTGGCTATCGAACATCGAATGTTCAATTCATATTATGAACATCGAAAATTTTGTTGAGCAACGAATTTTCTATCGAACAGAATTTAGCTTTCGATGAAGTATTTTGGTATACAAAAATTATTATAAACGATTGTTAATTATTTTTAAGTAAAGTTGTTATAAATTTTAAATATCACTGATTGCTATCCACAATATAAACATTATTTGACGAATGTTCGTCATAATACCAAATGAAAATTCGTTCGATCAGTATTTTCGACTATAGTCACAAGTTATTAAATGAGGAAAATTATTCTTTTATATTAAAATGATTAAGTGAAAATGTTTCTAAATACAAAAAGTAAGTTATTTTCAAGAATCCATTATTTTAGTCTCACGCCTTGTTAAAATCATTAAGTTGGTAATCCAGTAGGGAAGAGCTTCCAAAAAAATGCTTATTCCAAACCTTTTTGAAATTTTTTGCTGTGTACATATATGTACATATACATATGTATGTATGTATGTATTTATGTATATGACAAAAAAAAATATTTCTTGGCATGCATTTCCATAGTTGTAGTTTTGTAAATAAATATTTCTAAAATTATTTAAATGAGTTAAAGAAAAATGCAAATGTAAGAGGTTTTCAAACTTTTTCTGGCACACTGACTCAATTCAATGTTTTCGATTTGACAGACGTTAACACAAACAACATTTAATATACATAAATAAACAAACATACAATAACAACTACATACTAGTATTAGCAATAAATAAATGTGTGAAAAAAAAATTTACAAAATAAGACAATAACAAAATAAAACAACAACAATGTCGACAACATTTAGATTGTGTTTGGCACACGGTGTTTAAAAATAAAAACAAAAATTAAATGAAATACAGTGGCTTCCCAGTTTAACGAACGATGTCACAATTGATAAAATAGATAGATTATATCTACATATATACATATAGTCACCTAAAATCCAAAAGGCCGTAGCAACCAAAAAATTCAAAATAGAGTTTTTGATTGATTATGATGTGATTAACCAAAATACATATTTTCCTAAAATTTTACTCACATACATATGTTCAAAAATACTAATTTTATTCATTATTCAATTTGGCACCTAAGATATAAATAGTATTAAATTTATGAAGTTTTTTGCTTCTCCTGTAAAATAGTAAAAAGTGTACTTACGGCCTTTTGGATTTTAGGTGACGATATGTATATAAAGTTCTCGTGTGACGGTGTTTGTAATTATACTCCTTCGAAGCGGCTTGATCGATTTTTACGAAATTTTGCATGTGTATTCGGTAGGCCTGAGAATAGGTCGTAATCTATTTTTTAACCTACTTCAAAAAAGAAGGATGTTATCATCCTATTTTGTTGTTGTTTTCAATATAAAATTTCATTCGAAAGTTTTCTTTCGATATCGTGAAACATGACATATACATATATTTACAGCTATAGGAGCCAGAGTATTCAAATTTGGTATGTACTATTGTTAGAATAGGACCGGGTAATTATAAAAATCTTATATCTCGATGACTATAATAGCAAGAGTTTTCAAATTTGATATGAGCTCATTCGAAAACAGTGAAATAAATATAAATTATAATTTATAATTTAAAACAATAACAGCCTTATTTATAAAAATTATGAACTCTTTATACAGGGGTTTTAAGACAAATTTTTATACAAAATTTTTCTTATTAAGCCTTTATAAAACCTTAATAAGTTTTATAAATAAGGCCGTAAGTGTTTGGTGTTTGGTTATTTCTTTATTCCGTCATCGTTCACAGCACTCCCTGCCTCTGTCACTCATATACCACAACCCGACACAATTTCAATGAGTTATTTATTACTTTCTACCCTAGAAGTTCCCTAGAAATATTTTATGCAGTAAAACAACGTTTGACGGGTCAGCTAGTTTTCGTATATTTAATTTTTTAATTAATATAATATGAACATTCATTCATACATATATATTTTATTTTAGTAGCGAACTCTTAAAATTTGGAAAGTTGAAAGCGTATATTTTATATAGAATATATTCTATTTTCAATTGAGATCAGATAAATAGTAAACACAAAATTTATATCATTTTATTTTTGTAAAGGTCCACATGTGAAGGATTTCACGTTTTTCTATAATTTTAAAATAGATTTTTTTAATTGAATATAATTGATAAGAATTATTTAGAAGTCTAGTTTGTGTTATTTTTAGTGTCTACAAACTTTAAGTGGTCAACAGCAAAAAAATTACTAGTTGTAATTTACTGTGTAATAAGAAAACAAATTTATAGTAATCACGTTTTATATAAAGCATTGGAGGAGATCAAGTATACTTAATAACTGCTAAGATAATGTTGTTATTTTTTTCGACTCGCGTAAAGGCGGTTTCAGACTATAATACAAGTACTAATACTTTTGACGAAAATGCTTCCCTGATCTAATTTCTGTTTAAAAAAACTTAAAAAAACAATAGCAACTCAAGATGTCAGAGTTGCATTTTCCACAAAAGTATTAAAACTTGTATTATAGTCTGAAACCGCCTTAAGTGATAGATATAAGTCTAAGATTTATATAAACACCAGCTTTTAGTCGCGTCACCGCTCACGTTGACTGGTTTAAAAAATACATAAAAACAGGTTTAAAACTAATTAAACAATCAAACCCTAACCAGCCAAAAAAATGTGTTTTTCGGAAATAATTCGTACCAAGAAAACGGTAATATGTAGCTTTTCATTGGTGAAAGAATTTTCGAATTTTTTGGCGTGAAAGTGTAGCAAACAAACAAACAAACCCACTGTCACCTTTATAATATTAGTAAGGATATACATATCGTTACCTTAATAGAGAAAGGCCCTAACTAATTATTTTTTTGAATTCGAAATTTTTGCATTTTTGGATACATTAGATGTTTTTGTAATGCATCTTGTGATGCAGTGTAGTATGTAGTGAGTTCAATGTTGTGTTTTTTTTTTTTGTAGTTTAATGTTTTTTTTTTTTTTTTTTTGTTTAAATACGCGGCTGGTGGGAAGGGTTGGAACCTCCTGAGCATAAAAACCTTACGAGCTGTCGGAAAAACTCGCCAGGTCAACCGGTTTGTAACATAAATGGTCAAGCATGGCTGTAAAATTTTATCGTAAGCGACAATTTACGTACAAAAACATATTTGAATATTTTAAAAAAACCTTATGAAAAGCTTAGGGCCTAATTTTGTAAAACGCAACGCCAAGCGTTGTCAAATTTTATATTGAAAAAATTTAAATAACAAAAACAAAATACATACAAAATTTGTCAACGCTAAGCGTTGCTTTTACACAATTATGCCCTTATTTTTTATCGCTTAAGGCTCGATATGTTTTTGTACGCAAATTGTCGCTTACGATAAAATATTACAGCCTGTATGTTAAAAGTTATCAACAATTTTTACATTTTGATAATTCTAAACTATGGATAGCCCCATAAAATTTTAATTTCAATAAAAAAAGTCTATTTTCGATAACATGTCACTTATGATAAAATCGAAAAAAGGTTCGATATGCACATATGTATGTATATTTATTTTTTAATTAGCATTGATAATGAATGCATAAACGAAAAAATAACTACGCACTTTCTTCTACTACGTGTATTTATTATTAGAATTTATTTACTTTTAAAATTAATAATTGCGGATTGTTCTATATAAACCCTGTAGGAAGTGTCCATTGTAAAACAATACTGGTTCAATACTGACTTTGTCACCAGTACTACTGACGAATTATACTGTAGACATTTAAAATATGCTTATCATTTAAAATTTTTTTATTCACTTTGGTTTTTAACCCCCGACTAAAAAAGGGGTGTTATAAGTTTGTAGTGTGTGTCTGTGTGTCTGCCCGTGTCCACGTACAGGCCAAACGGCTGGACCGATTTTC
Source organism: Tachina grossa (assembly GCA_949987645.1). Lineage (NCBI taxonomy): Eukaryota > Metazoa > Arthropoda > Insecta > Diptera > Tachinidae > Tachina > Tachina grossa. The sequence goes on from OX465275.1 coordinate 36,788,768, forward strand.
ATTTAGATTTTTCTCTTTGAAAGATGACTTGATCGAGAGGGTTGGCTATGTTTGAAGAAAATCGGTCCAGCCGTTTAGAAGATATAACATCTTTTCTGAAAAAAGTCGGGGGTTTTTTAAAATTTTTAATTTTTGTTATATTTAACGTTGTACAGCTAAATGTTGATGATTGTTTATGTTACTTATTTCATTTGTTATCAAATGTTTAAAATAATAATAGGCCATATTTTCCGAGTAAATTTCGCGTTTTCCAATAATAAATAATGACCCATTGATGTGTTTTAAATCACAAATGCTAAATTAAATTCAGATATGATATTTCAAGCTCTAAAAAATAGAAAACCACCAGAAAGTTTGAAAAAATTCGCTGTTAGTGGATTTAATTTTTCTAAATCGAGCATTTTTAAATCGACTCGATTTACCGAACATGCAGGGGAATAAGATAATAAAGATTATGCCGCCAACATATTATCACTCATATGGCGCCGTTGATAGTGTGTATCTGATTAAATGTTTTCTATCCATCTAAAGCAAATATGAATGTACAGACGCTCCGTTGACAAACTCGCCTAAATAGTCGATAGAAGTGGTGATTTGGAGACACTTAACCTCAAGCTTCCTACTGGTATCTACATATGTATGTATGTACATATGTTTATGTGGGTAATATTGGATCTATTTTTATTCTACTTAATTGGCCTTGACATAATTGCCTTACTTATAAAAATTATAGCTTATTTTCTTTTGCCTTTTGTATTCTCTAATTTGCATACTTAAGTATGTACATTAGAGTGGCCGTTAATTGTATGGAGACTTTTTTTCTTGATTTCTTCTACTCTCACCCCCCCCCCCCCCCAAATCGGTTCAGTTTTATATAAAAAAAATACAAAAAAATTTCATATCGATAAGTTCCGTTTTAGGGGATGCGTCCGGCCCTCAAAGTTGACCTTCAAGCCCATTTTTCAATGTATTTTTTTGCATATGACTATCTTTTTAAAAAATCATTTTACAAGAATATGACATATGGAAATATTTTAGCTCTTCAAGTCAACAACATTAGTCTCCAAGAAAGTTTTTTGTTAAAATTAATATTTTAGAAAATAATGAGGAAAATAACCAACAAAATACCAACATTTTATATAACAAAATTATTTTACATGGAAATTTTTTATTTTAAGCATGTACAATAAGAGCTTATCTAGGCGCAAGGCAGTGCGCCACGCCAAGTTCAGGCCAATGCACGCAGTGTGTATATTTACAGGAAGCCATTCGAGCTGTTTTTACCCCCCTCATAACTTTGTTCCCCGTGACCGTAAAATTATGAAATTTAAATCATAATTGAAAGTTTTACAATGAAAGGTTCCGGAGATATGAAGGTGCAAAAAGTGCATATTTTAAGACATACTCACTGACTCACTGATCACTCATCAAATTGATGAAGCACTTCCGCTATAGCTAGAGAGCTAAGATTTGGTACAGCAGTAGATCTAGGTGAGCAATGAACCAGAAAAATCTGAAAACCTAAAAATTTTAACCAAGGGGGCGGGGCTACACCCATAAAAATTAAAATCTGTGCTAGTGAGCTGAAATTTGCTACAGAGCTAGGGCTAGGCAAGCAATAAACCAAAAAAGTTTTAAAACCCGAAAATTTTGGCCAGGAGGGCGGGGCTACGCCCATAAAGGTTAGAATTAAAAAAGCAAATCTAAGGCGCTTAATGGAAGCTATTTTGTTGAAATTCGGCATACATGCTGCGATAAGACAAGCCTAAAAATTTTTCATTTAAAAAGTGGGCGTTGACACACCCATACAATTTCAACCTCATTTTCGTGTGCTACGGCTCAGCATATTTAGATATACTATTTCTGTATGTATTATTATCCGTTTGCAACGAAACTTGACAGGAATAATTAACAGTGACCGAAAAAAATCTTACGTTTGGAAAAGTGGGCGGGGTTACGCCCATTAAAATTATAAATGAAAAGTTGTGCTAAATTAAAAGTTGCGCTTATGAGCTGAAATTTGATACATAAGTAGGTCTAGGTGAGAAACCAACTAGAGAAATCTGAAAAACAAAAAATTTTACCAGAATGGCCGGGGCCACGCTACTATTGTTTGAACCTGAAAACTTACAGCCTTATTTATAAAACTTATTAAGACTTTTTAAGAAAATTTGTCTTAAAACCCCTTTATAAAGCCTTAATAAGTTAAATAAATTAAGGCTGTTAATATATAGCTTTTAACTTAAGCCATTTTAGTGAAACTTTCCATATACGTTACGCGTATACAATACTTTAAACTATAACCTAAAAAGTGGGCGTGATCAATCCCATAAAATTTTAGCCTTGTGTTTAATCTACTTCGGTCTAACATATTTTAGGAGAAAATTAGCATGAATTATAAGCGCGGCTCACAACAATATTGTGAGTTTAAAATAGTTGGAGGGGTAATGCTCATAAAATTATAAGGTAAAGTTCACGCTAAAGAGCTGAAATTTTATACACAAGCAAGTGTAGATGAGTAAGCCATAGGAAAAATCTTAAAACCAAGAAGTTTTATCCGCTAAAACTCTAATTCGCAGTAGAGTGCTGAAATTTGGTACACAAATTAATCTAGATCAGAGATCACTTAGAAAAATCTAAGAAGCCAGAAGTTTCAATCAGCGGTTGGGAACAAGCACTGTTAACTCAAAATTAATTTCAATTTTATTGAAACTTTTCATCCGCATTGCACTTATCCAAAGTAAAAATTTCCTGTTTTGAAAAGTGGACGTGACTACACCCATAAATCGTAGCTTTTTCTTTCATATACTTCGACTTAGCAGTTTTTAGTCTATTACTCATGTATTTCTCAATAGCTTTTTCATACAAAACTTTACATGAATCATAAGCACTAACAGATATAAAAGTCGGCGGGGCCAGGCTCATAAAATTTTTAAGTAATATTATACTCTAGAAAGCTGACATTTTGTAGACAAGTAGTCCTAATTGATTTACTCAATCGGAAAATCCAAAAATTAAAGCACCACCTACCCTATTGAAACTTTGCATGCAAATTGGGCATATCCTTTTGATTTATGTACTTCGGCTAAGCAGACTTTAATATGTAAATATATTGAGAAAATAGGCGGGATCACTCCCACTAGAATTGACGCTGTATTTTACATATTTCTTTTTAGACGACTCTTAACAAATTGCGTACACACTGGCGACCCGTTGTAATAGCACAATAATTCATTTTTAAGGTGTACTCATCATGCATTAATCCATTATTTTATGTAACTATACCATTGTTAACTGGCACAGTGATCATGAATAGAAATAAAACACTCCAGAAACCTTAAGTTTAAAAAGTGTTATCATAGAAAATTTTTCAAAAAGTAGTCAGATCCTCACAAAAACATCAATGTGAAAAAAGGCCAAGTTCCTATCAAAAATTTCGGCAATCAAAAGCAGTGAGATATAAATTTTGACCAAGTTCTTGTTTGGCACAACACCTATCGCTGACATATGCTATGCATTATAAAGGGTGTTTTTATTGAGGTATAGAACTTTAAGTTGGCATCACTTTTTTAACTGGCGGCCATTTTGTCAGCTGTCAAGTGATTAATATTTAGTTTGGTTTGCCATTTCATCATGAACAGGTTGACAAAAGAACAACGCTTGCAAATCGTGCAAATTATTTCGAAAATAATGGTTCAGTTCGCGATGTTTACCGCAAGCTCCGTCCATTTTATGGTCGACATAATCGTCCATCAGAGCAATTAATTCGGTTAACCATGGATCGTTTTCGCACTACGTTTACTCTATGTGATAATACGCATCCGCAGAGACGTCGAACAGTGCGCACCGAAGAAACAATTGCCGCTGTAGAGCAAAGTGTTGAAGAGGACCCGAATGAATCGATTCGCCACCGTGCACAGCAATTGGAGCCGACTAACCGACTATTTTGTTCCCGAATTGGATGGCATGAATGTGGATGAGTTGTGGTTCCAACAAGACGGCGCTACATGCCACACAGCGCACGTCACAATCGATTTATTGAAGGAAACATTCGATGAGCGCATAATTTCGCGGAATGGACCTGTCAATTGGCCACCAAGATCGTGTGATTTGACACCATTGGATTATTTTCTTTGGGGATATGTGAAGTCGCTCGTCTACGCCAACAAACCAGAAACGTTAGGGGATTTGGAAGCCAACATTCGTGGCGTTATTGCCAACATACGGCCCCATATGCTCGAAAAAGTGGTTGAAAATTGGACCTGTAGAATTGGCTTTATTCGAGCCAGCCGCGGCGGCCACATGCCCGAAATCATATTTACACATTAATGGCATAAAATTATCCTTCCAATAAAGCCAAATTGATGGACATTAAAACGATTTTCTTGTGTTTTATTTCAATTTGAAGTTCTATACCTCTAAAAAAACACCCTATATATGTACATTTGTAATCGTAAGGGTGTCATATAATTTTTAGATAATCTGCTAACTTGGCAATATTTTTACCCTTCTACAAAAAGAGAGAATAATGTTCATTTTTTATATCGGTAAAAAACATTGCCAAGTTAGCAAATTATCTAAAAATTATGTGACACCCTTACGTTTACAAATGTATATAATGCATAGCATATGTCAGCGATAGGTGTTGTGCCAAACAAGAACTTGGTCAAAATTTATATCTAACTGCTTTTGATGGCCGAAATTTTTGATAGGAACTTGGCCTTTTTTCACATTGATGTTTTTGTGAGGATATATATTAAAGTATTTCATACATATACATATAGTCAAAGTAAAACTAAACCAAAAAAAATTTTAATTGAATATATGGTCTTGAGGGTCAACTTTGAGGGCCGGACGCACCCCCTCAAACACAACTTATCGGTATGAAATATTTTTGTATTTTTTTACATAAAACTGAACCGATTTTGGGGGTGAGAGTAGATGAAATAAAATAAATAAATAACGGCCACCCTATTGTACATATGTACATATGCATGTATGTACTACATTCATACATATTTAATTTTTAGCAATCTGCTCGCGGTATTCTTATAATAAATACAGACCATACATACATAAACATATTAATTACCTATTAATTTCCTATGGATGTTTTTTGTATATTTTGATAGAACATCTAATTTATCAAAAAATGCTAAAATCTCGATTTCAAAAAAATAATGCGTTAGGGCCTTTCTATATTAGGATAACGATATGTAGTCTGAATAAGGCTGATTTTTCAGCTCTGCTGTTTTTATACTTATTTAGTATGTCCCAATTTACATTTGAGACATTTCTTGCCGGACATTTTTTCAATTCTCTTGTTCTTGCCCGAAGCTTTTACATATTGGAAATTAATAGACAGACAGAAATTTTGTAGTTTGTTTACTTCTTCTTCGCGTTTGCTAGTTACACACATACACATACATACCATATGCCTTGATAATACACATCAAGTATCCATACATGCGTTGAAATGAGAAAAATCATATCGACCCCTTTGCGCGAAATTATCGTATGTTACAAAAACCAAATTTTACAGGACAGCCATTTTTCTACTTTTCTCTGCTTTCGCTTGCAATATCAAAATCAATATATACATGTGCTTAGATAATTAACTATATAACTACACCTAAAAGTATTCCGGTGGAAAAGTTCAAGTTTTCCGACAAAAACGTATTTTTGGCACATACGATAATTTCATTCACAACATTTCGTAGATGCCAGCGTTGTCAACTCGGTGCTTTTCGCACCGTTTTTAGTGCTTTCTGAAATTTTCGACGCGACAAATGTTGAAGTTAGTGCTCAGTGCTTTTTTAAATTAATTTTCGGTGCTTTTTGTTTCGAGTCGGTGGCACTAAACCAAAAACTCAAAGGAAAATTTCCTTACCTATTTTTTTTTCGAGGAACTCTTTCATTCAAAAACATAAGCTCTGAAGTTAAATGGAGCATCTCAAAAAAATCTACTAAAATTTTAAAAGGCTTGGTTTAATAAATACGTGTCATATTATTATCAAACCTTAACATTTTAAGCATATATAATGTAAACAGTGTTTTGCCATACAACAAAGAAGACATAATACAAGTATTTACTCAAATATAGTCTAATAGCGAAATTTTGTCTAGTATAGACAATGGGTGGAGAAAGATTGATTCACTTAATGCAATGGGAAAAACATTGAGTCCACTATTGAGAGATTCAGTTGATATGAACTCGTTTGAGGCATTATCAAAACTTGCATTCCCATCAAACTTCTGTTACTTTCATATTGAAACGCAGAAGTCACCATTTTTATTTCGATAAAAATTTATTATCTTTGTCACATATCAGCCGAGAGAATATTTCCACAGCATAATTTAATAAAAACCAAATTTTGTAAGCCTTGATTTTAAAATATTTTCAACTTTCTTTTTAACCTCAGAAAGACTTGTGGATTACTGCCAATTTGACTAAACTCGAGAGATTCGTTTGTTCATTGACGAAAAAAATTTAAATTTTTTTATAATAATTTGAAAATGCTTCCTCCTATAAAAATAAAATGTTTATCGGATGCCTCAAATTTGTACAATTTAAGTACATGTTGTCGGTTGGTTAATGGTTTGCGGCACAGTATATTCAAAATACATTATATCTGCAGCAAATCAATAACCAAACGATGTGTAAAATTTTTTTAAATAATATAATAAAATTTTAAATTTAGTGCTTTTTTACTTAAATTACGCGCTTTTTTCTTGGTTTCGGTGCTTTTTGAAATTTAAAAGTTGACAACGCTGGTAGATGCGTGTGTAGAAAATGGCACTTACGATATCATTTGTCAGTGTTAGAAATAAATTGAAACAAAGATTTAATTGTGGTTTTATGTATTTGTTCATTATTTTTTAACTTAGCAAAGTAATAAAAAAAATGTAATCAATATTTAACAGAAGCATGAATTCATTAAAAAAAACTAAAAAAAACCAATAATAATAATAAGTTACAGAATACAGTTACAGAATATTTTAAATTTAAATACTCATTGTGGTATTTTGACGGTATGCTATTTTTTAAACATAAATTTTTCAAATCATTGAATTTTTGCAAAGAGATACATACACAAAGATGAATTGTACAACTATTGTAACTTAAAGGTAAAATTAAAGTTATTTATAGTTTTTTAGTGGAATCGTCGAAATATCCGTAAATGAGTTCAATTGATTTTGATTTTTTGTCTAATAAAGCTATGCGAACTTTATTTATGTTTAGTTTAACTTGTAGTGGTTTACAATAACTGATTACCTCAAACACATGATCAGAAAAAGAATGCATGCTAAATGCTTCTCTTCAACTTTAATATAAATTGCGTTCGCGTACTCAAAAGTTTTTAAAAATTTTTACTGAACTTTACTGCATTTTACTAAATTTCGCTCATTTACCATAATTGCGTTCGCGTACTCAAAAGTTTTTAAAAATTTTTACTGAACTTTACTGCATTTTACTAAATTGCGTTCGTTTACCCAAAATACAGTAAATGAGAACACAAATTGAGAGAGTAAAGTGACAGTTCTTGACTCAGTGTTTTGCAAATTTTTACTGCAGAAGTTTGTCGTAGTAAAGTTTAGTAAGATGAAAACATATGATTGAAAATGTAAACAGATGAAAATTAATTAAATGAAAAGTGTACAAACTTGAGAAAAGGTTAAATAAAAATTGTGAAAGTCATTAAAAAATAATTTATTTATAAAGCATAATAATAATAGCTGTTAATATACATATTTTGTAACTTATTTTATTAAACTTTTTGTTTTGCAATTTATTTTGATTACTCAGAGTTGTAAAACTGTAAAGTAATTGGTTACTTAGTATCGCACTTGCTTTTAAGGTAATCAGTAATATTAACAAATAGTCATGTAATTTTTAGTAATTTAGCCAACAACAAAACAGGGAAACCCAAAAAAAATTAATTACGAATATTACATGAAATAAATTACAGAATCTATTCTTAGATTGTTCGTGTTATAAAAATATTGTATCGAGTACTAATAATTAAAAGAGTTGCATAGTCAAAAGGTTATATATTTTTCAACACTATGTGGAGTTAGCGTCAGCTGTTTCTTTAATCTTACTAATTTTTACTATTTTTCCGTTCGCGTACTTTTTTTGGCTACCGCTCTTTTTGAGAGTAAATTTTAAAAATTTCGCAGTAACTACTCATTTACTGCATTTTACTGCAAAAGTAAACGAACACACTTCATGTAAATACAGTAAATGAGAACACAATTTCAGAGAGTAAAGTGACAGTTCTTGACTGAGTGTTTTGCAAATTTTTACTGCTGAAATTTGTGGTAGTAAAGTTTAGTAAGATAAAAACATCATATGATTCAAAATGTAACCAAATGAAAAACAAGCAAATGAAAAATTCAAAAATTTGAGAAAATGTTGAATAAAAATCGTGAGTCATTAAAAAATAATTAATTTATAAATCATAGTAATAATAGCTGTTAATATACATATTTAGTAATATATTTTATTAATCCTTTTGTTTTGCAATTTATTTTAATTACTCAGAGTTGTAAAACTGTAAAGTATCTGGATAATTAGTATCGCACTTGCTTTTAAGGTAATCAGTAACATTACCAAATAGTCATGTAATTTTTATTAATTTAGTCAAAAACAAAACAAGGAAATGAAGAAGAAATTAATTACAAACATTACATGAAATAAATTACAGACTTTATTCTTAGATTGACCGTGTTATAATAATATTGTATCGAGTACCAATAATTAAAAGAGTTGCATAGTCAAAAGGTTATATATATTTCAACACTATGTGGAGTTAGAGTCAGCTGTTTCTTTAATCTTACTAATTTTTACTATTTTTCCGTTCGCGTACTTTTTTCGGTAACAGCTCTTTTTTAGAGTAAATTTTAAAATTTTCGCAGTAACTACTCATTTACTTCATTTTACTGCAAAAGTAAATGAACACACTTATAGCCTTTTCTGTAAAATTAACGGTAAAACGAATAGAGGCAAAAAACAAAATAAAGCGAGCAATTCCTTTTACCTTCTAATTCTAACTTAGAAAGAAATATGTAGTAAATATTGTAACATCTACAATATGCAAAATATTCTTCATTGGCAGATACGATAAAATCGCTCACAAGAAAAAATGGAGTGTAACATACGATAAAGTATTCAATAAATTTTTGGAGCGACGAAGTGGAATTCGCCTACAATATTTTGTCAGGTGACGTCTCTTTGAATGTAGAACAAGATTGCATCAAAAACTCAATTTCAAACAAATTGGCACATACGATAATTTCGCGAAAAGGGGTCGATATGAAGCAACAAGAATAAATTGCGAAAAGTAGAAAAGAGAAGCAAAAAATGTCCGGTACAGAGGGTCATGTACTACACACTCTGCATCTTTACCCCTTCTTCTACAAACTTCGTCTGTCTGTCTTTCAATTTTCCAAATATAAAAGGGCAATATGAGATGTACATATGTATGTATGTATTTATAAAGATTTGTATGTATTTATAAAGATAAATGACCTTATTTATAAAAATTATTAAGGCTTTATAAAGCCTTAATAAGCAAAGTTTTGTATGGAAAACTGTCTTAAAACCCCTTTATAAAGCCTTAATAACTTTTATAAATAAGACCGAAACTTTTTAAACCCAGAAGAAGTAAGAAGAAATAATTGACAGTAGATAAATATAAATACATAAATATGTACATATGTATATATGTATACATGTAGGTACATAAGTAATGTAAATTGATTTATGACAAAAACTCGATTTTTGGAATTTTATTAATTTGCGCATCTTTTGTACTTAGCGTGCGATAGGTATAATTGATTAAAAAGTATGTATATAATATGGTATATACACACATATGTATGTATGTATGAATGTATATTAAGTTAATTTGACTTAATTATCTAGTTAGTATTGGTGTGCTAATAGTAAATATTTATTCTTGGCAGATAAATATTATTTTGTAGTTGTAAATTAATTACGATATTGTGAAAGCCCGTCAGAAAGGAAAAATATCAACAAATCCATTAGAAATTGATACGTAAAATGAATTGTTTACAAAGCAATATGATAAGAGTTTACTTGTAGGTAAATGCAGCAGTCGATAAAATAATAGCATCTATACTATTTTATATAATGTTATTACCACGGGTACTATAATATACGGTCCTCTTCTGTAAACCGAATTCACATAGTTTTACTAGTTTTTAAGTCGAGTAGACATACCTTTGCCATACGGTTCTATAGTCCCAGTTTACAGTAGTAAAGTCTTATTGTTAAGCTTATCACTTTTTCTGCTTTGAACTTTCATCGGCGTTCACACAATGCAAGTCTCATTTTTCAGCTTGTATTTTTTTTACATAGTTTTCTGTATGCATGTGTTTTTTTTAACATTACGAATGAGAAAGCAAAACATATTGACAGTACATGAAGCTGAGTACTCGTTTCTTTTCCCCTCGGCTCTCTCTTCTACAAACTAATCAGCTTAGCAATAACACTTGCACAGTATAAACTGGGACATAGGCACTTATAGTGTTGCAGATTTAATTGCTAATTTTATTTAACGTTTTATTTATTCATTTGAATTTTTTTGATGTAAACACTTTGAGTATATGTGGATGTGGCAACTCATTTGAATTTTATTTATGTGTCTACTCTGGCCTGTAATGATCGTAGCTGGTATTTTAGGTAGTTGATAACCGCTTATAAGGTAATCTACCTTGGCAATATTTAAAATGAACGACAAAGCCAGAATAGACACGTGAGGGTAGAGTTCAGTAAGTAAATAAAGGGGATTGTATTTTATTTTAAGGGTTTTTGTAAAGAAAAATATAATTTTTTTTGCAGATAATAAAACATACCTTACAGCCTCCAAACTACTACCACAAAAGTTTTATTATAACTCTGTCACTGCCGTAAAAATTATTTACGACTAAGTTGCAGCCGCAACATTTTTTATTATTGAACTTGCGTATTTATTATTTGGAATCGTATGCAACTAAGTGGCCATCCTATGGAGAGACGTAGCCAATGCTCTCAAAGTTCCACAATGCCTGATAAAGAAAATCAACACGACTCTGCTAGCGAGAATGAAGGAGAAACAACAGTCGAACAAACAACAGTTGCCGATTCGCAGGACGAAGTCCGTAGTCTCAAGGAAGCATTGCGAGTGTTGATGGAGAAAGTCAATTTACCGTCATCATCATCAACAATAACTGAGTCTTCACCACATCTGCCAGATGAAAAACTGGTTAATTTGCCAACTACAATAAAAACAACTGAAGCTGCCCGTAATACTAATTCGCCGCCACAAATGCAACAACAAACATCAAAGCTTATTCTAATGTAAGTATGCCTTATTATTCAAATATATATATGCCGCCACAGTATGAGCAACTGCCCTTCATCGTCTTCTATACAAGCAAGTAAATATATACCACCGCCGTATTTACATACATACACGACACAGTCCGTATAAGGTAATAATTTTATTCCGCCATCGTCAATACAAAACTATACAAAATCGCCGCTTATACAGAATTTTGTATCGCATTCGACACAACCGCTCACAACAACATTGCCACAACGAACATCACCCACATTTGTTAACGCCGCTAATACCACCGCCACTCATTCAGTAAATCCAGAACGCACTTATGAATTTCGCCCCATACGTAAGCTGCAAGACTTGCCGGAATTTAATGGTCACCCGGAACAGTGGCCAATGTTTTCTGTAGCCTATAAAGAAACCTCACAGTATTACAATTACACAAATTTGGAGAATCTGTCTCGCCTACAAAAGGCATTAAAAGGCGATGCGAAACTTAGAGTTGAGGCATATTCGATTCATCCTAAAAATGTTAACCAAGTGATAGCTACGTTGGAGTTTCACTATGGACGACCTCATATCATGATACGCAGTCAAATCTCCAAAGTACGTGCGTTTCCACCTATAACTGGAAACAGGATTCATGAAATCGTGAACTTTAGTTCAATGGTATCAAACTTAACAGTATTTTTAGAGAATGCTGGTGCAGTACCGCATTTATGTAATCCAACTTTATTGGATGAGTTGGTAAATAAGATGCCTCTAACAAAACGTGAGGAGTGGATGAAATACTCCATTAACAATTTAGGCCTATATCCAAGTGTGCGAGAATTCAGCGTGTGGCTGAGAGAAATTGCCAATTACATATCTTTAGCAACTGAAATAGATAATAAGAATGAATCTGTAAACAACAAACGGGAAAAAATAGTCTTCCTTTGCCATAACGGCAGAGCCCAGTCGTCAGCAGGATTGTTTAATGTGTAAGCAGACTCATCCTTTGAACAAGTGCACCCAGTTTAGGAACATTTCTCCGCCAGAACGATGGAAGTTAGTAAAGGCCAATCATCTTTGTTTTAGTTGCTTGCACTCCGGTCACGGCTCGTTAAAATGCAATACACGTCGCCAATGTAATTTAATGAAATGCCCAAAGTTTCATAATCGTTTATTACACGAAAATAAAACAGTTTATAAAAATTAAAACAATGTTGTGAAATGTCAAAATGATAGTGATGGCACTGATGGCCATACTCCTGTAACTACAATTGTTTGTACATCGCTCAATACCAAAACTCTTTATAAATTTCTGCCGGTGCAGTTAAAAGGCCCAAAGGGTTGTATGAACGTTATTGCATTTATAGATGATGGCTCGAAAATATCACTTTTGGAGGAAAAGGTTGCAAAGCATATTGGATTACAGGGGCCAAAGGTTAATTTGTCTCTTGGGTGGATTGGAGGTAAAACTTCAAATGAGACATCGGCAAAAATAAATTTAGAAATAAACAACATAGGTAAAGATAGCTGTGTGTTTTTAATGAAAAATGTTAGAACGACAAAAAATTTACAGTTGCCGCCACAAGATCTACAGTTTGACAAATTTAAAATAAAATTCCCTGTTTTGAATGACATCGAAGTTACCGATTATTGCGATGCAACTCCCAAATTGTTGATTGGTCTACCACATACCAGCCTTGTACGACCATTCAACATCGTAAATTTAGATGACAATTTTTCCGTACACCAGACGAAGCTAGGAAATATTTTATTCGGCTCGAACGAAGAAGTAACAGAGGCTACTGTGTGTGATAGATTCTTACATTCTAGACAATATACAACAGCAAGTATCCGAATATTTTTCGTTAGAAGAAGCAAGATCAGCCAGCACAAAGATTTCTCTGGCGAGAGGGTGAAAGCTTTAGACCCCCGGATATTTATGTCATGCAAGCCATGATTTTTGGCTCAGCCAGTCCACCTTGCTCCGCCCAGTTCGTTAAAAATTTTAATGCGAACATACATGAAGGAATGAACTCCAGGGCTTATAGGGCAATTATTGATCGTCATTATGTGGATGACTACGTGGACAGCTTTGACACCGTTGCTGAGGCAGTGGCTGTAACAGAAAGGGTGATAACTATTCATTCGTATGCTAATTTTGAGCTGCACGGTTTTGTATCAAATTCTGAGGAATTTGTTCGCTCCATTAGTGGTGAGAAATCTGATATTGATTATTTGAATTTGACAGATTTGTGCAGAAGTGAGGCAACAACTGAGAAAGTTCTGGGACTGTTTTGGTCACCCACTGATGACACATTTTGCTTTGTACTAAAATTTTCAGGAGTACCTGATGTGGTTTTGAATGGTGAAAGAAAGCCAACTAAAAGTGAAGTACTCAGCATTACAATGTCGATATTCGATCCATTCGGCTTCTTAGCGAATATGGTGATAACGTCAAAAATACTGTTGCAAGAGCTGTGGAGATACCGTATGGTATGGAATGCTCAAATTCCGGGTGAAATATGCGTAGAATTATATGAATGGTGCAAAGATCTGGAAAATGTGCGACATGTCAAAATCCCTAGATGTTATGGGCCGTATTTTACTGATTCTTCAGCAAGTGTCGATTTGCATATTTCTGTGGATGCAAGTGAGATGGCATTCGCCGCAGTGGGCTATTGGAGAATTTGTTGTGCGAATGTTGTTAGTACTGTGTTTGTTGCGGGTAAGTCAAGATGTGCGCCAATAAGGCCCTTATCCATTCCCAGACTCGAACTGCAGGCCGCGGTACTGGGCGTTAGATTGAGAGACGCAATTCTATCCAGCCATGACATAAAGCCGAGGGAAACAACGTTTTGGTCCGATTCAAAGACAGTCATAAATTGGATTCAATCGGACTGTAGAGTCTACAAGCAGTTTGTATCGCACCATATTTCCGAAATACTAGACACATCAGGTGTTGAGCAGTGGAGATGGATTCCGGGTTCAAGCAACCCTGCCTTACTTCAAGGCCGAAGTATTTTTCGAGGAATGTTAAAGGCTCCCAGTGGTTGAATGGACCGGATTTTCTTAAATCTAATGCCGCCGAATGGCCAAGACTACCGAGTGATATTGGCAAACATAAAGTTGACTCTGAAATGCGATCTAAATATTTGTTAACAATAACAAACGTTAGTTCACTGATTCCATGTCACGAAAATTGCTAAGAATTACATGCTGGGTTGTTCGCGCCGCTAAATTTTGTAAGTGCTACGCCTACCATCGGAAAAAGTCAGTTTTGGACTTGCCTTCATATTTGATGGTTAAAGAAATAGAAAAAGCAGAAACGTTTTGGTGCCGAATCGCTCAACAAGAAGAATTTTCTGGCGAATATAACTCCTTAAGGATGAATAAACCGGTTTCGAAAAAAGCCCTATATATAAATTAACACCATTTTTAGGACAAGACGGATTGCTACGTGTATCGGGGCGTATATAATGGGTGTTTTTTATTGAGGTATAGAACTTTAAGTTGGCATCACTTTTTTAACTGGCGGCCATTTTGTCAGCTGTCAAGTGATTATTATTTAGTTTGGTTTGCCATTTCATCATGAACAGGTTGACAAAAGAACAACGCTTGCAAATCGTGCAAATTTATTTCGAAAATAATGGTTCAGTTCGCGAAGTTTACCGCAAGCTCCGTCCATTTTATGGTCGACATAATCGTCCATCAGAGCAATTAATTCGGTTAACCATGGATCGTTTTCGTACTACGTTTACTCTATGTGATAATACGCATCCGCAGAGACGTCGAACAGTGCGCACCGAAGAAACAATTGCCGCTGTAGAGCAAAGTGTTGAAGAGGACCCGAATGAATCGATTCGCCACCGTGCACAGCAATTGGAGCTTTGTCCATCAACTTTATGGAAGATTTTGCGCAAAGATCTTGGCTTGCGACCTTACAAGATACAGCTTGTGCAAGAATTAAAGCCGCGAGACCATGCAATGCGTCGTGATTTTGGTGTATGGGCCGAAAATGAGATTGATCTCGATGCTGATTTTCATCGCAAAATTTTGTTCAGTGATGAGGCTCATTTTTGGTTGAATGACTACGTCAACAAGCAAAATTGCCGCATTTGGAGTGAAGAGAATCCACATGAGACCCTTGAGACGCCATTACATCCACAAAAACTGACTGTTTGGTGTGCTCTATGGGCTGGTGGAGTCATTGGGCCATACTTCCGAAATAATGCTGGAGAGTCATTTACCGTTAATGGAGACCGGTATAGAGCCATGATAACCGACTATTTTGTTCCCGAATTGGATGGCATGAATGTGGATGAGTTGTGGTTCCAACAAGACGGCGCTACATGCCACACAGCGCACGTCACAATCGATTTATTGAAGGAAACATTCGATGAGCGCATAATTTAGTGGAATGGACCTGTCAATTGGCCACCAAGATCGTGTGATTTGACACCATTGGATTATTTTCTTTGGGGATATGTGAAGTCGCTCGTCTACGCCAACAAACCAGAAACGTTAGGGGACTTGGAAGCCAACATTCGTGGCGTTATTGCCAACATACGGCCCCATATGCTCGAAAAAGTGGTTGAAAATTGGACCTGTAGAATTGGCTTTATTCGAGCCAGCCGCGGCGGCCACATGCCCGAAATCATATTTAAACATTAATGGCATAAAATTATCCTTCCAATAAAGCCAAATTGATGGACATTAAAACGATTTTCTTGTGTTTTATTTCAATTCGAAGTTCTATACCTCTAAAAAAACACCCGTTATAACGCGGAATGTGTACCTCAGATGACAAAAGAGCCAATCATAATGCCCAAAAAACACCTTATCACGAAGTTAATCGTAAAGCAATATCATGAGGACTATAGGCACCAAAACCATGAATCCGTTTGCGCTACAATTCGTACAAAATTCTGGGTCCCCTGCTTACGACAATTAGTAAGATCCGCTAAGAACAATTGTCAAGAGTGTAAGAATAGAAATGCTGCCCCAAAACCAGCCCTGATGGGACAACATCCAGTGGACCGACTCACACCGTATGTGAGGCCATTTACATATACGGGTGTAGACTACTTGGGACCTTTTACAGTGTCTATTGATCGCCGAACTGAGAAGATTTGGGTGGCTCTTTTCACCTGTCTAACTGTCAGAGCTATACACGTGGAACTAGCAAGGGACCTGTCAACTGATGCCGTTATACTGTGCCTACGTAATTTCATAAATCGTAGGGGCGTCCCAATGCGTATGCACAGTGACAGGGGAACGAACTTTATAGGTGCTTCTAAAAAAGAATTTTTTTATAGACGATTCAAAGTTGGCAGATGAGTGTACTCGACGTGGAATTGAATGGGTGTTCAAAAGTCCAGCTAATCCCGCTGCTGGTGGAGCGTGGGAACGAATGGTGCGCAGTGTAAAAAACATTTTAGCATTTACATTGAAAGAAAAAGCACCGCAAATTGAAACCCTAAACAGTCTATTAATAGAGGCGGAGAATTTGGTGAATTCCCGTCCTCTGACTCACCTTCCTTTGGAAAGTACGGAGAGCGAACTTCTAACGCCTAACCATTTTTTAATTGGTTGCCCTAATTTTATTCGGACCCCTGCCGTTGGCGACAACAACTTAAACAAACGTTTTGGAAAGGATGGTACTGGAATATCTTCCGGACTTGACACGACGCACCAAGTGGTATCAGCCGGTGAAGCCCATCCTAGTTGGGGACGTGGTCATAATATGTGACGATAATGAGACTCGCGGCGAATGGAAGAAAGGCATTATAGAAGAAGTTATTACTGCGGCTGATGGTCAGGTTCGTTCGGCAGTGGTGACAACTTCAGTTGGCAAATTGCGGCGTCCTGCATCAAAGTTGGCGGTTCTTGATGTCGATGGTGAGTCTCCCTGATCGTCTCATGTTGCAGATTTAAGTGCTAATTTTATTTAACGTTTTATTTATTCATTTGAATTTTTTTGATGTAAACACTGAGTATATGTGGTAACTCATTTGAATTTTATTTATGTGTCTACTCTGGCCTTTAATGATCGTAGCTGGTGTTTTAGGTAGTTGATAACCGCTTATAAGGTAATCTACCTTGGCAATGTTTAAAATTAATGACAAAGCCAGAATAGACACGTGAGGGTAGAGTTCAGTAAGTAAAAAAGGGGATTGTATTTTATTTTAAGAGTTTTTGTAAAGAAAAATATATTTTTTTGCAGATAATAAAACATACCTAACAGCCTCCAAACTACTACCACAAAAGTTTTATTATAACTCTGTCACTGCCGCAAAAATTCTTTACGACTAAGTTGCAGCCGCAACATATAGGCCTTATAGTAAAGATGGATGTGTGCATACCCAATAAGCACTCAAAAAATTAAAATTCAAGCACTTGAAATTGAACTAGAAACAAAGTTGAATTCAAGCATTTTTTCAAGTAATTTTCAAGTTTGAAAATATTTTTAAATAAAAAATCAAACAACATACATATATGCTCAAACCTTGTCAAATACGCAATTTATTTATTATTAAAACTGAAATTGTGGTGAATATATCAAAAACAAATAAATAAAAGCGAATTCGGAAAACAAAGGTGAGTAAAACGTGAAAACAATAGCGAAGGCAGATGTGCAGAAAATAATTATTAGAAAACAAAGGAATTGCATTTTGCTTACCATTTTAAAAGCCTTGTTTTTGCGGCTTGAAATACACTTGAATTCAACTGTAATACAAGGTTGAATTACAGTATAATTCAAGGCTTGAATTAAACTGCACTAAAACTGAATTGTTCGCATTGAGTTCAAGTTCCCATTTCACTGGAGAATGCTATTGAATTAAAGTGTGAATCAAGCATAATTCAACCCTTGACAATTGATTGTGTGGCTTGAATAACACTTGTTTTACACTTGATTTCAAGCAAAATTGCTTATTGGGTATGTATGTGCCCATCAGTCTCCTGCATAAGACATCTTATAAGAACTTTCAAGACATGAGGGATTTTTCAAATGCTTTACTACAGCGAAATCTTATAAAACAAACGTTAACAACACTGTTAGGAAGAAATTTGTTTGAGTATTGTAGGTATAAGAGTAAAGAAGAAAACACTTCGTGACGGAAGAATTTGTGATACTTGCTTCTTTCTACGCATGAGCGCGTGTACAAACGTCATGCATGTATGTGTGTATGATTTTTTATTTTTCTGCGCACATGCAAAGGCGCACACATGCATTAACATTAGTTGTATGCGGTTAATTACATAATACCTTACCATCTACATATTACTCACACACTCAAACGTACAATATGAAAAATAACAAGCATACACTAATCACCAGTACTTCTTTTGAGTGTTTGTTACAAACAAGCTGTCTTGGCGTCATCGCTTGTTAACACTGATATACACGTACACCAATACATCCATCGTTCTTCGCTTATAGTACGACAGCATTTATTATTGGTTTAGTATAATACATACGACGTGAATACATTTAAAAATCATGACGTATTTACATTTAAAGACCTTTTACGCAGGTCTCTAGTGCCCATATACATATATGAATGTGGACTTAGTCATATATTGTTTCGATAATAAATAATTAAAGCCAGAATTAGTTTTTACTTTCTGTTCTGTTATGAACCAGCTGACTCTTTTTGTTCATAGAAATCTAATACAAGTCGTTAGTTTTTCTGTTCGTTCTGTTCTGTTTCGGTTCAACCTCTGAAAATTAAAAAAATGTTAAGTGACAGTATAAATTAAATAAGAACATATTGAAATAAATTGTGTTGCGCTTTTTGAATAAAAAAATGAATTTTTAAAAGAAAAATGTAAACATAACAATGGACGATGCAAAACTCATCGCTTTAGTGGAAAACCGCGACCTTCTGGTCCGAAATAGCTGATAAGTTACTACGGAAAAAGTAAGTACTAAAATTTAGAAGCAGAACGGCACAGCAAAGAACAGCAACACAAAGTAAAGACTAATGAAGCCTTAAGTCTGGCATGAAACGCTAAATTTAACAGAAATGTGTACATATATTTGAATATAAAAAAATTATTTTTTGTTATTCGACTTGATTTCGTGCGTTTGTGTGGAGTCGTTACGTGTTGGGAAAATTGTTTCGGGTGCTTGTTTCGTATGAGTTGGACATCTTGTTTTTGTTCGGGTCGTATTCTATACTATTTCAATTTAAATGTTCAAACTGTTTTTCATTGATACATATACTAGCTTATTTCCACAAAAAAGAAAACAATTCTAGTAAACTTTTTCAATAAGCAATCAAAATTTTGAAAATTGGTCCACAAATGACAAATTTATTTGATAATCAATTTTTGGGCGGGAACTTTGCTCCCCACTCTACAATTTACTTTAGGTTAGTGTGGGTGGTCAAAGACCTCGCATAGACCAGGATTGATCCTTACAATTTAATTTAGTAGACCCATTCCAAAGTAAAAAAATTATTTTGAAAATTGTTCCACATCCATTTTTTTGCGAGCACATTCATTTCGCCACCCCCCGTTTAAAAAAAAATTGTTTGGACATTTTCCAGATGAAAAATGCATTTCGAAGATTGGTCGGTAGATAACAAAGTTATTTTTTTTTATTACTGAGCGGGCGGTTATCTACGACACACTCCTCCCCTCCCAAAAAAAAGTAACATTTTCATGTGCAAAAAATTATATAAACTAGATATACCAAACGGACTACACACTCGTCCGTATTCTAGAATCAAAATGTAAATAATTTAAGATTGAAAGAAAATGTACTTATCTAAACGTCATAAAAAATTCATTAAAACACAGCCACACACAAGCTTACATAATACATATGCAAGGATAATTAAATAATATATGAAATTAAAAAAAACAAACAAAATCCATTCAACCAAGCTAATTCACTTCATTCAATTCTCTTCCTTTAAGTATTATGGCTTTCATACAACAACGAATAAGAGACAAAAATTGTTAGATCAAGAGAAATACTACAAACACACACACACACACTCATGTTTTGTTTCTCTTTTACTTGTAAGCTAATAAATGCGTGTGTAATATGTGTGCATGTAGTAGTAGCAACTTTAAACGCTTATAGCTCCCAAAATACTAAACCGATTTCAATAAAATATAAATTCTGCACATCTGTACGGAAAATCATTTAAAACCATATAAATCTTTATAAAATCGGTGCAGTGGTACCAGCGTAAAAGGGATTACAAAAAACATGTTCGCCTATTAATTATATAGATAGATAAATTGGTCCACAAATGGCGAAGTTATGCTTGTTAATATTATAGAACCTGTTAAATACCATGTGGCAGGAGTAACATAATTTAAAAAAGTGGGCTTGGTTGAAAAAAGTAGCCTATAATTCAATCCAGGGGGTCTACTTTGTAATTCGAAACGAAAGAAAATGCTTTCGAATTTGTATGCTTATAACATGAAAATTGGACAGCATTTTCTTTCGTTTCGAATTACACAGTAGACCCCCTGAGTTCCAGTTAAATATTGTGATAGTCTGGTCTGTCTGGTATATATACATATATATAGATTGTACATATCGAGCCTTATTTTCGATTTAATCGTAAGCGACAAAAATTAAATTGTTCAGGAGAAGGCTTTTTTTAAATATTAAATAAATTGTCGCTTACGATAAAATTTCACAGCCTGTATCTTCAAAGTTATCAACAATTTTGGTATTTTGATAATTCTTAACTATGGGTAGGCCCATAAAATTTTAATTGCAATAAAAAAGTCTATTTTCGATAACATGTCGCTTACGATAAAATCGAAAATAAGGCTCGATATTATGTACATATATGCAAATTGTTTCTCTTAATTTTATTGTAGGAATATAAATAATTTGTTGGCTTGCAATGATTAAATATATATATACAAAATTCACATTAAATTAAACAAATTCAGCAACTCGAAAAAGTTTATAAAAAAATTTAAAATATTTTATTCAATTTAGTATTTTGCAATAAAAACAATATTGCTGTTATATTCATGAAAAAAATAAATAAATCTCTGTACACATATGTATTGAATTATATATATTTTTTGTTAATTTTATTGGTCAAAAACGCAAACAAACGTTTCCTCTGATTCTATTTAAAATTTGTATAGTCAGATTTAAAAGCTTAAAAATTGCCATAAATTTTGTGGAAAGAAATCATTGACGAAATGAACGTCATAATATAATATGAATAAGTGATAATACACAAAACGCAGAATATTTTCCTGTGAGATTAAACATACCTTAGCGCCAAATAATTGCAAAAAAAAAATTTTAGTTCTTTTGTTTTGAAATATTTTTGAGATAATTTTGAAAACATGTACATATAAATAGATATTACTAATATTTTTACAGTGATTGTTAAATATTTATATTAAATATTGCACACATATACTTTGTACAGTTATAAATTTATTTCGAAACAAGAAATAAGTATTTAGAAATTTTATATAAGCAAATAATTAACTTTTTTTACTAAATATACAAACAAAGCAAAAGTCATATTATAACAAATTTTTTAACTATCCGCTATAGGAATCCCAATACCCTCTTAGGCAACAAAATATTTTTTATAAATAAAGTGACGGAGATATGAAGTATCTTGCTTTGAAGTCGGTTAAAAATCAAAATTTAGCCGCAAAAGTAAAAAAATTTCCGAAAATTTTTGAATTTCATTTGTTTGGAAATATTTCACGTTTGCGGCTACCTAAGCGCTATCTAAATGATGTTAAGAATCATTCCTAGGAACTTCATATGTTCTAAAAAGTTGTTTATTGAGATTTTAGGTGCATTTTTGTAGTTGATTGACGGTTTGCTTCCTATGGACCTGAACAGGAGAAAAAAGATTTAAAAAAATCGAATTTTTTAAATTTTTGAGATTTTGATCTTGAAGGTGAAGTTTTTTTGATTTTATATGTTCACAATTTTTGTTCTTTATGACAAGAGCTACAATTTTGCCTCAGAGAGTAAATCAAAATTCCGAACGGTTTGCCAGATATGAGTCTGAGAAAATGCAAAAATGACACCAAATCTTTGAGGCCCATAAAAAAGTGCATGGCTTAGAACAAAACTGGGAGACACGGGTCTTATTTTTTTTTTTGGTCTTTTATCACGTAATGGTGTCCGTATATACCTAGCAAAAAATTTCAAAACAGGTAATCGAGTTGGGAATTAAGCATTTTTGGTGGAAGCTGTTCCTTACTGGATTACCAACTTAATGATTTTAACAAGGCGTGAGACTAAAATAATCGATTCTTGAGAAGTAGTTATGTTGTTTATTGTAGGAATTAATTATATTTTCCGTTGTGGGAAATAGTTATTTTTTTTCTTGATTGAACTACTTTTTTTAAATATGCCGTTGTTTGAGTAAATGGAAGGTCTTGGTTAAAAACTCAGTTTGATTAAATATACATATAATAACTTTTAAGAAAAATTTAAATAATTAAAAAAAAACCTATTGTTTTACTACGAAATACACCATTTTGTAAAATTTCTTTTATAAACTCAATTTTATTCGCATCAGTGCCTCTATTCTTACTTATAAATACTATATTTAGAAACATTTCAATTGCTTTCATTGATGAACTTTTATTAAAACCGTAAATGAAAAAAAAAATTATTTAATTATTTATTATTTATTTAAATAATTATTTTCCAAAATGTAAGTACTTATTTTTTATTTTAAAATAAATAAGTAAGCAATTTAGAAATATTTATAATTTATTTAAAATAACTACTTATTTTGGCAATATTTTCACGTCTTCTTTTAAAACCCAAAGAATATGTTCAACTTTTTTTTTATTTATTTATTTAGATAACATCAAGTATAATTAATTCGACTTAAGTTTAAAGAGTTTAGGAGCAATACTCCTTATCTGCTTAAATATATTATTTACATGGTAATATTTACAAACTTATAATCTTAATAGTATAAATAGAAGGTGAAAATTTTACAAAAACCTATATAAAGCATTTAAGATAAAATACTATACTACGGGTAAAATTACGCTGAAATGAGTTCATTAATATGTCGGTATTGCGAAGATAGACATCTTGTGTTGAAATTGGAAGTCAGTCTGGTCAGTTTGACATGTACAAGTTCGAAGCCGGCAAGATTATGTAGACGACGAGTGGAATAGTGCCACGGTAGGTTGTATACCATTTTTAGGAGTTTGTTTTGAGCCACCTGAAGCTTGCCCAAATGACATTTTGCGGACGAGCACCAGACTGGAGCACTGTAGAACAGTACGGGATGAAAAATTGATTTTATTATAAGTTTTTTATTTTCAATGTTTAGCTTAGTTCTTCTGTTTATAAAAGGATATAATATTACAATTAACTTGTTCATTTTGTTAACAACGTACGGTATGTGACAATTAAAATTTAGCTTGGCGTCAAGGATAACGCCTAAATATTTTACTTGGTTGTCCCAAGGTATGTCAAGATTCATGAATCGCAACCAACACTGGGGAATAAAGCATTCCTTACGCTTTCTTGTGAAGTAAATAGCTTGGGTTTTTTCAATATTTATCGCAATTTTCCATTTGTTAAAGTAAGATTTAAGCTCTGTAAGGGCAAATTGAAGATTGGAAATTATATCAGCTGCTAGAGTACTCGAGCATACGACTGAAGTATCGTCCGCAAAAATAGACATCGTACAATTCGGAAACTCAGGAACGTCTGCAGTAAAAATATTATACAGGACTGGTGAAAGGCAAGATCCTTGAGGGCAGCCGGCCGAAATGTTAATTTTTTGGGAAGACGTATTACCCAGAAATACATAAAAGTATCTATTGTGCAAGAAATCTTTAACAATTTTTATTATTTCTATCGGAAAATTGAATTTCTTTAATTTGAAGATGAGTCCGTTGTGCCAAACGCAATCAAATGCTGATTTGACATCAAGAAGTACCATACCCGTGGACTTGCCAATGTCAAAGTTGTTTTTAACCTCATTTCTAATTTTTAGTAACGGTTGAGAAGTGTTATGTTCGGTTCTGAAACCAAATTGATGGGGTGGTATGATGTTGTGCTCATTGATGAAGTTAGCTATTTTTTCCTTCAGTATTTTCTCCAAAATTTTACTTAACGATGACAGTAGGCTTATTGGTCTGTACGAAAGGGGAGATGCAGCGGGCTTGTTTGTCTTAAGAATGGGAATCGTCTTTGATAATTTCCAAGCACTTGGAAAGTAGCTTAAATTTAGGCAGGCGTTGAAAATGGTTGTCAGGAAGTGAATGCCCTTGTTTGGCAAGTTTTTCAAACATTTGTTGTTAATTCCATCTAAACCGGGTGATTTTTTATTTTTAAGCTTTTTAATTATAGTCGTGACTTTTTCGTGTGTAGTAAAATAAGCGTTTGGTGGAGTGACAGTCATATTGTCGATTTGGGTTACTACATCGTCAACTTCTGCAATTGTGGTGGAATCGCTAAGGTGGGCCGAGGAGCAATGAGATGAGTTAAAGGTCTGGGCCAATATTTCAGCTTTTTCCAAATGAGTTTGAAAAACTATGTTGTTGTGTTTTAATGCAGGTAGATGCCTGGAGTTTTTCCTGAGAATTTTATTAACTTTCCAAAAAACGGGCGAAGATTTGTCTAGGTTCGACAGCATGGTGTTCCAAGATACGTTTCTAAAATTTGTTATTTCTTTTTTGATGCTTGTGTTTAGGCGTACCATTGCTTCGTGATCAGTAATGTCCCTAAACCTTTTCCAGTTTCTTCGAAATACATTTCTCATTTGCATCATAGTTATAATGTTGTTAGGCAATGTATTACTCATTGGGGAAACACGTTTTTTGGGAACAGATGTCTCGATAGCTGTTTTGACCACATTGTTGAAGTCATTGATCATATTGTCGATTTGGCTGACGTTGGTTATATCATTGTGGTTTTCTATTTGCGGTAGGGTACGATTTATTGATTTACGGAAGCGTCTCCAGTTAGTTATGTTGTATGCGTAGAATAAGTTGTCTGATTCTGTATAGCGAAGATTTATATTACTTACAATAGGTAGATGGTCTGATCCCAGGTCATTGATCACATTTACTGTTGACATATTAGCTGAAATGTTGGTTAGAAAGAAATCTAATGTTGATGGTTGCTTGTTTGGATCTGAAGGAATATACGTGTATTCAGGAGGAAAAACTAATTGTGTCCGATTAAGTTGGAGCTTGTTGTATAAAATATTTCCCCATGAATTACTTCTGAGGCATCCCCAGTACCTGTGCCTACAGTTGAAATCACCTCCTAAAATATATTTGCTTTGACCTTCAGTTAATTTCCGAAGATCAGAAGTAAAATTGTTTATTATTGTGTTGCTACGTCTACTTGAGCCTCCTGGAAAATAACAGGAATAGATGTCAATAAAGTCATTTCCACCGTCTACTCTAACACCAATGTTTTCAATAATATTTGTATTTTTAGGAGGTAACAACTGATGCTTAATATTTTTTTTAATCAATATGGCTACACCTCCTCCTCCACCAGTTTGTCGATCGTATCTGTAACAGCAGTAGTTTTTATGTTTTATTGATAGTTTATTGTTTAACCAAGTCTCACAAATTAAACAAATATCAACTTGATTTTTATCTAAGAAGTAGAAGAGTTCCTCTTTTTTTCCGCGTATACTACGAGCATTCCATTGTACTACCTTGATATTGGTGTTCATTGATACAAAAATTTGCATGCTAGGTTTGTGACAACTTGAAATTGTTCCTCACGTGACTTGTAGTTTTTAAGGTTATTAATTAACTCGAAGGTAAGATTTTTTATTTTTAATTCTTCAAAGGAAAACAGATTATTGTTTCTGTTAACATTATCAAAAGGTGGAGTGAGTTGTTGGTTGTTATTTGCACTTGATGTGCTAGGGCGGTTTACTATTTGATTTAACGTGTTCGGAAAATTGTTGTTGTAATTATTCCTGTTGTTAAACTCGATCGATGTTTGCCTAGGACTTTTAGGTTGAGCTCTTTGACGAATTTGTTTGTACATCTCCCTACTGGGACACTCTGGGGACATAGCCCTGTGGGCGCCCATGCAATTTGCACATTTAATTGTATTTGCTTTACATTCCTCGGTTTTGTGATTTCCGGCACAATGAGCACAAAACGATTTGACCTTGCAACGACTGGCACCGTGGCCATACATCTGACAATTGTAGCATTGCGTGAGCTTTGACTTATTGGGCTTTTGATATTCCCATCGTACCTTTATATAGTTGATTACTGAGTAACTCTGCCTCAACTCTCTCAGTGTGATCGATTTCCTTTCAAAATATACAATATAGATGATGTGTTCCCTGGAGTTGTCCGTACCTCTAGTAACAATTTTCACATCAGTGCACTTGAGACCTAATTGTAGAATGCGTGCCTTTACGACAGATGGGTCACTTTTGTCCAGTCCTAGTAGAACAGCCTTGTAAGGTCTTTCATTTTTTGGGGCGTAAGTAAAATACTCAAACTGGAATTTATTTGTAAGCTCGTCACAAACTTTGTCGTAATCGCCTTTATTAGTGCAGAATAGTTTCAGCCCGATAGAAATCTTACGAATAGAATAATCCTCTATTTTTAAAACTCTACACATTTTGTGCAATTGTTCTATTTGACACTTTAATATTGTAATTGGTGGCATGGAAACCTTAGGGGATTTATCGATAACAATTTCATCGTTATCATCTTCATCATCAACGGTTTGTAATGGTTTATAAAAATTGTAAGATGTAGCTCTCTGAGAACTACTAACATTAGTTTGTCTTTTATTCATGCTGTGCCCATGTGAGGCAACAACAATGTCTTCGACGTTTTTACGCTTAATGTTGTTTTTATTGTGACAAAAAATAACAGAAGCAAGAATCAAAGACAAAAGGTAAGAGAAGGAAAATACCGTTCACTTTTGACCGCAGTTCAAATGTAACACAAAAAGAATGACTTTACACATCAAGTGATAGTGCAAGACTGATATGTTCAACTTCTGCTTCCTATTTTTAAAGATTTGCGTAATGTGCTTTCTAAGCGAGTACTTCAATTTGGCAATCTAAAAAGTAAGTCATTATATGGCAAGTAGTTCAGATGGTAATGTCTAATTTTTTGCAGGGTATATTTCCATGACTTAAAAAATTACACAGTGTTATTATATTATATTTTTTATTAAATGTTACTATTATTGTATTCATTAATACTGAAAATATTTTATTTATTAAACAAATATGCTGAAGTGCGCCAAAATACAATTATGTATCTGTGTTTTTTAACTTTACAATCATGATATCAAAATATACAAAATATTTATTTTTTTTAATTGCGGGTATTACATGAAATTTCATATGTTTTATTTTTTTATAGTATACAAAACTCATTCACGCTAAGTTTATTTTAATCACTTGTTAGGTTGTTGCCTCTTACCGAATAGACGGCGGGAAAACAACATAATCATTTATACATACATATGTATATATGTATGTATATGTATTTGAAAAAATTATTTGTGTTGTCTACAAAAGCAGAAGGCCAATGGTTTATATTACTTACAAATCTGTAGATTTTTTGAAAGCTTTTTTACATACGAGTACATATGTAAATATATGTACTTTTGTGCATTTGCGCTGTATGCTACAGCCTCCAATTTTGTGAAATTTGAAACAAAAATGCTCGAGAAAAAATTTTGAATTTGTGGATGACCACATGGCTTCTGTCAAAGTTAAGGATGAAGCACATGGCTTCTGTCAAAGTTAAGGCTGAAGGGCTTAAAGTCGCCAAAAAGCCCCAAAGTTCTTCGAAATTACTCCTTGGGAGGTGACATTTTGATCGTGTGCCCTTAATATTTCCCTTCCGACAGTTTCTCAGAGTAGAAATAACTTATATCCTTACTTAAATAAACACACATGTATGCCCTGATTCACGGACTTATTTGATAGTCCTCAAAGCACATAAAAAATTCTATAAAGTTTTGATGCATTTTTTTTCGATATCATTCCGGTTTTACTTTAAATTGGAATCGATTAAATTTTTCATCTTGTTTTATGACAATGTGAGAAAAAAAGATGTGATGGAAAACAGAATTTGTATTGTTTTTGTGTTTTTAACTCTTAGCTTTAGTTTCTCTTTTTATATAAACCCAAAAAAAAAATACGATTCAAAAAGTTTTTGATTTCTAATTTCCTTCCAAAGTATATAACAATTTAAATTTATGGCCTGCTTCACAATAGCGAAGCGAAACTTTCGACTTACAATTTATTTTAAAACTATCATAATGAAATCAAAATGTCGAAGTAGTAAAGGATAATATATTCCTATCCTCTTTAAACCAATAAGCCAAATGTAAACAACAATTAATTTTAATGCGAGCCGAAAATCGTAGTATTTATAGATATATTTATTTGTTTGCCGTAACGATAGTCATTCTATTTTTTATATATCGAGCCTTTTCTCAATTTTATCCTAAGCGACATGTTATGGAAAATAGAAAAATATTGAAATTAAAATTTTATAGGTAGGCCCATTAGAATTATCAAAATGTCAAAATTGTTGATAACTTTTTTTGATAACTTTTAAGGTGCGGGCTGTAAAATTTTATTGTAAGCGACGTACAAAAACATATTTGAATATTTAAAAAAAAAACCTCCTGAAAAATTTAATTTTTGTCACTTACGATTAAGCGAAAATAAGGCTCGATATTTTTATTAATTAAGCACGATAAGTTTCCTTTATATTTTTTATGGCGATAATAAAAATAAAAGTTACGGAAGCCAGGTACAAAAATATATTACAGAGCTAACAGATTTGGTAACAGTGTGTCAGTTTAATAATTGTCTGGAACTTTAAAAATACATATGTATGTATATGACTCATGAATAGTTAAATTTAAAAAACATCAAAGAAATCAATAAATATTGTCGTATTTTAGTCTTCTAATTAAGAAATGAAATTCATCCCGAAAAACAAAAATTTTAACTCGCTTCAAAAAAAACATTTATAAACAAATTCGATGGATTGAAAATAACAGCAGCTGCTGTTTGTTGATAAAATTGTTTAAATATAATTAATATGAATACTGATGTTATTAGTATTATTGTAAAGAGGACCAAATATTTACATACATATGTATATGTATGTATGTATGCAATAATATGAATGTTTTCACAAGAATAACAAAATTGGCAAATACACAATCTAGACAAGCAATTAGAAAAATAAATAATTATCTATGTGTTTATAAAAATTATACAAAAAGATTGTACACATGTAAATAAGCTATTTAAAAATGAAAAATTGCAAAAGTGTATTTCCTTACCATAAATATTTCAATAACGATTCTTAGGGCCATTATTACAAAATAAAATTTGTTTAAAAGTAGGATTTTATCGGACGTATAAAAACTTTATCATTTGCAAAATTTTACTTTAACCTAAAGTGAGCGATAAATTACAGGCAAGTTTATCCTATCTTGTAAGTTAAATCCAATTTGCAATAATGGAAAGATTTTTATAAAGGGTGTTTTTTATTGAGGTATAGAACTTTAAGTTGGCATCACTTTTTTAACTGGATGCCATTTGGTCAGCTGTCAAGTGATTAATATTTAGTTTGGTTTGCCATTTCATCATGAACAGGTTGACAAAAGAACAACGCTTGCAAATCGTGCAAATTTATTTCGAAAATATTGGTTCAGTTCGCGAAGTTTACCGCAAGCTCCGTCCATTTTATGGTCGACATAATCGTCCATCAGAGCAATTAATTCGGTTAACCATGGATCGTTTTCGCACTACGTTTACTCTATGTGATAATACGCATCCGCAGAGACGTCGAACAGTGCGCACCGAAGAAACAATTGCCGCTGTAGAGCAAAGTGTTGAAGAGGACCCGAATGAATCGATTCGCCACCGTGCACAGCAATTGGAGCCGACTAACCGACTATTTTGTTCCCGAATTGGATGGCATGAATGTGGATGAGTTGTGGTTCCAACAAGACGGCGCTACATGCCACACAGCGCACGTCACAATCGATTTATTGAAGGAAACATTCGATGAGCGCATAATTTCGCGGAATGGACCTGTCAATTGGCCACCAAGATCGTGTGATTTGACGCCATTGGATTATTTTCTTTGGGGATATGTGAAGTCGCTCGTCTACGCCAACAAACCAGAAACGTTAGGGGACTTGGAAGCCAACATTCGTGGCGTTATTGCCAACATACGGCCCCATATGCTCGAAAAAGTGGTTGAAAATTGGACCTGTAGAATTGGCTTTATTCGAGCCAGCCACGGCGGCCACATGCCCGAAATCATATTTAAACATTAATGGCATAAAATTATCCTTCCAATAAAGCCAAATTAATGGACATTAAAACGATTTTCTTGTGTTTTATTTCAATTCAAAGTTCTATACGTCTTAAAAAAACACCCTATACGTCCGATAAAATCCTACTTTTAACTAACTTTTAGCTGTAATAATGACCTGTAATAATGGTTCCCTAATGATCTGCATTAGCAACAGTGAAATGCGCATAGGATCCAGCTAACCCCTCAATAATCAATTTCAATATATTTTTAATAAAAAAAATATTTTACTGAATAAGAGCACAGTCTTAATTTTAATAACTTTTTTTACCAAACACAACCAGCGAAGCTATTAGCTTGTCTGCAAAAAGCTTTTAGGGTCTATGGCAGGAATCGAACACACGACCTCTGGACTGAGAAGATAGCATCGCTACAACTCAGCCACAGGGGCACCCAATCATATATAATCATAATTGTAGCTGAAACAAATTGTACACTAACATATTTTCTCTGAAGCAACCATAACTATAGCTGATTCCAACATACAAGAGCAACTCTACATCGTTTTTTCAAAAACTAAATGCGCGTGTTTTTTTATTTTTAGTTGTACGCATTCATAGTTCTTTGACGGCCAATACTCAAAGAGTACTTAAATCGATATTTTTGTCATTCTCTCACGCAAATGTATATTTATACATACAAATATGATACGAACTCAATTTTAAATGATTTAACAATAAAAAATTTTATTAAAATAATTATTTTCTGAGTGACACAATTTTAGAAGAAAACAGCATTTCTAAATACAAATTATTTATGTTGTATGGATGTTCATATGTCCTTCTAATCAGTAAATAACAGAAAACGTTTAAATTATGCAGCGTTTTTTAACAGACAAAAGGTTATCAAATACCAGGCTACATTACAAACCAAAAATTACTGGATTTTCTGTATAGAAATGTGGTAAAGTCATCTAAAGCATATTGTCGTCTGTTGTAATCAATTTCTAAGGAACTTCGTTTTATTTTTGATTAAAACAAAAACCATAAAAATAAAATCAGTTCATAAGAATGATTCCCTGATGCGTGTTTGCTTTGTTTATTAACAAAAAATAATAATAATAATGATCATTTATTTAATTATATTAATTTGATAATCATTTAACTGAATTGCTGTAAAGTCATTGCTGAAATTCAACAACCATCTGAATGAAAAAACCTGTTCATGTCTCCAGATAATAATCAGAAAATATGTATTTATTGATCACACTTACATATAAACTAACTATTTTGTGATTGAAATATAAAAACGAAAACATTTATAGCAAGGTATATGAATAATTAACAAATAAATTAAATAGGATTAAATGCCATTGAAATAATTTCATCACATTTTTAGCAACATTATGTGAAATATTTTGAGGCAAAAATTTTATATTTAAGAAATCAAATTAATTGAGATCATTTATAACTTTTTAAAGTTTGCTAATTATAAACCCACTCTGTACTGCAAAATATTTTCGAGATAAAATGCTCTTAAACCTATAAATAATTCTACACTTTTGATAACTTATCAGCAAAGTTTAGTGCTGATAAAATTGTTTTGTTGTTTTTTGCTTATTCACTTATGTGTGTATGTACTCATAGTTTTAATTGAAAAAAGAATTGTTTCTTTGTTTTTGCAAATTTGACTTTCTTTTCCATATTTGTTGATAAAGGTCATGATTCCACTGAAGGGTTTTTAGTATCTGATAAAAATAGAACTGCGTGGTAGCCGAAATTCGACTAAATGTACACATCAAATACGAATTTCGTTTCATATACATACATACATAGTTCCTACACTGAACCAAAAAAGCATTCTTAAAACAAGAATTTTGCGTTTTCGTTTTAAAAATGCAGCATTTTTAAAAATAATTGTTAAATTAAAAATGTTTCTTATAACATTAATATATAACATTGTTATTTTTATAACGAATCAGTTTTAAAACAAAAATGTGTGTTTTCGTTTTAAAAATGCAGCATATTTAAAAATCATTTTTAATATAAGAATATTTCTTATAACATTACCCAGCAAAAAAAGTAAGGAAAAAGAAGTAGGAAAAACACCACATCTACTGAATCGAACCACTTCAAATTTAGGTAAAAAACCAATGAATCTTACATTGACGTGTCATTGGAAGGAAGTGGTTTGCTTTTGACATTTTTTAAACTCAATAAAAATCAGGTTTTTGATATATAAAATCCGAAATTCGGGAGTGAAAATAATTCACTTCAAAAAAGTAGTTAAAAAGTGCTTTTTATTCAGTGATTAAAATAACTTGTATATGGTTTGAAAAGATAAAAAGTTAAATTATTTAATTTTTTGTTATTTTATTCTATTGTTATTTTTAATTATTAAAATTTTTTGATTTGAAAAACCTTAAATGTAATAAAAAAACACTTGCATTTGGCTTGAGCCAAAAAAGTAATGAATTTGCTGAAAACAAAGTAATGATTTAAAATTCCATTTGACATGTGGTTAAAAATAACTTCTTTAACATCTAAAAATATGCGTTAGATACTTTCGAAGTAATTTAAAAGTGGTTCGTAAGGAAGTACTCATTTTATTTTTTGCTGGGTAATAAATAACATTCTTATTTTTATAACGAAGCAGTTTTAAAACAAAAATAAGCGCTTTCATTTTAAAAATTTCAAAAACAATAATGTTTTTTTATTAAAATAAAAATTGTAATTTTTTAAGTCAATGAAAAAGAAAATGTATTTTTAAAAAATTTAAAGACAAAAATATTTTATTATTACCCAGCAAAAAAGTGAGGAAAAAGAAGTAGAAAAAACACCACATCTACTGAATCAAACCACTTCAAATTTAGGTTAAAAACCAATGAATTTTACATTGACGTGTAATTGGAAGGAAGTGGTTTGCTTTTGACATTTTTTAAACTCAATAAAAATCATGTTTTTGGTGCTATAAAAATCCGAAATTCGGGAGTGAAAATAATTCACTTCACAAAAGTAGTCAAAAAGTGCTTTTTATTCAGTGATTAAAATCATATCATTAAAAAAAAATAAGTACCCTGTAAACTTTTTTTCGATTTTTGTCGATTTTTTTGCTTTTATGATTTTTTTTAGGTTTTTAGCGATTTTTTCATTCTAGCGATTTTTCGGTGTGGCGGTTCCAAGATACAGCAATTAAATAGTCAAAATTACATAAACAGATAGTATACCCTTTATAAATGCACTAACTTGGAAAATTTCAAGTGTATATATATGTACATATGTATATGTAATTGGATGTATATTACTTGCTCGTTTTGGAACACCCTTTAACATATATTTGTTGTTGTAGCGGTCAAAGTTCTTCATATTCTGTCAAAATTTCTGCTGTGACGGGCAGCGTAGCGAAAACAAGGGTTCCTCTTTACCTTTGGTGTACGGAACCCTAAAAATTATTATAAATATGCATAAGTGCATACATCCATGCATTCATATGTACATATATGTATGTATGTATTTCACATCTTCAGATAATTAAATACGATAGAAGTATTTAAAATAATTTAACAAATATGTGCATATATCTTATCTTAACACGTTGAGTGCCGTGTACACCGCCGGCGGTACACACTTAACTTTAATTAGAGTGCCATGTGTACTGCCGGCTGTCACAGATATCGTCCCTACCACGTCAAACTATCCAATATGCAAAATTGGTTTTTTAGATTCGTTATCTTGGTACCCTAATTTTTACGATATGCCTCGTTTCAAAATGCTGAAATTCTCACCGACGATACATAACTGAATAAGAAATATTTTTAGCTTGGCACTTTTAGGAAGACGCTGACTTTAAATTCACAATTGACGGGTATTCGCGTTCTTCTGAAAGGTTCAAATTTGCATATTGGATAGTTTGTCGTGGTACGGACAATATAAGGGTACAAAAAACTCACATATACAAAAAACGATGTTAACAAATTATTTTTTTTTCACAAAAACATTAATTAATTAATTATATGTGTTGTCAGAATATTTACAACTAACTTTGGTATTATTTGTTCATTAATAATTATCACATGTAATTTGGCTTAAAAAGCGATACGAACTTTAGCCTGTTAAAATCATAAATATAGAAACAAATGGAGTTCGAATAATAATTAAAATTAACTAAAATTGATAGCCATGGGCCTGTGGCAAAAATTAAATAAAAATACACTTAATAGTAACAAACCAAAAAAGTTTGTCTTAAGTAGAACAAAAAATAAGCAAATTAACTAACATGTGTATAATTAGTAAAAGAACAAAACGACAATGGTAAGACTGTTGTAAATATAGAGATGGTAAAATTGAGCTTACAACACAAAAAAGCTTTCAGCAAATTAAATACGATGAATCAAAACTATTCACATAGTCCCTTTTCAATAATGCTAAGTATATAAAGCAGAAATCTACATCAACTGACACCACACACAGTGGACCAAACACAAAAGAACGCTGATGATGAAGGTTTAGTGGCCTTCGAAAACGGCTGGCTGTTCCGTTCAACTATGTGTTGTCAGAATATTTACAACTAACTTTGGTGTTATTTGTTCATTAATAATTATCACATGTAATTTGGCTTAAAAAGCGATACGAACTTTAGCCTGTTAAAATCATAAATTAATTTTATACTTTTATTATATATTGGCACCCTACAAATGTATTTTAATTTTGTGTGATGGCACTCAACGTGTTAATATAAAAAAAGCCGTATCTCCATTTTTTTCGAAATCGCATTTCTCAACGTTTTCTGGAAAATAGCCCACTTGCAAACAGACACTTCTTTTAAAAAATTAAAATTAAGTTAGCCATAACCGCTAAAATAGCTTAAGCCACACATTTATTGCACTTCGTTTTTTTATGAAAATCGACTATTTACGATCGCAAATAATCAATTTTGGTCAAAAATTGAGGTTCTAAAATTATGTCGCTTAAGCTATTTTGGCGCTTATGGCACGTTATGTACATATGTATGTACGATTGAAAATAACCTAGTGTCTGCAATACTTAAGAAAAAGCTATAACTGATTTCAATATTTCTGTATGTTTTTTTCAGTTTTTCCCTTCTGCTGTAAAGTAAAAAAACGAATTACTCCATTTCTATTTAAAGCCATATATAGCTATAAATAAAAACTATATTCTTCTTTACAGATCTGCTGGAACAGTTGGTGCCGTTGTAACATGTCCCCTGGAAGTTGTCAAAACTCGCTTGCAAAGTTCAACAGCAGCATTTCAAACACCGTCACGAGCAGTTGAGAATCCTGTTTCAACAAATGCATCCTCCGAGTTACTCAGACCTGAACAGAGACGTAAACTTAGCACAACGATATTACGTAACAGGTCCCAACCACAGGTGATTGGGGGTGTTCGTAGGGTAGTACCTATTTATTTTTCCTTTTTTTTATTTTTCCCCATCTTTAAATTGTTTGTTTTATTTCTTTATTTATAACGCTTGTTATTTCAAAATATATGATTTTTCTACTAACGCCAATTTAATCAATTTCATATACAATAACATTTTCTTTAAATAAAGTTTTTCTTAAAATATTTTCAGATAATGGCAATTTCACACTGTGGCATCTCGTCATCATCTGCAAAGAGCATGAGCATATTACAGTGTCTCAGGTAAATGAAATCGAAATGGGTCTTTTTTATTTACGCCTTATACAATTTTGCGCTTAGATAATTGTATATGTATGTACTTATTTGAAATTTATAATAATAAACTATACATACATATATGTGACCTTAGCCGAGAAAAGGGACCTA
This sequence comes from Tachina grossa, assembly GCA_949987645.1. Taxonomy (NCBI): domain Eukaryota; kingdom Metazoa; phylum Arthropoda; class Insecta; order Diptera; family Tachinidae; genus Tachina; species Tachina grossa. The sequence continues at coordinate 36,825,198 of OX465275.1, forward strand.
GTGTGTGAAAATGAAATTTTGAGAAAAACTCATTTCATCTTATCCTATACCCTTTTAGGTACCAGAATCCACTCTTAAGTCCAAACCCGTTTTTTGACACACTAGGTCCCTTTTCTCGGAGAAGGTCACATATAGGGCTTTGCTAGCCCTCAATATTACCCAGCAAAAAAGTGATAAAAAGTATTTGAAAAAGCACCACAACTACTGATACGAACCACTTCAAACTCCGAGCAAAAATAAGAGAATTTTACATTAGCGTGTCATTGGAACGAATTGGTTTATTTTTACCAACCCATAATAAGAAAATAAAAATTAACCTCTAAACAAAAATGTGATTTTTTATTGTAGGGAAAGTTTTAAGCAATTCTGCCATTGGTTTTCCCAGCCAAAACTGAGCAGTCTTCGTGGTAGACCAAATCTCTAAAAGATCTGATAAGATTGTTCAATAGGACGAATTTCACAGGCAGAATTGAAGATTGGAACAATTATAAAATGTTGTATAATAGGTACAAGGGCGAAAAAACCTTATGGAAGAAATACTTTGAGCAGATTGATTCCGTAAATGAGTTATCGAGATTCCGGCGAATATTGTCGAAAGACCCTACGGATCCTGAGAATATTCAAAGAATGGATGGCTCATGGACGAAATCTAGCACTGAGACACTTTGTTCTAATGGACATTCACTTTCCTGGCTGTAGGGAAAATAAGAGAAAAGGCAACGACAGGTGTTAATTTTAACTACTTGTCGGAACCAGAATTAGGGGGTGCAGTGGACGACATAGTGACATTGGAAAAAGTAACATGGACAATAAATACCTTTGAACCGTATAAATCACCGGGAATATCCCAGAAGGGCGTGCTATTGTCTCTGGTGAGTATCTTTACGATATGCCTAATTAGGAGGTTTATACCGAAAGGCTGGAAAGAGGTTAGGGTCATCTTTATACCCAAAGTGGCTAAAGCAAGCCACTCAAACCCGAAGAATTTCAGGCCGATCAGTCCTTCGTCGTTTTTTTTTTTTTTTTTTTTTTTTTTTGAAAATATTAGAACGACTAATTGATCTGCATCTAAAAAAAACAATTGATACCCACGTCATTAATGGTGCTCAGAATGCCTATCAAAAAGTCAGGTCTGTTGAGAATGCGCTTCATGACGTTCTTGGTGTTATAGAGAGAGGATTGCAGCACAAGTATTACACAAGGCTGCATTATTAAACATTGAGGGAGCCTTTAACAACATAAGTATAGAGGCTATTAAAGAATCGCTGGAGATACTTTCTAGTGGAATGGATAGTTATCATGCTTAGCAGCAGAATCATCAACTCGAGTATGAGAAGGAGAAACCTGAGGAGATTAGTGACAAAAAAAAAAGATACACCACTGGGAGGAATTGTATCACTTCTATTGTGCCTATAGTACACGGCATGTAAAAAGCCACATGCGTGTATGGCGATGACGTCACGGCAATTTTCAGTATGTTGGTTGCATTTTTTTTAAATTACTAGTAGTGGCTACATGCTGTAAAACTTTTATAGTATTATTGTTCCAAAATACAAATGTGTCACATGTAGCCGAATCGAACACATTTCCTGAGGCAGCACATCTGTAAACATGTGAATATCTACATGTACATATGTTGCTAGTACACGGCATGTAGCAAATGTAGCTTCGTTATGACGTCAAAATTACGTCAGAACCACATGCGCATGTGGCTTTTTAAGTGCCGTGTACTATAGGCTTTAGGCGTTTTGACAAGAGCTGACGGAAGATAGTTGCTTATGCGTGGTTTTACTGGTAACGGAAAACTAAAGTAAAGCTTAGACTAGCAGAGGAGGCAAAATACTTGAGAGTTTTCCTATATAGCAAGCTTTATTGGAAATAAACACGCAGGAAATGTTATAGAAAAAGCTGAATGCCTACTACACATGCAGGAACTCCATAGGAAGGAATAAACTGGATTTACACATCGGTTGTCAGACCTACTTTTTCCTTTGGTTGTGGGAGGCTTTGAGGAAGGAAAGTCACAGGAGATTACTTTTTAAGGTTCAGAGGTGTGCCTCGCTGGGCATCACATGTACTCAGAAAAACACACCCCAGCCTGCCTTGGACGTCTTTCTCCATCTACTTCCTATAGAGTACTTCGCGGCGACTAAGAAGTCTCCTTAGACTCGTTGAAGCAGGTCACACATCAATCTTAAATCAGATCAGTTTTAATGATCAGGTGCACGTAACCAATAGCTTCACGGACTATAAGTTCGTTGAAATTACCCTCACTGGTAATTCCGAATAGGGGCTATTGGGTCAAATCCGATAAGCTATATGAGGGTAGTGCAGTTCTTACAGACGGGTCTAAAATGGGGGAAGGCACAGGGGCTGGTGTCCTTATCTTGGGAACGAACATTCGTAGTTCATTCAGACTGCCGAGTGAATGCAACGTTTTCCAAGCTGAGATCTTGGGGATCCTCTGGCCCTCGGAAATAGTGGCAAGGAATGTAACTGAAGGTGAGAAGGTAACTCAAAACTTGTTAGTGATTGTAGAAGAGCGCTCAACTTGCTTATGAACAAATATAGTGGCAGCTTATGTTGGGTTCCGGCCCACAGCAGTGTTTGGGGAAATGAAATTGCCGATGAGCTGAGAAGAATAGGGTCGGCGTTAGATGAGGTGAAACTACCGATAGTTCATTACTACAGGGAACTCAGCAATTGGGTAGAGATCACGACTAACCATCCATGGCGAAGTATGGAGGATTTTAGATTCTCGAGGGCTATGTGGCCAAAAATTGACTCAGGAAGATTCAAACTTATATTTTGATATGAATAGGGATGCTCGGTCAGAGCAAGAAATAGCATTTGGGAAACTGGCACTCTACATTTCTCTAGGATATGCGGGGATGAAGAGGAACCAAAAAACATTTAACATATAATGTGCCATTGCCCGAAGCTGTATTGTCATAGGCTTAGATGGTTGAGCAGACGTTTCCATGAGAGCATTAGTGATATCGGTAAGTGTAAACTGGAGGATATCAAGGGCTTCATCGTGGGAATTCAGTGGCTTAATGGTGGATAATTCGGGCACTTCGGTATAAATAAATAAATAGAAGATTTAATATTACTTTAGATATGTGATTAAAAATAACTTCCTTAAACCAGAAAAAATGCATATCCTAGTTTGAAAGTAATTATAATTGGTTTCTGAAGTACTCTTTTATTTTTTGCTGTGATAGAGATTAACTTTGAGTTAAAAAAAGAATAATTTAACTTTAATTAAAGTAATATAATCAACTGTGTAATTATATTATTTTATGCTGTTCTTTCAGACACATAGTACAAAATGAAGGACCAAAAGCCTTATTTAAAGGTCTTGGACCGAATCTCGTTGGTGTTGCACCATCACGTGCCATATACTTTTGCACATATTCACAAACCAAAAATTTCCTAAATAATTTAGGGTAAGTAGACAACAAGTAGTAATTTTCTTAAAACTATTTACAACTTAATATTCTACACTACATTTCTCTGTTTATTTTTTTATTATGTTGTATTCTCTGTTTTTTTTTTATCAGATTAATACAACCTGATACACCACAAGTTCATATTGTTAGTGCAGCTAGTGCCGGTTTCGTTTCCTCTTCCATAACAAATCCAATTTGGTTTGTTAAAACACGTTTGCAATTGGACTACAATTCCAAAGTCCAAATGACTGTCAGACAATGTATAGAACGTGTTTATACTCAGGGCGGTATCGCTGGCTTCTACAAAGGTATTACCGCCAGCTATTTCGGCATATGTGAGACAATGATACATTTTGTTATATATGAATTTATTAAATCTAAATTGGTAAGTCAGACTGTTGATTTTACAAACATTTGCTTCTAATATTCAACATTTTCATAGATTGAACGACAAAATCTCCGCCAAAATAAACATCATTTGGATACTTCAAAAACCTCAAGAGATTTTATTGAATTTATGGTGGCTGGTGCCGTATCTAAGACTGTTGCCTCATGTATTGCATACCCACATGAAGTCGCGAGGACAAGATTACGGGAAGAGGGTAATAAATATAATAAGTTTTGGCAAACATTACATATGGTATGGAAAGAGGAGGGCAGAGCTGGTTTATATAGGTATGTACATGTACGAATACATACATATATGCATATATGTTGAATAGAAATTAAGAAATGTTTTTAAAGTTTCGTAAAGTGCCCTGGAGACGATCAAATAAACCCATCAATCACATAATTGGTATTCTTTTTTGGGAATTGTTACAATTAAGTTTAATAATAATCTCAAATTATTATTTTACTTATTCAGTAAAATATTTTTTATTAAAATCCATTGAAATTGATTCTTGAGAGTTTAGCTCGATCACATATGTGATCACACTGTTCTCAGTGCAAATCATCAGGAAACATTTACCCAAATATGTCTTAGAGCAACTGGAGATATTATGTTAAACTTTCATTTAAACAAATAGGAAGTTCACATAGTTGTATGAGTGCAGTCGTAATTTTTTCGGCTACAAAACGTACGCCTTGTCGGCAATGCTTGATGAAAATCAAAACGTCTTGAAATTTTTATATGACGGCTGATTATTTCATCGTCTCGAACTCTGATTGACAAAAAGGAAATACCATTTTCTTTGTGATTCTTGCAAATTATGGAGAAGTTCGCGCGGACGAACAAAATCTTATATTGTATTTAATTGAATACTAGCATACTACCGCAACTACGTTCACTTCCAGTAAGAAACTGAGTAGTGTATTGCAAAGGCAATCAGTGAGATATTCCATTGCGTTTACCAGCAGACCTAAAATGAGGTGCAAATGTATATATGTACCTTTTTCCTTGTCAAAACTTCTGTTTTGTCAAACGCATTAAGCTTTTTAATGAAAACCAATAAATCCATTTAGCAACAGTTTTCAATAAAGTTGAATTCATACAAATTTGTTTGAGACAAAATTTTGTCTCGATAAATTTTTTTATATGAATTTTTTGTCTACTAGTATTCTCGCAAGTTCGTTCTCATCCAGAAAGAAACTGAAATTGTCCTATAAACTTTATGTATCCAAGTTTAGCCAAAAACTGGAAAGTACAAATTTTTACCGCTTAAAAAGTATCCTAGAAATATTTTAATATGAACCATTTACTCAATTTCATCTAAATATATTAAAACTTTTCCGCACAAACATACAAACTTTCACATTTATAATAGTTCACATACCCTTATACATTTCTCTCGGTTTTCTCTCTGTGAGCAGCTCTGAAGTAAATCACTTCAAAGCAGTGGTCGGCAACCCATACAATTGCATTTTACAATTGTGTGAGTTAAACTCTCACCACGATCCGGTGTTGCCAGTGTCTCATTTCACTAATTTGAAATCTCCAAAGGCAAACTTGATATTATTACGGTCAGAAGAAACACAAAATTTTTTTATATAAAGAAATGCATCTTTTGTTGTAATGTAATGGTGGATAAAAAGATGGGTTTTGTAGGACGGTTTCTTCAAATAATTTATATGTATTTGATTTTTCGATAAGTTTGAATGCCCAGCATATCAGTGCATTCATCTTTTTAAATATCAAGAAATAATAAGAAATAAATAAACGAAGGCACTGATGTAAACGACATAACTCGGTTAATTATTTATATAAGAACTGTCAATAAAATTTTGACGTACACAAAGAATTTTTTCCCTATATGGCTTATACAACAATGCAAAATGAAAGCATATTTTCGATAAAAAAGAGGGTTTCGTAGGAAGTTTGCTAAAAATAATTTAAATATATTTGTTTTTCATTGCAATATTCAACAACAGGCGTTATTTGAAAAAACTTTGAATGTAACGAGTACAATGAAAATAGTGGTTAAAATTTTGAAGAAAATAAATCATAGAGAGTTAAAAGATTTTTTTCATCTCGACTTTGCCGAATGTGGTGTATGAATTTGTTAATCAACTTAACATCTGGTTGCGAAGAAAAACGAAAAAAATTTGCGATTTTCTGCAATAAAACAATTTATTCGAATCTATTTACATCTTCAATATTAATTTCATACGGACAACATTTTATGCGTATTAAATTTTCTAAATGTTTATCTGTTAAACGGTTTCGGCTTTAGTTTGAATGTGCTTTAGTATGGAAAATGTTGACTCACAAATATAGGTAGCTCCAAACATTGAATATAATTTTAAAATTTCATTTTTTGCCTTGGGGTATACATCTGCAGAAATACTTCTCCAGAACTCTATCCCGCTAGTTAATGGTAAAGCTATATCTTCTCTCATTTTAATTAACTCTGCTTTAATATCCTGATTTTGGTGTTCTATATTACATAACAAAGGGTTGTTATGCATTTCAATCAAATTTTCAATATTTTTAAAGTCATGAAAACGATTGTTGTAATTAATTAGTAGAGTCTGAAGCACATTTAGATATTCCTGTAGTTTGCTATTGCTATTTGGAATTTTGCTATAAATTGCAAATGTCCTTTTTCAGCTTATTACATTTTTATCTTTAAGGTTTTGTATCAAAATTTCAATTTGTCTAATAAATTGTTTTATTGCAGAAAATAGCTCAAAAATTGTTTTGGTGTTTCCTTGTACCTGTATGTTTAGTTGATTAACAAACTCAGTTATGTCTGTCAAAAACGCAAAATCTAATAAAAAAAACATTATCGTTCAAATGTACCGACAATACTTTGGTATCAGGTGTTTTATTTTGATCCAAAAACGATACAACTTCCTCACGAAGACTGAAAAGTCTTTGAAGACAACGACCTTTGCTTAAACACCTTACTTCTGTATACAGAAGCAAATCACCATATTCGGCATGCACGAAATCAAGAAATTCTTTGAATTTTCTATGATTCAAGGCATTATGGCCAGCTCGTATTTTGTTAACAATTTGAATCACGATTTTCATTGTATTCATTACATTCAAACTTTCTGCAAATAATGCTTGTTGGTGAATAATGCAATGAAAAACATATATATTTAAACCACTTTTAAGCAAATGTCCTACGAAACCCTCTTTTTTACCCACCATTACATTGGCACCATCAGTACATACAGAGCAAAACTTATTCTTATCAGTAAAGGAAAGAACATTTTCGTTTATGATGTCGAAAATAAGTTTTCCTTTTACACTGTTATGTAAGCTATGTAGGGAGAACATTTCTTCATGTACGTCAAAATTTTTATTGACAGCTCTTACACAAATAATTAGATCAGTGCATTCATCAAGGCATATGGAAAAAAAATTGGCAATTAAGCATTCTTTTCTTAATATTTGAAAAGATAAATGCGCTGATTTGCTCAGTACGTCGAACAATTGTATGAGGAGAGAGGGGAATGTATATATAAGCATGCGAATGTCTTCAGATTTGTCACCAAAGCATTTTAATACATCATTGCTCAGCTCTTTAAAAAACTCGCCATCTTTAAAAGGACGGCAACGTTTAGCAAGAGATGCAGCAACAACAAAAGAGGCCTTTCTTTTCTTAAAAAACTTAGAAAGCAATCATTTTTTCATAAAAAGCTTTCTTAAGCTGAACAATAAGGGCTTCTCTTGCATCACCAGTAATATTTTCATATTCCTTGTGATATGCTTGAAAATGTCTTTGCATGTCATGTTTTTCATGCGTGTCAATGCCCGTTCACAAACCAGACATTCTGGTTTGCCAAAATAATTTTCTGAAAATAAAAATTTTAGTAATTTTTCATCACACATAATTTATTATTGCTGGGAAGAGTTTGTCTCTGGCAACACTGATTTTTAACAGTATGCGCTGTACACGACCTGCCTGCTTGAATGTTTTAGCTAGACTGATTAATGTTGTTTATTTCTCAACAATGCGTGTGTACACATACGTAATAAAAGAGAATAAGAAAAGGCGCGGCGCCCTTATTTTGCCTACCGCTGCTTCAAAGTGTTTCCACGCATTCAAGTTATGCACGTGCTTTATAAGGTGGGCGCAGCAGCTGTAATGTGAATTTTATCCACATGAAATTGACATTTAAAATTAATCAAATATTCCTGAATGTCATTATTTTCGAAAGTGTTAATCACTATTGATGGATTACTCAGGGATGGAGCTTGTAATTTTAAAAATAGTATTTTCAAAATTATTTAAAATAAATCAACTACTTTGAGGTGATTTATCCATATGCAAAATGTATGGTAAATCATGTATAAATTAACATGATTTGATCAAATCACCATAATTTGTCTAAATCATGCCGGTGGAAACATGCTATTACTTAAAAGTACACATATACATATATGGATTTTTATACATACATATGTATGTATATGTGTGATAGATATATCTAATAAATTATTATAAAAAAATAACTATTATTTTTCATTTATTTGTTATTTTACAGAGGCTTATGTACACAACTTGTTCGACAAATACCAAATACTGCTTTAATGATGGCAACTTATGAAGCTGTGGTTTATGTTTTAACTCGACGTTTTAATAATAAAAGTAATGAATTTTATGATTTTTAAAATAACGTATTACCTTATTTTTTAGCTAGGCTTAACAAAGTTTAAAATATGTTTCTATGTATGTACATACATATATTAAAAGACAAACTTAAAAAGTTTGTCTGCGTCTGGTATCTTTAGTTGTTTTGTAGAAGAAGACTTATATAGATTTAAACAAGAGGAATCATTTGCAAATTCTCAAAGATGTTTTTAATTTCAAAACAACATTAATACACACCACACTACAAATATATATATATTCTTTTAAACCAAAATAGTTATGTTAATACAATAAAAAAAGTATAGATTATGAGCGCTTATTCGTAGTTTTAGATACAAAACACACACACTTAAAAGTTGCTATGCAACTTTAAATGTAAACAATAGCTATTTTAAAATATGTAAAAATTAAAGTAAAACTGCTTCAAAAATAGAAAACATATGTTAGAAAAACGTACCAACGAAATTAATATTAAATTAAATTTGAGTTTAATAACTAAAAGCACAAAACTTAAAAAAATCTTAAAAATTTATGCATATTAAATTAATTGTTTTGAAAGCGCACGAATTAGTTTTAAAATTTCACTAAAAATTGTATATTGGTATTAAATCCGAAAGAATCATAATTCTCATGCATACATATTGGCTCTAAATTAAAAAAAATACAAATTATTGAGAAAAAGTTTTCTGTTAAATTTTTGAAAACTATACAAATAATTTGTGAAAGGTCTCTAAAACTGAATACGATTTCATTATACATACATACTAGAGGCCTTATTCGGAAAAAAAATAATTTAAGTTTACAAAACTTTTGACAAACAATTGTCCATACAAAATTTGATTTATAAACCTTTTGTAAAGCAAAATTATATTTTTCTGAATACGGTAGTATGTATTCTATGATGTTATTAAACCAGCCAACTTGAATTATCAATTACATGAGTTTTGAAACTTGTGATTTTAAGTCAAATTGCCTGGGAATTATAATCAAATGCAAGTTTAAAAAAATATTTAAACATAAATTCATTGGGGCATTTTACACTGAATTTGTTATTTGTTTACTTGACAAAATAGAAAATATTCAACACATTTTATTGTTCAACCATCAAAATCACCCCTATCGTGAACAGTTTTTCCCTCGAAATATTTTCCCTTTTCCCCAAATTGCAATCGTGAATAATTTTTCCCCTGAAATGTGTTCCCTTTCTTGATTCCCCTTATCGTGAATAATATTTTTCACATGGATTTTTTCACTTTTCGTTTTGTTCACTTTATTTTTGCAGGCGAACTGAATTAATACACTGCCTAGTTTTAATATTATACTAGCAATTATATATTAAAACTTATGAATAACTATTTTTAGGGCAAGATCAATAAATAATGTCCACGATTAATAACAATAATTCCTTGGAACACATTTTTTCATTGAATATGAATCTCTTTGGTTCACATGCCGTAAATTTATGGCTGTTGTATACTAAAATTTTTTTTGCACGGCGCCGGAAACAATTAAAAACACAACTAAACACTCTATAACATTTCATTTGAAACCCAAAATATGTTTATTTCTTATTATTAAACTTAATTTGTTTGATTTTCAATTAATTTTGAAGCTTTAAAGGTCTTCTTCCCGTTTTTTTTACATTCACCACGCATTGATAGCGGGAACAAACGTTCCCATGAAATTCACGATTACAAATTTCCCTTCATGGGGAATGAAAATTTCATGGGAACAAAAATTTCACATTTTATTCACGATAGGGGTGAATATATAAAAAAAATTTGCATTTTACCAAGTAAACAAATGCTGTGTGAACTGCACTATTATTTGAAATTTAATTGGTATTAATTGCCATTTTAAATTACAAGTAAAAATCAAGACAGATTCATATAAGGTATACTCAGCTCAATTCGCTTTGAGAAATTTATACTTGAAATGTCAGAAAAATGTACTGAAAAATGTGTTTTGACATCCAACGTATTTATATTCAAATTACAAGCGGCGAAAATAGTCACCTGAGCCCTTGCGGTCACCTAGTATGGATTCGCCTTGGTAAAAATTTTGTGATCTTTATTACATCTATTTTTTTTTATTTTAATTTTATTTCTTTTTTATATGTAGATCTAACATAATAAATGAAAATTAAGAAAAATAAACTGTTATACTTATTGTTATACTTATTAAGTACCGATTTGTCCTTATACACATTATGGTAAATAACTATTATAATAAGTTAAACAAAAGTACATTTACAATATAGAATAATCGCTTAAGTCGACTTAAGCAAAGAAGTGGTTTTCGGGAGTTCTGTCGATACGACTAAGATATTGAAAGTTTCTAACGCATGATTCTACTTTAGTGTGATCCTTTTTTTGCTAATGTAGCAGCAACTAGCAACTGGGGCATAATACAGTATAATAAAGCTAAATTCACCGAAGTTGACTTAGAGCTAGTTTTTCACATAAAGATAAACTCTACTTGTCAGTTAACTGCTGTTTAAACTTAAAACTTTGTTTTTCAGATAAAGATTATCTAGTTAAAAATCTAGGTTTAACCGGGCAACATTGCGCAGTTAAACTCAAGTTAGAACTATCAAATGATAAATATACATACATACATATATAGACATGTATAAAATAAATACTACGCAATTGAAAAAAAACAGTTTTACTGAAAAGTTCAATAAATAAATAAAATGGATGCTTCTTATGACGACGAAGATTTTACGAACACGCCAAAATGATTTGTATGTATGTGTGTAATGAATTGGAATTATTTCAAATATTTCGTTGGATTTAAAATTTTATGTTCTTTTGTAGTTTATTTTTGGAGCGTCACTATTTTTAAGTCCATATTACTTATTTTTAAATTCTTAAAAATTTCAAAAAACAGAAGTATTTTAATATAAATTTAAAGAATTGTCATATCGCTTTTTATGTGTTGCCTTATTTATATAAAATATTTTCAAGAATGCCATATCTATATTGAAAGCAAAGTATGGCATTTCTAGCTAAATTGACAAATTTAATCCATCACTGAAAAACAGAATGGGCGGTTAAAACCCGTTTAACTTTGTTTCTTGGTTAACTCAAACGTATGTTAAACTAGGTTTAACTAATTAGTAAAAAACTAGCCCCTAAGCGATTATTCCATATTGTCACAGATATAAAATATACAAATATTTTTTAGTTCTTAGTTTTTGTGTTAAATCATTATCTATGTTACATTTATATACATACATACATACATACATATGTTATTCTTAGATTAAAATAAGAAACAAAAATGTAGTTTAACAATAAAAATAATAATACATACACATATATCTATATACATATGTATGTACGTGTATGTTAGTTATATGGTACTTTTTTAGTTAAAAAAAGAAGCAAATAAAACTGAATTTATTGAAGTTCCTTTGAATTATTGTATTTTAATTAGTTTTTAAAGGCAAAAAAAAAATATTTATGGAAGATAAGGTAAACTCGAAAATACTTAATTTAGTAATAAAAATTAAAATAAACAATCGCCTAGGTTCTACATTCGTAAAATGAAATGAAAGTGATTTAAAAAGTAAAATTTCATTTTCAGTTTGTTTCAAATGAAATTGAAGTGTTCTGTAATCCAATTTCACTACTAAAAAAGTCATTTGAATTCGGCAGCAAACAACATTGTAAAAGAAAATACTTTTTAATAAAAATGAAATATTTGTAACTATTTATTGCAAAAATAAGAAAATGTAAGCACATAAATAACATTTTTATATAAATTCTTTTTTATAGTTTATTTTATTTGTGTTTTTAAGAGGTGCCGTTTTTAAAATATGTGAAAAAAATCCGCAATTAGCTAAAGGGTTCTGTAAGTGATTTCTTCAATGCATTTAAAAATTTTTAGCGAACTTGCGATTTTTCCACGAACTTGCGATTTTTTGCGTTTTTTCGAGTTTATTTTCCTTTTAACAGCTTTGGCGACTTCTAATCAATTTCAAGGCTTGTTTCCGATTTTGCAACCTCTAGCGAATTTTTGCATTGTTCGCAATGAAATTTTTGCAAGTGTTCTGCTTCTTATGTGTTTTCGCGAATTTTAAACAATATTAGACTTTGCTATTATGCCACAGTTATTAAAATTTTGCGAATTCGAGATTTTTTTTTTACCGAATTTTCAGCATTCCTTAAAGTTTTAGCAATATTTAATAAAAATTATGGCTTGTTTAAAATTTTCAACTTTTTCGCAAATTTTTGTTATTTCTTTATCTATTTTTAATTTTTGCAACGCTTTTGGCTTTCTTTACTTTATATTTAGGGACTTTAAAATGAAATTTTTGCTAACTTTGGCGAATTATCATAATGTTTTGCGCTTTCTCCCGAGTTAACCTTACAGTTTCAGCGAGTTTAATCAATTTTAGTTTATTTTTTGTTTCCAATATTGCGAATTTTCGCAATGTGTGATTATTATTTTACTGCAAAAGTAAACGAACACACTTATAATCTCTCATTCTCTCAACATACATTTTGTGAACAAAACAAGAAAGAAATTTAAGCACAAAAGAAAATGAAACAAAAATTTCGTTCGATTTACATAGTGTGCAAAGGAACACACATCGATACATATTTACATAAGCTGATAAACACAATATCCTTCTTTGCGGCAGGCAGCCGGCTAAAAAGGGCTGAGAATAGAACTAACATTTTTTTATGTTCGAGATATATTTTACTTGGAAATTTAGTATTATAAGTCAATATCGTTTTATAAATAACTGGGATATACATACATATATACATATTATGTATGTGTGTATTTACATATCGTTATCTCACTATAGAAAGGCCCTAACTCAGTATTTTTTTTAATTCGAGTTTTTGGTATAGTTCGGTAGAAGAATAATGTATTAAGGTAACGATATTTACGTACACATATACATACATACATACATATCGTTAACTTCGAAGAAAAATCTACAAATTTGTGCAAGCAATAGCGATTGGGTGTTTTAATTTGTATTTATAATGTCGTAAATGTATAAATAAAATTCATTTATTTGCATTCCGAATGTTGTTAGATAATCCTTAAAAAATATTTCAAAAACAAACCTATTATTTCAAACCTATTAAGGTTTGCTCATTTACTAAAAATTGTTACGAATTTGTAACAATTGCTACTGGAAAGTGTTCATTCATAACTGTATTCTAAGCTCTATGACAAAATAAAAATTATAACAAATGAGAATTTTTACATTGCTTAACACCCGTATTCTAAGCTCTGCGACAAAATAAAAACTATAACAAATGAGAAGTTTTACATTGGTTAAAATATAAAAATTGTCATTTGTTATAATTTTTTTATTTGTCACAAAGTTCAGAATAAGGGTGGTGTAACCAACGCACAGTCACCAGGTAGTAGCGGAAACGCAGCTGAGCTATTTTTTTCCAAAACTTCAAAAATTGTTTACGAGAGAGAAATTAAAAAAAAAATTCAATGTGAAAAATATTTTTTGAAAACAAATTTAAAAACGTTGCAAATTTTGTTAGTGGTGGAGAATTTTTTTTAATTTTTTGTGAATAATTTTTATTATTATTATTTTAAACAAATTCTATTTTTGACATTTTGGATAAACTGAAAACCATGTTGTTTTTTTCATTGTTGTATTTTTCCATTCACCCTTATTCTAGTTGTTGACATCGACGTCACTTTAACACAATTCCGAAAAAATGGGGCTTATGTACCCGTTGTCGAAAACAACTGACTCCTGTTGGTAGGTTTATGATATTTTCTAGACGTTAGGGAACGGAAATAAATTTGCCAATAGCACAAAATTTTTCTCGTGAGCGAGTAAAAAAGCTCCAATTTTTCGGTATTGTGTTAAAGTAACGTCGATGTCGACAAATGGAACAAGGGTGATTGTTTTTGTAATCCTGACACTACTTGGAAATATGTGTGCCTTGGGTGCAGCGTTGCCATATTTTTTTCTCAAAAATCTTCAAGTCGAACAAAAAAAAATTTTTTCTCATTAAAAATCTTTTTTTAGTAATTTTACTCAATATATATATATATATATATATATATATATATATATATATATATATATATATATATATATATATATATATATATATATATATATATATCATGTATAAGATAAATATATTTATGGACATAATTCATACTTTTGATGAAGGAAAGAAAAAATATGTCAGTACTTTAGTCAAAACGACATTAAATAATATACTAAACCTTAAACATTGATTTGTACCAATATCATATTCTCAAAAATCTTATTTTTAACAAAGAAATCTTTTAGTCTTGTTAACATCCCGAAAAACTTCGAAAATAAGATAAATCTTCACATATATATAGTAACGCTGCTTGGGTGTAACTCAAAAAGTTTGCAAGGAGAGAGCGTCAAAAGAGAGAAAAAAATTAAAGTTTTTCTATATACTAATAAATTTTGTTATCAATTTTTTAAAAAAGGACCTAAAACTGAAATAAAACTTATATAAATATGTTAATAAATAAAATGAATAATACATGAAACTATGTAAAGAATTTTATATTAAATGCCAATTTCTAAAACAAATTTGCAATTTAAAATTTTCTTGCAAGCTTTTACAAGTAAAGCATTCATTTACTTTTTCATATTTGGGAAAGTACCCAGCAAAAAATTTCAATAAAGGTAATCGAGTTTGGAATTAAGCATTTTTGGTGGAAGCACTTCCCTGCTGGATTACCAACTTAATGATTTTAACAAGGCGTGAGATTAAAATAATCGATTCTTGAGAAGTGCTTACTTTTTTTATTTCGCAACTTGTTCACGTAATCTATTTAATCTAAAAAAATCATTCTCTTCATTTAGCAATTTGTACATGATTTTTTTAAATTTTAGGTAATGTGATTTATAAGCGAGTAATGAAATTTGGCAATCAGAAAAGTAAGTCATTATATGGCAAGTAGTTCTAATGGTAATGTGTAATTTTTTGCTGGGTAATTTTACAAATTTCTGCCTAGTTTCTGCTGTGAAAGTAAATGAACAGAGCTAATGTTTGGAATACATACAGTGTGTAGCATAACTCTAGGTACCCCAACGGAAATAAGCAAGTTCATCAACTTAAAAAAAAATATCTTATCATTTTAAGGATTTTCAACCTGGAAACTAGGTATGAAAGAAATCGTCATAGTTTACTCCATCTTCGTAATTACTTTCTTGGTTTTATATAGGAGTTACTAAAGATTTCAACGCATAGTTTTTTAGTTTTGTTTTATACCACATTTTTTCGCTTTGTATTTGGTATACGAAATAAAATATTAATAAAATAATAAATAAAAAAATTTTGATCAGATACCTTGGGTTATGATGCACACTATAATTTTTTATTTTCAGAGATAATGAGAACTTGTTAGAATATGTACTTTTTTAAAAAGTATTTTTATTGGTTTTTTTTTTGAAAATTTGCAAATAAGACAAACAACTAATTAAAATGCAAAAGTAACAAGAAACCTTAAAAAGTACATTTTGTTTTGTACTCACCTGATACATTGTTATTGCAGAATTCGAATAGATGAAAAAGTCGCTCCAAGTTTTGGGTTTAGAAAAAAGGGTTGATATAAAAACAAACATTCATTCGGCTTTGTGCGATTACTTTAACTTCACCTAAGTTCGATATATTTTTAAAAATTTATAATAAAGATTATCAAGTATGTATTTATAAACGATATTTTAACTTATGAACAAGATGTGGCATTAGATTTTAATATTTTTTAATTATCCATAAAGTCAGCAAAATGCTCAAACTTTTGAATTAAATTAATTTTATCATTTGATATCAAACACAATTCTCAAACCGGTTGCAACCGTTTGAATATGATACTTGAATTTAAATTAAATTGATACTTTGAAATTTGTTTCCTCAAGTTGAGAAGTACACTTTTTGGGAATTCTTTTATTTATTTTTAAATTTCAATAATAATAAATAAAATATTAACAAAGAATAAAAGAAACAACAGAAAGTTCACCAAACACAATTAAATTCTGTAAAACAAATGAATTTTTAATGCTGATTTTGCTTTTGTTTAGTTAAGTCAGCTGTGTCTGTTTTTTAGCGGGAGAATAGGGTTGTAATCAAAGCGCATTTATTAAGTGCGCCAAGATAGCGTTGATGAAATAGCTTTGATTTTGGGAATTTAAAAAATGTGAATGCGTTGATTTTGGGAATTTAAATGGGGGAAACGATACATACAGGCATGTTCTGTAAATCACAAGGTTTCATTCAAATCACTTTGTGATTTTAAAATCCCAATTGTGATTTGATGGTGTTTTAAAAATCACAAAAGTTTTAACTTTTCGGTGTGATTTTACCCTTTCAAAAAACACAAGAAAACAGCTGACGTTTTGTTTGGTAAATGCAAAATCACAAATGCAAATCACAAAGCAAATAA
Source organism: Tachina grossa (assembly GCA_949987645.1). Lineage (NCBI taxonomy): Eukaryota > Metazoa > Arthropoda > Insecta > Diptera > Tachinidae > Tachina > Tachina grossa. The sequence continues at coordinate 36,842,125 of OX465275.1, forward strand.
CAACATTTCTTGCAAGAGGAAGTGTCTCCAATTTTTTCATAATTTTATAAATTCTTTTATAGAAAATTGCTCATTTTACTATAAAAATCAATAAAAAAGATATTAAGTTATTCATTTAATTAATTAGTTGCTAATTTCAAAATGAAGTGATTGAAAAAATAACCAAGTAATTTCAAATCGGCAGGCATTTAGCTGACCTGTTTAAAACACAAAAATTCAAAAAGTTTTCTGTGCAGAACACCTTTCTTGTGATTTCAAGTCACTTTCACAAAAAGTGATTTTCAGAACATGCCTGATAAACAGTGGATTAATTTTCCCAGGAGCACGCTTCAACTGTCATACCAAGTGGTCATATATTATTAAAGTGGACACTTACGAGAACAAAATGAGAGAACCGTGCAAAAAATCTGTCAAGCCGTTTTAGATAAAATAGGGAAAATTCAAAATGACCAAAAATAAATAATAAAAAAATAAAATAAATTTTCCCAGGAGCACTGTTCAACTGTCATGCCAACGGGTCATATATTCTTAAAGTGGGCACTTAGGAGATCAAAAAATCTGTCTGTTTTTTAGCGGGAGAATAGGGTTGTAATCAAGGCGCGTTTATTAGGTGGCAGCACTACACCATGTGACTAAAGTCGACTTCGGGGACTGTGACCGAAGTGTCGGCTATCGCTACTAGTCAAATGACTAGTCAATTTACTAGTAGTAGTAGTCTTCTTGTAGGGGATCATTATACCAAGGTAAATGTCAAATTTCGTTTGTGTAGGTATACGCCTAAAAATATGTTTTTATTTGGGTTTCCTCAAACACCTAACGAACATTCGGTTTTATATGGTGTTTGACATTTTCTTCACTCTGACGACGCTACCCTGTTTGGAAAAGTAGGATGGAAATTTATACCAACAAAGTACATGTGGTTATTGCTGTTAAAATATTTGCTGTAGTAATGCCGGTGCCTGATTGATGTGCTTTGGTTGCAATTTTTAACTCATCTATTAAAAATTCACCCATAAATTTGTTTTTACCATTACAGGTAGTGAATATAAAATTACTTAAAAATAGAAAATTTTGTGTGTAGGAACTCAAACATACATACATGTATTATTTCTATTTTATTTTAAAAAATTTATTGTTCGGTTTCTAAGTGAACTCGTACAGACGCACACTGCAAACTTAACACCCTAGGTGTTAAGAATATGTACATACATACTATAGCATTGCACAGATGCATCTGTTTGCACCAGTTTTGCGTGTTTTTTGGTTCTTGTATGAAAAAATATGTTATTTAGCGTTTCTTTTACTAGTTGTAAATGTTGATTTTTAAAGCAGTTGTGCAATGACCAAATGAGAAAAACACGTTTGTATGTATTTGTTTTTCTATAACAAATAAGATACATAAAACTGGTTTTAACATAAGTACCACATGGTGTGTTGAAAAAAAAATCCATGGTTGATGAATGAACGAACGAAAGTAAAATTTCACATGCACATGTAAGTAAATGATACATGTACATGAAACACATGCATTTGTAATTACTCTCAGAGCAAAATTGTCTCTTTCTCTCTCTATACTTTGGCTTCGCCACAAAATAACATAACGAACGTCCGCACATACATACATATGCACATCATGTATTTGTTTCAATAGTGGTTTTTTCATATATTTGTATTTATTACAATATGTATTTTTGGGCAAAAACAGATGAAACAGTTGCTCAGCAGCAATACAATAAGCAATTGTTATTTGTTTTAATTGTATTTTAATTTAGAAAAGCACGCACACACAATAACTCTTATACTAGTTCTGTCGCTCACACTACAATTACATGGTACATACCATGGTATATTTGTTTTGGCTATACAAACGAGTATACAAATGCAACCCTATAGTACATACTTGAAGTTAATTTGATGATTTGAAATTTGGTTACAAGTTGAGAATGGATGCATTTCTCAATAAGAGAATATCCAGTTTTTGTTAAGAAAGTCATTCACGCGTATGTCGCGTCAAATACCCATATACGAGAATTTTCCACTAGATTAAAGGAAACGTGTGGAAAGTTTTCTTTATCTATGACAATTTTTAATTACACTTAAAAACAATAATTTTAAAATTTCTATCCTTTGGCAAAAGTATTGACTTAAAATTACTGTCAATTTGGAAGGAACTTCTAATTGTTCCTGTCCATACTTTATTAATAAAATTATATTTCATCAATTAAACGAAACCGTTGATGTTGTTTTTCCGGCACTACATTGAAAAATTTCTTGTGTATTTGTTGATCCTCACGGCCAGCATAGTGCCGTTGTATCCATGTATGATCCCAATTGGGATCTAAGGGCTCACAAGTGACATACACCTTGCCATGTTCCATAGCAAACAAGGTACCATTACGACCAAAGCCAACCTAAACACATTTAATATCGCAACCATTATCAATCTCTGTTGTGAGTACAAATATTTGTTTACGTACATTCAAACCTGGATGAAATCTAGTCGTTAATTGTGTTGCTAAAAGAGTGCCTTGAGAAACATAATGACCATCTTGTACACGCCAACCACGGTGCTTTGGTCTTGGGTGACCTTTTTTATTGCGAGTACTTCCGCCCGTTTTCTTGCTGGCGTTACGTATATTGGCTGGAAAAGTTAATTTCACAATTTAAACCGGGTTTTAATAAACAAGTATGTAAAAATTTATACTTAGGAGAGGTTGATCTGCCTTTAAGCACGTTAAGGATAACTTTTGTAAAATAGTAAATGACATATTTTCACAATTATTTAACTTTGGAAATGTTTTGGCTGTAGTTAAATAATGTGTTGAATGTTCGACCAGATGTTTACAGTTTGAGAAGCATATTTGTTATATGGATAATTGGTATACAGGTAAAACCAGCAGTACTGCTGTCCAATATTTTTCAAGTTTGGGCTTCACTGAGATGTCAAGATATGTTAAAAATTTTGATTTTCCGCAATTTTTTGTTTTGGTTTTTTTTAATACTTCTACATAAGTTTTATATTCGAGTATAACTATTGAGTATATATATTGTTGTAATGATAAGGCCACTTGGTATTAATGCACTTTAGTTGGACTTTACGACGTTAACAAGGTGAAAATTTTTAAGCAGTATTTCGCATAGTGTTTATCAGTAAATGTTGAACCTTTTCCAAAACGTTTGTTTAAATATATATATACGTTGTATCGATCAATTGAACGTTTTCTCTAGCCCCTTTAACTTCACATTATCAAGAGTCTACTGTATATGCAGTTTTGTGTTCCAAGAAAAACTAGCTTGTTGAAAAACTGGGTATACCTACTAAGTAAAAGTATATATGTATGCACATATATACAATTGTCCATAGAAATTCAAATTGGAAACATGATTAACACTAATTACTAAGAGGAATGGAGCAGTCGCTTCAAGTGGTAGTACCTTCACTCAAGCTTAGAGAGAAAATAAGAGATTATACAAAATCTCACCGTGAGAAAGCGCGTGCAAACTCCTTGGATTCATTACGTTTCGGCATTGGTGAAATAAAAGCGCGTATTCAGGAGCTGGAAAATTTGACCGAAAAAGATGTGACTGGTTTGGCTGGACGCATAAAACGACGTAAACATGCCACTAAAGATGACATGTACAGATTGTCGCATGCTTTTTTGCAAGAAGAAAGGAATATTGAAACGTTTAGTAAAATAACTGGTGCAATACAAGTTCTGATTAAGGAGTTTACAGGTGAATTACATACACACGCATACATATACTATGCAAAATATGTTTTTAAACTCTTTAACATCTTTTGTCGTATTCTAGGCAAAGACTCTGAACGTCAGCTCGGTTCAGCAGAGTGTTTGTGTAATTTGTCTTTGGGTCAAGCACCCGTCTGCGAGAAAATAGCATCTTTAGCAGGAAGTTATCTTGTCACTTACCTTCACACAGCGGAAAATCAATTAGTACATATGTGTCTGTGGACTATTGCGAATATCTTGGCTACGAGCATTAAGGGCTCTTCAATACTTATGCAAATGCAATTATTGCCTCAATTGTGGAAACTTTATACTGATGATGCGATAGTTGATGATCTTGCTGATTTCCGCGAAGACGCTGCTATATGTTTGCAAATAATAGCTCTAAAATCAGAGGAGCTACTAAAATACGAGGAACGCGAATATGTTTTAACCCATATTGTTCAAAAGAATCCGACATGTTCAGCTGGCGAATACCATCTTCAAATAATTTTTCACATTTTATTCTCTCAGCCAGATCTTTTGAATGCCTTTACACCTTCCCAGCAACAGTATCTTATGAGTTACTCTTTAGGCAACATTTGCAATACTAAAGAATTTAAAACAGATGCAGAGCGCTTAAGGATTCTTTATTCAGCTCGTGTCATAGGAAATCTAATATACTACCATCAGAACAGCTACTCCCTTTTATTGCATCAGATATCCACAAATTGGCAAACAAATGTTGTTGGTCTCTTAAATGGGCTTTTTGCATTTGCAGATTTTTACTTGAATCGAGAAGTATTGTGGCTTTTAAAAAACATATTGCATATAGAAAATTCAATGGGAATATCTCAGCATAGTCTTATAAACAAACTACAAATACCGAAAACTAATTATAATAGCCATTTTCCAGTTCAAAGTGATGATCAAACAATGGTAATTTAAAAGCAAAGAAAATCAATAAATATTAATTTGAAAAATTGAAGTGTCTTAAACTCGACCGTTTTAAAAAGGTTGAGGGACTACGAGCACGCAGTTTGCTTCGACAAACTCAAGACTGCAAAGTAAACTTGGCATGTGCGTAAGGCCCTATTCTGCACCAATTTGATGTTACAGCATGAAGTAGCTCGAGGAATGTGTGAATAATTAAGATTCGTCTGGGGATGAAACTACTTTTCAATCCACTTTAACGAATTTAAGAACACAAACAGTGAAATTTTAATTTTCTTCCATTTTACGAATGTAGAACCTAGGTAATTATTTCAAAATATTCACTTGTTCTGTAGGGATAAGTATGTTAGTGGTCATAACTAGGACCCTAATCATCTAATTTTCCCCATCAGATTTCTAGCAACTCCAGGCTTCTTTTCATTGATGCATTTTTTTTTTGTGCATCTATAAAATAATTTCTACAAACTTACTTGCGCTGACTTTCAAAATATATCAATACAAAGTTTGTATATTTTTTTTATGCGAAATTTATATCTTAACTGATGCCCTTTGCTTGTTTCCACGTTTTGAAAGGGTTTGCATTGTCCAATTTTTTGCACTGCGGTGTTATGAAACACATTCTTTCCAAGACAACGAAGCCTTAACTTCCAATCATGGTTAAAAGTTAATTTTATTAGAAATCTTTATTCCAGACCAAGCCATGAATACTACTTTGATTCCAGCACGTAAGATATTAAAAACAAGTTTTATTTTTACATTTTATCTTTTATTAAATAAAAAGAAAACATCTCAGTTGCCGAATGTACTCACGATGAAAGGAGGTTGGGCAATTAATATATATCTAAAAAAAATGAAAACCAATTAATAAGAATAATAACAATATCAACAATAATAAAATCGTTAAATAACTCAGTTCAGTTATGGTTGTAACTAGAAATCACTCAGCAGAGGTCTGACGGTCTAGTATCAATCGTCACCGTTTAAGTAACAATTTCTGATAAAAAAAATACCCCGTCTAATTACCTTAAATTAAGCTACCAGCAGGCAAGCACCACCAGCCTTCTTGACCTTGTTTTCAGCCTTTTTCGAGAAGTATTTGGCCTTGACAATGACTGGCAAGTTGGGGAAGTGACCACGGCCCAATAACTTGTAGTAACCCTAAAAATATATTGCAGTTAGTGTTTCAACTGCTGACATACAAAGTACAAAATATAATTATATCTTCAAATATAGAATCTGAAAGGCTTTCACTACATGGGGAAAAGCAATTGTACGGTCGCATTCAGTCCGCCCGACGCCTTGGGGTAATCTTCATATTCTATATTTTTCAATTTAATTATAACCATACTTGGTAAATCTTTTTTTTAACTTACGAATTTAACCAAATCGATGACGGGAGCCTTAGGATTCTTTTCTTTTTGTAATTCTGCGAATTTGTCGACACCGACCAAAGACCACAACTTGTCCAAATTAATGGTAGGACAGAAATTATGCTGGCGACGCAAGTGGAAGTTTCTCATACCAACTTTGCCGAAGTAACCTGGATGGTATTTGTCAAAGTTGATGCGATGATGATGCATACCACCGGCATTACCGCGACCACCAGGATGCTTCCGGTGTTTTCCAATACGACCGTGGCCATGACTTACATGACCACGAAGCTTTCTGGTCTTCTTCCTCTTGATATTTGCCTATTTTCAATTTCATATGCAAAATAAAATAAATTGTAATTGCTAAGTCCACGAGTAGCCACAAATCCACTTCATTCCATTATTTTGTTTAGTGAGGTTATGATCGAAGCGTTAAACGTGCGATTCTTGCTTCATTGAATCAACATTTACTAATTTATCTGATGTATTAATCTTGATAAAACCTTTTAACTTTACATACTATATTCACTGCTATCTAATATTTCTTATTTCGTCAAAATTACTATGTTATTTGTGGCAACTCGCATTGAGAACTACGTCCACTCACCATCTTGATTTTTGAAGAAAGAAAGAAGTCAGCGAAGTTGGTTGCACTTCAAACATGTCAACAGTAAATGTAAGCTTTGTTCAGTAGGTACAGAGATGTATTTTCTTTTAAAAGCCGTCACTACATCATATACAAGATGAGTACTGCAACATCGAATCAAAATAGAATAATATATGTAATTCAATAAATTTTAATAAAAACCAAATAATAAGAAACAAAATGGAAGAGGTAAATTCATATAGTTTTTTGTTAGTATTTTTTATATTAAAAATTATTTATTTCTGACAGGAAATATTTTTTGTATATTATTTTTCAGTGATGATAAACGTAATCTATATAATTAATAGGCAAACATGTTTTTTGTAATCCCTTTTACGCTGGTACCACTGCACCGATTTTAAAAAGATTTATATGGTTTTAAGGGATTTTTTATACAGATGTGCAGAATCTATATTTTATTGAAATCGGTTTAGTATTTTGGGAGCTATAAGCGTTTAAAGTTGCTACTACTACATGCAAACATATCACACACGCATTTATTAGCTTACAAGTAAAAAAAGACACAAAACATGAGTGTGTGTGTGGGTTTGTAGTATTTCTCTTGATCTAACAATTGTTTTTCTCTTATTTGTTGTTGTATCAAAGCCATAATACTTAAAGGAAGAGAATTGAATAAAGTGAATTAGGTTGGTTGAAGGGATTTTGTTTATGTTTTTTTAATTTCATGTATTATTTAATTATGCTTGCATATGTATGTAAGTTTGTGTGTGGCTGTGTTTTAATGAATTTTTTATGAAGTTTAGATTGATACATTTTCTTTGAATCTTAAATTATTTACATTTTGATTCTAGAATACGGACGAGTGTGTCGTCCGTTTGGCATATCTAGTATATTATAAATTTTATGCCTTGGCAGCATTTTTATACCTAGTTAATTTTTAAGCAGCTATAACTATAGCTACTTAATAAGTTTATACATACAAGTGTCCACTTTATGTAGATCCTTGGAGTGGCAGTTGCATATTGCTACTGGGAAGTACCATCGTCAAATTCATATTCCCCTGCAATCCATGAATTTCCAAAATCGATGGTATGTTGTTGATATTGTTAAAGAAATAACCACAAAACTTTTCCCAGCTCTTAAATTCCTAAAACGCTAATAATGGCGCACTTAAAAAATTATAAGAACATATTGTTTGTCATCACTGACATTCATGTTTTGTTAAACAGCTGTTGTATTTTTTTTTCCAAAATTTCATATAATCGTGACCTTGAGTTGGTGAGGAAAACATCTTTATTTGCATTTCAGACGTGTAAAAATTTTAAGTTGTATATAAGAATCCCATGTTATTTATTTTGTGCTTATATATGTAATATACATTTCCATTAAAAATCGCATACATAATTAATATTTCCAATTTCTTTTTCAGATAACAAAATTGACTGGAAAATTTATGACTTTAACTTTATATATACGGAAGTTTATATTAAAAATGACTCAGAATTTTAAAAATGTAACTCATTGTATATTTGACATGGATGGTTTGTTATTGGGTAAGTTTCCAAAAAATGTAATCTATTCTGTATAGATTTGTTCTTAACGAGCGAGAAAATGTACTTTGGAATACAGTTGGTCGCCATGTGCAAACGTGTAGTTTTTAGTCATACAAACATGTATTCATATTAATTTCCGGAATTTGTATTTACTTCCATTTTTCGGCGTCTAAAATTAGCAATTTTATTTTTCGAATGTGGTATTCAAAATCCATGTAGGTGATTTTGTTAATGTTTAAATATTTTCATATACGTTTTTAACAAACGCACTTGAATTATTACATACGAGTATGTGAAACTACAACTTTTTATGACCTAATTTTCGGAAGCTCGAAATTTAAAAAAAAAAGAAATAAAACTTGTTTAACAGTCAAATGTTCCAAGAAGCATGAATACTCTTAACTCAGCAACTAAGTGATAGTACTATCAAGATCAAAACAAATAGTACTCCAATATACTGTTTTTCATTTTTACTTGATATTTTGAAAATAAAACGAAAAAAACTGAAATAAAAAACAAGTTGCTTATAATTCTATATATAGAAATTCTATTGAAAATGTACATATCTTCGAACTTTTAGACTAGCCATGTCTATTTAACTTGTAATGGTGTTTGGCGATTGAGAGTGATATTTGTTGGAGAATATCATAATATAACAAATTGATATTTTTATGATTACACCAGTGATTTGCGTAACTAACATATATAGAATTGGTCAAGTATGAATATGTTTGTTTTCTTTTCAACAATTGCATAGGAAAGTATTTTTGTGACATTTTCCACTCAATATTGGGAGAAAAGGAAAATAGTCCATCAGCATGCTGATGCTTCGGGCTTAGTAACGCAATTAATTGATCGAACCACTAATATGATGTTATTATGTATGGGCCGCTCAATTAAGTAAATTTCCGGCACACGATGTTAGTATGTTGGCGGAAAAAATACTGAGCTATTGATTTTACTTCTAATGAGACTGCTGACTCAACATGTTGACTTATCGTTTAGAAATTAAATCCTCTCGCATGAATATTCATGTAAGTGGGTGGCATGTGTTGAGTATTGTAGATAAAATTATTTTTCAATGAGAAACATCAATTTCTGGAAATAACAGTTCATTTAAATCAACATAACTTTAGACACCGAAGAACTATATACCAAGACAATACAAGGAATCTTAGATAAATATGGCAAAACATTCACTTGGGAAGTGAAATTATCCATAATGGGATTGAAACATATGGAAATGTGCCAACGCATTGTGACAATTTACGATCTTCCCATAACTCCTGAGGAATATTCCAAACTGCAAAGAGATGCAAATTCGAAAATTATGGCAACTGCACAATTAATGCCAGGTAATTGTATAAATGCAACACAAGAACTAATATTTGTTTTTTTTCTTCTTTTTTTTATTAATTTGCATCGACTAACAGACACTGAAACAGTTTACGAAGAAGTCATAAGGCAAATAGCACAGTCATATTACAAAAAATATACAGTAGATGTGCGCCTTAAGATTTTGGGCACTACGGAATTACGCACTGCTGAAATAGCGGTTACAAATTTAGGTTTACCCATCAGTCCGCAAGAGTTTTTGGAAAAATTTCATAAATTATGCAGACCGCTATTACCTAAATGTCCAATGAAGCCAGGTTAGAAATAATGGTTGTTTGCAGTTTTCATTTTGCCTATGATATCAATAGCCCTTTTTTTTAATATTGTTTCAAATTGCACGTTTATACAGTTCAATAGATCATTAGTACTAAATTTAACATAGAATCAATCCCATATAGAAATTTACAATTATAAATTAAAACTACAAAATGTTATAATTAATTTTCTGAAGAGTTTTTTCTTACCAGATTATCTAGTATACATACATACATATGTTCGAAATTTAACAATTTGAAAGCAATCGTTCAGAAAAAGTATAATGATATTCGAACTATTATTAGAAAATATTTTGAATCATCCCGGCTATCAAAACTTATTTGAAAAAATATTAATTTTCGATGTATGTGTTTGTGTACATATTAAAGGGTTGCATTTGTATACTCGTTGGTATAGCCAAAACAAATATACCATGGTATGTACCATATAATTGTAGTATGAGCGACAGAACTAGTATAAGAGTTATTGTGTGTGCGTGCTTTTCCAAATTAAAATACAATTGAAAAAAAATAACAATTGCTTATTGTATTGCTGCTGAGCAACTGTTTGATCTGTTTTTGCTCAAAAAATACATATTGTAATACAAATATATGAAAAAAACCACTATTGAAACAAATACATGATGTGCAGATGTATGTGCGGACGTTCGTTATGTTACTTTGTGGCGCAGCCAAAGTATAGAGAGAGAAAGAGACAATTTTGCTCTGAGAGTAATTACAAATGCATGTGTTTCATCTACATGTATCATTTACTTACATATGTGTGTGCAATTTTGCTTTCATTCATTCATTCATCAGCCAATTACATTTTTTCTCAACACATCATAAGGCACTTATGGTAAAAGCAGTTTTATGTATCTTATTTGCCTTAGAAAAACAAAAAAAAAAATAAATGTGTTGTTTTCATTTGCTCATTGAGGTAGTTTAGACGAGAACAATTTTTAATCCGCACAATTTTTGTTCTTTTCCAAATTACACGAGACTAATTCATCTGGCACAAAATGTACACGTATACACAGCTTTATGTGTGTTAGTGTTTTTCGTATTCATTTAATACTTGATGTTTTCTAATTTGTGTGTGTATTGGTTTTATGCTGCTAATGCGGGGTTGTAGCTGGTTCAAAAAATATGCCAACCGCAAAACCACTCTCTTTGCCTCTCTCACCTACAAACTGGCATGTTATGCAGCACAATTATGCCCGTGTAAATCAGCGCATTGACCAACCATACAATAATTGCTTAAAAAATCAACATTTACAACTAGTAACCGATAAATAACATATTTGTTCATACCAGAACCAAAAAACAGGCAAAACTAGTGCAAACAGATGTATCTGTGCAATGCTATAGTACATATATTGTTTGTCTGAATATATTATTTGAATACATATATTTGTTTTCCTAAAACTAAGTAGTTTTTTTATATTACTAGTTGGGATATACATACACTCGAACTATGTTACATTATAGACATATATATATATATATATATATATATATATATATTAATGATCTATTAGTTTTCAATTAAAAATATACATTTTGTTATTTAAAATGCAAAATTCCTTAAATAACAAAATTTAAATTGGATTTTTTTTAAATCCATTGTTTTTGATCAAATTGCCTAATCTTTGAGCACGAAGATCAAATTAATACTTAAACCTAAAAGCCCTAATATATTAAATTTAAGGTCTTTACGACGTTTTGGGTTTTAGCTGACGATATGTATGTATGTGTAGTTTTAAAATTTTTTTATTTTTTGAAGACCTTATTTAGAATGTGTATTTGTATTGTTAAGGTTTTGAGAACAAATTTCTAAACAATGCAATTTTTAAAATTTTTTAAATGAAAAATTTCCTGCTCTGATTAAAAAAATAATATAAGTACATACATTTATTTCTACGTACATTATATAAAATTCAATTCCAAACGCAAAGTGTTTTACTTATGCCTTAAAAAAATTTTCGAGTCGAACCTCAGAATTTTCATATTTCAGGAAATAGAGTTATTATCAAAGTTAAACGTCCTTGCAATTGAATTGGTCAAACTTTTAAACGTTACTTATTTTTCTTGTTTGGTCATAACATTTCAAAATCAGTAGTGCTCTTTTGATCATTTAGGTGTATAGAATATATAATTACGTATTTTAAAGAATTAAAAAAAATAATAAATCCTAGCTATAAAGTTAATGTAATATAGACTCAAAATCTTAATGTTTCTTTATAATTTTCTACCAGATTTTTTATCTCTAAAGAGGAAGAGGGCTATACTGATTGCATATAAATTCCAATTGTTGTATGCCTTTTGAGATTTCTCTTACGATATAAATTATCTAGTTTAAATGTGTCGAATTTGTCAAGCAAAACACTTTTGATATATTAATCACATACTTATAAGTTTTAGCATATTATATAATATACAACTAAATACATACATGTACATGCATACATACATACATATATGATTTAAATGCGTATTAATATTCATACATACATATGTACATATATGTACATTCGCTATACATACATATTGTCATAAAATAACATAAAATGCTTAGTAGTTGGTTTCAGATGCTAATAAGTTTATTTTTTAATTTATACAATTTGTGTGTCAAAATAATTATTACATGCATACATACCTACTATTACGTACTACTAACGATTAAAAAATAATCAAAAATTTCCTTTGTGAGCAAAATTTCTATGAATAATACGTATTATTAAAACGCGGTTTACACAATGCATTTATGACTTGTTTTTTTAGAGTTTATGGACGAGGATTAAAGAAAAAGTCTGGCGAAAAGCTAAAAAGAAGAATTACATATCATCTGTTTTAATAAATTAACAATTTTAACAAATGATTATTAAAGTTTAATTATAACTAATTCCAGCCTTATCTAATTTGTGAGTGTAAATATTGTATGTTCTTTTCACGCACATTTTGCGTGTAGATTAGGGCTACAACCAAATTTTGACCTATCACCAATTATTATTTCTAAAACTATTTTTTTCTGCAAGAAAAGCTGATTAAAAAGGTCTATAAATAACATTAACATTATTAACTCAAATAGCGCAATAGTATGTCAATACCAATTTTTTACATTAAATAGCGTTATTATTTACTTCAATAATATTTGTACGTTTCTCACTAAATTTAAGTCATTTTATAGTAAAATCATTACATATATACATATGCATTTCCTTGTATTCAACAGATAAAAGTTTTCTTTTTGAATGTGCATTAAAATAAAAAAAGAAAAGTATTTACGAAATTTAAAATTGTATCGCGTCTTAAACTTGGTTATTGTAACAATAACTAAACTAGATGTCTAATTCAATAAAAGCGTCCCTCCTATGTTCAAAAAACCCCGTTGTGTCGGTTATCAGCTACATTTTCAATTGTTCTTTATAAATTTTAATGGTTTATAGGTCCATCTTGATCTTTGCGAAAAATTAAAAAAATATATATGCCTAATGTGCATACAACATATGTATGTATGTATGTACATACTTATGTACATACAAACATATCGTTACCTTAATATGAAAATGCCCTAACTTATTTTTTTAATCGAGTTTTAGAAGTTTATTTATCGAAATATGCAAAAAAAACTCGGTTAGAAAAAAATAATGTCAGGGCGTTTCTATATTAAGGTTACGATATATGCTTATAATTTTAAACCCAGTTGTATGTTGAATATTCATCCAAAATAATAATAATACATAATATATACATACATAAATGTGCATCCACAAATAATATTTAAGTGTGTAATTTTATATTAAAATACCAAATTTTTTTAGGAGCTGAACGTCTGTTACGTCATTTACATACAAACAAAGTACCATTTTGTTTGGCCACCAGCTCTGGCGAACCCATGGTTGAGATAAAAATAACTAATCATCAAGAAGTTTTTAAGCTATTCAATCATTTTGTATGTGGATCTACAGATCCAGATGTCAAACAGGGCAAGCCAGCTCCGGATATTTTTCTAATTGCGGCGTCGCGTTTTTCTGACAAACCTGATCCATCCAAATGTTTGGTTTTTGAAGACGCGCCGAATGGTGTTACAGCAGCTCGTAGTGCTGGTATGCAAGTCGTGATGGTACCTGATGAACGCGTGCCTTTGGAAATGTCTGCATTGGCTACTCAACGTTTAAATTCATTGGAAGAGTTTCAGCCGGAATTGTTTGGCTTGCCGCCATTTGATAAATAGATGCTATCTGAAATATTTATATTTCATTAACAAAACTAGTGTGTGCTTAATTTAGTTTACATATATGTTTAAAATCATAAAAATGTATGTAATATATATATATATATATATATATATATATATATATATATATATATATATGTATATATACATATGTACGTGTGTATGTATTTATATATACATGCATATATGTACATAAGTATGTATATTTAGATAAAACTATAAAATGCAAGCTGAGCTTACTTCAAAAGGTTTTAAAGACCATTTCTACTACGCAATAATTAAAATAAATATATTATTATTATAAATATTAACTTTTTAAAATTCTGTTAATAACATCTTGGGCATATGGTCTAGTTACTCCGTCCATACTTGTGCACCATATTCTACTAAATTTACTTTGCAGAATATGTTATATATAAATAAATAAATAATATTACATATAGTACTCTATTTTGAAAAACAATTGTTTATTCATTTCAATTCTTAATTAAATTGGTTTTCAATAATTTTATTAATTTCGATTTCCGTCTCATCAATAATAATTATATAACAAAAATTAAACATTTTAAAACCCCCGATATATCCAGAACAGATGCAAACTGACATTTTTCATATACATACATACATATAAACAGAAGCTCCTTATTTCAATATTAAACAATTATGCGTTGTTCATATTTAAATTATCTGCTCTAAATTATTTCAATAGAATTTTCTACCCGGAAAGTAGATTTCCGATCTCGACTTTCCATTATTATTAATTACAACCTAACCTGGCTTCAAATCGTTACATACGTGATCGTATCGGCAATCGTACGAAAAAAAATTAAATGATACGTCAATCGTATAAAGTGAATGGGATTTCAATACGTTCACGTATGTCATAATCCGAAAATTGTGTTTTTACGTGACGAGTTGTACGTTCACGGATGTAACGATTTGAAGCCTGGTTTAACCGATCGGATCCAAAGTTACGCCATTCTAAAAACATGAACTCTCCTACATGCATATATCTCGTGAAATAATCAGGCATGTGATGAAAGATGATTCAGATACAAAACAGATTATAAAATGTGTGATGTGTTTTTTCTTGTTTTCAATAGTTTTTCAATAATTTTGTAAAAATTTCGTTTCAGAGCTTTATTATATCGTTCATGTTTTAAGGGTATCAACCAGTACTATAAGTTCTATAAGGGTTTACTACTTTAGTCCCTATTTACACTATGCAAGTCTTATGCTAAGCTCATTAGTTTCTTAGGAGTGTGAAACGGGGGGGGGGGGGGGGGAAATAAACGTTGCTGTTCCCCTCGTCTCTCTCCCCCTGAAACTAATCAGCTTAGCAATAAGACTTGCACAGTGTGATTTGAGACATACAACGCTTTACCTAATAATATCAAAACCGAAAGAAACAATAATATATTTCGAAAATATGCTGTATATTTTGTAAAACATAATTTTTTTTTTGATATAAGGAAATTGTTTTTGTTTTTTTTTTTAAAGTATTGTCAATACTAATAAATACTACTACTACTACTTTTATCACTAGATGATAGACTAGAGGCTTTTTAAGAGTCTATAGTTTGAAATTGGCTTAAAAGTGAATCTTGAAAGCGATAGAAAATTCATCACATCTTTTCAAAACGATCGTTTTGAAATCGATCTTTTTACATCACATACTTTAATCCTAATGAATCTAAATTCACTTTGGTAAATCTTAAGCAAATGGAAAAAATTACGATTTGTTGCTAAGAATCGTACATTTTTTTTAAATAAAACAAAACTAATTGGTAGCATATTATAGTCCTTATGCCTATAAATATATTGATACACATTTGATAAAAAATAAATATTTATCTTATTTTTTTTTATTTATTTGATACATATTTGCGTAAAATAAAGGTCTGATTATGTAGGGCCAGATACCGTAGTTACAAAATTTTTAAAGTAGATATTCTTTTGTGATATACAGTTTATTATTCATTTATTTAATCTACAGAATAAATTCTAAGACTAAATTTATATATATAGGCAATTGGCTACTTTGGCCATCAGCCCTTGTTTACTATATTGTGTTCATGCGTATATGTACATATGTGTATAAGCTTATGCAGTTTAAAGTTATTTATTTATAACATATTCTACAAAGTAAATTTAGTAGAATATAGTTGCACAAGTATGGACGGAGTAACTAGAACATATGCCCAAGATGTTATTAACACAATTTTAAAAAGTTTTTGTGACTGACTATACACGGCCTATGCCTTCACATAGGAAGAAACTTTCTATAATTATTATTATATTCTGTGATTATTGAGTTTAAAGTTATTTTTCAATAAGTACAGATTTTTAAATTTATTTTTTTATTTCATCCTTAATGTAATACAAAAGCCTTTAAGGCCAAAAACGCGTATTACATAGTAATATTATTCTTGTAATGTCTGAGTAAACTAAACTCAGTTAATTAATTATAATTAATACGTACATATACATATTTTAGGTCGATTTTTTTAAATTCATAACTGAAGCTCAGACTTTCTCTAGGTCCATATAAAATTTGTTTTACTAATACCGGTTCGGACGATAGTGTGACAAAATTTGAACTACAGCTCGTTCAATTTTGATCTGACAGCCCTGATGTGAAAATCACTTCGTGTATCACCAGATTAATGCATCATTTCTATTAACGCCACTTTTTAATAGAATAAAAAAAAACTATTTGTTATTGGTAAAGGATTCCGCTACTGCTCAAGCAACTCATTAGTAGACTTCAACCCCAATTCAAAAAGTTTACAAATAAATTGTTGAAATTCGTATTAATTTTGACGCGTTAAAGAAAAATAAACTTTTAATATAGACACACACCAAGTTTTTATTTTATTTATCTTCACCAGTTATTATAGTTAAAATAAACGTTAAAAATTCATTTTCCAACTGCTTCAACTTGTTTTTGAATATCTTGCGCAGATTGATTTGTCAATGGTACCGATGTTTCTTTGCCCAAAGCTGGAAAAAATAGATTATATTTTTTAAGTTTCGTTCAATATTTATACGTCTCTTTTTCACACCATAGCGTGCCCATAAGCGCGGTTGCACTCCCGAACATTCTCTAATTAATATAGGTAATTCGGGATTAGCCTTTTTCAAAGAGGGATAGAAGCGTTCCACATATTCTCTGTAATATAACATATTTAATTTCTTATATTATGTAACTTCAAAGCGTTCCTTTGTGATTCAGTTTACCTGGCTCCTTTAGAGGCTTCGCCTGTCTGGCACAAGTGTATGCGAAGCTCTTTTAATTTAGGAGCCATTTTTGTAAATCTCGTAATTCCCACACGCATTTTGCTTGATTTTTGTGAAAATTGTTACCAATAAATATGGAAGGAATTTTCTTCTTCCGATTAAAAACAATGATCAGAGAACTGCGCCGACCGGTTGACAGCCGGCTGAGCCGAGCCGCCGAAGGCTTTATGTCAGCCGCCGCCGCCGAATTGTTCTCGGCTTAAAATCGGCTAAGATTAGCCGCCGATTGATGATTTTTTTTATATTTTACTTGTTTTTAGGTTTTCTCGCTAATCCATTCACACTTTTAAATTTTTATACAAATTAGTTATCAAATGTTCTTTCCAATTGACATACCGTCGGTTGGTTATTGGTTTGCTGCAGACATAGTGAATTAAGAATATACTGCGCCGCAAAACAACAACCACCCGACGATATGTATATCCCGCTTATAAGAAGAACGTGGCAACGCTTATTAAATCAGTTTTCCCTGAAATTTAGCTGGTAAAAATAAATCATTTATAAAAATTTTGTGAATTTATTTTGACAAAAATTTTGAAGCCGACTCAGCCGATTTTCAGCCGCCGCCGAACAATTTTTCATGAGCCGCTGCCGCCGACGAAATAGCTCGGCGCAGGTCACTGACTATGATACAATTATACAGGTAACCGCGAAGCGCCAGCTGTTTTGCTTGTTTTGTGATTTGATCTGCCAAATTGTGCTTATGTTTTACCAACACACGCGCGCAGTGCCTATTAAAACTGTACTTAATACAAACATCCCTACAAGAACGCTACCAGTCAATTGACTGCTCATTTGATCGGAAGTCATGCAGGAGATATTCATCAATGCGTAGAACAAAGTTTCTATCACATTGTTACAGGCAAAATGAAAATGTGTTGGAAACTTTTGTGTACGTGTGATGTTGCATCTCTCTCTAACCAATGAATATAACATATAGTTGAACTGCTCACTCCAGTGCTTTTTACTAATCAATGACTGATCATAATTGACAAATATATCCCCCATAATTGAGTAATCAGCAAATATACTTTTTAATTTATTTTATTTGCTTTTTTATTATAAAAAATAACTAAACTACACACGAAACTAACATTTTTAAAACAAAAAATACAAATAAACAAAAACACCAAATAACTTCGTCAGTGTCTATCCCTCTTCACGCTTTTTCATTACCAACGCACCTTGCTCTTTACAAATATCTAAAATTTTGAAAATAAATATACATATTAAATTAAACTTTGTGAATTTCTTTTATTCACTATTTTACTTATCTTTTTTAACACTTTTCACAGACAGAATGAATTGTATTACCGCCTTCTTCAACTCCTAACGCATCTTGATCTTTCCAAATATCTAAAAATTGAAAAAGAAACGAATACATACATATATGCATATGTATGAATATTTTTAATTAAACTATAAAATTTCTTTTGTACATTATTGTTTTTATCTTACTTTTTCAGAAACACCATAATTTTTTTTTTCACTTTTATACATTTTAATTTTACAAACCGAACGAACTATAAATTATTTTCAGTAAAATTCAACATTTTAAAAATTTTGACATGTGTACATTAGACATTCAACTCTAGCATATATGTTAGAGTAGAGCAACTATAATAACTGTTGAATTGAATGTAAAATTGTTGCAAATGTGTTAGTAAAAAAATGTTGTTTGTGTTAGTTTCAGTCATTCATTTCTTGTAGGGATGCTTTGCAAAGCCAAGAGAAAACGCAAGTACATGTATATTGTTTTTCTCTCTTGTCAATCACAAAACAGCAATAAAAATCACTGTTGTTTTATTTGTTGTAGATTCGCGGCTACCTGTATTATTGTATCATGCAACAAACTTTGTAATTGAGAGAAATGTCAAAATTCAGCTGTTTTATTAGTACTGTGAAAATAGATTCTGTTATCACAAATGAGATTATATTAAGCAGATGCAACAACCCTAAAACCGCAAATAACTTTTCTCATATTTTTGTTCTTACTTTCCGTTTAAATCAGAGTACTAAATTTTTTTTAAATTTTTCATCTTTTCAACTGCTATACATGTGTTTATAATCAATTTGCACGTGTTTTTTATAGCTGGTTTCGCAATTGTACCAAGAATAATTTATAAAAGACCAAGTTACATCCTGCTAATCATTTCAATTATAAAGAGTTTATAAGTAAAAGTACTATAGTGTTGTGCCTAGAGCCCGACTTAAATATATTTAATATACATATTTCCAAGTGAGAATATTTTCATGTTCAAACTCAATGTTTTATTTGTGTTTTTTTATTATGGAAAAAAGTCATTCAACATAAAAACATATCGGTGATAAATGTTTAAATTGTAAAATTTATTTTGTGGGAAACTAGTACTAAATAAAATTAAACCCGATATCAAATCGGAGTTCATCCATAATTTATACATAAAACATAACCATCAAAAGACCCATAAAAACGATCACTATATGATTCTATTATAGTAAGTCATCGAATGATATAAGAAATTTAGGAAGCAAAATCAAATTAAATAAAACTTGAACATAATAAAAAAAAAAAAAAAATACTGCAAATTAGTGTTTTTCTTCATCAGTTGGATCACAATCGGCGCAATGCCAAGAGTAGCCTCTAATTTTAGGAGTCTTTTTAAGAGGCGGATCTAAGCAAGTAAAATGATAATGTTTGCGACATTCATCGCACGTAACGACATTCGATGTGGTACCAGTCTCGTTACAAACACAACATGAAAGTATCTGATTGACATTTTGAGAAGTGGTTCTTGAACGTGACGCTGATCCTACTAATCCACTATGTCCTAGGCATTTACGTGGTGGCACTGATTTGCGAGGACTGCTTTTGCGTGGTGAGGGAGTATATTTCGCAGGCATATTTGCTAACACTGGTGAATTTGTTAAACTCGTACTTGTGATTGAACGACGAGGCGTTACATTTGTTTTAGATATCGAGGGTGTCTCCTCAGTAAAATTTGAAACTGCGATATCTTCGACTGTTTCCGCAGAATCAGGTCGCGATGCTTCGTCGGCTGAACGTACCATATCTGCTGACACATAGAAAAACCGAGCCTCCGGTGTAACTTCACCTGGTAGTGGCAATGTTTTAAATTTGATTTTAATTTTCGGTATACCTGCCATGGTATCATTTGGAGCTTCCAGATCATGTTGTTTCTTTTTACGTTTGCGCTTGTGTTCTCTGCTCGCAGATTTTTCCGTGTCCGACGATAAATTGTATTTACTTTTATGCTTATCTTTTCTTTTTTGTTTGCGGGCTTGTTTTGAATTATCTTTTACTCCGTCCAACACAGAATTCGAATTGATATTATTCGTAGTTGCAGTGTTAGTTGTAGTTAAGTTACTTTGCAAAGCCAACGGGTCTGTTTGATCTGTTGCAACAGGTAATGGCGTTGATGATTTAGAATTTAGTATTATATGTAGTTCTTCATTATTTGATAATGATGGCTGCATTGAAAAAGTATCTATAATTTAAAATTAAACAATAAGATTCAATTTTTATTTATTCTCTAAAAATTTAAAAATTAAAAAGGAAACTCAAGACACGAGATCTCATGGCAATATTTCTTGGCAATGCAATGCTTTTTAAATTGGTCCTTCAATTTGCTTATATGGGAGAATATATGCTTTTTATTTTACGTGCTATATGTAGCAGCGAAAGACACCATTTATTTTATTAGTGAATAATTTTAAATTTTTTAGGTATCCAAATAACTACATCTACTTATATTATATTTTTTGTTAAATATACTTACTATTTTTGTTTGGTAAATTTTGAAATATATACACTGTTTGTTTTAAGGAAATCTTGAGTCAACCCAGGCATCTTGCTAGTTTCTTGAAATTGCTTGAACAAATTTTATATAGGAATCTTGAGACATGCAAATGGATTGAAATGAAATATTAAAACGGCTGGAACTGTTAACAAATTTTTAATTTAAATGTCAAGTTTGTATACACATACATACTCCCTCCATTATATGGAAAAGTTAAGAATTTTATCAACAGTCTAAGAATGAAATTTCTACTTTTGACGAATTAGCGAAATATGGACAATATATATCTTCCAAAAGAACACTCAACATTTGCTCGTTCAGATTTTCGCCACGACAAAAAAAAAAAGCTTGAAGGAAATCAAATTTAATAGAAATTTCCTATTTTAGGCTTCAAATATTCTAGCAGTTATAATTATTTTTTTCTTCTAATTTTGTGGTTACATATTATTTTTACAGCAGTAATTTTTTCAATTTGTTGCATATTTTAAATGCACATTTGGAACTCACCTTCAAAAATGTTTTTTGTATTGTGCGGTGTCGCCTTCGTTGATTCAATACGCAGATTCCCAAGGTGTTTTTCTTGCTGCATCGCTGATTTAGAATAATTTAAACTTAATTTTGATTTCTTACTTAATTTCGGAGAAATATGACTACTTGAACTTGATTTTTGAAAACTGTCCACTTTTATGGATACTTCGTTGACAGTGCTCGGTAAGGACTTGTTTAGGTTTAATTTTTTAGCAGCACTGGTTGGGCCTAGTGCGGATGTGCTAGGCGAAGTCGTTAATGAGACAATGTCAAAGGAACGTCTTTTTGTTGGTCCTGGCCGTGAATCGAACGTCGTTGCAATTGAATTCTTCATCAGATCATCGGTGTTCTGATATTTTACCGGTACAATAATACCGTCTTTATTAAAACGGGTGCGAGATTTTCGGGGACCTTTGGGAAGATCCGAAATGCTATCTGACTGATCGGATTTGTCACACTCAGAACACTGCCATCCATATAGTTTTGATTTTTTGGGATGTCTAGTAAGAGGCGGATTTAAACACCCTAGATGGTAATACAATTTGCAAGTATCACACTTGGCTAAAAGATGTTGGTCATTGGATCTTTTACATATACCGCAATTGTGTGTCTCTACGGAAATTAGAGGTGACTTTGTGGCGTTGTTGTTAATAGCGTAGAGTAGACTGCAAGTTGATGATGAGTGTATGTCAGAAAAAGATGGAGAATTCTTAACATGTGTACTTAGGAGACGATTTGAGTCACCTTTTGTATTCGGGTGCCCCAAATGAGCTAAAGGAAATCCAACACCCATTTTAAGAGCGGCTGCTGTAGGTACACTTATTGGTCTAGCTGGCGGTGTATTGGCTTTGAAATTATCCTGTTGCACCGGTCTGCCTATATTTACAGGATTTATTAGGTTTTTGTTGGGACATAAAGCGGTTATATGTGTTTGAAGTTGTGATATTGAATTAAGAAGAGACTCATGTTTTTCTTTATCTTCCCGATTCCTATCTAAAAGCGAGTC
Source organism: Tachina grossa (assembly GCA_949987645.1). Lineage (NCBI taxonomy): Eukaryota > Metazoa > Arthropoda > Insecta > Diptera > Tachinidae > Tachina > Tachina grossa. The sequence continues at coordinate 36,864,857 of OX465275.1, forward strand.
ATATTCCGTTCTCAGGACGTCTTGTTCTTTCGTTAGCGTAGTGTTGCGAGTCATCATCGATGCAAGTTGCTCTTTCAACTCTTTTGCTCGTGATATACGATCAAGATAATAAGCTACAAATTCTACACTAAATGCTGGAGCTATATGCCACTTCTTTCGTATATCAGTTATTGCGGCGACTTGAACTTCTTGCCGCTCGAGTAGATCAACATCGACATCCATAATATTGGCTTTTGACAAAAGTCGCCGACAGGCAGAAGCAGAAGTTGTTAATAATCTGGACATTTTTTGTGTTGGAACCCAAGGCTCCGGCCGTGCTTGTTTGTGAGCTGCATATTTTAGTTGATATTTTTGAAGTTTACGATTTATACGCATTTGAGCTGGACAAGGATCATCCATTTTGTGCAATTGTTTTTCTTGATTCTTTTGCTCCATGTGAAGACGGAATGTATGATAGTTTCGTTTACGTTTTCGAATTAGCTCCTTCTCGGAATGTACTTTACAATGAGCATAGAAAGGGTCTGCAGCATCAGTGTCCTCATGATGGGCTTCCGTCAAAAGGCCGGCAGCTTGTGCACAAGTTACGTGGAAAAAAGTTTTGCACATTCCAGCATCACATCCTATACATACCCCTGTGCGTGAAAATCTGGAATTTTCACACAGACTACATACTTTAGCTCCCCACTTGCTATACTGCATTTCAAAAAGAGTGACATTTGACAATTGATCAACCTCACCAAATGCAACACCAGGCACATAAAGCGCGCACACTAAATGAACCCATTTGCCAACATCCGTCTCTTTGTATATGCCACCCGTATTTGGACATAATTCACAGGATGGTTCTGAAACACCTGCTCGGCAAGCTTCACAGAACCATGGCTCCGTGGAGCAAGTCGAATTTGTACTAGATATGCTATTGTTATCACTGACTCCATAGCACCCTTCGTGTACTGATACCCCGCAGCCATCACATTCGACAATTTCATTGCTGTCATCGCTGCGGTCACCCAAACAAACACAACAAATGGGTTTTGTGGGCACTTTGGGTTTATTATCAGGTTTACTATCGAACTTTTTTAACAACTCTTCTAAATTGTCACCACCATTTGTTACCTCTGGCGTTTTGGTAGTTTTATTTTTATTATCCACCCCAGTTTCTTCACTGGCTTCTGCCAACAACTGTTTCAACTGCAGCGTAGAGTCCTCTGATCCCTTGTCGGAACCATCTTCCTCATCGTCGTCGTCATTCGATGAAGTAGCTGAAGAATTGTAATCGCCTTCCTCATCATCGTCATCCTTCGAGTTGTCAGAATCGAAATCATCAATACGAAAATCACTGTCTGATGAACTTTCTCCCAAATCGAAATCAAGCAACGCTTGTGTGGTCATTTTCGGTTGTCTCTGGCGTTTAAACGGTGCCATCATTATTTCAATTCAAATACACTTTATATCAAACTTAATTCATTTAAAATTTACAATAATTATTTTTTGTACAATATATAATTTTTTTTGCAAGACACGGCGAAAAAAATGTATGCAAGCTGAAAAACGCTTCTTCTTTTACAAAGTGACAAATGAACATTTACTATAAAATGCTTGCACAAAAACAAGAAACCGGTGGTGGTCGGTTCTACACAAAAGAGTGGAACTGCGAAAGATTGCGAATACAATAAAAACAGCTGTCTTTCAGCCAGAGAACGAAGGCGACGAAAAATAGTCAGCGGCGTCGGCTGAGCACAAAATGAACCGGCTGCGGCTAAAAATCGGATTTAGTCGGCTTGTCATATCGTATCAGATATGTCCGATGAATTTTTATTTGAAATATAGAAAATGGGGGATTTAATATTCTTTTGAGATATGCTCACGAATTATATTCACCTTAACTTATATTTACACACTTTATATGTTTGACACATCTTAAGCACCCCATACACGTTTCAATTCAATTGTGAATTGAGTCTTTCAATTGAATTGATTCTTGGCCACACACTTCATAAACTGAATTGAAAGATTTTCATTCAACTGTCAAACTTATATTTTTTCACAATTAAAAATTAAAACTTTTATTGCATTTATTCATTAATTTTAATATTTTTATTTAGAATTCAATGAAATTAAATACAATTTTAAAAATACATAAATTTTTCTATACAAAATAAAGCTACAAACATAAGTTTTGACAGCTAATCAAAAGACTCGAACACACACAGCACAATCGAATTGAAAGATTTACTAGTCAACATGAAAAATCAAAATCTTTTGATTTTTCTTCAACCAACTCGACAACTGCCAAACTAATCAATTGACAAGTCCATACACGCTTTGATTTGGACAACAACCGACTCAATTGAAAATTGAATTGAATCGTGTATGGGCTGCTTTAGAATGACGAGTGTAATATATACCGGAATGACCTAGAAATGCTATGAATCACTGATACCAGCATTGCCCATTTAGCACACTAGTTTTTTGGCTTTTTAAATTTTAAAGTTGTATATCATAGCCGGCCAAAGTGGCCCCAGAGTACTGAACTTTAATCGGCTTCCTATAGAAATGAATACACATACACGAATACACTGCTGTATAGTGGAATTTCATGAAGTCGGAAAATAGTCGGCTCAATTTTTAGCCGAAAGCAGCCGCTTGCAAATAAACTGACGGCGGCCTAGCCGCGGCTGTAAACTGGTCAGCCTCGTTCTCTGTTTTCATCTGGCTTAAGAAAATGAAAGCAAAGAGAATGCATGTTACAAATAATAAACAAATCGTGGCATGATAATAGGAATAGATTTTACTTTATTTTCAACAAAAAAGTAGATTAATGCAAGACTTGAACTAAATACGAATTTAAATATAACACAAAGTGAAAATATTTGTTCTTAGAGCTTCAAGAATAATTCTATGACGCTATGTTTGCGTTCTGAAGAATATGAATAGGTTGAAATTATATAGCTGACGACGTGTCTCCGAGTTTGGGTTACGTATATGTATTTGAGTTTCGCAAATCTTACCCCTAAAGCTTATATACAAAATCCTATTTGGTAAAAATGAGCATGGATGAAAAATTGAAGTATTCTTTAAGAAATGAATTAGTCGATAACCACTCTCTATGGAGCCGGTAAAATTAATGATAATTACACGTAATATGTAATAAAAATAATATTTATGTGTTTTTAGTTATGAAAAGAAAGTATGGTTTATAACACTCATCACAGGCACTTGCATGTTGTATTCAACACGCACTACGATGCCTTTGTTGGTACCGACAGTAGCAGCTGAAATGAAATGGAGTAAAACGGACTCTGGTACGGTATTAAGCTCATTTTTCTGGGGGTATACGTTAACACAAGTGAGTATAATAATTTATATTCTATAAAATTCGAATACATACGCTGAAAAGAATACATAATTTGTGAAAGTAAGCACATAGGGCGTCTTCGTAAATGAATTGCTAAATAGAGTTGAGTTTTAAAGTGTTTCTGTTGGTATTTTTCATTAAATTTTTCTTTTCAGGTAGTTGGGGGCTATTTCAGTGATCGTTTTGGTGGACAAAGAGTAATCTTATTTGCAGCACTTGGTTGGTCAATCATGACATTTCTGATGCCAAATATGATTTGGTGGGCACCGAATGCAAAAAGCTATTCCATTCCTTTTATTGTTACTATAAGAATATTTAATGGGGCCTTTCAAGGTCTCCATTTTCCTAGTATGATTAGTTTAACAAGTCAGGTAAGTAATATAGATACAAACAGTAAAATTAAACCAATTACACCATAAAATTATCTGTGCGTTGTAGAATCTCTGCTTAAATGAACGCACAAGTTTCTTTGGTCTTTTAACATCCGGCTCGGCAATGGGTACCTTGCTGACAGGAATATTGGGATCATTTGTGCTGGACTATTTTGGTTGGTCATATGTTTTTCGTATTATTGGTTTTATGGGCATAGCTTGGGCACTAACATTACGATATTATGCCATGGCAGGCGAACGCAACCGTATAATTAACGTCTCATTACCATCCCGTTTGTGTGTGAATAAATCAAGCACTGATACAGTGCCGTGGCTAAAATATTTTAGCAAACTATCATTTTGGGCTTGTGTTTTAACACATGCCTGTGAAATGAATTGCTTTTTCGTTTTGCTGTCATGGTTACCCACCTATTTCCATGATGGCTTTCCGCACGCCAAAGGCTGGGTAGTAAACATGATACCATGGTTAGCACTACCACCAAGCACATTCTTCGCAAAATATCTCACCGGCAGATTACTGGCCAGAGAATGGTCAACATCATCCGTACGGAAAATAATTCAAAGTTGTTGCTTTTTATCACAAAATTTGGCATTGTTTATAATGAGTCGCACTAACGACTTTCATACTGCACTAGTATGTATGACTATAATTATAGGTATGTTTATTTATGGATTCATTTATTTTTCTTTTTACTTCTATTTACATTTTATATTGTTAATTTCAGGTGGTACTGGTTTTCATAATAATGCTGTTACAGTAAATCCTCAAGATTTGGCACCGTCGCATTCCGGAAGTGTTTTCGGTTTAATGAATACTGTAGGAGCTATACCAGGGTTTTTGGGAGTGTACTTGGCTGGTCATATCTTGGAACTAACACAAAGTTGGCCAATGGTTTTTAGCGCGGCTGCTGGTATTAATCTCGTAGGATGGATAATATTTGTAGTATTTGGTTCCGCAGAGGCAATAGTGTAACGTTATCTTACATCAAGTTTTTCTATAAAAACCCAGCACAATTTTTTAAAATAATATTAATTAGTACAGTATTTAAATTAATAGTTTTTATCATAAACTAATTTTAAATGGCTGATATTTCTATTCATGATTTCTTTCTCATACCCTCTTCACTAATTTTAGTTCATAAGTAGAAACTATAAAAAAATTAATTTATGTTTAAAATAAAAATCCGTATATTGAAATTTTTTTTTCTTATATAATTGTCTTTGACATGTAAGGTCCATTCAACTCATATCCCATTTTACGGTAATAATTTCTGGTGCCGACACCAGAAATAACAGCCAATTTTGTGCTGCCATGTTCCTCGCGTGCAATTCTTTCTGCCTCTTCCATAAGTAGCATGCCAAATCCCTGAAACGTTTATGAAACATTCGTGTGAAAACGTATATAATTAGTACACTATTTACCTGATGTTGAAATTTGGTAGGATCTCTAGCATTAACTGGTACCACTGAACCATACACATGTAACTCTCTGACAATAGAACATTGCCCATTCTTAAGTTCCGGTCTAAATGTTTCCGGAGAGCATTTACGTAATCGTAGAAGTCCTACTAAAATATCTTGAGCTGGGTCTTCATAAGAAAGAAAAGTTTCCCAGCCGCCATTAGCGACATAATCCCTACGTATTAGTTCAATTTCATAAGGTCGCACTTTATTATGTATCTCTTGTATCCCAACTTCTCTTGTGCGTACGTCACGACACTCGGTGCCCAAATCCTTCATTCGCGCTAATGCTAGTTCACGCAAGTTGCCATGCTCAACACCGGAACTGAAATATGTAATATATTTATTTTAGTCTTAATAATATATAGCATACAAGGCTTTAGTACCTAACGAGTGGCATCGGTATATCACGTTGAACGCGATATACACGAGTCCATGGTGGTACCAATGCTAATATTTTGGCCACCAAATCCACCAACATAGAAGGCGGATATGACTTGTAACGCCCGGTCTTCCATAATTCATACAAACCAGTGCCTCGTATAACTAAAGTTGGGTATATTTTTAAACCATCCGATCGAAAAGCTGGGTTTTCAAAATATTCCTAAGCGAAAGAAAACGCTCAAGAAGTTATTCGTAATACATATGTATATCAAGAATATTGAAACTACTTACAATAAATTGCTCAATATCCCGTTCAAAATCAACATTTGGCAAATCAGGCATCATATGAGTTACGATTTTATAGCCTGCATCTTTACCTAAGTGAAAGCTTTCACACACCGCTTTCACAGTATGACCTCTGTTTGTATCTCTTGCTACGTCTTCGTACACTGATTGTACACCAATTTCTAAGCGCGTGCATCCATAAGATAACATATCGGATATGTGACGTTTAAGACAATAATCAGGCCTAGTTTCAATAGTTATACCAATGCATTTTGTGCGAGATTTCTCTGAGTAACGTACAGCTTCTGCTACATTAGCACTGGTGTGGCCAGATAAGGCATCATGAAGATTACGTATAAAGTAGTCACGGTATTCTTCCGGCAAACACATGAATGTACCACCCATAACAATGAACTCAACTTTGTCCACCGAATGGCCCAGCTGCTTCAACTGTTCGACACGATGGCGTGTCTGCAAAAATGGATTATATCGTGCCCTTATGGCACGCATGGATGTAGGCTCATATCCCGTATAAGATTGTGTGGAATACTCAAAATCACTATCTGGACCACCCGGGCAATATACGCATATATTACCAGTCATATTGATGTGAGGGCAACGATGGGGTTTGCACATTACAGCTACGACAGCTATCTGAGTGTCGAAAATAATTACACATATGTATATAATTGATTTATATCCATATTTTTAAACTTACTCCACTTGCAGTTCTGATGGGCTTAGCCCTTAATTTTGGCAAAAGGATTTTTTTGGCATCTTGCGGCACTGCGGCAATAATGTCAACTAACCTCGGCGAACTCTCCAAGCCATATTTAGATGATATTCTCGATTTCATGCGATTGAGATTCACGTCTTTCTTTTCATCGTGGGCTTGTAAAAGCTCTTGAATGATTTCACCAATAACAATTACCTGTCGTTCTTCACGACTCAAGCCAACAGCTATTATAATTGATTTATTAGGTTTTCTCGTAATATATTTTTAGATAAACTTACCCAGTTTCTTTTTCTGCTTCATTTTTTTAAAGTCGCAGATGCTTTTTTCTGCTATTTTATTTTTTTTTCAATACACGTGAAATGTTTGGTTTCAGTTTTGTGATTTTGTTTTGACCAAGGCCGACAACGTAATTATACAAAGTAGTCGTACATTTTCAGCAATAGTGTCACAGAATACACAGAAGTGAAGAAAGTGACAGGTAAAAAAGCTCCAATCAGGTTTTTGTTAAAATTCGTGGAAAAAAGAGAAAAGCATAGTGTATTTGATACTGTAGTGTATTTCTACTTACCAATTAACACAGGTAATAAAAATTTATTGCACTAGAAAGACGTAGCAAAACAAAAACGACGACAAAATTTGAGGGAAAACGAGACAAACAGAAAAATACCCATATCTTCCGTCTCGTGACACTTCTGTATGCTTTGTGATAGTGTTGAGAAGACAGTTGTTTATTATAACCAAGGCGAATTGTGAATTCGCCAAAAAAAAAAAACACAGTGTGATCGCATGTATAAGATCATAGCGAATTAATACATATAATTTGAGTAATAATTACAACAACATGCATAAAATATTGCTGTAGAATAATTTTTATTTGTATGTTGATAGTTTGGGTTAAGATTTCATGCAATATTACTTCGGTTTTGGTGGATGGGGTAAAGTCAGCTGAAGTGATAATGCTTCATGGTGCTGAAACGCATTATGTAATAGGAATATCAAGATATACACACTACGTATCACGATAAGTAGCAAGAAAAATCTGCTGTTGGACTGCGACTATTTTATCGTCATGTTTTTTGGGCCTCAGCGATAATGGCTGTTTTTTGAAGCACCTTGTTTGTAAATTTCAACAGCTGACGTATAAAGAAAGGGAATAATTTTGTTGACATTAGGTCTGTCTGCGTACTTTTCTAGTAGCAAATACTCAGTAAGTTTTTTTCGGAGAGTAAGACCAATTTTACTCTGTCGGCTGAAAATATCTCAAAAAGTACGCAGACGGTATCCAGTAAAATCTTGCAAGAAAACAGTTGATCGGTGTGTAAACAATTGAAATAACAAAGCAAAAGAATTTTAGCATATGTATGTGTACGCATATATAGCATATGTGTACGCCATCTCCAATCCACTTGCGCCACGGCCGCACTGTATATTTGGACGTTTCTAGCATGAAATAAAATATTTATTATAATTTATTATAAACGTTAAAAATCAACACAATTCTAATTACTTACCTCTGCCATTGTTAAATTTCAATTTTTATTTTCATTTCACAAAAATTATTTCATTCAAATAAGGTCTGTCTGCGTACACACATTTTGCATCATTTTGTGCAAAATGTTGCAAAATCTTGCAAAATGTTGTCTGCGTACTCCAAATCTCTTGCAGCGAGAGATCCACAAAGAGAATTTTTTGACAGTTGGAAGTTAGAGAACTTGCAAAATGTTGCTGGAGAAATTTCCGCTTGCAAGATTTTGCAACTAGTTTGAACAGCTGTTTTTATTTACTATTTGAATGAAATAATTTTTGTGAAATGAAAATAAAAATTGAAATTTAACAATGGCAGAGGTAAGTAATTAGAATTGTGTTGATTTTTAACGTTTATAATAAATTATAATAAATAAACATTTTATTTCATGCTAGAAACGTCCAAATATACAGTGCGACCGTGGCGCAAGTGGATTGGAGATGGCGTACACATATGCTATATATGCGTACACATACATATGCTAAAATTCTTTTGCTTTGTTATTTCAATTGTTTACACACCGATCAGCTGTTTTCTTGCAAGATTTCACTGGATACTGTCTGCGTACTTTTTGAGATATTTTCAGCCGACAGAGTAAAATTGGTCTTACTCTCCCAAAAAAAATTTACTGAGTATTTGCTACTGGAAAAGTACCCAGACAGACCTATAGTAAATAAAAACAGCTGTTCAAACTAGTTGCAAAATCTTGCAAGCGGAAATTTCTCCAGCAACATTTTGCAAGTTCTCTAACTTCCAACTGTCAAAAAATTCTCTTTGTGGATCTCTCGCTGCAAGAGATTTGGAGTACGCAGACAACATTTTGCAAGATTTTGCAACATTTTGCACAAAATGATGCAAAATATGTGTACGCAGACAGACCTATTAAATTTTGATCAAAAATTATAAACTTAAGTAAATTCGGATTTACAAGGTTTATAAATAGAATAAAAATGGCATCGTGTATGTCAGAAAAACAATTACAGCAAAATGAGAATGAACTAATGGACACAACTGATGAGGAAGATGATGGAATGAAAAATTCGGATGTTAATGAAGATCCAGACGATACGCAAATGCGACAACTTTCTGAAGAAACGTTTAACTTTCCGGTAAATATACCGCATTAGGATATAAACAATACTATTATTTTGAATTTTCCACTATAGAACAGTAGCACATGCTGGGTTTGTAATGGTTACTATGGGCCAAACTTCGGTGAACCCTTGTGTGGCACTTGTCATGCTTTTCTATATAATACAGAACCAGCTGAAGAGTTTCAAACCACCATATCCGACGATGAAGATTCTGGTAATGATGAGCCACCCTTTAAAGACAAAACGGAAGAAAATTATGACGATGATGAGCCTGAGGACGAAGTAGATGAAGTTGAAGAGGATAGAGATGTTAACGATGTAGAAGATGTAGATGAAGTAGAGCTAGAAGTGGATAACGACATGATTGAATTGGCACCAGTCGAGGAGGGTGTAAACTTGGATAATGGTAATGCTGAAAGGCTGCTGCCGCCAGCTTTGCCACTTGAAAGACCAAGACCTTCTGGACTGCGATCTTTGCCTCAGCTTATGGAACTTTTGAGTGAAGCTCGAGCAAATGCCTCTGAAATGGCTGTTGGATCTGTAGCTTTGTCTGTTAGACCAAATAATATATTATCTCTCCCGGTCGAGATTATGGTAATTATCTTTTCTTATTTGGATGATATGTCCATGTGGAAGGCTAGCGAAGTTTGCAAACAGTGGCATAATATTATTGCCCAAAATACATCTCAACAAATGTGGCGTAAATATTTTAAGGAACGATGGCCACTTTTTCAAAGTTTAGTTGAAGTTCAAGATTGGATGAAACTGTATGGATCATTGATGTCGTCTTGCTTTTGTCGTACTTGCCTTTTGCAAATGGCTCTTAAAACTCCACCGCGTTGTAGACAAAACGCTATACGGGCAAATTTTCTACGTAATGATTTTCGCTTATTGAATAGTTATGCCACTGAAGGCATAGAGGCTATACCTTTGGATAAGCAGAACACGTACTGGCAAGCCAGTATTTTGGGTCCACCTGGTAGTCCTTATGAGGGTGGTAAATTCTTCATTTTTATTTTCTTTCCAGAAAGGTGAGATAAAAAGTACAAGTGCCGCTGAAATACTTAATCGATAAAACTATTTCGTTTTTTTCTTCTTAGGTATCCAATGATACCACCTACAGTACGCTTTTTAACAAAAATCCTACATCCAAATGTTTCTCGTCATGGTGATGTAGGCATTGACATATTCCAGCATAACTGGTCTTTGGCGTTAAATGTTTCGAAGGTTTTGCTCTCTGTGCAAAGTTTATTGACTGATCCTTATACAGAGGTAATTATTATCTAATTTCAGATATTTTGAATAATCATAAAATTCTTTCAAAAAAGATTTGCATGGAACCTGATTTGGGCTATATGTATGAACATAATCGTGGCCGTTTTGAATCATTAGCCAGATCCTGGACTTGGAAATATGCAATGTTTGAGTTAATGCCTCCACGTTAATTTAACCTTAAAAACATTTTATTTGGATCATTGCTTTTTTGTTCGTTTGTTTTTACATACATATTTCATTACTTCGTATATTTTAAGTTTTTTTAAAGTACAATTTTTATTATATCTCTATCTATAATATCAAGAACAGATTCCTATCATACTTTTTATTTTCAATGAAATGCAAACCACACTAACACGATAAGTTACTACAATATTAGTATGTATTATAAATATTGAACCATTATTTCATGTATATGTTAAGTTTTCACTTTATTTTAAGCTGTGCCATTTCTTTCGTTTGGATTACGATTACAATATTTTCATTTGCTTATTTCTCTTCATTCATTGTTCGAAATAAAACAATCATATAATAAATATTTGAAGTAGCATTAAATACAATTAAAACATAATTAATACTTAAAAGTTTTGCACAATAATATCTCAAATATATTAAATAAACTTAAATATATTGTTACGTTTTTCTCTCTATAAAAACGCTTTTCCGTAGATCCGTAGATTTGCAAATGAATACAAGAGCCGAATGTAGTAATTAGGGTTAAGAATGATACAAGTTTTATTTACAAATACACTTATACTAAATTACTCAAGAGCTTAAATACACTAATACAACTTAAACTACAAAATTACACACAGATATTCACAACTGGTTACCACTACGCCTTCCTCGCTATAGTTTACGCACGTCTCTTAGCTGGCTGCGCAAGTAATCACGTGACACCTCTCTGTCTGCTGCTCGTCACTTACGAGACTCACTCTGCTGTCACTCACAGTTGATACACCAATACCTCTTTGTCTGCTGCTCATCACACACGGCACTCATTCTGCCGAAACTTACAGTTGATACACCAATAAAGACGCACTGGCTTTACTTACACCCTTATACACGTCTTTTCGCTGCGCTGTTCCCTTTACTCCAGTCGACACGATAGACTCCACAATAATCTCAATTCCACGACAGACTATTATTAATTCACAACTTAATTATCAACTGACTTGTTTACTTGCAAATGACTGACTTGTTCGCGACTAACTTATTCGTAACTGACTCACAACTGCAACTAACTAACTCATTGGCTGCGTCACCGCTTTTTATACTCCACACAAATATCACCAGAAGTTTCAAGCAATGTCTAGACGATCACTATCATCTTATATGCTGCCTAATTAAGTTCATGTGGTAACTATGTACATACATGTGTATATGCGTACGTGTGTACATCATTAACTAAGCAATACACGGTGGTTGTTTATCTTTTGCTTTTTTTTTGAATTGGCATGTATGTATGTGTGTAAATATGTGAATCTTCTTAATAAGCAGACGCTTTTTGTTGTTGTTGCTTTTGCTTGTTTACGTTTAATCAAGCTAGGCATGCTTATTTAGTTGTTGGCTACTATTCTAGACTATTCTTTGCTTTGACCCTGTAGGAATATTTTCGCGTAGCACTTACATTAACCCTGTTGTAATATTTTTGTGTAATGCTGCTTAATCTTGTCGACGGCCATTTTCGTAACACTGCCGCCCACTTAAGTTATTCGTCCCGAATAGGCACATCATCGCCTTTTCTTTCTTCGTTTTCTATACGCCTTGTAGTTACGCTCGAGACGACTACCTCTTCCATATTTTTAGGCTTTAGTTCTGGCGCTGCCTCGTTTCTCAACTGGAACTTGTATTGCCATACGCTGGAGGTGACTACTTCGTTTACATTTGTGGCCCCTGGTACTGACTCTGCTTCCTGTTTCCAATACAGCTTGCCTTGCCTTGCGCTGAAGATGACAAGTTCTTCCACATTTGCAGCCCATGGTACTGAATCTGCCTGGTATTTCTACTACAGCTTGCCTTGCCGTACGCTGTAGATGACAACTTCCACATTTATGGCCTTTGGCTCTGACTCTACCTTGTCCCTTGACTAGAGCTTGCCTTACCATTCTACATTTATGGCCCTTGGCTCTGACTCTACCTTGTCCCTTAACTAGAGCTTGCCTTACAATTCCACATTTATGGCTTTTGGCTCCGACTCTTCCTTGTACCTTGACTAGAGCTTGCCTTACCACACGCTTTAGGCTCCGTATAGAAGTTGTATTTTTCTTCCTGACTGCTTTTATGCTATGCACTTTGTATACTGTAGCAGTTTCTTTACCCTGAGCAAGCGAGACCATTTCACCCATAGCTTGTTCCGCTGTTTCACAGACCACCACATCTTCTACGTCACTAGCTTCATTTTCTTTGCTGGAAACTTCTGGCTCACGTCCAACTTGTTGACACTGTTCACTGCTAATTTCATCTTCTGCCTTCAGTCTTTGGTCAACGTTTTCCTCTGTGCCAGAAACGTCTTTGTCTGAATTACTGATTTGTATTTCTTCACCATCTGCTTGTCTGTTTACGGGTTCAGCAATTTCTTGAACATTCTCATTTCTGGGTCTAGGGGGTTCTTGAACGTTAGTCACAATTTTCACTTTCCATTTGTCAAGTATATCGTTTGTGGCCCCTTCAGCTAGAACTCTCTCGTTGTTGGCTTTAGAAGTTTCTTGAAAATCAGCCTTCATATCTCTAGAAGACTCCTGAATTTCAGCATTCATTTCATTGTTTGCTCTAGAAGTTTCTTGAAGCATTGTTTCTATTTTCTCATTGTTTGCCTCCATTTTACTCATCATAGCAGCAAACATTGTACCGATGTCTGTACTGGTTGCTGCTGCACGAGTACATACCTCAATTTCTTCTTTTTCATCGAACTCATAGCTTTCTATATCGATGTTGCGCCACTGGCACTCCTGCAGTAGTCTCTCCTGTAGTTGTACTTTATTACCATTTGTCGACAGTTTCCGCTTATTCAACTCTTCCTTGAGTTGCTCCACATTAAGCTCTTCAAATTTAATTTTTCCTCAAAAACTAATTTACTACGTTTAGCCTTTTCAAACGTGTGTGGTTTTATTCACGTTTAACCTTTTCAAACGTGTGAGATTCTCCTTTTCGTATCACTCTTACTTTACGTTTAACCCTTTTTTTTAAACGTACCGCTTGTATTTGCAAATCCCACTTCTGACACCAAATGTTTCGTTTTTCTCTCTATAAAAACGCTTTTCCGTAGATCCGAAGATTTGCAAATGAATACAAGAGCTTAAATACACTAATACAACTTAAACTAATAAATTTCACACAGATATTCACAACTGGTTACCACTACGCCTTCCTCGCTGTAGTTTACACACGTCTGTTAAGGCTCAGTTAGCCGACTGTAATGTAATGTAACTGTAACGTAGAAAACAGCTGATCGACATTTTTATATGAAAAGTATGTTACGTTACATTACATCTCTATAACCATTTTCATTACTTTTCACATAACAATATCGATCAGCTGTTTTCTACTGTTGCAGTTACTTTACATTACAGTCGGCTAACTGAGCCTTAAAAGAATATTTACATTTTGCTAATGAGGATTTTTGGTTTATTTTTCAAGATTCTTTTGGAAGAGCGAAACAAGGTGGATTTCCAAAACGTCAACTGCTTTGTTTTTGAACAAAATGTAGTGTTTCACAATGCCGCAGTACAACACATTGACTATGCACACCCTTTCCAAACACCGTAGACATGTATTACCTGATATAGACCTTTAAAAAAAAAAATTAAGTACCCGGTAAACCTTTTTTCGTTTTTGGCAATTTTTCCAGTTTTGGCGGTTTTTCTTATTTTTGGCATTTTTTGCAACTATAATGATTCTTTTTAAAAATTAATTTTTGGAATTTCTTCACAGTTTCCTATGAAAAGTTTACAGCGTCGTAACTCGGAAAATATGGGTCGCTCGCAACTTTTTTATTTGATTTTTATTCCTTATTTTTTAATTTTTTATCATATAGACTCCTTTTTATGTATTTTGAGCTGCTTCACAAAACTGCATTTGTTGCAAATATTTCTTTTTTTTGGATGTACTTCAGAGACGAATAAGACAGCTTTTCTCACACATACAACTATAGTTTTATTTTTGACACCACTGAAGTAAAGCCAGTGAGTCTTTATTGGTGTATCAACTGTGAGTGTCGGCAGAGTGAGTGCCGTGTGTGACAAGCAGCAGACAAAGAGGTATTGGTGTATCAACTGTGAGTGACGGCAGAGAGAGTCTCGTAAGTGACGGCAGCAGACAGAGAGGTGTCACGTGAATACTTGCGCAGCCAGCTAAGAGACGTGTGTAAACTACAGCGAGGAAGGCGTAGTGGTAACCAGTTGTGAATACCTGTGTGTAATTTATTAGTTTAAGTTGTATTAGTGTATTTAAGCTCTTGTATTCATTTGCAAATCTTCGGATCTACGGAAAAGCGTTTTTATAGAGAGAAAAACGTAACAATATTATACAAAGTAAATTTGTATAATATGGTGTTGCACAAGTATGGACGGAGTAACTAGACCATATGCCCAAGATGGTATAGTATTTTAAAAGGTTTTGTGACTAACTGTACACGACCTATGCCTTCACATAGGAAGTAGGCAACGTGGTTGTTAAAGAAATTCCACAAAAAACTGCAAGATTATACGCTTACCCGTGGCAGATAAGTCAACTAGTGCGATCGAGACGAAAAGGCCAAACAACACACACAAACTTGACCGCACTTAAGAAATAATTATGATGACGCGAGAGATGTTCCTCAAACCAGAGCTGCTAAATGACTGATTTTTTTTCATGTTTTAAATAATGATTTTCGAACTAAAGCAGTTACATTACATTCCAGTCGGCTAAAGACTCAAGGCTCAGTTAGCCGACTGTAATGTAATGTAACTGCAATAGTAAGAAACAGCTGTTCGATTTTGTTACAGTCGGCTAACTGAGCCTTAAAAGAATATTTACATTTTGCTAATGAGGATTTTTGGTTTATTTTTCAAGATTCTTTTGGAAGACCGAAACAAGGTGGATTTCCAAAACGTCAACTGCTTTGTTTTTGAACAAAATGTAGTGTTTCATAATGCCGCAGTACAACACATTGACTATGCACACCCTTTCCAAACACCGTAGACATGTATTACCTGATATAGACCTTTAAAAAAAATTAAGTACCCGGTAAACCTTTTTTCATTTTTGGCAATTTTTCCAGTTTTGGCGGTTTTTCTTATTTTTGGCATTTTTTTTGCAACTATAATGATTCTTTTTAGTTTGGCGCTTTTTTCTTTTTGTCCATTTTTTTCGGTTTTTGGGTTTTTTTTTGGTTTGGCGATTTTTTAATTTTGTTATTTTTATAGTTTCAGCGTTTTTGAAAACTTCAAGAGTTTGCCTGTTACGATTTCCAAGATACAGCAAATTGCCAAATTAGTTGAGCGATTTTTTTCGTTTTCGCGATTTTTTTTTTGTTTTTTTGGGTCTTTTTTGGTTTGGCGATTTTTTTAATTTTGGGATTTTTAGTTTCAGCGTTTTTGAAAATTTCAATAGTTTGCCTCTTACGGTTTCAAAGATAAAGCAAGTTGTCGAAATTACATTAACTGCTAGAATGCTCTTTAATTTTGATTTTTTAAATTTTAGTGTTAATTGTTGTAGTCTGTATAACTTTGCAAATTTCAAGTGTGTATATATAATTGTATGTGCATACATAAGTATGTATGTATACTACAAGGGATTTTAAAATTTCTCGTTGCTCGTTTTCGAACTCCCTTTAATTTTTAGCTGTCATATATTTGTTATGTCCGTAGCTTTTACGGATCTCGAGAACACAGCCTGTGACGGACACACAGGCGGACAGCGTAGCGAAAACAATAAGGTTCTTTTTCACCTTTGGTGTACAGAACCCTAAAAAAGCAGTAAACACCGCATTGGTTTCAAAGTTGATGCTCATAATAGTTTCAATGTTTTGCAACCATGTATCTATACACGATATAAATACAGCATCCGAAAAGTATACAAACTTTGTATTGATACATTTTGGAAGTCAGCCCAAGTACCTGGAGTTCTTGGTAATAAGTTATATTAATTTGATATATTGCTAACACTATTTTATTGAACATCACTGCTATAAATAAACACCTGCTGCTAAAAGCTTTTATCCACATTTTATTTTCTCTCAAAAAAGCTGCTTTTTGGAGAGTGCAAAACTCTCAACAAACAGCTGCTCGGGAAAATCTTGTTCAATAATGTATAATGTTAAGAAAACTCTCTCCTGGAAAAAAGGAAAATTATACCACACAATAAAAATTGGCCTGCACACAGGTAGATATTGTTAAAATGCAAACAACGCAATCAGTACGAATTTGAAATTACTTAAAATAACGTCGTCGTGAAAAATTGTAAGCAAATTAATCGTTATAAGGTGAATAGAGAAATAAATTGATTTATAAAAAAAAAATAATTATAGCAAGCACAATTTTTTAAATATTTTTTTTTAAATATATAACATAAAAAAATAAAGTAAAACTAAATTGAAAAAGGAATTTAAAAAAAGGTGCAATGAGAAAATAATGTTCACACTTTTGCTATTAAATTAAGTTGTAATACATACAAATGTAATTAATATGAAAGAAATAAAAGGAAAAGGTAAAATGAAAAGCTTTAAATAGTTCACCACTGATTTGTGATTTTTGCGTGCTAATGCCTCCAAAAGTGTGCTTGTGAATATTGGTGTAGAGTGGAAATGAGAGTAGAGTGTGTCTGTGTTTAAATTAGTAAATGTACATGTACATACATACATATACGGAAATACGGGTAAAAAATAAATGAAAATAAAAATTTAATAATTAATAAGAAAAATTTAAATAAATATTTGCCAGTTATAATGTACATACATATGCAAATATGTTTTAATTAAAAAAATAATTAAAACACATACATATTGTTTTAAATAAGTGAAAGAAAGCTTCAATTAAATTTGATTCAACTGTAACTGTAACCTTAACATTTCAACATAATTTATTCAACAGTTATTTTTTCTAATTCTCATTAGCATAATTAAACTTCATTACTGGCAAAAAAGGTATGCTCTTTAAACTTATTTTCTCTTTTTCTCTTTTAATCATACTCGTACACCAATGTTGCCATTAGTAAAAGTGTCAAGCTGAAGAAAAAGTTATATCCAAATCAATCGAAATTTAAAAATTTTTTTTAAATTGTTATTTTTAGCCTGAAGGATATTTTATATAAAATATTTAATTCTAAATATCTTCAAATATTATTTACGGTATGTTATTAAAGTGTTTGACATTTTATGTATGTACGAGTATATACATAATCAGAGTCATTTATAGAATAATTACCGTTTCATCGCTCTTGGGGTTGCACGTTGGGTCCTGAAGTTTCTAGAGCTTTTCAGGTCAAATGGTTCTACATACATACATATGTATATACATATGTATGTACCTATATATACATATTTATTTATTTATTTATTACATATTCTACAAAGTAAATTTAGTAGAATATGGTTGCACAAATATCGACGGAGTAACTAGACCATATGCCCAAGATGTTATTAACAGAATTTTAAAAAGTTTTTGTGACTGACTATACACGACCTATGCCTTCACATAGGAAGAAACTTTCTGTTTTTTGATATATGTATATACATATATCCGACATATTTTCGAACTGATCCAGGTGCATGGGGGGACTCAAGTGTCAAAATGTTTCATTATTTCAGTTTGAAACAAAAAACAAAAGAGAAAATAATAATATTAAAATAATTAAAAACATAATCACATTGTTGTCTTTTACTACGTTTATACACGCACTATTTGCAATTAAAAATATTCGCAAATAAATTAACTCACTGTTTATACGGAATAGCAAAAGTACACAAACTTGGTAGCACTTCTATAGAAAATTTACTTTTTTTGACAAAAATAATAGTGTAAATGTGCAAAATATCAAATAATTATTTGTTTTAATTGTCATTATTTGCTTCTGTTAATGTTTTTTATGCAATATTAATCCATTTATTGTTTTTTGTTATCAAACATTTGTAAGCGTGGCAACCTGAAGCATTTTATTTGCAAATAGTGCGTTAAACGTGAATAATAAGTCGCAATAAAAACAATAATATGGCAATAATTTACAGTTTTATTTGCAAATAAGCCCTGCGTATAAACGTAGTATTTATGATTACCGTTTTAATCCTCCAAATATATGTATTTAACTCAAGAATTTATTTTATATGGAGCCATTTATAGGTACATATAACTGTTTACCGGTTACATTTTAAAATACTTACTCATTGCTTTATTTTGTAACCTTTACATTGAGGATTATCATAAATAAAATTCCACACGGAAATTTCCGAACGTGTGAACAGTTCGTATCATGAATAAAATGTGTTTTCGAAATATCCAAATGTTTACATTTTTAAACTCCGAAAAAAATTTGTTTGCTTTCGAAAAAAAAAAATACAATTGCGAAATATTTTGATAATTTATGAAGAAAATTATTCACAAAGATTTCTCTATCGAAAAAATTGGAAATATGTAAGTTTTGATGATACGAAATTAGAATCAATGTGAACGAAAATATTTATTCGGAAATTTTCACATGTGGAATTCATGATAAGGCTAAGCAGCGTCTGTACCTTTGTGCCTGTCGTATTCGATGACTTGAATCCATTTAATAAAACAGCGCAGTTTTGTTTTGGTATGGATTTGTGGTGGTTTGCTTTTTTATACGATATATTACATTTTATCATGAACCACCGGTTGAAGATATGACACTATAGTTTGCTAAAAACAGTGGAAATTAGAAAACCGCGGTTTCCGGTTTTAAGCTACTAAAAACGGTCGGTTTCGGTTCGGTTTCGGTTTTAAAAATATGCATGTATATAAATATGTATGTATGCTGGAAAGATAAATGATGATTTAAAAATAATCATCCCTATCGTGAAAAACAAATGGAATTTTTCTTCATGTGAAATTTTCATTTCCTTCGAAGAGAAAAATGCTATCTTGAATATCCCGTGAAATTTTTTCCCCGCTATCAGTCCACGTGACTGTAAAAAAGGAAGAATTTTTGTAAAACTTACAAATTAATTGTAAATCGGACAAATTTAAGTTTAATAAAAAATCACACACATTTTAGGTTATAAATGAAACTTATTTAACTTTAAAGTTTTACTCATGGAAGTGCTTCTGTTGATTTACCTATTTTTTCATTAATTATACCACCGTGGTGCACCACCATGAAATTTAATGTCTGTGAACCAAAGAGATCCATACTCTATGAAAAAATGTGTTGTAAGGAATTATTGTCCTAAAAATAAATAATTATAACTTTTAATTATAATTCGAAGAAAAATATCGAAATTATTCGATGTAATAATTCAGTTCGCCTGCAATTCAAATGAGGTACTTATATTAGAAAAGGAATATTTAGTAGTGAGTATGTGTATAAAAAGATTAAGAATAAAAAATTTATATTTAATTGTCCAAGTAATATTCAGAAACGTTAAAGCGTTCAATGTAGAGTCGTTTAAACGAAATCTTATTTTTGTGCAGAAGTTACCAGCGACAGAAAACACTCTTTCGCTTTCAGTTGATTAGGACTTTATTGTGTTATTGCCTTGTGAAGCAATAATGTGTTGGTTGTTCTGTTGTTCGTTTTTTTTTTTTTTATAAAGTAGAAATTCTTATCGAATAATGTTAAAATTATCCTCTTTTTGCTTTACATCTGCTAGAGATTTTTTGATAACAGATTACAATTCTTCCTGCAAAGAATTGTTATAATTTTCTTAAAATTTTACAATTTTCTTACCTTTTATTGTTACAGATTACTTAGTAATGTATAAAAGTAAATTACATTTGCTGCATTTTTAAACAAGATAATAATGTTAAGGTAAAACTAAAAAACCGACGTTTTATTGTCGGTTTCGGTTTCGGTTTTTATGGGTTAAAAACCGCGGTTTCGGATTCGGTTAAAACCGAACGGCAATCCCTATATGACACTACGCAAGTATATGGGGCATTATTCGTGGAGCGGACAACCCAAAAATTTTTTTGCCGAAATTCATTATCATAATTATACTTCTAGTAGACATTAGTGTGCATGTCAAATAATTTTTTGTGTATGTCGTGGTTCAGACGTGCAAGTTTTGTTGCAGCAATTCTTGAATACGTGGGAGAGTGTGGAAATAGAAATATATACATTTTGTATTCCCCTCACACTCTTTTCCACTAAAAAATAAGACAGTTGTTGCAACAAATGCAAGTCTGAACCGGGGTTAAGATATTTATTTGTGGACTTGTGGGATGGTTAAGTGTAGCCGTTTTTGATATTTATTCTTTTAAATTATTGTTTCCTCACATTAACACTTTTACAACTTCGACATTTTTGTTTTTAAATTTTTATTAAAATTATCTTAGTATGTTTTTATTATACTATAAAAGCTTGATCATGGAATCTCCATTTGCAGGCATAAGACACTGCAAAAATGGAAATAACCCATTCTCATAAACCGTTTTTATTTGTTTTATTTTTTACCAAAATTTATCAAAACCGAAAAGTGACCATATGAAATACAATTTATCTAATTTTTCCCCAAGTTTTGTTTAGTTTTTAAAATTCAAAATTGGCTTAAGTAATAATACTGTTAACTGAAATGGGATATCGATTAGTTTAAAAGTTATAGACATTTATGTACATGTATATCGTATCATATTCCGTGGGAATGGTTAATGTGTCATGGACAGCATATTAATACTTTATAATCATTTCATTCTGTGTTCATTTTATGCAAATTTCCCAAGCCACCAAACCGACTTCAGTTTCATGTCAGTGTATGGGCTGATTCCAGTTTGAGAGAGGATACCTTGAAAGCAATAGTACAGCATGAATCAAGAAAACAACATTGCGCACTCAGCCGAACAAAAAATTTTATGTATGTACTAGGGTGATCGATTACTCGACTTTTTCCAAAAACCGGGTTTCGAATAGTTCAAATATTTGATATTATGAAAAACCCGGTTTCGGTGTTTACAATTCAGGAACAACCGGTCAACCGGTTTTTTAAGTAAGGCAATTATTATACAAAAGTTTCGATTTTAAATTGCTTTAATAAAAAGAAAGAGTTAACATAACAGTTCATGAGTAAATACTATAAAACAATAAAAAAATTAAAGAAAAACATAAAAATTAACTTCATATACCTACATATGTGTAGTACATAAACATACATAAGGTCTGTTCATTTACTTTGCCAGCAGAAACTAGCAACTAGAGAGTAAGGCAGAAATTTACAAAATTACTCTCTTAAATATGAAAAAGTAAATGAACGCTTTACTTGTAAAAACTCGCAAGAAAATTTTATTCATATCAGAACCATGGATGGAAATCATGATACAATTGTACTTTTTCTGATGTATTTTGTTTGATAAAATTTTAAATTGCAATTTTTCTTTCAATTTCAATTTTCATTAACAAATACAAAAATGCCACTTTCCATCCTTTTTCAGATATTTTTGAAATAATTAATTTGACAACAAAACATACAACAGGTGGTTGTATAATTCTTGCAAATCATTATTCTACTAGTAATAATTTTTAAGAATTTTTTTGACGCTCTCTCCTTGCAAACTTTTTGAGTTAATGAACACTTTCCAGTAACAATTGTTACAAATTCGTAACAATTTTTAGTAAATGAACAATCCTATATGTATATAATATACATATATACGTATGATTGTATGGACAAAGTGGATATCTACCTCTATATAAAATATAAAGCAAACAAAACTAAAAAACATTTTTACAAATGGATTTTGACATCCATTGAACAAATCCTCTGCTACCACCTGATAAAATAATTTCGCTTCAATTTCATGTTTCAGTAAGTGTTGCCATGCTCAAAAAACAACTAGACCTTTTACACTTGAAAATCAATCGAACACGTTGGTCTAAGTTTTAATATAGTAAAAACTAATATTAAAAAATATACAAATCGAAAAGTATTCGACTCAGCCGGTTTTTAAATTGTAAAAAACCGGACTATTCGACATTCGAAAAATCAACATTTTGAAAAAAACCGACAACGGTATTGTAAAAAATCGGGTTTTAAAACCGGTTGAAAAACCGAGTCGATCACCCTAGTATGTACTTTGTTTACAATAAAACTCTATGTCTACGTCACAAGCAGAAAATAAAATAACGGACCTGCGCAATGCGAAATCTTGTTTTCTTGATTCATGACAGTAAATGACATATAAATTTTTTTTTTATGTATATCCGTCTTCGATTTAATCCTAAGCGACAAAAATTAAAGTTTTCAGGAGAAGGCTGAGGATTATAAATAATAATCAAATTTGTTTTACATATGCAAATTGTGACTTACGATACAATTTTACAGCTCTTATCTTGAAAGTTATCAACAATTTTGGCATTTTGATAATTCTAAACTATGGGTAGGCGCATAAAATTTAAATTTCAATAAAAAATTTGTTTTCGATTACATGTCGCTTACGATAAAATTGAAAATAAGACTCGATATATCACTCATTTACTTCAACAGTGTAATAACTCAAAAAACTACAACTTATTGGAAAAATAAAATTGTATTGTTATCTCAGAAGTTGAGTAAACGTGATATTTGTGTGAAATTTTTACACAATAACCTTCGCAACATTAACTTAAAAACCGTATTTTTTGAGTTACAATATTGTAAAGTAAAAAAAATGCAAAAGTACTAAAATGGCAAGCCTGTTTTGAGTTCTCATTTTTTGTTTGTTAGTTTTTGTTTTGTGTTGAACATAAACTTTGGTAAGCTTCGGTTGAAAGTTTTGCTTTTGCATAAAAACAGAGAGTTATTTACTGTTGTTGTTGTAGTTCATTTATTACAAATAACAAATACAAACATGTACACTAAGGATTAAAAAATATTGTTCTTGTTTTTCTAACAAGGACTTTGTTTTGCTTTGTTCATGTAGTCGTGTAAGTAGTTTTTTTTTTGTAACACAACAACACACAGTGGGACATCAGATTAAAAAAAAGGAATCTGTGTGAAAAATTTATGTATACAAAATTCCCGTGAATCAAATAAACAAGATTGCTTATTGCGTAGGCTGGGTAGTTTAATTTTGCTATCATTCAGCTGTTTGAGTGACGTAGACCTTTGTATTTGCCTTTGAAAGCAAAATACGAACATTTTAAATCAAAGTTGAAAACAAAGTTAAAAGTATTTGTTAGAAATTAAAATGAGGTGAGTGAAAAATTACAATATTTTCAAATTTAGTCACCATTTACTCGTTTGAAAATGAGTACGTATGATAAATGTATTGTTCTTCATCGCTCATACGTATTCACTCCCAAAGGGGTAAATGGTGAATAAATTTGATAATAGTTGCATATTTGAGGCTATTTTCTTATTACAATTTCAAAAAATATTTTATAAATTATTTAATAGGTGATTAAGTGCATTTTAAAATTTTTATAGAATTTTTTTCATACATAGAAAATGAAAATTAATTTTGCGGCATAAACGACATACAAATTGACACAAAAAACTAGCACCAGAAAGCAGTCAAGAGATTGAATCTATTTTATTTTGACAACGTTTTTTCTTACCCTCTCACATATAAATAAATATTCTCTCAACAATGCTACTATACTTTAAATAAATTTCATATATTTTGTATTCAAAAATACAAAGAAAAATAAGCACAAAAGAAAATAAAACAAATATTAGAGAGCATTTGAAGTTACTGCCGTATATTTTATTATGGGCTTTGTTAATTTGATAGCGATTTTTCCTGAAGTTACGGACTTATTCTGTTTGATCAGTAAAAGTTTATTATTCATGTCATCGCCATTTTTATTTTAATTTTGAAAAAAAAATAGTATTGGCAGGTAAAGTTATAAATTTTTAAAATAACAACAATAAGTAGCTAACTTGTTTAGTAAAACATTAACTTAAAAACAGATTGAAGTCATTGAATCAATAATCCAACATGTTTAAGAAATAATTAGAATTTTACTGAACAAGTAATAGAAAATTTATATTTATATTTCATATTTCACCCCATTTATGTCACTGTGCATTTCAATTTATGAAATTGCTTGTGTTTGTAAGCATCTGTGTGCATGTGGTAAGTTTTTAATTCTACCATAACAAAATACGAGTATGTATGTATGTATGTTGGAATTAAATGGAAGAGGTCACCTATAGCTGCTCTCTATTTCAACATAACACCTTAAAGCACACTCCCTTTTGAATGATTACACATACAACAATTCATATAATGAAATTGCTCATGGGTGTGTAGAAGATGTGTGTGTGTGTATGTGCGTGTGGGTGCTAGTATTTCTGTTGTGAGTTTTATTGAAAAACTTGTGTTCATTTGTTGCATTTGCCATAAGATTTCTACTTGTTTTTTTTTATTTATTTTCAAAGTAGTTTCCCTTTATGCTTTATAAATTTACATATTTATTATAATGTGATGGTGAAATATATAAAAATAATAATAGTGTATAAGTTCGAAGTGTATATGTAAGTATGTGCATAAAAAGAGCAAACTAGTACATATATAAAATCGATTTTAATAATAAAATGAATGAATGATATTTATCATGATTAATTTACATACGCGCAAAGAAAATTCCAAATAAAGTTTTATAAGCATATTGTAGTTAAATTTATTTGTTTTGATAGATTATTTAAATGATTTTTATATTAAACACCAACATCAGATAACATTTGCATTCAAATATTTATGATAATAATGTTTTAATCTTATTATTTTAGTTTATGAGAAAATGTTTTTATTTTTACATTTAGGACTATTTATATCTGAAGAGATATACATGTGTTTGTAATATGAGGAATCGTGGTAATTCTATCGTTTAAATATTACTTCAATGTCTTAAGAAGTGAAGAAAGTTATTTATAAACATTTTCCTAACGACTGTAATAAAATATCACACAATATTTATTATTCTAAAGGTTTTTGACTTCAAAGCAGATTTTCGGCATATTTTTTGATAATAAAATAATAATGTTGTTATATTAAAAAGTGGGGTGTTGCTATTTTTGTTAATATTTATTTTAAGCGAGTTGTTAAGCAAAGTGCTAATATAAGTTATTTTTCAATAGCTTATAACAATTTAATTATTTCGCCTAAATAAAGTTCGGAATCAAACGAAATTTTTAAACATTTGAATGTGCATTCATCCATTGAAATTTTTTCAAATTAGTATAATATTACATGCCGTAATTTGTCCCGACTTATATCGAATTTTAGTTTCTTCTTCTCTCTGTTTCATTTCTGTTTTCCAACAAAAACACTAAAGAATATCGTTAGCTTAGAGTGTAAGCGTACGAAATCCACTATTTATATCAATGCCTTTCCAAAGAGACGCCGCATCGACTGGCTGAAATATTTATTTTAATTTGAAACTCTACATATCGAAAAAACTTCATGTTTTAGGATAATTTCTTATTTTATGTATATAAAATGTTAACAGTTTTTTGACTCTCTTGTAAAATTTGATTAAAGTGAGTTAGTAAGGGTACGCTCTAAGCTAACGATTTTCATAAATTTTACATTATAAATAATGTTAAAAACGGGACTGTAAAAGTTTGGCCACTGTTTAATTTTTTAAAATCTCCAAATGGCGGAGTCTAATAAAACATTAGATTCAGTTAAAATAGCCCTTTAAAATTTCATATTATAAAATTTTTTATCTTATAGGAAAGTAGTACAAAATCCAAAGAAATACTATGCAAGGAACATAACTGAAACAATAGACAAATTTCGCTTACAGCGACGAATTCGACAAAAAATTACAGCTGTTGCAATTGATAAATTTCTTTTACTGTTTGTGCCAGGGATCGCAAATAACAATTATATTCCAAATAAAAAAAAAAAAAATCAAACAGAAGTGGTACGTGCAAGATACTCCTTGTTACATGGAATACCTTTAGATGCATTGAATTTTATTTGTTTAAATTTTATTAATAAATCAATAGTTACTTTATGATTTTTATTTTTTCCTTAAAAGATAATTTTTATAATTTAAAAACTACATTTTCTGCACTTAAATTAATATTAATCGATTTCAAATCTAATTTATCGCCAGAGTCTGTAAAAAAAATTATTTTGTTATATTTGATTCAGTTTAAAAATTATATTTTCTTTAAGCAACAAAAACAAAATCAAAAAGTAACTGTTATTTTCTGAGGAATAAACAAAAATAAAGAAATAACTGTTAATTCCTGAAGAATAAATGCAAATCAAGAAAAAATGATTAAAAAGTAATTCTTAAAATAAAACTTATAACCGTTAGGGTCACTGCTTTGTGCAAAGAAAGAGAATGTTGCTTTTGCTTCATCCGCCGGCATAAAGGATAAAAATAAGTCTATTGTAGAGTTCGAGGCGTAAAGCGAATTTCAACTGACACCTTGTATGAAAAAATTTTAAATTATAAAAACAAAATACATACAAAATTTGTCAGTAAATATTTTTTCCTGTTCCAGTAAATTGTTTGTTACAAGTTTATTTTATGCAAAAAACTGTCGGCTACTTGTCGGCATTTACATGTATAATACACGATCAATCAAAATAAACAACAACAAGAGAACGTTGTACCCATCAACTTAAATAACAAATTATCTCAGCCGAACTCTGTTGAATTTAAATTTTTTACAAAATTGTTATCAGAATTTATAAAAATTTATAAAACATAAAAAATATTTACTGATTCCATGAATTTGGTTACTGAAAATGAAATTTTGTTTTCTCCGTCTCATTGTGTGTTTTGGAAATCGTCTTAAAAGAGACGCATCTTTAATTTGAGAGAGCTGGCAAAACTCCTTTTTCAGCCGCTGTAATAGAAATACAAATATTGCCTACATTTACGTACATTTTTAATTAATTATTTTAACACATTTCATTTCAGCAGCAAATGCTTTAGATTCAATTAATCAACAACACTGCTTGTTTATGATAATTGCGATGGCTTACGTGATTACGCATGAGTAATAAATAATATCAGAGTGAGAGAGAGAGGAGAGCTAATGAATTAATTACTCATACGCCATCCAATATTTCAACACAAGTGATTTTTTTCTTGTTAACAAATAAATTCTTTCACATAAATTTATTCTTGTTTTAAATGTTTTTGTATTTGAATTAAATTTTATTATATTTTATTCGTATATAGTTAATGCTTTTTTGTTATTAAGGTAATTAGTTTGTATTTTTTCACTTAATTATTCAAATTTATTATGAAACACATTAAAACACTTTATGCGATTTAGCATTTATTTATTTCGGTGTTGCACTTTTCAAATGGTAATTTATATAAGTATTTTATGTTAATTAAAACTAATTGCTTATATGTATAGGTATATTATTTTAAATGGATATTTTTCACTTTTCTATACCGCTGGTTGGTTGTTGATCAATTCCATAGTGCTGGTTTTATTTAAAATATATTTTAAGTCAAAATCAATAATTGAATTAATATAAAAAAATGTCTGCACACATACGTAAGAAATATTTAAAATAGCTTTAACCTAATAAACCAAACAATCAACCATATCACAGAGTTTAATTCCGCTTGGAAAGGGAACTCAGTCTGTAAGTTGTCTCTTCAAAAAAAAAAAAAAAAAAGATTCGGAATGAGATCATTGTTATGGTTTTTAACTAATTTTTTACAAGAAAGTTTTTTTTTATAAATTATATTTATCGCCTTGTAAACTGAAAATCTTGAAAACTCTTTTAAAAAACTTCTGCAAGAAAACACAATAAACGAAATTAATTTATGCAGCATTGCCATATTTCATTTTTCTATGCATTTTGTCAAAATCTCCATACCAGCAGCACCGATAGCGAAATAAATATAGTAAAATGCGACTTCGACTCGCACACGAAGGGCTCGAACGGGCACCTTCGTAATAAAGAAAGGCCCTAACTCATAATTGTTTTGAAATAGAGTTTTTTGCATATTTCGATAGAAAAATAACTATTTTATCGAAAAAATGCAAAAAACTTGATTTAAAAAAAATAATAAGTTGGGGGGGGGGCATTTCTATATTAAGGTAACTATATGTAACACAGCTTTGAAAAATTAATACGCCTTATTGACACCAGAGGCGCTGCAACATTGCATTATTAGCAACGTGCAAGAAGCACGTTCCTTTCCTAAAGAAAGTAACACCCAGTAATAGCAGTAGGCATTCATAGCCTGTTTCCAGAACGCGGACGGTTGTCTAGAGTAGAACATTTATATGAAAAGCACTCATTTTTTGAGTGATTGTCACACAAATTTTCTAGACGAGTCGACTGCCTGGGTTGTAGAAACAGAGGGATAGAATTTGCTAACCTAATTGGCACCGACTTCGAATAGCACTATCTGTAACACATGCATATACAAATATTATTCTCAACTTTATGCATCGCACTTTTTATACGAGTACTTAACATAAAACATCCAAGAGAATTTTAGCAACATCCAGAAAGTGACAGCATATTTAGTAGCTTTCGATCGTTCATGTCTTGAGTGCGTGTTATAATTAATTCTATTGAGTAAAACACAGAAGTAGTACTACAGTATCTTTCTGACTTTCTCACAGCTGAATTAAGACTTTGCAAAGTAAATTTTGCGTGTGGGAAAGGGGTGTCACGTACGTTATTGTCTTTAGTTAATAATATCTGGATCGTTCTTATTGTTGGCAAATATTTTTATGGACAGCCTTTGTATTAGGTCAGTTCACGGTATATTTGCGCAACAATATATTCATATAGTAAAGTTCTATTTATTTATTTTTTTTAATGCATGTTTTTTATTTATTGTATCTTCAAATATGAACTAACAATAAGTATTCAAATCTTAAATCTATAAAAATATTATTAGGGCCGACCAATGTCGGACATAAGCTTAGTGATAGTTATTAATAATACATAAGTAGTGATAAGCAACAAAAAGAAAAAAGTGTTATCAAGCAGCTTCATCATCTAGAATGTTGAATATTAGAGCCCGTGTATCTCTCTCTTTAAGCGGATGTGTCCAGTAAAGTTCAAAATATTACGAGCAAGCGGATTAGGATGTGACTCGAGTTTTGTTAGATATTTGCCTGCGTATTTTGCAATTTCTTCAGTCACTAGTGGCATATTCAAATCACGATGTATATTTGAATTTTTGATGTACCATGGAACCGATGTTATCATGCGTAAAATTTTATTTTGCCTTCGTTGAATTTTCTCTACATTTGAAGCTGAAGCAGTGCCCCATAGTTGAATTTCGTAGCACCATATTGGCTTTAAAAGCGTCTTGTATATTAAAAGTTTACAGTCTAGGCTAAGTGTTGAATTTCTGCCAATCAGCCAATGTACCTGAGTTAATTTAAGTTTCATTTGAGTTAACTTAGAGTCAATGTGGTGTTTCCGTGTAAGTCGTCGATCAAGGTGTATACCAAGATATTTCACATGTGAATGTTGAGAAACAACTTGATTGTTAATCCGAATGGGGGAACAAATATCTCTTCGTAAGGTAAATGTTACTTGAACACACTTTTGTTCATTAACCTTGATTCTCCATAAGTTTAACCAAAGCTCCATCTGGCTAATGTATTCCTGGAGTTTGCGGGATGCCTCATCAGGGTTTTTGTGCATACTAAGGCAGGCTGTATCGTCGGCAAATGTGGAAGTATGGACACTACTGCTCACAGGCATATCACAAGTACAAATCAAATATAAAACTGGTCCCAGTATACTCCCCTGTGGCACACCGGATGAAATAGTTTCAGACCTACTCGTAAAGTCTCCTTCCACAACAGTGAACTTACGGGAAATAATGTAACTTTCCAAAAGATTTAAAATGTTTATTGGTAAGTAAGTCTTCAATTTTAAAATTAGCCCTTCATGCCACACTTTATCAAATGCCTGGCAAACGTCAATAAAGAGCACAGAACAATACTCTTTTTCCTCAAAAGTTCTTTTTATAAATCGAACCAATCTGTGAGTTTGTTCAATGGTGCTATGCTGATTTCTAAAACCAAATTGATGGGCTGGTATGCACCCACTACTAATTAGAATTGGGGACAATTTTGTTTTGAGCAGTTTTTCGAAAAGCTTTGACATAGTTGATAGTAGACTTATTGGCCTATATGACTCAGCCTTGGTTAGATCTTTGCCCAGCTTTGGAATCATTTTAACCTTGGCAAGCTTCCAGCTGTGTGGATAATACTCCAGTCGTAAAATGGCATTAAATATGAATAATAGGATTCTCATTGCAATACGAGGCAACTTCATCAGTATCTGGTTACTAATTCCATCAATACCCGGAGCTTTCTTCGGGTTGAGTTCGGCAATTAATTTTTGCAAATCACGCGTCTTAAACTTTATGTGTTGAGGGGGTAGAGCGACTACATTCGGCAAATCAGCAACACCAGTACATATGTTTGGCGTAAAAACGGATTTTAAGTGCTCAGCAAATATTTTACCTTTTTCAGTATCGCTTCTTGCCCAACTTCCGGTAGATATGCGTAGAGGTGGCTTATACTCAACGGGTGTTTTAAGCTTTCTAGCAGCTCGCCACAAAGAGTAATTAGACGCTGGTGTGACATCAAGACCTTCCAGATAATTTTTAAGAGATGCAGTTTTTTCAGATGCAAGCAATCTGATTTTATTTTGTGGTGATCTGTGCTGTTGCCATTCCCTTCTAGCTCTTCTTTTTTTCACGTACGAGACGTTCAATGTCTGTACAATAAATTTTATTAAACCCAGTCTGCGGATGGGAGATAGTGGCATGTTCAGCAGCCTGTTTAATATTCTCGCTGAGATTGGCAATATTAGATTCAATATCATCGGGTGTTCTAAGCGTAATGTTTTCCGTACAATGACTACTGAGATATTTTTTGAACCCCAGCCAATTAACACGATTGATCATCTTCACATATGGGTCAGGTAAGTTACTTCTTAATGGACTACAAATTGTAATCATCGTCGGAGAGTGATCGGACGAGAGATCAAGAGAAGCTTGAACTTGAATTAAATCCCTAGAGATATTTTTTATGACGCCAAAATCTATAACATCCGGAATTTTTTGTATGTCAGTAGGCCAATAAGTGGGCTCCCCATTCGAAATTACATCCAAGCCCATTTTTGAAACAGTGTTGAGCAATGCTCGACCTAGAACGTATGCTTAGCATTGTAGTCGCCAGCTGCTACAAAACAAGGTCCAAGAGATTTGTAGAAATCCTCATATTGATTCTCAGTGATTGAAAATCTGGGAGAGGAGTAAATTGATGATATAACAAAATTTGTACAAAAACTTTCAATGCCAATATTTGTTGCTTGTAGGTGTTCTTCACAAATGTTATCAAGAACATAATGCTTGAGTCTTGACTTTATTACAATTGCTGATCCACCGCAAACCCTTCTTCTAGGGTCCTTTGTATCATATATAGTGTAGCCATAAATTTTAAAGACTTCTCGAAGTAAAATGAGTCTCAGATACTAACATTATATCAATATTTTTTTCCGTGAGGAAGTGCTCAAGTTCATTTTTATGAAGGCGAATGCCGTTTGCGTCCCAGAAACATATTGTTAACGTGTTCATGGCTTATTAATTAATGCTTGAAGTAGAGTATTCTGCATTCGCAGCATTTCTGGCATCATGCTAGTCATATTTGTTGTAAAATTGTTTATAGTTTGCACCAGATTTTCAATAGTAGCTTCAAGGCGATTAAAATTAAAGCTTGCGTCAGTATTTTTTGAATTATTTGACGGGGAAACATTTTGTGTGGGAATTGAATTTGTCTTATCAGCATCTGCATACGGTACACGGGAAGTAACTGGTTTGCTCATTTGCGCAAAAGTGGCAGAGTAAGCGTTTGCTGATTGAGCTGGAGCTAATTTAGGTTTTTGCACCATAGTCTTCCTTACGAAAGAGTACACAGTACAACCTCTGTAGTTAGCGGTGTGATTACCTCCACAATTACTGCATTTTTTATAACTTTGATCTTTTGGCTTATTGCAACTAGCAGTGCCGTGTAATTCGCCGCACACAACATAAACAGAGGGTAAATTGCAGTATGTTTTTGTATGGCCATATTCTTGGCAATTATGGCACTGTACAGGACCTGAACGCTTATGTGGCTCTTCAACTGTGATTTTTCGGTACAAGAGGTATTTTAAATTATAAATTGGATGCGTTTAATTTTTTTCAATTTTATATCATTAGGCTCAAGTTCAACACGAAATAGGGGTTGGGGAATCTTCTCTCTATTTATTATATTGGACACATTTTTTACCTTAAACCCCTGGAGGACGAGTGCATCTTTTATTTCTTCGGGAACAACATAAGAATCTATGCCCTTCAATACATTCTGCATGCCTTTAGCGCTCTTAAGCTGGTATGTGTAGAAGCTTGTTTTATTTTTTTCAAATTCAGCAACCATTTTGCGGAAATCTTTTTCGTCATAAATTTGGACTTTAGTTTCATCGATGTTGCCACGTTTTATTGGAACAATGTGAAATTTATTCTCACCAATGACCGAAATTAATTTTTTAATAAGGGCATGTGAATTTTTTTGTCTCAAATAGATTGGTGGTGGCTTGGATATTTTATTCGAGGATACCTCGGGTTTGTCGTTGTCATCTTGCAAAATTTTAAAGCGGTTTTGGCGATTAGTTGAGGCTGCGCTGTTATCCCTAGACATTTTTGGAGCAGATGAAATTTTTGAAGAATTCGGGCTTCGCCCACGCTTTACCACGGTTATATATCTGTCCATTCCGACTTGTAATTTGAGTTTCGAGCCGCTGTTGTCTGTAGTGATAACTTTGTTAAGTGATGAACACGAGCCTGAAGGGGATGATATTACTGGCTTATATGAAGAAGTACTAGGCAACTGTAATGTTAATGCATCATTACTATTTGGCATTGGACAAAGCGAAGTTGATCGCTGACGAAAAATTGGCTTTGACGTTAAAAAAAGACTTTCATCAGATTTATTATTTATATTTTTTTCATTAAGAGTTTCAGAACTCACAGTAAAATAAGCATTTCTGCCGTTAGAACTCACTTCAAATTTTTTTGTATTTGAGGCACTCATACAAAGAATTCCTCAAGGGATATTCGTTTGTGTTTTTTTTTGTTTGCGGTCTTTTTTTGTTTTTGCTATTTATGATTGTTTATTTGTTTAGAGGTACACATATACATATAGTATTCCTCAATATCACTTTGTTTAAGTTTTTTTTTTGGTTTGCGGTTTTTTGTTTGTTTTTGTTATTTGTGCTATGTAAAAATATTAGCAAAGCATAAAGCTTATTTACTAAAGACAGTATGTACCTATTACGAATAATATGTACTACGAATATTTTTTTGTTTGTTTAATTTTTTGTAAGTAAGCAAAATTCCTCTAATCGACTGTTCGCTATCAAGGTACCACGAGAACTGATATAGTAAAGTATATTGAAAAATATGAAATATGATGTTACATTAGATACATATAACAAAAAGTAGAACTTATCTTACATACATATGTACATGTTTAAGTAAAGCGTGCTTTTCTCTCTCTTCTCTCTTCCCTTCTTGTTCGTATATTTCGCTCGTTCGCAAAATCGTTTCTGTTGCTATTATAGAAGTAACTGTTGGTGTTTTTGTTGTTGTTGTTACTGTTTAAACGTGCCGAAATAAAGTTCATACACGTATATATATACACACATATACAAATATTTACTAACCGTGATTCTGGGTTGGTGTGTGTATGTACATACATACTATATATGTGTATGTACGATTGTGTGTGCTGAGTTATTTACATCCCTGAAGAAAGTGCGAATAGTGCAATTGTGGTGATTTACTAGTGACGTTGGCAATAGTACTACTGACCAGGTGTACCCCAGCCAATGTAATCGCCTATTGACATTTAACATTAGCTTGTCATTGAAAATCCACCACTAGACTGTAGTACTACTGACTATATAGTTCTTTTGGGACCACATGGAGACATTGGCACCAAAGATTCACTAGTAAATTTTAGGGGCTCTAGTCTACAATATCGATATTTCCTCGCTCGTTGTCAATTGTAAAATTATATTGATTTTCTACTGACAATGTCAATAGTGCTACTGGCTAGGTGTACCCCAGGCAATATAATCGCCTATTGACATATAACATAGGGTTGTCATTGATAATCTACCAGTAGACTTTAGCACTATTGAGAAGGTAGTTCTTTTATGACGATATTGAAATATTTGAACCAAAAATTCATTAACTAGTGCATTTGTCGCTGGAGAAAGAGTATTGACATAGAAACATATGGTTCTAGTCTGACTAGAGGGATATATTTTAGGTACATATGTATGTATTTTTTCCAAAAACGGCAGTAGGAGTTAAAAAGTCGTAACACAGGCCAAAATTATAAAACTTTTGCAAAAAATATAACAAGTAAATAAAATCAACTACGACCTACAAACTCATAAAATTGTTGTACATTTCCACAAATACATATGAACATGTATACAAGTGTACGGATACCTACAAACAACACGTGCCTATAACGGAAACAACTAAACCAAATATTGTATTTATGTCTGTGAGTGTAAGTTTTTTAATACATATACATACATATATGTACGTAACCAAATTTAGGAATATAAATTCAAAAGTGGAAGGATTAAAAAAAAATTGGACAGAAATAATTTATCTGCTGTTTTCATCATTCTTTTATAATTTGGCTGTCAATGTATAAAATATGAGTATTTCTCCTGCTGCTGGAGCTGGTGCTGTCATATTAACTTGTGACTACGTCGTGCCTATTTACTAAACACCAAGAAAAGGGGAGAGGATAAAAATAGTTTTTATCAAACAAAATCTATCAAAAGTCATAAGGTAAGCTCAACATATAAAATACAGAGCGAATAGAATACTTAGGAGAAAGGCAATAGATACATCATACGTATATACAAATGTATGTATATGTATATTTTTGCAGTTAAATTATAATATTTCTGTTATTGATTTATATTCCTTATCACTTGATTTTCCACCATTCTTTAGCGATTTTATCTAGTAATTGAGATTTTATAATTTTTAAGAAGACAATTTTCAGTAGTAAGTTTTGTTGTTTCTTTCTATTACGCAATTTCGGCATTAAGCAGTTAAAAGCCAAGGGCCAATAAATGAGTCAATGATTACATGTTATTTATGTTTAGGGTTCCGTAAATCAAAAGCGAAAACGAACCATATTGTTTTCGTTACAATGTCCGCCTGTCTGTCTGTCTGTCTGTCCTTCACAGGCTGTTTTCTCGAGAACCGTAACAGCTACGGACCTGCAATTTTTACAGAATATGTAAAACTTTAGTAGCTACAACGATAAATATTGAACTCTTAATGTAATATACACACAATTATGTATATATAGACACATGAAATTTTCAAAGTTGGTGTATTTTTATGCAGACTACGCCAATTAACACTAAAATTTAAAAAAAAAATCAAAATTAGAGCCTAAAAAAACACCAAACACCGAAAAAAAACTAAGAAAAAACGTAAAACTAACAAAATCGCCAAGAATCGAAAAAAAGTTTAACGGGTACTTAAAATTAAAAAAAAAAAAATTATTCGATTTACAGGCTAAAGTTTGTTCAGTATTACATATGTAGTGTCCATACGATACCCTCCGTGTGTGAGTCAAAGTCGTAGTTTACTGAATTTACTAAATTCTATTTTGTTTTTCACCCCAAAATTTTATGAAATTTAAATAGCTAATAATGCGCATTTAAGTTCTGTTTAAATTTAACAAACATACACGTATCATATGTTTTGGGATTGTGTATGTTTATTGAGCATGAACATCATGTGGTCGTATTAAAAAGAATTTTTTTAATTTTCACAAATATAATGTAACAATTACAACACATAGTTTCTTATCATGAAAAACATACCATTAACGAATAAACCCTACATACACCCATCATTTTTGGGGTTTGAGGAAACTTGGAAAGAAATTCCAAAAATTAATTATGCCAATATTTAGGGTGGTAATAAATAATTAAACAGAATATCGATATCATGGAAATCGTCCCATGATTTCTACATAACGACATCTGATGATAGTGATATGCAAATCGCACATAAATTAGTAAATTTCTATTCCATACAGCAGGCTATTAAAAATATATAAAACAAAATAATTGCAATTTAATGCAATGGGATACAATTTTTTTTCCTGATGTAGACTTTTTTTTGCATTTTAATATTAACATATTTATATTTCCTACAAAATTAATTACATATATGTATGCATATCTATATTTAATACGAAATTTTTTCACTTAACAATTTCTATTGCCCCATACTTGCTATTAAATATATATGTATATATATCATTGGCTGAAGGCAATATTTTTTTTATCTCTGAATTTACATACATACATATGTATGTACATACATATGCATGTACATTGTTGCTGAATTACTTATTTACGTATATATGTACATATGTATATATTTTTTTTATTATTATTTTTTTTTAATTTATGTTTCGTTGCATGCGTGTGTGCGAGTGCATAATTTAAATAAGTTTATCAATACTTTTAAAGACTTCATTAATTTAGTCCAGTCATTCATTCATTTATATGCAAAAAATTAATTTATTCACCCGTCTTTATGTCTATTATTCGTTTATTGTTTGCAATAAATATACATTTTATTTCTATTATTGATTTTTGTTCATTTTCATATTATTGAACACAAGAGATAATAATTTATTTAAGAAATTTTTGTTATTGGGCTTTATGCTACTGTGTATGTGTAACTGTAATGGTTACAGTGCGATTTCCTAAGACCCCAGCTATTTCGCGAACTTGCGAAATGCTTTTGCCATATGTTGTCCCGGAAAGATGGTCAGTTATGGTTATGGCGCACTTTGTATTTTTCCCAAATTTAATTTAGTAAAGTGCGACTTTGACTCGCACACGAAAAGGTTCTACATGCATGTGTAATACTTACCTTATGTAGACATAAAAAAAAATTATTTTGGTGTTTTTTAGTTTCAGATTTTTTTTTCGATTTGTCGATTTTTTTCTGTTTTTAGCGATTTTTTTAGTTTTGGGTCTTTTTTCTTTTTGGTGTTTTTTCGGTTTTTGGCGATTTATTTAGTTTTTTTTTGCAAACTTTTTACATTTTGGCGACTTTTCGTTTAGGCATTTTTGTAATTTTGGAATTTTTAATTTTTTGCGTACTTAAAAAATTTCAAGAGTTTGCCTCTTACGGTTTCCAAGATACAGCAAGTAGTAAAAACTACATTAACTGATAGATTACCCTTTAATTTTGTTTATTTAAATTTTAATGTTAATTGGTGTAGTCTGCATAAAAATACACTGACTTTGAAAATTTCAAGTGTCCATATATAATTGTCTGTATGTATATTACATTAAGATTCAACATTTTTTCGTTGCTCGGTTTAGAACAGCATTTAATTTTTAACTGTCATATATTTGTTATTGAACCAGCTAAAGTTTTCTAGAGATAAGAGCCTGTGACAGTCAGACGGACATCGTAGCGAAAACATTAGGATTCCTTTTCACTTTTGGTATACGGAACCCTCAAACAAAAAAACAAATGTATTACCAAAAGTCGAAAAGTCGTACCCTCATCAACAAATGCAACTGGAATGAGGCCTTTCTGAAGAAAATTAAGCCAACTGCAATAACAGTCACCAAAAATAATAAAAATAATATAGTTTCAAGTAAATAAAATAATTAAATAATGACGTCTAAAGTGCTCTGGAGACGAACAAATAATCTCATCAATCAAATAATTGTGTGCTTTCAGTTGTGGTGTTTTTTTTTGGCTATAGGTAGGCGTTGTCGGCAATGATTGATGAAAATAAAAACGACTGTATTTTTTTTATTTAATCGTCCTCAACTCTGATTAAAGAAACATCAGTTGCTTTGTGATGATTCTAATTAATTAATGACGAAGTCAAAAAACAAATGGTGATTGATGCCAGCGTTTTTACGTCTCATTTTAAGTGACTAAAACATGACACTCACATATACATATGTACATACTTATGCGCTGATTGGACCTGTTCTTTTGTTCGTCTCTAGCAAACTAAACAAATTGTCAACGATTTTACTAATTGTACTTATAGATCGCGAATGTAATTCTTTATTTTAAATAACGTAAGAATTGATAGTTCTTTTTTGGTACATGTAACACATTCTGACACATCAGAAACGTCAAACTAGAGCATTACAAAATTACAACCGTTGTCTAAATTAAATCTTTTAAAAAATAATATTATTGGCTACTGCATGGAAAAATTTCCACAAATACTTTGTTAATTTGATAAAGAATTCTTGCAGTAGAATTTAATTTAATTTTTCCAAATTGTCCTTTCATTCCTTGCAGCTGGTCTCAAGGTTGAAAGAACGAAAGAGAGATCAGAATAAATTCATGTTGCATGCATGTTTGTACCACTTTTCCGTTTCACAAAAAAAGTAAGATATTTTGTTGGAAAAATTGCATTGTATAAACAGGGATTAAAGTTAACTTAAAATTATTTTCCTACTTTCGGCCTCTATTGCCAAAAGCTTTTATTTTCTTTCGGATGCTTAGATCTATACAGAATTAGAATGCAGAAGTTTCTTGGTGAATTTTTCTCTTTCAATCATTAAAGAGACAGTAAAATTGACATTGCAAAAGGTAGAATTTAAATAATAATTTTATATTCACTTTTTCCCATATATAAACCGCTTTAATTAATTGACAATTCAAATATATGAATATACTTTAATAAACATATTCATCACATATTTTTTTCCTTTTATGTGCTAAATAACTTAATACTTCAATTATTAACATTCTCCTTTACACTTTCACTTTCGAAAAAAAAAATTCCATAGACATACATATTTCTCTTGCAACAAATGCATTTAACACCAATTTTTTATTTAATCTAAACCATTCAAATTTATTCATCCTCATAGTATTTTTGTGAAATATGTATTGAATTTCACTAAAACCACAATTAGTTTTTTCGAATTCGTTTTGGGGCTTGGTTGGTTATTGTTTGATTTTGTCTCTTTTACCATGCAAATATTTAAGCATTTTATAAATGACTTTCTCACTGCAAAAATTTTAAAAAAAGTTGATATGAGACAAAAAAAGTGAATTAAAATGCATACATTTTCAAAATGAAACATCAACCTTATGCACGTTATGTTTTGTTGCCTCAAAGAATTAAATTGATGCATAAATGTATGAATACGAGTACAAATGCAAATGATGGCTCAACAAACAAAAAAAAAATCACTTTATAAAATTCTACATTGAATAAATACACTGAAATGAAAAACATTCATTAAGAGAATGAAACGTCTTCATTAAAGGTTTTTCATAAAGGTACACAGAAAATACTAATTTTCCATTTCAAATACAAAATTCGCTGAATTAAATATAAATTTTTTCAATTTAGGTCCTACAAAGAAATTTGTAAATTCAAATACAAAATTTTGTAATAATTTGTTTAAAAAAACTATCGATTTTTTCAATCAAAAAATTGTCTGATTCAATAAAAAATTTTTTTATGAAAATTTTTGTACAGTATGCAATTTCTATATTGGAACAGAAATCTTTCGTTACAAATGTTACTTTATACTAATTGTATGAACTAGAATTTTTCACTCCATACTGTTTTGTGTAAAACCAAATGTGTTTGGGATGAGTCGAACCTGCAATCTCTTGACTAATAAACTAACGTACTTACCACTCAGCTAAAGAGCAAATCGTTTTTGGAAACGCAAATAATGAATACACGCAAAACATGATTTCTTTTGTTTCTTCTAATCTAAAAATAACTTTGTTGAGTAAAAAAAAACAAGCCACGACGTTTTTCGGTTTCTTGTCCGAATGCACACGTATACAACACGAGCATTCAAAGAAAACAACAACATCAGCACATGACCACGTTGAGTCAATCAACAAGCAAGGAAAACACCAACACAAATAAATGAAATTAAATGATAAAGTTTTTTTTACATAAAACAAAATTGAAACAAATAATTTACTGGAATAGTAAAAATATTTACCGAAACTAAATTTTATTTCAAAACACACGTTTGTTTGAAATTTTTTTGGGAATAATTTTTTCTGTGTAATGAAGATTTTCATTAATACAATGGAGAATTACATATTTTAAATTTCCATTATATTTTCCGTTTTTTTCCTCTTTGTGGACAATATTTTTTATTGATCCAATGCATAAAATGGATTGTGTTAATGAAGGATTTCCCTTCAGTGTAGCACTCGTAAAATACAAGAATTAGTAGAAGGCAGCTTAATCAAGCAGTACCAGTTCTACAATAAAATTACAGCACCAAAAACACACCGATTTTTTCTTGATAAAAACAAACAGAGTAGTGCCAAAATATTTAATGTGTTTCCTGTGTGTATGTCTTAGCAACATACGTGACATTTCGTTGTCATGTAAACAATGCTCAGCTGGGATTGACGTGCTACCTTTCATAAGTGAACAGAGAATTAAAGTGGTGAAATTCTGTTAAAACCATAAACAAACAGTGAATTAACCTATGACCTATAGATTTTCGTGGTAAAAGATAATTCGTAAGAAAGTGAAAAGAAAAGGTATTTTACAAAAACCAGTTTTTGTTCCTCAAACTTGAAAAAATAACTTGGTCGTAACTGATGAATATTTGTAAGATATACGAGTATGTAGATCAAGGCACATGCAACAGGTAGTAGCGAAAGAAAGAAATACTTTATTAAAAAAAAAATACTTTGTAAAACAATTTAAAAATATGATAAAAAACCATTAA
This sequence comes from Tachina grossa, assembly GCA_949987645.1. NCBI lineage: Eukaryota > Metazoa > Arthropoda > Insecta > Diptera > Tachinidae > Tachina > Tachina grossa. The sequence goes on from OX465275.1 coordinate 36,906,278, forward strand.
AAAAATTTGTGAAAAGCGCTTGCAAAATTTGTTAGTGGTAGCCGCCGCACTGTGGTACCATATTGAAAGCAGATAAAATTCTACATCACTAACTGCAACAATAAAAGTTCTTGGTAGCTTACTTTATTTGCAGTGTGTGTTCAAAGTTCAATAATTATAGCTATTTTTGCGCGCATTGATTAAAAGAAAAAATTTTGATATTTCAAGTGATTATAGTTTTTGTTAAGACTTCTATAAAAGTACAAGTTTTATAATGGAATTGTCAACTTCAGCTATATGAGCAATTAAAAAACAATTTTTTGTTTATATAAATGTTTTAGAAATATAAAAAAAAATAAAAATTAAAATAAATTACTATTTTTGATATATACATTGAGTTTCAACAACTTTGCGGATGAGTGCAAGGAAAAATGCTTTTATGTTCTTAAAATATAAGATTTTAGCTAATAAATCCCAGAATACCTATTTGCGCATTTGTGCGATTTTTGAGTTATGAATGATTTTGTGAGAAAATTCCAGTTGCTAAAACTCAATGTAAAAATACATATTAAATATTTTTTTTAAAGGCACATAAAGTATGCTCTAATTTACAATTTAATTTACTAGTTTATCTTTTTTCATTCCAAAGTTACAGCAAAAATAGTCAAATAAGACTGTTTTCTCCAAAATACAAAAAAGCCCATAAAATTAAAATTTTTTTTATCAAAAATTTTTATAATTAATCGCCACTTTCTTTACCATTTACCCCACTGTGCACCGTTTAGAATTTTTTCTTAACTTTATGTGAATAATTTTAACATTTATTTTGTTAAACAAATCTTATTTTTGACATTTTGGATCAACTAAAAGGCCATGTTGTTTTTTCCATTGTTGTATTTTTGTAATCTTGTAGCTATTAGTTTGTGGGTTCTTCCAATTATTGTCGATGTTTCTACGGAAAGCTAATACAAGCGGGTTATTTTACGATATATTTACTAGGGTGATCGATTATTCGACATTTTCAAGAAACTGGGTTTCGAATAGTTCGAATATTTGAAATTGTGAAAAAACTGGTCTTGATTTTTAAAAGTAAAAATCAGCTATCTTGTTGTAAAAAAACCGGGCTTAAGACCAAATGAAAAACCGATTCGATTACCCTAACATTTACGTAACAGTATGTATTTATTTTTTTAAATATAATGCAAAAGTTTTTCAAATTTTTCGCTCTTACTTCCCCACTTAATCATTCAGGCCCAACAAACCAAAACGCTATGAAAATAATTTATAACAAACTTACTACCATAAGCCTCAAACTTAGCAAAGTGTTGTGAATAGGTACTATTGTGAAAGGCTTATTAACAATTATTTTATAAAGAAAATTGAACCCTTGCGATAATATTGCTAGCTTATAATTCTTATTATAGAATATGCTTCCAGGAAAATAGTTTTCTAATCATGCTTAAAGTAGGCATATTTAAAATGAAAATTTATATTCTAATATAATAATTACTATTTTTTATAAGTATATAAATTTATGTAGAAACACCACTGAACTTTAGAACGCTGAACTCATTAAACAAGACAAAAAAGTACGACTTTAATATATACATTTATCCCTCGATTTACACGATACTTTTTTACACGATTTTACTTCTATACGATTATTTTGGATTTCGTGTAAATTGAGAGATTTATGAAATAGGTACCTCGATTTAATCGATTTTTTATGTGTTTTGAGTAAACGCTTTCTGATATTTTTAATTTTGTTTTTGTTTTTATGAATGGCATTTATTTTGTTTAATGAATAAGGGTCGTATTCAAAAAAACTTAACAAAGCTTTGAAAAGCAATGTTAAGTAAAGTTGTATTAAAAAAAAATTATTATATCAAAATTCTAAAGTAGGCACCTACGTTTGTTAATAGCCTTTTCACACTTACTCACATCTTTCATCTTTCATTAATTTGGCAAGATGATAACATCTTCCCATAAGAATTATACAGGGCTGAATGTTCAACATCTTTCAACATCTTCAAAAGATGTTCCTATCTTACTTTGTTCCATTCAACATGTTTCGATTATTTTAGTGTCATCACTAGAAAAAATGTATACAACTATATACATGCATGCATACATACTATAAAAATGTATACATATGTTTGTATGTATGTATATCTACATATGCATGTACATATGTACATACATTCAAAGCTACATTTTGGAATATCTTTCCCAAAAAAAGATCCGTAATTACTCTAAGATTTTATTATATACATACATATGTATGTATATGTATGCATATAATAAAATCTGTTATATATTTCTTCAAATCGAAATAAATTACATAAAAATAGTTGCAAATGTCTGTGCAAAATCTTTGCGGATAAAATTTTTAATATTTCTTCATCATCATTGTCCGCTGGCATAATTTCTAGCATTATTTGTTTCAATTTCTACTGAATTTTTAAATTGTATTTTATTATTTAATTATTAGTTGCTCACACTCGTAAAAATAGTATTATAATACATGACAGATGAAAGATGTTGTAGTGTGAACAGGTTTTTTCAATTTTCCACATATTCCACGCATTCCTCAAAGATGTGAGTAAGTGTGAAAAGCGTATAAAAACTTTAAGTTGATATTTCCAAAATGTGTATTTTGTACCTCAAATATTTTTGTTAATATAACACATATTGATTCATCTTACATCTGGAAATGAAGCTAGGAGTGCTAGCTCTTATCTTAAATTTATTATTTCTGTCATGTGATGGAAAATATCACTAAATTATCCAACTGAGTCGAAATACATAGCAAAATCAATAAAAAAATATTAAAATAAATACAATTATACAAAAATGTTTTAGTGATGTACATTCCAACAAACCGAATCGAAAAAAGCTGGATATTCAAATACTCATTTCGTTCGAATAAAATAAATTGAGATAATTTTTCTATTTTCATCATATTTTTTTACTTTTACTTCATAAAAATGTTTATCTGTTTTGCTTCCATGTCAGAAGCTTATATTTTATAAATTAGGTTGTTTAACTTCAAGATAATCAGGTCTATTCGGGAAGTCACTTTCACCACAAATACGCACACCTTTCACTTTTTGCTATTCTTAAATACTACGTTGGAGATGAGTGATAGCAAAGATATGTTTTCTTTCACTTTGGAGGTATTCTAAAATACTTCGTCACCATGATCAATGTCATATTCGTTCGACGCCAATTTTAGCGCGTTAAGTTTAAATAAATAAAGAGAAAATAGATACGAAGTGTTTATATGGTGTCTACCACTGTTAATTAAGCTTTAATGGCGTTCGGTCAGGCTTTACAAGACAATTAAATGTTCTTTAAGTTCTTCAAAGATGTAAACACGTTTTTAAAACAAATAAAAGAAGTAACTAATTTCACTTTTACTGTTTATTGTTTCTTTTTATGTTACTTAGCACTTGTACTGTTAAGTTTTTTTTATTAATTATTTCTTTAAATTGCTTCTTAAATCCCTTTTTGTTTTCAACTTTTTCTGCATACAAGTCAGCTGTTTTCAATGTTGTTGATATTTTTATAATATCGATTACTGAAAACGATATTTCTTCGCACCTATTTTAGAATCTGTCGACGTCGAACTGTCGAAAGTGAACGTTCGACGAAGAAGTGAGGCGCGTATTCTCGAATAGACCTGAATAAAAATGTATTTAATAAAATAAAAAATTAGTTGAATACTCGAACGAAATTGTATTCGATGTTGTACATCATAAGCTGTGAAATGGTTGTTGAACATGGTAGTGTTACCAGAATTTATTATTAAATCACAAAATAATTAAAGTTGTCTTTTGAATACAATTTCTTAACAAAGCAATGTTAGCCTTAAAGTGCTTGGTAGCTACTATGAACTTTAAGGCTCAAGTAAATTATTTTTTTTGAATAAAGCTGTAAAGGTTTATTTTTATTTGTTTTGAGTAAACGCTTCTGATATTTTAAAAACTAAGTTGAAATACATGCATACATAATTTCTTAATAAAATATATTTTTTACGCGTTTTGCCTTTATTTTCGATTTACACGATTTTTCATACACAAGTTTAAAATTTTTGGTATCTATCGTTTAAATCGAGGAATAGGTGTAATATAAAATTCACGAGTTCAAAATAACTGGACATCATACACAACAACAAAAAAAAAAAACTTGCAAACAGTGCTACCACTTACAAAAACGTGTTTATGACAAGCTTATTTTCCATTGCAGTTATATTTAGCTTATGGAGTGGTTTGTTGGGGATTATTTACATATGCTTGTGTGTGTGTGTGTGTGTGTGTGTGTGGGATTTGTTCTATATTCACCACTCAGAATGACTCAAACTCATTTTTCATACTTACAAATTGTTTCTGAAGTGTTAGTTCCAGTTTAAACCCCAAAGCTGCTTATATGTATGTCCCTATACTCTCACACGTACTCGTACATACTCTTCAAACCACAAATATTTCTTGGTTTTCATTACATACAAGAAGAACAAATTAGAAAAAACAATAGCTAAAATAAAATAAGAGCCAAGTCATATAAAAAGTCTCCACTGCTGCATACATGCCTTAAATAGTTGTGGGTAATAAATCATTGTGCAGTGCAAAAGCAGCACTTAGTGTGTAAAAAGAAAATTCTGTTGCAAGTGCAAGCTTAGATGCCCCCGATAGCAGCCGCATGGTGTTACAAGTGTGAAAGGAAGCAATGAATATGCTTTAATTTTCCACAAATTTATCATATTTATACAAGTTTATAGTTTTAGCTGCTGTCATGTTGTTGCTTTTTTTTAAATCAGTTAAACTGCTCGTATATTATTTCCAAGTGCAAGCGGCGAAAGAAACCACTTTGGCAATTGTTATTTCATAAATTTTTTTTTATTGGAGGCAAAGCGATTTGTCAGACATTCTTGAAATAAGTTTTGAGCTTAGATGAAAAAAAAAGCTTTTAAATTATGAAAAATTACAGTTGTGAGTTTGGTAGTTTAGTTGAATGCAGCTGACATGATCTGGTCGATTGTATAAGCTTATGATATAAATTATGATTATATGGTGCCATAACCGCCAAAAAAAGCTTAATCCACATAATTTTCGAACTTAATTTTTTTGAAGAAAATCGATCATTTGCGATTGTAAATAATCAAATAAAAAATCGCAAATAATAAAAACAAAAAAAAAAAAACGATGTCCAAAATATGTGTCGGTTAAGATTTTTTTGGGGGTTAGGGCTCGATAAGATTGAAAAGATACAGCGGAAAATTTCGAGTTTGAAGTAGATAATGCTCGATGAAAACTCAAGTCAAAAGTAATTGCAATTCAAATTGAATTTTCAAGTTAAAAAAGTCATTGTTTGTGGTGTATTTCGGATTGGCGGTGTGATCGGTCCACACTTCTTTGAGAACAGCTTTAAACATACCATTACGTTGAAGAATGAGCTCTATAGGTCAATGATTACCAGTCTTTTGTTTAGATAGAATTGGATGATATCGATATCAACGACACCTGGTTTCAATGGACGGCACGACGTGCTACACATCTCATGCCACATTGAACATTATGCAAGAGTGATTTGATCGCCTGGTCATCTCACTTGTAAAGGATGTAAGCTGGACACTGAGATCATGCGACTTTTTCTTTTGGTGTCTTCTTGAGATGTAGATATACAAATTCAATATAACCCATAAAATCCTTGACTTCAGCCTCATGTATGTGCTAGAGTCATGGAAACTTAAACATGGATGCGCGCCACCCATGGAAGCCGTGACAATGGGCTTTCAACGAAGTAAAAAAATTTCGATGATATCTCAGACATTCTTTATTTTATTTAAATTTAAAGATAGGAAGCACTTTATGAAAAACTTCTATTTTATTGACGTCATCGCTCAATACATCATGTCCCGGTACGTTAACTTTAAACTAACTTTAAGCTAACTATTTGGCAACTAGTACTGACTTACATTTGGATTACCTTTAATATAATCAACTGACTACTTTGACATTACGATGTTCTAGGCGGTAGTTAATTGTCTCACTCTGCATTACTTTCAGCTAATTTAAAGTTGATTTTTTTTAAATCACCTCAGTAATTAAAATTTTTTTTCTGCGGTTCGAACATGTATCATCACGTTGTGTACTCAACGCGCTACCACTCATCTAAATTACCATTCAAAATAACAACCAATACCTGATTTACATTAAGCGTTTTTTCATGAAATTTCATGAATTTTGTTGCATGCAACTTTTTCTATTTGCTAATTGTAGCGCTATAAAAGAGAATTTTATATAAAAAAGGGCGTAGATTGAATCTCTGATGCATTTTTGACAACCTTTTTGATATAAGTTGCTCCTCGAGGCCTCCTATCGACAAATAAAAAATTTTCTTGCAACTAATTTTATGAAAAAAACTGCTTAATGTAAATCAGGTACAAGGCAAATTCATGACAGGTAAAGTTTATACTACAACAAAATACAAACAATAAAAACAATATGGTATTTTGTCAAGGCGCATTTATTAGGTGGCAGCACTACACCAGGTGACTAATGTTATTATACCAATCTAAATGTCAAATTTGGATTGTGTAGGTGTAAGCCTAAAAGCATGTTTTTATTTGGGTATCCATAAACATCTTTCGAATATTCAGCTTTGTATGGTGTTTGACATTTCCAATAAGAAACATGCAATCTGACGATGCTAAACTGTTTTGAAAATTAAGAAGGTAATTTATACCAACAAAGTACATGTGGTTGTTGCTGTTGTAATATTTGTTGTAGAATCGCGGGTACCTGATTGATGTGCCTTGGTATTTTGTTGTTGCCTTGGAGGCTCGTATGTCAAAAGCAGCTGATTGAAGTTACTCAAGCAGAGATCTAGGCCATGATGGCTCACAACCTACTGAGCCGAGCCGTCGATAATTTTAGTCAGCTACGCCGCCGCTGGAAAAAGTTTGGTTTATGTTGCCTGAAAAACAGCCGCAGATTCAATATACAATATAATCTAATAATTATTTTATTTATTTAAAAATATTTATTATTTGACATATTTTCATACGTTTATTTTAATTGATATGTATTATTTGATAGTGGCTAACCATTGTCTATGTATTTCATTGGTGCCTTGCCAAATCATCAGTAGACTTCAACCATATATTTTGAACAGTTACAAACCTCTTATCTTATGGACATACTTTCAAAAACTATTTGAGAATTCAAAAACAGTGTTACCGTTGAAAATTTTCAAAAAGGGGCACAAAAAGGGAATTTTCAAAAAAAAGTGGCACAAAAAGGGGATTTCTAAGAAAAAAAGGGGCAACCTTAAAATCAAGAAAAATTAAGGAACAAAACATATTTATTAAGCTATTTTTATGAAAAATAAACAATAAAAACAAATTTCTCATGTATAAGAAATACAGAAACATTCATTTTATGAGAACTTATAATTATAAAGGGTGGTTAAATTTTAAGGGCCGATGCTGATTTTGAATAAAACAAATCATTTAGGAAATTATTGTCATTTCTTTTTATTATGATGAAATGGTATGGTTCAATTATGTATGGAACAAAATATCGGCCAAATGGCCGCCGCAACCTCGGCGGCACACTTCCATCCGATGGTCCAAATTTTCGATGGCGCTGAGGCATAATTGAGGTTCTATGCCGTTAATGTGCCGAATTATCTCATCATTTAGCTCTTGAATTGTTGCTGGCTTATCGACGAACACTTTTTTTCTTCAAATATACCCCAAATAAAGAAGTCCAACGGTGTCAAATCACGTGATCTTGGTGGCCAATTGACATCGCCACCACATGAGATAACACGGCTATTGAATTTGTCGCCATTGTTTCGTTAACTGTGTGGCAAGTGACACAGTTATGTTGAAACCACATATAGTCCACATCCATATCTTCCAATTCGGGACATAAAAAGTTCGTTATCATCTTACGATAGCGAACACCATTCACAGTAACTGCCGGACCGGCCTCATTTTGGAAAAAAATACGGCCCGATAATGCCGCCAGCCCATAAACTGCACCATATAGTCACTCTTTGTGGGTGCATTTGTGTTTCGACAATCACTCCTGGGTTATCATTCGCCCAAATGCGGCAATTCTGCTATTGACGAATTCACTGAGGTGAAAATGTTCCTCATCACTGAAGATGATTTTCTTCGATATGCATTTTGATTTGAACTCCTATTTTCATAATAAGCCTGAATAACTTTAACGCGTTGTTCGAATGTGTATCTTTCCATGCATGGTTCACATTGAGTTAGTCTGAAATTGAGAAATGTCAAATGAAATGCAAAAAAAAAACTTGACGTTTAGGTGCGGTTCACATTCAACATCGCCCCTTAAAATTTAACCACCATTAACTACGTTTATTCGCACGTTTTATTTCCAAGTATAATTTTAACTTAACTCAGAATTAGTTTTTTTACAGACCCAGCTAAAAAAATATGTATGGAGCATATGTGATATCCCATATATGGTTCGGATCCGGAAAATGAGGGTATATGGGCATATATGATTATATATATTCATACATTTTCATACATATATGTGTAAATATTCCCTCTACAGTATGCAAAGTTCATATTCACAAAACCGCACTGCTGTGCAATAAATCAAATTACTAAAATTACTTTTTTTAGATTTTCAACTGGGAGGTTGTATTTAATGACACATTTGTTTGGACAAATAGTTCAAAAGGAAGTAAAAGTCATTTCGTTCCTCATTTTAAGTCAAAAGGTAAATCAATTATTTAAAAAACACAAAACTCAAATTCGTACTTAAAATTTAATTTAAGAAATCAGATTAAAAACTAATGCAATTAATTATAAAAGAAAAAATAATCCGTCTAACAATAGTTTTCAATATAGTTTTTTGCAGTAATATGAACTTTGTTTCTTATCTAGAGAATTCTGTTGTTTTCGATAAAATTAATGACTGTATTATCCTTTTGATTATTTGATCCACAATGTATAAAATCATAAATACAAGAATGGTTTTTTTTGTAACAAAAGTTTTTCTTTTTTAAACGTTGATGGTACGCATATAAACTTTGCATAGCGTATCTATTTTGAAATGGATTTCCAATTCACCAGTGATAAAATCCAAGCTTTTTTAATGCAAAAACGATCTTATGTGAGATATCATGTATGCATACATTCTTATATGGCTCCATATATTACATGTTATTTCTATATATGGATCCACATATGAAGAGATTCATAATTCAGTTTGAATATATGAGCTCATATATTATAATACATTTCTTATAAATATTAGTCCATATATTAGTTCATATATAATAGTTTTGCCATGTATAATTCCATACATTTCCATACATGAATTCATACATATTCATATATATGTACATTCATATAGTAAAAATATATGGACCATATATAATTTTTTTAGCTGGGGAGTGACACAAGTTTAAATCATAATAAAACAAGGAAATGTATTTTTAATATCAATGAAACGGGCTTTATTGGAAAGAAAATTTTATGAAATTAATTATTAAATATGATTTCTGCCATACGGCGCGTAGAAGGCGCAATCTCGAACACCAATTTTCAACAACTTTTCGCAGCATTTCGCCGATAACTCGTCGAATGTTGATTTCCAGGCGTTCAATTGTTTGTGGTTTATCGACGTAGACAAGTCGTCGGTTGGTTTCTGGTTTGCTGCAGACAATCTATTTTGAATATACTGTGCCGCAAAACAGAAACCAACTTACGAAGTGACAAAAAGAGATGCACATTATCAGTATCAGTAAAGGCCGTGATACACTATCATACAAAGTCGTGCGATCTACGAAAAAATACAAACCTGGAACGATGGAGTTTATGAAAATTTTCAAAAGACAATAACAATTCATCACACCAGGGTTGTATTTTTTGGTAGATAGCGCAACTTTGTATGCTAGTGTATCACGACCTTAAATGTGGTCTGAAAACGAGCTATTAGGAAATAAAATTTTGTCGAATGTGGTAGAATCTGTACGAATTACGTACATTTATTGTCAAAATAAAATCGAAAGTTGACTTTGAACAAAAAGGGGCAAAAGGGGCACAAAATAATGCAAGTGATACAAAAAGGGATTTAAAAGTAAGGGGCATAAAAAGTGGCAAGGCAGTTAAAAAGGGGCAAAATGCGACTTTAGTCGCACAACGGTAACGCTGTTCACAAATAATAATATATTTGAAAATCAAATAAGCGTAGTAGGCCTAGAAACTTTAACAAAATATATATATGGTTGAAGTCTACTAATGATTTGGCAAAGCACCAACCAAATATCTAGACAATGCTAACGACCAGCAAATAAATTTCAATGAAAATAAACTTATGACAATATGTCAAATAATAATTTTCTTAAATGTTAAATTTATACTTTATTTTTCATTTTGCCTTATAAATACTTTTATTGCTATCCAATGGATTTTTAATTGTATAAAGGTGTAGAAAAATAAAATATATTCATATCGAATATAAATTATTTGCTGGATTTTGTTAAAGTTCTAAGCCTACTACGCTTGTTTTTCTTTTGTAATTTTCAAAAATATTATTATTTGTGAATTCTCAAATAGTTTTTGACACAGGAATTTTTTAAGTTCTGTGCATAAGATAAGAGGTTTGTGACTGTTCAAAATATATGGTTGAAGTATACTGATGATTTGGCAAAGCACCAATGAAATATATAGATAATGCTTAACCACCAGCACGTAAATATCTACTTTATTTATTTTTTAATTCTTTTTTATCTTAAATTTTGTATTTCATGTTATTTGATTATCAGCTTCCGCCGACAATTTTTCCAAGAGCTGGCTCCGCCGAAAAATTGTCCGGCGCAGGTCTGTACATATAAACAACTTTTGACATACCAGCCAACAGTTACATGAATTCGCCTTGAATTTGGCAAAAAAAATAGATCAGCTATGTTTTCAACTTTATGCTAGGAACATAATTGGAACGAACGACGAATTTCGTCCACGTCGACGAATTCGTCGATAAGAATTCGCTGCGTAAATTCGTCGCGTGAAGCACAATAACGACGAATTTACTCAGCGAATTCAGCTCTTATAATTGATAAAGTTGGTTATTGTCAGTGTGAACATATTAGCTAATTTTGGGCTAAATTTTTCTTCTGGATTTAGCTTTAAAATTTTTATTCTTTTTTTTAGCTTTTTTAAAAACGGATTTAGCTTTTTTAGCCTTTTTTAATCCAAATTTCGTATTCTCTAAAAATATATTAAAGACATACGTAATTTAGCTTAATTTTATTCTAAAATCTGGTCACACTGCTTATTGTGTATGTAAAGAGAGTGAGAGAAAATGTTTTTTTTTTCGTCGTTCGTCGTCGTACAAAATAGAAATAAATCTATCTCAGAGTTCGTCACGCACGACGAATTTCGTTCTACACAGGGTGACCGATGACATTTTTCGAAAAGTGGCACAAAAAGGGGATTTAAAAAAAAAGTAGCACCAAAAAGGGGATTTTTTTAAAAAAAGGGGCAACATTTAAAAAAATTAAATAACTGCAATAAACTTTTGTTTTTAATGTATTATGTTCAATTTATTTAAAAATAAAAGTTTACATTCCATGTAATATCTATATTATATATATTATGTTGAATTTATTTCAAAACAATTTAATACCTACATATCTACATGCATAAACAACACATACATACATATCGGTCATTTAATTCAATAGTGGCACAACTCAAAAAAACCAGTTTTGCAGAAAACGCGTTTTAAGTTTTCAATTTGCATACAACAATGGAGAAATGAAAAAATAATCTTCTCTCAGGAGGTAATGGCACAAGCTATTTGTATGAAATATGAAATACGAAATGCCGAATCTTTCTGCATTATTAACTCAAAAAAACTATTTTTTGAGTTATGCCACTATTGAAGTAAATGAGCGATATGTACATTATGATACCTTAAAGATTTATATCTATATGTATTACATATACATATAGTGTTTATATAACTACTAAAAATACATGTAATTTTATTAATTTAAATGAGATGGTTTTGTTTAGTTTATTAAAAATACAAAAAATATAACATATCGTCGCTGTTTTATCTAACTGACCTATCTAACATTTTAAAAATTTTACAGGAGAGCAGCTTTTATGATTGTTTTATACATGTATTCGTATGGAAACATCTGAAATATTTTTACTGTTATAGGCTCAACAGTAATGTTTACAGTCATATATACAAATTGTAGACAAGGTCTATTATGACTCATAAAGTCTAGTAGTGGACTTAACTCATTTTTCAAAAAAAAGTTCAGTTAAGTCGGTTAGTAAAAAGCGACGATATGTATGTACATATGTAATTATAAGCTAGGATCGCCCCGTGGTCTCATTTCGACCACTTGACTCGATTGTGTACATGTGTACTTGGAACTACAAAACATATACGAATTAGAAAGTTGTTTGCTTTCAAGCGAATTCAAAACGCGATTTACAAATCTTATACTGAGAATTAAAAAAGCAATTTCATATATTGTGCATATCTACGAAAAAATATGTATCTTTTAAAGCAATATTGGTAGACGATAAGATACTGAAAAGTGTACTACAAAAAGTATGTGTCGTATTTATATAAGATATTATATAACCAAGATATTATCTGTAGTATGTATAATATAAAATTATATAAAAATAATTTTTGGTGTTTGAGGAACCTTTAAAAGAAATTTTAAAAACTGATTGTACCAATATTTAACATACATATATGTTTATTTCACAAAAATTAATTCGAAATTATACCAACAAGAATATTAACAAGAAAATTAAAACTGCATTGGACAAGTTATGTTACAGGCATAAAGTACATATCGTACATCCAGTTCAATAGTGTCATAACTCAAAAAATTAGTATTTTCAGTTAATCATGCAGAATAATAATGCATTCCGTAATTTATCTTGTGCAAAAATTTCATATAAATAAAAAAGTACAATTGAAAAAAGGGGCAAAAAGAGGCAAAATATCACAAAAAGTAGCAGATTTAGCTTTAAAAAAAAAAGGGGACAAAAAGTGGCAAGGCAGTCGTAAAAGTGGCAAATTGCCACTTTAGTCGGTCAAACGGTCACGCTGGTTCTACAGCGGTGTTGTGTTCATTTTCATATGAACAAATGTGTTTTATTTTTTATGACGAAAGTTCGCACCGAAAAATTCGTCGTTCGTCCCAATTGTGTTCCCTGTTATGAATTTGCCTTGATAACAACAGTAAAATGTTAATATAAAACTGAAATGAGCTTCAAAGTAGCTGAGAATAAATTGGTTGGCTCTCATCAAATTCGATTGCGTACTCAACTTAAGAATTAATTTTGGATTTGTTTTGGATGACATTGCAGTTAGCTTTGATTCAGTCTAAGAAAAGTTAACTATAAATTGAGTATTTTTGTAGTCAACCACACATTCTCCGACAGGGCGCATACATTTAAAAAAATTGGGCTTAAAAATTCGTCGCCCCAGATTAGCTTTGCACAACCGACCATTCTTAAAAAATGAGTTAGGTTGTCATATATATGTATATACATATTTTGAATATACTATTTCTGCATCAAAAAACGCGTTGCACGAAATTTATTATAGTTTCTGAGATATTAAGCATCCATTTTGCTACATATCCACTATTTTTAGGTTTAATAAGAATTGTTTTGCTGTACACACCACTGTTTGGCGATTGGGTCAAGTTCTTCATACAAAAACGTACGAATTAAAGTTAATTCTTGTTTTGCTTCATTTCTATAATAAATGAATAATAATAAAAGAAGGTGCCGTAAGAAAACTTCAACGGCGGCTGTTGAGCAAAAACATCATTACTCAGATGCAGCCGCCGATTAAATGATTTTATATAAACTTAGACACTAAATAAATAAAATAAAATAAAAGAAACTTTAACTATGCATTACAATACATCAAACAACATTTTTTTCCTCTTATACATGTTTGAGTATAACAGAAATCATTTGATTTCATTCTTTATATTAAATAAACTTCAATTAATTGTTTTTCTTGTGTAAGTGTGTAAGAGGATCGATAGTTGATCGTTAAGTTATGCTAGGAACACAATTAGGAGGAACGACGAATGTCGTCCACGTCGACGAATTCGTCGACTAAAATTCGCTGCGTAAATTCGTCGTGTGAAGCACAATAACGACGAATTTACTCAGCGAATTCAGCTCTTATATGCTAGGAACACAACTGGGACGAACGACGAATTTTTCGGTGCAAACTTTCGTCATAAAAAATAAAACACATTAGTTCATATGAAAATGAACAAATGTGTTTTATTTTTTATGACGAAAGTTCGTCGTTCGTTCCAGTTATGTTCCTAGCATTAAGCGACCGACTTATTTCTCTGGGCAGCAAGAAAAATAAACAAAACAACAAAATTCTCAATTCACAGAATTGGAGCACAAGAAAATAATTTTTGAAAATATTCGGCACAAAACATATTTTTACTTTTACAATAAAGTAATATTAACTTTTAACTTCATTCATGAAAGTTAACTAACATTCATTCACAAAAATTTGCATTTTTCTTTACATCATGTGTCGGGAGCAGTGATGCAAATACAAGAGATATCCATGGGGTATATTTTGAGAAAACTTCAGGTAAACCTTCTCTGCTGTTTTTCTCCACTTCAATTTTTTACCTTATGTGCTAAACCAATTCTGAGGCGACGAGTTGTTCCCGTTTTACTCATAACTACAAAATTTATTATTTTCCCGGGAAGTTTATGTGGGGTTTCCCGGGGAAATAAATCCCAGTATCTCACTGATTTTGCGGGAATTTTTTTCTGAGAAATTTATGCCCACAAAAATAAAGTAATTTAAAAGTTTTTTGTTTTGCAGTTTTTATTACTTAGGATTTCTATTTATGAGTAAGCTTCTAAAAGTTCCGAAAGAAAAGCTCTAGTCTCAAGTATCCTTGATTTGTAATTATACATATCTTGCAGAGCTATAAGTCGACTCAATATATACATATAAAGCAAGTTAAGTAGTTAATAAAATTTTTTCCTAACACTTTAAATTACTGAGGAAAGTTGTTGCGCTTTCATTAAAATTTTAGTACATAGCCAAAAAGTCACAGCACAAAATCTATTTACATTTGCATACTATATGTTATATACTTTGCAAAATAAGTTCCTTGGTTTAATGTTTACATGTGTATGCATATGTACATATCTATGTATGTATGTGCACGCATATGTACATATTAATATGGGTCAAATCTTCGAGCAAAATAAAAATAAAAATAGCACTAAAATATTTTCATTAGTAACTAGCAATTTCCTTTCTTCTATTTGTTTTTATATATTTGATATTTGTGTTAACGAAAAGTTCTATTAAAAAAAATTGTTTTTTTTAACAAGCAGTGCGTGTATAATTTCAACATTCATATGTATGTACATATATGCACGTGGTATGAATAAAGATTGGGTTTTTTTTTTAATTTCTGTTCATTCAAATCATATCCCAAATCAGGTTTGTTTTTGTCAGAAATAAAGAACAAAATGTAAAAATATTTTTTTTCAATGGCAACACTCCAAGCAATCCAGATACTCGTACATATCGTCGCCTCAGAATTGGCTTAGCCCATAAGCCACAAAGTTGGAGTGGAGAAAAAAGGACAAAGAAGGTTTACATGAAGTTTTGTTAAAATATACCCCACGGATATCTTTTGTATTTGCACCACTACTCCCGACACATGTTTTGAAGAAAAATGTAAAATTTTGTTAGTTAACTTTCATGAATAAAGTTAAAAGTTAATATTACTTTATTGTTAAAATAAAAATACCTTTTGTGCCGCATACATCACTTTTTTAAATTTATTTTGAAAAAGTAGTATTTTGTGCTCCAAACGTATACTTCACTGCTGTGAATTTTGAATTTTGTTTTTTTGTTTGACCAATTTTACACACGGAAAGTTTGCTTTGCAAAGTCTTAATACAGCTGGGTGAAAGACGGGGGGAGAAATACTTCCTCTTTCTGCCTTTCTCCCAGCTGAATTGAGACTTTGCAAACTAAACTTTCCGTGTGTAAAAGGGTATTTATTTTTCTTGCTGACTAGAGAAATAAGTCGATCGCTTAATGCCAACCAAGAAGCCGCCGCCGTAATATTTTCAACTGTCAATCAGCTTACACACTTACAAGTAATTGAAGAGTTTGTAATATAAATAATGAAATTAAATGATTTCTGTTATACTCAAGCATGCATAATTAAGGTTTATTTTATGTTATTTTATTTTAGTGTTAAATAAGTTTATGTATGTTAAAACAAGTAATCGGCGGCTGCGTCTGGGTGATGATGTTTTTGCCTAAAGGCGATTGTTATTGAATTTTTCTTGAGTTTCAAATTACGGCACCTTCTTTTTTTATTATTCATTTCTTATAGAAATGAGACATTAACTTTACTTCGTATGTTTTTATATGAAGAATTTGATGCAATCGCCAAGCAGTGGCTTGTACAGAAAAACAAATACTTATTCAATCTAAAAATAGTGGATATGGAGCAAAATGAATGCTTAATATCTCAGAAACCATAATAAATTTCGTGAAACGAACTTTTGATTTAGAAATAGGGTATTCAAAATATATATATTCCATACCTAACTCATTCTTTTTAAGAATGGCGGGTGAAGCAAAACTATTCTGGGGTGACGATATGTATGTTTAACCTAGTGTCAATCAATGCACAACCGTATCGAATTTCTCGAATGTGTGACGATAGCCTAGTGAATGTGTGCTAGTGTGCTAGAATAGAGGTACCGTGTTCGAATCCTGCAGTTAAGTTAAAGAATTAAAAAAAAAATAATTCTTATGCTGCCTTTTTGCAATATCGAAATCAGTTCGATAGTGGCTCACTTTTGATATTGCTAGCAAACCTTCGAAATCAAATGTTTTTTGAAACCTTTTTCTGTTAGCCTGTTCAAATCATAAATATAGAAACTAATGGAGTTCGCATAATAATTAAAATTAACTTTTTCAATTTGTTTTTTAATGTCATTCTTCATAGTTTTACACGATAAATATTCGAGATATATTCGAAATCGATATCATTAACGAAAGTGTTGGTCAAGTGGGTTATCTCATCCACTTGACTTGTGTTTTCGTGCAGGAATTCTACAATAGAGCTGCAAAACTATCGATAGTACTATCGATAGTACTATCGATAGTATCGATAGTTTTGTTTTAAATGAAATATCGATAGTTTTTTCCACTATCGATACTATCGGCAAAAAAAAACAAGTAATTAAAAGAGTAAAAATAATCGAAGTCAGTAAACAGTAGCCGGCAGCTTTGATGCAAATTATCCGTAGTTGATTTAAGCTTTTGTACAGCGATGGAAAAGTTGGTACAATTGTATAATTTTAGCGCTATTTGAATGCCAAAAGTACCGTAGCACAGCAATGACCCATTTAGCACTACTGGAATCTCTTTATATTTTATTACATGCCAAAAATAGCATTAAAATATATTAACCCCCTTATGCAAAAAATAATGCGTGCTTGAAGTGTACATTAAAAAAAATTTCCATAGAAAAACCGGTTTTAACGTTCACTTATTTTTTTTGGACAAGGGGGTTAACCTTTAGCTCGAAGGTATTAGAAAATTAAGTAAATCAAACGATGTTTTCCGGTACTTAAAGAATTGCTGGAGGAATGTTATTTATTCCAAATTCATCTGCAAATGTGGAAATTTTATTTTCGTACCAAGGAGAGAAGCCGACTATAAAAAGCCGAATAAAAAAAGGTTATAAACGTAGTATATCGTAAATGTTACTTTTATATTCAGATCCCAGCAACTAATATTCTTCGTGCGTTTTGTTAATTGATTTTTAGTTAATTAAAAAGTACAAGTATTAAAAAAATAAAAATAAAGAATTAGGTACAATCGTACTGAAAAAATTAAATTTTTTTTGAAAGTTAGTACAATTTGTAAATATGACATCGCATCCCTGCTTCTGTATACATAAGTTCTTAAATACATATGTATGTATATGAATTTATTTATAAATCCAATTGTTATTCGACAAATAGTAGTCACAAGTATCTTAATAAATTCAACATCGTCGACACAAAGATAAATTTTGGTGGTACTGATATCGCGACGGCCGCCAATCGTCTCTTACCATAAAACTTTACAGTTAGTGTCTTAAAAGTTATCAACAATTTTCGCATTTTGATAATTCTAAACCATGGGTAGGCCCATAAGATTTTAAGTTCAATAAAAAAGTATATTTTCGATAATGTGCCGCTTACGATAAAATCGAAAAAAGGCTTGATATATTTTTATATACTAATGAAAATGTTGAGGAATCTGGATTTTTTTTCGAGTCAAATGTAGTTTATGTGGCAACTTTTATAAAACTATTCGATACTATCGATAGTATCGATAGTTTTACATAAAACTATCGAAACTATCGAGTGGAGCGACTATCGATAGTTTTGCAGCTCTATTCTACAATTAATATACGAATGTATTCGTTTGAATTATAACACGTATGTATAAATATTCCGTCTGTTTAAAAGTGTTTGTTTAGCTGATGTATTAAAATTGAAATCACATACGTACTCCTATACATATGTATGTACGTAGATATACATACATAAATGTACACACTTGTCCTAGCATATTTTATTACTTGAGCTTGTGCAAATATGTCCGTTGGTGTATGAGTATTTGCTAAAACGCCAAGTTTTTCTTCTTCTGGCCATTTAACAGAATTAACTTTACATATGTATGTATGTGTATTCGCTGCAAATAAAATAAAACGAAAATGGAAGTTGCACAGCGACTTCTAAAAAATAATCAAATATTGAGTCTTTCAAATTGAAAACTTCATCAAAAAGTATTAAGTCAAGGTTAGTTTTCATAAATTTTTGATTTAAAAAAAATTTGCAATGGTATGAATATTCGAGGAGATCTAAAGGACCTTGCAAACTTTGATAGTTTATAGTCTTTTATTCAGTCTGTTTTGCAAATCACCACGAACATCATCACATGCAAATCATATAATTGTTTAATGAAAATGCGCGCTCTGTTCGAGTAACATTCCGCGCACTTCGCCAATTTTTCGTTCGCCAGCTTTATACAAATGTCGATGTGAACGAGATGTGGTTACAACAGGAGGGTGCTAACTGCCATACGGCTTATGCTACATTTCATATTCTGCACAAGTGATTTGATGGCCTTATCATTTCACGTGGGACATATCGCATGCGCGCCACCCAGGGAAACTACTACTGACAATTGATACATATTTTTTAAGCCCGATAGAACTTTAAAGCCTGCTACGGAATTCTCATGGAAATTTAGCTTCCCCTAAAAACTGTTTGCAACAAAAAATTTACGGGATTTCAGGTTGGTAAATTCAAAGAAAGAAATTTTCGTTTCCGTGAAACAAAATATGCAGTATTGAAACAAGAATTTTGCATTTTCGTTTAAAAAATTATGCATTTTTATAAATCATTTTTAAAATAAGAATGTTTCCTATAATATTAATATACTTACTTATGTATTACATTGTGCGGTTTCATTTTAAAAATTAATTTTTTTTAATTAGTGTTTTTATGGGAATTGTTACAATTTAAGTTTAAAATTTCTTAACTCACTAATAATCCCAAATTATTGTTTTACTAATTAAGTAAAATATTTTTTTATTAAAAATACATTGAATTTGATTATTAAGGGGCTTAGTTGGATTTTTTTTTGTTAAATAATTTAAAAACAATAATGTTTTCCCAAACTATTATTCAGTAAAATATTTTTTATTAAAAATACATACATACATTGAAATTGATTATTGAGGGGTTAACTGGATCCTATGAAACTAATTAAAAGAATATTTTAAAAGCTGTTTACGCAACTCCAATAATTTAATAACAACAACTAAGGCCTTTATTTACATATTTAAATAAAAATTTTTTTTGGTACTTCTTTTTTCACGAAATACGTACTATTTTTGTAATGTCTTTGAAATATCCAAACAGTAATGTAACAAACTTTACTTCGGCAAACTTCTACAAGGCATCGCAACATTGTTCATATTTATACATATGTACATGCATACATACATACATATGTCTGTACACAAATCCTTTGGTGTAACATACATGCACTTCATGTTTATACACATTGTTGCTAATGCCTTTTGCTTATTGTAGTTAAATATCTCTTATTAGTTATTGATCTTTGTCGGTTGCGTTCGATTATTAGTACGTCATTGCTTGCAGTTTTAATTACTGGTTATTATAGTAAAAGTGCAGTGATATTGATAAAATTAGTTTTAAGTTAAAGTTATAAGCAAATATTATCACAATGTGGAATATTAAAGTGATTGGTTTCGTAGGAAATCAATTATGTGCGTGTAAATATTCCTATTTAATTGTGAAAAGACTGAAGGAATGTTTGTGCAAAAAAATAAAAAAATGTGTCGGTATACTAATTTTGTTGTTGCTTCCTTTTGATGTTAGCGAGTGAGGGAGAAATGGTACAGAAGTGCATGTGTATGAACTTTGTGTGCGTTTGTTTTGTTTTTTGTTTTGCGTGTGCGGCTTATAAAATCAGCGTTGCCAGAAACGTTTATAATAAAATCTTCATTCGATAAAAAATATGTTCCAACGACACACACAATTTTGTTGTAATAAATGAATATATCTGTTGTAAGTACCATTTTTTCAGTAACAGTATTTTTATTATTTTTTTTAATGAAACAGCTATGCAACAGAAAATTTTAATTGTGAATAAAGACCATAATTGGTATTTCTAAATGAAGTTTTTGTAGACACGGCTAATATAAAAAACAATTTGTGTAGAATAATAAAAAAAAACTTAATCTGTGCAAAAAATCCAAGTACATTTTTATTATTTATCGCAAAATACATATTTTAAATATTATTGCTTTTATTTTAAAGGGAAATGTGAAAATTTTTTACGACGTGGTTCAATTACAAGATCCCTTACCGGTGTTTGGGGTGTTCGGGTGTATTATGCATTTAATTTCTTTTTATCTCTAAAGACAAACAAATGCAATAGTGCAAACAGTTTCAAATTATAATAAAAGCAATAAATTTTGAATATTTTGCCATAAATATAATAATTTATTTCCTTATTTTTTTTTTAATTTACAATTTTGATTTGTATTGTGTACCAAATGTTTTTATATGACTTATCTTTTGTTTATTATATTCAAAACTTTTTTCGCAAATGAGAAATAATTCAGTTGGGTTAAAATAAATATATATCCTTTTGTATTCGGAATTTTAGTAAAGTGTTTAATTTTATTTTCTTTTATTGCAAATTCACAGCTGTAAATGATTAGTTGGCAACAATAGCCAAATATTTTTTTCAGGTTAAATATTGTTCACAAGCATAGTTTCATTTATTTCAAAAACTAGTATTCAAAAAAACCAGCTGTTTTCTCCTGCTTTCAAAAATTGCAAACCACGCCGAAAAGTATAAAATTGCATTATTTTAAATCAGTTAGTTGTTTTCAGGATAGGACTGTTAAAACTAAAACTTGAACAACAAAAACTGATGCGTGTAAAACCTGTCAGATAAAGTAATAAATAAATTCAACAGATGCATAGAATTATATTTACTTGTCCGCACACTTTACTTCATATGTAAATTCCAGGCCAACTAGTAATTGAAAATTGTATTTATGGTAATTAAGATAATCCGCTAATAAGAAAACAATGCTCAAATATGTATGTATGTTGTGGTCACTGTTGCTGTTCGTTATTGATGGTATAATTCTAACGGCCCTTTTCACAATTTATGATTAATAGTTGACGCGAACTTTAACTGACAGTTCTGCATACAAAACTTGTCGTTAAAGTCCCTGTTAGTTTTTAATTGTACATTGTGAAAAGGGTTGTAAATGAAATTAAACACAAATCTAGCTTACAAAAGCACATTCACGTTTATGGAAATGCCCTGCAGCTCTATTTTAAATAATGATTCTAACATATGACATAAGTATCTTTAGTGGATTTCTTTGGCACTGATATTTATACTTACATACATATGTACCTTCGCAGGAAAAAGTTTTTAATGACCTATTGAGTTTTATGAAATTCCGCTTATGAATATTTTAAAAGCTGTTTACGTAACTCCAAGAGTTTAATAACAACTACTAAGGCTTTTATTTATTTAAATAAACATTTTTTTGGAATTTCTTTTTTTTTCACGAAATACGTACTATTTTTGTATTGTCTTTGAAATATACAAACAGTAATGTAACAAACTTTACTTCGGCAAACTTCTACAAGGCATTGCAACATTGCTCATATTTATACATATGTACATACTAGTCTCCTGCACAAGATATCTTATAAGAACTTTTAAGACATGAGGGATTTTTCAAATGCTTTACTACAGCGAAATCTTATAAAACAAACGTTAACAACATTGTTTGCAAGAAATTTTTTCAGTATTGTAGGTATAGGGGTAAAGAAGAAAACACTTCGTGACGGAAGAATATGTGATACTAGCTTCTTTCTACGCATAAGCGCGTGTACAAACGTCATGCATGTGTGTGTGTATGGTCTTTTATTTTTCTGCGCACATGCA
This sequence comes from Tachina grossa, assembly GCA_949987645.1. Lineage (NCBI taxonomy): Eukaryota > Metazoa > Arthropoda > Insecta > Diptera > Tachinidae > Tachina > Tachina grossa. The sequence continues at coordinate 36,928,882 of OX465275.1, forward strand.
AAGGCACACACATGCATTAACATTAGTTGTATGCGGTTAATCACATATAGCTTACCATCTACATATTACACACACACTCAAACGTACAATATGAAAAATAACAAGCATACACTAATCAACAGTACTTCTTTTGAGTGTTTGTTACAAGCAAGCTGTCTTGCGACATCGTTTGTTACAACTGATATACACATACACCAATACATCCATCGTGCTTCGCTTATAGTACGACAGCATTTATTAATGGTTTAGTATAATACATGCGACGTGAATACATTTAAAAATCATGATGTTTTTACATTTCAAGACTGTTTACGCAGCTCTCTAGTACATACTTACATATGTCTGTACCAGCGTTGCCACCAGTGGAACAATAAGTTACACAGGTGCAAGTCTAAAATAGTGTAAAACCGAATGAAACAGTGCAAAAAATTTTAGTATATATTTTTTTATATTATATTTTGGTAACCTTTACATTTTAAGTTGAAATATAAAAGGAGATAATTTTTTACTAATTCAAAAATAGTCAGGTAAATATGTATATACATATTTATATCGTGTAAAATTTCATAAAATATTTATTTAAACTAGGCGTTTGAGAAGAAAATCCTCAACCTCAAAATTTCACGAATTTTCTTTATATGTCTTAGAAAGTTGTTTATTGAGTTCTTAGGTACATTTTTGTAGATGATTGTTTCCTTAAATTTTGAACGGTATGCTACCTATGTACCTTAACAGGGGAAAAAGGTACACAAAATCAATTTTTTTTTAATTTTTTGCGATATTGATGTTGAAGATATGAGCCTGAGAAAATGAAAAAATTACATCGAGGCCCCAAATCTTTGGGGGCCCATAAAAAAGTACATGACTTGGGGCAAAACTGGGAGACACAGTTCTTTTATATAATTATATTTCAATGACTTAAAATATTACACACAGTGTAGTTTTTATTGGGTTATCTCCTCAATATTTCTTATCAAGCGCGCTCAACATGCTATAATAGCATAGGTGTAGTCCTAAACAGATTCGGCAAATTTTTACTGTCCCTCTTTCAACCTAATCTAACTTTACTCATTGTCTAATTTTTGATAATCTAGCTCAATGATTGTGCAAATTTTGGATCTATTACAATACAATAAATTTAATTTTTCTGTAGAAAAAGTTTCTCGTTTTTATTGTGAACCAAAAATAACAAATTTTGTTTAAAAACTCAACTTTTATGTCACTATACTTTAGTTAAATCAATATTAGTTATAAGTTAAAGCGAATATGAAATGATCACCAAATGACATTTTGCAGATTTTACATCCAATGCAGAAAGCATTGATTCAGTTATTATTGAAGGATCTTCAAAAACTTCTAATCTTATATAGTTTACATTGCCTTAAAACAACTGAGGTTGAAATGGAATCCAATATTTCTTAGCAAATCTTCTAAATATTTTTGGTATAATTTGACCCTTATTACAAATTTTATTGATTATAAACTTATGGAAGTCAAAATTTTTTTGTTTTTATGTATCTTTATAATAAACTTCTTTAGAGACATTGGGGTTTCACGCATGTATGAAGTTTCGTTTGCAGAATTTTGTACCATATATAACTCGAATTTGTCCTTGGTCATCTTATGCTGTTATCGCATTTAAACACAGAAATATAAATGCCGTTAAAGTCAAATAGTGCAAAATTACACAAAAAATTTATGGTGCAAAAATAGTGCAAGGAATTTGAAATAGTACAAATTTTGCACTATTACACAGAAAGTGGCAACGCTGGTCTGTATACAAATCCTCTGGTATAACCAGCGTTGTCAACTTTGAAATTTCAAAACGCACCAAAATGGAGAAAAAACGCGCCATTTACAAAAAAACACACCAATTTTAGAATTTATTTTTTTAGTTTAAAATGTTTATTGAATTATGCATAAAAGTACATTGTTTTTTTTTGTGTTAAAAATTTAACACTAAAAGAGGATTTAACAGTTCAGTGTTAGCAAATTTGTTTATATTCATTTGTATTGCATAGATAATAATTTTTTTTAATATCATAAATTCTGTACAAAACTTTTTAAAGAGATCAAGGATTAATAGAAAGGATTCAAAACTAATAAAAGTTCTATATTTATCATTTTATTCAAATATTTTAAATTTTTTTTTATCAGAAGTTTACAGCCTAACCCACAATTCGAGCGACTGACGACAAGTCACTCATTATAGTTCGTTTGAGCGACCCACTAACTATCGACTTGTCGGTCGTCATACTTTACGTTGTTAACGTAATGCATTTACTAATTGTCAAATTACCATATTGCCACATCAAAAATAGCACAAATAAAACGCTGCTTTACAAATAATAAGTGCTGAAATATGAAAAAAATGCAACTCTATGCTACTTAAAGTTTCTACAAATAAATAATGAAAATAAAAACAATAATAAACATAAGACAATACAAAAAAATTAAAAAATTGTTGTTAAAATTTTGTGTGAAATATAAATAAAGATATCAGTTGAAATGTGTAGATACTCCTAAAATAATGCAAGTGGAGTGTAATGAAGAATGGACGGGAGTAACACCAATGGGACAAGAAATATATTGAAGTGGAAAGAGTAATGTGCCTAATTGAGGGTGTTTTAGAAGAATTGGTTAGAGAAATTGCACGTACATATACATGTTCATGTATGTATGTACATATGTATGTATGTAATTCAAGGAAAATAATTATGTGATAAAAATGTATGTTTGTGAGCAAAATAAATAAAATACAAGCAAAAAAAGTTAAAATTTTTATTTTTAATTTTCATAAATGTAAATTTGTTTAAAAATTTGGTATTTATGTGTCCTTTTTTGTTTTGTCGACAAGCACAAAACAAGTGACTGATTTTGACATTTGTTGTCGTTTGAATTTCTATAGTGGGTACCAAATGTGTATGAAAATGGTTACGTCATCGTTTGCATTCATTGCCGATCGACTTGCCGTGCTGAGCAAGTTAAGTTTAGTCAGCTGTGTGTCGTTAAAAATTATTGCGAACGACAACGTTCGATATCGTGGGTTTGGATGTTAATATATCCATATTAAAAATATAACAATAAAAATAAACAGCCTTTTACAATATAATATATGTACATAATTAAAAAACAACAAAAAAAAAAAAAAAAACTAAACAAATTCGTACATACTAGTGATGAACGAATATTCGTATTCTTATTCGAATTGTCGAATATTCGGTCACTTTCAGGCGAATACGAAAGCGAATATTTTTGCAAAGAAATTAAATTAAACTTTAAAGTACGCCAACAAGAGTGTGAAGTCCTTTTTCATAACAATTTTTTAATATTTCATATTGCATATAATATTCGTATTCGCGAATATCGTTTCAAATATTCGTATTCGTATTCGCGAATATCAAAAATTTACATTCGTTACATCACTAGTACATACATAGTGTACATATGAAAGTGGTCTAGGTCATACCATTTTTGATTCGATATAGTACATTTTGATCAGACTAGAACAACTCTAAATTAAACTGTTGCATAACACAAAAAAATATTTTTGGATTTGTTCCAATGTAATCTGCTAAATATCTCGACCAAAGAAATATATGTCAGACTTATACAACTTTCATAATTAAGGGCACATACATATCTTTGCATTCATTTGTCCAAGATGATACATTTTTGTATATTAATTTTATAAATTCTGTTTAAAACTTTTTAAAAAGAAACCAAGAATTAATTATTCCAAATAAATAAAGCTAATATTTTCATCATTATTGTTATCAAATTGTGATATTTTGTAAACATTATTAGTATTAATATGGTAATTAATACTATCAGGAAGTTGGTAAGTTTCACAACAAGAATATTCCGGTTTTAACCCACTGCTGTGTTAAATTTGCGTTGGTGCCACCAAAAATTAAAAAACGCACCGAAATTTAAAAAAAAGCGCACCACGCACCAACTGAGAAATTTTTCGCACAAAACATTTCAAAAAGCACCCAAAATGGTGCGAAACGCACCAAGTTGTCAACACTGGGTATAACATACATACACTTCATGTTTATACACATTGTTGCTAATGCTTTTTGCTTATTGTAGTTAAATATCTCTTATTAGTTATTGATCTTTGTCGGTTGCATGATACAATTATAACAGGTACATGCACAAGCCCAGCCTGTTAATGTATACAATGCAAATAGTTGTCAAACTTTGTTTACAAGCTGCGAAAATGTTAGTGTACATATGTGTGTGAATAAAATGATTACAGTGTTGCCACTGAATTTACACATCGCTGTGTCTCCAATTACACATAGAAGAAAATTACACTACACATCTTTTGTGTAGCTTAAAATTAAAACAAAAATAAATAAAAATAGAACCCAAAGTATAATTACACAAAGATTATACAAGAATTTAATTACATGGCCTACACATGTGACTAGAAATTGCACACTGTCTAACTACACACAGATTGGCAACACTGAAAAACTATAATCATGCAGGAATGCCGCGTCTGCAATTGTACTTTAGTTACCCTGTAATTGTTATTTTTAAAAACAAAAGGCATCTGTTTCTGACAATTATTCGTATGTTTATACCATTTTTTGGTATTTTGTTGTAGTCGTGCATGTACCTAGTATAATTGTACCATGGTCGGTTGCGTTCGGTTGCTAGTACGTCATTGCTTGCAGTTTTAATTACCGGTTATTATAGTAAAAGTGCAGTGATATAGATAAAATTAGTTTTAAGTTAAAGTTATAAGCAAATATTATCACAATGTGGAATATTAAAGTGATAGGTTTCGTAGGAAAACAATTGTGTGCGTGTAAATATTCCTATTTAATTGTGAAAAGACTGAAGGAATGTTTGTGCAAAAAAATAACAAAAATGTGTAGCATACTATTTTTTTTGTTGCTTCCTTTTGATGTTAGCGAGTGAGGGAGAAATGGTACAGAAGTGCATGTGTGTGAATTTTTGTGTGCGTTTGTCTTGCTTTTTGTTTTGCGTGCTCGGCTAATAAAATCAGCGTTACCAGAAACGTTTATAATAAACTCATCATTTGATAAAAAAATATGTTCCAACAACACACACAATTTTGTTGTAATAAATGAATGTATCTTTTGTAAGTACCATTTTTTCAGTAACAGTATATGTATTTTTTTTTTAAATGAAACAGCTATGCAACAGAAAATTTTAATTGTGAATAAAGAACATAATTGGTATTTCTAAATGAAGTTTGTGTAGAATAATAACAAAAATACTTAATCTGTGCAAAAAGCAAAATACATATTCTAAGTTTTGTTGCTTTTTTTGGATGGAAATGAACTACCTTAAAGTAAATCCAGATAAAACGAAAGCCCTTGTTTTTAGGTCAACTAGAAATAATAGTATTGATATACAATTGAGAATGTGTAGCTCTTTGGTTGAGATTGTCAGTAGTTTGAAGTGTCTGGGAGTGATTATTGGTGATAGATTGAGTTTTGAGCCCCATATTGATAGCATTTGTTCCAAGGTATGCCTTACTTTGCGCAGACTGTATCTTTTGAACCTATATTTGCCGTTGCATGTTAGAAAATCTGTGGCGCATGCACTGCTAATGTCGCCTGTTAGCTTTTGCATTGAAGTTTACTCAGGCTGCAACATGGGGAACAGAAAAAAAAAATCAAATTCATTGTGAACAAAATCATTAGGTTTGTTTATGGTCTTATATTAAGGGTTCATGTTTCTAACAATGTTAAAACTTTTTTAAATCTCACTTTCGATGATTATTTTAAGTTTCGCTTGCTTATATATCTTTATAAAATTATCAAGTCACAAAGTCCGTTACATATTGTTCATATGATATCTTTTACTAGATCACTTAGAAATCAGCAAATATTAATTAATCGCATTGGTAATTCCGTTTACGAACAGTCTCTGGTAGTACGAGCTGCTCGCTTATTGCCACGAGAATTGCGTAATTTTGCATTGCCTCTTACAACTTTCAAAAGGAGACTACTTGATATTTTGTGGATAGTTATATCTAATTGAGTAGCTAATTATTTGGGTCTTCCATGTTTTACTATTTTTTACTTTCTTAGTTTTGTGGGAGTTGTTGAATGTTAGGATCATTATGAACATTGTATTATTTGTTATTATTCTAATGTTTGTTAATTAATTATTCTCATAGCATATTATCAGTGATGGTATTTTGGTGCGTTTCGGGTATTTTTTGGTGCTTTTTGCCTCTTCATAAACGCGAAATTTTGGCTTTTAACAATTTCTTACAGTGCTTTTTTAGTGCTTTTTTTGTCAAATAAAAATATTTTTAATTTACAAAACTAAAATACTTTTAAGCGATAATAGCAGCATCTTTTAACTGAGCCTTGTTAAATTGTTTTTAATGAAAATAACGGAAACTATGTCAAAAACAATGTATAAAACTTTTCATAATTGGGATTAAAAAATTTAGTTTTTTTTGCAAAATAAAAAACCAGATAATTCTCTGCATAATAATTGATTGAAAGTAGTATGCAATAAACATTTGTTAAAGCTTACACAAATATTTAATCATACTATAGGGTTGTTAAATTTTAAGGGCCGATTTCGGAATTTTCATAAGGCTGTTAATTTGTAGATGCAAAGTAAATCAAAATGTTCACGTCTACAACAAAATGTAGGTAAATTTGTATTCAACGCACAAGATTGGTTAAATTTTAAGGGCCGATTTCGATTGAAAGCATGAGGTTATCAATAGCAGTCAGTAGTTTTAGACAACGAGTAGCCAACCCCCAATTTTTTCATATCGTATTGACTTGCTGCCAACGTTGACAACTGGAAAAAAGTTGAATATCGCAAAAACCAAACTTTTAAGTTAAGAGTACTTAAGAAAAGAGTGACGCTTTTAATGCATTCTTTATGTGTAAATGATTTTTCAGTAACATACATATCTTAATCTAAACCTAAGCTTCACCTAGTATTGTATGTATGTACATATGTATGTGTGTATATGTTACTATATTATATGACTCCTGGTTTTTTTTTATTTTTGTTTTTACATACTTATTTTTATTAAATTAATCAAGATTTTGTTTTAGTTAATATGTTAATGAATTCTGTTATTACATCTCAAATACTTTGTTTATTTTGAAGCAAAAATTTGAAATTAAATTTTGACCTTTTACACTCTAAACTTTCCTTTTTAAGTGGCTTAGGGCCAATTTCACCAACTATATTTAAATGTCAATTCATATTTAAATGTCTATTTTCATTAATTTTTGTATGGGAAAATGAATTTTAAATATGAATTGATATTTAAATTAGTTGATGAAATAGGCCCTTAATGTATTACAACAAAAAAGAATATATTTTCGTGCTTTTTTACCCTCTTTTTCGTATTTTATTGCGCTTTTTACCCTTTTTGCAACAGCTTAATGTGCTTTTGCTCTTCGTAGAGATACCAACACTGCATATTATAGGTACTTGTTATATTTTTTTTTATTGGCCTTGAGGCCATATATATTACAATCCAATGAATAAAATGAAATGAAATGTGTAATTTTTTAAGCGTGGTTCAATTACAAGATCCCTTAGGGGCTGTCCATATATTACGTAATGCTGTTTTCCCCGATTTTTGACCACCCCCCCCTCCCCCTAGTAACAGATCGTAACAAAACTGTGAAATGACGAATATCAAAAGTTGACATTCGGCAAATGTATTTATTATACATGCTCACTCGTACATAATATATGTAGGCAACACGTATGATCAATTAAATAAAGAAATGAGAAAAACATACGTATTTTTGTACAAAATTAGTAATTTTTTCGGTTGCGTAACAATTTCAAAGACCCCCTCCCCCGGCTCCATAACAAATCGTAACAAAACTCGAACCCCCCTCCCCCCTAGAGCGTTACGTAATATATGGACGGTCCATTACCGGTGTGCGGAGTACTCTCGTGTATTGTGCATTTGATTTTTTTTTTAATCTCCAAAGACAAATAATTTGCGCCAATAGTTTCAGATTATAATAAAAGCAATAACATTTTTTATATTTTAAGATAAATATAATAGTTTATTTACTTTTTTTTTATAAAATTGACAATTTTGATTGTTATTCTTTACATAATATTTTTATATGACTTTTCTTTTTCCACAAACGAGGAATAATTCCATTGAGTTAAAAATATATACATATTTCCTTTTGCATTCAGAATAAAATTTGTATAATTTGAGTTAATATCTTATTGGGTTAGGAATTTCAGTAGAGTGTTCAATATTCTTGTTTCTTATTGCAATATAATTTCTGTAGAGCTGTAAATGGTCAGTTAGCTACATTAGATAAATATTTTTTCAGGTAAAATATTGTTTGCAAGCATAGTTTCATTTATATCAAGAACCAATATTGAAAAACCACACGAAAAAGTGCAAAATCGAGTGATTTTTAGAACAGCATAAAAATGTCTGCTTGATTTCAAATAAGTTCGCGGTTTACAGGATAAAGCTGTTATGTAAAACTAAAACTTGAGCAACAAAAACTAATGCATGTAAAACCTGTCAGATACAGTAATAAATAAACTCAACAGATGAATATAATTATATTTACTTGTCCGCACACCTTACTTCATATGTACATTTCAGGTCAATTAGTAATTGAAAATTGTATTTATGGTAATTAAGATAATCCGCTAATAAGAAAACAATACTCAAATATGTATATTGTGGTCACTGTTGCTGTTCGTTGCTGATGGTATAATTCTAAATGAAATTAATTAAATACAAAACACCCTGCACTTCTATTTTAAATAGTGATTCTAACATTTAACGTAAATATCTTTAGTTGCATTCTTTGGCACTGATATTTATAATACATATCGAGAGCCTATATTCAAAACACGTCAACTCAAAAAAGCCAACTTTTCAGTAGAGCGAAAAAAGAGTTAATTCGCTCAATATTGTAAAAATAAATGATGTGCCTTCCATAATATGGTTTGAATATACTTACTAATTTATAGGTCTGCAAAAAATATTTTATTTTGCACTGGTTTGGGTATTTTTATGAGATAGCGTATTTTAGTCGATCAAAAAACAAATATTTTCTTAGAGTTAGCATATTTTGTCGGAAAAAATATGATTTTTTTTAATATATGTATTTTTTAATCAATTTGTGAAATCGTTTACTCAAAACTAGATATAAGAATTAAAAAAATAACATAAGCCTGACTGAAAGCCTCTTCAATCTCGAGGTGGTCAGCTTTAGCACTCTCTAACTCGCTCTCTAGTTGAACAGGGTGACTACAAGTTATCAATTTCGAAAGGTTATGTCATTGACTATAATCGGTCCATACATAGTGTTTCTATTCGATTAACAGTTCAAAAGTTATACATGCATTACCAATTTTTTTTTATCGGAACCCCTCCGTAATAATATATTAAAGTGACCATATCTCAAAAGCTAGCCATAGGATATCAAAATCTTTACCAGATTCGTGTTCAGCATGCCAAATGCAATCAGATATGAGGTAGAATTATTATAAATTACAAATTATTTAAAAATATTGGAAATTTACATGGGAGTTAGCATTTATTTTCACCAAAAAAATTATACTTTGAAATAGCAGAATAATAAAAATTGATATAAACCGGGGAAAAATCATTTTTTTGATTCGAAATTTATACTACAGTTGAATATTATTGCATGGCATATTTGCCATCAGAAACTCATTTTGACCAAATTTGAGTTGACGTGTTTTGAATATAGGCTCACGATATGTAGCTTCGCAGGAAAAAGTTGTAAGAACCAATTGAGTTTGAAAAAATTCTTATGAACTATCTTGAAGCTGCAGGGTGTTTATAAATTCGCTTACTTACTTTTCAAATTTAGCTTTGATTCGTGGGTAGGAAGCAGATTTATTTATATTTACCAAAAATGCGGACAGATTAAATTTTGTAATTGTTGCAGTGGTGCATTGTTGAATGCTTTCTATATTTTTTAGAAATAGTTGTTGAATGCTTTCTATATTTTTTTTTAGAAATACTGTTTAAAATGCTTTCTATTACACTTTGTTTTGCTGAACACAAATAGTTGTTATGATATAAAAGGTGAGAACGATATCAAATATGTTTGAAACTTAGTTTTTGGGGGAAAGAATATATGAAACGAAATAAATAACATCGCTTACACATTAGTTACCTGTATATGAAATTTTATTATTCTATGGTAACTACTCCAGTGATGCCGATTTCCAAAAGGCTGGTATACACTATCGTACACAATCGCACGACTTATGAAAAAATACAACCCTTATTTAATGAAAATTTTCATAAACTACATCATACCAGAGTTGCATTTCGCACGACTGCTTTAGATAGTGAGTAACAGATTTAAATGGGCAAACCGTGTCATAATCACTCGAAATGTTAAGATTCTGCTGTGTAAAATAATTAATTTAATTAAAGTAGTAAATGTAGAACAAATTGATTTAAGTGTCTGTAATTGTTTTATTAAAGAATTAAAATTAAAATGCTTAATTAGCTGACGAGTAATTTGATATAGTCAGGCATTTTGTTGATCGGTTTCAAGTCTCGAGATTTGAAATATTTTTGTTCGTAGAACATCTTTTCAATGATTTCAAATTACTTTACTCTAAAATAACTTAAATAATATGATTGCTAGATATATTTAACTCTGTGATTAAAAATAGTGCTTCGTTTTAACTAAATTTCCACAGATTTCTTAAACTGTTCCTGTGCAGATAGTACAATTGTATGTTTGGCAATAGATTGAAATGAAACTTAATAATACTCAGACAAAGGGAAATGTTCTACAAATATTCACTAATACATTTATCCATATGACAATCTGTGCTTCTATGTAAAACATGTTTATTTTCTCATACGTATGTACATATATGTCATGTTCAATTTTGCTTTGGTATTATATTTATGTATGTGGAGCAAAAATTTCAATTCCAGTTCAAATATATTTTCTCTCTACTTTTTTTGTTGATGGTATTTCCGGTAGCACAATATCCTGATTCTATTGTTACATGTGATTCATTTGTCATTTCATAGTTGCAACAATAACAAAAACACCAACAATATAGCATTGACAGCGGCTGCAGAAATATCAATCCATTCGCCGTAAAATATGAAAAAATTGGGGGAAAAATAAAAAAGAAAAGAAAACAATAGTTAACAAAATAGTGTAATCATTGCGTTGTATGTTGTGGTAATGGGACGTAAAGGACATTTTTATAAATCTTGTATAGTATTTGTAACGATGTTGAATTGTGTCTATTGTGCGCTCATGTTATCCAAAATGAAGATTTTTTTAGTTTGTTTATGGGCCAGCACTTCATTTTGTTAAAAGGACGCATAAAGGTTGAACTAGGAAAGGACAGTAATAAAATATTTATGTATATCTTGATAAGAAATATTTTAGTTAGTTTAAAACTTTAAAAATATAAAGGGGGACCGGATTTCAATTAAATAGAAAACGCATGTTATACTTTAACTGTTTTCCTCTTATTCAAACATAACTTACATGCATACATATGTACATATTTTAGGTTAATATGCGGATTAGTCATCTAGAAAATGTCTTTCTCGGCCCTGTTGGCACTATTTTTTTTTTTGAGTTTTGTAAGACCGTGTCACACAGATTTCTGATGTATATAATTTTTAGTGTAACACACTATCAGGGCTATCATGAATAAAATTCCGCGTGAAATTTTTCCCGGGGAACAATTTCAATTAATAGCAAGTAATAGGGAAAACAAAAAATTCTAATTGGAAAAGGGAGACATTTCACGCGGAATTTTATTCATGATAGCCCTCTATGTGTCCAATTTAAATTTTTGCGGAAAAAATGCAGACTTTCAAACTTTAACGGAACTCTAGTTATCGTTTATTGGAACAGTACTCAAATCAGCTGATTTTAGATTTTTTCACGTCATTTTTTTCAACTCTGGTGCCCTTTGTGCTAGAAATACAGCGTTGTGTCAGTACTGTTCATTTGGAAGCTATTAAATAACTTTGTATATATTAATTAAATATTTTTAATTAACTCTCTGAGCTTTTTTAATTGTGATATTAAAACCAAGTTTTTTCTCTCCAATTAACAGTTCTATTGAATAAAAAATGCAAATTTAGCTGAGGCAGTTTAACTTTTGTTTTTTTTTAAATTAAACTAATTAAAAGTTTTATTTAAAATTTATTTGATTCAATTAAACTTTTGTTTAAAAATTTAACTTACTAAATGGATTCATTCATAAAAGTATAATAAAAAAATATTCAAATTTAATAATAATATAATACAATTTATAATGACAAAAAATGTTTCCAAACGTCAAATTGCTTTAACGTTGCAAAATAAGGAAATCAATAAATTCCCACTGTCAGTTCTCAGTGAATGTAAAAAACGGGAAGAATAGAGTGTTGCCACATAAGTATTTTTGACCGGGTGCAATCAAGTTGACAACTGGGGTAAAGCTGGCAAACTATCGATAGTACTATCGATAGTATCGATAGTTTTGTTTTTATTATACTATCGATAGTTTTTTCTCGATAGCGATACTATCGTTGAAAAACTTTATTACGAAATTGACAATAAACTCGAAAAATTTATTACGACATTGAGAATAAACTCGAAAAAATTTAACATATTAGTTGTCTTCTATTGAAAATACATAAGTACATATCTCTCACTTACTAAAACAACGTCATGACTCAAAAAATTAATTTATGGGGTTAATAATACACCATGTCATATTTCATCTTGACTAAAAAATTCAGGCTTAAATTAAGTTTAGGGGCACTTCTCTATCCTATAGAAAATTTAAAATATGAAAAAAAAAATTAAACAAAAAAATTGGCGGTGGGGCCTAGTTTCCGAGTTATGTGCCTCTGAAATTCTGGTACAATAGTGTGATTAGGATAGGTGCTTTCTAACGAATATGATAAGTATTGGTATAATTTTAAAGCTTTTGGCAATGAAGCATTAAATCTTTATTTGGATGCACCGTGTCGGAAAACACCATTCTTACGCGCCGCTTCAGCGCGCTGAAGGAGAACTTGGCAATGTAGAAAAACTTTATTGGACTACGCCGTGTAGGGAAATACCAGGGTAGAGAAAATTCTTATAGCATTATTCTGTGCGACAATTGTGTTGTCTTGTCATTAGACGAAAAAAACGGTCGGTGAAAAATACACCATAGAATCACAATTTTGAACTACAATTTCAGCGGCCCATAACTCGGAAACTAAGCCTCGCCGCCAATTTTTTATTTAATTTTTTTTTCTTTTTTTCAATTTTCTATAGGGTAGGATACTTTTATTAATTTTTAAGAGGTGCCCCTAAGCTTAATTTGTTCCAAAATTTACGCAAATGGTTTGCAAGCTCACCATTTGATAAAAGAAAACTTTATTAATATTTCCAATGAGTTGTTTGTATGTTAATTGAAAACTTAACTCAATTTTTTCAAAACTAGTTTTATTTGAGTTATGACGTTGTTTGAATAAATAAATTACACAATGATCACATGGACAACAAATATCGAGGTTTGCTCTCACATTCACGATCCGCGCTTGAATACTGATTGAAATATACAAAATTTTGTGACTGAATCATTTCGTACATATGTATATAGTTAAGTTTTTGTAAAACAAAATAAAAAAATGGATGTGTGCTTAATATTGAAAAATTAAACATAATATTAATTATTTATTATCCTTACCTAATTTTTTTTATCCATATATGTACATATATCAACATTCAAAACGACTGTTCGTGCTGCCGTGTAAACATAGTGTAAAATAATTCGATACTATCGATAGTATCGATAGTTTTCCAACAAACTATCGAAAATATCGAATGGCGTGAATATCGATAGTTTGCAGCTCTAAACTGGGGTCTAATCGTCGCTTTCGATAACGAGGTAATTCTATCACGTTTTTTCACGAAGGCTTAAAAATGTGCAAAAAGAAATTGATAGCTTTAATACTGTTATACACTTTTTGAAAATTCGACATCTTTTGTATTTTTAACCCCCGACTAAAAAAAGGGGTGTTATAAGTTTGTAGTGTGTGTCTGTGTGTCTGTGTATCTGTGTGTCTGTTTGTGTCCACGTACAGGCCAAACGGCTGGGCCGATTTTCATTTAGTTTTTTCTGTTTGAAAGATGACTTGATCGAGAGGGTTCTTAGCTATGTTTGAAAAAAATCGGTCCAGCCGTTTAGAAGATATAACATCTTTTCTGAAAAAAGTCGGGGGTTCTTAAAATTTTTAATTTTTGTTATTTATCAATGAAGAAAAATAACATATTTTCTAGCCTTTATAAATTATTTATATTCAAATATTTTACAACCAACTTCTTTCTTAATTCATCTAGATTTTTCTAAGGTAATAAGAAAAGAAAATAAAATTTTTTTGTGTGAGGACATGCCAATATGATTCTGAGCGATGACTTGGATTATTCTGCCTTCTTTAGTTGCATTGGTCTATTGTGACTCTTTGAATTCTATAACGCTGCAACTCGTTGCCTCAAATCGATGCTTCTATTTAATTAAATTAAGACAAAAGTCCTAGAATGAAATTCAAAAATAAATAGCATCTCCTTGTTACTGCATTCCTTCTCACAGAATTTCATGCAGTTTTCTTTGAGAACATAGACCTTCATTCAAATATCAGAAACATTTATTCAAAAGAAGAATAATTACCATATTAAAGGATTTAGCTACATATTGCCAACATCATTCAGTTTTAATTGAAAAATCCTTTGCTTAAAAATATTTCAACAGCCTGTTACGTGCCCACTATACTTATACATATATACTATATATATACACATATGTATATACATATATGTTAAGTCCGTATCATATGCTGCTCGCACTTGAACAAGTATAATTGTATCTAACACACAAATTACCAAACTTACAGATTTAACAACTTTTCCTTCTCACGTCTTTTAACTCTCTACGTGTTTTCTCTCCTTCGATGCCCACAAGGAAAATAAATTTTTATTTTGCCAACGAAATAAAATCATGCTCGTGCTTGCAGGCAGCCATATAATATAATAAAGAAGAGTTGTAGGAATTCAGTGAACAATAAAAAAAAATGTTATAAAAAAATAAAAATAAGAAACAGAAAGAAAAATTTGTTACGCCAAAACATACGGGGAGGAGCTCTTGAATAGGTTGGTATAAGACAAATTTTTGGCAATTTAATTTTTTCATTATTAGATTTTTTTAAAGGCTTTATTTCTTGTGAAAATATACTATAAACTATAATATAACAATTAAAATATTTTATTCTTGGACAAAGTGGAAAACGTAAAAGTAAAATAAATTAATGTTAATGACTTTTGGCTGTTTGCCTTTTTTTAAATTTCTTATTTAGGGTTATTTTCTACTTTAAATTTTGAAAAATGATGATGTTTTAACGAAATAATTGAGGGTAATTAAAGTTAAGTAAATTGAGAAATTTGATATACATAAATAAGTGAGTATTTGGAGGAGCTAAAAAACAACTCATAGTGAAGTCTTAAGGTGTTAATTATATAGCAGAGATGTTGCATACTTTAAGAGGTTAAGAATTGCTTCAATAAATTAAAGAAAATATTTTAATAAACATAATAACGTTTTTATAGCGAAATGAATTGTTAAACTAATAAATTTTGTGTGCCATCGATTAGATACCGGTATTGAATAAATTAATTAATTCCATAATCGTTTTTTTTTTGTTACTGAAATTTCAATAAAGGCTGACCTTGGATATTGAAAGCAAGTTTGAGGGAATATCTGGTGATTTTGTTATGGAGCATTGTTACTTCATAACTCGGTTGTGTGAGAGGGGATAGCTTTTCATTGGTAACATTGTAAAAACTTGGACGGGGATACGTTCATAAATCTTTTAAATTGATTTTATGATATCGTACTTATTTGAATGCTGCGAAACATAGCAAATGTTTTTTTAAGTTGAAAAAATGGGCGGGCGCCCATTAAAATTTATTAATATATTTTACGTGGTTCTATTTAACTAATTTTTGCGAGACTAATAGCCATAATCCTCCTTTAAAAAAAATGGGCTGAGTCACGCCCATTAAAATTTAATATTTTATTTTAATTGGTTCTACCGTATCGATTTTACAAGACTTAACACGCGCCCTGAGCTCTAAAAAACACACAATCTTGCATTAAAAAAATGGGCGGAGGTACGCCCACTAATATTTAATTTTATATTTCACGTACTTCTTATCTTCTTCTATCTATGCATTGAAGTCGGTTTTCTTTGGCATACTTATGTATGTATGTATGTATATATAGAAGTATACTTCTAACAAATACAACTTGAGCTGAAAAAAGTCAGCCAAGGTAGCAACGGCATAGTATTGAGTTCTTGTTTCAACTTTGATATTAGTTGAACTTCTCATTTGTTTAAATGAAAGTTTAACAAAATATCTCTAGTTGTTTTAAGAAATTTTTTGGGTAAAGCATCCCTGATAATCTGCATTAGCAACAGTCAAATGCGCACAAAAACCAGCTAACCCCTCAATAATCAATTTCTATGCATTTTTAATAAAACACATGTCAAACTTAAAATATATTTTTGTTTGTTTACTTTACTACTAGTTTTTGTTAGCTTTAATTTTTATTCCAGCTATTTTTTTCCTTTAGTTATGTAACTAGCTTTCATTTCAATCAATCTTTTTTATACTTTAGAAAATATTAGTTTATATTCAAAAACTGCTTATTAGCCAATTACTAAATGAATCAATTCATTTATCACGATAAAGCTAAGAGAAAATAAAATAATTTTTATTTGCATAAACATGTAATTAAATTATAAACTTTAATTGAAATGTGTACTATAGAACATATTCAAGGAGAATGCCGCCTTTCTTTTTGTCTCTTAATAAACAATAAATTAATGAAAAATTTGTATAAATTAAAAATATGCCATGGTTGTGCATTTAATATATTGCACATACATACATATGCGTACATGCACAAACAAACACACTTTCAAAATGCAATATGCATTTCTATAAACATAATCATATACACACACAAACATCCGTAATTAAACGCATTGTTTATACAAATTTCAATTAAATTTGCCCACTTAAACTTTCCAAAGCCAAAAATATTTGCGGTTAAATTTGATTTTAAATATTTTTTAATTTCCACTGCCAGACAACATTTAGGCAAATATATGTACATACATTAATTAATGAGTAAAAATATGTACGTATGTACTATATAAGTAGATATATATGTATGTGTTTTTATACACTAAGTAGTTTTAGATATAAAAATGTCTTCATTTTGTTAGTAATGCGTTATTTTACTAGGAATAGCTTTTGATAATGCATAAATACATTATTATATTATACCGAGTTAATTTATATTTAGGTACGATTTTGTTATGCATTTGTTGGCGAATCAGAAATTAATTTTTTTATGTTGAGAATTTTTAAAATTTTACTGATGTTACATACGACTATGAGTCTAAACACAATGTTTGCGGTGCGGTGCGCTTTCTCGTTGCGGGAGAGAAAAATAAACATAATACAACGGAAGACGGCGACGGCAATACTTGTCATTGTTTGTTTAAATTTTTATTAAATTTTTTGTTCATACATTTTTATAAAAAATGTACTCTTTGTATTAAATATTTTGTAATGGCAACAGCTAAAAACAAAAAATAATTAAAATTTTATACATTCGCAGATATATTTGATAAATTTTTTAACCTTTTAAATTTTATGGCAAACATTTTTGAATTTCAAAATTATGTTTTTTGTTGTGAACACAGCCAATTATTCAAAAACTATGGCAACATCAGAAAGAGAAAGAGAGTCAAAAGTTGAGAGAATAAGAAAGTCTGCAATGAAAATAAAATAGATTTTAAATTTATGCCGTTCCGCACTGCGGGTTTTTACTTCAAAATCGTATCAAAAACCGCACCGCAATGAATTCTCGTTACATTGTGTTCAGACTCTATATCAGTAAATATTCCATTAAGTTATTCAACCTTATTCTATTTGACGTCGGCAACATCGTAGTCAATTTGTGAACAATATCAATATAACACAACAAGAATGCTAACTTTGTATTCTCTAACAGTGTTATGACGTCATTGACTGTTTATCGATAAATACAATACACATCAGAGTACAGAATGAAACCATTCGCATTTGCTAACAATTCATAAATTCGTTGCTTTTGCCATGCATTTATTCGACAATAATAACAAATATTATTGCTATGATACAATTCGTTGCGATTTGTTGATTGCTCTTACGCACTCTGTTATTACAATGTCGGTATAACACAAGCAGTGATATTAAATGATGCAGCATGAATGAATGGATTTATTTCATACCATTCACTCAGCATTCGCTGATCTTTTGTATATCACGTTTAAATATCAAGTTTATTTAACGTGATTTTAATGGTCATAAATAAAAAAATGCAGTGTGAGAGAAGAAATTTTAGAAAAAATAAATGCCGATATTTACAGTGTTAGAAAAAAAGAAAATTTAAAAATTAAAATTTGGAAAAAGTAAAATAGATCTGAAATGTATTTCAAATAACCGATTCATATAAAATTTTATATAAAATGCACATCAAATCTATATCGTGTTTTATGTATACTAATGTAAGAGTTTTATACAATCATAAAATACAAAGACTACGTTGTGTTCAATCGCAGTAAAAAGTATTCGCACCATTCACTGAGTATTCGTTGCTTTTGACAAGACCAGTGAACATTTATTTAAAACAAACAATGCACGCAATAAAATTCAACGCACTCATCTCTTTTGATTGTGTCATGCGTTGTTTTTTTTTTCAAATGTTGTGGATTGACAACAATATGCAGGTTTTTTGTGATTGAATTCAAAACAACAAAATAAGACATTCAATCTGTTCTCTGATACACATATCCAATATTTGAGTCAGCTGACTCACTTTGTTTACTATTTTTGGTAAAAGTGTTTTTGAATAAGTAAAAGCTTTGTAAATATAACTTAAAATAAAATGTTTTTCTTTCCTGTTGGGACGATGAAAATAAAAAAATTTAATAGTAAAACTAAGATTTCTCAGACAAAACTCATGCATTTGCCAGTTACCCAAGGAAAAGTAAGTGATAAATTGTGTCATGTCTTTGGAAAATAATGAATAATGTTCATCCTTTTAATATTTTAAAGTTATTTTCGGCTAAAAACAAACATCATTTAGCCATGTAAGGGATACAATAGAGCCTACTTTTTGAAAGGGATAGAAGATCAACGTTTATTGGAGATTGGAGCTTCTTCCAAAGGGGCTCAGTGCTAAATTTTTAAATACCCCGCCTCCAGTTGCTTCACACTCAGCACTATTTGTGACCTTTTTTAATTTAAACCTGAAGTCCCGGTAGATCTGTAAAAATAATTTTATCACACAGTATACTTTCTCAACACACTATTTACCTTACATTTTGCCGTCCACCAATAGTTCTAATAGGTTGATCGAGAGCAGTCGCTGAAATAATTAGGAAACACTACTCCTGCGGAATGCTCTAGCAAAAGAAAGACTTTTTTTAAACTCTTCCACAAGCTTTTAAAATTGGTTTGGGTTGGTAATTTAAATTTTGTCCATATTATATTTTTCACTTTTTTTAAGAAATTTTTTCAAGTAAATATGTATATTTTTATATCTACTTTGGTATTTCTTATATTTCACTTTTTTATCGTTTAAATTATTTTTCAAATTCGTTGAGGAATGCACACAACAGAACACGACATCAAAAACACTGATGACAAAATGAACGGCAACATCAATACCAATTTCTCTTACAGAATATCAAACATATGTTGACAGTCATAGATAAATGGCAATACTATCTACGGGATTACCGATTTGCCAAAAAACATTAAAAACGACGTCGTGTTATGTTGCCGAAGCCAAATAGAATAATGGTGATTATTTTTATTGCGAAGTTTAATACAAATTTTACAATCTTTATGTTAGGTTTACTGTAAATAAAATATAATTTTTCAGTTTAGCTGAATACTTTATTCGTCGGGTTAATGCAACCAATTTTAATTGTTAATTTACTGCCAATGTAAATTATGGTTGTGATTCGGTCAATCAAATAATAGAAATACACATTAAAAAATAAAAGTAAAAAACATATATGTGTACATATGTGGTCTTAATTATGAAAGTGATCTAAGTCATATATTTCTTTGGACGAGATATTTAGTAGATTACATTTGAACAAATTAAAAAGTATTTTTATATTATGCAATATTTTAATTTGGAGTTGTACTAGTCTCGATTTATGTATATAAATGTATTTAATATTTTTTAAATATTTATTGAAGGTTTTTTAAGATTTATTCGAGATTTCGTAGCAAAAATGACTTAGACCACTTTCATAATTAAGGGCACATGTGTGACAGGGTCGAAAAAAAATTAATTTTTACTTTCTTGGTGATTCTTTTAGTAGACAACACGCTCTTTCTAATGCAACAAACTGCAGCTTTCTAACTGCATTAGTTTTTTTTATCGTTAATTAGTTTCAAAATACACTTTTGATAAAAAAAATTTCACTTTTTAGGGTTCCGTACAATAAAGGTGAAAAGGAACCCTATTGTTTTCGCTACGCTGTCCGTCTGTCCGTCACACGGTATTTTCTCAGGAACCGTAAGAGCTACGAACCTGAAATTTGGACACAGTATGTAGAACCTTGGCCGCTACAACAACAAATACATGGGAATTAAAAATTAAAGGGTGTTCCAAAAGCAACGAGAATCGAAAAATGTTGAAATCCCATGTAATATACATACAATTGTATGAACATATGTATATTGAAACTTGAAATTTGTAAAATTAGTGTATTTTTATACAGACTACAACAATTAACACTAAAATTTAAAAAAATTAAAATTGAAGGGTGGTCCATCAGTTAATGCAATTTTGACTGTGTAATTTTGACAATTTGCTATATCTTGGAAACCGTAAGAGGCAAACACTTGAAATTTTCAAAAACGGTAAAATTAAAAAAACCGAAAATTATAAAATCGCCAAACCAAAAAAAAAAAAAAAAAAAAATCGCCAAAACGAAAAAAACCGCCAAAATTAAAAAAAAAATTTCTAACACTAAAATAAATCGCCAAATTCGAAAAAATCGATAAAATGAAAAAAACGCCAAAATGAAAAAAAACGCCAAAAATTTAAAAAATCGCCAAAAAGCGAAAATGTCGCCAAAACTAAAAAAATTTTATATAAAAAAAATCGCAAAAATGAAAAAAATCGCCAAAAATATAAAAAAAATTGCCAAAATGAAAAAACGCCAAAAACCGAAAAAAATCGCCAAAACAAGAAAATAAAGTGTCAAAACTAAAAAAAAGCCAAAGCTTAAAAAAATCGCCAAAACCGAAAAAAATGCCAAAACAAAAAAAAAAAAACCGAAAAGACCCCAAAAACGAAAAAAATGCCAAAACTATATATTATATAGGATGAAGTTTGTATTAAATTACATATCTAGTGTTCGTACGGAACCCTTTGTGCACGAGTCAGAGTCGCACTTTATTGAATTTATTTTACTTTATAGCACTTCTAATTCACAATAGAACTGATAAATATCACTAAAAGCACATAACTGCCAATTAGTAATCTCGAATTGCCAGAGTATTTAGCTTTAAGTAAACCCGCTTAGTTCTTAATAAAAATGCCGACATTTTGAATTTTGAAAGCCTGACCTTAGATTTATAATCAGCGACCCCTAAAACCCCTGAATGACGAGTTTCAAGTAAATCCAATGATGTTACAAAAAAGTCCGCCATATTGGATCCACCTTTTTAAATGTTCAAAATCTAATACCAGATTCGTAATCAACCCCCGGGTAACGAATTTCAAACCATAAAAGCGTTTAGGCGCATCAAAATCAACTTGTTAGCTTCAAGGCCGTTTTTCTCTAAATCTTATTTTTTAAGCATAATTCCAGTTATTTGTAGCCATAGATATCTATATATTAGTGTACAGGTATCTATCGTGTAAGTTAAATTTTATAAGGCAAACTCGTAGGTAAAAACCTTAGGTAAATTACCTGTTTCTAGAAATAACGGGCATAAGTCCCTTTTAACTTTCCGTATGACATATATATTTGTCCGTTATTTATCTAAAAATAAAATGTTCACCGATAACATAGGACGTCGAAATTTAAATTTGTTAAAGTTTCTGTAATCGTTTGAATTTCAGAAGATTGATTAATTAGGCCTGGTGAATACAGTTGAGTTTCAGCGACTAATTGTTATGGAATTGTCACCTAGTTTCCAGAGACGCGTCGATGTTAGCATGCACTCTGGATTCTCAGTACTGTAGGCCTTCTCATTTTAGTTGCCATTAGACGTGAGCCTGAATGATACTTGCCGCAGAGGTTAGTAGACAGAGAGCTTTCAAACTATGAGAAAACCTCGCCTGCAAAAACCACTAACGAAGGTTAATTTAACCAAATTTAATTTGTTAGTTTTATTTAAATAAAACTTGTTGCAGCGATTTTTGCAATTAAACACATTAAAGACAATCGTCAGTAAATTATTATTCCAAACTAGCAGACCGGATCAACATGTTGTTTACAAAGCTTCCACACCATCATCATCAGCGTTCTGCAGCTAATTATAAACTTCAACCATATATCGTTACCTGAAGAGCAAAACACCCTAAAGTTTTCATAATTTTACAGAAGGACGAAAAAACGTCTTAAAATGGAAAATATTGAGAATTTTATTATTTTATAAGAATTTTTGCAATGCAATAAAATAAATAAAATCGATTTTGTTTTTATTCGCAGAAGTGTTTTTCATACGGGATTTCCCGCGGAAAATTTCCCGAGATCCCGCTCATTTTCCGGGAAAGAAATCCCGGGAAATTTGTGCGAGAATTCCCAGGATTTTTTTTAATATTTTGTTATGGAAAGTTTAATTTTATATGTAGCAAAAAAGCTAAAACTATACAACAACTAAGGCAGAGTTTACATCTGGCACACATGTGCTCTAAAACTTAGAGATCTTTATTTGCCAAAAGCGGAACGCGACGTTCAAATTTTAATTCTACCACAATTCGTAAAAGTAAAAACAGAAATGCGCAAGGAAATAAAAGAAAACTTACAAAATAATTACAGATTCTCTTTGGTAAAAATAACCATTCTATTAATGCTTATTCTGTACTAAAGTCCTGTTTCCAAAGAAATATTTTGTAAGATTTTTTTAATAATATAATTTATTTTTTTTGACTTTGCATTTACATACAATATTGGTATTTATGCATTACTATTATATAAAGAACTGAAATGGTATTATTTTTTTTGACTAATCGTGTAAAAGTGTATTTAAAATATATTCTTACTGCGGCAAACCAATAACCACCCGACGTAATGTTTTTAAAAAACGTTATTATTAAATCGATCTCATGAATTATACTTTGTTTTTTGTTGAAATATATTAAATTTAGAAATATTTTGTATTGTTTTGCATTGGGCAAATGAAAAGTCGTTCCCGCTTTCCCGGGAAATGAAAAAGTCGGGGAAAAGAAAAACTCTAGTTCGCACAGATTTGGCATATTTTGTAGCACTTACTCGTATATTGATGAAATATTACGGAATTTATAAGATGTCAATTTTAATGTTTTTGCTAGATAGGCCATTTATCGTTTTAGGTAACGATACATGCGTAATTTTTTCAAAACAAATAGAATATGTGAATTGTTTTGATTCATCGTACTCCAATTTGTTGAAAGCTTTTTTTTTATGTCATGAAAGCTCAAATTTAATATCCCTAACTTACAACAATCTTGTCGCTGTTTTGTTTGTTTGCCCGTTAATTTGCTTTTTTTTAATAGTTGTCTTTTTCCTTTAATAAATTATTTATGTACCCACGTATTCGTTCCCTGCTCTGGATAAAGCAGCAAAAATTAAACAGAGATTTAAAAATCAAAAGCACAAAGAGTCAACTTTATGTGCCAGTATTGTAGCAATAAAGTAAATAAAAAACGATAAAAATTTTTAATATCACTTCAGTTTAATGCGAACTTTTCACGTGTAAAGATGTTCTTCTTTCGACTTGTTTTCCTTTATTATACGATTTTTTCAAGTACATTTGTGACTCAGATTTCCACAAGCAAAATATATGGATCATTTAAAGATGCAAGTAATAAACAATAAAAAAAGTCATAACTAAATAAAATTAGTGCTTTTTTTAAGCTTAAGTTTATTATCATTATCGCACTTTTTTTACCAAAATTAATATTGAACTATGATATGATGGTTGAACCGCCAATTTTAATTAAATGAAAGTTTAACATAATAACTCTTAACTGTTCTAAGAAATTTTAGGGGCAAAGATTCCCTGATGATCTGCCTTAGCAACAGTGAAATGCGCATAGCAGCCAGCTAATACCTCAATAATAAACTTCAATATATTTAAAAAGAAAACAACTACGATTTTAATGAACAAGTACAATCTTAATTTTGGAAAAAAGTGTGATGAGCTTCAATACAACTCGACACAACACAGACAGTCGATTCGTCTAGAAAATGTATATTGAAATCATTGAAAAAAAATTAATAGGCAGATTTTGTAAAAAAAAAATTAGCTTCTAAACGTTTCAAATTCGTATGAAAAATAGCGTCAATTCGTTTTAAAAAGATTTTTTCCATACAACTTTGAAAACGAAAAAATCATTTGTATTTACAAAATCTACCCTTGAAGTTTTCCGTATATATTTTCTACTCAAGTCAAACGTCTGGGTTGTGTAAACAAGGCTCAAGTTTCAAGAATTTACACAATTTTTGTTAATTAAATTAAGGGTATCCCGAAAGTTGTGTCATAGATGAACAAACTATTTTGTCTCACATGGAAACTATAAAAGATCCATTTGTTCAGTGTGGACTTTTGATTTGTGGCAAAAATTCCGTTGTGGAATTAAAAAGGTATTTGAAAAACATTTTATGAAAAAAGTTCATAATTAATAGTTCTTTTTTTTTTCAAATAAATTTATTTATGTATTTAAAGTTGCGCCTTGCAAACAGTACCGCCTAATTGTACATTGGGAAATTTACTAAATGCTTCGCTTCCGTATCCGCAATGCTGTGAGAGGGAAATAAAATGTTGAAATTATAATAATGTTTTGTAAATAAAGTATTCAATTATATTTGTATGTGTAATTTTTTTGGTAGATTCTTATTTATTTATTTAGTGGCAAAATGTAAGAAAACACTTGGTGTCTTATCTATAAACTATTGAGAAACAATATTAACCACAACCTTTTTTTACATATTTCCTTATAAACAAGAAAAATCCTTTTAATACAACGTACAAGAAAAAAAAATAAATAAAAATTTACACACAATAGGCTAAAAGCTTTTTCACCAACAACAATTGTCTGGAGATTAATTTTTATTTAAGCTGATGTTAAGAAAATCTCCATCACTCTTACGGCAACATGAACTTCATGCTGGCCTTTGTTCTGAAGCATACATTTCTTTTCTTCCATGAACAATTACTTTCCATTTGTTGCGTCATGTCTCTCAGCAATGATGTCAATGTTTCATTAGAATTGAGCGAATATATGCGTACAATGTTTCTCTTTTGTTTGAATGAAATGAAGATAAAGCTCCCAACTCTGGAAATTGTGCTTTTTTATAACAAAATGTCTATTAAACTAACAGAACATCGTAACTGTTAATATTTTCCTGTAAAGTCTGCAATCCATGTACGTTGTATGTTAAAACTATTGATGTACTCGATGCACTATAGAAAGCAACGTGATGAGAAAAAAAGAAAGAGAAAGCATATTATCCATGCGGTTTCTAAATCAATACAGTGGAAATTTCAGATGAATATTTTTGTTGTTTGGTTTGCATTTTAGGTAACGATATATTTTTTAACTGACTTCAAAAAAAAAAAGGAGGAGGTTAACAATTCGTCTCTATTTTTTTGCGGTGTTGCTTCATAACTCTATACATTTGAGACCGACCGTAAATTTTTTTTTTTTTTTGCCTGAGAGGGTATATTTCCCATTGGTCCCATTCTAAAAATTTTTTTAATATAATTTTATATTATTCTACTTATTTGATAGCTGCAAAACCTATCCAACACCTTTAGTTCTTGTAATTGAAAAAATGGGCGGGGTTACGCCCATTAAAATTTATTATAATATTTCACGTGGTTCTACCTAATCCATTTTTGCGAAACGTACCACGCACATTGAGCTCTAAAATAGACACAATCCTGTATATAAAAAAATAGGCGGAGTCACGCCCATTAAAATTTAATATTTTATTTTAAGTGGTTCTACTTTACCGGTTTTTACAAGACTTAACACGCACCCTGAGCCTTGAAAAACACACAATCTTGCATTTAAAAAATGGGCAGAGGTACGCCCATTAAAATTTAGTTTTATATTTCACGTACTTTTTCTATCAGATCTTTGCATTGAAGTCAGTTTTTTTTGGCAGAAAGAATTATTTCAATACAAATGGAATATGTGAATTGTTTTGGTTCATCGTACTCCAATTTGATAAAAGCTTTTTTAAGCCGTGAAAGTTCAAATTTACCATCCCTAATTTGCAACAGTCTTGCCGTTGTGTTGTTTTTTCTTTACTATCCATTCACATGCAGATGAAGGTTTCATCAATACGAATTTACAAATTCTAAAGTTTTATCAGTGGAAGATAATATCAAAAGGTTGTAGCTTTTTCTCTGAGTATAACACAATTTCGGTGAATTAGGTTTATTAGACCGATTAAATCTAAATTGTTAAAGTTGGTTAAGAAAACTTAAAGCGCTAGAAAGTCTTTTTTATTTGATCAGATCGCAATCCCCTAGTCATTACAATCGATTATCTTCCGAACTAGAAATATTTCATGTGAAAATACATATTTGCAATTTAAAAAACTCTATTTTTCTCGGAAACTAAAACGAAATATTATTTACTACGAGGGGAAGAAATCGAAAGTCAATTTTTTCTTAAATCAAGTTTAAAACAAAAGTTTTTTAATGCATGATTAAACCAAATAAAAAGATCTAACAAAAGGAGTGTTTAAAAATTGTCACTGGTGAGACTTACACATTCTCCCCCGTGAGTGAAAAAATATATTTTTTACTTTAATATAAAAAGAACAACAAATAAATTCAATAAAGTGCGACTTTAACTCGAACACGAAAGGTTCCACACAGACGCTACATATGTATGTCACACTATTCGAACATTAGTCCATACAATAGAATTTCTTAGCTGCTGTAAATATTATGCAAAAAAATTAAATTATACTTCAAGTGTGCTCTAGTCAAAATTTATATATATATTTTTTTTCTTTGCATAAGGGGATACAAATTTCATGTTTTTGAGATATTTAAAAATATTACCAAATCACTAAGTTGGCATCACTGATGCTGATAGGTAATATGAGTGAGTGTGTGAATGTATGTATGTATGTTTCTTTTTTAGTCATTCACCTTGAGGTCCTTGTTAATAGCCTTGATGTTGTTGTTATTTTATTTTATTCACTTTAATACATAAATATAACTGAATAAATGGGCGATATCGTGAAAAATATAAGCAAACAAAGAAATCAACAAACGTTTTAAATATTTATATGATTTTGATACTTTTTATTTAATTCTTAAAAACCTTCGTAAAGTTTACTTTTACGCCGGACATATTGACAAGTTTTTAAATCAAATCTCTTTGCTTTAAGGTAATGAATTCTATGTACATATATAGTTTGTGAGCATTTTAAGTAGATTAAAAATTAAAAATCTTGGATTGCGTGATCTATATTTTGGATCGCGCAAAAATTTCTTAAAATGAATAGTCGCATATTAAAAGCTTTACTATTTCTTACAAATTATTTTATGTAGTTGCGAATAGAGTGAGTGTGTCTGATAATTTTACCTCCGCAAGCCATGTTTAAAAGCAATCTTAAATTTGAAAAACATGAAGCACATTGTAAGTACTTTAATTCACTTTGTTGCTGCTGATGCATTTATTGCTATATTGTCCTTGGATTAGTTTTAAGCTGTAACAATGGAAGTACGAGTAGTTACTTTTCAAAAGGTTTGGTTGTTATTCCATATGACAGAAGTAATAATATAAAATGAGCAGTGGTTGATTTCCAAAAGAACTGCTGGTGCGTTTTTAAAGTAGTTTTTAGTTAAAGGGATTGGTGGCCAATATATTTTGTAATGTGTTACATTAAAACAAAGTTATATAAAAAAATTTCTTAAATTTTTTACAGAGAAAGAAATTATTACATATTAAAACTTTATACAATACACTGAAAAAAATCAAGCAGAATCTTATGAAATATTTTTTTTATGTAGCACTACAATTATTTTCCTATAAAATCTAGGAGCAAGCAAATAATAAGAATTCTAAAAAAACCTCTTCGGGCTACGCAGTCACATCTATTTAAAGTTGCATACATATTACTTTCGAAATAAAAAAATATTATGGATAATATGGATTGGGAACTGCCTGTTAAAATCACGCTGAAAGAACTGAAAAATCTGCAGAAAGAAAAAGAACTTAGCGGTAGTCGCCGTAGGTTTTCAAGTCCAAAAAAATTAAATGCAACTATAAAATCGATTAGACAATAACTTCTGGAGTTACCAAAGTGTTTTTTTTCAAAGTTTTTGCTCAACGCTACATATATCTCGAATGAATCAATCGATTTTAATCAAATTTGCTACAGCGGGAGTTGTTTCTTCTTCGCATTCGATGGGCTTAGTAGATTAAAATTTATTAATTTTTTTTCAAAACTTCATTTCTGAAAATTCTCAAAATATACAGAATCGTATAGTTTCGTTACATGAAGTCTGAATGAGGTCAATGTCTTTAGAATGCCGCCAATCTAGTCGTGATAGATAAAGAATTTCTTAATAGGACGTTCTCACTGTCTCCAAATCTAGTACTTACGAGATTTCGAGCTAAATCCTGCTGCTTTTTACTAGATTTTCTATACAAAACAAAATCCATTTTGTCAGTAGAATTGTAAGATATATAATCAAAATCTTACATACTTATTTATTTTTCTCTATCATGTACAGCATATTTATAAGAAAAGATGAGTGAATTAGCTCCAACCTGCTTAAAAAGGTGTGTGAACTGACTACATTGTAGTTATTTGGTTGTAGTTTTCTAAATTTTAAGAGTTATTTAAAGAGTTTTGTTTTGAATTAAAAAATCTTGATAAATGTCAAAATGTTAACGGCATAAAGATTTTAATATGTTATGAGAGGGTTAAGCATACACATATACATACATACACACAGACCCACATCATCATAAACAATTCTGCCAAAAAAGCCGACTTCAGTACAAAGATCTGATAGAACATTTTCAAAAAAAAAAAAAAAAAAATTCATGGGATATAAAATTAAATTTTCACGAGCGTGCCTCTGCACATTTTTTAAATGCAAGAGTTTGTGTTTTTCAGGCTATGTGTTAAGTTTTATAAAAATCGGTACAGTGGAACCACTTAAAATAAAATATTAATTTTAATGGGCGTAAGTCCGCCCATATTTTTCAAATGGAAGATTGTGTGTATCTTTGAGCGCAAGGTGTGCGGTAAGTTTCATAAAAATCGGTTAAGTAGAACTACGTTATATATAATAATAGATTTTAGTGGGCGTAGCCGCACCCATTTTTTCAAATATAAAATTGTGTAATTTCAAAAACCAAAAGTTTTGCAGCAATTAAATAAGTAGGATAACATAAAAAAATGTGGGCGTGTGCCCGCCCAATGGGACTAATGCGACCAGTCTTTTGTGAACTGAATTATGAAGTAACACCGTCAAAAAAAGAAAAAATAAATAAAGAGGAACCTACTCCTTTTTTTGGATCGGTTAAAAATAGTATGTATAGATTCCAATGACGTCAAGACATCATCTGATCTGATGAAAACTCGATTTTCGAAAAAAGTGAAATAAACAACTTCTAATTTTTGATAACGGAAATTTAAAAACTAAAATTCTTTTTAAAAATGTAAACGTAAAAACGTAATTTCATTACGTTTATTTTTATGCATGAATTATTTTCAGTGTATGCATGAATATAACATTATTATGCATTGATTTAAAAGTTTTAAGTGAAGTGAAACATTAGTGGTGTTCAATGTTTGAAGCAAGTGGTATTGACAAACAGCAAACGCGGGATATATATACGTATATATTTTTTTATGGGTAAGGAGCAAACTGTATTGTTTCATTTACGAAAGATCGTAATCCAACGTAATATGTCGGTCTCGATAGATTGGAATACCGAATATAAACCCCTTTAATGACATTTTCTATGTAAAGTTAACAAAATTGTTGTTTTTAATAAGCATTTATTTTTTTATATTTACATCTCACTTTTGGAGTATATTCAAACCACATAAAAAAATGTAAAAAAAATTCTCCTTACTCTTTAGCATTTTTTGGAATGCAGCATTGCAGCATGTCCATCACTTTTTGTCCAACTTTCGGCATAACTTAACATATCACAGACAAAATTTGTAATTGTTTATGAAAATGTGATGCATGCACTCGTAAATTTCTGATTATTTTAGGAATTGCATTTTTCATGTTTTGATTTTAATCAATTATGGCTTGGGGCTTTTTGCAGGCAGCTTTTAAAAGCAAAAAAAAAAAATGCAAATACGTGTGGTGCCAAAATGCTTTTACTTTTGGTATAAAAAAAAATATGAGCAAAAATAAATTAATTCTATGATAAAAGCCACTATTGAATAATACTCAGCACGCAATAGAATTTATTAGAAACCGGAACGTTAGAGTGACTGTAACAGACAGACGGACATGTACACTGACTGACTGACTAAATATGAGCGAGTATGATTTGATAATTTGCCATGATAAATTTATAATCATTCGCAATGATGGTCTTTTTAAAGCATACACATTATTTGTAAACACAACACAAATTTTGATGTGCATAGTAAATGTTTAAATTAGTCTATCTCATGCGAATATGTATAGACTACCTTCTTTTCGTTTTTTTTTATTCTTTGTTGCAATTCTTGTATACGAGTTGTTTGTTGCTCGTTCCGTCGAGTAGTTGCTTTTGTACAATAGTAGCAGTGCATCACTCATCATATCATTTCTAGTTTTTGTTTTTGCTGTATATATATATTATGCATTTGTTTATGTCAAGGCATGCACTTATCATAGACATACTCACATTGACACACACACACACAATACTGCAGCAGGGAAAGGAAATAGGCACAGTAGAGCTTTATCAAACCTCAAGTTACTTTTTAGTCGTCATAAACTTTGTAAAAATAGAATACATATGCAATATAAAGGGTATTCTCTAAGGGACTTTTGATATTTGACAGTTGACAGCGACCAGAGAATGACAATGATATACATACATAAGTAAATAGTCTTAATTTGTAGTAACTGCGTATAATAATAATTGTAGCGCAAACAATTGGTACGCTCTCATATTCACCCCTATCGTGAATAACAAGTGGAATATTTGTTCACGTGAAATTGTTATTCCCCTCAAAGGGAAAAATGCTATCGTGAATCTCCCGTGAAATTTGTTTCCCGCTATCAGTTCCAGTGAATGTAAAAGATGGAAGAAGATTTGTAATGCTTAAAAATTAATTGGAAATCAGACAAATTTAAGTTATATAAATATAAATACACAAATTTTATGATCCAAATAAATTTTTTTAACTTTAAAGTTGTATTTTTAAATATCCTAGGTGCAGTGGAGAAAAATTTTTAGTATACCACCGCGGTGCATCATCAGATATTCATACTCCATGAAAAAAGGTGTTGCATGGAATTATTGTTAAGAATCATGAATTTTATTTACTAATCTTGTCCTAAGAATAAATATTTACAACTTTCAATGTATAATTCAAAGGAAAATATCGAAATTATTCAATGTAATAATTTAATTCTCCTGCAAAAATTAATTGAAAAAATCTAAGGGAAAATTGAAAAAATTCACGTGAAAAATATTATTCACAATAAGGGGAATCAAAACAAGGAAAAAATTTCAAGGGAAAAATTATTCACGATTTCAATTTGGTGAAAAGTGGAAATATTTCGAGGGAAGAAATATTCATGATAGCGGTGATTTTCTCTCAATTCTCCTTTGTCGGTATTGTGTTGCAGAATCATCAGCGAAGTAAAATAACCAATACAATGGCTACTAACTAATGACAGCTTAAAAAAAATTAATATGCCTCATTTAACACCAGAGGCGCTGCAACACTGCATTAATAAAAACGTGCAAAAAGCAGAGCTGTAAAAGAATGAGGTTTTCCTCTATCTCTTCCTTCACCACCACCAGTAATAGCAGTAGGCATTCATAGCATGAGTGTGACTTCTTAAAAAAAACCGAGGAAATTATAGGCCTGCTAAAAGCCCACTACAATAAAGTAAAGAGTACATATATCAATCAATAAGGGCTGGTGTATAGGGCAAGGATGCGTTTCAAATCCACTTTTGTTTAATATTGTGCTGGATTGCATTTAATTTTGAGTCAATTTAATAAATATTGCCTGCAAATTAAGTGGATATTGCTTATGGTTATGGTTCTTCTTTTCATTTGCTTTCATTTTCTTCCGAAGTATATATTTAAAAAAAGCAACATTTTAGACAATTTTTATGAACAGACTTATATAAAGATTTTATAATATTCAAGCAGATAAAAATAATTTTTGCATAAGGACCGCCAGCAAAATAGACTGATAGCTGCATTAACTTTTTGCCATAATACTAATACGAGGGTAGTGGGGCATTTTTATTGTTACACAAAGTTTGAAAATAACGTATAATGTACTTGTTGTTTTCACTTTTTGCAGAACATATGTATCTTTCATGCCGATATAAAATAATATTAAATAAATAACAAACATTTTAAATGCTGTTTCTGACAATATAAACGATTTTGTTTGGTAATTAAAATCATTGCTCAAAAAAATATGTTTTCAACTGTGACATACCAAAAACTTGTGTGTATATGTATATAAAATCCTTTTTTTTTTGGACTATCAATGGGATTTTAAGGTCATTAAATTTAAATAAAATTCTTTTTTAATTTTTTAGTGCCATCCGACGTTTCGTTGGAGAATTCCAACTTTTTCTATTCTATTTGTTTAGTCTGGTAAGACAGAAAAATTGTTTGTTATTGTTTTATTATTATTGTTTTTTCAAATAAATCATATTAAAAAAAACAAGAGTACGCATTGCGAAGGTCCGTTATTTTGTCTGCATGTGTGATATGTATCTGTTGTAGGTCTGTATCTGTCTCTCACAGTTTTTACAACAAAAATTCATTTGTATTCTATAATGACGTAGATGCACAGTAGAAAATTTATTTGTATGGCTGAGTGTGCAATCTTGTTTTTTTATACATGAAAATAAATCATAAACAAAAATTTATTCTCTGTAAGTTTTTATTTATTTAACAACAAAAAATTTTTCTATGTTACCAGATTGAATAAAAAACTGAAGAAGTTGGTATTCTCCAACGAAACGTTGGATGACTTTAAAAAATTAAAATAGTCTTTAATTTGAATTTTAATGATCTTAAAAGCCTATTGATGATATTCCAAAAAATAAAAGAACTTCATATATGCACCAAATAATGGAAAAACTTCAATAATAAGAACTTAAACTAATTCCAAAAATTTTTTTGTTGAATTCATTATAAAAAGGATTCAAAATTTTTAGTATTTATTTGCTGCCGGTCCCACGATGTCGGCAGAAAACATGCGAAAAACCAAATTTCTTGTTTTCAATACAGTTTGTCGATTGCACGTTCGACTGGATATAGTGGAGTAAGCGGTTATTTTGTTGGGTATAGTTTAATTTCTTTTTGGGATTAATTTAATTTTGTTAAAAAGCTTAAAATTAAATTAGACCAGAAAAAATTGTTTTGTTCTTAAAAGAATTGTTAAATTGTTCAAGTTAATAATATTTCATAAAATAAACAATTTGAAAATTTCTGCTCTGAGGTTTATCAAACCGACTTCAAAAAAAGGAGAAGGTTATCAATTCGTCTTTATTTTTTTTTAGCGGTGTTACTTCATAACTGGGTTCATATTAGACCGATTGTAAAAATTTATTTTTATTGTCTGAGAAGGTATACGTTAAACCTTCTCATATAAGTTATACGTTCTCATTTCAAAAAAAAAAAAAAAATTGGGCGTGGATACGCCCACAATTTTTTATATTTGGTTTTATAATATTCTACTTACTCGAGTGCTGCGAAACCTAGCAATTACCTTCGGTTCTTGTAATTACACAATTTTAAAATTGAAAAATAGGCGGGGCTACGCCCATTAAAATCCATTATTATATTTTACGTAGGTCTGCTTAACTTATTTGTATGAAACATTCCACACACCTTGAGCTCAAAAATTGACACAATCATCCATTTGAAAAAATCGGCGGACTTACGCCCATTAAAATTTAATATTTCTTTTTAAGTGGTTCTGCTGTACCGATTTTTACAAAACTTATCACACGCCTTTAACTCTGAAAGAAACAAAATCTTGCATTTAAAAAATGGGACAAGGCGCGCCCATTAAAATTTAATTGTATATCCCATACATTTTTTTTTCGTTAATGTTCTATCAGATCTTTACATTGAAGTCGGTTTTTTTGCAGAACTATTTTATCACATCAGCATTGCTTGATTTTCACCGTGCGAGAATTTTTAACTTTTTACACCAGCCTTACTAAAAAAGATATTCTGTTTCTTATATCTCATTAAATCACAATATCGAGCCATAAGCGCCAAAAAAAGCTTAACCCACATATTTTTTTAACGTCGTTTTTTGACGAAAATCGATTACTTACGAACGCAAACGATTTTGGTCAAATTATTTAATTTGAAAATTAATTCGCTTAAGTTTTTTTTGTGGTTGTGGCACGATATATTTGGGACTTTTTTCTCTTAATTTTTCGGTTCCATTTAATTGGGACTTATTTAATGTGGTACGAGTATTACTTCATTTAGTCTATATCTCGACTCGAATTTGCTATATCTTTTGATTGGTTATGCTCAACTTTCTTTACTCTAAAAAAAACTAATTTGTGCCACTTTTAAAATTAAGAAAATATTCGCATTATAAATGTGAACATACACTTGTATTCCAATACTTCTTGTTTCGCTCCAATTATTTGATTTTGACCCTGTTCAGGACAACCATCGTAATGGGTATACTCTATTGCCTTCCTCTTTTATTAGTGTTTCGATATGTATGTACATGTGTATGTGTGTGTGTGTGTGTGTGTGTACAAATGCTGCAAATGCCAAGGATAATACCTTTCAACAACTGTTATTACTTATAGAGCTTCAGCTACAGCAGCTACTGTTGCAATACTTATTCTTAGTGTGACTGTTGTGTGCAAGCGTATGTTCATACTTTGATACTTTGCGTTTTTGTGTGTTTTTAGTGAATTTAATGTCCTTTAAAATAGCAATGCCAACAAGTATGTGTATATGTATGCATGTGCGGTTTCTCTTGTGTACACATTGTTGTCGGTTGAAGTTAAATGAAAAATAATTTTTTTTAAATAATAAAAATAATGAAAATTATGAAGCAGACAAAAATGCAAACTAAATTTTCATGTAAATAAAAAGTTCAAAATATGAAATTTTTATCTTTAATATACATACATATATCGCTTATTTACAGCAACAACGTAATAACTCAAAAAATAAGTTCAAAGTATTCATATTTTGTAAAAATATCTCTACTTAACTCTGGAGAGAAAAATAAAATTTTTGAAACCTTTAAGCTCGTTTCCAGTCAAACTAAAATTTTTTGAGTTATGAAATGTACGATATGTACATTAGGGTGGCATTGGAATATATGAAAAATATAAACCTTGGATTTTACTAAAATCCCTAGCAAATTATTGTAACACTTATGCCGCTTTCTTTTCTGGAAAAAGTGCAAAATTTGTTGACTTTTTTATTAAACAAAATGCAATTAAGCGCTCATTTAAATAAAAAAATTACTTTCGTAAGGGATGATACACTAATTTTTAATAAACTCTCTGTTTCAAAAACCATTCAATTTCATCAAAATGTGCAATAAATGTAACATTTTTTTTATAGGAAAGAAAATGTCATTATTGGTTAAAACTGAAGCTAAATCTGACTACTTCAACTTTGTGCTCTATTAAAGTGCAAATATTGGAAAAATTCGCTCATTTAACAATAATTCATTAGAAAATCCGTTAATTAAAATTGGTAAGCGTGCTACTTTCGATATTTTAAAGTGCATTCAAACTATTTTGTTGAAAAGATTAACCCTTTGCTTTGGTGTGGGTAAGACATACAAATTTTTAAAAACATGTATGGAAATATTTTTATTTTCAGTTATAAAGTTAGTTATTAACCTCTTCAAGCTCTGGATCAGCAATAACCCAGCAAAAATTTTACTACTTCAAAGTGTTGAATTTTAAAATTTTTTACTTGATAAGAATTTTCTAAGTTTCTGAAAAAAATAAGTAAAATATCTGTAAAAATATAAGTGTAATTTTGACCCACATGACCCAGAAGGTTTAATTAAAAAAGTTTAGAATGCAGCAACAGCTAACTTTCGAATGGCTTTTTCTCAGAAATGGTAAATCTTAGAGAAAAAAGTATTAGGACAATTTTAGTAAATAACTACCTGATTTACATTTTTGTCTGAGATATTTTTGTGACTTTAAAAAAATTTTATTTTTAACCTTGAATAAAATTTTTTGCATACACGAAATCAATGAAGATTTTCATTGGATTGGTGTCCCCTACAAGCCTGAAATTTTTCATCTTCTTGTGAATTAATGCAAGGGTACTCTTATTTTTTTTGGGCTAATTTGACTGGTCTACTGGATTCTTATGAAAATAAAAAGTTGAATTTTCAATGTAACTCTAATATGTGCATACATCACTTCCATTATTGCAATATCGTTATTAATAAATTGCTTATATATTGTGTAATGAATATAAACAGATGAGAGCGTATTAAATCGAATGTAATACGATCTCATCATGAATTTCGCTACAAATTATAGATAAATTCCGGTTTTCATCAATAATTTTTTCTATTTTTTACAATTTCAGGTATGACTCAAAATACCATTTTTCATTCATAAACTAACTGGTAAGTACAAAATAATCTAATTTCAAAAAATTCAGCTAATGTAATTTCTCTATTGAGTAATAAAGTTTAAATTTTAAAACTAAATATAGATTCTTCGAACTTATGTATTTATATTTTGCTTGCAAATCATAACAAGTTCAATGTATAAATATATTTTTCCTTCAAAAATTCTCTTGCCTCACTATATAAAGATGGCAACGCAAAAGCGCTCTCGTATTCTCATAATGAAAGGTGACGTAGCTGCGACAACGTTCACTTTTCGAATTCCTTCCCAAAAAGACAGGAATACATTTTTGTCACAGCAGACAGGGGGCTTTTTCATATTTAATTGATCAATGCTATTTATTTCTTTATGCGTACCAGTGTTACCATAAAGGAACTAATTAATAGTTTCGGAAATATAGAATTCATATGACACATTGCTTTACTTTTTTAATTTACCACTAAAGTACAATAGTTTATTTTCTATTCTTAATTTATTTGTTTTTAACTTTTATATTTTAAAAATTAAATAATCAGTAATTTCCCAGCACCATTCGGTCTAATTGGCAATAATCTTCATATAGAACATAACAAAAATACGAGAGAAAAAAAATATGTAAAAGAGAAGAGTTAAAATTTTCGCTTCAATTCTTATTACGTAAAACTTTTACTATACCGCAAGTTTCGCTTCACTTCCCGCCTACAAAAACGAAACGCAGGCGTCGTGTTGCGGCTAACTAATTCCCAATTCGGATTATATTATGGAGAATAACCAAATTTTAGTTCGGTTCCCATACAGCAACCTTAAATTTTAGGTTATTTGGTGGAAGGGGGGGGGGGCGTTGAAGGAAAATATCAATAAAATATGATATGAGACCAATGAGAGCCCAATATTTATATATTATTAATGACAGCTGACCTGCGGGAACACAATTCTTGGCAATTCAACTGAAATTCGTTTTTTTTTGGCAAAAAGAAGTAACACTCAGGCAATGAATGCTTACTACTATTACCAGGAGTTACTTCCTTTTGGGAAGGTGATAGTTATAGGGGAGATAAGTGGTGAAGTAAGAGATAGAGGAAAGCTTCATTCTTTTACAACTCTGCTTTCCGCATATTTTTATTTATTTTTAAGATAGTGTTGCAGCGCCTCTGATGTAAATGAGAAGCATTAAGTAGTCAAAGTAGCCAAAGGAGGGCGCTCTGATGTTACATTAGGATTAGTATCCGCTGAAGTCGGTATAGTTCAGTGACCAGTAACTATGCCTTCATAACTTCAACTTTCCTGTAACAACTTACACAAAAGCACGCTAATGCACATCAGAAAAATGTGTGGTGTTGTTTCTAAATAATTTTTTCGGTTACCGGGCTCGAACCCCGGACCTTCGGTTTTGTAGTCAACCTACTAGCTATTTGAGTGTATGCCACCCTCCAGTTAAAGACAATTAGCCTGGCATGAACCTGGCATAAGTTGTGAAATTTAACTAGGTGTTAACGAGACCCCTTAAGCTGGATTCACCCATTGTTTCCGAACAAAATTTTTGTCCAGACAAAAATTTTTTTACTGAGAGTTTTCTGCAGCACGATTCATCCATTTCGAACATTTTGTCTGGAAAATCAAAGCTACCATATGAAATACATGTATAAACGATGTGTATTAATTTTACAAGTGGCAGCTTAACGGCAAATGATTACAATTTGCTGTGTATTTTTATTGTTTAATGCAATTTCTTCGTTCAACCCCATATTTATATGTTTTATTTTTAAATTTTCCTTTATTTCTATTGTAATTAATACAATTTTATTTACTATTCATATAACATGATGTGGCAGCCCAGTTCAACTACGGCTGAAAAATTAAAATACTTGGCAGCTCAGTTCGATTTTGTCCAGACAAAATATAAAATTAAACCAATTCAAGCTGAGAGTTGTTCGTAAAAAATATTTTCTCTCTCTCAAGAAGAGAGACATCAAACTACATATAAAAAAAAATTTTGTCCGGACAAAAATTTTGTTCGGAAACAATGGGTGAATCCAGCTTTACTGAAAACAATTTATCACCTAATTTTTGTTTCAATAAGTCCATGTAGTGTTTTCCTTTTATATAAAAGCACCTCTCGCTTCCCATTCAATGTCATACATATTTAAAAAAAAAAAATCTCACTCATCATGATTGACTTTTTATAGTAAATCTAAATAGTTTTGTACCATTTTTTAAGTCTTAAACTCGTCATGATAACTGGCTAGAGGATACACATCATAAATACAAAAAGTGAGTACAGTATGACAGTTCGTTTGACACTTAACCCTTTTGAAAGTTCTATCGGACTTAAAAAAAAAATTCTTTAAAATTTTTGCGAGTACACGATATTCCGCGAAATATTTAAGGGACTTAGATAGAGCTGTTAAATTTCGATTACGATTAGGAATCAATTAGATTACATGTTAAAATGGCTTATACTGATATATAATTCTCTTTTAAATAATTTCTGATAACTAATTGATTACGATTACTAATAATCGAAAAGTAATCATAATTACTGGAAATTACGAGAAAAT
The DNA here is from genome assembly GCA_949987645.1 of Tachina grossa. Classification (NCBI taxonomy): domain Eukaryota; kingdom Metazoa; phylum Arthropoda; class Insecta; order Diptera; family Tachinidae; genus Tachina; species Tachina grossa. The sequence goes on from OX465275.1 coordinate 36,968,576, forward strand.
AATCAAAAAGAACCAAAAGTAATCATAAATAGTCCGACTACTTTCAATGATTACTTCATAAATAATGAAAAAGAATTAAAAGTAATCGGATTATTTTTTGCTTACTTTTGATTCGTTTTTGATTATTTTGTTGTAATTTCAAGAAATTCAGATCACTTTTCCATTATTAGTAATCGTAATCAATTAGTGACTGTGCGAAACTGAATATAATCGAACTCGTAATTTAATCATTACTTCACCTTTGAAAAAAAGTAATCAAATTAATAGTTATTACGATTACTAATCATTAATTAACAGCTATGGAGTTAGATAAATTTTTTAGTAATATATGACACAGGGTTTTAAGTTCAAGAAAGGAAACGGACCTTGAAAATCGATTTGACAAGAGCTTTTGGATTTATTAAATTAACTCAACTTTTTCGAAATCTTTCTCAAGAGATATTTCTCAATTAATTTTAAAGAAATTTTCATCGGTCTATTAACAGCTGATTAGATATCGGATTCGCAATTTCTCTCAGTGAACAGCACTGAATTGATTTTTATTGCCAAGGGACTTTTTATTTTAAAATAGGTTTGGTGGAATTTCTTTTCTTACAACTTCGAATGTAAATACTTGAGTTGTTAAACAAAATTATGCAATAGAGAAAAAAAACGAAAATGCTGCTAGTGAATATTTACTTGCATTAAAGCAAAAAGTTTTATAAAAAAAAAAAATTCCATGCTAAGCTTAATAAATTCACTTGAAATATTTGCCAGTCTTTAAACATTTCGCATTCAAAGAATGTTTTGATTTTTATATTCGTTTTACACATGAACATATTGGCAGGAAAATTAATGCGACTACAACGAACATTATTTAGCTATAATTCGCTTAATAGAGCCATAAAAATCCCAAATAAAAATTCAGTAAATATCATCTACATGTGAATGAATATATTTTTTGTATTACGTATACATACATAAATTATATCAATGATTTTAATCTCGTTAAATAAATTACCCCAAAAATTTAAAAGAGAAGAAAAAAATAGAATAAAAATTTTGCTTTATTTGTGCGATAAACGTGAATTTTTTTTATTGATGCTGCTGCTGATGATGTAAAAATAATTACATTTGCTATTGTGCAATTACAACTGTGATTGCAACCCGTATGAAAAAAGTAATGATCAATTTTACAACATGCATGTCATGTTTAAATGAATAAAGAGGTAAATGAAAGCCCATATACATATATACACATACATACATACATACATATGCTTATACATATGCTTATATGCATAATGAAATCATTTGTAAACCTTGCCCGCTTGTTTAACAAGCAGCCATCGGTAATATAAACTGCTGTATCTGTTTGGATGTACTATTTGCAACAAAGTTTTATGGACTATAATTTTTGTTTAAATAGCTGATTGGAGAAAATATGATTTTAAATTTTTTTTTGAGGACAACCTATTGTCAAAGTTGTACATGAATTGTTGATAATTCCAATAAAAACATTTTGGAGTAAAAGTGCTGTTGAGGGGCGAAAGAAGGTTGAAACAGTGTTTAATACTTTTAAGAGTAAAAACCAGTGGTCGGCAATGAATCCTTTTTTCGCTATTCGTACTGACTCATGAAATTTTAAATTATACTCAACTACTCTGAATTACGCATACTCATGAAATAAATATGAATGCTACATCTACATCATAGTCATACCACACTCACACTCATAAATCACCTCAGTTTGATTTCTAATTTCAAGAAAATACTTATACTACTCACATTGATTCAGCTCACTCAACTTATGCATATACATATGTTTATTTAAAAGTTTCGCCATTATACAGTTTGCAAGTAGTAAATAGGGTTGTTTTTCAATTCCTGCAAAAAAAAAAAACAAAAAAAAAAGCAACAAAGAAACACATAACCTCATAATGAGAACTCTAATGTTCACATGCGAAGTTCGCATTGTGAATCATACTTATTTTGCATCTTCTACAGGCATTGAGTTAAGGAGAGTCGAAATCAATAGCATCATAAATGTTGCTAAGTATGAGTTCGATTCGCACTTCAAACTTTCGAGTGAATATGATTCATAGACAACATTGCAATAAGTATGATAACGCATAAGTGCATGATAAGTATCATGATTCTACTTACTTTTTCACTACTCATTGCTGTTCTCTGGTAAAAACGCATTGGGGAAACCCATATTATGGTAGGGTTATCTGTATAAAAAATAATTTTTATTCCATTTGCGAATCTTCTATATATAAAAAAGAGGATGTGTGTATGTATGTATGCAACGTATGGACTCCAAAACTGCTGGGCCGATTTCGATAGAATTTTCAGGGAATCTTCGGAATATTCAGGCGGGTGACACTGTGAAGTTTGATTTTTGATTTTCGGTCTGCGGGCTTAGGGGCGTGGCAAAATCCAATTTTCATATTGCACCGCCAATGCGCAACACTTTCAAATCAATATAAATGAAATTGAAAAGACAATGGGGGTAGCGAAGCACACCGGGTGTAGCTGGTGATTAATATAAATATGTGCATTAAGTATGCGTTAATATTTTTATGAAAGCGCTACTACTCGTTTGGAATTAAGTCGTAGACTTTTGCTATCAAACTCACAAAATCGCTTTATATCTGTATGGTCATACAAACGTTGGTATATCTAACACTGAAGTTAAGCTTTGCAGCAAGTGTTAATGTACGAAAAAGCCCACTTCATAAATTTGAATCATTTGCAAAAAAAAATTGCAGGAGAATCAGAAAATAGCGTTGATGATATGAATAAATTAAATTAAACCAACCTTTGCGATTGTGTTTGTTCATCAAATCGTGTGACAAATCCATGAAAACTTCCACCTTAAGTTGTCCTTATCGTGTAGAGAAGTTCAGAATTGCTGCTCATGTCTGGATAAGAACCACAAATGATACGAGTAGGCAGCAATTGCCGAAGGTTCGTTTAAAGCTACAACGTTTTCACATTCATAGAGGAGGATGAACTTCTTGCATGTGTTGTAAATTCTTATATCATGGTCATGGGGAAGAAAATTGGATATCCATATCATATCTCAGCGAATACATATCCTTCGGACAAAAGTAAATTTTGTGTATGACCTGTTATCGTTTGCCTGCTTTTTTAATATCTATGATCTAGTATGTCTTTATTAAAAATACATGTGTACAGAACAAACACAAAAGAGAAAGTTGCATTTTTTTTCAAGTAAATTTAATTCGCTTTTTACTACTTTTTAGCCAATAATTTCGAAAAAACATTTATAATGTGCATATCTACAGAAAAATACCTTTTAAACCACACAGAAAGAAGTAATATGACTGATTTTGTAATATTAATTAAAACATTTGTAATATCAATTAAAAAAAAAAAGTTTTTCCAATCCAATTAATTAATACAATTAAAAATTCAATTGAATGAATCAAATTTTTAATTGACAATATTAATTGGTGAATACGTTTTTCTGTGCATTTATGTTTCACCAATATTGGTCGATGATAAGATACTTAAAAGTGTACGGCAAAAAAAATGTGTGCCGTATTTATATATAAGATAATGAGCTTGGATACATGATCAACATGATTTCCATTCACGAAAACCAGTTTGTTCTTGTCTTAATGTTTAGTTTATTAGAGAGGATCGTTAGAAGATTATAATTGACAATGGCTTTTAGATAAAAATTTTTTTCATTGAGGCCATTTTAGTTGATGCCTTTGTTCTAAGAGCCTCTTCAGTTATAATATTATATATATATTTTTGTATGTTTTGTTAAAAGCTCCAGCTCACTGTTGTTGTAGAGTGAATTCAGGGCTTATTTATTCAATACGTTTGTACATTATTAATAGTCTTACTTACTTCTGCTGACAATGCCAGATATTTGCTGGATGTTCCTTTAAAATGTTTGCCATTAGCTATTGTATTGTTGATGTCATACATCGAACATGAATAATCGATATTTAATGATGTTTTTTTTTTTTGCTTTCAAAGCATTATATTAATATTAAATAACATCAGCAAAAACTTAAAATGTGTGTGTATACAGACATTATTTTAAGATATATGTATGCTTTTCAATTTGGAAAAATTTAAAAATGAGATATTTTTAGGCAAACTAAATCAAATAATTCAATATTTATGTAAGTGTATTAAAATCAAACTTAAACTCTTTTGGCAATAGTATGAAATTGAAAATTTCTAATAAAATTTAAATATAATTTGTTTTTGATTTCCTTTTTGCCTACAGCTTTCTCTTTCCCATTCAGCATGGCTGTTATTTCTATTAAAATTCATTTTTAGGCAGATGTTTGCCTTCATGTCTGTGTGGGCATGAAAATTACAAAAAAATGTGTCTGTGTGTGTTAGTAAATCCTTTAACTTCATCACTGGACGCTTAAAAATATCACAGCCTAAATGTTGAATGCATGTTGCAGGCAAATAACCAACTATGACGACTAAAGTGGTATTGAAGGCATGAAAAAAATGCTAAAAAATTTAAGGAAAAAAAAGAATCCTTAAGTTGCTTAAATATGGCGACCAATTTCCTATTTCCTTTTTTATTTTAGTGAAGGTGTATAACGGCAATTGCATACACACATACATACATAACTAACGGCAAGTTTTATTTTACTAATACTACTACTGTTGCAGATAATACGAATGCACACAAATACTTATACACATATGCTTTTAAAAGCTCACTTAAACAATTTAACATTCAGGATATAACTTACACGAACATACGAATACCGTGTTCTACTTGTAGAAATTTCTGCTTTGGCTTGTGTTCGTGATTACACGAGTCTCAATATCGTTGTAACGCATTTTAAAGATAGAAAAAGAAATATTGCAAAATAGAAATCGTAACTATAAATGAAGTCTTTAGGGACGATTTGTGTAACTTTGTATTGCATTACACTTTGAATAAGTAATATAGCAGAATTTATGTAAACTATAAAGTAGAGTAATAAAATCAATTACAGATGTCTCAAAGCCTGCCTGCTCATACGTGATAATCTTTTTTCGTGTAAGATTGTGTGTTTAGCACTTACGAGTATTTATTAAAAGAGGGTTATTGAATGTTGTAATCTCCTTAACGAAGTAAAAGTTGTTTCCTCAGGTAGATTCTACGGTAGTCATACTTATTCTGGCAAAACGCACCTTGTAGTGCAATGACTTTGAAGGGCCACCTTATCATGCATTAGCTCCAAACGCAAATCAGCTGTCAAAACAGCGGTGCCCGTAGTACCAGTACTATAAACCTCTGGTTAGAACTTCAAGCTCCATTCTGGAAATGTCCCTGCTATTATCTTTTTAGCTCAGGGCAATTTAAGATGATACTTTCTTGTAAATTAATATGTGTACAACTGTTACTCTTGTTATTTCAGAGATTGCGTAGTAACAAATAAATTTTACGGCCAAACCACCAAAAATAATGCTTAATAATTCTTTCTGCTAAAAAAAAAACGAAAAAGTACGTGATATATAAAATTGAATTGTAATGGGAGTGCCTGCGCCCATTTTTGAAAGGCAATATTGTGTGTTTTTCAGAGAACAGGGTGCGTGTTAAGTCTTGTAAAAATCGGTAAAGTAGATCCAATTAAAATAATATAATAAATTTTAACAGGCGTGACTAAGCCTATTTTTTTAAATGGAGGATAGTGTCTATTTTAGAGCTCAATGTGTGTGGTAAGTTTCGTAAAAATCGGTCAAATAGATCCGCGTGAAATATTGTAATAAATTTTAATGGGCATAACCCCGCCCATTTTTTCAACTTTCAAGTTGTGTAATTACAAGAACCAAAGTTGTTTTATAGGTTTATCAGCTATGAAATCAGTAGAATATCATAAAATTAAATATAAATTATTTTTTTTACAATGGACCAAGGGGAAGCTATACCCTTTCAGACCACAAAAAAACTTTTACAAAAAAAAAAAAAAAAAAAAAAAATAGAGACGAATTGTTAACCTACCCCTTTTTTTTTGAAGTCGGTTAAAAATACCAAATTACCAGTTTTAGGATTTGCGATATTGTTATGCAAGTTATTTCAAAGAGATATTCTTGCCGAAGCCTGCATGCTACTTTCATACCTCCATTCTTTGACTTGGGTGCCATTTTAGCTAGAAGGCGGTGGAGAATGACAATGAGTAATTTAGTAAATAATCCTAAATTGTAGCGCAAACGATTCATACGCTCACATATTTTCTCTCAAGTAACTATGACTATAGCCGATTCTACTTCGTTTATGCCAAAAACTAAAATACACTTAAAAAGGCACATAATTATCAAGCATATTGACACTCTTATCTGAGTATAAATATGGATATTTAGTCGGACAAAAAAATATACAAATGATACTCGGGATATTTATTCAACATTCGCCACCACACACATATTTTTTTTTATAAAATCGAATAGAAAATGTGTTTTGGCTGTTGGAAAATCGGCTTTATGTGTGTGTGTAAATAAAATAACCCTGTATATACGTACGTTTAGCCGATTAATACTTAGAGTATTTGTATACTTATGCAGTGGTTTCTACGGCGTAGTTTAAGAAATATATATAAACATACTTGTTAGTTGTTTATAAAGGGTGTCCCAACAAGAACGCAAGATTTAAATTTTAAATAAAACACAGATATTTAAAAAAAAAATTGTGAAACTTTATTGTATCGTAAAGTAGACAAAATGAGGTTATATATGGAACAACAAATCGGGCAGATGGCCGCCGCGGCTTTGCTGGCACACACGCAATCTTTTAATGAAATTTTCAATGGCCGTTTTGCATAAATGCTGCGGTATTTTTTAATGCAGCGTCCAATTTCCTCTTTTAAGGCTTGAGTCGTCGTCGGCTTATTCGCGTATTCGACTTCAAAAAACTCCAAAGAAAAAAGTTTAATTGTTTTAAATCGCACGATCTAGGCGGCCAATTCTGGTCTCCAAAACGCGAAATAACACGACCGGGAAATGACTGATGTAGCAATTGAATTGTTTCTCTGGCTGTATGACATGTGGCGCCGTCTTGTTGAAACCACATGCCCTCCACATTCATTTCTTCAATTCTAGACACGAAAAAAGTGGTTATCATTTCACGATACCGAACACCATTGACTGTTTGCGCTTGACCTGCGTTTGAGCGACATCGTGATGATGTCGCTCAAACGCTGCGACATTTTCGGTCGATCGACCTGGTTGAAGGCGCGTTGTTGTCTTTACATCACTAACAGACCCAGTTTCGTAGCATTATTGTGACCCCAAATTGATCGCAAATTTGCGAACTGTAGCCGCAAAACTTTCACCATTTTGGTAAAACAATTTCACAATGAGAATGTGTTGTTCATTCGCGTAGCGCTCCATTTTTACTAACCTCGTACCTTCTACTAGCAAACAATAACAATTGTTCAAATCTTAAACAATGACACTTCGAATGGCGCCAAATTTAAATCTTGCGTTCTTGTTGGAACACCCTTTAGTTATACACTAAGGGAAAAAACTGCTAAAATCAAGATTTACACTCGAAATCAAATCAGTTCAATCTTAATAGTCTCTTAAATGAATAAAATCTTAATTTTTTTAAGATCGCATTTAATATTGTAATGTTAAATAAAATTTCATTTTTAAATTGGATTCAAAATTTTGTTCTTAATAAAAATCTTAAATTAAGATCACATTCTTAAAAATTTAAGAATACGGTCTTAAAATTAGGATTCCGTTCTTTATTTTAAGACCACTTTCTTAAATTGAAGATTACGATCTTACAATTAAGATTATGTTCTTGATTTTTAGAAATCATTCTAAGAATGAAGAATTTATGCTTGAATTTGAAACTTCAATCTTACTGGCCAAATTGAAAGATTGAAATCTGACGATTTCTGTAATCTTAATTCAAGAATTTTGTTCTTAGATTTAGATCGCCATTTTTCTCTTAGGCCCAATAATTGACTTCTCAATTATGTGTCATTTATCTTTAAGTGTCTCTTAAGTACCGAATTCATTTTTTCAGTATAAGGTTGCGAGATATTTAAATGCCCAACCTTGTCTATTTAAATCACACTTAAGTCTTACGAGCATACCATATGTTATTGTGATTGTGTGTGTTTATTGAAAACATGTACATGAACATCATGTGGTCGTATTAAAAAGAATTTCGTTTAATTTTCATAAATATATAACATATACAATGCATAGTATCATATCAAATAGAAAAATGCGTTCTGATGCTCTTTTGGTTTCATAAAATGTGTTTTTATGCAGTTTTAATTATCTATATGTTGATAACCTAACTTTCTTATTTACATTAAACATCTGTTTTCTTTTAGAACTATCAACATTTCACAGTGCTACCACACTTTCATAGTATTTAAGTGATCATTTAATTTTACGACTGAAAAAATGAAACTGCAATTAAGTGCAACTTAAAATTAAGTGGCTATTAGCTAAATGGCACTTAATTGAGAAGTCGATTATTGGGCCTTAGTGTGTGTATTTGGTTTAAAATTAATGCTTGTGCTTGCATATGGGGATGTTTTTTATTTTTTTTTAGCTGTATGCATTCATAGTTGTTTGACGACCAATACTCACAGAGTACTTTTGTCATTCACTGGTAGACTAGTAATCTAGTAGTCGGAGGGTCGCAGGTTTAATTCCTGCCGCAGATTGAGTGTTTCTACAGACAAGCGAAAGAACGTTTGCGGTTTATGTCTGTTTAAATTTTTTTAGCAAATTGAACTTTTAATTAAATTAGATTTTTAAACAAAAATTTAATTGACTCTATTACGTTTTTAAATGTTTTTTTCAATTAAACGTGTTTATTGCAGAAAATTTGTTTTTTTATGTTTGCGTAATAGAAGACAGGTCTTTCACTCTGAACTTCTGTGTTAGACGAGTTTCACCATTCGAGTGTTGACTTGCATGAGAAGAGTCATTCAAAAATAGTATTAGTTATTGATCTAGGACACAAAAGATAGATTGGACTGGTTTTTTAAATCCAATCTACCCCTGCGGCAGAGTGGTAGCAATGCTTTCCTCTCAGCCCAGAGGTCATGGGATTGAATCCCGCCATAGACCCTGGGTGTTTTCCGCAGACAAGCTAATCGCTTCGCGGGTTGTGTTTGTTAATAAAAAAATATTTATTGTTGCATTATCGAGTTAACTCGTGTTTCAGTTGTTCTGGCCCCGTATTCTATAACTCGCTAAAGCTAAATCTCTATCGCTAAAAATCTATGATTTTTCGATTTTCGACCGTGTATTGCTAAATCAAAAATTTAATCCTCCGAACTTTAAGTGTTTTTTGTCATCGCCAAATATTTTTAAATTTCGATTTGTCACAAATCGATTAAATAAAAATAAAATTAAATGTTCAAAAATGTTGACATATATATTTACTCTTTGAAATTTTCTTCACTATTAAATCTTTAATCCAATATTTATACTGTCCTGGTAAGCAAAAGGTTTTTTGCTTCAGGAAACTTAAAATTACGATGTGTGTCTTAACCAAAAATTTTGTAAAGATAAACATGGCTAATTACATTTCAAACGGTTTGAGATGAACAATTACTATTGATGCTTGTACAACTATCGCATGCATGTTTTACAAAAGTTCGGCACAGCATTTAAACTCCAGCATTTCATACGAATATTTCCGAAAGCCACAATGAATTGTAGGTTATGTACAAGAAGTAAGTTGTAGGCGCCAATAGTATAATAATGCTGTCGATTCTTAACTGTATACATATATAAGTATTTATGTAGCTAAATGGATTTTGCGTGTGTGTGTGAGTGTATATGTTAATGTGTATGCAGCTGTTTGGTGGGTTGTCTACAACGGCTTAGATCATGTTTGTTTGTTTGCTTCCTTGCAAGGACACTCGTTTGAAATACAAACTGCTGTTGTATACAAAACCTAAACCCACAACTAGCAAAGAAGATGTTAAATACATCAGCAGCAGCAGCAAGAACAGAAATACAAAACATATTTGAGTGCAGGGCCAAAGCGAAAGAAGTAAAAATATTGATTTTTGAAAATGAAGAAAAAAAGTAAATGTGTATGGAAATGTGTATGTAAATAAGAACAAGTAGGCGATAAAAATATTGTATTGAGTGTCAAACGTTAAAATCCCTGTCGGAAATTACGTTAACTTTAAACTAACTTTAAGCAAACTATTTCGCAACTAGTACTGACAGACACTTGGATTACTTTTAATGTAATCAACTGACTATTTTAACATTGCGATGTCCTAGGCGGTAGTCAATAGTCTCACTCTGCATTACTTTCAGCTAACTTAAAGTTGATTATTTTAAATCACTTGGTAGTCAGTAAATTAAAAAAAATTTCTGGGGTTCGAACATGTATCAACATACGTTGTGTACTCAACACGCTACCACTCAGCTAAGGTACCATCTATAATATCAACAGAAAAATGTTAATATGAAACTGAAATGAGTTTCAAAGTAGTTGAGAATAAATTTGTTGGCTCTCATCAAATTCGATTACGTAGAATTAATTTTGGGTTTGTTCTGGATGACATTGCAGTTAGCTTTAAGTCAGTACAAGAAAAGTTAACTATAAATTAACTATTTCTGTAGTCAACCACACATTCTCCGACAGGGATACTACAAAGTACATACATATTAAAGTCCTGCACAAGACCACTTACAAGAACTTTCAAGACATGAGAGATTTTTCGAATGCTTTACTACAGCGAAATCTTCTAAAACAAGACATTTGTTTCAGTTATTGCAGGTATAGAAGTAAGAAAGAAAATACTTCGTGACGGAAAAATTTGTAATGCTTGTTTCTTCATACGCATGGGCGCGTCTACAAACGTCATGTATGTACATATGCACACACGTTGTGTGTATGATATTTTATTTTTCTGCGCACATACAAACGCACACATGCATTGACATTAGTTGTGTGTGATTGCTTTAAAAAACCACCCTTAAACACGTAATAGCTTACCATCTAAATCTTACACATACACACTCATACGTACAATATGCAAAATAACAAGCATACACGCATCAACACTACTTCTTTTGAGTGTTTGTTATGAACAAAACGTATTCGCGACATCGCTTTTAAGCACTCATATACACAAACATCAATAAATTCATAGTGCTTCGTTTATTAAACGACAGCATTTATTATTGGTTTAGTATAATACATACTAAGACAATACATTTAAAAAACAAGACGTATTTAAATTTCAAGACTGTTTACCCAGGCCTATAATAATATATCGTTACCTTAATATAGAAAGGCCTTAACTCATTATTTTTTTGAAATCGAGTTTTTTGTATATTTTTATAAAAGAACATCTAATTTATCGAAAAATGCAAAAATTCTATTTAAAAAAAAAAAAAAATCAGGAGTCACGACCTTTCTATATTAAGGTAACGATATACTGCAAGCATTCTTCATTATGTGCGTGTATTGGTGGTGGTGAAAACAAAAGCACGTAGCAAAAGTTTATACAAAGTTACTACGACTACTTCAACTTGTAACCAACAAACCAACCAACCAGCCAAACAGCCAACCATCAAGCTAAAGGTGAAAAACAATTTTACCAGGGAAAGCAAAAAAAAAATATAAAATTAATATTTTAAGCTTTTTTTTCATGACTTTTTCCATTTTCTTCATTCACATCACATCACATCATCATTCAAACACAATCTCTTTCATGCCAACCAAGAAGAATGAATAAAATGTTGAATACCAAATGAAAATAAAAAAATAAAAAATAAATACAAGAAATGTTGCCGGGAGCCGGAAGTGTAACCCAGGGAAAGAGAAGGCGTATCTGAAAAAAAAAACTTGTGAGAAAGTGTTGCGTTTCTGCTGTTATTTTAATACATAATGTTGGTTTTGGTTTATATTCATTGAAAATAAAAGATATTGATTGAAACTCTTTACTTTTAAAGTGGGTTAACGCAGAAAAAAGAAATTAAAAAAAACTCAATAACCAAATGAATTGCAAGAAAAGAAAAGTGTTGCATAGAGTTGTAATACACAATATTAATTTTGATCAAGTTTATTGATTGTGTGAGAAATAATCATAATTTTAACTTAAACTAAACTCTATTTTATATTGCAAATTGATCAAACTGTGCTACTTTTCATTTTGTTAATGGAAAACTTACATAATATATAATATATTATATTATTGCATTTTTAATGAAAATCTTTCTTTCGTAATTCTTTCTTTCTTTTTGCTATTATTATTAATATTTGTTAAGAAACATAAAGAAAAGTTTCTCAAGGTTTTTGAGCACAGTGGTGTTGTTTGTGCGACAACAATTCTGTGAAGTAAATAATTCTCATGGCAATTAGGAGTAAATCGTTGCCTTAATATAAAAAGGGCCTGACTCATTATTATCGAGATTTTTGCAGTTTTCGATATATTTATTAGATGTTCTTCTATCGAAATTAAAAAAAAATATGTTTCAAAAAATAATGATTTAGGGCCTTTTTATATTAAGGCAACAATATGTTGTATGTAGGTCGAGTCAAATAGGTCTCGAGATTTTTATGTTAACGCTAATTGAATTGAACATTTTCTTGCCATTAACTGTGCAACATTAGTGTTGAGAGATGTGTTATTCTCATACTAATCGTAAAGGTATATACATACGTGTGTGTAGTGGTTTTATTAAACGCTAAAGGTTTCAAGGGCTGTAGTACTAAAATTTACTAAAATACACTTCATTTGTAAGAAATTGCAGGAAATTAAATTTTCAGACATTAAAAATTAAAAAGTCGTTTCCAGGGTTGGAAAACCTCAACTTTTTTTGTTATGCAAAAGTAACTTACCAAAACAAATTTTTCCTTTTTTTCTATAAACTAAACATATGTAATGTTCTTAAAAGAAGGAGATTTATGTAAGGAATCAGAAAAACAAAAAGGATGATTCCAGGGCTGGAAAACCTACGATTTTTGTGATATTACAATTAACTGCCGTAAACTAATTTTTTAATTATTTTTATTAAATAAACTTATTTTATACTTCACCACGAACAAAATTGGTATTTCAAATAAAAAATTAAACTTCAAAAAATTAATAAGATGTTTCCAGGGTAGGAAAACTTTAACTTTTTTTCTTATACAAAAGTAACTTACTAAAACAAATTTTTCCTTTTTATTCTATAAATTCAACATATCTAATGTTCTTAAAAAAAAGAAATTGATGTTAGAAATCAGAAAAACAAAAGGGGTGATTCCAGGGTTGGAAAACCTACGATTTTTGTGATATATAAAATTAACTACCGTAAATTAAGTTTTTATTTATTTTTATCAATTAAACTTATTATATACTTCACCACGAATAAAATTGGTATTTCAAATAAAAAAAAATTAAAAAATTTAAAAACACGTTTCCAGGGTTGGAAAACTTTAACTTATATTCTTATACAAAAGTAACTTACTAAAAGAAATTTTTCCTTTTCTTTATAAATTAAGCATATCTTATATTTTTAAATGAAAAAGATTGGTGTAAGAAATCAGAAAAATCAAAAAGTATGATTCAGGGTTGGGAAACTGAAACTTTTTGTGATATAAAAAATTAACTACCGAAAATTAATTTTTATTTTTTTTATTAAATGAACTTATTTTATACTTTAGTATGAATAAAATTGATATTTAAAATTAAAAATTAATCTTCTAAAATCAAAAAGATGTTTCCAGGGTTGGAAAACTTTAACTTTTTTTATACAAAAGTAACTTACTAAAGCAAATTTTTCCTTTTTCTCTATAAATTAAAGATATCTTATATTCTTAAAAGAAATAGATTGGTGTAAGAAATCAGAAAAATTAAAAAGGATGATTCCAGGGTTGGGAAACTTACTCTTTTTGTGATATAAAAAATTAACTACCGAAAACTAATTTTAATTTTTTTTTAAATAAATAAAATTATTTTATGCTTCAGTATGAATAAAATTGGTATTTCAATTTAAGAAAGTTTAAAACACTTTTCCAGGGTTGGAAAACCTTACCTTTTTTTTATAGAAAAGTAACTTACTACAGCAAATTTTCCCTTTTTCTCTATAAATTAAAGATATCTTATATTCTTAAAAGAAAGAGATTAGTATAAGAAATCAGTAAAATCAAAAAGTTTAATTTCAGGGTTGGAAAACCCACACTTTTTGTGATATAAAAAATTAGCTACCGAAAACTAATTTTAATTTTTTTTTATAAAAAAAACTTATTTTATACTTCAGTAAGAATGAATTTGGTGTTTCAAAATAAAAAAAATTAAAACGACGTTTCCAGGGTTGGAAAACCTTATTTTTTATAAAAAAGTAACTTAGTAAAACAAATTTTCTCTTTTTTACTATAAATTATACATATCTTATATTCTTAAAAAAATATGGCGTAAGAAATAAAAAAAAACCAAAAAGGAGGATTCCAGGGTTGGGAAACTTACACTCTTTGTGATATAAAAAATTAACTACCGAAAACTAATTTTTATCTATTTTTATTAAATAAACTTATTTTATGCTTGATAACGAATAAAATTGGTATTTCAAATAAAAAAAAAACAATTAAAAAAATTAAAAAGACGATTCCAGGGTTGGAAAACTTTAACTTTTTTGTACAAAAGTAAGTTACTAAAACAAATTTTTCATTTTTTTTTATAAATTAAAAATTTCTTAAATTCTTAAAAGAAAAAGATTGGTGTAAGAAATCAGAAAATCAAAAAGGATGAGTTCACGGTTGGGACAATTACTCTTTTTTGATATATAAAAGTAACTAAGTCTAATTAATTTTTATCTTTTCCTTTATAAATTATATGTATTTTACGTTTTGGAAAGAAAAGTTTGGTATAGAAAATTATAAAAATAAAAACCACAGCTCCAGAGCTGGAAACTATGATTTTTTTTCTGGACATTAAAGTAACTAAATAAAACATTTTTTTTGAATTTCCTTTTTTTTTCACTTAACACACTTTCTATATTTTTTTAAGAACTACTGGATTGGTATAAGTAATCAGAAAAATCTAAAATTATGATTCTATGGTTTGAAAATTATTATTTTTTTCTTTATACATAAAAGTAACTATGTGTTTATGTTTGTGTCTCTATACTACATGAACGCACTTTGGTAAAGGGTATATAAGATTCGGCACAGCCGAATATAGCACTCTTACTTGTTTCATGATATATTTATTGTAGAAACAGCTGTGCGTTAAATTCGAAAAAAAAAATTTATTAATATTGTTGAAATAAAATCTATATATAGAAATGTATACACACTTACACGACATACAGCCATGTCTTTATAAAAAGATACACAAATGTTTATATATTTTTATTGGTTTACCCTTTTGTTTATACTTTATTTATTTATTCATTTATTTCACACCACCGATAGCTTAAAAACGAAATACTGAACTGTCAGATATTTCTGAAAAAGTTGTTTTTTAAAACTTAACATAGTATGGTTTTGGATAACATTATATTGTTATTTACATCATATAATTTTTAAATAATAACAGAAATTATGTTGCAGTCATAAATTTTTAACAAAACTATATTGTTAAACTCTAACCATATCACAATTTTTTATGGATGTCATAATGTAATTATTAAATTCAAACATTGCTCTGTTTATCGTAACGAAATAAATGTTTAAAATAACAATAACTAGTTTTCGACGACCACATATTTGTTTCAGACAACATAATATTGCTTCCTCAACCATTCTACAACCATATCTTTTCTTTGCGTGTATCATTAACAGTGTTTGCTTCGAAATATTTTCCTTTTTCCTCAAATTGCAATCGTGAATAATTTTCCCCCAGAAATATGTTCTCTATTTTTCAATCTCCTTATCGTGTATAATATTTTTCACATGGATTATTTCACTTTTCCCTTGGTTTTATTCACTTTATTTTTGCAGGCGAACTGAATTTATACATCGCGTAATTTCATTATTATACTTCCAATTATACATATATTAAATGTTATAAATAATTATTTTTAGAACCAGATCAGTAAATAGTGTCCACGATTAATTACAATATTGAACATTTTCATTGAATATGAACCCCTTTGATTCACATGTAGAAAATTTTATGGCTGTGGTATACTAAAGAATTTTTTCCACGGAACCTAAAACATTTAAAAACACTACTTTACACTAAAAATATTTCATTAAATTGGTCTGATTTTCAATTAATTTTTAAGCTCAACAAATCTTCTTCACGTTTTTTACATTCACTATGCATTGACAGTAGCGGGAACAAACGTTCCCATAAAATTCGCGATAGCAAATTTTCCTCAATGGAGAATTAAAATTTCATAGGAACAAAAATTTCACTTTTCATTCACGATAAGAGTAAATGGGTCTCCAAGACCCTCATTTGCTTTGTAGTCGACGCACTAACTACTTCAACCAACATTGCCCTCTTCTTATACCGAATATACACTATGAAGATTTTTATAAAATTTCTTGCACTAACATTTTTCTATTTGCTAATGGGAGCGCCAGAAAAGAGCTTGATATCAAAAAAATATGCAGCCCAATTACGAATTCTCCCAGGGAATTTTTCTCCTCTCAATCATTTTTTCCCAAGAAAAAAAAATACTGGGAATAAGCAACTACGGGAGAATAAGCAAATATCGCAGAGGGAAAAATCCGGATCAGCTGTTTAATGGTTGCAGCTTATTCTGCACTAACAGAACAGTTCAGCAATAGAAATTTCTATATGTAAATTATTTTAATAAAAATTTTAGGTTTTCGTTGCCAATAATATTATACATATACATAATATTATATGCAGCACAATTTAGTACTAACGAGATTTGAAGCAAAATCTAGTAGACTTCCCATACAAAACAAATTCTACTTCGTCACTAACTTTTATCGAAATCCACTTATAATCTAGTTCTATTAGAGTGGTGCAACTATGGGTTTGTTCAGCATTGTACTAAAGAGTAAGCTTCTGTACTTAGGTACAGTGCTGTTGTTTGGTTGTAGTTTAGGAAATTTTTCAGTTAATGGTTTTTGTTTTGGATAAGAAAACTTGATGAATGTAAAAAAAATTGGTGTATAGATTTTGATAAAGAGTTCAAGTGAAATTTATTAGATTTTGTGCAGGTCCTATTAAGTTAAAAATAAATTGAAGTGAAGCAACAACTGAGCTAAACTGATTGTATGTATGTACAAAGGAAATTATAAATTTTGTAAATTTTTTTCAATTATCGGCATGTAAAGTTAAAAGAGGCAAGTGCAATATTGTATGTATTTTATAGAGCATTTACATTGTCACGAAATCTAGTAGAGATTGAGAGATTTCAAGCTAAATCTAGTTGTTTTTACTAGATTTGCCACACAAAATGAAATCTACTTTTTTAAAAGATTTGTACGTAATCTACTTAAAATCTAATATCTTTATATTATTTTTACTACTCTCTGCAATGTATTTTTGGGTTACATTTTCAGTAAAAATTTTTAGACAAAGAATTTTGTCTTAGATAAGAAATTTTGAAATGTCAAAAGAGCTTAGTGTAAACGATATAGATTTCGATAAAGATTTCAAATTAAATGTACTACACTTTTAGACAATATAAATACAGTATTAGTATTTTTTCTGAAGGCGAAAGTGGTTCATGCTTTCAAAGAACATGTTTTCACGGCTTGGATAAAAGTTCCTAAAACAGGAGGGACATATAACGTTCCTGCACTTGTTTAAACTTTTTGTTCTAAATAAGTATTAAAACAATTTGTTTTAAAATATTTTTTAATTTGATTTTAAAATTTTTACATTAGTTCCTTTCAAAACGTTTGGGGAGATAACACAAAATATTCTCCATCACCCTCATATTTAAATAATTACTTTTCCTCGGGAATTTTTTTCCACAGAAATTGTAATTCATACTTTAGCTCCATAATTCGAAACGATAGAAAATGCCTTCGAGCTTGTATGCTATTATCATATAAATTCGAAAGCATTTTCTTCGTTTTGAATTATTCTTAATGAATTCAATAGAAGCCCCTTTCCTCTCGCTTATATCCATTTTCCACACGCAAAGTTTACTTTGCAAAGTCCTAATTCAACTGTGTGAAAGACAGAGTTAGTTGAACAGTGTCTTTCTGTATTTCTCACAAGGGGTGTGGAAAAGGGGTGTTTCTCTCGTTTTTGTTACAATTATGACGAAATATTTAATGATTTTTCCCCAAATATTTAAATCTACTTATAAAATTAAACAATACGAACAAATATTCACTGTAAAATTTTTATGTATACCTTTGTAATAAAAAACCGGCAGGCAATAATTTTTGTATTTTTTTTTTTAGATTTATTGTTGCTGAACTTTTTTTGAAGTGATAGAAAACGCAATAAAAAGACATATTTATACGATCGATATATTCATAAATGCCATGTGCAAATAAAAAAGTTTATACACACAGAAAAAATCATATTTTATTCACAAATAAACTTTTCTAAATGTACACACCTTTTTTAAGGAGCAAATAAATATCTATACATACAATACACAGAATTCAGGTGAAAATAGGCGTTTGAAGACAAGTATCGAATTATTCACTTAAACAAGCGCAAATAAAATCTGCCAAAGGAAATGTAACACGAAACGTAGCCCAAATACAAACTGCTGAAGAACATTTAAAGAATATGTACAAATTCTCTTCCAAACGCTCGCCCACGCATGAAGGCAAATAACAAAACATAATTCAATCTTACATATTGATACTTATGTATGAATATTCTCAGGTATGTATGTACGTCCATATACAAAATGACGTACATTGTATGTCATGAGTTTGAGAATGAAAACATTAATTTTTGTTGCCACCAGCGATGCCAACTTGGTGCTTTTAGCACTATTTTTAGTGCTTTTTGAAGTGAAAAACTAAGAAAAAGCACTAAGTAGTGCTTTTAAGAAATTTATGTATTTCCTAAAATTACTTTAATAAAAACATTAATTTATTTTTTCAGTGTTAAAGCATGCCTTTCTCGTCTGATATATTTCATTAAAGATGATTCTATTGCAGATATAGAGAATTGCTCAGAAAATATTAAACATTATTTAACTTCGCTCGTTTGAATCTTCACTAGTTTATCACGTTAGTGCTTTTTACGCTTTTTATATATCAAAATTACGCAATAAGCACTCAAAAGCTTTTTTTAAATTTTGATATGCCTTTAGAGCCAAAAAGTTGGCATCACTGGTTGCCACATGAATGTAAATCATGAACTGCAAACGCCGCACATTGGGTTGAATATGCGTCAAAATGGCACTTATCTCTGGGATTTATGAAATAACTTTTTTTTTTTGCTTTTTAATGCCTTAGTTAGTATAAAAAGCAACAATTTTCAAAAATATCGGGTATTAGAAAGATAAATTCCACTAATATTGTAAACAGGGATGTTAAAGTTGGTACAATTGAACTTTTTTTGGTAAAATTTAAGCCTTAAAAGTACGTTGGTACCAGCTTGACGGAAAAGTGGCGAATTTGATTTGTTGTTGAGAGCGACTACCTTGTTAGATATGCATTACACTTGTTTGATTTATTATAAAGAACTACATCTGACATCACCGGTATTTCGTTTTCAATATGATATCGTGTCTTCATTTATTTTATCTTTTGTATTAATTTAAAATTTATACAGGCTTATTTATAAAAATTATTAGGGCTTTATAAATTTTTTATGAAAATATGTTTTTAAAACCCATTAATAATTTTTATAAATAATGCTGATAAGAAATAAAAAACTTGCTATATTAATAACACGTCAATCGTTTACGTAATGGAATTAAATAAAGCTAGCTTTGCAATATGCATTCATATGTAAACAGCTAAAATTTACTTTGAAATGAAAGACTTTATATATTCTATATATTCTAATAAAATTGAAAGTTGTGTAGTTACGGGTTTTGAAAGAAATGAACAATTCTATATAATTTTTTGAGAAACTAAATAAAGTTGCTTTTCATGACAAAATTTTAAACTGGCTAACAAAATTCACTCCCGAAAATGTTAGTAGTATAGTGCATTTTTTATTAAAAAATATTCCCAAAAGAAAATGGAAATTACGATACTACTATAAATAACGAGTTTCGAGCCTTGAAAAATTAATTGGAGGAGCTAATGTTTCCAAACAAAAATGTTACAGAAAGAATATTACAGTTTCTATTGTGTTTTTACTTTCTCCTGTAAAATAACAATTATTTGACTTAGGGCCTTTCTACTTGATAGCAACGATATGTATTTACTGCCTCTTCCACTGTCTCGAATAGTAATAAATTTTCATTTTTGAGTTATTATTATTTTTTAACAAATACAAAATTTTCTTATTTCATTAAGTTGTGCGTAAATTAAAAACTTTAAACTTGTGTTCTGGCAAACTAATATATTTTGATTTATGACATTCTTTGAGTAAATGTTCTAAAAATATCGAGCCATAACCGCTAAAATAGCTTAAGCGACACATTTTTTGAACTTCTGTTTTTTTTACGAAAATCGACTATTTACTTACGATCGCAAATAATAAATTTTGGTCAAAAATTGAATTTCGAAAATTATGTCGCTTAAGCTATTTCGGCGGTTATGGCGCGATATACTGCCAGTTTATAGAAGCCATGTAAAAATTTTCATTTGCCTATTTATATGAGAAACAAAAACAAAGCACTCAAATTTGTTTTTGTTTTCAATATAAATAGACAAACGAGAATTTTTAAACGGCTTCTGTAAACTGGTAGATAATAAAAAAAATAACTTAAAACAAGAAACCGAGCTTAGTACTATTGGAGTCGGAAAGGTACAATTTTAAAAGCTAATTGGTACGAAATTAATTTTCTCATCTATCATCCCTGCTTGTAAATGAGAAAGTTTGGATGTTTGTTCTGCTATAACACAAAAAAACGGTAAACGGATTTGTTTAAAATTAGCGAGATGGATAGCATATAGTCTAGAATAAAATATAGATACGTTGTTAGGCAAAAATAAGTACTTTTGGTAATTAGTGTCCTTTTGATAAATTTGGTATACAGAGCTTAAAGCGTGCATTAACATACACTGGGGAGGGCTACAATGAGCAAAAACTGGTACTTTTGGTACTTTCCTATTTTTGGACCCTTTTCTCTTGTCGTTTAATTTAGCATAGAGATACTGTATTGTGAACGAAGTAAGGGATTAAATCTAGTAATTAAATCTAGTATTAAATATAGAATTTGACATCATCATATAATATAATTTTATTGCATTGTTATTTCACACATCAAATTTGTTTTATATAACTTAGCATCAAAGCTATAACCGGGTGTCTTAAGACACCTCTCTTCTTATATTAGTTCTAGGAATTTTTAGTTTCAGCGTTTTTGAAAGATACAGCAAGTTGTCAAAATTACATGTCAAAATAACATTAACTGATAGAATACCCTTTAGTTTAGATTTTTTAATTTCAGTGCTAATTGGTGTAGTCTGCATAAAAATGCACTAACTTTTAAAATTTCAAGTGTCTGTATATATTTGCCTGTGTATTACATTAGATTTAAACATGTTACGTTGCTCGATTTAGAACACCCTATAATTTTCGATTATCATATATTTGTTTTTGTAGCGGAAAAAGTTTTACATATTCTGAGAAAAATTCATGTTCGTAGCTCTTACGCGTCTTGAGAAAACAGAAAGACAGACAGACGGGCGTAGTAGCGAAAATAATAGATTTCCATTTCATCTTTGGCATAGGAGAATTAAAAAACGAATATGAAGAAAGGCAAATGAAACAGAAAACCTAGGCGTTTATTTTGTATGTTAATACAAATAATAGTGATGTTCAATTTTATCAACTTTTAGCCAATATTCATTTTTATAAAAAAAAAAATGAATACTCAAAAATTTCTTTAGCTTCGCCTTGGAGGTGAACGAACCCAATGTGCGTCGCTTGTTGCAAACAAACAAATGGCTTGAAGGAAAATTCAATGGTTTAAGAATTGTGCTGATAAAAATAACGCAGATGTTTGCAATTTATTTCGTTAAAGGAACGTTACTGCAAAGCATAAATGTATTAAAATCATTTTTATTAAATTTAAGTAGCAAGGCATTTGTGCAATAGTACTGAAATAAAATACAATTCCCCAAGCAGAACCCACTAAGGGAATAGTACGTAATCGATTTCACAAATCAACATAATACTGCTATGAAATTTGCTTGCCAAAAATCCTAGATAGAATATTGTTAAAATATAACAGCCTTATTTATAAAATTTATTAACGGTTTGTAAAGGTTTTTTAAGACAAGTTTTCGTACAAAATTTTTCTTAAAAAGTCTTTATAAAGCCTTAATAAGTTTTATAAATAAGGCTGTAAGAAATTAAAGTGAAAAATATTCAAAACATTTATATGTAAAATATGGTTGCATAAAGACGAATCTTTAATTTTTTCTTTCAGCTGTATACTCGCAATAGTAAAGTTTATTCATTATTAAATAGGATGTAATCCAGAGGATGTTTTCATGACTTAAAAAAAACTGACAGTAAAAACAAATTTATTCAAATTTTAAGTTTTTATTTGAAATAATTTAAATGATGTAAATGAATAAATTTTTAGCAAGCGAAACTTTAATGGCAGAAAATAAAAAAAAGTATTTCTTAACAAGAGACACAATACAAACACACTTTGGAGTAACAAAGGGTCTAGCAATAGGGACTTTCGAAATTCACAAAATTTGTTCTGTTTTATCATTGATTGATTAAAGTGACGTGACGTGACATAACGTGACCTAACATAACGTGGAATTCTCTACGAAAATGTCCATATGTGACAGCACATAGAGAAAGGGACCTAAGGGTAAAAAAATCAATTTTCACTTTTTTTTTTTGATGTGGACAACATCTGAGCATCGAATGAGACCGATCCCATGCCCCAAAAGTGTTCCCTCCCAGAGATATGCGCGTTTTATGATGTGATGGTACACCAAACCCCCATACCTAAATTTTAAAGATTTAAATACGTGTATCTTTCCCTCATACATAAATAAGAGCGGAAAGCGTTGCGTTAGCAGCAGGGTACGTATTTTCAGTACAATCAAAAAATATTTTTACATTCAAATGTACTAAAAATGCGTACCCTGTTGCTAACGCAACGCTTGCCGCTCTTATTTATGTATGAGGGAAAGATACGCGTATTTAAATCTTTAAAATGGCTCTCCTGAACAAAACCGGTTTTTACCCTTAGGTCCCTTTCTATTTTGCGCGTCACATATACATTTTTTTTCTATATAAATATGTTCCCATTGATCTTATAACGAGCATGGTGCCTTTATTTTCTATATAAATCTAACATAAATTTTTGAGTCACTATATATAAAAAAATATGTTAATCAGAATTGTTTTATGTAAATATATAGTTAAACTTCTCATATCTTTGTATTAATTCTCTCTTATGTATTGAATAATAATTCGCTAGAAGTATGAGTTTAAGTAGAGAACAGAGATGCTGATGGCCGTAAATGTAGAGAAAAATGCAAAATAACGTCAAGATAATGCAGAAAACTCAACAACAATAGTAAGCTTAATTAAATTTTCTGCTGCTTCTTCTTCTTCTTCGTCTTCTTCTTATTCGATGCCAATGATGTTGTTGCAGCTTGTTGCTACTCAAGGTTGAAGACGTTGAAATAAATTAATTAAAAAAATTGTTCAACAGTTTTCTTGTTGTCTGTTTTTATTAGTGAAATTTATTCATTTGTTGTTTTGGATATTTTTCTCTCGAATATTTTTATTATTTTTTGCACAATGTTTTCACAAAAGAAAAAAATATCGTAATACCAAACTTAAATAAAATGCATAAAAAAGTTATAAATAGAAAAAGCGTGTATTGCATAAACTTTATCTATATGTGACGCGCAAAATAGAAAGGGACCTAAGGGTAAAAACCATTTTTGTTCAGGAGAGCCATTTTAAAGATTTAAATACGTGTATCTTTGGTGTTCCATCACATCATAAAACGCGTATATCTGTGGGAGGGAACACTTTTGGGGCATGGTATCGGTCTCATTCGATGCTCAGATGTTGTCCACATCAAAAAAAAAGTGAAAATTGATTTTTTTACCCTTAGGTCGCTTTCTCTATGCGCTGTCACATATATAAATATTTTAGTATTTTATTCAATTTAATTTGAGAAATTTTTTTAACTCACAAATTAATTGCATGCATTTCAAAATTTTTTTCAATTATGGAAAAAAGTGGGGCGCTTTGTAAAACATAAGAAATTGATTTGTTTTTAAATAATAGCAAGAATTTCCTTATTTAAGTAATTCGCTGTGTGTGTATGTACAGTCGACTCTTGATAATTTGAAATTCAAGGTATCAGAGAAAAAGCTTAAATAGTCTAAACTTCATATTATGAAGAGATTTTTGAACTAGTTTTAATTAAAAACATAAATGTTTGAATAAAGGCTTTGTATCACGAGTTTACTGATAGAATATGCAGTGTGTGAAATGCTGGCTTAAAGATTTTAAAACATTTTTCTACTTTAAAAATTTCATTTGTTGCGGTTAAGCACATCAACATGCATTTCGTTACAACTCATCAGTACCAATGCGTGCGAAAAATATATGAGTATGGAGTGGAGCGAGCAGGTCTTGTACATCGAAATTAAGGAATTAGAAGTTATCCTTAATTTTCTTTTTCCCTCATTGAAGAAGTTGTTGAAATATGTGACATTCATCCACACATACAATCAGGGTGACCGATGACATTTTTCAAAAAGTGGCACTAAATAGGGGATTTATCAAAAAAGGGGGCAAAATTAAAAAAAAAGCGAGTAAACTGCACTAAACTTTTTATTTTTAATGTATTTTCATATAACTCACCCTAAATAAAGGGGGTCAAAAAGTGGCAAGGCAGTTGAAAAAGGGGAAACGCAGTCGAAAAAGTGGCAAATTGCTACTTTAGTCGGTCAAACGGTCACGCTGCATACAATGACAATTATCACTGCAAATACAAATTTACTCAACAATTTCTTTGATTCTTTAAGTTATTGACTGAATAAAATTTATTTAAAAAAAAAATAAAAACCGTAATTACAGAAAGCTCAATAATATTTTAATTGAATCGTTGATTTTCGTATTCAAATACCAAAATCCTTTGTTTTGTGTATGTATTTTATTTTACTTTATTTTTTTTTTTGTTCTATTTTATTTTAGTTTATTATTATATAATTTAATTTCAAAAATTGGCTTGTTTTTATGGTTAAGCAATTGTCTATATGCATTTCGTTCCCGCTTGTGGAACTCGTCAGTAGACTTCAACGAAAAAAAATTTTTGAATTCAGTTACCAAACCCCGTGTGTTTATAGTAAGACTCTTAATACTGTATTGAGAATCACAATATACAAACATAATAAGTTTTAAAACCGTAAACAAAAATCTTTACAAAACAAGCATCTTTTTATTTTCCACCACCTTTTTACCATTAGCTGCCACATTGGGGCACAATAAAAGTATGTAAAAATCAAAAAGAAAAATAAAATATGTATTTTCATACATGAAATACTGAAGTATATTTATTTGACATAATGTCTTTATTTAATTTCAAAAATTGAAAATACATATTTTATTTCTCTTTTTGCTTTTTAAATACTTTTATTGTTGCCCAATGTGGCAGCTAATGGTAAAAAGGTGGCGGAAAATAAAATAGATGCACAGTTGAATAAATATGCTTGTTTTGTAAAGATTTTTGTTTGCGGGTTTCAAACTTATTTTGTTTGTATATTGTGATTCTCAATATAGTATTAAGAGTCTTACTATAAACACACGGGGCTTGTTAACTGAATTCAAAAATTGTTTTGGGTCGAAGTCTACTGACGAGTTCCACAAGTGGGAACGAAATGCCATAAAAACAATCCAATTTTTTAAATTAAATAAAGACATTATGTCAAATAAATATACTTCAGTATTTCATGTATTATCTAATTTAACTTAATTTTATTTATTTATTTTTTATTTTTTATTTTTATTTTATTTTATTTCATTTTATTTTATTTTATATTATTTTATTTTATTTTATTTTATTTTACCTTATATTATTTTATTTTATTTTATTTTATTTTATTCTATTTTGTTTTATCTTATTTTATTATCTTATTTTATTTTATTTTATTTTATTTTATTTTATCTTATTTAATTTAATTTTATTGTATTTAATTTTATTTTATTTTATATTATTTTATTTTATTTTATTTAATTTTTTTATTTTTTTATTTCAGCATATAGTCGAAAAACTCAAATTATAGCGTATCATTCAAATAATTATTTATAATTTCTAATTGCGAATTAGATTGATATTTTTTTTGTTTGAATTTATTGAATGTTTCCAAAGCACCTGCGAACAATTTAAATGTATCGAGAGATTCAAATTAATGAGTTTCAAATTATCGAGTGTAGATTTATATGTTTTTAATCAAGCCCTTTCGATATTTGTTCTGCATGATTTAACAAGAATTTTTCAAACAAAATATTTAAAATGTTACAATTAAAATTTTTTATGTGTTCATCGGGATTGTTGCTTTCTGGTTTTACCTATTCAACTGGAAATATCGAAATGTTTAGTTATGCATGTGCAAAAACATGAAATATACACATTAACATTTTTAATAACTAACTACATACTTGCATATGTATGCATGTGCATTGTGTGAATCTGTTTGAAAATCCATTGTGTTCTTTCATAGATACAATATTCGCAAAAATGTATCTGCATCTTCAAAAGTTATGTGCATGCATGTGCTTGCAATCATAAAAAATACAAAACAATTATATTTAGCTTTTATTTAACATTCTATTATAATTGTGTTTTTTTTTTGTTTGTTTTTTTTTTCTTTATATGTGAGAGTGTCTGTTCTACCAGTGCATGTGTCATTTGAAAGGCATTCATTGTTGAAAAACATATTGTATTCACTACAGTTTTGTACCGTTTGCATTTTAGGTATCTAGTCTTTCTATCTTAACGGTATCGTCGTTGCCGTAAATACCTGCTACTGCTGACACTGCTGCGTTCTTTCCACCGCAACTACACACAACTCATCACCTGAAAACATCATTACAATTGCACCACATCCGTTTCCGCTTTTCCTTTCTTCTCTAGTGCATAAAGAGGTAAAAAATAGCAAAATATGTATTTAAATGGTTTTGTGCATTGTACTAAGTGAACGCAAAATATCAACTCATGTGCGATGCGGGTACTTTGGCTCTTGTATTTAGCAATTTAGGTTGCTTGCTGCTACTGTTGTTGTTTTTTTGTTGTTTATTTATTCTTTTTTTTTTATATTTTGTTTACTTTCGTGTATAGTCGTACCATGTTTATATGTAATTGACCTTGAATTATTTAAATACTTTGTGCTGTTGTTTTTTTTTTGTTTGTTTTCAGATTTGCTGGGGATTTTAATATCATATAACTTTTATAATAAATAGCGATTCAATGTTTATGTGAGAATAGTGTTTAAATTAATAGTTGTTTTTGGAATTTGTAAGTTCGTGTGTCACAGCACACTTTTCTTATAGAAAAGTTGACTGTGTCACAGCACATTTTTCTTATAGAAAAGTTGACTGTATCACAGCACACTTTTCACACATTAATTTTTCTGCAAATAACAACACAATTTTTGAAACACAATTAAATTTATTTTTAGACGAATTAATTGAAAACTTAGCATTCAATAATTTTTGCTATATATGCATGTAATTATGTATATTAAATTTAAAGTTCTATCAAGCTTAAAAATACACACAATACTATTTTGCTACTCAACCTCTAAATTCTTTAGTTTCATACTGATAAGAAGCTGAAGTCCTTGAGAACCTATTCTTCTTAGCAAATGTACGAGTATAAACAATCGACAAGGTCAATGTCCAGAATAGGGGATTTGAATAAAACATTTTAATGAATTCATACGTATACATATGATAATGTTTAGCATCTACCACATATGTACATATATATTTACATGGCTATTACACCACATTTAAAAATACAAATAACATCGATCGATACATACATACATACATACATGTGTAGCATATACATACATACATACATATGTACTTATTTAAATAGCAATATTTGTCTGTAAGTCTGTGTGTATATTCAAATTAACTACATAATTTATCGTATTAATGGATATTGAACAGAAACCGCAAAATATTTTCAAAGCAGCGAACCAAAAAATAAAATAAACCATTAAATGTGCAATAAAATTATTATTTATTTCTATAAATATTTACAGCCAAGATAAACAACTGAATTAAGTTGTATTGCTTCCATTCACAATCAACTCGTATGCCTTCAGCTCATTTTGGCTTTCCTGTGCATTTCAATTTGGCATTAAACGGCAGGAAAATATGCACATTAATCTGAGAAAGCGAAAAGGAAAGAAAAAAAAAATATTAAAAAATTAAATAAAATAACTATAAAATATGAAACATATGGTTGCACCGCCACACCACACGATAAAACACAATGTGTTGGCATAGTATGAAATATATTTTATGAGCCATTCCCGAAAAATTAAATAACATAATTGTATTTCTTTGATCAACTGAAATCGCTCGAAATCTTATAAAAATCTAATTTTTGTTTTCAAAGACAGCAGGGCGAATCACTGCGAATCAAGCGAATTTCACTGTTGTTAATGCACATCATCAGGGAACAATTAGAGATATTACGTTAAAGTTCCATTTCAATATATGAGAATTTCAACTAATATGAAAGTTGAAACAAGAATGCAATAATCAACATGTTTTTTATTTCCTTGCACGACTGTAAAACTCTGTTTTTCTGGCAACCTCGAACGTGTTTTTGATAAAAAATATAAGCTGACTACCAAAAAAGAGAAGTAAGTCACAAAGAATGCAAACAGAATTATGAAGGTGTCCATCAAAAATATAGCGTATTCATAAATTTGCGAACTTTAATGATCTCCTGTATGAAATACTTATTTTATTACAAAAACAAATACGGAACATATTACATTGGCTTTACCCAATCGTTTTATTACCCAATCAAAAGTGAAATTCTTGAATAAAAACGTCAAGAGATTTTATATCGTCCGATAGAACTTAATTTTAGTATATCTTTAATATCTTTAAATTTAATAATTTTTTTTAAGAGAGATTGGGAATTTCTTTTTCGTGTGCTCAAGAAATATTGTTGACTTTTATTTTACAAGAAAAGTGTGTTGAGACAGAGTCAATTCTTCTATAAGAAATGTGAGCTGTGACAAACACAACTTTTCTATAGGGTGTTTTTTTAAGAGGTATAGAACTTTGAATTGAAATAAAACACAAGAAAATCGTTTTAATGTCCATCAATTTGGCTTTATTGGAAGGATAATTTTATGCCATTAATGTTTAAATATGATTTCGGGCATGTGGCCGCCGCGGCTGGCTCGAATAAAGCCAATTCTACAGGTCCAATTTTCAACCACTTTTTCGAGCATATGGGGCCGTATGTTGGCAATAACGCCACGAATGTTGGCTTCCAAGTCCCCTAACGTTTCTGGTTTGTTGGCGTAGACGAGCGACTTCACATATCCCCAAAGAAAATAATCCAATGGTGTCAAATCACACGATCTTGGTGGCCAATTGACAGGTCCATTCCGCGAAATTATGCGCTCATCGAATGTTTCCTTCAATAAATCGATTGTGACGTGCGCTGTGTGGCATGTAGCGCCGTCTTGTTGGAACCACAACTCATCCACATTCATGCCATCCAATTCGGGAACAAAATAGTCGGTTATCATGGCTCTATACCGGTCTCCATTAACGAATCGATTCATTCCGGTCCTCTTCAACACTTTGCTCTACAGCGGCAATTGTTTCTTCGGTGCGCACTGTTCGACGTCTCTGCGGATGCGTATCATCACATAGAGTAAAAGTAGTGCGAAAACGATCCATGGTTAACCGAATTAATTGCTCTGATGGACGATTATGTCGACCATAAAATGGACGGAGCTTGCGGTAAACTTCGCGAACTGAACCATTATTTTCGAAATAAATTTGCACGATTTGCAAGCGTTGTTCTTTTGTCAACCTGTTCATGATGAAATGGCAAACCAAACTAAATATTAATCACTTGACAGCTGACAAAATGGCCGCCAGTTAAAAAAGTGATGCCAACTTAAAGTTCTATACCTCAATAAAAAACACCCTTTATAAGAAAATTGTGCTGTGACACACTTTAAGAAAAAATTGAAGGATATATTATATATTTATAAATAAGTAGCTAAGCGTGGCAAACGTTGTCTTACGCCCCCACTTGAATGCATACACAAAAATTCATTCAAGTCGATCCAGCCAGATGCAGATGCAGTATAGATAAATAACCTACAGCGCCATCTGCCGGGCTATATTGTGAATTTAAACTATCCAGGGTGCCACCCAAACACATACAAAAAGACTCATTCAAATCTTTTCAGCCGTTTAGGAGCAGTTCAGTGACATAAACACGTATAGTAGAATTATATATATAAAGATAAAAATACCTCCCAAAGAAGTGAATCAGACCCTAAACTTGTGATCCAGAAATAGTGGATAATTTCTAATTATTTTTACACACAGTTGTCATTGCGAGAAATGGTTTTTTTTTGCAAAAGGACTAATGTTTCATGACTTTCATAGATTTAGGAAAAACCCAATACAACCCATGACAAGGATAAATATTGCTGGAAAAGACTTAGAGATGCAATAAAAATTTCCGTGTTTATTTTCTACACCAATTTATATCCCAGCAAAAAAATAATCGAGATTTCGAAGCAATTGCTTCTAAATTGCTTATTATTAAGTCTCTTTTGCATTTTTATAGCTTCTTTTTCTGTTTTTTTTTCTATTTTGGTTTCTTATATCCCTTCAATAAAAACATTTTGGAAGGTGTAGTTTAATATATTCACAAAAATAAGCGCTTCGGAAGCGCGGAAAAGCACACAGTGCATCCCCTCTGCTTTACGAGGATGCAATAACGTAAGCGAATGACGAAATTTAACACAAACGCTACGAAGTCAGTCATCAGATCATCCTCTCTGGGTTACCTGTACACAAAATTGAATAGTGTACAAAAATAAATATGTGCTTCGTTAGTTCAGTGGGTAGTGTTCTAGCTTAACATACAGAAATCCTGGGATCGACGCGCGAACAAAAAGTAAAAAAATAAAGAGCAATTTTTTTTTAAGTAGACGAATATTTTTGCTGAATTCAGGTCACTCCGGTAGGCATGAAAGGATCACATTTTAGATCGACGTGGCAGAGCTCCTACGCGAGGAATCCCATATAAAAATCATGCGAAATTTCATGCATCGGATAAGCGCTTGCATACCAAAAGAGTACTTATATAGGTGCTTCCAGCGAAGCACCATTTTTTGCTGGGATACTATTACCAGGGAAATAACTTCTAAATTAATTATTTTGATGTTATCGGTACTTTAGAACTAGATAAAAAGAAGTTCCTCAATAATGATTTCCAATCTTTTTTACTGAGATTAATTTTAAGTGAGGTGCAGTTTTTCTTTTTTGTAGTTTGAAATAAAAAAACGTTAGTTTTTACTAAAGTTTAAAGTTAAAAAATTAGCATTAAAAAGTAACGGAAAAAATGATTTGATTGAAATGAAATTTAAGTAGTCCGGTTGTTACACAAAAATACTATAATTTAAAAAGATTTTTCTTTTGACTTTAACTTCATGATATTTTGAGTATATACGAGCGAGGCGCATAACATATTTTAAATAAATTCTATAAATTCGATTGAAATCGTCGATGCCTTACTTTATTTATCTACCCGTGAAAATGCATAAATTCTGCAAATTCAAAAATTTCGTACAAAAAAAAAATCATTTTCTCTTATTTGTGAACCGTGTTATTTCACAATCGTGCAAAAAAGGCCGTGCAAAAAAAAAGAGTTGGAGGTACATTATGAATCTACAAGCATTGTACTTGTTGGTTTATTTTGACGCACGGCATGTCTTTAAATATTGAATAAGGTTCTAAGCAATTTTTGTGCTTAACACGACATTTATGTGTTATTAATTACCATCACTGACTTTATGTCCGATACTGGTTGGGTCTAATTATTATATCTAGATTTGAGATTGGAATACTTATTGTTAGTTAATTTTTGCAGATACAATAAATAAATATAAGCGTATAAAAAAAGGTTCTAAAGTTACAGTGTATTACGGGATGCTTACGGCAATGTTCGCCCAATGTTTGTAGTTACTTATAAAGAGTACATAAGTTTTAAAAACATAGAAAGAAAATATTTCTATAAAAATGGGAAAATTTGTTTATAAAATCATAATTTCCTAAATTCCGTAAAGTGCGACTGTGACTCGCACACGAAGTGTTACGTACGCAAACTACATGTTATGTATTATTATCTAACTTCAACCTATATTATATATATCTTACCTGATGTAGACACTAAAAAAAAAGTTCTAGAACACGCTAAAAATTTTTTTCAGCTTTTCGTGATTTTTGTTTAGTTTTTTGCGCTTTTTCTTAGTTTTTGCGCTTATTTTCGTTTTTGGGCATATATTTCAGAGAATGGCGATTTAATTTAGTTTTGGCGCTTTTTTACGTTTTTCGGATTTTTTTCGGTTGTTTGCGTTTTTAGTTTTGAGGTCTTTTTTGTTTTTGGCGTTTTTTTCGATTTGGTCGATTTACTTTGTTTCAGCGATATTTTTTAGTTTTGGCGTTTTTTAAGTTTTGGCGAATATTTCCTTTTTGTCGATTTTTTCATTTTGGAGATTTTTTATTTTTTATTTTTTTAGTATAGGCGTTTTTTTTTAAATTTTATGAATTTGCCTCTTACAAGATACAGCAAGTTGCCAAAATTACATATTCGTAGTAAAAGTTACATTAGCTAATAGAATACTCTTTAATTTAGATTTTTTTTAATTACAGTGTCAATAGATGAGCAGTCTGCATAAAAATACACTAAGTCCCGATCCAGACTTGCATTTTTGTTACAGCAACTTTTTATTTTTTTTTGTGAGAAAGAGCAAGAGAGGAATTCAAAATGTACATAGACCAGTGATGGGAAAGTTGATACGATCGTACTTTTTTTGATACTATTTAACATGAAAAAGTACCGTAGTACTCCCCCAACACATTTGGTACTCTCACGCTCAACTTAGAAATGCAGTCAAATGACGCGCGTATGCATATAATTTTGCCAAGAATTAAATTTCTTTTTCGGTAAATGTCTCGAAACTTTATTATTAAAGCTATTTTAGAAAAGGGTTTATCTTTCAAAATTCAATATAAACGAAAACCAATGATATTTTCTATGCCTTAGAAGATTATCTATGTATATATAAACACAAATCATGTTGAAACAACTCTTTCAAATCGGTTAAAAAAAAAAAAATTGTAAAAAGTTTTATATTAAATTCTATCAAGTTCTAAGGGCAAAAGTAGACTTTGACAATGAAATATTAGTTCGGTTTAGTAATACCCCTTTAAGACACGCAAAGTTTAGTTTTAATTCAGCTGTGTGAAAGACAGAAAGAAAAAATACCATCTCTTTTTGGCTTTCTCCCAGTTGAATTAAAACTTTGGAAAGTATGAGCTTTACCCTGGAAATGTTTTATCTGGTAAAACCAACATCATTATACTTCTTTTAATTAAAATGTTTCCCAGCGGAAAGAAAAATTTTGAAGCTATTAACAACCAATACTTGTATAGAGCACTGGCTGATATGAAAGAACTGAAACTATTAACAACAGAAAATATATATACATATATACATCTACAGTGGCTTAAACTAAAAACGCATTAGATGAACACATGTTCCACGATATATCGAGAGTAGCTTACGGAATTTTGTCCATACTCATTCCTCTACAAATGTCGAAAGGATTTTCTCTTACCAAAATCTCATGAAAATAAAACAAAGGAACCGGTTTTTATGTTCCAACCGTATCAAGTCTTGTCCAGGCCAAAGAATTATTCAAGTCATCTTGTTATAACTTTGACATTTGTACCTGCATATGTATATACTTTGTGTCCTTTTTTATTTCTTTTTAAATGATTTTTTTTACCATTTTTGTTAATAAAATTTAAATAAAAAAAATAATAATAATTTTTGGTACTCTAGGGATCAAAAAAGTACTCAAAATTTTTTTTTTGATACCGAAATGTAAATCTTATTTCCCATCACTGACATAGACATATTTTCATGTACACAGAGAAAACAGATTCGTTGAGACAACCGAATTCGTTGCCAATTGAGTTTTGGCGGTTGCAGCAACTATTATGGAATTCTGGTATAACGACTGCAATTTTCTTGTAGTACAACTATATTTTTAATTATTACCACTAACCCAATAGTTGCAACAGCAGATAAAATTGGTCAACAGAGAAAACAAATTGGTTGAGAAGCCCGAACTAGTTGCCAATCGAATTAATAGAATTCTGGTATAACGACTGAAATTTTCTTGTGGTACAACTATATTTTTAATTTAATTTAATTTCTTCATTTACGTTAACTTCATGCCAGTTTTTCGTTATACATAATGCTGATAGTATTTTGTTTTTTACTTATTTAAAAAAATATTTAACAATAATAGAAAATTGTTAATACGGACCTATTAATCGGTTGCGAATATCCATCAAACCTTAATATTTAATTTTAATTTGCTGCTATAAACTATGATGGTTACATTAACCTCTAGTTAGTTGCAACAACTGCTAGAAAGTCTTTATTTTAACGTAAAGGTAGAAGGACAATTTTTTTAGTTGCCAATACCGAAAATTGGTACTAAAATCCAATTCCTAATATTTTATTTGGTTGTGCTAATTAATCAGTTAATTAGTCATGACAAAAGCATACGCTCGGTTGATGCAATCAATTTAAGTATTGTCACAATCATATTTTTGTTACAATTATGCCCTTATGGCAATGAACATGGATTGTTTTTTGGATTAACAAAAAATTGATAGCGTGAACTGAAATATAGTTAATGCAAATGATATTTTATTGGACTAGCCGTTTTCCAACCAATCTTTTTTCTGGGTGTATATCTATTGCAACATTCTCCATATTTTCTCCATATATTCTGAACCGCAACTAGCTTTGCAAATTTCAAGTGTCTATATATAATTGTCTTTACATTACATTAGGATTTCAACATTTTTCGTTGCTCCCTTTAGAACACTCTTTAATTTTTAACTGTCATATATTTGCTGTTGTGGCGGCCAAAGTTTTGCATATTCTGTGAAAATTTTAGGTCCGTAGCTATTACGGTTCACGAGAAAACAGCCTGTGACGGACAGGCGGCTCGCTCTCGTAGCGAAAACCATAGTCTTCCTTTTCACGTTTGGTGTACGGATCAACAAAAAGCAAAATTACAAAAAAGTCCGTGTTAAAAGAAGCATTAATAAACAATTATAAAAAGGTAACATGAAAACATTAGCAACTTCATATTAACTTTAAGATAACTTGATATAATCTTACTCTTACTTAATTAATAAATAGCTTTCACAAAAAAAAATGAGCAGCTTATATAAAAAGTTACAACGCCCCCGGGTGGGCTCGAACCACCAACCTTTCGGTTAACAGCCGAACGCGCTAGCCAATTGCGCCACGGAGGCTTACAATTAAATCTCAACTAAAATGCATTCTAATATAGCAGCAAATCGCAGCACTGCATGACAAATAACAAGTATAATAAAGAAATAAAAATAAATAAATAAACAAATCTCGAATTAAAATGTTTTATTCATACAAATACAAAACAACTTATCTCAAAATTTATTGTTGTTATTTTCACCACAACATTTAAA
The DNA here is from genome assembly GCA_949987645.1 of Tachina grossa. Lineage (NCBI taxonomy): Eukaryota > Metazoa > Arthropoda > Insecta > Diptera > Tachinidae > Tachina > Tachina grossa. The sequence goes on from OX465275.1 coordinate 37,004,377, forward strand.
ATATTCTAATCTGTGTTATACTCGTAGTTGGACAAGAACAAATACAAATGTACAAACAAATAAAAATAGTTTCATGACCAAGAGCAATTTTATTTGTGTGCTAACTAAAACAACCAACAATTTATTTATTTATTGATTTCATAAAAAATATAAATTTATACAAAAAACCTCTATGCTCGTGCATGCGAGTGTACTTGACTATAATGTAATGTAATGTAGAAATAATTAATGTGAATTTAATAATTATTCACACAGAGAAAAAAAAATTAAAAATTAATTCTTCATTTTTGTTTTCTTTTCCTTCATCAGTTGAAATTCAAAAGCGGCTGCATGTTGGAATCTAAAGAAATTCCAATAGGTACTTCTGCACTTTGACAGAAAATTTTCAAGGTAAAAAGAGGTCTGTATGAGCTATTAGGCTGCCTAGACACGTTCAGATTATATTGATACGCTCACAAAATTTATCCGGCTTTACCGTAGCTATAAATTTGGCAAATATTTTTAGAAAAAAAATTAGGAGTCCCTGTAAGTTATTCTGAAAAAAGTGAAAAACAAATTTTTCTTTAATTTTTGCGAAAAAAATGCAGGAAGAATTTTCAGTATACAATGTTAAAAAATGTGTAAGACTCTTAGCTAAATTATTGCCATATATACTTAAGTACTATCACCAAGTACGAATTAGCTGTTGAACAAAGATTGAGGCCCATAAAGAAAATGATCACCAAAATTGCCAAACTGAGTATAGGTTGAACTATCGAACGTATACTTTAAAGTCCGTGTGTTTTTTTTTTCAAAATTCTTCATTTGTTGCATAGTGTTATCTGTCAAATTAGTTTGAATGTCTGAGGAAAATTGTTATATGTAGCGTCTTCTTTTTAAACGAAGCACACTCGATTTTATTTCTCTTAAATATCAGCAAAATAGTTAATATTCTATTGAGAATCGGTCTTGGGTCGGCAACCCATACCATTATATTTTACAATTGTGTGAGTTATACTCTTACCACGAGTCGGTGTTGACACTTAAATTTTCGTCTCATTTCCCTAACTTGAAACTTTAAATCTCCAAAACCAAACTTGATTTTATTATGGTCAGAAGAAACACTCAAGTTTTGTTTATGAAGAAATACATTTTCTCTTGTTGCTACGCCAATGTAAAGATGAGTAAAGATATAATTTTGTACAAAATTTTCTTAAAATAATTTAAATATATACTTGAAAATGCCTTTACATGTCACGTTTTTTCATGAATGACAACGTACGTTGACATACCAAATTTTCTGGTTTGCCATAATAATTTTCTGAAAATAAAAAATTTAATAAATTCTAATCACACATATTTTCTTATTGTTGGGAAAAAATTGTTCTCTGGCAACGCTGATTCTTAAGAGTATGCGATACACACAAGTTGTTCTCAGTAATGCGTGTGTACACATACGTAATAGAAGAGTATAAGAAAAGGCGCGGCGCCCTTAATTTGCCGACCACAGCATTAAGGCGGTGTCAGATACAACTTCAACGCTTTGCGTGACGTTTCTAACTTTGGGAAAAAAGCGTGAAGCAAAGTGTGCATGACACAATAAAAAGTTTGACAACACTCACTGTTTGTTTCACTGTTCGGTTTTACTTATAAAACACCGCACAATTTGATTACTTTGATGCCACTAAATCGTTTTTTATGTAAATTTACCGACATTTTAATAAAAATTTCATATTTACATGCGAGTTTGGTCAAAGAAGTTAAAAAAAGTATAGCAACTGATTGTCAAAGCACGCAAAAAGTTGAGAGTTGCCTAAACTTTTCGCTTCGCTTTGCGTTAAAAGTTCTTTATGTGATATGATTCATATAAGCACGTACATTTCATCTTAGATGTCAAAGAGAATCTTCAACGCAAAAGTTTTATCTGACATGGCCTTTAGAGTGTGATCATTTATTAATGAATGATACTCTTACTACAGTAACGCTCACCTAACCTCTCTCTTCAATAATCAATTTCCATTTATTTTTAATAAAAAATATTTGATTAAATAAGTAAAATAATTGTTTAGGATTATAAGTACCTTAACAAATGTTAAACATAAATTATAACAATTCCTAAAACAACACTAATTATTAACTTGACTGTAACCGGTCAAAAATAGTTGTGTGGCAACACTCTATTCTTGCACAAGCAATGCATAGCTTTTGTTTTTTTTACATTTATTTTCTTTACATACTTCTCACCAGTGTTGCCGTTTTGATTTCTTTTAACCAAAATTGGTTACTTTTTTTCAATGTTACTTTTATAACATAAAAATAACAATTGTTACATGCTATATTAAATTTGCATATAACTAACTATCGTGATAAACTACCACATGGTTGAATGAATGTGATTAAAAACAAATATGGATGTTATGTTCAAATTTAAAAAATGGTAAAGAAAAAGAAATTTTATCCCAATATAAATTGCTCAGATTTTCTAAATTGATATGGATATACATACATAGTTGAATTTTGGGACAAAGTTTCCAAACATACAAATGATCAAAGAAAAATATTTTGCTGACTTTATTAAATTTGTTTTTAGTTTAATGTTACACAGTTTGGCTGCTTCTGAAAGGATATTTTCACAGCTAAGTTTAGTCAAAACTAAACGCATTAGTATGTTTGATTTTAAGACCAGCTCTAGAATGTATATATTAATAATTTATCTATCCCTAGTATGAATTCGCTTTGGTGGTGTTGGTAGCACTTGCTTCAAATATACATGAAGAGTATATTAGAGTCGGCATAGCTCTCCTACTTGCTAACTTTGTTTTGTTTATTTTTTGTATAAATAAATAAAACATTCCATACATTTCAAACAGTTGACGTCATTGTACAGGAATACAGAAACTGTTTATTAAAAAATTTAATTTTTTCTTGCAACAGAGAATTTAAGTAGGAATATAATTAACATGTTTGTATATTAGTATGTACATATATATTTTTCTTTAGAATATAAAATCAGGTGTATTCTGTTTATTCTTTATTAACAAAAATATTTGAACTCAAATTTAATTGAAATAAAGAAAAATAAGCAAAAATATAATTGCAAAAATGGAAGGTGAAAATACAATATTCATTATCTACTGCAGTCGATTATAAACAAAGCCAATGAGTGAATAAACGACCACAGACTGACTGACAGAGTGACTGACTGTTTGGATGACTGTCTGATCGACGAGCTGCCGAGCAATTGAACTTGCCAGTTCTTTCTTTAGTTTTTTCATTTCTTTCGTAATTAAATTGCAATTAAATGATTTTCATACTCTTCGTTTTGTTAAGAAATTTTTCATTTGTATGCGAAATTTCTTATACAGGAAAAATTAAAATGATGTTTTAAAAATTCGTGCATATCAAGTTTGTGTGGGACTAGGAAAATGTAATAAAAATGCATGCTATAATGCATTTAGTCTTAAAATAGTTTATAATCTAGTGCAGTATTATAGCGAATTAAAATTCAAACTGAAATAAAAAATTTAAATTTTGTTTTTCAAAATAAGGGCTGAACTCAACTGTAGCAGTATAAACCTTCGTAATTGTGGTAAAGAAAGATTAAAAAAAGTCATGAAGAAGTAGGGCTGCATCCCACTCAAGTCCCGTTTATCTTTAATTTAGAAACTTCAGTGGGACTAACCCACTGTGCAACATGAACTTCAGGTATTATTAGCCAGAAAGTAATTGATATTGATATTCAAATAAAACGCAATTATTCTTATTTAAGAAAAAAAAACAAAAACCGAGTTAAAAAAACACTCATTTACATTTCAATTGAAATTTTTTTTCTTTACTTTAAATAATATATTTTGGAAATATTCTTTTTATCACAGTTGGAAAACTTAAAGTGTTTCCAACACAGCAAAACTTTATCATAAAATGCATGCAAAAGCTCTTAAATAATTCATTTTCAAATACACGCACACGCATATAGCAGAAGCCGTTCCATTAACCGAACTTTTACATTGAACTAAATAATGAAAACCCACAACTAAAATATTTATTTCGTAGTCATTAGGAACGGAAATAAATAAATACCAGTAAAAAGTATGTTTGGAATATAAATAGATGCTGTTTTTCAATTTCTTTCAATGAAAGCTCAACAAAGTTTGTTGTTTCACTAAAACAATAAATATTGAATTTCCATGAAAAAGCTTCCTCAAATCTGTTTTTCCTTTTAGCTAAAATTCCAAATAATGTTTTTTATTATTATTTTATTATGTTTTATTTTTTATCTGAAGAAAAACAGAATTCATTTTTAGTTGGCAAATACACTAATGCTCTTGAAAATATAAAAAGCTTAAATGTAATTTTAAAAAAAATCATTATGATGAATGTTTTTAAATAAAACAAAACAAAATTATTGGTAATTTAAATTTATAGAGCATTAGTTAGCACATTTTCAGTCTGGAAGAAACCAAAACATATCTAAAATATAAAAAAATATTAAACGATTTCTAAAATCAGCTTTAAGAAGTTCAAAATAGTTTAAATTCAGTTACATAATTTTTTTTTATAAAACAGTTTCTTATAAAACATTTTTATATAAAAAATTTTTGCATAAAACATTTTTATATAAAACAGTTTTATATAAAACATTTTTATATAATACAGTTTTATATAAATCATTCTTATATAATACAGTTTTATATAAAACATTTTTATATAATACAGTTTTATATAAAACATTTTTATATAATACAGTTTTATATAAAACATTTTTATATAATACAGTTTTATATAAAACAGTTTTATATAAAACATTTTATATAAAACAGTTTTAAATAAAACATTTTATATAAAACAGTTTTAAATAAAACATTTTATATAAAACAGTTTTAAATAAAACATTTTATATAAAACAGTTTTAAATAAAACATTTTTATATAACTGAATTCAAACTATTTTGAACTTCTTAAAGCTTAGTTTTGAAATAAAACCGTTTTACATAAAACATTTTTATATAAAACCGTTTTATAAAAAATACTTTTATATAAAGCCGTTTTATATAAAATATTTTTATATAAAACCGTTTTATATAAAATATTTTTATATAAAACCGTTTTATATAAAATATTTTTATATAAAACCGTTTTATATAAAATATTTTTATATAAAACCGTTTTATATAAAATATTTTTATATAAAACCATTTTATATAAAATATATTTATATAAAACCGTTTTATATAAAATGTTTTTATATAAAACCGTTTTATATAAAATATTTTTATATAAAACCGTTTTATATAAAATATTTTTATATAAAACCGTTTTATATAAAATATTTTTATATAAAACCGTTTTATATAAAATATTTTTATATAAAACCGTTTTATATAAAATATTTTTATATAAAACCGTTTTATATAGAATATTTTTATATAAAACCGTTTTATATAGAATATTTTTATATAAAACCGTTTTATATAGAATATTTTTATATAAAACCGTTTTATATAAAATATTTTTATATAAAACCGTTTTATATAGAATATTTTTATATAAAACCGTTTTATATAGAATATTTTTATATAAAACCGTTTTATATAGAATATTTTTATATAAAACCGTTTTATATAGAATATTTTTATATAAAACCTTTTTATATAGAATATTTTTATATAAAAAATTTTTATAATATGAATATAGTGCTGTTTCAAGTTATTTACATAAAATTTGGTCTAAAACTTAAACAATTTCCCTGCAAATTTAACTTATTCTCCATTTAAGCAAAATCGAAATAACTTTTAAGAAGTGTAATTTTACAAACTGCTGCTGCATAAAATGCAAAATTTAACAACAATAACAAGTAAAAGAATTAAATCTGTGCAAAGACACATCATGATGTGGCAACAAGTTAAGTAACATTTACCACAATACGCTCATTTCAACCAACAGCAATATTAAGGCCAAGGGGGTTGATTATTTGGCATACATAGATGTGTATGCGGACAGGAGCAAGAAAGCGCTCACGGATGCCATAAGGCGTTGTATTCAAAGGAAAATGCAAGTTTTGTGTAACTGTGTGTAGAAGCTGCTAAAACCAACTGCAAACAAAATAATTTTCAACGAAAAAATAAGCAAAGAGGAAAAAATGCACACATACACACATCCACAGACACAAGCGGTGGCTGAAATGGTATAAAACCTCAAACCGCATTCATGCAGTTGGTGCAGCAAAACCCAAACTGGATCATTATATACTATTTTCTAAAATTTTTACCAATCAACAACAACAAATGTGAGGAAGTCATTTCGTACCCTTGATACCCTACATTTTTAACTTGCTTGATGGCGCTTAGAGGATTAAATAAGTCAAGGATGGCGCAAATGTTAGCCGTCCAGCTTTAAGTAAGTAAAATTCATTGAGATTTAATGGAAAAGGAGAAAATCTTTAATAAACTTAAATTAAATGTTGCCAGTAATCAGGTTGGTAATAATTAGTCAGCAAGAGCTTCTGCAATATGTCTTATTAACAAGACCATTATGATGTTTTGAAACTCTCCGTCCCACTCATGCCAAAATGAAGCCGTTCTTGAAGTATTAAGATTATATCACACATGGTCGGTCGTCAGGGCCTCGTTAGCATACCAGGTGACACCAAGCCCATAAAGGATAGTGTGTGCTGTTGTTTGTTGGAAAGGATTGGCTGTATGAGCACGCAGAAAAATTTCATTTCGAAGTCTACGAAAACGATTTTAAATTAACATTTTCCGGTAGTGATTTTACTTCTACATGTATTTCATATTAATTTAACTTGATTTATAGTAACAGAATTTTTTTTTTGAAATACATAATTTTATTTCATGTTGATTTAATATTCCAATACTGTTAAATCATAATGAAAAATCATGTTGAATCAAAGTTATATCAAGTTGTAACAACGTGAATTTAATACTGAAACAATATAAATACATAGTTCATGTTGAATCAAAGTGATTTTATATATACATTCCTTAACTTACCTGAGAGTGTGCACAAAGGATAATCGTATTGGACCCAAGTGGGCTGCTAACTTGAGAGTGTGTTGTGGAGCAGGCATCAGGAAAAGTGTGTGTGTTGTATGTAGTTTCAAAAAAAATGTCGCTTCGTCAGAACAATGCACGACTGCACAATTTGGTGGGTGCCACTGTGGCAAAAATCCACGAATTGGACTACGAACTTTTGTCCTATTTAGCATATGCTTCAAACTTGGCTCCTTGCGACTATTTCCTGTTTCCAAGTTTGCAAAAATAGCTAAGTGTTAGAAGATTTGGATAAATTAAATGCCTATTTTGAGGGTCTTGAGAAATCTAATTATTTGATTGATGTTTGATTTCACATTTAATTCATACTAATGCTTCGTAATATAACCAGCAATTATGTTTCATAGATTTATATAAAAAAATATGTTAATAGAGTAATTAAGAACCAAAAAGTTAAGTTTAAAATATTTAAAAAAATAAAATTGCTACTCTCTCACTTTAAGTTAATTGTTGTCTAGTTCATGAATTCTTTAAATAATGCTTCCAAAAATAAAGAAAAACTTGCAGATAATAAAGGATGTCAGAGAGCAAGCAAGATCCTTACAATAAACGTATTTATAAATATACTCGTACCATGAATCAAGATAAAATTATATATACAAAAATATAAAGAATTTTCCATTTTGTTTTTGCTTTGAACACATACATACATAAACACAACTGAGGAGTAAAGGATGTTCACTGGAAGAACAATCATTTCATAAATAACTAGACAGTTTTTATTACTCGTTCTACTGCAATACAACATACATTTACAGTGAATTTAAAGACAATTTTTAGTTAAATCTGAATCCAGGGAATGTTAGTTGAACAACAAAATACGAAAAGTAAATAGAAAACAACAAAAAATTAAGGGGCAACAAGCGCTCTGAATGAACCGAAGAATAAAAGACATTTAACAAAAATAAATAAAAATAAAAATAAAAACTTGTTTATTGAAGGTTGTTTTTTCTCAGGGTGTAGGATGAGTAAAAGGAAGGAACAAAAAATCGGTTACAGTTTCAATAATTTTACTGTAACATTTCACAGTGGGAAATTATCACAGTATACATATATAAATTTACCAAGCCCTTGGTTGCGTTCATGCGAAATTTGTGTAAAAGAATTTTAGCGAAATTCAGTTTTCATAAAATCGTTTAAGCAAAGATGGTGCTTTACACGAGCATCATTCGAAAATAAAAAGTGTACGAGGGGAAATCCAAAAAAAAAAAAAAAAATTATACCATGATACCGATTCGCACAATCGATTCAAGACAATTGAAGTCTTGACCTTTGAGCTCGCGATCGATAGAGGATTATTGGCGTAGATCTTATCTTCCACGTAGTCCCAAAGTAAAAAAAGTCTAAAAGTATTAAATCACAAGATATAGGTATCCCACTGTGATCGCCTGCTCGAGAAATCACAAGACCAGCAGCGTTTTCATGAAAAAGAACGATTATATCATTAATTGTCAGACATCTTAGAATCGTGTAAACACATTGTTTAATTATTGTCAGATATTTGTCTGACATTTTAATATTGTCAGATGTACGAAATTTATGCGTTGGTTGCGTTGGCTGAAGTAGTTAGCACTTTGACTACAAAACCGAAGATCCTGTGTTCAATCCCTGTATCTGACAGTCATTAAAATAACAACACCACTCATTTTTCTGATGTGCACTAGTGTCCCTTTGTATCAGTTGTTGTGGGAAAGTTCAAGTGATGAAGGCATAGTCACTGGTCACTGAACTATACCGACTTCAGCAGATTCTAATCCTAATGTAACATCAGAGCGCCCTCCTTTGTCGGTATTGTGTAGCAGAATCATCGGCGAAGTAAAATAACCAATAAAAATGGCTACTAAAGACCACAGCTAAAGACAGCTTCAAAAATTTAATACGCCTCATTTGTTACCAGAAGGCACTGCAACACTGCCTTATTATAAAAAACGTGCGAAAAGCAGAGTTGTAAAATAATGCAGCTTTTCTCTATCTCTTCCTTCACCACCTGTCTTCTCTTTTACTATCCCTTTACTAAAGAAGGTAACACCTAGTAATAGAAGTAGGCATTAATTGCCTGAGTGTTACTTCTCTTGAAAAAAAAAAAATAATGGCGTCATTGTAAGAGAATTCGTTCTATGGGCAACACTGCACACGATTGATTTTAAAGAAAAAGGAAAATGCAAATATATAATAATAAAATATATGCAGCCAAAATCATTTTAATCCCTTCTTTAATGTCCATAATAATTTATATTTTCACCTTTTACATTTAACACAGCCATAAACGATTGATATTTAACAATTTCTCACAAATGCTTTGAGTCTGACAATGCCTAACAATCATAGCAACTGATCTGACACTTTTTTGCATATGAACTGACAATTTTTCGATTGACAATTTTGTCAGATAAATTTATTGTCATAGGCCGAGTTTACATCTGGCATTTCTTGTGTGTCATTTGCCAAAAAAAAAAAAAAAACGTAACCAACTAATTACTAATGAAAGACTGTTTGATTCAGACATGTATTTATTAAGTTAAATAGTTCCATACATAACTAATAGACAATTTTATAGAGTCAAACATGATTGGAAATTGTTTAAATCTATAAATATATGTCTGAATAAAACAGTTTTTCATTAGTAATTAGTTGGTTACGCTTTTTTTTTTGGCAAATGACACAAGAAATGTCAGATGTAAACTCAGCCATACAACCATCTGGCAATAAATTGTATGATTTTCTGTTAAATTCGTTACAACCTTGTGAATTGACAATCTACCTTGTGCTGACAATTCTTGGTTGCCAATACATTGTCAACACATTGTCAGATCGAAATATACAAAAAAAAAACTGGATTTGAAGAAATATTGAATTAGGACATTTCTATATTAAAGTAGCGATTGTATGTTTAAGGTTTTGACTTATGAAATTATACATTCTTGTTTTTAGTCTTTTCGAGTTTCTATATATTTTTTTAATGTACCCACTGTGCTTGAGTTTATTTGAGAGCAATCTTAGACAGTTATTCATGTATTCACACTACATAGAGATACCGATACATTTCACACATGCCTGTCCTGAAGCACACATACAGGCGACAAGCACTCTTACTCATACATACATTCATACATACATACATATGTACATATGTATGTATATTTGTATCTATTTGTAAGTTTACAAATTTTCTTACGATTTATGTGTGATATAAAAGGACAACAACAAGAATCATAATAATTCGTATCCAAATAATAGTTTTAGATAAAATTGTAATATATAAAATGTTTTTTTTCTCTTTTTCTACAATTTTATCTAAGAAATTGTGGTTATTGTATAGTCTTATTATGAAATGTGTCATAGAAAATGTCATGTGTATGTATTTTTTTGTATTTTTTTTTATTCTGTTGTATCGTGTGGTGTTGTGTATTTTTCATTGTAAACGTATGCAAGTAACTGAAGATAAAACTGTAAAAGATAAAACATTTTTGATGAAGGTCACAGACGACTGTTGACACATGCTACTTGCAAATTATTATTATTCATTTAAGCAGCATTAAAGGTTATTGTTGTTTTTGATGTAAATATGTCAAGTTATTATTATTATTATTATTATTATTCATATTATTATTATTATTATTATTATTATTCTTATTATTATTATTATTTAATGTGGCTTTTCAAGTATAAATGAGTTTAATTGGTCGGTGATGTTGTTCACTTGGACTTTTTGTTTTATAAATAAAAAGAATTTTTCTATTCCAGTGCAATAGCTTTTACTAAACCTTTTCCAGTTGTAGTTCAGAAAGCGTCAATTTTAATTTCGATTTATCAATTTTAATTCCGAAAGCGTAAATTTTAATTAAGATTTATCGCTTTCTGAATTACAACTGGAAAGGGTGTTTTATATTGAAATATATTGCATGCTTCTTTAATCTGGTACAAGTCGAAGTTTAATGGAAAAATTTGTCATATGATAATGCTTTTGTGGCGGCAATTTTTAAAGTCAGCGAGGCACTTGTCATGAACGTTTTTTATGACATTAATTTCAGCTATGCTGTCATTGTCGGCTTTATGTTCTCCAGTCGTACTTTTCACGAAATATAGAAAATACAATGATATAGAAGATAATTACTTAAAGCAGCTACGTCCAAACACACATACTCTGATATTTGCATTTTAGGTAAACAGCTTTGAAGGATTTTAAATTTATTCCTGTTTCTTTGCTGAAATCTGATTGGCTGTTTTGCTCTCATCAGTGTGAAAGCACAAAATCTCTTATGTAAAAGTTTGCACATTGTGAATTTGAAATTGTAAGAGCTGTGGAGCTGAAATTTTCAACAGAGATTCGGGACAATAGCTTTTAGGTTTCTGTTTTTGGCCCAACAAGTGATCACTATGTAGAATAATTTTTAGTTAAAAAAAAAAAAATTGAGAGTAAGACAGCATTTGCGGGCTCAGCTAGTAACTAATGAAATGGTTGCTTAAATTAATTCGCCTATCTAACACTTGAGGCGCTGCAATTATGATATGAAAATTAACAAAAACACACAAAAGCAGAATTATAACACGATTTAAGCTTAAGAACTTAATAGTTCATCACAAATCCTCTCTTCACTTTCCCCTTCCCAAAGAAATTAAGAGACACACACACGCATACATCCCAATAAGCACTCAAAACTTAAATTTCAAGTACTTAAAATTTAACTGGAAACCAAGTTAAATTCAAGCATTTTTTCAAGTAATATAAAATATCAAACAACATACATATATGTTTAAGCCTTGTCAAACACATAATTTATTTATTAATAAAATTGAAATTGTGAAAAATATCAAACATAAATAAAAAAGTGAACTTTAAATAACAAAAGGTGATCAACATCGTGAAAAGTATAGTGAAGGTATATACATATGCAGAAAACTATTATTTAAAAATCAATGAATTGCATTTTCCTTTCTATTTTAAAACCATTGTTTTTGAAGCTTGAAATATAGTTGAATTCAATTGTAATACAAGGCTGAATTGCAGTATAATCCAAGGCTTGAATTAAACTGTGCTACAAGTGAATTGTTCAAATTGAATTCAAGTTCCCTTTTCACTGGAGAATGCTATTGAATTAAAGTGTAAATCAAGCATAATTCAACCCTTGACAATTGATTGTGTGGCTTGAATAACACTTGTTTTACAGTTGATTTCAAGCAAAATTGCTTATTGGGATATATGTAAGTTAATAGGAATATTTCTCTCCCTGAGTAATAATTTTCTTAAATAAAATAAAAATATACATATACAAATACATTTTGGGGCGTGCATTTCTTTCACTTTCTTGCTTCTGTAGCAAAACAAAGATTTACAAGAAATGGGTTGAGTAGCGAAGACGCATCTTTCTCTAAAGTGTGTATGCAAGTGTTTTGTGTACACCCAGAAAAAAGATTGGTTGGAAAACGGCTAGTCCAATAAAATATCATTTGCATTAACTATATTTCAGTTCACGCTATCAATTTTCTGTTAATCCAAAAAACAATCCATGTTCATTGCCATAAGGGCATAATTGTAACAAAGATATGATTGTGACAATACTTAAATTGATTGCATCAGCCGAGCGTATGCTTTTGTCATGACTAATTAACTGATTGGTTAATCCAACCGAATAAAATATTACGAATTGGATTTTACTACCAACTTTTGGTATTAGCAACTAAAAAATTGTAGTTCTATATTTAAATTAAAATAAAAACTTTCAATCAGTTGCTGCAACTAACTAGAGGTTGAGTTTACTATCATAGTTTATAGCAGCAAATTAAAAAATTAACTTTTGTGACTTTCAAAGATATTATGATTTGTGAATTCTCAAATGGTTTTTGAAAGTCTGTGCATAAGATAACAGGTTTGTGGCTTTTCAAAATGTGTGGTTGAAGAAATGTATATAGACATGCTTCACCATTAGGAAATAAATTTCAATTAAAATAAACTTATGACAATATGTCAAATAATAAATTTCTTAAATTGTGTATTTTTATTTGCGTTTATTGTTTATTTTTATTTCAGCAAGGAAGGCCAATTTTTCTTTTACAGGTACCAATTATGATATTGTTTTAATTATATTAACCAAATTTTCGGTAGCAAGAATAACATTTATTTCAAATTCCATACTGTCAACCAAGTTTTTCTGTTGCTGCAACTATTGGGTTGAGGGTTATAATTAAAATATAGTGGTACCACAAGAACATTTCAGTCGCTATAGCAGAATTCTATGATAGTTGCTGCAACCGCCAAAATTCAATTGGCAACAAATTCGGTTGTCAGAACGAATCTGTTTTCTCTGTGTATATTTATAACAGTTTGATTTTATGTCCTTTACAATCAAATGCTCTTTAAATTCAAATCTTTTTCAAGGACATTTATTGCGATTTTATAGAAGACTAGTAAAAATTCTTGTGTGTCTTTTCCTATCTGAAAATATAACCAAATTTAAGTGCTTTGTTTTTTATTTTAAAATTACTATTGGTCTCTCCGTATAGTCAAAGGCAAGCATAAAGTGTAGGTGTGTGTGTGTGTGTGTGTGTGTGTGTCTTTTAGCAAAAGTCCATCTTGGGCTATAGTAAAATTTAAGGCACTATTAATTTAGTGCAATAAGTATTTTCTATAATTTCAGTTCACTTTTGCTTTTAACGCTTCTCCATAAACTAACTTTAGTTTTGTAGTGTAACATGATTTTATTCCTTTAAATCAGCAAGCCATAAAATGTACTCATTATTTTAAATGCATGCATTTATTTCATAACTAAAAAGGTGTGTCATGTGTCACCTAAAGACTCACATGGGCAGTGGCAGCGACTTGACACTTTGTTGACCGTACACGCTTAAGTGGCTGTTGTCTTTGAAATGTACCACATACTATTGTGTGTGTGTATGTATGTGTGTGTGTGTGTGTGGCTTACGTCACTTTCAACTATGGAAAAATAATTTATTATTTAACTTTAAATAAATAGTTCTTATAACACTTTATTTCCCCATAAAAAAATTATGAAATATTATTGATATTAAAAACCGTTCAATTATAAATTTTGAAAATCACCTAAAATTTATGATAATAGTCTGGTAAAATAAATAGTAACAGCCAGTTTATCGAAAAAAAAATCGAAAATTCTCGACTGCCCGCTTATATTGAAAAGAAGAATCAATCACTCAAATGTGTTTTTGTTCTTAACCACAAAGAGGCTGATTGATGAGAATTTTTGATTGTCTTCTAACTGCCAGTTTATCGATCTCTGTTCGTGTAACAAATGATGTATTTTTATTAAATTTTTTATAAATTATTTATTTTTTATTATTGACTGTTTTCCTAATTGTTGTTAGAGTTGTGTTCCAATTCCTTTCTCCTAGGCAAAAATTTGTTAATATGTTTTAATAATTATTTGACGATAAAGCTTTCGCTTAAATTGGCACGTCAATGTCATAATCAATGAGAAGCCTCCTAAGTGACGATCCACTAACTATTCATTAATGATAAAATACGAGTATCTAAAGGCCTAGAAAATTTGCATTTTTCCAATAAAGTCGTACACTAATCAAATGCCATTCAATACGAGTATAGTCTAGCTTAATTATTTCTATTAGCAAAATGAACACAATAAATTTTTTTTTTTAATAAATTTTGGGGGACATATGCTTTTCCTGCGCCTGTGTTTAAGTTCTATTGATTTAAATGTGTTGCCCTGCCTTTAGATAATTGAATAAATCAAGGGGATACCACTTGTTGTGCTATTTACTTTTCCTCTTTGTATGCTATTGATAATATTGCTATTGGTCGGTATGACTGGATGGTTACTGTCAGGCATTTGTTCTTCACAATTTGGCAAATAATAGCAAAAATACAAATCAAAGCGGCTAAATGTGGATTTGTTGGAAGCATGATTTTCCATTCATTTTACTGTTTTAATAGATTTCAGTCATATTAAATAAATGGATATTAAAGTGCTTTTTATTGCGAATGGTTTTTCTTTTTAGTTAATATGGTTTTTGTGTTATTGTTATATTTTGTAACAGATCAATAATAATAGTCATGAATTATTTTAATGCGTAACTGAAAAGGATTTCATTTTCCTCTTTTAGTAAAGTAAGTACTCTTGTAGTGTCTCTTGTACTCGTATTTCTGCTTTATTGTTGTCTTAATTTTTTTGCTGACTTTTGCTGCCCTAAAAATCACTTCTCGTATTCTAGTGGATTACGAATTCACGCTTAACTGCTGATGTTCGTATATATAATCTTTGTTCATGTACAAAGAAAAATATCATTAAATTTAATGGCATTTTCTTTTCTGGAAAAAAATGTTACACTTATTATACTTTTGAATGAAAATTCGCAATAAAATTATTGTCTGAAATATACATTTTATTAGAAATTATTGTATCATCCCTTGCGATCTTAAATTTTTACTGTAAACGAACGCTAAATTGCATTTTTTTGAATAAAAAGTTAATAAATGTTACACTTTTTGCAGAAAAGAAAACGCCATAAGGTAACAAAAAATTTTAAATATTACAGTCGAACTTTTGCAGGATACATTCTTTTAATTTGTTTAAAGTTAAATGTGAGCAAAAGTAAAACCATCAAAAATTATATTATTATTATATTATTATTATTATATTATATTATTATATTATATTATATTATATTATATTATTAATTAAAAAAAAATTATGTGCAATTAAAATTATAAAGTTGTATACTCCTGAATTTTGAGATGTTTTTTATTGTAATGTAAAACAATTTATCACTTAATTAGAATATTAATGAATATGAATGTATCAAATACAATTTATAAAATGACAACAATTTTTGCTGATTTCCATATGAGTGTTGCCAGCTTGGGGATTTTTGTTCGCGATTGGGAATGAAAATTTTGCGTTGAAGGGAAATAATCAAAAAGGGGGTTTTAAAATTACTTTTATGAAAAAAAAAACAATTCTTTAATCGTTGACATGTACTATAAATTTTGTGGCAATAAGGAAAAAGTGCTTAAGTCATATGTCACTGTTTTGCAGGAGAACACTTTTAAGCTTTTTCAAGTTGATTTTCAGAAATTTATTTCTTTTCAGTGAAATTGGAAAATTATTTCTATATTTTTTGAACAAACATCGTTCTACATACTATAAGTATTTTACATTTAAGTTGAAATATACTAAAGTATAACTTAATTTAAGCTATTATTCCAAAAGGGATTAAAAGTTAAAAAAAGTCGCAGGTCATAGTGCTATAACTTGCTGAAAAATCACACAAATTCATTGAGATTTTGGCCAGAGATACTTTCGAATATGAAGATTACGGAGGTACCATTTACTCAAAATCAGCTTAAGCACTTTTTTCTTTTTGCCACAGAACTATTTTTCCAATCACGGTGCAATCATTTTCTATTAATAAAATTCTTAGGACTTGCTAAGAAGGCTAATAATTTTAAAAAATTATTTATTTTAATTTATATAATACATCTAACTTTCAAATTTTGTTTTATTTCCAGGTAGGTTGAGTTCCAAGCAATTAATATTAAATTGGTAAGTCAAGTAAATGATTTTGAGACTTTTATATACATATAAACTTAGTGGATTCAATAAGAAAAATATTTCTCGTCAACAATCTGGCATAAATGAAACTAATGAAGAAATTAATTATTAATAATTTCTTATAGAGAAAACATAGTTTCAACAAAAACCACTTTTGATATACGAACGTTTCAAAAAAATTTCTCAATAAACGGGAAAATATAGTTTTAATAAAAATAAATTTTGATTTATGAACATTTAAAAAAAACAAAAACGCACAATGGGCATAAGAAAAAAATTTTGTAGTAAATACATGGAAATATTTTCTTTAGTGTAAGGTTTGAACTTTTATAACGATTTAAATCAATATGACTTTATTAATATTTTTCTAAATACATTTATCAATAAAATTGTCGACCGGTAGCCAGCTACTTAATTATTTTGACACCATAAGCATATGGAGAATTAAATTAATTAACTTTTATACTTTGACGTGATATACGAGTACGTACGTTTTAAAAAAGAGTGTTTTTTTTTTTGCAAATGTGAAGTATTTGAAGATGGCAGCACGGAAATATGCTCATGATACTGCTGCCGTTTACCAAATTAAATAATTAGCTGGCTACAAGGCGACAAGGCGACAAATACATCCAGCGGCATTTGAAATCGTATGTTCGTGTAGCCATCTGTGGTCAATGGATGGACAACAAACTGCAGTCGTGTTGTTTTCTTGTCGTCAAAATAATAAATCTCATATAAACGTGAATACACTTTTTTTGTTTAAATATTGGCGTTGGTAGCCTGCTGTGGAAAATGTGTTTAATGCTTAAGAGTATTCTTCTTAAAACTTGAAAATTGAGCAAGCAAAGAACAGCAGAGTAAGCAAAATAATCTAAAATAAAATTTTACATTCAAATATCTTTTCATTCTGGCAACAGGATTTTTAAAGTTATTGACCTTTGAGCACAAACAAAAAAGCTTTATAAACAAGTTTTAGCACTTTTCTTCTTGCATTTATTTGAATTTTTCCACTTCCTTCTAAAGTTACGAATGTTAAAATTCATTTAAAATAAACTTTTACCAGCAAAATTTTTAGTACGAATATTTTTTGTTGCACAGATTTTTGCTATTTCTTTTTTTAATTATTTACATAAAGTTAATAGGTTTCTCAAACTTTAAATGTGCCAGCAAAAGCGAAACTTTTTGTTTTTAATTTCTTTTACCAATTTCCATGTCGTTTACCAAAAGATTTGAAAAACAAAAATTATAAACCGAAAATATGTAAGTGATTATATAAACTTGTTTGGTAATTTGTTCTATCATGTCTAAAGTGAAGAACAAAAATTTAACGAAAAAAATATGTTTCAAATAATATGTTGAAAAGATTATTTTTTACATATCGCTTATGTGCTGCAATAACGCCTTAACTAAAAAAAACAAGTTTTCAATTAAAATGCCAAATTAAGCCTCACTCATATCATTGATCATATTGTGAAAAAGATTTCATATAAATATCTTATGTATATGCACTTTACTCTTAAGAGATAAATAAAATGTTCTTTTTAAATTAACTGTAGTATAAAGTTTAAACTAGTTTTCCGGCATTAAAATGTCATATGTCATCAAAAGTGGAGTTAGCAGGTTTACACGCTAAGCCGACGATATGCATGTATGTATGTATGTATGTGAGTGTATGTGCACTACTCAACTGGAATAAAGTAAAAAGTTTCGTAATTAAAAATTTATAAAATAAAAGTCATACATACAAACATTTACAGCCATTTTACTGCAAATATGTGAACATAAACTGACACATTGACAAATCGGATAACAACATGCACTCTCATCCACACATACTTACAGTGAGAGATAGAAACTTAAAAACTTTTTGTCTTATTCACAATGTATTTTAACATAATCTCTGTTTGTGTAAATGAAAAAATTTAAAAATTTAGTTTAGTCGCAAACTTTGGGCTTTCATGTAATGAATATCGTTAACATTTTAAAGTGAAAGGCTAATAAGTATTTAATTATTTATAAAAATAAAAACAAACAAACAAAAATGGTTTCAATGACAAGTTTATTTGTCTGTAGTGCAAGGTCGAACATGTGTGCACATGTTTTGCAATAAATCTATTTACGAACATACATGTACATACAAATGTAGTAATTAAATCTAATACCCACATAGAACTATATTTCCGCCATCTTCAGGAGTTGCTAGTTATGACCATTTATTTTGTCTATTTAAAGTTCTTAAAGTCGAATCACAAGTTATTGATACATATGTACAGATCTATTATTTATTTGCCGGTTGGCAGTTCCATATCATGGAATAGAGACCTGCGTAAACAGTCTTGAAATGTAAATACGTCTTGTTTTTTAAATGTATTGTTGTAGCATGTATTATAATAAACCAATAATAAAAGATGTCGTTTAATAAGCGAAGCACTATGAATGTAGTGGTGTACGTGTATATGAATGTGAATAAGCGATGTCGCGAAGACTTCTTGTCTGTAACAAACACTCAAAAGAAGTAGTGTTGATGCGTGTATGCTTGTTATTTTACATATTGTACATTTGAGTGTGTGTGTGTGTAAAGGCTGTGATACACTAACATACACAGTCGTTCGATCTGTCAAAAAATCGTGTGTGCTCAAAAAGTATGATAGTGTGCATTAAAATTTGACATGTGTGACAGCTTTTTTGATAAGTCTGTCCGATTTCCAAAAGTTTATGAAAATTTTCATAAAATGATAATTTCTATTAAATAAGAGATGCATTTTGTAAGCAGTTAATAACAAAAAGCAAATTCTGCTTCATTTATTTAAAGATAGAGAGATTCATTTTGAATATTACATTTTGCGTTATTATTTCTTTAGAAATGCAAAATAATTAAACATAAAAATTATTTTAAATGTTTTTGCATCTTTTTTGTGGAATAGTGTGGCACCTTTAAAAATTTTGTTGCGATTTTTTTTGAGTGTGACAGAATTCAATACGATTTTCTAGTGAATGAATCGTACGACTGTGTATGATAGTGCATCACGGCACAAAACATACAGAAGTGTCACGAGACGGAAGATACGGGTATTTTTCTGTTTGTCTCGTTTTCCCTCAAATTTTGTCGTCGTTTTTGTTTTGCTACGTCTTTCTAGTGCAATAAATTTTTGTAAGCTATGTTAATTGATAAGTACTAATACACTACAGTATCAAATACACTATGCTTTTCTCTTTTTTCCACGAATTTTAACAAAAACCTGATTGGAGCTTTTTTGACCTGTCACTTTCTTCACTTCTGTGTATTCTGTGATCACGGCCTTAAGATGTAGATCGTAAGCTATTACGTGTTTAATATCAACACATGTGTGCGTTTGTATGTGCATAGAAAAATAAAAGATAATATACACATGACGTTTGTATACGCGCCCATGCTTATGAAGAAGCAAGCATCACAAATTCATCCGACGGAGCATTCTCTTTCTCTCTCTCAAATTTCTTGCAAACAGTGTTGTTTACGTTTGTTTTAGAAGATTTCGCTGTAGTAAAGGATTTGAAAATTCCTCATGTCTTAAAAGGTCTTGTAAAGGGTCTTGTGCAGGACTTTACTATGGAATAAACAAATATCTATTCAATTCACGCAACTTGTCAACACGTACATATGAGTAAATACATATGTAAAACTGCATATTATCGAGTTGACATTAATTGAACCATATCATTTGAACAGCAATTATTATTTCTATAAAAATTATTCAAATCATATACGAAATAAAATTAGAAGTTTGAGTGCTTTATTTTTGTTTTCAATATAAATAGGCTGACGAGAATTTGTACTTGCCTTCTATAAACTGGCAGTAAGTTTTTTTTTATTTTCGAATATTCTTGCAAGTTTTGTAAATTTTTTAATGAGCTGTAAGAATCCAAAAGTTGCTCTATTTCATCAAAAAAGTTTTAGCAAAAATATTGAAAATACTTTACAGGAGGTTTAAAATTTGTTAATTATACCAAATTAGTTTTTTATTTATTTTTTCAGTAAAATATTTTTTTTATTAAAAATACATTGAAAAAATATATATTACAATAAATTGATATTTGTCTTGTACAGAAGCAGTCATTAAAGTGTCACGCTCTTAGTAGTGCTTGAAGATGCTTATTATGGTAAGATCCACATGAATACACTATGTATCTATGTAAAGGGTCCGCCTGATAACTTTTTTTTTTGAAAATGCTATAAAAAAAACTACTGAAGCTTCGGCTGTGTGGCACGTAGCGCCGTCCTGTTGAAACTAAGTGTTGTCAATATCCTTCTCTTCAATTTTTGTGAATAAAAATTCGTTCAACATGGCCCGATAACGATCGCTATTGACTGTAACGGCCACTAATTGCATTTTCGAAAGAAAAAAAATGGCCCAATTATGCCTCTGGACCAAAATCTGCACCAAACAGTGACTCGTTTAAGATGCGTCGGCTTTTCAATGTATGGTTTTCTGTGCCCCAAATGCGACAATTTTGCTTGTTTACATACCCGCCAAGATCAAAATGAGCTTCATCTGAAAAGATGATTTTTTTTGGCAAAATCGGCATCTTCTGTAAGTCGATGGCAAGCCCACTTAGCGAAGAGAAAACGCATTGGATGGTCAGTTGGCTCGTTAAGGGGAAGGATAAAACTAATTATCTTTCAAATCAGACATGAGCTAAGTGTTACCATTCACGAAATAAGCACTAGTTGAAAAAAAAACGTTAGATGGTTGACCCTTTATATGCATGTTGAATTTATTGTACTCATAATAATAATCTTCACAAAAAGTCCACCTTGCAAAAAGAAAATTTTGGTAACTTTACTTGCACTTGTTTTCTTTAAAATTACCATTTTTATAAATGTATTTCCAACGAAACTTTCAATTCTTGATTGTAATCAATTTCATGAGAATCTCATTTTTGCATTTTATTTATGTAAATAGTAGACAATAATTCAAGTAAAATTTTTCAAAGAAAATTTATGAAATCCAATATCAGTATTTTTTTTTATCATTTCCTTCCATTAAAACTTGTACAATTAAAATACGTAATTTGTCAATAAAAGTATAATAAAAAAATTGTACAAGTTTGCGGGTGTTTTGTTGCCCACTGTGAAGGTATATTTTTTTCATTTCATGTTGATGCTTTGCCCAAGAAGAAGCAAAATGTTAATTAACTTGAGTACAACAGCGGATTATTATTATTAGAATAATATCATCAAATAAAAACAACAGACCTATTGACATAAATACTTATGCAAACTTTGTCAAATACTCGTGTACATGCAGACATACATATGTACATATATATACGTGCCGTTGTTTAAGCTCATATGTTTGTATAAATTAAGAGAATGATGTATTTACATACATACATTCATTCATACATACATACATACATATCAATTTAAATATTGGTTGTCTCTGTTATCTTTAGTATTTCTGTTATAGTTATTCGCATACCATGACGTATGTGTAACATGCAAAGTGAATGATAAATATTAATTATTTAATACTCATACGCATCGCCAAATTAAAATTACACCCACGCGCCGATTTACAACGGCGTTTGTATTTGCGGTATTCTGCATTCCATTGCTTTTGTGAATTTATCGATTCGGTGGGAAAAGTTTCGAGTTGCTGGCTGGAGTCTTAGTGTATTTTTTATTACATTTTGATCTATAAATAAAATGGTAATAGTTTAATGTTTTATTAATGTATAGCTTTATTTATTACTTTAGTTAGTTGTACTGTTTACGATATTGTCTGCACACTATTGTATCTGCGTCAGGGTAATGAATTAGTTGTTTTTTTATTGTGAACCAAGATTAGTCACCAGCAAGCTAAAAAATATTCTTAGTCAGCAAATAACAAATATACATAGTTGGAATATTTAAAAAAGAAAAGCTGTGAAAATGAAAGGATTATAAAAATGTTTGATGACTTAATAAGTTCAGTGTGAAATGGCATTTCTCATCTCAATACTTTATAAAACTCAAACTTAGTCTTGCAGTGAAGTTTAAGGGTCTTATGCAAAAAAACTTAATAAAGCTTTGCCAAGCAATGTTAAGTAAAGTTGTATTCAAAAAAAATTATTGTATCAAAATTCTAAAGTAGGCACGCACGTTTGTTAAGGCTACTTTAAGTTGATATTTCCAAAATGTGTATTTTGTACCTCAAATATTTTTCTTAATATAGCACATATTGATTCATGTTACATCTGAAAATGAAGCTAGAAGTGCTAGCTCTTATCTTAAATTTATTATTTGTGTCATGTAATGGGAAACATCACCAAATTATCCAACTGCTTCGAAATACATAGCACAATCCATAAAAAAATATTAAAATAAATACAATTATGCAAAAATGTTTTAGTGATGTACATACAATCAAAACAAATCGAAAAAAGCTGGATATTCAAATACTCGTTTCATTTGAATAAAACAAATTGTGATAATTTTTCACATTTTTTTACTTTTACTTCATGGTTTAGTTTATCTGTTTTCCTATTAAGTCAGAAGCTCATATTTTTTAAATTAGGTTGCTTTACTTCAAGATAATAAAAATTTATTTAATAAAATAAAAAAATATTTGAATACCCGAATGAAATTGTATTCAATTTTGTACATCATAAGCTGTGAAGTGGTTGTTGAACACGGTGGTGTTACCAGTATTTATTATTAAATCACAAAATATTTAAAGTTGTCTTTTGCATATGATTTTTTAATAAAGCTATGTTAGCCTTAAAGTGCTTATCAACTACTATGAACTTTAAAGCTAAAGTAAAATATTTTTTTGCATAAGGGGGTAAATCCATACATTTTTAAAATTCTACAAAAAAGAAAAGATTTTTAACTATTTAATTTGTACAATAAAAAACTTCTGACAATATGTCGAATAATAAATTTCTTAAATAATATATATTGATAATAATTTATTTAAAAAAAATTCGTGAAGCGGGCAGCTCAAAAAAATTGTGTGCCCAAATTTTTTGTCTCATGTTTATTTGTCGATATGGGGGTGCTAAAGTGTTGCTGTTTCAAATACAAAATGTTAGAGACTATTGTTTCGAACTATAAATTAAAAAAACAGAAATTAAATTTGACCCAAAAGTAAACTAAAATTTTCGCTCCCTCTCTCTTTCTATATTCAATTCTCTACATCTCCCACACACTTCTTTTTCTTCTTCTTCACTAAAATTTTGGCAACATTTATAATTTAGTTTCTCAACCATCATCGTAATGATGTTAATTTTTTCCCTTTCCTTTTCTTAAACTATGACTTTTTTTTAGTAAAATATACTCGTAATAACAATAATAATAAAATTTGTGTAGCAACTGCTGAGTATACACAATAATTTTATGTACGAATAATGAACATTTGTTGGAAACAAATCTGTATTACGTGAACTAACTACCAAAAAAAAAACATTATAATGAAAAAAAAAAAACGAATAGGAAAATTTTTTATAGAAACTACTGCAAAAAGTAAGAAAAAGCTGTGGGTAAACTTCAGCATATACATACATACGTATTGTTGTATATTTTTACATTATTAGAAAATATATGTTTCAGTGCTTGAAATATTGTAATTGTTTCCGCTTTTATAAGTTGAAAAAAAAACAATTCAAATTAAATTATAATATGTCCATAAAGGAAATTTATGTTTGTATAGTTGAAAGATGCTTTTGATAAAATTTTTAAATTTTGTGTAATTTTGTGGGTTTTTATAAAATAAGAATCAGTATATGAAAATAAATAAAATATTTGAGTCTGAACACAGTGTAACGATAATTAATTGCGGTGCGGATTTTCATACGACTTTGAAGTAAAAATGTATTTTATTTTCATTGCGGACTTTCTTATTCTCTCAATTTTTGACACTCTTTCTCTTTCAGATGTTGCCATAGTTTTTGAATAATTGGCGGGGTTCACAACATTATTAAATATGATTTTGAAGTTCAAAAATGTTTGTCATAAAATATAAAAGTTTAAAAAATATATCAAATATATCTGCGAATGTATAAAATGTTAATCATTTTTTGTTTTTAGTTAGTGCCATTACAAAATATTTAACACAAAGAGTAAATTTTTTATAAAAATGTATGCACAAAAAAATTAATAAAAATTTAAACAAACAATGACAAGTATTGCCGTCGCCGTCGCCGTCTTCCGTTGTATTATGTTTATTTTTTTCTCCCGCAACGAGAAATCGCACCGCACCACAAACATTGTGTTAAGACTCTTTCACAAACATTTTCTAAATGCAAAAAAACAAACATTCATTTTCACTAACTTCGTTACATTGAATCAGTAAATATTTTATATGAATGTGAATTTACAAAAAATTTGGTAAATGCTGAAAAATATTTTGTAAAAGTTTAACTTAAAAAAATTTTTTTTCGCTAAATTTATCATGGCATTTAAAACAAAAAATAGCTGAAACTCAAAATTTTTACAGTACTCAATAGACCCCTGCAAAAGACCATTTAAAAGAATTTTCAAGATATGAGGGATTTTTCAAATGCTTTACTGCAGCGAAATCTTCTTAAACAAATGCTAAACAATACTTTTTGCAAGAGGTTAGTTTCAGTTATTGCAGGTATAGGAGTAAAGAAGAAAATACTTCGTGACGGAAGAATTTGTGATGCTTGCTTCTTTCTATGCATACTCACGTTGTGCGTATGATCTTTTATTTTGCTGTATACATACAAACTCACACATGCATTGACATAAGTTGTGTGCACTTGCTTTAAAAAACCACCTTTACATAGTGTCCACACCAGAGAAAGCCAATAGATACAAACAATTTTGGATACTCCCGCACATATCGAAAATTTTTTATGCTAGTGCGTGTTGATATCTATTCATTCTCATACTTCCGTATATCCCTGCGCACTTTATTTCATACTTGTATGTATCGATGCGCATTCTTCGTTACATCCCCCATATCTGCCCATATCTATCGACATACCCATGACTTGCAACACATTAGGTTTTTTAAATATTTTTTGATAAGTGTTGCCAGAAATACTAGTTTGTAGTTGTTGAGGTAATAACATTTTTTCAAACTATTTTAACATAAAATTCAATAAAAATGTTTTACCCACACACACACTCTTCGCAGTCCTTAGATCTAAAAGCCCTATTAAATATTTACGAGAGTAATTTGACAGCGGGTATATAAACACGCTCCATTTTAGATCTGAGCTAAGAGCCGAATTAGTGGAAGAAAGGTTGAACCATGGCATTCCTTACAATTTTAGCAATTTTAGCGCTTGTTTGTCGCCAATTTTCGCGATGAAACTAACTTTTTAGCTAAATCTTGGCTTTTTTACCATTTTACCGATTTTTAATCCATTTGCATATCTATTTGATGTTAGCGAGTTTTCGCCATTCCTTAGATCTTTAAGTATTTTTAAGTTATTTAAGGGAAATTTATCGTAAATGTATTCTTTTTTTTCGCAATAAAAGTGATTGTTCCCAATTATTTGCTTTTTTTTTTTTGGCAGTTTTATCTTTTTTTATGTTACCAAGTTTTTGCGAATTTTCGACATGGTCGCAAATTTTTCCAAGTTTTTGAAATTCGTTACAATTTTGGTGTTTTTTTTTTAAATACATTTTACTGCTTTTTTCAATTAAAAAATTATTCACGAATTTTCGCAACTTTTTGTAAGTGAGATTGTTTTTGATTTTTAAAATCTACTGACATTTTTTTAAAATAATATTCGCATATTTGCAAGTTAATATGCGGAACAAATTTTCGACTTATTGCTTTGTGAGTTTGCATAATTTTGGCTATATAGGTATAACTTTTTTTTAATAGAAATTTGCTAAAGAAAGCCGCCTCGTATTTACGCATTTTTTCATAAAATTGGTTATATGAAAATTTTTTTATTTGTAAACAGGCTCCTGGAGAACCAAATTAGATCAAAAAAGTTGTAAAAAATGCTTCAGAAATTCATGTTACGTGTCTTCTCTAGCGCTGCAATTAACAAATAGAAAAAGTTTCGTGAAATAGATTTCATGAAAAAATGCATAATATAAATTAGGCATTTTAATTCAAATAGGCATTTGCATTGGCTGGGGTACACCTAGTCAGTAGCACTATTGACAATGTCACTAGAAAATCACTATAAGCTTACTATTGACAATGAGACAGGATATATCGATATTGTAGACTAGAGCCCCTAAAATTTACTAGTGAATCTTTGGTACCAATGTCTCCATGTGGTCCCAAAAGAACTACTTAGTCATTAGTGCTATAGTCTTGTGGTGGATTTTCAATGACAAGCTAATGTTAAATGTCAATAGATAATACCATTGGCTGGGGTACACCTGGTCAGTAGTACTACTGACAAAGTCGCTAGTAAATCACCACAATTTCACTATTCGCACTTCCTGCA
The DNA here is from genome assembly GCA_949987645.1 of Tachina grossa. NCBI lineage: Eukaryota > Metazoa > Arthropoda > Insecta > Diptera > Tachinidae > Tachina > Tachina grossa. Next base: position 37,031,371 of record OX465275.1, read on the forward strand.
GGGCATCTACATCTTAGGCAAACACTCAAAATAACAAGCATACACGAATCAAAGGCGAAGACACTAGTACTGTTACGAACAAGAAGTCTTCGCGCCATCGCTTGTAAACACTTATCTACACGAACATCAATACATCCATCGTGCTTCGCTTGTTATACGAAAGCATTTTTTATTGGTTTACAATAGCACATGCGACGACAAAAAATTTAAAAAACAGGATATATTTACATTTCAAGACTGCTTAGGCAGCCCTCCAGTAAGCAATAATCATATTCAATGAAAAATTTTTATATTTACTTTAACGAGTGCGGGACCTGGCGGATACACTGAATTCAGTGGTGCTGATCGTTTTTTTTTCGGTTAGTTCTTGTTTAAAAAATAGTTAAGATTGAAAGCTTGATTTAAAGTACATAAAAATCGTAATTTCCCAGTTTTCTTATTCTCATTTTTATATCGATTTAAAAAACATATTTTGGCTGAGCATGCGTTCTAAAGATATTAAAAAAAAAAAAAATAAAAAAAAACTAAATCGCCCAGATTAAAAAAAAAATCCATTTATTTTTCAAAAATTTCTTCAGGACGCATGTTCATCAATACATGCTTTTCAATCGATATAAATCGATATAAAGCTTAATAAATTGTAAAAAATTGGAAACAAATACTATTTTTAGGTACTTTTAATCAAGGTTTAAATCTTAATTATATTTTAAACATTTAGCCACATTGGATTCAGCATACTCGAATTAGGTTTACCCAACGGTTCATCGGCTTGTTACAAGAAAAATGTTTCCGATTCGAGCACAGTACAATTTAATCTAGAAATTTAATTAAAACCACTTGAACTAGCATTTAATATATATTTTTGTTTGATTTCATTAATAAATATTTTTTTAATATTCGCATTTGTTTATCTATGTATGTATGAAACAAAATCAATAAAAATTTCAAGTGGAAAAAACCACACTTTCAACAACATTTCAAATGATTAATTACAACAAGACTAGGCCGGTCGTAAATTGTTCATACACAGACATACATATATATTAGCTTTTACACACAAACAAATTTGCAACCAATATATAAAGTACTTTGCATAATTAAAGCAACACCTTTGTTTAAGGACTTCTAAAAGACCAAATATTCTACAGCAACAATTCAATATATCAAAATTATAAGAGAAGAAAATTCTAACCATAAAATCTAAAATTGTTGTTGCAATTTTTGTTCATAACAAAATATTTTATATCTGCCTTTTGCATAATTATTCCCAAATGCGGTCCACGAAAATAGTCGAAAAAAGTTTTTAAAAAAATATAAGTTTTCATTTTCATTCTAGATATTATTTTTATGTTTTAAATTTATTTTATTAATCCTCAAACGTAAAAATCTAAATTTTATTGGAAACTTTTATTCCTTACTGCTTAATATAAAGTAGCCCACCCAATATCTGCAGTGATTGTTATTACCATCACTATTAAAAACAGCTGATATTGTTCTTGTTTCCATTTCTTTTAGTTTGATAGAATGTGAAGTAAAGCTTTAACATATCAAAGAAGAGACAATTAGGGAATTCACAATGAGTATATTAAAATTTTAATATAATATAATTTTAATGTGGCCACATTGCGCCATCTTTAATTTTTCATTGTGAGCAGGCAACGATATAAAACACACTGTATTGAAGTACATATTAAAATAAAAATAAAAAAAATTTTTAAGTAGAAGTTTTTATTGGATAAATTCCTAAGGACAGCGAAAAATACATATACAGTAGTTTTCGATTTAACGAATATAGTTTTTGTCAGGCATGTTCGTTAAAGTGAATTGTTCGTTATTTCCAGTACTAAAATTAAAAAGAAAATCGTCGTCAATTTCATTAAAAATACTATATATATTAGTGTCCTGCACAAGAATATTTATAAGACTTTTCAAGACATGAGAGATTTTTTCCAATGCTTTACTACAGCGAAATATTCTAAAAGAATCGCTAAACAACACTGTTAGCAAGACAAACCACCGAAAAAAATTACTTGCCAACAGTGTTGCTTAGCGATTCTTTTAGAATATTTCGCTGTAGTAAAGCATTTGAAAAAATCTCTCATGTCTTGAAAGGTCTTATAAATAGTCTTGTGCAGGACACTAATATATATGTAGATATGAGTAATACTTTTTTAATATTTAATTAAAATTATAGTGATTTATAATGCATATTTCATTAAAAATATAAAGAAAGGAAAACTTCATGAAAACACTGTAATACAAAAATAGTTTAGCATAGCCTGTTTGGAATAGATATCTTTTTCTTAATGGCATCTTCTTGAATCAGTCCATATTTTTACATAAATGTGTCACTCGCAAACCATTTCGGTATTAATCAACAATTATAACTTTTATCCACTTCGATGTTTGCAATACAAAATACTTCACACAAGTTATTGTCAACTAACATGAAAAAAAAAACATCTGAAGATGAAAAATAACATTATATTTTTATTTCAAATCACTTCTAGTAATTTTTATTATAAATTATGGTTTTTATTTCAACTTTTTATTTGCATTTGTTCGTTAAACCGAGTACAAATTAAAATTTTTGTTCGTTATATAAGGTACTCAGTAGAACAAATTTGGGTGTTCGTTCATTAAATCAAATGTTCGTTAAATCGGAAAACTACTGTAAATATTTTTTCCATCAACTACAGCTGCGCTGACAGTTTTAACTTGTTTACTTTAACATTAGCATATTACCATATTAAAAATGACATTTTTGATTCTTTTAAAAATAAAAACAAGCCACACACACACAAAAGAACGCTGATGATGAAGGTTTAGTGGCCTTCGAAAACGGCTGGCTGTTCCGTTCAACTATGTGTTGTTAGTCAGAATATTTACAACAGACTTTGGTGTTATTTGTTCATTAATAATTATCACATGTAATTTGGCTTAAAAAGCGATACGAACTTTAGCCCGTTCAAATCATAAATATAAATAGAAACAAATGGAGTTCGAATAATAATTTAAATTAACTAAAAAACAAGCCACATTTTCTTCGCATACATTAATCTTCGAACTCTTCTGGAAATGGGTATTTTCTGAATTTTTTTTTGAAAAGAGTAAAAATCACTTTTAAAACAGGGATGTTTGTAGTTATAACATTCTGCGAAAATATTTGTCATGAAATTCTACTATAGGTCTCAGAACACACTTAATTCGAAAATTCAATTTTAATATCAGAAATAAGTAAAAATTTAAAAGGGGTTAATATAGTTAAAGTGTTGGCAGTAAAAAGGTGTTGGCACCTTTTAAGCCTTTGATATACATATATAGTAATACTCAGCCAACTGGTCTCTAAACTGTCCAAGTGACGCTGAGGCCCTCAATTTTGTTTTTGTAAATATAGTTTTTATTATCCAATAAAATAATTAAAAAAGGTGAAATGAAAATGGAAGCCAAAATTAATAATTATACTTTAATATAAACTACCATCTATATTCCTTCCAGAAAAACAAAACAAAAATTCACTTACAGTCGGTAAATTTACGATTGCATGCTCAATAAGAAAACCAATTCTTGTATTATATTTTATTATAAATACACGATGGTAATAACTGATCTCTATCTAATTTGGCTTAGTAGCACGGAAAATTCAGCATTTTGCCCAACCAATCTGAATTAAATATTCTGGTCCTCTCAGAAAAAAGTCGTATAGAACACATTTTCGTTTTTAAGGAAAAAAGAAAGAAAAAAATACAGAACTATATCAAGCCTCAATAAAAAATATTACTACCTTAATTATAAATAAATATGAAGTAATAACAAACTTTTGGCCTTTTGCTTGCTGGGTAATATGACTGAAGTAAATTTTCAGTTTATGAATTAGTGTATGTTAAATGATTTATCGAGTGGAGAATAAAAAAGAACCAAATGGCGATTAATAACTGATGATGATGTGGTAATGAGGAGACGCAAGTAAGAGTAGGGAGGAATAAAGCAAAGAGACTAACTTATAAGAATCACTAATTGATTATGGTTATCAATAAAGCAGCCATACCATCAAAATGTACACAGAAAATACATACATCTGTCATATTATTTTCTATTCTTCATGTTAAGGCAAATGGACAAAACATATTGGCTGTGCGTTAGTGTGTGTGTCTGTGTGTGGTGAGCGCTCGTTGGTGGTATGGCGGGAAGTAATTTACAAACATTCAGTTCGTAGAAAATAAAAGTTATATTTGTGGTTAAATGTTTGGAATAAATAAACAATTTATGATTATCGAGTTTATGGTTCATTGGCTGATTGCTGCAAAGCATTAGAGAAATAGACTTTAAGCTTTATTTACTATTGTGGAAAACTGCCAAAAGTTCGATAATTTTCAAATACAAATGTAATAAAAACAAATATATAAAAAAGTAGTATAGAACATAACAATGGGCCTGTTCATATAAATGCGAACGATAGATTCGTTTGAATATTTATATTGGAAACAAAAACAAATTTCATTTTTTTGTTTTTGTTTCCAATATAAATTTTCGATGAAATTTATAGTTCGCATTTAGATGAACAGGCCCAATATTTTTTAAGAATTTTCTTTACTTGTCACTGCACTTCAATATTGTGAAAATTCTGAGGAAATGTTTTACGAAATACACAACTTTGAGCGTTGACAATTTATTTAATTTTTTCCATATAAAATTTGTGAAAGCTTAAAGTTGTAATATAGTATATATATATTGCTAATATTTGAGCGGATACCGAAGGGACCATTGAAATGTGTCCGCACAAGGGGACTGTCCGCTCAAGAGAAAGCAATTTCTTTGCTTATGGAGCTGTCGGGACCTGCTATAGGAAGTGTCCGTTAAGGGAGATTCCACTGTAGTTACAAGTTATTAAAATAGAAGTTGTGAATAGGAATGCTAAATAAGCTTAAAATAGGTCAAGTAAATAGTCATACAAAGTGCTTATCTCATGAATTTCACTCACATTTATCTCATCCATTCATACCTTTCAATTCAATAATTTTCACGAGGCTGTTTGTTTATTTATTTTATTTTTTTCAAATAAACTTTAAATGTCTGCAGTCATTTCAGCCTGATGGGCAAAAAAAAAACTCACAAAAAATATTATAACATTTTTCGTTATTTAAAAAGCAAGAGGTATACATCTTTTGTATTATATAAAATGTATTTCTTTTTTTTTAATTTTTTTGGTCAACAGAAAAAACCAACATTATTTTGTTGTTGCTACAGCTTTGGTGGTTGTGATTTTGGCTGCTTAAACAGGCTTACAGCAGTAAGATGGTCGCTCTATGATTAAAAATTTCAAAATGAAAAATAAAATAAATAAAGTTAAAACAAAGAAATGATGAATTTTTTAAAAGTAGAACGTGTTAAGGCAGGTCAGCGAGCAAATGCCTTTCGCCAGTTAAGATTCTAGTTTATATCTACGGGTAATGCAAGTTATAAGCATAGTAAGCTCCTTAAGCTCAACGTAGACCACATGAAGATATAAGTCTGTGGCAATAAATAATAATGGCTAAAGTTGACAAAAGTGCTTTTTCATTTTATTACATATTCTTATTCTCTTCTTCAAGATCTATCACTCAACTAAATTTCAATTAAAAAATGTCATTATTAATAAAACTATACACATTTATATTTTAACTTAAGTCTTCTTGGAAAAAAATACGTAAGCCATAACATCTTACCTCAACTTTATTTTTTTCTCGTTAGCTACATCAATATTAAAATATTTGAGCATACAAACTTGTATACACTTAAGTTCAATAACTAGCATCTCATACAAATTATTCTTCATTAAAAAAACTTATATTTAACTAAGCTTTTAAAAAATTATCTTATCTCAGGTTTTCCACATTTTTTAATTTAACCTATATTCAATTTAAGCACTTATCTCAACTTACCGTCAATAAAAATTATTTTGCCTTTCAATATAATAGCTTAAGTGCACTTTAATTTTTATTTTTCTAACAATGGATTTTTTCATAACATCTTAACTAAAAAACAGCGAATATTAACTAATAAAACGTTTTCTTTCTTTTTTTTTTATAAAATTAACATTTTTGTTCTAAATAAATGTGCATCTTTTTCGGAGGCTAAAAATTTTATATAAAAACCAAACACAATTAATTTAAGACAAAACCCTTAATATCTCAAAACATGAAATTTCTTAAGCCATTATTATTTATTGGCACAGAAATATATTTATGGCAAAAACGAAAAAGTGCTTAAGTCGAGATAAGCTGATTTTGAGTTAATGTTATCTCCGTAACTTGCATTTTTGAAAGAATCCCTGGCCAAAATCTCAATTAGTTTGCGCGATTTTTCTGGAAGTTGAAGCAAAATTACTTGCGTCTTATATTTTTTAGGCTTCTAATCTCAGTTGGAATAATCATTGTTAAAAAAAAGCTATAGTAGAAAAAGCAAAAGTCGTAAAATTGTCCTATTTCTTTGACCTTTTTATTTTTTGACTGCCCAATCACAACCATTTGCTCATACTTCTGCTGCTGAAATTCAAAGAGTCGAAGTTGAAGTTATCACAATAAACGAATAGATATACACAACGAAGTGCTTCAACTGTCATCATGTTCATACAGTTTTCGGTTTGACTGACTGCTGCTTTAAATAAATACGAAGTTAACGAAGCAGAAATGTTTGTGTCTATGTGTTGGAATGTGTGTTTTGTGTGTGTATGAGTGTTTTTTTCCTGTATGTACAAATATAATAGTAAAACAAGCAACAACAACAACATTTCTGCCAGCAAGCGATTAAATATGCAATTAAAACTGCAAAATCAAAAGAAAAGAAGAAAAAACACACAACATCTCTACTACAATAACTTCCGAATTTATTTAAAGCAGCTGTCAGACAAACAGAAAACTTTTCGAACATGAGCTGCAGCTCTTCGTTTATTGTGTTAACTTCTACTTCGACTTTTGAATTTTCAGAAGCAGGAGTATGAGCAGAAGCAAAAGAAAATACACAAATGGGAAGTTTTTAAACGCTGGGAATAATAGCTTAATTTAATTTATTTATACTTTGGTATATTTCAACTTGAATGTATTACTTGCAGTGTGTGAAATGATATTTGTTTAAAAAAGTAAAGGTTAACAGAGAATTTCCAAATTTAACTGTAAAAGAAATAAATTTCCGAAAATCGATTTGAACGCTTAAAGGTGCACTCCTTTAAAAAGCTGTCAAATATGAATTAAACACTTTTTCCTTATTGCCACTGGTACATATAAAAATTAATTGTTAACTTGACTGTAACAGTCAGTCTGGGCATGACCATCATGTACAAATAGGTACTCTATATACATATATATAAAAACATGAACAGATTTGTTAACGTTGTCCTGCAGGTCAAGACGAAACGTGAAGAGTGAGAAATACTACCCACCACCAAGGAGATTAATTCAGGACTTACAGAACAGAAGGATATAACTTTTCTAAAAAAAAAAATTGAGACAATAGGCCAACTAATTCAAGGACAAAAAAATTATTAAAATTATGCCTTGTTCTACGACTCCTCTATCCTAAATATTTTTAATAACTTTGCAAATTAAACTTATGACCGGCCTCCATAAAGATAAGACCTCATCTCAACCTCTAATTTTGTAGGGTACTTTAGAATATAAAAACCATCCATTAATTAAACGTGAGCTGTCTGTTCTCTCCTTGTTCTGCATAAAAATTAATTCACACTTTAATTTTTCTTTTTTTCCGCATAACTCATCAAAACACGTTGGAAAATTTTATTTATTTTTTGCTTATCAAAAAAAAAAAAAAAAAAAAAAGATAATAAGCTGTGAAGCTCATCGGATTAGCACTGAAGTGTGTATGTGTGGCAAGTGAGTGACTGTATTTTTTTTTAATAATATATTAATGCATATTTAAATTAATGACAGAATTGTGTCAGGCAAAACACACGGCGAGAGTGAGAATAAAATTACATGTAAAAAGTTGTTTTTTTTTAATATTATTTTGTTTGCTCAAAGAAAAACGCTCAAGAATGTACGGACGCCGTTTAATGTCAAAACCATGAAATTCCAATGCCAAGTTTGAAACTAAAGTAAACAAAAGTTGACAGAAATTTAAGAAATGCATTTTAGATAAATGGAATATTGGCTGCAATCTCAAGGAGACACACACAATTTTTGACAACTAGCTTAAAATTTAATAAAAAAAAAAGAAAATAAGTTTTTGTGATTAATTGCCTCAGCATTTGGCTTTGCCATATAACAAATGGTTGACAGCAGAAAGACAGGACAAAATAATTCATAGTAACTTAACAATGAAATCTTTGGTATTTTAAATTAAGGCTAAAGAGTTTATTGTGGCACCAATTTTACTCAAACTTGATATCAAATACACTTCCTGCAATAATAAGTCCTAGAATTTCGTGAATTTGCTGTAATATATATAAATGTGTACATATTAATTTCATTTGGAGAAAAATCAATCACTCACAGAAAGAAAAAATCCATAATAAATTCAAATTTTTGTTACTTACTTTTAGTACGAAGCGTATTTAAAAATTTAAGTACGAATAGTACTAACATTTTCTTAACTCAAGCCGAAAACGGGATTACTTTAGGAAACCAATCCTGAAGTTTCTTAAATTGAGTATGAATTGTATGAATGTAAATTATGTACAAAATTTTAAATCAAGTACAAAGTTTTTGAAGTGAGTAAAAAAAACTTGTTTAAAGTACGACTGTTGAGCACTTCCTCATGGAAAAAAATATTGATATAATGTTTGTTTCTGAGACTCATTTGACCTCAAGAAGCTTATTTAATATAAATGGTTACACTTTATATGATACAAAGGACCCGAGAGAGAGAGCATGTGGTGGATCAGCAATTCTGATTAAATCAAGACTCAAGCACTATGTCCTTGACAACGTTAGTGAAGAATATTTGCAAGCAACGAATATTTTCGTAGAAAATTTTTGTGCGAATTTCTTGATATCATCAATTTACTCACCTCCCAGATTTTCAGTTACCGAAGATCAGTATGAGAAGTTCTACAAATCGCTTGGATCTTGTTTCATGGCAGCTGGTGACTACAATGCAAAACATACGTACTGGGGATCGCGTCTTATTACACCTAGAGGTCGAGCCTTGTTCAATACAATTTCAAAAATGGGCTTAGATGTCATTTCGAGTGGGGAGCCTACTTACTGGCCTACTGACGTAAGAAAAATTCCAGATGTTATAGATTTTGCCGTCACGAAGACTTAATTCATGAAGAGGCCTCTCTTGATCTGTCCTCCGATCACTCTCCAACAATAGTTACAATTTTCAACCCACTAAGGAGTGATTTAACTAACTCATATGTGAAGATGATTAATGGAATCAACTGGCTGGCATTCAAAAAATATCTTAGTAGTCACTGCGTAGAAAACTGCGATGATATTGAATTTAACATTGCCAATCTTAACGAAAATATTAAACAGGCTGCTGAACACGTCACTACCTCCTATCCGCAGACCGGCTTTAACAGAATTTATTCTACGGAAATTGAACGTCTTGTATGTGAAAAAAGGAGAGCTAGAAGAGAATGGCAACAACACAGATCACCCCTAAATAAAATCAGACTTAAAGAATGTACTAAACGACTCAAAGAGCTGCTATCGTCGGAAAAAACTGCACCACTGGAAAAGTATTTAGAAGGTCTTGATGTAACGTCCGCATCTAATTACTCTTTATCGCTACTAGAAATCTTAAACGAACCGTTGATCTTAAATCACCATTGCGTACTGCGACCGGAGGCTGGGCAAGAATTGATAGTGAGAAAGGTAACTTATTTTCTGAGCATTTAAAATCTGTATTCACTCCCAATTCATGTACGGGTGCTGCTGATTTACCGAGTGTAGTTTCTCTACCCCCTCGTCCCTTAAGGTTTAAGATGCGTGAAGTACAAAAAGTAATTGCTGAACTCAACCCGAAGAAAGCTCCAGGTATTGATGGCATTGGTAACAAAATGCTCATGAACTTGCCTCATATTGCAATAAGAATCCTGCTATTTACTTTTAATGCTATTTTAAGAATGCAGTATTTTCCACATAACTGGAAACTGGCCAAAATCAAAATGATTCCAAAGGCGGGCAAAGATCTTACCAAGACTGAGTCATATAGGCCTATAAGCTTACTATTTACAATCTCAAAGCTTTTCGAAAAGCTGCTCATGACTAAATTGTCCAAAATTTTAACTGATAATGGGTGCATCCCGGACCATCAATTTGGCTTTAGAAGTCAGCACAGCACGATTGAACAAACGCATAGACTGGTCCAAGTTGTAAGAAGAACATTTGAAGAAAAGAAGTATTGTTCTGCTCTCTTTATTGATGTTTCTCAGGCATTTGATAAAGTATGGCACGAAGGCCTAGTTTTAAAATTGAAGACATATCTGCCAATAAACATTCAAAAGCTTTTGGAAAGTTATATTATTGATAGGAAGTTCACTGTTGTGGAAGGAGAGTTCACGAGTGTGCCCGAATCTATATCTTCTGGTGTGCCCCAGGATAGTATTCTGGGTCCTGTCTTGTATTTAATATATACTTGTGATATGCCTGTGAGCAATAATATCCATATTTCTACTTTTGCCGATGATACAGCCTGTATGAGTGTGCACGAAAACCCTTATGAGGCATCCCGCAATCTTCAGGAACATATCACTCAGCTGGAAATATGGTTGAACTTATGGAGAATTAAAGTCAATGAACAAAAGTGTGTCCATATAACGTTCACCCTAAGAAGAGATACTTGCTCCCCCATTCGAATCAACAATCAAAATATTCCTCAACATTCCCAAGTGAAATACCTTGGTATACACCTTGATCGAAGACTTACATGGAAACATCATATTGACTCTAAGTTAACTCAGATGAAACTTAAGTTAACTCAAATCTATTGGTTGATTGGCAGAAACTCAACACTCAGCTTACACTGCAAACTTTTACTGTACAAGTCGCTTTTGAAGCCAATATGGTGCTACGGAATTCAGTTATGGGGCACTGCTTCAGCTTCCAATGTCGAGAGAATCCAACGAAGGCAAAACAAAATTTTACGGTTAATAACATCGGCTCCATGGTACATCCAAAATTCTATTATACATCGTGATTTGAATATGCAACTAGTGACTGAAGAAATTGCAAAATACGCAGGCAAATATTTAACAAAACTCGAATCACATCCTAATCCGCTTGCTCGTAATATTTTGAACTTTACTGGACACATCCGCTTAAAAAAGAGGGACACACGGGCTCTTATACCTAACACTCCAGATGGGACTACTTGAAAATACTTTCCCCCCCCCCCCCCTTTTTTTTTTGATTATCACTACTAATGTATTATTTATAACTACCACTAAGTTTATGTCCGACACTGGTCGGGCCTAATAATTTTTTTTATAGACTTAAGATTTGAATACTTATTGTTAGTTTATATATGAAGATACAATAAATAAATACATGCATTACAAAAAAAAAAGAAAGTACGACTTTGTGCACAAACTTTATACACATATGAAAAAAAAACATTTTTACCAAAAAATTTCAAGTTCATTAGTGTACTTATGATAAAAATTCTATAAAATTAAAAAAATTATTTAAAAAATCAGTACATTAAAATATAAACATTTTAATATTTCTAATTTTTAAAGGATATTTATTTTATTTAAGTGTGAGTAAGTGCGGTTTATTCTTAATACTCGTGTGCAAAAGTGTGGTTTTAAAAATATAATGGTAAATAAAATAAAACTATAATGTTCAATGATAATTAATTTAATAAAACTATAATATCAATATTAACTAAAAAATAAAAAGTGAAAGCAAATGACGACTCCAAACTGCGCCAGCTTCTGAGGGGCTTAAGTGCGAATATCTAAAGAGTAAGTAATAAATATGGGGCTTTTTTATCGAGTACGCGTGTTGTTTTTAACAAGTCCCGTTTCAATATATACATATGTATAAGTACATATGTATGTACATAAAGAGACAGACATAATAAGTAAAAAATAGTAATAGGTACGAAAACTTCCTGCATATGCATGTCTCATGAGTTCTCATTGAAGAATTATTTTCTTATGCTCAACTCGCTGTAAGACCGGACTCAAAAATATGTTATCGCTCTAGGTGACCAAGAACCCCTAGCTTCTTAATGACATAGTTTCGCTTAGAGCACTGATGGGGTTGCACTTTTGGAGCGATGACGATTATAAATGTAATAAGCTTAGAAACGTGGGTTTTAGTTGAGAGCAAAACATATAATTATTCATTGATGACAAAGAGGCAATATTGTGCAGGGCAAGTTCCTATTATTATTTAGTAAAAAAGCATTAAACAAATAACCTATATAAATTTAAAATCTAGTATTTTTTTCTTCCATTGAACAGACATCTTGGACTCAGTTAGCATTCTTCCATCATAATTTTCTGCCAACACTGTTAGAGATGCATGTAATAGAGCGACGTAAATTTAATTGTTATTACCATAGAAATTCTTTTCAATAATTAAAACAAACAAAAATATTAATATGGACAATAAAAAGTTAATAAAAAATAATAATAATAATAGCAAAAATCATTATTATATTAAATCTTATTACTTAAAACAGGCGTTTTTGGATTATTTCAAGTACGGATTCGGGATTAAATGAACCCCATTTTTAGATTAATTCAATCCCAGATTTTCTTAAATCAATCTCATTCTGGGAGTATTTCAAGTATGGATTCGCATGAAATCAAGTTAGAAATTCTTGAATCAAGCGTATTTTGAAATTAATTCAATCTGAGGTTAACTGAAATCAATCTGGTTTTGGAATTATTTAAAGTACGGAATCAGGATTAAATATGGATAAAATTAAGTATTTAGCACTTGAATAGTCCGTAGTTAAATCAAGTCTTTTGTACTTGATTTGAGTAAATCCGTACTTACCGTACTTATGACACCGCTTTGAATTGATTTAAGTACGGATGGATTGATTTTTATTCTGAGTGCACATATATGTCAAAATTTATCTTCTACGCTTCTGAAATACTTCCGACATTTAAAATTTATTTGACCTTAGTCAATTTTATATTTTTATGTATTTGCCAAAGGTAAATCATTAATTGTACACACAATATAATCATCTCCCATATTCCATTTCATTAAACATTTACGTTAAATAGCTGATGTTAATAACAATCTCTACCCAAGTAGATGCTGATGAATTGCGTGGCTGCACAGAAAAATATCGGAATTTTTCTTTTTTTTTGTAGCTTAATTTTTCTTCTCTTCTTTAGAAACTGACATTTATTAATAAAAAAAATATTTCATTCAATAAGTCCGATTAAAAAAATTATTTCTGATTATGAAATATTTTCAGATATATGCGTAGTGTTTTAAGATAACTTAAAAAAAATATTTTTATTTTTTAATTCAAGGAATATGCTTTAATATTCAATTTCTTTGTGTGCGTTTTTGAGAATTGTTACAATTAACTTTAATATTTTGTCAGTCATTATTGCTTTGATCGGATATGCCACAAAGTCGGAGTGGAAAAAACGACAAAGGTTTACATGAAGTTTTCCCAATATATACTCGATAGAACTTTTTGTATTTTCACGATTAGTTTCGACACTTCTTTTCAAGAAATATGTAAATTTTTGTGAACTTTAATGATATCAAATTTAACATTTTTAAATTTTTCGCGGGTTTCTGTAATTTTTGTGAATGATGTATATTTTCAAAAGTTTTTGGATTTCTTTATTTATTTATTTTTATTTAGGAACTTAAAATTTGAATTAATGTACAGTCGAACTTCTCTATAGCGAACTTCTCGATAACGAAATCTTCTCTATAACAAATAAAATTCGTGAACACAACATTTTTGTGAGTATTTTCATACATTTTGATCTCCCTATAACGAACTTCCTTAGTTCGGACTTGCGACGTTTTTAGCAATCGATTTTTTGCATCAATTTAGTCACAGAAACTATAAAAAAAAAATTTCTTCTCCTAATACATATAATTTTTTTCTACATATGTATGTATTAATAAAAAAAATTAATGTGTTCATGTAAAAACAATTTTTTTTTGTCTTAATAAATATATTTTCTACATAAAAAATGTAAAATCAAAATTTTGTGCAGTTTCTCTACAACGAATTTTCTCTATAACGTAGAAATTTGACAGTCTCCTACTGCTACGTTATAGAGAAGTTCGACTGTAATTTAAATGGACTTCAAGTGGATATCGTAAGCGTATACTTAATATGAACTCATGAGAACTTATATATATAACGTATACGCACTTTGTCTGGATACTCGTATGTATATTCTGCAGTGTTAAAAGAGCTGCAGTCGAAATATCAAAAGTAGTAAAAATGTGCTATTTCTTCTACTATTTATGTTGTTCATACTTCTGCTACTGACAATTTAAAGAGTCACACTTAGACCTCCAGCTGTCGACATATTCGTACAGCTTTCGGTTTGACTGACTGCTGCTTAAAATAAATACGCAGTTAACGAAGCAGAAATGTTTATGTGTATCTATATGTTTGAATGTGTTTTTTGTATCAGTGTTAGTATTTTTTTCTGTATGTACAAATATAATAATAAAGCAAACTACAACAGCAGGCGATTGAATACGAAAATGAAACTGCAAAATGAAAAGAAGAAAAAAAAACACACACAACATCTCTACTACTTTAACTTCCAAATTTATTTAAAGCAGCAGTCAGAGAAACAGAATAACTTTTTAAACATGTCAACAGCTGAAGCTTTTCCTTGTGCATAGCTATTTGTTTATTGTGTTAATTTCTACTGCAACTCTTTCAATTTTCAGAAGCAAAAGTATGAGCAAAAGCAAGAAAATACACAAATGAGATGTTTTTAAATGCTGATACGAGTACTCATATAGTACTTTTAGCCGACTTCAAAAAAAGAGGAGGTTTACAATTCGTCTAAATTTTTTTGGGTGTTTTTTCATAACTCGGTAGATTTTAGACCGATTGTAAAAATTCTTTTTTTTTATGTGAGAGAGTATAGCTTCCCATTGGTCCATTGTAAAAAAATAGGGTGAGGACACGCCCATAATTTTTTATACAATTTTATGATGTTCTACTCTTTGAGTGCTGCAAAACCTATAAAACACCTTTGGTTCTTGTAATAACACAATTTGAAAGTTGAAAAAAAGAATTTTAAGTGGTTGTACTTTACCGACTTTTATAGACTTATCACGCACCCTGAGCTCTGAAAAATACACAATCTTGCATTTAAAAAATGGGTGCAGGCACGCCAATTAAAATTTAATTTTACATTGCACGTACTTCTTCTTATCCTCTTTTATCAGATCTTTGCTTGCAGACGGTTTTTTTTTGGCAGAAAGAATTATTTGAGACATGGAATATTAACATTAGCTTAACATAGCGTATATACCTGATATTAGCTCTGATATAATATGAGAGAGAACGTCGGCAGAATTAGAAAAACATATATTAATATCTATGTAGGGGAAACGTACTCTTGTAAATATCATAATATTTCATAAATATCAGGCAGCCGTGCAGCAAACATCTTCGTTTATTGTAATAGTAATGTGTGTTTCGTAAAAATTTTGGTATTTCCTTAATACATCGTGCATAATTAAAACATTTCCGCATTTTTTTTATCATAAAATATTAATTTTCACTTTAATACACAAAATTCTCTTCACGTATCTATGTATGTGTGCGTTTTTTGACACTTGATATCATAATATTGTTTTCTAAATATATAATATTATAATATCTGATATAATATTAATATAATAACTACTAATATTGCAGTCCACACGTAATATAATTCGCTCTGCTATGAAATTTTACGTTAGCGGATAGAAATATATTTGATATTATATCAGGTATAGACGCTATGTAATACAAAAATAATATTTCTTTTGCTTGAAAATATTTTTCTTACTACAAAAATTATATGAACGTTAGTCTGAGGGCCAATTTCACCAACTCTATTTAAATATCAATTCATATTTAAATGTCGATTTTGATTAATTTTTGTATGGAAAAATTATTTTTAAATATTAATTGATATTTAAATAAGTTGGTGAAATTAATTGTAATTTGTAATTTTCAAATCAAGTTTTTTCCTATCAAGTTTTTTGACAACATACAATTTTGTTGCCTCAAGTGTCCCATCCCTAAAAAATGGCAATACGGCAGCATTGTCTACATCAAGAACTAAATTTGATGTAAAGACATTTAGTGAAATTTTTTTTGCAACTATGAGACTTGGTTTTTCGTATTGTTTGTTAATTACTATTTATACAAATAGATAATAGCAAAATTATTCAATTGGCTAGTGACACGGTATGTTTAGCAATAATAAGAAAAAAAATTAAGACAATCTAAAAAACCCGCAAAGAAAGTGGTGGAAAAGACCAGGGCTTAATATGCATGCCACCAAAAGATTATATTGTTCTCGCACTCCATTTTACGGAAGCAGAATTCAAGTTGGTTTAAAAATTTCGTGCGCATAAATTCCTAATTCCACTGAAATTTCTGCCCATGCAATTTCCTTTGCATTTTTATCTCCATAAATGCTACAGACATAGATGATTCCATACAGCCTCACGAACTTCCACAAGCTGAAGTAGCTGCGTCATGTTGTCATGCGTCCAGAATGCTTGATTTTTTTTCGCACGTTTCTGAGCTTTTTCACTTTCTTTTTCGTTTTTCATATTTTTAAATTTGTATACATTTAAATATATTTCAAATTCTTTCGGGATGTATTCGATGTAGAGATGGACGCTTGTCAAATTTTCCCGACACGATACTACACGAACACGAATACTTAGATGTCTAACACGTACGAACCACGTATGCAAAAAATGTTTCCAACACGAAACTGCACAACACGCACGTAATCAAACTGAATAACAAAAAAGCATTTTTTATATTAAAATACGACTAGATGCATATTTTTATTCAATTTCGGAAATTTAAACTTCACGAGACACCTACACTATCAACAAATTTGCTGGTTTTGCATGTTTTACTATACAAAGTATTAAATTTTTTCTTCACTGGAAATTCACGCATATATATTTTACATCTAAAATCGTTTTGTGTTTTATCGTGTCAATTTTGCTGAACACGATAAGAAACGAACATGCACAAAATGAGATTTTCTATCACAAACACGCCAACTTACTCTCACAACTGTCTGCATCATTTTGTGAGGTAATTCCACACATCGAAAAATATCAGAAAATTAAAAACGTTGACACTACTAGTATACACTTTTATTTTTACTTGCGATGTCACTAAATGCCATAGTATGTATAGGGTGTTTTTTTTAGAGGTAGAGAACTTCGAATTGAAATAAAACACAAGAAAATCGTTTTAATGTCCATCAATTTGGCTTTATTGGAAGGATAATTTTATGCCATTAATGTTTAAATATGATTTCGGCCATGTGGCCGCCGCGGCTGGCTCGAATAAAGCCAATTCTACAGGTCCAATTTTCAACCACTTTTTCGAGCATATGGGGCAGTATGTTGGCAATAACGCCACGAATGTTGGCTTCCAAGTCCCCTAACGTTTCTGGTTTGTTGGCGTAGACGAGCGACTTCACATATCCCCAAAGAAAATAATCCAATGGTGTCAAATCACACGATCTTGGTGGCCAATTGACAGGTCCATTCCGCGAAATTATGCGCTCATCGAATGTTTCCTTCAATAAATCGATTGTGACGTGCGCTGTGTGGCATGTAGCGCCGTCTTGTTGGAACCACAACTCATCCACATTCATGCCATCCAATTCGGGAACAAAATAGTCGGTTAGTCGGCTCCAATTGCTGTGCACGGTGGCGAATCGATTCATTCGGGTCCTCTTCAACACTTTGCTTTACAGCGGCAATTGTTTCTTCGGTGCGCACTGTTTGACGTCTCTGCGGATGCGTATTATCACATAGAGTAAACGTAGTGCGAAAACGATCCATGGTTAACCGAATTAATTGCTCTGATGGACGATTATGTCGACCATAAAATGGACGGAGCTTGCGGTAAACTTCGCGAACTGAACCATTATTTTCGAAATAAATTTGCACGATTTGCAGGCGTTGTTCTTTTGTCAACCTGTTCATGATAAAATGGCAAACCAAACTAAATATTAATCACTTGACAGCTGACAAAATGGCCGCCAGTTAAAAAAGTGATGCCAACTTAAAGTTCTATACCTCAATAAAAAACACCCTTTACATTACCAACAATTTTTACTCATTATTAATTCATTAAGTTTGAAGTAGATTTTGCTGTAGAAGATACAGCCATAAAAGAAGATAAATTAAAAACTACTGACATACTGAATTTAGGATTAAAATGATGGTCTACTTTTGTGCCATCTCCTGCTAACTCAATCTTACTTATTATTATAAGAAGAGATTTGTGTGTTACTAAAAAAAAAAAACAGAAAATTAATTATATTATGTTTATCTGCTTATTAAATAGTAAGTAAAGGAGACAAGTTGACATATGTATAAGTGCATTTAGCAAAAATGTTATAACCCCTGAAATATGTAGTAGCCTAATTCACAATCTTGTGCAAATGGTCTTGTATCGTTGCATGTGCAAAATGGTATAGTATATTGATACTCACCACTAAAGGCCGAACTATAATATGAATAAGCTGGCTTAAGCTAATGTCAGAATTGAACGATAAGTCTGTCAAATGCTTAAACAATTCAGATGTGACTTTTAGGTGGCCATAATGTACTTACATGCACTTAAGTATTCTTTAGCCACTGCTGCACATCTAGGTATTGTCAATAATTTTGTTTCTTCTCATATCTCCTAAATGAATGCAATTCAATCAAACTAACTGGAAATAATGTCCTAATCGATTAGAAATTTACATATAAATATATCCATCACCTTATCACTTGTTTTATTTGTTTTGCCTACTAAAAAGTACAACAGTGAACATACATAAGTAAATACATGTGTATGTGTGTATATGCGTATTGTAAAACAAAAATTGAAAATAAAAGTTTTGGTTTATTTTCCAAGTTTAAAATAAGAAACAATAAAAAAATATTTAAAATCAATGAATATTTTCTGCTGATGCTTGTTTGAGTTTAAAAAATGTACAAACAGTTGTTTCCTTACGGAATGTGCGTTCAGTTTGGCTCTTTACTTAAGCAAATGACATTTGACGAAACTTGACGAAAAGTTTGTTAAGTACATTATAGTATGCCACATGCGTTTTATATGTAACCGCAAAGTTGCTTAAGCTAGCTTATTCATATTATAGTTGGGCCTTAAGAATTGTTAAGTGGTGAGTATCAATATACTATACAATTTTGCAATTAAAAAAAAATCACCTTCTGCAAAAATATTTGTCATGAAATTCTACTATAGGTCGCACAACTCACCTAATACGAAAATACAACTTTAATATCAGAAATAAGTCTATACTTATACATATTCAAGTCTATGACGCATCATTTAAATAATATTTCTTTGGGTATCCCAGAGCCATTACAGAGAAACATAAAAGTAGATTGTTACACACACAATTTAACACATCAACTAATTAACTATGAAGTAGAGAAAAGAAGTTAACTCAAATCCTTCAAAAACTTTTTTTAATTGCATTTTCTTCGTCTCAAAGATAAAAATTATTATTTTTTTCTTTCACCCACTGCTGCTGGTAGGTTTCTCCTTTAATTAGTTTTGTCCTAATAAGTCAGATGAAGATGTTTATTTTGTATGTTGGCAGATGAGTGTTTAAAATATACTTCTGGGAATTTTATGGCAGGGAAAAAATTTTTGATGAAAAAAATACAGCAAAGAAATTTAAGAGATTATAAAAGTGCAAAATTAATGAAAGGCTATTTAAATAAAATGAATTTTCCTGCCTTAATAGGAGAAAACTTAAGTACTCGCTGAAAATATCAAGATAGAAAATTATGTTGAGAAACATGTGAATTGAGCAAAGACATTAATTGTATTCGAAACTTTTTGAGTCATCAAAAAAACAATTTTTGTATATTTCAAGGACTTGTTTTGATTGAATTATAGATAATAGTGTTATAATAGCAAAAGATATAGTAAAAATTATCCTAAGATCTATCCGTAAAACCTATCAGGGATTTGCTTAATTATATCAACTGATTTCTTCCCATGGCAATTTGTTGCTTCCAAAGAATCTATATTAAAAATATGCAGATATTTAGTAGAAAAGCAGAATAAAAAGGTATATAAGTCATACAAAAATTTTTAATTCCGCTATAGTCTTACAGCCATCATCAAGAAGAGTAGAAAACGTGGAAAATTTCAATCAATCTATTTCGTTGCGATTCTACACTTTTTATTAGGAAGAGAGCAAAATTCGATTGATGCAACAATTAAAGTCCCAGGATGCCAGCCGTAGTATTGATTTCCTTGCAAATCTTATCTCGCGAAATAAATTGCACACACACACACACTCCTGATTAAATCCACGTGAACTTTTTCCTGTGAGGTTGACCGAGTTTATAAAACTGATTTTTTTCTGATTAAGCCTTTATAAATCCTTAATAATTTTTATAAATAAGGCCTTTAGAAAATATTCGCAATGATTTTTATAAAAAATTATGATCTTCCATTTACATAAACAAAGGCATATTTAAAAAAAAGTTCCATTAAGAAAAAAAAACTACTTCCCACAACGAAAAAAATAATTACTTCCTCCAATAAACAACATAACTACTTCTCAAGAATCGATTATTTTAGTCTCACGCCTTGTTAAAATCATTAAGTTGGTAATCCAGTAGGGAAGGGCTTCCACCAAAAATGCTTAATTTCAAACCCGATTACCTTTTTTGAAATTTTTTGTTGAGTAACCACTGAAAAAATTAAATCGTATTTAAATACAATTGCTTAACTCTTGTATCTCTGTATCGATTGTATTATCATCAAGAGTGTAACATTTGTTGTATGAAATTTTCATATAAAAATAAAATACACTATTACACTCTTATTTCATATGTTTTTAAAATGTTGTATTCAAAGAGAGGCTCTCTGAGAGAATTTGTATGTAGCTTGTTCTTCTTTTTTTATTAAAAATACAAAATACATTAATACACAACACAGAGGGTGTTCACAATTAAAAAACCTAAAGTGTATTTGATACACAAATACACGATAAAGATTGTTGTGAATTAAGCAAATATGAATTTAAAGAAAAATTGCCTAATTACGTACTTAAATATTAAGGTAAAAACTAGGAATAAAATATTAATATTAATGATATTCTATATGTTAAGCGCTACACAAATTGTTTACCAAACTTGTCAATATATTTAATATATATATATATTTGTTTGCATACATGCATGAGTGTACATTTAAGGCCTGACCCACGATATCGACAGCGTTCGACTTGTCGCACACTTACATTTGAAACAACAACAAAATATTAAAATTTGTTTTTGTTTTCAATGTAAGTGTGCGAAAAGTCGAACGTTGTCGACATCGTGGGTTTGGCCCTTAATATCACTCTTCTTACACGTACGAGTAACATGTACACCAACAAGTATTTATTACCGGATTTTGTTAGAATAAAGTTTTCTTGGTATCATTTACTCAACCGTAAAGGATTTTTATTTGTATGTATGAAAATGCACATATATACATGTGTAATTGTGTATGCTAGTGAGTGTGTATTATAGCATTGCACAGATACATCGGTTTGCACTAGTTTTGCGTGTTTTTTGGTTCTGGTATGAACAAATATGTTATTTATCGTTTTCTGTTACTAGTTGTAAATGTTGATTTTTTAAGCAATTATTGTATGGTTGGGCAATGAGCAAATGAAAACAACACATTTTTTTTTTTTGTTTTTCTAAGGCAAATAAGATACATAAAACTGCTTTTACCATAAGTGCCTTATGATGTGTTGAGAAAAAATGTAATTGGCTGATGAATGAATGAATGAAAGCAAAATTGCACATACATATGTAAGTAAATGATACATGTACATGAAACACATGCATTTGTAATTACTCGCAGAGAAAAATTATCTCTTTCTCTCTCTATACTTTGGCTGCGCCACAAAATAACATAACGAACGTTCGCACATACATCTGCACATCATGTATTTGTTTCAATAGTGGTTTTTTCATATATTTGTATTACAATATGTATTTTTTGAGCAAAAACAGATCAAACAGCAGCAATACAATAAGCAATTGTTATTTGTTTTCAATTGTATTTTAATTTGGAAAAGCACGCACACAAAATAACTCTTATACTAGTTCTGTCGCTCACACTACAATTATATGGTACATACCATGGTATATTTGTTTTGGCTATACAAACGAGTATACAAATGCAACCCTTTAGTGTGTATACATTTAAGTGAATTAATATTGGAAACATATACTTATAAAAGATTTAAGAATACATTACAAACACCCAAAACCACATATTACACGAGCACACCCACACACACGTATGTGCAGGCAAGTGTGTATTAATAATGGGTGTGAGTTTAAACTCATTTAATGTAAAGTCTTTATTGTGATGTTGACAATCAATGTCAAAGACAGACATATAATTTATTGCACAAAGTATTGTAAACTTTAACGAGAATGCAAAAACTTAATACAAAAAAAAAAAAATTTAAAATAAATAAAAATTTCGAAACATGTTTAATGCAGCTGCCAAAAAGGCAGTAAAGTATCACCACTCAAAGAAAAAATTTCACGTTTTATTGCTATGAGGTCCAGAAAAATGTGACTTCTTTTTGCCACCTGGAGTATTTCACAAAACAGTTTGGATTCTGAAAGAAGCCCTTGTGGATAACTGAGCTCGCACTGTTCCAGAGTCGGGTATATGCAGAGAAGCCTTTTTGTGTGAATTGCAGTTAATTATATAAATCTATATTTTTTTTTTTAATTTCCATTAAACAATCAGCTGAATAAGTACCACTTATTGCATTGGACCACATTGAAAATTTACTTCACATGAGCAAAATTTCGAAAACAAAAATTCTGTGTATGTATTTACATACATGCATATGAATCTCTATATCGTCACCTCATTATTGATTTGGCGCATATGCCAAAAAGTCGAAGTGGAGAAAAACGTCAAAGAATTTTTACATGAAGTTTTATCAAAATAAACTCGATTTTTTTTTTGAATTTTCACTACTGCTTCCAATGTTTTGCCGAAATTTTAAATTTTTGTGAACTTGCATGGATGAAATTAGAAGTTAATAGGCTTGTTCACTTACTAAAAATTGTTGCGAATTTGTAACAATTGTTACAGGAAAGTGTTCATTAACTGAAAAAGTTTGCAGGTAGAGAGTGTCTCAAAAGAGAGAAAAAAATTGAGAGACAAAAAAATTCTTACAAATTATTACTACGGGCAGTAAAATTTTTACTCGCAAGAATTAAATAATTTAATAATTTTTTCAAAACTATCTCAAAAAGGAACACTCAAAAATGTGAATTTCTTTCTTAATACAAAAACATGCATACGTATGTAAATAGAAAGGCTTCATGAAAAATCGCCCAAAACCCAATCGCCCAAAACCAAATTGCCCAAAAATAAAAATGAAAAATCCCCCAAAATTTTTCCATACAAAATTTGGGTGATTTTTCATATGAAAAAATCTTTATTAGGCAGCGCCGTGTCGGGGAACACCATGGTGGGAACGAACGAATATTATTTACTCTTCTCTATAACTTTTCTTTTTTTTAATATAAAGCCTGGTACTCTGTTCAAAGTTGTGAAAAATTTTCAGCACCATTGGTTATTTCGCGTGAAAAATTTGACATGTACTAAATGTAGCCCAACTCGTGTTTTTTTATAAATTTCTCGCCTTTATTGCTTGAAAGTATGCAACATTGTCAAAATTCCGTGCGAAAAAAAGCACTGCTGATGTTGTTTCGCAGATAAACTAAAATGATGCCAGACTAATTTTGCATGGAAAGGCATGATTTTACGTGTTTTTCACAACAAGAACAGAGTACTACTTTTGCGAATTTATTTCGCAAATATTTTATACCAAATACTTTTATATGTAGTTTGACAGCATTTCGCACGAAATTGTGAACAGAGTACCAGGCTTAAAAATGAAATTACTATAATTTTGAATTTTTCTGGTGTTTTTTAATTTTGGGCGATATTTATTTTTTTGGGCGTTTTTTCATATTTTTTTGGGTAATTTTTCATGGAGTCAAAAAGAAAACTTATTTTCTTAATTTATTGTTTTTTCTTTCATTAAGCCACATAAATTCAATTTTATTGTCAAGGAATTATGTTTGTTTATCATATCTGATCAGAGATGGAAAATGGGTTTTTTGTATTGTTAATAGAATAGAATTAAAAAATAAAGAATAATGCATAAAAATAGTAAATACGAGTAATACATGAAGCTTTATAAAGTATTTCGTATAAAATGTCGGTTTTTAAAAATTTTGTAATACAAGTTTTTATCAAACAAAATTATACAAAATACATTAGAAAAAGTACTATTGTATCATGATTTCCATCCATGGTTCTGGCATGAATAACTTTTTTTTTTTTTTACTTTTTCCTATATGGGAGAGTAATTTTGTAAATTTCTGCCTTGCTCTCTCGTTGTAAGTTTCTGCTGGGAAAGTAAATTAACACAACTAATATTATTTCATTGAAAATTTAAAATATGTGCTTAATTGTGCAGCTTTTTTTGCTGCATTCTTATAATTATTGCTGTGTATTGAAAATTAATGCTTCAAATATTTTTTTTTGCTATCCAAAAACGCCGACCAAGAAGCCGTCACCGTAATCATTTTAATTGAAGTGTATTTAATATAAAGAATGAAGTTAAATGATTTTTAATTAATTAACATTTATTTTATATTATTTTAGTGTTCAATAAGTTTATATGGAAACATGTATCCGCTGTTGCAGTTGTTTAATGATGTTTTTGCTTAAACGTCGCCATTGAATTTTTGTTACGGTGCCTTCCTTCTTTTCTCATTAATTTCTTATAGAAATTTAGCAAAACAAGAGTTAAATCCATTTCGTAGGTTTTTGTATAAAGAAATTCATACAATCGCCAAATGGTGGTGGCGTTGTTCAGCAAAACAGTTCTTATTAAAACTTAAAACAATTGATATGGAAAATAAATTTTTAATATTTCAGAAAATATAATAAATTTCGTGAAGCGCGTTTTTGGATTCAGAAATAATATATTCACTAATTTTTTGTTTAAATGGTTGATGAGTCAAACCAATAATGAGGTGACGTTATGTCTCATTACATTTTCTTACTTAGAAAAGTTCGTTGGCATTTCTTTTAGACATTTTCACAAGCACTTTGAGAAACTCTTCTAACCCCGTAGTATATGCTGCAAGGAAATTCAAATAAAACTGTAAAAGCCAGTGGGATTACCCTCAGTGGAAAACAAAGAGACACTTGGACAAATAGAACCACACAGACAGTCAGAGACACACATCAGAACAACAATGAAACAGACAGACGAATGAAATTTTAAACTTAAAAAGCACTTCAATGAATAAACAAAAGAAAAACTATAAAGATATCAAACACAAACAAGACATGAAATTAACAATATCTTTGCTAATGTATGTCACTCATACCACTAGTTCTTTTATTTTATAATTCAAAGGAAAATATAGTTAAATCATATAAAAAATAGAAGAAATGTAAGAAAAAAGAAATTTATTATTAGTAAATAATAAAGATAATAGATTCTTTTACTGTATACATCTATAGAGGTTTTCATTGAGCGCTTTTCTGTCTTTAAATGTATATAAAATAAAGAAAAAAGATATATTTAGAGAGAAGAGAAAGTAAGTTTTGAGCTCACTTGGGTCCAAATAACAGGTATCTTTGTATAAACTGAGATTAGGAAAGGGATAGTGCAAGTACATGTTGGAAAGTAACAGATAATTTTATTAAGCTTAAGGTCTCTGGATAATAATTTGACAAACAATAATTTGACAAATTATGTTTTCATTATGTTTTTGTTTCATAATTTTTATAAAAAATAATCAAACCAAAACAATTTCCTGAAGATGCCACACATAGTAGTGGCGAAATATCGAAATATAAAATCTAATTACAAAATAAAGAGACCTCAAGCTTAATAAAATTAGAGTAAATTATAATAAAAAGAGATAAAAAAAATAATGAGATGTGCAAATGTCGTGATTTTATCGTGTCACGCGTGAATCACGCGCGACTGTCGCATGATCGTGATCAAATTTATAATTAATCACGTGTGAGTGCGTGAGCGTGACTTAAAAATAAATTACTTGTGCGTGATCGTGCGTGAGCTATTTTTAATAATCACGCACGAATTATCACGATCTCACGAGATATCATCCTGAATAGGTGCGTGCGTTGGGCTATTGTTATAATTTTTTCAGGCGTAGTAAGCTTTCTCATATGAAATTCAGAAATACCAACATATAAAAATAAAATTATTTTAATATATTTTTTTTATGGTACACAACTACATTTTCCCTAAATTTGGACTTTTTTCAGAAAAAAGGCACTCTTAAATTTTAGTTAAAAATTTATAAAACTATCTACATAATAAAATCTTATAGTTGAAACTTTCAAAATCTACCGTAACAACTTTTTATAACCGTTTAAACACAAAAAATATTTTTAAAATTTACTATTTTAGGATATTGTTGAATGTAGGGTACATGCCCAAAATACAAAATAATTGGGTCTAAGCACAGTCTTAATGCAAAAATGTATTAAACGAAGTTTTTTACAAAAATGAAAATAATGAAGATACTTAAAAAAACACATGAATTTTTCGGTGAAATTTAAAAATTGGATTTTTTAACCTTTTCCCGATTTCACAAATGGATATGTTAATAAATTTTTTTCCTATTTTTATTTAAAATTTTGTCAAAAATTTAATGCTGTCTTTTAACTTAAAATCCAACAATGAACTAAAAAGTAATAGGCAAAATACTAAATAAGGTCAAGGCAAAAAAAATTTTTTGGCTCAAGTAAAATATCTTACGAGAAACACATCTGGGGAAATTATTTCTTAAGAATTTCAAGTTTATGTCAAAATGCTTTATCCGGTAAAAATCGGATAATTTTTAAAAAAGTAACAAGCCTCAGAAGTTTTTTTGAGTTCCAGGTAGTCAACTTTGGACTACTGTAACTCATGTCCAGCTCAAGCCAGAAGGCTGTCATGACATGTGTTATAAAGCCTCTAAGGATTTTAGGAGTTTCATATAAATCCAATCAGTAGTTTAGAAGTTCCAGATTTATTGCCATTTACTTTGTAAAAGTCCTCACTGTGCAATGTAAATTTTGCATAGACACGTGCATACATATTTACATACATAAATATGTATGTTTAAAAACCTATTTTTCAAAAAAAAAAAAAAATACAAATTGGATTACACATTTTTTCGTGAAGGTGAGTGATCGTGATAAGTTTTAAACCACTCGTGCGTGATTAAGAATATTTTGTTCGTGAGCGTGCGTGATCGTGAAAATTTTCAATATCATTCGTGTGTGAAAGTGCGTGAGTAAAATATTTTTCTGTGTGAGCGTACGTGACGTGAGTCAAAAAACGCTCACGTGCACGTCTCTACTTTGTAATAACATTTTTATATATCGATATTACGCCACTCCTTGCTTCTTCAGGAAATTGTTTTGGTTTGTCTATTTTTTTATAAAATGTCTAGAGACCTTAAGCTTAATAAAATTAGAGAAAATTATAATAAGAAGAGGTAAAAAAATTATAAGAATTATAATTTTTTTAATTTTTACAACTCTGCTATTGTGCATTTTGTTAATTTTTATATCATCGCTGCAGCGCCTCTGGTGTTAAGTGGTCGTATTATTTTAAGGTTTATAGATATTGAAGCAGTTGCTTTACTTCGTCGACGATTAATTGTTAAAAAGAATGTATAAAATTGATATGACTGGGTCTGGCAAGGGTTTGAACTGAGTCTCTCAAGCACCGCCATTTGCTTTGTAGTTGACGCACTAACGATTTCAGCCAACAGCATGCGGAATTTTGTTCGAACAGAAATCCCATTTTGATAAAACAATTTTATAATATGCACCGTGCACGTGTTGTTGAATGCTTTGAAAGATATGGAAGTTATTATAAAAAGTTTTCAAAGTGCAAATTATCAAAAGACTTATCACGCAATTATCTGAAGTTCACGTTTTAATCGAATATAAAAGCTTCACCCCATTATTGTATCAAAAGACGCAGTAAGTGGGTTTTTTTAAAATCAGAGTTGAGATTTGATGAACCTTATTGATGGAATTATTATAATATTACAAAAAAAAATTCGCAGCATGATAAAAAAGATTATGCATATTTACCTTTTTGTTAACATTACTAATAAAGACATAAAACCAATTCGCACGAACTTATCTTGCACGTACGTGCTTAGCAAATAATATCTTCTTTGCTATTTCGAATACCAGAACAACACTGTACAACAAAATTTCTTAGAACAACTAGATGTTACACATTATGTTAACTTTCATTTAAACAAATGATAAGTTCAATTAATTTAAAAGATGAAACAATAACTCAATAATCAACATGTTTTTTTATTTCCCTACGTTACCATTGCTACATTGGCTGACTTTTTTCAGCTCGAATTGTAGTTGTAAGAAGTATGTAATAAAAATAAATGTAAAAAGCAACAACAGCTATTCATTGCTGGAAATTTTTATAACTTAAGTTTAACTTTTCTTAACGCACTAATGATATTTTATTAAAAATATGTACATTGAAATTTATTATATTTGGGTGAAGGTTCCTTGACGATTTGCATTAGCAACAGGATCCAGAGCTAACCCCCCAATAATCAATTTTAATGTATTTTTAATAAAAAATATTTTACTGAATAAGTGAAATAATAATTTGGGATTACTAGTGTGTTAAAAAGTATTAAACTTAAATTTTAACAATTCAAAAAAAAAAAAAAACACTTGCTATATTTTGCCTATTTTGTTGCACAGTGTAATTAACTAATATCAAACAAAACAAATATATAAAAACAAAGTAAATACTCCAAATGTCAAAATGTCTCTATTTTACCCAACACAAATTTGAGCACTCCCCGTGTCCTTGTTCCTTTTTCCTCTTTCTCTTTTTTTGAGGATTTTTCGTTTATGTGATAAGTGTTAATCGGGTGCTAGCTGAAGTACAATTTAAATGCTTTTAATGTTTCTATAGACCGACATAAAGATAACAGAATTACAGATAATTGACTTAACCTTAACTGTAATGTTGTTTAATGAACTTGTTTTTTTTTTGGGGGGGGGGGGGGATGGAACAATTTTATTGTCTTAAGCTATTTGCAGTATTTTCCCATAAGAACAATGTAAGGGGGAAAAGAACCTTGTATGAGTGAAGCCAAAGAAATTTAAGCATTAAACAGTCGTTGGAAATTTGTGGCTTGTTTTACTTATAAAAATGGGATTCTTTTATTTTTTATTTTAAATCAAATAAAGCGAACCAGTCTTTAAAGGATACATATTAAAAGATAATCAAACATTTTTGTGACGATTAAAGTTTTGGCATAGTAAGCTGTTTTTCTCTATGATATTGTATTAAACTTTGCGTATTTCTCTGCATTTTCACTTTTTACCTTAATAACTTTTATATTAATATTTTCCTCAACGAAATTTACTTATTACTAAGGGTGTTGAAAAACCACGTAGTAGTATAGTTTCATTTAAAAAGTTAGGTTTGAATATAAAAATGTCAACTGATTCTTTATAGAATTTAATTATAGTTTTTTTAAACTTATTTAAAATTCATGAAATATGAATTAAAAAATTTTTAAAACTGCAAAAATATGCACTCCTTACCAAAATATAGAAAAATATGCAACTAAAAATCGATGGCAAATGGCTTAAAATGTAATGCTTTGGATTAAAAATTAGTCAATACTTTTTGTATCTTGCATGAAAGTTCGAGCTTTGGTAATAAGTAACAGTAGAAAATAAATTCAAATTCTTCTTAATGACAAATATATATGTACATATATATTTACATACATTTCAATTAAATTTTCAAACTATTTTAATCAAAATTGCTTATTGCGAATTTTTTTTTAACTATTTACTATAATATTAAAATTCCCATACCTGGTTGAACTTCCTAGTATTAAATGAAATATCGTTTAAAAATACGATAAAATAACCGCACAATAAATTTGTTTGCTTACAAGCGGATAAAGAAATAGCGTTTTTTCAACGTTAAACCATACGCCAACAAGAAGTTTTTAATTGCATAAATATTAAATTAAATAAAATATTTGAGGCCATCAGCGCAGAAGTGGTGTAACCCACATCAATTTATTTAAAAAATTGCTCTTTTTAATTATTTAATTGCTCTATTACTTTGCAATATTATGATGTGTGCAAAAACGATTTTTCAGTCTCCATTTTTTTTTTTAATTAAGTTTATTTAGCAAAATCATTTGTCAAGTTAAAGAGTAGACAATATCGTTAGATTCTATGACATTGTGGATTAGTTGTGTTCAAAACTGTTTAATATGATAAACAAGTGTCTGGATCAAAACTTTTTTCATTATTGTTTGTTGGTTATGCTTTTTTGGGCAAATATTTGACAAGTGTGTGTGTGTATTTATTCACACACACACAATTTCTCAAATGTATATGCTTAAAATCCAAATCGAGCCGAAACCGCTAAAATAGCTTAAGCTACAAATTTTTTGGACTTCGTTTTTTTTTAAGAAAATCGACTATTTATGATCGCAAATAATCGAGTTTGGTCAAAAATTGAGGTCCGGAAATTATGTCGCTATGCAGGAGAAAGAAAAAACTGAATAAAAACTAAAGCATTTACATGCAAGAAAAATGTTTTTAAATTAAATAAATCTTTTTATTTTTAATGGTTACTCACTTCGTTCTTGAATGAGGATGTAATTATACGTTGACTATTAGAAAACGTTAAAAACGCGATTTGGAATTGGAAAACTGAGATATGCCCATTTTATATTATTATTGGCCTACTGACATACAAAAAATTCCGGATGTTATAGATTTTGGCGTCATAAAAAATATCTCTAGGGATTTAATTCAAGTTCAAGCTTCTATTGATCTTTCGTCCGATCACTCTCCGACGATCATTACAATTTGTAGTCCATTAAGAAGTAACTTACCTGACCCATATGTGAAGATGATCAATCGTGTTAATTGGCTGGGGTTCAAAAAATATCTCAGTAGATATTGTACGGAAAACATTACGCTTAGAACATCCGATGATATTGAATCTAACATTGCCAATCTCAGCGAGAATATTAAACAGGCTGCTGAACATGCCACTAACTCCCATCCGCAGACTGGGTTTAATAAAATTTATTCTACAGGCATTGAACGTCTCGTACGTGAAAAAAGAAGAGCTAGAAGGGAATGGCAACAGCACAGATCACCACAAAATAAAATCAGATTTAAAGAGTGCACTAAACGACTCCAAGAGTTGCTTGCATCTGAAAAAACTGCATCTCTTAAAAATTATCTGGAAGGTCTTGATGTCACACCAGCGTCTAATTACTCTTTGTGGCGCGCTGCTAGAAAGCTTAAAACACCCGTTGAGTATAAGCCACCTCTACGCATATCTACCGGAAGTTGGGCAAGAAGCGATACTGAAAAAGGTAAAATATTTGCTGAGCACTTAAAATCCGTTTTTACGCCAAACATATGTACTGGTGTTGCTGATTTGCCGAATGTAGTCGCTCTACCCCCTCAACACATAAAGTTTAAGACGCGTGATTTACAAAAATTAATTGCCGAACTCAACCCGAAGAAAGCTCCGGGTATTGATGGAATTAGTAACCAGATGCTTATGAACTTGCCTCGTATTGCAATGAGAATCCTATTATTCATATTTAATGCCATTTTACGACTGGAGTATTATCCACACAGCTGGAAGCTTGCCAAGGTTAAAATGATTCCAAAGCCGGGCAAAGATCTAACCAAGGCTGAGTCATATAGGCCAATAAGTCTACTATCAACTATGTCAAAGCTTTTCGAAAAACTGCTCAAAACAAAATTGTCCCAAATTCTAATTAGTAGTGGGTGCATACCAGACCATCAATTTGGTTTTAGAAGTCAGCATAGCACCATTGAACAAACTCACAGACTGGTTCAATTTATAAGAAGAACTTTTGAGGAAAAAAAGTATTGCTCTGCGCTCTTTATTGACGTTTCCCAGGCATTTGATAAAGTGTGGCATGAAGGCCTAATTTTAAAATTGAAGACTTACTTACCAATAAACATTTTAAATCTTTTGGAAAGTTACATTATTTCCCGTAAGTTCACTGTTGTGGAAGGAGACTTTACGAGTAGGCCTGAAACTATTTCATCCGGTGTGCCACAGGGGAGCATACTGGGACCAGTTTTATATTTGATTTATACTTGTGATATGCCTGTGAGCAGTAGTATCCATACTTCCACATTTGCCGACGATACAGCCTGCCTTAGTATGCACGAAAACCTTGATGAGGCATCCCGCAAACTCCAGGAACACATTAGCCAGATGGAGCTTTGGTTAAACTTATGGAGAATTAAAGTCAATGAACAAAAGTGTGTCCACTTAACGTTCACCCTAAGAAGAGATACTTGCTCCCCCATTCGGATTAACAATCAAGTTGTTCCTCAACATTCACATGAGAAATATCTTGGTATACACCTTGATCGACGACTTACATGGAAACACCACATTGACTCTAAGTTAACTCAAATGAAACTTAAATTAACTCAGGTACATTGGCTGATTGGTAGAAATTCAACACTTAGCCTAGACTGCAAACTTTTAATATACAAGTCGCTTTTAAAGCCAATATGGTGTTACGGAATTCAACTATGGGGCACTGCTTCAGCTTCAAATGTAGAGAAAATTCAACGAAGGCAAAATAAAATTTTACGCATGATAACATCGGCTCCATGGTACATCAAAATTTCAAATATACATCGCGATTTGAATATGCCACTAGTGACTGAAGAAATTGCAAAATACGCAGGCAAATACCTAACAAAACTCGAGTCACATCCTAGTCCGCTTGCTCGTAATATTTTGAACTTTACTGGACACATCCGCTTAAAAAAGAGAGATACACGGGCTCTAATATTCAACACTCTAGATGATGAAGCTGCTTGAAAACACCTTTTTCTTTTTGTTGCTTATCACTACTTATGTATTATTAATAACTATCACTAAGCTTATGTCCGACATTGGTCGGGCCTAATAATTTTTTTTATAGATTTAAAATTTGAATACTTATTGTTAGTTCATGTTTGAAGATACAATAAATAATAAACATGCATTTAAAAAAAAAAAAAAAATTTTATATTAAGCCATCGATATGCAGTAACAAATTTATTATATAAAAAATTATTGTCAACACTTTTATAGTTAGAAAAAATAAAATCTGTGATTATTCGTCTAATGTTTCATCATCAATTTCATTTGATTCAACTTCGTGAGTCGTTGATGGCAGTTCTGTGACTTCAATTGGTTTTGGTTTAATTTCAATTTCGGGGAATCCATGCAAACGTCCTGAGGATCTGACATCTTCAACATTACAACAAAACACAATGCCCATTATATTGTAATGAAACGATGTACTGACTTTCTTAAGCCAAGGAATTTCTTGACATCTGTCCTTGCAAAATATAATAGCATTTTCATCTTGTGAATAAACCTAAAAATAAATTGAAAAAGTTATAAATTTTTAAAATTTTTACTTATAATTTTCTTACCTCATGAAATGGAGAATTAAAGCCAATAATCACCATCTCATTACTGCTATTTGTTGTCTCTTGTAAATAGTTCCACACATATAAGGGTATTTTTTGTTTCCTGTTAAGCACTACCTCCCCCATGGTGTAGTCAGTTTCACAGGACTTCTTCACTGGCACTCTAAGAGCACCCGAAACACCCGCCAAAACATCATAGATTTTATTATCATTTTCTATGTGCTTCTCGAAGGCATTAAGGTAACGCTGCCAATTGTGTAAACGCAAATTTGGCCACCATAAAAATTCAAGCAAAGAAGAAAACTTGTCATTGTAGGCATAATCCAGAGTTGGATGTTGTATCATAGAGCTCCATGTATATTCGGAAAGTGCCACATGATAAAATAATTGTTCCTGAAAGGCTGAAATGCTGTAAATAAAAT
Source organism: Tachina grossa (assembly GCA_949987645.1). Lineage (NCBI taxonomy): Eukaryota > Metazoa > Arthropoda > Insecta > Diptera > Tachinidae > Tachina > Tachina grossa. The sequence goes on from OX465275.1 coordinate 37,065,582, forward strand.
GTAGAATAAAGGAAGATTTAATAATGGATTAATTTAAAAATGAAAAACAGGTATAAACCCTATTTACTCATTAGGGCCAAATGTTTCTTTTATGTACTGTATTTTTATTTCAGGCCAATACTTATTCTCCAAAATATCTGGTTTCTAAAATAATAAAAAATTACATTCATCAAATTATTTAAACAATTAATAAGTTTAATAAAACTTACATAGTCATAGTTTCCAATTTGTTTAGGACCCAGCGCATAATAGACCGAATTGAAAGAATTGTTGTAAATGTCATAACAGATGCCAGCTAAATATTTATAATAACGTGGCATTGAGTCTTGCTGTTCAATTCTTGCCAGTATGAATGATGTTACATTGTTTGGGCACCAGTGGAAATTTTTTCGGGATTCATATAATTCCCATGTTGTACGTGGACATTCTATATTGAGACTATAGTGATAATATTCTTCATTTTTCTTTTGATGACTACCATCGGCTGTTATGTATATATAACTTCCTTCACATCGTGCATAGATTTGATTAGACTTTTTATGGAGACCAGGACTATGAATGTTAAAAATGAAATTTAATTACAAAAATATATTCTCTGCTCAAATTATAATGGATAATATAAATAAAACGAGATATCCCTCGGCTTTTTTTAGTTTCAGCTGTGAACACATATCTAGTTTTGATTTTTTTCCATAACGCTCTACTGGCGTAAAAATTTACCGAATGAGTTCTAAAAATTTCTTCACAATGTGCAAAGACACTGCAGGCACACTATTGACCTCAAATGACGTCCCTAGAACGTTATCTCACGAATGCATCAGTCGATTTTAATCAAGTTTCCTTTGCTTTTTAAATTTGTTTCATCGTTACTACAAGCTTTGCAGCATGAAACAGATATTTTGAAAAATAAAATTACTTAATAATGTATCGAGCCTTATTTTCGATTTAATCATAAGCTACAAAAATTAAAATTTTCAGGAACAGTTTTTTTATTATATTCAAATTTGTCTTACATACGTAAATTGTAACTTGCCATAAAATCTGTGGCAAAAAGGAAAAATTGCTTAAGTCGAGACAAATTGCTTTTGAGTTAATGGTACCTCCGTAATCTGCATATTCGAAAGTACCCCTGGTCAAAATCTCAATAAATTTGTGTGATTTTTCAGGAAGTTATAGCACTATGACTTGCGACTTATCTTTTTTAGACTTCTAATCTCATTTGGAATAATAGCTTAATTGAGGTTATACTTTGGTATATTTCAACTTAAATGTATTTCTTATAGTGTGTAGAACAATGTTTGATTCAAAAAAATGAAGTTTAACAGAGAATTTCCCAAATTAACTGCAAAAGAAATAAATTTCTGAAAATCGAATTGAACGCTTAAAAGTGCTCTCCTGCAAAACAGTAAAATATGACTTGAGCACTTTTTCCTTATTGCCATAGAAATTGTATAGTCCGTATCCTAAAATTTATCAACAATTTTGGCATTTTGAAAATTCTAAACTATGGGTAGGACCCTAAAATTTTCATTTCAATAAAAAAGTATATTTTTGATAACATGTCGCTTACGATAAAATCGAACATAAAGCTCGATATGTAAATATATCATTCTACAACAATTATTGAAAATATTTGCTTGAGCCTGATTAGGAAAACTGAATTGTGATAATAATGGGCCTGAGAAACTACTTAAATTTACTCTCATATCGTTTAAAACTTTCTCTTGTATTATTCACACAAACATCAGTTAACGAAATTAACCCTTAAACGTGTTTAAAGTTTTGACTTAATTCCTGTGTTTAAGTTTAATTTCGAGGTATATATATGTGACAGCGCATAGAGAAAGTGACCTAAGGGTAAAAAAAAAATCAATTTTCACTTTTTTTTGATGTGGACAACATCTGAGCATCGAATGAGACCGATCCCATTCCCCAAAAGTGTTCCGTCACAGAGATATGCGCGTTTTATTCAGTGATGGTACACCAAAGATACACGTATTTAAATCTTTAAAATGGCTCTCCTGAACAAAACAGGTCTTTACCCTTAGGTCCCTTTCTATTTTGCGCGTCACATATATTGATTATTATATATTGATAACATATATTGATAACAAAATTTTGGGGCAAATATTCTTGAGAATATTGCACATATATTGTACATATATAATAATGCCGAGCACATCATATACTTTACATACAAGGATTAACTGGTTTCCTTTGATAACACTATACAACATATGAAAACACGGACCGGACAGTATACGTTCGATAGTACTATCAAAGCAGTGTTGCCAGTAGATTTCTCGAAAAAAAAATCCAATTTTTCCTACACGTTGAAAAAATTTCCCCTACAAAAATCCTTACGCATTTTGTCATTAAAATAGAAGAAAACCATTAGTTATAAATAAATATATATGTTTATTAAAACTTTGGTAAACAAATAAGCAAAAAAGTAAAACAAAATAATACATACATAATAATACATAATATGAATAGTTCTTTTCAAATAAAATTTTAAAGGATAAATTCAAGTCATCTTTCAAAATTGAATGATATCTTAGAAAAACCATATACCAAGGCGAATTCATGTACCAGGTGGTGCCAAGTTTACTGCTGCTTTTTTTGGGAAGTTTAGCTCGTCAAATTTCATTGCAATAAAATTTGTAGGAAGTTTAATTTGTGATTTTTCATTGCAATAAAGTCCTAGACAGATTTTGTTGTTGCAGGCTTGATACCACCTGGTATATAAATTCGTCTTGGCATATACATACGTACATACATACATATTAGTGTCAGCAACTTTTCAAACCACAAAGCACTCTGGAAATATATTTTGAACCGATGTAAGCGAACATGATATTTTTGAACGGTTTTGAACTAGAAAATATAATTAAAAAACGTTATGTTTATACGAAAATCGTTGATTCAATAAAAAAAATCTTTCGAATTTTCTGTGATGACGATTTTTGCATTATTGATAAATAAAATTGTATGCACGTTTATTGAATTTATTTTTTTTTCAGTCAATAAAGAAATTTAATGAATCAAAGAAAAAAGTTGTTGACTGAAATTTTATTTTCAGTGATAATTGTTATTGTGTTGTGTGGTGTGGATGAAATGTTACAATTTTTAACCCCTTTTTGTTTGCTTTTGCTTGACTGCTATTAAAACTAAATGTGTTTGGGATGAGTCGAACCGGCAATCTCTTGACTAATAAACTAACGTACTTACCACTCAGCTAAAGAGCAAATCGTTTTTGTGTACGCAAATAATGAATACATGCAAAAGATAATTTCTTTTGTTTCTTCTAATCTAAAAATAACTTTGTTGAGTAAAAAAAACAAGCCACGACGTTTTTCGGCTTCTTTTACGAATGCACACGTATACAACACCAACAATCAAAATAAACAACAACATCAGCATATGACCAGGCTTAGTCAATCAACAAGCAAGGAAAACACCAACACAAACAAATAAAATTAAATGATATTTTAAAATGCGCGGAATTGATAAATACAATATTCAAGTTAATGACAACTATTATTGAAATTAAAAATTTTATTCAACAACATGGTTTTGTTGAACATAAATCTTGTATATTTTTTTTTGTGTGATTTCTTTTGTTTCTTCTAATCTAAAAATAACTTTGTTGAGTAAAAAACAAAACAAGCCACGACGTTTTTCGGCTTCTTGTCCGAATACACACGTATACAACACCAACAATCAAAATAAACAACAACATCAGCGCATGACCAGGTTTAGTCAATCAACAAGCAAGGAAAACACCAACACAAACAAATAAAATTAAATGATATTTTGAAATGCGCGGAATTGATAAATACAATATTCAAGTTAATGACAACTATTATTGAAATTAAAAATTTTATTCAACAACATGGTTTTGTTGAACATAAATCTTGTATATTTTTTTTTGTGTGATTTCTTTTGTTTCTTCTAATCTAAAAATAACTTTGTTGAGTAAAAAACAAAACAAGCCACGACGTTTTTCGGCTTCTTGTCCGAATACACACGTATACAACACCAACAATCAAAATAAATAACAACATCAGCGCATGACCAGGTTTAGTCAATCAACAAGCAAGGAAAACACCAACACAAACAAATAAAATTAAATGATATTTTGAAATGCGCGGAATTGATAAATACAATATTCAAGTTAATGACAACTATTATTGAAATTAAAAATTTTATTCAACAACATGGTTTTGTTGAACATAAATCTTGTATATTTTTTTCTGTGTACCAAACAAATTTTTTTTAGCATCTTGCGCCAAAAAAATAATTTCTTCCTGCAATTTTTTTTTTTTTTTGCAAATGTAAGAAGGAATTTTTTAGTTTTTATTTTAATGTTTTGTTGTTGCTTTGCAAAATATTGTTAATGAAAAATTATAAGTCCTTTTAAACAATGATGAAAAGATTATAAAACATATTATTTTCTCTATTAAAACAAACATCGGGATTTTTTTTTTTTTTTTTTTTTTTTTTGCATAAAGTGTTACTGAAACTTAATCGAGAGGAGAAGTGTTCATTTATTTGATTGTATGATTTGTAAAAAAAAATTAGGATAAAAAAATTTTTGAGGTAAAATGTGGTATGTATGAGCTATTAGGGTGCCTAGGAACATTGAGATTGTATTAATATGTTCACATAAGCTATCAAGCATTACTGTAGCTACAACTTTGTCAAATATTGCTAGCAAAAAATTATTAGTCCCTGTTAGTTATTCTAAAAAAATATAAAACAAAATTTTTTCCCTTAACTTTTGGTCGCCTCAGAATTGGCTCAGACCATATGCCACAAAGTTGGAGTGGAGAAAAACGACAAAGAAGGTTTATATGAAGTTTTCTCAAAATACAACCGATTGATTTCTTTTGTACTGCTTCCGATACATGTTTTGAAAAAAAAAATGTGAATTTTTGTGAATTTTCATAAATTATGTCAGAAGTTAATATTACTTTATTGTAAAAGTGAAAATACGTTTGGTGCCCCATACAACACTTTTCTTAATTTAGTTTCGAAAATGTAGATTTTTGAGATCCATACGTATGTATACTTTACTGCAGTAAACTGAGAGTTTTATGGTTGTCTTTATTTTTCTTGCCGTCCAGAGAAATGTGTTAATGATTTAATGTGTTTAATTTGGCTTAAAAAGCGATACGAACTTTAGCCTATTCAAATCATAATAATAGACACAAATGAAGTTCGAAAAATAATAATTAAATTAACTAAATTAATAGTCATTGGCTTGTGGCAAAAAATTCAATAAATATACTTAATAGTAACAAACCAAAAAAGTTTGTCTTAAGTAGAACAAAAATAAGCATATTAACTAACATGTGTATAATTAGTAAAAGGACAAACGACAATGGTAAGACTGTTGTAAATATAGAGATGGTAAGATGAGCTTTCATTACAAAACATCTTTTAGCAAATTGAAATATGATGAATCAAAGCAATTCACATATTTCATTTGCAAAAAAGTTTCGTATATAAAACAGAAATCTACATCAACTGACACCACACACAGTGGACCAAACACAGAAGAACGCTAGATGTTCCGTTCAACTATGTGTTGTAAGTCCCAAAACACACTGTGCAAGTCTTATTGCTAAGCTGATTACCCAATAAGCACTCAAAAAATTAAAATTCAAGCACTTGAAATTGAACTGGAAACAAAGTTGAATTCCAGCATTTTTTCAAGTAATTTTCAAGTTTTAAAATATTTTTAAATAAAAAATCAAACAACATACATATATGCTCAAACCTTGTCAAATACGTAATTTATTTATTATTAAAACTGAAATTGTGGTGAATATATCAAAAACAAATACATAAATAAAAGTGAATTTGGAAAACAAAGGTGAGTAAAACGTGAAAACAATAGCGAAGGCAGATGTGCAGAAAATAATTATTAGAAAACAAAGGAATTTCATTTTGCTTTCCATTTTAAAAGCCTTGTTTTTCCAGCTTGAAATACACTTGAATTCAATTGTAATACAAGGTTGAATTACAGTATAATTCAAGGCTTGAATTAAACTGTACTACAACTGAATTGTTCGTATTGAGTTCAAGTTCCCTTTTCGCTGGAGAATGCTATTGAATTAAAGTGTGAATCAAGCATAATTCAACCCTTGACAATTGATTGTGTGGCTTGAATAATACTTGTTTTACACTTGATTTCAAGCAAAATTGCTTATTGGGTAGTTCCAGGGAGAGAGAGACGAGGGAAACAGCAACGTTTCTTCTCCCCCCGTCTCTCTCTCTCCTAATAAACTAATCAGTTTAGCAATAAGACTTGCATAGTGTAAATAGGGACTAATAATATTTACAACTATATTTGGTGTTATTTGTTCATTAATAATTATCACATGTAATTTGGCTTAAAAAGCGATACCAACTTTAGCCACTTCAAATCATAATAATAGAAACAAATGAAGTTCGAAAAATAATAATTAAATTAATAATTGAAGTGTATTTAGTATAAAGAATAAAATTAAATGATTTCTGTTATACTCAAACATGAATGATTCAGGTTTATTTTATTTTATCTTAGTGGTTAATAAGTTTATATTAAAACATGAAATCGGCGGCTGCTTCTGAGTGATGCCGTTTTGTTTAGCAGTCGCCGTCGACTTTTTCTTACGGCACCTTCTTTTTTATTATTGATTTCTTATAGAAATGAAGCAGAACAAGATTTATAAAAGGTTAAAAAGATTTGTTCAGTGGACTTTTAGTTACATGTTTTAATATATCGTTAAAGGCGGTTTCAGACTATAATAAAAGTATTAATACTTTTGACGAAAATGTTTCCTGATCTAATTTCTGTTTAAAAAATTTCAAAAAACAATAACAACTCAACATGTCAGACTTGCATTTTCCACAAAAGTATTAATACTAGTCTGAAACAGCTTTAAGCGCTATCAAGAAGTAAAATATAATTTTTTTATAAACGGCAGTGTTAATAATCAAAATTTATCGAATGTGGGTTGAATCTTATCCACAAATTCTTCAAGCGGGAACACACTCGCACTGTAATGGTCTCTGCTGTTATTTAAAAATGTTAAAGGAATTTAAATTTAAGGAACTGTGCCGAAGGTTTTGAGTCGTTTCAAGAAGATAATAGTAAGTAATTTTTTTGATAAGTTTCTAAGACATTTTACAAATACAATCAAATATCCTGTAAATGCAGTTTAGTAGCATGATTTGTTGTCTTTGTTTTCCACTATGTTTGGTTCGCTGAGGAAAAAAGAGTTTTGGTCACAGTGAACATTAAAAAAATCCTTTCGTTTTGTACAAATTGCGTACCAAATCAAAGAAGAAAAAATATATAGCTTACGATATTTTTTAAAAACGTATTTAACTCGATGAATTTATTTTCACACACATACTATTTTACTCACATATCGAATTCAGTATCACAATGTGCCTCAATTTCTTGGTTTTCATGCAACTTTATAACATCAACAGCAAACGTATCAATTTGTAACTTATGTGTTCCGACATATTTATAAAAACTAGGTCTAATATCTGGATCCACTGGAAATTTTATTTCGCAATCACTTCTGGCAAATGCTATTACACCGCATAAAATTAATATGCTAAGACAAAAAACTTCCGCACTTGAAAACATTTCGTATGTTACTGGCAGTTCAGATACTGTAAATCAGGCGAATTTATTTATAAATAGGCACAGGGTCTTGTCAAAAAAATATGTTTTTCTTATGCTCAAATTAATCGTCTTGGGTTAACTAATAAAGACAGTTAAGCCAAAATTGAACGAGCATGCAAATTAATTTTAATTTGAAATCTACTTTAAGAAAATTTTTTATGAAAATTTTTAATTAAAATACATTTTAAATTAATTTTTATTTTTATGAATGCTATAAAATTTGGGCATTTTTAACATTTTTTTTAAGTGAACTAATAAACTTATGTACAGTTCCTGTTGAATCTCTCTGTGACATTGAATAGCAAGACTAAAATAATTTCATTTCTTATCTATTAAACAGCAAACGAATGCATTATGCTTTGCTATTAGCCTGTCAAACTCTACAGTGTGCAAAGCAGACATCTATTGTGCAGTATTATCAGACTATGGAATATATAAATTATGGGATTTCAAAAGTAAGTTGAGTTGCAGTTAAAGAGAATAGTCTTATCGAAAATGAAAACTTTATTATAATTTCATTGTTCAAGATAGTGTTGCCACATACATTTGAGAAAAAAAACTGCCCATAACGAATTAAAAATCTGCTATTCGGTAGAAAAAATTGTCCAAAACTTGTTTAACAGTAAGATATTTCTTATTAGAACGTAAAGCGTGAGTATGAAAAACATAAAGAAATTTTTTATATTTTTGTCTCTTGTTCCTTTTTTTTTTTTTTGCTTTTCATATTCATTTCGATTATACGATTACGACAAGAATGAGCGTCTGAATTACCGTGTCACTGATATGAAAAAAATCCAGTAAAGTGCGACTCTAACTCGCGCACGAAGGCGAAGGGTTCCGTACGGACACTAGATATGTAATTTAATACGAACTTTAGCCTATATAATAAATAGTTTTGGCTTTTTTTTGTGTTTTTCGGTTTTGAGCGTTTTTTAGTCTTGGCGTTGTTTGTGTTTTTTCGGCTTTTGGCGCTTTTTTAGTTTTGGCACTTTTTTTTCCCGTTTTGTCGATTTTTTCGGTTTTTGGCGTTTTATTTTATTTTGGCGTTTTTTTTATTTTGGCAATTTTTTTTAATTTTGGCGGTTTTTTTTTCATTTTGACGATTTTTTTTTCATTTAGGTGATTTTTTTTTAGTTTTGGAGCTTTTTTCGCGTTTTGATGATTTTTTTCGGTTTTTGGCGTTTTTACAATTTTGCGTTTTTTTTCATTTTGGTGTAAGGAACCCTAAAAAGAACTGTTCAAAAAACTGAAAAAAAAACTGATAAATCTGCACATTTGGCAACGCTGATTCAATATAAAATTAAAATACCACCCAATAAGCAATTTTGCTTGAAATCATGTGTAAATCAAGTGTTATTCCAGTCACATGAATGAATTACACTATAATTCAAAAGCATTCTACAGTGAAAAGGGAACTTGAATTCAATTACAAAAATTAAGTTGTAGCACAGATAAATTCAAGCCTTGAATTATACTTCAAGTTTCAAGAACAAACAAAAAAATGCAATTCATTTGTTTTCCAATAATAATTTTCTGTACACCTACCTTCACTATTCTTTTCACGATTTTGATCACTTTTTAGTTTTTAAAAATTCAAGTTTTTATTCTTCTTAATATTTTTCGAAATTTCAATTTTAGTAATAAATAAATTATGTATTTGACAAGGTTTGAACATACATACATATATGTATATGTATGTACATATATGTATGAATATACATTGTATTATGGCGTAATTATACAGGTGACTGCGTAAGGATTTCTTATACAAAAATCCGGCAACCATAGCTGTGTAAAGAACCGAAGAATGTCAAAAGCACAAAAATAATTGTACTAAAACCAAAACAAAACGAAGTTTTTAACATTCTACAGCTACAAAGCACACAGAGCAAAAAATTATCAGCTGAAGTAGCGCTGCCACCTAGTTAGATACACCTTGCATTGTATATGAATGTTGTTTGATTTTTTATATCAAAATATTTTCAAACTTGAAAATTACTTGAAAAAAATGCTTGAATTCAACTTTGTTTCCAGTTAAATTTCAAGCGCTTGAATTTTAATTTTTTGAGTACTTATTAATACGAGTAGAATATTTGAAATATTACATACTACATGTATGATTTCATCATTACATTACATCTGTGGCAATAATGAAAAAGTGCTTATGTCGAGATAAACTGTTTTTGAGTTAATGCAAAACCAGCTCTAGACGAATTCTGAATAATTGTGTGCGATTTTTCAGGAAATTTTAGTGCAATCATTTTCGACTTATTTTTTTTAAATTTATAATCCCATTTAGAATAATGGCTTGATTTAGGATACACTTTCCTACATTAAAAATTTAGACGATGTTTGCCAAAAAAAAAAACAAAAAATTAAAAATAAAAGGGAACAGTGAACAAAGAATTAAATTTCTGAACACCGACTTCAACGTTTAAAAGTACTCTCCTGCAAAACAGTAAAATATGAGTCATCAGAGTCGTTTACATGCAATATAATCTTATTATCACTATGGTATATTTTATTTTTTTATGTTTTGTAATACGTTCGCATTAAACGTTTCATTTTAAATAGCCCGTGATGACTCAAGCTGCTACAACATTGGGTCAAATAATCACTTTTTTTTTGGGATGCCAATCGGGATCGATTTTTGGAAATCCCGGGATTCGGGATTTTGTAATCCCGGGATTTTCGGGATCTCGGGATTTGTGGGATCCCGGGATTTTTCGGGATCACGGGATTTTCGAGATTTCGGGATCTAAATATTTTTCGTAAAATAAATTATTTTTTTAAATAAATATTACTTTAATAACAATTTAATGCATTTTAAAAGGTTTTATGTTCATAATTTATCATTGCACAATTATCTTTAAAGTGAACAATTTTCTAATACGAGTATGAAATAAAAATCAAAATAATTTTTCTCATCTATTTTTAAGTTCATTAATCACATCTGATGTTGGAGAATTTATAGTGAAAAGAATAACTAAATATGAAAACTTGATTTTCTATTATCTAAACCAAAACGAATATACATATCGGTGGACTTTTAGCCCTACCGATTAAGTTGACTTACGAAAATTTTTAGATTCACTTTCATACAAATAAGTTGCAAAAACAATATAGTTTTGCTAAAAATATATCTACTAACGTTTTTTTAATTACGATTGACAACAACAAGTATAACGGTTGTTACATATGTTAGTATACCAAGCATTATCTAATTTTTTATCGATTTCGTTACGACTATGACAACGGTAATAAGGCTGAACATGTCGAAAAATTAAAAGAAATGTATACACTATTCTAATCAAATTCGATTAATTACGTCTAAAGATCACATTTTTATAGGCACATATGTACATTAAAAGTTTGCCTGAGCACTTGAACAGTATTTTTGCTCTACTGAAAAATTTTAACTTCATACATAAGTTTTTTTCCTACAAGTTCAACAGATACATATGTATGTATTCATACGTTCGCTAAGAGGAGTATGGCTTATTAGTGTCCTGGCCTTCTACTCTGCAACTCGAATACAACTATAATTGAGTCGAACTCATTCAGTCGGTCGTTTTTAACTAAAACTATTTATCAAATCCATGTAAAAATGGTTTTGTAAAACGGGTTTGATCTTAAGTTTGTATCAAAAATGATCTAAACGGTCTAAATAAAAAACAAATATATATATCAAAAATAATTTTGAACTGCAATGTTAAAAACATCCATACACACTCAAGCAGTTTGTTAGACAAAATACTCCGCATTATTCTGTAAATATTTCTCGCTTTTACGTCAACCCGACAGCAAAAAGTTTTCACTTGCCTTGTATAGTATTCTACTCCAATTGTAAGGAGGTGTCAATAGTACTCAATTGTTACCGACAAGTAGATAAGGGCTAATTTTTTTTAGCGTTGAGTAGTCGACATAAGATAGTTATGTACATAAGATAGATACACTGCAATTATGAATAAATTTCCGCAAGAAATTTCTCCCTTTTCCAATTAGATCTTTTTGTTTTCCCTATTATTTGCTACTGTTTGAAATTATTCCCCGGGAAAAATTTCTCGTGGAATTCGAATTATAATTGCCATCATAATATAGAATAAGACGGAATAAATTTGTCAAACTTATGAATTTTTCAAATGTTATTTCCCTTCCAAAGGTAATATGTCTCTTTTGTTTTCAAAATAATTCTAAAATGTACAAATATTGTAGCACCTTTGATGAAAATAACCGTAAGAAAGTAGTTAATTTATTTTGCTCTTATTGTTAATTTATAAGAAATATGTCACGAATAGTCATTAAATTGTTAAAACTGTACTTATAAAATTGTATGGGGCTTTTAAATATTATAAAAAATACCTTAAAATCAACGAAAATTTGAATTTATAAAGTTTTTATATAAAAATTGCTAAGAAATCCCGAAAATGAAATCCTGGGATTGAATTTTACAAATCTCGGGATTCGGGATTTGCCAAATCCCGAAAATCCCGGATTTCCGGGTTCGGGATTTCCCGTTTGGCATCCCTAGTAAGTAATAATGACAAAAGTGGTCTTTTACCTATTTTGTCGTTGTTTTCAGTGGTCAATAATTTAAAATAAAGACACGTTATTTTAATTTTCGAAAAATATTAAGCACTGTCCCATAGTTACGAGTATTTGTGCATCAAAGTCAATAGATTTAAGTTTTTCTAAAAAAAAGTTTGTGAGTTTAGTAGAAATCGGTAAACTTTAAGTACGTTTTTATTCAAATCGCGTTGGTATTAGCTCATGGAGAATATAGCGACAAGTAAGTTTTGATGTTTTTCATGAAAAGTGTTTTGTATTTATATCGCTATGCTTCAAAATAACTCATGAGCATAAATAACCTTTATCATAAATATTGAATTTATGTAAGTCCATTTAACACTTTTAGATTTTTCGATTCTGCTCTGTTAACCTTATAAATGTGATGTACTTGCACAAACTAATATAACCATAAAATAGTGTAGGGCCACATGTAATATTTGCATCGCTCGCAAAATCGAAAAAGGTCAACAACATTGTCGATAATAAAATAAATTTGATTTTGGTATTTTCCTTCTTAATTTTGTAGGAGGGAAATATTTGTTTGTTTGTTTGTTTGTTTATAAAACTGTTTTTTTAGACATAGAAATCAAATTTGTTTAAACTTCTCTAACTCTGCAGCCACACGTTCAATAAATGGCTTTCAATTTCAATACACATATTGTGTGTCAAAATTGCTTGAAATTGATAACTGTGACACAAATTGATAATCAATTTCATTTTTTAAATGCCACCGACGAAGAAACAACTCAAATTTGTAGCTTCAATCAATGTGTGCTGTGACCAGCCGTTCAAATTGAAAACTAAATTGCCATTTAAATGGATAGGTGAATTTGAAATCAATCTAGTTTTCAATTTAAAAAGTTTGATTGTGTTATTGAAAAAAGTGTGAGTGTATTGCAAATTGAATGGAATTGAAAGTCAAAAATTGAACGTGTGGCCCCCAAGTAAATATATTTTCAAACAAAATCGATTTGCTCAAGTTACAAGCAGGGTTGTCAGATATGGTGATTTCTCACCAAACGTGGCAATTTTTCAACTTGTTTGGCGTCTACATTTTTGATTTCGCGAATTCTATCGGTGTAGCCGTTTGGGAGATACTGTAGCAAAGACACACATATTTAACAGAATATATCTAAAAATTATTTGATATCTTCTAAACGGCCCGATTTTCGATTAACAACACTCTCACTCAAACAGAAAAAACTAAATTAAAATCGCTTCAGGCGTTTGTTATGTACGTGGACTCGTACAGACAGATAGATACACATACACACACTACAAACTTATAAATTTATAAGTTTCTTTCGCAAATTGTTAATGTTGTTGATATAGTTAAAATATAATTAAAAAGCATATATATACAGCTTGCGTAATCCTTTCTTTGATGTTTCCAAATAATACAAATTAATCATTCAATCACTTAATAAAACATTTCACTGTAAGTAAAATTTTAACTTTCGAAATGACACAGAAAAACCCCGGGACACCCCAACCAATTTAATTTTGATTACAGTGGTATAATCCGTTTTAGAAGATTAAGTCAAAATTAAGAGATATTGTATAATACTTTTTATGCAAAGTAATTAAGGAAATTGTTCGAATATTCGATTATTCGACAAAAATAATTCGAATAATTTTTTATTCTAAAATGAAAATTTTTGTTCGTTCGAACAACAATGATAAAAAGTTGGTCGAATATTCGAATAATCAAACGACAACACTACTTAGAATACAGTTGACCCTGCAAGCATTTTATGAAAAAATTTATCATATTCGAGTCATTTACGATTCCTCTGCGCGATTAAAATAGGCACATTAGAGCTCATTTTCTGATCATAAATGATTGTTTTCTCGGGAGAAAATGGTACCCCATCCGCGACTATTCTTGAGGAGTCTTTTATTACCCGCTTTTCTGATCAGTTTCGACTCATTTATGACTCATATATTTTAATGATTTGCGAGTCTTTTTCGAGTCATTTTTTAGCTGTATTTCTCATCGTTCGCGAATCATTTATGAGTCGTTTTTTTTAGTAATATTTCTGATCGTTTGCGAGTCTTTTTCTCTCTTTTTTCAGTCATATTTGTAATCGATTGTTTGGCTGACATTACATTTTTAGGGTTCCGTACATCAAATGTGAAAAGGAATCCTATTGTTTTCGCTACGCTGTCCGTCTGTCCGTCTGTCCGTCACACGGTATTTTCTCAGGAACCGTAAGAGCTACGGACCTGAAATTTGGACACAGTATGTAGAACCTTGGCCGCTACAAATACATGAGAATCAAAAATTAAAGGGTGTTCCAAAACGAGCAACGAAAAATGTTAAAATCCCATGTAATATACATACAATTGTATGAACATATGTATATTGAAACTTGAAATTTGTAAAATTAGTGTATTTTTATACAGACTACAACAATTAACACTAAAATTTAAAAAAATTAAAATTAAAGGGTGGTCCATCAGTTAATGCAATTTTGACTATGTAATTTTGACAATTTGCTATATCTTGGAAACCGTAAGAGGCAAACACTTGAAATTTTCAAAAACGGTAAAACTAAAAACCCGAAAATTATAAAATCGACAAACCAAAAAAAAAAATCGCCAAAAATTAAAAAAAATCGCCAAAACGAAAAAAATCGCCAAAACTAAAAAAAAATTTCTAACACTTAAACAAATCGCCAAATTCGAAAAAATCGACAAAATGAAAAAAAAACGCCAAAAATTTAAAAAAAATCGCCAAAAAGCGAAAATGTCGCCAAAACTAAAAAAAATTTTATATAAAAAAAAATCGCAAAAATTAAAAAAATCGCCAAAATTATAAAAAAAGTCGCCAAAATTAAAAAACGCCAAAAACCGAAAAAAATCGCCAAAACAAGAAAATAAAGTGTCAAAACTAAAAGAACATCCAAAACTTAAAAAAATCGCCAAAACCGAAAAAACGCAAAAACCGCCAAAACAAAAAAACCGAAAAGACCCCAAAAACAAAAAAATGCCAAAACTATATATTATATAGGATGAAGTTTCTATTAAATTGCGTATCTAGTGTTCGTACGGAACCCTTCGTGCGCGAGTCAGAGTCGCACTTTACTGAATTTATTTGTTTAAATAACAAAAATTAAAAATTTTAAAAACCCCCAACTTTTTTCAGAAAAGATGTTATATCTTCTAAGCGGCTGGACCGATTTTCTTCAAACATAGCTAAGAACCCTCTCGATCAAGTCATCTTTCAAACAGAAAAATAATAAAATAAATAATAAAATATACACAGACACACACTACAAACTTATAACACCACTTTTTTAGTTGGGGGTTAAAAAGGAAAAAGAAAAAAAATTAGATATCATAAAAACCAAAAAATATATATTCTGAAGAAGTTAACCGAAGGTTAACGAAATACATAAATAATAAACTCAAAATATAAACTGACCGAAAGCTCAAGAAAACAGTTTAATTTAAAATATAAAAAAAATGATCGAAAAATTAGATTAAAAAATTGTATTTATTTTTATATACTTTTAGAGATTTTAATATAATATATATAATTCAAACTTCAAAACAGTCATATTTCAAACACCTGTATGATATATTTTCGATTACTGTATGTTTTGTTATTGTATTTTCAATAAATTACTTTTAAAGCATAAGCACGAATCATTTTCCAGGCTTTTTTCAAACGCGCAAGTGATTAATAAGTTTTTAATCGTCAAAAGCACTCGAGGAAGACTTATGCCCTAATTCTGTTCGACGATTGTGCCGTCTTGTCTATGGACGAAAAAAAGCCGCAGTTGTGATTCTTTAAAGCAATTATTAGTAAAAGTCTCTGCTAGAAGGTGCGTGTATTTGCTTTATGATTTTATTCCAAACATTATATCCATATATTTTTCAAATATTTTTCAAAATATTGTATAATACTTTCATTTCATTTTTATGTTTTAAAAACATGGTAATAATAATTTTTTTTCTCATTATCAAAGACAACAATCATTTTTGAAGAAAATAATTTGAAGAATTCAAAAACAAGAACTCAAAAGTATTTTCAAACAAAAACGTCCTAAATCTTCTTACTGAATTAGGGCATTAATTAGGTGATTTTTGATAAAACAATTTTCCAAATGCTAGTAAGTAGCAGTAAATACAAAAAAATGTGATTGTGTTGCTGAAAAAGTGTGAGTGTATTAAGTTTTTCGAACTTGCATTTGCATGTGTAAATGCTAAATAAGACTCAGTTATCTGACTTATTTTATGTCAGTTCTCCTCACTCTCTATTGGAAAGATAAAATAATTCTTAACTAGAATTTTTTCACTTAATTCTGCAAACTGTTTTTAAATAGTATTCTATTTTATTTTTTTTTTACTGAAAAAGTAAACAAAAAAGCTTTTACTTTAATTTTTTTTTGCTTGTTTTCACATTTCTGCAACGTTGGCGTTAGCGTCAGCGGCAGCGACCCTCATAAAGACATAAAAAGATTTTTTTTCTTTAAATATTTCCCAGCAGAGCTTAAATTGAAAAATAAATATTAAAAAGCTGAGAATAAAAAACAGCGATGACAACTTGGTGCTTTTGGCAGTATTTTAAGTGCTTTTTAAAGATTAAAACGCCAAAGTTTGAGCGTTATAGTATGTTTCCACCGACTTTAAATCAAGTAGATTTAAGTAAATCACTACAAAGTGTTTCCACCGAGCTTGTGAGTGATTTGTTGTTCGAATTTTCGTATTCAATTTATGCACGTACTTTATGAGGTGGGCGCAGCAGCTGTAATGTGAATTTTGTTCACATGTAGTTGACATTTAAAATTGATTAAATATTCCTAAATGTCATTTTTTTTCGCAATTGTCAATCACTATTGATGGATGACCCAGGGATGGAGTTTGTAATTTTAAAAGCAACGCAGGGTTGCATATATAAATTGAGTTCGAAAAATAGTATTTTCGACATTATTTATAATAAATCAACTACTTTGAGGTGATTTATCCATATGAAAAATGTATGGTAAATCATGTATAAATTAATGTCATTTGCACAAATCATCATGATTTGTCTAAATCATGCCGGTGAAAACATACTATTAGTGCTAAACTAAGAAAAAGCACTAAGTAGTGATCTTAAGAAATTTTTGTATTTCTTCAAATTACTTTAATAAAAACTTTGTGTTTTTATTTTTTTCAGTGTACAGCATACCTTTTTCGTCTGATATATTTCATTAAAGATATTGATACTATTCCTAAATAGAGAATAGCCTTGAAAATATTAAACATTATTAAACTTCACTCGTTTTAAACGTTAGTGCTTTTTACGCTTTTTAATTTTGATGTGCTTTTAGAGCAGCTGCGTCCAAGCCATATGCACAATGTGCAAACTTTTATAAAGAGCTTTCTGTGCTTTCACACCGACGAGAGTACAACATCCCAAAAACAACACATCAGGCAACAATGCTTGCTCTTACTTTGCAAAGAAACAAGAACAAATTTAAGAGCTTTTAAAGCTGTTTACCTCAAATGCAAATATCAGTGCATGTGTGTTTGGACGTAGCTGTTTTAGAGCCAAAAAAAGTTGGCAGAACTGATAAGAAAACCTTTAATTTTTCGTGTAATCATTGAATTTATTAAATGAATATTGAATTCTTGAAAGAAATTTATTAACAAAGTTGGATACAAAACACATCTGTGCCGTCGATTATGAAAGTGGTCTAAGTCATATATTTCATTTCATAGATTACATTGGAACAAATCAAAAAATATTTTTATTTATCAGAAATAATTTCTTATTCGGGATTAAGTTCAGTAATTTCAATTCTTATTGAATGAAATATTATTATTAATTAATGTGAGTTTCTAAAGAACAGAAGAAAAATTAGACTAGACTTTTTAGCTGGGGGAAATACCGATATTTTTCTGTGCAGCCACGCACTTTATCCCAATACATATTTATTATATATTAACTATAGCTGTTTTAAGATTTATTCAATATTTTGAAGCAATAATGCACATGACTCAGACTATTTTCATAATTAAGGAACACACATTTATTTTAATTAATTTTTCATTTATTTTCTCTAATGGAGCTTAAAAAATTCTCTTTCTTTTAATAAACACTTACATATGTACATATATATTTATAATTATAATTTACATATAACTTGCAACCGAACGCAATATGGGATACCTGGCACCCGTACATAGACCTCTAAAATCATCATAACTAATGTCGTATAGAGCTACACCGCCCAGACCTTTTTGCTTGGCATACTGCGTTTTTATGCCAGCAAAATCGGGATCATCAAAACTCATCCATATGCCATGTTCGTCATTTTCATCGGCTGGACAAAAGGCATAATTGCCATATTTACGCTCAATATCGACAACTTTACGTGCGGGAGCATTGGGTCCTCTATAGTCACCACCCGGAGACAAAGTGATCTTTGAGCAAACCTCTGGCCAACTCAAAATACCCTCTTTTTTCGATTGAACTCCTGCCTCAGCTGGTCCCACTGTGGCCGGTACAACTGGTAGGCCGGTTAAACCAGAATCGGTGGTAGTTTTCCAAGCACGAGCATAGGTAGCAATGCCCAAGTTCAGCTTGTACGCTGGACAGCCATTTTTGATCCAATAGTTTACTTGAAAATCAATATTATAGTGTGGTAAACGATCCTGTTCATCTTTTAAGTAGATAGGTGCCGTGTAGTCGGCTTCTTCGGGATTGCGCTCGGGTGTCAAAAAATCGAAGGCAAATAGATTTATGTATTCAAATTTATTATGGATTTCAGGTATATCGAAGTACCCTGAAAATTGTGGATAAAATTTGGTATTAGAATTTTAACCTTACTTTAATATATAGAAGTCCTAACTAATTTTCTTTTTTTTAATTTGATTATCTAATACATTATTGATAAGAAAGATGGTGGGTGGCTACCATTGAATACACCACAAAACGAAGCAGTATTAAATATTAAAAAAAAACTGGTATGCTCATTCTTAGACGAAACAGTTGCTGGATAGAAATTCGTAATCTTCTATTAAAATGACTGGACGAGCTGCCGAAAATATATTCGAATTATTATAGTAAGGTAACTAAAAAGATCTGGAAACGAGTTTTTTTCTTATCAGAATGATCGTAGGACTAGATTATAGTCACTAGAGACTAACATATCGCTCATTTACACAAAAAATGGATTTTTTGAATGTTATTATTATTATTTTGAATATTATTTTCGACAGGCAGAACGGCGCTCCTCAAATAAAATATTGCGCTTGTAGATGAGCCACTTGCGCCTCACACATTGATCTACCACTCATTGCATGGCCTCGGCCTTATGCGGTTAGTTACCAGGCTTCTGTGAACCGGCTCCGAACCGCACTATAGATAACACATATAAAAATGTTTTATTTCATTGAACCTAAATAATTTTAAACTTCAAGCAACTAAATTTTTTAATTCTGTTTTTAGTTTTTGGTGCAAATATTGCATTATTAGAAGAGTCAAGATTATTGGGATTCGGTTGAGTAGAAGTATATATAGTATAATAATAAATTTCAATGGACGTGCACCACCCAATTTTCTTTCGAAATCAGGGTGACGTATGCCAAGTTTCGTAGGAAGCTGTTAAATAGAATCACGTGTAATAAAATATTAAATTTTAATAATATTAAATTTAAATTTTTTTAAAGAGAAGTAACACTCAGGCAATGAATGCTTACTACTATGACTAGGTGTTACCTTCTCTAGGAAAGGGATAGTATAGAGAACATAGTTGGTGAAGGAATAGATAGAAGAAAGCTTCATTATTTTACAATTCTGCTTTTTTCTTTTTTTCTTTTTATAATGCTGTGCTGCAGCGCCTCTGGCGTCAGTGAGACGTATTAAATTTTCCTAGCTGTGCTTAGTAGCCATCTTATTGGTTATTTTACTTTGTCGATGCTACAATGCCGACAAAGGAGGGCGCTTTACATGACCTTTGGTATCCGCTGAAGCCGGTGTAATTCAGTGACCAGTGTCTATGCCTTCATTACTTCAACTTTCCTACAACAACTGATACAAAGGGACACTAATGCATAACAGAAAAATGCATAGTATTGTTATTCAAAGACTGTCTGGAAGCAGGCTCGAACCTATGGCCTTCCGTTTTGGAGTCAAAATGCTAAACTCTTCAGCATGAGATTAGTGAAATTTAAATTATGTGATAATGGCTCCAAATAGAATGTGGAAAGTTTTGTTTAAATCGCTCTACAAACTGCGTAGTTATGAAATAATACACTTAAAAAGGAACATAAGAATCGGGGGACCTTGCAGGCCATACCTGAAACTTCTCGCTAATGTACGGATTTTGGTAAAATTTTCGACATCCGGAGATCGTAGGGAAAACAAGAAATATAAGCTTCATCAGAATAGATTTTTCACAAAACCTTCAAAAGTAACTTATGTCCCTATCACGGTTCTCAACTAAATTCAGTTTGGTCGTCTAAGAGTAGACCAAACTGTGTCTTAGTATTATGAACCACAACTATTTTTTAGTTGAAATTGTCATCGCGTTGCCACTTGAAATCAAGTTTGAAAAAAAAACACAAAGCTTTAGAAAAAGTATCGTTTTTAGCGTTTTAGTTCAAAGAAATCATACCAAATGGACACAAATATATGAAGATTTATCTTATGACGACGAAAACGAAGTCGCAATTGTAGATGTGCCACGTATCAGAAGAAAAATTCGTGATGATTCCAACCCTCTTGAACTACCCAATGCAAGGTAAGGAATAATCAAAATAGGAAACCAATTCTTTAAAAAATAATTTCTGAAGGTTACTCCGGCAGAGCAAAGGAACGTTTCGTTATTTGTTGGATCACCTGAAACCATATTTAAAGAAATTTTTGTATGTGCCCGCTATACCACCGATACTGAAATTGTTAAAAAAAAATCGTTATTAAGCATAACAAATATTTCTAATTACGATTTTTCCACTTTTTCTGCTTTTTATATCGCACCAACCTGTAACTAGAAAAATCCAACCACAGACCCAACTACTAAAAAGCAGTTGTGTATACTCAGCGCTTCTCTCGACCAAACTTACGTAGAGTTGTAAATGACAGTACCAAAACACATCAAAAGTCAATTGTTAATTTAGTGGAGAATGGCAATGCAAATTTATCAATTCCAACCAAACTATTTTAAAAGTTGAAAACCGTGATACGGGCATTATACAAAATTTACTTCACTATACGTAGGTCAGAAATGTGTAATTCTGATTTCTTCCTAAGTTTGCTCACGAACTCCTCTATTTCTTATCTCTTTACTTGATCGAAGCGAAAAATTCTAAATTGTTAAACTACTCTCATTTCTATTCGATTATGTAATAAAAGCTCTTTTAAAATATTTATATGTATGTACATATACATATGTATATGCAAATTCAAATTCACTTACATGATGAATTGACATTCGGTAAAACGGTCAAGGTCATAGATAAATTCGCAATTGCATAAGCATGATGCAAATCATTCACAAATTCCGTAAACTGTTTCTTATGAGTTTCGGCCTCCGTATCCACAATGTAATTGCCCGTAAAAAGCTTTTTGATTTTTTTCACAAACCTACCGATTGCTGAATGAACTTTGCGCGGTTTATTGCGTGGAAATTGAAATGCCAAGTCCAAACCATCAAAACTATTCATCTTGAGTAAATTAATTGAAGATTGTATAAAATTTTGATATATTGGTTTACCACCCTCTAGAAAATGTATGTATTTATTATTATCTGTTGCATTCAGATCTTTGTCACCACCCAAACTCAAATAAACTCGTAAATGCGGATGATTAGCTTTCAAGGCAGTTATTTGACGATAATGAAACATATCTCTATCCACATTTAGACTAGATATCTCATAATGACCACGGGTAAGGCCGGAATAGCCGTAAATGAGATGACTGCAGAACTGCAAAGCGTTATCCAAATCGGACAGTGATAATTGGGCGAAACCTGCAAAAGACATCAATATCAATTGTTTTTTTTCAAATATAATTTATGCTCATTTACCTGCCCTTGTAGAACTTTCCGAGTCATAATAGCATACAATTCTTCTATTTATGTGCTGACCCAACACAAGTTGTGACAAACACAAAGCTGTTAAAAAACTTATAAATATGTTTTGCATTTTTTATATACTTTTTTTTTCTAATTTACAATATTGATTTATTTTTGTTTTGCTCTAAGTGAGTTTTAAACAGCTACTGAGATTTGCTGAAAGCTTTGATTTTCAGCTAAGAAATATGATTCAATCTGAAACGAGTTTCGTTTCTTATCAATTTGTAGGTTGTTTGTTTATTATTATTTTTTTTTGCCTGTGTAATATTTTGTTTATTTTATTTAGTTATTTAATGATTTCAGCGAAATAAATCTAATTTTCCCAGCGAAGCATTAGACAAATATATTGAAATATGTAGCTGCACGCTGCTCCAACGAAACCAGTCATGTGCTTTTTCATATTTTTTTAGGAGAGAACAAATAAAGTTTTATTTCAAAACTTTTTCAACTACATGCCAATTTAATTTAAATTTTAACTGCGTGCTACAAAAAAGGAAGACTTACTGCCAGTTTATAGAAGCCATGTAAAAATTTTCGCCTGTCTATTTATATTGAAAACAAAAACAAAGCACTCAAGATTTGTTTTTGTTTTCAATATAAAAAGGCAAGTGAGAATTTTTACATGGCTTCTATAAACTGGCAGTTAAAATCAAGGGCGAATCAATAAGTCCGTGACTTTTGAAACACAGTTTTTTTTTTTTGAAAACAAAAATTTATTTTCCAACATAATCTTCTTTTAACTCAGTACACTTAGTCCAACGTTTCTCCAGTTTTTGTATCCCTTCCCTTCTAGATCATTAAAATAGGCAAAAATTTCATCGTTGAAGCTGAATCTCTTTCTACCGACCCATTTCTTTAGGTTTGAAAATAAGAAATAGTCACTAGGGGCTAAGTCCGGAGAATATGGCGGATTGGGTACCAATTCCTAGCCCCATTCCTAGAGTTTTGCAATTGAGACTGCACACGTGAGCACTCGTGCATTATCTTTTCTTGGCCATATGGGGTCGTTTTCTTTTTAAATCCCCATGAAATCGGTATAATAAGTTGGCATAATATTCGCCGTTTATTGTTTTTCGCTTTTGAAAGTAATCGATGTGGATTATCCCGCGTGCATCCCAAAACCTGTTGCCATCACCTTATTGGCCGACAAACTCACCTTGGCCTTCTTCGGAGCAGGTTTAGACTGCTGCTTGGTCTTCGGAGTACAATAATGGTTCCATGTTTCATCTACAGTTACAAACTGCCGCAAAAACTCATTCTGATTGTAGTTGAACAACTCCAAACAATTCTTTGAAGTTGTCACACGTTTACGTTTATGGTCAGTTGAGAGCAAACGCGGCACCCATCTTGTAGACAACTTTCTTAAACCCAGCTGATCATTTAAAATCTAAACCATACTGCCATATGAAATGCCTATGCCATCAACAATCTCACGCAGTTTTACGCTTCGATCGGCCAATACCATATCATGGATTTTTGCAACATTTTCTGGTGTACTGACCTCAATTGCCCGTCCAGAACGTTCAGCGTTATTTGTAATTGTGCGACCACAAAGAAAGTCAGTAAACCAATTTTTTACGATTTAAATTGATGGTGCAGAGTCCCCATAGTATTTTTCGAATTTTTCTTTGTTTGAGTGACGGGTTTTTTTTCGCAAAAAATAATGTTTAATGAGCACACGAAATTCACTTTTTTCCATTTTCTTCTCAAAAGGCGAGGTAGTCTGTTATCAACGGCTGCCAAACACAAACTAAATGACACAGCTTGATCAAATTTAGAAAGTAGTCAACTGTCAGTTGACTCTTGACAGGAGCAGTGTTGCCATTTCAATCAAGAGGCGGGTAATTCAAAAAGACACTGAGTTAATGATCCACCCTCGAATATAAATACAAGAAAAAAAATAATAATAGTTTTTTATTGGGCTTAAGTTCAGTATTATTATGATATTACGTCGAATAAGTAGAAATAATCAATGTGATGATCTTACATATTATTTTTCATTAAAAATTCATGCTAAATAGCTGATGTTAATAACAAGCTCTAACCAAGTAAACAGGCAAGAGTCCTGCGTGGCTGCACAGCATTTCCTTCACCTAAAATGTCTAGTTTAATTTATCTTCTCTTCTTTACAAAATCACATTAATTAATAAAAATATTTCATTCAATAAAAAAGAAACAAAAAATACTGAACTTAAGCCCGATTTAGAAATTCATACTGATTAAAATAAATCAAAAATATAATTTTGTTGAGGCAATCACTTAATTTAAAAAAAATTCTGTGTAGGAGGCAAAAAAAAACTTTAAAGAAAAAGTCACTGCGCTATAACTTCCTATAAAATCGCGCAATATAGTTGAGATTTTGCCAAGGGGTTCAATACTACTATGAAGATTACAAGGCTGTTATCAAATTAAAACTTCGACTAAAGCACTTTTTCCTTTTTGCCGCAGATATACAAAATTGCGTGAACTTAATATCGCATAATCTTGCTGGGTTGTCTTCAATATTTAAAAACAAAAATCTTATTCAAAAGTGTCATCTAATATTTTGTGGAGTTCTTAGTAATAAGTGCAATATATTTTTTGTTTTATTTTACATACAAATGTATGTATGTACGAGTATGTACGTTTTGCTATTAATTTTAATTTTTGGAATTTATTACATGAATCACTAGTGCCACGTTTTATAATAATTAAATGAGTGACTACAGAAGATGTCTTATCTGTTTTAATTGTGCTGATTAGAGATCTAGCTTAAACATAAATTATTATAAAATATACATGTGACAAATTTTCAACTGAAATATTATGAAGCTTTGAAAAATAGAACTTGTAATTTGACATTTACACTCTGATAATAATCGTGTGTGTAGATTTTGAGGCTCTGAAAAAAATAAAAAACAACAAGTTTTAACAACCGGAACTTTTTATTTAAAATTATTTCCGAGAAATATAAGAACGTAAATACACAGAAATTTTTTTTCCCCAATTAACACATATAATTGAAAACATAAAAAATACTATTAATCAATTAAAAATTTAATTGATTCTATTAAACTTTTGTTTAAAAATTTAATTGCTCACAGTTCAATTAAAAATCTAATTGACTCAATTACACTTTCTTTAAAAAATTTATTGCTTACAAGTTCAATTAAAAATTTAGTTGAGTCTATTAAACTTACAGCCAAACCCACGATATCGAACGTTGTCGTTCGCAATGATTTTTAACGACAAACAGCTGATTTGGGACCCACTAAACTTGTGCAGCACGACAAGTCGATCGACAATTAATGCGAACGATGACGTAACCATTTTCATACAAACATGGTTCCCACTATGAAAATTCAAACGACAACAAATGTCAAAATCAGTCACTTGGTTTGTGCTTGTCGACAAAGCAAAAAAGTACACATAAAAACCAAATTTTTAAACAAATTTACATTTATGAAAATCAAAAATAAAAATGTTAACTTTTTTGCGTTTATTTTATTTATTTAACTCACAAACATGCATTCTTGTCACATAATTCTTTTTGAATTACATACATACATACATATGTATGAATGTGTATACGTGCAATTTATCTAACCAATTCTTCTAAAACACTCTCAATTAGGCACATTACTCTTTCCACTTCAATAGATTGCTTGTCCCATTGGTGCTACTCCCGTCCATTCTTCATTACAATCCACTTGCATTGTTTTAGGAGTATCTACACATTTCAACTGATACGTATACATATTTATTTATATTTCACACACAAATTTTTGAAAATAACTTTTTAATTTTTTTGTATTGTCTTATGTTTATTATTGTTTTTATTTTTATATGTAGAAACTTTAAGTAGCATAGAGTTGCATTTTTTATGGAATACTTTTCACATTTCAGCGCTTTTTATTTGTAAAGTAGCGTTTTATTTGTGAAATTTTTGATGTGGCAATATGCTAATTTTACAATGAGTAAATGTATTACAATTTGAAATTTATTTGCTGGTTGTTCAGCGTTGTCTATATGCATTTCATTGTTGCTGTAACAAATCATCAGTAGACTTCAACCACACATTTTGAGTAGTCACAAACCTCTTATCTTATGCACAGACTTTCAAGAACTATTTGAGAATTCATAATTTCTTAAATGTAAATGTATTACGTTAATAACGTAAAGCCTGACGACCGACAAGTCGATAGTTAGTGGGTCGCTCAAACGACCTATAATGAGTGACTTGTCGTTAGTCGATCGAGTTGTCGATCGACATCGTGGGTTAGGCTGTTAATACTACTTATTAACTTGACTGCACCCTGTCAAAAATACTTGTGTGGCAACACTCTTTTCTTGAATAGCTGTTCTCTACATACATATGTACTTCTTACATATACAATTAGAGTTGAAAAAAGTCAGTCAACGTAGTAAAGTAAGTACCAGTTCACACACTTGAACTTTTGTTGATCCAGACAGTTTAACATAATAACTCTAGTTAACAAATGTTAAACTTAAATTGCAATTAAGTATTCGTTTATAATTATATTATAAACAGTGAGTTAATTTATTTGCGAATATTTTTATTTGCAAATAGTGCATGTATAAACAAACGTAGCAATTTATGAGTATATAATTACATAACTCTCATAGTTATACTTGCAATACAATTTTTAAATCCGTTAAAAGTGATGTAAAAAACTTTGTATTAAACACCCATAAATTTCATAAAGAAAATTTAAAAGATTATGAATGAGGATAATTTCTTTTTTCGTTGTTGACAGCATCCAACGAAAATGCGCTTTATACTCTTTTCACACAAAATGATTTGTTTAGGCTAAAATGCAAAGTATTCACTTAACTAATAAATATGGTTTAACCAGTGAAATTGATAAGAAAAATCTTTAGTTGAACCACGGGCGTTAGTAATTGTTACGGATAAAGAAATTATACATCTATAAAAAGAGCAAATTCATAACGATTTCAGCATATAAACATACATACTAGCATTTATCTATGCATCTACATATACATACATATATGGGCATTTCCAGGGTAACGAACGTTACTGTCGTACGTCTTAAATGGGGAAGAAAAGCTAAAGCAAAAATGTTATTCTGTTCATTTTGTCATTTTTGAACAGCATTGAGGTGGTTTTGTATTTTTTTGTATGTAGTGGTAAATCTGTATTTTTGAATAAATAGATTTCTAAGATATTAGCAAAAAAAAAGTGATACGAACGTCACCAAAAAAGAAAGTGGTGTTGATTCGCATTTATGAGAATGCAAAACTCTGCGAAATGAATCACGGTTTCTCTAAATCACAAAACTTAAATTGATCTGTACTAATTTCGCCTTGCGTCAGTGCTTGTTGCGTTGAAATTATTTTATAAGTGTTTTGTATACAAGCAATAGTGGATACGTAACGTTACATTCGTTACATGACATATTTTTCCATAGTAATGTATTTGAGTAAAATATAAAATATGTTATGTAATTATATATTTAATATAAATAACAATGCAGTTCATGATATTATGTATCTATAGTCTTCTAAAATGCTAAAGGGCTTATCATCATTTCTAAAAAAAATTCAGCAAGTGATACATACATATTAAATTTAATTGACCTAGAGTGAATTTAAATCAGGAATAATTTCTGTTCTTATTGAATGAAAAAAATTAAAATTAAATTCGTCTATGTTCTGGCTTCCACATCGCTTTTACATGTTTTTTTTTTGTGAGTTCTGAAAAAACACATGCTAAGTCTATTCAAATTGTTCTAACATCCAAATTAAAAAAAAAAAACAAATTTGGAAATGGACGATTTGAAATTTTTAAATTTTTTCGTTTTCACTTTTCAGCAAAAAAAATACTTGTATTCCTTTCACTTTTTAACAGTTCAAATTGTTTTCTTCCAAATTTGGATGCTAGAACACATACTATTAATTCCTATTTTTTAAATTTCAACTTAAAGAGATGTAGCATGTGTTTTAACATCCGAACTCATAAGAAAACATGTAAAGAATTTTAAAAATTGGCTTGTTTTTATGGTGAAGCAGTTGTCTATATGCATTTCGTTCCCGCTTGTGGAACTCGTCAGTAGACTTCAAGCCAAAAAATTTTTGAATTTAGCTAACAAACTCCGTATGTTTATAATAAAACTCTTAATACTATATTGAGAATCACAATATACATAATAAGTTTTTTAAACCGTAAACAAAAATCTTTACAAAACAAGCATCTTTATTCAACTGTGCATCTATTTTATTTTCCACCTTATTATGTTTTTAAACAGCATAGTTTCTCTTCACTACAACTGAGATGGCGTATAATTACATTGCAATCAAATTATTCGAAGGGTTTTTATGATACTATCGGTGAAGCAAAGCTTTTTAATAACATTTAAATTTCTGGTCATGGTTTACTTTTTGCTGGAAATGCCCATATACTATTCTAAAAAATTTAATTGTATTGCAAGCAGTGATGCCAATTTAGCCATTTTCTGGCTAAATTTAACCATTTTTCATCCCATTTAGCCGGAAGAAAACTGAGTTTAGCTACTAGCTATTTTTTTAGCCATTTTTATTTTAATCTAGCTATTTTTTAGCTATTTTTCCAAACATGAAATTTGTTTGTGATTTTTCACAAAAAATTTAAACTCGGAACATGGGAACATTAATTAACTACCAAAAAACACAACAGAGTAATATGTTATTGTTTCCGCATTAATATCTATAAATCCCGGTTCAAACTTGCCATTTTTGTTGCAGCAGTCTAAAAGCGCTTATATGAAAGAGATGGCTCAATTGGTAGCTATAAGATTTGCTACTGCATTCTTATAATCGTTGCAAGGTATTGTTACGTTTTTCTCTGTATAAAAACGCTTTTCCGTAGATCCGAAGATTTGAAAATGAATACAAGAGCCGAGTGTAATAATTAGGGTTAAGAATGATACAAGTTTTATTTACAAATACACTTAAACTAAATTAATCAAGAGCTTATATAAACTAATACAGCTTAAACCAATAAATTACACACAAATATTCACAACAAAGACCTACACAGGTCTATTCGCTGCGCTGTTCCCTTTACTCCAATCGACACGATAGACTCCACACTAATCTCAATTCCACGACAGACTTTGCTGTCACTATAGACTGTCCTATAGTTTCTCCTTTACTCCAACTCACGAGTAAAGCACAGACTGCTCTTAACTATCAACTCACCACTGTATCGCAGACTATTATTAATTCTCAACTTAATTATCAACTGACTTGTTCACTCGCAACTGATTGACTTGTTCGCAACTGCAACTCGTTCACAACACAACTATAACTGACTCGCAACTAACTCGTAACTAACTAACTCATTGAATGCGTCACCTCTTTTTATATTTCACATAAATTCCACTAGAAGTTTCAAGCAATGTCTAGACGATCATTATCATCTTATATGCTGCCTAATTAAGTTCATGTGGTAACTATGTACATACATGTGTATATGCATACGTGTGTACATCATTAACTAAGCAATACACGGTGGTTGTTTATCTTTTGCTTTTCGTTTGAATTGGCATGTATGTATGTGTGTAAATATGTGAATCTTCTTAATAAGCAGACGCTTTTTGTTGTTGCTTTTGCTTGTTTATGTTTAATTAAGCTTCGCATGCTTATTTAGTTGTTTTCTACTATTCTAGATTATTCGTTACATTGACCCTGTAGGAATATGTTCGCGTAACACTTACATTAACTCTGTTGGAATATTTTTGTGTAATGCTGCTTAACATTGTTGACGGCTATTTTCGTAACAGTATTTATAAGTTGTCGGGTCTACAGTGAAACCTCTCATAACGGACACCTCCTAAAACCGGGCACCTCTAATAACCGGACAATTTTTGTAGATCGAACACGTTCATTAGTTTTTCCATACAAAATGCACTCCCATAACCGCACACTCTCATAAAAGCACAGAAGCGGTGAAACACGTCAACAAGAGTTGCATTTAAATAGTAGGTCTTTCTTTATTCAACTCTGATTCATATTTATATTAGTGTCAATGATATTGCTGGTTCCGTGGTTAACGCATATGTAAATACTGATTCGTTGGAGACGCAAAGAAATTGCTGTTTATATGAAGAAGTTATTTGCTTAGCTGGTGTCCCAAAATGGCAGTGAAAAAATTGTTTTTATCAATTACAGAAAAAAAAATTTTATTTTAAACGAGTTTGAAAAAGGAAAATATTCGGTGCATGAACTTGTGAAGATATAAAGTTTCTTGTGTATTTTAACAATTCATATTGCTACATTTCTTATACAAACTGCCTTTTCAAAGCATTTTTCTAGAGACGACTTTGTTGTATTCCAACAAATAAAATCATTGAAAGTCATTTGAAACCCAACAGCTGAAATTATACCAATCTAATTTGAAAAAGTCTACTCTTAAAATAATTTTTCAACTACAATGAAATCCAAAAAATGTGTAACTCTCTCATAAGCGGACACCTCTAATAAACAGACAAAAACAGGGCGACCGTGAGTGTCCGGTTATGAGAGGTTTCACTGTAATTGGTGGTTTGTGATATCAATCAAACAAGGGTCATATTTGTTTTACACGATTGAAAATATCAAGAAAAATAAAAGTTTAAATAAAAGTTTAAAAAATAGAAAGTTAATAAAAAGTATAAACAAAAATTTCGCAAGGAATGGATTAGTATCCCAAAAATTTAAAGATTTAATAAATGAATAGAAGGCGTAATGCAAGTATTGTAAGTTTGCACTATATGCGCAGTTTTTTTTTTTTATTACCTGAAGAAAAATTATTTTATTTATTACTTCAATTTATTGTTTTTATTTACTTTAAAAAAGTTCCCGATTTGCCTTAAAAAAACA
This sequence comes from Tachina grossa, assembly GCA_949987645.1. Classification (NCBI taxonomy): domain Eukaryota; kingdom Metazoa; phylum Arthropoda; class Insecta; order Diptera; family Tachinidae; genus Tachina; species Tachina grossa. Next base: position 37,096,773 of record OX465275.1, read on the forward strand.
ATATATGAAATACCTTCTTGTTTTTACTAAAGTTCATAATTTTTGCAATCGATTTTGCTTAGCCATTTTTCAGCTAGGTTTTAGCCATTTTTTAGCCATTTTTTTGTCTACATTTAGCCATTTTTGATGGAGGAATTCTGTTATCACTGATTGCAAGTGTGCTTATGTTTATGGAAATTTTGTTTTAATAATTGACTCTCTGTAATACTTATAGTTGGAATATGCTTATAATCATACTATGGATATTTAATCAGACTCGGGATATTTATTCATCATTCGCCACTGTATACATAAAAATGGAAAATATGTGTGTGTGTGTGTGTGTGTGTGTGTGTGTATGTGTGTGTGTGTGTGTGTGTGTGTATGTGTGTGTGTGTGTGGTTATTTAAAAACATGATTAATGTGTGTGTGCAAATAAAACTGGCCTGTATATACGCATGTGTACCCGATTAATAGTCAGAGTATTTTCATACTCATGCATATGATTTTAGATCATACAGTCTATAAATTTTAGTTATAGTTATAGTTGTTTGTTTGTTTTTTTTTAGTTATACGTATTCGGTTTAAAGTTAATGCGCATGTTTGCGTATGAGCGTGTTTTCTATTTTTAGCTGTATGCATTCATAGCTGTTTGACGACCAATATTCAAAGAGTACTGCTGTCATTCTCTGGTTCGAATGGACGTAAAGAAGTTCCGGTTGTGATTCTTTGCGACAATTAATATTTATTGTCTATGCTAGAAAGTTTTCCGGCAAAAAATTTGCATATTTTCCGGGAAAGAAATTCTCGGAAATTTGTGTGGGAATTTCCGGAATTTTTATGTATATTAATAGGGCAAATTTAGTTTCTACACACATATTGCATGATGAGTGTCGCGATGAATGCGATGGTACAATAATAAGACAACAGTAGTATATTTTGCAAATACTTTTATCAATTAAGTTTCGTAAAGATATTAAGATGAAATTTATGTAAAAAAACTATTTTGTATTTATAAAGGTAAATATACTAGTGGCTTATCGTCACTTATATATTGTAAATTCACATAAGAATTGAAGTTGCTCATTAATAACTTATTTGTACCATTATTAAATTAAATTTTATACTCTTTATATCAGAAAAATAAAACTTTCAACTACATGCAAATTCTCTGCAAAAAAAATTATATTTCTTTAATGTAAAATATTTGTACCTACAAAGTACATATGTACATAATATGTATCTTTTAAATGTATGAAAACAATACAGTGAGAAAATGTGCTTGGGGAAGGAAAAACACTCACATGCAAGTGCTTAAACTTTTATATTTATCAATGTGTCTGCATGTAACATTAGGGAGGATGACTTTTATGAATAATAGCAAGTAATCAATGTAGTTTTAAATTACAGGAACTGCTAGTTGTTTTTTAGATAAGATAATACAAGAAATATTGTAACATGCAATAGTTTTTCTTATAAGTTTTAGTTAATATGTATTTGAAACTTGGCTGGGCAGATCGAAACAACAACATTACTTATATCGATTTTGGTAGCAACCACAGCTACTACACATGCTCTGCTGTGATAACTCGCAAAGGCTGTGATTTGGCGATGATAAAGCTGGGATCACACGATTGCCACAATGTACCAATTTTCGTCGGCTCACTGCAATAATGTCATAAGTAATAAGCCAAAATGTCATTATTACTTAATTAATTCTTTAATAAGTCTATATGGCTTTATTAATAATGCAATTTGGTGCAGTTATTATATTTCAATTAGTTGAGAAATAAATCAAATTTATCTTGTTACTTATGAATTTATTTCAGTGAGCCGACGAAAATTGGTACATTGTTCCAATCGTGTAATCCACTATTAAGAAATATATACATGTCCCAGTTGGCCATGTCTTTAAGACATCTTAAACGATGGGTACAAGATAATAGAAAATCGTAGAATCGTTGACGAAATTTTCGAACAAATTGCCACGAAATCTTGCACTACCACACAAGTGACAATGTCCAACACCAAATCGATTGTCGTTCACAAAATTATAGTGTGAGTTCTTGAGCGACAAAGTCACTCAACAGAACAGACTTAAATTAATATATTTAACACACAAATTTAATTTTTTTTAAAATTGTTTTTCCGCTTCATTTAAATTATTGGCTGACCCAACTAGGATTCGAACTGAGGATTCATGTTTATAAGTTTTTCATCAGAAAAGTCAAAAGTATTTAATTGAGGACAACATGCAAGATATTATCACTCAGATTGCCGTGCAAAAGACATTTGAGTTCATTCAATATATTGTGCTGAATACTCATACGAACAGGCAATCTTATTGTACAATATCAATTATTGTACAATAATATTGTAAATGCATGAATATCCTTAAGCCTCGTTGTAGTTTCCGAGTTACACCATCGTTCATCATTCATTGCTGTTGCAATAGTGTCTGTATTACGTCCCTTTTCACAATGTATGATTAAGAGTTAACGTGAACTTTAACTGATAGTTCTTCATGCAAAACTTGCCGTTAAATTCCCTGTTAGCCACTGCTTAGACCGAAGTTCCACTCCGAAATACTTCCTTCGATTTGCCTTTGAACGCAGGGCAATTCAAGGTAATGCTACATCTTTACCAGGAGGCACGTAGCAAAGCTACTTCCTCCAATAAATATGTGCTTATTTCTTTTTCTATTATTTCACGGACAGGCAGTAAGCAACAAATAAGTTTTATTGCTAACTAAAGGTAATGCTTGAAATACCCAAACAAGAGTATAAAGGATTCTCATGCCCCTCTCTTCAAAGGGATAACCTTACAGGAATGATAATATGATAACAATTTTTAAAGTAAATGATAAAATAAAATGCAGAATAAAATACGCCGGAGCATTAAATAATATCTACGAATCCCCCAATTGTGGATAAATTACTTAACCAAGAAAACACTAAGTACTGATATCGTGCTGACCCATTAGCTTTCGCACAGCCAACAACAAACAAATTAATTAATTTTTTTTTAATTTTTACTCACAAAAGCAGGACCACCCTAATATAAACACACAGTTTATGTGCATATAGACATGCGCTAGTGCCACAGCATGCATTTGTGAGCGTGTGTTTTTTGTAAAATGGTGACATCTTGTTTGAACAATAACAATTGCTGTATTTTCTAAAGTTTCTCTTGTTCAAATTTAATTTTGTTCTTTTCTCATGTGTTGTAACTTTTCTTTCGGTGCCTTTTTATGCCCCAGAATATGATCACGAACGCTTTAAACAATACACTTTTGTTTGCATAAGCATTTCAAACTTTTTGGTGTTATTTTTTATATAATTTTTTAACAATACAAGGAGTGTCGTTATTATATTTTTGCTTATGCAACCTGTTACCGAACAATGTGACGGTATCAAACACATTATTTTTGTCTTTTTCTTATTCATATGTTTGCTTAACGCTCAAGTTAAATTGTATTTGACGATTAATAGCCACGTTAATATGTTGATGAAAGGCGGAAAATTTAAATCGAACAGGTACACCGAAATTAATAGATTTTAGAAAATTCCCATATTTTTCGACGTATTTGTAATAAAAAAAAACTGTGCTATTCACATGAAATGTTTTGAAAGTATCCAATTAACCCAAAAACAATTCCGGGATTCAAACGGTATTATTAAGTTATCTTCATTTAGTATTTTGAATCATTTTGATATATGTAATTTATTTTAATATTTTTTTTTTGTTTTTAATTTTTCTTTCAAACCAAAATTTTAAAACATTATGAGGCTATGACAGTTAAGACTACAGTTTGAATCCCCCAAATATGTTACAAACAATACTGTTGCAATAGATTAGGTTATGTTCGGATTTTATATTACACTTATGACGTTGTGCGCACTAAAAAATATGTGGGAGTTCTTAATAAAGAAACTGAAAACCCATCAAACTTGGTAAGGTAAAGACCATACTTTCCTCAATATGGTTGATTGGTTGGTTTACGTGGATGCCTTCTTCACGTAGGCATTCAAGTAGAATCCAGATGATTCCTTTTTGAAAGGACCACTCCCCTCGCCTATGTGAACCTGTATAGAATCGTATCTAATTACTCGGATATCGAACCCGTTGTTTTGAAATATCTGATGAGGTCACTCAACCTAATATCAGATAAATTTGAAAATCATCTAGTATATGACTACCTAAAAACTTGTGGCTCAAGAGTGAAAAGTGAAAGATTGTCTCTTCTTTGATTTATTCTCGGCAGAACATGCTCCGTCATGACTGCAACGACCCTCGAGACATCACTAAGGTTCCTACTTGGTAACTGTATTGAGCGCCCATGATTGTAGCAAGGCCAAATTTTCTTAGCAACATTGCACGTGACTATATTGCGCCATTTGCATTCAGCCTTATAGAGATAATTTTTAAAGATGCAGTTTCTAATAACGGGTGTTTTTTTTAGAGGTATAGAACTTCGAATTGAAATAAAACACAAGAAAATCGTTTTAATATCCATCAATTTGGCTTTATTGGAAGGATAATTTTATGCCATTAATGTTTAAATATGATTTCGGGCATGTGGCCGCCGCGGCTGGCTCGAATAAAGCCAATTCTACAGGTCCAATTTTCAACCACTTTTTCGAGCATATGGGGCCGTATGTTGGCAATAACGCCACGAATGTTGGCTTCCAAGTCCCCTAACGTTTCTGGTTTGTTGGCGTAGACGAGCGACTTCACATATCCCCAAAGAAAATAATCCAATGGTGTCAAATCACACGATCTTGGTGGCCAATTGACAGGTCCATTCCGCGAAATTATGCACTCATCGAATGCTTCCTTCAATAAATCGATTGTGACGTGCGCTGTGTGGCATGTAGCGCCGTCTTGTTGGAACCACAACTCATCCACATTCATGCCATCCAATTCGGGAACAAAATAGTCGGTTATCATGGCTCTATACCGGTCTCCATTAATGGTAACTGACTCTCCAGCATTATTTCGGAAGAAGTATGGCCCAATGACTCCACCAGCCCATAGAGCACACCAAACAGTCAGTTTTTGTGGATGTAATGGCGTCTCAAGGGTCTCATGTGGATTCTCTTCACTCCAAATGCGGCAATTTTGCTTGTTGACGTAGCCATTCAACCAAAAATGAGCCTCATCACTGAACAAAATTTTGCGATGAAAATCAGCATCGAGATCAATCTCATTTTCGGCCCATACACCAAAATCACGACGCATTGCATGGTCTCGCGGCTTTAATTCTTGCACAAGCTGGATCTTGTAAGGTCGCAAGCCAAGATCTTTGCGCAAAATCTTCCATAAAGTTGATGGACAAAGCTCCAATTGCTGTGCACGGTGGCGAATCGATTCATTCGGGTCCTCTTCAACACTTTGCTCTACAGCGGCAATTGTTTCTTCGGTACGCACTGTTCGACGTCTCTGCGGATGCGTATTATCACATAGAGTAAACGTAGTGCGAAAACGATCCATGGTTAACCGAATTAATTGCTCTGATGGACGATTATGTCGACCATAAAATGGACGGAGCTTGCGGTAAACTTCGCGAACTGAACCATTATTTTCGTAATAAATTTGCACGATTTGCAAGCGTTGTTCTTTTGTCAACCTGTTCATGATGAAATGGCAAACCAAACTAAATATTAATCACTTGACAGCTGACAAAATGGCCGCCAGTTCTATACCTCAATAAAAAACACCCTTTAGTACCAAACGATATGGGTACCAACTCGGCGTTGCTGGCATTCATATCAGAGCTAGATCCTCCGCCCGTTCGTTCCCTGAAAAATTGATATGTGATGGAACCTAGATGAGGGTGAGGTTTGCTCAATATATTTTCTTAAGTTCTGTTCATCCAATCTGAATTTGTGAGATATTCTATATCTGGTAAATAACTTTTTCATCTAGAAGAAATATTCCGTCATTAAGGAATACCGCTTATTATTAGCTTCGCATAGTCGCCCCTTTCTAATAATTTTTCTCTGATGTTGTAGGATTTGCCTGCATACTATTTTCCATGTATTGAACACTTTCCTCGTACAGATTCATTTGCTGGCTTTAAGTTGCAAGAAGGTCACAGACAGCGCCTTCTTGTTGAAAATGAGCAATCAGATGATTTATTATTGCCTATTCTTACAATGAAAACAAACGGCGATAAGATCTTTGCCATAAAACAATAGACCGAGGGCTTTCAAAATGAAAAACCTCAGTTCCAATTCATTTACAATTTCTAAAAATTAAAATAAATATAAATTACAATAATGCAGTTGAAGATAACATAAGGCCCCTTCATTGCGTTTCGGAGTTGAGGGTGCCGTTTGCTAAAGTAGTTAGCACGTGAACTACAAAACCGAAGGTCCTGGGTTCGAACCCGGTCACCGACAATCATTAAATAATAACACCATCCATTTTTCTGATGTGCATTGGTGTCCCTTTGTATTAGTTGTGTAGGAAAGTTCAATTGATGAAGGCACTGGTTACTGAACTACATCGGCTTCAGTGAATACTAATGCTAATGTAACATCAGAGCACCCTCCTTCGTCGGTATTATATACCAGAAGTGAAATAACCAACAAAATAACTACTAAGCACAGCTTTAAATATTTAATACACCTCATTGACACCAGAGGCGCTGCAACACGGCATTATTAAAAACGTGCAAAAAGCAGAGTTGTAAAATAACGAAGCTTTCCTTTATCTCTTCCTTCCCTTTCCTAAAGAAGGTAACACACCTAGTAAGAGTAGTATACATTCATTGCCTGAGTGTTACTTCTTTTTTAAAGAAGATAAATAAAAATGTAAATTTGATAATTTCGCAATAAACACCCAAAAAATGTTAAATTCGGTAACGGGGTAGAATAATATTTGCTTTTAATTTGGTTTGCTGTTTCTTTTAAAGTTATTACGATTTTCCGCAAAGTGGGAAGGAGGGTCACTTATGTACATATGTATGTATGTACTTTTATATGTATGTATGTATGTACTCGTATATTTGCTCATTTGAGTTTTTCTTAGTGTGATTTATAATTAAGTTTGCTTTGATTGATTGATAAGTTAATTCAATTTAACTTGTGGTTAGTAAAACAATTGCAATAACACTGCTGCTGCTGTTTGTCAAAAAGGTCACTGCCTCTTTTTTATTTAATTTTATCACATGTTGGGTTTGATTATAAAATTTTTTCAAAATAGTGCCACCGCATTAGTTAAATGTATTCAATAGAGCTATATGTCAAATGAGGCCATCAGTGCAAAAGTGGTGTAACCCACATTTTTTATTTTATTTTTTTTGGTTGCTGTTCTGGTGATAAATACATTCTTTACATTACCGACTATCAATACAAAAGTAGAGTAAGCCACCTTCTGTTGTTGACAAGAAAATGCAACTGAAAAATCGTTTTTGCACAGAACATAATACAACAAAGTAATTAAATAGTTTTAGGTTACACCTTTTTGTGCTGATAGTCGCAAATATGTACTGCATGCAAGATTTAATATGAACTATAGTGATTCTTTCTACAAAATGATGACAAAAGTAGAATATAGTTTTCGGAAATAAAATTTGCTTTGCAGTATAAGGTAAAAATCAACAGTTAAAATGCTTCAACTACACAGAAAAAACTAAATTTCGTTTTCAGTAACCAAATTCATTGAATTAGTAAATTGTTTGTGTGAATGCGGACCACAAAGAAATTTGTAGATTCTGATAACAATTTTGTAAAAATTTAACTAAAAAAAATTTATATTTTTAGTTAACTTATTATGGCATTAGAAAAAAAAGTTAACTGAAACTCAAAATATTTTTAGTCAAATTTATTACTAGGAACAGAAAAACATTTTTGCAGATTTTTTTTTAATTATTCAGAATTTTTTTTTTATAATTTACAAACACATTCACGAAAGTATTATCAGAAAATAAATTAACTGAATCAATGAATATTCTTACCAATTAAAAAAAAAATTAGTAAAAGTTTTATTAGAAAAAAATAACTGAATCAAATAAAAGGTTCAACTATTTTTTTTTACTTTCAAAAATTGGCATGTTTTTATGGTTAAGCATTTCATTCCCGCTTTTGGAACTCGTCAGTAGACTTCAACCCAAAAATTTTTTGAATTTAGCTAACAAACTCCGTATGTTTATAGTAAGACTCTTAATACTATATTGAGAATCACAATATACAAACATAATAAGTTTGAAAACCGCAAACAAAAATCTTAAAAAATAATAAAATGTTTTTTATGTCTATAAAATAATTTAGAAAATTAATTAATTAAAAGAAAAATTAAGATGAAAACCTAATTATTTTTTAAAAAATTTTACTAAGTTTATTTATCTTAAAATCAATAATATTTATTAAATTTTTTTAATTTTTACTAAAATAAAATATTTATTTAAATTTTTAAAAAAAAATTTTTTTTTAATAAAATTTTAGAAAAAATTAAAAAAAAAATCAGACAAATTGTTTTTACAGTATATAGAAATAAATTTAACTGAAAAAATTAAAAAAAAAATCAGACAAATTTTTTTACAGTATATAAAAATAAATTTAACTGAAAATAACAAATTTAAATATAAAAAAAATAAATCTAAAAATTTGTTTTACAAATTTTACTTTATATAGATCATTTTCTTTCTATACAGTTTTTTTTACATAAAATAAAATTGAAACTAATAATTTACTGGAACAGTAAAAAATATTTACTGAAACTTAATTATATTTCAAAACACACGTTTGTTTGAAAATTTTTTGGGAATAATTTTTTCTGTGTACATAAATATATAGGCCTAAGTGTGCTTTCTTGTAGCCTGGAAAAAATTTGCGATTTAGGGGAAAGTATCCTAAAGATCAGAAATCCCAGTTTTTAATTTTTACTAAATTTAGGTAACGATCTGAAATTAAAAAACTTATTTAGAAAAAAAAGGTGTCACATTGTATTTTAATTATTTGTGTTTATGCTATTAACACTACTGTGCTGCGCAACACATGTGTCTTAACATGAAAAAAACTTGTTTTGGGATGCCCACATACTGTTTTTTATTTATACATCTAGACATACATATGCATATATGTATAATTTTTTTTTTACTTTGTCGAAACTTTCTGTACATAAATATTCACCCAATTTGCTTAAGGAAAATGTTTTACATTTTGTGGCAGGATTGCTCTTGTTAAAATTTTGGCCAAATTTTCTTTTGATGATGTTGTAGGAATGTTTTACATATTAAATGGCTTCTACCTTTATCTATTGTTGTCAAAGTTCATAACAATGACCGAAAAGTCACGACATTGTGTTGTCTAGGGGTCAGATAACGAAAACAAAGGAAGGCAAAAATTTTAAGGTCTGTTTTAAATTTTTTTCTATTGCATACAAGAATTTGAAATACAAGTATGTACATACATATGTGATGGAAGCCGATGGATTTAAAAAATATTTTTTGTAAATGTTGTGATGAATTTCCAATGCTTACGGAGTCAATTTTGAGTCAAAACCATGTTATTGACACCCTAACAGAAGGCCAAGGGGCCTACTATGTAATTGGAAACCAATTCCAATTTGAATTGCAGAGTATAGTGTAAACAGACGTACATACAAATGTAAAGATAAGTAATAAAAATAATATTTCAAGGCACATTCACCAGGTAGTAGCGAATACGCTGCTGAGCAATTTTTTTTTTTTCAAATTAAAGTTGATCGGAAATTTCAAAAATTGTTTACGAAAAAGAAATTAAAAAAAATTAACACTCGTATAAACTCATATTGAGGGCAATCATGAATAAAATTCGCGAGAAATTTTTCCCGGGGAACAACTTTAAGCAATAGCAAGTAATAGGGAAAACAACAAAGATCTAATTCGAAAAGAGAGAAATTTCTTGAGGCATTTTATTGATGATTGCGCTCATTAATTCACAAAAGGTTTAAATTACACTTAAGATATTTTACAGGATAATCAAATTATATTATAAGCTTTACTATATGAAGTCGCCAGTGGCCTTTTGACTTTCGTTAATAAATTCTATATGTTTGGACACATACAAATGCAAATTTTGTGGGTAGATGGAGGATTTTCTTTAACTGCTGTACGTTATGCCTTTTTTGACTTCATATGACGATAAGAGTGCTTTGCTCGGCGGCCTTATAAAAATCCTTTTTTCTAAGAACACACAATTATTTATTTTATTTAATTATATATCGTTAGCTAAAACGGAAAAAGGTGTAACTTACAATAATATAATTTTACAGGAGAAGCAAAAAACTAAAATAAAACTAAATAAACTTATAGTTAAGTCCCCCTGTTTTTTGTTAGCAAAAGCGTCATTTTTGATAGCATAAATGTGCCCTTAATTATTAAAGTGGTCTAGGTCATGCACATTTTTGCTTCGAAATTTGAAATAAATCTTAAAAAAACTTCAACAAATATTTGATGAATATTAAATAAATTTTAATTAATCGATACTAGTACAACTCGCAATTAAAATTTTTCATAGTATAAAAATTATTTTTGAGTTGTTCAAATGTAATCTAATAAATATCTCGACCAAACAAATATATGACTTAGACCACTTTCATAATTAAGGGCACAAATGTAAAATATTGTCTAGACATGTAGTTTAATGGCATTCGTAATAATCAATCAAAAAATCGATTTTTAATATTTTTGTTAGTTACGCCTTTTTGCATTTTAGCTAACGATATACATACCCTGCAGGAAATTGAACTGGCACAATACTAGTCACGTGACCGGTCCCCAAGTGATAGGGACTAGTCCGAGTTCTAACACTTCTTATGAAGCGGACCAGTCACTTTTACATGGGAATGGCCTGGCAATTAACTGTAACAATGAAAACTTATAATTTCTTTTTTTGTTGTTACAAATGAAATTATAATTTATTTTTAAACAGAAAATTTTTTGAGATTCGAACGGACAACGTCGCGCATGACAGGCTTGCTTGATAGGTCCATGTATTCAACCACATCGAACATGTTCAGTGCCGTTTACTACAATATTGCACCGAGTTCAAATTAAATTGGCTCAAAATCAAGACGATATATCACGAAAATGGTGTATATGTAAGCATTTACACGATATGTCTTTTTTTCACCTTACACTTCTCCGTACTTTTGATAACACTCGCATTTTCTCAAGTCATAGGACGAGTACGTTTGGATCAATTGTCACCAAATTTTCTGCAGGGTATATTATGCCAGCTAAGGGGCTATCCAATCATCCCTCCTCTATTCCCTTTCCTAGCGCTTTCTACTAAATTTTTGGTATAATTTATTTACTCCGTAACAAATCTTTACTATTTATGTACGTGTGTATGTGCATATCGCTACCTCAATATAAATATAAAGGCCCTAACTCATTATTTTTTTAAATTGTGTTTTTTTATTTATTTCGATAGAAGAAAATCTAATGTGTCAAAAATGCAAAAATCTCTTATTCTTAAATATTTAGTTTTAGAAAATGTTCAAATGCAACATTTATTTTATTATATTACATATATTTTCTTTGCAGAAGATGTTTCTATAGAAATGGCAAAACTTTCACGACGTGCCCTTGCCTCGTCGTATTCCAATAGTGCTACGATAACGTCTTCTTCTTCTTCCTCTTCTGCATCTACACAATCGTTCTTAACATCAACAACGACATCATCGTCGTCATCATCATCGTTGTCGTCAGCAACTACAACGCCACAGCAGGCGGTATCTTCCGAAGGTCACTTAAATACAAACGGTTTTCGCAATGCAAAAAAATCGACAAGATCAATATCCTCGGGAGCAATACATTTCATTGATACTCCTTTGGGTGGTTATGCGAGTGCCTCAGCTACAGTTACTGCTACGCCATATCCATTACATGATGGTACAGCACACAGCAATGTGTATGCTTATGCAACAACGACTGGGTAAACTGATAAACTCTTTTTTTTCTCTTTATTATCTTCTGCCATTTATTTTAATTGTTCTCTTTTTGTTTCATTATAGACCCAATAAAAATATGCCGTATACTGCCTCACCCCTGCCTCCGGATCATCAGTATAATAGGACTATACAAGAGCAATTATATCAACAAGAACGCGATCGTATACGTAAAGAATTCTTTGATACGTATGATGTTATGACCGGTGTTCGTATAGCCGCTACCTTGGGCGGTTTCTTTGGACTTATGGTGTTCTTGATAGTGTGGAAAAGTCGCAGTAGCTCTAATGAGACTTTAAAAGTCTTAAAGGTTAGAAAGAAAATAAAAACAATAACTCTGATCAGCACTTAAAATATAATTAATAATTATTTTAGGATCCCAAAATGGCTGCTGTTGCTGCTGTTTGCATGCAAGAAGAAGAGGAGAGAGAAATACAAGAAGCCATGGTCGCCACCGGCATGTCCATATATCCAGATGAATATGATGCTATTTTATATAGGCGCCAGAGAATGCTTTCCTTGGGAAATGTCAGTGCTCCCCCCATGCTTAATAGAGGCTTTCGATTTTCTTCGGTGGGCGGCGGCTATAGCAGTCTTCTTGAACCTCCCAGAAGGTTTTCTTTCTCAGCCGCCTCGGGTGCTTTGAGCATAGGTGCGGGCAGTTATGCCGGTAGTAGACGACGTAGTGGCTCTGAAACATCACGCATATTTGGAAATTACCCTATGGGTAGTAGTTTTGGCACAGATGATTATTTTGTCGAAACAGACGATGAATTAGAAAACGGTAACTATCAGCAGCGAGAGACAACAGTTCATCTGGAAGATGACGTGGGGAAACGTTATAAGCGCACGGACTCAGTAAAGAGCAAACAAGGGTTTCTCGAAGTGCCATTAATGGTAAGAGTGGTTAAATTACTAAGAAGTATATATGAAAGGGTGGAAAGACGGCGTTTAATCTGGAAAATATATCTATTATTAAAACTATTTAAATTTTTCATTACTTTGTGTATATGTTTTATGGAACTAATTTATTAATTTTAATGTATAAAAATGGGATTTTTCCAGGCTAAACATTTGCTTGTTTTCATTTTCCTTGGATAACCTTTCATACATTTATGTTTTTTTTTGTCTTCATGTCTTGTGCTCTGCACCAGGAACAGCTCTGAAAACCATTTAACTTTTTTTTGGCCAGTTAATAAACATACATACATATTTTTTCTCTCGTTTGACTAATCCCTAAACACGAACAATCTCATTAATAAATTTACTTTAGTAAAACTTTTCCTTTTTTTATACTTTCGTTCTCTCTCGCTCTGTATTTTTCTTATATACTTTTAAACTATCTCTCGTTTTTAACTGCTCTTCTAATTTGGTTTTTTTCTCTCACTATCTCTCTCTATTTCTAATGTTAAATTTCTCAAAGGATACAAACTTTTTCTAAGTACAAAACAAAACTTAAGAACAATTATTAAGATGGTACTCGTATTACCACCAGACTTAAAACTAATTTAATCAAAGCCCAACAAGGTCTTTGAATACCCACAATCATCTCAATCATTGACCACACGGAAATTTGGGCATAGTTTCAAAAATCATGGTAGTTTTCATAGTACATATTATCAAGTGAACAGGACACCTGTAAGCTAACTAAAAATTATATCTGTTTTCATTGGCAGGGTCAAGACTCGCGTCGCAGCAGTGCCATGACTTGCTGCAGTACTGATAGTTCTTATTTGGAGAGACGTTATTCTGCCTTTACGTTGGGTTTGTCAAACCTGCCGCCTTCGTTACAGCGAAAATGCTCAACAGCTTCTCGAGCATCAAGTACCGATACATGGGATTATTATTATCCCGATATACAAGTTATACAACCTACGCCAAAACCATCACCTGGCCCTTCCGAAAGCAGCATCTATGAAGAGTTACTAGCTCAAACTAGAAACCAAATAACATCTCAAACGCGATCACAGCAAACTCAGGCATCAAAAACAACGACTACAACAGTTGCAATAGAAACATCGTTGCGAGGTTTAGCCACGGTGACAACTGCCAGCAAAGCAACCTCAAAACCCACTACATTACTAACAACGGCTTCAACAACTGCCAACGGCCTGTCGTCGTCCAAAGTAGGCGGAAGTAACTTATCCAATCAGCTTATAAGAAAGCATAGTATAGCTTTTTATGATCCAGAAAGTGCTCAGTCCGGTCGCAAACAGCAAATTCATTCGATAAGTGCGGACACCGTAGACGTTTACCCCTACAATCAACCTCTGACTGAAATAGGCATCTACGATGCTTCGAAACCAGCACAATCAGCTCCTCCGGTAGGAGTTCATCATGGCTTCCGTTTCTCGGACTCTCCCACAGAAGAACTTCGTTTGAGTGTTCAGCGTAAAATTGCAGTTGTGGAACTTCCGCGCATACCATATCCAGAACAGCATACACCGCCAGGCTTAGCAGCGATGCCATGTGAAAATAATAACAGTTTTCCACATTCAAACTCAGCAGCGACCAAATCAGTTCCCAATGCCGCTAATTCAAGTAGCATAAGTATCGATAGTACTCCCCTCAGTATTGATAAGCTCAACGGCAGTGCTAGCCTAGGTACCATTTCTGCAAAAGCTTTATTCAATGCCGACAAAAGAGCTCCATTAGCATCTTTAAGTTCCTTCAAGATCTCATCACTGGAATATCAAGACTCCGAGCTAAGATCTACAGGCGAGGACTCTGTGTTTCTAGATAGTGTAGCAGACACTGACGAAGATATGCAACAGTTTAGTAGCGATAGCGAAGAAGCCAGCTTTCCTGCAGAGCAGGCAGTAGATATTACAGAAAATTCGATACTGGATAATAATCAACAAGATATTGCAGTATCTAATGCAATTTCTACAACAAACACATGTCCAAAAGTTACAAGATATCCAATGGAAAAACGTTTCAGCCTAGAAGTTCCCAATACCACCATGCCAATAAACACTTATTCGCAAACGTTAGGAGGAAGTGGAACTGCCAGTGGTATACCTATAACTGCCAGTGCGCGTGTACGAAGATCATTATTACAGCGTCATCGTACGGCAAGTGTGTCTTCCAGTGATCGTGTAGCTTTACTGGGCCAGCCTCTCAAAGAATTTACGCCGAGTACAGCACAAACATCAAATACGTCATTAGACACAAAGCATCAGACACCTTTGGAAACCCATTTTGGTGCCATTATATGTACAAACAGTCCTCCAACGCATCCCAGACGAGCGCAATTACTGCAACAGTATAGCGACCCTCAGAGTCAACCCACAACCACAACTACTACCACAAACACTACTGAAGAGGACACCTGCTCCACTCTCAATACTGAGGTGTGCTTGGGCCTTGAAACTGTGCCCGAGGTACGCGACACAACAACCGGCGGTAGTACTGAAACCGTGGGAAGAGGCAGCACTGCCACAAGAGGCTCCACCAGCCTTACCCAACACAGTAGCTTAAATACGGTTGTGAGTTTTGGTCGTTCAAGTAATTTTGGTGAATTGCAGCATGTAAGTATAGAACACACCTCACCAGTCCATCTTAATCATTATCAAAATTTGCAGCAGCATCAGAATCAGCAACAACATCTTCATTACCATCATCTGCATTCTCAGCAAAAACTGCCAATTTCAACATCAGTCCAATATGATCCTTGTGCCTCTTCTATTTCCGATTCCTTTATAGAAACGAAGGAACCTTTAATAAAAATGCCTTCTTCTCTTAAAAGCCTGATACTACAATATAAACCTGCATCAGCACCACACCAACAACAACAACAGCAACAACAACAGCATACTGTTACACCCATAACAATAAGCCACAGTGCCACAAATCTTACAACCGATACCACACCCCAAACACCCGACGACTATTTTCCATTCGAAACCACCCAACACAGTCCATGTCCTTCAGTTATGTTAGAATTGCCACTCATACGTCTGCCAACCGAAGACAGTTCGACTGAAAACTCTCAAGCTTTCGAATGCTGCAATCGTGGTGGTGCTGATGAAGAGCATTGCAACAGCTACAAAGACGACCACTCAAGTGACCCCAGCTTACCGGGTACATCACGCAAATGGTCCAAAGAAACATTATTCTAGCTAACAGTTCTTCCATCACTATCATCTGTTTCCAGGAAACGTCTACGACATCTGGCATCTCGCATTTAAATTTTCCACTTGCACGCGTGCAACGTTTAACAGAAAACAAAATATGGCGGTATAAAGTTACTTTACAAATCAAGATTTTAAGGGAATTTTAAATTTAATTTTGTTTTTTTTGACGTTGGAAGGGTCCCAGTTTCATTTGTGTAAATTAATTTAAATTTGCCAGTCGGTCCGTAACATAATATTTCAAAGAAATGCAGTTGATAAGGTAAGATAAAATATTTACATACATACAAATACATATTGTTGTATTCTTAAGGTACAGTCACACTTGGCAAATTTTTGCGAAAATAGGCGTAATAACTAAATACTAATAGTTTTGATCTAAATAGATACTTGTTTGTATTAAGTTAATACACAATGCTATAGAATCCAATATTATTGAAAATAGTTTAATTTAATAATAATGTCTCTAAATGAAAGGATTTTCCTGCGCTTATTTAGTCCCGGTTCACACGTTGCAACTTTTGTTGCTCAACTCATAATTCAGCTGTTAAAAAAAAATATATTTGTACTTATGTCTCCGTCTTTCTTACAACTGAATTACGAGTTGATCAACAAAAGTTGAAACGTGTGAACCGGGACTTAGTTAAATGTTTGCCCAAGCGTGACCAAATCTTTACAATAAGCCAAATATTCAAAAACACAGCAAACTTGAATAAAGCAGTGTTGTAGTAGTTCCCTGAAAACAAGAGCGATATGGCCATTAGCAATTTTCAATTAATATTTTTCTATTTATTTCTTAAGGCCAATTTTCATAGAACACATTAATAATGTCCGTTTCTGGATACCCATTCAAGCTAATTATGTAGCGAACCGCTCCAAAGGTTCTTATCGTCTTTTCCGTATTTCGAAATCTTTGACCAAGCTTTTTCTGCTATAGTCCCTTATTAAGAGTAACTTTCGATCTTTGACTGTAGTCGTAAGTGCTGACCAGAGGAATTTTCATTTGGTATTATAACGAGCATTCGACGAATAATGTCGCTATTGTGAATTTCACTCATTCTTCGAAAATTGTATCAGCTTAAACTAAAAAAAAGTAAAATAAAAATACACAATAAATCTATTTTGTGTTCCAGAATCATATATAGTATTGGAAATTGAAATAGGCTTGATTCTGCACATTAAATTGAAGATTTTGCTCCATGAGTGAAATCGTTTTAATTTTTAGTCCTTTCGACAATAGATCTACATTAAATCGAAACTTTTTTCAATTTGTGTTTAGGTGCCCAAAAATAATAAAAAAATCGCTTAATTTTTAACATAGAAATAATTCATTAAGCGAAAAATTCTGTTCAATAAATAATTTGTTGCTCAACGAAATTGTGGATGGTGCTGCCACCTCATAATATGAATTTGACATTCGCTATTCCGTGTTTGATAGGCAGCGAAGATCGGCTATCGAATTAAACTCGTAATAAGGGCCACAATCATTCCACTGGTCCCTTTTTCATTTTTCGCATCGGTCTTGTATAATTTCAGCTAAGAGATTAAACTCTGTATAACCATTATTAATTTTAAAATTACATGTGACTTAAAGCCATGTGATTTTCAGAACATACTTGTACATATGTATAGTTTTTTTATAATCCAGTGAAAAAATTGGAAGTAATTATTCAGAAACTACTTTACTCTACTTCCAAGAAATCAATATGTGTGTATTTTTGACTTTTCAGCAATCAATTGTTGAGGTCGTGATCACTTATGCGAAATTGGAGATTATTTCTGGTTTTCCAAATACTTACGATGTCTTGATTTTTTATGAAAATGAAAGCAATGCCATGAAGTATTAGATTTTTGTTTATTAAAAATATATTGATTTAAAAGAAATTCAGGAAAAGAAAAAAACATACATCATGAACTTGACTTCGGATTCACTGACTGCGGATAAAAAAAAGAGAACTTCTTGCAATTGTAAATCTATGTAAAAATTATTAGAAACTATGCAAATTTGTTCAGGATCTTATTGATTTCCTTGGAAGCTCTTTTTTACTGGGTATAATATATTTCTAAAATTTTCGAATGCACTTCTTCAAATTGGCTTCGAACATATTTGTCTAACAAATTATTGTATGATCGAATCTTCGAACATATTTTAATTGTTTTTAAATATCATTTTCATATTAGTTTTGCCAATTTTTCTGAACAAAAATAATCTTTTTCCCAGTTTACAGTATGTTCGAATTTTTAAAAATTAATTAATTTCGTAATAAAATTGTTTTGCTGTATTTTTGATAAAACGGTGCTGATTCATATATCATATATTGTTGGTTTGTACTTAAAAAATGTAGCATACTTGCTACACTTACAAGATCAGGGGATATACTCTGTCATTCGAAACGAAAGAAAATGTTTTCGAACTTGCATATAATTACAGTACAAATTCGAAAGTATTTGCTTTTGCAATATACTTGAGCCAAACGCGTTCAATCTAGACTTGGAGTCCAACTCGTTCCCTTGGTAACATTAAATTACACATGTAATTGATCATAGGCTTTTGTCTAAAATTACCCACTGAGCTAATTCGAACCAAGTGTAGTTCAGTTAGTAATTTAAAATACAAGTCTGTAATTAAATCCATGTAATTTAAATTTGTTTGATTACAGATTTTTCGAAAACATTGGGGCATATTCATGTTCAAAATAAAGTATACTTTAAGAGTTTAAAACTAGTATTTTGTCTGGTAATACTGGTCTTAAATGTTTAAAGTATACTTCATTTTGACTATGAATATGAGCCATTTTTTTTGCAATAAATTCAGACTGGTTTTTATATTAAAATTAAGATTAAAATTAAAAAGAAACTTAAGTTACTCTGCCAATGCCTCAATTTTATTTAAGGCCCTTGAAATGTGTATTATTTCTATTGCTTTGTAGCACAGTGTTATCTTAACGTCAATAAGGGATACAATTTAATAAGGAATTTATAAAAACAAAAAAAAAAACAAAAAAGGAACAGAAAATTAACAAAACTAATTAATTTTGTGAAATAAAAAAGAGCTTGTTGTTAATTTGATTATAAATAACAATTATTACAATTATAAATTAGTCTATTAATTAGTAATTAGTGAAATTGGAGAATTGAATACAGTAAAACCATTCAGTATTTAAATACAAAAAGTCCTTTTTCAAAAAGAAATCATATAACATATAAACAACACAAAAAAAAACAATTAGATTTTAAGCAAATCGTTTGTAGTTGAAAGCCAAAACAATAATTAATTAAAATATTTCGTTGCCGTATACATTGTTTTGGTATTAAATATATTATGAAACGAAAGAAAGTCGTTGTTTTGCCATGCAAAATTTTTATTTTTCGTTTTCATGTTCTTTAAGAAAAAAATTAACTATGTTCTGAGTCACATCAGACAAATATTTGAAAACAAATTGTTGAAAATTTTTTGTAATTAGTCTTACAATACATATATATGTAGATATACATAATGAAATTAAGCAAATTTAAAATTATGAAATCACTTTATATGAAAACGATTCAAATACGAATATATGAGTAACGTCCCAAATATTTGTGGTATGTGACCTCATCTTAAGTAGTAAAGGAAATACAATTTTAGATATACATAACTAGTCAAGAGACTGTCTATTAATCTGTGTTAGGTAAAATCTATTTTGAAATTGCAGTTTTACTTTCCATTTCATTTCGTTAAGACATAAATCTTATTTTGTGTGTCTTTAATCTGAGGTTTCTCTTTTTATACGGTTTCTCAGTTGAGAAATAGAAAATTTATATCAAAGATTGTTTAAATTGAAAATAAAATGCAATTTTGCAGAAGCTTATTTAAATAAACTTGATGACAAAATGTAGCAAAGCTTTAAACTTTTTAAAGTTTACAAATAAAAATTAAATTGAATTTCACCAAGCAGCTCCTGCGTGATAAAAAAAAAATCGTGCGTCATTACCGCAAGGGAATAAATATGTCGGTAAATATTACGATTTTAGGTTCGCAAAAAGTTACAGAATCCAACTACTGAGCGCAATTTTATTTTATGGCGGGTTAAACTTCCCCCCTTTGGCAGCATACATACGTGATATTTATATCTGAGATGTTGGAAGGTAGGCAAATATTTTTGTGCAATAAATTCTCTCTCTAACTATCCCACATAACGGTAATTTTGGGATCTCTTAATAGATTATTGAGAATTAAAAAAATACAATCATAGTGCCTCTTCACACACGTCAACTTTTTTTGGTCAACTCATAATTAAGCTGTAAGAAGACGGGGAAGGAAATGCAAATATTTCCTTTTTTCTTCCTTACAGCTGAATTACGAGTTGATCAACAAAGGTTGAAGTATGTGAACCGGTTTTAAATAAGCAAACATTGGCTTTAATTCAGCAACGTGCAAACACACATGCACTGTTTTTTTCATTTAAGGTTAGCTTCTTTGAAAGCTCTTACAATTTGTTTTTGTTTCTTTGCAAAGTAAGCAACAGCAATCATTATGTTCATTATTGCGCATATGGCTTGTACATAATTTCTTCTGTGGTAAAATAATCTCGGTTCACACACTCCGACTTTTGTTGCTCAACTCATAATTCAGCTGTAAGAAAAAAAAAGAGATATTCGTATTTCCGTCTCGGCCTCTCTTACAGTTGAATTACGAGTTGAGCAACAAAAATTGAAACGTGTGAACCCTGGAGATAAAAAGTGAAATGATATATTTACTATAAGTATTGCACAGAAATATGTATGATTTTACCAATATTTAAAGATTTCGCCGATGCAAAATACTTTTCAAATAAAAGCTTAGAAAGTCTATGTGATTTCGATATTACATATTTTTACATTTTTCAATTAAAATTACCAATTTAAGCTATCTTTAATTAGTACCTATAAAGACTTGCAATTTTTGTTGCAGGAATTCTTGAACATGTGGGAGAGTGTTGAAATAGAAATATATATGTTTATATCTTGTGTTTCTATCTCGTTCTTTTGCACTAAAAAGTTGCTGCAACAAAAATTGCAAGTCTGGACCGGGACTTGCAATTTTCGAATTGTTTATCATCACATTTATTAGGTTCAAAATAAATTGTTTCATCTCAAATCGAAATAAAATTTATATAACATTTTTATTTACATATATGTATGTGTATACTGTAACTCATATACCTGATAAAAAAAAAACGCACTTTTAAATTACAAAATCGAAATATTGAAAATATATAAACAAAAATAAACAAAAATATGCACCAATAATAAAAGTAAAACTAAAACATTAATGTAGAAATTTAAAACATAAAAATTGTAATAATATTTTCATACCACTTCATACCAAAAACAAACAAAAAATAGAAAAATAAATTATAGAAATATTTTTTAAAAACTAAAATCCAAAACAAAATTTAATAGTATTGAAAAAATATGATTCAACAATTTATAAAAAAAGAATAATAATAATAATAATTTCCTAACATCATCCCACCTATCAAACATCTATTTTTCTACTAAACAAACAAAACTTTAAGATAAATCAAAAAATCTCAAATGAAATTAATAAATAATAGTGAAACAAGAATTTATTTTTAAATAAATTAAAATCATAATAAAGTAACTAACACTATGTATAACCAACCCGTTTCATTCGTTTGGCTCGTGATATGGTCTTATTAGGCAAATATATGACAAACTAAATGTAACCATTGCTTTTAAAAAGGTTTAATTTAATCTTAAAATTTAATGTAGCAGCATAGAATTATGATAATAAATGCAAGTAAGACGGCTTTTGCACACTTAAGGATTACTTTGCAAAGTCTTAAGTTTGTAGGAGAGAAGGAAAATCAACTTCCATACAAATAAGACTTTGCAAAGTAAACTATGCGTGTGGAAAAGTCATCTTAAAGCGCTGATTTTGTCAAACACTTGCCTAATCGTATGTACTAGTATAACAATAAAAAAAGCTAAATTTTACTTGTAAGCTTATTGAAATTTTGTGCTAATTATAATTATTTCAAAATGTTTGTGGAGAATTTTGGTAATTGAAAGCAAAAATCACAAAACACCGAAATTGTGAATTACAGTTTCTTCCAAACATGTTAAAATTAACGATTTTAAGCTACATTTTGCAAAATTAAACTGTAAAGCGCTAAGAAAACTAAATTTAGGTTAAATAAAGCTCTCCTTCAATATACGGCAAGCTTTCGCAAAATACTTTATTATTTTAAGCTAAACATTATAAAAAACAAAATATAAGATTTGTTTTATAAAAACATATTTCTTTAATAATTTTTATTATTTAAAATAAAAAATGCTGAATGAAGATCGTAAAAATAAAAAAATTAATATTAAACAAATAAACAAAAATATTAAATATGTTGTAGTCTCATAGATATTAAAAATTGTTCAATGAATATAGAATCAATAAATTAAAAACAAAACAGAAGTTAATTATTAAAAAAAATCTATAAAAACTGAAAAACATGATAAAGTAGTGGAACCAATTGTTTGATAAATGAGAATTAAAATTAATATAAAAAAAATGTATAGAAAATATGAATTTATAAGAATATGTAATTGAATAATAAGCAAAATATAATTTAGTTAAGTGACACATTCAAATAATCAATCAATACCGACCGAACGCTTCATTAAAGTTCCACAATATGTTAAAAAAAAAATTCCATAAATAACTAAACTTCGAAACGGACTTTTAAGCGACTTGCAGATTTCAGAATATCAGGTTGGAAAAGTAGATTAGTTCAATTCATATATGGTATATAGTAAAACTATAATACAGCTTTTTAGTTACATACGTATGTATGTGTTAGACACCTTGGTATTCGTGTTCGGGTTGTGTCGTGTTGGAAAAATTCAACACGAACCCATATGTCATGCATCTACGAGTCTATATAAAAAAAATCTATTCACCTCTCATACCTATTAGCGAACAAAATTCGATAGAAACTTTTTGCTATCAACAAATTGTTTAAAGAAAAATTGTTTTAAAAAAATGTTTGTTATCGCTCAAACTTTATACAGAAAATTTTCATTAACGATTAAATTTTCTATAGAAGACTCTTATTGTCGGCAGAATTTTTATGAAAAATTCTTGTTATCGACACATTTTTTAACGAAAAATTTTCGGTATAAAATAATCCTGTCCAATTAAATTGTCATCCATAAATTTTCTTTTAAGTTTTTATATGGACTTTTTATATAAACTTCCAGTTACCTAAATTTTTTTTTTAAATTATTATCGATAAACTTCCTATAAAAATTTCGAGCTATAGACAAATTTTATATGGGAAATTCGTTTCTACAGGAAAATGCATCCTCGTAAGTAAGTCACTTGAAAAATGTTTCTATTTTACCAATGTTTTAAATGTTAATATATTTATTTATTTATTATATTAACTTATAATTAAAAATATAAGCTAAAAAAGCAAAAGAGCTTTAGCAACATAAGCCTTTAGCTGAAAATGTTAATATAATTTTACTTTTTCTTATTAAAATTACTTTTTTTCCATAATAATAAACATGACAGGCGATTCAAACTTTTGTTTAGTTTTATTAAGGGGGTTGTAATAATTTTTCGAAATTTGTGTGTAACGGTAAAGCTGATAAGTCATGTATTGAATTAAGATATTGACAACCATAATAATTATATTCAATTGATAAGAAAACAAATCAAAAATATAATTGTGTATGTCCATAACAAAATGCAATAGTTTCAGTTTACGAGTTATCCAATTTTTTTTTTTTTGTAATTAATTCAATCTTAAAATTCATGTAATAATTTTCATATAAAACACCAAAGATCAATAGTTTTATTGTTACTTAATACCCTAACTAGAAATTCAGACTAAAATGAAACAATTCCAATATATATTTGGCTCAGTCTAATTACAGTCATTCGTTTATGCTCAAGTCGACTTATTACATTTTATTATGGACCTCCTCAATTGCTGTATTATTAAGGAAAATCAGTTAAGGCATTTATTATAGTTTACAAAAGAAAACAAAAATCTTAGGAGATTTAAGAAAATACTTGTTATTTCCAATTAAACCAGAATTAAAATTATAAAGAAAACACCATTGAATTAACTTTGTTTTGCATTTTATTTATGATTTTTATAATTTCAAACCAATTTTTCTTAAATAACTTGAGGTTACTAAATAAAATCAACGTCATTATTACGAAATAGTTTTTACATAAACAAAAAAATTAAAATAGTTATCATAATTTTAGTGAAAATAAATATAATCATTATAATACAGATTACAATTAAAAATATGATTATTATTAGTTCAATGGGTGTTTAAAGACAAACGAATGAAATAACAAATTCGTACAAGTTTAAAAAGAAAATCGATCATGAAAACCAATGTGAATAAAATTTTAGTTAAATGTTATTTGCAACAAAGAAAATATTCATTAAAAAATAAATAAACATCTAAACCGGAAAAAAATCATAAAATTTATGTAAATGTTAGAAACAATTTAATAAAGAGAACAAGATAAATAATATAAAATTCTTTAAAATATGCAACTGTTTTATTTTCATTAAAAAAACACATGTTGGGGCATAATGACATTGTGCAACAGAATTAAAATATTCTAAAATAATACTACGGTTCTTACTGATTACAGAAGAGGACTAAGAATGTGTGGTATGTCTTTTGCCGAATCAGAGTAAGGGACCATTTTATCTCCTGATCTTAGAAGAGCTAATTTCTGTATACAAACTAACGATTTACTCTTATAATTGTAAAATTATCAAAATCTTTTCTAACATACACCATCCCTGGTGCTGTGTATTTGCCATTTAAATAAGGAAGGTACGATAATATATCAAACTTAAAATAATTTGTTTTTATTTTTTTGAAATTGTACAAGTACTTTAATTTTTTATTTAACCTTTTCTATAAATAATTATATTTCTAAAGCTCTATTAAGATAAATAAGTTCCATTTTAAAACATTTTACATACGCATTACAGATCAATTTTTATCTATGAGTCTCTTAAATATTACAAAAACATTCAATTCTTAATATCTATACTTTGTTGAATAGTCTTTGGGCGATACAACCAGACCACGACCCTTGCGAGCACCTCGATATACTGTTTCCACAATATCGATCATTTCCTGTTTGTCCTCCAGCGGCCAATTAATTTTATTATTATTACCAGTACCCAAATCAATCATAATGTGTTTATTGCGGAAGAAAAACATTACAGTGCAGGGATCATACAATTCATACATTTTATTGAAATCTGGAACTTCGGTGATGTCCACCAAATAAATGACAGCAAAATTTTTCACCTTCTCTGCAATACTATATAAAACTTCGTCCATTTTCATACAAGCCGGGTCCCAATCGTGTCCAAAACGGATGACCTACATTTCGGTAAGCCGGAATATTACACTTCTTCATATTACATACATATGACCATGTTTGATTTACTTACCACCACTCGGTCCTCTTCCGACAAAATGGCTTGATCGACTTGCCAGCCGTTGTGTAAATGTGGAAGCATGTAAGACATGGCGCCGAATTATATTTTATTATACTTGTTACAAAATTGGTATTTTAGCTTTAAATCACAAATGTGCAATAAATTCCAAAATAAACTACTAAAATTGAGAAAACTTTGGGAAAACAACAAAACAAATTTAGCTGTCAAATTACAGCAACAGTATTTAAGTGCTGCCAAGTTTCTTATGTAGTACAATAGTGCCAGCTTGTTTCATTTTCTGTATTATTACCAAGTACGTTGATTTTATTTTATAGAAAGAAACTGAATCTTCTCTGCCCACAGTTAATAAATTTAATTCCTTATTATCCTTTTCATTTACTATATATATAGAATCTTCAAATATTTATATTAGCGTGATATGGAAAATTTTATATCTGGAAGCAAGAAGTTTGCTGCTGTGGCAACACTGCGTTAAAACCACTGCCTGAGAACTGTCAATTTCTCGGTTCTGATTGGAACAACACGTTGCACATTTTCTTAAAGATTGTTTTTAATTTTATGAAGAAAAATTATTAAATAATCTTTCAATTCACATTTAAATAAAGCAGCAGCAGCATGGTGAGATATTGCACGTAATTGTATAAACATATTCACACACCCAAAACGTACATATGAATGTGCGTGTATGTGCATGTAATGAATTTGCATAGAAATGTTCATAAATTTTATGATGAAATTTGATTTAATATTATGATTAGTTAACAATACTCTCCCTTTTTTAATAGGCTAATGTGGAGCGTAAAGGTACTTTTAAGGTGGAATACTTGCAAAAAATAGAACAAGAAGTGCAACGGCGTTGGGAACTAGAACGTCTATATGAGGTCGATGCTCCAGCGGAGCCTAAAAAGTCTCAAGATGAGAAATTCTTTGCCACCTTCCCTTTCCCATATATGAATGGTCGTTTACATTTGGGTCATACCTTCTCACTGTCGAAAGCAGAATTTGCTGTACGGTATCAGCGCTCCAAAGGCAAACGAGTATTGTGGCCATTTGGTTTCCATTGTACCGGCATGCCAATTAAGGCTTGTGCTGATAAGTTGAAAAGAGAAATGGACGACTTTGGTTATCCACCACAATTCCCAGCTGTAAGTGAAGAAACTCAGGCTGTAGAAACTGCACAAAGCGATACACCAAAGGATAAATCTAAAGGCAAAAAGAGCAAGGCTGTAGCTAAAACAGGGGCAGCTAAATATCAATGGCAAATAATGCAAAGTCTAGGCCTGCAGGATGAAGATATTAAACAATTTGTTAATGCTGAGCATTGGCTTAATTATTTCCCTCCGTTGGCCGTTAGTGACTTGAAACGAATTGGTGTTCATGTAAGTATGATACGTATTTGGATTGATATTTTGAAATAAAGTAAGCTGTAATAGTTTTGTAGAATTTGAGTTGCAGAGAAATCACGAAAATTTCTACTATGATTTGAACTGCTATTTGATTTTACAAGCTGATGCTTATTAAAAATGTTCATTATGCTTCTGTGTGACTTTTAGGTAGATTGGCGAAGAACTTTCATCACTACAGATGTGAATCCCTTCTTCGATTCCTTTGTGCGTTGGCAATTTATACACTTGAAAAATCGTGGCAAGGTTATGTACGGGAAACGTTATACAATTTATTCCCCTAAGGATGGACAGCCCTGCATGGATCACGATCGTTCGTCTGGCGAAGGTGTAGGTCCTCAGGAATATACACTTATTAAAATGAAAGTCTTACAAAAACCAACTAAATTAAGGTAAATGTAAAAAATTTCTTTTGAATTCGAATAATTAAATTAAATACAAATTTCAGCACCATCAAGGAGCACGTATACTTGGTAGCCGCAACCTTGCGGCCAGAAACAATGTATGGCCAAACCAACTGTTGGTTGCATCCCGACATTAAATATATTGCGTGGAAAACAACACGCAATAACGAAGTTTGGGTCAGTACAAGACGTGCAGCTAGAAATATGTCGTACCAAGGTTTCACTACTGAAGAGGGAAAAGTTGTTGCATTGGTTGAATTGACGGGACAAGATCTAATGGGAACACCTTTGTCATCGCCCTTAACTACGCATAAAACTATTTATACTTTACCCATGTTGTCCATCAAGGAGGACAAAGGTACTGGCGTAGTGACTTCAGTGCCATCTGACTCACCAGATGATTACGCCGCTCTTATGGACTTGCAAAAGAAGGAAGCTTTTAGGCAAAAGTATGGTCTAACAGATGAAATGGTTGTGCCTTTTGAACCAATTCCAATCATTGAAGTGCCGACATTGGGTAAAATGTGTGCCAAACATGCCTACGAAATGTTTAAAATACAGTCCCAAAATGACAAAGACAAACTGGCGGAAGCTAAAGAGCTGTGCTACCTTAAAGGATTCTATGATGGAGTAATGCTAGTGGGTGAATACAAGGGTAAGAAGGTACAGGATGTTAAAAAGGATTTGCAAAAGCAATTGGTTGACTCAAAAGAGGCTGATATTTACTATGAACCTGAGAAGACCATTATATCCCGTTCAGGAGATCAATGTGTAGTAGCATTATGTAACCAATGGTATTTAAATTATGGTGAACCAGAATGGCAAGCTCAGGCCTTTAAGATTTTAGCAGAAATGGAAACGTTCCACGAAGAGGCCCGTAATAATTTCGAACATTGCTTAAATTGGTTGCATGAGTACGCCTGTTCACGCACTTATGGTTTGGGTACAAAATTGCCCTGGGATGAACAATGGCTAATAGAGTCTTTGTCTGATTCCACTATCTATATGGCTTTCTACACCGTCTCTCATCTCCTACAAGGCGGTTCCTTCCGAGGCGAAAAGCCTAGTCCTTTGGGTATCAAGTCCGAAGATATGACTCCCGAGGTATGGGATTATGTATTTTTTAAAGAAACGCCTTACCCCAAGTCTACAAAAGTGAAACAAACCACTTTGGACATTTTAAGAAGAGAATTTGAATATTGGTATCCCATGGATTTGCGGGTATCCGGAAAAGATTTGATACAAAATCATTTAACATTCTCTATCTATAATCATGCCGCCATTTGGCCTAAAGACGAAACTAAATGGCCTAAAGGCATGCGTGTAAACGGTCACTTGCTTTTGAACTCCGCCAAAATGTCCAAGTCGGATGGGAATTTCCTGACTCTACATGAAGCAGTAGATAAATTCTCGGCTGATGGCATGCGCTTGTGTTTGGCTGATGCTGGCGACAGTATAGAGGATGCAAATTTTGTAGAAAGTACCGCCGACGCTGGCATTTTAAGATTGTACACTTTCATTGAATGGGTCAAGGAAATGCTGGCTGCTCGTCCCGCCATGCGTAAAGGAACTCTGTACACCTTCAATGATAAAGTTTTCATCAGTGAAATGAATTTAAAGACCAAACAAACCGATGATCATTATAAGAAAATGTTGTTTAAAGAGGCACTGCGCACTGGTTTCTATGAACTCCAACTAACCAGAGATAAGTACCGCGAATTATGTGGTACCTATGGCATGCATGAAGAATTGGTATTCGAATTCATACGCCGTCAAGCACTGCTAATGGCTCCCATCTGTCCTCATGTAGCAGAACATGTTTGGGGCTTATTGGGTAACAAGAAATCTATACTGCATGCTCAGTGGCCTGCGGTTGGAGCCATTAATGAAATTGATATAATGTGCTCGGAGTATTTAATGGAAGCTGCCCACTCTTTCCGTCTGAATTTGAAAAATCTCTTACAAGTCAAGGGAAAAGGAGGCAAAGAAAAGCCAGTAGATCCCACATCGGCTAAGCCAAACAGAGCTTTGGTATGGGTTGCCAAAACGTATCCCCCTTGGCAATGCTGTGTGCTCGATACAATGAGAAATTTATATATGCCCTCCAAATCATTTCCAGACAATAAAGTTATTGCTGCCACTTTACAAAAAAAGGAGGAATTGAAAAAGTATAAGAAACGCGTTATGCCCTTCGCTCAAATGATACGCGAGAAGGTAGAAAGTGGTAAAGGTGTAGCTGCTATGGCTGTTAATCTGGAATTTGATGAGCGTCAAGTTTTATTGGACAACTTGGAATATTTAAAAAATACTTTAGATTTGGAGAATTTGGATATTAAATATACCGATGACCCTTCGGTGCCTGAAAAGACACGAGAGGAAGTTAGACCTGGCAATCCATTTATTGCATTCACTGTATCTCCCCATGTGCCGGTTACATTTACTAATCCGATTGAAAGATCAAGTCTGTTTCAAGTCAACACTGTCGTTTCCGAGGGCGAAACGGTTAAAACACTGCGAGAAAAATTAGGCAAAATTTTAAGTTTCAAGGGTAAGTCAAAAAAATTTCAAGTAGTTTTGAATATGGGTATTTAGTCTTGGTATGTTTATGGTCTCCATAGCTGATTTGTCCACGCTACACATTTGGCGATTTGATGATCCCATTTTGGGACCACGTCAATTGCCGGAATTCCAAGATTACAAAAAGGGCAAAACTCCTTTGACGAATGGAACTTTGGTATTGGACTTCGAGAAGCAAATGATTCATTTGGTGGAAGAAAATGGTACTCCGATACCTGTCGGCCGCCATTTTATCTACGTTGTAGATTAAACTATTTTCTATAGTCTTCAACTTTTTTTTTCGTTTTCCTAATTTTTTAATTTTTTAAAGTTTCTTTTTTTTTTGAGTTTTTATTTATGGAATTAATGTAATGTACGAAAAGCGGAGAAAAAATAAACGTTTTTATATTATTTATAAATAAGGGCAACTGCCAAATTTTGATAATGGATGATTGCATGATTGTATCATGGATGATAGTATGTTCTTGATTGGTTGAAACTCAAAAGACTAGAGCAAAGGGTAAACTTACTGAAAGTTCAAAGTAATGTGAGTTTAAATAACAAAAAAGGTGAACAGCAATTTGTATGTATTTATTTTTCTTAGGTGCATTTATTTATGTATATCGACTCCATCACTTCTTTATTCTTTAACCAATAATTTTTTATTTTTTTTTTATTACAATGATTGTATACAAACATAAATGACTCGAGCATCAGCGCCTAAATCGTGATAGGGAATTTGTATTAAGCTAATAAAGTCGCTATTTATAATAGGTGTGTTTCTTTACTCTACATTGGATTTCGCGGGATCCCAATTTACACGAAAAGAGAGGTTTTATGAGAGCAATGCTCTTCTTCCTCTTCTTGCACGAAACAGCCCGTACTTTTTGTTGGTGCTAGTTTAGGCAAACACAAAATCAATCAGCTGTTTGAAAAATAACAATTACAAAGAAAAATTACATTACCCTAAACACTAAAAAAATGGAAAAATTTATGAAAAAATGTTTAAAAACTAGTGGCAAACAAAATTTTATAAGTTTTTATATGAAATTAAGATAAAAAACACATATAAGTATACTGAATTATGTAAGTAAATACGTGCGTGTGTATGAACATAAGTATGTGTTTAGTTATGTGTATACGTATGTATATGCCCTGACGGAAATGTCGTTGGTGAAAATGTACTGAGTCGCTTTTGACTTTGTCAATTATTCTACAATTATTCCCCATACAATACTTTGTTCCCCATACAAATATATGTACTCCTCATTGAAAATCTACTAGTAACACTAAAACAATTGACTAGGTAGTGAATTCATAGTTCTTATTGGAACATGGAGACATACCAACCAGAAATTTACTGGTACATTTCTATACCTAACGTACATACAGATTTATTTATATTGACAAGTTGTTGCAAAATCGACCAGAAATACACCACATCTGTTTTCTCTCTCTCTCTCTCTTTTATACTGACGAATAAAAGAGAAATTGTAGACAATAGGTGCGTTTGAGTACTTTTCCAGTAAAATCCAGTAACTGAGTAATTTAAAGAAATTACTCTCAATAAACTCTCAACGGAAAAATTGTAAGATCCAGTAAAATATATACAACAGCTGATTACCAATTTTGGAGCTAAAAAAATTATACATATGAAATACAAGATAGAATATTTTGTTTAATAATAAAAGTAATAGATATGGACACATGTCTTTATTTCAACTTATTTGGCTGGTCCACGATGTCGACAAGAAACTTTCTATATCTTACTTATATTGAAAACAAAAATAAACTTTCTTATATTTTGTTTTAAATAAACTTTCTTGTCGACATCGCCGGTCAGGCCGTTAAAGTTTCTAAGCTTTTTACCCTGAAGGTGAGAAGTTATTAGGATGATATATTCAAGACAACGAGAAACTGGGAAATAATTTAAAAAAGTACACAAAGTAAATTTTTTTAAATGTTCCATACGTCAAACCAGGAACCGTCGGTCGACCCGACGATATGTACAAACAAAAATTTCAATGTAATAATCTATTAACTTTATTCACGTTTAAAAACAATTTGTTATGTTCTGATTTCCATGTGAAATTAAATCGTTCGAAAATGCAATAGCATTGTTATTATAAATATGTACATACATACATACACATGTGCATACATACATATTTCCAACAATTCTATGGAAATTCCTCACGTTTTAATTTCATGTGGAATACATAACATACCCGAATATTTTTCTAGCATCAAACTTAAATAAATGTTATAATGATTATAACTTAATACATTTGTTTTTTGTCATTTTAAAAATTTCATCAAAAACTAAAAATTTTTGTTTCCCTTTACTTTTGTTTGTTTATATTTAAAAACATATGGGTTCGTTTTACTGGATTTTACTGGCAAAAATTTGTCCAGTAAAAACTTCCATTTACTCAGTAAAAAAAACTGAATATAATATTGTAACTACTACGTGGTCCAATCGAGATGAAACAGACTAGTTATATCATGGTCCATGTAATGCAGTCATGGATCATGTCGTTTTCACACACGCATTCAATGCAATATGGAGCAGTTTTGGGGTTAGGCCGATGTAATGCAAATTTGGACCATTTAGTCCAACCCTAGGACATAAACCTCCTTTTTTCACATATTTGGAGTAGTTTCGGCGTATTCCTACTCCTCTTTGGAGTATTTACATACATGTATGGAATAGTCGCATTATCTGCAGACAATATACAAAACTATACATACATAAGTATATATTATTGCTTCTGTGAAGCACTTTGGTAAGGCAAAAAATTATGGCTTTTTGGAAGCTGAATAAATTGCTTCTAGCTGGCTCATCTCGCACAAAAAAAATCTCCTTATTCATGCGCAACACCAAGTGATTCTCTAACATTATCTCCCTTACTCGCGGTCTCCACCTGACATAAAATAGCTAACTTTAACATTAACTTCTAAGAATTGTTAAGTGGTGAGTATCAATATCAATATCATTTTGCACATGCAACGATGCAAGACCATTTGCACAAGATTGTGAATTGGGCTATTGATACTCACCACTAAGAATTGTTAAGTGGTGAGTTTCAATGTACTATACCATTTTGCATCTGAGTACATGATGCAAAAGTTACTAGCTTGCAAATTTTTTGTTACTTCTTCCTCTATTTTGTTAGAGAGCCTGCCTTATGTTAGTGCTTTTCAGAAGCATTTTTCGAAGCTTTTGTGATCAAGTAACCAGTACATTGCTTCCCTCAGTTGATAGTGCTTCCAAATCAGATTTTTTTGCTGGGTATTTACTGGCTAGCCGCATTGAAAAATTATATGGTTTTGAGAAAATTGCTGAAGAATGTTTTTTTCATTTGTTTTATAAAAATACACCACAGTATATTTTCTTTAATAATAAAAGTAATAGATACATATGTTTTTATTTGAACTTACGGGCCTGACCCACGATGTCGACAAGAAACTTTCTATAGCTTACTTGCTGACATCGCGCGTCAGGCCGTTAAGGTTTCTAAACTTTTTACCCTCGACGTGAATAATTAGGATGTACAGAAAAAGACAAAAATGTTTGTTGCCACTTATACCAATCATCACAACAATATTGTTCACTTCCTTTCAAGTAGTTCCAATGAGTGCATTTATTAAGAGAAATATACAATGGGAAAAGAACTTTATGTATCCTAATAATATAAGATATCGAAAACCTGAAAACAAATTTAAGAAATGTACACATTAATCATATTTAATCGATCAATAACTAAATTTTTTGAACGTTCCATGCGGGGAACCAGTAACCCTCCGACTATATGTACATATAAACAAAAATTTGACTATAAAAATCTATTAACTTTATTCACGTTTAAAAACAATCGGTTATGTTCTGCATTTCACGTGAAATTACATCGTTGGAAATTGTTTTTATAAATACATATTTCCAACAATTCTATGAAAATTCCACAGGTTTTAATTTCCCGTGGAATACATAAAACATACCCTTATAGTTTTCTGGCATCAAACTTAAATAAATGCAATATTTTTCATAACTTAATACATTTGTTTTTTGTTATTTTTAAAATTTCATCAAAAACCAAAAACTTTTGTTTCCCTTTGCTACTGTTTGTTTATATTTAAAAACATATGGTTTCATTTTACTGGATTTTACTGGCAAAAATTTATCCAGTAAAAACTTGCATTTACTCAGTAAATGAACTGTCATTTTTCTCTCTCAATTCACTCTCTCATTTACTGGATTTTGTGTACTCGAACGCAATCCAGTAAAAAATAGTAAAAATTTGTACAAATTTTTGAGTTCTCGAACGCACTTAATGTAACTACTACTATAATTTTAGTGTTGACATAGAGACACTTGGCCCCAGCCTGACTGCAGGGTGCATACATGCATTGACGTTTATTTTCGTGTTAAAATATTGGTTTTTCGAGTTCCCGTATTTTTGTGCATTTTTGTATATTATTGAGCGAAATTATAGTTTCCTCTTATTTTACCGAACTTTACCCAAAAAGTAAAGAAACAAACCTGATATAATACCGTTATGCCTGTTTTTATCTTACATACTTACATATTTGTACAGTATCAATAATTTTTCGCCACTCTCGAAAATCTGAATTTTTTTAGTTGTGACTGTTTATGATTTAGAGTGCGATATCAAAAAAAATATTTTCCTATTATCGAAAATATTTTTTTATTCCGATGACTACGCATTTGGTATATGTGACCTTCTCCGAGAAAAGGGACCAAGTGTGTGAAAATGAAGTTTTGAGGAAAAGGCCTTTAAAGTTTCATAACGCATTATCACTTTGAACCAGAGCTCGCAAAATATGCTCAACTAAATTTCTCTGTGCGGTCTTCTCACTCAAAAGACCTAAAAAAATGAGATGGAATCACGCAGTGTCTGAACAGCAACCCTCTTTTTCGTTTCAATTGTGTTCTCGCTCCCGGGTTATGGATTGAGCGTAACACACGAATCGGTCTCTTACTGACCGCATGATACGAACAGAATCGTTATTTGCTCAGCTACTGAGGGTCAGTAAGTGAGCCAAACAAGCAAAGTGTTTGCAAAAAAAAGTCTTTATTTTTGTTGTTGTTGCGTTTACTATATGTTGCTGCCTTAGATATTTCGTCACAGGCAAAGCATTAAAGAGGAACGGAGAAGATAATAATAAATAACAACAAAAATATCTATAAATCAAACTATTTGTCAACGAAGTGTAAATGTAAAATAAAAGAGATATATGTGTACAACAAAAACAAAATTAATCCTCATGTATTTTGTTCAATGTTTATAAAATAAAATAATAAAAATAGCAAATCTTCATGACGTACATAGTACGTATGTAAATGTTTACCTATCCTCACTCGCAACACACATACATATTCAAAAGACCGTTTGCCATGATTTTACGAAATAAAGGGTCTCGAGTGAACACATGACCCGAGCGATCAAACAAAAACGGTCGATGGTTGAGCGAGGAGCAAGCCAAAGAAGAACGAAGTTTGAGGATTTTTTCGCGATAGTGTCGCATCGTGTCAGTCGAGGAGTGTTCTTTTTATTTTTTTATTTTTTTATTTATTACCAATAACCTAGCCAATGCAGGCCATAAACGGTTACAAATTTCTACTATAATAATATTATTTTAAATTAGTAGGTAAAAATATAACTTATACAATATAAAAACAATAAAATATATGCAATAAAACAAAGTTTAACAATTAGGAAAATATGTAAGAACAATAGGATCATCCCAATTGGTCAAAATGTAATATTAGTGAGAAAAAGAGAAAAAAATAAAAAAATTATAAAAGAGAAGTGAGAAATTGCCAACAATGGCTATCTTATTTATACATTATCAATCAGTACTACAAATCATTACTAGAGAGTTCTAAAAATAGTTTTTTCTTATAAGTGAACGGTGAGACATTAAAAGTTTTCAAATAATTAGGCAAAACATTGTATGCTCGTGCAACCCTTACACAAAAAGAACGTTGCAATCCTCCACTCAGTCTTGGTATAATCAACTGTTTATTTCTAGTGGATCTTTTTCTGACAACAAGCACGAGAGAGGCCAATTATTGCGAGCTCTGCTTTGAACAAACCTTCAGTTGGGAGATGCGATTTGGGGTAAATAAATTTGCATCAGAAATCTAACTCATTTCATCTTATTCTACACTCTTAAGTCCAAACCCGTTTTTTGACACACTAGGTCCCTTTTCTCGGAGAAGGTCACATACTATACATAAATATGACAAAACCCAAGGGTTCTATACATATGTACATACATATGTATGTATATCTTTAAAAATATTTTAATTGCCCTCATTTTCAAAATAAAAAATATGTGTGGTATTTGAGTCAAGTACTCGCTAACATTCTACATGACTACTTTTTTCCGGTTGATTCTTATTTACCTGGAAGTCTGTATAAACAGTTGACCTACATACACGAGCAATTACAGTTTAAAGTCAATAAAACAATGATAAAAGCCAACACCATGGCAATACAAACTCATGGCTCAATGGGCGGTCATTTCAAAATATGTACATACATACGTATGTGTGTACGTAAATATCTACGTATGTATATTGGCAATTGCAAAGTGTTTATAATCAACTTAAAATCTTCGGTAAAACAACTATAAAAGCTAACGGAAAATTTAATTTTTATAATAGTTTTCCATTTGACAATTTGCAACGTAGTTATACTTACGCGATAAACATATTTGAAATGTGCAAATACGTCGTAATCGCTTTAGTCATTTATTTGGTTGCAAGCGCAACTGAAATTCATGGAAGGGGTTGCTTAATACCCAAAATTAGGCAACATAGGTCACCGGAAAATGTAGTAAAACTTCCACGTTTGGATGGTCGTATTGTGGGAGGTAATAAAATAAATATTACAGATGCTCCACATCAAATTTCACTGCAAACTTCTGGGCATATATGTGGTGGCTCTATTATAGCACCTCAATGGATTTTAACTGCAGCCCATTGTACCGAGTGAGTCCGTTACAAACTATTATACATGTGTTTTAAAATTGAAATCTGATTTAATTTTTTTTAAAAGCGGTCGCACCGCTACCGGGCTCAAGATACGTGTTGGTTCCTCTGAAACTGCAAAAGGAGGTGAACTCCTGCAAGTTTCCGAAATTGTCCAACACAAAAAATTCAACTACTCTAATGTAGACTATGATTACTCGCTCTTAAAACTATCGACAAAGATTAAATTTGATGATACCAAGAAGGCTGTTAAATTACCAGACGCGAAAGATGAATTCTTGGATGGTGACACCTGTTTTGTAACTGGCTGGGGCAATACGCAAAATTCATCTGAATCACGCGAGTGGTTGCGTCAAGCCGAAGTTCCCATTTTTAATCAAGAGCAATGTTCAGATAAATATAAAAAATACGGTGGTATTACGGAGCGCATGATTTGTGCTGGTTATATTGAGGGAGGCAAGGATGCCTGTCAAGGTGATTCCGGCGGACCTTTAGTCAATGAATCAGGATTTTTGGTGGGCATTGTATCGTGGGGCTATGGCTGTGCAAAGCCCGATTATCCTGGTGTTTATTCGAGAGTTACGTATGTGCGCGACTGGATTCGTTCAAATAGTGGAGTATGAGAAATTAATTAAACATACATGAAGAATGAAGAACTTCTTCATCAATACAGTGCATAAGTTCATTTATATGTACAGGGTGGCGCATAATTAGCTATATGGTTTATAACTTTTTTATTTATGCGATTATTATAATTTTTTTGTTTTAAATACAGTATCCCAATTCAAAATCTTGTGCAAATGGTCTTGCATCGTTGCATGTGCAAAATGGTATTGTATATTAGCCCAATTCACAATCTTGTGCAAATGGTCTTGCATCGTTGCATGTGCAAAGTGGTATAGTATATTGATACTCACCACCAAGAATTGTTAAGTGTTGAATATTAATATTCTATACTATTTTGCACATGCAACGATGCAAGACCATTTGCACAAGATTGTGAATTGGGCTATTGATACTCACCACTAAGAATTGTTAAGTGGTGAGTTTCAATGTACTATACCATTTTGCACATGCAACGATGCAAGACCATTTGCACAAGATTATTAATTGGGCTAGTATATTTTTGGGGAATTTTTTTGCAATTAGCTTTGATATCCTGATGACATCCTGAAAGTGTTTCCCATTTTCTGCTTCGCACATATGTACGTGCTCTTTTTTAGCATATTTTCCATAACTTTTCGCAAAATTTCGGGTGTAGTGGCCATGATTTCATTTCGAATGTTGATTTTTACACTCTTTCTTTCAAATATCCAAAAAAAAAAAAAAAACTCAGGAGCTGATAAATCTGGCCAGCTAAAATCGCGAATGGTATATTCAAGCCGTTGCTGGTAGTCAGTCTGTCGTCTTCAATTCTTGCGCAAGTTGGACTTTATATGGGAACAAGTCTAATGTACTCAAATATCTCCGCAGCGACCGCCGTGATATTACAAGTTGTGTCGGACGCCTCCTTGTTGATGTTGATGGACTATGCTGCACGATCTCCGGTATTTCAATATTTTAACCAGTGTTTGTTCACGGTAGGTGTTCTTACGGCACCAGAAAGGGTTCTTACAGACCCATGTTGACGAAAATTTCCAATGAAATGGTTTATTGGTGACGCTGTGGGTGCAATGCGCACATTAAAACGACGACGATATGCACACTGTGTCAACACAATAGACTCTTGGTTTGAAAAATAAAATAAAATAATTTTTGTACGTTGTTCGATCGTGTAATGATTCATAATTAATTCCCCAAGTTTTCTTCACAAAATGCTGAAAAAAAACAAACAAAGAATAATAATTGAAAAAATTATAAAGAATTCAAACCATATAGCTCATTATGCGCCACCCTGTACATTAGTTCATGCTTATGCAGGTAAAATCGTACATTAATGCACACATATGTATGTATGTACGTACAGTTTGTAAAAGAAAAAAATATCAATGCTGTAAAAAATCAAAGACTACAAAGAAATACTTCTTTTTAAGTTAAATACAAAAATGTTGATACTTTTTTTTCATTTGTACCTCCTCAAAGTTGTTTATAACTATATATTACCCTAATTCCACTTGTCAACATCGACGTTACGTCAATACAATACCAATTAGGAGTTGTCTACCCGTTGTCGAAAACAACAGGCTGCTATTGACACCTTCATGCTACTTTCCAGACTTTAGGGATTAGAAAAAGACAATAGCACAAAATTGTTCCTGAGAGCGAGTATACAAAACCCAATATTTTGGTATTGTATTGACGTGACGGCGATGTTGACAACTGGATTAGGATAAATAACACTGCAACAATAAATGTCTAATGGAAACTACTAATAACAAAATATCTCAGATTTTGTACTGTCAAATAAATGTTTTAAAATTTATATATCTTAATCTCGAACCCAAAAAGTCGCCCTTAAAGTATAAATTTCTCAAAGCGAAATTCGCTGAGTATACTTTATATGAATGTGCCTTGGCATAAAGTATACGTCGACAAAATTATTTTCCGTTTTTACAGTGTTAGAAAATAAATAAAGAGAATTGTATTTATAGTTGTGCACAGCCTTGAGCAGCAATGATTACATTTTGTAATTGATTACACACAGAGAAGCTTGCAGTTTGTTGTAATTGAAAATAAAGAAAAATAATTGCATTTAAAAGTAAAAATCTTAGTTGAAATCGAAAAAAAACCAATTAAAATCACATGTAATTTAAAAAACACTTAATAACAACACCACGCATTTTCCTGATGTGCATTAGTGTCGCTTTGAATCAGCTATTGTAGGAAAGTTTAAGTGATGAAGGCATAGACACTGGTCATTGAACTACACATGCTTTCACGAATACTAATGCTAATGTAATATCAAAGTGCCCTCTTTCGTCGGTATTGTGTAGCAGAATCATCCTCGAAGTAAAATAACCAATAAAATGGCTACTAACCACAGCTTTAAAAATTTTCCTACACCTCTTTGACACCAGAGGCGCTGCAACACTGCAAAAACGGGCAAATAAGCAGAATGAAGCTTTCCTCTTTCCTCTATATATATATATATATATATATATATATATATATATATATATATATATATATATATATATGTATATATATATAGTATTCGTGAAAGCATGTGTAGTTCAATATATATATATATATAAACCGTTTTTGTAATTTTTCGCAGCAATATGAATTTTGTTTCTTAAAATTATCCTTTCGATTATATGACTTATTGAATAGAACCACAATTTATAAAATCGTATAAGACCAAGGCCGTGGGCTGGAACGTCACCAGTTTGCGCAATTTTCGACGTGTATTTGATGAACAAAGTAAAAAACTATTGATAACTTATGTTCACTCAAAATATATTCTCAGGCTGTAACTTTGGCGCAAACAAATGTGCTTCTATTTCTTGCGGCTTAAAAGCTACAGCAATTTGAAGTTAACTGGAACGTCACACTAAAAGAGAAGTGGTCTAAGAGCTTGTACAACATTCTGCAAAAATTCGTAATGTTTTCAAAATCCTGGACACGTTTCCCTCTAACATATCGTAGGTGAAAGATCAAAGAATACTCTAAGCACAAAAAATATATAAAAAATTACATTTATAGTTGTTTTGGATGCAAAAATGCGAGACTGGAACGTCACCAAAAAAAGACTGGAACAACACATAAAGTTCTCTTACTTAGCAGCCATGCAAAAACGACCAATGTGAATAAATAAAACACTAAAATTTACTTAAAAATAAAATAAATTGTTTATTTTTTATTGGATCAAAAAAAAAAAACATCACTTCATATTTGATTATACTATTCAGTAGGTACGTAAATTCTTTCACAAACAATATTAAGTGAACTTATTTTCTCATAAAGTTGTAAAGAAAAAATTAAATGAAAATAAAAATAGAAACCGAAATAAAAATAAAAAGAAAAGAGTAGGTAAATAATTAATTAATTGTATCCTTCAAGAGAAGTGTCATACATAAACAAATGACAATCACAAAAGCTCTAGATAATAAGAAAAAAAAAATTCCATTGAATTCCCCTTTTCCGCGGCCTTGGCCATAAGTAGAATATTTTTTTTTCAGTTACAATAGTTTTTCGTTTTTACACGTTGAGTCTGTACGTACATAAACTTGCATACTGTACGTATTTTCTTATACTTTTCAATTGACCAGTGATAAAAAGAATTAATAAAATGATTTTTTTTTTGATTGCAAAAATAAATATGTATGAATTTTGATGTATGTATATGGCTCCATATATTACATCGTATTTTTATACTATATGGACCCATATATGAAGAACTTCACAATTAACTTTCCATATATTAGTACATATATCAATACATACGAGGGCGGATCAATAAGTCCGTGGTTTTTCGAACTTCCCTCGCAGTTATATGAAATGTAACACTGTTCCCATCAAGCACCACATGTCACTAGACTACTGTACAATTTTGAGCAAGTGTTGTCATATTTTTTACAGCTGTTCAAAACATATGTACATCCTCGTGTATTTTTCTAAAAATGGAGTGCTCATTAAACATTATTTTTTGCGAAAACCGTCAATCAAACCAAGGAAAAGTTCGATAAAAACTATGGGGACTCGGCACAATCGATTTCAATGGTAAAAAATTGGTTTACTGACTTTCGTTGTGGTCGCACAAGTAAATACAAATGACACTTAACGTTCTGGACGGCCAATTAAGGTCAGTACACCTGAAAATCACGAAAATGTTGAAAAAAATCTGCGATATGGTTTTGGCCGATAGAAGAGTAAAAGTGCGTGAGATTGTTGATGCCATAGGCATTTCATATGGCAGTGTGGTTTCGATTTTAAATGATCAGCTGGGTCTAAGAAAGTTGTTTTCAAGATCGGTACCGCATTTACTCACAATCGATCAGGAACACATGTGCAGTTTCCATGGCAAAAATCAATGAATTGGGCTACGAATTGCTCCCTCATCCGCTCTATTCTTCAAATTTAGCCCCGAGTTACTATTTCTTGTTCCCCAACTTGAAGAAATGGCTCGTCGGAAAGAAATTTGACTCCAACAACAAATCATTCCACAAACAAAGGCCTATTTTAAGGACCTTAAAAAAACATATCTTTTGGAAGGAGACAAAAACTGTAGAAACGTTGGACTGAGTGTATTGACTTAAAAGGAGATTATGTTGAAAAATAAATTTTTGTTTTGCAAAAAAACTGTGTTTCACGTGTCATGAGTGTGTCACGGACTTATTGATCCACCCTCGTATATAATACTATACATTTCCATACATGAATTCATAAACATATATACATACATGCATATATGTATGTTTATACATACTAGGATCGCCCGGTGGTCTAAATTAGACCAATTTTACACTTAGTACGTCTATATTAGTTATAAGAACATGTGTACAAAACATAAACAAAGAAGAAAGTTGCCTTTTTTTAAGCAAATTTAAATCACTTTTTACTAAGAAATCTGAAAAAAAAAACATTTACATGGTGCATATCTACACAAAAATACCTTTGAAACCATATATATTTCAACAATATTGGTGGACGGTAAGATACCTAAAAGTGTACGACAAAGAAATGTGTGCCGTATTTATATATGTATAAGATATGTATATCATATATTAAAAATATATGAGGCAAAAATTTTCAAATAAAAATTCAAGTGCAAAAACTCAACATATTTACAATTTAATTTATGGCTAAATGGACAGTCACTTCGAAATCAACATGAAATCTTCATTAAAACACACACAAAATTGTATAAAAGCTTGTGAGAATTTTAATTTTTATAACAGTTTTCGATTCGACCATCTGAAGCACAGTCGAACCAATATTTTTAGAATAACGAGGTAAATATACTTGCTTGAAATGTTAAAATACATCGCAGTGGCACTAGCAATTTATATTGTTACAAACGCAATTGAAGTTGAAGAAAGAGAACAAGGATCAGCTGAAAATATTTTAGAACGTCCACGGTTAGATGGCCGCATTGTGGGAGGATATCTAATAAATATTACAGATGCTCCTTATCAAATATCACTGCTGGATTATGGACACTTATGTGGTGGGTCCATTATAGCGTCTCAATAGATTTTAACTGCAGCCCATTGTACCGAGTGAGTCCATTAGAAACTATCAGATTTATGTATAAGAAAAAACTGGCATGAGGTTAGCATAAGTTGCGAACTTGAGGTAGGTGTTTACTATACCCCTGCAAAAGACCACTTACAAGAACTTTTAAGAAATGAGGGATTTTTCAAAATGCTTTACTACAGCTGAATGTTCTAAAACAAACGATAAAAAATACTGTTGGCAAGACATTTGTTTCAGTTATTGCAGGTATATGACTAAAAAAGAAAATACTTCGCGACGGAAAAATTTGTAATGTTTGCTTTTTCATACGCACACATGTTGTGTTTATAATCTTTTATATTTCTGCGCATATACAAAGCGCAAAATAAGAAGCATACACGCATCAACACTACTTCTTTTGATTGTTTGTTTACAATGTGCAAGTCTTATTGATAAACTGATTAATTTGTTAGGAGAGAGGGAGAGACGAGGGGGAAAAGAAACGTTTCTGTTCCCCTCCTTTCTCATTCCTATCAAACTAATCAGCTTAGCAACTAGACTTGCATAGTGTAAATATGGTCTTACGCACAAGAAGTCTTCGCGACATCGCTTGTTAACACTCATATAAACGAACATTAACAGTGTTTTACAGCATTTATTATTAGTTTAGTATAATATATGCCACGAGAATACATTAAAAAAACAAGACGTATTTACATTTCAAGACTATTTACGCAGGCCTTTAGTATTAACGAGTTCCTCCATACAATATGACATTAAAAATTGGCGCATAATGTAGTTTTAACCCACTTTTAAATCCTAGCGTGATTCTTAATGTGAAATTTTATGGAAAAATTCGTTAAGATCATGTTCAATTTTGCCACTTATGCCAACTTCATACCAGTTTTTCGCTATACATA
The DNA here is from genome assembly GCA_949987645.1 of Tachina grossa. Lineage (NCBI taxonomy): Eukaryota > Metazoa > Arthropoda > Insecta > Diptera > Tachinidae > Tachina > Tachina grossa. The sequence goes on from OX465275.1 coordinate 37,140,734, forward strand.
AGGCTGCATATAATCATGCGTACGACTTGTGAAAAAATGTAACCCAGATCTAATAAATTGTTGTTTTATTTTGAAAGTTTTCATAAACTCCATTACATAAAGGTTGCACTTTCTCTGAAGTCGTTCAACTACAAGTATATAAGAAAGTAGGATCGTAAGTACCAGCTTTATTAGATGTTTTGCAAGTACAATGTGCTTGAATTGAATTTTGTTTTATAGTGGTCGCAGTGCTGCTGAGTTAAAGATACGTGTGGGTTCTTCACAAGATGAAGAAGGGGGTGAAGTTCTGCAGGTTTCCAAAATTATTCAACACAAAAAGTTCAACGACACTAATGCAGACTATGATTACTCTCTCCTAAAACTCTCAAAGAAGATTAAATTTGACGATACTAAGAAACCAATCAAATTACCACATGCTCATGATAAATTCTCGGATGGTGATAACTGTTTTGTATTTGGTTGGGGCGATACGGAAAATTCATCTGAATCAAGCGCGTCAAGTCAAAGTTCCCATATTTAATCAAGAGAAATGCTCAGAAAAATATATAAAACACGGTGGTGTTACGGAGCGCATGATTTGTGCTGGTTATATTGAGGGAGGTAAGGATGCCTGCCAAGGTGATTCTGGCGGACCTTTAGTTAATGAATCGGGAGTTTTGGTTGGCGTTGTTTCGTAGGGCTATGACTGTGGTACGCCCAATTATCCGAGTGTTTATTCGAGAGTTACGTATGTGCGCGACTGGATTTGTAGATACGCTAGAGTATGAGAACAAAAATAAATAAACATGCAAATATTAGAGCTGGGTCCAACTCGTTCAATCGTTAATTTTTACCATAAATCTATTATCAAACCCATTTAAATTACATTATATGTTAAAAGCAAACGATTGAACGAGTTGGACACAGCTCTAGCAAATATGTATACATGATTTGTTTAAAAATACTTTGTTAGTTAAAAATTAATTCAACTTAACGTATAATGGGCGCATTCATAAGACGTACTGTTGAGCTCAACAGCTCTGAAACTGCTGGCCCCAACAGTTATGTCTTAGGAACGGCTTGATGGATATAATTTAATTTTATATTTCTATATCGTTACTTTATCACAAACAAATATTTGCTTCCGTCCCCTAACAAAGGGGCTTTCCATTATGGTATAAAATGATGGAAAAAATTACAGCAATTACTCAACTGTTGAGTAGAGCGGAACTGCTCAACTATACGTTTCAAAGACAAACACTCAACGGTTGCGCAACAGATGCGTGTAATGAATGCGCCGCCCACTGTTTAATCTTTATAATAATTTTAAAATAAAGTTTCATTCTATTTTAAATTGGAAACAAAAACTGTGATTTAAATTTACAGGAATCGGCTCTCAAATTAATAATTAATAAACTAAGGACTAGGTAACAACATTCTTGTTAATAAAAATAAAAAATGATAAATGGCATGAAATATTTTTAAGATTGATTTGCTTGTGCATTATAATTTCGAAAAACAGATGCACTGTTTGCAAATTAAGAACAGCGACTAGAAATACGGAGCCAACAGATGCGAAAAGGTAACTGAAGATTAACCTGCAGAAGCTAATGCAAAAGATGATATTATATTAATTTCCATATCAGAATTGGAACAAATAGAAATTATGGAGCATATGACGATGTTTGATAAAAATTACATAACATCTATATATCGTCGTCGGAAATCCAAAAGTAGAAACAGCACTTTTTCTAATTTTACAGGAGAAGAAAAAAACCTTATAAATATATGACTATTTATTTGTTAGGTGCCAAATTGAATAATGAATAAAATCAGTATTTTCGAACATATGTTAGTAAAATTTTAAGGAAAGATTATTTTTTTGTATTTTGGTTAATCATATCATAACCAATCGAAAACACGTTTTTGATTTTTTTGATGATACGTAATTTTGGCTAAAGACATATATACATTAGGTCGGGTCGATTTGTATGGGTGAAAAAAAATTAAAAAATTGTATAGTAAAAACGAAATCTACATATCACGCATTTACTTCAATAGTTTCATAACTCAAAAATTCGTTTTTGGAGTTAATAATGTAAAATAATTTAGCATTTTTTATTTTATCTTGTACAAAAATTTCATATATAGCTTCATAAATAGCTTTTACTACCACCTAGTGAGAGAAGAATATTTTTTCATTTCTTCATTGAGTTGTGTGTAAATTGAGAACTTTAAAATCGTTTTCTGCAAAGCTAGTTTTTTTGAGTTGTGACACTATTGAAGTATATGAGCGATATGTAATACATAGGCCGGGTTTACATCTGTGTGACATGTGCCAAAGAAAGTGTAACCACTTATTACTAATGAAAAACTGTTTGATTCAGACATGTATTTATTGATTTAAACAGTTTGTCCCTGTCCAGACTTGCAATTTTTGTTGCAGCAATTCTTAAGTTTATTGGTGAGAGAGGTGAGAAGATTGGGGAGGGGTACATAGTTTCATGTGCTCGGCAATTCGCATTTGAATTGAAATTCGTAATTGTTAATTTTAAGTTGTTAGTTGTATTTGACGTTTTTTATAATTTTATTTCTTCAGTTGTATGAAAAACAAAAAAATATAACAAAAAGTAAATAGAATTTTTTGGAAATTTGGTGGTGTAATAAATTTTTTAATGCATAATTGGAGTATTAGAATTTCATAATGTGGACACTTATGGAATTTGAGAGCAGAATTTTAAGAAATTGCAGCAACAAAAATTGCAAGTCTGGACCGAGGACTTTCCAATCATGTTGGATTCTAAAAATTGTTTATTAGTTATGTATGAAACTGTTTAACTTAATAAATACGTGTCTGAATCAAACAGCTTTTCGTTGGTAATTAGTGGTTACGCTTTTTTGGGCACATGGCACACATGAAATGCCAAATATGAACTCAGCCATACATACAGTTTGCAAAATATTTTTTTCAACGTTGCAATAAATCAAAGACTTCAAAGAAACTCAAAAATTTGTATAATTTTTTTCATTTGAACCTTCCTAAAGTTGTTTATAACTATATTATTTAAAAAAATTAATCAGTCTTATTCCACTTGTCAACACAGACATCACGTCAACACAATACCAATTAGAAATTGTCTACCCATTGTCGCAAACAACGGGCTGCTATTGACAGCTTCATGCTACTTTCTAGACGTTAGTGATTAGAAAAAGACTGTCCCGAGAGAGAGAGCATACAAAAACCAATATTTTGCTTTTGCGGTGATTTGACGACGATGTTGACAACTGTAATTAGGATGAATATCACTTCAACAATAAGGTTAGGTTAGCAGGCTGCTGGTAAGGAAGGTTGAAATTTAGAGACCGGCTGACTTTAGTCCAATATAATGATCCTTTTGTGCTACCTGTGAGTTAAAGAGGAGATAGTGAGAGAAGGTGATATGGCAGTGATAGAGAAGAAAGGGGGCGACTTAAGAGATAGAGGAAGGCTTCATGCTTTTACAACTCTGCTTCTAATGGTAACTAATAACAAAATATTTCAGATTTTGTGTTTTCAAATTTATATCACATTCAATGAATAATGCATAAAATACATTTTTTTAACACCTTGAGCATTTACGGTTTGTATGGTTTTTGTTCAAAATAATTAATATTTCATTGCCATTACAAAATGAAATAAAGAGCAGTAAGTGTAATTATAGTTGTGCACAGTAAGATTACATTTTGTTATTGATTACACACAAAGTTTTCAATTACAATTGCATATTGTTGTAATTGAAAATTAAAAAAAAAACAATTGCATTTAAAAGAAATTGTAGTGGACAACATTTTAATTGCAATTACACGTGATTGTAATAATTACATGTAATTGAAATAGAAAAAAAAAACAATTAAAATCACATGAAATTGGAAAAATAAAAATAAAATAAAAAAAATGATGGAAAATGTATGCAATGATTATTTTTTTTTGTAATTACAAAAATATTCAATTACAGTTAATAATAAACTTAAAAAATTATAACACAATCCCATTTGCATAATGAAATAATGTGTTACATATAGTTTTTGTTGTTGTTTTAAACTGTCACCTGCTAAACGCTGTCGCCTGGATGTTAAAATAGTCACCCCTATCGCGAATGTTATGGGAATAAGTTGTTTGGGAGTAAACGTGTATTCCCATCCCCAACAAATTGGTATCGCGAATGTTTTGGGAGTAAAAAATCTATTGTGAATATCATGGGAGTAACAATTTCTATTTTGAATTGTTTGTTTTGATTTATAAATAGTTTGTGTGCTTATGAAAGCAAAGTTTATTTTGTGAAGAAAGGTGTTAATTTAAAATGAATCCACGGAACGATAGCAGCGAAGACATATACGCGATGAATCAGATCCGCTATCGTTAACGGAGACAAGGCAAAAGTCGTAAAGATTTAAATGTGTTTGTCTCTAAATCAAATGTTTTTGACAGGTTTCAGGAATATTATAGACTTAACAAAGATGCTTTCCAATTCCTACTGAATGTGTTGGAAGAAAATGTTTTGGACCACCACCAGTTTTGTTTGCGGTTTTTTTGTTTTCGGTGAGTTTTTTTTTTCTTATGTGTCGGTTTTGGTCGATCAAAACCAACATATGTATGTATGCATATAAATTTTAAGTCACGGTTATTAAACCAACAATAAACACCCGCTACATATGTATGTACTCTTACCTTTTTCCACTCCGCTATAGATTTAATAGGCGACCCGCGGCTGTTCAACGTAGTGCTTAGCACATTCCCAAATTTTGCCACATCCTCTTTTTTCTCCTTTTGAAATGCCTTTGTACTTTGATCTTTATTAATACTCCTTCAATAAAAATAAGTTTAATAAAGTTGGACATTTAAAAACAAATATGTAGCAACTTACATGTGTACTTCTTGTTCCCAATAAAAATTTTTGTGAATTAATTTTGTAAAATAGTTGTTGGGAGTAAATATTCGTGATGCCATATTTTTTATGTTTGTGAACGCATTCACAAAAAATTTCTAATGGGAACATTCATGATAGCAAATCATAAAATTTGGGAGTTTTGTCTTGGGAACGTTTATTCGCGATAGGGGTGAGTAACTCTAAATAAACCAACTTCACACTAGCTCATGCAAAATTTCATAATAAAATACTATTCATGCGTGGAATGCACGATTCATCGCAATGACGTAAACGGCTGCCATTTCTATTATGTACTCGTACATTCATTGTACCCATATACAAATATATAAATACTATTTGATTTGCTAAACATTTTAAAAAGTTACTTAAAATATTTGTAATTATAGTTACATGTAATTGTAATTGAAACGCATGTAATTGACATTACGTAAGTCTGGTTGTGATGTGGCTCACGGGTTGTTTATAAAAAATTATTTGCCACAACCGAAGAATCAATCGACTTTTTATTGAAAATGTTTAGCTATTTGAAAACTTTTTAGCGTGAGCACTTTTATCAAAATTATTTTATTTTCGCCAGTAGTTAATGAAAAGATATGAGCATATAAACATACATACTCATATTTTTGTACATAAATTATAGTTCTCAGAAGTCGTAAATGGTTTTCTACGTTCATAAAATAATCTAGAGCAATAAAATAAATATGAAATCTACGCGCGTGACACACACTTATTTGTGCCCTTAATTATGAAAGTGGTCTAAGTCACATATTTCATTGGTCGACTTAGTTAGCAGATTACATTTGAACGAATCAAAAAATATTTTTACATTATGGAACATTTTAATTTAGAGTTGTAGTAGCTGCGATTAATATAAATTTAATTAATATTTATTGAAGTCTTGTTAAGATTTATTTAAAATTTCGAAGAAAAAATGCATATGACTTAGACCACTTTCATAATTAAGGGCACATTTATGTTTGCTTTTTCTCTTTTTTAATAAATATCTGCATACATATACAGTATTTTCTAATAACTTATATAAAAATTTTTAATATCTTTGTCACAAGTTAAAGAATATGTAATCTAGCATTTTCCAATACAACTCAAGTGCAAAAATTCAACATATTTACAATTTAATTTATGGTTAAATGGACGGCCACTTCGAAAACAACATGAAATCTTAATTTAAAAAACACACAAAAATGTATAAAAGCTTGTGAAAATTTAGATTTTTATAGCAGTTTTCGATTCGACCATCTAAAGCACAGTCAAACCAACAGTTTTATTTGAAATGTTTAAATACATTGTCATCACATTAGCCGTTTGTCTTGCTACAAACGCAATTGAAGTTGAGGAAGGAGCACAAATATCAGGTGAAGATATAATATCACGTCCACGGTTAGATGGTCGTATTGTGGGAGGTTATCCAATAAATATTACAGATGCTCCTCATCAAATATCACTGCAAATTTATGGGCAGCACATGTGTGGTGGTTCTATTATAGCATCTCAGTGGATTTTAACTGCAGCCCACTGTACCTAGTGAGTCCATTAGAAACTATGCAGTATATGATCGTACGACTCATGAGAAAATGCAACCCTGATCTAATGAATTGTTGTTGTGTTTTGAAAGTTTTCATAAACTCCATTGAATAAATGTTGCACTTTCTCTAAACTCGTGAGACTATGTACGACGAAAATCGTAAGAATATCAGCCTTATTAAATGTTTTGTTGAATTTTATTTTATAGTGGTCGCAACGCTGCTGAGTTTAAGATACGTGTGGGTTCTTCACAAGCTGCCAAGGGAGGTGATGTCCTGCAAGTCTCCAAAATTGTCCAACACAAAAATTTCAACTACAATAAAATAGACTATGATTACTCTCTCCTGAAACTCTCGAAGAGGATTAAATTTGACGATACTAAGAAACCAATTAAATTGCCACGTTCTCATGATATATTCTCGGATGGTGATAACTGTTTTGTATCTGGTTGGGGCAATACGCAAAATTCATCTGAATCAAGCGCGTGGTTGCGTCAAGCCGAAGTACCCATTTTTAATCAAGAGCAATGTTCAGAAAAATATGTAAACTACGGTGGTGTTACGGAGCGCATGCTTTGTGCTGGTTATATTGAGGGAGGCAAAGATGCTTGTCAAGGTGATTCTGGCGGACCTTTAGTTCATGAATCGGGAGTTTTGGTGGGCGTAGTTTCGTGGGGCTTTGGCTGTGCAAAGCCCAACTATCCTGGTGTTTATTCGAGAGTTACGTATGTGCGCGACTGGATTCGTAGATACGCTAGAGTATGAGAACAAAAATAAATAAACATGCAAATATTAGAGTTGGGTCCAACTCGTTCAATCGTTAATTTTTACCATAAATCTATTATCAAACCCATTTAAATTACATTATATGTTAAAAGCAAACGATTGAACGAGTTGGACACAGCTCTAGCAAATATGTATACATGATTTGTTTAAAAATACTTTGTTAGTTAAAAATTAATTCAACTTAACGTATAATAGGCGCATTCATAAGACGTACTGTTGAGCTCAACAGCTCTGAAACTGCTGGCCCCAACAGTTATGTCTTAGGAACGGCTTGATGGATATAATTTAATTTTATATTTCTATATCGTTACTTTATCACAAACAAATATTTGCTTCCGTCCCCTAACAAAGGGGCTTTCCATTATGGTATAAAATGATGGAAAAAATTACAGCAATTACTCAACTGTTGAGTAGAGCGGAACTGCTCAACTATGCGTTTCAAAGACAAACACTCAACGGTTGCGCAACAGATGCGTGTAATGAATGCGCCGCCCACTGTTTAATCTTTATAATAATTTTAAAATAAAGTTTCATTCTATTTTAAATTGGAAACAAAAACTGTGATTTAAATTTACAGGAATCGGCTCTCAAATTAATAATTAATAAACTAAGGACTAGGTAAAAACATTCTTGTTAATAAAAATAAAAAATGATAAATGGCATGAAATATTTTTAAGATTGATTTGCTTGTGCATTATAATTTCGAAAAACAGATGCACTGTTTGCAAATTAAGAACAGCGACTAGAAATACGGAGCCAACAGATGCGAAAAGGTAACTGAAGATTAACCTGCAGAAGCTAATGCAAAAGATGATATTATATTAATTTCCATATCAGAATTGGAACAAATAGAAATTATGGAGCATATGACGATGTTTGATAAAAATTACATAACATCTATATATCGTCGTCGGAAATCCAAAAGTAGAAACAGCACTTTTTCTAATTTTACAGGAGAAGAAAAAAACCTTATAAATATATGACTATTTATTTGTTAGGTGCCAAATTGAATAATGAATAAAATCAGTATTTTCGAACATATGTTAGTAAAATTTTAAGGAAAGATTATTTTTTTGTATTTTGGTTAATCATATCATAACCAATCGAAAACACGTTTTTGATTTTTTTGATGATACGTAATTTTGGCTAAAGACATATATACATTAGGTCGGGTCGATTTGTATGGGTGAAAAAAAAATTAAAAAATTGTATAGTAAAAACGAAATCTACATATCACGCATTTACTTCAATAGTTTCATAACTCAAAAATTCGTTTTTGGAGTTAATAATGTAAAATAATTTAGCATTTTTTATTTTATCTTGTACAAAAATTTCATATATAGCTTCATAAATAGCTTTTACTACCACCTAGTGAGAGAAGAATATTTTTTCATTTCTTTATTGAGTTGTGTGTAAATTGAGAACTTTAAAATCGTTTTCTGCAAAGCTAGTTTTTTTGAGTTGTGACACTATTGAAGTATATGAGCGATATGTAATACATAGGCCGGGTTTACATCTGTGTGACATGTGCCAAAGAAAGTGTAACCACTTATTACTAATGAAAAACTGTTTGATTCAGACATGTATTTATTGATTTAAACAGTTTGTCCCTGTCCAGACTTGCAATTTTTGTTGCAGCAATTCTTAAGTTTATTGGTGAGAGAGGTGAGAAGATTGGGGAGGGGTACATAGTTTCATGTGCTCGGCAATTCGCATTTGAATTGAAATTCGTAATTGTTAATTTTAAGTTGTTAGTTGTATTTGACGTTTTTTATAATTTTATTTCTTCAGTTGTATGAAAAACAAAAAAATATAACAAAAAGTAAATAGAATTTTTTGGAAATTTGGTGGTGTAATAAATTTTTTAATGCATAATTGGAGTATTAGAATTTCATAATGTGGACACTTATGGAATTTGAGAGCAGAATTTTAAGAAATTGCAGCAACAAAAATTGCAAGTCTGGACCGAGGACTTTTTAATCATGTTGGATTCTAAAAATTTTTTATTAGTTATGTATGAAACTGTTTAACTTAATAAATACGTGTCTGAATCAAACAGTTTTTCGTTGGTAATTAGTGGTTACGCTTTTTTGGGCACATGGCACACATGAAATGCAAAATATGAACTCAGCCATACATACAGTTTGCATCAAAGACTTCAAAGAAACTCAAAAATTTGTATAATTTTTTTTTCATTTGAACCTTCCCAAAGTTGTTTATAACTATATTATTTAAAAAAATTAATCAGTCTTATTCCACTTGTCAACACAGACATCACGTCAATACAATACCAATTAGAAATTGTCTACCCATTGTCGCAAACAACAGGCTGCTATTGACAGCTTCATGCTACTTTCTAGACGTTAGTGATTAGAAAAAGACTGTCCCGAGAGAGAGCATACAAAAACCAATATTTTGCTTTTGCGTTGATTTGACGACGATGTTGACAACTGTAATTAGGACGAATATCACTTCAACAATAAGGTTAGGTTAGCAGGCTGCTGGTAAGGAAGTTTGAAATTTAGAGACCGGCTGACTTTAGTCCAATATAATGATCCTTTTGTGCTACCTGTGAGTTAAAGAGGAGATAGTGAGAGAGGGTGATAGGGCAGTGATAGTGATAGAGAAGACAGGGGGCGACTTAATGCTTCATGCTTTTATAACTCTGCTTCTAATGGTAACTAATAACAAAATATTTCAGATTTTGTGTTTTCAAATTTATATCACATTCAATGAATAATGCGCTTATTTTCCTAAAATACATTTTTTTAACACCTTGAGCATTTACGGTTTGTATGGTTTTTGTTCAAAATAATTAATATTTCATTGCCATTACAAAATGAAATAAAGAGCAGTAAGTGTAATTATAGTTGTGCACAGTAAGATTACATTTTGTTATTGATTACACACAAAGTTTTCAATTACAATTGCATATTGTTGTAATTGAAAATTAAAAAAAAAAACAATTGCATTTAAAAGAAATTGTAGTGGACAACATTTTAATTGCAATTACACGTGATTGTAATAATTACATGTAATTGAAATAGAAAAAAAACAATTAAAATCACATGAAATTGGAAAAATAAATCTAAAATAAAAAAAATTATGGAAAATGTATGCAATGATTATTATTTTTTTTTTTTTGTAATTACAAAAATATTCAATTACAGTTAATAATAAACTTAAAAAATTATAACACAATCCCATTTGCATAATTAAATAATGTGTTACATATAGTTTTTGTTGTTGTTGTAAACTGTCACCTGCTAAACGCTGTCGCCTGGATGTTAAAATAGTCACCCCTATCGCGAATGTTATGGGAATAAGTTGTTTGGGAGTAAACGTGTATTCCCATCCCCAACAAATTGGTATCGCGAATGTTTTGGGAGTAAAAAATCTATTGTGAATATCATGGGAGTAACAATTTCTATTTTGAATTGTTTGTTTTGATTTATAAATAGTTTGTGTGCTTATAAAAGCAAAATTTTATTTTGTGAAGAAAGGTGCTAATTTAAAATGAAAAATTAATGAAATGAATTAAAAATCAGATCCGCTATCGTTAACGGAGACAAGGTAAAAGTCGTAAAGATTTAAATGTGTTTGTCTCTAAATCAAATGTTTTTGACAGGTTTCAGGAATATTATAGACTTAACAAAGATGCTTTCCAATTCCTACTGAATGTGTTGGAAGAAAATGTTTTGGACCACCACCAGTTTTGTTTGCGGTTTTTTTGTTTTCGGTGAGTTTTTTTTTTCTTATGTGTCGGTTTTGGTCGATCAAAACCAACATATGTATGTATGCATATAAATTTTAAGTCACGGTTATTAAACCAACAATAAACACCCGCTACATATGTATGTACTCTTACCTTTTTCCACTCCGCTATAGATTTAATAGGCGACCCGCGGCTGTTCAACGTAGTGCTTAGCACATTCCCAAATTTTGCCACATCCTCTTTTTTCTCCTTTTGAAATGCCTTTGTACTTTGATCTTTATTAATACTCCTTCAATAAAAATAAGTTTAATAAAGTTGGACATTTAAAAACAAATATGTAGCAACTTACATGTGTACTTCTTGTTCCCAATAAAAATTTTTGTGAATTAATTTTGTAAAATAGTTGTTGGGAGTAAATATTCGTGATGCCATATTTTTTATGTTTGTGAACGCATTCACAAAAAATTTCTAATGGGAACATTCATGATAGCAAATCATAAAATTTGGGAGTTTTGTCTTGGGAACGTTTATTCGCGATAGGGGTGAGTAACTCTAAATAAACCAACTTCACACTAGCTCATGCAAAATTTCATAATAAAATACTATTCATGCGTGGAATGCACGATTCATCGCAATGACGTAAACGGCTGCCATTTCTATTATGTACTCGTACATTCATTGTACCCATATACAAATATATAAATACTATTTGATTTGCTAAACATTTTAAAAAGTTACTTAAAATATTTGTAATTATAGTTACATGTAATTGTAATTGAAACGCATGTAATTGACATTACGTAAGTCTGGTTGTGATGTGGCTCACGGGTTGTTTATAAAAAATTATTTGCCACAACCGAAGAATCAATCGACTTTTTATTGAAAATGTTTAGCTATTTGAAAACTTTTTAGCGTGAGCACTTTTATCAAAATTATTTTATTTTCGCCAGTAGTTAATGAAAAGATATGAGCATATAAACATACATACTCATATTTTTGTACATAAATTATAGTTCTCAGAAGTCGTAAATGGTTTTCTACGTTCATAAAATAATCTAGAGCAATAAAATAAATACGAAATCTACACGTGTGAAACACACTTATTTGTGCCCTTAATTATGAAAGTGGTATAAGTCACATATTTCATTGGTCGACTTAGTAGATTACATTTGAACAAATCAAAAAATATTTTTACATTATGGAACATTTTAATTTAGAGTTGTAGTAGCTGCGATTAATATAAATTTAATTAATATTTATTGAAGTCTTGTTAAGATTTATTTAAAATTTCGAAGAAAAAATGCATATGACTTATGTCCATTTTTTCAGTTGGTAATCAAACCGTAATTATTTTTAAGTTCTAATTAAATACGAAATTGTATTTTTGAGTGCTTATTTAAGTAATAGCTAAATGCCCAACCTTGCGAAATTAAACACTACTTAAGTTTTATGATTGTACCATATGTTTTTATGCGTGTGTGTTTACTGAAAACATGCACATGAGCATCATGCGGTCGTATTAAAAAGAATTTCGTTTAAATTTCATAAATATATAACATATACAGTACAAAGTTTCATATCATGGAATAAAGTAATATAAAAAGGTATTATGATGTTCTTTTGGTCTCATAAAATGAGTTTTTATGCAATTTAATTTTCTACATATTGATAACCTAACTTTTTTGCTTACGTTAAACAGCTGCGGTTTGAAAAGCCTTCAATAATACTCGGAAATTTTGCAGTGCTACCGTACTTTCAACGTAATTTAATAAGAACTTTAAATAACCACTGAAAAAATTAAATCGTATTTAATTACAACTTAATTTTAAATAAAAATTAGCTAATTACGTACTTAATTTTTAAGTTAAAAACTGGGGGTTAGACCACTTTCATAATTAAGGGCACATTTATGTTTGCTTTTTCTCTTTTTTAATAAATATCTGCATACATATACAGTATTTTCTAATAACTTATATAAAAATTTTTAATATCTTTGTCACAAGTTAAAGAATATGTAATCTAGCATTTTCCAATACAACTCAAGTGCAAAAATTCAACATATTTACAATTTAATTTATGGTTAAATGGACGGCCACTTCGAAAACAACATGAAATCTTAATTTAAAAAACACACAAAAATGTATAAAAGCTTGTGAAAATTTAGATTTTTATAGCAGTTTTCGATTCGACCATCTAAAGCACAGTCAAACCAACAGTTTTATTTGAAATGTTTAAATACATTGTCATCACATTAGCCGTTTGTCTTGCTACAAACGCAATTGAAGTTGAAGAAGGAGCACAAATATCAGCTGAAGATATAATAGCACGTCCACGGTTAGATGGTCGTATTGTGGGAGGTTATCAAATAAATATTACAGATGCTCCTCATCAAATATCACTGGAAATTTATGGGCAGCACATGTGTGGTGGTTCTATTATAGCATCTCAGTGGATTTTAACTGCAGCCCACTGTACCTAGTGAGTCCATTAGAAACTATGCAGTATATGATCGTACGACTCATGAGAAAATGCAACCCTGATCTAATGAATTGTTGTTGTGTTTTGAAAGTTTTCATAAACTCCATTGAATAAATGTTGCACTTTCTCTAAACTCGTGAGACTATGTACGACGAAAATCGTAAGAATATCAGCCTTATTAAATGTTTTGTTGAATTTTATTTTATAGTGGTCGCAACGCTGCTGAGTTAAAGATACGTGTGGGTTCTTCACAAGCTGCCAAGGGAGGTGATGTCCTGCAAGTCTCCAAAATTGTCCAACACAAAGATTTCAACTACAGTGAACTAGACTATGATTATTCTCTCCTAAAACTCTCGAAGAGGATTAAATTTGACGATACTAAGAAACCAATTAAATTGCCACGTTCTCATGATATATTCTCGGATGGTGATAACTGTTTTGTATCTGGTTGGGGCAATACGCAAAATTCATCTGAATCAAGGGAGTGGTTGCGTCAAGCCGAAGTACCCATTTTTAATCAAGAGCAATGTTCAGAAAAATATGTAAAGTACGGTGGTGTTACGGAGCGCATGCTTTGTGCTGGTTATATTGAGGGAGGCAAAGATGCTTGTCAAGGTGATTCTGGCGGACCTTTAGTTCATGAATCGGGAGTTTTGGTGGGCGTTGTTTCATGGGGCTATGGCTGTGCAAAGCCCAACTATCCTGGTGTTTATTCGAGAGTTACGTATGTGCGAGACTGGATTCGTAGATACGCTAGAGTATGAGAACAAAATTAAATAAACATGTAATTTGTTTAAAAATACTACGTTAGTTAAAAATTAGTTCGACGTAATATGTTTAAAGCAATTTTAAAATAAATTTTCATTCTATTTTAAACTGCAAACAAAAAGTGTTGTTCAAATTACCAAGAATCGTCTCTTAAATTAATGAACTGCCTAACATAATTATAAGGTCTGGAAAATTTAATGCAATATTTTTAAAAGTGATTTGCTTGTGCTGTAGTTGCACATAAATAACTTGTACCATACACATAGGCGCATATTCATAGCCAAAATAAAGTATATTTTTAAATATTAAAACCAAAATACTTGTTTTAAATTCTTAAAGTATACTTTGCCTCGACTATGAATTTGAGCCATATTTTTTAAGGCATTAATTTTGCCAAAAATTAAACCTTGCGTATACACATATGATAAAATATAATATACTTGGGGGATTCAAATAGTATTCTAAGAGCCATTATTACAACTTAAAGATAGTTAAAAGTAGGATTTTACCGGACGTATAAAAAGCTTTCCATTATAGGAAATTGGATTTAACTTACCAGGTAGGATAAACTTGCCTGTAATTTATCGCTCACTTTAGGTTATAGTAAAATTTTGCAAATGATAAAGTTTTTATACGTCCGATAAAATCCTACTTTTAACTATCTTTAAGTTGTAATAATGGCCCTAAGTATCATAATAAGTATCAAAATAAAGTGTACTTTAAGAATTTAAAACCAGTATTATCATACAAAATACTGCCTTTAAGCTCTTAGGCCCAAAATCACAGTGTATAGTTTACTAACACCCTTGGTTTAGCTAACGATTTTTCTTATCAATTTCATTGGTTAAACCATCTTCATGACTTAACTAAAGACTGTGAATTTAAGCATTAAAGTATATTTTGTTTTGATTATCAATATGCGTCATTGTTTTGCTTTTTTGCAATTAAATATTTTAAAACATTATCACATCATAACACATAAGACTACCGTTTGAATCCCTCATGTTTTTTTTTTTTTTTTTTTTTAAATTGTCCATAAATTTTATTTGATGACATATGGGCATTTCTACGAAAAAGTTCACTTTTTTGTCGCGTGCGACAGCAAACAATTAAGCTTATATTTCAGAACAATGAGACTCAATTTTTCTTAAAATTTTTCGTAATATAGAGCTGCTGGCGGCCTAAAAAACAAACACATTTGTTTGGTGTCACACGCTACAAAAAGTTGACATTCCTGTGGAAATGCCAGTATGCAACATGGAAACAAATTTCGTAGGGGAATCTAAACAACTTGAACTGTCAATTTTTCAGTTAAAGTAAATTGTTGTTGTAATTTCAACTAACCAAATTTGTAGTTGTTATTTTATTTTTAGTGCAAATTGTTTTTGATTTGTTAGTGTAAATTTTACATTACAAAAGAAAATTTTTTAATTAAAATAACCAAGTTAAATAGTAATTACGGTTTAACATGCAGGATGACAATGTATGTATTTCAAAATTAACTTTGTAAATGTAATTTTCGGCCTTGTTCTGAAAATCAAGGTGATTTCAAAAATAGTCTGTTAATAGCTGACTTGTTAGTGGGTTTTTATTATATTTTAAATTTTTGTCACGTATAATAGAATATTTTATTCCAACAATTATCTTTTATTAATGTTTTGAAATCACTGTGATTTGGCATGTCCTTATTTATTATTATTTTTTAATTTTTTTTTTTTGGGAATTACTGCATATTACATGTAGAGATGCTGATCGGGATATGTTTTTGAAATCCCGGGCTTGGAAATGTATATGCATTAGACCCATGCACGAGTCCACTTACAAGAACTTCTGAGACATGAGAGATTTTTTAAATGCTTTACTACAAAAAACGTCATGCATGTACATACGCATACACGTTGTGTGTATGATCTTTTATTTTTCTGCGCATATACAAACGCATTAGTTGTGTGCGCTTGCTTTAAGAAACTACCCTTAAACACATAATAGCTTACCATCTACATCTACACACTTCTTTTGAGTGTTTGTTACGAACAAGAAGTTTTCGCGACATCGCTTAAAAACACTCATATACACGTACATTAATACATCCATAGTGCCTCACTTATAACACGACATCATTTATTATTGGTTTAGTATAATATATGCTACGATAATACATTTATCGTACAAGACGTATGTACATTTCAAGACTGTTTACGCAGGCCTCTAATATGCATATGTATATAATAGTATCCATGATACAATATTATTATATTATTGTACCATGATATTATCTACTAAAACATTTATTCAAAGCAAATTCTTCATTTTAACTTTTTATAACAGGGTGTTTCCAATAATATTTAATATAGAAGATGACAGTGAAAAACACTATTTATGCAGGTTTCAGATAATCCCGATAATCCCGGGATCTAAAATTAAAAAATTCCGGGTTCCGGCATTTGCATAGTCCCGAAAATCCCGGGATTTCCGAGATCGGGACTTCCCGTTTAGCATCTCTAATTACATGTTAATTTTATAGATTGAATTTGGTTTGAAGAAGTTAAACCCAACATATCAAAAAGGATTAGTATAAAAAATTTCAGTTGTTAGTTTTACAGTACATAAATGGTGTTTTTGCGATTTAAATTAATATAATATTTGCTGGTTAATCTAATCAATATTAGTTGTTAATTTACAGCGAATATAAATTGTTGCGATTCGGCTGATAACTTTAAATATATGTATGTATGTTATAAAATTTACAATTAGCCTGGTTAATATGTTTGATATATGTAAGCAGTTGATAAACCAAAACCGAATCAAAGCACTAATGAACTCTATGTATGCAAAAATTACGTTTTCCACAACAAAACCAAAAAAAAAAAAAAAACACGATGATTCTGCGTTATTTTGAAAAATATTTTTATTAATAATTTTTTTAGTTTATGGATACATACATACTTATGTATGTCATAAACAATAATTCTACAAAACGCCTTTATCAATTCGAGCCTTATTTTCGATTTAATAGTAAGCAACAAAAATTATAGTTTGCAGTAGAAGTTTTTTTTCATAATATTCAAATATATTTTACATATGTATCTACATACGAAAATTATCGCTTACCATAAAATATTACAGCCCGTATTTTAAAAATTACCAAAAATTTTACTATAAAATTTAAATTTCAATAAAAAAGTTAATTGTTTTAGTACTAATACGATTAAATGTAGGCCCTATGCTCCGATAGGAGTTAAGCGGATAGAAGAATAAGAATACGATTAAATCGAAACTAAGGCCGGTTTTACATCTGTGTGACATGTGCCAAAGAAAGTGTAACCACTAATTACTAATGAAAAACTGTTTGATTCAGACATGTATCTATTGATTTAAACAGTTTCCATTCATGTTGGATTCTATAAAATTGTCTATTAGTTATGTATGACTCTGTTTAACTTAGTAAATACGTGTCTGAATCAAACAGTTTTTTATTAGTAACTAGTGGTTATGTTTGATGTTTTTGAGCACATGGCACACATGAAATGCCAGATGTAAACTCAGCCTAAGGCTCGATAGTTGATAGAAATTGATTTAAAATTCTTTTCAAATGTGTTATATTCGTATATTGCTCGTACTTTAATTTCTAGCGCACTTTTTGATCAATAAATAAAGTCCGACTAGTTCAAAGTTAATTATAGAACGAATCGTTCTATTTCCATTACATAAATAATGTACTAAATAATAATTAAATAATTTATTTTAGAATTTTTAATTTTGCAATAAATATTTAATCCAAATATAAAATTGAGATACAAAAGATTTATTCGAAATGTAAATCTGTAAATTTGAAAAAAAAAAATTAAATATTCTGGGTAAAAGAATGAATTTGGAGTTGAGAGCCGATAAATAACATTTATTAACATCTCAATTTTATTTAACACACTATTTTTCCAGAGTATTTACAATTTAAATTTTATTTTTATTACTAAACCTTGAAATTATTTAAGATACTCGTATTTCAATTTACGCATTTTTATTACCAAATACGAGTAGATAAGGGTTGGTATGGAGTGTTTCTTATCTTTTAAAAATTATATAATGGTTTTTCCCACAATCTATGGCGATTTAATTTTATATTTTTGCCTATGGAACAACGCAGTGTTTCCTAAACAGTCTGTATTTTGCGAATAAATGATTCGATTATAAATTATGCGTGCATAAAAGTTAAAAGTTGTGTGACCCTATATTCGTCAAAAATATGTAATTTTTTAAACATTTTCAGATAAAGGGAGAAATAAAGGGTGTTTTTTATTGAGGTATAGAACTTTAAGTTGGCATCACTTTTTTAACTGGCGGCCATTTTGTCAGCTGTCAAATGATTAATATTTAGTTTGGTTTGCCATTTCATCATGAACAGGTTGACAAAAGAACAACGCTTGCAAATCGTGCAAATTTATTTCGAAAATAATGGTTCAGTTCACGAAGTTTACCGCAAGCTCCGTCCATTTTATGGTCGACATAATCGTCCATCAGAGCAATTAATTCGGTTAACCATGGATCGTTTTCGCACTACGTTTACTCTATGTGATAATACGCATCCGCAGAGACATCGAACAGTGCGCACCGAAGAAACAATTGCCGCTGTAGAGCAAACTGTTGAAGAGGACCCGAATGAATCGATTCGCCACCGTGCACAGCAATTGGAGCCGACTAACCGACTATTTTGTTCCCGAATTGGATGGCATGAATGTGGATGAGTTGTGGTTCCAACAAGACGGCGCTACATGCCACACAGCGCACGTCACAATCGATTTATTGAAGGAAACATTCGATGAGCGCATAATTTCGCGGAATGGACCTGTCAATTGGCCACCAAGATCGTGTGATTTGACACCATTGGATTATTTTCTTTGGGGATATGTGAAGTCGCTCGTCTACGCCAACAAACCAGAAACGTTAGGGGACTTGGAAGCCAACATTCGTGGCGTTATTGCCAACATACGGCCCCATATGCTCGAAAAAGTGGTTGAAAATTGGACCTGTAGAATTGGCTTTATTCGAGCCAGCCGCGGCGGCCACATGCCCGAAATCATATTTAAACATTAATGGCATAAAATTATCCTTCCAATAAAGCCAAACTGATGGACATTAAAACGATTTTCTTGTGTTTTATTTCAATTCGAAGTTCTATACCTCTGAAAAAACACCCCATTAGATGATTTTTTTTTACATAAATAAAATCAAATAACTTTTTTTTATAATTTATATAAATTATTGATTTTTTATTTCATTGAGTAAATAAATATGTAGTTTTGTTTTAAATATTTTTAGTGGTTTTCAAAAATAATTGATAGACGCATGATGCATCTTCTTAGCAAAAAGTTGTTCATGACTGTCTGCAGAGTTTGTGTCGAAATCGCTTCAATTAACGATTTAATCAATTGTTCTAAATCATTTAAATTTGATAGTTTCGATTTATAAACTTTCTAGCTACAATAGCCTCACAAGGAAAAATTACTTGCAGTTAGATATTTTGTTTGGAAATGTTCGTTGTAACTCTGTCATAACGGGGGCTGGCTATGTGTGAAATAGCCTCATCACACAGAACTGAAAATAATTCTCTTTTGGCGCAGTTCAGGAAATAAAAATGCCTGTAATATTTTTAAATCATAATCTGCCAGACAGTTAGACAGTATTTTTCAAAAAAATATTACCCGACAATACAGCTTGTTGAAACTGCATACCACACTTTGACTCGAGCTAGGTGAAGTTCTCTCTCTTGAAGAATTTGTGGATTGGAGTTATTCCACATTCGACATAAAGAAATGATTGAAAATGATTACGTTCTCTTTCAGTATTCTTAAGATGCAATTAGACGTGCCATAGACATAATGCAATAGCCACAACCTAACCAAAATTCAATTGGTTTCTATGGTAATGACAATGGCGTTATGGCGAGTCACCTATAATCAAATACAGTGTTGCCCATAAGTTCGGTTCGAACGGCTGTTTTCTATGGTTGTGGTTGTAGGACGTCTGATTGCACTTTTAGTAGCAAATGTCCATGCGGATAGGCAAGTCTCATAGGTTTAATTTGCTTGTGATTTGAATCTTATAGGGAACCAAAGTCAAATCTTTGTGCAACTCTGTCTGCAGGTGCTGATGACTGATACCCATCTGAGAAAATAAATTTGTTGTTGGAACCTTTTTGGTTGCCTTGTATGGCAGCTACTACAGCAGCAATTGTTTTGGTGTCCTAACTGTGATTTGGGGATTTATGTTTCGGGGCCTTCGAGCAACTGTACCAAGCTCGGCGAAAGAGTTTACCAGCCTCATTATTGTCCACCAGCTGTTCCTCACAAAGTGAAACAAAACCCCGTTTGGACTGAAATTATTGACTGGAATGCCTAATATGCGCCGCATCATTTTGCATTTTTACTAAAGTTAGGTAAACAAAATAACTAAAAACCTACTTAGAAAAAAGTTATTACATTCATTTTATTTTTTCAGAAAGCATCAATTGTAATTCAGGAAATGTGTATGTATTTATATAATTTTTGGCCAGGCAATTTTTAGTGATTTTTCTTTATAACACTATTATTTTCTGAATTTAAATTGTTCTTTTCTGAGTTAAAATTGACGAATCTTTTTTTTGTATTTTTTTTTAAACAAACACAACCTGCGAAGCTTGTCTGCATAAAACACCCAAGGTCTATGGCGGAAATCGAACCCACGACCTCAGGGCTGAGAGGATATTATCGCTACCACTCAACCACAGGGGAACCCTGAATTACAACTGACGCTTTCTGAATTCAAATTTACTAATCTAAATTACAAGTGACGCTTTCAGAATTACAACTTTAAAAAAGTGTGGAAAAGTTGGCCGTTTGTAATGTGGAAACTACAACAAATCTTTTGAACAATAATACATATATATAGGTAATATAGTGTCATGTTTCTTTTATTTTTTAGCGGTCTTTCAAAAAAAAAATTAAAAATATTTAAATATTTTAAATTTCATTGGTTCATTTAAATAAATTTCGCTAAATATTTCTGTGATTTTCATAGGCCCATGCCCTGAAATCAAATTTTTTCAGTAGAGTAAAAAAAAACCTTTTTGAAGCTTATTTAAAAAATAAAAAATTATGTGATACATATGTCCAAATTTTTTTTAAATTTTCCTAGACCTCAAAA
This sequence comes from Tachina grossa, assembly GCA_949987645.1. Lineage (NCBI taxonomy): Eukaryota > Metazoa > Arthropoda > Insecta > Diptera > Tachinidae > Tachina > Tachina grossa. Next base: position 37,162,108 of record OX465275.1, read on the forward strand.
GCTCAAAAATGATAAATATATAACATATTGTGTTATTCATGAAATCCATAGATTTGCAAGAGTTAGGAGTAAATTTTTCCATAACTGACACCCCGTATCTTTGCTAGTCTTACAGCAGTTTAATTCCTCTTCGAACTTTTATGCATACGCCATTGGAATGATTGTTTCAGGAAATACAGATTTACTAAATTTTTTTCGCCTAGGAAACACTGTGAAAAGCATTTTAGACCGCTTTCCTTTAATAATACTTGAGCAAAAAAAAAAAAGTTCATGTTATTTCCAAATAATTTCTGGAGTTTATATCAACAAAAAGTAAGTATTTTTTGGCAACCATAAATTCAATTCAATTTCGATTTGAAATTTTCCAGCAAAAAAATTTTTGGTGGAAGCACTTCCCTACTGCATTACCAACAATTTTAACAAGGCGTGAGACTAAAATAATCGATTCTTGAAAAGTACTTATTTTTTTATTTGTCAACATATTCAGGTAATCTATTAAATATAAAATAATCATTCTCCTCATTTATCAATTTGTACAGCATTTTTTTAAGTTTTATGTAATGTGATTTGTAAGCGAGGAATGAAATTTGGTAATCAGAAAAGTAAGTCATTATATGGCAAGTAGTTCTAATGGTAATGTGTAATTTTTTGCTGGGTTATTCAAAACTTATGAGTGAGCGTTTTTATCAAAATTTATTTTAGTGATGTTTCTGCTGAGCTATAGAAACGTATGTAAATATGTATGTAATAGAGGCATGTATAAACAGTCTTGATATGTAAATACGTCTTGTTTTATAAATGTATTCTCGTGGGATGTATTATACTGAAATAATAATAAATGAAGGCGTTTAATAAGCGAAGCACTATGGATGAATTGGTGTACGTGTATATGAGTGTTAACAGGTCATGTCGCGAAGACTTTTTTTTCCATACAAATAATAAAAAGAAGTAGTGTTGATGAGTCTATGTTTGTTATTTTGCATATTATACGTTTGAGTGTATGTGTAAGATTTAGATGGTAAGCCATTATGTCTTTAAGGGTGATCCCTGTCGGAGAATGTGTGGGTGACTATAAAAATAGTTAACTTATAGTTAACTTTTCTTAGACTGACTAAAAGCTAACTGCAATGTCATCTAGAACAAACCCAAAATTAATTCTTAAGTCGAGTACGCAATCGAATTTTATGAGAAACAATAAATTTATTCTCAGCTACTTTGAAACTCATTTCAGTTTTATATTAACATTTTGCTGTTGTTATTTTAGATGGTACCTTAGCTGAGTGTTGGCGCGTTGATGATACATGTTCGAACCACAGAAAAAAAATTTTAATTTAAGGTGTAATCAGACGTGACATAACCATAGCCATAGAAAACAGCCGTTCGAACCAAACTAATGGGCAACACTGTATTCGATTATAGGTGCCTCGCAATAACGCCATAACCATTACCATAGAAACCAATTGCATTTTAGTTTGGTTATGGCTATGGCATTATGGCCATGTCACGTATCCATGCACCTCTACTGACTACCAGGTGATTTAAAAAAATCATCTTTAAGTTAGCTGAAAGTAATGCAGAGTGAGATAATTGACTACCGCCTAAGACATCGCAATATTGAAATAGTCAGCTGATTTCATCAAAAGTAATCCAAGAGTCAGTCAGTACTAGTTGCGAAATAGTTAGCTTAAAGTTAGTTTAAAGTTAACGTAATTTCCGACAGCAAGCACACACAACTAATGTCAATACATGAGTGCGTTTGTATGTACGCAGAAAAAAAAGATCATACACACAACGTGTGTGCGTACGTACATACATGACGTTTGTATACGCGCCCATGCGTATAAAGAAGCAAGCATCACAAATTTTTCCATCACGAAGTTATTTCTTCTTTACTCCTATACCTACAATACTGAAACAAAATTCTTGCAAACAGTGTTGCTTACGATTGTTTTAGAAGATTTTGTTGTAGTAAAAGAGCATTTCAAAAATCCCTCATGTCTTAAAAGTTCTTGTAAGGGGTATTCTGCAGGACTTTAGTATGTAAGAATATGTATATACATATATAAAATAAGGCATATTTATGCTAAAGTTTAGGAAAAAATCGTTAATGGTTTTTTAAAATACTTTTTTTCCCTATCACAAAATAATCAAGTGCCATAAAATAAACAGGTAGTTTCTAAGTGAAAAGCTACACGTACTTATCTTCTTTGGGTTTTTTTGTGTTTTAGTAAATATTTCCGATTAAAAATAATTGCTCAACTTGAAAAATGTCTAATCTACATAGCATTTATCACTTTTGCCCACATTTCTTAAAAGTTGTGCCTACGTATTACAGAAATAAAATGCTGAAAAGTTTTAAGAACCAAGTTTTATTAATGTAAATCCCAAATAAGAGGTAAATAAATTGTTTACTGATTTTGAAAAGATTAATGGCTCGATTATGGGTGGCAACCGAACTTTAGTTGCGTAGCCAGCAGTTGCCAAAGTGCTAAACAACAGCTGTGAATTTAGTTGCCAAATAGCAACAATATTGGCAACTACAAATTTTTGGTTGGTTCATAGTTTTTAAAGCAAAAATATATACATATTTAATCAGGCATGTTCTGCAAATCGCTACATTTAAAATCACGGTGTTTTAAAAAAACTGATAAAACCTAAATCATTGCTATAGTAAATTTCACGCTTTACAACGTTGGAAGTTGGAATAAAATATTCTATTATGAATGTTAAAAACTTAAAATGTAATAAAAACCCCCTAAGAAGCCAGCTGTTATTAGTTTGTTATTGTAATCACCCGATTTTAAAGCACCGTGATTTTCATAACAGGCCAGATAAATAAAAAAAGTAAAGAACTGGGAACTTTGCTTTATATATTTTGGTTGCATCCAAATAAAACACTAACTCTCATAATCTTTTTTAATTACATCATTTGATTTAATATTCGTTGTCTACAAACAAAATCGATTATTTAAATTTTCCACTGACTCAAAATGTACTAGTGACATTTATGTAATACCACGGATTTGAATTAAAAGTTCAAATTTTTCCCATTATGTAAATACTCGTATGAACTTACATTTGTATATGTAAAATTTTTCATCTCACGTTTCAAGTCATTGTTCACAGGTCTGTTGACATAATAACATCGCCAGCTAGCATCATACTCGTATGTGTGTATGTATTATACCCCTGCAAAAGACCACTTACAAGAACTTTTAAGACATGACGGATTTTTCGAATGCTTTACTACAGCGAAATCTTCAAAATCAAACGCTAAACAACACTGTTGGAAAGACATTTGTTTCATTTATAGCAGGTATAGAAGTAAAGAAGAAAATGCTTCGTAACGGAAAAATCTGTGATGCTTACTTCTTCATACGCATGGGCGCCAATACAAACGTCATGCATGTACAATGCACAGGTGTGGTTCTTTGGCAAAGTTTCTTATTTTGATCTCTAGAATACGATTTTCCTTGTAATTTGAGCGATTTTTTTTTGCCTCCATACAAATCGACCCGCCCTTATGTACATATGTACGCACACAGGTTGCGTGTATGATCTTTTATTTTTCTGCGGACATACAAATACACACATGTATTGATATTAGTTGTGTGCGCTTGCTTTAAAAAAACCCCTGTCGGAAGTTACGTTAACTTTAAACTAACTTTAAGCTAACTATTTCCCAACTAGTACTGACTGACACTTGGATTGCTTTTAATGTAATCAGTTGACTATTTTAACATTGCGATATCTTAGGCGGTAGTCAATTGTCTCACTCTGCATTACATTTAGCTAACTTAAAGTTGATTTTTTAAATCACCTGGGAGTCAGTAAAGGTGCAAGTAGACGTGACATGGCCATAACGCCATAGCCATAACCAAACCAAAATTCAATTGGTTTCTATGGTAATCGCTATGGCATTATGGCGAGTCACCTATAATCGAATACAGTGTTTCCCATTAGTTTGGTTCGAAAGGCTGTTTTCTATAGCTATGGTTATGTCACGTCTGATTACACCTTAAATTGAAAAAGTTTTTCTGGGGTTCGAACATGTATCATCACACGTTGTGTACTCAACGCGCTACCACTCAGCTAAGGTACCATCTAAAATAACAACAGCAAAATGTTAATATAAAACTGAAATGAGTTTCAAAGTAGCTGAGAATAAATTTATTGGTTCTTATCAAATTCGATTGCGTACTCAACTTAATGCATTAAACACATTCACCACAGCAGGCTAGACGAACACACGACTTCAAATGTCGCTAGAAGCATTTGTCGCCTCGTAGCCGGCTACTTAATTATTTTGGAGACGGACACAGCACCATCTGCACCTGATATTTAAGTACAAATACATAGTTCAGTATTGCCACTTCCATATATTTTGCATTTATAAACATTATTTACTCTTTTCACGTAAAAGTACAAAAACGAATCAATTTCTTCTTTACATCAATTTTTGGATATTGTTTCTGTTAAAGAATACGAAATAATTGCACAAAATCATTCATTAAACATTTTGTATTATACTGGCAACACTGAATTTTCTCATTGTAGCCAAAGAAATAAAAATTAGTTTAATTGGAATACAACGACATAATCAGCATAGAAAACAACCTGTTGCCCTGTTGCCTTGCTGTCTTCAAAAGAATCATTCTCATATAAACATGTGTATTCTATTCTTGACATTTGGTAGTTGGTAGCTTGCTGTGATGAATGTATTTAATGCATAAGAATTAATTTTGGGTTTGTTCTGGATGACATTGCAGTTAGCTTTTAGTCAGTCTAAGAAAAGTTAACTATTTTTATAGTCAACAACACATTCTCCGACAGGGATCACCCTTAAACACATACTGGCCTACCATCTACATCTTTCACACACACTCAATATGCAAAAATAACAAGCATACACGAATCAACACTACTTCTTTTGATTGTTTGTTGTGAACAAGAAGTCTTCGTGACATCGCTTAAAAACACTCATATACAATAACATCAATACATCCATAGTGCTTCGCTTATTAAACGACAGCATTTATTATTGGTTTAGTATAATACATGCCACGAGAATACATTTAAGAAACAAGACGTATTTACATTTCAAGACTGTTTACGCAGGCCTCTAGTATACATAGTATACGCATGCAACTAGCTCTTCTTCGCAAAAACTTGAAATCATTTAGAAAATACCTGCGTCAAAAATGTTACTTGCAGCCGGCAATATTACAAACTTTTCTTAAAACAAATGCAAAAAAGAATTGAAACTGTGTGGGAACGTGTTTCCAGGAAAAATAACAATTCAAGTGATTTTCTTAGAAAATAATATGCACAATATCGAAATCAATGTCAAGTGCAATGTTGAAAAGTTTCACAAGAAGAGAATAGAAACTAAACTCAAAAGTTTAATTATTTTCCATCTGTAACTGCGAAGGCAGTTGGTTTTGTTTTACAACTAAAAAAATTTGTGCTTTCAAATTAAGTAAGCTTAATTTCGTTCGTTTAGAAAATTTATACAAAAATAACATGTGTGTGAAGTTAAATTTTAAAATTTATAACCTTTGACACAAACCTTGTGCTTTAGAAGAGCTCTGTTAGCGTGTTACAGACCTCTGTTAAGCTATAAAAAATTCTACTAAAAATTCTACATAAGAAATTGAAAAATGGACGATTAAATTAAATTTTAAAAAATTTAAAAATTAAATTAAATTATTTTCATAAAAAAATTTTTGCATGAAAAATGGATGATGTATAGTCGATTGAATTTCCAGCACGAAAAATAGACGTCGTATAAAGTCCATTTAATTTTTTGCATACGAAATGGATGATTAATTTTTTTCATAAAAAAAATAAAAAAATGGATGATATATAGTTCATTACATTTTTTGTACGAAAAAGAGACGAGGTATATGGTCAATTTAATTTTTTGCATACGAAATGGACAATTTATGGTCCAAAAATTTTTTTATAAAAAATATTAAAAAATGTATAGCCCATTAAATTTTGTATGTATAGTCCATTTAATTTTTAGCATGAAAAAAACGATGTATAGTATTTTTAATTTTTTGCATACGAAATGGATGATGTATAGTCCATTAAATTTTTTCATAAGAAATTGAAAAATGGACGATGTATTTGAAATGTCCATTGAAATTTTTTCATAAAAAATTTGTTTGCATGAAAAGTGGATGATGTATAGTCCATAAAATTTCTTGCACGAAAAATAGATGACGTATATAGTCCATTTAATTTTTTGCGTACGAAATGGATAATATATGGTCTATTAAATTTTTTCATAAGAAAAAAATTTTCTGCATGGAAAATATATGATGTATAGTCCATAAAATTTCTTGCACGATAAATAGACGACGTATAAGGTCCATTTAATTTTTTGCGTACCAAATGGACAGTTTATGGTCCATTAAATTTTTTTATAAAAAATATTAAAAAATGGACGATGTATAGCCCATTAAATTTTGTAAGTATAGTCCATTTAATTTTTAGCATGAAAAATAGACGATGTATAGTCTTTTTAATTTTTTTGCATACGAAATAGACGATTTATAGTCCATCAAATTTTTTGATAAGAAATTGAAAAATGGACGATGTATAGTCCATTAAATTTTTTTTGCATGAAAAATCCATGATGTATAGTCCATAAAATTTCTTGCACGAAAAAAATGACGTATTTAGTCCATTTAATTTTTTGCGTACGAAATGGACAACTTATGGTCCAATTAATTTTTTCATAAAAATGTTAAAAAATGGAAAAAAAATTTTTCATAAGAAATTTTTTTGCATGAAAAATGGATGATGTATATTCCATAAAATTTCTCTTACGAAAAATAGATGATGTATATAGTTCATTTAATTTTTTGCGTACGAAATGAACAATTTATGGTCCATTAAATTTTTTCATAAAAAATATTACATTGAATTTTGTATGTATAGTCCATTTAATTTTTAGCATGAAAAATAGACGATATATAGTCTGTTTAATTTTTTGCATATGAAATGGACGATTCATAGTCCGTTAAATTTTTTCATCAGAAATTTAAAAATGAAAATTAAAATTTTTTCATAAATTTTTTTTTGCATGGAAAATGCTCCATTAGTTCATTAAAATTTTTTTATAAATTTTTTTTTGCATTTTTGTGTAGTCCATAAAATTTCTTGCACGAAAAATAGACGATGTATATAGTTCATTTAATTTTTTGCGTACGAAATGAACAATTTATAGTCCATTAAATTTTTTCATAAAAAATATTAAAAAATGGACAATGTATAGCCCATTAAATTTTGCATATATATTCCATTTAATTTTTAGCATGAAAAATAGACGATGTATAGTCTTTTTAATTTTTTGCATACGAAATGGACGATTTATAGTTCATTAAATTTTTTCATAAGAAACTGAAAAATGGACGTCCATTAAAATTTTTTCATAAATTTTTTTTTTTGCATGGAAAATTGATGACGTATAGTCCATAAAATTTGTTGCACGAAAAAAAAGACGTATATAGTCCATTTAATTTTTTGCATACGAAATGGACAATTTATGGTCCATTAAATTTTTTCATAAAAATATTAAAAAATGGACAATTTAAAATTTTTTCATACATTTTTTTTTTTGCATAAAATTTCTTGCACGAAAAATAGATGACGTATATACCCCATTTAATCTTTTGCGTACGAAACGGATAATATATGGTCTATTAAATTTTTTCATATGAAAAAAATTTTTTCCATGAAAAATGGGTGACTTATAGTCCATAAAATTTCTTGCACGAAAAATAGACGACGTATATAGTCCATTTAATTTTTTGCGTACGAAATGTACAATTAATGGTCCATTAAATTTTTTCATAAGAAATTGAAAAATGGACGAAGTATAGCCCTTTAAATTTTGTTTGTATAGTCCATTTATTTTCAGCATGAAAAATAGACGATGTATAGTCCATTTAATTTTGTATATATAGTCCATTTAATTTTTAGCATGAAAAATAGACGATGTATAGTCTTTTTAATTTTTTGCATACGAAATGGACGATTTATAGTCCGTAAAATTTTTTCATAAAAAATTGAAAAATGGACGATGAATACCATTAAAACCTTTTCATAAAAATTTTTTTTTGCATGAAAAATGCATGATGTAAAGTCTATAAAACTTCTTGCACGAAAAATAGACGACATATATAGTCAATTTAATTTTTTGCGTACGAAATGGACAATTTATGGTCCATTAAATTTTTTCATATGAAAAAAATTTTTTCCATGAAAAATGGGTGACGTATATCCATAAAATTTCTTGCATGAAAAATAGACGACGTATATAGTCCATTTAGTTTTTTGCGTACGAAATGGACAATTTATGGTCCATTAAATTTTTTCATAATAAATTGAAAAATGGACGAAGTATAGCCCATTAAATTTTGTATGTATAGTCCATTTAATTTTTAGCATGAAAAATACACTATGTATAGTCTCTTTAATTTTTTCGCATACAAAACGGACGATTTATAGTCCATCAAATTTTTTCATAAGAAACTGAAAAATGGACGATGAATAGTCCATTAAAATTTTTCCATAAATTTTTTTTTGCATGGAAAATGGATGACGTATAGTCCATAAAATTTCTTGTACGAAAAATAGACGACGGATATAGTCCATTTAATTTTTTGCGTACGAAATGGACAATTTATGGTCCAATTAATTTTTTCATAAAAATATTAGAAAATGGACAATGTAAAGCCCATTAAATTTTGTATATATAGTCCATTTAATTTTTAGCATGAAAAATAGACGATGTATGGTCTTTTTAATTTTTTGCATACCAAATGGACGATTTATAGTCCATTAAAATTTTTACATAAAATTTTTTTTTGCATGGAAAATGGATGATGTATAGTCCATAAAATTTCTTGCATGAAAAATAGACGAAGTATATAGTCCATTTGATTTTTTGCGTACGAAATGAATAATATATGGTCTATTAAATTTTTTCAAAAGAAACTGAAAAATGGACGGTGTATAGTCCATTAAAACTTTTTCATAAAATTTTTTTTTGCATGAAAAATGGATGATGTATAGTCCATAAAATTTCTTGCACGAAAAATAGACGATGTATATAGTCCATTTAATTTTTTGCGTACGAAAGGGACGATGTATAGCCCATTAAATTTTGTAAGTATAGTCCATTCAATTTTTAGCATGAAAAATAGACGATGTATAGTCTTTTTAATTTTTTGTATACGAAATGGACGATTTATAGTCCGTAAAATTTTTTCATAAAAAATTGAAAAATGGACGATGAATAAATACCATTAAAACTTTTTCATAAAATTTTTTTTTGCATGAAAAATGCATGATGTAAAGTCTATAAAATTTCTTGCACGAAAAATAGACGACATATATAGTCAATTTAATTTTTTGCGTACGAAATGGATAATATATGGTCTATTAAATTTTTTCATATGAAAAAAATTTTTTCCATGAAAAATGGTTGACGTATAGTCCATAAAATTTCTTGCACGAAAAGTAGACGACGTATATAGTCCATTTATTTTTTTGCGTACGAAATGGACAATTTATGGTCCATTAAATTTTTTCATAAGAAATTGAAAAATGGACGAAGTATAGCCCATTAAATTTTGTATGTATAGTCCATTTAATTTTTAGCATGAAAAACAGACGATGTATAGTCTTTTTAATTTTTTTGCATACAAAATGGACGATTTATAGTCCATCAAATTTTTTCAAAAGAAATTGAAAAATGGACGATGAATAGTTAAATTTTTTTTTGCATGGAACATGGATGACGTATAGTCCATAAAATTTCTTGCACGAAAAATAGACGATGTATATAGTCCATTTAATTTTTTTCGTACGAAATGAGCAATTTATGGTCCATTAAATTTTTTCATAAAAATATTAAAAAATGGACAATGTATAGCCCTTTAAAATTTTTTCATAAAAATTTTTTGCATGAAAAATGGATGATGTATAGTCCATAAAATTTCTTGCACGAAAAATAGACGTCGTATATAGTACATTTAATTTTTTGCGTACGAAATGGACAATTTATGGTCCATTAAATTTTTTCATAAAAAAATTTAGTAAATTCAGTGAAGTGGGACTTTGACCCGCACACGAAGGGTTCCGTACGGTTACTAGATATGTAATTCAATACGAACTTTAGCCTATATAAAATATAGTTTTGGCATTTTTTTTCATTTTTGGGGTTTTTTCGGTTTTGAGCGTTTTTTTAGTTTTTGGCGTTTTTTTCGTTTTTTCGGTTTTGGTTTTTCTTAAGGTTTGGCGCTTTTTTTAGTTTTGAAACTTTTTTTCTCGTTTTGGCTACTTTTTTCGGTTTTTAGCGTTTTTTCATTTTGACGATTTTTTTCTCATTTTGGTGATTTTTTTCATTTCGACGATTTTTTCAGTTTTGTCGATTAATTTAAGTGTTAGAATTTTTTTTAATTTGGTGCTTTTTTTGAGTTAGTGATTTTGTTTTTTTTTTGGTTTTTTTTGGTTTGGCGATTTTATAATTTTGGGATTTTTTAATTTTACCGTTCTTGAAAATTTCAAGAGTGCCTCTTACGGTTTCCAAGATACAACAAATATTCAAAATTGCATTAACTGATAGAAAACCCTTTAATTTACATTTTTTTTTTAATTTTAATGCTAATTGTTGTAGGCTGTATAAAAATACACTAACTTTTAAAATTTCAAGTGTACATACAATTGTATGTATATTACATGGGATTTTAACATTTTTCGTTGCTCGTTTTGGAACACCCTTTAATTTTTAACTCTCATGTATTTGTTGTTGTAGCGGCCTAGGTTCTACATACTCTCTGTCCAATTTTCAGGTCCGTAGCTATTTCTGTTCCTGATAAAATAGCCTTGCACGAGAATTAGACGACGTATATAGTCTATTTAATTTTCTGCGTACGAAATGTACAATTTATGGTCCATTAACTTTTTTCAAAAAAAAAAAAAAAAGCAAACAATGGACGATGTATACCCCATTAAATTTTGTAGGTATAGTTCATTTAATTTTTTGCATGAAAAATAGACGAAGTATAGTCTTTTTAATTTTTTGCATACGAAATGGACGATTTATAGTCCATTAAATTTCTTGCGCGAAAAATAGACGAAGTATATAGTCCATTTAAAAAAAATAGTAGATTTAACCGTATAAATTTTATTTTTTTGAGTAAATGTTGAGTACACGTAAACAAAAGATATGGTTGTAGAATGGTTGAGAAAACAATATTATGTTCTATGAAACAAATGTGTGGTCGTTGAAAACTAGTTATTGTTATTTTAAACATTAATTTCGTTACGATAAACAGAGTAATAGTTGAATTTAATAATTTCATTATCACATCCATATAAAAGTGTGATATGGTTAGAGTTTAACAATATAGTTTTATTAAAAATTTATGACTACAACATAGTTTGTATTATTATTTAAAAATAATATGATGTAAATAACAATATAATGTTATCCAAAACCATACTATTTTGAGGTTAAAAAAAAAAATCTTTTCCAGAAACATCTGTCAGTTCGGTATTTCGTTTGTAAGCTATCGGTAGTGCACGGGTGGTGTTAAATAAATTAATAGATAAATAAAGTATAAACAAAAGCGTTGGCCAATAAAAATATATAAACATTTGTGTATCTCTTTATACAGACATGTCTGTATGGCGTGTAAGTATACATTTCTATAGGGTGTTTTTTTGAGGGGTATAGAACTTCGAATTGAAATAAAACACAAGAAAATCGTTTTAATGTCCATCAATTTGGCTTTATTGGAAGGATAATTTTATGCCATTAATGTTTAAATATGATTTCGGGCATATGGCCGCCGCGGCTGGCTCGAATAAAGCTAATTCTACAGGTCCAATTTTCAACCACTTTTTCGAGCATATGGGGCCGTATGTTGGCAATAACGCCACGAATGTTGGCTTCCAAGTCCCCTAACGTTTCTGGTTTGTTGGCGTAGACGAGCGACTTCACATATCCCCAAAGAAAATAATCCAATGGTGTCAAATCACACGATCTTGGTGGCCAATTGACAGGTCCATTCCGCGAAATTATGCGCTCATCGAATGTTTCCTTCAATAAATCGATTGTGACGTGTGCTGTGTGGCATGTAGCGCCGTCTTGTTGGAACCACAACTCATCCACATTCATGCCATCCAATTCGGGAACAAAATAGTCGGTTAGTCGGCTCCAATTGCTGTGCACGGTGGCGAATCGATTCATTCGGGTCCTCTTCAACACTTTGCTCTACAGCGGCAATTGTTTCTTCGGTGCGCACTGTTCGACGTCTCTGGGGATGCGTATTATCACATAGAGTAAACGTAGTGCGAAAACGATCCATGGTTAACCGAATTAATTGCTCTGATGGACGATTATGTCGACCATAAAATGGACGGAGCTTGCGGTAAACTTCGCGAACTGAACCATTATTTTCGAAATAAATTTGCACGATTTGCAAGCGTTGTTCTTTTGTCAACCTGTTCATGATGAAATGGCAAACCAAACTAAATATTAATCACTTGACAGCTGACAAAATGGCCGTCAGTTAAAAAAGTGATGCCAACTTAAAGTTCTATACCTCAATAAAAAACACCCTTTATATATACATTTTATGTCAATAATTTTAATTTATTTTTATTTCGAATTTAACGCACAGCTGTTTCTACAATAAAAATATGATTAAAAAATAAAATAGTATTATTACATTAAATAATACTGTGGTCGTATTTAACAATATTAATATAATATTAGATCATGGTATGGTGAGCCTCAATTGTATTTTAGTCACATCTTACAATAGTGTTGTCATATTAATAATAATAAGATTAGGTACAACAAAGTCAATTGTTCTTGTAGATAATATTATTATTAACTCAGATAATAATATAATTAAAGTTTGCTTGTTATGATGTATGTATGTTGCTGTTTGATTATGGTTGCCTCAACCATATCTTTTCTTTACGTGTAGGGAAGTTAGTTAGTTTTTTGTTTTGTTTTTATTTTTACACACGGTAACATAAAAATGTTACGGCCTTATTTATAAAACTTAAAAAGGCTTTATAAAGGGTTTTTAAGAAAAATTTTGTATGAAAATTTATTTTATAAAACCTTTATAAAGACTTTTTAAGTTTTATAAATAAGGCTGTTAGTATGTAGGCATGTACATGTATGCATGTGTGTATATATGTATATTATAGGCGTAAAATATTGCTGCAACATGACATCTGAAAGCGAAATTTAAAAATTTTTATAAAAAAAGATATTGTACTACTAGTTTGTATTGTTTTGCAAAAGCAATTATAGCAGTAAAAATGTATGCGTGCATTATTGTTATGTATAATAAAGTTTCAGCTATAATTTTAATGACAGTACACATTAGAATGACGGCGATAAGATATACAATTTTAATGGTGATGTCAATTAGAAAGTTTCTATTTTTATCTCAAAGCAGCACGTGGGAAACTAAATATGATGTGAGAATAGTTAGTTATGTAACAATGATTACGCGCTAAATGGGATTTTCCAGGAAACATAGTCTGTAAGGGTCCGTACAATTTAGTTAATTGAACCGACTATTCTCCTGGAAGAATAAGTAATATTTTTTAATTATTTTGACTTAGGGCAAATTAGATACACAGAGAAAAAACTGCCTCATAGACTCAATAAGATTTTCTCTATGAAACGTTTTTAGGCTAAGGGGTATCCCAGCAGAAAGAAGCGAAGATTTTTTCATAGAGATTCCTTATTGTTTTTATGTGGTAAATCTTATTAATTTTATCAAGAAGAAAACCACATAAAATCAAGAAGAAATCTTGTTATTCACAACTTTTTTTACTCAATTTCCGTTATTTTTGGCACCAAAAAAACAATCCATAGAGAAAAACTTCTTGATTCTATTAGGTTTTCTTATAAATTGTAAACTATAGGGATTTCTTATTGATTTTATTAGGTTGCCTTATTGATTTTTTTAAAAAGGTTTTCTTCTTGATTTTATTAGGCTATCTTATTGGTTTTTTCAATAAGGTTTTCTTCTTGATTTTATTAGGTTCCTATATGATTATGTGTAAAGTATCTTATTGATTTTTTTAATAAGGAAATCTTCTTGATTTTATGAGGTGTCTTGTTATTTCATCTATATAATTAATAGGCGAACATGTCTTTTGTAATCCCTTTTACGCTGGTACCACTGCACCGATTTTAAAAAGATTTATATGGTTTTAAAGGATTTTTTGTACAGATGTGCAGAATCTATATTTTATTGAAATCGGTTTAGTATTTTGGGAGCTATAAGCGTTTAAAGTTGCTACTACTACATGCACACATATTACACACGCATTTATTAGCTTACAAGTAAAAAAAGAAACAAAACATGAGTGTGTGTGTGTGTAGTATTTCTCTTGATCCAGCAATGGTTTTTCTCTTATTTGTTGTTGTATGAAAGCCATAATACTTGAAGGAAGAGAGTTAAATAAATTGAATTAGCTTGGTTGAAGGGATTTTGTTTATGTTTTTTAATTTCATGTATTATTTAATTATGGTTGCATATGTATGTAAGTATGTGTGTGGCTGTGTTTTAATAAATCTTTTATGAAGTTTAGATACATTTTCTTTGAATCTTAATAAAATTATTTACATTTTGTTTCTAGAATACGGACGAGTGTGTCGTCCGTTTGGTATATCTAGTATCTATAAATAGACATACAGACAATTTTTTCATGATCTTTTTCGTTCTTGTATAAGCATGTTTGCAAAATTATTTCAATGGTTATTCAGACTGCTTGTTAGCATATTGGTTAGAGTGTTTGTCTATCAGTCAGAAGTTTGCTGGTTCAATACTTGTCTCCTTTCAAGTAATAATATGTATGTATGGTGAGTTTAGTTAATTAAGAATACAATATAATATGTATGTATGTATGTATGTAAGTATGTATAGTCCCTGAAGGAAATGTCGATGGTGAAAATGTACTGAGTCGCTTTTGACTTTGTCACCAGTACTACTCTACAATTATTCCCCATATAATACTTTGTGCTATAGACATTTAGCATGTGCTTGTCATTGAAATTCTACTAGTAACACTAAAACAATTGACTAGATAGTGAATTCATAGTTCTTATGGGAACATGGAGACATACCAACCAGAAATTTACTGGTGCATTTCTATGCCTTAATTTATGTATATTGACAAGTTGTTGCAAAATCCACCAGAAATACACCACCAGTGTTGCCATATTTATTTTTCAAAAATCTTCAAGTCGAGCAAAAAAAATCTTTTTTTTTTGTTACCAAAAATCTTTTTTGTTATTTGAATAAAAATTAGTTAAAATTTATCTAATTTCTTGTGAAATATTAAATGTAAAGCCAAATAACACAAAATATTTACTGTGTAGAATATGTGTAAGATCATTATGAAGCAAATCAGAAAATGTGTAGGTAGTGTAGTCAAAAAATCCCCCAATAATATATTAAAAGTGCCAAAAGTAAAATTTTTAAAAATCTTATTTTTAGATAAGAAATCTTTTTTTTGTCGTTTTCACATGTCTAAAAACTTCAAAAATAAGATAAATCTTCACATATGGTAACACTGTACACCACATCTGTTTTCTCTCTTTATTTTATACTGACGAATAAAAGAGAAATTGTAGACAATGTAACTACTACTAGAGTTTTAGTGTTGACATAGAGACACTTGGCCACAGTCTGACTGCAGGGGTATAAATAAATAACATCTACATATACTACATACATACATAAAAGTATATGGTATAGAATTTAAATGAAAATACATAAGCAAAGCACAAAGAATAAAGACATAATTTTTTTTTATGAGGTTGCCTCATAAAATCAAGAAGAAAACCTTATTAAAAAAATCAATAAGATAACCTCATAAAAACTAAAAGATTTCTTCTTGATTTTTTCAAAAAGGTTTTCTCTATGAAATTAATAAGATTTCCTTATTGAAAAAAACCATAGAGATTTCTTATTAATTTTGTTCTATTTTATGAGGTATTTAGTAGGCACTATTTTCTCTGTGTACATTCGCAAAGTGGTTTTGGGTGACTGTTCTCACAACGGTTTCAACCGACTGTGTTTATAGCGCCTTCGGCTGACTGTTCTCCTTACCTGATCAACTTTTGAAGTATAGTAGAACTTAGAATCATCGAGCTGTATCGACAATTAATGAACCTATTTAAGCTGATTCACGGCACCAACCAACAACAAATCTATTCATGGATCTAAATGAAAAATTAACGACCTGACGCCGATCGGAGTCAACGAGCCAGCTTAAACTGAATAATATTATATACATACATACATATACACATGTATTATTGATTCCCATTACACATGTCATATATGTATGTATGTATACTTACATACATTTATTCGATGATTATTAATTTCAACTTCTCCATTCAAGCCATCGTAATGGAATTACGTCGTGTATAAATAAGAAAAAAATTTTCCCTTCAGTCAATGCAAATTAAAACAACAGAGAATAAAGCGAAAGTAAACGATGTGAAATAAAAAGTCAATAAAAAATTAACAAGAGAGACATAAAGAACGTGCTACACGTTGCTGGTACACGTGAGTTATGTTCAATCAAAATAAAAGATACAACGAAAACAGAACGAAAAATGAAAACGTTTTGCTTAACGTGCATTGGTGTAAGTGGGAGAACTGGCCAGCACAACCGTTTGTAAGACTAGAACAGAGATAAACATCGCGAGCTTTTTTCTCTACTAAATAAAGCTTTCGTTTGTCTGCCGGTACACAAAACTCATGCAATTGCAATGTGCTGAACTACTGCAATGTGCAAATTTTACATTGTTGCCACTGATGCGAGGGGCTGGAAGCAGAGGCTTCCGTTTGTAAATAAAGACAGACAAGCAGAGAGAAAAATCAAGCACTCGTGTGCCATGAAAGTCTATTAAATTCATATTTCCAATCACTTATAGTTGAAACGAGCAACTGAACGGATGTTTAAAACGGACTAAAGCTTAAAACAACTATTCCATACAAAGAATATAAGAAATAATTATAATACATAACATTTTAATAAAAGTAATAAATAAAATAATAAAAAGAAAATTATTTTATATAAAAAAATTAGAAAGTGGAAAAATAAAAGATTTTCGGCAATTTTTATTCTAATGTCTAAAAACGTGACTTGTTGAATAATAAAATTTCCAGAAACTAAATCACGTTTTTTACGTGTAAATATGCAAAATGAAGTGTAATAAAGATAACAAAAAAAAAATGCATTAATTAAAAAGCTTACAACTATTATTATTATTTAGAAAAGCTTTACTTTAAACTTAAAAAGGCACAATAAACATATAAAATAAGAAATAGAAAAAAAAACAATTTAAATAACTATAATTAAATAACTACATGATTTTATTTAACAAAACCCGGACTAATTTTTTTAAATAGTATAAAATATCACATTTTTAACAGGATTTATATAAGAAAATTCGAAATTCCAGTATCTTTTGGATTATTAATTTCCCCCAAAAAAAGCAACAAAAAGTTGGTAAGTTAAAATTCTTCAGTCGTTATTTGAAATAAGATTGCAATAAACTAAATAGTTATAGACTGCGTTGCGAGCAGTGAGAAAAGGTTTTGCACAGTGTTCTGCAAAAATAATTTAACATTTATATAAATTTATTTATGCCATATAGAAAAGAGGAAACCCTTTTTTATAAATATAAATAAAAATAAATAAAAAAACTTTTTCGATTATCATTTTCTAGCTACACTGGGTCGTTGGCTCGACAAAAGTTTATTTAACGAGCGAGCAATACACATAGTTTTAAGTTCATTCCGCTTAACTTATGCTGAGTACACATCTGACATTTATTGTGTATTCACTTTATGGTGTCGTTATCACAATGTGTACACACTATTACGATGTCACAAAATGCCATAATGAGTACTCGATATTAAAAAGCATTGTTTACCAATTCTTAATTAAAAATTAGCAAATTGAATGCGACTTAAAAACAGTATTTCCAAAAGTCCGTAGTATTTTACTTTCCAAATATTATTGATATGGGTTTGAGCTCAATTGAATTCAGTATACGGTGGTAGTAAAGTTTTTCTTGTATTCAAATAACTTTAAAAGTTATGGCCTGTCAAATAACATGAGGTTCCTTATTTCGAACTTAACGTTAAAAAAGCCATCAAGTATACGCTCTGAATTATAACCCAGCAAAAAATTTCAAAAAAGGTAATCGAGTTTGGAATTAAGCATTCTTGGTGGAAGCTATTCCTTACTGGATTACCAACTTAATGATTTTAACAAGGCGTGAGACTAAAATAATAGATTCTTGAGAAGCACTTACATTTTTTATTTGGAAACTTATTCACGTAATCGATTTAATCTAAAAGAATCATTTTCCTCATTTAGCAACTTGTACATAATTTTTTTAAATTTTAGGTAATGTGATTGGTAAGCGAGTAACGAAATTTGGTAATCAGAAAAGTAAGTCATTATATGGCAAGTAGTTCTGATGGTAATGTGTAATTTTTTGCTGGGAACAAATCATTTGGTTAAATGAAGCGTAGCCGGGAATAAAGATGTAAAAGACCACTTCTACAAAACCAATTTGTTCACAGATTGCCGTTAGCATTACTCTCTTGGGTTGTTCAAACCTCAAACCATCCAAAATTATGCATATTATCGTAGTCAGTCAGTGACTAACAAAATCATAAAAACGAAATTGTAGAAAATAATTGATAAATGTAACAGAGACACAAAAAGAAAAGTTAATGATAATTATTTATTTATTTTCGATAAGCTTAACAAACTAAACGAAAAAAAAACAATCTTTCTTTTTTTTGGCTCTCCTGAAAAATTATTATTTTGTCACTTACAACATTATTTATTTGTCAAAAATAATTGATAAATGTAACAGAGATACAACAAGAAAAGTTATTGCTAATTATCATAAGCTAAAAAAAACTAAACGAAAAAAAAAATTCTTGATTTAAAATAGGTTTTATTTTTGTCTCTCCTGATAAACTATTATTTTGTCACTTACCACGTTATTCGCGGCCAACCTTCAAACCTTCAAATGCATTTAAAGTAGAGTTAGCTAAAAAACTGATAAATTGTAAAGCTAAAATTTAAGATTCTGCTATCCTAAAACATTTATATACCAACAAAGTGCTACTTTCTTTTCGCTAAAATGCAGTTGAAACAAATTGCTTTTAATATTTGCAAATATATGCAGTCACATAAAAAATGTGACAAAATCTTAAAAAAAAATTAAACTTTAAATCATTGCTTGCATCCGGTTGAATTGCACAATAAAATTTTCTTAATTTTTTTCTTTTTCCATATTGTCCTGAAAATTTGTTTTTTTTTTAATTTTAAATAGCTGTGGAAACTTTTGAAAGACTCCAAAGGAATGACATTGAAAATAGTTATACGTGACTAAAGTTTACATCATTTGCAGTGAAATATAATTTTTAGATTAACTCTAATGAATCAATTATCTGCCGAAGAGGAAATAAAAAAAACTTATTTTTGTAGGGTTCTTAATTATTAAGCTAAAGGGTGCGTTCGTAAATGCATCACCGCTCTGCATCATACGTGCAAAATTTTATTTAAACTACAATACAAGTTCGCTGATTATCTGTTTTAGAAGTAATCATGTTTTTACACCATATTTGACATTTATTTGTGCGTTATATACTTCAGTGAACTAGTTTAGAATATTAAATTTCCATTTGCAGCGCAGTGATGCATTTACAAACAGGCCCAAAGTTCACATTTTGAGAAAGTCAAATAATATGTGATAGTTTTGAGGAGAAAATTATTACACTAAAGACCATTAAAATAACTCTGACAAATAATAACAGAACGGCACAACATGCAGTTTCCCACGGTAGCTAAACCTTTACAATCATTGTTCACATGTTTTATATCCATTGAATATAAGTTTGCAAATGGAATACGTGAATTTGATTTGATTGATCGTATCATAGCAGGTTGTAAAATCTTACAAAATCTTATAACACAATTAGGGAGTTCCCATTAGCGTTTTAAAATATGCAACTTTTCTCATAATGAAAAAAATGAAGCTGGCACAATTGCACATTAAAATTTTAACATACTCGTTGTGAATTCCCTAAATAGAAACTGTAATACTCAATATGTAACTTTTATTGTACAACTAGTTGTAAAATCGTTATTTTTTACATTATTGCAATAAATTTTTGTAACGATGTGCATTTGCGTTAAATGTATTGCAATCACTGAAAGCACACAGCTTCGTAATATCTACGATTTAGGGCCTTTCTACTTGAGATAATCGATATGTAATATATATAAGTAGTTCATTAATGAACTAGTTTAAAGTAAAATATTAAACTAAAATCATTTAAAAACGGCTGTGGATGGCGCCATATGACAACGTTTTTGTATTCAAATTTAGAAGTTTTTGTAAGGTCTTCGTTAACTTTTTTTGAGTGTGTTCTAGTATTTTTTACACTTATCCTTATATTCTATTCCAGTAAAAAAAAATTAAATTATTTTTAAGGAGCTACATTTTCATTGCTTTCAAAGAATCGATATTTTTAATATACAGATAGTCAGTAGAAAAGCAAGCAAAATTTATTTTAGTCATACAAAAGTGTAGTTGCTGTACCTTTTCGATGCTTAAAGTTTAAGATGCGTGATGTACAGAAACTAATTGCTGAACGCAACCCTAAGAAAGCTCCAGGTATTGATGGAATAAGTAACAAGATGCTGATGAATTTGTCTTATATTGCAATTAGAATTCCGCTTCTTATTTTTAATGCAATATTACGACTAGAGTACCATCCACACCACTGGAAACTTTCCAAGGTCAAAATGATTTAAAAATTAGGAATTGAAAAAAAGAAATTCTTGTACTGCAAGCCCTATAAAAATCGCTACAAATAATCAAAATTTCTGGAACGCAAGTTCTTACATTTTCATGATTCTTTTGCAGTCTTTTTTAAGCTATTTCATAGCTTTTATCGCAGGCTTTGTGGGTGTCGACTAGGGTGATCGATTATTCGACTTTTTCCAGAAACCGGTTTTCGAATATTTGAAATTATGAAAAACCCGATTTCAATTGAGGAAAAACCGGTCAACCGGTTTTTTAAAGTAATAAAATTATTATACAAAAGTTTTGATTTTAAATTGCTTTATAAATAAAGGGTTAACAGTTCATGTAAATACTATAAAACAATACAAAAATTTAAGGTAAAACATAAAAATTAACTTCATATACTTATGTAAAGTACATAAATATTTATATATAATATACAGTTGAAGAATATACTCTATATACAACCGTCATTTTTTGGGTTTGTGGAAACTTGGGAAGAAATTAAAAAAATTAAATATGCCAATATTTAGGTTGCTAATAAGTATATGTTTATACAAAAAATAAAAAAATAATTATAACACCTACAGTAGGAAAAATATTAAATTATTGGCATATTTAATTTTTTGAATTTCTTCCCAAGTTTCCTCAAACCCCAAAAATGATGGGTGTACATATGTACATATGAATGTATGGACAAGGTGGATATCTATCTCTATATAAAATATGAAGCAAAATGGCAACAAAACTAAAAAACACTTTTTGCAAATGTATTTTGACATCCATTGCACACCATAAGGCCAATTAAATTCGCCTCTGCTATTACCTCATAAAATAATTTCTCTTAAATTTCATGTTTCAGTAAATGTTGCCATGCTCAAAAAAAGCTCAAAGCTTTTCCACTAAAAAAATACTTACGAAAATCAACAAAACATGCAAAATGTACAAATCGAAAAGTATTCGACTAAGCCGGTTTTTAAATTGTAAAAAACCGGACTATTCGACATTCGAAAAATCAACATTTTTAAGAAACCGACAACCGTTTTTTAAAAAACCGGGTTTTAGAACCGGTTGAAAAACCGAGTCGATCACCCTAGTCTCGACTGAATCAAGAAATTCCATAATGAAAATAAAAACCTAAAACCATTTTTATTTGAATCGCCCAGTGTATGTTAACCCCTAAAGTATGCTATTGATTTCATTAACATACAGTATTGCTAGAACAGATGTTTACATGTAGGAAAACACAATGTGGCGTACTTAAGAGCAATTGTTGTTGACAAAAAATGATAAACACAAACAAACAGACAATTCGTAGGTTTTTTATTTTAAAAAATAAATTTGCATAAGTTGATAAAAAAAAATGCTAAGCAATAGCTTTACCGCGGCAGTCTTCGAGTGCCACACGTATTTTTTTTTTTTTTTTTGCTATAACTATTCTTCTTATATATTTTTTTTGAGAAAGGGACAAACCGCACCTTTATACGATGATGGCAAATGTTATAATCATCCATAGAAATATTTGTCATAAATGTCTGCCGTAAGCTTTTAAATACACCAAAAAAAAACATTAATTTCGTACACATTCTCTATTGGCGCTAAAAAATCTCGCCAATTCAGGTTTCATCGCTTTAAGGCTAAGTAAGATTTTTGGCGACTGGTGTATAAATTTTAGTACAAGGAACTATTATATTAGGTGGTCTCAACTGGTCAGCAGACTATATTCACCGCTTGCAATTTTAATATCCCTTTCAGGTCAACACACATATTTCAATACATTATTTTGACATTAAAAGCATAAATTTTTCAAAGCAAATTGAGCCTAGTAAAGCACATTAAATTTTAATGAGCGTAGTTCCACCTTCTTTTTCACAATGAGAACACACGGCATATTCAAGAACAAAAAACCCGTTTTTCTAGAAATGCAAATTTTTATTGCACAAAAGTTCATATTTTCTTCTATGTAATCATATAAAAATTTTTTAAACAATTAAAAAAAAAAATACGTGTGGCACTCGGGGACTGCCGCCACATTGTGTTTTCCTACATATAAAAAGCTGTTCTATCAATACTGTATGTTATTGAAATCAATAGCATACTTTAGGGGTTAACATACACTGGGCGATTCAAATAAAAATAGTCTTAGGTTTTTATTTTCGTTACGGAATTTCTTGATTCGGTCGACACCCTCAAAGCCTGCGATAAAAGCTACCCAGTAAAAAAAAAACGGAAGTCATTCTATAGGAACCACATTTTCATTGCTTCCAAAAAATCGATATTTTTAATTTGCCGATAGTTAGCAGAAAATCAAGTAGAAGTTTATTTTAATCACACAATACCTGGTAGTTTTTCCATAGTTTTAGTAAATACTCACCGAAATGTTCAAAAAATCGATTTTTTGAAAGAAATTTATGAACTCATTTTCGCCTAAAATTTAGAAGTTATTTGCTTAAATTTACATGAAAACACTGTTTCGCGTTTAAATTCGTTTAAAAAGAAACGAATGTTAAAATATGTAACTTTTTAAAATTTTTCCTAGATGAAAATATTACCATAGAACACAAAAAAGGAAATGTTTCTTAAAATCGCTTCTAATTCGGTGACTAGGCATCAAAAAGAGAACTTCTTGCAATGACAACCCTATGTAAAAATCATTAGATCGGATCGAAATTTGAACTAGTTCCAGACTGCAAACTCAACATTTTCATGACTTCTTTGGTGTGTCTTTTTTTACTGGGTATGCAATAGCTTAAAAAATGTTCTTAATTTTACTTCCTTCTATTTCCATAACATCTTTAGAACATTTTTGCTCCAATTAGTTAATATAATTTATTTTGCAACTGTTATGCAATATCTTTTCTTAATTACGTTTGTCTTATGTTGGAAAAAAATGTCACATGCCCTAATTTTGGACTTACAAATGTTAGTTTAACGTGATGTGGGCATCCAGAACCACCTGTAGAAACATTTGTAATGCTTCAAAAAGCTTTTAAGAGCAATTTCGAACTCGTTTTTATTAAACATGCATGATATGTTTTGAATAAAATGGCAGCACTGGAGATTTATGAAATAGAAACATTTATTTATTTATTTTTATCTTTTTCATAAAAATCAAAACACGTTGTCTAACGTTGTCCTCTTTAGCAGAAAGGATTGTTTGTCCTCTTTGTCAACTTTATTTGTTTTGTAATCAATCATGTACAGACATAAGTACTTAATGCACACATGCATACATATATACATGCATATGTGTATGTATGCATGTACATGTACCATACGCGTAGAAAGGTCATTCCGGGGGGCATTGCTCCAAGAATTGCTTTTGTCCCCCCGGAATTCTTAAAAATTTCTTTTAATTATATATTTTCATATTACTTATGAAAATTACCAGTGGTAAATAACACCCCTTTTAGACACGCAGCATTTACTTTTTAAAGTCTAAATTCAGCTGGGAGACAGAAAGAAAGAGAAAGTATTTCTACCTCTGTCTTTCACACAAAGTAAACTTTGCGTGACTAAAAGGGATATAAGACCGAATTTACATAAATTAACAAATTTTTCATGGAATAAAATTCATGAGAGTGTTTTTTATATGCCAATGAGAGACGTGGAGATGCGAATTCGACGTAACACTAAAGGCGGTTTCAGACTATAATACAATTATTAATACTTTTGTGGAAAATGCAACACTGACATGTTGAGTTGTTATTATTTTTTTAAATTTTTTAAACAGAAATTAGATCAGGGAAGCATTTTCGTCAAAAGTATTAATTTTTGTATTATTTTTGAAACCGCCTTAAGCAAAAGATTAAACTCATATTGAGTAAGAACTTTTAATACAGAAACGCACTCCAAATTCATTATTTTTTTAAAATTGAGTTTTTAGAATATTTCGATAGAAGAACAAAAAATGTAAAAATCTAGATTTCAAAATAAAATAGTAATAAATAGTAATAGGGCCTTTCCTTTAAGGTAACTATATGCTGCTACAAAATTTCAAAATATTTTCATATCGTGTGTTTCTTTTGTAGCTTTTATGAAACATGTCTT
Source organism: Tachina grossa (assembly GCA_949987645.1). Classification (NCBI taxonomy): domain Eukaryota; kingdom Metazoa; phylum Arthropoda; class Insecta; order Diptera; family Tachinidae; genus Tachina; species Tachina grossa. Next base: position 37,187,069 of record OX465275.1, read on the forward strand.
CGGTTTAGTTTTCTATTGCCTCCTTACATGTCACCTTCCCATAGTCTAGGAGCTGCAGTGACAACGTATTTTTTAACGTGATATGAAACGATTTGATATGAAAGTATTAAAGCACCTGTTGTAACATTTGCAAAGCTTTTATAAAACATGCATTCATACAAATGTACATGTGTATAATATATTTCAAATAGGTTAATAGCAATTTCTTTTTTCATTGCATATTTCTTTTTGTTTGTTGCATAAGAACCAAAGCCATAGCAAACTCGTTGTTCAACAATTTTCTATTCAGCATAAAAGCGCGTGTCCTTCGATAACTTGATTTATTTTTTAACCAGTCATCTACAAATATACTTGGAATTTTTAACTTTTATATGGGTTGTTGTCTTTTTAGAGGTGTTTAATATTGAATTAAGTAAGATAATATACTGAGATAACATAATTTTACGAAAAAAATTTTTAAATAAAAATTAAAAAATTAATATTAGAATAATATTAATAATATTAAGGGTCATTATTATGACTAGCCATTAGTTAAAGGTAGAATTTTATTGGAAGGATAAACACTTCTTCATTGTTATAACTGAACTTTAACCAAAAGTGAGCGATGTGTTAAAGGCAAATTCAACCTACCTGTAACTTTTATCGTGAGCTGTAAGGCTCAGTTAGCCGACTATAATGCAACGTAAGTGCAACGGTAGGGAACAGCTGAGCGATATATTTATATGAAAAGTAGATTACGTTACATTACATCTCTATAACCATTTTCATTACTTTTCACATAACAATATCCATCAGCTGTTTCGTACCGTTGCACTTTTATTGTATTACAGTCGGCTAACTGAGCCTTTAGTCATTTGAAGTTGCCACGTTTTCATACGTTGCCATACTTTCTACTTAATAAATAGCATGCAAATTTTATTTTATCAAAATATGACACAAAACAAAAACAATACAATACAAACATATAATAATACAAAAATGCAATAAAAGAACTGACACAAATGGTTTCAATTTGTTTGTAATTTTGCAAATAAACAAAAGCAAGTTGCCACTAATTATTTTCAACAATCAATATCCGCAACATCTACAGAAATGTTGCCACAAAAACAAAAATTTTATTGTTTATTTTATCGGGCAGTTGTTATAATGGAAAAATTTTAAAGTTTACTTTATAGTTTCGGAAATTTATCATCAAGTCATAATAATGGCTCTAATAATATTAATATTAGGGACCGTTAGTTTAGAACAAATACTCCGAAGTCGTCAAAGCTCACGAGAAACAATATCGCTCATTTACTCAAATAACGTCATAACTCAAAAAACTATTTGAGCAAAAAAATAGTTTAAGGTTTTCATTTTACACACAACTAAAGGGAAATAAAAATTTAATTTTTTTCCCAAGAGCTGAGTACACAAGATATTTGTATGAAATTTTTACACAATATGAATAACAATATGAAGATCAATTGTGCATTATTAACTCAAAAATTCCATCTTTCAAGTTATACATTTGTTTAAGCAAATGAGCGATATTGTTTCTTGAAAATTTATTTAAGTATGTGTTGCGCCGTTGATAGTACACATCCTCCAAATAATTGATAATTATAGCCAATAAAAAAACGGCTTTCCAGGAAGACAATAAAACGACAAATTTTTCATCCGGTATTACTACAAATCTGGGTGAATTCTACTGATGTTTACATGAGGTTGTTATTCCAAGAAGTTTTCTTTTGTAATACTTATTCAATGCAAGATTTTTATTATTTTTAATGTTGTCGAATTGTTATGTTTTAAATTATTTTTTAAAGGTCTAAGAGTTTTTTGAAAAACATTAACGTACGAGTACATTTCATTAATATAGAAAAGCCCTATTTCACTACTTTTTTTTAAATCCAGATTTTTGTATATTTCGACAGAAGAACATCTTATAGATCGAAAAATGCAAAAATCTCGATATCAAAAAAATAATGAGTTAGGGCCTTTCTATATTAAGATATCGATATGTCGTGCCATAACCGCCAAAAAACTTATATATATATATATATATATATATATATATATATATATATATATATATATATATATATATATGTCCTTTATTTAACTAAAAAAAAGATATAATGTAGATGCAAAAAAATACAAAATAAAATATTTAGATAAAATGTTCACTTAGAACATAGGGCGTCAAAAGGCGTACAGTAGTGAGCATCCAGAGTGCATGTTAACACCGACGCGACATAATTTTCGAAATTGATTTTTATACCAATATCTATCATTTCTGATCGTAAATAATAGATTTTCGTCAAAAAAACTAGGTCCAAAAAATGTGTCGGTTAAGCTTTTTTGGCGGCTATGGCACGATGTATGTATGTTTTTTGAAATGTATTCTAGTGCTGCCACAATATTATTTTTTAAACTACTCACAAGGTATGGTTGACTGATTTACTCATGTTGAGTTTAAGCCACATACAAATTTGAGTTTAATTTAACTAAACCATCGTTTAAACACTGATTGGTTAGCCCAAAGATTTAACGTGAACTTTAACTGTAAGTTCTTCATACAAGATTTGCCGTTGAGGTCCGTGTTAGCATTTAATTGTACATTGTGATAAGGTCCGTTATATATTGTTGGCTAAGCAACGTCGACATGCATTTCTCGTTAGTAGACTTCAACCAAAAAAAAAAATTCTTGAGAAAGGCTAAAAAACTCCACATGTTTATAGAAAAACTCTTGAAATATTATTACACACAAAAAAGTAATATGAACGATTTTCTAATATCAATTAAAATATTTGTAATATCAATTAAAAAATTCATCAAATTTTCACCTATAAGCAATGTGATAATATCAATTAAATTTTTCCACACAAATTAATTAATGCAATTAAAAATTCAATTGCATCAATTAAATTCTTAATTGAAAACATTAATTGGCGAATACATTTTTCTGCGTGAGAATAACGTACATAAACATAATAAGTTCAAAAGCTTCATAACAAGCAAAAACTTCACTACAAATATTTTCACTCGATTCTGAAGAACTTTTTTAATTATCACAACCTTTTAACAAGGGTTTCCAATGTTTACTTGGAAACACATACTAAATATACCTGCACAAGACCATATACATACATACATATGTATGTCTCGGAGGGACTTTGTTTATTTTTATCCCTATTGTTTTGTCTTTATTTTGTCTTTGTATGACAACACTCCCTTCTATTCCATTTGCATTCACTCATGGCCACCAACTGATTTGGAACTTAAGTGAGTTTACACACATTGTTGAACAAGAACAACTATTACGATTACTGCACTGCACTGCACTGAGTTTGCCGCTTGCTGTGTGAAGCGTGTTTGCAACATGTGTATTGCTCGTCTATGTATAAGTCCGAATTGCTCCTGCTCAATGCAGATGCAATTACTTAGAAATTTAGTTGTACAGGAAAAGAAGCAAAACTTTGTTTATATCTTAATATGGTTTTTAACAATGAAGTGCCAGTCATATTAAAAGTTTCTAAGAATTCTTGATTTCCTTCATTGTAGTTACAAATCACAAAGTTTAAAATAAGAAGTTTTACGTTATGTAGAAAATAAAGTTTTACTGCTCGTATTATTATTTTTATTATTCCCTTTGAAAATTTTAAATTATCTATATGTTTATATACAAGAACAATTTATTTCATTATCAAAATACTTTCAGGTTTTTTTTTAACATTCGAAGTAAGCAATTTATACAAATGAGTTCCACCGACGAGGATCATAAACTACAAACGTAATTTTATATAAATTTTGTAATGGACTGGTTATTAGCAACCCCACAGCTTCATAGTGCTTTCTCATCACTGGGCTCCCTTGAGGGAGATGCTTACGTTGTTAGTGCAAATGCATTAGGTAATTAATATGTACACATTTAAAATATTAAACACAAATGCTAATGCGTACAAATATATATATTTTTCCAGCCATACTGGAGGAAATACACTATAAACTGACTTATGAAGATCAAACCTTGCGAAACTTCCGAAGAGCTATTGGCTTTGGGCAAAATGTACGATCCGATTTGATACCTCTGTTGGAGAATGCGAAAGATGAAGAAGTCCTGGATTCAGTCATACGTATATTAGTTAATTTGACTGTACCCGTGGAATGTTTATTTTCGGTTGATATTATGTATCGCACTGAAGTGGGCAGACATACGATTTTTGAATTGAATAAATTATTGCATACGAGCAAAGAAGCGTTTACCGATGCCAAGAGTACAAAATCATTAGTTGAATATATTAAGCACATATTGGAGTCCGAATCGAAATTATCACCGAAGAAATGCGATCAAATCAACAATTGTTTACTGCTGTTGAGGAATATTCTACATATTCCCGAACCAAGTGCCAACTATTTAATACCTTCGACTTCACACAATCTGACGGGCAATACACATTCAGTATCCATGCAGAATACTATTTTATGGAACCTATTCATACAGAGCATAGACAAGTTACTGCTATACCTTATGACTTGTCCGCAAAGGGCTGTTTGGGGTGTAACAATGGTACAATTAATAGCTCTGATTTATAAAGATCAACATGCTAGCACGTTGCAGAAATTGTTAAATTCATGGTTTGAGGCTTCGCTATCGGAAAGCTCGGAGGACAATGAAAGCAATACATCGCCGCCGAAGCAGGGTAGCTGCGATTCGAGTCCCATGTTGACATCAGATCCCACCTCTGATTCATCTGATAATGGTAAGTGCTGTGAAGATGAGGAGCTAGGAAGGCCGATGTCATCACCTTGTAGTTGACATTCAGTTAAACTAGCGTTAATTAAAACGGCTCGTTCTTTGACAGGAAGTACAGGCAACAAAAATGGCAATTGCGAAGATCGTCGCCAAGCTTTGCGTGAAGAAACCGATGCCACTTTACAAGAGGTGAGTCGCAAGGGTCAAGAATATCAAGACTCCATGTTGAGAGTAAACGCTGACAAGGTTGATGTGGACGCCACCAACTGTGCAGAAGTTTTTACTTTCAAATCAACTCTACCTAGTGGTGAAAACGTCAATGACGAAGAAGCAGCTCAGTCAAATTGCTCTGCTATAGATACTTTGAGCATTAGCTATGACGAAAAGCCCGCAACCACAAATCAATCACAACAACCAGCTGAACAAGATTCTACCACTTCCAATTTAGCCGATGAGGCGTCAAATTTTATGCCACCACCGGCATTACCTCGTAAGAGCTCAATATCTGCCTCGAAGGCTCACAATATCGATAAAGACACCATGACAGCCATATCCAAGTCATCTCAAAAATCACCAAACTCGGGCTACATCAAACTAACAATGACTAATTGTGGTCCTCAGAAGAGAGAGTGTCCTTCTTCACAATCTGAACATTCAGATTGTGGTTATGGCACCCAAGTTGAAAACCAAGAATCCATTTCAACCTCTAGCAATGAAGACGACAGCCCGCAAGGTAAACCCCAACATCAGAAACCGCCTTTCAGTTCAAAGGTCAGAGCTAAGCATAGAATAGTCTTGACCGCCATTGACAAGAAGGAACTAAGGCGTAAGAAATTGGTGAAAAGAAGTAAAAGCAGCTTGTAAGTATTAAAAGTGCTATTTTGAAGGCAAGGGGAAAAATTATATATTGCAATTTATCTAGAATGCTTCCCAGATGAAGTTGTTTTATAAAAATATCTAGCATTCGATGCATGTTATTATTTTAGAGAGGATCGAGGAACTGTGATCCGTACACATCAGCTTCTAATTGACTTGATTTTTGATTTTTACAGAGAACTTGATTAAATTTTTCTTGTTTGAAAAATTTTTGATTTCCTTGCAAGCAAATAACTCATTTACTTTTCTTTAGGAACGTTTGTTTGGGTCTGGAGAACTCTGCTAATTGTGATGATAAAGAGTATTTACCAACTCTATATAGAGAACTGCTGGATGTATCAAGTGAAAGAATTAACAGCGCACTGCGGTTTGGGAAGTGATTTATTGTCGTGAAGCTACCATTTGATCATTTATACATAGAGGCAGTAAAGCTTTAATTAGACGTGCCATAGCCATAACCAAACCAAAATTCAATTTGTTTCTATGGTTCTAATGGCTATGGCGTTTTGACGAGTCACCTATAATCAAATACAGTGTTGCCCGTAAGTTTGGTTCGAACAGCTGTTTTCTGTGGTTATGGTTATGGCACGTCTGATTGAACCTTAATGCTGGCAATATATCTATTTAACTTAGGGTCTTCAATGTGTTCTGAAGCTTCTCTTTTCGTGTTGGTCCTTTTTCTACTATAAGGAGCATGGAGACTCCTTCTTTTATTTGTGCTTTCGTTAATCTTCTTTTTGCTTGGGCTTTTGCATATGATACTGGATCTCGACAGTAGACATTGAAGGTTTATCCGCCACCGCTTGTGAGGATTATATTGCTCACGTTCGGTCGTCAGAGCCTCATCAGCTAACAACAGGGTACTTTACGTGTAGTTGAGGTTGAAAGTTGTTCAGAAGAGGCTGTTGCGTCGCATCACTACACAAAGCTAGGATTTCTATTTATGGTAGACGTCAGAGAAAATAGGATTTCTCCTAAGAAGTATGAAGTACAAATATACTTAAGTCCCTTCAACTTTGTAATCCAAACACTTTTGTTTCACAGTGACCCTGTAGACAATAAACAGAAAATAGTTACAGCAGATAAGGAGCTTTGGCAAAAAAAAATATTTTTTATTAGAAAATGAAACTGAGTCTGGGAACCTTAAATTTTAATATCTATATCCAATGATACACTTTTTAATACAAAATTTATGTGCTTTTTAATTAATTGCCTTTACAGAATAAATATGAAGGGTTTGGTACAACATATACCCACCGATGATGATATATCCAATCTGCTAAAGGAGTTCACTGTTGACTTCCTATTAAAAGGCTACGGTTATTTAGTGGAGGAACTACACACCCAATTGCTAATAAATCTAGTAAGCATAGTTTCCCAGCAGTTACGACCTGTTCCTCTAAATGATAACGTTACCTTCAATCGAACATTTACATATGTATATTATAAACAATAACAATAAAAACCAAATTTTTTATTTTTTCTTATATAACGATTAATATTCGATCGAACTGTTCAATAGAATTTAGAGGAACATATCCTTAATACACTTTATTGCCACTTTATTGCTAACAACTTTTTTATCTCTCATTCTTGATGCAGAATATTCCAATCGATACGTCCCATTTTTTTTGGTTGGTCACATACTTTTTGAAATTTGCCGCCCAACTGGAACTTGATATGGAACACGTTAATACCATACTGACCTTCGATGTCATCAGCTATTTAACATACGAGGGTGTAATGTTGTGCGAACAATTGGAATTGAATTCACGCCAGGAGGGCAGCGATTTGAAACCATATTTGCGACAAATGCATTTGGTCGTGACAGCAATACGTGAATTTTTGCAAGCAATAGAAACTTACAAGAAAGTGACTCACTTAAGTGATGAGGATCGTGAACGTTTACGTTTATTGCAATTGCAAATAAGCAGCAGTGAAGATTTACGCAATCTGTTTGTGCTGCTATTGCGTCGCTTCAATCCCAGCCTGCACACGAAACAATATTTACAAGATTTAGTCGTCACGAATCATATATTGCTTTTGATATTGGACAGTGTTACGAAATCGAATGGTGATGTACACATTAAAATGATTGAGCATATATCACAGTGAGTATGAAATTTTTAAGCTATAGAAATTAAAATTCGTTCAAAGTACATAATTACTTTGAAATGCATGTAAAGGCTTTCAGTCACTATCTTACACAATCGTGGGACTTTTGAGAAAATACAACCCTGGTATGATGGAACTTATGAAAATTTTCAAAAGACTGTACAAATTTATCAGATCAGTGTTGTATTTTTTCGTAAGTCATGACTTTAACTTCAATAAATTCACAAGTCCCTATAATTTTATACATTTTTATAAGTGGATATACAAAAATTTCTTTCTAGTTTGCAACTGATTTTTCTTCTAAATTAAATTTAGTAAAATTTATTTATCATAATATATCTCAATTACAGATTTGCTACTTTGGAAGTAATGCACTACTATGGTATGCTTTTGGATAATTTCAATAATAATGGGGAATTTGTTAATGATTGTGTATTTACCATGATGCATCACGTCGGCGGCGATTTGGGACAAATCGGTGCCCTCTATCAGCCGGTCATATTAAAGACTTTTTCACGCATATGGGAAGCTGACTATGAACTGTGTGATGTAAGTTTATGATTTTAGTTAGAGATGGGTTCGTTTCTACACAATCATGTTAATGAAATAAATTTTTTTAGTTAAATTTTAAATTGAAAATCTAGGTTTATATTTTACAGAAATATAACCTCTTTTTCAAAATAGCAAGATTCTAATGCATGATTATGGAACAAAAGAATAAAAATATAGACGTATATATATATATATATATATATATATATATATATATATATATATGTATGTATATATAGGGTGTTTTTTTAAGAGGCATAAAACTTTGAATTGAAATAAAACACAAGAAAATCGTTTTAATGTCCATCCATTTGGCTTTATTGGAAGGATAATTTTATGCCATTAATGTTTAAATATGATTTCGGGCATGTGGCCGCCGCGGCTGGCTCGAAAAAAGCCAATTCTACAGGTCCAATTTTCAACCACTTTTTCGAGCATATGGGGCCGTATGTTGGCAATAACGCCACGAATGTTGGCTTCCAAGTCCCCTAACGTTTCTGGTTTGTTGGCGTAGACGAGCGACTTTACATATCCCCAAAGAAAATAATCCAATGGTGTCAAATTACACGATCTTGGTGGCCAATTGACAGGTCCATTCCGCGAAATTATGCGCTCATCGAATGTTTCCTTCAATAAATCGATTGTGACGTGCGCTGTGTGGCATGTAGCGCCGTCTTGTTGGAACCACAACTCATCCACATTCATGCCATCCAATTCGGAAACAAAATAGTCGGTTAGTCGGCTCCAATTGCTGTGCACGGTGGCGAATCGATTCATTCGGGTCCTCTTCAACACTTTGCTCTACAGCGGCAATTGTTTCTTCGGTGCGCACTGTTCGACGTCTCTGCGGATGCGTATTATCACATAGAGTAAACGTAGTGCGAAAACGATCCATGGTTAACCGAATTAATTGCTCTGATGGACGATTATGTCGACCATAAAATGGACGGAGCTTGCGGTAAACTTCGCGAACTGAACCATTATTTTCGAAATAAATTTGCACGATTTGCAAGCGTTGTTCTTTTGTCAACCTGTTCATGATGAAATGGCAAACCAAACTAAATATTAATCACTTAACAGCTGATAAAATGGCCGCCAGTTAAAAAAGTGATGCCAACTTAAAGTTCTATACCTCAATAATAAACACCCTTTATATCGGTGTTTTGAAAGCTTACGTCTGGGTATTGTTTAAAGGGCTTATGAACTTCAGTTTTCCCTCCTTGGAAACTGAGTAAATACTGAGTAATAAAATGAATTAACTTAATAAAAACGTTTCAATATAAAAAAACGCAGACAGAAAAATTGTCCAGTAAAATATACAACAGCTAATTGATAATAATTTTGGCTATGTCGACTCAATACAATAATGTGTAAAAGAGGGAGAACTCAAAGATAATAAAGGAATATTAGAGTTCTGTACACGATGATGTCCGTCCGTCTATCTGTCGGTCTGCCACAGGCTATTTCCTCGAAATCCGTATGATCTGAAATTTTCACAGAATAGGTAAAATGTTTGGCCGTTACAACAACAAATATATGACAGTTAAAAATTAAAGGGTGTTCTAAAGCAAGCAATGAACCATGTTAAAATTATAATGTAATATAAAAAACAAATATACTTGAAATTTCCCTGAAATTTAAAAAAATTACAACTAAAAGTTTTTTGACTATATAATTTTGCAAACTTGATGTAATAGGCAAACTCATAAATTTTTTAAAATCGCTAAAACTAAAACTAAAATCGCTAAAACTAATCGCCAAATTAAAAAAGGCGAGCCTAAAATTCGCCAAAATGAAATTAAGCGCTTAAAGCTTAGTATTCTGTTCATAATTTTTTGCGATATACTGTCAACTACATGTAAAAGTATTTTGTATGAAATATTTGCGAAATAAATTCCCAAAAGTAGTACTCTGTTCTTATTGCGAAAAAAACTAAAATCTATCTGGCAGCGCGTTTTTCCATACAAAATGACTCTGGCATCATTTTAGTTTCAGCTGCGTAACAATATGTGCAGTACTTTTTTTGCACGGAATTTTAACAATGCTGCATACCTTCAAGCAATAAAAGCGAGAAATTTATAAAACAAAAACCGCGAGTTGGGCTACATTTAGTACATGTCAAATTTTTCACGCGAAATAATCAATGTTAGTGAAAATTTTTCACAACTTCGAACAGAGTATACCAGGGTTAAATGAAAAATGTCATTTTAAATAAAATAAATCGCTGAAATGCAATAAAATCAACAAAAGGTCGCTGAAAAATTAAAAAAATTACCCAAAACCGACAAAAATCGCCAAAACGAAAAAAGACGCCAAAACTAAAAAAAATCGCTAAAACTAAATATATGTATGTTTCGAGTAGTATATTTATGTCTTTTTACGATCACTTTTTCCATCAAAATTTGGGATCATGCCTACGCTTTAAGTTATTTGATATTTTTGGTACGTTGTGTTGTATGGTGTGATGTATGTTGTGTGTAAGGTGGCCATGGCGGATGGTAGGGTGCAAATGAAAGAAGTGGCATATATTCATTTATGGTTTTGTTATTTTGTAGAAATAAAATAATTTTAATTAGTTGTTTTTTATGGGAATTGTTACAATTTAAGTTAAAATTTTTTTTTAAATGCACTAATAATCCCAAGTTAATATTTTACTTATTAAGTAAAATGTTTTTTTTATTAAAAATACATTGAAATTGATTATTGAGGGGTTAAGCTGGATCCTAGGCGCATTTCACTGTTGCTAATGCAGATCATCAGGGAATCTTTACCCAAAATTTATTAGAACAACTAGAGTTATTATGTTATAAACTTTCATTTAAACAAATGAGAAGCTCAACAAGTCGTAAGAGTATGTAAAAAGAAAATAAAAAATTTTTAAATTTGAACCATTTAGCCGCCAACAGTTTTGTAAAAAAAAAACAAACAAACAAAATAGCTAAAACAAAAAACGCCAAAGAAAAAAATGTTAATACTAAAAAAAATTGGCAGAAACCAAACAAAAAAAATCACCAAACAAAAAAAACAAGCGTCAAAATTGAAAATTATTGCGCAATACTGAACCCTTCGTGTGTTGGGGTCCAAGTCGCACTTCACTGACTTCATATAACACTCAGACGTTAACTTTCAAAACGAGTTTGGTATCTAGTACGAGGATCGCAATTTCATATTGCACAGTATTATTTGAGAGTTAAGAAAATTTCGCAGTGAAAATTTCTTAAAAGATATCTAAAGATCTTAACAATGATCTTTGCTAACCACGAGAATAATGCCCATCTCTAAACTATGTATGCTCAAGTAACCTTAAAATTAACTTAAAGCTTCTGATATATTTCTTAGGATTGGTCGGATTTAATAGAATATGTTATACATAAATTCATGAATACACCACAAAAAAATCCACTCACCTTGCCGTCTACCTCTCTGACTGAATTAACAAAGGAGCACAACATGGAAACTACAGTGTGGTAAGAATCTTTGTTTTCCAAAACATTCCATCAAAAATAAAAAAAATACACAATACTTTTACAATATTTTACAGCTATCAAGAAATCAGCTTATATTTTTGTTAGTCAGTTTTTAGTTTGAAGATGTAACGATTTAAGAATAGTTTGAATTTGAAAATATTTTCATTATTATTTAGCATTTTATCATATTTTTTTTAAATTTATACTATTATTGCCTTAAAAAAAAATTTGGTTTTTTCTTAATCCACTAAAATAAACCACTTCTACTCCAGGTAGCGTTCCATAAACGGAAATGAAACAACTCTTCTTCTTCTTTAGAATTATTTTTAGTAGGTGCCCACTAAAGCGATGACATAAAGTTGTTGATTGGTTCGAGCAGTTTTTTTTCTTGCTGCTGCAAGTGCGATCTGGTGCTCTCTAGTGAGAGCTGTCAACTATCTGGCTGTTGTGAGACGACAATGGATCGTGGTTTTTTTCTCTCCTTTTTATCTCACTTTGAAATTTTTTTTTGAATATGGTCTGAAATTGCAATATTTATTATTATTATTATTATCGTTATTAATTTTGTTATTTTTGCCTAAAACAATTTTTATGTTTCAAACTTAACTTTCTTTTGTTGTAATTTGTGAGCCCACAAATTAAGAGAAAAGAAAAGAAAACCATGAGTTAAAATATTGTAAAGAATTATTGCCTATTATAAATGCTAAAGCACATTTGATTTAGTGTTGTCTATGTTAACTTATTTCTGTAATTAATTCTTCATTTTATGTTAAATAATCTACATTAATCGTGGTTATCTTAAAACAGCACTTGGACCCAAGAGGAAATGGATACTTTGTATTGGTATTATGTGCAGAGCAAGAAGAACAGCGATGTAGTGGGAAAAATAGTTAAACTCTTTTCCAATAATGGCAACAAGCAAAAGTCTCGAATATCCATAATTCAACAATTGTTGCAGCAGGTATAACAGATTTTTTGTTAAGTCCTGACAAGAAAAAAAAACTATTTTTATATGTTAATTTTTTTCAAGGACATTATCACTTTAGTGGAGTACGATGATTTGATGAAATTTGAAGATGCTGAATATCAGCGCACTTTATTAAATACTCCCACTTCCAGCACTACTGAGTCGGGTATTGATTTAAAGGATACGACGCCCAGCAAAGGGAAGCCTTCGGATGATGTACAAGTAATTTATTTTATTTAAACTTAATGCTTAAGAGTTTGTTTTAGTAAAGAAATTCTTTTTTGTTGTTGTTGTATTTTTGAAGATTCTTCGTGATCTCATAGTTAAAGAGAAGAAACAACAACATTTAGTTTGGTTGCAAAAAATTTTACTGGAATGCTGTTATATCAAATTGATTTTAAGAAAAACTCCCTTGCGAGAGGATCATCAAAATTTGAGTTTTGTTATGGAACCAGTGGCATATCATTGTATAAGTGAGTTGCTTAATTAAATATACGGCCATGTTCTGAAAACCATTTCGTTTTGAAACCAACAAATTTCAGGGAAAAAAATCGAAAAAAAGCTCACTTATTTCAGCTTTTTATTTGGTTTTCAGATCTCATATGCTTGAGATGTTTTATCCGAACTCAATTTCAAATGCACTAATTTATCTTATAAAGAGAGCACTGTTTTCCGTTTTTGAATCTGCGATTTCAAAATGAAATGGTTTTCAGAACCTAGCCGATAATATCTATATTTGTGATTTGATTAGGCTAAGGTCCATATCGCTTTGCAAGCCAAATTACATATGATAATTAATAATGAACAAATAACACCAAAGTTAATTGTAAATATTCAAACAAACACGTAGTAGAATGGAACAACTAGCTGTTTTGTAATATAATAGATAGATCAAAGCAATTCTCATATTCCATTAGTCTCAATTTACACTATGCAAGTCTTATTTTTAAGCTGATTAGTTTGTTAGGAGAGAGAGGCGAGGGTGAAAGAAACGTTTCTGTTCCCCTCGTCGCTCTCTCCCTCAAACTAATTAGCTTAGCAATAAGACTTGCGGGTGTAGTGGCCTTCGAAAACAGCTAGTTGTTCACAATTAACGTTTAATAATTTTCACATGTAATTTGGCTTACAAGGCTAAAGTTCGTAGCCTAATCAAATCATAAATATAGAAACTAATGTAGTTCGAACAATAATAATAGGACTGACTGAGAAATATAATATCTTTGCATATCTCAGGCAAATATGAAATAGTGAAAATTTATAATGCTACATTTGTTTTTTTTTCTAGTGAAAAATAAATCCATTCCCGTTGTCCAGTGGAACAATGAACAGGCTACCACAATGATGTATCAACCATTTGTCTTACTGTTGCATAAATTGGGTTTTCAACTGCCGGCGGATGCTGGTTCAGTGTTTGCACGTATACCAGACTTTTGGACACCCGAAATGATGTTCAATTTAGCCCGGAAATTGGGATCATTGGAAAAATGTGAGTTTGAAAAACAAGATTGACGACATGACAAAAAGGCGCTCAAAATTAAAAGATTTTTTTTTGTATTTCTCTATATATAAAAACGATTAAAAAGTATAATTGAAAAGAAAGAAATGAAGATAATCAATATAAAATATTCGAAAGAAAATTTAAATGATTTAAAACTGCTGAAATTAATTTGAATATTCTTTCTTTTTCAAACACATCACAGGCGGCAAATAATTACTGCATTAAATATCGAAAACAAAAATTCAAAATATTTCATATTTCACAAGATTTAAATAATCAAGCTTAAATACCTTAATTTTTTATAAAAAAATATTATAATTATATTCAATATTCCACAGTAGAATATAAAAGCAAATATTTTGACTCATCATTCGATATCGAATGCTATAATTTTTTCTATGGACAAAACAGAATTTGATTTGAAACTTCGCTTTTTGAAACAATAAGAGTTATAATTTGTGAGACAAAAAATTAATATTGTAAAAGCTCGAACTATAAAGCTTTCAGTTGGCTTCGAAAAAACTTACGATTTGAAATATCTGAAGCCGTGTCTAGAATTTGGCATCCAGTTAAAAATGCATCAAAAACTAAATAAACAATCTATCAAACCCATCAACAGTGGTATTAACTTTTAAACCGAACTTTATATGGCGGCGTAATGTATAGAATATAATTTGCATGTATTTTGAGGCGTGGCAGAATATTTTTTTTCAAAATTTTAGAAATGTACTTAAAATGTCTATCGTTATCCTGGGGTCTGATTAGCACGACTTTCTTTTTGCATCGGTGTGGACCTGGTCTAATGTATACATTGTATTTAGAATTTCCATAAATAAAATTAAAACGTTACGGTTATACTATTTTTATAGTCTTCAAATTTTTTCGATACTAAAAAAGCAACATTAAAAATAAAAAAAATTGCAAAATAGTTAAAATTTTATTTTAAAGAGTTTTTGAGATTAAAAACTGTAGGACTGCTAATCAGGCCAGTTTAAAAAAAATTCTATCCAAATTTGATTAAAAAAAATATTTTTTTTTTACTTCGAAAATTCGAACTCAATTTTTTTAATTTAAAAAAAATACTTGTCTATCTTAATTACACTAAAATCAATTTTTTTAAACTTCGAAAATTCGAACTTAATTTTTTTTATTTAAAAAAACTTTTCTATCTAAACTGGACTAAAAACAATATTTTTCTTGCATCGAAAATTCGAACTTAATTTTTTTATATAAAAAAATACTTTTCTAACTGAATTAGACGAAAAACAATATTTTTTTGACTTCGAAAATACGAACTTAATTATTTTTGTATAAAAAGCATATGAATTTATTAGTTAAACTGACAAAATTTAATAAAATTAAATTAACTATCCTAAAAAATTAAAAATAAAACTAAATAAAATAAATTAATTCGTAAAAAAAAATCGAAAAGTAATATTACCACTTCGAAATTTTTTACCCCTTCAGGAAATTAAAAAATATCCACAAAATCAATTCCAGTGCAACTGATCAGATTAAATCCTAAGAATACAATACAATATGTTAATCAATTATATTAAAATTAATTTTCCTCCGTATTGTGAATGGCATCGTCGCCGTCACATCAAGACGACACTAAATATTGTTACTTGTCTACTCTTTATCGGCAACAATTGGCTCTTATTGACAACCTCTTACTAATCTCTAAGGCTCTGTAAATTAATGGAGCACGTTAACAGCAGTAAACTGTTGTCGACAAAGAGTAGACAAGTAACAATTTTTACTGTCGTGTTGATGTGACGTCGACGGCGCCATTCACAACAAGGGGTATTATTTGTTTTTCGCACCAGACAATTTATGAGAGAAAATATATCTAAGCCAATTGAATCCGTCGTTATTGTCGTTCAAAATTTCCTTATTATTATGCTTGATATTTGTTGTGTTGCTACCTTTTTGCGCCTTGTTTCTTTTTTCTGTTCTATTTTTCTTTCTCTCTCTCTTTCTCTTTATGTTATTCCTATTGTAGTATTCGTCAAATTTGATATACACAAGTTTGACATTGCCAACGACTCGGAAAGGCCTCAAACACCAAAGTGTCATTTTGATGAACCCGCACCACGCAAGTCGTTCAGTTTAATGTCCAACCTTGACAGCCATTTCAATGAGGGTGAAGAATTGGCTCCCATACCAGAAGTGGACGATATATTGGAGAAAACTTCACAGACCAGCGAGATGTTTGCCATGCCGAATGCCAGGCAATGCAATTCCATAATCAGGTAAATGTTTATATTTTTGAAATTTATAATAAGTGTTATAGTTATCGGCATTATTGTTAACACCCCTAAATTATTTTTGCGAATACATAATTACTGAAAAAAATGTTTAATAACAATATTATTTAATTGATTTTTACTTAGTAACACTACAAATAACTTTGAAATATGTATATAAATTTTAGAATAACATTTTCATTTAATATTTCTAACAACTCATTTAGATATACACCTGAGCCAACATCATTACCCACAATCCCCAATTGGTTGCAATTGGTAATGCGCAGCAAGTGCAACAACTCGAATTCTGCGGCAACAACAAGTGCTGCTGCTGCAACAGCCAGCTTAGCCAATTTAACCACAAATATCTCGTGAGTATTTTTTTCCCAATATACTTTTTGTATTTTTTTTTTTTCTTATTTAAAACTAAAAGTTAACACAGCAACAATAACGTTATAATTTTCAATTACATCCTTCATTAAATTTATAATAGTTAACAGTTTTATACGTTATCTATAAAAATATCTTTTAGCATAGAAATAAGAAAAATAATATACATTTGACATAAGAATTGCCGTCTTAATATGGTTGGCAATAAATGGTAATACATGCAGTGTTGATTTCATTTAAAATTTAACAAGTTCTGATGTCAGATAACATAGACCGGACTGTGTGCGGTAGATGTGCACGTACAAATGATTTGGGTGACCAGGTTTGGTGTTGTTTAATTCAAGCTACTGATGGAAATTTTTATATTTTTTTTAAGAAAAGCCTGTAATCCGCCTTAAGAACTTTTTATTTCATGACACAGTCAGTCAGGTGATGGAAAATTATTGTCTTCAAAACAATTCTAAAACGATCTTTTTGAAAGTTGTGATAAATTCCGATAGATTTTGAGAATAATTTTTAGGCCTATCTCAAACTATAGACTTTTAAATGCCATACTAGAAGATAAAATATAACCAATGCAGTAGACTTTTGAAAAAAAAACTAATTAAAAATTATTTTGAAAATACAATTTAAAACAAATTTTAAAATGAATGTTTGCCTTGGGGTCTTGTGCACACCGTTTCTTTATTATTTCAAGTGCTATTCTCTTCAAACATTCCCACTTCCAAAGGCCTAATCTTTCTGTGATAATCACAACTATCTTATTTTTCAAGAATATTATTCCCCATTCCTTTGTTTAAAGGATTAAAAGAGAACCACGATGTAAAATGTTCTTGAAAAATATTTCTTTTAATATTTTACATTAAAATGCTGAAGACATACAACACTCAAATGAAAGAATTTCATAGTTCCTATCAGAGAATGACAAAAGTATCATTTAAAGTACTCTTTCAGTATTGGGCGTCATACAACTATGAATGCGTATAGGTAGAAATAAAAAAACACGCTTATATGCAAATACACGCGATAACTTTAAACCGAATACGTATAACTATAAATATCCAACAACTATGTTTATACAAATTTTTTAAACTACGCATCACAAATAAAATACGCATGAATATAAAAATACTGTGACTATTAATCGGCTACACATTCGTATATACAAGGTTATTTTATTTACACACACACATAAAGCATGTTTTCAAACAGCCATACACACACTCACACATTTTTCATTAAATTCTTTACACAAGTGTATGTACACGGTGTCTGAGTATAAGCATACTCATACTATAAGTATGAAAGAGAGTCAATGCGGTTGATACGCATGTGCCTTTTTTGCTGTAGATTATAGTAATTTTTCGCATAAACAAACTAAAGATGTTCTTGTATGTTGGAATCGGCTTTAGTCATAGTTCCTTGAGAGAAAATGATCGTACAAATTCTAAGACTATTTTTTTCAGTACTTATTCTCATTCTCTGATTCCTTTTCCAGTTTAGCATGACAGTTTGCCAAATTTTTCCTTCAGTTATCCTTGTACATAGTATCTCAAAAGAAAGTCTATGTTTGGTAAAGTCACAAGCTACTTTAAGAGCTTTCATTTTGATATGTAAAAAACTTATGTTATGGTATTCATTTTATTGTAAAGAGAATGAGGTATTCCATAAACAATGAAGAGCAGCATTAGCCAAATAGCTGCAAAGGCTACGTTTATGACATCATATTATTTTCATGAAATTTTCCATCGCCAATTCACACATTTGCGGCCGTACGCCCTTAAATAACTTAACAATACCATCTTTGAGTTTTTAAATCGATTGTAGTCCATTGGCATATGTATATCTTATCTTTCAAATAGTCTCGGGATCGAACCACACACAACAATGAATACAGGGGGCTACTCTGTAATTCGATTCGAAAGAAATTGCTTTCGAGTTTACATGTTATAAACATACAAATTCGAAATCTTTTTCTTTCGTGGGCTTACTGTGTAATTCCAAAAGGAAAGAAAATGCTTTCGAATTTGTATGTTTGTATCACAATTTCACAATTGCTGCCCAAGAATGTGCGCAGGCTTATATTATTTTTGCAATCCACTACATTTCATTTATAATACAAATTTTTTCAAACTTTTGAATGCTTTTTATTAAGTGTAAATTATAAATCTAAGTATGTATGCACTTCATTTATTACAAAAGAAAAATATCTTTGCTTATATTTAACCCCAATAATGTGATGAATATTAATGATTTATATTAAAATTAAAATGTACGCAACACTTTATTTTATGAACTCTCCTTAAAATTTTGTCATTTGTTTAATTTATTTGCTTAATTTTTAAAAGACATTAATTTAAAGCAAAAATATACGAATGTGTTCACGGGATTTAAATTAAACTTTCAAATCAAAGCTTAAACACAAAATTAACTGCCTGTTTTTGGAAAACCAAATTAAATTCATGTGAGAGTTTATAAAAAAAATTATAAAAATTTTTCATATTTTATTGTTGTTTTGTAACGTAATGTGTTTGCATTTGCTTAAAATTGGCAGTAAATCTCTGCCAGGGATGAAAAATAGGATAGTTGAGCTGAAACAAACTGTTATTGAAAAAGAAGAATGTATTCTTGATGGTAATAAAATAAATAAAAATTTTAATATATACATAAAAAAAACACTTATAAAGTTGTATTTAAACATTTTTATTAGACAAACGTAAAAAATAATAGGTTTGTTCATCTACTTTCCCAGCAGAAACTAGCAACGAGAGAATAAAGCAGAAATTTACAAAATTACTTTCCCATATACGAAGAAATAAATGAACACTTTACTTGTAAAAACTTGCAAGAAAATTTTATTCATATCAGAACCATAGATGGAAATCATGATACAATTCTACTTTTTCTGAAATATTTAGTTTGATAATATTTTACAATGCAATTTTGAAATTCATTACACAGTTTCATATATTTTTACTATTTTTCTGTATTTTTCATATTTTTTTTAATTTTATTCCATTAACAAATACAAAAATGTCACTTTCCATCTCTGATCAGATATGAGAATCAAACAAAATTCTTTCACAATAAAATTGAATTTATGTGGCTTAATGAAGGAAAAAAAAATAAATTAAGAAAACATGCTTTCTTTTTTCGTACGTATACATATTTTTTAAGTAAAGAAATACGCATTATTCAGTTTTCCTTTTTCAGATGTTTTTGAAATAATGAATTTGACAACAAAACACACAACAGGTGGTGGGATAATTTCTCTCGATTTTTCTCCCTCTTTTGACACTCTTTGCAGTAACAGTTGTTACAAATTCCTAATAATTTTTACTAAATGAACAAACCTAATATTCTATTAAATTGACTTTCCACTTACGATCATATGGCGCTAAGGAATTGAAATGATGTTTATATAAAAGCATGTTTAAACATATCTGTGCCAATAAGGAAAAAGTGCTTAAGTCATATTTGACTGTTTATCAGGAGAGCACTTTTAAGCGTTCAAGTCGATTTTCAGAAATTTATTTCTTTTACAGTTTAAATTGGGAAATTCTTCGTTAACCTTTATTTTTTTAAGCAAACATCATTCTACACACTCTAGATAATACATTCAAGTTGAAATATACCAGAGTATAACCTAAATTAATCTATTATTCCAAATGAGATCAGAAGTCTAAAAAAGATAAGTCGCAAGTCATAGTACTATAACTTCCTGAAAAATCGCACAAATTAATTAATATTTTGCCCAAGGGTACTTACAAATATGCAGATTACGGAATTACCATTAACTCAAAATCAGCTTATCTCGACTAAAGCACTTTTTCCTTTCCGCCACAGATATACATAAGTATGTAGATATCGTCAGCTAAAATCCAAAAGGCCGTAAGTACACTTTTTACTTTTTTACCTTATAAATTTAAGACTGTTTATTTGTTAGGGTCTTTTGGATTTAACGAAAAAGATCGATATTTTTGAACATAATATTTCGAGTAAAATTTTAAGGAAAGATGAATTTTGCTTAATCACATCTTAATCAATCAAAAAGTATATTTTGAATTTTTTGGTTGTTACGGCCTTTTGGATTTAAGGTGACGATAAGTAAGTATATACATAGATATATGTATGTATAGAAATTCATACCTGAGGTGTACTCGAATTTCATAATCTTTAACCGCCAACTAAATAAACATTGTTAATTGATTCCGGTAAAAGAATATAATAAACAATAAATTAACTAGAACCGTAGTTGTTATTAATTTTATAATAAAAGACAAGAGATAGCAGGTATTTTTTTAACAGAAGTAACTGTTATTTTATGATTTTTATTTTGTCGAGCAAAAACAATTCTTATTTTCTGGGAGCGATATTTTCTTGCCAAGCTAAGATTGTTTACTGATTCGATTCCATCGTCCAATAATTGTCAAAAAAAAAAAACTTAATCGTGAAAGCATAACTCTTAAGAGTAAATTGCAATTTCGGTAAAATAACAATCTTTGAATGATCGTCAGAGAACTTAAATGACGATTATGGAGTAAAATGTAAAAAAATCGTGCAAGAAATATCAAAATGATTCGCAAAGCTAGGATGTGGAAGAGCAAAATGTAATCGTTTGCATGATTAAAAAATAACGTAAAATCATCTTTCAAATCCCAGCCTGGGAAGCAATTCATAATACCAGAGAACTTGCAGTAGCCAAACTTAAAAATACACAAACATATTTACATAAATACATTTTCAGTTGTAGGTGTTGTGCAATTAAAATCCGCTGTCGCATTCATGCTTCCAAGATACGAGTACTGAGCACTCTGCCAAAATGTAAACATTTGCAATATGTATTTGTTTTTTTTCACATATGGCTTGGACATAATCTTGATAAGAGTTTATTACACAAACAAATATTTGCTTGTTTTAGTTTTGCTATTTTTTTTTTATTCTCATAAATGTTTTATTCATATTTCAATGTTTGAATATGATCAGCACATTAGTTAAACAAAAACTTTTTATTTGTTTATTTTTTTTTACTTTTTGTTTTGGTTTTTAATTATAATTATTCCATATTAAATGACATTTCGATTAATATTGTCAAATGTGTCCAGTCATGTTTAAAGTCTTAAATAATGCCAGCATATTAAGATAAACAAATGAATCGAAGTATTCAGATACACCAAGAAAAAAGAAAAAGAAATATATTTGTGAAATCAAAAAATAAATTAAAAAACTTGTATTCAGTACTTCAGACTTTCAGATCAAATAAAAATCATTAGCATAATATTGTGCAACGAACATCATGAAGTCATTGTCTTGCACAGTGGCTTTAAAGCCTGTTATTTATATAAAAAAAAAGTAAAATAAAGGCTGCGAAATTAATTTTGATTTGAGGCAGACTCAAGTTAAGTGTTTTTCAATTCCTTTAAGAGAAATTAAATATCTTTAATAATAAATGAGATATTCTAAAGAAAGCAAAAAAGTGAAATTAGACAAGTTGCCGAATGTTTAGGGTTCCGTGAAAAGGAACCCTTTTGTTTTCGCTACAATGTCCGTCTGTCCGCCTATCCGTCACAAGCTGTTTTCGCGAGAATCGTATAAGCTATGGACCTGAAATTTTCACAGAATATGTTAAACTTTGCCGCTATAACTTCAAATATATGACAGTTAACAAATTAAAGGGTGTTCTAAAGCGAGCAACGAAAAATTTTGAAATCCTAATGTAATATTCAGACAATTATATATAGACTCTTCAAATTTTCAAAGTAAGTATATTTTCATGAAAAAATTTAGAAAATCAAAATTAAAGGGTATTCCATCAGTTAATGTAATTATAATAACTTGCTGCATCTTGGAAACCGTTAGAGGCAAACTCTTGAAATTTTCAAAAATTTTAAAACTAAAAACTCTTAAAACAAAGAATTTGCAAAAAAAGAAAAAGTCGCCGAAAACAAAACAAAATATCGCTCAACGAATAAAAGCGCCAAAACTAAAATAAATCGCTTAAACTAAAATAATTGGCCGAAAACCAAGAAATGGTGATAAACAAAAAAAGAAACGCCAAAATTTAAAAAACGCCTAAACTAAGAAAAAGCGCCAAAATGGAAAAAATTGCCTAAGACCGAAAAATCGCTAAAACGAAAAAGAGACCAAAAATAAAAAAAATTCCTAGAACAATAATAAGTCGCCAAAACAAAAAAATCGCCAAAAAACGAAAAAAAAAATCAATACTAAGAAATAGCTAAAAACCGAAAAAATTTCTGCATCCGGTAAGATATTCGCTTAAATAGGCTTAAAACTCGTATAGTATTATATAAAAGACAAAAAGTACTTAAGTCGAGATAACCTAATTTTGAGTTGATAACATCCCCATAATTTGTATATTTGAAAGTACCCTTGGTAAAGATCTTAATTAATCTGTTCAACTTTTCAGGAAGTTTTAGCACTCTGACTTGCGATTTATCTCTTTTAAACTTTTTTTTTTTTTTTTTTTTTAAGAGAAGTAACACTCAGGCAAATTAATGCCTACTACTATTAATAGCTGTTACCTTCTTTAGGAAATGGATAGTGATAGAAGACAGGTGGTGAAGGAAGATATAGAAGAAAGCTTCATTCTTTTACAACTCTGCTTTTGCACGCTTTTTAATAATGCAGTGCTGCAGCGCCTTCTAGTGTTAAATGAGGCGTATTAAATTTTGAAGCTGTGTTTAGTAGCCATTTTATTAGTTATTTTACTTCGCCGATGATTTTTGCTACACAATACCGACAAAGGAGGGCGGTCTGATGTTACATTAGGATTAGCATCTGCTGAAGTCGGTATAGTTCAGTGACCATTGACTATGCCTTCATCACTTGAACTTTCCTACAACAACTGATGCAAAGGGAATCCAATGCACATCAGAAAAGTGCGTGGTGTTGTTATTTTAATTTAATGACTGTCGGATACAAGGATTGAACCCAGGATCTTCAGTTTTGTAGTCAACGTGCTAACTACTTCAGCCAACGCCACCCTCAAACTTCTAATCTCATTTGGAATAATAGCTTCATTTAGGCTATAATTTGGCATATTTCACGATGATGAAAATCAGCTTGAACGCTTAAAATTGCTCTCCTGCAAAACAGTAAAATATGACTTAAGCTCTTTTTCCTTATTGCCACAGATATATCTAGTGTCCGTGCGGAACCCTTCGCGTGCTACTCAAAGTCGAACTTTACTGAATTAATTAATAAAGATATTTAAGGTCAATTTCACCAAGTATATTTGAATATTAAATAGTATTTTAAAGTAGTTTTTCATATTTTTATTTCAATGAAAAACAACTTTAAAATATCAATTCATATGTTTAAATAGAATTGGTGAAATTAGCTCTTAATATCTATGAAAAGAATTGAAAAATTTTTCCGCAATTAAAAATTTATTACAGTTCAAATAAAAATAATAAATGTCACATAAAATTATTTATTTGTAATTTAGCGCATACTTTGTGAAAATATTTATATAACAAAGCCAATTTTATAAGAATTGTAACTTATATGGCATATAAAACTCTTCAGCTGACGCTACACACTTCAGATATTGTAAAATATGCAAGTATTGAATTTTCTATGACCTTAAAATGTTTAATAACAAAAGCATCAACTGGGCTTGGTACACACCAGCCACCACATAATATCAATATAAAAACAAAACTGCTTCTCAAGAAGTGTAAAGAAAAACGTTTATTTTTCTTCAACCAAAAGTTCAGTAACTAATTTGCAAAAAAAATAAAAACAATTCGAACATTATTTAAGCAAAACAATGGACAATTTTATGAAGTATAAAATGCTTTGCAGTGTAAATAATAAGCATATGCCAAACACAATGTAGTTTTACTACCTGAAAAAGTTACTCACATGGTCTTAATAATAGATACCAGGGCAGCAACATATCGAGCCATAACCGCTAAAATAGCTCAAGCGACACATTTTTGGACTTCGTTTTTTTTTTTTTTTTTGACGAAAATCAACTATTTACGATCGGAAATAAACGATTTTGGTAAAAAATTGAAGTTCGAAAATTATGTCGCTTAAGCTTTTTTGGCGGTTATGGCACGATAGTTGCTATGGCTGACTTCTGCTTGGTTCATATTTTGTAGAAGTTGCAACAAGAGCAGCCTTAAGTTGTGCAGCGATTGAATGAATGAATGCGTCGTACATTACAGTAACACCTTAAGAAGTGTCTATCAATCAAGGCATAAATCAAATTAATTAATTTTTTTGTTAACAGCCCATAATAAAGCAAAAGTTTATTACACCTTGCACTTGTTTAAAGCAGAAGAAATTTTCGGCACTTGTTTTTTTGCTAAAATCTTAAAATCTTTCTTACCAATAAAATTGAAATACTGAAAATTCTGGCATATGATACGTATTCACGACACTTTAGCGAATGCTACATTGATGCAAATATTGAAAACAAAACCGAAGCGTTAAACACAAAATCTCAAGTATAGAATACTTATATGACTTGAATGACTTTTTGACCGACAGCAAGGCAACATGACGCCAGGTTCTAGTCCATGCTGATTTTGTCGTTGTAGTCTATTGAAACTAATTTTAATTATTTTTTTTTTGGCGACAGTTAGCAAATAAATATACTGCTTCCAGTATAATACAAAATAGGAAATGAATGATAATTTACATTATTTGATAGAAATAAAATCCCGAAATTGATTAAAAAAATTATTTGGTTAATTGTTTACTTCTGTAAACAGACTTTTTATTTTTATATATCGAGCCATAACCGTCAAAACAGCTTAAGTGACATATTTGCTGAACCTAATTTTTTTTTGCAAAAATCGATCTTCATCAAAAAATTAAATTCGAAAATTATGTCTTTTAAGCTTTTTTGGTGGTAATGGCACGATATGCGAAACATTTGATGGTGGCACTACTGAAATATGTATTTATACTTGAATATCAGGTGATTATAATGTCGCTGTCATCTCCAAAAGAATTAAGTAGCTGGATACAAGGCGACAAATGTAGCTGGCGGCATATAATACACGAAGTCGGTACCCTTCCTTGAAGCAGGTTGAAGCAGGTTGATAAGGGAGAGAGCACAACTCTCGCTTACCATCCTGCCTCGGTATCACATGATTTTTGTTCGTTATGTCCCACTTGGTAGCTCCTTAGATATGAGCTTCTAAATGCATATAGGATGTGCAGAAAGAACCCCATATTTCATGACTTTGTTATATGTATGTATATATGAAATTTTACTGGAATGTACCACACAACAAAAAATGTCGGAAAAGACAAACCTTACCACTAGTATATACTATCGTTGCGAAGTCACAAAATGCCATAATGTGTGGCCAGCATTACACTAGAGCATAAATTACAAATTCTTGAAATTTTCTATCAAAATAATGGTTTTTCTGGTCTAAACTTATCGTACGACTAGTCAATTTTATGCTAATCATAATCATCCATCAGATTTCGATTAACTATGATTTTTTTTTTTTTTTTGTGAAGCACGTACACTCTTAATTATAAAGTGCATTCTATAATACACCAAACAGTGTGCACCGAACAATCTTAACTCGTTGACAGAAGTGCAGAGAACACCCAAGACGAAAAGATCTTGGCTTTTTAATTTTTTTTCTAATTTTTTCATATAAAATTTTGTTTAGCCATGAAGCTTATTTTTTGTTTCATAACCAAAATTGTAGCATTCGTAGTGAAGATAACCCACAAGATAACAGAGGGCGTTTTCATGGAAGAATTTTCAAAATATTTCTGGCTTGTATGTCGCGCAATGTCTGAAGCTTGTGCATTACAAATGAATGTGCTAAAAAAATAAAGATTTATTACCCTTTTTTCTCCCTTAGGCACCACTGTGCAATGTCTGATGCAATTGGTGTGAGTTGAAAAGTAATGCAATAATTCTTACATTTGTAATTTTGTGGTTTCAAACGAGTCTAAAATGTATTCTGATAGTACCAAATAATTTCGACATTAAATGATTCTTCTCAAACAAACTACCAAATTCCACGACTTAAGGGAATACAAAATAACATATTTATTTATGTATATCTTTTATGGCTTTTTAAAAGGTCTAACTCATGTTTTTTTTTCTTTTTTGGTTTTGCTAAAAAATTTTAACACCTTATTAAAGCTGAAAATAATATTTGTAATAATGGAGGAGGACATATTTCTGAGAGGCAATTCAAATAAACCTCAAACCTTTTATTCTAGTGTTTTACTTTGCAATGAAACCGAAATTCAGAAACATGCAACAGAAAATTAAATGCGACAAATTTAAATAAAATTGCTTTTGATAAAATACTTGTCTTCGTATCAATTTGAATTCCATAAGAGTGAATCAAGTATATTTAAGGTGTTTTATAGATCAGAGATTGCGCAGATATGGAATTTTTTTCTCTAAAGTTGAAACTGAACAAAATTGAAGAGATAGGTGCCGCTCAAGTCATCATCAATCATGATCATTTGTGATCAATCATAAATAAGTTTCAATTGGAAATATTAATCAGTGACTACTTTTTTATGTGACCTGAAATGTTCTATAACTGCCTGTCCCACGATGTCGACAGAAAACGTTCTATCGACAGCTTTTACTAAAAACAACAATAAAATAAGAAAATTTGTTTTTGTTTTCAAAATAAGTAATCGATCGAACGTTTTCTGTCGACTTGGTCGGCCAGGCTGAAAAAGTCACAAATGTTCTTAAAACGGGCCTTCAAAGAAGGACTTCCAAACATTGACAGTTGATACTTGCCATATCCTAGAAGCTACATCTGTTCAATTATCTTTCATTTATTCTGTCTGTTTGCCAAAGACCATCAATGCATGTGCGGTCAATAACTTGTACAATGATATATTTGTTGCATCAAAAAGTGTGGCGCGTTTCGCTCATTTTTGGATCGTAAGCGCTATAATTCAATGATTATCAACTAATATTGGCCAGAATTGAATGATGTGGTTAAAGACTATATGTGGTATTAACTAGTTTCATTATGTTATACTCCATACATATGTACATATAAAATGAAAACGAAGGAAAAGTTTCTGTTATATCTCATACACATAATTAAAATATAGTAAGCTCTTAATGAAAGACCCTTTAATAAATGCATTTTTCAATTTCGTTTATATCCGAAGTACTTTATTTTTTATCTGAGTAAACAATCATTGCAAGTTCGCAGTTTCAAATCACTGAAACTTTGTGATTGTTGTAGATTATTTAATACGGTAACGTTTTTTGCAAAACTACTACAATTCCCACTTAGTTGATAGATAAATTCCTTATCGGAACTTTAAATTAACTTTAAGCTAACTATTTCGCAACTAGTACTGACTACACTTGGATTACTTTGCAATGTAATCAACTGACTATTTTAACATTGCGATGTCCTAGGCGGTAGTGAATAGTGTTGTAAAAAGCGGCTACTTTTGAATACTCAGTACTACTTGATACTTTTTCAATTGGGTACTCGATACTACTCAATACTTTATATATTATGTATATGGGAAGTTAAAAATTATTATTTTATTGATAATGGAATATGGAAAAACAAAGATTAAATGCAAGCATATTTAAATTAATTTATAACAAATGAAAATAAATATGTTTGAAGATTAGTTTTTGTACATAAATTTTTTTTAACGTACTCTTAAATCTTCTAGTGCATTAATCTCTTAAATTATCTTCTAAATATTTTTTAATAAACATTTTTTCTCACAATTGATGTTATTACTTAGTCATTGTTGAAATGTACAAATAAAATTTTACCGACATCGAAAGAATTTAAAATATTTTTCATGTTTGTGAGGACCTGACTTGCTGGTTATATTGTATCACGTGCCTTCCTTCCACTATTCTAAAGGGTCGCTTTTTCTGTCCATTAGTATTTGTAAATGACTGAAGTAGTTTAATAACGCATTTTTTAGTACTTTTTTTAGTGGCTGTTTTCGTATCAAAATAATTCCTAACAGAATTGGTATTTGTTACACTAACTCAATGAGGTTCCGAGTCATATTTATTTGCATCAAGCTCACAGAGTTGTATAATTCTGATCCATTTTAAAGGAAGACTTTCGCTTGAATACTGCAAAATGCAACCCTAAAAGTATTGAGTAGTTACTTTTGTGTATTGAGTACCGGGAAAAACTCCCGGTATTGAGTACTCAGTACTCAAATACTCAATACTTTTACAACACTAGTAGTCAATTGTCCCACTAGGCACTACTTGAAACTAACTTAAAGTTGACTTTTTTAAATCACCTGGTAGTCAGTAAATTAAAAAAAAAAATTCTGTGGCTCGAACATGTAACATCACACGTTGTGTACTCAACGCGCTACCATTCGGCTAAGCTGCCATCTAAAATAACAACAGCAAAATGTTAATATAAAACTGAAATGAGTTTTAAAGTAGCTGAGAATAAATTTGTTGGCTCTCACCAAATTCGATTACGTACTCAACTTTAGAATTAATTTTGGGTTTGTTATGGATGACTTTGCAGCTAGCTTTTAGTCAGTCTAAGAAAAGTTAACTATAAGTTAACTATTTTTGTAGTCAACCACACATTCTCCGACAGGGTTGCCATAAAGCATCAAGCTTTGTAATACATTGATGTACAAATAATGATATCGATTTTTGTTTCGCACATATGACAGCAGTTTCCTTGATACCTTACAGACAAGAAGCTTTTTTTTAAAGACATTCTGAGCGCACTTCCAAACAATACTTTCGATTAAATTTTAAAGGCATTTTATTTCCTCATATTGCATTAATTACTCAAAATATTAATTTTGCAATGAAATTAATGCAATGAAGCTAATTATTTAAAATGAACTTGTAATTATTTTGCACTTACATTATTAGGATAAAAAATAATAAATAAATAAATAATAAAACAAATACTTATTCAAATCCAAATATATTTTTGTTTTCTCAATTATACGAGATTTAATTGCAATTTAATTAAATGTAATTTAAACTTTGTGTACAATGTATTTATTTTGAAAAGTATTTATAAATGGAATCAAACAATTATCCCTTTATGGCGCCATCATTATCAATCGTCATAAAAATCATTAGGTACAGGCAATTGTTAATTTTATTTTAATGCAATTACTTTGGTACACTATTTAGATTCAAACTGTAAAATTCGTTCGTAATAAAAAAAATTTTATTTGTTACATTACAAGAGATTTAAAGAAACCAACGATTTTATTAAATCAGTGTTACCGTAGTGCATTTTTTACAAGTTATTTTGCCCGCGTTTTAATTCAATAAATTTTTTAAATGATCAAGTCAATTATTGTTTTAATTGTAATTTAATTTCTTATGCTACTTTTTACTGTCAAGATATATCACCTTTCCTTTTTGATTATTTACCCTTTTTCGCTCAAAAAAATAAAATATTGAAAAAAAATGCTAAAACAAAATTTTTTACTTGTGCTACAAGTTCCACTGAAAGTGTAGAAAAACAATAATTTTTTCGCAAAATGTTATTTTCATATATGCAGATTCAATCCATAATGTAGCGTTTTAACGTAAGTTTGATCGCTTTAGCGCCCATTAAAAACTACTGCTCCAACGCAGCAGGTCGGTAGTCTGTAGACATAAGCTGTATGGTGCCATGTTCGAGATATGCCAATTGAGAGTTTTAATTTTTGAGCAAAACTATGTTTATACAAAGCATAAAAGATGTCCATTAATATTCAATTAAAACTGAACTTTGTATTCGTTTTATGACATCGCACAGTGGGATGACTTTAACAATTTTTGCCCCAAATCCGTAAAGGATGGTCCTGGATCATTAAAAGTTCGCACTGAGTTTAATATTGAGCAAATTAAAGAAATTTACTTCCGCAAAGTTCCTAGAACTATATATGGACAACACTGTATTTGATTATAGATGACTCGCTATAACGCCATTGCGATAACTATAATCATAGAAATCAGTTGAGTTTTGGTTTTTCGCCATAACCATAAACAGCTGTTTGCTGGTTACACATATCAAGCCATAACCGCAAAAAAACCGACACATTTTTTGGAACTCGTTTCTTTTGACGAAAAATGATACGATTACAAATGATAGATTTTGGTCAAAATATAAAGTTAAAAAATTATGTCAATTAAGCTTTTGTTTGCCTTTGCTTTGGCACGATATTTGTTGTTCCGCTTTTTAAATGCATAAAAAAGTGAGAATATAAACCGCTGTTTATGGATATGTCAGCACTAATAGGTGAAGCAAATATATTTATAATTATGGTCATGGTTATGGCTATGGCATTATTGTATAACACGTCTGATTGTACCTTAAATAACTCGCAGAATAAAAAATTTTTTGGAATGCTCAACGTTGGTTTTTTTTTTTTTTTTTTTTTTTTTTGATTAATGACATTCTTTGGCCAAATGAGCGATAAAATCTGTAAAATTTCAATCTAACAATGATATAATAAATAATTTTAAATATCTATTGAATTCCATCTAAATTCTCTTAAACAACAGTGAAATATAAAAACATTATTTGCCAAAATTAGAAACCATTTTTTTTTAATTTAAATTTTTGCTCTAATATTGAAAATAAGAATAAAAAAAACACATCTTATACGAGTATCTAATAAAAATCCCAATAACCCGTTTTGCATCTTGCGAATGCTAACAACTTTGCTCATATTGGCATCTTGAAGTTTGCTTATCGCTCTGCCTGCAGCGTGAATTGCGGTTATTTGTCTAATTTTTCTTTGGTGCTGACACAGACCGATCGTTTTTTATCTCTTCTCAATTAATGCTGATGCTAATTTCATTTATTCATTTATTTATTTTTTTCTAGCCCATAAAATTATTATGAAATCAAAGTAGAATGTGATGCTGACGTTGGCCAAATTGTGACCAATGAATATTATTTTTGTTGGTAGCACGTGCTTTTGATTTTGATGTAATTAATGAATACATTTTGTGCGGTTGACTTATGAAAGATAAAAAAATTAATTTCTTAAACTCAAACTTATATCAGTGCAATATTATTTAGAAACTGATTCAATTTAATGAAAATTTGGTTATTAATTAAAAAAAGATCTCAGGGAGATCGAGATGGCAGTATAAATAAGTATCTGTATATGTTCGAGTATGCAAATATTTATTTATTGGCACATATTCTACAAATTAATTTGCTAAATATGGTTGCACAAATATGGACGGGGTGACTAAGACCATATTTCCATGATATTATTAACAGTATTCTTAAAAATGGTTTTGTGACTGACTATAAACGACCTATGTCGTAGTTGTCAACGAAATTCCACAGAAGAACCGCAAGACTATATGGTTATCCGTGGCCAACCAGTCAACCAGTGCGTGCGAGACGAAAAACTCTCGAAGGCCAAGCAACACACGCAAGCCCCGCCGCACTTAAGAAATAATTACGATAACGCGAGACGGTTCTTCAACCCAGAGCTGCTTAACGACTGTGTATGCAAATATATAAAATGAATATACATTTCTATATTTTTGTAACTATCTTACTAGTGATACGGAAATTTAAAAACGCTAACATTATTTAATATTCCATATATACAAAAGTGAAGCATTAAACACATTCACCACAGCAAGCTACCGACTTTAATATATCAATAATTCTGCCAAATGAAAGATTGTATCCATTTTTGAGCTCAAGTGTGTGGTAAGCTCCGTAGGAATCGGTTAAATAGAACCACGTGAATAAGAATAAATTTTAATCAACCATTAATCAACTCTTAAATTTTCTAATTACAAGAACCAAAGGTGTTTGCTAGGTTTCGAAGCAATCAAATCAGTAGGAAATCATAAAATCAAATCAAAACATTTTTGGACATGTCCCCGCCCAATTTTTTTTACAATGGGACCAATAGGAAGCTATACCTTCTCAGAAAATAAAAATTTTGTTCAAACGGTCTAATATAAACTGAGTTATGAAGTAACACTGCCAAAAAAATATCGTCCATGTTCTGGCTTCCACATCGTTTTTACATGTTTTCTTGTGAGATCGGATGTTAAGACACATGCTGCACCTGTTTAAGTTGAAAGTAAGGAAATACAAATTACATACTGTTCTAGCATCTGAATTCAGATGAAAATAATTTGGAAATGGAAGACTTCAAATTTTTTGATATATTTTTTTTTTTCATTTTGCTTTCATGAGACTTTTAACAAATTGAAAAGAATACAAGTTTTTTGCCAAAAGTGAAAACGTAAAAATCCAAAAATTTGAAATGGTCCATTTAAAAATTGTTTTCTTCTAAATTCTGGTTTGCTTTGTGGAGAATTAGAGGTCTGCATAAGGCCATCTAAAAGAACTTTCACGACATGAGGGACTTTTCAAATGCTTTACTGTAGTGAAGTCTTCAAAACAACCACTGAACAGCACCGTGTGCAAGAAATTTGTTTCATTTGTTGTAGGTATAGAAGTAAATAAGCAAATACTTCGTGACGTGCTTTTTCCTGCGCTTATATTAACGTTATGCATTTACCTACAGGCATAATTTGTGTGCATGCTCTTTTATTTTAACAGAGCAACCTTCAGCTATCACCGCCAACCCTCATTTCATGTAGTTGTTACCAGTATTTCTAACCTGGCGAAGACACTATTTCTTCTTGTGATATTTGAAGTGTTTGTTACGAATAAGAAGTGTTCGCGGCATCACTTGTAAACACTCATATACACGAACATCACTACATTCATGTTGCTGTGTTTATTATACGACAGCATTTATTATTAGTTTAGTATAGTATTTATATGCCACGGCAATGGCAATGTTTACGCAGGGCTTTAATAAGAGTCATCAATGTATTTTTTATTTATTTCTTATTTTTTTAAAAGCTTGGTTTTGGTAGTTACTTTTATATCAATCTCGCTCATCCCTATAGATTTATTAAATGTAATACTTCGTAATTACTATCGAATTGCTAATACATGTGCTTCCCTACATTTGTGACTTCCTTTAATCCACTCCTTTATTTTGGAACTTTCAAATTTAATTAATTGCACTACAACCAATCTCTCGCTGTTGGCAGTCATTTGTCATTAACTATATGTTCATTACGGTTCTGTTGTTAAAAGCTTAATGTTGTAAATTATGTTTTTAAATACCTGCTATTGTAAACCATGATTTCATGTAGGTTGTTGTTTTTTCCTGTTGATATTTTTCATTAAAAACTAAATTACTTTGCCGCAAAGGTGAAGATCTTAACAATTTGGTATTGTTTAGATTCGCTTTCATAAGGTGTTTAAAAAATCCTTTAAACGTACTATTAGATTTTAAAATATATTTAATAAATATTGTGAGTAGGGCATTATTAGGTTTCTTTATACAAAATTATACAATTTAAATTGTAAATTTATCTTTTTATTTCAAATTAATTTACGAGGACAGGTCAATAAGCTTGAGACTTTAATTTTAAAAACGTTTTTTTTTATATAAAACATTTTTTATAAAAAAAACTGTAATTAGATTAAACAAGTTTCGGACTTATTGATCTGCCCTCGTACTTTAATAAAATAAAATATTTAGTTTTATTTGCAAATCTTATGCGCACTTGACCTTTAAATTTAGTTTTATTTTTTAAATTTTGTTTTTGGTCATTAAGCTAAACGAGGAATATCTACAATTTCAGTTGCTTAATCTTCTTTTTGCTTTATGTTTTAGATAATAACATTAAGTTTTTAATAATTGTTATTTCTTTTTCAAACAAAATTTAGCCAAAACTAGTGCTACTTATGAGTAATGGTCCAGCAAGATTTCTTTTAAAATTGACTGAGAGAATTGCTGGGCACCTTTGGCCCAGATGATTCCATTCAACCAACAAATGAATCATTTAAAAGTTTCATGGGATCAAAAGCGATTTATTATTCATTTCTATCGTAAAGCTTGATTCTTAAGAAATAGCTGTAATGATTTTATTGGTTCTAAATAAGTTTCTATTTCATAAAAAGTTTAACCTTAGCTGCTAAGATTGTTGTCCAAATGCTTGCAGTTTCCATAACTAAAAACTCATTTTGATTAAATTCGATGCCAAAATATGCTGCACTAAGTGAAAAAACATTCATTCAGCTAATCAAGTAGTAATATTAATAATTATTCTTTGTATGAATGAAATTGTTCATTAGTTTTCATTATATGCTTCATTAATATAATGAACTATTGCGTTAGCTCGTTATCAATGACAAAATGTATTAATCAAATCAAGGTTTTCCTTTCAGTGTGTATTTTAAGGATATTTCTCGAAAAACTTAACTCCATGATCAATTTTTAAAAATTATAACTTTTGGCAGCTGTGAAATATTTAAAGACTTTAAGATTAACAATTGTATATTGATATCAAAAATCAATAATTGAAGCAGCATTGCACTGCAGAATTGTTATTTATGAATAATTGTATGTATTTGTGTATGTTTATATGCAATATTTGATATTGGTCTTACACAAATGATTACAAAATTCTATGAACCAGTAAAGACCAACTAAGTTTATTTTATAATTTTTTTTTATATTTATTTGTAGCAGTGAATCGGACATCTGGATGTCGAACATCAAACCTACAACTTTGTCAAATAGTTGCGCTACAACAACAGCAGCAACAACAGGCACCACAAAGATACCTTGCAGTAATTCGATCGAGACTACAGTGTCTGCGAACACAACACCGGCACAAACAATGGCAACAGCAACAAGTGCAATTCTGAATCTAACAACATCACCAGCAACACTGTTACCATGTCCATCAATCAACCAAATAATTGGTCTAAAACATGAAACGGCCAACAATGAGTGTGCAAAAGAGCAGACAACAAAACATAAAACGAAAATTTCAGCATCATTAAATGTGCTAACAACAACAACAGCAGCCGTAACAATGTCAACAGTAACAACACTAACAACCAATGCTTTAACCATACCATTATCAACAACATTATTAACACCACCATCAACAGCAACTGCGGCAGCAGCACCCGCATCACTAGATTCAACAATTAATAATGCAGCAGACTCGAATCAAATGATAGTGACAGCATCTTTGGGTGTCAGTTTGAAAGATTATCAACAGCAACATAGCTTCAATATTAATAATATTAATAATAATAGTGCTCAATTGTTACAACAATTACAACTGTTGCAACAAGAGCAGCATAATCCGATTACCTACATCAATAACAGCGACGATGATGACTCCGCTATGAAGTCACTGGAGCGTAATGACTCTTCAGCCTCCTCTGGTTTCTATACGCGCAGCGGCAGTGGCAATTTGGAACAAGAACTATGCGCCATGGTTGCAACAGCATACGAACAAGAATTTGCAAAGTATGTAGAATTTATTGTTATTACGGTCAAAGTGACATATTTATATATAGGGAAAGGATTTTTATGTAAATACATGTTTTTTGTCGTTGGTCGTAGATCAACGTAAATAAAATATCTTTGCGAATCAACAAATTTGCGACAAAATGGCATCGATTTGTTAGTGCATATTTTTGCATATTTTATAATAAATACATATTTTTGCATATTTCATTATAAATGTATATTTTTAATACATTTTTTAGTTTTTTAATGGTATAAATCAAATTTTTTTATAGGGGATAACCCCTACTCATGCAATGCATTGTGCTAGAACTAGGAATATAGGTAATAGGGAAGGAGGATAGAGGGAGTAGTGGGATTAGTGGGATTAGTTTTTACGACTGTCTAAGAACAAAAAAAAAAAAGGAAAAATCGATAAAAATTTGCGACTGTATTTTTTTGTGAAATTATTCGATGTCCAAAAATGTTTGTGTAATTTTGTTCAGCGCTCTCTACTGGTTTCGCATTAGTTTCATGTGGATACAAAGTGCTTTTTTGCAGTGATACGATACGGATACATGCTATAGTAACTAGATGGGCAACGTGGCAGAAGGGTGTCGGATACTATATTTCTGTTAATAAAATTAAAGAAATTTTAAAGTAAAAAAACTTAAGCACTAAATTTATATTTGTACTTTCTTGTTCACGCTTTAGCCCAGTTGGAGGCTTTTGTTACTTTAACAGCAGAAGTTGAAGTGAAACAAATTGCATTAATAGTTTATAGTTCTAATAACTAAAAGTTAGAGAAACTGAATACTCCGCATTTAAATGCGCACCAATAACTTCTGCTGCCATGAAACGTTCATTTTATTCATTCACAAAAGTTCGACTTAACTTTATTTCATATGATTTGACAAAATGTTTGTTAAGACAGCAAGAAGCTGATTTTTTTAAGCTTTTAATGTTATTAAATGTTGAAAAAAAGTTGACAAATGCATATTTTTTTAAATTTAAATACATATTATTATATTTTTACTGCATATTTTATATACATAAAACGTGATTTTAAATGCATGAAAATCCTTTCCCTATTTATATATATATGTATGTATATTTAGGAAATTTTATAAACTACACAATAACATTGAACTACCTTCAGAATAATAAAATACAAACAATCTCACGGAAATTTTACTGCCCTAAACTGTAGACTTTTTAAAAAGCTCTGTCGGTTTCATAGAAGCTATAATTTTAATGAATGAGGAGTGTTAATGCTCCTCTGGTCATTACAATGGGGAAATGAGACTCGAGCAGTCCCGCCCTCTTAAGGCTCAGTTAGACGACTGTAATGTAATGTAACCGTAACGTTGACAACAGCTAATCGATATTATGTGAAAATTAATGAAAATGGTTATAGAGATTTAATTTAACGTAACCTACTGTTCAGATAAAAATATCGATCAGCTGTTTCCTACGTTACAGTTACATTACATTACAGTCGGCTAACTGAAAATTTAACCTTACCTAAAGCAGCTTAACAAAGCGCAAATTATGCTCCCATAACGTAACGAAATATAATGTGGAGCTCGCCTAAGCTAATCTACCGTAATGCATCGTTCCATAATGTAGTAAAACGTACCGTAACATAATGAAGACCATCATGTGATAAATTTGATATTTTCGTTACGAGATGAGCAGATAGATACATAACATAAAATACCGTAACTATAGTTAAGGATCAGTTAGCCCAATGTAATGGATTGTAACTGCAATGGTAGGAAACACCTGATCGATATTGTTATGTGAAAAGTAATGAAAATGGTTATAAAGATGTAATGTAACGTTATCGTATGTGTTCGTTTCGTTCTTACTTAAGATAATCATCATTAAACTTCAACCAAAACTATTCTTGAGAAATGATAAAAAAAACCTTGTATGTGTTTAGAAAATCTCACATAATGTTATTAAAGCTACGGTCACACTTGTCAAACATTTGCCCAAAAAAGCGTAACTAACAAACACTAATGAAAAAAGATTTGATCCAGAGGCGTGTTTATCAAATTAAACAGTTTCGAACACAACTAATAGATAATGTCATAGAATCCAACACTATTGGCTACTCTTTAACTTGAAAACTTTTCTCTGAATTGAAAGATTTTGCATTAGCATTTAGTGGTTACGCTTTTTTTGGCAAATGTTTGACAAGTGTGACCGTACCTTAAGAATTACGCACATAAACATAAAAAGCTAAAAAGCTAAAAAGCCTCATAAAAGCGACATATTTTTTTAACTTTCTTTTTTGGCACTCGTAGATAATTGATTTTCGTAAAAATATTAAGTCCGAAATTATATCGCTTAAGCTTTTTTGGGAGGTTATCGTTATCTTAATATAGAAAGGCCCTAACTCATTATTTTTTTGAAACCGTTTTTTTTTTTGTATATTTCGATAGAGGAACATCTAACGAATCGAAAAATGCAACAATCTCGATTTCAATATACAATGAGTTGGGACTTTTCTGTTATAAGATAAAGATATTGTGTAAATATTATATATTTTTATTCATACATAACGTGTTTGAATTAACCTTTATTTTGAATTTTTTTTTCTATCTCTCCCAGCAGTGATAGTGCTTCTGTGGCATCCGATCTAACACGCATGTACGTCAGTGACGAGGAGCATGAATATCGTGTGGCTCATTACCATTAAATGCAGCAAGAGAAGAGAAGTACTACAATACACATAATTTAAGCTTAAGCAGGGAAATATATTGGAAATGATTGGCCTTCTTAATAAAAAAATG
This sequence comes from Tachina grossa, assembly GCA_949987645.1. Lineage (NCBI taxonomy): Eukaryota > Metazoa > Arthropoda > Insecta > Diptera > Tachinidae > Tachina > Tachina grossa. The sequence goes on from OX465275.1 coordinate 37,226,045, forward strand.
CTTTATTTTAAGTCTTAAACTTAAAAAAACAGAAGTAAGAATTTATACAAATTTATACAAATAACAAAGAATATATTTTTGACAAACTAACAAAATTTAAAATTATCAAATACACAAAACCATAGTCATTACTATTTATTAAAAAAATAAAAAATTAGTTTACAAATACCACATACATAAAAGATATATACTTATAAAATATAAATATGATATCATTATACATAATTGCAAAAAGCGTTATCGTATAACTCCTTATAAAGTAAATTAATTTATAAGTAATGAAATTTTTGTTTATAATATTTTCATAATATTATCTTTCTGTAAGAACATTTTATGGGTGATATGAGGGCAGTCTTAGAATTATAAAAATTTGCGGGGAAATTGCTAAGATTCAAACGCTATTCATAAGATTCATAAAATCTTACTTTCAATATATCTTTATCAACTGAACAATAGCCTGAAAAAAAAATATCTTTATTAGGAGTAAGTTTTGTATTTATTGGTTGAGCTAAAGGAGCCTAAGTCGTACGCAAGTGGAAATAATCACATATTCGCTTCTAACAAAAACTTAACATTTCGAGCTTAATTCCCTTTTTAAAGCAAATCACCTTAAATCCTGTCCAGCAATAAATAACAAAAATTAAAAATTTTAAAAACGCCCGACTTTTTTCAGAAAAGATGTTATATCTTCTAAACGGCTGGGCCGATTTTCTTCAAACATAGCTAAGAACCCTCTCGATCAAGTCATCTTTCAAACAGAAAAAACTAAATAAAAATCGGTCCAGCCGTTTGGCCTGTACGTGGACACGGACACACAGATACACATTTACACAGACACACAGATACACAGACACACAGATACACAGACACACACTACAAACTTATAACACCCCTTTTTTAGTCGGGGGTTAAAAAAAATCATTAAAAGTAAAAAAAACTACTGAAAACAAGCTTTTATTTAAATACGTTCAAAAAATAAAATAAGCTTTTCATTTAAAAACTTCTACTATCAACTTATAATGTCATTACACAATTTAAAATATGTATAAGCCCATTACAAGATTTACCTGTTGCCGGCAAAAAAGGATTAAGCGACATAATTTCCAAAAATGAAACTAAAAAATATGTCGCTTAAGCTTTTTTGGATGCTGCGGCTCGATACCTACGACGAACTTTTCTATCATATAAATTTTGTAATGAAGTTATGAATTGATAGTAAAAATTTCAAAAGAAAAGTTTATTTTTGTACTTTTTAGTGCATGTGAAATAAAAGCTTGTTTTAGAGAAGCTTTTTTACTTTTACTTTTCAGTTACTGCAGGATAGGCTTTAGAGTGATGTTACTATAATTTTCAAATTATTCGCAGCTAGACCCTAGATTTGATACCCATATTGTAGAAAAGCAAAATGCCACTTTATCTTTTAAGTTTGTCCCAGCAAGCTTTTCCTTTTGATATTCATACTGTAGGAGTGCATTAAAATTAACTTGTCCGCCATTTTTAGTGATCCACCATGATGTGCTCCAAACTAAAGTTTTTATACAAAGTTTTATCTCAATCGGTTGAAGATATATGCTTCAAAATTGAGTTGCCAGATTTCATCAGAAAAAAAAACAAATATAAAAGCTTGTTTCAAAAAAAAGTTTTTTATATATAAAACGTAGCAAGAAATTTTTTAAAAACATGATAAGAAAAAAACATACATATGAAGGACTAAGAATATACTTTTATGAACAATAATCCCTTGTTTACACAACCCAGAAATTTATATGAAAATCACTAAGCTTTATGAATGATTTTCATAAAAAAATTTTAGGCAAGTCGATTTCCGAGCTTCTGTAAATCGACGGCAAATAAACATTTAGTCATTAGTTACACATTTGGACGTATGTATTGCCAAAGATTCAAAATGGCGTCGAATGGTAAGTGAAGCTTTACTCAAACTATAGGTAGGAAATATGAACCTGTCGTATAAGTATTATACTACTAGTACTTAATTAAATAATATAGTACATACTCATATGTCTGCTAATACGCACTAGTAAAATATCAATAATTTTTACAAAATGTTCACTCATTTACTCAAACAGCGTCATAACTCAAAGAGAAATAAGTTTGCAAAAAAAAACTATAAGTTTTTAACTAACATGAAACTTAATGGGAAAAGAAAATTTTATTTTACTTTCAAGAGTTGAGTAAACAGATATTTATATGAGGATTAATTCTGCATCATTAAGTCAAAAATTTAATTTTTTGAGTTATGACATTGTTTGAGTATATGAGCGATATGTATATTTTTGAGAAATATATTATTTTACACCACTTAAAATATATTGTCTGAGAAGTGAGCTTTTCCAAAGGTCATTTTCCGTCAATTCCCAAAATGCCCTCATATCATATATCGTGTCATAAACGCACGAACTTATGGCCTGTTTCACAATAACGAGAGAAAAGTTTCAACTGAAAATTTATATTGGAAACAACAATAAAATATGAAAATTTGTTTTTGTTTTCAATATAAATTTTAAGTCGAAAGTTTTCTTTCGTTATTTTAAAACAGACCATTAATTTTTTAATGAAAATAAGTCCTATTCATAATTAAAAATATTTTTAAAACTATCTTTTAATATAATAAAATCTTTACACTAGATGTGGGCTGGGCCATACACTCAACTCCTACTGGGTACATAAGGATTTTTTAGATATAAAAAAATATTTATTACACTTAACTGTTGACAGTTGAAGGGTTTAATTTCCAATCAAGAAAATTACACTCCGGGACAAATTTTTATATCAAATCACATGATATTTTTACATACACACATATATATGGGTAATTCCACAGAAAAATAAACTTCTTGTCACGTACCACAAGCTTGTATTTCAAATAAATTTTTATAATTTTTAAGATCTACACAAGAACATAAAGAAATAAAGAAAAACGTAAATTCTATCTTAAAAAAGCTTGCACAATACAAAAACTTGAATTTTCTGTGAAAATGCTCTTATATGAAAAAAATACTTACATATATATTTATCAATATGCATGTGGCTTAAATATATAAATTAAAATTAAAATCTACTATTTTTTAATATGTTTAAATCTTAAATATTAATTTCAATTATAATTCTTGAATTATTTTTAAAATAAGTTGAAAATCATTGTATACATAAAAATTTAAATATATTTAGTTTAAATTTATTTGAATAAATAAAAACTTTGTTTAAATTTTTGGAACTACCTACAAGAAGGTTTGTATTGACTTTAAGGGCCATTATTACAACTTAAAGATAGTTAAAAGTAGGATTTTATCGGACGTATTAAAAGCTTTCCATTATTGCAAATTAGATTTGATTTACCAGATAGGATAAACTTGCCTGTAATTTATCGCTCACTTTAGGTTAAAGTAAGATTTTGCAAATGGTAAAGTTTTTATACGTCTGATAAAATCCTACTTTTAACTATCTTTAAGTTGTAATAATGGCCCTAAATATATTCAAAATTATATTCAAGATATATAAATTACATCCGATTTAACGCATGAATCTACACTAAGGGAAAAACGTGCTAAAAATCAAGATTTTACGGTCCAAATCAAATCATTTCAATTTTAATAGTCTGCTTAATGCGAAAATTCTTGATTCAAGAATAAAATCTTATTTTTTCTTAAGATCGAATTAAAAATTGCAATCTTAAATAAAATCTTATTTTAAGATCGAATTCAAGATTTTGTTCTTAATAAAAATCTTAAATTAAGATCATATTCTTAAAATTAATATTACATTCTTGATTTTAAGAATGCGTTCTTAAAGTTTAAAATCACATTTTTGATTTCAAGAATTCATTCTATAAATTAAAAAATTATGCTTAAATTTTATAACGTCCATCTTACTGACTAACTTTTAAGATTGATATATTAATCTAAATTCAAAATTGTTGTTCTTAAATTTAGATCGTAATTTTTCTGTTGAGCTACGGTCACACTTGCCAAACATTTACCCAAAAAAGCGAAACCACTAAATGCTAATTAAATATCTTTCAATCCAGATAAAAGTTAATCAATTTAAAGAGTATCCAATAATGTTGGATTCTATAACATTGTCTATTAGTTGTGTTCTAAAATGTTTAATTTGATAAACAAGTATCTGGATCAGAACTTTTTTCATTAGTGTTTGTTGGTGTAATACGCAAGGATCATCAATTATTCTTTGAAAAGAAAGAAAATCTGAATTTACTAGGTGGAAAGAATGTGTACATTTTTCATTTGATAGGGAGAGTTCAAGTTTTATTGTGCCTAAAGGGTATATTTCTTCCTTTGTGATTCCAGTAAGTTTGCATTTTTGTTCTGGGTTAAATTGTTCACCTTCAAAGTCTTTACACATACGACAAAGTGATATGTCAGCGCCTGTGTCGATAAGGAATGTCAATATTCTATTCTTGTATTTTGTGTTTATAAAATTTGTTCTGTTTGCACATATCCTATGTATTCTTAATTCTGCCTCTCCGGAATAGTTACATATGTATTCCGGGCGTACTTCGTTTCCCGAACTTTGTATGGTGTGTACATACTTGTTGTTGTTTCTGTTGGTGTAATCTTGGTTATTGTTAAAGTTTCTTCTGTAATTGTTGTTATTCCTATTGTTACTTAGATTATTTCTATTATTGAAATTATTTCTATTATTGTTGAAATTATTGTTTCTAGAGAAATTGTTGTTTCTTGGTGAGTTATTGTTACTATTGCCATAATTGTTATTTCTTGTGTAACTATTTCTGTTTAAGTTTTGTTTGTTATAAGAACTGTTATTATTGTAGTTAGTGAATGTGTTATTATTTCTGTTGTGATTTTGTGATTGATACTGTGGTTTCTCTTTTCTGATATGTAGAATTGCATTATTAGTTACCTTCTTTTCATTTTCAAGTTCACTTGCAAGTTCTGATGCTTCTTGCAATGTGGTTGGTCGCGACGCGTATATGGTCGATTCAAAGTCTTCATTTAGTCCCTTTTTGAAAGTATCTAGGGCTAATTTATTATTTAATTTAACTATGATATTCTTTTCTGCTACTGTCGCAGTATTTCCTAGTTCTTCTATCCCTAACTTGCTTAGGCTATGTATTATATATAATATTTTGTCTTTAAACGAATTAACTGACATTTTTCCTTGGAACAATGTACTAAGCTTGTTTTGCAATTCTGGTATTGTTTTAGTGGTTTCGTATCTTTTTTCTAACAATTCTTTTAATGCTTCAAAGTTTTCTGGTTTGATGTAACTTCCTATCGCTGTTCTAACGTTAGATGTTAGTTTAGCATAATAAATGTATTGAACAAAATCTACTTTAGCTGTTGCTGATAATGATTTGTTTATCAGCTCCGCTGTTATTAAGAAACTTTCTAGTTCTACGAAATTACCAGCAAACAATGGTAAAGCTTTTGAAACGGTTTCTAAGCTAAATGATGCCATTGTGGTATTTTGTTGTTCTAATTCTTTTTGATTTTCTAATAATAATTCTTTAATTCTTGCATAAGTGCTATTAAATTCTATTTATCTTTAGAGAAGATAATGTTTCTTCGTTTTCTTCTTCGAGGGTATTTGATTGAAAATCTTCTTTTATTTTTTCTATCGCTTCTAATTTGCTTTTAACTGTCTTCTCTGTGTAAGTTCTGCTTGGATTTTTCTTTAGAATCTTTAGTATTTCGTTTAAATCGAAAATATTTTTCTCCATTTAAATTATTTATTATATTTTACAATTACAAGTTTGATTTATTTTTTATATATTTTTACTTATTTTAAACTTCTGTAATAGCATTATCTGTGTTAAGTCTTTTTTTTTGTGTTTGCGAACATAATTTTTGAAATAGGTATTAATTTTATGAGCCATATATAATATTAATGCTGTTATGATTAAAGTTATAATATACTCTGGTATAGTATTGGTAGTATTTTTTCCTTCACCGTTGTTTACAATATTTTCTTGGATTTCCACCTTGCTCTGTGGTTTTCCCATTTTGTTTTTTATTTTATTGCCCCAAATTGGACCTACCATTTGTATGTATGTATTTATAGAAATTTTTGTTTGTATTTTTATTTTAATTGTTTTTGTATTTAAGCTTTTTTATTCTATTTTTTATATTAGTTTTACATTCTACTGTGGTCGCCAATGTTAAGTCTTTGTACAGTAATGCTAGTTCCTTCCGCTTCTGGAATTTCTTGCCGGCCCTTTTTTTTTTTTGGTTTTGGTTTGGGAGTTGGTGTGTCCTTTCTTTTGTTGGTTCGTCTCTTATACTCTTCTATAGTAATTGCTTTAGGACCTGCTGTACGGGGAAGTGGTGTGTATACTGGAGTCGATTCTAGTGTGTTCGACGATAAGTTTGCAGGCTCGTATTCTTTGCATTTGTTTTCTTCAATGTACCGTTCCCAACGGGTAATGATTTCATCTATATCATCTTCCGTCATCAGGAATTGTACCACCAGGTTTTCTTTCTTCGACTGGGCCAAGGATCAGATGTTTTCAGGATCGAATGTGGTCAGGATCGCCATGTAATACGCAAGGATCGTCAAATTATGCAATATGAAACGTCTTTGAAAAGGGAGTCCCTATAGCCCCTTTTTTATTTTAAAACAGCTGGGGGGGTCCCAGCTAAAACTTAGGCGTTCAAAAGAACTGCCAAAGAAGTTTTGAAACTTTAAAAGAAAACAAGGCTAAAGAGCCGATTTATGTTAATCAAATTAAAGTCTGATTTTATTCTACTTATTCTTTGGCTTATATAATAATTTTGAAAATAAATCTTAAGCTTTCTAACTTATTCTAAACATACAAATATTATTGTTTTCTCTTTCAATACCATGAAGGATCGTATTCACATTATCGCTTGACCAATCATCGTGTTTTATATTTAAAATTGCACTCAAACAAAAATGTGTCACTCAAATAATTATTCATAAGCAGTTCAGCATTGCACCATGCATGCATACAATGAAAGTAATGTTATTGATACTTTATTAGTTCTTTGTGGCATTCATTGTGCAAGCATTATCAACTTGTGTGATACACTACATTGGTTACGCTTTTTGGGGCAAATGATTCACAAGTGTGACCGTACCTTTAGTGTAGTACGCGCACTCTAGTATTACGCCAGAGCAAGTTCCAAACTCTGCATGTAGTTCTAATATTTACAAGAAACCTTTCATTGTATTTTTAAATTTATTCAATCCAATTTTAAGCTGTTGAAATTTATAACGTAAAGTGACTTCATCGCTGTACCTCGTATGCAAAGTTTGAATGCTTTATAATGAAAGCTTCCTCTGATATGGAGGTGCAAAAAAATCATATTTTTTTAGACACATGCACTGACTCACTCTCATCTACATTATGAAGCAATTTGAAATTTGCTTCACAAGTGACCGATTTACCAGAGGGGCGGGCCACGCCCATAAAGCTCAGAATGTAAAAACGAAATTTATAGCGTTTAACGTTAAGTAGAACAAAAAATAAGCAAATTAACTAACATGTGCATAATTAGTAAAAGAACAAAACGACAATGGTAAGACTGTTGTAAATATAGAGATGGTAAAATTGAGCTTACAATACAAAAAAGCTTTCAGCAAATTGAAATACGATGAATCAAAACAATTCACATATTCCATTTGCAATAAAATGCTAAGTATATAAAGCAGAAATCTACATCAACTGACACCACACACAGTGGACCAAACACAAAAGAACGCTGATGATGAAGGTTTAGTGGCCTTCGAAAACGGCTGGCTGTTCCGTTCAACTATGTGTTGTCAGAATATTTACAACTAACTTTGGTGTTATTTGTTCATTAATAATTATCACATGTAATTTGGCTTAAAAAGCGATACGAACTTTAGCCTGTTAAAATCATAAGTATAGAAAACTTTTATGTTTTAACCAGGAAGACGACCGGGCCACGCCCATAAAACTAAAAATTAAAATTAAAGCCAACTAAATTAAATTTGCGATTTCATTGAAACTTGACACATTAATTTGGTGCACTTAACCCGCTTAGCAGATTTTCAACTATTACTTATGTATCTCTCATTAGTCATTTCTTAAGAAACATTAAATGCATTATAAGCGTAAGTCAAAAAAGTGGGCGTGGCCACAACTAAAAAAATTCAAAATTATATTTTCCGCTAGAGAGTTGAAATTTGTTACGCATTAAGGCCTAGATGAGTTACAAACTAGCAAAATTCGAAAACAAGTATTGATAGTTCACAAAGGCAGGCCACGCCCATTAAAATTTAATGCTATATTTTATGCTTTAGAGCTGAAATTTGATGTACAATTAGGTGAGTTATCAAGTACAGAAAATTGAAAACTCAAACATTTTAACCAAGGGGCAGGGTCACACCCTTTAACCTCTGAACTACAAATTAAAATCAAAGGTTTTCATCACAAGCGATTCTATCGAAACTTTGTATTTACATTGCACTTATGCAAGGCTATAATTTAATTTTGCGTTTTCAAAAGTGTACATCTCAACGTCTATAGAACTCTAACCTGCTGTTTTATGCACTTCGGCTACGCGGACTTTAGTTTATTAATTGAAAGGAAGGCGGGGTTATTCCTAGTAAAATTTACGTTATATTTGTCTTAATTTGTCATCGTCAGTCTATCATAAGGTATTAAGTGGGACAAAAAAACTTATAGATTTCCGGTATATGACCGAAAATCGTTCCCATTCCTTATTTAAATAAAATTATCTCCAAAAGAAGCCTTTTATAGGGTAATTAAAAATGTAAAAAGGAAAATAATTCTTTTCAATTGCTGGAAAAAAGTACCTCCAAGCGAAACACTACTCATAATCGCTAATTATTGCACGATGAGTGTGAGTGGTGAAAAAATATGCTGATGAAGGGTTTCAAGACACTTAAACTTCACTATTGTTGTGATAAGAACTAAAATAATTCAGCTTATTTTACAAAGTGCTTCAAAAAGATGTGTCATTAAAAAATATTTAAAGGAATTTCTAGTCTAACAACTAATAACCAGGAAAAGGGGTTTCATGCAAATGCATGTCTTTCCCCTTAACCCTAATAATGAATGAAATATCTTTACGAAACAATGAATTTGCGTAAAAATGGCATCGATTTGTTAATGTATATTTTGCTGAAAATGCATATTTTTGCGAAATTTGGTCTTAAATGCATTTTTTGTCTCATATTTTGGTATAAATCCATGGTTTTGGGTCGCTTGAATTGTTGTAGAATTGTAGAACGATTGTACAAGCACATACATCTACCAAATTTAATGGAAATTGTCATTCTGATGGTTTCAAGAGGAAATTAACTGCTATTAAGGCCGAGAGTAGAGAAACAATTCTGTGGAAACTTGATATTGTTTTGAAAAATGATAACGGCTCTAAAAACAAATCTAATACCTAGTATTCAAATCATTGTGATGGTTGAGTTTAATATATACATACATATGTATATTATAACATATAAAAAGAATCACTTCAATTTGAGCCCACTACATCCACAGACGTTACAAAGCCTTTTCCAATGGACAAAAGCTTTCTAAGGACAAGTTGATTGAAATTCGCATTCGAAAATATAAAAAATATAAAATTTTTAAATGAAAATTAATATATCAAATTACACAAAAAAGTAATATGAATGATTTTGTAATATTAATTAAAATATTTGTAATATCAATTAAAAAATTAATTAAACTTTCACCTATAAACAATTTGACAATATCAATTAATTTTTCTACTCAAATTAATTAATACAATTTAAAATCAATTTACAATTTGAATCAATTAAATTCTTGATTGAAAATATTAATTGGTGAATACTTTTTTCTGTGAACACTCTTCCTTTCCCCATTTTATAAACATATCTCGAAAAATGCGTGTTTCGATTTAATAATGCAGAAAAAATCTTTATACGAGTATCATATTGGATATTGTGGAAAAATTTAATGTAACCACGCACCTCTTGAGAAAAGAAAATATTTTTACATCTTTACTTAGTTGTATGTAAATTGAAAACTTTTCTTTTGAAAGATGTGCATATTTTGTTGTTTTAAGTGCATATTTTGCGCTTTTGATATCATATTTAAGGTGCTTAGAATACCTTTTTTAAGTGCATGAAGTCCCTGGCCCTGCTAATAACATTAATATAACACTTTTTTCTTAAGACCCTTTCGCTCCTTTATTTTCATGGTATTCATATATATTTATTTATTCATTTACATATTTACTTCATAATAAAGTAATACAAAGCACACCGATCAAATTATACAACTGATTTGAAATAATTGTTAGTTATTTTCAAAGGTTTAAGGTAGTGAAATGTTACCAAGCGCGAAAGTTCTTTGTTTTTATATAATTATTTTATTTGGTTTAATTACGACTACATTATGTGATTGCATAATGAATATTCATTTTGATCAAGATAAGAGGCCTAGTTTTTATAAATACTTTGGAACTCATAAATTAAAAATGAATACCTCCGGTGGAACAACTTTAACATTGCATGAACAAAAAAAAATCGAGGCACATTGTCATACTTCTTTCGAAAGGTAAGCGAGATCAGGTGGCTAATTCCTGCACTTGTAATCGAAAATGCATTCAAATAGAAATTAATTTTGATAGCAAGACATTTTTTAATAATGGCACTCGATACCAAGCGAATCGAGTTTTTATTTCAGTGTTGAAAAATGGCAAAACTGAATAATTTGTAAGCAAAACCAAATGTTTGTATGTATGTATGAAAAGAGAAATGATTATGTCAATTTAATTAATAGCTTAATAATAATTAAATAGTATAAATTTAGAGTGTAGAGCACTTGCCACATTTTCGATTATTCTAAAGGGTGTTTTTTATTGGGGTATAGAACTTTAAGTTGGCATCACTTTTTTAACTGGCGGCCATTTTGTCAGCTGTCAAGTGATTAATATTTAGTTTGGTTTGCCATTTCATCATGAACAGGTTGACAAAAGAACAACGCTTGCAAATCGTGCAAATTTATTTCGAAAATAATGGTTCAGTTCGCGAAGTTTACCGCAAGCTCCGTCCATTTTATGGTCGACATAATCGTCCATCAGAGCAATTAATTCGGTTAACCATGGATCGTTTTCGCACTACGTTTACTCTATGTGATGATACGCATCCGCAGAGACGTCGAACAGTGCGCACCGAAGAAACAATTGCCGCTGTAGAGCAAAGTGTTGAAGAGGACCCGAATGAATCGATTCGCCACCGTGCACAGCAATTGGAGCCGACTAACCGACTATTTTGTTTTCGAATTGGATGGCATGAATGTGGATGAGTTGTGGTTCCAACAAGACGGCGCTACATGCCACACAGCGCACGTCACAATCGATTTATTGAAGGAAACATTCGATGAGCGCATAATTTCGCGGAATGGACCTGTCAATTGGCCACCAAGATCGTGTGATTTGACACCATTGGAATATTTTCTTTGGGGATATGTGAAGTCGCTCGTCTACGCCAACAAACCAGAAACGTTAGGGGACTTGGAAGCCAACATTCGTGGCGTTATTGCCAACATACGGCCCCATATGCTCGAAAAAGTGGTTGAAAATTGGACCTGTAGAATTGGCTTTATTCGAGCCAGCCGCGGCGGCCACATGCCCGAAATCATATTTAAACATTAATGGCATAAAATTATCCTTCCAATTAAGCCAAATTGATGGACATTAAAACGATTTTTTTTGTGTTTTATTTCATTTCAAAGTTTTATACCTCTTAAAAAAACACCCTATATTAGTTGAACAGAAACAGTTATTTTGTTATTTAGATGCTCCCAGAGTTGGTTGATTTTTTTTATTTTCCCTGACTACTGTTGGACAAAATATTTTTTAAAATATTTTTTGCCAAATCATTGTATTTGGTTATATTATTTATGTGAGACATATTTCATTCAATAAAAACTTAAAATACTGAACTTAATACCGATTAAGAAATTATTTCTGATTAAAAATTCATTCTAGTTCAATTACATTTAAAAAAATGTCTCACTTAAATCATCATGTACTCGTGACAAATACATGTTCACTTGGCAATCATAAACAGCAAAAAAAAATCGGAACTAGTTCCAAAGGTTTACCACTTTCATTTCATTCCAATCACTGCAGGTAATGAATTTAATATTTGGATCACTGCCGTCCTATGACAACCATGTATTAAATTCATTGATGATTCATAAGAAATAGAACTACTTGGAGCAGAGTTTATCATAACTGTAACTAATGACTTGTATTGTAATTTTTTGCTGGGCAGTTCATGTACTGAAAAGTAAAAACCAACTGCATAGTAAATCAATAATTGTATACACAATATAATCATGTTTCGTATTCAATTTTGATTTAAAATTTACGTTAAATAGCTAATTTTCATAACAATCTCTAACCCCAGTAGATAGACATGGCTGCTGATGAAGTGCGTGGCTGCACTGAAAAATATCGGCATTTCTCCCAGCTAATAAACTTAAGTTTAATTTTTCTTTTCTTCTTTAGAAACTCACATTAATTAATAAAAAGATATTTCATTCTATAAGAATTGAAAAAATTAACTTAATTAGCCCGATTAAGAAATTATTCCGAACTAAAATAATTAATTTTTTTTAGTTTTGTTTTTTAAAAAACACTCAAGAGAAAGTACATTTTTGATTGTTATTCTCTTTAACAGTCCTGAAGCTTACAAAGGAAGAAATGTTCTTTATATAAATTGCAATGGAGGTTCTTTATACATAACGACTAATTTTTTCAACAAAATAATATATGATATGGATTACTATGATCATTCCCCATTGATGTGTTCAAGTTTAAAGTGGAATTTATATGAATCATCTATTAATTTTGATTGGTGTCCATCTAATGTGACTTCATACATCCTGGCGAGAGATCAATCTGGGCTTTCAAGAAAATCTTACTTGTTGGCTGGCATTTGTTATGATATTTACAACCCCTTCTTTCACTCAGTATATTATACTTTGGGGCCAAATAAAATTGAAAATGAGGTAAATCATACTGAGCTAAATAACTGATTAATTGTATTGATTAAGTTAAAAATTTGTTTGTTAATTTAGGAACCACTTCATTTGGCTGACTTTTATAATCCCGGTACAAAAGTAGAGTATATAAGAGAAACCTTTGGTTATAACAGGTAAATTGGAAATGTTAAATGTTGCACGTATTTAAAAATTTTTCTTACTTACTTACTTCTTTTGCATTTAAAGTATGCCAGGGATTGTTTTCGCAGAGGCCCAATTCGAAAACTGGATAAGTGATTTCAAGTATGATTTTGGTTTAATAATACAACATGATAAACTCCATAATGCTTTCAATGATGACTTTGCTGGATTGCTGGAATTCTTGTGGTGGCCAAATCTACGTCTACATAATTGGAAACGTTATATAAACGCACTCGAGGAACATATCGAAAAAGATAATAAAACCTATGACATTTTGGCGGGTGTTGCTGACTCCGTTAGGGTACCCATAATGAAGACCTGTCAAAAGAATTATACCATGGAAGAAGTTGTATTCGATACAAATAAAAAAATACCTCTTTATGTGTGGAACTATCTGCAGGACAGGGACAATCGCTCAAATGAGATGGTGATTATTGGTTTCAATTCTCCCTTCAATGAGGTAATAGAATTATTTAACTACATACAATTATTTAGAGTTATTTTATTCAGCTCAACTAAATAATTATTTTTATATACTTTTAGTTTTATTCACAAGACGATGTTATATCTTGCACAGATAGATGCCATGAAGTTCCATGGCTGCAAGAGGTAAGCGCATTCTTTCGGTATAACATAATGGGTCGTATTGTTTGCTGCGATGTTGAGGATGTTAGATCCTCAAAACATTTAGGAGGATTTCCCGAAAATGATATGAAACAGAAACCAGCTGAAGCAACGCAACTTCCATATGGTTTCAATGTTGAAACTACCGAATCTTATGATGATGAAAGTGAAGCAAACGAAACTGATGACAATGGGTGGATGTGAAATATTATTTTATATTTTTATAATTTTTATATTACAACTATTAAATTATTAAAACACTTTTAAAAATATTTTCAGTTTGGTCAAATATTTTTCTACAATGTGCAAAGAAAAAAATAAACAAGTTTTAATTGAAAAAAAAACTAAAATTAATTAAAAATTTTATGGAGTCAATTAAACTTTTAATTCAATTAAATTTTTAAACAAACAATTAAACTTTTAATCAAATTAAATTTTTAAACAAAATCACATTTTAAATTGATTTTTGGTTGTTTTTTTTTGACGGAGATCTATCTTTGCGTTAAATTTTATCAAAATCGGTTGAATAATTACGGAGAGGCAGAAATCACCTCGCTCCTATTTCATGATATTAGTTTCAAAAAAATATGAAGCAAGTGTGTTCTCTTAGTTGGTGATGGATCAATGTTTTCAATTTGATAAAAATTAGTTGAATAGTGACGGAGAGGCCGAAATTGATGCTGGGTCCTAGTTTCTAAAAAAAAATTGTAAGCCTTTTCAGACGTAGATCTAGCTGCGTCTTAAATTTCATATTTCGGAGGGCAGATTCAGCCGCTTGCCTAACCACTACTAAATAAATTTTTATATTGTTATTCATTAAAATATAATATTACAATACCAATATTTTCTATTAGACCCAGATCTATATATGTATGCTTTAAATTTCATAAAAATCGCTCAACCATTTGACGGATAAAGCTCAACAAACAAACAAACAGATCTGCGTTTTTATTCGGGCAAAGGATGGAAGGCCTGACTGATGAATTGGAGGGCTACTAGCATACTAACGCTAAGAGGCTTATGTTTTTGTTTTGAGTACGAAACTGTAAAAGCTTTCGCTTTAGTAGACCTCTGCTAAGGCGATAATCGGACACTGTACCAAAAGTAAGTTTGCACAAAGACTGATTATGTGTATTGTAACAGGCACGACTTGTATACACGGCTTCCCCGGCCAAGATTTGGACTCGAATTCAACGCATGGTAGTCTAGTTAAAAATTATCAGCCTTATTTATAAAACTTATTAAGGCTTTATAAAAGATTTTTAACACAAATTTTCATATTAAAATTTTCTTAATAAGCCCTTATAAAGCCTCAACAATTTTTATAAATAAGGCTGTATATAGACACACACTAAAGAAATACTATCGTGAATTAAACTTTAATTCAACATGATTTAGTATGATTTCAAATCAACATTTTTGCATGGTGATTTTACATTTTTTCTGTGTGTGCCAGTATTGAACTGCATCGCATTAGTAGCTTCATATTGAGCTCGATTTGGTTCAAAGAGAAGTGGGGGACTACATATAAGGAGAGCCGCTGTGGTATCTTAATGGACAAGAAGGGTCTGAGTCAATTCGGAATTCTGACTGCCACCCTTAGCTAACCCAATCTACATATATGACTTTTGAGAAAATATCTTTTAAATGTAAAATAGTAATTAATTATGTATGAATAATAATAATAAATATTTAAAAAATTTATTATTTGATATATTGACAAAAGTTTATTTTAATTAAAATTTATTTGCTGGTGGTTAAGCATGTCTATATGCATTTCATGGGTGATTTGCCAACGATACATTGTAAAAAGTCAAGAATTTTTGAGAATTCACATATATTAACATTTTAGAAAATCACAAAAGTACTAAATAACAGGGACCGTAAATAACTGTTATCGAAAAAATTTTAACTCAAAAACTCCCTGTGTTAGAGTCAACGGAGACCTATACTGTCATATACCAATAGATTCGTATTGGCGAGCACTTTCAGAATTTATAGGGAGCTTAAAAAACAATCTCATCTCCACAGTTAAGAGTTATTTTTCGACGGAAAAATAAAAGATCAGATGAAACTCTTAAAAAGAGAGTTTTATTTTTCCGTCATAAAATAAAACTCATTTCAGGAGTTTTATTTTTTCCGTCCGAAAATAATACTCATTTCAGGAGTTTTATTGTTTTTATTTTAATTACGATTTATTCAATTGCAATGCAAGGTGATTGTATTGGGAGACAATTTACATAAACTGAGTTTTATTTTCAATCGGGAAAAATAAAACTCCTGAAATGAGTTTTATTTTATGACGGAAAAATAAAACTCTCATTTTAAGAGTTTCGTTCGACCTTTTATTTTTACGTTGAAAAATAACTGTCTTAGGTGAAGTTTTATTTTATAATTCACAAAATAACTGTTATGAAATAATTTTTTGAAATCGATAACTGTTATTTACGGTCCCTGCTAAATAAACAATTTCTATTAAAATTATAATAAATAATATATATAAATAATAATAAATAACATATGTACGAGGATAAACATTTAAAAAATTTTACAGGGTCAAAATTGTTTTTCTATACCAAATTCAGCTTAAATTGAACATTTCTATTTATTCGAGCAAACATAAAAAAAATAACTCGAAAAGATCTTTGCAATTTTAGATGTCAGAGAAAAAAAATATATTTATGATTTGATCAGGCTGAAGTTTGTATGGGTTTTTAAACCAAATTACATGTGATAATTATTAATGAACAAATAACACCAAAGTTAATTTTAAATATTCTAACAAGCACTGAGTAGTACGGAACAACTAGCTGTTTTCGAATGACCCTACATATATTAACGCATTTACATAGACTTTTATATATTTTTAGAATTTTGTTGCACAGTGTTTTTATTTGCCCAACTAAACATAATCATTATGCAAAATAAATTGATCTCACACATTTTAAATTTCAAAGAACCTGAGTAAAACTCAAGTATGCATGCGTTCCTCTCGATTTTTCTTTCTTTGGAAAATGTAAATCAAATGCATGTATCAAAATATATACATACATACATACATACATTTATAAGTATGTATACATATGTATATACAATATGTATGTAACTTGCCTGACTATTTTATTTGTGCATCGATCGCTCTAAACCAGATCATGTTCTGAGGCAAAACTTTTTGTCAACAATCTTTTTTTTTACACATAAAACGCATGAGTAACAAAAACACTTGCGCAAAACAAATTAAAAAAATTGCACCAAAACTGGAGTTCTACTTCATGTCTGCTGAGCATATTAAGAAAATAAAAAATAAAAAACTATGTGATACCTATAATGAAAGATTTTGGATAAAACTTATAAATTCAGTAGCTAAAACTAAACAACGTTGTTGTACAAATGAATGAACATGATCATTGAAAAATAAAAAATAAAGCAATAAATAAAACCCAAACAATGCGACTAGACAACATGAATGCATGAATGTTGAAAACGAGGTCAAATCTAAAAGTAATAATTCTTAAACTTAAAATGATCTTCGCAATTATGGACAAAATAGAAAGAAAAATATTATAGAAATACTAAATAAGACTAGACAAACAACTAAAAAAAAATATATAAATAAATAATGCAAACAAAAAGCTGATTGTTTTATTTTTAGTGCATGTGATTAAATGAAAACAAAATAAAAAAAATTACCGGTAAAAGTCACATAGAGTTAAAACGAAGTTTTTATGATCTATAATTAAATGTGTGAATGCTTTTGATAGTGATGAGTTCTGAGGATGATCTCGGTTTCACAAAAGTGGTGGGGCTTTTTGTGTTCCTAAAGTAAGGAATACGAGGGTGGTTTTAGAGCTGCTCGATTTAAGTATATATATTTTTTTATTTTTTATTTTTTTAATACCTTTTGTTACCTTCTTTATAAAAAAAAAATATGGGACCAAACTGCAGTCAAACCCTTGCAGACAAAATAAATAATTTTTGAAAATCGGTTTACAGTTTTTTTCAAGAAGAGAAGTCACACTTAGGCAATGATTGCCTTCTGATATTACTAGGTGTTACTTTCTTTAGGAAACGGATAGTGATAGAGAACACAGATGGTGACGCAAGACATACAGTAAAGCTTAAAGCTCTTACAGCTCTGCTTTTTGCACGTTTTTTTTTATTTAATAGGGCACTGTTGCAGCGCCTCTTGTGTCAAATGAGACGTATTAAATTTTTGGCGCTATGTTGTTTGCTATTTTACTTCGCCGATGATTCTACTACACAATACCGACTAAAGAGGGCAATCTGATGTTACATTAGCATTAGTATCGGTGAAAGCAGGTGCAGTCCAGTGAACAGGGTATTTGCCTTCATCATTTGAACTTTCCTACAACAACTGATACAAAGCGATACTATTGCACACCAGAAAAATACGGGCTGTTGTTATTTAATGACTGTCGGTGACCGGGCAAGATTTCCAGTTTTGTAGTCAACGTGCTAACTTCTTCAGTCAATGCTATATACAAAGTGTTCCTTAAGATTTCTAAAATCTACTTTTGCTAAGAATACACTTTAGGTCTATATATATATATAGACAAAGAAAAAATGTACTTTAAGCTTAAGGTCGACAAATGGTGATTTATTATTAAGCTTAAATTGTTTTTCAACTCTGCTATTGTGCGTTTTGTTAATTCTTAAAACATCGTTAGAGCGCTTCTGGTGCTAAATAGTTTCATTACTTTAAATATTACTTCAAATATTGGCGAAGAAGGCCACTGAGATATACATTAGCATAGACAGCAATGTATATTAGAAATATGATCATCTATGATGTTGATATGACAGAACCTGTACAGGAATTGAATCCAGGCTCTCGAAGGCCGTTATCTGCTTTGTATTTAACGCATTAACTAATTTAACCTTTAAAGCTGGAACATCATGTCTTCGTAATCCAAATTTGGCATGAAAAAATTTAAATATCCAAAAAAAAAGAAGGAATATGAACAAATATGAAATACTCGTGTATTAGATATTGTTATTTTTATTTAGACTCCTAATTTTTATGACTTTTTACACACTATTATTGACTCTGGAGACGTTAAAATGAAAGCGTCAATCAGTGAATGTGTATAAGTATCGTTTAATTAGCCCTTTTCCGGAGACGTTCAAATAAAATCTTCAATTAAAATGCTGATATGCACGATTTGATTAGTCTAAGGTTCGTATCGCCTTGTGAGCTAAATTACATGTTATAATTATAAATGAACAACTAACGCCATAATAAATTGTAAATATTCTGACAAACACTTAGTAGAACGGAACAACTAGCTGTTTTTCAAAGCCACTACACCTTCATCATCGAGCTTTCAGCAATCAAAACAATTCACATTTTCCATTTTCAATAAAAAGTTGCGTAAAGCAGAATTCGACCTCAACTGAATGCTGATAATGAAGGTGTAGTGGCCTTCAAAAACAGCTAGTTGTTCTGTTCTACTAAAAGTTGGTCAGAATATTTACAATGAAATTTATATTAATAATTAACACATGTAGCACATAATGTAAAGTTCAGTTTTGTTAATTAAAATATTTTTTATGAAATCTTCGTATAATAAAATAACAAAAATTAAAAATTTTAAAAACCCCCGACTTTTTTCAGAAAAGATGTTATATCTTCTAAACGGCTGGACCGATTTTTTCCAAGCATAGCTAAGAACCCTCTCGATCAAGTCATCTTTCAGAAAAAACTAAATGAGAATCGGTCCAGCCGTTTGGCCTGTAAGTGGACACAGACAGACACACAGATACACAGATACACAGACACACGGACACACACTACAAACTTATAACACCCCTTTTTTTAGTCGGGGGTTAAAAAAGGAACAAATCAATAAGCATATTAAAAAATATTATAAAGAGTTAAGTTTTACTTTTTCCATCTGCAAATCCAATTTTCTCCTTCTTCTGTACAACAAATAATAATAAAACTGCTTGAAGACTTTTGATCGTTTGGTTTTCTTTTTTACAAAGTACAATGGCAATTTTTCTGTAAAGTGCAAATAATTTTTTTCATCCGCTTACTTCTCCAAAACGTCACAAGGTAAATGAAATTTTTTATCAATCAGAATTGGAGACGATCAAATAATCAGCCTTCAAAAAAAAAAAAAAATTTTTTTTTATCTGCATCAATCACTGACGACAATTCGTACGTTTTTTCGAAAATAACACGACCGCAGTCCCACAACTATATGATTCATGATTTTAGTTGATCGTCTCCTGGGTACTTTAGACAAAGTCTTCGTGATTGTTTCTATATATCAGGTAAAAGTCCGATATGCGTTTTTATTTCCATTTAGCTTAACCTTAATCATACTTATCTGCATAGATATTTCATTATATTATTTCTGTATTATGCATCTGGAAAAAGAAACTTCTTATGCACGATCAGTAAAAGGGGAGTCCATCACCTGCATTTTCACGTTGTTACAAATACACTAATCACATAATAATAAATACATATAAGTAATTCCCATTTGCTGGCTGCTGCCCACTAAACAACAGCAATAATACTTTGTATTACTGCCACTTACTGCTAATAAAATAATTGGTTACTAAAACTCGATTGTTATTATTATTATTATTATTTTTTGCCAACTTCAGCTCGTAGAATTTTTGCTAGTAGATAATTGCACCATGGCACAAAATTGGTAATTGAGGCAAAATATCCACCACGAATTTTGGCCAACAGCAGAATAAACGAGGCAATGCATTTTAGCAACAAACCAATAGGACTTTTAAATACTTACATACATATATACATGTAACACTTAATAATAGAATATAAACTTTATATTATAAAGCAACAGCAGCATTAACAATACGAGTACAATAAATTCAATTCAATTTAAGTCACATTATCCGCCAATAGAATCATGTACAAATCAATGTTTGTACTCGTATTAATGTATTAAATGGAATGTTAAAATTTTTAATACACGACTTGACTAATTTTTGGTAAAAATGTTTTTTTTTTTTTTTAATTTTAAAATGATTTGTCTCTTAACAAGTTATCAGGCGCTAAGTTTTTAATTGAGTTTAATTTGTTTTGTGATACTTGATACTTTTATTTAGGCATAAATGTTACAATATTTCAGTTTCATAGAATCCAATCTATTGTTTTTGCTATAATGTCCGTCCGTACGTCTGTCTCTCTCTCTCTCTCTCTGTTTGTCTGCCTGCCTGTCACAGGCTGTTTTCTCGAGAACCGTAATAGCTAAGGGCTTGAAAATTTCACACAATATGTAAAACTTTGGTCACTTTGGGTGCCCGCCCCTGTGGCTGAGTGGTAGCGATACTAGCCTCTAACTCCATAGACCCTGATGGTCGTATCAAAAAACAAATTATTTCAGCTTGAAGTGTACGTTAAAAAAAGATTTCCATACATATTTTGGCAAAAGTACACTTGAAGTTCAAATGAAATTTTTTTGTTTATTTAAACAAAAATATATAAACGTTAAAAATTAAAGGGTTTTCCAAAGCCAGCAAGTTTTGTTACGATTTGTTATGGTGGGGGAAGAGGGGGTCTTTGAAAATGTTACGTAACAGAAAAAATTACTAATTTTGTACAAAAATACGTATGTTTTTCTCATTTATTTATTTAACTGATCATGCGTGTTGCCTACATACATATAATATTATTATGTACGAGTATGTATACTAAAGGGTGTTTTTTATTGAGGTATAGAACTTTAAGTTGGCATCACTTTTTTAACTGGCGGCCATTTTGTCAGCTGTCAAGTGATTAATATTTAGTTTGGTTTGCCATTTCATCATGAACAGGTTGACAAAAGAACAACGCTTGCAAATCGTGCAAATTTATTTCGAAAATAATGGTTCAGTTCGCGAAGTTTACCGCTCCGTCCATTTTATGGTCGACATAATTGTCCATCGCATAATTTCGCGGAATAGACCTGTCAATTGGCCACCAAGATCGTGTGATTTGACACCATTGGATTATTTTCTTTGGGGATATGTGAAGTCGCTCGTCTACGCCAACAAACCAGAAACGTTAGGGGACTTGGAAGCCAACATTCGTGGCGTTATTGCCAACATACGGCCCCATATGCTCGAAAAAGTGGTTGAAAATTGGACCTGTAGAATTGGCTTTATTCGAGCCAGCCGCGGCGGCCATATGCCCGAAATCATATTTAAACATTAATCGCATAAAATTATCCTTCCAATAAAGCCAAATTGATGGACATTAAAACGATTTTCTTGTTTTATTTCAATTCGAAGTTCTATACCTTTAAAAAAAACACCCTATACACACATCTGCCGAATGTCAACTTTTGATATTCGTGAATTCGAAATCGAATATTTAAAACGATATACGCGAATACGAATATTTAAAACGATATTCGCGAATACGAATATCTATTGTATGTGAAATTTATGGACATTTAATTTTGGTGCTATTTTATTCTGCAAAATTAAATAAAAAAATGTGTATGGAAAAGAACTTCATAATTCTGTCCGCGTACATTAAAGTTTATGAAAACTATCCAAAAATTTAAATAACATTTTAAAATTATACAAAGTTTTTATAATAAATTAAATAAATTGTAGTCAAACTGAACATACATACATGGTTCTGAATTCCTCATCTTTATCCATTTACATTTCTAAATATTCTTAATAAAAGTATGTACATAAAAACTTCTTTCCACATTAAACTGCTACATTTATTAACATTAAATCCATCCATACATAGAAGGAAATGGTATTTGCAGAAGTTTATTAGAAGGTTGCTTGCAATTCTCATGGACAAAAAAGTTTCCTTTCAATAAATATATTCTTCCATATATGTACATGACAATATCAAATTATTAAGTTTTAACATTTTTGTTGGTCAACTTGAGGCTACAATGTTTAAGTTTTGAGAGATGTGTTAAAAGAAACTTGCATACATAGAAGTATTTTCATTAGGATATTATTTTAATTTTTTATACAACAGAACTTAAAAAAAATATGAAAACAACAGTGAAATGTGTTTAGGAACTAGATTGTGTGCCTCTCTAATTTTAAGGGCGAATATCTATTGAAAATGTAATGTTGTAGAAGGGACAAAAATTAAGAAAAGGAAAATTGCATATCTTTCGTAATTGACATCATTTTGAGTCATTTGATATCCCAACAATCTGTATGTTTAAAGCGGGTTAAAAATGTTCTCTTTTAATAAATGAAATATAATTCACCATGTCAACCTTTATTGATCCAAGATATAGTTTTTTTTATTTCACGCACATTTTAGATTGATTTGAAAATGGCCCAACGGAGTCATCTTTAAGCTATCTGAAATACACGACGACTTCACTTATAGAAACTAGTGAAAGCGACCGCAAGGCTAATGCCAATTCTCGTCTTGATGTTTGAAATACTGCTCAGTCATCAATATGGAAAACTATAGGAGATTATTTGGCAAAAAACGCATAGCAAAAACAAAAAAAAATAAATTTTTTTTAATTATTACAAACTAATAGTTGTGTGCCATTCATTTAAATTTCGTTTTGGATTTATGAATTTCTTTATATATTTTTTTAAACGAATAGGAATATCTAGAAACGGCCGAATGTTTTGGAATTCCAATACACATCACTAATACATACATACAGTTTAGGAATAAGCTCTCTATAAAACCATAATTTTTGGAGTTTGAAGACACTTGGGAAAAAATTTAAAAAAATAATTTCGCCAATATTGGAGTACGTTCATATGTAAGCTTATTTAATTTTTGTCTACGCACTGTGCTAGTCTAACAAATGAATTTAAAGTAATAAGTTAAATTTAATTTTTTTTAATAAAAACTTTTAACTATTTAATTTAATTTTTATCTCATTGTTACGTTATTCGTGGGGGGAGGGGGTGGGGGGTTTCACAGTTTTGTTACGATCTGTTACTAGGGGAAAGGGGGGGGGGTCAAAAATCGGGGAAAACAGCGTTACGTAATATATGGACAGCCCCTTATTTCAAATCTTTGTGCACAATTTCATGGAGAACAAGTTAGCCGTTTTAAGTATATACGAGAATGACTGTGAATCGATCTAACTTTCTGAAACACATGACCATTAAGAGTTTTAATTTTTTCTGCGACTTGATAAGCTTTTGCAGCATTTTTTCACATCACTTTGTGCTGAAGTCATATATTTTAATTGTTAAAAATTTTGCCTAAATACACACACACAAAAGTAATATAAAGAATTTTTTAATGTAAATTAAAATATTTGTAATATCAATTAAAAAATTAATTAAATTTCTTTTCAAATTTTTTTTCTATGCAAATGAATTAATACAATTAAAAATTCAATTAAATCAATTAAATTCTCCATTAAAAAAATTAATTGGTGAATACTTTTTTCGATGCAATTACGATAAGAATTAAATCATTTGAAATTTCAGACTCCTGAGATAAAAATGGTAATTTGATCAGGAAAAACGATAGGCTAACGCCACGGAATTCCTTTGCACCTTCATGGTTTTTTGTAATGACTTTCATAAAAAAAAACTATTACAGTCTTTCTCCACTTAAATGGAATGTACATAGCTGACAGATATAGTCGGGAAATAATATCCCATTTTATACATTAAATATCCTGTGGCGTTGGCTGAAGTAGTTAGCACCGCAGGTCCTGGCTTCGAGTACGGTGTGCAAAAGTCATTCAATAGCAATACCACGCATTTTTCTAATGTGCATTAGTGTCCCTTTGTATCAGTTGTTGTAGGAAAGTTCAAGTGATGAAGGCATAGTCACTGGTCACTGAACTATACCGACCTCAGCAGGTTCTAATATTAATGTAACATAAGAGCGCCCTCCTTCGTTGTGTAGCAAAATCATCGAAAAAGTATAATGACTACTAAAATGGCTACTTAACACAACTTCAAAAAATTTAATGCGCCTCATTTACACTAGAGGCGCTTCAACTCTGCATTATTAAAAACAAATGTGCAAAAAGCATAGTTGTAAAAGAATGCAGCTTTAAACTATCTCTTCCTTCACCAACTCTGTCTTTCCTATCATTACCTTAGTGTTACTTTTATTTAAAAATAATATTAATGTATCTTAAAAAAGTAACTCAAATTTTTTCTATATTTTGTCATACAGTGTAATTAATTAACGAAAAAATAGTAATAAAATCAAGAATAAATATAAAAAATAAAACACAATCTCATCTTTCTATTCTTAGTTATTGTAAATAATGTGTGACGAGATATTTTTAGCAACCAATAACAATGGAATTACACTCGAAAAAATACCGCATTACATGTGATATAATTTATTTATTGAATGCAGTGAACTATCATTAAAGAATAAATAATGGATATCGTAACTTTTATTACGATAATCATATCGCTATAATAAATACAAGGAAGATTTATCTACTTTGCTATTCAGTAACATATTTTAACGATATTAGCTGTTGGTTGAAGTGAAAAAGTGAGATCACCAGCCTAAATTAATTTAGTCTTTTTTTTTTTTTTTGTTTTTCGAAATTTTGTTTGTGGAGATGCAACATGATAAAAAGAGTTAAATGTTGGTCCAAACACAGCTGTGCTCTATCGTACAAAAAGAAGTTACATAATGACACTAGCGCAAGAGCGAATAAATACTATGTCAATAAATATTACTATTTTTGGTTCGCAGAGTTACTTACTTACTTAATCCAGGTTCAGTTTCAAAAACAAAATTTTTTAAACAAAAACTTATCTTAATTTTTTTCTGTAAAACTTTGTCTAATTTTGGAAGCTTTCAGCTTGTTGAAAATAATCTCCCTTCGTTGAAACTGCCTGACTAGTTTCGCTTAAATCTATAGAATCTTTTTCATTAGTGTAATTAATGGTTTAAGCTTAAGAGAAATTGGAGCCTTTGTTTTTACAATTGTTTTGAAATAGTACAATTGTTAAAATTGATTAAATTCAGTGCGATAATGAATTCTAATACGAACAGTTCTTCTATTAAGAGTGCAATAATATTTGGAGTTCAAACAAATTGCTAAAGAAATATTTTAAAATTTTATGAAAATAAGAGACAATTTTATTAAAAAAATACGTCATGTTATATAAAAAATTTAGAAAAAAAACAATTGTGTTTAAATACTATGAAAGCAAGCCTTGATTTTGTTTGCCATTTATTGAAACAAAGTCAGAGCAGCTTTCTGGAATTTTAACACTCAAACAACAAGTTTAAAAATAAAAACAACAACAACAATAATAAAAAGCTAATTGCTGATGCCAATTTTGAAATAAAAAATTTATATAAACAACCGAGAACCACCTAACCAAAATACTTCTGATAAATTTCGAAAAATTTTCAAATAAAATATTTGTATAAATCTACAATTTAATAAATTTTTAAAGTCTTACTTACAGCGTTGACAAATAAAATATTCAAATAAATTTGTTATAAAAAAACCAAGTGCTAAAGTTATTGTAGTTCCTAGGTGGAACATAGGGTCTCAAGTGCTTAAGTTGTTTTCCTTTAAATTCCAAATTTTTTAAAGCTTTGCAAATGCACACTGTTCACCAAAAATTACTCTAGATAACTGTGTACATTGTTAAGTTTTGAGAGTATTTGGTGCAAGTAACTTCATAACAATAATTAATATCAGTACGATTGAATTATTTATAGTGAATTTTTGTAACCTTAAGATTTTCGAGAATGAAAGAGCGACTTTATCTTTTAAATTTAAAGCAGATGAAGTACCTACTTTCATTCTGAGAAAATTACAAAAAAAAGCTTCAACAAGAGACTTAAAAAAAAACTTAAAAGAGTTTGCAAACAAATTAAAAAAAAACAATAGTTAACACTATAATTTTAAAGCTTAATTTGTGACCATCAAGGTACTATTAAGGCCTAAATTGATGGGAAAATATGGAGGCCTGAATTATTAAAAGCTAGCTATCGATAGATAAAAAATCCTTCGCATCTCTGCTGGTACCCCATACACCACACTCCTTCCACGCTCTTTTCAGAATAATGTCCTGGCGGCTAGATGACATTATAATCAGACAAATGGCAATGAATTCAGCAATTACATTAAGGCAACTAATGTCTGGAAAATGCAAAATTCCAAGTTACGCAATGGAATAAGAACAATTAGGCGATTTTTCGGAGTACATGTTTGTGCTACTGCTCACCTAAATCTTTGACCAAGAGAGTAGATTTATTGTCAACGCATCTGACGCGCATAGAGCAATAACAGAAAATCATTGTGATATTCTTGATGCCTTCACAGAAAGATTAAAATCGGACAAGATTGTGAGTTTTTATTGAGGGTGTCTACTGTGTAATTCGAAACGAAAGAAAACATTTTCGAATTTGTATCTTAATAACATGTAAATTCGAAAGCCCTTTCTTTCGTTGCGAATTACAGAATAGATTCCCAGGATTCAGGCAAAAGATTAGTTGCAAGCTAAGCAATCAGTGTAGTGTAATGCAGCTGGACATACAATGAGGCTATTCGACTATGTAACGACAATAAAGCTGCGATAAAATCTCTATCAGCTGTATACACAACAACTGTTTTGGTTTATGAATGCCAGAACGTGGAATTAATCTGTATACCTGAGCACAGTGCTGTGCTTGACCACAGCTGAGGCTCGACTGTCAAATTGCCGTACCGATAAACTGGTTGAAGTTATAAAGAAAGCAAAAGCTCTTGACCATTTCG
The DNA here is from genome assembly GCA_949987645.1 of Tachina grossa. Classification (NCBI taxonomy): domain Eukaryota; kingdom Metazoa; phylum Arthropoda; class Insecta; order Diptera; family Tachinidae; genus Tachina; species Tachina grossa. The sequence goes on from OX465275.1 coordinate 37,253,555, forward strand.
GAGACCAGATGGTCAAATAAGGTAATCTGCTACGCCTCAAAACTAACTTGGCCACGATACAATCCCAGATGCTCTGCCATCCTGCAAGCAGTCTCAATCCCTCGCATTGTACTATAATAGTGGCAGCACTAAAAAGAGATTACATCTCCATTTATATAAGTTATCGAGATTAGTATGATGAGTCTCTGTCACTGTCATGCTCATGCTGTTAAAAAGGGCTTTTTTTCATTTTTGCGGGACCTTGCAAAAATATCGGAATGTGATTTAATAAGATGTATTCATAAAAATTTTAGTACCCGGATTCAGTAACTTTTATTACGATAATCGCATCGCTATAATACATAAATAAATATAAGAAAAATTTTTCGACTTTTCTATCCACTAACATATTTTAATGATATCGACTGTCGTTTGAAGTAAAAGAAGTAAAATCAAAAATTCAATTTCATTTAGCTTTTTAATTCACATTTGTACCGTCACGCTTATTTTGACGTTGTGTATTCAGAGATGGCACATGTTATAGAATTAAATGGTGAGAACAACACAGCTGTATACTGTCGTAAAAATATTAGAGAATGACATTATCATTATAGCAAATCAATGAGAGAAACAAATTAAATTTTCTTTAACCATTAAGTTGTGTGTAAATTGAAAACTTCAAACTGATTTTTTAGGGTTCCGTACACCAAAGGTGAAAAGGAAATTAAGAGGTGTTCCAAAACTAGCAACGAAAAATATCTAAATCCCCTGTAATATACATATAATTGTATGTACATATGTATTTATATTGACACTTGAAATTTGTAAAATTATTGTATTTTTATACAGACTATAACAATTAACACTAAAGTTGTAAAGAACCTCCAGTTATCCTGGGTTTGCAGCTGGGATATACTCGCCGGTTGTCCAGAGTTCGTAAGAAAAAAAAAATTTTTTATATATATATATTCGTATGATTATGTATGATTTATTTCTTTTATTTTGACTTTGTTTTTTTTTTCTTTCTTTTACATATATATACCACCACTATATACCCTTCTTTATCCTTTTCTCAATGTCGATCCGAACTGGATTACTGTGCGGACGTGCCGGATTCCTAACCTTTACCGTTAGCCTCCCTCCTAGCGTCTGTTTTCTAGTATTTTGGATATAATCCAAAATACAATGTGAGTAAAGTCCCTAAAACCTGTTGCTACGGGGTGTGAACCTCAGCGGAATCCTCCTAACAAAACAATTCTCCAAATAACCTATTGTACCGGGGTGTGAACCTCAGCGGACTACTATTTCTTTTCCCTCTAGTATTTCTGATATAATCAAAATACACTCTAACACCTGTTGCTCCGGGGTGTGAACCTCAGCGGAGTCCTATTGATAAAAAAATGCACTTTATAATAATCCCTGTTAGTCCGGGGTGTGAACCTCAGCGGACCCTTCCTTCTCCTATTCCTATGCAACGTACAATCTCCCCAGCCAGATGTAATCCGGTTCAGCAAAATGTATGTTTGTACAAAAAAAAAATGTAAACGAAATATTTCCTTTACTTACCGGCCGTTCACGTCTTACTTGTTTAATCGCCCACACTCAACTGATCAAAAGAAGACCCTCCTTTTCTTGTTCAGCCTCTTTTATATCCATCTTAGCTGCATTTGCAAATGTAGTTTGGTAGCTACTGCAGTAAAACCGATAACGGTGACGTTGACTACATTTCTTCTCGTGGTGTTGTTGCAATGTGTTTATTATTATCTTTCCTTGTTTATGCCTTGTGCTGGTTTGCATCACTGCTTCTCACAAGAACATCACTTTCGCTCTCTCTTCGCTCATACCGTATTTTGTTTAAGTTACGAGGGTCGTGTGGGAAGTTTTGGTTCCTGAAAAATAGAAGGCGATGCCAGATGTAATCTGTCTTCCTACAAATGGCTGTAATCCATCTTCCGACACCGAAACATTGAATTAAATGCGTATATGGACACTCGTGTGCACATATATATTATATATTACATTATTATTATACCTATACATTAAATTCATTATTATACATTAATATTATACATAAGTACTTTAAATGTATTTGTTTGTTGTGGCACAAATTCCAAGAAGTTTGGGTCTTCACAAAGTTTTAAAAAATATAAATTAAAGGGTGATCCATCAGTTAATGCAATTTTCATTATGTAATTTTGACAATTTGCTATATCTTGGAAACCGTAAAAGGCAAACTCTTGAAATTTTCAAAAACGGTAAAACTAAAAAAACCGAAAATTATAAAATCCCCAAAACAAACAAAAAAATCGCAAAAACGAAAAAAGCACCAAATTAAAAAAAATAACACTAAAATAAATGGACAAAACCAAAAAAATCAACAAAATTAAAAAATCGACAAAATGAATAAAAAACGCCAAAAAACCGAAAAAAATCGCAAAAACGTGAAAAAGGCGCCAAAACTAAAAAAAATTGCTTAAATAAAAAAATCGCCAAAATGAAAAATATCGGGAAAATTAAAAAAATCGCCAAAATTAAAAAAAAGTCGCCAACATAAAAAAACGCCAAAACTGTAAAAAACGACAATACGAGAAAACAGTGGCGAAACTTAAAATGCGCCTAACCTTAGAAAAATCGCCAAAAACCAAAAAACGCAAAAACCAAAGAACCCAAAAACGAAACAAAGCCAAAACTATTTATTATATAGGCTAAAGTTCGTATTTATTGAATTACATATCTAGTGTCCGTACGGAACCCTTCGTACGCGGGTCAAAGTCGCACTTCACTGAATTTACTAAGTTATGACGTTGTTTGGGTAAATGAGCCATAAGTACGAGTATTAGGTTTATGGCACAAACGTATAAAACAATATAAAACTTTTATTGAGTTTCTTAAGGAACAATTTAGTTAAAAAAATTACTAGCCCTTATCACGTTTGGCGTATTTCGACTATGACTATGACGTTTTTGTAATAGATTAAAGAACACCATAACATTTTCTCTTTATTAAAGGATCAAAAGGTCTTAATAGAAGTGGAAATACGCCAACCACGATAAGGCCCATTATTATTAATTATTTAATAAAATTGACTTTTTGTAGTTCTTTTTTTTTCAAATTACCAAACCTAATTCTCCTGTTGCTTCAGTATCATCTATGGCGAGAAGATAAGGAGTAGTAGTAGCTTCAACAACACTTGAATTTTTCGAATCTTCGATAACATCTTCTATATCTATTAAAATACGAGTACGTTGAGCTTGAGTCTCACGTGCTAGCAAAACATCCATGGGAAAAGCGTGCAAGTAATTTGTCTTTCGTATAAAATCAGTTGAACAACAAAACATAATGCCAGCTGTTGCATAACGAAATGAGGGATAGATCTGCTTTAGCCAGGGTATTTGAGAGCAGATATTTGGGCAAAAAACGACGTCATTGGTGTCAAACCACTAGAATTAAAAAGAAATTATTAAATTTATTATTTTTATAATTTTTGTTAAATGGATTACAGACCTCAGCGAAAGGCGAATTGTATCCAACAATAACGAAATCTTCATTTTTATTATCTTTCGAGGTTAAGTAGCTCCAAATGTATAAGGGCACTGTTTTATTTAAATAAACATTCTGAAATTGAAATATGTAAATTAAGTCGGTTACATAATAATTTTTTTTTCAAAAATCTTACTAAATCTTTGAAAAAAATGTTAGAAAATGTTGCTAAGAAATTAAAGATATAAAATAAATGTGCTGCCCTTCAGCAGGTGAATAATCAATCGACTGAAGTATTATGTACTGTATATATTAGAAGGACCAAATTGAAAACTGTATAAATATGTATTTTTTTTTTTTTTTTTTTTGATGAAATCAAATCATTTATTCATAACAAAAATTAAAAATAATTGAAATTTATTTGCTGGTAGTTTAGCATGTCTATATACGTATTTCATTGGCGCTTAAACCAAATCATCAGTAGACTTTAACCACAAATTTTAAACAGTCACAAACCACTTACTTTATGCACAGACCTTCAAAAACCATACGAGAATTCCTAAAATAATAATACTTTTGAAAATCACAAAAGAAAAAATAAGCTTAGTAGGCTTTGAAACTGATACAAAACCAAGCAAATAATTTATATCCAGGTGAACCCATCCAATTTTTCTACATCCTTATACAATTAGAAATCCATTGGATAACAATAAAAGTATTTACAAGGCTAAATGAAAAATAAAACATTAATCGAACTTTAAAGGAAATTCATTATTTGACATATTGTCATTGGTTCACGCTAGAGCTGCAAAACTATCGATAGTACTATCGATAGTATCGATAGTTTTGTTGTGAATGAAATATCGATAGTTTTTTCCACTATCGATACTATCGGCAAAAAAAAAACAAGTAATTAAAAGAGTAAAAATAATCGAAGTCAGTAAACAGTAGCCGGCAGCTTTGATGCAAATTATCCGTAGTTGATTTATGCTTTTGTACAGCGATGGAAAAGTTGGTACAATTGTATAATTTTAGCGCTATTTAAATGCCAAAAGTACCGTAGCACCGCAATGACCCATTTAGCACTACTGGAATCTCTTTATATTATATTACATGCCAAAAATAGCATTAAAATATATTAACCCCCTTATGCAAAAAATAATGCGTGCTTGAAGTGTACATTAAAAAATTTCCATAGAAAACCCGGTTTTAACGTTCACTTATTTTTTTGCACAAAGGGGTTAATCTTTAGCTCGAAGGTATTAGAAAATTAAGTAAATCAAACGATGTTTTCCGGTACTTAAAGAGTTGCTGGAGGAATGTTATTTATTCCAAATTCATCTGCAAATGTGGAAATTTTATTTTCCTACCAAGGAGAGAAGCCGACTATTTGCATCGACTGTGAACAATCGAATAAAAATAGGTTATAAACGTAGTATATCGTAAATGTTACTTTTATATTCAGATCCCAGCAACTAAGATTCTTTGTGCACCTTCTGGCGTTTTGTTAATTGATTTTTAGTTAATTAAAAAGTAATTACAAGTATTAAAAAATATAAATAAAGAATTAGGTACAATCGTACTGAAAAAATTAAAATTTTTTTGAAAGTTAGTACAATTTGTAAATATGACATCGCATCCCTGCTTCCGTATACATAAGTACTTAAATACATATGTATGTATATGAATTTATTTATAAATCCAAGTGTTATTCGACAAATAGTAGTCACAAGTATCTTAATAAATTCCACATCTTCGACACAAAGATAAATTTTGGTGGTACTGATATCGCGACGGCCGCCAATCATCTCTTACGATAAAACTTTACAGTTAGTGTCTTAAAAGTTATCAACAATTTTCGCATTTTGATAATTCTAAACCATGGGTAGGCCCATAAAATTTTAAGTTCAATAAAAAAGTATATTTTCGATAATATGCCGCTTACGATAAAATCGAAAAAAGGCTTGATATATTTTTATATACTAATGAAAATGTTGAGGACTCTGGATTTTTTTTTCCAGTCAAATGTAGTTTATGTAGCAACTTTTATAAAACTATCGAAACAATCGAGTGGAGCGACTATCGATAGTTTTGCAGCTCTAGTTCACGCGCCAATGAAATACGTATATAGACATGCTAAGCTACCAGCAAATAAATTTCAATTATTTTATGTACACTTCTGACAATATGTCAAATAATGGATTTTCTTTAAAAATGAAAAATTTTAAAAACCAACGAATATTTCTAGAAAAGATGTGATATCTTCTAAGCGGCTGGACTGATTTTATTAAAACATAGCTAAGAACCTTCTCGATCAAGTCACCTTTTAAACAGAAAAAACTAAATCAAAATCGGTCTAGCTGTTTGGTCTGTACGTGGACTTGTACAGACAAACAGACACACACTAAAAACTTATAACACACCTTTTTTAGTCGCGGGTTAAAAATAGATCTTGTTTTTCAGTCAGGGTTATTAGTTTTGGAAAGATGCTTTTACATGTTATTGTGCAAGCTACATTTTGGGGATTATTTTTTATATTCCTGGGAATACATATGTTCACATAATTATGAAAGTGCTCTAAGTCAAATATTAAATTTTTCGCGAGATTTAGTAGATTACATTTGAATAAAGCAAAAAATATTTTTAAGTGATATACATAAATTTCGAAATTAATATTTTTACCAAAATCTATTTTTTTTGCGACTGTAAATAATCGATTTTCGTAAAAAAAAAATGATGTCCAAAAATTTTGTCGGTTAAGCTTCTTTGGCGGTTGCGGCTCCATATTTAAATTTAATTGAACTAGAATGAATTAAGTTCAGTATTTGGAATTCCTGTAGAATGAAATATTTGTATTAATCAACGCAATTTTCTAAAGAAGAGAAGAAAAGTTAAAATAGACTTTTTTACCTGGGAGAAATGCTAACATTTTTCTCTGCAGCCACGCACTTTATTAGTATCAATGTCTATCGATTAAAAAATTATTTCTGATTAAAATTATGCAACATTTTCATTTAGAGTTGCACTAGTCTCGATTAATATAAATTTATTTAATATTTATTAAATATTTATTGCAGCTTTTTTTAATTTTCTTTTTAATATTTCGAAGCGAAAGTATATACATACGACTTAGACAGCTTTTATAATTATGGACACATACATACACAGAAAAAAATAAAAACAATGTTCAATTGAATTATTAATTAGTTTCCAAATTATCACGAACATGGTAGCATTAACTCCACTATTAACTGACTTCAAAAAGAGGAGAAGGTTATCAATTCTTCTGTATTTCATAAGTCGGTAAATTTTAGACCGATTATTAGAAGTCTTTTTTTGGTCTGAGAGGTTACAGCTTCCAATTGGTCCCATTGTAAAATAAATGGGCAGGGACACGCCCACAAGTTTTTTATTTGATTTTTAGATATTCTACTTATTCGATTGCTACAAAACCTAGCAATCACCTTTTGTTTTTTTAATTACACAATTTTATAGTTGAAAAAATTGGGCGGGGCTAAGCCCATTCAAATTTATAATTAATTTTGGAGTGGTTCTACTTGACCAACTTGTATGAAACCAATCACACACCTCAAGCTTTAAAATAGACACAATCTTCCATTAAATAAAATGGAATGAAGTGGCGAACATTAAAAATTAATATTTTATTTTAAGTGGTTCCACTTTACCGATTTTTATAAAACTTAACAGAGAAAAACACACAATCTGACATTTTAAAAAATGGGCGGTGGCAAGCGTGTTAAAATTTATTTTATATTTTTTGTACTTCTTCTTAACCAACATATTTTCAATTTTTTTTGTTTGAAAGAGTTTACTTCTAGGTTGGTCCCATAAAATTTTTTTTGGAAAACGTTCTATCAGATCTTTGCATTGAAGTCGTTTTTTTTTCTCTAAATTAATTTAATTGAATTTTTTTTATTTATATTAATAGGACATTTACACCTGCAGAATATCTAGCAGGTTTTAGTTAAAATCTTGACGAAAACCGATACCGTTTACACCAAGCTTTTTTGACATTTATCATGACTTTTTTATCCAAAACAAAACCATTTAACTGAAAAATTTCCAAAACTACAACCAAACAACTGCAATGTAGCCAATTCACACACCTTTTTAAGCACACCGTAGCTAATTCAAACATCTTCTATATATAAATGTGTTGTACAGGGTAATAAAAAATAAATAAAAATATTAGATTTCCTGCTGACAAAATATGTAGATTTCGTTTTGTATGAGAAAGTTAGTAAAAAACAGCTAGATTTAGATCGAAATCTTGTGAGTATTAGATTTTGAGATAATTTATATGTCCTATAACTAAAAAATTAATTAATATTTTTTTTTAAATTCAATTAAAATTTAATTGAAATATTTTTAAAGAGTCAATTAAAAAATTAATTGAAATATTATTAAATATTCAATTCAATTAAACAAATTCTAAAAATATTTTAACAGATGCAATTAAAATATTAATTGAAATATTAAAAAAAATGCTATAATATAAAAATATAAAAATAATATATATTAAAAAGGAGATGTCATATAAAATTTCCACATATAGAAATATTTTTTTATTCTGCCAAAAAATAATTGTTGTACCTTAATTTCCAGTATATCTGCAGTATTTTTTGCTGGAATCTTAACGGCGCCATCTGTGCCAGTATATATTTGAAAACTATTTATATGGGCATAATTTTCCAAAGTGTTCATAAATAATTTCCAATTACCCAAACGTAAGTTATGCCACCAAACCGTATTTAAAATATGTACAAATTCACTAAAGTAGTTTTCGTATGAATCACTCTGAACAATTGGCGATATTTCATAGTTAGCCAAGCTGAGCCATGCATAAGATTTCGTTAGGTCAGTTAATTGTTGCTGCAAATCATTTTCCCTGAAGTAAAAAAAAAAAAAATTAAAAAAGATCTTAAGTAAATATATGAAAAGTATGTATTACTTACGTAAAATCGAAATAATTATTTTTCAAGTTCGACAGATCCTCACCTAAGGATTGATATGATTTCAGTTGAGTTTTCGTTATATCTCTTTGCTAGAAGCGGAATTGGAAATTTAAGAATGCAATAGAAATTTTCTCTTCCATACTTTTTAAATGTATACCATTTCCTTATTGTATTTCCATCCCGCATTGGTGACATTGTAAGTAATTGTTTGCAAGGACCAGTCACATAAATTAAAACAAATACCAGCTAATATATGATGATCCTGGCTAGTTTTGGCTGCTAGCAAAAATGTTTTAGAATTTTGATTTTGTTCACACCACTCGTAAGACTCGTTCGTATCGTAAATGCTCCACTTCAGTTTGTTACACGACAATACAGTTTCTTTTAAAATGAAATCTCGGTAGTAAAGCTGGGCATTCCGACACTCAAGTTTAATGGACGTTTGGTTTAATAACACTATATTGTCATAAAAAGTCTGACTGTAGTGATAACGATCATAACCTTTCCTTTCTACCGTATAAGAAATAGAACTAGAAACATAAAAGTATTTATTAATGAACATTTCCATTTGTAATTTTTAATATTGCTTATATTTAAACTTGCCCAATTAACATAGGCGTAGCCTTTCTGACTTGATTTTGCCCCCCCCCCCGCAGGATTTATTACAAATTCTTTTTAAAACATATTCTTTTGCCTGTAATATTAAAAAATTCCATTTTTTATTTATTTTAAAATTACTCATGAAAATCACCAGAAATTTTTATACAAACTTTTCGAATAATCACTAAATATGCATACTTTTATTAGATAACAAATACCCAAAAAACTATAAGTTTACAGCACTTCAAAACATCACAAATAGTAAACTCCATGTGAATTTATAATGCATGTGTGTAGATATGTATGTGTGTATGTAGCTTTCAACAAATTCTTAATAAAATTGTATTAGTGTACGTAGTTAGTAGAAAGACAAGTTGTTTTAAGGTGTTCTTAAGATTTTCTACTGTCAAATTGTTTGTAACAATAGCCACCAATTTTTATTTAGAGTAAAATTAAAAAAATAGCGAAAAATTATGATCTGCAAATACCTTGTATATATTCATATACTATATATACTCGTACACACATATATATGTATGTATGTATGCATATTTATGGTTCAATCGAGGGCTGCCAGATAAAATGATGGAAAAATCGCCGAAATCCCGATAAAATATAAAATAATCGTCATTTCATGTCCGAAAAATCGTCAGAAACTCGAACAAATCAAAATTTCCTCTTTAAACATGTCTACATATGTTTTATTTTTATTAGATAACAAAACAAAACAATTCATGTTCATATACAACTTTGTTAGACTAGTGGAAAACTTGTGAAAAATATTCCTAGGTCCAAATTTTGGAATCAGTACTTTTGATGACCGAAATTTTTGATAGGATATCAACTTACACAGGTCAATATATCGTTGGTCTCAAATGGAAAGGCCCTAACGCAAATAATTGTAACTTTACAGGAGAAGGTAAAACATAATAGAAAGTGTAATATTCAAAATGTAACTTTTTTGTACAACTGCTTGTAAAAGCGCTATTTTTTACACTATTGCAATAAATTTTTGTGATGAATTGTATTAGTGTTAAATTTATTGAAATAACTGAAAAACTCAACTATCGATATGTATGCATGTATATATATGCACATACAATTTTTTTCAATTGAACACGTATACATACATACTTGCACACATGTTTGTACTTATTTATGTATGTATGTTCATTCATCGCAACAATATAGTATTGATTCAGAACTACAATATTGGAAGGGAAACTAAATAATATATGGCAATCTTCTATTTTTATTTATGCACCAACAGATAAATTTTTTTTTAAATTAAATAATAATATATTAAGAAATGAAATCATGAATGATGAATGAAATCATTTCTTGCTTGTATCTTTTCAAAATATTGTATTCAAATATAGTATATACATAAATAATTTTTCCATATGAACATATAAACTTGTTGGAAAGGAATATTAATTTTATTATTATTTAGTTTATTATTATTAGATTATTATTATTATTATTTAGTTTTTTTTTCTAATACATACTTTACTTTTTGTCTATATATTGTTTTTGTTTTGAATGTTTTGTTTTTTTAGTTTTAATTATAACTTAATTTTTGTTATTGAAACTGGACTGTTAATTTATGTTTTAACTTAAATAAAAAAAAATGTTAAATGAAAAAAATCTGTATAAAATTTTTTAAACGCACTAATAATCCCAAACCAAATATTTTACTTAATAATATTTTACTTATTAAGTAAAATATATTTTTTTAATTTCCAATTTCAATGTATTTTTAATAAAACATATATATTTAACTTAATAAGTAAAATATTAATTTGGGATTATTAGAGCGTTTAAAAAATTTTAAGCTTAAATTTTAACAATTCCCATAAAAAACACTAATTTAAAAAAAATTGTGTTTGCCCCCCCCCTCCCCCCCCAGAAAAAATGTCTAGCTACGCCAATGCCAATTAATGACTATTAATATCAGTACCTGGATTCACTAACTTTTATTACGATAATCGTATCGCTATAATAAATATTTATAACGAAAATTTATCGACTTTGCTATTTATTAACATATTTTAACGATATTCGCTATCGGTTGGAGAAAAATAAAATAAAGTCACAATCTCAAATTCATTGAGTTTTTCTTTATAATTCTTTATGCTTTTCGCTTATTTTTCTATTTTCTATACAGAGATACCACACAATATTGAATTAAATGGCGATTAAGATAATGTTGTAGACTATCGTAAAAAATAAATTACGGAATAACATTATCGTTACCACAAACGAATAAATATGTCGACAAATATTATGATTTTCGGTTCGCAAAGGTTCGCAAAAAGTTGCAGAATCCAGGTACAAATAATAAATGGACTGTTCTATTGAAAAATGTGATTCAGTAAGATACCAACAACTTCTTTCTATATCAAAAAACTAAGTTATTTGTAAATGAATATTGAAGAATCTTTCAGGTTAATCTAACCAATATTAATTGTCAAGAATACAGTTGTTGTTGGAATTTGAGGTAACAAAGATTGTTGGGATTTCAAAATGTATATAAAAGTTAAGGACTTACTGCAGCTTACCTGAAATTCGTGCGGCATATTGCCTGGATTGATTCACCCTCACTTAGTATCAGCTTCTTTCCATTGTATGGTATGTGTAAAGTATATTTTCCTAAATTTTTTGCATAAATTGGCGAAGTTTCAATATTAGTTGCATAAGGAATTTCACAAGCACTTTCAGCAATTTCAATTTGCATAAAGCTAAATATGCATAAGAATATTAAGAATTGAATTTTAAGTTTACTCATAATGTCAGTATGTGAAAAAGTTAAGCTTCTAGGATAAGAACTTCAAATTTTCTTTATTCTCAGAATAGATGAGAAACAACTGCACTGAACGGATGGCTGTTAAAAACTAAATATAATTTAAAATTATCAATTATTATAAATAAGTACTGAAGAACGCAAGAATTGATAAATTGTTTTGATAATCTGAAAACAATTTAGAGGTTGTAGGTTATAGACAGGGATTGGAAAATGTAAATTTCCAGCTGTCTGAAAGTGTACATATTCAATTACTAACAACAATAAAAATCATATAGTATTTTTTAGGAAAAAATTCGTGGAACTAAGAACCAAAATTCGTAAAAGTTTAATCGAATTTTTTTGTTTTTTTATAAAATAATTTATTTTAAATACAGCCTGATGCCTGGAAAAGCGATCCAAACCCTCTATACGTGAAAGATTTCATTATGTCTTATTATTAATGTTAGTACAGCACAAAAAGTTTCTGAGCTCATAGAAAGATCAAATTTTTCATTTCACTGAAAAAAGAAGAAGACTAGGAGCTACCATTCATATAAGAAAATTTTATACATGCTCCAGATTTTATAAAAACAATTATAACAGTGATTGTCTGAATATTTGATGATGAAATATCCTTGCCCATTGCGCACAACTTTCACTTGGATCCCAAATACGGCAATACAAAGCTCATTTACTATTTTGCAATTCATCCTTAGGTATTAATACGTTTTTACGAATCGCGGAAGGATGCGCGCAAAAAAAATATGGTTGAGGTAACCATAATCAAACAGCAACATACTATTATTGAATTATATGGTTGCAGTCAAATCATATTATTGTTAATAGAAAAGCAAACTTTAATAATATTATTATCTAAGTTAATAATAATATTATCTACAAAAACAATGAACTTTGTGACACCTAATCTTAGTATTGTAAATATGACAACACTATTGTTAGATGTGACTAATATATAATCGAGACTCGCCGTATCATGTTCTTATATTAGATTATTATTGTTAAATACGACCACAGTATTATTTAATATAATAATACTATTTTATTGTTTAATCATATATTTATTGTAGAAAAAGCTGTGCGTTAAATTCTGAAAAAGATTTTTTTTAAACTTAACATAGTATGGTTTTGGATAACATTATATTGTTATTTACATCATATTATTTTTAAATAATAATACAAACTATGTTGTAGTCATAAATTTTTAACAAAACTATATTGTTAAACTCTAACCATATCACACTTTTTTATGGATGTGATAATGTAGTTATTAAATTCAAACATTACTCTGTTTATCCTAACGAAATAAATGTTTACAATAACAATAACTAGTTTTCGACGACCACACATTTGTTTCAGAGAACATAATATTGTTTTCTCAACCATTCTACAACCATATCTTTTCTTTGCGTGTGTGTGAGATGTTTGGAAAGGGGTACCACATTGCTGAGGTACACGCCTCACATTGAGGCCAAAGGCGGTGATTTCACGGATTAATTTAAAAAAAATTCAAGTAGCGTGAAAAGCGAAAGTACCTGCTTAAGACCATGACTCATTATCCTACACAACCGGCTAGATCTGCAAGAAAATATAACCATGATCGGATGAATTGTTATTGTATTTTGAAAATTTTCATAGAGTCCATCATACCAGGGTTGTATTTTCTCAAAAAATCGCACGATTGAGTGGGATAATGTATCACGGCCTTTAAATATTATAAAATTTGTGATATCACTATACAAACAAATAAATAAATGTCAAATACGTAACGGTACAGTATTAAAGTTAAACTTCACTTAACTTAAAGTTAAACTTAGTTAACTTTACGTAATTAGATCCCATTTAATTTAAGTAATTTTGAAAAATCATGCAACCATTAAGTTCAGGTTTTCTTTATATTACAAATTATTTGTGAAATTGCTTTTAGTTTTAATTTTTTATATTGGAAATGCATTAAAATAAATAGATTTGCTCACTTTAAATGGACATAAGGTTATAAATTAGGCAAAGATTTTAATTTTATTTTAAAGCTTAAAAAAATTACCTTTGTTATAGAAAAATTTATGCTGCGCAACGTTGCACCTCAGGAGTTATGTTATAGTTAGTGATTGAGTTTGCCAATAAAAAACGCTCAACGTTTTTCCCATTTGTTTTATATGATTTCACTAGACATGTACAAATATCAAGATTTGTTACGCGTGAGTCACGCATGAGTCACGTGTGAGTCAAGCATGGTCATGGTTGCATTTCTTTATTGTAATGATTTTAAAAAAATAACATGTGTAACTTTAGCTAATATTTTGGGCTTGATAAAAAATATTTTTTTTGATAACTCGTATCTGAGGTCTGTCAATGGCAGGCAATACGTCAGGAGCGTGCGTGATTACAAAAATTATGAATTTTTATTTGTTTTGTTGGTTAAGCATTTCATTCCTGTTTCTCTATATATAAATAATTAATTAATAATTACTTAGAATAGGGGTATCAGTTTCCCCCATCCTATACCGCCAAGGTTTTGGTGGAATATGCACTTTGTTTTGTTTTAGGAACTACGTACATCAAATTTAGTGTGCCTCACTATTGTAGTTCTGCACATATAGGAAAAATAATAAATACTTTGTATAGGGTGTACCCATCTCTTCTCAATTTTTTTGTGGAAATATGAATTTATTTGCTAAAAAAAATTGTCTTTGGCCCCACTGTGCCCGTGTTGTGTGAAAAAGTGGTCGGATATTGGACTTTCATCGTTTTGTCAATTCTTTTAAAATTTGTTTTAAATATGTTTGCGCAATAATTTTTGATAAATTTAGTTTGATGACTTGCTTGTCTTCTATCTTTTAATGTGCTTTTTAAATATCATTGGTTTGAGATTGGTTTAAAAATGATTCTCAAAATCGATCGCAATTAATGACATATTTTCAAATCGAACGTTTACCTGATTATATTAAAATCCGAATCTTTACTGCAAAGTTAGTTCTTGATGTGAAATTATACAATCTCCATATTGTCACCTAAAATCCAAAAGACTTTTTGATTGATTATGATGTGATTAACCAAAATATATATTTTCCTAAAATTTTACTCACATATGTTCAAAAATACCGATTTTATTCATTATTCAATTTGTATTAATAGTATTAAATTATGAAGTATTAAATTTATGAAGTTTTTTGCTTCTCCTGTAAAATAGTAAAAAGTGTACCTACGGCCTTTTGGATTTTAGGTGACGATATGTTAATTCATTTAAAGTGTTTCCTCCTAAAAAAAACACCCGTTAAATATAAAATTTTCTCAACATCTTAAGCTCTTGTGACACCACGACTCGTTCCTATTTGATAACTTCATTATTTATAGAAAACGCTGATACTTAAAATATTTTTGTTATTTTTACAATTTTATTCAAAACAAATAAAAATGAGTTGTTCAAGCAAAAGATAAAAAATATTTTATTTTGTTTTGTTTATTATACGAGTATTTATGTTTATGTTAAAGTTTATAATTACGTTTAGGCGTTACTGCAGCATTACGCTGCACACATTCATATATATATATATGAATGTGTGATTAAAAAAACTTAATTCTAAGTTAATTTACAGTTTCCTGAACTCGCATAAGGTTTGAAAAATCGTTTACAGTCTCTGTAGGAAAGCTTTCCATTACAATTGTTGATAGAGTAGTTGTAGTGATTTGCTGTGATGGCAAAATTTCAACTGGAAATCCCTGCAGATAGTTGGTTTGTCTTATAAAATCCGTGGAACAGCAGAACATAATGCCAGCGTAAGCGTAACGAAATGATGCAGAAATTTCTTTCAACCATGGAATTTGCGAACAAATATCGGGGCAGAATATAATTTTTTCAGTATTGAAATACTTTAAATAATTAAAAATACATATGCTAGTGTTTTTTTTTAATTTTTTATAAATAATATGCAAAAAGGCTTACCTCTGCATAAGGTGAATTGAAACCAACCATTACAAAGTCTTTGTTCAAATTGTCATTAGATTTCAAATAGGTCCATATGTAAGCAGGCACTGTCTGATTTTGAAAGCCGAGCTGAGAAAAAAGAAGGAAAATAAACAATTTAAGCTACAGGCAAAAAACCCACATCATTGTTCATTACATTTAATTCCAAATATTTTTCTTTGTTACATTTATCCTCGCTTGGATACTGGACTACGCCTGATGTTCCCAAATACAGTTCATAACTATTATTGTGCGCATAGTTTGTCAAGCTATTTTGAAAGCGTTTCCAGTTGCCCAGACGTAGATTGCGCCACCAAACAATATTTAACATATTTTCATATCCTTTGAAAAATTTCATTAGCATTTCATTCTGTGAAATTAGCGATACTTCGTATTTCGCTAAACTCAGCCACTCTTCTGTTTTGCTCATTTCCGATAATTTTTTCTGTAGTATGGGTTCACTGGAATGAAATTTTATTTCTCATGAATTATTTCTTAATATTTTTATTGGTTTTTAAGCACCTCAAATCGGACACAATTGAAGTTTTGAAATTCCAAAGGTCTTCGTCCAAGTATTTAGAGGAAATCATATTAGTCGGGTTCGCGTTCATTGGCTGCAAAAAAAAGTCATTAGATTTAAAAAAAGACACTGAAAATTGAAATTTATATACAAACATTTGTATATAATATATACTAGACTTTTCCCAAGACTTAAAATGGCTCTGGTTATTTTGTGACATTTTATACTTAAATCTATCTATGTTCTAAATTTTATTTAAATCGATTTGATTGTTTCGGAGAGGCAGAAATTTTCCACCTATCGCCCTCATGGTCCTAGTTTTATAAATCTACATACCCTATGTGACTTTGAAGACACAGATCTATCTATGTTCTAAATTTTATTAAAATCGGTTGGAACTTTTGGAAGAGGCAGAGATTTTCCCCCTTTCGTCCTCCTGGTCTTACTTTTGTAAATCTAAACCATCCAGGGCACCACCAAAACATATACGAAAAAAAAATCATTCAAATCGGTCCAGCCGCTTAAGAGGAGTTCAGTGACACACACACATGCAGTAGATAGGGTGTTTTTTAGGGAGGTATAAAAAAAATTTATATTAGAAACAAAACCAAAAAACTGAAATTCGTTTTTGTTTTCTATAAAAGTATTCGATCGAACCTATCGCTCG
The DNA here is from genome assembly GCA_949987645.1 of Tachina grossa. NCBI lineage: Eukaryota > Metazoa > Arthropoda > Insecta > Diptera > Tachinidae > Tachina > Tachina grossa. The sequence continues at coordinate 37,270,544 of OX465275.1, forward strand.
CATTTATATGAACAGGCCCTAAATATTTCTTTTTTTTTTTCTCAATAAAATTTTCCATTTAAAGTAACTTACCTTATTCAAATAGCCTTGTTGCAAGTATGTTGTATTATAAACAAGAGTTTGTAGTGACAATTGGTAAATGTTGTAACACAAGGCAGCCAAGACGTTTTTCTCTGCTAATTTATGTACCGCAAGTAAAAAGGTACTTGAATTTTGATTATTTTCGCACCAGTCGTATTGTTTTTTCGCTGAATATATCTTCCAGATGGGTTGCATGCATGAAAGCGTTTGCCCCACAAGCTTGTGATCCTTGAAAAATAAAGTTCCATCGATGCATTTAAGGACAACTGCTGTTTGGTTTGAAATTGTTTTCTCCACTCTTTTGTATTCGTAAGACGAGTCGCGCCAGTCATAATGGGGATAGGAACGCGATTTTTCTTTTGTTTCATAGACTATAGGGCTTAAAAAATTTAATAAAATAAGTACAATAATATTTAATATTGTTAAAAGATAAGTAGAGATGATGAATTAAATCTGCATTTCAGAAACCAGCAACCCAGCAAAAATTTTCAAAAAAGGTAATCGGGTTTGTAATTAAGCATTTTTGGTGGAAGCACTTCCCTACTGGATTACCAACTTAATGATTTTAACAAGACGTGAGACTAAAATAATCGATTCTTGGGAAGTACTTACATTTTTATTTGTCAACATATTCACAAAATCTATTAAATCTAAAATAATCATTCTCCTCATTTATCAATTTGTACAACATTTTTTTAAGTCTTATGTAATGTGATTTGTAAGCGAGTAATCAAATTTGGTAATCGGAAAAGTAAGTCATTATATGGTAAGTAGTTCTGATGTTAATGAGTAATTTTTTGCTGAAAAATGTTGCGATTTAAAAAGCTTTAAGAAATAGAAAAAGGTTAATCAACGACATCTTATAATACTCGTGGTTTCCCTATGAATAATTGAAACCAAAAATTTATATTGGAAATATTTTTTTTTTCAAAGTTTACACTACCTGACCGATATGCGGATATGATTGTGCTAAAGATACTATGTATCTAGTAAATAGGCTGGCTGCTCAAAAGACAGTTACGCATTTGGGCTAAAAATACAGTTTGAATTAAAGCGAATATTATCTACCTAAAATATGTATCACAATATCCATGCACAGTTTCCCCTTCTTGTACTTTAATAGCAAAAACTCCGTCATCTGATCTAAGAGGTATTTTAATTTTAAATTTTCCCATAGCTTTTTCAAATATCGGTGCGATGTCCACATCATTGGTATATTTAATGGAACAATCACTTTTTATATTTGGCAAACACACCAGCAAAAAAAATATTTTTATTAAAACGTTCATCTTGAAATGAAATAACATCCTTTCGGCAAACACTCCACTTAAGAACTGAAATCAGTGGTGTGGCAGACATATTTTTAAATAGCAAGTACTTCATGATGAATTGTAACACAATGCACAATGGGACCGGACCGATCACACAATTAATGCAAGAATTTTTTTTCTTTTGGAAACTGTTAATTACTAAAAACAATTTTTCTTTCATCAGTAGTGCGGAAGAGGACTAAATAATATCTTCAATTCTTTTTATTTTTACTTCTTCTATATTATCGAAGAAATTTTATATGTATTATATTAACTAAATAAAATAAAATATTTTACATGAATAAAGCACAAATAAAGTTTATACATATTTTTAGTTAAAATCTACTCAGGAAAAAATGAACTTAAAAATCATTAGTTACAGCACTGATGAAATCAGCTCCAAGTGATTCTATTTATGGTAAAACATCACTGAATTTAGCACATGGTTGTGATAGGACGGAAGTGCTCCAAATAAATTACCAAGATTTTAATAAAGTTAATGACAACATTTCAATTAAATTTTGTTTACTTTTTTGCACAAATATAAGACAAATGACAAATAAAATTTTAATACAAACGATGTAAGGACCTTAATACTCCTAATAGCGTGATATGTTATAAATAGTTAAAAATTCTATTTTGGGAAGAGAAAACAGCACGTTTAGGCTATAAATAGTTGACAACGCCGGCCGTAGACATCAATGGAATTTTAATAATAATTCTCAGAATAAAAATTACATACAAGGGAATTTGTAAGAATAAAAATGGGCAATCTTTAATTTGGCTGATTTTTACTGTTTATGCAAAGTGCCCAGGATATGATCAAATAAAATCATCAATCAACTAGTTGTGTGTGTGCAGTCGTATTTTTTCGGCTGCCTGTGCCGGTTGTCGTCAGTGATTGTTGGGAATACAAAAAATTCATATTTTTATTTGACATCTGATAATTTGATCGTCTCCAAATCTGATTGAAGAAAAAATTCAATTTTCTTTGTGTTATTTGTCTTGAGATGGCGTGGAGAAATGTACGGATGAAAAAAAGTTAGTTTGCATTTTATAAAAATTTACCAATATTCTTTATAAAAAATAATAGAAGATAAATTATAGTAGTTAGAAAAATTATTATATCGTTCTGTATAATATTTAAAAAAGATTTTAACGTCTCTTTTCACAATGTATGATTAAGAGTTAACGTGAACTTTAACTGACAGTTAGTTCTTTATGCAAAACTTGCCCTTAAAGTCCCTGTTAGCTTTTAATCGCACATTGTTAAAAGGGCCGTAAGTAGTATAAATATACTTTGGTACTTCTTATCTTTAGTTTAATATAATTTTTATACCAAGATTTCATAAAGAGTTTTTTTTTTTTTTTTTTTTTTTTTGTTAACAAAACTGCACTTGCCGCTAATAACAAAAAATCGTCCTCTGACGAAGACTTATTTACATTCATCCTCACATAACGAACTCAAAATTGAAATGTCGATTAAAGATTTATTATCTAACGTCTCCCAAAAATCGTCAATTAAACGACATTAATACATATTCACCGATTGATGGTTTTATTTGATCGTCTCATGGGCACTTAAAATTTTGTTCTAGCACAGATTATGGGCAACATTTTTATGTCTTCACAATTCGTTAGAATAGAGCCAAAATTTTACCATTATATGTGTGAGTTGGATGGTTCATGAAAATATGTTCCTTAATATTTTTTACAAATTTGCACATACATAATTTCATTTATTGATATACTGCACGCTAAAGAGGTAATATTTTAACCCTGCACTGTTGAACAGTGCTTTTCAGGATTTATTTTATTTTTTCATAGGTTTTTTTTTAACTAGTTTACTTGAGCCAATATCCCACTTTCAGCGCACTATAGAGTCATAATGAACTTGTAAACATACATTTCATTGTCTCAACTAAATTTTTAATTGATTTTTTTTATATATTTCTTTTTTCTTATTAAACACAATGGTCCCAACTGAATATCCAAGTAGAGTTGTGTTTTAGCAGCACCCTTCCTAACCTATTTTTTCAATTAAAGATTTTTTATATCCAGAAAATTTTTTTCTCTCACCAACAATTTTAATTGAAAAAAAAAAACAAAAATCAATTTAAAATTTAATTGTAACAATGAAATTTTTCAATTGATTAAATTTTATAAAAAAGACCTCAATTGATAAAATTAAATTTTTTAATTGAACTTATAATCAATTAAATTTCGTAAGCAAAATTTTAATTGATTCAATTAAATTTTTTTATTATTATTCATATACATATGTTTGAAATTAGAGCTGTTAGTTGGAGAAAAATTTTTCTGTTTATATGCGAAATGTTTCATATTTCTTGGATGTTATTTCACTGAGACTTAATTCATCATTTCGCTTGAGATTTATTTAATTATTAAAAAAAAAATTCTCAACTATTGCTAACTATTTCATTTCAATATTTTGTACTTTATTTTATTTTATTAATTTTTACTACAGAATTTTTTTTAGCTGCCTAAGGTACCATTTTATGTTTTGTTTTATTTATTTTATTTAATTTTTTATTTTTTTAAAGAGTGCTATTTAATTTAACTGCATTTACATCCATTGTCAACATAAAAGATTTAAACGAATTTGTTGGGATTTCATTTCGATTTGAAATTTAAAGATATTCACCTATTGACTTTGTGAACGCAGCCATTGTGCAGCGTGATAACATGATCTTAAAAAAAACTTAAATAAGAGAAAACAAATTGAGATAACAAATATTTACAAGTCTCTCTTCAGTTTATGACTTAAAAATTCGTAGTACCAGAAAATAAAGATTCAGTGGAGTTTATGACTCGTGATATTGTTGAAAGGCAGCACAGAACAATTTTCTCAAATCTAAATATAACTAAAATGTAATAGAATCTATTAATCAGAATACTTTAAGTAATATGTTGGTGATGCGAATTTTATCGTCTGTAGTAATTAATATACATACATATACATATGTACACAGATATAGAAATTTAGCCGGAAAAAAATTCCCTGCCACCAAATTAGATGAACTTCTGGGCGCACCCTTTTGATTACATTTTGCTCAAGTCAACGTAATCTAATATGATCTGAAATTCATTTTACTTAAGAGCTAGTGGATTCATTCTTTTCTGAAAAATATTTTTTTTTATGTCAAAACTTAGAAGAAAAAAATTGGTACAGTACAGATATGGGTAATTTTTGTGGTAGCGCACATAAAAATTATTCCATTCTGCCTTAAACTTAGTTTATGTTGCACTTAATAAAAAATCTTATAATATTTGTAGCATTTTTTTGTTTGCATTTACGATCCCTATTTCAAGCTGTTGCTTTAACTGATAATATTGAATGCAGCTGTAAAATACATAAATAAAAAAATTGTTCACTGATAAGAATTCATTATGAGAAGGCATTGGCAATTAAATGAAAATTCAAATTTGGTTTTTTCCATTTTAACATTAAAAGAAAAACTTTAACATAGACAGACATATTGAAATCTGTTTGCAATTAATTTAATTTTATATCAAATTAGTTTAATTTTTGAAGTTTAACCATAATGACATAAGTTTTAAGTATATAGAGCACAAATTCGGTCAAAAACACCAAAATGTCCATCGACCATTGTCAAAAGTAACCCCAGATTGTTGGTCCTCAGTCTGACAACGGACGGCAATAAGTATCATAATCTTGATTATTTTCAAACGATTTAAAAAAATGAGCAGTTTCTCAATTCGTTTTTGTGTGTTTATATGTCTATTACTTAATGATTCCTTGATGTGACGAATAAAAGATATGAGGGGGTCAAAAACACGACGAATAGCACCGTGTAAATACACATACTGCGTGCATAGGCAAAAAAACCAAATAAACAATCCTTATACCATACCTCACACCAGCAACGCATTCACAGAATATGTAAGCCTTTGTTTCTTTAATCTTTTTCCAAATAGAGACGGCAAAAAGCTGCAAAAATCAGCTTAGCTCTCCCCCCGCCCAAAAAAAAATGTAGCTTAGTCTGATAAACCCGACCCATCAAACAATTACTCATTAACATCAGAACTACTTACCATATAATGACTTACTTTTCTGATTACCAAATTTCATTTCTCGCTTACAAATCACATTACATAAAACTTAAAAAAAATGCTTTACAAGTTGATAAATGAAGAGAATGATTATTTCAAATTTAATAGATTACGTGAATATGTTGAAAAATAAAAAAAAGTAAGCACTTCTCAAGAATCGATTGTTTTAGTCTCACGCCTTTTTTTTTTTTTTTGCTCATAGTAGAGGGAAATTTTGTCAATTGACTGAACACAAGAGAGGAGTAGGAACTGCCTATCTATCATATAAATTTTGTTTGCATGCTCATGATTTAATAAGGATACATGAACACTGACGGTCTGAATCAGCAGGGCCATCATGAATAAAATTCCGAGTGAAATTTCTTTCTTTTCCAATTAGAATTTTTTGTTTTCCCTATTACTTGCTATAAGTTGTAATTGTTCCCCGGGAAAAATTTCACGCGGAATTTTATTCATGATTGCCCTGAATATTGATCTCAAATATTGAGCAAAAACTTGCACACCAATGCCGAGTTCATTTACTATTCATTACTATTATATACTTCCAGAATCTGTGGGTGAGATGTTTAGAAAAGCGTCACATGTCATAAGGCGCTTCATGAATGAGTTAATCATCATCCAGGGTTCCGTACACCAAAGGTGAAAATGAAACCTATTGTTTTCGCTATGCTGTCCGTCTGTTTGTCCGTCTGTTTGTCCATCACAGGCTATTTTCTCGAGAACCGTAAGAGCTAGGGATCTGTAATTTAGACAGAATAGGTAAAACTTTGGCCGCTAAATTAAACAAATACATGAGAGTTAAATTGAAAGGTGTTACAAAACGAGCAACGAAAAATTTTAAAATCCCATGTAATATACGTGCAATTGTATGTGTATAGACACCTGAAATTTGTAAAGTTAGTGTATTTTTATACAGACTGCAACAATTAACACTTAAATTTAAAAAATCTAAATTAAAGGGTGTTCTATCAATTAATGTAGTTTTGACCATGTAATTTTGACAACTTGCTATATCTTGGAAACAGTGAGAAACCGTGAAATTTTCAACAACGTTAAAACTAAAAAATCCCAAAATTTTAAAATCGTCAAACCGAACAAAAAAAAAATCGGAAAAATCACCTGAATGAAAAAAATCACCATAATGACAAAAATCACCAAAATGAAAAAAATCGCCAAATAAAAAAAATCGTCAAAATGAAAAAAAGTAAAAAACCGAATAAATCGCCACAACCAGAAAAAAGCGCCAAAACTAAAATAATCGTCAAAACTGAAAAAACACCAAACCAACACTAAAAAACGCCATATTAAAAGTGAAAAAATGCCACAATTACATATCGTTAACTTAATACGAAAAGGCTCAAACTCATTTTTTAATATTTTACAGGAGGAGAAAAAAAACTAAATAAAAAAAGATGCAATATTGATACAAAATTTTTTAAACGCAATATTATGTGCTTATGTAAAGTGTTTTAAATAAAAATTGCGTTTAAAAAAATTTTGTATCAATATTGCATCTTTTTTTACTTAGTTTTTTCCTCCTCCTGTAAAATATTAAAAAATGAGTTAGGGCCTTTTCGTATTAAGTTAACGATATTTATTATGTAGGCTAAAGTGAGTAAAGTATTACATATCTAGTGCCCGTACAGAACCCTTTGTGTGCGAGTCAAAGTCGCACTTTACTAAATTTTTTTCAATTACCTTAAAATAAATTTTTAAGAGTTTTTGATAAACTTCGTTTCACGGCTTATTATATTGTTTACAATTTGTCTTCTAGTGTGCTTTTCAAAGGTCATTAGTTTGAGACTGGCTTAAATATGATTCTCAAAATCGACTGGAATTCAGCACATCTTTTCAAATTGGTCGTTGACCCAACAAAAAAAAAAAAATCTGAATTGGAAGCATTAGCAACTGTGCGAAGCAATGTATTGCTTACTTGATAACAAAAGCTTCAAAAATTGCTTCTGAAAAGCACTAACGTAAGGCGGTCTCTCACAAAAATTATATACATATTATTATTTCTGTGAAGAACTTTAGTAAGGCACAAAAGAAGAATTCATGGGTTTTTGGAAGCTAAATGTATTGCTTCACCTGGCTCTTCTCCAACAAAAAAAAAATGCCTTATTCATGCGCAACATCAAGTGATTATGTAACATTGTCCCCTTTACAAAAACGCTTTTGGAAAGCAGTAACTTTTGCTGGGCATCTGATTATATTTAAATTGTAATCGTTATCGTAAAGTTACCTGGCAAAAATATTTGCTTGGGAGACAACGAAACGAAATCACTTGTAATTGCGCTTTTATAATGCATGATGTTCGTGTACGATCGTAGAACATATTTAAATGGTCTCGTTTAACCATCTAGTCAGCCTAGAATCATATGTCTCTATGTCAACATGTCGACAACTTTCCTTTTATGCGCGAGGAGAGATACGTTAAAGACAAGAGTTTAAATGTATTTGTGGTGAAATTGTCAATGAACGCGTCAACAGTTGAATTTTCTTTTTTATTATGATGTGCAATAATTTGAAAAAAAAAATACATATGTACTCGTATGTATGTCTTTAAGTTTGTTACCCCAATCCTTATAAAATTATTGACCAGGATCACTAAAATGTACTACTAAATCTTTGGTTTAAATGTCCCCATATCGTCGTAAAACAATAGTGCCAAAGTCTACTGATAGATTTTGAATGACAACCCTATATTATGTCTCAATAGGCGATACACAGAAAAATTTTTAGCCAAAATGCTTCCAATTAAATCAATTAATGCTGTTTCAAACAATTTTATAATTGTCCCAATTAAATTTTGTTGATTGAAAACAAAAAAGTTTAATGTTTGTATGGATGTTAGCAAATATGCAAACATACAGACGAATATTAAACTTTTGTACGCATTATTAAAAATTCAACCAATTTTTTGATTTTTTGAATTAACTTTGTTTAATGAAAAAAAATATTTTAGTTAGTGTTTGTGCTTGTTTATATTTTCATGGAAGTGTGTCAGCCTGTTATTCTAGAAGTACTAACTTCGACGCATGACAGCACTGTAAGTTAAAAAATAAAATAAGAACACGTAAATACATATGTGCAATAATTGAATGAAAAATAATTTGCCACGATAGCCTAGTGGATGTGTGTTAGCCTGTTAGAATGGAGGTATCATGTTCAAGGCCGGAATAAAACAAATAAAATAAATAAAAAATAAGTAAGTTAATTTTTAATTGTTTAAAATCTCTAAATTCAATTATTAATTTAATTGGGCCAATTAATCATTTGTTTAAAATAAACGCGTACTTTCAATAAACTCTATTAATTGATCTCAACAGCAAGAAAACCTCATTTTTACAAATTCATTAATTGATATTATCAATTTGTTTGCAGGACGAAAATCAGTACAGGATTTAATTAATAGTACAAATTTCTAACTAAAATGTTAATTAAAGTTGATTTTAAATTTTTTCTGTGTACATTGGCTGGGATATACTTAATCAGTAGTACTATTGACAATGTCACTAGTAAATCACTACCAGTTCACTATTCGCATTTTCTGCAGGGAAGCTTTTAGCGCTTCTAAGTGTCGAATATTTCTTGCTGGGTAGTTCTTGACTTGAAATTATACAATCTGCGTACGTTATTTATTCAAAGTTTTTTATTCTAAAAAAAACACACGTTAAATATAAAATTTCCTCAACATCTTAAATTCTAGTGCCATTGCGACAAATTCTTATTTGATAACTTTAATGTTTATGTAGAAAATGCTGATACTTAAAATATTTTTGCTATTTTTACAATTTTATTACAAACAAATAAACATCAAATAAGCTGTTGTTGAAGCAAAAGATAAAAAATATATTGTTTTGTTGATTATATTTATGTTTATGTTAAAGTTTATGTTTACGTTTAGCATTACTCCAGCAATACTCCAGCATTACGCGTATGAATGTATGTATGAAGGCATAATTATTAATTGTTTTTAAGTTCATTTTCAGTTTAATGAACTCGCATAAAGTTAGCAAAATCGTTTACAATTTCTGTAGGAAAGCTTTCCACTACAGTTGTTGATAAAGTAGTTGTAGGGATTTGCTGTGATGGCAAAATTTCAACTGGAAATCCCTGCAGATAGTTGGTTTGTCTTATAAAATCCGTGGAACAGCAGAACATAATGCCAGCGTAAGCGTAACGAAATGATGCAGAAATTTCTTTCAACCATGGAATTTGCGAACAAATATCGGGGCAGAATATAATTTTTTCAGTAGTGAAATACTTTAAATAATTAAAAATACATATGCTAGTGTTTTTTAATATTTTTTGATAAATAATAAGCAGAAAGTCTTACCTCGGCATAAGGTGAATTGAAACCAACCATTACAAAGTCTTTGTTCAAATTGTCATTAGATTTCAAATAGGTCCATATGTAAGCAGGCACTGTCTGATTTTGCAAGCCGAGCTGGAAAAAAAGAAAGAAAATTACTATTATATATAAGATTCACGCAAAAGTTCTACATCATTGTTCATTACGTTTAGTTCCAAATATCTTTGTTTGACATATTTATCTTTAGTTGGATACTGGACGACGCCTGAAGTTCCCAAATACAGTTCATAACTATTATTGTGCGCATAGTTTGTCAAACTATTCTGAAAGCATTTCCAGTTGCCAAGACGTAAATTTTGCCACCAAATAATATTTAACATGTTTTCATATCCTGTGAAAAATTTCATTATCATTTCATTCTGTGAAATTAGCGATACTTCGTATTTCGCTAAACTCAGCCACTCTTCTGTTTTACTCATTTCCGATAATTTTTTCTGTAGAATGGATTCACTGGAAGGAGAATTTATTTTAATTTTTTATGAATTCTTTTGAGTGGTTTTTAAGTACCTTAAATCGGAAACAATTGCAGTTTTGACATTCCAAAGCTCTTCGTCCAAATTTTCAGAGGAAATCATATTAATCATGCTTGTGTTCGTTGGCTGGAAAATAAAATAAAATAAAATTTAACAAAATAAAAAAATTAAGAAATGTTAATGTTGATGTCGAAAGAAAATGTTAGTTGAATCCGTTGTTGCTTTCAATACAAGTTGTCAAACGAACGAACTCAATCGACATCGTTGAACAGGCACCGTATGCTAATATTAAATTTTTTACCTGTATTTTCTTCTGAATGAAATTTCTCATTTAAATTAACTCACCTTATTCAAATAGCCTTGTTGCAAGTATGTTGTATTATAAACAAGAGTTTGTAGTGACAATTGGTAAATGTTGTAACACAAGGCAGCCAAGACGTTTTTCTCTGCTAATTTATGTACGGCAAGTAAAAAGGTACTTGAATTTTGATTATTTTCGCACCAGTCGTATTGTTTTTTCGCTGAATATATCTTCCAGATGTGTTGCATGCATGAAAGCGTTTGCCCCACAAGCTTGTGATCCTTGAAAAATAAATTTCCATCGATGCACTTAAGGATAACTGCTGTTTGGTTTGAAATTGTTTTCTCTGTTTTGATTTCGTAAGACGGTTCTTGCCAGTCATAGTTAGAATAAGAATGAACTGATTCTGTTGTTTCATAGACTATGGGACTATAATATTTGAATTAATATAAGTACAATAATATTTAATATAGTGAATTGACCAGTAGAGATGATTAATTAAAACTCCAGTTCAGAAACCAGAAAATTATGAGATTTTAAAACAATTTAAGAAATAGAAAAAGGTAAAGTTACAACCTTTATTTTCCCATTAACATTATGTGTTCTATTTGCTCCCCTTTCATATGGTTTTTATATGGTTTGTTAAGTTGAAAATAAATTTTTTTGTTTTATGTTTACACTACCTGACCAATATAAAAAATATAGTTGATAATTTTTAAAATACGATGTATCTAGTAAACAGGCTGGCTGCTTAAAAGGCAGTTACGCATTTGGGCTAAAAATACAGTTTGAATTAAAACGAATATTATCTACCTAAAATATGTATCACAATATCCATGCACAGTTTCCGCTTCTTGTAGTTTTATAACTGGAGCGCTGTCATTCGATCTAGATGGTATTTTGATTTTCAATTTTCCCAGAGCTCTTTCAAATATCGGTGCGATGTCCACATCATTGGTATACTTGATTGAACAATCACTTTTAATATTTGGCAAACACACAACCAAAAAACATATTTTTATTAAAACGTTCATCTTGACATCAAAGAACATCCTATCAGTAAACACTCCACTTAAGAACTGAAATCAGTATTGTGCTAGACATATTTTTAAATACGAGTAGTATTTCATGATGAATTGTTACACAGTGCACTATGGGCACGATTACATAATTAATTAATGGAAGACAAATTTGTTTGAAAATTATATTTATTTGCAATTTTTGTTTTAACTTACCTTGTGCCTAAAAGAAAATTTGCAAATAAATATATTTTTATAAAAAAGATCGCGGATGACAGCTCGAGTAAGTTTGGATTTATTGCTGGTAAATATGGAAGTTTTAAATTTTTATTAATATATTGACCTCAAACATGAGGCACTTTGGGTAAGAACATGGTATCTTTTCAATTGCGGTAAAGTTGTGGATACTCCATCTCAGGGTCCAGATCTATAGCCTATTCAAAGTTTGTGGGTTTAATTGAAAAATAGTGTTTCGAAATGTTATTTCCAGAACTAAATGGAGTTAAGAACAGTAATACGAGGCGAAAGTGAGAAATTTCAGCGTAATATTTGGAAAAAATTATTTTTATGAGAAGTCGTCTTACAAGCCTATTTGATGCCAAGGCGGCCACAAACAATATTTATTTTTATACACCTTAAAATCTTTCCTATTTTCGTACTATATAATACAAGGATTTAATAAAAACATTTTCTTGACAAAGAAATTTTTGAGTTTTTTTGGGTTTCATATAATTTTTATGCTCTCATTTTTAATTTTGCTTATAACTTACGACTATATTTGTGCACTTAAATGTAAATAAAATGAACTCTACTACAAAAAAAATTCATAATGCAAAAAGGAAAAAAATATTTACGATAAAAGTCAAAATTTACAACAATTTTAACTATGTCAAAAAACAATTACTTGACATACCGTAAATAAAAAATTGTTCACTGATAAGAATTCATTATAAGAAACATTGTCGATTAACGCTTCATTTACACATGCAGGTAACTTGTTACAAGTTGCGTGTACGTATTAACAACCAATACATTGAATGAAATAATAAAAACACTCGCAACTTGCTTGATTGTTTACAGAGTCAAGTGCAAGTTTATTTTCATTTTTCTATATGTTACTATAAATAAAGGGTGTTTTTTATTGAGTTATAGAACTTTAAGTTGGCATCACTTTTTTAACTGGCGGCCATTTTGTCAGCTGTTAAGTGATTAATATTTAGTTTGGTTTGCCATTTCATCATTAACAGGTTGACAAAAGAACAACGCTTGCAAATCATGCAAATTTATTTCGAAAATAAAGGTTCAGTTCGCGAAGTTTACCGCAAGCTCCGTCCATTTTATGGTCGACATAATCGTCCATCAGAGCAATTAATTCGGTTAACCATGGATCGGTTTTGCACTACGTTTACTCTATGTGATAATACGCATCCGCAGAGACGTCGAACAGTGCGCACCGAAGAAACAATTGCCGCTGTAGAGCAAAGTGTTGAAGAGGACCCGAATGAATCGATTCGCCACCGTGCACAGCAATTGGAGCCGACTAACCGACTATTTTGTTCCCGAATTGGATGACATGAATGTGGATGAGTTGTGGTTCCAACAAGACGGCGCTACATGCCACACAGCGCACGTCACAATCGATTTATTGAAGGAAACATTCGATGAGCGCATAATTTCGCGGAATGGACCTGTCAATTGGCCACCAAGATCGTGTGATTTGGCACCATTGGATTATTTTCTTTGGGGATATGTGAAGTCGCTCGTCTACGCCAACAAACCAGAAACGTTAGGGGACTTGGAAGCCAACATTCGTGGCGTTATTGCCAACATACGGCCCCATATGCTCGAAAAAGTGGTTGAAAATTGGACCTGTAGAATTGGCTTTATTCGAGCCAGCCACATGCCCGAAATCACATTTAAACATTAATGGCATAAAATTATCCTTTCAATAAAGCCAAATTGATGGACACTAAAACGATTTTCTTGTGTTTTATTTCAATTCGAAGTTCTATACCTCTTAAAAAACACCCTATATTTGAAAATTTAGTTTTTCTCTTTCTTCTGTGCGTTGTTTGTACTTTTTGTCGTGTGGGCTGCCAAATTTTTGATATAGGAACATTACAGGGAAACGAATTTAGTGATCAACTTTGTACCAAAATAAATGATAAATTTATATTGCAAATCAATAATAAGTCATATTTGATTACATGTTCTTACGTTTTGTTTTATTTTTTCTGTATCTAAGTTGAAATAATAACATTTTAAAAATTAAAATAAAATCCTTAAAGGCTAACACTGTTTTTATTTTTGACAATTCTCCTACATGCAAGTGAAAAAATTACTTGTAATGAAAATCTATTGCCAGTGAGCCTACAACTTGTAGCATTATGATTGTATTAGTAAAAATATGTCGATGTATTGAGTTACTTGCACTTGTACTTGCATGTGTAAACGGTACGTAAATGAAAATTCAAATTTTGTTTTTCCCCTTTTAACATTAAAAGAAAAACTTAATCATTCATAAAGCTAACACAAGTTGTTTAAAGGATAGATTTTGTAAATACAAACGATTTTTACATTTTGAAATTTTTTATTGAAAAAATATTTTTTCAAGTGAATTATTGTTATTTTGAAATTTTTTACAAAATCTGCCTGGAATTAATACTTTTTCTACGCAAAGGATATTAAAATCTGTTTCTAACTATAGTAATTTCATATTTAACTAGTTTACTTTTTCAAGTTCGACCAAGGAGATACATTTTAAATACAAAGAGGAAAAATTTGATAAAACAAACACCGAAATGTTCACCGTCCGTTCATGACCGCACCATGTTGGTGCTCAATCTCAATCTTTATTCTTTTCCAATGACTTAAAAACTGAGCAAGTTCTCCATTCGGTTTTATGTTTTTATGTCTGTTGCCATAACCATTGAACAAACTCACAGATTGGTTCAATTTATAAGAAGAACTTTTGAGGAAAAAAAGTATTGTTCTGCGCTCTTTATTGACGTTTCCCAGGCATTTGATAAAGTGTGGCATGAAGGCCTAATATTAAAATTGAAGACTTACTTACCAATAAACATTTTAAATCTTTTGGAAAGTTACATTATTTCCCGTAAGTTCACTGTTGTGGAAGGAGACTTTACGAGTAGGCCTGAAACTATTTCATCCGGTGTGCCACAGGGCAGTATACTGGGACCAGTTTTATATTTGATTTATACTTGTGATATGCCTGTGAGCAGTAGTATTCATACTTCCACATTTGCCGACGATACAGCCTGCCTTAGTATGCACAAAAACCCTGATGAGGCATCCCGCAAACTCCAGGAACACATTAGCCAGATGGAGCTTTGGTTAAACTTATGGAGAATTAAAGTCAATGAACAAAAGTGTGTCCACTTAACGTTCACCCTAAGAAGAGATACTTGCTCCCCCATTCGGATTAACAATCAAGTTGTTCCTCAACATTCACATGTGAAATATCTTGGTATACACCTTGATCGACGACTTACATGGAAACACCACATTGACTCTAAGTTAACTCAAATGAAACTTAAATTAACTCAGGTACATTGGCTGATTGGTAGAAATTCAACACTTAGCCTAGACTGCAAACTTTTAATACACAAGTCGCTGTTAAAGCCAATATGGTGTTACGGAATTCAACTATGGGGCACTGCTTCAGCTTCCAATGTCGAGAGAATCCAACGAAGGCAAAACAAAATTTTACGTATGATAACTTCGGCTCCATGGTACATCAAAAATTCAAATATACATCGTGATTTGAATATGCCACTAGTGATTGAAGAAATTGCAAACTACGCAGGCAAATATTTAACAAAACTCGAATCACATCCTAATCCGCTTGCTCGTAATATTTTGAACTTTACTGGACACATCCGCATAAAAAAGAGAGATACACGGGCTCTAATATTCAACACTCTAGATGATGAAGCTGCTTGAAAACACTTTTTTCTTTTCGTTGCTTATCACTACTTATGTATTATTAATAACTATCACTAAGCTTATGTCCGACATTGGTCGGCCCTAATAATATTTTTATAGATTTAAGATTTGAATACTTATTGTTTGTTCATATTTGAAGATACAATAAATAAAAAACATGCATTAAAAAAAAAAAAAATTAAAAAAAATAAAAAACTTAAAGCCGTTACAGACTATAATACAAGTATTAATACTTTTGTGGAAAATGCAACTCTCACATGTTGAGTTGTTATTGTTTTTTGAAATTTTTTAAACAGAAATTAGATCAGGGAAGCATTTTCGTCGAAAGTATTAATATTTGTATTATAGTCTAAAACCGCCTTTAATAATTCCTTGCTTTGTTAACCGATTTCAAAATTATTATTATTCTTGTCTGAGAGTGTATAGTAGTTGCCTTTTGCTATAGTTTTATGTACTTCTACAAATCCGAGTACTGCAAAACTTGGCAGATAGATAAAGGTTTTACAATGATACAATCCGACGTTTAGGAATGCGGGCAGGACCACTCCTACAAAAATTATTTATAATATTTCATGACTTCTGCTTATTCTATTCTCATGAAACATGAAGAAAAGTGAGCACAGCCACACCTTTTGCAATTTTATATAATATAGGGTGGCCCTGTGGCTGAGTGGCAACTATGCTGGCCTCTCAGTCCACAGGTCGTGGGTTCGATTCCTGTTTTCCGCAGACAAGCTAATCGCTATATATATATATATATATATATATATATATATATATATATATATATATATATATATATTATATTCCTCCCAAACGATTCTTACGAAACCTTGCAAATACTTTAACTTCTAAAAATAACACAATTTAAAAAATTTATAAAAGTGGGCGGGGGTCAGGCGCAATCAAATTTAACAGCATATATTTCATGTAATTCTGCTCGTTCTGGGGGAAAATTACCGCATTCGATATCGAACAAATTCTCATACAATTTTCGTTGTGTTTATACAGAAATTTCGTACGATATCGAATGCAGTAATTTGTCATCTCTTTCTATGAAAATTTGTTACGTATCTTAGGCTCTTCATATAATAAAAATTTGGCATTATGGGAAAAGGCAGCATGTGATCTCAAGCTTACATATATATATATATATATATATATATATATATGTATACACAGAAAAAAATATCATCGAAATGCAACCAACAAAACAAATTGTTATTTTTTTATTTAATAATTAACAATCATCATTGCTGATATAACAAATTAAAATTTTTGTAGTCAATTAAATTACTCAACAAAATTATTTGTTAAATTATGTCATAACGAAATGCGCACATGCAGAAGAAGCAATAAATCATATTTTGTATTTATTCATAATTTGCGTACCTAATAAAGTGTTGCTCTTTAGCTGAGAGGTAAGTGAGTTAGTTTATTAGTCCTTAGGTTGCCGGTTCAACTCCGCCCAAAGTGTTTTCCCCAGCTAAGCAAAAAATCGTTTAGAGGATTGTGATTGTGTATAAAAAACATTGTTAGTATAGCAGTTATGATAATCGGAATTTATACGGAAATTCAACAATTCGAATTTGTTAACCTAACAATAACTTTAATTGAAATAACTTTGAAATCTAACAAAAATAAATGTTGATAAATAAATAAATTTCAACAAACTATTTGTTGATACATTTAATTGAAAATATTTTTAAGATTTTCCTTTAACTTACAGTTTCGTTAATTGTATTTACAAAAATCGTTGTAGGTTCAAAATCAATTAATTATTTTATTGATATAACAAAAAAATTAGTTGTGTTTACAAATCATTTTTTTTTCTGTGTATATAAATGTTTCCGTTGTTTCTATAAGCAGCATAGGGCCTTAACAAAATCTTTCCATCTGGATCTGTCCATAGTAATGTTCTTAACTTCATTCCAGCTAGCTTGCATTTTTGACACTTCGAATTCAATTTGTCTTCGCCATGTGTTAGCTGTTTGTCCTCTTCTACGGCTGCCTTGAGGGTTCCACCCAATCGCTGTTCTAGCAACATCTGTGACCGATTTTCGTATGGTGTGACCAATCCAATTCTATTTTCGCCTTTGTATTTCAGTAGTTATAAGGGACTGGTTCGTTAGACGCCATAGTCTATCGGTTGATATGTATTGTGGCCAAAAGATTCATAGGATTCTTTTAACGCATTTGTTTATAAAAACTTACAGTGCAGGCATATAACAAGGGGCCGTATTTCATGTTTGGCATCCGTATAATAATGTAGATCGGACATTGGAGTTGAAAATATTTAGCTTAACACGGCGAGAGAGAGTTAAAGAGTCCCATATCTTATTAAGTTGGCCCATAGGCTTGAGTCGCCTTATTTGTTCGATTGGCGATATCTGCACCCGAACCGCCTGAAGTTGTGATGACAGCTCCGAAGTAGCAAAACGAATTAACCTCCTTCAGAGGCACATTATCAATTATAAAGTTGTTTAAGTTTTCTGTGTTTATTCGCATCACTTTAGTTTTTCCAATATTAATCTTAAGACCAGCGTTCACGCAACTTAACGGAAAAAGAAAATTTCATTTTTTTCTCAAGAGTTGCGTAAACAAGATATTTTAAAATTTTATTATGCGAAATTTTGAGACAATATGAAGAACGATATGAAGATTTATTCTGCATCAATAGAATTTTTGAGTTATGACAATCTTTGAGTAAATGAGCGATATGTAAATGCAAAAGTTGATAAAGTAATTTGCAATACAGGGATGCATTTATAATATTTTATTTAACTAAAAATAAATTGTTTGTTTGTATCAACGTGGATTTACATTTGCAATGGCTCAAAATGTTTTAATTTTCATTGAACTTTTTGAAAAAGCTGTAAATAAAATCAGACAACCCAAACAAAACCAAAAATCCAATTGGTTTCATTCTGGCTTTGGCATTATAGCGATTCGCCTAGATATGTACCCAGCAAAAAATTACACATAACCATTAGAACTACTTGCCATATAATGACTTACTTTTCTGATTGCCAATTTTCATTACTCGCTTACAAATCACATTACCTAAAATTAAAAAAAATACGTGCAAGTTGCTAAATGAAGAGAATGATTTTTTTAGACGAAATAGATTACGTGAAATGTTGACAAATAATAATAAATTCAGTAAAGTGCGACTCTGAATCGCGCAAAAGGCTTCCTTCCGTACGAACACTAGATATGTAATTTAATACAAAATTCATCCTATATATTATATAGTTTTGGCATTTTTTTCGTTTGTGGGATCTTTTCGGTTGTTTTGTTTTGGCGTTATTGCGTTTTTTCGGTTTTGACGATTTTTTTAAGTTTTGGCTCTTTTTTTTAGTTTTGTCATTTTATTTTCTTGTTTTGGCGATTTTTTTCGGTTTTTGACGTTTTTTCATTTCGGCGATTTTTTTTATTTTTGGCGATTTTTTTTTAATTTAAAAATTTTTTTAGTTTTGGCGACATTTTCGCGTTTTGGCGTTTTTTAGATTTTTGGCGTTTTTTTCATTTTGGCGATTTTTTCGAATTTGGCGATTTATTTTAGTGTTAGATATTTTCTTTTAATTTTGGCTATTTTTTCGGTTTGGCGATTTTTTTTTATTTTTGGCAATTTTTTTTTTTTTTTTTTGTTTGGTTTGGCGATTTTATAATTTTCGGTTTTTTTAGTTTTACCGTTTTTGAAAATTTCAAATATTTGCCTCTTACGGTTTCCAAGATATAGCAAATTGTCAAAGTTACATAGTCAAAATTGCATTAACTGATGGACCACCCTTTAATTAAAATTTTTTAAACTTTTGTGTTAATTGTTGTAGTCTGTATAAAAACACACTAATTTTACAAATTTCAAGTTTCAATATACATATATATGTTCATACAATTGTATGTATATTACATGGGATTTTAACATTTTTCGTTGCTCGTTTTGGAACACCCTTTAATTTTTAATTCTCATGTATTTGTTGTTGTAGCGGCCAAGGTTCTACATACTCTGTCCAAATTTCAGGTCCGTAGCTCTTACGGTTCCTGAGAAAATACCGTGTGATGGACAGACGGACAGCGTAGCGAAAACAAAAGGGTTACTTTTCACCTTTGGTGTACGGAACCCTAAAAATGTAAGTACTTCTCAAGAATCGATTATTTTTGTCTCACGCCTTGTTAAAATCATTAAGTTGGTAATCCAGTAGGGAAGTGCTTCCACCAAAAATGCTTAATTCCAAACTCAATTACCTTTATTGAAATTTTTTGCTGGGTATAATCAAATACAGTGTTGCCCATTAGTTTACTTCAAACAGCTGTTTTCTATGGTTATGGTTATAACACTTCTAATTTAAGGTTAAATAAGATGCTTATGCATTCTGTTGGCAGTCGTTGAAAGGCAGGAATAAAATCCTAGTTTCATAAATAGAAGAAGAGATATATAAAAAGGGTTAAATAATTTAAAATTTCCGAAGTTAACTGACTTTAGTTTCAGCTGTTTTGTTTTGTCAGATAATTTTAAAAACATTTTTTTTCAAAAATAGGAAAAAAATTTCAAAGAATTGATATTCAGAATTGTTTTGATTGTAGTTAACTTAAATGAGTGTGGGTTTAACCACTTTTTTAAATGCGAAATTTTTCCATTACAAGAGTGTACATCTCTTTTAAGTTCAAATGCAATATTGTATCATCATAATAGCAGAAAGTTTCGTACGAAACCAAATAGAAGTATACGAACTATAGTACCAAAATTTCGCTATGGAGTATGTAGGACAGCAAACCTTAAGGCCAAGCTAAAACAAAACCTTAGAGGAACTTCATCTAAAACCTTCATGTAAGCTTTATAATGACTATTAGTTACATAGTTGTTAAAGTAAGTTTAGTTTTTCACTAAAAAAATTTCTCGTACATATGAAAACCACAGGCTTAGTTTTAGCTAAAAGGGAAAAAACTCTTTTCAAAAATTTATAATTATCAGCAATATAAACATTTTATTATACAGGGACTTCGATTTTTCTGTCGTTATCAAAAAATAACTTTTGTTTAATACAATGTTGCGTACAAACACTCACTCATACATCTCACAATGGGGCGATTGCATCATTAGTCACTTGAAAATTTTACAAATTATGGATTTCTTAATTTTTTTTTTAATTTTTAAGCGAAAATGTACTTTTAAAATTTTTTTCTAAGACATTTACGCTTGTTATTTTAGAGTTGCATATTAACAGATTTGGACAATTTTTCTTTTATCTTTTCCCTTAAGACTCCCAGTTAAGGGGCTGTCCATATATTACGTAACGCTGTTTTCCCCGATTTTTGACCCCCCCCCCCTACCCTCTAGTACCAGATCGTAACAAAACTGTGAACCCCCCCCCTCCCCCCTAGAGCGTTACGTAATATATGAACAGCCCCTAATTAATAAAATGAGATATGTCGCTGCGTAAATGTCTCACTGCTGTATTAATAAAAAAATAGTTTTGGTTTACAAAAGGCTTGCAATAATAAACATTTTGTACAAATCTAAACTACTTTTTATCAATACGGCAGTTTAAGTTTAACACTATTGTTTAGAAGTGCTAATTAAAGTTAATGAGTCAAACCTAAATTAAAGCGTCAAGCGTTGCGTTAGCAGCAGGGTACGTATTTTCAGTACATTCAAATAATGATAACATATCACTGGAACTTCTCAAAATAGACCCTGAGACCAGTGACCAACTCTTTTTTACTTTAATAGAAGATATCTGGATAAATGAAAGTGTACCTGAAGAGCTTAAAGATAATAATAAAATTGCCAAAAAAGGGCGACCTAACTAACCGGAACAACTGGCGAGCAGAGTAGCAAGCCGTAACGGGCGCGGCTGGCGGCTAGCCACTTAGCCGATTTTTTTCAACAAGTCAAGCCGCCGCCGAACCACTCGGCTTATTGGCGGCTTAATGCTTAGCCGATATTTTGTCTTTTAGTTTTTATACTTTTTGAATTATGTTTAATATTGTGTCTACTCAACTTGCTTATAGTTTTTATTTATATTACGGATTGAATATGATAGCGAGAGTCTCTGAAAAATAGTTGATTTTGCTTCCACATAGAGAGAAAATGTGTATATGAACGGTAAGTCCCGGTTCACACACTTCAACTTTTCTTGATCAACTCATAATTCAGTTATAAGAGAGACGGAGGATGACGTACAAATATCTCTTTTTTTCTTACAGCTGAATTGCAAGTTGATCAACATAAGTTGAAGTGTGTGAACCGGGACTAACGTAGCTGCGACAAAACTTACGTTCTCTACTGGAGTCCCTTCTTAAATCCATGCACGTTTACATAGACTTTTTGTTGCAGCAGTCAGGCGACTTTTTACAATTATTTGATCAAAGCTTTTTATTAGTTCATCCGTAGAAGTTTTGCAATAAAGTAAATAATTTTTAATTCAATCAGGAAGCTTAAATGAAATTTATGTATAGTCTAGTTTCTATGGTTTAACAAATTATTTAAGAAGTTATTTTTATTGGCATTTAGGACATCAATTACTGCAATATTCAAGCTATTGCAAAATAAATAATGCTACAACGTGGTGATTCAATAATTCGCGTACTTTTCTAGAAACAGACTGGGTTCAAAAATTTTTTTTATATGCTTAAACAAATCGGCGTTAAGCCGTTCAGCCGCCGCCGCCGAAAATATTTGTCTTTCAGCCGCCGCCGAAATTCTTTGGTCGGCTTGCTACTCTGCTGGCGAGGTATCAATCTGCTTAGTATAGTGAACAAAATAATCACCCATATAATAACCAAAAGAATCTATGTTACTATAACACTCAGAAGGCAACAAGCTGGCTTTTGTCCAAACAAATCATGTATTGATCATGTCAATACACTCTGAATAATAGTGAAACAGTCTGTAGAATGGCGTTCTCCTCTTTATATGATATTCATTGACTTCGAAAAAGCATTTGATACTCTTAATCATACACGCAAAGAAAAAATATGCTTGAGTTAACCATAATCAAACAGCAACAAACTATGATTGAATTATATGGTTGCAGTCAAATCATATTATTGTTAGTAGAAAAAAAACTTTAACAATATTATTATCTGAGTTAATTATAATATTATCTGAGTTAATTTTATTATTATCTGAGTTAATTATATTATAATCTTAGTATTGTAAATATGACAACACTATTGTTAGATGTGACTAAAATATAATTGAGACTCATCATACCATGTTCTAATATTATATTAATATTGTTAAATACGACCGCAGTATTATTTAATATAATAATACCATTTTGTTTTTAAATCATATATTTATTGTAGAAACAGCTGTGCGTTAAATTCGAAATAAAAATAAATTAATATTGTTGAAATAAATTGTATATATAGAAATGTATACTTACACAACATACAGCCATGTCTGTATAAAAAGATACACAAATGTTTATATATTTTTATTGATCTACCCTTTTGTTTATACTTTTTTTATGTGTTTATTTATTTAACACCAAACGTGCACTACCGATAGCTTACAAACGAAATACGGAACTGACAGATGTTTCTGAAAAAGATTTTTTTTTAAACTTTACATCGTATGGTTTTGGAAAACATTATATTGTTATTTACATTATATTATTTTTAAATAATAATACAAATTATGTTGTAGTCATAAATTTTTAACAAAAGTATATTGTTAAACTCTAACCATATCACACTTTTATATGGATGTGATACTGTAATTATTAAATTCAAACATTACTCTGTTTATAGTAACGAAATAAATGTTTAAAATAACAATAACTAGTTTTCGACGACCACACATTTGTTTCAGAGAACATATTATTGTTTTCTCAACCATTCTATAACCATATCTTTTCTTTGCGTGTAATGTCATTTGGAAATCACTGCAATGTAAAGGTATTCCACAAAAAAAATTCAACTCATTAAAAGCATCTACGTTAGTGCAAGTTATCGTATTCAGCACGAAGGCATACTAAGCAGAAAAATTAATGTTGGCACAGGACTTCGGCACTTCTATTTAAAATTGTGTTGGATATTGTCATGAGCCGTGCTATGTCGGGTAGTAGAGGTATTGGTTGGGCATTTCTAAATTGTTTAAATGATCTTGAATATGCGGATGACATTTGTCGTCTCTCTCACCGATACTCCGATATGAATATGCAATTGCATCGTCTTACGGAGCTGGCTCAGAACGCTGGTCTTAAGATTAATATTGGAAAAACTAAAGTGATGCGAATAAACACAGAAAACTTAAACAACTTTATAATTTATAACATGCCTCTGGAGGAGGTTAATTCGTTTTGCTACCTCGGAGCTGTCATCACAACATCAGGCGGTTCGGGTGCAGATATCGCCAATCGAATAAAGAAGGCGACTCAAGCCTATGGGCCAACTTAATGAGATATGGGACTCTTTATCTCTCTCTCTCTCTCGCCGTGTTAAGCTAAATATTTTCAACTCCAATGTCCGATCTACATTATTATACGGATGCGAAACATGAAATGCGGCCCTTTGTGATATGCGTGCACTGCAAGTTTTTATAAATAAATCCCTTAAAAGAATCCTACGAATTTTTTGACCAAAATACATATTAAACGATTGACTATGGCATCAAACGATCTAGTCCCCTATAATTACTGAAATACAAAGGCAAAAATGGAAATGGTTTGGTCACACCATACGAAAACCGGTCACAGATATTGCTAGAACAGCGATTGGGTGGAATCCTCAAGGCAGTCGTAGAAGAGGACGTACAGCTCACACATGGCGAAGACAAATTGAAACTGTCAAAAATGCAAGCTAGCTGGAATGAAGTAAAAAACATCGCTATGGACAGATCCAGATGGAAAGACTTTGTTGAGGCCCTATGCTTCTTATAGGAACGACGGGAACATATTTATATATAAATAATATTTTATACGTTTAAATGTATTGTAAATACGCACGCTGCAGCGTGTTTTGTCGTGTCGTGTTTTCATATAAACGGCGGCCAAAAATAGAAGGAGTTATCGTAGAAGAATGAAAATTGGTACACATTACTATTATAAGTAGGAAAGGAAAAAAACGAAGTTTTGAAAAAATCGGCCCAAGGACTCGCCCACCTCCCATATATCCTGAAATGAAAAAAACTTATATTTTCCAAAATTGTTGTTGGAATTGAACTAAATTTGGCTCGATTTGTCTCTAATATATTACTGATAATTGTGGTGAGTTATATGCCATTATCTCAAAGGACACGCCCACCTCTCATATATCCTGTAATGAAAAAACCTTATATTTTCCAAAGTTGTTTCTGGAATTGAACAAAACTTGGCTCGATTGGTCTCTGATATATTCCGGATAACTTTGATAAATTTTATGAAATTATCTCAAAGGACACGCCCACCACCCTTATATCCTTGATACGTAAAAGATGCAATTTGTCCACGAAAATTGTCAATACCTCTTTCACATTTTTTTAACTTTTTCAATAAGTTTCCTATTTTTATCTGTTCCGATCCGATAAGATTGAAATTTTGCATGTAAATATATTTAGTAAAAAATTATTTTAATTTGTAAATTGTGATCATATAAGAGCAAAATTTTACAAAAATTATTAATTCAGTGAAAAGAAATTTAAAAACATGAATTTTATTTATTTAACATAACATATTCAATATACATACACACATAAAATATATACATAGTAGGTATTACAGGCAATCAAAATATATTTACAACTATACCAGATTCGCTGTTTTTATGCTCTGAAATCTTTCTTTTGTAACTAAATACTCTTTCAGATCATTTATATCACTTTTCCTTAAAAGTATTTTCTGACTATGCATCGAAATTGATGGCTCTGACTGCAGAATAAGATAATTTAGTAGGTCTCCCATGGAGGCAATCCTACTTCTTTTTCTCGTATGTTTCAATCTTGCATTTCTTATAATTTTATGACTTGTCTCTATTGCTTCTTCTGATAACATTCCAATGGGAATAGTGGAATATTTAATAAAATCTATACCATGAACTAGAATTTTATGCACAGTTGCAGGCATATAATACCAAGGATATAATTTGAAATATAAAAGTGCTGTATCTTTTAAAAGCTTTTCAAAATTTGATGTATGTATATAATGACCACTTGAAAGTGTTCTTAAAATAATAGAAAAATTTTTTATTAAGCTTACATCTACATTAGTAATCTGAGCTGAAAGTTCGACATTGGAAAAGAAGCGCCTTGCAGTATTGCCATCATTCGTTGTGCCATACCCCGTCTTAACCTTATCAACTATAAGACCCATTTCAGACTTAAATTTTGCTTGAATACTTCTCTTTTGCTCAGCAACCTGATCTTTATCTTCTTTTCCTACCACTCTCCATTTCTTTATAGGCTGTTTGTAAGAAATATGCAAAATGCATTCAAAAAATTTGATCCATGCATGTAATGTCGACAATCCGTACTGATAGCACTGCTCATTCACAGGCCTTTCGAAAATCGATAAGCTGTTCATTTCAGATGGCTTAGCTCCACATAAAGCACAAGTTGAACTACTACTGTTTCCACTTAATACATTTAAAACTGCACCATCTATCATTGTCAACTGCATTTTATAGTGAACGTTAAGATTTTTGTTTTTTGAAATGTAATTATATGTATCTAGGCCTTCAATTTCTGTATTTATGCTATCCCTTACTGATTGTATTACACTTGGATTCTCTTTTGTAAAAATAATTTTAAGTGGTCTACATAAACTCCAAGATGAATGTCTATCATTTTCCCAAACTATTTGGTCATCTGCCCAATCCAACAAGCGTAAAGGAACGAAGGAAGTTACAAACATAAATTCATCACTAGCTTCCTCATCTTGAAAATTTTGCCATCAAATCCCCACTTGCATTCCAGGACAATATCATTGTTGGTATCAATATCATTAACATCTAAAATGCTTCTTACGGTTTTATCCAAAATCTTCTGTAAGGGTACCTCTGCAGAAGATTCTGTTAATTGAATGTCATCAGGCAAAATCTTTTTTTTAGACTCTGCAATCATATAGTATGATGGAAAGCAATCTTTGTGAATAGAATTTACTACTTTCCTCATCATATTGTACTGCCTCATAGATAAATCCATATCAATGTATAATGCTATAGCACTTTCAACAGAAATATTTTCATTAGTATTTGAACCTGTTAACCTTTCTGCGGCTTTTTTAAGAGCTTCAGATGAAGTAGAAGCGACAAGTTCCTCCACTCGCCTCCTTTTTGTTCGCATTGAACCCTCTTCATAAGAAACATTCGGTCGGCCTTTACGACTTGTACTTGATTCCTAATATAGTATAAAATAATTAAGTTTTCTTGCAATACCAAAACTTTACACGGATACTTACATTACAAATGATTTCACAAAATAGTTCGCTATCTAGCCAGTCACTCAACTCAGTTTCAAATCTGTCTCTAATGCGATGATATTTAGACCAATTGTTAGAGAATTTTAATAGAGTAAGCTTTATTTTCTGTTGTTCACTTTCTAATAATACTCGTTTAAAATGCTTTTCGACAAAATCTTTAACATGATGCGTAACATCGCATGGTCTGTTTTGCTTTATCTCTAGCCACAATTGAAAAATAGTGCGAATCCGCAATGAGGTTGACACTGAAAAACAATCATAAAAGAAATTCGTGCAAAATCGAGCAGCTGAATTTTAAATATATTAAAATACATACTTGTAGCTACAAAATACCAAAAAATTGGAAAAGTGTTATCTCTACTTTCTTTTAAATTCTCTATGAAAGTTCGCTGTTGCTGAAAAATCTTGACAATGTCTCACTACTATCTTTTCCTAACGGGATCTGACATATGATCAATATTTGTAAACAAAAACATGTTGTAATTATAACTAGAAGCATCACTTACCACCCTGTTAAAAATTTTGGTGGCCGTTACATTCAAATGCTTAAATTTTTAGTATTATAAATGAACATGAAATTTGGGATTTTCCCATAAATTTCGTATGCTGTACACAAACCTTGACTTTGAACCACTATAACTTTAAAATTTGTAAACATTTTAATAAGATATTTTAGATATCATCTAACCAGAGTGTTAAAAAAAATATAATAATCCAAAAACGTTCAAATTCTAACATTGACCTTAACCATTTTTGGCCAGCCTCGTGCTGCTTAAACAACGCTTGACGCCCTAATTAAGGTTTTACCTAAATATGGTTTTAACGACTGAATTTTTGTATAAAAGTTTATATATAAGAAGTTCTCAAACGCTTACAAATACTCGCCCTAGACTAAAGCTTAAAAAATATTTTTTTTAAGTCTAGTTTTTTATTCATATTTATACAATTCTTAATAAAATTTTGTGTGCTTATATAAAATTATAGAGAAGTACTGAGTACCCAAATTTTAATAATTCAGCAAAACACATATATTTTTTTTTAATTTAAAAAAATTATTTGTTATTGTTTTAACATGTCTATATGTATTTCATTGCTGCTAAGTAAGCAACACTTATGTAGACTTCAATCACAATTCCAAAAATCTTACAAAACTTTCAATAAAGTATTGAGGATTACAAAACTGAAATCATAGTAGGCTCAGAAACTCTTTCAAAAACAACAAATAATGAACTCTAATGAAATGTTGCTTAGCAGCAACGAAATGTATGTAGACATGCTGAGCCAACAACAAATAAATTTTTCAAATTTGTATTCATTTAATTAAAAAAAAATTAAAATAAATATTTTTTTATTACAAATACATTGCAATTGATTGTTTTGGGATAAAGCTAGTTGCTATGAGACTTCTGCTGGTACTGGTGCAGACAATAAGGGCACTTTTACTCAAAAACTACTTAGAACAACGAGAGATATTTGCTCAATTCACAACCTATTGTTGGAGTCGTACTTCGCCCATGAAATGCTGGTAATTTCAATAAAATATTGTTTATAAACAAATGTTTACATAGAAATGACCAACAACGTTTGTACGAAATACGACTCCTACAAAAGTGAGCAAGTATGTTGAACATTTGTTAACGCAATAATAATCCAAAATTATTATTTTACTTATTTAGTAAATATTTTTTTATTAAAAATACATAGAAATTATAATCAGGGTTTAGCTGGATACTCAATAATAAATTTTAATATAAATTTAATAAAATATATTTAACGGAATAAGTAAAATAATAATTTGGGATTATTAGTGCGTTAACGAATGTGAAATATTCCTACCATGCCTGCACTAAATGAAATGCTAAGCCACTGAAGTACTCTAAAGTCTCTGGAAACTGTTCATAATCTTGATGAAAAACAGCTGGGATTTGGGAAATTTTACTGAAAATTAATCTCATACCATATTTAATATTATCTTCTATTATCTTTAAGAAAAAGTATAATAAAGGGTGTCCCAACAAGAACGCAAGATTTAAATTTGGCGCCATTCGAAGTGTCATTGTTTGACATTTGAACAATTGTTATTGTTTGCTAGTAGAAGGTACGAGATTAGTAAAAATGGAGCGCTACACGAATGAACAACGCATTCTCATAGTGAAATTGTTTTGCCAAAATGATGAAAGTTTTGCGGCTACAGTTCGCAAATTTGCGATCAATTTGGGTCCACAATAAGCTCCAAAAGAGTCAACTGTAAAGAGAGTAATGGATAAATTTGCCGAAACTGGGTCTGTTAGTGATGTAAAGACAACAACGCGCCTTCGACCAGGTCGATCGGCCAAAAATGTCGCAGCTGTACGTGATGATGTCGCTCAAACGCAGGTCAAGCGCAAACAGTCAATGATGTTCGGTATCGTGAAATGATAACCACTTTTTTCGTGCCTAGAATTGAAGAAATGAATGTGGAAGGCATGTGGTTTCAACAAGACGGCCCCACATGTCATACAGCCAGAGAAACAATTCAATTGCTACATCAGTCATTTCCCGGTCGTGTTATTTCGCGTTTTGGAGACCAGAATTGGCCGCCTAGATCGTGCGATTTAACACCATTAGACTTTTTTCTTTGCGGTTTTTTGAAGTCGATGGTTTACGCGAATAAGCCGACGACGACTCAAGCCTTAAAAGAGGATATTGGACGCTGCATTAATGAAATACCGCAGCATTTATGCAATACGGCCATTGAAAATTTCATTAAAAGATCACGTGTGTACCAGCAAAGTCGCGGCGGCCATCTGGCCGATTTGTTGTTCCACACATAATCAAGAGCTTATATAAACTAATACAACTTAAACTTCTGAATTACACACAAATATTCAGAACTGGTTACCACTACGCCTTCCTCGCTGTAGTTTTCGCACGACTCTTAGCTGGCTGCGCATGTATTCACGTGACACCTCTTTGACTGCTGCTCGTCACTTACGAGATTCACTCTGCCGTCACTCACAGTTGATATACCAATACCTCTCTGTCTGCTGCTTGTCACACACGGCACTCACTCTGCCGACACTCACAGTTGATACACCAATAAAGACTCACTGGCCTTACTTACACCCTTACACACGTCTATTCGCTGCGCTGTTCCCTTTACTCCAGTCGACACGATAGACTGCACACTAATCTCAATTCCACGACAGACTTTGCTGTCACTATAGACTGTCCTATAGTTTCTCCTTTACTCCAACTCACGTGTAAAGCACAGACTGCTCTTAACTGTCAACTCACCACTGTATCGCAGACTATTATTAATTCACAACTTAATTATCAACTGACTTGTTCACTCGCAACTGATTGACTTGTTCGCAACTGCAACTCGTTCACAACACAACTATAACAACTGACTCGCAACTAACTAACTTATTGGCTGCGTCACCTCTTTTTATATTCCACACAAATACCACTAGAAGTTTCAAGCAATGTCTAGACGATCATTATCATCTTATATGCTGCCTAATTAAGTTCATGTGGTGTATATGCATACGTGTGTACATCATTAACTAAGCAATACAAGGTGGTTGTTTATCTTTTGCTTTTTGTTTGAATTAGCATGTATGTATGTGTGTAAATATGTGAATCTTCTTAATAAGCAGACGCTTTTTGTTGTTGTTGCTTTTGCTTGTTTACGTTTAATGCTGCACATGCTTATTTAGTTGTTGGCTACTATTCTAGACTATTCTTTGCTTTGACCCTGTAGGAATATTTTCGCGTAACACTTACATTAACCCTGTTGGAATATTTTTGTGTAATGTTGCTTAACCTTGTCGACGGCCATTTTCGTAACAATATGAACATTTAAATGAAAATAGCTTAGATTATTTAGGTTGTTCTGTTTAAGGCAAGTTTGTACGAATAACTAAAATTTAAGTATCTGTTTTTTATGTGAAAATAACAGCTATTTATTTGACGTTATTGAGGGAAGTTTCACGGACAAAAAACTGATATTATAGGGCCTAAGTTAGAGTAATCATTTTTTAAACAAAGTAGAGTAAATTTTCTCCCCTATACAAAGTATATATTAATTATCCCATATGGAAACAACTACAATAATGAGGATCTCTAAAATAATTGTAAGGCTTTCTATGAAGACAATGTGTGTAGTCGAACAGAAAACTGACAATTTTTCTATCAGACAAAACAATTTCAACTTCTATATCAAAAAGGTTAATTTAAAGTTTTTCGGCAATAATTTTGATTCATATGTGTTTCAACTTTATTTCATGTTGATTTAACATTTTCGTACTGTTAAATCAAATGAAGAATCATGTTGAATCAAAGAAATTTCAAGTTGGAATAAGCTAAATTCGATACTGAAATAACACAAAGAAACAAGTTAAATTAAAGTTCTAGCAAGTTGAAACAATATGAATTTAATTTAATCTAGTCATTAATAGTCTTGCGCCAACATATTTGAAGTTCTTTATATTTCCTTCATATTTCCTTCTTTACCAAATGTTTTTACTTATGCTATGAGCTCTCAAAATCTTTTGAATAAAAAGAGCTTCACGATATTGAGTTACAAAGGCTTAAGGTATGTTTTAATTGTTGAATTAATTTTTAAAATTTTTATATTTGAAAATTCTTTATTCTGGGAGGCTCAACTTCCCTTTCAATCACTGTACATCTGTATGTATTTATGCAGACATATGTTTAGCCTACTACCTTTCCTTATCATAAATTCGTTTAGACACAAACACATCTACTACAACTCACATTATAGTGTTTTCACACTGAAAATTAAAACCTGGTTTGAACGTTAAAACCATAAACAGCTGATTTTGCTTTCACACTGCAAGTTTGTTAAATTCAGTTTTTAACTTACAGGCTGTCTAATGACTTTGCTCAAAATAAAATAAATCTCCTGCCGAAATACGTGTATTTGTTGCTGCATTTTTTCTGATTTTTAATAACACTTGTTGGACATACTGTTCAACTGCTTTTGTTTGGATGAAAAACTGAGATATTTCACAATGTGCTCTAAAATGGAAATTATTTTATATTTTGTAAATAAAATTTTTTTAAATTATGGAACTTCTTATACAGAATGAAGAAGTGCTTGGAAATATTGTTAATAATATAAAAATTCACGAATACATTTTAAGATAAACCTTTTTTAAAAGCAGATGAATGTCAGTCATATTGTCTATTTTCACTTTCCACAGTTCAATTTAAAATATTTTCGTCATTTTCCTTCCAAAAAACTCTTTTTTTCCATAACTTTTTTATTATTGTTGCTGCTGCATTAATTTTTAAGTTGAAAATTTTTCAGGCGCCATCTATTGTTATTCACTGGCATACCATTACCAGCTGCTGTCGGTCATTTCAACTTGGCAGCACTGAATTTATCACAGAGAAGACAATGTTGCATTTCATAAAACCAACTTAAAACCAATTCAAAAATGGTTTTAATTTGGTTTTAACAAAAAACATTTGTATGGTAAAACCAGGTTTTATCAGTTGGTTTTAACGTTAAAATCAACTTTTATTAAAACCATGTCAGTGTGAAAACACTATTAGATTAATCTCTCAAAGGGTCAAACTAGTCCCACTGTGATAATCTCTTAATTGTTCTTTGTTTTCCTTTCAGAATTTTGATGTACTAAGCAGTTTTGATTTAAAATAAAAAGTAAACAAACAAAAAATTGATAATGTCTCAAGCTGACAGCGGGTTTCCTGACATGTGCTGTTATATTCTCACATCAGATGATTATTCGTAATATGCAATCTCATATTGCTCCTTTCTTGCCATATAGACATATCTAAGAAAATGCTTTTTTGGAGTTAATAATGCAGAAAAAACTATTATATCATATTTAGTAAAGGAGCGATATATTTTCGTTTACTATGGCACTCAAAGATAATCATCACTGGAAAAAATTAAAAGTATATTACTTTTCGTTTAGCTGAAAAGCAAATTCAGCAAAATTCTTCCATGATAACACAACATTTCCAATAACTATTTTTTTTCCCAACCCAAGAGTTGTTATAAAAGATGCAGTCAGCTTAATCCAACTTAGTCAATCATATTCGAAGTCTTGGACACTCAAAATGTCTCTTAAAGTATATAAAACAATTGAAAGCATTATATTTATTGCATTTTGCATATTAAATGTTACATCAAAAGCATTCGGTGTTTGTAGGCTTCATATTTCTGAAGATATTTCCTTACGGCCCAATTTTTTATTAACTGTCGGCACACGAAAAGTTAATTTAATATTGGATAAAGATCAAAATGATTTAACGATTTTCGAAAATCAAGCAATTGAAGCCCATTGCGACACCAAATTTGAAAGGTTAGTATGTAGGACAGCATGGAGTATTGATCTGAAACTTTGTTAAGAGTGAAAAAATAAATGTGATACTAGTTATGTATTTTAATTGAAAGGTAATGAGATTTTGATCAAAGAATAATTCCTTAATCGGGTCCAGTTTTTTTTTTAATATTTATCATAGAATGAAATCTTTTTATTAATATATGTGAATTCTTTTTTATCAAAAAGAGGAAAGAAGAATATATAAAATTTAATTGATTTTTTTATTTTAGTCCATCCACACCAAAAAATATAATAACAATAGTATGCGATGATAATAGTTACTTACAATTTGAAAATGGCTACATTTATGGTAGACGTTCTGATGGTACAGTAAAGTGTTCACCGCAAAAATGGAATTTATACGAGACACTACACAATTTCTATTGGTGTCCTTCGAATACGACGTCATATCTTTTAGCTAGACCCATACATGGAGAAACGGCGGAATACCAGTACTTGGGTGGTGTTTGTTACGACATACAACGTCTGTCTTTTAAATCATTGTACTACACGTTAACACCTAAAAATTCACGGCATTTGGTAAATATAATACATATGTACATATCAAAAAATTATTTTTATTGAATTATTTTTTCCCCATTTCCAAAAACCAGGATTTGTGTTATTTTTAAGAGGTTTAGAAGATTTAAATGAGGAATGTTCTTAAACTAAAATCAAATGACTAGAATATATGTATAATAGACGTTTACACAGGAATGCCGACTTTTTGTCGCATGCGACACCAAATATATATGCTGTTTTTTTTTTTTCAAAGAAACGAAAAGTTTTTCTAATTCTTGATATATTTGTGTAGGCTGTCAGGAATTCTTTAGTAGGTAAAATTACAAGACAAATTGAGCCAAATTGGTTGTTGTCGCACGTGAGAAAAAAATACACTTTTCCGTCTAAATGACCATATATAAAATCGTTTTATGTGTTTCTTAGTAACAAATGATATGTGAAACTATAAAAGTTATGGAGCTGGAATTGTCAACACAAGTTCGGGTCAATACCCGGTACACAACTTTTTGGAGTAATTTGTATTTACAAAAAAATTAAATAATTGAGGATAAGACAAAGTTTGCCAGGCTCAGCTATAATTTAGAGACATACATAATTATCGATGTTAAATTTCTAGCTTTATTACAGAAAAACCTTTAAGTAACATTGGTTGGTATGAATTCGAGAAAGTATTAGCTTTATAGTCTACTAGCTTTTATCCGCTCGCGTTGATCTCTTTAAAAAAATATATAAAACCCGGTTTTAGAACTGGTTAAACAATCAAACTCGAAACGAAAAGTGCCCAAAACCAGCCAAAAAAAATTCCTACCATATATAAAAACCGGTTCCGAAGCGGATAAAAAGTATTTTATGGTTGACTTGGAAAGAGTAGCTTTCCATTGGTGAATGAATTATCAAAATCATTTTAGCGGTTTGGGCGTGAAAGCGTAGCAAATAAACAAACTCACTTTCACATTTATAATATTAGTAAGGATAATTTCTAGTATTTTTTGTTATAAAACTAATTTTTAAGTAAAAAGCAAATACTTTTTTATTCATACTACACACAGAAAAATTTCAACTTAAAATCTACATAAACAAGGTTCATTTAACCTTTTTCGGCAATAATTTTGCTTCATATGCGTTTCGTGTTATTCTTACATGACATACAGTCATTTTTAAAAAAAGTTTCACTTTTGAAAAAACTTTATTTCATGTTAATTTAACATTCCCATACTGTTAAGTCAAAATGAAGAATCATGCTGAATCAAAGTTATTTCAAGTTAGAACAAGGTAAAGAACCATGTTTAATCAACGCTATTTCAAGATTGAAACAACATGAATTGAATTTAACTAGGATCGCCCGGTGGTCTAAATTAGACCACTTGTCTTTATTTAATATGAACATGTGTATTCATGTGTACATTTGTCTGTTTGCATGTATAAAACAAAAATAAAACATAAATTTGTTTTTACTTTCAAGCAAATTCAAATCGCTTTTTTATCACTTTTATGCTGATAATTTTAAAAAACTATTTATATTGTGCACATCTGCACAAAAATATCTTTTAAATCATATATATTTAAGCAATACTACTTGACGATAAGATACTTAAAAGTGTACGACAAAAAAATTTGTGCCGTATTTATATATAAGAAGATGTAGTCATGGTATTTTATTAATTATTTAACTTATGTGTGTTAATTGGAACAGGCATAAGAAAAATGTCTGCATGTACATATATAATTGGCTTCCCCGGCCAAGATTTGAATTCGGAACTTATCACGTGGTAGTCAACGCTTTTACCGCTGCAGCCACAACAATCGTAAATACTATTTAGATACGTGCTAAATATAAGCCATCATGATTTAAGCTTTAATTCAACTTGATTTAATATGATTTGAAATAAAAATTTTGCCGCGGTGATTTTACTTCGGTATTTTTTTCTATGTATATTCCCAATCGATTATTTTGAACCCAAAATAAGTATATGAGGCTAAAATTTATCTGAACAGACATAACACATCATTGCTCAAACACATGAAATCTGATGATGATCGTGTAGTTTCTTTCCAAAATGGCATGTGGTTCATAATAAAATATTTTGTCACAGAAAAAAAAATGTTCTCAAATAATCACATTTAATGAAAAAAAAAATACAAATAATTAATTCAAAAAATTTTACTTTTATCTAAAAACATATTAGATTTAATTAAAAATATAATTGGGGCTATGAAACTTTTGTTTAAAAAATTTAATTTTTTTGTTGTTTAAAATTTTTAATTGATTTATCGTTTTTTCCATTACAATTTTTAGTTATTTATTTTTCAATAACTTAATTTAAATTAAAAAAAAATAAAAGAAAATAATAATTAAAAAAATAAAAACAAAAAAATTAATTAAAAAACTATTAATTTTAAATTAAAAGTTAAAAAGTGAGTCAATTAAACTTTTGCTTAAAAAATTAAACTAACAAAACAGTTCAATTGAAACACATAAATATTTAATTGATTTTCTGTTTTTGGAATGAAGAAGTATTTCTCTCTGTGTTGATGGGATTGCAGGATCCGGTGGACTCAAGTTTATTCACCACACTGCGAGTACAGCTTTAAGTTGGCTTATTAAGTCTAGGACCGAGTTTATATCTGTGTGCCATGTGCGAAAAATAAGCATAACCACTAATTACCAATGAAAAACTGTTTAATTTAGACACGTATTTATTAAGTATACGATATAGAATCCAACATGATTGGAAACTGATTAAATCAATAAATACATGCCTGAATCAATCAGTTTTTCATTAGAAATCAATGGTTACGCTTTTTTTGGGCACATGGCACACAGATGTAAACCCGGCCTGACGTAAGGAATACACATCATGGTTATAGATATATAAATTAAAGCTTATCATATTTACATTAATTATTTATTTATTAATCAATTATTTTTGCAGCATCCAAGTGCCTTAAGCGACTCCTATGCCCCCAGTTTGGAATTAAAATACCTTAAAGAAACCTTTAGTTACAAAAGGTAATTTTTCAATAACAATTTTCTTTAAAAATTTTATAACATATAATAGTATTTTTATTTAATAATATCTTAGTGTTATAAAAACTGATTACGACAGTGAAGATGTTCAAAATTGGCTGAATTTCACCCAATATAACTACAGTTCGATTATACAAAATACCCTCGTATTAAATGAATTCAGTAGCGATCAATTGGGCTCCATACTTGATTTGGCCTGGTGGCCCAGTTTACGTTTGGGCAATTGGAAACGTTATGAGGAGGCTTTGACAAGGCAAGTCGAAAGTCAACATGAATCCTATAATATAATGGCGGGTGTTTCGGCAGTTGCTGCAGTTCCCATAATTGAAACCTGTCAAACCAATTATACATTAAAGGAATTAATAGACTACAAATACAATGAAATTCCCATGTATATTTGGAATTATTTAAGGTCAGCTAAAAATAGTTCTGATGAAATTGTGGTAATAGCTTTCAATTCGCCATTCTATGAGGTTGGTCATACATATTTAACATAATTAATCATTTATTAAAATCGTATGTATGTATTTTGTTTGCAATAATTTCAGTTTTATGGGGAACAAGATGTTATCTTTTGCCCAGATAAATGTCAAGAAATTCCTTGGTTGAAAAAAGTCAGCTCAACATTTCGCTATAGTCCACTGGGTATAATATTCTGCTGCAGCAGCGAAGATGTTAAGGCATCAAAGCGTTTGGATTGCTTTCCGGATGTTGATATAAATGGAAAACAACAAGATGCTGCTACTATGAAACCCTCAAATTAAGTCTGAGAATTCGCATTAAATATTTTTAAAACTTGTTTTACAAATCGAAGACATTTCAATGCAGCTCAAATGAAAATATTTGGAATTTTTTTACGGCATTTTGACTCCAAGACTTTGGTTTCTTGTCCATTGTATTTTACTTTTACTTTGTTTTATTTTAAATGAAAATTGTAATTGATTTGTTGAATAAAAAAGAAATTTTAATTGCAATTATGATATATTGGTTTTTATATCATAAGGGGAATTTTTTATTAAATTTCTTAGCCGATTTTGCCCTTTTTTTATTTTGTCTGCAATATCACCCCTTTTCCACATGCAAAGTTTAGTTTGCAAAGTCTTAATTCAGCTGGGAGAAAGACAGACTTTGCAAAGTAAACTTTACGTGTGGAAAAGGGGTATATTCGGTCATGTCACAGAGTTCAATTCCGTTTGGAAACGGAATTCTATCCCGCTCATTTTTATAGGAGATGGTCTCTAAAAACCAAAACTAAAATAAGGAAATATATCAGGTGTGTCCAGGCTGTTGGGGCGCTGGCATGTTAGGGTATACTCCGGCTATGGCTCGACATTTTTAGTGGATTCAATTCCGTTTCCGAACGGAATTGAACTATGTGGCATGGACGATTTTCGGTAGTTAAGTGTTGTTATGTGGCCAGAGAAATCACAAGTCTACTTTCATTGTTGTTCATAATAAAGCAAAGAAATCCTTAAATTTTAAAATCCCTAATAATCAAAATCACTTCCATAGCGAATATTATTCTAAGGTTTTCATAAATTAAACATTTTTTTTTCTATTAAAAGTGTCATTGAGCCCCCATGGATTTTATAACACAATAAAGGTGTGTAATACTTAAATAATATTTGAAGAACTCAATGAGAAAAATTAGCAGCAATTTCAACAAAAAAAATTAGACACTTTAAGGCAAAATTAAGGCTCAGTTAGCCGACTGTAATGTAACGTAACTGCAACAGTAAGAAACAGCTGATCGATTTTGTTAGGTGAAAAGTAATGAAAATGGTTATAGAAATGAAATGTAATGTAAGCTAATTTTCATATAAAAATATCAATCAGCTGTTTTCTACGTTACAGTTACATTACATTACAGTCGGGTAAAGGCTCAAAGCTCGGTTAGCCGACTGTAATGTAAAGTAACTGCAACAGTAGTAAACAGCTGGTCGATATTGGTATGTGAAAAGTAATGAAAATGATTATAGAGATGTAATGTAACGTAACCTACTTTTCATATAAAAATATCAATCAGCTGTTTTCTACGTTACAGTTACATTACATTACAGTCGGCTAACTGAGCCTTGAGCCTTTAACCGACTGTAAATGTAGAACTGTAAATGTAAATGTATCAGCTGATCGAATCTATGCAAACGCTTATTTGGCTGAAATGGTACGTAAATGTAACGTCTGAACCTGCAGAAAATAGAATTTCATGACGACGTTCTGTGACATTTGTAGACAGTGATGGGATGTATGTATATTGAAAGAGAGTGTGGCACAATAGCCCTGATTTGGTACTTTTGTTTCTTTTAATAATTTAAGCTTTTGAGTGGTTAATTTATATACGTACATGGTATATTTAATAAATTTAGTTTTCTAAAAAAGTGTTTTTTTATAAAATCTAACCAGAGTTTGCCAATCGTATTTGTTTATTTTTTGTTAATATACATACATACACATATGTATATGTACATACATATGTATGAATTTGTAAAATATACATAAATATTTATGTGCGTACAAACATACATTCAAGCGTACAAAAAACTATTTTTATTTAAAAATAATACCAATAAAAATAAAAATAAGTACGTATAATCATAATAATTATAATGATAATAAAAATATAAATATTTTTTATAATTATAATACGTTGTAATGTAAATATGTACATATATACGGGTATGAAGCTTAAATTGTAATTTCACTAAATGTCAAAGTCATTACAATGTTTGTAAGAATAAAATAATGATTTGATACCATATAATTAATTTGGTACTTTTTCCATGCAATCAAAAATAATGTGAACATGTTAAACTCTCATCAATGTTTCAAACAGCTGTTTTCCATTTTATATGATTTTTTTATACTGATTAAACACCCAGCAAACAAAAAGTCCTGTATATGTACATGTGTATGTATTTTTGTTACAAAATATTTGAAAAATTTGAAGTTTAAAATAAATGCAGAAAATAGGGATTTGATGAAATCATGATACAGATACTTTTATTTAGTGCATACTACTATCACATACCCGTCGCTGTACACCAAGAAATCTTCGGAGATCGCGAAAATCGCAAAAAGTTGTGGCTTATCCAGTTATTGCATGAAATTTATTCATATTTTTTTTTAATATCAAAAGTTTTGTTATTTTGGTTGAAATAAAGTGGCATATCGTGTTTTTGCAATTTAAAATTTATTATTTCATCCATCGTTTTGTAATACTGCCTTTGTAATTGCTGTGGCTTATCGAGTTTTGGGACAAATAATTCTGAATAAAATCAAAATATATAAAGTGACACTTGCGGCTAAGGCGGAAATTAAACGGAATATAGTTACAATATTTTAAGAGGACGTTCCGATGCTGTAAAGTAATTGAATGGACTGATAAAACCACTTTCTGAAATCGTGTGGCTTATCCTGTTTTTACAATAAGCCCTTCATATGTATATTGTTTGTAAATAAAACTAAATTATTATGAGTAGGAAAAGGATAAAAGGAGAAAGTAAAGATTTTATTGAGGTGCTACTGCAAGCATACACATTCTGGGAAATTAAAAAGCTAAATACTTCGTCTTTCCGATGAAGTTGCTCAAAATCTGTTCTGGTAATGTACAATGACAAATATTACGTTTAAAAATTTTTTAAACGCACTAATAATTAAAAATTAATATTTTACTTAAGTAAAATATTTTTTTATTAAAAATACATTGAAATTGATACATTGAATTGAGGAGTTAAGCTGGATCCTATGCGCATTTCACTGTTGCTAATGCAGATCATCAGGGAACCTTTACACAAAGATTCTTAGAACAACTAGAGTTATTATGTTATAAACTTTCATTTAAACAAATGAGAAGCTTAAAACAAATAACAAAGTTGAAACAAGAACTCAATAATCAACATGTTTTTTATTTTCTTTACCATTACTACATTGGCCGACTTTTTTTCAGCTTCAAATTGTATTTGTAAGAGTATGTAAAAAGAAAATAAATGTAAATAACAACAACAGCTATTTAAGAATAGAGTGTTGCCACACAAGTATTTTTTTGACCGGGTGCAGTCAAGTTAATAATTAGTGTTTTTTTTATGGGAATTGTTACAATTTAAGTTTAAAAATTTTTTAAACGCACTAATAATCCCAAATTAGTATTTTACTTAAGTAAAATATTTTTTTATTAAAAATACATTGAAATTGATTATTGAGGGGTTTAGCTGGATCCTATGCGCATTTCACTGTT
Organism: Tachina grossa; assembly: GCA_949987645.1. Classification (NCBI taxonomy): domain Eukaryota; kingdom Metazoa; phylum Arthropoda; class Insecta; order Diptera; family Tachinidae; genus Tachina; species Tachina grossa. Next base: position 37,311,715 of record OX465275.1, read on the forward strand.
ACTGATGCAGATCATCAGGGAACCTTTACACAAAGATTCTTAGAACAACTAGAGTTATTATGTTATAAACTTTCATTTAAACAAATGAGAAGCTTAAAACAAATAACAAAGTTGAAACAAGAACTCAATAATCAACATGTTTTTTATTTTCTTTACCATTACTACATTGGCCGACTTTTTTTCAGCTTCAAATTGTATTTGTAAGAGTATGTAAAAAGAAAATAAATGTAAATAACAACAACAGCTATTTAAGAATAGAGTGTTGCCACACAAGTATTTTTTTGACCGGGTGCAGTCAAGTTAATAATTAGTGTTTTTTTATGGGAATTGTTACAATTTAAGTTTAAAAATTTTTTTAACGCACTAATAATCCCAAATTAGTATTTTACTTAAGTAAAATATTTTTTTATTAAAAATACATTGAAATTGATAATTGAGGGGTTTAGCTGGATCCTATGCGCATTTCACTGTTGCTAATGCAGATCATCAGGAACCTTTACCCAAATACAAATATTACGGTTGATCGTTACAGCTGCTATTAAAATTATTATAATTGAGTTCATTTAAATAAATAATAATAATAATTTTCAAAACCTCTAGGCGCATTTTCGTTCTAAAAGGTGTTATTTCAAAAACTCAATTAGTTTTTTCCAACAGGCTAAATCGTGCCATCAAAAAAAAGTAAATTAAAATAGTTTCAGCGAAATTATTAAAAAATCTTGGATTTATTAAAACTACTATTTTATATATTATTTACTTATAAGTTCTAATACATACATATATACTCGTGTGTATGTCCGTATACATATTAATGTAAATTTCAATCAAAATGAATTTCATGAATTTAAATATTATACATATGTACATATATGAACTTTCGCGTTTGACTTCAAATAACTCGCAATTTAAAACCAAAAATGCGTGTTTGCTGGGCACAATGCAATTAGTATGTATGTGTGTGTGCACAAAGAAGTTTTTTTTTTGTGTCGAAAACACATGACACGTTTTTAAGTATTCTATAAGCGCTCAAACGTTTACATTTACATTTATCTTACATCTGCGATTTCTACAGTCGGGTAACGGAGCCTTTAAGGCTCAGTCGGGTAACGAAGCCTTTAAAGCTCAGTTAGCCGACTGTAATGTAATGTAAGTGTAACGTAGAAAACAGCTGATTGATATTTTTATATGAAAATTAGGTTACGTTACATTACATCTCTATAACCATTTTCATTACTTTTCACATAACAAAATCGATCAGCTGTTTCTTACTGTTGCAGTTACTTTACATTACAGTCGGCTAACTGAGCCTTTAGCCTGTTTTCATGTCATCCCTCATGTGCAAAAAGTTGTCGGCATTCAGCTCGAAAGAAATCCAGTTAAATCTTGCAGTTTTAACAAATTTAAAACAGAAACAGAACTACAACCTCAACAACAACAACAAAATAGAAATATTGAAATTAATGTTTGCTAAACATTGAGACAAATTTGCTTAAAGTAACGGCTGCTTCTAATCTGTAGCTGTTGCTGCTCTTCTGCTGCTGCTGCGTTGTTTGCTGTGCATAAATTTTTGAGCAACTTTTTCTTCAGACGTATAGACTACATTTACAAAAGTAATGCAGCCACTGTGTTTCAGTGCATTCGAAGACATCGGCGCGGTTAAACACTGTCGGCTTAATTTAATATAAGGAAAAAAATTAATAAAATAAAACTTAAATAAAAAGAAACTAATTCGAAAAATAAAAAAATATATAACACCAAAATTATTTTAAATTTTAAATAAAGGATTTGTTTATAAAAAAAAAAATTGTTTTCAAATCAATTTCAATTAAAATAATTTTCAAAAGATAAAACCAATTGTGAGGTGAGTGAACGAACAGTAACAATATTTATGTTAACAATTGAAAAACTAAGTAAAAATAAATAACTTTAAAAAAAATATTTCTATTGCATGCAACGCATTTTAAGTGACACATTCATTGAAAATCTAATAAAAAAAAACATTTCAAAATAATATTGGATTTACACCATGCCATTTTTTTTAATATTTTAGGAAATTTGTGTCAAAATAATTTTTACTATTTGTTAACATAGTGTGTGACAGAATTTTATCAAAAGAATCAAGAAAAATTTAATGGTGTAAACTTGGCATGATTTTGCTCATTTAAAATAAAAATTTTGTTTCTACAATTAATGTATCTTTTGTGTATTGCTGGATATTTAAACCTTTAGAAATTAAACTAAATTGAACTGTTTGCAAAAAAAAATTATAAATTTTTGTTAATTTTGTTTGAAAATGCATTCATTAAAATTCACTAAAATTCCAATAAAGGAAAATTTTAAATATAATACTAATAAATTTTAAAACCACATAATTGGTTGTTAACAGAAAAATAATAAATTTAAATTTAAAATTTTCTGCTGAACTATTAAATTTTTTTGATGTTTTAATTATTAATATTAAATAATTATATAATCCTTTGGACAGTAAGTATTTGAAACTTATGAAAAGAATATTGCACATTTTTATTTGCGTAATAGCTCAGCTACCTTTTGTCCTGGTATCCCCTTTCTTGTAAAAATATTGAAAAGAAAAACACTAGTTAAACTAATAGTAATTTTTACATCAAAAATTTACGTATAAATTTTTTGCATACATATGTATGTCATCAACATTTAACTAGCTTAACTCAAGAATATTTTTTTCAATTCCATTAAAAATTATGCCCTGTTTTTTTATACAAAAATTTTATTCAAAAATAGTTATTTGTTTTAGCAACAAGTAATTCAGCTAGCTGAATTGGCCCACTGACTTTCGCATATTGATTTTTCTTGCAGCTTTTTTGGAAACTATATTAAAATATCCTATTCAGCTATTTAATTTAAATTTTTATCGTTGAAATTATCTGAAAAGTTTCTAAAGAGCCTTTTAAAAGCAATTCAGCTAGCTGAATTTAGTTGCTTATAAAATTGTTGCGCTCTCTCTCTTGAATTTATAGCAACAATAATTCACGAATTAACCTACAGTTTTATCTAATCAGTTATTTTATTGCATTTTAGTAATATTTATGACAATAATTTTTACAAACATGCTCGTATATCATCCTTTCAAATAAACCATTGGGCAGCTTATATTATGGCAAACTTCAAGAATGAAATTTTCCATTTTATTTATAATTTGTTGCTTTTTGCACGTATGTAAAAATATTACTTAAAAACAGTTCTGCGTTTCAGCAACAGCTGGTTTAGCTAGCTGAATTGGCGTCCTTCTTTGGCAATAGTCTTATTGGAAAATGTATGAAAACGCCTATTGAAATTAGGTAAAAACTTAGCCCTTTATAATTAACTCAGCTAGCTGAATTTGGTTGGTTATAATATTTTCTCTCTCTCTCTCTCTCTTTCTCTCTCTACCTCTCTCTTAAGCTTGTAGCAATAATATCTAGAAAATTTGCCTAATGTTTCACCTCTTTATTTATTTTATTGCTTAATAGTAATATTTTCATATTAAGATGTTTATTGAACTAGCGTAATTTTCAACTAAGCTCTTTTATAATAAATTCAGCTAGCTGAATTGAGTTTTCTTCACTAATTCTTGAGTTTCTACTTCTAAGCAATAATTTTAAAGTTCAATTACGGAGTTGGCCAGAAATCAAGCTAGATGAAAGCTAAATGCTCATTATTAAATGTCTTGGATTATGAAATAATATAATTTGATTCTATCAAGTTGAATTCACATATTTCCTTGGGGCAAAATTTTTTTCCGAATAAATTTCTTATATATGTAGTTAGTTGCTCTTTATCATTACTGTCTGACTAAGCGAAACCGACAAACTATATTACAAAGAGTTTTTTTTTTAACAGCAAATTTATGTTAAACATTTAAGTGAGTTCAGCAGATTTATTCTGCCTTGTTGTTGATACATAAAAAATTTATAAAAAATTCATAAAGCCACCAAGAAGAGCTTAAGGTTGAATTTATTTGTATTATCAAATTTGCAAAAAAATTTAAATAGCTAAATTATAGTTTAGCAGCAGCCTTTACAGTTAAACTCAAGTTCATTACATTCTAAAAATCATATTTTTATAATAAACTTTTTTATAGCGTTTTTTGTACAATATGTTAATAACATTCATAAACAATTAATAAAAAAAATTTTGATTTACAAAAGGCTTATGAATTTTTTATGCAAATGCATTTTATAAATCTTTTATAAATCAAAAATATACTTTACGCTGAAGTTCAAATATTTTGAATTTTAGCAATTATACTTTCAATAAAAATACTTTTGCACACTGCAAAATTTTAACTAGATTGTTTTTGATATATTCAAGTGTTTTCAATGAAATCACTAAATCTAAAGATTTATTGAACTAGTTAAATTCAGACTGACTTATACAAAATATTTGTTTCACAAAAAATTTAAATTAAATTTAATTAATTAATTCAATTTAAGTTAGCTTTTAAAAAGCTTTTCATAAATCAAAAATATATTTGCTGAATCAGGCCAATAGCAAAAAATTAATATAAAATTATAGAAATACACATTTTATTTTTCAAAATCCTTGAAATTTTTTAGAGAATTTAATTTGCTTGTAGCATTATGAGTCTCTAAATTGATATTTTACAGCGAGATGATTCCTTGTGAATTTTATTGTTCCAGATCGTCAGAAAGTATTTACCAAAAACTTCTACACATTTAAATACAATTTTTATTTTTAAAGATTTTTTAAAGTAACTTATGCATGCAGAAAAAGAATTTTATTTTAGATTACAAGATTGATTTCTTTTCATGAAGCACGAGCTCAATTATAAACTTTTGATATTAACTGCCAGTTTATAGAAGCCATGTAAAAATTCTCGTCTGCCTATTTATATTGAAAACAAAAACAAAACACTCAAAATTTGTTTTTGTTTTTATTATAAATAGACAGCCGAGAATTTGTTTTTGTTTTCATTATAAATAGACAGCCGAGAATTTTTACATGGCTTCAAAATCTTTTTTTATTGATTTTACTCAAAATATATTAATATGCATTGATTTTACTGAATTCAAATTAACTAACAAACGTAAAGGTAAATGACACAAAATATTTACTGAATATAACAAGTATAAGATAAATATATATATGCACATAATTCATACTTTTTATGAAGGAAAGCAGAAAATATGTCAGTACTTTAGTCAAAAGGACCTTATATAATATACTAAAAGTACCAAATGCCATATTCTTAAAAATCTTGTTTTTAACAAAGATGTTAACAAGACTAAATCTTGCTAACATCCCGAAAAACTTCGAAAATAAGATAAATCTTCACATATGGTAATGCTGGCTCCTTTTTCCTTTCTTTCTCTCTCTCTCTCTCTCTCTCTCTCTCTCACCCACAGTAAAAGAAAAAATTGCTCATTTAAATGTTTTAGGACGTATTTTATGTTTTTTTTCTGGCTTTATTATTAGCTGAATTACAAAACAGCTGGTTGCTAGGGTTAGGTTACTTACTATTCAGCTAGCTGAATTAAAGTTTAAAGCTTAATTCCTAAATATGACAAATTTATTTGTGTTCAGCTTAAACAAATTTAAAACATACTAATCTAAATTATGTAAATAAAAAAATTTCTTGTGTAATTTTTTTTGTGTGATTTTAATAGCGTAAATAAATTTTATAGCTTTTAAAATTATTTGTAAAAAAAAAATTTTTGTTCTTATTAAAATATTAAAAATATTATTGCTCTCCAGCTGAAATATAATTCAGTTGTGAGAAAGCAATTCAAAATCTATCTATATATAAATTTATAAATTTTTTTATGAGCTAAAAATAATTACTTACTATAATTGAATTTTGAGTTGAGTTTTGAATTTTGAGTTGAGTTTTGAAATATTCACAATTTCGTGTTTCAATTTATTATTCAGCCAGCTGACTTTCGATTTAGACAATAACAATACGTTATGCAAATCTCTTTTTTTTACTGTTATTAAAATTTAGTTTGCTGAATGACAGTTTGAATAAATTTCTACTGTGTTTTCTGCAGTTTTAAATAACATATATAGCTGAATTGTAATTCTAGTCTATCGAAATATAAAGATTTATTCGAATATATTTTAAATATGTATTATATTCTAATTTTTGTTCATTCAGCTGAATATAAATTTATACGAAAACACTAGAAGAAAGAAATTCATTTTTGTTTAGTGATTGAATACATTTTTTTTTTGTTTTGTTTTTTTCTCACGCAAAGATTACTTTCCAAAGTCTTAATTCAGCTGGGAGAACGGCAGAAAGAAACTGTACTAATACCTCTGTCTTTCACACAAAATTTCAAATTATATTTTAAGCCAGCTGAATATAAATTTAGAAAAAAACACTCCTCAAATACTGCTGAATAGCATTTCGAATAAATTTCTATTGGTTTTTTTTAATTGTATGGAACTAGCTGAATTGTAATTCAGCTATGAGAGTGCGCTTCAAAATTTACGTGTAGTTTCCACAATGCAAGCAGCAATCGACTTGTCTAAAAAAAATATATGAAAAGCACTAAAATTTTTAACTGATTACTATACAAGTTTTCTAGACAAGTCGCTTGCTTGCATTGTCGAAACTACACATTAATTTTTATTTTCATTTTATTACCGTATAAAATTTCTCAATCAAATATTTAAAAATGTAATTTTTGACAACTTTTACTCAGAAAATCTGCAGACTAATTCAAACTGAACAGGTTTTGTTAATCTGCAGTATTTTTCTCATAAAAAAATGCATAAAATCGAGTTGAAAGTGATAAAATTATTATGGGAAAGTAGTGGCCCAAATTAAGAATTTATTTAGTTCCAAATTAATTTTATAGTTATAGTGTTCATTAATTTAAATTATTTATGTTAGATAATATTGACTTATTTAACAACTTTCATTTATTTTAAAACTGTCGCACTTTTTTTTTATTTATTGTCAATCTAACTCCTGAAAATTAAATCATTAATAAAAAAAGTTTTAGTCCAGTCACGTTGGGCGTTATGAAATTGTCAGCTCTTGGTCGTATTTGCCTTTGTTTTCAACGTCATATCAAACAAATATTATCTATTGTTGCGAAGAATTGCACGTGAGTTGCATTAAACCGCAACATATTTTTAATTGTGATTATTAAATATTTGTTTTTGCATCAAGCTGTTTCAGCATGAAATTGATAAGTTAGATAAGTTAGAGTGCATTCGTTGTCACTTTTTATTTATGTGTGAAAAATAATAATACTATTTTTATATTATATTTTCGTTTATAGTCAACTGCAAGACCCTGCCATCTATCTATCTATCTATATAATTAATAGGCGAACATGGTTTTTGTAACCCCTTTTACGCTGGTTTATTATGATTTATGAGATTTATATGGTTTTAAGGGATTTTTTATACAGATGTGCAGAATCTATATTTTATTGAAACCGGTTTAGTATTTTGGGATCTATAAGCGTTTAAAGTTGCTACTACTACATGCAAACATATTACACACGCATTTATTAGCTTACAAGTAAAAAATAAACAAAACATGAGTGTGTGTGTGTGTGTGTTTGTAGTATTTTTCTTGATCTAACAATTTTTTTCTCTTATTTGTTGTTGTATGAAAGCCATAATACTTGAAGGAAGAGAGTTGAATAAATTGAATTGACTTGGTTAAAGGGATTTTGTTTATGTTTTTTTAAATTCATGTATTATTTAATTATGCTTGCATATGTATGTATGTAAGTTTGTGTGTGGCTGTATTTTAATGAATTTTTTATGAAGTTTAGATACATTTTCTTTGAATCTTAAATTATTTACATTTTGATTCTAGAATACGGACGAGTGTGTCGACCGTTTGGTATATCTAGTTTGAATCGAACAACAAAAGATTTATTGAAATAAGTTTCTTGAAGTAAAAGCTAGCCAAAGCAGAATTATGCATTTTTATAGCTTAGAACTTTAAACTAATACTTTTTTTTAGCAAAGTAACTAAATGAAACAATAAAGTTTGTTAGCTAATAGTTAAAAAAATATGGAGAAGCAGGAAAATATTAAACTGTCAAGTTTGTAAATTTATCTTGAAGTTTTGCAGGCTTTTGAATCAATGCAAATTGGAAATTTAAAAGTAAAATATATACGTTTTTAAAACAAGTTTTCAAACAAAATTATTATAATACTGCATTTACTTTATACCGGAATCCAGTGAATTTGACTTGAAGTCTTTATCGAAATCTATATCGTTTACAAAAAGCTTACATGACATTTTTCAAGATTTCGTATCCAAGACAAAATCTCTTGTCCGAAATTTGTCTTAATGATAGTATTTTTAAATTCACAGGATTTTTTTCGTTTAGAAATTTGTAAGGAAAATATATTTTTTGTGACAAATTTTCATTATTTTCTATACAAATTTGTAACGTTTAGAAACGAAATTTTTTACAAAATACTCGTATTAAGCAGCAACCCAAAACATGCTGACTTTGTAAGTTCACACACCTCCACTAGACAATTTTGTAGAATGTAGCTAATTCACTCATCAGTTAGTTAAAACAGCGACGATATATAGTGTACAGCTTATTAAAAAAAATAAATATATTAGATTTTAAGTAGATTTTCTATAAATCTACTGACAAAGTAAATTTTTTTATGTGTGTCAAGATAAATTTAAATTTAACTAGCAAGACAAAAATCAAAAAAAATTTACAGAGATCATTTTGCAGTTAACAGAGGACTGTTAAGCACTTAACAGTCCTAGTAAAATAAATGAATATTATTTAGGTGGCGAAATTCAGAAACAGGGACTGATACCATACCCAAAAATTAATAGAAAACAGGGACCGAAATCTAAATAATGAAATTATACTAATGGAATATGCAAATATATCAATAACACAGAAACTTAATTTTAAAAAAGGTTGTATTTTGGAACGAAAAGTGATCATTGTGTGGGAAATAGAAGAATTCCATGTGCCACGCAAACGTAAAAAAAGCGTAACCACTAATTACTAATGAAAAACAGTTTGATTCAGACACGTATTTATTAAGTTTCATACATAACTAATAGACAATTTTAAAGAATCCAACATGATTGGAATCTGTTTAAATCAATAAATATATGTCTGAATCAAACAGTTTTTCATTAGTAATTAGTTGGTTAAGCTTTATTGGGCAAATGACGCACAAGAAATGCCAGATGTAAACTCAGCCTAATAGTGTTACCAGTGGGGATAATTTTGTTAAAAAGTTGAAAAATAGAAAATAAATAAATTACATATATGTATATGTATATAAACTTTTAAATAAAAGAGCGTTTTAAATGTCAAATATTTGTTTAAAAGATATATAGCAGTCTTTATAACATAGAGTCTACAACTAACATAATATGTAAGATGGGAGCGTCAAATTCAATCGCAGAGAGAATTATGTTACGTGTAGACTTCAAATTAGTGTTATCTCAATCTTATAAGATTTTTCATGAGAGCGTTGTTATATGAAATCCAGCGTTGTCAACTTTGAAATTTCAAAACGCACCAAAATGGAGGAAAAAACGCGCCATTTACAAAAAAACGCACCAGCTTAGAATTTCTTTTTTAGTTTAAAATGTTCATTGAATTAATTTTACAAAAAAAAGTATAATATAATTTTTTTGTGTTAAAAATTTAACACTTAAACAGGCTTTTACAGTTCAGGGTTAAAAAAATAAAAATTATAAGAACTTGAAAAATTTGTTTATATTAATTTTTATTATAAATAAATTCTGTAAAAAACTTTTTAAAGAGATTAACGATTAATAGCAAGCATTCAAAACTAATAAAAGTACTAAACTTTTTTATTCAAATATTAAAAAAAAAATTATCAGAAGTTTAATACATTTAGGGCCATTTTCACAACTTACCCTTAGCTAAAGGCAGGATTTTGTCTGCCCGATAAATGGCTTTGCATTATAATATCTAGATTTATTATTTTTTATCCATTAAATATTATTATTGTTGATAATAATACCAATAAAAAATTTAAGTTGCAATAATGCAAACAATATTTATCGGGCAGACAAAATCCTACCTTTAGCTAAAGGTAAATTGTGAAAATGGCCCTTACTCACATTAAAAATACAACAATAAAAACAAACAGCCTTTTACAATATATGTAAAAAATCAAAAAAAAAACAAAAAAAAGTAAACAAATTCGTACATACATGTACACACGTGTTCTTAATTATGGAAGTGGTCTAAGTCATACGCATTTTTGATTCGATATAGTAAAATAAATTTATATTAATCGAGACTAGTACAACTCTAAATTAAACTATTGCATAATAAAATATATTTTTGGATTTGTTCAAATGTAATCTACTAAATATCTCGACCAAAGAAATATATGACTTATACAACTTTCATCATTAAGGGCACATACATATGTTTGCAAGATGATACATTTTTGTACATTAATTTTATAAATTATGTTTAAAACTTTTTAAAAAGAGATCAAATTAATAAAGCTAATATTTTCATCATTATTGTTATCATCGGGACATTAGACAAATTTCCTTTAAAATTGTGATGTGTTATAAACATCATCACTTTAATATGGTAGTTAACACTATCAGGAAGTTGGCAAGTTTCACAACAAGAATTTTGCGGTTTTAACCCATTGTTGTGTTAAATTTGCGTTGGTGCCACCAAAAATTAAAAAACGCACCGAAATCTTTAAAAAAGCGCACCACGCACCAACTAAGGAATTTTTCGCACAAAAAATTTCAAAAAGCACCCAAAATGGTGCGAAACGCACCAAGTTGACAACGCTGACGAAATCCTATAACAACAATCTTGTACGATGAACTGTCAAAAAATACACGTACATGAAAATAAATTAGTGTGCGTGTGTGAGTATTTATTAAAATAAATGAAAAACTAAGCTTTGAACAAAATTTCTGGGATTTTATATGTTGAAATGTGTTTAATTGATTTATAAATTAAAGTTTGTGTGAAAAAGTGAAAATAAAATAACTAATTATACAAAAATAAAACATGCTAACTCGATGAAAATTTGCATAAAATGAAATGTTACAAGAAAAGTTAAATTACGTTGTTCTCTTGTATAAGATGAAGAGAAATAGCGGCATTTTATTTTTGTTATTCTGCCGACGTTTTCTCACATATTATGCCAGAGTTAATCGCAGTTGTAGACGCTATGTAAAGAATTTATAATATTATATTATAACATATCTTGATTACGTACACCCAGAAAAAAGATTGGTTGGAAAACGGTTAGTCCAATAAAATATCATTTGCATTAACTATATTTCAGTTCACGCTGTCAATTTTCTGTTAATCCAAAAAACAATCCATGTTCATTGCCATAAGGGCATAATTGTAACAAAGATATGATTGTGACAATACTTAAATTGATTGCATCAACCGAGCGTATGCTTTTGTCATGACTAATTAACTGATTGGTTAACCCAACCGAATAAAATATTACGAATCGAATTTTACTACCAACTTTTGATATTAGCAACTAAAAAATTGTCGTTCTATACTAAAATTAAAATAAAAACTTTCAATCAGTTGATGCAACTAACTAGAGGTTGTGTTTACTATCATAGTTTATAGCAGCAAATTAAAAAATTAACTTTTGTGACTTTCAAAGATATTGTGAATTCTCAAATGGTTTTTGAAAGTCTGTGCATAAGATAACCGGTTTTGTGGCTTTTCAAAATGTGTGGTTGAAGAAATGTATATAGACATGCTTCACCATTAGGAAATAAATTTCAAATAAAATAAACTTATGACAATATGTCAAATAATAAATTTCTTAAATTAATACAAGCATATTATCAGACTTGTATCGACCTCTTTCAGTAGCTCGTCTTAGACACAAACCCTTGATCAAACTCATTTAATTTACACGGGTTTGATTGTTGGTTTGTGTCTGAAACGAGCTACTGAAAGAGTTCGATACAAGTCTACCAACCCTCGCTTATTACTTTAATTTTTACAGCTCATTAAAACAGACATTAAATACCAGGTGTAAGCATATTCTTAATTTCATGTGACAACTTATTGTTACCCCGGCTTAAATTGTTTTTTGTTATTTTTTTTTTTATTTATTTACATCACTATGTCACGAACAAGTTTTCTTTTTCTTATGAAATCAAGAGCAGATATGTACTTGCAAAAATAAAAAACAAACAAACAAAAAAAAAAAAAGCTCTTCCGTATTCATTTGAATACAAGTTTGCCGTTGCTTAAGCTCATTATAAATTTTTATTATGCACTTTCGCATTAAAATTAATATAATCTACTGAATATAAAAATTAAAACTTATTTAATATTTGAAAACCTAAGACTGTATGCAGCCTTTCGTTATAAAACTAGTTATTATAAATTGCTGGCCACATGAGATAGGTGGTAAATTCTTACATATAGTTATTCACAATTAAAGAAAATACATTTATTAAAAATACATTAAAATTTTATTGATTGCTTAAGAAAAAGAACTTAAAAAGCATTTGTCTTATATTTTCTACATATAAAAAAGTATTCCCTAAAAAGACCTGTTTAAAATTTTAGCCATTAAGAGTGCTAGCCAAGTTCTTGTCTACAATCTGCTATGTATTATATTTTATCATGGTCAGGGTGGCGTTTCAGTTTTAGGTAAAAAGTTAAAAAGAAATTAATATATTGGCTTGCATTTTTCGAAAGATTTGTCAATTAAAAAATGTTAAATTAACACTGCTTGAAACTTTTAAATAAGTACTAAAAATATTGAATTGAAAAATTATTAATTTGCAAGTTCCTAAGGTCCCAAAAAAAACTTTCGAGGCTATGTTAAAATTTGTAAACATTCAAAAATAATCTTTCCCCGAAAACCCATAATCTTTTCTACACAATTAACAAAATAAGCATTATTTTATAAGACCATGTGGCAAAAAATCCATAAAACTTTATTTCAGCAAAACTATACATTTAATTTCTTTAAACGACGAAAAGTTTATCATTTATCATTTTCTAAATAAATATTGACATGTTTTTCATTATATTGTAAGTATAATTTATATTAACAACAATGTATCATTATTAATAATAAACAACAAGTTGTTTAAAATTTATCATAAACAATACCGTGGGCTATTTTTTTTTTTTAATAAATATTAAATCAATTTTGTATGACTTTATTTTTTTAATATTTTGGGAACCCTCAAGCATTTATACAAAAAAAGGTTAAATAACTATTTTTTTAAAACATTTTGTTTAATACGCATAAATCTTTATGCAAAGAAATTAAATCATTTTGTGAATAAAATAAATTCAAATATTTTTTGCACATATTGTTTGCCATTCATAACAGTCATTGAGAAACGGGGAGGGGATGGGGAAATGTGCGGCTAAAAATAAAACAAACAACAATTCGTGATAGGCCAGTCAAACCTTAAGTCAAGCAAAAAAAATATAAAATAAAGTATTTAAATAACAAAAAACGTGCATAATAATTGTGGCAGCAGACCACATACTAGTTCTCTTATCGTATCACAATCACTACAGCCACACACACACACACACACACACACACACATACAGCAAACCTGACTGCAAACTAAAACAAATAAAAATAAAACAACTGCCATATGATGAGCTGGCTGGCAACAAACTAATCAACAAACAGTGACTACATACATACAACGTGTACCTAGTATTTTATTTAAACAAGCCGTTAAAGTTAATGCAAAATAAATAATGTTCAATACAAAAGAAGCAGAACTGAAACAGAACAAAAAAAAAACAATAATCAAATTTATAATATTAGTTCTCAATACTTAAACTAGAAACATTTATTTGTTTTGATAATTTAAAAGAATCTAATAATTTTTCCTGTTTAAGCATTAGACCAAAAAAAAAACAATAATAATAATCGCAATGATAAGAAATCTAAAGCGTTTTAAAAATATTTCATAAGCAAGTATGTGTCTTAAGTCTTTTGTTTTGTTGTCCAGTTTATATGGCAAAGGTTTCTTCTATCTAAACTCTAGAGATTTGAAAAGTGTGTGAATTTAAATTTTTATTTTATTTTTTTTTTCTTTACTTTGTTTGAAAGGCTATCAAAAAAAATCGTTGAATCGTTGATTCATGATAAGCAACTTTAAGAGACTTTTATCAGGTTAAACTTGGTTTTTTGCTGCAGTGTGTCAAGTAAAGTTTAAATAAAGCAAACGGCATTCAAAAAGCTTTAATTAGCCGGCATTAAGAGGTTTGATTTTTAGCAAAAATATATTTTTAATTAAATTATTCGTTTTCGAAGGCTATGATTTTTTTTCTTTTAACTCAATACAATAGCAAAACATTGAAGAACACCAAATTTTATTTAAGAAAAGTATGAAATTTTATGCTAATTTTGTTATTTTTAATTAAATAGTATTCAAGAAGTTTAAATAAATAAGAAGGTAGCTCATTTGCCTAGTAAAAGAAGTTCAAATAAAATAATAGCAAAAAATATGAAATAAGTATGAAGGACATTGTTATGCAAATATGTATGCATGAACAAACCTTATATACATAAATGTTTTACACAAAAGCATTTGTGAACAATAAGAATTATACCTTGAATATCATTAAGGCTAAAACATATACTAAGGTTTTATTTAACTGAATCTGAAATATTTAATTATTTTTTTAATTTGTAGTGCCAATTTTAAGTTTTCAGGTTATGGTTAAAATTTAACAAATATAAAAAAATCTTTAGTAAACATCTTTCTTAAATATAAAATAGGGGCATTTCCACGAGAAAGTTCTTTTTTTTTGACGCGTGCGACAGCAAGCCATTAAGGTTATATTTCAGAACAATGTGACTCAATTTTGTTTTTTAATTTAAGAGCTGATGGCGGCCTACACAAATATATAAAGAAGTAAAAAAAGTTTCGTTTTCTTTGAAAAAAAACAAACATAATTATTTGGTGTCGCATGATACAAAAAGTTGACATTCCTGTGGAAATACCAATATGCTTAATTAAAAGGAAAAAATTTCATTTAGTTACTTTTTTAACAAAAAATAAAATAAAATTTTCCGACCATGGAACCATATTTTTGATTTTTTTAATAATATAACTTTTGTTCCTTTTTGAAAAAAATTATTAACCCCCGACAAAAAAAAGGGGTGCTATAAGTTTGTAGTGTGTGTCTGTACAAGCATACGTACAGACCAAACGGCTGGACCGATTTTGATTTATTTTTTTATGTTTGAAAGGTGACTTGATCGAAAAGGTTCTTAGCTATGCTTAAATAAGATCGGTGCAGCCGATTAGAAGATATCACATCTTTTCTACAAATATTCGGGGGTTTTTTAAAATTTTTAATTTTTGTTTTTTTTTATTAATTTACTTTTATATGCATTCCAAAATAATTTTAAAATTTTCCAGCTTTAGAGCTGTATTTTTTACTTTTCTAATTTGTATACCAAACTATTTGTTTCTAAAATCTAAAATATATTTAATTTATAAGGGAAAATTATAAATATTAATATTAAAAATTAATTTAACCACATTACTTTTCTATAAAAAAAATATATATAAATTTTCTAACCCTGGAATCATCCTTTTAGATTATTCTAGTTTATAATAGCAATCAGATTCTTTAAAAAAAAATATATATATATATATATCTTCAATATGTTTAGTTTATAGAGAACAAGAAAAATTTAGTTTTAGGTCCAAATTCAGGGTCTGACATATGGTATGCTCGTAAAACTTAAGTATGATTTAAACACACAAGGTTGGGCATTTAAATGGCTTTCAACTTTGTACTGAAAAAATTAATTCGGTAATTAAATGGCACTTAAAGATAAATGACACTTAATTGAGAAGTCAATTATTGGGCCTTGGTATGTTAGTGTTATGTACCGAAATAAGTTAAAATTTTTCAACTATGGAATCGTATTTTTATTTTTTTTATTTTTTGTCTTTTATACCAATTTAATTATTATTGAAATATAAAATATGTTTTATTAACAAACAAAAAATTATAAAAAAAGTTTTTGCTAGTTACTTTAATATACCAAAAAAAAAAGTTTAGGTTTTCCAGGTCCGAAACAATGTTTTCGATTTTGCTGAATTTCAATCCCATCTATTTTGTCCTATTTCTGATACAGCAGTCTAAAAATGAAATCTCTATTGTCTGGAAGCTTCGGAAATCTGATTTCACATACAGACAGACAGGTGTACATCGCTTATTCGTCTCCCCTATTCATAAGGACTCAGAATATATATAATGGGTGTTTTTTATTGAGGTATAGAACTTTAAGTTGGCATCACTTTTTTAACTGCCAGCCGTTTTGTCAGCTGTCAAGTGATTAATATTTAGTTTGGTTTGCCATTTCATCATGAACAGGTTGACAAAAGAACAACACTTGCAAATCGTGCAAATTTATTTCGAAAATAATGGTTCAGTTCGCGAAGTTTACCGCAAGCTCCGTCCATTTTATGGTCGACATAATCGTCCATCAGAGCAATTAATTCGGTTAACCATGGATCGTTTTCGCACTACGTTTACTCTATGTGATAATACGCATCCGCAGAGACGTCGAACAGTGCGCACCGAAGAAACAATTGCCGCTGTAGAGCAAAGTGTTGAAGAGGACCCGAATGAATCGATTCGCCACCGTGCACAGCAATTGGAGCCGACTAACCGACTATTTTGTTCCCGAATTGGATGGCATGAATGTGGATGAGTTGTGGTTCCAACAAGACGGCGCTACATGCCACACAGCGCACGTCACAATCGATTTATTGAAGGAAACATTCGATGAGCGCATAATTTCGCGGAATGGACCTGTCAATTGGCCACCAAGATCGTGTGATTTGACACCATTGGATTATTTTCTTTGGGGATATGTGAAGTCGCTCGTCTACGCCAACAAACCAGAAACGTTAGGGGACTTGGAAGCCAACATTCGTGGCGTTATTGCCAACATACGGCCCCATATGCTCGAAAAAGTGGTTGAAAATTGGACCTGTATAATTGGCTTTATTCGAGCCAGCCGCGGCGGCCACATGCCCGAAATCATATTTAAACATTAATGGCATAAAATTATCCTTCCAATAAAGCCAAATTGATGGACATTAAAACGATTTTCTTGTGTTTTATTTCAATTCGAAGTTCTATACCTCTAAAAAAACACCCGTTACTTTATAGGGCGCATATGATTATTTCGGAAATTATAAAGGGTCCGACATCTAACGTTTTTTTTTCAACTAGTGCTTATTTCGTGAATGGTAACACTTAGCTCATGTCTGATTTGACAGATAATTAGTTTTATCCTTCCGCTGAACGAGCCAACTGACCATTCAATGCGTTTTCGCTTCGCTAAGTGGGCCTTCGATCGACTTACAGAAGATGCCGATTTTGCCAGAAAAAAACATCTTTTCAGATGAAGCTCATTTTGATCTTGGCGGGTAAGTAAACAAGCAAAATTGTCACATTTGGGGCACAGAAAACCCGCACGCATACATTGAAAAGCCGATGCACCCTAAACGAGTCACTGCTTGGTGCGGATTTTGGTCCAGAGGCATAATTGGGTCATTTTTTTCGAAAATGAGCCAGGAGTGGCCGTTACAGTCAATAGCGATCGTTATCGGGTCATGTTGAATGAATTTTTGTTCACAAAAATTGAAGAGGAGGATATTGGCAACATTTGGTTTCAACAGGACGGCGCTACGTGACACACAGCCGAAGCTTCAGTAGTTTTTTTTATAGCATTTTCAAAAAAAAAAAAAAAGTTATCTGGCGGAGCCTTTACATGAAATAATTAACCTATATATCGTGTCATAACTGCCAAAAACAAACTTAAGCGACATAATTTTCAAACTTCATTTTTTGATGAAAATCTACGACGAGATACTCTTTACCATTTTTCGTGAAGGATATAATAGAACAAATACAGACGAATTGATAACCCGTTATTTTTTTTAAAGTCGGTTAAAAATAGAATCGTGTGTATTCTTGAGAACCACATCAACAAGGGCAATGAAAAATATTCCATCAATAGTTTCAATTGACTTGCGCTAATTTGAAAATACTGGAAGAAATCAAATAGGGCAAATTAAATCAGTATAAATCAGGCTATAAACCAAATAAAACCAATATTCAATTGACAGCTCACCTGATTTGCAATTAAAAGTATAATAAGCATGGCATGCAAAGAAGACCACTGCCAAAGTGATTGACCATATGAGGAGGAGCGTTTCAGAGAAATTTACTTTGTTTCCATCGTGTTTTTGCTCCCAATTCCTGAGACGCACACCGAACATTCAGAATCGCCGTCAGTTCTAACTAGGGTACGCGGGGTCGTTATTACCGTTATCCACAACAGTGGATACCCTTGCGTATTTAGTATATATATATATATATATAAACTTTATTTCACCATTAAGTCTTTTTTCAACAAGTTTGTTATAAATTTTTTTGGAGCTATGCTCTTTATGCCGCTATATAGGAGTTAGGACGTGATTTTTGTATTAAAATTAATCGACACTATTACAGTTATAAATTTATTTTTGTTTTGATTTCTTCGTACTTAAAAGCAGAACACGAAAATAAATGAAACAGAATGTTTGATTTTGTTTTGTTTTGTTCTTTGAAGTGGGTGAAAAAAAAAGCAATTGATAACGATTGCTGTAAGGCACATTTATTTCCAGGTAATATCAGGATTACAAAAACAATGAAAAAATGCAACAATGAAAGAAACAAAATGGTAGTTAGTTTAACCAAAATGTCAAAAATCGAATTTGTTTAAAATAATAATAACAAAAATTATTCCCAAAAAGTTGAAAAAATTTCTCCACGGCAGCTACCACTAACAAAATTTACAATGGTTAGCAATTTTTAAAAATTTTTTAATAGTTTTTTGTAGATTTAAATTTGTTTTAAAAGAATTTTTAAATAAAATATTTTTCGCATTGAAATTGTTTTAACATATTTTTTTTAAATTTCTCTTTCGTAAAAAATTTTTGAAGTTTCGACTGAACTTTAATTTGGAAAAAAATATCTCAGCTGCGTTTCCGCTACTGCCTGGTGGATGTACCTTGGATTGCTCAATTTGTTTTTGTATTATGAGCACAAACCAGAGAACGAAGCCGATTAGCTGTAAGCCGGCTAACAGCCGCCGCAGACCACAAACTATGCATTAATCAATCGTACGCAGTTAGGAAAGAAAATCATGGAAATTAAATAGAAGCGTTGTAAAATATTTGCGGTGAATTTAACATCATCATATAATATAATTTTATTGCATATTAAATTTGTTTTACATAACTAAGCGGCATAGCTCTAACCGGGTGTCCAAACACACCTCTCTTCTTTCTATTTAATTTCAGCATTAGGCAATTTTTTTAAAACTAATAAAAAATTTATTTAAAAAAAATATCTAAAGCTAAAATAAAATTTATAGATATTTTTTTTTATTAAATAAGAAATTTATTTAAAAAAAAATCTAAAGCTCAATCAAAATTTATATATTTATGTAAATTATCAGTGCCATTGTGCATTTTTTCTTCATATTAGATAATAATATTTCTTTGGGCATAATACACCAGTTGTGCGATTCACTAACTTTTTTTAACGATAATGGCATTGTTAAAATAATTATAATGAAAATTTATCGAATTTGCTATTCAGTAATACTTTTAACGATATTCGCTGTAGGTTAATATCAGCTGTGTCGTTATTTAGCGACAATAATTTATGTGCTGTTAGTTTTATCTACAAAAATTAACAGAAAATATCAGCTGCGTACTATCGTTAAAAAGAAGTTACAGAATCACACAATCGTTATTGCAAGCGACAAAATGTATAGACAAAAATTACGATATTCGGATCGTTAAAAGTTACTGAATCGCACTACAGATATAAAATTTCTTAGGGCTTCAAACTTAAGAAACCTAAAAAATATTTAATGGAATTTAAATGGATCTTAGTTGTGTTTATAGCACGAAGATGTTAATTTGACTTTACAGGAGGGAGTTTGGATCTTACTAATACTTTAAGTTTATGGAAAATATTAAGAGACGACACTTTAATTAAAAGCTTTAGGAAATTTATTTCTTTTTTAAATGTATCTATAGTTTGCTTTAGTTTCGGAACGCACCCTATGTGGTTGCTAATTATAAAAACAAAAGGCCCACTTACACTCCAGTTTAAGTTATGTTAATAAGTTCAAATGTTAAGCTTTTATTTACTAACTCTTACATATAGAAATTAAATACTTAAGTTTTTGCCTTGCACACATAAGTCATTTAAAGTAAGTGCTTTAAGCTATTTTTTGGCTTTAACATTGTTCTAAAAAGTAAAATTTTTTTTAAAGTTCCTTTACCGTTTGCCTAAATAGTTTTTAAAAGCTGCTAAAATAAGCATGTTGGCTTTCTACTTCCTTAACCCTTTTGTCTCTCCTAATAAGGTCTTAAGGTCATGTTAACACGACTCCCATGTTTAAGATTTATCATTCAAAGTTGCTGTGAGACAACGAATGAAAAAAAAATAAAGAGTAGAGATCATTTACTCGGGTCAATTAGATAATTGCCATGATTTAGTTTGAATCAAAATCTGTTTGTGATCAAGACAATTTTAAATAAATTCAAAATAAAGGTGCAGTTGTTTATAAGACATTATTTTAGACCAACAATTGATAGAATTTGATAATAAATCTTCTAATATGGTAAACGATAACAAAGAAAAGATAAAACTATTTAAATGTAATCGAAAAAAAATTGATTATTTTGCTAATCAGCTGCTTGTTATTTAAATAAGTAAAAACATTTTGATTGAATTACAATTACAAGTTAGTAATCGCATGATTTTATTTTTAAATTCAAAGAGTAAAATTTGTTGTGCAAGAACCTTTAAATTTTGTATTTTAAATTCTATATAATTAAATGTCAGTATTTGAATAAAATTAATATAAAAATAACTTAATGCTAAATTTCAACCAGTTGAGAGTGACATTAAATAAATAAGTAAATTCAATACAATTTCTGGTTTTAGCAAAAAAATTGCATATAAGATTTAAGCTAAAAGTTTATTATATAGAAATTAAATTTTCAAATATGGAAGAGCTGTAGAAATCGAAAATAAACTTGTTATAAATTAGTTGCCGATTTTGTTTTTCTTCAGGCTTTATTTCTGTTTCTTTTATAGAGCAGTTTTTACGGAGTTTAAATTTTATCTTCATTAATTTTCAACATAATTATTTTTTGCAATTTTCAGTAGTAATCAATAACGGTCTAATTCATAAAAATTCCTTATTTCAGCTTTAATCTGTACATTACTTATGAAACTGATTTTGCTTTATTAAGCTCTAATAAAAATTTGTATTCATAACTGATCAATATCAGTGAATTAACTATTAAACGATTTTGCTTCTTTTGTAATTTTATGTTGGCAACATCATGCTACTTTCGCTCTCATTTTATGTTTAGTGATGC
This sequence comes from Tachina grossa, assembly GCA_949987645.1. Taxonomy (NCBI): domain Eukaryota; kingdom Metazoa; phylum Arthropoda; class Insecta; order Diptera; family Tachinidae; genus Tachina; species Tachina grossa. The sequence continues at coordinate 37,333,166 of OX465275.1, forward strand.
ATACAACGAAGAATCGATTATCTAGGTAGTCTGTTTGAGTCGAAAAAAAAATTAAATCATTACGCATAATGTTATTAAAAAATAACTTAAAAAGTAGGCGTTTCACTTTTTATTAATAAATAAACCAACAAAAAATTTATACATATGTTACAAAAAATTGTATTTAAACACATTTATATTCGGCTGAGTACAGAGGTAGGCAAATACCCATTTTATAGCGGTCGATTATGCATCACTATTTTGTTCTAATTTTAAAATGTTTTTGTACATACATACATACATATATAAGCATGCAGTACCATACAAACATACGTATGCTTGTCCTTGAATATGCCCTTATGTTTATAATTCTATTTTTCTTTTTGCCAATGAATGGGATTTCTTTAATTTTCAACGATGTGTATACGTATGTATTTTTCTTTTTGTACAATTATGCATACATACATACATGTACCAACTTACATAAATTAATACATTTGCCCAAGAACATTATTCAGGAGACATGCATAAGAATAAACAAGAAACATAAAAGTGAGAAACCACAGAAAATCTCACATAAGGGATAAAAAATCAAGAAAATATTATTTATAATTGTTTATCAAACGCTTAAAGTAGCATGGAGGCTACATTAAAAATCTCTGAGTTATGAAACGTTTATTAAACGTCTAATAGGCTATTAATCATTTATGAATACACATTTAGCGATTTTTGACTATTAATGTGTTATTGGACTGTTAATAATCATTTATGAATTAGACCGAAATAATTTTGAAACTGCTATTATTTATTATAATTACTTTCAAGGGATGTACTTTACAAAAAATCAAAACATATTAAACTGCTGTACAATTTTGCCCCCCACCTTTTCTGCGAAAATGAATAGACATTTCTGCATTAAATGTATTGACAAATGAAATTCACATTACTTAATTACTTTAAAATGTTTAGCTTTTTAAATTTCCTTAATAGCAGTCATTAGCTGCTTTAAAACAAGATATTGAGAGTACTTTTACAAGCAATTTGTTGCGACGCGTTTACATATAAAAAGTTTTTATAAAGTAATTAAATCAAAAGATTTAGGACACAAGCGTCACTCATGTCCCACATTCGTCTTTTCCTACGCAATTAAACTAAAAAAATAAAAAATATATAAAAAAACCAGATATAACTGAATTTGATACACATACTTCGCAAATGATGTTTGTTTTATTTTGCAATAAAATCAATTAAAACAAAACCTGATTTTTTTTAAACCACCTTTTGATTCAAATAAATATAATAAAATTAACACTAAACTATCTAAGGAAAGTAGCTTTTCGTTAATTGTATACATTAAACGAAACATGAAAAAGTTATTTGGTTCTTTAATTCATATGATTATAAGTAAAGCTGATTTTTAAAAATTATTAAAGTATTTTTTTATTAAATTAAATTTGTTCAAGGATTCCAACTAAATGACAAATATTATTAAAAAAAAAAACTTAATATATGTAAATTCTTTAAGTAATATCTAGTTTAGCATACACATGCATTAAATATATTGCGGCTTAAAGGCATAACACAATAATTTTCTTGCTTTCAAAAAAAAAAAGTAAAACGTTAGACACGATTTTCATGTGTGGCTAAGCCCAAAATAAACGAAATCAAAACACAGAACTTTGCTACGCATACAACTTTTTATTTACTTATTTATTTATGTATAAATTTTTATATAGTAAATAAAAACAAAAAAATGTGAGACAAAATATAAAATCAAAACAAACTGCCTGCCTGCCTACCACACCTTTTACTCAGTTACAGTTTGTGACTCGATTTAAGTTAAAATTACTTGCAATAGGCCTGTAAAACAACAACTCACTAGATGTTTTTCAAGCTGTTGTATTGGTAATTAAATATTTTTTTTTTGTTTAATAAATAACATATTTCGCTTCATAGCAAAACAAAAAATAACTCCATGGAGTAAAAAGATACAGTAACCGAACTAAACTACTTGTACTTAAATGGTGTTAATGCTGCACGTTGCCTTTGCAATGCGTGTTGCTTCGAAGGCGCTCAAATGTATGTATTTCTCATTATTAAATATTTCACTTCATTTTGATCATCGATTAACAGGAGTTGTTGCATGTTTTTCTATGATTTTGTAATATTTTTATACCCCACATTAAACATGTTTTGAAATCAAACACTTTTTTAAACTGCTGACAAAATTAATGCAAGCAAAGTTATCTTAAAACTCTTTTTTTTTTTTTTTTGTCAAGGGATTACACAGAAAAAATTATTCCCAAAAAATCCCAAAAAATTTTTAAACAAATATTTGTTTGAAATCAAACTTAGTTTCAGTAAATATTCTGTACTGTTCCACTAAATTAATTTGTACCAAAATACTGTATAGAGAAGAAACAGGCCACGACGTTTGTCGGCTACATTTCGGCATTTACATGTATACAACACGATCAAACAAAATAAACAACAACTAAACAACAACAACCGCACAACAGCACGTTGTTCCTATCAACAAACAAGATAAACACCAACACACTGAAATAACATTTTCTCTCAGCCGAACTATGATTAATTTAAATTTTTACAAAATTTTTATCAGAATTTACAAAATTATTTGTAGGACCGCATTCAAATAAAATATTTACTGATTCAAGGAATTTGGTTACTGAAAATGAAATTTAGTTTTTTCTGTGTTACATTTATGTAAATACTAAAATATTTTATTAATCTCTTAATCCCAATATGATTTTTTTCATAACTTTCTTTCATACGTTTTTTTAAGTTACTTCCTTAAAAATAAATTTTCTTATGAAATCCTTTTTTTTAAATCAAGTGGACAATAAACAAAATATTATCATCCTTAGGAACTCATCGTTACCTTAAGTATTATTTTAAAGAAAATTTTTTAAACTTAATTTCTACAAAAGTTATTGGTGACTATTCAGCAATAGGCGTCTACTTGGTGAAAGCTACATGGAAAACACAAACAAATCAGCGTAAATATAAAATATTTGTTTTTGTTTATTATACAAACTTAACCGTTTTTAAAACCCGTCGCGCAGTGGGGTAAAAAATGTTTATAAATACTGGTACATTTTTCATAAGGTGCGTTTCTCAACAGAATTTGTTTTTGAATAAACTACTTTTTTCAACAGTACTTTTGTCAAAAGGTTATTTTTAGGAAAAGTACTTTTTTAAAAAATACTAGTTTTAAAATGTACCTTTTTTGAACTTACTTTTTTTTTAAATATAATTTTTTCAAACAGTACTTTTTTGTAAATATGTACACATATATTTATATATAAAGGGTGTCCCAACAAGAACGCAAGATTTAAATTTTAAATAAAACACAGATATTAAAAAAAAATCGTGAAACTTTATTATATCGTAAAGTAGACAAAATGAGGTTATGTGTGGAACAACAATCGACATCATCAGGTACAGCTGCGACATTTTCGGTCGATCGACCTGGTCGAAGGTGCGTTGTTGTCTTTACATCACTAACAGACCCAGTTTCGGCAAATTTATCCATTACTCTCTTTACAGTTGACTCTTTTGGAGCATTATTGTGATCCCAAATTGATCGCAAATTTGCGAACTGTAGCCGCAAAACTTTCACCATTTTGGTAAAACAATTTCGCAATGAGAATGCGTTGTTCATTCGTGTAGCGCTCCATTTTTACTAACCTCGTACCTTCTACTAGCAAACAATAACAATTGTTCAAATGTCAAACAATGACACTTCGAATGGCGCCAAATTTAAATCTTGCGTTCTTGTTGGGACACCCTTTATATTTTTGAGAGGTACTTTTCTACACATTTTTTAAACCGTATTTTTTAAAAGGTATTTTTTCAAATCGTACTTTTTTAAATGCTACTTTTTTGAAGAAGTACTTTTTTTCAAAAGGGTAATTTTTGTAAAGGTACGTACATATTCAAATTTCATTTTCTTTTCAAAAAGTATTTATTTAAAAGGATACTTTTCCTCAAATGGTTATTTTTAAATAATACTTTTTTGAAAAGTACTTTTTTCAAAAGGTACTTATTATAAAAAAGTGCTTTGTTCAAAAAATTACTATGTCCCAAATTTAATATTTTCAGAATATAATAATTTTCAAAAATAAATATATTCTTATAAGCTCCTTTTTACTTAACAAACTTTTTTTTCAAAATGTACTTTTTTAAAGGTACTTTTTTCCATAAGTACTTTTTGCAAAAGGTATTAATTTTTAAAAGGTACTTTTCTCACAATATATTTACTTTTTTAAAATAGTACTTTTTCAAAAGGTACTTTTATTAAATAGTACTCTTTCCAATTAGTACTTTTATCAAATATTTTTTTCAAATGCTTATCTTTTTCAAATACATAATAGTATATAGGGTTTTCACAAGGTATTTTGTCATATAGAGCTTTTTCCGAATCCTTTTAGTACTTTTTTTCGAAAAATAGTACTTTTTTTATATGTAATTTTTTCTCAAACTGCCTTTTTCAGAAGTATTTTTATAAATCGTACTGTCGTCAAAAGGTTATTTTGTTTTAAAATATTTTTTTGTCGAAAAGTACTTTATTTTCAGAGGTACTGTTTTAAGAAGGTACTTTTTTCAGAAAATAATTATTTACTCTACTTTTTTCAAAAGGCTCTACTTTTAAAATATAATTTTTCACAATGTGCGAATACTTAAAAAGTACTTTATTTTTACAGGTACTATTTAAAAAAATGACATTTTCAGATGATATATTTTTCAAAACGTAGCGTTTTTAAGCAGAAGGTACTTTTTCAAAAGTTATTTTTTCAATAGAAATTTTTTTCAAGAAGTACCATTTTCTTGGTACGTGTTTTTTCAAAAAAAAAAAATAAACTTAAATTTTCAAAACGAAATTTTTTCAAAAGGTACATTTTTAAAAACTATTATTTTCAAACAGTAAATTCTTCAGTAGACAGTTTTTTTCAGTAGGTACTTTTATAACAAGTACTACTTTTATCGTATGATTTCTTTTTAAAAATGTTCTTTTAATGAAATACTTTTTTGCAAAGGTACTTTTCTTTAAAATACATTTTAAAAATGTAAAATTTTCAGAAGGTACAACTTCCAAAAGGTAATTTTTCCAAAAGGTACTTTTTTCAAAAGGTACTTATACCAAAAGGAATCTACTTTTTCCAAAAGGAACTTTTTTTTTCAAAATGTACTTATTCCAAAAGGTATCTACTTTTTCCAAAAGGAACTTTTTTCAAAAAGTACTTTTTTAAAAAGCTACTTTTTTCAAAAGGTACAATTTTCAAAGGGTACTTTTTTCAAAAGGTACTTTTTTCAATAGGTAATTTTTCCAAAACGTACTTTTGCCAGAGGTACTTTTACCAAAAGGTATGTACTTTTTCCAAAAAGGTACTATTTTTAAAAGATATTTTTTTAAAAAGGTATTTCATTAAAAGTACATTTTTAAAAAGGTACTTCTTCTAAAAGTTACTTGTTTCAAAAGCTAATTTTCTCCAAAAGGTACTTTTTTTAAAAGGTACTCTTATTTCAAAAAGTACTTTTTTCAAAATGTACTTTTTTAAAAACGTACTTTTTTCATAAGATACGTTTTTCATAAGGTACTTTTCCCAAAAGGTACTCTCTTTTTAAATTTACTTATTTTAAGAGCTACTTTTTCAATAGTTTACTATCTAAGTGTGTTTTTTCACAAGACTAAAATATAAAAAAAATCTTTTATGTTAAAATATATGTATGTGCTTTAGAATGTAAAGTAAATGTAAAGTTTACATATTTGAAGGGGTACTATTTTGAAAAAGTAATTTTCAAATGCTAATTTTTTAAATAAACTTTTCTATATGTTCTTACAAGGCGAATCCGCTGCAATTATAAATATTTCAAAGCGAGTTGAGGCGAGTCTATTCAATATCAATATTCCTTGGTTTCTTCAAATAGTTCCCTAAAAGATTTTTTTTTATATTTTTTTATGTACGTTTGTATATGGATGTGCTTCCCAATAATGACTTTCACAAAACTTTAAAAGATTTGTTATCTGCGCATCTATCCATTTTATAATAACTGAAATAAAACTTTTTTAAAAAATTTTTAATCCTATCAGATTTGTAAAAAAAATAATATAAAATTTGCAGCTACTAAACATTAAAATATTTTTATTTTTGCAATAAAAATATATAAAGTATAAATGCATAATGTCCCTCCTTGAAAATGTTTACAAACATTGCATAAGCACCAGCATCTATGACAGGGTGTGAAACAAATGTCGGTCTCTTTTATATCAAAAACTTCTCTAATCTTGATATTTAACCAAAATAAATATTTAATAATGCTTCATTTCCTGCAATTGAGCAAAATTTTGCAAAAGTAGGCTGAGGCAATTTGACAAAAGAAATACATAAAAATTCAACCAAGCAAATTAAAAAAAAATACTTTTAATTAAAACTTTGAACCAAAAACGCCTAAAAAACACACATATACAAATACTCGTAAACGCACTCACCCATATAAAACAAATTAGTAACCTTTTGCAAAAATACATAACTCTATAATATTTATTATTACAACAAAGCGGGCTGGCCCATTTTTTCGTTGGCAAGAAAATAAATAAAAATAATAAAAATAAACCATTAAATTAAGCTCAGCCATATGAACCACTTTACACGCCATTTCGTAAATGTCAACATCACTCTATTTTCTATTTATTTGCAAGTAGACTAGATGCATTTAATGAACATGGCTTCGAAATGTTTACGCACTATTTTCAGTTGCAATTGCCTTTTACTTCTGACAAAAAATACCAGCATATGAGTACAATATACAATTTCAACAGGTTTTATTTGTAACACATTTATAGTCCACAAACACCAAAAAAAAAAAAGAATTTTTTCTTTGATTTCGCTATGAAATCATGTTTTGTTTTTATTTATTTTTTTTTTGTGTGGAGAACTACGAAACATTTATTTTTAACTATTTACGCACGCTTGAAATTTTTTGGTTTAGATTTTATGTTTGAACCAAATTGCAAAAATGTTACTTAAATTTTAACTATGCGATAAAGAGATAAATTTGATTAAAGCCTTTAATTTGCCATTCAGGCCAAGTGATTTAGCAAAAACTAAAGTGAGCAGACAGACGTTGTTGCTAAAATTTCAAATCATTAAAACGATTTAAGTACTCAACACTGTTAACGTTGCTGTCCTAAGTCTTTTGTTTTGCGCGAGTGCAATTGAAGAGGTTTAAATTAAACGTGACCATTAAAAATAACATACATACACATATCGTTATTTTAATATAGAAAGGCCCTAACTTATTATTTTTTGAAATCGATTTTTTTTTATTTCGATAGAAAAACGTCTAATGCATCGAAAAATGAAAAATATAGATTTCAAAAAATAATTAGTCTGGGTCTTTCTATATTAATTAAGATAACGATATATGTACATCAGAGTAGCAAGCCGTAACGGCGCGGCTGGCGGCTAGCCGTTCAGCCGATTTTTTTCCACAATCCGATCCGCCGCCGAACCACTCGGCTTATTGACGGCTTAGTACTCAGCCGATATATTGTCTTCTTTTTTTTTTTTTTTTTCCCCAGTGGAGTCTGTTATGGACTACGGGTGTGGCAACCCCGGGGCCCCAGCTGGGGTGATGTGGCTTTTTCCATTGACGTACCTTTGGTACATTACCCATAGAACTTATGTGTTACTACCCAATCTCTGAATATAAACAGAGTAACGGATGTGCACATATTTATAACAAAAGGAAGACAGGTCCTGTTGATGTCAGTTAGGTGCAGCGTCACCTAGAACTGCCCCTGAGTTCAAAAGACGATAGAGGTGAAGCCCTTGTGGTGGAACTTCGAGGTCTAACCAGAGGCTACTTCTGGTGCCACGGGTGCCGGTTGCCCGACAGCCGAGCTGCTTTGAAGTTTTGAGTGCATGTAGCGGTCGTCAGTTTCCTTTGCTAAAATGCCGAGTTCGTCCTACCCCAATGGGGTACACCCCAAGGGGTTAAAGGGATGATTTTGGTATGTGTGGAGTAGGCACTGGTTATTTGGCGACACAGGCATGCGTTCATTATGGGTGAGTGGTTGAGCTGTGCCGGCAATGGTTGAGGAATTCTCTTGGGGACCTCGCTATGGGTGTATACACAACACCTTAGCGTGGAAGCCGGAGAATTATCGTGGTGGCTGTGGTTGCTACCAAAATCGCTGGGAGAATAGTCTTGGCTTCCCAGTGTGAAATCAATGCTAGTGATTGGTCTGACGCGGTCAGCCAGACACTATTCTAGGTGCTGTTGCCATTCAACAGAAGCTGCTATGGGCACGGACATAGCAGCAGAGTTTAGATAGCTCAAATTACCTCAGCAAGGTAATTGAATATAGTACAGGGATAACTATATTCAAAGATTGCAACCTATGTGCCTTATGGAGTGGGCCATAGGTTCATTCTAATAGGGTGCATGGGGGCGTTGGTCTGGCGTCTAACCCACACCCGGTGCTTTGGCACCCGTTAGATAAGGCCGTAATGGCAGGTGCTCACGGAAAGCTATCGCACATCTGTCTTCTTTTTTATACTTTTTGAATTACGTTTAATATTGTGTCTACTCAACTTGCTTATAGTTTTTATTTATATTTCGTATTGAATACAGGGTAGGAAAATGATTTCTTGGATTTTGTACCAACTATGAAAATAAAATGTACTTTTTAGACCTTGACGGTACCAATTTTTAATATTTATTAATAAAAACAGAAACGTAAAATAATTAGTATAAAAATTCAGAAGTTTACAATAAAAAACAGAAACTTAACTTAAATGTGTATAAAAATTCAGTATACAATAAAAAATAACAAAAAAATATTAAATATTACATTCATAAAGGTACATTCGTAGATTCGACTACTATATTAGAGATTAAAATAAAACAAACACAAAAAAATTAAAGAGAATATAGGCAAAATGAATGTTACCATATATTGAAACATTGACATTTTGAAATTGTACCAAGTAACTCGCGGTAGTACCACGGTACCAATAAGGTCAAAAATGTACCATAAAAAGTACAATTGTACCATGATTTCCATCCGTGGTGATTGAATATAATAGCGAGCGTCCCTGAAAAATAATTGATTTTGCTTCCACATAGAGAGAGAATGTGTATATGAACGGTAAGTCCGGGTTCCCACACTTCAACTTTTGTTGATCAACTCGTAATTCAGTTGTTAGACAGACGGATGAGGAAGTACAAATTTCTCCTTTTTTTCTTACAGCTGAATTACGAGTTGACCAACAAAACTTGAAGTGTGTGAACCGGGACAGATGTGCAATCGCTTTACGTGAGTACCTGCCATTACGGCCTAATCTCACGTGTGCCAAAGCACCGGGTGTGGGTTAGACGCCAGACCAACGCCCCCATGCACCCTTTTAGAATGAACCTATGACCCATTCCATAAGGCACATAGGTTGCAATCTTTGAATATAGTTATCCCTGTATTATATTCAATTACCTTGCTGAGGTAATTTGAGCTATCTAAACTCTGCTGCTATGTCCGTGCCCATAGCAGCTTCTGTTGAATGGCAACAGCACCTAGAACAGTGTCTGGCTGACCGCGTCACACCAACCACTAGCATTGATTTAACACTGGGAAGCCAAGACTATTCTCCCAGCGATGTTTGGTAGCAAACCACAGCCACCACGATAATTCTCCGGCTTCCACGCTTAGGTGCTGTGTATACACCTAAGCGAGGTCCCCAAGAAAATTCCTCAACCATTGCCGGCACAGCTAACCACTCATCCATAAAGAACGCATGCCTGTGTCGCCAAATAACCAGTGCCTACTCCACACTTACCAAAATCATCCCTTTAACCCCTTAGGGGTCTACCCCTTTGGGGTAGGACGAACTCGGCATTTTAGCAAAGGAAACTGACGACCGCTACATGCACTCAAAACTTCAGAGCAGCGAGGACCACTTACGCGAGAAGAATGCAAGCTCGCCACCAAGATCCTGTGCCTACTACAATCGATCATGCTTGATAAACGCCCCTTAACCCAGAGGGTGTGACGCACAACTATTTTAGCACAGAATCTTGACAACCGCAATGCATTTATCTCTAAGCAGCCCAGCTGTCGGGCAACCGGCACCCGTGGTACCAGAAGTAGCCTCTGGTTAGACCCCGAAGTTCCACCACAAGGGCTTCACCTCTATCGTCTTTTGAACTCAGGGGCAGTTCTAGGTGACGCTGCACCTAACTGACAACAACGGGCGTACAATATTTGTTTTCCTTTTATAAATATGTGCACATCCGTTACTCTGTTTATATTCAGAGATTGGGTAGTAACACATAAGTTTTACGGGTAATGAGCCAAAGGTCCGCCAGCGGAAAAAGCTACATTACCCTACCTGGGGCCCCGGGATTGCCACACCCGTAGTCTACAGAATTAATCCATACACTCCCCTGGGGGTTGTGAACCGGGACTAACGTAGCTGCTACAACACTTAAGTTCTCTATTGGTGTCCCTTCTCAAATCCATGCACGTTCACATAGACATTTTTGTTCAAGCAGCCAGGCGACTTTTTATAATTATTTGATCAAAGTTTTTTATTCATTCATCCATAGCAGTGTTGCAATAAAGTAACTAATTTTTAATTCAATCGGAAAGCTTAAATGCAATTTATGTATAGTCTAGTTTCTATGGTTTAACAAATTATTTACGAAGTTATTTTTATTGGCATTTAGGACATCAATTACTGAAATATTCAAACTATTGCAAAATAAATAATATTACAACGTGATGATTCAATAATTCACGTACTTTTCTACGGACTGGGTTCAACAATTTTTTTATATGTTTAAACTAATCGGCGTTAAGCCGTTCAGCCGCCGCCGCCGAAATTTTTTGTTCGGCTTGCTACTCTGATGTACATACATATTTATTCAATTGCTGTTAAGTAAATTATTTAATATGAGATCAAATTTTTAAAAATCCATTTTGACCTGTACTTATTTCCTTGTCATTGCCTGGCTTGCAAACTACGCACTCATTGCTGAAATATGCCAGAGATAAAATTGAATAATCACACCCCCACTATTTTAATATTCGTTGCCAAAACAAAAAACTTATTCAAACTTCAGGATTTCGTTTTTACATTTATTTTATCACTCAATCAATTGTCAAGTATTTTTTATTTTTTTTAACTTGAAAGCTGACAGCAGTAGCCGTCTCATAAAATTATTTTCCGACTGATTTTTATCAACAGCTTAATTTGTGCAAACTTTGGTTACTCATATAAATACGAGTTAATTAAATATTTTATTGCTTTTATATATTTATTTTTTAATTTTGTTTTTGTCATATTGCATATTTGATTTGTACAAAATTTTGCAGAAGGTTTTGGCAGTGTAGAAAGTAAAACTTTAATTTAAAATTTCAAGCTGTACGCCAACGCTTGATAATTTTCTTCGAACTTTTTTTTCGATTTAAATCTTATAATACTCGTGCATTGAATTTTTAAATAAATTATCGCATTGACGAAATACCAAATATTTTTATGAACTGTTAAAGAAATTATGAAATTCTTTAAAAAAAAAAAATATTTCTTGGGTCAAAATAAGTGTTTGCAAAAAAGTGTTTGATTTTTGTTTAGCTAATGCTGTTTATAATGGCTCATGAAGCTACAAAAAAAAAAATAAAAAATATACATATCGCTCATTTACTCAAACAACGTCATAAATCTAAAAAAAATTGAAGTTTTGAGTTAATAATGCAAAATTATTTGATCGTTTGCATTGACTTTCAAAAACTATTTGAGAATTCACACATAATAATATTTTTGTAAATCACAAAAGAAAAAAGATTCATATCGAATATAAATGCTTTGCTGGGTTTTGTTAAAGTTTCTAAGCCTACTACGATTATATTTCTTTTGTCATCTTCAAAAATATTATTCACAAATGGTTCTCGAAAGTCTGTGCATTAGACAATTGGTTTGTAACTGTTCAAAATATGATTTGGTTAAGCACCAATAACATACATATATAGACAATGCTTAACGACCAGCAAATAAATTTCAATTTAAATTGAATTTTTGGCTAACTAGATATAAAAAGAGTTAAAATAAAAAGTGAAAAATACTATTTAATAAATTTGTCAACGTGCGAGCCATATTTGTGCATAATAAAGTCCTGCACAAGACCATTTATAAGACCTTTCACGACATGAGAGATTCTTCAAATGCTTTACTACAGCGAAATATTCTAAAACAAACGCTAAATAACACCGTTGGTAAGACATTTCTTTCAGTTGTTTGTTTTTTCAGCGTTTGTCTTAGAATATTTCGCTGTAGTAAAGCATTTGAAAAATCTCTCATGTCTTGAAAGGTCTTATAAATGGTCTTGAGCAGAACATTAGTTCATAAATAGTTTCGAACCAGTCTTTATTTCTTTCTAAGTCAATTGTTCTTCCAAAGCGCTTTAAAGACGCTTTAATACATACAAAATCACAATCATTTATTGCAAAATCGTCAAATGGAATAATTCGTCAAACTGACCAAAATTCGTGAAAACTGGGAATCCTGTAGGGCTGTGTGTCTTATAAAATGCGTAAGGCCCCTGTGCTCTTTTAGGAGCTTACTTACACTCAGGGAAAAGTTGCAACTTAAAAATAAGAACGCGTCATGTTAATTCAATAATTTTCAATATAATAGAAAATGTATATTTGGATACTTCAAAATTAATAAAATTAATGAATTAATACTGTAAATTAATATTTTTCTATATTAAAATAAAAAATTTCAACATGACTAGACTTCCGTTAAAGTCTCTGCTGTTTTTTTTCTGGGTGTATTTATATTTTAAGATTTATTAAAATAAAATAATTGAAATTTATTTGCTGGTAGCTTAGCATGTCTATATACGTATTTCATTGTCGCTTGAACCAAATCATCAGTAGACTTTAACCACAAATTTTAAACAGTCACAAACCTCTTACTTTATGCACAGACCCTCAAAAACCATACGAAAATTCATAAAATAATAATACTTTTGAAAATCACAAAAGAAAAAATAAGCTTAGTAGGCTTTGAAACTGATACAAAACCCAGCAAATAATTTATATATATCCAGGTGAACTCATTTTATTTTTCTACATCCTTATACAATTAGAAATCCATTGGATAACAATAAAAGTATTTACCTGGATATAAATTATTTGCTGGGTTTTGTATCAGTTTCAAAGCCTACTAAGCTTATTTTTTCTTTTGTGATTTTCAAAAGTATTATTATTTTAGGAATTCTCGTATGGTTTTTGAAAGTCTATGCATAAAGTAAGAGGTTTGTGACTGTTTAAAATTTGTGGCTAAAGTCTACTGATGATTTGGTTCAAGCGCCAATGAAATACGTATATAGACATGCTAAACTACCAGCAATAAATTTCAATTATTTTATGTACACTTCTGACAATATGTCAAATAATAAATTTTCTTTAAAGATTTATTAAAATATTTAAGATAGTTTCTGAGACGGTGAAACTTCACCCTGCCCTTGTTGGTCCTTTGAATTTCATATCAAATACTTGGAAAGTGTCGGAGAGCAAATTGTTCCCCCTGCCGCCCTCTCAGTCCTAGTTTTTAATATGTATATAAAACTTTTGTGTCCTTTTAGGAGCGAATATATGTATCTATGAATCCCGGAGGACAGATTTTACACCTTGCCGCCCTCTTGGTCCTAGTTTTTTAAAGAAATAGAGCCTGGGTGTCCTTTTAGATACGGATATACCTAAAATTTGAATTCCATAAAAATCACTTGGGCAGATTTCACTCCCTGCCACTGTCCTTTTATACACGAATATATGTATAAATCACTTTAATAATCTCGAAGGGAAGATTTTACCCCCTGTCGCCCCTTTCGACCTAATTTTAATAAAAGTCAAGCCTATGTATGTGCGGATATATATATATATGTTTGAATTAAATAAAAATCGCTTGTATAGTTGCGGAGGGCAAATTTTGCCCCCACCCTCTTGGTCTTAGGTTTTAAAAAATACCAAGACTATGTGTCCTTTTAGATACCGATATATCTGTGACTTGAATTCCATAAAAATCGCATAGATAGTCTCGAAGCGAATATTTCTTGCCCTACCTCCCTATTGGTCCTAGTTTTTAAAAAAAATATGAAACCTGTGTATCTTTTGGATAAAATTGAATTAAATTTTAATGGGCGTGTCTCCGCCCATTTTTTTAAATAGAGGATTGTGCCTACTCTAGAGCTCAAGGTGTGTGGCAAGTTTTACAAAAATTGGTTAAGTAGAACCACGTGAAATATTATAATAAATTTTAATAGGCGTAACCCCACCCATTTTTTCAACTTTAAAATTTTGTAATTACAAGAACCAAAGAGGTTTTATAGGTTTTGCAGCAATCAAATAAAAAGAATATTATTAAATTAAATTAAAGAATTGTGGGCCTGTCCCCTCCCAATTTTTTTACAATTTGACCTGTGGGAAGATATACCCTCTCAGATAAAAAAAAGGATTTTTACAATCGGTCTAAGTGTACCGAGCTATGAAGCAACACAGCCAAAAAAAAAAATAGAGACGAATTGTTAACCTCCTCCTTTTTTTGAAGTCGATTAAAAACTTCACTTCACTTCACGGATTCGATTTTGAATCCGTTTTTCCGCAACCTTTTTATCCAATATGGCAACTTATTGCAAAGAGGTTGTGATAACTAAAAAAATGGATTCAGAATCGGGTAAATATTTTTGTTGTGAAACTTTTGCTTGTTTGAAACGTTTTAATTTATTAGATTAGAATTTCCCCGCGACTTCGTTCGCATCCAGAAAGAAACTGAGTAAAAAGTTGAACTAAATGTATACCAATCTTATCAAAATCAGAAAAAATAACAACAGCACCATTCTACCCTGTTCCGTGAAACTTTCTTAATTTTTTCTTTCATATTCTTCTACTCCAGACAATAACAAACAAAACAAAAATGAAATGGGGCGTATTGATCCAGCCATTCCCGGTTAATGCCGTGCAAAAAAAAATTGGATTAATTTTTATATACATATTTAGATGTTTGTGTGTGTAACTTTCAATAAAATTTTTAGAGTTTTTATATAAACATAATTAGTTTATTGGCTTTTTCTCAAACAAAAAAAAACTTTTGCTTTAGTATTTTATCGAACAAAAAAAAAATAAGTATTGAAATCTGTCAAGCCGATTTTGAGTTTACGAGAGACTAAAGCTATGTACAGACGATTGTCAGATCTTACAATATTGTCAGATCTGACAATGTGCTGACAATGTACTGGCAATCGAAAATTGCCAGCACAATATTTCTTGTCAGTTCACACGGATGACAGAAAATCTTACAATTTATTGCTGGACGGTTGTATGACAATAAATTCATCGGACAAAATCGTCAGTAGAAAAATTGTCAGTTCACACGGTTGTCATATGCACAAATTGTTCGATCTGTTGTTATGCGTTGCCAGACTTAAAGCATTTGTTAGAAATTGTTAAATATTTATCGTTTGTGTTTGTGTTAAATGTAAAAAGTGAAAGTATAAATTATTATGGACCATAAAGAAGCAATTGCAATGATTTTGTCTGCATATATTTTTCTTTAAAATCAAGCGTGTGCATTGTTGCCCATAGAAAGAATTATCTTACAATGATGCCATTGTCAGATGCATGAACTTCGCACATCTGACAATATTAAAATGTCTGACAAATATCTGGCAATAATTTTACAATGTGTTCACACGATTGTAAGATGTCTGACAATTTGTTGTCAGTTGCTAGTCTTGCAATGGACTGACAATGCTTTTTCTGGCAACGTCGTCTGACAAAAATTGCCAGTTCACACGGTTGTAAGAAATTTTTAGCACATTTTACTGGCAATATTGTAAGATCTGACAACCGTCTGTACATAGCTTAAGGAACGCTGATTTTTTTATTCAAGAATTAGGAAAACATTTTGAATATCTATAACTTGCAATAAAATTTCAATTAAAATTTCCTTTCAATCAATGTCGGTTTTTTATGTTCATATCTAGTAAATAAATATAAATACAATGCGTATATATTTTTTTTTATACATCACAACGTTTTTTTTTTTATTTTGTTACGTGTTGCAACACATGCAATGATTTTATGTAATTTTTTTGTTCAAATTTATTTTTTTTTTAACAAAACGAAAACAAAACTTAAGTTGAAATATTATAACGTCTTTTCATTTTGATTTTGTTGTTGTTGTAATTGTTAAGGCTTTTAAAGCATTGTCAGCTTTTAAATCTGTACAATATCTAACATGAACTTTGCCAAAACTAAAACCGAATCTAGGACAGACGACGACCTATTTGTTTAAGTCCACAGAGACTTTATTTATGGCGGCATTAATTTTAAAATCAAAAACTAAAAAAAAAAATAAAAAATAAAAAGTTTCACATATGAAATCGTTGCGTTATACGCAAATTTCCAGCTAAAGAAAATACATTGAAAATTAAAATGCGTTCACCGATAAATAGGATTTTTTTTTAAACATTCGTTTCTGTTTAAACTTGTTTCGGTGAATGCTGCTGCTGTAAGCTATTGTAAAATCTAGTAAAAGAAAAGTGTGTATGAGTGAGTTTGTGTGTGTGTGCGTTTTTGCCCAGTCTAGAGCCTTAAGAGATGATTACATCATATTTTAATGGTGCGATTTATATTCTTTTTATTTGTTTGGGGCTTTTATATTTTTGGAGTATTGAAATTATTATCAAACCAATGTTCACAATGTAAAACTAAGTGGTATTGGACATGTGTAAGTTATATGATATTTAAATTTTTTGTCATAATAATAATGTATTTAAATTTTTAAGTCAACATGAGTTAACAGAAATACAGTTTAATATTATTTATGCAATTAAACATTTCATGGTTTTCATAATTGCTTAAGCGAGCGAGTCCAGCCCTAAATTGCCACTTAATTCACTTTTACTGATTCCTGCTGTTGAACAAACAACCAGCAAACTTGTAATTTCTTTATTTATTACTACTGCCGACTGCAATTGCCCATAATTGCAATTTTTTTTTCTTCAAACTTTAGATTGTTTTAAATGACAAATTAACACTTTAATGATTCTGCAAAAGAAATAAACATTTTCAATTAGCTTTTTTTTCCTAGACAAACAGTTTATACGGTGGCAAGCATACAAAATAATTTAATTGCTTTGGTTTTTACAGCAAATTACACTGTGCAGACAAGCTGTTGTTGTTGTTGTTGTTGTTGTTGTTGTTTGCCGCATGTGGATCTATCAACAGCACTACCAATGGAAAGTAATAACAATTACAAGAGTAATTGTTAACACTAAGGCACAATTATTTAACAAGTGTTTAAATTTAAACTTCTATTCATAAAATCAAATGCATAATTATATTTAGAGTTACACCTAAGCCACAAGTTGCGAAGAGAAAACAAGACTACTTATGCAGAATACTAAATTTAGTTATAAAAATTACAAAGCAGGTGCTTTTTGCTCAAAAAGTACTTTTTATTTCAAAGGTGATTTTTTAGAGAAAATTTTTATAAAAAAATGTACTTTTTATTAAAATCGTGTTTTTTTATTAAAGAGGCACTTTTTTGTAAAAAGGTACTTTTTACTAAAAAGCTACTTTTTATTAAAAATGTACTTTTTACTAAAAAGGTACTTTTTATTTAAAAGGTACTTTTAATGAAAAAGGTACTTATTATTAATAACGTACTTTTTATTAAAAATGTACTTTTTATTAAGAGTACTTTTTATTAAAAAAGGTACTTTTTGTTAAAAAGGTACTTTTTATTAAAACGGTAACTTTTTATTAAAAAGGTAATTTTTATTAAAAAGGTACTTTTTATTAAAAACGTACTTTTAATGAAAAATGTACTTTTTATTAGTAGCGTACATTTTATTAAAAAGGTATTTTTTTTTAACAAGATACTTTTTATTAATAAGGTACTTTTTATTAAAAAGCTACTTTTTATTAAAAAGGTACATTTTATTAAATAGCCACTTCTTATTGGTACTGTGCATTAAAAATTTAGGTTAGGTTAGCAGGCTGCTGGTAGGAAAAAAAGAAAGACAGAATCCAGCTCACTTGGGTCCAATATGATGATCAGGGTGACCGATGACATTTTTCAAAAAGTGACACCAAATAGGGGATTTATAAAAAAGGGGGAAAATTAAAAAAAAACTAGAAAACTACACTAAACTTTTTATTTTTAATGTATTTTCATATAACTCAGCCTAAAAAAAGTGGGGACAAAAAGTGGCAAGGCAGTCGAAAAAGGGGAAAGGCAGTCGAAAAAGTGGCAATTTGCCACTTTAGTCGGTCAAACGGTCACGCTGATGATGATCCCTTTGTGCTGCCCAGGGCTGCCAGATAAAATTATCGAAAAATCGTCGAAATCCCGATAAACTATAAAATAATCGTCATTTTATACTCGAAAAATCGTCAAAAAAATCGGACAAATCAAAATGAATTTCTTAACGTGTATACTAGACCAGGTTGATTAGTATGGATAGAAAAAATTTAAAAATCGTATAGTAAAAACAAAATCTACATATCGCTACCTTAATATAGAAATGCCGCAACTCATATTATTTTTTTAAATCGTAATTTTTACATTTTTCAATAAATTAGATTTCTTCTATCGAAAAATACAAAAAACTCGATTTCTAAAATTAATTCTAAGAAAATTTTGCAAAGAAACCATGGGTGTAAAATCAAACCCTGAGCTTCTTGTTTGGCTACTGCCTGCCTTATTTGAAGACATTGACTTTAAAGATGAAAATGGGGAACCAAATATTAGGTATAAGTCTACACAGAAAAAAATTGAAAAGAATTATTTTCAATAAAACCATCTTATTGAATAAAATTTTTAATTTCAATAATATTTGTCATTAACTTGAATATTGTATTTATCAATTCCGCGCATTTTAAAATATCATTTAATGTCATTTATTTGTGCTGGTGTTTTCCTTGCTTGTTGATTGACTCAACGTGGTCAATGTGCTGATGTTGTTGTTTATTTTGATTGTTGGTGTTGTATACGTGTGAGTTCGGACAAGAAGTCGAAAAATGTCGCGGCTTGTTTTTTGATGTGTAAACATCTATTCGCTAGGGGGTAAAAATCTTTTGACTTTGATTTCTTTGCTGAGATTTCTTTGCATTGTCAAATTGGTGTGAGCTATGTATGAGTGTATTAGTGTTTGAAAGAAGCAATACCAAGCAGGGAAACAAGTCGACCGGCTCGAAGCCGACGGTGCGCCGCCGCCGGTTATTTTTCTGTATATTTCCGTACACCAAAGGTGAAAATGAACCGTAAGAGCTACGGACTTGAAATTTGGAACCATGTGTAGACATTTGGCCACTACAACAACAAATACATGAGAGTTAAAAACTAAAAGGTGTTCCAAAACGAGCAACGAAAAATGTTAAAATCCCATGTAACATACGTACAATTGTACATACACTTGAAATTTTAAAAGTTAGTATATTTTTATACAGACTACAACATTTAACACAAAATTTAAAAAATTTAAATCAATGGGTGTTCCATCAGTTAATGCAATTTTGACTTTTTAATTTTGACAATTTGCTATATCTTGGAAACCGTAAGAGCCAAACTCTTGAAATTTTCAAAAAACGGTAAAACTAAAAAATCAAAAAAATATAAAATCGCCAATTATAAAAAAATCGCCAAAAACAAAAAAAAATTGCCAAAACGAAAAAAAGCACCAAATTAAAAAAAATCTCTAGGGCTAAAATAAATCGCGAAAACCCGGAAAAATCGCCAAAATGAAAAAAAATCCTTAAACAAAAAAATCGCCAATATGAAAAAATCGCCAAAATGAAAAAATGGCCTAAATAAAAAACCCCAAAAACAGAAAAAAATCGCCAAAATGAAAAAAATCCCAAAAACAGAAAAAAATTGCCAAAATGAAAAAATCGCCAAAATGAAAAAAATTTCCAAAATTAAAAAAACCCAAAAAGAGAAAAAAAACGCCAAAACGAGAAAAAAGCGATAAAACTGAAAAAAAATCGTTTAAACTGAAAAAACTTAAAAAAGGAAGAAAGCTAAATCAAAAAAAATTATCAAAACCGAATGTGCGCGAGTCAAAGTCGCACTTTACTTTACTTTACTTTGCAATGCGTACACAACAACAAGAACAGCAACAACTAAGCGATGAACAACAGGAATTTAAAATTAAAAAGTAAAAGTAAAGACATTTATCATAGATGAGCACTGCAGTACCACTAAAGTTTCAGTAAAAATAATAAAAATTTTTTAACAAGTAAATTTTTACTGATTACTAAAATTTTTTTCTACAATTTTTATAAATTGCCTAAATGATTTGTCATATGATGAGGTCCATTGAATTTTCAGTAATCAGTAATGCTTGTATTTATAATGAAATTCTACCAAGTGGCTAAATGTTTTTCATACAAAAGTTTCAAAATTTGAATGAAAAAACTTTGCCACTTGCTACAATTTTATTATGATTACGGCCCTACGATTTTACTGGTAATGCAAATTAAATTTCATTAGCAGTTAAAATTTACTGAATTTTTTTTAGTAATCAGTAAATTTACTGCTTACTGCAATTTTGAATGCAGTACATATACATGTACTGCAGTGTGCCCATTTACTAACCAAATAAGTTTAATAAAACAATAATAAATAATAAATAATTAATCAATTAATTTAAAAAAATATACTAAAAGCATAAGTACTTCCAACTTAAAACAATTTTTCATTACTAGATGTTTACACATCTCCTCTGTGATCGGACTCACATTGCTTTATTTTTTTTTTTACTCAACAAAGTTATTTTTAGATTATATCAAGACAATGAACACATAAGAAATCATATTTTGCTTTCATTCATTATTTTGCTTATTCAATAATGATTTGCTCTTTAGCTGAGTGGTAAGTACGTTAGTTTATTAGTCAAAAGATTGCCGGTTCGACTCATCCCAAAAATGTAAACATTCATCCACACACACACACATAACAATTATCACTGAAAATAAAATTTCAGTCAACAACTTTTTTCTTTGATTCATTAAATTTCTTTGTTGACTGAAAAAAAAAATATATTCAATAAACGTGCATACAATTATATTTATCAATAATGCAAAAATCGTCATCACAGAAAATTCGAAAGATTTTTTTATTGAATCAACGATTTTCGTATTCAAATATCAAAATCATTTTTTTCTGTGTAAAGTAGCTCGCGAAATAATTAAAAGCAGGAAGTACGTCGAGAATGATTCGAATTTAGTAGCATTTATTTCAGTACATACATTTTTTTATTTGAAAGTCAAGTCATGTAAGCAGTCTTGATGCCCGAAATTTTTTATATGAACTTGGCTTTTTTTCACATTTATTTTTTTTTTTAGCATATAAATTTTTTATAGATATCAATATAAAGTAAAGAGTGGGAAAAATTACACTAAAATCTTTTAAAAGATAAGTAATACTTAAATTGAAATAGTCGCTTTTTTATAAAAGAACTGCAATATTTGGACTTCTAAAAAATCGTCAATTGTAAAGGAAAAATCGTCAAATCGTCATTTCACTATTTTCGACACCAAAAATCGTCAAAATGACGATAAATCGTCAAATCTGGCAGCCGTGGTGCTGCCTGTAAGTTGAAAGAAGAGAGAGAGAGAGAGAGAGAGAAAGAGAGAAACAAGAGGAGGGTGAGAAGGGTAGAAGTAGAAAAATGAGAAAAGAGAGTGGGTCAAGAAATTTGGATAGGGGAGGTCAGCGATTATACCAACCACTATTCCTAATATAGAGGCTTAGATTTTTGAGCCCGATTTCCGATAGCTCGGATAACCTTCTGAACGATATTCTGCCAAAGGTGTGCAGACGGAGATCCTCCAGAGCTGGACAAAGACACAGGAGATGCAGGATACTTTTTTCCTCTTCCTCGTCATTGCAACTGTAGCAGTAGTCATTATACGGGAGACCCATACGTTTAGCATGGGTTCCGAAGATACAGTGACCGGTCAATGTGGCCATAATGTTTCTCAGGTGTTTCCTATTGAAGTTAATGAGATTTTTCGTTCTACGGAAGTCCAGGCGAGGCCAAGGGGTTCTCGCTATTACACAGGTGGACTCATTTAGCCATCTGTTTTGAACTAATTCCAGAAAGGTTACATCGAAACGTCTCCAGCAGGATGAGAGTGGGAGTCCACAAAGATTACTTTTTAATAAATAAAAAAATACTTTTTAGCATTTCCCAGAAATGCCTGATTACTTTATATTTCGCAAATTTGTATGAAGGTTTTGCTTCAAAGATAATATATTTTATTTCTTTAAAAGATTTTCTTATTTGCTCAGTAAATTATAGTTCACTATTTAATGCTAGACTATTTTTTGAAACATATGGCTTTTACTTTTATTTATTTTCAAAATAAATACACACCACAAAATATCAATAGATATGAAGTGTTCTCAAACAACAGATTTAATAATTAAAATAAATTTTATTTACCATAATGGCAAACATAATTTAATTAAAATTTAATATTATATTTTATTTTATGAACCACATATAAGATTTATAATTTATTTGTAACATTTTTTTCGTATACAAATTTAATGGCAATTTATTTCATTTATAGTGTGTGAACTGCAAACAAACATTTTATTTATGGCTGCCTTTTTTCTAAAGCATGAATTCACTGTTTGTTTTAAGATTTCTTTTTTTAATCATACAAAACAGCGCAACTCAATGAACTTGACTTAATTGTTTATACAACTACAAAATTGCCGTTTTCGTATTGCCCGCATTGTTATTTATTATTAACAAACAAATAAAACACACCATAAAGTTCAATTTTGTATTGTAGGCGTGTTGTAGTTCATTGTCCATAAATGTTTTTTTTTGTTTTTTTTTTATTTTTGTTTTATAGTTTCCTTAGTTCTCTATTTGTCAATTTTGTTTATAATTTATTAAATTAAACCGCAGCAAAAGTTTGCAAAAATCTTTGCACAAAAAAATATAAGACAATAGCAAAGTAGCATGAACAATGACCACCTTACTACTGTTCGTTCACAAAATTAATGTTTGAGAATAATGGTTATTGATTGTTGTTTTGCTTTTTAGCCGTTCTTTTGACTCTTACGGTCATTGATTTAATTTGCTGTTTTTGTTTTTAATGGGCTTCATCGCTGTTTTGCTTAAATGTTTTATTTAAAAATTTTTTTTTTAATTTATTTTTTTTTGTGTTTTATGGGCTAAGAAAATAATTTTTTATGTTAATATTTGAAATACAGGGTGGGCCAAAAGAAACCAAGGGGTGTAAAAGTTTAATAACTTTTTTGTTCATTAACTTTTTTTATTTTTTCTTTCAGATTATATAATATATAAAATGGAAATTTTTTTACACTAAGTATGAAAAATGATATCTCTTAAATGACCACCGTTTTCAGCTTCGCACTGATGGGCTCTTTTTAGAGCATTTTCCATAACATCTTTCAAAACTTGTGGCTGTAGCGTTCGAATTTCTGTAACAATGTTTGCCTTGAGTTCAAGGATTGTCTCTGGCTTGTTCACATACACTCGCTCCTTCAAAAAACCCCAAAGAAAATAGTCGGGTGCTGTCAAATCTGGCGATCGCGCTGGCCAAATAATTTCCGAATTTCGAGAAATTATTCGCTCTCCAAAAATTTGACTTAAAAGTGCCATTGTGTCTCGGGCAGTATGGGCAGTGGCTTCGTCCTGCTGAAACCACATACCAGGTCTGTTTTCAAGAGCAGGACGTAAAAAATTTTCTATCATAAACCGATACCGCTCTCCATTTACGGTTACAGCACTTCCATCTTCATTCTCGAAGAAGTAGGGCCCAATGACATTTTCAGATGTGATCCCACACCATACTGTACACCTGATGGGGTGCAATTGGCGTTGATGAATGGCTCTTGGATTTTGAGAACCCCAGAACCTACAGTTCTGCTTATTAACAAAGCCATTCAAATGAAAATGAGCTTCATCACTCATAATCAAATTTTCAATAAAGTTGATTTCTGGTTTAAATAATAAAATTCTATTGTTCTGGTTCTCTGTTCAGTTGTGAACCTCTCCATTAAATTCTCCAAGTGTTGTCTATATAATCTGAAAGAAAAAATAAAAAAAAATTAATAAACAAAAAAGTTATTAAACTTTTACACCCCTTGGTTTCTTTTGGCCCACCCTGTATATGAAAAAAACGGAAGACATTTAAATCGAATTGAACAGCTTAAAACAAAAGACTTAAGCCACAAACTCTTTTTGATGAATATTAAATGTTTTTTATTTGTTTTTTTTTTTGCAATAAATTGCCAGATTTCGCGTTTTTTTTTCAGTGTTTAATTAACTTCAGCTGATAATTAAAATAACCTTCAATGGCTTTATAGCTGAAGGCAAATTAAAAAAAAAAAATTAAAGAAATGTCCATATAAATATCTTAGACTAATGTTTACAATAGACAAACAAACTAAGTTTGAGAAATAGCTAAAATAAAACATCAAGACACACACACACACACACTTTTTAACATTTTGATGTAGCTAAGAAGCGATAAAAACTTAATTAGAGCAAAAATTTCATAACAAATTCCAAAAATGGAATTGCATATTTTCAGAGTATTTATGCCCCTATCTCGGTTTTCAACTTTTAAAATAGTTTGGTTGGGTAAAATTTGATAAATTTGCATTGCCATTCTCCACTAAGTTAACAGTTGACTTTTCAGTTGTGTTTTGGTACTGTCATTTGCAACTATGCGTAAGTTTGGTTGAGAAAAGCGTTGAGTATACACAACTGCTTTTTAGTAGTTGCGTCTGTGGTTGGGTTTTTCTAGTTAAAGATTGGTGCGATATAAAAAGCAGAAAATGTGAAAAATCGTACTTAGAAATATTTGTTATGCTTAATAAAAATTTTTTTTAACAATTAAATTTAAAGAATTCGTTCCCTATTTTGATTATTCCTTACCTTGCATTGATTGGGTAGTTCAAGAGGGTTGGAATCATCACGAATTTTTCTACTGATACGCGGCACATCTACAATTGCGACTTCGTTTTCATCGTCATTAAATAAATCTATACATATTTGTGTCCATTTGGTATGATGTCTTTCAACTAAAACACAAAAACGATACTTTTTCTAAAACTTTGTGTTTTTTTCGTGTCAAACTAAATATTTTAAGTTGGCAACGCGATGATAATTTCAAGTAAAAAGCAGTTTTGGTTCATAATACTAAAACACAGTTTGGTCGTGTATAAGTTTGGTCTACTCTTAGACGACCAAACTTAAAATTTATATTTTGAGAGCACAAAAACATTTTTATTTATAACAGCTTTAAATATATATATATATATAATTAATAGGCGAACATGTTTTTTGTAATCCATTTTACGCTGGTACCACTGCACCGATTTTAAAAAGATTTATATGGTTTTAAAGGATTTTCTGTACAGATGTGCAGAATCTATATTTTATTGAAATCGGTTTAGTATTTTGGGAGCTATAAGCGTTTAAAGTTGCTACTACTACATGCATACATATTACACACGCATTTATTAGCTTACAAGTAAAAAAGAAACAAAACAAGAGTGTGTGTGTGTGTGTTTGTAGTATTTCTCTTGATTTAAAATTTGTTTTTTTTTTTTTTTTTTTTTTTTGTTGTTGTATGAAAGCCATAATACTTAAAGGAAGAGAATTGAATAAAGTGAATTAGCTTGGTTGAAGGGATTTTGTTTATGTTTTTTTAATTTCATGTATTATTTAAATATGCTTGCATATGTTTGTATGTAAGTTTGTGTGTGGCTGTGTTTTAATGCATTTTTTATGACGTTTAGACACATATTACATTATTTACATTTTGATTCTAGAATAAGGACGAGTGTGTCGTCCGTTTGGTATATCTAGTATAAATTATTGGGCCACAGTTTTTATTAAAAGTAAATAAATTATGTTATTTACTCAACACTGTTATTAAGAGCTTTTTAACACATAATGTTAAATAAGTTAACTGCTCCAATACAACAATGTTAACTTCGCTGTTGAATAAACTGTGTCATTTACTCAACACTGTTGTTAAGAGCTTTTTAAAATACATAATGTTTAATTAATTAACTGCTACAATACCACGATGTTAACTTCGCTGTTCTTTACACAATAGTCGACTCAATTTAATTGACTGCTTAGCGCATTCATTGACCTTTTTATACTTAACATAAAGCTAACAGAATAATGTTAACAATATACAACAAGTATAACATAACTGTTATCGTTATGTTTGTAATGCTTACTTTAACATCAACTGTACCTGGATTCAGTAACTTTTATTACGATAATCGTATCGTTATAATAAATTTAACGAAAATTTATCGACTTTGCTATTCAGAAACATATTTTAACGATATTCGGTGTCGGTTGGAGAAAAAAAAATTAAGTCATAAGATCTAATTTGTTGCGTTTTTCTTAATTATTCTTTGTGCTTTTCGCTTGTTTTCACATTTACTGTGCAGGGATACCATATCACATTGAATTAAAT
The DNA here is from genome assembly GCA_949987645.1 of Tachina grossa. NCBI lineage: Eukaryota > Metazoa > Arthropoda > Insecta > Diptera > Tachinidae > Tachina > Tachina grossa. Next base: position 37,359,726 of record OX465275.1, read on the forward strand.
TGTGAATAAGATAAAGCGGGAGACTATCGTTAAAAGAAATTATATTACGATTATCGGTTCGCAAAAAGTTACAGAATCCAGGTACTGGTATGTTTAAGTGCTTGTGTATTTTGTTGCTAGAGGAGCTTTTTACAAAATTCTAAGTTCATAAATCAAGTTTTTTTTCCAGCCAATTTGTAATTTTTATATGAAACATTTCTAATAATATGTTTTTTTTTTAATTTTTTTTCCAGACAACATGCTGCAACTGCTTTATGTAACTAAACTTTTGAGCATTTGCATTTCCATGGTGGCAGCTGGTAATATTGCAGGTTATCACTACGAAAAGCCTCCAGGATCAACAGGTTTTGTGTCGGCTCCCGCCAATCTAGCACATGGTCATAGTTTCGGGCCAATACCAACGATAGAACCATTGCCTCCCGTCCCCGCTCTACCACCTCTACCCACGGCCCGTGCTAAGGGTGCTTACGTACAAACCCAAACAATATATCAAACCCATCCAGCTGCTTCTAGCATAGGCAAAATAGCCCAACAATATATACCACAGCAATCATCAACTTCATCTGTTAAATCAGCCCCAACGGGCTCTGATTATTCGTCGGACCAACAAACTATTATAGATTTAGGGTCCAGCATATCTAATCCTCCACCACCACCACCACCACCACCAGCAGTTCAACCCTTACGTGTGCCATTTGGCAAGCAGGCTGTTATCAACTTCCCCTCCGGAGGAGTAGAAAGCATCAGCAGTTTTGATCCCAGCAGTCGTCAATTGCACCAGTACGCCGTCATCGAGATTATTGATAATGATATTGAGCAAAATACTCAACCCTTCTTGAGCACCCCCTTTTTCGATAGTTATCGCGCCAGGGGTGCAGGTGCCACTCCCCCACCTCTTGGCAGCAGACTCTTGGGCAGCAGATCTTCTGCTGCATTTTTGGGACAACAACAATCAGTATCTCAACTACCTTCTAATGATGCAGTTGCCTTGGGCTCTGGTGGCTTGGGCTTCATACGCCTGGCCAATGGAAATGTTTACCTAGGCTCCGGTTCCTTGGGCTACGTTAGTGGCCAACAGCACACTCAAGAAGTTAATGAGGCTCGCACACGCACTGGAGCATCACAGCCAGATGCTCTACATTTTGGCCATGGTCCTTTGGGCGATTCTGCTAGATTTAACAAGTTTTCATATAGATTTAAATAAACAAAACATACATACATACACATATTTGTGCTACACATAAACAAAAACTAAACACAAAACTACATACAAATATAATAATTGTATATATAATTATCTATAAAGCTCTGATCTAAAAAAAAAATTCTATGGGTCTGTTTGTCTAAATGCGAACGAACGTTTCGATCGAAGATTAGTATTGGAAACAAAAACAAATTTGAGTTTTTTATTTTTGTTTAAGATAAACAAGCCCTACGATTTTTATTTAGAAGCCTGTATATAACAATAATTTACCTGCTTGTTTTTATTTTATTGATAAATTTGTAAATATGTAAATCATGAGAATATTTTGTAAATAAAAGACGAGAAAAATCGAATTTCAAGAATACTCGTAAGGTTTTGTTTAATAATGGAACAATTTTTTGTTCAAGATTTTTCAAAGTAAGTCATTATTCGATTGGAATTTTACTTTTAAAATATGGCGTCTAAAGAAAGCTGCCTTGAACTTAATTAATTTAATTTAAATTTACTCGTTTATGAATCCATCACTTTAGTCTTTGAGAATTAACATGAACTACAACTGCAACTCTTTTATTAAAAAAGTTGGCAACTAAACTGAAAATAATCTATGCAATATTTTAAGAAAGAAAAATAAATAAAATAATGGGTAGATTATTAACGGCAACCGATCTTTAGTTGCGTTGCCACTTGCTAAAATGTAGTTACGTATGGCAACTTATAACTAACAGCTGTTTATTTCAGTTGCAGTATTTCAAAAACCTTGGCAACCACATATTTTTAGTGGAGGCACAGTTTTTAATTCAAAAAAGTTCAAATTGAAAAAATTAACGAAATTAAAATTAAATTAAAATTAAAATTAAAATAAGCTACTGCACTCCTCCTCCTCCTTTGGGATGACGAAAATATGTTTTAAGGCTTGAAAAATAGAAGCATTTAATCTAAAGGATTAAAACTGTCCCATAACATATTCGGTCCATTTATGAACTTTCGTCGAGGAGTTTTTCTGTTTTCTATCATTTGTTCCCGGGGAATAATTCTCCTATAGGAATATATTCTAAATAACCGGGGAATAGGCAAATACGGCAGACAGTAAAACCTGAATCAGCTGTTTAATGTTTACATTTTATTTTGCCCAGTAATGGAGATTAAATGAAAATTTTATATTTTCATTGCTAATAAGAATGTGTGTTAATATAAATATCTTTTTGTTTTTTATTCTTAGATAAAAAATAAAATAAACTGCTTAACCAATCACGAAAATGCGAGTGGATTAAATTCCCAATGAGTTCATGTAGTTAGAAAGGAAATTGTTAATTTTATAAAGTTTTTCTTACCGGTCTTGATATTATAGGGAAACAAATCTTCTTCCACTTACTTGTTATGTGAACTTAAAGGCGTCACGCAAAATTTTGTGTTTTAGTTTTTTTGAGTCATATTTTTGAAGTTGATGTGCGCAGAGTTTGAAAAGCGCCTCAAACAAGAGGGAAATATAAAATTTCGGCACTTATTTAAAATCTTTGTTCTATATAAATGCTTATACCATTGTTTTATTAATTTAATTTTTACATTAGTTCCCTTTAAAGTGTTTGGCGAGAAAACTATTAAAAATCTCCATTTTCCTTCAAATTTCAATTAATAATAGAAGGAATGGCGAAACAGAAAAAGTTCCCTGGGAATTGTTATTCATAATTGGGCTGTTGTACTTCCATCTCTTTATCGAAAAAGAATTAATTTTTAAACACTTTTATTTGATAATTTTTCATCACTTATGTTTATTTTGAAACTTTGTTTACCTTTTATTCAATTACCAATCTGTCATAATTGTATTTTCGATAACCTTTAGGCAACTGGAGAAAGTTGCCATACATAATAATAATTATTAATTTCAGCGCTGCGTTGCCAGTTTACAAAGCAACTCAAGCTCGGTTGCCATCGATAATGGAGCCACATGTTCAATACAAGTTACCAAATTACGTCATTCTCTATTGATCAAAATTTCTGTACAAACACAACTAAAATTGTTAGAAAATTTTTTTCATATCGACTGGCGTAATTTTGCCCAAGCATTTCTGAAATATTTTATAATTTCAGAGGTAAACTTGCCTACATGCAGATCTTATAAAATATTAAATTTCTAAAGCTAAGTCTAGACGATATGTTGAATCAGCATATTTATGGTGAAAAATTTGTTATCAGTGCCAACATATCGTGTAGACACTAAATTTTTTCAACATATGTATGCTTAACTACATATGAAGGGCATTTGTTAAAGTTGTCAACAAACGTATGTTCAAGATTTTTTCATATCGTGTAGACACCATATTTTTACTTTGTAACAAATTTGCTATGTATGCTGTCAGATATGTTGTTTGTTGAAAATCCTATTTAAGCTTTTCAGCATACGACAAATTTGATAGCAAATAGAATTGTTATTTTAACTCTGCTCATTAAAATATAGTAAAAATAAACGTTTATTTATTGGAAGATATTTGTAATGGGTGACTCATTATAGATAAGTATATATTTTTAGTATTACTATTCATTACAATAAAAAATTGTTGTTTTATTTTCAAACATAAACATATCGTTGGCTTAGTCGGGATTATTTTAAGTCCATTTTTATGTAAATTGAGTTTTTAATGTAGAATGCTACTGTAACTCAAAACGCATCATTTCCAAAACCTAAAATGTCGTTACGGTATTTGTTCTTGCTGTTATACAGTGGTAAGCAAAAAAAATTAAAAAAAACACCTGTTAGTCCAGCGGAAAAGAATATGCATCTAACGTACTTGCATTTACTTAGTATATAAATTTTTTGTGTTAATTTAAAATAGTCAAATTAATAGTTTCGTTTTCCTCACACATATTCAGTTTAAATAAATTTAGACAGACTCTCCTGAAAAATTAAAAAGGGACTTATCATATTTGCCGATTAAGCAAACGATATGTATAAAGAAATGGAAACAGTGATTACAGGTTTGTCGAAAAATGCTGATTGTTTAGAATCATTTTGTGGCTTTGATACAGATGATTCTGCACGCGCAACACCTGAAAAGTGCAGGCAGTCAAAAAAGTGAAAAAAACCCTACAAACAAATTAGGCCAAAAGTCCATACTGAATGGTCTAACGATGACATTTATATCCATACGTATGAAATTTTTGTATAATATTTGCTCTTCTTTCAATTCCTTGTATAATTTTGCACAGAAGCCCTCCTCCTCTCTTCTTTCTAACCATTTCTTTTGCCAAACTCTACGTCGTTTTTCTTTTAATTCTGCATCACCAGCAAAAACAAATGCAGTTAGGATAACGGCAAGGGAAATATCATTTGATGGCATTATGTTTTTTATATATTAATTATACACCAAAAATATAAACTTTTCCACTAAAAGCGATAATTTATACAAATTACTAATAAAGAAATATAATTGTCAAATTTATTTTACATTTAAGCAAATGCTCACATGACTTAACATATATATCAGCATACGAAATTCAACATATCGTATAGACACAAAAATTGTATGCTAACTCATATGTTGTATTATTATTTGCTGACATATGTTGACTTTAAAAAATTTGTATATTGTGTAGACGCCTAACATATGTATATGCTGACAGCAGGATTTGTTGTTATTTTTAAGCATATGAATGTAAGCATATATTTGCTGATTCAACATATCGTCCAGACTTAGCTTAACAGCATTATTTATAAAACTAAAATGTCTTTATAAAGATTTTTTAAAACAAATTTTCATACAAAATTTTTCTTAAAAAGCCTTTACAAAACCTTTTTATGTTTTATAAATAAGGCTGTAAAAGTTTCAAATTTGTATGAAAAAAAAACGAAAATTCGCTCCAAAAAATAGTTTTTCCATACAAATTTTAGAAGTAAAAAAAAAAGCTTTTGTATTTACAAAATCTAGGGTCTTATGCAAAAAACTTAATAAAGCTTTGCCAAGCAATGTTAAGTAAAGTTGTATTCTAAAAAAATTATTGCATAAAAATTCTAAAGTAAGCACCCACGTTTGTTAAGACTACTTTAAGTTGATATTTCCAAAATGTGTATTTTGTACCTCAAATATTTTTATTACTGTAGCACATGCTGATTCATGTTACATCTGAAAATGAAGCTAGAAGTGCTAGCTTTTAGCTTCAATTTATTATTTCTCTCATGTAATGGAAAACATCACCAAATTATCCAACTGATTCGAAATACATAGCAAAATCCATAAAAAAATATTAAAATAAATACAATTATACAAAAATGTTTTAGTGATGTACATACAATCAAAACAAATCGAAAAAAGTTGGATATTCAAATACTCGTTTCATTCGAATAAAACAAATTGTGATAATTTTTCACATTTTTTTACTTTTACTTCATAGTTGTGTTTATCTGTTTTATTACCATGTCATAAGGTAATATTTTTTAAATTAGGTTGTTTTACTTCAAGATAATGAAAATTTATTTAATAAAATAAAAATTTTTTTGAATACCCGAATGAAATTGTATTCGATTTTGTACATCATAAGCTGTGAAGTGGTTGTTGAACACGGTGGTGTTACTAGTATTCATTATTAGACAACAAAATAATTAAAGTTGTCTTTTGCATATGATTTCTTAACAAAGCTATGTTAGCCTTAAAGTGCTTGGCAACTAATATGAACTTTAAAGCTAAACTAAAATATTTTTTTGCATAAGGGGGCTAGTCTTTTGTGTATTTTCTCTGTTACATATAAAAATGCAAAGTCCCCTTTGTTCATATCCAGAAAAAAGACACTTTATAACTTTAATTACAGGACTTTTTTATATTTCATACCAGTTTATGTAAAAATTTCCTAGAACGAAATATTTAGTACAATGTTGCATAGTTTTATATGTCATTGTACTAAAATGCCATATTATTTAAAAGGGCTTGGGTCTTTACTCAGCGTTTTCATGGATATCCGTTGAAAATGTTACGCATTGCCAAAATAGTGTTCTGAGCTTAACTAAAACAAATTTAAGCAGAAAACAAATAGTTAGCTTGGACAAAAACCTTATGTCGAATAACTTTGTGATTATTTTCTAGATGCACAATATGTATGTGTGTGAGTATTAGGGAAGCCAATCGGGATCGATTTTTGGAAATCCCGGGATTCGGGATTTTCGAGATTTCGAGATCTAAATATTTTTCGTAAAATAAATTATTTTTTTAAATAAATATTACTTTAATAACAATTTAATGCATTTTTAAAGGTTTTATGTTCATAATTTATCATTGCACAATTTTCTTTAAAGTGAACAATTTTCTAATACGAGTATGAAATAAAAATCAAAAGAATTTTTCTCATTTATATTTTTAAGTTGATTATTCACATTTTATGTTAGAGAATTTATAGTGAAAACAATAACTAAATATGAAAACTTGTTTTTGTTTTCAATATAAATGTTTTTCTATTATCTATACCAAAACGAATATACATATCGGTGGACTTTTAGCACTACCGCTTAAGTTGACTTACGAAAATTTTTAGATTCACTTTCATACAAATATCTGGCAAAAACAATATTGTTTTGTTAAAAGTATATCTACTAACGTTTTTAGGGTTCCGTACACCAAAGGTGAAAAGGAACCCTATTGTTTTCGCTACGCTGTCCGTCTGTCCGTCTGTCCGTCTGTCCGTCTGTCCGTCACACGGTATTTTCTCAGGAACCGTAAGAGCTACGGACCTGAAATTTGGACACAGTATGTAGAACCTTGGCCGCTACAACAACAAATACATGAGAATTAAAAATTAAAGGGTGTTCCATAACGTTGCTCGTTAAATGTTAAAATCCCATGTAATATACATACAATTGTATGAACATATGTATATTGAAACTTGAAGTTTGTAAAATTAGTGTATTTTTATACAGACTACAACAATTAACACTAAAATTTAAAAAATTTAAATTAAATGGTGGTCCATCAGTTAATGCAATTTTGACTATGTAACTTTGACAATTTGCTATATCTTGGAAACCGTAAGAGGCAAATACTTGAAATTTTCAAAAACGGTAAAACTAAAAAAACCGAAAATTATAAAATCGCCAAACCAAAAAAAAATCGCCAAAACGAAAAAAATCGCCAAAATTAAAAAAAAAATTCTAACACTAAAATAAATCGCCAAATTCGAAAAAATCGCCAGAATGAAAAAAAGCCAAAATAAAAAAAAACGCAGAAAATTTAAAAAAATCGCCAAAAATAAAAAAAACGCCAAAATGAAAAAACGCCACAAAACCGAAAAAATCGCCAAAACAAGAAAATAAAGTGTCTAAACTAAAAAAGAGCCAAAACTTAAAAAATCGCCAAAACCGAAAAAAACGCAAAAAACGCCAAAACAAAAAAACCGAAAAGACCCCAAAAACGAAAAAAATGCCAAAACTATATATTATATGGGATGAAGTTTGTATTAAATTACATATCTAGTGTTCGTACGGAACCCTATGTGCGCGAGTCATTGTCGCACTTTACTGAATTTATTTCAATTGCGATTGATCAACAACAAGTATAACGGTGTACATATGTATACCAAGCATTATCTAATTTTTTTTATCGATTACGTTATGACTAATAAGGCTGAACATGTCGAAAAATTAAAAGAAATGTATACACTATTCTAATCAAATTCGATTAATTGCGTCTAAAGATCACATTTTTATAGGCACATACATTAAAAGTTTGCCTGAGCACTTGAACAGTATTTTTGCTCTAATGAAAAATTATAAATTCATACATAAGCTTTTTTCTATAAGTTCAACAGATACATATGTATGTATTCATACGTTCGCTAAGAGGAGTATGGTTTATTAGTGTACTGGCCTTCTACTGTGCAACTCGAATACAACTATAATTGAGTCGAACTCATTCAGTCAGTCGTTTTTGACTAAAACTATGTATCAAATCCATGTAATTTAAATGGGTTTGATCTTATGTTTGTATCAAAAACGACCTAAACGGTCTAAATAAAAAACAAAATAATTTTGAACTGCAATGTAAAAAACATACATACACACCCGAGCAGTTTTTTAGACAAAATACTCCGCATTATTCTGTAAATATTTCTCGCTTTTACGTCAACCCGACAACAAAAAGTTTTCACTTGCCTTGTATTGTATTCTACTCCAATTGTAAGGAGGTGTCAATAGTAATCAATTGTTACCGAAAAGTAGATAAGTGCTAATTTTTTTAGCGTTGAGGAGTCGATATACAGATAGTTATACACTGCAATTATGACTAAATTTCCGCAAGAAATTTTTCCCTTTAAATTATAATCAATAATATAATCTAGAATCAAAATGTAAATAATTTTATTCAGATTCAAAGAAAATTTATCTAAACGTCATAAAAAATTCATTAAAACACAGCCACACACAAACTAACATATATATGCAAGCGTAATTAAATAATACATGAAATTAAAAAAAAACGTAAACAAAATCCCTTCAACCAAGCTAATTCAATTTATTCAAATCTCTTCCTTTAAGTATTATGGCTTTCATACAACAACAAATAAGAGAGAAAAAAATTGTTAGATCAAGAGAAATACTACATACCCACACACATACACACACTCATGTTTTGTTTCTTTTTTTACTTGTAAGCAGCGTTGCCACGACCAAAAAAATTTTGTAACCAAAATACAAAAAAAAAAAGTAAGCAAATGCAAAAAAAGTAACCAAAATTTTTATGTATTTAAAATACTGTTTTATTTGTACTTCAGTTGAAAAATATACATACATATATTAATATATCTGTATATATAAAATCGTAGTGTGAGTTTGTTCCTAACGCATGATCTCTGGAACTATAAGAGCTGTGGGGCCGAAACACAGGTTCGAGTTAATCTCCGGCAGGTTTTTGTTTTGTTTTTGACCCAACAAGTGACCACTGTGTGGAGTAATTTGTAGTTAGAAAAATATAACATAATTGACGGTAATACAATGTTTGCCAGGCTCAGCTAGTATAATTATAAAATCATATAACATAAATGAACCATTACATTTAAATTTTTACTTCAGTTTTATAAGTATATCTTATTAATTATGATAACAATCAATAAAATCAATTTTGTAAAAAAAAATACTTCAGGTAATACTGTTAGAAATTCCAAATCAAAAATATTTTTATTTATTTATATTATATTATATTATATATTTATTATATATTTATTTTTATTTTTATTTTGATGCAAATTGTCTTGCGTAAGTGCAAATGCAAAATATCGTAGCTTTTCTTTGGATTGTGTGTGTATTTTGTTGTTGGATTTGAAAGAAAAGCTACGATATTTTGCATTTGCACTTACGCAAGACAATTTGCAACCAAAAATTGAACTCCGCTAATATGTAATTTAATTACATTCGTTATCAAAACACAAGACTGTATAGATAAAGTATTAAATTTGTTAATATTAAAACAAATCTTTGGCAGACCAAACCTAATGGGAATTGTTTCGATTGACGCACAATTCTTTAGATTGCATTATTGAGTTGTATGTTTTGAAACGGCGTCCCAAAATTCAACTATGTCCATATCAGCACTTACTTCTAATTTAAAAAATCTGCGAGCAGCGGCTGTTAGCCGACTCACAGCCGATCGGCATCGTTCCCTGCTTGTTTCGTTCTCAAACTTATATATAAAAAAATGTAGCTTTTCTTTCAAAATCCAACAACAAAATACACACACATTCCAAAGAAAAGCTAGGATATTTTGCACTTACGCAAGACAATTTGCATGGAACATCGAACTCCGCTATTGTGTTTGACGTTTAAATATTTTGCAACCAAAAAAGTAACCAAAATAGAAAAAAAAGTACACAAGTACACATTGGAAAAAACAGTAACCAATTTTGGTTACAATTTTGGTGCCAAAACGGCAACGCTGCTTGTAAGCTAATAAATGCGTGTGTAATATGCGTGCATGTAGTAGTAGCAACTTTAAACGCTTATAGCTCCCAAAATACTGAACCGATTTCAATAAAATATAAATTCTGCACATCTGTACGAAAAATCCTTTAAAACCATATAAATCTTTTTAAAATCGGTGCAGTGGTACCAGCGTAAAAGGGATTACAAAAAACACGTTCGCCTATTAATTATAAAGATAAGACGGAATAAATTTGTCAAACTAATGAATTTTTCAAATGTTATTTCCCTTCCAAAGGTAATATGTTTCTTTTGTTTTCAAAATAATTCTAAAATGTACAAATATTGTAGCACCTTTGATGAAAATAACCGTAAGAAAGTAGTTTATTTATTTTGCGCTTGTTGTTAATTTATAAGAAATATGTCACGAATCCCGGGGATTTGCGAAATCCCGAAAATCCCGGGGTTTCCCGTTTGGCATCCCTAGTGATTATGTATAGATAATAATTTACACACATCCATGCCCAGCTAGCATTGTAAAATTTATTTATTTATTAATATTGATATTAGTTAAATATGTACAATAACAATATAACAGGCGTAAAAGCACTAGCCAGTGTTGCCAGTTTTTTTTCTAGATCTTATGCCCAATTTTAGATTTGTCATCCCCGAAAATCCCCAAAGTGAGTTTGTTTGATTCAAATTCTTTCTTTTGTGAAGAAATTAAATTTTTTCTTATTCTATTTAAATATTAATGACAAAAATAACATATTTATTTAATAAAATTCATTTATATCGACATTACTCTCGGTATTTTCTCAGTGGCCAGTCTTGACATAGACTGTTAAACACAATACTCTTCTTTGCTTTGCTCTGTCGGGTAAAACGGGCGTAACTTAAAAAAAGTTCAAAGTCACCTTTTTGATTGATTTATATCATAATCGGTAAAGTTCATCTACCCACAATATTTTTATCTGTGTATGTTCAAAAATATCGAATTTTTAAAGAAGCTCAAGCAACTAACTACATAGAACTAAATGCACTAAAACTTATAATGTGCTTTGCTTTTTCTCTAAAATAGTTTTTAATATAATTACGCAGTTTTTGGATTTATATAAAGATGTGTAGTATCCGTACTGAATCCTTCGTGTGCGAGTCAAAGTCGCTCTTTACTGATTCTTATTTCTGATGCTTTGATAACAATTTTTTGACATTTGATTCTTACGAATACAGAGACAAAACAAAAAAAAAAGCTAATTGATTTGCTCTTGCAATACCATTGAATTTCAAATTCCTACATTTGAAAATTAATATTTCCTCGGTTTAGAGTGTAAATCTGCTTAATTTACTTTTTATAATATATGAAGTTTTAATGCAATTAGAAAGAGAAAGTGACACCGCATACACTGACTAGAATATTTATTTTAATTTGAAACTTTATATCGAGCCTTATTTTCGATTGAATCGTAAGCGACAGAAATTAAATTTTTCAGGACAAAGCTTTTTTTATAATTATTCAAATATTTTTTTGTATTTACGATAAAATTTTACAGCACATATCTTAAAAGTTTTATACAATTTTGGCGTTGATAATTCTTAACTATAAAATAAAAGTTTATTTTCAATAAAAAAAAAGTATATTTTCGATAACATCCACTGAGTAGAATATTTATTTAATTTGAAACTCTAGATGTCGAAAATCAAATAATATGTTACACTAACTTCTTAAGCCATAAAATTAGGTTCATATGAGTTAACAATTCACATATCGTCATCTAAAACGCAAACGCCCCTAACTAACAAAAAATCCAAAATCGCTTTTTTGGTTGATTCTGATGCACTGCATCACAATACACAACCACAAAAAAATTTAGACTTGACTGACCAAAATTAGCTATTTTATTGACGAAAAACAAACGGCCCCATCCACAAAAGCGTTTATTTGATAAACACAAAAAGACTTAAGTCATCGTTTGTTTGAGCAGCATTGAAAAATTACAACAACAAAAACTGTCAGATTTCACCGTTGAAGAAATTGATTGTCAAAGGAAAATTAAATTAGCTTCAGCTTAAGGCATTTTATTAAAAAAAATTTAAGAAATTCATCTCAAAAGTGATTTTGTAAGAAATAAAGGAAAATAAGAAAAGTATAAATAAAAAGCATCATGTCAATGATAAAACTATTTTGCATTAAAGTGTAGATAGGGCCTTTGGTTTCAGAAAATTAAGATAGATAGGGCCGTTTGCATTTTAGCTGACGATATTCTACTTGCAGTCAAAGGCGGACACAGTGTACAAAACAAAAAGAACGCTGATGATGAAGATACAGTGACCTTCGAAAACAGCCAGTTGTTCCGTTCTGCTAGTGTTTGTCAGAACATTTACAATTACATTTGTTATTATTTATCCATTTTAATAATGGATAACATGTAATTTGGCTCACAAGGCGATGCGAGCTTTAGCCTAATCAAATCATAAATATAGATTTAAGAGGTTTGCACTCTAAACCGACTATTTGACAAGCTGCATTTATTAAGTGAAACCATAGGATATGTGAAGATTTTGAAGACTCTGGAAGATAAGTTAAGGATACTTTACTTATTTAAAAAAATAAGTTCATAAGCTTTCATTGATGGAAGTAACAATAAACTAACATATAGCTTCTCTATTGCAACATATACATATCTTTAAAAAAATGCGCTTTTGGAGTTAATAATGCAAAAAAAAATCGTTCATATTTAATCTTGTGTAAAAATTTCATATAAAAGGCTTGCGTGTACTCTTGAGAAAAGGAAATATTTTCATATTTTCCCTGAATTAAAAACTCAAAATTTTATTATTTATCTATTTTGGGCCTGTGCCAAACGGTAGCAAAGTACTAGCTTAAGTAAATTTTTGACACTTCTGAGGTGAATAAAATTTCACTAGCCCTGGGGACTAGTAGAATTTTTGGCACAACAGATAAATTTTTGGCAAACAGCAAATAAGGAGCATGGTATCATAAAAGGTAAAACCACCGCCGTCGCTTCGAGCCGTCGCTCAATACATAGATTTTTACGACTCTTAAATGTATTTAGGGCCAATTTCACCAACTTATTTAAATATCAATTCATATTTAAAAATAATTTATCCATACAAAAATTAATCAAAATCGATATTTAAATATGAATTGATATTTAAATAAAGTTGGTGAAATTGGCCCTTAGACTGTGAAAAATGCATTTTTTATTTTAATTTGCGAAAAATTTTGCATCATATAAATAAAATTATATAATTTTTTGCTACAAAATATTGTTTTATATAAAAATGTCCCTTTAAAAAATTGTTGGTAGCCGGCGGCTTGTAGTCAAATATTTTGCTTCGCCGGCGCAGCAATTATTTCATCAGCTTCTTTCTATGCTAAAGCGAATTTGTCAAAATTTTACATTGTCAAAAAAGATATCATTTGTAGACTTGGGTCGAACTCGTTCACTAGTTCATTTTTGCCACAAACCAGTGATCAAACCCATGTAATTTAAATGGGTTTGATCATTGGTTTGTGGCAAAAATGAACAAGTGAACGAGTTCGACCCAAGTCTAATCATTTGGCACAGCAGAAAAATGAAAAATTTTCCCCACAGGAAAATATATTTTTACCATAGTACTTTTCTACCGTTTGGCACACGCCCTTTATAATAAAATTAATATAAAATTATTAGTGAAAATTTCTTTAATTTTTTTTTTACTTTATTTACATTAAAGAAAATTTTCGCACCAACAAAAAACATGCCGCTTCTCTCAACACTAACACAACCTAAAATAACGAATGATTTTTGACACATGCCAAGAAATTGATGGCTGCACAAAGATGGCAGATAATGATTTGTAACTGTAGTAGTTGTTGTCGATATAGACTTTAATACAACACAGACAATGAATAGACAAGACGCAAATCAAAGACATGTAAAACAAAAGAATGAAAAACAAACAAAAAATCAATATATTAGGGAAGGCAAGAAAAAAAATAAAGATGAGATTAAAAACAATAACAGAAATATGTAATAGCAAAGGACTCGACAAGAAAACAAAAGAATGAAAATTAACCAGGAAAAAGGGTTGAAAATTGACGACAAACAAAAAACAAAACCCAAGCATTTTATGATAGAACTTTCTACGAGCGTGTGTGTTTTATTAAAAAAAAAAAGACTACAAACCAGTAATCAATCATAAATAATGTTGCACAAACATTTAAAAATCCTGCAACGGCAAGCGGCAGCGGAATAAAAAACTAAAAGTACATTAAGGGATTAGATGACTAAGCAAAAGCCAACAATGAATGTGTAAAATAAAATTATGTAATTTCTGATATAAAATCTTTTTGCAAAAATATATTTGAATCTACAGCATAGTTTTGGGTGCTGAGAAATAAGAAAAAAAGTCTAGACCTAAACCTAATAAAATTAAGTAAGAGTTAATCTTTAATAATTAAGAGAACTATTTCTATTACCAAAACATTCCGCTACTCAAAAAAGGCGTGTTTAAATTGAATTCTCTTTTCTGCATTGCTCTCCTAAAAAATTCCAGGGCTGTAAGCTGGCTCTTTTGTTTTTTTTATCATAAATACCAGCATATGAAACTCAATTTTGTCAATAAAAATTCTATTAAATTAAATTACATTTTGCAGTTGTTGCAGCTTTTGATTATTTTTTTTTTGCAGAAAATGACATTTCGTTTTATTTTAAGAAGAATATGATTTTTTGTGATATTCTTACAACTCGTACATACAAAAAAATGTACATATTTTCATAAGAAATTTTAAAACAACATGGCGAAATGCTTAAATCGGTTGCATAACAACTGCAATTGAAAATAAAACAAAAAAACCAATAAAAAATGTATTGTAGTCAATTAAACTTTGTAATTAATAAAATTTTTAAACAAATTTTTAATTGACTTAAATACAATTTTAATTGATTTTTGGTTTTATTTTCAATTCCAGTTGTTTATTGAAAAAATAATACATTTTTAAGCAAAAGTTTAAATCCGTTTTTAATTGATTTTTCGTTTTAATTTCAATTAAAATTGTTTATTGCAGGAAAACTTTTTTATATGCGATTTTCTAAAGAAGACAAGACAAATTATGTTAGAACAGTTGGGGAAATGCCTACATACACATACATACATACATTAAAAAAAATAAGTTATTGAAACAAAAGAATTTTTTTCAAAAAGAAAATAATTTTCAAATCAGTTTTTTTTTTTTTTTTTTTTTTTTTTTGTAGAATTTGATAAGTTTAAAAATATTGTTGTTGTATAGGTATGTTGTTGTCAAAACCGTTTTTATTTTTTGAATGTAAGAATATATTTGATAATTTAAGCACTAAACACATTCACCACACCAAGCTACCGGCTACAAAATGTCAAAAATAGAATACACATGTTTATATGAAAATGATTATTTTGAAGGCAACAAGGCAACAGGCTACAGGTTGTTGACCGTGCTACATATGTATGTCGTTGTAGTCAAATTAAACTAATTTCTATTTTTTATGGCTGCAAGCCAAAAACAGTGTTGACAATATATCAAAATATGTTTAACAAATTATTACCAAGAAATATTTTTTATTGCAAAATAAAAAGAAAATTACACAATTTTAATGTTAATTACAAAAGTAATTATATTTTTGCAAAGCGAAAAATCGACAATTTGCGAAAAATTGCAAAATTAAAAAAAAACATAATATTGATTAAGAATCGCTAAAACTGTAATCGCAAAAAGTAAGTAACAGCGGGATGATGACAAAGTTTAACAATGTTTTAAAATCTTCAAAACTTTTAGGAGTCTAAACACTTGCAAAAAGTCGCTTTTTTCGCGAAGTTTGCCAAAAAAAAATCGAGAGAATTTGCAAAATTCTAAAAAAGCCATAATATTGATTAAAAATCGCTAAAATTTTAAGGAATGGAAAAAATTCGGCAAAAATCGCGAAAATTTGCAAAAAAAAAATTAACAGCGGGATGATAACAAAGTCTAATATTATTTAAATATTGGCAAAACTGCTGAGGGTAAAGGCATGCAAAAATTCGCATTTATCGCCAGGTTTGCAAAAAATCGCTAAAACTTTGAATAGAAAAACTCCCAAAAAATTATAAAGAAATAAACTGATTTGTTTTTATATTTTTGAACAAACTATGTATTTTATTTTTATGAATGTGAAATATTTGAAAGCGGCACCACCGAAACATATATTTATGGTGCCGCTGCCGTCTTCAAAATGATTAAGTAGCTGGCTACCAGGCAACATTTGATGCCAGCGGCACTTGTAGTCAATACAAATACAACAATACAAAGCTATGCACCCTAATGTCGGCAAAATACAATTACAAAGAGTCAGTCAGTTGAAGAATTAACAAAATGATACGATCGAAATTGTCGTAAGAAATTTATAAATGTAACACAGGCGCAGAAACAAAAGTTTATGTTGATTACTCGTATCATAATTTTTATAAGCCAAACAAAATTTAAAAAATATATGTATAATAGGTTTTTTTGCTCTCCTGAGCAATCTGTATTTTTCAATTACGACATTGTTAGCGGTGAACATTCATATTTTTTTAAATATCATATACTAGACCTGTGAGCAGTGTTGCCATATTTATTTTTCAAAAATCTTCAAGTCGAGCAAAGAAAATTTTTTTTTTGCTACCAAAAATCTTTTTCGTTATTTTACTGAATTAAAATGCGTTAAAGTTTATTTTGTTTCTTGTGAACTATTAAAAGTAAAGCCCAATAACACAAAATATTTACTGTATAGAATATGTGTAAGATCATTATGAAGCAAATCAAAAAATTTGTAAGTAGTTTAGTAAAAAAATCCCTCAATAATATATTAAAAGTACCAAAAGTAAAATTTTTAAAAATCTTATTTTTAGATAAGAAATCATTTTTGTCGTTTTAACATGTCTAAAAACTTCAAAAATAAGATAAATCCTCACATATGGTAACACTGCCTGTCAGTCTAATTTCTCTTAACCTCCCAAAATGCACATATGACCCAAAATGTCACAAATGAGTAGAGATGGCTCCATACTCGTTCGTCGGCCTGATTGAAAAATTAATTGAGCATAAAAACTATACCTTGGTAGCTTAAATGGACATTGAAAATGTGATAAGCAATGTCATACTGTCGGACATAAGCAGCGCTCTAACAGACACACAGATTTTGAAACCGATGAAGCGATCTTCCAGTTCACAGTATGCCTACATACGAACTGAATAATCACAATTGTCATGTGATAAGAGACGGTCACCAAAAGACCCACAGATGTGCAACTCAGTTAGGGCCAGCGTTACCATAAATGAAGATTTATCTTATTTTTGGAAGTTTTTCGAGATGTTAAAATGACTCAAAGATTTCTTAGCGAAATACAAGATTTCTGAAAATGTGATAAATGGTACTTTTTATAGTATTAGTTGAAGTTCTTTTTGACTAAACCACTTTCATATTTTCTTCTTTGCGTCATCAAAAATATGAAAGGAAGTAGCACCAACACTATTTATATCCTTTGATTAAATTTCAAGGATATTTTCTTCAATGTATATTGGAAACAAAAGTTTACATGCAAAAGGCTATATAAGTGTAAACCTTTTTTTTCTGATCAAGCATGCATTCTGCTAAATGACGCGTGTATTAAGAGAAATAATTTGCTTAAATCTGGGAGCAAACTACGGCATTCAATATCGATCGAAGTCGAGGTATACTAATAATCTTTCAGT
Source organism: Tachina grossa (assembly GCA_949987645.1). Taxonomy (NCBI): domain Eukaryota; kingdom Metazoa; phylum Arthropoda; class Insecta; order Diptera; family Tachinidae; genus Tachina; species Tachina grossa. Next base: position 37,377,570 of record OX465275.1, read on the forward strand.
AAAATTATTTTAAAAAAAGATTTATAATAAGAAAAAAAATTTTTTTTGGTCGACTTGAAGATTTTTGAAAATAAAATATGGCAACACTGGTTAGGGCAGATATTTACTCTTCTATAAAACATGGCTTTACAAGACATTGGAAATTTGATCCTCGTTTATCACAGAGACTGGAAATGACACTCTTGATTAATCGGCAGCTGGTGCTTCTAAAGTGGTCTAAGAGAAATACCTGCCAAAATTGAGCTTATGCTATTCATAATAAACCGTAAGACTCAAATCCTCTAGTGATCCAAACTAAACTTGTCAAACAATTCCACATACTTAAGCAATATTTTTAAGTGAAAGATAAGGAAATTAGAGGCATCCAAAAAGCCGGTACTTTTCTATGGTCTAATTTTTTTTTGGAACTAGACTCGGAAAAAAATCGAATAGTCCTCCAAAGAGTTCTTCATATAAGAGAACTCCTAATGGCTAGTGAAAGTGTGTAAGTTTCCCAACCCTGGAATCCCCCTTTTTGATTTTTCTGTATTCTTAAAAACAATTTTTTTTAAGAATGTAAGATATGTTTAATTTATATTAAAAAATGGAAAAATTTGTTTTACTAAGTTACTTTTGTATAAAAAATAAGGTATTCCAACCCTGGAATACTTCGTTTTAATTTTTTTTTTAATTTGAAATACCAAATTCATTCGTACTGAAGTATAAAATAAGTTTATTTTATAAAAATAAAATAAAAATAAGTTCTCGGTAGTTAATTTTATATATCACAAAAAGTGTAAGTTTTCAGCCCTGGAACCGTTCTTTTTGATTTTTCAGATTTCGTACACCAATATGTTTCTTTTAAGAATATAAGCTATGTTTAATATATAGAGAAAAAGAAAAAAATTGTTTTAGTGAGTTACTTTTGTATAAGAAAAACGTTAAAGTTTTCCAACCCTGGAAATGTCTTTTTCATGTATAAATTTTTTTTTTAATTTTTAATATCAATTTAATGTGTACTGCAGTATAAAATAAGTTAATTTAATAAATAAAAAATAAAAAAATAGTAAGACCTAGTTACTTTTATATATTACAAAAAGTGTAAGTTTCCCAACCCTGGAATCATCCTTTTTGATTTTTCTGATTTGTTACACCAATTTCTTTCTTTTAAGAGTCTAAGATATGTTTAATTTATAGAGAAAAAGAAAAAAAATTTGTTTTAGTAAGTTACTTTTGTATGTGAAAAAAAATTAAAGTTTTCCAACCCTGGAAGCGTCTTTTTAATTTTTTTAACTTTCTTTTTTAATTTGAAACACCAATTTAATTTGCACAGAAGTATAAAATAAGTTAATTTAATAAAAACAAATATAAAAATTAGTTTACGGTAGTTAATTTTTTATATCACATAAATTTTAAGTTTTCCAACCCTGGAATTATCCTTTTTGATTTTTCTGATTTTTTAACCCAATCTCTTTCTTCTTAGAATATAAAATATATTTAATTTTTAGGAAAAAGGAAAAATTTCTTTTAGTAAATTAATTTTGTATAATTTTGTATAAAAAAGTTAAAGTTTTCCAACCCTGGAAACGTCTATTTAATTTTTTTAATTTTTTTTATATATTTTTTTTATTAAAAAATATTAATTTTATTCATACTGAAGTATAAAATAAGTTTATTTAATAAAAAAAATAATAACTAGTTTTCGGTAGTTACTTTGTATGGCAAAATGAAGTTTAAGCTTCCCAGCTCTGAAACCGTCTGCTCGATTTTGCTGATTTTCAATACCAATCTTATTTCGACCATTTCTGACACACCAGTCCAAGAACGAAGTCTCTAGATTTCACCTACAGACAGACGGACAGACGGACATCGCTTATGCGTCTTCCTTATGCATAAGGATCCAGAATATATATACTTTATGGTTCGCTTATTAATATTGTAGAAATTACAAACGGAATGACAAACCTATATATACCCTTTTACCATTTTTTGGTAAAGGGTATAATAAACACAATTTAGATCCGATAACTATGTGTCGTTGGCTACGGAGATGAATTTTGACAATAATCAGATTTATCAATAAAGCGATTTTTCACAGTACAACTCAAAAAAACTATTTGATAAATAAATTATCAAATATACACATTCATACATTCAAAAAAAATAAATACGGATTTGACAACAACATATACAACAACCACAATAAAACTTATCAAATTCTACAAAAAAAAACGGTTTGAAAATTCTTTGGTTTAAAAAAAAATTCTCTTTGTTTCAATAATTTATTTTTTTAACTTAATATCTATAACTTACTTTTAATTGTACTTATTAATCATGGAAATACTTAAAAAAAAATTGTTGAATACCGGCATTTTTGTTATTGAAACTGAAAAGTATTTTTTAGTGAGTAGAAACACGCTCTACCATCAGACTTTATCAGGCGCATTGAAGCCCAGGAAATGGTGAAATCTAAGCCAGCTGGCGAAAAAAAACTTTCACCCGAGAGCTAAAAGACAACTCCACATACCTTCTTCGGGGTAAATTTTTGCTATGTCTAAAATACTCGTACATATATTCATACTTCCTATTAAAAGTGTTTTCAAGGTGAAATATACACTAGTTTAAAAAATAAATCAGCAACTTTGCATGTTTGCGCACTGCGAAATCGGAAAAAATTTGTTTAACTTTGGGGCCATTCACATACATATTACGCAACGCTATTTTCGGAATTTTTATGCTTAACTTTAGTAGTAACAGTAAGCTTTCAGTATAAATTGTCTAAACTGTAACAAAGCCTTAAGTTATGTAATATATGAACAGCCCGTTAAGGCCGGGCACAATGAATCCGTCATACGTTAAACTTCGCCTTTTTTTAACTGACATTAACGCAATGACGGAGAAGGTTGGAACAATGAGTACTTTATTGACGGAAGTATTAAAACATATTCAATAGGTTTATTCTCCATTTTATTCATTAAATTCAACTTTTTTATTTATTTCGATTATTTCTTTTGGTTTAATTTTATTTTTCTGCCACAAAACACAAAATCCTAAATCAGAACATACCAAAAAAACCAACTCAACGTAGCCAAAAAGTTAAAAGTTGAACAATTTTTGTACTTTGCATTGACGGACACGTACTGAATGTAACAGACCTCATAAGATACCATGTATTTCAACTTAGCTGTCAGTTGAAAAAGGCGAAGTTCAACGTATGACGAATTCATTGTGCCCCGGCCTTTAGGCCCAATATTTTTTGTGTTTTTTGTCTTGAGGAAAAAAAAATTAAATGGGATTTCAAACAGTTTAAAATTTATGTACATACATACCTGGGTATATGCGTAGCGCACAATTTTTCCAGCTTTGCACCAATTTTCGTTTATTTTGTTAAAATACCAAATTTCCTATAAAGAAGTAAAAGTAAAGTTTTTGAAATGGCATATCTATTATTTTAAGAGATACAAATTTATGGATTACATATCGTATCATAGTCAGTTCGATATACCTACAAATGTTTTATTTTATAATTACATTTTTTTTTCTTTAAGCTTTAGTGTCATTTAAATTATGCCGCAAATTATAAAATACATACCTACACCCAGAAAAAAGATTGGTTGGAAAACGGTTAGTCCAATTATCATTTGCATTAACTATATTTCAGTTCACGCTATCAATTTTCTGTTAATCCAAAACACAATCCATGTTCATTGCCATAAGGGCATAATTGTAACAAAGATATGATTGTGACAATACTTAAATTGATTGCATCAACCGAGCGTATGCTTTTGTCATGACTAATTAACTGATTGGTTAACCCAACCGAATAAAATATTACGAATTGGATTTTACTACCAACTTTTGGTATTAGTAACTAAAAAATTGTCGTTCTACATTAAAATTAAAATAAAAACTTTCAATCAGTTGCTGCAACTAACTAGAGGTTGTGTTTACTATCATAGTTTATAGCAGCAAATTAAAAAAATAACTTTTGTGACTTTCAAAGATATTATGATTTGTGAATTCTCAAATGGTTTTTGAAAGTCTGTGCATAAGATAACAGGTTTGTGGCTTTTCAAAATGTGTGGTTGAAGAAATGTATATAGACACGCTTCACCATTAGGAAATAAATTTCAATTAAAATAAACTTATGACAATATGTCATCAAATAATAAATTTCTTAAATTGTGTAATTTTATTTGCGTTTATTGTTTATTTTTATTTCAGCAAGGAAGCCCAATTTTTCTTTTACAGGTACCAATTATGATATTGTTTTAATTATATTAACAAAATTTTCGGTAGCAAGAATAACATTTATTTCAAATTCCATACTGTCAACCAATTTTTTCTGTTGCTGCAACTATTGGGTTGAGGGTTATAATTAAAATATAGTGGTACCACAAGAAAATTTCAGTCGCCATAGCAGAATTCTATGATAGTTGCTGCAACCGCCAAAATTCAATTGGCAACAAATTCGGTTGCCACAACTAATCTGTTTTCTCTGTGTACATATGTAGTACATATGTAGTACATATGTATTATGTATGTCAATAGAGTTCTTTTATCTAATTTTCGACTATGAAACTATTTTTTTGAGCTTTAGGTCTGCTTATATTTGTATTTTATTATCTCAATATTTCGTTAAACTCCGGTCAACTTCTTCAGGATATATGTACAGTAGGTATATTGTTTTTGGATTTTATGATATTAATATTTTCTTTTCTCCTTTCAATTACGAAAATTACCAAAAACAATATACCTATATAAAAAAAATAGATTAATTAAATATGTTAATAGAGTTTATAAGGAAATATTAAACAATTTCCATTGGCATCGAATGCCGTAATTTGTCCCTGGATAGTTTATTAACGATTTTTTGGCATTTCATATTATTCCATCTTGCTATTAACGTTTCATTCTTTAACGCTAATAAATAAGAAATACATATGTACATAAATACATACGTATTTGTGCCATTAAAGTAATTTGTCTGCAACTTTATTTTTTTCATTCTAATGTTCAAAAATATCACCACTATGATGAATAAATAGTCCATATTTGCGTCTACATATGTAGGTACCTATTATTTTTACGTAGGTATCTATAGAAATTGTATCCCAGTAATAATACATTAAAGGTAAGTTTTTTGTTTAAAGTTTTCATCAAGTTTTCTGCAAAACGATTTTTTCGGGATACGACCATGTTGCACATTCTGTTTTGCCACCTAACAGTACCCAGCCATATTCCCATTCTATATTCTATCGCATATTTACTAAAACAAAGTCATAACTCGAAAAATAGAATTTTTCACTTAATGATGCAGCATTAATCTTCTAAGGTATGAATAATGTAACGTTATTCATATTATGTGAAAGTTTCATACAAATAGGTATAAAAAGAGAAAATCAAATTTTTTTTCAATTAAGTTGTTTGTAAATTGGAAAACTAACTATTTTGTTTGAGTTATGACGTTATTTTAGTAAATGAGCGATATGCATACATATAGATAGATATGTTCCTATACATATTTACACTTCTGTAATCCTTATTATTTAAGAAAAATATTCAAGCTTTAATTTATTTGTGTCCCCGATGGAAAAAAGTTTTATTAGAAAAGCTAACAAAAATTACATACAGAAATGCACATACAACAAAAATAACCAACAAATGTAATAAAATTATAAAAAGAAATCCATATACCCACATACATCCATATTTATGGATGTGTATATGCATTTGTATATAACCACCTCCTTTTCTTATAAGTAAGTAACATGTTGTCTCATTCCCATATTTAACAAATTAAATACTTTAAGGCGTTAACCTTGTCTCAATCACACAGAAAGACAAAAACAATAACTAAAATTTACTTACATCCAAACATACACACACATAAATACAAACTTAAAGAACCATAAACACATGCATCCATACATACGTATGTATGTATATTCATACAAAAACAACAAACTTTATACAGTTCCCAAATTCGTTTGTTTATTTTTTTTGTACTTTTCATATTCATTTCCATTGTTATTTTTTTAACAGTATTTATTTAAATGTGCACTGAGAGGGAGAGTATTATATTGAGCGCCAATACTGTTGGAATACGTTCCAAATGCCACACCGTTTCACTGAGGAGTGCGCTTATCTTTTGTTTCATTTGTAGCTTGTTTGTCTCATTTCAACTACAATTATATTTGGTTAAAAGCAACAATGATATTTTTATATTTCTTTTAAATAAAGAATTTATTTAAATTATGTTTCATTTTTCATTTCGTTTGTTTGTTATACGGCTGAGTTGCGTGTAGTAGTGTGCGTGTGTTTTCCTGTTTCCTTTGCACTCTCACTCATACTACTTTTCATGGTTAATTTTATTTTTTTATTTATTTATTTTGTGTGATTTTTATTCGAATTTTGTTTATGTTTTTTTTTTGCAAATTGTCATTGTATGCTGCAAAGTAATGATTGAGTGTAGTTAAGTGGGTTGGGTGGTTTGTATGCCAGACAGAGTAAAGTTATATTTTGCATTTCAGTTATTGTATTGTTGCATTTCTTTTTGTTTTGTTTTTTGTAATTCATACTTATTGTAAACGATATTTGCAATGCAATGTGTTGAAGCTGTATATACAGTGTTTTAGAATCTGAATGCAACTTTTTATGCTGTAATCCATCTACATATGTATTTTCTTTACGACACTGAGCAGCTATGTTGTTGTTCAAACCTTCACCTTCTTCACTAGGGCAGCCATAACTCTATGTTTAGGAGTGGGTAAGCTTAGCATGAATTACACGTCATTGTTAGTAATTTTTGCTTCATTCTCCCAAATTTGGCGAATCAGATATTAAAGCTATTCACGTTAAAAGTTGTAACTGTTGAGGCAATGCAAAATTTTCAAACAAGCCAACAACAACCACATAGAAAGTTATCAGGGTCGAATTATGTGAGTGCAACACTATTCGAGTAATTTTTTTTTCAAAGTTGTGCAATTTTTTATGTTATTATTATGTACAGTGGAATCTCTCTTGAGCGGACACCGAAGGGACCATTGAAATGTGTCCGTACAAGGGGACTGTCCGCTCAAGAGAAAGCAATGCTTTGCTTATGAAGCTGTCGGAGGTTGTCCGCCTATAGGAAGTGTCCGTTAAGGGAGATTCCAATGTATTTACATATAAAACGAAGTACTAGGTACATACCTGTTTATATATTTCTTTGAATGGAAAAATCGGTTTTAACGATGAGTTCTTTAAAAACAACTTAATTCAGAAATTGTAATCCTCAAAAAATTATAAAAATGTTTGACTTGTCAAAATAAAGAAATTGATAAAAAAAAATTTAAATTCGATTTTAGGATAACAAATAATTAAGTGATTTTAAGAAGACCTATGGTTCAAATGTGAGATTCCCAAATTAATGATTCTGTGCATTTGTTAAAATTAATTTTGTAATGTTATTTAAAAAAATAGGTTACCCATATCAGAAAATACAATTATGCACTTTATACAGCTGCAAGAGTTGACGTGAATACCCCTAATTTTTGGGGCAGTAAGGAAAAGCGCTTAAGTCATATTTTAAGGTAAATTCGGGTTTCACTTTTATTCATTTGTACACAGTGCAATTAATGCGCTTGATATGAAATATACCAGGATATAAGCTAATTTAAGCACCAATTTATTGCGCTAAAACTTCCTCAAAAATCTCACCAAATAATAGACATTTTACTCAGAGGTACTTTGGTTTTTTGTTAATTACAGGGATGCCATTAATCCCGACTTGAGTACTTTTTCCTTTTTGCCACAGATGTAATACATGCTGCATATACATATACATATATATACATATATGTATATACATATGTACATACATATTTCAATACATTGGTAATAAATACTTAAATAAGCGCATAACATTAGAGCTTTTACAACATGCATATTAATTTGTAAAATAATTAATATATGCATATCCATCATTTATTCAAACATAAGCATATCTCAAAAAATTATTTTTTTGTGGTTAATAATCCAGATTAGCTCGTCATATTGTGTATTTTTTTATGTGAAAACTTTATACAAACTACACCTCTTGAGAGCAGAACTTTGTTTAATATTTTCATTGAGTTGTATGTACCTAGGTATGTATATTTAAAATTTTAAAGTAATTTTCTGTTAAAAAAGCTTTTCTTAAAATTATGACTATGTTGCCTTAAAGTATCAATATGTGTTACATTTTTCTTCTTAAGAATAAAATATACAACATCAACTGAATTTTTTTATTATGACTTAAAGTTAGTCTACATACCTATTTCCTAGTTTCCTGCTTGCAGTATATTTTTACTTTAAGTCGTAACAAACATACATATCCATGTATTTGTGCACGAAAACATAAATACATACATGCATGTACATTCATATAGTACAAATCGCTCATTTACTTCAAACAACGTCCTAACTCAAAAAATTTAATTTTCAAGTTAATGATGCAGAATTCATCATCATCATCGTTCTTAATATTGTGTAAAAATTTCATACAAATATCTTTTTTACTCAACTCTTGAGAGAAAAATAAAATTTTCTTTTTCTTTAAGTATGTGTGCATTGGAAACTTTAGACTCGTTTACTGGTTTATGAGTTATGACGTTTTGTTAATAAGTGAGCGATATGTACATACATACATATGTACACATGTAAGCTTAAATATTTCGAAAATGTAATATTTATTTGATTAGCTAGTGTTCTTATATAATGTTAAAAAATATTGAAACCAGAAACTTAAATGGCGCAATTGGTACTACAGGACAATCTCGCTATAACGAATATCACTTAAACGAAAATTCACAATATTGATGGCATTATATAGAGAATATTAAAAGAAATGTATACTCAATATAACGAACTGTAAGAAAAAATACTTTGCAAGAACATTTTAACGTTGTCTACTTATAACAAAGAGAGTTTTAAAAATAATGTTATCTAAGGAACGGCAAGAAAAGTGACATAAAATCTAAAGCAGCAGAGAATGTAAAAGCTACACAGAAAAAACTGATATGAAAAATTTTGTAATATCAAGTAAAAACTTAATTAGGGGCATGTCCCACGATGTCCACTGCGCTCGATATATCGCACACTTACATTCAAAACAAAAACAAATTTTTGAAATTTTGTTGTTATTTCCAATGCAATTGTGCGACAAGTCGAACGTTGTCGACATCGTGGAGCAGGCGCTAAATTTTCACCTGTAAATAATTTGATAACATTAATTATGTTTTTGAAATCGAATTAATTAAAACTATTAAAAAAAATTTAGTTGAATTAATGTAATTCTTAATTGAAAATATTAATTCGTGAAACTTTTTTTCTATGCAAGTATTTTCATGAAAACTGATGCGATATTTTTATTAAAAAAGTTGGCGCAAATTTAATAATTTAAATTGGCTGCCATTTTCTACATTGGACCAAATGTCACTGTGTTTTGAATAAATTTGTTGTTGTTGTATATTTCGATAGATAAACCTCTAAGCTACTTAGTTAGGGCATTTTTATATAAAAGTAACGATGTTGAGAATAAGCTTTTAAGAAGCCATGGAGTGGTTCAGAACTCCATCGTCATCGTTTTCCTCATCATCGTGTTCAATGTGCTTGAACACCTCGCGCCTCGTGCAAACTGGGTCCACTACGAATGTCGCAAGAAGTGGTCGGTCGGCCTCGTAATGCTCGGTCGACCCAGAACATCGCTGCTATTGTCAACGACGTCAGAGAAAATCCACATACATCAACGAGATGACGATGCTCACGATTTTAGGCATCAGTAGACGTACGCTGCCACGAATTTTGGTGAAATATTTAAAAATGTTCCTCTAGAAAGTGAAAACTGATTTAAGAATTGTTGACCCTGATGACTGATTTGAAAAGTTGGTTCAAGAAGAGGATGTCCCTTTAATTAGGGGAGGGCACTATGACTGTTGATTTTCATGAGTAATATTAAAATATATAATTACAGGCAATTTCTGTTAATTCTTGGGGCGGCAAAGCCCTCCTCCCCCCACAAATGGTATTTCTACTCGTAATGGTTATGATAAAAAATATAATCTGTATATCTACAGCACAGAGAATCCGCGTGATATACACGAAGACCCAATTTAACCAATCAAAGTGACTGTTTGATGCGACATTTGAAAACATTATTGGCCTTTATTTTTTTCAAGACGCCGATTGGAGCCACCGTAACCTTAAATGGTGAGCGTTACACGTAGGTAATAAACGAGTTTTTTTCGCCTCAAGTTAAAAATTTTAAAACAATTTCCGGGTCGAGTGATCTCTCATTTTGGAGATTTGAACTGGCTATCCAGATCGCTAGATCTAACAGCAACATATAAAGTCCCAAAGGAAGAAATATGTTGCTGTTAGATCTAGTGATCTGGATGACCAGTTCAAATCTCCAAGCCTAGCGCTTACTATAACAAACCACGAGACTTGCAAGTCTTGAAAGGTAATATTGAGGAAGAGATCGATAATTTGAAGCAAGATGTTTTGCCAGCAACAATTGAAAATGCCGTAAAACGAATACAATTATGCATTAACTCGGGAAGTGGACATTTGAACGATTAATTTTTTTAATGAATGTCATCAATTTTGCACTTTAAAATAAAGTTTTTATGAAAAGAGAGCTACACTTAATTCTTATTTTATACGATTTTGAAATATCATGGTTCAAAAATAAGAACAAATGATTTTTTACACGATATTTAGTTTTTTATTTTGTACATTTTGATTCCTGTTTGTGATAAGTAGGGAAAGGATTTGCATGCATTTAAAATCACGTTTTATGTACATAACATATGCGGTAAAAATTTAAAAATATGTATTTAAAACTAATAAAATATGCATTTATCAACTTTTTTCAACATTTAATAACATTAAAAACTTAAAAAAATCACCTTCATTGCTTTCTTAACAAACATTTCTTCATTAAAAACTTAAAAAAACATAAAAAGCTCAGCCTCAATGCCTTCTTAATAAATATTTTGTCAAATCATAAAATAATGTTCAGTCGAACTTTTATTTACGTATTTTTTTTAATTGAAGATTTTTTCTGAAAAAATTTTATGTAATAAAAATTAATGTTCCACGTCAGCAGAAGCTATTGGTGCATACTAAATGCTGCTATTTCGTTTGTGGAATACTCAGCTTCTAAATTTTAATTCTTAGAACTATAAACTATTGATCCAATTTGTTACATATATTTTAAGTTCATAATTTTTGTGTATAACTATTTCTAATTGATGTGTTAAAGTAACGAAATCATCTAATTGGCCCATAGTGTGGACAAGAAAGCAATACTATGTGTACCCATATATCAATTAGGCAGAAGGGTGTCGGATACTATATTTCTATTAATAAAATTAAAGAAATTTTAAAGTCAAAAAACTTACACCCATATGTATGTATGATGTATCCGTAGCATATCATTTGATATTTTTCATTAAAGGGTGAAACACGCAAAGGTGCTTTTAAAAGCACTTTATATCCACATGAAATTAATGCGGAATCAGTAGAGAGCGCTGAAAAAAATTACACAAACATTTTTGGATTTAAAAGGGCTATTATCCCATGCTATTTTTTTTAATTTTCAATGGTATTGACATTCTTGACTTAACCCAATAATATATCGAATAATATCACAAAAATACGATCGTAAATTTCTCTCGTTTTCCTCTTTTTTGTTTTGTTCTTACACAGTCGTAAAAACTGCAACTTTTAATAATAAAAAAACCAAAATCAGATATATAACATGAAAAAACTAAAAAATTTATTAAAAATATATATTTATAATAAAATATGCAAAAATATGTATTTATTATAAAATATGCAAAAATATGCAAAACAAATCGATGCCATTTTGTCATAAATTTGTTGATTCGCAAAGATATTTTATTTACGTTGATCTCAGACCAACGACAGAAAACATGCATTTACATGAAAATCCTTTCCCTAGTGATAAGCGTGCGAAACCGACGAATAACTGCAAAACTAACTTCTAATTTTAATATTTCAAGCTTTGAATAAACGTTATTTTATTTTTCATGTGCAAATGAATTGTTTTTAACCCCCGACTAAAAAAAGGGGTGTTATAAGTTTGTAGTGTGTGTCTGTGCATCTGTGTGTCTGTACAAGTACTCGTACAGATCAAACGGCTGGACCGATTTTGATTTAGTTTTGTCTGTTTGAAATAATAATAAAATCGGTCCAGCCGCTTAGAAGATATCATGGCTTTTCTAGAAATATTCGGGGGTTTTTAAAATTTTTAATTTTTGTTATTATTATTTAATATTAATTTATTTAATAAAGATTTTTGATATTTGGATTTTTTCAACTAGCACGATTTTTTAAAGATATGGAACGTATCATATCCATATGTTGCATGTATTTTTTTAAACGATTTTTTTTTGCACGATTTCCTTAGGAACGTATCCCCCGTGTAAAAAAAGAGTTCGGTGTATTTTTTTCATTTATAACAAAATGGCAGCCAGTTAACGTTGTAACATTAATTTTGTGCCACCTTGTATCATAAAAACAAACATCGATCACCGATTATTTTCAATCACTTAGCGTCTTATATAAACTTATATTGGATGTAGAATTTCGCCTGCGACGTATTTTTCCATATCATTAATTTAAAAGAGAAAGCTGAAAAAAGCTTTGAAAAAACTATCCGCTATTACGAATTTTTTTTTTTTCATAACGAATCGTCTTGATATATTTATATCTTTCGTTATACTGAGACTTGCCTGTACTTAATTCCATCCCTAGAAAATTTTTGCAATAAACAATTCAACGCTGTGTGAATATTTACTTATATTTACATACAAACATATGAATGTACTTACAAGTTCTATTTGAATTGGGCTTTTATATTTTCTTTAATACCAGTAGTAAATTTTTATTTTTATATGTATGTAAATATGCACATAAATATGCACTTACACATGTACCCATGTATGTATGCATATGTTTGTGTGTATGTCTTACTATTTTTATTATTGCAGTTTTTGTTGTTGTTGCAAATGGAGGGATAATAAAAAAAGGGGTTGCCAGCTGTTGTAATTTCTTGTTGTTTATTCCATTGTGCAGTAGAAAGGAGTTTAATAATGTTTAGAATTTATTAACCATATAATTATTATAGTCTGCTGGCTATTTTTCATTGTAAATTATTCTATAATCCACTTAAATTGTGGTACTTGAGTTTCTTTTCATTCGTTATAAATTTACCGTACATGTGTGTATGTATGTATATTGCAATTGTTTCCACCATTATTGTTGCAAGTATTATAATAAAACTGTTTTTAAAATGAAAATACGTATAATTCATACAGCACTTACAGCATTAAAGATCTACTTATATGTATATAAATATAGAAATATATGTACATACTGTACATACATTTATTAAGGGTTAGCATTACATGTTTAGTTTTAGGTACATATTGTTTTTACTTTGCGATTTAAGGTTCGGTATTAGTTTTCGATTGCGTAAGAGAAATATTTAATAGCTTATTAAATAATGAATGACTGTTACATATGTATTTATTTTTGTTAAATTGGGTTTTGCAAAGTATTTTTGACAGTTGATAAATTAGGCTGAGCACACACAAAAAAATAATAGTCATATTATTTATGAAAGCTGTTCATATTTTTTTATGTTCATAAAATGCATGAAAAATGTTTACTATTAATGAAAAATTTCTTATAATTGAAAATTTTTTATAAGTACCCACTATTTAATTATGAATTTAGTCTTAAATGCTATGAATTATATTCATAAAAATGCTCATATGAACTGTTCATAAATATAATGAACATTTTCATACACAGTATTAATATTTCTTAAATTAAATTTTCTTTTTTAATTCCCTACATTTTGTTAAATCAAATTCATAGATATTATGAAATATTTCTATGATTTAATAATTAATTTCTTAAAAAATATATAAAAAAGCTCATATTATTTATGTAAGAAATACATAAATCCTATGATATAATTCACCATTTTCAAGACATACATAAGTTGTAAATTATATGTATGTAGCTATTCATTATAAATATGAAAATGTTCATAATATTTTACAAACCGGTTTGATAATGTTTTTTTTAATGCCAATATATGAAAAAATTTCCAATATTTATGAAGTTTTTCTTCGAAATTAAGAAATTTTTAAACAAATCAGATTTTAACAGAAACTAACGGTATAAAATTGTTTAGTGGTGGCTGGTATGCCATGTGTTAGAATAGTTAAAAGTATTAGTTCCTTATTTAACACATTGAAAATTATAAAAGTATGTACACAAATTTTTAACGTTGCGTCGGCGTGCATTGTGTGAGCATCATAAAAACGATAAAGAAATTTTATGGTAAAAAAGTTTATGAAGATTTAAAATAATCAGTATCTTTTGTCACCAAATAAATGTGCTGGAAAACAATCCAGAAAATTTAGTGTTGCTGATTCAGTGGGAGCATTTGCAATTTTCGGAAATTCGCATGAGGAAATAGAAGATAAGCTTCGTCACATTAGTACAACAAAACAATTTTTACAACCCCGTATTTTAATAATATGTGATATTCAAAATATGAAAGAAATTTTTGTTTATGTTGACGGCGTTCGCTTTAAAACAATGTATATTATACATGCTTTAGATGTATGCTTTAAAATATTTTTTGTTTTTGATTTAAAATATCCCGAAGAAGCTTCATTTTTTTGGATTGTTATTGAACACTTTTTTTACAAAATGCACAATTCCAAAGCCAATATTCAAGTTTCTACACTATGTAATGAATTGAAGTCATAGTTTTATAAACTAACACATACTATATGTATACTAAATTTAATTTCAATTATTTTTAAAACAAACAATATATGAATTTATTTTTAATTTATTTATATAACTATAATCTGAAATACTTATTAAAGTACTTGATACTTAAAAACCATGTATAAAAAATGTAATTTATATGCAACTTTTCTTTAAGAATTTTATATACTTAAAATTATATGCTTAGGGGTAAAAACTTAAAATAAAAACCCAAAAGTTCATTTATATTATGCAACTTTTCATAAAATTCTTAAAATTATATGTATAATAGCTAAACATTCATAAAATAAAAACAAAAGTTCATATATATTATGAAACTTTTCATAAAAAGCCGTGATGCATTTTCATTTATACTATCTACAAATAAAACAGTATTTTTCATTTTTCAGGATTTGAACATTGGACAATTTTATATGAATGAAATATTTCATTCGTGTAAAGAATTTTTTCATTTATTTTATGTATTTTTCATAAATATTTCATAAATATTGCTCATAAATATTTTCCCACTATTTTTTGTTTTTATTAACTTTTTCATTGATATTATGAAAAAGTTCCTAAGAAACACCAAAAAAGTTCATTGGCAAATTTTTCATAAAATATTCATAATTGTTATGAACTTTTTTTTTGTGTGCATGTTGTGAATTACAGGCTTCAAAGTGAGGCTAGTAAGAATATATTTTTAGAGTTTTTAACTACATGATAGAAATATAAGCACAGAAAAGGAAACTTAAGATAGTCGAGGTTTTCATAGAAAATTGATGTATAATATACTGCATTGCCAAATGTGAAGGCTCATTTGTTTTTAGTAGCTTTTTTTAGCTTAAAAAGTGTTACAAATAAAACAAAATTTGTGCAAACTTTTCAGTTTTTTTTAAGCTTTTATTAATTTAGTAATTTTGTCTCAACGTTCACTAAATTTTCTATCACTAACGTCCCTTTTCGCAATGTATGATTAAGAGTTAACGTGAACTTTAACTGCGAGTTCTTCATACAAAACTTGCCATTAAAGTCTCTGTTAGCTTTTAATTTTACATTGTGAAAAGGGCCGTAACTCGCACATTTATGACTGTATGTAGTCTTTGAGGATTTTAATCAATTGTAGGCCATTGTTATAGACCTTATCTTTCACCTAACCTCAAAGTAAAAGATCGAAGCCACAAGACCACGGTGGGCAAGTATGTTCGTCTCTTCAAGAAATCACTCAATCACAAAACTTTTCACGTAAAAGAGCGCTGGCATTGCTGCTTGTGTGGCACGTAGAATCTTCTTGATGAAAACAAATGTTCGATAGCGTAATCCATTCATCGTAACAGTTGCGAAAAAGTTTTCCAAAAAGTAAAATCCAATGACATCGCCAGACAAAAACGGTCACACCTTCAGTATGGAGAGGCATCTCTTCGAATATTCTTGGGTGTTCTGAGACAAAAATGCAACAATTCTTTTTGCTAACGCAGCCTTAAAATGGCCTCATAACTCAAGATGAGTTTTGGATCAAATTTTGTATCAGTTTGATGCATTTGAAGTACCCAATGAGCAAGGACACAACTTTTTTGATGAACGGTAGACATTGTTGCTTGTGTTAACTGAACTTTAAAAGCCTTAAGAAATCAATCTTTATGCAAAATAGGGTATAATGACCTTTTTGAAATTGACAAACATATGGGCTACAGCCGCAATTTTCTAAGTTGTTCTTGAGTCATGACAACTGCTCAAGTGGTGGGCATAAAAATGTTATTCAAGGAAAGGGAAGCATTGTCACAATAAGAATTGCGTTTGCTCCCACACCCTGGAGTTTAAAAATTTAATGTAACTATCGATTTTAATACTACTCATGAAAATCAAGAGATTTAATGTTCCCCTCTTCCAAAAAAAAAAAAAAAAAAAAATTTAGACCCCTAATTGCTATATTATACTAGCTGAGCCCAACAAACGTTGTATTACCCTCAATTATATTATATTTTTTCAACTACAAATTACTCCACACAGTGGTCACTTGTTAGGTTAGAATCAAAACAAAAACCTACCGGGTAGTGACCCGAACCTGTGCTAAAAATGTCTACCCCACAGCGCTTACAACTCCGGAGATCATGCGTTAGGAACAAACACACACTACGATTTTATATAGATTTTTTTTAAAAACGGATATGATGCTATTTCTTGGTAGAAATAAAAGTCATGATACGATCCTCAAGTTTTCAAAGCATGGTTTGTCATGATACTCGTACGATCCTCAGCTTTTCAAAGCTTGGTTTGTCACTTTTTACTTTAAAATACCTAAATAAACAAATTTGTCCAGTATTACTACTCGCCATGCAACCCATAATCATGGCGGAATCGCCTCCATGCGTTGCACTTGATACAAGCTTTTGCTGTTGAAGCTCGGATTTCTTTTTTGTCTGTTTACCGTCCAAGCCAAATAAGTTAAATTTACTTTCATCTTTAATAAGAACGTATAAGATTATTTTTTGCAATTTATTCTTAATATCGACTCGCCATTTTGCCAATTGATTATTATAATTGAGGAGTCGCAGAACAAAACGTGCTTTTTTCATTTTTTTTGGAAAAAGTTTTTTTGATGTATTTGAATTAATTTGGTCAAGTTCTATTAGAAAAAATATTATTTGCATAATATTTCTTCCCTTCTCATAGAAAAATTTGGTTTTAAAAAAATTGCTGCTTAACAAAACGTGTTATTTTTAATTTTTTTATTTTAACAAAACGTAGTTTTTCATAACAATTTATTTATGTTTGTTTCATTATAACTTGAGATGAGAAAATGTCGTGATTTTCTCAAATCACGCATGGTTGTCGCTTGAGCGAGCGTGCGTGATAACTCTCGCGGCCATGTCTAACAGTAACTTTCGCAGAATGACTTATTTCATATAAATAATAATAATAATATATAATAGTTTGATTATTATCTGGTATTTGAAAGTTATTAGATATAACATAAGCGCCTAAAAAGTATAGTTTAAAGATGGAAGATAAATACTGGAACACGAAAGAAGTATAAATTAAAAAATCTTAACAGTGTTATTATTAAAGATTTTATTTTAAATGTGTTAATAATTTCGAATATACGATATTTCAATATCGAAAATGCGCATGCAAAAATGTGCTTTTTGCATTTTATTTGAAACAAAACGTACCTTTTTTGGTTTTATTTTAACAAAACGTGCTATTTGCATATTAAAAGTCCATTAATTTCGTACGTTGCGAATTATTGTGGTCTGATGCATTTTATAATAAGGAAGCAACTTGTTATATATTCTGGGTTTGTGCTATGAAATAATGGGGTGAAAAAAATAACCTTTGATTTTCCAACATTTTGAAATAATCAAAAAGGCACGTTTTGTTCTGCTACTCCTCAATTGTGTTTTCTGAGAAGTATTCACACTGTTTCAAGGTTGACATACATGGATGTTTAGCTGCTTTTTTTTATTTGGTTTTGGAGCCCAAGGGGTTTTCATTTTTTTTTTCGAACAATGAACGTCTCTCGTTTCTCCCGGATTTTGTTTGTCTTATTTTATATAATCTTGCGCTGCACCGTTCCTCGCCTTGTACATATTCAAGTAGGGTTCTTGTTCTTAATCTTGTTTTTATAAACAACTGAAGCATTATTACAAAATATGCTTCAACAATTTTTTTCTTGCAAAACCGTGTCCCGTTATTTTAACTAACAAACATAACGGCTCGCTTTAATATAACCGGTATTTTGGGCAATTTAAATTTTATTTTAAATTAATTTTTAAATTAAATTTTTCATATTTATTCATTCTTCAAACACAGGCGTAGAAAGGCCATTCAGGAGGGGGGGGATGCCCATTTCCCCAGAATCTGCTTTTTCCCAACCCCAAGAATTGCTTTTGCCTCACTAGAATTATTAAAAACTTACTCTAATTATCTATTTATGAAAGTCACCACCCTGAAGGAAATGTCGATGGTGAAAATGTACTGAGTCGCTTTTGACTTTTTCACCAGTACTACTCTACAATTATTCCCCATATAATACTTTGTGCTATAGACATTTAGCATGTGCTTGTCATTGAAATTCTACTAGTAACACTTAAACAATTGACTAGATAGTGAACTATAGTTCTTATGGGAACATGGAGACATACCAAGCAGACATTTACTGGTACATTTCTATACCTTAATTTATGTATATTGACAAGTTGTTGCAAAATCCACCAGAAATACACCAGATCTGTTTTCTATCTTTATTTTATACTGACGAATAAAAGAGAAATTGTAGACAAGAAACTACTAGAGTTTTAGCGTTGACATTGAGACACTTGGATCCAGTCTGACTGCAGGGCAGTCGTAATGCCCCTTTCCTACAGAATTTTATTTTTAGCTCCGCCAATTTCTTCAACTAAGCAACAAGGAAGGAGATTTGGAGAGCGTTTAGAAAAAATATTTTAACATAAACTTTTTAATAAGTGGCTGGCTCACTTTCACTGTGATTCACTGTAGGCATGATACAATAATACAGGTAACCGCGAATCTACAAAAAATGTGCAACTATATATAGATTTTATTAAAGCTATAGGTCTTTTGTTATCAATTCACAATTTTATTTAATTTTTCCCATATTTCGCTTCAACTTTGTGTAGCTTCTTCAGGAACAATTTTATTTTTATTTGTAAATTGATTACAAAAGACCAAGGAAATAAAAATATTCCTGAAGACTCTACACAAAGTTGAAGCGAAATATCGGAAAAATTTGATAAAATTGTAAATTGATTACAAAAGACCTCTAGCTTTAATAAAATCTATATACATATAACTAACATAAAAGGTCGAATAAATTATTATAATATTTAAAAATGTACAACAAATAAAACAACAGAAGTTTTTATTGCTGTTTGGTGATGAAAGCGGTCAAAAAACCAAGAGAAAACAAGAGACATATACAGTTGTTTTTCGATTTAACGAACCATATAATAATGTTCGTTAAATTGAAAAATTCGTTAAACCGAGTACTATTTATGACAAAGTTTGTTTACTCAAAAACTATGGAAATAACAACTCTAAAATTTTTGGAGTATGCCTTTATTATTATTTTAATTATAAACAGAGTAATAAATAAAATAAATGTAATTCATATGAATTTGTATTAAGATCTTGCCTCAGAATCGTGTTAACAAAATATAACTAAACAAAAAGTTCATTTTTAATCTAACAAAAGAATAATAATTTTTCAAGCTTATTTTTTTGAGAACTACTACTAATACAAATCTATTTTAAATGGCTTCAACGGAAAAAATTGTTAATTTTTGTTTGTATTTGTTCGTTATATCGAGTACATAATTACGGTACAAAGTTACGGTGTTCGTAATATAGGGTACTCAATTAAACATTTTTATGAGTTCGTTAAATCCCGAATTCGTTAAACCGATGGTTTGTTAAATCGGACAACTACTGTAGTTGCGTTTTCTCTTGTCCTTGCAAAGCTTTATTTGCATTAGTACAGTTTTAATAGGCACTTGTATTGGTAAAACGTAAATAATATTTGGCAAATCACATCAGCTGGCGCTTCCAGGTTATCTGCATTATTGTATCATGACTGTAGCTATGTATATAGAGCATTAACCTTACTGATCTTATTGATCTACACGAATGGAAATTAGGTTGTTGTTTATAATTGTTAATAAAAACAGTTTTTTGTCTTAAAAAATTTTGCAAAATGCATAAATTTATGTAACACACTGTCAATATTATATTATAAAGAAAAATCGACTGGGAAGATCTTATACATAAGTATAAGATACCCATCGTTTATTTTTTTTTTTAATATTTGAGACAAGTACCTACTCTCTGAAAAAAAAGAAGATAATGAACATTAAGGTTAATATGTATGTACATATGTATACACATAAAAGAAGACCCCCTAGTGACAGCCATTACACAAAGAAGACAAGAAAGCAAAATATATTAATATATAAAGTAATAAATGAAATTCCATTAAAAGAAAAAGCTCATCTAAAATAAAAAAAACAAACAAACAAATATTGACATTCGCGAAAACACACACTTACACACACACACACACACACACACCCAAGGAAAATGCAAAAATAAACAAAAACGGTTCTTGCATCATGGTTAATTTGGAAATATACATAAAATTTTATATGCATACCTATTTAAACATCCAAAATGACAAATTAATCATTTAATTAAAATGTTAAAAGACTGCATAAAATATTAAGTGCTCCCTACTCACAACAAGGACAGCATGTCTTATATAGAAAGAGAAAAAACAATACATAATTCTTTTATTTTTATTTTCATTTCAAATCAAAATAATAGCACAAAAAGAAGCAAAATGGAAAACACAAGCAAAACACAATTGTCATTTAAAAGTATGAGTAGCAGTAGAGTAATTTCCATAGAAAAGCAAGAAAAAAAAGAGCTAACGAAACTCCCTCCATCTTTCTTAAATAATAAAAAAGGTTATAATAAAAATAGGTACTGAAATTTAAATAGGTATTTTCAGCAAGAGAGAGAAGTTATTACAAATAAAGAGAGGACAATTGAGTAAAAGTACAATTTACGTTTGGCGAATTTTACAAAAAAAACAAAAAAAAATCCATTTAAACGAATTCTCATGCAATTGTTGTAAAAAAAAGAAAGAAAATACAATAGCAACAACAACAATGTATACATACATAAATACATATTTATGCATGTAAATGTTTGTATGTAACTCTGTAATTTCTATTCGTAGCTACAATTGTGGCTGCTACTGTTTTGTTCTGCTTCTTCTTTTTATTCACGTAGTTTGCATTGCTGGTGCCGATGACGATTGTTATTGGTGCAACCCACCTGCAATGGCCGTAAAGCAATTGAAACAACGACACATATTATTTTCCGAATGAGATGGAATGATGCGATTTTGCCAGTTGTGTGAGTAGCAGTAACTATAGGAGTACATGAGACACACAATTGGAAACATTATGGAATTGAATTGGTTGTGTGGGTTTTTTTCTCTGAATGTTCAAAAAATAAATAAGAAATATAAAAACAATGTACAAAAAAAAAAATTAAATAAAAATGGAGAAAAAAGAACAAATACTAAAAATAAATTAAAAGATTTGCTTAAACACACTTGCTCTCAGTTTGGAGCAAGCACATGTCTCTGGTTACGTTTGTTATGCAAGAGAATGGCAACCGGCGGCCCGCAAGCAGTACATAGGTAAATGGCAGTAACTTTTTGTACTGATAACAATATTCTTGACAATTGTGAACGCTTATGTGGTTCTTCAACTGAGATTTTTTGGTATGAGAGATATTTTAAACTATTAATTGGATGAGTCTAATTTTTTCTCAATTTCATATCACTCGGCTTCAGTTCAACCTGAAATAGAGATTGAGGGATCTTCTCCCTATTTGTTATACCTATTAGTGAAATTTTTGACCTTAAATTCTTGGATGATGAATGCATCTATGAGTGAATCTATGCCCTTCGATACGATATGCAGGCCCTTAGCATTCTTAAACTGGTATGTATGTACAGAAACTTGTTTTATTTTCAAGTGCAGTAACAATTTTCAATTTTTGTTTTGCCAATGTAACCACGTTATATTGTAATAATGCCTTCTTACCAATGACCGAAACTAATTTTTTAATAAGGGCACTCGATTTTTTTCTCTCAGATGGTGTTTTGGAGGTTTTGTTCGAGGATACAGCTGGTTTGTCGTTATTACCTAGCAATATTGAATAACGGTTCTGACGTTTCGTTGAGGCGGCATCGTTGTCCCTGGATAAACTGGAAAAAATTTGAGCTTCACCCGCGCTTTACTACTGTAACATAGGTTTATGTTTCTAACTCCTGTTGTCCATAGTGATAACCTGGTTAAGTGATGAATACGAAACCGCAATGGATGATGGTAATGCCTTAAATGAAGACTTATTAGGCAACGTTAAATTTAATGAATCACTAGTTGGCATTGGTGAAAGTCTTGCAGTTGGACAAAGACTATAATCAGATCTTTTGTATTTATTATTTGCTTTAATAGCTTCAGTACTCACTGTAAAATAGGCAGAAGTTAGAACTCACTTCACAATTTTTTGTTTTTGAGATACTCATATAAATTATTCCTCAATGTCGGTTTTCGCTTATTTTTTTTGTTATTGTAATTTCAGACTATGTAAAAAATATTACTATAGCAAATAAAGCTTTTTTATAACAGTCAATAGTGCACTACTACGAAGTTTACGCGTTATGTATTACAAATATTTTGCATGTATGTATTAGGAATATTTTTATATAAAAGACTGAAACGTCTGTTCACTATAAAGGTTCAACAAGAACTGAAAAGAAATTATTAGTTAAAATTTATTTTAAGCAATAACTTTTAGTCACACTGGAGGTGGTATTTTTAGAGGACTTGAGTTGTGTCGTAGTAAGCACTTAAGCTATGTACAGACGGTTGTCAGATCTTACAATATTGCCAGTAAAATGTGCTAAAAATTTCTTACAACCGTGTGAACTGGCAATTTTTGTAAGACGACGTTGCCAGAAAAAGCATTGTCAGTCCATTGCAAGACTAGCAACTGACAACATATTGTCAGACATCTTACAATCGTGTGAACACATTGTAAAATTATTGCCAGATACCAGGGGACTTGGAAGCCAACATTCGTGGCGTTATTGCCAACATACGGCCCCATATGCTCGAAAAAGTGGTTGAAAATTGGACCTGTAGAATTGGCTTTATTCGAGCCAGCCGCGGCGGCCACATGCCCGAAATCATATTTAAACATTTATGGCATAAAATTATCCTTCCAATAATGTTAAATTGATGGACACTAAAACGATTTTCTTGTGTTTTATTTCAATTCGAAGTTCTATATCTCTAAAAAAACACCCCTTATTTGTCAGACATTTTAATATTGTCAGATGTGGGAAGTTTATGCATCTGACAATGGCGTCATTGTAAGGTAATTCTTTCTATGGGCAACACTGCACACGCTTGATTTTAAAGAAAAAGTTTATAATAAAATATATGGACAAAATCATTGCAATTGCTTCTTTATGGTCCATAATAATTTATGCTTTCACTTTTAACATTTAACACAAACACAAACGATAAATATTTAACAATTTACAACAAATGGTTTAAGTCTGGCATCGCATAACAACAGATCGAACAATTTGTGCATATGACAACCGTGTGAACTTACCATTTTTCTACTGACGATTTTGTCAGATGAATTTATTGTCATACAGCCGTCTGGCAATAAATTGTAAGACTTTCTGACATCCGTGTGGGCTGACAATAAATATTGTGCTGGCAATTTTCGATTGCGAGTACACTGACAGCACATTGCCAGATCTGACAATATTGTAAGATCTGAGAATCGTTCGTACATAGCTTTACCAGATGTAGACTCAGTCCTTTTGCGACACATTGGCTCTATAAGAATGTGATCAGACCAACTCTAACTTACACAGCGGTGCATGGGGGAGGTAGATAGATAGAAAGAGCAACACTAAAATTTTGGAGAAGGTTCAACAAATGCGCTGCCTGGGTGACGCTATGAGAACTTCATGCAGCAGGGCATTTGAGACTATTATTTATGTCCATCCGAGATAGATATAGGGAAAACGTACAAAAATGATGGGTAAATGAATAGGACAAGACAACATACCACACCATCAGAAAATATGGACGTCACAGGATGAATACGACCAGAAATTGGATATGTACGTGATACTAGGGTTACGACTAAATGCAAGGCATTTATACCGAAAAGTATTCTTGGGTCAATCAAACCCTAGAGCAAACAACAGTGGGAGTTTACTGCTACACGGTTATCTCGGAGTTAAGGAAAAAACCGGTCATAGGCTTCACGATAAAAGAACTAGCTACCGAAATCTACTCCCGCTTTCCTGACCATAATACAATGTTCCAGGCGGAAGTTCGTGCGATCACACAGGTATCTAAATGGATCAGTATGAATATTTGGGCCACAAATCTCAACATATTTACTGACAGAAATTAACAATTAGGGCTATCACAACCGAAAGAGTTGTGTGGGTGCCGGTCCACTATGCAGTAATCGGTAATGACCGTTCAATTGGAATGTAAAAAAGCCAAAACGTTACAGCCAGTAACTCATATTAATGCAAAGCCTTTAAATGCAGCGAATATCTAGTTACAAAATTGGGCGAAGAAGGCTTAAGGAAGCACACGATGGAATTGTGATACTGTGGGTATTAAAGCCAAAGTTCTATTGGGCGACTCAAAACAAGGGAGAATATTGGAACTAAGCAAGTCCGAGCTACGAAAATTGAACAGCATCTTAATCACTCTAACGTTTTCTTTTTACAAGAGAAGTAACACTCAGGCAATAAATGCCTACTACTATTACCAAGTGAGAGGGATTCTATTACAATTCTGCTTTCTTTTTTTTGTGCACTTTTTACTTATTTTAAGGCAGTCTTGCAGCGCCTCTGTTGTTAATGAACCACATTAATTTTCCAAAGCTTTGCTTAGCAGCCATTTAATTTCTTATTTTACTCCTCCGATGATTCTGCTATACAATATCAATGAAGAAAAGCACTATAATATTACATTAGGAATAGTATCCGCTGAAGTCGGCATAGTTCAGTGAGCAGTGACTGACTATGCCCCTCATCACTTACCGGACATTACCCACCTGGAAAATGTTTAGGTACTACTTCAATAATGCTGAGTTTCCATGAAGATGGCGGCTAATTTTTAATTACACGAGAGCACACAACAGGTCTATACTGGCTTATGCTAATGCCCTCTGTCATAAGCGTAATGGCTCCTATAGTCATTATGTACTTCTATCTCTTCATCGAGAAATAATTACACTGAACTAACCATTTTTATGATGAGTAATTTTAAGCCATTTTAGTTATGAGGTTTCTTTTATATTTTTTATATGTATGTACATTAGAGATATAACTTTTTAACAATTCTTTAAAATATCAAAATTGGCATAGCACAGTCGCTTAGGTCAAAAAAGTTCACACACCAACCGTGATGGAGTTTTGAAAATTTTTAATTTTCTTTTTGGTTAAGAAAAATTTATTATTTATTTATTTAAAACAAAAAATATAGATAAAACACCGTATAAAATTATGAATATTGAGATTATGTAAAATAGTACGCGTGAACTTTTTTGCGAAAAATTACAAAAGATTATGATTTTAGTGGTTACTAGGACATTATTGACCTAATGGTATTATGCCAAAAAATTGGTTATACTCCTAATGTATACATATATTTCTAATATTTTGAAACACTGCTTGCATTATTTTCGGTTGTCAATTTTTTATAATCATATTTTATGATCATTTTTTGACCACAATAGAAAATTGCCATGCATAATACATACTAATTTAAATTTCAGTTGCGTTGCCAGTTACTACGGCCACAAATCTCTTTGTCATGCAAATTCTCTACGGCCCCCAATATTTCACGCAGGTTGTATATTCAGTTCTCACCACACAGGCACAAACAAATGTAAAATTCGTATCTCAGTTCGTTTCTCCAAGCAGTTTTTAAGCATGAATTTATTCTTTTGCAATGCGAATGTGTTGAACAAATAAATAGCAGGGGCATAAAAAAAGATTTTAATATAAAACAAGAAATATACGAAATATGAAAAAGAAGCAACATAAAACCAATTATATTTTAGGGAAAGGTTTTTTTTACATATATACATATGTATGTATGTATGTACGTATGGTTGTAAGTATTTTGCCAGTCATTGTTGTCACTGTATGGAGTTGAAGATAAGACGAAAGGAACGGGGAATAGTAGGAGAATTAATATAACATAACCTACGTATTATTTGCATGCATATTTATTTTAGTTTGAATGTCATTGTGTCCTTATGCCGGCTTTGAAATATGCCCCAGAGCCAGAGTGAGTGAAAGAGAGAGAGAGAGAGAAAGAGAGAGGGAGAGAGTCTTACTGATTTGAATTGAACATAATAATGTTTATAACGATTATGATGATGATAACTATTTGGGGTTGCAATTTGAAACGAAATGTAACTGTAAATATTTCTCTTTGTGTCAATACGATTCTTAAGCATTTGCCATTTGTCGCTTTTAACTACCACAGAGACAGTTTTGCTGCTACTAGCCCTGATGTACATACATACTATGTTTGTATTAATGTATGTATGTACATACATATGGATGAATTTATGTATAACAAATATACAGCTTAAGGGGGTTTATTTGTTAGATACAATAACAACAACAACCACAACAATTGCTTTCCTTCCATTTGATTTAAATTAGGTATAAAAAAAATAAAATTCTGTTTCGTATTCGTTTGGGCTACGAAAGCAACATTCACAACAACAACTTCAAAAACCATCCCCTTTTTTGTGTGCGGCAATAAGCAGTCGAAATACAGAGCAGTAAAATTTACACACAAAAAAAATACATTTGCACTCAGCAGTAAGCAGAAAAAAATACACAAAACAAATAAAAACATTCCTTTAAATTTGAATTGTAAAAAGAAAAAATAAAACGAATGAGTAAGAGCAAAAAAACACACAAATGTCC
The DNA here is from genome assembly GCA_949987645.1 of Tachina grossa. NCBI lineage: Eukaryota > Metazoa > Arthropoda > Insecta > Diptera > Tachinidae > Tachina > Tachina grossa. The sequence continues at coordinate 37,404,979 of OX465275.1, forward strand.
TGCTCAATAACGTTAACAGACGCTGCAGCATACTTTTCAGCAGCAGCAGCAGCAGGAGGTGGAGTACAATCAAACAAATAATAATTAACACACACACGCACACTCGTGCAAACAAACGTACAAATGTATGCAATAATAAAATCCAACAATTGTACTCACTCTCTTTAATGGGCTTCTGTTTTTTTTTTTTTTGTGATTTGGTGTTTCTTGTTTTCAATTCAATTCATTTCATTTGTTGTATTTGTATGAGTAAATAAATTGAGTATTTGAATGCTAGAGTGTGTGTGCGCGAGTTTGTATGTGTATGAGTGTGTGCAAGCAGAGAAAGAATCGTAATAAAAATTAAACAACCAGCCAGACCAAACCAACATTTAACAGCTTTTTTTCCCATTGTAGATTTGTTAACAAATATGTATGCTTATGGGCAAATGTGTGTGTTTGTGTGTGTAAATGAGTGCTGGATGGAGAGTGTACACTAGTTATGTGAGTATTGAAAAACACATTGATATTCGTAGCAATGTTTCGTTTTTCATTACGAATTTGTCATTCGTAAGTGAAGGTACAACATTCACAAAACACACAGCAGAGACCGTTTCAAGCAAAGCTGACAGTCATTCATTCATTCATTCCGTCAGCCAGGCATCGTCCACAGAAAGTGTCTACCGTGTTGCGTGTAAACGTTGTCGCACTAGTTACTAGTATTTCGTTGTTATTGCAGTGAATGACGTAAAACAAATATGTACATTTCGTTTTCGAATACAATTGTCGTCGGATTTGCACAAATGGAAAGGCAGAAAGAAGATTTTTGTTAAATACAAGAATAACAAGAAGAAGAAAAAAAGAAAAAATTCATCATACGCGCGCGCATTTCAATTGAAATTAAATGTGAAAAATTATATGTATGTATGTCTATTTCGTTTATATATACAAATAAATACAAAAATATATACATACATATGTAGATAAAAAAATAATAAGAGCAAAAGGAAAGAAAATAAAAATAATACATAAATGTATATAGAAAAGTGTGTAAGTGTACGAGTATGTATCAATAAAGTTCGAGTTGAAATGGAATTATAGTAAAAAAAATAAATATATGTATATATACAAATGTACATACATACGTACATATGTATATTTGTAAAAGTGTCTTTGCTCCCCATTACAAACACACACACACGCACATACACACATTCATGTACATACATATCTACATACGGAGAGTTGAAGCAATTGTATGTGTGTGATTTAATATATATAATTTTTTTTTTGTACAATTGTGTTGTTGCTTTCCATTTCCATTACGTTTGATATTTTTCGGTTACGATTGCTTAACGATTTCCAGCAATAATCATACGTCGTGTGACACGCCGTCGGTTAACAACATTATTAAAACGCTTGTTTGTCGCCTCATTGCATTACGCTTGTCGCCGCCGAATATAAACGCAAATAACGGTTGTTAAACAAATTCATTTCCGTTTCAAATGTAAATTGAATACAATGATTTTTAATTAATAACTGCAAGTGAAGCAAGTATTTTTTTAAATACAATTTTGTGAAAAATTAATTAAAAAAAAGTCAGTGAAATTTTAATAAAAAATGAAACTTAAAGAAAACATATTTAGTGAAAATACATACTAAGAAACAAAATGAAAATAAAACAAATTAAGTGGGATTTGTAAAAGTTAAACTAATATTAAACGTTTTAAAATAAAAGGTAAATAATTAAAAATTAAGTTTTAGAAATGTTGTAAAATTTTTTTGTATACTAAAATAGTGAAATTGACTTTAAATTATAAAGATTTTATTTCGAATAATGAATGGGGAAATATTTAATTAAAATCTGTTGGAGAAATTAGCACTTGAATAGAAAAAGCGAATACCTATGCAAGATTTTTATAGTATAAGCCAAAACTTCCAAACATCATAAAAAAATTTTTATTGGTGTTAAAAAAAAAAGCGTAACCACTAAATGCTAATCAAAAATCTTTCAATTCAGACAAAAGTTTGTCAAGTTAAAGAGTAGCCAATATTGTTGGATTCTATGACATTGTCCATTAGTTGTGTTAGGGCCAATTTCACCAACTCTATTTAAATATCAATTCATATTTAAATGTTGATTTTCATTACTTTTTGTATGGAAAAATTACTTTTAAATATGAATTGATATTTAAATAAGTTGGTGAAATTGGCTCTTAGAAACTGTTTAATTTGATAAGCAAGTGTCTGGATCAAAGCTATCTTCACTAGTGTTTGTTGGTTACTCTTTTTTGGGCACATGTTTGACAAGTGTGACCGTACCTTAAGACCAATGACAATAGTTTAAACTTTTACTATTTTTTTTTCAATTGTTTGAGGTCCAATTTAAAAAATTTGTTCTACTTAACGCATTCCATATCGTTTGAATTTCTAAAATGCTGACATCTAAACTATTTTGAAACTGTTTTGTAAATTTCACCAATTGTTCACCAATTAATATTTTCAGTTATGAATTTAATTGATGTAATAAAATTTTAAATTGCTTTAATTACTGCAATTGAAATTATCAAATTACTTATAGCTAAAAATTTAATTAATTTTTTTTAATTGCTATTTAAAATTAATGTTAATTGATATTACAAAATTTTAATATTATTTTTACTGTGTACATTGATTTTGTGAAAAGTTCTTGAGTTTTTTACAATTTTCTCATAAATCTAATTTTTTTTTTGTTAAAAAACGCAAAAGCATTTTGTTTTTCAAATATATAATACTTAAAGAAATTTCAGGGAATCTTAACAAGTTTAAAAAATTTAAAATAGATGTAACTATATATTCAGCCATTACAAATGCTTATTGAGGGATTCCAATGCACTTCCAACAACAAGATGTATTTAAAAATTCATTAAAATAATTTACGTGTTTTTTTCTTAATTAACAACAACAGTTCAATGTTGCCTATAGGCAACATTCTATAACTATCAAACTGAGACACCAAGGACTTTGAATTTTATTTTAATTCATAACTGAGTAAAGCTCAACACATGTGTACCCGAACTATTTTTTTTTCGCACAGCCCATTTCTATAATTATGGACATACCAGGTGTAAGTTCTTTAGTAAATGCTTTTAGGTCCACTTAAGTAAATTTGAATGTGAACAGTTTCCCCACCCTTTGTAATAGCTGTGAATTAAAGTTTAATAAAAGTAAAATGTCCAATAGATAGATTTGTGTGATATTTTGTATAAAATATGGTGCCAAAATGCATGACATTCAAAGTAAGAAATCACTTTCAAAATAAGTCTGTGGTTTTCATAAACAACCACTGTCGGGAGGACTAAAGATCTTTCGATTTAAAACTGATGAATTGGGTTGAACTATTGACAAGTCAGGTGACCACAATTCATTTGAAATTTTGTAAAGATTTTAGATCACAAGCATTTTTGTTGACAAAGAAAATCGTAATAAAGCAGATTCTTAAAAGAATGAAATGCTCAAGTGCATGCAGAAATGACGACTTACGTATTGACGAGGCATATTCATATAAGATAGACTTAAAGTAATTTGCTTTGAAAAATTAACAAAAAACTTACGGAAATATGTGTGTTGACATCTGAAAGATTTTTAAGTCAAAAGCGGCCAAAATTTATTGGCATTGAATCAAATGCATTTTCTTTCGTTTCGAATTACAATGATTTAGGTATTTACATGCAAATGTTTCCAACATACTTTCTTAATTCTGAAAATTATTTTGTAGCAAATATGTACATTGTTTTTCATAAAAATAAATCAGTGAGTCAAAGTGAGCGAAAAGCACATATGTACGATGTTTTCCACAAAGACACGAATATATCAGTCATTTACTGAAAGAACGTCATAACTAAAAAAAAATAATTTTTTAAGTTAATGATGCATAATTCATCTTCATATCGTTCTTCTTCGTTCAGTTATGGGGCACTGCTTCAGCTTCCAATGTCGAGAGAATCCAACGAAGGCAAAACAAAATTTTACGGTTAATAACATCGGCTCCATGGTACATCCAAAATTCTATTATACATCGTGATTTAAATATGCCACTAGTGACTGAAGAAATTGCAAAATACGCAGGCAAATATTTAACAAAACTCGAATCACATCCTAATCCGCTTGCTCGTAATATTTTGAACTTTACTGGACACATCCGCTTAAAAAAGAGGGACACACGGGCTCTTATACCTAACACTCCAGATGGGACTACTTGAAAATACTTTCCCCCCCCCCCTTTTTTTTTTGATTATCACTACTAATGTATTATTTATAACTACCACTAAGTTTATGTCCGACACTGGTCGGGCCTAATAATTTTTTTTTTATAGATTTAAGATTTGAATACTTATTGTTAGTTCACATATGAAGATAAAATAAATAAATACATGTATTATAAAAAAAAAAAAAAAAAAATATCGTTCTTCATATTGCGTAAAAACTTCATACAAATATCTTGTGTACTCAGCTCTTGAGAGAAAAATATAAAGTTTTCCATCTCCATTAAATTGTGTGTAAATTGAAAACTCTAAATTTTTTTATTTTAGTATTTGTTAACGCAGTAATAATTCCAAATTATTATTTTACTTATTCAGTAAAATATTTTAGCTTTTATCGCAGGCTTTGAGCGTGTCGACCGAATCAAGAAATTCCGTAACGAAAATAAAAACCTAAAACTATTTTTATTTGAATCGCCTAGTGTGTTTTGACCCCTAAAGTATGCTATTGATTTCATTAACATACAATATTGCTAGAACAGATTTTTACATGTAGGAAAACACAATGTGGCGTACTTAATAGCAATTGTGCTTGACAAAAAATGATAAACACAAACAGACAATTCGTAGGTTTTTTATTTAAAAAAATAAATTTGCATAAGTTGATAAAAATGCTAAGCAATAGCTTTACCGCGGCAGTCCCCGAGTGCCACACGTATTTTTTTTTTATAAAAATACATTGCAATTGATAATTGAGGGGTTTTATCTGGTTTTTTTCAGTTAAGAGTCTGAACACAATGTAACGAGAATTCATTGCGGTGCGGTTTTTCATACGATTTTGAAGTAAAAATCCGCAGTGCGGAACGGCATAAATTTAAAATCTATTTTATTTTCATTGCGGACTTTTTTAATTTTTTATTCTCTCAATTTTTGTTTCTCTTCTCTTTCTGATGTTGCCATAGTTTTTGAATAATTGGCTGTGTTCACAACAAAAAACATGATTTTGAAGTTCAAAAATGTTTGTCATAAAATATAAAAGCTTAAAAAATTTATCAAATATATCTGAGAATGTATAAAATTTTAATTATTTTTTGTTTTTAGCTGCTGCCATTACAAAATATGTATTTAATACAAAGAGTATATTTTTTATAAAAATGTATGAACAAAAAAATTAATAAAAATTTAAACAAATAATGACAAGTGTTGCCGCGCCGTCTTCCGTTGTATTATGTTTATTTTTCTCTCCCGCAACGAGAAATCGCACCGCACCGCAAACATTGTGTTTAGACTCTAAACACAATGCCCCCCCCCCAGGATTTATTACAAATTCTTTTTAAAACATATTCTTTTGCCTGTAATATTAAAAAATTCTATTTTTTATTTATTTTAAAATTACTCATGAAAATCACCAGAAATTTTTATACAAACTTTCCGAATAATCGCTAAATATTCATACTTTCATTAGATAACAAATACCCAAAAAACTATAAGTTTACAGCACTTCAAAACATCGCAAATAGTAAACTCCATGTGACTTTATAATGCTTGTGTGTAGATATGTATGTGTGTATGTAGCTTTCAACAAATTCTTAATAAAATTGTATTAGTGTACGTAGTTAGTAGCAAGACAAGTTGTTTTAAGGTGTTCTTAAGATTTTCTACTGTCAAATTGTTTGTAACAATAGCCACCAATTTTTATTTAGAGTAAAATTAAAAAAAATAGCGAAAAATTATGATCTGCAAATACCTTGTATATATTCATATACTATATATACTCGTACACACATATATATGTATGTATGTATGCATATTTATGGTTCAATCGAGGGCTGCCAGATAAAATTATGGAAAAATCGCCGAAATCCCGATAAAATATAAAATAATCGTCATTTCATGTCCGAAAAATCGGTCAGAAAATCGAACAAATCAAAATTTCCTCTTTAAACATGTATACATATCGCTCATTTACTTCAATAGTGGCACAACTCAAAAAAACCAGTTTTGCAGAAAACGGGTTTTAAGTTTTTATTTTGCATACAACTCAATGGAGAAATGAAAAAAAATTCTTCTCTCAGGAGGTGATGGTACAAGCTATTTATATGAAATTTTTACACAAGATAAAATACAAAATGCCGCATCTTTCTGCATTATTAACTCAAAAAATGAGTTTTTTGAGTTATGCTACTATTGAAGCAAATGAGCGATATGTTTTATTTTTATTAGAAAACAAAACAAAACAATTCATGTTCATATACAACTTTGTTAGACTAGTGGAAAACTTGTGAAAAATATTCCTAGGTCCAAATTTTGGAATCAGTACTTTTGATGACCGAAATTTTTGATAGTATATCAACTTACACAGGTCAATATATCGTTGGTCTCAAATGGAAAGGCCCTAACGCAAATAATTGTAACTTTACAGGAGAAGGTAAAACATAATAGAAAGTGTAATATTCAAAATGCAACTTTTTTGTAATTACAACTGCTTGTAAAAGCGCTATTTTTTACACTATTGCAATAAATTTTTGTGATGAGGTGTATTAGTGTGAAATTTATTGAAATCACTGAAAAACTCAACTATCGATATGTATGCACACAGAAAAAACTAAATTTCATTTTCAGTAACCAAATTCGTTGAATCAGTAAATATTTTATTTGAATGTGGTCCTACAAATAATTTTGTAAATTCTGATAAAAATTTAAATTAAATATAGTTCGGCTGAGAGAAAATGTTATTTCAGTGTGTTGGTGTTTATCTTGCTTGTTGATAGGAACAACGTGCTGTTGTGCGGTTGTTGTTGTTTAGTTGTTGTTTATTTTGTTTGATCGTGTTGTATACATGTAAATGCCGAAATGTAGCCGACAAACGTCGTGGCCTGTTTCTTCTCTATACAGTGTTTTGGTACAAATTAATTTAGTGGAACAGTACAGAATATTTACTGAAACTAAGTTTGATTTCAAACAAATATTTGTTTAAAAATTTTTTGGGAATATTTTTTTCTGTGCATGTATATACATATATACACATAAAATTTTTTCAATTGAACACGTATACATACATACTTGCATACATATGTTTGTACTTATTTATGTATGTATGTATGTTCATTCATCGCAACAATATAGTATTGATTCAGAACTTCAATATTGGAAGGGTAACTAAATAATAAATGGCAATTTTCTATTTTTATTTATGCACGAACAGATAAATTTTTTTTAAATTAAATAATAAATTATTAAGAAATGAAATCATGAATGATGAATGAAATCATTTCTTGCTTGTATCTTTTCAAAATATTGTATTCAAATATAGTATATACATAAATAATTTTTCCATATGAACATATAAACTTGTTGGAAAGGAATATTAATTTTATTATTATTTAGTTTATTATTATTAGATTATTATTATTATTATTATTATTATTATTATTATTATTATTATTATTATTATTATTATTATTATTATTATTATTATTATTATTATTATTATTATTATTATTATTTAGTTTTTTTTCTAATACATACTTTACTTTTTGTCTATATATTGTTTTTGTTTTGAATGTTTTGTTTTTTTTTGTTATAGAAACTGGACTGTTAATTTATGTTTTAACTTAAACAAAAAAAAATGTTAAATAAAAAAAATCTGTATAAAATTTTTTAAACGCACTAATAATCCCACACCAATATTTTACTTATTAATATTTTATTTATTAAGTAAAATATATTTTTTTAATTTCCAATTTCAATGTATTTTTAATAAAAAATATATATTTAACTTAATAAGTAAAATATTAATTTGGGATTATTAGTGCGTTTAAAAAATTTTAAGCTTAAATTTTAACAATTCCCATAAAAAACCACTAATTAAAAAAATTGTGTTTGCCCCCCCCCCCCTTCAACCGGAAAAAATGTCTAGCTACGCCAATGATTTGTACGCATTTGACTTTCATTCTTGTAGATTTTTTGAATTATTCGCAAATGACATTCTTCTCATAGATTTTTTTTATATAATGGGAAATATATCTGTATGATAAAAATTTTCAAGTTAATAAAAATTTAGATTTAAAACTATTTATGTTCACTTTAAACAAAAAATATTCAATAATTTTCATTTTCATAACTTTTCAAGTGAAACACAAAACTTAAAATCGTTTTAGTGATTCAAAGTAATATGCTATTTTTTGTTTAAACAATCGCTATTTTTTAAAATGTAAGTTTAGAATTTTTCGAGAACAATAAATTTTGATATAGTACGCAAAAAGAAGTACAGTAGAATCGGGGAAGAGGGAACTAACGCACACAGAAAAAATTGTTCACCAATTAAAATATTCAATTAAGAATTTAATTGATTCAATAAGATCTTTAATTGTTTAAATTGATTCGATTGGAAAAAACTTAATTAATATTATTATTAAATTGTTTAAAGGTGAAAATTTGAGTAATTTTCTAATTGATATTGGATACAAAATTTTAATTGATATTACAAAATTTTTCATATGCAAATGCTGTTCATTAAACCCAGATTGTCGTCCCTTAAAAAAATATTAATTATTATTGTGATATACAGGGTACTTCATTAAGCGCTTCGTATCCTTAAACATATGTATATGAAGCTTATATAAAAATAAAATTTTTTATTGGTTTGAAAAGCATATCGATGCCATTATAGATAGAATATTGGTGGAATACAGCATTGCAGAAAGGGCGGTGCAACTTTGCTGGGTGGCAAACGTTTATTTCATATCATCTCTCTTAAATCGCTTGTGCATAATTTCTATTGTAACGTGAGCTGTGCAGCACGCAGAGTCGTCCTATTAAAACCACATGTTGTTGTTGGTGTGCATATCATTCAATTCTGGCCAACAAAAATTGGTTATAATTGAGCAATAGCGACGAAGCTCGCGAAGCATTGCACACAACAGAATACCGAGATTGATCAAAAAAAAAATTTGTCATTTGTGTGTTGAATAAATGACAGATAAATTTGACGGATGTACATTCTACAATATGGCCACAATCAACTATCAACTGTCAAAATTTACTGTTTTTAATTCGTGGTATGACCAACTTATTTATGGCGTTATGTCGAGTCACCTATCATCAAATACAATGTTACCCATAAGTTTGGTCCGAACAGCTGTTTTTTATGGTTATGGCAGGTCTGATTGAACCTTTAATGTAAAGTAGGCATTTGCCACAGAGTATGAAGTGTCCTGAGAGAGTATTAATTAATTAATTAATTAATATTAAAGTAATTGGAGAATGTGACAAGTTCCACGAGTATTTAATTTTGTATAATTTCGCACTTCGTTTAAAAAAATTACAAAAATCTACAAAGAAAAAATCTCTGCTATTCCCTATATAAAGTTATCATTAGATGGAATCTTCTTTCTATAGCGCACACAACGAAAAATAAATTTCTTGCTGTCCCCATCGATGGGGTAGTTCGCCTTCTACGCCGAGTCTATTGCAAATTACTGCGATTGTAATTTTTAGCCAATTGTATGAATTTGAATGAATCTATGCTAACGATACACAAAAATGGCAAAAATATCCTCTCAAAAGCAAAAGCTAAATAATATATCTAAGGAAATAGTGCAAACTTGAAACACTTTCAGTAAATCTGATACAGAACTGTTTAATATTGAGAACAACTCTTCCATTTAATTGATATTTAGATGTGTTATTACTATTATTGTTATTAGTAATTTATTCAATTTATGTTATTAAGCTCAAAGTATTATTATAAAAAGCCCACAAACTAAAGGGTGTTTTTTATTGAGGTATAGAACTTTAAGTTGGCATCACTTTTTTAACTGGCGGCCATTTTGTCAGCTGTCAAGTGATTAATATTTAGTTTGGTTTGCCATTTCATCACGAACAGGTTGACAAAAGAACAACGCTTGCAAATCGTGCAAATTTATTTCGAAAATAATGGTTCAGTTCGCGAAGTTTACCGCAAGCTCCGTCCATTTTATGGTCGACATAATCGTCCATCAGAGCAATTAATTCGGTTATTCGGAATGAACCTGTCAATTGGCCACCAAGATCGTGTGATTTGACACCATTTGATTATTTTCTTTGGGGATATGTGAAGTCGCTCGTCTACGCCAACAAACCAGAAACGTTAGGGGACTTGGAAGCCAACATTCGTGGCGTTATTGCCAACATACGGCCCCATATGCTCGAAAAAGTGGTTGAAAATTGGACCTGTAGAATTGGCTTTATTCGAGCCAGCCGCGGCGGCCACATGCCCGAAATCATATTTAAACATTAATGGCATAAAATTATCCTTCCAATAAAGCCAAATTAATGGACATTAAAACGATTTTATTGTGTTTTATTTTAATTCGAAGTTCTATACCTCTAAAAAAACACCCTATAATAGAAATTGCAATCATTTGCTAAGCATCACTGGAAATCATAATTTCCTTGATGCAAATCAGAGTTGAATGTTTTATTACTGTAGAGAAAAATCGAAAATTTTCGGGTGCGATGGGAGGAACTAATCTCAATATAAACTAAGTGAAAACTCTATCATATATAGCCTAGTGAAAAAATTTGGAATCTACTGTTCATCATAAATGTCAAAATAATTGCTTCTTACCGTTCTGGATGCACAAATCAAAAGTGAAAACTCAAATTGGTGAACATGTTCATCAATGTTCATCGTTGCGACATCCGGGCCCGGCCGCTTGTCTTATTTACTGACGTGGAAAAATTTTGTTTTGACTCGAATGCTCACTATAATTGCCAAGCAAAAGAATTCATTGAGCAATTTTAGTGTTCACTGTTGATTTGAGTGTCCGCAAGCAGCGTTGTCAACTTTTAAATTTCAAAAAGCACTGAAACCAGAAAAAAACGGGTAATTTAAATAAAAAAGCACTAAATTATAATTTTTTTGTTTTATAAAAAAAATTTTATATATAAAAAATGTAGAAATCGCTTGACCTTGCATTTTATTCCTAAAACTTCAAATTAGAAGCATCCGATACACATTTTGATTCTATGAGAATCAGTGAGTTCAAAAATCAATTTGATGAAACCTTTTTAAGTTATTATAAAAAATTTAATTTTTTTCGTCAACAAAGAAACAAATCACATGAAATTAGTCAAATTAGCACCAATTGGCAAGTCATTTTGACTTGCTGATTACATTTTGAACTCGATGGGAGTAGTAGTTAATTTTTTTAAAGTCAAGACTTTCAAAATTTAATTATTATTAAACAATGCTGTGGAAACATTCTTTCACAGCAAACGCACTATTAATAACAAAGTTATACAATTAAAAAAAAAAGTAATTTGCAAGTTAACCAAGTTATATGTACTATTATTTCAGAAAAAAGGAACGAAGTAGGTTATGAATATGTAACCTAAAATGGCAGCTTTATTAGTAACACAATTTTCTCTTTTCAGACCGCTTTTATATAAAGCCAAGTGTATAGACAATTTTTTTACATATTTGAGACTTAAATAAACTAATAAAGGTAAAAACGTGATCAACTTTTGCGTTTAAACATTGAAGTTTGATGGGTATGCAATTTCGATAATGCCCCAAAGGAGTTCATATCAAATGAATCGTTATAAGACTTTATTTCTGCCTAAAACTCGATAGCGAAATCAAAGTTTCTCCATTGCATTAAGTGAATTATTCTCCATTTACAGTATATACTAGAAAATATTTCGCTATTAGACTATACTTGCATTATGTCTTCTTTGTCGTGTGGCAGAACACTGTTTCCATTAATTATGCTTAAAATGTGAAAGCTTGAGAATAAAATGCACGTATTTCATCAACCAAGTTTTGTACAATCTTATTAGAATATTTTGAAATGTTCCATTTAACTTCAGTGCTTATGTTTTTTAAATGTTAGACTTCTTCAAACAAAAATATATATATTATATAAGGAAAATTATTTTTCAATTTTGGGTTTAGTGCCACCGCCAAGATATAAAAAGCACCAAAAATTAGTTTAAAAAAGCACCGAGCACGAACTTCAAAATTTTTCGCGTCGAAAATTTCAAAAAGCACTAAAAACGGTGGAAAAGCACCGAGTTGACAACACTGTCCGCAAAGCAGATAATGAATTATTTTGACAGTTGTAGTGAACACTAGAGTAAGAAATTTTTCAGTGGAATAAATACGATGAATTGTAAACACTGAAACTGATGAACACTGCAAAATTCATCGTGGCGGAAACCAACACCTCGTCGGCTGGTTACTGGTTTGCCGCAGTAATAATTTATTCTTAATATACTGTGCGGCAAATCAAAAACCATCCGACGACCTGATCTTATTTATTGACGTATATAATAAATAATCCTACAGAAATGTCTCGACTAGTGTTGCCATGTGTTCAAAGTGAAATAGGCTAAATTTACTTAAAAAAGAAACTAAATAAATTAATGACACAAACAAGAGCACAAATTAAAGTTTTTCCAATGTTTCGCTATGAAAAAATTATGTACTCAACACATATCGTTTTGTAATCAATAAAAAATTTAATTGATTGCATTATAGTTTTGATTAAAACATCAATCAAAAATTTAATTGAATCAATTAAAGCTTTGTTTAGAAAATTAATTAATTAAAAAGTGTAATTGCCACAATTAAATTTTTAATTGATTATTTTTATGTTTTTTTTTTGGGAGAAAATCTGATTCTGTGCATGCATAATAAATATAAAACCAATTTGAAATTATTTTGCACATAACTACAATTAAAATTTTATTTTAATTTGTTAGTTTGGCATTTGAAAACTTCGATTTACACAAACAATATTCAGAAAATCTTTAGACTAAGCTTACACACGGCCCACGGCCCAGAGGAAAATTTAATGAGCGCCCTCTTTATTATCTTCCCCTCTCCCTCTCTCTCCCCCTAAAAACTGAAAACCTCCAAACACTCAACCAAAATTGTTTTGCTACAAACCAGTCAAAACTTAGCATTATATATTTACGGCCTTATGCAAAAAAATATTTTACTTTAGCTTTCTTTAAAGTTCATAGTAGTTGCCAAGCACTTTAAGTCTAACATAGCTTTGTTAAGAAATCATATGCAAAAGACAACTTTAATTACTTTGTGATTTAATAATAAATACTGGTAAAACCACCGTGTTCAACAACCACTTCACAGCTTATGATGTACAAAATCAAATACAATTTTATTCGAGTATTCAAAAAATTTTTTATTTTAATTTGAAATTTATTTGCTGGTGGTTCAGCGTTGTCTATATATTTCATTGTTGCTGTAACAAATCATCAGTAGACTTCAACCACACATTTTGTATAGTCACAAACCTCTTATCTTATGCACAGACTTTCAAGAACTATTTGGTTGAAGTCTACTGATGATTTGTTACAGCAACAATGAAATATATAGACAACGCTGAACCACCAGCAAATAAATTTCAAATTAAAATAAACTTCTGACAATATGTCGAATAATAAATTTCTTAAATTTTTTATTTTATTAAATAACTTCTTATGATCTTGAAGGTCATGGTAGGAAAACAGATAAAAATTTCTATGAGGTAAAAACAAAAAAATATGATGAACAAAGAATAATTATTACAATTTCTTTTATTCGAATGAAATGAGTACTCGAATATCCAGCTTTTTTCAATTCGCTTTGATTGTATGTACATCACTAAAACATTTTTGTATATTTGAATTTATTTTAATATTTTTTCTATGGATTTTTCTATGTATTTCGAATCAGTTGGATAATTTGGTGATGTTTTCCATTACATGAGAGAAATAATAAATTGAAGCTAAAAGCTAGCAATTCTAGATTCATTTTAAGCTGTAACATGAAGCAATATGTGCTATATTAACAAAACTATTTAAGGTACAAAATACACATTTTGGAAATATCAACTTAAAGTACTCTTAACAAACGTGGATGCCTACTTTAGAATTTTGCTATAATAATTTTTTTAGAATACAACTTTACTTAATATGTATTGCTTGGCAAAGCTTTGTTAAGTTTTTTTGCATACGACACTTAAGCTTTATTATTAAAATAAACTTATAGCCATAATAACATTAAATTATTTTCTTATATTTACTTGCAGGTCTTCAATTATGGAACTAGACAATAGCAAGAAAAAATAATAATATTTATTTAACGGTGAATAAATTGAAAAGTGTGTAAAGAAAATTCTTCAATTTAATAATAATGTCTTTAAAGGCATTTTCAATATATAATGATTTCAAACTGTGACACAAAATTCCATCATAAAAGTGAAAAGGATTACAGCAGTAGCGGAAACGCATATGAAAAATCCACCACAGCTTTGATAAATTTCAAACGCGAGTATCTTTATAACGCCACTAAAAAAGCGGCAATGAACAATAATATCGGTAATAATAATAACAATAATAATAATAATAATAACACTAACAAAAATTTAAACAACAACAACAACAACAACAACAACAACAACAACAACAACAACAACAACAACAACATTGAGAAAAGTCCTTTACATCAAAAACACAGTCCGTCACATTACGGCAACTTAATCGCTCATAACAACAACAACAACAACAACAGCAATCTCATTATGAATTCAGCCACAATGTTGATGCATCATCAGCAGCAGCAACAGCAGCAGCAACAACAAAATGGTGCACGCGATAACAGTAGCAGTCGCGGCACCGACAGATGCGATGATCGCACCAACGGCAGATCTTCACACGCCGGTCGTGGCTCCAGTTGCTCTCCAGCCTCCTCGCCCAGTCGTCATCCCAGCGCCGTCAGCCCTGTCACTTCACTGAATCACTCAATGATGCAACAAATGCAACAGCAACACCATCAATTGAGTCCACCACCGCATGTCGGTGGCGTACCCACACCAAATGGCTTACCCGCCGGTCTGCCGCCCCGCATGCCCCACGGTCTGCCACCGCATTCCCTGGGTCTGCTCAACTCCCTACAGATGATGCATCACGCCTCGCCCCTCGAACTAATGGCAGCCGCCCATCATCATGTGCCGCCCAGAACGTACAACAGCCCGCCTCCCATCTCTACCTCGGACCCCAGTGCGAATGAGTGCAAACTTGTGGAGTATCGTGGTCAAAAGGTCGCCGCTTTCATTATCAGTGGCGAGACAATGTTGTGCCTGCCACAGGCATTTGAATTGTTTCTCAAACATTTGGTCGGTGGCCTACATACGGTTTACACGAAACTGAAGCGTTTGGACATTGTGCCATTGGTATGCAATGTTGAGCAGGTGCGAATATTGCGCGGTTTGGGTGCCATACAACCAGGGGTGAATCGTTGCAAGTTGTTGTCATGCAAAGACTTTGATGTGCTGTATCGTGACTGCACAACTGCCAGGTAAGAGAAGTCATACTGTTTGTTTTCTTTCTTTTATTTTTTTTTTTTTATTATTTGAAAATAAGTTTTCTTTTTTTTCTTTGTTGGCAAAATAGTTAAACGGTTTGAATAATAATAATGCATTAATTTCACTTGCTGTTTGTGGCTGCTAAATACGGGTTTTTGTTAATGTATTTTTTTTAAGACAAATGTAAAGTTTTATTTGCCTTGATTTGTGTTAGATACCAGAGATTTGCTGTATTCTATGAAATATTTTCTGCTAAGCGGTGGTCTCTAATATAGCCCACTTTTCTATAAGTTTAAGTAATTTTAGTGAACTATTTTTAAATAAGTTTTGAAATTATTGCGGGTATGAGGATATGTTGACTAAAATCAAACTAAGACGTCTTGCCAGTCTGGTTGAATACAAGCGATTATTGTTCAAGTTCATGAAGAGCTGAATTTAGATACGAGTAGCACATCCTGGTAGCGAGAGGCATTTTTTGTAATAGTTTAATTACTAGCATACGCAAAACACTTTGAGATACATTTTCCTGTTAGCAGAATTTAAATTACCGTCCCAAAATAATCGTTCCAAAATAACAAGTCCAGGCCTTGATTATGGGGACTGCTTTTATATCAGAAAGACTTCTGCTTGGAAAGAAAACATTTTATGTGAGAAAAATTTATATGAAATGCACTGGCGGTGGTCGGTGGGTGTGGCCGATTTTTATGAAATTCCATTTTTCTTCTTCTTAATTTTATTATCAACTTAATGCTTGATGCCAAGTTTAACAGCCTATCCCACGATGTCGATCGACAACTCGATCGACTGATGACAAGTCACTCATTATAGTTCGTTTGAGCGACCCACTAACTATGGACTTGTCGGTCGTCAGGCTTTACGTTGTTAACGTAATGCATTTACTCATTGTCAAATTAGCATATTGCCACATCAAAAATTTCACAAATAAAACGCTACTTTAAAAATAAAAAGCGCTGAAATGTGAAAAGTATTCCATAAAAAATGCAACTCTATGCTACTTAAAGTTTCTACAAATATGTAAATAATAAAAATAACAACAATGATAAACATCAGACAATACAAAAAAATTAAAAAGTTATTTTCAAAATTTTGTGTGTGAAATATAAATAAACAAAATGAAATATGTAGATACTCCTGAAATAATGCAAGCGGATTGTAATGAAGAATGGACGGGAGTAGCACCAATGGGACAAGCAATCTATTGAAGTGGAGGGAGTAATGTGTCTAATTGAGTGTTTAGAATTGGTTAGATAAATTGCACGTAGAAACATTCATACATACATATATATGTATGTATGTAATTCAAAAAGAATTATGTGACAAAAATGCTTGTTTGTGAGTTAAATAAATAAAATAAACACAAAAAAAAATTAACATTTTTATTTTTAATTTTCATAAATGTAAATTTGTTTAAAAATTTGGTATTTATGTGTACTTTTTTGTTTTGTCGACAAGCACAAGCCAAGTGACCGATTTTGACATTTGTTGTCGTTTGAATTTTCATAGTGGGTACCAAATTTGTATGGAAATGGTTACGTCATCGTTCGCATGCATTGTTGATCGACTTGTCGTGCTGAACAAGTTTAGTGGGTCCCAAATCAGCTGTTTGTCGTTAAAAATTATTGCGAACGACAACGTTCGATATCGTGGGTTTGGCTGTAAATGATCTAGGACCACTCCTTACAGTTTCTGCTCAAAAATGTATGAAACCATCCCATTGCACGTTGGGTAATTTGTGCTACTTTTTAGGCCAAAATTAATTTCAGTCAAAGTTTTGGACCGATATGATTGAAATTTGGAATTCAATAAGTTTTCATGAGCACGCGCAGCTGGATTTTTTGATTTCTATAGTGTTGGAAATTTTTAGAGTTGGCATCATATTAAAAATAAATAAATAAAAACCAAAATATCTCGAAAACGAACGGAGACATTTTTTTTAAATTCGGCACGATGAAAATATGCAAGCAGGTCATGTAAACAAAATCGTGCTTGGGAAAGTCGTTAATTGTCGGTGGTGCTTGTGCCATCTTAGCGATAAAGTTTTACAAAAAGTTTGTACTTCTTGTTTTGAAACATTACTTCAATCGATTTCGCTAGACAGAAAAAACAGTGCCTAATAAATACCTCATAAAATAGAACAAAATTAATAAGAAATCTCTATGTTTTTTTTTTCAATAATGAAATTTTATTAATTTCATAGGGAAAACCTTTTTGAAAAAATCAAGAAGAAATCTTGTAGTTTTTATGAGGTTATCTTACTGATTTTTTTAATAAGGCTTTCTTCTTGATTTTATGAGGCGACCTCATGAAATAAAAAAAATATGTCTTTGATTATTCTTTGTGCTTTGCTTATGTATTTTCATTTAAATTCTATACCATATACTTATGTATGTATGTAGTATAGGTAGATGTTACACTGTAGGAGAACGAACTGGTGTCCAACTAGTATTTTAGTAGTTCAGAAATCACCACCATTAGTTCCCAACTGTAACCCTTCCTATACTATCTTAATGCTCAAATTAGCATTGAGTGTGTTTAGAAAACTACTAGTTCCATTGGTACTAGTTTAGGACTAGTTTATTACCAGTTCTTTTGTAAAGAAAAATTCTATAAAATTGGTGGTTTTATTCCTTTGTTAACCAGTGACAACGCTAGTTAAAATTTGCAATTATTTATCAAAAATTCAGAAATACAAAAGGGTAATTATAATTATTTAATTATAATTATTTTTAGATCAATCTAAAATTTTAGTAATTATATGATACCAATTTTCATACAGTGCAAGAGCTCTGTTAGATAGTTAAAATTTATTTTGCAATGTGGTGCCTTGGAACTACTTCATATACTAGTACTCATCAGCACTAGTAATTTTACACAACAACTTTAACCCATTTTGCACTAGTTCTTGCTATTCTAGTAATTATACTAGGAGCTTTTAGACAATTACGCCTATTCTCCTGCAGGGTATTTATTTATACTATACATTCTATTTATACTTACATAGATACATACATATTATATTGTATTCTTAATTAATTAACTGACCATACATACATATTATTACTTGAAAGGAGACAAGTATTGAACCAGCAAACTTCTGACTGATAGACAAACACTCTAACCAATATGCTAACAAGCAGTCTGAATAACCATTGAAATAATTTTGCAAACATGCTTATACAAAAACGGAAAAGATCATGAAAAAAAATTGTCTGTGTCTATTTATAGATATGAAATAACAAGATACCTGATAAAATCAAGAAGATTTCCTTATTAAAAAAATCAATAAGATGCTTTACACATAATCATATAGGAACCTAATAAAATCAAGAAGAAAACCTTATTGAAAAAATCAATAAGGCAACCTAATAAAATCAATAAGAAATCCATATAGTTTACAATTTATAAGAAAACCTAATAGAATCAAGAAGTTTTTCTCTATGGATTGTTTTTTTGGTGCCAAAAATAACGGAAATTGAGTAAAAAAAGTTGTGAATAACAAGATTTCTTCTTGATTTTATGTGGTTTTCTTCTTGATAAAATTAATAAGATTTACCACATAACAACAATAAGGAATCTCTATGAAAAAATCTTCCCTTCTTTCTGCTGGGATACCCCTTACCCTAAAATCGTTTCATAGAGAAAACCTTATTGATTCTATGAGGCAGTTTTTTCTCTGTGTATATGTCTTTTTTTTGAGTGTAGTAAATTAAAAATAAATAAACCAGTTAAATAATATATCAATGTACTGAAATTTTGGCTGATACCATTTATTCCGTTAAATTACCTAAATTTTAGTTTAATGACCAGCATTTGTTAAGCAAATTTACTTATAAAAGATTTTCTTGTAACTGCAGTTCAAACGGCATACATACAATAGCAGTTAATTTTCCAACTCTGCCATTTAGTGCGTTAACACAAATATTTATGAGGCAATTTGTTTTTTTTTTGTTATTGTTTTTAATATAAAAAAAACAATACACTCTTCCGATGTAATTTTTTCTCATTTCCGGTTTCCTGTTTGGCAAAATAGAAAAACTCTACGACAACTCTATACAAATCAATAACTTTTAAAATAGTTATCGAAACAAGGAGAATAAACTAATTTTATTTAATTTTTTTTGCTAAATAAGCAAACGACACAACCAGTGTGACCGTTGAGAAATTTCGAAAAGTAGCACAAAAAGGGGATTTAAGAAATAAAAGTGGCACAAAAAAGGGGATTTTTTTTCAAAGAAGGGGCAACTATTTTAGAAACAAAAATTCAAAGTAAAAACACGTTTTTAAATTAGTTTTGATAATTTTTTCATAGAATATATTTTATTTACAAGCAATTATTGAAAAACATAACAAAAAAATTAACAATTTATAGATAAAAAACTAGTTAAAAATTTATGAATATCTTATATGTATAAGAAATACCGAAGTATATTTATTTGACGTAGGATGACGAAAATTTTTCCAAATTAAAGAAAACTCCGTCAGAAGAAAAAGCATCACTCATATTTATTAACCCCCGACTAAAAAAAGGGGTGTTATAAGTTTGTAGTATGTGTCTGTGTATCTGTGTGTCTGTCTGTGTCCACGTACAGGCCAAACGGCTGGACCGATTTTCATTTAGTTATTTCTGTTTGAAAGATGACTTGATCGAGAGGGTTCTTAGCTATGTCTGAAAAAAATCGGTCCAGCCGTTTAGAAGATATAACATCTTTTCTGAAAAAAGTCGGGGGTTTTTAAAATTTTTAATTTTTGTTATTTTACTGTTTATTATTTAGTATGCCATATGAAGTTTTTTAGCTTATTTCAAAAATGTTCGGGTTAAAATCTATTGATGATTTTCTTAAGCATGAAAGAAATCAATATAGACGTTCCTTAATCGAAACAATAAGCATGCAGCACATACATATCGTTACCCTAATATAGAAAGGCCGTAACCCATTTTTTTTAATGGAAATTTCTGCATTTTTTTTTCGAACATAATTGTTCTATCGAAATATACAAAAAACTCGATTTAAAAAAAATTGAGTTAGGTTCTTTCTATATAAAGGTAAAGATATGTATGTATAATATAATCAGAAATTGTTGTACTTTAAACAAATAATATGTATATGCAAAATTTTTTTGAAACCTCAATATTTTGGAAATGTGGCTATATATTTCTTGGCAAGATCTTCTGTTGGTCTCTAATCTTCCAAATCAACTTCCAACAAATTTAATCATAGACAGTTGCTTATTTCTCCTAATCAACTCAAACTTTGTTACAAAAATGTCAGCTTTCGGATAGGTTTATATAAAAAAATAGTCTGCCATCAGCGTTGTCAACTTTTAAATTTCAAAAAGCACTGAAACCAGAAAAAAACGCGTAATTTAAAAAAGCACTAAATTACAATTTTTGTTTTTGTTTGGGCATATGGTTGTTTAGTTACCCCGCCCATATTTGTGCAACTCCATATTATGCAAATTTACTTTGTAAAATAAATAAATAAATAATAAATCAAGTGACGGTATTTCTAAAAAGGTGCAAAAAGGGTCAAAGCGTAACAAAAAGTAGCAAATTTACCTGATTTTGATCACTAAAAGTATCAAAAATGTAACAAAATAGCAAATTGATACTTTAGTAGCACAAACGGTCACACTGGACAGAACTATTGTTTCTATAAATAGTGAACATTAGAAGAGAGAAAGAGATAGTGTGAGAGAGTGAAGGAAGGTGAGTGGTAGAGGGGGGAGCATATATACATATACAAAAATAACTGGGTGTTGTTTTACTAATCTACATATATGTACATATGTATGTACATATATTCAAAACTTTAGAATAACACAACTAGTACTTTTTTTTTTTTTTTTTTTATAAAGAGAAGTAACACTCAGGCAATTAATGCCTACTACTATTACTAGGTGTTACCTTCTTTTTTAGGAAAGGGATAGTGATAGAAGACAGGTGGTGAATGAAGGAAGAGATAGAAGAAAGCTTCATTATTTTTACAACTCTGCTTTTGCACGCTTTTTAATAATGCAGTGTTGCAGCGCCTTCTGGTGTTAAATGAGGCGTATTAAATTTTGAAGCTGTGTTTAGTAGCAACTTTATTGGTTATATTACTTCGCCGATGATTTTGCTACACAATACCGACGAAGGAGGGCGCTCTGATGTTACATTAGGATTAGCATCTGCTGAAGTCGGTATAGTTCAGTGACCAGTGACTATGCCTTCATCACTTGAACTTTCCTACAACAACTGATGCAAAGGGACTCTAATGCACATCAGAAAAATGCGTGGTGTTGTTATTTTAATGACTGTCGGATACAGGGATTGAACCCAGGATCTTCAGTTTTGTAGTCAACGTACTAACTACTTCAGCCAACGCCACCCTCACTTTGACTTTTAATAAATGGCCCATATGTATGTATGTATAAGGTAGGTTAAGACATGGCGAATATGTCATGACCGAAGTTTAAATATATAAAAAAATTAATAAAGTAAATATTAGTTTAAATATCTCATTATTTGCTTTACTTATTTATAGCAATTAAATATAAATAATTGGCTAGTCTGACCGTACGCTCAGTTATTTGTTTTATTTAAATAACTTATTGCACATTAGTGTCCTGCACAAGAGTATTTATAAGACTTTTCAAGACATGAGAGATTTTTTCCAATGCTTTACTACAGCGAAATATTCTAAAAGAATCGCTAAGCAACACTGTTGGCAAGACAAACCACCGAAAAAAATTACTTGCCAACAGTGTTGCTTAGCGATTCTTTTAGAATATTTCGCTGTAGTAAAGAATTTGAAAAAATCTCTCATGTCTTGAAAGGTCTTATAAATAGTCTTGTGCAGGACACTATTGCACATGTGTGTTATTTTTATATAAGGGCAAATAATCGTATAATTTTTAGGTTTATAAAAAAATAAAATACATGAAAGAAACAGAAAAGCGAGGCGTAAAACTTTCGTAACTTTTTGAAATGCAACAAAAACATGAATTTAACTTGCGTTCGAAATTACAAATGCATTTCGCGATGACATTAAACGGAAATACGCAATACAAAGCTACGAAATATTTTTTTATGTAGAAACTAATACAAATAAAGTTGAAAAAGTTTAAATAAGTAAGGCTGATTTTAAGGGGCTGGCCAAAAGCAATAAAAGTGTTATAAATATATATATATATACTCGTATAAAAAGAAATAAACTAAAAAGAATTTCTACGATGAATGTTAAAAACTTCAATGACTTGATTTGAGTAGCAATAAAATGTTAAGAACTTATATAAATATTTTAACGAAACAAATATACTTAATAGTAACTAAACAAAAAAGTTTGTCTTACGTAGAACAAAAAAAAAAAAAGCAAATTAACTAACAAGTGCATAATTAGGAAAGAACAAACGACAAAGGCAGAACCGTTATAAATTTAGAACTAGTAAAATTGAGCTTTCATTACAAAAAAAGCTTTCAGCAAATTGTAGGACAACTCACATATTCCATTTGCAATAAAAATTGCCTATAAAAAGCAAAAATCTACATCAACTGATGACACCACACACACTACATCAAAACACAAAGAATGCTCATGATGAAGGTGTAGTGGCCTTTGAAAACAGCTAGTTGTTCCGTTCTACTAAGTATTTGTCAGAATATTTACAATGAACTTTGGTGTTATTTGTTCATTGATAATTATTACATGTAATTTGACTTACAAAGCGATAAGAACTTTAGCCTGATGAAATCATAAATATAGAAATCTAAATTATTATAAGCGAATTTTTCTGCTTTTGTATGTAATTAAATTTGCCTTAGTATTGCAATTAGAATTCTTACAGCCTTTGGCACAAAAATTTTTAATTCTTTATAAAGGGTTTATAAAATAGATTTTTATTAAAAGTAATTTGTTTTTAAGCCTTTATAAAGCCTTAATAATTTTTCAGTTATTTATTTATAAAACTAATTTAGGTTTTATAAAGGCTTTTTAAAACAAATTTTCATACATGATTTTTCTTAAAAATCCTTTATAAAGCTTTAATAATTTTTATATATAAGGCTGTTTATAAATTAGGCCTTTATATTTATTGTATGTCCAATTTCTTTGAAATACTTATTTAGAGCAATAATTTTATTTTTCAATTAAAATTCAGCAATTTTAATCAATAATTTCTTTCTTTCTTTTTAATTGCAGATGTTTATCGATTAAACCACCTGAGAGGTAAACTAAATATGAATTGTAAAAAAATTATTTTGTTTTTTTTTCAAATATCTTAAGCCAAGAGCAACAACACAAATAGATATCGAAAAGAATACTTTAGAGTTTTTAGAGCGCAAAAAACAGCAACTTACATACAAATTTGAAAAAGTGTTTTTAGTTTTAAAACCGGATGTTGGTCAAAGGCTATAGAAAAAAGAAAACATACACTCGTGCAAAAAGGTTCTAATAGGGGCGTTAAGGTGTTGACAACATTTATTTAAAGAGGGAGGTTTCAAATTAATATTAACTAAATTGAAAGTATAAGTAGAGAAGTAAACAAATAATTAGAGCATAAAATATTGAAAAAGTAACAGAGATAGAGGCAGAGAGGAAGATAATATCAGAATTGCTGGCAATTAAAAATAAAGTAGAAAATTGCAATTATAAAACATTTTGAAGAAATAAATCGTTAGGATACATCTCAAAATTTCACAACTTTATGAAATAAATATTGAAGTTAACTGAAGCTGAAATTAGACATGCCAGGGCCATAGTGCCACAGCCATGACCAAACAAAAATTCAATTGATTTCTATGGTAATTACTGTGGCGTTATAGCGAGGTGATAGGTGATATAATCAAATACAGTGTTGCCCATAAGTTTGATTCGAACAGCTGTTTTCTATAATTTTGGTTATGGCACGTCTGATTGAACCTTAAGACCAGCTACGTCCAACCAAAGAATATAAATTATATAGAATGCGCATCTGAGCTAAAAAATTAAACATTTTTTGCTTACGCTTTAGATGCGGGGGGAAAGTACAAAGCGCAAGCAAACACACGCTGAGAGCATTATATTCTTTGGTCTTATGACCAGCGTTGCCGTTGTGCGACTTAAGTATCATTTTGCTACTTTTTCAACAGCTAAACATGCGCCCAATTGCAAAAAAAAACTATGTAAAAATATCCGAGTTTTACCAAAAAAAAAAATACCGATTTTTGGATGAAAGTTGCTGTTGCTGAAATAAAGCTTGTTTTAGGGATGATAAGTTTCCAAATTCTGCAGTTGTAAAGTCAGTGAATTACACCTTATTTCTTCATATAATATAATATAATATAATTTACAAAAAAACATAAAGTATAAACATAAATTAGAGTTAATAAACAATTATCAAATTGACTTGATTAAAGATTAGATTCCAAGTGAAGAACTTATTAAGGAATACAGGATGTTTAGTTAAAAAAAATATGTATTTAAGAACTATGCATAATGCCTTGAAAGAATAGTATAACTATATTATCCTTTGCAGAATCGAATTTTAAAATTTTCTAGAAAACTTTAAATGGTTTTTCCTCAAAGTAAATTTTTTGATATATGATGTGGTTTTTATAGAATTACTCTATTCAGGCTTCCAAGGTCATTCAAATTGATTTAAATGCAAATAAAAGACAATTTTATTTCATTTTTTCATATCCGACGTTTCGTTGGGATTTTCCAACATCTTCAGGGATACTATTTTTATTGAAATATATACTATCTTCTAATAAAATTTGCATTTAAATTTTAATAATGTTATTTTACGCGACATGACAACATACAACATAAAACACATAATTTAAAAATAATTGCAAAGATAATCAAAATTGTAAATATCACAGTATAAAGCTTTTCTTAACGTTCTAATATCACAGATGGAGTTTCAATTTTTTTTTGAGTTATGCTGGTTTTTAAGTAAATAAGGGAGATGAACCATGTCCAATATATGTATTTGTGTTTTTACAGTCTCTAATTTTTTTTATAAATCTTAAGTAATTGGGTAAATTACGAACGAAATATGCATTTAATTTCGATTGGAATTTCATTCGATATGAAATGCCGCAACTTGACCACTCTTTTTTTAGATTTCATGATTTTTTTATATTTAGTAGCTATCTATAATACGTTTTATTTGCAATTAAAAACTGTATTTGTAAATACTCTACTAGCCGGTATTATAGAAATATGTTCGTAGTTAATTAATTAATCGGCTGGACCGATTTTATTAAAACATAGCTAAGAACCTTCAAGTCACCTTTCAAACAGAAAAAACTAAATCAAAATCTGTCCAGCCGTTTGGTCTGTACGAGTACTTGTACAGGCACACAGATACACAGACACACACTACAAACTTATAACACCGCTTTTTTAGTCGGGGGTTAAAAAGAAAATTTTACTTTAGTGTTCTTGATGCTGATTATTTATATACATACATGTATACTTTAAGGCCCCAATTTTGGCTTCCAAATTTACTTCATTTGAATCTATTTTAATTTATAAACATTTTATAAAAACTTACTTACTAACTTATAAAAAGTTTTATTAAGATTAAAGATGAAAGTAAGTTAAAATACATATTTTTTTAATTTTGATACTCCGAGAAATAATTTGCATTTGGAATCAAGGATTTGGGTGTCAGATTTTTTGCAATATTTTCACCATTTATTGGCTTTTCTATCGACTAAAACAATAAAATGATCGACATCTAATACCTGATATGCTAAACTGTGTATATGATTGCCCTACGGCATAAATTCTTTTAAAATGATACAAAGGGATAGATTGAAAAAAGGGTCATAAAAAGTTTCATTGGCACGAAAGGGTCAAAAGTGATACTCTATTGTCACAACGGCAACGCTGTTCTCAGCAATGAGAGCGTAGCATACACTGCAGAAAGAAATGAGAGTGCGTACGCTGGACGGGTAGTACTGGTAATACCCGTCATAGAAAATTTTAGCTTGTATGAGATGCGCATTCTATATGATTTATATTCTTTGGTCCAAGTCATATCCACAATGTGCAAACTTTTACAAAAGAGTTTTTCTGCTTTCACACCGACGAGAGCACAACAGCCAACCATAGCTCGGCGACAACAATGTTTGATCTTAATTTGCAAAGAAACAAGAACAAATTTAAGAGCTTTCAAAGCTGTTTACCTCAAATGCTATTGTCAGTAGGGATGGAAAACTATCGATGGCACTATGGATACTATCGATAATTTTTTTTGTGACTATCGATATTTTAATTCTGCCATCGATTAATACTTCAAAACAATCGATATTTTTTTGTCACTATCGTTAGTAAATGATACACCATTAAAACACAAAAATGTAAATATGTTCCTTTTCATAAACAACAATAAATAATGGCTGAATGACGGGAAAGTTTCTTTCGCTGATCTCACTTATTTTTCATACAATTATTTTAGTTTTATTATTTAATGAACTGACAAATAAAATTCTATTTTATCTTGCTTTGTTTGGATTAAAAATAGTTTCTTTTGAATATTTAGTGTAAATAAATATGTACAATTTACGAGAACCATACAACTTCGATACTATCACGATAGTATCCTCGATATTTTGATAGTTTTTCTAACTTTCGATAGTCTTGAATCGATATATCGGTAAGTTTTTGAAACTATCGAAAACGTTCGATAGTTTTCCGCTTCTAATTGTCAGAGTATGTGTGTTTGGATGCAGCTGGTCTAGGTCAATTGAATTTTGAAATTTAAATTGAGACAAGCTTTAAGTCCTTTTCCTTTCTATAGAAAGGTCCTAAATCATTATTTGTTTTGAATCGAGATTTTTGAATTTTTCAATACATTAAATGTTTTCCTATCGAAATATACAAAAAACTCGAATTCAAATATATAATGAGCTAGGGCCTTTCTATATTAAGGTAACGATATGTACATCGTTTTGTTATCGGATCGCAAGATTCAACGATACAAATTTTTACCCGTTTTTTTCTACCTGGGACCACTGTTCCCGGTTGACTGTATTATCACGCCAAATATTTTTTGTAATAATAAACAGCTGATGTCAGATGGTTTGTCAAAAGAAGCTGAAACACATTTTATTTGAAATATCGTCTAATGATCTTAATCCTGGGGTGTAAACGTCACTTTCGATAACGAGCTGATTCGATCACATTTTTTGCAGTTTGAAACTATGGCATTCGCTACCTAACAATGAAAAAATGTGGTGCGATATCGAATGCCATAATCTCAAACTAAAAAAAAAGTGATCGAATCAGCTCAATATCGAAAGCGACAATTAGACCCGAATTTTACAGAATCAATCTTTTAAATGTACCAAACGAAATGTTGAGCCATAACCGTCAAAGAGAAAAATTCAGCGACATATTTTTTGAACTTGTCTTTTTTTTTTTGATGAAAATCGATTATTCACGATCTCACATAATAGGTTTTCATCAAAATAAATGAATTTCGAAAATTATGTCGCATATGGGCGGATTATTGCACGTATGTATTTCTGGATGGAAAATTTTACAAGTCAGATGTATAAATTTTTGCAGGGGAATAATTCCAACTAATCGCAAGTAATAGGGAAAACAATAAATTCTAATTGGAAAAGGGAGAAATTTCTCGCGGAATTTTATTTATAATTGCCCTGATAATGTTTTCACAATGTCCCAGCAAAGAAAAAGATTATCAATAAAGACAAATTACTTATGGAAATATTTTTTTATAGAAGCATAATTTTACAAGGCGAATTTAACGAGGAGAAATCTTATTGATTTCAAATGCAACACTGCGAAAAAAATGTATGTATTTGAATGTAAAAACATTTTGCTTGATTTGGACACCAGAGAAAGTAACAGCTGATTATCAGCTGCTGAAATGGGAACATATGATTGTGAATTCGCTCTCATAAGCAACATAGAGCCATAAGCGCCAAAAAAGCTTGATCGACTTTTTATTTATATACTTTTTTTTTACTTATTTATTTATATATTTAATTTTTGAAAGGAGAAAAGACAAAAATTAAATATCAAAAAAAAAACAGAAAATAAGAAATATATCCTAAAGAAGTTAGTTAACCAAAGTTTAACGAAATATCAAAATAAAAAACTAAAAATATATAAATTGAGCTAAAGCTTAATAAAATAGTTTCATTGAACATAATCGATTATGGTAAAAAAATTAAGCTCGAAAATTATGTCACTTAGGCTTGCGCCATAACCGCTAAAATAGCTTAAGCGACACATTTTTTGGATTTGTTTTCTTTTTTTTTTTTTTTTTGACGAAAATCGACTATTTACGATCGCAAATAATCGATTTTGGTTAAAAATTGAAGTTTAAAAATTATGTCGCTTGACATTTTGGCACATTCGGTTATGGCACGATATGTTCAGCTTGCGAGCTTTTAGTAAATCCTTTCATTAATGAAAATTCAATTACGATTCTCTAAAATTTCTTAAAATTTTTTTCATTTACTCAAACTTTTGCCACTATTAAGTGCATTAAGTGCATTCAATACTCTGACCCTTTTGAATCAAATTCATGACAAATTAAAATGTTGTCGTGTGCTGCATTTCAAGTTGTTGTTTTCTTTTTTGTATTAATTTTAGAGAAAAAATTAAATAAAAATCATTCATCTGATCTGTTTGTTGATCACAAGTGACACATGGCTCGAGGTTCATTTATTCTGGACCACCATCGTCATCATCATCATTATCGTCAACAGCCAACATCGTCATTATCATTATGCTTCGAGATGTCTTTACACTTTGTTAAGTTTAAATGCCGGCTTAAATGTTTTTGTGGTCGGCCTGGTGCAGGGGTTCAAGCATAAATGGCTCTAAAGTACATACAAACGTACTGACTGCATGTACCAAGACTCTCGTTAAAGTATTTCTGATTTTATTTATTTATTTATTTTTTTTGTTCTTGTTGCTGTTTTCCATTCTTTATATACAGTATCTTGTTTTGCTGTTTTGCCAAATGACAAAATACAAAATCACTGTCGGAGCTGGAACAAACAAAAAAAAAAAAGAAAAAAAAAACTACAAAAGTAAAAACCGCAAAAAATGCAAATTACTTTAGATGAAAAAAAAAATGTTTAGTTAAACATTAATTGTGACAAATGATGTTTAATACCAATAAATTTATAATGACAAGTGTGAGTTTTCGTCCAAACGAAAAACGGGTCAAGGTTTATTGAGCTGCAGCGCAACATCACACAATTGACAGACAATTCGTGGAGGCGTATTATAAATGTAAAATAATGTCAAGTATTTAATTTTTAATAAAATATTTTAATAATTTTTATTAAATTAAAAATATTATAACTCGGGCAGTTGCAAAAACTTTTGCCTGTCTTCGATTATAAAGCAAAAGCTTTCAAGCTTTTGTTTCTCCCTGACCTTGACTTCATTCAAATTCGTTTTGTTATTATAATTAAATGATTGACAGCTATCATACCTGATAAATTGTTTTTGACATACGAGTATAAACAAGTAAGAGTGCTATAATCGGCTGTGCCGAATCTTATATACCCTTTACCAAAGTGTTTCTATGTAGTATAGAGATACATACATAAGCACATACATAAAGTATAAACAAAAAGAAAAAAAAACAATTTGACCTAGTTACTTTTATGTACAAAAAAATAAATTTACAAACCCTAGAATCATTAAATTAGATTTTTCTGATTCCTTATAACTATCAATCGAGTAGTTCTTAAAAAAATATAGAAAGTGTGTTAAGTAAAAAAAGAAAAAAGGAAATTAAAAAAAAAATGTTTTATTTAGTTACTTTAATATCCAGAAAAAAAGGTCAGCTTCCAGCTCTGGAGCTGTGGTTTTTATTTTTATAATTTTCTTCACCAAACTTTTCTTTTCAAAACGTAAAATATGTAAAAAAGTGTAAGTTTCCCAACCCTGAGATCATTCTTTTTGATTTTTCTGATTTCTTACACCAATCTCTTTCTTTTAAGAATTTAAGATATGTTTAATTTATAGGAAAAAGAAAAGGAAAAATTTGTTTCAGTAAGTTACTTTTGTACAAAAAAAGTTAAAGTTTTCCAACCCTGGAATCGTCTTTTTAATTTTTTTAATTGTTTTTTTTTTATTTTAAATACCAATTTTTTCGTACTCAAGCATAAAATAAGTTTATTTAATGAAAATAAAAAAAATAAAAATTAATTTTCGGTAGTTAATTTTTTATATCACAAAGAGTGTAAGTTTCCCAACCCTGGAATCCCACTTTTTGATTTTTCTGTATTCTTAAAAACAATCTTTTTTTAAGAACGTAAGATATGTTTAATTTATAGGAAAAAAAGGAAAAATTTGTTTTAGTAAGTTCCTTTTGTATAAAAAATAAGGCTTTCCAACCCTGGAAACTTCGTTTTATTTTTTTCAATCTGAAATACCAAATTCATTCTTACTGAAGTATAAAATAAGTTTATTTTATAAAAAAAAATAAAAATTAGTTTTCATAAAATAATTGAAATTTATTTGCTGGTGGTTTAGCATGTCTATATAATTACGTATTTCATTGGCGCCCTCGCTTTTCGGTAGTTAATTTAATATATCACAAAAAGTGTAAGTTTTCCAGCCCTGGAACCGTTCTTTTTTATTTTTCAGATTTCGTATCCTTTTAAGAATATTTTTTTTTTTTTTTTTTAATGCATGTATTTATTTATTGTATCTTCATATGTGAACTAACAATAAGTATTCAAATCTTAAATCTATAAAAAAAAATTATTAGGCCCGACCAGTGTCGGACATAAACTTAGTGGTAGTTATAAATAATACATTAGTAGTGATAATCAAAAAAGGGGGGGGGGGGAAAGTATTTTCAAGTAGTCCCATCTGGAGTGTTAGGTATAAGAGCCCGTGTGTCCCTCTTTTTTAAGCGGATGTGTCCAGTAAAGTTCAAAATATTACGAGCAAGCGGATTAGGATGTGATTCGAGTTTTGTTAAATATTTGCCTGCGTATTTTGCAATTTCTGCAATAAGAATATAAGCTATGTTTAATATATAGAGAAAAAGAAAAAAGTTGTTTTAGTAAGTTACTTTTGTATAAGCAAAAAGTTAAAGTTTTCCAACCCTGGACATGTCTTTTTCATGTATTAAACTTTTTTTTAATTTTTAATATCAATTTAATGTGTACTGCAGTATAAAATAAGTTAATTTAATAAAAAAAATAAAAAAATAGTAAGACCTAGTTACTTTTATTTATTACACAAAGTGTAAGTTTCCCAACCCTGGAATCATCCTTTTTGATTTTTCTGATTTGTTACACCAATTTCTTTCTTTTAAGAGTCTAAGATATGTTTAATTTATAGAGAAAAAGAAAAAAAATTTGTTTTAGTAAGTTACTTTTGTATGTGAAAAAAAATTAAAGTTTTCCAACCCTGGAAGCGTCTTTTTAATTTTTTTAACTTTCTTTTTTAATTTGAAACACCAATTTAATTTGTACTGAAGTATAAAATTAGTTAATTTAATAAAAACAAATATAAAAATTAGTTTACGGTAGTTAATTTTTTATATCACATAAATTTTAAGTTTTCCAACCCTGGAATTATCCTTTTTGATTTTTCTGATTTTTTAACCCAATCTCTTTCTTCTTAGAATATAAGATATATTTAATTTATAGAAAAAAGGAAAAATTTCTTTTAGTAAATTAATTTTGTATAATTTTGTATAAAAAAGTTAAAGTTTTCCAACCCTGGAAACGTATATTTAATTTTTTTAATTTTTTTTATTTTTTTTTTATTAAGAAATATTAATTTTATTCATACTGAAGTAAGTATAAAATTAGTTTATTCAATAAAAAAAAAAATAATAACTCTTTTTCGGTAGTTATTTTGTATGGCAAAATGAAGTTTAAGCTTCCCAGCTCTGAAACCGTCAGCTCGATTTTGCTGATTTTCAATACCAATCTTATTTCAACCATTTCTGACACACCAGTCCAAGAACGAAGTCTCTAGCTTTTCTGGGAGCTTCGGAAAACCGATTTCACGTACAGACAGACTGACAGGCGGACATCGCTTATGCGTCTTCCCTATGCATAAGGATCCAGAATATATATATGTACTTTATGGCTCGCTTATTAATATTGTAGAAATTACAAACGGAATGACAAACCTATATATACCCTTTTACCATTTTTTGGTAAAGGGTATAAAAATTGTCTCCAATACTACTTGTCAATGAGACATGCAATCAAGAGAAGGGCATCATGAATCCTTGCAAAAGGAAAATACGCGTGTGTAAAATTTGAAATATGCATTTGCTGAATTTAACAGCCCATTTTTAATGTTTATTTAAAAAGCAATTGTTTTGAAGTAATTTTATATAATATGGAAAACATTTCAATTTTGATAATTTTTTTTTATATATATATTTTTTTGAAAACACTGTTTGGCATTATACCACCATTTTATTTAACAAATTTTTGTGTCAGCTTTGCTTAAGCATAAAATAGCGAATGCAAACTATAAATTATCGACACCAAAAATGAATAAAATCGATAATAGTAATAATTTATAATGGCAACAAATACAAGTAGCTTTGTAATCACATAGACAAGTAATAAATAGTTAAATATGTACCTAAGGCAAAATAATTACAAACCAAAAAATATGTTGTATGTATGTATGTATGCAGATAAAAACCAATCAAATTTTATTAATAAAAATTACATTAAAAAATATTCATAGTTACTCGTACAATTTATAACTAGATCTCTAGTCATTTTAATTTAACACAATAAATTATAAAAGCATTGAAGCAAAAAAAAAAGTAAATCGCTACCGCTCGAAATAGTTCCAAAATGAAGTTGAAAGCGACAGTGAAATCTCTTCACAGCGAATTAAGTTAATTTGTCATAAGAAATTAGAGCTGCTCGATGTTAATCGATGCATCGCAAGCATCGATGTTTTGGTGGTGATACATCGAATAAGTGCTGATGTATCGTATTATACGATGTTAATCGATATATATCGATGTTTTTATTCGATGTATCGAAAAGACGACTTTTTGTATATATTGATGCTTGGAATTCATTTAATGTAGTGATAAAAACTCCCTCCAAGAATGACTTTTAAAACGTTTTTTAAATTTTAAAATTGTTTGAAAATCGCTTGATGAAACAACACAATACTAAAGGAATTTAAAGGAAAGTCAATTTACAAAGCGTCATCGAAGCAACAGCGTTATTTTACAGCATCCAAATATATATTTTTATTGTGAAAAAATTGTCAAAATTTTCTTGGTATTTGTAATAATCAAGCAATTTAAGTTCTTTTTGCATATTTGATGTAAAAATCAATAATATATTTGGCTTAAAATTACTGTTATAGAAGGTTATATCACCGCATTTTAAAGTTCCAAGCAGAGCTACTGTGACTCGTTGGGTCGATAAAGAAAATATGACGCTTTGTCAGGAACATTGAAAACTAAATTATACACAATGGGAAATATTACTTTGACAACTGACATTTGGAACGATTTGCAAGGCTGTAGAACTGGCCTTTGAAAAAAAAGCATATACTGTGCTTTGCACACATGCTTTTCTTAATCCTCATGAAATTTTAAAATCGACTTTTATTTATTTAATAAATTTTTTTGATTCAAATTCGTAAACATTCTTTTTTTTTTTTAAATCAATACATCGAATAACATCGATGTGAATTAATAATGAATCGAATGAGAAAAAACATCGATGTTTTTTTTACGTGAGCGGCTATATAAGAAATATAAATACGAGTATTATAAGTTAAACTAATGTTTTCTAAATGAAAAGAAAGCCGATTCATCTATTTTTTAAAGGGAATGTTGGGAAAAGGTCTTCGTTTACTATTGTTATATTTCCATAAAAAATATCGAACACTCAAAAGAAAAGAAAATTCTGAATTTTTTTTTTTGTATTAAAAAACTTGGGGAAAACGCAAAAATATTAGCAATGTATTAAATGGTTTTAAATATTTCAGGCAAAGTACTCGCATTGAGTTAAGAGTGCTAAGTATTTGCATTATTTTTTTTGATACTCAATACTAACAATTCATTAATCATTATTTTAATAGTTATACTTTCTAGATGTTAAAATACAACTCTGCCTAAAAATGCAATACACTGCCAAAATCTATTTTTTTTGGGAATATTTCATACTCATGGGGAATTTCATGAAAAAAAAGCAATGTGAGTCCGATCACAGAGGAGATGTGTAAACATATAGTAATGAAAAATTTTTTTAAGTTGGAAGTACTTATGCTTTTAGTATCTTTTTTTAAATTAATTAATTAAAAGTATCAAAACCTTCAATATTGTAAATACATAGGAATTTGTTGGTTTTTGTTTGTTTTATTAAACTTATTTGGTTAGTAAATGGGCACACTGCAGTATATGTATATGTACTGCATTCAAAATTGCAGTAAGCAGTAAATTTACTGATTACTAAAAAAATTCAGTAAATTTTTACTGCTAATGAAATTTAATTTGCATTACTAGTAAAATCGTAGGGCCGTAGCAAGTGGCAAAGTTTTTTCATTAAAATTTTCAAACTTTTGTATGAAAAACATTTAGCCACTTGGTAGAATTTCATTATGAATACGGGCATTACCGATTACTGAAAATTCAATGCACCTCATCATATAACAAATCATTTAGGCAATTTATAAAAATTGTAGAAAAAAATTTTAGTAATCAGTAAATTTTTTTTTTGTTTTTACTGAAACTTTAGTGGTACTGCAGTGCTCATCTATGGTAAATGTCTTTACTTTTACTTTTTAATTTTTAATTCCTGTTGTTCATCGTTTAGTTGTTGCTGTTCTTGTTGTTGTGTACGCATTGCAATTAAAATAAATTGAGTAAAGTGCGACTTTGACTTGCGCACATTCGGTTTTGATAATTTTTTTTTTTTATTTAGCTTTCTTAATTTTTTAAGTTTTTTCAGTTTAAACGATTTTTTTCAGTTTTATCGCTTTTTTGTTGTTTTGGCGTTTTTTTTTCTCTTTTTGAGTTTTTTTAATTTTCGCAATTTTTTTTTCATTTTGGCGATTTTTTCATTTTTGGCGATTTTTTTGTTTTGGTGATTTTGTTCTATTTTTTGGGGTTTTTTTCATTTTGGCGATTTTTTTCTGT
Organism: Tachina grossa; assembly: GCA_949987645.1. Classification (NCBI taxonomy): domain Eukaryota; kingdom Metazoa; phylum Arthropoda; class Insecta; order Diptera; family Tachinidae; genus Tachina; species Tachina grossa. The sequence goes on from OX465275.1 coordinate 37,440,689, forward strand.
TTTTGGGTTTTTTTATTTAGGCGATTTTTTCATTTTGGCGATTTTTTCATATTGGCGATTTTTTTGTTTAAAGATTTTTTTAATTTTGACGAAGGTTTTTCGCGATTTATTTTAGTCCTAGAGATTTTTTTTAATTTGGTGCTTTTTTCCGTTTTGGCGATTTTTTTTATATTTGGCGATTTTATATTTTTTTGATTTTTTAGTTTTACCGTTTTTGAAAATTTCAAGAGTTTTGCTCGTACGGTTTCCAAGATACAGCAAGTTGTCAAAATTACAAAGTCAAAATTGCATTAACTGATGGAACACCCATTGATTTACATTTTTTAAATTTAGTGTTAATTGTTGTAGTCTGTATAAAAATACACTAACTTTTAAAATTTCAAGTGTATATATGTACATACAATTGTATGTATATTACATGGGATTTTAACATTTTTCGTTGCTCCTTTTGGAACACCCTTTAGTTTTTAACTCTCATGTATTTGTTGTTGTAGTGGCCAAATGTCTACATATTGTGTCCAAATTTCAAGTCCGTAGCTCTTACGGTTCATTTTCACCTTTGGTGTACGGAAATATACAAAAAAATAACCGGCGGCGGCGCACCGTCGGCTTCGAGCCGGTCGACTTGTTTCTCTGCTTGGTATTGCTTCTTTCAAACACTAATGCACTCATACATAGCTCACACCGATTTGACAATGCTGTGAAAGAAAAGCAAAGAAATCTCAGCAAAGAAATATCAGCAAAGAAATCAAAGTCAAAAGATTTTTAGCCCCTAGCGTATAGATGTTTACACATCAAAAACCAGAAAAATAATGTAAATTTAGAGATGGTAAAATTGAGCTTTCATTACAAAAAGGAAGCTTTAAGCAAACTGTAATACGATGCATCAAAACAATTCACATACTCCACTTGCAATAAAAACTGAGTATATAAAGCAGAATTCCACATCAACTGACACCACACACAGTGGACCAAACGCAAAAGAACGATGAACGCTGAAAGTGTAGTGAGATTCGAAAACAGCTAGTTGTTCCGTTTTACTACGTGTTTGTCAGAATATTGACAATGAACTTTGGTATTATTTGCTCATTAATAATTATCAGATGTAATTTGGCTTACAAAGCGATACGAACTTTAGCCTGATCAAATCTATAAATATAGAAACAAATGAAGTTCGAACAAAAATTATTAAAATTAATTATAATTTATTTATTTTTAACAAAAACCAATTGATATTCACAAGAAAAAAAAATTAAAATTTTAGACAAATACAAACAAAATTCTATATTTGAAGGTTAGCCGCGAATAACGTTGTAAGTGACAAATTTATAATTTTTCAGGAGAGCCCGAAAACATATTTTAAAGCAATATTGTTTTTTCGTTAAATTTTTTAAAGCTTATCGAAAATAATGATAATTAGCATTAACGTTTCTCTTCGTATCTCTGTTACATTTATCAATTATTTTCGACAATTTCGTTTCATGATTTTGTTAGTTACTTACAAAGTTCTTTCACTTACTGACTACTTGTAATTGTATTTTGACGGCGATAGGATTGCATAATTTTGGATTGTTTGATGTTTGAACAATGCAAGAGAGTAATGTTAACGCTAATCTGTGAAAAAACTGGTTTTGTAAAAAATGTCTTTTACAACGTTATTCGCGGCTATGCTTCATTTGTCGAAAAAAAAGCTTATGCGTAACAATCTGCTCTGCCTCTTTGTTTATTCGATCTTTATAAGTTTTAAAAAAGAATTGATATATGAAAATTTTCGATTACAACCGTCACAGTACAAGCTGAAAAAGATTAACAAAATTACTTTAGGATTTCCAACATTAAAAAAAAGTGAGCGCAATTAATATTATAGGGCCTGTTCCTCTCAATGCGAACGATAGATTTTTGATCGAACATTAATATTAAAAAAAAAAAATAAAGCACTGAAATTTGTTTTTGTTTCCAATAAAAATATTGAATCTAATCTATCATTAAAATTTAGAGAAACAGGCCCATAATATAATTTTAATATTCGAGTAATTGGTTATAGGAAATATTTGGTCACACCCGTCCGATCCACGCTGAATTGATATTAATTCAATGAATATAGGAATAAAGCAAGGACCTTAAAAAAATAAATAATTTAAACTTCATTAACCTTTCGAGAGGGGGGAAGGATAGAGAGAGGGGGGGGAAGGATAGAGAGAGAGAGAGAGAGTGAGAGAAAGTAGCAGGAAAATCAGAAATTATGATGAATAATTGATAGAAAAAAATTTATCAAGAAAACGAAAGACCAAACAAACCAGCGGAAAAAGGACAAAAGTTGAGTTGTAAGCAATTTAAATATATCTAAAAAATTTTAATCAGAAATTATTTTTTAGTAGGGCTTTAATTCAGTAATTTCAATTCTTATTGAATGAAATATATTTATTAATTAATATGAGTTTCTAAAGAAGAGAAGAAAAATTAAACTAGACTTTATTAGTTGGGGTTATATATACCGGTGATATTTTTCTGTGCAGCCACGCACTTCATCAGTACCCTTGTCTCGCTAGTTGGGTAGAGATTATTATTAACATCAGCTATTTAACGCAAATTTTTAATGAAATGGAATATGATTAAGAAGTTATTTCTGATTAAAATTCACTATAACTCAATTAAATTTAAAATGTCTCACTTGTATCTAAAAATGTTAAGTTTTAGTCACGATTTAGATGAAAAAAAAGAAAGAAATTTTAAGAACCCCGGTCACACATCTAGAAAATATTTAACATCTTCTAATTGCCAAAACTGAATTTATTCGAACGTAGCTAAGAACGCTCTTGAAAAACAGAAAAAAACTGAATCAACATCGGTCCAGCCGTGTGTTCAGTACGCGGACTTGCACAGACACAGATACACACACGCACTACAATCTTATAACACCCATTTTTTAAAGTAACTTTCCTTGTAGTCCTTAAAAAATAATAACTGCTTTTAAGAAACTTTTTAAATGGGTTCCATAGGCACCAGTCCTACAACAAGCTCAGTAATCAAAATATTGTCTGTTGTTGTGGAATTGTTCTTTGAATTTCCATACTAGGTCACACACGTCACATCTTCAAAGAGTTTTTTTTAGGGAAATTTGTTTTTTCCAGGCAGTAACTATGTTTTTAATACAATCTAAAAGATTTTGAACAATTTTTCGCACCGAGATTATTGTGGAACTGTTCTTTGTATTTTCATGCTACGTCACACCCGTCACATCTTCAAATAGTTTATTTTAGGTTTTTTTTTAGGCAGTAAGTAAGTTTTTAATACAATCTAAAACACTTTGAACAATTTAAGGAAGAGTTTTTCTAAAAGTAATATATCCACAACAACTGAGATTTGAAACGTCACACCCGTTCAGTTTTGCCAATTTAGCCATTTTCTGGCTAAATTTAGCCATTTTTCATCCCATTTAGCCGGAAGAAAAGTGAGTTTAGCTATTAGCTATTTTTTTTACCCATTTTTATGTTAATCTGGCTATTTTTTAGCTATTTTTCCAAACATGAAATTTGTTTGTGATTTTTCAAAAAAAATTTAAACTCGGAACATGGGAACATTAATTAACTACCAAAAAAAAAAAAGAACAAAAAAAAAACACAACAGAGTAATATGTTATTGTTTTCGCATTAATATCTATAAATCCCGGTTCAAACTTGCCATTTTTGTTGCAGCAGTCTAAAAGCGCTTATATCAAAGAGATGGCTCAATTGGTAGCTATAAGATTTGCTACTGCATTCTTATAATCGTTGCAAGGTATTTATAAGTTGTCGGGTCTACAGTGAAACCTCTCATAACGGACACCTCCTATAACCGGACACCTCTAATAACCGGACAATTTTTGTAGATCGAAGACGTTCATTAGTTTTTCCATACAAAATGCACTCCCATAACCGGACACCCTCATAAAATCACAGAAGCGGTGAAATACGTCAACAAGTAGGTCTTTCTTTATTCAACTCTGATTCATATTTATATTAGTGTCAATGATATTGCTGGTTCCCTGATTAACGCATATGTAAATACTGATTCGTTGAAGACGAAAGAAATTGCTGTTTATATGAAGAAGTTGTTTGCTTAGCTGGTGTCCCAAAATAGCAGTGAAAACATTTTTTTATCAATTAAAGAAAAAAAAATTATATTTTAAACGAGTTTGAAAAAGGAAATAATTCGGTGCACGAACTTGTGAAGACATAAAGTTTCTTGTGTATTTTAACAATTCATATTGCTATATTTCTTATACAAACTGCCTTTTCAAAGCATTTTTCTAGAGACGACTTTGTAGTATTCCAACAAATAAAATCATTGAAAGTCATTTGAAACCCAACAGCTGAAATTATGCCAATCTAATTTGAAGAAGTCTACTCTTAAAATAATTTTTCAACAACAATGAAATCCAAAAACTGTGTAACTCTCTCATAAGCTGACACCTCTAATAAACAGTCTAAAACAGGTCGACCGTGAGTGTCCGGTTATGAGAGGTTTCACTGTAATTGGTGGTTTATGATATCAATCAAACAAGGGTCATATTTGTTTTACACGAGTGAAAATAACAAGATAACTGAAAGTTTAAAAAATAGAAAGTTAATAAAAAGTATAAGCAAAAATTTCGCAAGTAATGGATTAGTATCCCAAAAATTTAAAGACTTAATAGCAGAATGTACAAATGAAGAGAAGGCGTAATGCAAGTATTGTAAGTTTGCACTATATGCGCAGTTTTTTTTTATTACCTGAAGAAAAATTATTTTATTTATTACTTCAATTTATTGTTTTTATTTACTTTAAAAAAGTTCCCGATTTGCCTTAAAAAAACAATATATGAAATACCTTCTTATTTTTGCTAAAGTTCATGATTTTTGCATTCGATTTTGCTTAGCCATTTTTTAGCCATTTTTTTGTCTACATTTAGCCATTTTTGGTGGAGGAATTCTAGCATCACTGCACCACCCGTTACACCCTTCTGATGGCCATTCTGAGTAGAAATCATGTTTTTTCAGTGGCTATCTATTTTTAAATGTTTTTAATAAATTTATTGTTTGACATATTGTCATAAGTTTACTTTAATTGAAACTTATTTCGAAGCATATCTATATGTGATGCGCAAAATAGAAAGGGACCTAAGGGTAAAAACCGGTTTTGTTCAGGAGAGCTATTTTAAAGATTTAAATACGTGTATCTTTGGTGTACCATCACTGAATAAAACGTGCATATCTCTGGAAGGGAACGCTTTTGGGGCATGGGATTGGTCTCATTCGATGCTCAGATGTTGTCCACATCAAAAAAAAAAAAAAAAGAAAAAAAAGTGATTTTTTTTTTTTTTTACCCTAAGGTCCCTTTCTCCATGCACTGTCACATATGCATTTCTTTGGTGCTTTACCAAATCATCAATAGGCCCCAAACACACATTTTTAAACAGTCGCCAGCCTCTTATCTTATACACAGACTTTCAAAAATCATTTGATAATTCACGATTAATAACATTTTTGAAAATCACATATTGATAACAATTCCCAAAAAACACTAATTATTAACTTGACTACACTCGATCAAAAACACTTGTGTGGCAACACTATACTATTGCTAAAGCAATGAACAGTTGTTGTTTGTTTTTTACATCTATTTTCATTACATACTTCTCACAACTACAATTCGAGCTGAAAAAATTCAGCCAATGCGGCAATAGTAAAGTAATAAAAGGTATAAAAAACATGCTGATTATTCAGTTCTTGTTTCAACTTTGATATTAGTTGAACTTCTCATTTGTTTCAATGGAAGCTTTACATAATATCTCTAGCTTTTCTAAACAAAAATTTAGGTAAACGTTCCCTGATGATATGCATTATCAATAGTGAAATGCGCATAGGATCCAGGTAATGTCTTCCATATTGTTCTCTTATGTGGTAGAATTCTGATTGTTTGGTTAATACCCCGCTTTAAGGACATCTCTTTTAAGACTCTTTATTAGCGCCCCGACTAGGTTATGGTTCAAAGTCAAGGACAATTTTGCTTAAAGATATGCAACATAAGGATATCTTGTAAGTCACACAGTGGGCATAGTACAGATGTTGAACACTTCCGTTCGCCCAGTCTTAAGACCACCCTGGGATAAGGCCATCAAGTAAGGCAGGCAGGTACCCACGTAAATCTTAGACAGAGATCTGCTAGATATTTTTTGTATTAAAGAGTTAAAAAAAAACAAAATGTAAAAGCTAATTACATTTTGAAGTTAAATTAGAATGATTATATTTTTTTCTGCTTTTTCTTCTTCAAATTTGCTCCGAACTTAAGTTAAGGTGTGATTTTATGTTTGTAGCTGTGTTACTTTTTCCCTACAAAATTTACAATTTCTAAACAAGTTTTCCATAACTTAAGAATTAATTGAGCATAACATCAATTTGGCATAGATGGCTGTTTTATGATTTTTAATTTTTATTTTTATTTTTGTTATTGTTGTTGTAGTTTTTGTTTTATTTTTGTTCCAGTATGGGGTTGTAAATACATTTTGTTAATTTTGTTATTAAAAGCAATAATTATTAGAAATTAAAATTTTTCTTTTAATATAATGAAAAATAAAAAATAAAAAAATATTGTTTTAAATTAAATAAAGCTCATATTCCCAGCTGGTTTCATTGAAAACATTTCAAATTCATCATTATCGCTGCCAACAGCAGTGGCAGCAGCAGCAGCTGCAGCAGTTACGTTGCGCACAATTTTAATACAACAAATTGCGCATGAACTGTTAATAATTTTTTTTTCCAAATACATATATTTTTTCATTATTATTTTTCCACGAGTAGTTTTTGAGTTGAGGTGTTGTTTCAATGATTAAATGAGCTACAAACACGCTAAATTAAATTAGGTTTATTTGATTTTGTTGCAATTTACTTCTTTTTTTTCTGAAACAAAATTATGTGCATATAATTTTTAAACTTTTGTTCATTTGCTTGTTAAGTTTGTTCAGAGGGTTTGAAAGTAAATCAATTAAAATTTTATTTACTTATTTATTTATGTATATATTATATATATATGTATGTATTTTGTAGGTTGAAAAAAAAGTTGAACAAGTATTTATACAAAAAAATTAAAAAACCCGACTGCGACCAACTTTGAATCGTTGAATATCCTAAATGGTCATTCAAAATGAAAAATCATAATAGAAACCGAAAGATGATTTTAAAATACCTGTCGAATGATACCTATTTTGATATACATAGTTCGTCGACTTTTTCTTTTTTCCGTATTAACAAAATGGCGTCTGTTGGCCGCCATATTGAATTTTGACAACTTACATATCTTTAGTGACACTCCCGGGATTAAGACAAATTGATTGACGTAAGAATCATCAAAATCGGTCCAAGCGTTCGGTTTTTATAGTACCGCAAAGGAACACACATACATACATACATACATACATACATATGTACTGTAATGTACATACATACATAGACTGATAAACACAATACCATTCTTTGCGTTGCGTAGTCGGGTAAAAATATCGAAGAATTAATTCTGCCTGAATTTTGTTGAAACAAAAATTCCATAATGAATACATGGTCTATTAAATAATTAAAGTTCTACGATTCTAATTCCAACATGTGCCAATATATTTATGAAGTTATGCCAGCCATGCACTTCACAGGTTCACTGCACAAGTCTGGCACTGCACAGTGCCGTTTGTGTGATAATGCACTGATTGTTTTATTTGCTCATGTTTGTATAACTGTGCAGTAAGCTTGTGTACTAGTGTATATTGCAAACACTCATTCAGTCCCTATTTACACTATGCAAGTCTTATTGCTAAGCTGATTAGTTTATTAGGAGAGAGAGACGGGGGAAAAAGAAACGTTGCTGTTCCCCTGGTCTCACTCTCCCTTAAACTAATCAGCTTAGCAATAAGACTTGCACAGTGTGATTTGGGACTAACTGAGTGGCAATTTTTTAAGTGTAAAAAACAAGAAATGAACGCAGAAAAATACTCTGGACAGAGTTCCTGGAATAATACGAAAAATCGCCTGAATTCAAAGCAGCGGTTCTATTGCTGTAATCACGAAAATCGAAGCCTACTAAAAAAAACTAGCGACTAAAGTACGTAAAAGATTCTGTTATGTTAGAGCCATCCCAACGCCCCCCCCCCCCCCTTTGAAATCACATATTGTTCATATCCATATCATACAATTCTGGGCCAAAAGAAGCTAGTAATCATCATGACGTTTTCAATGAAATATTGACCGATGGCACCGTCAGCTCAATAGCCACACCAAACAGAGACTTTTGCGAGATAAATTAATTGGATCGGAGATTCAAGAGCTCTTGTGAATTGGTACGGTCTCAAATTTGAAAATTTTTTTTGTTGACGTTCCTATTCATCCAGAAGTGGGTCTCATCACTGACGGTGATTTTTCGATGTAAATTTTGGCCCGTTTCCAACTGTACCAGGGGCCATTCGCCGATCACACGTCATTGTTATTTGGTGATTTATATATATGTATCTATATTTTTTTTTTAATAAAGAGTAGTAACTCAGGTAATGAGTGCCTACTACTATTACCAGCTGTTACCTCCCTGCAGAAAGTGCGAATAGTGAAATTGTGGTTATTTACTAGTGACGTTGTCAGTAGTACTACTGACCAGGTGTACCCCAGCCAATGGTATCATCTATTGACATTTAACATTAGGTTGTCATTGAAAATCCACCACTAGACTGTAGCACTAAGTAGTTATTTTGGTACCATATGGAGACATTGGCACCAAAGATTCACTAGTAAATTTTAGGGCGTCTAGTCTACAATATCGATATTTCCCCGCTCGTTGTCAATAGTAAACTTATAGTGATTTTCTAGTGACATTGTCAATAGTGCTACTGACTAGGTGTACCCCAGCCAATGTAATCACCTATTGACATATAACATAGCGTTGTCATTGAAAATATACAAGTATACTTTAACACTATTGAGAAGGCAGTTCTTTTATGACCATATGGAGATATTTGAACCAAAGATTCACTAGTAGATTTTAGTGTCGATCGTCTACATATATAGCTATTCAATATTATTGCACAGCATAATAAAAAAGAAAAACTAACTATTGACGCGTTCATTGACAATATCACCAGAAATACACTAGAACTCTTGTCTCTAACGTATCTCTACTCGCTTATAAAAGGAAAGTTGTCGACATTTTAACTAGTGGAATTGTCGCTGGAGAAAGAGTATTGACATAGAGACATAGGGTTCTAGGCTGACTAGAGGGCTTCTATAGGAAAGGGATAGTGATAGAGAAGACAGGCGATGCAGGAAGAGACAGACAGAGAAAAGCTTCATTCTTTTACAAATTTGATTTTTGCACGTTTTTAATAATGCAGTGTTGCAGCGCCTCTGGTGTTAAATGAGGCGTATTAAATTTTTTTTGAGGCTGTGGTTAGTAGCCATTTCATCGGTTATTTTACTTCGCCGATGTTTCTGCTACACAATGAAGAAGGGCGCTCTGATGTTACATTAGGATTAGCAGCTACTGAAGTCGGTTTAGTTCAGTCAGCAGTGACTATGTCTTCGTCACTTGAACTTTCCTACAACAACTGTTGGATGCAAGGATTGAATCCAGTACCTTCGGTTTTGTAGTTAACGTGTTAACTACTTCAGCCAACGCCACCAACGCTTCTGGCTCAACTGCATTGCGAATAACTGCCGTCTCAAATTATGATGCGAAATTGCCAAGTTGTTGCAGAATTCTTTTGAGCGACATGAAATCGATCGCTTCGGATTTTCCTGCATACTCTCGTTGACAGCGGCGACCTTTTCCGACAGATCTTGCATTTCATCGACGTACAACTGTGTATTCGTTGATTGTTTACTGGACATATACCAGAGAATGACAAAAGTATGGCTTTAAGTACTTTTTGAGTATTGACCGTCAAACAACTATAAATTCGTACAGTTAATATAAAATCATACGCATTCATTTTAAACCGAATAACTATAACTATAAACATCCAACAATTATGATTATACACTTTTTTTAAATTACACCGGACAAACAATTATAACTAAAATTTTGAAACTGTATGAGCTACAATTATAGATGCTAAACGGGAAATCCCGAGCCCGGAAATCCCGGGATTTTCGGTACTACGCAAATTCAGGACGCCGGGATTTTTTAATTTTAAAGCCCGGGATTTTCTGAATGTCGTTTTTGCCTAAATAATGTAAAAATTATTACAAACTCCCTGTTATAAAAAGTTAAAATAAAAAATTTGCTTTGAATAAATATTTTAGTAGATAATATTATATTGTGTATACGAGTACATAATATATATCTGTGGCAAAAAGGAAAAAGTGTTTAAGTTATATTTTATTGTTTTGCAGGAGAGCACTTTTGAACTTTTACGTCGACTTTCAGAAATTTGTTTCTTTTACAGTTAAATCGGGAAATTCTCTGTTAATCGTTAGTTTTTAAGCAAATATCGTTCTACATATTATAATTAATATATTTAAGTTGAAATATACTAAATTGTTCCAAATGAGATTAAAAATCTAAAAGAGATAAGTCGCAAGATATAGCGCTATAACTTCCTGAATAATCACACAAATTGATTAAGTTTTCAACCACGGATACTTTCGAATATGCAGATTACGAAGGTACCATTGATCCAAAATCAGCTTATATCGACTTAAGCACTTTTCCTTTTTGCCACAGAAAAGAAAACGTCATCTTTGCTAGGAAGAAATATTACACGAAATGAAAATTTGCAATAAAATGAGTTTAGAGAGTTTATTAGAAATTATTGTATCACACGAACGCCAAATTTTATAGCAAAAGATAAAAAATGTGAATTTTTTTTAGAAACGCATTTAATGTTTAATATTTTAATTAAAATATGCAAAAAAAAAAATAAATTGTTAAATAAAGATATTATTTTTAATATAAAGACGCACATTTGTTCACAATTTTTTCGGGATTTTTTTAGTCTCGAAAATCCCAGGATCCCGTTTCGGGATTTCGAAACTCCATCACTAAATCCCGAAGCCCGGGATTTCTAAAAACTTGTCCCGACTAGCATCTCTAGCTACAATCATACTCATGAGTATAAAAATACTACTGACTATTAATCGACTACACTTGCGTATATGCAGGGCTATTTTATTTATATACATACCTAAATCATGTTTTCAAACAGCCACATATTTTCCTTTCCATTTTATACACTCAAATGTATGTATACGGTAAGCGAATGATGAATAAATATCCCGATTATCATGCGTATATTTTTTTTTGGACGATTAAATATCCATAGGTATAAACATACTCCGACTATAAATAAGAGACAGAAACAGAACTTTTGATTCCCATTTGCCTTTTTTATTTTTAGCTGTAGCATATTTTTTTGCATAAACGAAGTATAGTTGATCTCATATGTTGGAATCGGCTATAGCCATAATTGCTTGAGAGAAAATATTTGAGCTTACGTACGAATTGTTTGCGCTACAGTTGTCATTATGCGCAGTTAATAAAATAAAGAATATTTACTTATTTATATATGTTTTGAGTACTCATTGGGTCTCATGCATAAAACGTGAGCTTGAGCTCGGACTCGATTGTTTGAGTAAAAGGTGCTTGTCGTATGCATAATAAAATTTGATGTATTTGCTTTTACTCACTGCTCACGTTTGATCTCGTGTTGCTCAGTTTGAACTAAGTTAGATGAGCTTGTGCTCATTTTCATATGCATAAAAACAAGCTTTTGCTTTCTTTTGTGAGCTCTTGCTCAAATTTTGTTGAGCCTGCCTTATAGTTGACTAGCGTACACTAAAAAGGAATCATAGCTGAAAATTTTTGTTTGTATTCTTAATTATTAATTTTTTTTTTATATAATTAATAATAAAATGATAAATACATAGGTTTGATGATAGTAGCATCTGCTGGTTGGCTTATTATTTTTTGGAGGAGTCAAAAGAAACACGTGGTGGTGCCCTCAGCAACAATGATAAAATTCGACTGTTTTTAAGATTTTGTGCAAATCCTGGATTCAAAAATTTTATAGCCACAGATATTGGAGTCCATCAATCCACTGTGTCGCGAACTATTGCAGAAGTTGCGAAACTTATATCTGCCAAAACAAGCGTGTGGATAAAATTCCCGAAAGATGCAGATGAAATAAAAGATGCTCAAATGATACAAGTTTCTTTCCACAAGTTTTTCTTGCAAAATCTGCATTTTTGTACACAGAAAAAATTATTCCCCAAAAATTTTCAAACAAAAGTGTGTTTTGAAATATAATTTATTTTCAGTAAATATTTTTTACTGTTCCAGTAAATTATTTGTTCCAATTTTATTTTATGTAAAAAAAACTGTATAGAATGAAAATTATCTATATAAAGTAAAATTTAAAAAAAAAAATTTTTAGATTTATTTTTTTTTTATATTTAAATTTGTTATTTTCAGTTAAATTTATTTTTATATACTGCAAAAAAAATTTGTATAATTTTTTTTAATTTTTTCTACAAATTATTTTATAGATATAAAAAACATTTTATTTTTTTGAAAGATTTTTGTTTGCGGTTTTCAAACTTATTATGTTTGTATATTGTGATTCTCAATATAGTATTAAGAGTCGTACTATAAACATGCGGAGTTTGTTAGCTAAATTCAAAAATTTTTTGTGTTGAAGGGTTGAAGTCTACTGACGAGTTCCAAAAGCAGGAACGAAATGCTTAACCATAAAAACAAGCCAATTTTTGAAAGTAAAAAAAAAATAGTTGAACCTTCTATTTGATTCAGTTATTTATTTTTTCAAATAAAACTTTTACTAATTTTTTTTAAATTGGTAAGAATTGTTATTGATTCAGTTAATTTATTTTCTGATAGTACGAAAAATTTTAGTGAATGTGTTTGTAAATTATAAAAAAAAATTTGCTGAATAATACAAAAAAAATCTGCAAAAATGTTTTTCTGTTTCTAAATGTATTAATTTGACTGAAAATATTTTGAGTTTCAGTTAACTTTTTTCTCTAATGCCATAATAAGTTAAGGGACCCATACACTACAACAGCATGCATGTGCAATCAAGTGTTTGTGCCAGCGGTTTGGTCGTGTATGGGCATTTTGTGCGATTGTACGGTTTGCTGTAGCGATGTCAAATAGAGTGATATTTTCCTGATGGTACCAGCTCGCTGGTGTGGTATATGGTGAAATTAGCTCAGTTGAGCAAAGTTGTCATGGAGCAAACATGCATTTAAGTAACATAATTTGTTGAAATATAATTTGTTTCAATGGTAAACAGAGAATTTAAAAACTTTAGTTATACATAGCTGCTAATTTTAACAACATACCAATAATAATTGCAACAAAATATGTGTCACTATTCATAACCACCCTTCCCGAAATTTTGTAAGATATGCATATTGAACAGCTTGCTGGTATGTTGTGTGGTTCGAGCATGAATGCTCAATCGCTTGATTGTGCGTGCATGCTGTTGTAGTGTATGGGCCGCTTTAACTAAAAATTAAATTTTTTTCTAGTTAAATTTTTACAAATTGCAGAAGTTGCGAAACTTATATCTGCCAAAACAAGCGTGTGGATAAAATACCCGAAAGATGCAGATGAAATAAAAGATGCTCAAATGATGCAAGTTTCTTTCCACAAGTTTTTCTTGCAAAATCTGCATTTTTGTAGGAATCACCCTGTTCTGTTTTAACAAAACAAGCCTCTGCAGACTTTGAAAATTAAACTCCCTTGTCTCGTCAGTTTCATAACGACTCAAAACTGTTGTAGACTTTTTATTAACCTTCAAAAATAAACTACATATAGCAAAATCTAAAATAAGATTGCTTAATTTCTGTTACACATGTTTCTATTATTTGTTTTTTATTATTTTTACGATCAGTCCCACGATGTCACCAGAAATCGTTCGATCGAATACTTATATTGAAAAAAAAAATTTTTTTGTAGTGCTATTGTTTTTTGCAATACAAGTTGTCGATGGAACGTAAAAGCAAATACATCAAATTTTATTATGCATACGACAAGCACCTTTTACTTAAACAATCGAGTCCGAGCTCAAGCTCACGTTTTATGCATGAGACCCATTGTCATTCTCTGACTCCAAACACATTCTGTATGAAATTTGCTAATCTAATTTCACAAAACTTGTCCACTGCTTGTCGCTCAATAATGGCAAATGCCGACTTTAAATTATTTTTGACTTTAATTAATATGGCAGTGGCTTTCAGCTGATTAATGTGGAAAGCATGTCATACTTCTTTTATATTGAATTTTGAGAAAATACAGCCCTGGTATAATGGAGTTTATGAAAGTTTTCAAATTACAATAACAATGCACTAGATCAGGGTTGTATATTTTTTGAAGTCATACGATCATGTAGGATAGTGAACAATAGCCTTAAATTCTATTTTGGGACAAATATATTTTTTTTTTTTGATTTTTTTACAGAATAAATTCTTCAGTTTTGTAAAAACTTCAGCATTTCTCTTTTATAAATAACAACAGGCAGGAATACAAATATTATTTTGCTTCGAAAATATTTATTTATGTACATCTTTTAAAAAGTAAAAGTTAACTTAAAAATAAATAAGAATGTGTACATGTGTACATCAACTTTGGATTATGTCTTCAACTTGAGGAAATAATAATGAGTAACAAGAGTACTTTTTTGTAATTTATTATATTTGCTATTTGTTATAAATACGTCAAATAGTACGTATATTTACGTACTTATATTTAATTTAAATAAATAAGATAAAATTGATTGTTGTTTGCATTTCTTTTGAATTCCATTTAAATGCAAATAACTTTAATATAAAGAGAGAGAGAAGAAACAAAAAAACAGAAAATACAAAATTTAAGGAATGTTCTTACGCAATTCGAAAAGTAACTAAAAATTTAATCATTAGATTAAAATATTAATTTAATATATGAAATTTAAAATATTTGGTTTGTGGTGGGTGAAGCACGTATTCATTTTAATTTTGACACGCTTTAAATAATAATAAGAAATTCATCAACTTTAATATATTAATAAAGTCTTGTTTAATTTTTCTTCCCTTCTTTAGGAACTCACATTAATTAGTTAATAAAAAAATATTTCATTCTATAAGAATTTAAAATACTTTACTTAAGGCCAATTCTGAAATTATTTCTGATTAAAATTCATTCTAATTTAATTAAATTTAAAAAATTTTGCAAAAAAAGATAAAATCTTAAATATGAAAAAAGTTTATACAATATTTTCTATGTTAAGAAATTATATAAAATTAATTTTTTTTTTGTAAGATATTTTAATTTTTAGTGCCGTAGAAACTTAGAAGCTTTTACTCGTATGATTTTTCCAACCCTTCTGGACACACAAAGTTTACTTTGCAAAGTCTTAATTTATCGAGGAGAAACAGAAAGAGAAAGTATTCTTACCCCTGTCTTAAACACAGCTAAATTAAGACTTTTGCAAAGTAAACTTTGAGTGTCTAAACGGGATCTTTAAAAGCATTGCTAGAGTAAACTTACTTTCAAGGCAAATAACCTGATGATTATATCATGTAAAGTTCGAAAATAGTTTCGAAAAAACTTATTGATCTAAAATAAAAAAGTCAATTGGGAGCAAATTTGGAAGACCATATAATCCACTGCTTCAGTGATGAAAGTCAGTGTGAGTAAATCCTTGTCTTCACCTACAGTTGAAATCTTATTTTTGATCTATTTACTATAGATCTGACATTTGTTACAATGTATGCATGTTTTTCTGGCCTTTCTTAACGTTTAATTTCTGTTATTTTGTTCAAGAGATAAAAAAGGTTTATCTCAATATACATTAATGTATTTGTTTGTTTTGTAATTGTTATAAGGAATTTGAATTTTTCTTATCAAAAGTTCAATGTTTTTATCTAAAGGTAAAGGAATTGAATAAAGGCAGTAATAAAAACGCGATCTTTACACACCATTCACAATCAAGAATTTTAATAACTACACGATCAGGAAGAGCTTATAATTCAGATGAGTACAATGCAGAAAGTATTTTGAACTAAGCCAATAAATAGCTATTTCTAAAACTTTATCAGTGTGTGTTTTTTTTAAGAATGTAACATCTTGAATGAAGGTAATGAATCATTGACCTATAGGCCTTGCGACCATAAAATAGGCGTAGCTCACAGAACGTTGTCCAAACAGATAAAATAATTTATTATTTGTACGTCTGGTTAAACACTATATTCATGGTGATTTTGAAAAATATACTGAATAAATGACAGCCAATTCGACAGTTGCATAAGCTGCTACACCAGACATCTATATAGCTTTCGTTTCTCGAAGACCACTTAGGGCCATTATTACAACTTAGAAATAGTTGAAAGTAGGATTTTATCGGACTTATAAAAAGCTTTCCATTATTGAAAATTGGATTTAACTTACCAGGTAGGATAAACTTGCCTGTAATTTGTTGCTCGCTTTAGGTTAAAGTAAAATTTTGCATGTGATAAAATTTTTATACGTCCGATAAAATCCTACTTTTAACTATCTTTAAGTTATAATAATGGCCCTTAAAGATAGGAATGGTGAATCTGTTATCTTGTAAACCGATCAGTTGAAGATACCCTGCAGAAAGTGCGAATAGTGAAATTGTGGTGATTTACTAGTGACGTTGTCAGTAGCACTAGTGACCAAGTGTACCCCAGCCAATGGTATCATCTATTGACATTTAACATTAGCTTGTCATTGCAAATCCACCACTAGACTATAGCACTACTGACTTAGTAGTTCTTTCGGGACCACATGGAGACATTGGCACCAAAGATTCACTAGTAAATTTTAGGGGGTCTAGTCTACAATATCGATATTTCCCCGCTCGTTGTCAGTAGTAAACTTATAGTGATTTTCTAGTGACATTGTCAATAGTGGTACTGACTAGGTGTACCCCAGCCAATGCAAATGCCTATTGGCAAATAACATAGGGTTGTTATTCAAAATCTGTCAGTAGACTTTAGCACTGTTGAGAAGGTAGTTCTTTTACGACCATATGGAGATATTTGAACCGAAGATTCACTCGCAAATTTTAATGACCCTCGTCCACATATGTGACAGCGCATAGAGAAAGGGACCTAAGGGTAAAAAAAGCAATTTTCACTTTTTTTTATGTGGGCAACATCTGAGCATCGAATGAGACCGATCCCATGCCCCAAAAGTGTTCCCTCCTAGAGATATGCGCGTTTTATGATGTGATGGTACACCAAAGATACACGTATTTAAATCTTTAAATTGGCTCTCCTGAATAAAACCGATTTTTACCCTTTCCATTTTGCGCGTCACATATGTTTATTTAATATTATTGCACAACATAATAAAAAAGAAAAACAAACTATTGACGCGTTCATTGACAATATCACCAGAAATACACTAGAACTGTCGTCTCTAACGTATCTCTACTCGCGCATAAAAGGAAAGTTGTCGACATTTTAACTAGTGCAATTGTCGCTGGAGAAAGAGTATAGACATAGAGACATATGGTTCTAGGTTGACTAGAGGGTATGGACAAACCATTATAATTAACTGCTTCAAATGCCAACTCAGACCTCATCAAGTTTTTGTAATTGTGAATATAATTCAATTAGCACTCACATGCCATTCAAAAGTCCATCAGATATGGAAGTTGTAAATTCCATTAAGACTTTAAAGAACCACAAAGCATTAGGAGCCGACAATACTGCGCCATAAATTCTGAAAGCAGATCCCAATATCATCCTTTATACAATTGAAAACTTTAGGAGAACAGATTATGAACTGTCATTGTCAATATATTTAAAAAAGTAAGCGAGTGGAAGTGCTTTAACTGAAGGGGAGTTGAAATTTTAAGCATTGTGAATAAAGTGATGGCCCACATCATCACAGACCGACTTACATTTTCGTTAAAGCCTGAGCTCTGCTTTGAAAAAGCTGGTATTCGATCCGTTAAATCCTGTCTTGATCAGATGAAAACATTGAGAGTTATTGTAGAGCAGTCTATGGAAGGTATTTATAGACCTTGAAATGGCATTTGACACATTATCTCATAATATCATTTGGAAAGCACTTGAATGCACTTGAATTAAAAGAGGATAGAAGTCAAAACGAAGTTAAGACAAGGATGCGTAATGCCATCTTCGTTATTTTGACATTGTTTTTGATGTTCTCTCTGAAATCTAACTAAATCTTTGCAGGCGATTAACTCAATGATGGCAAGTTGGTACGATCGTACCAACCGTATTTGATACTATTTGACATGAAAAAGGACCGTAGTACTCCCGCAACACATTTGATACTCTCACGGTATGCATATATTTTGCCAAGAATTAAAATTCTTTTTCGACAAATTGCACGAAACTTTATTACATAGTTAAGATATTTTAGAAAAGTGTAATCCTTCCCTATTAAATATAAACGAAAACCTATTTGGCTCAATGATATTTTTGTAGCACAGAAGTTGACCTATACATATGTAATCACGAACCATGTTAAAACAACTATTTTATATCAGTTTAAAGGCAATTGTAAAAATGTTGTAGTAAATTCTGTCAAGACCTGAGGGCAAAAGTGGATTTTTACAATGAAATTTTAAATTGGTTTAGTAAGTTTTCCCCTGAAAATGTTTTATCTGGTAAGACCAACAGCATTATACCACTTTTAATTAAAATTTTTTCCAGCAAAAAGCATAATTTTGAAAATATTAACAACCAATATAAAGCATTGGCTGATATGGATGAGCAGAAGCCATTAACAACAGAAAATATATGCAGCTTCTAGTCCAGAGTGGCTAAAACTAAAAACGCGTCAGATGAATACATGTTTCCTGATAAATTGAGAGTAGCTTACGGAATTTGGTCCATACTTCACTCTTCTGTAAACGTGGAAACGATTTTCTCTTACCAAAATCTCATGAAAACAAACAAAGGAACATGCTTTATGTTTCAGCAGTATCAAGTCTTATCCAGGCCAAAGATTTATTAAAGTCTAAAAATTTTTAACTTCAAAATTTTTACCTATGTACACACATACATATTTATATTTGCGGGTTGATTCGTTATAACCTAAAAGAGTTCGTGATTGGCCAACATACCATCAGGAAACATACGATTCCGGAATGCGTGCTGAGCATCGTTGATCAACAATCAATCGGAATTTAAATTTGCAAGATCACATACGAGACAAAAAATACCATAGACTCGTACTAATAAGTACGACATCTTAAACTTTTGCCCTAGTGTGTGATAGATTTAGCATTTCCGATAGAGATGCTTCTTGTTTGGTTACTGCCTTATTTATGGACATTAGAGTTGAGCGATATTTGGAAACCTGTTACTTTTTCACAGCGATTGAAAAATCACATATCACAACTGTGACTGAATTTATCAAGTAACAGGTTTTGGAAATATAGTTCTTTCATACAAACTGTGAATGCTCTTGTATGCTTATTTTACAGTAAATGAAGCTACCACATTAATTTTTTTTTAAACATTCAGCTTTTGTCAAGAAAAAAATCGTCAAATCGTGTCAAATCGTCTTTTCTGGCAACTACACATTTTTATATTTGCAATTTTATTGTCTCTCTGCCTGTTATACGACAATTCTCAATGTATGGATGGGGTTAATTGCTAATTGTTTATTCTTGTCGCTCTTCTTATTAGTATTTATCAAGACACCAATACTAATAAATACTTTTAAAGCAGAAGAGCTGAAATTTGTTAAATCGTGATCACAGTCAGTTTAATTTCACTGCTGTTCTTATTTGATTTTCTCAAAATAACAGAACTGCTACAAACAAAATATTGCTAAACTGTGATCACAGTCACAGTTTAAAAGAACAGCGATTTAGAAATCACGTTCACAAGGAGCAAAATTATTAAAAAATCACGTTATCGCTCATCACTAATGGACATTGGCTTTAAAGAGTAAAATAGGGAACATAAGCTAGCTCATGAAAACATTAAAAGCAGGGAGTACTTGCGTGGAAGAAATAATAATGATTCGAAAATGGATTGGAAGAGTTTTAATTAAAACAATTTTTTTGAAGAGGAAAAAAATTTTCATGTCGAGAGATGCGGTATAGGGTTTGACTTTAGACCCATGTTTCATCGAAAAATTTTCTCAAAATTTCGAGCAGATTACGTTTTTGCTATGAAACTTTTGAAAAAAAATTTACCCACTCTTAATGTATACGCTTTGTGTTCTTTTTTTATTTCTTTGTAAACAAATTTTATATAATTTTTTGTTATTAAAACTTAAATCGCTCACAAAGCGATACGAACTTTAGCCCGTTCAAATCATAAAATCTAGAAGCAAATGGAGTTCGAAGAATAATAATTAAATTAACTAAAAAATTAAATAAAATAAGTATACTTAATAGTAACAAACCAAAAAAGTTTGTCTTAAGTAGAACAAAAAATAAGCAAATTAACTAACATGTGCATAATTAGTATAGAACAAACGACAATGGTAAAACTGTTGTAAATTTAGAGATGGTAAAATTGAGCTTTGATTACAAAAAATCTTTCAGCAAATTGAAATACGATGAATCAAAACAATTCACATATTCCATTTGCAAAAAAAGTTGCGTATATAACGCAGAAATCTACATCAAGTGGCACCACACACTGTGGACCAAACACAGAAGAACACTGATAATGAAGGCTAATTGGCCTTCGAATATTTGCAACTTACTTTGATGTTATTTGTTCATTAATAATTATCACATGTAATTTGGCTTTCAAAGTGATGCGAACTTTAGCCTGTTCAAATCATAAAATAAAAAAAAAATAATAATTTTTGGTACTCTCGGGACCAAAAAAATGCTCGAAAAAAAATTTTTTGATACCGAAATGCAAATCTCATTTCCCATCACTGCCTTAATTACGCCGATGATATTTGCCTTGTGTCGCATATGTTTAACGAAATGTCTTGTAAACTGCGACTGTTAGAGAAACGACAAAGACAGAGAGAGAGAGAGAGAGAGAGAGAGAGAGAGACAGAGAGAGAGAGGGTTTGAAGATCAACTTGGGAAAGACTAATGATTACGGGTCTTATGCAAAAAACTTAATAAAGCTTTGCCAAGCAATGTTAAGTAAAGTTGTATTCTAAAAAAATTATTGTATAAAAATTCTAAAGTAGGCACCCACGTTTGTTAAGACTACTTTAAGTTGATATTTCCAAAATGTGTGTTTTGTACCTCAAATATTTTTATTACTGTAGCACATACTGATTCATGTTACATCTGAAAATGAAGCTAGAAGTGCTAGCTTTTAGCTTCAATTTATTATTTCTCTCATGTAATGGAAAACATCACCAAATTATCCAACCGATTCGAAATACATAGCAAAATCCATAAAAAAATATTAAAATAAATACAATTATACAAAAGTGTTTTAGTGATGTACATACAATCAAAACAAATCGAAAAAAGTTGGATATTCAAATACTCGTTTCATTCGAATAAAACAAATTGTGATAATTTTTCACATTTTTTTACTTTTACTTCATAGTTGTGTTTATCTGTTTTATTACCATGTCATAAGCTTATATTTTTTAAATTAGGTTGCTTTACTTCAAGATAATGAAAATTTATTTAATAAAAAAAAAATTTATTTGAATACCCGAATGAAATTGTATTCGATTTTGTACATCATAAGCTGTGAAGTGGTTGTTGAACACGGTGGTGTTATTAGATAACAAAATAATTAAGGTCCCTATTATGATTTACAACTAAATGGATAGTTTAGTTGTAGTTGTAAAATTTTTATTATGGATTACAACTTTTTTCACCATGAGACAACTGCTTTTTATCAGTTGTATTTTGGTTTTTATTTCGAGTGTTGTATTAGGTTTGCTTCATTATTCCAGACGCCAACCAATCCCATTTGTCAACCAATATTGTTGCCATATTCATAAAACATGAAATCTAAAAATAAAATACTAGGCCAAATCTTAAAATATTTAAAATGTTTTGTGATGGCTACTAACTATAGTTTCAAAAAACATAGCATATATAAAAACCTATTCTTTTAGAACAATGTTTCGAATACAACTAAAATTAGTTGTAATTCAGAATGCCAAAAAGCAGTTAAGTTGTTTTAAAGTTAAGTTGTTACAATTTCAACTAAACTTGGTTGAGTTGTAAACCGTAATAGGGGCATAAAGTTGTCTTTTGCATATGATTTCTTAACAAAGCTATGTTAGCCTTAAAGTGCTTGGCAACTAATATGAACTTTAAAGCTAAAGTAAAATATTTTTTTTTTGCATAAGGGGGTACATATCTAAGTCAAAAAGTTTTTCATTAATTTTTCATGCCAACTGCGAGCGTACCTTAAGTTTATGAGTATAAACTCAGCCAGTAGTGGGAACTCCAGATAAATAATACCGTTCTGGAAGATGTTGACAGCTTCTTCTATCTTGGAAGCATAATTCAGAATACAGGTGGATTAAGAGCGGATATCGAGAGTCAAATTAATTGTGCTAGGCGCCCGTTTGCCCTAGTAAATCCAGTATGGATGCTAGACTTGGCATGCAGCGGCCCGTGATATAAGAGTGTTGGAAGAATTTACCAATATGTATATGTCTGAAGCGAATAATGAAAATTTTCTGGCCAAACATGATAACCAACACTGGCATATGGGCATCCACAAACTCGACATATTTGCACACCGAAATTCTTAAAAACAAACGGAACACATTGCTCAAACCAGCAAGAAGAGCCATCAATTGGAATACATAGAGAGTGGCAGGAGACAAAGAAGACTAGCTCATACATACTTCTACATAAAAAAGGTAGTGGGATGAAGAAGTGAAAATAGTTCGCAAAACATTGAGCGAAACTACGGTAGTTCCTACTGAGAGGCCCTTTGTTAATAGCTAATCATATGCATAAATCAATAGCGGTTTCTGCTGTACTTAGTCGCATAAAATTTTTTAACTGCACGTAGCCGACTAGTTCGGCGGCAGCTTGGATATTTAAAAATAAACTGGCGGCAGCAGAGCCTTGCCTATCAATTAGTTCGCTTCGATCTCCATTCCTATCCATAGTGTTTATACATACATACATATGGACATCAGGGTTTTAATTTGAAACTTTTTTTTTATGAATTAGAAAATCAGAAATTATAAAATGTTTTTTTTAACAAAATATATTTTTAACCCCCGACTAAAAAAAAGGGGTGTTATAAGTTTGTAGTGTGTGTCTGTCTGTCTGTGTATCTGTGTATCTGTGTGTCTGTCCGTGTCCACGTATAGGCCAAACGGCTGGACCGATTTTCATTTAGTTTTTTTCTGTTTGAAAGATGACTTGATCGAGAGGGTTCTTAGCTATGTTTGAAGAAAATCGGTCCAGCCGTTTAGAAGATAAAACATCTTTTCTGAAAAAAGTCGGGGGTTTTTAAAATGTTTAATTTTTGTTATTTTCCATTTCATCCATTTTATGGACAAACTATGATTTGACAAATTTATTATACAATTTTAATATTAAACTAAAAATTAATGTTTTCATTTACAAATTGCCAATTCAAAAAAGACAAAACAACCTGTCTAATTTGACAGCCACATTAATTTGTCTGCTGAAAGCCAAAAAAAAAAAAAAAAAATAAAACAATACAACAACATAAAAGCAAAAACAGCAAACGGCTTAAGAGAAATAATAAATTAATAAAATTACTAGTTATACAAGAGTATTGAAAAAAAGGAAAAAAAGAAGCAAAATTGTATGTGTGTGTGTGTGTGTGTGTGTGTGTGTGTGTGCGTGTGTGTATGTTTGTAATGGCTAAAATGTATCTTGTTAAGAAAAATTTTGCTCTTGCAACTAACACAGACCACACCGTGATAAAAACCTGTTAGCAGCTGTTGCTAATATTCAATATGAAAATAATTTTAGCAGTTGCACTATTAAAATTTAAGAAAAAAAATAATGTATTGGAAAAATTATTTATGTAAGTTAAACGTTGAACATGTTTGAAATGATTACAAGAAGTAACAAAAAATTTACGTATGTATGTTTGCATGTCTGTTTGTATGTTTGTTTATAAAAACTATTTTGAAAAAAAATTAATTAATAAAAAAATGTTAATTGTTGCTTGTAGAAAAAACAAAAACAAGTATAAAGTGATTGACTTTGCGAAAAGTCTGTTTTAAAAATTTATTAGACCTAAATTGGAAATTGTTTTTGTTACACATATGCATAATTTGAATGACAAAAAACTTAAAAGAGTCGTTCACACATAATTTTTTTTTTCTAATTTATACCTTTTATTGAAAAAAAAAATTACAAATAATCTATTAAAAATTTAATAGCATCAATTAAACTTAAGCTTAAAAATTTAATTGAATCAATTAAACTTTTATTTAAAAATTTAATTGAATCAATTAAACTTTTATTTAAAAATTTATTTAAAATGAAAAATGAAAAATTTTTTAATTTAAAAAATGTATTGAATCAATTAAATTTTTGTTTATAAATTCATCTTAATCAATTAAAATTTTATTTAAAAATTTATTTTATATGAAAATTTAAAAACTTAAAATTTTTATTTAAAAGTTTAATTGAATCAATTAAAAGTTTTTTTTTTAAAAATTCATTGTAATCAATTAAACTTTTATTTAAAATTTTTTTTAAAATAAAAAATTTTAAAGTCTTTAATATAAAAATTTTATTAAAACAACGAAACTTAAAAAAAAATAATTGATTCAATTAAACTATTGTTTAAATATTAAATTAATTAAAAGCTTGGTTAATAATTTTATTACAACAATTAACTTTTGTTTGAAAATTTCATTATTTTAAAAGCTTAATACACAATGAATTTTTAATTGATTTTGAGTTTTTTCTTAATTAAATGGATTGGAGAAAAACATTTAACTGTCAGGACAGTTTTTATGGCAAGAAATGACACATCAATTTTTTTTTTTTTTTTTTGTTTTTTGCCCTTAATTATGAATGTGGTCTACATCATATATTTCTCTCGTCGATATATACTGTGGATTACATTTGAACAAATTGAAAATTTATTTTTATATTTTGCAGCATATTATTTTTGAGTTGTAGTAGTTTCGATTTATATAATTTTATTTAATAATTTTTAAATATTTATTGAAGTTTTTCAAAGATTTATTTGAAATTTCGCAGCAAAAATGCACATGACTTATGCCCATTTCTTGACTTAATAATCAAACTGTAATTATTTTTAAGTTCTAATTAAATATGAAATTGTCTTTTTGAGTGCATAATTAAATAATAATTAAATGCCCAACCTTGTGTAATTAAGTAGTATTTAAATTTTATGAGCGCACCATATGTTTTTATGCGTGTGTGTGTTTATTGTAAACATACACATGAACATCATGTGGTTGAGTTGAAAACATCATGTGGTCGTATTAGGACGAATTTCGTTTAATTTGCATAAATGCATAACATAAACAATTCATAGTTCCATATCATGGTATAAATAAATAGAAAAATGCATTCTGATGCTCCTTTCGTTTCATAAAATGTGTTTTTATGCAATTTTAATTTTCTGCATTTTGATAACCTAACTTTTTTGTTTATGTTAAACAGCTGTTCTTTGGAAAGCTTTCCATAATATTTGGAAATTTTTGAGTGCTGCCGTACTTTCAACGTAATTTAATAATAACTTTAATTAACCACTGAAAAAATGAAATCGTATTTAATTAAAAATTAATTTTAAATAAAAATTAGCTAATTACGTACTTAATTTTTAAGTTAAAAACTAGGGGTTAGACCGCTTTCATAATTAAGGGCTCACTGATTTATTCCCTTATAGTGAAATCGATAGGCCTTTCACGTAGAGTTTATTTCTTTTGAATTTAAAATTAAAAGGCTCTTAATGAAGTACATTTTGCAGGAAAAATGTATTGCTAAGTTCGTAGTGCTTTAAAACTCTTATTTATACAAGTTTGTAATTGCAAATAAAATAAGGGCCTGTTCCACGATGTCGACAGCGTTCGACTTTTCGAACACTTACATTCAAAACAAAAACAAATTTTAAAATTTTCTTGTTGTTTCCAATGTAACTCTGCGACGAGTCGAACGTTGGTGACATCATGGGACAGGCCCTAAAATTCCCACTTGAGCCCTGACCTTCGTCTTTAAATTTTAGTCAAAAGCAAATAAAAACGCTTTAATTAAAAATAAAATTTTTTTAACGTTACTAATAATCTTGAAAATTTCTATTTCTTCTTTTTAGCTTTATAAAAATATATTTATTAAAGCAAAAAAAAAAAAAAAAAAAATAAACAAAATTTATAATATTTTTCTGTTAGCTTAGCAGTTACTCGAAATATTTGCCAAACATAAATTAAAAATGTTTTATGAAAAAGCATTCAGCTGCCAAATACTGGAAATACGTATCTAGAAAAAATAATAGAAAAACAGTAGCAAGTTTATTTAAAAATTAAATTTTATTATATTAACTTATTAAATATTTATTTGTTATTAAATTAAACAAGCGTGTTTACGTATTTTAACATCAAGTCTTTGTAAGTAAATAATGGCTTAAAATAACAAACTGTTTTTTTTTGTAGAGAAAGAAATCTTTAGTTGATAAAAGAAGTAAACTATGGAAAAAACAATGTTATCTTCATTTCACAAAAAAAAAATAAAAATAAAACAAGCAAACAAATATTTGAATAAACTATTGTACAAAAATGTTAAACAGCAGCCTTAACAAGAGTGCGTGTGTAATTATTTTTATGGTTTTATGCAGTTAAATAAATTAGAAAAATAAAATATTTGCTCACTAAATAACAAGTACACCACAAGAATCTGGAATTTTTTTAAGATAAAATAAAGAAAAATAAATCCTCTTGAGAACTGAAAAAAAGAGGAAAGCAGAGTTTTCAAAAAAAAAAAAATATACAAAAATCTATTTAGTGTACTGCATAGATGCTAAGAACTTTTAGTTCGTTCGGATTTTATCAGACGGTACACTAACCTGTCGAAACAGCTGAAAATTTTCCACTGAGAAGCTGCTTCGCAACGATCCAAAAATACTTTAATTTTGGGAACAGTGACCTTGAAATTTTTATCTTTTTTGTAGTGAATTTTAATAATTTCAATATGTCGCTGAAACGTATATCATTCCATTTTCATTAATGGTATAAGATTTACTTGTCGTCTGCCAAGTACTTACAGGCTGAGTCTTGATAACTGTTAAAATGGCGGTATTTTGAAAATGAAATGTCTTATTGGAAGACCCTTTATTTTAAATGTGAAAAGATTGTCATTACATCGCATTTATGAATAAAATTCAATTGGTGAAAGCTTGACTTCTTGAAAAATTTATCTCAACAAGAGCTGACATAAACTGGATTCCAAGCGGTTCTTACTTAACTCTGTCGAGTTTTATTAAATCTAAGGCTTACGCCAGCAAACTGACTTGCTTGGCTTTAAAAAAAATATTCGTTATTTTTAAGTAATTAGTTCTTACATTGAATACATAGAAAAAACTTTCTTCTCAGACAGCCTGTATTAAGGGCACCACTCACAGTCTATACATTCAGCCCCAGTTCATACGTGAAGCTTTGTAATTTATTAATTGTTTCATGAAATGTTGCAAGAAAATTTAGCACCATTTAAATCTTTTTGATGTGTAAACATCTATACGCTAGGGGGTAAAAATGTTTTGACTTTGATTTCTTTGCTGAGAATTCTTTGCATTGTCAAATCGGTGTGAGCTATGCATGAGTGTATTAGTGTTTGAAAAAAGCAATACCAAGCAGAGAAACAAGTCGACCGGCTCGAAGCCGGCGGTGCGCCGCAGCCGGTTACTATTCTGTATATTTCCGTACACCAATGGTGAAAATGAACCGTAAGAGCTACGGACTTGAAATTTGGACACAATATGTAGACATTTGGCCACTACAACAACAAATACATGAGAGTTAAAAACTAAAGGGTGTTCCAAAACGAGCAACGAAAAATGTTAAAATCCCATGTAATATACATACAATTGTATGTACATATATACACTTGAAATTTTAAAAATTAGTGTATTTTTATACAGACTACAACAATTAACACTAAATTTAAAAAATTTAAATCAATGGGTGTTCCATCAGTTAATGCAATTTTGACTTTGTAATTTTGACAACTTGCTGTATCTTGGAAACCGTAGGAGCGAAACTCTTGAAATTTTCAAAAACGGTAAAACTAAAAAATCAAAAAAATATAAAATCGCCAAGTATACAAAAATCGCCAAAACGGAAAAAAGCACCAAATTAAAAAAATCTCTAGGACTAAAATATGTAAATCGCGAAAAACCGGAAAAATCGCCAAAATTAAAAAAATCCTTAAACAAAAAAATCGCCAATATGAAAAAATCGCCTAAATAAAAAAATCGCCAAAATGAAAAAACCCCTAAAAAACATAAAAAATCGCCAAAATGAAAAAATCGCCAAAATGAAAAAAATTGCGAAAATTAAAAAAACCCAAAAAGAGAAAAAAAAACGCCAAAAAGAGAAAAAAGCGATAAAACTGAAAAAAAATCGTTTAAACTGAAAAAACTTAAAAAAGGGAGAAGGCTAAATCGAAAAAAAAATGATCAAAACCGAATGTGCGCGATTCAAAGTCGTACTTTACTTAATTTATTTTAATTGCAATGCGTACACAACAACAAGAACAGCAACAACTTAACGATGTACAACAGGAATTAAAAATTAAAAAGTAAAAGTAAAGGCATTTACCATAGATGAGCACTGCAGTACCACTAAAGTTTCAGTAAAAACAATAAAAAATGTTTAACAAGTAAATTTTTACTGATTACTAAAATTTTTTTCTACAATTTTTATAAATTGCCTAAATGATTTGTTATATGATGAGGTGTATTGAATTTTTAGTAATCAGTAATGCCCGTATTCATAATGAAATTCTACCAAGTGGCTAAATGTTTTTCATACAAAAGTTTCAAAATTTGAATGAAAAAACTTTGCCACTTGCTACGGCCCTACGATTTTACTAGTAATGCAAATTAAATTTCATTAGCAGTAAAAATTTACTGAATTTTTTAGTAATCAGTAAATTTACTGCTTACTGCAATTTTGAATGCAGTACATATACATATACTGCAGTGTGCCTGCCCATTTACTAACCAAATAAGTTTAATAAAACAAACAAAAACCAACAAATTCCTATGTATTTACAATATTGAAAGTTTTTATACTTTTAATTAATTAATTTAAAAAAAGATACTAAAAGCATAAGTACTTCCAACTTAAAAAAAAAATTTCATTACTAGATGTTTACACATCTCCTCTGTGAACGCACTCACATTGCTTTTTTTTACCCGCTTTGTGGGTATAATTATACACAGAAAATTTTGATTTGGAAATCTATGAAAACAAGGTTAGTTTAAAATTTTTCGGTAAATGATTTTATTTCTTATGTGTTTCATGTTAATCTGACGTGATTTACAGTAATCTTCAACGAAAATTTTTCCTTTTGAAATAACTTTATTTCATGTTGATTTGTAACTCCAGTACTGTTAAATTAAAATGCAGAATCATGTTGAATCAAAGTTATTTCAGGTGGAAACAACATGGAAGCTATTTCACCTTGAAACAATATGAATTCATTCTTAGTCATTTTATTTTGGTTGGCTTCCCCGACCAAGATTTTGAGGTCGAACTCATAGCGTGGTAATCAATGTTCTTACCGCTGCAGCCACACTCACGCTCACGTCTTTTCACGCGTGAAAATGTTTGACTTATATTAATTATGCACTCGTTATTAATTAATTTTTTTTTAATTTTCAAAAATTATAAAATTTTATCATCACAGTCATTCGTTATTTGAAATCATACACAAAACACTTGATAAAGTGACAGTGAATTAATATTGTCGAAAACGTATAAAAAGTGCTGTTTGTTTGTTATTATTTTGATATCAAAGAAAAAAATTTCCCTCGCCCTCACGCCTTCTCACGCGCCATTATTTTAATTTTGTTTATATATCAAGAACTAAAAATTTTTATTGTGAAAATCGTTTTTTGAAATCACACACATTTGATAAGATGACAGACAGTAAATCAAAATTATGGAAAATTTTTAAACATAATCCTTTTTTTTTGTTATTCTTTTTATATTAAAGCAAACAAAAAATATTTTCGAATCACGCTCACTAATTTTTGCGCGTGAACATTTTTAAAAATTTGGTTGAAGCATATTTTGATTTTAAAAAAAATGTACCTTAAAATGGATTAAAAAAAATTGATTTTCAATTTCTTAATTCTCTCTTAACGTCCTTAAAGTTTTGATTGCTTAATGTTACGAAGAAAAATTTTTTATCACTCACACTCACGTTTTCTGACGCGTGACAACATTTTTTTTCATATTTCAAAAACTATAAATTTTTACTAAAACCTCTACTACACTCAATCATTATTTGAAATTCTCACACAAAACACCTGTGCCCCGTTTCTGTAACTTGTGCGAAGTTCTCGCATCGAGGAAAATTTAATTATTATATTGGTTGTCCTATTTTACACAATATTGATTACTCACATAAAAAATATCAACAAACACAGTTTTTTTCTTACTCACCCTGTGTTTCGCAAGATGATAAAAATTTTTTCGACTCGAAAAGCTCTCACGTTCGTTACAGAAACGAGGCACTGGTAAAGTGACAGTAAATAGCAAAACTTGAAAAAATTTTAAAAAGTGTTTTTTTCTTTGTTATTCTTTTTATATCAAACCAACAAAAATATTTTTTCACTCACGCTCACGCGTGATAATTTTTAAACACTTACAGCCGTATTCATAAAAATTTTAAACCGCGTTTCAAATATTGTTTAAGCAAAATTCGCTAAAATTGTATTCATAATAGAATTTTAGCTTAAAAAACGGGTTTTAATAAACCTTGCGTAAATCAGCAAATTTTAAAATTGACTGCCCCCATGTTTAAACAAATTTTAAGGTGACGTTGTTGTAATTTTGCTTCGTTTTTGTTTACATTTTGAACTTTACCTGTATGTACATATGTGTGTATGTATGTATGTACTTATGTATGCATGTATGTATGCATATGCCAGTGTTATTTAGAAGAAAACAATGTAATTTTTTTTTATAGAAACTATTGCCGAAATAACAAATATACTCCAAAGAATATTTAAAAGAAAAGGAGCGATCCAGTTTCCATTCCCAGTCATTGTTTTCTCATTTTATGTGTTAACAAAAATAGTATAATTGTAGAAAATTAACTAGTGATGTATAAACACTCAAAACAAACAAAATAAAGCTCGTTATTCTAGTGCTTCTTTATCTGCAATAAAATAAATAATATAAAAAGCACTTTTAACAAAGATTTGTTTTGTTGTGAGCTTTTTTTATTATTTTATTAAATACAAGTTGGAACATATCTTTTATTTTATAGAAACAATATTTCTCTGAAAACCGACAAATAAACAAAATAGACACGAGTACTTTGTGAGTTAACAATCGTTGTTTTGCAGAACTAATATGCAAGTGACAAATAAAGAATACAGTGTTGCCACGATATTTTAAAAAAATTTAGTTAATTGATTTTTAGTTAAAAAACTGATTATGAATACCAATATTTAAAAAACGTTATTTAGCCTTAAAACGTTTTTTAACTAATATGAATTTTAGACCTCAATCAACTTTTTTTTATGAATACGGCTGTGAATTTTTAATCCTTTTAAATGTGGTTGAATCATGGATTCAAATGATGACAGAATGGTTCCATTTACGGAAACATTCATGATTTACATTTCATCACTTCAATAATAAAGAATTTATTCAGATCTAAGAAATGCTTAAGCATGAATTCACTTTTTATAGTGATTAAGAAGGCGCAAAAATTAAAAGGGCTTTGAACTGTATATTTATTGTTTGCTGGGATATAATTTATATTTGAAATATAGCTCACTTGGGTCCATCAGCAGTTTCCATTGCAATTATGTATTATATTTAATTTGTTGCCTAAAGTTTAATTGCAACGAAAGTTCCAGACAATTTTTGTATTTGCTTTAGTAAGACCTTTTAAGGTAAAATTAAAATTGCCAGGCAATGAAGAGTTAAAAAAAAAATATTTTTTTAAATTATTTATTTAAACTTTTTCACAAAAGTAACGCAAATCTGCATTTATTATAATTATAAGCAAAAACTATTTTGAAAGACTCATATAGGAATGCAGGGTTTTTGTTTTACAAATCTTAATTTTAATTCCTACAAAAAAAAAAAGTTTTCTTTTCTCAAAACCAAAATGTCATAAAACAAAATGGCAAGAGAGCTTATTTGCGTTACTAATTTCATTTAAACAATTAACTTTAATCCAAACAGTAACTCTCTGCAATTCCGCAGTTCCAGGCCGGGCAGACCGCCAAAGCGTGGACCAGTGGGCTTATCCTTGCCACCCACCCATCTCAGCCAGCATCCACAATTGAAAAAGCACCGACTGGACAATGGCGATTATCCTTATGAAAATGGTCATATAACTGGTAAGTTGCAAGCAAAAATATCTTTAGAAATTAAAAAATATCACTGCCAATAAAAAAAAAAATAAAAAAAATAATGCCTGATCATTTAAAATTCAACACTTTTTCCTCAACAAAAAAAGTAAAAAAAGAAGCCGCTCTGGTTTTTTTCATATACAAAAAAAATTCATTTTAATAAAAATAACGAAAAAAAAATCCAAAACGCCAGCCGCCAAATAGCCACAATGATTTAGCAATTTTCTCTTTTTACATTTTAAAGATCTTGAAAGTGTGTTAAAAGATTTATTTTTGTGTTTTATGACTTCTCAAGAATTCCAAGAGAGATCAAGAAAAGAAATTTATAAATAATCTTGTAATTTGTAAATCAATAAAAATAAAATATACAAAAACCAATTTCAACAAATCATTGAACACATTAGTGCTAAAGAACAAAAAATTATTTTCGATCAAGCAATGTATAAAAGTGGGCGTGGCTGAAGTGTCTAAAAAAATGATGTTGAATTTAGCAGCATTGCATACTTGCATACGTGTAAAAATAAAAGAAAAGAAATCAATCCATTAAGTATTGAAATATCTTTCACATCGTCTGCATTTGTAATAATTTTAAATACATATTTAACAAAAGTCCACTATGTGATGTAAATCGATTTTTAAAATAGGATTGAAAGGACCGAAAGGAAAGGAAAGGAAAGGAAAGGAATTTTAGGCAAATGTTTCTACAAAAGTTTAAATTCAAGTGGCAAATTTCTTTGCTAATAAAATTAAGTAAATTTAAATGATTAAATAAAAATCTTTTAGAATGAAATAGTTTTTATTAATTAATGTAATTTTCTAAAGAAGAGAAAAAAGTTAAACTAGACATTTTAGCTGGAGGATATACCGGCATTTTTCTGTGCCGCCACACAATTCATCTCAGCATCCATGTCTGTCTACCTGGGCAGCTTTTTAACGTGAATTTTTAATGAAATGGAATATGAAAAATCATTTAATTGTGTATTAATTATTGCTTTACAATTGGTAAATACATTTGTAAGTATAACTATTAATTTTCTGTTTTTAATTTAAATTTTTTTGTTCAACTTTGCGCGAAGTATGTTTAACTATTCTTGCTATTCTTTAACGATCATCATCACACTCATATCTCATAATCCATTTCATTAAAACTTTATATTTAAAAGCCTCTGTGGCTGAGCAATGCTATCCTGTCAGCCCAGAGGTCGTGAGTTCTATTCTCCCCATAGACCCGGGTGTTTTCCGCAGTAGATAGACAATGGGTGCTGATAAAGTGTGTGGTGGCACAGAAAAATGTCTACATGTCCTCCAATTGAAGTCTAGTTTACTTTTTCTTCACTTATTTATAGTACTACTTTATTTTTTGTCAGTCAAAATAAGTGAAAATATAGTTGTTTTTACAGTTTTTGGTAGTAAATTTATGTAAGTTAAAACAATTGAAAAATACATTCGTTTTTACTGCTTTGGTGAGTTGTTTTCTGGTTGTTAAAAAAAATGAAAAAACAGTAGTTTTAAATGATATGTAGGTTGTTTTTTTGTAATTTAAAATAAAAGAAAAAACATTTGTTTTTACTGAAATTGTATGTTAAAAAATTAACATTCAAAAATAAATGAAAAAATCGTTCGATTCAAATGAAATGTTAGTAATCCGGGTTTTAACTGAAAATACTATTGTTCTAAATGATCTTTCATTTGAATTTACCTACATAATATTTTGAGTGTAGGTTTAAGTAAATCACTTCAAGGTATTTCCATCGAGCTTGTGAGTGATTTGTTGTTCGAATTTTCGTATTCAATTTATGCATGTACTTTATAAAGTGGCGCAGCAGCTGTAAAGTGAATTTTATCCACATGAAGTTGACATTTAAAATCAATGAAATATACCTTAATGTAATTTCTTCGAAATTATCAGTCACTACTGATGGATGTCCCACTGATGGAGCTTGTAATTTTGAAAGCAACGCAGGGTTGCATAGATAAGTCCAGTTCAAAAAGTAGTGTTTTCGAAATTATTTAAAATAAATCAAATACTTTGAGGTGATACATCCATATGCAAAATGTGTTATTAAAAATATTAAAATGAAACTTTTAATATGTATTTAAAAAAAATTGGTATCAGAAACGCAATTAATTAAAAAGTTATACGCAATTTAAATTAAAATTTTGAAAAAATTGGATTTTTGGCGTTTTTTGTAGAAACAAGTAATTAAGTCAAAAGTTTTTTTTCAGAAATAAGTGAGTTAATAATTTTGTTTTTATAAAAATTTTTTGCAATTGATATATTAACAATTGTTCAAAAGGCAATACTCTAAGAAATATTACAAAGAAATTTTTTGTTCAAAATTTTTGCTATAAAAGGAACCAGATTGTTTCGAAATAGACCTAATTTTTTTTATAAATATGAAATTTAGGGCCTTTTTTTTCTCAAACTCCAAAAATTTAGCATGCCACCTTAAGGCACTATATGTTTTTAAATATTTTCAAAAATATTATATGTGCCCGGCGAAAAAAAAAGAAGAATACAACAAAAATACTGAAAATTCCAATTTTTGGGATTTTTCAAAACATTTTTTGGGAATAGCCGGGAACTAGAAAGCAAATTATATTTGTTTTAATTGCCTCCTTTTGCACTTAAGAGAAAATTTTCAGTCGAAAATATTGATAACTGCGATAAATGTGTAAGACCTCTCTCCCTCTGTGTTCTCGGAAAATTTTTCATGCGCTATTCACACTATGCCTTTTTAGCCTGCCTTGTATTGACAATTTTCTTTTGAAACCCCTGCGAAAAGTCACACACATTTACATTAATGGTGTTTTCTTTTCTAAAAGAAAAGTGTAACATATATGTTACATGTGATTTGGCAACATTTTTAAATGCTCACCTGATTTTTAAGCAGTGTTGCATATTTTACGTTTACAAAAGAACAATTTTCCAACAAATTTCGGCATAAAACATCGTGAACTAGAAAATGATTTATTTTTTTCACAGACAATAACAAAAACAGCTGCTGCACTCATGCAACTTTAATGAAAATGAGTGTTGAACATGTAGCATTTTTCTTCTTTTTAAGGGTAACATCATGGGAAAAGAACGTGTTAAATTTTTAAAATAATACATACTTTTTAGAAAAAAGAACACAAAGAAATGTAAAAGGCAACATAAATGCAGCACATTGCTCAGAAAAGAAAACGCCATAAGCCTTTTTTATTCATGCCTTTTTGGCATTTATATACACGTTTAATGCTGAGAATACGAAAGAGGTAAGGAGAAATGTCATAAATCCCCTCGAATTTTCATTTCGTGCCTTTTGTTCTACACCGCAAGCTTCTCACCCCCTCTCACCAGTAAAAACTAAAAAAGCCTGCATGCACAAGCAAACAGAAAAGGCACAATGTAAATTGCGTGTAAGCAGGTACATGTAATTATAAAACACTGTGCGAAGGCAACATAATCAGCAGCTAATGTTCTATGGTGCCACTTTAAAATATTTCATTGAAAATGTACTTACAAAAAATAATTAATTTTTAAGCTATTGCACAGCTTTTATCGCAGACTTTGAGCGTGTCGACAGAATCAAGGAATTCCGTAATAAAAATAAAAACTTAAGACTATTTTTATTTGAATCGCCCAGTGTATGTTAGCCCCTAAAGTATGCTATTGATTTCATTAACATACAATATTGCTAGAACAGATTTTTACATGTAGGAAAACACAATGTGGCTTACTTAAGAGCAATTGTGGTTGACAAAAAATGATAAACACAAACAGACAATTCGTATACATATTTATTTTAAAAAATATATTTGCATAAGTTGATAAAAAATTGCTAAGCAATAGCTTTACCGCGTGAGTCCCCAAGTGCCACACGTATTTTTTTCTTTCTATAATTTTAAGACGTTCTTTGTGTTAAATAATATCCAATAGTTTTATTTCAATTAATTCACATTTTGTCCTACATCTGCCCACTGTCGCTTAAGAAAATTTAAACTAGCCTAAGGCTGGGGTGAGGCAATAAAGGGCAATAATCGCTGAGCAGCAAAGCGGCGAGCGGCAAAAATATTAAACATACCGGCGGCGGAGCGGTATTTTCGAGAAGCATATCGGCGAAGCTCAAAAATAGTATTTTTTTTATTCCAAGCTACGCTGCTTAAAAATCGTTATATGTATGTACAATTTCAGAAATGTCTTAAGAACTGCCGCTTGTAAATGCCTCTCAATCATAAGCCACTGGCCACTCCAATACGCCACTCTACCACCTGCTGCTAGTCGCTTTGCCGCTCATGACCTTGGCGTACGATAATGAAAAAAGTGCTCAATTAGCCGTGTAGCTGTGATGGCGTTATAATAAAAGTGTGTATTCCATTTTTGACAATTTGTGGTCGGTAGCCAGCTGTGGTCAATGTGTTTAATGCTGCAGTCTGCATCGTGTTTTTTCTAAGCTGCATATATAATTAGTGTAGGATATTTTAATGCCATATAATTTGTTGTTGTGGTATTGTAGAATTTAGCATATATACTAGATTTGCTACATCTGCAACATTTGCACCAAAAAACAAATGTTTTCAAAACGGCTTTAAAAATATTGCATATTATTTAAGCTTTAATCTAACAAACTTAATTATATCACATTTATGGAAAGTAATTTAAAAGTATTTGAAAGAGATGACCAAGCCACACGCAAACTGACCCACAATTTTTACATTGTTGCTTAAAGGTTAAGTGTTATGGAACAGTTTTTAACCCGCTGGCCAAATATTTAACAAATCATTATGCACTCAGTTAAAGCCAGTAACATATAAATTAGAACTGAAAATTCACAAGCATTTCTGCTATACCAATAATCATAAGAAATTAAAAAAAAAAAGAAAATGAAATTATATCAAACTACAATGCCACCATTATCAAGTCAGACAGACAATCATACAAATCATACACGCAGGCATACATAAATAAATACACTCAAACACACATTCATATGCATTCATTCATTCATTGATTCAAGCCGTAATGGTGGATGGACTCTCTGCAATATTTCTTAAACATGAAATATAACCATAATTCGGGGTTTTGAATCACAAAACGTTGCATCCATATGAAATGCAATACAGTTTTAAATGTTATTTCTTTTGCTTTGGAGTAAAAGCAAAAACAAAAAAAAATAAGAAATATTGTAAGAAAAGTTGTTAAAACCTTAGAGTTGTAAAGAAATCGTGTTCAAATTTGCAAAGACAAGCAGAGAAAAATTATGAAGAAAAAGAAAGAATACGAGTATGAAATAATGAAATGTGCAACAATTTGATTTGTTTTGTATTGTTGTTTACGACAATTGTAGGTTATCGTTGCAAATAACTTGTGTAACTTGCAACCATCAACCATCATCATCATCGGCAACAATTGAAATTGTCTGGCTGGGATTGCAGCGCTTCAAAAAAAAAATATATATATACATTTGTACGAATACAATTCCAAGATTTTGAAACTTGTTTCTTTACGATTTCAAATTTTTTTATTCCAATGATTTTTATGCGATTTCGCTTATTGCACATGAAAAATAGGAAGTTTTAAGTTTGATGATTGTATTGCTATTTGTAATGTATTGTGAGGCAGTTTGAGAAGAATTTATTTGCGTGGAATTATTTTGAAATAATGGCAAACAATCGATGATTATTCTAAGGCCTAAAATTAAAATCTTGTTGGCCTTTTAAAGGCTTTTATGCGTTCAACTAACTAAGGGAGCGTTGGCTGAAAGATGACTTGTAACCAGCGTTGCCACGACCAAAAAAATTTTGTAACCAAAATACAAAAAAAAGTAACCAAATGCATAAAAAAGTAACCAAAATTTGTATATATTTATAATACTGTTTTATTTGTACTTCAGTTGAAAAATATACGTACATATATTAATATGTATTATTACAAAATCATATATAGGTAATATAAATGGACCATTACATTTAAATTTTTACTTCAGTTTTATAAGTATATCTTATTATAATTAATAACAAAAATTATAAATTTTAAAAACCCCCGACTTTTTTCAGAAAAAAAGATGTTATATCTTCTAAATGGCTGGACCGATTATCTTCAAACATAGCTAAGAACCCTCTCGATCAAGTCATCTTTCAAACAGAAAAAAAATAAATGAAAATCGGTCCAGCCGTTTGGCCTGTACGTGGACACGGACAGACACACAGATACACACTACAAACTTATAACACCCCTTTTTTAGTCGGGGGTTAAAAATCAATAAAATCAATTTTGTAACAAAAATACTTCAGGTAATATTATTAGAAATTCCAAACCAAAAATATTTTTAGTAACAAAAAAATAATATGTACTTTAATTACATACATTCGTTATCAAAACACAAGACTGTATAGACAAAGTATTAAATTTGTTAAAAACATTTTTCGTTCAATCCATTTGTATGTTCCCTGCTTGTTACGCTCTCAAACTTGTTGCTCAGTTAGCCGACTGTAATGTAACGTAATTGCAACAGTAAGAAACAGCTGATCGATTTTGTTATGTGAAAAGTAATGAAAATGGTTATAGAGAAGGAAGGAAGGAAGGAAGGTAACCTACTTTTCATATAAAAATATCAATCAGCTGTTTTCTACGTTACAGTTACATTACATTACAGTCGGCTAACTGAACCTTTGAATATAAAAACAATTTTCTTTTAACTTCTTACATACAGTCCAATTATGAATAGGATAAGAAAAACTTTATAAAATTTACAATTTCCTTTGTACACACAGTCCTTCGGAATTTAATCAATTTGCATCTGCACCTGGCTCAGTTTTCACTCCACTTTCTCAGCACAATGTTATTACGCATGCCTGTGAATGGTTAGTGTTAGTGGTTTATATAATTTTTATTTAAGCATAAACAAATATTTATATTAACACACAATCTTGTTGGCAATAAAAACATAAAATTTTTATTAAACATCTATTGATCAACTCTTGCGTTAGTGCAAAAAATATGTAAACATTAAACAGCTGATGAAGATTTTACTCTCTCCCGTATTTTGTTATTCCCCGCCTGTTTTGAATAGGAGGATTATTCCCCGGAAACAAATGGTAAGGAAGGGAGAAAACTCCACGGGAATATTCATCATTGCTCTGATAGTGTTTGACGTTTAAAGATTTTGCAACCATGGATGCATCTGATTTTTGAAACCAGGCTTGTTATGTTCAGAGACAGACATGTATTTATTTTAAACGCTATGTTGATTAACCAGTGTTGTATTTAAAACGCATTAAAAACGCTTAAATTGTGATCTTTTATCAAGATAATTAGTTATGTGCAAATTTAACATACCACATATGTACATATGTATATGTATAAAAAATTGTTATTTTTGTGTTGAAAAAAAGTAACCAAAATGGAAAAAAGTACACAAGTACCTACACATTGAAAAAAAAGTAACCAATTTTGGTTACAAGTAACCGAAACGGCAACGCTGGTTGTAACTGAATGCTACACATATAATTATGAATGTATGTGTCTATATATTTTTTTGGCGGTACTGGCCCTATAAAGTCTTCCCTAGCACCACACTGCGACGGTTTTTTAGCATTTCATTAGGGCAACCTTGTCAAAGCCATATGCACAATATGCAAGCATTTACATGTACCACTCAGCTAAAGGACAAATCGTTTTTGGATACGCAAATAATGAATACACGCAAAACATGATTTCTTTTGTTTCTTCTAATCTAAAAATAACTTTGTTGAGTAAAAAAAAACAAGCCACGACGTTTTTCGGCTTCTTGTCCGAATGCACACGTATACAACACCAACAATAAAAATAAACAACAACATCAGCACATGACCAGGTTTAGTCAATCAACAAGCAAGGAAAACACTAACACAAATAAATGACATTAAAATGATATTTTAAAATGCGCGGAATTGATAAATACAATATTCAAGTTAATGACAAATATTATTGAAACTAAAATTTTATTCAATAACATGGTTTTATTGAAAATAATTCTTGCCTATTTTTTTCTGTGCAAAAGAGCTTTGTGCTTTCACACCTACGAGACCACAACGGCCAATCAGATTTCAGCGACAACAATGCTTGCTGCTAACTTTGCAAAAAAAATAAATAAAAAATGATGAACAAATTGTAATAGCTTTCAAATGAAAATGTCAGAGTGTGTGTGCTTGCATTAGGGCGAATAGTCGTATACGTCTCATTCTTACGTCCTCCTATAAAATTCTACTTAAATAGATTTCACA
Source organism: Tachina grossa (assembly GCA_949987645.1). Lineage (NCBI taxonomy): Eukaryota > Metazoa > Arthropoda > Insecta > Diptera > Tachinidae > Tachina > Tachina grossa. The sequence continues at coordinate 37,481,449 of OX465275.1, forward strand.
CAGATTCCAGTCCTCTGCCTGGATTAACATAAGATTCACTATATTGTCGGATGATACGGTTTTCCCAAGATTAACTCATCCATCCAATTTACGCATTCAATAACTTCAAACTGTAAAGATATTTGTTGCAATTTCCATGACCTATCATAAGCTGGAGTTAAGAAATATTACCGCCTTCCATGTCGTCTCTCTCGGTTTTTTTTTACAGGATCAATAATTTTCTCTTTTTATATACATAAAATATATAAATACATAGTACATACATACATACATACATATATACCAGAGCTGTAAAAGAATGATTCTTTTTCGAATGAATCTGTGAATCATTCAGCCAATGAGTTATCACTTTTTTAATGCATTCATTTTGCCCAAAATATGAATTGAATTAATATATAAATGCATTCATAATGAATTAAAAACTTTTAAATGAATTCATTTCACGAAAGAAATGAATTGAGTTAAACTTTATTTAATTCATCTTGACTTGAATTTTTTAAATGATTTTTTTTTATTTGAGCCAACATAAATAATTGATTTAAAATTTCAATACATTCATTAATAATATAATGGAAATAAATTTTAATTAATTTCTTTATTCACCATTTCCATTTTCATCTCTTTATTTCGAATGAATTGTTCCTCAAACGCTATTCTGCGATTTTGTAACGAAGCTACTCAATTTATTTTTTAAGCAATAATATGTAAAAAAAATCGATCTAGATAGGTCTTGTGTTATATGAATAAAAAATATCTGTCAAAACGATTGAATAAAATAAATTAAATAGAAGCTTCTACAAAGGAATCGGTTGATTAATTTGATTTAGTTTTGAAATACAAAAGTGAAAAGTGTGCATAATGTCGCAAAATTTATTCCACAAAAACGAATTTGATAAAACCGATATTTTTTTTTATAAATCTGGACGAAAACATTTGTATATGAACTTGTAAATGACGATGGGTTATCCAGTTCTATAAACTGTAAATCAGAATTAGCACAAACGGATGAGGTTGAGCTGGCGGATATCACATCACCTGACGTCGGCAAATATCGAACGCGGTCGCGGTTGTTTGAGAAATATTTTACTATCATGGAAGCGGTTACTTTTTATTAGGGGTAAGAAATAATTGCCTAAAATAGGTAAGACATCTTTACATAAATGCAGGTGTCTGTATTCCTACAGCAAGAGTATCCAGAAAAGAAAACTAAACCAAAAAGGGAAAATATATCAGTGAAATTCCCTTATTGAGACAAAGTGTTGACTGGAACAGCATATGCAACATTGAATTTTCTTCGATACAATGAATACGAAGAGCTGAAACAAGAAACAAGAATAACTCTAACAAAACAAGCGACTCTTTAAAACTGTTATTTGTTTTACTAAACTGAGCGACAGATTAACTTTTATTCAATTTGTTTTTGATTGGCGGTTTCGAATTTTTTGGAAAGCAATATCATAAATGAAAGTCTAAGGGCCAATTTCACCAACTTATTTAAATATCAATTCATATTTAAAAATAATTTTTCCATAAAAAAATTAATCAAAATCAACATTTAAATATGAATTGATATTTAAATAGAGTTAGTGAAATTGGCCCTTAGTCAAATGCATATTTATTATTACTAGATATACCAAACGGACGACACAATCGCCCGTATTCTAGAATCAAAATGTAAATAACGTCTTATAAAATTCATTAAAACACAGCCACACACATACTTACATACATATGCAAGCATAATTAAATAATACATGAAATTAAAAAAACACAAACAAAATCCCTTCAACCAGGGTGACCGATGACATTTTTCAAAAAGTGGCAGTAAATAGGGGATTTATCAAAAATTAATTTAGCAAAATTAAAAAAAAGCGAGAAAACTGCACTAAAGTTTTTATTTTTAATGTATTTTTTTATAACTCACCCTAAATAAAGGGGGTCGAAAAGTGGCAAGACAGTTGAAAAAGGGGAAACGCAGTCGAAAAAGTGGCAAATTGCCACTTTAGTCGGTCAAACGGTCACGCTGCCTTCAACCAACCTAATTCAATTTATTCAACTCTCTTCCTTTAAGTATTATGGCTTTAATACAACAACAAATAAGAGAAAAAAATTGTTACATCAAGAGAAATACTACAAACACACACACACTCATGTTTTGTTTCTTTTTTACTTTTAAGCTAATAAATGCGTGTGCAATATGTGTGCATGTAGTAGTAGCAACTTTAAACGCTTAAAGCTCCCAAAATACTAAACCGATTTCAATAAAATATAGATTCTGCACATCTGTATGGAAAATCCTTTAAAACCATATAAATCTATTTAAAATTGGTGCAGCGGTACCAGCGTAAAAGGGTTTACAAAAAACATGTTCGCCTATTAATTATATAGATTTCTTGAAATTTTTTTACATAGTCCATAATGCCAATTATTTGGTTTCTTAAAACTTCAAACCCTTTCTTGATTTATGATCTTTATCATAATTAAAAAAGTGAATGAAAAATGACTTTCAATTACTTTCCTTTAGATTTTCAATAAATTCATTCAAATTTTAATTCAATTCTTTTTTGTGGATATTTTTATCTAATTTTTCGACCTTTTTTTATGTTTTAAATTAAACTATTTTCTTAAGCTTTCGGTCAGTTTATATTTTGAGTTTATTATCTTCAATATTTCGTTAACCTTCGGTTAACTTCTTCAGGATATATATTTTTTGGTTTTTTATGATATCTAATTTTTTCTTTTTCCTTTCATTATTTATTATTTGAAAGGAAAAAGAAAAAATTAGATATCATAAAAAACCAAAAAATATATATCCTGTAGAAGTTAACCGAAGGTTAACGAATTATTGAAGATAATAAACTCAAAATATAAACTGACCGAAAGCTCAAGAAAATAGTTTAATTTTTTTGTGGATAGCGTGAATGTATTCAATAAGTTTTTTTAATGATGAATTCATTCCAACTTTAATGCAATTCATATTTTTAGCAATACGAATGCAATCAAGAATTTTTAATTCTATTAGAAATGCATTCCAATTTGAATTCATCGTGAATTGAAAATCAAATATGAATCATTCATTTACAGCTCTGATATATACATACATACATAATATTTACATACATAAATAATATTTAACAATTATTTAGAACTTAAACTTGCAAACTAACACAAATTGAAAATGTTTAAAATGCAACTTTTACAACTTTATTCTCTTCATTGCTTTTTTTTTTTTTTGTTGTCCTTAAACTATAGATAAATATAATTTTCATTAAAACTAGTCAACCATATTTTTGTGGTTTTCCACTAACGACCCCTGTGAAATCCAAACGGGCAACGGATGCGAAACTACACAATTGTACTCGGTGACGTATTAAGTGATAGAGACACGCATATTCCAAGCGCACAAGATAAATTGTTTTTATATAAAAATTAAGAAAAAAAAAAAACTTAAAATAACCCTGAATTTAACAGAAATGTCAACAAATTTATTCTTGGGGTTATTATTTCATTTTTTTTGTTGTTTGTTTTTTTTTGCAATTTCACAACTACAACAACAACAACAAAATATATGACAAACATTTGTGAATGTGTGTGCGTGTGCAACTACACTCACATGCAAATATTTGTAATGGCTAACAAAAATTGGCCATAATAATATGGCTAAAATGAATAGCACAAAAAAAAAATACAAAATAACCAGACATGTATTAGACTAAAAATTAAATTGTTTAGCAAAAAAAAAAAAAAAAATAAACAGAATATGAAATACATGCATGCACCTAAGTAAATATGTATGTATGTATCGTATGTACTCACAGACATAAATATATATGTATGTAAACATATAAAATTATTTTTTTTATAGTTTTGCCACAAATAAAACAGGTGGGAACTTTGAGCTTTTATTCTTCTGTTCACAAAGAACTTTAGTTTATTGTTTGGCAGTCAGTTTAATTAATATTTTTTTTTAATTCGTCATAATTAAATCTTTTTAACCTTTAATTGGGCGTTTCATTTCGATTTAATTTAATTTAATTTCATATCATTTAATATTATTTCGATTATTAATTAATTTAATATATTTTAATTTCATTCCATATCATTTCTAATTCTCTAAAATTCTATTTAATTTCTAACATCTAATTTCAATTTAATCATTAACTTTAATTTACTATTTTTCATTTCGTTTCTCTGTCAGTTAATTCCATTTCATTTTGTTTGCATTTCCTTAAATTCGTTCTTATTACATTTCTATTCATATTTATTTGCGTTTTATTTACTCCCAGATTACTCAACCCAGAGTGAAAAATCTGTATGAAAAGCAATCTTTTTTAGGGTTACGTACACAGAAAATTTTTTAGCCAAAATGCTTTCAATTAAATCAATTAATGCTGTTTCAAACAATTTTATAATTGTCCCAATCAAATTTTGTTGATTGAAAACAAAAAAGCTTAATGTTTGTAGGGATGTTACATAGAGAAAACAGATTCGTTGTGACAACCGAATTTGTTGCCAATTGAATTTTGGCGGTTGCAGCAACTATCATAGAATTCTGCTATAGCGACTGAAATTTTCTTGTAGTACCACTATATTTTAATTATAACTCTTAACCCAATAGTTGCAGCAACAGAAAAAATTGGTTGACAGTATGGAATTTGAAATAAATGTTATTCTTGCTACCGAAAATTTGGTTAATATAATTAAAACAATATCATAATTGGTACCTGTAAAAGAAAAATTGGGCTTCCTTGCTGAAATAAACAATAAACGCAAATAAAAATACACAATTTAAGAAATTTATTATTTGACATATTGTCATAAGTTTATTTTAATTGAAATTTATTTCCTAATGGCGAAGCATGTCTTTATACATTTTTTTAACCACACATTTTGAAAAGCCACAAACCTGTTATCTTATGCCCAGACTTTCAAAAACCATTTGAGAATTCAAAAATCATAATATCTTTGAAAGTCACAAAAGTTAATTTTTTAATTTGCTGCTATAAACTATGATAGTAAACACAACCTCTAGTTGCAGCAACTGATTGAAAGTTTTTATTTTAAGTTTACTATAGAACGACAATTTTTTAGTTGCTAATACCAAAAGTTGGTAGTAAAATTCGATTCGTAATATTTTATTCGGTTGGGTTAACCAATCAGTTAACTATTCATGACAAAAGCACACGCTCGGTTGATGCAATCAATTTAAGTATTGTCACAATCATATCTCTGTTACAATTATGCCCTTATGGCAATGAACATGGATTGTTTTTTGGATTAACAGAAAATTGATAGCGTGAACTGAAATATAGTTAATGCAAATGATATTTTATTGGACTAACCGTTTTCCAACCAATCTTTTTTCTGGGTGTAGCAAATATGCCAACATACAGACGAATATTAAACTTTTGTATGCATTATTAAAAATTCAACCAATTTTTTGATTGTTTGAATTAACTTTGTTAAATGAAAAAAAAAAAATATTTTAGTTTGTGTTTGTGCTTGTTCATGTTTTCATGGAAATGTGTCAGCCTGTTATTCTGGAAGTACCAAGTTCGAAGCATGACAGCACTGTAAGTTAAAATATAAAATAGCCCCCTTATGCAAAAACGATTATTAAACTTAAAGTTTGTTTAACAAACGAATTTTTTATGGCAAAACCGGTTTTAACACATGCTTTAACTTTAACAAACGTTTTTGCATAAGGCGGTTATTTTATATTTTATTAATAGTACAAATTAATTTAATTAATAGTACAAATTTCTAACTAAAATATTAATTAAAGTTGATTTTAAATTTTTTCTGTGTGTACATGAATCAAAGAAAATATATTTGCTTAATAAACAACCCATTGTAGAAGCCGTAGTTCGTACACTTGTATTCTTTGATTCATGGGTTCCGTATACACTAAAAGTGAAAAAGAGCGTTATCGTCTCCGCTACGATGTCCGCTTGTCCGTCACAGGATGTTTTCTAGAGAACCGTAAGAGCTACAGAAATGATATTTGCACAGAATATGTAAAACTTTGGCCGCTACAACATCAAATATATGACAGTTAAAAATTAAAACGAAAAATATTGCAAATATTGCAGACTACATACTTATACATATTAACACTGAAATTTAAAATATCAAAATAAACAAGTATTTATGTATACAAAAAAAAATCTAAAAACTCGACTGCGACCAACTCTGAACAATTAAATATCCTAAATGGTCATTCGAGATGAAAAATCATAAGAGAAACCTAAAAAGTGTTAGTTAGTTTTTTCGGTTTTTGGCGTTTTTTCAATTTGTCAATTATTTTCATTTTGGCGATTTTTTTTCATTTTGGCGATTTTTTTTCATTTGGGCGATTTTTTTAGTTTTAGCGCCTTTTTCGCGTTTTGGCGATTTTTTTTTTAATTTTGGCGATTTTTATTAATTTTGGCGATTTTTTTTAATTTTGGCGATTTTCTTTCATTTAGGCGATTTTTTTAGTTTTGGCGCTTTCCTCGCGTTTTTTTTGATATTTTTCGGTTTTTGGCGTTTTTTCAATTTGACGATTTTTTTTTCATTTTGGCGTTTTTTTTTCATTTTGGCAACTTTTTTCATTTTGGCGATTTTTTTTTTCATTTGGGCGCTTTTTTTAGTTTTGGCGATTTTTTTTCATTTTGTCGATTTTTTCGGTTTTGCCGATTTATTTTAGTGTTAGAAATTTTTAACTAATTTGGTGCTTTTTTTCGTTTAAGCGTTTTTTTTTTTGGTTTCTGGCGATTTTTTTTGGGTTGACGATTTTATAATTTTCGGATTTTTTAGTTTTACCGTTTTTGAAAATTTCAAGAGTTTGCCTCTTACGGTTTTCATTATATAGCAAGTTGTAAAAATTACATAGTTAAAATTGCATTAACTGATGGACCACCCTTTAATTTAATTTTTTTTAATTTTACTATTAATTGTTGTAGTTTATATAAAAATACACTAATTTTACAAATTTCAAGTGTCAATATACATATGTACATACAATTACATGGGATTTTAACATTTTTCGTTGCTCGTCTTGGAATACCCTTTAATTTTTAATTCTCATGTATTTGTTGTTATAGCGGCCAAAGTTCTACATACCCTGTCCAAATTTCAGGTCCGTAGCTCTTACGGTTCCTGAGAAAATAGGGGTCCTTTTCACCTTTGGTGTACGGAACCCTAAAAAAATATCTACGCCAAAACTAAAAATATCTCTAAAACTAAAATAAATGACAAAAAATCTAAAAAAAAATTGAAACACGAAAAAAGCGCCAATACTAGAAGAAATCCTGAGTCAAAATCGCTCTTTACTGAATTTATTTTAAAAGATTTCTACACAATTTTTCTAAACGTCTTCAATTTGTAATACAGAAAGGACGAATTGTAATTTAAGTTAGTCAATTGTAGTTCCAATAAAGCAATTTTAATTTAAAAATCTTCAATTATGGGCCAATCCCACGATGCTGACAACGTTCGACCTGTCGCTCATTTATGTATATTCAAAACAAAAACAAATTTTAATATTTTGTTGTTGTTTCAAATGTGAGTGTACGACAAGTCGAACGTTGTCGACATGGTAGTATTGGCCCTATAATTCGGATTTGTCAGGTGTAATTCAGAAAGCGGAAGTTTTAATGATAAAAGCGTAGAAGAGTAGAATGGCTGAGTTGTGTAAGGATGTCACGTCATTTCAATTTCATTTGCATTTTAGCAACCGAAAAACTTAAATATTTTACGTTTTTAATTCTAATATTCAATATTTTGCCTTTTTTCCAGTTGAAAATTGCAAATATGTTCAGGCTTAATTTTGTGCCAAACAGCAAAATGAAGATTAAAAAAAAATTGTGCTAAAAATAAAAAAAAACCTGTGCCCAGTTTCTGTGAATTGTGAAAAGAGAAAAATTAATTGATTATATTGGTTGTCCTATTTTCACAGGGTTACTCACTTACAAACGTATATAAACTTACAAAAAATACCAACAATTACAGTTTTTTCTTACTCTATGTTGCACAGGATGATAAAAATTTTTTCGACTCGCAAAGTTCTCACATTCCTTACAGAAACGAGGCACCGAACGCATAAAAAACAAAAGGAAAAGAAAAGCAAATGAAAGTACAGGGTATCCCTTAATAAATAATAAAATTTAAGCGATTAAAATTCGATGCAGCAGTTTAGCTATTTTAAAGAATGATACGACAGCATTAAAACAGATTGAATGAATTCTATGGTTTTATTTGTTTCTTTCACAGACATGAATCGTTTGGAAAAATCACCTTTATTAGCTAATGGCTATAATCCCCCGCCTATTAATCACATGGCATTTATGCAAATGAACCATCATCCTGGTTCGGCTCTAATGTCCCCCGGTATGCCTCCACATGGGCTTCATGGTCGTCCCGACAGCCAAATGCTAAAGGCAGCCGCTCAGAGTGGCATGTCGGCGGCGAATATGGACGCCTTGGCCAGATCGGGTATATGGGAGAATTGTCGAGCGGCCTATGAGGATATTGTTAAGCATTTGGAAAGGTGAGTTGAAAAGTTATATGACAAATGCAATAATATCCAATAAAAAATTAATTAATTAAATTAAATGCTCATCACTAATCCAACGTATAATATCAAAAATATCAAAATATTTGTACGCAATTTTTTTTTCCAAATATTTCAGTAAAATTTTAATTATTTTTTAAAAATTCATGGGATTCCCAATCAAGAACAGAATATAAATTAAATAGTTCTACTTGAATTAAGTCAAGCAATAAATATATTAATTGAATCAATCGAATGCCTAATTGAAAACTATAATTGGTGAACACTTTTGTTGATGTGAGATACTATATTTTCTTAATCTTTGATCATTTTTATTTGTTTTAGACTACGAGAAGAACGCACCGATGAGCGACAACAAATGGGTGGCGTTGTTGGCGGCGTTATTGGAGTTGAACAAAAACCACGTGATTTAAGTTCACATAACTGTAAGTAAAATAATTTCAGCATATTGACTTGTTTCATTTTATATGGTTTTATTTCATTAATTTTTTTATTTTTATTTCAACTTGATTGACTTTATTTTATTTTATTCTATTTTATTTAATTTTATTTATTTATTTTATTTCGTTTTATTTTATTTTAATTTATTTTATTTTATGTTACTTTAGTTTTTTATTTTATTTTATTTTATTTTATTTTATTTTATTTAATTTAATATTTTTTATTTTATTTAATTTTTTTTAATATTATTTTATTTTAGTTTATTTTATTATATTTTCTTATATTTTCTTATATTTTATTTTATTTTATTTTATTTTATTTCATTTTATTTTACATATTTTATTTTATTTTATTTTATTTAATTCTTTTTATTTTATTTAATTTTGTTTTATTTAGTTTAATTTCATTTTATTTTATTTTATTTTATTTTATTTTATTTTATTTTATTTAATTAAATTAATTCCATTTTATATTATTTTATTATATTTTATTTTATTTTATTTTATTATATTTTCTTATATTTTCTTATATTTTATTATATTTTATTTTATTTTATTTTATATTATATTTTATTTAATTTTATTTGATTTTATTTTATTATATTTTACGTATTTAATTTAATTTATTTTAATTTTATTTAATTTTTCTTTACTTTACTTGATTTTATTTTATTTTATTTTATTTTATTTTATTTTATTTTATTTTATTTCATTTTATTTTACATATTTTATTTTATTTTATTTTATTTTATTTAATTCTATTTATTTTATTTAATTTTGTTTTATTTAGTTTAATTTCATTTTATTTTACTTTAGTTTATTCTATTTAATTAAATTAATTCCATTTTATATTATTTTATTATATTATATTTTATTTTATTTTATTATATTTTCTTATATTTTATTATATTTTATTTTATTTTATTTTATTTTATTTTATTTTATTTGATTTTATTTTATTTTATTTTATTTTTTTTTTATTTTATTTAATTTTATTTTATTTTATTATATTTTCTTATATTTTCTTGTATTTTCTTATATTTTATTTTATTTTATTTTATTTTATTTTATTTTATTTTATTTTATTTTATTTTATTTTATTTTATTTTATTTATTTTATTTTATTTTATTTTATTGTATTGTATTGTATTGTATTGTATTGTATTGTATTGTATGGTATTTTATTTTATTTTATTTTATTTAATTTTTCTTTACTTTACTTGATTTTATTTTATTTCATTTATTTGAATTTATATTATTTTATTTTATTTTATTTTATTTTATTTTATGTAATCTTTTTTGTTTGTTAATATTTATTTTCATTGTTTATAAAAAATAAATGTAAAAAAAAATAATCTTCAAATTTTCGCTTTTTTTTTTGTTTCCCATTCATAAGGTTCCCCCAATCGTCAAAGTCCTGTGTTAAATCTGTCCAAATCGGGTGGTAATACCGATCAGGGAAGCAATTGTGATGAACGTAGTGAACGTAGTGATATGCATTCACCGGCCCACTCAGTGCGTGACGATAGCATAGAGAGAGCCAGTGGTCGTAGTGTTGGTGAGATTGGCGGCGGTAATGGCACGAATCTGGATGAGGATGAGGACATTGAGAATTTGAGCGATGATAATGTATCAGATGTAGATGATCGCATGGGCAAAGATGATGAAGGTACACTCAAAAAAGTTTTACATTAACTGTTTGTAGTTCGTTCAGAAGATTACCCTAAAGTCAAACTTAAATGAAAATGCAGTTGTCTTACGAAAAAAATTATATTTTAACTTTTTTTGTATGTTGCTGAAAAAACAACTACAAAATTAAAATGATTTTTCGTGCAGTCAAAATGTTCAGTTATTTTCAATTGTTAATAAATAATTCTAAAATATATAACTTATAAATAAGTTTAATTTTTTTAAATAAAATCAATGATTTTTTGTTTATTTTTACATATTGTGCTAGTTAAAAAATTAACATTAAAAAATAATTGAAAAACTCTCCCGATTCAAATGAAATGTAAGCGAAAGGGGTTTTAAATGGCATTTTACTTGATTTAAATGATTTTTCATTTATTTTCCCTAACAATTTACCTACATAATATTTTGAGTGTAAGAAAGTAGTTTTGCTATTTCGGGATTTTTTTTTTGTAGTTTTAAATTTGATTGTGGTAAAATATTATTTTTATTATGTTCCACAACATTTTTAATATGAAGTGTAACTTGTGCTTAAAATTTAAAAAAAAAAATTCTGCAAATATTTTTGCACATCTATGCTACGAGTACCAAATATTTTCTTCATGTCATAATTATATTTTGAGCTTTGTTTTTAATTACTCAATTTGAATAAAACTAATTGAAAATTGGTCTTCTTTTTTCTTATTATATTTTAGATTTGAGTGATGGTGAACGTGATACCCATTCCCCTGCCTCACAGCGTCATCACCGAGCCCACAATATGCCCCATCACAACAGCTCACTTGTGGGTGCGGTAGATCGTGTGCCGGTTAATGTCTTGAGCGAACACGACCCCAACCATCCGTCATTGCAACACGGTTCCCCCTCACATAATGCAGCCGTAGCTGCTTTGCAACATCAACGCGCTTTAAATTATTCTACACTAGCAGCGGCTGCAGCTGCTGCGAATGGTGGTGCCAATGGTCCTTCGCTAACAGCCTCGAGCAGCGGTGGAGCTTTGACACCCAACGAGGCGTTATTGGCAGCAAGTGATGCCTCCACAGCGGCTGCAGCTTTAGCAGCGGGCGGTCTCACTTTGGGTCCTTTAGCCATGGACCCAGGTGTACCCTCTTCCACCGAAACTTTATTGAGAAACATACAAAGTTTGCTTAAAGTGGCAGCCGATAATGCCCGGCAGCAAGAAAGGGCCATAAGTTATGAAAAAGGTCAGTAAGTCTCATTGATTGAATTAATTTGTTATTTTTTATTTTTTACATAACATCATCGCTTAAGCTTTCTTCACTTACATGTGACTTTCTCTTGTTTTGTTTTATTTAAATTTAATTCCTTTTAGCTGAATTAAAAATGGATGTTTTGCGCGAACGTGAAGTTAAAGATTCATTAGAAAGGCAATTAGTTGACGAGCGGAAGTTAAGAGGTAAATTCAAAAAGATTTTATTTGCATATCAGTTTTTTCTTGCTAGCAAAGACCAAAGGAGAGATGGAGAAATAAAAAAAAAAAATAAAAAAAAAACAACAGACACGACTTAAAGATCATTTTATTTGATCAGACATTTAAATTAACTAAATGACCATAAAATTTGGCCTAAAGGGCTTTTATTTATCTTTTCTTTTGCGTGCCTAAATACTTAATGTAAGACAGAGAGAACAAAATTAACATTTAACAAAATGTTTGTTGGCACTCGTATGATAAGTGTGACTTTGGCGGTTGTTAGATGAAATATAAAAAAAAACAAATGGGCTACGCTTTTGTAATTGTTTAGCTATAAATATTGTTTTGTTTTTTTCGGAACGAAGTCAGAAATATCGTTAAGATTAGTTGCAGTAAAAAAGTAAAATGGCCAACAACAAATCGAATTTATATTTATAGTTTTATATATCATTTAATAAATTTTTTTTAACATTATTGAACACCTTGCAGTTTTTTAAAACATTTCAAGAATAACAGGAATATTCCTAGAAGTCAAAAAGATCTAGTTATTGACAGCTGCTCAAAAAAAAATAATCCTGCAATAAAACAACTTTAATTAAAAAAAACCCAAAAATCAATTAAAAATGTATTTAAGTCAATTAAACTTTTGTTTAAAAATTTAATTAATTACAGAATTTAATTGACTCAATTACATTTTTAATCGATTTTTGGTTTTATTTTCAATTAAAGTTGCTTATTGCTGGAATATTTTTTTCTGTGCGTACGTAGATTGTATTTTGCATTATTTTTAACGATTTGAGCAGTGGCTTGTCTTTGCAGGAAATTCTAAATTCGTCTGGCTGCTTTTTATCGGCTTAAAAAATGTGCGAAAAATTTTGATAAAATTTAAAATTTTTTAGTCAAATATAATTAACTCCAAAGTACCTTTCCAAAAATTTACTGAACTGTTTAACAATTTCCATTCTTTTAAGGTGCTAAACTACTGACATGAAGTTAGGTGAGGTTAGGTAAGGTTAGGCTGGAAGACATGGGCAATTAATCCCATTACGAAATTAAACTTATGCCCTATGGCAGCTTAAATATTTTATTAGATATTTCTCATAAAAATTAGATTGAGATAATCAACAAAAAGTTTATACACATTATAAGGGTTTTCATGAGAACTCTTTAAATTCCAATTTGTGCAATTGAGCAAACATGCGAGACTTGTTTCATGAAGCCCCTTTTCAACTTTTGCACAAACAATTTAGTAAATTTGAATGAAATGCCAAACAAATTTATAAAATATAAATAAAAATTTAAATGTCATCAGTTTTTAAACTAAATACATATTTATATATTTCTTTTAAAATAAAAAGTGTGTGTGTGTGTATCTAAAAATGCCTCAAGGAAGCAAAAAAACCAAAAAGTTGTTGTTGAATAAATGCATAATTGCACAGCTTAAGTTTACGACTGAAAATTGTTTTGCAAAGTTACAAACCTTTTAACTTTGCAAAACAATTTTCAGTCGTAAACTTAAGCTGTGCAATAAATTTCTATACAATTTTTGACATATTATTTACGAGAGTGTAAAAATGCACAATTGCACAGTTTGCGAGACTTTTGAACATTCTCATGAAAACCCTTTATGTAGTCTTTTCCATTCCACTTTCTCCTTTCATCCATACACATATGGAAGGGAGAATAATGGGTCATATTTCTTCCTTTCTTTACACTGAATGATTTTTTTTCATAAGTTCTATGAATTTCGACATTAATCCAATGAAAAATTCATTAAAATTCAACCAACGTCACGTTTTGTTGGATTAATGAAACCAGTTTCGTTAAAATTATTTTAATGAATACTTCGTCAAATGTAGTAAACATAATCATCAATGCAATGAAGTAACTTCATTGAAGCAACGAAATAATTTCATTAAAACGACGACATTATTTCATTGTATGTGTTGTATGTGGAAATAAGCGTACATAGCAAAAAATTTCAAAAAAAGGTACTCGAGTTTGGAATTAAGCATTTTTGGTGGAAGCACTTCCCTACTGGATTACCAACTTAATGATTTTAACAAGGCGTGAGACCGAAAAAATCGATTCTTGAGAAGTACTTAAATTTTTTTTTTATTTGTCAACATTTCCAGTAATCTTTTTCGTCTAAAAAATCATTCTCTTCATTTAGCAACTAGTACATCATTTTTTTAAATTTAAGGTAATGTGATTTGTAAGCGAGTAATGAAAATTGGTAATCAGAAAAGTAAGTCATTATAATTTTTTGCTGGGTACAAAGAGTACAAAAACAATCATACAGAACTAGTTTTAATGCAAGCTTTTGGTTGACAACTGTTGAAATACATTTAATTTATCAGACTTTCATGACTACAATGAAATTTTCATTGGGACAACGAATACATTTCATAGCCATAATGAAATTCTAAATTGTTGTATATTTTATTTATTTTTTTTATCTATAACTTAATTGCTTAAAGGTATGTACTTATATATGTTTATTTCAAGCAACAACTGTAAATCTTTCTTAAATTTAAAGGGTTTCCTAATAATAATAAAATATTGTTGTCATAAATCCAATGAAATATTGTCACGAAAGTAGAATACTACCGAAGCAATTCCAATGAAATTCTTTCATAATATTCGTGAAATTTTCATTACACTTGTGAAATTATCATTAGGGTTGTGAAAAAAAATCTAATGAAATTGTTTCGTTGGATTTATGAAGCAAAATTCTTTTGGTGTATATAAAGAGGGCAAAAACGTACACTTAAGTGAATTTATCAGGGGTAAAACTGTTTTATAAAAAGATTGCTTATAAAATTCTTTGAAACCACTTAATGGGAAGTTTTATTTAAAATGCTAAAAGTAACGTTTTAACCCTTTAACAACTGTAAGTTTAGGAACTTTATTGTTCCTTCACAACTATCCGTAAACTTGGATAGAACGATTTGAAGCAGTGATGGGAATGTTGGTACGATCGTACTTTTTTTGATACTATTTGACATGAAAAAGTACCGTAGTACTCACGCAACACATTTGATACTCTCACGGCCAATTTAGAAATGCAGTCAAAAAACGCTCGTATGCATATATTTTGCCAAGAATTAAAATTATTTTTCGACAAATTGCACGAAACTTTATTACATAGTTAAGATATTTTAGAAAAGTGTAATCCTTCACTATTAAATATAAATATATATATCTGGATCAGTGATATTTTTTGTGGCACAGAAGTTGATCTATACATATGTAATTACGACCCATGTTAAAACAACTGTTTTATATCAGTTTAAAAGCATTGTATATTGTAAAACTTTAGTATTAAATTCTTTTAAGTTCTGAGGGCAAAAGTGGATTTTAACAATGAAATGTTAAATTGGTTTAGTAAGTTTCCCCCTGAAAATGTTTTATCTGGTAAAACCAACAGCATTATACCACTTTCAATTACAATGTTTTCCAGCAAAAAGCAAAAATTTTGAAAATATTAACAACCAATATAGAGCATTGGCTGATATGGACGAACTGAAGTCATTAACAACAGAAAATATATGCAGCTTCTGGTCTACAGTGCACAGAAAAAAAACTGACTCATAGAATCAATAAGATTTTCTCTATGAAACGTTTTTAGGCTAAGGGGTATCCCAGCAGAAAGAAGCGAAGATTTTTTCATAGAGATTCCTTATTGTTGTTATGTGGTAAATCTTATTAATTTTATCAAGAAGAAAACCACATAAAATCAAGAAGAAATCTTGTTATTCACAACTTTTTTTACTCAATTTCCGTTATTTTTGGCACCAAAAAAACAATCCATAGAGAAAAACTTCTTGATTCTATTAGGTTTTCTTATAAATTGTAAACTATAGGGATTTCTTATTGATTTTATTAGGTTGCCTTATTGATTTTATTAAAAAGGTTTTCTTCTTGATTTTATTAGGCTATCTTATTGATTTTTTCGATAAGGTTTTCTTCTAGATTTTATTAGGTTCCTATATGATTATGTGTAAAGCATCTTATTGATTTTATTTTAATAAGGAAATCTTCTTGATTTTATGAGGTGTCTTGTTATTTCATATCTATAAATAGACACAGACAATTTTTGTTCATTATCTTTTTCGTTTTTTTATAAGCATGTTTGCAAAATTATTTCAATGGTTATTCAGACTGCTTGTTAGCATATTGGTTAGAGTGTTCGTCTATCAGTTAGAAGTTTGCTGGTTCAATACTTGTATCCTTTCAAGTAATAATATGTATGTATGGTGAGTTTAGTTAATTAAGAATACAATATAATATGTATGTATGTAAGTACATAAGTATGTATAGTATAAATAAATAACATCTACATACATAAGTATATGGTATAGTATTTAAATGAAAATACATAAGCAAAGCACAAAGAATATAGACATAATTTTTTTTATGAGGTTGCCTCATAAAATCAAGAAGAAACCCTTATTAAAAAAATCAATAAGATAACCTCATAAAAATTACAAGATTTCTTCTTGATTTTTTCAAAAAGGTTTTCTCTATGAAATTAATAAGATTTCCTTATTGAAAAAAAACCAAAGAGATTTCTTATTAATTTTGTTGTATTTTATTAGGTATTTATTATTCAATGTTATCTCTGTGTGGCTAAAACTAAAAACTTGTCAGATGAATACTTCTTTCTTGATAAATTGAGAGTAGCTTACGGAATTTGGTTCATACCTAACTCCTCTGTAACCGTTGAAAGGATTTTCCCTTACCAAAATCTGATGAAAATAAAGCAAAAGAACATGCTTTATGTTCCAACAGTATCAAGTCTTATCCAGACCATAGATTTATTAAAGTCTCAAAACTCTTCTTGTTGTAACTTCAAAATTTTTACCTATGTACACACATACATATTTATATTTGCGGGTTGATTCGTTATAACCTAAAAGAGTTCGTGATTGGCCAACATACCACCAGGAAACATACGATTCCGGAATGCGTGCTGATCATCGTTGATCAACAATCAATCGGAATTTAAATTTGCAAGATCACATACGAGACAAAAAATACCATATACTCGTAGTAATAAGTACGACATCTTTACATTGGCTTTAAAGAGTAAAATAGGGAACTAATCATTATGGATAAATATAAGCTAGCTCATGAAAAAATTGAAAGCAGGGAGTACTTGCGTGGAAGAAATAATAATGATTCGAAAATGGATTGGAAGAGTTTTAATTAAAAACAATTTTTTTGAAGAGGAAAAAAATTTTCATGTCGAGAGATGCGGTATAGGGTTTGATTTTAGACCAATGGTTTGTTTCATCGAAAAATTTTCTCAAAATTTCGTGCAGATTGTTGTTGCTATGAAACTTTTGAAAAAAATTTACCCCCCCTTAATGTATACGCTTTGTGTTCTTTTTTATTTCTTTGTACATAAATTTTATATAATTTTTTGTTAATAACATTTAAATCGCTCACAAAGCGATACGAACTTTAGCCTGTTCAAATCATAAAATCTAGAAGCAAATGGAGTTCAAACAATAATAATTAAATGAACTAAAATTAATAGTCATTGGCTTGTGGCAAATATTAAATAAAATATACTTAATAGTAACAAACCAAAAAAGTTTGTCTTAACTAGAACAAAAAATAAGCAAATTAACTAACATGTGCATAATTAGTAAAGAATAAACGACAATTATAAGAATGTTGTAAATTTAGAGATGGTAAAATTGAGCTTTCATTATAAAAAATATTTCAGCAAATTGAAATACGATGAATCAAAACAATTCACATATTCCATTTGCAAAAAAAGTTGTGTATATAAAGCAGAAATCTACATCAAGTGACAAACACAGTGGACCAAACACAGATGAAGGCTGATGATGAAAGTTAATTGGTTAAGTTAAAGAATATTTACAACTAACTTTGATGTTATTTGTTCATTAATAATTATCACATGTAATTTGGCTTTCAAAGCGATACGAACTTTAGCCTGTTTAAATCATAAAATAAAAAAAATAATAATTTTTGGTACTCTCGGGACCAAAAAAGTACTCGAAAAATTTTTTTTTGATACCGAAATGCAAATCTCATTTCCCATCACTGATTTGAAATGCTCAACAAAAATATTCAGTTTAAAATTCTACCAGTATTATAATTATAGGAATAAACTGAAGCTTGCAATTCTAAACTAAAACAAATATTTACAAGTGAAAATTTAGGGTACGCAGCACAGTTAATTTTGAGTACAGCGTAAAGATTCTTAATAAATCAAACCACTATATCGAGCCATAACCGCTAAAATAGCTAAAGCGACACATTTTTTGGACTTTTTTTTTTTGGCGAAAATCGACTATTTGCGATCGCAAATAACCGATTTCTGTCAAAAATTGAGGGTCGAAAATTATGTCGCTTAAGCTATTTCTTTCGGCGGTTATGACACGATATGGCAGCAAAATTTGGCTGCTACAACTAAAACAATTTTATCTGTATATATATAAATTTTTCCTTTAACATTTTCTACATTGTATTCCTTCTCTAGTGAAGTGTTTATAATTTAAAATGACTCAAATAATGGACCATAATGACACCTGATATTGTTGGGCATGAAAAAAAATATATAAAAAAAACAACAATTCATAAAGAGTTCTTTTTTTATATTTAATTTCTACGTTTGTTTGTAAATGTTGCCCTCTGAAGTCTCTTTCTTAGCCTGGCCCCTTTCTTACCTCGTCCAGCTCTAAAGGCCGTACTGGAAGATTGACATTCAATACCTTTTTAGTAAATGTATGCAATATGTTGATGAGATCCTTTTATATTGTCTTTATTTTTTTATTGATTAACTTTGGCTGTTGCTCGAGTTTATTCTCTTTTTTTATTCATTTATTGTTCGTTTTTCAACAGAAATCATAATGCAAATAAATTTAATATCATTTGATTAGTTCATAACACTTGAATGATATTTTCTTAAGAAAGACAATAAGAGTTAAACGTAACAAAATAAAAATAATAAAAATAAAAGATTTTTATTAAGAAGAAAATTATTTGATATTTGATTTAAATGGTAAATGCCAGAAAATAATATATAAAAAGACAAAGGCAAAAGTGATAAGTATATTAAATGAAATTTAAGAAGTTTCTTTTCGTTTGTTAAGAGAGTTTTTCTTAAAATTATGCAATCAGATTTTGATTTACAAAACTTTAAGATGTCTATAAGTGCTTGAGATAAATTTATAAATAATTTTAAAATTTATAAAAAAGCAATTACAATTATAATAAAGCTTGAAGTTTGTTGTGCATTTTATTATAAATAGAGATAAAGTATCGTTACCTGCAAGAAACCAATGCGGAAAAGTATTTTAAAAAATATTTTTACAAAAAGACAAAATTAAAACTTCTAATATAAAGAAATTTCAATGTATTTTTAATAAAAAAAATATTTTACTGTATATGAAAAATAATAATTTGGAATTATTAGTGCGTTAACATAGGTATGTTAAACTTAAATTGTAACAATTCTCAAAAAAAAAAAAAAACACTAATAATTAACTTGACTGCACTCGGTCAAAAATAATTTGTGGTTGTTTCTTTTTTACATTTATTTTCATTACATACTTCTTACAACTACTATTCGAGCTGAAGAAACGTCAGAAAATAAAAAACATGTTGATTAGTGAGTTCTTGTTTCAACTTTGATATTTGTTGAACTTCTCATTTGTTTAAATGGAAGCTTAACATAGTATCTCTAGTTCTAAAATTTTTTTTTTGGGTAAATTATGTCTGATGATCTACATTAGCAATAGTGCACTGCTCATAAGATCCAGCCAACCCCTTTATAAAAAATTACTATTACTTTTCTAAATAACTAAAATAATAATTTGGGATTATTAGTGCGTTAGCAAAATGTTAAAAATAAAGAAATTTTGTTTGTTGTTTATTAACTATGCCTGAATGCATTTAGATTACAAACAAAAAATTCTTAAAAAAAATTTAAAAAAAATTAAGAAAAATTCTTTCGGACCATAATAATCGCATAGTCCTTCGGACTGAGATCACGGTTGTTAGGGAAGATATTAAATGGCTGCAAGAAATGGGCAACACACCATCAATACGTATCGTTTGACCCCTTAAGTCAAAGAGTTGAATCACGAAAAATCCTTCTGTGCAAGAATGAGACAAACTCACACAGGACACAAAGGGGCTGATAAGGCGGCGACGAAAGCGCTACCATAGAGCTGCAAAACTATCGATAGTACTATCGATAGTATCGATAGTTTTGTTGTAAATGAAATATCGATAGTTTTTTCCACTATCGATACTATCGGCAAAAAAACAAACAAGTAATTAAAAGAGTAAAAATAATCGAAGTCAGTAAACAGTAGCCGGCAGCTTTGAAGCAAATTATCCGTAGTTGATTTAAGCTTTTTTACAGCGATGGAAAAGTTGGTACAATTGTATAATTTTAGCGCTATTTAAATGCCAAAAGTACCGTAGCACCGCAATGACCCATTTAGCACTACTGGAATCTCTTTATATTTATTACATGCCAAAAATAGCATTAAAATATATTAACCCCCTTACGCAAAAAATAATGCGTGCTTGAAGTGTACATTAAAAAAAATTTCCATAGAAAAACCGGTTTTAACGTTCACTTATTTTTTTGCACAAGGGGGTTAATCCTTAGCTAGAAGGTATTAGAAAATTAAGTAAATCAAACGATGTTTTCCGGTACTTAAAGAATTGCTGGAGTAATGTTAATTATTCCAAAGTCATCTGCAAATGTGGAAATTTTATTTTCGTACCAAGGAGAGAAGCCGACTATTTGCATCGACTGTGAACAATCGAATAAAAAAAAGATTATAAACGTAGTATATCGTAAATGTTACTTTTATATTCAGATCCCAGCAACTAATATTCTTTGTGCACCTTCTGGCGTTTTGTTAATTGATTTTTAGTTAATTGAAAAGTACAAGTATTAAAAAAATATAAATAAAGAATTAGGTACAATCGTACTGAAAAAAATAAAATTTTTTTTGAAAGTTAGTACAATTTGTAAATATGACATCGCATCCCTGCTTCTGTATACACAAGTACTGAAATACATATGTATGTATATGAATTTATTTATAAATCCAAGTGTTATTCGACAAATAGTAGTCACAAGTATCTTAATAAATTCAACATCGTCGACATAAAGATAAATTTTGGTGGTACTGATATCGCGACGGCCGCCAATCATCTCTTACGATAAAACTTTACAGTTAGTGTCTTAAAAGTTATCAACAATTTTCGCATTTTGATAATTCTAAACCATAGGTAGGCCCATAAAATTTTAAGTTCAATAAAAAAGTATATTTTCGATAATATGCCCAACTTACGATAAAATCGAAAAAAAGGCTTGATATATTTTTATATACTAATGAAAATGTTGAGGATTCTGGATTTTTTTTCGAGTCACATGTAGTTTATGTGGCAACTTTTATAAAACTATTCGATACTATCGATAGTATCGATAGTTTTACATAAAACTATCGAAACTATCGAGTGGAGCGACTATCGATAGTTTTGCAGCTCTACGCCACCAGTAAATAGTGTGATGTGCTAGTAAAAGCCAAACCTTTACAAAAAAAAAAATAATAATTTTAAAATAATTCAGACAACCTTCAAACTAAAAGTTCGTGAGATTATTACAAATGGCGCAACAAAAATAGATTCATAAATATGAGCCCAAAAGTAACGACAAGAAGGCGGCAGACTAGTTTCTGTTTAAAAGTCAATGCCTATTAGTGATGACCGATAACGTGATTTATTAATAATTTTGCTCCTTGTGAACGTGATATCTAAATCGCTGTTCTTTTAAACTGTGACTGTGATCACAGTTTAGCAATATTTTGTTTGTAGCAGTTCTGTTATTTTGAGAAAATCTAATAAGAAGAACAGCAGTGAAATTAAACAGTGATTGTGATCACGGTTTAACACATTTCAGCTCTTCTGCTTTAAAAGTATTTATTAGTATTGGTGTCTTGACAAATACTAATAAGAAGAGCGACAAGAATAAACAATTAGCAATTAACCCCATCCATACATTGAGAATTGTCGTATAACAGGCAGAGAGACAATAAAACGGCAAATATAAAAATGTGAGCTGTACATAGTTGCCAGAAAAGACGATTTGACGATTTTTTTCTTGACAAAAGCTGAATGTATAAAAAAAAATTAATGTGGTAGCTTCATTTACTGTAAAGTAAGCATACAAGAACATTCACAGTTTGTATGAAAGAACTATATTTCCAAAACCTGTTACTTGATAAATTCAGTCACAGTTGTGATATGTGATTTTTCAATCGCTGTGAAAAAGTAACAGGTTTCCAAATATCGCTCAGCTGTACTATTAATGCTTATTTTGGAAGCGGCTCTATTAGAAAAATTAAAATTGTTTGCAAAAATATGATCAGCCAGGGCTGACAGATATGGCGATTTCTCGCCAAACGTGGCGATTTTTCAACTTATTTGGCGTCCAAATTTTTTGTTTGGCGATTTTTATGGCGATAAATAAATTTGTTGGCGATTATTATGGCTATTTTTTTTAACAAAATTGAATCTTAAAATTATTCTAGTTCAGAAAAATTAGTTTGTTGAAGGAGTAGTTTCAAAAATAAATCCTATCAAAACTCGTCTGCAAGAAGTTAAAACAATTTGATTTTGATGATTTTCTTATATTAATTATAGTCATTGAATTTTAATGAGTAAAATTTACAAGAAACATTTTTTGGCGATTTTATTTCTAATTTTGGCGATTTTCTGGTAAATTTTGATCCGATCATTTTATAAAAATTTATATTAAAAAAGTGTTATATAAAACCAAATTTATAATCAAATATTTACTAAGAAAAACTACATAAAACTGCTTTGTGGCGACTTTTGGCGATTTTTAAAATCAATTTGGCGAAATAGGTCGGAAAAAATCTGACAACCCTGTGATCAGCTTCGTAAAAATTTTCCTAGCGAAAGTCGGCAACATTTTTTAATCCTAATTTTTTTAATAAAAATATCACGCATATTTTAATTCTTATGAATAATGTTTCTTTATAATATCTTTAGAATTTTATTGAGTGCAAACATTTTTATTGAAATTAAATAATAAATAATCTTCAGTTTTTTGTATTCACTCTTTTTTTTACTTGAGTGAGTTTTTGAAAGCAGCCTCCTAATATGGAAAATGACACACCTAAATGGCACAATCATTCGACCGTGACAAATAGATACTTATATACATACATACATATGTGTCTAGAGAAGAGTTAAAAGAAGAAAAGGAATTCTGAAAAAAAAATTATATATTTTCTTGACAAATAGAAATCAGGGTAAAATATTTATTTAGTCTAGGTTGATGCCATTTCATTTTGTTTATGGGAAGAATTTTGTTTTGCATGCAAATGTTTGTGGTGGCAAGTTCGTACATGCATTGATACATGCTTACATATATATATATACTTACATACATATATGTACATATGCCTGTATGTATGATTGCGTTTTATTCATCTTTCAGAAATGCTTTTGACTTCGCATGTGGGTTTGGGGAAATGCATGCACATGAGAGAAGGCAGACATGTAATTGGTAAATAATTTATTTGAAAGGGATCTCCACCCTAAACTCTAATGCAGTGAATATTTTTTGTTTAGTCTATGCTTGCCACAGTTTATTACAATTATTAAATGCAAAGATATTAAATATTATTTAATGTATTTATTGAGAAGAAAATGTTCTCAGTTTAGAACTTATATATATATATATTTTTGATGCATTCATTTGAAAGTAGTAAAATATTTTTAAAATCCTGTTAGATAACTTAATTAATTGCATCAATGTTGGTTCTTATCATTGGCGTAGCTGGAAATATTTTTTAAAGGGTGTATGGGGGACGTTATATTTGTTGATTTTCATAAGCAACAACAATTCTTTGGAGGCGGAAATGATCTCATCCCTTCCCCAGAATGGCATTTCCACGCCTATGTTTCTTTTTGATGTGTAAACATCTATACGCTAGGGGCTAAAAATCTTTTGACTTTGATTTCTTTGCTTTTCTTTCACAGCATTGTCAAATCGGTGTGAGCTATGTATGAGTGTATTAGCTACGGACTTGAAATTTGGACACAATATGTAGACATTTGGCCACTACAACAACAAATACATGAGAGTTAAAAACTAAAGGGTGTTCCAAAAGGAGCAACGAAAAATTTTAAAATCCCATGTAATATACATACAATTGTATGAACATATGTATATTGAAACTTGAAATTTGTAAAATTAGTGTATTTTTATACAGACTACAACAATTAACACTAAATTTAAAAAATTTAAATTAAAAGGTGTTCCATCAGTTAATGCAATTTTGACTTTGTAATTTTGACAACTTGCTGTATCTTGGAAACCGTAAGAGCAAAACTCTTGAAATTTTCAAAAAACGGTAAGACTAAAAAATCAAAAAAATATAAAATCGCCAAATATAAAAAAATCGCCAAAACGGAAAAAAGTACCAAATTAAAAAAATGTCTAGCACTAAAATAAATCGCGAAAAACCGCAAAAATCGCCAAAATTAAAAAAATCCTTAAACAAAAAAATCGCCAATATGAAAAAATCACCAAAATTAAAAAATCGCCTAAATAAAAAAAACCCAAAAACAGAAAAAAATCGCCAAAATGAAAAAATCGCCAAAATTAAAAAAATTGCGAAAATTAAAAAAACTCAAAAAGAGAAAAAAAACGCCAAAACAAGAAAAAAGCGATAAAACTGAAAAAAAATCGTTTAAACTGAAAAAACTTAAAAAATTAGGAAAGCTAAATCAAAAAAAAAAAAAAAATTATCAAAACCGAATGTGCGCCAGTCAAAGTCGCACTTTACTGAATTTATTTTAATTGCAATGCGTACACAACAACAAGAACAGCAACAACTAAACGATGAACAACAGGAATTAAAAATTAAAAAGTACAAGTAAAGGCATTTACCATAGATGAGCACTGCAGTACAGAGTAGCAAGCCGTAACGGCGCGGCTGGCGGCTAGCCGCTTTTTTTCAACAAGACGAGCCGCCGCCGAACCACTCGGTTTATTGGCGGCTTAGTACTCAGCCGATACTATTTTATTTTTTTTTATACTCTTTGAATTATGTTTAATATTGTGTCTATTCCACTTGCTTATAGTTTTTATTTATATTTCGTATTGAATATGATAGCCTGAGTCCCTGAAAAATGGTTGGTATTGCTTCCACATAGAGAGAATGTGTATGTGAACGGTAAGTCCCGGTTCACACACTTCAACTTTTGTTTATCAACTCGTAATTCAGTTGTAAGATAGACGGAGGAAAAAGTACAAATATCTCTTTTTTTCTTACAGCTGTGTATGAACCGGGACTAACGTAACACTTTCGTTCTCTATTGGAGTCCCTTCCCAAATCCATGTACGTTTACATAGACTTTTTTGTTGCAGCAGTTAGGCGACTTTTTATAATTTGATCAAAGCTTTTTATTCGTCATCCGTAGCACTGTTGCAATAAATGAAATTTATGTATAGTCTAGTTTCTATGGTTTAACAATTTACGAAGTTATTTTTATTGGCACTTAGGACATCAATTATTGCAATATGCAAACTATTGCCTTTGCAAAGTAAACTTTGCGTGTGGAAAAGGGGTGTTTTCTAGAAACAGACTGGGTTCAAAAAAATTTTTATATGCTTAAACAAATCGGCGTTAAGCCGTTCAGCCGCCGCCTCCGAAAATATTTGTCTTTCAGGCGCCGCCGGAATTTTTTGGTCGGCTTGCTACTCTGCTGCAGTACCACTAAAATTTACTGAATTTTTTAGTAATCAGTAAATTTACTGCTTACTGCAATTTTGAATGCAGTACATATACATATACTGCAGTGTGCCCATTTACTAACCAAATAAGTTTAATAAAACAAACAAAAACCAACAAATTCCTATGTATTTACAATATTGAAAGTTTTGATACTTTTAATTAATTAATTTAAAAAAAGATACTAAAAGCATAAGTACTTCCAACTTAAAAAAAATTTTCATTACTAGATGTTTACACATCTCCTCTGTGATCGGACTCACATTGCTTTTTTTATAATAGCGACGAATTATAATAAGATTTTAGTGAATTTGATGCCAATTTTTTATTAACTTGTATCACTCTCTGTGACCTATTTTTGTATTATTTTGTAGTTGATTTAATAATTTATACAGACATAAATTTACAACCACCACTGCTGTTGTCGGCCGCACTATTTAACGTACCGGCCACACACAAACTTTATGTTCTTATACAATAAATATATGCAGGCAATAATACAAGAAAAAAAATTAATAAAAATAATTCCATAAATTGATCATGATTTTCTAATCGTATAGAAACATGATCGATTGTGTTGCTTTATTTTGATTTAAAAAAAAGAACATGAAAATATAGAAAAACAATGCCCTTCACTCCTTTGAATTCTTTGAAATATCAAGTTTCACAATTTATAAAATAATAATAAAAAAACAATATGAATCAACAAACAATTTCGTCTCTTTGATCATTTCCATGGTTACATTACAGTTTTATATCAAAAACGTTTTAGACGTGAACGTAAAATGCGTATACGTTTTCAAACGCAAGTCGAGGGTGGCAAACGCAAATCACCAAATGCGGGTGGAGTGAATGCCAGCAATAACTCCTCAAGCACGCTCGGTAATAACAACAACAATGCCAGCAATAACAGTAGCAGCAGCAATAATAATAATAATAACAATAATAACATCAACAACAACAATAACCACAATACATCATTATCAACAAATTCCAATAACAGTGTTAATGACGATGTCCGTTCAATAGATTCCACCTCATTGCACAGCAAACACAGTGGCAGCATTTCGGATTTAACAAAAAAATCAGAACAAGGTAAGTTGTTAATTCATACTCCTGCCGAACATACATACATACATAATTGTGTGTTTGTTTTTTTTATTTATTATAAATATGTATATCATGTTAAAGTATTTTAATTGATTGCAAATACTTTAATATATATATATATACATATGTATTTAAAAAATAACCTGTGATATAATACGCCACCTAATGCGTGTTTAACTTTTTATTTCTCTCTGTGTAACCTCCTTTTTAACCAACACAGCGTCCTCTGTTTCTGTTTCTTCTTCTTCTTGTACTTTCCCTTTAACCTCATAGATAATGATGGCAAACAGAGTGAAAAGTCTGATAAATCTGCAATGTCCTCAATAAATTCGCATCACATTCAAACGTCACAACAACAACAACAACAACAACAACATCAGGATCGTCAGAATCATCAGCAGCAGCAACAACTTCCTTTACATCCTCCACACCAAACCGATGATCACCACCATCAATCACTGTCACAGCGCCATGTGCGGCACCATTCGGAAAGTCCTAGTTTTAAGCGCGAACCTCCATCAGATCATGAAAGTCGCAGTGCTGATGATAACCATGCGTCGGCTCACCATCATGCTCATGCACGTGCCCTTAGCGAGACTGGTCGTAATTCTTCTACTGATCGCCTAAACGATCGCGATCACGATGATGAGCATCGCTCGAGCGACAGAGAATTTAATCGCCCTCCCTCGTCACAGACTGAAAACAGTTTAGCAGTGGCTGCGGCAGCTGCGGCGGCAGCCGCTGCCAACGGCAAAGGCCAGTGGCAATATTCAGGTATAGATCTTATGGCCACTGGGGCATTTTGGCAAAATTATTCGGGTGAGTTTCAAATGTATTTGCAAGATCTAGAGACCCTTTTAAAAAAGTACCTTTTTAAAAAGTTAATTTTTTTAAAAAATTACCTTTTTAAAACGCTAATTTTTAAAAAGGCATTTTTTAAGAATACTTTTTTTTAGAAATTAATTTTTAAGAAACGTACCTTTTTGAAAAAGTTTTTTTAAGCTGCTTTTTAGAGAAGTAAATGTAAAATAAAGTACTTTTAAAAAAAATTTAATTTAAAAAAATACCTTTTGAAAAAAGTACAACTTTAAAAAAAGTTCCATTTCAAAAAAGTACTTAAAAAAAATACCTTTAGGAAAACATACCTTTCGAAAAAGTAAATTAAAAAAAAAACTTTTAAAAAAAGTACCCCTTAAAAAAGTAACAATGTAAAAAAGTAACTTTTTAAAGTAACCTTTTAAAAAATTTAAGCCTTTAAAAAGGACCTCATGAAAAAACTACTTATTCAAAAAAGTACATGTTGAAAAAAGTTCTTTTTAAAAAAAACTACCTTTTGAAAAAAGTGCCTTTTTAAATAATTACCTTTTGGAAAAATTCATTCCCGAAAAAAGTACGTTTGAAAAAAGTACATTTTGAAAAAAGTACCTATTCCAAAACGTACCTTTTAAAAAAGTAAATTTTGAAAAAATACCTTCAGTACTTTTTTAAAAAAGTTACATTTTAAAAAATTACTTTTTTGAAAAAAGTTAATTTTCAAAAAAGTACCGTCTTAAAAAGTAACAATATAAAAAGGTACCCTGCTTTAAGTTATCTTTTTAAAAAGTACCTTTTAAAACATGTAATCCCTGAAAAAGGACCTTTTTCAAAAAGAATATATTCAAGAAAGAGCCTCTTGAAAAAAGTACTTTTTCCACAAATTACCTTTGGAAAAAAGTACCTATTAAGAAATTACGTTTTGCAAAAAGTACATTTCCAAAAAAAAAGTACCTTTTGAAAAAATTACGTTTCAAAAAAATGCGTCTTAAAAATAGTACTTTTTCCAAAAATTACCTTTTGAAAAAAGTACCTATAAAAAATTACGTTTTGAAAAAAGTACATTTCCAAAAACAAGTACCTTTTGAAAAAAGTACGTTTGAAAAAAATGCGTCTTGAAAATAATGCGTTTTGAATAAAAAACTTTTCAAAAAAGTTACTTTCAAAAAAAGTGCCTTTTGAAAAAAGTACCTTTTAAAAAAACAACTTTTTAGAAAATTACATTTTGAAAAAGGTACCTTTCGAAAGCAGTACCTTTTGAAGAAAATACATTTGAAAAAGTATCTTTAGAAAAAAGTACATATTTAAAAAAGTACCTTTTGAAAAATTACATTTAGAAAAACTTTCCTTTAAAAAAAGTACCTTTAGAAAAGAGTACATTTTAAAAAAAGTACCCTTTGTAAAAAGCACCTTTTGAAAAAAAGTACCTTTTTAGATAAATACATGTTCAAAGAAATAAACTTTTTTAAAAGTACCTTGTAAACAAATAGATTTTCAAAAAAAGTACCTTTTTAAAGAAAAACTTAAAAAAAGTATTTTTTGAAAAAATGACTGTTCGAAATAAGTAACTTTTTAAAAAAATTACAAAATATAGCAAAGCAAATCTACACACTTATTTTTTAATAAATATTCGTTCTTATCGTTTCAGAATCTTTGGCCCAAGAAATCGAATTGGAACGTAAAACCCGTTCCGCCAATGCCGAGCGTGATGTCAAAAGTCCGTTGGCTGAAAGACAAGCGGCGGCCTATTATAAAAATTCCGTACTTTTCGGTAGTGCTAATTAAGCAAAAAAGGTAATTAATTTAACAAATTGTATAGAAAATACTTTTTTTAGTAAGTAAGAAATATGAGCGTTTATGTTCGATGATCTCAAAGTGCAATGGTGGTGAATAATAAAAATCATAATAAAAAGAAAAATTGCGATGCAAAGTCTAGTTTTAATCAGAAATTAAAGAATAAAAACAGAAAGTAAAGAATAAAAACACGCACGCAATAACAAAGTCCTTAATATTAAGACAAATAGAACTATTTGCTTAAAAAAATCAGCATTTGAATAAAATAATTAACCCTGTGTTTCCACCACCCAGACAGTCGGCTTGTGCAGAAATTTTATATAAAAAGCATTAAACCAACAGGCACAGCAAATAAAAATTTTTAAATAAGTATTTTTTTTCACTTTTTCTGATTTATTGTGTATATATAGAGATATTAAGTTCTATTAAGTAAAGCTTAATTAAGTTTTAAATTTTATCTAATAGAATAATCTGTTAGGGGTGAATGTAAATATTTCTTATGCGAGACTTTGTTTTTTATGTTTTAAAAATATAATAAGTATTAAGTATTTAAATATACCCTAATGAACTCAAATTTTAAGTAAAAAAAAAATTCGTATAAAAATTAGACAAAATATGAAACTTCCCTTGCAATGGCCTAAAAAATAAATAAAAAAGGTAAGGTTAAATTTTAAAATAATTATCTAACTTTATTTTTCTTTTTAATTACTGAAAATATAAATGATACGTACTTTAAGTATTTTTACCATTAGATTAACCACAGTAGGCATAAAACACAAATAGTAATAATAAAAAAATGTGGTAGTAGTAAAGTTACAAAATTACTTATACAATAACATACAGTAGTGCACAAAAGTTTACGAACTTTAAACTACAAGTAACTCCATAAATGATTTTGAAAATCAATGGCGCATAGTCAAAATCAAAACAAATATACTGTAAACCAGTATCCTCACAAAAACATAAATGTGAAAAAAGGCCAAGTTCCTATCAAAAATTTCAGCCATTAAAAGTAGTGAGATATAAATTTTGACCAAGTGCTTGTTTGACACAATACCTATCACTGAAATATGCTATGCATTATATAAATTTGTGATCGTAAGGGTGTCATATAATTTCTAGATAATCTGCTAACTTGACAACATTTTTATCGATATAAAGAAATGAACAAATATACATTACTCTCTCCTTTTTGAGGAAGGTAAAAATATTGCCAAGTTAGCATATTATCTAGAAATTATATGACACCCTTACGATTACAAATTTATATAATGCATAGCATATTTCAGTGATAGGTATTGTGTCAAACAATGGCCGAAATTTTTGATAGGAACTTGGCCTTTTTTTTATATTTATGTTTTTGTGAGGATCTGACTACTTTTTGAAAAATTTTCTTTGATAACACTTCTTAAACTTAAAATTTCTAGTGTGTTTTATTTATATTCATGATCAATGTGCCAGTTGAAAATGGCATAGTTACATAAAATAATGGGTAAGAGAGTGATGGGTGTTGGATTGTAGACTTTAAAAATGCACTATTGTGTCATTAAAACATGTCGCCAGTGTGTACGAAAGTTAGTAAGAGTCGTCTGGAAAGAAACATTTAAAGTACAGCGTAAATTTTAGTGGGCGTGACCCCGCCTATTTTCTTAATTTATTTACATATTAAAGTCTGCTTAGCAGAAGTACATAAATCAATGTGCGTGCAAAGTTTCAACAGGGTAGCTGGTGCTCTAATTTTTGGATTTTCCGATTGAGTATATCAATTAGGACTATTTGTTTACAAAATGTCAGCTCTCTACAGTATAATATTATGTTAAATTTTTATGGGCCTGGCCCCTCCGACTTATATATCTGTTAGTGCTTATGGTTCATGTAAAGTTTTGTAGGAAAAAGCTAATGAGGAATACATGAGTAACATACTAAAAACTGCTAACACGAAGTACATGAAAGAAAAAGCTAAGATTTATTGGTGTAGTCACGACCACTTTTTAAAACAGGAAATTTTTACTTGGGATAAGTACAATGTGTATGAAAAGTTTCAATAAAATTTAACTTAATTTTGAGTTTACAGTGCTTGTTCCCACCACCTCTTTGAGACTTCTGGTTTCTTCGATTTTTCTTAAGGATCTCTGATCTAGATTTATTTGTGCATAAAATTTCAGCTTTCTAGTACGAACTGGAGTTTTAACGGATAAAACTTCTAGGTTTTGAGATTTTCCCATTAAGTTAAAAGCTGTATATTAACAGCCTTATTTATATAACTTAGTAAAGGGTTTTAAGACAAAGTTTAATACAAAATTTTTCTTAAAAAGTCTTTATAAAGCCTTAATAAGTTTGATAAATAAGGCTGCAAGTTTTTAGTTTCAAACAATATTAGCGTGGCCCCGCCCATTCTACTTGTGTATCAAATTTCAGCTCCTTAGCGCAACTTTCAACTTTTAATTTTTATGAGCGTAACCCCGCCCACTTTTTTAAACTCAAATTTTTTCTCGGCCAGTGCTTATTATTCGTGTCAAGTTTCGCTGCAAACGGATAATAATTCATACATATATGGTATATCTAAATATCTTGAGCCGTAGTACAAGAAAATGAGGTTTAAATTGTATAGGCGTGTCAACGCCCACGTTTTTAATAAAAAAAATTTATAGCCTCGCATTATCGCAGTATATATGTCAAATTTCAATAAAATAGCTTCCATTAAGCGCCTTATATTAGCTTTTTAATTCTCAGCTTTGTGGGCGTAGCCCCGCCCTCCTGGCTAAAATTTCCGGGTTTTCAGATTTGTTTATTTGATTGCCCACCTAGACCTAGTTCTGTATTGAATTTCATTTCACTAGAACAAGCTTTAATTTTTATGGGCGTAGCCCCGCCCCCTTGGTTAAAATTTTTTGGTTTTCAGATTTTTTTCTGGTTCATTGCTCACCTAGATCTACTCGTGTACCAAATTTTAGCTCTCTAGCTATAGCAGAAGTGCTTCATCAATTTGGTGAGTGATCAGTGCACTTTTTGCACCTTCATATCTCCGGAACTTTTCATTGTAAAACTTTTTATTCTAATTATGATTTAAATTTTATAATTTTACGGTTGCAGGGAAAAAAGTTATGAGGGGGGTAAAAACAGCTCGAATGGCTTCCTGTAAATATACACACTGCGTGCATTGGCCGGAACTTGGCCTGGCGCACTACCGTGCGCCTAGATTTTGTATGCTAATATTGGTTTTAAGTTTTTAAAGTATAATTTGCTTTGATTTTATTTATGTTTAGATTTTTGGAGCAAATATCGTGACAAAACTGTCAAAAAAAATTAAACGACACAATTTTCGAACTTCATTTTTTGACAGAAATCTTTCACTTACGATCATAAATAATTGATTACCGTCAAAAATTATGTTCCAAAATAATGTCGCTTAAGCTTTTTATGTACGACAGGAGTGTGCTTGAAATGAAATTTGTCTTTAATGCTGAAGATAAATTGGAAAACTTTTGGGAGCTACTGCATGTGTTCAGATAATTTTCATAAAAATTCTTAAACAAGTCAGAACAAGTAAATATATTCCAACCAATTAAGCAAAGAGAGAGAGAGAGAGAGAGAGAAATAAAGTCATGAAAAGTGTCCCAAAAAAATTTTTTTAGACAATAGAATAAAATTTTGGAGGCAGTTCTATTTTTGAAACACTGTAGAAGTTCTTGCTTAGTGCGCTAAATTGGCCTGAAAAAACGTACCTAATAAAATGCAGTTTTTAAAAAGTAAGTTTTGCAAAATTTCTTTAATTAAAGTATGTCGCAAAAAGTATCGTATTACATTTTAAAAGAATACTTTTTTAAAATTAACCTTTCAAAAAAAAAAAAAAAGTAAAAAAAGCTTATAAAATAGTACATTTCAAAAGTGAAACTTTAAGAAACTTTAAAAAATTCGAATAAGTACAGTTAAAAAAATACCACGTCCAAAATTACATTTAAAAACTTTTTAATACGTTCCTTAACAATTTTTTTTGATGAAATAACTTTTTAAATAGTATTTTTTTTAAAAAAAGGTACTTTAAAAAAATATTTTCCTAAAACTACTTTTTGATAGAGTAAAGATTATAATAAAAATTTGTTAAAAGTACTTTTTCAATACATATGTACTTAAAAAAGTATTTCTTAAAAGGTACATTTTATAAAGAGCTTTTTTCTTTAAAGTACTTAAAAAAATATTTAAGAAAACAGATTTTGAAAACAGTCTTTTTTTACAATAGAGTATCATTATGAAAAATTTCTTTTTCATGTAAAATGTTTTTTGAAAAAGCATTTCTAAAAAAAGTAATATTGCAAAAAAATATTTTTGGAAAAATTAAAAAAAAATAGTATATATATTTTCAAATCGTACTTTTTGATACAAAATACTTTTTGCAGAATAACTTAAAAAATAAAATGTGTTTTGAAAATGTACTTAAAAAAAGCGATTTTTATAAAATATGTGCATATAATTTAAAACAAATTTTAAAGATTAAAAAAAAAATATATATTTAAGGAATTTAAAAAAACGTTTTTTCAAAGTCTATTTTGAAAAATTGCTTTTTTAACTTACTTAAAAGGACGTTTTAAAAACAGTTTTTTAAACGTACATACTTAAAAAAATAATAAGAAAAATTATTTTTTAAAAGCTGTCTGTTTTAAATATTTTTTGAAAAAAATAAATTTTTTGAAAAGTACTTTTTTTTTAAAAAATAAATTTTTTTAAAAAGTACTTGTTTTGAAAAAATAAATTTTTTGAAAAAGTACTTTTTTTAAACAAAGTTATTATTTGTAAAAATTATTTTTTAAAGCAAACTGATTTTATGAAAATTACTTTTTTAATAAGTACTTTTTCAAAAAAAAAAAAATTTTAAAACAAATTAAAAAAAATATTTTTTTTTGATCTCTAACTTTTTAAAACAAAGTATTTAAAAAAAACTTTTCAAAAACTGTTTATGTGTACTTAAAAAAAAACTTTTTTTTTTGGCAAAAAAGTACCTTTTTAAGAAATTAATTATAAAAAGTACATTTTTAAGCAAAGTACTTTTTGAAAAATAATTTTTAAAGATATTTTTGAAAAAATACGTTTTAAAAAAAATTACATAATTTTTAATAAAAAAATTATTTATTTTTTAATAAAAATATTATTTATTTTTTAATAAAAAAATTATTTATTTTTTAATAAAAAAATTATTTATTTTTTAATAAAAAAATTATTTATTTTTTAATAAAAATATTATTTATTTTTTAATAAAAAAATTATTTATTTTTTAATAAAAGAATTATTTATTTTTTAAAAATTTCTTATTCAAACAAAATGATTTTTTGAAAATGAGATTATAAAAAAATATTTTTTGAAAAAGTACTTAATAAAAAATTATTTTTGGAAACAAAACATTTCAAAAATAAATTTTATATAAATTTTTTTAATTTTTTAAGTGATTTAAAAAAAATTTTAAAGTACTTTTTAAAAAAGTTTGTAAAAATATATTTTTTATAAAGTTCTTTAAACAAAAGTATTTTTAGAAGAAACGCGTTTAAAAAAAAAAATTTTTTTTTGGAAAAATACTTGCTCTTAAACTGTAGTATATTTAACGGTTGAATGAACAATCGCCCAAAGAACAATCGCCCATAGCACCAAAATGAACAATCGCCCAATGTTTTTGGGCTTTTATTCATAATGAACAATGACCCAAAAAAAAAGTGAAAATTGCCCAAAATTTTGTGAAAAATAACCCAAATACAAAATGAACGATCGCCCATTAATTTGGGTTATTATTCATTATGCCAAATCACCCAAGTTTATGATGAACAATTGCCCAAAATGTCTGAATGAATATTCGCCCATAAAAAAATCGCCCAAACCACATAAATGTACAAACGCCCAAAGAAATTAAAACAAAATTTGGGCGATCGTTCATTAATTTGGGTTTTTCGACATTTTTGAAATATTTGGGTGATTCTTCATAATGAAGGAAGGATCACTTAAACTTCAAAAATGTCAAAAGACCCAAATTTGGCGATTGTTTATTTATCTTATTTTTATAAAAACATAAAATTTGTATTGCAAGCTAACTGATCATCTTATTTCTTTACTATGCTCCGCCGCTTCGGGAAATACTATGGTGGAGAAAATTTTTAAGCCCGGCCGAAGGCCGGCAGTCTAGAAAACACTATTAAGCAGGGAAGCTGCAAAATCAGAAAATCTTTATTACGCTCCGCCGTTTCGCGAAATACCATGGTGGAGAAAGTCCTTAAGCCCGGCCTAAGGCCGGCAGTCTAAAGAATGTTTTAGGCAGGGAAACTTTGCAAAGGCGGAAAATCTGTATTATGCTCCGCCGTTTCGGGAAATACCATGGTGTAGATAATCCGTAAGTTCGGCCGAAGGCCAGCTGTCTGGTGTGGAAAATGTTATCAGGCAGGGAAACTTTGCAAGACAGAAAATCTTTATTAGGTTGTTCAACAGCAGTAGCTTCGCTGAAGAGTGATGCTTCGAAAACAAAGCTCTGTAACACTTTTCGTCTTATTTCTCCGAGTTCTGTAAGGAACCATAATCAGAATGCGGTGCCGTAGAATTCCCACAACAGATAAGGCACTTAATTCTCTTTGGACGATTATTAATAAAAACTGTGTGATTTAAAGATATGGGCGATTGTGCACTTTGTGCTTTGGGTGGTTATTCACAAAATTTTGGGCGATTTGCACTTTGTTTGGGTCTTTTTTCATTATGAACAATATCCCAAAAACATTGGGCGATTGTTCATTTGATTGGGTGATTTGACATTTTCCTCCACACAACTATTCAAAAAGCTTAATATTCACTAGTTTATGTAAATAATAAATGTAAAATTGCCCAATTGGGGTCATTGTACATTTTTGTAAAATGGCTGATTGTTCATTATGAACGAAAATGTCAAAACACCCAAAACCAATGAACAAACGCCCAAATTTACAAAAACAATTTTTTGGACGATTGTTCATTGAGCGATTGCTCTTTGGGCGATTGTTTGTGCAACCATATTTAGCTACTTTTTTTTAACAAGTACTTTTTTAAAAAGTACCAAATCCTAATCAGAAATAATTTCTTAATCAAGCTTAAGTTCAGTAATTTCAATTATTATTGAATAAAAACATATTTGTATTAATTAATGTGAGTTTCATTCAATAAGAATTGAAATTTGTGAACTTAAGCCTGATTAAGAAATTATTTCTGATTAAGATTTACTACAGTTCAATTAAATCTAAAAAAGTACCAAATCTTTTAAGAAATTATTTTCTGAAAAGTATGTTTCTTTAAAGTAGTTTTTGAAAGAACTTTTGGTTTTTGGAGAGAACCTTTATAAAAACGTTAGACGGCATCTTCTACAACAAGTATGTTTTAAAAATATCTCAATTATAAATAGTTTTGGAAAAACCCTCATAAAAAATATATTTTTTAAAAATTACGTTTGAAGAAAAGTTAC
This sequence comes from Tachina grossa, assembly GCA_949987645.1. Taxonomy (NCBI): domain Eukaryota; kingdom Metazoa; phylum Arthropoda; class Insecta; order Diptera; family Tachinidae; genus Tachina; species Tachina grossa. The sequence goes on from OX465275.1 coordinate 37,518,575, forward strand.
TTTTAAAGCAGAAAAAAATTACTTTTCTATAAGTACCTTTTTTGCTGGGCACATTTTAAAATAAAGTACATAAGTTTTTAGAAAGTACTTTCTTCAAAAGTGAAATATACGAGTACTTATTTACACAAGGAAAGATATGGAAATGCCCTTTAGATCTTTATTACTCTCCTCTTTGTAAACCTAGAAAAGTCTTGAGCAAAATAAAAATGAAAATTTATTATTAAAGAAAACTGAATAGTAATAATATAAATATCAACAACAACATTAACAATTTTTTAAAATATAGCAATTATTATTTGAAATTTCACTTTCAAATGCAAATAATAAATCAACAATAATATTGCAAATTAGTATCTATGGCAACAAATTTTCTAACAGCAGTAATAAAACAACAACAAGAAAAAACTTTAAAATTAATAAATGATTTATATCTTAAACTAATCAATGCTTGCTAACTAATAAAAAAAATAACTCAACAAAACCAACAAAATTTAAGTAAGATAAAATAAAGCAAAAACAGAAAACCATAGTAGAAATAAATTATGAATAAAATTACCATTATTATTATTATTATTATAATTATTATTAAATTATTATTATATTATTATAACACAAGAAAACAAAAACGTATGATATAATTATCATATGTATATTATTAATTATTATTAAAAAAAAAAATAAATAAAAGAAAATCAATAAAGAAAAAATAAATTATTAATAAAATAAATAAAATTAAATTTATTTTTCTTCATATATGTGACTTTTAGCTGGAAACTAAAGTAAGTAGAAAATACTGGGAAATAGAAAATTTTGGACTTAAAAGAAAATTTTTAAATGTTGCCGGAAACTATTAAAACTATTAGATGTTGCTAGAAATTACGAGGGCGGATCAATAAGCCCGTGGCTTTTGGAATTAAAAGCATTTTTTCGCAAAATAAATATTTTTTTTCAAAATAATCTCCTTTTAACTCAATACACTTAGTCCAACGTTTTTCCAGTTTTTATATCCCTTCAAAAAAGTTGGATTTTTCGAGGTGCTTAAAATAGGCAATAATTTCATCGTTGAAGCTAAATCTCTTTCCACCGAGCCATTTCTTTAGGTTTGGAAATGGGGATTAGCCAATAGGGGCGAAATCCGGTGAATATGGCGAATGGGGTACGAGTTCGTAGCCAAATTCATAGAGTTTTGCCACTGAGACTGCACACGTGTGCACTCGTGCATTATCTTGATGAAAAAGAAATTTTTTATAGGCCATATGGGGTCGTTTTCTTTTTAAATCCTCATTAAATCGGTCTAATAAGTCGGCAACATATTCGCCGTTTATTTTTTTCCCCTTTTGAAGGTAATCGATGTGAATTATAGCGCGTGCATCCCAAAAAAATTTTGTATTCACCTCACTGGCCGACAAACTCACCTTGACCTTCTTCGGAGCAGGTTTACACTGCTGCTTGGTCTCCGGAGTACAGTAACGGATCTATGTTTCATCCACAGTTGTAAAACGCCGCAATAACCAATTCGGATTGCGGTTAAACAACTCCAAACAATCCCTTAAAATTTTCACACACTCAAAATATTATGTAGGTAAATTTTTAGGGAAAATAAATGAAAAATCATTTAAATCAAGTAAAATGTCATTTAAAAACCCTTTCGCTTACATTTCATTTGAATCAAGAGAGTTTTTCAATTATATTTTAATGTTAATTTTTTAACTAGCACAATATGTAAAAATAAAAAAAATCATTTATTTTATTAAAAAAAAATTAAACTTATTTATAAGTTAGATATTTTAGAATTATTTATTAATAATTGCAAATAACTTAGCATTTTGACTGCACGAAAAATCATTTTAATTTTGTAGTTGTTTTTTCAGCAACATACATAAAAAGTTAAAATATAATTTTTTTCGTAGGACAATTACATTTTCATTTAAGTTTGACTTTACGGTAAACTTCTGAAACAACTACAAACAGTTAATGTAAAACTTTTTTGAGTGAACGTTTACTTTTATAGTCAATATAGTAGAGCAAACGCGGCAACCATCTTGCAGACAACTTTCTCAAACCCAGCTGATCATTTAAAATCGAAACCACATTGCCATATGAAATGCCTATGGCATCAACAACCTCACGCACTTTTACTCTTCGATCGGCCAACACCATATCGTGGATTTTTTCAACATTTTCGGGTGTACTGGCCTCAATTGGCCGTCCAGAACGTTCTGCGTCATTTGTACTTGTGCGACCACAACGAAAGTCAGTAAACCACTTCTCTACCATTGAAATCGATGGTACAGAGTCCCTATAGTATTTATCGAGCTTTTCCTTGGTTTGATTGACGGTTTTTTTTCGCAAAAAATAATATTTAATGAGCACTCGAAATTCACTTTTTTCATTTTCTTCTCAAAAGGCTAGGTAGTCTGTTAGGCTGCCAAACACCAAATAAATGACACAATTTGTTCAAATTTAGACAGGAGTCAACTAACAGTTGCCTCTTGACAAGAGCAGTGTTGCCATTTCAATCAAGAGGCGGAAAATTCAAAAATACACTGAGTCAATGATCCACCCTCGTATTATAATTTACGTTCGCTTAGGATTAAGTGTTTTAAAAAATTTTTGTCAAACTTCTTACTTTTGTTCAGACCTAGACAGATTTCTTTGAAACTTAAAACTTTTATATGGAAACTGTTAAGCTTTGAAATATTGTATGCGAAAATCTATATCTTAAACCCTAACCGCGCACTACAGTAGGCTGAAATAGAAGTACTAAGGACTTACAAGTATTCCAAGGGCTTTTAAAAATCGCACGCACATCTAGGAAAAAACGGATATAAATAATAATTGGCACGACTTAAAATCTATAATATATTACGAAAAATTATATAAACATTCATGAGAAATATATTATATAAAAATTATAATACATTCTTTATTGCAAGATGAATTCATATCTTAACTGAGCAGCTGATGATCAGCTGTTAAATTCTCTGGTTTGAAATTAAAGCAAAACGTTTGGAAATTTTCTCACAACAGGAAAATTTTACACTTACAAATATTTAAGATCACCTAATATCAATTCGCCTTGATCTATGGTAATAAGCAGATTAGTCAGCAAACGTTTGCAAAACGTTTTTCCTATAAACAATTTAATTTTGTTCTCCTTCCTTAAAATCTATGTTTATGGCTAAAAAGAAAATTATTTAATCTTTCCCATTTTTGATGTGTAAACATCTATACGCTAGGGGGTAAAAATCTTTTTCACAACACAATCACAAATTTTGATTAAGATCAAATCGGTGTGAGCTATGTATGATTGCATTATTGTAATCATCCGAACAAGAAGTACAAAGAAACTTAACAGCTGCATAGAAATAACTCATCCGAATCTTAAAGCATACCTTCAGGAGTTAGTTTTAATATAAATTGCTTGTGAACTGTAATAGTGTTGCCAGTGGGGATAATTTTGTTAAAAAGTTGAAAAATATAAAATAAATAAAATATATATACACACAAAAAAATATAAGGGGTAATATTAACTAAGCTTGCATAGGTAACTTTTTTTATATGCAAGTAAAAAACTTGGGTATTATTAACTATGCAGTTAGGTAATTTGTACATTACACTTTACCTAAAATCCGAGTTAACATAACTATTACAATAAGGTATCTTCTTCAAAATTATTTTGATTGAATTCATTTCTATTTTATTGTCAAAAGAAAATTTTTGAGGCAGAAGGTACGTATACTTGAAATTTTAAAAAATTTTCATTTTGTGTAAAATTATTATTTTTAATTACTATAGATAAACCAACTGAGCCCGGATATTTTCATTGTGTTTGTGTCCTGTTGCCTTGTTCCACCACGAGAGTAAACTTTACATAAAATTCTGACCAATAAAGTTGATCCCAAATCAAAGAAATTAAATAAGTTATTGAATTACCCGTCAAGCATCCAGAACTTTTAGATGATCTGGGTATAGCTCAACTAAAGGGCGTGATCTTGTACGGGCCACCTGGTATAGGTAAAACACTTGCTCGCGCTGTAGCTCACCATACTGAATGTACGTTTATAAGAATTTCGGAAAATTCATTGGTGATGTTTCTCGTATGGTACGTGAGTTTATTCTTTATGGCTCGAGAGCATGCGCTGAGGTAAATGGTGTTTGTATGCATTGCGTGCATTGTTGCCATTTTGGCATTTTCACTGCCAGATCTGGCATTTTCATTATGTGAAAAGCATTCAACTTTTAAAAAATTCTGCCAGATGCTTTTTGGCAGAATTTGCTTAAAATAATAAATGTTAATTTGTTAAATTTTTTTCAATGTACCGAGTATTTCTATTAATAAATGTAAATTTTTTTTATAATTATGTGTTTCCTTCGTAATGTAGATGCAACGAATACCTACATATGTATGTATGTATTATATGATATGTATTGTATACATACATAAGTATATGGAGCCCTATTTTCAATTATCCGTAAGCGACAAAAATTAAAGTTTTTAGAAGACAGGTTTTTATAGTATCCAAATATATTTTACCATACATAAATTGTCGCTTAAGTACAAATTTTACAGCCTGCATTTTAAAAGATATCAAACATTTCGACATTTTGATAATTCTAAACTATGGGTAAGCCATAGTTTCAATTTCAATTACAAAAGTCTATTTTTTACAACATCTTGCTTACAATTACACACATACATATATTATATGTATGTATATACCCTGAAGGAAATGTAGACGGTAAAATTTACGGAGTTGCTTTTGATTTTGTCACCAGTACAACTCTCTAATTATTTCCCATGAAATACTTTGTGCTATAACATTTAGCATGTGCTTGTCATTGAAAATCTACTAGTAACACTAAAACAGTTGACTAGGTAGTGACTACGTAGTTCTTATGCAGACATACCAACCAGACTTTACTGGTACATTTCTATACTTTACGTACATGCAAATTTATATATATTAACAAGTTGTAGAAAAATTCACCAGAAATACACCACATATGTTTTCTCTCTTACCTTTATACTGATGAATAGAAGAAAAACTGTAGACAATGTGTTGACATAAAGAAACTTGCTCCCAGTCCGAAAATACATAAATATTCATATCTATGGATAATATCAAACACATACATACTATGTATGTATGTATGTATGTGCTATAAAAACACCTGTAAATACTAATAAGTTTGTATAAACATGAAACTCAAAGCTATTTAAAAAAAAAATGTAAATTTAAATCTGGCATTATACATTTGTTCTGTAGAACATTTTAGCAGAATTTTTTTACAGATCTAGCATTCTCTCATCATCATTTTCTGGCAACACTGATTGCGTGAGAGGTGTGTTCATGTTTCACAGGAAAAATTTGAAATAGACGTGGTGAAAGTTATGCAGAAGGATTCCGAGAAGAATCGGCGCTTTTTTGTAACTTGAATCGATTTGCAATCGTACGAACAGGGCCGAATATGCTTATTAAAACGTTGTGGAAATAAATTTATTAAATTTTTTTATAAGACATTTGTTTCCTATGTATACATTTACATATTTGGTGTATTCACAAGGGTGTCCTAAGTGTCATAAAGTCATAAAGTCCTAACATTTTAAGCCAGTTTAAAACTATTTTTATTTTCTTTCATATAAAAGGAGTACTATATTAATACAATTCTTCACTCTATGTATTTGTTACTGTCATAACTAATTATTTTGCTTTTTAGTTTTCTTTTTCGAAAAAATGTCCATTTACGTTTAAATACGTGGCGTTTTTCTTAAGCAAATTTCTACTCAAATCATTATATATTGCAAAAAATATAAAAATTCGCAAGGGATTAAAATAATGGAAACAATCTCCCACCGCAAAAAAAAAGTAATAACTCGAGTATAGACTTACAGCATATAAATCGCGAAAACTTGCAAAAATGCGAATATCTTCTAAACATTTTCAAAGCCTCAAAAACTGTAAACGAGCAAACTCAGTAGATTTTATGAATCAAAAATTATCTCACATGCAAAAAATTTGCGAAAATTCGCGAATAATTTTTTAATTGAAAAAAACCTAAAATTTATTTTAAAAAAAAATGCTTAAATTATAAGGAATTACGAAAATTCGCAAAAACTTGGTGACATCAAAAATATATTAAAAAGTCTGATACTTAATAAAAAAAAGTTTAAAACTGTTAAAAAAAACAAAGAATTGGGAACAATCACTTTTATTGCAAAAATTTGCAACAAATTGCAAAAATTGTAAACAAGCTCCAAAATTACTTAGAAATACCTAAAGATCTAAGAATTTCCAAAAATCGCAGAAAATTGGCAAAATTATGAAAATTCGCACAAATAGATACAGATGTATTAAAAATCGGTAGAATTGTAAAAAGGCAAGCCCTAAAATAACACATAAATACTTAAAGATATAAGAAATTCCAAAAAATCGGAAAAATTCGTGAAAATGAAAATTTGCTAATACCAAAATGATAGCAAAGTGTGATATAAAATAAAAGTCGTCAAATGTGTAAAAAAGGCAAAAACTGCAACAACAAAAATAATTCAATCAGACAATGATGTGGCTTGATTCAATCTTATTTTGTTAAAATTACAAACAAGAGCAATAAGCTTTATCAAAAATTACCTGATCGCAAAACTTAAGAAAATTTGCAAATAAATTCCAAGGCCTTAAAATTTTAAAAGGTCAAATACTCGAGAAAACTTTGTTTTACATATTGCAAAAATTCGCAAATAATTATCGGAAACAGATAGAAGCCGTTAAATAATTTTCTCATAATTTTGCATATTCGTACCAAATATTATTTAATTTTTGTAATATTTTTTCTCATTTGTTTTGTATCATATTGTTTATGTTTCAACTAACACAGTAAAATATGAGGGGTTGCTCACAGCAGTCGCATTTTAAACTAGTTTAAAATTTTACAACATTATGACGTTATGACTTTAACACTACCGTGTGAATACCCCAATTATGTACATACCTACACATAGAATACATATTACAATACTTTCTAATAAATTATTACAAATGCAAAAATTCTTTAATTATTATTTATTATCGCGAAGATAGCTACAATCCATGAAAATTATCGAATTATAGGTAGTTAATTTAACGAAAATCCATTATAATTTGCCGCATTATATATGTATAAATTTACTTTTTTATTTAGATAATTCACAAAAAAATAAAAATATGAACTTCCCTAGTCGTTAAGGAGTTTTTAGTTGATTTTTCGAACATAGAAATCAACTAAAATTTTTGTTAAACGGGTGTTTTTTTTAGAGGTATAGAACTTCGAATTGAAATAAAACACAAGAAAATCGTTTTAATGTCCATCAATTTGGATTTATTGGAAGGATAATTTTATGCCATTAATGTTTAAATATGATTTCGGGCATGTGGCCGCCGCGGCTGGCTCGAATAAAGCCAATTCTACAGGTCCAATTTTCAACCACTTTTTCGAGCATATGGGGCCGTATGTTGGCAATAACGCCACGAAAGTTGGCTTCCAAGTCCCCTAACGAGCGACTTCACATATCCCCAAAGAAAATAATTCAATGGTGTCAAATCACACGATCTTGGTGGCCAATTGACAGGTCCATTCCGCGAAATTATGCGCTCATCGAATGTTTCCTTCAATAAATCGATTGTGACGTGCGCTGTGTGGCATGTAGCGCCGTCTTGTTGAAACCACAACTCATCCACATTCATGCCATCCAATTCGGGAACAAAATAGTCGGTTATCATGGCTCTATACCGGTCTCCATTAACGGTAACTGACTCTCCAGCATTATTTCGGAAGAAGTATGGCCCAATGACTCCACCAGCCCATAGAGCACACCAAACAGTCAGTTTTTGTAGATGTAATGGCGTCTCAAGGGTCTCATGTGGATTCTCTTCACTACAAATGCGACAATTTTGCTTGTTGACGTAGCCATTCAACCAAAAATGAGCCTCATCACTGAACAAAATTTTGCGATGAAAATCAGCATCGAGATCAATCTCATTTTGGGCCCATACACCAAAATCACGACGCATTGCATGGTCTCGCGGCTTTAATTCTTGCACAAGCTGGATCTTGTAAGGTCGCAAGCCAAGATCTTTGCGCAAAATCTTCCATAAAGTTGATGGACAAAGCTCCAATTGCTGTGCACGGTGGCGAATCGATTCATTCGGGTCCTCTTCAACACTTTGCTCTACAGCGGCAATTGTTTCTTCGGTGCGCACTGTTCGACGTCTCTGCGGATGCGTATTATCACATAGAGTAAATGTAGTGCGAAAATGATCCATGGTTAACCGAATTAATTGCTCTGATGGACGATTATGTCGACCATAAAATGGACGGAGCTTGCGGTAAACTTCGCGAACTGAACCATTATTTTCGAAATAAATTTGCACGATTTGCAAGCGTTGTTCTTTTGTCAACCTGTTCATGATGAAATGGCAAACCAAACTAAATATTAATCACTTGACAGCTGACAAAATGGCCGCCAGTTAAAAAAGTGATGCCAACTTAAAGTTCTATACCTCAATAAAAAACACCCATTATGTTAGTATACCAAGCATTATCTAATTTTTTATCGATTTCGTTACGACTATGACAACGGTAATAAGGCTGAACATGTCGAAAAATTAAAAGAAATGTATACACTATTCTAATCAAATTCGATTAATTACGTCTAAAGATCACATTTTTATAGGCACATACATTAAAAGTTTGCCTGAGCACTTGAACAGTATTTTTGCTCTACTGAAAAATTTTAACTTCATACATAAGTTTTTTTCCTACAAGTTCAACAGATACATATGTATGTATTCATACGTTCGCTAAGAGGAGTATGGTTTATTAGTGTACTGGCCTTCTACTCTGCAACTCGAATACAACTATAATTGAGTCGAACTTATTCAGTCGGTCGTTTTTAACTAAAACTATTTATCAAATCCATGTAAAAATGGTTTTGTAAAACGGGTTTGATCTTATGTTTGTATCAAAAACGACCTAAACGGTCTAAATAAAAAACAAAATAATTTTGAACTGCAATGTAAAAAACATACATACACACCCGAGCAGTTTTTTAGACAAAATACTCCGCATTATTCTGTAAATATTTCTCGCTTTTACGTCAACCCGACAGCAAAAAAATATAAACTTCCCTACTCGTTAAGGAGTTTTTAGTTGATTTTTCGAACATAGAAATCAACTAAAATTTTTGTTAAATTATCTAAAAAACTTTGTAAATGCCATTCTACCCTTTCAATTAGTTAAAATTATACCATAATTTTAGGAAATATAACCTACGATTTTTTTTTGTGTGTATAACTTTTTAGATAAAAGAGCGTTTTAAATGTCAAATATTTGTTTAAAATATATATACAAGTCTTTATAAAGAATTTTGATCGTCTAGGTTCTACATTCGTAAAATGAAATGAAAGTGAAATTTTCTCTTGGTTTGTGTGTGTTCTGTTTCGTAAAAGTTTTTTAAATCACTTTTTAAATTTCATTTTCAGTTTGTTTCAAATGAAATAGAAGTGTTCTGTAATCCAATTTCACTACAAAAAAAGTAATTTGAATTCGGCAGCAAACAACATTGTAAAAGAAAATACTTTTTAGTAAAAAATAAATACATATTTGTTACAATTTATTGCAAAAATACGAAAATGTAAGCAAATAAATAACATTTTTATATAAATTCTTTTTTATGGTTTATTTTATTTGTGCTCCGGCGTTATTAAAATAGGTGAAAAAACTCCGCGATTAGCTAAAGGGTTCTGTAAGTGATTTCTTCAATGCCTTTAGAAATTTTTAGCGAAATTTAAATTTTTTTCGCGAAATTGCGATTTTTCGCGTTATTTCCGAGTTTATTTTCATTTTAACAGTTTTGGCGACTTCTAATGAATTTCAAGACTTGTTTCCGATTTTGCAACTTTTCGCGAATTTTCGCATTGTTCGCAATGAAAGCGAGTTTTTCAAGTGTTCCTATGAGTTTTCGCGAATTTTAAACAATATTAGATTTTGCTATTATGCCACTGTTATTAAGTTTTTGCGAATTTTCGCGATTTTGTTTACCGAATTTTTAGCATTCCTTAAAGTTTTAGCGATTTGTAATAAAAATTATGGCTTGTTAAAAAAATTTTAAATTTTTCGCAAATTTCTGTTATTTTTGCGAAAGATGTAAGTTTTGCAACGTTTTTGGCTTTCTTTACTTATTTATATTTATGGACTTAAAATTGAAATTTTTGTAAGCTTTGGCGAATTATCATAATGTTGTGCGCTTTCTCCCGAGTGAACCTTGCAGTTTTACCGAGTTTAATCGATTTAAGTTTATTGTTTGTTTCCAATATTGCGAATTTTAAACATTTTCGCGATGTGTGATTTATTCGACTTTTAATCAAGTTCGAGATTTGATATAGATTTTTGCATTTATTTTTATTGCAAGTTCATAATCATTTTTTTTTTGGTGTGAATATATATGCAAATATTGGGTCGTCAAATTAAATTGTGCTTTAAAAGACGAATCTTCGCAACGAATTCTTTAAGGCAAGTTCGTCGAACTATGCGAAGTTCGCTGTTAGTTCCAATTGTGTTTGTAGCATAAGATGTGTTTTTTCTATGTTGCTTGAAATATTTATTTGAAATAAACTGGTAATGAAATCGTCGTGGAAAAAAAGTTTCATTACTTTTCTAGAACACAGTGATATTGACTTTTCGGAATTAAAAACGTTTTCATTTTCATATTGTAGTGGAATGTAGAACCTGGCCGGATATTATATTATAACATATCTTCATTACGTACTGTTGCCTTACACTGAAGCTGGTGCACGACAATTGGGTATCAATCTCCATCAATCATCCAATTATTATAAACGCAAAGAAAAGATATGGTTGTAGAATGGTTGAGAAAACAATATTATGTTCTCTGGAACAAATGTGTGGTCGTCGAAAACTAGTTATTGTTATTTTAAACATTTATTTCGTTACGATAAACAGAGTAATGTTTGAATTTAATAATTACAGTATCACATACATATAAAAGTGTGATATGGTTAGAGTTTAACAATATACTTTTGTTAAAAATTTATGACTACAACATAATTTGTATTATTATTTAAAAATAATATGATGTAAATAACAATATAATGTTTTTCAAAACCATACTATGTTAAGTTTAAAAAGAATCTTTAATGGAAACATCTGTCGGTTCAGTATTTCGTTTGTAAGCTATCGGTAGTGTTAAATAAATGAATAAATAAATAAAGTATAAAGAAAAGGGTACACAGAAAAAAATGATTTGTAATGAACCTACAACGATTTTTGTAAATACAATTAACGAAATTGTAAGTTAAAGGAAAATCTTAAAAATATTTTCAATTAAATATATCAACAAATAATTTGTTGAATTTTATTTATTTTTTCAACATTTATTTTTGTTAGATTTCAAAGCTATTTCAATTAATGTTATTGTTATATTAAGAATGTGAAATGTTGAGTTTCCGAATCATATTTCTTATATTAACAAGTTTTTCATACACAATCACAATCCTCGAAACGATTTTTGCTTATCTGCGAAAAACACTAAATGTCTTTGGGCGGATTTGAACCGGCAACCTCAGGACTAATAAACTAACTCGCTTACCTCTCAGCTGAAGAGCAACACTTTATTAGATAAGCAAATAATGAATACATACAAAACATGATGTCTTGTTTTTTCTATACGTGCGCATTTCGTTATGATGTAATTTAACAAATAAATTTGTTGAGCAATTTAATTGACTACAAAAATTTTAACTTGTTATATCAACAATGATGATTGTTAATTTTTAAATTAAATTTTAACAATTTGTTTTGTTGGTTGCATTTCGATGATAATTTTTTCTGTGTAGATTAATAAAAATATATAAGCTTTTGTGTATCTTTTTATACAGACATGGCTGTATGTGGTGTAAGTATACATTTCTATATATACAATTTATTTCAACAATATTAATTTATTTTTATTTCGAATTTAACGCACAGCTGTTTCTACAAAAAATATATGATTAAAAAATAAAATAGTATTATTCTATTAAATAATACTGTGGTGGTATTTAACAATATTAATATAATATTAGAACATGATATGGTGAGTCTCAATTATATTTTAGTCACATCTAACAATAGTGTTGTGATATTTACAATACTAAGATTATAATATAATTAGCTCAGATAATAATAAAATTAACTCAGATAATATTATAATTAACTCAGATAATAATATTGTTAAAGTTTTTTTTTTCTACTAACAATATGATTTGACTGCAACCATATAATTCAATCATAGTATGTTGCTGTTTGATTATGGTTACCTCAACCATATTTTTTCTTTGCCCACAGTAGCAAGCTTTATCAAAATTTTTATTTGACGTTTTCCATATTGCATATGCTCAATTCTCCACAAACCCCCACAACTAATAATTCCACTACTATAGACACAGTTTTTCATAGATTTTTAAATACAGTAGAGTCAAAAATTTATATATCTTATTTTAGTTACCATAAGCCAATACATATTAATTATTTGTACTTGAGGCATTTACCATAGATGGGCACTTTGCAGTACTACTAAAATTTCAGTAAAAATAATTTTTTAACCAGTAAATTTTTTTCTGCAATTTTTATAAAGTGCTTAAATGATTTATTATATGATGAGGTGCATTGAATTTTCAGTAATCAGTAATGAAATTCTAACAAGTGGCTAAATTTTTTTCATACAAAAATTTCAAAATTTGAATGAAAAAAACTTTGCCACTTGCTACAATTTTATTATGAATAGGGCCCTACGATATTACTGGTGCTGCAAATTAAATTTTATTATTAATAAAAATTTACTGAATTTTTTCAGTAATCAGTAAATTTACTGCTTACTGCAATTTTTAATGCAGTACATGCATATATACTGCAGCGTGCCAATTTACTAACTAAATAATAAGTTAAATAAAACAAACAAAAACCAACAAATTCCTTTGTATTTACAATATTGAAAGTTTTGATACGTTTAATTGATTAATTAAATTAAAAAAATATACTAAAAGCATAAGTACTTTCATTTAAAAAAAAATTCCATTAATAGATGCTGAACTCAACCCGAAGACAGCTCCAGGTATTGATGGCATTAGTAACAAAATGCTCATGAACTTGCCTCATATTGCAATAAGAATCCTGCTATTTACTTTTAATGCTATTTTAAGAATGCAGTATTTTCCACATAACTGGAAACTGGCCAAGATCAAAATGATTCCAAAGGCGGGCAAAGATCTTACCAAGACTGAGTCATATAGGCCTATAAGCTTACTATCTACAATCTCAAAGCTTTTCGAAAAGCTGCTCATGACTAAATTGTCCAAAATTTTAACTGATAATGGGTGCATCCCGGACCATCAATTTGGCTTTAGAAGTCAGCACAGCACGATTGAACAAACGCATAGACTGGTCCAAGTTGTAAGAAGAACATTTGAAGAAAAGAAGTATTGTTCTGCTCTCTTTATTGATGTTTCTCAGGCATTTGATAAAGTATGGCACGAAGGCCTAGTTTTAAAATTGAAGACATATCTGCCAATAAACATTCAAAAGCTTTTGGAAAGTTATATTATTGATAGGAAGTTCACTGTTGTGGAAGGAGAGTTCACGAGTGTGCCCGAATCTATATCTTCTGGTGTGCCCCAGGGTAGTATTCTGGGTCCTGTCTTGTATTTAATATATACTTGTGATATGCCTGTGAGCAATAATATCCATATTTCTACTTTTGCCGATGATACAGCCTGTATGAGTGTGCACGAAAACCCTTATGAGGCATCCCGCCATCTCCAGGAACATATCACTCAGCTGGAAATATGGTTGAACTTATGGAGAATTAAAGTCAATGAACAAAAGTGTGCCCTAAGAAGAGATACTTGCTCCCCCATTCGAATCAACAATCATAATATTCCTCAACATTCCCAAGTGAAATACCTTGGTATACACCTTGATCGAAGACTTACATGGAAACATCATATTGACTCTAAGTTAACTCAGATGAAACTTAAGTTAACTCAAATATATTGGTTGATTGGCAGAAACTCAACACTCAGCTTAGACTGCAAACTTTTACTGTACAAGTCGCTTTTGAAGCCAATATGGTGCTACGGAATTCAGTTATGGGGCACTGCTTCAGCTTCTAATGTCGAGAGAATCCAACGAAGGCAAAACAAAATTTTACGGTTAATAACATCGGCTCCATGGTACATCCAAAATTCTATTATACATCGTGATTTAAATATGCCACTAGTGACTGAAGAAATTGCAAAATACGCAGGCAAATATTTAACAAAACTCGAATCACATCCTAATCCGCTTGCTCGTAATATTTTGAACTTTACTGGACACATCCGCTTAAAAAAGAGGGACACACGGGCTCTTATACCTAACACTCAAGATGGGACTACTTGAAAATACTTACCCCCCCCCCCCCTTTTTTTTTTATTATCACTACTAATGTATTATTTATAACTACCACTAAGTTTATGTCCGACACTGGTCGGGCCTAATAATTTTTTTTTTTATAGATTTAAGATTTGAATACTTATTGTTAGTTCACATATGAAGATACAATAAATAAATACATGCATTATAAAAAAAAAAAAAATTAATAGATGTTTACACATCTCCTCTGTGATCGGACTCATATTGCCTTTTTTATTGCACTCACTGTAAAGAACAATATAAAATGAAAGCAAACGTTTCCTTTTTTATTTGTGTACACTGGATAATGTGTTGTAAAATATTTCAGTGCCTTCTCTCCCTTTTTGCTGACCAATATTAAAATACATAGTTTTTAGACATCAGTAGTGCGATTCACTAAGTTTCTTTTTAACGATAATCGCATTGTTAAAATAATTATAACGAAAATTTATAGAATTCACTATTCCGTAACATTTTTAACGATATTCACTGTAGGTTAATATCAATAATTTATGTGCTGTTAATTTTATCGACAAAAGTCAACAGAAAATATCAGTTACAGAATCACACAATCGTTATTGCAAGCAACAAAATGTATAGACAAAAATTACGATTGTCGGATCGTTAAAAGTTACTGATTCACACTATATAGAGCTTTAGTGTTGCCAGAATTTGCAGAAAAAACAATTATCTTTAATCTTTCTTGTGCAAAAAAATCCTTGATGTTCTAAAGTCAAAAAAAAAAATAGTTCTCTGCTATTTCCTTAAACTTCCTCTCATTCTAGAGTTTACTTTAACTAACTATTTTTGTAAGTGTGTATGTGTGTGTCTGCATTTTTAATTATTTCTACAAATTGTTGCAAGCCACAATTATTATCCATATTTTTAATTGTTTGATTTATTGATTAAAATGAACAGTTATTTAGCTAAAGCTTCCTTTTCTTTTGCCCTTAAATTTTTCGCTTACGAAACACCACATACTTCAAAAAAAAAAACAAACAACTCTTTCTAAATAACAGTTTGTCGTTTAAAGTCCACACAACCTTCAATCAGTTAAACGTTGTGAAAATTAACTAGAATTATAAACGTTTGAATGAATGTGAATTATAATTTTATCTCATCAGGTTTTTTTCTTCTCTTGAATTTGTGGCATTTGTTATATAAAAGGTATAATCTAATGCCGTTTGTTCAAAAAAGGTCCCAAATAATAATAAACGCTAAAATCAGCCAACATTTAATAGCACAAATACCTTCAAAGTTAATTTTTTCGAGTGAGATTCTTAAACGTTTTTTGTTTGTTTTTTCTTTGGGGCACCCTACAGTATGAAATTGCAGGCATAACTTGAAGATTAATTTCCTCGACTCTTTTAGATTTTTTTTATGGAATTCACTCAGAATCATTTATTACTTACTCAATGATATAAATTTTTTTGTTTTGTAAACAGGGTGTAAATTGCGAGTCTGGATTAGGAATGTAGCAATAATTTGAAAAAAATATATTTGTAAAATTTTTTAAACAAACTAATAATCCCAAATTAATATTTTACTTATTGAGTAAAATATTTTTTTTATTAAAAATACATTGAAATTGATTATTGAGGGGTTTAGCTGAATCCTATGTGCATTTCACTGTTGCTAATGCAGATCATCAGGCAACCTGTACCCAAAGTTTCTTAAAATAACTAGAGTTATTATGTTATAAACTTTCATTTAAACAAATGAGAAGCTCAACAACAAATAACAAAGTTGAAACAAGAACTCAATAATCAACATGTTTTTTATTTTCTTACTTTACCATTGGCTGACTTTTTTTCAACTTCAAATTGTAGTCGTAAAGGCTCAGTTAGCCGACTGTAATGTAAAGTAACTGCAACAGTAAGGAACAGCTGATCGATTTTGTTATGTGAAAAGTAATGAAAATGGTTATAGAGATGTAATGTAACGTAACCTAATTTTCATATAAAAATGTCGATCAGCTGTTTTCTACGTTACAGTTACATTACATTACAGTCGGCTAACTGAGCCTTAAGAGTATGTAAACAGAAAGTAAATGTAAATAACAACAACAGCTATTTAGCAAGTATTTTTTTTTTGACCGGGTACAGTCAAGTTAATAATTAGTGTTTTTTATGGGAATTGTTACAATCTAAATCTGGCTCATTTCCATAAATTTCTGCAGCATAATAAATAAAGCAACCCAGCAAGAACACTCCCAGTCAAATGACCGGTCATTTGACTGGGACTGGTGATGGCTTTATCTGCCTAAGTTTCTATTAGTTTGTTAAGGGCAATGTGGAAAAAGTGATGTAAACTTTTGTGTACGTGTGTTTGTCTAACTAATTCAAAATGTCTACTATGGAACATATACAGCTGGCCTGCTTACTCTGCCATATTTTTAATTGTCATTGATGATGCATGTGGTAGTCACGTCTGACTGATCACACTTGATGTATATAATCGTCATAGCAAACTAGTCAAACCTACATAATTATATTAATAAACATGATTTTCATATTGTTTTAATTATTTTTTATTATAGAAAAATAAAGATATGTATAATTAAAATATTTAAAAACAAATAAAAGCACAAAATAATGTAGGTGGTCTAGCCTAGGTATCTAAAATTTGAAGAAGAAATACATATGTACACATATGTATATATTTAATTAAACTTTTGAAATTTCTTTCATACTCTATTGATTTTTAATTAACTTTTTTAACACTTATATTAATTTTAGTTTCACAGACCGAACCAATTATATATTTTACAATAAAACGCGATTTTTTTTAATTTTTGGCATATGTACATTAGATGGCCCACTCTTGCATACATGTTAGAGTAGAGCAACTAGAGCAATTGACTGTCACTGTTGATTTCAATATAAAATTCTTGTAATTGTGTTAGTGAAAAAATTACTTTTGTGTTAGTTTCGGTCATTCATTTCTTGCAGGGAAGTAACTTTCAACACCGCTTTCAATTTTAATAATGGGTGGTACATAAGTTTTCGATTTTCAATACCTTTATCAAAATAATAAATAAATGTTACAATTCAAATAAAATAATCATGGCAAAATATTTTAGGAACGGCCAAAGATTTTATTTCATAAACTAATAATTAACCGAATTTTTTACCATCAGTCCTAATGTGTGTATTATAAAAGAGGTAGAAATACAACCGGCGTTTTAAATCTATTCCTTATATCTGGCCCTATATCTACACAATAGTTTAAGTAAATTTGTTTTCAAACAATTAGACTGGTTTCTCACACGGCAATTTTACCTAGGGTTTACACGTGCAAGTGCAAGTTCGAAAAACTCAATACACTCAAACTCTTTTACTAACACATCTACACTTTCGGCACTTGCAGCCTACTTCCAACTCAACTGCCAAGGAATTTTACAAGACAGTGACTTGTTGAACTTGTAGCAAGTAAATGGAAAGTTAGCTAACAGTGTTGCCCTATTAATAGTTTAGCACAAATTAACTGGATTTCAGTGTAATGTTATATGAGTTTTTACTCATTTTAAATACATTTAAAAGCTAATTTAATAATGTTTTTTCTTAAATATTCATAAATCGAGCAGTTTATTAATTTTTTAGACATAAATAACACTGAAACAATACGAATAAAGTTCAACACTATCTGGTTCCCTTAAAATTAAAATTTTTTTATGTTATGGACAACTCTGCACTAAAAGGCAAACATGCAAGTTGCAAGACAGTCGGGCATTTGTGAGAAATTTTCGTTGATAATACGTACACAGAGCTTGCATGCAAGGCACTTGCATGTGTAAACACTGGGTTAGTTGAGCTGCTTTTAACTTCATGGAGGTGAGAGGAAAATATGATGTTTCCCTACCCTGTGGAAAAAATTGGTCATTAATTACATAAATAAAGGGAGAAATAATGTATTATTTTCCAAAGCAAGACAATACATTCCCTTAGAAACAGTGTTGCTGGTTTAGAGGATTTGTCCCCAAATTGGGGATTTTTTTCGCAATTGGAGATGAAAATTTCGTGATGGCGATCTGGGGATTTGTTGGGGATGATAACAAAATTTTGAGGGGATTTTTTTGGGGATTTTTTTTTACTGATGGTAACAAAAATGTTTTTGAGCTAAGAATGGTTTTTAATAAAGAAGAAGTAACAAAGCAGATTAACCAATAATGAACAATAGCAAAACAAAAATACATAACCAAATGCAATATGACTTGTCGGAAACACTTCTTAGAGTAAAAACACACTTTAAAAATAATTCAATTTGTTGTGACAAATTTAATCCTTTTGCTGAAATGCTAAAGCTATTTAATACAAATACTTTGTACAACAAAATTTCTGAGGCTGGTGAATCAGAAGATTTCGATTGTGAAGCTTTCGAAATGGTAAACTTTTATAGTTATATATATTAAACTATGTGTAAATATTTCTTTACAAGTTTTATAAGTACAAATTAAATATGAATGTAAATATAGCTATCGATATAAATAGTAATTTTTGTCATTATTTATTTTTTAATAAAATGAAAAATTTTAATTTTTTTTCACAAAAGAAAAACTTTTAATCAAAAAAACTAAATGTGGGGATTTCCAGGGATGGCAAATCAAAAATTGGGTATAAGCTCTAGAAAAAAAACTGCACGCAAAGAAAAAATATGGTTGAGGTAACCATAATCAAACAGCAACATACTATGATTGAATTATATGGCTGCAGTCAAATCATATTATTGTTAATAGAAAAAAACTTTACCAATATTATTATCTGAGTTAATTATAATATTATCTGAGTTAATTATATTATAATCTTAGTATTGTAAATGTGACAACACTATTGTTAGACGTGACTAAAATACAATTGAGACTCACCATACCATGTTCTAATATTATATTAATATTGTTAAATACGACCACAGTATTATTTAATAGAATAATACTATTTTATTTTTTAATCACATATTTATTGTAGAAACGGCTGTGCGTTAAATTCGAAATAAAAATAAATTAATATTGTTGAAATAAATTGTATATATAGAAATGTATACTTACACCACATACAGCCATGTCTGTATAAAAAGATACACAAAAGCTTATATATTTTTATTAATCTACCCTTTTGTTTATACTTTATTTATTTATTCATTTATTTCACACCACCGATAGCTTACAAACGAGATACTGAACTGACAGATGTTTCCAAAAAGATTCTTTTTAAACTTAACATAATATGGTTTTTGAAAACATTATATTGTTATTTACATCATATTATTTTTAAATAATAATACAAATTATGTTGTAGTCATAAATTTTTAGCAAAACTATATTTTTAAACTCTAACCATATTACACTTTTATATGGATGTGATACTGTAATTATTAAATTCAAACATTACTCTGTTTATCGTAACGAAATAAATGTTTAAAATAACAATAACTAGTTTTCGACGAACACACATTTGTTCCAGAGAACATAATATTGTTTTCTCAACCATTCTATAACCATATATTTTCTTTGCGTGTGGCAGCACTGCTTAGAAATGAGAGGGTAATTTAATCAAACCTAATATTTGAACATTGATGATCATGTGCATTACCACATCTGCAGACGATTGAATGTATTGTTTTTGCTTGTGACGAGTGTCGTTAGATTCATTCCTCTGACGCAATAAAATATTTCATTACTTTCCATTACATGTTCTGTGTCAACAGTAATCAATTCTGGAATGAGAAATTATATATGCTGTGCATTACCTTCTCCTTTACTATTCACTACCCTACTCTCCTCTCTTTCACTCATTTATAAAGTCGAATGTTGATCAGATAAAATAGACGTGTGCAGGGTTGCTCGATTTTTTTCAGTTCTATTCAGGGTGACCGATGACATTTTTCAAAAAGTGGCACCAAAAAGGGGATTTATCAAAAAAAGGGGCAAAATTAAAAGAAAACGAGAATACTACACTAAACTTTTTATTTTTAATGTATTTTCATATAACTCACCCAAAAAAATGAGAGAAAAAAGTGGCAAGGCAGTCGAAAAAGCGGAAGGGGAGTTGAAAAAGTGGCAATTTGCCAGTTTAGTCGGTCAAACGGTCACGCTGGTTCTATTTGACCAATATCAATTTTAAGCAGGTTTTTTTTATTATATTTTTGATAATAAATTTGTTTTTATATAAAACTCTTTTTAATATAAATTTTTATTAAAAAAAATCGCCAAAAGTATGAATTAAATCGGCAAAAATTATTTCTTGTAAATTTTTTTCACCCAAATTCAAAACGCATTAATTACTATAACATAAGAAAAATCAAATTGTTTTCATTTCTTCCAGACGAGTTTTTATAGGCTTTATTTTTGAAACTACTCCTTCCAAACACTAATTTTCCTGAATTACAAAAAATTTTAAGTTCAATTTTGTTTAAAAAAAATTACCACAAAAATTGCCAACAAATTTATCTATCGCAAAAAATCGTTAGCTTGCCAAATCAAAAATTTAGAGGCCAAACAAGTTGAAAAGTTGCCAAGTTTGGTGAGAAATTGTCATATCTGCTAACGCGCTAAATTAGCGCATTTTAAATAAAATCAATAACAGCATTTCAGTTCAATATTTTTTGATTTTTCTTTTTATAAATTTTCGAATTTTCTAGTGTCCAAAACTCTCATAAAATTTTTTAAATTGGTTAATGATTCAGATGTCGCAAATAAAATTCCGTTCACCGTGATTAGAACTCACAACTCATATTAATACTGTAAATGACAAATATTTTAAAATTTCACAATTTAAAATATATACTAGATTAATGACCCAGAAAATTTACTTAATTTATTAAGCAACTATTATAGCTTAATAAGTTATTTAAATTGCAATGCTATTCGTCAATCTATATTTATGTTCTTACAAAGTTTGACAAATAAAATTAAAACAAAGAGATTATTTGAAAGGCGATTGTGATTCTGTATTAAATGATTTACTTATTTAAGATATAATTTCGAAAAGCAATATTGCAAAATCTGAAAAATAAATTAGCTCAATTCACAATCTTGTGCAAATGGTCTTGCATCGTTGCATGTGTAATGTGGTATAGTATATTGATACTCACCACTAAGAATTGTTAAGTGGTGAGTATCAATATACTATACCAATTTGCACATGCAACGATGCAAGACCATTTGCACAAGATTGTGAATTGGGCTATTGTTAGACTTGGGTCGAACTCGTTCACTAGTTCATTTTTGCCACAAACCAATGATCAAACCCATGTAATTTAAATGGGTTTGATCAGTGGTTTGTGGCAAAAATGAACTAGTGAACGAGTTCGACCCAAGTCTAGCTATTCACCCTTATTCTATTTGGCGTCGGCAACATCGTCGTCAATTTTGAAACAACATCAATATAACACAACATCAATGCTAACTTTGTATTCCCTAACAGTGTTATGACGACGTTGCCTGTTTATCGATAAATACAATGCACATATCCAATATTTGAGTCAGCTGGTTCATTTTGTTTACTATTTTTGGTAAAAGTATTTTTGAATAAGTAAAAGCCTTGTAAATAAATTAAAATAAAATGTTTTTCTTTCCTATTGAGACGATGAAAAAAAAATTAATAGTGAAAATAAGATTTCTCAGACAAAAGTCATGCATTTGCCAGTTACCCAAGGAAAAGTAAGTGATAAGTTCTCTCATGTTTTTGGAAAATAATGCGTAATGTTCATCCTTTTAATATTTTACAAATATTTTCGGCTGAACAAAACATCATTTAGGAATGTATTGGATACAATAGAGCCTAACTTTTGAAACAAAAGGGATCAGATCTACGTTTATTGGAGCTTGGAGCTTCCTCAAAAGGTACTCAGTGCTAATTGTTTATATACCCCGCCTTCAGTTGCTTTGCTGTTGTTGTTTGCAACCTTTTTTTTAATTTAAACCTCAGTATACTTTCCCAACACACTATTTACCTTACATTTTGCCATCCACCACTAGTTCTAATTGGTGGACCGAGGGAATTTAGTGCAGTCTCACTTTCTCACTGCACCTTGAAATTATTAGGAAACTACCCCTGAGGAATCCTCTAGCAAAAGAAGGACTTTTCCAACTCTTCCACAAGCTTTTCAAATTGGTTGGGGTTGGTAATTTTAATTTTGTCCATATTATATTTTTCACTTTTTTTAAGAACTTTTTTCAAATAAATATGTACATTTTTATACCTACTTATATTTCACTTTTTTCAAATTCGTTGAGGCATGCACACAACAGAACACGACATCAAAAACACTGACGACAAAATGAACGGCAACATCAACATCAATGTTTCTTTCAGAATACCAAGCATATGCTGACAGTCATCGATAAATGGCAATACTATCTACGGGAATACCGATTTGATAAAAAACATTAAAAACGACGTCGTGTTATGTTGCCGACGCCAAATAGAATAAGGGTGATTGTATTTACTAATACATACATCGACTTTTAATGAAATGTAATTTAGCGCGTAGGAAAATAGCGCATTTTAGCTATAAATCGTTGACAATGCCGTAACTTAGCGCGTTCCAGCGCGTTTTGAGAAGGGTAATTGCGCGTTTGGGTTATAAATAGTTGGCATCGCTGTCTGATAGCCCGGACGGTCCGTGTGCGCACTCTATCTTATTTATGCAAAACTGAGAGTAACGGACTGTCCCACGATGTCGCCAGAAATCATTCGATCGAATACTTATATTGAAAACAACAACAAATTTTCTAATGTTATTGTTGTTTGCAATAAAAATTGTCGATCGAACGATTTCTGGTGACCAGTGTTGGTATCTCTACGAAGAGCAAAAGCACATTAAGCTGTTGCAAAAAGGGTAAAAAGCGCCAAAAATACGAAAAATGGGGTAAAAAGGCACGAAAATATATATTTTTTTTAAATTTTAATACATTAAGCCATTTAAAAAGGAGAGTTTAGAGTGTAAAAGCTCAAAATATAATTTCAAATTTTTGCTTCAAAATAAACAAAGTAGTTGGGATGTAAAAACAGAATTTATTAACATATTAATTAAAACAAAATCTTGATTAATTTAATAATAACAAAAATTAAAAATTTTAAAAACCCCCGACTTTTTTCAGAAAAGATGTTATATCTTCTAAACGGCTGGACCGATTTTTTTCAAACATATCTAAGAACCCTCTCGATCAAGTCATCTTTCAAACAGAAAAAACTAAATGAAAATCGGTCCAGCCGTTTGGCCTGTACGTGGACACAGACAGACACACAGATACACAGATACACAGACACACAGACACACACTACAAACTTATAACACCCCTTTTTTTTAGTCGGGGGTTAAAAATTAGTATGTGAAAACAAATAATAAAAAACCAGAAGTAAAATAATATAGTAGCATATACACACATACATACATACATACATACAATAGTAGGTGAAGCTTAGGCTTAGATTAAGATATGTATGTTACTGAAAAATCATTTACACATAAAGAATGCATTAAAAGCCTCAATCTTTTCTTAAGTACTCTTAACTTAAAAGTTTTTGTTTTTGCGATATTCACCCTTATTCCAGTTGGCAACATTGACAACACGTCAATACGATATGAAAAAATTGGGGGTTGGCTACCCGTTGTCTAAAACAACTGACTGCTATTGATAACCTCATGTTTTCAATCGAAATCGGTCCTTAAAATCTAACCACTCTTTTGCGTTGAATACAAATTTACCTACATTTTGTTGTAAACGTGAACATTTTGATTTACTTTTAACTTACAAATTAACAGCCTTATGAAAATTCCGAAATCGGCCCTTAAAATTTAACCACCCTATAGTATCATTAACACCCCTATCGCGAATAAACGTTCCCAAGACAAAACTCCCAAATTTTATGATTTTAGAAATTTTTGGTGAATGCGCTCACAAAACATAAAAAATATGGCATCACGAATATTTACTCCCAGCAACTATTTTACGAAATTAATTCACAAAAATTTTTATTGGGAACAAGAAGTACACATGTAAGTTGCTACATATTTGTTTTTAAATGTCCAACTTTATTAAACTTATTTTTATTGAAGGAGTATTAATAAAGATCAGAGTACTTGCCTGGTGGAAGCCATGTCCGCACAGCTAGCGTATGGAAAGGCATTTCAAAAGGAGAAAAAAGAGGATGTGGCAAAATTTGGGAATGTGCTAAGCACTACGTTGAACAGCCGTGGGTCGCCTATTAAATCTATAGCGTAGTGGAAAAAGGTAAGAGTACATACATATGTAGCGGGTGTTTATTTAACAACCGTGACTTAAAATTTATATGCATACATACTAGTGTTGTCATTCGAACAAAAATTGTTCGAATATTCGAACAACTTTTTATCATTTTTGTTCGAACGAACAAAAATTTTCAATTTAGAATAAAAAATTATTCGAATCATTTTGGTCGAATATTCGAACAATTTCGTTAACTACTTTGTATAAAAAGTATTTTACATTTCATAGTTTTTTAATTTGTTAGCAATAGGATAATATGAATATGTTCGCTAAACGCATCTTTTGTTTTCTTGCTGGGAAAAGATAAAACTTCTTTAATGGAATTTGAAGGTGTCTTACAATTCCTGATAAGGACTTTAGCAAAAAATAACTGCTTTTCTCTGATCAAAGGCCTTAAGAATCGAATTATTGAACGATGTATAAAAGAATTGAATGCATTTCCTCAGCTTTTCTATCCAATATTTACTTTTTAAAATATGCCACAACAAGTGAAAAAATGAGTACGCAAATACATTGTCTTCACGGTTATTTAGTAATTAAAATATCGCAAATAATCTCAAATATGATCAAGTAATTGAAGATGCTCTTTAATGCTATTTTAACTATATCACCAACATTAACAATTTGCGAAATTTTATTAAAAGTAAAAAAGAATCGTCTGCAATCTACGAGTAAAGTATGGGATTATCTGAGGTTTTAAATGAATTTTTAAAAGAAATCAATGACATATTAAAAAATGTGTTTAAATGTGTATAAATACCTATACTTTTTAACTAATTCCATTTCGGTTTTTGACTTCCGACCAAAAAAAAAAAAAAAAACAAGTGTTATAAGTTTGTAGTATGTGTCTGTGTATTAGACTTGTTTCGAACTCATTCAGTAGCCCGTTTTTGACAGAACCCTATGATCAAACCCATTTAAATTACATGAGTTCGATACAAGACTACTGTGTATCTGTACGAGTCCACGTACATACCAAACGGCTGGACTGATTTGGATTTGTTTCAAATGTGACTCATAGATAGTGTTCTTATCCATCTTTGAAGAAAATTTATCCAGCCTTTAGAAGATAACACATCTTTTTAGATATATTCTGTTTCATCTGTGTATCTCTGACGCCGTAGCTCCTAAACGGGTTGACCGTTTGCGATTCTGCTACTTCAATAATATTAGAAGAACATAGAGTTCTTAAATTAAGCTACAGTGTAAACTGCGTCGTAGGTTTTTAAATATTTTAATTTTTTTTTTTATTAATATTTCTTTATTAATCACCCTTATTCCAGTTGTCGGCATCGACGTCACTTTAACACAATACCAAAAAATTGGGGCTTGTGTACCCGTTGTCGAAAACAACTGACTCCTGTTGGCAGGTTTATCCTATTTTCTAGACCTTAAGGAAAGGAAATAGATTGTCAGTTGCACAAAATTATTCTCGAGAGCGAGTAAACAAGCCCCAATTTTCTGGTATTGTGTTAAAGTGACGTCGATGCCGACAACTGGAATAAGGTTGAATATTTCTAATTTATTTGTTTTTCTTGAATAATGAATTAATTTTCGTTTGTTAATAAAAAAATTCCACTAGCACACACACACATGCGTGTCGATTATTTTCAAACGTTTTTAAAATTATTCGAATACATTCTTTTATTCTTTGTTCGTTCGAATATTCGAACAATAGCTCAAAATTATTCGTCTGTTCGAACAAGAAAAAAATTTCGAGATTTCATTCGAACAAAAATAAAAGACGAATAATTAACAACACTAATACATACATATGTAGGTGTGGATCAACCAAAAACGACACATAAAAAAAACTCACCGAAAACAAAAAAACCGCAACAAAACTGGTGGTGGTCCAAAACATTTTACCCCTGGCAGGCAAGTTTTCTTCCAACACGTTCAGTAGGAATTGGAAAGCATCTTTTTTAAGTCTATAATATTCCTGAAACCTGTCAAAAACATTTGATTTAGAAACAAACACATTTAAATCTTTACGACTTTTACCTTGTCTCCGTTAACGATAGCGGATCTGATTCATCGCGTATATGTCTTCGCTGCTATCGTTCCGTGGATTCATTTTAAATTAACACCTTTCTTCACAAAATAAACTTTGCTTTTATAAGCACGCAAACTATTTATAAATCAAAACAAACAATTCAAAATAGAAATTGTTACTCCCATGACATTCACAATAGATTTTTTACTCCCAAAACATTCGCGATACCAATTTGTTGGGGATGGGAATACACGTTTACTCCCAAACAACTTATTCCCAAAACATTCGCGACAGGGGTGTAAACATTTGTGTAAGCTTTAACAAATGCTTATTGCATACCTTGCAAAAAAAAATTAAATTTTTTAAATTAAAAATATTTTTATTTAACAAAAAAGCACCAAAAGCACTGTAAGAAATTGTTAAAAGCACTGTAAATACCCGCTTTTTAAAAAAGGGTATTAGCCAAAATTTCGCGCTTATGAGGAGCCAAAAAGCACCAAAAAATACCCGAAACGCACCAAAATACCATCACTGCTGGTGACATCGTGGAACAGGCCTTGAGTTTGTATGTATAATACTTTGAGACGTCGCCTTAAGGTATGCAAAGTTTTATGATGTAAAGAATAGGTCTACTCTGCAAAAATAACAATAAAATTCACGATCATGGGAATCAAAGCTATTCTGATCTAAGAAACAAATTCCTAAGAAATTAAAAGCGAAAACATTTTAAAAATTTAATTAATTAAAAAAGGCACATAATTGCGGTTGAAGAAATACTCCTGCGAAAATGTTGCACGCACAAGGAAAGGATTCTCACATCTGAGTGATTATTAAAAATTTAAACCACTGAATCATGTGAGATCAGTGATGGGAAATGAGATTTACATTTCGGTATCAAAAATAATTTTTTTGAGTACTTTTTTGATCCCAAGAGCACCAAAAATTATTATTTTTTATTTAAATTTTATTAACAAAAAATTATAAAAAATTCATTTACAAAGAAATAAAAAAAGTACACAAAGCATATACATACACAGAGAAAACAGTGCCTAATAATTACCTCATAAAATAGAAGAAAATTAATAAGAAATCTCTATGTTTTTTTTTCAATAAGGAAATCTTATTAATTTCATAGAGAAAACCTTTTTGAAAAAAATCAAGAAGAAATCTTGTAGTTTTTATGAGGTTATCTTATTGATTTTTTTAATGAGGTTTTCTTCTTGATTTTATGAGGCGACCTCATAAAATAAAAAAAAATTATGTCTTTCTTTATTCTTTGTGCTTTGCTTATATATTTTCATTTAAATTCTATACCATATACATACTTTGAAAGGAGACAAGTATTGAACCAGCAAACTTCTGACTGATAGACAAACACTCTAACCAATATGCTAACAAGCAGTCTGAATAACCATTGAAATAATTTTGCAAACATGCTTATACAAAATTAAAAAGATCATGAAACAAAAATTGTCTGTGTCTATTTATAGATATGAAATAACAAGACAACTCATAAAATCAAGAAGATTTCCTTATTAAAAAAATCAATAAGATGCTTTACACATAATCATATAGGAACCTAATAAAATCAAGAAGAAAACCTTTTTAAAAAAATCAATAAGGCAACCTAATAAAATCAATAAGAAATCCATATAGTTTACAATTTATAAGAAAACCTAATAGAATCAAGAAGTTTTTCTCTATGGATTGTTTTTTTTTGTGCCAAAAATAACGGAAATTGAGTAAAAAAAGTTGGGAATAATAAGATTTCTTCTTGATTTTATGTGGGTTTCTTCTTGATAATTTACCACATAAAAACGATAAGGAATCTCTATGAAAAAATCTTCGCTTCTTTCTGCTGGGCTACCCCTTAGCTTAAAAACGTTTCATAGAGAAAATCTTATTGATTCTATGATACAGTTTTTTCTCTGTGTATGCAGGTACAAATGCCAAAGTTATAACAAGATGAATTTTTAGACTTCAATAAATCTTTGGCCTGTATAAGACTTGACACGGTTGGATCATAAAATGGGTTCCTTTGTTTTATTTTCATGAGATTTTGGTAAGTGAAAAACCTTTCGATATTTGTAGAGGAGTGAGGTATGGACAAAATGCCGGTATATCATGAAACATGCGTTTTTAGTTTACGCCACTGTAGATACGTATGTGACATTCTCCGAGAAAAGGGACCTAGTGTGTCAAAAAACAAGTTTGGCCTTAAGAGTGGATGTGGGTGTAAAATAAGATGAAATTAGTTAGATTTCTGCTAAAAATTTATTTATACCAAATCACAACTCCCAACTGAAGGTGTGTTCAAAGTGATAATGCGTTATGAAACTTTAAAGACGTTTTTCTCAAAACTTCATTTTCATATTTTCTGTTGTAAATGGTATCAGATCTTCCATATCAGTATTGGTTGTTAATAGCTTAAAAATTTTTCTTTCCGCTAGGAAACATTTTAATTAAAAGTGGTATAATGCTGTTGGTTTTACCAGATAAAACATTTCCAGGGTATTCTTCTTTCTGTCACACAGCTGAATTAAGACTAAACTTCTCGTGCCTAAAAGGGGTATTACTAAACCAAACATAAATTTCATTGTCAAAGTCCACATTTGCCCTTAGAACTTGACAGGATTTAATATAAAACTTTTTACAATTTTCTTTAAACTGATTTCAAACAGTTGTTTCAGCACGATTTGTGTTTTTATATAGATCAACTTCTGTGCCACAGAAAATATCATTGGTTTTCGTTTATATTGAATTTTGAAAGATTGCACTTTTCTAAAACAGCTTTACTAATAAAGTTTCGTGCCATTTGCCGAAAAAGAAATTAAATTCTTGGCAAAAATATATGCATATGCAAGACATTTGACTGCATTTCTAAGTTGACCGTGAGAGTATCAAATGTGTTGGGGGAGTACTACGGTACTTTTTCATGTTAAATAGTATCAAAAAAAGTACGATAGTACCAACTTTCCCATCACTGTGTGAGATGCCTCTATGGTTTCCAAAATCACTCTCACTTTTTATCTTTTTAAATTGTTCGGTGTGTAGAGGCTTCAGCTGTGCATCCGGAGCAGTTGTCATCTTTCGTGCTTGTACGATCACAAGCGTATTCAGTAAAATACTTTTTGGCCATTAAAATTGAGAGAGACCCCCACCTCCGTAGTTTTTATTAGAACGTGCATGTCCATGTGTATTTAGCTTAGTACAATTCACATAGGCAAAAGAGTAGATTACTCATGAACATTGCTCGAGTATTCAGTGCAGTCCTCTAGTATATATCAAGCTTAACCTTAGTTTGAGTAATGCTGTTTTGTCCGAAAAAAATAAGACTTATTGAGCACATTAAATTAAATTCTTAAAACACGTGGTAGTCTGCTACGAGTATCAATGCAGCAGCTTGTTCAAATTTTGACATGAGTCAGTTGAAAGTAGTCTGTTGACAGGAAAGATGTTGTCTTTTCAGTTAAAAAACCTTAAAATCAAAAATTCACTGACTTATTGACTGGATAAAAAAGCATTTATAATTTCCACCTGTTTACACAACACGAACGACTGACTTGAGTAGAAAATTTAAAAGAATAGCACTAACTTCTTTGAGTGATTTTCATAAAAATTTTTTGACTTGTGGAAACAGCGTATTAATTTTGGGTGTTAGAGAGAGATTAGAATTTTTTTTTTAATTATTGAAACATGTGAAAGCTGAAGAAGTAAAACCAAAACTTTTTGAATGAAACTTTTGCCATTTAACATAAGTTCTGATAGTCTCGTTAGCTCTATAAATTTCATTTATGATTTATTAGGTTAGCAGGCTGCTGGTAAGAGAAATTGGAAAATTAGAGTCCAGCTCAATTGGGGTCCATTACAAATATCTCTTTAAGCTGTTATGATTTATTAATTTTATTAATTTATTTCATTTAGCTCATTCAAAAGTCGGCTTTTGCCCATTTAGAAATAACTACAACTTGGCACACTCACCCAAGTCAACGTTACAAAATCAAATAAAGAAGAAATGGCAAATATAAAACAAGTTATTCTAAATCGTCCCTTTGGCGTTCGTTCTGATTTCAGTTTCAGCAAAACCAATAATAAACTTAAATCGATAATTGAGGTCAGTTTACGTGGTGTTTAGTTGTTGTTGTTGTTGTTGCGGCCTGTATAAGCGAAAATAAAAATTTGTGTTTTTTTTATAAATAAAAATTCTTTAACTAATTTTTATTGTTGTGGTGTCTGATAGAATCTGTTTTGATTTGATTTCATGTGTTCAATTTGATGCTGTTAAATATTTTTGCGTTAAAACGTTTTCGCTACGTGATCGTTTAACTGTAAATTAAATATATAAATATTTTATTTTTCCTGCCACAATAATCATGATCACACGCACAAAAATAAAAGATCCTTTTAATTTTATAATAAAGCGTCTCTTAAAACTTAAATGATTTCCCCGAGACTTATAATTATTATTAAATGGAGCTTATGATTTTTTTTTTTTTTTTTTTTTTTTTTGTATTCCCAAACATTTATTCTATTAATTGAGGGTGTAGTGCAAAAGGAAAATGAAAAATAAAGAACAAGATTTGAGAGAAATAAATCATTTTAAATGAAATGGATGGATTTGTTTCAATCTTAATGTCTGGTTTTAGAGTTAAAAAATTGTGCAGATTAGTTTCCAATTAATTTAAGAAGCAATAATGTATTTTTTCATTTTTTTTTTTTTTGATACAGTGAAAAATCAAGATAAAAAAAATTTCAACAATAAAATAATTGCATTAAATAAAAAATTAAATTAATAGTTTTATTAAAGAAATTCAATGTGACAGTTGTTGTTATCTAGCTGGAACAATGACATTTTCTTAAAGATTTTTATGGGATTATATCGAGCCATAATCGCCAAAATAGCTTAAGTGACACTTTTTTTGGACTTGGAAAATCGACTACTTACGATCCCAAATAATCGATTTTGGTCAAAAATTGAAGTTCGAAAATTATGTTGCTTAAGCTTTTTTTTTGGCGGTTATGGCACGATATTATGTTCTCCTTCCTAATTAGTCTTTCATAGAAAAATTGTTGTATCAAAAGTATGAGACAAGAAAAACTTGCCTGCTTTTTAAATAAAACTATAATAATAATTTTTTGTAACCAAACTCTTGCTAAATTCTTAAACCTACTTCGCAGCTGAAGTTTTTCTTTTCTTTTATCAAACTTAATTTACACAAATAAAACAGACGTCAATTTAGTTTTTCTTTAACATAATTTTCCTAATTTTTTATTTTTTATTTTTTATTTTATTTTTTTTTTTTTTTTTTTTTGTCTAAGTTATTCGTTTCGTTTAAACTATTTTCAACAATTCAACACATTTGTTTGTTCATTTTTTTTTATTTTTTTTGGTATTTGTTATTTTTATTTTAGTGTAAATGAATGGAAATAAACAATTTTTTAACTAAACATTGGCGTTACCAAGTTATAAATCAGCAACAATTTTTTTTTTTTTTTAGCCGGAGTTTAAGTGGTTTTTTGTGTGTGTTTTTGCTTGTCTACACATTTGGCTAGAGCGCGGCTCAGCCAGTCATTTAATAAATGTAATTGAGTCGCGCTTAAACGCAATCTTTTCGTACATTCACATGATCATAGAACATTTGTAATTCCAGCTCATGCTCTCCTCTCCTAGACGACGTACTCTACTCATATTTATTTGCAGGTAAACGAAGGGTTTAATTTGATGGTTTGTTTCTGCTGCACTTTCTTTATGTGCGATTTAGTTGTAGATGTTGCTTGGCTTTTTTGTTAGCTTTTGTAAAGAGAAGAGCTTTGAAGGAATGCTTTCTTATGCATTAAACACATTCACCACAGCAAGCTACCGACTACCAAATCTCAAGGATAGAATACGCATGTTTATATGAGAATGATTCTTTTGAAGACAGCAAGGCAACAGGGCGACAGGTTGTTGTCTATGCTGATTTTGTCGTTGTAGTCCAATTAAACTAATTTCTATTTCTTTGGCTACAATCAGAAAATTCAGTGTTGCCATTATAATACATAATGTTGAATAAATGATATCGTACAATTATTTCATATTATTTAACAGAAACAATATCCAAAAATTAATGTAAAGCATAAATTGATTAATTTTTATACTTTTACTTCATATAAGTACACCTCGAAAGAGTAATTTAATTTTTATAAATTCGAAAAATTTTAATGTGAAAATACTTAACTAGGTATTTATACAAGGTGGCGCAAAAATAACCTTCCGATGTTATTTGGCTGTAATTTAAAAAAAATGAAAAACTTTGATTCTTCTTGTGGATTATTTTTATTTGGTCTTTTAATTTTTTTACATCAAGTCGAGAATATGATGTCATGTAAATGGCCGCCGCCACAGTTGATTGTCATTTGAGTCCTTTTTATGGCATTTTCCATCACTTTGGCCAAAACTTCCGGCGATAGGTCCTCACATTCTTGACGGATATTGTCTTTAACAGCTGCAAGAGTCTGAGGCTTGTTGACATAAGCCCGCGACGAGGCGAGCGGCTAAACGTCGCAGTGTTTCACCAGTAGGCGTTGGACGGCCAGGAAATCTGCGACGAAATTCACGTTGTGCCAAAGTCACTGACCGATTATTGGTCAAATAAATAGTCACCAATATTCCGCGTTCTGGAGCAGTGTAGCGTAACATTGTTTATTAACGTGTATTTACTACACAAATGTCAAAACAGAACTGACATTAGGCGCCAATCGCAAAATTTTAAGCATTTTCTGATAGGAGGATTACTTTTGCGCCACCCTGTACTTAAATATGTAGTGCAGATGGTGCTGCTGCCGTCTCCAAAATAATTAAGTAGCTGGCTACGAGGCGACAAATGCTGCTGGCGGCATTTGAAGCAGCAGGTGAATGCATTATTGTGGTTAAAGCTGGTGGTTAGAAAATTGAGTAGTTTGAAATAAATTGAGGACTTCTTTGAGCCTAGAATATAATAGGGGGAAGGTCTGGTACAAAGACCGGCACTGCGACACCTGATGGATCTTTTGTACCATAGATCTGTGAATTAGATCAAATCAATCTCTGTATGACTCTCCTTATGAAAGTCAGTACAGATTTTGGAGAAGTTCGCCTAATATCATCTGAACACAGAAACTCAGAATGAAAAACACGTCTTTTACTGTCACATAATACGATAAAATCACAAAGAATGTATGTCGTCGTATCGTCATCTTCCAAGCATAAACGACACAAAGGTGAACTAACTTGGTTACTTTTGCCCAGAGGATATTTCAGTCTAAAGTGACCAGAATAAAAACCAGTAACAAGCCGTAAATTATTTCTGTTGAGGTTCAGGCTGCATCAAAGCTTTGGCCTGTTTTAAACCAGAAGAAGAAAGCCACATTTCCTTAACGGTCGTAGTGTCATCTTCTTTTATCAGAGACACTACAGTCGACCGACTTAGCCCACAAAACGGCTCTGGGCCTAAAAAATGAACAGCAGAGGTCGTCTTGGCCAATTCATCTGCCTTCTCATTCCCTGTATGACCGCTGTGGCCAGGTATCCAATAAATGGAAACCTTGTTCCGTATGGATAGCTTTTGTAATGAGTCAAAGCACTCTAAAACTAGCCTGGAATGGAATTTCCATGAAAGGAGAGACTTAATTGCTGCCTGACTATCGGAAAATATAGTTATTGAGCACCTCTAATGCCCCTATTTAAATTAATGTCAACACATTTGGTGTTTGCCTATATTTCTACCTGAAATACCGTAGGCCATTTGCCGTATTTATTTCGTATTTATTGCTTAAGAGTCATATATCAAAAACTGAATTTTTTTTTAAATACTTAAAAGAAAGGATTTACATTTTTTATCTGTGGAAATGTTACATTAGATCAAAGTCATATTAAATAATAGTATGATGGCAGTCATATATTTATGTACATATCGTTACCTTAATATAGAAAGGCCCTAACTCGTTATTTTTTTTTTAATAGAGTCTATGTATATATTTCGGTATAAGATCATCTAATAATTCGAAAACTGCAAAAAATGCGATCTTAAAAAAATACTGAGTTAGGGCCTTTCTATAGGAAGGTAATGCGACATGCAGTTGCAAATATTTTTAAAATTTTAATATAATTTTTTCAAGTTTAATTTTCTTAAGATGTGATTAGCATTTGCTTTCTGCAAACCTGTCATAAAAAATAAAAATTTCAATTGATTTTAGAAGTTTCATTGATTTTATGACAAATTTTATTTAAATTTTCATAAGTAATGTTTTCAGAACACCAAGATTTTAAAAGTTATCATTATAATCAGCGGTTAACTTGACTTTCTAAATTCCATTCCTATTAAATAAAAAGGACCTTTGTATCAACAAATTGATGTTTGTCGAACACGCTGCATCATTTAGTTTGTGTGTGCAGGCCCTTATATAAATATATAATAATACTTTAATTTGAAATTTATTTGCTGGTGGTTCAGCGTTGTCTATATGCATTTCATTGTTGCTGTAACAAATCATCAGTAGACTTCAATAACACATTTTGAATAGTCACAAACCTCTTATCTTATGCCAAAACGTTCAAAAACTATTTGAGAAAATCACAAAAGAAAAATAAGCATAGTAGGCTTAGAAATTTATACAGACCCCAGCAAATATTTTATATTCGATACGAAAAAAATTCTTCGTATTAACATATTATAGACTAAAGCCTCCACTAATTTTTTCATTTCGTTGCCTTCAAGTGTCGTTTTTTACTCTGTAAAATATTTTAACAATTACTTTTTCTGTGAAAGTTATTAGCTGGCCAACTATAGAATCGATTACACTTGTACACAAAATATCACAACAAACACTTTTGGCTGCCACTTAACGTTGAATTCAATTTTTTTACAGATTTTTCCGCACCCAAGCAGAACAAAATAGGAAAAATAAATTACATATACAGATTTTCAATTGAAATATAAACAAAATATAAACAGCTAATTCAGAACAGAATAGCAAGCAAAAAAATATTCTGCCTTTAACATCAAATATTTATATTTTAGCATTTTTACATTATCTGAATAATTAAAGGTTTAAACTTACAACTTCAGATGTCTTTTATCCTCAGACGAGCATTCATAAATACTTTGAGCAATAATTATTTGAAATGTAGCTGCAAAGATGAAACAGTAGATTAAGAAAGAATAACCAATATTCAGAAGATCTAGAAAAAAAGAGAAGAAAAAATTGATATATAGAATGTGATCGAACTTATAATGAACGAAAATAAAATTGATTAAAATTATAATAATTTTTAACTCAAGCCCTATTTTCCATTTGATTTGAAAATATAATAATAATAAACTAATTAACTCGAATAATTCTTTAGATCAATAATTAGTCGAATAATTTGAAGGTAAAAAGAAATAAATTCAGTAAAGTGCGACTCTGACTCGCGCACGAAGGGTTCCGTACGAACAATAGATATGTAATTTAATACAAACTTCATCCTATATAATATATAGTTTTGGCATTTTTTTTTCGTTTCTGGGGTCTTTTCGGTTTTTTTGTTTTGGCGGTTTTTGCGTTTTTTCGGTTTTGGCGATTTTTTAAAGGTTTGGCTCTTTTTTAGTTTTGATACTTTATTTTCTTGTTTTGGCGATTTTTTTTCGGTTTTTGGCGTTTTTTCATTTTGACGATTTTTTTATTTTTGGCGATTTTTTTCATTTTTGCGATGTTTTTTATTTAAAATTTTTTTTTTAGTTTTGGCGACATTTTCGCGTTTTTGGCGATTTTTTTCGATTTTTGGCGTTTTTTTCATTTTGGTGTTTTTTTCTTTTTGGCGATTTTTACGAATTTGGCGATTTATTTTAGTGTTGGAATTTTTTTTTTAATTTTGGCGATTTTTTTCGTTTTGGCGATTTTTTTTTTGGTTTGGCGATTTTATAATTTTCGGTTTTTTAGTTTTACCGTTTTTGAAAATTTCAAGTTTTTGGCGATTTTTTTAAGTTTTGGCTCCTTTTTTAGTTTTGACACTTTATTTTCTTGTTTTGGCGATTTTTTTCGATTTTTGGCGTTTTTTCATTTTGGCGATTTTTTTTTTATTTCTGGCGATTTTTTTCAAATTGCGATTTTTTTTAT
The DNA here is from genome assembly GCA_949987645.1 of Tachina grossa. NCBI lineage: Eukaryota > Metazoa > Arthropoda > Insecta > Diptera > Tachinidae > Tachina > Tachina grossa. The sequence continues at coordinate 37,555,420 of OX465275.1, forward strand.
TTAAAATTTTTTTTTAGTTTTGGCGACATTTTCGCGTTTCGGCGATTTTTTTCCATTTTTGGCGTTTTTTTTTCATTTTGGCGTTTTTTTTTAATTTTGGCGTTTTTTCGAATTTGGCGATTTATTTTAGTGTCAGAAATTTTTTTTAATTTTGGCAATTTTTTTCGTTTTGGCGATTTTTTTTTAATTCTTGGCGATTTTTTTTTTTGATTTGGCGATTTTATAATTTTCGGTTTTTTAGTTTTACCGTTTTTGAAAATTTCAAGTTTTTGGCGTTTTTTTTTAAGTTTTGGCTCCTTTTATAGTTTTGACACTTTATTTTCTTGTTTTGGCGATTTTTGTTTATTTTTGGCGATTTTTTTCATTTTCGCGATTTTTTTTTGGTTTGGCGATTTTATAATTTTCGGCTTTTTTAGTTTTACCGTTTTTGAAAACTTCAAGTGTTTGCCTCTTACGGTTTTCAGGATATAGCAAATTGTCAAAATTACATGGTCAAAATTGCATTAACTGATGGACCACCCTTTAATTTTAATTTTTTTTAATTTTAGTGTTAATTGTTGTAGTCTGTATAAAAATACACTAATTTTACAAATTTCAAGTTTCAATATACATATGTTCATACAATTGTATGTATATTACATGGGATTTTAACATTTTTCGTTGCTCGTTTTGGAACACCCTTTAATTTTTAATTCTCATGTATTTGTTGTTGTAGCGGCCAAGGTTCTACATACTGTGTTTTAATTTCAGGTCCGTAGCTCTTACGGTTCCTGAGAAAATATCGTGTGACTGACAGACGGACAGCGTAGCGAAAACAATAGGGTTCCTTTTCACCTTTGGTGTACGGAACCCTAAAAAGCACTAAATTTAAAATTTTATTGTTTGATTTCCAATTTTATCGTTATATATAAAAAAAAATATTCATATCGATTCATTTGACCTCTGCGTTTCAATTTGGAAGTAACAGAAGTTTGATGGGAATGCAAGTTTTGATAATTGCATTAAGTAAATTAATCTTTCTCCATCCATTGTCTCTACTAGACAAAATATCGCTATTAGACTATATTTGAGTAAATACTTGTATTATGTCTTCTTTGTTGTATGGCAAAACACTGTTTACATGAATTATGCTTAAAATGTTAAAGTTTAACTTCAGAGCTTATGTTTTTGAATGAAAGACTTCATCGAAAAAAAAATATGTAAGGAACTATTTCTATGAATTTTTCGTTTAGTGCCACCGCCTCGAAACAAAAAGCACCGAATATGAATTAAAAAAAGCACTGAGCACTAAATTCAAAATTTGTCGCGTCGAAAATTTCAAAAAGCACTAAAAACGGTGCGAAAAGCACCGAGTTGACAACGCTGGTCAACAAACAAGCAAAACAACGAGCTTCGTAATGCGGTGATGCCACATATTACTCTTTTTTGTTCCCATGGAATTTATGATTGGAGGAGTGTTTTCTCGAGAAAATTATTTTCCGTGAGAAATAAATTCGGAGGGAATATTCATGATTGGGCTTATTGTAAGCTAAACTTGTTTTCATCGGCCGATGGATGTCAGTCATATCGTCTGTTTTCTCTTCCCAGAGAAAAGAAAAGATTTTTTTTCTCCGCAATTTTTGATGTGTAAACATCTATACGCTAGGGGGAAAAATCTTTTTCTCAATACAATCACAAATTTTGAGTAAGATCAAATCAGTGTGAGCTATGTATGATTGGATTAGTCTAATCATCCGAACAAGAAGTACAAAGAAACTTAACAGCTGCATAGAAATAACTAATCCAGATTTTAAAGCTTACCTTCAGGAGTTAATTTTAATAGAAATTGCTAGTAAACTGTAATAGTGTTGCCAGTGGTGATAATTTTGTTAAAAAGTTGAAAAATATAAAATAAATCAAATATGTATAAACTTTTAAATAACAGAGCGTTTTAAATGTCAAATATTTGTTTAAAAGATATATACCAGTCTTTACAAAGAATTTATAATATTATATTATAACACATCTTCATTACGTACTGTTGCCTTACACTGAAGCTGGTGCACGAAAATTGGGTATCAATCTCCATCTCATGCCAATTATTATGGGTGGAGATTTTAATACAAATTTTGCAAACCCACAGTCGCAAGCTTTATCAAAATTTTTAATTGACCTTTTCCACTTGCATATGATCAATTCTCCACTACTATAGATGCAGTTTTTCATAGATTTTCAAATACAGTAGAGTCAAAAATTTATATATCTTATTTTAGTTACCATAAGCCAATATTAATTATTTGTACTTAAGGCATTTACCATAGATGGGCACTTTGCAGTACTACTAAAATTTCAGTAAAAATAATTTTTTAACCAGTAAATATTTACTGATTACTAAATTTTTTTTTTGCAATTTTTATGATTTATTATATGATGAGGTGCATTGAATTTTCGGTAATCAGTAATGCTTTTATTCATAATGAAATTCTACCAAGTGGCTAAATTTTTTTCAAACAAAAAATTTCAAAATTTAAATGAAAAAAAACTTTGCCACTTGCTACAATTTTATTATGAATAGGGCCCAACGGGTTTACTGGTAATGCAAATTAAATTTCATTATCAGTAAAAATTTACTGAATTTTTTCAGTAATCAGTAAATTTACTGCTTACTGCAATTTTTAATGCAGTACATGCATATATAGTGCAGCGTGCCAATTTACTAACTAAATAATAAGTTAAATAAAACAAACAAAAACCAACAAATTCCTTTGTATTTACAATAGTGAAAGTTTTGATACTTTTAATTGATTAATTTAAAAAAATATACTAAAAGCATAAGTACTTCCAGCTTTAAAAAAAAATTTGCATTACTATGTAGATGTTTACACATCTCCCCTGTGATCGGACTCATATTGCTTTTTTTATTATTATTATTAAGTACAACAAAAACAAGTTGCATTTCATTAAACAACAAAATCATTTTGTATGGTAAAACAAGGTTTTAACAGTTGATTTTAACGTTAAAACCAACTTTTATTAAAACCATGTCAGTGTGAAAACACTTAAATATCACAAAAACTATAATTCTACTTAAAGAGCTTATTATTTGAAAAGTCTGTCATATTTTTTGTTAGCAGATCGCGTGTGGGAATGTTTTCAAGCTTAAAGCAGCAGCAGCAGCAGCAGTAACAGCAACAGCACCGACCAAGAAAACCAAGGAAATAAGCAGAAACAAAAAGTAAAACAACAATTTTTAAACATGTAGCAATTTTATTGTGTGCCATCTCAAGTGATCCTTGTGCCTCTTAAAAAAATTTGTTGTTTTTTTGTTTTTATTTTTGTTTCACGTACTTTTGTTTTATTTAAAAGCCCAATTGCTGCTTGTCGCGGTTTTCAATATTTTGTTGTTGCTTTTCGTTTTAAAGTTTTATATTTAAGTTGTTGTGGTATTAATGTTTATTCCTTCAAGTATTAATATGTGGCACTTTGCCTGCTGTCGCCACTTTAGTTTTCTTTTTCTTTTCCTTTATTTTTTTTCCTTTTGCTTTTGTCGCTGTTGTCGTTGCAGTATTTTACGTTGCAGTGCCATCGATCGACAAGTATTGATGTTATTATTGTTTTTTATTTTGTTGCCGAGTTGTTCGCTGTGTGCTTTATGCAGATCCCATTTAACGATACTGTTCAATATGCTTTTGATACTGCTAATGAAAGTAACATATGCCGCTTCAAATGATAGATTTTTGAATGGAGGGACGTGTGGATATATAGGGTGTTTTTTTGAGGGGTATAGAACCTCGAATTTAAATAAAACACAAGAAAATCGTTTTAATGTCCATCAATTTGGCTTTATTGGAAGGATAATTTTATGCCATTAATGTTTAAATATGATTTCGGGCATGTGGCCGCCGCGGCTGGCTCGAATAAAGCCAATTCTACAGGTCCAATTTTCAACCACTTTTTCGAGCATATGGGGCCGTATGTTGGCAATAACGCCACGAATGTTCGCTTCCAAGTCCCCTAACGTTTCTGGTTTGTTGGCGTAGACGAGCGACTTCACATATCCCCAAAGAAAATAATCCAATGGTGTCAAATCACACGATCTTGGTGGCCAATTGACAGGTCCATTCCGCGAAATTATGCGCTCATCGAATGTTTCCTTCAATAAATCGATTGTGACGTGCGCTGTGTGGCATGTAGCGCCGTCTTGTTGGAACCACAACTCATCCATATTCATGCCATCCAATTGGGGAACAAAATAGTCGGTTATCATGGCTCTATACCGGTCTCCATTAACGGTAACTGACTCTCCAGCATTATTTCGGAAGAAGTATGGCCCAATGACTCCACCAGCCCATAGAGCACACCAAACAGTCAGTTTTTGTGGATGTAATGGCGTCTCAAGGGTCTCATGTGGATTCTCTTCACTCCAAATGCGGCAATTTTGCTTGTTGACGTAGCCATTCAACCAAAAATGAGCCTCATCACTGAACAAAATTTTGCGATGAATTTCGCGAACTGAACCATTATTTTCGAAATAAATTTGCACGATTTGCAAGCGTTGTTCTTTTGTCAACCTGTTCATGATGAAATGGCAAACCAAACTAAATATTAATCACTTGACAGCTGACAAAATGGCCGCCAGTTAAAAAAGTAATGCCAACTCAAAGTTCTATACCCCAATAAAAAACACCCTTTAAAAGCTGAGAGTTTCGTTGTGATAATATAATATATATTTAATTTTTTTTTGTTTTTATTTATTTGCTATAATTTTAAGTTGTAACTGCAGGGTAAAATTAAACGCCACGCTAGAAACGAAATGAAAAAATTACAACTTCTTAAAGAAATGTGCAACAGTTTTTGAAGGTTTCTTATGGCTTTTTTGCCTAAAAAAATTAAGTAACACTAGTTTAATATTAAGCAAAAGTTTCAGGAAAATAAATTTTTCTTTTGGCAAAAGAAATAATTGTCAAAAATTTTAAAAAAGTAAACGTTTGTTTTTCCAAAAAATAATTGTTGTCTTTAATTTGCAATTTCAATTACAATTTTTTTATTGATTTTTAAAGAAATTGTAGCTGAACTTATTAAAGCCCAACCAAAATTCAATTATAAATTAAAAGCAAAAACAGAAATAACAACAAACATTAAAAATAATTTATTAACAGTTGTTGTTGTAACTAGTTATAACAACATATTGTTTGTACCAAAAGAACAAATTGCATTTATAATCAATAGACATTTACAAAAATCGCACACATTCATTCACAATCAATTACAAGCAAAACTACCAAAAAATTGCCTCAGCAAGAAACCAAAACTAATGTTGGCCTGCACGCAACATCAAGGCCAACAGGTAACATCCACCAGCCACAAACTTTAATGCTAAAGTCCCGAGTGAAGGAAAAAAAGAACTAGACAAAAACAAATATTCTATGAAACAAAAAAAAAAAAAAAAAACAAAAAGGAAAATAAAAACAACAGGGGCAGCTGTAGCGAAAAAAAAGAATTAGAACTAAAATTACAAATGAATAAAAATTACGGCAGAAGTAACAATGATTTTTCTTAAAATTAATTTCATAACGTTGATTTCTGTGACACGCCCACACGACCACATTCACTACAAATCATTCGTTTTGCGTTTGTGCAAAATTTTATGCGCAACTGGATAGAAATACATCTCAAGGCATGAGTTTGAAAGTGCTTGAAAGTAGTGACTTGAGTTGTGGGCTATTTTAAAATAAATTCAATAAAGTGCGACTGTGACTCGCGCACGAAGGGTTCCGTACGAACACTATATATGTAATTTAATACAAACTTCATCCTAAATAATATATAGTTTTGGCATTTTTTTTCGTTTTTGGGGTCTTTTCGGTTTTTTTGTTTTGGCGGTTTTTGCGTTTTTTCGGTTTTAGCGATTTTTTTAAGTTTTGGCTCTTTTTTTAGTTTTGACACTTTATTTTCTTGTTTTGGCGATTTTTTTCGGTTTTTGGCGTTTTTTCATTTTGGCGATGATGAAGGTTTAGTGGCCTTCGAAAACGGCTGGCTGTTCCGTTCAACTATGTGTTGTTAGTCAGAATATTTACAACAGACTTTGTTGTTATTTGTTCATTAATAATTATCACATGTAATTTGGCTTAAAAAGCAATCACAAATATAGATTTTTTTAAGTTTTGGCTCCTTTTGTAGTTTTGACACTTTATTTTCTTGTTTTGGCGATTTTTTTCGGTTTTTGGCGTTTTTTCATTTTGGCGATTTTTTTTTGGCGATTTTTGTCATTTTTGAGATTTTTTTTTTTTTGGTTTGGCGATTTTATAATTTTCGGTTTTTTTAGTTTTACCGTTTTTGAAAATTTCAAGTATTTGCCTCTTACGGTTTCCAAGATATAGCAAATTGTCAAAATTACATAGTCAAAATTGCACTAACTGATGGACCACCCTTTAATCTTAATTTTTTTAAATTTTAGTGTTAATTGTTGCAGTCTGTATAAAAATACACTAATTTTACAAATTTCAAGTTTCAATATATGTACATATGTTCATACAATTGTATGTATATTACATGGGATTTTAACATTTTTCGTTGCTCGTTTTGGAACACCCTTTAATTTTTATTTTCTCATGTATTTGTTGTTGTAGCGGCCAATGTTCTACATACTGTGTCCAAATTTCAGGTCCGTAGCTCTTACGGTCCCTGAGAAAATACCGTGTGACGGACAGACGGACAGCGTAGCGAAAACAATAGGGTTCCTTTTCACCTTTGGTATACGGAACCCTAAAAAGTAAGAAAATCTGAGATAAAAAATATAAGTTGCAAAAATTTAAGAAAAAATTCTTGTTTTCATACATACAATATTAATATTCGATTAAATTGTAAAGTTTTTTTTTAAACTAACTAAAAATTAAAAGCTATGGGCTTTAATAAATAAGCTTAATAGTAACAAACGAAAAAGGTTTGTCTTAAGTAGAACAAAAATAAGTAAATTAACTATGACAATGGCAACACTGTTGTAAATTTACAGATTACATTTTAAAAAGAATTGTACTGATTATATAATTGCCTTTAAAAGAATTCCTGATAAATAATTGATTACGATTACTAATAATCGAAAAGTAATCTGAATTACTTTAAATTACTACAAAATAATCAAAAAGAATCAGTAGTAAAAAAAAGTAATCCGATTACTTTCAAAGATTACTTTTGATTATTTTTGATTATTTTGAAACATTTTGAATTAAGATTACTTCAGTTTGAAAAAGTTCGAAAGAAATTTATATAATTAGATGTTTTTTGTTTAAGAAATTTTTAACATGTTCGTTTATATAACAACATTAATAATATTAATCTGAGAAAAAATATAAAGAAAAACATTAAGTGAAATTTTTTGAACAGCCACAAACTTGTTATCTTATTCACAGATTTTTAAAAAATGATTTGAGAATTCACAAAAAATATTTTTTAAAATCACAAAAGAAAAAAAACATATACACGCTAATTTTTTGAATCTATCTATCTATCTATATAATTAATAGGCGAACATGTTTTTTGTTATCCCTTTTACGCTGGTACCACCGCACCGATTTAAAAAAGATTTATATGGTTTTAAAGGATTTTTTATACAGATGTGCAGAATCTATATTTTATTGAAATCGGTTTAGTATTTTGGGAGCTATAAGCGTTTAAAGTTGCTACTACTACATGCATACATATTACACAAGCATTTATTAGCTTACAAGTAAAAAAGAAACTACCCTGCAGAAAGTGCGAATAGTGAAAATGTACTAAGTCGCTTTTGACTTTGTCACCAGTACTACTCTACAATTATTCCCCATACAATACTTTGTGCTATAGACATTTAGCATGTGGTTGTCATTGAAAATCTACTAGTAACACTAAAACAATTGACTAGGTAGTGAATTCATAGTTCTTATGGGAACATGGAGACATACCAACCAGACATTTACTGGTACATTTCTATACCTTACGTACATACAAACTTATGTACATTGAAAAGTTGTTGCAAAATCCACCAGAAATACACCACATCTGTTTTCTCTATTTCTTTTATACTGACGAATAGAAGATAAATTGTAGACAATGTAACTACTACTAGAATTTTAGTGTTGACATAGACACTTGGCCCCAGTCTGACTGCAGGGTAAACATGAGTGTGTGTGTGTTTGTAGTATTTCTCTTGACCTTACAATTGTTTTTCTCTTATTTGTTGTTGTATCAAAGCCATAATCAGCGTTGTAAACTCGGTGCTGTTCGCACCGTTTTTAGTGCTTTTTGAAATGTTCGACGCGACAAATTTTGAAGTTAGTGCTCAGTGCTTTTTTAAATTAATTTTCGGTGCTTTTTGTTTCGAGGCGGTGGCACTAAACGAAAAATTCAAAGGAAAATTTCCTTACCTATTTTTTTTTTGCGAGGAAGTCTTTCATTCAAAAACATAAGCTCTGAAGTTAAATGGAGCATCTCAAAAAAAACTGCTAAAATTTTAAAAGGCTTGGTTTAATAAATACGTGTCATATTACCATCAAACCTTAACATTTTAAGCATAATTAATCTAAACAGTGTTTTGCCATACAACAAAGAAGACATAATTCAAGTATTTACTCAAATATAGTCTAATAGCGAAATTTTGTCTAGTATAGACAATGGATGGAGAAAGATTGATTCACTTAATGTAATGGGAAAAATATTGAGTCCACTTTTGACAGATTCAGTTGATATGAACTCGTTTGAGGCATTATCAAAACTTGCATTCCCATCAAACTTCTGTTACATCCAGAAACGCAGAAAGTCACCATTTTTATTTCGATGAAAATGTATTATCTTTGTCACATATTAGCCGAGAGAATATTTCCACATAATTTAATAAAAATCAAATTTTGTAAGCCTTAATTTTAAAATATTTTCAACTGCTAAGCCCATCGAGCTCAAAATGTACGAGTAATCGGCTCTTGCCTCAGAAAGACTTGTGGATTACTGCCAATTTGACTAAACTCGAGAGATTTGTTTGTTCATTGACGGGAAAAATTAAAAATTTTTTATAATAATTTCAAAATGCTTCATCTTATAAAAATAAAATGTTTTTCGGATGCCTCAAATTTGTACAATTTATGTACATGTTGTTGGTTGGTTATTGGTTTGCGGCACAGTATATTCAAAATACATTATGTCTACAGCAAATCACTAACCAAACGATGTGTAAAATTTTTTTAAATAATATAATAAAATTTTAAATTTAGTGCTTTTTTACTTAAATTACGCGCTTTTTTCTTGGTTTCGGTGCTTTTTGAAATTTAAAAGTTGACAACGCTGGCCATAATACTTGAAGGAAGAGAGTTGAATAAATTGGATTAGGTTGGTTGAAGGGATTTTGTTTATGTTTTTTTAATTTCATGTATTATTTAATTATGCTTGCATATGTATGTAAGTTTGTGGGTGGCTGTGTTTTAATGAATTTTTTTATGACGTTTAGATACATTTTCTTTGAATCTTAAATTATTTGCATTTTGATTCTAGAATACGGACGAGTGTGTCGTCCGTTTGGTATATCTAGTAACTATAAAAATGTATCAACAGATAGATATCTTGTCTCATTTGTCAAATTATTAAAAATTTTAAACTTTACTATAAGTGAAATGTAATAAACTTAAAAAATAATTAAAAGTAATCTTCACAGAAAAAATTATTCCCAAAAAATTTTCAAGCAAACGTGTGTTTTGAAATATAATTTAGTTTCATTAAATATTTTTTACTGTTCCAGTAAATTATTTGTTCCAATTTTATTTTATGTAAAAAAAACTGTATAGAATGAAAATTATCTATATAAAGTAAAATTTGTAAAAAAAAATTTTCGGATTTATTTTTTTTATATTTAAATTTGTTATTTTCAGTTAAATTTGTTTTTATTTACTGTAATAAAATTTGTCTGATTTTTTTAAATTTTTTTCAGTTAAATTTATTTTTATATCTGTAAAAAATTTGTCTGATTTTTTTTTAATTTTTTCTACAAATTATTTTGCAGATATAAAAAACATTTTATTTTTTTTTAAGATTTTTGGTTGCGGTTTTCATATTTATTATGTTTGTATATTGTGATTCTCAATATAGTATTAAGAGTCTTACTATAAACATACGGAGTTTGTTAGCTAAATTCAAAAATTTGTTGGGTTGAAGTCTACTGACGAGTTCCAAAAGCGGGAACGAAATGCTTAACCATAAAAACAAGCCAATTTTTGAAAGTAAAAAAAAAGAAATAGTTGAACCTTTCATTTGATTCAGTTATTTTTCTCAAATAAAACTTTTACTAATTAAAAAAATAAAATTAAGAATTGTTAATGATTCAGTTAATTTATTTTCTGATAATACGAAAAATTTTAGTGAATGTGTTTGTAAATTATAAAAAAAAAATTGCTGAATAATACAAAAAATATCTGCAAAAATGTTTTTCTGCTCCTATTAATAAATTTGACTGAGAATATTTTGAGTTTCAGTTAACTTTTTTCCTTAATGCCATAAATAAGTTAAATAAAAACAAATTTTTTTTTCAGTTAAATTTTTACAAAATTGTTATCAGAATCTACAAATTTCTTTGTAGGTCCGCATTCACACAAAAAATTTACTGATTCAATGAATTTGGTTATTGAAAACAAAATTTTGTTTTTTCTGTGCTTAGAAGTAATCGGATTATTTTTTGATAACTTTTGATTCTTTTGGATTATTTTGTTGTAATTTCAAGTAATTCAGATTACTTTTCCATTATTAGTAATTGTAATCAATTAGTAATCGTGAGAAACTGAATAGAATAGAAACTGATAATTTAATCACAGAACACACAGAAGTGAAGAAAGTGACAGGTAAAAAAAGCTCCAATCAGGTTTTTGTTAAAATTCATGGAAGAAAGAGAAAAGCATAGTGTATTTGATGCTCTAGTGTATTACTACTTACCAATTAACACAGCTAATAAAAATGTATTGCACTAGAAAGACGTAGCAAAACAAAACCGACGACAAAATTTGAGGGAAAACGAGACAAACTGAAAAATACCCGTATCTTCCGTCTCGTGGTACTTCTGTATGTTTTGTGATTTAATCATTACTTCACCTTTAAAAAAAAGTAATCAAATTAGTAATCATTACGATTACTAATCATTACTTAACACCTATGGATGCATCAAAAGAATTCACATATGTATTCCATTTGCAATAACGGCTGAGTATATAAAGCAGAAAATCTACATCAAATGACACCACAAACACAGTGGACCAAACACAGAAGAACGCTGATGATGAAAGTACAGAGTCCTTCAAAACAGCTGATTGTTCCGTTCTATTTATTTGTCAGTATATTTACAGAATAATTTCATTAATAACTATTACATGTAATTTGGCTTACACAGCAATACACACACAGAGAAAAGATTTGGTTGTAGAATGGTTGAGAAAACAATATTATGTTCTCTCAAACAAATGTATGGTCATTGAAAACTACTCATTGTTATTCTAAACATTTTATATTCGTTACGATAAACAAAGTAATGTTTGAATTTAATAATTACATTATTATATTCATTGAAAGTGCAATATGGTTAGAGTTTAACAATATACGAGGGCGGATCAATAAGTTTGTGACTTTTTGATAGAAACACAGTTTTTTTTGCAAAACATAAATTTATTTTTCAGCATAATCTCCTTTTAACTCAATAAACTTAGTGCAACGTTTCTCCAGTTTTTGTATCCCTTCCAAAAAATAGGATTTTTCGAGGTCCTTAAAATAGGCAATAATTTCATCGTTGTAGCTAAATCTCTTTAGGTTTTGGAAATAGGAAGTAGTCACTAGGTGCTAAATCGGGAGAATATGGTGGATCGGGTACCAATTCGTAGCCCAATCCATAAAGTTTTGCCATTGAGACTGCACGCGTGTGCACTCGTACATTATCTGGATGAAAAAGAAATTTTTTGTTGGCTATATGGGGTCGTTTTCTTTTTAAATCCTCATTTTATCAGTCTAATAAGTTGGCATAATATTCGCCGTTCATTGTTTCCCCTTTTGAAGGTAATCGATGTGGATTATCTCGCGTGCATCCCAAAAAACCTGTTTCCATCACCTTTTTGGCCGACAAACTCAATTCGGCCTTCTTCGGAGCAGGTTTAAGCTTCTGCTTTGTTTCCAGAGTACAGTAATGGATCCAAGTTTCATATACAGTAACAAAACGCCGCAAAAACTCATTCGGATAGCGGCTAAACAACTCCAAACAATCCTTTGAAGTTGTCACACGTTTACGTTTATGGTCAATTGAGAGAAAACGCGGCAACCATCTTGCAGACAACTTTCTTAAATCCAGCTGATCATTGAAAATAGAAACCACACTGCCATATGAAATGCCTAGGGCATCAACAATCTCATGCACTTTTACTCTTCGATCGGCCAACAGAAATATCGTGGATTTTTTCGACATTTTCGGGTGTACTGACCTCAATTGGTCGTCCAGAATGTTCAGGGTCATTTGTAATTGTGCGACCGCAACGAAAGTCAGTGAACCACTTTTTTACAATTGAAATCGATGGTGCAAGCAAAGAAAAGATATGTTTGTAGAATGGTTGAGAAAACAATATTATGTTCTCTGAAACAAATGTGTGGTCGTTGAAAACTAGTTATTGTTATTTTAAACATTTATTTTGTTACGATAAACAGAGTAATGTTTGAATTTAATAATCACATTATCACATCCATAAAAAAGTGTGATATGGTTAGAGTTTAACACTACGCTTTTGTTAAAAATTTATGACTACAACATAATTTGTATTATTATTTAAAAATAATATGATGTAAATAACAATATAATGTTATCCAAAACCATACTATGTTAAGTTTAAAAAAAATCTCTCAGAAACGTCTGTCAGTTCGGTATTTCGTTTGTAAGCTATCGGTAGTGCATGGGTGGTGTTAAATAAATTAATAGATAAATAAAGTATAAACAAAAGGGTTGGCCAATAAAAATATATAAACATTTGTGTATCTCTTTATACAGACATGTCTGTATGTCGTGTAAGTATACATTTCTATATATACATTTTATGTCAATAATATTCATTTATTTTTATTTCGAATTTAACGCACAGCTGTTTCTACAATAAAAATATTATTAAAAAAAATAGTATTATTACATTAAATAATACTGTGGTCGTATTTAAGAATATTAATATAATATTAGATCATGTTATGGTGAGTCTCAATTATATTTTAGTCACATCTTACAATAGTGTTGTCATATTAACAATAATAAGATTAGGTACAACAAAGTCAATTGTTCTTGTAGATAATATTATTATTAACTCAGATAATAATATAATTAAAGTTTGCTTTTCTATTAACAATAATATGATTTGACTGCAACCATATAATTCAATCATAGTATGTTGCTGTTTGATTATGGTTGCCTCAACGATATTTTTTCTTTGCGTGTGCAGAATCCCCATAGTATTTTATTTCCTTTTCCTTGTTTAATGTGCACTCGAAATTCACTTATTCCATTTTTTTTCTATTGACAATAATATAATTTGACTGCAATCATATAATTAAATCATAGTATGTTGCTGTTTGATTATGGTTACCTCAACCATATTTTTTCTTTGCGTGCAGGAACTTTAGCCTAATCAAATCATAAATATATAAAAGTATGTTTAATTTTATATCAAGAGAGCAATTTTAGAAATTTTTTTCTTGCTCTTTCGTTGCTAGTGCCTGTTGGGAAAGTTAAGGAACAGACCAAAAATCGGCAAACTTACGAATGAGAAAAATTTCATCACTGCTTGTTGTAGCGTACTCCACAATTTATCTAGCTAATTTTGATTTGAAAAAAAAACTATTATTGCAGTTAAATATTAATTGAAAGTTTGATTCCGAACAATTTTCGATTGCTCAAATATTTGTTTACAACGAAAAGTCTTACGACTGACTACAGGTGAGTAAGCAACATTTTAAATAAAGATTAAGTAGTAGGTTGGCCATCCATCGATCGATTACACGATGCTTGAGATACACTTGCATTCAAAAAGTATAGAAAACGAACCAAGCAAGTAGTGGCAGTGCAGTCAAGCGCTTGGCAATACAATTGCATGGACAATCAGCTAAACAAATCTCTGATCTTTTTTCCCCCAACAAATTACGATTAATTCTTTTACATTTTCTATTTCTTCATTTGTAACTTTGCTTTTAATTGTAATTGTACAAAAAAACAAAAAAAAAAGAATTAACTTTAATTTTAGTTAGAGCTGCTTTCCTTTACCAATAATAGAGGGGCATTCTAAACAGGAAGACAAACGTATTTAATTGAGTTTTGCTTTAGACATGGGCATGGGCGAAATTTTTTATATTTAATTTATAGTTGATTAATTTTCCTAAAACTCAGTGGGAGTGTTTTTTAAATGTGTTATCTTAGAAAGAAAAGAAAAAACAATCTTAAACAAGTAGTACTCGTACAGCTTAACTCTAAAACAATCAAAATAAATAATTTTTAAAAAATCAGTAGTCAATGCAATAGGAAAGTTGTAGCAACATTGATTTCATACCCGTGTTATTAAATGACAGGTGCCTGCCGCAATGATTTAAAAAGTTTAATAAACTTTTGTGTAGGAAACCATAAGGCCTTTTATGTTCTTCTTTTTTTAACAAATCTCTGCTTTCATTGTTGATCTTTAAATGAAAACCAACAAAATGTTGTACATACAATTTTAAGGCACAATAGAATACCGCAAATACCACACTAAATGGGGTAATATGCCGCATTGTTGTGCTGCTGTTGTTGTATGTACTCGTAAATTGTTTTTGTTTTTGCATTTTTTGTTGCAAATGTTTAAAATCTTTTAACATACTTATTTTTACCAAGTTTCAGCTATTATATGTATATGATTATGTATGTTCTTAAAGGTTTTTTGTTTTCGATTCGTTAGTTTCATTTATGTTTTGAGTATTATTAATTCACAATTTTAAGCTCAGGAAAAAAAGTTAGTTCTCTATCATTGAAGAAAATTTATGTAAACTAGATATACCAAACGGACGACACACTCGTCCGTATTCTAGAAACAAAATGTAAATAATTTTATTAAGATTCAAGGAAAATGTATCTAAACTTGATAAAAGATTTATTAAAACACAGCCACACACATACTTACATACATATGCAACCATAATAAATAATACATGAAATCAGGGCTGTCAGATATGGCGATTTCTCGCCAAACGTGGCGATTTTTCAACTTGTTTGGCGTCCAAATTTATGGTTTGGCGACATGGCGATTTTTCTGGCGATAAATAAATTTGTTGGCGACTTTTCTGGCGACAAATAAATATGTTGGCGATTATTATGGCTATTTTTTTTTTTTAATTGAACTTAAAAATTTTTCTAATTCAGGAAAATTAGTTTGTTGAAGGAGTAGTTCCAAAAAGCATCCTACCAAAACTCGTTTTCAAGAAGTTAAAGCAACTTGAGTTTGATGATCTTTCTATATTAATTATAGTTCATAATGAATTTTTGTATTTGGATGGAGAAAAATTTACAAGAAATAGTTTTTAGCGATTTTGTTTCTAATTTTGGCGATTTTCTGATAAATTTTGACACGATAATTTTATAAAAATTTCTATTAAAAAACAATTATATCGAAACAAATTTATTATCAAATATTTATTAAGAAAAACTGCATAAAACTCTTTTTTGGCGACTTTTGGCGATTTCTACAATCAATTTGGCGAAATAGGTGGGAAAAAATCTGACAACCCTGCATGAAATTAAAAAACATAAACAAAATCCCTTCAACCAAGCTAATTCAATTCATTCAACTCTCTTCCTTCAAGTATTAAGCTATGTACAGACGATTGTCAGATCTTACAATATTGTTAGATCTGGCAATGTGTTGACAATGTACTGGCAATCGAAAATTGCCAGCACAATATTCCTTGTCAGTTCACACGGATGTCAGAAAATCTTACAATTTATTGCCAGACGGTTGTATGACAATAAATTCATCTGACAAAATCGTCAGTAGAAAAATTATCAGTTCACATGGTTGTGATATGCACAAATTGTTAGATCTGTTGTTATGCGTTGCCAGACTTAAAGCATTTGTTAGAAATTGTTAAATATTTATCGTTTGTGTTTGTGTTAAATGTAAAAAGTGAAAGTATACATTATTATGGACCATAAAGAAGAAATTGCACGGATTTTATCTGCATATATTGTATTATAAACTTTTTCTTTAAAATCAAGTGTTTGCAGTGTTGCCCATAGAAAGAATTCTCTTACAATGACGCCATTGTCAGGTGCATAAACTTCGCACATCTGACAATATTAAAATGTCTGACAAATATCTGGCAATAATTTTACAATGTGTTCACACGATTGTAAGGTATCTGACAATTTGTTGTCAGCTGCTAGTCTTGCAATGGACTGACAATGCTTTTTCTGGTAACGACTTCTGACTAAAGTTGTCAGTTCACACGGTTGTAAGAAATTTTGAGCAAATTTTACTGGCAATATTGTAAGATATGAAAACCGTCTGTACATAGCTTTATGGCTTTCATACAACAACAAATAAGAGAAAAACAATTGTTAGATCAAGAGAAATATATACTACAAACACACACAGTCATGTTTTGTCTCTTTTTTTACTTGTAAGCTAATAAATGCGTGTGTAATATGTATGCATGTAGTAGTAGCAACTTTAAACGCTTATAGCTCCCAAAATACTAAACCGATTTCAATAAAATATATATTCTGCACATCTGTACAAAAAATCCTTTAAAACCATATAAATCTTTTTCAAATCGGTGCAGTGGTACCAGCGTAAAAGGGATTGCAAAAAACATGTTCGCCTGTTAATTATATAAATTGCTCTAATAGTATCTTTTGACTGGCATTGACTAACTTCGAGCGACACAATATCCATATATAATGGGAAATAACTTCAAAAGGTATTACTTCAGGGAAAGTATTAGTCCCATTCACTTTCATTTTCTTGTGCAAATGGTCTTGTATCGTGGCATGTGCAAAATAGTATTATATTATAGTGTATTGATACGCAAGTGGTGAGTATCAATATAATAACCCAATTCACAAACTCTTGCATCGTAGCATGTGCAAAATGGTCAGTATATTTGTACTCACCACTTAACAATTCTTAGTGGTGAGTATCAATATACTATACCATTTTGCAAATGCTACGATGCAAGACCATTTGCACAAGATTGTGAATTGGGCTATTGAGAAATTTATAAATAATTATTAACTACTATTTTTACTATTTCTCAATGATTTCCAACAATGTCTACTATCCAATTAAAATTTTCATAAAATTTTATGAAATTTGCTGTCCGAATGATAAATAAATTCAGTGAAGTGCCACTTTGACTGCGGACACTAGACATGTAATTCAATACGAACTTTAGCCTATATAAAATGGAGTTTTGGCATTTTTTTCGTTTTTAGGTTTTTTTTCGGTTTTGAGCGTTTTTTTAGTTTTGGCGTTTTTTGCGTTTTTTCGGTTTTGGTGATTTTTTTAGTTTTGACACTTTTTTCTCGTTTTGGCGATTTTTATCGGTTTTTGACGTTTTTTCATTTTGTTGATTTTTTTTTTAATTTTGGCGATTTTTTCATTTTGGCATTTTTTTTAGTTTTGGCGCCTTTTTCGTTTTTTTGGCGATTTTTTTTCGTATTTTTGGTGTTTTTCACTTTGGCGATTTTTTTTTAATTTGGGCGATTTTTACGAATTTGGAGATTTATTTTAGTGTTAGAAATTTTTTTTATTTGGCGATTTTTTTTTAATTTTTGGCGATTTTATAATTTTGGTATTTTTTAGTTTCACCGTTTTTGAAAAATTCAAGAGTTTGCCTCTTACGGTTTTCATTATATAGCAAGTTGTCAAAATTACATATTCAAAATTGCATTAGCTGATGGACCACCCTTTAATTTAAATTTTTTTAAATTTTAGTGTTAATTGTTGTAGTCTGTATAAAAGTACACTAATTTTACAAATTTCAAGTTTCAATATATGTACATATGTTCATACAATTGTATGTATATTACATGGGATTTTAACATATTTCGGAGCTCGTTTTGGAAACCCTTTAATTTTTTAACTCTCATGTATTTGTTGATGTAGCGGCCAAGGTTCTATATACCCGGTTAAAATTTCTGGACCGTAGCTCTTACGGTTCCTGAGAAAATAGGGTGTGACGGACAGACAGACAGCGTATCGAAAACAATAGGGTTCCTTTTCACCTTTGGTGTACGGAACCCTAAAAAAGTGGCATAGCATGAATTTGATTTGCTTTTATTTCACAAATGATGATAATGATGATGATGATGTTCCGCTACTCTCCAACAGGGAAGCAAATGGTCTCAATTAATGACTTCCAACGTGCTCTGCTGTGGGCTGTTTTTATTGCTTCATTCCAACAAAACTCAGCCCTTTTTAGGGTTCCGTACACCAAAGGTGAAAAGGAACCCTATTGTTTTCGCTACGATGTCCGTCTGTCCGTCACACAGTATTTTCTCAGGAACCGTAAGAGCTACGGACCTGAAATTTGGACACAGTATGTAGAACCTTGGCCGCTACAACAACAAATACATGAGAATTAAAAATTAAAGGGTGTTCCAAAACGAGCAATGAAATATGTTAAAATTCCATGTAATATACATACAATTGTATGAACATATGTATATTGAAACTTGAAATTTGTAAAATTAGTGTATTTTTATACAGACTACAACAATTAACACTAAAATTTAAAAAATTTAAATTAAAGGGTGGTCCATCAGTTAATGCAATTTTGACTATGTAATTTTGACAATTTGCTATATCTTGGAAACCGTAAGAGGCAAATACTTGAAATTTTCAAAAAAGGTAAAACTAAAAAAACCGAAAATTATAAAATCGCCAAACCAAAAAATAAATCGCCAAAAATTTAAAAAAAAATCGCCAAAACGAAAAAAATCGCCAAAATTAAAAAAAAATTCTAACACTAAAATAAATCGCCAAATTCGAAAAAATCGCCAAAATGAAAAAAAAACGCCAATATGAAAAAAAAACGCCAAAAATTTAAAAAAATCGCCAAAAAGCGAAAATGACGCCAAAACTAAAAAAAAATTTTATATAAAAAAAATCGCAAAAATGAAAAAAATCGCCAAAAATATAAAAAAATCGCCAAAATGAAAAAACGCCAAACACCGAAAAAAATCGCCAAAACAAGAAAATAAAGTGTCAAAACTAAAAAAAGCCAAAGCTTTAAAAAATAGCCAAAACCGAAAAAAAAGCAAAAAACACCAAAACAAAAAGACCGAAAAGACCCCAAAAACGAAAAAAAGCCAAGACTATATATTATATAGGATGAAGTTTGTATTAAATTACATATCTAGTGTTCGTACTGAACCCTTCGTGCGCGAGTCAGAGTCGCACTTTACTGGATTTATTTTATTTTGTTTCAAAATCACACAGTAGTCTGCTCTCAGTGACTATTAACCACAAGCTAAATGACGCAGCTTGTTAAAATTTTGACCGGAGTGAACTGATAGTTGGCTTTTGTTAGAACTACTAGTGCTGCCTTTTGTTTTAAGAGGATAGAAGTTCAAAAAGTAACGGACTTAGTAGCGAAGTATTAAAAATTTTAAAGGTGACTGCGGCTATTTTATACCATATTCGCACTTATGGTCTTAAACGTGTTTAAGGAAAGTGTTTTAAAAAACTAAACACAACCGTTCACATTACATTTGAGATGTTTAAGGTTGACGTTTTGTGAGTAAATTATTGTATTTGTAAAAAATTACGAACAATTATGCTTTTTTATTGGTTTATTGTTTTCAACCAAAAAAATGTTTTTGTAAATAATTGATTTTTTTTTTAATAATTATTCCTTTAGCAAATAATTTTTTACCTGACGCCATTTAATAGCAACACAAAGCTGCCAGAGTTATCAAAAAACGGCCTGAACATACTCCATTTACGTGTTTAAGGAAGTGTAAGTACTTCATTTGAGATGTTTAACGAAACAAGTCAATATATGGTAAAACATCTCATCATCATCGTCGTGTTTAAGCTCTTAAACACGAATGAGGCGTTAAACACGTTTAAACACATAAGTGTGAACATAGTATTTGTGTTGAAAATTCCATTTCCAAAATGTTGCATCTAAGCATGTGGACAAAGCTGAATCTAACTCGTTTAATCGCTTACGATATCGCTCATTTAGTTCAATAGTGGCACAACTCAAAAAAACCAGTTTTGCAGAAAACGCGTTTTAAGTTTTTATTTTGCATACAACTCAATGGAGAAATGAAAAAAAATTCTTCTCTCAGGAGGTGATGGTACAAGCTATTTATATGAAATTTTTACACAAGATAAAATACAAAATGCCGCATCTTTCTGCATTATTAACTCAAAAAACTCATTTTTTGAGTTATGCCACTATTGAAGCAAATGAGCGATATATTCATTCCCTCTGTGATTTCAACTAAGCATATTTCTATGAGTGCACCCACATACATATGGCTCTCCATATATGTATGTATATGTATATGTATTCGTAAGTAGTATATTTGAAGTTAATACAATAATAATCATCATTATTATCAACATCCATCCTCATTGTTTTCTAATGCATTCAGCTAGAAATTTTTGTATGCGAGTACAATTCAAACACTCCCATATCATGTGTTTTTGTTGTTTGTTACAATTATTTTTTTGTATTTGTTTTTTTCTGTTTTGTGGAGTGGAGTTGTATTGAATTGAACAGATTGGAGGAAATTGAATGGAATGGCAGGCATGGTTTTTAATGTTTGCCGTATCTGCACATTTTGTTTGTTCTTGTTGCAGTTGCTGTTTATGGATACAATAAACACTTTTATTTTGCGAATGCAGAGAAGTATGTATGTTGTTGCATTATGCGATTAAATGTTGTTGCAATATGTTTGCAATTTATTATTAGTAGAGATACATACATAGAATCTTTTTGTTTTCTTAAACATTAATCGTTTATATTTTTTTATTTTTCATTTTATTTTTTTTTTTTTTGCATTAATGAAATTCCTTTTCTGTTGCATACATGCATACATAGTTTTGAAGCCAAAACAATAAAAATGCATTATTTTAATTGTAACCGCAAATACGTTAAATAGTTGTCGATTCAAGTTTGATTGTTAAGAGATTTTTCTTACATGAGATTAATGAACAAAAAGTCTCACATATCTCAGCAGAGTTACTAGTATCATAAAAAGGATTTGCGTTTGAGTCCCTATTTTATTATTTCAAAAAGAAAGCTTTTATGTACTGAGCCATTTTCAGCTGAAGAGTTTGCCAGACAATTTTTTTTTTTTTTTTGCCAAACCGTCACTCGTCTTGAATAGATCTAAGCTTGGTTGTTTTAAATCACAACGTTCATTCAAAAAGGCAGTCACTACACAGAAAAAACTAAATTTCGTTTTCAGTAACCAAATTCATTGAATCAGTAAATTTTTTGTGTGAATGCGGACCTACTAAGAAATTTGTAGATTCTGATAACAATTTTGTAAAAATTTAACTGAAAAAAAAAATTTATTTTTAGTTAACTTATTATGGCATTAGCGAAAAAAGTTAACTGAAACTCAAAATATTTTCAGTCAAATTTATTAATAGGAACAGAAAAACATTTTTACAGTTTTTTTTTTGTATTATTCAGAAATTTTTTTTTATAATTTACAAACACATTCACTAAAATTTTTCGTATTATCAGAAAATAAATTAATTGAATCAATAACAATTCTTAAAAATTTTTAGATTTTTAATTGAACTATAGTGAATTTTTAATCAGAAATAATTTTTAGTTAGGCTTAAGTTCAGTAATTTCAATTCTTTTTACTGAATGAAATGTTTTATTAATTAATGTGAGTTTCTAAAGAAGAGAAGAAAAATTAAATTAGACTTTTAAGCTGGGGGAAATACCGATATTTTTCTGTGCAGCAACGCACTTCATCAGCACCCTAGTCTAGCTACTTGGGTAGAGATTGTTATTAACATCAGCTATTTAACGTAAATTCTAATGAAACGGAATGTGAGAAATGATTGTTGTGTAAAATTATTGATTTACCTTTGGTAAATACATATGTAAGTGTCACTATTTATTTCCCCTGTTTTTCCAGGAATTTCGGAATTTGAAGTGCCTTCAATTAAGTATAACAGTTCAAATTCCGGCTAGCGAAATTGAAAAAATTAATTGTTCTCATACTAGGTGACGGGTGTGACACAAATTCGTAAAAGTTTTTTAAAGAAAAGTTTGTCTTTTGCAGACAGTAGTTATTTACTACACAATCAAAAAGATTTTTAACAAAATACTACACCAAAATTATTTCGTGCGTTCTACGGAAGATTTGAAGAATATATTCTAAAATTAATAACTCTGCAAAAACTGATATTTGTAAGATTGCACTCGCTACAGCCTTCTAATGGCCACTCGAGAAAAAAAAATCTAAACATTTTTAAGATTAACATTCTTGGGAAACGAATCCTTTTTTTTATTATAAAAAAAAGGGTGACAACCATGGTCACACCTGGCAAAATGGAAACAATTTGAGTTTAAAAAGCCTTCGATTAACAGTTTACTTGCTGGAGAGATTAATAAAAAATTTACTGCCACTTCCACTATGTCGAAAGAAAAACTCTGCGAAAGAAAACAACACGCTCGAATTCTAATACATTTTCATTCCACTATGTCGTCAGCTTTCTTTCGCTTGTGATTACGTATGTCATTTTTTGTTTGTTTTACTTGTTTATAAATTAAAGAACGTAGTGCCAATTTGTATATTTCACGTATTTCTAGCGATTTTTTTAAACTTACATGAAAATAAATACAACCATATTGAACTACGAAAAAGAATTCAAAAAAGTAGTCGCACAGCAACAGCATGCTATTACTGTTTGCTTTACATTTAAATTCGTTTTGTTTAAAATGTGCGAGTACTTTTTATAATGAACATAAAACATAACAAAAATTAAAATTTTAAAAACCCCCGACTTTTTTCAGAAAAGATGTTATATCTTCTAAACCGCTGGTCCGATTTTGTTCAAACATAGCTAAGAACCCTCTCGATCTAGTCATCTTTCAAACAGAAAAAACTAAATGAAAATCGGTTCAGCCGTTTGGCATGTACGTGGACACGGACAGACACACAGATACACAGACACACACTACAAACTTATAACACCCCTTTTTTTAGTCGGGGGTTAAAAAATCAAAACAAAAGTGTTCAATAATATTTGATGAATATTTTATGGCTTTTCTCTACAAAAAATAAATTGAAGAAATGTGAATAAAAAAAATAATAGTGTGATAAAATAATAATTTTACAAACTTTATTGAATTCTTTGCAAATAAATTTTACTACACGAAAGCAAAATAGCAAGTGATTAATTTTGACATAGTTTTCGCTTTGTTGACGACTCATTCGAATTAGTGGTATGAAAATCTGTATGACGTTTTCTTGCGACTTGTCGTTCGAGTCAATGTTCGTAGAGAAGTCAGATAAGGAAAAAGAAATCAGTTTTCTTTCGCTTAGAATGCGAATGAAGACCCGAAATAGTGGAAGAGGCAGTTAATTTTGTTAATTAAACTATTGTTTAAAAATTTGATTATATCAAAATTTTGTTACAAGGTATACATTTTAAACTTAATTGAAGTTAAATGAATTTTAATCAGGAAGAATTTCTTGATCGGGCTTAAGTTCAGTATTTTCAATTCTTATTGAATGAAATATTTTTATTAATTAATGTGAGTCTCTAAAGTGAAGAAAAATTAAGCTAGACTTTATTAGTTGGGGGAAAATATCATTGATATTTTTCTGTGCAGTCACGCACTTCATCAGCAACCATTATTACTACTTGCATTATTTTAAAGAATATAAGGAACATTTACATTTGCTGTTACAGAACAAATTATATTACCTTTATTATTTTCAGTGTATTTGCATGTTTCAAGTTATGTATGTACTCGTACATACATCAGTATGTATGTACATTTATGTACATACATACATATATACACTGATGATGTTTTATACTTTCTAATCATTCATTTGATAATATATTGACGGAAATAATAATATACATAATGGAAAAATAAAACGAATTGGCAAAACATCTTATAAACAAAACACATTTTAAAACAGTGATGGGAAATGTGGCACAATTGTGCAATTTTTGGCACTATTGGATGTTGCACTCTCGCTCCTTTTCTGGCACTTTTTGCCCATGAAATATGGAAACTTTTCTTATTGCAATAATAAGTACTTTTCTTGTACTTTTTACGTTTTTAAGTAATGGAAACTAGGATTTGAGGCTGACAACTGTTCGGTTCTGGTAGTTAAAAGTAACGGTTTGTCCAGAGACATTGACGATCTATTAAAATAAATTTGTTTGTAACAGCTCATGTCGTAGAGATGATTTTATAAATTTTTATAAATATTTCAAGTCTGAACTTTATGAAATTCTTAAGTATTCCCCAAACAGTTTGTTGTGTCGTGAAGTTCTTGTAGATAGAGTCTTTGAATAGTGCGAGTCCTTGAAATATTTCTTTATATTGTTACGAAAATAGCCGTCGACAGGTTTAAGCAGCGTTACACAAAAATATTCCAACAGGGTTAATGTAAGAGCTACACGAAAATATTCCTACAGGGTCAAAGCAAAGAATAGTCTAGAATAGTAGCCAACAACTAAATAAGCATGCCTAGCTTGATTAAACGTAAACAAGCAAAAGCAACAACAACAAAAAGCGTCTGCTTATTAAGAAGATTCACATATTTACACACATACATACATGCTAATACAAACGAAAAGCAAAAGATAAACAACCACCGTGTATTGCTTAGTTAATGATGTACACACTTACGCATATACACAGTTATGTACATAGTTACCACATGAACTTAATTACGCAGCATATAAGATGATAATGATCGTCTAGACATTGCTTGAAACTTCTAGTGGAATTTGTGTAAAATATAAAAAGAGGTGACGCATCCAATGAGTTAGTTAGTTGCAGTTGTAAGTCAGTCGCGAACAGTTATAGTTAGTGCTAATCAGAAAGTAGTGAAACTATAGGACAGTCTATAGTGACAGCAAAGTCTGTCGTGGAATTGAGATTAGTGTGGAGTCTATCGTGTCGACTGGAGTAAAGGGAACAGCGCAGCGAATAGACGTGTGTAAGGGTGTAAGTAAAGCCAGTGCGTCTTTATTGGTGTATCAACTGTAAGTGTCGGCAGAGTGAGTGCCGTGTGTGACGAGCAGCAGACAAAGAGGTATTGGTGTATCAACTGTGAGTGACGGCAGAGTGAGTCCCGTAAGTGACGAGCAGCAGACAAAGAGGTGTCACGTGATTACTTGCGCAGCCAGCTAAGAGACGTGCGTAAACTACAGCGAGGAAGGCGTAGTGGTAACCAGTTGTGAATATCTGTGTGTAATTTATTAGTTTAAGTTGTATTAGTGTATTTAAGCTCTTGAGTAATTTAGTATAAGTGTATTTGTAAATAAAACTTGTATCATTCTTAACCCTAATTACTACACTCGGCTCTTGTATTCATTTGCAAATCGTCGGATCTACGGAAAAGCGTTTTTATAGAGAGAAAAAACGTAACAATATTATAAAATGTTAAGTCATAATGCATTGATAAAACTTCATTCATATTAAATAGTTTAACGGATAATATAAGCAAAATGTATTTATATTTTTATGTTGTCCTGGAAATGCTAAATTATCGAAATGCAATCTAAAAATGTGGAACTACATTTAATTTTAAAGAAGCTTTTTTTGTGGTCATTTATGACGAAATTTTTTGAACAAAAAATATGTTAATGATCTTCATGTTGACAATATAGAACGAAATTCTCGCCATCTTCCAACGGAAGAAACTTATTGCGACACTGAAATTGAACTATTATTAATCAAAAACTAATTTTCCCAGCATAAAGTTGTAGAATTCAAAAACAGAATTAAAGTCTTCTTATATTTCTTTTGTGTCATATTTGATAACTAAATATAACTTCAAGGACTATTATTTGAATTGCCTTCCAAAATGTGTGCCAGAATATGTTCTAAGTGGGGACACAAATAATACTGTTCCTTTAGATAAAAAAAATGCTTCTAGACGACATAAAATACGTGAAAAAATTAAAAGTGAATACAGATCCATATTAGACTTTGAAGGCTTAAAAAATTCAAGAACTTAAATGTGAGTGAGTTTTTGGAAGACATGGAGACGTAAACAATAGTTTCAATGAACAATTTTTAAGCAATACTTATCCAATCGTAAAGGTATGCTTTCTATTCTCTACTCGTCATCAAGCGTGGAAAGTATATTTTTTAGTTCGAAATTTGATCAAAAATAAAATTTTAAATGGAATGCAATTATAAGCTTTAGCATCCTTAATACATGGTAAGGATTTTTGAAGTTTAATAATAAATCTTGTTATAATCGTAATACATATTCCCACAGAATTTTGTTTGATTAAAATAAATAGCTAAGAATTATTAATATTTTGAACGTGCACAAATTTGTACAACTCGACAGTATATTAACCATAAAAAAGCACTAACTATAATTGTCACTTATGTTCTAAATCATAAAAAATATTTTAGGTACAGTTTTATTCGACAAATTTCCCATAGAAATATGTCAAATAAGCGCTTAATAAACCTGAAATATATTTTTATGAATAAGGCATCTAATTAGAAAGTTATTTTATCGTTTAAATTAGTTTAGGCTTATTCGTCTTTAAGTATGTCCTTTAGGGCCATTTTTACAACTTACCTTTAGCTAAAGGTAGGTTTTGTCTGCCCGATAAATATTGTTTGCATTATTACAAATTAAATTTTTTATTGGTATTATTATCAACAATAACAATATTTAACGGATAAAAAAATTATAAATCTAGGTATTATAATGCAAAGCCATTTATCGGGCAGACAAAATCCTGCCTTTAGCTAAAGGTATGTTGTGAAAATGGCCCTTAGAATCGTTACTTAACGTAAAAAATGTTTTTATATTTGTATTTCTTGTAAATAAATATAAATTATTGATATATGATGCGTACATATCGGGCATTCACCCTTATTCCAGTTGCCGACATCGACCTCACTTTAACACAATACCAAAAAATTGGGGCTTGTGTACCCCTTGTCGAAAACAACTGACTCCTCTTGGCAAGGAATAGGTTGTCAGTAGCACAACATTGTTCTCGAGAGCAAGTAAATATCTCACAATTTTTTGATATTGTGACGTCGATGTCGACAACTGGACGAGTACATACGTAAATTGTGGCTCACAATAAATTTTACAGCCTGTTTTGGAGGTTAGCAACAATTTTGATAATAAAAAAGTTAATTTTTTACTACATGTCGCTGACAATTATATTGAAAATAGTGCTCGAAATGTATTAATGTGGATATAAAACTTTTTGGCACTATTCAAGTGATTTTGGCACTATTTAAAAGCAGCTTTGGCACGAAATCAAGATTTCCAATTCCCATCACTGTTTTAAAAGAGGAATGCAAGAAGAGTCAATTTATAACATACATACATTCTCAATTCGTTCCACAAACAGCGTTACCATATGAGAAGTTTTATCTTACTTTCGAAGTTTTTCGGGATGTTAATAAGACTAAAATATTTCTTTGTTAAAAATAAGATTTTTAAGAATATGACATTTGGTACTTTAAGTATATTATTTAAGGTCCTTTTGACTAAAGTACCGATATATTTTCTTCTTTCCTTCATCAAAAGTATGAATTATATCAATACATATGTTTATCTTTTAAAATATGAGCTTCTTTAGTAGCTATGAAAGTATATAAAGCAAATTATAGAAAAAATATTACTGAATAACGCCACAATAAAGCAGGTTTTAAGGCCGGAAAGTTAGGTAATGCAGTCACATCCATCCTCACATAAGTAAATACGTTTATATTATAATCCTTTAAAGAGCATTTCATATAACTGCTATGTTTGCATGTTTTATTAGATTCAAGGAAGGGCTCCTGTGAGCAAAAATGTATTACTCCAAACCGGCAACTCGCCACACAATAATCAGTATCTTTAATCAGTCAGCGATAATTTTACTCCATAGTAAGTATAGCAGAGGAGTGCATTATTTGAAGTAATTTTTTTTACTGGGGAGGTCCCGAATTTAGTACTAAGCAAATTCGGTTCTAATTTTACCTACGATAATACTAATTTATTCATTGGCTTCATTTTTAACCCCAGACAAGCACACGTTCAGACCAAACGGCTAAACCGATTTTTTATGTTTGAAAGGTGACTTGATCGAGAGTGTTCTTAGCTATGTTTAAATCGGTCCAGCCGTTTAGGAGATATAACATCTTTTCTGAATAAAACGGGGGTTTTTAAAATTTTTAATTTTTGTTATTTAGTTAAAAATTATATCTTTTATAATTTTTTTCTAAACATACATATAAAAGATGTATTACGAATATATTACACATATGTGTATGTTTTTTAAATTTGCTTTTATTTGGTATTTTATAAAATTTGTAAGGAAATTTGCGAAGCATGAAAAAAGTTAACTACTTACCGTAAAATTTTTAAAACAACCTAAAAATAAATTTGTTTTTTTTTAAACTATTTATCGCCAAGTTTTAAACTATTTTTGGAATTAAGCTATTTTCTAGCTATTTTCTTGTCTACTTTAGCGATATTAGTTGGAAAAAAGTTAGCAACAGTGAGCATGCTGCTCTACACCTCCCGCCTATAAGCTAAAGCAGTGGAAAACCCCTCAATGTCAATAGTTTCTAGGATGTTTAAGGATTAAAATGCTATAAGTAGGTCTACTTTCCCCTTTTTTAATCACCAAAAGTGACGCGGGAACAAGTCAGCAAGTCAGTGTCACTATCGAAAGTTTTCGCTGGTTTAAAAACCTTTATCGATATATCGATTCAAGATTATCGAAATTTAGAAAAATCATAGATATGTTGACGTTACTATCGTGAAAGTGTCGAAATTGTATGATTCTCGTATTATGTACATATTTATTTACACTAAAAATTCAAAACAAAATATTTTTACTATGTTGCTATTGCCTCTAGATTATAACTTTAGTTGTAAGTCTTATAAATAAATAAATAAATAAATAAACAAATAAAATAAATAATATCCCCCTTATTCATAAAATTTGAAACGAATTTGAAATATATTTTATTTAAAATTTTCCATACAAAATTTTCCTAAAATGAATTTCAAATTCATTTTATTTTTTCATGAATATGTGGGTATATTTTTAAATTAAAAAAAAAAAAAGTTATATAGACTTTTATTTATCAGTTCAATAAATAACACAACTGAAATAATTAAATGAAAAATAAGTGAGATCAGCGGAAGAAATTTTCCCGTCATTCGGCTGTTTTTGTTTACGAGAAGCAACATATTTAAATTTTTTAGTTTTAGTGCTGTATCGTTTACTATCGATGGTGACTAAAAAATGTGGATTTTTTTATTGATAGTGCCCAAATAAATCATTTATAAACTTATTTTTACTTATTTTTTCAAGTTGGTGAATTTTAATAATTTTGTTTACTCTCTCACTCAAAAAAAAAAAGGGAGAAACAAAATGTCAACAAACAAGCAAAACAACGAGCTTCGTAATGCGGTGATGCTACATATTACTCTTTTTTGTTCCCAAGGAATTTATGATTGGAGGAATGTTTTCTCGAGAAAATTATTTTCCGTGAGAAATACATTCCGAGGGAATATTCATGATTGGGCTGATTATAACGCTCAGTGTGATAAATAAATAAATAAAAAAAAAAATTTATCAATTGGGACAAGAAAAAATAACCAACTTTGAGCATTTTAGGATATCAAAATGCAAAGCTATGTACATAAGTGTAAAATGTCTCAAATTAAGTTAGTTATATGCAACTAAATATACACTTATTAAATAAGAAATTTTGTTTTGCCTTTAACTTGTGTACATATGTATGTATGTTTGTATATCCTGAACTATTTTGTTTTCATGTCTTACATATAAAATTAAATTGTATCCAAAAGACCACGTCTAAAAAGAAATATAATCTTAAACTTTTGCCTTAGGTCAGAAAAAATTTTTTATCTAGAACGTAAACGGTGCTTCTAGTACGGCTGATTATGGTTTTCTATGTTAATAAAAATTGCGTAGTTATACATAAGCAGACAACGAAATTGATTGCAATCAAATAATTAATAGATTATTTTTGATGATTTTATTGTATTATGTACATACATATCGGATATCTGATGATGATTTTACTACAAACGTTTCTGGCAACACAGTTTTTCATATGCAAAATTAAAACAAACAAAAACAAAACAATTGTATCGTACGAACTCGAGCACAAATAAAAGAAATAAAATAAAAACAAACAACAACAACAAAATTAGTATACTTACACATTTTTTTCACAATTATTGCTGCATTCTTTCTACATACAATTGAATGGGACAATTTAGACTCCCATAACTTTTTTTTCACTTAACTAATCACTTTAATTTTTCACTATGTAATAAAATATGCTTTTGCCTTTAATTTAAACTAAATTTTATTCAAATCACTGCACTTTTTCCTTGCATAATATTTAATTGAAAACGATAACTACGTACTGACACCCGAACTCAACCGGCAAAGATCAATAACTAATGAGAGATACAAACAAATGTAATGAAAAAGAAAACAAAACATAGTTTTTATTGTCAACAATGTATACAAACATGCATTTATGTATGTATGCAGCAAAGGTGTACGAGAAAATGAAATAAACAAGTGTTTATGTATATAAAACAGAGCAATATTGCAATGCTTTGGAGACGTTTATTGAACTGTTTGATAATATTTTTGGTTGTGGTGGGTGGAGTATTTTACAGTTAATTTTTTTTGTGCACGCAGTGTCGTTCACATTAATTACCTTGAAAAGGGCAAAACGTTTACTGGCTTATGGGTATTATTCAGAGCTTTTGCACAGAATCACTATTGATGTAGAACAAAAAAGCACTCATAGGTATAGCGCGATAAGAATTGCTGTTCCATCAGGACAATGCACAGGTGCACACTTGCATAATTACTAGTGAATATGCTTCCATCACTTGAACTTTCCTGCAACAACTGACACCAAGACGCATTAGGAAAAAATGCTTTAGTGACTGTCGCAGACAGCTGACGAACGCAAGCTAAGAACTTCGTTGTTGTAGTCAACGTACTAACTACTTTAGCTGATGCTTGTTTTCATTTCTAACGAAAAATTTTTCATGTACGCAATTGTTGATTATTTTTTTATGAAGTCTTCGTGCGTGTTTTAACATACAGGCGTACATAAGATATATAATAATTTACTATGCAGAGACAAAATACATATGGTCTAATTCATAAAAAATATTTTAGGTTTATTACAGGTTTATTTGACAAATTTCCCATAGAAATATGTCAAATAAGCGCTTAATAAACCTGAAATATATTTTATGAATAAGGCAGATACAAAATACATATTAAATTTATTTGAACAAGAGTGAATTTTAATTAAGAATAATTTCTTAATCAGGCTTAAGTTTAGTGTTTTAAATTCTTATTGAATGAAATACTTCTATGATATATTTTATATTTTAGAAAGCAATAGTTTGGTAAAAAAATCAGACATATGCAAAACACACCTCCAGAGCTGGAAAATTGAAAATTTTTTTTGATATATAAAAATTATTATATTTACCTGTAGGTACCTATATAACAAATTTTTTTCTTTGTTAATAATATATATTCAATATTAGTATTAAAAATCAGAAAAATTAATAATAATGTTCTAGGGTTGAAAAATTATTTTTGTATAGGTATATGTATGTAATATATTTTATTATTATTTTCCCAAAAAAATATGTATGTATGAACTTCTTATGTTCGTATTTACATATATACATACATATACATATACTCATTTATATATTCCATTAACGTACTTTGATAAAGGGTATATAAGATTCGTCACATCCCAATCTAGCAAACTTACTTTTTTCAATTAAATTTGTTGATTAGAGAAATATTTTTTTTGTTAGTATCATTTTCCTTCATAAATTGTTGCTTCATAATGAGTATAAAATTTGTTGCCTTTCATTTGACAGATCGAGATATGTTGGTTGTTGTTGTTATTTATAAAAAAAGAAAACGTAATTAGTCTTCTAAGAAACAAAATTCAATATCAATCAACTATAATAAACTATAATAAGAACCCTTAAAATAATATAGAATTACTTCAGTTAAAATTTTCATATTTTTTTTTTTTTTTTGTTACTTTAAGTTTGTGTTTTATCTTTAATACGAGTAGCTGAATTAAATTTTTAGCTTCGTTGGCAAAAAATTCCGCTGCACACATTTTTTATTTTGCTCAGATTTATTTGAATATTTTTTAAATAATTCTTCTCACAAACTTTTACCACATGTTATTAAACTCCCACAACTATCATTTTATGCATTTTAAAATATATATTTTTTTTGAGGCCATATTTCATCAACATCTGTTGTCACCTGTTTCAAGAGTCAGCACCAGCAGTGTGCATATAGTTTGTGTTATGAACATGCATACATATGTATGTGGTGCAAAGAGGAAAGTGACCAAACTATTTTTGTAGCTGTCGTTTTAAGATAAAAAAAAGTTATCAAAGAAAAATTTATAATATTAATGTTGTCAAGTAAGTGGTGGACTCAGTGGAGGAGGAATAAGAGGGGGTGTTACACTTGTTATTAACCTTTAATATTATATTTTTATCTTTCCCTAAAAAGCTTTAACATACCTGATCGTGTAAGTCCCGTATATTGCACAGTAACATAAATTAAAATCTCAGATGAATACACTGGAAAAAATATTAATTGAATATAAAACCAAAAATCAATTAAAAATGTGCTGAAGTCAATTAAACTCTTGTTTAAAAATTTAATTAACTCCAAAGTTTAATTGACTCAATTATTATTGTGTACTTAGGTAAATTTTATATTTACTCATAATTGGTGCTAAGAAATGACTCAAGTGAGGATTTCAGAGGCTTGGGCTGCGTTGAGTGCTTTGCTGTATGCAGAATTGTATTTATTAAGTATTTGAACCAATTACATCCCATTTTAAGAGAATTTATTTGACACTTTTTGTGGTAGAGATAAGAATGACCCATAGGCCGAGCGAGTCCCAATTAAATTAACTGAATATTAAAACGACACATTTATTGTATTATATGTAAATAATAAAACTGGTAAAAATTTGCAGTTTTTTATTTTTCGTGAAATTTTTAAAATAAAAAATGTTATAAGTTTTTCGAAAAAAAATTTTTTTCAGACTTTTTTCTCAATAGCTCCAGAAATAATAATTATACAAAAAATTAATATTAGAACATTTTAAAGCAAGTATAATTTAAAATTTGTATACATATCGCATAATAAAATCGAGTACGTTGTTTCGAAATTATGGTACAATGAATACACTAACCTTTTCAAAAATCTCATATTTTAGAAAAAAAAAATTCTAAAAAAAACATCCATAGAATCTGAAAAAATGATGATTTTTGTAGTTAGGTGACCATAGCGCATCAAAAAACTATAGTGGTGATCCAAGGTTTTTTTGCTTGTTGCATAGTGTTTTATTAATTAATAATTAATTATATGTCGATTTTTGTAAAAAATTAAGTTCGAAAATTATGTATGAAAATTATGCCTTTTTAGCGGTTATGGCACGATATCACGAAAATGGTGAATAACTAATTAAAGTTTTACACGATATGTCTTTTTTCACCATACACTATACATAACTTTGGTAATAGTCCAATTTTCTCAAGCCATAGGATGATTACGATTTTCCGCAGGATATTATGTCTTGTCTGCAGAAAGATACAGAGTCCCCGGTAGGAATCGAAACTTCGACCCTCTGATTACTAGACTGGTATACCGACTACAAGCAGTGATGCCAACTTTTTTTGGCTCTAAAGGCACATCAGCATTTAAAAAAAGCACTAAAAAGCGAAATTTTGATATCTAAAGAGCGTAAAAAGCACTTTCGTGAAAAACGAGTGAAAATCCATAACGTGAATAAATGTGAAGTTTAATAATGTTTAAAATTTTCTTAGCTGTTCTCCATTTAATGAAATATATCAGACGAAAAATGTATGCTTTACACTGAAAAAATAAATACGCCGAGTAATTATTAAAATAATTTTAAGAAATACACAAATTTCTTAAAAGCACTAATTAGTGGTTTTTCTTATTTTGGCACTAACGCTCAAAATTTGGCGTTTTGAGTCTTCAAAAAGCACTAAAAATAGTGCCAAGAGCACCAATTTGGCATCGCTGACTACAAGCCAAGAGGGCACTCAGCGGACAGGTAGTCCACTTCTAACTGCAAGCTGCGCCTCTGCTAGCAATCACATCATTCTTTTTAAAATTTCATACATTCTTGAATAATAATTTAGTTTATTTTTCCTTCTACCAAATTCTGCATATACATACATATGTACATACATACATATGTACATACATACATATGTATGCACGTACAGAGATTTCAGTTGAACAGGACAACATTATAACAGTAAATCATTGAAATATAATTTTTTCTTTTGCATAAAATGCGCTTGTGTGTGGTCGATTGTCACCCGCAGCATGGCACCAGCAGCAAGAACTTCAGCAGTAGCAGCAGCAGCAGCAACAAGAAAATTTAATGAAAGAACACAAGAATATTTAAAGTGGCAATATCAACACAATAAAGCAGTAGCAAATATAACAAACCTACCAACAACCCAATCGCCTTTTTTGAACAAACAGAAAAAAAATTTTATTAAAATAAAACAAAATCTTCTTTTGAGGTTTTTAACAATAGAAATTTTATACAATATGTAAACCAAAACAAGCAAAGAAGAATTATTCAAACTACTCCAACAATACAAAATAACAATTCCTTGAAGACGGTGAGAAAAGGAACCAACAAAATAAAAACTCAGGAATACAGGAATGAATATAGACAAGCAACCAAACATTATTTATAATAATAACGGTGAAATATTATAATCATATGCAGTAAATTTGTTAATACTATCAAATTTATCCACACACACACACACACACACACACTCACACCCCAGCAACATTCATAAATAGTATTATATTCACTATTGTCTTGCAATATTGGGTGGGGGAAAATGTAAATTCTTTTTATGTCTAAATGCAACATACCTATAGCAATAAGAAAATCGAAGTTCTTGGTGGTTTATAAGGGTGCTTGTGGGCGATGGTAAGCGTCTAACCTTCGCCCGGTGTTTAGACCACCGTGCGATTAGGCCGTAAGGACAGGTGCTTATGTTAATCTGAAACACATCTGTCTATAGCAATCAGCGTGACCATTTTAGCATTTTTGCAGCTAAATTTAGCATTTTTTTGTTGATTTAGCTGCAAAATTTTCGATTTAGCAGTTAGCATTTTCTTTAGCATTTCTCAATTATTTATTTAGCATTTTCTACCATTTTTTCATAATATAATCAACGTAACTTGTAACAATTTCAGTTATACGTAAAAAAGGCTGAGTTCCAAAGCGTCAACTGCCTTGCCTTCCAACAGAGTGTAGTATTTCATAATACAGCAGAACAAAACATTGACAATGCATACCCTTTCAAAACGTCCTTGACAAGTATTAAGAACACCGCAAACAATCAAGCAGCGCATCGGTTGCAAAGTTGGTGCTCATACTTACAATGTTATGCAACTTCTGATCTGTGCACGTAGTAAATACCGTATCCGAAGACTGTACAAACTTTTAACTTTTTAAGTAAAAGTGGAATAGACAAAAGATTTAGAGTATTTTAAAAAAACCAGTTTTTAAACGTTGTTTATAAATGAAACGTAAGTGGGAAAAGGCTTCTTCTAGAAGAACCGTGCGTGAATTAATGTTTTTAGTCTGCCTTAAATACTTTTTCGGCATTTTGTATAGTGAAAAACTGGTATGCAGTTATCATAACCCAGCAAAAATTACTGCTTCCTAGAAGCGTATTTGTAAGGGCTAAAATGTTACAGAATCACTTTCTGTTGCGCATGAATAAGGCATTATTATTATTTTTTTTTTTGTTCGAGATGAGCCAGCTAGAATTTATACCTTGAGCTTCATAAAAGCCATGAATTTTTTGCCTTACTAAAGGGCTTCATAGAAGTAATACTCACATCCATAAGTTGCTGGTTTGCAAAATTTTTTGTTATAATTTTTTATTTTGTTAGAGAGACTGCCTCACGTTAGTGCTTTTCAAATAATTTTTCGAAGCTTTTATTATCAAGTAAGCAATGCATAGCTTCCCTCAATTTTTAGTGCTTCAAATCACATTTTTTGCTGGGAAGTCACGAATTTACTCGTATTTAAGTTTTAACGAGTTGCACCATACAATTTGTCATTAAAAATCGACGCATGTAGTTTTCACCGACTATTAAATCCTAGCGTGAAGTGTAATGTAATCAAACTATAGGCGAAAAATCCTTAAGCGTATGCTTCATTTTGCCACTTACATAATGCAGTTTATGTTCAAGAAAAAATTTGTAATTTAAAGCAAAATTCTGTTTCATTCAAAGGAAATAAATATAAGTAAGGCAATGTAAGTAGAAATTAAAAAATAACAACTATAAAAGAAATAATTTTATGGATCTTTGCAAAGCATTTGATAAGGTAGCACATGATATTTTGTGCCTCAAACTTAATAGCATGGGCTTTCATGGAACGTTGCTCTGCTGGCTGAGATCTTATCTATCAAATAGAAAATATAAAGTTATTATAGAAAAGTTTGTATGTCTACCGTATACTGCTACTTCGGGTATACCACAAGGTAGCATATTGGGTCCTTTGCTATTTTTAATCTTCATAAACGACATTGGAAACTCTTTAACAGGTTCTAGATTTTTACTAAATGCTGATGACCTGAAAATTTTTAAAGAAATAAGTTCTGATAATGATGCCCCTATTCTACAGAATTGCATTAATGGTATATCTTCTTGGTGTGATATTAATAATTTATCTTTAAAAATTAATAAGTGTTACTAAATGACTTTTCGTAAGCCTAATATTAGTAACCGTAAGATCTTCCAATACAAAATTCTTGATAAGAGTTTAAAAATTGTCTACCAAATGTTGGATCTTGGCGTTGTTCTGGACTCGGAAGTAAATGTTAATGCCAACCTGGATTACATAATATCTAAGGCCTATTCTGCATGTTTTTCATAAAAAGAAACTGTAAAGACTTTTTAGATCCTATAACTCTGCTTTTGTGCGCTCTAAGTTAGAATACTGTTCTTTGTTTGGAACCGCATTTACCGTATCCATTTGGACAGAATTGAGAGAATTCAAAAGAAATTTGTTAAATTTTCTCTGCGTAACAATCGTATTCTCTTGTCGTCTACCTCATATTATGCTCGTTTCTTGCTTTTAGACCTAAAGCCTCTTTATTTAAGAAGAACTATTAATTCAGTTTTGATAATCTATAATTTGATTAATGGTGTCATAGATTGTGAATACTTATTAGATTTGATTAATTTTTGTATTTCTTTCAGAACCTCTAGACACAATAATTTATTTTATATTTCGACACATGTTACTAATTATGCTATGCGTGAGCCTATGTTACGTACTTTATGTACTTTATATAATATACAAAATAATGTTGTTAGAATAGATTTTTCGTTGTCTGAGAATAATTTAAGAATGTTATTAGAAAATAAGGAGTTATTAAATATATGTTTAATTTAAAATTTATTAATTAACCTGTAAGGATATTTTAGTCCATTGGCGAAATAAATAAATAAATAAATAAAAATTTTAACTCGCAATAAAGGAACTACCAAAAAAAATACAACAGAGTTATATATTATTGTTTTTGCATTATTATCAATAACAGAATACACAAAAATTGCGTTTAGTAAAGTGCTTTTTATGCATTTTTAGATGCAAAATTTTCAATTAACACCATAATAAGAAAGAGATATGTATTAAAATTGGTAAGAATAAAATTTGCTACTCCTCTCTCGTAATCGTGGTAATGTCGATGAAAGTTGTCATGTCTAGTTGGTGGCTTATGATATCAATGAAACATGTGTCATGTTTGTTTTAGCCAAGTGAAAATAAAATTGAAATTAAAGTTGAAATAAAAGTTTAAAAAATATAAAATGTACCAAATAGCTTTGAATTGAAAATATCTCACAGTTGTTGCAACGGCAATGATATTTCTGAGAGTTTAATAAAATTTATTGACACAAACACGACAGCTATGACAAAAACAACAATGATGTTAATGATGTTAAATTATTTACATACACAGAAAAAAGTATTCACTAATTAATGTTTTCAATTAAGAATTTAATTGATTCAATTAAATTGTTAATTAGTTTGGTAAAAAAACTTAATTGATATTATCAAATTGATTAGAGGTGAAAGTTTAATTAACTTTTTAAGGGCCATTATTACAACTTAAAGATAGTTAAAAGTAGGATTTTATCGGACGTATAAAAACTTTATCATTTGCAAAATTTTACTTTAACCTTAAGTGACCGATAAATAACAGGCAAGTTTAACCTGCCCAATAAGTTACATCCAATTTGCAATAGTGGAAAGCTTTTTATACGTCCGATAAAATCCTACTTTTAACTATTTTTAAGTTGTAATAATGGCCCCAATTGATATTATAAAAATTTTAACTGATATTACAAAATTACTTATATTACTTTTTTGTTTGTACATAAATACATACTTCTGTGTTTTTACATTCAGTTTTCTGTTTGATTCTTCAGTACCTGAAGAAAAATAATTTCATTCCTTACTTTAATTTATTATTTTTACTTTTATTTGTTTTTAAATTTTTTCCCGATTTTCTGCAAAAAACTATAAAATGAATTGTCTTCTTATCTTTGTTTAATACTGGCACCACTGGTTGCCAATAAGTTTTTTTACTTACAGTAAAGTTGCTGCAGAATTTGTGGTATACAAATTTTTATTTTATTTTTTTTAACTGATTTATATTAATTACATTACATTCTCTTTACATTTTTATTGTGGCAGTATAGCAAACTGTTTCTCTTTTTATACAAATTAATAGATCATTAATCTATTAAACAAAAATTAATTATAATTTTTAAACGCACTAATAATCCCAAATTAGTATTTTACTTATTAAGTAAAATATTTTTTTTATTAAGAATACATTAAAATTGATTATTGAGGGGTTTAGCTGGATCCTATGAGCATTTCACTGTTGCTAATGCAGATCATCAGGGAACCTTTACCCAAAGCTTCTGCATTAGCAACAGTGAAATGCGCATAGGATCCATCTAAACCCCTCAATAATCAATTTCAATGTATTCTTAATAAAAAAAATATTTTACTTAATAAGTAAAATACTAATTTGGGATTATTAGTGCGTTTAAAAATTTTAAACTTAAATTGTAACAATTCCCATAATAAAACACTAAAAATTAATTATTTTATATATACATATACATACATAATATATTTTTTTTTAAAGAAAAACTACTTTCTTTCCCAACCCAATGCCATAATGAAAATAACAAGCAGCAGCATAGAATAGATCTGGGTAAAGCGCAGTTTGCATACAGAATAACGAATAAGAAGAACGAACATTGTGGCACGTTTAGCCCGCAGACATTTAATATTTCAACTTCTGAAAATTATATTCCTACAATATTTTACTATGAATTTACTACGACCATAATACACATACTAAAAATTTACTATATGATTTAACATGACACACTCACATGACCAGCTCTCACTTCTCAATACACGGTGTCGCTCTAACCAAGGCTGGGAATAGCATTAATAGCCAATGAATGACGGATACAGCAATATAGTACAACTAATAATAATAAGTAAATCATTATGAATAAATATCAAGTTGCAATTCAAGTAAATTTTATCTAAAAAAAATATATTTATTACGTTCTTGTTGCTTTTTTCATTTTGATTTAAACAAAAAATGAAGTGGAAAATTTCATGCAAAATTCTGATTTATTTCGCAGAGTCTTTCTTCCTTGTTGCATGCATACATATGTATGTACATTAGTGATGAGCGATAACGTGATTTTTAATCATGTTGCTCCTTGTGAACGTAATTTCTAAATCGCTGTTCTTTTAAACTATGACTGTGATCACAGTTTAGCAATATTTTGTTTGTAGCAGTTCTGTTATTTTGAGAAAATCTAATAAGAAGAGCAGCAGTGAAATTAAAAACTGACTGTGATCACGGTTTAACACATTTCAGCTCTTCTGCTTTAAAAGTATTTATTAGTATTGGTGTCTTGATAAATGAGGTAGAGTAGACGAGAACAATTTTTAAGCCGCACAATTTTTGTTCTTTTCCCAATTACACGAGACTAATTCATCTGGCACAAAATGTATTCGTATACACAGCTGTGTGTGTGTTAGTGTTTTTAGTATTCATTTAACATTTGCTGTTTTTTAAGTTGTGTGTGTATTGGTTTTATGCTGCAAATGCGGGGTTGAAGCTGGTTGAAAAGTTATGCCAACCGCAAAACCACTCTCTTTGCCTCTCTCACCCACAAACTGGCATGTTATGCCAGCACAATTATGCCCGTGTAAATCAGGGCAATACTAATAAGAAGAGCGACAAGAATAAACAATTAACAACAACCCCATCCATACATTGAGAATTGTCGTAATTATAACAGGCAGAGAGACAATAAAATTGCAAACATAAAAGTGTGAGCTGTACATAGTTGCCAGAAGAGACGATTTGACGATTTTTTCTTGACTAAAGCTGAATGTGTAAAAAAAAAATAATGTGGTAGCTTCATTTACTGTAAAGTAAGCATACAAGAACATTCACAGTTTGTATGAAAGAACTATATTTCCAAAACCTGTTACTTGATAAATTCAGTCACAGTTGTGATATGTGATTTTTCAATCGCTGTGAAAAAGTAACAGGTTTCGAGAAATCGCTCAACTCTAATGTACATATGTATTTCTCGTAGAATGGCATGTGATGACACGTTTGTTTGTGTGAGTGTTAGTTATGGCCATGAAAAAGTATCAAATTTTCGAGTTTAGATCATGTAACATGTTTCTCATTGGAAGGAAGGGTCAATTCTTTTCTTTATTTTTTTTAGTTTTTTTTTTTGTTTGCTTGCTTAATTTTTATTTATAACATTTCTTTATAATGGAGTTTTATTCGAAATTAATATTTTTTCACGTTTTGCTCATTGATTTGTATATTTGTTGAGTTCCACTTGATTAAGTATTTGGTATGCTGGTGTCTTTAATAATTTCTTTGCAAGGATCTTTTCTTTTAACAGTTAAGCAACGAGGGTGGTTTGTTAAATGCTGAAGTATGATATTTAAGGCATGCCTTCTTTTCAAGAAATCTTGTTGCATGGATATTTTTCTATTTCTTAATAGGAGTGGTAGAGTAAAGAGTGTGATAAAGAAAGTGCTGGAAGCAGTTTTAGCAAGATTTATTTGTAAGATTTGTTTATTTGTTGCAACCAAATTATATTGGCCAACATCCACATACCCACACCACCATCCTGGAAATCCGAGCAACCTAATTGAAGGTGTGGTAGTCAACCAGCATGGAAAATTAGGTCGGTGCAAGCTAGAAAGAGGGAGTTTCAATTGGGCAGTTTTCTAATACAATATAATGGTCAGATATGCAATAGCTTTACGTGAACACCTGCCATTACGGCCTTATCTCACGGGTGTAAAAGCACCGGGTGCATGTAAGACGCCAGACCATCGCCCCCATGCACCCTTTTAGAATGAACTTAAGGCCCACTCCTCAAGGCACACAGGTTGCAATCTTTGATATAGTTATCCCTGTACTATATTCAATTACCTTGCTGAGGTAATTTGAGCTATCTAAACCTCTGCTGCTATGTCCGTGCCCATAGCAGCTTCTGTTGAATGGCAACAGCACCTAAAATAGTGTCTGGCTGACCGCGTCAGACCAACCACTAGCATTGATTTAATACTGGGAAGCCAAGACTATTCTCCCAGCGTTTTTGGTAGCAACCACAGCCACCACGATAATTCTCCGGCTTCCACGGCAAGGTGTTGTGTATACACCCATAGCGAGGTCCCCAAAAGAAATTCCTCAACTATTGCCGGCACTGCTCAACCACTCATCCGAGATGAACCCATGCCTGTGTCGCCAAATATCCAGTGCCTACTCCACACATAACAAAATCATCCCTTAAGCCCCGTGGGGTAGGACGAACTCGGCATTTTAGCAAAGGATCCTGACGACCGCTACATGCACTCAAAACTTCAAAGCAGCTCGACTGTCGGGCAACCGGCACCCGTGGCACCAGAAGTAGCATCTGGTCAGACCTCGAAGTTCCACCACAAGAGCTTCACCTCTATCGTCTTTTGAACTCAGGGGCAGTTCTAGGTGACGCTGCACCTAACTGACATCAACAGAACCTGTCCTCCTTTTATAAATATGTGCACATCCTTTGCTCTGTTGCCAGAGATCGGGTAGTAACACATAAGTTCCATGGGTAATGTACCAAAGGTACGTCAATGGGAAAAGCCACATCACCCCAGCTGCGGCGCCGGGGTTGCCACATCCGTAGTCAAAAATAGACTCCGCTGGGGGGAATATAATGGTCAATTGAAATAGAGGACACTAATCCACGGATATTCTTTTAGGACTGGCTGTGGAAGGGTTCATTAGGAACCAACGGTAGCAGCCAAAGCCCCAGTCAGGTTGGGTCAAGCGGTACACAAACGCAATTTCAGGCTGGAGGCACGACCGGTAAATCTGGTACCAGGACCAGGCGCTGAAGGCCAATCCGCTGCTCATCTTAAATTCAACTGATTACAAAAACCGAAACTAATAAGAAGATAAAATGGCTGCATAGACTGAAAGGTGCTTTAACTATGTTCCACCTGGAAACTATGGGAATTAAATAAATAAAATAATGCTGCATCAAATTTTCTTCAACAGGCTGAAATAAAATTGCTTGAATATCATTCCACCTGTTGTATGCCAGCCAGCTTTGCGAACAAATTTTATTTTTATATTGCACTATTAGGCTCATCCATGTTCGAATGTACTCGGTGGCCCAAGAAAATTTAATCATTTTCCAATTTCATCCCATTAATCCTTCAAATAAATGGAAACATTGCTTCTGCGAAATCTAATTAAAAGAGCGGGAT
Organism: Tachina grossa; assembly: GCA_949987645.1. Lineage (NCBI taxonomy): Eukaryota > Metazoa > Arthropoda > Insecta > Diptera > Tachinidae > Tachina > Tachina grossa. The sequence goes on from OX465275.1 coordinate 37,598,638, forward strand.
TCCTTTGCAACTCTTCCACTAATTTTTCAAACTTAGTTGCAAAATTTTTTTTTTCATTTTTAATTACTATTTGCTTCAAATCAAATCAAGTTTTTATCAAAAATGGCGGCGAAAAATTCAAAGTCGTTTCAAAACAAGAAGTCATAACCGCTAAAAAGTCGTAAGCTACACAGTTTTTGACCTTCAGTTATTTTTGACAAAAATGGTCGCAAATAACCGATTTTGTAAAAAAAATTAATTTCGAAAATTAAGCTTAAGATTTTTTGTGGCGGTTACCGCACTACTATATCGCTTTAAAATTTTCTTGTAGACTGCAAATCATATGTTGACAGTAATCGATAATCTTCGATAACGGCAACCAGAATAACAGTCTGAAGTAAGCAACGCTGTTGCTTGAAGTAGTTAGTACACCAACTACAAATTAAATTACGGCCTTTGAGAGCTAGCCCGAGTTAAATACCTGGACAGGCTTAGTAATTAATTTAGACAGATTTTTCTGATATGCATAAGTGTCTATTCTAATTAGAGTTTTTCTTTTCCCGGACTTTTTCATTTCCCGGGAAAGCGGGAAGGACTTTTTGGTTTCCCGGGAATTCCCGCCCAATGTAAACTAATACAAAATATTTTTTAATTTAATCTATTTCAACAAAAAACAAATTATAATTCATGATATCGATTAAATACTAACGTATTATAAACATTCACACTTGTTTTATAAAACTTAAAAAGGCTTTATAAAGGCTTTTTAAGAAAAACTTTTTATGAAAATTGATTTTAAAAAACCTTTATAAAGACTTTTTAAGTTTTATAAATAAGGCTGATTATATTTAAAATACATTATTACTGCGGCAATAATAACCACCCGACGATTAGTAAAAAAAGCAAATGGATATGAAAAATTATCACAATATGTTTTATTCGAATGAAATGAGTATTTGAATATCCAGCTTTTTTCGATTCGTTTTAATTGTATGTACATCCCTAAAACATTTTTGTATATTTCTATTTATTTTAATATTTTTTTTTTATGGATATTGCTATGTATTTCGAATCAGTTCGATAATTTGGTGATGTTTTCCATCACATGACAGAAATAATAAATTTAAGATAAGAGCTACTAGCACTTCTAGCTTCATTTTCAGATGTAACGTGGATCAATATGTGCTATTTTAATAAAAACATTTGATGCACAAAACACACATTTTGGAAATATCAACTTAGAGTAGTCTTAACAAACATGGGTACCTACTTTAGAATTTTGATATAATAATTTTCTTTTTGGAATACAACTTTACATAACATTGCTTGGCAAAGCCAAGGTGTATCTAACTAGGTAGCAGCGCTACTTCAGCTGATAATTTTTTGCTCTGTGTGCTTTGTAGCTGAAGAATGTCAAAGTCTTCAATTTTGTTTTGGTTTTAGTACAATTATTTTTGTGCTTTTGACATTCTTCGGTTCTTTACACAGCTATGGTTGCCATATTTTTGTACAACAAGTCCTTACGCAGTCACCTGTATAATTACACCATGGGCAAAGCTTTGTTAAGTTTTTTTCCATACGACCCTAAGACTTTAGTACAGAATAAGCATTAATAGAAACGTTCTTTTTACCAAAGAGAATCTGTAATTATTTTGTAAATTGTTTTTTTTTTTCTTCGGCCTTAGTTGTTGTAAAGTTTTAGCTATTTTGCTACATACAAACTAAAATTTCCATAACAAAATAATAAAAAAAATCCCGGGAATTCCCGCACAAATTTCCCGGGATTTTTTCCCGGAAAATGTGCGGGAACCCGGGAAAATTTTCCCGGGAAATCCCGTATGAAAAACACTAATTCGAATGCATATCATAGCGCTCTGCCTCGTCGATATTAGTAGCAACTAATTGTCGATATAGTAAATCTACTACTAATCAAATGGCTACATGGGTTAAAATAATGCGCATAATTAACACCAGAGGCGCTGTAACTTTAATATAAATTTAAAAAAACTCACAATAGCAGAGTTGCAAGAATGGGGAAAAAATTATTTAAGCTCCTATTTTCCCAATTTATTTGTCACTTGACAATTTCTACCTGCACTAACCCTTTCCTACTCTTAGGTAACACAGAGGCCTGTTATTTTGGGGCCAAGTATGCTGGAAACTTAATTTCTCTTCTCAGCAACCTATCAAACTTGATATCAAGCGTGGCAAATTAAATATCCTACAAGAAATTAATGAGTGAAACTAACACAAACAAAGTTTTTTCACTAACACATTCACAATAATTTTACATTGAATTCAAAAGTTACAGTCAATTGACTAGTCATTTGATCGGAAGTAATGATGGATTTATTTATTAATTATAGTTGCTCCGCTCTAGCATATACTCGTATGTTAGAGTGGAACATCTAATGTACATATGCCAAAACTTTTAAAGCATCATTCCGTTTGAGAAAATTAAATTTATAAGTGCTAATAAGCAAAAAAAGTGAACAAAAGAAATTTACAAAGTTTAATTTAATATATATTTCTTTTCAAAATTATAGATACTAGATATAACATTCTAGAATCAAAATGTAAATAATTTTATTAAGATTCAAAGAAAATGTATCTAAACAGATATCGCCTAGGTTATTCTGTTTTTTCTGAATTATATCTTTCATTTTAAATATTTTATTTACTCAGAAATAATTTTTAGTCAGCCTTAAGTTCAGTAATTTCAATTCTTTTATTGAATGAAATATTTTTATTAATTAATGTGAGTTTCTAAAGAAGAGAAGAAAAATTGAATTAGACTTTTAAGCTGGGGGAAATACCGATATTTTTCTGTGCAGCAACGCACTTCATCGGCACCCTAGTCTATCTACTTGGGTAGAGATTGTTATTAACATCAGCTATTTAACGTAAATTCTAATGAAACGGAATGTGAGAAATGATTGTTGTGTACAATTATTGATTTACCTTTGGTATTTATTTACTATTTTATTTACTTTATATTTTATTTACTTTTCCATTTTTAATAATAAAAAATATAATAAAAAAACAATTAAAATAATAATAATTATATTTATTGTCAGTATATCAATCACGTATGATTGCTATTATATTAGTCAATTGTGATCAGTAAAACTTCAGTAATATTTATGCTATCAATGATTAGTAAAAAGCAGTAGAGCGAGCAGTGTGATTATAGGTTTTATAGTCCTTAGAGTGAGATGCAACATCACACGTACACAAAAGTTTCCATCACATTTTTCAATCGCCATAGCCATAACCGAACCAAATTTCAATTGGTTTCTATTAGTGTCCTGCACAAGACTATTTATAAGACCTTTCAAGACATGAGAGATTTTTTCAAATGCTTAACTATAGCGAAATATTCTAAAAGAATCGCTAAGCAACACTGTTGGCAAGTAATTTTTTTCGGTGGTTTGTCTTGCCAGCAGTGTTGTTTAGCGATCTTTTTATAATATTTCGCTGTAGTAAAGCATTGGAAAAAATCGTCTTGAAAAGTCTTATAAATACTCTTGTGCAGGACACTAGTTTCTATGGCAATGGCTATGGCGTTATGACGAGTCACCTACAATCAAATGCAGTGTTGCCTATAAGTTTGGTTCGAACAGCTGTTTTCTATGGCTATGGTTATGTCACGTCTGATTGAGCCTTTAATAATGTGATAGAAACTTTGTTCTACGCAATGATGAATATATCCTGCATGACTTCCAATCAAATGACCGGTCAATTGACTGACCATAAAATTATATTAATCAAAAACTGAGTAATGTTACGCACAATTTATCATCAGCCTAGACGATAAAAATTAATATTTAAAACTAAGTGCAAGTTTTGCGTTTTATTGTCCTTTCCTTAAAAAATTCCAATCGAGAAAAGAATTTAACATTTTAGGAAATCAGTCAGGTAGGTAATGTCTAGGTGTGCAGTATATAAAGAGTCTCCCAGTAGGGACTTACGAACTTTTACAGTTAATAGCGGACATATTGTTGCATATGTCAGCCTGTTTTACATTCAACAATTCTTGAAAATGATGAGGCTTATTTTTACGACAACAAACAAAATGTTTAAACTTGGGACGATAGTAATCTTTATGAGATCCATTGCTTCATGAAAAACTCACTATTTGAATGATTTGAAGTCCTCCTCACTTGAAGAGGATCTTTTGAAGCAGCCATCAAGATCACCCGATTTTACCAAGGATCTGCTTAAGTCGCCGGTCTATGCAAGTACTCAACAAACAACAGCGGCCTTCAAAGCCAACATAACCCATGTCATTAAGGTAGAGTTATGCGCCAGAATAGTGGAAATTTGCACGATGTTATATTCCAAAAAGAAAAACTATTACGACAAACGAACAAAAAGTATGCGTTTAATGTGAGACCCTTAATGAAAAAATAGTTTTGTGATTTCATTTTTTAATTTTTTAATTATGCATGCATACATACAGATGTGCAATTGCTTTACGTGAGTACCTGCCGTTACGGCCTTATCTCACGTATGCCAAAGCACCGGGTGTGGGTTAGACGCCAGACCAACGCCCCCATGCACCCTTTTAGAATGAACCTATGGCCCACTCCATAAGGCACATAGGTTGCAATCTTTGAATATAGTTATCCCTGCTCTATATTCAAGTACCTTGCTGAGGTACTTTGAGCTATCTAAACTCTGCTGCTATGTCCGTGCCCATAGCAGCTCTGTTGAATGGCAACAGCACCTAGAATAGTGTCTGGCTGACCGCGTCAGACCAACCACTAGCATTGATTTAACACTGGGAAGCCAAGACTATTCTCCCAGCGATTTTGGTAGCAACCACAACCACCACGATAATTCTCCGGCTTCCACGCTAAGGTGTTGTGTATACACCTTAGCGAGGTCCCCATTGCCGGCACAGCTAACCACTCATCCATAATGAACGCATGCCTGTGTCGCCAAATAACCAGTGCCTACTCCACACCTACCAAAATCGTTCCTTTAACCCCGTGGGGTATACCCCGTTGAGGTAGGACGAACTCGGCATTTTAGCAAAGGAAACTGACGACCGCTACATGCACTCAAAACTTCAGAGCAGCGAGGACCACTAAAGCGAGAAAAATGCAAGCACGCCACCTAAGTTTCTGTGCCTACTACGACAAGACACTAAAAAGTGAAAGAGTCGTATCTAGGACAAAAGCCATTTTGGACCAGAAATTTCCGACAACCGCAATGCATTTATCTCTAAGCAGCCCAGCTGTCGAGCAACCGGCACCCGTGGTACCAGAAGTAGCCTCTGGTTAGACCCCGAAGTTCCACCACAAGGGCTTCACCTCTATCGTATTTGGAACTCAGGGGCAGTTCTAGGTGACGCTGCACCTAACTGACAACAACGGGCGTACAATATTTGTTTTCCTTTTATAAATATGTGCACATCCGTTGCTCTGTTTATGTTCAGAGATTGGGTAGTAACACATAAGTTTTACGGGTAATGAGCCAAAGGTCCATCAGCGGAAAAAGCTACATTACCCTAGCTGGGGCCCCGGGATTGCCACACCCGTAGTCTATAAATAGACTCCCCTGGGGGAGCATACATACATACATATGTGAGTACCTATTTCCATTAGAAGGACCCACCGGTTTCTTACAAAACTTCGAGATTCTTATTCTAAGCACACGCGCACAACGGCACACAATACCTGTAAGAAATGCTGCGTCTATCTTTTATTTCAGGATTATTACCATGAAACTTTTCAAACTTCAAAACATGCAAAAAAAAAATATAACAAGAAAGAAAGTATTTCTTGTAGTTATTATTTTATTTTCTTAACTAAATTTATTATTATATGTGTAATACTTTGTTTTTTTTTTGATTTTTCGTTTTTGTAAGACAAGTACTCGTATTAAAAAAACAATAACAAGTATTTATTATATTACATCCGCATTTTGAGGATGTGTCTACACATGTACCGGTTTTTATGGCTGTCTGTCTTGTCTGTCTGTCCGTCCGTCTATTTATCTGTATTTTATTACAGTAAACATGTAAATTCTTATGATGGTTTGAGATAATTGTATCTGTTTCATGTGGGGTTTCAGCAAATAAGAACAACAATAAACATTAATAAACCGCAACTTAAGCACGTTTCCTTTCATCTTTTAAGAGTTTGAGTTTGAGATTCAAAGTGTAATATTAACTGAAAGATAATAAATTAAACTGAAATTTTCATATACATATGTAATTATTTTCTCCTTACACAGAAAAAAATGATTTGTAAATACAATTAATTTATTTGTTATATCAATTAAATAATTAATTGATCTTGAACCTACAACGATTTTTGTAAATACAATTAACGAAATTGTAAGTCAAAGGAAAATCTTAAAAATATTTTCAATTAAATATATCAACAAATAATTTGTTGAATTATATTTATTTTTTTATTTCAATTAAAGTTATTGTTATATTAACAATCTGAATTGTTGAATTTTTATATCATATTTGTTATATTAACAAGCTTTTTATACACAATCACGATTTTTGCTTGTCTGTGAAAAACACTAAATGTCTTTGGGCGGAGTTGAACCGGCAACCTCAGGACTAATAAACTAACTCGCTTACCTCTCAGCTGAAGAGCAACACTTTATTAGATAATTAAATAATGAATACATACAAAACATGATGTCTTGTTTTTTCTATATGTGCGCATTTCATTATGATATAATTTAAAAAATAAATTTGTTGAGTAATTTAATTGACTACAAAAATTTTAATTTGTTATATCAACAATGATGATTGTTAATTTTTAAATTAAATTTTAACAATTTGTTTTATTGGTTGCATTTCGATGATATTTTTTCTGTGTTAGTATTTCGTATTGATACACATATTTATAAAGAATTTGCGTTATAAAATTCTTCGTAAGAATTTGAAGAAATTTATTGAACGAAAGTTTTTATATTTGCTATCAGCAGCGCTAGAGAGGAAAGTGAAGTAGCGATAAAAAATATTGTATCACGAATTTTTGAAAGCATTTTTGTTTTTTCAAGTCTTCTTTTAAAAAAGTTTTAAGCAACTGATTGAACATGAAACTTTATGAAAACTTTTGTAGGAAATTTGATATACATATCGAGTCATAACCGCACAAAAAGCTTAAGTAACAAAAACAAAATTTTACAAGAAAAGGTTTGTTTTTTAATTATGTATCTTCGCTGTTATTTCAGTTAATTCATTGAATTTTGGTATTAAGGTGTTATTATGCCAAATACAAATACTAAATATTTCTATGATAACGGCATTTTTTGTCCCTTAAGCTTTTTTTGCTGTCTCCCTGACAACCTAATGTGTATATTTTTGTGTTGGTTAAGCTAAAAAAAATATTTTTTAAGAAGAAGTAAATATCAGTTTTTACGTAAACTTGTCTCCAAATTGCTTAATTATTGGCTTCTTGATCTTGATCTTCAAGTCCATATACTCTGTGAATAAGGGTCGTATGCAAAAAAAATTGTTAAACTTAAAGTTGGTTTAACAAACGAATTTTGTATGGCAAAACCGGTTTTAACACATGCTTTAACTTTAACCAACGTTTTTGCATAAGAGGGTTAATCTTTAATAAATTGCTACGTACCTAAACTGAACTGGCGACTGTATCAGTTTTTTTGTCTGGATCCCGTAATAAAATTTAAATCATAATAAACTGTTCCAAAGTTATCAAAATAACCATATTTAAGACTTTTGAATGATTTTTCTTTTCAAGCTGGGAAACATAGCCTTTAAAGCAATGGCAGCTCACTTCAATACAATTATATTTTTAGGTATAGAGTTGAATAATGGACTTTATCGTGATTCGCGTATTTCGAATTCGACTAAAAAAAATTTGGTTCTAGATTTAAAAATCTTTATTTATTTACTTTTATTTTTGTGTAGAAAGAATTCTAATGATATGTTCGTGGATTTACATAATACAGGGTGGGCCAAAAGAAACCAAGGGGTGTAAAAGTTTAATAACTTTTTTGTTTATTAACTTTTTTTTATTTTTTCTTTCAGATTATATAATATACAAAATGGAAATTTTTTTACACTAAGTATGAAAAATTATGTCTCTTAAATGACTACCGTTTTCAGCTTCGCACTGATGGGCTCTTTTTAGAGCATTTTCCATAACATCTTTCAAAACTTGTGGCTGTAGCGTTCGAATTTCTGCAACAATGTTTGCCTTGAGTTCAAGGATTGTCTCTGGCTTGTTCACATACACTCGCTCCTTCAAAAAACCCCAAAGAAAATAGTCGGGTGCTGTCAAATCTGGCGATCACGCTGGCCAAATAATTTCCAAATTTCGAGAAATTATTCGCTCTCCAAAAATTTGACTTAAAAGTGCCATTGTGTCTCGGGCAGTATGGGCAGTGGCTCCGTCCTGCTGAAACCACATACCAGGTCTGTTTTCAAGAGCAGGACGTAAAAAATTTTCTATCATAAACCGATACCGCTCTCCATTTACGGTTACAGCACTTCCATCTTCATTCTCGAAGAAGTAGGGCCCAATGACATTTTCAAATGTGATCCCACACCAAACTGTACACCTGATGGGGTGCAATTGGCGTTGATGAGTGGCTCTTGGATTTTGAGAACCCCAGAACCTACAGTTCTGCTTATTAACAAAGCCATTCAAATGAAAATTAGCTTCATCACTCATAATCAAGTTTTCATCTCTGGTTTAAATAATAAAATTCTATTGTTCTGGTTCTCTGTTCAGTTGTGAACCTCTCCATTATAAATTCTCCAAGTGTTGTCTATATAATCTGAAAGAAAAAATAAAAAAAAATAATAAACAAAAAAGTTATTAAACTTTTACACCCCTTGGTTTCTTTTGGCCCACCCTGTATTTGTATACAAATATATACGCAGATTTTTTTGCACCAAAATATGTTTCCTCTATCGTCTATATATGCACATCTTACCTTATTAAATAATGAAAATTAATTATAATTATCGCTATCCAATTTTTATCGAGAGCCGCTGAAAAAAGTCTGTCCGAAAACAACTTAGTTTCATCCCATTAAAGGACTATGATAGGCCATATTCAGGGGAAAATTATGTGGAAGAAAGATATTGCGGTATTCATTTTTAACAAAAATGGTTATTAAAATTTTCCGAAAATCGCCGCATTTTAAAAGTTATGGTGCCAAAAGTGTTTATAGCCAGGATAGGTTATTTTTTAGGCGAAAAATGCAATGCGCATGGCCGGTAGGTACGCGAGGTATTGGTGCAATTTTTAGACACATGTGATTTTTTATGGCCAGTCTATCAGAAACTGCCGGTGGAGAGAATAATATAAATACTTTGGGCAATTTGGGTGGTCTAATGTGTATTCAAGTTTTTTAGATGTAGATGTGTGTGCTATCAGAATAGGCTGTTCCATGTTGAAGTCGTCTCTAGTTAATTATTTTAAAAATAAATAAATATTAAGGTAGAATTAGCCGAACGTCCACGTAAGCTAACGAAACAGCTGATCGTTTTTGTTGATTGAAAACAATGCAAACGCTTACCGAAATTTGCTGTAACGTTGACGGCACGTCTCAACCTGTATAAAATAAAATTTCCTAACGTTGTTAAGTGACGTTTGTAAGCCAGTGATGGTACCATTGTAATTTAAATGGAATAGGGGTATTTTGGCAAAGTTTTTTGGTACTTTTGTTAATAATATCTGTGTGAAAAAACATAAATATATAAATAAATATTTGGGAATGTACATATATACATACTTATGTACACAAATATATACATGCATGTGTATGTATATGTACTTATATATACCCTGCAGGAGAACGAACTAGTGTTCAACTAGTATTTTTCTAGTACAGTAATCACCACCACTAGTTCCCAACTGTATACTTTACTATACTATCTTAATGCTCAAATTAGCATTGAGTGTGTTTAGAAAACTAGTAGTACCAGTGGTACTAGTTTAGGACTAGTTTATTACCAGTTCTTTTGTAAAGAAAAATCCTATAAAATTGGTGGTTTCTTCTTTTGTTACCCAGTGACAACTGCTACTTAAAATTAGCAATTATTTATCAAAAATTCAGAAATACAAAAGCGTAATTATAATTATTTATATAAATTCAGTAAAGTGCGACTCTGACTCGCGCACGAAGGGTTCCGTACGAACACTAGATATGTAATTTAATACAAACTTCATCCTATATAATATATAGTTTTGGCATTTTTTTTCGTTTTTGGGGTCTTTTCGGTTTTTTTGTTTTGTCGTTTTTTGCGTTTTTTTTTCGGTTTTTGCGATTTTTTTAAGTTTTGGCTCTTTTTTAGTTTAGACACTTTATTTTCTTGTTTTGGCGACTTTTTCGGTTTTTTGGCGTTTTTTATTTTGGCGTTTTTTTATTTTTGGCGATTTTTTTTTAATTTTTGCGATTTTTTGTTTATTTAAATTTTTTTTTAGTTTTGGCGACATTTTCGCGTTTTGGCGATTTTTTTAAATTTTTTGCGTTTCGTTTTCATTTTGGCGTTTTTTTTTCATTTTGGCGATTTTTTCGAATTTGGCGATTTAGTGTTAGAATTTTTTTTTAATTTTGGCGATTTTTTTCGTTTTGGCGATTTTTTTTTTAATTTTTGGCGATTTTTTTTGGTTTGGCGATTTTTTAATTTTCGGTTTTTTCAGTTTTACCGTTTTTGAAAATTTCAAGTGTTTGCCTCTTACGGTTTCCAAGATATAGCAAATTGTCAAAATTACATAGTCAAAATTGCATTAACTGATGGACCACCCTTTAATTTAAATTTTTTTAAATTTTAGTGTTAATTATTGTAGTCTGTATAAAAATACACTAATTTTACAAATTTCAAGTTTCAATATACAATTGTATGTATATTACATGGGATTTTAACATTTTTCTTTGCTCGTTTTGGAACACCCTTTAATTTTTAATTCTCATGTATTTGTTGTTGTAGCGGCCAAGGTTCTACATACTCTGTCCAAATTTCAGGTCCGTAGCTCTTACGGTTCCTGAGAAAATGCCGTGTGACGGACAGACGAACAGACGGACAGCGTAGCGAAAACAATAGGGTCCTTTTCACCTTTGGTGTACGGAACCCTAAAATTTAGTTAATTAATAATTTATAAAATTTTAGTAATTATATGATACCAATTTTCATACAGTGCAAGGGCTCTGTTAGACAGTCAAAATTTATTTTGCAATGTGGTGCCTTGGAACTACTTCATATACTAGTACTCATCAGCACTAGTAATTTTACACAACAACTTTAACCCTTTTTGCACTAGTTCTTGTTATTCTAGTATTTATACTAGTAGCTTTTGGACAACTATCGCCTATTCTCCTGCAGGGTAATAAAGAAATGCATAAATATGTATGAGCATAATATAAATGTGATATGTATTAAAGGATTTAAATGGTATCAAAACTTCTAATTGTGTATGCACACATGTAAAAATTATTTCATGTTGCATACATATCGTTGGTCACAAGTAGAAGGGGCCTAACTCAAATAATTGTAATTTTACAGGCGAAGATAAAAACATAATATTAAATAGCACAACTGCTTTGTTAAACTGCTTTTAAAAGTGTTATTTTTACGATATTGCAATAAATTTTTGTGACGAGGTGTACTTGTGTCCATCGATATGTATGTATGTATGAACATATTTATTTGTTATAAATGTATAACAGACAGTATACAGTTTTAGTAGCGTTTGCATATTTTAGGTAATTTTTCTTCGCTACATTCACCATTTGAACTTTTTTATTTCCCATCACTGTTTTGTGAACAGCTGTTCCTTTTTAATATTAAAACAATCACCCCCATTCCAGTTGGCGACATCGACGTCGCTTTAACACAATACCAAAAAAACTGGGGCTTGTGTACCCGTTTTCGAAAACAACTGACTCTTGTTGGCAGGTTTATGCCATTTTATAGACCTAAGGGAACCGAAATAGATTGTCAGTAGCACAAAGTTGTTCTCGAGAGCGAGTAAACAATCCCCAATTTTTTGGTATTGTGTTAAAATGACGTTGATGTCGCCAACTGGAATAAGGGTGAATAAAACGAAGTAAAGCATACGCACGTTTTTAAATGTTCTATAAGTGCACCAACGTGCTAACAGTACAACGGTGCGGTACAGCAACAGCAACAGCAACGTTCGGCTAACCCAGCCTTTAACAATGTAAAAAATGCAGAATAAATTATTCAACTATTGCTAATATCGAAAATAAAATATTTGAATCAATTCGGTTAGTCGAAAAATTGCAATAGACCAAAAAATAAGTAAACTATTTTTCTTTTACAAATCAAATATGTACATATGTCTGTAACATTGTACGTGTGCATATACGTCGTCCGATGTCGGTGAAGGGTATATAATATTCGAATATTCCGAATATAGCACTCTTACTTGCTTTATTTTCAAAAGGAAATTTTAGCTTAAGTAACATGTTGCTGTTACAAAAACTGTAAACAAAAAATAATGTGTACTTAAGCTTAAATTGTTTTTGCTATAAAATTGAAACGGTATATCCTATGGTTGTAAAATTTTGACATATAATGGCAATGATAGATAACAAGTTAATGATTTTTATAAAAAAACGCATTTCGAAAATCATGTTGGTTAAGCTTCTTTGGCGGTAATGGCTCGATATGTTAAGCATGATTCATCATGAAAATATATAATTTTCCTTTTTTTTTGTGTAAATGTTTAAATGTAATTAGTATCGACCTTTTTTTATTTTCTATGATTTTGATGTTATTTGGTTTTTTTCTCCCAAAAGTAAAATTCTCCAATGAAAATTTAGAGCCTCTTTCACCAATTCTATTAAAATATCAATTCATATTTAGGAGCTATTTTTTTTTTAGTTGTTACCTTCTTAAATAAGGAGATTGTGAGAGGTGGTGAATGAAGAGATAGGGGAAGCTTCATTCTTTTACAACTCTGATTTTTGCTCGTTTTCTTAATAATGCAGTGTCGCAGCGCCTCTGGTGTCAATGGGGCGTATTTAATTTTCAAAGCTGTGTTTAGCAGACATTTTATTGGTTATTTTACTTCGCCAATGATTCTGCTACCCAATATCGATGAAGGAGGGCGCTCTGATATTACATTAGGATTACTATGCGCTGAACTTTCCTACAACAACTGATACATAGGGACTCTAATGCACATCAGAAAGACGAGTGGTGTTTTTATTTAATGATTTTCATAACCGGGCTCGAACCCATAACCTCCCGTTTTGTAGTCAACGTGCTAACTACTTTAGCCAACGCTGAAAATGAAAAACTACTTTTAACAATATCATATGTTATGGACTTACAACTAGTATCGAAAAGAAAAACTTACGTCCTATCCCAGGATGTCAACAGAAAATCTTCGAGCGACTACTTATATCGAAAACAAAAACCAATTTTCTAATTCTATTTTTGTTTTCAATATAAGTTGTGGATCGAAAGTTTTCTGTCGACATCGTGGGACAGGACGTTAATAATATTTCATTATATTCATGATTGAATTATAAAAAAAATTCATACGTTCACATGTACTCATTTATACTGGCAAGTTAAAAAAAACTTTTTGCAGAATTAATCCAATGGCGCCATGACATTGAACTTTTTCTTAATAAAAAAAATAAATACAATAATAAAACATTGGATTCATTCGCACAACTTAAAAAGATTCAAATCAATTTCCATTTTCTTTTAACATATTTTTTCAGTAACCATCAATGTCATCGTCAAATCATCAACATTTGTAATTTAAACTCTTTTAGCAGCGGTGCTTCTTTATTTTGTAGTCGTAACTGAAGAAGAAAAAAATTTATATAAAAAAAAGAAAATAATGGCTTGATAAAGTTCTTAAGGATTGTTGGCATTACAAGTATATTTTTTTGTTACTTTTTAAGAATATTACAAAAATAAAAAAAGAAAGAATACAATAAACAATGAATTGAGTGACATGCCAATCGTCAGTATTGTAAGAGATTACATTATTAGAAAAACCCCCGAATAAATAAGAAATAAAAAACATATTTTGAACAGTGATGGGCAATGAAAACTGCAACGTCATTATTAAATGTGAGCCATACTTGCATATGGTCACAGACAGACAGGCCAAACACGTCTTTCAAGCGTAATGGTTTTCAATTGTTTGTATGTATATGACTGTAAGAATATGTTTTTGTTTGAGAATTTTTATATTTAACCCAATCACTGCAACCATCATTTTCATATGTTCACCGGCAGCAGGGAAAATATCCTCATGAAATGTTGGCTTTAACACCGTAATCGGCAGCAATCAAAGTGGCTGGAACATGATGTTTAAATAAATTCTTTTGTTTTCCCAAAAGTGTTTTTGTACTTTGCTGCTTCTGAAAGTATGAATGTTAAAATGTACTATTTTCCTGCTTTTTGAAAGTGGTCTAAGTCCAACTATGGAAAATATCACGTTAGATATTTATTTTAGAATTATTAGTTTATTTTCTCTGCATATCAAATTATTATATTTTTTATGTACGCCTTTATGTTAAAACACCCTAGAAAATTTTGACAAAATAAAATCAACAATGGCGTAAATAAAAACTTATCCAATAGAGATGAAGATAATTCTTGGCTGAAGTAGTTAGTACGTTGACTGGGTTCGACATCTGTCGGCGGCAGTCACTAACGCATTTTTTTTCTTAATGCGCCTTTGTATCAGTTGTTGCAGGAAAGTATAAGTGATGGAAGTATATTCACTACTCTGCATAAAGTGCGAATAGTGAAATTGTGGTGATTTACTAGTGACGTTGTCAGTAGTACTACTGACCATTTGTACCCCAGCCACTGGTATCATCTATTAACATTTAACATTCACCCCTATTCTGCGTTTCGATTCGAATCGAAAGTTTCTCCGTTTGGCAACTTTGGTATTCTGCGTTCCGTTCTTCGATTTCTCTTTCGATTCTATGTATTCTGCATTTCGATCGTAACTACGTTTTTGTAAGTTGTTATTTTAGTGGCGGAGCGTTTTCAATTTTTGATTGTTTAGCTTCAAAAAGTGATTAATTAAAAAAATAATGCAAGTATTAAATGCAAAAGAAGGTTTAATTAATAAACTACACAGTTTGTTTTGTTTTTCTGTACTGAAATGCGATTTTTATTTAATTTATTACAGGTAGAACAGTATAAAAAGTTGACATACTTATTTAATGACAACAAAAAACGATATTACCTACGGATTTAATTAAATTTAAAGAAATAAACTTTATTTTTGTGTTACAATTATGTGTAAAAAATTAAAATATCACCTCCGGCGCGACAGAGTTCTTCACACTGGATAAGTTTGGCCACAAATACCTATTGCTTATCTGGTTTTTTTTAATCTCTGTACTTAAATTTGCAAGAATCTATTTAATAAAAATTTTCACAATATTTAATTATTATTTGTTGTAATTTTAAATCACTGTTTTTTTTTTTTGCACAAAATTTAACTTTTTGCTAAAAATTTTGCAAAATTGCTTAATTTTTCTGTTCCTATTTCACCCGTTTCATAGCAAAGCAACAGGTTTAAACATACTCGTCTCTTCTTCTTTTTCTTTCGATTCAGTTTTTTGGCAGAATACCTCTTTTCGATCCGTGCGTAACTGAATGCGGGAACGTAATCGAAACGCGGAATAGGGGTGATTAGCTTGTCATTGAAAATCCACCACAAGACTGTAGCACTACTGACAAAGTAGTTATTTTGGGACCAAATGGAGACATTGGTACCAAAGGTTCACTAGTAAATTTTAGGGGCTCTAGTCTACAATATCGATATATCCTCTCTCGTTGTCAATAGTAAACTTATAGCGATTTTCTAGTGACATTGTCAATAGTGCTACTGACTAGGTGTAACCCAGCCAATGTAAATGCCTATTGACAAATAACATAGGGTTGTCATTCAAAATCTATCAGTAGACTTTAGCACTATATGTAACGCGCAAAATAGAAAGGGACCTAAGGGTAAAAACCGGTTTTGTTCAGGAGAGCCATTTTAAAAATTTAAATACGTGTATCTTTGGTGTAGACTTTTGGGGCATGGGATCGGCCTCATTCGATGCTCAGATGTTGTCCACATAAAAAAAAAAAAAAAAAAAAAAAAAACTGAAAATGGATTTTTTTTTACCCTTAGGTCTCTTTCTCTATGCGCTGTCCCATATATTGAGAAGGTAGTTCTTTTATGACCATATGAAGATATTTGAACCAAAGATTCACATTTTAGTGACGCTCGTTTACATATATTTATTTAATGTTATTGCATAGCATAATAAAAAGGAAAAACAAACTATTGACGTGTTCATTGACAATATCAACAAAAATATACTAGAACTGTTGTCTCTAACGTATCTCTACTCGCGCATAAAAGGAAAGTTGTCGAATTTTTAACTAGTGCAATTGTCGCTGGAGAAAGAGTATTGACATAGAGACGTACGGTTCTAGGCTGACGAGAGGGTAGTAATTATGCAAGTGTGCACCCGTGCATTGTCCTGATGGAACAGCAGTGATGCCAACTTAGCCCTTTTAGGGCTAGATTTAGCCCGTTTTCAGTCAGTCAAAACGCGAAAAAAATTTTTTAGCCCCAAACCAAAAAAAGGAGCAAACCTAACACTTTTTACAATAATCTTTCAGCCCTTTTAGCCCCTTTTTAGTTTTTGCTCGATATGGCTACATTTAAACTTTTGCGAACTTTTTCTTCCTTTAATCTAGCAAAATAAAATGAGTAAAAGTCGATATTGCTTTACCAATTTAAAAAAGAAGAATAATATAGAGTAATCATTTATTTCTTCAAAATTTTTTATGCCTTGAAGGTATTCAGTAAACAGATAATGTATGTTTGTGCACAGAAAAAATTATTCCCAAAAAATTTTCAAACAAATGTGTGTTATGAAATATAATTAATTTACTGTTCCAGTAAATTATTTGCTCCAATTTTATTTTACGTAAAAAAAAACTGTATAGAATGAAAATTATCTATATAAAGTAAAATTTGTAAAAAAAATTTTAGATTTATTTTTTTTATATATAAATTTTTTATTTTCAATCAGAAATAATTTTTAGTCAGCATTGAACTTAAGCCTGACTAAAAATTATTTCTGATTAAAAATTCACTATAGTTCAATTAAAAATCTAAAAATGTCTCAATTCATCATGGGCACGTGACAAAAATATGTTCACTTGGCAATCACTGTTCACTTGGCAATCACTAAAAACTGAACTTAAGCCTGACTAAAAATTATTTCTGATTAAAAATTCACTATTTGTTATTTTCAGTTAAATTAATTTTTATATACTGTAAAAAAATTTGTCTGATTTTTTTTTTAATTTTTTCGGTTAAATTTATTTTTATATACTGTAAAAAAAATTGTCTGATTTTTTTAAATTTTTCTGCAAATTATTTTATAGATATAAAAAAGATTTTATTTTTTTTAAAAGATTTTTGTCTGAGGTTTTCAAACTTATTATGTTTGTATATTGTGATTCTCAATATAGTATTAAGAGTCTTACTATAAACATACGAAGTTTGCTGGCTAAATTAAAAAAGATTTTTGGGTTGAAGTCTACTGACGAGTTCCAAAAGCGGGAACGAAATGCTTAACCACAAAAACAAGCCAATTTTTTAAAGTAAAAAGTGATACTTACATATGTATTTACCAAAGGTAAATCAATAATTGTACACAACAATCATTTCTCACATTCCGTTTCATTAGAATTTACGTTAAATAGCTGATGTTAATAACAATCTCTACCCAAGTAGATAGACTAGGGTGCTGATGAAGTGCGTTGCTGCACAGAAAAATATCGGTATTTCCCCCAGCTTAAAAGTCTAATTTAATTTTTCTTCTCTTCTTTAGAAACTCACATTAATTAATAAAATATTTCATCCAATAAAAAGAATTGAAATTACTGAACTCAAGCCTGACTAAAAATTATTTCTGATTAAAAATTCACTATAGTTCAATTAAAAATCTAAAAATGTAAAAAAAATAGTTGAACCTTTTATTTGATTCAGTTATTTTTTCAAATAAAAGTTTTACTAATTTAAAAAAAAAATGTTAAGAATTGTTATTGATTCAGTTAAATTATTTTCTGATAATACGAAAAATTTTAGTGAATGTGTTTGTAAATTATAAAAAAATTGCTGAATAATACAAAAAAAAAATCTGTAAAAATGTTTTTCTATTCCTATTAATAAATTTGACTGAAAATATTTTGAGTTTCAGTTAACTTTTTTCTCTAATGCCATAATAAGTTAACTAAAAATAAATTTTTTTTTTCAGTTAAATTTTTACAAAATTGTTATCAGAATCTACAAATTTCTTTGTAGGTCCGCATTCACACAAAAAATTTACTGATTCAATGAATTTGGTTACTGAAAACGAAATTTAGTTTTTTCTGTGTGGAAGAGGGAGAAATCGAAATTTTATTTAATAACGGCCAATTTTAAATGTATCTACTTATGTAAACATACATATGTATGTATATATATTTCTATTTTATATGTACATATGTATATGCTAACTATTTAATCTACTTATGTACATACCTTATTGAAATGTAATATGAAATGTAAATGAAATATGTACAATATTGAAGCTCTCAAGCTATGTATGTGTTGATCTCATGATAGTTATTTATTTTCTAATAAATTACTTTACAATAATTGCTTTCAACAGAAACATTTTAATACTAGCCCCTTTTCGCGCTTTTTCGAAAAATTTTACTTATTTTTATATTTTTTCAATTTAGCCTTTTCTAGCGCTTTTTTACAAAATTTTTACGCGTTTTGAGTCTCAAAAGTTGGCATCACTGTGGAACAGCAATTCTTATCGCGCTATACCTATGAGTGCTTTTTTGTTCTACATCAATAGTGATTCTGTGCAAAAGCTCTGAATAATACCTATAAGCCAGTAAACGTTTTGCCCATTTCAAGGTAATTAATACGAACGACACTGCGTGCACAAAAAAAAATAAACTGTAACATACCCCACCCACCACAACAAAAATATTATCCAACAGTTCAATAAACTTCTCCAAAGCATTGC
This sequence comes from Tachina grossa, assembly GCA_949987645.1. Lineage (NCBI taxonomy): Eukaryota > Metazoa > Arthropoda > Insecta > Diptera > Tachinidae > Tachina > Tachina grossa. The sequence continues at coordinate 37,617,670 of OX465275.1, forward strand.
AATATTGCTCTGTTTTATATAAACACTTGTTTAATTCATTTTCTCGTACACCTTTGCTGCATACATACATAAATGCATGCTTGTATACATTGTTGACAATAAAAACTATGTTTTGCTTTTCTTTTTCATTACATTTGTTTGTATCTCTCATTAGTTATTGATCTTTGCCGGTTGAGTTCGGGTGTCAGTACGTAGTTCTCGTTTTCAATTAAATATTATGTATGGAAAAAGTGCAGTGATTTGAATAAAATTTAGTTTAAATTAAAGGCAAAAGCATATTTTATTACATAGTGAAAAATTAAAGTGATTAGTTAAGTGAAAAAAAAGTTATGGGAGTCTAAATTGTCCTATTCAATTGAATGTAGAAAGAATGCAGCAATATTGTGAAAAAAATGTGTAAGTATACTAATTTTGTTGTTGTTGTTTGTTTTTATTTATTTCTTTTATTTGTGCTCGAGTTCGTACGATACAATTGTTTTGTTTTTGTTTGTTTTTATTTTGCTTATGAAAAACAGTGTTGCCAGAAACGTTTGTAGTAAAATCATCACATGACGGGAAAAAATTATAAAAATTATATTTCCATACATACACCAAAAAAAAAGTTTTAAAATCAAAAAACGATTTAATTTTAAAAAATTACCCTTTATGAAATAGAACTAAGTTTGTATTCTGTTATTTCAAAATGCCCATTCTTGTTTTAAAAATGAAAAATGTTTTGAAATAAAAAAAAGACAACAACCTTGATATGAGGTTGAACATACTCAAATTAAAAGATCATGTTCTTGAGTTAAGAATTAAATATTCTTGAAGTAATAATAAAGCATTTTTATTTTAAAACTACTAATTATGTTTATACTAAAAATGAAGCGTTTGATTTAATAATGGAGAATAACTCTTATTAAGTTAAGAATGAAAGGTCTTAAATTAATAATAGGGAATTTTTGAAATTAAAATGAATGCCCTAAATTAATAATGGAACATTTTTTAATTAATAATAGAGAGTTTTTAAATTACCGATGGTTTTAAAATTAAAAATATTAATTTTGTTTGGAATCAAAATGCCCTTGTTATGAAAAATTTTCGATCTTCGACTGTAGTCCAAACCGCTAATCGAATGAATTTTAATTTGGGTTATGACGAGAATTTAACAAAAAATTTCGTTATTATGAACACCGTGATTTTTAAAATTTGTAATAGTTTCCAGATTTTGTGCTCAAGGATCATACAGGCAGGGTGACCGATGACATTTTTCAAAAAGTGGCACCAAATAGGGGATTTATCAAAAAAAGGGGCAAAATAAAAAAAAAACGAGAAAACTGCACTAAACTTTTTTATTTTTAATGTATTTTAATATAACTCACCGTAAATAAAGGGGGTCAAAAAGTGGCAATGCAGTCGAAAAATTGGAAACACAGTCGAAAAAGTGGCAAATTGCCACTTTAGTCGGTCAAAGGGTCACGCTGCATACAGGGTAATGGACATGTATAATAAATTAATTCTATTTTATACGACACAAATATAAAATGTTACTCGGTGAAAAATATAATTTTCTGTATTTTTAAGACTTCAAATTCTTGATAAAATAATAAAATATTTTTGTTTTTAAAATGGTTCAAAATAAATTTTCTTTTTCATTATGATTTCAAAAATTATAATTTTTAAAAAAAATTTATTATTTGACATATTGTCAGAAGTGTACATAAAATAATTGAAATTTATTTGCTGGTAGTTTAGCATGTCTATATACGTATTTCATTGGCGCTTGAACCAAATCATCAGTAGACTTTAACCACAAGTTTTAAACAGTCACAAACCTCTTACTTTATGCATAGACTTTAAGAAACTATATGAGAATCCATAAAATAATAATACTTTTGAAAATCACAAAAGAAAAAATAAGCTTAGTAGGCTTTGAAACTGATACAAAACCCAGCAAATAATTTATATTCAGGTGAACTCATTTTATAGACATGCTAAACTACCAGCAAATAAATTTCAATTATTTTATTATAACTTTTATTTTAATAAGAAAACATTATTGTTTTTGAAATTTTTAACTGCTTCGTTTTAAAAATAAGTATGTTATATATTAATATTATTTAAGAAACATACTTGTTTTAAAAATTATTTTTAAAAATGCTGCATTTTTAAAACGAAAACTCAAAATTCTTGGTTTTAAAAATGCTCTTTTGGTCCAGTGTACGAGTACATATTTGTACATTTGTACTAAGACAATTAAATTATTAAAAATAATCTATTAATTATTTTATTGCAAACAATTTTGTTGTCTGATTTCATATGTATAACTGAGCAATTTTTGTTAACATAGAAAACGATAATCGGCCGTACTAAAAGCACCGATTTTGACTTCAACTTTAATACATATTTACGTTCTAGATAAAAATGTTTTTCTGGCCTAAGACAAAAGTGTAAGATTATATATCTTTTTAGACGTGGTCTTTTGGATCCAATTTAATTTTATATGTAAGGCATGAAAACAAAATAATGTTCAAGATATACATAAATAGGTTAAAGGCAAAACGAAATTTCTAATTTAATAAGTATAGGTACATACATATGTATCTATATTACTTAGTTGCATATAACTTTATTTTAGAAATTGTACACTTACAGTTATTTGTTTATTTATCGCACTGAGGATTATAATAATTTTTATCCCCAAAACTTGCCACCATATTATTACGTTATCCCCACAGAAGTGTCCTGGGAACTAGCAAAAATCTCTTGTTTGGGCATACATATGTATGTCCACACAACTGAAAACTGAGTCGTTCAGCAAATAACTTCAAATCATTTAAAGCAGATGATACGTGTTTAATTAATTTTACTTTTCGGTGGTTATAGGGAATAAATATAATGAGTACTATTTTTTCTAACCTCTGGAGATGTTATGGATATGTTCTACTGAAAATTTATTTACACACATATTTGAATTAAAAAGTATTTTTATGGTTTAACTTGGATGTGATTCAAATTGATTAAAAATTTGTAACTAAAGTAAAACCCACCCCACTTTTTTGTGGGATATATGAATATCCATTTGAATTATATTCTATTGCATACATATTGGCATAAATAAGTATTTAAATAAAGCCAGATTTCCTTTAATAACTCCCACGGTTGTTGTCTTATTATACTTATGTTTTTCTATGGTCGTTGGCTGGTCACCCTGTACGCGTATAAAATATTTAAGCTTAAATTAGACGTGACATAGCCATAACGCCATAACCATAACCAAACCAAAATTCAATTGGTTTCTATGGTGAGAGTTATGGCGTTATGGCGAGTCACGTATAATCGAATACAGTGTTGCCCATTAGTTTAGTTCGAACGGCTGCTCTCTATGGCTATGGTTATGTCACGTCTGATTGAGCCTTTAGCTGGGATACGTTTCTTAAGTCTCTGCGCTTAAATACAAAGTCATGTTGAATGATCCATCTTCGTGTTTTTTTTCTGTAACAAGTATTGAAATTTTAATTTTATTTTTTTATTGATTTATTTATTAAAAAAAGAACGTTACTTTTAAGGGTTGATAGACTGGCAACGAGGAGAGTGCACATGTCTGTGCCATACAAATATCAATGGAATTGCTGTTGTCACTTAAACAGTGATTAAGGCTTTTCCTTTATTCTCTCCAATTGTGCCAATTGCATTCAAACACTTTGATCGATGACAATTTTATTAGCCTGATAGACAAATGTTGTGTTGTAAAAAAAAATTAAAATTCTAAAGTTTCATTTTATTTCAAAATGATGTATGAGGCCGCAAAGGAAAACTTTTTACAAATTAAGGACTAATTTTATATGCGTCAATATTTTATTTATTTATTTTTTTTTAAAGGATAAAGAATTACTTGTCTTAAAATATTTCAAATTCAGCAAAAGTTGGAAGTGAATAAACATTTATATACATATGTGACGCACAAAATAGAAAGGGACCTAAGGGTAAAACCCGGTTTTGTTCAGGAGAGCCATTTTAAAGATTTAAATACGTGTATCTTTGCTGTACCATCACATCATAAAAATCGCATATCTCTGGGAGGGAACACTTTTGGGGCATGGGATCGGGCTCATTCGATGCTCAGATGTTGTCCACATCAAAAAAACAAAAAAAAAGTGAAAATTGATTTTTTTTACCCTTAGTTTCCTTTCTCTATGCGCTGTCACATATGTATGTATATGTACATATCGCGCATTTACTTCAATAGTGTCACAACTCAAAAAACCAGTTTTGCAGAAAACGCGTTTTAGGTTTTCAATTTGCATACAACTCAATGAAGACATGAAAAAATATTCTTCTCTCAGGATGTGATGTTACAAGCTATTGATATAAAATTTTTACACAAGATAAGATACAAAATGCCGCATCATTCTGCATTATTAACAAAGAAACTAATTTTTTGAGTTATGACACTATTGAAGTAAATGAGCGATGTGTATGTAGCAGTGATGTAACCAATATAAATTTTTGATATTCGCGAATACGATTACGAATATTTGAAACGATATTCGCGAATTTCGAATACGAATATAACATATGAAATTTATAGACATTAAATTGGAGTTCTATTTACGTCTGGAATATGAAATATTAAAAAATTGTTATGAAAAAGGACTTAATACTCCTGTTGGCGTACTTTAGCGTTAATAAAAACTACTTAATTTGACAATATGTCGAATAATAAATTTCTTAAATAATAAAAACTACCCAAAATTTTAATGATCATCACTAAATGTTATTTGAAAATGATACAAAGCACAAATTTCTATAAAAAATTTAATGGAATCGTACAAACCATTAAACAAAAGTTTAATTGACTAAATTAAATTTTCATCAAACTTGTCATTAACTAGAGTTTTAAACAAACGTTTAATGAACTCAATTAAATTTTGAATTGACGTTTTGTACTTTTTAATGTAGAATATTGCCAGTATTTGAAAAAAAATTTTTTTTTATTTTAAATTAAATCTTTAAATTGAAAATCTATAGTATAAAAATAAAACCACTAATTTTCTTGAGCGTTTTCTATACAAGTTTCTCAGACAATATGTCTGTTAAAAGAAGCTAAGAAAGATCTATGTAAAATATAATTCATGAGAAACAGCAGTTTAAAATACTATAATTAAATTTCAAGTGCTTAAGATTTAAGAAATGCATGCTGCAGCTTGCAAATTAGTTTTTTTTTTCTTCTCTGCTGTGGATCATTGAAAGACATTGGCTTTTTCACTTATTAACTTATACTTAAACATAAATAAGTATACAACATGCCACATGCAGTGGCGGTAAAACCAAATACCAGCCAACATACATACGTCAGAGCTGTCCACCGATAGAAACACGAGAAAAATGTATTCGCGTATTTGTATTCATTTGTATAAGAAACCGATTGATGTTCGGTACTCTGGTAGTTCTTTGGGCAGCTCAGATATACGTTGAATATCTGAGCGAGGATTTGTATGTGGGATTTAAATTAACGACTTTTGCTGATGCATTGACGCCACTGGTGAATTTAATAATAATGTTTTGAAGTTTAGCAGAAATAAAACTCATAAGAATATCAAGTGAACAGCTGTTGTACTGGTGGCGTCATGAACTCATCACCCGATTTTTCTTTTGACGAACCAAATATTTCAAATCGGACTTTTGATCTTGCCTCTTAATTAAACAATTGACCAAAAATATTAACTTTTTCATAGGAATATTTTGTTTAACTTTTTTTATCATTAATTTCTTGTGTTTTCGTAAGACATTGAGAACACAACAAATAACAGTGTCTTGCTGGGAAAAATATATAAAAAAGAATTTTTTGCAGTCGAGTACGCTATTGTGGGTTTTTAATACTCTTATTGTAGGTACGAGTATCATTCAATACCTAGATTATTTTCAGTATAAATTAATAAAATAAAAATTATTCTGAAATTCAGCTGAAAGCAGAGGAAGTACTTGAACCCGAATAAAAACTGCAAAAATGATAATTTAGGGCTAAAAAATATGCCGATCTGAATGATGGAAAAAAGGCAGTTCGACATGAAAAATTTCGTGTTGTCATAATAATTTACGAGAAAACGCCTGGGTAAAATGATGGGAATAGAGTCAGTAGAAATAGGTTAGGTTAGGTTAGCAGGCTGCTGGTAAGGAAGGATGAAATTTAGAGTCCAGCTCACTTGGGTCCAATACAATGATCCATTTGTGCTACCTGTGAGTTGAAGAGAAGTTAGTGAGAGAGGCTGATAGGGAAGGGATATTAATAGAGAAGACAGGCGATGAAGATAGAGATTGCATGCTTTTTAATAATGCAGTGTTGCAGCGCCTCTGGTGTCAAATGAGGCGTATTAAATTTTGAAGCTGTGTTCAGTAGCCATTTTATTTATTGGTTATTTTACTTTGCCGATGATTCGACGAAGGAGGGCGCTCTGATGTTACATTAGGATTAGTATCTGCTGAAGTCGGTATAGCTTAGTGACCAGTGTCTTATGCCTGCATCACTAGAATTTTTCACACAACAACTGAAGCAAAGGACACTAATGATCATCAGATCTTGTTATTTTTTAATGACTGTCGGACATCGGGCTCGAACCCAAGACCTTCTGTTTGGTGTAAAGTTACTAACTAATTCAGCCACCGTCACCAGTAGAAGTACATAAACATTAATTTTCTATGTTCTAATATTTGCAATTAAATAAAAAGAAAAGAGGTGTCTTTGGACACCCGGCCAGAGCTATGCTGCTTAGCTATATAAAACAAATTGCAGGTGTAAAGTAATGCTATAAACACAATCAAGTCCACCGACCATCGACTACAAGATGTCAAAAATAGAATACATGCGTGCTTATGAGAATAATTCATTTAGCCGCTACACGACTACCGACTACACGGCTACTTTTGTAGCCCGTAGCCAACTTAGGCTAATTTCTATTTTTCTTGGCTACAAAAAACAGGTTAGTGCTGCCAATACAATATATGCATGAAATGGTGGTTTTAAAAACGCAATACATTAAATATCGCTATTAAAAACGCGAAAAACTATTATAGTGGCACCACTTTCCACTATTTTAGCAATAGTTCTTATAAAGTTAATTAAATTTTCTTGAGACATTTGAAATTTTTTTTTCAAACAAATTCACTTAAAAAAATCAAGTTTGTTTTGTTTTGGTTAACTTTAATACATATGTCAAAACAGATGTTTATTTTTTGTAGTTAGTAATCGGTAGTCGTTAAAAGAATTAAGTAGCTGGCGACTTGGCTATTTTTGTAGCCAGCTACTTTTGTAGTCGGTAGTCGATGGTCGGTAGCCGTTGATTGTGTTTATAGCATAACAATGCAATAAAATTCTATTATATGATGATGTCAAATTCTCCGCAAATATTTCAAAAACGTTCCTATTTATTTTCCATTATTTTCTTTTCTAACTGCATACGATTAATGTATGCAGTGCGGCGGCGCACAGTGGGGTGAATGGCAGAGAAAGTGACAATTAATTCATAGAAGCCGTAATTTTAAAGTGTTGTTATTTTTAAGTGATGAATATTAATAAATACATAAAAAACCAGCATTTAAAATAATTTTTTTTTAAATGTTTAACCTTTTATGGGCTTTTTTGTATTTTGGAGAAAATGGTCTTATTTGAGTTTTTTTGCTGTAACTTTGGAATGAAAAAAGATAAATTAGTAAATTAAATTGAAAAATTATGTGCCTTTAAAAAAAAATATTTTTTTTTTAAATAAATATTTACGGTCTAATTCATAAATGATTATTAACAGTTCAATAACACATTAATAGTCAAAAATCGCTAAATGTGTATTCATAAATGATTAATAGCCTATTAGACGTTTAATAAACGTTTCATAACTCAGAGATTTTTAATGTAGCCTCCATGCTACTTTAAGCGTTTGATAAACAATTATAAATAATATTTTCTTGATTTTTTTATCCCTTTTGTGAGATTTTCTGTGGTTTCTTACTTTTATGTTTCTTGTTTATTCTTATGCATGTCTCCTGAATAATGTTCTTGGGCAAATGTATTAATTTATGAAAGTTGGTACATCTATGTATGTATGCATAATTGTACAAAAAGAAAAATACATACATATAAACATCGTTGAAAATTAAAGAAATCCCATTCATTGGCAAAAAGAAAAATAGAATTATAAACATAAGGGCATATGTAAGTACAAGCATACGTATGTTTGTATGGTACTGCATGCTTACATATGTATGTATGTATGTACAATAACATTTTAAAATTAAAACAAAATAGTGATGCATAATCGACCGCTATAAAATGGGTATTTGCCTACCTCTGTACTCAGCCGAATATAAATGTGTTTAAATACAATTTTTTCTATAAATTTTTTTTGGTTTATTTATTAATAAAAAGTGAAACGCCTACTTTTTAAGTAATTTTTTAATAACATTATGCGTAATGATTTACTTTTTTTTCGACTCAAACAGACTACCTAGATAATCGATTCTTCGTTGTATGCATCACTAAATATAAAATGAGAGCGAAAGTAGCATGATGTTGCCAACATAAAATTACAAAAGAAGCAAAATCGTTTAATAGTTAAATCACTGATATTGATCAGTTATGAATACAAATTTTTATTAGAGCTTAATAAAGCAAAATCTGTTTCATAAGTAATGTACAGATTAAAGCTGAAATAAGGAATTTTTATGAATTAGACCGTTAATATGTATTTTTCACATTGATTTTTAGCAACTGGAATTCTCTCACAAAAACCTTCATAACTCAAAAATCGCACATAAAGCATTTTTCCCTGCACTCATCCGCAAAGTTGTTGAAACTCATTTTTAGAGCAATTTAATTTTTTTTTAATATTTCTAAAAGATTTATCTAAACAAAAAATCTTTTTTTAAATGCTCATATACCTGAAGTTGACGGTTGCATTATAAAACTTTTACTTATAGAAGTCTTAACAAAAACTATAATCACTTGAAATATCAAAATTTTCTCTTTTTTTCAATGCGCGCAAAAATAATTAAAATTATTGAACTTTGAACACACACTGCAAATAAAGTAAACTGCCAAGAACTTTTATTTTTACAGTTAGTGATGTAGAATTTTATCTACTACTACTACTACCAAATACGGTTGTGAAAGTTAAAGTTCATCTTTTGAATTAATCCCACTTGTGAAGGCTTTCACCCCACAGTGCGGCTGCTGTTGGCCGACTTACAGCTGATCTGCTTTGTTCTCTGGTTTGTGCTCATGTACAAAAACAATAAAAAAAACTAATAACACCAAACTTAATTGTAATTATTCTGACAAACACGTAGTAGAACGGAACAACTAGGCCACTACAGCTTCAATGTCAAAACTGTTGCAAATTTAGAGATAGTAAAATTGAGCTCTCATTATAAAAAAGCTTTCAGCAAATTGTAATACGATGAATAAAAACAATTCACATATTCCATTTGCAATAACGGCTGAGTATATAAATCAGAAATCTACATTAACTGACACCACATACAGTGAAACAAACACAAAAGCACGCTGATAATGGCTTATGAAAACAGCTAGTTGTTCCGTTCTACTACGTCCTTTTCAGAATATTTATAATTAACTTCAGTGCTAGTTGTTCATTTATAATTATCACATGTAATTTGGCTTACAAAGCTATATGAACTTTGACCTAATCAAATCTATAAATCTACAAACCAGTGAAGTTGGAACAATAATAATATAAAAAAAATTAAAAATTTTAAAAACCCCCAACTTTTTTCAGAAAAGATGTTACATCTTCTAAACGGCTGGACCGATTTTCTTCAAACATAGCTAAGAACCTTCTCGATCAAGTCATCTTTGAAACAAAAAAAATGAAAATCGGTCCAGCCGTTTTGCCTGTACGTGGACACGGACAGACACACAGACAGACACTACGAACTTATAACACCCCTTTTTTTAGTCGGGGGTTAAAAACTAACTAAAAAAAATTCAGTAAAGTGCGACTCTGACTCGCGCACGAAGGGTTCCGTACGATCACTAGATATGTAATTTAATACAAACTTCATCCTATATAATATATAGTTTTGGCATTTTTTTCGTTTTTGTGATCTTTTCGGTTTTTTTGTTTTGGCGGTTTTTGCATTTTTGGCGATTTTTGTAAGTTTTGGCCCTTTTTTTAGTTTTAACACATTATTTTCATGTTTTGGCGATTTTTTTCGGTTTTTGGCGTTTTTTATTTTTGGCGATTTTTTTAATATTTGCGATTTTTTTTAGTAAAATTTTTTTTAGTGTTGGCGACATTTTCGAGTTTTGGCGATTTTTTAAGATTTTTGGCGTTTTTTTTTTCATTTTGGCGTTTTTTTCATTTTGGCGATTTTTTCGAATTTGGCGATTTATTTTAGTGTTAGAATTTTTTTTTTAATTTTGGCGATTTTTTTCGTTTTGGCGATTTTTTTTAAATTTTGGCGATTTTTTCTTTGGTTTGGCGATTTTATAATTTTCGGTTTTTTTAGTTTTACCGTTTTTGAAAATTTCAAGTTTTCGGCGATTTTTTTAAGTTCTGGCTCCTTTTTTAGTTCTGACACTTTATTTTCTTTTTTTTGGCGATTTTTTCGGTTTTTTCATTTTGGCGATTTTTTTTTTATTTTTGGCGATTTTTTTAATTTTTGCGATTTGTTTTTATTTAAAATTTTTTTCATTTTGGCGATTTTTTCGAATTTGGCGATTTATTTTAGTGTTAGAATTTTTTTTAATTTTGGCGATTTTTTTCGTTTTGGCGATTTTTTTTTTTAATTTTTGTCGATTTTTTTTTTTTTTTTGGTTTGGAGATTTTATAATTTTCGGTTTTTTTAGTTTTACTGTTTTTGAAAATTTCAAGTGTTTGCCTCTTACGGTTTCCAAGATATAGCAAATAGTCAAAATTGCATTAACTGATGTACCACCCTTTAATTTTAATTTTTTTAAATTTTAGTGTTAATTATTGTAGTCTGTATAAAAATACACTAATTTTACAAATTTCAAGTTTCAATATACAATTGTATGTATATTACATGGGATTTTAACATTTTTCTTTGCTCGTTTTGGAACACCCTTTAATTTTTAATTCTCATTTATTTGCTGTTGTAGCGGCCAAGGCTCTACATACTGTGTCCAAATTTCAGGTTCGTAGCTCTTACGGTTCCTGAGAAAATACCGTGTGACGGACAGACGGACAGCGTAGCGAAAACAATAGGGTTCCTTTTCACCTTTGGTGTACGGAACCCTAAAAAGCAGCTCTGGGTTGAGGAACATCTCTCGCGTCATCGTAATTATTTCTTAAGTGCGGTCAGGCTTGTGCATGTTGTTTGGCCTTCGAGAGTTTTTCGTCTCGCTTGCACTGGTTGACTGATCTGCCACGTATAATCTTGCGTTTTTTTGTGGGATTTCTTTAACAACCACGTTGCTACTTCCTATGTGAAGGCATATGTCGTGTACAGTCAGTAACAAAACCTTTTAAAATACTCTTAATACCATCTTGGGCGTATGGTCTAGTTACCCCGTCCATATTTGTGCAACACCATATTATGCAAATTTACTTTGTATAATATGTATAATAAATAAATAAATAAATAACTAAAAAAAACAAATTTAGCATCAAATCAAACACTTTGTTCGTTTATTTTCGTACTCTGCTTTTAAGTACAAAGAAATCCAAACAAACAAAAATTTTTCTAACTGTAATAGTGTCGATTGTTTTTGTTACGAAAATCACGTCCTAGCTCCTGTATCGCGCCATAAAGAGCATAGCTCCAAAAGCTTCAAAAAGTCCCCAGGTATAGTTCTTATCAAATCAAAACACTTTATTAACCTAACACTGATGTTAAGCGCTTTAAAACATACAATGTTAAATTAATTCACTGACAGGATACCACGATGTTAACTTCTTTATACTCTATACACAATACTAGACTCAACTTGTTCGACCGGTTAGCCAATGTATCAACGTTTTTATACGTAATATACAGCTTCTAGAAGAATGTTAGTAGCATTAAGAAAGTCGCAGGAGATTCAACAGATTATGAACAAATACCGGAGTTCTGAAATAACAAACACAAAAATGAAGAAAGAAGTACACCCGAATTGAAAACTTCCTTCATTTCTAAGTTATTTAACAGAAGAAAAACCTTGACAGATAATTTTAATGTAGCCCTACCACAGACTTAATTTTTATACACAAGTGTAGCATGAAAATCTGTCGTTCATACTCATTAAATATGTTTCAATCTTAAAATGTCATGTTACATGAAACTGAACAAAGTGATGTGCAGATGATGACGAGGAAATGTAAATAAAATTGCATCAAGAAACGGTCAGGGAATGAGCGAGCAGGAATAACGTTTGTTTGCACACATGTTAAATGAGCAATAAAACTCCAGAGTTGTAAATATTTTGCATTTGTTGTTCTTTGTTTTTTTTTATATTTATTTGGAAACTTAAATGAACCATTAAAATTAAGAACATTTAAATCATCGCAAACAATCGTAAACAGACAGTGGGAATTGGAACGTTATTATAGTGTTTAACGTGAAAAGGGAAATCATGGAAAATATAAATGAGAAGCGGTTGTGGGATAATATTTTTTTTCGTTTTTAAGTAGAGAACTTAAATATTTCTTTTTAATCGACTTCAAGAAAAGGAGAAGATTAACAATTTGTCTCTTTTTTTTGGGAATGTTACTTTATAACTCGGTACATTTTAGACCGATTGCAAAAAGTCTTTCTTTGTCTGCGAGAGTATAGCTTCCCATTGGTCCACTTGTAAAAAAAAGTGGGTGGGGATACGCCCACAATTTTATTATCTAATTTTATGAGGTTCTACTTATTGGATTGCTGTGAAACCTATAAAACACCTTTGGTTCTTATAATTACACAATTTTAAAGTTGAAAAAAATGGGCGGGATTACGCCCATAAAAATTTAATATAATATTTCACGTGGTTCTACTTAAGCGATTCTTAAGAAACTTATCACACACCTTGAGTTCTAAAAAAGACACTATCTTTCATTTAAAAAAATGGGCGGAGTCCACGCCCAATAAAATTTAATATTTTATTTAAAGTGGTTCTACTTTACCGATTTTTACAAGACTTAACCCGCACCCTGAGCTCTGAAAAACATACAATCTTGCAGTTAAAAAAATGGGCAGAGGCACGCCCATTAAAGTTTAATTTTTTACTTCAAGTACATACTTCTTCTTATCTTCTTCTATCAGATCTTGGCATTGAATTATTATTTAAATAGGACATGCATCATTTTTTTTTTTTTTTGAAACTTTGATTTTGTTATACAGTGCCCAATGGAAGTATTTCGACTTGAAAGTTTTTTAAGTCTCATTGTCTAATTAGGATATACTGACTTCAAAATATTTTCTTATTTTTAAAAAATTTAAATATATTTTGCTTTTTAAAATTATTTGCGTTTTTAATACTCATGTGACTCGGATGTTGAGTTATTTAAATCCTTTACAAAAATAACACGTTTGTAATATTGTCCGTCCATACGTTCATCATCGCTTCTATCAACCACTTTGTTACGTGCCAATATATCACATTTATGTCAGCACTGATTGTGTTGCACGTATTATTTTTTTTTATTTATATTTTTATTTTGTTACTGTAGCAGTCGTATGTACTAAAACGTAATTTTGTTTTAACAAAATATTTAACATGATTCTATAAATTTTATAAAATGCCATATGTTGTTTTGTTGCCGTCGGTGTTGTGGGTAAAGTAGATTTGTTGTTATTTTCTTGGTAGAGTTTCTATTGAATGCTCATATGTACAATACGACAGTATTAGTCAGTGTTGTATTAAAGTTGTATGCAACTCGTTTAGTAAACAGCAGCACAGCAGGTTGTCGTTTAAACAATTCGTGCGCACGCGTACAACATCAAAACAAATTAATACTCATACGATATGGAGAACTGATTATTTAATTTTGTGAAATTGTAAAAAAAGAAGTAAATTAAGAACGAGTTCACTCCTAGTGTGATGTGATTTGGTTGGGCAAAAAAAAAAAAAAAAAAAAGAACTTTATGGTAAAATTAATATATCTACCTATTTCTTTTATTTTTTTGTTATTTCTCTCAGGAGGTTACACGTTCAAGTTTTAAACACACGCACATCAATTATATTTCGTTTTTTGGCATTTTATCATTATTTTATTTCATCTCTTCGACAATTGTTGCGAATCGATATATTTTCAATAACATATCTCGGCATGGCACGCAATATTTGTTGTTGAGTGTCAGTTTGATATTGAAGTGGTGTGTAATATTACGTTCGTTTGCTTTCTTTTCATATGCTTCACCCCATCCCCCCCCCATTCCACTTCTTTACAGTTTGATTATTTGCACGTGATGATACAGATGCCTTAACATTCTTCTAAATCTAGTGGGCTTACATAAACATACATATTGCTCATTTACTCAAAGAACGTCATAACTCAAAAAATTAATAATGATGCAGAACTAATCCTCATAATTCTCTTCATACAAATATCTTGTATACTCAAATCTTGAAAGCGAACACACAAATAAGTAATATGAATGATTTTGTAATATTAATTAAAATATTTGTAATATCAATTAAAAATTTAATTAAATTTTCACCTTTAAATAATTCGATAATATCAATTAAGTTTTTCCACTCAAATTAATTAATACAATTAAAAATTTTACTGAATCAATTAAATTTTTAATTGAAAATATTAATTGGTGAATACTTTTTTCTGTGAAATAAAATTTTCTTTTTCCATGAAGTTGTGTTTAAATTTAAAACTTCAAACTTGTTCTCTGGCAAACTTGTTTTTTTTTTAGTTATAATGTTCTTTGAGTAAATGAACGATATTTGCCCTTAAGTATGAAAGTCGTTTAAGTCATATGCATTTTTGCTTCGAAATATTAAATAAAATATTTAAGAAATATTAAATATTTTTTTTTTGTAAATCGCGACTAGCGCAACTCTAGATTAAAATGTTGCATAATACAAAAATAGTTTTTAATTTGTTCAAATGTAATCTACTAAATGTCTGGACCGAAAGAATATGTGACTTAGGCCACTTATCTTTTGTTTTATTATAATTTAAAACAAAACTACATTGCCCAATTGAAATTGTTCTCTTTTTTTTAAAACTTCCCTTCAAATTGACAATTTTTGTATTTCATGATAAAAACACTAAACTTAAATACACTTTTTGCTCCCAATGGTATCAAGGGTTCCATGGTGTAATGGTTAGCACTCAGGACTCTGAATCCTGCGATCCGAGTTCAAATCTCGGTGGAACTTAAGAGGGTAATTTTTTTTTTAAATTAGATAAACTTACATACGGAAGCTCTCTTCATAAAAAGAGCAAGAGCTATACGTTTGCCATACAATTTATTGAAAATAGAAAATTTTATTAATAAGCGAAAAAACATATGAAATACATACATATCCAATTCACAAAGTCTTCTATACACGCAGAAAAATTTCCACTTAAAATCTACGTAAACAAGGTTAATCTAATATTATTCGTTAATGATTTTGCTTCATATGTTTTTCATGTTAATCTAAAATGATTTATAGTAATTTCCAAAGAAATTTATTTCTGTTGAAATAACTTTACTTAACGTTGATTTAACATTTACATACTGTTAAAATCAAAATTAAGAAGCATGTTGAATCAAAGTTATTTCAAGTTGGAACAACATGAATTTAATTTAATGTAGTAAATGTGTTTGATTAATTATTTAACTTACGTGTGGTTGACATAGACATAAGAAAAATCTTTATTTGTATATTTGGCTTCCCCGGCCAAGATTTGGTAATCAACGTGCTTGCCGCTGCAGCTAAAACAACTTTAAATATTCTTTATATACACACTAAATACATATGTACCATCATGAATAAAATTTTAATTCAATATTATTTTATTGATCACTTAACTTAAAATTTATTTGAAAAGTTTTAGTTAAAAAAAAAATACAAAATTCTTTGACTTTAAAAGTTTTAGTTAAAAAACTCCAGGACTCCAGGATTCGAACCTGCGTTCCTCCGACTGCAAGACTAGTACACTGCCTACCAGCCAGTAACAGTTTTTTTTGGCTGTTTACGAACTTAAAAAAACAACAACAATACAAATACAACTTACACAACTAAGGGGATGGTCACACTTGGGCAAATATTGTTCAAAAAACGGGACCACATAATATTAATGAAAAAGCTTTCAATTCAGATACGTGTCTGTTAAGTTAAATAGTTTCCAATAATGTTGGAATCAATGACGTTGTCTATTAGTTGTTTATGAAACTGTTTAACTTAAGAAACAAATTCAATCTGATTCAAATGGTTTTTTACAAACATTGAGTGGTTACGCTTTTTTGGGCAAATGTTTGCCAAGTGTGACCGTACCTTAAGCACAAAAGTGTATTGCAGCTATGAACAAAGCAAATAAACACCAACACACTTACACAACATATTATTTCTTGTAAATTTAATATGATTAAAATGTATTTGAATCAAACTTTTGGCATGGTGATTTTACATTAGTATTTTTTTCTGTGTGTAGTGATAATAAAGAAATTAATATTTAAGACCAAAAATATCGTTATGAACGGCGTGCTTTATTGCCAGTGACAGAAAAATATAGAAATTATTGTTAATGTACACACATAATTATCGTTACCTTAATATGGAAAGGCCCTAACTCATTATTCTTTTGAAATCGAGTTTTTTTTATATTTCGATAGAAGAACATCTAAATATCGAACATCGATATATCGAAAAATTCAAAAATTCGATTGCGAAAAAATAAAGAGTTAGGGGCCTTCTATATTAAGGAAACGATATGTACATATATACTTAATTCTTGAAGGTAAGAGAAAATAATATTTAAAATATTCATACATAGGTAAACAAGTTTTATAGGGTCTGTTCATCCAAATGCGAACGATAGATTCGTCGAATATTTATATTGAAAACAAAAACAAGTTTTCAGTTTTTTGTTTTTGTTTCTAATATAAATTTTCGATAGAATCTATCTAGTCTTTTAATATGTTTATATGAAAAACATCAGCAAGCTTTATATGACAGTCGCAAAAGTTTATGACTTACAACAAATATGACTCAATAGAACACTTTGTGAATTGACTAATTAAGTATGCGTATACTAAAAGATTAAATTCAGAGTTTTAAAATTTTTTTGTTGAACTAGTTAGATCCTTGGCCAGACCGAGTCATATCTACATCATAGATTTTCTGATATGCAATTAAATTAAATAAAA
This sequence comes from Tachina grossa, assembly GCA_949987645.1. NCBI lineage: Eukaryota > Metazoa > Arthropoda > Insecta > Diptera > Tachinidae > Tachina > Tachina grossa. The sequence continues at coordinate 37,634,956 of OX465275.1, forward strand.
TAATAATAAAATAATATAATAAAGTATCAGTAGTAGGTCCTAGTTTACACTATGCAAGTCCTATTGCTAAGCTGAGTAGTTTGTTAGGAGAGAGAGAGAGAGAGGGAGAACAGAAACGTTTCCTTTCCCCTCGACTCTCTCTCCTAACAAACTAATCAGCTTAGCAATAAGACTTGCTGAGTGTAAATTAGGACTTATAAGGAAAAGTGCTTAAGTCATATTTTACTATTTTGTAGGAGGGCACTTTTAAACTTTCAAGTCGATTTTCAGAAATTTATTTCTCTTACACACAGAAAAAATTATTCCCAAAAAATTTTCAAACAAACGTGTGTTTTGAAATATAATTTAGTTTCAGTAAATATTTTTTACTGTTCCAGTAAATTATTTGTTCCAATTTTATTTTATGTAAAAAAAAACTGTACAGAATGAAAATTATCTATATAAAGTAATATTTGTAAAAAACAATCTTTAGATTTATTTTTTTTATATTTAAATTTGTTATTTTCAGTTAAATTTATTTTTATATACTGTAAAAAAGTTTGTCTGATTTTTTTCAATTTTTTCTACAAAGTATTTTATAGATATTAAAAACATTTTATTTTATTTTTAAAGATTTTTGTTTGCTGTTTTCAAATTTATTATGTTTGTTTATTGTGATTCTCAATATAGTATTAAGAGTCTTACTATAAAGATACGGAGTTTGTTAGCTAAATTCAAAAATTTTTTGGGTTGAAGTCTACTGACGAGTTCCAAAAGCGGGAACGAAATGCTTAACCATAAAAACAAGCCTATTTTTGAAAGTAAAAAAAAAATAGTTGAACCTTTCATTTGATTCAGTTATTTTTTTCAAATAAAACTTTTACTAATTTTTTTTAGAAAAATTGGTAAGAATTGTTATTGATTCAGTTAATTTATTTTCTGATAATACGAAAAATTTTAGTGAATGTATTTGTAAATTATAAAAAAAAATTTTCTGAATAATACAAAAAAAATCTGCAAAAATGTTTTTCTGTTTCTACTAATACATTTGACTGAAAATATTTTGAGTTTCAGTTAACTTTTTTCTCTAATGCCATAATAAGTTAACTAAAAATAAAATTTTTTTTTTCCAGTCAAATTTTTACAAAATTGTTATCAGAGTCTGCAAATTTCTTTGTAGGTCCGCATTCACACAAAATACTTACTGATTCAATGAATTTGGTAACTGAAAACGAAATTTGGTTTTTTCTGTGCAGTTAAATTGGGGAATGCGGTCGGTGTTCACTTTAACTTTTTTTTTTAGAAAAAAATACATTCAATTTAAAATATGGCAAAGTATGAGATAAATTAAGCTATTGTTCCACGTGAAAATATAAGTTGAAAATTTCCTTAAAATAATTGAAATTTTGCCCATTTGTACTTTTAGATATGTATGAAGATTACGGTTGTGCCATTAATTAAAAATCAGCTGATATTGACTTAAGCACTTTTTACTTTTTACCACAGATATAATAATAAAATAACTAATGAAAAACTATGCCGCATAGTCATAGTCATAAATAAAGTACACTTTAAGAATTTAAAACCAGTATTGCCATACAAAATACTGGTTTTAAATTTATAAAGTATACTTTGTTTTGACTATGACTATGCGCCTATATGTTTAGCTTTAAGTAATGCGCTAAAACATAAAATCGATATTGATGCGTAAATATCATATACGAAATTTGATTTCCGTCATACAAGAGTGTGTCTCAGATTCTGCACTGCCGATGTTATTTTGTTTTTGTTTGTTTTTTGCAAATCATGCTATAATCTCAGCTGCTTAGAAAAGGATTTAGTTAATGTTGTTTAAAAAATACACAATAACAAAAAAAAAAATCTCTATAGAACAGACTTAAAATTTATTCATATCACAACTGTCAAATTAGCCAATCACGATGATGTATCACTTTCACACACACCACATTTGTCAAAAAAAAAAAAAAAATAAAGAAGATATTTTTTATAAAAGGGGAATAGAAATGTTACAAAAAAAAAGGAATTATAATAAAGCAAGGGTTGTTCAAGTTAACAGATCATTCTTTTTATCGTACGAGACCGAGTAACGGTTTGTAAATCAAATATTTGAAAAATTTAGATTGAATGAATTTTAAATGCATGTGGATATACATACATACATACATAGTGTGTTTGTGTGTGTGTGTGTGTGAGCTTAAAATATTCCCTGAAGGAAATGTCGATGGTGAAAATGTACTGAGTCGCTTTTGACTTTGTAACCAGTACTACTCTACAATTATTTCCCATACAATACTTTGTGCTATAGACATTTAGCATGTGCTTGTCATTGAAAATCTACTAGTAACACTAAAACAATTGACTAGGTAGTGAATTGATAGTTATTATGGCAACATAGAGACATACCAACCAGACATTTGCTGGTACATTTCTATACCTTACGTACATACAAATTTATGTATATTGACAAATAGTTGCAAAATCCACCAGAAATACACCACATCTGTTTTCTCTCTCTCTCTCTTTTATACTGACGAATAGAAGAGAAATTTTAGACAATGTAACTACTACTATAATTTTAATGTTGACATAGAGACAATTGACCCCAGTCTGACTGCTGGGTTGTTTTGTTTCTTCTTCTACGTATTTCTTAGTTTCCTCACCCAGTTGGCCATGTCTTTCAGACATCTTGCAAGAAGGATGCACAATGTTAAAGCGTGGAGGACCTGTGGGCGACAGCTCAAGCAGATCATTGAAAATTTTTTCGAGCAAATGGTCGCTTAGTTTACACATGACAATAAAAGCGACAATTTTTCTAATATATTTCTTGGCTCTGTATAACTGACAATTTTTATAAAATTTTTATGAATAAAACTATGTATGTATATACAATTTTAAATTGAACGTTGCAAGATTAGGTTGCGGATAATAGCCACCAACTAGTTTGATACATGATCTGTTGAAGAGTTTTTAACCGACTTCAAAAAAGGAGGAAGTTAACAATTCGTCTAAATTTTTTTGATATTGCTTTAAGCTCGGTACATTTTATACCGATTGTAAAAATTTTTTTTCGTCTGAGAGGGTATAGCTTCCCATTGGTCCCGTTGTAAAAAAGTAGGTGGGGACAAGCCCACATTTTCTTATATATAATTTTATAATAATCTACTTCCCTTTTTGCTGCGAATCCTCTAAAACAATTACACAATTTGAAAGTTTAATAAATGGGCAGGGTTACGCCCATTAAAATTTCTTATGTTATTTTCCGCTGTTCTATTTAACCGATTTTTGCGAAACTTGCCACACACCTTCAGCTCTGAAAATAGACACAATCCTCCATTTAAAAAAATGGGTGGAGTCACGCCCAATAAAATTAATATTTTTTATATAAGTGGTTCTACTTTACCGATTTCTTCAAGAGCTTTGAAAAATACACAATCTCGCACTTAAAAATTTAATTTTATATATTACGTGCTTCTTCTTATCTTCTTCTATATATCAGATCTTTGCATTGAAGTCGGTTTTTTTTTGCAGAAAGAATTATTCTTTTACCGAGGATTTCTGTTAGATTGTCTGAAAAGAACACGCCATTTGTCATAAGAAATGACAAATGGCGGCAAAGTGGCGACAAGTTGGCCAATTGGGCAGCATTACTGTATAATAGTATTTCATACCCAGCTGTTAATAAGTGAATGGAATGAAAAACAAAAATATTTTTATTTCAGTTATAGTTTTTATTTTAAATTAGAAATAATAAAAATTCAAACAATTATTTGTTATGTGAAAATTCAATACAATTTATTTATTTTAAAACGATTGAAATTTTTTAAATTTATACATACATTGCTCAAATCCATTTTTTAGAGTATTAAATCAATTTACAATATTCGAAATACAATTTTGTTTGTATTTTTAAAACAAAAGAAAATTTTATGAATTTAAATATCCAAAATTTGAATAAAATTCATTTCAATATTATTTGACTACAAAAAAATCAAATAGTTTTTCTCAGAATTTAATTTAAAAAAAAAAACAATAAATTAATTAAATCAGGCTATTTTTTCTTGAATAGAAACAAACTATTTCTGAAAAATAAAAATAAATATTTTTTAGACTTAAAAATATAAGTATAACAACCATTTGTGATATACATATTTAGTTCAGAGAGTTCTATAGTTGAACTTTTTTTTAAAACGGACTCATGGTATCACCAATGAAAAAGAGCACTTTTTGTGCGAACGCGTTTTTCTTATCTCTTTTCTTACTACTGAGCCTCTGGTATTCATTATATTTTTTACTATGAAATTTCTTTAGGTGTACAATAAAATTTGAATTTCATTTAGAGCTAGCACATAATGATTTCGCGCAAGTTTTGCAAAAACCCAATACCTTGTTATTTTTATTGAGCTAAATATTTTGTTATATGAAAATAACGTTAAAAGTAGACAAAACACGGATCATTGAGGGAATAGATCATTGAGACAATAGGTGGATTCCTCTAGAGGTCTTCGCAGGAAAAATCTCATTGCTAGAAATCATTTTCAATCATTTTCAATAATAAAAGAATTTTTTTTTATTTGTTACGTTTTTACAATTTAAAACTATTTGAAACTATTTTTTATGATTTTGAAATAATCAAAAAAGTTTTTGTTGGATAATATAAATTTGATAATATAAAATTATTTGAATTTCAAAAACTCAAATGAAATAAAATAAAATTTTATTCAAACTATAGAAATATAATTTAAAAAAATTTCAGTCGCTGAATTTAAATAAAGCATTAATTTTTTATATTTTTATTTGAATTTCTGAAGACATGATTTTTTTAAATTTTCTGACAAAAAAATAAATTTACATTTGAAAAATATTATTTCAAATCAATAACAACAAATTTTAATTAATTTCATGAGAAATGTCAATGATTTCAAGGAAATTATATTTCTTAAACAGAAATAAAATTTAAAATTAATTTAATTTTATGAAAAAATTCAAATAAAAAAAAAATCACACTGGACAGCTATGATTTCATAGTACTAATGTTACAACAAAGCTCAAATTATGAAATCGGTACCGAAAATAGAAATGAGTGGTTGGCAAAAAAAAAGATTACTTTTGTGTGAAGAAATGCGTAATGATTTCACAATATGCCGTATAAGTGTTTTGACAATGTATACTAATACGTAAATTGTCTTAAAAATTATCTTCCATCACAGTGCAGACAATAGCATAAAAGTTGCGTAAAACATCTTAAGCTATGTACAGACGATTGTCAGATCTTACAATATTGTCAGATCTGGCAATGTGCTGACAGTGTACTGGCAATCGAAAATTGCCAGCACAATATTTCTTGTCAGTTCACACGGTTGTCAGAAACTTTTACAATTTATTGCCAGACGGTTGTATGACAATAAAATCATCTGACAAAATCGTCAGTAGAAAAATTGTCAGTTCACACGGTTGTCATATGCACAAATTGTTAGATCTGTTGTTATGCGATGCCAGACTTAAAATCATTTGTTAGAAATTGTTAAATATTTATCGTTTGTGTTTGTGTTAAATGTTAAAATTTAAAGTATAAATTATTATGTACCATAAAGAAGCAATTGCAATGATTTTTTCTGCATATATTTTATTATCAATTTTTTCTTTAAAATCAAGCGTGTGCAGTGTTGCCCATAGAAAGAATTGTCTTACAATGACGCCATTGTCAGATGCATAAACTTCGCACATCTGACAATATTAAAATGTATGACAAATATCTGGCAATAATTTTACACTGTGTTCACATGATTGTAAGATGTCTGACAATTTTTTGTCAGCTGCTAGTCTTGCAATGGACTGACAATGCTTTTTCTGGCAACGACGTCTGACAAAAATTGTCAGTTCACACGGTTGTAAGAAATTTTAAGCACATTTTACTGGCAATATTGTAAGATCTGACAACCGTCTGTATATAGCTTTAGGAAATTTTCAAGAAAATGGGTGGACTTTTCAGATTACATTCTTCCCAACAACCGGCAGACTGGTCTAATGGTAATCGTAGAATATTTAAGAAGAAGTGCTGAATCTGCTCAATTAAAAAGTATTGTTGAGCGTTCTGAAAAATTTTCGAAGATTCTCTGGTAAAGTTTAAATTTTTTTCTGCCTTGTGTTTATTGAATAAGTGGACACAACTTAACATAATGTTATGGCATTATAATTTAAATATGACTTCTGGCATGTGACCACCATGGCTGGCTTGGACGTAGTCTAATCTGGATGTCTAATTTTCACTGACTTTTCCCCCTTTACTCTTCAAAGGAGCATAGAGCCTCAAACTCGATTGTGGTTTGCTAGACCTCTAGATGGCGTGAGAACCTACATATGTATATGGTCAACGGCGGAAGGAAGGCTGATGAACCAGTCAGTACTATTGCTGGGTATGGGCATAGGAGCCTGTCTGGTAGACTATGTCACCTGATTAACGAAACCTAAAGAAATTAAGACGATTATGGCGTTCATAACATGAGCGAAGCTCGCGGAACGATGCCTAGACAGAACACATTTTTTCAATGCTTTGTCCATCCATTTTGATTTGACAAAATAGACGGAATGAATAGCAACCAATTTCACAGAAGTACTGCACAAATTTAGAAGTGCCTATTGGAAAACCATTTAAGAGGAACGGAGGGGAAATATGCTGTATGTTCAGACTCACTTTCCGCCCTACAATCTGTTCTTAACATATTCAACAATAACTTCTACGTTGCAAATATTCGAAATATTCTTATCAATAATGTCCCAAAAGTTATTCTTATATGGGTTCCAGGTCATTGCCAAATACTGGGTAACGAATTAGCAGACACAGCCGCCAAGGAGGCCTCTAAACGCCCTCTACTCTTAATAGAAAACCTTAATTCCAAGGATATTGACAAATTTATAGTGGACATATATACGGACCATTGTAAAAGTACAATCTTTGGCCAAACTTCTAGCTGGTATAAACAGATTAATAACTCACGCAAATCTATAGTAGATTTAAGTGGAAATATTCAACAAATTAATAAATAGATCAGACCAAATCAAATTAGTGAGACTACGTTTAGGTCATACACGACTTACACATGGGATATTATTTAATCCTAATTTTGCGCCTTTTTGCAACTGCAACATATTATTTCCGGCAACACCCCTACATTATCTTACAGAATGTCCCAAAACAAAAAACTACAGAATTGCATTATTCAAAAACTCCGATCCTTTACAACCTTTATCCAATCCCTCATCCTCTAATGTAAAATTAATTATGAATTTTTTGAAATACACTAATCTTTATAACGAAATATAAACAACTTTACTCAACACTTTAAATTCCAACTGTAACCCTGTTATTATTATTATTATTATATTATATTATTGTATACTCCAGGTAAACTTTGAGCTGAAGGCCTGTGATGCCATTGCCCATATTATTATTAGCTATAATTTTAATTATAAGTCTAATAAATGAATAAATAAATAAATAAATAATTTATTTTTATTTCGAATTTAACGCACAGCTGTTTCTACAATAAATATATGATTAAAAAATAAAATAGTATTATTATATTAAATAATACTGTGGTCGTATTTAACAATATTAATATAATATTAGAACATGGTATGGTGAGTCTCAATTATATTTTAGTCACATCTAACAATAGTGTTGTCATATTTACAATACTAAGATTATAATATAATTAACTCAGATAATATTATGATTAACTCAGATAATGTTATAATTAACTCAGATAATAATATTGTTTAAGTTTTTTTTTCTATTAACAATAATATGATTTAACTGCAACCATATAATTCAATCATAGTATGTTGCTGTTTGATTATGGTTACCTCAACCATATTTTTTCTTTGCGTGTTGTTTCGTATGTATGTATGTAAAAAAAATCCGCTTTAAAGTCTCTTCACTATAAAGGTTCCACGAGAACTGAACAAGTGATTGTCACTAAGATTTCACTGATGGCCTTAGAACCTATATATTGGTTGCATTCATAAGACGTAGCTGTTGAGCTCAGCAGTTGCGAAGCTGTTGAATATTTGCTACTGCCACCTAACAAAGCTGCGTTGCATTATAGTATAAAAGGCATAGCTCTATTCGATCAGCTGTTCACTCTCCACTATGCGTTTCTCAGACAAAAACTGAACGGTTGCGCAACATATATGTACGTCATCTGAATGCGCCCATTGAATAGTTTTTGTGGGACAATAAAGTGATATTAAAATCAAAGATTTACTAGCACATTTTAATTGCTGAAGTGTAAGTTTTGAATATTTTTTCACTAGATTATGAGTAGTCTAGAGCAAAAGCTCTAGAAAAACTTTGATTGAAATGATGACTTTAAGGCACTTAATCACATGCTTCCTTCAAGATTTTATATACATACAGTTTATAGTAAAATACATTTGAAAATACACATGTCCATTGCGCACTTATTTGGCAATAAAATTTTATTAAAAGTTGTGCCATTTGGCCAAGTTTAGTTGAATAGTTTAGAAAATAGAAAACCTATTTATACAAAAATAAATTTTCTATTGTATTGATACTGAAATAAAAAAATTTTTATGATCTATTAGATCATGTCTTTACACAACGAAAATAAACAAATGAAAAAAAAGTCATAAAAGAAAATCACTTTCCTTTCATTGTTTAACATGACGGCGATACAAAATGTTTGTACAAAATTATTTATTTGTTTATTTTAGTTGAAGAAAATGTTGTATTTTAGTGTGGCATACATGAAAAAAAAAAATTTATTATAAGAATACTACGTACTCTGGAAGAACGTGAATGTGAAAGATTTTGTAAGACGAGGGTAGTATGAAAATCGTTTTATATATGTATATGTATATATATTATATATCTAACCACTTTTGATGTTTTAGAGTTACACTACCCTTGTATTCCACACTTCTAGAAACAAGATCTACTCTCTGTATTGTAAGCTGTTCAATAACACTGTGTGTAATTTTTTAAGTCATGGTATTATAACCATATACAGTGGTACGTGATAAAAGACCAAAAAAAAAAAAAGATCCGTGTTTCCCAGTTTTGCCCCAAGTCATCTACTCTTTTTATGGGCCCCCAAAGATTTGGGGCTTCGGGGTAATTTTTGCATTTTCTCAGGCTCATATCTTGCAAACTGTTCGGAATTTTGATTTAGTCTCTGAGGCAAAGTTGTAGCTCTTGTCATAGAGAACAATAATTATGAACATATAAAATCAAAAAACTTTATCTTCAAGATCAAAATCGCAAAAAATGTTGAACAATTCGATTTTTTTTTACCTTTTTCCCCTGTTCAAGTCCATAGGTAGCAAACCGTTCAAAATTCAAGGAAACAATCACCTACAAGAATTTACCTAAAATCTTAGTAAACAACTTTCTAGAAGATATGAACTTCCTAGGAATGATTTTTAATACCGTTTAGGCAGCGCTTAGGCAGCCGCAAAAGTGAAAAATTTCCAAACAAATGAAATTAAAATAATTTCGGGAATTTTTCACTTTTGCGGTTACCTAAGCGCTACCTAAACGGTGTTAAGTTGTCAGTAAAATATCTTAACAATTTCTCACAACTGTGTGAAGTGATAGTTTATGTCAGACAACGTTTCCAGAAAATGTATTTTCGATACATTGCAAAACTAACAGGTGAGAACAAATTGCGAGACATCTGTTTGAACATATTTAGTTGCTATTGTGACGTTGTTGTCACGTTATTGCCAGATATTTTTAAGATATTTTATTATTGTCATTTTCAAAAATTCTTTCCATGGGGAACACTGCACATACTTATTTTGAAATAAAAAAGTACAAAAATATAAAAGAATATATGCATAAAAAATATGGTCCGTTTTAATTTATATTTTCACTTTTTACATTTATCCCAAGCTCTGACGATTGATTATTGGCAACTTCTATCAAATGCATTGAGTCTGGCAAAACATAAAAACAGTTTTAACACTTTTTATATATGGCAACGCTGTGAACTGAGAATATTTTGACTGACGATATTGCCAGATAAATTTATGGTTAAACAATCGGCTGGAAATAAGTTATACGATTTTCTGAAAAATTTTTTACAACCGTATGAACTGACACTCTACCTTAGGCTGAAAGTTTTAAATTGTCATTGCATTTTAAGCACATTGCCAGATCTGAAAATTGTCTGTAAATAGCTTAAGTCTTACCAAGCGATAGCGCTGTTCTCAAACAATCTTGTAGATTGTTTATGAATGTTTCACTTTCTTTATTCTGGGGGCAACTCACGGCTTATCTCCATTTAAACTGTATTGAAATATTTTTAAATTACGAGTCGCATCGGATGCCGCAATTTGCCCCCTGTATTTCATAGCTGTATTTTTATGCTGGCAACACCATAGTGTGGAGTCATTCTTGTTGTATTTCATTTTGTTCATTATTTTCAAATTTATATATTTATTTCGTAACAATGTAATTTAATTTAATACTGCTCATGAAAATTCTTCAGAAGTGGAAATTTTCTAAAGAATTTTCAAACCTCTCTATATATTTTTTGTTGCTTAGAACTAGTACTGCGGAGATTTCTCCTAATACTTAATGTTAACCACACGTTATGAATTTGGACAGAAAAAACTTGTTAAGATGTCTGAGGTAATTCCAATTCCTCCCTCGTATAAACTATATTGCATTACATTTACTATTATGCATAAGGATAAACATTCTCTCAAACATTTATCACCCACGATGGGTGGGCAATATTCATTCAAATGCAGTTAAACCTCCAGTCTTATTTCGTTTAAACTAAAAATTATCGAAACAACAATAAATTTTATAACAAAAAAAAAATTCATTAAGAGCTGCATTTAAATTAAATGCCATAAACAATTTTTACTACAAAGACTGTTTCCATTTCTTTTCTTCCATGAAAATGTTTTTCATTTCAAAATATTTCATCATTTTATTATCCTGTTTCTTTATTTCTGTTTGTGTGTGTTCCAACAATCATGCAACGACGAATTGTTTAAATTTGTCGCGTCCGATTGTAAAACTGAGGATTAGTTTTTTTTTTTTTAGATTTGTTACACGATTCAGACAGATATACTCGAACATAATTTATCAGCGAGGGTGATGTGCCTTTGCATTAAAATGTTTGTCGATGTTGATGCCTCCCTCACAACCTCACAACATTTGTTGTCGCAACCGCAAAGTTGAAGAAATATAAATGCAACAAGTTTATGTTGTTTTGCTTTCCCTGGTCGTAAAAGTATGTGAGGTCGGCCTATTTTATTAAACAAAATTAATTCATTAATTGAATAGATATTTTGAAACTTTGATTTGAGACCAAAAAGCAACATTCAGTCATAGTTTTATTAAAATATTTTTAATTTGATTTTTATTATGATTTTTTTATTAGGAATTTTCATATAAAATATGGCTCATACAAACTTACACGCATGTACACATAATCTCCATATATATGCACGCCTTGGACCAAATTAAATTTTTTGTTTATTTTTCAAATTTATTTCAAAATATTCACTTTCTTTATTTTGTATTTTATGCTGCTGGTAATTGTTTTATATTGTGTGTTTATTTTAATATTTTGAAGAAAAAAAGTTGTGGTCAAAGTGTTTTATTATGTGTTAAGATATTTAGAAATTGTTTACTTCATTACAAGCGCCTAGACCTCATTTGATGTGGATGATGTCAGAAAATATTGAATATATTATTTTGCTAGTAAAAACTTAATTTTATAAAAGGTGCTTTTTCTTAAAAGTATCTTGCGTAAAAAGTGTCTCTTGTAAAAAAGTAACTTTTGTAATAAGTACCTTGTGACAAAGTGCCTCTTGTACAAAGTACCTTTTGTGTAAAACAGCTTTTGTAAAAAAGTACCTTTTGTAAAAAGTACATATTGCAAAAAGGACATTTTGTAAAAAAAAACCTTTAGTAAGAAGTACGTTTTATAAAAAGTACCTTTTCTAAAGAGTACCTTTTGTAAAAAATACCTTTTGTCAAAAGTGCCTCTTGTAAAAGGTACATTTTGTAAAAGGTAACTTTTGTAAAAGAGTTACTTTTGTAAAAAGTACATATTGCAAAAAGGACCTTTTGTAAAAAGTACCATTGGTAAGAAGTACGTTTTATAAAAAGTACCTTTTGTAAAAAGTAGCTTTTGTAAAAAGTACCTTTTGTCAAAAGTGCGTCTTGTAAAATGTAACTTTTATAAAAAACTAGCTTTTGTATAAAGTACGTCTTGTAAAAAGTACCTTTTATAAAAATCAGCTTTTGCAAAAGGTATCTTGCGTAGAAAGTAACTTTTGTGAAAAGTAGCTTTTGTTAAATATGCATTTTGTAAAAAGTAACTTTTGAAAAAAGTACTTACTGGAGAACGCACCTTTTGTAAAAAGTGCTTCTTGTAGAAAGTACGTTTTGTAAAAAATATTTTTTCTAAAAAGTACCTTTTGTAAACAGTACGTTTTGCAAAAAGTACCTTTTGTAAAAAGTACCTTTTGTAAAAAGTAGTTTGTGTAAAAAGTACCTTTTGTCAAAGTACCCTTTGTAAAAAGTACCTTTTGTCAAAAGTGCCTCTTGTAAAAGGCACATTTTGTAAAAGGTACCTTTTGTAAAAAAGAAGCTTTTGTATAAAGCACATCTTGTAAAAAGTACCTTTTGTAAAAATCAGCTTTTGCAAAAGGTATCTTGCGTAGAAAGTACCTTTTTTTATAAAAAGCACCTTTTGTAAATAGCAGCTTTTGTGAAGAGTACCCTTTGTAAAAAGTGCCTTTTGTGAAAAGTACCCGTTGTAAAAAGTACCTTTTGTCAAAAGTAGTTTGTGTAAAAAGTACCTTTTGTAAAAGTACCCTTTGTGAAGTACTTTTTGTGAAAGGACCATTTGTAGAAAGTACTTTTTTGTGAAAATTACGCTTTTTAATAGGTACCTTTTGTAATAGCACCCTTATGTATAAAGTATTTTTTGTCAAAAGTAGCTTTTGTGCCATTTGTAAAAAGTACCCTTTTTTAAAAAGTACATTTTATTAAAATTTGTATTTGAAAAAGATACTTTTAGTAAAAAGTACGTGTTATAAAAAAAGTTTCTTTTGAAAAAGGTACATTTTGTAAAAAGTAAAATTTTTAAAAGCAGGTATTGATAAAAGTACTTTTTGTAAAAGGTATTTGTTGTAAAAGGTACCTTGTGTAAAAGGTGCCATTTGTAAAACGTGCCATTTGTAAAGAACCTTTTGAAAAAAGTACCTTTTCTAAAATTATCCTTAGCAATTATAAAATTAAATAAAAAATTATTACAAACACGATACCCCTGTATTAGCTTTATTTCCATGATTTTGTATGTGGACCAGCAGCACAGACTAGAGATATCTGCTGTCATTATTTTTCCACAATGTTACACTTTTCTTCGACAAAATAGCTACGCTAAATAAAAATAGCTTTGTTGCCATAAAAACCGAAATTGGAAATGCCCTCATGACAAACACTATAAAGGAAATTGATACACATCAAAAATGTTTTGAAAGCATTACATATGTCTGTGGCAATATGGAATAGTAGCTTAAGCCGGCTTAATGAAATTTAGATTTATTATGCTGTATTAGGATCCAGTTGAATTTTACAGTTATTAAAATAATACCTATAGGTCCTTTCTTTTCTTATAAGAAAAAAAAAGGATCTCAGGAATATAGAGTCATGAGTGAGAGCCTATTTATCTCTTAGCGGTAGCGTCAAAACTTTTGAAAAAAACCGCTTTGCCGACTAAGCTATTATTCCATATTTCCACAGATACATTTCACTTTTAAATTTCCTAAGCCGAAGAATATTTTAGTAAATTAATCGAAAACTAAAAATGTAACCTGCAGTTCTTTTGCAGTTTTTCATTTTTTTTTTAATCAGTTACTACAAATTCAAAGCCTTTAAAACTTTTCATGACTTAACAAACTTGAAAGCCATACCCCATGCCACACTTCCAGCAGGTATCACAGTGGGCAATCTACCGCACTTGAACACGAAAAATACAATTAACAAACATTTGCGGGGAAAAAAATTAAAAAAAAACAAATAATATCCAAGTTAATGGACACATAACAATAACTTAATTTACTTTTCTGTGGTTTTGTTTGGGCTGCTACAAATTTTTTGCATCTGTTAAAATTATGTACGAGTTTTGCACCCAATGAATAAAAAAAACTAAGCAAGCAAGCGGAGGCTGTAGAAAAAAGTCTTAACCTGGTGGCATGTCAACAATATTTGAAAGGACATAGACGATACATTTAAAAGTACATGAATTAGTTTCTGATTACTAGTAAAGAAAAAAACGGGATTTTGAGTTTTTAAACCAGGCGATAGTGAATGCAGCAAGAGCGCTACGAAAAAAAAATTAGTATATTTTTATGCCGACTACAACAACTAATATTGAAATTTAAAAAAAATCAAAATAAAAATGTAATTTTGACAACCGTAAGAGGCAAACTCTTGAAATTTTCAAAAACGCTACAACAAAAAAAAAAAAAAAAATCGCCAAATAAAAAAATCGTCAAATAAAAAAAATCGCCAAAACGAAAAAAAACGCCAAAAAGTAAAAAATCGCTAAAACTAAAAAATTGCTAAAAACAGAAAAAAAATTTTTAAAAACGAAAAAAGTGCCAAAAACTAAAAAATCGCCAAAAAGTGTTAATTCCTAGCACTAGCTTAAATCCCAGCAGGAAGAAGCCTGCTGGGATACGCCCCTAACAAACGGGGCATATCCAACATTTTTATAAAACCGATTTTCACTACTCTGAATTAAAGATAAAGAACTGCTGTGTTATTTTACTTGAGGCGTTTTCAACAAACAAATGAAGGTACTTGTTACCTTAATAAACAACGAACTGCGAAAAATGCTGACAGCTAACCAGTAGCCACTTAATATTAGCAGAAACCCATTTAAGACTACGAAATGGGTGAAGGAGTAGGGAGAACCCACTTTAGTGATTTGACAAAAAAATATGTTTGCAATAGGATTTGATACATTTGCTATAGATTAAGCAACAGCTACAGCTTACAAACAAGCTTTTTGTTCCCTTTCAGTTCAAGTAGCCGACTCAAAATGCTTAAGGTTTTTTTTCTTCTAAATATTATTTGACTTGTTTATTCTTTTTAAGCAAAAGCAAAAAAAGTAATTGGCATTACTTTGGCCGTGGGCGCCAATAATTCAAAAATATACAATTAGTGTTTTGTTTATTTTTTTTTTCTAATTCAGTAGTTGCTTCCACTCTTGCTGTGAATTTATTTACGCTTAATTCAGCTGCACTGGCAAGTTTGCTAGATTTTTTTCTTTCTTCGTGGCTATTAGACAACTTTGTATTTATGTAAATGCAGCAGTCCTGGCTGAAATTGTTGAATTAATTTGGGTTTCGTTTAGTTAAATTAATTAATTGGACATTGACTTAGCTTAGGCGTAGTTGAGCTTTATTCGAAAATTACACAAAATAATTACAGTATGAGCTGGATTTGCACAGTGAACAGAAATATAAAGAAAATTCTTCACTAATGATTTTTTTTCAATTTAGAATTTAATTGATGCAATTAAATTTTTAATTGTATTAATTAATTTGAGCGGAAAAACTTAAATAATATTATCAAATTGTTTATAGATACAAATTTAATTAATTTTTTAATTGACATTACAAATATATTAATTGATATTACAAAATTATTCATATTACTTTTTTGTGTGAGTTTAAGCATGTGAGTTTAAAATCTGAATATCCCATAAAACAGAATGAGCTGGACAGAAATTAAAAAAAAATTCTTCAACCAAAAATTTTTTCAACTAAGAATTTAATTGAGTCAATTAAATTTTTAATTGTATTAATTAATTTGAGGCCCTATGCTCCTTATAGGAACGACGGGAACGTATATATATATATATATATATATATATATATATATATATATATATATATATATATATATATATATATATAGCGGAAAAACTTAAATAATATTATCAAGCTTAAAAGTTTAAATAATTTTTTGATTGATAATAAAAATAGTTTAATTGATATTACAAAATTATTCACATTCCTTTTTTGTGTGAGTAATTTCGGGTTTAAGCGAAAAAAATCTGAATATCTCATAATTGGCAATTGTTGATTGTTCGTAGGATTGCTAGGCGCACGTTAGTGGCTTGGCCAAACTCCTTCCTATTAACACATACCTTTATTCACCTTAGTTCAGCGATCCCCACACATACACGTTCACACTTATGTTTGTGTTGGTGCTTCGTTTTTGATCGTAATATCTTTTCCTCTTCTTATAGCAGGGCTGCCACGATATATTTGATAAATATATGTAAAACTCTAATTTGAGTCAATT
The DNA here is from genome assembly GCA_949987645.1 of Tachina grossa. Taxonomy (NCBI): domain Eukaryota; kingdom Metazoa; phylum Arthropoda; class Insecta; order Diptera; family Tachinidae; genus Tachina; species Tachina grossa. The sequence continues at coordinate 37,651,322 of OX465275.1, forward strand.
TCTTGTGTTCAAAAAGAGATTAATGCACAATTTGATGTATTTTAAATAGTATATAATAGCTTTGTTTCAGATATGATTATTCAAGCTCTAAAAAGTAGAAAAACTTGAAACTAAACTAATTTAAAAATAATGCATTGTTGTCTAGTAAAATGCGACTACATAACCAGGACACATATGAATAATCTGAAATTAAAGTGGCAACCCTGATTGTAGTAACAATTGAGTACACATCAGTGATGCCGACTTTTGAGACTCAAAACGCGTAAAAATTTTTGAAAAAAGGGCTAGAAAGGGCTAGATTGAAAAAATATTCAAAAATAAAAAAAAAATAGGAGCTAGTATTAAAATGTTTCTGTTGCAAATAAAAACATCAAATCAATTTTTGTAAAGTAATTTATTAGAATATAAATAACTATCATGAGATCAACACATACTCGTACATAGCTTTAGAGCTTCAGTATTGTACATATTTCATTTACATTTCATATTACATTTCAATAAGGTATGTACATACGTAGATTAAATAGTTAGCATATACATACATATATAATAGAAATATGTATACATAAGTAGATACATTTAAAATTGTCCATTATTATGTTCCAAAAACATACATTATCTGTTTTAGGCTGTACTGCATAACTTTCAAGGCATAAAAAATTTGGAAGAAATAAAATATTACTCTATATTATTATTCTTTTTTAAATTGATAAAGCAATATCGACTTTTTACTCATTTTATTTTGCTAGATTAAAGGAAGAAAAAAATCACAAAAGTTTAAATGTAGCCAAATCGAGCAAAAACTAAATAGGGGCTAAAAGGGGTTGAAAGACTATTGTAAAAAGTGCTAGGTTTGCGCCTTTTTTAGTTTGGGCCTAAAATTTTTTTTTCGCGTTTTGACTGACTGAAAACTGGCTAAATCTAGCCCTAAAAGGGCTAAGTTGGCATCACTGGTACACATTAAATAAAAATACAAATTATCTCTTATTGCTCTCTTCATTATTGTGAGAGCACTCGCACGCGTGCGCGGGTTTGCAGATCGCTGCCTTAGTTGTAAAATAATGAAAATGGTAAAAAAAGATGGGAGAGGTGTCCCACCAAAAATGATCGGAAATAGTTCTAAAGGTTTACATACCAATCACTACAATTACTGAATTTAATATTCTTACCCCTAGTTTTTAACTTAAAAATTAAGTACGTAATTAGCTAATTTTTATTTAAAATTAAGTTGTAATTAAATACGATTTCATTTTTTCAGTGGTTAATTAAAGTTCTTATTAAATTACGTTGAAAGTACGGTAGCACTGCAAAATTTCCCAGTATTATGGAAGGCTTTTCAAGCAACAGCTGTTTAACATAAATAAGAAAGGTGGGTTATCAAAGTGGAGATAATTAAAATTGCATAAAAACACATTTTATGAAACCAAAGGAACATCAGAGTGCATTTTTCTATTTATTTATTCCATGATATGAAACTATGAATTGTATTTATTATATATTTATGAAAATTAAACGAAATTCTTTCTAGTACGACCACATGATGTTTTTAACTAGAGATGTGCAAATGTTGTGATTTTATCGTGTCAAGCGAGAGTCACGCGTGAATCTCGTGATTCGTGATCAAATATTATAACTAATCACGGGTGAGTGCGTGAGCGTGATTGAAAAAAATTTACTCGTGCGTGATGGTGCGTGAGTTTTTTTTATTAATCACGCACGAATTCTCACGCTCTCACGAGATAACATTCCTGCATAGGTACATACATATGTAACTGTATTCCATCATTTGAAATAAATTATTTTATAATAATAAGTGCATATATGTATAGTAATATGTATGGTAGTATGATGAATATCCCCAAATAAAATGTTTCGACTTTTTCTGAAGTCAGACTTGTCGTACCGAATTCGTTAAGATATTACGGTAGTTTCTCTGAACAATTTTTTTTTTAAACATTAAGGGTCGTATTCAAAAAAACTTAACAAAGCTTGAAAACCAATGTTAAGTAAAGTTGTATTCAAAAAAAATCATTATATCAAAATTCTAAAATAGGCACCTAAGTACGTTTGTTAAGGCTACTTTAAGTTGATATTTCCAAAATGTGTATTTTGTACCTCAAATATTTTTATTAATATAGCACATACTGATTCATGTTACATCTGAAAATGAAGCTTTTAGCTTCAATTTATTATTTCTCTCATGTAATGGAAAATATCACTAAATTATCCAACTGATTCGAAATACATAGCAAAATCCATAAAAAAATATTAAAATAAATACAATTATACAAAAATTTTTAGTGATGTACATTCAAAAAAAACGAATCGAAAAAAGCTGGATATTCAAATACTCATTTCGTTCGAATAAAATAAATTGTGATAATTTTTTATGTTCATCATATTTTTTTTTTACTTTTACTTCATAAAAATATTTATCTCTTTTGCTTCCATGTCAGAAGCTTATATTTTATAAATTAGGTTGCTTAACTTCAAGATAATAAAAATGTATTTAATAAAATAAAAAATTAGTTGAATACTCGAATGAAATTGTATTCGATGTTGTTGATGTGGCTGAGTGGTAGCAGAGGTCGTAGGTTCGATTCCCACCATAGACCCTGGGTGTTTTTCGCAGACAAGCTAATCGCTTTGCGAGTTGTGGTTGTGTTTGTTAAAAAAAAACATGGTTGTTGAACATGATGGTGAAGTCGTGTCAACCATTTCATACAAAAATTGTTACGATTTCGGTAATATTTCGGTGCCGAAATCGGAAGATTTTGTCGACCAATCGCTACGAATTCGGTACATACACCTTTGTAAGTATGTATGTATGTTTCTTAGATACCCTGTAGGAAGTATCAATTGAGAAACACTACTGATTCAACAGTGCCTTTGTCAACAATACTACTGACGAATTGCACCGCAGAAAATGTTTTTTGCTTTAGGGGCCGTCCATATATTACGTAACGCTGTAGGGGGGAGGGGTGGGGTTCGAGTTTTGTTATGATTTGTTTAGAAGGGGGGGGGTGGGGGTGGGGGAGTCTTTGAAAATGTTACTTAACAGAAACATTTTAGTAATTTGTATGTTTTCTCATTTAATATGCTTTTCTCATTTATTTCATTATCATTTATTTAATTGATCATACGTCTTACCTTCACATTTATATTATGTATGTATACATACATACATACATGTGCGGAATGTCAATTTTTCATATACTAGAATTCGAATTCGAATATTTAAGATGATATCCGCGAATACGAATATTTAAAACGATATTAAATGAACTTTGCTTTATTTTAATTTATATTGTAAATTTTACAAAAACACGAGCATACATATGTATATACATAGATATTTACATATGTGACAGCGCATAGAGAAAGGGAGCTAAGGGTAAAAAAAATCAATTTTCATTTTTTTTTTTTTTTTTGATGTGAACAACATCTGAGCATCGAATGAGACCGATCCCATGCTCCAAAAGTGTTCCCTCCCAGAGATATGCGCGTTTTATGAAATTGAAGATACACCAAAGATACAAGTATTTAAATCTTTAAAATGGCTCTCCTGAACAAAACCGGTTTTTACCCTTAGGTCTCTTTCTATTTTGCGCGCCAAAAAACCCAAAAAACATAAAAATTATATTATACATATACTTTTTCGTGAGCGTGCGTGATCGTGATAAGTTGTAAACTACTCGTGCGCGATTAAAAATATTTTATTCGTGAGCGTGCGTGATCGTGAAAATGTTCAAAATCATTCGTGCGTGAAAGTGCGTGAGTAAAATATATTTCTGCGTGAGCGTGCGTGTCGTGAGTCAGAAAACACTCACGTGCACATCTCTATTTTTAACCCAACCACATGATGGTCATGTGTATGTTTTCAATAAACACACACACGCATAAAAACATATGGTAGGCTCATAAAACTTAAGTAGTATTTAATTACACAAGGTTGGGCATTTAATTATTATTTAAATATGCACTGGAAAACACAATTTCGTATTTAATTAGAACTTAAAAATAATTACATTTTGATTACCAACTGAAAAAATAAGCATTAGACTGTTAATTTTATTATAAATTGTCCGTCATATGACGGAAGTATTTATTCAGTAACTACTTTTTCTGTATTTTCACCGTGGTTTCCGGTTTTAAACTATTAAAACCGGTCGGTTACAGTTCGGTTTCGGTTTTAAAAATATGCATGTATATAAATAGGTATGTATGCTGGAAAGATAAATGATGATTTAAAAATAATAACCCCTATCGTGAAAAACAAGTGGAATTTTTCATCACGTGAAACTTTCATTCCGCTCGAAGGGAAAAATGCTATCTTGAATATCGCGTGAAACTTTTTCCCCGCTATCGTCCACGGGAATGTAAAAAAGGAAAAAGCTTTTGTAAAGCCAAAAAATTAATTGAAAAGCGTAAAAATTTAAATTTAATAAAAAAATCACACACATTTTAGGTTATAAATGAAATTTATTTAACTTTAAAGTGGAGGAAAGAATTGTTATAATGTTCTTAAAATTTTAAAATTTTCTTACCTTTCATTGTTACAGAATGCTTAGTAATGTATAAAAGTCTTCAATATAAAGTACATTTACTGTATTTTTAAACAATATAATAATGTTAAAGAAAAACTTAAAAATCGACGCTTTTATTGTCGGTTTCGGTTTCGATTTTTATGGATTAAAAACCGCGGTTTCAGTTTCGGTTAAAACTGTACGGCAATCCCTAGTTATATGTGTATGTTTTTACTTTTCAGGAATCAATTAATTAATTAATAACCTATATCACTTATGCCAACTTGGAGATCCTTTGTAGTTTTTGCAATTTTTTTTTTGGGAAAATAAAATCAATGCTATGAAGTGTTATATTTTCATTTATAAAAATATATTGATTTAAACCAAATTTAGGAAAAGAAAGAAAAAAGAACATAACAAAAATCATGAAATTAAGTTCGAATTCACTGAATGTGAATCAAAAAGAGAACTTCTTACAATCACAATCCTATGTAAAAATGCTAAGAAATTATCCAAATTTGCACTACTTTCGGATCACAAGTTCAGCATATTATTGATTTGCTTGCAAGCTATTTTTCGACTATCTTTATAATTAATTAGTACGCATGTTATGCCATTCCTGCTGCTTTTTGAAAATTGAAATCACATTTTTTGTTTGCTGCTTAAAATGGAATTGCTCAATTCAACAACAAACCTTGTTGCTTCGTTTAAAGCTGTGATTGACGAGACAATTTCAACTTGACACGATACAACAAGGCTTGTGAATTAGAGACCTGTGTAAACAGTCTTTAAATGTAAATAGGTCATGATTTTTAAATGTATTCATGTCGCATGTATTATACTAAACCAATAATAAATGCTGTCGTACTATAAGCGAAGCACGATGGATGTATTGGTGTACGTGTATATCAGTGTTAACAAGCGATGTCGCCAAGACGGCTTGTTTGTAACAAACACTCAAAAGAAGTACTGTTGATTAGTGTATGCTTGTTATTTTTCATATTGTGCGTTTGAGTGTGTGTGTAATATGTAGATGGTAAGCTATTATGTGATTAACCGCATACAACTAATGTTAATGCATGTGTGTTCCTTTGCATGTGCGCTTCCGTCACGAAGTGTTTTCTTCTTTACTCTTATAACTACAATACTCAAACAAATTTCTTGCAAACAGTGTTGTTAACGTTTGTTTTATAAGATTTCGCTATAGTAAAGCATTTGAAAAATCCCTCATGTCTTGAAAGTTCTTATACGATGTCTTATGCAGGACACTATTGTGTATTGAGCAAATGAATCTGATTTGGATTTTTGTGTTTTGTGAGAGGAAAAGTAAAATTAAACAAAAGAAATAAACGAAATAAATACAAAACGCTGAATTCAATAAATGAAATGGACCTATTGAAGCTGTTCAAATTCTTCGGTCAATAAAGTACTCATTGAGCCAGCCTTCTCCGTCGTTGCGTTAACCAGTTGAAAAAGTCGAAGTTTAACGTATAACGGATTCATTGTGCCCCGGCCTTAATACACAATTCTTTTGTAATTAATGAATAAAGCTTTTTTGAGCAACATTTTATCACTAGCGATATGTGCGTTTTTAGAATGAAACATATAAAAATTCAGTAAAGTGCGACTCTGACTCGCGCACGAAGGGTTCCGTACGAACACTAGATATGTAATTTAATAAAAACTTCATCCTATATAATATATATTTTTGGCATTTTTTTCGTTTTTGGGGTCTTTTCGGTTTTTTTTTGTTTTGGCGTTTTTTCCCTTTTTTCGGTTTTGGCGATTTTTGTAAGCTTTGGCTCTTTTTTTAGCTTTGACACTTTATTTTCTTGTTTTGGCGATTTTTTTCGGTTTTTGGCGTTTTTTCATTTTGGCGATTTTTTTTATTTTTGGCGATTTTTTTCAGTTATGCGATTTTTTTTTATTTAAACAATTTTTTTTAGTTTTGGCGACATTTTCGCGATTTGGCTATTTTTTCGATATTTGGCGTTTTTTTCATTTTGGCGTTTTTTTTCATTTTGGCGATTTTTTCGAATTTGGCGATTTATTTTAGTGTTTGAATTTTTTTTAATTTTGGCGATTTTTTTCGTTTTGGGGATTTTTTTTTAATTTTTGGCGATTTTTTTTTTTTTTTGGTTTGGCGATTTTATAATTTTCGGTTTTTTTAGTTTTACCGTTTTTGAAAATTTCAAGTGTTTGCCTCTTACGGTTTCCAAGATATAGCAAATTGTCAAAATTACATAGTCAAAATTGCATTAACTGATGGACCACCCTTTAATTTAAATTTTTTTAAATTTTAGTGTTAATTGTTGTAGTCTGTATAAAAATACACTAATTTTACAAATTTCAAGTTTCAATATACATATGTTCATACAATTGTATGTATATTACATGGGATTTTAACATTTTTCGTTGCTCGTTTTGGAACACCCTTTAGTTTTTAATTCTCATGTATTTGTTGTTGTAGCGGCCAAGGTTCTACATACTCTGTAAAATTTCAGGTCCGTAGCTCTTACGGTTCCTGAGAAAATACCGTGTGACGGACAGACGGAAAGACGGACAGCTTAGCGAAAACAATAGGGTTCCTTTTCACCTTTGATGTACGGAACCCTAAAAACCTATAATTGTGCAGAATAATAATAAAAAATGTCAATTTAACAATAAACAAACAAAAAAAAAATAGTTAATACATTTTTATATTGATACTGATAGCAATTGTGGAACATTGGAATATATAATTCAATATTTCTGTAGCAAAAAGGAAAAAGATTTTTTAGTTAATGGTACCTACGTAATTTGCACACTCGACAGTTCCCCTGGGCAAAATTTCAGTTCATTTGTGTGATTTTTCAGGAAGTTATAGCACTATGACTTGCGACTTATCTTTTTTGAACTTCTAATCTCATTTGCAATAATAGCTTAATTAAGGTTAAACTTTCGTATATTTGAACTTAAATGTATTACTTGATAGTGTGTAGAACGATGTTTTCTTAAAAAAATAAAGTTTTACAGAGAATTTTCCAATTTAACTGTAAAAGAAATAAATTTCTGAACATTGACTGTAACACTTAAAAGTACTTTACTGCAAAACTGTAAAATATGACTTAAGCACTTTTTCTTTTTTGCCACAGAAATATTGAAATCTTTATCTTTTCCGTTTTAAATCGATTTGTTTTTAAAATAGATTTCCATCACGTACCTACACTCTACAATATTAGGTTTGTTCATTTACTGAAAATTGTTACGAATTTGTAACAATTGTTACTGGAAAGTATTCATTAATTCAAAAACTTTGCAAGGAGAGAGCGTCAAAAGAGAGAAAAAAATTGAGAGACCAAAAAATTCCTAAAAATTATTGCTAGTAAAATATTTACGTGCTATAATTATCCAACACACCTGTTGTGTGTTTTGTTGTCAAATTAATTATTTCAAAAATATCTGAAAAAGGAAAACTGTAAAATTTGCATTTCTTTGTTAAAAAAAAACATGTAAACGTATGTAAAAAGAAAGAATGTTTTCTTAATTTATTGTGTTTCTTGCATTAAGTCACATAAATTAAATTTTAATGGCAAATAATTTTGTTTGTGAAATATATAATCAGAGATGGAAAGTTGCATTTTTGTGTTTTTTAATAGAATAAAATTAAAAAATTATGAAAAATGCATAAAAATAGTAAAAAATACATGAAACTGTCTAAATAATTTCATATTAAATGTCTATTTCTAACAAAAATTTCAATTTAAAATATTATCAAATAAAATACATCAGGAAAAGTACAATTGTGTCAAGAACATTTTCTTGCAAGTTCTTACACGTAAAGCGTTCATTTAATTTTTGATATTTAGGAGAGTAATTTTGTAAATTCCTGATTTTCTCGTTGCTAGTTTCTACTGGGAAAGTAAATGAACAGACCTATTAACTATATATTACCATTTATGATCTATATTTTTGTTGAAATATTCTTAATGTCTAAATTTATATCGATTTTGTTCTTATTTGTATAAAAAAACCAGCATTTGTCTTTTTTAACCTTCGACCAAAAAAGGGGTGTTATAAATTTGTAGTGTGTGGCTGTGTGTCGGTGTGTCTGTCCGCGTCCACGTGCAGACCAAACGGCTAAACCGATTTTGATTTAGTTTTTTCTTGATCGAGAGGGTTCTTAGCTATGTTTGAAAAAAATCGGCCCAGCCGGGGGTTTTTAAAATTTTTAATTTTTGTTATATACTAAAAAATTAAAATCTACTATTACGAGATATAGCCTTTTCACAATGAAAGTTAAACGTTAAAACCATAAACAGCTGATTTTGCATTCACACTGCAAGTTTGTTAAATTCAGGTTTTAACTCACAGACTGTCTAATAACTTTGCTCAAAAATAAAATAAATCTCCTGCAGAAATGCTTGTATGTGTTCTTGTATATTTTCTGTTTTGTGTGTTGTACACTTATTTGACAAACTGTACAACTGTTTTTGTTTGTATGAAAAACTCGGAAATATTACAATGCGTTATAAAATGGAAATTATTTTACATTTTGTAAATAAATATTTTACTGCCAGTTCATAGAAGCCATGTGAAAATTGAAAACAAAAACAAAGTACTCAAAATTTGTTTTTGTTTTCATTATAAATAGACAGCCGAGAATTTTCATATGGCTTATATAAACTGACAGTTAAAATAATGGAACTAGGAATATAAAGTGAAGAAGTGCTTGAAAATCAAGTTATTGTATATTAAAAATGCAGAAATACATCACGAAATAAAATTTTTTTATCGGCGGATCGATATCCATGTCCTCCATTTTCAATGAAAATATTTTCGTTGTTTTCCTTCCAAAAAAAACTCTTTTTTCCATAATGTTTTGATCATTGTTGCTGCTGCATCCATTTTTAGGTTGAAAATCTTTCAAGCGACATCTGTTGTTATTCACTGGCATAAACATTATCAGCTGCTTCCGGCTATTTTAACTTGGCAGCACTGAATTTATCACAGCGAACACAAGGTTGCATTTCATAAAACCAACTTAAATACAATTCAAAAATGGTTTTAAGTTGGTTTTAACAAAATCAATTTGTATGGCGAAAGCAGGTTTTAACAGTTGGTTTTAACGTTAAAACCAACTTTTATTAAAACCATGTCAGTGTGAAAACACTTTATGTAAATAGTGATAAGTGAATATTGTGAAACTGTAAAATTAAAAGAATCTATCAATTTATCCCGTATTGAAAATACAGGAAAGTATTTACTAGTGTTGTCATTCGAACAAAAATTATTCGAATATTCGAACAACTTTTTATCATATTTGTGCGAACGAACAAAAATTTTCAATTTAGAATAAAAAATTATTCGAATCATTTATGTCGAATATTCGAATATTCGAACAATTTCCTTAACTACTTGTATAAAAAGATTTTGTGGGTTATCTGGGGTTTTTGAATGATTTTTTCCAAAAAATTAATAACATATTAAAAATGTTTGTAAATGTGTGGAAATACCTATACTTTTTAACTAATTTCGTTTCAGTTTGTAACTTCCGACAAAAAAGGGGTGCTATATGTTTGTATGTAGTTTGTGTCTGTGTATGTATTTGTATGTACGAGTCGACGTACGATCAAACGGTTGGACCGATTTTGATTTAGTTTTCTTGTTTGAGGGTGGCATTCAGTGATGCCAACCTTTTTGGCTCTAAAGACACATCAACACTTAAAAAAAAGCACTTAAAAGCGTAATTTTTATATCTAAATAGCGTAAAAAGCACTTTCGTGAAAAAGGACTGAAAATCCATAACTCTAATAAATGTGAAGTTTAATAATGTTTAAAATTTTCTTAGCTATTCTCCATTTAATGAAATATATCAGACGAAAAATGTATGCTTTACACTAAAAAAATAAATACGCCGAGTAATTATTAAAATAATTTTAAGAAATACACAAATTTCTTAAAAGCACTAGTTAGTTAGTTATTTTGGCACTAACGCTCAAAATTTGGCGTTTTGAGTCTTCAAAAAGCACTAAAAATAGTGCCAAAAGAACCAAGTTGGCATCGCTGGTGGCATTGGCTGAAGAAGTTAGCACGTTGACTACAAAACCGAAGGTTTTAGGATCGAGCCCGCTATCTGACAGTCATTAAATAACACCACGCATTTTTCTGATGTGCATTACTGTCCCTTTCTATCAGTTGTTGTAGAAAAGTTCAAACGATGAAGGCATAGTCACCGGTCACTGAACTATACCGACTTCAAGAGATACTAATCCTAATGTAACACCAGAGCACGCCCCTTCGTTGTGTAAGAGAATCATCGGCGAAGTAAAATAACTACTAAACTGCTACTAAACACAGCTTCAAATAAATTAATACGACTCACTAACGCCAGAGGCGCTGCTACACTACATTATTAAAAAAAAACGTGTAAAAAGCAAAGCTGTAAAAAAATGAAGCATTCCTCTATCTATTCCTTCACCACCTATCTTCTCTGTTACTATCCCTTTGCTTATAATAGTAGTAGGCAATCATTGCCTGATTGTTACTTCTCTTTAATAATAAAATAAAAAATGACTTGTTCGAGAGTGTTCTTAGCTATGTTTAAAGAAAATCTGTTCAGCCGTTTAGGATATATCACATTTTTTAGATACATACATATATTCTGTTGATCTGCTTGTCTTTGACGCCGTAGCTCCCCAACGTCTTGACCGATTTTAATTTTGCTTTGTTTTCGTTTGAATGGTGACATGATCTTCTAATTTATACTTGAAGAAAACCGGTCTAGTCGATTGGAATTTATCATAATTTTTTTATTTAATCTTTTATTTTTTGCGATTCTGTTACTTCAATAGTATACAATTTTAAAGTTTTGTTATTAATATTCCTAAATTTGTTATTTAAATTATTTGTTTTTCTTGTATAATGAATTATTTTTCGTTTGTTAATAAAAAAATTAATCTAATACACATACGTGTCGTTTTTTGCAAACTTTTTTAAGATTATTCTAATATATTTTTTATTCTTTGTTCGTTCGAATATTCGAACAAAAGTTCAGAATTATTCGTCTGTTCGAACAAGAAAAAAATTATGAAATTTCATTCGAACAAACATAAAAGACGAATAATTAACAACACTAGTATTTACCAATTATAATAATTATAATATAATACGAGCAATAATAATGAAGTGTATTTGACGGAGTCACTGTAATAAACACCGTGTTTTTTAAAATAATTTGTGTTCCGGTATTCAGATGAGGTGTTTGGTGAATGTTTGCAATTTTATTGGAAAGGGCGTAAATGAAATTTACGAGTAATCATACCCATGATTAAATATATTTTATTCAAAATTAAAAATATTGTGCTCAAAAATCAACAATAGGTTTAAAAATATAGTTGTGTATTTGTCGAAAGTAGTCTGTAATTAAGTAGACCTAATTTTCAACAAAAATGGTTTAGAGTGTATATAATAAAATTAAATGACTTAGCATTTTTTCTACGATTATTATTTATGATCTACATATTTTGAACAAATATTATTGTAAATTTCTTTTTGCTATTTTTAGTTATCAATCGGAGCGCAACTACTTAAATATTCGCAGCAGCCTAACAACTTAAATTGATTAGATTGACCAGACAAATATCAAGTTTTTAATACTAATACTTTAATATGGCTGGGCGAGTATATTGTTTTTTTTTGGGAACAAAAGGAAAGTTTCATTCTTTTAATACTGCTTTTTTGCACGTTTTTTAATAATGCAGTCTTGCAGCGCCTCTGGTGTCAATGAGGCGTATTAAATTTTCAAAGCTGTGTTTAGTCTCCATTTTATTGGTTATTTTACTTCGCCGATGATTCTGCTACATAATACCGATGAAGAAGTCGATATAGTTGAGTGACCAGTGAATTTTCCTATAACAACTGATACAAATGGACACTAATGCACAACAGAAAAATGTGTGGTGTTGTTATTTAAATGACTGTCGGATGGAGACCTGCCTCGAACCCCAGACCACCGCTTTTATAGTTAACGTGCTAACTACTTCAGCCAACGCTGATTTGATTTTGTGTAAATTAAATTAAATACCAGATGAAAAATTTCAGAGCTTAAAAAGCATATAATTTTTTATGTGACAATATTGCGTTTAGAAATGTAACAGAAAATGGGAGTCAATAAGTGAGTTGTTTCTTGCAAATTCTTTTAATTAAATTAATTTCAAGAGAATAAAATGTCATGTATAAGAAACTATCAATAAGGAAATTCAGTAAAGTGCAACTTTGACTCACAAAAGAAGGGTTACGCATGGACTCTACATAAATTTTTTTGTAATACTATACTAACTTCAGCCTATTTAATCGAATATCTTACGTGAGGTAGACGTTTTAAAACCTTAATCGGTAAACTTTTTTTTTTGGATTTATAGCGATTTTTTTGGCGCTTGTAACGTTCCGTCACAAATGTTTCTATATTGTTTTTCCTACACTGTATACTTGTTTAGTTGATTTTACATTTTTTTTGTTATTGAAAACTGACCAACAGAAATAATACCAACAACTACATACATGTTTTAAAAATACACAACAAATACAACAACCACGCTCATGCAGTCAAGTAACTGCACATACATACTTACATAAACATACATATGTACGTGCATGCATGCTGTATAAAATACAATAAACACATGCAGACTTTTATAGATTTCAAACTAAAACGAACAAACCATACAAATGGGGAAATTAATTCTCAACAGGTTAAAATAATAATTACTATAAGATGTCAAGCTTAAGCCACAGGCAGAGAGGACGAGCTGGACGTCTCAGTACAGTAAGCAGGGGCACTACCTCTATATTACAAGAACGGATATCAGCTTAAAGGCTTGTGCTAATTTTTTGTGACCAGAAAGCTGCAAGATCTACCGCATCATCTTGAGCTTTCTAATAAATTAGTGTTGTAAAAAGCGGCTACTTTTGAATACTCAGTACTACTTGATACTTTTTCAATTGGGTACTCGATACTACTCAATACTTTATATATGTTTATATGTATATGGGAAGTTAAAAATTATTATTTATATTATTTTATTGATAATGCAATATGGAAAAACAGAGATTAAATACAAGTATATTTAAATTAATTTATAAAAAATGAAAATAACTAAGTTTGAAGATTAATTTTTGTACATAAAATTTTTTTAACGTACTCTCTTAATTAACACTTCTAGTGCATTAATCCCTTAAATTATCTTCAAAATATTTTTAATAAACATTTTTTACTCACAATTGATGTTATTACTTAGTCATTCATTGTTGAAATGTAGAAATAAAATTTTACCGACATTGAATGAATTTAAAATATTTTTCATGTTTGTGAGGACCTGACTTGTTGGTTATATTGTATCACGTGCCTTCCTTCCACTATTCTAAAGGGTCACTTTTTCTGACCAATAGTATTTGTTAATGACTGAAGTAGTTTAATAATGCATTTTGTAGTACTTTTTTTAGTGGCTGTTTGTTACACTAACTCCATGAGGTTCAGAGTCATATTTATTTGTATCAAGCTCACAGAGTTGTAAAATTCTGATGTATTTTAAAGAAAGACTTTCGCTTAAATACTACAAAATGCAACCCTGAAAATATTGAGTAGTTACTTTTGTGTATTGAGTACCGGGAAAAACTGCAGGTATTGAGTACTCAGTACTCAATACTTTTACAACACTATAATAAATTGTAGTTAGTATTTCAAGATCTACAGAATTCATCTTGAAATTGTTTTTAGTTTTGTTCAAGATCTACCGCATTCATCTTGAACTTCCCGTTTATATTCAAGATCCTCCGAATTCATCTTGAATTTCATTTGCTTGCTTTTATTTCAAGATCTACCGAATTCATCCTGAAATAATATTTTTGTTCAAGATCTACAGCATTCATCTTGAACTTCTCGTTTATACTCAAGATCAGTGTGCACACTTCTACCGATATTCGGTAGATTCTACCGAATATGTTTGTGAATTTAACAATCTACCAATTCTACCGAACAAGGCCTGAAATCTACTGAATATTGTTATTTAGTAATTTAAGTCGATATATGTATGTGTAAATTGCCTATTTTGCAACATGGCAGTGCGGCCGCAGAGCGGTAATTTTCTGTCATGAAAATCATTACAACAGAACAAAGAAATCGGTTAAAAACTGAAACTATAAGTAACCTAATATTTGTCAGAGAATTGTGCCTTGGGGATGAAATATTTACTCCTACCAATGATTTAATAATTTTTGCACAAAAGTTTAAATTCATAAATGGATCTTACATATAATATTTGTAGTTACAAATGTTTGTCAAATAAAAGTTATTTTAGTAGCTTTATAAAACCTATGTTCAAAAACTGAATTCCCGTTATTTATGTATATTATTTTATACATACATATATGCATAGCATATCTACATATATAAAGGGTAAGCGAAAATAACTGGGGATGACACTTTTTTTTTATTGGAAATGCTTTTTTTATTGGAAATGCTTCATTGTTTATGGCAGTTTAATTTCCAATCACATGTGAAGTTTTAAATGCGCTTTTGGAACCTGTTTAGTTTGATACTCCTTGCACTTACCCTCTATATATAAGTAGATATATTTTGTTATTTTTTATGTTTCATTGAATTGTTATTTTTTATGTTTCTTTGAATAAAAAAAATTTTCTACCGAATTTCATTCAAATCTACCGATTTTTTTTGTCGATTCTACCGAATTAAAAAAAAAATAAGTGTGCACACTGCTCAAGATCCTCCGAATTCATCTTGAGTTTCTTTCGCCGCTTTATTTTTCAAGATCCACCGAATTCATCTTGAAAAATCGCTTATATTCAAGATCCCCGTATTCATCTTGAACTCCTATTACGAGAGCCACCGAATTCCTCTCGCCCCCATGAAACTGGCATCAGAGCTCACCGGATATATCCTGGACATATTTTATTTCGAGAGCCACCGAATCCCTCATTTACTAAACAGCCTCAAGGCCCACCGAATACCGCAGATAATAAGTTGGTATTAATTAATTATAGCTGTCACCGCCTGTAATTCACTGACAATAAACCCTGTAGTTCTAAGATATCCTAGTAGCATAAGTTTCGTTAAATAAAGAGAGCTTTGTATATTTTCATAACACCCAAGAAAATTAATTTTTTATTTCAAAGTAAGTGGACCTTTGAGTTCGAACCTGGACAGACTGAGTCATACCCCAGCTGGAAAAGTAAACCACGTTACACGCTTTTCTTTGGTTTTTCGATTTATTTTAGTTTTAGAGGTTTGTTTTTTGTTTTGGCAATTTTTTCGGTTTCTGGTGATTTTTTAAGTCTTGGCGATTTATTTTAATTTGGCGCTTTTTCCGTTTTTTGCGTTTATTTTAAGTTCTGGCGTTTTTTTGCGCTTAGACGATTTTTCGATTTTCGGCGTTTTTATTTTTGTGTGCTAGCGATTTTGTTTTACAATTCGCGATTTTTTTATCTTTGAAGATTTTTTCTATTTTAACATTTTTTAGTTTTAGAGCTTTTGTAAACGAACTTTAGCCTATGCAATCGAATATACCTGTACCTGGATTAACTAACTTTTATTGCGATAATCGTATCGCTATAATAAATATAACGAAAATTTATTCAGTAACATATTTTAATGATATTCGCTGTCGGTTGGAGGAAAATAAAATAAAGTCACACACAAGCTCAAATTCATTGAGTTTTTCTTTGTCATTCTTTATGCTTTTCGCTTATTTTTACATTTTCTATACAGAGATATCACATAATATAGAATTAAATGGCGATTAAGATAATGTTGGAGACTATCGTAAAAAAGAAATTACGGAATCACATCATCGTTACCGCCAGCGAATAAATATGTCGATAAATATTACGATTTTTTTTGGCGCTTATTTTGGTTTTTTTGGATTTTTTTTTTGGTTTCTGGGGATTTATTTTATTTTTTTTTTGCAATTTTTTCTAGTTTTGGCGCTTTGACCGTCTTTAACGTTTATTAAATTCTAGCGTTTTTTTCGGTTTTCGGCGTTTTTATTTTTGTGTTAGCGATTTTTTAGTGTGTGCGGTTTTGTTTTTGTTTATGTCAATTTTTTTTGCTTTTTGGCAATTTTTTTTCCTCTTTGGTGACTTTTTAAATCTTGGCATTTTTTAGTTTTAGCATTTTTGAAAATTGCAAGAATTTGCCGTTTATTTTAAATTTAAATTTTGATTGTTATAGTCGGCGCGCCGCGTACCAAATTTCAAGTATCTATATATAATTTTCTGTATACATATTAAATTAGGATTTCGACATGTGTCGTTGCTCGCTTTAGAACACCCTATAATTTTAACTGCCATATATTGATGACATATGTATATTGTTGTAACGGCCAATGTTTTACATATTCTGTAAAAATTTCAGGCAAGTTCCTCTTATGAACGGAAATTGTAGCGGCATTCATTATTGTCCGAGTATTTCTTTTGTTTTACTATATAATTTAATTTATTTTGATTTTGGAAGGCCATTTTGTTAGATTATATCATGGTGTAATTATACAGGTGACTGCGTAAGGATTTCTTATACAAAAATACGGCAACCATAGCTGTGTAAAGAACCAAAGAATGTCAAAAGCACAAAAATAATTGTACTAAAACCAAAAAAAATCGAAGTTTTTGACATTTTCCAGCTACAAAGCACATAGAGCAAAAAATTATCAGCTAACGTAGCACTTCCACCTAGTTATATAATACACCTTGGATTATACATATTAGAAATTACAATTATTTTTTTTTTAATAAATTTATGTTTTAATTATAATAATTATTATCAATATATTTTTTATTTATAAATAAGATTTAAATCGAAATTTTAGCGGCATTCATTATTGCCCGAGTATTACTTTTGTTTTACGATTTAATCTGATTGTTTTAATTTAGAAATTTGGCATTTTGTTGTGACAATTGACAATAACATTTAACTAAATGTGTCCAATTGCAACAAAAATTTGCACTAAAAAGAAAATCCAAATTGGTTATATATATTAAACCGATAAAAGTTTGTTTATCTGAAATTCCAACAAAAATTCACTTTAATTGTAATCTTGACAAATCAACTTGTTCAGATTAACCTAGGAAATTTTATTCTGTTTTATGTCAATACACTTATCCCTCGATTTACACGATACTTTTTTTACACGATTTCACTTTTACACGATTATTTTGGTTTTCGTGTAAATTGGGAGATTTATGAAATACTTCGATTAACACGATTTTTTTGTGTTTTAAGTAAACGCTTCTGATATTTTTAATTTTGTTTTTGTTCTTATGTATAGCATTTATTTTGTTTAATGAATAAAGGTTTATTTTTATGTGTTTTGAGTAAACGCTTCTGATATTTTGAAAACTAAGTTGAAATACATATATAATTTCTTAATAAAATCAATTTTTTGCGCGATTCTGCTTTTATTTTCGATTTATACGATTTTTCATACAAAAATTTAAAATTTCGATTTACACGACTTTCTCTGGAACGTATCTATCGTGTAAATCGAGGTATAGGTGTATGTCAATATACATTAAGAGTGGACAAGGATCTATCCTGTTTCTTAAAAATTTCAACATTGAAATTAATTTGAATTTGAAATTTGTAGTTTCAAGAAGAATAAAAATTTATTTACAAACTATGAATTAATTCTTAAATAACAATTTACTTGTGAACAAATTACATTTGCATGTTTATTTATTTTTGTTCTCATACACGAGCATTTTTACGAATCCAGTCGCGCACATACGTAACTCTCGCGAAAACAGCAGGATAATTGGGTTCAGCACAGCCATGGCCCCAAGAAACAATGCCCACCAAAACTCCCGATTTGTGAACTAAAGGTCCGCCGGAATCACCTTGACAAGGACCTTTGCCACCTTCAATATAACCAGCGCATATCATGCGCTCCGTAACACCACCGTATTTTTCATATTTATCTGAACATTGTTTTTGATTAAAAATGCGAACATCAACTTGACGCAACCACGTCTTGGATTCAGATGAATTTTGCGTATTGCCCCAACCACTTGCAAGACACTTGTCGTCATCTGAGAATATATCATGAGCATGTGGCAATTTAATAGGTTTCTTAGTCTCGTCATATTTAATCTTCTTCGAGAGCTTTAAGAGAGCGTAATCATAATCTATATTAGTGTAGTTGAATTTTTTGTGTTGGATAATTTTGGAAACTTGCAGGAGTTCACCTCCACTACTAGATTCTAGAGAACCCGCACGTACATACAGCTGGGAAGCTGGTCGACCACTATAAAAGAAAATTCAAGTAAATTTTATGAGAATTAACTAATAATTAGGCTGTTATTCACGCTCTTGCTCTCGTAAAGAGTTAAACAATTTAAGAGAAAGTGCCAGCCAGCCTCTTGTCATGGAATATTAGAACATATATGTATACACAGAAAAAGGTATTCACTAGTACCCCTTTTACACACGGAAAGTGTACTTTGCAAAGTCTTAAATCAGCTGGGAGAATGACATAAAGAGAAAGTACTCTGTCTTTCACACAGCTGAATTAAGACTTTGCAAAGTAAACTTTTCGTGTGTAAAAGGGGTGCAATTAATATTTTCAATTAAAAGTTTAATTGACTCAATTAAATTTTTAATTGTATTAATTAATTTGAATGGAAAAAATTAATTTATATTATTAAATTGTTTATAGGTGAAAATTTAATTAATTTTTTAATTGATATTATATCATTGCACAGATACATCTGTTTGCAATAGTTTTGCGTGTTTTTTGGTTCTGGTATGAAGAAATATGTTATTTATCGTTTTCTGTTACTAGTTGTAAATGTTGATTTTTTAAGCAATTATTGTATGGTTGGGCAATTAGCAAATGAAAACAACACATTTATTTTTTTTTTGTTTTTCTAAGGCAAGTAAGATACATAAAACTGCTTTTACCATAAGTGCCTTATGATGTGTTGAGAAAAAATATCCATAGCTGATAAATGAATGAATGAAAGCAAAATTGCACATACATATGTAAGTAAATGATACATGTACATGAAACACATGCATTTGTAATTACTCTCAGAGCAAAATTGTCTCTTTCTCTCTCTATACTTTGGCTGCGCCACAAAATAACATAACGAACGTCCGCACATACATCTGCACATCATGTATTTGTTTCAATAGTGGTTTTTTCATATATTTGTATTACAATATATATTTTTTGAGCAAAAACAGATCAAACAGTTGCTCAGCAGCAATACAATAAGCAATTGTTATTTGTTTTGAATTGTATTTTAATTTGGAAAAGCACGCACACACAATAACTCTTATACTAGTTCTGTCGCTCACACTACAATTATATGGTATACCATGGTATATATGTTTTGGCTATACAAACGAGTATACAAATGCAACCCTTTAATTGATATTGCATATGTTTTAGTTAATATTACAAAATCATTCAGAATACTTTTTTGTGTATACATATTCACCCCTATCGTGAACAGTTTTTCCCTCGAAATATTTTCTCTTTTCCACAAATTGCAATCGTGAATAATTTTCCCCCTGAAATTTGTTCCCTCTCTTGATTCCCCTTGGATTTTTTTACTTTATTTTTGCAGGCGAACTGAATGAATATACTGCGTAATTTCAATATTTCACTTGCAATTATATATTAAAACTTATAAATAATTATTTTTAGGGCAAGATCAATAAATAATGTCCACGATTAATAACAACAATTCCTTGGAACACATTTTTGCATTGAACATGAATCTCTTTGGCTCACATGCCGTAAATTTTATGACTGTGGCATACTAAAAATATTTTTTGTACGGCGCCGAAAAGAATTAAAAACACAACTAAGCACTCTATAACATTTCATTCGAAACCCAAAATATGTGTATTTCTTATTAATAAACTTAATTTGTTTGATTTTCAATTAATTTTATAGCTTTAAAAGTCTTCTTCCCGTTTTTTACATTCACTACGCATTGATAGCGGGAACAAACGTTCCCATGAAATTCACGATTGCAAATTTCCCTTCATGGGGAATGAAAATTTCATGGGAACAAAAATTTCACATTTTATTCACGATAGGGGTGATTAGCTCAATTTTGCATTTTCTCACAAGTCGCTGGATTGTGCAGTATAGCGAATGAAAACCAACTTATAATTTCTAAAGGAATGACTGACTCACTTGGTACAGTGGGCTGCAGTTAAAATCCATTGAGGTGCTATAATAGAACCACCACATACGTGTCCAAACCACTGCAGTGATACTTGATAAGGAGCATCGGTAATATTGATGGGATAACCTCCCACAATGCGACCATCTAACCGTGGACGTAATGTTATATTTTCAGCTGATCTCTTTGGTCTGCCCTCAACTTTAATTGCGTTTGTAACAAGATAAACTGCTAATGCTATTGCGATGTATTTGAACATTTCACTTTATTCTTAAACTGTTGGTTTGACTGCCCTTCAGATTGCCAAATCGAAAACTGTTGTGAAAATTAGAATTTTCATTAGCTTTTATACATTTTTTAGTTCGTAGATTAGGTATTTTTAGTTTTTGGACTAAGATATTATAGTTTTTTTATATGAGTTATTTGAAAACAATATATAAATATACATATACATATACATTGTATATTTATGGAAACAGAGAAAAAAAAAACCCAAAGAAGAAGTGTGTTTCGCTAGTGGAAATTGCGTGTTTGTCTTATTGCACTAGTTTATTTTATTAATTTATTTTACGTTCATAAATAGCCATTTACGATTTATTGGAGCTTTGATTTATGACCATACATACACATTTGTATGTTTTGTTATCTTTTCTTTAACTATTGACAAAAAATAAAAGAAATTATTGATAAAATCGAATAAAGCCAATTCTACAGGTCCAATTTTCAACCACTTTTTCGAGCATATGGGGCCGTATGTTGGCAATAACGCCACGAATGTTGGCTTCCAAGTCCCCTAACGTTTCTGGTTTGTTGGCGTAGGCGAGCGACTTCACATATCCCCAAAGAAAATAATCCAATGGTGTCAAATCACACGATCTTGGTGGCCAATTGACAGGTCCATTCCGCGAAATTATGTGCTCATCGAATGTTTCCTTCAATAAATCGATTGTGACGTACGCTGTGTGGCATGTAGCGCCGTCTTGTTGGAACCACAACTCATCCACATTCATGCCATCCAATTCGGGAACAAAATAGTCGGTTATCATGACTCTATACCGGTCTCCATTAACGGTAACTGACTCTCCAGCATTATTTCGGAAGAAGTATGGCCCAATGACTCCACCAGCCCATAGAGCACACCAAACAGTCAGTTTTTGTGGATGTAATGGCGTCTCAAGGGTCTCATGTGGATTCTCTTCACTCCAAATGCGGCAATTTTGCTTGTTGACGTAGCCATTCAACCAAAAATGAGCCTCATCACTGAACAAAATTTTGCGATGAAAATCAGCATCGAGATCAATCTCATTTTCGGCCCATACACCAAAATCACGACGCATTGCATGGTCTCGCGGCTTTAATTCTTGCACAAGCTGGATCTTGTAAGGTCGCAAGCCAAGATCTTTGCGCAAAATCTTCCATAAAGTTGATGGACAAAGCTCCAATTGCTGTGCACGGTGGCGAATCGATTCATTCGGGTCCTCTTCAACACTTTGCTCTACAGTGGCAATTGTTTCTTCGGTGCGCACTGTTCGACGTCTCTGCGGATGCGTATTATCACATAGAGTAAACGTAGTGCGAAAACGATCCATGGTTAACCGAATTAATTGCTCTGATGGACGATTATGTCGACCATAAAATGGACGGAGCTTGCGGTAAACTTCGCGAACTGAACCATTATTTTCGAAATAAATTTGCACGATTTGCAAGCGTTGTTCTTTTGTCAACCTGTTCATGATGAAATGGCAAACCAAACTAAATATTAATCACTTGACAGCTGACAAAATGGCCGCCAGTTAAAAAAGTGATGCCAACTTAAAGTTCTATACCTCAATAAAAAACACCCATTACTTTTTGAGTGTTGGCCAGCAAACAACTACGAATGCGTGCAGCTAAAGCCTGGTACTCTGTTCGCAATTTGGTGCGAAATGCTGTCAAACTACATTTAAAAGTAGTATTTGGTATAAAATATTTGCGAAATAAATTGGCAAAAGTAGTACTCTGTTCTTGTTGTGAAAAACACGTAACATCATGTCTTTCCGTGCAAAATTAGTCTGGCATCATTTTAGTTTATCTGCGAAACAACATGAGCAGTGCTTTTTTCCCACGGAACTTTAACAATGCTGCACACTTTCAAGCAATAAAAGCGAGAAATTTATAAAAAAAAACCGCGAATTGCGCTACATTTAGTACATGTCAAATTTTTCACGCGAAATAATCAATGGTGCTGAAAAGTTTTCACAACTTTGAACAGAGTACCAGGGGCCTAATTCCCGCATTCGATTGCGAACGAGTTGTTACTCGAATGTGAGAGTTTTTTAACTTTTGGGATTTTCGCATTCGGTTTCGAATAACACATATCGAAATTTCTAATGACAGCATTCGATAACGTGCATACGATCGAATGCAACTGTTCGTGTTTTTACTCGCAAGCAAAAAGGCATTCGAAATCATGTTTAACATAGAAAAAGCGAAAAAAAAGAAAATGTATGTTCAATATTTAACTTATTTATTTATAAATGCATGAATGCACAAATAAACGTATAAAAAAATACAAATTAAAGAATTTCTAGTTGACTTTAAATATAACAAAACACACTGACTATATTTATGATTTTTAACAGGCTAAAGTTCGTATCGCTTTTTAAGCCAAATTACATGTGAAATTATTAATGAACAAATAACACCAAAGTTAGTTGTGAATATTCTGACAACACATAGTTGAACGGAACAGCCAGCCGTTTTCGAAGGCCACTAAACCTTCATCATCAGCGTTCTTTTGTGTTTGGTCCACTGTCTGTGGTGTCAGTTGATGTAGATTTCTGCTTTATATACTTAGCATTATTGCAAAGGGAATATGTGAATTATTTTGATTCATCGTATTTCAATTTGCTGAAAGCTTTTTTGTATTGTAAGCCCAATTTTACCATCTCTATATTTACAACAGTCTTACCATTGTCGTTTGTTCTTTTACTAATTATACACATGTTAGTTAATTTGCTTATTTTTTGTTCTACTTGAGACAAACTTTTTTGGTTTGTTACTATTAAGTATATTTTGCAAATAATGTTTTGCCTAAGAGTTGTCTGGGAAAATACAAAAAAATCAACCAACTCTGGGAGCATCTAAATAACAAATTAACTGCTTCTGGTCAACCAATAAAAGAATCGAAAATGTGGCTAGTGCTCTATTCTCTAACTTTACACTTATTTATTATTATTAAGTTATTAATAAGGGCCAATTTCACCAACTTATTTAAATATCAATTCATATTTAAAAGTAATTTTTCCCTACAAAAATTAATGAAAATCAACATTTAAATACGAATTGATATTTAAATAGAGTTGGTGAAATAGGCCCTAATTAAATTAAAATGAAAATAATATTTATGTATATTCTTTTCTTTTTTCTGCATATACGTGTGTATGTACGTACATACATATGTTTTTGCATACATACATATATACAAACATATGCTTTTGCTTACAATTTATTCAGTGTTGTGAAATGAATTTATATATAAATATATTTGCCTTTTTCCAACACTGAAACAAAAACTCGATTCGCTTGGTAGCGAGTGACATCATCGGAAAATTTCTTGCCATCGAAATTAATTTCTATTCGAATGCAATTCCGATCACGACTGCAGGAATTAGGCCCCAGGCTTTAGAGGGAATATTAGAATAACCATTTTTTTCTTCCCATCCTTTTTTATAAATTATATTTATTTGCAAATTTTTTTCAAGCTCAAGGTCAGGTTTTACCCTTTTTTTATTATTTTATTGCAAGGAAGATAAAAAATTTATTAAATTTATTAATTCATTTTTTTAAAGCTGTGATTAAATAAAATTCGCAAATAAATATAATTTTTTAAGTAAAGAAAATATTTATTTCCATAAGTTAAATAATTAGTTAACTTACGGATCTTTTCACAATGTACAATTAAAAGCTAACAGAGACTTTAAAGGCAAGTTTTGTATGAAGAACTTGTAGTTAAGGTTGACGTTAACTGTTAATCATACATTGTGAAAAGGGACGTTAAGCTTTATTTCCCTATGAAAATGAATGTAGCAGGTTATTTTAATTACACTGTCTTACTTCAATTATTTCTCAAGAAATATTATCAGTTAATTTTAAACTGTCACGCACTACTTTTTAACAGAGCTTAACTTTTTTTTTTTTTTTTTTGATCTGATAATATTATTTAAGTCTTTGATTTTGAAACATTTTTAAACAAATTAATCCTTTATATTCCTTTATGTTTTTTTCTATCTTTCAGAAACTCACAGTGCTGCATAAAAAAAGTTTCCTGGCTACTGATTTCCCAGCAGATATGGCTGAAATGTCTGCATTAACTTTGCATGATGATCTTATTAAGCTCGACTTTAGCGATTTTGTCTTTCCCGCAGGCACGTACATATACATGTGCATATGTGTGTGTATATGTATGATGTTAAATTCGGTTGCACTGATAGAATTGAGCTATAATGGAATCTCAGGTATGTCATTAGGCTTACAAAATACAAAAGTGAGATACAATTTTTCTCGTATGTTTGTTTAAATTCATAAGTAAGTAAATTAACCCAACTGAATTGAAGGTATGGAACATTTAAGTTCGCTAGAAGTATGTGTAAGTTCTTGCATCCGAAAGTGGACATACGAGTACATTTGTACATACATATTTAAGTTGAAAAATAGTATTGAAAGAGTGTTGCCAGCTTTAAGAGTTTTAGATTTAAAACTATGCCAAGCTATGAACTTTAATTTAACTGAAATTTAGACCACTAGGAAACATTTAATAACTCTAACTATTTAAGCTTTATGGGGGCTAAAATATATTTTTATCTTTATTTACAATTTGAACACTATTAAACACTAGTAACTTGAAGATGAGATTCAATCGTTGGAACTAGAGATTGAAATTAGCCCTTCCACGGATCCCTTTGACTGTCCCCATTTTAATTAATTAATTAAATTAATTTTTTTTGTACACAGAAATAAATATTCCTGAAATAAACAACTTTAATTGAAAATAACACCAGAAATCAATTTAAAATATATTAAAGTCAATTAAAATTTTGTTTAGTAATGAAATTAATTACAAAATTTAATTGACCCAATTAAATTTTTAATTGATTTTCGGTATTATTTTCCACTAAAGTTGTTTAGAGCAGAACTATTTTTTTCTGTGTGCCGTCCTGTCCGTCCACAGCAATAGTCTTGTAATAAAAAAAAAATTATTTTTCTTGTTTTACGAGTACGCAGAAAAAAAATTGTTAATAAGTTTTTTGTTACATCAATTAAATAATTAATTGATTTTAAACCCACAACAATTTTTGTAAGTTGAAGGAAAATCTGAAACATATTTTCAATTAAATATATTCGCAAATAGTTTGTTAAAGTTTATGTATTTCTTCAACATTTGTTTTTGTTAGATTTCAAAGCTATTTCAATTAAAGCTATTGTTATATTGACAATTCGAATTGTTTAATTTCCATACAAATTTTGATTATCATAATTGTTATATTAGCAATATTTTTTTATCTACGAATAACACTAATATCCTTGGGCGGAGTTGAACCGGCAATTTCAGTACTAACAAACTAACTTACCTTTTTTAAAAACGAAAATAATAAATATACATTATAGCCATAATTAATATGAAATAAAATTAAGCACTTGTTGCCGCAAACAATCTTTAAAATATTAAGAAGACGCGTCAAAATTTATAACGGTGCCTATTATTAGTTGTACAATTTGTAATATTATCATCTGTGTTATACCAGAGGAGTTTTAATGTGGAAGACCAGAGTTCTTTTCTGTGTGGCACCAAAGTTGCTTTAGTTTTGACCGGGCAAAAAATCAAGTTTTACTCAATTATTACATAAAATCCAAAAAAATTTAATAAATATTCCAAAATAATTTTGTTATTTTACAGATATAAAACAAAAATTTTTGTTTTGCTAATATGCATATTTGAGAAATACTACCTAGTTGCAATATTACGGTAGATAATACAAAAAGTTATAAAAGTTGCTTTAGTTTTGACCACCAGTGTATATATATATATATGTATATATATATATAATTTTGTTGAGTAATTTAATTGGCATCAACAATGATGATTGTTAATCTTTAAGTTAAATATTAACAATTTGTTTTGTTGGTTGCATTTCGATGATATTTTTTTCTGTGTATATCTTGCAAGCTTGCAATTTTTTCTTTTACAGATGTAGAAGTTTTTTTTTAAATAAAATTTCTTCAGAGCACTAATTTAATTACTCTTTTAGCAGCTCATATAAAATTGTGTTAATCAACATAACAAAAAATTGTGCATCACATGTGATCTGCAAGCATACCAATCCAAAGGTCTGTGCATCATATATAATATATTAGACAGTCAAAGTGTTAAATCTTTTCCAGAACTCAGAAAAAATTCTGGTTGAATTTTTTCCAGTTAAGTGATTGCTTAAAAAATAATGTATTTGATCAATATTTTAATTGAATATATGCTTACATTAACTAAATCAATAGAGGGTAACTAAGAATACTATGAATTTTTAATAAGATATTACATATTAAACGTATTAAAAAAAATGTAGCTTTTGTTTAAATGTGTGAAAATCGAGCAGTTTTTTAGAGTATGCACCATTGTTTTGAAAAAATATTTTAAATTCAAATTCTCAATTATTCTTTTAATTGATTCTGATATTTTATATGGGAGAATAAAATATATTACTCAACATGACATTTTTTAAAAATTAATTTAATTAGTTTTCACAGGCATTGAATAAAAATAACATATTAAACTAAAATAAATTCACAAAGTATGTGTATTAGAGACCTGCGTAAACAGTCTTCAAATGTAAATACGTCATGATTTTTAAATGTGTTCACGTCGCATGTATTATACTAAACCAATAATAAATGCTGTCGTACTATAAGCGAAGCACGATGGATGTATTGGTGTACGTGTATATCAGTGTTAACAAACGATGTCGCCAAGACAGCTTGTTTACAACAAACACTCAAAAGAAGTACTGTTGATTAGTGTATGCTTGTTATTTTTCATATTGTACGTTTGAGTGTGTGTGTAATATGTAGATGGTAAGCTAGATGGAAAAAAATGTTCACAGACTTTTACGTATGTACTCAAAAATCAAAGTTTTAATGTTAAAAAAAAATTGTTCAGAGAAACTACCGAAATGTCTTAACGAATTCGGTACGACAAGTCTGACTTCCGAAAAAGTCGAAACATTTTGTTTTGGTGTATTCATTATGTTTGTGAGCTCATACTACCATACATATTGCTATACATATATGCATTTATTATTATAAAATAATTTATTTCAAATGATTGAATACAGTTACATATGTACCAGTGATGTGAAATGAGATTTGCATTTCGGTACCAAAAAAAATTTTTTGGAGTACTTTTTTGATCCCGAGAGTACCAAAAACTATTTTTTTATTTAAATTTTATTAACAAAAAATTGTAAACTTAGCAACACTGTAAATACAAAATTACGACTCTTGCAAAAATTTTGTACCACCACAGTACTACTAACACAAAAATATTAGTTTGTGTTTTCAAATACCGTGTTCTTAGTAATCCTATACCACTACAACACCGTAAATACAAAAAGTTGAGTTAAGTTTGAAAATTTCCGTCGTGACGACCTTATAAATT
Source organism: Tachina grossa (assembly GCA_949987645.1). Classification (NCBI taxonomy): domain Eukaryota; kingdom Metazoa; phylum Arthropoda; class Insecta; order Diptera; family Tachinidae; genus Tachina; species Tachina grossa. The sequence continues at coordinate 37,679,723 of OX465275.1, forward strand.
TGTATTTAGAGTATTGTACCAACATTAAAAACAAGAGTTGGAGGACGGTCATTCGGCGTTACCATTTTAATGTTATGAGTTCCTTAAAATATTGGTAAACAGATGTTATACTGATGTTAGTTGTACCCGCAGACCATCGTAACAACGTCGTGCTGATTATCTTTTTCTGTCTGGGTGGCTATAAATATTAAAGTTATAACAAAAACAGTTTTTAGACTTCAATAAATCTTTGGCCTGGATAAGACTATACTGTTGGAACATAAAGCCTATTCCTTTGTTTTGTTTTCATGATATTGTGGTAAGAGAAAATCCTTTCGATATTTACAGAGGAGTGAGGTATGGACAAAATTGCGTAAACTACTCTCGATTTACCAGGAAACATGTATTCGCCCAATGCGTTTTTAGTTATAGCCACGGAAGTCCAGAAACTGCGTACAGATATTTTCTGTTGTTAATGGCTTCAGTTCTTCCATAGTATGCTCTATATTGGTTGTTAATATTTTAAAAATTTTGCTTTTCGCTGGCAAACACGTTAATTAAAAGTAGTATAATTACCAAATAAAACATTTTCAGAGGGATACTTACTAAACTAAACTGTCAAAGTTCACTTTTGCTCTAAGAACTTGACAGAATGTAATATAAACTTTTTACAATTTTCTTTAAACTGAAACAGTTGTTTCAATATGATTTCTGTTTACGTAGAGATCAACTTCTGTGCCACAGAAAATATCATTGAATCAAATATAATTTTCATTTATATTTAATTGTGATTGGTTGGGTACACTTTTCTAAAATGTCTTTACTAATAAAGTTTCGTGCCAGTTGTCGAAAAAGAAATTTAATTCTTCGCAAAAATATATGCATACGCGCATCTTCCGACTATATTTCTAAGCTGGCCGTGAGAGTATCAAACGTGTTGCGGGAGTACTACGGTATTTTTTCATGTCAAATAGTATCAAAAAAAAGGTACGATCATCGTACCAACTTTTCCATCACTGATATGTACCTATGCAGCAGTGATGCTAATTTAGCCATTTTCTGGCTAAATTTAGCCATTTTTCATTCAATTTAGCCGGAAGAAATGTGAATTTAGCTATTAGCTATTTTTTTAGCCATTTTTATTTTAATTTAGCTATTTTTCCAAACATGAAATTTATTTGTGATATTTCATTAAAAAATTTAAAATCGCATCAAAGGAACACTTATTTACTACAAAAAAAAAAACACAACAGAGTATTGTTTCGCATTAATTTCAATGAATCCCGGTTCAAACTTGTAATTTTTTTGTTGCAGCGTCTAAAAGCCCTTATATGAAAGAGATGGCTAAATTGGTAGCAATAAGATTGTCTACTCCGTTCTTATAATCGTTGCAACATTGTCGGGTCTAATTGGTGGTTTATGATATCAATCAAACAAGGGTAATTTTTGTTTTAAACGAGTGAAAATAAAAAATAAATCAAAGCTTAAATGAAAGCTTAAGAAATAGAAAATGCATAAAAAGTATAATCAAAAATTTCTCAAAGAATGGATTAGTAACCCAAAAATTTAAAGACTGAATAACAGAATGTACAAATGAATACAAGGCGTACTGCAAATTTGCACTATGTTTATTTATGCGCATTTTCTTGACTACCGGAAGAAAAATAATTTTGTTTATTACTTAAATCTATTGTTCTTATTTACTTTAAAAAAGTTTCCGATTTGCTTTAAAAAAATTATTTATGAAATACTTTCTTTTTTTTTTTTGCTAAAGTTCATGATTTTTGCACTCGATTACGCTTTAGCCATTTTTAGTCATTTTTTTGTCGACATTTAGCCATTTTTGGTAAAGGAATTCTGGCATCACTGCTATGCAGGAATGTTATCTCGTGAGAGCGTGAGAATTCGTGCGTGATTATTAAAAAATCTCACTCACGATCACTCACGAGTAAATTTTTTTCAGTCACGCTCACGCACTCACGCGTGATTAGTTATAATATTTGATTACGAATCACGTGAATCACGCGTGACTCACGCGTGACACGATAAAATCACGACATTTGCACATCTCTAGTACAAATACGATTATCGTAATAAAAGTTATTGAATTCAGGTACTGATGTAGAGATTTTTTAAAAAAGTTTCAAGTAGATGGTACATTTTTTTTGGGGATTTTTTTAGTTTGAACAATTTTTCTTAATTCTGGAGCTTTTCTTCGTTGTTGGACTTTTTCGGTTCGTGGCGAGTGTTTTTTTACGGTTGTTGTTTTGTTTTGGCGATTTATTTTAGTTCCGAGTAAAAAAAAATGGAAGTCATTCTGAAGGAACCACATTTTCATTGCTTCCAAAAAATCGATATTTTTAATTTGCCGATAGTTAGCAGAAAACCAAGTAAAAGTTTATTTTAATCACACAAAACCTTGTAGTTTTTCCATAGTTTTAGTAAATACTCACCGAAATGTTCAAAAAATCGAAAAAAAAAGAAAGAAATTTATGAACTAGTTTTGGCCTAAAATTTAGAAGTTATTTGCACTGTTTCGCGTTTAAATTCGTATAAAAAGAAACGAATTGTTAAAATATGTAACTTTTTAAAATTTTTCCTAGATGAAAATATTACCATAGAACACAAAAAAGGAAATTTTTCTTAAAATAGCTTCTAATTCGGTGCCTAGGCATCTAAAGAGAGAACTTCTTGCAATGACAACCTTATGTAAAAATTTGAACTACTTCCAGACTGCAAACTCTACACTTTCATGACTTCTTTGGAGTGTCTTTTTTTACTGGGTTTAAACAATTTTTTTTTTCATTTTGGCGTTGTTTCCTTATGACGATTTTTTTCGATTTCTAGCGATTTTTTTAATTTTTGGTGATTTTTTTATTTTATTTTTTAGCTTAGCGTTTTTGAAAATCTTAAAAAATATTTCAATAAATTTTGTAAATGAATATGTAAAAATATTTCAATTAAATTTTAAATGAATCTTTAAAAAACATCAATTAAATTTTTGGTTAATGTAACATATTTTTAACTGAAAAAATCAAAAATGTTTTTACTTAAAATGTTAGTATTAATACCACAATTCCGTGATTGGTTGAAAACTTTTTATTGATTTTAATTTTTCTGTGAACATTTCATAATTTTTACAATTTGTATGAAAAAAAACAAAAATTCTTTGAATTTTCTTAATTCTTAGAATTTTAAAACGACTTTCCTTTTTAAACTACCGAATTTTTTAACTTTTTAAAAACTGAAAATGAAAAAAATAGAATTGTTTGCCACTTACAAAAGAATGATAATTATTTTTAAAATTTTTGAATCATTAAAAAAATTTAATAATTATGTATATAAACAACAACCAAACCGAAATGCACGACAAATAAGTGATATTCAGGGCCAATTCCACCAACTGTATTTAAATATCAAAAAATATTTTAATGTCGATTTTCATTAATTTTTGTATGGAAAAATTACTTTTAAATATGAACTGATATTTAAATAACTAGATGAAATAGGCTGTCAGTATTAAAAATATTAATATAAACTTGTTCAAATTAACTTTATTTTCTAAACACAATTAGAAAAACTACTAATTTTAAGTTACAAATTTGTTGTAAATAATATTTACGATCTCATTTTTATGTTCTTTAGTAAAGAATGTGTTATTTTACGTTATTGAATGAATTTAAGGACGTTTTCAATATGTACATATGTACTTTTTTTTTATTAAAAGTACTGTTTTTTTCCTTTGGTGTACTTTTTTTGCCAATTCAATATCTGGCTACCCTATGTGAGTTAAACATTTAGATCCTAATTTAGTCCAAAAATTTGGAAGTTATTTCATAATGAATTATTTTATTTCTATTTCGGGAATTATCCTTTAATCGTTATTTCATGTGAGAATTATTAAGAACAAGTTTTGAAGGGATTTATGGCTAGATACTGAATATTTAGACTCAAGTTCACAGTCTTAAACCACGAGCGTTAGTTAACTATAGTCTGTGAATTTAGACCTTAGTGTGCAAAAACGGCCAGACATCCGTTGTAGCGAAACAGCTGCTTTGTATAAAGAGTCATAACTTCTATTGACTACGATTTCAGATAAGCTGATCTTAGTGATCTCTAGAAATATTTCTTGATATATAAAAAACTTATAAAGATATATATGTCTCTTATAATTAATAAACAAAAAAATATTGATCGATTTTTCTTTTGGACAAAATATTTGATATAACAAGCATTTATTCGCTTGATAATCAGCAGAAGTTTGGTATTAGCACACCTCAAAAGATCTAAGAGTTCCCATGCAGCGTGACCGTTTGACCGACTAAAGTGGCAATTTGCCACTTTTTCGACTGCGTTTGCCCTTTTTCAACTGCCTTGCCACTTTTTGACCCCCTTTATTTAGGGTGAATTATATGAAAATACATTAAAAATAAAAAGTTTAGTGCAGTTTCCTCGTTTTTTTTTAATTTTGCTCCTTTTTTTTGGTAAATACCCTATTTGGTGCCACTTTTTGAAAAATGTCATCGGTCACCCTGTTCCCATTTAATTTAAATGGGTTTGATCATCGGTTTGTGGCAAAAATGAACTAGTGAACGAGTTCGACCCAAGTCTAAAAAGTTCCACACTTTCATTAAAATAATAGGGCAACACTGTCACCAAACTTCTAAACGAGCGTTCAACAATTTTAGTTTACTGAAAAATTGAAAAACATGTTGTAAACAAGATGTAGCACATTATTGTCCGTTTTAACGATCAATGTTTTCTTTATTTTTTTATGTATTTTTTTATTTTTTGGTGGGTTTGCACAGATTTTTTATATCTTTTTTTTTACTTGCAGATCTTAAAGGATTCTCACTCACAGTGAGACACTGGCGCTATTAAAAGAAGAAAAATACAATAATTGTCTATAGATATAAAAGAAGCTATAATACAATCATGTAAATTGCAATAACACAAACAAACTCGTACGGCCAACAACAATTGTTGTACAAATATTCGTATCTGACATAATAAGCCGTTTTTTGTTTTGTTTTGTTTTGTTTTGTTTGTTGACCAGACAAATATCTCAGATTGCCACGAACATACGAATGGCATGTGTTTGTTTGTACATACATATGTTGTTGTTGTTGGGTGAATGTATGGGATGCGAGTTAGTTGGACAATTGGCAGAGACGGTGTTGCAATGTTGGAAAGCGTTGAAAGTTTTCGGCAGAACAGTTTGTTGTCGCTTTGGTGTGCACTAAAACACACAGACAATTGATTTTGATGTCGTTTTCGTATGGGTTGCATTTTTAAAGATCATCTCATTAAGTTTAACATAAAAATTGTTGTGTTGCATGCAATAAGATTTTTTTTTGTTCGTTGTTTGCAAACGTTGTCGCTGTCGCTGTCGCTGTTATTGTTGCTGTTGTTGTTGGAATTGTCTCAATGTATTTATTTTGGTTTTTAGTGGCTGGCGCAGGAATTGTTGTCAGCATTCGAGGCATTTCACAATAACACTGAGTAGCAGTATTTAAAGGATCTTTATTTTGGTTTTTAAGCAAAAAAATAAAATAAAAGATGCACTCATCGATGCTAAAGATCATTTTTTTCGATTCTTAGCCGTTTAAAAATGAGTCACACACAGCCACGATCTTATAAATAGCAGTGCGATTTGTAGTACAGAGTTGGCCAAGTTGAGGTGGCGGGGATATGTGTGTTACAGGCTTATGAAAGTCTAAATTTCAAACTTGGTAAAACGCCTTGCTGTGGAAATTACTTGACATCTGTTTGTTGTTCAAGATGACGGTGACTCGTTTTCTATACGGCTAGAAAAGTATTGTTGCATATAAATATTGACGGTCCCATTCCAAGACATGCCGACATAACATGTAATGCTGGGAATAGCATTTCTGAATTCATTTTTGATAACTCTTTTGAGTTATGCAACTAATTTGATGAAAAAATTGTTAATATAAATTAAGTAATAAGTATTAAAATAGTTACATATAATGTTTCCTAATAAAGTATTCTTTAAATATTAAAAACCTTACTTTGTGTTATCATTTAAATAAGCAAAAAAACTTCATATGTTCTTAGAAATATGTTATTGAGAATTAAACTTAAAATCATAAAACAAATGTTTCTATTCGATTTTGAAGAGTACCTTAAACTGAAAAAATGCATATGGGCGTTGCTTAAAAAAAAATGTAAAATTAATATACCTGAGTGTTTTTGATGTGTAAACATCTATACGCTAGGGGTAAAAATCTTTTTCTTTGATTTCTTTGCTGAGATTTCTTTGCTGAGATTTCTTTGCATTGTCAAATCGGTGTGAGCTATGTATGAGTGTATTAGTGTTTGAAAGAAGCAATACCAAGGCACATCAATCAGGTAGCCGCGATTCTACAACAAATATTACAACAGCAACAACTACATGTACTTTGTTGGTGTAAATTACCTCCTTACTTTTCAAAACAGGGTAGCATCGTCAGATTGCATGTTTTTATAGGAAATGTCAAACGCCATACAAAACTGAATATTCGAAAGGTGTTTATGTATACCCAAATAAAAGCACGCTTTTAGGCTTATACCCACACAATCCAAATTTGACATTTATATTGGTATCATGACATTAGTCACCTGGTGTAGTGCTGCCACCTAATAAATGCGCCTTGAGCAATACCAAGCAGAGAAACAAGTCGACCGGCTCGAAGCCGACGGTGCGCCGCCGCCGGTTATTTTTCTGTATATTTCCGTACACCAAAGGTGAAAATGAACCGTAAGAGCTACGGACTTGAAATTTGGACACAATATGTAGACATTTGGCCACTACAACAACAAATACATGAGAGTTAAAAACTAAAGGGTGTTCCAAAACGAGCAACGAAAAATGTTAAAATCCCATGTATTTAATATACATACAATTGTATGTACATATATACACTTGAAATTTTAAAAGTTAGTGTATTTTTATACAGACTACAACAATTAACACTAAATTTAAAAAGTTTAAATTAAAGGGTGTTCCATTAGTTAATGCAATTATTACTTTGTAATTTTGACAACTTGCTGTATCTTGGAGACCGTAAGAGCAAAACTCTTGAAATTTTCAAAAACGGTAAAACTAAAAAATCAAAAAAATATAAAATCGCCACATATAAAAAAATCGCCAAAAACAAAAAAATCGCCATAACGAAAAAAAGCACCAAATTAAAAAAAATCTCTAGTACTAAAATAAATCGCGAAAAACCGGAAAAATCGCCAAAATGAAAAAAAAATCCTTAAACAAAAAAATCGCCAATATGAAAAAATCGCCAAAATGGAAAAATCGCCTGAATAAAAAACCCCAAAAAAAACAGAAAAAATCGCCAAAATGAAAAAAATTGCGAAAATTAAAAAAACCCAAAAAGAGAAAAAAAACGCCAAAAAGAAGAAAAAGTGATAAAACTGAAAAAAATCGTTTAAACTGAAAAAACTTAAAAAAGGAAGAAAGCTAAATAAAAAAAAAATTATCAAAACCGAATGTACGCTAGTCAAAGTCGCACTTTACTGAATTTATTTTAATTGCAATGCGCACACAACAACAAGAACAGCAACAACTAAACGATGAACAACAGGAATTAAAAATTAAAAAGTAAAATTAAAGGCATTTACCACCATAGATGAGCACTGCGGTACCACTAAAGTTTCAGTAAAAACAATAAAAAATGTTTAACAAGTAAATTTTTACTAATTACTAAAGTTTTTTTCTACAATTTTTATAAATTTCCTAAATGATTTGTTATATGATGAGGTGCATTGAATTTTCAGTAATCAGTAATGCCCGTATTCATAATGAAATTCTACCAAGTGGCTAAATGTTTTTCATACAAAAGTTTCAAAATTTGAATTCAAAAACTTTGCCACTTGCTACGGCCCTACGATTTTACTAGTAATGCAAATTAAATTTCATTAGCAGTAAAAATTTACTGAATTTTTTAGTAATCAGTAAATTTACTGCTTACTGCAATTTTGAATGCAGTACATATATGTACATATACTGCAGTGTGCCCATTTACTAACCAAATAAGTTTAATAAAACAAACAAAAACCAACAAATTTATATGTATTTACAATATTGAAAGTTTTGGTACTTTTAATTAATTAATTTAAAAAAAGATACTAAAAGCATAAGTACTTCCAACTTAAAAAAAAAATTCATTACTAGATGTTTACACATCTCCTCTGTGATCGGACTCACATTGCTTTTTTATATTCTTTACATTATATTGGGAGTTGCCCAAAAAACATTTAAACTTGAAAAACCATAAAAATATTTACTGCAAAAGTACTCAGAAATCTTTATTTTTATTTATTTTTTGGTGTACGCACTTAAGGTGAAAGTACATTACACGTGTTGAATGCGCTAATGCGATACACGCGGCTGTCAAAAAGCTTAAATAGTGTGTTTTCATAAGGCAAGTTACATAGAGAAGTTTGCGACGCGCGTACCTCGCAAAAAGTTGAACATTCTTCAACTTTCACGCGTTGTATACAAAATGACAGCTAGTGTTGCCAGATTCATAAGCTAACATACACAAAAATAATTAGAAATAAATTTTTTTTATTAAACAATGGATAAGAAAATGCATTAAATATTTAAAGAAAAATAAAACGTAAATGCAAGACAAAAAATAGCCGACAAAAGTTTTAAATTTTACAACTTAACTAAAACCTCAAAAGCGTGTTGTGTAACTTTCCATTTGTATAGCGCTAAACGTTTAACAAGCCAGAAAAGCGTTGCCGCCTAAAGCGTGGTATGTACTTCCATCTTTAACCTCTATTTGATCTCACGAAAACTTATCAATTTTTGGTGAACATTGATTTAAATTTATTTTGTAGCATATTTACAAGCGCACAACAAGTGAGTACACGCAAAGAAAAAATATGGTTGAGGTAACAGTAATCAAACAGAAACATACTATGATTGAATTATATGGTTGCAGTCAAATCATATTATTGTTAATAGAAAAAAACTTTAACAATATTATTATCTGAGTTAATTATAATATTATCTGAGTTAATTATATTATAATCTTAGTATTGTAAATATGACAACACTATTGTTAGATGTGACTAAAATATAATTGAGACTCACCGTACCATGTTCTAATATTATATTAATATTGTTAAATACGACTACAGTATTATTTAATATAATACTATTTTATTTTTTAATCATATATTTATTGTAGAAACAGCTGTGCGTCAAAATCTAAATAAAAATAATTTAATATTGTTTAAATAAAATGTATATATAGAAATGTATACTTACACGACATACTGACATGTCTGTATAAAGAGATACACAAATGTTTATATATTTTTTATTGGTCTACCCTTTTGTTTATTCTTTATTTATTTATTCATTTATTTAACACCACCCGTGCAATACCGATAGCTTACAAACGAAATGCTGAACTGACAGATGTTTCTGAAAAAGATTTTTTTAAAACTTTAACATAATATGGTTTTGGATAACATTATATTGTTATTTACATCATATTATTTTTAAATAATAATACAAATTATGTTGTAGTCATAAATTTTTAACAAAACTATATTGTTAAACTCTAACCAAATCACACTTTATTATGGATGTGATAATGTAATTATTAAATTCAAACATTACTCTGTTTATCGTAACGAAATAAATGTTTAAAATAACAATAACTAGTTTTCGACGACCACACATTTGTTTCAGAGAACATAATATTGTTTGCTCAACCATTCTACAACCATATCTTTTCTTTGCGTGTATATACAATAAATTAAAACGTATTCGTTCTAGTGCATACAAGCTTATGCTACTACAGTCTGCAGAAGAACTACATATGCGCATGTGGCGCTGGCGTTATTTTGACATCATTATGAAGCTACCTTTACTGCATGCCGTATACTAGTAACATATCGCACACTAAATCGTAAACAGTCACAACCCCGATGTTCAGGTGTGGGAAAAAACTGTTGATGCAAACAGGCATACAGAAGACATACAATAGTAACAATATCTTATAAGGAATAGAGTAAAAAGTTCCGAATGCCACTGTCTCAAAAGACTAAAATATTTTCAAACGCTTCTAGCTTAAGAAACTATTTCCATTAAAAAATAAATTCAGTGAAGTGCGACTTTGACCCGCGCAGGAAGGGTTCCGTACGGACAATATATAATATATTGTTTTGGCATTTTTTTCCTTTTTGGGTTTTTTCGGTTTTGAGCGTTTTTTTATTTTTGGCGTTTCTTGGGTTTTTTTTTGGTTTTGGCGATTTTTTTTAAGTTTTAGATTTTTTTTTTAATTTTTGCATTTTTTCTCGTTTTGGCGATTTTTTTGGTTTTTGGCGTTTTTACATTTTGACGATTTTTTTCATTTTGGCGATTTTTTTCATTTTGGCGATTTTTTTCATTTAGGCGATTTTATTAGTTTTGGTGCCTATTCGCGGTTTGGCGATTTTTTTCAGTTTTTTGTGTTTTTTTTTATTTTGGCGATTTTATTCATTAAGGCGATTTTTTCTTGTTTTGTCTAGCGTTCGAATATTTGTTTTAATTTTTTCGTTTTTGTGCGATTTTTTTGGTTTGGCGATTTTAAATTTTGGGATTTTTTACCGTTTTTGAAAATTTCAAGAGTTTGCCTCTTACGGTTTCCAAGATACAACAAATTGTCAAAATTACATAGTCAAAATTGCATTAACTGATAGAATACCCTTTAATTTAAATTTTTTTAAATTTTAGTGTTAATTGTTGTAGTCTGTATAAAAATACACTAATTTTACAAATTTCAAGTGTCAATATACATATTTACATACATGGGATTTTCAAATTTTTTGTTGCTCGTTTTGGAACACCCTTTAAGTCTTAACTCTGATGTATTTGTTGTTGTAGCGGTCAAGGTACTACATATTTTGTGTAAATTTCAGGTCCCTAGCTCTTACGGTTCCTGAGAAAATAGCCTGTGACAGACAGACGGACAGCGTAGCGAAAATAATAGGGTTCCTTTTCCCCTTTGGTGTACGGATCCCTTAAAAAATCTAAAAAAATTTATTAGTTAAAAGTGGCCTATATTGGTGTTACCTGGAGAGAAAAATAGAAGCGAATGAAAAAAGCACACACACAATCACAGACACAAAAACAATCCTTTTAACCAGACCAGCGAGCATGTGATGACAAATATGTGCGCCACCGTACACGACATTATTTAAGTACTTTTTATCGTATTTATATATTTGCCTTCTTTAGAAGCTGGAAACCAAAAAAATAAAATAAAAAACTAAACAATTTACTATATTTTTAAATAAGTTGTTATTGTTTGTTTTAAGTTGTTATTGTTTGTTTTAAGCTGTTTAAAGGCTCATTATATGTCTTTTAGGCTCTTTTTTTCAGTTTCAGTTGCTACAACAACCTAAAACTTCGTTTAAACAGATGAAGTGTTGCTGATTGCATGGCACTGCTGTTGTAAGCGATGATATTGTGCTGATTTTGTTGAGCAGGGATTATGGGTGTTCAGGAGGTGAATTGCAGGTAATTTAAGTGCAAAAACCAGAGAAAGAAATAATCGTGGTCAAAAAATGTTTTTGGTAACGCACCTTTTAGTTAACAAGTCTTAATGATAATTTCAATTATTTGTGTGTGTGTGTGTGTTTTTCGCTTAAATGTATTGAGATTATTGTTTAGCATTACAATAGAAAAATAAAAGATTTTTCTGAGGATATTTATTTATAAGATTATATCTTGAAATTTGAAGTTTGTTTTTTATTTTAATTTAAATGAAATCTTTTTTTTTTAGTTTTGCAATAAATTAAGGCATTTAACAATTTAATATAACTCAATTATATATAGTAAGCATACTTATTTAGAAAAAAAAACTTTGTTGTGTGTCCCATTACTAAATTCCAAAGATTAAATAATATTTTTTCTGAAATAAGACCCTACTACAGAATTCGCTTCTTAAAGCCAAATATGCAATATTTCTCTATAGATAAAATTTCAATTTCAGTCACAAAAATATATATTTAATATATCGCAACATAGGAAAGGTATCGCCATTACAAACGCCGCGAAAGTCGTCCAGGCTCACATCATACAAAGCAATTCCTCCCAAATGCTGATGCCTGGCATAAGCAGCTTTAGCGGCAGCAATTCTAGGATCATCATAACTAACCCACATACCGTATTCACCACTAACAGCGGCAGGACGAAAAGCATATGTAACAAAATCCTTGTGGGGATCTAAAACACTCAGCAAAGCAGCCGTTACACCAGTGTTATTAACATTAAACTTATTTACTAGCAAAAAACAGATTTCACTCCATGTTAGAGTGCCTGGTAAGTTTGTTATATAGCTTGCTGCTGCAGGTCCATTGGCAGATGCTATCCTGGGAAATCCGTCTGTGTTTGAATTGCTGGACAACTTCCAAGCCCGACCGTAAGCAGCAATGCCCACATTTATTTTGTTTCGGGGAATACCTTGGGAAATCCAATAGTTTACTTGAAAGTCAACACTAAGCTCATTATTAGAACTTCCCCCTTGCACCGGCAGGGAGTATAAAGGAGCCGTATAGCTGGCTTCTGTGGGACTTAACTCTGGTGTAGTAAAATCAAATGTTTGCAAGTTGATAAAATTCAAGTTGTTTTTTAATGTCGTAGCATTGAAATACACTCGAAATATATACATGGATAAATGTTAAGGCATGAGTTTGTATAAAAGAAATATGTATATAACACTTACAGGAATTATTAATATTTGGCAAAACCGTTAAGCTCAATAAAAAATTAAAAGGCTTAAAGGTCTGCCTAAGCTTATCCACCAGTAACGAGAATTGAGTTTTATGATCCGTATCCTTGAAACTTGTTTCATTTGATTTCTTTTTGAATAAGTTCCTTAACGATTTCCAAGGCACACTCAAACTCGTTTTAGTAGTCTCCTTGTAATGGGGAAATTGAAAGGCCAAATCCAAACCATCAAATCTGTAGCTACGCAATAGCTGCTTTGCAGATTCTACAAAAGCATTTTGAGTTTCCACATCGCTTTCTAAGAGTTGTATATACTTATTTGAAACATCTAAATCTATGTCCTGGTCTCCTCCCACACTCAGCAAAAATTTTATGTGAGGATATTTGTGCTTGAGAGCGGTTACTTTTCTGAAGTGGTCTCTGCCTATATCAAGCTCTGCATGCAGGCTTTTCAATTCCAATGACAAAGCATTTAGACCCGCATAAGCATAAATAATGTGTGTGCAAAATTCTAAAGCATTTTCCAAATCAACTAAAGTAAACTGAGCTGTACCTAAATTCAAAAGTTTTAATTAAATTGAAAGAAATAAGAGATATTATATATTTATGATTTGAACAGGCTAAAGTTCGTATCGCTTTTTAAGTCAAATTACATGTGATAATTATTAATGAACAAATAAATAACAGCAAAGTTAGTTGTATATATTCTGACAACAAACACATAGTTGAACGGAACAGCTAGCTGTTTTTGAAGGCCACTAAACCTTCATCATCAGCGTTCTTCTGTGTTTGGTCCACTGTGTGTGGTGTCAGTTGATGTAGATTTCTGCTTTATATACGAAACTTTTTTGCAAATGGAATATATGAATTGTTTTGATTCATCGTATTTCAATTTGCTGAAAGATGTTTTGTAATGAAAACTCACCTTACCATCTCTAAATTTACAACAGTCTTACCATTGTCGTTTGTTTTTTACTAATTATACACATGTTAGTTAATTTGCTCATTTTTCTTCTACTTAAGACAAACTTTTTTGGTTTGTTACTATTAAATAAATATATTTATTTAATTTTTTGCCACAAGCCAATGACTATTAATTTAGTTAATTTAATTATTATTTTTCGAACTTCATTTGTTTCTATATTTATGATTTGAATTTGGCCTTCGAAAACGGCTAGCTGTTCGGTTCATCTATGTGTTGTCAGAATATTTACAACTAACTTTGGTGTTATTTGTTCATTAATAATTATCACATGTAATTTGGCTTAAAAACGATACGAACTTTAGCCTCTTCAAATCATAATAATAGAAACAAATGAAGTTCGAAAAATAATAATTAAATTAAATAAGAAATATTTAGTTGTATTATCCACCTTTTCTGTTCTCACAAGCGGCATCATAATAACATATAATATTGTGATTCACTGCCCCCAATAAATGCCAAGTTAAAATTGTTATTATAAATGTTAAAAACAAGTTCATGGCTTGCTTATTTTTAATGTGATTTCTCTCCGAATTTTAAAACTAAACTAATTTGTTATCAATAATTTTCTAAGAATATAAAAAAATATGTATTATCAATATAATTATTTCCTGTCAGATGTATACAGATAAGATTTATTTTATAGCTTTGCTATTTATTGCGCGATACAGAAGTTAAGACGTGATTTTAATAACAAAAATAATCGACACTATTACAGTTATAAATTTATTTGTGTTTGTACTTCTTTGTATATACTTAAAAGTGGAGTGCAAAAATAAACAAAACAAATTGTTTGATTTTGCTTTGTTTCGTTTTTTTTTTAAGTAATGCTAGGAAGCACAATAACGACCAATTTACTCAACGAATTGAGGTCTTATAATTGATAAAGTTGGTTATTGTCAGTGTGCACACTTAATTTTTTTTAAACTCGGTAGAATCGACAAAAAAAATCGCTAGATTTGAATGAAATTCGGTAGAAATTTTTTTTTATTAAGAGAAACATAAAAAATAGCAATTCAAAGATACATAAAAAATTTCAAAATATACATAAATATGTACTTATATATAAAGGGTAAGTGCAAGGAGCATCAAACTAAACAGGTTCCAAAAGCGCATTTAAAACTTCACATGTGATTGGAAATTAAACTGCCATAAACAATGAAGCATTTCCAATAAAGAAAGTGTCATCCCCAGTTATTTGCCCTTACCCTTTATATAGATATGCTATGCATATATAAAATAATACATATACATAAATAACAGGATTCAGTTTTTGTTCATAAGTTTTATAAAGCTACTAAACTAACTTTTATTTGACAAACATTTGTAACTATAAAGATTATATGTAAGATCAATTTATGAATTTAAACTTTTGTGCAAAAGTTATTAAATCATTGGTAGGAATAAACATTTCATCCCCAAGGCACAATTCTTTGTCAAATATTAGGTTACTTTTAGTTTCAGTTTTTAACCGATTTCTTTGTTCTGTTTTAGTGATTTTCATAACATTAAATGACCGCTTTGCTGCAGCACTGCAATATGGCAAAATAGGCAATTTACACATACATATATCGACTTAAATTACTAAATAACAATATTCGGTAGATTTCAGGCCTTGTTCGGTAGAATTGGTAGATTGTTAAATTCACAAACATATTCGGTAGAATCTACCGAATATCGGTAGAAGTGTGCACACTGGTTATTGTGTGTGCAAAGAGAGAGAGAGAGAGAGTGAGAGAGAGAGAGAGAGAAAATTAGGTTTTAAGAAATAAATCTATCTCAGAGTTCGTCACGAACGACGAATTTCATTCTACGGTGGTGTTGCGTTCATTTCCATATGAACAAATGTGTTTTATTTATTATGACGAAAGTTCGTCGTTCGTCCCAGTTGTGTTCCTAGCATTAGTCGTTCGTCGGCGTACAACATAAAAAAAAATTTACCTCAGGGTTTGTCACTCACCACGAATTTCGTTACACGGCGAGGTTGTGTTCATTTTCATATGCATAAATGTGTTTTATTTTTTATGACAAAAGTTCTCAACGAATAATTTGTCGTTCGTCCCAGTTGTGTTCCTAGCATAATTTAAACAAAAACAAGACAAAAACAATGAGAACGATTGCTCAATTCGTTTTTGTTTTGTTTTTGCACATGAGCACAAACCAGAAAACACAACCGATCGACAATACATTAATTTAATCGTACACCGCTAGAAAAGAAATAAATGGAAACATTTTGAAATATTTGCAGAGTATTTGACATCATCATATTATATAATTTTATTGGATTGTTATTTCACATACATATGCAATTTGTTTTATATAACTAAGCAGCAAAGTTATAACCGGGTGTCCTAAGACACGTCTCTTCTTTTTTTATTTTGTGTTCAAGTGATTTGGAAAAGTAAAAATGCACAAATCACAAGCATTTTAAAATTTTCATACATTTGTGATTTTTGCCATGTTGAGCGAGCCATAACCGCCAAAAAAGCTTAAGCCACATAATTTTTAAACGAAAATCGATTATCTCCGATAGTAAATAACAGATTTTCGTCAACATTTTTTTTAAATACTCTTTGAGTATTGGCCGTCAAACAACTATGATTGCGTACAGCTAAAAATATAAAAAAATATTCATATTCATACACATTTTTTAAATTACGCAGCACAATCAACTATAACTAAAATTTGTAGAGAGTATGAGCTACAATCATGCACATGAGCATACAAATACTCTGACCATTAATTGGCTAAACATGCGTACATGAAGGAGTATTTTATTTACGCACACACCCACACCTAAAGCATATTTTCAAATAGCCACACACACACACCCACATATTTTTCATTCCATTTTATATACACGTATACATAATACGGTAACAAATAATGAATAGCTATCCCAAGTATCATCTGTATATTTTTTTGTCCGATTAAATATTCATACGCTGAGTATAAGCGTGCTCAGACTATGACAGGGAGTCAAAGCGTTTAACAGGCATGTGCCATTTTATTTTTAATTGTAGCGTATTTTAGTTTTTCACATAAACAAAGTACAGTTACTCTTGTATGTTAGAATCGGCTTTAGTTATAGTTGGTTGGTTCGAGAAAATATGTGAGCGTACATTTATTTCCGCTACAAATAAAATTCAACGCAATTACTAAAATTAAGTAAGTTTTTTCTCTTAAGTGAATTGTCATTTTCTGGCAAAGGCACAGCTCAGCTATTTTCTTCTGTCAGTTTAAGGTTGGCATACGAAAAAGAAATTTAAAAAAGTGTTAAGAAAAATTTAAACATGAAAAATATTTTATTAAATAAAAAATATTTGTGAGCAAAGTTAAAAATATGTAAATACAAGTTAAAAACCTTTTGAAAAAATTTTAAAAAATTCTTAGGGCCAATTTCACCAACTCCATTTAAATATCAATGCATGTTTAAATGTCGATTTTCATGAATTTTTGTATGGAAAAATTACTTTTAAATATGAATTGATATTTAAATAAGTTGGTGAAATTGGCTGTTAAAGTTGTAAATTTTGTGAAAATATTTTATCAACATATTGTGAATAATTTTTATTTTAATTTTTTTAAACAAATTCTATTTTTGACATTTTGGCTCAACTAAAAAGCCATATTGTTTCTCTCATTGTTGTGTTTTTTAATCTTAATAAAACTATTATTATGTATTAAATTTTATAACAATTGTATGAACATTAATTTTTGATTCAGTTGACTGAGAAAAGTTTACACTTATAATATCCCTGGAATAGATAAGCTTAAATAAGTAATATTGAGGTGATTTTTCAACCTGACAAAGAATAAAGTTTTTCTATAAACATCTAAAATTTAAAATGTGCATAGCAGTTTTAATTTCAATACATGCCTTCATAATCTAAATTTAATAGCTCTCAATATCTGAAATTTATCACCAGTACACTGCCCGCGAAAATCATCCATGGTTAAGTCGAATATTGCCACACCACCCAAGCCCTTAGACGCGACATAGGCTGCTTTGGTGGCAGCCACTTCCGCATCATCATAACTTACCCAAACACCATGTTCACCCTTCTCATCGGCAGCACGAAAAGCATAAGTACCAAACTTTTTGGTAGGATCGGCAAAACGTCGTAAAGAATATTCGGTTTTTGGCTGTAGTCTCAAGCAGATTTCAGGCCAGCTTAAAATGCCAGAAAGTTTTACTTGAGGACCAGCCTCAGCTGCGCCATCGGTTGCCGTAATTATGGGATAGCCTTCTGCCTTTGAGTCCAAAGTCATTTTCCAGCTGCGACCATATGTGGCAATGCCTACATTAATTTTGCTCTTGGGAAATCGTTGAGAAGTCCAATGCTCAATTTGGTAATCAATATTGTAGTGAGGCAAACGATTACCCTCCAACGAGGGGGCATACAAAGGTGCGGTATAATCAGCCTCATGCGGATTGCGCTCTGGTGTGGTGAAATCGAAAGCAGCCAAATTAACTAAATCCACTTGATTGATTAGTGCAGGAACATTAAAATACCCTGTCGAATAAATGTGTATAGAAGAATTATAAGACAGATGTCATGTTGTTCACCCCGTGTAACATATGTCGAAACAAATATGCATATATGAGAATTTTGCCTGGCCAGCACCTGATAAATTTATATCATGATGTTTATCAAAGTCTATGTATAACTTTTCATACTCATACTTTGACATTCATCTTAATATAAAATTTTACAGGCAAACAATTTCTTTTGTTCAGCCCCTCAGCACAAGTTCGTGCCTTTTCTAAAGTTCAATATAATATAAGTTTTTAGTTTAAGTAATTTTTTAAATGAACTATTTTTTAAAGTCAGCGAATCAAAATAAAAGATTGTTTATTTTTATAATTTCATTCTACGTTTCGTTGGAAGTTCCCTACTTCTTCAGGGATATTTTTATTTATTAGTCTGGTAACATTGTTGTAATAAAAATTATGCAGATATTGTAAACATAAACACAATTTTGTAGTTTTAAAAGTTTTTAAAATTTGTTTTTATTTTTTTCTATTACAACAATGTTACCAGACTAATAAATAAAAACATCCCTGCAGAAATTGGGATTTTATAACACAATATAGGATGAAATAAAAGAAAATAAAAAATTTTTTATTTTAGTCCGCTGATCTTAAAATTCCATTTTAAAATTTATTTAAACTAAAAAATAGAAAAACTTCACCTAAAAATAAATACATACTTAATATAAGCTTTATTTTTATTCTTACTCACAAGATGAATTCACATTGGGCAGCACCGTCAAACTCAGCAATAAATCATTTTCAGCAAATGACAGTTTTAGCTTCTTAATCAAATCCATAAACTGCTGCTTATGTGTGTCAGCATTTGCATCAACTACAAAGTCACCGGTAAAAGCCTTCTTAAGTGATTTCCAGACCATGCCAGGAGCAGAGTGAACTTTGCGCGGCTTGTTGCGCGGCAACTGAAAGGCCAAGTCCAGACCATCAAAATTGAGGCTGCGCACCAAATAATGTGCGGACTCAATAAAGTTTTTTTGCTTTTCCTCACCACTCTCCAATAGTTCTATGTATTTATCGGAGCCGGCGAAATCTTGATCACCTCCAACACTTAATAAAAATTTGACATATGGAAATTTGTCCTTTAAGGCGGTAACCTTCAAAAAATGTCTATTTCTAATATCACGTTCATTATTTAATGAAGCCAAGCCAAATGTAAGCGGATCAAGTCCAACATAACCATAAATTAAGTGAGTGCAAAAATCCAAGGCCGTCTCCAAGTCAGTCAAGGAGAATTTGGCTAGACCTGCAGTAGTAAAAAAATTATAGCAGTAGTATTGGATATTTATTTTGAGCATTAAGTGTATTTACAAAAAAATTTTGTGACCAACATTTTAACTTGATTATTTCGAAGGTACTTATACACAGAGAAAACAGATTTGTTGTGAAAACCGAATTTGTAGCCAATCGAATTTTGTCGATTCCAACAACTAACACACAATTCTGTTGTAATGAACGAATTTTAACTTAATGGTTTCGAATGGTTTCCGAAGGATTTAAATTAGTTCCATAAAGAGCTGACTTAAAGAACTGAAATGCTTTTTAATAATTTTTCTTTAAATAACTTACATAAAACTGCCAAGCACATACTTAACAATAAATGTAAGAAGAGCCATGCGAACCGTTCGGATTTTTGATTTACTCTCTGAGGCAAAGCTGTAACTTTTGTCATGAAGAACAAAAATTGTGAACATATAAAATCAAAAAAAGAAAAAAAAACTTCATCTTCAAAATCAAAATCGCAAAAAATTTAAAAAATTCGTTTTTTTTACCCTTTTCCCCTGTTCAGGTTCATAGGTAGCAAACTGTTCAAAATTCAAGGAAACAAACAACTACAAAATTGTACCTAAGATCTCAGTAAACAACTTTCTAGAACATATGAACTTCCTAGGAATGATTAACACTGTTTAGGTAGCGCTTAGGTAGCCGCAAAAGTGAAAAATTTTCAAAACATTTAAATTAGGAAATTTTTGGTAGATTTTTCAGTTTTGCGGCTACCTACCATCACCGACTTAAAAAAATTATCTAGGCGAAGGTCAAGTTCTGGCCAGGCCAAGTTCTGGCCAATGCACGTAGTGTGTATATTTACAGGAAACCATTCGAGCTGTTTTTACCCCCCTCATAACTTTGTTCCCCGCTACCGTAAAATTATAAAATTTAAACCATAATTAGAATTAATTCATGTAACCTCATATGCAAAGCTTGAAAGTTTTACAATGAAAGGTTCCGGAGATCTGGAGGTGCAAAAAGTGCATATTTTAAGACATACTCACTGACTCACTGACTCACTCATCAATATTATGAAGCACTTCCGCTATAGCTAGAGATCTGAAATTTGGTACACAAGTAGATCTTGGTGAGCAATGAACTAGAAAAATCTGAAAACCCGAAAATTTTAACCAAGGGGGTGGGGCTACGCCCATAAAAATTAAAATGTGCGCTAGTGAGCTGAAATTTGCTACAGAGCTAGGTCTAGGTGGAAAATAAACTAAAAAAAAATATAAAATCCAAAAATTTTGGCTTAGAGGGCGGGGCTACGACCATAAAGGCTAGAATTAAATAAGCAAATCTAAGGCGCTTTATGGAAGCTATTTTATTGAAATTCGGCATACATACTGCGATAGGGCAAGCCTAAAAATTGTTCATTAAAAAAGTGGGCGTTGACACGCCCATACCATTTCAACTTCATTTTCGTGTACTACGCCTCAGCATATTTAGATATACTATTTCTGTATGTATTATTATCTGTTTGCAACGAAACTTGGCACAAATAATAAACACTGGCCGAAAAAATCTTAAGTTTGGAAAAGTGGGCATGGTTACGCCCCATAAATATTAAAAATTAAAAGTTGAGCTAAGGAGCTGAAATTGGATACACGAGTAGGTATAGGTGAGAAAACAACAAGAAAAACCTGAAAACCCAGAAATCTTACTCAGAGGGGCGGGGCTGCGCCCATTAAAATTAAAAATTAAAAGTTGCGCGTATGAGCTGAAATTTGATACACAAGTAGGTCTAGGTGAGAAACCAACAAGAAAAATCTGAAAAACCAAAATATATTACCAGAATGGGCGGGGCCACGCTACTATTGTTTGAACCTGAAAACTTACAGCCATATTTATAAAACTTATTAAGGCTTTTTAAGAAAAATATCTTATTAAAATTTGTCTCAAAATCCCTTTATAAAGCCTTAAAAAGTTTTATAAATAAGGCTGTTAATAAACAGCTTTTAACTTAAGCCATCTTAGACATTTGGCGGGGCTACGCCCATAAAAACTAAAATGTGTGCTAGAAGCTGAAATTCGATACAGAGCTAGGTCTAAGTTAGCACTAAAATAAAAAAATGTGAAAACCCGGAAATTTTGGCCAGAAGGGCGGGACTACGCCCATAACATTGAGAATTAAAAAATTTGACATATATACTGCGATAATGCAAGGCTTTAAGTTTTTTTAATAAAAAAGTGGGCCTTGATACGCCCATATAATTTAAACCTTATTTTCGTGTACTGCGGCTCAGCATATTTAGGTATATTATTTATGTGGGTATTATTATAAGTTTGCAACGAAACTTGACACGATTAATAAGCACTGCCCGAAAAAATCTTAAGTTTGGAAAAGTGGGCGGGGTTACGCCTATAAAAATTAAAAGTAGCGCGTATGAGCTGAAATTTGATAAACAAGTAGGTCTAGGTTAGAAACAACTGAAATCTCAAAAAAATTTACCAGAATAGGCGGGGCCACGACAATATTGTTTGGAACTAAAAACTTAATATACAGCTTTTAACTCAAGGTAATTTAGTGAAACCTTGCAAACGAATTGCACACATACAAGACTTTAAACTATCACCTTAAAAAGTGGGTGTGATCACTCCTTTAAAATGTTAGCCTTGTGTTTAATCTACTACAGTCAGCATATTTTAAAAGAAAATTAGCATCAATTATAAACGCTGTTCACAACAAAATTTTGAGTTAGAAATAGTGGGAGAGATAATGCTGATAAAATATAAAGGTATAATTCTAGAGAGCTGAAATTTTATGCACAAGTAAGAAGTTTTATCCGGTATGCGGGGCCACGACGTTACTACTCCAATTCGCACTAGCGAGCTTAAATTTGATACACAAATAAATCTAGATCAGAGATCACTAGGAAAAATTAAAAAAACCAGAAGTTGCTATCAGGGGGTGGAAACAAGCGCTTCAAATTCAAAATTAAGATAAATTGTATTAGAACTTTTTATACACATTGAACTTATCCAAAATAAAAATTTCCTATTTTGAAAAGTAGACGTGAGACTTCACCCATAAATCGGAGCTCTTTCTTTCATGTACTTCGGTTTAGCAGTTTTTAATTTATTACTCATATATTTCTCATTAACTTTTTAATACCAAACTTTGCATGAATTATAAGCACTAGCAGATATAAAAGTTGGCGGCGCCAGGCCCATAAAAGTTTTCCGTAATATTATACTGCAGAGAGCTGACATTTTGTAGACTAATAGTCCTAATTGATTTACTCAATCCGAAAATTCAAAAATTAAAGCACCAGCTACCATATTGAAACTTTGCATGCACATTGGGCATATTCGTTGGATTTATGTACTTCGCCTAAGCAGACTTTAATATATAAATAAATGGAGAAAATAGGCGGGGCAGGCCCGCTAAAATTTACGCTGTATTTTACATGTTTCTTTCCAGACGACTCTTACCAAACTGCGTACACACTAGCGACCCGTTGTAATGACACAATAGTTCATTTTTAAGATCTACAATCCAACACTCATCACGCTCTAACCCATTATTTTATGTAACTCTGTCATTTACAACAGGCGGGGTGATCACGAATAAAAATAAAACGCACTAGAAATTTTAAGTTTAAAAAGTGTTATCATAGAAAATTTTCAAAAAGTAGTCAGATCCTCACAAAAACATAAATGTGAAAAAAGGCCAAGTTCCTATCAAAAATTTCGGCCATTAAAAGCAGTGAGATATAAATTTTGACCAAGTTCTTCTTTGGTACAATACCTATCACTGAAATATGCTATGCATTATATACATTTATACTCGTAAGGTTGTCATATAATTTCTAGATAATCTGCTAACATGGCAATATTTTTAACTTTCTAGAAAAGGAGAGAATAATGTATATTTGTTCATTTCTTTATATCGGTTTCATTAAATGTTCTGCATTATATTAATGAAACTTTTCATTAATACAATGAACAATTTCATTGTGTGCATGAAATCATTCAATCTTTGCTCTTCATGTGTTCTTCATAGTTCATTGTATTAATGAAAATCGTTACATTGTTTAAACGAATTTTCTTTTTGGCGAATTTGGGGCAAATAAAAGTAAGTTCCACAAATTTTGTCTTCTTACTGTATACGGTTTGTCAAACATAGATAAATCAAAAGTAATTTTGTTAAAAAATTATTTCTATTTCTTATTTTTCTAATCCCTTTTAATTTCAAATCAGTATGGTCATCATAAATGCAATGAAATCATTTCATTTATACAATGTAATATTCCTCATTGTATAGCAGATATCTCTCTCCTTCTCTTTTTTTATCCATTCACGTTGTGCCAAACATCTCATAAATATGCTTGTTTTGTTAAGATTTTTGTTTGATTCTATAAACTTATGTTTGTGTATTGTGATTCTCAACAACATATTAAAAGTTTTACTATAAACATGTAAGTTTTTCATCTTACTTAAAACATTATTTGGGTTGAACTCTACTGATAAGTTCCTTACATTTTAAATGTTTTACGTTAATAAATACATTCATATGCACATATATTAAGTACATATGTATTTGTATATATTAAAAAAAATAAAAAAAATCTATATATCTTTTATTAAGTAGGTGGTTTGGAAGGGATATGTTTTTATGTTTGTAATAGAAAATGTTCATTATTTACTGTCTATATTTCATTATATTTGTGAAATTTTCTTTATATTAATGAATAAACTTCATTTATAGTATGTAAAAACTTCATTAAATCAATGAAATAACTTCATTATATTCATGAAAATGTTTCATTGAACTAATGAAATAGTTTCATTATATTTATGACATAGCTGCCAAAATAAACTTCATAAACACAATGAATCATTCTTCATTGATCCAATGAAGGGCTTCATTAGCTGACTTTTAATGAAACATTTCATTAATACAATGAAGAATTTCATTGTCTGAATGAAGGTTTTCCTTTCAGTGTTATTTAACTCCGGCTTCAGTGTTATTTTCATCATAGTATTTTTGTGAATGAAAACTATGATGAATATTCGTCACTGTTTTCGTCAACCGAATGTAAGCGAGAGGGTGGCGATTGTATACTTCCAATGACATCCTCATGTTAAATTCGTCACTCAAACGCACTGCATAGGTATTGCCGAGCAAGTATAGGTCATTGCTTTGTGCATAATGGTATAATGACTTATGGAATGTAACCGCGGTCAAGCGGGTGCTTCTACAATAGCAAAGTTAACATCGTGGTATTACAGCAGTGAGTTAATTAACATTGTGTGCTTTTAAAGCTCTTAATATCTGTGTTGAATAAATAAAGTGTCCGATTTGAAAAGAGTTGTACACTGGAACTTTTTATAATAATTGCAAATATGTATTCATACTTAAAAAAATAAAATTTTTAAGAGGTGAAAACTTAACAGTGTATATTTTCTTTTGTCCTAACTAGGAATGTTTGCATTCGCAAATTATTTGCTTATTATATGCTAATATTTCAAGCGAAAAAAATTGTTGTACCTCTTTTACGAAAATAGTTTACGCGAAAATGCGAATTTTTAGTTAATTGCAAATGTTCGAAAATACAAAAAATAACGTTTTTAAAAGGCAAAACTCTAACAATACATATACACATACATACATATATTTTATTTACATTTATAAAAACAAATTTTAAAAGTTTTATTTTATTTTTTTTAAATAAAATTCATCATCCCTGAAATGCAAATAAATTCCTAATTTTTTATTTGGCCTTTCGCAATGTTCACATTTTAAAAATTTTGTTTTTGTTTTCAAATAAAATCATTTGTGTGTCACTTTGATTTAGACAATGATGTTTTAAGTATTCACTTAACTAACTTTCTTTTTTCATGAATCGCCTGAGCGCTGGCCAACACAATTTATTGTTTTATAAAATTTTTCTAATAGATTCCACCACATACATACATGTATGTATGTATATACCTCCTTAAGAAAATATTGGAGTTGCAAAATCTAATCTGATTAAAGATTATATAAATTTGTATAAATAATAAAACTGCACGTTGCATCATACCTTCTCTCTGCGAACCAGAAGCATCATAGAAACAAACCGTATTCGGCCCTAAAGCATTTATTAAATTGCATAATATTAATGTTAAGCTTAAATTTAAAAGAAAATTCATTGACTTATTTTGTTTTTTGTTTTTCAGCTTTCAAGTTGTTATTCTCGCGCTCGGTCTGAAAGTTCACTGATCACTTGAAACTTCTATTTTCTGAAATGAATACGCAAATTTGCAAAATTTCTTATCATATATTTAATTTTTTTCTTCTTACAAATCATTCATACATAAATAATGAAGCTTTAGAAAAGCTTGTGCAAAAATGTCTCTCTTCATTTGGTTGCTTGCATTTTTGTGATTGTTAATTATAGTATGTCGTAATAAGTTTCAGTAATGTCAATTAATGGAGGAATGGGGAGTAATGCTCAAAAAAAAATCATAAATGTGAAAAAACCAAGTTCCCATCCAAAATTTCAAAATTGTTAATTTTTGGTGATTTTTTTTAGCTTTTGCATTTTTTTTACCTTTTGGCGATTTTTTTCGTTTTTTTTTTACTTTTGTGACTTTTTCGGTTTTTAGCGATTTAATTTAGTTTTAGCGATATTTTCATTTTAAAGGTAGAATTAGTAAAATCGTATCATTCTACTTTACAGCTTGCCGTATCGTTCAACTTTGTGCACAAGTTATAGAAAATGTAACAGTTTGCACAGCACAATTTTTTTGTCTGGCATTAAATGCGGCGTTTTTGACATTCGCTACAGAAAAATCTGTTTTCTGCAGATTCCTACGTCAGCAGTGTTACCACCACATATTTTATAAATAGTAACATGCATTGTATTTATATGGTACGGTTTTTGTCAGCTGACACGCAACATCACGATACGATTTTACTAATTCTACCTTAACTCTTTTTTCGTTTTAGCGATTATTATCGTTTTTGGGATTTTTTCGGTTTTTTGACGTTTTTCTGAGTTTGGGCGATTTTTTGGTTTTTGAAGATTTTTTTTTTTAGTTTTTTTTGCGATTTATTAGTTTTAGCATTTTTTTTTAATTTTTTGCGCTTTTTTCGCTTTGGTGATTCTTTTTCTGTTTTTTGTTTCGTTTTTGGCGTTCTTTTACGTTATTTTTTATTTTATTTTGTTTTAGCGATTTTTTCAGTTTTTTATGATATTTTTCGTTTTGGCGATTTTTTAATTTTAGAATGTTAAATCTTTAGATTTTTTTTGAAAATTTAAAGAGTTTACCTCTTACAGCAAGTTGACAAAATTACAACGGAGAGAATACCATTTTATTTTAATTTTATTTCAGTGGTAATTGATGTAGTCTGCACAAAAATACACTAACTTTGAAAATTATATTATTATTGTCTGTATATTAAATTAGAATTCCAACATGTTTCGTTGCTCGCTTTAGTACAACCTATAATTTTTAACTATCAATATGTTATATGCTGTAGCGGGCAAAGTTTTACATATTCAGACCCGTAGCTTTTAGGGTTCTGGAGAAAACAGTCTGTGACAGACATACATACTGACAGGCGGTCATCGTTGCGAAAGCAATAGGGTTCCTTTTCATCTTTGTTGTACGGAACCGTAAACTATTGCTAAGTTAGCAGTTTCCAGAAGAATAAAATGACACCTTGACGATACAAATATAAATAATGTTGGATCTATGTGCATGTCTGCCAGAAGCAGTTTTTCCATTCTCCCCTCTTTGCGCTATACTGTGTAACATTAAATCATTTGCTAGAAAATTCAACAAAATTATTAAAGTTTTAATAAAAATCTTTTAATATTTTAAAAATGTATACAAAATTTTAATTTCAACAATAACTGAACAGTGATGCATAGCAACAAACAACATTTACAACAATCTATATTTAATAGCCCTTAACATGGGAAATTTATCGCCGGTACACTGGCCATTGAAGTCATCTAGGCTTAAGTCAAACAAAGCAACGCCACCTAGGCCACGAGTCTTGACATAAGCGGCCTTATTAGAAGCGGTATCGGGATCTTCGTAGCTAACCCATATGCCATGATCGCCATTTGCATCGGCGGGCCGGAAAGCATAGGTGCCATATTTATTGGTGGGATCAGCAACGCGACGCAAAGGAGCCTCAGCACCAGATCGGCCCACATTAGAGGGATTCGGCAATTTAAGGCAGACCTCAGCCCAATTAAGAAGGCCAGCTTGTTTTGTTTGTGGACCGGGCTCAGCAACACCACTAGTATCAGACACAATGGGAAAACCATTTACATTTGAGTCCGTTGTCGTTTTCCAGGCACGCCCGTAACTGGCAATGCCAACATTGAGTTTGCTGTGGGGGAAACGCTGGGCAATCCAATGATCAACCTGAAAATCAACATTGTAGTGAGGCAGGCGATTGCCCACCAATGGCACGGGGTAGAGAGGTGCCGTGTAGTCCGCCTCCTCGGGATTACGCTCGGGAGTGGTAAAATCAAATGCAGCTAAGTTAACAAAATCCAAATAGCCAGCCAAGGCAGCAGCATTAAAGTACCCTTAGAAAAATTTAGGTTCCCAAAATTAAAAAAAACTTAGAATAATTTTCAATTTACTTACAACTGGAATTAACATTCGGCAAAACGGTTAGGGAAATCATGAGATTGTTGGGCGCAAACACAGATCTCAAAGTGCCCACTAAATTAGTTAACTGTTCCTTATGCTCAGCGGCCTTTTCGTCCACCACAAAGTCGCCAGTGAAAAGTTTCTTAAAGGATTTCCAAGTTTGACCAGCACCCGAATGCACCTTACGTGGCTTATTGCGTGGCAATTGGAATGCCAAGTCTAGACCATCAAAATTATAACTGCGTAATAGTTCGCGAGCTGATTCAGCAAATGCTCTATACTTTTCAACTCCCCCCTCCAAGAGCTGCACATATTTTTCAGGCGACTCAAAATCTTTATCGCCACCAACACTCAACAAGAACTTGACATGCGGGAATTTATACTTTAATTCAGTGATAGACGCAAAATGACGTCGCTGTAAGTCACGTTGGGTGTTTAAGCTTTTTATATGGAAATTCTCTGAATTAATGCCAGCATAACCGTAGATCACATGTGTGCAAAATTGCAAAGCAATCTCAAAATCGCTGGTTGAAAATCTGGCCAAAGCTTCAAGAATATAGCACAATTAGTCTATATTTTTAACTCTTAGCAGGAATATTTACCATCTCTATCCACGCTGGAGGCATCATAAAAACACACCACATTGGGAGCGATGCCTAAAGTTAGCTGGCATACCGCCAGTGCTAAAAATACACTCAACAAGAATTTCATTGTTTTATTTTACGCTCAATTATTGAATTAATTATTTTTTTACGAACTCGTAACTAAAGTTGTGATTGCACGTACGCACTGCCCATTTAAAACTAAATGAGTTTAGGCGATTGTCCGTCAATCGGATCCAATTTTTGTAAGCACTTATAAATTTTTTTTTATTCCATGTTTTGGGTTCTATGAGGTCAAACAAGCGATTATTGCTTTTGTTAATTATGGGGGAAGGGAGGCAGGCTGAGCTAATCAATTTATTTTGATATCAAACAAATGAACTTTGAGAGAATTGTAATTTTAAGTCGAGCTTTAGCGCTAAATATTGAGAGGAAGCTTTTTATTTAATGAAGCATGATCTCACTAAATTGTGAATAATATAAACCCATTTTCTCAGAAACAAACATACATACATACATACGTACAAATGCAGTGATGCCAACTTTTGAGACTCAACACGCGTAAAAATTTTTGAAAAAAAGGAAATGAAAAAATATTCAAAAACAAAAAAAAAAATAGTAAAATTTTTCGAAAAAGCGCTAAAGGGGCTAATATTAAAATGTTTCTGTTGAAAATAAAAACATCAAATCAATTTTTGTAAAGTAATTTATTAGAATATAAATAACAATCATGAGATCAACACATACATAGCTTGAGAGCTTCAATATTGTACATATTTCATTTACATTTCATATTACATTTCAATAAGGTATGTATGTACATACGTAGATTAAATATTTAGCATATAAAGATACATATATAATATAAATATGTATACATATGTATGTTTACATAAGTAGATACATTTAAAATTGGCAGTTATTAAATAAAATTTCGATTTCTCGCTCTTCCAAAAACATACATTATCTGTTTTACACTACGACCACACGAACAATTTGATGTGTCTTAACACAAGCAATAACGTCGGCAGAATGATGACGTCAATTTGCTTGTGTTCAACAATGTTTTTAGAGGTGGCGAACACGTATATTCGAATATATTTGCTTTTTATTCACATAAATACTTAAATTGTCAATAATTTTATCATTTTCTAATTTTAAATTGAACTTTTATTGCTTTTATGCAGTTAAAACTTTTGTTTTCTATTTTTACGTTGAAAAAAATTTAATATTATTTGTATTTGACAGCATGTGTTAAGAGATTGTTGCTCAGCAATGTATTTTAACATTTGTTGCTGAATATATATTTGAACACATATTCATACGGTCCACACGCTAATATCTTGTGTCGGCAATCGAATTTGACAATTGCCGTGGCAATAATTGCCAAGATTATTGCTCGTGTGGTCGGCATGTTAGGCTGTACTGTATAACTTTCAAGGGCTCCATGAAAAATCGCCCAAAAATAAAAATGAAAAATCGCCCAAAATTTTTCCATACAAAATTTGGGTGATTTTTCATATGAAAAAAAGCCCAAAAAAAGCAATTTTTCATTTTTTTTTTGGGTGATTTTTCATTTTGAAATTTTGGGCGATTTTTCATATGAAAAATGTTTCCATGAAAAATCACCCAAAACCAAAGCGCCCAAAAATAAAAATGAAAAATCGCCCAAAAATTTTTTCATACAAATTTTAATTAATTTTTCATATGAGAAATCGCCCAAAATTGTTCAAACATTCAAAAATTAAAGGGAAAAATACACCCAAATACCATGGAGGAGATTATTCTTAAGGGCGGCAGTGCAGGAAAATGTTATTAAACAAAAAAACTTGACAAAGCAGAAAATCTTTATTAATCAGCGCCGTGTGGGGAAATACCATGGTGGAGAAAATCCTTAAGCCCGGCCGAAGGACGGTAGTGCAAGAAAACGTTCTTACGCAGGAAAACTTGCAAGGCAGAAAATAAATTAGGCAGCGCCGTGTCGGGGTACACCATGGTGGAGAAAAGCATTAAGTTCGGCCGAAGGCCGGCAGTGCACGAAAACGTTCTTAAGCATGAAAGCTTTGCAAGGCTGAAAATATTTATTAGGCAGCGAACTGTCGGGAAACACCATGTTGGAGAAAATCCTTAAGCCCGGCCGAAGGCCGGCAGTGGAAGAAAACGTTCTATTAGGCAACGCCCTGTCGGGAAACACCATGGTGGAGAAAATCTTTGAGTGCAAAACACGTTCTTAAGCAGGAAAACTTTGCAAGACAGAAAATTTTTATTAGGCAGCGCCGTGTCGAGGAACGCTATGGTGCAGAAAATTCTGGAACGAACCAATATTATTTACGCTTCTCTATAACTTTTCTTTTTTCATTTTAATATAAAAATGAAATTAATATTATTTTAATTTTGTTCTGGTGTTTTTTAATTTTGGGAGATTTTTCATTTTTTTTTTTGACGATTTTTCATTTTTTTTGGGAGACTTTTCATATTAAAAATTTTGGACGATTTTTAATTTTTCTTTTTGAAATTTTGGGCGATTTTTCATTTTCATTTTTGGGCGATTTGGTTTTGGGCGATTTTTCATGGAGCCACTTTCAAGGCACAAAAAATTTGGAAGAAATAAAAGATTACTCTATACTATTCTTCTTTTTTAAATTGGTAAAGCAATATCGACTTTTTACTCATTTTATTTTGCTAGATTAAAGGAAGAAAAAGTTCGCAAAAGTTTAAATGTAGCCATATCGAGCAAAAACTAAAAAGGGGCTAAAAGGGGTTGAAAGATTATTGTAAAAAGTGTTAGGTTTGCTCCTTTTTTTGTTTTGGGGCTAAAAATTTTTTTTCGCGTTTTGACTGACTGAAAACGGGCTAAATCTAGCCCTTAAAGGGCTAAGTTGGCATCACTGTACAAATGTAAATTCGTAACATAGACGTATGTACACACATATGTATGTATGTAGGTACATATCGTTCATTTACGGCAAAAAAGTTATAACTAAAAAAAAATTGTTTTACAGACTCAATTTATACATTAGGGCATGTTAACATACTACGTAACAATCATTGAGGGAGGGGGGAGTCCGTTTGAGTTTTGTTACGATTTGTTACGGTGGAAGGGGTGAGGTTTCCGTTGCGTAACAGAAAAAATCAACTAATTTTGTTCACAAAATTTATATACATATTTTTTTATTTATACTTTCCCCCCCCCCCTACTTTCCCACCCGCCCTTTTTTGATTATCACTACTAATGTATTATTTATAACTACCACTAAGTTTATGTCCGACACTGGTCGGACCTAATAATTTTTTTTTTATAGATTTAAGATTTGAATACTTATTGTTAGTTCACATATGAAGATACAATAAATAAATACATGCATTAAAAAAAAAGAAAAAAAAATATTTTTTTATTAATTTTTTTAATTGATTGATTTAAAGAAATTTATTCAATTCTTAGTTTTGCTGAAATCTGTTACTGCTGGAGGAGCGAGGCGGTTGAAAATTTGATAAAAAGTGCGTGGCGTAATATGCGAACGGCACCTTTACAGAAAAAAAAACACAAGAATTATGTTCAACAAAAGCATGTTGTTGAAAAGAAAAATTTTAATTTCAATAATATTTGTCATTAACTTAAATATTGTATTTATCAATACCGCGCATTTCAAAATATCATTTAATTCAGTGCTGGCCATCGAGAGAAACACGAGAGTTATGTATTAGAGTATGTGTATTCATTTGTAAGAAGCCGATTGATGTTCGGCACTCTGGTGCTACTTTGTTGTTATTTATTTATTTTAATTGCTCGTCTTGCATACGTGTGAATTCTGACAAGAAACCTAAAAACGTCGTTGCTTGTTTTTTTTACTCAACAAAGTTATTTTTAGATTATATCAAGGCAATGCGCATATATAGAAGAAACATAAGAAGTCATGTTTTGCGTATATCGATGGTTTGCTAACGCAACCTCGTAACTTAAAAACTACTACTTTTCAGGAGAGACAAAAAATGATTTATAACAAGTATTTAGTGAAAATTTACAAGTATTTAATTGAAAATTTAACAAAAATCATCCAAGTAATTATATTATAAAAAAACATATATTAAAAATGTTTAAATACTTGTTATAAATCATTTTTTGTCTCTCCTGAAAAGTAGTAGTTTTTAAGTTACGAGGTTGCGTTAGTAAACCATCGATATTCATTATTTGCGTATCTAATAAAGATTTGCTCTTTAGCTGAGTGGTAAGAGGTTGCCGGTTCGACTCATCCCAACAAAAATCCAATTTGTAAAAACAAATTAAAAAAAAATAAACAAAGAAACAAAACATTAGAGTTTGAAAAACAAATCCATTAAAATTTTTGTTTTCTGTTAACAACTCAATTGTACTTAACACAATAATTTTAATTGGAAATAATTGAGTACACAGAAAAAAATGGTTTTGATATTTGAATACGAAAATCGTTGATTCAATAAAAAAAATCTTTCGAATTTTCTGTGATGACGATTTTTGCATTATTGATAAATAAAATTGTATGCACGTTTATTGAATATATTTTTTTTTCAGTCAACAAAGAAATTTAATGAATCAAAGAAAAAAGTTGTTGACTGAAATTTTATTTTCAGTGATAATTGTTATAGTGTGTGTGTGTGTGTGTGTGTGTGTGGATGAATGCCACGTTTTTCAACCCGTTTTTGTTTGCTTTTGCTTGGCTGCTATTAAAACTAAATGTGTTTGGGATGAGTCGAACCGGCAATCTCTTGACTAATAAACTGACGTACTTACCACTCAGCTAAAGAGCAAATCATTATTATATAAGCAAATAATGGATAGAAGCAAAACATGATTTCTTATGTGCCCATTGTCTTGGTATAATCTAAAAATAACTTTGTTGAGTAAAAAAAAACAAGCCACGACGTTTTTCGACTTCTTGCCCGAACTCACACGCATACAACACCAACAATCAAAATAAACAACAACATCAGCACATGACCACGTTGAGTCAATCAACAAGCAAGGAAAACACCTACACAAATAAATGACATTAAATGATATTTTAAAATGCGCGGAATTGATAAATACAATATTCAATTTAATGACAAATATTATTGAAATTAAAAATTTTATTCAATAACATGGTTTTATTGAAAATAATTCTTGTCAATTTTTTTCTGTGTAGAATTTGTTTTCTTATCTTACAAATGTGTGTTTGTATTTACAAAAATCATTGTAGTTGTCTTTTTAAATAGTATTTTAATTGTATTCACAAATAAATTAGTTGTATTTATTTACAATTCTTTTTTTTTCTGTGTTCCCTAACTTAATGGAACAAGAAATTTTAAGATTTTCTCAAGAGTTGATTAAAGTTTATAATACAAATATAATGTATAAATTACTCAAAATAAACTATTAATTAAATTACTAAATTATACAAATTGTTTTTATGAGATTTTTACACAATATGAATAATTAAAGGAGTGTTACTTCTGCGTTATTTCTGGTATTTCTTGAGTTGTGACATTGTTGAAGTAAATAAGCAATATGTTTGTTTGTTTTTTATTACAAACGTGTTTATTTATTTCTATACAAATAATATATGTATGTATAATTTTATAAAAATTGATTAATAATGTCATAAAATCGTCAGGCTATTAACATTATGACTTTATTATACAGATAATAAACTTTGTTGATGTGTTGGTTCGCCTACAGATTATTCATAAATGAGTTTAAAAAGTCTAGTCAGGCTGTATGAAATAACGCCCATAAAAGTGAAATAATTCCAAAAATTTTTTATACATTTTGTAATTGCATTATGATATAACTCCCAAAAATTTTGGAATTTATTTATTTTTTTAGAATTCACTGAATATGTAACACTTTAGCGCTTTAGTATTAGCGCTTATAATGTAGCTAAGAGTACACCGAGCAAAACTTGCTGACATCTTATGGCAAGAAAATTATTTCTTCGTGAACTTTTTTTGTGCAAAAATTAAGGAACAAAATTTTTTTCAGTTTTTTTAGAATAAAAGAAAGGGACTCCTTAATTTGTTTTCAACAATATTTGGTAAAGTTTTACCCGCGATAATGCTGAACAACTTATGTGAATATATCTGTGGCGAAAAGGAAAAAGTGCTAAAGTCCAGATAAGCTGATTTTAAGTTAATGATACTTCCGTAATCTGCATATTTGAAAGTACCCCTGGTCAAAAGATCAATTAATTTGTTTGATTTTTCAGGAAGTTATAGCACTATGACTTGCGACTTATCGTTTTTAGATTTCTAATCTCATTTGGAATAATAGCTAAATTGAGATTATACTTTGGTATATTTTAATTTAAATGTGTTATTTAGTGTTTAAACGATGTTTGCTTAAAAAATAAAGTTTAATAGAGAGGATTCCCCAATTTAACTGTAAAAGAAAAAAATTTCTGAAAATCGACTAGAACGCTTAAAAGTGCTCTCCTGCAAAACAGTAAAATATGACTTAATCACTTTTTCCTTATTGCCATAGATATCATGTCTGAATCAAACAGTTTTTCATTAGTAATTAGTGGATAGGCTTTCTTTGGAACATGGCACACAGATGTGTGCCAACAACAGCCCTCGACTGCAGTCATCTCTAAACGAGATGTAGAGGAGCTTGATATTAGGATCATCTAGATCCTGGACTAAAGAGGCTTTCAGGGGTACTAAAGGGCTGATAATCTTTCTAGAATTGGGACTGGAACTGTGTGTGTTTACCTCTACTCACTTGCAAACTCAGAGTAAGGCGCAAGACAGAAGATGAAACAAATAGAAGGTGGGCCATAATAAATGATTGCGTGATCACGAGGCGGTTATGGACTAACCTAAATAAAAAATACAACTTCTTTGATTTTAAGAAATAAGAAAAAAATCTCGAATCGAGTGTCTGTGCTAACCGCAAAAATGTTAAAGGTCGAACAAAAGGATTTTCGCCGCAACTGCCAAGATATCGATGAAGAGGAAAGTGTAGAACATTTTCTGTGTCACTGTCCACGACTTGCAAGAAAGAGAATGGCGACAATTGGCGCTGTTGAGTTCAGGGTACTTTCTGAAGTCACCAGTATTGAACTGCAACCTATTTGGTAGATTTATGTTGAGCTCTGATTGGTTCGACGGTGGGGACTCCACATAAGCAGAGAGTCCGGGATTCAGACTGCCACCCTTATCTAACCTAACCTAATCAATGTTGTTGTGAAATTTTTGTTTACATGCATAATTTATTGTTTGCATACATATGTACGTATGTTTAATTTTTTACCGCCAAGATTATTAGTAATCAGCTGTTGAATATAAATATTTTACTGGATGATATAATTTTCCCGTTCGTGTACTTTTACTTGCAAACATTTTTATTGTATTTACTTAGTTAATTTATATTGTAGAATACGGAATTGAAATGTCTTTCAGACTCCCGAGCGAATGTAGTAAAATACAGGCAGAGTTATCTGCCATCAAAAGAGCGACACACTGGCTAAGGTTCTATCGGATTTCAAATAGAGATATTCATATTATAACTGACAGCGTATCTGCTATTAAGGTCCTCATAGGGGTGTTTACTACATCCTTTCTTGTCCAAGTATGTCGTAAAGCCCTGGATGAACTTGCGCAACACTCAAATATCTCGTTAAACTGAGTGCATGGACACGGGACTATTTCAGGAAACATAGTTGCGGATGAACTGGCAAAGAGGGGAACCCTACTAAGAGAGGTTGATATCGACAATATATGGGGTCTCCCATTCTCATCCTGCTGGAGACGTTTCGATGTTACCTTTCTTGAATTAGCTCAAAACAGATGTCGTAATGAGTTCACCTGTGTAATAGCGAGAACCATCTGGCCTCGCCTAGACTCCCGTATAACGAAAAATCTCATAAACTTCAATAGGAAGCACTTGAGGAACATCGTGGCCATCCTGACCAGTCACTGTACCTTCGGAACCCATGCTAAACGTATGGGTCTCCCGTATAATGATTACTGCTACAGTTGCTATGACGAGGAAGAGGAGGAAAGTATCCTGCATCTCCTGTGTCTTTGTCTCGCTTTGGAGTGTCTACGTCTGCACCTCCTTGGCAGAATATCTTTCGGAAGCTTATCCTAGTTATCGGAAATCGGGCTCAAATACCTGAGCCTCTATATTAGGAATAGTGGCTGGTATAATCGGTGACCCTCCCTAGCCAAATTCCTTGACCCACTCACACCTCACACCCCCCTGAACAACTCCCCTTGTTCTCTCTCTATATCTTCTTTCAACTTACTTGGTGCAAAAACCTAAATTAGCTCCAGTTAAAACAACAAACGCTTCCTCAGCCACTTTTGCGCAAATTAGCCAACCAGTTACTTTCTGTGTATCGTATGCAGATGCTGCTAGGACAAATTCAGTTCCCACACAAAATGTTTCCCTGCCAAATAATTAAAAAAATACTGACGCAAGCTTTAATTTTAATCGCCTTGAAGCTGCTATTGAAAATCTGGTGCAAACTATAAACAATTTTACAACAAATATGACTAGCATGATGCAGAATACTCTGCTTCAAGCATTAATTAATAAGCCATGAACACGTTAACAATATGTTTCTGGAACGCAAACAGCATTCGCCAACATAAAAATGAACTTGAGCACTTCCTCACGGAAAAAAATATTGATGTAATGTTAGTATCTGAGACTCATTTGACTTCGAGAAGTCTTTTTAAAATTTATGGCTACACTATATATGATACAAAGGACCCTAGAGGAAGGGCTTGCGGTGGATCAGCAATTCTAATAAAG
Organism: Tachina grossa; assembly: GCA_949987645.1. Taxonomy (NCBI): domain Eukaryota; kingdom Metazoa; phylum Arthropoda; class Insecta; order Diptera; family Tachinidae; genus Tachina; species Tachina grossa. Next base: position 37,717,235 of record OX465275.1, read on the forward strand.
TCAAGACTCAAGCACTATGTTCTTGATAACATTTGTGAAGAACACCTACAAGCAACAAATATTGGCATTGAAAGTTTTTGTACAAATTTTGTTATATCATCAATTTACTCCCCTCCCAGATTTTCAATCACTGAGAATCAATATGAGGATTTCTACAAATCTCTTGGACCTTGTTTTGTAGCAGCTGGCGACTACAATGCTAAGCATACGTTCTGGGGTTCGCGTCTTATTACCCCCAGAGGTCGAGCATTGTTCAACACTATTTCAAAAATGGGCTTGGATGTCATTTCGAGTGGGGAGCCCACTTATTGGCCTACTGACATACAAAAAATTCCGGATGTTATAGATTTTGGCGTCATAAAAAATATCTCTAGGGATTTAATTCAAGTTCAAGCTTCTCTTGATCTTTCGTCCGATCACTCTCCGACGATCATTACAATTTGTATTCCATTAGGAAGTAACTTACCTGACCCATATGTGAAGATGATCAATCGTGTTAATTGGCTGGGGTTCAAAAAATATCTCAGTAGTCATTGTACGGAAAACATTACGCTTAGAACATCCGATGATATTGAATCTAACATTGCCAATCTCAGCGAGAATATTAAACAAGCTACTGAACATACCACTATCTCCCATCCGCAGACTGGCTTTAATAAACGTTTTTCTACAGGCATTGAACGTCTCGTACGTGAAAAAAGAAGAGCTATAAGGGAATGGCAACAGCACAGATCACCACAAAATAAAATCAGATTTAAAGAGTGCACTAAACGACTCCAAGAGTTGCTTGCATCTGAAAAAACTGCATCTCTTAAAAATTATCTGGAAGGTCTTTATGTCACACCAGCGTCTAATTACTCTTTGTGGCGCGCTGCTAGAAAGCTTAAAACACCCATTGAGTATAAGCCACCTCTACGCACATCTACCGGAAGTTGGGCAAGAAGCGATACTGAAAAAGGTAAAATATATAGTCGCTCTACCCCCTCAACACATAAAGTTTAAGACGCGTGAGTTACAAAAATTAATTGCCGAACTCAACCCGAAGAAAGCTCCGGGTATTGATGGAATTAGTAACCAGATGCTTATGAACTTGCCTCGTATTGCAATGAGAATCCTATTATTCATATTTAATGCCATTTTACGACTGGAGTATTATCCACACAGCTGGAAGCTTGCCAAGCCGGGCAAAGATCTAACCAAGGCTGAGTCATATAGGCCAATAAGTCTACTATCAACTATGTCAAAGCTTTTCGAAAAACTGCTCAAAACAAAATTGTCCCCAATTCTAATTAGTAGTGGGTGCATACCAGACCATCAATTTGTTTTTAGAAGTCAGCATAGCACCATTGAACAAACTCACAGATTGGTTCAATTTATAAGAAGAACTTTTGAGGAAAAAAAGTATTGTTCTGCGCTCTTTATTGACGTTTTCCAGGCATTTGATAAAGTGTGGCATGAAGGCCTAATTTTAAAATTGAAGACTTACTTACCAATAAACATTTTAAATCTTTTGGAAAGTTACATTATTTCCCGTAAGTTCACTGTTGTGGAAGGAGACTTTACGAGTAGGCCTGAAACTATTTCATCCGGTGTGCCACAGGGGAGTATACTGGGACCAGTTTTATATTTGATTTATACTTGTGATATGCCTGTGAGCAGTAGTATCCATACTTCCACATTTGCCGACGATACAGCCTGCCTTAGTATGCACGAAAACCCTGATGAGGCATCCCTCAAACTCCAGGAACACATTAGCCAGATGGAGCTTTGGGTAAACTTATGGAGAATTAAAGTCAATGAACAAAAGTGTGTCCATATAACGTTCACTCTAAGAAGAGATACTTGCTCCCCCATTCGGATTAATAATCAAGTTGTTCCTCAACATTCACATGTGAAATATCTTGGCATACACCTTGATCGACGACTTACATGGAAACACCACATTGACTCTAAGTTAACTCAAATGAAACTTAAATTAACTCAGTTACATTGGCTGATTGGTAGAAATTCAACACTTAGCCTAGACTGCAAACTTTTAATATACAAGTCGCTTTTAAATTCAATATGGTGTTACGGAATTCAACTATGGGGCACTGCTTCAGCTTCAAATGTAGAGAAAATTCAACGAAGGCAAAATAAAATTTTACGCATGATAACATCGGCTCCATGGTACATCAAAAATTCAAATATACATCGCGATTTGAATATGCCACTAGTGACTGAAGAAATTGTAAAATACGCAGGCAAATATCTAACAAAACTCGAGTCACATCCTAATCCGCTTGCTCGTAATATTTTGAACTTTACTGGGCACATCCGCTTAAAAAAGAGAGATACACGGGCTCTAATATTCAACACTCTAGATGATGAAGCTGCTTGAAAACACTGTTTTCTTTTTGTTGCTTATCACTACTTATGTATTATTAATAACTATCACTAAGCTTATGTCCGACATTGGTCGGGCCTAATAATTTTTTATAGATTTAAGATTTGAATACTTATTGTTAGTTCATATTTGAAGATACAATAAATAAAAAAACATGCATTAAAAAAAAAATGTGTATTATGACTAGTCTAGTCTAGTGGAGGACTTAACTCAATTTTCAAAAAAATGTCAGTTAGGTCGGTTAGTTAAAACAGCCACGATATGTAGTATGCGTACGGAACCCTTCGTATCCGAGTCTAAGTCGCACTTTACTAAATTTTTTGGGTATAATTTCATTTATTTTTTAGACTTATCTCATTACACCAAAAAACTGAAAATGTAAAAAAATTTTTTTTACTAGTTATTTCAGCGGTGAAAAAATTTGGGAGTTATCTCATTTTATTTGGGAATTCAATTTTTCTATCAGTTAGCATACATTTTTGTCATTGATAGAGGTGCCTCTAAGCCCTAAAATAAAATTAAACCCGACCTGTTTCGATTGCCAATAGATTTCAGCATTGCAGGCCGATCTCATAGATTTTTTTCTAATTTAATTTTTTTTGGATTTTATTTCATTGGGAATTATTTAATTTTATATCCTGGCAGTTATTTCATTCAGGGTTATCAGATAGGGCAATTTCTCGCCAAACGCGTCGACTTTTTCACTTATTTGGCGTCTAAATTTTTGATTTAGTTACATGGCAATTTTTCTGGCGTTAAAGAAATTTTCTTGGTGTGTTGGCGATTTTTATTGCCATTTCTTTTTTTACAAAATTGTTCAAAAAAGTTCAAAATTTTTGTAATTCAGTAAAATTAGTTTGTTGAACGAGTACCAAACCTCGTCTGTAAGAAATTACAAAAATTTGATTTATTTGGATAAGAAAAATTTAATAGTTTTTTTTGGCGATTTTATTGCTACGTTTTGGGGATTTTTTGCGAAATGTTCGTGCAATCTTTTTAATGTAAATTTATATTAATATATTGTTAAAGAAAAAGCAAATTTATTATCAAATATATATTAAGTGAAAACTACATAAAATTTATTTTGTGGATTTTTGGCCATTTTTAAAATCAATTTGGCGGAATTGTTCGGAAAAATCTGAGAACCCTGGTTTCGTTACCAAATAAGTCCCCATACTTGGAGTTTGTTTCATTTTATATTTTGGGAGTAATTTAATTTTTTTTTTTTGTGGGACTCATTTCCATTTTTAGGTCCTATTTCATTGGGAGTCATATTAATATTATTAACTTAATTAGTGTGTGTCAAAGCAATGAAAAGGTTTTTCGTTAATAATTTGTGGTGACAATATCTGAATCTAAGCGACACATTTTTTGGACTACTTTTTTTTTGACAAAAATCGACTATTTACTATCGTAAATAATCAATTTTGGTCAAAAACTGAAGTTTGTAAATTATGTCGCTTAAGTTATTTTGGCGGTTATGGCGCGGCGCGATATGTTATTTGTCTATCAAATTTCATTTAAAAGCGCAGCAATGGGTTAGTTAATTCTTGTCAAAAATCTTGAAACTTTTTTGTGAAAATTTTTTTCATTCTACTAAACTCCTGATTGAAATTTTTAGGAAAAATACAGTCTCAAGATACATAGGCTAAACCATATTCTATGGCTCAATCCATCGTATAATCAATCTATGTATCGTATTTCATTAAAACCCCTTCAGCATTTCTTTCGTTTTAAGGTAACATACATTCAAATAGCAAGGCATACAAACTTTCACATTTATAATAGGTCTGTTCATGTACCTACCCAGCAGAAACTAATACCGACAGAGTTAGGCAGAAATTTACAAAAATACTCTCCCAAAAACGAAAAAAGTAAATGCACGCCTTACTTGTAAAAAGAAAGGAAGAAGAAAATAAAATTTTAATAATATCAGAACCATGGATGTAAATCATGACACAATTGTACTTTTTATGATGCATTTTGTTTGAGAATATTTTAAATTGCAAAACAAACAATAATTACTAGTAATAATTTGTAAGAATTTTTCTTGTCTCTCAATTTTTTTCTCCCTTTTGACGCTCTCTCTTCTTGCAATTTTTTTGAGTTAATGAAAACTTTCCAGTAACAATTGTTACAAATTCGTAACATTTTTTTTTGTAAATGAAAAACCTTATATTAATAAATATAAATCAATTCTTACTTGATTTCTTAATATTATTTTCGTTCATATAAAATAAGTCTTACTTCGTTCGCTGAAATAAAATCACAGTTTTACAACGCAATCGCTGTTAAGCGTTTATGTTTTTATTTAAAATTATTCCATTAGAAAATGTTCAGTTATATTACAAACGATATTTTGCTGCCCTCAGCAAAGGATATTTTTCACCCGTACACAGACCACGGAAATCGTCATAACTCAAATCAAACAACGACATGCCACCCAAACCTTTGGATCGAATATAATTGGCCTTATTCGAAGCAGATTCGAGATCTTCATAACTGATCCATATGCCATGATTACCATTGTCGTCTGAGGGGCGATAGGCATAAGTGCCGTAGCGGCTGGTGGGATCACCAACACGTCTCAGCGGAGCATCAGCGCCTTTAAGGAAAGTATTCGAAGGATTTGGCAGCTTAGAACAAATTTCAGGCCAGCTTAAAAGACCAGGCGACTGACTTTGTAGGCCAGCCTCTGCAGGACCTTCTGTTTTGGGTACGACAGGAAAGCCTGTGGAACCGGAATCCTTTGTTAACTTCCACGCACGACCATAAGTCGCCATACCCAAAATAATTTTATGGGCTGGACATTGATGTTGCAGCCAGTAAGAAACTTGGAAATTGGCATTGTAGTGAGGTAAACGATTCTGATCGTACGGTTCGTACAAAGGAGCAGTATAATCAGCCTCTTCCGGATTACGTTCGGGTGTTAGAAAATCAAAAGCAGCCAAATTAACAAAATCCACCATGCCGGAGACAGCCGGAATATCAAAGTACCCTTGAATTAAAAATATTTTTATATATTATTAAAACTCCTATTAGCATCTCAGAGAAAAGCTTACAAGTCGAATTGACATTCGGCAGCACAGTTAGTGTTAAAAGTAAACCATCAGGCTTGAGCGCATTTCTCAAATCTCTCACCAAAGTTGTAAATTGCTCTTTATGTATATCAGCATTGGGATCCACAATAAAATTGCCAGTAAATGTTTTCTTAATCTTTTTCCACAACGCCCCCAACTCAGAATGTACTTTACGTGGTTTATTTTTGGGGAACTGGAAGGCTAAATCGATGCCATCGAAACCGTAGGAACGTACCATGGAATAGACGCTATTAATAAATGCAGTTTGCTTAACACGTTCGCCCTCCAATAGTTCAATATATTTGTTGGCATGCTCGGCATCAATATCTTTGTCACCACCAATACTCAGTAGAACTTTCAAATGTGGGAATCTTCTCTTCAAAGCTGTTATTTCGGAAAACTGATGTCTGTTTACATCCAAGTCTTCATGTAGACTATAGACCTGATAGATGTCGGGCTTGACGCCCAAATAGCCATAAACCAAATGTGAGCAGAACTGTAGAGCGATTTCCAGATCGGGATTTAAAAGTTTACCCAAACCTGTTGGAAAGACAAAAGGCGAAAATTAAAATATACAGAACTCAGTTAACACTTAATTTCATTGTTAATTGTGCTGCTTGAAAAAAAAATTGTAAAACACAATTGAAGGCGAGACGACAGAAAATAACGGTGTAACTATAGCAGCGAATTTTAATAATTTTGTGGCATGCTGTGAGAGAGAATTGGTATTTCAGATTTATTTTTTTATGGACAATTTGGGCAGAGGCACGCACAAACATTGATTAGGTAATAGAGCTGCAAAACTATCGATGGTACTATCGATAGTATCGATAGTTTTATTTTAAGTGGACTATCGATATTTTTTTTTCGATAGCGATACTATCGACAAAAATACGCTACTACAAAAGTAAAAAATAATGTCAATAAAAACGGTATGACGGCGACTGTGGAATAAAAAATGTAACTATCATTCAAATTTCGTTACCTGTAAACCTTTATATGTAATAATGGTCATCATTACATATATAAATGTGAAAATTCTTAATTAGTTTAGCATTTGTTTCAACATAAGATGTCAGTTTGTAACTAGTAAAAGCAAATTGCATAAAAAATACAATTATTATGTACCAACGGCTTTGACACTTGCATAAATTTGGCGGCTGCTCAATTTGACGACTATTGGACTGTTCCTGCTCTTTACTTTTAAATAAACGGTGACGCTAAATAGTTTGATTCTCCCTACTTGCGGTCTCCACGTGACATGAAAAGACTAACTTTAACATTAACTTAATTTATTGTTATATGTAGACTGCTAAAGTTTATGCCTTTTTCAAGTTATAACATTATGGTTAGTGCAATTGTTTATACAACTCAATTATAACATCAAGTTACAACAAAATTTCATGTCAGGTGGAGACGTAGAGTTACCTTAAATTAATACTTTTTAGACAACTGCAATAGTTTAAGTAATGATAAAAGAATTTCTTTACTTTTTACTCCTTTTAATTTATTTTTTATTGATTTATGTACATATGTATGTTTTATTTCTTATTCATTAAATTTTAATACATATCTACATATAAGTATATGCATATACATTGTATATATGTATGTATATTAAAAACATTGGAAAAACTGTTTTTTTTATATAACTTCCTTTTTACTTTAAGGAATGATTAAAAAATTTAAGATTTTATATTCGAAAAGTACACATTTGAAAAGAATCAAAAACTATCGATAGTATCGATAGCATCCAAAAATACTATCGAAACTATCGAATGGAGCCACTATCGATAGTTTTGCAGCTCTATTAGGTAAACATAAAACCTACTTTTCGATAATTACCCATATGCAAGGCCAAATCAAATTTTAAAAGCACATATTGCTTAACTGAAAATAAAAATTGTAAAAATATGCGTTATCATTTTGCGGCTGGACTAAGTTTGTATTAAAATCCAACAAGCTCCAGCCGTGGAAAATACATTTCAATTAAACATAAACAATACACAAAATATTATACATACATACATACCGCGCCATAACCGCCAAAATAGCTTAAGCGACATTTTCGTACTTCAATTTTTTACCAAAATTGAGTATTTGCGATCGTAAAAAGTAGATTTTCGTAAAAAAAAAACAAAGTCCAAAAAATGTTCCTTAGGGTTCCTTTTCATCTTTGGTGTACGGAACCCTAAAAATCACAAAATTTTTGTTTTTAGTTTTAAAGAATGAGAATAGAAATAATTTTAATTTGAAAAATAAAATTTTTTTTAAATTTTTTCGTTCTTTATTTCATTAGAATGATAATATTAATTTCAATGGGGCATTTTCTCATGGTACACAGTTACAAAAACTGGGTACAATTTTCAGCTTTTGATGTGTACAAAATTATTCTATGACTTTTTGAAATTTATTTTCTTAAATAAAAATAAGAGAGGTGTCCTAGAACACCCGGTTATAAATATGCGCTTAGCTAGATATATAAAACGAACTTAATGTGTTAAATAAGAATGCAATAAAATTATACTATATAATTTGCCGCAAATATTTCAAAACGGGGCCCTTCATTTAAATTAATGTATTCTTTGTGGCCGGTAGCGGCTGTTAGCCGGCTTACAGCCAATCGGCTCTGTTCTCTGGTTTGCGCTCATGTGTAAAACCAATACACAAACAAATTGAGCAATCGTTCTCGTTGTTATTTTTGTTTTGTTTTTGTTTCACTCACTCCAAAGAACGAAACAAAACAAAATCAAACAATTTGTGTCGTTTATTTTCATACTCTGCTTTTAAGTACAAAGAAATCAAAACCAAAAAAAAAAAAAAAAAATTATAACTGTAATAGTCAGGCCTGTTCTGCAAATTACGACATGTAACAAATAAAATAAATACAAATACAAACATAACAAATACAAACACAACTCGCAAAGCGATTAGCTTGTCTGCGAAAAACACCCAGGGTCTATGGTGGGAATCGAACCCACGATCTCTGGGCTGAGAGGCTAGCATCGCTACCAAATTTCAAAAAATTAATAAAAGCTAAATCATTGATTTTGTAAATTTCACGATTTATAGCGATGGAAGTTGGAATAAAATATTCTATTATACATGACGAAAACTTAAAATACAACAAAAACCCGCTAACAAGTTGTTTTTGAAATCACCGTGATTTCCAGAACACACCCGAGTTTCTATTATTTTTGTTACGAAGATTACGTCCTAACTCCTGTATCGCGCAATAAATAGCATAGCTATAAAATTTATATGTGTCATGCGAGTTATTAGGAATTTATTTGTGTTTAAATCAAACTATAAACCAGTTCTTAAATAATATTTTGATTTTTTTTAAATATTTTTCGGGCGAAATGCCTTCCCAGCTGGAATTATCTTGAAGTCCACATTTCATATAAGCAACAATGTTCATACTGGGTTTCTAAAATCATTAATTTTTTTCTATTTCCACAGAAGAAGAAGAATTTAATAGATTCAATAAATTTATCCGTTGGTTCAATTAATTTAAGTGAAAAATACAAATTGATATTGATTACTAATGCTAATTCAAATAATTTTTTAATTTGCTATATCTAATGTTGATGCTAAATAAGCTAATAATAATAATAAGCAGTGGGTTGTGTCTATTTTTTTAAAGAGAAGTTACACTCTTTACGAAAGGAATAGTGATAGAGAAGACAGGTGGTGAAGGAAGAGATAGAGGAAAGCTACATTCCTTTACAACTCTGCTCTTTGCAGGTTTTTTTTAATAATGCACTGTTGCAGCGCCTCTGGTGTCAATGATAAGTATTAAATTTGTTTGAAGCTGGATAGTGGCCTTTTTGTCGGTTATTTTACTACCCGATGATCCTACTACACAACGAAGGAGGGCGCTCTAGTGTTAAATTAGAATTAGTATCCGCTGAAGCCGGTATAGTTCAGTGACCAGTGACTATGCTTTCATCGCTTGCACTTTCCTGCAACAACTGACACAAAGGGACACTAATGCACAACAGAAAAATGCGTGGTGATTGTTATTATAATGACTGTTGGATACAGGGATTGAATCCAGTACCTACGTTTGTTTCTGTCAGATAATGATTTTTTTATTATTAACGTCAAGTGAAGTTTTGTTGAAAAAAAAACTCTACAAACATTACAAAAATATTATACAGAGTTACATGATACTCTTCTATCTCAACACCTAATGTTGCTTTTTCTGTTAAATTTTTTTTTAATAAATAATAATGCACTTACTTGTGCAGTCTATAATGTACACTTTTAATCGTTTGGTTTTTATGCAATCAAAAACAAAAGTGCTCTTCTTTCAATTGTACATTATAATTGGCGATAAAATGCAAAATATTTTTGTTTACCATGTGTGCACATCTCCTTGACATCACAAAGCAAATAACACAAAACAAATTGTATCTTTTTCTTTAATCAGGGGTGGAGACGGTGCCATGTTTGGCCGTCAAATAAAAAATAAAAGCTTTTTGATTTTCATCAATCGTTGCCGACAATCCGTACGTTTGGCATAAAAACCACAACTGCACGCATACAACTAAGTGATTGATGAGCTTATTTGATCGTCTCCGGAGTACTTTAAACCAACAACCGATAAAAATTAGCAACAAATCTATTTTTCAGTTCCAAAAAATTTAATTCGAAATAATTGCAAAAATTAGTGACAAAAACCCCTTATAAAAAAATTTGTATAGGAAAACTGCTTTGACAATAAGTTTTTAAATCAAACATTTTTCTGAAAATCTTATGGAAATTAAAAAAAAATTAAATATTGAAAACCAAATTTTCATTTAATGCTAAAAAAAATAACCGTTGTGTACGAGTTGGCAACACTGTTGATCATTCGAACAATATTTTAACATTGAAACCCCACTTAATATTCATTGTATCACACAGAATACTAAAAACACAAACAATTCTTATTTTATTATTTCCGATGATTGCTTGTGATCTTAAATGACGACACTAAGCTTTAAATATTTATTTATTCATTGTTATCTTTTTTGTTTGTGACTTGTTAATGCAGCTATTCGAGTATATATTTATCATAATAATCGGAGTAATTTAAATAAGTGCATAATATTCACATCAAGTTTATTATATCCGACTTCATGACTCATTTCATAATTTATTTTTATCTTTGTTATTTATTTATTAAGTTTTGCAACTGAAATTACAAATTATCTAGTAAGACCCCCACACTGATAGCCTATTACTATAACGACTACGCTACCGGGTTACTCTCATTTCATAATTATTATTATTTTGTTTTTTTAATTTTTTTTAATTTAAGAACGTATTAATTGCTGATCATGTGGCACCACTTAAACATATTCATACCCACTTGAGTGAAACTAGAATTTCAAGTATCTAAGCTTTTAATAGCATTTAATTATTTTGTTTGTTGATAATTTAACACCCGACAATGAAACGTTTAAACATGCGCTTATGTACACTTATTTACTTTTAATGCCTATTTACATATAAACATTAGAGCGACTCCAAAAAAACAACTTTTTGTTATTCATTTCAAATTAGGAGTCTAGCGATAACCTTTGGTTTAGTTTTGGTTTAGTACTTTTACCAGATTATTTTATTTTTAAGAGAAAATTATATAACTGCTAGTTTGGTTAGGAAGCATTTTTGACCGACGATTAATATCTTACGTTTCACCATCTTTCGTTTATTTGGCAGAAGAATTTGTTAGAAAATATGGCAGAATTGTCAGTTATTTTGAAAGAAGTGGTCTCTACATTTGTTTATATGCCATATGTAGTTTAAAAACTAAAAATTTTGCAGTAAAATTAGCGATGATGCATAATCCTCCTATCCACTTTATTTTCTTTGGGTTTCAATTAGTGTCTTAACAGCCAATTTTCTGTTAAGTGTTAAGCCGGTTAAGTGTGAAAAACATTTTTCTGTAACTGTCAGTTCAAGTCCTGATTAACTTTTAATCGGATATTGTCCGATTAAATCTCTCATGTCTTGAAAGGCCTTATAAATGGCCTTGCACAGGACTTTATTATGCAGTACCGCTGTTACCTAATAAAAGATCGATTAACCTTTTTTAACTCAATAGCCAACTACTTAAATCTTTTCAAATTAACATGAACAATCGGATATCATTGAAGTGATACAACCACCTGTCAGCTTACAAAACAAACTCGAGCGCAATTTACACCAATTTATTTTAATATTTAAAAAAAACTCATTTTTGTAAAGATGAATACAAAAAAATTACCAGTTAATTGATGAGTAAGCAAAGTGAGTTACACCAAACTCTTTTTTTACACGTTGGATACATTCCTAAAGAAATCGTGCAAAAAAATCATGTAAAAAAAATACATGCAACATATGAAAAGTTTAGTGATACGTTCCATAACCTTAAAAAATTGTGCAATTTGAAAAAAATTTAATGAGTAAAACATACAAAAAAGTGAATTTAAAATTTTTTTATTAAAACAAACCCAATAAGCAATTTCGGTTGAAATCAAATGTAAAACAAGTTTTATTCAAGCCACACAATCAATTGTCAAGGGTTGAATTATGCTTGATTCACACTTTAATTGAATAGCATTCTCCAGTGAAAAGGGAACTTGAATTCAATTCGATTAATTCACTTGTAGTACAGTTGAATTCAAACCTTGAATTATACTGCAATTCAGCCTTGTATTAAAGTTGAATTTAAGTATATTTCAAGCTTCAAAAACAAATCTTTTGAAATAGAAAGGAAAATGCAATTCACTGGTTTTTAAATAATAAATTTCTGCATATCTAACTAACTTCACTGTTCTTTTCACGATGTTAATCACCTTTCTTTGTTTAAAATTCACTTTTTTATTTATGTTTGATATTTTTCACAATTTGAATTTTATTAATAAATAAATTATGTATTTGACAAGGCTTGAATATATACATATGTATGTTTTATTTCAAAATATTTTCAAACTTGAAAATTACTTAAAAAAATGCTTGAACTTAGCTTTGTTTCCAGTTCAATTTCAAGTGGTTGAATTTAAATTTTTTGAGTGCTTATTGGGAATATATTTCAAATAACAAAAACAATTCATTTGCAAAATAAAAATAAAATAAAGTTTTTAAAAAATTTTCAAAATAAGCTAATTAGGCCTAACTCTTGGATGTAGATAAAAAAAATTTTTAATTACAAATTGACTTTGGCCAAAATACGTAAAGTATACACAATAAATAAAAGTTTATTCCAAGCTTGAAAGATTAAAATTAAAAGTTAATTTTACAGTTACGCGTCGGTTTTGAATAACAGGCTCGCTTTTTTATTACAAACAGGTTTCAAAATGTAAAAACCAAAAAAAAAAAAAAAAAAAATGTGGTGCAAGTTCAAAAAATTCGTAAAAAAAAATAAGTTGTTCTTGTATTTGAACTGTGTTTTTTCAAAATCGTGTAAAAAAGGCCGTGTAAAAAAAAGAGTTCAATGTAACTACTTACATTTATGTATGTAGCAAATATTTTTTAATTGTTTCAATTAAAGTAAAGAAAATTAAATATTGTAAAAAAATATATTGCGTTATTTCGAAAAAAAAAAATTAATGGATTGAATTTGAAACTTTGTTTTGAGCATTAAGCACAATAGTTGTACAACATTTCTCAATAACTGCCTGTTTATAGAAGACATTTACAAAACTTCGTCTGTGTTATTACATATCGATGGCTTAATATAAAAAGGGCCTAACTCAATTTTTTTCGTTTGTATAATTATATGGAAAAGAAAAATAAAATACTTAAATATTTTTTTTTCAGTATAATTAAATAGACAAGAATTTTTGATCATCTTCCATTAGTTTGCGGTCAGTTCTAGTTCAAGAGGAACTATATGAAAATAATCACCCTTACTCCAGTTGTCAACATCGATGTCACGTCAACAAAATACCCAAAATTTGGTGCCTGTCTGCGAGCTGTCGAAAACAACTTACCGCTTTTGATAGGCTAATGCTATTTTCTGGGCCTTAAAGAACAGAAATAGACTGTCAATAGTAAAAAAAAATTCTCGAGGGCGAGTGGATAAAGCTTAATTTTTTTGGTATTGTTTTGACGTGACATCGATTTTGACAACTTTTCTTTCCCGTAAGTCCCAGTTTAGATGGACGAACATTTGGAAGGAAAACATCTGAAATTCTCTTTTGTTGTTTCCTTCGCGTCCACACAGACGAAAATGTTGCCGGCGACATTCCAATATTACTGCATAAAAGCAAGCATATTTGTACATGTATGCGTGTATATGTAGCAAAGAATATGAAAACAAAGCGTGTCGCCGCTTCCCCACCCGAAAATTGCTACCAAACTAAATGTTTCCCTTCCAAATGATTTCGTGTCTAAGGGCCAATTTCACCAACTTATTTAAATATCAATTCATATTTAAAAATAATTTTTCCATACAAAAATTAATCAAAATCGACATTTAAATATGAATTGATATTTAAATAGAGTTGGTGAAATTGGCCCTAAATACGGTCAAAAACAATTCAAAACAATCAACATACATAGATTCCCAAACGCAAAATGTTACCTTATTTTAAAAAAACATTCAACTAGTCTTGAAATTTTCCATAAAAATGTCTCAATTTCCTGAGTGATTTAAAAAAAAAAAATGTCTAGTCAAATTGACCGTTTGCAATAAGGCAGCATTTGAAATAACTACAAATATTTAAAAAAAAAGTTTACCTTCACGTATAAAACTGCCCGAATCGTAATAACAAAATAGATTCGATGCCCCACTATTGGAAGCATAAATGCCGGCCACCAGCCATAACAAAATCCACAATCTCATTATTTATGGTAAATATTTAGTTTGATTTCAATATATCTACACTTGTAAAATCTTTTTAATATGCGTTAAGCTACCGTAATCTCAAAAAGTTGGAATGACACTAAATGACTTGAAGAAATCGAAAGCTTGAATGGAGCATTGTTTAAACAAACTAATATTATAATATTCATACATACATACATATATTAATCAACAAAGCTTTTGATACCCTTCAGTAAAATTTGTAAGAGTATACATATACTTAGTTTTGTCATTCCATTTGTGCAGTTTCCATAATATTCATATCAGACTCCATAGATTTGTTATATAAATATATTCTAGATCCTTATGAATAGGCGATGTCCGTCTGTCCTTCTCTCTGAACATGAAATCGATCTTCCGTAGCTCCCAGAAAAGCTAGAGATTTCGATATGAGACTATTGTATCATAAATTGTTCTAAATCAGCAAATTCAAAAAGACGATTTCAGGGCTGGAAAACTTGAACTTTTTCTTATATATAAAGTAACTAGCTTAAACTATTTTTTGAATATTGTTTGTTAATTAAGCTTATTTTATAGATTAAGAAGAATTTAATTGATATTGAAAATCTAAAAAATTAAAAATATGGTTACAGGGTTGGAAATGCGAAACTTTTCTGGGTATATAAATGTAATTAACTCAATAAATTTTTTTTTAGTTAAATACATTTTATATTTATGAGAGAAACAGGTTGGCATTGAAAATAGGAGAAATAAAAAAGATGGTTTCAGGGTTGGATAATTGTTTTTTTTTGTATATAAATAACATCGATTTTTCTTCTTTATGAGTTAAACATATTTTATGTTTAAGAAGGAATTAGATTGATTGTGCAAATCAGGAAAATCAAAAAGATGGTTTCAGAGGTGGAAATCCAATTTTTTTGGTAAATAAAAGCAACTAACTAAAACAATTTTTTGTTTTAATTAAACTTATTTTATAATTTTAAAAAGAATTTTATTGGTCTTGAAAATCTTAAAACTTTAAACTTTTGTTAATTGCGAAGCATTTCTTGTAATTTAATAATCGTATCTGTCACGACTTTCGAACGTTTTCAATTAGAATGAAAATTTCCGAATCGCAAAAAAAAAGATTTGGTGTATGCCTACTTCCGAATATTTTTGCAAAATTGGTTGCTAATGTGGGCATGTTTTTCATGTACCCTTTTCTATGTATTAAAACCAAATATATATTGGTTTAAATTTCCGAATTAGATAGATGAGATATCAAGCCTAATTTTAAAAAAGATTTCGTTTAAATTAAATTAATTTTAATGTGGAAAAAGGGCGATTCTATTTACTTTCACATTGCTTGGCGCAGTCGAAAGTAAAACGAAAAAATTATTCGGAAGTGAATGTCAGGACACCAAAATATGCGGAAAAGATTCACTTTCACACGGATGTGAAAGTCATGACAGACACGAATAACTAACTATTGTATGTTTATTTTTTTTTTTATTAGTTAAACATATTTTATATTTATGAAAGAAATAGGTTGTTACATAAAATCAGAAAAATTAAGAAGACGATTGCAGGGTTATAAAATTAAAAATTTTTTTAGTATATAAAATTAACTAAATAAACTGGATTTATTTCTTGATTAGTTAAACATATGTGTTTTATATTTGAGAAAGAAAAAGATTGGTATTAAAAATCAAAAGACAGTTACAGGTTTGGTAATGTGGCGAAACTTTTCTTGGAGTATAAATGTAACTAAATAAATTTATTTTTATTTTTTATCAGTTCAACATATTTCATATGTATTTGAGAAAGAAACAGATTAGTATTGAAAATAAGAGAAAATAAAAAGACAGTTTCAGGGTTGGAAGTTTTAATTTTTTTTTTGGTATATAAAAGTAACTACATAAATAAATTTGATTTTTCTTCTCTATTAGTTAAACATATTTTATATTTTATAAGAAAAAAGAGTGGTGCTAAAAATAAAAAAATAAAATAAAAAGATGGTTCCAGAGCTGGAAATCATTTTTTTTGGCAAATAAAAGTAAATAGCTAAAACAATTTTTTTTAATTTTACCTATTTTATAATTTAAAAAAAAATTATAGGTCTTTAAAATCTTAAAAGTTTAAAATGCGGTTACAGGGTTGGAAATTGTATTTTAATAATAATTTATTTATTTATGATTTGAACGGGCTAAAGTTCGTATTGCTTTTTAAGCCAAATTACATGTGATAATTATTAATGAGCAAATAACAACAAAGTCTGTTGTAAATATTCTGACTAACAACACATAGTTGAACGGAACAGCCAGCCGTTTTCGAAGGCCACTAAACCTTCATCATCAGCGTTCTTTTGTGTTTGATCCACTGTGTGTGGTGTCAGTAGATGTAGATTTCTGCTTTATATACTTAGCATTATTGCAAATGGAATGTGTTTTGTGTGTGAATTGTTTTGATTCATCTTATTTCAATTTGCTGAAAGCTTTTTTGTAATGAAAGCTCAATTTTACCATCTCTATATTTACAACAGTCTTACAATTGTCGTTTGTTCTTTACTAATTATGCACATGTTAGTTAATTTGCTTATTTTTGACAAACTTTTTTGGTTTGTTACTATTAAGTATTTTTTTTTATTTTTAATTTTTGCCACAGGCCATGGCTATTAATTTTAGTTAATTTTAATTATTATTCCAACTCCATTTGTTTCTATATTTGTGATTTGAAGGGGCTAAGGTTCATATTGCTTTTTATTGCTAAGTATATAAAGCAGAAATCTACATCTACTGACACCACACACAGTGGACCAAACACAAAAGAACGCTGATGATGAAGGTTTAGTGGCCTTCGAAAACGGCTGGCTGTTCCGTTCAACTATGTGTTGTTAGTCAGAATATTTACAACAGACTTTTTTGTTATTTGTTCATTAATAATTATCACATGTAATTTGGCTTAAAAAGCAATACGAACTTTAGCCCGTTCAAATCACAAATTTAGAAACAAATGGAGTTCGAATAATAATTAAAATTAACTAAAAATAATTTATTTATTTGCTATTTCGTTAAACATATTTTGTATTTAAGAAATAAATAGATTGGTATTAAAAATTGAAAAGATGGTTACAGGGTTGGAAATGCGAAACACTTCTTTGAATGTATGTAAATGTAACTAACTAAATTTATGTTTTGTTTTTTAAACATATTTTATATTTAAAGCACGCCATACACGTTTCAATTCAATTGTGAATTGTGTCCTTCAATTGAATTGATTCTTGGCCACACACTTCATAAAATGAATTGAAAGATTTTAATTCAACTGTCAAATTTATATATTTTTAACAATTACAAATGTAAAAATTTAAAACTTCTATTTCTTTCATTCATTAATTTATATATTTTTTATTTAAAATTCAATGAAATTCAATACAATTTTAAAAATGCACGACTTTTTCTATACAAAATAAAGCTACAAACATAAATTTTTACTACTAATCAAGAGACTCGAGCACACACAGCAAAATCGAATTGAAAGATTTACTTAGTCAACATGAAAAATCAAAATCTTTTGATTTTTTTCAACCAACTCGACAACTGCCAAACTAATAAATTGATAGAGCCATACACGCTTTGATTTGGACAACAACCGACTCAATTGAAAATTTAATTGAATCGTGTATGTTGCGCTTAAGAAAGAAAAGGATTGCTACTGAAAAAGCAGAAAAGTTGAAAAAACGTTCTAAGGGTTGTAAAATAGTTTTTGTTTTATATAAAAGTAACTAGCTAGAACAAAAATTTTTTATGTATAACACATGTTTAACAAATGTTTTATATTTTAAAAAGGAACAGATTGGCATAAAAAACAGAAAAAACGCTCCAGTGTTGGAAATTTCATTTTGTTTTGGCTCATAGGAGTAACTTTTTTTTTTTTTTTCTAAATTAAATATATTTTAATATTTTAGAAAGATCTTTGCTCAAAAGTTATTCTATATTCGTCCAAGTTTTACATAAAAATCTATTTTAACCAAACAATCACAAGTTTTTTTTTTTTTTTTTTTTTGCTACTATCTCAGGCATGGGCACTCAGTAGTAATAAGCGATTATTATATGTGCTCATCATGCTCTCAACAAAATTATGTTTAAAATCGATGGTCGTACGTTGAGAATAAGTAACTGACAGAATTCTCATTAATTGTTAATAAATGAAAATAAAATTAAATATATCGCTTAAGAATATTTATAACTACAGAAAAAATTAACGAATGTTTTCCATTTCATTTCCCAGGAATCGTTTCTTTATAATGAAAAAAAATCAAAAAATTCTGTGAGAATAAAATGTTTATCTAATGTCGCCATTTAAGTGGATGTACAATATTGACAATAAGACGTTTGAATTAATATATTAATTTCTTTCTGATATTAAATTTTATTAAGCACTGGAAAATATGAAATAAGTTAGCTTTGTTAGATTTTAAAAATCCTATCGCTCCTTTATTGCAACCATAATGCCCAAAAAAATAAATTTTTACACAATATTATACATGATATAATAAATTTTTCTGTAACTCCAAAAGATGATTTTCTGAGATATGTCTGTGTGTTAATAAATGAGCAATATGTTATCAACAAAATTGCAATCATATCAACTTTTCCATCCCTGCCATAGTATGTGTTGCCAAAAATTAGAACATAGTTAGGATGACTGCCAAAAAGTTTGTAAACCTTTCGGTTACGGTATTTATATCGTGTACTGATACAAAGTTGCGAAATATTGTAACCAAGAGCATTAAGTTTGAAGCCGATGCGCTGAGTGCTGAAAGGGCTGATCTCTGTTAAAGACCTCTCTTGTTAATCACTAATCATTTATTTTAAGAATAGTAAATATTAGTAATGTAAAAACCCAGCAAAAAATTTCAAAAAAGGTAATCTAGTTTGGAATTAAACATTTTTGGTGGAAGCTCTTCCCTACTGGATTACCAACTTAATGATTTTAACAAGGCGTGAAACTAAAATAATCGATCCTTGAGATGTACTTACTTTTTTTATTTGGCAACTTGTTCACGTAATCTATTTAATCTAAAAAAATCATTCTCCTCATTTAGCAACGTGTACACAATTTTTTTAAATATTAGGTAATGAAATTTGGCAATCAGAAAGATAAGTCATTATATGGCAAGTAGTTCTAATGGCAATGTGTAATTTTTTGCTGGGAAATTTCTTAAATGGCAAAAAAAAAATTCCGTAAGGAAATAAAAATAAAATGCAACAGAACAAAAACGAAATTAACTATTTTTCTTTCACAAAATAATACACACCTGCTAGTTGGTAAAGGGTATATAAGATTCGATACAGTCGACCATAGCACTCTTACTTTTTTATTAAGTATTGTAATAAGTAAATAACACTGGCTAACAGCATATTTTAAATTCAATGTTGGAAAATAGCTGAAACAGTATTAAAATGGCACTAGTACTACTCACTTGAGGACCGTTCATGGGACACCAGTGCGAATTCTAAAATATAGTTTTTTATATTTTTTATTTTTACAAATACAATTACCAGGGACAAGGCCTTCATGCATTTAAAAAAGGTATTTTAGGCGCCTAAAATATGACATCAAAAACGCAAAATATGCACTAAAAACAATAAAATATGCACATATTTTAAAAAATTGTATCAAAATGAAATGTTTTCAATTTACATGCAACTAAATAAAGATATATAAATATTTTATTTTCTCAAAAGATGCGTGTACAAGTCTTTTACATTAAATTTTGATATGATAAGGATTTTTTCTGCATTATTAACACCAAACAGAAATTTTTCGCAATATATTTATATTGCAATAAAAGAGCAATACACAAATAGAAAAAAGGAAAGTGTTGTTATTAATTTATTTTCACTGACAAATTTTATATTTTTAATATTTTCGAATATAACGTCTATAGATGTAATCGGCTCAAATTTAAATGATTCTTTTTATATAATTTTATATATTTATTTAACTCAACCTTTAAAATTAATTGAATACTATGTTAGATTTGTTTTTTAAATCCGTTACCATTTTTAAAAACAGTATCAAGTTCACGCAGAATGGTTTCACTACTTTCGGCTTTAATAGCAGACAATATCCTCTTGAAATCATCAAAATGACAATTTCGATTAAATTTTTTAGGTGGTTGTGCTTGTATAATCGTTCTACAATTAAAGAGCTCGCGAACAAAACTAGACATGTCCTCAGTAAATGATTTTTTTAATTTTCTTTTCCGGCTCCGCAACTGCACATCTATGCAGTTACGAAATATTTTCATCCAAAGCCAGTTCAATCCTGCTTAAAAAAATAACAAAACTGACTTGTCCTTGCTAGTCTCTATCTAGGTAGCTCAGTTATTTGCCTACGCTGTAAAAAAGTTAACGGGACTAGTCTGGTTTTGTTCGTCAGTTCGTCAATTCTAAAACAATGCAAGCGAATAAATTTGCAATAAACTCAGTTTTCCATTAATAATTTGTCAAAATTTTTTTTTAGAAATTTGAATTTTTGAAAGAATATGACACAAAACAAGAGATTTGTACCAAAATATGAGACGAAAATATGCATTCATGACCAAATTATGCAAAAATATGCATTTTCAGCAAAATATGCAAAAATATGCACTAACAAATCGATGCCATTTTAACGCAAATTCATTGTTTCGTAAAGATATTTCGTTCTTGCGATTATAAGGGTTAAGGGAAAAAACATGCATTTTCATGAAACCCCTGTCCCTGACAATTACATTTTATGTTTAAGTAGACTTTTTTCCGGGATTCGAACTATGACAACCTCCTTCATGACAGGCTAGCACAACTACTTACTCGACCACAAGGGTACTCATATTTAAAAATATTTAATAAAAGTTAAGCTTACGTTAATATCTAATTATAGTTACGGGATTGGTTCCAATTATACAATTGTAATTAACATTATACAGTGAATTCGCGATAACATGAACTAATTAAAACCAAGCCAGTTCACTTTTACAAGATTGGTCATATTTGCAAATGGCATCTAAAAAAATTATTTCTTAATCAGTCTTAAGTTCAGTATTTTCAGTTGTTATTAAATTGTACTTAAGCCCGATTAAAATATTGTAAAATTTCTGATTTTTCTTTTAAAGTTAAAAATTTAAGTTTTTTTTGTATGCATATTTAAATTTATATGATATAAATGAATATTGAATTCCAGTTGAATATGACCGTAAACAAAAACGTTTGTGTGAGAAATTTTGGTTAACAGCTGAAGACAATTTAAAAGCAAACAGCAAACAGTTGAATCAGAATTTAGATTTCAAAACTGTGTACATAAACTTCATTAAAAATAACAAAAATATGTTGTTCATATTTTACAGCTTTTGCACTAAGTTCATATTTAAGAGCAGTCAATGGAAAAAAAGTTGTTAATATTTTGGGGTGTTAATATATTACGGTGTTCACACCATCGCGAGTTCACTGTATACTTAATAGGTACTGGATCCAACCACATTGAACTTGTTGAATATAAGGCCGAGTCCCAATTAAATTAAGTGAGACGACAAATCACGAAAATGGTGAATATGTAACTACGACTATTTACACGATATGTCTGTTTTCACCACACACTACTCCATACTTTCGTTAACAATATTGCATTTAAATCATTTGTTAACAAAATTTTCCGTAGGGCAGTTTTACACGGACTGACTTATAGAAATATTTTTAAAAACTTTAATTTGACAGCACTCTCAAAAGCAAAGCCAAAACATTCTTATTATATTTTTATGTAATAACTTTTCTAAATAAAAAAAAAGTTTAGGTGAATTTTCCGCATTGCAAAGAATTAGTTTGACTAGAAAATTTTTAAAATAATATTTTTATATATAAAATTTTTAATCGAGTTATCCGTTTGAAATTTCAAAACTACTTTTTAAGTTTAAATTGAAATGGAATATCCCACAATTTTAGAACAATATATAGGTATTAAATGTCTCTTATTCTTGGAAGTTGTGCCGTGCAGTGTAAGCAGATATTTCTCAGCTCAGTAACATACACACATATGTATGTATGTACATGTGTGTACATAATATGTATGAATGTATAAACTTGGATATGTTATATGGTTTTATTTTTATTCTTGACAGAATAGTTAATTTGCAAAACAAGCCGACAGTAGTCAAGTTATTTCTCAATTCCAATGAATGTGTTAAATAGAAACAAAATACTTAAACGTTTAAGTTTATGTTTTAAATACAAAATAGTATTCTTAATCATTTTATTTTGTTTCTTTGCTGATATCAATGGAATATGCACACGTCAGTAAAGTGCGACTTTGACTCGAACAATACATACATACATATGTATGTAATACGAAATTTAGCCTGATGTAGAAACTTTTTTAAAAATTTTAAGTACATCGTTAACCTTTTTTCAATTTTTGCCGATTTTTTTAGTTTTTAGTTTCGGTTATAAGCGATTTAATTTAAATTTAGCGTTTACAGTATTTATCGGATATAAGAAACTTAAAAAATCCACGAAAAAAGTTTCTTATAAGCGTTTCTTTCTTATATACAATTATTCTATATAAGAAACTTATTTCTTATATGGCCATAAGCCATTTGTTTCTTATATGAATATACGAGCTTTTTTATCTTTTTATATATACATATACGTAGATGTATGTACATATGTAAATAGAAATAAAAACAAATCATGATTGGTAGTTAATTTTTATTTTATTAACCCCTTTAGTAAATATAAAAAAAAACACAAAGCTTCTCATGAGTACATACCACTAGAGCTGTGCCAAATCGTTCTTTTCAGTGACCGGTAATTTTCGTTCAATTAGCAAAAAATTGACCCGTTCGTTCAATCGTTCACTTTTGAACCACAGTATGAAACAATGCTATTTTGTAAGAATAATAAAATCGGTTGTACAGGGTGGGCCAAAAGAAACCAAGGGGTGTAAAAGTTTAATAACTTTTTTGTTTATTAACTTTTTATTATTTTTTCTTTCAGATTATATAATATACAAAATGGAAATTTTTTTACACTAAGTATGAAAAATGATGTCTCTTAAATGACCACCGTTTTCAGCTTCGCACTGATGGGCTCTTTTTAGAGCATTTTCCATAACATCTTTCAAAACTTGTGGCTGTAGCGTTCGAATTTCTGTAACAATGTTTGCCTTGAGTTCAAGGATTGTCTCTGGCTTGTTCACATACACTCGCTCCTTCAAAAAACCCCAAAGAAAATAGTCGGGCCAAATAATTTCCGAATTTCGAGAAATTATTCGCTCTCCAAAAATTGTGTCTCGGGCAGTATGGGCAGTGGCTCCGTCCTACTGAAACCACATACCAGGTCTGTTTTCAAGAGCAGGACGTAAAAAATGTTCTATCATAAACCGATACCGCTCTCCATTTACGGTTACAGTATTTCCACCTTCATTCTCGAAGAAGTAGGGCCCAATGACATTTTCAGATGTGATCCCACACCATACTGTACACCTGATGGGGTGCAATTGGCGTTGATGAATGGCTCTTGGATTTTGAGAACCCCAGAACCCCAGAACCTACAGTTCTGCTTATTAACAAAGCCATTCAAATGAAAATGAGCTTCATCACTCATAATCAAATTTTCAATAAAGTTAATTTCATTTCTGGCCAACTCTTGAAATTTAACTGCAAAATTTAGACGTTGCCGATGATCTGCGGGTTTTAATTCCTGGACCAATTGCACCTTATATGGGTATAACTGTAAATCTTTTTTTAAAATGCGCCGTAGTGACGTACGAGACATTTCTAGCTGAGCAGAACGCCTTCTGCCAGATGTTTCTGGTGCTTCGTTAACACTTTGCTGTACTCGTTCAATATTTTCCGCAGTGCTACTTAAACGTGGTCTACCGGTTCGAGGCAAATCTCTTACGCTGCTATGTTGGTGATGACGATTAACTAAGCAATGAATCATCGCTTCAGAGGGCGAAATTCTGACGTTAAAATGTCGACGATATGCTCTTTGCGTTAAAATAATTGATCTCTGGTTTAAATAATAAAATTCTATTGTTCTGGTTCTCTGTTCAGTTGTGAACCTCTCCATTATAAATTCTCCAAGTGTTGTCTATATAATCTGAAAAAAAAAAATAAAAAAAATTAATAAACAAAAAAGTTATTAAACTTTTACACCCCTTGGTATCTTTTGGCCCACCCTGTATATACGAGTATTTAAATAATGCGAATGAATTAATTGAAGAATTTATTAAAAATTGAATTATTTATTTAAAAAATTATATTTAAATTCATTTCATAAATAATTTCTTGTTCTTTCGACTAGAAT
This sequence comes from Tachina grossa, assembly GCA_949987645.1. NCBI lineage: Eukaryota > Metazoa > Arthropoda > Insecta > Diptera > Tachinidae > Tachina > Tachina grossa. The sequence continues at coordinate 37,741,829 of OX465275.1, forward strand.
ATTGTACATTTTATTTTGGCTTAATATTTAGTTTAATATTAAGATTAAGAAAGGTACTTTTGTTTGGTTTTACTATTTATTTTTTCTTCCGATAATTAATAAAAGCATTTTAACTCTTTTATCGTCATTTATATATCAAAAGCGCATCAATGTTTGAATGTTACTTCTCAAAGTTCAAGTTAAAATTTTGTCTTAAAAATATTTTACCGGAAACAAAAAAAATATCTCAAGCACTACAAATTCATTTTAGATTGAGGTAATGAAATGTATGTATAAACATATATACAGTTAAGGTCTAACATCTTTACTTTGTAAAAACACTTTATAAAAAACACTAGTAAAAATACTTCTTGTGAAAAGACTATTTAATCAAATTATAAAAGTATTGATGGCAGTGCCACAACGATGCTAAATAAAATTTAGTAAACACGTACCTAAACCTTTTAAAAAACAAAAACTCAACTCAAACAAAACGACATAACATAAATAGCAAACATGAACGAAAGCAAATTTGACATAAAAGACTTGAAACACAAACTGAATGAACGAAAACATCGAGCGGTACACTACTGATCCAAAAGTGTTCAGTGAAATCACCGGATCAGTTCGTTCAATTAAGTGATTCGTTCAATTTAACCCGTTCGTTCATGAGCTACACAGCTCTACATACCACCTCTCAAATCTCTAACTAAAAGTAAAAAAAAAACTTTGTTCTTGTTGTAACTGTCAGAAAACATAGTTGTCCATGCAAACTACATACATATGTAAATTCTGTGTTGCAGGTGGAAGTTTCTTATATAAATTCTTTTTCTATACATTTTGTGGTTTTGGTGTTTAAGAAAAATGTTCTTTTATCAGTTGTTTTCTTATAAGCGTTTTTCTTATATGAAACCTTTTTTGTTAGAAAAATCACTAAAAGGACATGGTGTTTTTGAAAATGTTTTTTATAAGCGTTTTGTTCTTATACAGGGTGGGCCAAAAGAAACCAAGGAGTGTAAAAGTTTAATAACTTTTTTGTTTATTAACTTTTTTTTATTTTTTCTTTCAGATTATATAATATACAAAATGGAAATTTTTTTACACTAAGTATGAAAAATGATGTCTTTTAAATGACTACCGTTTTCAGCTTCGCACTGATGGGCTCTTTTTAGAGCATTTTCCATAACATCTTTCAAAACTTGTGGCTGAAATTCGAACGCTAATTTCTGCAACAATGTTTGCCTTGAGTTCAAGGATTGTCTCTGGCTTGTTCACATACACTCGCTCCTTCAAAAAACCCCAAAGAAAATAGTCGGGTGCTGTCAAATCTGGCGATCGCGTTGGCCAAATAATTTCCGAATTTCGAGAAATTATTCGCTCTCCAAAAATTTGACTTAAAAGTGCCATTGTGTCTCGGGCAGTATGGGCAGTGGCTCCGTCCTGCTGAAACCACATACCAGGTCTGTTTTCAAGAGCAGGACGTAAAAAATTTTCTATCATAAACCGATACCGCTCTCCATTTACGGTTACAGCACTTCCATCTTCATTCTCGAAGAAGTAGGTCCCAATGACATTTTCAGATGTGATCCCACACCATACTGTACACCTGATGGGGTGCAATTGGCGTTGATGAATGGCTCTTGGATTTTGAGAACCCCAGAACCTACACTTCTGCTTATTAACAAAGCCATTCAAATGAAAATGATCTTCATCACTCATAATCAAATTTTCATCTCTGGTTTAAATAATAAAATTCTATTGTTCTGGTTCTCTGCTCAGCTGTGAACCTCTCCATTATAAATTCTCCATAATAATCTGAAAGAAAAAATAAAAAAAAATTAATAAACAAAAAAGTTATTAAACTTTTACACCCCTTGGTTTCTTTTGGCCCACCCTGTTTGAGATGTTCTTATATCCGGTAAATACTGTACTTAGTTTTGGTGTTTTTTGTCGTTTTGCGATTTATTTCGGTTTTTGGCGTTTTTTTTATCATTTTGGTGATTTTTTTATTTGACGATTTTTTGTTTGTTTTGGCTTTCTTGAATATTTCAAGAATTCGCCTCTTACTGTTTCCAAGATACAACAAGTTGGCAAAACTACATAGTCAATATGACATTAACTGATAGAATACCCTATAGTTTTGGTTTCTTCTTAATTTCAGTGTTAATTGATGTAGTACACCAACTTTAAAATTTTTTTTGTCTATATAAAATTGTCTGCCTATTACATTAGGATTTCAACATATTTCGTTGCTCGCTTTAGAACATCCTTTAGCTTTTAATTGTCATATATATGTTCATTATTGCATGCAAAGAAAAAATATGGTTGATGTAACCATAATCAAACAGTAACATACCATGATTGAATTATATGATTGCAGTCATATAATATTATTGTTAATAGAAAAAAAAAACTTCAACAATATTATTATCTGAGTTAATTATAATATTATCTGAGTTGATTATATTATTTTTTTTTAATGCATGTATTTATTTATTGTATCTTCAAATATGAACTAACAATAAGTATTCAAATCTTAAATCTAGAATATAATTATTAGGCCCGACCACTGTCGGACATAAACTTAGTGATAGTTATAAATAATATTTACATAAGTAGTGATAATCAAAAAGGAAAAAAAACTATTTTCAAGTAGTCCCATCTGGAGTGTTGAGTATAAGAGCCCTTGTGTCCCTCTTTTTTAGGCGGATGTGTCCAGTAAAGTTCAAAATATTACGAGCAAGCGGATTAGGATGTGATTCGAGTTTTGTTAAATATTTGCCTGCGTATTTTGCAATTTCTTCAATGACTAGTGGCATATTCAAATCACGATGTATATTTGAATTTTTGATGTACCATGGAGCCGAAGTTATCATACGTAAAATTTTGTTTTGCCTTTGTTGGATTCTCTCGACATTGGAAGCTGAAGCAGTGCCCCATAGTTGAATTCCGTAGCACCATATAGGTTTCAAAAGTGACTTGTATATCAAAAGTTTGCAATCTAGACTGAGAGTTAAATTTCTACCAATCAGCCAATGTACCTGAGCTAATTTTAGTTTCATTTGTGTTAGCTTAGAATCAATGTGTTGTTTCCATGTAAGCCGTCGATCAAGGTGTATACCAAGGTATTTTACATGTGAATGTTGAGCAACAATTTGATTATTGATTCTAATGGGGGAACGAGTATCTTTTCGTAGAGTAAATGTTACCTCCGCACACTTCTGCTCATTTACTTTAATTCTTTATAACTTTAACCATAGTTCCAGTTGGGTAATATGTTCCTGAAAATATCGGGATGCATCTTGAGGGTTTTCGTGCATGCTAAAGAAGGCTGTATCATCGGCAAAAGCAGATGTATGGATTTTAGTGCTAATAGGCATATCACAAGTATAAATCAAATACAAAACTGGTCCCAGTATACTCCCCTGTGGCACACCGGCAGATATAGATTCGGGAACACTCATGAAGTCTCCTTCCACAACAATGAATTTCCGGGATAGAATATAACTTTCCAAAGCTTTAGAAAATTTATTGGTTGATATATCTTCAATTTTAAAATTAGGCCTTCATGCCATACTTTATCAAATGCCTGAGAAACATCAATAAAGAGAGTAGAACAATACTTCTTTTCTTCAAATGTTCTTCTTATAACTTGAACCAATCTATGCGTTTGTTCAATGGTACTATGCTGACTTCTAAAACCAAATTGATGGTCCGGTATGCACACACTATCAGTTAGAATTGTGGATAATTTTGTCATGAGCAGCTTTTCGAAACGCTTTGATATTGTTGATAGTAAACTTATTGGCCTGTAAGACTCAGCTTTAGTAAGATCTTTGCCCGGATTTGGAATCATTTTAACCTTGGCAAGCTTCCAGCTGTGTGGATAATACTCCAGTCGTAAAATGGCATTAAATATGAATAATAGGATTCTCATTGCAATACGAGGCAAGTTCATAAGCATCTGGTTACTAATTCCATCAATACCCGGAGCTTTCTTCGGGTTGAGTTCGGCAATTAATTTTTGTAAATCACGCGTCTTAAACTTTATGTGTTGAGGGGGTAGAGCGACTACATTCGGCAAATCAGCAACACCAGTACATATGTTTGGCGTAAAAACGGATTTTAAGTGCTCAGCAAATATTTTACCTTTTTCAGTATCGCTTCTTGCCCAACTTCCGGTAGATGTGCGTAGAGGTGGCTTATACTCAATGGGTGTTTTAAGCTTTCTAGAAGCACAGGGTGGGCCAAAAGAAACCAAGGGGTGTAAAAGTTTAATAACTTTTTTCTTTATTAATTTTTTTTTTTTCTTTCAGATTATATAGACAACACTTGGAGAATTTATAATGGAGAGGTTCACAACTGAACAGAGAACCAGAACAAAAGAATTTTATGAAATCAACTTTATTGAAAATTTGATTATGAGTGATGAAGCTCATTTTCATTTGAATGGCTTTGTTAATAAGCAGAACTGTAGGTTCTGGGGTTCTCAAAATCCAAGAGCCATTCATCAACGCCAATTGCACCCCATCAGTATGGTGTGGGATCACACCATGAAAATGTCATTGGGCCCTACTTCTTCGAGAATGAAGATGGAAGTGCTGTAACCGTAAATGGAGAGCGGTATCGGTTTATGATAGAAAATTTTTTACGTCCTGCTCTTGAAAACAGACCTGGTATGTGGTGTCAGCAGGACGGAGCCACTGCCCATACTGCCCGAGACACAATGGCACTTTTAAGTCAAATTTTTGGAGAGCGAATAATTTCTCGAAATTCGGAAATTATTTGGCCAGCGCGATCGCCAGATTTGACAGCACCCGACTATTTTCTTTGGGGTTTTTTGAAGGAGCGAGTGTATGTGAACAAGCCAGAGACAATCCTTGAACTCAAGGCAAACATTGTTGCAGAAATTCGAACGCTACAGCCACAAGTTTTGAAAGATGTTATGGAAAATGCTCTAAAAAGAGCCCATCAGTGCGAAGCTGAAAACGGTGGTCATTTAAGAGACATCATTTTTTATACTTAGTGTAAAAAAATTTCCATTTTGTATATTATATAATCTGAAAGAAAAAATTAAAAAAATTAATAAACAAAAAAGTTATTAAACTTTTACACCCCTTGGTTTCTTTTGGACCACCCTGTACATACATGTAAGTAAAAGGCTATTTGCTTTTATTGTTATATATTTAATATGGATATATTAAGTTTCTGATGAAAAAAAAAAAAAAAATAAAAATATTTGAATAAAATGATATATAATGAACTTTTATTGGTTTTGAATCCTTTCTATTAATCGTTGATCTCTCTAAAAAGTTTTGTACAGAATTTATGGAATTAAAAAAAAATATTATCTATGTAGTACAAATGAATACATAGTAAACAAATTTGCTAAGTTTTTTTAGGTTTTATTTCTTTAACCCTGAACTGTAAAAGCCTGTTTTAGTGTTAAATTTTTAACACAAAAAATTTACTTTTTATGCAAAATTAATTCAATAAACATTTTAAACTAACAAAAAAAATTCTAAGCTTGGTGCGTTTTTTTTTGCAAATGGCGCGTTTTTTTCTCCATTCCGGTGCGTTTTGAAATTTAAAAGTTGACAACGCTGACACACGTATAAAGGAAAGAGAAATACAATAACAGCTGACACGTTCGCTGGCTACCTCACGTTTTGACTAACTAGCGTTTAGATTTAAACGATACTACAACTTCAAAAATAAAACGATTCGAATCGACTAATTCGCTAATTTGTATCGGTACATGGTATAAATGCTGTATCCGAAAAATATACATAAGCTTTGGAAGCCGAATTTATTGAACTATTTTTTAATTAAAATTTTTTAACAAAGTTTTGTTTTACAAACTCATAAATTAGTAGATTCCACTAAAAAAAAATTAAGAATATTAATGACCGTAGTTTCGACAAATAATTTATACCTACGAGTTTTACTTAGACACCAATAGATATCTATTTGTGGTAATCACCATAAGTAAGAAGAAATTTAGAAGTTAAATTAGAAATTTTTAGCAAAATAAATAAAAATATAGTTTTTGTTTTCACCATTCAATGAGTGTTTAGGAGAAAAGTGCATTATTTTTTTGAATTAGGAGTTATTTGTAATTTATTTATTACCGCCTTAAAAATGGAATATTTCGCTTCCGCACATTGAAAAGCATCATAACTGATTTCGACTATGGCCACACCACCCACACCTTTTTTTATAACATATTCAGCCTTCCAGGCTGCAAACTCTGGACTATCAAAACTGATCCATACGCCGTCTTTTCTGTGTTTATCATTAGCTGGACAAATAGCGTAAGAGCCATAATTATACTCAACGGTTTTAGTACATTTCCTGGCCAAAAGTGTTGAGCATACTTCTCCATAACTCAAAAGACCTGCTGTTTGTGTTAGAGATCCCGGTGAAGCCGGTCCCGATGTGTCTGTTATAACGGGTATTAAGGAGCGGCTGGTAGTTTTCCAGGTGCGTGCATAAGTAGGAATACCCAAATTAAGTTTATGTGCCGGACAGCCATTATTAATCCAATGTTGTACTTGAAAATCAATGTTATAGTGTGGCAAACGGTTTTGTATATCTTTCATATATATTGGGGCTGTATAGTCAGCTTCGTAAGGATTACGATCAGGCGTGAGGAAGTCGAAAGCAAATAGATTTATGTACTCAAATTTAGTGTGGATCTGGGGAATGTCGAAGTACCCTGAAAGAGGTAAAGAGAGAGAGAGAGAGAGATAGAGGGTGAGAAATACAAAAAAGTTAGTGATAGTTTGAGAAGTAAGTCCAAGTTTAAATGATGAAAGTTATCTTTCATTAATTTCTCATTTTATTTCTGTAAATTGCGAAAGCGTGCAAACTAAGAAATTTTTCTAGCTAGCCTAAGTTTTAAAATAAAGAAAGAGAGAACACAAGGAACTTGAAGCACATGTATAAACTAGGGTTGTCAGCCATGGATGGTGATTTTTCAACTTGTTAGGCATCTACATTTTTGATTTGCTGACATGTCAATTTTTTACCGACAAATAATTTTGTTTGCGATTTTTATTGTTTTTTTTTTAACAAAATTTAACTTCAATATTTTATTATTCATGAAAATAAGTTTGTTGAAGGATTAGTTTCAAAAATAAATCCTACCAAAACTCTCCTGCAAAATATTAAAACAATTCTATTTTGGTGATTTTTAGGGTTCCGGTGAAAAGGCACCCTGTTTTTTTTTTGCTACGCTGTCCGTCTGTCTGTCACAGGCTATTTTCTCGAGAACCGTAAGAGCTACAGACCTAAATACATGAGAGTTTAAAATTAAAGAATATTAAAATCCCATGTAATATACATATACATAATTATATGTATATAGACACTTGAAATTTGTAAAGTTAGTCCCTGTCCAGACTTGCAATTTTTCTTGCAGCAATTTTTGAGTTTATAGGTGAGAAGATTGGGGAGGGCTACACAGTTCCATGTGCTGTGCAATTCTCCTTTGTTTTGCAATTCTCCCTTGTTAATTTAAATGAGTATATGATGTTTTATGTTATTTTCTTGCTTCAGTTGTATGAATAAAACAAAATATAAAATAAATTAAATAGAGTTGTTAATTTTTCAGGGAAATTTGTGGTGTAATAGAATTTTTTTAATACATAGGTGCAAGGTAGATTTTCCCAATTTGGACACTTCTGCAATTTCAAAGCAGAATTTTAAAAAATTGTAGCAACAAAAATTTAAAGTCTGGACGAGGACTTATTTACATTACATTAGGCATTTTTTCATGAAATTTCATGAAATTTGTTGCACGCAACTTTTTTTATTTGCTAATATCAGCGCTTTAGGAGATAGTGATATAAAAGAATTGATGTAGCATGAATCTCTGAAGCATTTCTGGCACTTTTTGAGATGTGATTTGCCTCTCCGGGCCTGCTATTGACAAATGAAAAAATTTTCATGCAAATGTTTTCATGAAAAAATACTTAGGGCCTAATTTTGTAAAACGCAACGCTTAGCGTTGACAAATTTTATATGTATTTTGTTTTTGTAATTTAGATTTTTTCCATATAAAATTAGTCAACGCCTGGCGTTGCGTTTTACAAAATTAGGCCATTAATGTAAATCAGGTATTAGTGTATTTTTATACAGACTACAACAATTAATACTTAAATTTAAAACAATTTAAATTAAAGAGTGTTCTATCAGTTAATGTAATTTTGACTTTGTAATTTTGGTAACTTGCTGTATCTTGGAGGTAAACTATTGAAATTTTCAAAAACGGTAAGACTAAAAAAATCCCAAAATTACAAAATCGCCAAACCAAAAAATCGCCAAAAATAAAAAAAAACTCGCCGATATGAAAAAAGCGCTAAATTAAAAAAACCTTAAAAGAAAATAAATAGCCAAAAATTAAAAAAAGTTGCCAAAATGAAAAAAAATCGTCAAAATGAAAAAAAAACGCCAAAAACCGAAAAAATCGCCAAAACGAGAAAATAGCGCTAGAACTAAAAAAATCGCCAAAAATCGAAAAAACGCCAAAAACGCAAAAAAAACGCCAAAAGTGGAAAAGGCCATTTTAAAAAAATGCTTAGAACTGAAAAAATCCTAAAAAACGAGAAAAACAGCAAGACTATATATTATAAAGGCTAAAGTTCGTATAGTAGCACATATCTAGTGTCCGTACGAAACCTTTCGTGCGCGAGTCAAATTCGAACTTTACTGAACTTATTCTTATATTAATTATAGTATTGCTGAAAAAATTTACAAAAAATAATCTTGAGCAATTTTATTTTCAAGTTAGGCGATTTTCTGCTCAGTTTTTTTTTTGATTATTTTATAAAAATTTATATTAAAAAAATTGTTACATGAAAAAAATAGCATCACAAAGTGTTTCGTCACGAAGTATTTCCTTATTGACTCCTATACCTGCAATAACTGAAACAAATTTCTTGCTAACAGTGTTGTTTAGCGTTTGTTTAAGAAGATTTCGCTGTATTAAAGCTTTTGAAAAATTCATTTGGTCTTGTGCAGGGCTCTAGTATGTAAAGGGTGTTTCAACAAGAACGCAAGATTTAAATTTGGCGCCATTCGAAGCGTCATTGTTTGACATTTGAACAATTGTTATTGTTTGCTAGTAGAAGGTACGAGGTTAGTAAAAATGGAGCGCTACACAAATGAAAAACGCATTCTCATTGTAAAATTGTTTTACCAAAATGGTGAAAGTTTTGCGGCTACAGTTCGCAAATTGGCGATCAATTTGGGGTCACAATAATGTTCCAAAAGAGTCAACTGTAAAGACATTAATGGATAAATTTGCCCAAACTGGGTCTGTTAGTGATGTAAAGACAACAACGCACCTTCGACCAGGTCGATCGACCGAAAATGTCGCAGCTGTACGTGATGATGTCGCTCAAACGCAGGTCAAGCGCAAACAGTCAATGGTGTTCGGTATCGTGAAATGATAACCAATTTTCTCGTGCTTAGAATTGAAGAAATGAATATGGAGGGCATGTGGTTTCAACTAGACGGCGCCACATGTTATACAGCCAGAGAAACAATTCAATTGCTACATCAGTCATTTCCCGGTCGTGTTATTTAGCGTTTTGGAGACAGATGTGCGATTGCCATTACGGCCTAATCTCACGTGTGCCAAAGCACTGGGTGTGGGTTAGATACCAGACCAACGCCCCCATGCACCCTATTAGAATGAACCTATGGCCCACTCCATAAGGCACATAGGTTGCAATCTTTGAATATAGTTATCCCTGTACTATATTCAATTACCTTGCTGAGGTAATTTGAGCTAACTAAACTCTGCTGCTATGTCCGTGCCCATAGCAGCTTCTGTTGAATGGCAACAGCACCTAGAATAGTGTCTGGCTGACCGCTTCAGACCAACCACTAGTATTGATTTCACACTGGGAAGCCAAGACTATTCTCCCAGCGATTTTGGTAGCAACCACAGCCACCACGATAATTCTCCGGCTTCAACGCTATGCTGTTGTGTATACACCAGCAGCGAGATCCCCAAGAGAATTCCTCAACAATTACCGGCACAGCTAACCACTCATCCGAAATGAACACATGCCTGTGTCGCTAAATAACCAGTGCCTACTCCACACATACCAAAATCATCCTTTTAACCCCGTGAGGTAGGACGAACTCGGCATTTTAGCAAAGGAAACTGACGACCGCTACATGCACTCAACTCTAAGCAGCTCGGCTGTCGGGCCACCGGCACCCGTGGCACCAGAAGTAGCCTCTGGTTAGACCTCGAAGTTCCACCACAAGGGCTTCACCTCTATCGTCTTTTGAACTCAGGGGCAGTTCTAGGTGACGCTGCACCTAATTGACATCAACAGGACCTGTCTTCCTTTTGTTATAAATATGTGCACATCCTTTGCTCTGTTTGTGTTCAGAGATCGGGTAGTAACACATAAGTTCTATGGGTAATGTACCAAAGGTACGTCAATGGAAAAAGCCACATCACCCCAGCTGGGGCCCCGGGGTTGCCACACCCGTAGTCTATAATAGACCCCCCTGGGGGGCGTTTTGGAGACCAGAATTGGCCGCCTAGATCGTGCGATTTAACACCATTAGACTTTTTTCTTTGCGGTTTTTTGAAGCTGATGGTTTACGCGAATAAGCCGACGAAGACTCAAGCCTTAAAAGAGGAAATTGGACGCTGCATTAATGAAATACCGCAGCCTTTATGCAAAACGGCCATTGAAAATTTCATTAAAAGATCGCGTGTGTGCCAGCAAAGCCGCGGCGGCCATCTGCCCGATTTGTTGTTCCACACATAACCTCATTTTATCTACTTTACGATATCATAAAGTTTCACGATCTGTTTTTAAATATCTGTGTTTTATTTAAAATTTAAATCTTGCGTTCTTGTTGGGACACCCTTTACATATCGCTTATTTACTCAAAGAACGTCATAACTCAAATAAAAGAATTTTTGAGTTAGTGATACAGAATTAATCCTCAAGTCGTTCTTCATATTGTGTAATTTGTAAATTGTGTAAATTGAAAACTTCAAACTCGTTCTCTGGCAAAGTTGTTTTTTTTTGAGTTATGACATTCTTTGAGTAAATGAGCGATTTGTAAATAATAACACTGAATTCCATGCCATTGTGTTTTCATGACACAAAAGTGTCTGGGATAATTAATATTTTTTAATCTTTCGAATTCTTTACACTACATAACACCACTACTATCATAATAGAATCACATTTTTATTTAATTTTACTTACATGATGAATTAACATTCGGTAAGACAGTTAAGCTCATCGATAAGTTTTCTTTGGCATAGCTTTGATGCATATCGTTCACAAAACTCGTAAACATATTCTTATGTATTGCGGCATTCTTGTCGACTATAAAATTGCCCGTAATTATTTTTTTTACCCTTTTCCAAATCGATCCCAGTTTTGAATGAACTTTGCGTGGCTTGTTGCGGGGAAATTGGAATGCCAAGTCCAAGCCATGAAAACCATTTTTCTTCAGAAATTCAATGGACGATTGTATGAAGTTGTGATAGAAAACTTTTCCACTCTCCAAGAAAATTATATATTTTTTATCGTCTGGCAAATAATAATCTTTATCACCTCCCAGACTCAGATAAATCTTTAAGTGAGGAAGCTGATTTTTTATGGCCAGTATTTGGCGATAATGCGGTATATCTGTATCCACTTCACTAGAAATACGATAAGAATAAGCTGCGAAACTGGCATATCTGTAAACAAGATGCGTACATGAGCTTAGAACATTTTGCAGTTCGCAATCCTCAAATGTGTCGAGACCTGCAAATGAAATCATTATACAACAAAAAAAAAAAAAAAAAAAAAAAATATGATTAGTTATTTGCTTCTTTAATACTTTTATTTGTTATTACCTGCTATCGCAGCATTTTTATAATCGTAATAGCATATAACTTTTTTGTTTGTCTGCCGTGCCAATACAATTTGAAAACACAAGAACATCAAAATAGTTTTCATATTATTTTAGGAGTATTTTTGTCTATGTGTTGTGTTTGAACTGAAGAGTAAAGTGTGACTGGCGTAAATGGGACCGAAACTTTAAAGTTTTCTTAAAAAAAAGTGAAGGTACTTTATTCATCTGTGACGATGCTTAGATACCCTTCACCATAGTCGAAAAATGTATGTATTTCGGATCCAATTTTGAGGCCCCTTTTCTCTAGAATTTTATTATATTTTCTAAAAGCGTTTTCTTAAGTACAAAGTGCTGTGTTTTGGGGAGTGGGAAAAAATTTGTTCTACGGTTTTAAAAAATTCTTTGATTTGTCTTTTATTCTGGAGGTTAAGTGGCATAACCTTTTCCTTTAAACTCTTACAATCTTTATTCAACTTAAATTTCTTTTAGCTCACTAGGCTTTAAGTGAAATTTCAAACTTTACTTATATTTTTTAAATTTGTTTTTTTTTTTTTTTTTGCCTAAAAATATGAAATTTATTTCAATTTTTTTTTATACAAGCCCCATTTAAATATTGAACTAACAACCTTGTAGCGACATTAACGCTTTTGCCTGTTCTTTCTTCATAGAATAAAACGTTGAGTAACATGCGAAACTAAATTTTGGCGATAAGCTTTGTTTATCTGCAAAAAATTGTGTGCCCATATAACTTGTATGAATTAAGTTTAAATCAGTTTCTTGGGAAATATATTAAAAAAAAGTAAAAAGGTCATAAAAAATTAAATAAATTCCGTAAAGTGAGCCTTTGACTTGTACACGAAGTGTTACGCAAGGACACGACATACATATGTAATACTATGCGAACTTTAGCCTGCATAATCGAATATCTTACCTTAAAAAAAATTTAAGTACACAGAAAAAAGTGTTCACCAATTAATGTTTTCAGTTAAGAATTTAATTAAAAATTGTATTGAGTCAATTAAATGTTTAATTGTATTAATTAATTTGAGTGAAAAATCTAAATTGATATCTTCAATTTGTTTATAGGTGAAAATTTAATTAATTTTTTAATTGATAATACAAATATTTTAATTGATATTATAAAATAATTCATATCGTCAGCTAAAACGCAAACTGCCCAGGAGAAGTAAAATACTGTTTTAAACCAAAAGTATAGTTTCAATCAGCATGGTTTTCATCAGAATTATTAAAAAAGATGTGACAAATTGATTTCTGGCAAAATAAAATCAAATAATTTTGTGATATTTGAATGGCTATGTTAGCTAGGTCCTCTTGTACCTTAATTTTCTGAAACCAAAGGCCGTATGTACATTTTAATGCAAAATAGTTTTATCATTGACATGACGCTTTTTATTATTTAAGCGTATAGCTTCTTATTTTCTTTTATTTCTTACAAAATCACTTTTGAGATGAATTTCTTAAATGTTTTTTAATAAAATGCCTTAAGCTGAAGCTAGTTTAGTTTGTCAGTTTTTTTGTTGTCATTTTTCAATGTTGCTCAAACAAACGATTACTTAAGTCTTTTTGTGTTTATGAAATAAACGCTTTTGTAGATAGGGCCGTTTGCTTTTCGTCAATAAAATAGCTAATTTTGGTCAGGCAAGTCTAATTTTTTTTTGTGGTTGTGTATTGTGATGCAATGCATCAGAATCAACCAAAAAAGCGATTTTGGATTTTTTGTTAGTTAGGGCCGTTTGCGTTTTAGCTGACGATATAACTTTTTTGTGTGATACCTGTAAATTTTTTTCGGTTTTGTGAGTTTTTTTTTTAAATTTGGTGCTTTTTTAGTTTTGGAGCTTTTTTCGTTTATGGGAAAAATGCAAAAATCTAGATATCACAAAAATAATGGGTTAGTGCCTTTCCGTATTAAGATAACCAAAATTTTAGTCACGAAAATTAAATTTGAAAATTAGATATAAACACCACATCGGTCAAAGTTTTTAAAAAACGTTGTAAGATATATAAAATATGAAATGTGATTGATATTATATTTATTTGTATATACATATTTTTCTGAGTGTATAAGCATAACTATGAAAGAATTTGTTCAGATGTATTTCAGATTACTCACTTAATTTATGATGATTCTCTGAATCCATTTTATCTTGTTCACCTATATCTTGATGTTTTTTCTTAACTTTACTGTGATATTTTGTTCTTGTGTTTTTGTTATCAAATAATAAGAAAATATACAAAAAGAAAACAATAGCTTAAAAATAAGAAAAAACAACTTATAAAATATATACGAGAGATTACAATTTATTTTTTAATAACAAACATGCGTTTTTAGTCCGAATAACACATTTGTGATATAATACTTAATACGTATTCCGCGGGAAGGGGGTTTTTCTTAGTTATAGGCGCAGTTCATTGTTGTAAAAAAATAATAATAATTTATAATTTGACGATAAGACAATACGTACGACGTTAATGAAAAACATTTTGTCTGATATCAAATAGTTTACCCTTATTCCCGACCCTGCCCTATGAGTGGAAAAATACCTGCAGTTAGGAATTTTTCCCTGCTTCTGGCAGCACTGCATAGTGATAGGTTATAGTGCCATGATTTTTTAACGCACAATGTCTGGAAGATTTTCAAGACTTTATTTCCTAAATGTATGCTAGGAAGTAAAAAATAATCTGTCATTCGTGCATACATATCGCTTATTTATTGAAAAGCTTTCAATTTTAACTCAACTTAATGGAAAAAGAAAATTTTATTTTGTTTTCAAAAGTTAATTAAAGAAAAATACAAGATATTCGTATAAAATTTTGCATCATTACCTCAAAAATTCCATTTTTTAAGTTATGACGTTCTTTGAGTAAATGAGCTATATAATAATTTCCCTAGCAAACTTTAAGGATAAAATATTTAATGCTGCTGGTTGTTTGATCAATTTATACCCATTTTATTCATTCTGGTCCAAGATACCAAAAACAAATTTGCCTTTACTAATTGTGGATCCAATATTTATTATTAATTCACATTTAACTAGAAAATATATAAATGTACCAAAAAATGGCACAATTGTGTCACATTTCACATTACTGCTGTGTAGTCTCTTCTAACTAGCCAACACTGAAAGAAATGCTTAGTGTGGAATAGGAGTATGCTTACTCTGCCGAAAATTACTGAATGTTTTGTGTTTAGAAAACCATAATATCCTTTGTCATGGCAAGTATGTAAATTTTTTTTATAATAGAAAAAAAAACTAGTTTTTAAACTAAAAAAAAACGTTTTAGGCAAAAGTTTAATTGACTGAAATACGTTTTTAATTGATTTTTGGTTTTAATTGAATTGAAAATTGTGTATTGCAGGAATATTTTTTTCTGTGTAATTAACAACAAATAAATTTTTTAACTTCTTATGAAATTATATGAAAATTAAAAGATTTGATTATTATTATTAACTAAGATGTGTATATTTTTAGTAAATTTATCGAACACATCCATGCATACATATATACATATTTTTCTTTCTACATACCCTGCAGAAAGTGCGAATAGCGAAATTGTAGTGATTTACTACTGACATTGTCAGCAGTACTACTGACCAAGTGTAGCCCAGCCAATGTAATCATCTATTGACATTTAACACTAGCTTGTCATTGAAAATCTACCACTAGACTGTAGCACTACTGACTAAGTAGTTCTTTTGGGACCACATGGAGACATTGGCACCAAAGATTCACTAGTAAATTTTAGGAGCTGTAGTCTAAAATATCGATATTTCCCCGTAGTAAGATTATAGTGATTTTCTAGTGACATTGTCGATAGTGCTACTGATTAGGTGTACCCCAGCCAATGTAATCGCCTATTGACACATAACACTAGGGTTGTCATTGAAAATCTACCAGTAGACTTTAGCACTTTTACGACCATATGGAAATATTTAAACCAAAGATTCACTAGTAGATTTTTGTGAACCTCGTCTGCACATATTTATTTAATATTATTGCAGAGCATAATAAAAAAGAAAAACAAACTATTGACGCGTTCATTGACAATATCATCAGAAATACACTAGAACTGTTGTCTCTAAGGAATCTTTACTTGCGCATAAAAGAAAATTTTAACTAGTGCAATTGTCGCTGTAGAAACAGTATTGACAAAGAGACTTATGGTTCGAGGCCAGTGTCCCGCTAAATTAAATATGTTTGTATTGGTGAGAAAAATGAGAGTAAAATAAACTTGCACTTGAAGAAAGCTTTTGTAATATAAAATACCTTATGTGGTTATTAGTTGTTTGAATTTTTTTTTGTACATAAGCAATTTAATAAAAACTTAAATAAAAAGTAAAAATTTAATAACCATTCAACAATTTAGTGTATAAATTCAAAATTAAATTTATTCACAGATCTGTTGATACTATTAAAATGCATTTTTAAACTATTTTCCCTATTATTTTTTAATGTTTCATAACATAAAATGCATTGCGTATTGCCAAAAACATTTTTAATCACGAAATATTTCCCAGCTTCCATAATTATATTATCAATTTTTTGTCTGTAGAAATTTATTAAATTTGAACTTTAATTTCGTTCCGTGTGCTCAAAAAAACTAAACAAAAAACCAGGAAAAAATTAAAACATACGTGCACAACTTAATTCGTCGCTTGCTCAGTGACGACTAAATGAAAGAGCATAAGCATGTGTGTGATTTTCATCCGCACAATTGTGCTATGGCCAGCGTGACCGTTTGACCGACTAAAGTGGCAATTTGCCACTTTTTCGACTGCGTTTCCCCTTTTTCAACTGCCTTGCCACTTTTTCACCCCCTTTATTTAGGGTGAGTTATATGAAAGTACATTAAAAATAAAAAGTTTAGTGCAGTTTTCTCGCCTTTTTTTAATTTTGCCCCCTTTTTTTGCTAAATCCCCTATTTAGTGCCACTTTTTGAAAAATGTCATCGGCCACCCTGGCTATGGCTTGCGGGTTACTGTTCTAGGCTGACTAGAGCGTACATATGCAAACACACACACACACACACACACACACACACACACACATATATATATATATATATATATATATATATATATATCAAAATTATCAAAATTTATTTATTTCATTATTCTATTAAATTTGGCGACGGGTATACCGAATCCAAATCTTTTCGATATCTTAATCTTAGTTAATGCTTTTGTTATAACTCAAGTTTGTCACTTTTGTTTAGGAAAAAAGCTGTTATATATATTGTAACTAAATCTAATACAAAAAGCGGTTAGGTTGGTTTTTGAAAACATATTCAATTGCATTTAAGATGGGATATCTGCCGAGATGACATTGATGGTTGTAATCATCATAACTGATGTCGACTATGGCCACACCACCCAAACCATTTTCTATGACATATTCAGCCTTCCTGGCAGCCAACTCAGGACCATCATAACTCAGCCACACGTAAATATGTGTATTTCCATTGGCCTTGCAAGTAGCATAAGAGCCATAGGCATTTTCAGACATTTGATGACATCCACTTGACAAAAGTTTTAAACAAAATTCAGGATAACTTAACAAACCTTCTCTTTGCGATTTCGGTCCCGGAGCAGCTGCTCCCAGTGCGTCAGATATAACAGGCATTAAGGAACTACTGGTAGTGTTCCAAGCACGAGCGTGAGTAGGAATACCCAAATTAAGTTTATTTGCCGGACAGCCGTTTTTAATCCAATGTTGTACTTGAAAGTCAATCGTATGTTGTGGCAGACGATTTTGTTCATCCTTCAAATAAATTGGAGCTGTATAGTCAGCTTTATGGGGACTGCGCTTGGGAGTGAAGAAGTCAAAGGCAAATAGATTTATGTATTCGAACTTATCGTGGATTTTGGGAATATCGATGTACCCTAGAAGAAAAAAACGAATGCACGGAAGAGATTATCAAAAATATTTATTTAATTGTAATGAGATTATGAAAAATAAATACATGTTTAGGACATGTTTTTTTATTTATTGTATCTTCAAATATGATTTAACAATAATTATTCAAATCTTAATCTAAAGTAGTATTGGGCCAAACCTTTCATTTGTGTGAATCTTTCATTCTCTTTCAGAAAGGTAAGGTGAAGTAATTCTTTCTTTTCTTTCATCTTTCTGAATATCACACACTTTTCAGAATGAATTGCCAATGTATCCCTTTTTAAAAATGTTTCAATTTACGTGAATTATTATTTTAAAAACAAAAATATTTTAATATTAACTTCAAATTACATTTTCTGAAGGCAAATACATAATCTTGAGACCTTTCAGCTCAAAAATAGAAATGCAAAAGCAAATATGAATATGAAAGTATGCAGAAAGATGAAAGATAAAATATGGAGAAAATATAGAAATATTTCATTCTTTCACTTGAAAGAATCATTCAGTTGAAGTATTTCATTCATGAATGACACAAGCCTAATCTACAGTATAAGAAAATCAAATTATGATATAATTGTTGTAAAGCAAAAAAAAAAAAAGTCGGAACTAGTTCCATAGGTTTACCACTTTCATTGCATACCCACTCTCAGATAATATAAAGAGACATGTTATTTCGATCCAAGTGAGCTAATAAAAACTTTTCTTCTAATTCGAGATTCCAAGTACATTATGCCGCATACATAATTTTTTACGAAAATTATGATGCCATCCTTTGTCAAAATCACACAGTCAACTTCTGCTTAGACCCAAACTTCTGATCGAATATAAAATTTCAGCTATTTTGAACTTTTTCACTTTTTCACTGTCTTATTTCTTTTTTTCTTTTTGAATTAGAACATACGCTCAATTTTATTGTTAATAATTTTTTTCTTACTCACATGATGAATTGACATTGGGTAGCACAGTTAAGGTCAAATCTAAATTAGCGTTGATGTAGCGTTGATGCAAATTGTGCACAAATTCAGTAAACTGTTGCTTATGAATGCGTGTATCCTCTTTTGCTGCCTCCTTTTTCGTAAATAAGTTGTGCAAATAATTCTTAAATTTTTCATATTTTGAATAATTTTGTAGCTTGATGCGTGGAAATTGGAAGGCCAGATCCAAACCATCAAATTTGTGTTCTCTGAGAAATTTAATGGAAGAACATATAAAATTTGCATATGTATGATTACCGCCTTCTAGGAATTTTATGTATTTTTTTCCATCTCCAAAATCTGGATCTCGATCACCACCCAAACTTAAATACACTTTCAATTCCGGCTTTACAAGTTTCATGGCTGTTATCTCTTTATAGCGATCATCATTTGGACTAGAGATAAAATAGGTGTCAGGGTTAAGTCCAGCATAACCATATATGAGATGTGTACAAAACCGTAGAGCTTTTTCCACATGCAAACCTATGAATTTGCCATCACCTGGAACTGATATCAAAAGTTAACAATAACCAGTTTTATATTGTTATATCTTTATTCCTACTAACTTGTTATTAAGGAACTTCCAGCATCATAGTAGCATACAAAATTTTTTCTTTGCTCCCATCCCAACACAATTTGCGCAAAAAAACACAAAAACACCAAAAAGTTTTTAAATAGTTGTTTCATTTTTTATTTTTTATTTATTTAACTCAATTGCTAATGCGACTGATGAAAATTCGCACTGAAGCTGCTATTTTAATATGAAAAGTTAGTCAAATTCATTGGCACTTAATGTCGATCACACAGCTGAGGTATTTCTGTCTCTTATTTCTTCCCATAAATATCTAGTTATTAGTGTACAGACATGTATAGTGTAAGTTAAATTTTATAGGGCAAATTCGTAGGTAAAAATCTTAGTTAACGGAGATTATTTGGCTAAATCTACTTAAGGAGTTTACAAAAAAGTTAATTGAAAAAGAAATCATGTTAAAATATATTTATACATTCTTTTTCAATTGAAATTTATTCGCTGGTGCTTAAGCATTGTCTATATGCATTTCATTGCTGCTTTAGCAAATCTGACGATTTGACTTCAACCACATATATTTAATTATTACAAAACTCTTATCTTATGCACAGACTTTCAAAAACTATTTAAGAATTCACATAAATATTATTTTTGAAAATAAAAAAAAAGCAAACAATTTATATTCGATATGAATCTATTTTATTTTTCTTTAAATTATGAAAATGAGATTTGATCCATAAGTGACTTTATGTAATGTAATTGAAAAAAAAAACGGATAAGAATATTTTTGAACACAGAGGTAGAACTCAAAATCTGTAATACGAAGATTAATAAGACTTCTCATTTGTTTCAATGAAAGTTTAACATAATGTTTCTGTGGCAATAAGGAAAAAGTGCTTATCTCATATTATACTGTTTTGTAGAACAGCGTCTCTTCAACCTTCAAGTCGAAATTCGCTGTGCGCTTTTATTTTTTTTATACAAACATCGTTCTCAATACCGATGGCTTAATATAAAGAAGGCCTGACTCGAAATTTCGATATTTTATAGGAGAAGCAAAAAACTGAAGAAAAAATAAAGCATTTACATGCAGAGATAGTTTTTAAAGTTGCCATAAGTCCTTGATTTTAAACTGTAACGTACTAAGATCTTCAAGGAGTATGCATTAATACGTTGTCGCCCTGAAATCATTAAAAACACAATTTCGAAAAAATTGAGTTAGGCCCCTTGTATATTAAGCCATCGATACTATAAATAACACATTTAATTTCAAATATACCAAATTATAACTTAAATCCAGTTATTATTCCGAATGATATTATCGGTCATATTCTGCAAACCGAATCCGAGTAGATTTCTCGTTTTCCAAAAATAAATAATGGTTCCATTAATGTGTTTTAATTCATACATACATACCTACTTAATTAATTTCAGATATAATATTTCAAGCTATAAAAAAATAGAAAACAACAAAAAAGTCTGAAAAAACTTCGCTATTAGTGTATTTAAAATTTCTAAATCGAGCGTTTTTAAATGGACTCGATTTACAGAACAGGCAGGTATAAGGCGCAATTAGACGTGCCATAGCCATTGTCAAACCAAAATTCAATTGGTTTCTATGGCAATGGTTATGGCGTTAAAATTGCACCAAATATTTGAAATTTTGCCCAAAGATAATTTTCAATATGACGATTACAGGGATGCCATTAACTTAAAATCAGCTTATGTCGACTTAAGCAATTTTTCC
Source organism: Tachina grossa (assembly GCA_949987645.1). NCBI lineage: Eukaryota > Metazoa > Arthropoda > Insecta > Diptera > Tachinidae > Tachina > Tachina grossa. The sequence continues at coordinate 37,762,862 of OX465275.1, forward strand.
TTTTCGCCACAGACTTATAGTTGTTAAATATACAGAACGTTAGAAAAAAAAAATAGTTCGGTTTTTGATTTGTTGTATTTGTTGTTGAATTAATATCATCTATAAAATAAAAAAGACAATATTTTTTATGACAATCAAGGTAAATAATTTATTTGTGTCAACTTTCAGAGTATGTTTATTTAATTTTTTTTTTATTTTCTCATGCATTCACATTTTTCATAAATGAAATATTTATTCACATTTAATTAGAAACAATTAGATCGCTCGATTCCTAGACATTATTAATATATTAATCTCGAACGATTAAAATTCGAATAAATTTTATTTCACACATGAAACGAATTATAGGTATTTCAAAATAATATTGAAACCGAAGTAAGCAAAACAAAATAATATTGGCTAAAATATTTGTAGAAAATAAAATATATTTCTACTCTTTAATTAAACTATTATCGCCCGGTACACAGTGGATAATAATTATAAGGTAAATGCAACCCATAATTGATTTTTTTTTCAAATCTTTGTAATTAACCACAAAACAAGCTCATTCGTAAAGCTAAGGTGTCAAGCAATAATTATTTGAAAGTCTGAATGATTTCACTAACTATAATTTTTTAAATATTTTTTTGCGACTTATGTTCTCATCTAAAGTAATTTATATAAATTATAACGAATATATTACATTTTCTCAAGAAACCGATAATTTTTTGAGACTAACAACAAGTAGACTTTTTAATTTTCTTTCACAACATATTTTACTACGTGGCTGTCACTACAGTTAGTGAGATAAAAGCAAAATTTCTTTTGTCAGTTCCAAGTGCGTAGTGGAAAAGTATTAAACTGCATAATAATTTATTTTGTAAAGGTCTTTGTTGAGGAGAAATTACTTAAAACGCGAATTTAAGTTTATTTGTCCCACACGTGACGCCTAATGCCGTTTTATAATGATAATTTTAAAAACAGTCAAGTGTTCAAATTGATTTTCGTTTTTTACAGCCAACTTTTAGTGGTGTAAAAATTAACGAAAACATTTTGTATAAAAGAAAAGTGTAATAATAGTTGATCCTGGGTGATTGATAAGTGTCTGTACGTGACGCTGAGAAATGAAAAATATAATATCCTTCGATTTTATTAATGTATCAGTTTACTGCCTACCAATTTTAAATAATAATAAATTCAGGGGAGTGCGACTTTGACCCGCGCACGAAGGGTTCCGTAAGGACACTAGATATGTAATTCAATATAATAATTTTGGCTTTCTTTCGTTTGTGGGTTTTGAGCGTTTTTTAGTTTTGGCGATTTTTTTTCATTTTAGCGATTTCTTTTTTCATTTTAGCGATTTTTTTCCTTCAGGCGATTTTTTTTGTTTTGGCGATTTTTTAGGTTTTTAGCGTTTTTTTCAATTTGGAGAATTTTTTTAATATTGACGTTTTTTTTCATTTTGGCAATTTTTTTTTTTCATTTGGGCAATTTTTTTAGTTTTGGCGCCTTTTTCGCGTTTTGGCGATTTTTTTCGGTTTTAGGCGTTTTTTTTTCATTTTGGCGATTTTTGCATTTTGTCGATTTTTTCGGTTTTGCCGATTTATTTTAGTGTTAGAATTGTTTTTTAATTCGGTGCTTTTTTTGTTTTATCAATTTTTTTTTTTTTTGGTTTTTGGCAATTTTTTTTTATTTTATAATTTTCGGATTTTTTAGTTTTACCGTTTTTGTAAATTTCAAGAGTTTGAATCTTACGGTTTCTAAGATATTGCATTAACTGATGCACCCACCCTTTAATTTAAATTTTTTAAATTTTACTGTTAATTGTTGTAGTCTACATAAAAAGACACTAATTTTACAAATTTCAAGTGTAAATAAACATATGTACATACAATTGTATGTATATTACATTTAATTTTAACATATTTCCTTGCTCGTTTTGAAATACCCTTTAATTTTTAACTCTCATGTATTTGTTGTCCGTAGCTCTTACGGTTCCTGAGAAAATATCGTGTGACGGCCAGACGGACAGAAACTTTCCACCTTTGGTGTACGGAACCCTAATAACATTAGTGGCGAACAACCTTCAATCAGCTATAGCCGTATGCGAAAATTTTGCGAATAGCGTATGGAAGAAGATATGAACATCATCAGTAGTGAAACTAAAATAATATGCAAGCGAAGAAGAGAAAATATTTCGGAAAGTTAGTTAAAAGCTCCAGGGATTAACAAAGGCGTAGAAAATCTATTCTGAGGGTGCATTGCCAACCCCAAAGAATTGCTTTGCACACCCCCCCCCCCCCCCCCCCACCACCGAATAATTTATTAAAAATTTCCTGTAATTATCTATTTTAATATTAGTCATGAAAATCACCAGTCGTAATGACCGGAACATTTTTTAGCTATTTCAATGAGGATAAGCGGAAGATGATATAAGAAAGCATTGCAAAGAGCCTAGAAAAACTTAATCTAAGGCTGTTCAAAATGTTTCAATCACAAAGAAAGAAAAATAGAGGGGGCAGTCGAACTAGCGCATAAAAAGAAGTTTGGTCCAGCTGAAAATTGCGATAAGATTTTCAAAGTTTTGTAGTCTGAGACCGAAAAAGGTGTTTCAGATCACGGCAAATAAGTAACTTGTAGAGATGGTCCTTCATGTGGTAAAACTAATATTACAATGTTGAATGAAAATTGAGAAAAAAAATTTTTTGCATACCACGGATTAATAGGTATGATAAATAAAAAATATTAAGTTAGATAAAATATGATGATAAAATGAAGAAGTCGTGAATTGGAGAAACAAATAGCTTATCTGCAGATAAAACTGTATTTAACTACTGATATTTGTTAATTTTATATATAAAAATTGAACTATGTTCCGTCCGTTACAGTATTTATCTGTAAGTGACAAAATATAAAAACCAAATTTTAATTATAAATATGTATTTTAATTAATTTTGTTTTCGCCAACATCAAGCTTGCTTCTTAGTAATAATTTGCTTCTTAGACTTTTTTTCTCCATGTGACAAAAATTCGCTGAAATTTGAACTTAACCATATTCATATCAAATGTTTTTTGCCTCGACCTCTCCCCCACGTGACGCCGTGTATTTTATTTTTTTTTTCTTCATTAATTCTTAAATTATTGAAAAACTTACTATGTAGGATTGAGGAATTGTGTTATCATTTAAGAATTATGTACATGTAATATAAGCGCCTAGAAATAGTTGAATTTGTCTGTACGTGACAGTGGAATGCTCCTACACAGAAAAAATTAAATTTCGTTTTCAGTAACCAAATTCATTGAATCAGTAAATTTTTTGTGTGAATGCGGACCTACAAAGAAATTTGAAGATTCTGATAACAATTTTGTAAAAATTTAACTGAAAAAAAAATTATTTTTAGTTAACTTATTATGGCATTAGAGAAAAAAGTTAACTGAAACTCAAAATATTTTCAGTCAACTTTATTAATAGGAACAGAAAAACATTTTTGCAGATTTTTTTTTTATTATTCAGTAATTTTTTTTATAATTTACAAACACATTCACTAAAATTTTTCGTATTATCAGAAAATAAATTAACTGAATCAGCAATAATTTTTACCAATTTAAAAAAATTAGTAAAAGTTTTATTTGAAAAAAAAACTGAATCGAATAAAAGGTTCAACTATTTTTTTTTTTTTTACTTTCAAAAAATTGGCTTGTTTTTATGGTTAAGCATTTCGTGCCCGCTTTTGGAACTCGTCAGTAGACTTCAACCCAAAAATTTTTTCGATTTAGCTAACAAACTCCGTATGTTTATAGTAAGACTCTTAATACTAAATTGAGAATCACTATATACAAACATAATAAGTTTTAAAACCGCAAACAAAAATCTTTAAAAAAAATAAAATTTTTTTTTATATCTATAAAATAATTTGTAGAAAAAATTTAAAAAAAAATTAGACAAATTTTTTAACAGTATATAAAAATAAATTTAACTGAAAATAACAAATTTAAACATACAAAAAAAAAAAAAAATAAATCTAAAAAACTTTTTTTTTGCAAATTTTACTTTTTACATAAAATAAAATTGGAACAAATAATTTACTGGAACAGTAAAAAATATTTAGTGAAACTAAATTATATTTCAAAACACACATTGCGTCGCTGTTTTAACTAACTGACCTAACTAACATTTTAAAAATTTAACAGGAGAGCAGATTTTATGGCTCTTTTATATATACATTCATTCTTATGGCTGCGTCAGAAATCTTCTTAGTTATATAGGCACAAAAGTAATGCCTACAGTCGTGAAAATTGTAGACAATGTGTATTATGACTTATAAAATCTAGTAGAGGACTTAACTCATTTTTCAAAAAAAAAATGTGAGTTAGGTCAGTTAGTTAAAACAGCGACGATTTGTTTGAAAATTTTTTTGGAAATAATTTTTTCTGTGTAGTATATATTTTCAATTGTCGATTTCATTTGATTAATTCTTGTGCAGGACTTTAGTGCATCGTACATCAATGAATTCAATTTAGTTTCATCCATATTTCAAAAAGAACCCATAATTTTCTAATAATAAATTTTTGATATGCGGAGTTCCATAAGTATAATTATTTTATCAGATCATTGATTCTTGTTTTAATAATATTGTAATAATGTTAGTAATAATGTTCTTGTTCGTGGAAATATTTTTCAAAATATTTACATACATGAAATATAATTTGAAACTTTTATTAGCAAAACTCCATGATTTCTATTAGACACTAAAAAAATAGGTATTCTCTTCCATATTTACCGCAGAAATTACGTTTTTTCGTTTTTACAATAAATTATTATTGTCATGTGCTGTTGTGGATATCATACCTAGGGTTGTTATCCGTCCTCTTTTTTCCAGACACTGTCCTCTTTTTGAGATCTTTGTCCTCGAAAAAAATTAGCGTCCGGGAAAGTCATACTTTATAAAGAAATTTTTTCGATTTTGCATTGCTTGACAAATTGTATTTGTTAAAAGCTGAACTAAAAAGGGAAGTAATTGGTATTGTATGCTCAGTTTATCTAATAAATAACACTGTTCATGATAGTTGTGGTATGTTATTTTAAGACGTAGAATTATTAAGATTTATTTCACGGTAGGGGAGAATATTATTGGAAAAAAAAACAATTTATTTTTATCTTTAAGTCCTAATTTTTTAATCATACCTATCCATTATCAACTAATACAAAGAGAGCTTTTAATTGAAACCCAGAATAGCTTTTTGTTTATTTTTGTCACAAATGTTTTTACTATTACAAAAATGTTGTTACATATAACCGCTTCGAGAATAGCACTGTAAATCTATTATAAATAAAATGTTAGAAGTTTTTCAAAACATATTCAATTACATTTAAGATGGGATATCTGCCGAAATGACATTGATTATTATAATCATCATAAGTGATGTCGACTATGGCCACACCACCCAAACCATTTTCTGTGACATATTCAGCCTTCCTGGCAGCCAACTCAGGACCATCATAACTTAGCCACACGTTATTCTGTGTATTTCCATTGGCCTTGCAAGTAGCATAAGAGCCATAGGCATTTTCAGACATTTGATGACATCTCCTTGACAAAAGTTTTAAACAAAATTCAGGATAACTTAACAAACCTTCTCTTTTCGATTTCGGTCCCGGAGCAGCTGCTCCCAGTGCGTCAGATATAACAGGCATTAAGGAACTACTGGTAGTGTTCCAAGCACGAGCGTGAGTAGGAATACCCAAATTAAGTTTATTTGCTGGACAGCCGTTGCTAATGCAATGTTGTGCTTGAAAGTCAATCGTATGTTGTGGCAGACGATTTTGTTCATCCTTCAAATAAATTGGAGCTGTATAGTCAGCTTTATGGGGACTGCGCTCGGGAGTGAAGAAGTCAAAGGCAAATAGATTTATGTATTCGAACTTATCGTGGATTTTGGGAATATCGATGTACCCTAGGAAATACAAATACATGCAAAGAGATTAGCAAAAATATTTAATTAATTGTTATGACATTATAAAAAATATGTATGTATGTTGTTGCTACTTTGCAAAACAAGATGTTAGAACTTGCTTCACTATGACAACAGCAACCACATGCGCTTATGTATATAAACTAAATGGAAATAGTAGATCAAATCTTAAAAAAATTATGTTTTAATATAGTTGTTACAATAAAATTATAAAATGTCAATATTAGGCCCAATAATTGACTTCTCAATTAAATGTTACTTAACTAATTGCCACTTAAATTTAAGCTGCACTCAGTTGAATTTTTTTAGTCATAAAATTAATTGCTCACTTGGTAGCACTGTGAAATGTCGGCAGTTCTAAAAGAAAACATATCGACAGCCTATATTCAAAACACGTCAACTCAAAAAAGCTAACTTTTCAGAAGAGCTAAAAAACTAGTTAATTCGCTCATTATTGTAAAAATAAATGATGTGCCTTCCATAACATGATTTACATAAATATGCTTACTAATTTATAGGACTGCAAAAAATATTTTATTATGCTCTGGTTTGCGTATTTTTATGACATAGCATGTTTTAGTCAATCAAAAAACAAATATTTTCTTAGAGTTAGCATATTTTGTCGGGAAAAAAATATGTATATTTTTTTGGAATATATTTATTTTTTAATCAATTTGTGAAATCTTTTACTCAATACTAGATATAAGAATTAAAAAGCTACAAGAAAAAAAAATTAAAATACCTAAAAAAAATAACATAAGCCTGACTGAAAGCCTCTTCAATCTTTAGCACTCTCTAACTCACTCTCTACTGTAACAGGGTAACTACAAATTAACAATTTCGAAAGCTTATGTCATTGACTATAATCGGTACATACATACATAATTTTTCTATTCGATTAACAGTTTAAAATTTATACATGCATTACCAATTTTTTTTATAGGACCCCTCCGTACTAATATATTAAAAGTGACCATATCTCAAAAACTAGCATGCTCAGCATGCCAAATTCTATCAGATATGGGGCAGAATTATTATAAATTACAAATTTTTTAAAAATATTGGAAATTTACATGGGAGTTAGCATTTATTTTCACCAAAAAAAAAATTATGCTTTGAGATAGCAGAATAAGAAAAAAGTGATATAAAACGGGGAAAAAATTATTTTTTTTGATTCGAAATTTATAATACAGATGAATATTGCATAGTGGAGCTATTTGCTATCGGAAACTCATTTTGACCAAATTTGAGTTGACGTGTTTTGAATATGTTTATGTATGATATGTTTAATGTAAATAACAACGTAAGGTTATCAACATGTAGAAAGCTAAAATTGCATAAAAACATATTTATAAAACCAAAAGAGCATCAGAACGCATTTATAACCGACTTCAAAAGAAGGAGGAGGAGGTTAACAATTCGTCCCTATTTTTTTTTTTTTTGGCGTGTTACTTCATAACTCGGTACATTTTAGACCGATTGTAAAAATTCTTTTTTTTTGTCTGCGAAGGTATAACTTCCCATTGGTCCCATTCTAAAAAAGTGAGCGGGACACGCCCACAATTTTTTTAATTTAATTTTTTAGTATTCTTCTTATTTGTTTGCTGCGAAATCTATAGAACACCTTTGGTTCTTGTAATTACACAGTTTGAAAGTTGAAAAATTGGGCGAGGTTACGCCTATTAAAATTTACTATACTTCATGCGGTTCCACTTAACCGATTTTTACTTAACTCTTTGAGCTCTAAAATAGACACAATCCTCCATTTAAAAAATACTTCTCCTCATCTTCTTCTATCCTATCTTTGCACTGAAGTCGTTTTCTTTTTTTTTTTGGCAGAAAGAAATATTTCTATTTATTTATTCCATGATATGAAACTATTTACTGTTTGTTATATATTTATGAAAACTAAGGGGCAAATTTTGTAAATACAAACGATTTTTTCGTTTTGAAATTTGTATGGAAAAAATATTTTTTGAAACGAATTTTCGTTATTTTTGATACAAATTTGAAACGTTTAGAAACGAAATTTTTTTTACAAAATCTGCCTATAAAAAACATTTTTTTAATACGACAACACACACAAGCACAAAAGCATATGATATGTACTAAAAATTTAAGTATAATTTTTATACTCAATGTTGGGCGTTTAAGTATTATTTAAATGTATCTCTCTCAACTTTTCACTGAAAAAATTAATTTGGTACTTAAATGGAATTTTAATTAGAAAAAATTTAAAAGGTCATAAAAAAAACTGACACATACGAACGCCAAACCCTTTGAGGGTTTTACTATACTGACCTAGTACCATCACCCTCACTTGGAATTTCTCACCCCCCAGACAATAATCCCAAAAATGTTCCATAGTGTAATTATCACACGTAATTTGGCTTAAAGCGCGATACGAACTTTAGCCTGTTAAAACCATAAAATCACTGTAGATTAATAGCCATAGGCTTGTGGCAAAAATCAAATAAAAAATATACTTAATAGTTACAAACTAAACAAGTTTGTCTTAAGTAGAACAAAAATAAGCAAATTGACTAACATGTGCATAATTAGTAAAAGAACAAACGACAATGGTAAGACTGTTATAAATATAGAGATGGTAAAATTGAGCTTTCATTACAAAAAAGCTTTCAGCAAATTGAAATAAGATGAATCAAAACAATTCACACATTCCATTTGCAATAATGCTAAGTATATAAAGCAGAAATCTACATCAACTGACACCACACACAGTGGACCAAACACAAAACAACGCTGATGATGAAATTGAAGTGGCATTCGAAAACGGCTGGCTGTTCCGTTCAGATATGAATCTTTGATATGCAGATATGAATTATTGTAGGAAAATGTAAATTTAATATAATTTGTTGTGGTATTGCAGAATGAAGAATAAAAAGTTAAGCTTCTAATTTGTTTAAATGAAAGTTTGATATAGTATCTATGGTTGTTGTAAGACATTTTTTATTAACAGAACATTAGTAGTGTTGTATTTGTTGTTGAGTTAATATCATCTATAAAGCCTAAAGATGCCAAAGTAAACAATTTAACACGAGTTTTCTTAATTGGGCCAACTTTTAGAGTATGTTTACTTAATTTTTGTTTGTTTTCTCTATGTCTCCATAGTTTGCGTAAGTAAGATAAATTGTTATTCACATTTTATTAGAAACAATTAGATCGTTCTATTTTGAGACATTGTCGCATATTCAGAATTTATCACTAGGTATTAACTTTTTTAAGTACCTATTTAAGTTATTCATAGTTGATTACTTTCGGCTATAAAAGTTTTTACTTAATTATGGGTAAAGCTGTAACTAAATGCCAACTAATTAATACATTTAAAGAATAGCTGATTGATTTCATTTGCAATTTATTATCCAGCAAATAAAGACTTTTGGAAAAACATACGGACTGGACAGTATAGGTTTGATAGTACTATTAAATGTTAATAAAACCCTATACTCAGTTTGCGATTTTGGTGATGATCCAAAGATTTCAAAAATCAGTATGTCCCCAAAAAATTTGTATCATCAGTATTTGGCCAACATATAATTCCGGCTTGGCGATAATTCTAAACTATATATGGCAATATTGTAGCTAAGAGTCTATCAAACAAATCTTGTAAACATTTTATGCCAAAAAAATAATTTCTTATCTCAGTTTATTTTTTGCAAAATTCAAAAAAAAAAACATTTTTTTCACTTTTTCAAAAATAACTTACAGGGACTCCAAATTTGTAGCTACGTTAAAGTTTACAAAACATATCAATAAACATAATCTGAACGCAACTAGGCACCCAAAATACCTCGTTAAACCACTATGTACTTTGTAACGATGTTTCTTGGGCTGGGGTAAAACTCAGCGATGTCCAGGATTCGTCTACAAAAATTTATTGATTTTTGAGACCATGAGAGAGTAAAACACGAAGTCAATTCAATGCCGAATGTTTATTTGCTTTTTAAATTACATAATTAAATTCATCATTTTAAATGTCAACTCAAATGACTAATGAGCGCGGTCAGAAAGAAAGAGATCGTGTAGAGCGCAGTCTCTATCACACAGCTGCAGGCGGGATGTGTAACACCGCACAACCTACGGGCTGCGCGTGTGAGAACGCGAGAACAACAAAAATAATTAGGAGCGGTAAAAGGTATGCTCGTGTAGAGCACAGTCACTGATCACGCAGATGCAGGCGGGATGTGTAACACCACACAATCTAGAGGCTGCGCGTGTGAGAAAAGCTCAAAAGGAGCAGTGTGCCTGTTGCTAGACCGAAATCCACGGAGATCGGCCACACAATAGTATACACTAATTGTGCTAATAAAGTCTGTCCAGTAGATGTGTTTAAAGGCAAGTACAATGCTGATGGATGGGTAACACCACGTTCAACTTTGTGTTCTTACCTTGCTGACAGCTAGCAGCAGACTCCTCTTTCATGCGGAGATTCCTTCTTATATACGCAAAATTTTGCCAATAATCAGTTGTCATAAAACGTAACTTACTAAATAATGGTTGTATGAAAATATCGCTTTAACTATTTTAGTTTTTGAACTCACATATAGATGGCGACTCCATCTATAATAAAACGTTAATTTTAAATAACTTTTTAAATCATGAAAGGTAATCTGAGTAATTCTAAATGCATGTATAATTCAATGGTAATAAAATATTATAAAGAAAAAGAAAGAATATACGCGAATACAATTCCGTATAATAAAATTCAGTATAGAAAAAAATTAAATAATGTATTTCTTTCATAAATGAGTAATTGTTGTACGATGAAAATGAGGTGACCGATTTTCGTCGTTACAACTTTGAAAATTTTTGAAATTTTAAATTTGATTTGAAATTTTAAATTTATCATAATATATTTTGTGGGCACAGTGATTTTCTAGATAAACAGTTTGCTAAAAATAACATAACAAATTCCTATTGGTTAAATTAACTAATTGAAATTTCTATAACATATTTACATAAACTTGACAGTGACATTTTTAAATTAGTCTGAGCTTGTTTGTTCTTGTGTTATATTAAAGTAATAAAAATGTAACTGAAAATATTGAAATAAATATAAAGTATACAAAAATATGCATTTAAGGGCAAAATATGTAAAAATATAAAGCTGATAAAATACTAAAAAATTTCTGAATCTAATTAATAACAACCTCAAATGGTTTTTCACGAATGTGCGACTTTATATTTTTGGTTTTGCTTTTGCTAAAGGTAAGAAGAAATACTACTCCAACAAAAAAAATAAACTTACTTGCATAAATTAGAACATATCTGAAGTGACTTAAGGCTCAATCAGACGTGACATAACCATAGGCATAGAAAACAGCCGTTCAAACCAATTGAATGGGCAACACTGTATTCGATTATAGGTGACTCGCCATAACGCCATAACTCTCACCATAGAAACCAATTGAATTTTGGTTTGGTTATGGCTATGGCTATGGCACGTCTAATTAAAGCTTTACACTCATAAGATGATAAGGAAGCATACCATGAGATTTTTCCATAAGTAAAAAATTTAGAAATCACTCTTTTAAGGCTACTAATGCGAAATTCTGGGAACTTTTCTTCATCTCATATCTATAGATTATGTATAAATATTTCCATCTAGGAAGCTACTTACTCCATAAAGAGATGGTAACTTATATAAATATGAGGCCTTCACACTTCTTCGAGTACCTATAGTTTTTATAAATATTTTAATGCAGATAGAAGTGTCGAATGATAAAGATACTTATGCAAGTGCTTTTAAAAAATTTGAGAGGGAATAAACAATAGGCAAGAGAGTTTTTGCTAGTTTCACAATCTAAATAAATAGCTCATAATACGAAACATAATGAAATTGCCTTAAATGTGAAGTTGTTTTTTTTTTTTACTCAAATTATAATTTTTCAAAAAATATTCTAGAAGTATCTGATGACAAAAGGTATTTACGCAAGTGTTTCTTACTAGACTAAAAGGGAATAAATAACAGACAAAAGAATTGTTGCTAGTTTCACAAATTTAATATTATATCTAGTCTATAAAATTTTAAGTTATTTTTTTTACTCATGTTAAAATTCAAATTATAATTTTTTTTTTGCTAAATAGTTATCGCTATTATCATCATCATCAATCGCTAGAAATACTTGAAATATACAAATTGGCACTACTTTAATTTATAAACAAGTAAAACAAAAAATGGCAAACGTAATCACAACCCAAAGAAAGCAAAAGAAAGTTCTTCTTTCGACATAGTGGAAGTGGCAGTAAAACCAGGTTTTCGTAGAATTTGTGGAAAAATTAATTCAATAAGTCTTTCTGCAAAAAAAAAACGACTTCAATGCAAAGATCTGATAGAAGAAGATAAGAAGAAGTACGTGAAATATAAAATTTAATTTTAATGGGCGTGCCTCCGCCCATTTTTTAAATGCAAGATTGTGTGTTTTTCAGAGCGCAGGGTGCATGTGAAGTCTTGTAAAAACCGATAAAGTAGAACCACTTAAAATAAAATTTTAAATTTTAATAGGCGTGGCTCCGCCCATTTTTGTGTGTGTCTATGTCAAGGTGTGTGGTAAGTTTCGTAAAAATCGATTAAGTAGAACCGCTTGAAATATTATAATAAATTTTAATAGGCGTAACCCCGCCCAATTTTTCAACTCTTAAATTGTGTAATTAAAAGAACCCAAGAGGTCCAATAGATTTTGCAGCACGCAAATGAGTAGAATATGATTAAATCAAACCAAAAAAAAAAAAATTGTAGGCGTGTCCTCTCCCACTTTTTTTACAATGGGAGCAATGGTAAGTTATACCCTCTCAGACTACAAACAATTTTTTACAATCGTTCTAAAATGTACTGAAGATACACACCTAAAAAAAATTAAATAGAGACGAATTGTTAACCTCCTCCTTTTTTTGAAGTCGGTTAAAAACAACAAGCTGCCAATGAGCATGCTATCATTGAAAACAATCACAATGCGGTAGGACGAGTATTACTAGAGTCACAACAATGTGCACTCTTGCAGTTCTCTGATTTCCAACCAAAAACAAAATTGCTTGTAATAATTGTTTAACAAATATTTATTTATAGGCCAAATCCAAAGTGAATGGAATGATCGATGCTGTAACAAAAATACATACGTTGGCAGACAAAAAAATAAATTCAATGAAGTGCGACTGTGACTCCGCACACAGAGAGTTCCGTACGGACACTAGATATGTAATACTGTACGAACTTTAGCCTATATAATATACATTTTGGATTTTTTTTAGTTTTTGGGATTTTTCGGTTTTTAGCGTTTTTTCGGTTTTGCGGTTTTTTTAGTTCGACATTTTTTTGTTTTGGGTTTTTTTGGTTTTGGCGATTTTTTTAGTTTTTAGCGTTTTTTTTTCATTTTAGTGACTTTGGCTGAAGTAGTTAGCACGTTGACTACAAAACCGAAAATCCTGGGTTCCAGCCCGGTATCCAACAGACATTAAAGTAACAAAACCACGCATGTTTCTAATGTGCATTAAGGGCCAATTTCACCAACTCTATTTAAATATCAATTCATATTTAAATGTCGATTTTGATGAAATTTTGTATGGAAAAATTATTTTTAAATATGATTTGATATTTAAATAAGTTGGTGAAATTGGCCCTAAGTGTCCCTTTGTATCAGTTTTTGTAAAAAAGTTCAAGTGATGAAGCCAAAGTCACTGGTGACTGAACTATACCGAATTCAGCTGATGCTAATCCTAATGTAACATCAGAGCGCCCTTTTTCGTATTGTGTAGAAAAATCATCGGCGAAGTAAAATAACCAATAAAATGGCCACTTAACACAGCTTCAAAATTTAATACGCCTCATTTGACACCAGAAGGCGCTGCAACACTGAATTATTAAAAAGTGTGCAAAAAAAGCAGAGTTGTAAAAGAATGAAGCTTTCCTCTATCTCTTCCTTCACTACCTGTCTGTTCTATCACTATCCCTTTCCTAAAAGAAGGTAACACCTAGTAATATTAATAGTACTAGGCATTAATTGCCTGAGTGTAACTTATCTTAAAAAAAATATGCTTTTGATAATGATTGATGTTTTATTTTAACTCTACTGTGTTATTTTGTTCTTGTGTTTTATTTTTATCAAACAATAAGAAAGTAAACAAAAATAAAACAATAGCTCAAAAATGAGAAAAACAACTAATAAAATATATACGAGAGATTATAATTTATTTTTAATAACAAACATGCGTTTTTAGTCCGAATAACACATTTAAGAAATAATATATAATACGTATTCCGCGGGAATATAGGTGAAGTTCATTGTTGCAAAAATAACGATATTGTATAATTTAGCGATAAGACAATGAGTACGACATTAATGAAAAACATTTTGTGTGATATCGAATGGTTTACCCGACCCCTGTCATACCTGCAGTTAGGAATTTTCCCCTGCTTCTGGCAACACTGCATAGTGGGAGGTTATATTGTGATGATTTTTTTACGCGCAATGTCTGGAAGATTTTCAAAAAAAAAATTATAATAAAAATAATAATAATTAATAATAATAATTAATAGCTTATAAATAATATCGCTTATTTACTAAAAAAACAACGCTATAACTCAGAAAAACTAGTTTGCCAGAAAACGAATTTAAAGCTTTCAATTTTCACGCAACTTAATGGAAAAAGGAAATTTCATTTTGCTTTCAAGAGTTTCTATGATATTTTTACACAATATGAAGAACGATATGGGGATTAATTTTGCATCATTACCTCAAAAATTCACGTTCTTTGAGTAAATTAGCGATATAATCATTTTCCTAGCATACTTTAAGGATAAAATCTTTAATGCTACTGGTTGTTTGATCGATTTATACCCATTTAATTTGCTTCGGTCCAAGATATCAAAATCCAATTTGTTTGTAATAAATGTGGATCCTCTACTTATTATTAATCCACATTTTTGGTTCATGAGTGATGTCACAACAAGAATATGTTGAAGAACAAACGGATGAACAAACTGTGAGGGCAAGTGTATGAGTGTGTGTATGTGTATGTGTGGGTGTGTGTACACATACTCAGTATTTGAGAGATTGTTTGAAAAGTAGCTCACCGAAGACAGATAAATGGGTTGTAGAAATTAACACTTATCATTAGAAAAAATTTAATTAAGTCAATTAAACTTATGCCCTAATTCAGTAAGTCGCTATTCACACTATGCCTTTTTAGCCTGCCTTGTATTGACAATTTTCTTTTGAAACCCCTACGAAAAGTCGCACACATTTACATTAAGCCTTTTTTATTCATGCCTTTTTGGCATTTATATACACGTTTAATGCTGAGAATACGAAAGAGGCAAAGAGAAATGTCATAAATCCCCTCGAATTTTCATTTCGTGCCTTTTGTTCTACACCTCAAGCTTCTCACACCCTCTCACCAATAAACTAAAAAAGCCTGCCTGCACAGGCAAGCAGAAAAGGCACAGTGTAAATTGCGTCTAAGAGGAATCACAACTACGGCTTTTCTTCGTGCAGAATTAGGGCATTAATATATTAAAAAGTTTAATTGAAACGAATTAAATTTTCAACTTGAGGTGTTGATTGGATAAATATATTTTCTCTATGTTATCTTGTCGCCGAAGTTAACTTTAAATCAATAACCTTATGCCCCAAATATCGTTTGTTAAAATAAATTTATTTTAATTTTTGGTGTTTACACCCTTTTGGGTAGTACGCCCATATACGGACTTGTCATTACAAAATAATGTTTTCTTTTCTTTTGTGGGGCAATTCCTGCAAGTGCATAACCAACAATATTTAACATGGAATGTTGGTCGTTATTTTTTCAATTTATTAAAGTTGACTTAAAAAAAACTATCTACTATGAACAGCTGAGCTGACAAATTTTATTTTGCGTTGATGGCTTTATCATGTAAAGCTGATAAAATGCATAGGAAATAAAAAATTTTAAAAATATATTAATTAATCATTCTTTTTAGGGCTGACGAGTTCCCTAAGCAAGAAGGAACCAAAAAAATTTTTTTAAAATTATTTTTTCAGTTTTTTCAATTAATGTAATTTCCTGCAAGAAGGCAAGAAAAGTTAACTTCTACTGGTTGGGCAATGCACGTACTTCATCAGCATTCATCAGATCAGTTAACTTTAAGCTAACTATTTCGTAACTAGTACTGACTGACACTTGGATTACTTTTCAATGTAATCAACAGACTATTTTAATATTGCGATGTCTGTCCTAGGCGGTTGTCAATTGTCTCACTCTGCATTACTTGTAGCTAACTTAAAGTTGATTTTTTTAAACCACCTGGTAGTTAGTACATTTTAAAAAATATTTTTGGGGTGCGAACATGTAACATCACACGTTGTGTACTCAGCGTCCTTCCACTCAGCTAAAGCGGCCCATACACTACAACAGCATGCACGCACAATCAAGCGATTGAGCATTCATGCTCGAACCACACAACATACCAGCAAGCTGGTACAATATTCATTTCTTACAAAATTTCGGGAAGGGTGGTTATGAATAGTGACACATATTTTGTTGCAATTATTATTGGTATGTTGTTAAAATTAGCAGCTATGTATAACTAAAGTTCTAAAATTCTGTTTACCATTGAAACAAATTATATTTCAACAAATTATATTACTTAAATGCATGTTTACTCCATGACAACTTTGCTAAACTGAGCTAATTTCACTATATACCACACCAGTGAGCTGCTACCATCAGCAAAATATCAAACTCTACTTGACATCGTTACAGCAAACCGTACAATCGCACAAAATGCCCATACATGACCAAACCGCTGGCACAAACACTTGATTGCACATGCATGCTGTTGTAGTGTATGGGCCCCTTAACATTCCATCTAAAATAACAATAGCAAAATGTTAATATACAACTGAAATTAGTTTCAAAGTAGCTGAGAATAATTTTGTTGGCTCTCATCAAATTCGATTACGTCGTACTCAACTTAAGAATTAATTTTGGGTTTGTTCTTGATGGCATTGCATTAGCTGTTATTCAGTCTAAGAAGAATTAACTATAAGTTAACTCTTTTGTAGTCAACCACCCATTTTCCGACAGGGGAACATCAGCTCCATTAACTTTTCGTGTTTAAATACACGCCCGTGAAATTACGTAAATTTATTTAGTTTTTGTTTAATTTCCAATACATCAAGCTGGGTGTATTGTCAACTAAACATATTAAATCGAGGACGCACGATGTATTTATAACATTTACCACAAATTGTATTTGAACTGTTATGAAGTTATAATTCAAGTGATCATTTTTCTTATTAACTGCCAGTTCATAGAAGCCATGTGAAAATTTTCGTCCGCCTATTTATATTGAAAACAAAAACAAAGCACTCAAAATTTGTTTTTGTTTTCATTATAAATAGACAGCCGAGAATTTTTACATGGCTTATATAAACTGGCAGTAAGTATTTATTTTCAATTCTCATTTCATTTTATTAATTCACAACAATTTGTATCAAATACACTACCTGTTTTTTAATTATGAATAAACAAAAGCTTTAAAACATTATGACAATATAACACTTATGACTACCGTTTGAATCCCACAATCGTATTTCAAAAACATGTTTTAACAAAATTTTTGGAAAAATGAAATGAAAAACAACAAATTGTCAATGAGCATGATATTAACAAAAACAATAACAATAGGGCGGTGGTGAGACTGGAGTGAAGAAAATATGCACTCTTTCAGTTCTCTGATTTCTACAAGTCTTTCCCCAGATACCAAAAACAAAATTGCACAGCAAAAAATTACACATTACCATTAGAACTACTTGCCATATAATGACTTACTTTTCTGATTGCCAATTTTCATTACTCGCTTACAAATCACATTACCTAAAATTTAAAAACATGACGTGCAAGTTGCTAAATGAAGGGAATGATTTTTTTTAAACGAAATAGATTACGTGAAATGTTGACAAATAAAAAAATTTAAGTACTTCTCAAGAATCGATTATTTTAGTCTCACGCCTTGTTAAAATCATTAATTTGGTAATCCAGTAGGGAAGTGCTTCCACCAAAAATTCTTAATTCCAAGCTCGATTAGCTTTTTTGAAATTTTTTTGCTGGGTGTTTGTTATAATAACTGTGTAACAAATATTTATTTCTAGGTCAAGTTTAAATTGAATGGATATATGTAAGTAAATATTAGTTCATTATGGATGCTGTAACAAAAACATGTAAACAGACAAACAAAAGAAGAAGTAAGAGTGTTGTGCCGAATCTTATGACAAATACTCGTACAGCTTCTTATACATAAATACGGCACACATTTTTTTGTCGCACACTTTTAACTTAAAAGTTTTAACTATCTTATCGTCCACCAGTATTAGTGATACATATGGCTTAAAATGTATTTTTGTGTAGATATGCACAATGTAAATGGGTTTTCAAATTTCTTGCCTTAAAAAATAATAAAATGCTAAATCGCATTTGGTTAAAAAACGGCTTTATTTTTTGTTTTGTAAATAAAGACATACTAGGTGTGAAGTGGTCTTATTTAGACCACCGGATAATCCTAGTATACGAAAACAAATAAATTTTGTAAATAATTTTATAATTTTTTTAAATACCCTCTAGTCACCCTAGAACCATATGTCTCTATGTCAATACTCTTTCTCCAGCGACAATTGCACTAGTTAAAATGTCGACAACTTTCCTTTTATGCGCGAGTAGAGAAAGGTTAGAGACGACAGTTCTAGTGTATTTCTGGTGATATTATCAATGAATGATGAATGAATCAATAGTTTGTTTTTCATTTTTATTATGATGTGCAATAATATTAAATAAATATATGTAGACGAGCGTCACTAAAATCTACGAGTGAATCTTCGGTTCAAATATCTCCATATGATCGTAAAAGAACTACCTTCTCAATAGTGCTAAAGTCTACTGATAGATCTTGAATGACAACCCTATGTTATTTGTCAACAGGCATTTGCATTGGCTGGGGTACAATTAGTCAGTAGCACTATTGACAATGTCACTAGAAAATCACTATAAGTTTACTATTGACAACGAGAGAGGATATATCGATATTGTAGACTAGAGCCCCTAAAATTTACTAGTGAATTTTTGGTGCCAATAAATCCATGTGGTCCCGAAAGAACTAATTAGTCACTAGTGCTACAGTCTAGTGGTAGATTTTCAATGACAAGCTAGTGTTAAATGTCAATAGATACATTGTACATTGGCTGGGGTAAATCACCACAATTTCAATATTCGCACTTTCTGCAGGGTATATACATAGTTTTTTCTACATACATACATATATAAACACATACATACATATGTACATATGCATATTTTCATTAAAAACAAAATTTATTTATTTCATTATACTATTAGATTTGGCTCGTCGCCGTCCAAATCTTCTTCGATATCTTAATCTTAAGAAAGCTATTGGATTTATTGTAACTAAATCTATCATAAATAACATGTTACAAGGAGCGGTTAGGTGAGTTTTTGAAAACATATTCAATTGCATTTAAGATGGGATATCTGCCGAGCTGACATTGATAGTTATAATCATCATAACTGATGTCGACTATGGCCACACCACCCAAACCCTTTTCTATGACATATTCAGCCTTGCTGGCAGCAAACTCAGGACCATCATAACTGAGCCACTCGTTATTCTGTGTATTTTCATTGTCCGTGCAATTAGCATAACAGCCATAGTTATATTCAGTCCTTTGATGACATCCCCTTGACAAGATTTTTAAACAAAATTCAGGATAACTTAACAAACCTTCTCTTTGCGATTTTGGTCCCGGAGCAGCTGCTCCCACTGCGTCAGATATAACAGGCATTAAGGAACTGCTGGTAGTGTTCCAAGCACGAGCATGAGTAGGAATACCCAAATTAAGTTTATTTGCTGGACAGCCGTTGTTAATCCAATGTTGTACTTGAAAATCAATCGTATGTTGAGGCAGACGATTTTGTTCGTCCTTCAGATAAATTGGAGCTGTATAATCAGCTTTATGGGGACTGCTCGCGGGAGTGAAGAAGTCGAAGGCAAATAGATTTATGTATTCGAACTTGTCGTGGATTTTGGGAATATCGATGTACCCTAGAAAAAAAAAACGAATGCACGGAATAATTGTTATGAGATTATGAAAAATATTTTGTTGTTTTTTTTTCAAAACAAATATTTTAGATTAAATTAAAAAAAATAGAATTATGATACAATTGTAGTAATAAAACTGTTAAATAACTAAACAAACAAAACAAAAACAAAACTACTCAGCAAGGAAAAGTGAGAACTAGTTCCATAGGTGTACCACTTTCATTGCATAGTAATTCCTACAGATACTGAATTTAATAGTCAAAGGTTGTTGTTTATATCAAAAATGTTTCTAGACATCCTTTTAAGCTCATACCATTCAGTTATTTGGACCACTTTCGTCCTATGGCAACCATGTGTTAAATTCATCGATGTTTAAACTTGTAACTTTTCTTTTATGTCCTTGTGCATTTCTGTTTTTACTTTTATGAATTGTTTTAGAATTAAATATTGGACGTCGCGTTCCGCTTTTGGGAAATAAAGGCCTCTAAGTCTCAGGGCACATGTGTGCCAGATGTAAGCTCGGCCTTAATTGTTGTATAGCTTTAGGTATTTTGCTACATACAAAACTAAAGTTTCCATAACAAAATATTAAAAAAATCCCGGGAACTCTCCCACTTAAATTTCCCGGGATTTCTTTCCCGAAAAATTTGCGAAAAATTCAGTGTGAAAAACATTATAACCCATACAATTATATTTTACGTATACATACATGCGTATGTAAGTATAGATGCAATTTCATTGTCTCTCTATCTCTCTCTCAGATAACACAAAGGGGCCAGTGTGCACACTTAATTTTTTTTTAAATTCGGTAGAATTGACAAAAAAATCGGTAGATTTGAATGAAATTCGGTAGAAAAGTTTTTTATTCAGAGAAACATAAAAAATAACAATTCAAAGAAACATAACAAATAACAAAATATATCTACATACTTATATATAAAGGGTAAGTGCAAGGAGTATCAAACTAAACAGGTTCCAAAAGCGCATTTAAAACTTCACATGTGATTGGAAATTAAACTGCCATCAACAATGAAGCATTTCCAATAAAAAAGTGCCATCTCCAGTTATTTTCCCTTACCCTTTATATAGATATGCTATGCATACATAATATAATTCACATAAATAACAGGAATTCAGTTTTTGTTTATAAAGGTTTTATAAAGTTTCTAAAATAACTTTTATTTGACAAACATTTGTAACTACAAAGATTATATGTAATTTATGAATTTAAACTTTTGTGCAAAAGTTATTAAATCATTGGTAGGAATAAATATTTCATCCCCAAGACACAATTCTTTGGAACATCTTAGGTTACTTATAGTTTCAGTTTTTAACCGATTTATTTGTTCTGTTTTAATGCTTTTCATGACAGAAAATGACCGCTCTGCGGCAGCACTGCTATTTGGCAAAATAGTCAATTTACACATATATCGACTTAGATTACTAAATAACAATATTCGGTAGATTTCATGCCTTGTACGGTAGAATTGGTGGACTGTTAAATTCACAAACATATTCGGTAGAATCTACCGAATATCGGTAGAAGTGTGCACACTGAAAGGGACTTGTTATTTCGATCCAAGTGAGCTTACTTTCTCTTCTCAGCAACATGTCAGTTCTTATCCAACCTAATTCGAGACTTCGAGCACGTTAACCGACATAAAAAAGGAGGAGATTAGCAATTGATCTCTATTACTTCATAACTCGGTTCATATAAGACCGATTGTAATTTTATTTTTTTTTTGTCTGAGAAGATATAGCTTGATTCAATGCTTTATTTGATTGCTGCGAAGCCTAGCAAACATCTTTGCTTCTTGTAATTAAACAATTTCCAATTAAAAAAAAATGGCCAGGGCTTCTCGCATTGAAATCTATTATTATATTTCACAATCTTCTACTAAACCGATTTTTACGAAGCTTACCACACACCTCGAGCTAAAAAATAGACACAATCCCCTCCACTTGAAAAAAATGGGCAAAGTCACGCGCATTAAAATTATTAACTTAGCAAACACCCTGAACTCTGAAAACACATAATCTTGCTGAGACACGCCTATTAAAATTTAATTTTATATCCCATAATTTTATTTTCAAAAATGTTCAGATCTTTACCTTGATGCCATCCCATGTGTCAAAATCACACAGTCGAATCTTGTTAGAACTACACTTATGTTCGAATTTAAAATTACAGTTATTTTTCACTTTTATAACTTTTTCACCGTTTTATATTATTTAATTTTTTCTTACTCACATGATGAATTGACATTGGGTAGCACAGTTAAGGTCAAAGCTAAATTGTGCAATTTGTAGCGTTGATGTAATTTGTGCACAAATTCAGTAAACTGTTGCTTATGATAACTTTTAAATTTTTCACATTTTGAATAATTTTCCAGCTGGCTGCGTGGAAATTGGAAGGCCAGATCCAAACCATCAAATTTGTGTTTTCTGAGAAATTTAATGGAAGAACATATAAAATTTGCATATGTACGATTACCGCCTTCAAGGAATTTTATGTATTTTTTTCCATCTCCAAAATCTGGATCTCGATCACCACCCAAGCTTAAATAAACTTTCAATTCCGGCTTTACGAGTTTCATGGCTGTTATCTCATCATAGCGATCATCATTTAGACTAGATATCAAATAGGAGTCAGAATTAAGGCCAGCATAACCATATATGAGATGAGTACAAAACGGTAGAGCTATTTTCACATGCTCTTCTGTGAATTTGCCATTGTCTGGAACTGATATAAAAAAGTTAACAATAACAAGTTCTATATTAATATATTTTTATTCCTACTTACTTGTTATTAACGAACTTCCAGCATCATAATAGCATACAAAATTTTTTCTTTGTTCCCTTCCTAACACAATTTGCGCATAAAAATTCAAAACTACCAAGAAGTTTATAAATAGTTGTTTCATTTTTTATTTAATTTTTTTTTTTACTCAATTCTTAATTGCTTTTGAACAGCGACTGATGAAAACTCTCACCGAAGCTGCTGTTTTATTATGAAAAATTAGACGAATTCATTGGCAGGTGATGTCGATCACACAGTTTAGGTGTTTTTTCTTCTTTTATTTGGCTAAATCGATTTAAAAAGGAGTTCTTACGTTATGACATTGTTTGAGTAAATGAGCGATATGTATGAGGAAGTTAAAAACTGTTAAGCTTAACTCGGTTTACAACTGTGCTAACTATAAATCTTGTTAACTTTTATAGCGCCTCTGGTGTTAAGTAGAAGCATTACTTTAAGCTATATTGTAGCCATTTTATTAATTATTTTACTTTGCCGACGATTCATTGCTAAAAATATCGATAAAATAAGGCGCTGTTATATGCATTAGTATATCAGGAAAATGTATGATATTGATATGCCGGAGACTGTCAATGGAATGGTCTCGAAGGCCGCTATTCGCTTTACCGTCCATGCACTAATAACTTCAGCCAACATATATATACTATCACTATTTCAAATTAGTTATAGTTATTTAATGCAGAAATTTTTTTTATCTCAGTCACAACAGCAATGTGCACTAAAAATAACATAATAACCCCCTATTGGTTAGATTAACTAAGCGAAGTTTTCTTAATTGAAATTTCAATAACATATTTACATAAACTGTAAACTTGACACTGAAATTCTTTACATTACCCTATGAATTTATTATTCTATTACACTAAAGTGAAATAAAAATAGGTGTGTTCATTTACTAAAGAATTTTAAGAATTTGTAACAATTGTTTTGCCGTGAAGTGTTCATTAACTCAAAAAGTTTGTAAGGAGAGAGCGTCAAAAGAGAATACATTCAAATAAAATTTTATACGTCTAAACTTTAAATGTACTAAAAATATGTAACCTGCTGCTAACGCAACGCTTAACCCTATAATTTAGGTTGGACTCTAACTTTATTCAAATAGCTGTTTTTGTCGACAAATTAATGACTATTTTGAAAAATATCTGAAAAAAGAAAACTCAAAAAATTTAAATTTCTTTATTTAAAAAAAATTTGTGTGCATACATATGTATATAAAAAGCAAAGTTGCCGTTGTTACACTAAAGTATAAATTTTGAGCCTTTTTCTTGCCAGATGTGCAATAGCTTTACGTGAGTACCTGCCTTTACGGCCTAATCTCACGTGTGCGAAAGCACCGGGTGTGGGTTAGACGCCAGACCAACGCCCCATGCACCCTTTTAGAATGAACCTATGGCCCACTCCATAAGGCACATAGGTTGCAATCTTTGAATATAGTTATCCCTGTACTATGTTCAAGTACCTTGCTGAGGTACTTTGAGCTATCTAAACTCTGCTGCTATGTCCGTGCCCATAGCAGCTTCTGTTGAATGGCAACAGCACCTAGAATAGTGTCTGGCTGACCGCGTGAGACCAACCACTAGCATTGATTTCACACTGGGAAGCCCAGCGTTTTTGGTAGCAAGCACAGCCACCACGATAATTCTCCGGCTTCCACGCTATGCTGTTGTGTATACACCAGCAGCGAGATCCCCAAGAGAATTCCTTAACAATTGCCGGCACAGCTAACCACTCATCCGAAATGAACGCATGCCTGTGTCGCTTAATAACCAGTGCCTACTCCACACATCATCATCCAATCATCCATTTAACCCCGTGGGGTAGGACGAACTCGGCATTTTAGCAAAGGTAACTGACGACCGCTACATGCACTCAAAACTTCAGAGCAGCGAGAACCACCCAGGCGAGAAGAACGCAAAGTCGCCGCCAAAATCCTGTGCCTACTACGATCTGACACAAATGTGCACCGCCCTATCTATGAGGACGACAAACCTTTTCAGCACAGGATCCTGACAACCGCAATGCATTTCTCTCTAAGCAGCTCAGCTGTCGG
This sequence comes from Tachina grossa, assembly GCA_949987645.1. NCBI lineage: Eukaryota > Metazoa > Arthropoda > Insecta > Diptera > Tachinidae > Tachina > Tachina grossa. Next base: position 37,787,789 of record OX465275.1, read on the forward strand.
GCAACCGGCACCCGTCGCACCAGAAGTAGCTTCTGGTGAGACCTCGAAGTTCCACCACAAGGGCTTCAACTCTATCGTCTTTTGAACTCAGAGGCAGTTCTAGGTGACGCTGCACCTAATTGACAACAACGGGCGTACAATATTTGTCTTCCTTTTATAAATATGTGAACATCCTTTGCTCCGCTTACCAGAGATCGGGTAGTAACACATAAGTTTTATGCCACATTACCCCATCTGGGGCCCCGGGCTTGCGACACCCGTAGTCAAAAATAGGCCTTTTTCTTGCCAATGACACTTCTTATGACCCTTTTTTAATTTATCCCTTTGTATGATACAATAACAAAATGTATTCCGTAGGGCAATCTTATGTCCAAAAATTGGACGAAGCACAGTCTAGCATATCAGGTATAGGCAAAATGGCTGCTCGTCCAGTTGGCGATACTCGGTTCGATGGTGTCGAACATTTTACTGTTTTGGTCGCTACAAAAGCCAATAAATGGTGAAAATATTGCTAAAAATCTGACACCCAGATTCCAAATGCAAATTATTTTTGGGAGTATTACAATTAAAAAACACATATTTCATTTTCAATCTGAATAAAACTTTTTCTTAATAAAATTTTTGCAAACCGGCACTATTATCTACCTGACGTTCATTCCTAATATTGTTTTCACCTATAAATTAAAATTGACAGTTTTTTTTTACTATATCCACTTTAAAAAAAAATTATTAGCTCCATCCGATCATTTTTACGATCTCGCCAGTTAGAGCGTTAACATTGATTTATTAACATTGATTTATTAATATTTAATTTTATTTTATTCTAATGTATTGAATTAATAGTTAAAATTCGTGTTTTTTTTTGTTAATTGAAATTAATGTTATTTTTTTTTTGTTCAGAAAAAACTTGACCATATTTTACTATAAAACACCCTTTTTGACCCCTTTGTGGTCTTAAATACCCTTTTTATGATACTTTTTCGAAATTTACAGCGGCCACCCTGATAAAAAGAAACATATTTTCTTTATTTATCATTTTTCTTTGATTAAGCCACATAAACACAATTCTATGGTCAAGGAACTCAGTTTGTTTATCACATCTGATCAGAGATGGAAAATGTTCTTTTTTTGTATTTGTTAATGAATTAAAACAAATAAGAGTGCTATATTCGGCTGTGCCGAATCTTATGTACCCTTTACCGACGTATGTATATGTAGTATGAAGATACATACATAAAATTTTTTTTTTTTTTTATAAAATTTATAATTTTTTTATATAGTGCAATTTTTAGTAAGTGGCCCCTCGGTTTTTTTCGACTAAAGAATTTGCGTGAGTAAAGACCTTCCTAAAATATAAAATATGTTTAAAAAAATTATTTTTGGTTATTTTTTTACCCAACTTTTTTTTTCAATTTCCAACCCTATAAGACCATAACTTTAATTTTTCTGGTTTTAATACGAGTACTGAATTATTTCTTTTTAAAATATAGAATATATTTAATTGCCGAAGAAATAACTAGCTTTATTTAATTGGTTCTATATGTCAAAAATGTGTACTTTTCCCAACCCTGTAATCATTCTTTTAGATTTTTTTGGTTCCCTATACCAATCTTGTTTCTTAAAAAATATATAAAATATGTTAAGTGAACAGAAGAAAAAGAAATAAGGAAAATACTAGTTTTATCTAGTTACTTTAACTAAAAAAAATTAAATTTTCCAGCTGTGGAGTGTAAGTTTCCCAAGCCTTGAATCATAGTTTTAAATTTTTCTGATTTCTTACACCAATCTTTTTCTTTTAAGAATGTAAGATATTTCAAATTTATAGATAAAAACGAAATTTTTTTTTAGTAGCTTATTTTTATATAAAAAAAAGGTAAAGTTCCCAACCCTGGAAACGTCTTTTTAGGGTTCCGTACACCAAAGGTGAAAAGGAACCCTATTGTTTTCGCTACGCTGTCCGTCTGTCCGTCTGTCCGTCACACGGTATTTTCTCAGGAACCGTAAGACCTACGGACCTGAAATTTGGACACAGTATGTAGAACCTTGGCCGCTACAACAACAAATACATGAGAATAAAAAATTAAAGGGTGTTCCAAAACGAGCAACGAAAAATGTTAAAATACCATGTAATATACATACATACAATTGTATGAACATATGTATATATATATCTTTTATTATATTGAAACTTAAAATTTGTAAAATTAGTGTATTTTTATACAGACTACAACAATTAACACTAAAATTTAAAAAATTTAAATTAAAGGGTGGTCCATCAGTTAATGCAATTTTGACTATGTAATTTTGACAATTTGCTATATCTTGGAAACCGTAAGAAGCAAACACTTGAAATTTTCAAAAACGGTGAAACTAAAAAAACCGAAAATTATAAAATCGCCAAACCAAAAAAAATCGCCAAAAATTAAAAAAAAAATCGCCAAAACGAAAAAAATCACCAAAATTAAAAAAAAAATTCTAACACTAAAATAAATCGCCAAAAAACGCAAAAAATTTTAAAAAAATCGCCAAAACGAGAAAATATCGCCAAAACTAAAAAAAATTTAAATAAACAAAAAATTGCAAAAATTAAAAAAAATCGCCAAAAATAAAAAAACGCCAAAATGAAAAAACCCCAAAAAACCGAAAAAATCGCCAAAACAAGAAAATAAAGTGTCTAAACTAAAAAAAGCAAAAACTTAAAAAAAATCGCCAAAACCGAAAAAAACGCAAAAAACGACAAAACAAAAAAACCGAAAAGACCCCAACAACGAGGAAAAATTCCAAAACTATATATTATATAGGATGAAGTTTGTATTAAATTACATATCTAGTGTTCGTACGGAACCCTATGTGCGCGAGTCATAGTCGCACTTTACTGAATTTTTTTATTTATTTTTTTACATTTTAATAGAAATGTTATTCGTACTAAAATATAAAAAAAGTTTATTTAAACAAAAATTCAAAAAATTTGTGTTATCTAGTCACTTTTATATGGCAAAATCAAGTTTAAGTTTTCCAGCTCTGAAACCGCTGATTTTCAAGACCAATCTATCTTGGACCATTTCTCATACACCAGCCAGCCCAAGACCGAAATCTCTAGCTTATCTGGGAGCTTCGAAAAACCGATTTCACGTACTCCAGAGGGACGGACGGACAGACGGACATCGCTTATTCATCTTCCCTATTCATAAGGACCCAGAATATATATATATATATATATATATATATATATATATATATTATGGGTCGCATATAAATATTATAGAAATTACACACGGAATATCAAACCTATATATACCCTTTTTCATTTTTGGTAAAGGGTATAAAAATAATGAAAACTGCATAAAAATAGTAAATAATATATAAAATTGTGTAAATTATTTTTGCCATAGACAAAGATTACTCGTATGTTGTTAAATACAAAATATGTGTGACAAAACGATGGTTAAATATTAAAAAAATTTCTCAATCGAATACATAACAACCTCAAATGATATATGATGAATGTGAGGTTCTATATTTCTACTTATGTTGAAAGCTTACTTGCAAAAATTAGAAGGAATTTGAAGTGACCTACAGTTATAGAAGCATTATATAATGTTCTCAAGGACTTGCAAACCTTAATATTTTGAACACTTCTATTCTCAACAATTTTTTTTTCCTTTGAGATGAGTAAATTAAAATTTAACGATTACAAAAAATTTGTAAATCACTGTTTTAAAGCTCATAGTGCGAAATCATGGGAACTTTTCTTCGTCTAGCATCTTTAAATTGATTATAAGTATTTTGATTTATAAATGGACTGGTAACATATATTATTTTTTAGATATTTTATTCAAAATATAAGGCCTACACACTCTATTGAATACCTCTGGTTTTCATAAATATTTTAATGCGTCAACGTTGAAGATAGAAGAGTCTGATGATAAAAAAAATCTTACGCATGTTTTTCTAATAAGAACAAAAAGGAATAAAGAATAGACAAGAGAGTTTTTGCTAGTTTCACAAACTTATTAAATACTCCATAATACGAAAGAGAATGAAATTGGATTGAATGTGAAGTTGTTTTTACTCAAATTGTCATTTTTAAAAATTTTTCTAAAAGTATCTGATGATAAATGGTATTTACGCAAGTGTTTCTTATTAGACTAAAAGGGAATAGATAACAAACAAAAAAAAATAATAATAATTGTTGCTAGTTTCATAAATTTAACAAATAGTCTATAAAACAAAAGAGTATGAAATGAAATTGTCTACAATTTGACGTTGTTTTTTACTCACATTAAAATTCAAATTCAAATTAAAATTTTTTTGCTAAATAGCTAACTTTTAATTTAATTAAACTTTCTTAAGCAGACATGGATTTATATATCGCACATATACTTCAATAGTGGCATAACTCAAAAAATTAGTTTTTTGAGTTAATAATGCAGAAAGATGTGGCGTTTCGTATTTTATCTTGTGTAAAAATTTCATATAAATAGCTTGTACACAGAGAAAACAGATTCGTTGAGACAACCGAATTTGTTGCCAATTGAATTTTTGGCGGTTGCACCAACTATCATAGAATTCTGTTATAACGACTGCAATTTTCTTATGGTATCACTATATTTTAATTATAACTCTCAACCTAATAGCTGCAGCAACAGAAAAAATTGGTCGACAGTATGGAACAGTGATGCCAACTTTTGAGACTCAAAACGCGTAAAAATTTTTGAAAAAAGGGCTAGAAAGGGCTAAATTGAAAAAATATTCAAAAATAAAAAAAAAATAGTAAAATTTTTCGAAAAAGCGCCAAAAGGGGCTATTATTAAAATGTTTCTGTTGAAAATAAAAACCAGAAATCAATTATTGGAAAGTAATTTATTAGAATATAAATAACTATCATGAGATCAACACATACTCGTACATAGCTTTAGAGCTTTAATATTGTACATATCTCATTTACATTTCATATTACATTTCACTAAGGTATGTACATACGTAGATTAAATAGTTAGCATATACATATGTACATATAAAAAAGAAATATATACACATATGTATGTTTATATAAGTAGATACATTTAAAATTGGGCGTTATTAAATAAAATTTCGATTTCTCGCTCTTCAAAGAACATACATTATCTGTTTTAGTCTGTACTGAATAACTTTCAAGGCATACAAAATTTGGAAGAAATAAAAGATAACTCTATATTATTCTTCTTTTTTAAATTGGTAAAGCAATATCGAATTTTTACTCATTTTATTATGCTAGATTAGAGGAAGAAAAAGTTCGCAAAAGTTTAAATGTAGCCATATCGAGCAAAAACTAAAAAGGGCTGAAAGATTATTGTAAAAAGTGCTAGGTTTGCGCGTTTTTTAGTTTGGGGCTAAAATGTTTTTTCGCGTGTTGACTGACTGAAAACGGGCTAAATCTAGCCCTAAAAGGGCTAAGTTGGCATCACTGGTATGGAATTTGAATTAAAAGTTATTCTTGCTACCGAAAATATGATAAATATAACTAAAGCAATATCATAATTGGTACCTGTGAAAGAAAAATTGGCCTTACGCAAATAAAAATACACAATTTAAGAAATTTATTATTTGACATATTGTCATAAGTTTATTTTAATTGAAATTTATTTCCTATTGGTGAAGCATGTCTATATACATTTCTTCAACCACACATTTTGAAGAGCCGCAAACCTGTTATCGTATGCACAGACTTTCAAAAACCATTTGATAATTCACAAATCATAATATCTTAGAAAGTCACAAAAGTTAATATTTTAATTTACTGCTATAAACTATGATAGTAAACTAACTCAACCTCTAGTTAGTTGCAGCAACTGATTGAAAGTTTTTATTTTAATTTCAATATAGAACGACAATTTTTTAGTTGCTAATATTAAAAGTTGGTAGTAAAATCCAATTCATAATATTTTATTCGGTTGGGTTAACCTAACCAATCAGTTAATTAGTCATGACTAGGGGAAAGGATTTTCATGCATTTAAAATCACGTTTTATGTACATAAAATATGCAGTAAAAGTATAAAACTATGTATTTAAAATTGATAAAATATGCATTTATCAACTCTTTTTTCAACATTTAATAACATTAAAAACTTAAAAAAATTACCTTCATTGCTTTCTTAACAAAAATTTTGTCATTAAAAACTTAAAAAACATAAAACCTCAGCTTCAATGTCTTTTTAATATATATTTTGTCAAATCATATGAAATACAAAATAAAGTTCAGTGGAACTTTTATTTACGTATGTACATGAATTAATTAATGTTTTTTTTTATTGTCAAAGATAAATATTTGACGATTTTTTCTGAAAAAAATTGTATGTAATAAAAATTAACACTTAATGCTGCTATTTCGTTTGTGGAATATTCAGTTTCTAAATTTTCGTTCTTAGATTTATAAACTTTTGATCAAATTTGTTGCATATATTGTAAGTCGATTTTTTTAACTATTTCCAATTTATTTTTATATGTTCATTTATTCTGCCTTTCAGAGCACTTTTTTACCGCATCTTCAGTTAACTCAACTTGAGGTGTTAAAGTAACGAAAGGCTCTAATTGGCCTATAGTATGAACAAGAAAGCAATACTATGTGTGCCCTAATATCAAGTAGACAGAAAGCTGCGGATACTATATTTCTATTGAAAAAAATTACACAAAAATTTTTGGGTTTTAAAGGGCTATTATCCCATGCTATTTTTTTTTTTAATTTTCAATGGTATTGGTATTCTTGAATTAAGCCAAGATACTGAACTTTTCAAATAAGTTGAAGGAGTCATACGGTGTTTTTCAATATCGAATAATTTGTCTCGTTTTCCTCTTTTTTGTTCTTACACAGTCGTAAAAACTGCAGCTTTTAAATAATTTACAACTAATAAAAAAAACTAAAATTAGATTTATAGCATGAAAAAACTAAAAAATGTATTAAAAATAACATTTACAATGAAATATGCAAAAATATGTATTTATTATAAAATATGCAAGAAATATGCACTAACAAATCGATGCCATTTTGTCACAAATTTGTTGATTCGCAAAGATATTTTATTTACGTTGATCTACGACCAACGACAGAAAACATGTATTTACATGAAAATCCTTTCCCTAGTCATGACAAAACCATACGCTCGGTTGATGCAATCAATTTCAGTATTGTCACAATCATATCTTTGTTACAATTATGCCCTTATGGCAATGAAAATGGATTGTTTTTTGGATTAACAGAAAATTGATAGTATGAACTGAAATATAGTTAATGCAAATGATATTTTATTGGACTAACCGTTTTCCAAGCAATCTTTTTTCTGGGTGTACCATCACGTCCTGAGAGAAGAATTTTTTTTCATTTCTCCATTGAGTTGTATGCAAATTGAAAACTTAAAACGCGTTTTCTGCAAAACTGGTTTTTTTGAGTTATGCCACTATTGAAGGAAATGTGCGATATATTTGCTAAAACTCTTTCTTTTTCGAAACAAAAAAGTTTATTAATTAACGTTAATTTTTAAAAGAATTTTTATTTTCAATTATAGTTGAAGTTTTTGCTTGCTGATGGAACTTATCAGTAGACTTCAACCCAAAAATTTTTTGAATTTAGCTAACAATACGTTATTGAGAATCACAATGTACAAACATAACAAGTTTAAGAGCCACAAACAAAAATCTTTACAATTAGCTGCCACACTGGGCAACGATATAAAAGTATTGAATGGCAAAAAGAAAAGCAAAATATTTCTTTTCATATAAAACATACTGCAGTATATTTATTGGACATAAATCCCCTTATGCAAAAAAATATTTTACTTTAGCTTTAAAGCTCATATTAGTTGCCAAGCACTTTAAGGCTAACATAGCTTTGTTAAGAAATCATATGCAAAAGACAACTTTAATTATTTTGTTATCTAATAATGAATACTGGTAACACCACCGTGTTCAACAACCACTTCACAGCTTATGATGTACAAAATCGAATACAATTTCATTCGGGTATTCAAATAAATTTTTTTTTTATTAAATAAATTTTCATTATCTTGAAGTAAAGCAACCTAATTTAAAAAATATGAGCTTATGACATGGTAATAAAACAGATAAACACAACTATGAAATAAAAGTAAAAAAAAATCTGAAAAATTATCACAATTTGTTTTATTCGAATGAAACGAGTATTTGAATATCCAGCTTTTTTCGATTTGTTTTGATTGTATGTACATCACTAAAACATTTTTGTATAATTGTATTTATTTTAATATTTTTTTATGGATTTTGCTATGTATTTCGAAGCAGTTGGATAATTTGGTGATGCTTCCCATTACATGACAGAAATAATAAATTTAAGATAAGAGCAGGCACTTCTAGCTTCATTTTCAGATGTAACATGAATCAGTATGTGCTATATTAGTAAAAATATTTGAGGTACAAAATACACATTTTGAAAATATCAACTTAAAGTAGTCTTAACAAACGTGGATGCCTACTTTAGAATTTTTATACAATAATTTTTTTAGAATACAACTTTACTTAACATTGCTTGGCAAAGCTTTATTAAGTTTTTTGCATAACACCCAAAGTCTTTATTTCACAGAAAAAAGAATAAAATGAACGCATTAAAAATGAATGAAAGTGTTTCATGATTTCTTGAGCATTTCTTTTTGAATGCATGCAGAATGTCATCGCAAATTTTTAAATAATGCTATAGTTGTGAACTCATTAAAAATGCATGCCTCGTTACTGGGTAATATATTGAAATAAATATCAAGCGAAAAAGGCATGCAAAAACGGAATTGAATGTTCACATTGACACATTTCCATAAAACAAGTTTTATCTCCAACAAATGACAAGTATTCCTTGATGACAAGGTTCTTATCCTGGTTGCGTCAATATTTTTACGTGAAAAAAACGCCAACGAAACAGTGAACTTGCATGGGTTAAGTACATTCATTTTAATGCAGATCAAAGTATTTAAATTCTCGCACAAACACATGATCTCCACGGACAAGTTAATGTAAAAATCATGCATGTTTCACCTCAACCGAACCACTTCGTCACCACTTTAACCCATAATTCAACACATACTTTGTCATGTCTTTTTTTTTTGCTGGGTTTATTTGAAATAATGGTTAAACATTGTCTATAATATAGACTCCTGTCTATGTCAACACTAAAATTTTAGTAATAGTTACATTGTCTACAATTTCTCTTCTATTCGTCAGTATAAAAGAAATAGAGAAAACAGATGTGGTGTATTTCTGGTGGATTTTGCAACAACTTTTCAATGTACATAAGTTTGTATGTACGTAAGGTATAGAAATGTACCAGTAAATGTCTGGTTGGTATGTCTCCATGTTCCCATAAGAACTATGAATTCACTACCTAGTCAATTGTTTTAGTGTTTCTAGTAGATTTTCAATGACAAGCACATGCTAAATTAGTACTGGTGAAAAAGTCAAAAGCGGCTCAGTACATTTTCACCATCGACATTTCCTTCAGGGAATGATAAGCAAACACACATATTTATAACATAAAAGAGAGTAAAATGCATACTTGTACGAATGTACGTGTAAAAAAGAGCATAACAAAGTGCCCACGGGCGGCTTTTTGATAATCTCTGGTCTATATGGACATATGCTTGTATTGGTAAGAAAAAATGAGAGTAAAATAAAGTTACACTTGAGGAAAAGTTTTGTAGTTTAAAATACATAAATAAATAAAATAAAAATTTTAGTAAAAAATTTAATTATCCATTCACAGCTCTGTCTATTATAAAGTACTAGCGAACCCCTGCACACTTCGTAGTGCAAAAAAGAAAATAAAAAAAACACAAAAATAGCGACATCGTCCATTGTGGGCTCATTAAATCGTCTTACATGTTGCTCGGGAGGCGTTTTATCATCTCGAATCAAAATTGCATATTCATCAGATGGCATTTGATCGAGATCAGTTTGAAAAAGTCGCACTAATTCATTTTCAGCATGCAACATATTATGCAAACGCTCGATAATATCTCTTCGCAAATTTGATGAAATATCACAACGACAATCGGCTTCCACATTTGAGTTACCCACAAAGTATATTTGCAAAAATTGATAGCTTTGATCAGGAAAGGGTAACAAAGAACCACGTCGATGTGAACTTGGCCTTGAATCTATTGAAGATTGAAATTTTCACAACAGCACGTTTCGCGGTCATCTAAATAAACATCAAAACAAACAAAAATACCTTGAACATTGGCATAAAAATGTCCCGAATAATGTTTGTCGCTCCAAATGAAGTCATTTGAAATCCGGAGTTATATGCTTGTATGTTTGCAAGAAAATGCTTTGAAATTGGTGTGCGACCAGTTATCAAATTATGCAAGGGCTCCGGTGGTGGATTCAAGTCTGGTAATTTAACTTGTTCGTTCGAACAACACATTCCAGATACCTCATGTTTAAACTTAAATGCCTTGCAATGACTGCAAAACAGTAGTCATTGGTCCAATTTAAACCTTGCCATGAGAAACGTAATCAAAGTGCATCATAATTGAATACAGCACGCTCCAAAGTACGTCGCACTTACGGACGTGGAGCTGGATTTCGCAGAGCCCTACCACGTGCCATGGTATTATTTACACGCTGCTCGTCACTTTGAGATGCTCTATATGCCGCAACATTTCTAGCATTAATTGATTGACGCCTCAAATTACTGCGCGTACGTACCACATTGTATTAAAAAATGTGGCTACACCAATTAAATATGAAGTAATTGAAATTTTATTTATTCGCGAAATTCAAAAATTGAGATACATACATATATTAGTTGAATAATGCAATTATTAAGAATACAAATAGATCAGCTGATCAAATGTCAGTTAAATGTCAGTCATAGAATGCACTCAAAAGCTAGCGAGCTTGGAGAAAAAGTCCGTTACAGCATTACATGTATATATTAGCTGTTTGATTTAATGTTTGGAATATCCGTTAAGTTAACATATAAGAAAGCTCATTGCTGTGCATAATGTATTTAAATATTTAAGTTTTTAGTGGTGTGTTTATATGTAAATTATTTCATAGATCCCCGAAGTTGTGATTTACAATAGCTAAGTATATAAATGGTTTGACTAAAATTGAATTGTAATGAATTTAAAAACGAATTGTATTTAGTGAATGCAGTGGTCACTAAAATATAACTTATGAACCAATACACATACAGAGACTGTTTATACATAAAAACCTTGGTATTGACGTCACCTTTCATATAAACTTTGCAGAATCAAAATCGGTTCACGCATTCCAGAGAACATCAATTACTAACACAATGCAACTTATTTTTATATATATAGATTTTTAAACTATCTTCCCTTTAATTTTTAAATGTTTCATAGCATAAAATGCATTGCATTTTGCCAAAATAATTTTTTATCACAGAATATTTCTTCGCTTCTATAATTATTTTGTATATTAGGGCGAGTCGATTTAAAATTCGCTCAAATAACAAGGAAAATCGTATTCTAGGCATCAAAATAAGAATTTTTGCCGAAGGAACCATACCTCTAAAATGTATCTTGATGTCCCGACTTTTGATCCGAAGAGTCAAATTTTGAAAAATCTCACTTTGACCCGTTTAGAGTTCCTCAATCGAGTCAAAATGTGTGACCGACCCCCACTAATTTTGGAGGGCCGACCTACCTATGCCAGTGGCACACCCCCTGGAACCACTCCTGGGGGTTCCCCATACAAACATTTCACAAAATCACCATTTTTGACACTTTACGAGAAAAAATCAGCGAAATGGCTATGTGTTTTTATTTTTGGATTTTTGTTTCTCTTTAGAAATTTATTTAGTCAGAATGAAATGCAAAAATTAATTTTACTTAGTAATAGAAAAGAATATAAAAAAAATTATTGTCAAAATTTGACCCTTTGGATCAAAAGTCGAGACATCAAAAAAAAAAAAATTTAGAGATATGGTTCCTTCGGCAAAGTTTCCTATTTTGATGCCTACAATACGATTTTCCTTGTAATTTGAGCGATTTTTTTGCCTCCATACAAATCGACTCGCCCTATTATATATATGGATATTTTTTTTGCCTTACAAATGTATTAAATTTGAACTTTAATTTCGTTACGTGTGGTAAAAAAAACTAAGCAAAAAACACAAGCAAAAATTCATACATGCGTGTACAACTCCATTTGTCGCTTTCTCAGTGACAAATAAATGAAAGAGCATAAGCATGTGTGTGATTTTTTTGTCCACAATTGTGGTATGGCGGGCGGTTAACTGATATAGGAGCAAGTTAGTGTACCAAATCAAGTTTCGGCCTCTGCGCACACGAAGCCATTCATCATGTTTTTACCTCCTTGATAACTTTGTACCCATAAGTCATGAAATGATGAAACCTAAAACATAAAGAGACCTCACCAAGTTGCCTAGAAATCAGATGGCACCCTGGCACAAATATCCAATTCTTTAAAACACAATAATTTTCTAAATAGTGGCTTATCGCGTATATTATATCAAATGCACTTTCTGTTTATTTGATTAAGAACAACCGGTGTATATTGTATTAATGTATTTTGTAATTAAGAACAATAAAAGTATTCATGACAATAACAAGCACTCTCTCACCAAATAAATACCCATAGGTGCAAATGAAATGCGTGGTGGCACAGAAAAATGCCGTCTTACCAACTAAGGCATTATTCCCTGATTAAAAAAGCATCATTTTAATTAATAACAATACAAAAATATATTACATTATCAAAAAATTAACGATACATTTGAAAAATTAAATGAATATGTTACAAATTACATTAAAATTAGAACGCCCGACTTTGGCAAAGTTTCACAAACTACATATATTTTTCCTTATCCAAGCACTTTTTAATCGCCTTTAAAATGGGATATTTGCCGCTCTTACATTGATCATCAAAATCATCATAAGTAATGTCGAGTATGGCCACACCACCCAAAAACTGATCTATAACATAATCAGTCTTAATGACAGCATACTCTGGATTATCGAAGCCCATCCACATGCCACTATGGCTGCTGTTCGCTGGGCAAATAACATAAGAAGCATATTTATACTCAAAGTTTTGGATACACTAACTGGATTTTTGTTTTGAGCAAACTTCACCATATCCTAAAAGACCTTCTCTGCGCGATTGCCATCCAGGCGCGGCTGGTCCCTGCGTATCTGATACTACTGGATATGAGGAGCGGATAGTAGTGTTCCAGGTGCGAGCAAATGTAGGAATACCCAAGTTTAGTTTATAATTTACACCAAGTTCTTTCAAATATTTTACTTGAAAATCTATGTTATTGTGCGGCAAACGATTTTGATTATCTTTAAAATATATTGGCGCTGTATAGTCAGCTTCATGGGGATTACGTTCGGGAGTAAAAAAGTCGAATGCGAATAAATTTATATATAAGAATTTTTTATGTATCTTGGCAATATCAATGTACACTGAAAAGAAAAGAAAAATATTAAAAAAAAGGCCAAATAGAATAGATATTTTATAGTGATAATTCTAACTTAAGAAATTAGGATCGACTTTAAACACGTTTAGTTCTTTAGAATATTTACAGCAAATAGTTATAATAATGTTTTGTCGCTCTTATCATTTTCATAATTTTTTTTTTTTTAAATTTGTAAATCTGTTTTTTAATTTGTTTTTTATCTTCACAGAAAAAAATATTCCTGCAATAAACAATTTTTTAAAACCAAAAATAAACTAAAAACGTATTTTTGTCAATTAAACTTTTTCTTAAAAATTAATTATTTTTGCAATAAACAACTGTAATTGAAAATAAAACCAAAAATCAATAAAAAAAATGTATTTGAGTCAATTAAAAGCCAAATTGGACTTATTTCTCAACTAATTGAAATATAAGGACATAATTGCACCACAATGCAGTTACTATTAACAAAGCCAAATCGACTTATTCCGGAATTAATTGAGAAATGAGGCCATTTTGGCTTATTACTTAAGACTTTATTGCAATGAACCGACGAAAATCGGTACATTGTGCCGATAGTGGGATCTAACATACTATTTGAATTTTTGACATTGACATCATTTTTAAGAGATTGTTAAAGTCAATGCTGTTTCAACAAAGCAATTTTCTATCAATAAAGCGGTTTAAAGAATGCTTAGCTTTAACAATCATTTATGAATATCGGCGTTAATAAAGTGTTATTAAAAAACAAAAGCTTTCATATGTTAAAATGATTTCTTCAAATAAATTTTTTCTACTTACATGATATATTGACATTTGGTAATACAGTTAAGCTCATCTCTAATCTTTCTTTTTCATACGTTTGGTGCAGATTGTTTACAAAATCCGTAAACTGGTTCCTAAGAGCTCCAGTCTGCTTGTCCACGTCGCTATTACTCTTAAAAATACTTACGATGAAATTACAGATTTTTTTAAATAAGGATAGAACTGCACGTGGCTTATTGCGTGGAAATCGAAATGCTAAATCCAAGCCATCAAAATTATATTTCTTGAGGATTTGAATGGAAGAATTTGTAAAGTTTTTATATAGTGGCAAACCACCCTCTAAGAAATTGGTGTACTGGGTATCACTTGGTGTATCGTGAACTCTATCACCACCCAAACTTAAATAAATTTTCAAATCATAGTATTTCTTTTTTAATTCAAGAACATGATCTAGATTTCTGCTTTTGTTAAGGGCGATATTGCCGGTATCAGGGTCTAGGTCAGCATATCCGGTAATAAGATGAGTGCATAAGCTTATGGGACTGCTATCACTTGTTATTTGAGAAATGGCATCTGAAAAATAAACAATTGAATTAAACTTCAAAAGAACTAATATAAATTTTTAAATGGAATGAACTGATTTTTTATTGATTAATGTGAAGTTCTTAAGAGGACCAAAAAAGTCAGTTAAGGCGCAAATCATTTATAAACATCAGTTATTTAATATTTAACATAATGAATATTCGAAATATTGTCATAACTTTATGTTAATTGAAATTTCTTTGTTGGTGGTTAAGCATTGTCTATATATATTTCATTGGTGCTTTGCCAAATCATCAGTAGACTTTAATCACATATTTTCAACAGTCACAAACCTCTTATCTTATGCACAGACTTTCAGAAACCATTTGAGAATTCACAAATAATAATATTTTTGAAAATCACAAAAAACAAAACCCAGCAAATAATTTACATTCGATATGCAACTATTTTCTTTTTCTTCGCCTTCACACAATTACAAATCCACTGGATAACAATAAAAGTAATTGTAAGGCAAAAAGAAAAATAAAATCTAAATTTAGCATTTATGAAAATTATTATTCGACATATTGTCACAATAAAATAGATTCATATCGAATGTTAATTATTTGCTGGGTTTTCTTAATGCTTACTTTTCTTTTGTGATTTTCGAAAATTTTATTATATGTGAATTCTCAAATGGTTTTTTAAAGTCTGTGCATAAGATAAGTGGTTTGTCTGTGTTCAAAATATGTGCTTGCAGTCCACTGATGATTTGGCAAAGCAGTAATGAAATTATATATGTGGTTTTCATTAATAATAGCGTATGTCCAAAAATCAAATTTCTTTTTTCTTCAGTAAAATCAGGAAAAGTTATTTTTCAATCTTATTTAAATCAGTCTTTCTGCAAAAAAAAACGACTTCAATATAAAGATCTGAGAGAAGAAGATAAGAAGAGGTACATAAAATATAAAACTGAATTTTAATGGGCGTGCCTCCTGCCATTTTTTAAATATTTACAAGATTGTGTGTTTTTCAGAGATCAGGGTGCGTGTTAAGTCGTGTAAAAATCGGTAAAGTAGAACCACTTAAATAAAATATTAAATTTTAATGGGCCGCCCATTTTTTTAAATGGAGGATTGTGTCTATTTTAGAGAGCAAGGTGTGTAACAAGTTTCGTAAAAATCAAATTGTGTAATTACAAGAAACAAAGGTGTGTTAGTAGAAGAAAAAAAAATCGTGGGCGTGTTTCAGCCTACTGTTTTTTTATAATGAGACCAATGATAAGCTATACCCTCTTAAACAAAAAAGAATTTTTACAACCGGTCTAAAATGTACATATTTATGATAAAACACCGCTAAAAAAATAGAGACGAATTGTTAACCTTCTCCTTTATTTTGAATTCGGTTAAGAAAGGTAGAAGTTGTGTTGTTGTTTTAGAAATATATTATGTAAACGCGTCCATATTTTTCAATAATTTCCTAGTACTTTAAATTTAAAATATAAGAATTTGATTTTATTAATTAAAACTTCAGATATGTAGACAATGATTAACCACCATAATATAAATTTTAATTAAAATTAGTTATTTAATATGAACTTTTTAGTGAAATGGAATACGAGAATTTGTGTTTTTTTTTATTGCATCAGCAATTTTTGTCAATATGACACTTCCTCCTGCTTTTATGTTCATTTATATACAGCCTACAATAGTTGCATTCATTTACTTTCCTAGCCGAAACTTACAATGAGAGACTAAGATAAAAATTTACTAAATTACTCTCCCAGTTACGAAAATTTAAACAAAATTTATATTTAAAAAAATTTTTTTTTTGTAAAATTCCCGAAACTTTTGTAGATTTAAGAATAATTTTATACTGCAAAAAAAAAATTATAAGAAAACAAAATTTTTTTATTTCACGAAATTTCTAATTTTATAAAAAAAGTTTTATTTTCTCCTAAATTCAATGAAATAAACGAATAATGTGGTACTATTTATATACGAAAATTGTTGTACAATATAATTTTTGTAACTTAACGAAATTCGTAAAATTACGAAATCTGTTCTCCTGCACAAGCTACAAATATTTTCATAAAATTTACAAAATTTTCGTTTATTGTACCAAAAATTAAATTACGAAAAAATGTTTCGTATTTTTAAGCATGGAATATTTTGAGTGTAGCAAAAAGTTACAAACAAATTTTATACATATCTGAAACATGAATGAAAATCACGATACAATTGTACTTTGTCTAAAGTATTTTGGATATACTTGTTTGTTAATATTTTATAAAACTTTTTTTAAAACTCAACATTTAATAGAAAATACTTTACATAATTTCATGTATTATTTACTATTTTTATGAAGTTTTCATTGTTTTTTAATTCTTTTCATTTTCCATCTCTGATCAGATATTATAAACAAACAAAATTCTTTCACCATAAAATGGTATTTATGTGGCTTAATGAAAGAAAAAACTATAAATTAAGAAAATATGATTTTTTGTTAAATATGTATAGAGATTTTTGTAACAAAATAATTAAAATTTTTCGAGTTTTTTTTTCAGATAAATAATAATAATAAATAATAAAAATAAATAATAAATAATCAAATAATTTATTTGTAAATAAGACACAAAACAGCTGTTTGTACAATTCTTGCTAGTAAAAATTTTACCAGTAATAATTTGTATGAATTTTCTTGGTCTATAAATTTTTGACTCTCTTTTGACGATCTCTCATTGATATAATGAACACTCTAAAGTAACACTTGTTAAAAATTCGTAACAATTTCTTAGTAAATGAATACACCTAATGCTTACTTTACTTAGGTATTACTACATTTATAGTACGGCTTATTTGCAAATAAAACTCTTAATTATTGCCATGTTATTGTTTTTACAGTGACTCACTAATTTCAGAAATCTATTCCCTATTAAACCACTATTTTCAAAAAGAAAATAATGACAATAAAAAGAAATTATTATTTATTATTTTATACATTTACACAATTGTTTTGTAAACATAAGTTACATTTCTATAGAAGTGCTACCAAGTTTTAATACATTTACAATGCCGTATAAACAGTGAGTTATTTATATGCAAATAGTGCGCGTATAAACGTAGTATATGTTTAATTATTCTTGTTTTTCGTTTTGATCATCATATTACTATTTTTTATGTTTTATTTATATGAAATTTTAATGCTGTATTAGACTTACCTGTACTCCCCGAATCGTAGTAGCATACAACTTTTTTCGATGCCCACACAATTTCCACGAAAAACAGAAAAATTGCCAATAAGTTTATATAAGATTTTTTCATATTTTATATAATTCTTTGGTATCTACCCTGCAGTGTGACAATTGAAACTGAGCGAACAGTACTCGAAGGTTTGGATTTTGTCTAAAAACTATTCCACTTTGAGATCAATTTAGCCAAATTCTTATCTATGCCGGTCATATCTATGTTTACGACTTTCAACACAAGCCTAAGATACATATATATATATAAATATATAATTATGTATGTATGTATGCATGTGCTTATGTGTGTACGTATGTATGTATATAATTATAACAGTAAATGAGAAATAACTCATACCCTCGCAACTTCGCCTACATTTTATCCAACAAAGCAGCAGCTGTTGTGAGAGAAGTTTTACTCGTACTTCTGAAATTATAATATGTTGGAAAAATTACTTACATATGTTATATATAACTTCTTACATTATTTTATTGTAAATAAAAGACTGTTTGCCCGTCTACCGCAAAGCAAAATACCAGCGTATGTGTTTATACCCGATATGTATATATATATTATACTCCTCCAAAAGACTACTTAAAAGAACTTTTAAGACATCAGGGAGTTTTCAAATGCTTTAATACAGCGAAATCTTCTAACAAAAGCGCTTAACAACACTGTTGGCAAGACATTTGTTTTAGATATTGCAGGTATAGAATTAAAGAAGAAAATACTTCGTGACGGAAGAATTTGCGATGATTGGGTGTGTTCGTAAATGCATCACTAGTCTGCATCATACGTGCAAACTTTTATTTAAAATGCAATATAAGTTCGCTGATAATCTGTTTTAGTATTAATCACGTTTGTATACCATATTTAACATTTGCTTCTTCATACGTATGGGCGCGTATAAAAACGTCATGCAAGCATTGACATTATTTGTGTGCGCTTGCTTTAAAAACCCACCCTTAAACACAAACATACTAGCTTACCATCTACATCTTACACACACACACACACACACACACACACTCAAAACTAAATTTTTTCTTGTAAATTTTTCTCATCCAAATTCAAAACGCATTAATTGGCTATAATTGATAAAAGAAAAATCATCAAAATCAAATTGTTTTAATTTCTTGCAGACGAGTTTTTGTAAGATTTATTTTTGAAACTACTCTTTCAACAAACTAATTTTCCTGAATTAAAAAATAGCCATACAAATCGCCAACAAATTTATTCATCGCCAGAAAAACCGCCACGTCGTCAAACCAAAAACAAGTGGAAAAATCGCCACGTTTGACGAAAAATCGCCATATCTGACAGCTGTGGTTTAGTATAATAGATACATGCCAAACAAAACGTATTTACATTTCAAAACTCTTTACGCAGGTCTCTAATATGTATGTAAGGAAGTACATACGATTATAATTATATTGTTTTACATATAAAAGATTTTTAAAATTCTTATAAAAATATAAAAAATTAAATAAATTCCGATTTGTTTTGGTTGTCTACATTAAATTGAGTACAAAGCCCTCTAAACGACATAAAATAAAATTTTAGAAATTTTCAATATTTTGGTGGGGGCAGTAGAATTTCAACGAAAAATTTAATATGCATAAGGTGATCTTTTTTGTACTGTACTTTTTAATATATCGCTTCTTCAGGGATATACATTAATAATTGTAATAATGGGCCTTATTACGAGTGTCGTATTATGACTTCGACTACGACGATTTTGTACTAGACTAAAGAACATTGCAACATTTCTTCTTTATCTAGTACATAATCGTTGTAGTCGTAGTGGAAATACGATACTCGTAATAAGGTCCAATATATATCTCTGAAAGAACTATCCAAGTAACAGCAACAAAATATTGCCTAATAATAAAATAATTTATAATTTTTATTAAAAAAATAGAAAAGATCTTCAGCTCTATAAGAAGAAAGGAAAGAAAGTCATTTAAATGCAACTTTCCAAGATATTAAAATACGAGGTTTGTTTCAAGATTTTGGATGGTAAGATATTAAAATGGGCAATCAAAAATAAAAATTGGATTGGATTGAATTGTAGTGGATTGGATACGATATGGTGTGTATAAATTTAGATGGATAATTAATAGATAAGGAGGCTCTTGAAAAGTATGCTCTAATTATGTTATTGAACGTAACGTAAGCTTTTTAGCTGCTTAAATAGTTAACTTTACAAAGATCACAGTTAAATTACCAAAAAAAAAATGGTTAAATTCACCTTTACATTTTTGGGCTCACATTATTTTGCATTTTTGTACGTGATAAAAAATTTTTGTATTCAACTTTTCTTAATTCCCGCACATTGATTGATAAAACAAATTTCGTTGATTAAATGATATTGGTGGGATATTCCTATGTATTTTATTACTGAAGTATGCAACATTATTTAATTAACATTCATTCATGCACTCGTTCAAGTTTTATTCTTGATGATCGAATTCTTTCATAAACTTATTAAGCAAAAAAACTACATTCAATTATACTTAAGGTGTCTTAAAAACAATTTAATTAAGATAACAAAACTTCTTGAATTAAACAATAGAAATACCTATAGTGTTTCTTAGAATTTATTTAACTAAATAGTTTTTTTCTTGCCAACAATTAAAATATCTAGCGAGAGAGAGCACATAGTTTAAAAGATATGAAAAACAAACAAAAATAAAAAAACAATATCTTAAAAACGTTCATATATAAGTAAAGCTAATAATATTATTTTACTAAGAGTCTATAAAATAATTACTATGTTATGAAAAATATAATAAACATAAATATAGAGAAAATGTCTATAACTAATAAAAAAACTAATATTACGTTTCTGGGAGCAAAATTTTTTCGAGAGTAAATTACACAGCGCAACGGCTTTTTAAATTGTATTAGAATTTATTAACACTCAAAAAGAGACATATATACTATTATTAAGAAAAAAAAGTTTCTAAATTTAAGTAAAAAATTTAAGTAAATTTTTACAAAAATTTAATAAAAATTTAGTAAATAACAAAAATTAAAAATTTTAAAACCCACCGACTTTTTTCAGAAAAGATGTTATATCTTCTAAACGAATGGACCGATTTTCTTCAAACATAGCTAAGAATCCTCTCGATCCAGCCATCTTTCAAACAGAAAAAAACTAAATGAAAATCGGTCCAGCCGTTCGGCCTGTACGTGGACACGGACAGACACACAGATACACAGACACACACTACAAACTTATAACACCCCTTTTTTTAGTCGGGGGTTAAAAATAAAAAGTTCATATCCTTAAAAATAGTTCATAAAAATACATACACACAAAAATTATCACATTCAAGCACAAGTTCACTGGATTAAAGGAAATCTTTACCAAAAATTTTAAAATGGTTTAAAAGTTAAGCGAAATTTTACCCCAAGAACTAGTCAATCTCGTTTTAAATCAAAAAATTAATTTTAGAAAATGACTTACTCCTGATTAGTTCATCAAATTTGACTAACTTGAAAGATATAAAAAGGTATTCTAAATTTTAGAAAAATATTTACCAGTTTGAAGTATTTTTTCTATAAATTATAGAATGTATGTGTACATATCTTTTATTTGCATTAAAAAAATCTAAGTAAATTTTTCATTCTTCCGAAAAATATTTGAACTTAAAATTTTTTGTTTTTTTTTTTTAATAAAATAAAATTTTAAAACTAAAAAATTTCAATGCTTATTCAGGCTGCCCTGTTAGGCAATTGGTGAGAGTGCTTGCTTATCAGTCAGAAGGTTGCTGGTTCAATTCTTGTCTCCTCTCAAGGAATTAATATGTATGTATGTATGGTGAATTAATTACGAATATAATATGAAGATATACATAATAAAAAACATACCATCTGGTATAGAATTTAATTATAAATAAATATAAGTACCAGAATTAAAGACATAAAGAAATTTTAATCAGAAATAATTTCTTATTCGAGCTTAAGTTCAGTAATTTCAATTCTTATTGAATAAAATATTTTTAATAATTAATGTGAGTTTCAAAAAAAAGAGAAGAAAAATTAAACTAGAGTTTTTAGCTGGGAAAAATGTACTAAATTTGAGATCAAAAATTAAATTTTTTTTTTGCAAAGTTCCGAATTTTATGGGAAAATTTTACTTAATTTTAGAAAAATTTTACTTAAATATAAAAATGTAATTACTATAAACTAAAGGGTCCGCCATCTAACGTTTTTTTTCAACTAGTGCTTATTTCGTGAATGGTAACACTTAGCTCATGTCTGATTTGACAGATAATTAGTTTTATCCTTCCGCTGAACGAGGCAACTGACCATCCAATGCGTTTTCGCTTCGCTAAGTGGGCCTGCGATCGACTTACAGAAGATGCCGATTTTGCAAAAAAAAAAAAATCAGCTTTTCAGATGAAGCTTATTTTGATCTTGGCGGGTATGTAAACAAGCAAAATTGTCGCATTTGGGGCACAGAAAACCCGCACGTATACATTGAAAAGCCGACGCACCCAAAACGAGCCACTGTTTGGTGCGGAGGCATAATTGGGCCATTGAGCAAGGAGTGGCCGTTACAGTGAATGGCGATCGTTATCGGGCCATGTTGAACGAATTTTTGGCAAAATTTGGTTTCAACAGGACAGCGCTACGTGCCACAACGCCGAAGCTTCAGTAGTTTTTTTTTATAGCATTTTAAAAAAAAAGTTATCTGGCCGACCCTTTAGTTCACAAATGAACTAAAAATTCAGTAAATATTTTACTGGTTTCAAGTAAAAAACAGCTTTGGCGGCATACGACAACTTTTTTTACTCAAATTTAGAAAATTTTCCAAAGTTTTAGTTAGTTTTTTTTTGAGTGAACTTACAAACCAAATGCAATAAAAGTATACACCTAGTTTTCCTTATACTTAAAATGTTTCAAGAATAGTAATATGAAATATTCTTAAGTCCCCAACCCCAAGTCCTTTAAAACACAAAATTTTCAACAAAAAAAAAATAATAATATGTAATTACAAAAATCACAGTAAAGTTACTAAAATAATTGGTTAAATTTACTAATATTTTTTTTTTGTTACACTTGATTCAATTACCTAGACATGTAAAGGTACGGTCACACTTGTCAAACATTAGCTCAAAAAAAGCGTAACCAACAAATACTAATGAAAAAAATCTTTTGATCCAGGCACTTCACAGGAAAAAAATATCATCGAAATGCAACCAACAAAACAAATTGTTAATATTAAATTTACTCAAAAAAATTATTTATTAAATTATATTATAACGAAATGCGCACAAGTGGAAGAAACAAGAAATCATGTTTTGTGTGTATTCATTATTTGTGTATCTAATAAAGTGTTGCTTTTTAGTTGAGAGGTAAGTGAGTTGGTTTATCAGTCCTGAGGTTGCCGGTTCAACTCCGCCCAAAGAAATTTAGTGTTTTTCGCAGATAAGCAAAAATCGTTTCGAGGATTGTGATTGTGTATGAAAAACTTGTTAATATAAGAAATATGATTCGGAAACTCAACAATTCACATTCTTAATATAACAATAACATTAATTGAAATAGCTTTGAAATCTAGCAAAAATAAATGTTGAATAAATAAATAAATTTCAACAAACTATTTGTTGATATATTTAATTCAAAATATTTTTAAGATTTTCCTTTAACTTACAATTTCGTTAATTGTATTTACAAAAATCGTTGTAGGTTCAAAATCAATTAATTATTTAATTGATATAACAAAAAAATTAATTGTATTTACAAATCATTTTTTTCTATGTTGTTTATCATATTAAACAGTTTCAAACACAACTAATGGACAGTGTCATAGAATCCAACAATATTGGTTAATGTTTAAGTTGAATTGAAAGATTTTTCATTAGTATTTAGAGGTTACGCTTTTTGGGCAAATGTTTGACAAGTGTGACCCTACCTTAAGTGTTAAGATTCTATGAAAGTGATACGGATCTCAAAAAAATTGGGGGAATCAAATAGTAGTGTTAAGTGTCATAGTGCCATAATGTTTTGAAATAATTTTTTTGGAAAAAAAAATCCAGCTGATAGTTGCTTTTTTGTTAGGTTTGCTTTGAAGTTTTTTATGAATCAACTTACACTAGAGCAACGCATGGAAATTGTTGAAATTTTTAATCAAAATAATTGTTATATTCGTCAAACTCATCATGCACTTCTTCACATTATATGGCGTACATAATCAATGAAGCCCATTTCTGGTTGACTGGGTACATAAATAAGCAGTATTGTCGAATTTGGAGTGAAGAGAATCCACAAGCTTTTGTCGAAACAGCATTACATCCACAGAAAATTACTGTTTGGTGCGCTTCATGGGATAGCGGAGTCATTGGCCTATATCGTGCCATAACAGCCAAAATAGCTTAAGCGACATAATTTTCGAACCTCAATTTTAGACCAAAATCGATTATTTGCGCTCGTAAATAGTCGATTTTCGTAAAAAAAAAACCATGTCCAAAATATGTGTCGCTTAAGCTATTTTAGCAGTTATGGCTCGATATGTCTTCAAAAACGATGATGGTCAGAATGTGAAAAGTTGTTAAAAAGTGGTGTTCAAGATTGCGCCTTCTATTCGCTAGCCGTGGCGGCCACATGACAGAAATCATACTTAAACATTAATTTCATAAAATTTTCTTTACAATAAAGCAAGCCCCTTTCATTGATATTAAAAATATATTTCCTTGTTTTATTACGATTTAGACTTGTGTCACTCTATAAAAAATTACCCTTTGTTAAAATAATTTGAGACATTATGACACTATAATACTTAAAACTACCGTTTGAATCCCTTAAATGTATTGGCATAAATTTAGGATTTCGTTATAAAAAACTGAGATATACGATGAATATGAAGCATTTTCAAGGTCGCAGCTCTGAAAAAATTGGGAGCGATATTTAAGACGTTGAGTTCTTTAGAAAGATTATAAGCCAGGTAGATTCATGTGGATCTATCCTTGAACTACGCACAGCAACAACTTCTGGGGTATGCACTACATGACTTCTTTGAGGATGCTTGCTGTCATGCAGAGTAAAAGTTGGGGCATAAACATTTTATATAAAAAATAATTTATTTTTCAAATTAATATATTTTTGCAATTATAATAATTACTTGTTACCAAATGAGAGTAGCAAAAATTAAAAAAAAAATGAGATTCGACGCAAGAAATAGCGCAATAAATAATAATTAAAGGCTTTTCAGAAAAAACCACATGCTGCAACTTTTATATTTACATGTTAATATAGAATGAAACAATATAATGTGAGACATTAATAAATATTTTAACTTTTTTTCTCGATGTTTGTTTTATTTTTTATTTTTTATTTTTTTGGTGCAGGCAGAGTTTCTCAAAATTGTAATTATAATTGCTTGAAGGCAAAGAAAGTTTTACATAGATAAAAATTGTTGCATGGAAGAGTATAATAAGAGCTGCATAAAAAATTATGCTGGTGGCAAGAAAGGTCACTGCAAGTTTAAGACACAGCGAGGAAACAAATTGGGCAGAAAGAGGAGAACCGCATGGTGGCATCATTTTATCCCTACTCTAGGTTCTCGCTTTTAATACAATCTTCTTCAAGTTGGAAAGCAAGTGATAAAAGCATAAAAGTTCTGGAATGTGCTATTAGGGTGTTTTTCCTATATGGCGATTTTTTCGCTCTTGGATAATTTTTTAATTTTCATGCGTGATTTTTTACTTTTGATGCTTTTTTGTATTTCAGAGATTTATTTTATTTGTGGTGACATTTCCCATTTTGCAATTTTGGCGATTTCTTAATTTTGCTTTTTCCGTTTTGCGGATTTTTTTTTTAATTTTATAAATTTTTGTAGTTTTCGGTTTTTGGCGATTTGTGTCGGTTGTTTTTTTAATTTAAGGGATTTTTTTACTTTTCGCGATTGTTTTCAGTCTGGGTTTTTGTGCGACTTTTTTACTTTTGGTGATTCCTTTGTATTTAAGTGACTTTTTTACTTGTGGTAATATTTTTCATTTTGCGATTTTGGCGATTTCTTCATTTTGCAGTTTTACATATTCTGTAAAAATTTCAGGCCAAAAACAATAGCAAACATAAAACTTTATGCCTGGCTAAGGAGAAAATTCTTAAGCTTGATAGGAAAATACCTGCTGTATAGAAAATCTTTAATTTGTTAAGCCATACATAACCCAAGAATAAAACCTCTCAGTCAAAAAGTTTTTAAGTCATAAGTAGGGAAAGGATTTTCATGTAAATACATGTTTTCTGTCGTTGGTCGTAGATCAACATAAATAACATATCTTTGCGAATCAACAAATTTGTGACAAAACGACATCGATTTGTTAATGCATATTTTTGCATATTTTACAATAAATACATATTTTGCGATAAATGTATATTTTTAATACTTTTTTTTTAGTTTTTTCATGTTATAAATCTAATTTTGTTTTAAGTTTAAAATTTTTTAAACGCACTAATAATCCCAAATTAATATTTTACTTTTTTTTTATTAAAAATACATTGAAATTGATTATTGAGGAGTTAAGCTGGATCCTTAGCGCATTTCACTGTTGCTAATGCAGATCATCAGGGAACCTTTACCCAAAGTTTCTTAGAACAACTAGAGTTATTATGTTATAAACTTTCATTTAAACAATTGAGAAGCTCAACAACAAATAACAAAGTTGAAACAAGAACTCAATAATCAACATGTTTTTTTATTTTCTTAATTTACCATTAATTTAGGATTATTAGTGCGTTTAAAAAATTTTAAACTTAAATTTTAACAATTCCCATAAAAAACACTATTTATTGAATTGACTGCACCTGGTCAAAAAAATACTTGTGTGGCAACAATCTATACTTAAATAGCTGTTGTTGTTATTTACATTTATTTTCTTTTTACATACATACTCTTACAAATACAATTTGAAGCTGAAAAAAAGTCAGCCAATGTATTAATTGTAAAGTAAGAAAATAAAAAAACATGTTGATTATTCATTATTACATTCTATGATTCATTATTACATAGAGTTTTTTCAGAAAAAATCTTCAAAGATTTATCTTTGACAATTAAAAAAACATTTATTCATTTATGTACGTAAATAAAAGTTCGACTGAACCTTATTTTGTATTCCACATGATTTGCCAAATATTTATTAAGAAGGCATTGAAACTAAGCTTTTTATGTTTTTTAAGTTTTTAATGAAAGCAATGAAGGTGATTTTTTAAAGTTTTTAATGTTATTAAATGTTGAAAAAAAATTGATAAATACATATTTTATTAGTTTGAAATTTATTTGCTAGTGGTTCAGCGTTGTCTATATATTTCATTGTTGCTGTAACAAATCATCAGTAGACTTCAACCACACATTTTGAATAGTCACAAACCTCTTATCTTATGCACAGACTTTCAAGAACTATTTGAGAATTCACAAATAATAATATTTTTGAAAATCACAAAAGAAAAATAAGCGTAGTAGGCTTAGAAACTAATACAAAAACCCAGCAAATAATTTATATTCGATATGAATCTATTTTATTTTTCTACACCTTTAGACAATTAGAAATCCATCGGATAATAATAAAAGTAATTATAAGGCAAAATGAAAAATAATATTTAAATTTAACATTTAAGAAATTTATTATTCGACATGTTGTCAGAAGTTTATTTTAATTTGAAATTTATTTGCAAGTGGTTCAGCGTTGTCTATATATTTGGTTGGTGTCTTTTCCAAATCATTAGTAGAGTTCAACAATATATTTTGTTAAAGTTTCTAAGCCTACTACGCTTATTTTTCGTTTGTGATTTTCAAAAATACTATTATTTGTGAATTCTCAAATAGTTCTTGAAAGTCTGTGCATAAGATAAGAGGTTTGTGACTATTCAAAATGTGTGGTTGAAGTCTACTGATGATTTGTTACAGCAACAATGAAATATATATGTAGACAACGCTGAACCACTAGCAAATAAATTTCAAATTAAAATAAACTTCTGACAATATGTCGAATAATAAATTTCTTACATATTTTATTAGTTTTAAATACATATTTTTATATTTTTACTGTATATTTTATGTACATAAAACGTGATTTTAAATTCATGAAAATCCTTTCCCTAGTCATAAGTCATGATTTATTCTATACTTTATCTCCTGATTATTTTCCTGTTTATTTTCCCGTTTCCTAGACATGAAGTAGACTCGCCTTACAATGTTTGGAACCTCTGCTTAATATCACATTAAAAAAATTATTGAAAAAAGTGTGAAAACATATTTGCGTATGAATATAATTTAAAATCATAAATATTTTAATATTACAGCACTAGCAGCCAGAGAAAAAAAAAGGCAAAACGTTAAAAACCTTTTAACTGAGAGCAATTTTTTTTGATAAACAATTGTTTTTAAATTGCATTAAAAAATATGTACAAAGGAATAAAAATTAACAGAAAATGAATTATAATTACAGCAAATGACTAAAAAAATATTAATAACAAAAATAATAATGCAATAATTTTATTATGTAAAACAAAAAAGAAAAGTAATTTAGTATTATGTCAGAGAACCACTAAAATTAAATATTTACCTCCATATTCAAAAAAAAATATTAACGTGTACTTGAACTGTTCGTTCATGTTCGGATTTCGAACTCGGTTGTTTTTTTTTGGGTAAAGGTTCCGATAGTTTCGAGTTCGTCGAATTTCTTTGATGTTCCTCTTCCAGTATTGTAGTCTAGAGTTGTGCTTATCAGCTCTTTTTAGTGACCGCTCTTTTCAGCTCAGCTCAGCTTCCTTTACTGAAGTATTACATTCAGTTAGCTCAGTTCATTTGTAGTGAAGCATTTTTTTGAACGAAAATAAATTCCTAACCAGTTGACCAAGACTTTCTTTATTGATATGGATTTCGAATATATCTCGAATATTTATCGTGTAAAACTCTCGAGAGTGATACTCAAAAATGAATCGAAAAAGGTTCACCTGTCGCTCAGTTTTGTTCCCAAAAATATTCGATTTCTAAGTTTCGCTAGCAATATCAAAAGAATTAATTTCGATATGGCAAAAACGCAGCAGAAAAATTAAAAAAGTAATTTCATTTTGTAGTTTATTTTAACTTACTTATTTTATATGTGTTTATATTGTTGTTTGACCAATGTGTTGTTTAAGTATTCCCTAGGCTATGGAAATCCCCACGCTGTCATGTTTTCAACTTGGTACCTCTAGACTGGCGCACATCCACTCGGCTACCATCACACATTCGAAAAGCTATCGACAGAAGTTCGTAGCTTTAGCCAACATTCAATTTTTTTTAGATTTGCGAAAAAATATCGAACAATTGAGTTTCGAAATTTCTCTGCTTTAGTGAGCATCAGTTTTATCGAATCTCAGGTCAAGTAAGTAATCACAAGCATACAAAGTGACCGAATTGTGCAGTGTGCAGAGTGTGTATCGTCTGACATTCCAAGACAAGGCAAATGAGTTACAAAAAAAAAAAAAAAATAAATCAAATAGTTTTAATGTGCATACCTCTATTACATCTCCGAAATTAAAATTAATTATTACTTTAGATATTTTAATATTATCATAAGATATTAATTACTTTCCTTGATGTACTTGTGTGATACATAAATAATTTGTTAAGAAAGCGCTCAGTAGATTGAACAGACCACAGCGTTCAATAAAGTGACTAGTTCAATTGAACTAGTTCAGTCCTGAACGGTACAACTCTACTCTAGTGCACTGTAGCTCACTATTTTATGCTGTTCACTGTAGTATACTGTACTATACTGAACTTGACTGTGCTGTAGACTGTAATAAAAACTTTGGTGTATAATGTAGTAGGTCGTACCCAATTTATAGTTATCGAGATATATATATCTGAACTCGTTTGTTGTACCTTTTGCAGTACTTTGCCCAATTTTATTATAAAACTGTAATATACTGAAATGTACTATGCCCAATAATGTATTTCAAACTTTGTGCACTATGTACTGTAAACTGTGATGCTATGCTTTGCAATATAATAGATTGTATTTTACAGCTATTGTGCTGTACTGCACCATTGACTCTAATACACTCTGTACTATATAGTATACTGTAAATTGAAGTGCACACCATACCTTGACTTTGTACTATATAATGTACACTACACTGTATTTTACTCTTTACTTTTTATACATTAATAAAGCTTACACATAAAAAATGTGTCTACAGAATTTTGAAATATAATTTTGTAATTAACACATGTTATTCTATGTAAAAACATTAAGCAATTCAGTTGCATGCTGTAACTGAAAATGTCACATGTCACATATTATGTGGTTTGCAATTAAATAATATGATAAAAAAAATTTTAGTATAAAAAAATTTATTTAATTTTTTTTAAATTTTTTTTATTAATAATTCTTTTTTCCAAAAGGAAATAACAGCAGCAATTAAAAGTTTGCGTTTACATTTTAATTGAAAAATTAATTCCAACTCTTGTTAGGTAAGTTAGGTTAAGTTAGGTTAGCAGGCTGCTGGTAAGTAAAGGAGAAATTTAGAGCCCAGCTCACTTGGTTCCAATATAATGATCCCTGTGTGCTACTTGTGAGTTGAAGAGAAGATAATGAGAGAGGGTGATAGGAAAGGAATAGTGTTAGAGAAGAAGACAGGTGGTAAAGGAAGAGATGGAAGAAAGCTTCATTATTTTACAACTCTGTTTTTTTGCAGCGCCTCTGGTGTCAAATGAGGCGTATTAAATTTTAAGGCTGTGCTTGGTAGGGATTTTACTTTGCCGATGATACTGCTACACAATACCGATGAAGGAGGGCGCTCTGATGTTACATTAGGATTAGCATCCGCTGAAAACGGTGTAGTTTAGTGACCAGTGGGCCTATGCCTGCATCATTAGAACTTTTCCTGTAACAACGATACACTATAACAGTGAAACTAATGCACATCAGAAAAATGCCTATCAGAGACCGGGCTCCAGCCCAAAACCTTCTGTTTTATAGTCAACGTGCTAACTATTTCAGCCAACGCCACCCTTCAACTCTTGTAAAGAATTTGTAATTGGATTGAATGTTTGAGAGTAAAAGAAATCTGGCAAATTCAAATGCAGGGTAAAAGACATACATTTTTCCTTTATTTAAAATATACAACAAAATTACTTTTATAGTTAATTTTAATTATTATTCGAACTCCACACATGTAATTTGGCTTAAAAAGCGATACGAACTTTAGCCCGTTCAAATCACAAATATAGGAACAAATGGAGTTCGAATAATAATTAAAATTAACTAAAAATTAATAGCCATGGGCCTGTGGCAAAAATTAAATAAAAATATACTTAATAGTAACAAACCAAAAGAGTTTGTCTTAAGTAGAACAAAAAATAAGCAAATTAAGTAACATGTGTATAATTAGTAAAAAGAACAAAACGACAATGGTAAGACTGTTGTAAATATAGTGATGGTAAAATTGAGCTTACAATACAAAAAAGCTTTCAGCAAATTGAAATACGATGAATCAAAACAATTCACATATTCCATTTGCAATAAAATGCTAAGTATATAAAGCAGAAATCTACATCAACTGACACCACACACAGTGGACCAAACACAAAAGAACGCTGATGATGAAGGTTTAGTGGCCTTCGAAAACGGCTGGCTGTTCTGTTCAACTATGTGTTGTTAGTCAGAATATTTACAACAGACTTTGGTATTATTTGTTCATTAATAATTATCACATGTAATTTGGCTTAAAAAGCGATACGAACTTTAGCCCGTTCAAATCACAAATATAAAATTACTTTTATTTAAATTCACATTTATTTCTATTTAGCATCGAGCTTTCTTGTCAAACTATTCGATCAAACTGTCGTAATTATTTACTTTGTCCTAGTTTAGACGGGCGAACATTTGGAAGGAAAAAATCTGAAATTCTCTTTTGTTGTTTCCTTCGCGGTCACACAGACTAAAATGTTGCCGGCGGCATTCCCATATTATTGGATAAAAGCAAGCATATTTGTATATGTATGTACATATATAAAGCAAAGAATATGAAAACAAAGCGTGTCGCCGATTACCGAACACAAAAATAATTATCTCTTCCCACCCATAAATTGCTACCAAACTAAATGTTTCCCTTCCAAATGTTTTCGTGTTTAAACGCTATCTTTCGAGTTATTTTCGGGTTGCCAGATCTCTTGTCCTAGCTGTCAGTGCTAACAAGTATTTACCGGAGTGACAGAAAGGGAGAAAAAAAGCTTTATAAACCAAAGATTTAATTAAATTTTATCAATTACTTGAAATAGTGAAATGTGATATATGAAATCAAAACTAAAGTATATAAAGTTTCAGAGCTACTTTTCAACTTCCTATAAAATCGAATTTTTATTTGACATTCTTCTACATTATGCATTAACAACTTATTAAAAGATTAAAATTATATCTCTACGTAGTCGATCCTTGACTCCTGCCTCATGTTTCAAAGAATAGAAAGTGGAATGGATTTACTAAATCATCACATACTATTCTAATGTTACCCAAAGCAGCGATGCCAGCTTGGTACTTTTGGCACCACTTTTAGTGCTTTTTGAAGACTCGAAACTCCAAATTATGAGAGTTAGCGAAAAATATGAGAAAAGCACTGAGTAGTGTTTTTAAGAAATTTGTGTATTTCTTAAAATTACTTTAATAAGCACTTGCTGTATTTATTTTTTCAGTGTAAAGCATATCTTTTTCGCCTGATATAACTATTTCATTAAAGAGAACACTAGCTTGGAAAATATTAAAAACATTTTTAAACTTCACTTGCTTGGATCTTCACTTGTTTTCACGTTAGTGCTTTTGATGCTTTTTAGATCTCAAAATTACGCTTTCTAGTGCTTTTTGAGGGTTCCGTACACCAAAGGTGAAAAGGAACCCTATTGTTTTCGCTACGCTGCCCGTCTGTCCGTCTGTCCGTCACACGGTATTTTCTCAGGAACCGTAAGAGCTACGGACCTGAAATTTGGACAGAGTATGTAGAACCTTGGCCGCTACAACAACAAATACATGAGAATTAAAAATTAAAGGGTGTTCTAAAACGAGCAACGAAAAACGTTAAAATCCCATGTAATATACATACAATTGTATGAACATATGTATATTGAAACTTGAAATTTGTAAAATTAGTGTATTTTTATACAGACTACAACAATTAACACTAAAATTTAAAAAATTTAAATTAAAGGGTGGTCCATCAGTTAATGCAATTTTGACTATGTAATTTTGACAATTTGCTATATCTTGGAAACCGTAAGAAGCAAACACTTGAAATTTTCAAAAACGGTGGAACTAAAAAAACCAAAAATTATAAAATCGCCAAACCAAAAAAAAAAAATGGCCAAAACAAAAAAATTGCCAAAATTAAAAAAAAAATCCAAAACTATATATTATATAGGATGAAGTTTGTATTAAATTACATATCTAGTGTTCGTGCGGAACACTTCGTGCGCGAGTCAGAGTCGCAATTTACTGAATTTATTATGCTTATTTTACACTAAACTCAAGTTTTTAGTGCCTTTATGTATTGCTGGTGAGCTTTCCGATCTTACAAATATTTTAAAAAAATCAAGTTAATTGATTTCTAGTTTAAAAAAACTGATTATGAATATCAATATTTAAAAACCGTTATTTAGCCTTAAAATGTTTTTTAACTAATATAAATTTTAAACCTCAATCAACTTTTTTTTATGAATATGGCTGTTATTATTTATTTATTATATGTGTACTTACTGCGTTATTCATAAAAAATAATTTTATTTTGTTAGAGGTTTATAACACAAATTTTGTATGACAAACTGTTTTGCAAACAAACGTCTCATATGTAAATCAAAAATAATTTTTATGAATAATGCATTTACAGGGATGTGTGTACATATTAAAAAAATAAAAAAATAAAGAATATATAACTACATATGCGATATATTTATTCATATATTTATATCTGTGTGGCAAAAAGGAAAAAGTGCTCAAGTCGAGACAAGCCAATTTTCAGTTAATGGTATCTGTGTAATCTTCATATACAAAAGAACTTCTGGACGAAATCTAATTTTTCAAAAAGTAACAGCTTATCTTTTTTCGACTTATGATCTCGTATGAAGTAGTGGCTTAATTTATTTTATATTTTGGCATATTTCAAATTTAGTGTGTTAGATATAGTGATGTTTTCATAAATAAAAAAGAAAATCAACACCGAAATTAAATTTTTAACTCTAAAAAAAAAAGTTCTGAAATTCGCCGTGAAAGTTAACAAAACTTCTTGCAGTATGACTTAAGCACTTTTTCCTTATAGCCACAGATATACATATGTAGCTCATGTAATATATGCATACATATATATATTACATATCTACATATTTATAAATTTTCTATGATATGTGCGATAAACTTCTTTACCTCGAGCACATTAAGAAAAACGTGCAAAATTTTAGACTGAGCCTTTGTATTGGAAAAAATTGCTAGGCCACATAGCTTATTATTAATAAAAACAGGATCCCCAAGATCGTAAGAGCTCTTAACCGGCAGTATAGCATCAAGTTTCTCTCCTGAATATAAAAGAGGTTCGAATCTTATAGCACTGTAGAAAAAACCTTTATTTACTACGAATACTTTCACATAAAGCTTTCCCACATCTTTGCCGTACGCGATCCGTTCACACAATTTTGCTGGTTCAAAGTACACATCGCTTTTAAAAGGAGTTCGTAATTTTAGCACAGCGACATCATACGTATGTAGTGTTTCGTTGAATTCAGGATGTCTGAATACTTTATAAATATCGTTTACTTGCTTACTAACTTTTACAGAGACCGCAAGTTCATTAGATGTATAATTTTTTAGACAACTGGCTGCAACAACAACATCAGTGTGTGACACCATAGTTCCAGTGCACAGACCTAAATATTCGATAGTTTCAAGTACATAATCTTTTTTATACACACGTACCAGGGATGGGTGGTTTTCGGTGCCATTATCTGTCACCTGAATCCAAAATCCTTTTACTTGCGGCACTACTATAAAGCAGATTGCAAACAACCTTAAAACTTCGATTGACTTAGTCATTTTTTTTTACTTTTCTTCGCTACCGATAATTGTTTTAAAAATTGCGGAGGCTTATATAAGCCTTATATACCAAAAAAAAAAAAAAATAATAATGAGACGGAAAAGAGAACAGAGGTTTTGCCTAAAGTGCGCAGTTTCTATTATATGTAGATCATAAGGTTAGGGATTGCGATCGATATAAAGTCCCTTGTATTGGGGAATTTCAAGAATTTTAGGAATGTCTGTGTACTTTTACATCTTTTTGGCGCTTTAATATTAAGATATTAAAATTAAATTAAAAATAAAATATTAATGGTTTTCATGACATTTCTTTAAATTGCCATTTATTTGAGTGTACGATTGGGCAAATATGCGGGAGTTACAATAGGATCGCCCGGTGGTCTAAATTAGACCACAAGCATGTGTGTACTTGTGTGTTTGGTAGTACAAAAATAAAAAAAAATAAAAAAAAAAAAAAAAAAAATAGAAAGTAACTTTTTTCCAAGCGTTGGCTGAAGTAGTTAGCACGTTGACTACAAAATCGAAGGTACTAGGTTCAATCCAACAGTAGTTAAATAACAACAGCACGCATTTTTCTGATGTGCATTAGCGCCGATTTGTGTCAGTTGTTGCAGGAAAGTTCAAGTGATGAAGGCATACTCACTGGTCACTGAACTATACCGACTTCAGCAGACACTAACCCTAATGTAAGATCAGATCGCCCTCCTTCGTTATGTAGCAGAATCATCGGCGAAGTAAAATAACCGATAAAATGGCTACTAACAAGAGCTTCAAAAAAAACGAAATTCATACGTCTTATTTAACACCAGAGGCGCTGCAAAACTGCATTATTAAAACGTGCAATAAGCAGAGCTGTAATATAATGAAGCTTTTCTCTGTCTCTGCCTTCACCGCCTGCTTGCCTTCTCTATCATTATCCCTTCCTTTCCTATGTAAGGTAACACCTGCCTGAGTGTTACTTCTCTTAAAAAAATTAAATCGCTTTTTTTCAAGAATTTTGAAAAAAAAACATTTATATTGTGCATATCTTCAGAAAAATACCTAAATAAATACCTTGTAAACATGTATTTATAATTCAACAATATTGGTGGACGATAAGATATAAGAATAACTTAATATATAAAATTTGTAATTGTATTTGTAACATTTTCATTTTGTATAAAATGAAAAATACATATTTTCCAATTGATAGAAATTTCATTTTGAGAAAAATCTGGCCCAATTGAAAATATTCACAATACGTATTATTTTGACAGTGCGCCGGGCCAAGTTCCGGCCAATGCACGCAGTGTGTATATTTACAGGAAGCCATTCGAGCTGTTTTTACCACCCTCATAACTTTGTTCCCCGGAAGCGCAAAATTATGAAATTTAAACCATAATTAGAATAAATTCATGTAACCACACATGCAAAGTTTTAAAGTTTTACAATGAAAGGTTTTGGAGATATGGAGGCGCAAAAAGTGCATATTTTAAGACATACTCACTGACTCACTGATCACTCATCAAATTGATGAAGCACTTCCGCTATAGCTAGAGAGCTAAAATTTGGTACAAGAGTAGATCTAGGTGAGCAATGAACCAGAAAAATCTGAAAACCTGAAAATTTTAACCAAGAGGGCGAGGCTACGCCCATAAAAATTAAAATCTTTGCTAGTGAGCTGAAATTTGCTACAGAGCTAGTTCTAGGTGAGCAATAAACTAAAAAAAATTAAAATCCGAAAATATTGGCCAGGAGGGTGGGGCTACGTCCATAAAGGCTAGAATTAAAAAAGCAAATCTAAGGCGCTTAATGGAAGCTATTTTATTGAAATTCGGCATACATAATGCGATAATGCAAGCCTAAAAATTTTTCATTAAAAAAGTGGGCGTTGACACGCCCATACAATTTCAACCTCATTTTCGTGTACTACGGCTCAGCATATTTAGATATACTATTTCTGTATGTATTATTATCCGTTTGCAACGAAACTTGACACAATAATAATAATAAACACTGGCCGAAAAAAATCTTAAGTTTGGAAAAGTGGGCATGGTTACACCCCATAAATATTAAAAATTAAAATTTGCGCTAAGGAGCTGAAATTTGATACACGAGTAGGTATAGGTGAGAAACCAACTAGAAAAATCCGAAAACCCGGAAATTTGAGTCAAAATTAAAAATTAAAAGTTGCGCTTATGAGCTGAAATTTGATACACAAGTAGGTGTAGGTGAGAGACCAAGTAGAAAAAATCTGAAAAACCAAAAAATTTTACTAGAATGGGCGGGACCACTCTACTATTGTTTGAACCTGAAAACTTACAGCCTTATTTGTAAAACTTATTAAGGCTTTTTAAGAAAAAGTTTTTATGAAAATTTTGCCTTAAAACCCCTTTATAAGGCCTTAAAAAGTTTTATAAATAAGGCTCGGTCTAGCATATTTTTAGAAGAAACTTAGCATGAATTATAAGCGCTGCTCACAGCAATATTGTGAGTTTAAAATAGTGGAAGGGGAAATACTCATAAAATTATAAGGTATAGTTCGCGCTAGAGAGCTGAAATTTGATACACAAGCAAGTGTAGATGAGTAAGCCAATGGGAAAATCTTAAAACCGAGAAGTTTTATCCGCTAAAACTCTAATTCGCACTAGAGAGCTGAAATTTGCTACACAAATTGATCTAGATCAGAGATCGCTAAAAAAAATCTAAGAAACCAGAAGTTTCAATCAGGGATTGGGAACAAGCACAGTAAAGTTAAAATTAAGTTAAATTTTATTTAAACTTTTCATACACATTGCACTTATCCAAAGTAAAAATTTCCTGTTTTGAAAAGGGGCCGTGACTTCACCCATAAATCTTAGCTTTTTCTTTCATGTACTTCGGCTTAGCAGTTTTTAGTCTATTACTCATGTAATTCTCAATAGCTTTTTCTTACAAAACTTTACAACGAATCATAAGCACTAACAGATATAAAAGTCGGCGGGGCAAGGCCCATACAAATTTTACGTAATGATATAATGTAGAAAGCTGACATTTTGTAGACAAATCGTACTAAATGATTTACTCAATCGGAAAACCCAAATATTAAAGCACCACCTAACCTATTGAAACTTTGCATGCACATTGGGCATATCTTTTTGATTTATGTACTTGGGCTAAGCAGACTTTAATATGTAAATATATTGAGAAAATAGGCGGGATCACTTCCACTAAAATTGACGCGGTTTTTTCATATTTCTTTCCAGACGACTCTTAACAAATTACGCACACACTGGCCACCCGTTGTAATAACACAATAATTCATTTTTAAGGTGTACAATCCAACAATCATCATTATCTAAAAATCATATGACACCCTTACGATTACAAATGTATATAATGCATAGCATATGTCAGTGAAAGGTGTTGTGCCAAACAAGAACTTGGTCAAAATTTATATCTCACTGCTTTTGATGGAACTTGGCCTTTTTTAACATTTATGTTTTTGTGAGGATTTAATTTTACTTTAAGTTTCATTTATAATTTTACCCAAGAACTGGAATTTCCGCGCGAATGCGACTTAGTTTATTCCCCGTTTCTGGTGAAGTCAAAAAGACCCTACACTTACTCGTTTACGTCAATGTCTAAAATTTGTTTTTTCCTGCTTCTTTCAATTAAGATTTTTTATTTATTTAATTATAATATTTCATTTTTCATTATAAAATATAGGAATATTGCTCAACTTTTGTAGTATAATAAATAAAAAACAATTGACGCACAATGTTTCCATGTCTTATATTATTTATTGCTCGTAAGTGCGTCAATGAAATAGCCTTGTA
This sequence comes from Tachina grossa, assembly GCA_949987645.1. Classification (NCBI taxonomy): domain Eukaryota; kingdom Metazoa; phylum Arthropoda; class Insecta; order Diptera; family Tachinidae; genus Tachina; species Tachina grossa. The sequence goes on from OX465275.1 coordinate 37,826,641, forward strand.
TACTCGTATCTATGGGCATTTTCTCAGTAAAGATACTTCACTGTCATATTATTTAGAACCATGCTATTCTATTTGTTGCTATCTTTTGGTAAATGTTCTAAACCAATATCCAAAAGAGAATATAAAAATCGGCAAATTCGAAAAAATCGCCAAAATGAAAAAAAAAATTCTAACACTAAAATAAATCGCCAAAAAAACGCAAAAAATTTTAAAAAAATCGCCAAAACGAGAAAATGTCGCCAAAACAAAAAAAAATTTAAATAAACAAAAAATTGCAAAAATTAAAAAAAATCGCCAAAAATAAAAAAACGTCAAAATGAAAAAACCCCAAAAAACCGAAAAAATCGCCAAAACAAGAAAATAAAGTGTCTAAACTAAAAAAAAGCCAAAACTTAAAAAAAATTGCCAAAACCGAAAAAAACGCAAAAAACGACAAAACAAAAAAACCGAAAAGACCCCAACAACGAGGAAAAATTCCAAAACTATATATTATATAGGATGAAGTTTGTATTAAATTACATATCTAGTGTTCGTACGGAACCCTATGTGCGCGAGTCATAGTCGCACTTTACTGAATTTTTTTATTTATTTTTTTACATTTTAATAGAAATGTTATTCGTACTAAAATATAAAAAAAGTTTATTTAAACAAAAATTCAAAAAATTTGTGTTATCTAGTCACTTTTATATGGCAAAATCAAGTTTAAGTTTTCCAGCTCTGAAACCGCTGATTTTCAAGACCAATCTATCTTGGACCATTTCTCATACACCAGCCAGCCCAAGACCGAAATCTCTAGCTTATCTGGGAGCTTCGAAAAACCGATTTCACGTACTCCAGAGGGACGGACGGACAGACGGACATCGCTTATTCATCTTCCCTATTCATAAGGACCCAGAATATATATATATATATATTATGGGTCGCATATAAATATTATAGAAATTACACACGGAATATCAAACCTATATATACCCTTTTTCATTTTTGGTAAAGGGTATAAAAATAATGAAAACTGCATAAAAATAGTAAATAATATATAAAATTGTGTAAATTATTTTTGCCATAGACAAAGATTACTCGTATGTTGTTAAATACAAAATATGTGTGACAAAACGATGGTTAAATATTAAAAAAATTTCTCAATCGAATACATAACAACCTCAAATGATATATGATGAATGTGAGGTTCTATATTTCTACTTATGTTGAAAGCTTACTTGCAAAAATTAGAAGGAATTTGAAGTGACCTACAGTTATAGAAGCATTATACAATATTCTCAAGGACTTGCAAACCTTAATATTTTGAACACTTCTATTCTCAACAATTTTTTTTTTCCTTTGAGATGAGTAAATTAAAATTTAACGATTACAAAAAATTTGTAAATCACTGTTTTAAAGCTCATAGTGCGAAATCATGGGAACTTTTCTTCGTCTAGCATCTTTAAATTGATTATAAGTATTTTGATTTATAAATGGACTGGTAACATATATTATTTTTTAGATATTTTATTCAAAATATAAGGCCTACACACTCTATTGAATACCTCTGGTTTTCATAAATATTTTAATGCGTCAACGTTGAAGATAGAAGAGTCTGATGATAAAAAAAATCTTACGCATGTTTTTCTAATAAGAACAAAAAGGAATAAAGAATAGACAAGAGAGTTTTTGCTAGTTTCACAAACTTATTAAATACTCCATAATACGAAAGAGAATGAAATTGGATTGAATGTGAAGTTGTTTTTACTCAAATTGTCATTTTTAAAAATTTTTCTAAAAGTATCTGATGATAAATGGTATTTACGCAAGTGTTTCTTATTAGACTAAAAGGGAATAGATAACAAACAAAAAAAAAATAATAATAATTGTTGCTAGTTTCATAAATTTAACAAATAGTCTATAAAACAAAAGAGTATGAAATTGTCTACAATTTGACGTTGATTTTTACTCACATTAAAATTCAAATTCAAATTAAAATTTTTTTGCTAAATAGCTAACTTTTAATTTAATTAAACTTTCTTAAGCAGACATGGATTTATATATCGCACATATACTTCAATAGTGGCATAACTCAAAAAATTAGTTTTTTGAGTTAATAATGCAGAAAGATGTGGCGTTTCGTATTTTATCTTGTGTAAAAATTTCATATAAATAGCTTGTACACAGAGAAAACAGATTCGTTGAGACAACCGAATTTGTTGCCAATTGAATTTTTGGCGGTTGCACCAACTATCATAGAATTCTGTTATAACGACTGCAATTTTCTTATGGTATCACTACATTTTAATTATAACTCTCAACCTAATAGCTGCAGCAACAGAAAAAATTGGTCGACAGTATGGAACAGTGATGCCAACTTTTGAGACTCAAAACGCGTAAAAATTTTTGAAAAAAGGGCTAGAAAGGGCTAAATTGAAAAAATATTCAAAAATTAAAAAAAAAATAGTAAAATTTTTCGAAAAAGCGCCAAAAGGGGCTATTATTAAAATGTTTCTGTTGAAAATAAAAACCAGAAATCAATTATTGGAAAGTAATTTATTAGAATATAAATAACTATCATGAGATCAACACATATTCGTACATAGCTTTAGAGCTTTAATATTGTACATATCTCATTTACATTTCATATTACATTTCACTAAGGTATGTACATACGTAGATTAAATAGTTAGTATATACATATGTACATATAAAAAAGAAATATATACACATATGTATGTTTATATAAGTAGATACATTTAAAATTGGGCGTTATTAAATAAAATTTCGATTTCTCGCTCTTCAAAGAAGATACATTATCTGTTTTAGTCTGTACTGAATAACTTTCAAGGCATACAAAATTTGGAAGAAATAAAAGATAACTCTATATTATTCTTCTTTTTTAAATTGGTAAAGCAATATCGAATTTTTACTCATTTTCTTAAGCTAGATTAGAGGAAGAAAAAGTTCGCAAAAGTTTAAATGTAGCCATATCGAGCAAAAACTAAAAAGGGCTGAAAGATTATTGTAAAAAGTGCTAGGTTTGCGCGTTTTTTAGTTTGGGGCTAAAATGTTTTTTCGCGTTTTGACTGACTGAAAACGGGCTAAATCTAGCCCTAAAAGGGCTAAGTTGGCATCACTGGTATGGAATTTGAATTAAAAGTTATTCTTGCTACCGAAAATATGATAAATATAACTAAAGCAATATCATAATTGGTACCTGTGAAAGAAAAATTGGCCTTACGCAAATAAAAATACACAATTTAAGAAATTTATTATTTGACATATTGTCATAAGTTTATTTTAATTGAAATTTATTTCCTATTGGTGAAGCATGTCTATATACATTTCTTCAACCACACATTTTGAAGAGCCGCAAACCTGTTATCGTATGCACAGACTTTCAAAAACCATTTGATAATTCACAAATCATAATATCTTAGAAAGTCACAAAAGTTAATATTTTAATTTACTGCTATAAACTATGATAGTAAACTAACTCAACCTCTAGTTAGTTGCAGCAACTGATTGAAAGTTTTTATTTTAATTTCAATATAGAACGACAATTTTTTAGTTGCTAATATTAAAAGTTGGTAGTAAAATCCAATTCATAATATTTTATTCGGTTGGGTTAACCTAACCAATCAGTTAATTAGTCATGACTAGGGGAAAGGATTTTCATGCATTTAAAATCACGTTTTATGTACATAAAATATGCAGTAAAAGTATAAAACTATGTATTTAAAATTGATAAAATATGCATTTATCAACTCTTTTTTCAACATTTAATAACATTAAAAACTTAAAAAAATTACCTTCATTGCTTTCTTAACAAAAATTTTGTCATTAAAAACTTAAAAAACATAAAACCTCAGCTTCAATGTCTTTTTAATATATATTTTGTCAAATCATATGAAATACAAAATAAAGTTCAGTGGAACTTTTATTTACGTATGTACATGAATTAATTAATGTTTTTTTTTATTGTCAAAGATAAATATTTGACGATTTTTTCTGAAAAAAATTGTATGTAATAAAAATTAACACTTAATGCTGCTATTTCGTTTGTGGAATATTCAGTTTCTAAATTTTCGTTCTTAGATTTATAAACTTTTGATCAAATTTGTTGCATATATTGTAAGTCGATTTTTTTAACTATTTCCAATTTATTTTTATATGTTCATTTATTCTGCCTTTCAGAGCACTTTTTTACCGCATCTTCAGTTAACTCAACTTGAGGTGTTAAAGCAACGAAAGGCTCTAATTGGCCTATAGTATGAACAAGAAAGCAATACTATGTGTGCCCTAATATCAAGTAGACAGAAAGCTGCGGATACTATATTTCTATTGAAAAAAATTACACAAAAATTTTTGGGTTTTAAAGGGCTATTATCCCATGCTATTTTTTTTTTTTTAATTTTCAATGGTATTGGTATTCTTGAATTAAGCCAAGATACTGAACTTTTCAAATAAGTTGAAGGAGTCATACGGTGTTTTTCAATATCGAATAATTTGTCTCGTTTTCCTCTTTTTTGTTCTTACACAGTCGTAAAAACTGCAGCTTTTAAATAATTTACAACTAATAAAAAAAACTAAAATTAGATTTATAGCATGAAAAAACTAAAAAATGTATTAAAAATAACATTTACAATGAAATATATGCAAAAAATATGCACTAACAAATCGATGCCATTTTGTCACAAATTTGTTGATTCGCAAAGATATTTTATTTACGTTGATCTACGACCAACGACAGAAAACATGTATTTACATGAAAATCCTTTCCCTAGTCATGACAAAACCATACGCTCGGTTGATGCAATCAATTTCAGTATTGTCACAATCATATCTTTGTTACAATTATGCCCTTATGGCAATGAAAATGGATTGTTTTTTGGATTAACAGAAAATTGATAGTATGAACTGAAATATAGTTAATGCAAATGATATTTTATTGGACTAACCGTTTTCCAAGCAATCTTTTTTCTGGGTGTACCATCACGTCCTGAGAGAAGAATTTTTTTTCATTTCTCCATTGAGTTGTATGCAAATTGAAAACTTAAAACGCGTTTTCTGCAAAACTGGTTTTTTTGAGTTATGCCACTATTGAAGGAAATGTGCGATATATTTGCTAAAACTCTTTCTTTTTCGAAACAAAAAAGTTTATTAATTAACGTTAATTTTTAAAAGAATTTTTATTTTCAATTATAGTTGAAGTTTTTGCTTGCTGATGGAACTTATCAGTAGACTTCAACCCAAAATTTTTTTGAATTTAGCTAACAATACGTTATTGAGAATCACAATGTACAAACATAACAAACAAGTTTAAGAGCCACAAACAAAAATCTTTACAATTAGCTGCCACACTGGTAAACGATATAAAAGTATTGAATGGCAAAAAGAAAAGCAAAATATTTCTTTTCATATAAAACATACTGCAGTATATTTATTGGACATAAACCCCCTTATGCAAAAAAATATTTTACTTTAGCTTTAAAGCTCATATTAGTTGCCAAGCACTTTAAGGCTAACATAGCTTTGTTAAGAAATCATATGCAAAAGACAACTTTAATTATTTTGTTATCTAATAATGAATACTGGTAACACCACCGTGTTCAACAACCACTTCACAGCTTATGATGTACAAAATCGAATACAATTTCATTCGGGTATTCAAATAAATTTTTTTTTTATTAAATAAATTTTCATTATCTTGAAGTAAAGCAACCTAATTTAAAAAATATGAGCTTATGACATGGTAATAAAACAGATAAACACAACTATGAAATAAAAGTAAAAAAAAATCTGAAAAATTATCACAATTTGTTTTATTCGAATGAAACGAGTATTTGAATAGCCAGCTTTTTTCGATTTGTTTTGATTGTATGTACATCACTAAAACATTTTTGTATAATTGTATTTATTTTAATATTTGTTTATGGATTTTGCTTTGTATTTCGAATCAGTTGGATAATTTGGTGATATTTCCCATTACATGACAGAAATAATAAATTTAAGATAAGAGCAGGCACTTCTAGCTTCATTTTCAGATGTAACATGAATCAGTATGTGCTATATTAATAAAAATATTTGAGGTACAAAACACACATTTTGGAAATATCAACTTAAAGTAGTCTTAACAAACGTGGGTGCCTACTTTAGAATTTTTATACAATAATTTTTTTAGAATACAACTTTACTTAACATTGCTTGGCAAAGCTTTATTAAGTTTTTTGCATAACACCCAAAGTCTTTATTTCACAGAAAAAAGAATAAAATGAACGCATTAAAAATGAATGAAAGTGTTTCATGATTTCTTGAGCATTTCTTTTTGAATGCATGCAGAATGTCATCGCAAATTTTTAAATAATGCTATAGTTGTGAACTCATTAAAAATGCATGCCTCGTTACTGGGTAATATATTGAAATAAATATCAAGCGAAAAAGGCATGCAAAAACGGAATTGAATGTTCACATTGACACATTTCCATAAAACAAGTTTTATCTCCAACAAATGACAAGTATTCCTTGATGACAAGGTTCTTATCCTGGTTGCGTCAATATTTTCTATTCGTCAGTATAAAAGAAATAGAGAAAACAGATGTGGTGTATTTCTGGTGGATTTTGCAACAACTTTTCAATGTACATAAGTTTGTATGTACGTAAGGTATAGAAATGTACCAGTAAATGTCTGGTTGGTATGTCTCCATGTTCCCATAAGAACTATGAATTCACTACCTAGTCAATTGTTTTAGTGTTTCTAGTAGATTTTCAATGACAAGCACATGCTAAATTAGTACTGGTGAAAAAGTCAAAAGCGGCTCAGTACATTTTCACCATCGACATTTCCTTCAGGGAATGATAAGCAAACACACATATTTATAACATAAAAGAGAGTAAAATGCATACTTGTACGAATGTACGTGTAAAAAAGAGCATAACAAAGTGCCCACGGGCGGCTTTTTGATAATCTCTGGTCTATATGGACATATGCTTGTATTGGTAAGAAAAAATGAGAGTAAAATAAAGTTACACTTGAGGAAAAGTTTTGTAGTTTAAAATACATAAATAAATAAAATAAAAATTTTAGTAAAAAATTTAATTATCCATTCACAGCTCTGTCTATTATAAAGTACTAGCGAACCCCCGCACACTTCGTAGTGCAAAAAAGAAAATAAAAAAAACACAAAAATAGCGACATCGTCCATTGTGGGCTCATTAAATCGTCTTACATGTTGCTCGGGAGGCGTTTTATCATCTCGAATCAAAATTGCATATTCATCAGATGGCATTTGATCGAGATCAGTTTGAAAAAGTCGTACTAATTCATTTTCAGCATGCAACATATTCTGCAAACGCTCGATAATATCTCTTCGCAAATTTGATGAAATATCACAACGACAATCGGCTTCCACATTTGAGTTACCCACAAAGTATATTTGCAAAAATTGATAGCTTTGATCAGGAAAGGGTAACAAAGAACCACGTCGATGTGAACTTGGCCTTGAATCTATTGAAGATTGAAATTTTCACAACAGCACGTTTCGCGGTCATCTAAATAAACATCAAAACAAACAAAAATACCTTGAACATTGGCATAAAAATGTCCCGAATAATGTTTGTCGCTCCAAATGAAGTCATTTGAAATCCGGAGTTATATGCTTGTATGTTTGCAAGAAAATGCTTTGAAATTGGTGTGCGACCAGTTATCAAATTATGCAAGGGCTCCGGTGGTGGATTCGAGTCTGGTAATTTAACTTGTTCGTTCGAACAACACATTCCAGATACCTCATGTTTAAACTTAAATGCCTTGCAATGACTGCAAAACAGTAGTCATTGGTCCAATTTAAACCTTGCCATGAGAAACGTAATCAAAGTGCATCATAATTGAATACAGCACGCTCCAAAGTATGTCGCACTTACGGACGTGGAGCTGGATTTCGCAGAGCCCTACCACGTGCCATGGTATTATTTACACGCTGCTCGTCACTTTGAGATGCTCTATATGCCGCAACATTTCTAGCATTAATTGATTGACGCCTCAAATTACTGCGCGTACGTACCACATTGTATTAAAAAATGTGGCTACACCAATTAAATATGAAGTAATTGAAATTTTATTTATTCGCGAAATTCAAAAATTGAGATACATACATATATTAGTTGAATAATGCAATTATTAAGAATACAAATAGATCAGCTGATCAAATGTCAGTTAAATGTCAGTCATAGAATGCACTCAAAAGCTAGCGAGCTTGGAGAAAAAGTCCGCTACAGCATTACATGTATATATTAGCTGTTTGATTTAATGTTTGGAATATCCGTTAAGTTAACATATAAGAAAGCTCATTGCTGTGCATAATGTATTTAAATATTTAAGTTTTTAGTGGTGTGTTTATATGTAAATTATTTCATAGATCCCCGAAGTTGTGATTTACAATAGCTAAGTATATAAATGGTTTGACTAAAATTGAATTGTAATGAATTTAAAAACGAATTGTATTTAGTGAATGCAGTGTTCACTAAAATATAACTTATGAACCAATACACATACAGAGACTGTTTATACATAAAAACCTTGGTATTGACGTCACCTTTCATATAAACTTTGCAGAATCAAAATCGGTTCACGCATTCCAGAGAACATCAATTACTAACACAATGCAACTTATTTTTATATATATAGATTTTTAAACTATCTTCCCTTTAATTTTTAAATGTTTCATAGCATAAAATGCATTGCATTTTGCCAAAATAATTTTTTATCACAGAGTATTTCTTCGCTTCTATAATTATTTTGTATATTAGGGCGAGTCGATTTAAAATTCGCTCAAATAACAAGGAAAATCGTATTCTAGGCATCAAAATAAGAATTTTTGCCGAAGGAACCATACCTCTAAAATGTATCTTGATGTCCCGACTTTTGATCCGAAGAGTCAAATTTTGAAAAATCTCACTTTGACCCGTTTAGAGTTCCTCAATCGAGTCAAAATGTGTGACCGACCCCCACTAATTTTGGAGGGCCGACCTACCTATGCCAGTGGCACACCCCCTGGAACCACTCCTGGGGGTTCCCCATACAAACATTTCACAAAATCACCATTTTTGACACTTTACGAGAAAAAATCAGCGAAATGGCTATGTGTTTTTATTTTTGGATTTTTGTTTCTCTTTAGAAATTTATTTAGTCAGAATGAAATGCAAAAATTAATTTTACTTAGTAATAGAAAAGAATATAAAAAAAATTATTGTCAAAATTTGACCCTTTGGATCAAAAGTCGAGACATCAAAAAAAAAAAAATTTAGAGATATGGTTCCTTCGGCAAAGTTTCCTATTTTGATGCCTACAATACGATTTTCCTTGTAATTTGAGCGATTTTTTTGCCTCCATACAAATCGACTCGCCCTATTATATATATGGATATTTTTTTTGCCTTACAAATGTATTAAATTTGAACTTTAATTTCGTTCCGTGTGGTAAAAAAAACTAAGCAAAAAACACAAGCAAAAATTCATACATGCGTGTACAACTCCATTTGTCGCTTTCTCAGTGACAAATAAATGAAAGAGCATAAGCATGTGTGTGATTTTTTTGTCCACAATTGTGGTATGATGAAACCTAAAACATAAAGAGACCTCACCAAGTTGCCTAGAAATCAGATGGCACCCTGGCACAAATATCCAATTCTTTAAAACACAATAATTTTCTAAATAGTGGCTTATCGCGTATATTATATCAAATGCACTTACTTTCTGTTTATTTGATTAAGAACAACCGGTGTATATTGTATTAATGTATTTTGTAATTAAGAACAATAAAAGTATTCATGACAATAACAAGCACTCTCTCACCAAATAAATACCCATAGGTGCAAATGAAATGCGTGGTGGCACAGAAAAATGCCGTCTTACCAACTAAGGCATTATTCCCTGATTAAAAAAGCATCATTTTAATTAATAACAATACAAAAATATATTACATTATCAAAAAATTAACGATACATTTGAAAAATTAAATGAATATGTTACAAATTACATTAAAATTAGAACGCCCGACTTTGGCAAAGTTTCACAAACTACATATATTTTTCCTTATCCAAGCACTTTTTAATCGCCTTTAAAATGGGATATTTGCCGCTCTTACATTGATCATCAAAATCATCATAAGTAATGTCGAGTATGGCCACACCACCCAAAAACTGATCTATAACATAATCAGTCTTAATGACAGCATACTCTGGATTATCGAAGCCCATCCACATGCCACTATGGCTGCTGTTCGCTGGGCAAATAACATAAGAAGCATATTTATACTCAAAGTTTTGGATACATTCACTGGATTTTTGTTTTGAGCAAACTTCACCATATCCTAAAAGACCTTCTCTGCGCGATTGCCATCCAGGCGCGGCTGGTCCCTGCGTATCTGATACTACTGGATATGAGGAGCGGATAGTAGTGTTCCAGGTGCGAGCAAATGTAGGAATACCCAAGTTTAGTTTATAATTTACACCAAGTTCTTTCAAATATTTTACTTGAAAATCTATGTTATTGTGCGGCAAACGATTTTGATTATCTTTAAAATATATTGGCGCTGTATAGTCAGCTTCATGGGGATTACGTTCGGGAGTAAAAAAGTCGAATGCGAATAAATTTATATATAAGAATTTTTTATGTATCTTGGCAATATCAATGTACACTGAAAAGAAAAGAAAAATATTAAAAAAAAGGCCAAATGGAATAGATATTTTATAGTGATAATTCTAACTTAAGAAATTAGGATCGACTTTAAACACGTTTAGTTCTTTAGAATATTTACAGCAAATAGTTATAATAATGTTTTGTCGCTCTTATCATTTTCATAATTTTTTTTTTTTTTTAAATTTGTAAATCTGTTTTTTAATTTGTTTTTTATCTTCACAGAAAAAAATATTCCTGCAATAAACAATTTTTTAAAACCAAAAATAAACTAAAAACGTATTTTTGTCAATTAAACTTTTTCTTAAAAATTAATTATTTTTGCAATAAACAACTGTAATTGAAAATAAAACCAAAAATCAATAAAAAAAATGTATTTGAGTCAATTAAAAGCCAAATTGGACTTATTTCTCAACTAATTGAAATATAAGGACATAATTGCACCACAATGCAGTTACTATTAACAAAGCCAAATCGACTTATTCCGGAATTAATTGAGAAATGAGGCCATTTTGGCTTATTACTTAAGACTTTATTGCAATGAACCGACGAAAATCGGTACATTGTGCCGATAGTGGGATCTAACATACTATTTGAATTTTTGACATTGACATCATTTTTAAGAGATTGTTAAAGTCAATGCTGTTTCAACAAAGCAATTTTCTATCAATAAAGCGGTTTAAAGAATGCTTAGCTTTAACAATCATTTATGAATATCGGCGTTAATAAAGTGTTATTAAAAAAAAAGCTTTCATATGTTAAAATGATTTCTTCAAATAAATTTTTTCTACTTACATGATATATTGACATTTGGTAATACAGTTAAGCTCATCTCTAATCTTTCTTTTTCATACGTTTGGTGCAGATTGTTTACAAAATCCGTAAACTGGTTCCTAAGAGCTCCAGTCTGCTTGTCCACGTCGCTATTACTCTTAAAAATACTTACGATGAAATTACAGATTTTTTTAAATAAGGATAGAACTGCACGTGGCTTATTGCGTGGAAATCGAAATGCTAAATCCAAGCCATCAAAATTATATTTCTTGAGGATTTGAATGGAAGAATTTGTAAAGTTTTTATATAGTGGCAAACCACCCTCTAAGAAATTGGTGTACTGGGTATCACTTGGTGTATCGTGAACTCTATCACCACCCAAACTTAAATAAATTTTCAAATCATAGTATTTCTTTTTTAATTCAAGAACATGATCTAGATTTCTGCTTTTGTTAAGGGCGATATTGCCGGTATCAGGGTCTAGGTCAGCATATCCGGTAATAAGATGAGTGCATAAGCTTATGGGACTGCTATCACTTGTTATTTGAGAAATGGCATCTGAAAAATAAACAATTGAATTAAACTTCAAAAGAACTAATATAAATTTTTAAATGGAATGAACTGATTTTTTATTGATTAATGTGAAGTTCTTAAGAGGACCAAAAAAGTCAGTTAAGGCGCAAATCATTTATAAACATCAGTTATTTAATATTTAACATAATGAATATTCGAAATATTGTCATACCTTTATGTTAATTGAAATTTCTTTGCTGGTGGTTAAGCATTGTCTATATATATTTCATTGGTGCTTTGCCAAATCATCAGTAGACTTTAATCACATATTTTCAACAGTCACAAACCTCTTATCTTATGCACAGACTTTCAGAAACCATTTGAGAATTCACAAATAATAATATTTTTGAAAATCACAAAAAACAAAACCCAGCAAATAATTTACATTCGATATGCAACTATTTTCTTTTTCTTCGCCTTCACACAATTACAAATCCACTGGATAACAATAAAAGTAATTGTAAGGCAAAAAGAAAAATAAAATCTAAATTAAGCATTTATGAAAATTATTATTCGACATATTGTCACAATAAAATACATTCATATCGAATGTTAATTATTTGCTGGGTTTTCTTAATGCTTACTTTTCTTTTGTGATTTTCGAAAATTTTATTATATGTGAATTCTCAAATGGTTTTTTAAAGTCTGTGCATAAGATAAGTGGTTTGTCTTTGTTCAAAATATGTGCTTGCAGTCCACTGATGATTTGGCAAAGTAGTAATGAAATTATATATGTGGTTTTCATTAATAATAGTGTATGTCCAAAAATCAAATTTCTTTTTTCTTCAGTAAAATCAGGAAAAGTTATTTTTCAATCTTATTTAAATCAGTCTTTCTGCAAAAAAAACGACTTCAATATAATGATCTGATAGAAGAAGATAAGAAGAGGTACATAAAATATAAAACTGAATTGTAATGGGCGTGCCTCCTGCCATTTTTTAAATATTTACAAGATTGTGTGTTTTTCAGAGATCAGGGTGCGTGTTAAGTCGTGTAAAAATCGGTAAAGTAGAACCACTTAAATAAAATATTAAATTTTAATGGGCCGCCCATTTTTTTAAATGGAGGATTGTGTCTATTTTAGAGAGCAAGGTGTGTAACAAGTTTCGTAAAAATCAAATTGTGTAATTACAAGAAACAAAGGTGTGTTAGTAGAAGAAAAAAAAATCGTGGGCGTGTTTCAGCCTACTGTTTTTTTATAATGAGACCAATGATAAGCTATACCCTCTTAAACAAAAAAGAATTTTTACAACCGGTCTAAAATGTACATATTTATGATAAAACACCGCTAAAAAAATAGAGACGAATTGTTAACCTTCTCCTTTATTTTGAATTCGGTTAAGAAAGGTAGAAGTTGTGTTGTTGTTTTAGAAATATATTATGTAAACGCGTCCATATTTTTCAATAATTTCCTAGTACTTTAAATTTAAAATATAAGAATTTGATTTTATTAATTAAAACTTCAGATATGTAGACAATGATTAACCACCATAATATAAATTTTAATTAAAATTAGTTATTTAATATGAACTTTTTAGTGAAATGGAATACGAGAATTTGTGTTTTTTTTTATTGCATCAGCAATTTTTGTCAATATGACACTTCCTCCTGCTTTTATGTTCATTTATATACAGCCTACAATAGTTGCATTCATTTACTTTCCTAGCCGAAACTTACAATGAGAGACTAAGATAAAAATTTACTAAATTACTTTCCCAGTTACGAAAATTTAAACAAAATTTATATTTAAAAAAATTTTTTTTTTGTAAAATTCCCGAAACTTTTGTAGATTTAAGAATAATTTTATACTGCAAAAAAAAAATTATAAGAAAACAAAATTTTTTTATTTCACGAAATTTCTAATTTTATAAAAAAAGTTTTATTTTCTCCTAAATTCAATAAAATAAACGAATAATGTGGTACTATTTATATACGAAAATTGTTGTACAATATAATTTTTGTAACTTAACGAAATTCGTAAAATTACGAAATCTGTTCTCCTGCACAAGCTACAAATATTTTCATAAAATTTACAAAATTTTCGTTTATTGTACCAAAAATTAAATTACGAAAAAATGTTTCGTATTTTTAAGCATGGAATATTTTGAGTGTAGCAAAAAGTTACAAACAAATTTTATACATATCTGAAACATGAATGAAAATCACGATACAATTGTACTTTGTCTAAAGTATTTTGGATATACTTGTTTGTTAATATTTTATAAAACTTTTTTTAAAACTCAACATTTAATAGAAAATACTTTACATAATTTCATGTATTATTTACTATTTTTATGAAGTTTTCATTGTTTTTTAATTCTTTTCATTTTCCATCTCTGATCAGATATTATAAACAAACAAAATTCTTTCACCATAAAATGGTATTTATGTGGCTTAATGAAAGAAAAAACTATAAATTAAGAAAATATGATTTTTTGTTAAATATGTATAGAGATTTTTGTAACAAAATAATTAAATTTTCGAGTTTTTTTTTTCAGATAAATAATAATAATAAATAATAAAAATATATAATAAATAATCAAATAATTTATTTGTAAATAAGACACAAAACAGCTGTTTGTACAATTCTTGCTAGTAAAAATTTTACCAGTAATAATTTGTATGAATTTTCTTGGTCTATAAATTTTTGACTCTCTTTTGACGATCTCTCATTGATATAATGAACACTCTAAAGTAACACTTGTTAAAAATTCGTAACAATTTCTTAGTAAATGAATACACCTAATGCTTACTTTACTTAGGTATTACTACATTTATAGTACGGCTTATTTGCAAATAAAACTCTTAATTATTGCCATGTTATTGTTTTTACAGTGACTCACTAATTTCAGAAATCTATTCACTATTAAACCACTATTTTCAAAAAGAAAATAATGACAATAAAAAGAAATTATTATTTATTATTTTATACATTTACACAATTGTTTTGTAAACATAAGTTACATTTCTATAGAAGTGCTACCAAGTTTTAATACATTTACAATGCCGTATAAACAGTGAGTTATTTATATGCAAATAGTGCGCGTATAAACGTAGTATATGTTTAATTATTCTTGTTTTTCGTTTTGATCATCATATTACTATTTTTTATGTTTTATTTATATGAAATTTTAATGCTGTATTAGACTTACCTGTACTCCCCGAATCGTAGTAGCATACAACTTTTTTCGATGCCCACACAATTTCCACGAAAAACAGAAAAATTGCCAATAAGTTTATATAAGATTTTTTCATATTTTATATAATTCTTTGGTATCTACCCTGCAGTGTGACAATTGAAACTGAGCGAACAGTACTCGAAGGTTTGGATTTTGTCTAAAAACTATTCCACTTTGAGATCAATTTAGCCAAATTCTTATCTATGCCGGTCATATCTATGTTTACGACTTTCAACACAAGCCTAAGATACATATATATATATAAATATATAATTATGTATGTATGTATGCATGTGCTTATGTGTGTACGTATGTATGTATATAATTATAACAGTAAATGAGAAATAACTCATACCCTCGCAACTTCGCCTACATTTTATCCAACAAAGCAGCAGCTGTTGTGAGAGAAGTTTTACTCGTACTTCTGAAATTATAATATGTTGGAAAAATTACTTACATATGTTATATATAACTTCTTACATTATTTTATTGTAAATAAAATACTGTTTGCCCGTCTACCGCAAAGCAAAAGACCAGCGTATGTGTTTATACCCGATATGTATATATATATTATACTCCTCCAAAAGACTACTTAAAAGAACTTTTAAGACATGAGGGAGTTTTCAAATGCTTTAATACAGCGAAATCTTCTAACAAAAGCGCTAAACAACACTGTTGGCAAGACATTTGTTTTAGATATTGCAGGTATAGAAGTAAAGAAGAAAATACTTCGTGACGGAAGAATTTGCGATGCTTGGGTGTGTTCGTAAATGCATCACTAGTCTGCATCATACGTGCAAACTTTTATTTAAAATGCAATATAAGTTCGCTGATAATCTGTTTTAGTATTAATCACGTTTGTATACCATATTTAACATTTGCTTCTTCATACGTATGGGCGCGTATAAAAACGTCATGCAAGCATTGACATTATTTGTGTGCGCTTGCTTTAAAAACCCACCCTTAAACACAAACATACTAGCTTACCATCTACATCTTACACACACACACACACACACACACACACACTCAAAACTAAATTTTTTCTTGTAAATTTTTCTCATCCAAATTCAAAACGCATTAATTGGCTATAATTGATAAAAGAAAAATCATCAAAATCAAATTGTTTTAATTTCTTGCAGACGAGTTTTTGTAAGATTTATTTTTGAAACTACTCTTTCAACAAACTAATTTTCCTGAATTAAAAAATAGCCATACAAATCGCCAACAAATTTATTCATCGCCAGAAAAACCGCCACGTCGTCAAACCAAAAACAAGTGGAAAAATCGCCACGTTTGACGAAAAATCGCCATATCTGACAGCTGTTGTTTAGTATAATAGATACATGCCAAACAAAACGTATTTACATTTCAAAACTCTTTACGCAGGTCTCTAATATGTATGTAAGGAAGTACATACGATTATAATTATATTGTTTTACATATAAAAGATTTTTAAAATTCTTATAAAAATATAAAAAATTAAATAAATTCCGATTTGTTTTGGTTGTCTACATTAAATTGAGTACAAAGCCCTCTAAACGACATAAAATAAAATTTTAGAAATTTTCAATATTTTGGTGGGGGCAGTAGAATTTCAACGAAAAATTTAATATGCATAAGGTGATCTTTTTTGTACTGTACTTTTTAATATATCGCTTCTTCAGGGATATACATTAATAATTGTAATAATGGGCCTTATTACGAGTGTCGTATTATGACTTCGACTACGACGATTTTGTACTAGACTAAAGAACATTGCAACATTTCTTCTTTATCTAGTACATAATCGTTGTAGTCGTAGTGGAAATACGATACTCGTAATAAGGTCCAATATATATCTCTGAAAGAACTATCCAAGTAACAGCAACAAAATATTGCCTAATAATAAAATAATTTATAATTTTTATTAAAAAAATAGAAAAGATCTTCAGCTCTATAAGAAGAAAGGAAAGAAAGTCATTTAAATGCAACTTTCCAAGATATTAAAATACGAGGTTTGTTTCAAGATTTTGGATGGTAAGATATTAAAATGGGCAATCAAAAATAAAAATTGGATTGGATTGAATTGTAGTGGATTGGATACGATGTGGTGTGTATAAATTTAGATGGATAATTAATAGATAAGGAGGCTCTTGAAAAGTATGCTCTAATTATGTTATTGAACGTAACGTAAGCTTTTTAGCTGCTTAAATAGTTAACTTTACAAAGATCACAGTTAAATTACCAAAAAAAAAATGGTTAAATTCACCTTTACATTTTTGGGCTCACATTATTTTGCATTTTTGTACGTGATAAAACATTTTTGTATTCAACTTTTCTTAATTCCCGCACATTGATTGATAAAACAAATTTCGTTGATTAAATGATATTGGTGGGATATTCCTATGTATTTTATTACTGAAGTATGCAACATTATTTAATTAACATTCATTCATGCATTCGTTCAAGTTTTATTCTTGATGATCGAATTCTTTCATAAACTTATTAAGCAAAAAAACTACATTCAATTATACTTAAGGTGTCTTAAAAACAATTTAATTAAGATAACAAAACTTCTTGAATTAAACAATAGAAATACCTATAGTGTTTCTTAGAATTTATTTAACTAAATAGTTTTTTTCTTGCCAACAATTAAAATATCTAGCGAGAGAGAGCACATAGTTTAAAAGATATGAAAAACAAACAAAAATAAAAAAACAATATCTTAAAAACGTTCATATATAAGTAAAGCTAATAATATTATTTTACTAAGAGTCTATAAAATAATTACTATGTTATGAAAAATATAATAAACATAAATATAGAGAAAATGTCTATAACTAATAAAAAAACTAATATTACGTTTCTGGGAGCAAAATTTTTTCGAGAGTAAATTACACAGCGCAACGGCTTTTTAAATTGTATTAGAATTTATTAACACTCAAAAAGAGACATATATACTATTATTAAGAAAAAAAAGTTTCTAAATTTAAGTAAAAAATTTAAGTAAATTTTTACAAAAATTTAATAAAAATTTAGTAAATAACAAAAATTAAAAATTTTAAAACCCACCGACTTTTTTCAGAAAAGATGTTATATCTTCTAAACGAATGGACCGATTTTCTTCAAACATAGCTAAGAATCCTCTCGATCCAGCCATCTTTCAAACAGAAAAAAACTAAATGAAAATCGGTCCAGCCGTTCGGCCTGTACGTGGACACGGACAGACACACAGATACACAGACACACACTACAAACTTATAACACCCCTTTTTTTAGTCGGGGGTTAAAAATAAAAAGTTCATATCCTTAAAAATAGTTCATAAAAATACATACACACAAAAATTATCACATTCAAGCACAAGTTCACTGGATTAAAGGAAATCTTTACCAAAAATTTTAAAATGGTTTAAAAGTTAAGCGAAATTTTACCCCAAGAACTAGTCAATCTCGTTTTAAATCAAAAAATTAATTTTAGAAAATGACTTACTCCTGATTAGTTCATCAAATTTGACTAACTTGAAAGATATAAAAAGGTATTCTAAATTTTAGAAAAATATTTACCAGTTTGAAGTATTTTTTCTATAAATTATAGAATGTATGTGTACATATCTTTTATTTGCATTAAAAAAATCTAAGTAAATTTTTCATTCTTCCGAAAAATATTTGAACTTAAAATTTTTTGTTTTTTTTTTTTAATAAAATAAAATTTTAAAACTAAAAAATTTCAATGCTTATTCAGGCTGCCCTGTTAGGCAATTGGTGAGAGTGCTTGCTTATCAGTCAGAAGGTTGCTGGTTCAATTCTTGTCTCCTCTCAAGGAATTAATATGTATGTATGTATGGTGAATTAATTACGAATATAATATGAAGATATACATAATAAAAAACATACCATCTGGTATAGAATTTAATTATAAATAAATATAAGTACCAGAATTAAAGACATAAAGAAATTTTAATCAGAAATAATTTCTTATTCGAGCTTAAGTTCAGTAATTTCAATTCTTATTGAATAAAATATTTTTAATAATTAATGTGAGTTTCAAAAAAAAGAGAAGAAAAATTAAACTAGAGTTTTTAGCTGGGAAAAATGTACTAAATTTGAGATCAAAAATTAAATTTTTTTTTTGCAAAGTTCCGAATTTTATGGGAAAATTTTACTTAATTTTAGAAAAATTTTACTTAAATATAAAAATGTAATTACTATAAACTAAAGGGTCCGCCATCTAACGTTTTTTTTCAACTAGTGCTTATTTCGTGAATGGTAACACTTAGCTCATGTCTGATTTGACAGATAATTAGTTTTATCCTTCCGCTGAACGAGGCAACTGACCATCCAATGCGTTTTCGCTTCGCTAAGTGGGCCTGCGATCGACTTACAGAAGATGCCGATTTTGCAAAAAAAAAAAAATCAGCTTTTCAGATGAAGCTTATTTTGATCTTGGCGGGTATGTAAACAAGCAAAATTGTCGCATTTGGGGCACAGAAAACCCGCACGTATACATTGAAAAGCCGACGCACCCAAAACGAGCCACTGTTTGGTGCGGAGGCATAATTGGGCCATTGAGCAAGGAGTGGCCGTTACAGTGAATGGCGATCGTTATCGGGCCATGTTGAACGAATTTTTGGCAAAATTTGGTTTCAACAGGACAGCGCTACGTGCCACAACGCCGAAGCTTCAGTAGTTTTTTTTTATAGCATTTTAAAAAAAAAGTTATCTGGCCGACCCTTTAGTTCACAAATGAACTAAAAATTCAGTAAATATTTTACTGGTTTCAAGTAAAAAACAGCTTTGGCGGCATACGACAACTTTTTTTACTCAAATTTAGAAAATTTTCCAAAGTTTTAGTTAGTTTTTTTTTGAGTGAACTTACAAACCAAATGCAATAAAAGTATACACCTAGTTTTCCTTATACTTAAAATGTTTCAAGAATAGTAATATGAAATATTCTTAAGTCCCCAACCCCAAGTCCTTTAAAACACAAAATTTTCAACAAAAAAAAAATAATAATATGTAATTACAAAAATCACAGTAAAGTTACTAAAATAATTGGTTAAATTTACTAATATTTTTTTTTTGTTACACTTGATTCAATTACCTAGACATGTAAAGGTACGGTCACACTTCTCAAACATTAGCTCAAAAAAAGCGTAACCAACAAATACTAATGAAAAAAATCTTTTGATCCACGCACTTCACAGGAAAAAAATATCATCGAAATGCAACCAACAAAACAAATTGTTAATATTAAATTTAAAAATTACAATCATCATTGTTGATATAACAAATCAAAATTTTTGTAGTCAATTAAATTACTCAAAAAAATTATTTATTAAATTATATTATAACGAAATGCGCACAAGTGGAAGAAACAAGAAATCATGTTTTGTGTGTATTCATTATTTGTGTATCTAATAAAGTGTTGCTTTTTAGTTGAGAGGTAAGTGAGTTGGTTTATCAGTCCTGAGGTTGCCGGTTCAACTCCGCCCAAAGAAATTTAGTGTTTTTCGCAGATAAGCAAAAATCGTTTCGAGGATTGTGATTGTGTATGAAAAACTTGTTAATATAAGAAATATGATTCGGAAACTCAACAATTCACATTCTTAATATAACAATAACATTAATTGAAATAGCTTTGAAATCTAGCAAAAATAAATGTTGAATAAATAAATAAATTTCAACAAACTATTTGTTGATATATTTAATTCAAAATATTTTTAAGATTTTCCTTTAACTTACAATTTCGTTAATTGTATTTACAAAAATCGTTGTAGGTTCAAAATCAATTAATTATTTAATTGATATAACAAAAAAATTAATTGTATTTACAAATCATTTTTTTCTATGTTGTTTATCATATTAAACAGTTTCAAACACAACTAATGGACAGTGTCATAGAATCCAACAATATTGGTTAATGTTTAAGTTGAATTGAAAGATTTTTCATTAGTATTTAGAGGTTACGCTTTTTGGGCAAATGTTTGACAAGTGTGACCCTACCTTAAGTGTTAAGATTCTATGAAAGTGATACGGATCTCAAAAAAATTGGGGGAATCAAATAGTAGTGTTAAGTGTCATAGTGCCATAATGTTTTGAAATAATTTTTTTGGAAAAAAAAATCCAGCTGATAGTTGCTTTTTTGTTAGGTTTGCTTTGAAGTTTTTTATGAATCAACTTACACTAGAGCAACGCATGGAAATTGTTGAAATTTTTAATCAAAATAATTGTTATATTCGTCAAACTCATCATGCACTTCTTCACATTATATGGCGTACATAATCAATGAAGCCCATTTCTGGTTGACTGGGTACATAAATAAGCAGTATTGTCGAATTTGGAGTGAAGAGAATCCACAAGCTTTTGTCGAAACAGCATTACATCCACAGAAAATTACTGTTTGGTGCGCTTCATGGGATAGCGGAGTCATTGGCCTATATCGTGCCATAACAGCCAAAATAGCTTAAGCGACATAATTTTCGAACCTCAATTTTAGACCAAAATCGATTATTTGCGCTCGTAAATAGTCGATTTTCGTAAAAAAAAAACCATGTCCAAAATATGTGTCGCTTAAGCTATTTTAGCAGTTATGGCTCGATATGTCTTCAAAAACGATGATGGTCAGAATGTGAAAAGTTGTTAAAAAGTGGTGTTCAAGATTGCGCCTTCTATTCGCTAGCCGTGGCGGCCACATGACAGAAATCATACTTAAACATTAATTTCATAAAATTTTCTTTACAATAAAGCAAGCCCCTTTCATTGATATTAAAAATATATTTCCTTGTTTTATTACGATTTAGACTTGTGTCACTCTATAAAAAATTACCCTTTGTTAAAATAATTTGAGACATTATGACACTATAATACTTAAAACTACCGTTTGAATCCCTTAAATGTATTGGCATAAATTTAGGATTTCGTTATAAAAAACTGAGATATACGATGAATATGAAGCATTTTCAAGGTCGCAGCTCTGAAAAAATTGGGAGCGATATTTAAGACGTTGAGTTCTTTAGAAAGATTATAAGCCAGGTAGATTCATGTGGATCTATCCTTGAACTACGCACAGCAACAACTTCTGGGGTATGCACTCTATGACTTCTTTGAGGATGCTTGCTGTCATGCAGAGTAAAAGTTGGGGCATAAACATTTTATATAAAAAATAATTTATTTTTCAAATTAATATATTTTTGCAATTATAATAATTACTTGTTACCAAATGAGAGTAGCAAAAATTAAAAAAAAAATGAGATTCGACGCAAGAAATAGCGCAATAAATAATAATTAAAGGCTTTTCAGAAAAAACCACATGCTGCAACTTTTATATTTACATGTTAATATAGAATGAAACAATATAATGTGAGACATTAATAAATATTTTAACTTTTTTTCTCGATGTTTGTTTTATTTTTTATTTTTTATTTTTTTGGTGCAGGCAGAGTTTCTCAAAATTGTAATTATAATTGCTTGAAGGCAAAGAAAGTTTTACATAGATAAAAATTGTTGCATGGAAGAGTATAATAAGAGCTGCATAAAAAATTATGCTGGTGGCAAGAAAGGTCACTGCAAGTTTAAGACACAGCGAGGAAACAAATTGGGCAGAAAGAGGAGAACCGCATGGTGGCATCATTTTATCCCTACTCTAGGTTCTCGCTTTTAATACAATCTTCTTCAAGTTGGAAAGCAAGTGATAAAAGCATAAAAGTTCTGGAATGTGCTATTAGGGTGTTTTTCCTATATGGCGATTTTTTCGCTCTTGGATAATTTTTTAATTTTCATGCGTGATTTTTTACTTTTGATGCTTTTTTGTATTTCAGAGATTTATTTTATTTGTGGTGACATTTCCCATTTTGCAATTTTGGCGATTTCTTAATTTTGCTTTTTCCGTTTTGCGGATTTTTTTTTTAATTTTATAAATTTTTGTAGTTTTCGGTTTTTGGCGATTTGTGTCGGTTGTTTTTTTAATTTAAGGGATTTTTTTACTTTTCGCGATTGTTTTCAGTCTGGGTTTTTGTGCGACTTTTTTACTTTTGGTGATTCCTTTGTATTTAAGTGACTTTTTTACTTGTGGTAATATTTTTCATTTTGCGATTTTGGCGATTTCTTCATTTTGCAGTTTTACATATTCTGTAAAAATTTCAGGCCAAAAACAATAGCAAACATAAAACTTTATGCCTGGCTAAGGAGAAAATTCTTAAGCTTGATAGGAAAATACCTGCTGTATAGAAAATCTTTAATTTGTTAAGCCATACATAACCCAAGAATAAAACCTCTCAGTCAAAAAGTTTTTAAGTCATAAGTAGGGAAAGGATTTTCATGTAAATACATGTTTTCTGTCGTTGGTCGTAGATCAACATAAATAACATATCTTTGCGAATCAACAAATTTGTGACAAAACGACATCGATTTGTTAATGCATATTTTTGCATATTTTACAATAAATACATATTTTGCGATAAATGTATATTTTTAATACTTTTTTTTTAGTTTTTTCATGTTATAAATCTAATTTTGTTTTAAGTTTAAAATTTTTTAAACGCACTAATAATCCCAAATTAATATTTTACTTTTTTTTTATTAAAAATACATTGAAATTGATTATTGAGGAGTTAAGCTGGATCCTTAGCGCATTTCACTGTTGCTAATGCAGATCATCAGGGAACCTTTACCCAAAGTTTCTTAGAACAACTAGAGTTATTATGTTATAAACTTTCATTTAAACAATTGAGAAGCTCAACAACAAATAACAAAGTTGAAACAAGAACTCAATAATCAACATGTTTTTTTATTTTCTTAATTTACCATTAATTTAGGATTATTAGTGCGTTTAAAAAATTTTAAACTTAAATTTTAACAATTCCCATAAAAAACACTATTTATTGAATTGACTGCACCTGGTCAAAAAAATACTTGTGTGGCAACAATCTATACTTAAATAGCTGTTGTTGTTATTTACATTTATTTTCTTTTTACATACATACTCTTACAAATACAATTTGAAGCTGAAAAAAAGTCAGCCAATGTATTAATTGTAAAGTAAGAAAATAAAAAAACATGTTGATTATTCATTATTACATTCTATGATTCATTATTACATAGAGTTTTTTCAGAAAAAATCTTCAAAGATTTATCTTTGACAATTAAAAAAACATTTATTCATTTATGTACGTAAATAAAAGTTCGACTGAACCTTATTTTGTATTCCACATGATTTGCCAAATATTTATTAAGAAGGCATTGAAACTAAGCTTTTTATGTTTTTTAAGTTTTTAATGAAAGCAATGAAGGTGATTTTTTAAAGTTTTTAATGTTATTAAATGTTGAAAAAAAATTGATAAATACATATTTTATTAGTTTGAAATTTATTTGCTAGTGGTTCAGCGTTGTCTATATATTTCATTGTTGCTGTAACAAATCATCAGTAGACTTCAACCACACATTTTGAATAGTCACAAACCTCTTATCTTATGCACAGACTTTCAAGAACTATTTGAGAATTCACAAATAATAATATTTTTGAAAATCACAAAAGAAAAATAAGCGTAGTAGGCTTAGAAACTAATACAAAAACCCAGCAAATAATTTATATTCGATATGAATCTATTTTATTTTTCTACACCTTTAGACAATTAGAAATCCATCGGATAATAATAAAAGTAATTATAAGGCAAAATGAAAAATAATATTTAAATTTAACATTTAAGAAATTTATTATTCGACATGTTGTCAGAAGTTTATTTTAATTTGAAATTTATTTGCAAGTGGTTCAGCGTTGTCTATATATTTGGTTGGTGTCTTTTCCAAATCATTAGTAGAGTTCAACAATATATTTTGTTAAAGTTTCTAAGCCTACTACGCTTATTTTTCGTTTGTGATTTTCAAAAATACTATTATTTGTGAATTCTCAAATAGTTCTTGAAAGTCTGTGCATAAGATAAGAGGTTTGTGACTATTCAAAATGTGTGGTTGAAGTCTACTGATGATTTGTTACAGCAACAATGAAATATATATGTAGACAACGCTGAACCACTAGCAAATAAATTTCAAATTAAAATAAACTTCTGACAATATGTCGAATAATAAATTTCTTACATATTTTATTAGTTTTAAATACATATTTTTATATTTTTACTGTATATTTTATGTACATAAAACGTGATTTTAAATTCATGAAAATCCTTTCCCTAGTCATAAGTCATGATTTATTCTATACTTTATCTCCTGATTATTTTCCTGTTTATTTTCCCGTTTCCTAGACATGAAGTAGACTCGCCTTACAATGTTTGGAACCTCTGCTTAATATCACATTAAAAAAATTATTGAAAAAAGTGTGAAAACATATTTGCGTATGAATATAATTTAAAATCATAAATATTTTAATCTTACAGCACTAGCAGCCAGAGAAAAAAAAAGGCAAAACGTTAAAAACCTTTTAACTGAGAGCAATTTTTTTTGATAAACAATTGTTTTTAAATTGCATTAAAAAATATGTACAAAGGAATAAAAATTAACAGAAAATGAATTATAATTACAGCAAATGACTAAAAAAATATTAATAACAAAAATAATAATGCAATAATTTTATTATGTAAAACAAAAAGAAAAGTAATTTAGTATTATGTCAGAGAACCACTAAAATTAAATATTTACCTCCATATGCAAAAAAAATATTAACGTGTACTTGAACTGTTCGTTCATGTTCGGATTTCGAACTCGGTTGTTTTTTTTTGGGTAAAGGTTCCGATAGTTTCGAGTTCGTCGAATTTCTTTGATGTTCCTCTTCCAGTATTGTAGTCTAGAGTTGTGCTTATCAGCTCTTTTTAGTGACCGCTCTTTTCAGCTCAGCTCAGCTTCCTTTACTGAAGTATTACATTCAGTTAGCTCAGTTCATTTGTAGTGAAGCATTTTTTTGAACGAAAATAAATTCCTAACCAGTTGACCAAGACTTTCTTTATTGATATGGATTTCGAATATATCTCGAATATTTATCGTGTAAAACTCTCGAGAGTGATACTCAAAAATGAATCGAAAAAGGTTCACCTGTCGCTCAGTTTTGTTCCCAAAAATATTCGATTTCTAAGTTTCGCTAGCAATATCAAAAGAATTAATTTCGATATGGCAAAAACGCAGCAGAAAAATTAAAAAAGTAATTTCATTTTGTAGTTTATTTTAACTTACTTATTTTATATGTGCTTATATTGTTGTTTGACCAATGTGTTGTTTAAGTATTCCCTAGGCTATGGAAATCCCCACGCTGTCATGTTTTCAACTTGGTACCTCTAGACTGGCGCACATCCACTCGGCTACCATCACACATTCGAAAAGCTATCGACAGAAGTTCGTAGCTTTAGCCAACATTCAATTTTTTTTAGATTTGCGAAAAAATATCGAACAATTGAGTTTCGAAATTTCTCTGCTTTAGTGAGCATCAGTTTTATCGAATCTCAGGTCAAGTAAGTAATCACAAGCATACAAAGTGACCGAATTGTGCAGTGTGCAGAGTGTGTATCGTCTGACATTCCAAGACAAGGCAAATGAATTACAAAAAAAAAAAAAATAAATCAAATAGTTTTAATGTGCATACCTCTATTACATCTCCAAAATTAAAATTAATTATTACTTTAGATATTTTAATATTATCATAAGATATTAATTACTTTCCTTGATGTACTTGTGTGATACATAAATAATTTGTTAAGAAAGCGCTCAGTAGATTGAACAGACCACAGCGTTCAATAAAGTGACTAGTTCAATTGAACTAGTTCAGTCCTGAACGGTACAACTCTACTCTAGAGATATATATATCTGAACTCGTTTGTTGTACCTTTTGCAGTACTTTGCCCAATTTTATTATAAAACTGTAATATACTGAAATGTACTATGCCCAATAATGTATTTCAAACTTTGTGCACTATGTACTGTAAACTGTGATGCTATGCTTTGCAATATAATAGATTGTATTTTACAGCTATTGTGCTGTACTGCACCATTGACTCTAATACACTCTGTACTATATAGTATACTGTAAATTGAAGTGCACACCATACCTTGACTTTGTACTATATAATGTACACTACACTGTATTTTACTCTTTACTTTTTATACATTAATAAAGCTTACACATAAAAAATGTGTCTACAGAATTTTGAAATATAATTTTGTAATTAACACATGTTATTCTATGTAAAAACATTAAGCAATTCAGTTGCATGCTGTAACTGAAAATGTCACATGTCACATATTATGTGGTTTGCAATTAAATAATATGATAAAAAAAATTTTAGTATAAAAAAATTTATTTAATTTTTTTTAAATTTTTTTTATTAATAATTCTTTTTTCCAAAAGGAAATAACAGCAGCAATTAAAAGTTTGCGTTTACATTTTAATTGAAAAATTAATTCCAACTCTTGTTAGGTAAGTTAGGTTAAGTTAGGTTAGCAGGCTGCTGGTAAGTAAAGGAGAAATTTAGAGCCCAGCTCACTTGGTTCCAATATAATGATCCCTGTGTGCTACTTGTGAGTTGAAGAGAAGATAATGAGAGAGGGTGATAGGAAAGGAATAGTGTTAGAGAAGAAGACAGGTGGTAAAGGAAGAGATGGAAGAAAGCTTCATTATTTTACAACTCTGTTTTTTTGCAGCGCCTCTGGTGTCAAATGAGGCGTATTAAATTTTAAGGCTGTGCTTGGTAGGGATTTTACTTTGCCGATGATACTGCTACACAATACCGATGAAGGAGGGCGCTCTGATGTTACATTAGGATTAGCATCCGCTGAAAACGGTGTAGTTTAGTGACCAGTGGGCCTATGCCTGCATCATTAGAACTTTTCCTGTAACAACGATACACTATAACAGTGAAACTAATGCACATCAGAAAAATGCCTATCAGAGACCGGGCTCCAGCCCAAAACCTTCTGTTTTATAGTCAACGTGCTAACTATTTCAGCCAACGCCACCCTTCAACTCTTGTAAAGAATTTGTAATTGGATTGAATGTTTGAGAGTAAAAGAAATCTGGCAAATTCAAATGCAGGGTAAAAGACATACATTTTTCCTTTATTTAAAATATACAACAAAATTACTTTTATAGTTAATTTTAATTATTATTCGAACTCCACACATGTAATTTGGCTTAAAAAGCGATACGAACTTTAGCCCGTTCAAATCACAAATATAGGAACAAATGGAGTTCGAATAATAATTAAAATTAACTAAAAATTAATAGCCATGGGCCTGTGGCAAAAATTAAATAAAAATATACTTAATAGTAACAAACCAAAAGAGTTTGTCTTAAGTAGAACAAAAAATAAGCAAATTAAGTAACATGTGTATAATTAGTAAAAAGAACAAAACGACAATGGTAAGACTGTTGTAAATATAGTGATGGTAAAATTGAGCTTACAATACAAAAAAGCTTTCAGCAAATTGAAATACGATGAATCAAAACAATTCACATATTCCATTTGCAATAAAATGCTAAGTATATAAAGCAGAAATCTACATCAACTGACACCACACACAGTGGACCAAACACAAAAGAACGCTGATGATGAAGGTTTAGTGGCCTTCGAAAACGGCTGGCTGTTCTGTTCAACTATGTGTTGTTAGTCAGAATATTTACAACAGACTTTGGTATTATTTGTTCATTAATAATTATCACATGTAATTTGGCTTAAAAAGCGATACGAACTTTAGCCCGTTCAAATCACAAATATAAAATTACTTTTATTTAAATTCACATTTATTTCTATTTAGCATCGAGCTTTCTTGTCAAACTATTCGATCAAACTGTCGTAATTATT
Source organism: Tachina grossa (assembly GCA_949987645.1). Taxonomy (NCBI): domain Eukaryota; kingdom Metazoa; phylum Arthropoda; class Insecta; order Diptera; family Tachinidae; genus Tachina; species Tachina grossa. The sequence goes on from OX465275.1 coordinate 37,855,622, forward strand.
TACTTTGTCCTAGTTTAGACGGGCGAACATTTGGAAGGAAAAAATCTGAAATTCTCTTTTGTTGTTTCCTTCGCGGTCACACAGACTAAAATGTTGCCGGCGGCATTCCCATATTATTGGATAAAAGCAAGCATATTTGTATATGTATGTACATATATAAAGCAAAGAATATGAAAACAAAGCGTGTCGCCGATTACCGAACACAAAAATAATTATCTCTTCCCACCCATAAATTGCTACCAAACTAAATGTTTCCCTTCCAAATGTTTTCGTGTTTAAACGCTATCTTTCGAGTTATTTTCGGGTTGCCAGATCTCTTGTCCTAGCTGTCAGTGCTAACAAGTATTTACCGGAGTGACAGAAAGGGAGAAAAAAAGCTTTATAAACCAAAGATTTAATTAAATTTTATCAATTACTTGAAATAGTGAAATGTGATATATGAAATCAAAACTAAAGTATATAAAGTTTCAGAGCTACTTTTCAACTTCCTATAAAATCGAATTTTTATTTGACATTCTTCTACATTATGCATTAACAACTTATTAAAAGATTAAAATTATATCTCTACGTAGTCGATCCTTGACTCCTGCCTCATGTTTCAAAGAATAGAAAGTGGAATGGATTTACTAAATCATCACATACTATTCTAATGTTACCCAAAGCAGCGATGCCAGCTTGGTACTTTTGGCACCACTTTTAGTGCTTTTTGAAGACTCGAAACTCCAAATTATGAGAGTTAGCGAAAAATATGAGAAAAGCACTGAGTAGTGTTTTTAAGAAATTTGTGTATTTCTTAAAATTACTTTAATAAGCACTTGCTGTATTTATTTTTTCAGTGTAAAGCATATCTTTTTCGCCTGATATAACTATTTCATTAAAGAGAACACTAGCTTGGAAAATATTAAAAACATTTTTAAACTTCACTTGCTTGGATCTTCACTTGTTTTCACGTTAGTGCTTTTGATGCTTTTTAGATCTCAAAATTACGCTTTCTAGTGCTTTTTGAGGGTTCCGTACACCAAAGGTGAAAAGGAACCCTATTGTTTTCGCTACGCTGCCCGTCTGTCCGTCTGTCCGTCACACGGTATTTTCTCAGGAACCGTAAGAGCTACGGACCTGAAATTTGGACAGAGTATGTAGAACCTTGGCCGCTACAACAACAAATACATGAGAATTAAAAATTAAAGGGTGTTCTAAAACGAGCAACGAAAAACGTTAAAATCCCATGTAATATACATACAATTGTATGAACATATGTATATTGAAACTTGAAATTTGTAAAATTAGTGTATTTTTATACAGACTACAACAATTAACACTAAAATTTAAAAAATTTAAATTAAAGGGTGGTCCATCAGTTAATGCAATTTTGACTATGTAATTTTGACAATTTGCTATATCTTGGAAACCGTAAGAAGCAAACACTTGAAATTTTCAAAAACGGTGGAACTAAAAAAACCAAAAATTATAAAATCGCCAAACCAAAAAAAAAAATGGCCAAAACAAAAAAATTGCCAAAATTAAAAAAAAAATCCAAAACTATATATTATATAGGATGAAGTTTGTATTAAATTACATATCTAGTGTTCGTGCGGAACACTTCGTGCGCGAGTCAGAGTCGCAATTTACTGAATTTATTATGCTTATTTTACACTAAACTCAAGTTTTTAGTGCCTTTATGTATTGCTGGTGAGCTTTCCGATCTTACAAATATTTTAAAAAAATCAAGTTAATTGATTTCTAGTTTAAAAAAACTGATTATGAATATCAATATTTAAAAACCGTTATTTAGCCTTAAAATGTTTTTTAACTAATATAAATTTTAAACCTCAATCAACTTTTTTTTATGAATATGGCTGTTATTATTTATTTATTATATGTGTACTTACTGCGTTATTCATAAAAAATAATTTTATTTTGTTAGAGGTTTATAACACAAATTTTGTATGACAAACTGTTTTGCAAACAAACGTCTCATATGTAAATCAAAAATAATTTTTATGAATAATGCATTTACAGGGATGTGTGTACATATTAAAAAAATAAAAAAATAAAGAATATATAACTACATATGCGATATATTTATTCATATATTTATATCTGTGTGGCAAAAAGGAAAAAGTGCTCAAGTCGAGACAAGCCAATTTTCAGTTAATGGTATCTGTGTAATCTTCATATACAAAAGAACTTCTGGACGAAATCTAATTTTTCAAAAAGTAACAGCTTATCTTTTTTCGACTTATGATCTCGTATGAAGTAGTGGCTTAATTTATTTTATATTTTGGCATATTTCAAATTTAGTGTGTTAGATATAGTGATGTTTTCATAAATAAAAAAGAAAATCAACACCGAAATTAAATTTTTAACTCTAAAAAAAAAAGTTCTGAAATTCGCCGTGAAAGTTAACAAAACTTCTTGCAGTATGACTTAAGCACTTTTTCCTTATAGCCACAGATATACATATGTAGCTCATGTAATATATGCATACATATATATATTACATATCTACATATTTATAAATTTTCTATGATATGTGCGATAAACTTCTTTACCTCGAGCACATTAAGAAAAACGTGCAAAATTTTAGACTGAGCCTTTGTATTGGAAAAAATTGCTAGGCCACATAGCTTATTATTAATAAAAACAGGATCCCCAAGATCGTAAGAGCTCTTAACCGGCAGTATAGCATCAAGTTTCTCTCCTGAATATAAAAGAGGTTCGAATCTTATAGCACTGTAGAAAAAACCTTTATTTACTACGAATACTTTCACATAAAGCTTTCCCACATCTTTGCCGTACGCGATCCGTTCACACAATTTTGCTGGTTCAAAGTACACATCGCTTTTAAAAGGAGTTCGTAATTTTAGCACAGCGACATCATACGTATGTAGTGTTTCGTTGAATTCAGGATGTCTGAATACTTTATAAATATCGTTTACTTGCTTACTAACTTTTACAGAGACCGCAAGTTCATTAGATGTATAATTTTTTTAGACAACTGGCTGCAACAACAACATCAGTGTGTGACACCATAGTTCCAGTGCACAGACCTAAATATTCGATAGTTTCAAGTACATAATCTTTTTTATACACACGTACCAGGGATGGGTGGTTTTCGGTGCCATTATCTGTCACCTGAATCCAAAATCCTTTTACTTGCGGCACTACTATAAAGCAGATTGCAAACAACCTTAAAACTTCGATTGACTTAGTCATTTTTTTTTACTTTTCTTCGCTACCGATAATTGTTTTAAAAATTGCGGAGGCTTATATAAGCCTTATATACCAAAAAAAAAAAAAAATAATAATGAGACGGAAAAGAGAACAGAGGTTTTGCCTAAAGTGCGCAGTTTCTATTATATGTAGATCATAAGGTTAGGGATTGCGATCGATATAAAGTCCCTTGTATTGGGGAATTTCAAGAATTTTAGGAATGTCTGTGTACTTTTACATCTTTTTGGCGCTTTAATATTAAGATATTAAAATTAAATTAAAAATAAAATATTAATGGTTTTCATGACATTTCTTTAAATTGCCATTTATTTGAGTGTACGATTGGGCAAATATGCGGGAGTTACAATAGGATCGCCCGGTGGTCTAAATTAGACCACAAGCATGTGTGTACTTGTGTGTTTGGTAGTACAAAAAAAAAAAAAAAAATAAAAAAAAAAAAAAAAAAAATAGAAAGTAACTTTTTTCCAAGCGTTGGCTGAAGTAGTTAGCACGTTGACTACAAAATCGAAGGTACTAGGTTCAATCCAACAGTAGTTAAATAACAACAGCACGCATTTTTCTGATGTGCATTAGCGCCGATTTGTGTCAGTTGTTGCAGGAAAGTTCAAGTGATGAAGGCATACTCACTGGTCACTGAACTATACCGACTTCAGCAGACACTAACCCTAATGTAAGATCAGATCGCCCTCCTTCGTTATGTAGCAGAATCATCGGCGAAGTAAAATAACCGATAAAATGGCTACTAACAAGAGCTTCAAAAAAAACGAAATTCATACGTCTTATTTAACACCAGAGGCGCTGCAAAACTGCATTATTAAAACGTGCAATAAGCAGAGCTGTAATATAATGAAGCTTTTCTCTGTCTCTGCCTTCACCGCCTGCTTGCCTTCTCTATCATTATCCCTTCCTTTCCTATGTAAGGTAACACCTGCCTGAGTGTTACTTCTCTTAAAAAAATTAAATCGCTTTTTTTCAAGAATTTTGAAAAAAAAACATTTATATTGTGCATATCTTCAGAAAAATACCTAAATAAATACCTTGTAAACATGTATTTATAATTCAACAATATTGGTGGACGATAAGATATAAGAATAACTTAATATATAAAATTTGTAATTGTATTTGTAACATTTTCATTTTGTATAAAATGAAAAATACATATTTTCCAATTGATAGAAATTTCATTTTGAGAAAAATCTGGCCCAATTGAAAATATTCACAATACGTATTATTTTGACAGTGCGCCGGGCCAAGTTCCGGCCAATGCACGCAGTGTGTATATTTACAGGAAGCCATTCGAGCTGTTTTTACCACCCTCATAACTTTGTTCCCCGGAAGCGCAAAATTATGAAATTTAAACCATAATTAGAATAAATTCATGTAACCACACATGCAAAGTTTTAAAGTTTTACAATGAAAGGTTTTGGAGATATGGAGGCGCAAAAAGTGCATATTTTAAGACATACTCACTGACTCACTGATCACTCATCAAATTGATGAAGCACTTCCGCTATAGCTAGAGAGCTAAAATTTGGTACAAGAGTAGATCTAGGTGAGCAATGAACCAGAAAAATCTGAAAACCTGAAAATTTTAACCAAGAGGGCGAGGCTACGCCCATAAAAATTAAAATCTTTGCTAGTGAGCTGAAATTTGCTACAGAGCTAGTTCTAGGTGAGCAATAAACTAAAAAAAATTAAAATCCGAAAATATTGGCCAGGAGGGTGGGGCTACGTCCATAAAGGCTAGAATTAAAAAAGCAAATCTAAGGCGCTTAATGGAAGCTATTTTATTGAAATTCGGCATACATAATGCGATAATGCAAGCCTAAAAATTTTTCATTAAAAAAGTGGGCGTTGACACGCCCATACAATTTCAACCTCATTTTCGTGTACTACGGCTCAGCATATTTAGATATACTATTTCTGTATGTATTATTATCCGTTTGCAACGAAACTTGACACAATAATAATAATAAACACTGGCCGAAAAAAATCTTAAGTTTGGAAAAGTGGGCATGGTTACACCCCATAAATATTAAAAATTAAAATTTGCGCTAAGGAGCTGAAATTTGATACACGAGTAGGTATAGGTGAGAAACCAACTAGAAAAATCCGAAAACCCGGAAATTTGAGTCAAAATTAAAAATTAAAAGTTGCGCTTATGAGCTGAAATTTGATACACAAGTAGGTGTAGGTGAGAGACCAAGTAGAAAAAATCTGAAAAACCAAAAAATTTTACTAGAATGGGCGGGACCACTCTACTATTGTTTGAACCTGAAAACTTACAGCCTTATTTGTAAAACTTATTAAGGCTTTTTAAGAAAAAGTTTTTATGAAAATTTTGCCTTAAAACCCCTTTATAAGGCCTTAAAAAGTTTTATAAATAAGGCTCGGTCTAGCATATTTTTAGAAGAAACTTAGCATGAATTATAAGCGCTGCTCACAGCAATATTGTGAGTTTAAAATAGTGGAAGGGGAAATGCTCATAAAATTATAAGGTATAGTTCGCGCTAGAGAGCTGAAATTTGATACACAAGCAAGTGTAGATGAGTAAGCCAATGGGAAAATCTTAAAACCGAGAAGTTTTATCCGCTAAAACTCTAATTCGCACTAGAGAGCTGAAATTTGCTACACAAATTGATCTAGATCAGAGATCGCTAAAAAAAATCTAAGAAACCAGAAGTTTCAATCAGGGATTGGGAACAAGCACAGTAAAGTTAAAATTAAGTTAAATTTTATTTAAACTTTTCATACACATTGCACTTATCCAAAGTAAAAATTTCCTGTTTTGAAAAGGGGCCGTGACTTCACCCATAAATCTTAGCTTTTTCTTTCATGTACTTCGGCTTAGCAGTTTTTAGTCTATTACTCATGTAATTCTCAATAGCTTTTTCTTACAAAACTTTACAACGAATCATAAGCACTAACAGATATAAAAGTCGGCGGGGCAAGGCCCATACAAATTTTACGTAATGATATAATGTAGAAAGCTGACATTTTGTAGACAAATCGTACTAAATGATTTACTCAATCGGAAAACCCAAATATTAAAGCACCACCTAACCTATTGAAACTTTGCATGCACATTGGGCATATCTTTTTGATTTATGTACTTGGGCTAAGCAGACTTTAATATGTAAATATATTGAGAAAATAGGCGGGATCACTTCCACTAAAATTGACGCGGTTTTTTCATATTTCTTTCCAGACGACTCTTAACAAATTACGCACACACTGGCCACCCGTTGTAATAACACAATAATTCATTTTTAAGGTGTACAATCCAACAATCATCATTATCTAAAAATCATATGACACCCTTACGATTACAAATGTATATAATGCATAGCATATGTCAGTGAAAGGTGTTGTGCCAAACAAGAACTTGGTAAAAATTTATATCTCACTGCTTTTGATGGAACTTGGCCTTTTTTAACATTTATGTTTTTGTGAGGATTTAATTTTACTTTAAGTTTCATTTATAATTTTACCCAAGAACTGGAATTTCCGCGCGAATGCGACTTAGTTTATTCCCCGTTTCTGGTGAAGTCAAAAAGACCCTACACTTACTCGTTTACGTCAATGTCTAAAATTTGTTTTTTCCTGCTTCTTTCAATTAAGATTTTTTATTTATTTAATTATAATATTTCATTTTTCATTATAAAATATAGGAATATTGCTCAACTTTTGTAGTATAATAAATAAAAAACAATTGACGCACAATGTTTCCATGTCTTATATTATTTATTGCTCGTAAGTGCGTCAATGAAATAGCCTTGTATACTCGTATCTATGGGCATTTTCTCAGTAAAGATACTTCACTGTCATATTATTTAGAACCATGCTATTCTATTTGTTGCTATCTTTTGGTAAATGTTCTAAACCAATATCCAAAAGAGAATATAAAAATCGGCAAATTCGAAAAAATCGCCAAAATGAAAAAAAAAATTCTAACACTAAAATAAATCGCCAAAAAAACGCAAAAAATTTTAAAAAAATCGCCAAAACGAGAAAATGTCGCCAAAACAAAAAAAAAATTTAAATAAACAAAAAATTGCAAAAATTAAAAAAAATCGCCAAAAATAAAAAAACGTCAAAATGAAAAAACCCCAAAAAACCGAAAAAATCGCCAAAACAAGAAAATAAAGTGTCTAAACTAAAAAAAAGCCAAAACTTAAAAAAAATTGCCAAAACCGAAAAAAACGCAAAAAACGACAAAACAAAAAAACCGAAAAGACCCCAACAACGAGGAAAAATTCCAAAACTATATATTATATAGGATGAAGTTTGTATTAAATTACATATCTAGTGTTCGTACGGAACCCTATGTGCGCGAGTCATAGTCGCACTTTACTGAATTTTTTTATTTATTTTTTTACATTTTAATAGAAATGTTATTCGTACTAAAATATAAAAAAAGTTTATTTAAACAAAAATTCAAAAAATTTGTGTTATCTAGTCACTTTTATATGGCAAAATCAAGTTTAAGTTTTCCAGCTCTGAAACCGCTGATTTTCAAGACCAATCTATCTTGGACCATTTCTCATACACCAGCCAGCCCAAGACCGAAATCTCTAGCTTATCTGGGAGCTTCGAAAAACCGATTTCACGTACTCCAGAGGGACGGACGGACAGACGGACATCGCTTATTCATCTTCCCTATTCATAAGGACCCAGAATATATATATATATATTATGGGTCGCATATAAATATTATAGAAATTACACACGGAATATCAAACCTATATATACCCTTTTTCATTTTTGGTAAAGGGTATAAAAATAATGAAAACTGCATAAAAATAGTAAATAATATATAAAATTGTGTAAATTATTTTTGCCATAGACAAAGATTACTCGTATGTTGTTAAATACAAAATATGTGTGACAAAACGATGGTTAAATATTAAAAAAATTTCTCAATCGAATACATAACAACCTCAAATGATATATGATGAATGTGAGGTTCTATATTTCTACTTATGTTGAAAGCTTACTTGCAAAAATTAGAAGGAATTTGAAGTGACCTACAGTTATAGAAGCATTATACAATATTCTCAAGGACTTGCAAACCTTAATATTTTGAACACTTCTATTCTCAACAATTTTTTTTTTCCTTTGAGATGAGTAAATTAAAATTTAACGATTACAAAAAATTTGTAAATCACTGTTTTAAAGCTCATAGTGCGAAATCATGGGAACTTTTCTTCGTCTAGCATCTTTAAATTGATTATAAGTATTTTGATTTATAAATGGACTGGTAACATATATTATTTTTTAGATATTTTATTCAAAATATAAGGCCTACACACTCTATTGAATACCTCTGGTTTTCATAAATATTTTAATGCGTCAACGTTGAAGATAGAAGAGTCTGATGATAAAAAAAATCTTACGCATGTTTTTCTAATAAGAACAAAAAGGAATAAAGAATAGACAAGAGAGTTTTTGCTAGTTTCACAAACTTATTAAATACTCCATAATACGAAAGAGAATGAAATTGGATTGAATGTGAAGTTGTTTTTACTCAAATTGTCATTTTTAAAAATTTTTCTAAAAGTATCTGATGATAAATGGTATTTACGCAAGTGTTTCTTATTAGACTAAAAGGGAATAGATAACAAACAAAAAAAAAATAATAATAATTGTTGCTAGTTTCATAAATTTAACAAATAGTCTATAAAACAAAAGAGTATGAAATTGTCTACAATTTGACGTTGATTTTTACTCACATTAAAATTCAAATTCAAATTAAAATTTTTTTGCTAAATAGCTAACTTTTAATTTAATTAAACTTTCTTAAGCAGACATGGATTTATATATCGCACATATACTTCAATAGTGGCATAACTCAAAAAATTAGTTTTTTGAGTTAATAATGCAGAAAGATGTGGCGTTTCGTATTTTATCTTGTGTAAAAATTTCATATAAATAGCTTGTACACAGAGAAAACAGATTCGTTGAGACAACCGAATTTGTTGCCAATTGAATTTTTGGCGGTTGCACCAACTATCATAGAATTCTGTTATAACGACTGCAATTTTCTTATGGTATCACTACATTTTAATTATAACTCTCAACCTAATAGCTGCAGCAACAGAAAAAATTGGTCGACAGTATGGAACAGTGATGCCAACTTTTGAGACTCAAAACGCGTAAAAATTTTTGAAAAAAGGGCTAGAAAGGGCTAAATTGAAAAAATATTCAAAAATTAAAAAAAAAATAGTAAAATTTTTCGAAAAAGCGCCAAAAGGGGCTATTATTAAAATGTTTCTGTTGAAAATAAAAACCAGAAATCAATTATTGGAAAGTAATTTATTAGAATATAAATAACTATCATGAGATCAACACATATTCGTACATAGCTTTAGAGCTTTAATATTGTACATATCTCATTTACATTTCATATTACATTTCACTAAGGTATGTACATACGTAGATTAAATAGTTAGTATATACATATGTACATATAAAAAAGAAATATATACACATATGTATGTTTATATAAGTAGATACATTTAAAATTGGGCGTTATTAAATAAAATTTCGATTTCTCGCTCTTCAAAAAACATACATTATCTGTTTTAGTCTGTACTGAATAACTTTCAAGGCATACAAAATTTGGAAGAAATAAAAGATAACTCTATATTATTCTTCTTTTTTAAATTGGTAAAGCAATATCGAATTTTTACTCATTTTCTTAAGCTAGATTAGAGGAAGAAAAAGTTCGCAAAAGTTTAAATGTAGCCATATCGAGCAAAAACTAAAAAGGGCTGAAAGATTATTGTAAAAAGTGCTAGGTTTGCGCGTTTTTTAGTTTGGGGCTAAAATGTTTTTTCGCGTTTTGACTGACTGAAAACGGGCTAAATCTAGCCCTAAAAGGGCTAAGTTGGCATCACTGGTATGGAATTTGAATTAAAAGTTATTCTTGCTACCGAAAATATGATAAATATAACTAAAGCAATATCATAATTGGTACCTGTGAAAGAAAAATTGGCCTTACGCAAATAAAAATACACAATTTAAGAAATTTATTATTTGACATATTGTCATAAGTTTATTTTAATTGAAATTTATTTCCTATTGGTGAAGCATGTCTATATACATTTCTTCAACCACACATTTTGAAGAGCCGCAAACCTGTTATCGTATGCACAGACTTTCAAAAACCATTTGATAATTCACAAATCATAATATCTTAGAAAGTCACAAAAGTTAATATTTTAATTTACTGCTATAAACTATGATAGTAAACTAACTCAACCTCTAGTTAGTTGCAGCAACTGATTGAAAGTTTTTATTTTAATTTCAATATAGAACGACAATTTTTTAGTTGCTAATATTAAAAGTTGGTAGTAAAATCCAATTCATAATATTTTATTCGGTTGGGTTAACCTAACCAATCAGTTAATTAGTCATGACTAGGGGAAAGGATTTTCATGCATTTAAAATCACGTTTTATGTACATAAAATATGCAGTAAAAGTATAAAACTATGTATTTAAAATTGATAAAATATGCATTTATCAACTCTTTTTTCAACATTTAATAACATTAAAAACTTAAAAAAATTACCTTCATTGCTTTCTTAACAAAAATTTTGTCATTAAAAACTTAAAAAACATAAAACCTCAGCTTCAATGTCTTTTTAATATATATTTTGTCAAATCATATGAAATACAAAATAAAGTTCAGTGGAACTTTTATTTACGTATGTACATGAATTAATTAATGTTTTTTTTTATTGTCAAAGATAAATATTTGACGATTTTTTCTGAAAAAAATTGTATGTAATAAAAATTAACACTTAATGCTGCTATTTCGTTTGTGGAATATTCAGTTTCTAAATTTTCGTTCTTAGATTTATAAACTTTTGATCAAATTTGTTGCATATATTGTAAGTCGATTTTTTTAACTATTTCCAATTTATTTTTATATGTTCATTTATTCTGCCTTTCAGAGCACTTTTTTACCGCATCTTCAGTTAACTCAACTTGAGGTGTTAAAGCAACGAAAGGCTCTAATTGGCCTATAGTATGAACAAGAAAGCAATACTATGTGTGCCCTAATATCAAGTAGACAGAAAGCTGCGGATACTATATTTCTATTGAAAAAAATTACACAAAAATTTTTGGGTTTTAAAGGGCTATTATCCCATGCTATTTTTTTTTTTTTAATTTTCAATGGTATTGGTATTCTTGAATTAAGCCAAGATACTGAACTTTTCAAATAAGTTGAAGGAGTCATACGGTGTTTTTCAATATCGAATAATTTGTCTCGTTTTCCTCTTTTTTGTTCTTACACAGTCGTAAAAACTGCAGCTTTTAAATAATTTACAACTAATAAAAAAAACTAAAATTAGATTTATAGCATGAAAAAACTAAAAAATGTATTAAAAATAACATTTACAATGAAATATATGCAAAAAATATGCACTAACAAATCGATGCCATTTTGTCACAAATTTGTTGATTCGCAAAGATATTTTATTTACGTTGATCTACGACCAACGACAGAAAACATGTATTTACATGAAAATCCTTTCCCTAGTCATGACAAAACCATACGCTCGGTTGATGCAATCAATTTCAGTATTGTCACAATCATATCTTTGTTACAATTATGCCCTTATGGCAATGAAAATGGATTGTTTTTTGGATTAACAGAAAATTGATAGTATGAACTGAAATATAGTTAATGCAAATGATATTTTATTGGACTAACCGTTTTCCAAGCAATCTTTTTTCTGGGTGTACCATCACGTCCTGAGAGAAGAATTTTTTTTCATTTCTCCATTGAGTTGTATGCAAATTGAAAACTTAAAACGCGTTTTCTGCAAAACTGGTTTTTTTGAGTTATGCCACTATTGAAGGAAATGTGCGATATATTTGCTAAAACTCTTTCTTTTTCGAAACAAAAAAGTTTATTAATTAACGTTAATTTTTAAAAGAATTTTTATTTTCAATTATAGTTGAAGTTTTTGCTTGCTGATGGAACTTATCAGTAGACTTCAACCCAAAAATTTTTTGAATTTAGCTAACAATACGTTATTGAGAATCACAATGTACAAACATAACAAACAAGTTTAAGAGCCACAAACAAAAATCTTTACAATTAGCTGCCACACTGGGCAACGATATAAAAGTATTGAATGGCAAAAAGAAAAGCAAAATATTTCTTTTCATATAAAACATACTGCAGTATATTTATTGGACATAAATCCCCTTATGCAAAAAAATATTTTACTTTAGCTTTAAAGCTCATATTAGTTGCCAAGCACTTTAAGGCTAACATAGCTTTGTTAAGAAATCATATGCAAAAGACAACTTTAATTATTTTGTTATCTAATAATGAATACTGGTAACACCACCGTGTTCAACAACCACTTCACAGCTTATGATGTACAAAATCGAATACAATTTCATTCGGGTATTCAAATAAATTTTTTTTTTATTAAATAAATTTTCATTATCTTGAAGTAAAGCAACCTAATTTAAAAAATATGAGCTTATGACATGGTAATAAAACAGATAAACACAACTATGAAATAAAAGTAAAAAAAAATCTGAAAAATTATCACAATTTGTTTTATTCGAATGAAACGAGTATTTGAATATCCAGCTTTTTTCGATTTGTTTTGATTGTATGTACATCACTAAAACATTTTTGTATAATTGTATTTATTTTAATATTTGTTTATGGATTTTGCTTTGTATTTCGAATCAGTTGGATAATTTGGTGATATTTCCCATTACATGACAGAAATAATAAATTTAAGATAAGAGCAGGCACTTCTAGCTTCATTTTCAGATGTAACATGAATCAGTATGTGCTATATTAATAAAAATATTTGAGGTACAAAACACACATTTTGGAAATATCAACTTAAAGTAGTCTTAACAAACGTGGGTGCCTACTTTAGAATTTTTATACAATAATTTTTTTAGAATACAACTTTACTTAACATTGCTTGGCAAAGCTTTATTAAGTTTTTTGCATAACACCCAAAGTCTTTATTTCACAGAAAAAAGAATAAAATGAACGCATTAAAAATGAATGAAAGTGTTTCATGATTTCTTGAGCATTTCTTTTTGAATGCATGCAGAATGTCATCGCAAATTTTTAAATAATGCTATAGTTGTGAACTCATTAAAAATGCATGCCTCGTTACTGGGTAATATATTGAAATAAATATCAAGCGAAAAAGGCATGCAAAAACGGAATTGAATGTTCACATTGACACATTTCCATAAAACAAGTTTTATCTCCAACAAATGACAAGTATTCCTTGATGACAAGGTTCTTATCCTGGTTGCGTCAATATTTTCTATTCGTCAGTATAAAAGAAATAGAGAAAACAGATGTGGTGTATTTCTGGTGGATTTTGCAACAACTTTTCAATGTACATAAGTTTGTATGTACGTAAGGTATAGAAATGTACCAGTAAATGTCTGGTTGGTATGTCTCCATGTTCCCATAAGAACTATGAATTCACTACCTAGTCAATTGTTTTAGTGTTTCTAGTAGATTTTCAATGACAAGCACATGCTAAATTAGTACTGGTGAAAAAGTCAAAAGCGGCTCAGTACATTTTCACCATCGACATTTCCTTCAGGGAATGATAAGCAAACACACATATTTATAACATAAAAGAGAGTAAAATGCATACTTGTACGAATGTACGTGTAAAAAAGAGCATAACAAAGTGCCCACGGGCGGCTTTTTGATAATCTCTGGTCTATATGGACATATGCTTGTATTGGTAAGAAAAAATGAGAGTAAAATAAAGTTACACTTGAGGAAAAGTTTTGTAGTTTAAAATACATAAATAAATAAAATAAAAATTTTAGTAAAAAATTTAATTATCCATTCACAGCTCTGTCTATTATAAAGTACTAGCGAACCCCCGCACACTTCGTAGTGCAAAAAAGAAAATAAAAAAAACACAAAAATAGCGACATCGTCCATTGTGGGCTCATTAAATCGTCTTACATGTTGCTCGGGAGGCGTTTTATCATCTCGAATCAAAATTGCATATTCATCAGATGGCATTTGATCGAGATCAGTTTGAAAAAGTCGTACTAATTCATTTTCAGCATGCAACATATTCTGCAAACGCTCGATAATATCTCTTCGCAAATTTGATGAAATATCACAACGACAATCGGCTTCCACATTTGAGTTACCCACAAAGTATATTTGCAAAAATTGATAGCTTTGATCAGGAAAGGGTAACAAAGAACCACGTCGATGTGAACTTGGCCTTGAATCTATTGAAGATTGAAATTTTCACAACAGCACGTTTCGCGGTCATCTAAATAAACATCAAAACAAACAAAAATACCTTGAACATTGGCATAAAAATGTCCCGAATAATGTTTGTCGCTCCAAATGAAGTCATTTGAAATCCGGAGTTATATGCTTGTATGTTTGCAAGAAAATGCTTTGAAATTGGTGTGCGACCAGTTATCAAATTATGCAAGGGCTCCGGTGGTGGATTCGAGTCTGGTAATTTAACTTGTTCGTTCGAACAACACATTCCAGATACCTCATGTTTAAACTTAAATGCCTTGCAATGACTGCAAAACAGTAGTCATTGGTCCAATTTAAACCTTGCCATGAGAAACGTAATCAAAGTGCATCATAATTGAATACAGCACGCTCCAAAGTATGTCGCACTTACGGACGTGGAGCTGGATTTCGCAGAGCCCTACCACGTGCCATGGTATTATTTACACGCTGCTCGTCACTTTGAGATGCTCTATATGCCGCAACATTTCTAGCATTAATTGATTGACGCCCCAAATTACTGCGCGTACGTACCACATTGTATTAAAAAATGTGGCTACACCAATTAAATATGAAGTAATTGAAATTTTATTTATTCGCGAAATTCAAAAATTGAGATACATACATATGTTAGTTGAATAATTCAAATATTAAGAATACAAATAGATCAGCTGATCAAATGTCAGTTAAATGTCAGTCATAGAATGCACTCAAAAGCTAGCGAGCTTGGAGAAAAAGTCCGTTACAGCATTACATGTATATATTAGCTGTTTGATTTAATGTTTGGAATATCCGTTAAGTTAACATATAAGAAAGCTCATTGCTGTGCATAATGTATTTAAATATTTAAGTTTTTAGTGGTGTGTTTATATGTAAATTATTTCATAGATCCCCGAAGTTGTGATTTACAATAGCTAAGTATATAAATGGTTTGACTAAAATTGAATTGTAATGAATTTAAAAACGAATTGTATTTAGTGAATGCAGTGTTCACTAAAATATAACTTATGAACCAATACACATACAGAGACTGTTTATACATAAAAACCTTGGTATTGACGTCACCTTTCATATAAACTTTGCAGAATCAAAATCGGTTCACGCATTCCAGAGAACATCAATTACTAACACAATGCAACTTATTTTTATATATATAGATTTTTAAACTATCTTCCCTTTAATTTTTAAATGTTTCATAGCATAAAATGCATTGCATTTTGCCAAAATAATTTTTTATCACAGAATATTTCTTCGCTTCTATAATTATTTTGTATATTAGGGCGAGTCGATTTAAAATTCGCTCAAATAACAAGGAAAATCGTATTCTAGGCATCAAAATAAGAATTTTTGCCGAAGGAACCATACCTCTAAAATGTATCTTGATGTCCCGACTTTTGATCCGAAGAGTCAAATTTTGAAAAATCTCACTTTGACCCGTTTAGAGTTCCTCAATCGAGTCAAAATGTGTGACCGACCCCCACTAATTTTGGAGGGCCGACCTACCTATGCCAGTGGCACACCCCCTGGAACCACTCCTGGGGGTTCCCCATACAAACATTTCACAAAATCACCATTTTTGACACTTTACGAGAAAAAATCAGCGAAATGGCTATGTGTTTTTATTTTTGGATTTTTGTTTCTCTTTAGAAATTTATTTAGTCAGAATGAAATGCAAAAATTAATTTTACTTAG
This sequence comes from Tachina grossa, assembly GCA_949987645.1. Taxonomy (NCBI): domain Eukaryota; kingdom Metazoa; phylum Arthropoda; class Insecta; order Diptera; family Tachinidae; genus Tachina; species Tachina grossa. Next base: position 37,871,836 of record OX465275.1, read on the forward strand.
TAATAGAAAAGAATATAAAAAAAATTATTGTCAAAATTTGACCCTTTGGATCAAAAGTCGAGACATCAAAAAAAAAAAATTTAGAGATATGGTTCCTTCGGCAAAGTTTCCTATTTTGATGCCTACAATACGATTTTCCTTGTAATTTGAGCGATTTTTTTGCCTCCATACAAATCGACTCGCCCTATTATATATATGGATATTTTTTTTGCCTTACAAATGTATTAAATTTGAACTTTAATTTCGTTCCGTGTGGTAAAAAAAACTAAGCAAAAAACACAAGCAAAAATTCATACATGCGTGTACAACTCCATTTGTCGCTTTCTCAGTGACAAATAAATGAAAGAGCATAAGCATGTGTGTGATTTTTTTGTCCACAATTGTGGTATGATGAAACCTAAAACATAAAGAGACCTCACCAAGTTGCCTAGAAATCAGATGGCACCCTGGCACAAATATCCAATTCTTTAAAACACAATAATTTTCTAAATAGTGGCTTATCGCGTATATTATATCAAATGCACTTACTTTCTGTTTATTTGATTAAGAACAACCGGTGTATATTGTATTAATGTATTTTGTAATTAAGAACAATAAAAGTATTCATGACAATAACAAGCACTCTCTCACCAAATAAATACCCATAGGTGCAAATGAAATGCGTGGTGGCACAGAAAAATGCCGTCTTACCAACTAAGGCATTATTCCCTGATTAAAAAAGCATCATTTTAATTAATAACAATACAAAAATATATTACATTATCAAAAAATTAACGATACATTTGAAAAATTAAATGAATATGTTACAAATTACATTAAAATTAGAACGCCCGACTTTGGCAAAGTTTCACAAACTACATATATTTTTCCTTATCCAAGCACTTTTTAATCGCCTTTAAAATGGGATATTTGCCGCTCTTACATTGATCATCAAAATCATCATAAGTAATGTCGAGTATGGCCACACCACCCAAAAACTGATCTATAACATAATCAGTCTTAATGACAGCATACTCTGGATTATCGAAGCCCATCCACATGCCACTATGGCTGCTGTTCGCTGGGCAAATAACATAAGAAGCATATTTATACTCAAAGTTTTGGATACATTCACTGGATTTTTGTTTTGAGCAAACTTCACCATATCCTAAAAGACCTTCTCTGCGCGATTGCCATCCAGGCGCGGCTGGTCCCTGCGTATCTGATACTACTGGATATGAGGAGCGGATAGTAGTGTTCCAGGTGCGAGCAAATGTAGGAATACCCAAGTTTAGTTTATAATTTACACCAAGTTCTTTCAAATATTTTACTTGAAAATCTATGTTATTGTGCGGCAAACGATTTTGATTATCTTTAAAATATATTGGCGCTGTATAGTCAGCTTCATGGGGATTACGTTCGGGAGTAAAAAAGTCGAATGCGAATAAATTTATATATAAGAATTTTTTATGTATCTTGGCAATATCAATGTACACTGAAAAGAAAAGAAAAATATTAAAAAAAAGGCCAAATAGAATAGATATTTTATAGTGATAATTCTAACTTAAGAAATTAGGATCGACTTTAAACACGTTTAGTTCTTTAGAATATTTACAGCAAATAGTTATAATAATGTTTTGTCGCTCTTATCATTTTCATAATTTTTTTTTTTTTTAAATTTGTAAATCTGTTTTTTAATTTGTTTTTTATCTTCACAGAAAAAAATATTCCTGCAATAAACAATTTTTTAAAACCAAAAATAAACTAAAAACGTATTTTTGTCAATTAAACTTTTTCTTAAAAATTAATTATTTTTGCAATAAACAACTGTAATTGAAAATAAAACCAAAAATCAATAAAAAAAATGTATTTGAGTCAATTAAAAGCCAAATTGGACTTATTTCTCAACTAATTGAAATATAAGGACATAATTGCACCACAATGCAGTTACTATTAACAAAGCCAAATCGACTTATTCCGGAATTAATTGAGAAATGAGGCCATTTTGGCTTATTACTTAAGACTTTATTGCAATGAACCGACGAAAATCGGTACATTGTGCCGATAGTGGGATCTAACATACTATTTGAATTTTTGACATTGACATCATTTTTAAGAGATTGTTAAAGTCAATGCTGTTTCAACAAAGCAATTTTCTATCAATAAAGCGGTTTAAAGAATGCTTAGCTTTAACAATCATTTATGAATATCGGCGTTAATAAAGTGTTATTAAAAAACAAAAGCTTTCATATGTTAAAATGATTTCTTCAAATAAATTTTTTCTACTTACATGATATATTGACATTTGGTAATACAGTTAAGCTCATCTCTAATCTTTCTTTTTCATACGTTTGGTGCAGATTGTTTACAAAATCCGTAAACTGGTTCCTAAGAGCTCCAGTCTGCTTGTCCACGTCGCTATTACTCTTAAAAATACTTACGATGAAATTACAGATTTTTTTAAATAAGGATAGAACTGCACGTGGCTTATTGCGTGGAAATCGAAATGCTAAATCCAAGCCATCAAAATTATATTTCTTGAGGATTTGAATGGAAGAATTTGTAAAGTTTTTATATAGTGGCAAACCACCCTCTAAGAAATTGGTGTACTGGGTATCACTTGGTGTATCGTGAACTCTATCACCACCCAAACTTAAATAAATTTTCAAATCATAGTATTTCTTTTTTAATTCAAGAACATGATCTAGATTTCTGCTTTTGTTAAGGGCGATATTGCCGGTATCAGGGTCTAGGTCAGCATATCCGGTAATAAGATGAGTGCATAAGCTTATGGGACTGCTATCACTTGTTATTTGAGAAATGGCATCTGAAAAATAAACAATTGAATTAAACTTCAAAAGAACTAATATAAATTTTTAAATGGAATGAACTGATTTTTTATTGATTAATGTGAAGTTCTTAAGAGGACCAAAAAAGTCAGTTAAGGCGCAAATCATTTATAAACATCACTTATTTAATATTTAACATAATGAATATTCGAAATATTGTCATACCTTTATGTTAATTGAAATTTCTTTGCTGGTGGTTAAGCATTGTCTATATATATTTCATTGGTGCTTTGCCAAATCATCAGTAGACTTTAATCACATATTTTCAACAGTCACAAACCTCTTATCTTATGCACAGACTTTCAGAAACCATTTGAGAATTCACAAATAATAATATTTTTGAAAATCACAAAAAACAAAACCCAGCAAATAATTTACATTCGATATGCAACTATTTTCTTTTTCTTCGCCTTCACACAATTACAAATCCACTGGATAACAATAAAAGTAATTGTAAGGCAAAAAGAAAAATAAAATCTAAATTAAGCATTTATGAAAATTATTATTCGACATATTGTCACAATAAAATACATTCATATCGAATGTAAATTATTTGCTGGGTTTTCTTAATGCTTACTTTTCTTTTGTGATTTTCGAAAATTTTATTATATGTGAATTCTCAAATGGTTTTTTAAAGTCTGTGCATAAGATAAGTGGTTTGTCTTTGTTCAAAATATGTGCTTGCAGTCCACTGATGATTTGGCAAAGTAGTAATGAAATTATATATGTGGTTTTCATTAATAATAGTGTATGTCCAAAAATCAAATTTCTTTTTTCTTCAGTAAAATCAGGAAAAGTTATTTTTCAATCTTATTTAAATCAGTCTTTCTGCAAAAAAAACGACTTCAATATAATGATCTGATAGAAGAAGATAAGAAGAGGTACATAAAATATAAAACTGAATTGTAATGGGCGTGCCTCCTGCCATTTTTTAAATATTTACAAGATTGTGTGTTTTTCAGAGATCAGGGTGCGTGTTAAGTCGTGTAAAAATCGGTAAAGTAGAACCACTTAAATAAAATATTAAATTTTAATGGGCCGCCCATTTTTTTAAATGGAGGATTGTGTCTATTTTAGAGAGCAAGGTGTGTAACAAGTTTCGTAAAAATCAAATTGTGTAATTACAAGAAACAAAGGTGTGTTAGTAGAAGAAAAAAAAATCGTGGGCGTGTTTCAGCCTACTGTTTTTTTATAATGAGACCAATGATAAGCTATACCCTCTTAAACAAAAAAGAATTTTTACAACCGGTCTAAAATGTACATATTTATGATAAAACACCGCTAAAAAAATAGAGACGAATTGTTAACCTTCTCCTTTATTTTGAATTCGGTTAAGAAAGGTAGAAGTTGTGTTGTTGTTTTAGAAATATATTATGTAAACGCGTCCATATTTTTCAATAATTTCCTAGTACTTTAAATTTAAAATATAAGAATTTGATTTTATTAATTAAAACTTCAGATATGTAGACAATGATTAACCACCATAATATAAATTTTAATTAAAATTAGTTATTTAATATGAACTTTTTAGTGAAATGGAATACGAGAATTTGTGTTTTTTTTTATTGCATCAGCAATTTTTGTCAATATGACACTTCCTCCTGCTTTTATGTTCATTTATATACAGCCTACAATAGTTGCATTCATTTACTTTCCTAGCCGAAACTTACAATGAGAGACTAAGATAAAAATTTACTAAATTACTTTCCCAGTTACGAAAATTTAAACAAAATTTATATTTAAAAAAATTTTTTTTTTGTAAAATTCCCGAAACTTTTGTAGATTTAAGAATAATTTTATACTGCAAAAAAAAATTATAAGAAAACAAAATTTTTTTATTTCACGAAATTTCTAATTTTATAAAAAAAGTTTTATTTTCTCCTAAATTCAATAAAATAAACGAATAATGTGGTACTATTTATATACGAAAATTGTTGTACAATATAATTTTTGTAACTTAACGAAATTCGTAAAATTACGAAATCTGTTCTCCTGCACAAGCTACAAATATTTTCATAAAATTTACAAAATTTTCGTTTATTGTACCAAAAATTAAATTACGAAAAAATGTTTCGTATTTTTAAGCATGGAATATTTTGAGTGTAGCAAAAAGTTACAAACAAATTTTATACATATCTGAAACATGAATGAAAATCACGATACAATTGTACTTTGTCTAAAGTATTTTGGATATACTTGTTTGTTAATATTTTATAAAACTTTTTTTAAAACTCAACATTTAATAGAAAATACTTTACATAATTTCATGTATTATTTACTATTTTTATGAAGTTTTCATTGTTTTTTAATTCTTTTCATTTTCCATCTCTGATCAGATATTATAAACAAACAAAATTCTTTCACCATAAAATGGTATTTATGTGGCTTAATGAAAGAAAAAACTATAAATTAAGAAAATATGATTTTTTGTTAAATATGTATAGAGATTTTTGTAACAAAATAATTAAATTTTCGAGTTTTTTTTTTCAGATAAATAATAATAATAAATAATAAAAATATATAATAAATAATCAAATAATTTATTTGTAAATAAGACACAAAACAGCTGTTTGTACAATTCTTGCTAGTAAAAATTTTACCAGTAATAATTTGTATGAATTTTCTTGGTCTATAAATTTTTGACTCTCTTTTGACGATCTCTCATTGATATAATGAACACTCTAAAGTAACACTTGTTAAAAATTCGTAACAATTTCTTAGTAAATGAATACACCTAATGCTTACTTTACTTAGGTATTACTACATTTATAGTACGGCTTATTTGCAAATAAAACTCTTAATTATTGCCATGTTATTGTTTTTACAGTGACTCACTAATTTCAGAAATCTATTCCCTATTAAACCACTATTTTCAAAAAGAAAATAATGACAATAAAAAGAAATTATTATTTATTATTTTATACATTTACACAATTGTTTTGTAAACATAAGTTACATTTCTATAGAAGTGCTACCAAGTTTTAATACATTTACAATGCCGTATAAACAGTGAGTTATTTATATGCAAATAGTGCGCGTATAAACGTAGTATATGTTTAATTATTCTTGTTTTTCGTTTTGATCATCATATTACTATTTTTTATGTTTTATTTATATGAAATTTTAATGCTGTATTAGACTTACTTATTAGACTCCCCGAATCGTAGTAGCATACAACTTTTTTCGATGCCCACACAATTTCCACGAAAAACAGAAAAATTGCCAATAAGTTTATATAAGATTTTTTCATATTTTATTTAATTCTTTGGTATCTACCCTGCAGTGTGACAATTGAAACTGAGCGAACAGTACTCGAAGGTTTGGATTTTGTCTAAAAACTATTCCACTTTGAGATCAATTTAGCCAAATTCTTATCTATGCCGGTCATATCTATGTTTACGACTTTCAACACAAGCCTAAGATACATATATATATATAAATATATAATTATGTATGTATGTATGCATGTGCTTATGTGTGTACGTATGTATGTATATAATTATAACAGTAAATGAGAAATAACTCATACCCTCGCAACTTCGCCTACATTTTATCCAACAAAGCAGCAGCTGTTGTGAGAGAAGTTTTACTCGTACTTCTGAAATTATAATATGTTGGAAAAATTACTTACATATGTTATATATAACTTCTTACATTATTTTATTGTAAATAAAAGACTGTTTGCCCGTCTACCGCAAAGCAAAATACCAGCGTATGTGTTTATACCCGATATGTAAGGGTGTTTTTTATTGAGGTATAGAACTTTAAGTTGGCATCACTTTTTTACCTGGCGGCCATTTTGTCAGCTGTCAAGTGATTAATATTTAGTTTGGTTTGCCATTTCATCATGAACAGGTTGACAAAAGAACAACGCTTGCAAATCGTGCAAATTTATTTCGAAAATAATGGTTCAGTTCGCGAAGTTTACCGCAAGCTCCGTCCATTTTATGGTCGACATAATCGTCCATCAGAGCAATTAATTCGGTTAACCATGGATCGTTTTCGCACTACGTTTACTCTATGTGATAATACGCATCCGCAGAGACGTCGAACAGTGCGCACCGAAGAAACAATTGCCGCTGTAGAGCAAAGTGTTGAAGAGGACCCGAATGAATCGATTCGCCACCGTGCACAGCAATTGGAGCCGACTAACCGACTATTTTGTTCCCGAATTGGATGACATGAATGTGGATGAGTTGTGGTTCCAACAAGACGGCGCTACATGCCACACAGCGCACGTCACAATCGATTTATTGAAGGAAACATTCGATGAGCGCATAATTTCGCGGAATGGACTTGTCAATTGGCCACCAAGATCGTGTGATTTGACACCATTGGATTATTTTCTTTGGGGATATGTGAAGTCGCTCGTCTACGCCAACAAACCAGAAACGTTAGGGGACTTGGAAGCCAACATTCGTGGCGTTATTGCCAACATACGGCCCCATATGCTCGAAAAAGTGGTTGAAAATTGGACCTGTAGAATTGGCTTTATTCGAGCCAGGCGCGGCGGCCACATGCCCGAAATCATATTTAAACATTAATGGCATAAAATTATCCTTCCAATAAAGCCAAATTGATGGACATTAAAACGATTTTCTTGTGTTTTATTTTAATTCAAAGTTCTATACCCCTGAAAAAACACCGTATATATATTATACTCCTCCAAAAGACTACTTAAAAGAACTTTTAAGACATGAGGGAGTTTTCAAATGCTTTAATACAGCGAAATCTTCTAACAAAAGCGCTAAACAACACTGTTGGCAAGACATTTGTTTTAGATATTGCAGGTATAGAAGTAAAGAAGAAAATACTTCGTGACGGAAGAATTTGCGATGCTTGGGTGTGTTCGTAAATGCATCACTAGTCTGCATCATACGTGCAAACTTTTATTTAAAATGCAATATAAGTTCGCTGATAATCTGTTTTAGTATTAATCACGTTTGTATACCATATTTAACATTTGCTTCTTCATACGTATGGGCGCGTATAAAAACGTCATGCAAGCATTGACATTATTTGTGTGCGCTTGCTTTAAAAACCCACCCTTAAACACAAACATACTAGCTTACCATCTACATCTTACACGCACACACACACACACACACGCTCAAAACTAAATTTTTTCTTGTAAATTTTTCTCATCCAAATTCAAAACGCATTAATTGGCTATAATTGATAAAAGAAAAATCATCAAAATCAAATTGTTTTAATTTCTTGCAGACGAGTTTTTGTAAGATTTATTTTTGAAACTACTCTTTCAACAAACTAATTTTCCTGAATTAAAAAATAGCCATACAAATCGCCAACAAATTTATTCATCGCCAGAAAAACCGCCACGTCGTCAAACCAAAAACAAGTGGAAAAATCGCCACGTTTGACGAAAAATCGCCATATCTGACAGCTGTGGTTTAGTATAATAGATACATGCCAAACAAAACGTATTTACATTTCAAAACTCTTTACGCAGGTCTCTAATATGTATGTAAGGAAGTACATACGATTATATATTGTTTTACATATAAAAGATTTTTAAAATTCTTATAAAAATATAAAAAATTAAATAAATTCCGATTTGTTTTGGTTGTCTACATTAAATTGAGTACAAAGCCCTCTAAACGACATAAAATAAAATTTTAGAAATTTTCAATATTTTGGTGGGGGCAGTAGAATTTCAACGAAAAATTTAATATGCATAAGGTGATCTTTTTTGTACTGTACTTTTTAATATATCGCTTCTTCAGGGATATACATTAATAATTGTAATAATGGGCCTTATTACGAGTGTCGTATTATGACTTCGACTACGACGATTTTGTACTAGACTAAAGAACATTGCAACATTTCTTCTTTAATCTAGTACATAATCGTTGTAGTCGTAGTGGAAATACGATACTCGTAATAAGGTCCAATATATATCTCTGAAAGAGCTATCCAAGTAACAGCAACAAAATATTGCCTAATAATAAAATAATTTATAATTTTTATTAAAAAAATAGAAAAGATCTTCAGCTCTATAAGAAGAAAGGAAAGAAAGTCATTTAAATACAACTTTCCAAGATATTAAAATACGAGGTTTGTTTCAAGATTTTGGATGGTAAGATATTAAAATGGGCAATCAAAAATAAAAATTGGATTGGATTGAATTGTAGTGGATTGGATACGATATGGTGTGTATAAATTTAGATGGATAATTAATAGATAAGGCTCTTGAAAAGTATGCTCTAATTATGTTCTTGAACGTAACGTAAGCTTTTTAGCTGCTTAAATAGTTAACTTTACAAAGATCACAGTTAAATTACCAAAAAAAAAAATGGTTAAATTCACCTTTACATTTTTGGGCTCACATTATTTTGCATTTTTGTACGTGATAAAAAATTTTTGTATTCAACTTTTCTTAATTCCCGCACATTGATTGATAAAACAAATTTCGTTGATTAAATGATATTGGTGGGATATTCCTATGTATTTTATTACTGAAGTATGCAACATTATTTAATTAACATTCATTCATGCATTCGTTCAAGTTTTATTCTTGATGATCGAATTCTTTCATAAACTTATTAAGCAAAAAAACTACATTCAATTATACTTAAGGTGTCTTAAAAACAATTTAATTAAGATAACAAAACTTCTTGAATTAAACAATAGAAATACCTATAGTGTTTCTTAGAATTTATTTAACTAAATAGTTTTTTTCTTGCCAACAATTAAAATATCTAGCGAGAGAGAGCACATAGTTTAAAAGATATGAAAAACAAACAAAAATAAAAAAACAATATCTTAAAAACGTTCATATATAAGTAAAGCTAATAATATTATTTTACTAAGAGTCTATAAAATAATTACTATGTTATGAAAAATATAATAAACATAAATATAGAGAAAATGTCTATAACTAATAAAAAAGACTAATATTACGTTTCTGGGAGCAAAATTTTTTCGAGAGTAAATTACACAGCGCAACGGCTTTTTAAATTGTATTAGAATTTATTAACACTCAAAAAGAGACATATATACTATTATTAAGAAAAAAAAGTTTTTAAATTTAAGTAAAAAATTTAAGTAAATTTTTACAAAAATTTAATAAAAATTTAGTAAATAACAAAAATTAAAAATTTTAAAACCCACCGACTTTTTTCAGAAAAGATGTTATATCTTCTAAACGAATGGACCGATTTTCTTCAAACATAGCTAAGAATCCTCTCGATCCAGCCATCTTTCAAACAGAAAAAAACTAAATGAAAATCGGTCCAGCCGTTTGGCCTGTACGTGGACACGGACAGACACACAGATACACAGACACACACTACAAACTTATAACACCCCTTTTTTTAGTCGGGGGTTAAAAATAAAAAGTTCATATCCTTAAAAATAGTTCATAAAAATACATACACACAAAAATTATCACATTCAAGCACAAGTTCACTGGATTAAAGGAAATCTTTACCAAAAATTTTAAAATGGTTTAAAAGTTAAGCGAAATTTTACCCCAAGAACTAGTCAATCTCGTTTTAAATCAAAAAATTAATTTTAGTTGATTGATTAGTTCATCAAATTTGACTTACTTGAAAGATATAAAAAGGTATTTTAGAAAAATATTTACCAGTTTGAAGTATTTTTTCTATAAATTATAGAATGTATGTGTACATATCTTTTATTTGCATTAAAAAAATCTAAGTAAATTTTTCATTCTTCCGAAAAATATTTGAACTTAAAATTTTTTGTTTTTTTTTTAAATAAAATAAAATTTTAAAACTAAAAAATTTCAATGCTTATTCAGGCTGTCCTGTTAGGCAATTGGTGAGAGTGCATGCTTATCAGTCAGAAGGTTGCTGGTTCAATTCTTGTCTCCTCTCAAGGAATTAATATGTATGTATGTATGGTGAATTAATTACGAATATAATATGAAGATATACATAATAAAAAACATACCATCTGGTATAGAATTTAATTATAAATAAATATAAGTACCAGAATTAAAGACATAAAGAAATTTTAATCAGAAATAATTTCTTATTCGGGCTTAAGTTCAGTAATTTCAATTCTTATTGAATAAAATATTTTTAATAATTAATGTGAGTTTCAAAAAAAAGAGAAGAAAAATTAAACTAGAGTTTTTAGCTGGGAAAAATGTACTAAATTTGAGATCAAAAATTAAATTTTTTTTTTGCAAAGTTCCGAATTTTATGGGAAAATTTTACTTAATTTTAGAAAAATTTTACTTAAATATAAAAATGTAATTACTATAAACTAAAGGGTCCGCCATCTAACGTTTTTTTTTCAACTAGTGCTTATTTCGTGAATGGTAACACTTAGCTCATGTCTGATTTGACAGATAATTAGTTTTATCCTTCCGCTGAACGAGGCAACTGACCATCCAATGCGTTTTCGCTTCGCTAAGTGGGCCTGCGATCGACTTACAGAAGATGCCGATTTTGCAAAAAAAAAAAAATCAGCTTTTCAGATGAAGCTTATTTTGATCTTGGCGGGTATGTAAACAAGCAAAATTGTCGCATTTGGGGCACAGAAAACCCGCACGTATACATTGAAAAGCCGACGCACCCAAAACGAGCCACTGTTTGGTGCGGAGGCATAATTGGGCCATTGAGCAAGGAGTGGCCGTTACAGTGAATGGCGATCGTTATCGGGCCATGTTGAACGAATTTTTGGCAAAATTTGGTTTCAACAGGACAGCGCTACGTGCCACAACGCCGAAGCTTCAGTAGTTTTTTTTTATAGCATTTAAAAAAAAAAGTTATCTGGCCGACCCTTTAGTTCACAAATGAACTAAAAATTCAGTAAATATTTTACTGGTTTCAAGTAAAAAACAGCTTTGGCGGCATACGACAACTTTTTTTACTCAAATTTAGAAAATTTTCCAAAGTTTTAGTTAGTTTTTTTTTGAGTGAACTTACAAACCAAATGCAATAAAAGTATACACCTAGTTTTCCTTATACTTAAAATGTTTCAAGAATAGTAATATGAAATATTCTTAAGTCCCCAACCCCAAGTCCTTTAAAACACAAAATTTTCAACAAAAAAAAAATAATAATATGTAATTACAAAAATCACAGTAAAGTTACTAAAATAATTGGTTAAATTTACTAATATTTTTTTTTGTTACACTTGATTCAATTACCTAGACATGTAAAGGTACTGTCACACTTGTCAAACATTAGCTCAAAAAAAGCGTAACCAACAAATACTAATGAAAAAAATCTTTTGATCCAGGCACTTCACAGGAAAAAAATATCATCGAAATGCAACCAACAAAACAAATTGTTAATATTAAATTTAAAAATTACAATCATCATTGTTGATATAACAAATCAAAATTTTTGTAGTCAATTAAATTACTCAAAAAAATTATTTATTAAATTATATTATAACGAAATGCGCACAAGTGGAAGAAACAAGAAATCATGTTTTGTGTGTATTCATTATTTGTGTATCTAATAAAGTGTTGCTTTTTAGTTGAGAGGTAAGTGAGTTGGTTTATCAGTCCTGAGGTTGCCGGTTCAACTCCGCCCAAAGAAATTTAGTGTTTTTCGCAGATAAGCAAAAATCGTTTCGAGGATTGTGATTGTGTATGAAAAACTTGTTAATATAAGAAATATGATTCGGAAACTCAACAATTCACATTCTTAATATAACAATAACATTAATTGAAATAGCTTTGAAATCTAGCAAAAATAAATGTTGAATAAATAAATAAATTTCAACAAACTATTTGTTGATATATTTAATTCAAAATATTTTTAAGATTTTCCTTTAACTTACAATTTCGTTAATTGTATTTACAAAAATCGTTGTAGGTTCAAAATCAATTAATTATTTAATTGATATAACAAAAAAATTAATTGTATTTACAAATCATTTTTTTCTATGTTGTTTATCATATTAAACAGTTTCAAACACAACTAATGGACAGTGTCATAGAATCCAACAATATTGGTTAATGTTTAAGTTGAATTGAAAGATTTTTCATTAGTATTTAGAGGTTACGCTTTTTGGGCAAATGTTTGACAAGTGTGACCCTACCTTAAGTGTTAAGATTCTATGAAAGTGATACGGATCTCAAAAAAATTGGGGGAATCAAATAGTAGTGTTAAGTGTCATAGTGCCATAATGTTTTGAAATAATTTTTTTGGAAAAAAAAATCCAGCTGATAGTTGCTTTTTTGTTAGGTTTGCTTTGAAGTTTTTTATGAATCAACTTACACTAGAGCAACGCATGGAAATTGTTGAAATTTTTAATCAAAATAATTGTTATATTCGTCAAACTCATCATGCACTTCTTCACATTATATGGCGTACATAATCAATGAAGCCCATTTCTGGTTGACTGGGTACATAAATAAGCAGTATTGTCGAATTTGGAGTGAAGAGAATCCACAAGCTTTTGTCGAAACAGCATTACATCCACAGAAAATTACTGTTTGGTGCGCTTCATGGGATAGCGGAGTCATTGGCCTATATCGTGCCATAACAGCCAAAATAGCTTAAGCGACATAATTTTCGAACCTCAATTTTAGACCAAAATCGATTATTTGCGCTCGTAAATAGTCGATTTTCGTAAAAAAAAACCATGTCCAAAATATGTGTCGCTTAAGCTATTTTAGCAGTTATGGCTCGATATGTCTTCAAAAACGATGATGGTCAGAATGTGAAAAGTTGTTAAAAAGTGGTGTTCAAGATTGCGCCTTCTATTCGCTAGCCGTGGCGGCCACATGACAGAAATCATACTTAAACATTAATTTCATAAAATTTTCTTTACAATAAAGCCCCTTTCATTGATATTAAAAATATATTTCCTTGTTTTATTACGATTTAGACTTGTGTCACTCTATAAAAAATTACCCTTTGTTAAAATAATTTGAGACATTATGACACTATAATACTTAAAACTACCGTTTGAATCCCTTAAATGTATTGGCATAAATTTAGGATTTCGTTATAAAAAACTGAGATATACGATGAATATGAAGCATTTTCAAGGTCGCAGCTCTGAAAAAATTGGGAGCGATATTTAAGACGTTGAGTTCTTTAGAAAGATTATAAGCCAGGTAGATTCATGTGGATCTATCCTTGAACTACGCACAGCAACAACTTCTGGGGTATGCACTATATGACTTCTTTGAGGATGCTTGCTGTCATGCAGAGTAAAAGTTGGGGCATAAACATTTTATATAAAAAATAATTTATTTTTCAAATTAATATATTTTTGCAATTATAATAATTACTTGTTACCAAATGAGAGTAGCAAAAATTAAAAAAAAAATGAGATTCGACGCAAGAAATAGCGCAATAAATAATAATTAAAGGCTTTTCAGAAAAAACCACATGCTGCAACTTTTATATTTACATGTTAATATAGAATGAAACAATATAATGTGAGACATTAATAAATATTTTAACTTTTTTTCTCGATGTTTGTTTTATTTTTTATTTTTTATTTTTTTGGTGCAGGCAGAGTTTCTCAAAATTGTAATTATAATTGCTTGAAGGCAAAGAAAGTTTTACATAGATAAAAATTGTTGCATGGAAGAGTATAATAAGAGCTGCATAAAAAATTATGCTGGTGGCAAGAAAGGTCACTGCAAGTTTAAGACACAGCGAGGAAACAAATTGGGCAGAAAGAGGAGAACCGCATGGTGGCATCATTTTATCCCTACTCTAGGTTCTCGCTTTTAATACAATCTTCTTCAAGTTGGAAAGCAAGTGATAAAAGCATAAAAGTTCTGGAATGTGCTATTAGGGTGTTTTTCCTATATGGCGATTTTTTCGCTCTTGGATAATTTTTTAATTTTCATGCGTGATTTTTTACTTTTGATGCTTTTTTGTATTTCAGAGATTTATTTTATTTGTGGTGACATTTCCCATTTTGCAATTTTGGCGATTTCTTCATTTTGCTTTTTCCGTTTTGCGGATTTTTTTTTAATTTTATAAATTTTTGTAGTTTTCGGTTTTTGGCGATTTGTGTCGGTTGTTTTTTTAGTTTAAGGGATTTTTTTACTTTTCGCGATTGTTTTCAGTCTGGGTTTTTGTGCGACTTTTTTACTTTTGGTGATTCCTTTGTATTTAAGTGACTTTTTTATTTGTGGTAATATTTTTTCATTTTGCGATTTTGGCGATTTCTTCATTTTGCAGTTTTACATATTCTGTAAAAATTTCAGGCCAAAAACAATAGCAAACATAGGGTTTCTTTTTACCTTTCGTGTACGAAATCCTAAAAAAAAACTTTATGCCTGGCTAAGGAGAAAATTCTTAAGCTTGATAAGAAAATACCTGCTGTATAGAAAATCTTTAATTTGTTAAGCCATACATAACCCAAGAATAAAACCTCTCAGTCAAAAAGTTTTTAAGTGATAAGTAGGGAAAGGATTTTCATGTAAATACATGTTTTCTGTCGTTGGTCGTAGATCAACATAAATAACATATCTTTGCGAATCAACAAATTTGTGACAAAACGACATCGATTTGTTAATGCATATTTTACAATAAATACATATTTTGCGATAAATGTATATTTTTAATACTTTTTTTTAGTTTTTTCATGTTTAAAATTTTTTAAACGCACTAATAATCCCAAATTAATATTTTACTTTTTTTTTATTAAAAATACATTGAAATTGATTATTGAGGAGTTAAGCTGGATCCTTAGCGCATTTCACTGTTGCTAATGCAGATCATCAGGGAACCTTTACCCAAAGTTTCTTAGAACAACTAGAGTTATTATGTTATAAACTTTCATTTAAACAATTGAGAAGCTCAACAACAAATAACAAAGTTGAAACAAGAACTCAATAATCATGTTTTTTTATTTTCTTAATTTACCATTAATTTAGGATTATTAGTGCGTTTAAAAAATTTTAAACTTAAATTTTAACAATTCCCATAAAAAACACTATTTATTGAATTGACTGCACCTGGTCAAAAAAATACTTGTGTGGCAACAATCTATACTTAAATAGCTGTTGTTGTTATTTACATTTATTTTCTTTTTACATACATACTGTTACAAATACAATTTGAAGCTGAAAAAAAGTCAGCCAATGTATTAATTGTAAAGTAAGAAAATAAAAAAACATGTTGATTATTCATTATTACATTCTATGATTCATTATTACATAGAATTTTTTCAGAAAAAATCTTCAAAGATTTATCTTTGACAATTAAAAAAACATTTATTCATTTATGTACGTAAATAAAAGTTCGACTGAACCTTATTTTGTATTCCACATGATTTGCCAAATATTTATTAAGAAGGCATTGAAACTAAGCTTTTTATGTTTTTTAAGTTTTTAATGAAAGCAATGAAGGTGATTTTTTAAAGTTTTTAATGTTATTAAATGTTGAAAAAAAATTGATAAATACATATTTTATTAGTTTGAAATTTATTTGCTAGTGGTTCAGCGTTGTCTATATATTTCATTGTTGCTGTAACAAATCATCAGTAGACTTCAACCACACATTTTGAATAGTCACAAACCTCTTATCTTATGCACAGACTTTCAAGAACTATTTGAGAATTCACAAATAATAATATTTTTGAAAATCACAAAAGAAAAATAAGCGTAGTAGGCTTAGAAACTAATACAAAAACCCAGCAAATAATTTATATTCGATATGAATCTATTTTATTTTTCTACACCTTTAGACAATTAGAAATCCATCGGATAATAATAAAAGTAATTATAAGGCAAAATGAAAAATAATATTTAAATTTAACATTTAAGAAATTTATTATTCGACATGTTGTCAGAAGTTTATTTTAATTTGAAATTTATTTGCAAGTGGTTCAGCGTTGTCTATATATTTGGTTGGTGTCTTTTCCAAATCATTAGTAGAGTTCAACAATATATTTTGTTAAAGTTTCTAAGCCTACTACGCTTATTTTTCGTTTGTGATTTTCAAAAATACTATTATTTGTGAATTCTCAAATAGTTCTTGAAAGTCTGTGCATAAGATAAGAGGTTTGTGACTATTCAAAATGTGTGGTTGAAGTCTACTGATGATTTGTTACAGCAACAATGAAATATATATGTAGACAACGCTGAACCACTAGCAAATAAATTTCAAATTAAAATAAACTTCTGACAATATGTCGAATAATAAATTTCTTACATATTTTATTAGTTTTAAATACATATTTTTATATTTTTACTGTATATTTTATGTACATAAAACGTGATTTTAAATTCATGAAAATCCTTTCCCTAGTCATAAGTCATGATTTATTCTATACTTTATCTCCTGATTATTTTCCTGTTTATTTTCCCGTTTCCTAGACATGAAGTAGACTCGCCTTACAATGTTTGGAACCTCTGCTTAATATCACATTAAAAAAATTATTGAAAAAAGTGTGAAAACATATTTGCGTATGAATATAATTTAAAATCATAAATATTTTAATATTACAGCACTAGCAGCCAGAGAAAAAAAAAGGCAAAACGTTAAAAACCTTTTAACTGAGAGCAATTTTTTTTGATAAACAATTGTTTTTAAATTGCATTAAAAAATATGTACAAAGGAATAAAAATTAACAGAAAATGAATTATAATTACAGCAAATGACTAAAAAAATATTAATAACAAAAATAATAATGCAATAATTTTATTATGTAAAACAAAAAAGAAAAGTAATTTAGTATTATGTCAGAGAACCACTAAAATTAAATATTTACCTCCATATTCAAAAAAAAATATTAACGTGTACTTGAACTGTTCGTTCATGTTCGGATTTCGAACTCGGTTGTTTTTTTTTGGGTAAAGGTTCCGATAGTTTCGAGTTCGTCGAATTTCTTTGATGTTCCTCTTCCAGTATTGTAGTCTAGAGTTGTGCTTATCAGCTCTTTTTAGTGACCGCTCTTTTCAGCTCAGCTCAGCTTCCTTTACTGAAGTATTACATTCAGTTAGCTCAGTTCATTTGTAGTGAAGCATTTTTTTGAACGAAAATAAATTCCTAACCAGTTGACCAAGACTTTCTTTATTGATATGGATTTCGAATATATCTCGAATATTTATCGTGTAAAACTCTCGAGAGTGATACTCAAAAATGAATCGAAAAAGGTTCACCTGTCGCTCAGTTTTGTTCCCAAAAATATTCGATTTCTAAGTTTCGCTAGCAATATCAAAAGAATTAATTTCGATATGGCAAAAACGCAGCAGAAAAATTAAAAAAGTAATTTCATTTTGTAGTTTATTTTAACTTACTTATTTTATATGTGTTTATATTGTTGTTTGACCAATGTGTTGTTTAAGTATTCCCTAGGCTATGGAAATCCCCACGCTGTCATGTTTTCAACTTGGTACCTCTAGACTGGCGCACATCCACTCGGCTACCATCACACATTCGAAAAGCTATCGACAGAAGTTCGTAGCTTTAGCCAACATTCAATTTTTTTTAGATTTGCGAAAAAATATCGAACAATTGAGTTTCGAAATTTCTCTGCTTTAGTGAGCATCAGTTTTATCGAATCTCAGGTCAAGTAAGTAATCACAAGCATACAAAGTGACCGAATTGTGCAGTGTGCAGAGTGTGTATCGTCTGACATTCCAAGACAAGGCAAATGAATTACAAAAAAAAAAAAAATAAATCAAATAGTTTTAATGTGCATACCTCTATTACATCTCCAAAATTAAAATTAATTATTACTTTAGATATTTTAATATTATCATAAGATATTAATTACTTTCCTTGATGTACTTGTGTGATACATAAATAATTTGTTAAGAAAGCGCTCAGTAGATTGAACAGACCACAGCGTTCAATAAAGTGACTAGTTCAATTGAACTAGTTCAGTCCTGAACGGTACAACTCTACTCTAGTGCACTGTAGCTCACTATTTTATGCTGTTCACTGTAGTATACTGTACTATACTGAACTTGACTGTGCTGTAGACTGTAATAAAAACTTTGGTGTATAATGTAGTAGGTCGTACCCAATTTATAGTTATCGAGATATATATATCTGAACTCGTTTGTTGTACCTTTTGCAGTACTTTGCCCAATTTTATTATAAAACTGTAATATACTGAAATGTACTATGCCCAATAATGTATTTCAAACTTTGTGCACTATGTACTGTAAACTGTGATGCTATGCTTTGCAATATAATAGATTGTATTTTACAGCTATTGTGCTGTACTGCACCATTGACTCTAATACACTCTGTACTATATAGTATACTGTAAATTGAAGTGCACACCATACCTTGACTTTGTACTATATAATGTACACTACACTGTATTTTACTCTTTACTTTTTATACATTAATAAAGCTTACACATAAAAAATGTGTCTACAGAATTTTGAAATATAATTTTGTAATTAACACATGTTATTCTATGTAAAAACATTAAGCAATTCAGTTGCATGCTGTAACTGAAAATGTCACATGTCACATATTATGTGGTTTGCAATTAAATAATATGATAAAAAAAATTTTAGTATAAAAAAATTTATTTAATTTTTTTTAAATTTTTTTTATTAATAATTCTTTTTTCCAAAAGGAAATAACAGCAGCAATTAAAAGTTTGCGTTTACATTTTAATTGAAAAATTAATTCCAACTCTTGTTAGGTAAGTTAGGTTAAGTTAGGTTAGCAGGCTGCTGGTAAGTAAAGGAGAAATTTAGAGCCCAGCTCACTTGGTTCCAATATAATGATCCCTGTGTGCTACTTGTGAGTTGAAGAGAAGATAATGAGAGAGGGTGATAGGAAAGGAATAGTGTTAGAGAAGAAGACAGGTGGTAAAGGAAGAGATGGAAGAAAGCTTCATTATTTTACAACTCTGTTTTTTTGCAGCGCCTCTGGTGTCAAATGAGGCGTATTAAATTTTAAGGCTGTGCTTGGTAGTGATTTTACTTTGCCGATGATACTGCTACACAATACCGATGAAGGAGGGCGCTCTGATGTTACATTAGGATTAGCATCCGCTGAAAACGGTGTAGTTTAGTGACCAGTGGGCCTATGCCTGCATCATTAGAACTTTTCCTGTAACAACGATACACTATAACAGTGAAACTAATGCACATCAGAAAAATGCCTATCAGAGACCGGGCTCCAGCCCAAAACCTTCTGTTTTATAGTCAACGTGCTAACTATTTCAGCCAACGCCACCCTTCAACTCTTGTAAAGAATTTGTAATTGGATTGAATGTTTGAGAGTAAAAGAAATCTGGCAAATTCAAATGCAGGGTAAAAGACATACATTTTTCCTTTATTTAAAATATACAACAAAATTACTTTTATAGTTAATTTTAATTATTATTCGAACTCCACACATGTAATTTGGCTTAAAAAGCGATACGAACTTTAGCCCGTTCAAATCACAAATATAGGAACAAATGGAGTTCGAATAATAATTAAAATTAACTAAAAATTAATAGCCATGGGCCTGTGGCAAAAATTAAATAAAAATATACTTAATAGTAACAAACCAAAAGAGTTTGTCTTAAGTAGAACAAAAAATAAGCAAATTAAGTAACATGTGTATAATTAGTAAAAAGAACAAAACGACAATGGTAAGACTGTTGTAAATATAGTGATGGTAAAATTGAGCTTACAATACAAAAAAGCTTTCAGCAAATTGAAATACGATGAATCAAAACAATTAACATATTCCATTTGCAATAAAATGCTAAGTATATAAAGCAGAAATCTACATCAACTGACACCACACACAGTGGACCAAACACAAAAGAACGCTGATGATGAAGGTTTAGTGGCCTTCGAAAACGGCTGGCTGTTCTGTTCAACTATGTGTTGTTAGTCAGAATATTTACAACAGACTTTGGTATTATTTGTTCATTAATAATTATCACATGTAATTTGGCTTAAAAAGCGATACGAACTTTAGCCCGTTCAAAT
The DNA here is from genome assembly GCA_949987645.1 of Tachina grossa. NCBI lineage: Eukaryota > Metazoa > Arthropoda > Insecta > Diptera > Tachinidae > Tachina > Tachina grossa. Next base: position 37,892,536 of record OX465275.1, read on the forward strand.
CACAAATATAAAATTACTTTTATTTAAATTCACATTTATTTCTATTTAGCATCGAGCTTTCTTGTCAAACTATTCGATCAAACTGTCGTAATTATTTACTTTGTCCTAGTTTAGACGGGCGAACATTTGGAAGGAAAAAATCTGAAATTCTCTTTTGTTGTTTCCTTCGCGGTCACACAGACTAAAATGTTGCCGGCGGCATTCCCATATTATTGGATAAAAGCAAGCATATTTGTATATGTATGTACATATATAAAGCAAAGAATATGAAAACAAAGCGTGTCGCCGATTACCGAACACAAAAATAATTATCTCTTCCCACCCATAAATTGCTACCAAACTAAATGTTTCCCTTCCAAATGTTTTCGTGTTTAAACGCTATCTTTCGAGTTATTTTCGGGTTGCCAGATCTCTTGTCCTAGCTGTCAGTGCTAACAAGTATTTACCGGAGTGACAGAAAGGGAGAAAAAAAGCTTTATAAACCAAAGATTTAATTAAATTTTATCAATTACTTGAAATAGTGAAATGTGATATATGAAATCAAAACTAAAGTATATAAAGTTTCAGAGCTACTTTTCAACTTCCTATAAAATCGAATTTTTATTTGACATTCTTCTACATTATGCATTAACAACTTATTAAAAGATTAAAATTATATCTCTACGTAGTCGATCCTTGACTCCTGCCTCATGTTTCAAAGAATAGAAAGTGGAATGGATTTACTAAATCATCACATACTATTCTAATGTTACCCAAAGCAGCGATGCCAGCTTGGTACTTTTGGCACCACTTTTAGTGCTTTTTGAAGACTCGAAACTCCAAATTATGAGAGTTAGCGAAAAATATGAGAAAAGCACTAAGTAGTGTTTTTAAGAAATTTGTGTATTTCTTAAAATTACTTTAATAAGCACTTGCTGTATTTATTTTTTCAGTGTAAAGCATATCTTTTTCGCCTGATATAACTATTTCATTAAAGAGAACACTAGCTTGGAAAATATTAAAAACATTTTTAAACTTCACTTGCTTGGATCTTCACTTGTTTTCACGTTAGTGCTTTTGATGCTTTTTAGATCTCAAAATTACGCTTTCTAGTGCTTTTTGAGGGTTCCGTACACCAAAGGTGAAAAGGAACCCTATTGTTTTCGCTACGCTGCCCGTCTGTCCGTCTGTCCGTCACACGGTATTTTCTCAGGAACCGTAAGAGCTACGGACCTGAAATTTGGACAGAGTATGTAGAACCTTGGCCGCTACAACAACAAATACATGAGAATTAAAAATTAAAGGGTGTTCTAAAACGAGCAACGAAAAACGTTAAAATCCCATGTAATATACATACAATTGTATGAACATATGTATATTGAAACTTGAAATTTGTAAAATTAGTGTATTTTTATACAGACTACAACAATTAACACTAAAATTTAAAAAATTTAAATTAAAGGGTGGTCCATCAGTTAATGCAATTTCGACTATGTAATTTTGACAATTTGCTATATCTTGGAAACCGTAAGAAGCAAACACTTGAAATTTTCAAAAACGGTGGAACTAAAAAAACCAAAAATTATAAAATCGCCAAACCAAAAAAAAAAATGGCCAAAACAAAAAAATCGCCAAAATTAAAAAAAAAATCCAAAACTATATATTATATAGGATGAAGTTTGTATTAAATTACATATCTAGTGTTCGTGCGGAACACTTCGTGCGCGAGTCAGAGTCGCAATTTACTGAATTTATTATGCTTATTTTACACTAAACTCAAGTTTTTAGTGCCTTTATGTATTGCTGGTGAGCTTTCCGATCTTACAAATATTTTTAAAAAATCAAGTTAATTGATTTTTAGTTTAAAAAAACTGATTATGAATACCAATATTTAAAAACCGTTATTTAGCCTTAAAATGTTTTTTAACTAATATAAATTTTAAACCTCAATCAACTTTTTTTTATGAATATGGCTGTTATTATTTATTTATTATATGTGTACTTACTGCGTTATTCATAAAAAATAATTTTATTTTGTTAGAGGTTTATAACACAAATTTTGTATGACAAACTGTTTTGCAAACAAACGTCTCATATGTAAATCAAAAATAATTTTTATGAATAATGCATTTACAGGGATGTGTGTACATATTAAAAAAATAAAAAAATAAAGAATATATAACTACATATGCGATATATTTATTCATATATTTATATCTGTGTGGCAAAAAGGAAAAAGTGCTCAAGTCGAGACAAGCCAATTTTCAGTTAATGGTATCTGTGTAATCTTCATATACAAAAGAACTTCTGGACGAAATCTAATTTTTCAAAAAGTAACAGCTTATCTTTTTTCGACTTATGATCTCGTATGAAGTAGTGGCTTAATTTATTTTATATTTTGGCATATTTCAAATTTAGTGTGTTAGATATAGTGATGTTTTCATAAATAAAAAAGAAAATCAACACCGAAATTAAATTTTTAACTCTAAAAAAAAAAGTTCTGAAATTCGCCGTGAAAGTTAACAAAACTTCTTGCAGTATGACTTAAGCACTTTTTCCTTATAGCCACAGATATACATATGTAGCTCATGTAATATATGCATACATATATATATTACATATCTACATATTTATAAATTTTCTATGATATGTGCGATAAACTTCTTTACCTCGAGCACATTAAGAAAAACGTGCAAAATTTTAGACTGAGCCTTTGTATTGGAAAAAATTGCTAGGCCACATAGCTTATTATTAATAAAAACAGGATCCCCAAGATCGTAAGAGCTCTTAACCGGCAGTATAGCATCAAGTTTCTCTCCTGAATATAAAAGAGGTTCGAATCTTATAGCACTGTAGAAAAAACCTTTATTTACTACGAATACTTTCACATAAAGCTTTCCCACATCTTTGCCGTACGCGATCCGTTCACACAATTTTGCTGGTTCAAAGTACACATCGCTTTTAAAAGGAGTTCGTAATTTTAGCACAGCGACATCATACGTATGTAGTGTTTCGTTGAATTCAGGATGTCTGAATACTTTATAAATATCGTTTACGTGCTTACTAACTTTTACAGAGACCGCAAGTTCATTAGGTGTATAATTTTTTAGACAACTGGCTGCAACAACAACATCAGTGTGTGACACCATAGTTCCAGTGCACAGACCTAAATATTCGATAGTTTCAAGTACATAATCTTTTTTATACACACGTACCAGGGATGGGTGGTTTTCGGTGCCATTATCTGTCACCTTAATCCAAAATCCTTTTACTTGCGGCACTACTATAAAGCAGATTGCAAACAACCTTAAAACTTCGATTGACTTAGTCATTTTTTTTTACTTTTCTTCGCTACCGATAATTGTTTTAAAAATTGCGGAGGCTTATATAAGCCTTATATACCAAAAAAAAAAAAAAATAATAATGAGACGGAAAAGAGAACAGAGGTTTTGCCTAAAGTGCGCAGTTTCTATTATATGTAGATCATAAGGTTAGGGATTGCGATCGATATAAAGTCCCTTGTATTGGGGAATTTCAAGAATTTTAGGAATGTCTGTGTACTTTTACATCTTTTTGGCGCTTTAATATTAAGATATTAAAATTAAATTAAAAATAAAATATTAATGGTTTTCATGACATTTCTTTAAATTGCCATTTATTTGAGTGTACGATTGGGCAAATATGCGGGAGTTATTGCATGACGCCCTATTTCAACTTTTGCGCAAACAATTAAGTCAATTTGAAAGAAGGTATTTGTATATTTAACTACATATTTATATGTTTATGTACAATAGGATCGCCCGGTGGTCTAAATTAGACCACAAGCATGTGTGTACTTGTGTGTTTGGTAGTACAAAAATAAAAAAAAATAAAAAAAAATAAAAAAAAAAAAAAAAAATAGAAAGTAACTTTTTTCCAAGCGTTGGCTGAAGTAGTTAGCACGTTGACTACAAAATCGAAGGTACTAGGTTCAATCCCTGGGTTCAATCCAACAGTAGTTAAATAACAACAGCACGCATTTTTCTGATGTGCATTAGTGCCGATTTGTGTCAGTTGTTGCAGTAAAGTTCAAGTGATGAAGGCATACTCACTGGTCACTGAACTATACCGACTTCAGCAGACACTAACCCTAATGTAAGATCAGATCGCCCTCCTTCGTTATGTAGCAGAATCATCGGCGAAGTAAAATAACAGCTTCAAAAAAAAAACGAAATTCATACGTCTTATTTAACACCAGAGGCGCTGCAAAACTGCATTATTAAAACGTGCAAAAAGCAGAGCTGTAATATAATGAAGCTTTTCTCTGTCTCTGCCTTCACCGCCTGCTTGCCTTCTCTATCATTATCCCTTCCTTTCCAAAGTAAGGTAACACCTGCCTGAGTGTTACTTCTCTTAAAAAAATTAAATCGCTTTTTTTCAAGAATTTTGAAAAAAAAAAAAAAACATTTATATTGTGCATATCTTCAGAAAAATACCTAAATAAATACCTTGTAAACATGTATTTATAATTCAACAATATTGGTGGACGATAAGATATAAGAATAACTTAATATATAAAATTTGTAATTGTATTTGTAACATTTTCATTTTGTATAAAATGAAAAATACATATTTTCCAATTGATAGAAATTTCATTTTGAGAAAAATCTGGCCCAATTGAAAATATTCACAATACGTATTATTTTGACAGTGCGCCGGGCCAAGTTCCGGCCAATGCACGCAGTGTGTATATTTACAGGAAGCCATTCGAGCTGTTTTTACCACCCTCATAACTTTGTTCCCCGGAAGCGCAAAATTATGAAATTTAAACCATAATTAGAATAAATTCATGTAACCACACATGCAAAGTTTTAAAGTTTTACAATGAAAGGTTTTGGAGATATGGAGGCGCAAAAAGTGCATATTTTAAGACATACTCACTGACTCACTGATCACTCATCAAATTGATGAAGCACTTCCGCTATAGCTAGAGAGCTAAAATTTGGTACAAGAGTAGATCTAGGTGAGCAATGAACCAGAAAAATCTGAAAACCTGAAAATTTTAACCAAGAGGGCGAGGCTACGCCCATAAAAATTAAAATCTTTGCTAGTGAGCTGAAATTTGCTACAGAAAATGTTGTCAAGTTAGCAGATTATCTAAAAATCATATGACACCCTTACGATTACAAATGTATATAATGCATAGCATATGTCAGTGAAAGGTGTTGTGCCAAACAAGAACTTGGTCAAAATTTATATCTCACTGCTTTTGATGGAACTTGGCCTTTTTTAACATTTATGTTTTTGTGAGGATTTAATTTTACTTTAAGTTTCATTTATAATTTTACCCAAGAACTGGAATTTCCGCGCGAATGCGACTTAGTTTATTCCCCGTTTCTGGTGAAGTCAAAAAGACCCTACACTTACTCGTTTACGCCAATGTCTAAAATTTGTTTTTTCCTGCTTCTTTCAATTAAGACTTTTTATTTATTTAATTATAATATTTCATTTTTCATTATAAAATATAGGAATATTGCTCAACTTTTGTAGTATAATAAATAAAAAACAATTGACGCACAATGTTTCCATGTCTTATATTATTTATTGCTCGTAAGTGCGTCAATGAAATAGCCTTTTATACTCGTATCTATGGGCATTTTCTCAGTAAAGATACTTCACTGTCATATTATTCAGAGCCATGCTATTCTATTTGTTGCTGTCTTTTGGTAAATGTTCTAAACCAATATCCAAAAGAGAATATAAAAATCGGCAAATTCGAAAAAATCGCCAAAATGAAAAAAAAACGCTAAAATGAAAAAAAACGCCAAAAATCGAAAAAAAATCGCCAAAACGCGAAAATTTCGCCAAAACTATAAAAAAAATTTAAAATAAAAAAAACGCAAAAATGAAAAAAATCGCCAAAAATAAAAAAAATCGCCAAAATGAAAAAAATCGCCAAAACAAGAAAATAAAGTGTCAAAACTAAAAAAGGAGCCAAAACTTAAAAAACTTGATATATTCAAAAACGGTAAAACTAAAAAAACCGAAAATTATAAAATCGCCAAACCAAAAAAAATCGTCAAAAATTAAAAAAAAATCGCCAAAACGAAAAAAACACACTAATACCTGATTTACATTAAGCGTTTTTTTATGAAATTTCATGAATTTTGTTGCACGCAACTTTTTCTATTTGCTAATTGCATCGCTATAAAAGAGAATTTTATATAAAAAAGGGCGTAGATTGAATCTCTGATGCATTTTTGACACCTTTTTTGAAATAAGTTGCTCCTCGAGGCCTCCTATTGACAAATAAAAAATTTTCATGCAACTAATTTCATGAAAAAAATGCTTAATGTAAATTAGGTATAACACTAAAATAAATCGCCAAATTCGAAAAAATCGCCAAAACGATTTAAATTAAAAAAAATCGCAAAAATGAAAAAAATCGCCAAAAATAAAAAAAATCTCCAAAATGAAATAACGCCAAAAAGTGAAAAAAATCGCCAAAACAAGAAAAAAAAAGTGTCAAAACTAAAAAAGAGAGAAAACTTAAAAAAATCGCCAAACCGAAAAAACGCAAAAACCGACAAAACAAAAAAACCGGAAAGACCCCAAAAAAGAAAAAAAAAATGCCAAAACTATATATTATATAGGATGAAGTTTGTATTAAATTACATATCTAGTGTTCGTACGGAACCCTTCGTGCGCGAGTCAGAGTCGCACTTTACTGAATTTTTTTAAATTTGGATTTGCTTTTAGAGCCAAAAAAGTTGGCATCACTGACCCAAAATGGCAAAATTCTTCTCTCGTAATAGAAAAAAATAATAAAAATTTTAAAAGCAATAAACGAATGATTCGTTTGTGCCTGGTTGGTAGCTTCCTCCACGACTCATGTTTTCTATGCACATTATGTTTTTGTTTTTATAATTTTGAAAGAAAGGAAAATTACCAAGCGACAAACACATTGACGACCCTTTATCTTTTTTTTTTTTTTTTTTTTTTGTTATTATAACAAATGCTGTCTTTATTTCTAACCCTTTCACAATCAAACCGAATTAAAATATTTTCATTTGTTGTTGTTAACAACTTCTTTTTGCAAAGTATGTATCTACAATTGTTCGGCTTGCTACATTAGCAATACATTAATTTATAATGATTTTTAATTGTTGTTTCCAAAAACTTTGCTTGTGGTAAGATTAATTCGTCGAGTCGACTACACAAGGAGTTGCTTGGAGTACCGCCAACTCCATTAAGTATATGGTTCTTTTATAATGTTGAAAACCAAAAAACTAAAAACTTTTATTTAATTTTAAATACATACACTTCCCAGTAAAAAAAGACACTCCAAAGAAGTCATGAAAATGTAGAGTTTGCAGTCTGGAAGTAGTTCAAATTTCGATCCGATCTAATGATTTTTACATAGGGTTGTCATTGCAAGAAGTTCTCTTTTTCGATGCCTAGTCACCGAATTAGAAGCAATTTTAAGAAAAATTTCCTTTTTTATGTTCTATGGTAGTATTTTAATCTAGGAAAAATTTTAAAAAGTTACATATTTTAACAATTCGTTTCTTTTTATTTGAATTTAAACGCGAAACAGTGTTTTCATGTAAATTTAAGCAAATAACTTCTAAATTTTAGGCCAAAATTAGTTCATAAATTTCTTTCAAAAAATCGATTTTTTGAACATTTCGGTGAGTATTTACTAAAACTATGGAAGAACTACAAGGTTTTGTGTGATTAAAATAAACTTCTATATACTTGGTTTTCTGCTAACTATCGGCAAATTAAAAATGTCGATTTTTTGGAAGCAATGAAAATGTAGTTCCTTCAGAATGACTTCCATTTTTTTTTGCTGGGTTTTAATTCTCTATAAAGAAGTGAGCTATGTTGTTGTTTTTTCTTTTTCTTTTTTTTTGGAAAGTAAAGTTTAACCAAGCGTATAATGTTCCTTGGAGATTTTTTTGGGAAAATCTTTAAAATAACATTAGCAACAGTAACAAATTTACGAATATTAAATCGTTTTCATAAAAGTCCATTTGTACTGTTTATAAACTACCAAAGTATTAAGTAATTTTTTGTTGTTGTTTGAGTTAAATGGATTTACTAATGGATTCAATAATTCATTTAAATTTATTTGATTGTTTTTTTCTTTTGAATGTTAAGCCTTTAAAATAAATATTGTAATAATTAATTGAAAAGAGAAAGAAAGAAAAGCATAGAGTTAACCCTTTAAATATCTTTGCATGCCACAGTGTACAATATACATATCTAAGTATATTTTTTGAAAGGTTTCAAACAAAAATCTTCACTAAACAAGCATAGAATTTAGCATTTATTTTTTTCATTTTCAATAATTTTTTTTTAATTAGTTGTCTTATTAGGTAACAAGAAAAGTATTTAAAAGGCAAACAAAAATAAAATATTAATTATAAAAATGTATTTTTTGGTGCACGTCTAGATGCATTTCGCTGCTGCCAAGCAAAACTTCAGTAAACTTTAACCACAATTCAAAAATTCTTATAAAATCCAACAAAATGTTCATCGAAAAACGTTAAATAAATGATTGAGAATTACAAAACTACAATCAAAGCAGGGGTAAAGCACGTTTCCAAAAATATTAAATAACATTATTTTAATAATTTTTTTTAGACTTACGAGTATTTAAAAACAAAACTTGCCTCAGTGTGAAATGAGAAATTTTTTGAAAAAAGAAAACAGGATATTTATAACAAAAATAGTTCTATTTCGAAACGCTCTGGTTTCTTATACAATGAAAATTTTTACAAATATGCATATTGTTTTTAATTTTTTTTTATAGTATTATGCATTAAACACATTCACCACAGCAGGCTATCAACTACAAAATGTCAAGGATAGAATACACATGTTTATATAAGAGTGATTCTTTTGAAGACAGCAAGGCAACAGGGCGGCAGGTTGTGGTCTATGCTGATTTTGTCGTTGTAGTCCAATTAAACTAATTTCTATTTCTTTGGCTACAATTAGAAAATTTAGTGTTGCCAGTATAATACATAATGTTGAATAAATGATATCGTACAATTATTTCATATTATTTAACAGAAACAATATCCAAAAATTAATGTAAAGCATAAATTGATTAATTTTTATACTTTTACTTCATATAAGTACATCTCGAAAGAGTAATTTAATTTTTATAAATTCGAAAAATTTTAATGTGAAAATACTTAACTATGTATTTATACTTATACTATGTTCACACTTATGGTTTTAAACGTGTTTAACGCCTCATTCGTGTTTAAGAGCTTAAACGCGACGATTTTGAGATGTTTTACCATACATTGACTTGTTTTGTTAAACATCTCAAATGAAGTGTTTAAGATTTAAACACTTCCTTAAACACGATAATGGAGTATGTTCAGTACGTTTTTTGATAACTCTGGCAACTTTGTGTTGTTATTAAATGGCGTCACGTCAAAAGTTATTTGGTAAACAAGTAATTAGTTACAGAATACTAAAATATTTACAAGAAAATTTGTGGTTTGAAAATAATTAACCAATAAAAAAGCATGACAAAACGTCAACCTTAAACATCTCAAATGTAATGTGAACGGTTGTGTTTAGTTTTTTAAAACACTTGCCTTAAACACGTTTAAGATCATAAGTGTGAACATGGTATTAAATACGAGGTGCAGATGGTGCTGCTGCCGTCTCCAAAATAATTAAGTAGCTGGCTACAAGGCGACAAATGTTGCTAGCGACATTTGAAGTCGTGTGTTCGTGTAACCTGCTGTGGTGAATGTGTTTACTGCATTAGCTTTTAAATAAGTTTAAATATGGGGTTGACATTTTTGCCAAAATTATTTATAATTGCGTAGAGTATTATAGAGTATTTTTTCTGAAAAAAATGGCGGAAAACCGATTTTTTTCAAAGTTTTAATTTAAATTGCAAATAACTTTTGGCTTTATTCTTTTCAAATACTTTAACTTTTGTTTTAAATCCATAATCCATTAAAGTCATTGCCCTTTGCAAATCGGAGAAGATTTGATTTTTCCATTAGCATAACAGTGGACAAAGGTTGATAAAAAAAATGAAAATTAAAATTGTTTTCCTCGAATATTTCCTAAACTGTGAAAGGAAACTCATAAATGTAGTAAAATGTTATTTAGCTATTTGATAGAAAAATCTATTTGCAAAAAACCGTTTTTATCAGAATGAAAATATTAGCATGACATAGAATTTTTCATTAATCCGAAGTGGTGCACTTTGAAGTTTTGTGGATTTTCCCCTTTTAAATATATAAAATCAAAATTCTAAACTTAAGCTCTGTAATACCGCCTCAAATGCTGTTATAACAATCGGACGGTCCGTTCAGGACCCTCAGAATTATTTCTATTTTTTTCTCAAATGCCCCACTATGGAATGCTTAGCACTCCTGCGCAGTTGCCATACGATTGCGTTTATGGTCAGTTATGAGCCAACGGGCGCCGAGAAAGCTTTTCCATACACGAATGATCAATTAAACTTGAAGCTATTGGACCATGTAAGATACCCATACCTTCTACAATATTTCTCACTTGAAATATCCGATCGGTCAATATTACCACATCGTAAATTTTTCAGTTGTTTCGGGTAAATAGACTGGGCGCCCAGAACGTTCACAACTTACGTATTGTACAGCCATAACGAAAGTCAGTTTACCACTTTTTACTATTGAAATTGACGATAAGGAGTCTCCATAGTATTTTCTGCAAAAAAAATCACTGTTTTCTACTCTCTACCTAAATCACGTAGAAATCTGCTATCAATGGCTATCAAACATAAGCTTATATCATTTCACAGTGGTCAACTGACAGTTGTCTGTTGATAGGAGCAGTTAAGAGACGGAACATTATTGACCCACCCATATATGCTTGTATAAAATATGACGAATATTATTTGCGGACTTTTCTATGCAACAATTTTAATTTAAGTGATCTTGAGTAATACAATTTTTATTAAAGAAAACTAGCTAGACATCAGTTTTGTCGGTTTTGTCGGTCGTCCTTATAGAAAGACGTCTGTTCAAGCAATTATTGTGTTATAAGGAGAGTGAAAAAGCAGCTGGAATGGAAGTTTTATACCTAAACATTTTCCTTAGCATACTCATTTAAATAAAATTCTTTAAATTGAAAGACATTTCCTTACGAGTAAAATCCCTGCTTTAAAACTCTCGCAAATCATTTCTCCTACCAACCAACCAACCAACCAACGAACGTATGTATGTAACTGACCTAAAAAAGTTGCCTGGGTGATGAGTGCATGAATCCTTTTGTGTGTTTAAAGCAAATTAACTGATCCTTTTGACCTGCGGTTATTTAAATTTATCTTATGAATAATTGTTTTCCTGACCACTCATTTATGAAAATGTGTGCACAATTTTGTGTTCACCAACTCATATACATACAAAAAAAAAATATATATGTATATATTTATATATTGTAGAAAAGAGTCACTTTGTTCGCAAAAAAAATTCAACTTAATTCACTTCACTGTAAATAATTAAAATACACATTATAATGTGTACAAAATATAATTTGAAAAAAAAAATCAACGACAAATTTGCTCATTGAAAATGCTATTGTATTTTTATATATTTTTTAGGAAAATATAAAAAAAAGAGAATGAAATCATAAAAGTTGTCCTTTTTGTGAGTGCAGCATACAAACTTCCACTTACGTACTTGACAGCAACCATTTAAACCTCAAATAAATAATGCGAATTTATTTTCAACAAAATTCATTGAGTGTAAAATTTCATACATGTAAACATTTGGTTTTCATAGCAATCATTTTTTCCACGTCCACCACCTTATTTGGGTTTTTTAGGGCAACAAGAGCTCTTGGAATTATATTTATAAAGAAAATTTATTTAATACAACCATAATTTAAGATCTCGTCCATCACACTTAAAAATTTTTGCTTCCTGGGTAACAGTTTCAAGATAATCTTCTAATTAGCTCCTTTTCATTCTAAAGTGGCTATTACACATTAGAACAAGTTGCCGAGCAGGCTGGTCATTCGCAAGCTATTATACTGTAGAACATATTAGTAAAAAGAATATTTCCAAAGAGGGCGCCTCGAAATTTCTGTTGTGGTAACTCGGGCAAACTTTCCTTCAATTCAATTAATTCTGTTAAGAACTTTCGCTCGCCAGGTGCCTTTTTTCTTTTATATAATAAAAAATTTTATGAAATGCAGATTCATGTGTTGAGCGATTAAGTAATTACTAGTACACAAGTTGGATTTTGCGATAACGGACCTAAATATAAAAAATTTGCTAAAAGATGGTGGTACTATAATCAGCCATACGAAGTTTTGATCTATTACACGAGTGAAGCGGTATATGTATTTGAGACTATCAGCGTAAAAGTGGTGTAACCCCAAACAATTAAATTATTTCATTAATGGAGTAATTTTGCTATATTATGTTCTGTGAAAAAACAATTTTTTTCTTCTGAATACCATAAGGTTGTTAATTCAATTTATTTATTTATTGGATGATAGTGTAAAGAATTCATTTATTACAGATTTACAACCGAAAAATGTAGGTTGCACCATTTTTGCGCTAATTACCTCATTTATTCATTTGCAGTAACGATAATGTAATTCTAAAATTCTTTTTTTTTTGGCAAAAGTGTACAGCTGAGTTTTACTCACTATTTAATTAAACATATATGATATGTCATCTCTGCATATAAAATGTCAAAATATAACTGAATTCACCCCTGTGTTCTGGCCAAAATTCTTTTTACTGAAAGTTTCTGCAGCACGATTCACTCATTGCGAAAAATTAAAAAAAAAAAAAATTATAACCAATTGGCAGCTTAGTTCAAGTTTTTCCAGACAAAATATAAAGTTAAATCAATTCAAGGTGAGAGTTATCTGTAAAAAATATTTACTCTCTCCCACGAAGAGAGATGTCAAACTTCATATAAAAACAAAACATGATATACGGACATGAATGAATCCAGTTTGAGTCGAAAGCACAAAGAGGAATAAATAAAATCAATAAATGAACAAAATACATAATGACAGCTGACTGCAACCGACAGCGAATATCATTAAATATATCTGTGGCAATAAGGAAAAAGTGCTTAAGTCATATTTTACTGTTTTGCAGGAGAGGAATTTTAAGCGTTCAAGTCGATTTTCAGAAATTTATTTCTTTTACAGTTAAATAGGGAAATTCGCACTTAACATTTATTTTTTTAAGCAAACATCGTTCTACACACTATAAGTAATACACTTGAGTTGAAATATACCAAAGTATAAGCTAAATTAAGCTATTTTTTCAAATGATATTAGGAGTCTAAAAAAGATATGTAGCAAGTCATATTGCTATAACTTCCTCAAAAATAACAGAAATTAATTGAGATTTTGACCAGAGGTACTTTTAAATATGCAGATTACAAAGCTGCCATTAACCCAAAATCAGCTTATCTCGACTTAAACACTTTTTCCTTTTTGCCCCAGATATGTTACTGCATGACAAAATCGATCACTATATGTCGTCCGTCACCTAAAATCCAAAAGGCCGTAACAACCAAAAAATTCAAAATGGACTTTTTGATTGATTATGATGTGATTAACTAAAATACATCTTTCCTTAAAATTGTACTCACATATGTTCAAAAATAAAGATTTTATTCATTAAATCCAAAAGGCCATAAGTACAATGTTAGCAAATGTGCTATAAACCAAAAAACCTAGTTACCTACACTTTTAATTTAAAAATAAAATAAATTTAAACGAATTTGACATTTTACGTTTAGTTGCTGTTTTTAAATTAAAAGTTTTGCGAAATTGAACGCTGAGAATATTTGTTTGTTCCTTATCACAAAAATAAGTGAATATGGTTCTACTAACAAAGTGGAAAAAATTAATAAAAACATGTAAAATTTAAATAAACCGAACGAAAGAAAAACAATACATGCACCCAACAAGAGGAAATGTTTGAGAAAAACCACCACGACAACTTAAAGATGGGTGCACATCAAAATTATATGCGAAAAGTCCTTTACCATATTGTGCTATGTTTTCCGAAGAAAATCGCAAGGAAATCTTTAATAGCTTCTGAAAAATATCTTCATTAACTCAAATTCTTACTCCCGGCTGATTGCCACAGTTTTTACGATAATATACTCTACTCAGATTAAATGCATGAGTTTCTTTCCCTTTATGCAATAATGAATTTTCATTGTTTATTTTATAATTTTTTGATTTCTGAAGTAAAATGTTCTTTTTATACAAAAAATACCTTGAAAAATACAGTTGCACTAAAAACCTGTTTAATTACACTTGAAAACCAATATTTTTCAATCTAATTACACAGAAAAAAGTATTCATCAATTATTATTTTCAATTAAGAATTTAATTAATTCAATTAAATTTTTAATTGTATTAATTAATTTGAGTGGAATAACTTAATTGATATTATCATATTGTTTATAGGTGAAAATTTAATTAATTCTTTAATTTATATTACAAATATTTTAATTAATATTACAAAATCATTCATATTAATTTTTTGAATGTATAACTTTTTTTTAAAAAAACATTTATTTACTTATAACTTTTAGTTTCAGAAAAACTGATTCCTGAAAATCCTAATAACCCTTGCTAAAAACTACTACTATCTTAAAACTTTTTTTTATTTAACAAAAACCGAATTGATTTACCATTAAAAAGATAATTCTGAAATTTGGTACCTAACAATTAAATAGTCTTAAATTTCTAAGGTTTTTTGCTTCTCCTGTAGAAAAGTGAAAAGTGTACTTACGGCCTCTTTAATTTTAGGTGACGATATATTAAAGCGATATGATTACTGTAATAAAAGTTACTGAATCACACTGCGGCAGGTTTATTTTAGTAGATTTTTCACTATAGAATTGTTCATTGTTATTTCACGTTTGAAGAAATCACGCAGTGTATGCCCTGAAAGTCTAATATTTACCTAAACGATTATTTATTTCTACTTATAATTTTAAATGAAACATCTCTCGACTTTAACTTAAAAATATATGCATGTACATGTGTATGTATGTAAATCTATAGATATAGATAAATATTAGTTCCTTTTCATCTCTGCACTATGAGCAAGTCATTTACACCCTTGTGAGTTTAAGTTTTCATTATGAATCTCAACAAAAAAAAAACCCAAAGATATATTTCAATTTTATCATCAGGAATACATTTCATAACGGCAGCACGTGGAAATATCATCAACAGTCAATCAAAGTTTAGCGCTTGCAAGTTCATTATTACCACCGTTTTTATTTTCTTATTAATTTTTTTGTTTTGTTGCAAC
Source organism: Tachina grossa (assembly GCA_949987645.1). Classification (NCBI taxonomy): domain Eukaryota; kingdom Metazoa; phylum Arthropoda; class Insecta; order Diptera; family Tachinidae; genus Tachina; species Tachina grossa. The sequence goes on from OX465275.1 coordinate 37,907,822, forward strand.
AAATTTTCTTTTGGATGTTTAGCTGTTGTTGTTACTGGTGCATGCATACATAGATACGGTCTGGCCTGCCGCTTAACTTTGTTGCTGTTTTTCTTTTCAATATTTTTACAAAGTTTTTGGAGCAACAATTTATTAATCTTATACATAAACATGAAAATAGTTGTACACCTAAAGTACAGTGGGTCATAGTGTGTTAATCCTTAGAAGAAGAAAAATTATATTCATTCTTATAAAATTTTTAAATAATATCCCAAAGATAAATTATATATGTTCTATAAGAACTTCTGATTTTCATACATATGCTAAATAAAATTGTTAAATTAAACTAGTGCTTCGTTTCTGTAACTCAGGCAAAAGTTCATATGCGTATGACTCAAATAAAGACTGTGTGGAGTCAAACTTTTATCACCTCTTCTGGAGCAGAGGTGATATAAATGAAAGGCCCTAAGGCTTGCGCCGACTAAATTTTTTTAAGGAAGCATCCCTACACGTTAGTGTAGAGTTTTTTCTAATGCCGGGTAATGCACTCTTAAGGTACTTGTACGCTTCTCAATTGAAAGTTAAGGATCACTACGAGCAGACTTTTTAACACCTTTCACACTTTATATCATTCTTGATAATCTTAACCGCCACAATTTTGGTTCTTCCAATATGTAGTGACGGTCTCTTTAAACATTTTGATATATTTTTGTGCGTGTGGTGTGTGCGTGTGGTAAGCCAGAAATTGAGATAAAAATCTATTTTCTGCAGATTTCTACCTCACATACATACATACGTTATGCTACATATTAAATAACCAGAAACATGTTTTACTTATGTTACAGATTTTGTCAGCTGATCAAGGAGTCAACACAGCTCAATAGAACAAACACACAGACTGGTAAGTGTGATTAGAAAAACTTTCGAAGAAAACAAGTATTATTCAGCGCTCTTCAATGATGTTTCACAGGCTTTCAATAAAGTATGGTACGAAGGTCTAGTCCATCAATTAAAGCAAAATCTATCAGCAAATATCGTCAGCCTTTTAATGAGCTATTTAATATCACGAAAATTTATATTTAAAGAAGGTAAAATCATAAGCCCACCGCAGCCTTGGATCCTTGGGCCTTTCTTATATTTGATATGTAACGATGGCTTAATATAAAAAAGGTGGAACTTAAATTTTCGATATTTTGTAGAAGAAGCAAAACATTCAGGAAAAACTAAAGCATTTACATGAAGAAATAACTTTTTAAGTCGTCATAAGTCCTTGATTTTGAATTGTAACGTACTAAGATCTTCATGGAGGATTCAAATATACGTTGTCTCCCAGAAAACGTTAAAAGCGCAATTTCGAAAAAAATCGAGATACGCCCTTTTTATATTAAGCCATCGATATATACCTCCGGCTTACCGTTAAGCAGCATCATTAACGTATCTACATTTGCAGATGCTACAGCTTTTCTGAGCATTCATGAAAACGATCTAGAAGCATCGCGCAAACTACAAGAATATAAATTTCAGCTTGAAAAATGGCCAAAGCAATGACTGATAAAAGTTAATGAAAACAAATTTATACATGTTACTTTTACATTGCACAGGGATACATGCCCTACAATACAAATCAACAGCCGACTATACCACAACATTCGACAGTAAAATATCTTGGTATTCATCTTGATCGTCGCCCAACATGAAAATCTCACATAGATGCAAAATTTATACAAATGAAATTAAAACATATACGAATGAATTGGCTTATACAACTCGATTCTAAAACCCATATGGTCCTATAACAGCCAATTATGGATCACCGGCTCTGCATTGAATGTAGAGGAAATTCAAAGACGACTAAATAAAACCCTACGTATGATTACAGCAGCCCTCTGGTACGTCAGAAGGCAGAGCATTTACGATGATCTAGATGTCCCGATAGTTAAGACTGTGTTTTCAAAATATGTGAAAACATATGTAAAAAAAACTTGATTAGGGTGCACATCCTCTAGCCCGCAGAATCTTTAACTTTAGAGGCGACAATCGGCAAAGAAGGAGGTACACCCCTGCTCACAGCAAAACACGAGAGTCATAAGACAACCAAATAAGTATATGTTGATCTTAATATTTTAGTCTGGCACTTGCCGGACTATTTATTAACTGACTTAAGATTAGCATACTTATTGTTAATTCAATTTTTAATTGAAGATCAAATAAATAAATTAGGTGAAAAAAATGCGTCAACTCACGATACGAATCAACTAATTCTACCATAACCTCTTTTGTAAAACTCTCTTGGAGAAACGCTTCATAGTGACTAAATTCCAAAGAGCTATGCTAAAGACAGAAAGAAATATCCCGTGGATCCTTGAGATTCCATGCGTTCACACAGCAAGGTAAAACATATGTAAGATCCCTTTTCAGACAGACTGTATTTTTTTAAAATTTGCTATTTTTCGTAGTCATTCTTTTCTATTAACGTATCAAAATAATTATTTGAAATGCCAAGTTTCCCTACAAGAATAGGATCAGTCAATTGACCGGTCATTTGATCGGAAGTCATGCAGGTTATATTCATCATTACGTAGAACAAAGTTTCTATCACATTACTAAGGTCTAAATTAAAAATGTGATGAAAACTTTTGTGTACGCGTGATGTTGCATCTCACTCTAACGACTCTAAAACAAATAGTCGCACTGCTCACTCTACTGCTTTTTACTAATCAATGATAGCATAAATATTAAAAAATTTTTACTGGTCATAATTGACTAATATACCCCGCACAATTGAGCAATCATACGTGATTGATTTACTGACAATAAATATAATTTTTATTATTTTAATAGTTTTCTTTTTTTATTATAAAAAGTTACTTACAAATATAAAACTAAATAAAATATTTAAAATGAAATGTATAATTCAGAAAAAAAACAGAACAATCTAAGCGGTATTTAGTCCTCTTCATACCTTTTCACCATCAACGCATCTACAATTTTGAAAAGAAATATATATTAAATTAAATTTTGTAAATTTTTATTATTCACTATTGTTTTTACTTATCTTTTTTAATTTTAATTATTACAGACCGATTGAATTGTATTTTTTTTAAATAAAACTAAATTTTTTTTTAAAGTTTGGCATATGTACATTATATGTTCTACTCTAACATATATGCTGGAGTGAAGCCATTATAATTAATTAATAAATACATCATCACTACCGATCAAATGACTAGTCAATTGACTGTCACTATTGAATTCAATGTAATATTATTGCAAATGTGTTAGTGAAAAAATGTTGCTTGCGTTAGTTTCAGTCATTCATTTTTTGTAGGGCTGTTATCTAGAACTTTAATCCAGTATGTAATAACAAGTTTAAGGGCATGGGCACACGTGGCAAACATTTCCCCTAAAAAACGTAACGTATACCAATAAGTTAAACAGTTTCAAACATAATTAATAGACACTGTCATAGAATTGGAAACTGTTTAAAAAAGGTTTTTCATTGGTATGTAGTGGTTAAATTTTTTTTTTGAGCATATGTTTGCTCTAGCGGATTGACTTCGAAACTAAAAATTTACAAATTCTGTTGTATTCATAAAATATAGTTTTGGTTTACAAAAGAGTTACATTAAAATTTTAAAATGTTTAACATTTTGCAAGACAAAATAATATTTTCTGAAGAAAGTCTATGTATAAGGCCGGGTTTCCATCTGTGTGCCATGTGCCACACAAGCGTAAAAAAAGCGTAACCACTAGTCACTAATGAAAAACAGTTTGATTCAGACACGTATTTATTAAGTTAAACAGTTTCATACACAACTAAAAGACAATTTTATAGAATCCAACATGATTTCAAACTGTTTAAATCAATAAATATATGTCTGAATCAAACAGTTTTTCATTAATAATTACATAGTTGGTTACACTTTTTTGGCAAATGACACACCAGAAATGCCAGATGTAAACTCAGCCTAATATTTAACGAGAACCCACTGTGCCTACATGTGGAAATGTTAACAAACTCAGTTTTATTAAGTATTTCAATAGTGGCTTATTAGCTGTAGTCAATTTTTGTTTGTACTCACTGATATTTTGCTGCTGCTGAAATTGTAGTAGTTGTTGTTAACCCTAAGAGGCCAGCAGTTGCAATATTTGGTACTCACATTATTAAAATTTTATTATAACAATATTTTCCACAATTTCAAATTGAAATTCATCGTTCTTGGTAATGGGTGTGGAGGGTGAAGTGAAGTGCATCTTTTTTTGGTCTTCGGAAAAACAAGAATTACTCCATTTATTAATATTTTTACTTTGCACAACGAAATACCCAAGCTGACTATCTGTTGCTCAGGTGTTCTCTAACGCAATTTTAATCTTCATAACCTGTTTGTGTAAAGGACGGAGAATACCATTAACTTCTACCATAGGGTTAAATGTGTTGTTATTATTTTTGTTTGCATGATTTAGCTGAAGTACATGCATATTTTCTAAATTGTGGCAGGCAGTTTATTTGGAAGTTTATTCGTATGTATTTTGTTTCAGTGTTGCTGTTACAAATATTTTTAGTCGGTGTTATTTGGTAGCAGCAGCTTCTGTTGCTTATTTAAATAAGTTGCCTTGAAGGCGTTATTTTCGTCTTCGTATAAGCCGCATTTACAGAAGGAGCGTTACATAGCTTTTGCTGTTCTATTAAAATTACAAGTTGCACAAACTTAATAATGTAGTTAAGATAGAAAAATACTGATAAGAAAAATGCAAAATTATTGCAAGAATAAAAGAGACTATAAATATACATAAATGTATCTGTGGCCATAAGGAAAAAATGTTTAAGTCATATTTTATTGTTTTGCAGGAGAGCACTTTTAAGTGTTCAAGTCGATTTTCAGAAATTTGTTTCTTTTGCAGTTAAACTAGGAAGTTCTCTGTTAACCAGAATTTTTTTAAACAAACATCGTTCTAAACACTATAAGTAATATATTTAAGTTAAAATATACCAAATTATAACCTAAATTAAGCTATTATTTCAAATGAGATAAGTCACAAGTAATAGTGCTATAACTTCATGAAAAATTGCATAAATTAATTGAGATTTTGATACTTTCTTTCGAATGTGCAGATTACGGAGATACAATTCACTCAAAATGATCTTATCTCGAGTTAAGCACTTTTTCCTTTTTGCCACAGATATATGACGTGGAAATATATTGAATAATAAAATCTCATATTTTAGAGAAGAAAATCTTTTTATCTAAATAGGAATATTGTAGTTTTTGATTCATTTCCTCAGTTGAAAATACCATTTTTAGCGAATAGAGATAAAAAAGAAAGAGAATGTGTGGATTTTTCACTCTTACAGTATTTTTATTAGTACACAGCAAAAATTATTCCCAAAAAATTTTTAAAGAAATATTTGTTTGAAATCAAACTTAGTTTCAATAAATATTCTGTACTGTTCCACTAAATTAATTTGTACCAAGACACTGTGTAGAGAAGAAACAGGCCACGACGTTTGTCGGCTACTTTTCGGCATTTACATGTATACAACACGACACATCAAAATAAACAACAACAACCGCACAACAGCACGTTGTTCCTATCAACAAACAAGATAAACACCAACACACTGAAATAACATTTTCTCTCAGCCGAACTGTGATTAATTTAAATTTTTACAAAATTTTTTGACCGCATTCAAATAAAATATTTACTGATTCAACGAATTTGGTTACTGAAAATGAAATTTAGTTATTTCTGTGTAATTATGGATTTCCTATACTTGTGACGTAGTCCTAAGAATTCCATAAATTTAAATTGAAGTTTTTTCATATTTTATTAATAAATTCTTTTTATAAAATAAAAAGCATGGAACAGCAATAGCAACCCTTCCTTCCATTCCTTGGTTGCTGTCACAGAAGCACACTTTTATGTTTCTTTGTATTGTTTTTCAAGGAATTAGTCTACTAAGACTGAGACTATAAAGTATTCGTATTTTTAAGTTAAGGGCTCAGGTGCATTTTGTTGCAAATGGTGTTTAATAAAATTTATCTAACACTTTTGTTATACAGCCTCTTTGACTTTCATCCCCTCGCATTATATCTGAATTATAAATTCAATTAAGCACATTTTTCATTTTTTTGCTCTTAATAATTGTAAGGTTGTGTTTATTTATTTTTTTCTATCAGAAGTTAATTAAAAACAATAAGAAAAATAATTTCAAGGATTAGCAACAAATAAAAAAAAATTAAATTGAGAAAGCTAATGACGCAAAAACTAGATTTTAATATAAAAATAATTATTCAAAAAAAAAAAAAAAAAACTATGAACCGATAGGTAGATATTTTAATCAACCTCGCACTAGTTTTTTGTAACAATAATGCCAAAATTGTTAACAAAATTGTTCCTACAGAACTTCGACTCTAATTGAACGCCTTCTTTTATTATTATTAATTATTACAAAACATATGTATATAATATTTTCTTTCTCCCTGATAACTTAAATATAGAACAACTGCTGTGTTTTGAGTGGGTTTTTCTTTAGATACTCGTGGTAATCCTCTTGCCAGCCACAACTCCTTGCATTTGCGTCAAATGTAACATACCTTATTCCTTCTGAGCATTGTTTTAATTGACATTTTCCACATTTTCCCTTTAAAAAACTCATAAATAGTTACAATACTATTGAAAACTACTTAAGAATTTATTGAACTACAAAATCTCTATGGGAATGTTTGCATTGAACATCTAAAAGCAATAGGAAAAACTTAATATAAAAGAAAATATTACGCAATATGTTGTTCGTAATCTCGAAAGCAAAATTTCTAAAAGTAAACGAACAAAAGAAATTTAACATTGTGCACTACCGCCAACCATAAATCCTTAAAAATAATACTTCAAAATTAAGAATGACACAACAAGCAATTACTTGCTGCCAAACGAAAGATGTAAAAGTATGAGTCTTATACGCTCACATGTGAAAGAAGTAAATGAAAATAACACACACACACACACAAAAAAAGAAGAAACAAATTAGCCAACCTTTTTGACATTTCTAAAAACAAACTAGTCGTAGGTTTTTATAATGTGTAGCAAGAAATTAATAAACAGAAATTCAAAATAAACTACCTTTAGCTGCGTGTGTAACTAGCAGGCACAGTGTCTTGTACATGGGAAAATTTTCACAAAAAACAAAAACTTAAAAAAAATATTTAAACGGCTTCAAAATAAGGCCTCGAAAGTAAAAAATAATTTAGATTAATTTTTACATGTATGCCATTTTCATTATTAAAACAAATTTTCGATTATTTTTATAAAAGTATTTCACAGATTTATTGAAATTTTTCTTAGTCAATTAAAAATTTAATTGAGTCATCTTAAGTTTTGTTTACAAATTTTATTGATAACAGCCTTATTTATAAAAACTATTAAGGCTTTATAAAGGCTTTTTAAGAAAAAAATTTTATGAAATTTTGTTTTAAAAACCCTTTTATAAAGCATTAATAAGTTTTATAAATAAGGCTATTAGAGTTTATTAAATGCAAAATTATGTTTTTTTTTAAATACAATTTTTTGTGTAATAAAAGCCTGATACGTTCAGTGAATAAACGAAAATGATTTCTATGCCATTGAAATCACTGTCTTTCACACATGCTTAAGTGCCTCTCTAACACACATGCATGCTATCATGTTATCCTTTTGCCAATTTTACGCTAATAATGAGTGTGTGCTCGTATGTAATAAATACTATTCTTCAGTTCATATACAACAATAAGGATTAAAAAACATTTTGTACGCATCTTATAAATACGAACAGGACATCTTTTGTTATCTATGGCCACTAGATTCCATTACTCTAGCACACTCACACACGCACACATGCAGATATTAATTTCGTTGACGTCTTCTAATGGCGACGAAGCGTAAAATCATCCTTGTTGCCTGTTGTATCTTGAATCTTCTACTACATATTAATGCAGTTCTTCTGTTTTGTTTTTCAATATCTTTTCAATGTTTTTTTTTTTTTCAATTGCAAATCCTTGAAATGTGTTCCATTCATTGACTGACTCTAGTAAATGCGAGTGTGTTTTCCTTTCTTTCTTTTTCTGTTTTTTTTTCCTTCGCTTGCTACTGTAATGTGGAATTTTTGTTTGGCTTGAGAAAGTGTATTGTCTATTTGATTTATATCTGTGTGACAAGTTGGTTTGGAAAACATTTCGCCAGTAATCTACAATACAAGTATTCAACACTAGATTAGCGCAAACAAAATCCCTGCTTTTGCCTCATCCGCCATCAAATTTTTTCTTCACAATGCTGCTGAGTTTTTGTATAAATGGCATATTGAATGGATTTGTATTGTTTCAATATTTCTTGTAAATCAATTGAAATCATGCTTAAGGCGAAATCCTTAAAATATAATGGTAAAAACTTAAACCCTATTAAACACACTTTTTTAGACTCAGGACTTAACTCAGCCAAGTCGCATTGATACTAAATATATTTTACTATTATCATATATGTGGGAAATAATTAAATTTATTAAATAGGGAATATATTTTGTATTTTTGTGACTAGTTTCACTTTTTTAAGAACGAATTACGAGCATATTTGATATTTTCGTTGAAGCGCTTTGGTTTGTTATCCTTAGATATTTACTATTTCTAGTTTTTATAAAAATACCCGTTAACAAAAGTTTACAAGGAAGCCAATGAAATCCCAAACTTGTGGTCCAGGTGTAGTGTCATTGTAGAGGTTCTCTTCTTTTTATACCTATTATTATAAATTTGACGTCATATAAATGATGAAATAGACGATAATTAACTGCAACCGCTATACGTCATCCACATTTAATGCAAATAAATAAATGGACTACCGTCCATTTTTCATGCGAAAAAGTTTTTGTAAAACAAAAAATTAATTGACAATAAATACATCGTCAATTTTGCAATTTTTTTATGAAAAAATTAAACAACCTATACATCGTCTATTTTTCATGCAAAAAAGTTTTTTATGACAAAAATATGATGGACTAGATAGACACGTCCTTTTTGCAATTTTTTATAAAAAAAAATTCAATGGAATGTTTGTTCATCGTCTAGTTTTCATGCAAAAAATTAAATGAACTATACATCGTCCATTTTTCATGCAAAATATTAAATGGACTATATATACATCGTCCATTTTTCATGCCAAAAATTTTTTTATGAAAAAAATTAAATTTCACATTTAATTTAATATTTTCATAAAAAATTGCATTAAATTCCATTTAATTTTTTGCATGAAAAATAGACGATGTATAGCCCATTTAATATTTTGCATGAAAAATGGACGATAAATAGTCCATTTAATATTTTGCATAAAAAATGGATGATGTATAGTTATGTATAGTCCATTATATTTTTTTCATAAAAGTTTTTTTTGCATGAAAAATTAACGATGTATAGTCAATTTAATATTTTGGGTGAAAAATAGAGGAGGTATAATCCACTTAATTTTTTCATAAAAAATTGCAAAATGGACGATGTATAGTCCATTATATTTTTTTGATAAAAATTTTTTTTGCATAAAAAATGAACTATGTATAGTCCATTTAATATTTTGCATGAAAAATGGACGATGTATAGTCCACTTAATTTTTTCATAAAAAGTTGCAAAATTAAAATTTAAATTATATTTTTTCATAAAAAATTTTTTGGCATGAAAAATGAACGATGTATAGTCCATTTAATATTTTGCATAAAAAATAGACGATGTATAGTCTATTTAATTTTTGCATAAAAAATAGACGATGTATTATAGCCCATTTAATATTTTGCATGAAAAATGGAAAATGTATAATCCACTTAATTTTTTCATAAAAAATTGCAAAATCTACGATATATATTTTTTTCATAAAATTTTTTTTTGCATGAAAAATGAACGATGTATTTATTGTCCATTTAATCCTTTGCATGAAAAATGGACGATGTATAGTCCACTTAATTTTTTCATAAAAAATTGCAAAATGGACGATGTCTATTATATTTTTTTCATAAAAAATTTTTTGCATGAAAAATTAACGATGTATATATAGTCTATTTAATTTTTTGCATACAAAATAGACGATGTATAGTCCATTTAATATTTTGTATGAAAAACGGACGATGTATAGTCCACTTAATTTTTTCATAAAAAATTGCAAAATCTACGATGTTTAGTTCAATATATTTTTTTCATAAAAATTTTTTTTGCATAAAAAATGAACTATGTATAGTCCATTTAATATTTTGCATAAAAAATAGACTATGTATAGTCTATTTAATTTTTTGCATAAAAAATAGACGATGTATATATAGCCCATTTAATATTTTGCATGAAAAATGGACGATGTATATATAGTCCACTTAATATTTTGTATGAAAAATGGACGATGTATAGTCCACTTAATTTTTTCATAAAAAATTTCAAAATGAACGATGTATAAATAGTCCATTATACTTTTTTCACAAAAAATTTTTTTGCATGAAAAATGATCGATGTATAGTCTATTTAATTTTTTGCATGAAAAATGGACGATGTATATATAGTCCACTTAATATTTTGTATGAAAAATGGACGATGTATAGTCCACTTAATTTTTTCATAAAAAATTGCAAAATGGACGATGTCTATTATATTTTTTTCATAAAAAATTTTTTGCATGAAAAATTAACGATGTATATATAGTCTATTTAATTTTTGCATAAAAAATAGACGATGTATTATAGCCCATTTAATATTTTGCATGAAAAATGGAAAATGTATAATCCACTTAATTTTTTCATAAAAAATTGCAAAATCTACGATATATTTTTTTCATAAAATTTTTTTTTGCATGAAAAATGAACGATGTATTTATTGTCCATTTAATCCTTTGCATGAAAAATGGACGATGTATAGTCCACTTAATTTTCTCATAAAAAATTGCAAAATGGACGATGTCTATTATATTTTTTTCATAAAAAATTTTTTGCATGAAAAATTAACGATGTATATATAGTCTATTTAATTTTTTGCATACAAAATAGACGATGTATAGTCCATTTAATATTTTGTATGAAAAACGGACGATGTATAGTCCACTTAATTTTTTCATAAAAAATTGCAAAATCTACGATGTTTAGTTCAATATATTTTTTTCATAAAAATTTTTTTTGCATAAAAAATGAACTATGTATAGTCCATTTAATATTTTGCATTAAAAAGTGACGATGTATATCCACTTAATTTTTTTATAAAAAATTGCAAAATCTACGATGTTTAGTCCAATATATTTTTTCCATAAAAATTTTTTTTGTATGAAAAATGAACTATGTATAGTCCATTTAATATTTTGCATAAAAAATAGACTATGTATAGTCTATTTAATTTTTTGCATAAAAAATAGACGATGTATATATAGCCCATTTAATATTTTACATGAAAAATGGACGATGTATATATAGTCCACTTAATATTTTGTATGAAAAATGGACGATGTATAGTCCACTTAATTTTTTCATAAAAAATTTCAAAATGAACGATGTATAAATAGTCCATTATACTTTTTTCACAAAAAATTTTTTTGCATGAAAAATGATCGATGTATAGTCTATTTAATTTTTTGCATGAAAAATGGACGATGTATATATAGTCCACTTAATATTTTGTATGAAAAATGGACGATGTATAATAGTCCACTTAATTTTTTCATAAACAATTGCAAAATGGACGATGTATAGTTTATTATATTTTTTTCATAAAAAAATTTTTTGCATGAAAAATGAACGATGTATAGTCTATTTAATTTTTTGCATAAAAAATAGACGATTTATAGTCCATTTAATATTTCGGGTGAAAAATAGACGATGTTATAGTCCATTAATTTCTTGCAAGAAAAATCGACGATGTATAGTACATTTAATTTTTTCATAAAATATTTAGAAATGGACGATGTACATATGTGTGTATATATAGTCCATTATATTTTTTTCATAAAAAATTGTTTTGCATGAAAAATGGACGATGTACAGTCTATTTAATCTTTTGTATACGAAATGGACCTTATAGTCCATTTAATTTTCTCCTAAATAATTTAAAAATGGACGTTGTACAATAAATTTTTTGCATGTGAAATGGGCGATTAAATTTTTTGATAAAAAATTTAAAAATGGAGGATATATATATCGCACATCAAGTTCAATAATGTCATAACTTAAAAAAAAAATTAGTTTTGAAGAAAACATACAACTCAATGAAGGCATGAACAAATATTCTTCTCTCAGGAGGTGATAGTACAAGCTATTTATATAACATTTTTACGCAAGATAAAATACGAAATGCATTATTGTTCTGAATTATTAATTTAAAAAACGAATTTTTTGAGTTTGGTCGCTATTGAACTTGAATGTACGATATGGAAATTGTTATTTGATTAGCGTTTTTGGGTATAGGCTTATCTAGAATGGCGCGGAGGAAGTCCAGCCGGGGCTGAATGTCAGCGATAAGGTGGCCGCAAACTGTAAATCTATTGTACACAATTCAATTGTATCACTTTGTGTTTGCTGGGTAGTTGCCAAAAATTCGTACAGACAAACATTTTTACAGTCTCCAGGCAATAAAAGTAGGCCAAGAAGTGAATTCTAAGAGTAAATAAAGGTTTTGTCTTTCCAACTATTTGTATTTATGTACATGCACCACCAATAATTTTGCGTCTTTCAACACTCCACTCACAATGAAACTTAAGAGTTTTCTTTTTTGTGTTTACATTAATTATCCTGCCTTTCTTCTGCCAGCATTGTTTTCCTGCCATTATCCTCATTGACATTTAGTTTTGCGTTTTGTTGTAATAAGTAGTGATTGTTTGGGTGTCTTTTACATTTTGTTTGGTTTAATTGTAATGAACTTGTTAGTCAAATAGTTTGGATTCATTTATTTGTTTTATAAAGATCAGGTATCAACGGAAGCAGAGCATGATGACGCATTTTATATAATTTTGCTTATCAGTTACTAATGGAGGGTATTTATAGAGAATTAAGTTATTTGCTACTAAATATATTTAAATGGAGGTTATAAAGGATTTATGTATGTTGCTAGGAGTCATCATTTTGGCTGGAAAATATGTATTCCTTAGAAATAAAAATCATTTTCGAATTCTACAAGCATTAAGTTATTTAAATATAATTATAAACAAACAAAAAAAAAAGGATGGAGTTGTTTTACTTACATTAAAAATTTCAATTAAATGGTCTAATTTTTCGACATTTTTTATATTTTGCTATTGTACTTTAATAAATAAGCTAATAAGAGGTTAACTTTTTTACACAAAATAATTAACATTATTTTATTTTAAACATTTCGCTGCAACTTTGTGTATCTTCTTCAGGAAACAGATATTGTTTAAGTTATGTTAGCTTAAATTTCATTATCAGAGTCCTTGTGTTCGGTCCACAGTGCTTGTTGTCAACTAACAGAAACTTCAGCTTATATGTATGTATATTTCTCAGTGCAAATGGAATATGTGAATTGGTTTGATGCAAAGTATTTTCGTAATGAAAACTACATTTTATCATAATTATTGGCCACACAAAATGGACCAAACACGAGAACGCTGATGATGAGGTGTAAGGTTGTTCTGCTAGTGTCTGTCGGAAATAATTATTACATAAAAAAATTTAAATAAAAAAAATTATATGTTCGAACAAAAATTTAAAACGAATTGTATTTTTCACCGACTTCAAAAACAGGAGGAGGTTATCAATTCATCGATATTTTTGTATTCATTATTTATGTTACGAGTGATTCATAGCTCAGTTATTTAGACCGATTTTTAAGATTACTTTTTGCTCTGAAAGTTTATAGATTTCGCTTAGTCACATTGCCAAAATGGGCAAAAACACGCCCAATAAATTTTTTCTTTCGATTTTATATACTTTAATTTGTTTTATTGCTAAGAAATTACACACATCTTGTAATAAGATTAAAAACAATGGGAGCAGTCTCCCGATTCTTATGAAACTTGGCACCAGCGTTGCCGATTTCTGTGTAGCTATCCAAAAATGGTACATAATTTTTTTTCTTGAACTATAAGATAGAATTTTAATTTTATTTATACTTATAACATTTTAATTTTATTTTATAATTAATTTTTTTTTTGTGTAATTCCACCCCAACATTATGCACAAACAAATTATTCATTTCATGAAAAAAAACAATAAATTTATAAAGCTGAATTAAATATTTATTTTTTAGGACTCTATTTATAATGCCATTTACTTTCTAGAGATGATTTCGTATAAATGTTGCCCACATAACCTCAAAAAAGTAGTGTAGTGGGGTCAAATCGCATGATCTTGGCGGTCAATGGTCAACCGCAAAACGTGAGATTAATTGCTCACCAAACTCGCTTCTCAATAAGATCATGGTATCGCCTGCCGTCTGATATGTGCCACTTCTTCCATTTTGGGGAAAAAAAGTCAGTACCTTGCTCCATAGACCGTAATGTTGAGCATTGACATGTAGCGATAACAGCTATATTCTCTTCAGTGCGCACTCTTCACATACCTGTTGGTGGATTAAGGTCCAAAGAAATGAAACTGTTGCGAAATTTGTTGACAATAGCTTGAAAAGCCCGTGAACGAAGTTTACGAAATATACAGCACCAATTTTGATAATAGAACTGAATGATTTGCTGCAAGTTTTGTTCGTTTCATGGTGAAATAGCAAACCTTACTGAGCATTTTGGGAATTGTCACAAGTCACGAATTTTTTTTACACTGAAAAAAAAACAAATAGCAAATAAATCACTCGATATATGTATATTTGTAAATAAAAAGCATTATTTATCAAATAAAAAAAAATCTTTTGTCTAATTTAAAAAATTTTGGATAAGTTTGAAGGTTTGTCTGTCTAAAATTAAGTTTTGATTTTTGCAACACTACTTGGCAGTGACATGATATTGCATTTAAAAAATTAGGCGACGATACGCTCACTAAAATGTATTAATAGATTATTCGATTCACCAAAAACTTTGCTTACACCTAAAGATATTAGAACGGCATAGTTTTGTGCTTAGAAAAGTGGGCGGGGGGCAAGTTAATTAAAACTAATTATTACGTTAGGTTACGTGCTTTCACTTGACCAATTTTTATAAAACTTACAACACGCCTTGAGCTCTAAAAGCGACAATATACTGAATTTATAAATTTGTGCGGGTCCATTTAAATTTGCAAAAGTGGGCCTGACAACACCAGTGAAATTTTGAAAACAAAAATTACAGACTTAAGCACTCAACAGTTAAAAACAATTATGATGCAGTTAAGTAAAATATTTGTGTTACCAATAGTGCTATTCGAAGTCGGTGATAACAAAATTTTAATTAAAAGCATATGAGTACGAGTATATAAACTTGATTGGCATCGACTTAGAATAGTACTATAGGTAACACATGTCCAAATATTTTATTTAACTGAATCTAAATTATTGTCTTTCTATATCACATATAGTACGAAACTATGCTTGTTGCCCCCCATTTGTGCTCCATCTTATATGAGACATAAATAATTTCAATTAATTATTCAACTCATATTTTGTTTAAAAAAAATCGAGATTTATTTGATTTTTTTTTTTCAAAATCCAATACTTATTTCTACTGTTGCCAGAAGATTTTAACAAAAATCTGGAAAAATTGGATCAAAAGTCTGAAAAATCTAAAAAATAATTTTAAAAAATTCAGTAAAGTGTGACTTTGCCTCGCGTACGAAGGGTTCCGTACGAACACTAGATATGTAATTCAATACAAACTTCAGCCTATATAATATATAGTTTTGGCATTTTTTTTTTGTTTTTGGGTTTTTTCGGTTTTCAGCGATTTTTTAGTTTTGGCGTTTTTTGCATTTTTTTGGTTTTGGCGATTTTTTTAAGTTTTGGGGCCTTTTTAGTTTTGACACTTTTTTCTCGTTTTGGCGATTTTTTTAAGTTTTGGGGCCTTTTTAGTTTTGACACTTTTTTTATAATTTTGGCGATTTTTTTAATTTTGCGATTTATTTTTCAAGTAAAATTTTTTTTTAGTTTTGGCGCCATTTTCGCGTTTTGGCGATTTTTGGCGTTTTTTTTTAATTTTGGCAATTTTTTTCATTTTGTCGACTTTTTCGAATTTGGCGATTTATTTTAGTGTCAGAAATTTTTTTAATTTTGGTGATTTTTTCCTTTTTGGCAATTTTTTTTTTTTGGTTTGGCAATTTTATAGTTTTCGGATTTTTTTAGTTTTACCGTTTTTGAAAATTTCAACAGTTTGCCTCTTACGGTTTCTAAGACACAACAAGTTTTCATAGTCGAAATTGCATTAACTGATGGACCACCCTTTAATTTAAATTTTTTTAAATTTTATTGTTAAATGTTGTACTCTGCATAAAAATACAATAATTTTATAAATTAGAAGTTTCAATATACATATGTACATACAATTATATGTATATTACATGGGATTTTAACATTTTTCGTTGCTCGTTTTGGAACACTCTTTAATTTTTAACTCTCATGTATTTGTTGTTGCAGCGGCCATACATACTCTGTCAAAATTTCAGGTCCGTAGCTCTCACGGTTCCTGAGAAAATAGCGTGTGACGGACAGACGGACAGCGTAGCGAAAACAATAGGGTTCCTTTTCACCTTTGGTGTACGGAACCCTAAAAATCGTCAAAAAAATCTGCAACAATAAAAACGCCTTCATTTTGAATTGTTTTTATTTTTTTTTTTTTTTTTTAAGTAAAATAAATTATGTTGCTATACAAAAACATATGCTGATATTACAAATTGTTTAAGAATAGCAAAAATTAAAAATTTTAAAAACCCCCGACTTATTTCAGAAAAGATGTTATATCTTCTAAACGACTGGACCGATTTTCTTCAAACATAGCTAAGAACCCTCTCGTTCAAGTCATCTTTCAAACAGAAATAACTAAATGAAAATCGGTCCAGCCGTTTGGCCTGTACGTGGACACAGACAGACACACAGATACACACTACAAACTTATAACACCCCTTTCTTTAGTCGGGGGTTAAAAATAAACATTAACAAAAAGTTAGAAACAAATATATGCACAAGTTTTTTACATAAAACTTAAAAAAAATGGTACATATAGATACAAATCTGTGCAAAGGAGTCTTCATACATATCGCGCACTAAATCATAAGCAGTCTCAACTAAAAAAATTCCAGCTGTACAGGAGTGGCAAAACACTTTTCAAGAAGAGTTTGGTGCAAAAAAAATAATTGAGCTTCATTAGAAAATAATGTTTCACAATGATTCTTTATTTTACGGAGTAAAGATAAACACGAAATATTGCTGTTACATAATGGTTTTCAAAAATCTGTAATTTGGCAGTGAAAATCTGCAAATCTGCAATTTTTGCAATGAAAAATCAGCAAAATGCAGAGAAATCTGCAAATCTGGCAACAGTGCTCATTTCCATGATTTTTTTTATCATAACCCCAGCATTCAAATAGTCAATTCATTGCATAAAACATAAGAGTGAAAAAAGATACACAAAAATTTCCCCCCAACCCAAGAAAAAGAGCGAATATCAAATTATCAATTGTGGACAAAGTCATTTTGTTGAACACAAAGCAACAGAAAAAAGTAATCTAAAAAAAATTTAAAAGTAAACTAAATTATCTTCAAAAAAACAGAAGGACACACAACGAGAAATGGACTGAGTGCTAAAACGCATTTGAAAAGCTTAAGGAGTACAGGTATCAAAGCATGAAAACACAAAAAATTACGAATATCAAAAAAGCAACAATTTTGAGGGAGATTCCTTGTTTTTAATTTTTCATAAAATTATAGAAATATTTTCTTAGTTGGTAAAAAAAAACACAAACACACACACTCACACATAAAGGAAATAAAGAAGAAAATCTAATTTGGTGTCTTAAATTTCAACACAATGATGGATGAGTGTCAGCATCCAAATGAGCCGGTAGATGATGATGAGACAAACAGACAGGACTAAAGGAAAAAAATGCTTTTAATTCATTAAAGTGGATTAAATAAAGAAGAAGAAAAAAAAATATTGTAACAAACAAAAAATTTTTTCGTGTTCATTAAATAAATAAAAAAAATATTCATTTCAAGTTTGAAAAAAAATATATTAAACAAATACAATTAAGTTGCAAAAGCGATATAGAATGTGGCAGCAGCAGCAAAGGACACAAAAAGAAAGAATTTTATAAAAATAAAAAAAAAATTAAAAGTTTGTTTTTCTATAATGAGAAATGATTATGGATGCTTAATTTGGTGAAAAAGAGACCAGGCCATGTTCATTATGAAAAATTTAATTAATCAAAAGAATGTAAGAAAAAAAAACAGACAAGAGAAAATATATAAAATATAAAACAAATTTTCAACCACATAATACACACTTTTGGATTTAGTTTTCTTTTTTATTTTATTGTAGGAAATGAATATTTTCTTAAAGGAAAAAAAATTAAAAAATTTTTGTAGAAAAAGCTTCAAACAAAATTTTAAGGAAATAATTAAAGTTCTTTACTTTTAAATCGTTGTGGTAACTGAAAAGTAAGAGCGAGCGACTTTGTTACAATTTAAATGCAGAAGTTGACAAAAACGCAGTACACAAAAATTAATAGAGTTAGGGCTCAGTTAGCCGACTGTAATAATTATAATGTAACTGTAACGTAGAAAACAGGTGATCGATATTTTTATATAAAAAGTAGGTTACGTTATATTACATCTCTATAACCATTTTCACTACTTTTAACATAACAATATCAATCAGCTGTTTTCTACTATTGCAGTTACACTACATTACAGCCGGCTAACTGAGCCTTTATTCGCGTCAAAAAATGCAAAGTTGAGAAAAAGCAAAATTGCAAAGTTTCCAAAAAAATATATAAACCATTACATAAAAAATAATCTTTTGCAAATCATGATAAATTATCAGGATTTAAATAAATGGAAGTTTAAAGGCTCAGTTAGCGGACTTTAATGTAATGTAACTGCAATAGTAGAAAACAGCTGATTTATTTATATTGTTATGTTAAAAGTAGTGAAAATGGTTATAGAGATGTCATCTAACGTAACCTAATTTTTTTTAAAAAAATATTGATCAGCTGTTACATTACATTACAGTCGGCTAACTGAGCCTTAACAGACAGACTCAACTTTACACAGTTGTGTAATTTTTATTGGCATTGCCAAGCTAAAGAAAATGGACAAAACATACTTATAAAATCAACTCTAGACCAAATTACAAGTACAATTATATGATTGCATTAAATATTAAAAATTAAACTGGATTTTTTGTGGTCGTTTGAACAAGATTTTAAACTTCGATATTTTTTGATTTTGTTAATCACCTAAGACCGGATTTTAATATTTAAAATTACTAATTTATAATGAAATTTTGTATCCTTTTTTCTTTGATTTTATTAAATATTAAAAGTAAAAAGCAGCGCAAACAAAGTTTTAAGCTTCATTCTAAAAGCCACTAGTGTTGTATGGAACATTAACTAAATGATTTTTTTTTAGAGAAAATTGATATTTCCAGAAGCCTTGTGTATGTATTTGATTTGGCCTGAAATCTGCGACAGACAACTTTGTTAACCATTTATAACGGTATTTTGTATCCTAATATAAAAGATGTTATATGTTGTCCTTCCTGATACTTCTCATAATTAAACTGGCGCCAGTTGCGTGCGGTTTACTTGTGTTTCCCAGCAAATTATGTTAATATTTTGCGGTGATGCTTTATAGGATTGAATTCGATCAAGTGATGAATACGTGAGAAAACCTAAAAGAGATTAGAACTGTAAGAAAACTAAACACTTAACTGAACTGACAAAAGCTGGTTGCAACTTTAATACCTTATATGAAATGATTTTCTAACTCTTCTAACACACATCCGTTGTTAGATGGGTTCCAGCGTATAGTTATGTTGTGCATTGCTATCAGTGTTGCCATATTAGCTTTTCAAAAATTTTCAAGTCGAGCAAAAAAAATCTTTTTTTGTTATCAAAAATCTTTTTGTTATTTTATTGAATGCAAATTTTGTTTCTTGTGAACTATTAAAAGTAAAGCCAAGTAGCACAAAATATTTACTGTATAAAATATGTGTAAGATCAAATCAAAAAATTTGCAAGTAGTTTAGTTAAAAATTCCCCCAATAATATATTAAAAGTACCAAAAGTAAAATTTTTAAAAATCTTATTTTTCGATAAGAAATCTTTTTTGTCGTTTTAACGTGTCTAAAAACTTCAAAAATAAGATAAATCTTCACATATGGTAACACTGATTGCTATTCATTAAGCACAAAACAAATCATTTGAGGCAAAAGTTAACCGAGTACAGGGAAATTCTGAAGGAGGTTGTTCTTGATGGATTTGCTGATACCAAACCTCCTACATTGGCATCAAATGGTTTGCAAGGGGTTGAAAACCCGGGTTTTCGTACCAACTTATTAATCTCTAATTAAGTTGAATATTAACCGATTTTAAATTTAATATTCAACTTAGTTAGAGATTAATAAGTGCATACGGGTAACTCGAGATTTTGGATGCGTTTGGAAAATATATTCTTGTTATACTTGATAATATTTACCAGAAAAATAGTAACTTATCGCAAGCATATTTTTTTGTGTCAAACAGTGTAATTATTTTAAAAAGAGACTACAGCGTCACTGCACTCAAAAAAAAAAAACTAACTAAAACTTTGGAAAATTTTCTAAATTTGAGTAAAAAAAAGTTGTCGCATGGCGCCAAAGCTGTTTTTTACTCGAAACCAGTAAAATATTTACTAAATTTTTAGTTCATTAATGAACTAGTTTATAGTAATTATATTTTTATATTTAAATAAAATTTTTCTAAAATTAAGTCAAATTTCTCCATAAAATTCGGAGAATTGCAAAAAAGGTTTTTCATCTTTTATTTCTAATTTAGTAAATTTTTCAAAGTTTTTTTTTCTTTAATTTTGGTACTTTTTTGTTTTTAATTAAATTCTATACAACATGGTATGTTTTTTATTATATCTTCATATTATATTCTTTATTAATTCACCATACATACGTATTAATACCTTGAGAGGGGGCAAGTATTGAACCAACAACCTTCTGACTGATAGGCAAGCACTCTAACCAATTAAATTTATTTTATTTTCAAAAAAATTTATTTCAAGTTCAAATATTCGTCGGATAAATGAAAAATGTACTTGAATTTTTTGCTTAATGCAAATAAAAAATATATTCTATAATTTAAAGAAAAAATACTTAAAACTGGTAAATATATTTCTAAAATTTAGAATAACTTTTTATATCTTTCAAGTTAGTCAAATTTGATGAACTAATTAGGAGTAAGTCATGTCCTAAAATTTATTTTTTGATTTATAACGAGATTGACTAGTTTTTAGGATACAATTTCCCTAAACTTTTAAACCATTTTCCAATTTTTGGTAAATATTTCCTTTAAACCAGTAAACTTGACCTTGAATGTGAGAATTTTTGTGTGTATTTTTATGAACTACTTTTGAGAATATGAACTTTTTATTTTTTACTCATATTAAGTAATTTTTACTAGATTTTTGTAAAAATTTACTTAAACTTAGAAAAAATTACTTAAACTTAGAAATTTTTTTTACTTTAATTTAGAAAAATGTTTTCCTTAATAATAGTATATATTTTTTTTTTGAGTGTGGCTGAGAGAATATCAATGCTTTCATTAAGGAAACGGAGGCTGTTTAAAATCAGTTAATGTGTACTTACATAATTTTTGTCAGGAAAACGTACCATAACCGCCAAAACAAAGCTTAAGCGACATGATTTTCAAACTTCAAACAAAATCGATTATGTGCGATCGTAAATAATCGATTTTTGTCAAAAAAAAAAAAAAAAAAAAAAAAAAAAAAAAACCAGGACCACAAAATGTGTCGTTAAGATTTTTTTCGGTTACGGCTCTAAACGAATTCGTATTTTTTTTATTTTTTTTTTTTTTAAATATAACAACAGCCTAAAGGTACCAACAGACGACATGTTTTGTATGTGCCAGAATTTACATATGTAAACGAAAACATGTCGTGAGTTATCTTTAAAACATTGCTTGTGTAAAAAACATGACAAAAAACATAAGACATTATTTGAAATAGAGCGTGCTCTATTTTCTTATGTTAAACGTACAGCTCCAAATGTCTATGTCATGCGAGCAAATTCGTCGGCGGTTGATTATGTGCACTATCATTAGCCGTCTGAATGAAGTATTTTGCAAGACAAATTAATTATATATTTTTTTTTTTAATTTAACGTTGTCGTTTTATTAAAATAAGTCCAAAAATGTATAGATTTTTAGATACAACCTCAACGTCTTGTTTAAAAAAGAAAAAATTAAAAAAGCAAATTTGCGTCGCCAGTACTACAGCGACGGAACCAAAAATATTTCGACGGCTGCAAGCCATTTATAAAACAAACTACGTGGATATTTATGTACTGAAAAAGAAGAAGTGATACTACATGTACGTTTGTGACCAAAAATTATAAACCTTATGTAAATTAACCAATATTGACAAGCATAAAGAAAAACATACGAGGAGAAAACTTAAAAAATACATGTAAAAAACATGTCGTCTGTTGGTACCTTAAGTTGTACCAAACTATGTTCACTAACATACGAGTAATTATCCACTCATTCACCATTACCCACGTTTAAACGTGATACACTGCATTAACGTGAGCTTCTGCCATCTCTTTTTCAAAAGCACACATGACCTTCATTTGGTGGACAGATTTCGATAATTTTTTTTTCAATAAATTTCATGATAAAAATAAATATTTCTACATATGTATATATTTATGTATGTATATATGTATGTTAAATATAGTAGAACAAATATACACCGTTATTCTTTGTTATACGAATATTCCAGGAACAAGTGTCAAAATAATTTTTAGTTTTACTTTTCACATAATTCTTTGGCTCTATTCAAACTGATTGCTAATAAAAAATTAGAACGTCTTCTTAAGTGAAGTGATAAGAATGAAGGTAAAAGTCGACTAGTATCGGTTATACACATACCAAAATTAAAATAAAGGATGTATCATGTATCGAGCATCTTATGTTGAAAACCAGTGAGCTCTCTCATTTCCCCTCAGCAAAACGTCGTATTTAGTTTAACCTGTACAATATAAATAACGCGTAAGACAAAGTTTGTTAAGCAGTGTACTTTCTGAGTTCACGTTTAGACTTTTTGTTAGCTTTTATGGGGCGTGAAAGAAACTTTATAAAAATCACAATCCGATAATTAATGAAAGCAGTCATTTGCACACATAATTTTAAAATTTGCTGCATTGTTGCCATATCGTATGACTATGGCAGATATTGAAGCTCATTATAACTCCACATCAATCCGAACTACCACAGCTATACTTAGAAAAAATTTTCTCTTTTTTTTCTGTCGAGTCCTTTTGAAATTGTTAAATGGTGTTAAGGTTCTTAAGGTCATGAAGAAGCCAAGCAAATACTACGTCGAGCCCTTTTTTCGATTTAATCGTAAGCTTCAAAAAATTAAGTTTTCAAGAAAAGTTTTTTTATAATGCGAGTATTCAAGTATATTTTAATAATTCAAAACTATGGGTAGGCCAAAACAAATTGATTTGAATAAAAAAGTTAATTTTTTACCCCCGACTACAAAAAGGGGTGTTATAAGTTTGTAGTGTGTGTCTGTATATCTGTGTATCTGTGTGTCTGTCCGTGTCCACGTATAGGCCAAACGGCTGGACCGATTTTCATTTAGTGTTTTTCTGTTTGAAAGATGACTTGATCGAGAGGGTCCTTAGCTATGTTTGAAGAAAATCGGTGCAGCCGTTTAGGAGATATAACATCTTTTCTGAAAAAAGGCGGGGGTTTTTAAAATTTTTAATTTTTGTTATTTACTATAAGTCGCTAATGATTAAATCGTAATTAGGGCTCGATATCATGATTTTTCTTTGATAAATCGACCATGAAAGGTTTAATTAACAGGCAAACGTTAGCTGAATTAAAATGAATTGAAAATTTTAAAGTAAATGGCATTCGAGACTTATTTTGAGCCCCACAGCACTCAGCTTATGTTGCCATACAGTCACAACGCAAAAAATTGATTTAAAGAAAAGCAAATATAATTTTTCTCTCCAGAAATGAATGGAGAATTTGTATTAAATATAAAAATTTTAATGATTATTACTACTGCAATATTATTAGAAGGAGATCGAATTTGTTGAGTTATGACTATGTTGCAGTAAATGCATGATATGCTTAAATATCTCACCAGCTATTCGCGAACATAATTATGGTCTCTATTTAGACGGAGATACTGAAACGTAAATGCACCTGGATAGGTTGCATAGTCCGGAGACCAAGAAATGATATCGAAAGACGTGCTTTGTAATGAACTATCCAAAGACATGGAAAACTATTACATGAACTTTCTTATAATTAATTTATGTATAATTATTATAAATAAAAGGAAAAAATTAAATAATTTTATAGTTTTCAAGAAAGGTTTTTTATAATACGAGTATTCAAGTATATTATAATAATTCAATACACACAGAAAAAAATAGACACAATTTAGATTCGATAACTATGTGTCGTTGCCTACGGAGATGAATTTTAACAACTTTATTATTTAATTCAATAATAACATTTATCAATACAGCAATTTTTCACAGTACAACTAAAAAAAAACTATTTGCTAAATAAATTATCAAATATATTCATACATGCAAAAAAAAAATAACAAAAATATTAAAACTCATCAAATTCTACAAAAAATTTTTTTTTGAAAATTCTTCGCTTTAAAAAAATTCTCTTTGTTTCAATAACTTATTTTTTTAACTAAATATCTAATAACTAATAATTTTTAATTGTACTTATCAATCATTTCCTGTGATAAACACGTTTTATTGAATATAAAAAAAAAACAAAAATCAATTAAAAATTAAAGTGATTCAAATAAACTTTGGTTTAAAAATGTAATTCATTTAAAAATTTCATTGACTCAATAAAATTTTTAAATGATTTTTTACTTTTTTTCTTCAATTAAACATGATTATCGTAGGAAAATTTTATTTCTGTGCATTATATGCCTAATGTCCTATGAAAATTTTTTAAGAGACAAAATAAACAGTAGCTTATGGTTTTCTTAAACTAAAATTTAAGAACACACATGTAGGGTGTCACATGACAAAAATAAGAAAGCAACAGTGTTAATCGCATTGTTATCAAAACCACACACTCCTGACTGGCGCCCTCTGGTTTTCTGCTCAATTTAAGTTAAAATTTATAAGTAGTAACACAAATTATACCAAGAAAGGTATAAAATTGACAAAGGCAGAAAAAAAAGTAAATAAATCTCCCCTTCTAGAATATGACACCTACAGTGACCTACACAGACACCCCTTCATACATACGGACAAGCATTCGCATGAACACACATGCTCGCACATTTACTCGCACATTAAGGGCTAATAAATCAGTGCAAGTTAATCTCTATTTTTGGTTTAAAATGTGTTTAAATTAGCAAACCTATAAATTAATACAGTATTTAAACCATCTGTAAACGCATAAAATTGGGAGTTTAAACCACCAATACAGGACATATGTTTTTTTTTATTACAGACCATATGTTTTGCATTGAAAGAGCACTCAACTTTTTTCCAAGCCTGTACTTTTTCTTCAGATCTTGTTCGACCTGTTTGCCTACACTCTGTTATTCTTTTATACTATTCTACTTCGCCAAGCATAAATATAATTCCTCTCTCAGTACAATTTGGCGACATTTAATTGAATTTTTTTTAACTTGTTTGCCTTTTTGATTTTACAAAGAATTGATAGCCTGCTGCTTTTTGGCATTTATTCTAGTTCTGCCACAATATTATTTTTTAAACTAATTACATATAAGGTATGGTTCACAGATTTACTCCTGTTGCGTTTAAACCACATATAAATTTGAGTTTGGTTTAACTAAACCAGCGTTTAAACTTTGACTGATTTATTAGCCCTAAGATTTGTGTAAGTTGGAGTTCACGGGAATGCGAGTGAGTATATCAGTTTTCATATTAAAAGTATGTAGTGTAGGTCTTCTTAAAATGTTTTCTTTAGCAAAAGACAAAATATACATATTTACTTATATGAAGAATTACCTTTAATGTTAAAGGGAATGACACTTTTTCATCACTTGTTTTAGTGTCTTTTGTCTGGCCATGTGTCACCTTAACATGTTATTATTGTCATTTTTTTTATGGAACAGAAACAAAAAATTAAAAGTAAAAGCTTTTTTTGGTGTGGTATACGGCGCCACCTTTACTATCCTTGTCCTTTTGTGTTTTCTTAATAGATTTTTTTATATAAATTATAATTTTTTTTTTCATAGAAACCCAAGACATGTGTCACTTGTTGTTTAGTCTCTTACTGACTGACTGTTGCATCGATTTTGTAAATCAATACCAATTTAATGTGGTTTCAGGTGTGTATGTTTGTATTATTTGTTAAATTTGTATCGATATTTGCAATGTGTTACTTGAAACGATTGCATATGAAAGTTTCTGGAAAAAATTCAAGAATTCGATTTGACTTATTTGCAGAAGCATTTGCAAAATAACAGAAAAGCCGTTGGTCACATAAAAATTTAAAGTAAAAATAACACACAACTTTTGCAGGTCCTTGTAGTGAATAGGCATCGAAAATTATCTAACCCTGGAATTTCGAGTATTACCTAATTTACATTAAGCATTTTTTTCATGAAATTAGTTGCACAAAAATTTTTTTATTTGTCAATAGGAGGCCTGGAGAAGCAGCTCATATAAAAAAGCTACCAAAAATGCATCAGAGATTCATTATACGTCCTTTTCTATATAACATTCTCTTTTATAGCGCTGCAATTAGCAAATAGAAAAAGTTGCGTGCAACAAAATTCATGAAATTTCATGAAAAAATGCTTAATGTAAATCAGGTATATAAGATACGTTTAGCATTTTTAAGTCTTAAAGAATTTTACATGAGTTCTGAATAGAGACGGGCGTATGTGGTGTTTTTTCCGTGACACGAACACGCACGACTCAACACGAAGTGTACGTGAAAAAATCTGTTTTCGTGCGTGTTCGGGTCATTTCGTGCTGAGCGAAATCGACACGAAAAACACGAAATGATTTTAGATGTAAAATATTTTTTGTCAACATTTCACGTAATCTATTTCGTCTAAAAAAATCATTATTATTATTTTAATAATTAAAATGCGAAATTAAAATTCGATAGAAAATTCGTTACACAACGAAATTTTCGATGCTCATAAAAAATCTTGTTTTGCAGAAAATTAATTTAAAAATTATTCACAAATTCATGTTTTCCATTAAGTATTTAATTGATTCAATTCAACTTTTAATTGTATTAATTAATTTCAGTGGAAAAACTTTATTGATATTATAAAATTGTTTATAGGTGAAAATTTAATTAATTTTTTAATTTATATTACAAATATATTAATTAATATTACAAAATTATCCATATTACAAAGAAGATATACTAATATTTTCTTCTCTAAAGAAGTGCGGGTGCAATCCTTTAATATGAAATGTTCACACTAGATGGAACATGATATAAAAATTTCTTTGCATTATTAACTCCAAAAATTAATATTTTGAGATATGTCTGTGTTGCAATAAAGGAGCAATATGTATATATGCAGATCCATTTGATATTAATTATTTAAACTAAAACACTTAAAACTCTTTTATTCTTCTAAAATTTTGGATTCTTAAATTTTCGCACCACAAATTTATGGTCCTCTGTCAAACTTGATATTCGAAGTTGGCAACGCGATGACAATTTTAACTAAAAAATAGTTGTGGTTCATCATACTAAAACGCAGTTTGGTTGACTCTTAGACGACCAAACTGAATCGATATTTGATGTTCATAATAAGGGCCAATATCTAACAAAATATTAGAAGATGATTTGTTGAATACACAGAAAAAAGTATTCACCAACTAATATTTTTTAATTAAAAATTTAATTGATTCAATTAAATTTGTAATTGTATTAATTAATTTGAGGGAAAAACTTAATTGATATTATCAAATTGTTTATAGGTGAAAGTTTAATTAAATTTTTAATTGATATTACAAATATTTTTATTAATATTGCAAAATCATTCGTATTACTTTTTTGTGTGTAGAATATAATTTATATCTTACAAAAAAGCATAACAAGTAATATTTTAATTCATAAATTTTTTTCATCTAAAAGATCAATACATTAACATTTAAAAATTATTTCAGGCATATGGCGGCGCTGTCTGTTTTCTGACGAAGTGCATCCTGGACGTTCAGTTTTGTTGCTGATTCATCAGCGCAAGCTATTTGCTTTACGTGATCTCACAGAAAATAAACGAGAAGTATCTTATCGCACGATACTGTGGGTCCATTGAGAAGTCCATTTTTTATAAATAAACTTATTGCCAAATTTTGATTTCAATACTGGTAAAATTACATTTCGGCCAGAATTCAAGTGGCGAAAGAATTTTCAGAATCCACTAAGAGGGTTGGGCGTGAAAGCGTAGCAAACAAACAAACAATTTCACCTTCACATTTATAATATTAGCTAAGAATTTTTTTATTTGGTTTTATAAATTTATAGCAAATTAATTTAATAAAGAAAAAATATTTTTTTCTGTTTTACTAAACTTTGACGAATTTTGATTATTATTATTATGAATTCTGTGGTAAGTTCTATTTTAGTAAAAAATATTATTTGATTTTTAAATTTAATAATTGAATGCTAAATAATTCCTTACTGTCTATGGGGCCGATTTGTTTGTTAACACGCTCGTTAATCCTGAAATGGACCTAAGCGCTGAACAAAATTTTACGATAAAACATCGTCTATAAGTTGCGCGAATTGATGATGTATTTTTGAAGTAAATCTTGATAATTTGGTAGCGTTGTTCAAGTATTAATTTATTCATGATGATTTTTCCAGAGTATGCTAATCATAAATGTCAAAAATTGAGCAGAGTTCATTTGGCAGTTAACTCTTTCGTAAGTTCTATCGGGCTTAAAACAACACTGTGTATACAGGAAAAAAAATTTCGTGCAACAAACACGTTTAGTTTAAAAACAAACAGAAATCAATTTAAAAATTTCTTGAGTCAATTAAACTTTTATTAAACTATTAAATAAAAGTTTAATCGTCTTAATTACATTTTTAATTAATTTTTGATTTTTTTCAATTAAAAGTGATTACTGCACCTAATTTTTTTCTGTGTATGTATATTGATTGCATCTGCCAATAAATAGAACACTAAGCTTTAATTTAAATACGGTTTATCGTTTTAGTATTCGTAGTGCTGGAAAAAAATCTTTTGAATTTGAATTAAAACCGGGCTCAAAAAAAAAACTAAACAACCCTTATTTTACGGAAATATAATACATATGTATGTATGTACATATATCAGTGTCCCGCAAAATAAAATATGTTTGTATTGGTGAGAAAAATGAGAGTAAAATAAACTTGCACTTGAAGAAAAGTTTTGTAATATCAAATACATGATGTGGTTATTAGTTGTTTGATTTTTTTTTTTTTTTTTTTTTTTAATAAAATAAAAACTTAAATAAAAACTAAAAATTTAATAACCATTCAACAATTTAGTGTATAAATTCAAAATTAAATTTATTCACAGCTCTGTTGATACTATTAAAATGCCTTTTAAACTATTTTCCCTATTATTTTTAAATATTCCATAACATAAAATGCATCGCATATTGCCTAAAGCATTTTTAATCACGAAATATTTCCCAGCTTCCATAATTATATTATCAATTTTTTGTCTGTAGAAATTTATTAAATTTGAACTTTAATTTCGTTCCGTGTGCTCAAAAAAACTAAACAAAAAACCAGGAAAAAATGAATACATGCGTGCACAACTTAATTCGTCGCTGGCTCAGTGATAGAGCTGCAAAACTATCGATGGTGCTATCGATAGTATCGATAGTTTTATTTTAAGTGGACTATCGATAATTTTTTTTCGATAGCGATACTATCGACAAAAACACACTACTTAAAGAGAAAAAAATCAAAGTCAAGAAAAACGGAATCAAGGCACATTTAATAGGTGGCAGCACTAAATCAGGTGACTAACCTCATTATACCAATCTAAATGTCAAATTTGGATTGTGTAGGTATAAGCCTAAAAGCACGCTTTTATTTGGGTATCCATAAACATCTTTCGAATATTCAGCTTTGTATGGTGTTTGAAATTTCCTATAAGAAACATACACTCTGACGATGCTACCCTGTTTTGAAAAGTAAGAAGGTAATTTATACCAACAAAGTACACGTGGTTGTTGCTGTTATAATATTTGTTGTAGAATCGCGGGTACCTGATTGATGTGCCTTGAACGGAATGATGGCGACTGTGTACAAAAAATGCAACATTCAAATTTCGCCGCCTGTAAACCTTTATAATAATGGGTATTATTACATATCTATATAATTAATAGGCTAACATGTTTTTTGTAATCCCTTTTACGCTGGTACCACTGCACCAATTTTAAAAAGATTTATATGGTTTTAAAGAATTTTTTATACAGATGTGCAGAATCTATATTTTATTGAAATCGGTTTAGTATTTTTGGAGCTATAAGCGTTTAAAGTTGCTACTACTGCATGTAAACATATTACACACGCATTTATTAGCTTACAAGTAAAAAAGAAACAAAACATGAGTGTGTGTGTGGGCTTGTAGTATTTCTCTTGATCTAACAATTTTTTTTTCTCTTATTTGTTGTTGTATGAAAGCCATAATACTTGAAGGAAGAGAGTTGAATAAATTGAATTAACTTGGTTAAAGGGGTTTGTTTATGTTTTTTTAATTTCATGTATTACTTATTTATGCTTGCATATGTATGTTTGTTATGTATTGTTATATCATTAATTTACTCCCCTCCCAGATTTTCAATCACTGAGAATCAATATGAGGATTTCTACAAATCTCTTGGACCTTGTTTTGTAGTAGCTGGCGATTACAATGCTAAGCATACGTTCTGGGGTTCGCGTCTTATTACCCCCAGAGGTCGAGCATTGTTCAACACTATTTCAAAAATGGGCTTGGCTGTCATTTCGAGTGGGGAGCCCACTTATTGGCCTACTGACATACAAAAAATTCCGGATGTTATAGATTTTGGAGTCATAAAAAATATCTCTAGGGATTTAATTCAAGTTCAAGCTTCTCTTGATCTTTCGTCCGATCACTCTCCGATGATCATTACAATTTGTAGTCCATTAAGAAGTAACTTACCTGACCCATATGTGAAGATGATCAATCGTGTTAATTGGCTGGGGTTCAAAAAATATCTCAGTAGTCATTGTACCGAAAACATTACGCTTAGAACATCCGATGATATTGAATCTAACATTGCCAATCTCAGCGAGAATATTAAACAGGCTGCTGAACATGCCACTATCTTCCATCCGCAGACTGGGTTCAATAAAATTTATTCTACAGACATTGAACGTCTCTTACGTGAAAAAAGAAGAGCTAGAAGGGAATGGCAACAGCACAGATCACCACAAAATAAAATCAGATTTAAAGAGTGCACTAAACGACTCCAAGAGTTGCTTGCGTCTGAAAAAACTGCATCTCTTAAAAATTATCTGGAAGGTCTTTATGTCACACCAGCGTCTAATTACTCTTTGTGGCGCGCTGCTAGAAAGCTTAAAACACCCATTGAGTGTAAGCCACCTCTACGCACATCTACCGGAAGTTGGGCAAGAAGCGATACTGAAAAAGGTAGAATATTTGCTGAGCACTTAAAATCCGTTTTTACGCCAAACATATGTACTGGTGTTGCTGATTTGCCGAATCTAGTCGCTCTACCCCTCAACACATAAAGTTTAAGACGCGTGATTTACAAAAATTAATTGCCGAACTCAACCCGAAGAAAGCTCCGGGTATTGATGGAATTAGTAACCAGATGCTTATGAACTTGCCTCGTATTGCAATGAGAATCCTATTATTCATATTTAATGCCATTTTACGACTGGAGTATTATCCACACAGCTGGAAGCTTGCCAAGGTTAAAATGATTCCAAAGCCGGGCAAAGATCTAACCAAGGCTAAGTCATATAGGCCAATAAGTCTACTATCAACTATGTCAAAGCTTTTCGAAAAACTGCTCAAAACAAAATTGTCCCCAATTCTAATTAGTAGTGGGTGCATACCAGACCATCAATTTGGTTTTAGAAGTCAGCATAGCACCATTGAACAAACTCACAGATTGGTTCAATTTATAAAAAGAACTTTTGAGGAAAAAAAGTATTGTTCTGCGCTCTTTATTGACGTTTCCCAGGCATTTCATAAAGTGTGGCATGAAGGCCTAATTTTAAAATTGAAGACTTACTTACCAATAAACATTTTAAATATTTTGGAAAGTTGCATTATTTCCCGTAAGTTCACTGTTGTGGAAGGAGACTTTACGAGTAGGCCTGAAACTATTTCATCCGGTGTGCCACAGGGGAGCATACTGGGACCAGTTTTATACTTGATTTATACTTGTGATATGCCTGTGAGCAGTAGTATCCATACTTCCACATTTGCCGACGATACAGCCTGCCTTAGTATGCACGAAAACCCTGATGAGGCATCCCGCAAACTCCAGGAACACATTAGCCAGATGGAGCTTTGGTTAAACTTATGGAGAATTAAAGTCAATGAACAAAAGTGTGTCCATATAACGTTCACCTTAAGAAGAGATACTTGCTCCCCCATTCGGATTAATAATCAAGTTGTTCCTCAACATTCACATATGAAATATCTTGGTTTACACCTTGATCGACGACTTACATGGAAACATCACATTGACTCTAAGTTAACTCAAATGAAAATTAAATTAACTCAGGTACATTGGCTGATTGGTAGAAATTCAACACTTAGCCTAGACTGCAAACTTTTAATATACAAGTCGCTTTTAAATTCAATATGGTGTTACGGAATTTAACTATGGGGCACTGCTTCAGCTTCAAATGTAGAGAAAATTCAACGAAAGGCAAAATAAAATTTTACGCATGATAACATCGGCTCCATGGTACATCAAAAATTCAAATATACATCGCGATTTGAATATGCCACTAGTGACTGAAGAAATTGTAAAATACGCAGGCAAATATCTAACAAAACTCGAGTCACATCCTAATCCGCTTGCTCGTAATATTTTGAACTTTACTGGGCACATCCGCTTAAAAAAGAGAGATACACGGGCTCTAACATTCAACACTCTAGATGATGAAGCTGCTTGAAAACAATTTTTTCTTTTTGTTGCTTATCACTACTTATGTATTATTAATAACTATCACTAAGCTTATGTCCGACATTGGTCGGGCCTAATAATTTTTCTATAGATTTAAGATTTGAATACTTATTGTTAGTTCACATTTGAAGATACAATAAATAAAAAAAACATGCATTAAAAAAAAAAAAAAAAAAATATGTATGTAAGTTTGTGTGCGGCTGTGTTTTAATGAATTTTTTATGAAGTTTAGATACATTTTCTTTGAATCTTAAATTATTTACATTTTGATTCTAGAATACGGACGAGTGTGCCGTCCGTTTGGTATATCTAGTACATATAAAAATGAAAACAAATTAAGGACTGACCCATGATATCGACAACGTTCGACTTGTCGCACACTTACATTTGAAACAACAACAAAATATTAAAATTTGTTTTTGTTTTCAATGTAAGTGTGCGACGAGTCGAACGTTGTCGACATCGTAGGTTTGGCCCTTATGCCGGCCATACACTACACAAGTTCAGTGCTCAAGTCTGGCACTGCGTAAACTAAGCTTGTGACACACACTATACAAGTAAACTGTGCAGTTTTTATTTTAAAGCTATAAGTGTGCAAATACTGCTCTATTTTATTAATTGCTGTGGCAGCCTAAATCCTAAATGTGTTAATCTTTTTAACAGCCATTTCTCTATTTGCCCTTTAGTTTATTAAATAATTTTTCGTAGGCTTCGATTTTCATAATTCTATTGCTATAATCACTGCTTTTAATGCGCCATAATACCAACGGCTTTGATACATGAAGAAATTTGACGGCGGCTAAATTTGACGACTGCTGGACTGTATCCGCTCTTTACTTTTAAATAAAAGATGATGCTAAATAGTTTGCTTCTCCTTCTGTTAAACCAATACTTTTTAGCTAACTGCAATAGTTTAAGTAATGATGAAAGATTTTTTTTATTTTATTCCATTTTAATTTATTTTTTAATGATTCATCTATCTATATGTTTGCTTTTTCGTTAATTTTTTTTATAGAACTGTGTATATATGTTTGTTGAATATGCGTGTTAAAAATATTGGAACTAAAAGTTTTAAAAAAAATCAACTTTCTTTTTACTTTATGGAATGATTAAAAAATTCAAGATTTTATATCACAAAAATACACAATTGATAAGTTTCTAAGAATCAAAAACTATCGATAGTATCGATGGCATCAAAAAATACTATTGAAACTATCGAATGGAGCCACTATCGATAGTTTTGCAGCTCTACTCAGTGACGACTAAATGAAAGAGCATAAGCATGTATGTGATTTTCATTCGCAAAATTGTGCTATGGCTTGCGGGTTACTGATGTACATATATTTATATATTTATTTTATTTATGTATTTTTATTGTATATTCGAAAATCAACCACTTTTTTTAACTCACAAAAACCTTAATTAATTCATATTAAAGGGAGTGATCTAGACACGCACAAGCATATGGACACACTGCAATGACAATTGCCGTCAACAGTTGAAAAATTTCTATGTGCAGAATTTGAGTGTACATATTTGTTTTATATACCAAACATTTTGATATTTATGTAAGTGAATATGTATATAATTATAATTGCACAATTATGGCTGAAATATTTTAGGAGACATTATTTTAATGCTTCAAAATACGCCATTTGCTGGCAGTTTTTCAATTCTTCCATACTTTTTTTCTTCACGGCAAGAGAGAGAGAGAGAGAGAAGAAGTATTTTCTTGACAATGTGGGTTCCATTTTGAAAATAACAATATTTCTAAAGAAAAAATATGATTTAAGTTGAAAATTATACATACCCAGAAAAAACTTTACTTTTTAGTATGCAAAAAATTATAAGAGTTTAATAAGTAAGGGCTACCCATTACCAATGTGCTTACAACATATTTTCACTGAAATTATATACACTCAAAATATTTCATAGGTAAAATAAACGAAAAATGTGGTTTATTTTACGAAAATATTCGTTGTTTTTACGGTACGAAATGCTTCGTACATAGTACAAATGATATTTGCTTATTTAACGAAATACTTTTTGTCTGTAAATAACAAAATTTTGTATTTTTACAAAAAATTTTTTTTTTTGTAAATTTACGAAACACAGTGTTTATATTACAAAATAAATTCGTGAATTATGAAAAATAATTTTGTGTTATACCTATACGAAATTTTGTGTAAAACTGAAATCTTTAAAACCAGGGACCGAAAATAATTGTTATTATACCCTTTACCAAAAAATGGTAAAAGTGTATATATAGGTTTGTCATTCCGTTTGTAATTTCCAGAATATTAATAAGCGAGCCATAAAGTATATATATTCTGGATCCTTATGCATAGGGAAGACGAATAAGCGATGTCCGTCTGTCCGTCTATCTGTACGTGAAATCGGTTTTGCGAAGCTCCCAGAAAAGCTAGAGACTTCGTTCTTGGACTGGTGGGTCAGAAATGGTCGAAATAAGATTGGTATTGAAAATCAGCAAAATCAAGCACACGGTTTCAGAGCTGGGAAACTTAAACTTCATTTTGCCATACAAAATAACTACTGAAAAGTAGTTTTTATAATTTTTTTATTAAATAAACTTATTTTATACTTCAAAATGAATAAAATTGGTATTTCACTTTAAAAAAAATTAAAAAAAAATCAAAAAAATTAAAAGGACGTTTCCAGGGTTGGAAAACTTTGATTTTTTTCTTATACAAAAGTAACTTACTAAAACAAATTTTTCCTTTTTTCTACAAATTATACATATATTATGTTCTTAAAGTGCAGAGATTGATGTAAGAAATCAGAAAATCAAAAAAGATGATTCCAGGGTTGGAAAACCTACAATTTTTGTGATATATAAAATTAACTACCGTAAACTAATTTTTTATTTATTTTTATTAAATAAACTTATTTTATACTTCACCACGAATAAAATTGGTATTTCAAATAAAAAAAAAATTTAAATTTAAAAAGACGTTTCCAGGGCTGGAAAACTTTATTTTTTTTTCTTATATAAAAGTAACTTATTAAAACAAATTTTTAATTTTCTTTATAAATTAAACATATCTTACATTCTTAAAAGAAAAAGATTGGTGTAAGAAACCAGAAAAATCAAAAAGGATGATTCCAGGGTTGGGAAACTGGAACTTTCTGTGATATAAAAAATTAACTACCGAAAACTAATTTTTATTTATTTTTATTAAATAAGATTATTTTATACTTCAGTATAAATAAACTTGGTATTTAAAATTAAAAATTAAACTTCAAAAAATTAAAAAGATGTTTCCAGGGTTGGAAAACTTTAACTTTTTTTATACAAAAGTAACTTACTAAAGCAAATTTTTCCTTTTTCTCTATAAATTAGAGATATCTTATATACTTAAAAGAAAGAGATTGGTGTAAGAAATCAGAAAAATTAAAAAGGATAATTCCAGGGTTGGTTTACTTACTCTTTTTGTGATATAAAAAATTAACTACCGAAAAGTAATTTTAATTTTTTTTTAAATAAATAAACTTATTTTATACTATAGTACGAATAAATATGGTATTTTAATTTAAAAAAGTTTAAAACACGATTCCATGGTTGGAAACATTTACCTTTTTTTATACAAAAGTAAGTTACTAAAGCAAATTTTTCGTTTTCTCTATAAATTAAAGATATCTTATATTCTTAAAAGAAAGAGATTTGTATAAGAAATCAGAAAAATCAAAAACCATGATTTCAGGGTTGGTAAGCCCACACTTTTAGTGATATAAAAAGTTAGCTACCGAAAAATAATATTTATATTTTTTTATAAAATAAATTTATTTTACACTTCAGTACGAATGAATTTGGTATTTCAAAATAAAAAAAGTTGAAAAAATTAAAACGACGTTTCCAAGGTTGGAAAACCTTAATTTTTATACAAAAGTAACATACTTAAACAAATTTTTCCTTTTTTACTATAAATTAACATATATTATATTCTTAAAAAAAAAAGATTGGTATTAGAAATCAAAAAAAAAACAAAAAGGAGGATTCCAGGGTTGGGAAACCTACACTCTTTGTGATATAAATAATTAACTACTGAAAATTAATTTTTGTTTATTTTTATTAAATAAACTTATTTTTTGCTTGAGTGCGAATGAAATTAATATTTCAAATAAAAAAAAAGTTTAAAAAAATTAAAAAGACATTTCCAGGGCTGGAAAGCCTTAACTTTTTTTCTTATACAAAAGTAACTTACTAGAACAAATTTTTCCTTTTATTTACAAATTAAACATATCTTATGTTCTTAAAAAAAAGAGATTGGTGTAAGAAATCAGAAAAATCAAAAAGGATGCTTTCAGGGTTGGGAAACTTACACTTTTTGTGATATATTAAAGTAACTAAGTCTAATTAATTTTTATCTTTTCCTTTATAAATTATACATATTTTACGTTTTGGAATAAAGTTTGGTTTGAAAAATTATAAAAATAAAAATCACATCTCCAGAGTTGGAAACTTTGAACTTTTTTTCTAGATATTAAAGCAACTAAATAAAAATTTTTTTTGGAATTCCCTTTTTTTTATCACTTAAACACTTTCTATATTTTTTTAAGAACTACTATATTGATAAAAGGAATGAGAAAAATCTAATTTGATGATTCTAGGGTTTGAAAATTAATTTTTTTGCACATAAAAGTAACTAGGTCAAATTACTTTATGTATGTGCTTATGTATGTATGTATCTCTATACTACATAAACGCACTTTGGTAAAGGGTATATAAGATTCGGCACAGGCGAATATAGCACTCTCACTTGTTTTTTTATTTGAAATGAAAAGGTTACTGAAAAATGTGTTTTATTTATTTGGTTTGGGTTATTTTAAACCATTATCGTAAGAGATATTTTATTTTGGTTATTCTAACCAATTTAAGTGAGATATATTTTTTTTTTTGGTTACGAATAACAATTATAGCAACCAAAAATTTTTTTTGGTTAGCAATAACTATTATTTAAAGAATTCAAGTTTTGTGGTCATTGCTGCCTAAAATAGGATATTTAAGATGTAAAAGAAGCACTTGTTAGGGGTATGCAGTACAAGAAATTTAAATATCTTAGGCAAAGCTGACAAAACGGGCAGTTTTATAATAAATATTTATCAATTTCATAAATGTAGTAATTGAGGTATTTAAACTATATTTATTTTGCTTTTTACTTTCTTTTCGACAAAATGTCCAATTATGTATAAATAAGTGGCGTTTTTCTTTAGCAAATTTCTACTCAAAACAATATTTATTCGCAAGGGATCAAAATAATGGAAAATATCTCCCAAAACCACAAAAAGGCAATAACTCGAGAACAGGCTTACAATACACAGAGAAAAAAACTGCCTCATAGAATCAATAAGATTTTCTCTATGAAACGTTTTTAGGCTAAGGGGTATCCCAGCAAAAAGAAGCGAAGATTTTTTCATAGAGATTCCTTATTGTTTTTATGTGGTAAATCTTATTAATTTTATCAAGAAGAAAACCACATAAAATCAAGAAGAAATCTTATTGTACCCAACTTTTTTTTAAATCAA
This sequence comes from Tachina grossa, assembly GCA_949987645.1. NCBI lineage: Eukaryota > Metazoa > Arthropoda > Insecta > Diptera > Tachinidae > Tachina > Tachina grossa. Next base: position 37,946,670 of record OX465275.1, read on the forward strand.
TTTCAGTTATTTTTGGCACCAAAAAAACATTCTATAGAGAAAAACTTCTTGATTCTATTAGGTTTTCTTATAAATTGTAAACTATAGGGATTTCTTATTGATTTTATTAGGTTGCCTTATTGATTTTTTTAAAAAGGTTTTCTTCTTGATTTTATGAGGTGTCTTGTTACTTCATCTATCTATATAATTAATAGGCAAACATGTTTTTTGTAATCTCTTTTACGCTGGTACCACTGCACCGATTTTAAAAAGATTTATATGGTTTTTAAGGATTTTTTATACAGATGTGCAGAATCTATATTTTATTGAAATCGGTTTAGTATTTTGGGAGCTATAAGCGTTTAAAGTTGCTACTACTGCATGCAAACATATTACACACGCATTTATTAGCTTACAAGTAAAAAAGAAACAAAACATGAGTGTGTGTGTGGGTTTGTAGTATTTCTCTTGATCTAACAATTTTTTTATCTTATTTGTTGTTGTATGAAAGCCATAATACTTAAAGGAAGAGAGTTGAATAAATTGAATTAACTTGGTTAAAGGGATTTTGTTTATGTTTTTTTTTTAATTTCATGTCTTATTTAATTATGCTTGAATATGTATGTAAGTTTGTGTGTGGCTGTGTTTTAATGAATTTTTTATGAAGTTTAGATACATTTTCTTTGAATCTTAAATTATTTACATTTTGATTATAGAATACGGACGAGTGTGTCGTCCGTTTGGTATATCTACCCAGTTGTCCAAATCGTCCTAGACGACATTGTCTTCGACGATTCATGTACGACATGTCGTCTGTAGATTAAGTTTTCTGATCGACAATTTAAAAGAAATCGGCGTTCATGACTATCTGAACGACAATGTCACACGTTTTCTCTTCAATAAAACTTTGTTGGGGACCATATGAGCGACAGTGTCATACGTTTTGTCTTCAATAAAGCCTTGTCGAGGACAATCTGAGCGACAATGTCCCTCGTTGTGTCTTCAATAAAGCATTGTTGACGACAATATGAGCGACAATGTCCCTCGTTATGTCTTCAATAAAGCCTTGTTGATGACAATCTGAGCGACAGTGTCACACGTTTTGTCTTCAATAAAGCCTTGTTGAGGACAATCTGAGCGACAATGTCGCTCATCTGGTCTTGTGTGACCTCGCCGCCATTTGTATGAAAATTTCGTCAACATTAAAATGTAAATATAAAAGTGGTAAAAAAATTATGGTGTTTGTGAAAAAGGTAAGATAAAAACAATAATGAACAACAGAAATTTTATACAATTTAATTGAAAATATTCATACATATGTATGTATGTATGTATGTATGTATTCGTTTAATTTTCAATCTCTAGATATTTGGAAAGATCAAGATGCGTTGGGAGTTGAAGAAGGCGGCAATGCAATTCATTCTGCCTGTGAAAAGTTTACAAAAGTGTTAAAAAGATAAGTTAAATAGCGAATAAAATAATTCACATTAATTTAATATGTATATTTATTTTCAATATTTCAGATATTTGTCAAGAGCTAGGTGCGTTGGAGATGAAAAGGTGTGAAGAGGGCTAGATACCGCTGAAGTTATTTTGTGTTTTTATTTGTATTTTTTGTTTTAAATATGCATGTTATTTACTTGTGTAATTTAGTTATTTTTTATAATAAAAAGCAAATAAAATAAAAATTATATTTGTTGTCAATATATCAATCATAAATGAATACTCAATTGTGGGGGATATATTATTCAATTATGAACAGTCAAACTTGAGTAATATTTATGCTATCATTGATTAGTAAAAGGCACTGGAATGAGCAGTTCAACTATATGTTATATTCATTGGTTAGAGAGAGATGCAACATCACACGTACACAAAAGTTTCCATCACATTTTTCATTTTGCCTTTAACAATGTGATAGAAACTTTGTTCTACGCATTGATGGATATATCCTGCATGACTTCCGATCAAATGAGCAGTCAATTGACTGGTAGTGTTCTTGTAGGGTATGTATACAATGACAGGAAATTAAATTGTGAAAATATTACAAAATAAAACAAAACAACAGTTTTTATTCTCATAGTAAGCCTGGTACTCACTCTGTTCACAATTTCGTGCGAAATGCTGTCAAACTACATATAAAAGTATTTGGTATGAAATATTTGCGAAATAAATTCGCAAAAGTAGTACACTGTTGTAGTACATTGTTGTAAAAAACACGTAAAATCATGTCTTTCCATACAAAATTAGTCTGGCATCATTTTAGTTTAGCTGCGAAACAACATGAGCAGTGCTTCTTTCGCACGGAATTTTAACAATGTTGCATACTTTCAAGCAATAAAAGCGAGAAGTTTATACAAAAACCGCGAGTTGGGCTACATTTAGTACATGTCAAATTTTTCATGCGAAATAATGAATGGTGCTGAAAATTTTTCACAACTTTGAACAGAGTACCAGGCTTTACAAAAAAAAAATCGTAAAATTCACGAAACTTGTATAGATTCAAGAATAATTTTGTACTGCAAGGAAAATGATAACAAAACAAAATTCGTTTATTTTACGAAATTTCTAATTTTATGAAATATTTTTTATTTTCTCTTAAATTCAATAAAATAAACGAAAAATGTGGTACTACATATTTACAAAAATAGTTGTACGAAATAATTTTTGTAACTTAACGAAATTCGTAAAATTACGAAATCTGTTTTCCTGCACAAGCTACAAATATTTTCATAAAATGTAAAAAATTTTCGTTTATTGTACAAAAATTAAATTACGAAAAAATGTTTCGTATATTTAAGCATGGAATATTTTGAGTGTAGTAAATTTTTTGAGTTCGTATATAAATGTTACCGCTCTATAAGTTCTATATTAAGCCCATGTTTAAGTTTTAGAAACATACGACTGCCATGTGATGTTGTGCCTGCGTGTGTTTATTGAAAGCATATAGTTAATTCTTTATTATTATACTTAAGAGTTCTCGTTGAACCTTCATAGTGAAGAGACATTAAAGCGGATTTTTTTTACATACATACATACGAAACAAATATAAAAAACAACAAAATCAAAAATTATACAAAAAAAATTCGTAATACATATTCACCTTGATAAATAAGCTTATTGGCTTTACTAATATTTTTTACATAGCAAGAAATAGCAAAAACAAAAAAAAACCGTAAACACAAACAAAGTTCCCTTGAGGAATAATACTCTGTATGAGTACCTCAAAGGAAAAAAATTTTGAAGTGAGTTCTAACGGCAGAAATGCTTATTTTACTGTGAGTTCTGAAACTCTTAATAAAAAAAATATAAATAATAAATCTGATGAAAATCTTTTTTTAACGGCAAAGCCAATTTTTCGTCAGCGATCAACTTCGCTTTGTCCAATGCCAACTAGTGAATCGTTAACATTACCATTGCCTAGTACTTCTTCATTTAAGTCTGCGATATCATCCGCATCGTGCTCGCCTTCATCACTAAACCAAGTTATCACTACAGATAGCAGTAGCTCAAAACCCAAGGTACAAGTGGGAATGGACAGATATATAACAGTGGTAAAGCGTGGGCGAAGCCCAAATTCTTCAAAAATTTCATCTGCCCCAAAGATGTCTAGGGATAACAGCGCATCATCTACCAATCGTCAAAATCGTTTTTCATTATTGCAAGACACCGACGACAAGCCCTCTACATCATCGCAAAAGTCTTTTAAGCCACCACCTATTTATCTGAGAGAAAAAAATTCTAACGCGCTTATAAAAAAACTACTGTCGACCATTGGTGAAAATACTTTTCACATCATTCCAATTAAACGAGGTAATATTGATGAAACTAAAATTCAAATATATAATGAAAAAGATTTCCGAAAAATTGTTAGTGAATTCGAAAACAATAAAACAAATTTTTACACATACCAACTTAAGAGTGCTAAAGGCCTACAGATAGTGTTAAAGGGCATAGATTCATATGTTGAACCCGAAGAAGTAAAGTAAAATGTGCACTTGTCGACCAAGGATTCAAGGTAAAAAATGTTACCAACATATTTAATAGAGAAAAGGTCCCCCAACCCTTATTTCGGGTTGAACTGGAGCCGAATGACATACAATTGAAAAAAAATGAAGCCCATCCAGTTTATAACGTAAAATATCTCTTACATCGAAAAATCACAGTTGAAGAGCCACGTAAGCGTTCAGGTCCCGTACAGTGCCATAATTGCCAAGAATATGGCCATACGAAAACTTACTGCAAGTTACCTACAGTGTGTGCTGTCTGCGGTGAATTGCATGGTACTGCTAGCTGCACTAAGCCAAAAGATCAAGCAGAAAAAAAATGTAGTAATTGTGGAGGTAATCACACAGCTAACTATAGAGGGTGCCCTGTATTTTCTTTCGTTAAACAGGCTATGGGTCAAAAACCCAAATTAACTCCAGCTCAACCAGCAAACGCGAACTCCGCCACTTTTGCTCAAATCAGCCAACCAGTTACTTCACGTGTATCGTATGCTGATGCTGCTAAGACTAGTTCAATTCCCACGCAAAATGTTCCACCGCCAAATAATTCAACGAATTCAAGCTTTAACTTTAGTCGCCTTGAAGTTACTATTGAGAATCTGGTGCTAACTATAAACAACTTTACTACAAATATGACAAGTATGATGCAAGAAATGCTGCGAATGCAGAATACACTGCTTCAAGCATTAGTTAATAAACCATGAACACGTTAAAAATATGTTTCTGGAACGCAAACGGCATTCGCCAACATAAAAATGAACTTGAGCACTTCCTCATGGAAAAAAATATTGATATAATGTTGGTTTCTGAGACTCATTTGACCTCAAGAAGCTTATTTAAAATAAATGGTTACACTTTATATGATACAAAGGACCCGAGAGAGAGAGAGAGCATGTGGTGGATCAGCAATTCTGATTAAGTCAAGACTCAAGCACTATGTCCTTGACAACGTTAGTGAAGAATATTTGCAAGCAACGAATATTTTCGTAGAAAATTTTTGTGCGAATTTCGTGATATCATCAATTTACTCACCTCCCAGATTTTCAGTTAGCGAAGATCAGTATGAGAAGTTCTACAAATCGCTTGGATCTTGTTTCGTGGCAGCTGGTGACTACAATGCAAAACATACCTACTGGGGATCGCGTCTTGTTACACCTAGAGGTCGAGCCTTGTTCAATACAATTTCAAAAATGGGCTTAGATGTCATTTCGAGTGGGGAGCCTACTTACTGGCCTACTGACGTAAGAAAAATTCCAGATGTTATAGATTTTGCCGTCACGAAAAATATTCATAGGGACTTAATTCATGTAGAGGCCTCTCTAGATCTGTCCTCCGATCACTCTCCAACAATAGTTACAATTTTCAACCCACTAAGGAGTGATTTAACTAACTCATATGTGAAGATGATTAATGGAATCAACTGGCTGGTATTCAAAAAATATCTTAGTAGTCACTGCGTAGAAAACATTCAGCTTAGATCATGCGATGATATTGAATTTAATATTGCCAATCTTAACGAAAATATTAAACAGGCTGCTGAACACGCCACTACCTCCTATCTCCTGCACTACTGGAAAAGTATTTAGAAGGTCTTGATGTAACGTCCGCATCTAATTACTCTTTATGGCGCGCTACTAGAAATCTTAAACGACCCGTTGATCTTAAATCACCATTGCGTACTGCGACCGGAGGCTGGGCAAGAAGTGATAGTGAGAAAGGTAACTTATTTTCTGAGCATTTAAAATTTGTATTCACTCCCAATTCATGTACGGGTGCTGCTGATTTACCGAGTGTAGTTTCTCTACCCCCTCGTCCCTTAAGGTTTAAGATGCGTGAAGTACAAAAAGTAATTGCTGAACTCAACCCGAAGAAAGCTCCAGGTATTGATGGCATTAGTAACAAAATGCTCATGAACTTGCCTCATATTGCAATAAGAATCCTGCTATTTACTTTTAATGCTATTTTAAGAATGCAGTATTTTCCACATAACTGGAAACTGGCCAAGATCAAAATGATTCCAAAGGCGGGCAAAGATCTTACCAAGACTGAGTCATATAGGCCTATAAGCTTACTATCTACAATCTCAAAGCTTTTCGAAAAGCTGCTCATGACTAAATTGTCCAAAATTTTAACTGATAATGGGTGCATCCCGGACCATCAATTTGGCTTTAGAAGTCAGCACAGCACGATTGAACAAACGCATAGACTGGTCCAAGTTGTGAGAAGAACATTTGAAGAAAAGAAGTATTGTTCTGCTCTCTTTATTGATGTTTCTCAGGCATTTGATAAAGTATGGCACGAAGGCCTAGTTTTAAAATTGAAGACATATCTGCCAATAAACATTCAAAAGCTTTTGGAAAGTTATATTATTGATAGGAAGTTCACTGTTGTGGAAGGAGAGTTCACGAGTGTGCCCGAATCTATATCTTCTGGTGTGCCCCAGGGTAGTATTCTGGGTCCTGTCTTGTATTTAATATATACTGGTGATATGCCTGTGAGCAATAATATCCATATTTCTACTTTTGCCGATGATACAGCCTGTATGAGTGTGCACGAAAACCCTTATGAGGCATCCCGCAATCTCCAGGAACATATCACACAGCTGGAAATATGGTTGAACTTATGGAGAATTAAAGTCAATGAACAAAAGTGTGTCCATATAACGTTTACCCTAAGAAGAGATACTTGCTCCCCCATTCGAATCAACAATCATAATATTCCTCAACATTCCCAAGTGAAATACCTTGATATACACCTTGATCGAAGACTTACATGGAAACATCATATTGACTCTAAGTTAACTCAGATGAAACTTAAGTTAACTCAAATCTATTGGTTGATTGGCAGAAACTCAACACTCAGTTTAGACTGCAAACTTTTACTGTACAAGTCGCTTTTGAAGCCAATATGGTGCTACGGAATTCAGTTATGGGGCACTGCTTCAGCTTCCAATGTCGAGAGAATCCAACGAAGGCAAAAAAAAATTTTACGGTTAATAACATCGGCTCCATGGTACATCCAAAATTCTATTATACATCGTGATTTAAATATGCCACTAGTGACTGAAGAAATTGCAAAATACGCAGGCAAATATTTAACAAAACTCGAATCACATCCTAATCCGCTTGCTCGTAATATTTTGAACTTTACTGGACACATCCGCTTAAAAAAGAGGGACACACGGGCTCTTATACCTAACACTCCAGATGGGACTACTTGAAAATACTTCCCCCCCCCCCCCCCCCCTTTTTTTGATTATCACTACTAATGTATTATTTATAACTACCACTAAGTTTATGTCCGACACTGGTCGGGCCTAATAATTTTTTTTTTTTATAGATTTAAGATTTGAATACTTATTGTTAGTTCACATATGAAGATACAATAAATAAATACATGCATTATAAAAAAAAAAAAAAAATTATACTTAAAATTTGAAGTGTAAAATTTTAATTTAAAAAATTTTTATCTAAAAATGCATAATACGAAACAATTGTTTTACTAGCAAACTTAAAAGTTTAATTCTTTTTCTTCAAGATTTTATGATAAGAAAGCATTCATTCAAAAAGCGCATGCATGTAATATTATGTTTTCTTTTCTTTTTAATTAAAAAATAAAAAAATCTAACAACAAGCATACGAGTAAGAGTACATTCGTTATAATTTTCGCACAATAAATCAATGTGCTAAGCACGCCATGTCAACATCTCTAGTTAAATTTTAAGTCAACATAAAATGGAAACATGGCGTCTTAAGCCACACAACCACAATAAATTAAACTGTTTCCAGAGACGTTCACGTATCAGCATGTAGGGATTACACAATTTACATTAGAGCAAATGCTTGGCTTTGTGCACTATTGGCGAAGTGTTTTAAGTATTTTTTGTTTTAAAGTTTTTAATAAAGTTTTATAATTCTCTTATATCTTAGAAGATTCATATCTTGTGATACGGATGTATAAAAAAGCCTAATAACGAATCCTAATACAGCAAATAGCTTGGTTTTTTAGGGTTAAAAGAATATATGGTGCCTTGCAGATGATCAAATAATTTCATCAATCACATAGTTTTGCACAGGTAGTCCTGCAATGGGTCATGAAAATCAAAAACAATAGTCACGAGCCTGTGGCAAAAATTAAATAAAATACTTGATAATAGAGATTGCCGTTAAGTTTTAACCGAAACCGAAACCGCGGTTTTTAACCCATAAAACCCGAAACCGAAACCGACAAAAAACCGTCGGTTTTTAAGTTTTACTTTAAGATTATTATTTTGTTTGAAAATACAGTAAACGAAAACGGCTGGCTGTTCCGTTCAACTATGTGTTGTTAGTCAGAATATTTACAACAGACTTTGTTGTTATTTGTTCATTAATAATTATCACATGTAATTTGGCTTAAAAAGCGATACGAACTTTAGCCTGTTAAAATCATAAATATAGAAACAAATGGAGTTCGAATAATAATTAAAATTAACTAAAGTTTGGTATTATTTGTTCATTAATTTAAGATAAGAACTTTAACCTGATCAAATCATAAATATAAAACAAATGAAGTTCGTACAATAATAATTAAATTAACCAAAAAGCTGTTTTATTTTTTATCTTACGGCTGATTATTTGAACATCTGCAACTCTGATTGAGAAAACAACTCCACTTTCTTTATGATCCTTGTCGATGATGGAAAAGTGCACGGACGAACAAAAACTTTTTAACAAATACCAAATTAAAAGTTAAATAATTTTCTTTTCTAAAAACCTTTGCAACATTTTCGTTTCTATTTGAAATTAATTTTTTTTAGCAACATTGTTGTTGCTCTGCCGTTTGCCATGGCAATAAATTCTTGTTTTATTACACGTGTAAAATATATTTATGTATGTAATTATTTTACCTTTTATTCTATTTGTTATACACTCTGCACACTCAATGTTGTTGTTCTTCTTTTTCTTAATTTTTTTGTTAAGGTATAATAAATCTTTGTTTTAATTGTTATTTTCTGGCAACTATTGTTAATGCTTTAAATTAAAGTTGTAAATCAAATAAAGTTTTATTTATAAAACAAAGGAGTGTAAACGAAAATCTATTAAAACATGAAATTAGCAAGAAATATAAATGTTTTTGTGGAATTAAAAAGTTTTTGGCTCAGCGCAGTGCATCCAGCAGTCACATTTTAGACTAGAAGCTTTGTGTATTTTAAAAGCTCAACTTAAACAGGTTTTTGGAAAAAATTTAATACAATGGATGAGGAATGTGAGATTGGCTTAGAAACCGAAAAGCCTTAAATGGTCTAGACTTTATTGGAGTGATATGCTATTCGTATTCATTTATTTTTCAAATTGTTTTAAAGAATATTTGGAACAACGAACTAAAACAAGAAGTTATACAAAAAATTAAAAACAACCGACTGCGACAAACTGTGAACTGCTAAATATCTTATATTGTCATTCGAAATGAAAAATCATAAGAGAAACCTAAAGATGATCTTAAAATATCTGTCGAATGATATCCATTTTTATATAGTTCGCCGATTTTTTATTAATGTATTGAATTTTGACAACTGAAATATCTTTAGTGACACTCCCGGGATTAAGAAAAATCGATTGACGTCAATCATCAAAATCGGTCCACGCATTCGGTTTATATAGTGCCGCAAAGGAATACACATGCATACATACATACATACATACATACATGCATACATAAATTGATAAACACAATACCCTTCTTTGCGTTGCGTAGTCGGGTGAAAACAGTGAACTATCTCCCTAATAATCCCAAATAAACAATTTTTTTTTTTATTAAAACTACATTTGTATATTAATTATTGAGGGGTTAGCTGGGATTATTAGTGCGTTAGCAAATGTTAAACTCAATTGTGACAATTCTCAATACAAGATGAGTAAAATAATTGACTTTTTGTTTGAGAACTGACGATGAAGTGTTTCAGAACAAAGAGCAAAACGCCATTTCTTTGTTCAGTGTAAAAAAAGCAATGTGAGTCCGATCACAGAGGAGATGTGTAAGCATCTAGTAATGAAAATTTTTTTTTAAGTTGGAAGTACTTATGCTTTTAGTATATTTTTTTAAATTAATCAATTAAAAGTATCAAAACTTTCAATATTGTAAATACATAGGAATTTGTTGGTTTTTGTTTGTTTTATTAAACTTATTTGGTTAGTAAATGGGCACACTGCAGTATATGTATATGTACTGCATTCAAAATTACAGTAAGCAGTAAATTTACTGATTACTAAAAAAATTCAGTAAATTTTTACTGCTAATTAAATTTAATTTGCATTACCAGTAAAATCGTAGGGCCGTAGCAAGTGGCAAAGTTTTTTCATTAAAATTTTGAAACTTTTGTATGAAAAACATTTAGTCACTTGGTAGAATTTCATTATGAATACGGGCATTACTGATTACTGAAAATTCAATGCATCTCATCATATAACAAATCATTTAGGCAATTTATAAAAATTGTAGAAAAAAATTTTAGTAATCAGTAAAAATTTACTTGTTAAAAATTTTTTATTATTTTTACTGAAACTTTAGTGGTACTGCAGTGCTCATTTATGGTAAATGTCTTTACTTTTATTTTTTAATTCCTGTTGTTCATCGTTTAGTTGTTGCTGTTCTTATTGTTGTGTACGCATTGCAATTAAAATAAATTTAGTAAAGTGCGACTCGCGCACATTCGGTTTTAAGCATTTTTTTGATTTAGCTTTCTTCCTTTTTTAAGTTTTTTCAGTTAAAACGATTTTTTCCGTTTTATCGCTTTTTTCTCGTTTTGGCGTTTTTTTTTCTCTTTTTGTGTTTTTTAGTTTTCGCAATTTTTTTTTTATTTTGGCGATTTTTTTCATTTTGGCGATATTTTTCTGTTTTTGGGTTTTTTTTCATTTTTGCGATTTTTTTCATTTTGGCGATTTTTTCTGTTTTTGGGGTTTTTTAGGCGATCTTTTCATTTTGGCGATTTTTTTATTTAAGTGTTTTTTCATTTTGGCGATTTTTCCGGTTTTTCGCGATTTATTTTAGTCCTAGAAATTTTTTTTAATTTGGTGCTTTTTTCGTTTTGGCGATTTTTTTTTGTTTTTGGTGATTTTTTTAGATTTGGCGATTTTATATTTTTTTGATTTTTTAGTTTTACCGTTTTTGAAAATTTCAATAGTTTTGCTCTTACGGTTTCCAAGATACAGAAAGTTGTCAAAATTTCAAATTGATTTAAATTTTTTTACTTAATAAGTAAAATATTAATTTGGGATTATTAGTGCGTTTAAAAATTTTAAACTTAAATTGTCACAATTACCATAAAAAAACACTAATTAAATTTTTTAAATTTAGTATTAATTGTTTTAATCTGTATAAAAATACACTAATTTTACAAATTTCAAGTTTCAATATACATATGTACATAGAATTGTATGTATATTACATGAGATTTTAACATTTTTCGTTGCTCGTTTTGGAACACCCTTTAATTTTTAACCCTCATGTATTTGTTGTTGTAGTGGCCAAATGTCTACAAACTGTGTCCAAATTTCATGTCCGTAGTTCTTACGGTTCATTTTCACCTTTGGTGTACGGAACCCTAATAAAGCAATTATCAAGTTAAATAAAACAAACAAAAAACCAGCAAATTCCTATGTATGTATGTATGTAGTTACAATATTTTAAATAAGTTTGTATTGCTTCTTTCAAACACTAATACACCCATACATATGTAGCTCACACCTATTTGACAACGCGGTGTGAATCTCAGCAAAATTTGTGATTGTATTGTGAAAAAGAATTTTACCCCCTAGCGTATAGATGTTTACACATCAAAAAGGAGATCATTAGGTGTAATCATAAATAATCTGAAAATTTTCTCTAACAAGGCGCAGTTTGTGACCTTCCTCGAACTGGAAGACCATGAACGATTCTCGATGTAGAAAAAGTTCGAAGAGACGTTCAATGCAGCTTGTGGTGTTCGCAAAAATCAATTCAACGAATTTAGAAGAAACTTTTTATTTCCTTTATAAAAAAATTTATTGTTCAAAAGTTAAAATCAACGACATTATTTTTCACGTCTAAATATTATTTTTCACGTCATTGATGCAATGTAATATAAACCTTTATGGGAATCGGTTGACTATGCAGGTCACCCTAAAATTTTTGGCTAAGTTTTAAAAATTAGTTTGACGATTGATTTGTAGAAGACTTTAGAAACTATTAGAAAAAATAACAGTTTTTTTATTTTTCATTAACGATGTCTCTCGAATGAATTGCCCGATTTTAGGCAAATAGCAGTTGATAAATTTGATAAAATTTTGAACTTTCGCGCATTTTTTTTTTTGTAAAAATTTTACTTTAGAAAATTTTCGAAATTTGTCAAACCGAATCTATTCGCTATGTCAACATCCTTCGTATGCGGCAAAATTGCTTCCGATCTGTTTATCCGTTGTTAACTTATTATTTGTTCCAACTTGACCAAGACTTTCCTCAATAATATCTATTTCGAATATATCTTGAACATTTATAATGTAAAGATATCGAGAATGACACCCAAAAATTAATAGAAAAGAGTTTACCTGTCAATTTCGAAGATTCGCTAGCTAAGGTGAGCCAATATCAAGCTAATGTCGATATTGTAAAAAGGCAGCAGAAAAAGTAAAAAAAGTAATTTTATTTCTTAATTTATTTAATTCATTTTACTTATTTTTTAATTCTTAAACTTACGCTGCTGGGTTTGAACACGGTTACTCCATTCTAACAAACTATTATACATTCACTAGGCTATCGTCACACATTCGAGAAACTATTGAGAGAACATCGCTTTACCGAACATTCGATTTTTTAGATTCGCGATTTCTTCGCTTTAGTGAGCATTGGTTTAATATATCGAATTTTAGTTCAAGTGGGCTTGCGTCCACACACACACACACACGCATACATACGGACATCATCGCAAAAATAAGCAGAATCCGCTCCCAGGACCTCAAAGGGTCCAAATAGTATGAAAACTCAATTTCAGAAAATTTGGTTAAAATTACTGAATTAAAATGAAGAATCTATGGCGCATATTCAGAATTTATTGCTAAGTGTTAACTTTTTTAAGTACCTATTTAAGTTATTCATAGTTGATTACTTTCAGCAGTAAAAGTTTACACTTAATTATAGGTAAAGCTGTAACTAAATGCCAACTAACTAATACATTCAAAGAACAGCTGACTGATATCATTTACAATTTATTTTAAAAGTAAAATCAATTTGTGGCTCTTTAAAATGCACAAAACAACAAATACTCTTTATTTTCTAACATTTTTCTATATAATAAGCTTTCCTTTTTATCTTTACTTCTTGCATTTATTTCTATTGCGTCCAAAAAAATATCCATATAAAGCAATAAAATAAATTAGAGATGTGTTTTTGGTCAACAAAATTCTATTGAATATTTTTATTTTTACAGGCCCATATTTTAATTGATTTATATGCAGACTATAGCCAAAAAATTACTTTTATAGATTTTGTAAATTTTTTAAGGAAATAAAACTATTTTTCAATAGATTAGTAAGCTTTTTAATTAATTACAGAATTTATTGTTCAAAATATTATCGACATTTTATTCTCTCTACATAACAATATGCAAGGTTGCATTTCGTTTACCAGCTGAAAGCAGTTGCTGCACTAGTTATGAATCGTGAATAAGAGCTGTAACTATCTGTGCACTATATTTTAGTTTCTGTTTTATTAGTTTCGACTTTGGTTACGATTTCTGAATATGCGCCTATGTTTTTATTATTATTAATTAATGGTTTCTCCCGCGATATCTTATTAATATTTATATAATAATGCCGAAGGGAAAAAGTCTATGATCATTAGATTTGGGACGAACTGAATGAGTCGATCAATGTAGACACAAATCTAGGATGACCGAGTGAAGACGTTCGGCTCATTTCTACTGATCATAGAAATGATTTTATAGTCAGGCCATCGATAACGTTTATTAAAAATTCAGAATGTAGCAAAAATAAATAAATTAATAGTAAAAAACTTTAATATAAAAAGAAACAAATTTAAAAGGCTTTCTTTTGTCTTTGCCCAATGCAGACGATTCGAAAAATGATCTCGTACATCAGAAGAAGTATTCCAGCTAAAAGTCACTACGAACAGTGCATTGAAGCTGCAATCAAACCTTTAACAACGATGTAAATGTTGCAATCGTCCTTCAGATGACGATGTAAGAGGGACAAAACAAAATGGAATATTTTTTGGGATATGGCACAAAAATATTTTGTTTTCATTTTATAGATGTTTTATTCTAGATCCTCAAAATATTTCTAGATTTCTAGACATAATTTTTTTTCTTAACAAGAAATTAGATATTTGCTGGCCTAATGTTTCTGCACCTTATGCACAGTGGAATGGATGGCTTTACAAAATTGTTGTGCACTGATCACTGAAATTTGGCATCAAGTATTATAAGGACGAAATTTAAGAAAAATGGAAATTGCATCCGAATCGGCCACGCCCACCGCATATGCAATCTAAATAGATTTTTTCTAAAACTATTTTTCCTATTCCAGTCTTAAAATTAAGTACGTATAATTTTTAAGACGAGAGAAAGACATATGCCAAGTTTAATCAAATTTAGCCACACCCACCGCTCATCGCCCATGCAATCCAAATCGATTTTTTCACATTATATTTTTCATATGCAAACAGAAGTCTTTAAATTTGGTAGGAAAATTCGTTCTAGATCAAAATCTTCCACGCCTACCGGCCATGAAAGCCATACAGAATATAGATAAGATTTTTTTATTCCTTATAAGATTTTTTAATATTTTGTCTATCATCTGGGCTAATTTTGATGATATTCCTTTTTTTTTAATTTAGTCAATATATTGATCCGTTCTAACTTTCAATGATCTAGTACCACTCCTTATAGGTTTTGCACAAAAATATGTGAAGCCATCCATCCCACTGCGGTTTCCGCTAAAATTTTAAACATTTCCAAATACTGCTTTTAATAAGTGCAACAACATTAATAACTCTGCAACTGACATTTCAATTTCAGATACAATTCACACTCAATTATGATGAATGTTTCAATTTGGAACCATTCACGAAGTTAAATTCAAAATTCGCAGCCCTTTTAGAAAAACAACTCAACAATGATTGTGCATTCACGAGAATAAAAAAAATCACCAACAACAAAATCATCATCTAACATCCAAATAGAAACAACTCAGTTGCAATTGCATCTGCAACATGAAATCTTGATCTATGACTCCATTGTTCTCACTTGGCAACATATTTGTGTTTCCTTCACCTAAACCAAAAAAAAATAATAATAACAAAAATAGCTGACAGCTTGTTTATTTGTGGTCAAACCAAAAAGGAATACACTTCTTTGGATAATTTAGAATGTTTTCCTCCGAAATCAAATCAACTCATAAAAGCAACTGCAACAGCAGTAGCGCGCAAATTTGAAGGGGTGGAATGTGAAACAGTAGAAATCGTTATGGAAGCAGAAAGATAAGAAAGCACCAAACAAATCGAAAACAGACAGAACATATGCCCACCACAAATGAACACACACACACACACATACACACACACCTCACAGCAGCCGAACAATGGAATGCAAAGAAATATCATAGAAGGGAAAATTGCATTTTTGCATACCAGCCCAGTAGGCAGGCAATACCATCCACGTCATTGTATTACAATAGAGATGTTGTGCTGTTGTTGTTGACTTGTTGAAAAAATGCAGGTAGTTAAGGTTCAATTTTAAGTGCATATTTTCTGCTATGTATGTGAGTGTGTATGTGTGCGTGTTTGTATGTGTATAAAATGGGTTGGTGGGTGGACATTTAACGCCTTCAGTTAATCGCTTGTTGTAGTTCTTTCTAACTGCCAGTGCCGGCATTGCGTTGCTGCAATGTTTAAGTCATCTTTTGACAATGTGCGAACAAATAATTCCATCAGCCAAGAACAAAGGCACAGCAAGTACCTATTGCGCTTTGCTTAATTCATTCTTACCACAAAAATTCATTTAACTCTTGCAGATTGCACTACAACTTGCAATTCCGAGTATTTGATTGTTTGTTAGGGAAAGTTCGCAATTAGAGCAGGTGTGAAAAACTTAATTGACTGAAGACGCCATCTATTAAATTTATCACAAAAAAAGTAAAAAATAAAAAAGTTTTTTTTTTTTTAATTTTTGGCAGAACACTTCAACGTCTTTAGGTGATTTAAAATAGCTATGGGAACGGGCATTTTAAAAAAGAAGAATTAAAATCTTCAAGCTGTAATGATTTTCCATCATTTCACGCATTTCAGCTATGCGCCATCTGCAGTGTTCTATCTATTACTACACTGAAAGGAAAACCTTCATTCAAACAATGAAATTCTTCATTGTATTAATGAAATGTTTCATTAAAAGTCAGCTAATGAAGCCCTTCATTGGATCAATGAAGAATGATTCATTGTGCTTATGAAGTTTATTTTGGCAGCTATGTCATAAATATAATGAAACTATTTCATTAATTCAATGAAACATTTTCATGAATAAAATGATGTTATTTCATTGATTTAATGAAGTTTTTACATACTATAAATGAAGTTTATTCGTTAATATAAAGAAAATTTCACAAATATAATGAAATATAATCAGTAAATAATGAACATTTTCTATTAAAAACATAAAAACATATCCCTTCCAAACCACCTACTTAATAAGAGATATATAGATTTTTTTTTATTTTTTTTAATATATACAAATACATATGTACTTAATATATGTGCATATGAATGTATTTATTAACGTAAAACATTTAAAATTTAAGGAACTTATCAGTAGAGTTCAACCCAAAATAATGTTTTAAGTAAGACGAAAAACTTACATGTTTATAGTAAAACTTTTAATATGTTGTTGAGAATCACAATACACAAACATAAGTTTAAAAGAATCAAACAAAAATCTTAACAAAACAAGCATCTTTATGAGATGTTTGGCAAAACCTGAATGGATAAAAAAAAAGAGAAGGAGAGAGATATCTGCTATACAATGAAGAATATTACATTGTATAAATGAAATGATTTCATTGCATTTATGACGACCATACTGATTTGAAATTAAAAGGGATTAGAAAAATAAGAAATAGAAATTATTTTTTAACAAAATTACTTTTGATTTATCTATGTTTGACAAACCGTATACAGTAAGAAGACAAAATTTGTGGAACTTACTTTTATTTGCCCCAAATTCGCCAAAAAGAAAATTCGTTTAAACAATGTAACGATTTTCATTAATACAATGAACTATGAAGAACACATGAAGAGCAAAGATTGAATGATTTCATGCACACAATGAAATTGTTCATTGTATTAATGAAAAGTTTCATTAATATAATGCAGAACATTTAATGAAACCGTTTCATTCTCTGAATGAATGATTTTCCTTTCAGTGTAGTATATCACTGGCTTAAAACTTCACCCTGGAGCACACTGTTGTGGTGAAAAATTGATCTAAAAAGCCAAAATATCCTTGTATTGAAAATAAAGGAAATATTCAGTAGCTTTGTGCAAAATCTTATGAGGCAGGTATATGCGGAACATTTTTACCTTTTCACCTCTTCTTCAAAAAAATTGTGGCAAAAATTAAACTTTAAACGGGTATATCAAGGCTTTATTAAGCCTCTTTTACATGAAAAAATATTGTGAAAAAATATCGTTGAAAATTCTCACAATTTCTCATAAAATTTAACTATCCCGGCACTGTAGTCATTGCCAGTTATTAACATGATTTTAACACATTACAGCTCGAAATTAAAGCTAAATACCAGGAATTCATGCTTAAAATGTTTTCAAAAATTAATCTTAATTTCTTATTTTTATTTAAAATCAAAGTGATTACGAATTTAAAACACAAAATCTCGTATAAATGCATTTCGTTGTTGTTTAAGCAGCTCATCAGTACATTTCAACCGCAATTAAAATACATTCGGACGGCTGCATGAAAATCGCCACAAAAATTTAAATTAAAAATCGCCCAAAGTGTTTCCATACACATTTTGGGCAATTCTTAATTGTTTTGGGTAATTTTTTCATTTTGAAATTTTCATATGAAAACTGTTTCTATGAAAAATCGACCAAAATTGTTTAAATATTTAAAAATTAAAGGGGAAAAATACACAAAAAAAAATCTGGCAACCATCAAAATCAAATATACTATTTAAAAGCTTCTTTAATGTGTTCCATCTCCACCATTATTTGACTTCTATAGCAGTAAAGTGGTTCAGCAAATTGTAGTAAGCGAAGTCGAGATTTGATATACCATAGAATTTCAAATCCTTTCACACAGCCGAAGATCGGCAGCGCAGCGAAACGTTATTAGACAGGAAAACATTGCAATGCAGAAAATGTTTATTAGCTATATACAGACGGTTGTCCGATCTTACAATATTGCCAGTAAAATGTGGTAAAAATTTCTCACAACCGCGTGAACTGGCAATTTTTGTCAGACGTCGTTGCCAGAAAAAGCATTGTCAGTCCATTGCAAGACTAGCAGCTGACAACAAATTGTCAGACATCTTACAATCGTGTGAACACATTGTAAAATTATTGCCAGATATTTGTCAGACATTTTAATATTGTCAGATGTACGAAGTTTACGCATCTGACAATGACGTCATTGTAAGAGAATTATTTCTATGGGCAATACTACACACGCTTGCTTTTTAAGAAATTATATATAATAAAATATAGGCAAAGAAATACATTGCAATTGCTTCTTTGTGGTCCATAATAATTTATATTTTCACTTTTAACATTTAACACAACTACAAACGATTGATATTTAACAATTTCTAATAACTACTTTGAGTCTGTTAACGAATAGCAACAGATCTGACAATTTTGCATATGACAACCGTGTGAACTGACAATTTTTTGACTGGCGATTTAGTCAGATGAATTTATTGTCATATAACCGTCTGGCAATAAATTGTAAGATTTTCAGACAAATTTGATACAACCGTGTGAAGTGACAATCTACTTTGTGCTTGCAATCTTTGATTGCCAGTAAATTGTTAGCACATTGCCAGATCTGACAATATTGTAAGATCTGACAATCGTCTGTACTTAACTTTAGGCTGCGCCGTGTCGGGAAACACCATAGTAGAGAAATCCTTTAAGACTGGCCGAAGGCCGACAGTGGAAGAAAACGTTATTAAGCAAGAAAACCTTAAGGGCTAAGGATTTTCTCCACCATGGTGTTTCCCAACACTTAATAAAGATTTTCTGCTTCGTAAAGTTCTTGTGCCTACTAAAGTTTTCCTGCATGGCCTACTAGGCCTACATTTTATCATTTCATGAAAGATGATCCCAAAATGATACCAATATTGGTCATATTCCTGGTTCTTCATGAAGACCAATTAGGCTAAGTTTGTAAACGGGCGATAATTGATTCCAAATGCGTACGATTATACACTTTTAGGTTGTTCTTCACTTTTTTTTTTGGGTGATGGGGCGCTGTTTTTTGGGTATTTCTTTATTTAGCTGTTTCCGGCCATTTGTACTTGGGCGATAATTCGTACAGCCTCATTACTGTATTATATGTTTATAAAGTTTTTGTTGTATCTATGAAAATTATCTGAGTTGCACTTGGAGAGCCATACCATAATTCTTGGCCGATGGAGAATATTGCCTTTTATTAGGGTTCCGTACACCAAAGTGAAAAGGAACCCTATTGTTTTCGCTACGCTGTCCGTCTGTCCGGCTGTCCGTCACACGGTATTTTCTCAGGAACCGTAAGAGCTACGGTCCTGAAATTTGGACAGAGTATGTAGAACCTTGGCCGCTACAACAACAAATACATGAGAATTAAAAATTAAAGGGTGTTCCAAAACGAGCAACGAAAAATGTTAAAATCCCATGTAATATACATACAATTGTATGAACATATGTATATTGAAATTTGAAATTTGTAAAATTAGTGTATTTTTATACAGACTACAACAATTAACACTAAAATTTAAAAAAATTTAAATTAAAGGGTGGTCCAAAATTGACAAATTTGCTATATCTTGGAAACCGTAAGAGGTAAACACTTGAAATTTTCAAAAACGGTAAAACTAAAAAAAACCAAAAATTATAAAATCGCCAAACCAAAAAAAAAAAAAAAATCGCCAAAAATTAAAAAAATCGCCAAAACCAAAAAAATCGCCAAAATTAAAAAAAAAATTTCTAACACTAAAATAAATCGCCAAATTCGAAAAAATCGCCAAAATGAAAAAAAAACGCCAAAAATCGAAAAAAATCGCCAAAACGCGAAAATGTCGCCAATACTAAAAAAAATTTTATAAAGAAAAAAATTCGCAAAAATGAAAAAAACGCCAAAAATAAGAAGAAATCACCAAAATGAAAAAACCGCAAAAACCGAAAAAAATCGCCAAAACGAGAAAATAAAGTGTCAAAACTGAAAAAATAGCCAAAACTTAAAAAATCGTCAAAACCGAAAAAAAAACGCAAGAAACGCCAAAACAAAAAAAAACCGAAAAGACCCCAAAAACGAAAAAAAATTCCAAAACTATATATTACGTATATAGGATGAAGTTTGTATTAAATTACATATCTAGTGTTCGTACGGAACCCTTCGTAAGCGAGTCAGAGTCGCACTTTACGGAATTTATTTATACTTTTATTGCAATTCAGTAAGACACGAATACTATTTATGATTTTCTGTGACTTTTTTTTTATAATAAAAATGAAATTACTCTAATTTTAATTTTTTTTGTGTTTTTTTAATTTTGGGCGATATTTGATTTTTTTTTTGAGATTTTTATTGGGTAATTTTTATTTTGAAATTTTAGGTGATTTTTGGGCACCATGATATAAGGCCCAAGGAAATAATGCCCAAATAAGAAATGAAATAATCCCCAAAAAAAAAAAAAAAAAAAATTAAATAAGGCCCAAGAATAAATTTATGAAAAATCAGTCAACAAAAATTAAATAAATCCTAATGAAACCAAGCTCAAGATTAATTAATGCCAAAAAAACTTAAATAAAGCCCAACTAAGCTCAACACGAAATAAGCCCTACAATAAATTAAATAAAGCCCAATTAAAAATTTTTTAATTTTATTGACCCTTATTTCATTTTCTTATTTGGGCGTTATTTCCTTGGGCCTTATTTCATAGCGCCGATTTTTCATTTATTTTGGTGATATTTCATTTTGAAATTTTGGGCGATTTTTCATTTTTTATTTTTGGGCGACTTGGTTTTGGGCGATTGGTGTCCGCATTTGTAATACTATACGAACTTTAGCCTATATAATCGAATATCTTACCTGGGGCCCATTTCTCAAAACTAAAAATTACAAATCTATAAATAAAATCCACACAAAACAACAATAAATGATGTAGACATTTTTTTTTGGTTAACTTTTTTTCGGTTTTTTGAAATTTTTTAGTTCTGGCGATTTTATTCGTTTTTATGAATATTTTCGGTTTTTGGCGTTCTTTTAATTTTGATTTTTTTTAGTTTTGGGGTTTTTTTTAGTTTTGGCGCTTTTTTTTGTTTTCACAAAATTTTTTAGGTATTTGGCAATTTTTTTAGGTTTATCCGTTTTTTCGGTCTTGGCGATTTTTTTTCGATTTCAAGCGATTTTTTCAAACGAATTTTTCCATCAAGGCGCTTTTTTTATTTTGGGATTTTTTAGTTTCAGCATTTTTGAAAATTTGAAGAGTTTGTTACGGTTTCCAAGATACAGCAAGTTGTCAAAATTACATAGTCAATATAATATTAACTGAAAGAATACCCTTTAATTTAGATTCTTTTAAATAACAGTGTTAATTTATGCAAATTCTGCATAAAAATACACTAGCTTTTAAGATTTAAAGTGTCTATATATAATTGTCTGTATATTACATTAGATTTTCGAACTTTTTTGTTACACCCTTTAATTTTTAACTACCATATATTTTTTGTTGTAGCTGCCAAAGTTGTACATATTCTATGAAAATTCCAGATTGCGGTTCTCGAGAAAACAGCTTGTGGCGGACAAACGGACATCGTAGCGAAAAACTAGGGTTCTTTTTCGCCTTTGGTGTACGGAACCCTAAAAAATAAAACCTGCTGAATAAAATTATTTGCTGGTTTTTATTATAGTTTCTCGTTTTGTAATTCTCAATGATTTATAAGGAGTTTGTCTATAACAGCGCTTACCACCGAGAGAATTGTATTCGTGTATGTGTATTCATTTCTATAAGAAGCCGATTGAAGTTTGAAACTCTGGTGTCACTATGGGCGGGTGTAGTCTATTGGGGTTTTGTAAGCTTTTTTTCAATTCTGCTTGAAAAATAACATGAGTTGCTTAAACATCAACGAAATGCATTTAGACGTGCTTGCATGATTATTTTAGTCGGTGCAAGCCCGCTTTCAATATATGTCACATTTATTTCTCATTTTTGTTGTTGTGAAAACTGAATTATTGCTTAAATGCAACTCGTTCATATCTGTGCAATTGTATCAGTTAAACTTTAAAAGAAGTGTGTGTGAGTGAGTGCCTTTGTTGCAAAATTTTATCATCATCATCACGAATATACATATATCCCGCTCGCATTCACACACACACACACACACACACACACACACACACACACACACACACTTCTCTTTACCCATACAAATAAACATTAAATGAACATGAACATTCAAGTGCATTGTTTTGTATTCATTGGATGAAGGATTTATTTTTTTGCATACCAACTTTTCTTTGGGAGAAATAAATTTATGAATTCCATAAAGTTTCAGACCCCAACATCATCACAGTCTATATGCTGCAATACTTTGCAAACAGATGTTTTTTCCACTATTTGTGCATTTCGACAATATTTTTGCATGTAAAATGAAATCAAATTTCTGTCGCTCTGCATATGTGAAACTGTCTGCCAGTCGTGTTGCTTTCTATTGTTTCCCGCAAAGGAACAAACAGCACTTACTCCATGAATATGCAGTGATGCCAACTTTTTTTTGCTCTAAAAGCACATCAGAATTTAAAAAAAAGCACTAAAAAGCATAATTTTAAGATATAAAAAGCGTAAAAAGCACTAACCTGAAAAACGAGTGCAATTTAACAATGTTTTCTAAGCTATTCTCTATTTCGGCAATATTATCAACATCTTTAATGATATATATCAGACGAAAAAGGTATGATTTACACAGAAAAAATAAATACACCAAGTTTTTTATTAAAGTAATTTTAAAAATACACAAATTTCTAAAAAGCACTACTTAGTGCTTTTTGTTAGTTTGGCACTAACTCTCAAAAATTGGCGTTTTTAGTCTTCAAAAAGCACTAAAAATAGTGCCAAAAGCACCAAGTTGGCATCGCTGTGAATATGGGAATTTAACAATATTTGTATCCTTTTTCTTTTTTTGTTGTTGAACAACAACTCAATTTATTGATAACTCATTGTGTGATGCGGTGAGTATGTTGTTAGTTACATTGCAACAACAACTTCAAGGCTAGTGTGTGAGTGATCATGAGTCTACATACAGCTTCTGTTGTAGGCTGTGTCGTTGCAGTTCGCAGTTTGGTTGGGTAGTAGGAAAATAAAGATACTATTTGTGTAACTGTAAGTGTGTGTTTTGTGTGTGTGTGTGTGTGTGTGTGTGTGAGGGAATATTGTGCTGGTGCAATAGTATTTTTGTTGCATTATGCAGTGTCACTCTGTTTAGATTTCTCAATTTCATATTTAAAGTTTTTTCTTTCTTGTGCATCCTTTTGTTGCAAATATTTGCAATTATTTGATGTGTATCTCACAAATGAGAATAATGCTTTATGCAACGGTTATTTACAACGTTCAATAAATTTATTTCATGCATTTCCAGTTCTCCTTGTCTTGTACATTTACGGTCACAATAGCAGTTGTGTTAAATGGGTTTGTATTTACAATGGCCGTGCAAAATTTGTTTCAATTGTTTAAAAATATTTAAATATTCTACTACGGAAAATTCTGCAATTAAAATTGTTATAATATATATAAATTTCATAACCTATTACGTGAACTTAAAGGAGGAGTACACAATTTAAAGTTTCAGTACTTTTCTGAAGATAGAATTTGCTCATATTTTTTAAGTGCATGTTTGCACTTAAGTCATCGTATTCCTAAAAGTGCCAGGCTTAAAATATTTCTTATTGAGTTATCTATCGTCAGCATTTTGAAACGAGACATATCGTTGAAATTAGGATACCAAGATATTAGGTATACCTTCTTTTTTTCCCAAGGAGTTTATTCCCGGAGAAATTTTAGTTCAATGGGAATGGGAAAAGGAAAAACATTCACATTTCTGTTATTTATTATTAACAATAATTATTAAAAAAAATATATTCGTTAAGCTCATTCACAAGCATTTCGTTGCTCTGCACAGCGCCATCTACCGGAGCGGATCAAATCATATTTCGCATATACACACACTAGGATACAATAACAACATCTTAAATACCCTTCACGGCTCCTAAGAGCGCCATCTATCGATTCAAGTCTTCTGATGAATTGCTTATGCAGCAACGCAATGTATCTACATAGATATGCTTGACCAAAACATACACATTTTTTTTAACCCGTATTCATTTTGGAACGCGTTAAACTAGAAATATAATATTAAAATATACAATAATTATTAATTTTACTCCAATCAATATACCTCGATTTTACTGCATTAGATTTCAAAATTCACCTCATCTTCTGGAAAACTCTATCCAAATCGACCATATACCTGCCCAGTAAAAAAAATGGAAGTCATTCTGAAGGAACCACATTTTCATTGCTTCCAAAAAGTCGATATTTTTAATTTGCCGATAGTTAGCAGAAAACCAAGTAAAAGTTTTTTTTAATCACACAAAACCTTGTAGTTTTTCCATAGTTTTAGTAAATACTCACCAAAATGTTCAAAAAACCGATTTTTTGAAAGAAATTTATGAACTAATTTTGGCCTAAAATTTACAAGTTATTTGCTTAAATTTACATGAAAACACTGTTTCGCGTTTAAATTCGTATAAGAAGAAACGAATTGTTAAAATATGTAACTTTTTAAAGTTTTTCCTGGATGAAAATATTACCATAGAACACAAAAAACAAAATTTTTCTTAAAATCGCTTCTAATTCGGTGACTAGGCATCGAAAAAGAGAACTTCTTGCAATGACAACCCTATGTAAAAATCATTAGATCGGATCGAAATTTGAACTACTTCCAGATTGCAAACTCTACATTTTCATGACTTCTTTGGAGTGTCTTTTTTTACTGGGTGAAATCGTTTTCAAATGGTTTATCTCTTGAATAAAACCAAATTCGGATCAAAATAAATATTGAAAAGAAAAAATTTTAATTTAAAATTTATTTGCAGCGATGTCTATATGCATTTCATTGTTGCTGTAACAAATCATCTGACAATACATATATCAAATAATAAATTTCTTAAAAGAAAACATTTTATTTCTTTCGCATGATAAGTCTCAAAATTCGGGACTTGTTTCATTAAGAATTTTGGTATTAACTCCCTGTTCGCGTGATCGCTTTATACAAATTTGGTACGCGTGATCAATATTCTGGATTGAGTGTTGAATGTTTTGGATCGCATGATCCATTGTTTGATTGCGTGATCCAAATCTAGGATCGCATGATCCAAACCTTGGAGGAAAACATCGTTGAAATTTAATCAAAGGAAATAAATAGTGCAGCAATGTGTTGCTTCTTTTCATGCTTTTTATGAAGCAAAGAAGAAAATATGTAAGTAGTTTAGTCAAAATGAAAATCATCTATAAGATAATAAAAGTGTCATTTATTACTCGTACATTTTCAAGAATCTTATTTTTAGCTTAGAAATCTTTTAGTCTTTTTAACATCTTTAAAAATAACATAAATCTTCACAAATGATAACGCTGAGCGGATGACGCAACAGCTTTTTAGGATTCCGCCCACAAAAGGTGAAACGGAGCCCTATTGTTTTCGATACGCTGTCCGTCTGCCTGTCTATCTGTTACAATCTGTTTTCTCAAGAACCTTAGGAGCTAACGACCTCAAATTTTCACACAAAATGTCAAACTTTGGCCGCTACAAGAAAAAAATATATGACAGTTAAAAATCAAAGGGTGTTCTGCAACGAAATATTATTAAATCCTAATGTAATATACTCTGCACCAATTAACACTGTAACTTAAAATTACTAAATTAAAGGGTATTCTATTAGTTAATCAGAAAACGCCTATGAAATTTTGACAACTTGCTGCTATGTCTGGAAAACCGTAAGGGGCAGTCTTGCAATTTCCAAAAGCGCTAAAAACTAAAAAATCTCAAAATTAAAAAAAATCACCTAAACAAAAAAAAAAACGTCAAATCAAAAAAATCGCAAAAAATAAAAAAACTCGCTGAAATTCAACAAATCGCCAAAAACCGAAAAAAAACTCCAAAACAAAAAATACACCAAAACGAAAAAACGCAAAAAAAACCGAAAAATTTACAAAAACGAAAAAAACGCCAAAACTAAAAAATTTCTAAAAAAAACAAATCACCGAAAAAATCACTAAAACGCAAAAACTGTCAAAACTAAAATAAATCTCTAAAAGTAAAAAAAAATCGCCAAAAAGGGCAAAAATCTAATAAAAAGTTTATTCGATTATATAGCTTTCGATTATACAGCCTAAACTTTGTATAGTATTACATACATATGTAGTGTCATTATGGAACCCTTCGTGTACGTGTCAAAGGCGAATTTATTTATTATGTATATATCGCGCACAGCTGCCTTAACTTGTACCAAGACGTCGAGCAGCTATAAAAGACTCGTGCAAATCTACACGTATGATGAGCACCTTAAGACACAATTTCCCACACACTTTTGAAATTCTTATTATTTAATGACATGCCGAGTAGTTGATCGTTAATCTATTATAAATCGATCTGCATTCTTGTTTAACTCGTTCTTAAGAATTTATTTTGCATC
Source organism: Tachina grossa (assembly GCA_949987645.1). Taxonomy (NCBI): domain Eukaryota; kingdom Metazoa; phylum Arthropoda; class Insecta; order Diptera; family Tachinidae; genus Tachina; species Tachina grossa. Next base: position 37,973,640 of record OX465275.1, read on the forward strand.
GTCTTACCATATTCGTCTAATACATTTGAAAAAAAAAATCAAGTTTCTCTTCTAAATTAAATTATAATTAAATGCAAGTAAGCACTCGTTAAATATCATTGATCTATTTCAAATAAATAGTACCGGTTTTTCAGTAAATCCGTCTATGGTCCCTCCAAAGCAGTGACCATTTTCCAAAAAGGCGGAGTCTTGCGTCTTATTTATGACTTACTGTCAACATATATTTTTTCCCATTTTGAAGCATGTTTAAACTTCTTTTCAAGTTTATTGGTAATGACAAAAAAAAAAAAGACGAAGCAACAACAAAGAGAAGACATGATGCTAAATTGTTGTATGACACTGACTGCTGTACCCGTTTATTGTATTCATATTTATAAATGATTTGCCATCATTTTATGAAAAATAACATTTGAAGCCAAACGAAATTCTAAATAATAATATTAAAAAAAAAACAAAATGACGATGAAAACAACAACAACAACAACAACAACAACAACAACAACAACAAGAATATCAACAGCGTCAGCAGGAGCTGCAGGAGTAGACGAAATAACATGTAGTAGACATGTACTAATTTGCATAATACCGCGAAATAAAATTTCACTCCACAGTCAGTCGCCTGGTTTTTCGTCCGAAAATAAAGACTGAGGAAAATAAACGTTATTTGAAATAAACAAATTGGTAATAAATGTAAAATATTTTAAACATGGTAAAAATAACAAAAATCGTCAAAACCAAAAAATATATATATATATGAAAAAATAAAACCACACTCAAAAAGAAAACTACTTAAAATTCATTGTGCCCAGCTGAGGCTTAAGTGTTCGTTCGCAGTAAAATGAGTTAAAAATGAATTTATTACTAAAAATATACAATAAAATGGCTGAATTTTTTCTTAAGGAAAGAAAGGAAACGTGAAAAAATTAAATGTAATTTACATAATTGTTCTCATCAATTTAGATGGCAAGACAACATTAACTAAAAATCCTCAAATTTTAACCCACTGACTGACAGTGGGACGGCATACCGATTTGTCAAAACGTTTGCTACAAGTAGAAAAAATAAACTCGTTGGCTAGATTTAGCATAAAAAAAAGCAATGTGAGTCCGATCACAGGGGAGATGTGTAAACATCTAGTAATGAAAAATGTTCTTAAGTTGGAAGGAAGTACTATGCTTTTAGTAATATTTTTTAATTAATCAATTAAAAGTATCAAAACTTTCAATATTGTAAATACATAGGAATTTGCTGGTTTTTGTTTGTTTTATTTAACTTATTTGGTTAGTAAATGGGCACACTGCTGTTTAATGAAATGTAATGCATGTAGTTATTTTACAGCAATGGTTTTCGAACTATACAGCGCTAGCACAATTATATGTTAGTGAAAATTAGTAGCTAGTATTGCACACAAGATGGTGTTTATATGAAGCTGTTAAGTTTCTCTGTACTTCTTGTTGCCGTATGAATGACAATCTCAAAGACGATGAAGACTTTTAGTTTGACAAGTGTAGGTTTTTGTTTTCCTTATTTTGCTTTGTTTTATTAAATTTCTTATTAAAAGTGCAAAAAATCTTTTTAAAAGTTATTAAAATTAAATGTTTTTGTATTCATTTTATTTATTTGTTTTTATTTGCCTATGATAACTTAATGTACGTCAATTAGTAATAAATTCAGTAAAGTGCGACTTTGACCCGCGCACGAAGGGTTCCGTGCGGATACTTTAGCCTATATAACAAATAGTTTTGGCTTTTTTTTGGTTTTTGGCGCTTTTTTTATTATTTTTACTGAAATTTTAGTGGTACTGCAGTGCTCATCTATGGTAAATGCCTTTACTTTTACTTTTTACTTTTTAATTCCTGTTGTTCATCGTTTAGTTGTTGCTGTTCTTGTTGTTGTGTACGCATTGCAATTAAAATAAATTCAGTAAAGTGCGACTTTGACTCACGCACGCAGGGTTCCGTACATTCGGTTTTGAGCATTTTTTTGATGTGGCTTTTTTCCTTTTTAAGTTTTTCCAGTTTAAACGATTTTTTCAGCTTTGTCGCTTTTTTCTTTTTTTTAAAAGAAATTTTTTTTGTGAAACTTTGTCTTGAAAACCCTTTATAAAGTTTTGTAAATAAGGCAGTTAATCTCTTGACATTTAAGATAGAGTATTTGAGATTCCACATTGCCGACTCCTTGATAGTAAATTCTGCTTAATTTATACATTATTCTAACAGTTCTTACACAGATTTTTCGCTGTCGTTTGCCCTCCCCCACTCCTCTCCTGGTGTACACCACTCATTATAAATTCACGTATGTACGCGTTTTTTGTTAATGTGTCAAAAAAATATTTCATTTTAATGTGAAAAATGTGACAGCAAATTTAATCGATTTATGTTTGTTTCATTCATTGAATTTACTTTGTATTTTAGCAATAAATTGTTAGTGGCAGTTTAATTTCTGTCACTTAATGTCGACGGAAGAAGGGGTGTTTTGTGTCTGTCTTCAGTTTATCTTAAAAAAAAGGAAAACAAAACCAATCTGAACAAGTATTTCATGAAAAAAAAAAAAAATAATTAAATGAAAAATCAAAGCTGATTCATCAGAATGCGGATGCATATATCCATGCCTTAATATAGAAAGGCCCTAACTCTTTTTTTTTTTAATCGAGTTTTTTTATATTTCAATAAAAGAACATCTAATGTATAGACAAATTGAAAAAATCTCGATTTCAAAAAATAATGAGTTAGGGCTTTTCTACACTAAGGTAACAATATGTACTCGTACATTAGAGTGGCGGTTAGTTGTATGGAGATTTTTTTTGATTTGTTATATTCTTTCCCTCCAAATCAGTTTATGTAAAAAAAAATTAAAAAATTTCATAGCGACAAGTTGTGTTTTCGGGGGTGCGTCCGACCCTCAAAGTTGGCCTTCAATGTAATTTTTTTTAGTTTTTATTTTAGTTTTCTTTTGACTATATGTATATGTATGAAATAATTTAATAGACCTGCTTAATATAAATAATTTCCATATAAATATAATTTTGGTATATAAAATTCTTGGTATTTTGTTGGTTATGAAGAAGAAATTATTTCCTAAAATATTAATTTTAGCAAAAAACTTTCTTTGAGACTAATGTTGTAGACTACAAGAGCTAAAATATTGTCATATATCATATTTTGGTAAAAAAAAATTTTTAAAAAGATATGCAAACAAATTACATTGAAAATGGCCTTGAAGGCCTCTAAAACACAACTTTTCGCTATGAAATTTTTTGGTATTTTTTATTAAAACTAAACCGATTTGGAGGGAGGAAATATAAGAAATCGAAAAAAAAATAAATAACGGCCACTCTAATGTACATATATGCAAGAGAAAATGTGTATCGCTATAATAACAGTCAGAGTTATTGCAGCGTTCATATGTCTGGCAGTAGTGATGAATATATTCATCATTGTATAAAACAATCTTTATCTCAAGGCCCTATTCACACTATTTTCGGAATTTTTATTCCACCCTCCTATTACCCCCACCACCACTACACAGAGAAAACAGTGCCTAATAATTACCTCATAAAATAGAACAAAATTAATAAGAAATCTCTATGGTTTTTTTTTCAGTAAGGAAATCTTATTAATTTCATAGAGAAAACCTTTTTGAAAAAATCAAGACGAAATCTTTTAGTTTTTATGAGATTATCTTATTGATTTTTTTAATAAGATTTTCTGCTTGATTTTATGAGGCGGACCTCATAAAATAAAAAAAAATTATGTCTTTCTTTTTTCTTTGTGCTTTGCTTATATATTTTCATTTAAATTCTATACCATATACTTTGAAAGGAGACAAACAAATATTGAACCAGAAAACTTCTGACTGATAGACAAACACTCTAACCAATATGCTAACAAGCAGTCTGAATAACCATTGAAATAATTTTGCAAACATGCTTATACAAAAACGAAAAAAAAATCAAAAAAATCAATAAGATGCTTTACACATAATCATATAGGAACCTAATAAAATCAAGAAGAAAACCTTTTTAAAAAAATCAATAAGGCAACCTAATAAAATCAATAAGAAATCCATATAGTTTACAATTTATAAGAAAACCTAATAGAATCAAGAAGTTTTTCTCTATGGATTATTTTTTTTGGTGCCAAAAATAACGGAAATTGAGTAAAAAAAGTTGGGAATAATAAGATTTCTTCTTGATTTTATCTGGTTTTCTTCTTGATAAAATTAATAAGATTTACCACATAAAAACAATAAGGAATCTCTATGAAAAAATCTTCGCTTCTTTCTGCTGGGATACCCCTTAGCCTAAAAACGTTTCATAGAGAAAATCTTATTGATTCTATGAGGCAGTTTTTTCTCTGTGTACACTTAGTAACGCTTTTTACAAAACTTTCTGTAAAAGCTTTCAAAACGATGATGTTTGGGGGGAGTGTGGCCCATAAGCGCTACATAATATGTGAACAGCGCCCAAGACAAAATGAGAAACTTGATATAAACATTTCATAATATGTGATCTTAGAAACATCAACAACCATTTCAGTGAAAATTAAAGCATTCTGTGCAAATAGAAATAATGTTCCTTAAAAAATGCACTTAAAAGTTAAATAAAAATTTACTTTGTGATAAATAAATACAGGGTGGGCCAAAAGAAACCAAGGGTTGTAAAAGTTTAATAACTTTTTTGTTTATTAATTTTTTTTTTATTTTTTCTTTCAGATTATATAGACAACACTTGGAGAATTTATAATGGAGAGGTTCACAGCTGAACAGAGAAACAGAACAATAGAATTTTATTATTTAAACCAGAGATCAATTATTTTACCGCAAAGAGCATATCGTCGACATTTTAACGTCAGAATTTCGCCCTCTGAAGCGATGGTTCTGGGGTTCTCAAAATCTAAGAGCCATTCATCAACGCCAATTGCACCCCATCAGGTGTACAGTATGGTGTGGGATCACATCTGAAAATGTCATTGGGCCCTACTTCTTCGAGAATGAAGGTGGAAGTGCTGTAACCGTAAATGGAGAGCGGTATCGGTTTATGATAGAAAATTTTTTACGTCCTGCTCTTGAAAACAGACCTGGTATGTGGTTTCAGCAGGACGGAGTCACTGCCCATACTGCCCGAGACACAATGGCACTTTTAAGTCAAATTTTTGGAGAGCGAATAATTTCTCGAAATTCGGAAATTATTTGGCCAGCGCGATCGCCAGATTTGGCAGCACCCGACTATTTTCTTTGGGGTTTTTTGAAGGAGCGAGTGTATGTGAACAAGCCAGAGACAATCCTTGAACTCAAGGCAAACATTGTTGCAGAAATTCGAACGCTACAGCCACAAGTTTTGAAAGATGTTATGGAAAATGCTCTAAAAAGAGCCCATCAGTGCGAAGCTGAAAACGGTGGTCATTTAAGAGACATCATTTTTCATACTTAGTGTAAAAAAATTTCCATTTTGTATATTATATAATCTGAAAGAAAAAATAAAAAAAAGTTAATAAACAAAAAAGTTATTAAACTTTTACACCCCTTGGTTTCTTTTGGTCCACCCTGTACATAATTACTCTGTAATGTATGTATATGTGCTGCATTAATTCTTAATTATTTACTCACTTGTTTAAATTTATTTTAAAAATAAAATCTAATAAAAATGTTAAATATTAAACCAGGCAGTAATAAAAAGCAGCATAACTTACACATTAAAAAAATGTGCATAATCTACACCATTTCCATGTATGATATTTATCAAATTTAGTCAACAATTAAAAATGTATTACGGTTACATGAACAACTTATATTTTTTTTTTTTTTTTTTTTTGCTTTAAGATGCAGTGTGGATTGTATTGTTACTGTTGCTGTTGATGCGGCTTAATTTTAATTTCATTTAATATTTTTCCATTATTTTATTTCATAATTTTCTCATTTAATAAGTAATAAAAATTTCAACTGGGCGCGATTAATTGCTAAAAAATGCGTGTTTATTTTTGCAATTAAAACAACATGTAGAGAGAGAGAGAGAGAGAGAAAGAGAATTTAACCAGAGGCTATGTTAAGCGCCCTTGCAAGAAAATGCAACAGCAGTAATAGGGACGAAAGCGTAGTATGAGTAGGCAGCAATAGTGTCTGGTGAGTGAAGAAGTATTTTTGGGCGGTGTTGCCATAGTCGCTGTTTTTTTTTTTTTTAATTTTATAACATGTTTTCACAAGTCAGGCAGGCGACACGTCTAGACAATTTGCATGAAAAACACTCAAAAATATGAGTGCTTCTCATATAAATTTACTACTCAAGTCGACCGTCCGTATTGTGGAAATAGAGGTTTAATATATTGAAATTTTCTTGAATGAAATCTGCATACTTTTTCCTAAAATTAATGTAATTATATTAGTGCATATGGTTTGTTTGAGTTTTTTTTTATAATTTAAAGAAGATGAACCACTAACTAACATAGCTACTTGCATTGGCAAATTCTTCAAATAAACTTGAAATAGAAGAATGGACTTCGTGCAACTTCTACAGACGATTCTTAAAATCAGTGATGCCAACTTTTTCAGAGCAAAAAGCACTGTTCGTTCATGAAAAAGGCACTAAAAAGTACTAAATGCAATAACTATATTTGTATTTATTACATATGTTCAGGATAAATAGTTCAATTCAAATTTTATTTTTACTCTTTTATTTATTAAATTTAATCATGCGGTATAGTCGAAATATCTCAAAACACTTGAATAATATTTAAGTGGAAATGTTTTGAAATTTTGGTCCTTGTCGAGTGTTCTAGTTATACTTTTAAAATAATTCATACCGCTCAGTATTTGAATATGGTAATGTTAATGGTAATAGAGCAAAAATTTAGTTTTAAAAATGGACTATTATTAGCTAAATTTTTATAATTATGAACTTCAATCCAAAATAGATCAGTTATGAGAAATGTTTCCATTTATGTAGCCTCAAATTTGTAATGCTTCTTTCCAGCGTTGTCAACTTGGTGCGTTTCGCACCATTTTGGGTGCTTTTTGAAATTTTTTGTGCGAAAAATTCCTTAGTTGGTGCGTGGTGCACTTTTTTTTTAATTTCGGTGCGTTTTTTAATTTTTTGGTGGCACCAACGCAAATTTGACACAACAATGGGTTAAAAACGAAAAATTCTTGTTTTGAAACTTACCAACTTCCTGATAGTGTTAATTACCATATTAATACTAATGATGTTTACAAAATATTACAATTTGAAATGAAATCTGTTTTATGGCCCAATGATAACAATAATGATGAAAATATTAGCTTTATTTATTTGGAATAATTAATTTTTGGTCTCTTCTTAAAAAGTTTATACCGAATTTATAAAATTAATATACAAAAATGTATCATCTTGTACAAATAAATGCCCTTATTTATGAAAGTTGTATAAGTCTTATATTTCTTTGGTAGAGAAATTTAGTAGATTACATTTTATTACATTTAATTTAGAGTTGTTCTAGTCTGATCAAAATGTACTATATCGAATCAAAAATGGTATTACCTAGACCACTTTCATATGTACACTATGTATGTAGGAATTTGTTTAGTTTTTTTGTTGTTTTTTAATTATGTACATATACATATTGTAAAAGGCTGTTTATTTTTATTGTTATATTTTTAATATGGATATATTAAACTTCTGATAAAAAAAAATTTAAAAATATTTGAATAAAATGATAAATAAAGAACTTTTATTAGTTTTGAATCCTTTCTATTAATCGTTGATCTCTTTAAAAAGTTTTGTACAGAATTTATAAAATTAAAAAAAAATTATTATCTATGTAATACAAATGAATATGAGCAAATTTGCTAAGTTTTTTTAGATTTTATTCATTTTTTGACCCTGAACTGTAAAATCCTGTTTTACCCTCCGTTGCCACATGCAAGTGCAAGTGAAAAAAACTCAATACACTCACATTTTTTTACTAACACAGTCACACTTTTGCCACTTGCGAGTCAGCTTGCAATGAAATTTTGAAGCAAGTAAATTTTCACACTTGTCGCAAGTAAACCGACAAAACGAAAAACAGTGTTGCCGAGTAGAGAGTTATTTCATTAATTTGGTTAGTATTATAGCTAATTTTTTTTTTATATATAAAAAGGATATTGAGAAATGGCATAGACTCATTTTAGAGCTAAGTTTGAACATAAATTTTATGTTTTATCAAATGAAATATATTAACAATGCAATTAAAGTTCAATATTGACTTCTTGGCAACACTGCACTAAAAGTTGAAGCAAAGCTGTTATCTAGAACTTTACTTGTTGACGACATTTTAACTTGCACTGTGCTGTGTAGCCACTAAAAATATTGTTGTGTTTTTTATATTTCTCCTGATTTTCGTCAGTAATACGTATACACTACCTGCAAGTAACTACTGGCATGTGACAACGGGGGGTTAGTGTTAAATTTTTAATAAAAAAAATAATGTACTTTTATGCAAAATGAATTCAATAAACATTTTGAAATAAAAAAATAAATTCTAAGATTGGTGCGTTTTTTGTAAATGGCGCGTTTTTTTCTTCATTTTGGTGCGTTTTGAAATTTCAAAGTTGACAACGCTGCTTTTTTCTTCTGTATTTCTTGAACTTCACCGTATTTGTTATTATATTCTTTCATAACGTCTATGTGTCCTCTACAATTTCTAGAAATATGTTCTTAACGCTGCATAAAGTTTTTTTTTACAATTATGAACTTATGTAGCGATTTAGCTCTAAAATCAATTAATTTGTTCGTGATAGCCATTTTTGCATACTGTGAATGAAAAAGTATTTCCCTATCTGTCTTTCATCCAATTGAACTAAGATTTTGCAAAGAAAACGTTGAGCATTTGACAAACAAAATTTATATTATTGTTTTATGCATACAGCCAAGACGTTACGTCCAATTCTCAAACTTCATATGTATCTAAAAATCAAACAGAATATTGTTTTTATGTTTTTATAGAAAATTTGACTATTAGGAAGGAACACCTTATAGTCAAAGAAACAAGTATAGTCACCTTGTTAGAGTTTCATTGAGTATGTGTGTATGTGTTTAAATTTAGAGTTTAAAAAAAGTGGTAAAATTCACGTTTTTTTATGAAGCTACTAGACTATCACAAATTAATATTTAGTCTAATTGCAAAACGCAATAAAAGCACTGAAATCAAAGTAAAAAAGCACCAATTTAGTGCCTTTTTTAAAAAGGCACCAATTGAAAAAAAATGCGCACTGTTATAACTTAAAAAGCACTAAATCTAGTGCTAAAGGCACTAAATTTGCATCGCTGCTCAAAATCCATTGGCAAAAATTTCAGAGGCCTTTAACTGCATTAATAAGGCTAACTGTATACATTTTTGAAATCTTTGACAAAGTTGAAGCCTATTGATGCATTCTTTAATGCATTCTTTGAGTGCATATACCTGCCTATAGAAGTTGCTTCGTGGAATAACAACAAGAAAGTTTAAGGTGCAATCAGACGTAACATAACCATAGCCACAGAAAACAGCCGTTCGAACCAAACTAATGGGCAACACTGTATTCGATTATAGGTGACCCGCCATAGCGCCATAGCCATTATCATATATGGCTACGGCATTATGGCCATGCCACGTCTAATTGCACCTTTGTTCCTAAGAATTTGTTTAATTTGCCTGTTGCCCAAGTTGGCAGCACTGATCTTACGTTGTGTTTTAATTTTTTTTTTATTCTGAGCTCTATTTTTAGTAAAATTCTAAAAAAAAAAAACAAAAATAAGTTTATCTATCGACGGCCATCTGAGAATGACTTGGCCATGCTGGTCACCATCATGCATACACACATATCAGCCATTGTTCGTGTTGATTAATTTAAATTGTAATTATTTCATGTTTAGCTTTTCTTAAAAGAAAAAGAAAATATATTTTATTTTTCATAAGAAACGCATTTAGTGTGCGATTATTTGGCAGAAGCGCAAAGGATTGAAATCATTTAAAAAATCTTCAAAAAAATACTGGGTCTTTTTTTACGAGTAGCATATTGGCATGGAAATATTAGACGATTATGAATTTATACACTTTTTGCTAAAGATTTTTAGAGTCACGCTAACCCAGCAAAAAATTTCAAAAAAGGTAATCGAGTTTGGAATTAAGCATTTTTGGTGCAAGCTGTTCCTTACTGGATTACCAACTTAATGATTTTAACAAGGCGTGAGACTAAAATTCTTGAGAAGTACTTACATTTTTTTTTATTTGTCAACATTTCACGTAATCTATTTTGTCATGTTTTTAAATTTTAGGTAATGTGATTTGTAAGCGAGTAATGAAAATTGGCAATCAGAAAAGTAAGTCATTATAGGGCAAGTAGTTCTAATGGTAATGTGTAATTTTTTGCTGGGAAGTTACGTCATTTGTGCATGATGCGTAATGTAATGTACAGTTACAAATGAGCCCTAATGTATGCTTTGAATTTTTTCTAAAAGAGAGAGGGAGAAAGAGAGAGATATACTGATTGTTCTTAACCAGGGATGATAAAGTTAGTACAATTGTACTTTTTTTGTACAATTCAAACCCAAAAAGTACGTTGGTATCCCCGTGACTTATTTTGTACTATTTGAAAAATTTGCCTTATTTTTTTCACACAAAAAATAAATCGCGATCAATAAAGAATATCTAATTTGAGAGAAAAGTGGCGAATTTTATTTGTTGATAAGAGTGTCTACACATGTGCATTACACTTGTTTGGGTTTTCGTTTTCAATGTGATAGCATTGTCTCCATTTATTTTATCTATTGTGTTATTATAAAATTTATAAGAAATAAAAAACTTGCTATATTAATATCATATCAATCGTAAATATAATAAATTAAGTGAAAACACAAAAAAAAACGAGTTTAGTACTTTTGGGGTTGAAAAAGTACAATTCTAAGAGCAAATTGGTACGAAATTGGTTTTCTCATTTATCATCCCTGCTCTTAACAATAGTTAAACAATTTTAAAAAGTTTCTAATAATTGATTGTGGTGAAGCATAAAGAATTGCATTCGAGCTTAAAGTTTTTTTTTTAACGGTAATCGCATCGTTAAAATAATTATAACGAAAATATATCGAATTTGCTATTCAGTAACATTTTTAACGATACGATAGATAGGTTAATGTCAGCTGTGTCGTTATTTAAGCGACAGATTTTCACAAAAATTTCCTAGACAGACGAGTTGTGTGTATCTATGTGTGTAAGTTTTTAAACGCAAATAATTAGAAGTCTTTGTAAGATATTCTGAAAAAAGTAAAAAAATATCCCATTAATTTAAAAAAAAATGCACGAAGAAGTGATTTTTTTTGTCATAAGATGCTAGCAATATTTAGGTTATATATAGGAATAAGAGCATAATTTAGGTTATTCTTTCGTATATTTCAACTTAAATCTATTACTTATAGTGTGTAGAACGTTGTTTCCTTAAAAAAATAATAGTTAACCAAGAATTTTCCAATTTAACTGTAAAAGAAATAAATTTCTAAAAATCGACTTGAAAGCTTAAAAGTGCTCTCCTGCAAAACAGTCAAATATGACTTAAGCACTTTTTCCTTATTACCACAAAATTGATTTTATCCTTTTAAAGACTGTCCTTCTCTTCCGGCCTGGCAGTTTGTACTCTTTTCATATTTATTTTCTAGACCTGGAGGCAGGCCTTATATAGCAGACATACTAAAAGGTTAATAAATGTAGCTTATTTTCATTAAATACTCGTAATACATACTCTACATATTTATTTATATATTAAAAATGTTCCATTTGAATACAATTTATTTTTGCTCCCAAAATAAGTTGAGTCGTCGTCGTTGCGGTAATATACATATAATTGAAACGTGGTCATGTGGTTGCAAAGCGTTTTGAGAAGGAGGGCTTTGGGATTCTAGGGTTTTCTGGTTGCATGTTTTAAGAAAATTAAGTTGTCGAAAGTGTTGTGTTTGGCTTAAACTAGCAAGTGCTCCTTTCAGTTACTTGCCGCTAAATGTTGTTGAGTATTCGTGTTGTTTCAGTGTCGGAAACGCGTTCTAGATACGAATGCAATTTCCTTCTCACGTAGTCGCAATATTCGTGTTTTGTTTTCTTATTTTATTTGAGCCTATGAAAAATTGGTTTCATTAATTTAATTTTTCAACGACAATGTGTTAAATAGTCGTTGGTGGTTTAATAAACGAATAAGCCAATGGCGTTTGGACATACATACATACGTTTGATAAAAGAAAATGGCGATATTTTTAATTATAAAAATTAAGGATTTATAGGAGTTTTTATATTTCAAAAAAATTTGAAGAATATATTGAAGAAACGGATAGTTAAAATTCAGTTCGGTGAATTCTCCAGAGCGAGCTCTTCGTACATACAAAAAAAAAATTTCAACTTAAAATCTACGTAAACAAGGTTAATTTTACCTTTTTCTGCAATGATTTTACTTCATATCGGTTTCATGTTGATCTAACAAGATTTAGAGTAGTCTTCAGAGAAAATATTTCCTTTTGAAATAGCTTTATTTCATGTTGATTTAACATACCCTTGCGGTTAAATAAACATGAAGAATCATGTTGAATCAAAGTTATTTCAAGTTGAAACAACATGAATTTAATTTTATATAGTCATTTTATTTTATTTTTTATTACGAGTGTATATTGGAGGAGGCATCGGAAAAATGTTTGTATGTACAGCCAAGATTTGAACTCGGAACTCACCACGTGGCAGTCAACACGCTTATCGCTGCAGCAACAACAACCTGAAACATTATTTACACTATATACATACTATCATGATTTAAACATTAATTCAACATGATTTAATATTATTTCAAATGAAAATTTTTAAATGTTGATTTTGCATTGATATTTTTGTGTGTGTTACGATCGAGGTACATTCGGCTGCCAATTTTTAATGTTTCTTTCCCACCACAAATTGTTTCTTAAGCAGAAATGAAATGCTTAAAGATGTTGCTTAGCCAATAACAAACAAAAATGCTTCATCTTAATACGTTAAGTCTGTTAAGTCAAATAAACATGCTTCGGTATTTTATAAATAAAATGAAATATAAGAAATAAACAATTATATTTTTTTCAAATTCAATCAGCTTTATACACAGAAAAATTATTTTGCTGCAATAAATACGTTTAATTGAAAAAAACCAAATATCAGTTAAAAGTTTTATTGAGTCAATTAAAATTTTAATTAAAGTAAATTTTTTAAACAAAATTTTAATTGACCGAATTACATTTTCAATTGGTTTTTGGTTTTTTTAAATTATTAATTTTCTCATTTAGACGCTGCTTAACCAAAAAAATAAATAAAATAAAAAAATAAAAAAAAATAAAAAAAATTCTAGAATGAAATATTTTTTATATGAAATCTGGGAAGAAAATACAACAAAATTCAAGCCAAAAGTACTAAAACAGACTTTGGCGAATGGTTTTCGCTAGAACCCTAAATATTTAGGGAATCGTCATAAAACAAACGCTTTTCCAATCTGAAAAGGATGACAAAAACCTCGTTCTTTTTTGATGGACAAAATGATTCGCTTTAATGTTTATAGACGTACATTGATGTTAAAAAGTTATTATCGAAATCAAAAACTATGTATATGGAAATTAAAATTCTTTATTAAAGAACCACAAGTTCACAAAGTGCAAAATAAAATAATTTGCTCTCTTCACTTTGAGCTGCTCAAACAATTTTAAAATCTTTATTATTTTGAGCACCAAATATAGAAATTTCACGCTAGATTAAGTGATCGTTCAATCTAATTTATTTTCGTAATATTAGACAATAATTTCTCATATTCTTTTATTTGCAATCAACCCATTTGGCCTTTTGATTGGTATTAAAAATACATTAATAATCTAAGCATGCACTCGTATTCATGGGGTCATAATCATTTCAAATAGTGTCTTAAGACATCACATGTGCATTTCGCTACAAGACACATTCTTTTTTTTTTTGCGCGCACTTGCTTGTCTATACAAGTATTCCGACAGATGGATAGACAGAAAAATAGGCGTATAGATGAACTGACAGACAGTTATACATTCAGTCAGTTGGAAAGCGTTCACACCACACAAAAAAAAAAAAGTGGGAATGATAAAACACTGAGAATAAAAATGTGGTATTAATTGATTAAATAGAACCGATTCACAATTGACGGATTTAATCACGAAACCAACAGAATTCTATCAATAATTTCGAACCAAAGCTTCCACTTTATTTCGAAGAGAAATTTGTATTTAGTGCAGCGCTAACCCAAGTGTCCTGAAAATTATTCCATAAGCCCGTCAATAAGTCCATTTGTGTGAGTATCGTGTGCTTGCCGTTGCCAAGGAGACGTACAAATCAAGCACATCAATCATCACTTGCATTTTGGCTTCTTGGAGCAATATGAACAAACAAAGTCACTATTCACATTATGAAATTTTTCATTCAGAGAATTTGAGTTTTTCGGTGAGAGAAGAATGTGATGTAGCTCCAGCATATTCATAAAATTTAAAATGAATTTGACATGTATTTTATTTCATTGAAATTTTTTCCTAAAATATATTTCAAATTTATTTTATTTTTTTTATGAATATGGGGGTTTGTTTTTGAATTCGTAGTAGTGAACATTATTTTTTTTTTTATTCAAATCTTAATAGTTTTTTATTTAAAGTTTCTTAAATCATTTAAGTTCTGGCTATAGAAATGTCAGAAAACGGAAACACAAAACAGGAAAAAAAATAATAATAATAAACATGTGAAAAATAGAATTTCTTAAAAAAAAACTTCGATGTGGAGGCGGAAATGTAAAGTTTCAAAGAAAATTAAACAAAATTGCAAAAAGAAAAATTTCATAGTGTGAATCGAGTCAACCATTGCTGATAACTCACACGTGTAGCCGAAAAACCACACCTGAAAGCACACAACTTTGTGATTGATTATTTTATTTGATCGTCTCCAGAACACTTAAACTTTCTATTGCCACAATTTTTTTCAAAATGCCAACAGTTTGCTGTTCGAAAGGTGGCATAGTTATAAAACTTTTACCTCTGGCTTTTATTTCCATTTATTAAAGCTATTTAATTTGAAACAGCAGTTTTTGCCAGTGTATAACAAAACTTAACTTTACACTCACAGTTTGTCTATTGATTACAGCCGCTTTAACCTACTGTACGAATATATGACTTTTCGTAGCAGTCAGCGTTCATATTCATTATTGATTGATCTCTCTGATCATGTGTGTGTGTGTGTATGCATAATTTTAAATAAAATGTTTCTGCTGTTGCTCGTAGGAGCCAACCTGGTTCCCGAAGATTTCATACACCATAAAAATTATTTCTTGATGGAGAAATCCTAAAACTCCTTTAGTTTTATTTTTCAGCATTCAATACGCAGCTTCATTATTGAATAAAAATAAAATAAAATAAAAAAAACAACTTAAAAGGAATTATTTCTTCTTCTTCATCATCTTCATGATGTTGTTGTGGTACGACTGGTGGGTAACACCTCCCTTAATATCTGCAACCAGTCAGCCATACACGGTCTTAAACATTATGATATTGCTGATGGAATAAAAATTATATTGTGTAAAATGAAATTATTAAACAAAATAATTTTTGGATATTTTTTGTTTTGTGTTTCACCTCAAACGTTGTTATTTTATTCCTTATTTTTGCGGAACGAAATTCTTGTCACGTACACAAAACTTTTAATTGAGCACATTTTAAAAATATTTTGTTTTTTTGTTTTTTTTTTTTCAAGAAAATATAATTTTCATATGGGCGTTAACAATAAAATTGAAGGTAATACATTACAAAAAATTATTATAAACACTCAATAAATATTTATAGGTAAATTATACTGGATTACAATGATTGTTAAAAAAAAACAATATCTTGATGCATTGAAAAAATCGCGAATGTTCTCTATTTGTTAAATACAATTAGGCGTGTATAATATTTAGGAATTTTGTTTGCAAACTAATAAAAAAAAATTAACTAAACACCATTCCTACTGAAAACATTGGAACGGAACATATTTATAATCTTAAAGGTGCAATTAGATGTGCCATAGCAATAATGCCATTGCCATAAGAAAACCCAAATTCAATTGGTTTCTATGGTAATGGCTATGGCGTTATGGCAAGTCACCTATAATCAAATACAGTGTTGCCGATTAGTTTGGTTCGAACGATTGTTTTCTATGGTTATGGTTATGTCACGTTTCATTGCACCTTAAAGTGGAAAATAATAATAAACGGCGTAATGAACTTTAAGCAGCACGCCTACATTACAGACATACATATCCATCGAGATAGCTTTACAGAAAATTGTACAACATATTGAAATATCTTTTGATCAAGGCATTTAAGGTAATAAATCCCTAAATTCGCTAAGGAGCTCTAGCGAAGACGTAAAAAATCACATAAACGTAGACAGACAACTCAACGCTCACTCAAGTGTCGAGAAGAACCAAGATCAGCATTTCCATTTCATTTATCCTGTGTGTACAACCCCCCCCCCCCCAAACACACACATTGAGATAAAAAAAATGGAGTGGAGTCTCAGCCGACTGAATGGAATCGCGCAGCCAGTACTATTAAAAAAAACCTGGAACGAAATAAAGGGCACTGGCATCGGAGAAACAGGAACATTCTCATACTGAATTGCAGCTTCTTCCCAACTCTGAAGATTTAAGTTTTGAGACCCATCTTCAAGTAAAAATAATTTCAGTGTCTTCTGTGCTCTAAATGTTGATGAACTATCAAATTGGACTTTTTACACTGAAAGAAAAACACTTCGCAACGGGAATGGAACTATTACGTTGAACCCCTTTCATTAATACAACGACATATTTCATTAATAAAATGAAATATTAAATTATATTGATGCAAATTTCGTTAATCGAATGAAAACTTTCTAGTGTTTAATATTTTACATTTCGTAGTAGCATTAATGTTACGAAATAATTTTCATTCAGTTAATGAAAGACTTTTAAATACATGTTTTTATGAAGAATTCAAACAAAAAAATATTTTAAATTGGTTAGGTGACATAAAAGAAGGTCCAAGTATCAAACCACAATTGTAATTAATCTATAGTTGTGCAATTCTTAGTTTCGTTGAAACTTTAATGAAATATTTTCGTAACTACAATGAAGATAACTTCCTGCTGTCAAAGTATTTTTTTTTTTTAATAAAACTTTTCAAATAAATTTTGTGTTAAATGATCAATTAAATAATGTTGAATCAAAATTATTCCTGGTTAAAGTTGAATTATAATTTTATTAATGATGCTATATACATATTCAGTGTGTATCTAAAGAATATTTGAGATTGTTGTGGCTGCAGCGGTAAGAGCGTTGACTACCACGCGATGCATTCCAAGTTCAAATCTTGGACGGGGAAGCCAACTATAATTACATACAAAAAATTTTCTGATGCCTGTGCCAATATACATACATTAAATGAATGAATCAGAGTCATTACAACTATGAACTATGTTGTTGTTAACACAATGTATCATATCATATAAAAAAATTATATGTTTAAATCTACATATATATGTTACCTCTAATATGCATGAATAAATTTGTAAATTCAATGAAATAGTTCGTTAAAAAATGTAAATAACGTCACATTGTATAAACTAAAAAGTTTCATTGCAATATGTAATTAAATTTTCCATTTAAAATATGAAAATAACGTTGCTTAGTAAAAAATATGTCGATAGATGAGTGAGAATATTTCGTTGTATATATGTATTTATGACAGTTTTTCAACTGATGAAACAATTTACGTAATGCGAATGAAGTGTTGCATTGGTTGAAAAATAATGATAAAATCATATATATGTATAATGTAAAAATCATTGCATTTACGAAGGTTATTCTCTCAGTGTAGCATGAGGAACCACCAATCCAATTCCAGTTTCGTTAAGTCAAACGATCACATCTCTCACTACTTTATGCAGCTTAAAATCTAAGAATGGACGTTAAGATCTAAGAAGAAATCAACCCCATTTGAAAATTCATTGGACAAAGACAGTTCAAAATTGCTGACTCAAGAGAAAATAACAGAGTTTTTTCTGTATAATTATGTTCTCATGTTCATTATGTTCTCATGTTCATCATAATTATGTTCTTATTTATCGTTACCTTAATACAGGAAGACATTAACGGGCCTATGTAAAATCAAAAATTGGCATGAAGTTAGCATAAGTGGCAAAATGGAACATGGTCTTAACGCGTTTCGCCATACAATTTTACATTCAAAATCATGCTAGGATATAATCGTGTGTTAAAACTACATTATGCGGCGATTTTTAATGTCAAAATATAGAGAAACTCGTCAACACGTAGTTCAATGTTGCCACTCATGCTAACTTCATGCCAAATTTTGCCATACAATTTTACATTCAAAATCATGCTAGGATATAATCGTGTGTTAAAACTACATTATGCGGCGATTTTTAATGTCAAAATATAGAGAAACTCGTCAACACGTAGTTCAATGTTGCCACTCATGCTAACTTCATGCCAATTTTTGAATACATAAGGCCGTAACTCATTATTTCTTTGTACAAAAAAACTCGGTACATTTTGATGTATCGAAAAATGCAAAAAAATAACGATATATAAATGTAAGAAAATTCAATTTAATAACTCTTGTTGAACTAATTTTTTTTTAGCTCTTGATTATTTTCAATTATCAAGAGTCGACTGTATGTACGGATGTAATATGTATGTACTAGTGATGCACGATGCCATTTTTAATGCGAATACGAAGCATTCGTATTCGTCAAATTCAGGCGAATATGAATACGAATATTTAAAAAAAATAAATAAATAAATAAATGCATAAATCTTAAACTAAATTTAAATAAAAGGATAAACATATTAGTTTGTACGAATCCATTAAATTTTTTATAGAAATTAGTGCTTTGTATCATTTTCAAATATTATTTACTGACGATCATTAAAATTTTGGGTAGTTTTTTATTAACTTTAAAGTACGCCAACAGGAGTATGAAATTCTTTTTCATAACAATTTTTTAATAAAGGGTGCTTTTTATAGAGTGATACAAGTTTAAATCATAATAAAGCATAGTAATATATTTTTGATATCAATGAAACGGTCTTTATTGGATAGAAATTTTTATGACATTAATGTTTAAATATGATTTCGAGCATGTGGCCTGCACGGCTGGCGCGTACAAGGCGCAATCTGGAACACCAATTTTCATAAACTTTTCGCAGCATTTGTGGCCGTATCTCGCCGATAACTCTTCGAATGTTGATTTCCAGGTGTTCAATTGTTTGTGGTTTATCGACGTACACAAGTACATCGATACATAACCCGAAAGAAAATAATCCAATGGGGTTAAATCACACGATCTTGGGGGCCAATTAATTGGGCCATTTCGTGAAATTATTTTTTCGTCAAAAGTTTACTTAAGTAAATCAATTGTAGCGCCCGCTGTGTGGCATGTGGCTCCGTCCTGTTGGAACCACATATCAGCAAGATTAATGCCAGCTAATTGAGGTACGAAAAAACTTCGAATCATGTTCCTATACCGTTCACCATTGACAGTAACATTCTGACCACCATCATTTTTGAAGACATATGGGCCAATGACTCCGCCAGCCCATAAAGCCAAACAGTAATTTTCTGTGGATGTAATGGTGTTTCGACAAAAGCTTGTGGATTATCCTCACTCAAAATGCGACAATTCTGCTTATTTACGTACCTAATAAACCAGGAATAGGCTTCATTGGAAAAAAATTTTTTTAATGAAAATTCAAAATGTGTTTGACGAACAGAACCATTATTTTGATTAATAATTTCCACAATTTGCACGCGTTGCTCTGGTGTAAGCAGATCCATAATGAAATGTCAAAGCAAACTAAACAAAAAGCAACTATCAGCTGTTAAATGGGTGGTCAAATAAAGCAGTGATGCCAACTCAAAGTTGTATCATTCTATAAAAAAAACACCCTTTATTTCATATTGCAGGCGTAAATAGAGCCTTAATTTAATGTCTATGAATTTCACATGAAAAATTCGTATTCGTATTAGCGAATATCGTTTCAAATATTCGTATTCGCATTCGTATTCACGAATATCAAAAATTCACATTCGTTACACCACTATTATGTACATATGTATATTTCTCATTCACTTGAAATAATAAGTAACGAGCACATTTGAAAACCCTGGAGAATACTTTTCGCCAATGACACTTAAAATGTTGTTTATTTTATCAGTAAATACAAATGTTTTTTTTTTTTTTGATTCATAAATTTTCATTTAAAATATGAAACTTATCTGGGGAGTTCCTTCATAAGTTCATATTTACAAAAACATATGCATATGCGTAACAATTCTTTCAAATGATAAATTATGCATTTCCTAGATTACGGTCATAAATGCATGTTTTGAATCGTTTTATTAGAAATCTTTACCTACATAAATATCATAATCATATGTGCTACATTAGCAAAAAATAAATATATATATAAAAAAAATACAATCATAGAATATTTCCAATGATTTTTTATGGGTTTTTTTTCTCCTATAAAAATATGTTTTCAAATCATTAGACAATTGATACGAGTAAATGTCACCCCAGCCAAACACTTTACATAAACACACACGTTCGCCAAAATCGTTTTCGCACATAATAAATGTCAAAGGAACGCGATAAATGGTTGTACGCTGCTTGGCGTTACAACCCCTGAATAAAATCTAGAAAAAATACCAATAAAAAATTTAAGGAAAGAAAAGTTAAAAAATATAATCTATAGAAAACAACTACAAAAATAAATCTTTTATTTCAGTGAAAAAAAAATCGAAATTATTTGTGTGTCCTCTGACTGTGTGTAACAGCATCTGGGAAGACGGGCGGATTGCTAAAAGTATTTTGAATGTCTAGAAAGTTTATTGGTGGTGTTTAAGAGATCTTCTCACCACACATCTATTACATATCTCTACCACATGTGATGTGTCGCATGAGAGGGAATGAATGCGATTGCGATTGCGATTGTGGTAACACAAGTGAGATGTCAATAAAGATAAAAATTTCAGTAAAATGTTTTTTTTTCTGTTTTCTTTTTGCAAAAGTTAACATTAAAAAAGTTAATAAAAAATCAAAACCAATATTTTGGGGTGAAAATTAAGAAAGTTGATGCCTGCCTGCATTTTGTGTCTCAGAGATTTAAATTGTTGTTTTAACGGCAAATGATTTGCACATTAACGCCTCGAGTTGACATCATCGAGTCAACCAAACACAAAAAGTACAGGATAAGGAAGTGGAGAACAACTTGCTTTAATTATCAGCTACATTTATATATTTATATTTTTGTCGTAGAATTTAATGTTTGAACGTATGTGCAAAGTACATGATTTTGTTGCTAGTGCAATAGGTTAATCTATATTTTCTATGTATATCATTACAGAAATAGCGAAAATATTATTTTCCGGGTTGTAAGAATCTCTCCTGAATTGCTTTATACATGTAATCACTTCATTAACTTCAAAGTAAACTTTTATTTATCAGAGTGAAATGAACTGTCCTCTACATTCAACTGCTGTTAATAGGGCCTTTCGTTTCTATTTGTCTGTCTGTCACAGACCATGACTATGTAATTTTTACAGCATGCTGTGTCTTAGAAACCGTAAGAGGCAAGGTCCTGAAATTTTCAAATAAAAAACTAAAACTAAAAAATTTCAAAATTAAAAAATGCCAAAGCGAAAACTCGCCAAAATTAAAAAGGCGATTATATAGAAAATATCACCAAAAGTAAAAAAATCGCTAAAATTAATAAACAAATCAACAAAATTGAAAAAAAAACGCCAAAACTAAAAAAGCGCCAAGACTAAAAAATCGCCAAAAACAAAAAAAGCGACAAGACTAGAAAAATTGCTAAAACTAAAATAAATCGCCAAAAAAAAAACGCCAAAAACGAGAAAAGCGCCAAAACTAAATAAAATTTTAAAAATTTAAAAAAAAATCCCAAAAATTAAAAGAAGCTCCAAAACTAAGAAAAAAACACGACAACTCAAAAAGCACCACAAATTAAGAAAATCGCTAAAATTAACATGAATAGCCAAAAACCAGAAAAACGCAATAACTAAAAAAACTCCAAGAACTAGAAAAAAAATCTCCAAAATTGTAAAAAGCGCCAAAACTTAGATAATGCACCAAAACTTAAGAAATCGCCGAAAATAAAAAATTTTTTAATTTCTTCATCAGCTAAAATATTAAATTATATAGGCTAAAGTTCATACAGTATTCATATTACAGAATTTGTCTTAAAAAACTAAATTTCGTTTTCAGTAACCAAATTCATTGAATCAGTAAATTTTTTGTGTGAATGCGGACCTACAAAGAAATTTGTAGATTCTGATATTTATTTTCTTTTTTTTTTTGATTTTATTTTTAGTTAACTTGTTATGGCATTAGAGCAAAAAGTTAACTGAAACTCAAAATATTTTCAGTCAAATTTATTAATAGGAATAGAAAAACATTTTTGCAGATTTTTTTTTTTTGTATTATTCAGCAATTTTTTTTTTTATAATTTACAAATACATTCACTAAAATTTTTCGTATTATCAGAAAATAAATTAACTGAATCAATAATAATTCCTAAATTTTTTTTTTTTAAAAATTAGTAAAAGTTTTATCTGAAAAAAATAACTTAATCAAACGAAAGGTTCAACTATTTTTTTTTACTTTCAAAAATTGGCTTGTTTTTATGGATAAGCATTTAGTTCCAGCTTTTGGAACTCGTCAGTAGACTTCAACCCAAAAAATTTTTTAACCTTCATAGGGTCTTTGGGTCAATTTTGACCCATTTCAGGAAAAAACTTTGATTTTTTCTGAAAATTAGTGATTGATCTATGTCATATTTTCTGACTTTTATTTAATTTTATATCTTAACAGTAGTAGTAGGTTTAAAAATCCGCAAACTTGCCAAAGAAAATTGTATGCAAGATTTTACACTAGAGATCTTCGGGTCAAATTTGGCCCGTTTTAAAGGTTGGAAGTGTTGTGTCTGGTATTTCTTGTAAAATAATGAAAGATAATGAAATAGAAAATGGCCTGCATACATTATCAGACGATTTTGAAAATATAACACGACTGCAGATAATTTTTTTACATCTTATCGGTTGAACAATAAATACTGAGATCACAAATCACTTTAGTTCAAACTACACATAAAAATATAAATGAGTTACTACCAGAGATAGTACATGTGTTATTATCATGCGTGTTTATCATTATTTTTGTTTTACCAAAGATAGTACTCGTACGCTTCTTATATATATTCCGATAAAAAAAAGTCTGTGAATCTTCTTAGTATAATATGGTCACTTCTGGCTGCAAATGGGAGGGTAAGTATTACTTTTTTGGGCAACAGAAGGGAATCACAATGGACCCAATTGGGTCTCCAAGTGGGGGTGCGGTATAGCTCCACCCTTCCTAAACTAACCTAACCTTCTTAGTACTTTGCATCATATCTCTAAAGTTAGTAATCACCAAGACAAGAAACTGCAAATATGATTAGATTACAATAAATAAAATGGAAGGGTTTATTTGTTGGACAAAGTTAGATCATGTTTTACTTGCAAAAGAAAGACTAATCAATGTTGTCAAATGGTGGTTAGTAACATGGTAGATATATAAGCTTACAATGCTTTTGTGATATCTACATCAGCTAATAGCGGCTGGAAATAAACTGTTTTGCAAAACGTCGACACTTCTTAGAAAATTTAGGATTGCAGCTTACTATGCCTTATATAAAAAACCAAAAGAGGTTATCAATATCAGTATTTTCACAGAAAGTTGCACTAAAACTACGTGAGGTAAATGAGTAGCCGTAAACTTCAACTAAATCCAAAGAAAAAATGCTTGAAGAGGGTAAAAAGAGATCCAAAAGAAGTCGTTGCCAGATAGTCCTCAACGCAGAAAATAAAACACCATTAGATACTATTATAACTTGCAAAAACTTGATATGAAAACTGCACTCTGAAACCATTACTTTATGTACAATTAATAATAATATCGATTTAATATTACGGTTTTATCTATCATATATTAATCGAATTAAATATATGAAATAATGTTCTCTTTCATTGGCAATAAATGAATCACAAATAAATGAAACCAATACATAATTTTCAATTTGGGTCAAAGATCGTTAACGTCCACGATTTTAAAGACCCTATGAAGGTTAATTTAGCTAACAAACTCCGTATGTTTATAGTAATACTATTAATAATATATTGAGAATCACAATATACAAACATAATAAATTTGAAAGCCGCAAGCAAAAATCTTAAAAAAAAAATGTTTTTTATATCTATAAAAAAATTGGTTAAAAAAAATCAGACAAATTTTTTTACAGTATATAAAAATAAATTTAACTGAAAAAATAAAAAACAATCAGACAAATTTTTTACAGTATATAAAAATAAATTTAACTGAAAATAACAAATTTAAACATAAAAAAAATAAATCAAAAAAATTTTGTCACAAATTTTACTTTATATACATAGATAATTTTCATTCTACACAGTTTTTTTACATAAAATAAAATTGGAACAAATAATTTACTGGAACAGTAAAAAATATTTACTGAAACTAAATTATATTTCAAAACACACGTTTGTTTGAAAATTTTTTGGAAATAATTTTTTCTGTGTACCCGGTCTCGGTTTTTCAGGCAACGATTTTAAACGTTTAAAAATGCTCCCATAAATGAAAAATGTGAATTTACCTACGAAACAAGGAAAAAAATAAGATATGTAAATATTTTTGCAGTTTTTTTACCATCAAATTTGGTGACAATTGATCCAAACGTACTCGTCCTATGACTTGAGAAAATGCGAGTGTTATCAAAAGTACGGAGAAGTGTATGATGAAAAAAGACATATCGTGTAAATGGTTACATATTCACCATTTTCGTGATGTATCGTCTTGATCTCGAGCCAATTTAATTTGGACTCGGTGCAATATTGTAGTAAACGGCACTGAACATATTCGATGTGGTTGAATACATGGACCTATCAAATAGTGTATATATAATGTTAATTGCTCCCTCCAATGTGACTCTGGAATCAGTCCCGTAACTATACTAAGATGTTAACCTAAGCTTAATTGGTATTTATACTTTTGAAATATGAGTGGCCTGTTGGACGTCACCACGACCATTTAAGTTTAAGATTAAATCTCATTTACGTCTACCTAATAGACTCCTATGAGAATTTGCACACACTTTTTGATCTAGCAAAGCTCTTATAACTTTTGCACAAAAATATATGAAGCCATCTCATTGTGTGCTTCTTGAAATATAAAAAAATTACTCAAAAAAAATTTGTGATTTTCATATAAATTTTATATTGAAGTCGGGTTATGGAAACAGGGTGCGAATATTTATATTTTGCGCTTTTAATTTTCAACAAAACCTATTATTGAATTACTTCACAAAAAAACATATTACTGCAATAAACAATTTTAATTGAAAATAAAACCAAAAATCAATCAAAATTGCAATTGAGTCAATTAAACTTTGTAATTAATAAAATTTTTAAACAAATGTTTAATTGACTTTAATACATTTTTTATTGATTTTTGGTTTTATTTTCAATTAAAATTGTTTATTGCAGAAATATTTTTTCTGTGTTTGTACAGTTTTTAGGCTCTGGAAATGACACAATGACGCAGCAGAACAAATGAAAGCTCAATTTTTATGTGCTGGACTGGACTTCCAACCAAACAATTGCAAAGGAATTTTGCCAACAACAATTTGTACCAACATTTCTACAAAAACTTCTAATATTTCACATTGAATCCATAATTTTATTTTAATTTTTTATCCACTTGCAACAATTTTGATTATTTTTAGAACAAAAAAAAACTATTTACATAAATTTAATTTAATAATTATTTTGTCGCTTTGTGTTTGTTGTTTGTACCCTTAGTTCCTTTACCTAAATTACATTTTGCACTGAGACATTGGTTCATCACAATTTCTAGGGAGAAGCAGAAAAGCACATTAAAGCTTATTAAAATAAAATTTCTTTATATATTTATATATATTTTTTTAATGTAACTTTGATGTGTTTGAAACGAAGGCTTTTTCCCAATATGTTCAACATGTTGAACACTCCTTTAAACTTTAATTGAATTGAAATGTCTTTTTGACATGAATTGTTTAACAGTGAATAAAGTTTAATGAAAACAGAAAAGTACTCGTATACTTATGCTATAGAAAGGGAGACAGGGAGAAAAAAGCACAATATATGCAGCAAACATTAAAAAACATTAAAAGAACATCATTTGCAGCAAAGGTGACCAGACCAGGCCATTTGAAATGAAATCAGGCTTGCTTTGCCTTAACATGCAGTTTAGAAAAATTCCACGACTAAAAGATTTTTTTTAGTGGTTCTTAGTTGCAGATAAGTATTTGCAAAATCAGTTTACTTTTCTTTCTAAATATATAATTTTCACACAAAACGCTGGTCATCTTTATCGTAATGAAATTAAAAAATATATATTATTTACAATATTCACATAATTCTTTTTTTTTTTCAAAAAATTTATGGTGCCTTTAGTTACTTGTATTTCAGAGTGTTGCTCTGGCACTTCATCGTTTGCATATAAAATGCGTTAAATAATTTTTAATATATACAAATATTTTTTTTCGTTTTCTATTAGCAAAAGGGAAAAAGAATTAATCTTTTATATTTAATATCATAATAAAACGCAAATGTCGAAAGAGTGAAACAATACTGAACTTAATAATTATTACAACAAATTGTATGAAATGCATGTAAAAAAACAGGGCCAAGGCGAATCTTGTGTACTCTTCATTTAAGTATGTACTTAAGATTTTATTTATAAAAAATATTTTGGACTTGTAAGACATTTATAAAAATGTTTTCCATATTTTCCAAAACTTGTTTAATAAACTTTTTTTAAATCAAAATTACTTTTCATGAATAACGCAGGAAATGTGAGAGTATGTTGTTAACTTTGCCGGTAAAAAGTATTTTGTGAACAATTTGGAATTTCAAAGTAAAAACTTTGAAACTTATATAATATCTAATATATAATATATAATATATAATATATAATATATAATATATAATATATAATATATCATATATAATATATAATATATAATATATAATATATAATATATAATATATAATATATAATATATAATATATAATATATAATATATAATATATAATATATAATATATAATATATAATATATAATATATAATATATAATATATAATATATAATATATAATATATAATATATAATATATAATATATAATATATAATATATAATATATAATATATAATATATAATATATAATATATAATATATAATATATAATATATAATATATAATATATAATATATAATATATAATATATAATATATAATATATAATATATAATATATAATATATAATATATAATATATATTATATAATATATAATATATAATATATAATATATAATATATAATATATAATATATAATATATAATATATAATATATAATATATAATATATAATATATAATATATAATATATAATATATAATATATAATATATAATATATAATATATAATATATAATATATAATATATAATATATAATATATAATATATAATATATAATATATAATATATAATATATAATATATAATATATAATATATAATATATAATATATAATATATAATATATAATATATAATATATAATATATAATATATAATATATAATATATAATATATAATATATAATATATAATATATAATATATAATATATAATATATAATATATAATATATAATATATAATATATAATATATAATATATAATATATAATATATAATATATAATATATAATATATAATATATAATATATAATATATAATATATAATATATAATATATAATATATAATATATAATATATAATATATAATATATAATATATAATATATAATATATAATATATAATATATAATATATAATATATAATATATAATATATAATATATAATGAACAATGAACAATGAATAATAAATAATGTAAAATAAATGATGAATAATAAATAATAAATAATGAATAATAAATAATGAAGAATAAATCATAAATCATAAATCATTAAACATAAATATTAAATAGTAAATAGTAATAAATAATAATAATATTCTCAACAAAACTTTATGAAATTTACCGTCGGATTTTTCTTTGTATGAATACGTTTAAAAAACCAAACATGCATTTGCTAAAATGTATGCGAATATTTAAGACAAAAACATTTTGTACTTCTTTGACGAAAAAAGTTTGCCATTAAGAAACGTCAAAAATATGAAAAATATTTTAAGCCAGCATGAAAAAGATAAATATAGGGTACGTTCGTAGATTCAGCAAATTTATGCAGAAGTTCTGCGAATTTTTTCTGCATATGCGTGATCAACTGTTGCACATGCTTTGCGACTGCTCAATATCTGTGCATAGTTGGCATTTTTGAACGAACTGCAAACAATTTTTAAGTCGGCAAGTAATTTTATTTAAGAAAGTTAAGTCGATGTGAAAGCACAAAAAACTCTTTATAAAAGTTTGCACATTGTGCACATGGCTTGGACGTAGCTGACTTATAAGTAAGGCATTCTTCAAAGCTTTATCAGAAAGCTTTTCTGTAAAAAAGTTCTCATAAGCATCAAAATTAAACTAAAGTCCAGCGGTGTTTGGAAATATACCTATTTAATTTTTTGAAAAAGAAAAGGCATTGTATTTTCGGCAGCAGTATTCTCTACTTAAGAGTAGTCTGTTAAAACTTTTAAAAAATATTTTGAGCACCATTCATTACTTCGTACAAACAAATTTGAATCGCAAACAATATTAACTAGTCATTTTTGTAGTAAATTCCACGCGAAACAAGTGTCACTAATTAATTTCATATACAAACATATGTATGTATCTTTCTGTTTGATGAATTCGTGTTTTTAATAAATTAATACATATTTGCTCAATGCAAGACTCAGTTTAAATAAAATGCTATATGTAGTACATCCATGTATGTAATACAACTTCATGTTCTTATATAAATTTATTTTCATGTGATTTTTTAACGTATTGTAATATTTGCATTCGCTTTCTCAAAAATTAAAATGTAGTATTCGCATTCGCATGCGCTAAACTGGTATCATTAAACATAAATATTAAATAGTAAATAGTAATAAATAATAATAATATTCTCAACAAAACTTTATGAAATTTACCGTCGGATTTTTCTTTGTATGAATACGTTTAAAAAACCAAACTGCCCCAATTTAAGTTAAAAAAACATTCTATTGCCTAAATGTATGTAATGATATTGTAATGATATACATACATATATATATATATATTATCTTATGAATGTAATGCAAATTCTATTCGACTCTTACTAGTTTCACTCACTTTGTTCATTTACAGAGGCTACCATATATGGTATATATGGTATATGTGGTGTATACACACATGTGTATACTGAATATGCTCCATAGTGCTTTGTTGATAGGCCGTTTATTAATAAATATTTATTTAATAAAATAATGTTTTATTTTTTTGTGCAATTCATATTTCACTACTAAGAGGGCCGTTAATTTTGCAAATTCTGGGTGTGAGTTTTGAAAACGAACATTCAGTTTTACAGTTTTTTGTTTTTGCAGATGCCGGCCCGTTCGTATTGCTGCTGCCATTTATTGGCGATGATGACGATGATATTGCTGCAACAAACGAAAACAATTAAAGTGTTCAACAACTTATGCAGTAAATGTTTTATAGTTTTAATGGAGCAAAATGAGTTACAAAAAAGAAGTACGAGTGAGTATTTAAAAATACTAATTTTCCTCACAATTTGTTGGGAGAGTGAAGAATTGCGGCCAAAACGAATGAAATCAAATTGTTAATTTGCATGTTGTTTTGTTATTAAGGAATTTTTCTTTTTTAATTTAAATATAATTTTTTATATTTTTCCTTTTCACTTTAGTTTTTTTATATGGTATAATTAAATATTTATATTACAATTTTAGTTGAATATTTTTTCTATAATTTTATAAATTATATTTGAGTTTATGTTGATTTTCTAAGTTATTAGGAAAATATTTTTTTTTCATTTAGTTATTTTTTTAGCAAAGTAATAATTTGCTTATTGCAAATAATTATTTAATTCAATTTAATTATAAAATAAATGGAGAAAAAATTTTTTAGTAGCGTTATTTGTTTGGCACCTGATTTTCACACTTTGTTTTAAGTACGTGTTCACATGTAAAGAAAAATACATAATAATCATTTGCCAAAAGAAGAAAACGCTTTCAAATAATTTTACATTTTGGCAATAGCTCTTATGCTTGCAGATTGTTCCGAGATCATAATTCAACACATTATATATAAGAAAAATATTTATATGTATTAATGCATATTTTCACAATTCTTTCACTAAATAAAGATATCGTATATAAAAATTTTTGTGTGGCTTCTCTTGAGATTTTCGATACTAATAACTTGCTTTCTTGAAAAAAATAAATGCGGCTATATGTATATTTTGTGTGCGGAAATTATTTATAAGTATCAGTTTTGAAGCCTTAAGTTGTAATGAAAAAGAATATGAGAAGTGGTTTTAATTACATGCAAGATTACTGATTTTTTAAAGTTAACTAAAAGTAAGCCAATAATTACTTTTGGCAGTGTTTTGTTGCTTTTACTTGAATTTTCCTACACGCAAAGAAAAGATATGATTGTAGAATGGTTGAGAAAACAATATTATGTTCTCTGACACAAATAAGTGGTCGTTGAAAACTAGTTATTGTTATTTTAAACATTTATTTCGTTACGATAAACAGAGTAATGTTTGAATTTAATAATTACATTATCACATCTATATAAAAGTGTGATATGGTTAGAGTTTAACAATATAGTTTTGTTAAAAATTTATGACTACAACATAATTTGTATTATTATTTAAAAATAATATGATGTAAATAACAATATAATGTTTTCCAAAACCATACTATGTTAAGTTAAAAAAAAAAATCTTTTTCATAAACATCTGTCAGTTCATTATTTCATTTGTAAGCTATCGGTAGTGTTAAATAAATAAATAAAGTATAAACAAAAGGGTAGATCAATAAAAATATATAAACATTTGTGTATCTCCTTACGCAGACATGTCAGTATGTCGTGTAAGTATACATTTCTATATATATACATTTTGTTTCAACAATATTAAATTATTTTTATTTAGATTTTGACGCACAGCTGTTTCTACAACAAATAAATGATTAAAAAATAAAATAGTATTATTATATTAAAGAATACTGTGGTCGTATTTAACAATATTAATATAATATTAGAACATGGTATGGTGAGTCTCAATTATATTTTAGTCACATCTAACAATAGTGTTGTCATATTTACAATACTAAGATTATAATATAATTAACCCAGATAATATTATAATTAACTCAGATAATAATATTGTTAAAGTTTTTTTTTCTATTAACAATAATATGATTTGACTGCAATCATATAATTCCATCATAGTATGTTGCTGTTTGATTATGGTTACCTCAACCATATTCTTTTTTGCGTGTACATAGTGTACCTCACAGAAGTTATGTAGATAAGTATAAATTTAAAGGTCTTATTTATAAAAAAGCATTTATATTTTTTGTTATAAAAGTTTTTCTAAGCTTTTAAAAAATTAGAAGAACTTTTTGTGAATAACAAAATTTTTAAATACAAATAAGAAGATATTTAAAAACTAAGTTTTACCTCAAATGATCACAAAAAATAACAAAATAGAATAAAATAAGTTTTAAAAATTTTTAAATCTTACAGCATTCCTTTAATTTAATTTTTTGAAGGTTTAATTATTTTCAGATTTAGCTGTGAATCAGAATTAGGGTTGCCAGTCGTACTGATTTTGCCAGTACATGTACTGATTTTTGTTTAAAGTACTGATTGATGAATAACTAGCAAATCAGTACGCAAATGTACTGATTTTTTCATGTATGCACTGTTTTTGTACTGTTTTTATATATTAATTATGGTCAATGTATAAGAAAGCCTGTCATAGTGTCTATTTATTTTCTTTGAATCACCAGTGACCTTTACTTTACGTTCGCTTTAAGGCGAATTTATTTTCAAAGTGGTATCCATATAATGCTCAAGCAAATTCTGCCAAAACTGTCAGAGATCATATAAATTTTAGTTTAAGTTAATGTTAATGTTAATTTTATTGAGATTTTTTTAATTTAAATTTGGAAGAAAGATTTGCTATAAGTGATTTCTGATCATGCAAATGATGAATTTAAAGTTTCTTTTTCGAAAATTTTTTTGATAATATTATTTTTATTAATTACATATGCCTTGGGTACAAAGCAGGGATGTAACGAATACCAGTTTAGCGAATGCGAATGCGAAAGCGAATAATACATTTTAATTTCTGCGAAAGCGAATGCGAATGCGAAAGCGAATGCAAAAATTGCAATACTTTAAAAAATCATATGAAAATAAATTTATATAAGAACATAAAGTTGTATTATGTGCATAGATGTACTACATATAACATTTTATTTAAATTTAGTTTTTAACTGAGCAAATATTTAATTATTTATTAAAAATACAAATTCTTGAAACAGAAAGATATATGAAATTATATTAAAATAACAAAAATTAAATATTTAAAAAACCCGCGAATATATACATATATAGAAAAGATGTGACATCTTCTAAACGGCTAGACTTCTTTTTTTTAAACATAGCTAAGAAAACTATCGACAAGTCATCTTCCAACCAGAAAAAACTAAATCAAAATCGGTCCAGCCGTTTGGTCTGTAAGTGGAATTGTACGTACACACACTACAAACTTATAGCACCACTTTTTTTGGTCGGGGGTTAATAAGTATAAAAAATAATTAAAAATGTCAGGCAATCAACCCAATCGTACTTTCCTAAAGCGTGGTACTCTGTTCAACATTTCATTTGAAATGCTGTCATATTAAGAAGAATTGTTCATGCAAAAATGTTGCAAAAGTAGTACTCTGTTCATCTTGGGAAAAACATATAAAATATATGTATGTATCTTCAACATTTTAAGTTTCATGCGAAATAATGAGAGTGGCACTTGTTTCGCGTGGAATTTGCAACAAACAATGACTAGTTAATATTGTTTGCATTTCAATTTTTTTTTTTACGAAGAAATTAATGGTGTTCAACATTTTTCAAAAGTTTGAACATACTAGTCTTAAGTAGAGAATAATTTCGCGCAAATCAAACACTGCCTTTTCTTTTTTAAAAACTGAAAAATATTTCCAAACATCGTTGGATTTTGGTTTCAATTTGATACTTATGAGAGCTTATTGATAGATCAGTTTTCCGCTAAAATT
The DNA here is from genome assembly GCA_949987645.1 of Tachina grossa. NCBI lineage: Eukaryota > Metazoa > Arthropoda > Insecta > Diptera > Tachinidae > Tachina > Tachina grossa. The sequence goes on from OX465275.1 coordinate 38,007,080, forward strand.
TTAAAGCTTTGACTAGAATGCTTTACTTATAAGTTCATGTATCTTTTTCATGCTGGCTTAAAATATATTTCGTGTTTTTGACGTTTGTTAATCGCAAACTATTTTCATAAAAGTACAAAATTTGATTTTCTTTAGTATTCGCTTGAAATATTCGCATACTTTAGCGAATGCAAATAGCAAAAGTAAGCGAATAATTTGCGAATGCGAAAGCGAATGCGAACATTCGTTACATCCCTAGTACAAAGTATACATTGAATTCATGTTTTGTTTTAACCTGCGTTTACACATACAAGTGCCTTGCATGCAAGCTCTGTGTACGTATTATCAACGAAAATTTCGCACAAATGCCCGACTTTCTTGCAACTTGCATGTTTGCCTTTTAGTGCAGAGTTGTCCATAACATAAAAAGTTTTAATTTTAAGGGAACCATATAGTGTTGAACTTTATTCGTATTGTTTCAATGTTATTTATGTCTAAAAAATTAATAAACTGCTCGATTTATGAATACTTAAGAAAAAAATTATTAAATTAGCTTTTAAATGTATTTAAAATGAGTAAAAACTCATATAACATTACACTGAAATCCAGTTAATTTGTGCTAAACTATTAATAGGGCAACACTGTTAGCTAACTTCCCATTTACTTGCTACAAGTTCAACAAGTCACTGTCTTGTAAAATTCCTTGGCAGTTGAGTTGGAATTAGACTGCAAGTGCCGAAAGTGTATATGTGTTAGTAAAAGAGTTTGAGTGTATTGAGTTTTTCGAACTTGCACTTGCACGTGTAAACCCTAGGTTAAGAATGGTTAAAGGTAGGAATGTAACGAATGTTCGCATTTGCAAATTTTTCGCTTATTTTTGCTATTTGCATTTGCTAAAATGTATGCGAATATTTAAGACAAAAACATTTTGTACTTCTTTTACGAAAAAAGTTTGCCATTAAGAAACGTCAAAAATATGAAAAATATTTTAAGCCAGCATGAAAAAGATAAATATAGGGTACGTTCGTAGATTCAACAAATTTATGCAGAAGTTCTGCGAATTTTTTCTGCATATGCGTGATCAACTGTTGCACATGCTTTGCGACTGCTCAATATCTGTGCATAGTTGGCATTTTTGAACGAACTGCAAACAATTTTTAAGTCGGCAGGTAATTTTATTTAAGAAAGTTAAGTCGATGTGAAAGCACAAAAAACTCTTTATAAAAGTTTGCACATTGTGCACATGACTTGGACGTAGCTGACTTATAAGTAAGGCATTCTTCAAAGCTTTATCAGAAAGCTTTTCTGTAAAAAAGTTCTCATAAGCATCAAAATTAAACTAAAGTCCAGCGGTGTTTGGAAATATACCTATTTAATTTTTTGAAAAAGAAAAGGCATTGTATTTTCGGCAGCAGTATTCTCTACTTAAGACTAGTCTGTTAAAACTTTTAAAAAATATTTTGAGCACCATTCATTACTTCGTACAAACAAATTTGAATCGCAAACAATATTAACTAGTCATTTTAGTAGTAAATTCCACGCGAAACAAGTGTCACTAATTAATTTCATATACAAACATATGTATGTATCTTTCTGTTTGATGAATCCGTGTTTTTAATAAATTAATACATATTTGCTCAATGCAAGACTCAGTTTAAATAAAATGCTATATGTAGTACATCCATGTATGTAATACAACTTCATGTTCTTATATAAATTTATTTTCATGTGATTTTTTAACGTATTGTAATATTTGCATTCGCTTTCTCAAAAATTAAAATGTAGTATTCGCATTCGCATGCGCTAAACTGGTATTAGTTACATCCCTAGTTAAAGCCTTTTATATTGAAAAAATTAATGTACTGATTTTTTTCTCTCATGTACTGATTTCTACGATTTCAAAACTGGCAACCCTAATCACAATGGAAGCAAGTATGAAACCACTGAATACCTTGAAATGAAAAAAAATTGTCGCTTCAATTCTGCCCATTAACAAATAGATCTCACCAGACGTGTTATTACCTAGATATGAGAAAGGAATGTGTGTTTTAATAACACAAAAGAATGTATGCAGATTAAGGTTATTTTATCATTTGTTTAAATTGTCACCCGACACACACACATGAAAACAAATAAAAAGGCCTGTTGTTTATGACTTTTGCAGCATTTGCGGCATAAAACCTTCCTTTTTTCAGTCCTTTTTTCACTCTCCTGCTGGCTGTTATTTTCTTATTTGTTTATATACTTTTTTTTCTATCCCAGTTGTATGGGCTTATGTGATGTGTTTTGTTTTGTTATTTGCCCAGTAATTAGGAGGCTGATCAATCATAATTCATCATCACTTGGCGCTTAAAATACATTCACTTTTTTTCTTTTTTGTCATTTTTAATTTAAACCTCTTAATGACAGATTTTGGCTGTGCATGACATTGTCTAGGTATTTTTGTTGTTATTGTTGTGTTAAAGTTTTTGTAATATCTTTTCTTTGAAATTTTCATTGTTTTTGCATATGTTTAGGCGTGTGCGTTATGCAACATTTGTTGCATATCTAATGTGTTTATGTAAGTTTTCAACAAATGTTTTTATGTGTCATTTTAGACCCTTTGAAATGGTTTTTAAATATGTTTTTTTTCCCAATTAGAGAGAAAATAATAAAAAAAAAGTTATATTATAATTTATTTTTTGAACTAATGATGAATTACTTTTATTGCATGGAACAATGGACTTTTAATAAATTGAATTTATTGTATGAATTTAGAGATGAAAGTTTTTTTATTAATCACGAAATGTACGGGTATTTTTTTAATATTAAGTTTAGAGAAAAAGTTTATACAATTTTTTGAAATTTACAAGAATTAATCGTTCTGTTTTCATAACACAGACGATATACTCGCATTTGAGAAAAAAAATTTATTTGAAAAGCACTCAGTCTTTGAGTGATATCTATAACATTTTTTTTAGCTCATATTCATACTCATAGTGACAATCATACCCGTATTCATACTCATACTCTTACTCATACTACTACTCATGCTCATAGACACAATCATACCCATACTCATATTCGCACTAATATCCATACTCATACTCGTACTCGTAATCGTACTCATACTCATATTTATACCCATACTAATACTCATACTCATACTAGTACTGATACTTGTACTCATACTTATACTCATACCCATACTAATAATAATCGTGCTCATACTCGTACTCATACTCATATTTATACTCATACTAGTAGTCATACTCACACTCGTAGTCATACTAATAATCGTACTAATACTCAAACTCATATTCATAGTCATACTTATACTCGTACTCATACTCAGGGGATAAGTCATTGAATAATTTAATTTTCCCAATGAAATGCAACATTTTCATATCAATTTAATTTTTAAAAAGTAGGATATCACAAACTAAATACGTACGCTAATATTTAAAAAGTTTAAATTCATTGTAAGAAAATTTTATATGAAAAATTTTAAATAAAAATAAATGTCAATCATTTTAAATATTACACAGAAAAAAGTAAAAACAAATTTCAATTAAAAATAATTATTTTTCAATCAATCACCGAAATTGTAATATTTACTCAATCTTATTAATTGAAATTTCTGTTGATTTTGTTTTTCAATTAAAACAAAATATCACATTAACAAGAAATTTAATTGATGTTTTTTTTTTAAAAGATTGAATTAAAATCTAATTGAAATATTTTTAAAGATCCAATAAATAAATTAATTGAAATATTGTTAACTAAATATTATATATTAAAAAAAAAAATCAATAATATAAAAATATGAAAAATGTAAATTTTGCAATAAATTCAATCAATAGAAACTTATATTCAATTCAAATATTCCTCAAAAACATTATTTTTTTGTAACAAACAATAATTATGTCTGTGTATGAATATTAGGGACAAAATTTGGAAGCATACCACTCAATTCTCTCTTACAATCCTTTCACGGACAAATCAGTCAGTAAAGCTGGAAAGCCACGTGCCAAAATGCCATTGAAAAATTTTGCAATAAATTTTTTACAAGTGATTTTTTTTATAAGTTTTCTTTCCTTAAAACATCATTTCTGTACAACTTTCCACACATTGGATATAAAACCATGAATCCTTATACAAACTATATTAGCACATAATTTATGGACTTAATAAAAGAATACAATTAAAACGCAATCAAATACCAGAACATTAACTTAAGTCCTAAAGAAATTCATTTATTTATTTTCACACATAAATTAACCGAGAAAAAAAACTTACATGTACAAAATGACACTCACCGCCTCACTCACTTAAATTATTTTACTACAGCCCCATCAGATTATTAATAGACTTTCGCATTGATGTCAGCCGCATTAATAGACATGAAAAACAATTCCGAAAAACACAGAAAAACCACATTCAAACACGGTATAGGGAAACAAGTGAAAAAGCACATACACACAAAAAATCCCTTTTTAAACGCCTCTAAGCTAAATGGACACCAAATATAAAGTTTTTTCCGTATAAATAAATAATTACATACTGACCAAAAGAGCATACACACTCTAATACAACCATACACACACACACACACACACACACACACACACACACACATATACACACATATATAAAAAATATTTACACATACCAAGAAACAAACAAACAGGAAAGAAGGAAAAAATCTGAAATAAATAAACCATGGACGAATGAATAAAGTGTTTGTTGGATGAATGGATGACTGTATGTTTGGCTGGTTGGCGGGCTTCGGATTCGAAATATATACCATAACCAGAGTGCTTGTGTATGTGTCTGTGGACTGACTACATGTATCCATGTTTAGACAATAAATACGTGTATGAAGTGAAATAAATAAATTGCTGGCAATTACTGCGTTAACAAGTTTTATTGACTCTTAAATGTTATTTTTTCGTCATGTCTATTAATGTCTGCGATAAAATAAATTACGAAAAAAGGAAAAAAAAGCTTGCCCATTCATGTAAGTAAATACACGGGCACGGGTGCGGTAATAAGACTCCCAGAATATAACTTAAAAGCTTATAAAATAATGTCTGAAATATATGGATTAATGTGGATACATTGGAACAGAATAACTTCAAACAATTTAATATTTTTGTAAGGACTACCTTTCTATTGTCACTTACGAGTATGTGTGCATATGTTTATAATATCGGGAGTTACATAGTTACATTGAATCGGGATGAAAAATCCCTGACCTTGAACTTTATCTCTACAATAACTTAAAAATTTTAAAGGATATAGATATTAGACACAATTTTTTGGTTATAAACTAACGAAAAAAAAAAATTGTGCATCAGAGCAACACTTACTGCTGTTATAACGATATTTTTCCATCTCACTGAGCACTTAACCTTGAAAATAGCTCCAGTTACAGTTTAAATCAGCTACGTCCAAGCCATATGCACAATGTGCAAACTTCTATAAAGAGTTTTCTGTGCTTTCACAGAAACGAGATCACAACAGCCAATCAGATCTCGGCAATAACAATGCTTGCTCATATTTTGCAAAGAAACAAGAACAGATTTAAGAGCTTTCAAAGCTGCTTAACCTTAAATAATTACAAATATCACAGTATGTGTGCTTGGAGGTATTTGGCAGCGTTGTCAACTTGGTGACTTTTTGAAATTTTTTGTGCGAAAAATTCCTTAGTTGGTGCGTGGTGCACTTTTTTTTTTAATTTTGGTGCGTTTTTTTAATTTTTGGTGGCACTAACGCAAATTTAACACAACAATGGGTTAAAACTGGAAAATTTTTGTTGTGAAACTTATTAACTTCCTGATAGTGTTAATTACAATTTGAAATGAAATCTGTTATATGATAACAATAATAATGAAAATATTACCTTTTTTAGATTTAGTTGAACTGCAGTGAATTTTAATCAGAAATAATTTCTTATTCGGGCTGAAGTCTACTGATGATTTGTTACAGCAACAATGAAATGCATATAGACAAAGCTGAACCAACAGCAAATAAATTTCAAATTAATAAATATACTTATGACAATATGTCGAATAATGAATTTCTTAAATTTTTTTGGTTAAGTTTTTTTAATTATGTGCATATATTGTAAAAGGCTGTTTGTTTTTGTTGTTATATTTTTAACCCAAGACCAAAACAAGGGGTGTTAAAAGTTTGTAATGTGTGTCTGTGTGTCTGTACGAGTCCAGGTACAGGCCAAACGGCTGGACCGATTTTGATTTAGTTTTTTCTGTTTGAAAGGTGATTTAATCGATAAGGTTGTTAGCTATGTTTTAATAAAATCGGTCCAACCGCTTAGAAGATATCACATGTTTTCTAGAAATATTCGGGGGTTTTTAAAATTTTTAATTTTTGCTATTAATATGGATATATTAAGCTTCTGATAAAAAAATTTAAAAATATTTGAATAGAATGATAAATAATGAACTTTTATTAGTTCGGAAACCTTTCTATTAATCGTTGATCTCTTTAAAAAGTTTTGTAGAGAATTTATGAAATTAAAAAAAATATTATCTATGTAGTAGTTACAAATGAATTTATAGTAAAAAATTTGCCAAGTCTTTTTAGGTTTTATTTTTTTAACCCTGAACTGTAAAAACCTGTTTTAGTGTTAAATTTTTAACAGAAAAAAATTTACTTTTTATGCAAAATTAATATAATAAACATTTTAAACTAAAAAAAGAAATTCTAAGCTTGGTGCGTTTTTTTTGCAAATGGCGCGTTTTTTCTCCATTTTGGTGCGTTTTGAAATTTCAAAGTTGACAACGCTGGTATTTGGTTTAAAGACTCCCACTTCTATAGTTGTTAAGATATTCACCCTTATCTAATTATTTGGCGTCGGCAACATCGTCGCCAATTTTGAAACAACATCAATATAACACAACATCAATGCTAATTTTGTAATTCCTAACAGATCTATGACGACGTTGCCTGTTTATCGATAAATACAATACACATATCCAATCTTTGAGTCAGCTGATTCATTTTGTTTACTACTTTTGGCAAAAGTGTTTTTGAATAAGTAAATGCTCTGTAAATAAATTAAAATAAAATATTTTTCTTTCCTGTTACAAAAATTTAATAGTGAAAATAAGTTTTCTCAGACAAAAGTCATGCATTTGCCAATTACCGAAGGAAAAGTAAGTGATAAATTCTGTCATGTTTTTGGAAAATAATGAGTAATGTTCATCCTTTTAATATTTTAAAGTTATTTTCGGCTGAACAAAATATCATTTAGGCATGTATTGGATACAATAGAGCCTAACTTTTGAAACAAAAGGGATCAGATCAACGTTTATTGGAGCTTCATCCAAAGGGGATCAGTGCTACTTGTTTATATACCCCACCTCCAGTTGTTTCACACTCAGCACTGCAACCTTTTTTTAATTTAGACCTCAAGTCCCGCGAGATCTGTAAAAATAATTCTATCATACAGTAGCTTTCCCAACACACTATTTACCTTACATTTAGCCATCCACCACTAGTTCTAATTGGTGGTAAATTCCCTTAGTGCAGTTGCAACACTTTCCCACTGTACTTTGAAATAATTAGGAACACTACCCCTGGGGAATACTTTAGCAAAAGGAGTTTTTTCAACTTTTCCACAAGCTTTTCAAATTGGTTGGGCTTGGTAATTTTAATTTTGGCCATATTATATTTTGCATTTTTTAAGAAATTTTTTTAAATAAATAAATTATACATTTTTATATCTACTTTGGTATTTCTGGTATTTCACTTTTTTATCAATTAAATTGTTTTTCAGATTCGTTGAGGCATGCACACAACAGACAGAACACGACATCAAAAACACTGACGGCAAAATGAACGGCAACATCAACATCAATTTTACTTACAGAATACCAAACATATGCTGACAGTCACCGATAAATGGCAATACTATCTACGGGAATACCGATTTCCCAAAAAACATTAAAAACGACGTCGTGTTATGTTGCCGACGCCAAATATAATAAGGGTGATTATTATATTATTCAGGATTTTTTTTTTTCTAAAACGAAAGGCTAAGCGCCTTTTCGTTTCGTCGCTATAATGGAAAAAATCACCAGAGTAAAAAGGTAATAAAAAAATAATAAAAAATCGCCAAAAACCGAAAAACGCCAGAATTAAAAAAATCGCTAAAACTTAAAATATGTTAGTACAAAAAGCAAAATATAGTCACAAACTAAATAAAGTCATCAAAAAGAAAAAAATCGTTTCAAGTAAAAACCAAAAAAAAAAAGGCAATACTAAAAAAATCACCAAAAAGGGAAGAAATCGCAAAAAAAATCAGCACAAACTAAAAGCCCACCAAAACGAAAAAATCGTTAAAACAAAAATAGCGTCAATACTAGAAAAATATCGCCAAAACGAAAAAATCGTCAAAACTACACAAAACTCAATACTGAAAAAAATCACCAAAAAACCGAAGAAATCGCCACAAACTAAAAAAGTCACCAAAACGAAAAAATCGTCAAAACTAAAAAAAAACGTCAATACTAAAAAAATCAAAATCAGAAATCGCAAAAAAATCGCCACAAACTAGAAGTAACCAAAACGAAAAAATCGTCAAAACTAAAATAAGCGTCAATACTAGAAAAAAAATCGTCAAAACGAAAAAATTGTCAAAACTAAAAAAATCGTTTAAAAAAACAGGAAAAAGAAGCTAGCGCCGTACGAAAACCTTCTTGTGCGAGTTAAATTCGCTGTTTACTGAATTTATTAAGGGCCAATTTCCCCAACTCTATTTAAGTATCAATTCATATTTAAATGTTGATTTTCGTTAATTTTTGTATGGAAAAATTATTTTTAAATATGAATTGATATTTAAATAAGTTGGTGAAATTGGCCCTAAGTTTTAGTCTTACCAACACATTTATCGGCACATCTGTACCACCAATTTTATAATTTTTCAGTAATTTTTATAAATTTCTCTGAAACAAGACACATGCATATTTTAAGGCATATTTAAAAGAAATAGGCAGGATGTTGTAACTGTTCTGGAGTTTTCTGCTTACCAACACATTTATTAATTATTTTCTATTTATATTTATTTATCTAGAAATATATAGATTTTATGTGCGTAGCGAGCGCTTGTATTTCTTTGCAATGATTGAGATTGAGTTTTCGAATGCATGAGTGAACGAGTGTGCCAATATTTGTTAAAAATGAATGGGCAAGTGATATACACACATGAAATTTTTTTTTTATTTGAAATATTTTGTCTACTTTTTTACCTTTAAATGGTTAAACAACAATAAGCCGTTTTGTTTTTACTAAACGGAGCCTGTAACTGTAAAAAAAATGTTAAGAGTCTCTATTTGTGTGTGTTTTTGTTTCTGCTCTTTTGGGTGGGAGTTATGGAGAAAATGTTTTGTATTTTGCCGCTTTAGCTTTAGAGCTTAGTTTTGGTGTCGCTATCTGTGGCAAAACAATGAATAACAGTGTACATAATTCTACTCACTGAACCTGAAATCATTTGTTTTGATTGTTCTGTGCGGTGCTTTCGTTTCACTTGTTTTATTTTCTATTTGATGGATTTTTTTTTCTTTAGCCATTTCAAGTTAATTCCAATTGAAGGATTAACATGGATTTTTAGGAGTTACATATTTTGTTCCCTTCGTTGCTTTTTTATTTAAATTTAAGTTTAGCATTTATTTAAAAAATTTAAAATAACTTGTATGGAAATAATGAGCAGCGAATGGCTAAAGTTTTTGAAAAGCATCCTTTAAGTAGGCTGTAGCAGGTAGGCATTCATTTTCAGCCAATCAGCAAGATGCTGTTCTTAAGGTAAAATTTAAATTTTCAGTCGGTTTAATAAATTTACAAAGTATTTTTTAAAAAATTAGCAGATTTAGAGCTGCTCTAAATATATAAAAATATGTATAAATTTATTTAAATATATTGAAAATATTGTGCATAAAATTGCAAATATATTTTACACTTATTTTGAAATCTTTAAAAAAAAAATCGTAATTCGTTATAACTCATAACAGTCGAATTTTTAGTAAAAATAAAATAAAATATTTTCATTTCCAAAATAATGTAAAAATATGAGTCATTTATTTTCTTTATTAATAATTTCAAATATATTGGAACGTCTTAATTTTTAGCCCAAAAGTATGCATTTACTTTTACTGCTTACACACGCCCTCTAGTATGCATTACTTTTTTAAACAGTTATTAGTCAACTAATTAATGAAATGTTGCCAAAAAATTTGCTAATTACCATTTAAAGATAAGCAAAAAATAATATTTTTGATGTTTGTTGCGAAAAAAAAAATTGCCAGAGTCGAACAAAAAATAAACATCATCATCCATCATTTAAAGTGTCAAAACCTTTTGTCTGCTCACAACGATTAGGAACAACCAAAAAAAACCATATGGAAAGTTTTACATTGTAAAATATGTATTGTATTTTTTAGTTTTGCTATTTTAATATGTAAATTATGCTGTGTAGCCTTTTTGTTTTCTCTTGTTCGTTCTTTTTTTTTTTCTTTTTTTGCTATTTCTTTGTAATACGCAAAATTTCTAAATCACCCTCCTAATGGTTGGTGATTCGTTTTATAGTGCATATTTATTTTATGAATTTAGGAAACTATAAAAAAAAGCATACGAGTGTTCATATGTATGTATGTTTATACATACATGCATGAAATACAATTTTTAACATTATTGTTGTAGATAACTTTATTTCATATTTCTGTGGAGGAAAACATTAAAAAATATTATCGGCAAAATTTATGTCCAGGTTAAGTATACTTTTGTATTCTTTATGGCTACAGGACGAGCGCGCGCACACACACACTTATACACTCTTCACTAAAAAGGAATTCTTTTATGTGGCCTTAATGTTCAAAAAAAAAGGAATAAATTTTAAAAATCGTATGTCTCGTAAAATTTCAAAAAGTCCTTTTGCTCTCATTTTTACAATGTGGATTATAACATGTGTCATTTACATTTTCAATAAAGGTAAACTTAAATATTGAAAAAAAAGTTTCATAAAATCAAACACAAAAGGCAGGAATATTTGACTCCTGAATTATGGTCAAAAATTTTGCGATAAAATATTTTCTCTTATAATAAAAAACGAAATGGTTATTAAAAAGTTGAATTATTTGTAAAACGACTTTTTTTTGCTGTAATAAAATGATGACGGTGATAAATGTAAAAGAAAGGATGTAAGGGAAAAACCTAAGAAGTCACAAGGCTTCTAAAATGTACTAAGTAATACTCGTAATTCGATTGAGACAGCAACAGATTTAACATGAATTAATAGCAGAATCTTTTTGGCCATAAAAGGTATCAGAAATTCGTGTATTTTTGACATTAATGGAACAGAAGGTGTTGGAATACGAATAAACATAAGGCCATCAAACAGTTTTTTATTAATATATTGGTACGCTTTTTGGGACAAATGTTTCCCAAGTGTGAACGTACCTTGAGAGAGCCCTTTTTTTTCGTTATTTATCCCAAGATTTTTCCTCTTGATTGTATCAATAATACCTGATTTACATTAAGCATTTTTTTTCATGAAATTAGTTGCATGAAAATTTTTTATTCGTCAATAGGAGGCCTGGAGGAGCAACTTAAATCAAAAAAGTTGTCAAAAATATATCAGAGATTCATTCTACGCCATTTTTTATATAACATTCTTTTTTATAGCGCTGCAATTAGCAAATAGAAAAAGTTGCGTGCAACAAAATTCATGAAATTTCATGAAAAAATGCTTAATGTAAATCAGGTATAACTGTTAATGAAATTTGCAGCAGTGGCATTGGCGTAGCTAGACATTTTTTCTGGGGGGGGGGGGGCAAACACAATTTTTTTTAATTAGTGTTTTTTTGGGAATTGTTAAAATTTAAGCTTAAAATTTTTTAAACGCGCTAATAATCCCAAATTAATATTTTACTTATTAAGTTAAATATATATTTTTTATTAAAAATACATTGAAATTGGAAATTAAAAAAATATATTTTACTTAATAAGTAAAATATTAATAAGTAAAATATTGGTTTGGGATTATTAGTGCGTTTAAAAAATTTTATACAGATTTTTTTTATTTAACATTTTTTTTATTTAAGTTAAAACATAAATTAACAGTCCAGTTTCAATAACAAAAATTAAGTTATAATTAAAACTAAAAAAAAAACAAAACATTCAAAACAAAAACAATATATAGACAAAAAGTAAAGTATGTATTAGAAAAAAAAACTAAATAATAATAATAATAATCTAATAATAATAAACTAAATAATAATAAAATTAATATTCGTTTCCAACAAGTTTATATGTTCATATGGAAAAATTATTTATGTATATACTATATTTGAATACAATATTTTGAAAAGATACAAGCAAGAAATGATTTCATTCATCATTCATGATTTCATTTCTTAATAATTTATTATTTAATTTAAAAAAAATTAATCTGTTGGTGCATAAATAAAAATAGAAAATTGCCATTTATTATTTAGTTACCCTTCCAATATTGAAATTCTGAATCAATACTATATTGTTGCGATGAATGAACATACATACATACATAAATAAGTACAAACATATGTATGCAAGTATGTATGTATACGTGTTCAATTGAAAAAAATTTTATGCATACATATCGATAGTTGAGTTTTTCAGTGATTTCAATAAATTTCACACTAATACACCTCATCACAAAAATTTATTGCAATAGTGTAAAAAATAGCGCTTTTACAAGCAGTTGTAATTACAAAAAAGTTACATTTTGAATATTACACTTTCTATTATGTTTTACCTTCTCCTGTAAAGTTACAATTATTTGCGTTAGGGCCTTTCTATTTGAGACCAACGATATATTGACCTGTGTAAGTTGATATCCTATCAAAAATTTCGGTCATCAAAAGTACTGATACCAAAATTTGGACCTAGGAATATTTTTCACAAGTTTTCCACTAGTCTAACAAAGTTGTATATGAACATGAATTGTTTGGTTTTGTTTTCTAATAAAAATAAAACATATGTAGACATGTTTAAACAGGAAATTTTGATTTGTTCGATTTTCTGACGATTTTTCGGACATGAAATGACGATTATTTTATATTTTATCGGGATTTTGGCGATTTTTCCATCATTTTATCTGGCAGCCCTGGATTGAACCATAAATATGCATACATACATACATACATGTCTGTGTACGAGTATATATAGTATATGAATATATACAAGGTATTTGCAGATCATAATTTTTCGCTATTTTTTAAATTTTACTCTAAATAAAACTTGGTGGCTATTGTTACAAACAATTTGACAGTAGAAAATCTTAAGAACACCTTAAAACAACTTGTCTTGCTACTAACTACGTACACTAATACAATTTTATTAAGAATTTGTTGAAAGCTACATACACACATACATATCTACACACATGCATTATAAATTCACATGGAGTTTACTATTTGTGATGTTTTGAAGTGCTGTGAACTTATAGTTTTTTGGGTATTTGTTATCTAATGAAAGTATGAATATTTAGTGATTATTCGAAAAGTTTGTATAAAAATTTCTGGTGATTTTCATGAGTAATTTTAAAATAAGTAAAAAATAGAATTTTTTAATATTACAGGCAAAAGAATATGTTTTAAAAAGAATAAATAATTAATAAATCCGGGGGGGGCAAAATCAAGTCTGGGGGGCATTGCCCCCCAGAAACGCCTAGCTACACCTATGAGCAGTGGACTTTGTTTTTTTTAGCTTAAGAGCTGATTAAATTTTGGATTCGATGTCTTTGGTATTTTAAATATATTTGAAAAAATATTTTGTAATTTAATTTTATTAAATTTTCGAAAAAGATCAATTTGTTATATCAAGAAATCTAAGTGGAGCTAATGTCTTTTGAATGCAGCAAATTAGGTTCCATACGCTAGTAATGTTGCAATGGCATAGCCATAAATAAAAAATTCGGCACCAAAAAAAAAAAACAGGCAAATCTTGGTATAACGAATCTCGCTTTAACGAAAATCCTATATAACGGACGTCCAAACTTTTTACATTAACAAACTTATACAGCGAATACTATATTAATTTTATAGGGACCAGTCCGAGTTCTAACACTTTTTATGAGGCGGACCAGTCACTTTCAAGGGGATGACCTAGGATGGGGTGATACGTATGCACCTTGTGAATAAATGAACACTTACAAATTGTTTTTATTATTACGAACGCAATTATATTTTATTTATTTATATTTTGAAGCACAGATTTTTTCGGGATTCGAATTGACCTGGTATGACAGGTTTGCCTACCGCCCACCCGACCACAGGGGCACTTCTATTTCAAAAGTATAAATACTAGTTAAGCTTAGGTTAATATCTAACTATAGTTATGGGACTGGCTCCAGAGTTGCTTGGCAGTATCATTGGAGGCAACAAATAATATTATATTTATACTTTTTGATAGGTCCAGGGGGTATACTCTGTATTTCGAAACGTATGTTATTAACATTACAATTCGAAAGCATTTGCTTTCGTTTCGAATTACAGAGTAGACCCCCAGGATACAACCACATCGAAGAGTAGACCCCCAGGATATAACCATTCGGTGCCGTTTAAGGCCGTAATACACTATCATACAAAGTCGTGCGATCTACGAAAAAGTACAACCTTGGTGTGATGAATTGTTATTATCTTTTTAAAATTTTCATAAACTCCATCATACCAACGTTGTACTTTTTCGTAGATCGCACGACTTTGTATGATGGTGTATCACGGCCTTTAACAGTATTAGACGGAGTCCTAATTAAATTGGCTAAAGATTAAGTCGATTCATCACGAAATTCGTCAATATTTACACGTTGTGTCTTTTTGCACCATAGACAACTCCCTAATTTTGTGAACACTACCATTTCCTCAAGTCATAGGACGAGTACGTTTGGATCATTTATCACTAAATTTTTTGCAGAAGCAATGTAAATTCAGAAAAAAGTGCATTACGATTGTTTGCATTTGGTAGCTTATTTGAAAACAAATTGCTGTCATCCTTTTTATTATATTGTATCATGTCTACCCATAGCATTGCAATTCGATAATTAGAATAGCTTTTTTTGTATACTAAAGCTATGTACAGACGATTGTCAGATCTTACAATATTGTCAGATCTGGCAATGTGCTGACAATGTACTGGCAATCGAAAATTGCCAGCACAATATTTCTTGTCGGTTCACACGGTTGTAAGAAAATTTTACAATTTATTGCCAGAAGGCTGTATGACAATAAATTCATCTGACAAAATCGTCAGTAGAAAAATTGTCAGTTCACACGGTTGTCATATGCACAAATTGTTAGATCTGATGTTATGCGTTGCCAGACTTAAACCATTTATTGAAAATTGTTAAATATTTGTCGTTTGTGTTTGTGTTAAATGTAAAAAGTGAAAGTATAAATTATTATGGACCATAAAGGAATTGCAATGATTTTGTCTGCATATATTTTATTATAATTTTTTTTTTTTTAAATCAAGTCTGTGCAGTGTTGCCCATAGAAAGAATTATCTTACAACATGGGTGACCAAGATAAATTTAAGGTTGTGTAAGTGAGCGAAAAAGATAAACACATAGGCAGAAAGAATTAATAAAAGTAATTCGTATATGATTTTTTTTATGAAAGAATTTTTTTCTAGAAAACCGTTTCAACAAAAAGTAATAAATAAACATTATTATTCACTTTAATTCTGAGTTTAAAACTACTAAAAACCAATTTGTAAGAGAAAATAATTTTTAATTTTCTTGTAGGCAAAAGCATTTTTTAACATAAGCAGCATACATAATAAATTTTTCGCAGTGCTTTTGAGAAAAATGAGTGAAAAGATAAACAAAAATTTATCTCAGATAAGACTAAATGAAAGAGAATAAGAATACGTGTGAATTCGATTTGCAAAAATTTGCTACATGATGTTCACCTATGTCTTACAATAACGCCATTGTCAGATGCATGAACTTCGCACATCTGACAAATATCTGGCAATAATTTTACAATGTGTTCACACGATTGTAAGATGTCTGACAATTTATTGTCAGTTGCTAGTCTTGCAATGGACTGCAAATGCTTTTTCTGGCAACGGTGTCTGACAAAAATTGCCAGTTCACACGGTTATAAGAAATTTTTAGCACATTTTACTGGCAATATTGTAAGATCTGACAACCGTCTGTACATAGCTTAATAGTAAGTCTGATTGAACTTTTAAACTATTCTTAAGTTATGAGAGATTTTTATACATAGACAGACAGTCATATATACATACACATACATCCAAATATATATTACTGTAAAAGTAGTGATAATGAATTCCCATGACCTCAAAATGTCGAAAACCGAAAGTGAAAATTCGATTTTCGAAAATCGGGATGGAATTAGCAACTTTCTTATTTTTGATAGAGGGAAGTTAAAAAATTTTTTAAATGTTTTACAATTTTCTCTTTATCGCATAGTGGGGTTTTTAAGGCCACAGTGGAGCTTAATTCTAAACGATTTTCACTTTTTCTAATTTTAACTTATTTTCAGTAAAATTTACTTAAAAAATAAATAAAAAACTTACCAATTTTCTCAAACAGCCATGACGAACGGACCAGCACAGGATAAGGAAACTAACTACCAGCTTTTTCTGGAACTGTTGGCTGCGGTTTTTGGCTGAAAATAGAAAAATAAAAAATTTCAAATGTAAATGATTTGGCAGATTTACTTTTAATTCAATAAATTTAAAAATTAAAAAATCAAGTAATTTTATGTCCACAATTTTCATTAAACAACCTAATTCTTAGACATTTATTAATATCTACATTTATAAATATGTACGTCTGTAAGAAATATTTTTATATGAAAACCCATATTTCCTTAAAGTGGCTGTTTCAATCCATGCAATATTTACTCGGGACTTACAACGAACAAAAATGTGCGCATGATAATTGGGATATTTGTTTATCATTCGCCACTGTATACATACATTTGTGTACATAAAATGAAATGGAAAAAGTGTGTGCATGTGTGTGAATGTTTGAAAACATGCTTTATGTATGTCTATAAATAAAATAGACCTGGATATACGCATGTGTAGCCGATTAAATAGTCAGAGTATTTTGATACTTATGGGTATGATTGTAGCTCACAAATTCTATGAAATTTAATAATTTTAAAAATGTGTATAAACATATTTGTTGGATGTTTACAGTTTTACGTATTCGGTATACAATTAATGCGTCTGTTTGAATATGAGCGGCCAATACTCGAAGACTACTTAAAATGATACTTTTGTCATTCTCTGGTCGGTAGCCTGCTATGGTGAATGCAGTTATTTAAAACTTTAGGCAAAAGTGAGAGCTATTATTAAGAGCACTATAAATGTGCTGTTTTTTTTTGGCGATGACTGTTTCATTTCAGGCACGGGAATCGTTACCTTTATTAGTTGTTAAATTCTGGTAAAATTTTTCTATAAAGTGTGTAAAGATTTTAAGATTCCTGCTCTAAGACGCCTAGAACTATCTAAATTTTTAGTCCAATTTGTGCAGAAATTTCCTGAGGATATCTTCTTCAGATATTCTTGATACATTTTTAATTTGTATTCCTTCCTCAGGATCCTAAGGTGATATCATACACTTTATTGCATTACTTCAAATGCGTTTCCATTCATACCTTCTTTGGCCAGCATTTAAATATATTTATGTATACTCAGTTTGCTACCCAAGTCTTAAAACTACATATACACTTATTTATACACATACATATTGCTTTAAGTAACAACTTTTAATATTATTATTTTTACCTTCAGTTTGTTTTATGTTTTTTGAAAAAAAAAAATAAAAATATTTATATAAAAATTGATAATTCAATATCCTGCAGGATGTTTTTATACTAAAACTTATGTACTTAAAATTTACATATATAAATACATACAAAAATAAATTATTATACCCAGTAGTTCGTGGAAATACCATAATTCTCTAGCAAAATTATTAATTAGTGTAACAATTTACAGGTTAATGTAAAAGGCACATCCCAGACGATTTTGTTATAAAAAAAATACAATACTGTGCACAATATAGCACCATTATTCGAAAACTTAATATGACTGTTTTTAAAATTATGATGATTATAGTCGAAATTTGTATGGAGTGAGCGGGAGATGGCTTGTTGTATGAGTTTCGAGAAATTTTCAAACATTGTAATGAGCCTTGCTAATTCACATGATTAGTTGTAATAACATGCTTTAAAGCTGCATTCAACAATTTGCTTCGAACAACATTTCTGTTTCAATTAAATAATTGTTCAATTTATTGATAAAAGGTTGCACCAAATTGTAAATTACAATTATGTATTTAAAACGCTTTATAGTCCGAATGAACTGCTTTTCTTTCAGTGTTACACTTTTCAACAGCCAATGCGAGGAAAAAATATTTTAAATTATTTGACCAGGATAAGGACTGTTTTGCATTAGTACATTGAAATCTTTGGTAAATGCTTCAATCTCATAGAAACGTGGTTAATATGACTTAACCTTTTAGATTTATAATGAAAATACTTCAGAGTCTAAATGAACGAACTTTTTTCAGTGTATGTTAGAATTGTTAGCTGCCAGGGTGAGGAAGAGACGGACATTTTTTTAAAGTAAATTTGAATATGTCATCATCATTTTCCTAGAATAGCAGGGTACCTGCAACAAGATATAAAACAGTAACTCATAACTTATATAAACACAAATACCAAAAGATTTATGTATGTATATGTGCATATAATATAGATTTTTAAATACATAAATATCTTTGTAATTTTATATCCCTGGAATACTTATTTCTGAGTCGTATTTACCCATAAACTACAATTCACAAAACTACATCTATTAGATACAGATACATATGTGTGTATATACGCAGATACAGATAAAAATACAAATAAATGAACAACAAAAAAAAAAACGTTTGGTAGGAGAAAAGGATACTAAAACCGAATATAAATAAGGATAATAGCAGCAATAATAAAACAAACAAAAAATAAAAAAAAATATTAATATAAAAAACAAGTTGGGAGTCAGGACAACAACCTACATAAAGCAAATGTTTTATTGTTAAGAGCAGGCGCACTAAGAGTTGCAACTGCTGAGTTTTTAGTGCTGAAATATATGGGAATTGAAATGCAAAAATAAAAGAGTTTCCAAAAATGGGTGGAGTTATATGTATGTATATGAAAAAGCAGTGAAACATAATGATAACGAAACAGTTACTCAGAGTTTGCTCAAAAATAAGTTAGAGAGGGGAGTAGCAAGTACTTATATCTCAATCTTAAAGTTACAAGCACACAAATACATTGAGCAACACAATAAACAATTTCAATTGCAAGTTGAAGTTGAAATGGAATGACAATAAATTGTATAAAATTAAATTTATTTATAGGAATCTTGTGTATTTGTATGGGTGTTGCCGCATAAAAATAGTTGGGCGACTTCGACTTGCACAACTTTACGATTTGTGTGGCTTTTATCTTTTTAAATTTATTTTTACTTTTCTTTATACAAATTGTATTCGTATTGTTAAATTTTAGAACAAAAAAATCTATGTAATTTATTTAAATAAAACTTGTTTGATGTTGAAAAATAATTTAATTTATTTGTATTTAAATAAATAAATTTTTTTGTTCAGAAAACGATTTGCTTTATGTAAAAAAAACTGACAGAACTAAATAAATATTATTTTGTGAAAATTTTTTTCGTTTTTTTTTTTGATGATGGAACATATTTACTTTATAACACCAGTTTTTTTTTAATTAAAAACCACTTAATTTGCGTTTTTTATCGAGAATTGTTAAGCTGGATACACCAATTTTTTCCGACAAAAAAAAGTTCTGAAAAAAAAATTTCACAAGCATTTTTTTACTGAAGCTTTTGTACGTTTTTATGGGCTAAATAAATTTCTATCAGAAATCTAACTCATTTCATCTTATTCTACGCCCTTTTAGGTACCACTCTTAAGTCCAAACCCATTTTTTGACACACTAGATCCCTTTTCTCGGAGAAGGTCACATATATGTAAGAGACGGCATCTCTTCTTGAGAGAAAATATTTTTTACGAACAATTCTCAGGCAAGGCTGTCAATTTTTTAAATTGTATGGCGTCTAAATGTTTGGTATTGCGGCATTATTTCTGGCGATAAATAAATTTGTTGACGATTTTTAGGGATACTTTTTAATAAAATTGAACTTCCCAATTTTTGTAATTCAGAAAAATTAGTTTTTTGAAGGAATAGTTTAAAAAACAAATTCTACACAAAACTCATGCTCTTTAAAAAAATCAGGATCTTTAAAACCTCAATAGAAAAACACACACACACACCACACACACACACACACACTGACCCACAATTCATGCAAGTTGCTAACCAAATTCAACAACCTTATGTCAAGGAATTATTAACCAGCTGGGCTGGTGGCCGTCTTACCAGATTGAGCTGCCTTGGTTAAAATTTTTTTTTTCCAAATATATATACATATGTATATATATTTTTTGATTATTACTAGTGAACTTTGGCTTAGAAATAACAAATAAGCTAGTGCCACGCTTAAGCCCCAGAAACATTTCAAAGCCAACTTAAAGCATTTAAAGTTGCCATAACTTTTGCTGAAGGTATGGCAACTTCGACAAAAGCCTTTTTTAATTTGATTTTTTTTTAAATAATACATAACACAAAACAAATAAAAATGAATACAGGAGAATAAAAGAATATATAAAAAATAGTTAATTACGTTTTCATTGAAGAAATAAATAAAACTTAAAGCGGGTGCTAGCTTCAATATGTGTAGTTGTGTGGGTTTTTTTATAAAAAATATTCACGCCAGTAGTATATGTGTGACTATTTTTGGTAAACAAACGCACACAACCACATATATTGAAGCTGAATATTGATGTGTCTGGCACTCGCTTAAGACGTTGCCACTAAACATTTTCCAGTGCAGCGTTGCCACAATAATATTATGAAATAATATTATGAAAACTTTTGATGGTTAGCATTATCGTTCATTTTAGCTAAACTTTAGGTTAGCTTTCAATAACTTTATAATTAGCCTGCATAAGATTTTTCCACAAAATGTAAATTGATTTAAAAAATAAACTAAACCCCTTAGTCCCAAAACACACTCTGCAAGTCTTATTGCTAAGATGATTAGTTTCATGGACAGATAGACGAGGGGAACAGCAACGTTTCTTTTCCCCCCGTCTCTCTCTCCTAAATAGGGACTTATTCTGCACCGATCATGCTATATTCTAGACCTAGAACGAATAGGAATAGACTATCAATAGCATAACATTGTTGACGTTGGCTATTTAGATAAGCCTCAATTGTTTGGTATTATTTTGACGTGACGTCGACGAAGAGTTACAGAGTATGGGTAACTTAAATTATTGATCATAAATTATTGAGTATAAATTTTCAATTTCTCATAATAATTCTTAGCCAGATAATTTTGAACTTATAAAAATTTTTCAATTTATTAAAAATACAACAATTCTAATTTTTTTTCCTTTTAATTAATTAAGAAAAAAATTTCTCTCGGCAGTGCAACGAAACACAAACTAAGAAAAGTTTCTTCATTGCAATTACGAAAATTTAACTTAATTCATTTGAAATAATCAAGAAAGCAACAATTTATCAAGCTACATACAATTTGCAATACAAGCTTATTACTTTTTGTTATTAAATACAAGATGTTTAAATCAAATCCATTGAAAATTATATGGTGCTTGTAAACAAAATGCTGGCAAATCTACACGTCAACACTTTAAAGAATATCGAGACGTTTGCAATGTCTGCCTGCATGTAGAATACATTGTTAGACAGCATGTGCACACACACACACACACACACACACACACACACATGTATATACTATACATTCATGCACATTTGTTTACTGCATATATACATTTATTAAGGAGGCTTTCATAGGCAAAGCTCTTCGAGTTCTAGATGCCAAATCGAAAGAGTAGCCAAATAGATTTTTTTAACAATTAGGAAATTATTTTATGAAATTGTGAGTTCACATTTCGTAGCTTGCAAAAGACTTTAAAACAGAAATAGATATTCAATTCGTTAATATTTTTTTTTTTTTTTTGAGACATGGAAGTTTTAAATGTCCTCTAGACGATCAAATAAATCCGTCAATCAGTGAATATATATGAGCCTCATATGCTTGTCGCTTGTAAAGACACATTTAAATATACACGTCAATCACTATTTTTATTTTGACTTCTTAGCGTTCGTAGCACGTCGTTATCGGATGATATTTTTTTTTTGTATTAACGGCCTGTTCAAAAAAATATTTAAGAGAATCTCTGAATAAAATCTTGGTACAAAAATGGTACAGTTTTACTTTTAATCGATAAAATGCAAAATAAATAAAAACTTTTTTAAAACATATTCGTATTAAATTTTAATCGGGCTTAATTTCAGTATTTTCAATTCTTATTGAAAAAAATATTTTTATATATAATTAAACTACACTCAGGGAAAAGTTGCAATTTAAAAAATAAGAACGCGTCACATTAATTGAATAATTTTCAATATAATAGCAAATGTATGTTGAGATACTTAAAAATAAATAAAATTAATAAATTAATACGAGTAATGTAAATTAATATTTGAAATAATAATATTGAAATAAGAAATTTCAAAATGACTAGACTTTCGTTAATGTTTTTTATTAATTCAATATGGTTTTTATTGATTTTAAGCTGCTAATTCGCTGGGTTTAGACTTTTTAACTGACATTTTTCTGTGCAGCCTCGCACTCCAAAATATGAACATTTCTCATATTCTATTACATTAAAAATTTACGTTAAATAGCTGGTGTTAGTAACAATCTTCATCAATATCTGTTGAAGAGCGTGGCTGCACAGAAAAATGCCGGGCCAGCTAAAAAGCCTAGTTTTAATTTTTCTTCTCTTCTTTAGTTATACAAATATTTTATTCAATAAGAATTGAAAATACTGAACTTAAGAAATTATTCCTGATTAAAATTTTTTTATATAAAATATATCGAAGAACATTTATTTAAAATAAAGTCTTTATTGTATTTGAAATTTTTCGCTTTGTTTTTATTTTAAAAAATCTTGGAGGTTATCAAATAAGCAAAAATATAAACATTTGGATTTTCATCAATTTCTGCCGACACGCGTACGCGTTGCCGAAAAAACATACCTACGTGATTGATGAGTTTATTTGAACGTCTCCTGGGTACTTAATAATAAATTATAATACTCAAAGCTGTTGTCTACAAAAACTAAGTTTTTTCATCAAACTTGAAAGTAGAGATAGGTGCGTGTCGTGTTTTTTTCGTGACACGAACACGCACGACTCAACACGAAGTGTTCGTGAAAAAAATTTGATTTCGTGCGTTTTCAGGTCGTTTCGTGTTTAGCAAAAATTGACACAGAAAACACGAAACAATTTTAGATTTAAAATATGTATGAATGAAAAATTAAACATTTTGTATAGTCACAATACCAGCATAGTTATTAATATTCTATGGGCCTCTGAAGGTTAAAGTTCTGTACGTAAAAGGATAGTATCAATTGTGGTGGCAGATAGTACCCGCTGGCAGTGCCAACTTGGTGCCATATTTTGAAAAGCGACTCTTAAAAAAATCAATTACATTTTCTGATCTTCAATACCATACCACTAATATGTCGTGCGTGTTGTGCAGTATCGTGTTGACGAAATTTTTCACATGGGTGCTTCGTACGTGCTGAGCATCTTGGAATTCGTGTCTTGTCTTGTTGGAAAAATTCGGCACGCGTCCATTGAAAGTATTGAGAATTATTAGGAACAGACAAAATTATAGGGTCCATTATAGTCCATTTGGCAAGAAATAAATTTTATAATTGAAAAAAAAAATCAAAGAATTGAGTAA
The DNA here is from genome assembly GCA_949987645.1 of Tachina grossa. Lineage (NCBI taxonomy): Eukaryota > Metazoa > Arthropoda > Insecta > Diptera > Tachinidae > Tachina > Tachina grossa. Next base: position 38,030,996 of record OX465275.1, read on the forward strand.
AACTGTTCATATTGACGAGGTTTTTTTAATCATATTTAAATGTTACAAAACTTTATTTATGTAACAAAAAAAAAAAAAAACTCCAATATATGCCACCAAGAACCAGACTTTCGCAAGATCAGCTCAAACATCGTTCAGTACCAGTATGAAAACGTTTGATTTCGTTCGCTATTTGAGTCTGAAATTACTTCAATTCCAGGAATCCTAAACGGGCGAAAATTTAAACTATATTATGTCTAATTTTTAGAGCCTTTTTTTGAAATCAGTTAAAATTTTCAAAAAAAAAAAAAAAAGATTTATTGATTTGTGAAAAGAGATGCCTAATTTGGGCACCTGGTTTTCTTTCGCATTAAGAGAGTCACCCTAATATAATTACTTACATATATACGTATATATATAATGTACCTATTAGAGACCTGCGTAAACAGTCTTTAAATGTAAATACGTCATGATTTTTAAATGTATTCACGTCGCATGTATTATACTAAACCAATAATAAATGCTGTCGTACTATAAGCGAAGCACGATGGATGTATTGGTGTACGTGTATATCAGTGTTAACAAGCGATGTCGCCAAGACAGCTTGTTTGTAACAAACACTCAAAAGAAGTACTGTTGATTAGTGTATGCTTGTTATTTTTCATATTGTACGTTTGAGTGTGTGTAATATGTAGATGGTAAGCTATTATGTGATTAACCGCATACAACTAATGTTAATGCATGTGTGTGCCTTTGTATCTGCGCAGAAAAATAAAAGATCATACACACATACATGCATGACATTTGTACACGCGCTCATACGTAGAAAGAAGCAAGTATCACAAATTCTTCCGTCACGAAGTGTTTTCTTCTTTACTCTTATACCTGCAATACTGAAACAAATTTCTTGCAAACAGTGTTGTTAACGTTTGTTTTATAAGATTTCGCTGTAGTAAAGCATTTGAAAAATCCCTCATGTCTTGAAAGTTCTTATAAGATATCTTGTGCAGGACACTAGTACCTATACATATTTATTTACTTGTACTATTATATAGTGCAAGTTTTATTTGTTAACAAATAAATGCTGGCAAATAAATATAAATTATTTAATTCAGCACATCAAATCATCAAGAAAAACTTTAATGGTTATATATTTTTTATTACACGCTTATTATATCAGCAGGTTTATCTATCAGTCTGTCTCTGTCTGTATTTTTTTTCTTTCTGCTAAAACTTTAAGTTTTGAAACGTGATTTTGTTAAATATGCACTGCAAGTAATTGAAGATCATACTGGTGCTCATCCACGTCAACATCATTGTAATCTTTTATACTCCTTCGTAGTTTTGATAATTGTACACTTAAACAAAAGTGGTTACACGAGGTCTCTAGAATACAAAGGGTATGCTTTGGCTGTCTGCAGAGACAAAGAAGGAGCATTTATTTAGCAATGTATCCGAAGCAGCTGTTCAACACGCTATTCTTAACGTTAGAATAAAGGAATAAATCATCAGGAATTGGATAGCAAAGATGCAGTAGAATTGAAATGTCAACGCAAAATTAGGCACTGGAAGTCAAACTGGGCAAGACGAGACCCAATGCAAGGTTAACAGTCTCTCGCCCCCCCCCCCGCCCACCCCTTGGGATTCTTTTTGTTAAACAACACAACAACAAGTTTGACTATTTATTTATAGCAGCTACGTCCAAACACACATACTTTGATATTTGCTTTGAAAGCTTTTAAATTTGTTCTTTCTTTGCAAAGTAACAGCAAGCATTGTTGTCGCCAAGATCTGGTGTCTAATCGTCGCTTTCGATAACGAGCTGATTCTATCACGTTTTTTCAGTTTGAGATTAGGAAATTCGCTATCGAAAACTGTAATAATATAGTTCAATATCGAATAGCATATCAAACTGAAAAAATCGTGATCGAATCAGATCGTTATCGAAAGCGACGATTAGACCACCTGATAGGTTATTGTGCTCTCGTCGGTAAGAAAGCACAAAAGTTCTTTTATAAAACTTTGCTCATTGAGCATATGACTTGGATGTAGCTGGGGGCCTACTGTGTAATTCGAAACGAAAGAAAATACTTTCGAATTTATTTGCTTATAACGTGTAAATTCGAAAGCATTTTCTTTCGTTTCGAATTACAGAGTTGATTCCCTGTTTTGCAATCGTTTTACCTAGATAAGAAGTTGCAAGGTGAAGAAGAAAAATATTAAGCCTGATATTCAAGAGATAATTATGAAATTTTATGACTATCACTTTAGTTACAACAAATTACAGACAAATTTTCATAGTTTTTAAATTTTAACAGTGTATTTTCTATTTTACCAGCGATACATGTGTTCAAATGTTTATCTATTATTCTTACAGACAAATCTTTGCCTTAACAGATTAAAGTTAAGCAAACGAAACCATACTGCCAATCCAATTCAATTTCGATTCGAAGCCTTTACATTAATATTTATGAATTTTTTTTCTTAATACTCCTATTCCTCTATACATATTTTCTTATAATTTAAAAAAGTAAGAAAAAAAAACATTTATCTACAATTTAACCAACCACGCAATTTGTTTGTAAAAAATTTATTTCCTTCCTTTGCTTCTAGAAAAAAAATGTAAAAAATCTCCAATTGCATTGTAAATACAATTCTTACTTTAACGAACTTCAAATTTCTGTTCTGTACCAGAAATTATTTAGGATTTGTGGCAAATTCGTGAAAATATATTCTTAACTTCTATGCCACGAAGGGTTTGCAGTTCAAGATGGTTATCGATTTATTAACTTTTCTTGTTCTTGATGATTAAAGAGAATTGGAGAATAATTCAAATAAATTGCTAAGACGTTTGCGAATAGTAAATTGTAAAAATGAATTATTATTGTTCGAACTTCATTTGTTTCTATATTTATGATTTTATCAGGCTAAAGTTCGTATCGCTTTGTAAGCCAAATCAAATGTGAGAATTATTAATGAACAAATAACACCAAAGTTAGTTGTAAATATTCTGACAAACACATAGATGAACGGAGCAACTAGCTGTTTTCGAAGGTCGCCACACCTTCATCATCAGCGTTATTTGTGCTTGGTCCACTGTATGTGGTGCCAAAATTACAAATCCTTTGGGGGCCCACAAAATAAGTCCCTAAGCCATGCACTTTTTTTGGTCTTTTATCATGTAGTGGTGTCCGTATATGGTTATATTTTTTCGCGTTGCACTGTGTTTTCAATATTTCAGAAGAGTTTTTACAAACTATTCGAGAAGAGGAAATTTTTTGAAGCGACTTTGTGAAAGTAAGTATATAGACCAAGGACAAGCAAAAGGCAGCCCGTGGGCACTTCGTTATGTAAGAGCATAACGTTCTTATATATACGTAAGGAAGACTCATAAGTAGGGAAAGGATTTTCATGCAAATACGTGTTTTCTGTCGTTGGTCTTAGATCAACGTAAATAACATATATTTGCGAATCAACAAATTTGTGACAAAATGGCATCGCATATTTTTGCATATTTTACTATAAATGTATATTTTTAATACATTTTTTAGTTTTTTCATGTTATAAATCTAATTTTGTTTTTTTTATTACTGCAGTTTTTACGACTGTGTAAGAACAAAAAATGAGGAAAACGAGAAAAATTTACGATCGTATTTTTTGTGATATTATGCGATATACCTTGGGTTAAGTCAAGAATACCAACACCATTGAAAATTAAGAAAAAAAAAAATATAGCATGGATGTGTAATTTTTTTCAGCCCTCTCTTCTGGTTCTGCATTAATTTCATGTGGATATAAAGTGCTTTTGAAAGCACCTTTGCGTGTTTCAGCCTTTAATGAAAAATATCAAGTGGTATGATAAGGATACATCCTATAGTAACTACATAGATGGGGAACGTGGCACAAGGCTGTCGGATACTTAATTTCTATTAATAAAATTAAAGAAATTTTAAAGTCAAAAACCGTTCCTTGATATGCAAAAAATAACGTGTGCTTGAAGTGTACGTTAAATTAAAATTTCCATACTAAAACGTACACTTGAAGTTTTTTTACTTTAAAATTTCTTTAATTTTATTAATAGAAATTAAGTATCCGACAGCCTTCTGCCTAATTGATACACATAGTATTGCTTTCTTGTTCACACTATGGGCCAATTAGATGATTTCGTTACTTTAACACATCAATTAGAAATAGTTATACAAAAAAATTATGAACTTAATATATACATATGCAACAAATTGGATCAATAGTTTATAGTTCTAAGAACGAAAATTTAGAAACTGAATATTACACAAACGAAATAGCAGCATCCACAGAGAAAAAAATGCCTCATAGAATCAATAAGATTTTCTCTATGAAACGTTTTTAGGCTAAGGGGTATCCCAGCAGAAGGAAGCGAAGATTTTTTTATAGAGATTCCTTATTGTTTTTATGTGGTAAATCTTATTAATTTTATGAAGAAGAAAACCACATAAAATCAAGAAGAAATCTTATTGTTCCCAACTTTTTTTACTCAATTTCCGTTATTTTTGGCACCAAATAAACAATCCATAGAGAAAAACTTCTTGATTCTATTAGGCTTTCTTATAAATTGTAAACTATATGGATTTCTTATTGATTTTATTAGGTTGCCTTATTGATTTTTTTAAAAAGGGTTTCTTCTTGATTTTATTAGGTTCCTATATTATTATGTATAGAGAATCTTATTGATTTTTTTAATAAGGAAATCTTCTTGATTTTATGAGGTGTCTTGTTATTTCATAACTATAAATAGACACAGACAATTTTTTTCATGATCTTTTTCGTTTTTGTATAAGCATAGTTGCAAAATTATTTCAATAGTTATTCAGACTGCTTGTTAGCATATTGGTTAGAGTGTTTGTCTATCAGTCAGAAGTTTGCTGGTTCAATACTTGTCTCCTTTCAAAGTATATGGTATAGAATTTAAATGAAAATATATAAGCAAAGCACAAAGAATAAAGAAAGACATAATTTTTTTTTATTTTATGAGGTCGCCTCATAAAATCTAGAAGAAAACCTTATTAAAAAAATCAATAAGATAACCTCATAAAAACTATAAGATTTCTTCTTGATTTTTTCAAAAAGGTTTTCTCTATGAAATTAATAATATTTCCTTATTGAAAAAAAAAACATAGAGATTTCTTACTAATTTTATGCTACTTTATGAGGTAATTATTAGGCACTGTTTTCTCTGTGTCTAAATGCGGACCAATAACTTCTGCTGACGTGGAACATTAATTTTTATTACATAAAAATTTTTCAGAAAAAATCTTCAAAGATTTATCTTTGACAACAAAAAAAAAATATTTATTCATTCGTGTACGTAAATAAAAGTTAGACCGAACTTTATTTTGAATTGCATACGATTTGCCAAACATGTATATATTAAGAAGTCATTGAAACTAAGCTTTTTATGTTTTATTAAGTTTTTAATGACAAAATGTTTGTTAAGAAAGCAATGAAGGTGATTTTTTGAAGTTTTTCAGGTAATTAAATGTTGAAAAAAGTTGATAAATTCATATTTTATTAGTTTTGAATGCATATTTTTATATTTTTGCTACATATTTTAGGTATATAAAACGTGATTTTAAATGCATGAAAATCATTTCCCTACTCATAAGCATTCGACAAGACATATATTTTACTCTCTTTCATATTGTCACTAATACATACATATATAATGTAAAGATGTATGTGTGTGCCTGACTTTGATATATATAGACAATATTTTTAGATTTCGGAAAACGGGAAATTTTATAAAAAACTTTTTGTTCTTTCCCACTCATCAGCCAACGTGCAGAGAATTTTCAGCCAACTAAGTTCTAGCAGGACGAAACAAATAAATCGTTTAGTATACGACTCACAGGAAGGGTTTGCTTACATAAAAATAATTCTTAAAGCAAATCAAGCATATTCATTTTTATTCCAGTTGTCAACAGCAAAGTGCTGTCAATACTATATCCTAAAATTGAGGCCTGTCTGCCAGTTGTCGAAAACATGTGACTGCTATTATATGCTACTTTCTAGATCTTAGGGAACAGAAATAGTCTGTCAATAGTTCAAAATTGCGCTCAGAGCGAGTAACCAAGCCCCAATTTTTTTTTTGATTTTGCAGATTACGGCATTTGATATCGAACAAATTGTCATACAATTTTGATTGTGTTTTTATGAAGATTTCAAACGATATCGAATCCGTAATTTGTCCCCTCTGGAATAAGGGTGGTTGTCGATCGAATACACAGAGCAACACAAAAAAATTTAACCATATACACGGAACCAAAAAGGTACATAAATTCAACGAAAATATTCGTTAATTCAACGAATTTATTCCTTATTTTTCACCTAAGGAACATGCTCTTTGAATTCAACGTATGTCAATCATTGGCTTGTTGAATTCAACGTATCAATTCGTTGAAGTTAAGAATCCATACGTCGAAATCTTACGTAATTTCATTAAAACTATATATTTATACTTTGAATTTAATGAAATAGTTCCTTGAATTTAAGGAACCTATTCCTTGATCCAATGAACGCATTCATTGATTTTTATGTATTTATTCCTTGACCCAATGCACCTATAGATTCAAAATATCACTTTAATAAATATAATAATAGACAAGTTTATATTAAATTGAGTATTTTATTTAAAAATTCAGACAATAAGAAATAATTTATATATGTATATATATATATATATGTAAGTATGTATGTATATAAAAAAAATTTGGTTATGATAATATCATAGTATACTAAATTATTACTGCCTTATTTATAAAAATTATTAAAGCTTTATAAAGGGTTAATATAGAAATCTGTTTTATAAACCCTTAATAATTTTCAGAAATTAGACTGTTAATTTATAATTCATGTATAAATTTAAAAATGCAGTTGTTAGTTTAAAATAAAATAAACTTAAATTTTTAGATGCTCTCCGACTTATCCAAATTATTCAATATTTCTATCAAAGCTTTATCTTTGAAGTTGTTCTCTTCGCGAATCGTTCCAGCCAGTTAAAGAAAACTCCCTCACGTTTCCCAAAAGCAACGCCAAAGTCTGTGTCAATCTGAAATATAGTTATACATATTTATTTTGCAATAAATACTAAAGTATAAAACAGTAAAGATTTGTATACTCACATATCGATATCTACTTGGTTTGTTATACTAGGGCCATCTTTTAAAAAACTTCGGTTAAAGTGGAAGGTTGGTTTACTTCATTAATTCTGCCTGTCGAGTGCTATTGAATTTCTCTGCACTCGAATTGTCATATCTGAGGCTTCTAATGCAAACCTCTGCGTTGGTTCAGAATCTTTAAAATTAACATACATAAATATGTATAGTATATGTATAAAATTATACTAACTAAATAGTATTCAAAATAATTACTTACATAAAACTTGAGGATTCAAACCAATAATTTCAGGAGTAGATGCATCTGGAACTTATTTTTCAGCTTTAGACTAGCTCAGCAAGTTCCTGATATACGGGATATTATACAACTATATTTCTTTTTGCAATTAAAATTAATTATAATCACTTCTTATTATTAACTTACTTTTTGGCACTTTTTTATTTTAAACTTTCTTTTTTAATTGCGCATTAACTTATCTGTTAAACGAAGAACAACAACTGATTACTCTTTGTTTATTTTTTTCTTTTCCCCGTTATAAAACAAGGAACTAGTACGTTGAATTGAACCAAGTAAAACAAAAATTCAAATGGTGGTTCCTTGAATCAAGGTACTCGTTCATTGAATATAACATCTTCTTCTTGTTTTTGAAGTCAAATTCAACGTACATTACTTAAAATCAATGAACAGGTTCCTTGAATCAAGGTATACTTTCTTGAAATTTAATAAACTTTTTTCTTTTATTTATATAAGAAAGAACATGTTCCTTATATTCAACGTATTATACGTTAAATCAGTAAACTAGTTCGTTGTTAAATTCAACGAATAATATCAAGGAACGGTTTCAACGTTCAGTTCATATCTACAAAAAAATTTTACGTTGAATTTCAAGGAATATTTTTTTGAAACAACGTATAATACGTTGAATTTCAATGAATTTAAATCAATGAATGCGAGTTCGTTGAATTTATGTAAAACTGTTTTTTCAGTGTACGGACACCACTACGAAATAAGAGACCAAAAAAAAAATACCCGTGTCTCCCAGTTTTGCCTCAAGTCATGCTTTTTTTTTAAGGGCCACCAAAGATTTAGGGCCTCGGTGTCGTTTTTTTTTTGCATTTTCTCAGGCTCATATCTTGCAAAACGTTCGGAATTTCGATTTGCTTTATGAGGCAAAGTTGTAGCTCTTGTCATAAAGAACAAAAATTGCGAACATATAAAATCGAAAAGACTTCATTTTCAAGATCAAAATCGCAAAAAAATTTAAAAAAAAGTTTAATTTTTTTACCTTTTTCCCCTGTTCAGGTTCATCGGTAGCAAACCGTTCAAAATTCAAGAAAACAATAAACTACAAAAATGTACCTAAGATCTCAATAAATAACTTTCTAGAACATATGAACTTTCTAGGAATGATTCTTATCACCGTTTAGGTACCACTGAGCAAGTCGCAAGAGGGAAAAATTTGCAAAGAAATGAAATTAAAAAGTTTTCGGGAAATTTTTTATATCTTTTCCGAATAATGGCATAAGAATTATATTTATTTGTGCCTATTGACGTATGCAATCAATCCAAAATGAGCTTCATGGCTGAATATAATTTTCGCTATGAGTTCCCAAATTGTAAGATATTTTTCTAAGAAAAATCCGTAGTATTTCCAAGCGTTCTTCAGGTGCCACTTTATTCAAAATATATTACTAAAGAAAACTAAACACAAAACAATAAACAGCTGTCACATGGCAGATTTGGCAACTTAAATTATTCTTTACCTCTAAATAAAAATATGATATATAATAAATAATACGGGTATTCACTTAAGCTGTTTAACGCATATTATACCTCCTAAAACTGAAACTTTAAAAAGCATAAGAACACTCTGCAGCTTTAACGAGTACCCATAGTATGATTTAATTCCACTAGATATATTTTTTTATTATTATAAAACTATTTTAATTAAAAACTTAATAAGGATAAACGTAAATAAAAAGCAGACTTGTTTATTTACCCACACCAAAACTCTATATTAAAAAAAAAAGATAAGTATCATTGGTATCCGGACATAATATTTTTTTTTTCTATTTACCCAGCATTTAATCCTTGGCAGGTGATAGAAAAAAGTATGGGAGCAAAAAAAAAATAGTTTAAATTCCTTTTGATGTGGTCTACCGATGCTGATACCAGCGAGTGTGTTGGATAAATTAAGGCTCTAAGTAAGAAGAAAAAAAGGTCTGCAAAACGGATGTGTTGTTAAATATAATTGATTGTTTGAACATAACGCTTTCCCGGTAACATTCAAGCACGTAATTAACGCAACAATCGGTTGAACTCACATGAAGAATGGTGGATGCGTTGTGCGAGTATGGCCGTGTTTGTTTGTAAAGGAAGCTGTTCAATAGCAGGGAAATGCAAAGGTATTTCCCATATACACAGTAGAATGAAATTAGTGCAAAGCGAATCCTTAAGCAGAGCATGTTCTTCTCAAGCCTCTTGTCTTTATCAGCGCTGATTAACTTTGCTGCACACTCAAACTCCTACAAATACTTCCTCCTCCTCCTCCTCCTCCTCCTCCTCCTCCTCCTTATTGAATAGTTAAAATGTTTTGGTATTTAATCAAGTGTAAAATGTTGTCCTGCAGCTATTTATGCGTAAATATTGTGTTCCATCGAACAGAATGCAGTAAAGAGGAGGGGTAAAAGTTCAAATAAAAATAATAATTTTACACCTACTTGGTTTTAATGATTTCATTATAACCCGATACTATTAGCTGAAGTATGTACATAGGTGCTTTTTATTACACTAGTCGAATGAATGAATGAATGACTGAATGAGCAAATGAATGAGGACTCACTGTGGGAGTGTGGGTAAGGGGTAGAATAGCAACTGACCGATGCTAAGAAAAGTGTTATGGAGGTCATTTTATTCTTGTTTGAAGAAAAGCACTGACAGCTGATAGATGCGTGCTGTCCATGCGTGCGACTATTCTGATAATGTGTGGTTAAGTTATTTTACTCCGTTGCGGTAACTGGACGAGCGAATATGCTGTGTCGAAGGTGTTATTAAGGAATTTGATTTTCACACATGCACAGCCACACCAAAACACACATTCTTCTGCTGCATATGAATATGATAATGAGTTTAATTTTGCCATACATACAGGGTGGGCCAAAAGAAACCAAGGGGTGTAAAAGTTTAATAACTTTTTTGTTTATTAATTTTTTTTTATTTTTTCTTTCAGATTATATAGACAACACTTGGAGAATTTATAATGGAGAGGTTCACAACTGAACAGAGAACCAGAACAATAGAATTTTATTATTTAAACCAGAGATCAATTATTTTAACGCAAAGAGCATATCGTCGACATTTTAACGTCAGAATTTCGCCCTCTGAAGCGATGATTCGTTGCTTAGTTAATCGTCATCACCAACATGGCAGCGTAAGAGATTTGCCTCGAACCGGTAGACCACGTTTAAGTCGCACTGCGGAAAATATTGAACGAGTACAGCAAAGTGTTAACGAAGCACCAGAAACATCTGGCAGAAGGCGTTCTGCTCAGCTAGAAATGTCTCGTACGTCACTACGGCGCATTTTAAAAAAAGATTTACAGTTATACCCATATAAGGTGCAATTGGTCCAAGAATTAAAACCCGCAGATCATCGGCAACGTCTAAATTTTGCAGTTAAATTTCAAGAGTTGGCCAGAAATGAAATCAACTTTATTGAAAATTTGATTATGAGTGATGAAGCTCATTTTCATTTGAATGGCTTTGTTAATAAGCAGAACTGTAGGTTCTGGGGTTCTCAAAATCCAAGAGCCATTCATCAACGCCAATTGCACCCCATCAGGTGTACAGTATGGTGTGGTATCACATCTGAAAATGTCATTGGGCCCTACTTCTTCGAGAATGAAGATGGAAGGGCTGTAACCGTAAATGGAGAGCGGTATCGGTTTATGATAGAACATTTATTACGTCCTGCTCTTGAAAACAGACCTGGTATGTGGTTTCAGCAGGAGAGCGAATAATTTCTCGAAATTCGGAAATTATTTGGCCAGCGCGATCGCCAGATTTGAGAGCACCCGACTATTTTCTTTAGGGTTTTTTGAAGGAGCGAGTGTATGTGAACAAGCCAGAGACAATCCTTGAACTCAAGGCAAACATTGTTGCAGAAATTCGAACGCTACAGCCACAAGTTTTGAAAGATGTTATGGAAAATGCTCTAAAAAGAGCCCATCAGTGCGAAGCTGAAAACGGTGGTCATTTAAGAGACATAATTTTTCATACTTAGTGTAAAAAAATTTCCATTTTGTATATTATATAATCTGAAAGAAAAAATAAAAAAAATTAATAAACAAAAAAGTTATTAAACTTTTACACCCCTTGGTTTCTTTTGGCCCACCCTGTACATATGTATATTAACTATGTGCCAGCAATATTCAATTAAAACTATTTTATTATCTACTCAAGACACATGCAAGGAATTTTTCATGCTGACGAGCTCACGTTTTAACGCGATTTAATCTAAAATTATCTTTAAAACTTAATAAATAATAATAATATTACTAATTTCAGTGAATAATTTTTTTAGCTCATTAGTAGGGTGATCGATTATTCGACTTTTTCCAGAAACCGGTTTTCGAAAAGTTCGAATATTTGAAATTATGAAAAACCCGGTTTCGATTTTTACAATTCAGGAAAAACCGGTCAACCGGTTTTTTTAAGTAAGAAAATTATTATACAAAAGTTTTGATTTTAAATTGCTTTATAAAAAGGGGTTAACAGTTAATGTAAATACTATAAAAGAATACAAAAATTTAAGGTAAAACATAAAAATTAACTTCATCTATTATATATAATATACAGTTGAGGAATAAACTCTACATACAACCATAATTTTTTTGGGTTTGTGGAAACTTGGAAAGAAATTCAAAATTAAATATGCCAATATTTAGGTTGCTAACAAATATGTTTATACAAAAAATAAAAAAATTATTTTAACACCTACCGTAGCAAAAGTATTAATAATACATAGGAGAAAAGTCTACATACAGGCATAAAATACATGAAAAAATACGTGCAAAATATTTGATGTTTGAAAATTCTGTGATTTCCGGTACCAAGCCGTCAACAAATGGCATCTAAATTTGCTATTTTTTGTATAAACATATACATATATTAGCAACCTAAATATGGACATATTTAATTTTTTGAATTTCTTCCCAAGTTTCCTCAAACCCCAAAAATTATGGTTGTATGTAGAGTTTATTCCTTAATTGTATATACATATGAATGTATCGACAAGGTGGATATCTACCTCTATATAAAATATGAAGCAAAATCGCAACAAACCTAAAAAACACCTTTTGCAACTGGATTTTGACATCCATTGCACACCATAAGGCCAATTAAATTCGCCTCTGCTATCACCTCATAAAATAATTTCGCTTAAATTTCATGTTTCAGTAAATGCTGCCATGCTCAAAAAAAGCGTAGAGCTTTTACACTAAAAAAAATACTTACGAAAATCAACAATATATGCAAGCCGGTTTTTAAATTGTAAAAAAACCGGACTATTCGACATTCGAAAAATCAACATTTTGAAAAAACCGACAACCGTATTTTGAAAAAACCGGGTTTTAAAACCGGTTGAAAAACCGAGTCGATCACCCCACTCATTAATAAGTTATTTAAAAGAATAAAGATTTATTTCTGTCGTTCATGTGAAGCGGGCAAGGAATAAAGTGAGTTTCTGATATTCATAACTCGGCTCTTCGGTACTAAAACTCTTGTGATGCATGCACCGCTCTTATTTATTTACAAATATATAAAGACATAAAACAAGAATAGTTGAACATATTTGGGTAGAGTAATATAACTGCGTGCCAGCCTGCACATAAATGAAAAAAAAAAGGAAAACCGATATGAATAGTTATATGTACTTAGAAATGCATTTACCGATGGTAAATCTAATAAATAGCAATGATACACAGAAAAAAATAGACAAGAGTTATTTTCAATAAAGCCATGTTACTTAATAACATTTTTAATTGCAATAATATTTGTCATTAACTTGAATATTGTATTTATCAATTCCGGGCATTTTAAAATATCATTTGATTCCTAATTATTGTTTTTTTTTTATGGGAATTGTTACAATTTAAGTTTAAAATTTTTTAAACGCACTAATAATCCCAAATTAATATTTTACTTATTACGTAAAATATTTTTTTTTATTAAAAATACATTGAAATTGATTATTGAGGGGTTTAGCTGGATCCAATGCGCATTTCACTGTTGCTAATGCAGATCATCAGGGAACCTTTACCCAAAGCTTCTTAGAACAAGTAGAGTTATTATATTATAAACTTTCATTTAAACAAATGAGAAGCTCAATAACAAATAACAAAGTTGAAACAAGAACTCAATAATCAACATGTTTTTTATTTTCTTACTTTACCATTAATACATTGGCTGACTTTTTTTCAGCTTCAAATTGTAGTCGTAAGAGTATGTAAAAGAAAATAAATGTAAATAACAACAACAGCTATTTAACAATAGAGTGTTGCCACACAAGTATTTTTCTGACCGGGTGCAGTCAAGTTAATAATTATTGTTTTTTTATGGGAATTGTTACAATTTAAGTTTAAAATTTTTTAAACGCACTAATAATCCCAAATTAATATTTTACTTATTAAGTAAAATATTTTTTTATTAAAAATACATTGAAATTGATTATTGAGGGGTTTAGCTGGATCCTATGCGCATTTCACTGTTGCTAATGCAGATCATCAGGGAACCTTTACCCAAAGCTTCTTAGAACAACTAGAGTTATTATATTATAATACATTACATCATTTGATTCCATTTGTTTGTGTTGGTGTTTTCCTTGCTTGTCGATTGACTCAACGTAGTCATGTGCTGATGTTGTTGTTTTTTGATTGCTCGTGTTGTATGCGTGTGAATTCCGACAAGAAACCGAAAAACGTCCTGGCTTGTTTTTTTACGCAATAAAGTTATTTTTAGATTATATCAACGCAATGCTGACATGTAGAAGAAACATAAGAAATCATGTTTTGCGTATATTCATTATTTGCGTATCCAATAACGATTTGCTCTTTAGCTGAGTGGTAAGCAGCGATGCCAATTTAGCACGTTTCGCGCTAGATTTAGCGCGTTTTAACTATGCCAAGCGCGCTTTTTTCCGTCTTAGCGCGTTTAATAAAAAAGCGCTAAATTAGCGCGTTTTGAATAAAGTCAATAATACCATTTCAGTTCAATATTTTTAACTTTTTTTGTATAAATTTAACAATTTTCTAATGTCAAAAACTCTGATAAAATTTTTTAAATTAGTTAATGATTCAGCTGTCGCAAACAAAATTCACTTGGCCTTGGTTAGAATTAGAAACGCATTTTAATACTCTAATGGCAAATATTTTGAAATTTCACAACTAAAAATATGTACCACATACAATGATCCAAGAAATTTACATAAATTACAAAGCATCTACTATAGCTGAAGTACAAGAAGCATTTGAATCGCAAAGCTATTCCACAATTTATATGTTGTTAGAAAGTTTTACAATTAAATTAAAACTAAAAACGAAGGATTTCGATTATTTGAAAGGCGATTCTGATTCTGTATTAAATGATTTTAGTTTATTAAAACAATATTCCAAAATCTGAAAAATTAATTGTGATACGAGTACTAATACATACATCGACTTTTATTGAAATTTAATTTAGAAAAGGCTAAATTGAAAAAATATTCAAAAATAAAAAAAAATAGTAAAATTTTTCGAAAAAGCGCAAAAATTGGCTAGTATTAAAATGTTTCTGTTGAAAATAAAAACATCAAATCAATTTTTGTAAAGTAATTTATTAGAATATAAATAACTATCATTAGATCAACACATAAATATATTTAGAGATTCAATTATGTACATATTTCATTTACATTTCATATTACATTTCAATAAGGTATGTACATACGTAGATTAAATAGTTAGCATATACATACATATATGTATAATAGAAATATATATACATATGTATGTTTATATAAGTAGATACATTTAAAATTGGCCGTTGTTAAATAAAATTTCGATTTCTCGCTCTTCCAAAAACATACATTATCTGTTTTAGGCTGTACTGAATAACTTCCAAGGCATAAAAAATTTGGAAGAAATAAAAGATTACTCTATATTATTCTTCTTTTTTAAATTGGTAAAGCAATATCGACTTTTTACTCATTTTATTTTGCTAGATTAAAGGAAGAAAAAGTTCGCAAAAGTTTAAATGTAGCCATATAGAGCAAAAACTAAAAAGGGGCTAAAAGGGCTGAAAGATTATAGTAAAAAGTGCTAGGTTTTCGCCTGTTTTAGTTTGGGGCTAAATCTAGCCCTAAAAGAGCTAAGTTGGCATCACTGGGTAAGTACGTTAGTCTATTAGATAAGAGATTGCCGGTTCGACTCATCATCCAAAAAAAAAACACATTCAATTTTAATCGCAACCAAACAAAAATAAACAAAAAGGGGTTGAAAAATGTGACATACATCCATCCATCCACACACAACACAACACAATAACAACTATCCCTGAAAATAAAATTTCAGTCAACAACTTTTTTCTTTGATTCATTAAATTTCTTTATTGACAAAATTACATATTATTAATAAGATATTTTATTAATTCAAATATTTATAAATTAAAAAAAAAACACATCATTCTTTTACAATTTTTGTTATTGATATAGCGGATCGGATTTCTTTATCACAGGAAATTCGAAAAATAAAATGATTGAATACCGGGATTTTTGTTATCAAAAATGAAACTTATTTTTTCCTGTGTATTAACATAACCATTTCTCATATTCCATTTTATTAAGAATTCATGTTAAGTAGCTCATGTAAGCAAACCCTCTCCGCCCTAGTTGATAGATATGAGTTCTAGTGAAGTGCGTGGCGGCACAGAAAAATGCGTCATTTCTCCGAATCAAAGTCTAGTTTATCTCTTCTTGCATTCTTTAAGAAATCACATTAGTTTATAATGCGAATTGAAAATATCGAACTTGAGCACCATTAAGAAATTATTTCGGGATAACATATCCTTACTTAATATTATAAATAAAAAGTGAGTTTGTTTGTGATGCTTTCACGCACAAGTCGCTGACCCGATTTTGAAAATTCTTTCTCCAATGGAAAACTACATTCGTAGCGTCAAATATACGATATTTTTTTAATCGGTTCGGAATCGATTTTTTTAAACCTGGGGGGTTATTATGTAATCCGAATCGAACGGAAATGTGTTCGAATTGTAATAATAATAACATACAAAATTCGAACAGTTTCCGTTTCGAATCGAGTTACATAATAACCCCTTAGATACGGATTTTTTCCGAAAAACACATTTTTGGACTGCTTAGGAATAATTTTCGTCTAGAGTTTGATTATTTAACCAGTTTTAAAATGGTTTTTATGAATTTTTTTTAAACATATAAAAGCGAGATGAGCCACCAATATAAGCTGGTATGGATATAAATGTTAAAAACCATTTTGATAATAAATTTAAACAAGTTAAAGTTAGTAGAAAAATAAGACAGGCAACATATGCTGCGGTTGTAATTTTGTAATTCTAAATAATTTATTGGGAGTTTGTCTATAATCGTTAGGAATTTGTAACCTTTTTTTTTTTTGAATTGTGCTTAACCAACAACAAAAATTTTTTTTAAATTCGTTTTAATTTTGATATGCGTTAAAATAAAAATAAGATATTACGATAGGAGTTTTGATAATGATTTTTTACTTACAATATTTATTTATATTGATTGGTAATTTTCTGACTCGAAGGACCAAAAAATTTAAGCTGCAAATATATTTGCACAATCATCTTAAACTTTGGCTTAATTTTGTAATTAATTTCTAAAAATTAAGAAAACCTTCTGTTCTCAATCCAGTAAGACTTAAGATTTCAAACACATTAGTGACACATTTTTTTGTCAGATATTTCTCATCTCATGAAATTTTAAAACAAAATCAGAGTGTATAACTGTAGATGCATTTGGTAAGGAAAACATATAATTTATCATATTGTTAGCTAAAATGTAAACTACACTTTTTTTTAATTTTATAGGAGAGAGAGAAAAATTAACAAATTCATTCATGTGGCTGAAGTAAAGTTTCTTTATTTCAATTTTTAATTCGGCTGATTGTTATGAAATAGATTTGAAAATTTGAAAGGACATGTGTTTTAATGTAATATTTATTAAAATAATGGTATAAGCAATTGCCAAGTATGATGGGTTTTTTAAAATCCTATAGATTTAGGACAAAAAAAATTTCAAAAATGATTTACAAGGAAAATTGTTGCTCGACAACTAAAGGGCAAATAAAGCAAATGACGATTTTTAGAAACCGAGTTCCAACCCTGGATACATCTAGATATATCAACAGTATAGATTTTTTCTGATACTTGTGGCAATTAAGCTTAAAGTAATGCGCCTACTTGACGCCAGAGGCGCTGCAACGATGCTATAAAAAATTAACAAAATGCACAACAACAAATTCAAGGCGAATTGATATCAGCTGGTCTCGACTTGCAACTCTGCATATTTGCTTTATATATTTGTTAGGGTACGTTAAGACTTGGCAAACATTTGCCCAAAAAAGCGTAACCACTAAATACTTGTGAAAAAAATTTTAATTCAGACCTAAATTTGTTAAGTTAAAAAGTTACCAATAATATTGCCTTCTATGACATTATATATTACTTATGTTTTCAACGGTTTGACTTAACAAACACGTATCTGAATTAAAACATTTTTCGTTAGCATTTAGTGGTTATGCTTTTTTGGGCAAATGTTTGTCAAGTGTGACCGTACCCTTAGTGTAAAACTTCCGGCTGTCTGAAAATTTAAGAAGTTTTTGCTTTGATATGACAGCAGAGATATTAACAGCTGATCATCAGCTGGTGAATTGAGATCTTCTGATATTTACGGATTCGCCTTGAGCAGAATTGTAAAACTTAAAAACAGTGTTGGTATTTCTACGAAGAGCAAAAGCACATTAAGCTGTTGCAAAAAGGGTAAAAAGCGCAATAAAATACGAAAAAGAGGGTAAAAAAGCACGAAAATATTTTTTTTTAATTTTAATACATTAAGCTTTTTAAAAAGGAAAGTTTAAAATGTAAAAGGTCAAAATATAATTTCAAATTTTTGCTTCAAAACAAACAAACTATTTGAGATGTAATAACAGAATTTATAACCATATTAATTAAAACAAAATCTTGATTAATTTAATAAAAATAGGTATGTAAAAACAAATAATAAAAAAAAACCAGGAGGCAAATAATATATTAACGTATACACACATGCATACATATGTACATATATACAATAGTAGGTGAAGCTTATGCTTAGATTAAGTTATGTATGTTACTGAAAAATCATTTACACATAATGCTATAAACACAATCAAGTCCACCGACCATCGACTACAAGATGTCAAAAATAGAATACATGCGTGCTTATGAGAATAATTCTTTTAGCCGCTACACGACTACCGACTACACGGCTACTTTTGTAGCCCGTAGCCAACTTAGGCTAATTTCTATTTTTCTTGGCTACAAAAAACAGATTAGTGCTGCCAATACAATAAATGCATGAAATGGTGGTTTTAAAAACGCAATACATTAAATATCGCTATTAAAAACGCGAAAAACTATTATAGTGGCACCATTGAAAAATAATAATCAAGCAATAGTAGCAATAGTACTTATAAAGTTAATTAAATTTTCTTGAGACATTTGAAAAATTTTTTTTTCACACAAATTCGATTAAAAAAAATCAAGTTTGTTTTGTTTTGGTTAACTTTAATACATATGTCAAAACAGATGTTTATTTTTTGTAGTTAGTGGTCGGTAGTCGTTAAAAGAATTAAGTAGCTGGCGACTTGGCTATTTTTGTAGCCAGCTACTTTTGTAGTCGGTAGTCGATGGTAGGTAGCCTTTGATTGTGTTTATAGCATAAAGAATGCATTAAAATTGTCGCTCTTTTCTTAAGTACTCTTAACATAAATGTTTTTGTTTTTGCGATATTCACCTTTATTTCAGTTGTCAACATTGACAGCACGTCAATACGAAATGAAAAATTGGGGGTTGGCTACTCGTGGTCTAAAACAACTGACTGCTATTGATAACCTCATGCTTTCAATTGAAATCAGCCTTTAAAATTTAACCACTCTTGTGCGTTGAATACAAATTTACCTAAATTTTGTTGTAGACGTAAAAATTTTGATTTACTTTGCACTTACAAATTAACAGCATTTCGAAAATTCTGAAATCGACCCTTAAAATTTAACCAGCCCACAGTATGATTAAATATTTGTGTAAGCTTTAACAAATGCTTATTGCATACTACTCTCAATCAATTATTATGTAGAGAATTATGTTGTACTTTCCAGTTACTTCCGTTTTTTATTTTGCAAAAAAAAATTAAATATTTTAATCCCAGTTATGAAAAGTTTTCTACATTGTTTTTAACATAGTTTCCGCTATTGTCATTAAAAACAATTTAAGAAGCCTCAGTTAAAAGATGGTGCTATTAGCGCTTAAAAGTATTTTAGTTTTGTAAATTAAAAATATTTTTATTTAACAAAAACGCACCAAAGGCACTGTAAGAAATTGTTAAAAGCACTGTAACTACCCGCTTTTTAAAAAAGGGTATTATCCAAAATTTCGCGTTTATGAAGAGGCAAAAAGCATCAACAAATACCCGAAACGCACCAAAATACCATCACTGAATAGAAATAAACTCTTTCTTCATCTCTCTTTCTCTCTCTCTCTATATCTGTCACTTCGCCATGTTTACTTGCACTATACTCTCAGCTAACACAAAAAGAACTAATATTTGCACCCAAATAAGCTTCTCTTCTCAGCAAACCTGTCAAATTTAACCTAACCTAGACTCTTTTTATAAATATGGACAAAATCGTTGGCTAATGTATAAAAATATTGAATGTCTCTTGTGTGATATATACTACGAACACACATGCTATTTCAAGAATTTTTTGAGTAGCACATAAATTCATTAGAATTTCTTTAGAATTTATCATTAGATTATGAAGAATAGTACGAGTATATCGTGATCTTTATTGGCTTGATTATCGAGCCAGTGCTAGTTGATGGCATCGTTGCCAGAAGCTCTAGTAAAAAGAAGACATAATTATGAAAGTGGAAAGGAAAACCAAAAATGCAATTGCATTTAATCTCTGGGCAATTATAAATAAAAAATTCCGCATGAGATTCCTCCTGGGGAACAATAGAAAAACAAAAAAATTCCCTTTGAAAAAGTGAGAAATCTCACTCGGAATTTTATTCATAATTACACTGCTTGTTTAACTTTTTTTACATTTTTTATAATTTCAATATTTTTTTTTTACAT
Source organism: Tachina grossa (assembly GCA_949987645.1). NCBI lineage: Eukaryota > Metazoa > Arthropoda > Insecta > Diptera > Tachinidae > Tachina > Tachina grossa. The sequence continues at coordinate 38,051,555 of OX465275.1, forward strand.
TTAAATCGTGTCAAGATGAATACGAATTTAAAAAATTAATTTTATAATTTTTATTTTTTCTAAATCGTAAAAAAGTTTTGAATACTTTTAAAGGAAGGTAGAATTTCTTCTTTAACAATTCTGTTCTTTTAATTTTTATATATAAAAGAAACTTCACCTGTTACTTTTGAACATAAATATATTCAATATTAGAGAAGCATTTGTTTTTTTCCAGCTTCATCAGATTCGTTTAACTTTAATGATATTTTAACTCACACCCCTTTTTGAATAAAGAAAAAAGAAAACAAATTAAATTGTTAAACTATAATTTTTATTTAATGACAAATCGTTTAAAAAACTTATATACGAATTGACAGAAACACAGCCATGGGGCAAAAGAGAAACATTGCTAATTTGCATATAAATTAAAAATATTGTGTTGCATGAATAAATAATAAAGAAAATTTATATATGTGAAATTAATAGAGCTGCACAAAGACAAACAAAAAAAAAAAACATTGAGTTAAAAAATATTTATTTAAAATCTTTATGAACAGTAAATATTAAGAAATGATTGATTAATCAAAGTGATCTTAAGTGTCAAACATAGTTTTCATGATTGAGAGGGAATGTACAAATATTAAATTATGGGTTGATTGGTTGCATTGAAAAATTTCAAGTTTAAGATACATACAACTTTACTAAACATTAGTTTTGTGTTCGAATTTGAAATCATCATCCAAAGAAATTAATAAATTTAAATTTCTTTTTAAAACACTTGCTTACAATATTTTACGCTAGTAATTACACAAAAGGGAAATATTTGAGAATTCAATTTGCTTCAGCCTTTTAGAGGTTTTCTAAAGACCAGATTTTAAGTGATATCTATCTGACGATATACTACGTTTATACGTGCACTTTTTGCAAATAAGCCAACTCATTGTTTATACGGCATAGCAAAAGACTTGGTAGCACTTCTATTGAAAACTTACTTATGTTTACAAAATAAAACAAAATAGCCTAAATGTATGGCATAACATTATTTTCTTCTATGAATGTTTTTGTCCAATATTTATCTATTTATTGTTTTTTACTCGTATTAGAAAACAATTGTAAGCGTGGCAAACTTAAGCACTATTTGCAAATACACAGTGCTTTAATCGTGAATAGTTATCGTCAGTTATAAAGTCGCAATAAAACAATAATATGGCAACAATTTATAGTTTAATTTGCAAATAACTCGTGCGTATAAACGTAGTAACAGTCTGAATTGAAAAGATTTCAAGTGACCTTAGCTGAAGAAGTGTTGCCTTTCTTTTGACAAAACTACCGATTTCCCCCCGAACATTTCTTTCTCATATCATTTCACCTCAGCGTTACCATATGTGAAGATTTATCTTATTTTTGAAGTTTTTCGAGATGTTAGAAAGACTAAAAGATTTCTTAACTAAAATAAATTTTTGAATATATGAAAAATCGTACTCTTATCATATTAGTTGAAATTCCTTTTGACTAAACTACTTTCATATTTTCTTCTTTGTTTCATAAAAAGTGTGAAAAGAAGTAACACGCTGCAACACTAGTTATTTCATCTGATTAAATTTCAACAATGGTTTCCTCAGTGTAGAAACACATTCTGCTAAACCACGAGCACGTTAAAAGAAATAATGCGCTTAAATCTGGGAGTAAATTACGGCATTCGATATCGATCGAAATGAAATAACTCGCTTAAATCTGGGAGTAAATTATGGCATTTGATATCGATCGAACAAACTAGACTAGGGACCAACTCATTCAGTCCGTTGCTTTTGACGCAACTTTTGTATCAATCCCAATTAAAATACATGGGTTTGATCATATGTTTGTGTCAAAAACGATCGACTGAACGAGTTCCAACTAAGTATATCCTAACACAAACACAATTTTATGAAAATTAGTTCGATACCGAAAGCCATAATTTGTCTCCTCTTTTTGTGACAGCTTGAGCAAGTCCGGTAGTATGTATGTACATATGTAGAATGTAAAAATACATCTAGTAAACATTTTGTGTTACATATTTAGTTTTATAGCTATTAGTCTAGTTCACTTAAACAAAATTAATTCAGCCGAAAATTATTTAAAAAAGATTTTTAATGACAAAAAAATATTTTTTTTGGTCGGCTTGAAGATTTTTGAAAATAATATATGGCAACACTGTCTCACCTGCTTCATTTATGAACAGTATTTCAGCCTGAAATACACTTGCACCATTAGGAAGATGGTACGATAACTTTATATACAGATCACTTGACAAAACTCTAGACCCGATACCGCCGATCACTCTTGATCTGTCCGTGTAAACTGTATCATAATCATTTGCAGCTGTATGTATAACCCAAAAATGGCATGAAGTTAGAACTATCAAAATTAAAGGAGTTTTGCCACGCTGGGTCTTAACATTGCGCCGATTTTAATGTCAAATTATATGGCAGAAGGCTGTTAGTATTTCGCCCCTTTTCTATTGCCTCTTCTAGAAATTTCAAAGTTCGTTTTGGGCACCCTGTATTCGTAGGTCTGGAACAAAATTTTTGTCCGAACAAAATTCTTTTTATATGTATTTTGAAGTCTCTAGCGATAGCGAGAGATAGCGAGAAAATATTAATTTTTGTTATTCTAAATTTTTTCCGCACAAACTTGAGCTCAGCTGCCAAAAGGTTAATTTTTTTCACACAGAGTTGTATTGAGTTGCCCTATTGTATAAAAAATTTTCGTAATTTTGTGAAATTAAATTGTGAGAGACAATTATTTTCAACATTTTTAAATAAAAATAAGGAATAAATATTGTGAAATGGAACTAAATGAATCGATTGAGCAAAAACTTATAGAACAAATTAAAAAAAGCGGAAGAAAGTACATGTGCGATTGAGCAATAGCTCAATACAAGCACAAGATTTTTTTTTTTTTTTTTTTCATTAATATCACACAACATTTGGAAATAATTTAAAATATATATCACAGTGCAACACGAAAAAATAGAATCATATACGCATACCACTACGTGATAAAAGACAAAAAAAAGATCCGTGTCTCCCAGTTTTGCCCCAAGTCATAACCTTTTCCATGCGCCCCCAAAAATTTGGGAACTCAATGTAATTTTTCCATTTTCTCAGGCTTACGTATATCTTGCATACCGTTTGGAATTTTGATTTACGCTTTGAGGCAAAAGAACAAAAATTGTTAACATATAAAATCAAAAAAAAAAAAACTTCATCTTCAAGATTAAAATTGCGAAAATTTAAACTAAATCAACTTTTTTAACTCTTTTCTCCGGTTCAGGTCCATAGGTAGCAAACCGTTCAAAATTCAAGGAAACAATTAACTACAAAAATGTACCTAAGATCTCAATTAACAACAGTTTAGGACATATGAACTTCCTAGGAATAATTCTTAGCATCGTTTAGGTAGTTGCAAAAGTGAAAAACTTCTGGAATTTGTTTTAATCAATTTTAATGGAAAAACAGAAAATGAATAGTGATAACTTACAAATGTATTTATTAAAGGTAAATCAATAATTGTATACGCGATATAATCATTTCTCATATTCCATTTCATTGAAAATTTACGTTAAATACCTGATGTTAATAACAATCTCTACCCCAGTAGATAGACATGGGTGCTGATGAAGTGCGATATTTCCCGCACCTAATAAAAAGTCTAGTTTAATTTTTCTTCTGTTCTTTACAAACTCACATTAACTAATAAAAATATTTCATTCAATAAGAATTGAAATTACTGAGCTTAAGCCTGATTAAGAAATTATATCTGCTAAAGATTATTTTAATTTCATTTGTTTGGAAAATTTTCACTTTTGCGGCTACCTGAGCGCTGCCACCTTGTAAAACGAATAGATTTTGTTTACATATGGCAACACTGATTTTCCGGACAAGTTTTTCGCTTCACAAAACTCTCCGTAAAAAAGAATTTTGTCAGCATTGCCCGAAGACAAATCATGAAAGCAGACACAAATTTTTTTAACTCAAATTGATTTCTAGTTCGGATTAGCAATATTGTTGCTCCAATTATCCTTTCCACTGTATGCTGTCATTACGTTGTTAATGCAAAATTTCATGAAATAAAACAAGTGTCCCAAAAGAGAATATCCAGCATGATGTGGAATGTTAAAATATTCCTTATATACTCTGATTCCCATTCCAAATACTCAAACCCATTTAGTTCAATTTCTCCACCGTAACAATGTTTACAAGTCATTCTTATAGTTTACGAGTATAAAACCATAAAGAGATGTGATGCGACGACATTCTTTATTATTTCGGCATGAGAAGAAACATGTATGGATGTATTTTTTTTTTTTCAAGTTTAGAAAATGTAACCACAAAATGTTTAAATGTTTTTGCTACTGTTTGTTGGTGTAACATAAGCTTTTGATGACACATGTTGTTTCAAAAAGGAACACTCAACCTCTTCTACCAAATGTGTATAGTTAGTTAAAGCCTGTCTGACTATTATTTCCTTTGACGGTAGTTTTCTTTGTTTTTTTATTTATTATATTTCATTTCTTGCTTTGCAAGAACAAAAAAAATATATTTATTTTAGTCGTGTGTTATTTACTTGTGTGTTCAAACATTATAATTTCAGCACGTTTGCATTCTTCGTTCATAGTTTTGGCTTGTGGAGGAGCTTGTGCCTCTGTGGCAGCACTAGAAGTAAAAGATCAAAGTTGCTATTTTGTGGTTTGAATATTTAACTGAAATATTGTATGGAAATATTAGTTTTATAGTTTTTGCTATAGAATTTTGGTATTTTAACTTATTTTCATAACAAAATAATCTTTTTTTTTCGTTATGAACATAAATAGTTTTTCGACTTTGTTCGAAGGCATGAGAGAGATTGAAATTGAATTTTGTCATTTTACTTATAATTGATGGAATATATGTTAAAAATATTGCAGAAATATTTGCCAGAGTAAGTAAATATTTTAAAATCATTGAAAAAGATTGTTAATACTTTAGGATATTCGGTGTACTCCTATTATTTCTTTGATGACATTATATTAATATAGATTTTTGATACATGTAACTCTGAAAGCCCATAACATGTGTTCTACGCTTTCTAGAACTCCAGGCATTACAGAAAACAAAGTGCTGCTTGGCTCAGTCAATCAGCTGATTTTGATAATCAGTGATGCCAAGTTTTATTTTATTTCTAATGCTGTCCATGTTGCTTAATAGTATGTTTACACGATACGTGCTTCGCTCTCTATTCATGCTTCACACCCCAATCATGACCGAATCAACTTGCTTCGCCATACAAAATTATGAGAGCGAATCAAGTAGATTCAATATGAATCTGTTTGCGAAGCACGTAAAATTGGTATCTTCTCTAACTTTTATCGCAGTTTATCGGCAGTTTAGCTGAACCATCTATCAAAACAAAATATATATATATATATATGTGTATGTATGGGTTTGAACAAATAAAATCAAACCAAAAAACATAGATGTGAGTTTAATATAAATAAATTTAATTAAGTTATGAATAGTAAAAAAAGGAAAAATAAGAAGAAACTATAGGGATGCCTTCAAAAACTAAATTTTGAATGAGTCGAATATATTAAGTATTATTTTTTCAAGGCAAAACAATGCATCCCTTAGAAACGATAGGGTAATTTGATCAAACACAATTAAAATAATTCATTAGTTTCCTAGGACATGTTCTGTGTTAACAGTAATCAATTCAGAAATGAAAAATTATACATGATGTGCATTACCTTATAATTTACTATTCATTATCTTTTCCCACTGGGTATGTATATGCGTACGTATGATATGTATGAATGTGTGAACATAAATAAAAAGATGCCAACTTTTTCAGAACAAAAAGCACTAAATGCAATAAAGCCATATTTCGATTCTGTTCAGTTATAAGTAGAATATGAGTAGGAAAATAATTTAAGTTCAAGACAAAAGCAAATTAAACAATTGTAATGAGATATTTGATATAATAATTTTGGAAAAATAAAGCTTATATAATCCACAAAACTAAACTTCAGAAACAAAGTAATTTTATTTACAGGATAAAGATTTCAATTAAAATTTTATTTGCACTCTTTTATATAACTGCCTAAATTAAATCATTCCGTATAGACGAAATATCAAAACACTTGATTAAAATTTATGTGGAAATGTAGGATTTTGGTCGATATCGAGTCCATCAATTTGTTACTGTAACTCCAGTAATTGTAACAATATTAATGGTGAGATGGTGCGCATCGCACTTTTCAATTTCCCATACGATTTACATAAATTGATTTTATTCATTCTGATTGTCATGAGTAAAGAACGGAATGTCCTACAGTAAACTTCTTGGTACGCTTTTGTAGAAAATTAAACGATCTATAAAAAAAGTTACATAAAACTTTTTGATAAGTTAGCTGGATCAAAAGTTATTTACAACAGAAATATTATGTTATTCCAAAAAATTTTACCAAGTTCCATACAAAATACAAACAGGCCTTTTAAAAAGTGCCAAAGAAGTGTTTTTCGTTATAATAGAGAAATATAAAACAATATTATAAGTTTTTCAATTTATTTTAGCCATAGCAGTAATAAGTGAATGGAATGGAAATTAAAAATATTTTTATTTCAGATTTAGTTTAATTTTAAATTTTTTTATAGGGTGTTCAACTTTCTACAAAAGCGTACCAAGAAGTTTACTGTATCACATTCCGTTCATTACTTATGACAATCAGACAGAAAAGTGGAAAATGTTTATTTGTTGTTTTGTGTAAATGGATTTTGTGTTTTTGGGATTTTCGCATTCGGTTTCGAATAACACATATCGAAATTTCTAATGACAGCATTCGACAACGTGCATACATTCGAATGCAACCGTTCGTGTTTTTACTCGCAAGCAAAAAGGCATTCGAAATCATGTTTAACATAGAAAAAGTGAAGAAAAAGAAAATGCATGTTCAATATTTGACTTATTTATTTATAAGTGAATGAATGCACAAATGTAAGTATAAAAAAAATACAAATTAAAGAATTTCTAGTTGACTTTAAATATAACAAAACGCACTGACTTGGCAAATAATGTTTTGCCTAAGAGTTGTCGGAGAAAATAAAAAAAATCAACCAACTCTGGGAGCATCTAAATAACAAATTAACTGCTTCTGGTCAACCAATAAAAGAATCTAAAATGTGGCTCTAGTGCTCTATTCTCTAACTTTACACTAATTTTTTATTAAGTTGTATATTCGTTTCTTTTTTCTGCATATAGGTACGTGTGTATGTACGTACATACATATGTTTTTGCACACACACACATATACAAACATATGCTTTTGCTTACAATTTATTCAGTGTTGTGAAATGAATTTATATATAAATATATTTGCCTTTTTCCAACACTGAAACAAAAACTCGATTCGCTTGGTAACGAGTGACATCATCGGGAAATTTCTTGCCATCGAAATTAATTTCTATTCGAATGCAATTCCGATCACGAGTGCAGGAATTAGGCCCCAGATCTAATGAATTGTTATTGTGTTTTGAAAAATTCATTAAACTATATATTACCAGGGTTGTATTCTCCGAAAAGTCGTAGTATTGTGCAGGATGGTGATTACTAGGCTTTAAGAAGCTTGGCGTGTAATGCAGGTAACGTAAATGCGAAAAAAATGCGCTGAGGCCAAAACGTCGAGTATGGATTTCAGCTTTAGCTAATTAACCGATTTTTTTTAGATAATTTTTATGTTATTTTTTTTATCAATTGGTTAGGTCATTCAATTCAGCTCTATAAATATCTATTAAAGAAAACTTTGCTGTCAACTTAATTGACACCTTGAAATACTTGATATTATTTAAAGAAATAACTTTTATATGTTGTTAACATTTCACTCCAAATTAGCAAGCTCTTGCTGCTTTTGAAAAATTTACGCTTGAGATTGTTGCAATTTTTTTAATTTGTTTAAAATTTTTTGTCTCAACTTTTCTTTTTCTTTCTTAAAAATACATCGGTGTTATTTAAAATAAATACAATAATTCCTAAATTAATGATTTTTTGATTTTTTCCTATTAAAGATCATTAATAATTATGTCTCTATAGTTTAAGTTTACTTTTCTTTTTTTTTGTTTAAAGGCGCCACTTCTTTTATTTTTTTTATTTTTTATTTTCTTATAAAACATTAATGTTCCACTTTGTATTTGTTCAATTTCACGGTGTGAATTGGATTTGATTGTTACATATTTTTTCTCTTTTAATTTTTAATTAGAATTCTCAAACATTTAAAATTTTTTGTTAACTCATCATCGTTTACAACACTCGATTTGCTACTCATGTGGCTTTAATTTTTATTTTTACAATTTTTTTCGTTTCGTTAGTTCGTTTTCTATGCCCTAATATACAATGAAATTTACTTTTAATCATTAAATAATTAATACCGTTTCAAATATAAAGATTCCACTGCTACAATAGTATTTTCTTTGTTAGGTTATTGATCTCGATTTGAGTGCGAAGAAAATGTTGAAATCGAACAACAAAGTCATTTTATAACTTTCACAGATCTAAATATATTTATTCAGGGTATTAGAAATCATGGTATATCCATTTAGACGAACTGTAATAAAAGTGATTAAATTAAAATCTTTAAGCTAAGAAGTCTGCATATGCGATTATTGCCGTATACATCCAACAAAAAATTTTATTTATTAGTGTGCAACGTATAGGAACGTCATCGGCTAAAAAGATTTTTGCATACCACCGTAGGCCACACAATAATATGACTACAAATGCTGCTATCATCATGTGATCAGCTTTTTAATTATATTGACAAGCACAGCAATATCCTAAGCAGCTGATATTAAATTGTGAATAAGCATATCGTTTATTTTTTTTTAATTGAGTTTTTTGATCAGAAATAATTTCTTAATCAGGCTTAAATTCAGTAATTTCAATTCTTATTGAATGCAATATTTTTATTAATTAATGTGAGTTTCTAATGAAGAGAAGAAAAATTAAACTAAACTTTTTATTAGCTGGGGGAAGTACCAATATTTTTCTATGAATATATGTAAGTACATGTAAGTATTATAGTAGTGGCTATTATGTCACATTATGTACCGACGGCACATCGAATAAGTAAAAATAATTAATAAGATAAGCAAGAATAGTTAAACATACTTAGGTAGAGTACAGTGATGGGAAAGTTGGTACGATCGTACTTTTTTTGATACTATTTGACATGAAAAAGTACCGTAGTACTCCCGCAACACGTTTGATACTCTCACGGCCAGCTTAGAAATATAGTCGGGAGATGCGCGTATGCATATATTTTTGCGAAGAATTAAATTTCTTTTTCAACAACTGGCACGAAACTTTATTAGTAAAGACATTTTAGAAAAGTGGTTGGGTACACTTTCAATTAAATATAAATGAAAATTATATTTGATTCAATGATATTTTCTGTGGCACAGAAGTTGATCTCTATGTAAACAGAAATCATGTTGAAACAACTGTTTCAGTTTAAAGAAAATTGTAAAAAGTTTATATTACATTCTGTCAAGTTCTTAGAGCAAAAGTGGACTTTGACAGTTTAGTTTAGTAAGTATCCCTCTGAAAATGTTTTATTTGGTAATTATACTACTTTTAATTAAAGTGTTTCCCAGCGAAAAGCAAAATTTTTAAAATATTAACAACCAATATAGAGCATACTATGGAAGAACTGAAGCCATTGACAACAGAAAATATATGTATGCAGTTTCTGGACTTTCGTGGCTATAACTAAAAACGCATTGGACGAATACATGTTTCCTGGTAAATCGAGAGTAGTTTACGGAATTTTGTCCATGCCTCACTCCTCTGTAAATATCGAAAGGATTTTCTCTTACCACAATATCATGAAAACAAAACAAAGGAATAGGCTTTATGTTCCAACAGTATAGTCTTATCCAGGCCAAAGATTTATTGAAGTCTAAAAACTGTTTTTGTTATAACTTTAATAGTTATTTATACCCACCCAGACAGAAAAAGATAATCAGCACGTTGTTGTTACGATGGTCTGCGGGTACAACTAACATCAGTATAACATCTGTTTACCAATATTTTAAGGAACTCATAACATTAAAATGGTAACGCCGAATGACCGTCCTCCAACTCTTGTTTTTAATGTTGGTGCAATACTCTAAATACAAATTTATAAGGTCGCCACAATGGAAATTTTCAAACTTAAGTCAACTTTTTGTATTTACGGTGTTGTAGTGGTATAGGATTTGCGCAAAATCACAATTTCTGTCTAGTTATCTACATATGTATATATATATATATTTTTTTTCATTTTCTTATTTATTTGTAATAAATTTTATATAATTTTTTGTTAATAAAATTTAAATAAAAAAATAGTTTTTGGCACTCTCGGGATCAAAACAGTACTCCAAAAAATTTTGTTTGGTACCGAAATGCAAATCTCATTTCCCATCACTGGTAGAGTAATATAACTTCGTGCTAAACTAAATAGAAAATGAATAAATTCAGTGAAGTGCGACTTTGACCCGCGCACGAAGGGTTCCGTACCGACACTAGATATGTAATTCAATACGAACTTTAGCCTACACGCAAAGAAAAAATATGGTTGAGGTAACCATAATCAAACAGCAACATACTATGATTGAATTATATGATTGCAGTCAAATCATATTATTGTTAATAGAAAAAAAAACTTTAACAATATTATTATCTCAGTAAATTATAATATTATCTGAGTTAATTATAATATTATCGGAGTTAATTATAATATGATCTGAGTTAATTATATTATAATATTAGTATTGTAAATATGGCAACACTATTGTTAGATGTGACTAAAATATAATTGAGACTCACTATACCATGTTCTAATATTATATTAATATTGTTAAATACGACCACAGTATTATTATAATTATAATAATACTATTTTATTTTTTAATCATATATTTATTGTAGAAACAGCTGTGCGTTAAATTCGAAATAAAAATAAATTAATATTGAAATAAAATGTGTATATAGAAATGTATACTTACACGACATACAGCCATGTCTGTATAAAAAGATACACAAATGTTTATATATTTTTATTGATCTACCCTTATGTTTATACTTTATTTATTTATTCGTTTATTTAACACTACCGACAGCTTACAAATGAAATACTGAACTGACAGATGTTTCTGAAAAAGATTTTTTTTTTTAAACTTAACATAGTATGGTTTTGGAAAACATTATATTGTTATTTACATCATATTATTTTTAAATAATAATACAAATTATGTTGTAGTCATAAATTTTTAACAAAATCATATTGTTAAACTCTAACCATATCACACTTTTATATAGATGTGATAATGTAATTATTAAATTCAAACATTACTCTGTTTATCGTAACGAAATAAATGTTTAAAATAACAATAACTAGTTTTCAACGCCCACACATTTGTTTCAGAGAACATAATATTGTTTTAGTTAATTTTAATTATTATTCGAACTCCATTTGTTTCTATATTTATGATTTTTAACAGGCTAAAGTTCGTATCGCTTTTTAAGCCAAATTACATGTGATAATTATTAATGAACAAATAACACCAAAGTTAGTTGTAAATATTCTGACAACACATAGTTGAACGGAACAGCCAGCCGTTTGCGAAGGCCACTAAACCTTCATCATCAGCGTTCTTTTGTGTTTGGTCCACTGTGTGTGGTGTCAGTTGATGTAGATTTCTGCTTTATATACTTAGCATTATTGCAAATGGAATATGTGAATTGTTTTGACTCATCGTATTTCAATTTGCTGAAAGCTTTTTTGTATTGTAAGCTCAATTTTACCATCTCTATATTTACAACAGTCTTACCATTGTCGTCTTGTTCTTTTACTAATTATACACATGTTAGTTAATTTGCTTATTTTTTGTTCTACTTAAGACAAACTTTTTTGGTTTGTTACAATTAAGTATATTTTTACTTAATTTTTGCCACAGGCCCATGGCTATTAATTTTAGTTAATTTTAATTATTATTCGAACTCCATTTGTTTCTATATTTATGATTTTTAACAGGCTAAAGTTCGTATCGCTTTTTATATAATATTGTTTTCTCAACCATTCTACAACCATATCTTTTCTTTGCGTGTATATAATAAATAGTTTTGTCTGTCTTTCGTTTTTGGATTTTTTTTTCGGTTTTAAGCGTTTTTTAATTTTGACGTTTTTTTCTTTTTTTTAACACTTTTTCCCCCGTTTTTTAGATTTTTTCGGTTTTTGGCGTCTTTTAATTTTGGGGATTTTTTTAATTTTAGCGATTTTTTTAATTTTAGCGATTTTTTTCATATAGGCGATTTTTTGGTTTTGGCTCTTTTTTCGCGTTTTGGCGATTTTTTGCTCATTTTGGCGATTTTTTTCTCATTTTGGCGATTTTTTCATTTTGGCGCCTCTTTCAAGTTTTGGCATTTTTTTTTTTTGGTTTTTGACGTTTTTTAATATTGGCGATTTTTTCGCAATTTTAGCGGTTTTTTCATTTGGGCGATTTTTTTTAGTTTTGGCCCCTTTTTTGCGTTTTGGCGATTTTTTTCGGTTTTTGGCTTTTTTATTTTGGCGATTTTTTTATTTTTTTGGTTTTGCCGATTTATTTCAGTGTTAGAATTTTTTTAATTTTGTGCTTTTTTCGTTTAAGCGATTTTTTTTGGTTTTTGACGATTTTTTTTTTTTTTTTTGGTTTGGCGATTTTATAATTTAAGGATTTTTTTAGTTTTACCGTTTTTGATAATTTCAAGAGTTTTGCTCTTAAGGTTTCCAAGATACAGCAAGTTGTCAAAATTAAAAAGTCAAAATTGCATTAACTGATGGACCACCCTTTAATTAAACTTTTTTAAAATTAGTGTTAATTGTTGTAGTCTGTATAAAAATACACTAATTTTACAAATTTCAAGTGTCAATATACCTATGTACATTAGAGCGACTCACTCAACTTGTATGGAAGAGAAAAAAGTGATTTTGTTACCCCTCTGAAAATAAAGCTTGATATGTTTTATGATGATTCCCAAAATATTTTGGTTCTAGCGTTGACCATTCGTGAGTTGGACCATTTTTAAAAAAAGGTCTTTTTTTCAGCTTTTCGAATTTTTTTGTACTTTGCTCCAAGACGACATAAATAAAATTTAGTATCATCAAAAAGAGTTTTTGAAGCAGCAGGTATATAAAACTTGACCATTTGAAACCTACTAATTAAGATATTTAACTAAATACTTATTTTCGTTTCGCATTTTCATACAAATTCTAAGTATTTGGAAACAATGTTTTGCTTTTCAAATTGAATCTGTTTTAAAATAATGTTATTTTATTATATTTTTGTAATTATTCGCATAAAACGAGAAAATCGCGATATATTTTATCTTTTTTTAATATAAGCAATATGGGTATCAAATTTTTTCATTTTTCAATTATAATAATCTGGTGATAAGCAAAAGACCTGTTTTCAAATGTTCAAGTTTTATATACCATTGGATGCTGCTTCAAAAACTATTTTTGATGATACCAAATTTTAATCATGTCGTCTTGGAGCAAAGTACAAAAAAATTTGAAAAACTGAAAAAAATATCTTTTTTAAAAATGGTACAGCTCCTCATGGATGGTCAACGCTAGAACCAAAATATTTTGGAAATCATCATAAAACATATCAAACTTTATTTTCAGAGGGGTAACAAAATCACTTTTTTTTGAGTCGCTCTAATGTACATACAATTGTATGTATATTACATGGGATTTTAACATTTTTCGTTGCTTGTTTTAGAACACCCTTTAATTTGTAATTCTCATGTATTTGTTGCTGTAGCGGCAAAGGTTCTACATGGTTTGCAGATTCTACATACTCTGTCTCTACGGTTCTTGAGAAAATAGCGTGTGACGGACAAACGGACAGCGTAGCGAAAACAATAGGGTTAATTTTCACCTTTGGTGTACGGAACCCAAAAAATTTAAAAACAGAAAATGATTAGTGATACTTGCAAATGTATTTACCAAAGGTAAATCAATAATTGTATACAAAATATAATCATTTCTCATATTCCATTTCATTGAAAATTTACGTTAAATAGCTGATGTTAATAACAATTTCTACCCCAGTAGATAGACATGGGTGCTGATGAAACCACGCAGGCTGCACAGAAAAATATCGGTATTTCCCCCAGGTAATAAAAACTCTAGTTTAATTTTTCTTCTCTTCTTTAGAAACTCACATTAATTAATAAAAATATTTCATTTAATAAGAATTGAAATGACTGAACTTAAGCCCGAATAAGAAATTATTTCTGATTAAAATTCGTTACAGTTCAATTAAATCTACGATTTTGTACAAAAAATTAAGTTCGCAAATTATGTCGCTTAAGCTTTTTTTGGCGGTTATGATACGTTTATATACGTATTCCCACGTCAATCTCACATCATTTCAACATTAAATTCATCAATTGGAATAACATGCACAAACACTCAACTAAAATTAAGTTTATGAAATACTTTTTATAAATGTGAATAAAAACAAAACTTTAAACTTAACAGCAACATCTTTAAAAAAAAGGCCTAACCATATTTCGTAAAAGACAGCAAATTAAATTTGTTTGAAAAATTACCAATTCACACTTTCGACAGAATACAATGAAGTAGAAAAAAAAAGAAAAATACCGACAGATGAACTGACATTTGAACAAAAATTAATGTTTTATTTGTATTTAAATGTTTTACTCTTACCAAAAAAAAAAAAGAAAGAAAAACATCATTAACATCATGTTTAACTTAAAACACAACAACTGATATTGCTGACGATCTTATTGCTGCTACTCCTGCTACTTTTTGCTTTGGTGAATTTAATAATTGAAAAGCAGAAATACTGATGATGATCATCATCATTATCGTCTTAAAGATGAAATAACATAATTTAGTTATGTAGTTCTTTTTGGCTATACGCCGGCATCATCAATGACTGATGATCTTTAAAGTACATGAAATTTAGAAAGGGGCCAAATCATGTATTTTATAGGGCCACCTTCGATGTGGAAATTTTGTGATCAAAGTTAAATGAAATACAAGTGATAAATCATTAATCATAATTGAAGTTTTATTTTTTCTTGATGCATGTGATGTAAAACTTGTATGTTTTTATTTCACTGCCGCTTTATGTAATGAATGTGCAATTAGCTCAGATTTTTGAGCAATATATATTGTATATATTATGTATTTGAGTGAGTGACTGACGAACTAAATGATTCATCATGGCACAGCCTACACGAATGAAACTAGAATTTTTAATCTCGATGTGCTACTTCCTCTCAGATTGTGTGAAAGTTCTGAGAGGAAGTAGCACATCTTGAAAGTTCTTATAAGTGGTCTTGTGCAGGGGTCTAGTTCGTAACTAGCCAACAAACTTGGCATTACCAGCGAAAACTTTTTGATACTGGCTAGTAGGCAGTAGGAAGGTTGCTGGTTCGAATACTGCAGCCAAGTCAAAACAGCTTCGCAGTGTGTTGTGTCTTTTTAACTATAATTTTAATTATATCACTGATGATTAAATTAAAATTTAATTCATAATGGCATTAATTTAGTGTGCATCTAAAAATTAATTAAAGTTGTTGTGGCTGCACGGCTAAGCTCGTTGAATACGACGCTATGAGTTTGAGTTCAAATCTTGGGCGTGGAATAATACATAAATATTCTCCTGATGTCTGTTCCAATGCACACAATCTCACATAAGTTAAATAATTAATAAAATAAAATGACTACAATAAACTAAATTCGTGTTGATTCAACTCGAAATAACTTTAATTCAACATGGTCTTTCGTACTATTTCACTATCAAATTATTCTCGTTGTTTCAACTAGAGATGGGCGCGTGTCGTTTTTATTCGTGACACAAACACGAAAAATAAATCTGATTTCCTTCGTTGTTGAGTCGTTTCGTGTTGAGTAAAAGTGACACGAAAAACTCAAAACGATTGTGGGTGTAAAAAATTTATGCACTAATTTCCGCTTAAAATAAATTTATATTATGTATCGTCAACCATGGAACACTACCGAATTTGTTGATAGTGTATAGAGGTTTTAAGATTAAAGTTCTGAAATTAAGAAAAAATATTTTTTTTAATACAAAAAAATATTTTTTGCTATTTAATTTGATTTCGTGCTCGTTGTGCAGTATCGTGTTGAGACAATTTGTTGCGTGCGATTTTCTTATATGGTGGACATCTTAGTATTCGTGTTCGGGTCGTGTCGTGTTGGAAAAATTCGATATCGCCCGTCTCTAATTTGAACTAGAAATAACTTCGATTCAACATGAGTTTTCATTTTTATTTAAAAATAATAGAGTGTTAAGGGCGATTTTATTCTGATAGAATAGAAAAGAAATAGAAAGAAACACATTTTCAATTACGTTATTTCTAGAATGGGTAACATTTTTTTATATACTATTGTTATCTATTTACAAGAATTTATATGAAACGCTCAAATAGCCACGAGAGAGCTTTAAAGTGCATGACGGGGTGACCTCTGCTAATTTTTAAACTTTTATTGTATTATTCTTTTTTATTGTGAAAGATGAGATATCAGACGATGATTATCAAATCAAACATCGTAGAGAAATATAATCCAATAATAAGAAATTTGCTCTTCAAGCCATGACGGGTGCAAATCTATGAATCTTAATGCTTCGAAATGCACAACAAATTTATATTTTTAAATAAAGCTTAAAAGCTTACGTATAAAAAAATTATATTATTATCAAATATAGATATTTTACTTTGAGTTGGCATCACAAAAAGTATCAAAAAATTATTTGAAAATTGATGTTAAAAGTTGTCTAGAATAGAAACGCCCTTAAGTCAAGTTATTTTCAAAGAAATTGTTTCCTTTTGAAAATCATATTGAATCAACATGAAACACATGTTAAGTAAAATTATTGCTGGAAAATGTTTTATCACTGTTTGAGGTTCAAGTTTCATCCGTTTTCGAATGTAGGAATGTATTAAAATGTTTTCTACACGAGTACAGATTTCGAAATATCTTTTAGACTGTCTGGTGCTTTTTATCAAGATTGAAATGATTATTTAAAAAATTAACCAATCATTTAGCAATATTTCCAAAAAGGTATTTATATTCTATTTATCAAACCACATAATATCAATGTTTAATATTGTTTGGCTGATTGTCTAATACGCGAATGGCTAAACACTGAAAACACATTTAATATAACCATTTATTAAATATAAATTCATATACATACATATATATCACTATAATGCCCCATAACAAAAAGAACACTTCAATTAAAACTTTAATAAAATTATAGGAGCAGTAACTGAATCATAACTAACGTTCGACGGTTAAAAATAATTTATTTTTTATGGTTTCGGTTTGTTATTAAGACCAACAATCAATCGTACAACAAACAGCAGCTGCCCGTATTCACACGTCATTTTATTTCGATTAGTCAAGTGGCATTTTACACACAGATAGAGATACACTTGCTCACACACACACACACACACACACTTGCAAAGCAACAGACAAACCGAAAGTCATTCAAACAATTATTATTGAAAACTCATTCAATTGTAATTTTTATAAAGTTATTGACTGAAATTATCAACTTAAATACAATGTGTACAATTTCCTTCGTTCGCATTTCGTTTTCTATATAATTTTCAGTTGGCAGAGAGCAAAAAAATAATAATAAAAACATTTGAAATATTCATTGCAATTGCTTGTGCATTCATACAAGGGATTACTACGAGTACAATAAGTTAAAAGAGAAAAACTTGTAAGCAGGGAATTTTGAATGTTAAAGCAATTGTTTAACAAACGAAAAGAATTTGTGAAAATTAACAACAGGTGACAGGGAGAGACAACCTTTGCGATCAAAAAAAAAAAAAAAAATTATATAAAATGAACACATTTGCCATCTGGATGTTGACATTAATAGTAATAATTCGAAAATAAAAAGTTAGGCGATACGAACTTTAACCTGATCAAATCAAAAATATAGACATAAATGAAGTTCGAACAATAATAATTAAAATTATCTAAAATTAATAGACATAGGCCTGTGGCAAAAATTAAATAAATATACTAAATAGTAACAAACCAAAAATAAGCAAATTCACTAACATGTGCATAATTAGTAAACAACAAACGACAATGGCAAGACTGTTGTGTATTTAGAGATGGTAAAATAGAGCTTTCATTACAAAAAAAAAATCTTTCAGCAAATTGAAATACGATGAATCCAAACAATTCACATACTCCATTGCATAAAAGTTGCATATATAAAGCAGAAATTTACATTAACTGACACCACACACAGTGGACCACACACAAAATAACCCTGATGATGAAGGTTTAGTGGCCTTCGAAAACAGCTAGTTGTTCCGTTCAACTACGTGTTTGTCAGAATATTTATAATTAGCTTTGGTTTTATTTGTTCATTAATAATTATCACATGTAATTTGGCTTGCAAAGCGATTTGAACTTTGGCCTGTTCAAATCACAAATATAAGTTGATAGAAAAAATCTTCTTAACATGCCGACCACACGAGCAATAATCTTGGCAATTATTGCCATGGCAACTGTCAAATTCGATTGCCGACACATGATATTAGCGGGTGGACCGTATGAATATGTATTAGTGTCCTGCACAAGATATCTTATAAGAACTTTCAAGACATGAGGGATTTTTTAAATGCTTTACTACAGCGAAATCTTATAAAACAAACGTTAACAACACTGTTTGCAAGAAATTTGTTTCAGTTGTAGTGTACCTCACTTACTGTAATACACTGTATCATAATATAATTGCATTGCAACACAGTTCATCGTAATAATTAACAAAACGCTTACTGTATTAAATTTAAATGACACACTTTTGTTTTCATTACAAAATTATTCTATTATAGATGGTCAGCAAAAGTAAAGACATAAAGAAACACAAAAATAATAAAATGTAAAATAGTATATAGGTAGAGTAAAACATTGAATAAATCAGATTTTAATGAATGAACATAAACCGGCAATAACTTGCCTTGTTTAATTATTGAATTCTCACTTTTTCTGGCAGTTCCTTTGAACGCCTAGTTATAAGCTGGACCCCCTGTACAGCTGGATAAACATAATAATTGGGCTATAGAACTTCTCAACATACTACATACTAGTTACACATCCATATTAACACACAACCTTTACACAGTATTGTAGGTATAAGAGTAAAGAAGAAACACTTCGTGACGGAAGAATTTGTGATACTTGCTTCTTTCCACGCATGAGCGCGTGTACAAACGTCATGCATGTATGTGTGCATGATCTTTTATTTTTCTACGCACATACAAAGGCACACACATGCATTAACATTAGTTGTATGCGGTTAATCACATAATAGCTTACCATCTACATAGTACACACACACACACTCAAACGTACAATATGAAAAATAATAAGCATACACTAATCAACAGTACATCTTTTGAAGTACGCTGTCTTGGCGACATCGCTTGTTAACACTGATACACACGTACACCAATACATCATTCGTGCTTCGCTTATAGTACGACAGCATTTATTATTGGTTTAGTATGATACATGCGACGTGAATACATTTAAAAATCATGACGTATTTACATTTAAAGACTGTTTACGCAGGTCTCTAATATATATGAATATATATTCAGCAACAAATGTTAAAATTTATTGCTGAGCAATAATCTCTTACCACATCCTGTCATATACAAATTACATTAATTTTTTTTTTAAAGTAAATGTTGAAAACAAAAATTTTAGCTAAATAAAACCAATAAAAGTTCAATTTTAAATTAGAAAAGGATAAAATTATTGATAATTGAAGTATTTATGTGAATAAAAAGCAAATATTTGAATATACGTGTTCACCACCTCTATATACATTGTTGAACACAAGCAATTTGACGTCATCATTCTGCTGGCATTATTGCTTGTGTTAAGACACATCAAATTGCTCGTGTCGTCGTAGTGTAAATTACACTTAAATTGTTAACAGTGGCAAGCATAAATCTGCACACACTCTATCTACTTTTTAAACTAAAGGCCTGTCCCACGATGTCTCCAGAAATCGTTCGATCGAAAAGTTGTATTGCAAACAACAATACTCGTAACATTAGAAAATTTGTTGTTGTTTTCACTATAAGTATCTGATCGAACGATTTCTGGTGACATCGTGGCACAGGCTGTCAATCTAAACATTATTTTATTGTGCTATTAGTTGGCCTTTTCTGCTGCACAACAAATCCAAAAAGCAACAACTAGCTTGTTTGTCAGTTTGAGCTGCCTCATAAATTCATCAAAACGAACAAAATTGCCCAAGTTTAATTGTGTGTAGCTGAATGTAAAGAATAAGACAAGAAACCAAACAACAACAGCAACAAAAATAAAACAATACAAATAAAAAGTAAGTTTACAATTATTAAATTGCTCTGCTACTGTTTGCTGCAGTTGTTTATATACTTAACTCATGTCTTTTGTTTGTTGCTGTTGCTGTTGCTGCCCTTGGTGGTGCACTTGCAACAAAATGCATAATTGCCACTTATAAAAATGCAATGCAATGCAATACACATCACCGCCACCACCACCACCACAACAGCACAACAAAACAACAGCACAACAATTTTGCAATAAAAATACTCCAAGTTCCAACAAACTCCGAATTAACTGTTGTAGAACTCGAGCACGAGAGTCGGCATAATTGTGGGGTTTAAGTATCAATTCCACAGAACTTACAAAGCGAATTACAATTTTCTATATGACTATTGAATTGTTTTGAGGTTTTTGTTCTTGTTGCTCTTGTTGTTGTTGGTGTTGTTGTTATTGTTTTTTTTAGTGGTTATTGTTGTCTGACACATTCTTGGCTTGAAATCGTCTTTCAATATAAATGTGGCAGTGGCATGTGAGCTGTGAGCTGTGAGCTTGTCTGCCCGTTTGAAACACAGTTGCATATTACAATTTTGAATTGTTCTTGTGGTTACAATTGTATGAACTTGTTGCACTTGCCGTTTCTTGTTCGTATCATTTATTTTTGGATTGTTATGACAATTGTGTAATTTATCATTTTGCACCTTTTTGGTATTGCGCTCCAGTTTAATGTTTGTTGCTGCTGTAATTATTATTTTTGTTGTTATTGTGCGTGCGTGTATTTGTTGTTAGTGTTGTTTGAATGGTCTTTTTTATATGCTTCAATCATGCTTTGTAAAGAACAACTCATTTCGAATGGAAGAATTAGATAGCTTCAATGGCCAAACACAAATTATTCGAAACGTTAGAGTGTTAATTATGATTATCTTAAATAAAATACATAAGAAATGTATATGCCTACATACAGGCTGGGCCAAAAGAAACTAAGGGGTGTAAAAGTTTAATAACTTTTTTGTTTATTAATTTTTTTTTATTTTTTCTTTCAGATTATATAATATACAAAATGGAAATTTTTTACACTAAGTATAAAAAATTATGTCTCTTAAATGACCACCGTTTTCAGCTTCGCACTGATTTGCTCTTTCTAGAGCATTTTCCATAACATCTTTCAAAACTTGTGGCTGTAGCGTTCGAATTTCTGCAACAATATTTGCCTTGAGTTCAAGGATTTTCTCTGGCTTGTTCACATACACTCGCTCCTTCAAAAAACCCTAAAGAAAATAGTCGGGTGCTGTCAAATCTGGCGATCGCGCTGGCCAAATAATTTCCGAATTTCGAGAAATTATTCGCTCTCCAAAAATTTGACTTAAAAGTGCCATTGTGTCTCGGGCAGTATGGGCAGTGGCTCCGTCCTGCTGAAACCACATACCAGGTCTGTTTTCAAGAGCAGGACGTAAAAAATTTTCTATCATAAACCGATACCGCTCTCCATTTACGGTTACAGCACTTCCATCTTCATTCTCGAAGAAGTAGGGCCCAATGACATTTTCAGATGTGATCCCACACCATACTGTACACCTGATGGGGTGCAATTGGCGTTGATGAATGGCTCTTGGATTTTGAGAACCCCAGAACCTACAGTTCTGCTTATTAACAAAGCCATTCAAATGAAAATGAGCTTCATCACTCATAATCAAATTTTCAATAAAGTTGATTTCATAAAATTCTATTGTTCTGGTTCTCTGTTCTCTTCTGTTCCTCTCCATTATAAATTCTCCAAGTGTTGTCTATATAATCTGAAAAAAAAAATAAAAAAAAATTAATAAACAAAAAATTTATTAAACTTTTACACCCGTTGGTTTCTTTTGGCCCACCCTGTATTTATAAAACATGTTTTAGGTAAACTTGAAAACGCGATTGCGCTGTATTATGTATCATAGTCAAAGTAATTTAAAAAAAAACAATTCGATTTAAAATAAGCGCTTTATTTGAAAAAAAATACATTCAACAATTGCAAAATTAAAACAAACAAAAAACATGACATGACAGCAAAGAGTAAACGAAAATGGTAAGACTGTTGTAAATTGTTAAGAGAGTAAAATCGAGCTTCCATTACAAAAAAAGCTTTTAGTAAATTGTAATATGATGAAACCAAACAATTCACATATTCCATTTGCTTTAAGAAATTAATAAATAAAGATGAAATTTGCATCCACTGACACCACACACAGTGAACCAAGTATACAGAACGCTGACGATGAAGGTGTGGCGACCTTCGAAAACAACATGTTGTTCCGTTCTGCTAGTTATTGCCAGAATATTTACAATTAACTTTGGTGTTATTTGTTTCCTAAAAATTATCACACAAAATTTAACTTACAGACCGATACAAAATTTAGCCCAATCAAATCATAAATATATAAAAAAAGACAAATTATTTTCATCCAATATACATGTGCCATCACTGTATAAAAAAAAAATTATTTTTGATTAAAGATTTTTTTATACACCCAGTGCTAGTACCTCCCAGTTGACCAAAACTTTTATTATTAGTAGTGATTTCGAAAATATCTTGAACATTTATCGTGTAAAACTATCGAGAGTGACGTGACACTCAAAAATTAATTGAAAAAAGTTCACCTGCCGCTCAGTTTCGTAAAAAAAAAAACATTCGGTATCGAAGATTCGCTATTTAATAATAATAATAATTTAAAACTAATTGACCACTTTTATAAAAATGTTAAAAGTTATAAAGCGTTGTGTACAAAATTTATGGAAAAATTAAAAAAAATTGTAATGTAGGCTACCTAAAAGAAGACATTCATTCCAAACACTACAAGTTTTTGCAACCATAAGCAAAGCTTGGACATTTTTCTTCCAAATTAATTCCTCAAAAGTGCAGAAAATCGCAGTTGTGGTTAAAGTTATGAAGAAAATACAAAAAAAAAAATAAAAATGCCGGTAAACACGATTTTTTGCAAAAATTATACTTCTGCGACTTCTAAACCTCTTTCGAAAAATCTGAAAAAAAAATCTAAAAAAATACCTTGACCCTATAAGGTTTCAAATTACGCTTGAGCCCCACAAAACAATTTTTTGCGACAGCCTAGTGCACAAGTATACTTACGAGTATTTATTTAGGTATTTTTCACAAATAAGCGCAGCTGTATAACTACATAAATGAATATTATACTAATATATTCAATTAGTACAGCTACCAGCAACAATAAAAAAATAAATATTAATTTGCTTTTAAAAATAAAGTTGTACTAATTTTTTTCTAATTACCTGCATCTGCTTACAACATATAATTAGTTTTCCGGGAAGACAGAGGTCTTACACAAAGGAATGCTACACAGAGAAAACAGTGCCTAATAATTACCTCATAAAATAGAAGAAAATTAATAAGACATCTCTATGGTTTTTTTTTCAATAAGGAAATCTTATTAATTTCATAGAGAAAACCTTTTTGAAAAAATCAAGAAGAAATCTTGTAGTTTTTATGAGGTTATCTTATTGATTTTTTTAATAAGGTTTTCTTCTTGATTTTATGAGGCGACCTCATAAAATTCTTTATTCTTTGTGCTTTGCTTATATATTTTCATTTAAATTCTATATCATATACTTTGAAAGGAGACAAGTATTGAACCAGCAAACTTCTGACTGATAGGCAAACACTCTAACCAATATGCTAACAAGCAGTCTGAATAACCATTGAAATAATTTTGCAAACATGCTTATACAAAAACGAAAAAGATCATGAAAAAAATTGTCTGTGTCTATTTATAGATATGAAATAACAAGACACCTTATAAAATCAAGAAGATTTTCTTATTAAAAAAATCAATAAGATGCTTTACACATAATCATATAGGAACCTAATAAAATCAAGAAGAAAACCTTTTTAAAAAAATCAATAAGGCAACCTAATAAAATCAATAATAAATCCATATAGTTTACAATTTATAAGAAAACCTAATAGAATCAAGAAGTTTTTCTCTATGGATTGTTTATTTGGTGCCAAAAATAACGGAAATTGAGTAAAAAAGTTGGGAATAATAAGATTTCTTCTTGATTTTATGTGGTTTTCTTCTTGATAAAATTAATAAGGTTTACCACATAAAAACAATAAGGAATCTCTATGAAAAAATCTTCGCTTCTTTCTGCTGGGATACCCCTTAGCCTAAAAACGTTTCATAGAGAAAATCTTATTGATTCTATGAGGCAGTTTTTTCTTGTACAAAATTCCCATTTATCAACATTTTCGTCTGAAAATTCGCGCATAGGTGGA
Organism: Tachina grossa; assembly: GCA_949987645.1. NCBI lineage: Eukaryota > Metazoa > Arthropoda > Insecta > Diptera > Tachinidae > Tachina > Tachina grossa. The sequence continues at coordinate 38,076,265 of OX465275.1, forward strand.
AAATTATGCAATTAATACACAGAAAGTAAAACCACATAGAATTTTTTTTGAGTTCCCGGCAATTCCCAAAAAGTTTTCATAAAATCCCAAAAATGGGATTTTTTGCTATTTCTGCTGTATTTTTCTTATCTTTCTTTGGGTGCAGATAATATTTTGGGAAATATTTAAAAACATATAATGTCTTAAGGTAAAATCACACATTTTTTTGATTCCAGCCTTGGAATTTGAGGCATTGATTTGATATACATATATAACAAAAATAGGTAATTTTCGAAACGATATTGTACCCTTAATAACAAAAATTTTGAACAAAAGGTTATTTCGTAATGTATTTTATAGTATTATTTTGGAATAAATAAAAATATGGGGTAATTATTCTTGTAAAATTTTTAAATAAGAGCGAAATAATTAATAATTAAATTTCTGCAACAAACGGCAAAAATCTTTTTTTTTTTCAATATTTAATTTTAATTGCGTATAACTTTTGACTTAGCAGTGCTTTTAATATCAAATTTTTTTTCTAAATGTTAAACATTTTGTTCTTCCATTAGCAGAACAGTGGACGGAGGTTGGTAAAAAACCCAAAATTTAATTTTTTTTTTTTTTTTGAATATTTCCTAAACTGCAAGCGCAACTGCATAACTGTAGTAATTTCTTTTAGCTCTTATATAGAGAAATCCACTTGCAAGAAATCTTTTTTGAATTTTTCATTAACGCGAGGTTGCCCACTTTGGGGCCATGTGGCTCCGCCCCCCCCCCCCTTTAAAGATATATAATCCAAAATTGCAAACTTAAGCTCAATAACACTTTCTTTCATGCTGTATGAAATTTCATAATAATCGGACGGCTCGTTTAGAATCGGCAGAATTATTTCCACTTTTTTTTTCGAAATCCCCCACTGTGCGACGATAATAGTCTTTTAACTTTTAACTTTTCTTAGGCTGAGTTTACATCTGGCATTTCTTGTGTGTCATTTGCCCAAAAAAAAAACGTTAACAACTACTAATGAGAAACTGTTTGATTCAGACCTATTTTATTGATTTAAACAGTTTCCAATCATGTTCGATTCTATAAAATTGTCTATTAGTTATGTATGAAACTGTTTAACTTAATAAATACGTGTCGGAATCAAACTGACTTTCATTAGTAATTAGTAGTTACGCTTTTTTACGCTTGTGTGGCACATGTCACACAGATGGAAACCCGGCCTTAGACTGACTAAAAGCTAACTGCAATGTCATCCAGAACAAACCCAAAATTAATTCTTAAGTTGAGTACGTAAACGCATTTGATGAGAGCCAACAAATTTATTCTCAGCTACTTTGAAACTTATTTCAGTTTTATATTTACATTTTGCTGCTGTTATTTTAGATGGTACCTTAGCTGAGTGGTAGCGCGTTGAGTACACAACGTGTGATGATACATGTTCAAACCAAAGAAAATTTTTTTTAATTTACTGACTACCAGATGATTTAAAAAAAATCAACTTTAAGTTAGCTGAAAGTAATGCAGAGTGAGACAATTGACTACCACCTAAGACATTGCAATGTGAAAATAGTCAGTTGATTGCATTAAAAGTAATCCAAGTGTCAGTCAGTACTAGTTGCTAAATAGTTAGCTTAAAGTTAGTTTAAGGTTAACGTAATTTCCAACAGGTTAGTAATGTGGCTGTGTAGCTTGCTGTTGTCTATGTGTTAAATACATAGACGTTCTGATTTATTTATTGCAAAAAAAAACAAACATACTAGCCCAATTCACAGTCTTGTGCAAATGGTCTTGCATCGTAGCATGTGCATAATTGTATAGTATATTGATACTTACCACTTAACAATTCTTACTGGTGATAATCAATATACTATATCATTTTACACATGCTACAATGCAAGACCATTTCCACAACACTGTGAATTGCGCTACTGACTTTAATAGAATAACTTATAAGGTTTTGCAAGAAAAAAAGTCTATCGCAAATTAATGAAATATTTGTTAAATAGTTTTGCTCAAGTGCTAAGATTTATAAATATTGTGTGTCAATCTAAATGATAAAAAATAGTTGTTGTCTAGAATATTGAAACAAAATTGATTTTTCTACAATATAATATCAGACAGAAATGTAATAAATTTCAATTTCATGTACTAGTATATAAAATTTTAGCACCTGAGTGTGCGTGTGCATACCTACCATCTGTCTTCTTTCAATATCAATATTTATTGAAATGAAATAAATTCAATAAAATGTGATAAAAAGGATTTATGACGTCAATGACAGATAATACAGTTATTGAATACGTGTTCTACATTTGCAATATTCAATTTGTACAAAGATAAATAAATAAATATTGATTTCAAAGAACATGTTCATATGTCTCAAATGAAATATAGTTAAACATATGTAGAATTTGATTGTAGACAATATTCTAGATAAGCAAGCAGGGTATGTTAAGATGAGGCAAATTAAAAAAATAATGGGTCTGTTCGTATATGCATCACTGAGCTGCAAATGGGAATTTAAATGTTCTAAACTGAAGTTGATAACGCACAAATAAATATCAAATATGGTGTTGAAACATGATTACTTTTAAAACAGATTATCAGCGAACTTGTTTTGCATTTTAAATAAGAGTTTGCACGTATTGCCAAGTTAGCAGGTTATCTAAAAATTATATGACACGCTTACGATTACAAATTTATATAATTCATAGCATATTTCAGTGTTAGGTATTTTGTCAAACAAGAACTTGGTCAAAATTTATATCTCACTGCTTTTGATGGCCGAAATTTTTGATAGGAACTTGGCCTTTTTTCACATTGATGTTTTTGTGAGGATCTGACTACTTTTTGAAAAATTTTCTATGTTAACACTTTTTAAACTTAAGGTTTCTTGGGTGTTTTATTTCCATTCATGATCACTGTGACAGTTAACAATGGTATAGTTACATAAAATAATGGGTTAGAGCATGATGAGTGTTGGATTGTACAACTTAAAAATGAATTATTGTGCTATTACAACGGGTCGCCAGTGTGTACGCAATTTGTTAAAAGTCATTTGGAAAGAAACATGTAAAATACAGCGTCAATTCTAGTGGGAGTGATCCAGCCTATTTTCTCAATATATCTACATATTAAAGTCTGCTTAGCCGAAGTACATAAATCAAAAGGATATGCCCAATGTGTATGTAAAGTTTAAATAGGGTGGGTGGTGCTTTAATTTTTGGATTTTCCGACTGAGTAAATTAATTAAGACTATTTGTCTACAAAATACAGTATAATATTACTTAAAAATTGTATGGGCCTGGCCCCGCCGACTTTTATATCTGTTAGTGCTTATGATTCATATAAAATTTTGTATGAAAAAGCTATTGAGAATTACATGAGTAATAGACTAAAAACTGCTAAGCCGAAGTACATGACAGAAAAAGCTAAGATTTATGGGTGTGGTCACGTCCACTTTTCAAAACAGGAAATTTTTACTTTGGATAAGTGCAATGTGGATGAAAAGTTTCAATAAAATTTAACTTAATTTTGAGTTAACAGTGCTTGTTCCCAACCCCTGATTGAAACTTCTGGTTTCTTAGATTTTTCTAAGTGATCTCTGATCTAGATTAATTTGTGTGCCAAATTTCAGCACTCTACTGTGAATTGAAGTTTTAGCGGATAAAGCTTTTTGGTTTTAAGATTTTTCCATTGGTTTACTCATCTACACTTGCTTGTGTATAAAATTTCAGCTCTTTAGCGTGAATTTTACCTTATAATTTTATGAGCATTACCCATCCCACTATTTTAAACTCACAATATTGTTATGAGCCGCGCTTATAATTCATGCAAATTTTCTTCTAAAATACGCTAGACCGAAGTAGATTAAACACAAGGCTAAAATTTTATGGGAGTGATCACGCCCCCTTATTTAGGTGATAGTTTAAGGTATTGTATACGTGTAACGTATATGCAAGGTTTCACTAAAACGGCTTACGTTAAAAGCCTTATTTATATAACTTATTAAGGCTTTATAAAGGGGTTTTAAGAAAATTTTTCATAAAAAATTGTTTCGTAAATATAAATAAGGCTGTAAGTTTTCAGGTTCAAACAATAGTAGCGTGACCCCGCCCATTCTGGTAATTTTTTTTTTGTTTTTCAGATTTCTCTAGTTCGTTTCTCACCTAGACCTACTTGTGTATCAAATTTCAGCTCATAAAATCAACTTTTAATTTTTGATTTTTATGGGCTAATTTTTGTGGGCGCAGCCCCGCCCCTCTGACTAAAATTTTCGGGTTTTCAAGGTTTTCTTTTTGTTTTCTCCCCTATACCTATGCGTGTATCAAATTTCAGCTCCTTAGCACAACTTTTGATTTATAATTTTAATGGGCGTAACCCCGCCCACTTTTCCAAACTTGAGATTTTTTTCGGTCACTGTTAATTATTCCTGTCAAGTTTCGTTGCAAACCGATAATAATACATACAGAAATAGTATATCTAAATATGCTGAGCCGTAGTACACGAAAATGATGGGCGTGTCAACGCCCACTTTATTAAAGAAAAATTTTTAGGCTTGTCCTATCGCAGCATGTATGCCGAATTTCAATAAAATAGTTTCCATTAAGCGCCTTAGATTTGCTTTTTTAATTCTAACCTTTATGGGCGTAGCCCCGCCCTCCTGGCCAAAATTTTCGGGTTTTAAAACTTTTTTTAATTTATTGCCCACCTAGGCCTAGCTCTGTAGCAAATTTCAGCTCACTAGCACAGATTTTAATTTTTATGGGCGTATCCCCGCCCCCTTGTTTAAAATTTTTAGGTTTTCAGATTTTTCTGGTTCATTGCTCACCTAGATCTACTCTTGTACCAAATCTTAGCTCTCTAGCGATAGCGAAAGTGCTTCATCAATTTGATGAGTGTGTCAGTGGTCAGTGAGTATGTCTTAAAATATGCACTTTTTGCACCTCTATATCTCTGAAACATTTCATTGTAAAACTTTCAAACTTCGCATGTGAGGTTATATGAATTTATTCTAATTATGGTTTAAAGTCTATGATTTTACGATTGCGGGGAACACAGTTATGAGGGGGGTAAAAACAGCTCGAATGGCTTCCTGTAAATATACACACTGCGTGCATTGGCCGGAACTTGGCCTGGCGCACTACCGTGCGCCTAGATTTAAAACAAATAATTCAAAACGCCGTTAGGTGTGCGGCTTTACAATATGTTAAACCAGCTTTATAAAATTTGTGTCAACTTCAGCACAAATATTAAACAAATTCTTTCCAATTATGTGCAAAAATGAAAAAAAAAATTATTTTTAATATTTATTTTATTTAATTTGCCATAAAATTTTCAAAAACAACCTGAATGACCAGCAAGCACAGCTGCTGCTGTTTTATTGAATGGAAAACATGTTAAATTAATTTTCAAATGATTTATTTATTAATTTGTTTTTTCGTATTACGGCCTCTACTAAAAGCAAATTTCCGCTTGCTTTAATTTGAAAATATAAAAAATTGGCTTTTAAATACGAGAACAACAACAATCATCGTTATAATAATATTTACTAATAAAAAATTCTACAGATAAGTGCGATTTATGAACAAACAAACGAAAAAAAACTGCAAAAAAAAGGAAATATTTTTGGGGTAAAAATAAGCCTGAAAATGATATTTTACAACCCCCACCACTCCATGGTGCAAACGGAATATAATCATCCGTTTACTTTAACATTCGACTTGATAAACAAGCCGCCGCCAACCTACACGTGCTGTTCTGGCAACAAAGCGTAATTCTCAATAAATACGCATATCCAGAGTATTTAAATTGAAAGAAATATTATAAAAATCTTATGTTTTTAAGGGCTTGTATTATTGTTTATTATTGGCCGGTTTGTACTTTTTTAAGAAATTAAAAAATGCCACAAAATCTTATTAATATGTTTTTGAGCTTTTGTTTCGTTTTTGTCACGAATACCACAGCTTTAGATTAGCAGTATGCCAAATGGGATATTTTTAATCATATTTCAAATTTTCACTTAATTATTAGAACATTTTGGAGCAGCGGGAGGGATATGAATTTATTTTTTTAATCATTGCGCAATACTCGTAAGAGTTTAAACACAATATTGTTTAAGAGTTTGTTGATATTTTTTTTTATATTTACAGTGAATCCTCTTATAACGGACAACTCCCATAAGTGGACACTTCTAATATCCGGACAAATGTTGTTTAGATCCAACATGTTCATTATTTTTTCCAAATAACATGCATGAACATGACTTGGTAGTAAAAAACTATTAAGGACAGAAATGTAGCCATTACAGAGCCATGAACACCGGTATATAAAATCTTATGATCGGACTAAAAATGGCGCCAAAGCAAACAAAATACAAAAAGGGCGGTATTTGTGGGCGTGGCAAAAAATAAAAAATATAATTTTGAAATTTTTTTTACATTATCTTTAATCCTTGGGGGTGACTGGCCGAACTTTTTTTGTATTGAAGGCGAACCACTCTACAGCATAGGTTCGATAGTACTACCACAAAGTGGCTTAATGAGGAATTTAGGATGCCTCGACACGTTCAGATTATATTGATATGTTCACATAATTTGTCCAATTTTACCGTAGCTACAACTTTGCCAAATATTATGAGCAAAAATTTAGGAGACCCTTTAAGTTATTCTGAAAAATGTGAAAAATAAATTGTTTCATTTTTGCACAAAAAAAGTGCACGAAGAAATAATTTTTTTTTTTTTGACATAAAATGTTGGCAAGATTTGTTGGGTAGACTCTAAGCTATATTATTGCTATATATAGCTAAGAGCTATCAATAAGTCTGAATTAGCTGTTGGCCAAAAACTGATGATACCATTTTTTGAGGACGCACTGATTTTCGAAATCTTTGGAGGCCCATAAAAAAAAATTGGTTACCAAAATCGCCAAACTGGATACAGGGTTTTACTACCCTTCAGTAGTACTATCGAACGTATACTGTCAGGACCGTGTGTTTTTCTAAAAGTCTCAATTTGTTGCACAGTGTAACCGGACAAAAATACTGCGACGCACAAAGTAGTATTTGAGCCAAAAAGCTGGCCAATACTGTTTTTTTTAGTTTGGATTGCTTATGAAAAGTTATTGAGTGCCCCTAGATCAATGAAACTTCTCAGAAATATGTCTTATAGTGCTAGACTATTAAACCCTGAAAACAAGAAAAATCGGACAAAAGGGAAAAAAAGTTCCCCTTAGAGGAACTAATCCAACCTCTGACATATTAAATTTTTTTCTTAACTTTTTTCATACTTTTGTTTACCAAATGCAACTTTTAGCGTCAACGAAAGTTCAAAACCATAAAGTTGAACCCAGGAGACCATAAGATGCCATTTTCGTCGCCACTTCCTTTTGTGGGCGGTGACAAAAATTTTATTTGCAAAAATAATTTAAATATTAAAAAAATGTTCTACATATGCCTTAATATCATAAAATTTAAACTTATGTGCTTTTCTGGGCCAGGGGAAGTACCTTTGTCCTAAAAGCAAAACATTTCATGACAGCAAAAAGGTTTCTTACTCATATTTATCCATGCAAGATGAGCAAAAACCGAAAAAAGGTGAAATTTTCAAAAAATTACCAAAAAAAAATCAAACTTGCGCTAACTATTCTTGCGTCTAAAATTAAAGATTTTAAATTCTCAATTGTGGTATAAAAAATAATTCTAAATGAAAATACCTTCACTTTTAAAAAACTTCTTGTTTTTTGTTTGCAAAAAAAGTGTATAATTTTTTTCTTTTTAATTTTTAAACTCGAGATATTTTTTTTGTTTTAATACTAAAAATAGCTTTTGATGCAATCTTCAGCAAAAAAAAAAATAAATAAAAAAAAATAAACGTAATACCTTTAATCGTTTAGCCACAAAAAAAAATATCATATAAACATATTAAAACCGAAAAAAGCATTGAAAACTCATGTAATTTTCTTTACTTTCTTAACTTTAGCAAGTTTTCAAATGAGAACTTAAGGTCTTCAAAATTTACAATATGATGTAAAATTTTGTTGTATATCGAAATGCGCACTTAGTTCTTAAGATTTCTCTAACGGCCTGGCATGTCCCACGATGTCACCAGAAATCGTTCGATGGAATACTTATATTGAAAACAACAACAAATTTTTTAATGTTATTGTTGTTTGCAATACAAGTTGTCGATCGAACGATTTCTAGTTACATCGTGGGACAGGCAGTAAATTTATTTTTGCGTTTTTGGGCAGCTTTTTGACTCAAATACTCCTCTGTGCGAAGGTGAGTTGCTGGTTAAGAGAGGTTAAATAAATTATTTAACCTTCATAGGGTCTTTAAAATCGTGGACGTTAACGATCTTCGGGTCAAATTTGACCCAAATTGAAAATTATGTATTGGTATCATTTACTTGTGATTCATTTATTGCCAATGAAAGAGAACATTATTTCATATATTTAATTCGATTAATATATGATAGATAAAACCGTAATATTAAATCGATATTATTATTAATTGTATAGGGTGTTTTTTTAGAGGTATAGAACTTTGAATTGGAATAAAACACAAGAAAATCGTTTAAATGTCCATCAATTTGGCTTTATTGGAAGGATAATTTTATGCCATTAATGTTTAAATATGATTTCGGGCATGTGGCCGCCGCTGCTGGCTCGAATAAAGCCAATTCTACAGGTCCAATTTTCAACCACTTTTTCGAGCATATGGGGCCGTATGTTGGCAATAACGCCACGAATGTTGGCTTCCAAGTCCCCTAACGTTTCTGGTTTGTTGGCGTAGACAATTGTTTCTTCGGTGCGCACTGTTCGACGTCTCTGCGGATGCGTATTATCACATAGAGTAAACGTAGTGCGAAAACGATCCATGGTTAACCGAATTAATTGCTCTGATGGACGATTATGTCGACCATAAAATGGACGGAGCTTACGGTAAACTTCGCGAACTGAACCATTATTTTCGAAATAAATTTGCACGATTTGCAAGCGTTGTTCTTTTGTCAACCTGTTCATGATGAAATGGCAAACCAAACTAAATATTAATCACTTGACAGCTGACAAAATGGCCGCCAGTTAAAAAAGTGATGCCAACTTAAAGTTCTATACCTCAATAAAAAACACCCTTTACATAAAGTAATGGTTTCAGAGTGCAGTTTTCATATCAAGTTTTTGCAAGTTATAATAGTATCTAATGGTGTTTCATTTTCTGCGTTGAGGCCTATCTGGCAACGACTTCTTTTGGATCTCTTTTTACCCTCTTCAAGCATTTTTTCTTTGGATTTAGTTGAAGTTTACGGCTACTCATTTACCTCACGTAGTTTTAGTGCAACTTTCTGTGAAAATACTGATATTGATAACCTCTTTTGGTTTTTTATATAAGGCATAGTAAGCTGCAATCCTAAATTTTCTAAGAAGTGTCGACGTTTTGCAAAACAGTTTATTTCCAGCCGCTATTAGCTGATGTAGATATCACAAAAGCATTGTAAGCTTATATATCTACCATGTTACTAACCAAACTTTTGACAACATTGATTAGTCTTTCTTTTGCAAGTAAAACATGATCTAACTTTGTCCAGCAAATAAACCCTTCCATTTTATTTATTGTAATCTAATCTTATTTGCAGTTTCTTGTCTTGGTGATTACTAACTTTAGAGATATGATGCAAAGTACTAAGAAGGTTAGGTTAGTTTAGGAAGGGTGGAGCTATACCGCACCCCCACTTGGAGACCCAATTGGGTCCATTGTGATTCCCTTCTGTTGCCCAATAAAGTAATACTTACCCTCCCATTTGCAGCCAGAAGTGACCATATTATACTAAGAAGATTCACAGACTTTTTTTTATCGGAATATATATAAGAAGCGTACGAGTACTATATTTGGTAAAACAAAAATGATGATAAACACGCATGATAATAACACATGTACTATCTCTGGTAGTAACTCATTTATATTTTTATGTGTAGTTTGAACTAAAGTGATTTGTGATCTCAGTATTTATTGTTCAACCGATAAGATGTAAAAAAATCATCTGCAGTCGTGTTATATTTTCAAAATCGTCTGATAATGTATGCAGGCCATTTTCTATTTCATTATCTTTCATTATTTTACAAGAAATACCAGACACAACACTTCCAAACTTTAAAACGGGCCAAATTTGACCCGAAGATCTCTAGTGTAAAATCTTGCATAAAATTTTCTTTGGCAAGTTTGCGGACATTTAAACCTACTATATCTGTTAAGATATAAAATTAAATAAAAGTCAGAAAATATGACATAGATCAATCACTAATTTTCAGAAAAAATCAAAGTTTTTTCCTGAAATGGGTCAAAATTGACCCAAAGACCCTATGAAGGATGATATACATACATCGTTTGATATACATACATAGATGGGATTTTTTCAGTATTTTTGTTGTGATTCTTCTTATTTTTCGCCGGGCGCAGATAAGATTTTTGGAAATATTTAAAAACATATCTTGTCTTAAGGTGGCATAATAAATTTTTTACGTTGCAGCTTTTTGAAATTTGAGAAAAAGTCCTTCTCAAATTTGATATTTATAACGATAATAGATAGGTCTAATACGAAATGACGAAAATTTTAAAAAAAAAATTTCTTGGTAATATTCCTTATAATATTAACTTTTCAATAATTAGAAATATGGAGTTGGCATTTTTGCAAATTTTTTTTATAATAGCGAAATAATTAGCCCACTTTTTTCTGCAAAAAGCGGGAAAAAATCAACTTTTTTCAAAATTTCAATTTAAATTGCGAAAACTTTTTATCAAATTGTGGTTTTGATACCAACTTTTTTTGTAATGTTACAAATTTTGTTCTTAACTCATAATGAGTTTCCTTATCTAAGTCGAACAAAATTTGACTTCTCCATTAGCAGAACAGTGGACCAAAGTTGGTAAAAAAAGCCACAATTTTAATTTTTTTCTATAATATTTCCTAAACTGTAAGCGAAAACCCATAAATGTAGCAGACTTTATTAGTTCTTGGATGGAAAAAAGATCCACTAGCAAAAATCTTTTTTATCACATCAAAGACATCAGCTTGAAATCGATTTTAATTTTTCATTAACCCTAGGTTGCCCACTTAAGCTCTGTGACACCTGTCCAAATGTACGAAATTTCATAACAATCGGTTGGCCCGTTTAGAAACTGCAGAATTATTTCCATTCTTCTAAACAAAATCCCGACTGTGTATCGGGTACTTTAGGCCCCATTAGGCACCATAAGGCAGCATCGGAACGAGCTAAAAATTTAGGATCTCATATTTTAGACACGGCAAATATATATAAAAAAATTTTGGGAGCAATCTAGTATTCATGCTAATTTATTAATTTTATTATACCTTGATTTTATGAAGTCATTCAATAAAACACACATTCTGTCACAACTTTAGTGAACACCATGAAAGCGGTAGAAGCTTCCATGACAACCACTTTAAGGCTTAAAACTAGAAGGTCGGAATAATGCCAGAAAATGATGATTTTCAAAAAAAAAAATATTACGGACCTGCCCTGCCTTTAGTTTCTCTAAGCGCACCTTTGCAATAGTTGGAGCAGTGAAAGCAAATTTTATAAAACTATTTATTGGCTACATTCGGCCAACCTTTCCACTTATTTACAAGCGAATCTAGAGTAGTTGAAGGAATTTTTTTATTTTTTGGCCCTATAACAGAAATTTTCAGCCCTACGAGGGCTGAATATTTTTAATTTTAAAATTAACTTTTTAATGCATAAATTTTTTAAGTCCGTTTCTTTAAAATTCACTGGTTAAATTGGACCAATGCCCTAAACACGAATTTTTTTAAGCTCACAAAAGTTAAAGTAAAGGCAAGGAACAACGTAACAAAATTTTTTAGAGAATTTTTTATATTTATCATAAAGTTTGCAAGAATTTTAATAAATCTGAAGCATAGTGAGGGGTTGTTAATATGCCTTACGGTCAGACAAGAGAATTGAACACAATAACAACCAAGAAAATGAACAAAAAAAAAAAGGAAAACATGATACAAATGTGGCATTGGGCTAAACTCAAATTGTACGTTATAAATGGATTATTGCAATTAGCCCTTCATATTCCCCCTTTATAAATATATTTTTTTGATGGCTTTAATGGAAATTTATTTTCTCTGTACATTTTACCATAAATAAGCTGAATTAAAATGCAATAGGAAAATTTCGTAGAAAATAACAAAAGAAAAAAAAAAAAAAAAAAAAACAATAAAAAAGTCATCATAAAAGCAAGAAAATCATAAAAAAAATGTTTTTCATGGCAAAAGAAATATGAAGAAAAATTCTAATAATTGGAATGGTAATCATTTTGTTTGCTTATTTTTTTTATTTTAGCATACCACGTTCTATTTATAAATTTAGTCGATTTTCATGTCTGCACAGTGGGTGGCCAAAGTCAATATCGTTTGCAAAGGCTGCAAAACATAACCGCTGTCATATTGTCGTAGTCGATTAAAAAAAATTTACACTTAAAAAAATTTAATAATAAAATAGAAAAATTAATCATACGCTAGTAAATTTTAAATTTCGCAATTCCCATTAGGTTTGAATGTTTTACAATGAAATGTGTTTTAGGGTTAAATTTTCGATGTCCGTCTGTCCGTCTGACTCTGTCTCAATGGATGTTTTCTTGAAAACCGTAATAGCTACGGATCTAAAATTTGCACGGAATATGTAAAACTTTGTCCGCTACAACAACAACAATAGCTAAAAGTTAAAGGGTGTCCTAAAGCGAGCAACGAAAAACTTGAAATTTTCAAAGTTATTGTATTTTTATACCGACTTTACTAATTAATACTGAAATTTAAAAAAAAAAAAATCAAAAATAAAGGGTATTCTATCACTTTAAATAATTTTGACAACTTGCAGTATTTTGGACACCGTAAGAGGGAGTCTTGAAATTTTCAACAAACGCTAAAATAAAATAATCGGAAAATAACAAAATCGCAAAAAAAAAACAAACAAAAAACGTTAATAATAAAAAACGGTAAAACTAGAAAAATCGCCAAAAAAAAATCGAAAAAAAAATTAAAAAAACGTCAAAACTAAGAAAAAGCACTAAAACTGAAAAAGCCGCAAAAGGGTTTACTGGGTACTTAAATAATTTTTTTTAATGTCTACATCACGAGTCTACAAATCGAGTTTTTGATTGATTATGGTTCGTTTTATCAAACTACATGTTCACGCAAATATTTAGACCTCTGCGATCAAAAATGACGTCTCTATTAAAGAATTCCAAAAGGCCGTAATTACGAATGCATCAATGTTTTATTGCAAAGAACGTAACTAACATAAAAGCTTAAATATATGTATGTAAAAAGGAAATAAATGGTTAAAAACATATAAGTATTTATACTACAAGTAAATTTCGAATAAAATTTTTAAGAACACTTTATTATTATTGTTTTTGACACGTTTTTTTGTTTCTCCTGCAAAAAATATAAAAGTGTACTTACATCCGTTTGCATTTAAGGTGACGACGATATGTAGTGTCCGTACGGAACACTTAGTGTATCTGTCAAAGTCACACTTTACTGAATTTATTATAAAACATCCCATAGGGAATACTTTAATATGCTCATCGCCATCTGGCCTACAGAAGAGCCCTTTAACCGGGATATAACAGGTTAAAATGTTTTAAAAAATTTGTTGCTCATTAAGGAATATTATAAGCCTTGAAATGCACCAAAGCTTGAAATACGGAAACATTGTGCGAGTACTGCAATATTGCAATTTAAGAGAAGATATGCATATGTATGTATGTATGTATATCGATTTATGATTCGAAGGACCATAGAAACATGCAGTTTTTCATTTAAGCTGTTATGGCAGTTTGATGGTTTCACTATTCACTATTTCACTGTTACACTATATACCACCCCCTAATTATTTCATAGTTTTAAGATTTAATTTGTAAAAGATAAAAAAGTTTTAGAATTTTGTTGGTGTTTTCCACACACACTTTCTTTTGGCGAAAAGTTTTTTATGATTAGCTTTTTGAAAACCAATGTTTACGTTTATAGTTCGGGTTTTAGCAATTATATTTATTACCCAAATTACACAGAAAAAAATATCGTCGAATTGCAACCAACAAAACAAATTGTTGACATTTAATTTAAAAATTAACAATCATCATTGTTAATATAACAAATTTAAATTTTTGTATTCAATTAAATTACTCAACAAAATTATTTGTTAAATTATATCATAACGGAATGCTCACATGTAGAAGAAACAAGAAATAGTTATTTGTGTGTGTTATTTGCGTATTTAATAAAGTGTTGCTCTTTAGCTGAGAGCTAAGTGAGTTAGTTTACTAGTCCTGAGGTTGCCGGTTCAACTCCGCATAAAGACATTTAGTGTTTTTCGCAGACAAGCAAAAATCGTTTCGAGGATTGTGATTGTGTATGAAAAGCTTGTTAATACAACAAATATGATACGGAAATTCAACAATTCACATTGTTAATATAACAATAACCTTAATTGAAATAACTTTGAAATCTAACAAAAATAAATGTTGAAAAAATAAATAAATTTCAACAAATTATTTGTTGATATATTTAATTGAAAATACTTTTAAGATTTTCCTTTAAATTACAATTTCGTTAATTGTATTTACAAAAATTGTTGTAGGTTCAAAATCAATTAATTATTTAATTGATATAACAAAAAAATTAATTGTATTTACAAATCATTTTTTTCTATGTAACAGGAAAACTTATAAATAATTTTAATCATAAAATTGTTCGAATGAACAAAAAAAAAATATTTTTATTATCCACCGAATGCGAATGCGAAAATTCTTGTTAATGTTATTTTCAATAATAAACATACTGAAAAATATATATAAATTCAATTAAATGTTAAATTGAATGAATCAAAAAATTGCACACAAATTATTAATTACGATTTGGGATGTAGAATATTAGATTAGACACCAATTCCCAAGAAGAAAGCATCAAATGGCTGCAACAATTGGAGACACACAGAAAGATTTTAACTTAAAATCTACGTAAATAAGGTTTATGTAACCCTTTTCGACAATCATTTTACTATATATATACATATGTTTCATGCTAATCTAACATGATTTACAGTAATCTTTAAAAAAAATCCTTTTGAAATAACTTTATTTCATGTTGGTTTAAAATTGCCGTACCATTAAATCAAAATGAAATATCATGTTGAATCACAATTATTTCAAGTTGAAAGAACATTAATTTAATTTAATGTAGTCATTGTATTTTATAAATTATTTAACTTACAGGCATGCATATAATTAACTTCCGCGGCCAAGATTTGAACTCGAAACTCATCAGGTAGTAGTCAACGCGCTTACCGCTGCAGTCGTAACAACCGTAAATATTTTTTAGATACATACTAAATATATACCATCAAGATTTAAACTTTAATTCAACATAATTTAATATGATTTCAAATCAAAATTTTTACATCGTGATTTTACATTAATATGTATTTTTTTCTATGTGGAGGGATATTGTTACTGAGTGTAGTCCTAAAAGTTTTGTATAGAATTTTTCTTACCCGTATAGATTCAAAAATTTATGCAAAAGGATAATATGGAAAGCAATTGCAACGGACCTAGAAATTAAAGAACTGTATATAGAAGACATACTTTATCCAGCAACTTCTTTAGTGTTTAAAGAAAATACTCGTACTGTACTTTTGCATTATTTCTTTAAGTGTATTAAATTTCGTTTTTAAGTTTTTATAATATGCCAATGCTGTTGTCGCATTCATTGTCTTGTAGTTGTCTTACATTTCATGTTTAATGTTTCTTTTTGGGTGGTTTTATGTTTTGGGCAATTCAAAGACTCTTATTTCGCTTCCCTGCTCCCTGCATACTTTTTGTGTTAAGAAACATTTTCTAGCATGTTAAAAGAACAGAGTTTTAATGTTTTGTTTTGCAATGTATTTTTTGTTTTCCTTTTTTTTTGTACGTTTTGTTTTTCCTGAAATATGAAAAATTATGTAAATTTTTCCAATAAGTGTATTTTGATGCATTTAAGAACTCATTTTTTATAATCATGTTCATGTTGTTTATTTTTTCTTTTACTTGAATTAATATTTTCTACTTTTTAGTTAGTGCTTTTTGCGGTTAAAAGGTTTTATTGATTTAATTTTTTTTTGGTAATAAAGTTATTATATCCTGAAGGTGTTTTTGTGTTTGTTATTAATAGAGAAAAAGTAAAGCGCAATATTACAGAAGTTATTTTCTGAACTTTACCGAATTTGTACTATGAACATTTTTATAAAATTTGGTTAAAAATTTTTCACGGAACATTTTCGATTTGCTGAAAGAAGAGATTGAAGAAGATAATGATAAGAAGATATGACGTAAAATGTATTTGTGACACTTTTTTGGATCTGAGTGGCTTCTCCAACCCTTCTATTGACAAATTAAAAAATTTCCATGAAACTTAATTTGTGAAAAAAGTCGTACTCATATTTTTTTATATTTTTTCTTTGTTGTAATGAGTGTTGGGTTTTTATACCCTTCACCAAAAATGGTAAAGGGTATATATGGGTTTGTCATTACATGTGTAATTTCCAAAATATTAATAAGCGACCCATAAAGAACATCTGTATTCGTATGTTCTAGGTCCTTTTTAATAGGGAAGACGCATAAGCGATGTCTGTCTGTCCGTCCGTCCGTCCGTCTGTCTGTACGTGAAATTGGTTTTCCCACGCTCCCAAAAAGTTAAGAGACTTCGGTGTTAAACTGGCGTGTCAGAAATAGTTCGAAATAGATTGGTATTTAAAATAAGAAAAATTGGAAAAACAGTTTCAGAGCTGGAAAGTTTAAACTTTTTCTTGGCATATAAAAGTAACTAAATAAAGCTATATTTGATTTTTTTTTGTGTTAATTTAACCTATTTTATATTTTCGTTAGAAATACATTAAAAATCAAAATAAATCAAAAAGGCGATTCCAGGGTTGGAAAATTTAAACTTTTTTGTTTTTAACAGTGATCTACTAAAATTAATTTGTTCCTTTATAAATTAAACATATTTTATATTAAGAGAGAAATATTTTAGTAGTAGAAATAAAAAAAAAACTTAAAAAAATTATTCCAGGCTTTGAGAGTTTAGATTTTTTATATATAAAAGTAACCAGATCAAATTAATTTTTTTCTTTTCCCTTAGTAATTAGGAAGAAAAGTTCGGCATACTAAATTAGAAAATTAAAAAAACATCTCCAGAGCAGAAAAACTTTTATTTTTTTTAGTATATAAATGTAACTAGCTAAAACTAATTTTTGGTTTTTTTTTTGTTAATTTAACTTATTTTCATTGAAATTTCCTTGACATTAAAAATTAGAATAAATCAAAAGACGCTTACAGGGTTGGAAAATTAAAGCTTTTTTGTTTTCAACAGTGACCTACTAAAACTAATTATTACATTTTTCTCTATAAATTTAACATATTTTATATTTAAAGATGAATATTTTAGTAAAAGAAATCAGAAAAAACTAAAAAAAATTATTCCGGGGTTGGAGAGTTTAGGTTTTTGTGTACTCGTATATAAAAGTAACCAGATCAAATTAATTTTTTCTTTTCCGTTAGTAATTAAACATAATTAATGTTTTAGGAAGAAAAATTCGAGCATACCAAATTTGAAAAATAAAAAAACAGCCCCAGGGCTGGAAAACTTTATTTTTTTTGGTATATAAGAGTAACTAACTAATTGTTTTACTTTTCTAATTATAGATATTCTATATTTAAGAAAGAAATCAGTTTAAAAATATAAAAAAAATATTTCAGCGTTGGGGAGTTGGATTTTTTTATTTATATTAATAGCCAGATCAAATTAATTTTCTTCTTTTCTTTTAGTAATTACATATAATTGATGTTTTAGAAAGAAAAGTTCAGCATACTAAATTAGAAAAATTAAAAAAAGAGGTCCAAAGCTGGAAAACTTTCACTTTTTTGGTATAAAAAGTAACTAACTAAAACTATTTTTTTGTTTTTTTAATTAAAGATTATTATATATTTAAGAGAGAAATTAGTTTAAAAATTAGAAAATTTATATTCAAAATCCAGGGTTGGAAAATTCATTTTTTTTTGGTTTATAGAAGTAAAACTAATTCTTTTTTCTTTTTAATTAAACATATTTAATATATTAGGAAATCGCTAGAAACTCCATATCTGGAGTAGCACTTTTTTATTTATGCTAACTAAATAATAATAATAATAATAATAATAATAATAATAATAATAATAATAATAATAATAATAATAATAATAATAATAATAATAATAATAATAATAATAATAATAATAATAATAATAATAATAATTATAATATATTAGGAAGTCCTTTACTCAATGAATTTTTTCTATTTCTTTAATTTTTATATGAAAATCTGATTTCACGACAATGGTAAGACTGTTGTAAATTTAGAGATGGTAAAGTGAGCTTTCATTACAAAACATCTTTCAGCAAATTGAAATACGATGAATCAAAACAATTCACATATTCCATTTGCAAAAAAGTTTCATACATAAGTATATAAAGCACAAATCTACATCAACTGACACCACACACAGTGGACCAAACACAGAAGAACGCTGATGGTGAAGGTTTAGTGGCCTTCGAAAATGGCTAGCTGTTCAACTATGTGTTGTCAGAATATTTACAACTAACTTTGGTGTTATTTGTTCATTAATAATTATCACAAGTAATTTGGCTTAAAAGGCGATACGAACTTTAGCCTATTCAAATCATAAATATAGAAACAAATGAAGTTCGAAAAATAATAATTAAATTAATCTCATTTCATATCATTAGTCTTACGAAGCTTTGTGATATGTTGCGTATTATGTTTTAGTACCATTGTGGATATATATTTAATTCAGTTTTCGGTGTTGGGATCAATGTGGTAAGGGCTGGCAAAATATTTTTAACTTATATATACATGCGCAGTTCAAGTTGTTTTAGTTGTGGGCAAATAAATTGTTATTTTAAAGTGCTGATCTCCCTTAAAGTCGTCTTTAATTAATTTCTCCTCATTCATGTTAAAAAGGAAAAATAAATAATAATAATAACATATTCAACTATTACTAATATCGCAAATAAAATCCTTGAAGCTTCTTTTGTCGAAAAATACCTATAGGCCACTCACCATAAATTACTCTAGAGCAAAAGATAAATGATCCATTTTGTGTCACAAAAAAAAATATGTGTGTATGTTCTTTTATATGTGCCCTTAATTATGAAAGTGGTCTAAGTCATATATCTCTTTGGTCAAGATATTTAGTAGATTATATTTGAACAAATCAAAACACTATTTTTATATTATGCAATATTTTAATTTGGACATATATATACTAGTCTCGATTAATACAAATTTATTTAATATTCATTTAATATTTATTGAAGATTTTTTAAGATTTATTTCATATTTTGAAGCAAAAATGCACATGACTTAGACCACTTTCATAATTAAGGGAACATATATCTATATATCTAAACGAGGATCTGTGTATGCATGTATGTATGTATGTAAAGGGTGTCCCAAGAAGAACGCAAGATTTAAATTTGGCGCCATTCGAAGTGTCATTGTTTGACATTTGAACAATTGTTATTGTTTGCTAGTAGAAGGTACGAGGTTAGTAAAAATGGAGTGCTACACGAATGAACAACGCATTCTCATTGTGAAATTGTTTTACCAAAATGGTGAAAGTTTTTCGGCTGCAGTTCGCAAATTTGCGATCAATTTGGGGTCACAATAATGCTCCAAAAGAGTAAACTGTAAAGAGATTAATGGATGAATTTGCCGAAACTGGGTCTGTTAGTGATGTAAAGACAACAACGCGCCTTCGACCAGGTCGATCGACCGAAAATGTCGCAGCTGTACGTGATGATGTCGCTCAAACGCAGGTCAAGCGCAAACAGTCAATGGTGTTCGGTATCGTGAAATGATAACCAATTTTTTCGTGCCTAGAATTGAAGAAATGAATGTGGAGAGCATATGGTTTCAACAAGACGGCGCCACATGTCATACACCCAGAGAAACAATTCAATTGCTGCATCAGTCATTTCCCGGTCATGTTATTTCGCGTTTTGGAGACCAGAATTGGCCGCCTAGATCGTGCGATTTAACACTATTAGAGTTTTTTCTTTGAGGTTTTTTGAAGTCGATGGTTTACGCGAATAAGCCGACGACGACTCAAGCCTTAAAAGAGGATATTGGCCGTTGTATTAATGAAATACCGCAGCATTTATGCAAAACGGCCATTGAAAATTTCATTAAAAGATCGCGTGTGTGCCAGCAAAGCCGCGGCGACCATCTGCCCGATTTGTTGTTCAACACATAACCTCATTTTGTCTACTTTACGATATAATAAAGTTTCACGATTTTTTTTTTAATATCTGTGTTTTATTTCAAATTTAAATCTTGCGTTCTTGTTGGGACACCCTTTATGTAACGTATGGTTTACAAAACGGCTAAGCCGATTTTGATGAAATTTTCAGCGAATCTTCCGAATATTCAGGTGGGTGACACTTTGAAGTCGGAATTTTGATTTTCGTTCTGCGGGCGGAGGGCGTGGCAAAATCCATTTTGCCATGCCATATATATATAAATATATATATATATATATATATATATATATATAAATATATATATATATATATATATATATATATAAATATATATATATATATATATATAAATATATATATATATATATATATATATATATATATATATATATATATATATATATATATATATATATATATATATGTATATATATATATACATATATATATATATATATACCTAATTTACATTAAGCATTTTTTTTTATGAAATTAGTTGCATGAAAATTTTTTATTTGTCAATAGGAGACCTCGAGGAGCAACTTATATCAAAAAAGTTGTCAATCTACGCCTTTTTTTTATATAAAATTCTCTTTTATAGCGCTGCAATTAGCAAATAAAAAAAGTTGCGAGCAACAAAATTCATGAAATTTCATGAAAAAACGCTTAATGTAAATCAGGTAATATTTATTATTTTTTTTTTGCTTTTTTTATTTTTATTTTTATTTTTATTTTTTTTTTTGAAAGGTGTTGTCATGTTTTTCAGAACGAGATATCAAACTCTTAAATCGGTTATGTAGTTCCGAAGATATTTACAAAAAAACCTTTGTTAATAATGATCCAATATCAAAATTTTAAAACTTTCGAAATGTTGCATCAAAAAATTCGAGTTTTCGGTTTATTTACAAAATATTTACATCATTCGATAACACGATGGGGGTAGCGTAGCACACCGGGTGTAGCTAGTACTCCATACGTACGGAAGTGAAGGATATATAAGATTCGGCACAGCCGAATATACATAATATTCGTACTTGTTTTTCTATGTGTTGTTTTCAGTCAACATTTAAACCAATTCTGTGAAATCGCGATTTTTCTAATTATGACAGTTGGCTTTTCTCAATCCAAATTTTCTTTCCTTTTACTTACATATCTCCGAAATAAGCATCAACACGCTCAACGACAACAACAATATCATGATCATTTAACTAATAAATATATTTACACACGTAACTACATATGTATGTATGTATATAAGTATGTATTTATATATTTGAATGCATAAATTCAAGTGCGTGCTAAAGCCATTTCAAAAGCAATTTATTTTTTAACAATTTACTGCCAGAGTACAAAAATTAGAGGTAACAAAATAAAAAATGCTGGCAAAAAAATCTGCATACGTAATAGCCAGCCAAGCAAAACAAAGTTTGATTCGAATTAGGAGAAATGTTAATCCAATGCAATAACTGAAATTGTGGCATTTTGTGTTTAAACTAAATAACAGACATTAAATAAAATAATTTAAAATTTACGCCACTTAAAAATGGCTTTAAAATAACCGATTAAATCATTATTCAAAGCTCAAATAATAATATTTATAAAGAAAAAATAATCACACACACACACACACACACACACACACAAAATATATTTTCCACATTAAATGGATTTTAGTAGGCATGAAACTAAATTCGATTGCGTGTAGACTGCGCGGCTTAAGCTGAACGAACGATCATTTTAAAAATTAAAAAAAAAACTAAACACAATAAAATACTTTCAATTCACAGATACAGAAAAATAATAATAAATAAAAAACAAATCAAATTAAAAGCAAAAACAAAAATTGAGAGAATTGCTTTCAAAGATTCTTTCCGTAGACATTTAACATGAGTTTCACGTGTTTCGACAACATTAATTTGTAGCTAAAGGAATTGAGAGCATGATGCTGCAACATGTTTATTGCTACACCGTCTTCCCTCATTTCCCCTCAACCATAACTAATGCATTGCATTATTCCGGCATAGGTACATATGTGTGTATGCTTTAAGACCACAAGGAATAAAATAAAAAACAATTTTATTTTTATTTCTTTAAAAATATAAAAATGGTTTGTAAACTGTCAACATTGCAATGATTTAGAACCCATCATAAGAATATATGGCAACATTATGGGCATTAAGATGAAAATAAACTGGTATATCTTAGTTCTAAGTAGAAAAAAAAGAAAAACCAAGCAAGGCAGATCAATAAGGTGGTCCTAGTTCTAATACAAAAAATAAAATAAAATTTAAGACCAAATCACTATTCAGCGTCATTTTCAAAATAATACGTCTCAATGACACCTCCAGAACTTAGTACGCACCAAACAGTCTCATTTCGGAATGCAGTCACTTCTGGATTCTCTGAGCCCCATATGTGACAATCCTGTGATTTTCCTGAATAAGAAAATATATGTTGTATATTTTACACTTCGAGTTTATGATATCAAATTGTTATATTTTATATGTTTTTTAAAATGGTATAAGAAAATTATGAAAAATATGGACAAATGTACATTAGAGGCCTGCATAAATAGTCTTAGAAGGTAGGTAAGGTAAGGTTAGGTTAGCAGGCTGCTGGCAAGGAAAGGTAGAACATTAGAGTCCAGCTCACTTGGGTCCGATATAATGATCCCTTTGTACTACCTGTAAGTTGAAACAAGATAGAGAGAGGGAGCAAGAGGAGCATAAGAAGGGTAGAAATAGAAAAGAGATAAAATATTGTTCAGGGGGGTGTGAGGTGAGAGTGTGTCAAGAAATTTGGCTAGCTGGGGGTCAGCGGTTATACCAACCACTATTCCTTCTATATAGAGGCTCAGGTATTTGAGCCCGATTTCCGATGACTCGGATAAGTTTCCGAAGGATATTCTGCCAAGGAGGTGCAGACGGAGATCCTTCACAGCGGGACAAGGATACAAGAGATGTAAGATACTTTCCTCCTCGTCCTCGTCATTGCAACTTTAGCAGTAATCATTATATGGGAGACCCATACGTTTAGCATGGGTTCCGAAGGTATAGTGACCGGTCAGCGTGGCCACGAGGTTCCTCAAGTGCTGCCTATTGAAGTTCATGAGATTTTTCGTTCTACGTGAGTCTAGGCGAGGCCAGAGGGTTCTCGCTGTTACACAGTTGGACTAATTACGCCATCTGTTTTGAGCTAATTCAAGAAAGGTAACATCGAAACGTCTCCAGCAGGATGAGAGTGGGAGACCCCAAAGATTGTTGATATCGACCTCTCTTAGTAGGGTTCCGCTCTTTGCCAGTTCACCCGCAATAGTCCCGTGTCCATGCACACATTTTAAGGAGATATTTGACGGCATTCTTGCACAAGAAAGGATGTGGTATACACCCCCATAAGGGCCTGAATAGCAGATTTGCTGTCAGTTATAATATGGATATCTCTATTCGAAATCCGATAGAACCTTAGCCAGTGTGTCGCTCTTTTGATGGCAGATAACTCTGCCTGTAATATACTACATTCGTTCGGGAGTCTGAAGTACATTTCAATTCCGTATTCTGGAATATAAACGCCCACACCTACCCTCCCCTCCCTTTTTTGAACCGACCGTGAAGAACTGTATGGGTCCGTTCTGTGGGGAAAACCCTTCTGTCAATGAAATTCGAAAATTTCTATTGAAGTAGGATTTCGGAATTAAAGAAGATGTCACTTCGACCGCTAAGGAGATTTGGCTGTCTTCTTCTGGCTTAAGGCAGGCCAAAGCTTTTATGCAGCCATTTACATATAATGGTATCCTGAACTTCAACCGGAATAATTTAAGGCTTTTTACTGGTTTTCTGTCTGGTCACTTTGCACTGAACTATCCTCTGTGGAAAAGTAACCAAGTTGGTTCACCTTTGTGTCGCTTGTGCTTGGAAGATGACGAGACGACGACACACATTTTTTGTGAGTGTATCGTATTGTGACAATAGAAGGCATGTTCTTCATTCTAAATTTTTGTGTTCAGATGATATTAGGCGGGCTTTTCCAATATCTGTACTGACCTTCATAAGGAAAGTCATACAGAGATTGAATTAATTTAACTTATACATCTATGGTACAAAAGATCCATCAGGTGTCGCAGTGCCGGTCTTTGGACCAGATTTTCCCCCTATTCTATTCTAAGGGTTTCGGAATGCAGTAGTCCATTAGATCCGGTACGTTATCTACTGAACTTTAAATGCTTGCATGTCCCCAAAGTCGGTGGTTCCATGCACCTATTACGTTCAGTCTGACGGCAGTACGTAAAGCTAGCGCCAAAATGAAAAAATCGCCAAAATAAAAAAGCACCGAAAACCTTCAAAAAGCGCCAAAACTAAAAAATCGCCAAAACCGAAAAAACGCAAAAAAAACTAAAAGAAAATCCATATTAAAAAACGCTCAAAACCGAAAAAATCCCAAAAACGAAAAAAGTGCCAAAACTTTATATTATATATAGGCTAAAGTTCGTATAGTATTATGTATCTAGTGTCCATACGGAACCCTTCGTAAGCTAGTTAGAGTCGCACTTTACTGAATTTATTTAGGGCTAATAAATCAGTGCAAGTTAATCTCCATTTTTGGTTTAAAATGTGATTAAACTAGCAAACCTATAAATCAATACAGTATTTAAACCATCTGTAAACGCATAAAATTGGGCGTTTAAACTACCAATACAGGCTATATGATTTTATTACTTACAGACCACATGTTTTGCATTGAACGACCTTTCAACTTTTTTCTCAGCCTCCACTTTTTCTTCAAATCTTGTTCGACCTGTTTTCTTACACTCTAGTATTCTTTTATACTATTCTACTTCGCCAATCATAAACATAATTCCTTCCTTGGTACAATTTGTCGAAATATAATTGCAATTTTCTTAACTTTTTTGTCTTTTTGATTGTACAAAGAACTGATAGCCTGCTGCAAAACAGCTGTTTTTTGACATTTATTCTAGTGCTGCCACAATATTATTTTTTTAACTATACATAAAACATGGTTCACCGATTTACTCCTGTTTAGTTTAAACTACAAATAAATTTGGGTTTAGTTTAATTAAACCAGCGTTTAAACTTTGACTGATTTATTAGGCCTTAATAATGCAATGTTGCAGTGCCTCTGGTGTCAATGAGGCGCATTAAATTTTCTAAGCTGTGTTTTATTAGGCGATAATTCTGATCCAAATTTGCACTACTTTCGCAAACTAAATTCTACAACTTCATGACTTCTGGGTAATGTGTTTTTTATAC
Organism: Tachina grossa; assembly: GCA_949987645.1. Taxonomy (NCBI): domain Eukaryota; kingdom Metazoa; phylum Arthropoda; class Insecta; order Diptera; family Tachinidae; genus Tachina; species Tachina grossa. The sequence continues at coordinate 38,101,898 of OX465275.1, forward strand.
TTATTATTTTATATTTTGTCGAAGCAACACCAAAACAAAACCATACAGTAGCAACAAATTATAAAAGAAACATTGAGCAAAATATAAATAATAAAAAAGAAGCCTTTAAGAGTGTGCAGTAGTAATAAGAAGAGATTAATATAAAAAACTTTAATTTCTTTTTGTGGTTAAAAATTTTTATCCGCCGCAACTTCAGCTAAAATCATCATTTGTCGGCAAACATGAATAAATACAAGACAAAGTCACCAAAAATCGTTAATAAAACTGTAGCTCTTGCACAAACACAACACGATTTGGTTGCTGCTGTTGTTGGTTGCGCTTTGTTGCATTATTGTTTTTTCATTTTCTTTTTTCTTTCAACTGATTATGTGTGCGGTTAAAATGTGACACTGTCTCTCAGTTCACTTTGCTCCTCGTAAACTTCCTGACAAGTTTTTGGGTGAGAAGTTTTTAAACAAAAAGCTTTAAACGCTGACAATTTGTCTTTGTTGTGCCTTTGAACTTGTTTCTTTTTGTTTTTACACATTGTGTGCGGCCTTTTTAACACTTTCATTATTTAAGTGGATCTAAATCATTTTTAAGATTCCATTATTTATTTTATTTTCCCTTTACTTCTTTGGAAGTCCATTTGGAAATAAACAAAATTTTTACAAAATTTTTTGATTTTTTTTCTTGCAAAATTTATGTTTTCAATATATTGTTGCATATTTGCACTTTGTTGTTTGGCGAAGGTGTTGTTTTAAGTGCGGGCAATTAAATGTTACAACAACAAGTGTACGAGTTGAGTATATTGCCTGCCACGAGAGACAAATGAAACATCAAAGGCGTTTAGTCGACCGCTTAGTAATTAAATTTAACAAACTAAAGTTTAAACTTGTTCGCTTTAGAGGTTTTATTTATATACGCATAAATTTCAGCTTGAACTCGTCTATATGTAAATAGGCTAAGGCAAGAATAATTATGGCTTTAAATCATACAAGGCTTACACAACTTGTAGAAAACATACTAAATACATATATTTTCGTTTGTTTTCAAATTGAATTTTATTAATATTTTCGTTTTTTGCATGAACAAATACTTAATGCGATTTATGGAATCTTCATATACACCCGCCGTTCTCGTTGGCAACTAAATTAGGGATGTCAGGCCGGACTGGGTTTTGAGTGCTGGGATTGTAGAAAAATGTCTTGCAAAGAGTACTTTTTGTTACGATGTATATTTTGTACGTTTTGTTAAAAGTAGCTACTGTAAAATGTACCTTTTTTAAAAATAATAATAATAATAAATAAATAATTTTAATAAATAAAAATAATGGAAAGTAGCTTTTTAAAAAAAGATACATTTTGTAAAAAGTATCTTTTACAAAATTATAAATTACCTAATTATAAAATAGTATGTTTTGTAAACAGTAAATTTTGTAAAAAGTACATTTTGTAAAAAGTATATTTTGTAGCTTTTCAAAAAATTAACATTTTAAGAAATTCAAATTCTCAAAAATACTTTCTGAAATAAACTCTTTTCGAAAAAGAATGTTTTCAATAAAACTTTATCTTGAAAAAAGCAGCTTTTCAATAGCAATCTTTTAAAACAGGTAACTTTTGTAAAAAGTAATTTTTGTTAAATGTTCTTTTTTTAATGTTCACAAAAAATTTTTTTTTTTAATCAAAAACTATTTCTTAAAAAAATAATATTTTACACAAAGTAGCTCTTGTAAAAACTAAATTTTGTGAAAATTACCTTTTTTAAAAATAAAAAAATTTTTTTTTAAATAATTTTTGTAAGACTATCCTTTTGTAAAGAAGACATTTAAAAATTATTGTTGTTATAATAATAAGGTTTTGCAAATAGTACCTTTTTTCTAAAGCTTTCCTTTTGTAAAAAAAGACCTCTTTAAAAAATCAAAAAAAAAAAAAGTTATTGTATAAAGTATTTTATGTAAAAATTCCTTTTTTCAAAAAATACTTTTTGTAGAAAGTTCTTTCTCTAAAAAGTACTGTTTGAAAAATATACCTTTTGGAGAAGTATATTTTGCAAAAAGTACCTTGTGCAAAAAAAGGAGTTTTTGTAGAAAGTACTTTCTGTGAAAGGTTCTCTTTGAAAAATTTACTTTTTGGTGAGAGCACCTTTTGCAAAAAGTACCTTATGCAAAAATACCATTTGCAAAATGTATTTTTTGCAAAAAGTACCTTGTGCAAAGAAGTACTATTTGTAAAACTTTCCTTTTTTGTACAAAAAAAAATCGAAAAAATGATTGTTAAAAATACCTTTTGCAAAAAACAGCTTTTGTAAAAATTACTAGTTGAAAAAGGTACAAATTGTAAAATGTATCTTTTTTAAAGAATAATTTTTAAAACAGGTATCTTGTTGTAAAAGTACCTTTTTAGGAAATACTTTTTTTTATAAAAAAAAATCTTTTTGTTAAAAGTACTTTTTGAAAAAACCTTACGGAAGAATACCCTATAAAAAATACTTTCTTAAAGTACTTTTTGAAAAATCCACCTCTTGAAAAAAGTACTCTTTGTAAAACTAACTTTTATACAAAGTGCCTTTTTTGAAAACAACTTTCCTTAAAATTACTCTTGAAAAAGGTTTATATTAAAAAAGTACGTTTTGTAAAATTAGCTGTTGCGAAGACACTTTTTTAAAATGTACATTTTGCACAACGTCCCTTTAAAAAAAAACTTTTGAAAAAATAACCTTTTGAAAAAACCTTTGCAAAAAGAAACTTTTGAATTAAAATAATTTGTATAAAATAATATTTTTTCATTCTTCTTCTTCTTTTTACTTAACTAAAAGACTTAAAAAAAGATTTCAAAGAAGTACTTTTGAAGAAAAAAAATCCTATCGAAAAAGCCCAATTTGTGAAAACCACGTTTCAAAAAATATTACTTCTTGAAAAGGTTATTAAAAAAAAAATACTTTTTTATAAAATTAGCTATAATAAAATATACTTTCAAAAGTAAAGTTTTTTTAAAGTACTTTTAATATAAATAAAAAAAAATTTGTTTAAAGTACTTTTTGTATCAATTTACTAGAAAAATTTAAACAAAAGCAAAATGCGCCGAATTTGCTGCTTTAAGCAAATATTTTATTAAAATATTAGATTTTATTATCACAAGATATAGTTTTAGTGTCAAACTGCTTAAAGGAAATTGCGAGTTTTTTTTACATGAACAAACATTCAGGAATAATGCAACCTTTTTTATGTTGTTAATGAGTTTTTTGTGCTCTCTAAAATATGCAATAGAAATGCTACCTCTGAATTAGCCTATAAGTATGCAATAAATTTTAATTTTGCATATGAACTTTTATTTATTTTTTATTTTTTTTAATGACAAAAAGTGAATGACCTCATTTCTCTTGTATGTAGAGTATACAAAATAAACAGAAAATTACATTCATTTCAAACCAAATGCAAAAGAAATAGACTCAAATGTTTAAATGCATCTCTGCGTTTTGATAAGACACCATTTAAGTAAACAAACATACTGGCTGGCTGGATGGCTGGCTGCTTGGCTGACTGGCTGATTTTAAAAAGAACTTTTTCTTCTTTATGCGAAGCTTTGCTTTACATGCTGATGGTGTTAAAGTGTCAACGTCAGCACTTGTCAATATATGTACAACAAAAATCAACTCAAAAGAATGTTAAGTATACAAATAAAAGCAAAAGAATAAAATATGCTTGTGAAAAAATATGCAATGAAACGAATTCAGAGAGGCATCTAGATGATGGAAAAAGAAGGAAAAAACAAACAAAATTTGAATGCAAAATTCTGAAAAATGAATTACAGCCAGAAATGGAAGTGTGTTCACAACAAAACCAAACCATTCTTGGAAAATACAAGCAAGTTAAAGAGTGTTGAGGTAAGCAGGAAATTTACTGTTGCGCTATAGTACTATTATAATATTTTTTGATCAATAGTGTTTTTACGAAAGAACTTATAGTAGTAGGCAACAATGGACCCAATTGGGTCTTCAATAGAGTCTTTAAGTGCAACTGAAAAGTTTTAGGATTTCAATTCTTTACATAGAAAAGCGCTAATGTTTTGTGAATTTTTTGGTGCATACTTTCAAGAGCGCTAATTACATATTTGTGTTGCTTGACAGAATCTATGAATGTTTACAGCACTGAGAAATTTTGGGTAATGTTCATATCGTTACCTTAATATAGAAAGGCCTACACAACTCATTATTTTTTGAAATTAATTTTTTTAATATTTCAATAGAATAACATCTAATGTATCGAAAAACGCAAGAATCTTGATTTAAAAAAAATAATAATAGTGACTAAGACCTTTCTATATTAAAACAACGATATGTATGAAGTTGTTACAAACCCTTGCACAAACCTAAAATGCTTAAAATTGTTAAGCTACCACTATTTGTACAGAAGAAGCAAAAGAAATGCACAAAATATGATGAGCTGTGAAAATTGCCAACAACTTAGGTCACCTACCTTCGCTTTCAACACAACAACCCAAGCAGGATGCCTTGAGCCTTTATGGGGTAAAAAAAAACATACATATTTATACATATCTATGCTATTTTTTTTTTTTTTGCAACACCTGAGAGCTTAATAAACACTGTGATTGCTCAAAACAACAACAAAAAGACATCACATATACGAGTTTGTAGAAAAATAAAAAATAAAACTCTCAACTAAACTCATTTGAATTGCATTTCATCTGCAAACACCAAACACAATATACTTTGAGAGGATAAAGCAAAGAAAGCTGAATTAAAAGTACAAAAACGAAATACGTAAATAAACAAATGTTGCACAGGATACTGTTTTACTCATCGTTGTTCATCTTGTTGTGAGCGCACCAGCTAAAAAATGTTTAACAAACTGTTATAAGGATTCTTCTTGGCTTTTGTGAGGAGAGTTGAAGAAGTGTTTTTTTTTTTTTTTTTTTTTTTTTTTTTTTTTTTTAAACAACAGCACGCTCATGAATATTCATATCTTTTTATTCATATTTGCGTGTCAAGTGAATAAAACTGATGGAGTGTATGTACATATATGTTCATATATATATTTTTTTTAATTTTTTTTTTCGTACCTTTTGAAGGTTTTATTTTATTTTTCTTAAAGCAATTATTTGAATATTTAAAAATGCTGCTTAGTGGCTCCAAATTAAAAAAATTTCGACTCAAGCCTTACAAATGTTAAAATATAGTGCATGGTATCCTAAAAAATGTAAAGGCTCATATAGAAAACATAGAAAACAGCCCTTCGAACCAAACTAATGGGCAACACTGTATTTGATTATAGGTGACTCGCCATAAATCTCACCATAGAAACCAATTGAATTTTGGTTTGATTATGGCTATGGCATCATGGCTATGTCACGTCTAATTTAAGCTTTGTTTTGTTTGTGATTTCAGTTAAGCCACAGTTACCTTAGGATGTAATAAAATAATTTGCCGGACAATAGTGAGGCATTCCTACGTGCTTAATTGTTGTGTTGTAATGTTTCTCCTTTTCCGACTGGAATGTAGATTGAAATATCCCCAGCGCCCGCTGCAGTTGATATTGAAAATTGTCAAGACTGCTTCCCCCAGAAACATTAGTATGCCTTTTTTTATTATCCATACTCCATTTAGGAATATGTCTTTCTGTCTCTTGCCTCTTGCTAGTAATCTTAACTCGTTAAACGATTTACCTGTTTAAGCTAGGATGGTTCTTCTCCATGTTGTTTGGGGTCGGCCTCTTCGTCTATTGCCATGTGTATTCCATGTAAGGGCCGCATGAGGGATTTCGTCATAGTTTGTGCGTAGCGTGTGTCCTAGCCACCCGTATTTACGTCTTCGCATTTCATCATTAATATTGGTTTGGTATGTTCTTTGCCAGAGTTCAGCGTTTGATATTGTCCAAGGCCACCATATTCTTAAAACGTTTCACAAGCATTTATTGATAAAGGCTTGCTCATTTTGTCTTGATTTCATTTGTAACTATGCCTTTATTAGTCTTAAATGTCCTACTTCATGCCATTTCTGTAGTTTAAGAAAGAAATTAATTTCCTTGAATGCCAATCATAAGTGGAAATATGCTGTTCGTTCGAAGTGCATACACAGTTCAACCGGAGGAAATAATAATCGCAACTCAGCTAAGAATATACATTGGGGGCATGGGTGCTTTTGGCTAAAGAAGTCGCATTACTTCTTTAGCCAAAATAACAAATAACTGTCTTCGAGAGCCCGAGTTGTAACTCCGGCCAGACCCAGTCACAATAACATTAAAGATGTTTTTGATATGCATTAGTGCCAATGCTAATCCCTACCACAGCGGCCTCCTTCGTCTAGGTTAAGTTAGATTAGGTTGACAGGTTGCTGGTAAGAATTGGTGAAAATTGGGTATAATATCATGAACCCTTCACATGCTGACTGTGAGTTGTACTTAAGATAGAGAGAGATAGAGGGAGAAAGTGAGAGAGGGAGAAAATGAAAAAGGTAGATATATACAGGGATGATAAATGAGAAAACCAATTTCGTACCAATTAGCTTTTAAAATTGTACATTTTCGACCCCAAAAGTACTAAACTCGTTTTTTTGTGTTTTAACTTTTTTTATTACAGTGGAATCTCTCTTGAGCAGACACCGAAGGGACCATTGAAATGTGTCCGCACAATGGACTGTCCGCTGAAGAGAAAGCAATGCTCTTCTTATGGAGCGTTGCCGGGACCTGTCAAAAGCGTCCGTCTAAAGGGGGTGTCCGCCTATAGGAAGTGTCCGTTAAGGGAGATTCCACTGTATATTTTTAGCACATGTCGCTCTTTTACTCAAATAACGGCATAACTCAAAGAAACTAGTTTGCCAGAACACAAATTTAAAGTTTTCAATTTACACACGACTTAATGACAAATGAAAATTTTGTGTTTGTTTTAAAAAGAGAACGATATGAAGATTAATCTGCATCATTAACTCAAAAGTGAAAATTTATTAGAATTCGAGATACGAGTCTTCTTTCATAGGGGTTTTCTTTCGACATAGTGGAAGAGACAGTAAATACATATCGTTGGTCGCAAGTAGAAATGGAAAGGTAAGAACACAATATAAACTGTAATATTTTTGTACAACTAATTGTAAAAGCGCGATTTTTTAAACTATTACAATAAATTTTTGTGACGAGGTGTATTTTTGTGTGAAATGTATTGGAATCACTGAAAAACTCAATTTCGTAAAAAAAATGCGAGTTGGGCCTTTCAATAAGTCTTTTGTTGTATTAGACTTTCGAGTCTTTGTTTTGATTATGAAAATACTCTTTCCACATTCGTTGATGAGTGTGGAATTGACCGTATTCTCCTGATAACTTTTGAAAGCTAAGGAAACATACTTTTGGGAATATTTTTTAATAAGAAAGCTACGATACTTGCAACATTTTTGGGAGTGAATTTTGTTAGCCAGATTAAAATTTCGTCATGAAAACTAACTTTATTTTTGCGAAAGGTTATATAGAACTGTTTAACATTTCTTTTAAAATCCGTAACTATACAATTTTTAATTTTATTTCTAGACATATAAAGTTTTTCATTTCAAAGCAAATTTTAAGCGTTTACATATGTATGTAGCATAACTAGCTTCATTTAATTTCATCATTTAAACGATTGATATGATATTAATATAGCAAGTTTTTTATTTCTTATAAATTTTATAATAATACAATATATAAAATAAATGAAGACGATGTTTTTATATTAAGAACGAAACACCGGAGAAGTTAGATGTAGTTCTTTATAATAAACCAAACACGTGTATTGCATATCTAACGACTACCTAAGTGCTCTCAATAACAAATCAAATTCGCCACTTTCCTCTCAAATTGGATATATGTATGTACAGCGTGACCGTTTGACCGACTAAAGTGGCAATTTGCCACTTTTACGACTGCGTTTCCCCTTTTTCGACTGCCTTGCCACTTTTTGACTCCCTTTATTTAGGGTGAGTTATATGAAAATACATTAAAAATAAAAAGTTTAGTGCAGTTTTCTCGTTTTTTTTTAATTTTGCCCCTTTTTTTGATAAATCCCCTATTTGGTGCCACTTTTTGAAAAATGTCATCGGTCACCCTGTGTATGTACTTTAAATAATCGCGATTTATTTTTTGTGTGAAAAACAAACAAGGGATAGTCTCTCGCCAATTGTTCAAATAGTACCAAATGAGTCTCGGGGTACCAACGTATTTTTAGGGTTTGAATTGTACCAAAAAAAAAGTACAATTGTACCAACTTTATCATCCCTGGATATATAATTGGAGATAGATGGGTTCATTGTGCATTTGTTCTGAGCTGATTCATTTTTTTTAAGTCACACTCAAACAATGAATGCCTACTACTATTACCAGGTGTTACCTTCTTTCAGAAAAGGATAGACTGATAGAGAAGGTGGTGAAGGAAAAAATAGAGAGGAAAGCTTCATTATTTTACAACTCTTCTCTGTGCATGTTTTTTTTTAAAGGTAGTCAGTCTTGCAGCGCCTCTGGTGTGAATGAGGCGTATTAAATATTTGAACCTATGTTTATGGGTTTTTTACTTTGCCACTGATCCTGCTATACAATACCGACAAAGCAGAGTGCGCTGATGTTACATTAGGATTAGGATTTGAGTCAACTACAGGCTTTATTGAATTTTATGATATTTTCGAAAATTACTGTTATTAACTGCCTGGCTCACGATGTCGACAAAAAATTTTCTTTCGCTTATTTATATTGAAAACAAAAACAAATTTTCTTATTTTGTTTTTGTTTTCAATATAAATAAGCGAAAGAAAATTTCTTGTCGACATCGTGAGTCAGGCAGTAAATATTAATTTTTTTTTTGTTGAGGAGGAGGATTATGATCAATAAATTGTTAATTTTGGTAATTATTACAAAATTGATAATTTTTATACATACATATAATAAAAAAAAATATTTCAAATCGAACATATAATTAATTAATTTAATTAATTAATCAATAATTAAATGAACACCGCTGAACAGCTATTCGTAGAACTCTGTGATCTACGCCGCTTATCCATCACGATTGACGCCGTTATTCACTCACATGCGTGCGGCCTGGCCTGTCTTGCTGCAGAAAGAAATTTCCCTGTGGGAAAATTACATGTAAATAAACTTGCTATAAACACAAGTACATGACAATTAACACCACAAAAAGGCATTATTTTATTTAGAATTAAAATAAAGTTGTATACCTCTTAAACAAATACCCTATAATAAGATACAATTTATCTCCATTTGAAGTTTGTAACTTAAAATCATGATTGCTGATTCAACATAATTTGTTTAATTAACTTTAACAAATGTTTCTTTCCATTAAATTCTTGTAAATCTGTTATTTTAAAAACACATTTGTCATTTTATTTAAAGATATTTTTGCCAGAGCCCATCTCTCCCTCTCCACCCCAAATTCAATCCTATTACACTTACTCAGACAAAGAAATACATTTATTTTCTTCAAACTAATTCAATCAAAGTCTCTAGTGACTTTTCTTTCCGGTAAGCGCACACACTCACTACAACCCTTTACCCACAATTCTTAGGAAGTGAAAAGAAGAAAAAAAACAACATCTTCCCAAATTAATTACCAGTATAACGCTTCCTTACGATTTGTCGTAAACAATTAATAAATACTTTGTTGCTTTTGGTTGGAAGCTCAAGTCATACCACATGTTTTCTCTATTTTACACTGGCAAAGATAATTGTGTTACTCTTCGTTTAGAATATATATTTCGATAAATTCATTTCTATTTCTTCAAGTTTTAGGCTTCACTGCTTTACATTATAAGAATTGTCTTTAATGTCATGATGAAACTTTCTTATTTTTAGTTCAATTCTGCTTATTTGGCATAATAAAAGTTTCTGTCACATAAAAAGCCAGTGAGTGAGTGTACGGGCTGTAAGTACATTTCGTTTTTTTATTTTTTATTATTATTTATTTCTTTGTAACCTTCTCAACCCTTATTGGGTATTTAAAGTTTAAATATTGAGTACTTGGGGGTATAATCCATAATAAATACATTTTCAATGCTTAAGAAAACTTATGCTTTTATGTTTTAGTCAGTTGCACAGTGGAGCGTGATAGTAAAATAATGGCAGTATAAAAATATGTACATAAATTGCTTTTGAATTCTGGCAAGTTCATAATCAAAAGTTTTGATTGCTCTTGATTGCTCGTATCATTTTAAAGCGTAGACGGCCAAGGAGTGCCGAATATCAATCGGTTTCTGATACCAATAAATTTCTCTCGGTGGCCAGCATTGTTTTAAAGTGTTTTTTTTAATATTGTTCAGAAAGGACACACTGAGATAAAAAAAAGGTTTCACTAACGCCCTCTACGATGCCGACAGAAAACATTTGAAAATATTAAACAATTGATCTGACTTTTTGCCTTACTTTTTTCTTGTGACATCCATTTCGATAAAAATAAATTCGTAAATTTATTTCTGCGCATAAGAAAAATTTAAATAAACTAAATTAAATTTATTTTATAAATTGTATTAAACCTGTTCTATAGTACTATCATTATTTTCACACTCCATCCCACTGTGCATTGGTTTCTTTATAACAATTCAATTCACTGGCTGGTGCACGACGAGTTTTTTTTTTATTGCCATCCTTAAAAAGTTCGCCCAAAAGTTCAAGAAACCTGTTAAGATTTTCATTTTTAACTAAAGTTAAAATTTAAATTATAGTATTAGTTGCTAAATAATATAAGATTGATTTAAGGTAAAGAGCACGGTTGTGGCAGTGAAAAAGCACAAAGAAATAGAGAAGTATTAGAAAAGTTAATTATTAAACAATTCCCAAAAATTTAAAACTTAACTAAATACTTTAGCTTTTGAAAATGTTGAATTAGGAAAATACTTTTAAGAGTTTTAAATAAAACAATTAACTACTTCCGCTGCAGAAAGGAGTTGGAGTTTGAGAAATAGTACAAGCAATGTGGGTTGAATGACAAGACACATATGGAGCTTTCCATAGGAAGGTTGACTTCTGTCAGGTAACACTTTTTTTAATTACTTATAGCTTTTAACTATTTTTTTGTAACTTATTAGATATAGAACTTCTTATTCCATGTTAAAAATAAATTAATAAAATATAAACAATTAATGAAGCAAACCTCTCGTGACGCGGGTGTATCTATATCATAACGGGGGTCAAATTAAGGCATTCGATATCTAACGAAATTTAAATAAAGTTCCATTTAAACTCTATTGAAATACTTTGAAATTTCGATCGATATCGAATGACGCAATTTATCCCCAGGTGTTTTTATGGTTCAGTAGACCACAGGTAAAAAGGAAATTTATTATTTCCTCTACGATGACCGTTCGTCTGTCTGACTGTCTTTCTGCTTGTCTGTCTGTAGGTCTGTCAGAGGCTCGAGAACGGTAAAAGCTGCGGACCTGAAAAAGAATATGTACAACTTTGGCACTGCAACAAAAAAATATATATAAAAGTTAAAGGGTGTTCTAAAGTTAGCAACGAAAAGTGTTGAAATCTTAATGTAATATACAGACAATTATATAGACACTTGAAATTTTCAAAGTTAGTATATTTTTATGCAGATTACACCAATTAACACTGAATTTTAAAAAATCAAAATGAAAGTATATTCTATCAGTTAATGTAATTTAGACATTGTTGTTGTATCTTGGAAACTGTAAGAGGCAAACTCTTCAAATTTTCAAAAACGCTAAAACTAAAAATTTTCAAAATTAAAAAAAAATATATGCAGCAACGAAAATTCGACAAAATCAGAAATATCACCAAAAAGAAATAGTAAAATCACAAATATGCAAAAAACACCAAAAGTAAAAAAATTGCAAAAACACCGAAAAAAAAATCGCCATAACGAAAAAAAGCGAGAAAGCCATAAAATCATAAAAACTTTAAACCAACTAAAAAAAAATCGCCAAAAACCGACATAAGCCGTAACAATCCTCAAAAACAAAATAAGCGGTTAAACTAAAAACTCGCCAAAAAATTAAAAACAAACGCAAAAAATCGTCAAAAACCGAAAAATCGCCAAAACGAAAAAAAACACCAAAACAATAAAATCGTTTAAACTAAAAAAAATCGCCAAAAAAGGGCAAAAAATCACGAAAACCGAAAAAAATTACCAAAAAAAAAACACTTAAGCTAAAAAATCACCAAAAACCGAATAAAAACTCCGGATCAAAAAAATCGGCAAAACGGAAAAAAGCACTAAAACCAAAAAAAACGACAAAAAATGTTTAATGTCTACACCAGGTAAGTTATAGATACGAGTTTATAGGTTAAAGTTCGCATAGAATTACATATTGTCACATTAAATCCAAAAGGCCGTATGTACACTTTTTACTTTTCTACAAGGGAAGCCAAAAACCCTATAAATTTAAGAATATTTATTTGTTAGGTGCCAAATCGAATAATGATTAAAATCTGTATTTTTAAACGTATGTGAGTAAAATTTTAAGCAAAAATATATTTTTGTTAATTACATTATAATCAATTAAAATGTATAATTTGAATTTTTTGATTTTTATAGCCTTTTGAATTTTAGGTGACGATATGTAGTGTCCTTACAATTTTATTTAGATGATGGTTTGTGGCATATGATCACCTTGCCTGAGTCGGAGAAAGTGTAATCGAGAGTTTTCGACCAATTTGTGAAAAAAATTTACGTCTTACGGAGGCAGCGTAAGTCATTGGAGGTTTGTCTATGTAGACCAAAGACTTTACAGGGTTCACTTTATAAAATATACGGATACACTTCACGAAATTTTTTATCCAACGAACATTTCTTTTAGTAAATCAGTAGAGACATGCGCTGTATTCCACAGTCTTACTTCTCTAAATTAATGTCATTCAATTGTGGTGAAAAAAGTCAATGATGGTGAACTCACTGTAACGTTCACTTATTAAAAGAGAGTGGCTGATGAATTTTGCTACCAAAAGCAACTCAAATTAGTTTTATTTTTATAATCTTATATAAATCATTGATTTTTATTTCGTTGGACAGATAGTTTTATATTACTTAATATTTTTAAGGGTCCTTAAAAATAATTGACTTAATAAAACATTTTCTTTTTAGCGCACTTTTTTTAGGTTTATAAAATTGTGTCTCTGCAAAGAGACTCATTTGAGCGGGGAAGGATTCTAAGCGGGTACATTTAATTGAAAATATTCTAATACAATATTTTTGCTGCCAGCAGTTTTTGCGTATAAAACCGGATAAATCATTTAAACGGGGCGCACTTAAGTGGGAACCCCTTTACTGTGGAGTAAAAGTGTTGGAGAAGCATCCCACATTATCTTGAGCTAATTGCTCTGACAAATAAGTATGCCGATTGTTAGCTGGACGACAAAACCATATTTATCTTCGTGTGCACTTTAACTATATGATTCAGCGAAAGTTTCAACAAATAAGTAACTGGGTAGCATAATTTTGTCAAAGGTATTTAAGTTAAAACAAACAGAAAAAATACCAATGTAAAATCACCATGCAAAAAGTTTAATTCAAATTCATTCAAATCATATTAAATTTACAATAAATAATATGTTGTTTAAGTGTGTTGGTGCTTATTTACCCTGCAGAAAGTGCGAATAGTGAAATTGTGGTGATTTACTAGTGATGTTGTCAGTAGCACTAGTGACCAAGTGTACCCCAGCCAATGGTATCATCTATTGACATTTAACATTAGCTTGTCATTGCAAATCCACCACTAGACTATAGCACTACTGACTAAGTAGTTCTTTTGGGACCACATGGAGACATTGACACCAAAGATTCACTAGTAAATTTTAGGGGGTCTAGTCTACAATATCGATATTTCCTCGCTCGTTGTCAATAGTAAACTTATAGTGATTTTCTAGTGACATTGTCAATAGTGCTACTGACTAGGTGTACCCCAGCCAATGCAAATGCCTATTGGCAAATAACATAGGGTTGTTATTCAAAATCTATCAGTAGACTTTAGCACTGTTGAGAAGGTAGTTCTTTTACGACCATATGGAGATATTTGAACCGAAGATTCACTCGCAAATTTTAATGACCCTCGTCCACATATGTGACAGCGCATAGAGAAAGGGACCTAAGGGTAAAAAAAGCAATTTTCACTTTTTTTTATGTGAACAACATCTGAGCATCGAATGAGACCGATCCCATGCCCCAAAAGTGTTCCCTCCCAGAGATATGCGCGTTTTATGATGTGATGGTACACCAAAGATACACGTATTTAAATCTTTAAATTGGCTCTCCTGAATAAAACCAGTTTTTACCCTTTCCATTTTGCGCGTCACATATGTTTATTTAATATTATTGCACAACACAATAAAAAAGAAAAACAAACTATTGACGCGTTCATTGACAATATCACCAGAAATACACTAGAACTGTCGTCTCTAACGTATCTCTACTCGCGCATAAAAGGAAAGTTGTCGACATTTTAACTAGTGCAATTGTCGCTGGAGAAAGAGTATTGACATAGAGACATATGGTTCTAGGTTGACTAGAGGGTACTTTGTTCACAGCTGCAATACACTTTTGTGCTTAGTTGTGTGAGTTGTTTTTGTGTTGTTGTTGTTTTTTTTTTTTTTTGTATTAGTCATGCAGTCGGAAGATCGCAGGTTCGAATCCTGGAATCAAGTCAAACTAGTTTGTATTTTTTAACTTTAACTTTTCAAGTCGAAGTGATTTGTATTTTATTTCTTAACTTAAATTTTTCAAATAAATTGTATGTTAAATGATCAATGAAATAATGTTTAATTAAAATTTTATTCATGATGGTACATATAAGGTGTGTATCTAAAGAATATTTAAAGTTGCTGCGACTGCAGGGGTAAGCACGTTGACTACCACGCGATGACTTCCTAATTCAAATCTTGGCCGGGGAAGCCAAACAAACAAACATTTTACTGATGTCTATGTCAACCACACGTAAGTTAAATAATTAATAAAATACAATTAATACATTAAATTAAATTCATGTTGTTGCAACTGAAAATAGCTTTGATTCAACATGATTCTTCAATTTGAGTTTAACAAAACGTACATGATAAATAAACGTGAAATAAAGTTATTTCAAAAGGAAAAATTTTCTTTGAAAATTACTATAAATCATGTTAGATTAACATGAAACACATGTGAAGCAAAATCATTGCCGAAAAAGATTAGATTAAACTTGTTTACGTAGATTTCAAGTTGAAATTTTTTTGTGTAAATATACCAAATATTATGGAACACCCTTTCATTTAAAACCTGCCCTTTTAATGTCTTTCTGGCATCTTCGAAATGCATTTAAAAATATTGCAATTTAGTTTCTTCTTTTTCTTTTGTAATCAAGATTTTGGCCATATTTTTATGTAAATGAAATTCGCTTTGCGATGAATGCATTTATAATTTAAAAGGCATTAAAACGGGTGGAGTTTTATGCTAAATAACCGAAGCAGCCACAACAACAATTGAACGGTAACAGCATATTGCTTAAACGATTTGGGCAGCGTTGATGACGGAAACAGACTCGCTGTTGTTGTGTCTGTTGTATCCGTGAAGTTTGGTTGCATACAAGATTTGATGCTGCAGCCGAGTCGGCAGAGACGACTTTAAGGATAGATGATGGTTGATTATTTTTGATCCATTAAAATTTACAAATCAAAGAAGAAGAAAAAATCAAAAGAAATAAAACCAGACGGAAAATGGCGTGTTTTTGAAGTAAAACTAAAACAGCAACTACACTTTTTTGTTTCAGTTTCATATTTCTTACTTTTTTTTTTGGAGACTGCCAAACCAACGTTTAAGCTTTTTTTTCTTGGCTACAAAAAACTTAGTGTAAGAAATTCAAAAATATTCTTCAACTACGAAAAATGTTCTTTATTTAGAGTGCAAAAACGTTGTGGAAAAAAGCCTCAAAGCAAAATACTCTTATTTTTGTGGTTGGTGTTTCTTAGACGTTTCTTTTTTCTTTCTGTATTGTTTTTGTTATTAATAATATTTTATTAGGGTTCTTCACTTTGTACATACATTTATGCATAATAAAATGGTAGCAGGATGATCGTGTCCAAAGGGTGGGCAACCAGTTGCTGCTGCCAACAAAACGCTGCTGGTTGAAGCTACTCCAGCTCCTTAAGCTGCCACAACTTGTAAACGAAGATTTACAATGAAATTGAAATGAGTAGAAGAAATTGTAACAAAAAATTAAACAAAAAAAAAACTAAATTCAGTAGTTAAGAAAAAATTGATTAAAATAACATTTTAAAGATGTGTCTAGGCTGCTTGGTTTGTTGGTGGAATGAATGGGCCTGTTGCTGACGATTACGTTGATGAAGTTGATGGTTGTTTAGTTTAAATACCGGCTGGCTGGCTGGCTGGCTGGCTGTCTAACTGGTTGATTGGTTGCAAGTGTGAGTGGGTTCTTTTTTTTTAACTTTACTCGTATATTATTTTATCTTTGACAAGTAGTTTTGTTTGGGTCCGTTCCGTTTTCGCTGTTTTCTAATTTGCTTGTAATTAAAGTCAATTACTTGTACAAAATTACAAATTCCATGGCAAAGAATTTATGTATCTATTTTAATAAATTGCCTAGACAACGACACAACTTCATTCAGAATTATCATTTTTATATTCATCTTCGTTGTAATTGGACTAATGACTACTGTGTGTCTGTCTGGCTGTGTATTTCTTAACGAGTGTTGTTAAACATTTTAAAACTAAATTATTAATAACTTTAAGCAAATGTAAGAGAATTTATATAAAAAAATTTTAAAATTAAAATTTTTTGTTTAAAAACACAGTGCAATAAGAAAAAATATAGTCATTACACACAAATAATATTAAAAAATTTTTCGGGAAATCTTTCACTTTTGCGGCTACCTAAGTGCTACCTAAACCGTGTAGGAAGTTCATATGTTCTAGAAAGTTGTTTATTGAGATCTTAGGTACATTTTTGTAGTTGATTGTTTCCTTGAATTTTGAACGGTTTGCTACCTATGGACCTGAACAAGAGAAAAAAGGTAAAAAAAATCTAATTTCTTTAAATTATTTGCGATTTTGATTTTGAAGTTGAAGTTTTTTTGATTTTATATGTTTTTTATGTTTTATATGTTCCTTGTGACAAGAGCTACAACTTTGCCTCAGAGAGTAAATCAAAATTCCGAACGGTTTGCAAGATATTAGACTGAGAAAATGCAAAAAATTACACCGAGGCCCCAAATATTTGGGGGCCAATAATATATATGTGGATGACTTGGGGAAAAACTGGGAGGCACGGGTCTTTTTTTTCGGAAATATACTGAAGTAAGTATATTTTATTGGCGTTAAGAGCCTTTTTCACTTATTCTATTTAAAAATCAATTCATATTTAAAAATCGGTTTTCATTAAAAAAAAATCATGTATTTACATATATATGAAAACCCACTTTTCAATATTAATTAATATTTAAATAGAATTGGTGAAATAGGCTCTAGGTCAATACACTTCAGCCATAATTATTTTTGAGAAATTAAAAAAAAACTCCTTATGTTTATAGAAAAACACAAACGTAATAGGCCAAAAAGCCTGATTCTGATTCCGTTTTTCAGTTTACACAACTTTTTTCAATTAGTTGACACATTGGGCCACAATAAAAGTAATTAAAAGGAAATGAAAAATATTCTTTCTGTCAAAAAAACCGACTTCAATGCAAAGATCTGATAAAAGAAGATAAGAAGTACGTGAAATATAAAATTAAATTTTAATGGGCGTGCCTCCATTCAGTTTTTAAATGCAAGATTGCGTGATTTTCAGAGCTTAGGGTGCGTGTTAAGTCTTGTAAAAATCGGTAAAGTAGAACCGGGTGAAATATAATAAATTTTAGTAGGCGTAACCCCGCCCACTGCAAGAACAAAAGGTGTTTATAGGTTTCGCAGCAATCAAATAAGTAGAATATCATAAAATTAAATTTAACATATGTGGGTGTATCCTTGCCCACAATGGGAAGCTATACCCTCTCAGAGAAAAAAAAGAATTTTTTTTTAGATTTTAATTGAACTATAGTGAATTTTTAATCAGAAATAATTTTTAGTCAGGCTTAAGTTCAGTTATTTCAATTCTTTTATTGAATGAAATATTTTTATTAATTAATGTGAGTTTCTAAAGAAGAGAAGAAAAATTGAATTAGACTTTTAAGCTGGGGGAAATACCGATATTTTTCTGTGCAGCAACGCACTTCATCAGCACCCTAGTCTATCTACTTGGGTAGAGATTGTTATTAACATCAGCTATTTAACGTAAATTCTAATGAAAAGGAATGTGAGAAATGATTGTCGTGTACAATTATTGATTTACCTTTGGTAAATACATATGTAAGTATCACTATTTATTTCCCCTGTTTTTCCATTTTTTCATTTTTCTATTTAGGTTAACACGAAGTTATATTACTCTACCTACGTATGTTTAACTATTCTTGCTTATCTTTTACGATCATCATATTAATTATTTTTACTTATCCGATGTACCGTCGGTACATACATATAATTATTATAGTAGTGGATGTTGTGTTACTTTATTTGTGCTTTTTCTACCGTTTATTTGGTATTCCAACATTGTTCACTTGGCAATCACTGTTCAATTGGCAATCACAAATGTTGGAATACCAAATAAACGGTAGAAAAAGCAATAAAAAAATAAAAAAATATTTTACCTAATAAGTAAAATATTAATTTGGGATTATTAGTGCGTTTAAAAATTTTAAACTTAAAATCTTAAATTTTATAAGCAGCAAACTGTTTAACGTCGCCGTTTATTTAAAAGTAATGCATTAAACACATTCATCACAACAGGCTACACGAACACACGACTTTAAATGCCGCTAACAACATTTGTCGCCTCTTAGCCGGCTACTTAATTATTTTGGAGACGGCAGCAGCACCATCTGCACCTGATATTCAAGTACAAATACATAGTTCAGTGCTGCCTCTTTCATATAATTTGCATTTATAAAAATTAATTACTCTTTTAAAATGTACTTATTTCACGTAAAGATACAAAAATTAATCACTTTATTATTTACATAAATTTTTGGATATTATTTCTGTTAATAATATGAAATAATTGTACAAAATCATTCATTAAACATTTTGTATTACACTGGCAACACTGAATTTTTTCATTGTAGCCAGAGAAATAGAAATTAGTTTAATTGGACTACTAAACCTACAAAATCAGCATAGACAACAACCTGTTGCCCTGTTGCCTTGCTGTCTTCTGATATAAACATGTGTATTCTATCCTTGACATTTGGTAGTCGGTAGCTTGCTGTGGTGAATGTGTTTAATGCATAAAGAGCGGAGACAGTCCATCAGTCATCAAATTTAGCCGCCGCCAAATTTATTCATGTGTTATTCCGTTGGTATATAACAATTGTATTTTTTATGCAATTTGCTTCTAGTAGTTAAAAACTGACATATTATATTGTAACGAATCAAAACTAATCAATATATTTTTACATTTATATAATAACCATTATTATAAAGGTTTGCAGGCGGCGAAATTTGAATGTTGCACTTTTTATTCCACAGTCGCCGTCATACCATTTTAATTGACTTTGTTTTTTACTTTTTCAGTAGCGTGTTTTTGTCGATAGTATTGCTATCGAAAAAAATATCGATAGTCTATTATCGATACTACCGATAGCTCCATAGATAGTTTTGCAGATCTAGCCTTTATAAAGTACACCTGTTTATGAAGGTTTGGTTATGGATTACAAATTCAAAAAATTAAATTTTTTTTGTATTAACTAAAAAATGCTTAATAAGTACACACAAAAAAATTCATAGGTTATATTTCCTAAAATTATGGTATAATTTTAACTAAGTGAAAGGGTAGAATGGCATTTACAAAGATTTTTAGGTAATTTGACAAAAATTTTAGTTGATTTCTATGTTCGAAAAATCAACTTAAAAACTCCTTTTTTTTACTTATATACCCTAAACGACTAGGTAAATTCATATTTTCATTTTCTGTGAACTATCTAAAAAGCAAAGTAAAGTAAACATGTATAATGCGGCAAATTGTCATGGAGTTTAGTTAAATTAACTATTTATTATTGGATAATTACCATGGATTTTAGTAGATTTGACTATATTGGCATTATGAAATAATAATTAAAGAATTTTTGGATTTGTTAATAACTTTTTATTTATTATTTTTATTAAAGAAATATTATTATTAAATATTATTATAACTATAGTTATTATATAAAGTATATACATATTTATTAAATATTGCATAAGTTTTAGTTAATTTTAATTAATTTTAATTATTCTGTGTCCACGTTATGAAAAGGATTTTTAAGCAATTTTAAAATGGGTATGATGCCATGGCATGGTAAAGCACTTAAAACCTTATGAAAAGGAGTTAAGATTAATTTTGTAATTTCTTGTATGTAGTATAAACGAAACATCTTTTCTACATAAATTATTTTTGTTGTGAAGTGTTAATATAAAATTGCAAACATTTTTGTCTATCAAAGTTTTCAAATCGTCTACGTTATTTTGTAACGAACTATTTTCAAAAGTAATATTATGATTTTCAAGTGGTGTTGTAGAAAAACTGGCTGATTGAACGGGAGGAATATGATATTTGAAATTGTTGGCAGATAATTTAAATTCACTATTGGAGCTTGGTGCATTTTCTATTTGGTTATTTGTTTCAGTTATTTTATTCAAAATGTTTTATTGCATGGGATTTAAAAGTAGATGCATTTGTAAACTTTTGACTGCAGTTTTTATAATGGGTGTTTTTTATTGAGGTATAGAACTTTAAGTTGGCATCACTTTTTTAACTGGCGGCCATTTTGTCAGCTGTCAAGTGATTAATATTTAGTTTGGTTTGCCATTTCATCATAAACAGGTTGACAAAAGAACAACGCTTGCAAATCGTGCAAATTTATTTCGAAAATAATGGTTCAGTTCGCGAAGTTTACCGCAAGCTCCGTCCATTTTATGGTCGACATAATCGTCCATCAGAGCAATTAATTCGGTTAACCATGGATCGTTTTCGCACTACGTTTACTCTATGTGATAATACGCATCCGCAGAGACGTCGAACAGTGCGCACCGAAGAAACAATTGCCGCTGTAGAGCAAAGTGTTGAAGAGGACCCGAATGAATCGATTCGCCACCGTGCACAGCAATTGGAGCTTTGTCCATCAACTTTATGGAAGATTTTGCGCAAAGATCTTGGCTTGCGACCTTACAAGATCCAGCTTGTGCAAGAATTAAAGCCGCGAGACCATGCAATGCGTCGTGATTTTGGTGTATGGGCCGAAAATGAGATTGATCTCGATGCTGATTTTCATCGCAAAATTTTGTTCAGTGATGAGGCTCATTTTTGGTTGAATGGCTACGTCAACAAGCAAAATTGCCGCATTTGGAGTGAAGAGAATCCACATGAGACCCTTGAGACGCCATTACATCCACAAAAACTGACTGTTTGGTGTGCTCTATGGGCTGGTGGAGTCATTGGGCCATACTTCTTCCGAAATAATGCTGGAGAGTCAGTTACCGTTAATGGAGACCGGTATAGAGACATGATAACCGACTATTTTGTTCCCGAATTGGATGGCATGAATGTGGATGAGTTGTGGTTCCAACAAGACGGCGCTACATGCCACACAGCGCACGTCACAATCGATTTATTGAAGGAAACATTCGATGAGCGCATAATTTCGCGGAATGGACCTGTCAATTGGCCACCAAGATCGTGTGATTTGACACCAATGGATTATTTTCTTTGGGGATATGTGAAGTCGCTCGTCTACGCCAACAAACCAGAAACGTTAGGGGACTTGGAAGCCAACATTCGTGGCGTTATTGCCAACATACGGCCCCATATGCTCGAAAAAGTGGTTGAAAATTGGACCTGTAGAATTGGCTTTATTCGAGCCAGCCGCGGCGGTCACATGCCCGAAATCATATTTAAACATTAATGGCATAAAATTATCCTTCCAATAAAGCCAAATTCATGGACATTAAAACGATTTTCTTGTGTTTTATTTCAATTCGAAGTTCTATACCTCTAAAAAAAACAGCCGTTATGTACACTTAAATATAGAATGTTTTGTGCGTCCGTGGACGCATTTTAAGTGCCCACAAAGTACGTGTATTGATACAAACTTTCGGTTACAAATAAAGCAATTCATTACCTTTATATTTTTTCCTTTATTTTTGTGCTTTTCTTCAACTATATCCTGTATCCTTGGTAATTTCCCTACAGCAATTTGCCTATCTGAAATAATACACAAATTTATTTATTTTTAAAATTTTTAAAATTTCATATATACATACCTTCTTGCTCAAAAATTTTGTTTTGACAATAAAATAGAAATTAATTTGATAAAAATAATTTCGAAGAA
Source organism: Tachina grossa (assembly GCA_949987645.1). Lineage (NCBI taxonomy): Eukaryota > Metazoa > Arthropoda > Insecta > Diptera > Tachinidae > Tachina > Tachina grossa. The sequence goes on from OX465275.1 coordinate 38,124,270, forward strand.
GATACCAAATTGTAATAGTTGTATAGGGTGTTTTTTTAGAGGTATAGAACTTTGAATTGAAATAAAACACAAGAAAATCGTTTTAATGTCCATCAATTTGGCTTTATTAGAAGGATAATTTTATGCCATTAATGTTTAAATATGATTTTGGGCATGTGGCCGCCGCGGCTGGCTCGAATAAAGCCAATTCTACAGGTCCAATTTTCAACCACTTTTTCGAGCATATGGGGCCGTATGTTGGCAATAACGCCACGAATGTTGGCTTCCAAGTCCCCTAACGTTTCTGGTTTGTTGGCGTAGATGAGCGACTTCACATATCCCCAAAGAAAATAATCCAATGGTGTCAAATCACACGATCTTGGTGGCCAATTGACAGGTCCATTCCGCGAAATTATGCGCTCATCGAATGTTTCCTTCAATAAATCGATTGTGACGTGCGCTGTGTGGCATGTAGCGCCGTCTTGTTGGAACCACAACTCATCCACATTCATGCCATCCAATTCGGGAACAAAATTTGATGGACAAAGCTCCAATTGCTGTGCACGGTGGCGAATCGATTCATTCGGGTCCTCTTCAACACTTTGCTCTACAGCGGCAATTGTTTCTTCGGTGCGCACTGTTCGACGTCTCTGCGGATGCGTATTATCACATAGAGTAAACGTAGTGCGAAAACGATCCATGGTTAACCGAATTAATTGCTCTGATGGACGATTATGTCGACCATAAAATGGACGGAGCTTGCGGTAAACTTCGCGAACTGAACCATTATTTTCGAAATAAATTTGCACGATTTGCAAGCGTTGTTCTTTTGTCAACCTATTCATGATGAAATGGCAAACCAAACTAAATATTAATCACTTGACAGCTGACAAAATGGCCGCCAGTTAAAAAAGTGATGCCAACTTAAAGTTCTATACCTCAATAAAAAACACCCTTTATTAACTTGGATTTTAGGTAAAGTGTAATGTACAAATTACCTAACTGCATAGTTAATAAAAACCAAGTTTTTTACTTTCATATAAAAAAAAATTACCTATGCAAGCTTAGGTAATATTACCTCTTATATTTTTTGTGTGTATTTGAAAATTAATAAAATTATACATAAATTCTTAATTGCAAATTTGCGGCAAATTTTAAAAAGCTAAAGTAGGCGCCAAAAATGCTAAAATGGTCACACTGGTCACAGTCTATATGCAATCAAATTACTAAAAACCATCTGAGAAGTTTAAAATTAAGTCCATCAATGAAAACACATCCAACATTGAAAACATAAAATATTAAAATTGCTTTCTAGAATTATAATTATTGTAAGATGATTTTTATCGCTTATTAATGTTTGAACATTCTTTTTCACATTCACTCACAAATCCATATTTCTATATAATTTATGAAACTTCCACAAAAAAAAAAATAATGATTGATTGTCTGACTTATAAGAAAATATAAATCACCCTTGAAAGAAATCATCAATTTCTATGATTTTTTTTCTTAAACTCTCTTTCATGAAAGTATCACAGCAGAACTGAAGTATCACACAGATGTCTGCTGCAAACACAGAGTTGCGAGCGAACTTTTTGTCACGCGTTTTATTTCTTATTTATTTTTTTTTCGTTTCGTATTAAAATAACATATAACTTTTGCTTAAACAGAAGTTTTTTTTTTATTTTTTCTTGTAATCAGTTCCGCCAAAAAGTACAACAAAACAAGCTTTAACTTCTTAACTTTTGCCCGGATTTGCAAAGTATTCTTATGAAAGTATAAATGAATGGCTGCCAAATGGTTGTTGGTTGGTTGGTTGGATCTTTTGCCCATCATGATTATCATTTTAGGAGGGGACACTTCTTACTCGTAAGTTGCTTAAAGTTTTTTTCTTTGATATTGTCGGCATTGTTTAAACTGAGTGAGTACAATTTGTTTAAAGAGAAAGAAAATAATATTTGACAAAAAATATATATTTTGTAACTTCGGTTGCTGTTTCTGGTTCATTTTGCGTGCACTGATGATGACAGCCATGTCACGCATGTGATTGACATGGATTTATTGATATTTTGGTTAAACATCAGTGTAAGATTTTTTTATTTACATTATTATTAGTTTTTCATTTACAAAAAGTGTTTTAGTCAGAAAGTTGAATCGTTGGTATTTGTACTTTGTAGGAGATGTAAAATTGCCATTCTTTTTCGTAGACTGGTGAACAAAAATACGTCTTTGATGTATTTATCTGCTTATCGGATTGATATTACAGCGTAGCAATTATGTAATTCTCTTCAGGATGCTTGCTCATGTTAGCGGAAATCACTATTCGTTGCATATCTGCAGCTTCGAGATACATGCAAAAACTTTCTGGTGTTTTCAGCCGAGATCTCACTAGTGCAACAGTTGATTATTCAAATATTTAAGTACATAAGTATTATACATTATTAAATTAATAAAAAAGCAATTTCAATTGTACCCTTTTATAAATTTTTTAGCAGTTTTTATGAACATTCCCAGCAGAGAATGACAATAGTTATCGTTATAAGTAATCTTTGAGTATTGGCCGTCAAACAACTATGAATGCCTACAGGTAAAAATAAAAAATACGCTCATCTGCAAACACACGCATGAATTTTAAACCGAATACCTATAAGCAATAAACAACTATGTTCATACATGTTTTAAATAACGCAGCACAAGCACCTTTAACTAAAATTTATAGACTGTAAAAGCTACAAGCACACACATGAGTACAAAAATACTCTGACTATTAATTAAATACACTTGCGTATATGCAGGGCTATTTCTTTTACACACAAAGAGAGAGAGAGAGCATTTTGTCAAAAAGCCAGTGTGCACACTTAATTTTTTTTTAAATTCGGTAGAATCGACAAAAAAATCGGTAGATTTGAATGAAATTTGGTAGAACATTTTTTTTATTCAGAGAAACATAAAAAATAACAATTCAAAGAAACATAAAAAATAACAAAATATATGTACTTATATATAAAGGGTAAGTGCAAGGAGTATCAAACTAAACAGGTTCCAAAAGCGCATTTAAAACTTCACATGTGATTGGAAATTAAACTGCCATAAACAATGAAACATTTGCAATAAAAAAAGTGTCCTCCCTATTTATTTGCCCTTGCCCTTTATATAGATATGCTATGCATATATAAAATAATACACATAAATAACAGGAATTCAGTTCTTGTACATAGGTTTTATAAAGCTATTAAAATAACTTTTATTTGACAAACATTTGTAACTACAAAAATTATATGTAAGATCCATTTATGAATTTAAACTTTTGTGCAAGAATTATTAAATCATTGGTACTACTAAGTATTTCATCCGCAAGGCACAATTATTTGGCAAATATTAGGTTACTTATAGTCTCAGTTTTTAACCGATTTCTTTGTTCTGTTTTAATGATTTTCGTCACAGAAAATGACCGCTCTAGGGCCGCACTGCTATGTGGCAAAATAAGCAATTTACACATATATCGATTTAAATTACCAAATAACAATATTCGGTAGATTTCAGGCATTGTTCGGTAGAATTGGTAGATTGTTAAATTCACAAACATATTCGGTAGAATCTACCGAATATCGGTAGAAGTGTGCACACTGCAAACAGCTCCACACACGTACACCCACACATTTTCCATTTCATTTTATATGCACAAATGTATGTATACGATGGCGTATGATGAATAAATATCCCGAGTATATATATATGCATATTTTTTGCCGATTAAATATCCATAGCCCGATTATAAAAATACTCACACTGCAGGTAAGAGAGAATATTAATGTGTTTGATACGCATGTGCCTTTTTATTTTTAGTTGTAACGTATTTATTTTTTACATAAACGGAGTAGAGATGCTCTTGTATGTTGGAATCGGCTTAAGTCATAGTTGCTTGAGAGAAAATATGTGAGCGTACGAATTGTTTGCTATAAAATTATAATTATACGCCGTTATTAAAATTAAGATTCTATACTTATGTATAGTTATCTACTATGAAGCTGGACAACTTTTGTGAACCTATCAATACAATGTGAACGTGTCTAGGCACTCTAATAGCTTATTTATACCATTTTCAACACAAAAATGATGGATTTACAAAATTTCAAATATACCTTTCTTTCTCTACTGAGTTCCAGCAACACTTTGTGCAAAAAAAAATTAAAAAATTTTCGAGCTTTACTAAAATTTTTTTTTATATTCGGCCAATTTTTAACCTACTTCAAAAAAAAGGAGGAGGTTAACAACACGTCTCTATTTTTTTTTTGGGTTTACTTTAGAGCTGCAAAACTATCGATAGTGGCTCCATTCGATAGTTTCGATAGTATTTGTTGATGCCGTCGATACTATCGATAGTTTTTGATTCTTAGAAACACCTCTTTTACACACGGAAAGTTTACTTTGCAAAGTCTTAATTCAGCTGTGTGAAAGACAGTGATAAATGCTATCTCTTTCTGTCTTTCTCCCTGCTGAATTAAGGCTTTGCAAAGTAAAGTTTCCGTGACTAAAAAAAGGGGTATTACAAGTTTGTAGTGTGTGTCCACGTACAGGCCAAACGGTTGGACCGATTTCTTCTGTTTGAAAGATGACTTGATCGAGAGGGCTCTTAGCTATGTTTGAAGAAAATCGGTCCAGCCGTTTAGAAGATATAACATCTTTTCTGAGAAAAGTCGGGGGTTTTTAAAATTTTTAATTTTTGTTATTCTAATATAAAATCTTGAATTTTTTAATCATTCCATAAATTAAAAAGAAAGTTGATTTTTTTAAAACTTTTAGTTCCAATGTTTTCAATACACATATTCAACAAACATATATACATAGTTCTATAATAAAAAAAATAAACGAAAAAGCAAACAGATAGATAGATAGATCAATAAAAAATAAATTAAAAAGGAATAAAATAAAAAAATCTTTCATTATTATTTAAACTATTCCAGTTAGCTAAAAAGTATTCATTTAAAAGAAGGAGAAGCAAACTATTTAGCGTCACCTTTTATTTAAAAGTAAAGAGCGTAGACAGTCCAGTAGTCGTCAAATTTAGCCGCCGTCAAGTTTCTTCAAGTATAAAGGCCGTTGGGTACATACACAGAAAGAAAAAAGCCATACTAAATTCAAGTTTTTTTTACTTACTTTTAGTACGAATCGTATTTGAAAATTTAAGTACGAATAGAACTAACATTTACTTAAATCAAGCTGAAAACGGTATTACTTTAGGAAACCAATCCTGAAGTTTCTTAAATTGAGTATGAAGTGAAAAAACCTTTTTACCAAAAAATTTCAAGTTCATTAGTATGCTTATGATAGAAATTCAATAAAATTAAAAAAATTAATTAAAAAATCAGTACATTAAAATAAAAATAATTTAATATTTTAAATTTTTAACGGATATTCAATCCCACATTTTCTTAAATCAATTTCGTTTTGGGTGTATTTCAAGCATGAATTCGCATTAAATTAAGTTAGAAATTCTTGAATCAAGCGTATTTTGAAATTAATTCAATCTGAGGTTAACTGAAATCAATCTGGTTTTGGAATTATTTCAAGTACGGAATCAGGATTAAATATGGATAAAATTAACTATTTAGCACTTGAATAGTCCGTACTTAAATTAATCCTTTTGTACTTGATTTGAGTAAATCCGTACTTACCGTACTTATGACACCGCTTTGAATATATTTAAGTACGGATGGATTGATTTTTATTTTGAGTGTAATAATTGTATTTTTATGCAATTTGCATCTAGTAGATAAAAACTGGCATCTTATGTTGAATCAAATCAAAACTAATTGATTTGTTTTCACATTTATATATGTAATGATAACCATTACCAAACCAGGCGGAGAAATTTGAATGTTGCATTTTTTATTACACAGTCGCCATCATTCCGTTTTTATTGAGTTTGATTTTTTCTCTTTTAGTAGAGTGTTTGTCAATAGTATCGCCATCGAAAAAAAATATCGATAGTCCACTTAAAAATAAAAATATCGATACTATCGATAGTACCATCGATAGTTTTGCAGCTCTAGTTTACTTCATAACTCGTTACATTTTAGACCGATTGTAAAAATTCTTTTTTCTTTTTTTTTTTGACTGAGAGGCTATAGCTTCCCTTTGGTTCCATTGTAAAATAGTAGGCAGGGATACGCCCACATTTTTTTTAAATTTAATTTAATAATATTCTACTGATTTGATTGCTGCAAAACCTATAAAACACATTTGCTTCTTGTAATTACAAAATTTGAAAGTTGATAAAATGGGCGAGGTTACGCCTGTTAAAATTTATTATAATATTTCATGCTGTTATACTTAACCGATTCTTACGAAACTTATCACACAAATTGAACTGTAAAATAGACACAGTACTTAATTTGAAAAAATGGGCGGAGTCACGCCATTAAAATTTTATTTTATATTTCACTTCTTCTTATCATCGTCTATCAGATCTTGGCATTGAAGTCGGTTTTTTCGGCAGAAAGAATTATTATTTAAAAATCTTCTTGAAAAACCACAAAAGCGCATCAGGCATTTATATCTGAAAAATGACGCTAATGAGATTGCAGGCCCACTTGGGTGTATTATTTAGCCATTTTTAGAATTTCAATGTTTTCAGTGTCATACCCAAGTACAATTTTTATCAGATAAATACGGCTGTTTGCAGCTGCATAGAATTATATAATAACCGATGATATTTTAACATTTTTTTTTTTCAGAAAGATGCTAGAAATGTTTTGAAATATCCAAGACCCTTTTTGATATCTCAAGAATCTTCGTTAAAAACAATGTACCACCAACATAAGAACACTAATGGCGACCTGAAGGAGCCTTGCTTATGCAACAATAAAACGCATGCATTTTATATGCAAATTTCCAATTCTGGCTCAATCACATATAATTTGTGATAATATTACCTACGCACATCCCGGTACGAGTGCATAAAAGAAAAGAATGAATATCATCCAATAAAAATTATTAAAATTGTACATGAAAAAACAAAACATTTTGCATAAATTTAAATTACACTTGAATTATGTTTATTTTTATGGAGGAACTGTTCTGTTGTTGTTACTTCTACTACTTCTTGTTCTTGATGTTTCCTTGGAGGCTGCTGCTGCTGCTGCGAAGACTCGTACCAACCCACAAACAGTAAAAGAAGTATGAATATTGTGATCATTTGATCTCTATCAATTTGTGTTGTAGTTATATTTCCCCGAGTGTGGAATGAAATACGAGTGCAGGAAATAATGATAATGATGGCGAGGATCTGATTTTTTTTTTCAAGGAAATTATGATTTTGTTTTTTTTTTTTGTTTTGTTGCGATTTCTACCATGATGATGACTGTTTGCTGAATGTTTGTGTCAGTTCATCTCGGTCTCTCATATTTTGTTTTTTTTTCTCAGTCATGTTCCTTGAGGGCTAAGAAGTTTTTTTTATGGAACAAGTTCCATGTAACGCTTATCTGCAGAAATACGAAATGAAATGCGAGTAATACATTTGTCTGATTTTCCATTTGTTGAATGCAGAAGTTGGCATGGCGGATGAATTGTCAGACGGACGTGCTTCATTAATTCAAACACAAATAATATAAAAAAAAAACAAATTTTTATATGTCTGTATGTTGTATGGACGTATTTATATCTGCATAAATTTGAAGTTGCAGGCTAAAAGTTTTTGAAGACACAAGCCAAAGAAAAAAAGTTTTGAGGAATGAAATAAAGAAGAAACGATTATGGAAATTGCATTTTTCTGGTTTTCAGTTTCATTACAAATGCAAAACTTTTTGATATTTTTTTTTGATTTTAGTTATGTTTTGCGCGCTGCCATAAAAAATATTGTTTATTGCTACAACTGATGTTGTTCGTATCGATTTAAGGTTGTTGCCGTTACTGCATTTTTGATATCTTTCTATATGCATCTGACATTGCTTATGCTCAAGTGCTTTTAGTGAAAAAGCTTCTGCAATTTCATTGATTGCCCTGCAATGATTTTGTTGTGTTTCTCTTAAAATTTAAAATTTTGAAATTGATTGTGAAATAAGGTTGCCAAAGACTTTGTTTTCAGTATAAGATAAAGGGAAGCAATCATTTATGCCCTAAAATAATCAAATTCATGTCGCCCCTGTTAGTTACATATGCTGATGAAATGAAAAAAAAAATAAAAAAAAGGTTCCTTTACTTTTGCAAAAAAAGTGCACGAAGAACTAATTTGTTTGGCACAAAATGTCAAGAATATTTATTGAGTGAACTCTTAGCTACATTATTCCCATATATAGTTTAGAGCTATCACCAAGTCTGAATTAGCTGTTGACCAAAAACTGATGACGATGTATTGAGAGCGCACTGATTTTCGAAATCTTTGGAGGCCCATAAAAAATGGATTAGAAGATTGGTTAAAAAATTTAATTGAGTTACTTAAACTTTTTTTAAACATTTTATTCATTGAAAAGTTTGATTGACACAATTAAATCTCTAATTAATTATTGGTTTATATTATTAAATTAAAAATGTTGATTGGAAAAAAAATTTGTGGGTGTCAATGTATTTCAAACGTTTTTGGTTCCAAGTTTGAACTAAACTTTAGATAATTCATAAAATAAGGTTTTAATGAGCGTGGCGCCTACAACTCTTGCAAATAAAAAATTGTGGCATAACAGCAGCAAAATTCTTGTGGAAATATATGAATAGCAGTATCTCGATTGTGATATTAAATTTAAAAGGCATATAATGGGGTTTTGGAACAGAAACGCCATTTTTGAACCACTCACATCTTAGTGAGTTTAATCGCTAAGTGCCCTCAGACACTCACCTTCTAAGACACTGGTATAGCATTAATCACAATCACCGCGATATATAAGGGAGAGAGAGAGAGAGATAGTCTCGCTAAAATGTTAACTTTTCAGGATTTCACATTACCCTTTCGCTACATCTTTTTATATAAAGACTTAAAAAATATAGTTTTTTGGTGTATTTAATAGTTTTAATCAGGGAAACCAAATTTAAAAAAAATAAAATTTTTTTTTGGAAATGTGTTTTTCAGGCTGTTGCCATAAGGCAACAATTTGTCTCAATGTATAAGAAATTTATTTTTAATGTTGGTATGGAAAAAATTTGTGCACAAGTTTCAACTTATTTGTTCATGCTTTAATCATTCTTTATTAGCAAACTTGACAGAAATTAACATAAAATAATTAACTGGAAACAAAAAAAGTAAAATTAACTTATAATTAATGACAGCACTCAAGTATTTTTTTTTTAATTATTGCAAAACTCCAAAAAATAGTGAAATTCTTTTAAAAAGTAACTATTATATAAATATAAATGATCGCTAAAAATTATGGTATTCTTTAAAACAGTTTCTTTGTTTGTTAGGTATACATAAATGTACATTACATTTTGAACATTTGTACCTTGAATATCCGTGGCAACCTTTATGCTTACATCTGCTCTTATTTTCCACGTATTCTGGCCAATGTTGATTCCCATCATATCGTACAGAAACTGAGGGTTTAGTTTCATATGCCATCTTTGAGGTCGTTGGGCTATCTAAGAGGTCTCCAACTGTAGAAGTTTTAGGTCGTCCTCGCTTACGGGAACACGAATGTATGTTTGAAAAGTCCATCCGCAATATCATTTCGAAAACGTAGGAGGTCCATATAAGCTTTGGTATTTCCATTGTTGTGTTCGTAGTCTTTTCGATATTCTAACCAGGAGTTACAAACTGTTAAGTCAATGAAATGATCAAATATTTTGAGTGTCCACTTCTTTGACCTTATAGAGATTCTATACAGCGAAAGTAAAAAATCTAATTTATCCACTCCGCCCATACTTTTGTTATACATTGAGATTGCATGTGGCTGAGGTATAGAAACTTTTTCTTTTTTTTTAGCGCAGAATCTTGGCACTACATTTAATGGTTCATCACCATATATTGAAGATACGACATGAACTATACCTCCATCAAACCATCTAATAACAAATAGATTATTTCCTTTTTCTCAGTGGAAGTCATAACTGCCTCTTCCTTCCTTTTTTAATTCTTTTTCAGACTTCAAAGGTAGCTTATTTATTCTATTGACTCTTATGGTCCCAGTAGACCAAATACCCTTTTTTTTCGTAAAAGAAGCATTAAATGGAGAGTTGAAAAATAGTTGTCAAAATACAATTTTAAGTTTTTCTTCTCTGGAATTGTCCTTGATAAATGTACTACAATGTCAGAGCAAAATCCTAATTGCGAACCACATAAAATTGTATTTTTGCCCTGGTAAATTTCGAAATCATGCAAAATTCCATTTGAACTGCATAAACAGAACACTTTTATGCCCCACTTTATGGGCTCTTTGGGCATATATTGTCTAAGTGTTGTTTTGCCTCTAAAAGGGATCAACATTTTATCGATGTAAAGGTTTTCGTCCTTGGGTAGTGTAAAGGCCTTTTTATTTGGAACATATTTATTAAAGATCGAACCTTATAAAGTTTATCATTAACATTTTCATTTGATGTAAACTTTATACTTTCTCCAAAAGCTGGGATATTTGTTGGTTTTTTCCAATACATATCTAGTCTAGGGTACCCAATTGAACCAGTCATTATTTCTAATGCAACGAATTTCAGAAACTCTTCCCGTTTAAGATTGATTGACGTTCTGTTTTTTATCATAGTGGATTGATTAGTCGCCTGTATTCCATTCTCAATAAACTCTTCAGTATAATATTCTAAAAAATATTTTACTGGAACTTTCACGGAAGCAATGGTCGAAGAACATTTTCTCCAGCGAAAGTCACACAGTTTTTTTGAAACATATTCACATTTATTGTTATGAACAACTTCCGCCTCTTCGATTTCAGTATGGTCAAGATTAATTTCACAGTTATCTCCTTGTGACATAGTTTTCCTTATAAAAGATTCATTTTGATCAAAACTTTCTATTAAATCTTCTAAAACATTTGTTTCTTCTAAGTCTTCAATATCTGAATAGTCAGAGTCTTCAAAATTTATAAGAATTTTCTCAATTTCACTCTCTTTCATACGTCTTGTCATGGTGGCAAACAGAGTGCAAATGAAAGCACCACAATAATTAAAGTAACGTTTCTGGGTAAATTGTATACATTAAAATATTTTGTTGCCATAACGAAATGAACTCATTTTAAAAAATCATTACATACTTATGCGGTGTTAAAAAGCAAATTTTTAGTTTCAAATACATTGCAAAATGTGTTTTTATTGCTACTTTATTAAAAAAATGTTTCTAATATTAAAAAAAAAAACAAAATTATAGGAAGATTTAAAAACTAGCTGTTTTTGGGGAAAAATGTAAGGCATGTAGAGGTTGGTACGATATCGATTATTTCTTGTGAGCTTCCCCAAATTGATTTATTTTCTATTTTTCTTATTACCAAGACATTAAAATACAAAACCTAACTAAAAAAATATTGACTTATCACATCAGAATAGATCTACAGGTGAACAATTTTGATGTTGCCACATGGCAACAAAATAGCAAAAGGGATAACTGTTTTGGACTGAAAATAAATTTTTATTTTCTCATATTTCAAAGAAAATTTAAATCAAATAAAAGAATTATAAGCTTTTTGTCTTATGATATCGAAGTTTACATTATAATAACAGTTATCGCATCATGATCTAAGTTCTATATCTCTCTATCTATCTATCTCTATCTCTCTCTGTATCGATCTGTCGACAGCGTTGTCAACTCGGTCCTTTTCGCACCGTTTTTAGCGCTTTTTGAAATTTTCGACGCGAAAAATTTTGAAGTTAGTGCTCGGTGCTTTTTTAAACAAATTTTTGGTGCTTTTTATTTCTTGGCGGTGGCACTAAACCCAAAATTCAAAAAGAATTTTCCTTATATATATATATATATATATATATTTTTTTTTTTTTTTTGAAGAAGTCTAACATTTAAAAAACATAAGCACTGAAGTTATATGGAACATTTCAAAATATTCTAATAATATTGTACAAAACTGCTGTTATTAATATTGAGTTTGCTGTGAAAGAATGTTTCCACAGCATTGTTTAATAAAAATCAAATTTTGCAGGTCTTGATTTAAAAAAAAAAATTACTACTCCCATCGAGTTCAAAATCTAATCAGCAAGTCAAAAGACTTGCCAATTGCTGCTAATTTGACTAATTTAAGGTGATTTGTTTTTTCGTTGACGAAAAAAATTAAATTTTTTATAATAACTTAAAAAGGTTTCGTCAAATTGATTTTAGAATTCACTGATTCTCATAGAATCAAAATGTGTATCGAATGCTTCAAATTTGAAGTTTTAGGGATAAAATGCAAGGTCAAACGATTTCTATACAAATTTTTTTTTATAAAACAAAAAATTTAATTTTAGTGCTTTTTTACTTAAATTATGCGTTTTTTTCCTGGTTTCAGTGCTTTTTGAAATTTTGAAGTTGACAACGCTGTCTGCCGATCTCTCTCTCTCTCTCTCTCTGTACGTATCTATCTCTTTCTCTACCTCTGTCCCTTGAAATCTAAGTCCTAATTTACACTAAGCAAGTCTTATTGCTAAGCTGATTAGTTTTTAGGAGAAAGAGACGAGAGGAACATAAAAGTTTCTTTTCCCCTCGTTTCTCTTTCCTAAAAAACTAATCAGCTTAGCAATAAGACTTGCTGAGTGTAAATTAGGACTAACTATTTGTATAAAATTGTATTGAATCTCTCATATAACCCATTTCCAGAAATTTGTCCTTACTTTTCAATACTTGTAAATTTACAATCTCTTGGCAGCTTGTTGCATTGTTAACTGCAACAAGTATGTAAATGGTTCGTCATTTATTTTATTATTTATTTGTGGTATAAAACGCTTTAATGTTTTATGCAACAACAAGACCAACAAAAAAAGGACAGACCAACTTTTGCGTACAGCAGCCATTATGGTTTACGGCTTAAAGCACTTTACTGTAGCTGCTACTTTTTGGAATTTATATACATGTAGTCAGTCAAGCAAATGATCAATGGATGCATGGATGGTTGGATGGTTGGATCGATTTAGCGTTGCAACACATACATACCTCCATACATATGTATGTACTGGACATATCAACAAATAAAATAACATGATCAAGAAATCAAAAACACAGAAAAATGCATAACAAAAAAAAAAAAATAAATAAATAAATAAATAAATAAATAAAGCAAGAAATAAAGAAAAAAAGCAGCTAAGAAACATAAAACCATTTCGAAATCCATCAAAGTAAAACATTTTGTTCATTTTATATAAATACCATCAAGTTGTACGGTTACGCCCATTAATATTGCATATACATATCAATGCTGCACATGTATACATATGCATATATGTATATGCATATATGTATATATATATATATACATATGCATATATGTATATATATGCATGTACTAGGTACATATGTTAAAGACTATCGAAGGAAATGTTGTGTATGTCTGTTCCGCGGTTCTGCATTCGTATGCTTATAAACATTTCATAGAATGGCAATTTTTGATTTGCTTATGATCTTATGACTGAATGTTTTTCAACTGGTTTATTTTAGCTGACTTTGACTAAGACGAGTAGAGTTGAAGCCAGTTGCCTAGTAGGCAATTTCATCATTTCTGAAAACATGACTGTAATTAATCTGATTTCCTTAACATGCCAGACGTTTAAAAGTTGCTTATGACCAACTGAACAGCAGGGAAATTAATCAAAATAAACAGTGTGAGGAAAGTAGTTGAATCAAATTGAATTCAAAAAATTATTGCAAAATAAATTTTGCGAATAAACTAACCATTTTTTGGTAAATTTAACCAATTTCTTTGATTAGAAAACAAGTAAATCTTAATTGTAAAACAACTATTGTGGGGCATACTTTAAGGGGATTAATATATTATCCCTGTAAGTTCATCGAGCCATAACGGCCAAAAAAGCTTAACCGTTTTTTTTATATAAATCGATTATTTACGATAGCAATAATCGATTTTGGCCAAAAATGAAGTTCAAAAATTATGTCGCTTAAGCGTTTCTGGCACGATATTGTGAAAATTTCATCGCTATTTGTTCACTTTATTCGTCAACTGTCAAGAATGCAAGCAGACATTCAGTTTTATAATAAGAAATATTTTAATACTCGAACTGCAGATTTTTTATAGCTATGCTATTTATTGCGCGATGCAGTAGTTAGGACGAGGTTTTCGTAACAAAAATAATCGACACTATTACAGTTATAGATTTATTTTTGTCTTGATTTCTTTGTACTTAAAAGAAGACTATAAAACTAAACGAGGTTAACAATTCATCTCTATTTTTTTAGGTGTGTATCTTCATAACTCAGTCCATTTTAGATCGATTGTAAAAAACTTTTTCTTGTCTGAGAGGGTATAGCTTCCCATTTGCCCCATTGCAAAAAAGTAGGCGGGAAGACGTCCAAAATTTTTTTAAAATATATTTTTATGATATTCAACTTCTTTGATTGCTGCCAAACCTATAAAACGCCTTTGGTTCTTGTAATTACACAATTCCAAAGTTGAAAAATGGGCGGGGTTGCGCCCATTAAAATTTATTATAATATTTCAGGCAGTTCTACTTAACCGATTTTTACGAAACTTACGACACACCTTGAGCTCTAAAATAGACACAATCTTCAGTTTAAGAAAATGGTCGGAGTCACGCCCAATAAAATTTAATATTTTATTTTAAGTGGTTCTACTTTACCGATTTTTACTAAGACTTAACGCGCACCCTGAGCTCTAAAAAACACACAACCTAGGATTTAAAAAATTGGCGTAGGCACGCCCATTAAAATTTAATTTAATATTTCATGTACTTCTTATCTTCTTCTATCAGATCTTTGTATTGAATTAATTTTTTTTTTTTTTTTTTTTTTTTGAAGAACGAATTACGTTTTGTTTCTTTCATTGATAAGAAGATAAGATAAAACAAAAATAACAATGAGAACGACTGATCAACGACAGCCGCCACCAGCTAAAAACACTTTCAAAAAATTTAAACGTTTTCAAATATTTGCAGAAATTTCAACATCATCATTATATTATATATAATTTTATTGCATAGGTATTTCACACATGAAATTTGTTTTATATAACTAAGCAGCATACCTATAACCGGGTGTCCTAAGACACCTCTCTTCTTCTTTTTTTAAGGAAAAATTTCTTAACCAGGCTGGACTTGAGTATTTTCTTAGTAGACTGGTTTAGCTAATGGCAGAATCGTATATCAAGATTATTTCTTGCAGCAAATATTTCTATTTAATTTTACTTTTTTCTTAAAGCTTTCGAGAAAATTTTCTAAATATAAACATTTATGATCTCGAAAAAGTAACAGCTTGTCTTAGACCTTTGCAGTTTGTTGTAAATAAGGATAACATACCTTGAAGGTACTGTCCACTACAATACTCTTCGACAGACGCACAAAACGATATACAATCAATACGATTTATTCGATTTTAGTATTTGATGACGATGTTATAGATGGGATACTTTTGTTCCCATCAGCTAAATCAATAAATTACGTGACAGGCATACGAATATGAAGGAAACTAAACTCTCTCACTAAAAAAACTACGATTTAATTTTTTATTTTTATTATTCGTTTTCACAATTCATACATCGTACATAATAAAATTGATTTTTAAATTGAGAAGACAACAAAAAGCAAAAAAGGAAAAAAATAATCTTGTAGGCTGTATTAATAATGATTTTGTTCCCATGATGATCATCATCGTTGTCAATTTCAAAAAAAAAGAAAAAAAAAGAGTTTATCTTGTCTTATGTGTGAGTAAGTGTGCTATTTTTTTTTTCAAGGAAGAAAGAAAGACCTGTTCAACCATTATGAAGTGATCTTTTATATTACTCGTATTTTATTTTATTCGTGTTTTTTTTTTTTGGATTTTTCTATTGATTTTTTTTTTTTATATAAAACATTTCCAGCAGTCTGTTGTGCAACTTGATTGATTCAATCAATATATATGTATATTTGTATATAAAAAATGAATTTATTATTTTATGCAACATACAATACAACAAACATCCTTTTAAAATTACTCGTACTTTATGTAGTTTTCATATTTTTTTTTAATGATTTTTGTGCTGTTGGTTTCTTTTAACGGTCTAAATTATTTTTTTATTTCCTTGAAAATTGCCTGGCAATCAATTTCAATGGGTGGAGTTGCATTTTGAATGGTTTGAATTCAACATCTTGAGGTGGAGACATACCACAGACTTTGGTAATATGGTTTTGCTGACTTTTGGCCACTATTTGTGGAACTTACTGTAGGCTGACAAATCGAATATTATGCTTTGAAGATTAATTGTTTTTAATTATAAATTTAAGGCAAATAAATATAATTTTGGG
This sequence comes from Tachina grossa, assembly GCA_949987645.1. NCBI lineage: Eukaryota > Metazoa > Arthropoda > Insecta > Diptera > Tachinidae > Tachina > Tachina grossa. Next base: position 38,140,632 of record OX465275.1, read on the forward strand.
AGCGATATAGCGAACCAGCTTTAAAAATTTAAGGCAAATAAGCAAATTTTGAAAAGGAAATGCTTAAATGTTGCATTAATAAATTTGATCACAGTTCCTTTAAATTTAAATTATTATTAAACAAAGCTCTGATTCCTAGGCTCAAATTCACAGTCTCTTAAGTTAACTAATGAAGGTGGTTTAACCAATGAAATCGATAAGAAAACTCGTTAGTTAACTATAGACTGTGAATTTGGGTCTTACGAGTTAAATTGAAATTTGCTTAAAAACTCTGCAGGATATCGACAAATTCAGAGCTGAAGGCACTACTGTGAAATTTCGTAAGCGTTCTTCATGCAAAAATACGTGAAATATTCCCCCATATTGTGAATGGCGTCGTTGACATCACATCAAGACGACAGTAAATATTGTCACTTGTCCACTCTTTATCGGCAACAACGGGCTCTTATTGACAATCTCTTACTAATCTAAGGCTTACTTACTAAGGCTTTGTAAATTAATGTAGTATATTAATAGTAGTCAATTGTTGTCGACAGAGAGCAGACATATTGCGACGCCATTCGCAATATGGGGGATTATATTTAATTTTAATCGTCGTAGCCCCGCCTACTTTTTTAATCAGCAGTCTATGTCTATCTGAAATCCCAAACTGTGTGTGAAGTTTCTTGGACACCGAATAAGTAAAAGTACATATAATTTATTGCCAAATTTTAAAGGGCGTAGTCCTGCCCACTTTTTAAGTTCATGTTATTTTTAAGAGCTCAGGATGTGTGACAAGTTTCGTCAGAGTCGGTTAAGTAGAAGCACTTGCAATATAAAACTTAATTTTAATGGGCGTGGTGTGTGCTAAGTTTTTTAGCGCTCCAATAAGCTAAATTACATTAAATCAATTTACAAAAATTTCGTGGGCATGTTTCCGCTCACTTTTTTTTTTTTTTGGAAATGGGACCAAGAAGAAGCTACATACAAGCTTTAAAAAAATACTCATTTTAAAAGTGGTAAAAAAAAGTGGCGTAACAAATATAAAAATAATATAGACGATTTGATAACCTTTCACCTTTTTTTTTTAAGTAGTTAAAAAATTACAAATTTTACGGAACAGTGGTGTTTGTAAAAATAAAACTGCAAAATGGAGTAACAGCTGATTTTAAGCAGTGCTACCAACTTTAAAAATTTATACTTCTAAATAAAGACACATTGCTTTATACATAGAGGTAGTTACAGTTTTTTTTTTGGAAACAAAAATTTATTTTTCAACATAATCTCCTTTTAACTCAATACACTTAGTCCAAAGTTTCTCCAATTTTTGTATCCCTTTCAAAAAATAGGATTTTTCTAGGTCCTTCACATAGGCAATAAATTCATCGTTGGAGCTAAATTTCTTTCCACCGAGCCATTTCTTTAGGTTTGGAAATAGGAAGTAGTCAGTAGGGGCTAAGTCCGGAGAATATGGCGAATGGGGTACCAATTCGTAGCCCAATTTATAGATTTTTGCCATTGAGGCTGCACACGTGTGCACTCGTGCATTATCTTGATGAAAAAGAATTGTGTTCTTTTCTATATGGGGTCGTTTTCTTTTTAAATCCTTATTAAATCGGTCTAATAAGTTGGCATAATATTCGCCGTTTATTGTTTTTCCCTTTTGAAGGTAATCCATGTGGATTATCCCACGTGTATCACAAAAAAATGTTGCCATCACCTTATTGGCCGACAAAATCACCTTGGCTCTCTTCGGAGCAGGTTCACCCGGACAAACCCATTGTTGAGACTGCTGCTTGGTCTCCGCAGTACAGTAATGGATCCATGTTTCATACATAGTTACAAAACGCCTAAAAAACTCATTCGGATAGCAGTTAAACAACTCCAAACAATCCTTTGAAGTTGTCACACGTTTACATTTTTGGTCAATTGACAGCAAACGCGGCACCCATATTGCACACAACTTTCTTAAACCCAGCTAATCATTTAAAATCAAAACCACACTGCCATATAAAATGCCTATGGCATCAACAATCTGGCGCACTTTTACTCTTCGATCGGCCAACACCATATCGTAAATTTTTCCGAAATTTTCGGGTGTACTGACCTCAATTGGCCGTTCAGAACGTTCAGCGTCATTTACAGTTGCGCGATCACAACGAAAGTCAGTAAACCACTTTTTTACCATTGAAATCGATGGTGCAGAGTCCGAATAGTATTTATCGGGCTTTTCCTTGATTTGATTGACGGTTTTCTTTTTTCGCAAGAAACAATAATTTTAATTGAGAACTCGAAATTCACTTTTTCCAATTTTTAGAAAAATACACGAGTTTGTATGTTTTGAACAGCTGTTAAACGCAAAGAACATGACGTCATTTGATTAAAATTTGACTGTAGTCTATTAACAGGTGGTAGTTGATGGGAACAGTATTGCATTTTTATGTAACTACGAGGGAAGTTCGAAAAATCACGGACTTATTACTCCGGATATCTTCTTATATAAAACTTATTTTAATGCAAAGAAACAGAATAATTTTCGACATCACTTTAGCATAATACCAAAAACATGGGGCTTGTCCCCTGCCTTTTCAATATTTTAATTGCACAGGACCACCATAATCTACAGCGACACACATTGTATTGAAATTCCTAAAAACGACTCTTAATACAGGCGTTAGAGGCGTTTATGCTATTTTCTAGACAGGCGTTAGAGATAGTACTTATTTTATCGAAAATAACTGACTCCTGTTGGCAGGTTTATGCAATTTTCTAGATCTTAGGGCACGGAAATAGATTGCGAGAGGGAGTAAACAGCCCCATTTTGTATTAAAGTGACATCGATGTCAATAGCTGGAATAAGGGTCATTATAAAAAATGGTATTGCCACAATGCACCCATTTGTCTAACTGAAAATTATTCATTTCCGACTGCTAACACCCGCACCTAACGGCAAGGATTAAAAGCTCTAAAGTGGAAATGTAAAAGTTTTTATTTCTATCAGAAAATAAAAAAATCAAGTTTAAATAATCATTCCATAGTGTTGATTTGTTAAAATAACATCTCAAGGCTATTTGTTGTTAAGCGTACGTTCGTTTGTTCAGTAGCTGAACGTTGTTCGTGCCACATATTTGCAGCAGTGAGCGCAACATACACAAATGTAGCAAGAATAATTTATAAGACTTTTTTTTAGTCACTGCAAAACGGGGTAGATGTGTGTTTTGTCTACTGTCTTCTTTGTCTAGGGGAGTTGTTGCATTAGTTTTTGACACACCGTGTGTGATATGTATGTATATATTTTGTGTTGTTTTGTTTGTTAAACAGAAAAATCTAAGATCCATTAAAATAATTCAATGTTCTTCTATTTAAAGAGAAAGGTACGTCCTTACGTACATAAATATAAACGTATCCTTTTCTGAGAAGGTAAATTTTATAATTTAATATTTGTAGTTTCATTAGCTGCTATATTGGTAGATATTATTTCTTCATTTGTTTGTTATAGGAATGGCAATTTCCATTGTTTATTATTTTATTATTTATTTTAATTAAAATGGCCACGTGTCATTTGCGTTTTCTTTTTTGTTGTTTTGTTGCTTTTTACTTGAAGACAGGTTTTTTTTCATAATATTTTTTATTGTATTGCAATACCAGGGAAAGAGTTTTGTTTTGTTAAATAAAGAAATGAGTCTTAAAAGTAAAATATCAATTACATTTGGTCTTCCATTAAAAGATGTTGTACATATTTCTGTTTTCAACTCTTGCCTTACCGGTGAATATAATAAGGCTGGGGTAGAAACAAGGCCGCTAGTAAATAATAATTTACAATACAATGCAATATCAAGAAATGTATAGAGTTTTTTTAGTTAATCGATCTTGTGTCTCACAGTGGGCTTGAGCTACATGTGCTCAAAGTGTGCAACAGACCCATTACCCACACCTAGCTTTCTGAGAACACTGGACGGGAGCACAATAGCCAATCAGATCTCGAGGACAACAATGCTTGCTCTCATTTTCCAAAGAAACAAGAACAAATTTAAGAACTTTCAAAGCTGTTTAGCTCAAATGCAAATGTCAAAGTTTGTGTATTTGGATGTAGCTGGCTTACAGCAATGCACCTACTTAACACTAGAGGCCCTGCAGTTATGCTATAATAATTAACAAAACGCAAAAATATAGGTTTAAAAGCGAAAAAAAAAATTAATTAAGCTGCTCTGGGGGTCGATTCTGGTTCTGTGATAATGTGAAATGAAAAAAAAACTTTTCATTTTCATTTACACAAGCATTTTTCATAATACTTTTCACAATTACATAAAATGCGATTCTCGTTGCTATTATGAAAACATTGTTTTATTCCGTTGTGTCTATGAAACTTTTGTTTTTATGCTATTGAAATATGTCATGTAAATAAATAATATTAATTATTATTTATGTACATATTGCAAGGAACTCGGTATGAGCATAGGTAAAAGTGTTTAAAAGCTTATCGCTACATAATTAAACTTAATATTTGTCTCTTCTTTATTATAGATTGGGTGAAATTGACGCTTCCAATTGCGAGGTCCGTTGTTTGTTCTGAATCATCGTCACAAGCAGAATTTAGGACAAACTACTTCAAACTACTTCGTTTCTTCTGTAGGAATAGGGAAATGTGTTATGCCGTGCACGTCTCCTGTCGAGCTTAAATGTCAAACGGTGGCTGTGGTGCATAAAGGTTTTCTTTTTATCTTGCCTGTAGCCTTTAATGAAGAAAACCTTTGTCAGCCATTAAGGCTGGGTACGCAAAAATATTTACTTTATTATTATACTTAGGAGAGAAACCCCTTTAGTCCGGCCGACAGCTTTGAAGGCTAAAAACTTATGAAGCTACTGTTTGATATGCTCGTAAAATGTTATGTTTTTGCAAAAGGCAAATGATGCCCATCGTGACATCATGGACGTTATTATTTCCTTTTTTAAATGCTACCGCGCACATCTTAAACCATCGCAATTAATTTTCCACATTCTATCATCTTAAATTTTAGCATGACCCAAAGGCATGACCTATATGTACCTCTCTGCACTTTTCTTCTCTGATCTTGGTACTCACTGTCTGCAGACGCATCTGTTATTGTATTTTTTTTTTTTTTTTTTTTATTAACTGAATTTCGGAATTGTCGCTTGCAATTTCAACATCAACCCCTAAATAATTCACAAGGTATTATTTTTGATTATGTGCTTAAATTTCGGACTTATTGTTAAAAATTCCGACAACCTCTAAATAATTTACAATCAAAAAAATTTGATTTTCGCCGTTGCGCGAGTTTTTTCTAGCTTCTTTACTGTTTTTCACGTAAATATTTTTTGTGTAAAATAATTTATCATATGAAAAGTTTTTTAAGTTTTTTTTTCACAGTTACACTAAACGAGAATCGGCAGAGTTGTGTAACCGTGAAAAGTTTTGTTCCATTCCCCATTTTTTTTTCATAATGAAAATGTATTTAAATTCTTTTCATTTTTCACTGAACGGGAATCAGAAATGCTATGAAATCGTGAAAAAACTTTTCATTTCATAGTTTCACAGAACGAGAATCGACCCCCTGCTCTATATCTATATAACACTTCACCATACATATATATTAGAGGGCTGCGCAAACAGTCTTGAAATACAAAATACGTCTTTTTTTTTAAATTTATTGTCGTAGCATGTATTATACTAAACCAATAATAATGCATTAAACACATGCACCACAGCAAGCTACCGACTACCAAATTTTAATATGAGAGTGATTCTTTTAAAGACAGCAAGGCAACAGGGCGACAGGTTGTTGTCTATGCTGATTTTATCGTTGTAGTCCAATTAAACTAATTTCTATTTCTCTGGCTACAATGAGAAAATTCAGTGTTGCCAGTATAATACAAAATGTTGAATGAATGATTTTGTACAATTATTTCATATTATTTAACAGAAACAATATCCAAAAGTTGATGTAAAGAATAAATTGATTAATTTTTGTATCTTTACGTGAAATAAGTACATTTAGAAAGAGTAATTAATTTTTATAAATGCACAATATGTATATGAAAGTGGCAATACTGAACTATGTATTTGTACTTGAATATCAGGTGCAGATGGTGCTGCTGCCGTCTCCAAAATAATTAAGTAGCAGGCTACGAGGCGACAAATGCTGCTAGCGACATTTTAAGTCGTGTGTTCGTGTAGCCTGCTGTGGTGAATGTGTTTAATGCATAAATGCTGTCGTTTAATAAGCGAAGCACGATAAATGTATTGATGTTCGTGTATATGAGTGTTTTTAAGTGATGTCGCGAAGACTTCTTGTTCGTAACAACAATAAAAAGAAGTAGTGTTGATGCATGTATGCTTTTTACGAGTTTTGCATATTGTATGTTTGAGTGCTTGTGTAAGATGTAGATGGTAAGCTATTATGTTTGTGTTTAAGGGTGGTTTCTTAAAGCAAGTGCACATAACTAATGTCAATGCATGTGTGCGTTTGTATGTGCGCAGAAAAGTAAAAGATCAGACACACAACGAGTGTACGTATGTACATTAGAGTGGCCGTTCATTGTATGAAGACTTTTTTTGATTTCTTCTACTCTCACCCCCCAAATTAGTTCAGTTTTATTAAAAAAAAAAATACAAAAAATTTCATAGCGATAAGTTGTGTTTTAGGGGGTGTGTCCGCCCGTCAAAGTTGGCCTTCAAACCCATTTTCAATTTAATTTGTTTGCATATGACTATATTTAAGAAAAATATTTTACAATAATATACTAGATGGCAATATTTTAGGTCTTCTAGTCAACAACATTAGTCTCAAAGAAAGTTTTTTGCTAAAATTAATATTTTAGAAAATAATGAAGAAAATATTAAACAAAATACCAAAAATTTTATATACCAAAATTATATTTAAATGCAAATTATTTATATTAAGCATGTACAATACGAGTTATATCTATTAAATTATTTCATACATATACATATAAGTCAAAAGAAAACTATACAAAAAAAAATTACATTGAATATATGAGCTTGAGGGCCAACTTTGTGGGCCGGACGCACCCCTTAAAAACACAACTTATCGCTATGAAATTTTTTGTATTTTTTTTTTACATAAACCTGAACCGATTTGGGGGGAGAGAATATAAGAAATCAAACACAAAAAAAAATTCTCCATACAACTAAAGGCCACTCTAATGTACATGCATGACATTTGTATACGCGCTGCGCTCATCGCAAATTCTTCCGTCACGAAGTATTTTCTTCTTTACTCCTATACTTGCAATAACTGAAACAAATATCTTGTAAACAGTGTTTTTAAGCGTTTGTTTTAAGATATTTCGCTATAGTAAAGTATTTGAAAAAATCCCTCACGCCTGAGAAGTTCTTGTAAGTGGTATTGTGCAGGGGCCTAATATGTATGTACTTCTACTATCCCTTTTATACTTAAAGAAACACAAAAATTATAAATTCGCTCGAAGGTCGCTGCCACTCAAATGATGGGCCTAGACCCTTTTTCTGACGCCAATATGTCGAGAGTCAATTTACTAATTAAGGAGAATAAGATCTTGTTAGCAGGATATAATTTATAAGTAGAGTTCTTGTTTGCTAATAGCTAAGCATGCATGTCTTTATGCATTTCGTTTCTCTTTAAGACACTCATTAGTAGACTTCAAACACACAATTCTCAAAAAAAAAGCTGGAAAAATCTTGATAAGTTTATAGAAAAACTTTCAAAATGTTATGAGAATTACAAGCATAACTAACGTACATTAAATAAAAAGACTCATGCAAATATTTTAATACAAAACAAAAATTTTTATTTGATTTTCAATATGGCTTTAATTTAAAATTATTTATTTGAGTTCAAGACTAAAAATAGATTTAAAATCAAATAAGAAGGTTTGTTATAAATTTAGATGTTAGTTTAGAGACTTTAAACTTAAATACGTTTGTTATGTTTGTAATTCTCAATAACGTTTTAAGAAATTTTTAAATAAACCTGTGAAGTTTTTTAGTTTCTTTAGCAATAAAAAATAAAAATTCATCACATAGATTTTAGCATTAAATTTAAGTGCGACGACTTTTTCAAAATTTTTGTAATATCCGGATTTGAAATATTTCTTCTTATTTTAATTATTAAAGTCCATAAAATTTTGTTATAAATGTATTTTAATACACATGGGAAAAAATATATTTGAACTATCATATGAGATTATTGGAAACTGCAAATGCCTCAACTTCAACAATATTGAATTATAAAGTCTTAAATAAGTTTATTTATACATGTCTAGCACATAATGTTCTTAGTAAGTATTTAAAAATTATTCAAAATACTCACCCAGACCAACATAATTAAAGACATGGGCTATAGCCAACACACACAACATCTTAATCAAACTCTTCCAAAAGTGAAAAGTCAAAAGTCTTTGAAATGCTAAAAGTAAATTTATGGCAAAGTGAATCCTTAGACCAATTTTATGCAGGCTTTCCTTTAGTGTCTTACAGCTGCAGGGATTGTTTTAAAGGATTTCCTTCACTGAAACGAGACAACAACAAAAAAAAAACTTTTATTCAGTTTAAATTTCTAGCAAATATTTTAAGTTTTCTTCAGCCATGTCTTAAGTTCACATGGCTTGGGGTTTTTTTTTTTTTTTTTGCTCAAGTAAGAAATATTTGCTAAATCCTTTTATTGAAACGTTATATTCCTTTCATTTAATTTTACAAGAAGCATTAGAAAAAACAAATGTGAAAACATAATGTTGTTGTTGTTAGTTAGTTAGTAAGTTATGCCTTCTAACTGTTTAAAGGAATAGAAACTAAAAAAATATCCTTAGCTGACCCCTAAGGATAAAAATGTTATAATCTTTGTACATTTATTACTTGTTTAAATGAAAATTTCTTGGAAAAATGTAGCGAAAACAATTAGGGCTTCTATTTATTTTGTAGCAATAATTTATATTTTTAAAGGAAATACATATGGAGAATTTGACTTGAATTTACATAAGCGGAAAGCATTTACGTTTGATTAATGACGTTTTTAGTTCGTTCTGAATATGCAGTAGTTTTTTTATTTTACTTAAAGCCTTAAGGTATGCCAAGTTATTTTAACAAAAGTAAACTATTACAGCCTTATTTATAAATCTATAAAGCCTTAATAATTTGTATAAGTAAGACTGTTAGTTTAACAGGAAAGGGGAAATAGTATTTTATGGTCTTCTTTACAGAAGTCTATTTTATGATTGATTTATCGAGTCTCTTTATATGAGCGTGTACTTTAATAGACTATAAAGAGACACGTTATAACTACATTTTTATACACATGGCCTGTTCGTTATAATGTCAAGCACCAGAAAGCTGCATGATTATGAAAAGCAGAAAAGTTTTAATACTTGTTAACGCACTAATAATCCCAAATAATTATTTTACTTATTCATTAAAATATTTTTTTTATTAACAATACATTGAAACTGGTTATTGGGGGGCTTAGCTAGATGCTATGCGCATTTCACTGTTGCTAATGCAGATCATGAAGGAAGCTTTACTCAAAAATTTCTAAGAACAAAGAAAATTGTTTAATGTATTAAAGCGAAGCGGTTGTGTACACTTAAGTTTATCCCTTCAGAAAATTATTTAAAGGATTGAAGTGAACGTAATTGTTTTGCAATGACGTATAAAATAGCAACTGCCAATTAGTAGATGTTACCTTCTTTAGGGAGGGGATAGTGATAGAAGAGACAAGTGGTGAAGGAGGAAATAGAAGAAAGCTTTATTCTTTTAAAACTCTGTTTTTGTACGTTTCTAATAATGCAGTGTTTTAGCGCCTCTGGTGTCAATAAGGCGTATTAAATTTTTTTTAAGCTGTATTTAGTAGCCATTTTATTGGTTGTTTTACTTCGCCCATGATTCTGCTACACAATACTGACGAAGGAGGGATAAGTGTCCGCTGAGGCCGGTGTATTACTTCTGAACCTGAGTTTCTTATTTTGTCACACAATTATTGGGGAAATATGAAAGTCTGGTTGCACTTAGCACCAGCCTTAAACAAAATATTTTTGTCTTAAAATTCAGACTTCAGTAAAATGTGACAAAATTAATACCGAACCCCAATTATTGACCGAAGCGAACTAATCAGTCGAACGTCATATTTTTATAAAAAAAAATTCTGGCCCAGAATAGAAAAATATAAATTTTTTTTTTCAGCAACATTAAAGGCCCCTTAAAGTATGCACAATATATTTTTTTAAATATAGGCGTATCTGCAATGCCATTCAGTAACTTTTATTACGATAATCGCTTCGCTATAATAAATATAACGAAAAATCTTCGACAAACTCAAATTCATTTAGTTTCTTTATTCTTCTTTAAACATAAAAAAATAAATTCCTGCAAATAAGACCAAACATCAGTTAAAACTGTATTTAAGTCAATTAAAGTTTTATTTAAAAATTTAATTAATTACAACGCTTAATTGACACAATTAACATTTTTAATTCATTTTTGGTTTTATTTTTAATTAAAAAGTTGTTTATTGCAGTAACATTTTTTTTCTGTGTATGCTTTTCGCACATCTGGACATTTTGAAAATTATTATGAGTTTGCATTCGGTTTTTGATTTTCGCTGGCTATCGAAGCATCTATCTAGCATCGAAAATAAAATTAAAATTACGTTGAACAACGAATTATTTATCAAGCGGAATTTTACTCTCCATGCAGCATTACCATGTGAAAAATTATTGAGAATGCAAGGGAATCGCTTAAGTTTTCTATTTTTAAAGCACCCATACACAAATTGTAAAAATTTTTTGTTTATTTTCTATACATAGATCGCAGGTCGTATCTAGAGGTTCCCGATTCGATTGTAGTTTTTTTTTGTATTTTACTTTCATTCGCAGCTGATCAAATATTTTCAAAATTCATAATAAGTAGAATTCATAGTAGCGACACGCAGAAGTTGCTCACAGCACTCAGTGTTGCCATATTAATTTTTCAAAAATTTTCAAGTCGAACAAAAAAGAATTTTTTTTATTAAAAATATTTTTTTATGATTTTACTCAATGTATATTAATGTACCTTGATTTATTATTATATTACTTTTTAATTACTTTTGATTTTTTTTTTTGATTATTTTTAGTAATTTCAAGTAATTCAGATTACTTTTCGATTAGTAGTAATCGTAATCAATTATTTAACAGAAATTCTTTTAAAGCGAATTATATAATCAATACAATTCTTTTTAAAATGTAATGTAATTGATTACTAATCGTAATCGAAATTTAAATAAATAATCAAAAAGAATTAAAAGTAATCGGATTATTTTTAATTACTTTTGATTCTTTTTTGTAATTTCAAGTTATTCAGATTACTTTTCCATTATTAACAATCGTTATCAATTAGTAGTCGTGCGAAAGTGAATATAATCGTAATTTGATCATTACTTCACCTTTAAAAAAAAAAGTAATAAAATTAGTAATCAGTACGATTACTAATCATGGTTTTTCGATAGAAAATGCATTCCCATAACTGGACACTCCAAAAGCCGGACGCGGACGCATTTAAATAGTAGGTCTCTCTTTATTCAACTCTGATTCATATTTGTATTAGTGTCAATGATATTGGTGATTTCCTGTTAACGAAAATGTAAATACCCTGCAGAAAGTGCGAATAGTGAAATTGTAGTGATTTACTAGTGATATTGTCAGTAGTACTACTGACCAGGTGTACCCCAGCCAATGCAATCATCTATTGACATTTAACATTAGCTTGTCATTGAAAATCCACCACTAGACTGTAGGACTACTGACTAAGTAGTTCTTTTGGGACCACATGGAGACATTGACACCAAAGAATCATTAGTAAATTTTAGGGGGTCTAGTCTACAATATCGATATTTCCCCGCTCGTCGCCAATAGTAAATTTATAGTGATTTTCTAGTGACATTGTGAATAGTGCTACTGATATTTGAACAAAAGTTTCACTAGTAGATTTAAGTAACCCTCGTCTACATATATTTATTTAATATTATTGCACAGAGTAATAAAAATGAAAACCAATCTATTGACGCGTTCATTGACAATATCACCAGAAATACACTAGAACTATTGTCTCTAACGTATCTTTACTCGCACATAAAGGGAAAGTTGTCGACATTTTTACCAGTGCAATTGTCGCTGGAGAAAGAGTATTGACATAGAGACATATGGTTCTAGGCTGACTAGAGGGTACTGACGCATTAAAGACGATAAAGAAATTGCTTTTTATTTGAAAAAGTCGTTTGCTTAGCTCGTGTTCCAAAATGGCACAGAAAAAATTTGTTTTTATCATTAAAAAAAAAAAATGGAAATTGTAAACGTGTTTGAAAAAGAAAAATGTTCAGTGCGCGATATTGCGAAGATGTAAAGTCTCTTGTGTATTTTAACAATTTATATTTTCTAGAGACGACTTTTTTGCATTCCAACAAATAAAAACATTGAAAGTAATTTTGAAACCCAACAGCTGAAATTATACCAATCTAAGTTGAAGTAGTCTACTCTTGATATAATCTTTTCAACTACAATAAACTGCCAAAGAATGTGTAACTCTCTCATAAGCGGACAGCTATAATAATCGGACAAAAACACTGCGACGGTGAGTGTACGCTTGTGAAAGGTTTCACTATATTTTTAGAAATCTTATTTTAAGCTAAGAAATCTTTTGGGTCATTTTAGCACTTCTAAAATAAAATAAATCTTCACATATGGTGACACTGCTCACAATAAGGGTATTTGCGAGGCGAAGTCAATCCAGCTGATCTCGATTCAACTGTTAATTTCTCTTTCTTCTCTAATCAAAGCTAAACTTTCGGAAATTTTTTGGCAGCAGGAAATTTTACACTTACATATATACCAGGCGAATATGCAGAGTTGGAAATCGACACCATCTGGTATCAATTCGCCTTGGGTATTTGTATGCAGAGTTGTGAACTAATATAGAATGAAATAATGAGTACAACACAGTTGTGCAATATCGTAAAGAATAACTTACTGAATAGCATTATCGTTATCTTAATAAAATATTACGATTTTCGGTTCGCAAAAAATTACTGGTACTTCGCAGCACCATGATTAATTGCTAATTAGACTGTATAATAAAATCAAATTTATACCAAAATTACAAGGTTCTAAACAACTGATTGTGGTGGATGAAATGAAAAAGGAAGAAAAAATTTATTATTATTATTTTTTTTTATCACAATCGAATAGTTTGAAAGTTGTACTTATTGCTATTTTACTTCTTTACAAATCGTCATGTGAGAACTTAAGTGTCCAATATCTAATAGTTTATAATGGCGTATTGGACACTTAAGTTCTCACATGACGAAATAATAATATGAGCACAAGATATTTTATTTTTATTTTTTAATGAAGCAGCAAAAAATTTTATTCGAAAACAGAATAACAGTTGAAAAAGAAAATGATGTTGAAAATATATCATACAACTGATAATTGTGTTGTGTGATGACAAGCACTCACTGATGATTAACTGACGCAAATAAAGGAAGCATCAATCATGTCACAGCAACAGACAAGTGGCTAAGTGACAGGCTCATTGGCTGTATTACATCTCAATTGGTGTTTGAGACATATTGAAGCAACTGGAAATGCTTTGTAACACGTTTATTAAGAAAAAGTTTATTTTATAAATTCTTTAATTAGTAGAGGTATTGCAAATGATGCAAAAATTCACATGTATACAATGTTACATCGTTTTAACAAACTTCAAGTTTAATATAATATTTCCCGAAATTAATATTTTTTTTCAGCCAATGTAGTAATGGTAAAGAATATAAAAAAAAATGTTGATTATTGAGTTCTTGTTTCAACTTTGTTATTTGTTTTAAGCTTCTCATTTGTTTAAATGAAAGTTTATAATATAATAACTCTAGTTGTTCTAAGAAAGTTTGGGTAAAGGTTCCCTGATGATCTGCATTAGCAACAGTGAAATGCGCATAGGATCCAGCTAAACCCCTCAATAATCAATTTCAATGTATTTTTAATAAAAAAATATTTTACTTAATAAGTAAAATATTAATTTGGGATTATTAGTGCGTTTAAAAAATTTTAAACTTAAATTTTAACAATTCCATAAAAAATCCCTAATTAAAAAATTTTAAACTTAATATTTTTGTTGTTCAGCAAAATATTAGTTGATTTTTAAAAATACATTAAAATTGATTATAGAGCAGACAGGGAGGTGGTGAAGGAAGAGATAGAGGAAAGCTTCATTATTTTACAACTCTGCTTTTTGCACGTTTGTTTTTGGTAATGCAGTGTTGCAGCGCCTCTGGTGTCAATGAGACGTATTAAATTTTCAAAGCTGTGTTTAGTAACCATTTTATTGGTTATTTTACTTCTCTGATGATTTTGCTATACAATACCGACGAAAGCCGGTGTAGTTCAGTGACCAGTGTCTATGTCTTCATCACTTGAACTTTCCTACAACAACTGACCCAAAGGGACGGTAATGCACATCAGAAAAATGCGTGGTATTGTTATATAATGAGTTTCGAAGAACGGATTCGAGACCAGGACCTTCGGTACTTCAATGAAAAACACCCTCATTCACAAAATAGTAAATGATGATCGTCGAAGGAAGGCTCGTGACCTAGCTAAAACGCTGGGCATTTCAAAAAAGGCTAGGCATCGTATGGTCAATGCACTGACTCCTTCAGTTTAGCTCTAAACACTTAGAGAGCAGCAAATATGTTTTAATTAAGATTAGGTTAGATTTTACAAGTTGCTGAGAAGAGAAAATATGTTTTGAGCTCGCAGGGATTTAACTAAAAGGGCCCATTTATTTCTTTTACCTGAGAGTAGGTAAGAAATAGTGCAACCACAAATGGTAAATTTACAGATAAATAGAGAGCATGCAAGCTTAATTTGTTTCTATTTTAATTTTTACAACTATGCTTTTGAGCGTTTTGCTAATTTTTATTCTTTGTTGCAGCGCCTCTGGTGTTAAGTAGGTGAATTAATTTTTTAAAAGCTATGTAGCCGTTTTATTAGTTATTTTACTTCGCCCATGGTTCATTGCTACAAATAGCGTCGAGACAGGGCACTGTGATATGCTTTAGCTAAGACACTAATGCATTATCAAAAAAGTCTATGACGGATGATATGATTGGGCCTGGCCAGGTATTGAACTTGAACTCTCTCCGAACATGATATGCTTTGTAGTCGACGCAATAACTATTCTAGCCAAAAAACAGCACACATATATTTCAAACTTAAATAAATATAATGTTATTACTGTGTGCATATACACTTAAAACCCCTTTAGCTTTTAATTATATAGCCTTGAAAGCGTAATTTCATTTAGTTGTTTCATGAAATACGAGTATCAACCCATAATTAAAATCACAAAACATAACTTTACAAATTGCATACAGAAAAAAAATATTTTCAAAGACAATATGGAATAATTTGTTTAACAAGTTGCTTAAAAATATAATAACAAAAATTTAATTGTCATCTGATATGAATTCTCTCTATTATCCGTCCACCTCCACCAAAGCAACAGACAGCCACAAACATAATTTGGCATTTGAACGAAATTTTGTAAAAGACTAAAAGGCAAAAATCTAATAATAAGACACACACACACATACACAGTCAAATACATATTGCATATGTGAAATATTTTAACATGCTTTTCCACTCGTAAGGACATGCATATCAACACATCTTCCTTTTATTTAGGCATTTTGATGTCAACTCTTTTTTTATATTTTGAATAGCTCTTTTTCGGTGTGTGTGTATGGGTGTGTGTTAATTTCATTTGTTTTTCATTACGGCTGGAAAATATTTGCTAAGGAATTTTATATTTTTTTTTCTTTACCCAGAGTTAAAACAATTTTATGTTCAAATGTGGCAGTTACAAATGTAATTTCTATCAAATGGAATGTTTTAATTAATTTATATTGTACGCTTTTAGTAATTATTTGCGCTTCTTTTTGTAGTTTAATTTATAGCTGCCAATTGGGATATGAGTTATTATACATATATTACTTAGCAAGCAAGTATGGCAAATGAACACATACAATTAAACTTTAAAACAGTATAATTTATATTTTAGAAAAATATCTTGATAATATAGAAAATCCGGCATTAGGCAGCCTTTAATAAGCAAGGAAAATCTGATATGGCAAAGTCGTAGTAAACAATGTTATAGGTATGTATATCTAACCGAGTTTGACGATTAAATTTAAACTAAACAACAAGGTTGGTTAAACTAACCAACCGTGAATCAGTTAAATATTCTATGCAAGAAAACTGTTTAATACAATTTCTATGGTAATAAAAAAACAGAGTTTGAAGATTAAATTTAAACCAACCACAGATATTGGTTAAACTAACCAACGTGAATCAATTAAATTTTCTATGAAAAAAAAATATTGTTTTAATACAATTTTTTCTATAACAAAAAAAAACTGACATAAATTTAAACAAATTCTAGAAAAAAAAATTGAGCTTATCTACTTTAGTTTCATCTCTAAACAAATAGATAAAACTCTCTAACTTTGTTAAGGTTAAGGTCTCTTGTTTTCATATTAAAATTCTTTCTTTATATTTCGATAATTTGCCACTACTTTGTGTAGCTTCTTTAGGGAAAAAAATTCTTCAAGCAGCCATAGAAAGGAGTGGCGAAATATCGATATATTAAGATAAAAACAAGAGACCTTAATAAAACATGAGATTATTATAACTAAAAAGAGGTCAAATAGAAGAACTATTGAAAAAAAATTAAACAACAAATAAATTGGAAAAGAAGAAAAAATATATAAAAAGTTTTTGGCAAGCCTTGCTTTAAGTGTTATGGCCTTCTGAATATTTCCATTTCTAAATCCAAAATAAAAAATCGCCAAAATGCAAAACTCGCTTAAATGAAAATATCATCAAAAATAAAATGAATTAATTGCACAATTGCGAAAAATAACCTAAAAATAAAAAGATCGCCAGAGAAAACTAAAAAAATCGCCAGAACTAAAAAAAAAAACGCCAAAACTACAAAAAAGCCTAAATTAAAAAATCGCTAAGACTAAAGAAAAACGCCAAAAACGCCCAAAAAAAAACCAAATATAACTCCAAAATCAAAAAATCGCCAAAAAACCACAAAAATCTTAAAATGAAAAAAATCGCCAAAACTAACAAGAGGCACCAAGCTAAAAAATCGCCAAAGCCCGAAAAAAAGTTTGCGGGTGTTTTTTTTAGAGGTATAGAACTTCGAATTGAAATAAAACACAAGAAAATCGTTTTAATGTCCATCAATTTGGCTTTATTGGAAGGATAATTTTATGCCATTAATGTTTAAATATGATTTCGGGCATGTGGCCGCCGCGGCTGGCTCGAATAAAGCCAATTCTACAGGTCCAATTTTCAACCACTTTTTCGAGCATATGGGGCCGTATGTTGGCAATAACGCCACGAATGTTGGCTTCCAAGTCCCCTAACGTTTCTGGTTTGTTGGCGTAGACGAGCGACTTCACATATCCCCAAAGAAAATAATCCAATGGTGTCAAATCACACGATCTTGGTGGCCAATTGACAGGTCCATTCCGCGAAATTATGCGCTCATCGAATGTTTCCTTCAATAAATCGATTGTGACGTGCGCTGTGTGGCATGTAGCGCCGTCTTGTTGGAACCACAACTCATCCACATTCATGCCATCCAATTCGGGAACAAAATAGTCGGTTATCATGGCTCTATACCGGTCTCCATTAACGGTAACTGACTCTCCAGCATTATTTCGGAAGAAGTATGGCCCAATGACTCCACCAGCCCATAGAGCACACCAAACAGTCAGTTTTTGTGGATGTAATGGCGTCACAAGGGTCTCATGTGGATTCTCTTCACTCCAAATGCGGCAATTTTGCTTGTTGACATAGCCATTCAACCAAAAATGAGCCTCATCACCGAACAAAATTTTGCGATGAAAATCAGCATCGAGATCAATCTCATTTTCGGCCCATACACCAAAATCACGACGCATTGCATGGTCTCGCGGCTTTAATTCTTGCACAAGCTGGATCTTGTAAGGTCGCAAGCCAAGATCTTTGCGCAAAATCTTCCATAAAGTTGATGGACAAAGCTCCAATTGCTGTGCACGGTGGCGAATCGATTCATTCGGGTCCTCTTCAACACTTTGCTCTACAGCGGCAATTGTTTCTTCGGTGCGCACTGTTCGACGTCTCTGCGGATGCGTATTATCACATAGAGTAAACGTAGTGCGAAAACGATCCATGGTTAACCGAATTAATTGCTCTGATGGACGATTATGTCGACCATAAAATGGACGGAGCTTGCGGTAAACTTCGCGAACTGAACCATTATTTTCGAAATAAATTTGCACGATTTGCAAGCGTTGTTCTTTTGTCAACCTGTTCATGATGAAATGGCAAACCAAACTAAATATTAATCACTTGACAGCTGACAAAATGGCCGCCAGTTAAAAAAATGATGCCAACTTAAAGTTCTATACCTCAATAAAAAACACCCATTATGATCTTGTTTTTTTCGTTCTTTGAAGTGGGTGAAACAAAACAAAAACAATGAGAACGATTGCACAATTTGTTTTTGTTTTGTTTTTGCACATGAGCACAAACCAGAGAACCGGCTACCAGCCACCACCGACTAAAAATAATATATAAATTTAATCGTACGCCGCTAGAAAAGAAAACAATGGGAAATAATGGAAACGTTTTGAAATATTTGTAGAGAATTTGACATCATCATACTCGTATAATATGATTTAATTTCATTTTTATTTCACACATGAAATTTGTTTTATATAACTAAGCAGCATAGCTATAACAGAGTGTCCTAAGACACCTCTCTTTTTTATATTTATTTTCTTAATATTTTTAAGGTGGATAAAACTTTCGAAATTGTTAACTGCCACAGTGGTCTTACTTTATGGTATTTATGATCAGTATAATCTTGCATATCATCATGAATATATAATGCTTGAACAACGCTACCCAACTATCCATATTTACTTTGAAGAGCAATCCTTCATTCGCGCAATTTGTAGACGACTTGTGATTTTTATGGCGCATATTGTCGCCCATCCCGGCAACCCATTCATTTGGCGGTTTACAAATTTCATACCGCAAACTCGCTGAATGATGTCATAACAACTAGACTCCTGCATAAGACCACTCACAAAAACTTTTCAGATATGAGGGATTTTTCAAATGTTTTACTACAGCGAAATATTTTAAAACAAATGCTAAACAACACTGTTGGCCAAACATTTGTTTCAGTTATTGCAGGTATAGGAGTAAAGAAGAAAATACTTCGTGACGGAAAAGTTTGTGATGATTGCTTGTAAACACTCATACACACGTAAATCAATACATCCATAGTGCTTCGCTTATTAAACGACATCATTTATTATTAGTTTAGTTAGTATAATACATATATATAATATATTTACATTTCAAAACTGTTTACGCAGTCCTCTAATATTTATTAAAGCGATACGACTATCGTAATAAAATTTACTGAATGCACCTACTGGCCCCTTAGTCTCTAACTCGATCAAGCTAAGTCTCTATGGCTAAAAATCTATAAAGGAAATTTATTGATTTTGGACTGCAAATGCAATTTGCAAACGTGTTTTGTTAAATCAGGCAGGGGCCAAAATTTTCGTGTTTTATGTAAGCGCCAACAATTTTTAAATTTTGTTTTTAATCAGCATTTTAGCGGTTGAATTTAGCTTTAGCAAATCACAGAATATGGAGGCTGATTGATTGGCCGGTAAACCATTTGCTTCAGCAGAGCTTTCGAGGCATTATTTACAAGGAGGAGAGAGTTTAAAGTGAGACCGGGATTGTGAGATAATAATTTTCTTTTTATTTTCTAACAAATAAAATTGGTGCACATATTCCTTGATTGCAAAAAAAAAATAAAAATAATTATATTAGCCCAATTCAAAATCTTGTGCAAATGGCCTTGCATCGTAGCATGTGCAAAATGGTATAGTATAATGATACTCACCACTAAGAATTGTTAAGTGGTGAGTATCTATATACTATACCATTTTGCACATGCTACGATGCAAGATCATTTGCACCAAATTGTGAATTGGGCTATTATAAAATTTTAAACGGTTGTGTTGAATGTATTGCTGGCATATGTAAATCGGCTTGGATATTTCAAAAAACACTTAAAATAAACGAGACTGACTTCTGCGATCTCAAAAAAAAAACAAATTAACAACAAAAAACAAAAATTTAAATAAATATCAAAGTGTCAAGCCGCTCCACAAAGTGGCACAGCAAACACCAAAGCAACTGATTGGAAGACAATCTAAAGAAGAACATCTAACGTCATCAACAAGGGCAAAGAAACTAAAATATTTTAAAAGGCCAAGTCAATTATGTAGTACAAAAAAAAAATATATAAACCTTAGCAATGGGCAAAAATTTCAACATCACCAAAGAATTTCTCATTTGAAAGGGCACAACGAAACAAGTGCTTTGGCTTTGCAAGCAAATTCAATTTTGATCTCTTAACCAGTTGGCAAAGGTCAGTTAAAAGGTTTTTGGCCATAGAAATTGAAATGTCTATTAAAAATTTTATGATTTTAACAAAGCTTTAAGGAAAATTTCGCACTCTATTGTTCGGCAAAGGATTTTAAACAATAGCAACACCACACCATCCAACAACTCATGCCAACTTCATATAGACGCGTATGTATGTACGAGTATGTTTCTTCACTTAATTTCTTAATGATATCAGGCCACAACACTCTTTCAAATTCCAATACAAAAGGTTACTCTTTAACTACAATTGTGCTTAAGCATGAAAAGACATTACTTTCTCTAAAATGATTTGAAGATGAAGGATAACTACATTGAAGGCAGTCCGTTATAATGAACATGAATATTGATTTGAACTCCTGCCTGCTGAATGTCTGCCTGCCTGCCTGTCAGATTTTAACTAGAAATGCCCAAAATATGTCAAAGTGGTTGGCCAATGCAACCAGTCAGCAGTAATGCAAATAAAAGAAGGACATTAGTAAGGGGTTTGACGTTCTGCTTCTCATACAATAATCAACCATCAAACATTAAGCAGGTTGCTGCATTTCATAAGACATGACAGTTTGGGTGAAAATTTTTGTCAGTTGTACAACATTCAACAAGTTGAATTTCTTCTTTCTTTATGCAGTTGCAAATAAAAAACTCCAGCTTCTATGATTTGTAGGCGAGTCGAAATGTGTGTGTGTGTATGTGTGTGTGTGTGTGTGTGTGTGATATTAGCCTTCCTGTTTATAAAACTACCAGTGGTGCTTTTTGTTTAAAATACGAATACTGTAGCTTCCTTATTGTATTGCAAGAGACTGGTTATAATCGAAGAAATTCAAGGATTAAACATACAGAGGGCATTTGTTTTCAGTTTAGGCACAAATAGAATCTCATTCCCATTTTATTATTTTATTAAGCTTCATAAGAAGCTTTTTTGAACTTAATTATTAATTAAGCCATTTGAAATACTTAAGAAAATATATGATATACATTAGAAGGCTGCGTAAGCAGTCTTGAAATATAAACACGTCTTGTTTTTTTTGCGAATAGTCGGGAATTTAAAAGGAAATTCTATTTGTTCTTAATTTCTGTGTAATAATTGCAAAATTTTTCATCTAAGAGAAACTTTTCAGCCAAAAAAAAAATTGTTTAGAAAATGCTGCATCTGTTTTTTATTTTTTTAACAAAATCCCTCACTGTGTATCTGGAACAACAGAGCGACGGATGTGCACGCATTTATAAAAGGAAGTAGCTTGCTATATTGCCTTGCAGGTGTGGCGGCACCTGGAACTGCCTTGAGTTCCAGGCTTTTTTTGGGGAGGAAATTCGAAGTCTAACCAGTGGGTTAATATTCATATTTGTTTCATGTTAATTTAACATGAATTACAGTAATATTGAAAAAAAAAATTTTTTTCTTTAGCAATGTTTTTACTTCATGTTGATTTAACATTCTCGTAATATTAAATCAAAAAGAAGAATCACATTGAATCAAAGTTATTTCAAGTTGAAACAAGGTAAATTTGATACTGAAATAACACGAAGAACCATGTTGAATCAATGTAATTTCCAGTTGAAATAACATGAATTTAATTTAATTGATTGATTGTATTTTTTTTTTTTTTTTTTTTTTTTTTGATAAACACAACCCGCGAAGCTTGTCATCCCAAAACATCTAAGGTCTAAGGCGGAAATTGCACCCACTACCTCTGGGGTTGATAGACTAGCATTGCAAAAAATTCAGCCACACGAGTGATGGTGTCTTTTGGCACAGAAATAAGGAAAATGTTGGCTTCCTCCGCCAACATATGAAGTGAAAGTCGATTTAAAGACAAAATGCGAATTTAAGCCCCAAATAACAAAATTTTTTCAGCAGGAAATAGTATCTCAAACTTTCCTTAAATAATTAGCTTAAAATTAGATATAAAATTGCGTGCAATCTTTGCTTTTCGCTGTTTCGTTTAGACAACTTGTTATTAAAATGATTATTTATGCTCTTTTATTAAAATGTTCTAAACTTTTTTTTCCTTAAGCACCAAACAAAAGAAACAAACATTTTATTTTAATTTATGCTGCTAAAGAAACATTTAGTTCCGATATATTATTTTGTTTTGTTGTTGTTGTTGTTGTTGTTGTTGTGTGTCTGCCACAACGCCATAAATCATCTTTTAAAACTGCAATTTTACTGTGAATTGTCAGAGTGCTTTTTACTATTTTCATAAATTATATGTAAGTTGTTTGACTTTTGAAAATGAAAATATATGTATATTATAGACAATATAAAAACATTTTTTTGTGTAAATTTAATTGCAGCAAAATAGTGCAGCAATGTAACTAACAACAAGTTTGCGCTAAGTTGCTAATAAATGTGTTTTAATTAAATGCGAACGAGTTAATTACACAATTTCTTGGTAACTGGAAAATGCATTAATATTTATTAAAAACCTATTAACGCATACAATCAACAAGAAACACTATCAGCCACTTAATAATTTAAGAAAATGTAAAAATGTTCACTGGTCCCTTTAATTTATATCATTTTACATGCAAGTTGCAAGAGAAAAAAAACTAGAAATCAGTTCGAAGTGAATCTTAAAGTCGACTTTTCTATGGGAAAAATGTGTTGTGGTAACACAAACGAATTTTCTTTTGTATAAGAAAAGTGGCACAGTCGACGTTTTTATAACAAAAGGAGTGTGCTGTGTTAACACACGGGCCTGTTCTGCAAATCACGACATGTCAAATCACGGTGATTTCAAAAAATTCGCTTTCATTAATTTGTGAATTGCACGATTTATAGCGTTGGAAGTTGGAAGAAAATATTCTATTATAAATGACAAAAACTTAAAATACAATAAAACCGAATATCAAGTCAGCTGTTAGTAGTTTACTTTTGAAATCACGTGATTTGAAATCACCGTGATTTTCAGAACATGCCCAACAATCAGTTTTTCTAAGAAAAGTGTGTTTTGGTAAGGAAGTCAACTTTTCTATAAGAAAACAGTGCTGTGGTAGCACAGTCGACTTTTCTGTAAGAAAAGTGTGCTGTGGTAACACAGTCCACTTTTGTATGGGAAAAGTTTGTTGTGGTAACGCAGTCTATTTTTCTGCTGTGGTAGCACAGTCGACTCTTCGATAAGAAAAGTGTTCTATAGTAAATCACTCAAATTTTCTCTAAAAAACGTGTGTTGTGGTGATAACATCTACTTTTCCAGAATTCCGTTCACCAAAGGTGTACGATGTCTGTCGAAAGCTGTTTTTTTTTCGAGGACGGTAAGACGGTAAGAGCAACGGTCTAGAAATTCTCACAGAATTTGTAAAATTTTTGCCCGCACAACAAAATATATACGACAGTTGAAAATTAAAGGGTATTCTAAAGCGAGAAACGCAAAATGTTCAAATCGTAATGTAATATACAGAAATTATATATAGACACTTGAAACTTTCAAATTTAGTATATTGTTAGGCTCACTACACCAATTAACAATGAAATTTAAAAATTACAATTAAACAGTATTCTGTCAGTTAATGTTTTCTTTTTTGGGAAACGTAAGTGGCAAACTCTTGAAATTTTCAAAAACACTTAAACTGAAAACAAGAAATCGACAAAATGAAAAAATCGTCAAAACCGAAAAAATCGTCAATATGAAAAAATCGCCCAAACTAGAAAATACCTAAAACCAAATAATCGCCACAACGAAAAAGTGTAAAAACTAAAAAAAAGTCGCCGAAAATTTTAAAAATCGCCAAAAACTTAAATGACTGCCAAAACTAAAAAACCCAATAACCTCAAACAAATGCCAAAAACGAATAAAAGCACCAAAAACAAAGAAAAAGCGCCAAAGCAAGTAAACGACAAAATGAAGAAATCACCAAAACAAAAAAATCGCTAAAACTAAGAACAGTGTCAAAAACGAAAAAGATGGCCAAACTAAAAAATAAAACAGAGTAAAATTATTCGTCAAAAACTGAAACAATCACCAAAATAAAAAAAATTGCCAAACCGAAAATATCACCAAAACGAAAAAAAAGATCACCAAAACTACTATAAAATCGCTAAAACTAAAATAAATCGCCAAAAACCGAAAAACCGCCAGGACTAAAAAACGCCAAAAACAAAAAAAAATCCGAAAAGGAAAAACCCCCAAAAACTTTTAGAGAGCATCAAAAAAAGACCAAATGAAAAATTCGCCAAAGCCGAAGAAATCGCCAAAAAAAACCGAAAAAATCGCCAAAACTAACTAAAAAATCGATAAAACTGAAAAAAGCGCCAAAAACGAAAAAGACTACCGAAACTAAAAAAGAGCTGGGATTAAAATTAATCGCCAAGAACCGAAACAATCGCCAAGCTCCAAAAAAAAATCGCCAAAATCAAAAAATCACCGAAACCGATAAAATTCTCAAAACGAAAATAACTCTACTACCGAAAAAAACACCAAAACGAAAGAAATCACCAAGAACAAAAAAAACGCCAAAAACTGATATATGCGAAAAACAAAAAGAACCGCCAAAAACTAAGACAAAGCATTAAAACAAACAAAAAAGAACGATAAAATGAAAAAATCGTCAAACCGAAGAAATCGACATTATTTTGGCGTTTTTTTTTTTTTTCATATGGGTGATTTTTAAGTTTTGGCGCCTTTTTCGCGATTCGGCGATTTTTTCCCGTTTTTGGCGCTTTGTTTTCATTTTGGCGATTTTTTCGGTTTTGCCGATTTATTTTAGTGTTAGAATTTTTTTAATTTCGTGCTTTTTTCGTTTTAGCGTTTTTTTTTTTGGTTTTTGGCGAGTTTTTTTTTTGGTTGGCGATTTTATTATTTTCGGATTTTTTTAGTTTTACCGTTTTTGAAAATTTCAAGAGTTTGCCTCTTGCGGTTTCCAAGATATAGCAAGTTGTCAAAATTACATAGTCAAAATTGCATTAACTGATGGACCACCCTTTAATTTAAATTTTTTTTAAATTTTAGTGTTAATTGTTGTAGTCTATATAAAAATACACTAATTTTACAAATCTCAAGTGTCAATATACAGTAGTTTTCCGATTTAACGAACATAATTGTTGTCATGATTGTTCGTTAAAGTGAATTGTTCGTTAGTTATATCCAGTATCAAGTTAAAAAGGAAAAGCGTCCTCTATTTTATAAAAAAAAAACTCAAAGCATATGTATGTACCTGTAGTATTTTTAATATTTTATTAAAAGAACATAAATATCTCATTAAAATATAATGAAAAGAAAGATTCATAAAGCACTATAATACAAAAATATGTAACTTATTTAAACAATTGGTTACAACACAGGTTTTTGGGAATTGATATCTTTCTCTTAATGGTATCTTTCTTAAACTCTCCCAAAAGCATTAAATTTGAGCTACTAATTTTGTTTTGTTGAGCGCATTTAATACAAATTTTGCAATGCTTAATGACATCTTCATGTTTTATTTTAAGCTTTTGAATTTCAGTTCCATCCCGCTCTTTTTCACTTTCGTTTTTTCATCTGGTATGTCTTCATCTACGGATGAAGAGCTATTTTCAATTCATCTATTCAAATTATAATATTTTTTTTAAATCTGTTCAGCCAACTATGTCCTGCATTAAATTTCTTTGGCTTTGTATTGCACGAAGAACAATTAAAAGAGTTTGTTTTCCATTCTCGGGAACTCACCTTGCTTTATAGCACTTCTAACATTCCTAAAAGATTTTCCTTTGATTTCAGGATTCTACTAATGGTGGATTTATGGAGACCATATTTTTTACATACATCTGTAAGCCACAGACACACTATTTCAATGATCAACGATAATTTTACCTCTATCGTTTGAGAAAAATCTATTTCTTTTAACCATTTTGATGTTCGTAGCACAAATTACTTCACACAACTAACTCTCAAATGATATCAAACAAAATCATCAAAAGAAGAAGCAATTATGTTTCTTATTTAATTTTACATTTGTTCGTTATACCGAGTGCAAAATAAAATTTTTGTTCGTTATATAAGGTAGTCAGTAGAAAAAAATTGGATGTTCGTTAAATGCGATGTTCACTAAATCGATTGTTCGTTAAATCGGAAAACTACTGTACTTATGTACATACAATTGTATGTATATTACATGGGATTTTAAAATTTTTCGTTGCTCGTTTTGTAACACCCTTTAATTTTTAATTCTCATGTATTTGTTGTTGTAGCGGCGAAGGTTCTACATACTATGTCCAAATTCTAGCGCGAAACGCGCTAAATTGGCATCACTGGTACGGAAGCTTTGATGCGCAATTTACTAAATTTGTTAAGGTATAAGAAACTTGTAGTGCAGCGACGCAGTCGTTTCTTCCACTTTGCTTGTATAACAAGCCCGACTTTTCTATAAGAAAATTTTAAAAAGACACAATAAGACAAAAATACCAACAAAAAAAAATTGTGGTATAGAAAAATTAGCAATAGCATTTCGAGAAAATTAATACTTCAACTATTGATATCGGGCATAAAAAAGATCATACATACACTCAGGGAAAAGCAGCAACTTAAAAATAAGAACGCGTCACATTAATTCAATAATAATTTTCAATATAATAAAAAATGTATATTAAGATATTTAAAAATAAATAAAATTAATAAATTAATACTGTAAATTAATATTTTTCCTCTTTGAAATAAGAAATTTCTAATTAAAAATTATACATATTGATTTTAAGCTGCTTTTTTCTGGGTGTATAGGCAGAAAATAGCCCAAAAAGCAATCAAGATAAAATCACGGTAATATCGCTGATGTAGAAAAATTTATTAAGTTTAAAAATTTTTTAAATGAATTACAAAATTTGAGAGTCCTAAGTTCGGCGAGTAGGTGCAATTTCTTCTAAAAAAAAAATATCCAACCCGAATACGAGTACTTGCAAATATTTTTACATTTTAAATACTTACTGATTTATTATTAACAGGTCGATTTTGTACTTTCAATCACGAGCTTAAGTGTATTGAAGAGTATTTATACTTTCAAACCATTAAAATTTACCTCTTCCTACAACACTCTGCTGCTGGAAATCAAATGTGAATTTAAAAATATTCCACATTATGTCAAAATATTTGCTGCAACGCACTTCTCTTAAAAACATTCTACCGCGTGACAAAATCAAAGTAGATTCAATTAAAACTTCCACAAATGTCGTAAACATGACTTTGATTCCTGCACAATTTTTTTTTTCTTTTTGTCTTTCCAATATTTAACCAGCAGAAGGAGAAATTTAAAAAAAAAAAACCAGCAACGACAGGAGTTTCTAAAATACTATTCTCGACCATTTGAATGTAAAAGTGTTTGTTTGCAGCTCTGTGTAGCTGATTGGTTTTCTGTGTGAGTTGCAGTTTTTGGTAGAGAAAACGTTTTTATTTTTATTTTATTTTTTTTTCTTCACTTCTTATCTGTTTTGCAATCCATTAAAATTGCACATCGTTTACACCAAAAATCAATTCGCGCAAGCATTTAACCATACAACTGCTGTCGCAGCTCAGGCTGCTGCTTTGTAGCCATCGTACGAATGAATACGTTTAGTCCGTTCGCTAAATTGTTTTATGTATTTTTTGTTGTTGTCCAGTGTTGCCTTGATTTGCTCCTTGTTGCTGTATTTTTTTTAATTTTTTCTTCCTTTGTCTTTGTGGAAAGCTACTAAGGCAGCATTTCGGCTGCCTACTGACGACGGCTGGCCATTGTGATGGACTAAAAAACAACAACTGTTTCATGGTTGGAGGTTTGGTTGGTGTGCAAATGTTGTTGTTGTTGTTGTTATTGTTATTATTTTAGTTGCTCGTACAGAGTATCACATGACATGAAAGACAAGACTTCTCTTTTCTATGCTTTTTGCATTTCGCAATTTGTAAACATTTCAAATTCATCAATGATGGCCATAAATTTAATTTCAAATCCATATATGGTTGGAATTATTTCTCTGCTTTTATTTTGATCGAAATGAAACACTCACAAAAATGCAGCAGTTGAACACAACAACAAAGTTTTGAAATAAAGAAGTGTTCATCTCACTTGGATTCTAAATATTCAAGTCAGTGATGGGAAATGAGATTTGCATTTCGGTACCAAACAAAATTTTTCGGAGTACTTTTTTGATCCCGAGAGTACCAAAAACTATTTTTTTATTTAAATTTTATTAACAAAAAATTATATAAAATTTATTAAAAATAAATAAGAAGATGAACAAAAAGCATATACATATGTACATAAACAGACAGAAATTGTGATTTTGCGCAAAAAGTATGTGCCTTCACAACACTGTAAATACAAAATTACGACTCTTCCAAAAATTTTGTACCACCACAGTACTACAAACACAAAAATATGACTTTGTGTTTACAAATACCGTGTTCTTAGTAATCCTATACCACTGCAACACCGTAAATACAAAAAGTTGACTTAAGTTTGAAAACTTCCATTGTGGCGACGTTATAAATTTGTATTTAGAGTATTGCACCAACATTAAAAACAAGAGTTGGAGGACGGTCATTCGGCGTTACCATTTTAATGTTATGAGTTCCTTAAAATATTGGTAAACAGATGTTATACTGATGTTAGTTGTACCCGCAGACCATCGTAACAACAACGTGCTGATTATCTTTTTCTGTCTGGGTGGGTATAAATAACTATTAAAGTTATAACAAAAACAGTTTTTAGACTTCAATAAATCTTTGGCCTGGATAAGACTATACTGTTGGAACATAAAGCCTATTCCTTTGTTTTGTTTTCATGATATTGTGGTAAGAGAAAATCCTTTCGATATTTACAGAGGAGTGAGGCATGGACAAAATTCCGTAAACTACTCTCGATTTACCAGGAAACATGTATTCGTCCAATTCGTTTTTAGTTATAGCCACGAAAGTCCAGAAACTGCATACATATATTTTCTGTTGTCAATGGCTTCAGTTCTTCCATAGTATGCTCTATATTGGTTGTTAATATTTTAAAAATTTTGCTTTTCGCTGGGAAACACTTTAATTAAAAGTAGTATAATTACCAAATAAAACATTTTCAGAGGGATACTTACTAAACTAAACTGTCAAAGTCCACTTTTGCTCTAAGAACTTGACAGAATGTAATATAAACTTTTTACAATTTTCTTTAAACTGAAACAGTTATTTCAACATGATTTCTGTTTACATAGAGATCAACTTCTGTGCCACAGAAAATATCATTGAATCAAATATAATTTTCATTTATATTTAATTGTGATTGGGTTGGGTTGGTTGGGTTCACTTTTCTAAAATGTCTTTACTAATAAAGTTTCGTGCCAGTTGTTGAAAAAGAAATCTAATTCTTCGCAAAAATATATGAATACGCGCATCTTCCGACTATATTTCTAAGCTGGCCGTGAGACTATCAAACGTGTTGCGGGAGTACTACGGTACTTTTTCATGTCAAATAGTATCAAAAAAAGTACGATCGTACCAACTTTCCCATCACTGATTCAAGTTACTTTTGTGTTAACTGAACGTGAGAGGACATAGGCACAGGGCAAATGTCCTGAACGAGATATAAAACAGAAATACTTATATGTAAGTGACTTAGGCTGAGTTTGCATCTGGCATTTCTTGTGTGTCATTTACCAAAAAAAAAAGCGTAACCAACTAATTACTAATGAAAAACTGTTTGATTAAGACTATATCATTGCACAGATACATCTGTTTGCACTAGTTTTGCGTGTTTTGTGGTTCTGGTATGAACAAATATGTTATTTATCGTTTTCTGTTACTAGTTGCAAATGTTGATTTTTTAAGCAATTATTATATGGTTGGGCAATGAGCAAATGAAAACAACACACTCATTTTTTTTTTGTTTTTCTAAGGCAAATAAGATACATAAAACTGCTTCTACCGTAAGTGCCTTATGATGTGTTGAGAAAAAATATCCATAGCTGATAAATGAATGAATGAAAGCAAAATTTCACATATATATGTAAGTAAATGATACATGTACATGAAACACATGCATTTGTAATTACTATTAGAGCAAAATTTTCTCTTTCTCTCTCTATACTTTGGCTGCGACACAAAATAACATAACGAACGTCCGCACATTCATCTACACATCATGTATTTGTTTCAATAGTGGTTTTTTCATATATTTGTATTACAATATATATTTTTTGAGCAAAAACAGATCAAACAGTTGCTCAGCAGCAATACAATAAGCAATTGTTATTTGTTTTCAATTGTATTTTAATTTGGAAAAGCACGCACACACAATAACTCTTATACTAGTTCTGTCGCTCACACTACAATTATATGGTACATACCATGGTATATTTGTTTTGGCTATACAAACGATTATACAAATGCAACCCTTTAATTCAGACATATATTTATCGATTTAAAAAGTTTCCAGACATGTTGGATGCTATAAAATTGTCTATTTGTTAAGTATGAAACTGTTTAACTTAATAAATACGTGTCTGAATCAAACTGTTTTTCATTAGTAATTAGTGGTTACATTTTTTTTACGCTTGTGTGGCACATGGCACACAGATGGAAACCCGGCCTTAGAGTTGAATAGATGTATAAACTTGAGTAAAGTGCGACTTTGAATTGCACACCAAGGGTTCCCTATGTACACTAGACACATACATATGAAATACTATACGAACTTTACTATATAACCGAATATCCTTTATTATCCTTTTTTAAATATTTAAGTACCCTGTAAACTTTTTTTTCAGTTTTTGGAATTTTTTTCGGTTTTTGGTGTTTTTCTTCGTTTTTGGCGATTTTACCAGTTAATGGCGATTTATTTTAGTTTTAGCAATTTTTTTTAGAATGTCGCTTTTTTGCAATTTTTTTATAGTTTGGGCGTTTTATCTTAGTTTTGACATTTTTACATTTTAGGATTTTTTTTTCTTTGGTTTTTTAAGCTTTTTCGGTTTTTGGAGATTTTTTTTAAGTCTGGCGACTTTTTTAGTTTTGGCGCTTTTTTTCGGTTTGCAATTTTTTCGATTTTTGGCGATTTATTTTAGTTTTAGCAATTTTTCCAATTTTGGCGTTATTTTTTCCGTTGTTTGTGGATTTTTTTTTCTTTAATTTTTTGCGCTTTTTCGGTTTTTAGCGATTTTTTAATTTTGGCGCCTTGTTTAGTTTTAGCAGCTTTTTAGCTGTTTCGCTTCTTTCGGTTTTTGAATTTTCTTGGATTGGCAGTTTTTTCGATTTTTGACGATTTATTTTGGTTTTGGCGATTTTTTCAGTTTTGGCGTGATTTTTTCGGTTTTTTGCGATTTTTTTCATTTTAGGATGTTTTTTTTTTATTTTTTTGCGATTTTGCGGTTTTTGGCGGTTTTTTTGTTTTGACACCTTTTTTAGTTTGGTTTGGCGCTTTTTTCGGTTGGCAATTTTTTCGATTTATTTTACTTTTATCGATTTTTCCAGTTTTGGCGTTATTTTTCAGTTTTGGCGCTTTTTTCAGTTTTGGTTTTTTTTTAATTTTTGGGATTTTTCTTTGATTTTTTGGAGTTTTTTTTTAATTTTTGGCGTTTTTTCCTTTTTGTTAATTTTTAAAATTTTTGGCGACTTAGTTTAGTTGTGGCCCTTTTTTAGTTTTGACAATTTTTCAGTTTTGGCGTTTTTTTAGTTTATGCGTTCTTTTTTTAGTTTTTGTCGATTTTTTAATTTTTAGCGATTGTATCGTTTGGCTTTAAATTTTGAATATGCTTATCATATGATTATTAAAATATATTTCGTTTAAGCACCGTCTAAAAGTTACAGAATTTTCCTTATTTTCCCATTCTTTCTCTTATGAAATCGATTACTTTAACCGGCGCGCCGATTATTTGCAAAGGCCAGCAGTCCACAGCCTGCATGAAATTGCTCTGCCGCCGCCAATTAATGCAGGTATGTTAATTCTGAACAGCTGCTTGCTTTCTTCTTGTGTTTTTAATTTTATTTGAGGTGTGATGATGTGAACACAAAATATCATTTTGCGCTAGATTTTTTTGGCAGTCGAAACAAATGTCGTTAGAATTCATAACAGTAAAATGTGATGAAAGTCTTTATACTTGTATAATAGACTGAGTAGCTTCGCTCGATCGGTTGACAGCACTAATAAGTAAGTATGACCGTTTCCCTTTAGTTAAAAAGGAAACATTTAATACGGAACTTCCTTAACAAGGGACTTGTCCTCGCAAAGCCTACTATAGACATACGCACACTTCACACAGAAAAAAATATTCCTGTAATAAACAACTTTAATTGAATATAAAAATAAAGATCAATTAAAAATGGTATCGAGTCAATTAATTTTTTTAATTAATTAAATTTTTAAACAAAAGTTTAATTGGCTTAAATACCTTTTTAATTGATTTTTGGTTTTATTTTTAATTAAAGTTGTTTATTAAAGAATTTTTTTTTGGGCGGGGAAACATTAGTCGAAACTTTTGTGTCTTAAGTCTAGATCCCACTATGCGCATAATGTACCGATTTTCGTCGACTCACTGCTATAAATTCATAATTAATAAACCAAATTGGCCTCATTTCTCAATTAATTCCGAAATAAGTCTATATGGCTTTACAACCAATTGCAGGGTGGTGCAACTATGTCCTTATATTTCCAATAGTTGAGAAATAAGGCCCATTAAGGTTAGTACTTATGACTTTATTTCAGTGAGTCGACGAAAATCGGTACATTGTGCCGATAGTGTGATATAGTCTTTAAACAGCAACAATTTTAAATGCCCAGATAATAAATAATATAATAAATTGACTATTTTTATTTTTAGAGTGTAGTGAGAAAAATGCTGCACATTCGCTCAATCGCAGATGGATATTTTAAATAAAAAAAGCTTAAACTTAAATCCATATGTTTGTATTCTTAATGCTTAATACTCATGTTTTCTCTACTAATCCATCCGTCTGTCCAATTGCACAGTGTGAGTATTCAGTAAACTAGGTGGACAAGAAAAAAAATACTATTTAATTGTATAATACAATTACGAAAATGTATATAAGTCCAATATATGAAAATAAAATTAAACGTTTTCTGAAAGAAAAAAAAAATGGTCTGCATGAACAAAATCAAATCAAAGACTGACTCTTCTGATGGCAAAGAACTTAAGTAAATAATTCTTTTTCTTTGTCTGAGAGGGTATAGCTTCGGTTTGGTCCCATGACCAAAAAGTACTAAGAATACACAACATTGGGCCCTTGTAATGACACAATCTCAAATTTTAAAAAATGGGAGGAGCCATGCCCTTCTTAAACTTAATATTATATTTCACGTGCTTCTAAAGGGTGTCCCAAGAAGAACGCAAGATTTAAATTTGGCGCCATTCGAAGTGTCATTGTTTGACATTTGAACAATTGTTATTGTTTGCTAGTAGAAGGTACGAGGTTAGTAAAAATGGAGTGCTACACGAATGAACAACGCATTCTCATTGTGAAATTGTTTTACCAAAATGGTGAAAGTTTTGCGGCTACAGTTCGCAAATTTGCGATCAATTTGGGGTCACAATAATGTTCCAAAAGAGTCAACTGTAAAGACATTAATGGATAAATTTGCCCAAACTGGGTCTGTTAGTGATGTAAAGACAACAACGCACCTTCGACCAGGTCGATCGACCGAAAATGTCGCAGCTGTACGTGATGATGTCGCTCAAACGCAGGTCAAGCGCAAACAGTCAATGGTGTTCGGTATCGTGAAATGAGAACCAGTTTTTTCGTGCCTAGAATTGAAGAAATGAATGTGGAGGGCATGTGGTTTCAACAAGACGGCACACAGTGTCACGTGTGTGGCCAAAAATGGTAAGCACTGATGAAAGGAATTTCGGCTTATTTTGCACAATTTAATAAAAAAAAACACAAAAACTAGATAAAATGTAAAGTAGTTGTCAAAAAATATTGAGTATTTTTTGAGTTATTGTGGGTGAAAGTGGTGGTTTCTTTGCAACATGATATTTTGCAAGAAAAACAATTAAATTTTGCATGCAGTAATAATTGTTTAAATTTAAATTTTTTGTTAACGGTTGGTACAAAATGGAATTGAATTGCAAGTCTGATATCTTATTACAATTGGAACGCTGTTATTGTTTACAATTGTTGATCATATGCGATGTGCCGTTAGCGAGAAGACAGGTCTGATAGAAAAGTCACATTTTTACAATAAACACAACTTTCGCAGAGAATTAAAAAAAACGTCAAAAACTATTTTTAAAATTTCGTGATATTTTATTGCTATAAGTATGTATTTTAACATATATAAATCTCAGCTGCACAGTTCTGCACAAATTTTTTTTGGTGAATGTTTTTCTAGTGGCAGCAGCATTGAAAATTCGTGATATTTTTAACCTATGGCTGAAGTTGAGGCAAAAAAGAGCCAATCCTATAGTGTTTTATATTAAAGAATTTGCACAAAATAATCTGCAAAGAGCACTCACAGATACAGAAGAACAGAAACTGAACTTTATTCTTCTAAAGTTTATTCATTGTTGGGCAAAATACTCCCGAATGAAAGTTAGATTCGAACGTGAATTGAGTGATTGGCTGGATACTGAAGTATTTACTGAAGACGTTTGTGTTGTGAGTTCTTCTTTGTATTCTGCAATATTTTATTAATCAATATAATCTATTTTTATTAGGAACCAAGTACAAGTGGCGGTAGGGGCAGGCCCTCAAAGTGTTATGAAGAAGCGGCACAACGTACGAAAAGAAGGCGAGTCCATGAACTAGTTGCATCGACTTCTGCTGAAGCTCTTACTGAAGCGGCTAAAAAGGTTTCAGGCGCAACGAATGCTAAACAATTATCTGTGGAGAAATCATTAGCTTTGTTTATTGACTTGGATCTTTCTGTTCGGCAATACAATATGCTAAGAAATGTGGTGAATACAGTTCACCAAGATTGTTTCCCGTCATACTATTTAATAGCAGAAGCAAAGAAAAAGTTCATCCCAAACGATATTCATGTATCAGAAACATCAGCTGAGGTTCCATTGCAAAACATTTTGGACAAAACAGCTCATAGCATTCTAAATATGAATGATTTTCAAACCAAAAATGATTTAATACTAGAATGTAAATGGGGATTTGACGGCAGTAGTGGACATAGTGTATATAAGCAAAAAT
Source organism: Tachina grossa (assembly GCA_949987645.1). Taxonomy (NCBI): domain Eukaryota; kingdom Metazoa; phylum Arthropoda; class Insecta; order Diptera; family Tachinidae; genus Tachina; species Tachina grossa. Next base: position 38,176,256 of record OX465275.1, read on the forward strand.
TTGAAAACCATGATGCTACTGACGAATTTGTTTTCGTTACATCGTTTGTTCCACTTCGCTTATTAGACTGGGAAGATCAGAAAGTGGTGTGGCAAAACGATAAACACTCGTCCTGGAGGTTATGCAGACCTATAAAAATAATGTTTACAAAGGAAAATCGTAATGTCATAAATACTGTTAGGGAGCAATTGCAACATGAAATCGATACATTGGACACTTATTTTTATAATTCTAAAAACAAAAGTCTTAAAGTACATTATAGAATGAAATTAACTATGATAGATGGGGCAGTTCTAAGCGTAATTAACGGAAGCAGAAGTTATGCGACTTGCGTTTTATGTGGAGCAAAGCCACCGGAAATGAACGACACATTAATATTTGAAAGAACTGTCAATCAAGAATGCTACCAATACGGATTGTCTACGTTACATGCGTGGATAAAGTGTTTTGAATGTCTTCTGCATATTGCATATAAACAACCAATTAAAAAATGGCGAATTTCAGGAAAAGAAATGGAACAGAAACTACAGGAAAACAAGAAGACCATACAAAAAAAATTTAAAAGTGAAATGGGACTGATAGTGGACATGGTAAAAACGGGATATGGTACGTCAAATGACGGACTACGAGACGTTTCTTTTCAAATGTTGAACTGTCCGCTAGGATAACAGGGTTGGACAAAACAATTATTAAAAATTTTTCCATTATCTTAAGAATCATTTCGAGTGGGCTGCACATTAATGTGCCAAATTTTGAAAAACTTTTAAAAGAAACTGCTCTATTATACTTCAAATTGTATCCTTGGTACTACATGCCTGCAACAGTTCACAAAATATTAATACATGCTAGAGATTTTATAAAATATTCTACCACTCCAATTGGAATGTTGTCGGAAGAGGCATTAGAATCAAGCCATAAAATTATAAGAAATGCACGACTAAGGCACACGAGAAAACGAAGCAGAGTTGATTGTAATAAGGACTTAATAGTGTACCTTATTATCCAATCGGAACCATCGATTTCTATCCACAGTCAAAAAAAAATAATAAAGAAGTGTGAGCTAGGTGATTTAAAAAATTATCTAATTGAAAGCGAAAATTTTACAACAATACTTTCAAATAATGAATTAGTAGTGGAATCGGAAACTGATAGTTTCAGCGATAGTGAGTAGTATATATTACATTCTTGTTTATTGTATGTTATTTTAAATAAATTTAACAATTTTGAATAATAATTAACAAGTTTTATTATTTATTCGTTCAAGGGTATGTGGTGAGCAGGCATATTATTTGATATGTTCATTCAAGGATATGTGAGAGGTGGGCGAGTCCTTTGAGATAATTTCATATAACTCACCTCAGTTATCAGTAATATATCAGAGACAAATCGAGCCAAATTTGGTTCAATTCCAACAACAATTTTGGAAAATATAAGTTTTTTTCATTTCAGGATATATGGGAGGTGGGCGAGTCCTTGGGCCGATTTTTTCAAAACTTCGTTTTTTTCCTTTCCTGGTACTTAGTAATGTGTACCAATTTTCATTCTTCTACGATAACTCCTTCTATTTTTGGCCGCCGTTTATATGAAAATACGACACTGTGCGGCGCCACATGTCATACAGCCAGAGAAACAATTCAATTGCTACATCAGTCATTTCCCGGTCGTGTTATTTCGCGTTTTGGAGACCAGAATTGGCCACCTATATCGTGCGATTTAACATCATTAGACTTTTTTCTTTGGGGTTTTTTTGAAGTCGATGGTTTACGCGAATAAGCCGATGACGACTCAAGCCTTAAAAGAGGAAATCGGACGCTGCATTAATGAAATACCGCAGCATTTACGCAAAACGGCCATTGAAAATTTCATTAAAAGATCGCGTGTGTGCCAGCAAAGCCGTGGCTTGTCTACTTTAAGATATAATAAAGATTAACAATTTTTTTTTTAAATATCTGTGTTTTATTTAAAATTTAAATCTTGCGTTCTTGTTGGGACACCCTTTACTTGACCGATTTTTATAAAACTTGGAACACCCTGAGCTCTAAGAAAGAGGTCTGAAAAAGGATAAATCTTGTAATGTACTTTTACTTATCGGATTCCCATAAAAGTTTGCAAACAGTTTTGGCTCTTAGAATGATGTAATTTTGTGCTTGGAAAAATATAATATAATAATACAATATTTCATGTGCCTCTACTTGACTGATTTTAAAACTTGGCACACACCTTGACCTGTGAAAGTGACGCGATATTAAGTTTGTAAAAGTGGGCCTACACTAATTTTTGCAAAATTGGGCGAAAACGCATATTCTTAAAAGAAAAAAATTGGCATCAGAAATCTAAAAATAAAACTTTTGTCTCTTATTTATAAGTATAATAATATCTTTTTAAACGAAAACCTTTACGAATTATTTTGTCCTGCAAGATTGTTGCAATATCCCACTGTGCATTGCTGCTTCCCAATTCATTGTTGTTTTGCAAATTTGCACTCCTCGTAGGCATTAAGTGCCACAATATCGAAATAGTATGCAAGAGCAGCAGCATTTCATTGGGCTTGAATGTTTGCATGTTTGTGCCCTTATTTACAGAGATAAAAACTAATTCGTAGTTGTAGCTAAAAGGAGTTCTAAGGAATTGCAATATTGTTATCAAAAAGTCAGTGACTAAATTAAAGCAATTTGCAGCAATCAATTTAAAAATAAAAACAAAGCATAAACATTTTATTCTGTTCGAATTTTATTTTATTTTATTTTATTTTATTTTTTTTGCTTTTATTGCTTGTTTTCTATAAGTTAGTGTTAAAAAGTAACGAGTGACTCGTGAAGTGGTTAGAAAATACATATATATGGATAAACGAAAGGTATGATATGCAACAATTTTATTTATTTGGACAGATTCATATGAATTGCGATAAGTCGTTTTAAGACGTTCGAAAAGGCGTTCCTAAAAATTATTATTTGGTAAATCGATTGCTTGAAACGGCCTGGAGACGATCAAATTAAGCATCAAGCGGCTGATATGTGTTAGGGATTCGTGCTTTTTCAGCTTCACGCACACGTTTGGTGGCTTTGATTGAGAGATCTCTAAAAATTTTGATTTTCTTAATTTAAAGCTTGACTTAGTTGATCGTCTTTGCTATTTGAAAAAAAAATATGATATTTGCTTTGTGACGTCCCGGAAAAGAATAACGAAAATAATATTTAGCATTTTTTCGAAACTTACTGTTAAGAAATTTATTATTTGATATACTCTGATAATCTTATTTTAAGTGAAATTTATTTCTTGATGGCTAAGCATGCCTATATGCATTTCACTGGTGCTTTACAAACTCATTAGTTGACTTCAGCCATAGTTTTGCATAGCAACAAGATCAAAGACTTTCAAAAAATATTTGAGAATTTACAACGTTATCCCAGCAGAACAATAGATTAAAGTTTTCTAAAATAACAAGAAGGCAGAAGAGACCAAAAGAAAGTTATATGTTTGTCGAGCTTTTGAAGGTTTAAGTTTGAATCGGTTATAAAAAACTGGTTTGAATTTTCACATAAACGTATAAATTTTATGAATTTCATTGCTGGTCTTTGGATGACTTGGCATTAAAACTACGAGTAGCAAAAGATAGTAGCAAAATTAACCAACCAGCTGAAATTAAGTTTATTCTACTCAACATATATGTTAGAAATCTATCAGATTTAAATTAAAATCTTTTAAGACAATCAAAACCGTTTACACCAAATTTTCCTAAACTACAATCAAACAACGGGATAATAGCTAATTTACACATTTTTTGAGTACATCAAAGGTGAAGAGAAAATGTAAAACTTTGGCCGCTACAACAACAGTTAAAAATTAAAGGGTACTCTAAAGCGAGCAACGAACTATATATACAGACTACAGCAATTAACACTAAGATTTAAAAAAAATAAAATTAAAAGGTATTCTATAAGCAAATGTAATTTTGACAACTTTCTGTATCTTGGAAACCGTAAGACATTTTAAAAACCTCTAAAACTAAAAAATCCCAAAATAAAAAATCAGCAAAACGTATAATATTGTGAAAAACTGAAAAAATAGCCAAAAACGAAAAGAGCGCCAAAAATAAAAAATCACTCAAATTAAAAAAAAAAACTAAAAATATCGACAAAGCGAAAAAAACTCAAAAACCGAAAAACCTTTTAAAGGAAAAAAAAACGCCAAAACTTAAAAACGCCTAACTCGAAAAAAAACTTTTAAAAGGAGAAAACACTAAAACCAAAAAAATCGCTAAAATTTAAATAAATCGCCAAAAACGGGTAAAATCATTAAAAACCAAAAAAAAATGCCAAAACGAAAAAAGCGACAAAAATAAAAAAAAATAAAAATATCGACAAAACGGAATAAAAGCAATAAATCGAAAAAACCTTTTAAACAAACAAAAAACGCCAAAACTAAAAAACGCCTAACTCGATAAAATCCTTTAAAAGAAAAAAAAGCACTAAAACTAAGTCGCCAAAAACCAAAAAAAAAAAAAAAAATCACCAAAAACCGAAACAAGCACTAAAAGCGGAAAAATGAGCCAAAACTAAAAAAAATCGCTAAAAACCAAACACAAACAAAAAATACCAAAAACAAAAAAAGCGCCATGATCGAAAAAAAGTTTATGGGGTACTTAAATTTTTTGCAAAAAGGTCTACATCAGATAAGACATTACATATAGTATTACATATTACATATGCACTGTCCGTCCGTACGGAACCCTTCGTGTGCGAATCAAAGTCGCACTTTACTGAATTCAGTCTAAATTTATTTTTCTTTGAATCAATTTAATGAAATCCGTCGCCATCGTGTTATGAAAACACTTAGCTGCCGCGGATGAGGCCATGATTTTTGTAAGACTTACATTGTGTTAAATATAAAAGCGCGTTCATGATTGATATCATCATTTTATTGATTTAAGCAATTTAATAATTAAATAAATTTGTTAATTTTGCTTTGTAACGGGTGTTTTTTTTAGAGGTATAGAACTTCGAATTGAAATAAAACACAAGCAAATCGTTTTAATGTCCATCAATTTGGCTTTATTGGAAGGATAATTTTATGCCATTAATGTTTAAATATGATTTCGGGCATGTGGCCGCCGCGGCTGGCTCGAATAAAGCCAATTCTACAGGTCCAATTCTCAACCACTTTTTCGAGCATATGGGGCCGTATGTTGGCAATAACGCCACGAATGTTGGCTTCCAAGTCCCCTAACGTTTCTGGTTTGTTGGCGTAGACGAGCGAATTCACATATCCCCAAAGAAGATAATCCAATCGTGTCAAATCACACGATCTTCGTGGCCAATTGACAGGTCCATTCCGCGAAATTATGCGCTCATCGAATTTTTCCTTCAATAAATCGATTGTGACGTGCGCTGTGTGGCATGTAGCGCCGTCTTGTTGGAACCACAACTCATCCACATTCATGCCATCCAATTCGGGAACAAAATAGTCGGTTATCATGGCTCTATACCAGTCTCCATTAACGGTAACTGACTCTCCAGCATTATTTCGGAAGAAGTATGGCCCAATGACTCCACCAGCCCATAGAGCACACCAAACAGTCAGTTTTTGTGGATGTAATGGCGTCTCAAGGGTCTCATGTGGATTCTCTTCACTCCAAATGCGGCAATTTTGCTTGTTGACGTCGCCATTCAACCAAAAATGAGCCTCATCACTGAACAAAATTTTGCGATGAAAATCAGCATCGAGATCAATCTCATTTTCGGCCCATACACCAAAATCACGACGCATTGCATGGTCTCGCGGCTTTAATTCTTGCACAAGCTGGATCTTGTAAGGTCGCAAGCCAAGATCTTTGCGCAAAATCTTCCATAAAGTTGATGGACAAAGCTCCAATTGCTGTGCACGGTGGCGAATCGATTCATTCGGGTCCTCTTCAACACTTTGCTCTACAGCGGCAATTGTTTCTTCGGTGCGCACTGTTCGACGTCTCTGCGGATGCGTATTATCACATAGAGTAAACGTAGTGCGAAAACGATCCATGGTTAACCGAATTAATTGCTCTGATGGACGATTATGTCGACCATAAAATGGACGGAGCTTGCGGTAAACTTCGCGAACTGAACCATTATTTTCGAAATAAATTTGCACGATTTGCAGGCGTTGTTCTTTTGTCAACCTGTTCATGATGAAATGGCAAACCAAACTAAATATTAATCACTTGACAGCTGACAAAAGGGCCGCCAGTTAAAAAAGTGATGCCAACTTAAAGTTCTATACCTCAATAAAAAACACCCATTATATTCAGCTCCGAAAAAGTTATTTTCCTAGTTTTATGATCATGCCCTGAATAGAAGTCCTAATGTAACATAACATCAGAACGCACTCCTTCATCAGTATTGTGTAGCAGAATCATCGGTGAATTAAAATAACCAATAAAATGGCTACTAACAAAGCTTCAAAAATGTAATGCGCCTCATTGACACCAGAGGCGCTGCAACACTGCATTATTAGAATTGTAAAAAAAGCAGAGTTGTAAAAGAAGGAAGCTTTTCTTCTCTACCACTATCACTTTCCTAAAGAAGGTAACATCTACTAATAGTAGTAGACATTCATTGCCTTAGTGTTACTTCTCTTCAAAAAAAAGTCCTATTTTATTTTAAAAAAAAGAAAGCAAATTCAAAACGCCTTCAAACAAAAACAATTTAAAATTTAAATATAAACATCAGTTATTTATCATAAGTGTTTAATATGTCAACACTACTTAAGTCAAAAGTTTTAATTTTTAGTAAACATTTCTAGCAGATTTTTGGTGAGATTTATAAAGTTGAAATAACCTTAAAAAAACACACGTTTAAAGAGTCTGAATCGACAAAGAGATAACGAATTTCATTTGCTAGAGCAACTGGCATGGGATAACATCAACAATTGTCAAACAATAATTTTACAATGATTCTGAAAGCATGAAAAAAGAAACAAGTTATTAAAACATTGAACCTACAAACTGGACAACGCTTACATACTTTTGACAAATGCAGCCGCATAATTTGTACAATAGAAATGAATACAAAAAAGAGCAAACCGAGCAGCAACAATCCTACTCCTTAAACGCGTTTTGTATTTTATTAAAAATTACACAAAAAATATACTTTTATATGCTGGTTTAAATAACTTTTTCATTTATTATAATTTTTCGCATTTTTAATATGCGAAGACAGGGCAGGGCGGGCGAGCGCTTGTTGTAATAAATGATGAAAAAAAAGCAAAAAGAAAAAATATTAGATTTGACATGTTGCACATTAAGAGATAAGAAACCTGGCAATCACAACATACATATCAACAAGAAAAAAATAAAAATAAAAAGAAGGAGGCAGAAGAAGGTTGTGTTGCATCATGCAGCTTCAACACTTTTTCACCCTTATCGGAAATGAAATTTGTGTTTTATATTTGTAACAAAAGCCAAGGGGAATGATTTTTGTAAAGTTAATTTGTTTTAAGTAAACTTCTGAGCACCTTACATAAGTAAAATACACATCATTTATTTCGGATTTGTATTTGAAGAATCAAGTGCGCTTTAAATGTTTTAGAAGTATTTTGGTTCTACTGTTTGTAGGGTGATTTTTAACATTACAAACCTCTTTTAAGCGAAATCACACTGAGTATTAATACCAAGATTTACTGCTGTTTTAAGTTGTAAAATACTGTGTAATAGAAATATTTTATCATATACTTTTTTTTAAGGCAAAATAACTTTTTGATAAATCAAACAATAAGCAAAACTAAAGTGAAATTTTTCTTAAAATTACTTAAGAACGAAATAAAAAAAATAAGCAGAAGATAAATTGTTTTACTTCATGATTTACAAACTTTTTTATATATTATTTTTTATTTTTTGCATTTGTTCTCTAGACCCCCGAAGTAATGGGAAAACTGTTAAGGCACAGGCAGACGGGCAGGAAAACAATTCAATATAAAGTTACAACACAGCTATGAAGGCATTTCTTGCTGCTCAGCAGTTACGCCTTTTATTTAAGATAAAACTAGGTATAAGCAAGAGGTCCTTTAAAAAAAGTATCCTTTCAAAGAAGCAAATTTTTAATACTAAAGATACATATCGATTCTTATTTTATATTTTAATTTCAATAAAAAAAAAGTATATTTTCGAAAGTAAGGCTAAGAGAATGAAAAACGGTAAATTTTTCTAATTCGAATTTCATTTTAGAGTTGTAAGCAAATATTAGAATCATTTAACTAATTAAATAAAATGGAAAAAATCATAAATGAAACCCAAAAAGGGAAAAATATGTAATGTATGACTGTAGATGAACATGTGCTGTGATATGCTTTCTACATGCTTTGACTTTTGTTTCTTGTTTGTTGGTGAGACATCTAGGTTTCCCACATTTGTTTATGTCTTAACATGCTATCATCACTTGTTAGGTTGATCTTTTGTTTTTGATGTTATTGGCATCACTGTACTTGTTTTGTATCTCGCAAGGACTTTTAGTGGATCTTGAAATTTCATTTGACATGTTTTCTTTTAAATTCATTGTTTAAAAAAATTTATAACCGGAAAATGGAATGATTTGCTTCTAAAAAGTTCTAGAAGCGTGGAGAGAAAAGAAAAAGTAAGGAAGAAAAAAATGAAAGGCGTCAGTCAGTGGATAGGAGTGGTTGTGCAAAGTTGAAAAGTTTTCTTTAGTGCGAAAGTAGAGGAAAATTAAAAACCAAAAAGTGATGTACAGTTCAAAATATTATTAAAGCCATTGTGTTCTTTTTTTATGGCTAAATTAACGATATAGATATAATTAAATAATTTTTAACTGCATCCAGTATACTGTACAAGTTTTTTTTTTATAAAATAAAACTAAAAACACGTCGTTGTAAGGATTAAGGCACAAGCGAACATCGACGACAGTGAAAGTGATAAGTGTGCCAGTGAAGGGGCCCGTTTTCTTTGATATAAAAGCCACGAAGGCACCTGAAAATCAAGATGCATCCAATTATGCATTAAGTTACCAATATACGCTGTGTATAATACTTATTTAGGCAGCAATCCTTATAAAAAGAAAAAATATATAAAAATTAAAAAAAAAACTACATAACCATAAATTCGCCAATAAACAGCCATTTTTTTCGGAAAACTAAAATCACCCACAACCACTATAATTAACAAAATAAAGACAAAATAAACAAAACTACCACCTTTAATACTTGTTCTGGAAATCTAACCTACAAAAAAAAAAAACTAGCAAACCTAGAAGGCTCCTGCATCCCGTCATCCATTCGGCATTCATGACATAAAAAGCCATCACCAATATTAACAGTCAACGCCAAAAATTAGCATCCACTTCCACCCTCCATAGACGACCAACATTTTTCTGAGTAAAGATAAGTAATAATTATATATGTACATGTACCACAAAGTAACCTACATCCTAAATTTATACACTGAACCCTCGATAACCATAATTATGTAAAATAGACTTATTAAGGAAAATGTTAAATTCAATTTTTCCCCCCTTGTAATTAATAAGTAAATCACTTTAAAAGAAATAACATTAAGTAAACGTAACGAAAAACGTTAAGTAAATTCCATTCTGAAAATAAAACATAATTTTTCCTATCATTGATCTAAGTACTGTACATTTGATACATACTCTAAAAATCTAAATACCTATGCATATACCTAGATTTTCCTTTTCTACATTTATATAATTCAGGTCGACATAGCTCCCTATATTTCTAATAATATCATATATATGCCTTTATACTCATATTCGAAATATAATAAAAATCCTTGTAATCAAATAGTTTGAGAAATTTGTAACAAAAAAATTCAGAAAAACTTTATATTTTATATTCTGCAAATTATTAGAACGGTTATCCAAACGAACAAAAGGGTCATGGTGATAAATAATCCTAAAAATCAAATAAAGTTCTTTTTCAGCAAAATTATTATGATCATGTTCATCACTATCCGGAGGTATTCGAGAATGTCGAAGCAACATGATTGGTGATTTAAATTCAATTACATATAGATATATGTATTTGTATTTAATTACTCGACCTTATTTTTAATATGAATTTGTGTGGTTTTATAGATATTGTATCTATTCAGGCTTTAAAGGTCATTCAATTTCTTTAAAATGTAATAAAAGACGTATTTTTATTTCATTTTTAATGTATCCGACGTTTCGTTGGGATTTTCCAACGTCTTCAGGGATAATTATTTTTATTGAAATCTGGTAACATTGGTAATATATAAAAAGAGCGACTTTAATATATGTATGTACATGCATATGTATGTAAATAAAATTAATAATAATAGAGCATAAGCATTGACTTACATATTTTCCCCCTTATGCAAAAAAATATTTTACTTTAGCTTTAAAGTTCATAGTAGTTGATAAGCACTTTAAGGCTAACATAGCTTTATTAAACAATCATATGCAAAAGACAACTTTAAATATTTTGTGATTTAATAATAAATACTGGTAACACCACCGTGCTCAACAACCACTTCACAGCTTATGATGTACAAAATTGAATACAATTTCATTCGGGTATTCAAATATTTTTTTTATTTTATTAAATAAATTTTTATTATCTTGAAGTAAATCAACCTAATTTAAAAAAAAATGAGCTTCTGACTTAATAGGAAAACAGATAAACACAACCATGAAGTAAAAGTAAAAAAATGTGAAAAATTATCACAATTTGTTTTATTCGAATGAAACGAGTATTTGAATATCCAGCTTTTTTCGATTTGTTTTGATTGTATGTACATCACTAAAACATTTTTGTATAATTGTATTTATTTGAATATTTTTTTATGGATTTTGCTATGTATTTCGAAGCAGTTGGATAATTTGGTGATGCTTCCCATTACATGACAGAAATAATAAATTTAAGATAAGAGCAGGCACTTCTAGCTTAATTTTCAGATGTAATATGAATCAGTATGTGCTATATTAGTAAAAATATTTGAGGTACAAAATACACATTTTGGAAATATCAACTTAAAGTAGTCTTAACAAACGTGGATGCCTACTTTAGAATTTTTATACAATAATTTTTTTAGAATACAACTTTACTTAACATTGCTTGGCAAAGCTTTATTAAGTTTTTTTGCATAAGACCCTTTATCTTTTATTCCAATTTACTTTTAAGTTTTTGCGATGTATTTTGAAGAGACATAAAATGTACAACATAAAACACATAATGTAAAAAATAATTGCAAATATAAATAAAATAAAAATAAAATATCACAGCCTTTTCTTAACTTCTAATATCACAGTTGGAATTGCACTAAAGTCTAAACAAATACAATGCTATAGCTGGCATTGGTGTTGTCTTTATCTGTTTTACTATTCATTGCTATGTCCATTTTTTGTTGTATACTTAAGCTTTCCAAAGTATAACGTTTATTGTGCCTTCTTTTTCTGTGAAGTATTTTGAAGTTTTCTAGGTCAGGTGTATGTAAGTTGTCAATGCAGTGTTGAGATAATGCAGTAGAATGTCGGCTCTTTTTGATATCTGTGTCGTGTTCAGCAATTCCTGCTGCCAAATTTCTTTTTGAGGTCCCGATGTACACTTGTTTACAGCTTTCATTTGTCCCCCCATTACATTTAATTTCGTATACTACGTTGCTTTGATCCTTTTTGTTTATTTTTGATTTGAGATTTGTGAAGAGTGTCTTTGTTGTTTTGTTTGATTTATGTGCAACTATAATTCCTTCTTCTTTGATAATTTGTTTTAAGTGGGTGGTTCGGTACATTAATTTTGGTATATATGATAAGCTTAAATATTTTGTGTTGCCAGATGTTTTTTCATTGTTTTCAGTTTTATGGTTTATTGATTTGTATTTATATTAAATTATTTATCAAATTTATTGGATAATTATTATTTTTCATTATATGTTTGATTATTTTAATATTTTTAAATTTGTATTTGTCGTGGCTTAGGTGTAAAGCGTTATTAATGAAATTATAAATATTGTATTTATCTTCTGATTTAATGGTTGTGTTGAGTTGTAATTTATGATTCTGCCGGATGCTATCGGTTTCATATACCAATCTGTTATAATTTTGTCTCTTTTTTTTTAATTACATTGCTTATTTTAACTTTCAATACTGAATTAATTAATTACTAGTTGATAATTAATTAATACTTAATCGTTGTATTTGGTGTAAAATTAACCCTTATACAAAATTTTTATATGACAGAAACTTGTTTCTAAAAGTTGCTGTTAATTTTTTTTATTTATTATCTTATTACCATTTTTTCCGTTGGATTCCCACTAAAATTCTAAAATTCTATTTATGTGGATAAAATGTTATTCGTATTTTACTTCTGAGCCTAAGTAAACTGGATCAGTTCGATTGACTGTTTAACAGTATTTTCTGTCAATTCTCTTAGTAATCACTTTCGATAAAATAAATAATTCCGCAAAATTTAATGTAATTTTGAAGTATAAGTATGTCCATGTAATTTTCATGACAATCCAGTTTAGTTTTCTTCAGAATATTTTTTTTAAGTACTGTACCCAGCTGCTTGCTATAAAACTGTATTAACTAACATAAAAAAACACACAATTAAATCTAGCAGTCATTTGAGTCTCCTATTTTTGTATATTTGTCTAATGAATTACTATTTTAAATTAGCCTCAAAAGAAAGCGAAAACGAAAAAATTTACAAATTAAAAAAAAATCTTATAAAATAATTTTTGGAGAAGTTCTCTCCTATTTTGAAATAAAAACTATTAAAATTAAATTTAAATCAAATATTATAACCTTATCCCTATTAATTATTAATTATTAATTTTTATGTAAATTAATTTGTTAAAACTGATAAGTAGACCCGACCCATAAACATTTCCATGCTTTAAAATAATAAATTGAGTTAGTACAGGCTAGACTTTTTACGAACATGAAATTTTTAACATCTACGAAAAAAAAATAGGGAGTCTACAATAAATATGAATATGTATGTAAGTTTAGACTATTCCAACGAAGTGTTTTAATGTGGACCGAACTCCCCCCACAACCGACTCTTAGCTAGCGAACATCAATGGCTTCCGTAGTCCATGTTCTAACATTTTTGGTAACATTCTGGTCGTTTTCAGGATCTACATCTCCCACCAAGTCTGCAAATGTCGTTTTTGTGTGCCAAAATTACACATTTACATTTAACATCCCAACATTCAGTTTTCACACTTCACATATATTTCATTACAAATATTCCTCCTCTCTTAGAAACTGCTTCAAAAAGCGTTTAAACCTATTGGAGATTCTTCGAAGAACTATTCTGCATTATTTGCTCAAAGAATCTAAATTTTTGGGATATATTACTTTTTTACAATTAAGGAGCAACATATGAATTTTAGTAGTTTTGCCTATTATATACAATATTTTTAATAATTTTTGTTTGATATTTGCCTAGAATTTTACTTATTCTTAGTTTGCCTATTACTTGGCACCATCTGACCGTGCCTCTAGCAAAATATAGGCAAAACAAACCAACAAAAATCATCAGTAGCAGCAACATGCTGTAACATAAAATTATTATTATTATTTTTTTTTTCGCAGTTAAAGGAAACAAAAAATAATGACTGTTCTTTCGGCAACAAACATTAATATTAAATTTGATTTGTATTACATTTGTTTAATAAAACATTTTGTTTTTCAATTTATTTGTTTTGTTTGTTTACACACTCTCTTATCTTAAAGTTGCTGTAAATGTTTTTGGGGTTGGCAGTTTTTTTTTTTTTTTGCTATCCCACCCACATTCGGTGTCAATTTTGATATCAATTTTATTATTTCGTACAAAAAAGTTTATGATTTTTTATACCAGAATTTTTCTTTGATTATGAAATATGAATTGCTGAGCAAATTTATTTGAATTAATGTATCTACATTTCAAAAAGATGGCGTTGAAGGATAATGCTTTGCTAAAGGCTTTGAAATAAAATGGTTTTATAATAGAAACAAAAATGGTAAGGTCTGGCAACTTTGCCATAGATTTTCAAGCAGTGTTGCCATACGCTTTTGAAGAAAACTAACCATTTTCAAGAAATTGTAATATCATGAATCAAAACAATTCACATATTCCATTCGCAATAAAGGCTGAGTATATAAAGCAGAAATCTACATCAACTGACACCACACACATTCGACCAAACACAAATAAAACTGATGTTGAAGGTGTAGTGGCCTTCGAAAACAGCTAGTTGTTCCGTTCTACTACGTGATTGTCAGAATAGTTACAATTAGCTTTTATGTTATTTGTTCACTAATAAATATCACATCGTGCTATAACCGCCAAAATAGCTTAAGCGACATAATTTTTGAACTTCAATTTTTGACCAAAATCTATTATTTGCGATCGTCAATAGTCGATTTTCGTCAAAAAAAAAACGAAGTCCAAAAAATGTGTCGCTTAAGCTATTTTAGCGGTTATGGCTCGACATGTAATTTGATTTACAAAGCGATACGAACTTTAGCCTAATCAAATCATAAATGTGAAAACTATTTATTATTATTATTATTTTTATTTATTTTTTTTTTTTGTAGAATCTTACAGGTATGTAGGAAAATCGTTTTTAATTTAAAATCAATTTTAAAAACGTAAAAATTTTTTCAACTTCAGTCTATTATTTTAATCCAAATTGATCTCATTCCCATTATTGTTCCATGAGGACAACTTTGGAAGGTATTTTTATGCAGACTACATTAATAAACACTAAAATTTAAAAAATCAAAATTAAAGGGTTTTCCATCAGTTAATGTAATCTTGACTTTATAATCTTGATAACTTACTGTATCTTGGAAACCGTAAGATATTTGATATTTTCAAAAACGCTAAAACTAAAAAAATCCCAAAAATTAACAAAAAAGCGCCAAATCTAAAAAATCGCTTAAGCTAAGATAAATCGTAAAAAGAACGAAAAAAATCGCCATAAACGAAATAAAACCTAAACTAAAAAAACGTAAAAAGGAAAAAATTAAAAATCCCAAATATTAAAAAAATCGCCAAAAAAAAATCGTCGCTTATGCTAAGATAAATCGCAAAAAAAACGGAAAACCCGCCATAAACGAAATAAGACCTAAACTAAAAAAAACGCAAAAAATCGGGCAAAAATCTTAAAAATGAATAAAGTAAAAACCCCAAAAATGAAAAAAAAATCATCAAAAACCAAAAAAAAAATCGCTAAAACAAAAATAATCGCTTAAGCTAACATTAATCGCCAAAAACCGCAATAGATCACTATAAAAGAAAAGAATCTAAAACCAAAAAAAAAAAAAAAAAACGCAAAAATAATTTTAAAATAGCAATTAATACACCAAAATTAAATAAATTCAGTAAAGTGCGACTCTGACTCGCGCACGAAGGGTTCCGTACGAACACTAGATATGTAATTTAATACAAACTTCAGCCTATATAATATATAGTTTTGGCAATTTTTTTTTTGTTTTTGGCGTTTACAATTTGGCGATTTTTTTTCATTTTGGCGTTTTTTTTCATTTTTGCGATTTTTTTTTAGTTTTAGCGCCTTTTTCGCGTTTTGGCGTTTTTTTTTTCATATAAACAATTATTTTGGTTTTGACGCCTTTATCGCGTTTTGACGATTTTTGGCGTTTTTTTTTTGGCGATTTTTTTCATTTGGGCGATTTTTTCGAATTTGGCGATTTATTTTAGTGTCAGAAATTTTTTTTTGAATTCTGGCGATTTTTTTCGTTTTGGCGATTTTTTTAGTTTTTGGCGATTTTTTTTTTGGTTTGGCGATTTTATAATTTTCGGATTTCTTAGTTTTACCGTTTTTTTAAATTTCAAGTGTTTGGCTCTTACGGTTTCGAAGATATAGCAAGTTTTCAAAATTACATAGTCAAAATTGCACTAACTGATGGACCACCCTTTGATTTAAATTTTTTAAATTTTAGTGTTATTTGTTTTAATCTGTATAAAAATACACTAATTTTACAAAATTCAAGTTTCAATATGTACATACAATTGTATGTATATTACATGGGATTTTAACATTTCTCGTTGCTCGTTTTGGAACACCCTTTAATTTTTTATTGTCATGTATTTGTTTTGTAGCGGCCAAGGTTCTACATACTCTGTCCGTAGATCTTACGGTTCCTGAGAAAATACCGTGTGACGGACAGACCATTGGTATACGGAACCCTAAAAAAGAGTCAAAACTAAAGAAATTGCCAAAACAAAAAAAAATCGCAAAAACTAAAAAACGTTTAAACTAAGATAAATCGCCAAAACAAAAAATAAACGCCAAAAACAAAACAATGCAAAAACCCGCCCAAAATTGCCAAAACGACAAAGAAACCCAAAACTAAAAAAACGCTTAAACTAAAATAAATCGCCAAATAGCGAAAAAATTGCTTAAACAGAAAAAAACGACATAAACAGATCAAAATCGCAGAGCACGAATATAACACCAACAACTAAGAAAAAAAACTCCAGAACTTGAAAAAACGTCAAAAGTCGAATAATCAATATTGGGCCTTTAATTTTGTAAAATTCAACGCTTAGCGTTGACAAATTTTGTAAATACATTACATATTTCGTTTTTGTAATTTAAATTTTTTGCCATATAAATTTTGTCAACGCTTGGCGTTGCGTTTTACAAAATTAGGCCGTAAATTTTTTTTAAAAATTTACATCTACTAAGATATTCCATTATGTAGGCTAAAGTTCGTATAGTATTAAATATCGCTACCTTAATATAGAAAAACCCTAACTCATAATTTTTTTTTTTGGAAATCAAGATTTTTGCATTTTTCGATACATTAGATGTGTTTCTATCGAAATATACAAAAATCTCGATTTCAAAAAAAAAAAAAATAATAATAATAATAATAATGAGTTAGGGCATTTCTATATTAAGGTGGCGATATGTAGAGTCCGTACGGAATCCTTCGTATGAGCATTAAGGTCACACTATACTAAATTTATTTTATAATTACTTTTCTTTGAATCAATTCAATTTAATGTAGAATGAAGCCATGCAAACACTTTGTTGCCGCGGCTGAGGCCATGATTTTTGCGAGACTTTCCCATTGACTTAAAAATAAAAGCTTTTTCTATTGTAATATGTACTAGATATTTCTAATTCAGAAAAGTTAAAGTATGAGATCTGACGATCTTCGTTTTATCGTCGCCAAAAATTATTTTTGGCAAACTTTAGCCGGTTTCATCATTATGGCTTCAAGTTGATTTTCTAGTAACTAACTGAAAATAAATAAAAGTCGAAATATGAAACCGATTCTTTTTTTTTTTTTTTTTTGTAAGACTGAACCGTAACTAAAATTGTTACAATACCCAATAAAAACACTAATTATTAACTTGGCTGCACCCGGTCAAAAATACTCGTGTAGCAACACTATATTTTTGTGATATAAGTGAATGCAGTTGTTATTTATTTACATTTATTTTCTTTACATACTTCTTACAACTACAATTGGAGCTGAAAAGATGTCAGCCAATGGTTAGAGTGAATACAAAAAAGCATTTGCTTTTGACTTAAAAATTTGTTGTAAAACCTAAAATATGTATGTGTTTCTTGTTTTTTTTTAACAAATTTTCAAACCAAATCGCCAAACCAAAAAAAAATCGCCGAAACGAAAAAAAGCACCAAATCAAAGAAAAAATTTCTAAAACTAAAATAGATCGGCAAAACCGAAAAAATCGCCTGAATAAAAAAATCGCCAAAATGAAAAAAATCGCCAAAATAAAAAACAATCGCCAAATTGAAAAAATGCCAAAAAACCGAAAATATCGCCATAACGCGAAAAAAGCGCCAAAACTAAAAAATCTCCTATATCTCCATTTCGCCAAAATGAAAAAACTCGCCAAAAATAAAAAACGCAAAAAAAAACGAAATAATCAACAAAACGGGAAAATAAAGTGGCAAAACTAAAAAAATCGCCAAAAACCGAAAAAACGGCAAAACTAAAAAAACGCTCAAAACCGAAAAAACCCAAAAACGAAAAAAAAGCCAAATTTATTTGTTATATAGGCTAAAGTTTGTATTGAATTACATGTCTAGTGTCTGTAAGGAACCCTTCGTGTGGGAGTCAAAGTCGTACTTCACTGAAATTATTTTTATTCACTTTGCACAATGTAGCAATAGTAAAGTAAGAAAGCAAGAAACATGTTGATTATTAAGTTCTTGTTGAACTTTGATATTAGTTCTTCTCATTTGTTTAACTGGAAGTTTAACTTAATATCTCTACCTGTTCTAAGCATTAACAACAATGAAATGCTCATAAGATCCAGCTAATTAATCCCTCAATAATCAATTTCAATATATTTTTTATAAGAAAAAATATTTTACTGAAAAAGTTAAACAATAAATTGGGGCTATTAGTGCATTAATAAATGTAAAACTTAAATTGTAAAAATTCGCAAAAAAAAATAATTACTAAAACACTTTTGAATGATTTTGAATCGATGGCTTAACCTTAAGGTTTTGTCAATTATTATTATTTTTAATATTTTTTTATTTATTTATTTTTTTATTTTTTTTTTTTTTGAAGAGATGTAACTCTCAGGCAATAAATGCCTGCTACTATTACTATTACTATTAAAGTCTTCAAAGCTGTGTTAAGTAGCCATTTTATTGGTTATTTTACTCACCAATGATTCTGCTACACAATACCGTTGAAGGAGGGCGCTCTGATGTTACGTTAGCAATAGTAGTAACTGAATTTATGGTGGCTTCCAGTACACCATTTTGCTTTTCATATTTTTTAGCATTAAAAATTTCAAAAGCTCTGTATACTATCTACCAGCACTTAAAAATAATAATACAAATAATAATCCATCTATACTAAAGTATTAACAATGAAACAATTTTTTATTACAGCAAATTTAATCAACAAAAATAAAACCTTTTTTATAATTGCTTCTTTTGTAATCAAATCAAATGCCAAACAAATTTCACAAACAACTGATATATATATTTTTTTTTACATACATATATAAATTTTTTATTTTTTTTTTTTTGCTTTTTAGCTTTTCATACACGTTTCCCTTTCCATTGTAAAGGGGACCGACTGTTTTTAAGAGACTTGTTTGGTAAATTGTAATTATTTTTTTTCCAAAAAAATTAATATATACTCGTATGTTATATATTTTTATTAAATAAAAAACTATATAGAAAACTTAACAAAGAACACGTCTAAAGCCAACAAGCAGATGAAGGATCTTCTTGTGCAGGAATATATAATAACACTCCTTCCTGCTGGAAATATTTTGCACAGTAACGCTTTTTATTTTTTTGTTGCGTTTTTAATACACTGAAAAAAATATTATTTTAGTTAAAAAAAAAAACTAGAACGGTACACCAGAGCATTAAAATTCATGAGCTCTAAATTATGTATCTTAATTCAAATGATTTAATTTTTAATACATGGTTTTATTTAAAGAAATATAATTTTAGACGATATGGTATTTTCAAATAAGTAAAAGTTAATAAAAAATTTAAGTGTTAAAAGACAGTATGTACAATAGGCCGGGTCGATTTGTATGGATGAAAAAAACATTTAAAAAATCGTAACGCAAAAACGAAATCTAACTAAAATTCTAATTTAGACCATGGGTTTAAAACCAAACTCTATAACGCGTCTCTCGACATGAAAATTTATTTTCTCTTCCTGAGCTATTAAATTTTTTTTAATCATATTAAAGGTATTCATTTCAGGTTTTTTTTCGTTGGAAAAATGAAAAAATGTAATTTTTTTTTCAACAAACACAGAAAAAAATACCACCAAAAGTTGAATTTTTAAATTCCACCAAAATTCAAGTTTTGGTGAATTTTTTTACATTAAACATTTCTTCATGAAATTTCATAAATTTTGTTGCACGCAACTTTTTCTATTTGCTAATTGCAGCGCTATAAAAGAGAATCAGTGATGGTATTTTGGTGCGTTTCGGGTATTTTTTGGTGCTTTTTGCCTGTTCTTAAACGCGAAATTTTGGCTAATACCCTTTTTTAAAAAGCGGGTATTTACAGTGCTTTTTACAATTTCTTACAGTGCTTTTGGTGCTTTTTTGATAAATAAAAATATTTTTAATTTATAAAACTAAATTACTTTTAAGCGCTAATAGCAGCATTTTGTGACTGAGCCTTCTTAAACTGTTTTTAATGATAAAAACGGAAACTATGTTAAAAACAATGTAGAAAAATTTTCATAATTGGGATTAAATTTTTTTTTTTTTGCAAAATAGAAAACGGAAGTAACTGGAGAGTTCCAAATAAATGTCTGCATAATAATTGATTGAAAGTAGTATGCCATAAGCATTTGTTAAAGCTTACACAAATATTTAATCATACTAGAATATTAATCATGATTAAATCAAGTTTAGGGGCACCTCCCAAAAATTTAAATCAGTATCCTATCATATAGAAAATTAAAAAATATGAAGAAAAAATTATATAAAAAATTGGCGGCGAGGCTTAGTTTCCGAGTTATGAGCCTCTGAAATTCTAATGCAATATTGTGATTATACAGTGTTTTCCAACGAATATGACCAATATTGATATCATCTTAAAGCTTTTGAGAATACCTTTCATGAAATGGGAAAAATAGACTATTTGTCGGCCATGCAGGAAAACGCTATTAAGCAGGAAAACTTTGCAAGGCATAAAATCTTTACTAGGCTGTGCCGTCTCGGGAAACACCATGGTGGAGAAAATCCTTAACCCGGCCGAAGGCCGGCAATGCAAAAAATCGTTATTAGGCAAGACAACTTTGCAAGGCAGAAATTCTTTGCTAGGCTGCCCCGTCTCGGGAAACACCATAATTATATAGTAAATTATACTTTTAATTACAATTTCAGAGGCCCATAACTCGGAAATTAAGCCTCGCCGCCAGTCGTTTTGTTGAATTTTTTCTTCTTATTTTTCAAATTTCTATAAGATACGGTACCTTTTTTAAATTTTTGGGATACCAATATTGGTCATATTTGTATAGGATAGGATACTGTTTTTAAATTTCTAGGAGGCCTCCCTAAACTTGATTTGTTCCATTTGAAATTATACTCTCCTCTTTAAATGGCTTAATGTACATATTAAAATTAAAAAAAAAATATTTTCGTGCTTTTTTACCCGCTTTTTCGTATATTTTGTGTGCTTTTTACCCTTTTTGCAACAGCTTAATGTGCTTTTGCTCTTCGTAGAGATACCAACACTGAAGAGAATGTTATATAAAAAAGGGCGTAGAATGAATCTCTGATGCAATTTTGACAACTTTTGTGATATAAGTTGCTCCTCCAGGACTGATATTGACAAATAAAAAATTTTCATGCAATTGATTTCACGAAAAAAATGCTTAATGTAAATTAGGTATTTGTTGTAAAAAAAAAAAATTAAATTTTTCCAACAAAAAAAAACCTGAAATGAATACCTTTATTATATTATTACAGTACCAGGTTATCTATTCAAAGTAAACACAACACTATATTCAATCACTATATTAATTTAAAAAAAAAATTTCTAAAGAAGAGGAAACTACATGACTTTAGCCCCATGATTTCCTACAAGAATTTTTTCAGCATATCGTGTAGATTAACGGCCTGTCCCACGGTGTTACCAGAAATCGTCCGATCGATAACTTGCATTACAAACAACAATAACATTAGAGAATTTGTTGCTGTTTACAATGCAAGTTGTCGATCGAACGTTTGCTGGTGTTATCGTGGGACAGGCCGTAAGTTTCTGCTATACGACTTAAAACAAAAATCGAGCCGCCGCACAGTGTTCGATTTCAGAAAATAGGACGACAAAAATAAAATAATAAAGTTAATTAAAAATTTAAATTGACCACACTATTTGCAAGCGAAGACCCAGACTAGCTTAAAACTATATGATTCTTGTATATCTTTCAGTTTGTATACTTATAACGGTACTCTAAATGACATGTTAAAAGAAAAAAAAACAAAAACAAAAAAATACTATGGGTATTTTGTGCAATTTTAAAAGTAAATAGAAGGCGTTGTAGATGCGATATCAATTTTTTTTAAATTCAATTGTAACTTTTGACTTCTTTTTAACTAACACACAAAAACATATTATTTTCTAATAAATGGCAAGTTTTTTATTAAGTGTTAAGCAAAGTGAGTTTTTTTTACAATTATTACCAAAGAAACTAACTCAGTCAGACGAAGTCTTTTGACATCCATCCGTTTCACCACATCCATAAACGTTTCTGTAATCTTTCAACCTTACTGTTATAGACTTTACATAAAATTCCTGCCCCAGGCTGCCCCATTTAATTTTTTTTTTCAAAAGTACAATATGAGCAGCAACTCAGAATAAGTTATTGTTATTTTCTTATATTATTGTTAATTTATGAAATTTCTTTTACTTTGTCTATTGCAAAATATGTGTGAACATAAATTTAGAGTACATACTTTGTGAATATCGCATATATATATATAAATAATTTTTTTTATATTATTGTTAATTTATGAAATTTCTTTTACTTCTATATAATATTATGTAAAACATGTGTGAAAATAAGTTAAAAGTACATATTTTGTGAATACCCCAAATATATAAATAAATTTAATAAGAACAAATTTAATATAAAAATACAAAATATTAGGACTCGTATGTTAATTATTTACAATTTTATGATTTTTGTCGTCTTAAATTCATAAATCGAACACTGTGCGCCGTAATGTAAAAAGTCTATTTTTATATGCTGCGCCTAAAAGTATGCTGCATTACAAAAATTGTTTTTATTATTTTTCGAACTTAATTTGTTTAGTGGCCTTCAAAAACGGCTGGCTGTTCCGTTCAACTATTTGTTGTCAGAATATTTACAACTAACTTTGGTGTTATACAGGGTGGGCCAAAAGAAACCAAGGGGTGTAAAAGTTTAATAACTTTTTTGTTTATTAACTTTTTTTTTAATTTTTTCTTTCAGATTATACAATATACAAAATGGAAATTTTTTTACACTAAGTATGAAAAATGATGTCTCTTAAATGACCACCGTTTTCAGCTTCGCACTGATGGGCTCTTTTTAGAGCATTTTCCATAACATCTTTCAAAACTTGTGGCTGTAGCGTTCGAATTTCTGCAACAATGTTTGCCTTGAGTTCAAGGATTGTCTCTGGCTTGTTCACATACACTCGCTCCTTCAAAAAAAACCCCAAAGAAAATAGTCGGGTGCTGTCAAATCTGGCGATCGCGCTGGCGAAATAATTTCCGAATTTCGAGAAATTATTCGCTCTCCAAAAATTTGACTTAAAAGTGCCATTGTGTCTCGGGCAGTATGGGCAGTGGCTCCGTCCTGCTGAAACCACATACCAGGTCTGTTTTCAAGAACAGGACGTAAAAAATTTTCTATCATAAACCGATACCGCTCTCCATTTACGGTTACAGCACTTCCATCTTCATTCTCGAAGATGGGGTGCAATTGGCGTTGATGAATGGCTCTTGGATTTTGAGAACCCCAGAACCTACAGTTCTGCTTATTAACAAAGCCATTCAAATGAAAATGAGCTTCATCACTCATAATCAAATTTTCATCTCTGGCTTAAATAATAATATTCTATTGTTCTGGTTCTCTGTTTAGTTGTGAACCTCTCCATTATGAATTCTCCAAGTGTTGTCTATATAAACTGAAAGAAAAAATAAAAAAAAATTAATAAACAAAAAAGTTATTAAACTTTTACACCCCTTGGTTTCTTTTGGCCCACCCTGTATGTTCATTAATAATTATCACATGTAATTTGGCTTTCAAAGCGATGCGATCTTTAGCCTGTTCAAATCATAAAGTAAAAAAAATAATAATTTTTGGTACTCTCGGGACCAAAAAAATACTCGAAAAAAAATTTTTTGATACCGAAATGCAAATCTCATTTCCCATCACAGTGTCAGAATATTTACAACTAACTTTGGTGTTATATGTTCATTAATAATTATCACATATAATTTGACTTAAAAAGTGACACGAACTTTAGCCTGTTCAAATCATAAAAATAAAAATTGTTTTAGTTATATTCTCATTCATACATTAGCCCAATTCACAGTCTTGTGCAAATTGTCTTGCATCGCAGCGTGTCCAAAATGGTATATGTAGTATATTGATACTCACCACTAAGAATCGTTAAGTGGTGAGTATGAATGTATTATACCATTTTGCACATGCCACGATGCAAGACCATTTGCACAAGATTGTGAATTGGGCTATTGATTTAAATAAATAAATATATGTATATATATATATATATATATATATATATATATATATATATATATATATATATATATATATATATATATATATATTATTTTTACATGAAAGTTACCACGAAATTTGTGTTATAACAAATTTTTATATAACTTTTTTTTGAAGTAATTTTCATTAAAGCTTTATGCTGATGTATAAATTTGCCCATAATTTTTGTTTTCAGTGTAGTTTTAGATTTATCCAAGTACATATTACTGAAAATCCTTTTCCAGCTCTTTTTTGTGCAAAACAAAAAAATTTAATTATTGAAAAATAGTTAATGACAACGACATACAGCAAATTGCATACTTTTATAAAAACAAAAAACGAAAAGAGCTTAAAATCACATCAATGTTTGAGTGTATGTGTGCGTTTATGTGTGTGTGAGTATGTGAGTAAACGACAGTGTCAAAATTCAAAATACATTTGTTTGGATAAGTGTAATGAGTATCCTTAACAAGGACAACATGTAATTTTTAGCATAGCAAAAGAAAAAAAATTATAAAATAAGAAAGTTATGAAATACAAATGCAAAAGTCACCCTAAAATTATTAAAACGCACTTTTAGCATGATAGCAGGCTTAAACGAAAAATTTGTATATTAACTGCCTTATTCGTAAAAAATATTTCAGATTTATTAAGCGCTTATTTGACATATTTCTATGGGAAATTTGTCAAATAAACCTGGGGTGTTATTATATAATTCGATTCGAAACGGAAACTGTTCGAATTTGTATGTTATTAACATAACATTCTAACACATTTCCGTTTCGAGTCGAATCACATAATAACGCCCCTGTAATAAACCTAAAATATTTTTTATGAATTAGACCGCAGAAACCAACTTTTAATGAGATTTCGAACCTGTAGTTAGTTATAGTTGAAGCGATTTTGCGATAATTCCTTCTTTACTCTTAATTGAATGAATGCATCATTGCCAGTTTTTAGGGTTCCGTATCGTTCCCCATTGTTTTCGCTACGCTGTCCGTCTATCTGTCCGTCACAGGCTATTTTCTCGAGAACAGTAAGAGCTACCGACCTGCAACTTCGCCAAACCAAAAAAAAAATTGCCAAAAACAAAACCGCCAAAACGAAAAAAGCACCAAATTTAAAAAAAAATTAAATCGCTAAAAACCGGAAAAATCGCCAAAATGAATTAATCTCCAATATTAAAAAAAAAGCCAAAAACCGAAAAAAAATTCATCAAAACGCTCAAAACCGAAAAAATCCCAAAAACGAAAAAAAGTTTTAAAACTATATATGTATATGTATATGTATATGTATATGTATATGTATATGTATATGTATATGTATATGTATATGTATATGTATATGTATATGTATATGTATATGTATATGTATATGTATATGTATATGTATATGTATATGTATATGTATATGTATATGTATATGTATATGTATATGTATATGTATATGTATATGTATATGTATATGTATATGTATATGTATATGTATATGTATATGTATATGTATATGTATATGTATATGTATATGTATATGTATATGTATATGTATATGTATATGTATATGTATATGTATATGTATATGTATATGTATATGTATATGTATATGTATATGTATATGTATATGTATATGTATATGTATATGTATATGTATATGTATATGTATATGTATATGTATATGTATATGTATATGTATATGTATATGTATATGTATATGTATATGTATATGTATATGTATATGTATATGTATATGTATATGTATATGTATATGTATATGTATATGTATATGTATATGTATATGTATATGTATATGTATATGTATATGTATATGTATATGTATATGTATATGTATATGTATATGTATATGTATATGTATATGTATATGTATATGTATATGTATATGTATATGTATATGTATATGTATATGTATATGTATATGTATATGTATATGTATATGTATATGTATATGTATATGTATATGTATATGTATATGTATATGTATATGTATATGTATATGTATATGTATATGTATATGTATATGTATATGTATATGTATATGTATATGTATATGTATATGTATATGTATATGTATATGTATATGTATATGTATATGTATATGTATATGTATATGTATATGTATATGTATATGTATATGTATATGTATATGTATATGTATATGTATATGTATATGTATATGTATATGTATATGTGTATGTATATGTATATGTATATGTATATGTATATGTATATGTATATGTATATGTATATGTATATGTATATGTATATGTATATGTATATGTATATGTATATGTATATGTATATGTATATGTATATGTATATGTATATGTATATGTATATGTATATGTATATGTATATGTATATGTATATGTATATGTATATGTATATGTATATGTATATGTATATGTATATGTACCACGATAACATGTATGACTTTTACATGGAAAATGTTGCCACTAGTTTGTTCCTCAGTATGGTAATACTACACATAATAAGAAGTTTAAACTACCACTCAAAAATATCAAACTGAATTAGAGATTAAGTTAATTTTCGGATTAGCTAATTAGAGAAATAAACTCTTATTAATCTCGAACCCAAAAAGTCGCCCTAAAGGTCTTAACTATTTTTACAACTTGCTGTATCTGGGAAATGGTAAGACACTAGGGATGCCAAACGGGAAATCCCGGGATTTGGCAAATCCCGAATCCCGGCATTGTAAAATTCAATCCCGAGATTTCATTTTTGGGATTTCTTAGCAATTTTTATATAAAAACTTTATAAATTCAAATTTTTGTTGATTCTAAAGTATTTTTTATAATATTTAAAAGTCCCATACAATTTTATACGTACAGTTCTAACAATTTAATGATTATTCGTGACATATTTCTTATAAATTAACAACAAGAGCAAAATAAATTAACTACTTTCTTACGGTTAGTTTCATCAAAGGTGCTACAATATATGTACATTTTAGAATTATTTTGAAAACAAAAGAAACATATTACCTACACCACACACAGTGGACCAAACACAAAAGAACGTTGATGATGAAGGTTTAGTGGCCTTCGAAAACGGCTGGCTGTTTCGTTTAACTATGTGTTGTCAGAATATTTACAACTAACTTTGGTGTTATTTGTTCATTAATAATTATCACATGTAATTTGGCTTAGAGCGCGATACGAACTTTAGCCTGCTAAAATCATAAATATAGAAACATATTACCTTTGGAAGGGAAATAACATTTGAAAAATTCATAAATTTGACAAATTTATTCCGTCTTATTCTATATTATGAGGGCAATTATAATTCAAATTCCACGAGAAATTTTTCCCGGGGAATAATTTCAAACAGTAGCAAATAATAGGGAAAACCAGAAAATCTAATTGGAAAAGGGAGAAATTTCTTGCGGAAATTTATTTATAATTGCAGTATATAACTATCGGTATGTCGACTCCTCAACGCTAAAAAAATTAGCCCTTATCTACTTGTCGGTAACAATTGAGTACTATTGACACGTTACAATTGGAGTACAATACAATACAAGGCAAGTGAAAACTTTTTGCTGTCGGGTTGACGTAAAAGCGAGAAATATTTACAGAATGATGCGGACTATTTTGTCTTAAAAACTGCTCGAGTGTGTATGTATGTTTTTTACATTGCAGTTAAAAATTATTTTGTTTTTTATTTAGACCGTTTAGGTCGTTTTTGATACAAACCTAAGATCAAACCCATTTAAATTACATGGATTTGATAAATAGTTGTAGTCAAAAACGACCGATTAAATGAGTTCGACTCAATTAAAGTTGTATTCGAGTTGCACAGTAGAAGGCCAGGACACTAATAAACCATACTCCTCTTAGCGAACATATGAATACATACATACATATATATGTATCTGTTGAACGTGTAGAAAAAAACTTTTGTATGAATTTAAAATTTTTCAGTAGAGCAAAAATACTGTTCAAGTGCTCAGGCAAACTTTGAATGTATGTGCCTATAAAAATGTGATCTTTAGACGTAATTAATCGAATATGATTAAAATAGTGTATACATTTCTTTTAATTTTTCGACATGTTCAGCCTTATTATCGTTTTCATAGTCGTAACGAAATTGATAAAAAAAAATTAGATAATGCTTGGTATACATACATACTTGTTGCTTATCAATCGCAATTAAAAAAACGTTAGTAGATATATTTTAAAACAAAACAATATTGTTTTTGTAACATATTTGTATGAAAGTGAATCTAAAAATTTTCGTAAGTCAACTTAAGCGGTAGTGCTAAAAGTCCACCGATATGTATATTCGTTTTGGTTTAGATAATAGAAAAACAAGTTTTTATATTTAGTTATTGTTTTCACTATAAATTCTCTAACATCAAATGAGATTAATCAACTTAAAAATATATAAGAAAGATTCTTTTGATTTTTATTTCATATTCGTATTAGAAAATTGTTCACTTTAAAGACAATTGTGCAATGATAAATTATGAACATAAAGCTTTTTAAAATGCATTAAATTGTTATTAAAGTAATATTTATTTAAAAAAATTATTTATTTTACGAAAAATATTTAGATCCCGAAATCTCGAAAATCCCGTGATCCCAAAAAATCCCGGGATACCGAAAACCCCGAGATCCCGAAAATCTCGGGATTTGTGTCTTATAGGGATTGGCATCCCTATAAGACACAAACTCTTGAAATTCTTAAAAACGCTAAAACTAAAAAATTCCAATATTAAAAAAAATGCCAAACGAAAAATTGCCAAAATTAAAAAGAACACTTTAATGAAAAATATCACCAAAAATAAAATAAATCGCTAAAATGCAAAAAAAAATCAATATAAGTAAAAAGGTCGCCAAAAAACAAAAAAATTGTTAAAAAAAACTGAAAAAGTCGCCAAAATTAAAAATGCAAAAAAATAAATCACCATAAAAATAAAAAGGTCGCAAAAAAATCGTCAAAGCTAAAAAAGCGCCAATGCTTAATAAAGACGTCAATGCTAAAAAAAATCGCCAAAAACTCAAAAAAGTGCCAAAACTAACAAAAAATTGCTAAAATTAAAAACATGTATATAAAAATTAACAAAAATATGCTAAAAAACCGAAAACGGTCACCAAAATTAAAAAAAAAATGCCAAAACTTAAAAAGCGTCAATACTAAAAAATAGACCAAAAACAATACCAAAAAATCGCCAAAAAGAAACAAGAGCCTAACGGAACCTTTTGTGTGCGAATCAAAGTCGCACTTTATTGAATTTATTTTTGTCATTCCGATAGAGCTTACAAAAGATTTAATTTTTAAACGAACTGCATGACAGCGCTCACTTTTGAACATTTATGATCAATATAGTTTAGCAAATCATCATGAATGGCTTGAGACTTTAACAACGTTACAGAATTATATAGATTTGATTTGAAAATCAATAATCAGTTCGCGCAACTTATGAACGACTTTGTAACTCTTATACGCGACATAATCGTCGGTCGGTCTGAGCAAGTCATTCGTCGAACTGGGGATAAATTTCATACCACATACTCTCTGTATAATTCAATAACACTAATAGTCATATCAATTTGCATAGTGAGGAGAATATTGCAGCTGTAATAGAAAATTTTTAAGAAAAAAATCCAAATTTATTTTTGTTTTGATTCATCTTATTTCAATTTGCTGAAAGCTTTTTTGTAATGAAAGCTCAATTTTACTATTGTCGTTTGTTCTTTACTAATTATGCACATGTTAGTTAATTTGCTTATTTTTGTTCTGCTTACTTAAAAAGCTTTCAGCAAATTGAAATAAGATGAATCATAACAATTCACACATTCCATTCGCAATAATGCTAAGTATATAAAGCAGAAATATACATCTACTGACACCACACACAGTGGACCAAACACAAAAGAACGCTGATGATGAAGGTTTAGTGGCCTTCGAAAACGGCTGGCTGTTCCGTTCAACTATGTGTTGTTAGTCAGAATATTTACAACAGACTTTGTTGTTATTTGTTCATTAATAATTATCACATGTAATTTGGCTTAAAAAGCAATACGAACCTTAGCCCGTTCAAATCACAAATATAGTTTGTGTTTTATTCAAAATTAACATCGGCCTTTAAAATTTAAGTTTTTGTTGGGGCTTTCATTTCATTAATAGCGATGTTATGGTTCAACCACTACCAATGACAAATCTTTTATAATATTTTTCTCCAATATTCTATTTTATAATCATACATCAAACTCCTAGTTGGCATAGTCTCGCTCAGCCTTTTTGGATGAAGTAAGCAAATTTGTTTTTTTTTTGTCCTTGTTTGTTATGTTGTTCTAATAGTTATATGGATTATTTGTTGGGTCTGTCCACCCTTTATTCCCCAGAACTCCCCCTTCCACCGAACCCCCCTTCCAACTAACCCATCAGGCAGTACAGCAACAATTCTCTCCCACGCTTTTACTACTTTTACGTCTGTTGCAACATTTAATTATACAGCACATCCTCTTCATTTAATGAATTTGCCACTTTTTCTATCATCTTAATACAGGATTTTTAATACTTTCGTTTTATATCTATTTTTTTTTTTTTTTTTTTTTTGTTGGAAAATTTGGTTATTTATTGATATTAAATTTTGTCTCAGTAATATGAGAGAGCACAAAGCCATTCACCTACACATCAACTCCCAGTTTGTCAGTAAAATTTCGTTGATGTTAAGATAGTTTTAATTATATTTTGTTTTAGTAAAAGCAATATACAATATTCCTTTACACACATAATCATCGTAGACACCCTGTCGGAAATTACGTTAACTTTAAACTAACTTTAAGCTAACTATTTCGCAACTAGTACTGACTGACACTGGGATTACTTTTCAATGTAATCAACTGACTATTTTAACATTGCGATGTCTGTCCTAGGCGGTAGTCAATTGTCTCACTCAGCATTACTTTCAGCTAACTTAAAGTTGATTCTTTTTAAATCACCTGGTAGTCAGTATATTAAAAAAATGTTTCTGGTATAGTCAACGCGCTACTACCCAGCTAAGGTACCATCTTATATAATAACAGCAAAATGTTAATATAAAACTGAAATGAGTTTCAAAGTAGCTGAGAATAAATTTGTTGCCTCTCATCAAATTCGATTACGTACTCAACTTAAGAATTAATTTTGGGTTTGTTCTGGATGACATTGCAGTTAGCTTTTAGCTAGTCTAAAGCCGGGTTTTCATTTGTATCCCATGTGCCATACAAGCGTAAAAAAAGCGTAACCACAAAATTACTAATGAAAAACTTTAAGATTCAGACATGTATTTATTAAGTTAAATAGTTTCATACATAACTAATAGACAACTTTATAGAATCCAGCATGATTGCAAACTGTTTAAATCAATAAATACATGTCTGAATCAAACAGTTTTTCATTAGTAATTAGTTGGTTACGCTTTTTTGGGCAAATGACACACAAAAATGGCAGATGTAAACTCAGCCTAAGAAGAATTAACTATTTCTGTAGCCAACCACACATTCTCCGACAGGGCATATTTTAT
Source organism: Tachina grossa (assembly GCA_949987645.1). Classification (NCBI taxonomy): domain Eukaryota; kingdom Metazoa; phylum Arthropoda; class Insecta; order Diptera; family Tachinidae; genus Tachina; species Tachina grossa. Next base: position 38,208,031 of record OX465275.1, read on the forward strand.
TTTTTTTATATCTATGTATATTCAGAAAGTATTTATTTAATAACTATGTGTGTTGTTGTATGTAAGTGCTAGTGTTAATAATTTTTGATTTAGCAACAGATCTAATTTGTTTATTTTTAAACTATGAAAAAGGATTCGTCATACAGATGCACGATGTCTTTGCCCATAGGAAGAGGTTTGGGACTTAAAATCTCTAAGGTAATTTTAGTTTATGATTTATATTTTGGGATTTGTGATTGAATTATAATTTCATTAGAAGATGTATAGACAAACTTAATCTTATGTTTGTATGTTGTTTATCAGCATGAAAATAAGCAATAGAAAATATTCAAAAATAGTTTAATTCCTTCAAATTGATTCAATCAATAAAAATAAAAGATCAAATGTGTAATGAAAGAATCTTCCAACAAGAAGTTTCAAAATTTGACAGTTGATAGCTGCCATATTGTTGAAGCTACATTTGTTGAATTGCCTGTCATTTACACGGTCTATGGATGGATTTTTTATAACAAGTGTAAAGGCAGAATTAAGGCTCAGTTAGCTCAGTTAGTGGTATGTAACTGCAACGTAAAAATTAGGTTACGTTACATTACATCTCTATAAAGGCTCAGTTAGCCGACTGTAATGTAATGTAACTGTAACGTAGAAAACAGCTGATTGATATTTTTATATGAAAAGTAGGTTACGTTACATTACATCTCTATAACCATTTTCATTGCTTTTCACATAACAAAATTGATCAGCTGTTTCTTACTGTTGCAGTTACTTTACATTACAGTCGGCTAACTGAGCCTTAAGTATTTTCATTACTTTTCACATAACAATAGCGATCAGCTGTTTCCTACTGTTGCAGTTACTTTACATTACAGTCGGCTAACTGAACCTTTAGTCGAACGTCGACATCCCCTCACGAAACAGCTGATCGTTTTTGTTGGTTGAAAACAATGAAAATGCTTAACGAAATTTACTGTAACGTTGACGGCACATCTCAATCTATATAAAATAGAATTTTATAAAGTTGTTAAGGGGCTGTCCATATATTACGTAACGCTGTTTTCCCCGATTTTTGACACCCCCCCCCCCCTAGTAACAGATCGTAACACAACTGTGAACCCCCCCCCCCCCACCCTCCCCCCAGGAATAACGTAACAATGAGATAAAAAATAAATTAAATAGTTTAAAGTTTTTATTTAAAAAAAATTTAATTTAATTCATTGTTTTAAATTCATTTGTTAGACTAGCACAGTGCGTAGACAAAAATTAAATAAGCTTACATAGGAACGTACTCCATATATTGGCGAAACTATTTTTTAAATTTCTCCCCAAGTGTCCTCAAACTCAAAAAATTATGGGAGAGAGCTTATTCCTAAAATGTATGTATGTATTAGTTATGTGTATTGGAATTCAGCCGTTTCTAGATATTCGTATTCGTTTAAAAAAATATATAAAGAAATTCATAGATCCAAAACGAAATTTAAATGAATGGTTTGTAATAATCAGGGACAGGGGTTTCATGCAAATGCATGTTTTTTCCCTTAACTCTGATAATGGCTAGAACGAAATATCTTTACGAAACAATGAATTTGCGTAAAAATGGCATCGATTTGTTAGTGCATATTTTTGCATATTTTGCTGAAAATGCATATTTTTGCATAATTTAGTCATAAATGCATATTTTTGTCTCATATATTGATGTAAATGCTGATTTTGTGTCATATTTTCTCAAAAATTAAAATTTCAAAAAATATTGCAAAACTGTTTTTGGCAACTGTACCCTCTTGCATTTTTGTAGAATTGTGGAACGATTGTACAAGCACACACACCTACCAAATGTCATGGAAATTGTAATTTTGATAATTTCAAATTGTCTGCTATTAAAGCCGAAAGTAGTGAAATAATTATGCTGAAACTTGATATTGTTTTTAAAAGTTATAATGGACTCAAAAACCAAATCTAATAGCTAGTATTCAATTCATTGTAATGGTTGAGTTAAATAAATATACAGCATTATATAAAAAGAATCATTTAAATTTGAGCAGATTACATCCACAGACGTTACAAGGCCTTTTTCAATGCACAAAGCTTTCTAAGAACAAATTCATTGGACTTAACATTCGATAATACATATGTGTGAACAATAAAAAAATTTTTAATGAAAATAAATAAATAACTACACTTTTCTTTTTCTATCTACGTATCGCTCCTTTTCTGTAATATAAACATACATGTCTCGAAAATGCGAGTTTGGAGTTAATAATGCAGAAAAAACATTATACTACATTTAATCTTGTGTAAAGATTTAATATAAAAGGCTTGTACACGCACCTTTTGAGAAAAGAAAATATTTTTATATCTTTGTTTACTGATATGTAGATTGAAAACTTTACTTTTGAATTTTTTTTAAAGATATGTGCATATTTTATTGTTTTTAGTGCATATTTTGCGTTTTTGATGTCATATCTTAGGCGCCTAAAATACCTTTTTTAAATGCATGAAGTCCTTGTCCCTGGTAATAATTAAAAAAAATATTTTTTTATTTTTTGCTATGCGTTGTTTGCCAAATAATGTGCTACAGTTTTCCGTATTGATGACTGAGCAGTATTTGAAACACCAAGACGAGAATTGGCATTAGCCTTGCGGTCGCTTTCACTAGTTTCTATAAGTGAAGTCGTCGTGTATTTCAGAGAGCTTAAAGATGACTCAGTTTGGCCCTCTTCAAATCAATCTAAAATGTGCGTGAAACAAAAAAAATTATATCTTGGATCAATAAAGGTTGCCATGGTGAATTACATTTCATTTTCTAAAAGAGAACATTTTTAGCCCGCTTTAAACATACAGACTGTTGGGATAACAAATGAGTCAAAATGATGTCAATTACGAAAGATATGCAATTTTTCTTTTCTTAATTTTTGTCCCTTCTACAACATTACATTTTCAATAGATATTTGCCCATTAAAAAAAATATACCTTAAAAATACCTTAAAATTAGAGGGGCACACAATCTAGTTCCTATACGCATTTCACTGTTGTTTTCATAATATTTTTTTTAAGTTCTGTTGCATAAAAAATTTAAATAATATCTTTATGAAAATACGTCTATGTATGCAAGTTTCCATTAACACATTTCTCAAAACTTAAACATTGTAGCCTCAAGATAACCAACAAAAATTTTAAAACTAAATAATTTGATATTGTCATGTACATATATGGAAGAATATATTTTTTGAAAGGACACTTTTTTGTCTATGAGAATTGCAAGAAATCTTTTCCTATACTTCTGCAAATACCATTTTCTTCTATGTATTTGGTGGATTTAATGTTGCTGTTTAATATAAAAAGAAGTTTTTATGTACATGCATATACAGGGTGGGCCAAAAGATACCAAGGGGTGTAAAAGTTTAATAACTTTTTTGTTTATTAATTTTTTTTTATTTTTTCTTTCAGATTATATAGACAACACTTGGAGAATTTATAATGGAGAGGTTCACAACTGAACAGAGAACCAGATAAATATAATTTTATTATTTAAACCAGAGATCAATTATTTTAACGCAATGAGCATACCGTCGACATTTTAACGTCAGAATTTCACCCTCTGAAGCGATGATTCGTTGCTTAGTTAATCGTCATCACCAACATGGCAGCGTAAGAGATTTGCCTCGAACCGGTAGACCACGTTTAAGTCGCACTGCGGAAAATATTGAACGAGTACAGCAAAGTGTTAACGAAGCACCAGAAACATCTGGCCGAAGGCGTTCTGCTCAGCTAGAAATGTCTCGTACGTCACTACGGCGCATTTTAAAAAAAGATTTACAGTTATACCCATATAAGGTGCGATTGGTCCAAGAATTAAAACCCGCAGATCATCGGCAACGTCTAAATTTTGCAGTTAAATTTCAAGAGTTGGCCAGAAATGAAATCAACTTTATTGAAAATTTGATTATGAGTGATGAAGCTCATTTTCATTTCATTCATTTATTAACAAAGCCTAATAAGCAGAACTGTAGGTTCTGGGGTTCTCAAAATCCAAGAACCATTCATCAACGCCAATTGCACCCCAGCAGGTGTACAGTATGGTGTGGGATCACATCTGAAAATGTCATTGGGCCCTACTTCTTCGAGAATGAAGATGGAAGTGCTGTAACCGTAAATGGAGAGCGGTATCGGTTTATGATAGAAAATTTTTTACGTCCTGCTCTTGAAAACAGACCTGGTATGTGGTTTCAGCAGGACGGAGCCACTGCCCATACTGCCCGAGACACAATGCCACTTTTAAGTCAAATTTTTGGAGAGCGAATAATTTCTCGAAATTCGGAAATTATTTGGCCAGCGCGATCGCCAGATTTGACAGCACCCGACTATTTTCTTTGGGGTTTTTTGAAGGGGCGAGTGTATGTGAACAAGCCAGAGACAATCCTTGAACTCAAGGCAAACATTGTTGCAGAAATTCGAACGCTACAGCCACAAGTTTTGAAAGATGTTATGGAAAATGCTCTAAAAAGAGCCCATCAGTGCGAAGCTGAAAACGGTGGTCATTTAAGAGACATCATTTTTCATACTTAGTGCAAAAAAATTTCCATTTTGTATATTGTATAATCTGAAAGAAAAAATAAAAAAAGTTAATAAACAAAAAAGTTATTAAACTTTTACACCCCTTGGTTTCTTTTGGCCCACCCTGTATGAAGAATATTTCAGAATGTAAATGGATAAAGAAAGATGAGGAATTCAGAACCATGTATGTTGAGTTTGACTACAATTTATTTAATTTATTATAAAAACTTTGTATAATTTTTAAATGTTATTTAACAACTATTAAATTTTTGGATAGTTTTCATAAACTTTAATGTACGTTTTAAATATTCGTATTCGCGGATATCGTTTTAAATATTCGAATTCGAATTTTCGAATATCAAAAGTTGACATTCGGCAGATGTATGTAGTATACATACTCGTACATAATATATGTAGGCAACACGTATGATCAATTAAATAAATAAATGAGAAAAACATACGTATTTTTGTACAAAATTAGTAATTTTTTCTGCTACGTAAAATTTTCAAAGACCCCTCCCCCCACCATAACAAATCGTAACAAAACTCCCCCCTAGAGCGTTACGTAATATATGGACAGCCCCTAAGTAACTTTTGAAAACCAGTTGATGGTACTACTGAATATTAAAAGGAATGGGGGTCCTGGAGGTGTGCATCAATACATGCATTGTCAAGCAACTAATTATCAATATATCTGTGGCAAAAAGGAAAAAGTGCTTAACCTTCATAGGGTCTTTAAAATCGTGGACGTTAACGATCTTCGGGTAAAATTTGACGCAAATTGAAAATTATGTATTGGTTTCATTTATTTGTGATTCATTTATTGCCAATGAAAGAGAACATTATTTCATATATTTAATTCCATTAATATATGATAGATAAAACCGTAATATTAAATCGATATTATTATTAATTGTACATAAAGTAATGGTTTCAGAGTGCAGTTTTCATATCACGTTTTTGCAAGTTATAATACAGGGTGGGCCAAAAGAAACCAAGGGGTGTAAAAGTTTAATAACTTTTTTGTTTATTAACTTTTTTTTATTTTTTCTTTCAGATTATATAATATACAAAATGGAAATTTTTTTACACTAAGTATGAAAACTGATGTCTCTTAAATGACCACCGTTTTCAGCTTCGCACTGATGGGCTCTTTTTAGAGCATTTTCAATAACATCTGTCAAAACTTGTGGCTGTAGCGTTCGAATTTCTGCAACAATGTTTGCCTTGAGTTCAAGGATTGTCTCTGGCTTGTTCACATACACTCGCTCCTTCAAAAAACCCCAAAGAAAATAGTCGGGTGCTGTCAAATCTGGCGATAGCGCTGGCCAAATAATTTCCGAATTTCGAAAAATTATTCGCTCTTGAAATTTAACTGCAAAATTTAGACGTTGCCGATGATCTGCGGGTTTTAATTCTTGGACCAATTGCACCTTATATGGGTATAACTGTAAATCTTTTTTTAAAATGCGCCGTAGTGACGTACGAGACATTTCTAGCTGAGCAGAACGCCTTCTGCCAGATGTTTCTGGTGCTTCGTTAACACTTTGCTGCACTCGTTCAATATTTTCTGCAGTGCGACTTAAACGTGGTCTACCGGTTCGAGGCAAATCTCTTACGCTGCCATGTTGGTGATGACGATTAACTAAGCAACGAATCATCGCTTCAGAGGGCGAAATTCTGACGTTAAAATTTCGACGATATGCTCTTTGCGTTAAAATAATTGATCTCTGGTTTAAATAATAAAATTCTATTGTTCTGATTCTCTGTTCAGTTGTGAACCTCTCCATTATAAATTCTCCAAGTGTTGTCTATATAATCTGAAAGAAAAAATAAAAAAAAAATTAATAAACAAAAAAGTTATTAAACTTTTACACCCCTTGGTTTCTTTTGGCCCACCCTGTAGTATCTAATGGTGTTTTATTTTCTGCGTTGAGGCCTATCTGGCAACGACTTCTTTTGGATCTGTTTTTGCCCTCTTCAAGCATTTTTTCTTTGGACTTAGTTGAAGTTTACGGCTACTCATTTACCTCACGTAGTTTTAGTGCAACTTTCTGTGAAAATACTGATATTGATAACCTCTTTTGGTTTTTTATATAAGGCATAGTAAGCTGCAATCCTAAATTTTCTAAGAAGTGTCGACGTTTTGCAAAACAGTTTATTTCCAGCCGCTATTAGCTGATGTAGATATCACAAAAGCATTGTAAGCTTATATATCTACCATGTTACTAACCAAACTCTTGACAACATTGATTAGTCTTTCTTTTGCAAGTAAAACATGATCTAACTTTGTCCAGCAAATAAACCCTTCCATTTTATTTATTGTAATTTAATCATATTTGCAGTTTCTTGTCTTGGTGATTACTAACTTTAGAGATATGATGCAAAGTACTAAGAAGGTTAGGTTAGTTTAGGAAGGGTGGAGCTATACCGCACCCCCACTTGGAGACCCAATTGGGTCCATTGTGATTCCCTTCTGTTGCCCAAAAAAGTAATATTTACCCTCCCATTTGCAGCCAGAAGTGACCATATTATACTAAGAAGATTCACAGACTTTTTTTTATCGGAATATATATAAGAAGGGTACGAGTACTATATTTGGTAAAACAAAAATGATGATAAACACGCATGATAATAACACATGTATCTACTATCTCTGGTAGTAACTCATTTTTATTTTTATGTGTAGTTTGAACTAAAGTGATTTGTGATCTCAGTATTTATTGTTCAACCGATAAGATGTAAAAAAATTATCTGCAGTCGTGTTATATTTTCAAAATCGTCTGATAATGTATGCAGGCCATTTTCTATTTCATTATCTTTCATTATTTTACAAGAAATACCAGACACAACACTTTCAAACTTTAAAACGGGTCAAATTTGACCCGAAAATCTCTAGTGTAAAATCTTGCATACAATTTTCTTTGGCAAGTTTGCGGATTTTTAAACCTACTATATCTGTTAAGATATAAAATTAAATAAAAGTCAGAAAATATGACATAGATCAATCACCAATTTTCAGAAAAAATCAAAGTTTTTTCCTGAAATGGGTCAAAATTGCCCCAAAGACCCTATGAAGGTTAAGTCGAGATAAACTGATTTCGAGTTAATGGTACTACCGTAATCTGCACATTCGAAAGTACCCCTGGTCAAAATCTCATTTAAATTGTGTGATTTTTCAGGAAGTTATAGCACTATGACTTGCGATTTATATTTCTTAGACTTCTAGTCTCATTTGGAATAAAATCTTAACTTAGGTTATACTTTGGCATATTTCCACTTAAATGTATTACTTATAGTGTGTAGAATGATGTTTGCTTCAAAAAAACAAAGGTTAACAGAAAATTTCCAAATTTAGCTGTAAAAGAAATAAATTTCTGAAAATCGACTTTAGCGCCTAAAAGTGCTCTGCTGCAAAACAGCATAATATGACTTAAGCACTTTTTCCTCATTGCCACATATTATGTGTCTACATCAAAAATGCCAAAGCCAAATGTCACTGGCGTTACCTGCAAAAAAATGTGAACATTTCAAATAATGACAATGTTTTTGCACCATTTTTTTATTTGACAACAGAAGGCACGGGCAAACTTGCGAATAGTTTCGAGCAACAAATTTTATGATAATAATAAGTTTCGAAAAAAAATTATATATCTCTCAAATAAAATAAAAACAAAATGTGCCTTAAACTATGGTATTATCTGAGTTTTTAACAAACAAAGATTTTTGCAGTGAAAAATTATAATATTAGCATAATTTAATTTGAATATTTTTAAATACACAAATAATAATTTCGCTGATTTGAGAGTTTGTTTTTTTTTCTTCATTTAATGTCTTTTCATTCGTTTATTCTATTATCACATTAATTTTAATTTTAGACCCCAAAGCGGCCAGTGAACATGAACGAGCAAAACACCAAGACCCGCCGTTAAATAAAAGCCATAAGAAAAATTAAGAAAAGCCCGTTAAATGTAATAAAAATAATCACTTAAAAATTTTATGGCATTGATGGTCTTAATCCAATTGTATATTTTAAATTACATATAAAAATTAACAATGTTGTTATACTTACGTACATAGATATGTAGATGCATAAAATAAGCGAGAAGAGGAAAATCCAGCGGCAAATTGCAAAGAAAACTGTTACTGCAATAACATTAACGTCAAAATGCCAGGGCTTGTGTCAAAACATTTCGCCAATCTAATGAGCCTTAACGGACATTAGAAAAGAGAAGTTGCAGCTAAAAGAAAATAAAAAAATTAAAGCATTAAGAAGTAGAAATTAAAAAAACTGAGTATTACACTTAAAGAAAAAATAGATGTAAATGGAAAATAAATAAATTTATACAAACTTTATACAAAATATATATTTTTTTTTCAAAAATAAGTCTTTAAAACTAAAAATACCAAAATTATAAAATCGCCTTTCCGAAAAAATCGCCAAAAAAAAACCCAAAGGAAAAAATTTCCAAAATGAAAATAAGTCTCCAAAATGAAAAAAAAACGCCACAATCGAACAAAAAACGCAACAAACGAACAAAAATCGCCAAAAGGAAAAAATCGCCGAAATGAAAATAAATCGGCCAAATGAAAAAAAATCGCCAAAATAAAAAAAAAATCGCTAAAATGAGAAAAAAGTGCCAAAACTAAAAAAGCGCTAAAATTTAAAAAAAAAATCGCCAAAACTAGAAAAATACGCTCTAAACCGAAAAAACCCAAAAACTCAAAAAGATGCCAAACCTTTATTTTATTTAGACTAAAGTTCATATTGTATTACATATCTAGCGTCCTTCGTGCGCGTGTCAAAGTCGCACTTCACTGAATTTATTTTGTTTAAATTGTTGTTGTGTTATTCTAAAGGGTCCGCCATCTAACGTTTTTTTTCAACTAGTGCTTATTTCACGAATGGTAACACTTAGCTCATGACTGATTTGACAGATAATTACCCAGGCAGAAAAAGACAATCAGCACGACGTTGCTACGGTTGTCTGTCTCCGGGTACAAATAACATCAGTACAACATTCGTTTACCAAGATTTTAATGTACTCATAACATTAAAATGATAACACCGAATGACCGTCCTCCGACTCTTGTTTTCAATTTTGTCATAATACTCTAAATACACATTTATAAGGTCGTCACAATAGAAATTTCCCAACTTAAGTCAAATTTTTGTATTTGCAGTGTTGCAGCGGTAAAGAATTAGTGAAAACGGGGTATTTAGGGAACTAAACAGTAAAAAAAGACACTCCAAAGAAGTCATGAAAATGTAGAGTTTGCAGTCTGGAAGTACTTCAAATTTCGATCCGATCTAATGATTTTTACATAGGGTTGTCATTGCAAGAAGTTCTCTTTTTCGATGCCTAGTCACCGAATTAGAAGCGATTTTACGAAAAATGTCATTTTTTGTGTTCTATGGTAATATTTTCATCTAGGAAAAACTTTAAAAAGTTACATATTTTAACAATTCGTTTCTTTTTATACGAATTTAAACGCGAAACAGTGTTTTCATGTAAATTTAAGCAAATAACTTCTAAATTTTAGGCCAAAATTAGTTCATAAATTTCTTTAAAAAAATCGATTTTTTGAACATTTTGGTGAGTATTTACTAAAACTTTGGAAAAATTATAAGGTTTTGTGTGATTAAAATAAACTTCTACTTGGTTTCCTGCTAACTATCGGCGAATTAAAAATATCAATTTTTTGGAAGCAATGAAAATGTGGTTCCTTCAAAATGACTTCCATTTTTTTTTTTACTGGGTAAAGTCAAATTTTTGTATTTACGGTGTTACGGGGTATTGGGAAACTAACGTCGAAATTTTGTATATACAGTGTTGTTGTGGTATAGCATTACTAAGAACGCGGTATTTGTAAACGTTAAGTCATATTTTTGTGTTTAGAGTACTGTGGTGGTACAAAAATTTTGGAAGAGTCGTAATTTTGTATTTACAGTGTTGTGGTGGTACATATTTTTTGGCCAAAGTCACAATTTCTGCCTGGGTAGTTTTATCCTTCCGCTGAACGAATATGTTTGTGTATACGCTTGAACAACGATGGAAAAGATTGCGACATTACTTTGAAAATCATGGTAATGTTGCAGAATGTGTTCGAAAATTGCGTACGGATTTTGGAAGAAGAGAAGCACCGTCAGCTCCGTATGTTCATTATCTCGTGAAAAAAGTGAAAGAAACTGGCATCCTCATCGATAAACCAAAGCGTGAAAAGCCAAAAACAGTGCGTACACCCGAGAATATTGTGTGCGTGAAGCGCCATCAACATCAATTCACCGTCGTTCTCAAAAATTGAACATTTCGGAGACATCATTGAGACGAATTTTTCATAAAGACCTTGGTATGACGCCATACAAAGTCCAATTGGTTCACGAGTTGAAGCCAACTGTGCCATTCAATGCGTTTTCGCTTCGCTAAGTGAGCCTGCGATCGACTTAGAGAAGATGCCGATTTTGTCAAAAAAAAATCATCTTTTCAGATGAAGCTCATTTTGATCTTGGCGGGTATGTAAACAAGCAAAATTGTCGCATTTGGGGCACAGAAAACCCGCACGCATACATTTAAAAGCCGACGCACCCAAAACGAGTCACTGTTTGGTGCGGATTTTGGTCCAGAGGCCATTTTTTTTTCGAAAATGAGCAAGGAGTTGACGTTACAGTCAATGGCGATCGTTATCGGGACAGTTTGAACGAATTTTTGTTCACAAAAATTGAAGAGGAGGATATTGGCAACATTTGGTTTCAACAGGACGGCGCTACGTGCCACACAGCCCAAGCTACACTCGATGTTTTGCGCCGCAGAGCTGATGTCGTTTGGCCACCTCGGAGCTGCGATTTGACACCGTTGGACTATTATTTGTGGGGTGCCGTCAAAGATAAGTGTTACGCCGACAACACAGAAAAAAATGATTTCTAAATACAATTAATTTTTTTGTTATATCAATTAAATAATTAATTGATTTTGAACCTACAACGATTTTTGTAAATACAATTAACGAAATTGTAATTTAAAGGAAAATCTTAAAAATATTTTCAATTAAAAATATCAACAAATAATTTGTTGAAATTTATTTATTTTTTCAACATTTATTTTTGTTAGATATCAAAGTTATTTCAATTAAGGTTATTGTTATATTAACAATGTGAATTGTTGAATTTCCGTATCATATTTGTTATATTAACAAGCTTTTCATACACAATCACAATCCTCGAAACGATTTTTGCTTGTCTGCGAAAAACACTAAATGTCTTTGGGCGGAGTTGAACCGGCAACCTCAGGACTAGTAAACTAACTCACTTACCTCTCAGCTAAAGAGCAACACTTTATTAAATACGCAAATAACGAATACACACAAATAATTATTTCTTGTTTCTTCTACATGTGAGCATTCCGTTATGATATAATTTAACAAATAATTTTGTTGAGTAATTTAATTGAATACAAAAATTTAAATTTGTTATATTAACAACGATGATTGTTAATTTTTAAATTATATATTAACAATTTGTTTTGTTGGTTGCAATTCGACGATATTTTTTTCTGTGAAGCCAGAGACAATTTACGCTTTAAAGGACAATATTCGTGAAGCCATTGGTGAAATACAGCTGCACACAATCGATAATGTGCTTAAAAATTGGACCGATCGTGTAGGCTACTGTATGGCCAGCAGAGACAGCCACTTGAATGAAATTATTTTTCATTATTAACCGGAAGGATTGTTCTTTCAAATAAAAAAAGAAATTTGAGAAAATATTCAGTAGTTTTTTTTATAGCATTTTCAAAAAAAAAAAAAAGTTATCTGGCAGACAAATGTTGAATTTTTTAATTAACAGGCATGTTCTGTATATCATAAGGTTTCAAATCACTTTGTTATTTTAAAATCAAAATTATGCCCTTAATTATGAAAGTGGTCTGAGTCACATACATTTTTGCTGCGAAATATTAAATTAATCTTAAAAAATATTTAATAAATATTTAATAAATGTTAAATAAACTTAAATTAATCGAGACAAAAACAACTCGTAATTAAAATATTGCATAATATAAAACTATATATTGATTTGTTGAAATGTAATTTACAAAATATCTGGACCAAAGGAATATATGACTCAAACCACTTACATAATTAAGGACAGAATTTTGATTTGATGGTGTTCTGAAAATCACAAAAGTTTTAACTTTTCGGTGTGATTTTACCCATTCAAAAACACAAAAAAACAGATGATGTTTCTATATTTGTGATTTGAACAGGCTAAAGTTCGTATCGCTTTTTAAGCCAAATTACATGTGATAATTAGTAATGAACAAATAACACCAAAGTCTGTTGTAAATATTCTGACTAGCAACACATAGTTGAACGGAACAGCCAGCCGTTTTCGAAAAGAACAAAAACGACAATGGTAAGACTGTTGTAAATATAGTGATGGTAAAATTGAGCTTACAATACAAAAAAGCTTTCAGCAAATTGAAATACGATGAATCAAAACAATTCACATATTCCATTTGCAATAAAATGCTAAGTATATAAAGCAAAAATCTACATCAACTGACACCACACACAGTGGACCAAACACAAAAGAACGCTGATGATGAAGGTTTAGTGGCCTTCGAAAACGGCTGGCTGTTCCGTTCAACTATGTGTTGCTAGTCAGAATATTTACAACAGACTTTGGTGTTATTTGTTCATTAATAATTATCACATGTAATTTGGCTTAAAAAGCGATACGAACTTTAGCCCGTTCAAATCACAAATATAGAAACAAATGTAGTTCGAATAATAATTAAATGCAAAATCATGAATTTAAACTACAAAGCAAATGACAACATTTCTTGCAAAAGTAAGCGTTTTAAATTTTTTCTTAGAAAAGTGCTCATTTTAATTTAAAAAAATCAATACAAAATATATTAAATTATTCATTTAATTAATTTATTGCAAATTTCAGATAGATTAATTGAAAAAATAACCAAGTGATTTCAAATCGGCAGAAATTTAGTTGACCGGTTTAAAATCACAAAAATTTAAAAAGTTTTGTGTGATTTCAAATCACTTTCACAAAAAGAGATTTTCAGAACATGCCTGTAAAAATAAAATTTCATTCAAAAATTAATCAATTTATTTTATTTTTGAGAGCACATTTTTTTTTTAGTTTTTAGTGCATGTTTTCAAGGTTTTTGGGCATATTGAATGCAGATAAAACACTTTTTTTTTATAGCATATTTCTGGTTTCCTTGGTTATTATATTAAACTTTCATTTAAACAAATGAGAAGTTCAACAAAGATCACAGTTGAAACAAGAACTCAATAATCAACATGTTTTTTATTTTCTTACTTTGGCTGACTTTTTTTTCAACTTGAATTATGAAGTATTTAATTTTGCCAGCATTTTTACAAGTGTAGAGGTATAATAACAACAACAATAAGAAACAGATCTTAAAAAGTCATAAAATACAACATTGACAAGCCACTCTTCCATGTAATAATAATTTTTCTACGAATGGTAAAAGATTTCCTCAAATCCTCAGGCCCACATTCAACCAAAAGTGAAATTCAAAAGTTTTAGGTCAAAATCCTAAAGATACATTAAGACGAAAAGAAATTAAAATGAAGCAACTAAAACAGACTCTACTACATAAATGGTTTGTTGGTTGCTTCGAAAAATAAAAAAAAATAAAAAATTAAAAGACCCTTCGTCATGGTGTGAAGTTGGAAATGAAACCGACTTAATGTAAAAAGGACTAAGGAAGAAATAAAAATTAAAGAAAAATGTTTAGAGAAAAAAAGGGCAAGAACGAAAGTTACTATTTAAGGCTAATATTTCGTGCACTAGTCAGAGTTTGAGCAAATATTTCAAGAATTTGAATATCTATCTTTTTTTCATTGTAGAAAATTACGCTTATGAAGGGTGGACGTGGAGAGAGGGCTGGGGGTTGCTAAGGTCATGTTACAAATATTTGTGTGTCTGTCTGTCTGTCTTGTTGTCTGTCCTATAACTCAATATGGTTTTACTTTTGTGCTAATAAAGCTGTTGTTTTATATATATATATATAACCAACTATTTAGTCAGTGATTTCGGTTGTTAAGAGTCCTTTATTTTTCAATCTTGTAACCATCATTGTACAATTGTCACCGCTGTAGTCAGCATCCTCATCATCATCATCAAAGGCGTCGTCATTGTTGTAGCCTTCATATACTCGTAACATTTCGTTTAGCTGTGTTTTTTTTTAGTAGCGAGTAATTTCCATGTAAATTAAGTAATAAAATGTTATTTAATGTTTCAATTAACGCTTTAGTTTTGTCTATATTCGTTTTTGTTGTTGTTGTTGGAGCGTACGGGCGGCCGCTGTTAATGTATGAGAGTTTGATCCTTTTCCTTGCTTTTTAATTTGCTTGTAATTTAAATGTATTTTATGTTGTCTAGTATTATATTCTATCAATTTAGTTTATGTTTTTGTTGTCCTGTGATTTTCGTTTTCCATTTTTGTTTAATTTCTTGTTGTTTTATTAATGTTCTTGTTGTTTTGTTTATTTGTTGCTTAATTTGCACAATTTTCATTAAGTTGTTTCTTTTCATTTAGGAATTTTATTTTATTAACTGCTGCTGCAGTGTTTATGTGTCACACACTAAAATCTTGATTAAATCAAAAAGTGAGCTAATAAATGTTAATTGTCTTCGAGACACAAACATTTTCTTTCATTTACAAAAGGGAGAAAGAAATAAAACACAAATATTCTGAGTCGAAGAAACTATTTATTAAAGGTATTCAGAAGACTGTTGTTATGTAGTCGTATCTATTGTTTACTGTTTCCCTGTAGGAAGTGTCGTTAGCACTGATTCACTATTGACTTTGTCACCCGCACCACTGATGAATTATACCCGAGAAAATGATTTTTGCAATAGACATTTAAGAAGTGCGTGTTATTGAAAATCTACTACAGACTATTTAACTACACAGAAAAAAATGATTTGTAAATACAATTAATTTTTTTGTTATATCAATTAAATAATTAATCGATTTTGAACCTACAACGATTTTTGTAAATACAATTAACAAAATTGTAAGTTAAAGGAAAATCTTAAAAATATTTTCAATTAAATATATCAACAAATAATTTGTTGAAATTTATTTATTTTTTCAACATTTATTTTTGTTACATTTCAAAGTTATTTCAATTAAAGTTATTGTTATATTAACAATCTCAATTGTTGAATTTCCATATAATATTTGTTATTTGAACAAGCTTTTTATACACAATCACAATCCTCGAAACGATTTTTGCTTGTCTGCGAAAAACTCTAAATGTCTTTGGGCGGAGTTGAACCGGCAACCTCAGGACTAGTAAACTAACTCACTTACCTCTCAGCTAAAGAGCAACACTTTATTAAATACGCAAATAACGAATACACACAAATAATTATTTCTTGTTTCTTCTACATGTGAGCATTCCGTTATGATATAATTTAACAAATAAATTTGTTGAGTAATTTAATTGACTACAAAAATTTTAATTTGTTATATCAACAATGATGATTGTTAATTTTTAAATTAAATTTTAACAATTTGTTTTGTTGGTTGCATGCATTTCGATGATATTTTTTTCTGTGTGTTGACTAGATGATTATTTTGGAACCATATTTAGACATTGAATATTTTAGTAACTCTAGTCTGCACAACAGACATTACTGCAAATATAAAAATATAGACACTCCGTTGACAATGTCGCCAAAAAGTGAACAAAAGAGTCGACAAAAGTGCTGACTTGGAGTCAATTAACACCATATAGCAAATAACATACCGTAACAAAACATAAGATAACATTACATTACATAAATAAAAACATTTTTATAAGGCAAGTAAAACGTGAGAAACATGAAATTAAAGCGAAATTATTTTATGAGGTGGTAGCAGAGGTGAATTAAATTGGCCTTATGGTGTGCCATCGATCTCAAAATCCATTTGCAAAAAGTGTTTTTTTTTAGTTTTGTTGACATTTTGTTATACTATACATAAGTATATGAAGTAGTAGACTTCAACCCAAAAAATTTTTGAATTTAGCTAACAAACTCCGTATGTTTATAGTAAGACTCTTAGGGCCATTATTGCAACTTAAAGATAGTTAAAAGTAGGATTTTATCGGACGTATAAAAAACTTTCCATTATTGCAAATTGGATTTAACTTACCAGGGAGGATAAACTTGCCGGGAATTTATCGCTCACTTTTGGTTAAAATAAAATTTTGCAAATGATAAAGTTTTTATACGTCCGATAAAATCCTACTTTTAACTATCTTTAAGTTGTAATAATGGCCCTTAATACTATATTGAGAATCACAATATACAAACATAATAAGTTTGAAAATCGCAACAAAAATCTTAAAAAAAATAAAATGTTTCTTATATCTATAAAATAATTTGTAGAAAAAATTAAAAAAAAAATTTAGACAAATTTTTTACAGTATATAGGGCCTGTGCCAAACGGTAGCAAAGTACTAGTGTAAGTAAATCTTTGACACTTTTGAGGTGAATAAAATTTCACTAGCCCTGGGGGCTAGTAGAAATTTTGACACAACAGGTAAATTTTTGACAAGTTGTAATAAAAAGCATGTTATCATTAAATTTAAATCCACCGCCGTCGCTTCGAGCCGTCGCCCAATACAAAGATTTTTACGTCTTTTAAATTTAATTAGACTATGAAAAAATCATTGTTTATATAAGTTGCATAATATATATAATATTATATAATTTATTGCTACAAGAATATTGTTTTATATAAAAATGTCCTCTTAAAAATATGTTGGTAGCCGGCGGCTTGTAGTCAGGCGAAGCAAAACCGCTACCGCAGCAATTGTTTCATCAGCTTCTTTCTATGCTCAAGCGAATTTGTCAAAATTTTACATTGTCAAAAAAGATATAATTTGGCACAGCAGAAAAATTAAATGTTTTCCCCACAGGCAAATATTTTTTTACCATAGTACTTTTCTACCTATTGACACACGCCCATAAAAATAAATTTAACTGAAAATAACAAATTTAAATATAAAAAAAAAATAAATATAAAAATTTTTTTTACAAATTTTATGGCCTAATTTTATAAGACAGAACGAAACGTTTCAAACAGAAAATATTGGTTTATTTTTAATTTTGAATTTTGTAAAACATTTGAAAACGAAAATTCTATTTTACGTAAAATAAATGTATTTTATAAAACAGTACCAAACGTTTTCGAACAACTTAAATGTCATATGAAAACGTTCATAAAATTGTATTCGTTTTAAAAGTTTTAACAACATTATTGCATTAGTTTTGCTGCAATAAAGAGTAAATAAGTATCTGGATGCACGATAGAGCTCCAGGCCAGCTAGGCCTATGCACGTAGTGTCTATATTTACAAATAAATTCGCTTTAACACCCTCATAACTACTTTGTTCTCGCCAATTGTAAAGTGAAAAAACTTCAGGAGATTTCGTCGTCATATGCGAAGTTTGATAGTTTCTAATGAAAGTTTCCTGATAAATGGAGCTGCAAAAATTGCATTTTTAAGACATACTCACTGAAACACTGACCACTGATACAGTCATCAAATTGATCCCCAGCTGTAGAGCTCAAATTTGATACCCAAGTAGACCTAGGTGAGTTACGAGCAAGAAGAATTCGAAAGCATCGATTGTTAAACCAGGGAGGCGGGGCGTGCTCATAACAATTTAACATTACGTTATACTATTATGTATCACTCTCTTACCCATTATATAATTGCATTCTGCCCTTTTAAACTGGCTCAGTGATCATTAATAGAAATAACGATAAGACAAAAGTAGTTAGATTTTCACAAAAACATAAAGGTGAAGAAAGGGCAAGTTCCTATTCAAAATTCCGGCCAGCAGAAGTAGTAAGAGTGTCATATTACTTATATGCAACCTGCATACTTGGCAATGCTTTTATCATTTAAGTAGAAGATAAAGCGGACATCTCTTTATATCTTTATGAAAGGAAAAATGTTGTGAAGTAAGCAGGTTGCCCAGAAATGATACAAGACCTTGACGATTGCAATTGTGAGATTTTGGATAGGAACTTAACCTTGACAAGCTACCTTAACTAAATCCATGTGTGTTATGAATAAGATATCCATCCACAATATCATTTTACTCCAACACTGAAATATTGAATGTTTCAAAGTTTCAGAAAGATCCAATAAGTTATTATGGGCCCCTAACTAACGCGGCTTATTGCAAATTTCGTATTTTTGTTGGTGCATATTTCATAATGTAATAAAATTTTATTTTGAAAAAAATTTTTTATGAATTTTTTTTATGAGGAATAATATATTTTTCAATTATAATATTTTGACATGAAACGAAAACAACGTAGCGTTTTACAAAATTTAAAATATTTTCGTTTACGCTCCAACCAGAAACGAAAACGAAAATTCGTTTTATTTTACAAAATCAAGCCATTACTTTATATAGATAATTTTCATTCTATACATTTTTTTTACATAAAATAAAATTGGAACAAATAATTTACTGGAACAGTAAAAAATATTTACTGAAACTAAATTATATTTCAAAACACAGGTTTTTTTTTTGAAAATTTTTTGGGAATAATTTTTTCTGTGTTCACAAAACACGAACTCTAAAAAGAAGAATACAAGGCCAAAACTAAAACTATTTCAAATGTTTTGTGATGGCTGCTATGGTTTCAAAAAACATAGCATCCCAGTAAAAAAAAAAAGAAGAGAGGTGTCTTAGGACACCCGGTTATAGCAATTGCTACTTAGTTACATATATAATACTATGTTCACACTTATGTGTTTAACATCCTATTCGTCTTTAAGAGTGTAAACACAATAACTTTTAGATATTTTACCATACATTGACCTGTTTTGTCTAGCATCACAAATAAAAAGTCTTAAAAATTAACTCATCGATAAACACATAAATGTGGTATGTTCAGTGCGCTTTTGATAACTCTGGCAAATTTGTGTTGTTATTAAATGGCGGCACGTTAAAAAAGTTATTTGAAACAGAATAATTATTTAAAAAATATTATATTATTTACAAAAACATTTTTTGTTTAAAAATAATAAAGCAAATAAAAAACATAATTGTTCGAAATTTCTTACAAACACAATAATTTATTGACAAAACGTCAACCTTAAACATCTCAAATATAATGTGAACGGTTGTGTTTAGTTCTTAGAAAACTCGTTTTAAACAATAAAATTATATTATATGATGATGTCAAATTCGCCGCAAATATTTCAAAACGTTTCCCATTAATCTTTTCTATCGGCACACGATTAAATTAATATATTGTTTGTGGGCAGTGGTGGCTGTTTGCCGGCTTACAGCCGATCTCGCTGTGTTCTCTGTTTTGTGCTAATGGCCAGTGTTGTCAACTTTGAAATTTCAAAACGCACCAAAATGGAGAAAAAACGCGCCATTTACAAAAAAAAACGCACCAAGCTTAAAATTCTTTTTTTAGTTTAAAATTTTTATTGAATTAATTTTGCATACAAACTATAATATAAATTTTTTGTGTTAAAATTAAGACAGGCCTTTACAGTTCAGTGTTAAAAAAATAAAACTTAAAAAAAACTTAACAAATTTGTATGTATTCATTTGTACTACATAGATAATATTTTTTTTAATTTCATAAATTCTGTACAAAACTTTTTAAAGAGATCAACGATTAATGGAAAGATTCAAAACTAATAAAAAAAATTCAGTATTTATCATTTTAATCAAAAATTTTTAAAATTTTTTATCAGAAGTTTAATATATTCATATTAAAAATATAACAAAAACAAACAGCCATTTACAAAATATGTACATAATTTATAAGTCATACGCATTTTTGATTCGATATAGCAAAATAAATTTATATTAATCGAGACTAGTACAACTCTAAATCAAACTGTTGCATAATAAAAAAATATTTTTGTATTAGTTCAAATATAGTCTACTAATATCTACAATATCTCGACCAGAAAAATATATAACTTACACCGCTTTCATAATTAAGGGCACATACATACATATGTTTGCATTCATTAGTACAAGATAATACATTTTTGTACATTAATTTTATAAATTCTGATTACAACTTTTTAAAAAGAGATCAAAAAATTATTATTTCAAATTAATAAATCTAATATTTTCATCATTATTGTTATAATCAAGCCATAAAACAGATTTCATTTCAAATTGTGATATGTTGTAAATATCATTACTATCAATATGGTAATTAACAGCATCAGGAAATTGGTAAGTTTCACAACAAGAATTTTCCGGTTTTAATCCATTGTTGTGTTAAATTTGCGTTGGTGCCACCAAAAATTAAAAAAACGCACCGAAATTAAAAAAAAGCGCACCACGCACCAATTAAAGAATTTTTCGCACAAAAAATTTCAAAAAGGACCCAAAATGGTGCGAAACGCACCAAGTTGTCAGCGCTGCTAATGGCAAAAACAATACAAAAACAAATTGAAGAATCGTTCTCATTGTTTTTGGTTTGCTTTTGTTGTTACTCACATCAAAGAACGAAACAAAACAAAATCAAACAATTTGTTTCGTTTATTTTCTTACTCTGCTTTCAAGTACAAAGAAATCAAAACAAAAATAAATTTATAACTGTAATAGTGTCGAATATTTTTGTTACGAAAATCATTTTCTAACTCCTGTATCGCGCCATAAATAGCAATAGCTATAAAAACATAGCATAGATGATACCCTTTTCTTTTCGAGCATTGTTTCGAATACAACTAAAATTAGTTGTAATTCAGAATACCAAAAAAACAGTTAAGTTGTTTTAAGGTTAATTTGTTACAATTTCAACTAAACTTAGTTGAATTGTAAACCGTAATAGGGGCAATAATTTTTTCACTTAAAAAATTTAACAATTCCCATAAAAAACACTAATTATTAACTTGACTGCACCCGGTCAAAAAAATACTTGTGTGGCAACACTCTATTCTTAAATAGCTGTTGTTGTTATTTACATTTATTTGTTTTTACATACTAGACTTGGGTCGAACTCGTTCACTAGTTCATTTTTGCCACAAACCACTGATCAAACCCATTTAAGTTACATGGGTTTGATCATTGGTTTGTGGCAAAAATGAACTAGTGAACGAGTTCGACCCAAGTCTATTACATACTCTTACGACTACAATTTGAAGCTGAAAAAAAGTCAGCCCATGTAGCAATAGTAAAGTAAGAAAATAAAAAAACATGTTGATTATTGAGTTCTTGTTTCAACTTTGTTATTTGTTATTGAGCTTCTCATTTGTTTAAATGAAAGTTTATAATATAATAACTCTAGTTGTTCTAAGAAGCTTTGGGTAAAGGTTCCCTGATGATCTGCATTAGCAACAGTGAAATGCGCATTGGATCCAGCTAAACCCCTCAATAATCAATTTCAATGTATTTTTAATAAAAAAAATATTTTACTTCATAAGTAAAATATTAATTTGGGATTATTAGTGCGTTTAAAAATTTTAAACTTAAATTGTAACAATTCCCATAAAAAACACTAATTTAACCGGTTTTTTCTGAATTGTAAAAAACCGAAACCGGGTTTTTCATAATTTCAAATATTCAAAAACCGGTTTCTGGAAAAAGTCGAAAAATCGATCACCCTAGTTCCAGTACATCATTACATCACAAAAATGTGGTTTTGAAATCGGCTTTACGCGGTTCCGAGTTTTTAAAGCTTAAATCAGTAATTTTTTATCGGCAAAATGCCAAAAAAAAAAAAAATCGCCACTTTTGGCAGCACTGCCATAAGTAAAATCCATATTTTTTCAATGCCTACATTTGGGCGCAAATTTTAATTCTCTTTTCTCCGTTCCGAATTGTTTGCCATGAAGTTGACTGCAGCATGAATACTGTGAGAATTTTTAACGCTTCAACACTTTTATCAATAAAAAAATATGTATTTGTTAAAAAAAAAAATTATTTTTTTATTTTTTTGTTATTGTTTAAACGCGTGTCGCTGTGAAACGCAATTTTTTATTGACAATTGTTTGCTTGCTTTTTTTATTATTAAAAACAAAAATACATGTGTGTATGTTGCTGCTTTAAAAATACAAAAACACACACTCATAATAATAATATGGAAAGTTGAAAAAAAATTATGAAAAAATAACATGTGTATGCGTAATGTCTACTTTCAACACATCCATGCCAGCCAACGCTGGCAAACATTAATTATATTGATGATGGGCAAAAAAAAAGAAGCAAAAGCAACCCCCTCTGGATATGATGATGACATGTGACTATAAAGTAGACAAAGTACATATTTAAAAATAAAATAAAAAAATTCAAAGTTTGTTTACTTTCCTTTAAATGCAGTTCATAATAAAAATACCGGCGCAAAGTCTACAATTATTGTTTTTTTTTCTTCAAATAACTTAAAAATATAAAAATGTTAATTCATTTTGTTAAGAAAGATATAAATAAGTTCATCATATTTTTTTTGTACATATTTCTCTTGTAGTCAACCGTCATTTATTACAAATATTTGTTCTTCTTTTGTCAGCAGAAAAGCATTGACTTTTTACCGCTCTAAAGCTGCTGAAGTATAATATTTAAATTTTCAAAATACTTATTTCAATGACAAAAGAAATGTTTGTATGACAATAGAGCAAGAAGCTTGAAATGAATGTGTATGCTCATGCCCAGCAAACACAAAAGTTAAATATTTGAAATACATGGGATTTTTAAATTTTATTTTAATTGTAGTTTTAAATTCTTTTTTAATAGAGAAAAAATTAAATTGAATTCGCCACGTGCTCATAAATCCTGAATTCATCCTTTTTTCCTCTCACAAATGGTTCCAATAAGCATTTTCGTCAGAACCATAAGACTCCAATAATCATTTTTTGTGGGACGTAATATGTCTATACGTCAAGCCATAACTGCCGAAAAAGCTTACGAAAATCGCTTATTTACTATCACAAATGATCGATTTTGATTGCCAATATTTTCGGTGGAAAATGCTCGTTTAGGTGGAAAATGATGCAATTAATACACAGAAAATAAGATCAAATGGAACTTGCTTTTGATTTCTCGGCAATTCCCAAACAAAAAATTTCGGAAAATCCCAAAAGTGGGATTTTTTCAGTATTTCTGGAAGTATTTAAAATTATATCTTGTCTTAAGATGGCAAAATATTGGTTACAGCTTTGGCATTTGAAAAAAAGGTCTCAATTTGATATTTATAACATACTAGCTACACCCGGTGTGCTTCGCTACCCCCATCGTGTTATCTAATGATGTAAATATTTTGTAAATAAACCGAAAACTCGGATTTTTTTAATGCAACATTTCGAAAGTTTTAAAATTTTGATATTGGATCATTATTTCCATAGGTTTTTTGTAAATATCTTGGGAACTACACAACCGATTTAAGAGTTTGATATCTCGTTTTGAAAAACATGAAAACAGCTTTAAAAAAAAATTAAATAAAATAAAAAAAGCAAAAAATAAATAAATATATATATGGCATTGGTGGTGCAATATGAAGAATGGATTTTGCCACGCCCCTCCGCCCGTAGACCGAAAATCAGAAATCAGACTTCACAGTGTCACCCGCCTGAATATTCTGAAGATTCCCTGAAAATTTCATCAAAATCTGCCCAGCCGTTTTGGAGTCCATACGTTACATACATACATACACACATCCTATTGCCCTGAGGGCTCTGCTAGCATTCTGCTTTGCATACGTACAAAGCACAACTACTAACAAAATTACACAGCAAGAGCAGCGTTGCCGTTTTGGTTATTTGTAACCAAAATTGGTTACTTTTTTTTCCAATGTGTACTTGTGTACTTTTTTTTCCATTTTGGTTACTTTTTTTCAACACAAAAATAACCATTTTTTATACATATACATATGTACATATGTGGTATGTTAAATTTGCACATAACTATTTATCTTGATAAAAGATCACAATTTAAGCGTTTTTAATGCGTTGTAAATACAACACTGGTTAATCAACATAGCGTTTAAAACAAATACATGTCTGTCTCTGAACATAACAAGCCTGGTTTCAAAAATCAGATGCATTCATGGTTGCAAAATCTTTAAACGTCAAACACTATCAGCCCAATTATGAATATTCCCGGAGAGTTTTCTGCCTTCCTTACCATTTGTTCCCGGGGAATAATCCTCCTATTCAAAACAGCCGGGGAATAAAAAAATACGGGAGAGAGTAAAATCTTCATCAGCTGTTTAATGTTTGCATATTTTTTGCACTAACGCAAGTGTTCAACAATAGAAGTTTAATAAAAATGTTATGTTTTCATTGCCAATAAGATTGTGTGTTAATATAAATATTTGTTTATGCTTAAATAAAAATTATATAAACCACTAACACTAACCATTCACAGGCATGCGTAATAACTTTGTGCTGAGAAAGTGGAGTGAAAACTGAGCCAGGTGCAGATGCAAATTGATTAAATTGTGTGTTCAAAGGAAATTGTAAATTTTATAAAGTTTTTCTTATCGGTCTTGATAATATTAGAAGGAAACAAATCTTCCATTTACCTATTATGTGAACTTAAAGGAAGCCTGTAAAATTGAGTAGTTTAGTATTTCTTCTGAATACAGAAATGGTTTATGTTTTTGAAGTGCATGTGCGCAGGGTTAAGATAAAAATGCAAAAATACAAAAGGGAAATAATAATTCGGTATTTATTTAAATTTTTTCCAAATAAATGCTTATACTATTGTTTTACAGCATTTATTAATATGATTTTTAAATTTTTGCATTAGTTCCCTGCAAAATTTTTGGGGAGAAATCTATCAACAAATTCTCCCTCTCCCTCATAATGGGTGTTTTTTATTGAGGTATAGAACTTTAAGTTGGCATCACTTTTTTAACTGGCGGCCATTTTGTCAGCTGCCAAGTGATTAATATTTAGTTTGGTTTGCCATTTCATCATGAACAGGTTGACAAAAGAACAACGCTTGCAAATCGTGCAAATTTATTTCGAAAATAATGGTTCAGTTCGCGAAGTTTACCGCAAGCTCCGTCCATTTTATGGTCGACATAATCGTCCATCAGAGCAATTAATTCGGTTAACCATGGATCGTTTTCGCACTACGTTTACTCTATGTGATAATACGCATCCGCAGAGACGTCGAACAGTGCGCACCGAAGAAACAATTGCCGCTGTAGAGCAAAGTGTTGAAGAGGACCCGAATGAATCGATTCGCCACCGTGCACAGCAATTGGAGCTTTGTCCATCAACTTTATGGAAGATTTTGCGCAAAGATCTTGGCTTGCGACCTTACAAGATTCAGCTTGTGCAAGAATTAAAGCCGCGAGACCATGCAATGCGTCGTGATTTTGGTGTATGGGCCGAAAATGAGATTGATCTCGATGCTGATTTTCATCGCAAAATTTTGTTCAGTGATGAGGCTCATTTTTGGTTGAATGGCTACGTCAACAAGCAAAATTGCCGCATTTGGAGTGAAGAGAATCCACATGAGACCCTTGAGACGACATTACATCCACAAAAACTGACTGTTTGGTGTGCTATATGGGCTGGTGGAGTCATTGGGCCATACTTCTTCCGAAATAATGCTGGAGAGTCAGTTACCGTTAATGGAGACCGGTATAGAGCCATGATAACCGACTATTTTGTTCCCGAATTGGATGGCATGAATGTGGATGAGTTGTGGTTCCAACAAGACGGCGCTACATGCCACACAGCGCACGTCACAATAGATTTATTGAAGGAAACATTCGATGAGCGCATAATTTCGCGGAATGGACCTGTCAATTGGCCACCAAGATCGTGTGATTTGACACCATTGGATTATTTTCTTTGGGGATATGTGAAGTCGCTCGTCTACGCCAACAAACCAGAAACGTTAGGGGACTTGGAAGCCAACATTCGTGGCGTTATTGCCAACATACGGCCCCATATGCTCGAAAAAGTGGTTGAAAATTGGACCTGTAGAATTGGCTTTATTCGAGCCAGCCGCGGCGGCCACATGCCCGAAATCATATTTAAACATTAATGGCATAAAATTATCCTTCCAATAAAGCCAAATTGATGGACATTAAAACGATTTTCTTGTGTTTTATTTCAATTCAAAGTTCTATACCTTTAAAAAAACACCCTTTATTTAGAATACCTACTTTTTTCCCGGGGAGTTTTCTCCCGGGGAAATTTTAATTCATGATAGGAGGAATGGGAAAAGGGAAAAAACTCCCGGGGAATTGCTATTCATAATTGGGCTGTATGTAAAAAGTTAAAAGAAAAATTTTTTTATATTTAAAGGCTCAGTTAGCCGACTGTAATGTAATGTAACTGTAACGTAGAAAACAGCTGATTGATATTTTTATATGAAAAGTAGGTTATCTTCCATTACATCTCTATAACTATTTTCATTACTTTTCACATAACAAAATCGATCAGCTGTTTCTTACTGTTACAATTACGTTACATTACAGTAGGCTAACTGAACCTCAAGTTTGAGAGCGTAACAAGCAGGGAACGAAGCCGATCGGCTGTGAGTCGGCTAACAGCCGCTCCTGGCAGATTTTCTAAATTAGAAGTAAGTGCTGATATGGACATAGTTGATTTTTGGGACGCAGTTTCAAAACATACAAATGGATTGAAGGAAAAATGTTTTTATGATTTGAATAATTTTGTATATAATTTAATGTCACTGCCACACAGTTCGGCTGCTGCTGAAAGGATATTTTCGCAGCTAAGTCTAGTCAATATTAAATATAGGAATAAGCTCATTCTAAGGCTGTAAACTCAATAATGTAATCTAAAGAATTATGCATCAATCGAAACAATTTCTATTACGTTTGGTCTGCCAAAGATTTGTTTTAATATTAACAAATTTTATACTTTGTCTATACAGTCGTGTGTTTTGATAACGAAAATTATGTAATTAAATTACATATTATTTTTTTGATACTAAAAATATTTTTGGTTTGGAATTTCTAATAATATTACCTGAAGTATTTTTGTTACAAAATTGATTTTATTGATTTTTAACCCCCGACTAAAAAAGGGGTGTTATAAGTTTGTAGTGTGTATCTGTGTGTCTGTCCGTGTCCACGTACAGGCCAAACGGCTGGACCGATTTTCATTTATTCAGAAAATCGGTCAAGCCGTTTAGAAGATATAACATCTTTTCTGAAAAAAGTCGGGGGTTATTAAAAATTTTTAATTTTTGTTTTTATAAAATATAATAAGATATACTTATAAAACTGAAGTACAAATTTAAATGTAATGGTCCATTTATATTACCTATATATGATTTTGTAATAATACATATTAATATATGTATGTATATTTTTCAACTGAAGTACAAATAAAACAGTATTTTAAATATATAAAAATTTTGGTTACTTTTTTATGCATTTGGTTACTTTTTTTTTGTATTTTGGTTACAAAAATTTTTTGGTCGTGGCAACGCTGAGCAAGAGCATAAAACCAGTGATGCCAACTTTTTTGGCTCTAAAAGCACATCAAAATTAAAAAAGCACTTAAGAGAGTAATTTTGATATCTAAAAAGCGTAAAAAGCACTAATGTGAAAAAGAAGTGAAGATTCAAATGAGTAAAGTTTAATAATGTTTAATATTTCCTAAGCAATTCTCTATTTCTGCAATAATATCATCTTTAATGAAATATATCAGACGAAAAATGTATGCTTTAGACTGAAAAAATAAATACACCAAGTTTTTATCAAATTAATTTTAAGAAATATTCAAATTTCTTAAAAGCACTACTTAGTGCTTTTTCTTAGTTTGGCACTAACGCTCAAAACTTGGCGTTTTGAGTCTTCAAAAAGCACTAAAAATAGTAAAACACACAAAAAGAGCAGATTTCTGTCGCATTTTTTATAAAAATAATACACCGAGAATATTCAAATACCACCAAAATGATTTAATTTTTTTTTTCTATATTATTTATGTAAATAAATTATCTAATTTAAATCTTTTTATAATAGCACTTTTTATTGCTATAAAAAATAGACAAGATATGTGGAATATAGAGTTAAAAAATAAGTTTTTATTTGGCTTAAAGATTTTTGTAGATGCTGAGTGTCCAGTATGTATCCAGAAATCGAAAAAGCTAGTACATACAGTCCTAGGCACCACTAAATACAAACGACAATTCATATAAACATAACCCATAAAAATATTTTTCATATACCCAATTAAACATTTACAAGTGCGATTTTTTTCAGTGGAACAGCACTAAGCTTTTAAGAATTTTCTCTTCTTGCTGACCATTGATATATATAGATATAGGTCGATTTCGAAACGATCTGGTTCCTTCAGTAACGAAAATTTTGAGCAAAATTTTTTTTTGCAATATTTCTTATAGTATTATTTATTTAATAAGTAGAAACATGGGGTATTTATTTTTGCAAAATTTTTTTTATAATAGCGAAATAATTAACCCACTTTTTTTGCAATAAACAAACTCTTTTATGTTATAAATTTTGTTCTCAATTCGTCATGAGTTTCCTTTTCTAAATCGAACAAGATTTGACTTCTCCATTAGCAGAACAGTGGACCAAGGTTGGTGAAAAAGCCACAAATTTAGTTTTTTTTTTCTCGAACATTTCCTAAACTGTAAACGAAAACCCATAAATGTAGCAGACTTTTTTAGCTCTTGGAAAAAAAGAAAAGAAATCCACATGCAAAAAAATTTTTTGATCAAAAACATCAGCTTGAAATCGGCCCCACTTTGGGGCTTTGTGGCTCTGCCCCTTTGAAGATATATAGTTAAAATTACATACTCAAATTTTATAACAATCGGACGGCCCGTTTAGAAACTGCAGAGTTATTGTTATTTTTTTAATAAAATCCACCACTGTATATCGGGTACTTTAGGCACCGTTGGATCGAGCTAAAAAATTTAGACCGCATTTATTACAGCAACCGTCATATTTATTTATTTCTAATATATAGAATATATTTAATTACCAAAGAAATAATTAGTTTTATTTTATTAGTTTTATATGCCAGAAAAAGTTTAAGTTTTCCAGATCTGGAGCCATGTTATTGAATTTTTTAAATTTTTGTGCTAAACTATTTCCTTCTAAAACATAAAGTATAAATAATTTTTAAGCAAAAAAACAAAAGAATATTTTGACCTAGTTACATACTTTTATATACAAAAAAAAATCATTTTTCAACCCTTTCCTTTCAGATTTTTTGATTCCTTTTATCGATCTAGTGACTATTTAAAGAAAATATATAAAGTATGTTAAGTGAACAGAGAAAAAAAAAATGAAATTAAAAACATTTGTTTTATTTAGTTACTTTAATATCAAAAAAAAAAAAGTTCTTAGTTTCCAGGTCTGAGGCTGTGGTTTTTATTTTTATAATTTTCTGCACCATAATTTTCTTTTTTAAACAAGAAATCTATATAATTTATAAAGAAGAAGAAAAAATTAATTAGGCCTCGTTTCTTTTATATACATATGTGTCAAAAAGTTAAGTTTCCCAACCCTGGAATCATCCTTTTATATTTTTCTGATTTCTTACATCAATATATTTCTCTTAAGGATAAAAGATATGTTTAATTTATATAGAAAAAGGAAAAATTAGTTTTAGTAGGTTACTTTTATATAATAAAAGAAAGTAAAAGTTTTCCAACCCTGGAAACGTATTTTTTCTTCGTAGTCAAGTACAAAATAAGTTTATTTAACAAAAGAAAGTAAATATTATTTTTAGCTAGTTACTTTTATATGGGAAAATAAAGTTAAAGTTTTCCAGCTCTGAAATCATCTGTTCGATTTTGCTGATTTTCAATAATAATCTATTTCGTACCATTTCTGATACACCAGTCCAAGACCGAAGTCTCTAGCTTTGCTAGGAGCTTCGGAAACCCGATTTCACGTACAGACAGACGGACATTGCTTATTTGTCTTGGATCCAGAATATACATATGTACTTTATGAGTCGCTTTACCATTTTTGGTACAGGGTTGGATAACCTCCTCCTTTTTTTAAATCGGTTAAATAAATACATCCCTTCGACAGGGTTTGAACATCGAACTGCCTGCATTACAAACACACACTCTACTACTATTACACAAGGCAGAGAAGAGTTTATTTTGTATTTTTTTACTCTGCAGTACTTACATCACTGATGTAAAGTAATGAAGTTTGTGTGGGAAAGTAATGCAGACGGTATAGTTTGTGTGTAAAAGTAAGTTGTTCTTAATTACTTATTGTTAATTTTTTTTTTAATTTGTTTTCAGTGTTTTAAAATATACGCATATTAGTTTTTTTAAAAACACTGACAGATAGTTGTTCGCTATCGAAATTCTTTTTATTTTACCACTGCCACAATTAGCCACCAGGGAGTCGATTCTGTTTCCGCGATAATGTGAAATGAAAAAAACTTTTCATTTTCATTTTCACAACCATTTTTCATAATACATTTCACAATTACATAAAATACGATTCTCGTTGCTATTTTAAAAAAATATTTTTATTCCGTTGTGTCTATGAAACTTTTGTTTTTATGCTACTGAAATATGTATATCATGTAAATAAATAATATTAATTATTAAAGGGTGTTTTTTATTGAGGTATAGAACTTTAAGTTGGCATCACTTTTTTAACTGGCGGCCATTTTGTCAGCTGTCAAGTGATTAATATTTAGTTTGGTTTGCCATTTTATCATGAACAGGTTGACAAAAGAACAACGCTTGCAAATCGTGCAAATTTATTTCGAAAATAATGGTTCAGTTCGCGAAGTTTACTGCAAGCTCCGTCCATTTTATGGTCGACATAATCGTCCATCAGAGTAATTAATTCGGTTAACCATGGATCGTTTTCGCACTACGTTTACTCTATGTGATAATACGCATCCGCAGAGACGTCGAACAGTGCGCACCGAAGAAACAATTGCCGCTGTAGAGCAAAGTGTTGAAGAGGACCCGAATGAATCGATTCGCCACCGTGCACAGCAATTGGAGCCGACTAACCGACTATTTTGTTCCCGAATTGGATGGCATGAATGTGGATGAGTTGTGGTTCCAACAAGACGACGCTAAATGCCACACAGCGCACGTCACAATCGATTTATTGATGGAAACATTCGATGAGCGCATAATTTCGCGGAATGGACCTGTCAATTGGCCACCAAGATCGTGTGATTTGACACCATTGGATTATTTTCTTTGGGGATATGTGAAGCCGCTCGTCTACGCCAACAAACCAGAAACGTTAGGGGACTTGGAAGCCAACATTCGTGGCGTTATTGCCAACATACGGCCCCATATGCTCGAAAAAGTGGTTGAAAATTGGACCTGTATAATTGGCTTTATTCGAGCTAGCCGCGGCGGCCACATGCCCAAAATCATATTTGAACATTAATGGCATAAAATTATCCTTCCAATAAAGCCAAATTGATGGACATTTAAACGATTTTCTTGTGTTTAATTTCAATTCAAAGTTCTATACCTCTGAAAAAAACACCCTATATTTATGTACATATTGCAAGGAATTCGGTATGAGCATAGCTTATCGCTACATAATGGAACTTAATATTTTTCTCTTCTTCATTATAGATTGGGTAAAATTTACGCTTCCAATTTCAAGGTGCGTCGTTTTTTTTTTTTCAAATCACGTCATAAGCAGAATTTAAGACAAACTTTACTTCAACCCCTAGGAGATATTATTCGTTTCTTCTATAGGAATAGTGCCGTGCACGTCTCCTATCGAACTTAAATATCGAACAGTGGCTGTGCTGAGTAAAGATTTTCTTTTTATCTTGCATGTAGCCTTTAACGAATAAAAACTTTTTCAGCCATTAAGTTCTGCAGAAGGACGAATACGCAAAAATATTTACTCAGCAAAGTCGTTTTTCGACATACTTAGGAGAGAAACCCCTTTAGTCCGGCCGACAGCTTTGAAGGCTGAAAACTTATGAAGCTACTGTTTGATATGCTCCTAAAATCTTATATTTTCGCAAAATGGAAATGACGCCCATTGTGACATCATGGACGTTATTATTTCCTTTTTTAAATGCTACCGCGCACATCTTAAACCAGCGCAATTAATTTTCTACATTCTATCATCTTAAATTTTAGCATGACCCAAAGGCATTACTTATATGTACCTCTCTGGACTTTTCTTATCTGAACTTGCCACTCACTGTTTGCAGACGCATCTGTTACTGTATTTTTTTCATTAACTGAATTTCGGAATAGTCGCTTGCAATTTCGACATCCACCACTAAATAATTCATAAGGTATTCACCCTTATTCCATTTATCGGCTTGTGTAACCGTTGTCGAAAACAACTGACTCCTGTTGGCAGATTTATGCTATTATCTAGACCTTAGGCAAGGGAAATAGATTGTCAGTTGCACAAAAAAGTACACAAGCCCCAATTTTTTCGTATTGTGTTAAAGTGACGTCGATGTCGACAACTGGAATAAGGGTAATTATTTTTGATTATGTACTTAAATTTCGGACTTATTGTTAAAAATTCCGACAACCTGTAAATAATTTACAATCAAAAAAATTTGATTTTCGCTGTTGCACATGTTTTTTCTGGCTTCTCTACTAATTTTCACGTAAATATTTTTTGTATAAAATAATTTATCATGTGAAAAGTTTTTTAAGTTTTTTTTTCACAGTTACACTAAACGAGAATCGACAGAGTTATGTAACTGTGAAAAGTTTTGTTCCATTCCCCCATTTTTTCATAATGAAAATGTATTTAAATTCTTTTCATTTTTCACTGAACAGGAATCACAAATGCTATGAAATCGTGAAAAAACTTTTCATTTCATAGTTTCACAGAACGAGAATCGACCCCCAGGTGTTCTATTCATAGATTTCAACCGATTATATATATATATATATATATATATATATATATATATATATATATATATATATATATATATATTTTATATTTTTTATTTATTTTTAAAAAGATTATTTATTCTTAATGAGTTAAGAATACTTTAATAAAAGTGCAATATTATATTAATATAATATTACTTTTAATTTCTTTTCCCCATGTTACTCCAATAAGTATATATTTTCATACCTTAACCTAATCAAGGAGCTTTATGTAGTCTGTAGCAAAAAAAAAACATTTGTATTTAGTTATAAATCCTTAAGAACATTCATTCATTCATACACATGCATATTTTTAAGGCCAATAAATTTTGCGAATTATATTCATTTGTATGTGTGAGAATATACGATTATTGGCAGTATTTTAAGGATTTTAAAAAGCAGATCATAAAATACTCATAAGGGTACACACAAAGGCCCCTTTTTAGCTTGTATTTATTTACTTTTTTCCTTATAAAATGTAATAAATGATAAGGACTAAAAGCGACCGCACTTATCATCTTATGATTATGACTTAAAAGAAAGCAAATCTATATACGAGTACATGCTCTTACTTTTCAATAGGATTTAGATTTTTTTTTTTTTTTTTGTTATCCAAAAAATAATAATAATAATAAAGATAGCAATACATACATACAAAAACCACAAAAGGAACACATGGACAATTTAAAACAGGAAATGCCTCTTATGCACGCAATCAAGTGAAATATATGACAGGGAAAATGTGGAAACGTATAAAAGAATTTGATACTGTCATTTATTACAGGCATGGATTAAAAAATTAAATTACACAAGAAAAAATCACTGAATGAGCAGGAAATTTTCAAACATTTTAGTGACCCGAAAATGAAGTAATGTTTTTGTACATTACACTCCTGCAAAAGACCATTTAAAAGAATTTACAAGACATGAGGGATTTTTCAAATGCTTTACTACAGCGAAATCTTCGAAGAAAAAAAAAAGAACGCTAAACAACACTTTTTGCAAAGCATTTGTTTCAGTTATTGCAGGTATAAGAGTAAAGAAGACAGCATTTACTTTTGGTTTAGTATAATACATACGCCTACAATACATTTTTTGTTTGTTTTTTTTTTTATTTATTTTTTAATAGGACCAGCACTCAGGAGGAGATAACCCCTATTCATGCAATGCATTGTGCTAGAACTAGGAAAATAGGTTAAAGGGGAGAAGTACAGATGGAGTAGAGTGTCGATTTAAACTTTCTCACCCTGGTAGTGACAGGAAAGACATCCGCAAGTAGTTGGTTACACATACGAACAGTGCGGCTAAAAAATGCATTCTCTCTGTAATGCGTAGTGCGATTTATTCAGGGCGACCGATGACATTTTTCAAAAAGCGGCACCAAATAGGGGATTTATCAAAAAAAAAGGGGCAACATTTAAAAAAACGAGAAAACTGCTCTAAACTTTTTATTTTTAATGTATTTTCATATAATTCACCCTAAATAAAGGGAGTCAAAAAGTGGCAAGGCAGTCGAAAAAGGGGAAATAAAGCCAAAAAAAGTGGCAAATTGCCACTTTAGTCGGTCAAACGGTCACGCTGGATTTATTGGCCAATCGATCACAAAGGGGTGTGCTCTGAATGAGGCACGTGTTGAGCGTATAAATGGGCGGGTTTCAGAAGCAAGTTCCGTAATTTCATTAGAACACATTCCGCTGTAGTAACGATAGAAGAAGGAAATGCACCCCGTATTGCGTCGATGCTCCAATCAATCAATAGAGTTGGATACCCTCCTGTCACCGATGCGCTTCTTTGCCCTCTCATGTACGCGGTCAAGCATGCCCCATAAAAAGATTTTGAAGCGCCGGCCCAGACATGAGAGTTGTATTCCATTTTCGGTAGGATATAGGTGGTACAAATAGTAAGGAGATCAGATTGGGTGAACTATCGTTTGCACCGTTTCAAAAATCCGAGGGACTTGAATGCTTATTTTGAAACTTGATAGATTGTTCAGCCCATCGAACATGACACTGGATTTTCATGCCAAGAACATAAAGAGCTTCTGATTCCTCAATATTTATAGACCCCATAGTTACAGAGGCAGCAGCATTTTCGGTCATGCGTCTATGAGAAACCATACAACATTGGGTTTTAAAATCGACTCTGTTTGCATGACCCCATTCAGAAATTTTATTTTAAATCATAGTTTAAAGTCTCATTCATTGTTTGTCGCATAGTCTCAACCGGCGGCAGGCTAGGTCTATTGCTGTATGAGAAGGAATGGCAAATGCTGCTGTCGTCCGCAAAAGAATAGATAAGGTTGAAAGTTTTACATAGAAGGTCATTTAGAAAGATAAGATAATAGAGTCGGCGAAAGAACGCAACCTTGCGGTATCCCTCAATTTAACTTAAACTCATTTGATGAGATGCCATCTATAACAACTCTTATAGTGCGATCCCTGAGGAAACTCGATAAGAATCGAGAGAAGTTATCACCGACACCAATGGCGATACACTTTGACAAAAGTGCACCATGCCACACCCCATCAAACGCCTTGGAAATATCTAAAGCCACCACCTTACTTTCGCCAAAATGGTGGATTAAACTACACCATTTCTCCGAGAGAGGGCAAGTAGGTGTCCCGTAGAGCGGCCTCTACGTGTGTTTTTTTAGAGGTATAGAACTTCGAATTGAAATAAAACACAAGAAAATCGTTTTAATGTCCATCAATTTGGCTTTATTGGAAGGATAATTTTATGCCATTAATGTTTAAATATGATTTCGGGCATGTGGCCGCCGCGGCTGGCTCGAATAAAGCCAATTCTACAGGTCCAATTTTCAACCACTTTTTCGAGCATATGGGGCCGTATGTTGGCAATAACGCCACGAATGTTGGCTTCCAAGTCCCCTAACGTTTCTGGTTTGTTGGCGTAGACGAGCGACAGGTCCATTCCGCAAAATTATGCGCTCATCGAATGTTTCCTTCAATAAATCGATTGTGACGTGCGCTGTGTGGCATGTAGCGCCGTCTTGTTGGAACCACAACTCATCCACATTCATGCCATCCAATTCGGGAACAAAATAGTCGGTTATCATGGCTCTATACCGGTCTCCATTAACGGTAACTGACTCTCCAGCATTATTTCGGAAGAAGTATGGCCCAATGACTCCACCAGCCCATAGAGCACACCAAACAGTCAGTTTTTGTGGATGTAATGGCGTCTTAAGGGTCTCATGTGGATTCTCTTCACTCCAAATGCGGCAATTTTGCTTGTTGACGTAGCCATTCAACCAAAAATGAGCCTCATCACTGAACAAAATTTTGCGATGAAAATCAGCATCGAGATCAATCTCATTTTCGGCCCATACACCAAAATCACGACGCATTGCATGGTCTCGCGGCTTTAATTCTTGCACAAGCTGGATCTTGTAAGGTCGCAAGCCAAGATCTTTGCGCAAAATCTTCCATAAAGTTGATGGACAAAGCTCCAATTGCTGTGCACGGTGGCGAATCGATTCATTCGGGTCCTCTTCAACACTTTGCTCTACAGCGGCAATTGTTTCTTCGGTGCGCACTGTTCGACGTCTCTGCGTATGCGTATTATCACATAGAGTAAACGTAGTGCGAAAACGATCCATGGTTAACCGAATTAATTGCTCTGATGGACGATTATGTCGACCATAAAATGGACGGAGCTTGCGGTAAACTTCGCGAACTGAACCATTATTTTCGAAATAAATTTGCACGATTTGCAAGCGTTGTTCTTTTGTCAACCTGTTCATGATGAAATGGCGAACCAAACTAAATATTAATCACTTGGCAGCTGACAAAATGGCCGCCAGTTAAAAAAGTGATGCCAACTTAAAGTTCTATACCTCAATAAAATGATTGCTCTGACACACTCTATTATTGCAATGCTGTTATAATACAAGCAGCGAAATGAAATGATGCAGCATGAAAGAATGTATTTATTTCATACCATTCACTGGAGTATTCGTTGATCTTTTGTATAATACATACATACATATAAATACATACATACATATAAATACATACATACATATAAATACATACATTTCAAATCTATATCGTGTTTTAAGAATACAAATGTAAGAGCACACATATGTACATATGAACGTTTTATACAAGATTACGTTGTGTTCAATCACAATAAAAAGTATTCGCACCATTCACTGAGTATTCGCTGCTTTTGACAAGACCAGTGAACATTTATATAAAACAAGCAATGCAGGCAATAATATTCGCCACACTCATCTTTTGATTGTGCCATGCGTTGTTTTTTTTCAAATGTTGTGGATTGACAACAATATGCAGGTTTTTTGTGATTGCATTCAAAACAGCAAAATAAGGCATTCAATCTGATCTCTGTTAGCAATCTTCCAACACACTGGGAACTCACCAACATGGTATCTACAACGTGCTGAACAGGTTAGCTAATGGATGTGCTAGCGTCGAGGAGCACTGTTTCAAGACCAGTGCTGGAATGCCATCCAGCCCGGGAGACTTGTTTTGTTGAGTTCCGACAAAAC
Organism: Tachina grossa; assembly: GCA_949987645.1. Taxonomy (NCBI): domain Eukaryota; kingdom Metazoa; phylum Arthropoda; class Insecta; order Diptera; family Tachinidae; genus Tachina; species Tachina grossa. Next base: position 38,245,973 of record OX465275.1, read on the forward strand.
CCTTTTTACTGCCCGAGCTCGAAAGAATATCTTAGGCATAGTGGTGGATACTCCCTCTAGCATAGGCAGAGGCTGATTGCTTTCCGGCAAGTAGAAATTACTTGCAAATATTTGAGCTAGTAGGTTAGCTTTATCGGTCGGGTCAGTGAGTATTAGGTCATCCTTTAAAAGAGTCGGAATTGAAGAACTAGCATTATTCTTTACTCTTTTAACGAATGACCAGAAGCTCTTACTACCCCGAGGGGCAGCAAGAACTTCAGCACGGAGACGATTCTCGTAAAGAGCTTTTTCACGCCTCAGTACTTTGGCACACGAAGATCTCGCCCTTTTGCGTAGCAAATCAGTGTTGGCATTTTGATTACTTCGCCAAATACTGAATGCTTCCTCTCTAGATCTGACTGCGTTTTTGCATGTCTGATTAAACCAGAGTTTCTCTTTGGGCTTAATCGGCATTTTTTTTTTGATGGTATGAAAGCTTTCATGCCCATCAAAATTATACTTTCGACCATTTTGGCCATGGTATTGACATCATTGTCTAGGAAACATAGCTTCCAATTAAAATGCCGAAAAAATTCGTTGAGCAGCGCCCAACGAGCCTTTTCGTAGATGTGTTTTAGTCGTTTCGTAGCTGCAGGTGAAACGCTATGAAGTGCTGAGAACGAAAAGGAGGCCGAAATGGTGCAGTGATCTGAATTACCGAGAGGTGCACTAACACTTACTTCATAGTTATCAGGGTGTGAAGTGAGAAAGAGGTCGAGTGTATTTTGTTGGTGCCCTTCAACACACGGAATGTGTGTTAGTTTATTCACAAGTTGCACTAGGTGGTTATGCGCTGCGAACAACTCATGTGATTGCTGTGAAACCTATAAAACGTCTTTGGTTCTTGTAATTACACAATTTGATAGTTGAAAAAATGGGCGGGTTTACGCCCATTAAAATTTATTATAATATTTCACGCGATTTTTACTAAACTTGAGCACCTTGAGCTCTAAAATATACACAATCCTCCAATTTGGGCGGAATCAATTTTAATATATTTTTTAAGTGGTTCTTCTTTACCGATTTTTACAAGACTTAACACGCACCCTGATCTCTGAAAAACACACAATCTTGTATTCAAAAGATGGGAGTAGGCACGCCCATTTAAATTTTATTTTATATTTCATGTACTTCTTCTTTTCTTCTTCTATCAGATCTTTGCATTGAAGTCGGTTTTTTTAACAGAAAGAATTATTAATATGCAAATATTGTGGAATTTTTTAATTAAAAATATATTTTCATTTACAAATAAATCAATTTATTTTATTTTTAAGAGCATAGTTTTTGATTTTTTTAATAAATATTTAATTTTTTTAAGAGCATATTTCTGGTGTCCCTGCTTAAGAAGCATAATATCTATTACCTGGCCTTACATATGTTTATGAAAAATCTTTGTTAACCAATTCGATTTTTTTTATTACTTTTTCTTACAGCTTCCACGCGATTTATACAATAATTTCTTAGCTTAGGAAACTCATATGCCTTGACAAGCCAATGAATCTTATCTTTATTGTGTCATGCTTCAATATTTTTTTAATATTTTTGAATTCTTTCAAAAATCTAATAATAACTCTAAGAATTCAACCATACCCAAACCACTGCTTCACTCACTCATCCATTATGCCATTATTGGGATTTGTTTAAAATAATTTTTTCTTAACGTATGATTTGCTATGTCTGCATGTGTGTTAGTCAAAAATTACACACAATAATAAATAATGGGTGTTTTTTTTAATAGGATTACAACTTTCAAATGGTAACGATTTAATAGATAAGGAACTAGTGGGTGTAATGCACCCACTAGAAAAATGTACTGAAAAAAAATTTATGTCGGTCGGTCGTACATTTGGTTACTCGAGGACGTTGGAGAAAATTTCATTAAAATATTTGTGTATGGGATCACCCTCCACGTGGGGAAATTGTTGGTTTGTATATTCTGTAAAAATGTTGGGGAGAAAGAATTAGTGGGGGTCGGTTTCACGTTTAACTTTTCTGGGAACGGCTAAAGTGCAGCTATGAGGCTTTTTGTGAATTTTTAGCTCTTTACAGCGAACTTTGACCTCGATGCGAAACGTGTTGATGTTTTTTTTTTATTTTAAAGAGAAGTAACACTCAGCCAATGAACGCCTACTACAATTACCAGGTCTTACCTTCTTTAGAAAAGAGGAATAGGGATAGAGAGGAGAGGTGGGTGAAGAAAGAGATAGAGGAAAGCTTCAAAACTATGCGTTTTACACATTTTTTTTTTAATAATCCAGAGTTGCAGCACCTCTGGTGTTAATGAGGCGTATTAAATTTTTGAAGCTGTGCTTAGTAGCCATTTTATTGGTTATTTTACTTCGCCGATTTTGCTATATATTTTATTAAATTTTTTCTGAAACACTTTAAGACGTTCCTGCATTACATATTTTTATAAAGCTATAAAACCTTAAGTCGGCAACACTTTTTTAAATGACAGCCTTTTTTTAGCAGTTTAGTTTGCATTTCAACATTAATAGCCTAAAACGTGTGAACAACGCTTCCAAATTATGGAAATTTATTTTGAAAATCATGGTTGTGTTCGGAATACGTATCGCGCACTACGTCCATTTTACGGTCCACACAATCGTCCATATCAGAGCAATTAATTTGATTAATAATTAAACGTTTTGGCACCACGTTTACTCTAAATGATAATACGCATCTACAGAGACGTCGTACACGCAAAGAAAAGATATGGTTGTAGAATGGTTGAGAAAACAATATTATGTTCTCTGAAACAAATGTGTGGTCGTAGAAAACTAGTTATTGTTATTTTAAACACTTATTCCGTTACGATAAACAGAGTAATATTTGAATTTAATAATTACATTATCACATCCATAAAAAAGTGTGATATGGTTAGAGTTTAACAATATAGTTTTGTAAAAAATTTATGACTACAACATAATTTGTATTACTATTTAAAAATAATATGATGTAAATAACAATATAATGTTATCCAAAACCATACTATGTTAAGTTTAAAAAAAAAATCTTTTTCAGAAACATCTGTCAGATCAGTATTTCGTTTGTAAGCTATCGGTAGTGCACTGGTGGTGTTAAATAAATTAATAAATAAATAAAGTATAAACAAAAGGGTTGGCCAATAAAAATATATAAACATTTGTGTATCTCTTTATACAGACATGTCTGTATGTCGTGTGAGTATATTTATCTATATATGCATTTTATTTCAACAATATTGATTTATTAATTTATTTTTATTTCGAATTCAACGCACAGCTATTTCTACAAGAAACATATGATTAAAACACAAAATAGTATTATTAAATTAAATAATACTGTGGTCGTATTTAACAATATTAATATAATATTAGAACATGGTATGGTGAGTCACAATTATATTTTAGTCACATCTAACAATAGTGTTGTCATATTTACAATACTAAGATTAGGTGTAATAAAGTTCATTGTTTTTGTAGATAATATTTTTATTAACTAAGATAATAATATTATTAAAGTTTGCTTTTCTATTAACAATATGATTTGACTGCAACCATATAATTCAATCATAGTATGTTGCTGCTTGATTATGGTTACCTCAACCATATTTTTTCTTTGCGTGTACAGTTCGTACAGAAGAATTTATTGCTGCTGTAGAGCTTAGCGTAGAGGAAGACCCGAGTCATTCTATTCACCAACGTGACCGGTATAGAGTCATGATTGCTGACTTCTTCGTTCATCAATTGAATTATATGAAGTCGCGTGTTTACAACCATAAGCCCGAAACGAAAGATTGACCACTTGGAGGACAACATTCTCTACATTTTGCCTATATACAGCCACAAATTTTGGAAAAGTTCAACGAAAATTTGACCTCCAGATTCGACCCCTGCAGCGAAGTCTTCTAAAACAAACGCTGAACAACACTGTTTTCAAGGGATTTGTTTCTGTTATTGCAGGTATAGGAGTAAAAAAGAAAATACTTCGTGACGAAAGAATTTGTGATGCTTGCTTCTTCCTACGCATGGGCGCGTATACAAACGTCATGCATTTACATACGCACACACGTTGTATGTATGATGGTTTATTCATGCACACATGCATTGACATTAGTTGTGTGGGCTTGCTTTAAAAAAGAACACCCTTAAACACAAACATAATGGTAGTTATACAAACTTTGCAACTTGCTTACGCAACAGGTTTTCGAATAATTTGACACAGACACTGCAATGCAACCGTCAATGCAACTCATAAACATCACAACATTTTGATATTTTCAAAACTTTGAATGCAACTTCGAACGCAACCATAAACAAGACTACAGACTATGCGACCGACAATGAAACCTGCCTTTGTAAACACTCATATACACAATCATCAATCCATGCATCGTGCTTCGCTTTATATTCGAAAGTATTTATTATTGGTTTAGTATAAACATGCGACGACAATTCATTTAAAAAACAAGACATATTTACATTTCAAGACTGCTTACGGCAGAAGTCATATTTAAATTATAATACCAGAAGATTACACTGCACAACAGTGTTTTGGATTTTTAACTAAAAATAGATGATCTTGGCGTCCTTAGTTTTTCCCTATCAGCTCTAGTTTTAAAGTTATAGTGATATTTAGTATTTGCATAATTTACATTACTTTTTGTATTATTCCGTTAATATGTATTTCACGAATAGTCTTCTAAACTTAAAAATACTTTCTATATTATTAATCTACACAATTCTATCTATTATGTAGATAGAATCACATTGATAAATATATCAGGATACCTTACTGCTATTGTAAGGATGTTAAAAATCGTGTGTTTTTCGTTTAGTCCTTAAAATTTTTTGATTATAGTTTTGTTTAACCTAGTATAATTAATCCGAATGTATTTTTTTCGTTGATTAGATGTCACTATAACTTTAAAACTAGAGCTGACAGGGAAAAACTAATGATGCCATCGTAATTAGGAGACAGAAATACATAAGGATCGGGCATCATTAAAAACCCCTCTATTTTGTTGTGCAGTGTTATCTTGCCAAATAAAGTAAATTTCATGTCAATTTAAAAAACTCATCTTTGTTTTACTCCATTTTAAAGTTCTATATAACTCTATAAAAAAAAACACCCTTTATATTAGGACTTTTCGAAAATAAGTAAATACCAGTCTAGTATACGTATCTATGTGTCTATTGCCACTGTTAATAAAATAGAATTTTTCACCGATTATTATCAGTAATAATAGAAGACATATTTTTTTATATACATTAAAAAAAAAAACTAACAAATATTGTTGTTTTTCCCATCCTTTACTTTTCCTAAGTATCACACATAATAAGCCCTCAAATTTATTGAAAAACTTGAGGTTTTTATGAGTTTTAATTGAAGATTTTATTTTTTGCAAGGCAAAGTGGTGGTTAAAAAGTGAATAAGAGAGTGAAAAATTTTTCACATTTTCATACACACATAACTACATACATACTAGTGATGTAACGAATGTCAATTTTTGATATTCGCGAATACAAATGCGAATACGAATATTTGAAACGATATTCGCGAATACGAATACGAATATTATATGCAATATGAAATATTAGAAAATTGTTATGAAAAAGACTTCACACTAGAGATGGGCGCGTGTCGTGTTTTTTTCGTGACACGAACACGCACGATTCAACACGTAGTGTTCGTGTCAGAAAATCTGATTTCGTGCGTGTTCGTTTCGTATCGTGTTCAGCAACATTGACACGAAAAACACGAAACAAAATCGTAGCAACAGAGAAATGCGCATAGAACCCAGCTAAACCCCTCAATAATCAACTTCAATGTATTTTTAATAAAAAAAAAATTTTACTTAATAAGCAAAATATTAGTTTGGGATTATTAGTGCGTTTAAAAAAATTTTAAACTTAAATTGCAACAATTCCCATAAAAAAACACTGATTAAAAACGATTTTTTGTTATTGTATTTGATTTCGTTCGTGTTGTGCAGTTTCGTGTTCGGAAAATTTTTGGTGTGCGTGTTTCGTACGTGTTGAATATCATGGTATTCGTGTTCGTGCGTGTCGTGTTGGAAAATTTCGACACGCGCCCATCTCTACTTCACACTCTTGCTGGCGTACTTTAAAGTTAATAAAAAGTACCCAAAATTTTAATGATCGTCATTAAGTAATATTTGAAAATGATACAAAGTACAAATTTCTATAAAAAATTAATGTATTTGCACATACTAAAATTTTTAGTCATTTATTTAAATTTCGTTTAGAATTTATGGATTTATTTATTTAATTTCTTTGGAAAAATATTCGTATTCGCCTGAAAATGGCCGAATATTCGACAATTCGAATACGAATACGAATATTCGTGCATCACTAATACATACATACATAAATACATATATTTTGATTACAAAAGCAGGGTGTGTATGTGTTACTTAATGCCTGCTGCGTTTTTGGAAATAGTGACTTTCAAATGATGTTCTTGTTTGCTGATATATATACATAAGTGCTTAGTTTTTTCTTCTTCTTCTTAATTCTTTTCGGAAAACAGGTTCATTTTAAAATATTAATATAAGCGATTTATAAGCAATTGCTTTGATCTTAAGTACTGTATGGTTCTTTATTTAGAGCGTAATTTTTTGTCCTTTTATATGCCGACTACAAGGATGAGAAAGTACACGAGCATTTCTAACGGCAATAAAATGTGCTTAACCCCCAGTTTTTAACTTAAAAATTAAGTACGTAATTAGCTAATTTTTATTTAAAATTAAGTTGTAATTAAATACAATTTCATTTTTTCAGTGGTTATTTAAAGTTCTTATTAAATTACGTTGAAAGTACGGTAGCACTGCAAAATTTCCCAGTATTATTGAAGGATTTTCAAACAGCATCTGTTTAATGTAAACAAAAAAGTTAGGTTATCAACATGTAGAAAATTAAATTGCATAAAAACTCATTTTATGAGACCAAAAGAACATCATAATGACTTTTTATATTACTTTATTCCATGATATGAAACTTTGTACTGTATATGTTATATATTTATGAAATTTAAACGAAATTCTTTTTAATACGACCGCATGATGCTCATGTGCATGTTTTCAGTAAACACACACACGCATAAAAACATATGGTATCCCAGTTGGCCACGTCTTTAAGACATCTTTGACGACGGGTACAAGACAATGGTAAGTCGTAGAAGACATATTAAAGACAACTCTATACAAATCGTTGACGAAATTTTCATACAAATGGCGGCGAAGTCACACAAGACCAGATGAGCGACATTGTCGCTCAGATTGTCCTCAACAAGGCTTTATTGAAGACAAAACGTGTGACACTGTCGCTCAGATTGTCATCAACAAGGCTTTATTGAAGACATAACGAGGGACATTGTCGCTCAGATTGTCCTCGACAAGGCTTTATTGAAGACAAAACGTATGACACTGTCGCTCAGAATGTCCCCAACAAAGTTTTATTGAAGAGAAAACGTGTGACATTGTCGTTCAGATAGTCATGAACGCCGATTTCTTCTAAATTGTCGATTAGAAAACTTAATCTACAGACGACATGTCGTATATGAATCGTCGAAGACAATGTCGTCTAGGACGATTTGGACAACTGGATACAATCATAAAACTTAAGTAGTGTTTAATTTCGCAAGGTTGGGCATTTAATTACTATTTAAATAAGCACTCAAAAACACAATTTCGTATTTAATTAGAACTTAAAAATAATTACGGTTTGATTACCAACTGAAAAAATGGGCATAAGTTTCAAAATTTTTGATCAATTGATGTTTATATCTATACATGGGATATTAGTCACAATTAAGTAATATTTTAAGGTTCCGTACACCAAAGGTAACAAGTATTTATAAAAAAAAAAGAAGAGAGGTGTCTTAGGACACCCGGTTATAGCAATTGCTACTTAGCTACATATATAATACTATGTTCACACTTATGTGTTTAACATCCTATTCGTCTTTAAGAGTGTAAACACAATAACTTTTAGATATATTTTACCATACATTGACCTGTTTTGTCTAGCATCACAAATAAAAAGTCTTAAAAATTAACTCATCGATAAACACATATATGTGGTATGTTCAGTGCGCTTTTGATAACTCTGGCAAATTTGTGTTGTTATTAAATGGCGGCACGTTAAAAAAATTATTTGAAACAGAATAATTATTTAAAAAATATTATATTATTTACAAAAACATTTTTTGTTTAAAAATAATAAAGCAAATAAAAAACATAATTGTTCGAAATTTCTTACAAACACAATAATTTATTGACAAAACGTCAACCTTAAACATCTCAAATATAATGTGAACGGTTGTGTTTAGTTCTTAGAAAACTCGTTTTAAACAATAAAATTATATTATATGATGATGTCAAATTCGCCGCAAATACTTCAAAACGTTTCCCATTAATCTTTTCTATCGGCACACGATTAAATTAATATATTGTTTGTGGGCAGTGGTGGCTGCTTGCCGGCTTACAGCCGATCTCGCTGTGTTCTCTGTTTTGTGCTAATGGCCAGTGTTGTCAACTTTGAAATTTCAAAACGCACCAAAATGGAGAAAAAACGCGCCATTTACAAAAAAACGCACCAAGCTTAAAATTCTTTTTTAGTTTAAAATTTTTATTGAATTAATTTTGCATACAAACTATAATATCAAGTTTTTGTGTTAAAATTAAGACAGGCCTTTACAGTTCAGTGTTAAAAAAATAAAACTTAAAAAAAACTTAACAAATTTGTGTGTATTCATTTGTACTACATAGATAATATTTTTTTTAATTTCATAAATTCTGTACAAAACTTTTTAAAGAGATCAACGATTAATGGAAAGATTCAAAACTAATAAAAAAAATTCAGTATTTATCATTTTAATCAAACATTTTTAAAATTTTTTATCAGAAGTTTAATATATTCATATTAAAAATATAACAAAAACAAACAGCCATTTACAAAATATGTACATAATTTACAAGTCATACGCATTTTTGATTCGATATAGCAAAATAAATTTATATTAATCGAGACTAGTACAACTCTAAATCAAAATGTTGCATAATAAAAAAATATTTTTGTATTAGTTCAAATATAGTCTACTAATAGCTACAATATCTCGACCAGAAAAATATATAACTTACACCGCTTTCATAATTAAGGGCACATACATACATATGTTTGCATTCATTAGTACAAGATGATGCATTTTTGTACATTAATTTTATAAATTCTGATTACAACTTTTTAAAAAGAGATCAAAAAATTATTATTCCAAATTAATAAATCTAATATTTTCATCATTATTGTTATAATCAAGCCATAAAACAGATTTCATTTCAAATTGTGATATGTTGTAAATATCATTACTTTGGTAAGTTTCACAACAAGAATTTTCCGGTTTTAATCCATTGTTGTGTTAAATTTGCGTTGGTGCCCACAAAAATTAAAACAAACGCACCGAAATTTAAAAAAAAGCGCACCACGCACCAATTAAAGAATTTTTAGCACAAAAAATTTCAAAAAGCACCCAAAATGGTGCGAAACGCACCAAGTTGTCAGCACTGCTAATGGCAAAAACAATACAAAAACAAATTGAACAATCGTTCTCATTGTTTTTGGTTTGCTTTTGTTGTTACTCACATCAAAGAACGAAACAAAACAAAATCAAACAATTTGTTTCGTTTATTTTCGTACTCTGCTTTCAAGTACAAAGAAATCACAACAAAAATATATTTATAACTGTAATAGTGTCGAATATTTTTGTTACGAAAATCATTTTCTAACTCCTGTATCGCGCCATAAATAGCAATAGCTATAAAAATCAAAAAACCTGACTCTGACCAACTTTGAACCATTAAATATCCCAAATGGTCATTCGAAATGAAAAATCATAAGAGAAACCTAAAGATGATTTTAAAATACCTGTTGAATGATACCCATATTGATATAGTTCGGCGACTTTTTATTTTTTCGTATTTACAAAATGTCGTCTGTTGGCTGGCACTGTGGCACTTTCGCTCCTTTTCTGGCACTCTTTAGGGTTCCGTACACCAAAGGTGAAAAGGAACCCTATTGTTTTCGCTACGCTGTCCGTCTGTTCGTCTGTCCGTCACACGGTATTTTCTCAGGAACCGTAAGAGCTACGGACCTGAAATTTGGACAGAGTATGTAGAACATTGGCCGCTACAACAACGAATACATGAGAATTAAAAATTAAAGGATGTTCCCAAACGAGCAACGAAAAGTGTTAAAATCCCATGTAATATACATACAATTGTATGTACATATGTATATTGACACTTAAGATTTGTAAAATTATTGTATTTTTATATAGACTAAAACAAATAACACTAAAATTTAAAAAAATTTAAATTAAAGGGTGGTCAATCACTTAATGCAATTTTGACTATGTAATTTTGACAACTTGCTATATCTTGGAAATCGTAAGAGGCAAACACTTGAAATTTTCAAAAACAGTAAAACTAAAAAATCCGGAAATTATAAAATCGCCAAACCAAAAAAAAATTGCCAAAAATTTCAAAATAAATCGCCAAAACGAAAAAAATCGCCAAAATTAAAAAAAAATTCTAACACTAAAATAAATCGCCAAATTCGAAAAAATCGCCAAAATAAAAAAAATCGCCAAAATTAAAAAAAAAATCACCAAAATAAAAAAAAATCGCCAAAATGAAAAAAAACGCCAAAACCGAAAAAATCGCCAAAACGCGAAAATGTCGCCAAAACTAAAAAATATTTATATAAAAAAATCGCAAAAATGAAAAAAATCGCCAAAAATAGAAAAAAATCGCCAAAATGTAAAAACGCCAAAAACCGAAAAAAAATCGAAAAAAGGAAAAAAAATTGACAAAACTAAAAAAAAAAGCCAAAACATGAAAAAATCGCCAAAACCGAAAAAACGCAAAGAAAACCGAGAAAACCCCAAAAACGAAAAAAAATGCCAAAACTATATATTATATAGGCTGAAGTTTGTATTAAATTACATATCTAGTGTTTGTACGGAACCCTTCGTGCGCGAGTCAGAGTCGCGCATTAATATGGAAACTTTTTGTACTGCAATAATAAGAAATCTTCTGGTATTTTGACGTTTTTAAGTACTGTAAGCTTAGTGGGCTTTGGGGCTGACAACTGTTCGGTTATAATGGGGAATGTTAGCCTAGAGGCATTGACGATTTCTTGAAAGGAATAAAAAAATTTTTGCAACAGCTCATGTCCAAAAGATGATTTTATAAATTTTCGGAAACATATCAACGATGTTGGTCTCACCAAGCTTGCAGATAGCGTCCTTGAACAGTGGGATGCAATGATGAAATATGCAAAATGGTGCAGATAATACATATCACAACGTTTTTCACACCAAGGTAGTTATGTTTCATCCTTACTTAGCAGCTGAGTCCTCGCTACAGCTTCACGAGATATATGTAATACTAAAAACTTGACTCGTCTGCTACAGTTATTTTGATTTTCAAGCCAAGCCAAGCCCCCTTTTATCTTGCTTTATACCACTGTGCTATGCTACCAATTTTATAACAACTTATATGACTTTTATAAAAATTTGCTGGGGGGTTTCTTCTGTTTTAAAGTTAAAAAGAATTTTCTTAAAATGCTTAAAAATAATCTCCTTAGACATTAAAAATTTTAGTTACCTTTTGCTACACACCAGGTTGGTTGCTTTTTAAACATCAACTGTAAATTCTCTGTAATGAACTGTTGGTCACAAGTGTAAATCTTATTACAAGTGGAAATGAAATGTAATCAAATTCCATATTGCGCCCTTAAAAAATTTAAATAAAAAAAAATAAATAAAACCATAACAAAAATTATTTTGTAAAAACAAAAAACAAAAGAAAATGAGCCATAACTAATTTGTTTAGATGTATTTAAAAGAATAAAACATAAGACAACAGCAGCAGGTTGTCTACGCTGTTAAAAAACATAAAAACGAAATTAAGATGAAATGCCAAAAAAAAAACAGAAAGAAAGCACAGCCATCACCATCATCATCATCATAATAATTCTCATCAGTTTCATCCCTGTTGAGGAAAAATAACATTAAAACACCTTAACACAACTCGCTTTACATTATTTTTTAACTTGCTGCTGTCCGTCCATCTGCTTCTTTTACAGACTAATGACAGCTTATTAGCATTTTTTCATATTTTTTTTTTTTTTTGTATAAAACGTTGGTCCAAAAGTTTAATAATGTTAGTCTAACGTTTGTTGCTGTTTCTGCAGCTTTATGGCATTTTATTTCTCTAGGAGGGAATGTTGTGGATGTTCGTATGGTCTACTTTTGCCACAGTCTGTTCATAATTTCATGTGCATCTTTAAGAAAATCTTTTGATGACTTGGCAGGTTTTACATATATTTTATTAGCGTTTTGTTTTAGTATTAAAAAGAATATGGCAAAATAATGACTTTTTTCTATCCAATCACACATTACAATTAATTCAATTAATTTTAGCTATAAATTGTAAAATCTTTTATAAATTTGAAAAACTAAAATATTAGCATAAGCAATTAAAAATGCTTGAATACATTTAATTGATTTTAATTGAAAAACAAATACCAGTGAAAAATCCACACACAACCCATTTTACTCATACAAACCAGTGATCTGCAATGAATCGTGTTTTTGCTATTCATACTGACTCATGAAAATTTAAATATAAATGCGTAGACATCGTTTAAGCTCGACTACTCTGATTCACGCACACTCACAATAAGATTGATTTATAATTTGTAGCGACGTTTTCTGCCTGGTATACTCAGCATGGAAATGCCAAGGTCATTACAAGAAATAACACGTCTTTTTAGCTTTAATTATTATTATTCTTTAGTTAGAATTAATAAATTTAGTTTTTTTTTCTTAAAAACAGTTTATTTTATTCTTATTCCGCAGCATTATACCATCTGTTTCCTCTGCATCCTCTCAGTGTCCCGGATTAATTCTTGACTTGGCTTCCAGCGAGTTATCTTCTATGCCTCTGTGGTCAACACTTACTTCTCTTATTACTGTTGTCCCATATATCGCCTAAACAGGATGATTGAAACCTTGTGGATATTTTTACTTATCACTTCGCACTATTACTGTGTTGTTTCGCGACTAGGGAATCGCTAACAATGTTTATTACTTGAATACTGACTTACCCTGATTGATCCTGATCCACTGATGTCTACGAAGCGAGTGATCATTGTTTGCAAAATTGTCGGCCTTTTATTCTCTTTTTTTCCTTTACGTTATTTTTGTAATATCTTCCACTTTATGTTTTACTTCTTTATGTGAAAACTCTTCGTCACAAAGTATAGGTTGCAATATATACCCTGTCGGAAATTACGTTAACTTTACACTAAATTTTAGCGTTGCAATGTTCTAGGCGGTAGTCAATTGTTTTACTCTGCATTACTTTCAGCTAACTTATAGTTTATTTTTTTGAATCACCTGGTAGTCAGTAAATTAAGAAAAAATTCTGGGGTTCGAAATTGTATCATCACACGTTGTGTACTCAACGCGCTGCCACTAAGATAGGTTAGGTTAGGTTAGGAAGGGTGGTGCTATACCGCTCCACCCACTCGGAGACCCAATTGGGTTCATTGTGATTCCCCTCTGTTGCCCAAAAAAGTAATATTTATCCTCCCATCTGTAGCCAGAAGTGACCCCATTATCCATCATTAAGCCACCGAATTCCCATGATGAAGCTTCTGATGTCCTCTAGTTTACACTTCCCGATATCAGTAATGCTTTCATGGAAACGTCTGCTCAATCATCTAATCCTATGAGGTTGCAGCTTCGGGTAGTGACAGATAATATGTTCAATGGTTTCTGGTTCCTCTTCATCTCAGCACATCCTACAAAATTCTGAAGTGCCAGTTCCCCAAATCCTGGTTCTTGCTCTGACCAAGCAGTGACCTGTCAACGCGCCTATCACGATTCGCATCGCCTTCCTATTTATGTCCAGTAGCAGTTTGGATCTTCCCGAGTAAAGTTTTGGCCAAAAAACCCTCAAGACTCTACAATCCTGCCTACTTCGCCATGAACTGTTGGTCCTGCTTTCTGCCTAATTACCGAGTTCCCTATAGTAATGACCTATTGGTAATTTCACCGATCTGTCCGATATTCCCTCATCTAACGCCGACCCTATTCTTGCCAGCTCATCGGAAATTTTAATTCCCTCAACACTGATGTGGCCATGAACTCAACATAGTCTGACACTTTATTTATCCATAAGCAAGTTGAGGGCTTTCCTACAGTCACTAACAAGTTTCGATTTGACATTGTGCACCACTCAGCTAAGGTACCATCTAAACTTTAGATGGTCAAATTAAAATTTTGCTATTGTTAGTTTAAATTAAATTTTCAGATGGAATTTGTCTACTATGATATATTCGGAATTTCCAATTCTCCTAAAATGTAATCAGAAACAGTTTTTCGTCTCTACTGGAAACTTTAAAATTTTGAGTTAATACCAGTGATCGACAATGAATCGCTTTTTCGCTATTCATACTGACTCATGAAATTTTAAATATAAGTGAGAAGACATAATTTAAATTCAACTACCACACTCACACTCATAAATCACCTCAGTTTGATTTATAATTTGAGTTCACTCATCTCATGCATTTATGTTTATTTACAAGTTTAGTTATTAAACAGTTTGCAAATAGTATACAATAATAGCAAAAGAGTTGTTTTTCAGTTCCTGAAAAAAAAACAAAACAAAAAAAAACAAAGAGCAAACACATAGCCTCATAATGAAGTTCTCATTGCGAATTAGTGTCCTGCACAAGACATCTTATAAGAACTTTCAACATGAGGGATTTTTCAAATGCTTTACTACAGCGAAATCTTACAAAACAAACGTTAACAATACTGTTTGCAAGAAACTTGTTTGAGTATTGTAGGTATAAGAGTAAAGAAGAAAACACTTCGTGACGGAAGAATTTGTGATACTTGCTTCTTTCTACGCATGAGCGCGTGTACAAACGCCATGCATGTATGTAAATATGATCTTTTACTTTTCTGCGCACATGCAAGGGCACACACATGCATTAACATTAGTTGTATGCGGTTAATCACATAATAGCTTACCATCTACATGTTACACACACACTCAAACGTACAATATGAAAAATAACAAGCACACACTAATCAACAGTACTTCTTTTGAGTGTTTGTTACAAACATGCTGTTTTGGCGACACCGCTTGTTAACACTGATATACACGTACACCAATACATCCATCGTGCTTCGCTTATAGTACGACAGCATTTATTATTGGTTTAGTATAATACATGCAACGTGAATACATATAAAAATCATGACGTATTTACATTTAAAGACTGTTTACGCAGGTCTCTATTGCGAATCATACTTATTTTGCATCGTCCATAGGGATTGAGTTAAGGAGAGTCGAAATCAACAATGTCATAAATGTTGCTAAGTATGAGTTCGATGCGCACTTCAAACTTTCGAGTGGATATGATTCATAGACAACATTGCAATAAGTATGAGTGCAAGTGTGCACACTTCTACCGATATTCGGTAGATTCTACCGAATATGTATGTGAATTTAACAATCTACCAATTCTACCGAACAAGGCCTGAAATCTACCGAATATTGTTATTTAGTAATTTAAGTCGATATATGTGTAAATTGCCTATTTTGCCACATAGCAGAGCGGTCATTTTCTGTCATGAAAATCATTAAAACAGAACAAAGAAATCGGTTAAAAACTGAAACTATAAGTAACCTAATATTTGACAAAGAATTGTGCCTTGGGGATGAAATATTTATTCCTCCCAATGATTTAATAATTTTTGCACAAAAGTTTAAATTCATAATTGGATCTTACATATAATCTTTGTAGTTACAAATGTTTGTCAAATAAAAGTTAGTTTAGTAGCTTTATAAAACTTATGAACAAAAACTGAATTCCTGTTATTTATGTATATGTATTATTTTATATATGCATAGCATATCTATATAAAGGGTAAGAGCAAATAACTGGGGATGACACTTTTTTTATTGGAAATGCTTCATTGTTTATGGCAGTTAAATTTCCAATCACATGTGAAGTTTTAAATGAGCTTTTGGAACCTGATTAGTTTGATACTCCTTGCACTTACCCTTTATATATAAGTACATATGTTTTATTTTTTGTTTCTTTGAATTGTTATTTTTTATGTTTCTCTGAATAAAAAAAATTTTCCACCGAATTTCATTCAAATCTACCCATTTTATTTGTCGATTCTATCGAATTTAAAAAAAATTAAGTGTGCACACTGATGAGTGCACATAAGTACAACTCTAATTCAACTCTAATACTCACTTTTTCACTATAGTGAGTATCAGTATACTCATTGCAGCTCTCTGATACAAACACTCTCATTTGGCCAGTAAATGTGCCTGTGTACGTACAAATGTATGCGTGTGTGTGTGCATGTGTGTTTATGTATGCGTGTATGTGTGTGTGTGCATGTGTGTGTATGTGTGTGTGTGTGTGTATGTGTGTGTGTTTGCGTGTGTTTTCTCGCGTTCGTGTGTGTGAATATTTCATGGAATGTTTTTCAATATATTATTCTAATATTTTATGGAAAATAAACCTTACTAAACATATTAAAAATTTATAAAGTCAAAAAGTTAATTAAAAGCAGGCAAAATCAATAAATAATTATTAGCCGGCACAGGGGTTTCATGCAAATGCATGTCATTTTTTGTTTGTTTTTTGCCTTAAACTTGATGATGGCAAAAATGAAGCAATGAATTTGCGTAAAATCGCATCGAATTGTTGCTGCATATTTTGATGAAAAAGCGTATTTTTTTCTGAAAATATTTTTGTTTTTTTAACTTAACATAGTATGGTTTTGGATAACATTATATTGTTATTTACATCATATTATTTTTAAATAATAATACAAATTATGTTGTAGTCATTAATTTTTAAAAAAAACTGTATTATTAAACTCTAACCATATCACACTTTTTTAATGATGTGATAATGTAATTATTAAATTCAAACATTACTCTGTTTATCGTAACGAAATAAATGTTTAAAGTAACAATAACTAGTTTTCAACGACCACACATTTGTTTCAGAGAACATAATATTGTTTTCTCAACCATTCTACAATCATATCTTTTCTTTGCGTACAGCTGAAACTAAAATGATGCCAGAGTAATTTTGCATGAAAAAACATGCTGCCAGATAGGTTTTACGTGTTTTTCGCAATAAGAACAGAGTACTACTTTTGCGAATTTATTTCGCAAATATTTCACACCAAATACTTTTAAATGTAGTTTGACAACATTTTGCACGAAATTGTGAAGAAAGTACATACCAGGCTTAAAAGGGAAATAATGTAATAATTTCCTTAGCACACTTTAAGTATAAAATCCGCGATAAGCGATTTGTGTTGCTAACGGGCTGTCCGTAAATATGCTCTAAAAATTTGCAGCCTTATTTATAAAATTTATTAAGGCTTTAAAAAGGGTTTTTAAAACAAATTTGTATACAAAATTTTTCTTAAAAACTCCTTATAAAGCCTTAATAATTTGTATATATAAGGCTGTTAAAATATTATCTAGATATTTAAAAGAAAAGAAAATATGCTCCAGGAAATAGCCCAATTTAAAATAAAATAAATAAAATTGCTTTTTTGAACATAAAATAAAATCAACAAAATAAAAAGCAAAACAATTGAATAAATAAATAATGTTATGAATATTGTAATTTTTAAAGCAATTGTGATATTAGAGTTCATAATTTTTTAATATAATGGAAAACTAAAAAAGGGTACATGTAGGTTTGTCATGCCGTGTTTAATTTCCACAATATTCATATGCGACATACATATCTGTGGCAATATGGAATAGTCGCTTAAGTAGACTTCAGAAAATTTAATTGAATTATGTTCCACATGGTATTTGAAATGCAACATATGAGAAGAAGGGATTAACATCAAGTAGAATTATGCGTTAGTGCCTTTAAATTAAAATACTTCTTTGCTTAAGTCGACTTTAGCTACTATTCCTTAATGCCTTAGAAACATATATTCTGGGTCCTTATGAATAGGGTAGTAGCATAATATTGTATAAGAATTTGTCCTAATTAGATTTATATTGAAAATCAGCAAAGTCAACAAAATGTTTCCAGGGCTGAAAAACTTAAATTTTTTGGTATATAAAAGTAACTAATCAAAATAAATTTTTGCAATTTTTATTAATCATGCATACTCGTTTTTTATATTTTCAGAAGATTTTTCTTTTCTCCTGAGTTTTTTATATTCGTTGAATTTTTATATAAAAATCTAGTTTTAACAGAAAATCATAAGCTTTTGTTGCTGCTATGTAAAACATGTGCACTCATTACTTTCACGCAGAATTGCTCTTAGCACAGCTAAACAACAGTACCATATCGGTCCAATGTTTTAAATCGACGGTCATACTTTGAAGAACACGTAACAAACTTCTTATTAATTTTTAGTAAATGGAAATAACATTATATATTTCGCTAAAGAACATACATACATACATAGCTAAAAAAAAACAAATTTATGGACACGTTCCATTTCATTTCCACCAAATTGTTCCTTCTTTTTGAACAAAATCGATAGGTTCTGTGATCATGATAATAATAAGTGAACGTGCAATATTGGCAAAGGGACGTTTGAATGGAGACATTGAAACAGTTTTGTAATATTAAATTTAATTAAATAGCTAAAAAATATGAAATAATTTATTTTGTTTGGTACCCGCGTTTAGGTACAATACTAAAATTATTTTAAACATATTAAATAGTAATACGATTTTTGAGCATCGCGTGTTATCAACAAAATTACGATCATCCCTGCACTTTTCCATCCCTGCCATGGTTATTTTTAGGTTTTTGCAAAAACCAGAGTTAAATTTAGTCAGATTTTACATGTATCAGTTTTAGTTTCTCATATTTTAATTTTATACACAAACAGAAACAGACGGGTATACCAAATATTTAACTTGCAGCCATTCCTAAACAAGGACGGAAAGCGGAACGTTTTTTCCCGCCGAGCTTTAACGCTGAAATGCCATACCTAAACAAAAGCGGCAACGTTATGTCAAAACGATAAAAGCAGGGTTATGAAACAAATAAATAAAACAACCCTGATTATTTTAACAGCCGGACGGACGATATTGTTGTTTGTGATTTTGTTATTAATATTTGGTTACATAAACTTTGTTATTTAAATTAAAATAAAATAATAAATAATTTTGAGAAAATTAGTTATTTAGAAGATTTGGAAAACTTGCTTGTGTTAAGGATGATGGTCAACGTTGCCATATTTTTTTTTCTCAAAAACCTTCAAGTCGAACAAAAAATCTCTTTCTCATTAAAAATCTTTTTTAGTAATTTTACTCAAAATTGTTTCGAGTTTTTTTTTTATATTAATATGCATTGATTTTACTGAATTCAAATTCAGGAAAAATTTATTTTGTTTCAAATGAACTAACCCTACAAGAATAGTATCAGTCATTTGACCGGTCATTTGATCTAAAGTCATGCAGGATATATTCATTATTGCGTAAAACAAAGTTTCTATAACATTATTAAGGGTCAAATGAAAAATGTGATAGAGTTAAAAAATAAATTATTGAGGGTACGGCAACGTTTGCCGGGTTCAGCTAATATATATGTATATATAAATATAATTTTAGTTTTTTTTATTTTAAAAAGTGCATTCAAAATACACAAGTAAATAAAATTTTTAAAATTAAAGATATAAATAAGCAAAAACAAATTAACCTAGGAGGTATCTAGCCCTCTTCACACATTTTCACGGCCAACGCATCTTGCTTTTTACAAATATCTACAACTATGAAAAGAAATATGTATATATTAAATTAAATTTTGTGAATTTCTTTTATTCACTATTGTTTTTACTTATCTTTTTCAACACTTATAAAAAGCTAACAGGGACTTTAACGGCAAGTTTTATATGAAGAACTGTCAGTTAAAGTTCACGTTAACACTAAATAATATACTAAATAATATGCACTAAATAATATACTAAGGCCCATTATTACAACTTAAAGTTAGTTAAAAGTAGGATTTTATCGGACGTATAAAAACTTCATCGGTTGCAAAATTTTGCTTTAACTTAAAGTGAGCGATAAATTACAGGCAAGTTTATCCTACCTGGTAAGTTAAATCCAATTTGCAATAATCGAAAGGTTTTTATACGTCCGATAAAATCCTACTTTTAACTAACTTTAAGTTGTAATAATGGCCCTAAGAGTTCCAAATATCATATCCATAAAAATCTAATTTTTAACACAGAATCTTTAATCTTTTAGTCTTTTTAACATCCCGAAAAACTTTGAAAATAAGATAAATCTTCACATATGGTAACGCTGATGATGGCAAACAAAAGGCAATTGTTTTCTTTTGCAACTAACTTCATTGTTAAGCGCGATGTCAAAATCGGATTTTCCAATAGCAAAGCGTTGCCGTCGCGTTGCCGCCCCGTTATTTCGGTATGCTCCATACAAAATGTATGGACATGAGAACTTTTGACAGCTAAAAAACGCTTGCCGCTTTTGTTTAGTCATGGCTGTTAGTTTCTCTCTCTCTCTCTCTCTCTCTCTCTCTCGCACACACACACATACAGAGATACAAAATCAAAACTCGAGCATTATAACAAGATGCATTTAAAACGGCGCACTATCAGCAGTTTTCTTAAATTGTGTGACCAAAACATGAAGTGCAATCTTCTGAAATACAATAGAGCAAACAATAAATGTACTATTTTGTCTTTCACAAAACAAATACATATGAACATACAGTAGACAGCAAAACTAAGGACACACCTTCATATAATTAAACTTTCTTCGATTTTTCTTTTTATTACAAAAACTAAGCAACAAAAAACGTCTAAACACACAAGAGCAAAGCATAATTTAAAAATTAACTCGAAAAAATATGAGCTTAATTTCATAAATGTAGAATAATAAAACAAATTCAGTAAAGTGCGACTCTGACTCGCGCATGAAGGGTTCCGTACGAACACTAGATATGTAATTTAATACAAACTTCATCCTATATAATATATAGTTTTGGCATTTTTTTCGTTTTTGGGGTCTTTTCGGTTGTTTTGTTTTGGCGTTTTTTGCTTTTTTTTCGGTTTTGACGATTTTTTTAAGTTTTGGCTATTTTTTTAGTTTTGATACTTTATTTTCTCGTTTTGGCGATTTTTTTCGGTTTTTGGCGTTTTTCATTTTGGCGATTTTTTTATATTTTTGGCGATTTTTTTCATTTTTGGGATTTTTTTTTATTAAAATTTTTTTTAGTTTTGGCGTCATTTTCGCTTTTTGGCGATTTTTTTAAATTTTTGGCGTTTTTTTTTCATATTGGCGTTTTTTTTTCATTTTGGCGATTTTTTCGCATTTAGCGATTTATTTTAGTGTTAGAATTTTTTTTTTTAATTTTGGCGATTTTTTTCGTTTTGGCGATTTTTTTTAAATTTTTGGCGATTTATTTTTTGGTTTGGCGATTTTATAATTTTCGGTTTTTTTAGTTTTACCTTTTTTGAAAATTTCAAGTGTTTGCCTCTTACGGTTTCCAAGATATAGCAAATTGTCAAAATTACAAAGTCAAAATTGCATTAACTGATGGACCACCCTTTAATTTAAATTTTTTTAAATTTTAGTGTTAATTGTTGTAGTCTGTATAAAAATACACTAATTTTACAAATTTCAAGTTTCAATATTCATATGTTCATACAATTGTATGTATATTACATGGGATTTTAAAATTTTTCGTTGCTCGTTTTGGAACACCCTTTAATTTTTAATTCTCATGTATTTGTTGTCGTAGCGGCCAAGGTTCTCCATACTCTGTCCAAATTTCAGGTCCGTAGCTCTTACGGTTCCTGAGAAAATACCGTGTGACGGACAGACGAACAGACCGACAGCGTAGCGAAAACAATAGGGTTCCTTTTCACCTTTGGTGTACGGAACCCTAAAAATTATTAGAGAAACATCGTAAGCTCGAGCCGCAAAAGTAAGGACACACCTTATATATTATGGGAATTTACTTTAACAAATTACAAAATTTATGCAAAATATTACTTTTTAAATAGTTGGATGGTGGTATTTGATTGTGTAAAGCACTTATTTAGTTTGCCGTTTGATATCTATTTTTAGTCCCATATATCCAAGAAAATCGGTTTTACTTAAGATTTGCTTCCGATTACGTGGTTTCCATTTTTTTGTTTGTTAAATAAGCTCAAGTGGTCGATTGGAATGAAATATGGATTTTTAGGAGTTCTTATTTGCTATACAGTGTCTTAAAAACGACAACATTTTCGCAATTTGGAATGTGGACTGTGAGGCATTGTCCTGCGGAAAGTAGTAATAAATAAGTAAGCAGTATTTTGACGTGAAGTCCTGCAGATTGTTCTTTAATTTATGTAAATAGTCCATTGGTCTGAAGTATTTTCAATAAATACAAGGTTTCCAGCACTTTATGATGATATACAGCTCTATACAACAATACTCTATCTTCCATGTTTTGTAGGTTTTAAATACATATGTATGTTGCATTCGCAGCACCTCCTCTTCTACGTCCAACTTTTAAACCGCCATTAACATTTAATTGGCCATCAGAGACGAATATACATATACTGTTCTATCCAAAAAAGTAGGCATTTGGCCGCTTAAAATTTTAAAAAAGAGACTTTGATTGAGTAAATATTATGAAAACTAACAAACATAGAGAACGAGGTATTGTGGCACTTAGCTTTGCGTTATTATAATCTTCTAGAAAGCTTGTATTTATTGAAAATATTTTAGACTAATGTGTCTACGTACATAAGTTGAAGAACAATCCCTATGAGTTCACGTCAAAAGACTGTTTACTTAGCGATTACTACTTTACACAGGACAATGCCTCAAAGGTCACAGCCCATATTGCGAAAAAACTTTCTTTTTCAAGATATTGCATGGCAAATAAGAACTCCTCATAGTTCACATTTCATTCAAATGGGCCACTGGAGCTTGTTTAACAAAGATAAAACTACAAAAACAAATACACACGGCACCACATGGACGTACATACGAGAGGTTGAACAATGTTCCTACAAGGGTAAATCCAATTTAACCAGTTTGCCTTAATTCCTATATTTTATATTACTATTTTTTTTTTCATTATAAAATATATAAACCCAGGCAAATTCACACAAGGTATAATTGACTCGATTCGCTTTATGAAACTTATGGCCTGTTTTACAATAACGACACGAAACTTTCGACTTATTGAAAACAGCAACAAATTTTTATATATATATATTATTGTTCTTTTCAATATAAATTGCAGGTCGAAAGTTTCGTGTCGTTATTGTGAAACAGGCCATTATGTACTTTAAATGTAAAAAGATGTGTGCTGAAATTCAACGTACTCGTACATTCAAATTACAAACGGCGAAAATAGTCACCTGATCGTACACGTAGTATGGATTCGCGTTGATAGAAACATTGCTAAAACTCTCGTATGTACGTGTACGTCTTTTGTCACGTTACTTTACTTGGTGGCATTACTTTCGGTTTTTCAAAGAAAATGCCCAACTATAACATGAATAAGCTAGCTTAAGCAACTGTGCGGTTACATATAAAATGCATGTGGCAAACTGTAATGTACTTAACGAACTTTTCGTCAAGTTTCGTCAAATGCCATTTGGTTAAGTAAAGTGCCAATCTGAACGCACATGCCGTAAGGAAACAACTGTTTGTGCATTATTTTTAGACTCAAGCAAGCAGCAGCAGAAAATATTCATTGATTTAAAATATTTTTTTATTGTTTCTTATTTTAAGCTCAGAAAATAAAGCAAAACTTTTATTTTCATTGTTTGTTTTACAATACACATACATATACACACATACACACGTGTTTGCTTATGTATATTCATTGTTGTACTTTTTAGTAGGCAAAACAAATAATACAATTAATAAGGTGATGGGATATACATATTTATATGTGAATTTTTAATAGATTATGACATTCTTTCTAATTAGTTTGATTGAATTGCATTCATTTAGGAGTTATGAGAAGAAACAAAATTACTACAAAATTATTAACAATACCTAGATGTGCAGCTGTGGCTAAAGAATACTTACATAAGTACATTGTCGGCCACCTAAAAGTCACATCTGAATTGTTTAAGCATTTGACAGACTTATCGTTCAATTCTGACATTAGCTTAAGCCAGCTTATTCATATTATAGTTGGGCTTAAAGACGTACCCCCTTATGCAAAAAAATATTTTACTTTAGCTTTAAAGTTCATAGTAGTTGATAAGCACTTTAAGGCTAACATAGCTTTATTAAAAAATCATATGCAAAAGACAACTTTAAATATTTTGTGATTTAATAATAAATACTGGTAACACCACCGTGCTCAACACCCACTTCACAGCTTATGATGTACAAAATTGAATACAATTTCATTCGGGTATTCAAATATTTTTTTTATTTTATTAAATAAATTTTTATTATCTTGAAGTAAAGCAATCTAATTTAAAAAATATGAGCTTCTGACTTAATAGGAAAACAGATAAACACAACCATGAAGTAAAAGTAAAAAAATGTGAAAAATTATCACAATTTGTTTAATTCGAATGAAACGAGTATTTGAATATCCAGCTTTTTTCGATTTGTTTTGATTGTATGTACGTCACTAAAACATTTTTGTATAATTTTATTTATTTTAATATTTTTTTATGGATTTTGCTATGTATTTCGAAGCAGTTGGATAATATGGTGATGCTTCCCATTACATGACAGAAATAATAAATTTAAGATAAGAGCAGGCACTTCTAGCTTCATTTTCAGATGTAACATGAATCAGTATGTGCTATATTAGTAAAAATATTTGAGGTACAAAATACACATTTTGGAAATATCAACTTAAAGTAGTCTTAACAAACGTGGGTGCCTACTTTAGAATTTTTATACAATAATTTTTTTAGAATACAACTTTACTTAACATTGCTTGGCAAAGCTTTATTAAGTTTTTTGCATAAGACCCGTAGATTTTATATTCTCTTTTGGATATTGGTTTAGAACATTTACCAAAAGATAGAAACAAATAGAATAGCATGGCTCTAAATAATATGACAGTGAAGTATCTTTACTGAGAAAATGCCCATAGATACGAGTATAAAAGGCAATTTCATTGACGCACTTACGAGCAATAAATAATATAAGACATGGAAACATTGTGCGTCAATTGTTTTTTATTTATTATACTAGAAAAGTTGAGCGATATTCCTATATTTTATAATGAAAAATGAAATATTATAATTAAATAAATAAAAAATCTTAATTGAAAGAAGCAGGAAAAATCAAATTTTAGACATTGACGTAAACAAGTAAGTGTGGGGTCTTTTTGACTTCACCAGAAACGGGGAATAAAATAAGTCGCATTCGCGGGGAAATTCCAGTTATTGGGTAAAATTATAAATGAAACTTAAAGTAAAATTCAATCCTCACAAAAACATAAATGTGAAAAAAGGCCAAGTTCCATCAAAAGCAGTGAGATATAAATTTTGACCAAGTTCTTGTTTGGCACAACACCTATCGCTGACATATGCTATGCATTATATACATTTGTAATCGAAAGGGTGTCATATAATTTTTAGATAATTTGCTAACTTGTGTGACACACTGATGTTGTTATTGCAGCCAGTTGTCTAAAAAATTATACACCTAATGAACTTGCGGTCTCTATAAAATCTAGTCAGCAAAGAATCTATATTGATAAATTATTCAAACATCCTGAATTCAACGAAACACTACATACGTATGATGTCGCTGTGCTAAAATTACGAACTCCTTTTAAAAGCGATGTGTACTTTGAACCAGCAAAATTGTGTGAACGGATCGCGTACGGCAAAGATATGGGAAAACTTTATGAGAAAGGAGCAGTAATATCTAAAGGGTATGCATACAGAGCTGTAAGATTCGAACCTCTTTTATATTCAGGAGAGAAACTTGATGCTATACTGCCGGTTAACAGCTCTTACGATCTTGGGGATCCTGTTTTTATTAATAATAAGCTATGTGGCTTAGCAATTTACTCCAATAAAAATGTTCAGTATAGAATTTTGTACCCTTTTCTAAGTAAAATATTAATTTGGGATTATTAGTGCGTTTAAAAAAAAATTTAAACTTAAATTGTCACAATTCCCATAAAAAACACTAATTACAAATTTTATTTTAAATCAATAAAAAGTTTCCCTTTGCAAATCGGACAAGATATGATTTCTCGATTAGCAGAACAGTGGACCAAGCTGGAGGAAAAGCATACAATTTAATTTTTCTTAGGTCAATATTTGCTTATCTGTAAGATTAAAACAAATAAGATCAAAGTTAATTGTAAATATTCTGACAAAAACGTAGTAGAACGGAACAACTAGCTGTTTTCGAAGGCCACTACACTTTCATCATCAGCGTTCTTTGTGTTTGGTCAACTGTGTTTAGTGCTAGTTAATGTACGCAACTTTTACTGCAAATAGAATTTATGAATTGTTTTGATTCATCGCATTACAATTTGCTGAAAGTTTATTTTTGTAATGAAAGCTTAATTTTACCATCTCTAAATTTACAACAGTCTTGTCATTGTCGTTTGTTCTTTACTAATTATGCACATGTTAGTTATTTATTTATTTATTTTGGTTTTGGAAGGTCCCAACCAGGGTGACCGATGACATTTTTCAAAAAGTGGCACCAAATAGGGGATTTATAAAAAAAGGGGCAAAATTAAAAAATATTGACAAAACTACACTAAACTTTAAATTTTTAATGTAGTTTTCATATAACTCACCCTAAAAAAAGGGGTACAAAAAGTGGCAAGGCAGTTGAAAAAGTGGAAATGCAGTCGAAAAAGTGGCAATTTGCCACTTTAGTCGGTCAAACGGTCACGCTGGTCCCAACAAAATAAGGTTATATAGGCCGTTTTTATAGTTATACATATCCAAAATTACAATAATTTTCTTTTTTAAATGCATTTATGTTTTAATTATAATAATATAAGATTTAAATCGAATTATATAAATTTATTTCTAAATGAAATTTTTTAACTTTTTCGAATCCACTATCTTTTGTCAGAATTACATATTAGTTAATTTGCTTATTTTT
The DNA here is from genome assembly GCA_949987645.1 of Tachina grossa. NCBI lineage: Eukaryota > Metazoa > Arthropoda > Insecta > Diptera > Tachinidae > Tachina > Tachina grossa. The sequence goes on from OX465275.1 coordinate 38,273,202, forward strand.
GTTCTACTTATTTTTATTTATAAATATTTATTATTTTTTATTACATCAAAAACATCAGCTTGGCATAGGTTTGAATTTTTCATTTATTTGCAGTCTTGTATCTCCGCACCATTTAAAGATATGAAGACCCAATTCCAAACAGAAGCTGTATTACACCTCTAAATGCTATATGAAATTTTATAACAATAGGACTAGGACGACTCACTGTGCGTTGCCCGAACAAAAATCAATTTTGACAATAAAATGTATCATTTGCATGTGCTGTTGAACGCTCTATCTCTATGTCCATCCGTCCGTCCGTCCGTGGTGATTTGGCAAAACACACTGAATAAATGTTAACTACGAGTATTAACTGTCAATGTTAGGAAGCCTTTAGTAAAAGGCGCATAATTACTACATGAAAACAACTAATCGGTTATATTTTAATTACTAGGCGCGCACACTGCTATTCAATCTGTAAGAAATTTTAATAAAACTTTACGTAGTTTACGTACTTTAAAATTCAGTCTCATGAAATAACTAGAAATTTCTTTGCTTTCATGTGGTAAATAGAGTTGTGCTTATCAGCTCTTTTGAGTAACCGCTCTTTTCAGCTCAGCTCACTTTACTGAAGTATTTCATTCAGTTGGCTCAGTAGCTCAGTTCATTTGTAGTGAAACATTTTATCAAGCATAAAGAGAGAGCGAAAACAGAAGCATAAAAAGTGACCGATTTATACAGTGAGTATGTGTATGTGGTTATACATTACAAAACAAGGCAGATGAAGTATAAAAAATAAATAAAACTAAAATACGAGTACATCGTTTAATGAGTGGAATTTGTTATGTTATGTTATGTACATATGTATGTACAATCAAAATTAAAATTATTTAAGGTTTCAGATATTTTAATATTATCACAATACATATATAAATTTTTGTTATGTACTTGTGCGACAAAAGAAAATTACTAAAAACCAAAAGACTTGTATCGAACTCTTTCATTAGGTCGTTTTAGACACAAACCTTTTATCAAACACACCTAAAATACGTAGGTTTGTGTCTAAAACGAGCTGCTGAAAGAGTTTGATGGAAGTCTACATGTAGTTTAAATGGGTTTGATTATAGGTTTGTGTCTAAAACGAGCTACTGAAAGAGTTCGATACAAATCAAGAAACCACTCAGTACTGAGCTGAAAGCGCTCAGTGGATTGACCGGCTCACAGCGCTCAGTGAGGTGAATCGTTCAACTGAACTAGTTCCTTCATGAGCTGCACAACTCTAGTGGTAAAATATTACCTTTTATTAAAAATATAACAGCCGTATTCATAAAAATTTTAAGCAGCATTTCAAATGTCTAAGCAAAATTTGCCAAAAAATGTATTCATAATAGAATTTTAGCTTAAAAAACGTTTTTTAAACCTTGCGTAAATCAGCAAATTTTAAAATTGAGTGCACCCATGTTTAAACCAATTTTAAGATGACGTTGTTGTAATTTTGCTTCGTTTTTGTTTACATTTTTAACTATGCCTGTATGTGTGTATGTATGTACTTATGTATGTGTATATGCTAGTGTTATTTAGAAGAAAACAAAGTAATTTAATTTAAAAGAAACTATTGCCGAAATATCAAATAAACTCCAAAAGAATATTTAAAAGAAAAGGAGCGATCCAGTTTCCATTCCGAGTCATTATTTTCTAATTTTATGTGTTAAAAATATAATATAATTGTAGAAAATTAACTAGTGATGTATAAACACTCAAAACAAACAAAATAAAGCTCGTTATTCTAGTGCTTCTTTCTTAATCTACAATAAAATAAATCATATAAAAAGCAGTTTTAACAAAGATTTGTTGTGAACTTTTTTTATATTATTATTAAATACAATTTGGAACACATCTTTTATTTTATAGAAACAATAATTCTCTGAAAGCGACAAATAAACAAATATAGATACGAGTAATTTGTGAATTAACAATCGTTGTTTTGCAGAACTAATATGCAAGTGACAAATAAAGAATACAGTGTTGCGACGATATTTTTAAAAAATCAAGTTAATTGATTTTTAGTTAAAAAAACTGATTATGAATACCAATATTTAAAAAACGTTATTTAGCCTTAAAATGTTTTTTAACTAATATGAATTTTAAACTTCAATCAACTTTTTTTTATGAATATGGCTGTTATTATTATTTATTTATTATATGTGTACTTACTGCGTTATTCATAAAAAATAATTTTATTTTGTTAGAGGTTTATAACACAAATTTTGTATGATAAACTGTTTTGCAAACAAACGTCTCATATGTAAATCAAAAATAATTTTTATGAATAATGCATTTACAGGGATGTGTGTACATATTAAAAAAAATAAAAAAATAAAGGATATATAACTACATATGCGATATATTTATTCATATATTTATATCTGTGTGGCAAAAAGGAAAAAGTGCTCAAGTCGAGACAAGCCAATTTTCAGTTAATGGTATCTGTGTAATCTTCATATACAAAAGAACTTCTGGACGAAATCTAATTTTTCAAAAAGTAATAGCTTATCTTTTTTCGACTTATGATCTCGTATGAAGTAATGGCTTAATTTATTTTATATTTTGGCATATTTCAAATTTAGTGTGTTAGATATAGTGATGTTTTCATAAATAAAAAAGAAAATAAACACCGAAATTAAATTTTTAACTCTAAAAAAAAAGTTCTGAAATTCGCCGTGAAAGTTAACAAAACTTCTTGCAGTATGACTTAAGCACTTTTTCCTTATAGCCACAGATATACATATGTAGCTCATGTAATATATGCATACATACATATATTACATATCTACATATTTATAAATTTTCTATGATATTTGCGATAAACTTTTTTACTTTGGACACATTAAGAAAAAAGTGAAAAATTTTAAACTTATCCTTTCTATAGAAGTAAATTGCTAAGCCACATAGCTTATTATTAATAAAAACAGGATCCCCAAGACTGTAAGGGCTGGTATGCGGCAGTATAGCTATAATTTTCTCTTCTAAATATGCAATAGGAACGAATGGTACAGCTCTGTTTTCATATTTTGTAAATATTAATTCCTCATAAAGTGTTCCCACATCTTCGCCGTACGCGATCCGGTCACACAATTTTGCTGGTTCAAAGTACACATCGCTTTTAAAAGGAGTTCGTAATTTTAGCACAGCGACATCATACGTATGTAGTGTTTTGTTGAATTTAGGATGTCTGAATACTTTATCAATATAGATTCTTTGCTGACTAGATTTTATAGAGACCGCAAGTTCATTAAGTGTATAATTTCTTAGACAACTGGCTGCAATAACAACATCAGTGTGTGACACCATAGTTCCAATGCACTGAACGAAATATTGGATAGATTCATCTCTATACAATTTGATCAACACATGTACCAGGGGTGGTTTGTTTTCAGTGACAATTTCTTCCTCCGGAAGCCGTAATCCTTTTACTTGCGGCACTACTATAAAGCAGATTGCAAACAACCTTAAAACTTCGATTGACTTAGTCATTTTTATTGTTACTTTTCTTCGCTACCGATAATTGTTTTAAAAATTGCGGAGGCTTATATAAGCCTTATATACAAAAAAAAAAAAAAAATAATAATAATGAGACGGAAAAGAGAACAGAGGTTTTGCCTAAAGTGCGCAGTTTCTATTATATGTAGATCATAAGGTTAGGGATTGCGATCGATATAAAGTCCCTTGTATTGGGGAATTTCAAGAATTTTAGGAATGTCTGTGTACTTTTACATCTTTTTGGCGCTTTAATATTAAGATATTAAAATTAAATTAAAAATAAAATATTAATGGTTTTCAGGACATTTCTTTAAATTGCCATTTACTTGAGTGTGCGATTGGACAAATATGCGGGAGTTATTGCATGACGACCTTTTTCAACTTTTGCGCAAACAATTAAGTCAATTTGAAAGAAGGTACTTGTATATTTAAATACATATTTATATATTTATGTACACTAGGATCGCCCGGTGGTCTAAATTAGACCACAAGCATGTGTACTTGGAGGTGCAAAAAGTGCATATTTTAAGACATACTCACTGACTCACTGATCACTCATCAAATTGATGAAGCACTTCCGCTATAGCTAGAGAGCTAAAATTTGGTACACGAGTAGACCTAGGTGAGCAATGAACCAGAAAAATCTGAAAACCTGAAAATTTTAACCAAGAGGGCGGGGCTACGCCCATAAAAATTAAAATCTTTGCTAGTGAGCTGAAATTTGCTACAGAGCTAGGTCTAGGTGAGCAATAAACTAAAAAAAATTAAAATCCGAAAATATTGGCCAGGAGGGTGGGGCTACGTCCATAAAGGCGAGAATCGCTTAATGGAAGCTATTTTATTGAAATTCGGCATACATAATGCGATAATGCAAGCCTAAAATTTTTTCATTAAAAAAGTGGGCGTTGAATTCTCAATAGCTTTTTCTTACAAAACTTTACAACGAATCATAAGCACTAACAGATATAAAAGTCGGCGGGGCAAGGCCCATACAAATTTTACGTAATGATATAATGTAGAAAGCTGACATTTTGTAGACAAATCGTACTAAGTGATTTACTCAATCGGAAAACCCAAATATTAAAGCACCACCTACCCTATTGAAACTTTGCATGCACATTGGGCATATCTTTTTGATTTATATACTTGGGCTAAGCAGACTTTAATATGTAAATATATTGAGAAAATAGGCGGGATCACTTCCACTAAAATTGACGCGGTTTTTTCATATTTCTTTCCAGACGACTCTTAACAAATTACGCACATACTGGCGACCCGTTGTAATAACACAATAATTCATTTTTAAGGTGTACAATCCAACAATCATCACGCTCTAATCCATTATTTTATGTAACTATGAAATTTTTAACTGGCACAGTCATCATGAATAGAAATAAAACACTATAGAAATTTTAAGTTTAAAAAGTGTTATTAAAAAAAATTTTCAAAAAGTAGCCAGATCCTCACAAAAACATCAATGTAAAAAAGGCCAAGTTCCTATCAAAAATTTCGGCCATCAAAAGCAGTGAGATATAAATTTTGACCAAGTTCTTGTTTGGCACAACACCTTTCACTGACATATGCTATGCATTATATGCATTTGTAATCGTAAGGGTGTCATATAATTTTTAGATAATCTGCTAACTTGGCAATATTTTTACCTTTCTAAAAAAGGAGAAAATAATGTTCATTTGTTCATTTCTTTGTATCGGTAAAAATGTTGTCAAGTTGGCAGATTATCTAAAAATTATATGACACCCTTACGATTACAAATGTATATAATGCATAGCATATGTCTGCGATAGGTGTTGTGCCAAACAAGAACTTGGTCAAAATTTATATCTCACTGCTTTTGATGGAACTTGGCCTTTTTTCACATTTATGTTTTTGTGAGGATTTAATTTTACTTTAAGTTTCATTTATAATTTTACCCAAGAACTGGAATTTCCCCGCGAATGCGACTTATTTTATTCCCCGTTTCTGGTGAAGTCAAAAAGACCCTACACTTACTTGTTTACGGCAATGTCTAAAATTTGTTTTTTCCTGCTTCTTTCAATTAAGATTTTTTATTTATTTAATTATAATATTTCATTTTTCATTATAAAATATAGGAATATTGCTCAACTTTTCTAGTATAATAAATAAAAAACAATTGACGCACAATGTTTCCATGTCTTATATTATTTATTGCTCGTAAGTGCGTCAATGAAATTGCCTTTTATACTCGTATCTATGGGCATTTTCTCAGTAAAGATACTTCACTGTCATATTATTTAGAGCCATGCTATTCTATTTGTTTCTATCTTTTGGTAAATGTTCTAAACCAATATCCAAAAGAGAATATAAAATCTACGGGTCTTATGCAAAAAACTTAATAAAGCTTTGCCAAGCAATGTTAAGTAAAGTTGTATTCTAAAAAAATTATTGTATAAAAATTCTAAAGTAGGCACCCACGTTTGTTAAGACTACTTTAAGTTGATATTTCCAAAATGTGTATTTTGTACCTCAAATATTTTTACTAATATAGCACATACTGATTCATGTTACATCTGAAAATGAAGCTAGAAGTGCCTGCTCTTATCTTAAATTTATTATTTCTGTCATGTAATGGGAAGCATCACCAAATTATCCAACTGCTTCGAAATACATAGCAAAATCCATAAAAAAATATTAAAATAAATAAAATTATACAAAAATGTTTTAGTGACGTACATACAATCAAAACAAATCGAAAAAAGCTGGATATTCAAATACTCGTTTCATTCGAATTAAACAAATTGTGATAATTTTTCACATTTTTTTACTTTTACTTCATGGTTGTGTTTATCTGTTTTCCTATTAAGTCAGAAGCTCATATTTTTTAAATTAGATTGCTTTACTTCAAGATAATAAAAATTTATTTAATAAAATAAAAAAAATATTTGAATACCCGAATGAAATTGTATTCAATTTTGTACATCATAAGCTGTGAAGTGGGTGTTGAGCACGGTGGTGTTACCAGTATTTATTATTAAATCACAAAATATTTAAAGTTGTCTTTTGCATATGATTTTTTAATAAAGCTATGTTAGCCTTAAAGTGCTTATCAACTACTATGAACTTTAAAGCTAAAGTAAAATATTTTTTTGCATAAGGGGGTACGTCTTTAAGCCCAACTATAATATGAATAAGCTGGCTTAAGCTAATGTCAGAATTGAACGATAAGTCTGTCAAATGCTTAAACAATTCAGATGTGACTTTTAGGTGGCCGACAATGTACTTATGTAAGTATTCTTTAGCCACAGCTGCACATCTAGGTATTGTTAATAATTTTGTAGTAATTTTGTTTCTTCTCATAACTCCTAAATGAATGCAATTCAATCAAACTAATTAGAAAGAATGTCATAATCTATTAAAAATTCACATATAAATATGTATATCCCATCACCTTATTAATTGTATTATTTGTTTTGCCTACCAAAAAGTACAACAATGAATATACATAAGCAAACACGTGTGTATGTGTGTATATGTATGTGTATTGTAAAACAAACAATGAAAATAAAAGTTTTGCTTTATTTTCTGAGCTTAAAATAAGAAACAATAAAAAAATATTTTAAATCAATGAATATTTTCTGCTGCTGCTTGCTTGAGTCTAAAAATAATGCACAAACAGTTGTTTCCTTACGGCATGTGCGTTCAGATTGGCACTTTACTTAACCAAATGGCATTTGACGAAACTTGACGAAAAGTTCGTTAAGTACATTACAGTTTGCCACATGCATTTTATATGTAACCGCACAGTTGCTTAAGCTAGCTTATTCATGTTATAGTTGGGCATTTTCTTTGAAAAACCGAAAGTAATGCCACCAAGTAAAGTAACGTGACAAAAGACGTACACGTACATACGAGAGTTTTAGCAATGTTTCTATCAACGCGAATCCATACTACGTGTACGATCAGGTGACTATTTTCGCCGTTTGTAATTTGAATGTACGAGTACGTTGAATTTCAGCACACATCTTTTTACATTTAAAGTACATAATGGCCTGTTTCACAATAACGACACGAAACTTTCGACCTGCAATTTATATTGAAAAGAACAATAATATATATATGAAAATTTGTTGTTGTTTTCAATAAGTCGAAAGTTTCGTGTCGTTATTGTAAAACAGGCCATAAGTTTCATAAAGCGAATCGAGTCAATTATACCTTGTGTGAATTTGCCTGGGTTTATATATTTTATAACGAAAAAAAAAAAATAAATAAATAGTAATATAAAATATAGGAATTAAGGCAAACTGGTTAAATTGGATTTACCCTTGTAGGAACATTGTTCAACCTCTCGTATGTACGTCCATATGGTGCCGTGTGTATTTGTTTTTGTAGTTTTATCTTTGTTAAACAAGCTCCAGTGGCCCATTTGAATGAAATGTGAACTATGAGGAGTTCTTATTTGCCATGCAATATCTTGAAAAAGAAAGTTTTTTCGCAATATGGGCTGTGACCTTTGAGGCATTGTCCTGTGTAAAGTAGTAATCGCTAAGTAAACAGTTTTTTGACGTGAACTCATAGGGATTGTTCTTCAACTTATGTACGTAGACACATTAGTCTAAAATATTTTCAATACATACAAGCTTTCTAGAAGGTTATAATAACGCAAAGCTAAGTGCCACAATACCTCGTTCTCTATGTTTGTTAGTTTTCATAATATTTACTCAATCAAAGTCTCTTTTTTAAAATTTTAAGCGGCCAAATGCCTACTTTTTTGGATAGAACAGTATATGTATATTCGTCTCTGATGGCCAATTAAATGTTAATGGCGGTTTAAAAGTTGGACGTAGAAGAGGAGGTGCTGCGAATGCAACATACATATGTATTTAAAACCTACAAAACATGGAAGATAGAGTATTGTTGTATAGAGCTGTATATCATCATAAAGTGCTGGAAACCTTGTATTTATTGAAAATACTTCAGACCAATGGACTATTTACATAAATTAAAGAACAATCTGCAGGACTTCACGTCAAAATACTGCTTACTTATTTATTACTACTTTCCGCAGGACAATGCCTGAAAGTCCACATCCCAAAATTCAGATATGTATTTATTAAGTTAAATAGTTTCATACATAACTAATAGACAATTTTATAGAATCCAACATAATTGGAAAAACTTTAAATCAATAAATAAATGTCTGAATCAAACAGTTTTTCATTAGTAATTAGTTGGTTACGCTTTTTTGGGCAAATGACACACAAGAAATGCCAGATGTAAACTCAGCCGTAGTCGTCAAATTTAGCCGCCGCCAAACTTATTCATGTATCAAAGCCGTTGGTTGGTACATAATAATTGTATTTTTTATGCAATTTGCTTCTAGTAGTTAAAAACTGACATCTTATTTTAAAACAAATCAAAACCGTTATTATAAAAGTTTACAGGCGGCGAAATATTAAACTTGCACCTTTTATTCCACAGTCGCCGTCATACCGTTTTTATTGACTTTGTTTTTTACTTTAATAATAGCCTGTTTTTGCCGATAGTATCGCTATCAAAAAAAAATATCGATAGTCCACTTAAAATAAAACTATCGATACTATCGATATTACCATCGATAGTTTTGCAGCTCTAACTTACTATCAAGTAGAATTATGCGTTAGTGCATTTTAACTAAAATACTGCTTTGCTTAAGTCGACTTAAGCTACTATTCCATATAACCATAGATACATATGCATATTCTGGGTCCATGTGAATAGGGTAGTGTCGCATAATATTGTATAAGAATGTATTCCAACTAGACTGATGGACAATATGGTTCCAGGGCTGGTAAATTAAAATTTTTGTTGTATTTATGCACGGCCTTATGTATAAGAAAAAAGTGACAAGAAGTTAGTATAAGTGGTAAAATTTAATATGATATTAAATAAAAAAATTAAGGTAGGATTTAAAAGAGGGTTAAAACTACATTATGCGCCAAATTTTAATGCAAAATTGTATGGAGGAACTCTTTAGCATCCAGTTCAATATCATCAAATATGCCAACTTCATGCCATTTTTTTTCTTATATGTACATAAGGCTGATAGTAACTAACTCCAATAAATTTTTTAATTTTTATTAATTATGCATATTTTATATTTTCAGAAGATATTTCTTTTCTCCAGTGCTATTTTTGATTTGTCCAATTTTTATATAAAAATCTAGCTTAAACATAAGCATACATAAGCTTTTTTGCTGCTATCACTCATTACTTTTACGTAGAATTGTGATATAATGCTCATTATGCTCTTAGCAGAGTTAAACAACACAAAGCAAAACCACATCTGTCCTATATTTCAAATTGATGGTCATACTTTGACAACACTTAACGAACGTTTTATTAATTTTTAGTAAATGGAAATAACATTAAATGTTTCGCTAAATAATATAAATAACTACAACAATTCATGGACATGTTCTTTCTCATTTCTTTTCCTCCAAATTGTTCCTTCTTTTTGAAAAAAATCGAAAGCTTCTGTGAGAATGAAATGTTTAAGTATCGAAAATTATGAAATAAGTTGTTTCATATGGTACTCGCGTTTAAGTACAATACTAAAATTATTTTAAACATATCAAATAGAAGTACAATTTTCGAGCATCACGTATTATTAACAATATTACGATCGTTGCAACTTTTCCATCCCTGCCATACTTATTTTTTGCTCTTTGTAAAAACCAGAGTTAAATTTAGTGAGATTTTACATGTATCAGTTTTAGAGTCTCATAATGTAATTTTTAGACAGAAAGAAACAGACGGGTACAGCGTTGCCAAATGTGCAGTTTTAACTGATTTTAGCAGTTTTTATAAACATTGAGCAGTTTTGCAGTTTTTTGCTTAAAAAATAAGTTTTTATATAAATTGTGCAGTTTTTAATTTTTACTTTATCTCAAGTTTGTTATTTAGTTCCGATATCTGAAGCCACAGTTTTACCCATTTTGCTTAAGATAGTAGTGAAGGTTTATTAGTACTTTTTCAGAGAGCAAGAGTGAATTCAAACGAAAGTTGTGTTTTTCTTTATGGAATTTGGTCTTATTGTTTTGCAAGTTGGGTTCATACGAACGTAGCACTCCCTTTAATAATATTAATTCGCCTGGCCTTATTAAAAGAGAAAAACAAGTTTCTTCATTGACATAATTCGATCATTTATAGAATGAGATAAAACACGACGAAAGACGAGTATATACCAAATTAAATGAAAGACCCCATAGACTTTGAAGCCAGAACTCTCTGCAAAATTTCAGTAATTCACAGAAAAAACAACATTTTATTTTGGCTAAGCAAGTGTATTAAATAAATAAATCATTGTGCACTTCAAATAAAACAATATCTTAAAAAACAAAGCAGACATTTTAGTTACCTTATTTATTGAATTTTGGATCCACTTACTTCTTTAGGTTGATTCGGAAAAAAGGAATTTCCCTGTGTAATTTAATGCGAAATATCCCATAGTGCAACTAAAACACTTTCATTTCAATTAATTTAAAACTTTATAAATTTGTAGAGCCATATTTTCTTAACTGATGCCGATGAGGCCTTCGAGATGGTAAAACGTAACAACTTGACAAACATTATCAAGTCATGTTATGTAAAAAAATATATATCAGGTATAGACGTTGGTTAAGACCCCCTCCCGACAAAATATACAAAATACTAGAAAATTTTTTAAGAGCAGTTTTTTCACATGTAAATCAGTTTTTTTATTCTAAATTTTCAGTTTTCCAAAAAAATATTATGGCAACGCTGGACGGGTACACAAAAACTTTATGTTATTCTCTCTCTCTCTCTCTCTCTCTGTCTCTCTCTCACACACACACATACAAAACCTAAATTCGAGCGTTAAAAATAGATGCAAGTAAAACGGCGTATGATCAGCCGTTTTCGTAAATTGTGTGACCAAAACGTAGAATAGAAATTAACTATTTTTTCTTTCAGAAAACAAATGTGTATGTACGTATCTATATACTCTATACTTAAGTCGATGAAGTGTATTTAAGATTCGGCACATTAACATTGAAAAAAAAAAAATATTAACTGACGGCCGTACACAACGTTTACAACTGACATTGCTGGTAAGACAAGGGCAATAATCATGCTCATGATGTGAGCATTCATAGCAATGGAAAATTTATCGGCGTCCGGCTGTAGCATGGTGGATCAATGAAATAGAGCTCGTTTTACTTGGAACATATTCACCTGTATGTCCCGTTTCCATTTTCTAAAACTTGAAAAATTTCAATACTTAAATTTGTCAACAAATTATTTTTTTTCTATAATTTTTCACACAGGACACCACATCTGAGAGAATATTGGCCATGCAAATCTGTTGCTGGCTTTTGGTCAATTGGGTATGTTAACTTCATTCCCATTTATTAAAAAATTTATTGACGTACATACATGCGACAGTTTGAACAATAGATAATATAAAACGTGGAACATTATGCGTCAGTAATTTTTTTTATTAAACGAGAAGTTGAGCAATGTTCATATACATATGTATTTTATAATGAAAAAAGGAAATATAACAACTAAATAAATAAATGAGCCTAATTAACAGGAAAAAACAAGTTGCAGACATTGACGTAAGCAAGTAAGTGTACAGTCTTTTTAACTTCGCCAGAAACGGGGAAGAAAATAAGTCACATTCGCGGAAAAATCCGAGAAAATTTCAATTCTTGAGTAAAACTATAAATGAAACTTAAAGTAAAACTTAATTTCTATCTAATAAATGAAACGTGAAAATAATATGATTGTGAATATTTGCAATTGGACCCTTTTTTTCATTTTGTATGCAATCAGCGACAAACTTGCAATTCAACGAATCATTTTTTCTTACATCAATTTATGTATTTATTTATTTTATAGCTATTGCTACACAAAACATACAGAAGTGTCACGAGACGGAAGATACGGGTATTTTTCAGTTTGTCTCGTTTTCCCTCAAATTTTGTCATCGGTTTTGTTTTGCTACGTCTTTCTAGTGCAATACATTTTTATTAGTAATACACTACAGTATCAAATACACTATGCTTTTCTCTTTCTTCCATGAATTTTAACAAAAACCTGATTGGAGCTTTTTTTTACCTGTCACTTTCTTCATTTCTGTGTATTCTGTGATTGCTATTTATGGCGCGGTACAGGAGTTAAGGCTCAGTTAGCCGACTGTAATGTAATGTAACTGTAACGTAAAAAACAGCTGATTGATATTTTTATATTAAAAGTAGGTTAGGTTACATTACATTTCTATAACCATTTTCATTACTTTTCACATAACAAAATCGAGCAGCTGTTTCTTACTGTTGCAGTTACATTACATTACAGTCGGCTAACTGAGCCTTTAGAAAATGATTTTCGTAACAAAATAATCGACACTATTACAGTTATAAATTTAATTTTGTTTTGATTTCCTTGTACTTAAGAGCAGAGTACGAAAATAAACGAAACAAATTGTTTGATTTTGTTTTTCGTTCTTTGAAGTCAGTGGCACAAAAACAAAACAAAAACATTGAGAACGAGAACAAGTGTGCTGGAATCAGTGTTGCCATATTTATTTTTCAAAAATCTTTAATTCAAGCAAAAATCTTTTTTTGTTACCAAAAATCTTTTTTGTTACCAAAAATTTTTTTGTTATTTTATTGAATGAAAATGAGTTGAAATTTATTTTGTTTCCTGTGAACTATTAAAAGTAAAGCCAAATAACATGAAATATTTACTGTGTAGAATATGTGTGCGATCATTATGAAGCAAATCAGAAAACTTGTAAGTAGTTTAGTCAAAAAATTCCTCAATAATATATTAAAAGTACCACAAGTAAAAGTTTTAAAAATCTTATTTTAAGATAAGAAATCTTTTTTGCCGTTTAGCATGTCTAAAAACTTCAAAAATAAGATAAATCTTCACATATGGTAACACTGGCTGGAATAACATGACAGTTTGTTGGTGAGAGAGGCAGAGGGAGTGGTTGGTATAATTTTTCAATACAGCAGCACGAAACCAATCCACACACAACTTAAACAACAGCAAATACTAAAAGAATGCAAAAAACACTAATAAACACAAAGCTGTGTGCACGTTATGTGTACATTTTTATGCCAGATGAATTCAGCGTTACCGTTGGTGCTACTATTTATTAGCTACTTTTAGCAATTTGCCACTTTTTCGACTGCTTGGATACCCAGCAAAAAATTTCAAAAGAGATAATCGAGTTTGGAATTAAGCATTTTTGGTGGAAGCACTTCCCTACTGGATTACCAACTTAATGATTTTAACAAGTCGTGAGACTAAAATAATCGATTCTTGAGAAGTACTTACATTTTTTTTTATTTGTCAACATTTCACGTAATCTATTTCGTCTAAAAAAATCATTCTCTTCATTTAGCAAGTTACACGTCATTTTTTTAAATTTTAGGTAATCTGATTTGTAAGCGAGTAATGAAAATTGGCAATCAGAAAAGTAAGTCATTATATGGCAAGTAGTTCTAATGGTAATGTGTAATTTTTTGCTGGGTACTATTGTGCTACCTTTACAAAATGCACCCAAATTTTACACTTTTTCTAATTTTTGCCACTTTTTGATACTTCTTACTGAACGAAGATATGCTTTTTGGACTTTCGGTTTTATTAGTATTTATATTCAAAAATTGTTTTAGTTAAATTATGTAGTGAAGTCTTGTGAAGAATTATTAGAAGCTATAAAAGACTGATTTTATTAAAGTATTTATTTAGATCCGGTATCTATTAAATTGTTTCCGTTCTTAGTAATATAATAAGCGAACTTGAGTTAAAGTTACGCGTATTAGTAAAGCTGCGGTCACACTTGTCAAACATTTGCCCAAAAAAGCGTAACCACTATATGCCAATGAAAAGTCTTTTAATTCAGACAAAAATTCGCAAAGTTAAGGAGTATCCAATATTGTTGGATTCTATGACATTGTCTATTAGTTGTGTTCGAAACTGTTTTATATGATGAACAAGTGTCTAGATCAAAACTTTTATCTTTAGTGTTTGTTGGTTACGCGTTTAAGCAAATAAAGAATGCTGTGATGTGATTTTCAAAATATATCAACTTAAAATTTTGGTACGAAATTGGTACAGCAATTTAACAAATTGCTCGGATGAAAATTTATATTCAAAGTTGTTTACATTTGCTACATATGTTTATGTACATACATTTAGTTAGCTGTATGATATTACTCCTGCTTAACGGTTCTTTTTCTAAATTGGGATCGTTAGAAAATAAATTAGCTAACGACCTGAAAGTTGAAACTTTTCATTCCATGATAGGTATCTGCTATAAGTTTGTAGCAAAGTGATTTAGAAGATTGGACACAGAGGATACCAGAGTTGAAGAAAGTGACTTCTGAAAAAAGCTAGAATCATCTATGACGCAGGTTCTGCGTCTGAAAGGGACAACTGTAGTATATTTGTTATAAAGATGTTAAAAACATAATCAAAACAAACAAGAGAAAATGTGTATTTTGTGAAATGAAAACGTGTACATACATATATACACATTTACAAAATTAAATGAAAGAGTTTGTTGCATTGAATTAAAAAAATAGAGTGTGAAAAAGATTATTGGTATTAAAAAGTAATTAAAATTTATTTCCAAATGATTCCTGATTTGACTTTAAGCATTTTCATTGTACAATTTTAATTTTTACCATTTATTTACAAACATCGCACAGCGAATGAGGTTATAAAGTATACAAGGAAAATAAGATAAAAACTGCCACCACTAAAGGAGGTTTAAGAAAGACGCAGTGCAGTGACTGAGTGAACGAGACCTCAGAAAACACTGTCTCGTGTCATATCTGGAGACTGGATTCAAAATAATGAAGTTATTCAAAAGTGCAGATATACAGTTTAAAAAATTGGCTTATACTAATAACTATTAGAAGGTACAAAAAATGTACAGAATTGTAATATGCCAGTGTCTTCAGAATTCAATACTCAGAAGTAAATAAGCTGAGTTAATTTTTTTATAAATAAGTGACAATGCCAAAAAAGCATTAAAAATATATACATACATATGTATGTATCTTCAGAAAATTCAAGTAAGTTATCAAAAAATTAATAATGATCCAGCAGACGTGTTTAAGATCGTACACGATAATTTTTTTTTCAGATATGATGTTTAAGAATCTATATAGTAAAAAAAATTAAACAAAATCTAAAAAAATATTCCTATTGTCGGAGTTAGTTTTGTAAATTAGTGCCATTTCAAATCGATTGGTTTGCAGTACAGGGCCGTATATTAACTGTTTTTATATTTTTTAGCTTTGTTTTATCATAAAAAATAGAAATCTTTACTCTTTATATATGCAAAACCTAATTTTTATTCTTGATGTTTTCAAAAATAAGCAGATCTGTTTCAATTTTTCTTGTTTTTAAGGTTGCCCCTATTTTTTTCTTAAAATCCCCTTTTTGATGACACCTGTTTTAAAAAATCCCCTTTTTGTAGCGCTTTCACGGGGTTTTGGTTCGAAATGTAAGAATTTTGTGAAAATATCTTATCTTTAACTTTTTTTAGCTTGTTTTTTTTTTAAAGTCCTGCTTCTTTGACATCGGCAGTATGCGACAGCCAAATTATTATTAAACCGGCCACAAACAATACATTACTTAATCGTGCTAGAAAAGATAATAATGGGAAATAAATGGAAACGATTTGGTATATTTGCGGCGAATTTGACATCATCATTTAATATAATTTTATTGCACTGTTATTTAACACATCAAGGGCCATTATTACAACTTAAAGTTAGTTAAAAGTAGGATTTTATCGGACGTATAAAAAGCTTTTCATTAGCGAAAATTGGATTTAACTTCCCATGTAGGATAAACTTGCCTGTAATTATCGCTCACTTAGGTTAGATTAAAATTTTGCAAATAATAAAGTTTTTATACGTCCAATAAAGTCCTACTTTTAACTAACTTTAAGTTGTAATAATGGCCCTAAGTTTGTTTTATATAGCTAAGTAGCAATTGCTATAACCGGGTGTCCTAAGACACCTCTCATCTTTTTTTATCATTAAATGTTACAAATACAATTACAAATTTCATATTAAGTTATTTTGACATTCAGCAGTTGCAAGAGCCTTTGGTGGGATTCGAACGCACGGTCCTCGCACTTATAGCCTAGCACACTACCCACTAGCCTGCCGAGGCATCCATTTAAATTTATGTGCTACTAAGCTGCTTTTTTCACTGAAAAGTATGACTTGCTTTGAACTTTATTAAATGAATGAAAATATAATCTGGAAAAAGTGGGTAAACGTGACACACCGTCTCAAGTGATATTTGTATTTTGTCGGTTGGACTCTTTCATCAACGATACTATCCGCTTTTTCCGATATTGACTCTATCATCAACGATACTACAACGTTCAATTTAATGAAAATGTTATTGGGAATTGTCAGTTCTACAGTGTCGTACTTCTAGTCATGTTTAAACTTAGCGTCCATTTATTCGAAAATGTTCTCAAATAATCTGCTTAAGGTGTCACCAATAAAATTGTAAAATTGTGTTTGCGATCACACGGAGAAACTATTATTATTATTTTAACGTATATCTCTATCGATAGCCTCAGGTCTGAATTTTCGAACGGGGGAACAACTGAAATATCAATTAAATGAATATGTCTAAAGCTGCGGTCACACTTGTCAAACATTTGCCTAAAAAAGCGTAACCACCAAACACTAATGAAAAAAGTTTTGATCCAGACACTTGTTTATCATATTAAACAGTTTTAAACACAACTAATGCACAATGTCATAGAATCCAACAATATTGGCTACTCTTTAACTTGGCAAACTTTTGTCTGAATTTTAATATTTTTCATTAGCATTTAGTGGTTACGCTTTTTTGGGCAAATGTTAGACAAGTGTGACCGTAGCTTAACCCTTTCGATTCCTCTTGACCCTCTCGCCAATAAAGTAATACTTTCTGCGAGAAAAACTCCATCATATGAACTGGGGCTTTTTGTTTGTTTTTAATATATTTAAATAAATGCACGATCAAAATTTGCATGTGCAGATTTTAAATACTATAAAAAATAATACGCTGAGTAAGAACTTTAGCCCAATCAAACTTTAAATAAAAATAACAATAAGAGTGATCATGAAAACATTTAAAAGTCCGCCAACTATAGCATTGTTTCACTCTCGAAGAAACTGTCAAAAGTTATATGCAAATTTATCTAAACAAGCCTAACTTTAGCTTTAGCTGTTCATTTTATCAACAACAATTTCTTCGAATAATCTGAACATTTAGTTTTTTTTTTTGCTTTCTTTAAAAATTTTTACACTAAAGTTACAATTTCTTATATATACATACATATATGCATGCATACATACATATCGAGAGCCTATATTCAAAATACGTCAACTCAAAAAAGCTAACTTACCAGTAGAGCGAAAAAACTAGTTAATTCGCTCATTATTATAAAAATAAATGATATGCCTCCCATAATATGGTTTAAATATTCTTACTAATTTATAGATCTGCAAAAAATATTTTATTTTGCACTGATTTGCGTATTTTTATGAGATAGCATATTTTAGTCGATCAAAAAACAAATATTTTTATAGAGTTAGCATATTTTGTCGGAAAAAAATATGATATTTTTGAATATATGTATTTATTTTTTAATCAATTTGTGAAATCTTTTACTCAATACTAGATATATGAATTGAAAAGCTATAAGAAAAAACTAAAAATACCATAAAAAAACTTTAGTCTGACTGAAAGCCTCTTCCATTTCGAGGTGGTCAGCTTTAGCACTCTCTAACTCACGCTCTAGTGCTGTGGTCGGCAAATTAAAGGCGGTGTCAGATACAACTTCAAAGATTGCGTGACGTTTCTAACTTTGGGGAAAAAGCATGACGCAAAATGTGTATGACACAATGAAAACTTGGACAACACTCACTGTTTGTTTCACTATTCGGTTTTATGTATAAAACACAGGACAATTCGATTACAATGATGCCACGAACTCGTTTTTTATGTAAATTTACCGACATTTTAATAAAAATTCCATATTTACATGCGAGTTTGGTCAAAAAAATTAAAAATAGTATACCAACTGATTGTCAAAGCATGCAAAAAGTTGAGAGATGCCTAACTTTTCGCTTCGCTTTGCGTTAAAAGTTCTTTATGTAACATGTTTCATATAAGCATGTACATTTCATCTTAGATGTCAAAGTGAATCTTCAACGCAACGCGAAGCAAAAGTTTTATCTGACATGGGCTTAAAGCTTAAATTAGACGTGACATAGCCATTACGCCATAACCATAACCAAACCAAAATTCAATTGGTTTCTATGGTGAGAGTTATGGCGTTATGGCGAATACAGTGTTGCCCATTAGTTTGGTTCGAACGGCTGCTCTCTATGGCTATGGTTATGTTACGTCTGATTGAACCTTAAGGGCGCCGCGCCTTTTCTTATACTCTTCTATTACGTATGTGTACACACGCATTACTAAGAATAACTTGTGTGTATCGAATACTCTTAAGAATCAGCGTTGCCAGAGAACAATTTTTTCCCAACAATGAGAAAATATGTGTGATGGCAATTTACTAAATTTTTTATTTTCAGAAAATTATTATGACAAACCATAAAATTTGGTTTGTCGACGTACGCTGTCATGCATAAAAAAAACGTGACATGCAAAGGCATTTTTAAGCATATATTTAAATTATTTTAAGAAAATTTTCTACAAAACTATCTCTTTACTCATCTTTACATTGGCGTAGCAACAAGAGAAGATGTATTTCGTCATAAACAAAACTTGAGTGTTTCTTCTGACCATAATAAAATCAAGTTTGCTTTTGGAGATTTAAAATTTCAAGTAAGGGAAATAAGACGAAAATTTAACTGGCAACACCGACTCGTGGTAATAGTAGAACACACACAATTGTAAAATATAATGGTATGGCTTGCCGACCACGGCTCCAAATTATAAATTTCGAAAGCTTATGTCATTGACTATAATAGGTCCATACATAATGTTTCTATCTACAGTTTAAAAGTTATACATACATTAACAATTTTTTTTTATCGGAACCCCTCTGTACTAATACATTAAAAGTGACCATATCTCAAATTATTAATTTTTTTAAAAACATTGGAAATTTATGTACATGGGAGTTAGCATTTATTTTCACACAAAAAATTATACTTTGATAGCAGAATGAAAAAAAAATTATATAAAACAGGGAAAAATCAATCTTTTGATTCGAAATTTTTACTACAGAGGAATATTGCATAGAGAACCTATTTGCCATCGGCAACTCATTTTGAGCAAATTTGAGTTAACGTATTTTGAATATAGGCTTCCGATATATAAATATATGTATGTATATACAGTTTAGGAATAAACTCTACATACACGCATAATTTTTGGGGGTTTGTGGAAACTTTGGAAGAAACTCAAAAAATTAATTATGCCAATATTTATTGTGTTAATAAATATTTTTATACATAAAATAAAAAATAGAAAAAATAATTATAATAACAACAACAGTGGCAAAAATATTTAACATACACAAAGGAAAAAAGTCTACATACAGGCATAAAATACATGAAAAAATACATGCAAAATGTTTGAGATTGTCAACTTGTTTGAAAATTCTATGATTTCCGGCACAAAGCCGTCAACAGATGGCATTCAAATATGGTGTAATATGTTCTTAAAAAAACAACAATTGATATTAATCTCGAAAGAATCTAAAACATTTACCACAACTGACGCTATTGAATTTAAGTTTAAGTCATGTGTAATAACCCTGCAGGAAATCGAACTGATACAAGACTAGCCACGTAACCGGTCCCCAAGTGATAAGGACCAGTCCGAGTTCTAACACTTCCTATGAAACGGACCAGTGACTTTTACATGGGGATGGCCTAGGATGGGGTTAATTGATATCTTGTGTGCACCTTGTGAGTTGTCACTGAACTATCCCATTGGGACATATTCGGTGTAGAATATAATAAATTATATAAAAATATCATTCCGACATTTAACTGTAACAATGAACATTTGCAAACCTTTTTTTTATTTCTACAAATGCAATGAAATTTTATTTTGAATCTGACAATTTTTTGAGATTCGAACCGACCATCTCGCGCATGACAGACAGGCTTGCACACTACCCACTCAACCACAGGGCCACTCATATTTCAAAAGTATAAATACCAATAAAACTTTGGTTAATATCTAAGTATAGTTACGGGACTGGTTCCTGAGTCACATTGGAGGGAGCAATTAACATTATATTTACACTATTTGATAGGTACATGTATTCAATCCCATCGAACATGTTCAGCGCCGTTTACTACAATACTAGACCGAGTCCCAATTAAATTGGCTCAATCAAGATCAAGACGAAACATCAGAGCTATTGTCAACTGTTCTTAACACCGTATGGGTAGCGCTTAGGTAGCCCCAAAAGTAAAAAATTTCCCGAAAATTTTTCAATTTCATTTGTTTGGAATTTTTCACTTGATTATGATTATATTGTGAACACAAGGGATTGTTGTTTTGATGACAAGAAATTAAAAAATATTAAAATTCGGTCTCTGGAAATAAATAGGAATTTCTTTGCTTTCATGTGTGGTAAAATGTTACTATTTATTAATGTATTCTCATTTACTTATTATATACTTACTGCCTTATTCATGAAAAATAATTTTGTTTTGTTAGAGGTTTATAACACAAATTTTTTATGATAAACTGTTTTAGAAAACAAATGTCTTATAAATCAAAAATATTTTTTATGAATAATGCATTTACAAGGATGTGTGTACATATTAAAAGAAATTAAGAATATATAACTACATATCGATGGTTTATTAACACAACATCGTAACTTAAAAACTTCTACTTTTCAGGAGAGACAAAAAATTCTTTATAACAAGTATTTAATTTCTTTTAATACAATTTTTTTATAATCTAATTAATTGGATGATTTTTGTTAAATTTGCAATACAAAAAAAAGTTGTGTTAAAAATAATCTACAATTATTTATTCGCATTTTTTGAGATACGTGTTTTCTGCACTGTAAAATTTATATATGTAAAAGTTAACATACGATATTGTCTTATTTAACATTTTATCTTTTATGTTTATTCTATTAGTGTTTATATGATATTTTATTTAATTTTTTTTTTATTATAACAAAACGGTCCTTTTTCATAACTTTTTGATGTGTAAACATCTATACGCTAGGGGTAAAAATCTTTTGACTTTGATTTCTTTGCTGAGATTTCTTTGCTTTTTGCTTTTGCTTTGCATTGTTAAATCGGTGTGAGCTATGTATGAGTGTATTAGTGTTTGAAAGAAGCAATACCAAGCAGAGAAACAAGTCGACCGGCCCAAAGCCGACGGTGCGCCGCCGCCGGTTATTTTTCTGTATATTTCCGTACACCAAAGGTGAAAATGAACCATAAGAGCTACGGACTTGAAATATGTAGACATTTGGCCACTACAACAACAAATACATGAGAGCCCAGCTAAAAAAAATTATATATGATCCATATATTTCTAATATATGAATGTATATAACTATATATGAATATATATGAATTCATGTATGGAAATGTATGGGATTCTACATGGCAAAACTATTATAAAGGGTGTTTTTTATTGAGGTATAGAACTTTAAGTTGGCATCACTTTTTTAACTGGCGGCCATTTTGTCAGCTGTCAAGTGATTAATATTTAGTTTGGTTTGCCATTTCATCATGAACAGGTTGACAAAAGAACAACGCTTGCAAATCGTGCAAATTTATTTCGAAAATAATGGTTCAGTTCGCGAAGTTTACCGCAAGCTCCGTCCATTTTATGGTCGACCTAATCGTCCATCAGAGCAATTAATTCGGTTAACCATGGATCGTTTTCGCACTACGTTTACTCTATGTGATAATACACATCCGCAGAGACGTCGAACAGTGCGCACCGAAGAAACAATTGCCGCTGCAGAGGAAAGTGTTGAAGAGGACCCGAATGAATCGATTCGCCACCGTGCACAGCAATTGGAGCCGACTAACCGACTATTTTGTTCCCGAATTGGATGGCATGAATGTGGATGAGTTGTGGTTCCAACAAGACGGCGCTACATGCCACACAGCGCACGTCACAATCGATTTATTGAAGGAAACATTCGATGAGCGCATAATTTCGCGGAATGGACCTGTCAATTGGCCACCAAGATCGTGTGATTTGACACCATTGGATTATTTTCTTTGGGGATATGTGAAGTCGCTCGTCTACGCCAACAAACCAGAAACGTTAGGGGACTTGGAAGCCAACATTCGTGGCGTTATTGCCAACATACGGCCCCATATGCTCGAAAAAGTGGTTGAAAATTGGACCTGTAGAATTGGCTTTATTAGAGCCAGCCGCGGCGGCCACATGCCCGAAATCATATTTAAACATTAATGGCATAAAATTATCCTTCCAATAAAGCCAAATTGATGGACATTAAAACTATTTTCTTGTGTTTTATTTCAATTCGAAGTTCTATACCTCTGAAAAAAACACCCTATATATGAACTAATATATGGACTAATATATGAAATGTATTATAATGTATGAGCTCATATATGGAAATTTCATAATGAAGCTCTTCATATGTGGACCCATATGTATATAAATAAATAAGATTTAATATATGGAGTCATATAAGAATGTATGCATAAATGATATCTCACATACATAAGATCGTTTTGCAATCACTGGTGAATTGGAAATCCATTAGAAAATATATACGGTATGCAAAGTTTATATGCGTACCCTCAACGTTTAAAAAAGAAATACTTTTGTTACAAAAAAAACCATTCTTGTATAATTATATACATTGTGGATCAAATAATCAAAAGGATAATCCAGTCATTAATTTTATCGAAAACAACAGAATTATCTAGATAAGAAACAAAATTCATATTATTGCAAAAATTATATTGAAAACTTTTGTTAGACGGATTATTTTTTCTTTTATAATTAATTGCATTAGTTTTTAATCTGATTTCTTAAATTAAATTTTATGTACGAATATGATTTTTGTGTTTTTTAAATAATTGATTCACCTTTTGACTTAAAATGATGAATGAAATGACTTTTAGTTCGTTTTTCATTATTTGTCCAAACAAATGTTTCATTAAATACAACCTCCCTGTTCAAAATCTAAAAAAAGTAGTTTTAGTAATTTAATTTATTGTACAGTTGTGAATCAATAGAGTATGAATATGAACTTTGCATTCTATATAGGGAATACACATTCATGTATGAAAATGTATGAATATATATTATCATATATGTCCATATACCCTCATTTTTCGGATCCGAACCATATATGGGATATCATATATGCTCCATACATATTTTTTTAGCTGGGAGTTAAAAACTAAAGGGTGTTCCAGAACGAGCAACGAAAAATGTTAAAATCCCATGTAATATACATACAATTGTAAATTTAAAATATTTAATGGCCTATTTCCCACCTGCGAAAGAAAACGTTCGACTTACAATTTATATTGAAAACAACAATAAAATATGAAAATTTGTTTTTGTTTTCAATATAAATTGTAAGTCGAACGTTTTCTTTCGCAGGTTGGAAATAGGCCATAAATCAATGGGTGTTCCATCAGTTAATGCTATTTTGACTTTGTAATTTTGACAACTTGCTGTATCTTGGAAACCGTAGGAGCAAAACTCTTGAAATTTTCAAAAACGGTAAAACTAAAAAATCAAAAAAATATAAAATCGCCAAATATAAAAAAATCGCCAAAACGAAAAAAGCATCAAATTAAAAAAAATCTCTAGGACTAAAATAAATCGCGAAAAACCGCAAAAATCGCCAAAATGAAAAAAATCCTTAAACAAAAAAATCGCCAATATGAAAAAATCGCCAAAATGAAAAAATCGCCTAAATAAAAAAACCCCAAAAACAGAAAAAATCGCCAAAATGAAAAAACCCAAAAAAACAGAAAAAAATCGCCAAAATGAAAAAAAAAAATTGCGAAAATGAAAAAAAAAACCCAAAAAGAGAAAAAAAACGCCAAATCGAGAAAAAAGCGACATAACTGAAAAAAAAATCGTTTAAACTGAAAAAACTTAAAAAATGAAGAAAGCTAAATCAAAAAAAAATGATCAAAACCGAATGTGCGCGAGTCAAAGTCGCACTTTACTTAATTTATTTTAATTGCAATGCGTACACAACAACAAGAACAGCAACAACTAAACGATGAACAACAGGAACTAAAAATTAAAAAGTAAAAGTAAAGGCATTTACCATAGATGAGCACTGCAGTACCACTAAAGTTTCAGTAAAAACAAAAAAATGTTTACTGATTACTAAAATTTTTTTCTACAATATTTATAAATTGCCTAAATGATTTTTTATATGATGAGGTGTATTGAATTTTCAGTAATCAGTAATGCCCGTATTCATAATGAAATTCTACCAAGTGGCTAAATGTTTTTCATACAAAAGTTTCAAAATTTGAATGAAAAAACTTTGCCACTTGCTACGGCCCTACGATTTTACTAGTAATGCAAATTAAATTTAATTAGCAGTAAAAATTTACTGAATTTTTTTAGTAATCAGTAAATTTACTGCTTACTGTAATTTTGAATGCAGTACATATACATATACTGCAGTGTGCCCATTTACTAACCAAATAAGTTTAATAAAACAAACAAAAACCAACAAATTCCTATGTATTTACAATATTGAAAGTTTTGATACTTTTAATTAATTAATTAAAAAAAGATACTAAAAGCATAAGTACTTCCAATTTAAAAAAAATTTCATTACTAGATGTTTACACATCTCCTCTGTGATCGGACTCACATTGCTTTTTTTATAATAGAATAATCCCTTAATTTTTAATATTATAACTATTGTTGTTATCGCCTAATCTGTAAAAAGAGGACTGCAAATCGAAAAAAGCCGGACATTCGCGCAAAAAAGTAGGATTTAATAATAAAACAAATAATAAAGGTAGAGATACCTAGTTTAAATAAACTTTCATTGTTGGGTTAAAATGTCTTATTTGTTCATAAAATAAAAACTCTGATTTTTCGCTTAAGGCTATGTACTATATTGTGTTGCGACGTTTTACGCAACTCCATCGATACTTTAAAGACATCTCAATATTTCTACTTTATAAAATAACATATCACAACACTAATCAACAGTGTTATTTATAAGATAAACTGGACATCCAATAAAAATTATTTCCCTTTTGTTAAGCAATGAAAAGTGAGAAAAGGTCTTAAAAAGTAGGATTTTGCTGGACGTAAATTTTTTTCGAGGACAGAGATTCCGGGAAAAAGAGGCCGGATAACAACCCTAGTATAGATACATATGTATGTATGTAAGTATATGCATTTGAGTTTTACATTACTCTTTACCACCAAGTAACTAAAAAAATTTTAAAACCGTTGAAGATTAATAAAGTACATCTTTGAATTCAAGAAAATTTACTTTCATCCATATTTCAAAAAGAACCCATAGCTTTTTAGTAATAAATTTTTGATATATGAAATACCGAAGTATATTTATTTGACAAAATCGTGGACCGAAGTGCATATAGACAATTGCTTAACCACAAAAACAAGCAAAATTTTCAAATTTTTGATATATGGAGTTTGATATTTATAATGAAAGAAGTTCATCAGATCATTGATCAGATCATTGGTGCTTGTTTAGCCTGGTTAGTAATAATGTTCTTGTTCGTGGAAATATTTTCTTAAATATTTGTATGAAATATATTTTGAAACTTTTATTAACAAAGGGTTAAATTTAGTTTTTGAAATGTCAATCTAATAAAAAATCAAAATATTAACATCATCTAATTTCTTAAAATAAAACGCCATGCATATGATTTCTATTGGATACTAAAATAATAGGTACTCTTCCATATTTATCGGAAAAAGTAGGTTTTTTGTTAATTTTTTACAATAAATTATTATTGTCATGTGCCTGCTGTTATGTATGTATATAATAACTTTCATTATAAATTAATACAAAAAAGCTTTTATTTGAAATCCAGAATAGCTTTTTGTTTATTATTGTCACAAATGTTTTTACTATTACAAAAATTTTGTTACAACTACTTCAAAAATAGCACTGTAAACCTAAAGTATTGTCATATTTTACTTCTACATACGAGGTTATGCACAACATGTTTTCAGCAGCTGAGATACGCGTTTGCATGTTGTTGAATAAAAAGTTAACTAACAAATGATTACGCCTAACACTTTGCTAAATTGTGAAACGGCATTCACTTATTACTTTTCCGGTTAAAACACAAAATCGTAAAAAATCGAATTACGAGGTTGAGTTATTAAACCATCGATATACTATATATTTATATCTGTGTGGCAAAAAGAAATAAGTGCTGAAGTCAAGATAAGCTAATTTTGAGTTAATGGCATCATAATGTTTTAATTTATTTTATATTTTGACATATTTCAAATTCAGTGTGTTAGTTATAGTGTGTAGAAAGATGTTTTCATAAATTTGGTATGATCTGTTTGAGAAACTCTTTTACCTCGAGCACATTAGTAAAACCACTCGAAATTGCATTATGCGAATTTATAGCGGAGCAAACTGCTATACCGCATAGCTTATCATTCATAAAAACAGGATCCCCAAGATTGTAAGAGGTGTTAAATGGCAGTATCGCTTTAAGTCTGTCTTGAACATTTGAAATAGGTTGAAAGCATACAGTTCTGAATGCATACGAGTACATTTGAGGTATTCCTACTCCTCTTTCATAAGGTTTTCCAACATCTATACCATACGCGATCTGCTCACACAATTTTGCTGGTTCAAAGTACACATCGCTTTTAAAAGGAGTTCGTAGTTTTAGCACAGCGACATCATACGTATGTTGTGTTTTGTTGAATTTAGGATGTTTGATCTCTCTATCAACCTCGATTGTTTGGCCAGAAGACAGTGCAGAGACCACAAGTTTATTAACTGTATTATCTTTTAAACAACTGGCTGTAATAACAACATCAGTTTGTGACAGCAAAGTACCAGTGCATAGAATGTAATATTGGAGAGTTTTATTTATGTAGATAAAATTCCTTCATCACAAATACTAGGGATGGATTGTTTTCAGTGGCGATACCTTCCTTCGCATACCAAAATCCATTTACTTGAGGCAGTACTACAAAGCAGATTTACAAACAACTTTAAAAATTCGAGTGACTTATACATTTTTATTTTACTTTTTTTTTTACTTTTCTTCGTTACGGATAATTAATTGTTTTAAAAATTGCGGGTGCTTATATACCAAAAAAAAAAGACAGAAAAGAAAATAGGTGTTGGTTAAACTGCGCAGTTTCTATTATAGATCACAAAGTTAGGGATTGCGATCGGTATTAAATCCCTTGATATGGGGAATTTTAACAATTTTGGGAATCCAATTTTGGTTTGGGACTTTAATGTTGAGATATTAAAAGTAAAATAAAATATAAAATATTGAGGGTTCTCATTAAAATTGCTATTTGTGCAAATATGCGGGACGTACTATGTGACGCCTCTTTTTCAACTTTTGCACGAATAGTTTAGTCAATTTGAAAGAAGCAATTTCTAAATTTAAATGCATATATATATATATATATATATATATATATATATATATATATATATATATATATATATATATATATTAAGGCTGTTCACGACATAGTGGGAAAAAATTTTTTTTATCGGATCTAAACGCATAGTAGCTTATTATGTGCCACTTGGAGTGCAAATAAGACCTGCAAAAAATATATTCAATCGAACAACGTTTAGAGGTTGCTCAACGCTCCCAAAGATTTGCTATAGAATAGCTTTTGTATACCTATTTCTTTAGAAAATTTACTATTTTGTACCGGTGTCGATTTGTGAATTGGAAATTGATCATGATTGTAATATTTGCTTAAGACCCACTGTAAACAAGTTCTCAACACACTTACATACTTGTTGTTTTTTCCTACGTATTTTTTTAATCAATGTCTTCAAACAATAACAATTCGTTTTAAAACCGTTACTTTGCTTCGCTGCATAAGCAAACGTCGCCTCGGCAGTTCGCTGCTTGGTAACAGCAAGTAAAGTGCGTAACTATTACTCAGTTTCTTTTCTTTACACAAAAAAAAGTCAACAAAGCTGCAAGTGTTTCTCCTTCTCATTTGCCCAGTAGTCAGTTTGAAGTTGACGCTTGAGAAACAAGCATACTAGACTATTCTGACAAAATATTCATAGCTTTGTCAATTGTGTGTAGCGTACGGTTTTTGAATAGTGTTTTAACAATTTTTACGTTTTGCTATAATATTAATTGCGCTTTATAATGGCTTCAAGTACAACTGCTGCTACTAAGACGAGACTCAAAACAAATATCTGGTTAATTGGACAGCCAGTACATAATCTTCCCTTGAATGTACTTCCAACCGCATCTGATGTCTTAAAAACTTTTTTCCATCACCACAAAACCCTTAAAAAAACTGTTCCACAAAGTCTGAAGTCCACTACAGGAGAATTAATGGAAATTTGGTGAGGAAGCGAATATGGAATATGATAAAATTGACGCAAGCTATGAAATTGAAATACCAACGTATTATCGGAAACAACTTAACAAAATTTTTGTGTCATCTGGAGATAGCCCTCCACACAAATCACGTATTCTCCAGAACATGCTTGCTTCTCCTGATGTGACATCGACATTGGATCGTATAAATCTTTCTGATACTAAGTTCACCATCTTGGCTGCAGCAATTGCAAAAGCTGATGGGCAAGATCTGGATGATGGTTTCTTATCTCGTTCAACTGTACAAAGAAAGCGAGCAGCTCATCGATCTTATATTGACATGTCTGTGAGAGAAGGTTTCCTTACTATTGAAAAGCCACCACTATTGGTTCATTGGGATGGTAAAGTGATGAAAGACAGTACAAACAAACAGGACCCAAAATCAAATGTTGATCGGCTACCTGTAGTTGTCACGGGCCATCATCTAGAAAAAGTACTTGGCGTTTCCAAAATATCTTCAGGAACGGGAGACGCACAAGCAAAAGCAACATTCCAGCTTCTTGTCCTATGGGAAGTTGTGGATGATATTATTGGAATGAGCTTCGATACAACTGCTGCAAATACAGGAGCTACAAATGGAGCGTGTGTTCTTCTTGAGAAACAGATGGGCAGGAACTTATTATATTTTGCTTGTAGACATCACATTCACGAGCTGATTGTTGCAAATGTGTTTTCAGTGTTGTTTGGTCCATCCAAAGGTCGTAATATATCACTTTTTCAACGATTTCAGCAAGGTTGGGCAAAAATCAATCATCAGAACTTCAAGCTCTTGGACGATAAACGCCTAAACACGCCATACCTACAAGATCTGAAAAAGGAAGTAACTTCTTTCCTCAAGGGTATTCTATTATCAAAAGAAGAATACATGCCTCGAGATGACTACAAAGAGATGGTGGAACTTTGTTTATTACTTTTAGGGGAGTTACCCACAGCAGATCAGTATCGTTTCAAGATTCCTGGCGCATACCACATGGCAAGATGGATGGCAAAAGTGATATACTGTTTGAAGATTTTTCTTTTTCGAGCAGAATTTAAGCTAACGGTAAAAGAGGAGAAGAATCTCACCGAATTTTGTTTGTTCGCGTGCCTCATTTACGTTAAAGCGTGGATTTCTTGTCCTAAAGCAAGTGATGCTCCAGTAAATGATTTGCGTCTATTCAAACAAATAAAACAGTATTCAACTGTGAATGCGATTGTCTCAGAAGCAGCAATGAAGAAGCTAAAATCTCACTTGTGGTATCTTGGGCCCGAGCTGATTCCTCTTTCCTTGTTTTCCGATAAACTTCCAGTTCAGGAGAAACGAATGCTGGCAAACGAGTTAAATAATATTAAAAGTTTCCCGAAAGACTGGACAGAAACAGGAATCAAGCTGAATAGCTGCGATCGGTTAGAGAGCAAAAGCTTCCACAATCTGGTAAATTATACATCTGTCTGTGCTCTGAATGCCTTAAATATTGATCTGGAATTTCTCAACATTGATCCCGATTCGTGGAATGAATCACCAAAATTCCAAGAAGCCAAGCACATTGTTGATTCTTTGAGAGTGGTTAACGATGCAGCAGAACGCTCTGTTGCTCTAATGTCTGCCTTCAACGAATCTATTACGAAGAATGAGACAGAAATGCAGAAATTAATTCAGGTAGTAGAGGATCACAGAAAGAGAGTTCCCGATGCTCGAAAAGTTACACTTAAAGCGTATAATCCGCGATAACAAGATCATAATGCATTTTAGATTGTGTTAAGTGGTTTTTATGTAATGCTGATTAGCACATTTTGCTTAGATTATATGTATTAAAGTTCAATAAAAAGAAGTCCTTTGAGCAACCCCTAAATATTTTTCGATTTGTTTGAGTTTTTGCACAAAGCAATATTTATAAAAAAGGAACAAAATAAGCTACTATGCATAATCAAATTCAAAAAAATTTTTTTTTGAACAGCCCTAATATATATATATATATATATATGTATGTATATATATATATATATATATATATATATATATATATATATATATATATATATGTGTGTGTGTGTATATGTATATGCATATGTGCCCTTAATTATGAAAATGGTCTAAATCATATGCATTTTTGCTTCGAAATATTAAACTAATCTTGAAAAAAATTCAATAAATTTATAATAAATGTTATATAAACTTATATCAATCAAGACTAGTACTACTCTAAATTAAATTAAAGTATTGCATAATATAAAAATATTTTTTGATTTGTTCAAATGTAATCTACTAAATAAGTCGACCAAAGAAATATATGTATAACTTAGACCACTTTCATATATATAAGGGCGTATATATGTGTATGCATGTATGTATGCATAAAAAAGCCTAAGTTAAGTCCAAAAATTCCTAAATAAAGCCAAAAAAAAAAAACTAAATTGTTCAGATTACGCGAAGAAGTCGTTGTTCATAATTTACTGATTTCATGAGGGCCCTTATTTATTTTTATTTTTTTTTTAATCTAATTTTTGATTAGGCCAAAGTTAGATTTCATAATATTTATTTTTGTTACTTTTATTTTTGTTATTTTTATTTTGTAGAAAAAAGTTTTTATTGCTGAAAGTCTAAAGGCAGAATTAAAGCCCAACTATAATATGAATAAGCTAGCTTAAGCTAATGTCAGAATTGAACGACAAGCCTGCCAGATGCGTAAACAATTCAAACGTGGCTTTTAGGTGGCCAATATGTACTTATTAGAGAGCTGCGTAAACTGTCTTGAAATGTAAAAACGTCATGATTTTTAAATGTATTCACGTCGCATGTATTATACTAAACCAATAATAAATGCTGTCGTACTGTAAGCGAAGCACGATGGATGTATTGGTGTACGTGTATATCAGTGTTAACAAGCGAAAACGCCAAGACAGCAAAACAAAACAAACACTCAAAAGAAGTACTGTTGATTAGTGTATGCTTGTTATTTTTCATATTGTACGTTTGAGTTTGTGTGTGTGTACTATGTAGATGGCAAGCTATTATGTGATTAACCGCATACAACTAATGTTAATGCATGTGCCTTAACATGTGCGCAGAAAAATAAAAGATCATACACACATACATGCATAGGGTTGCCAGACGGCCTGGAATGGCCTGGATTTTCCAGTTTTTTAGAGCCTCATCCAGTTACCAGCTAACATAGAATTTATCCAGTTAAAAATAATTTCTTAAATTTTGAAAAATAATTTCTTCATCAATTATATTTTTTAATTAATTACACAGCGGAACAGTGGTTTTATTGCTTCATTTAAAATAGCCGATCCTTATGTATTTTTATCTGCTGATTACGATGGCATCATTAGTTTTTCCCCAGCAGCTCTAGTTTTAAAGATATAGTGACAATTAGCATATGCTTAATTAATGCCACTTTTTTATAATTCACTTAGTATATCACGAATGGTCCCCCAAACTTAAAAATACTTTCTGGATTATTAAATTTCATTAAATTCTATTTGAGTAGATGAACATTGAGTATATCATGATATCGTACTCTTATTACATGGATGTTAAAAATCGTGTCTTTTTGGTTTAGTTCTTAAATTTTTTTTATTTAAATTTTTAAAATTAAATTAACTGGTTCTTATGTATTTTTGTCCGCTGATTACGAATATAGTTTTATTATTTATCTATCACCTCTAGTCTCACAAAAATAAGACTAAAATTGTTGCTCTCTCATGCCTTCCAAAAACAAATTGTTTTTTGTATCACATATCTGATCAATGCAATTATTACGTATAATAAATGTTGTATTGATCAGTCCAGAAAATTTTTGTTTTAGTTGTAGTTATTATATCGAACTTTGCAGCTTTTACCAGAAAAAAAAACAATTTTAAGGACAAATTTTTATTTTTAATGCAAAATTATTGGGCCTAATCACGAGTGTGGTATTTCGACTTCTTCCACGACTATTTTGTACAAGACTAAAGAATATTGCTTTACAAACTCTTCGTATTCGAAATACGACACTCGTAATTAGGCTCACTAAAATAATCAGAACTTATCAAAAAATAGAGGCTACATTCAAAATCAGCGACGTCATATTATTAGAAATAATATTTTTTGATGGCGTAAGAAAAGAAAAATTCGAGATATTACTTTTTAAATACAATGCACAAATCTCTGAAACTAGAGGGTATAAGAATATAAGAAATCTTTTTTCGTAATTAGCGGACAAAAATTCATAACGACTAGTTATTTAAGTAAAAAATATAATAAAAAAGTTTTATGGACTAAACTATGCTCCTCAATGTAAAGCTATCGAAATAAAGGAAATTGTTTTACAGATAAAAACTAATGACGGAATCGTAATCAGGAGACAAAAATACATAAGGATCAGCTTTTCTTATTAAAACACGGCAAAAATTTCTGTTTTCTGGTTGTGTTTTTATATCTTCTGAGGAAAAAATTTTTAATACTAAATAAAAAGAAACAATAGTGCTTGCAAATGTACAACCAGTTGTAATTTTCCATAACACTGATTAGATCCTCTATTTTGTACATCACTGGCAATTTACAACCAAAACAATATTTTCAAAAAGCATCAACACTTTGCTTTTTAAGCTTATTTTTAAATTGTCCAGTTATTTTTTCAAAATCCAGTTGAATTTTTTCCACTGTCCAGGTATTTGACTTTTAGTATCTGGCAAGACTATACATGCATGACGTTCGTACACGCTCTTATTCTTAGAAAGAAGCTAGTATCACAAATTCTTCCGTCACGAAGTGTTTTCTTCTTTACTCTTATACCTACAATACTCAAATAAATTTCTTGCAAACAGTGTTGTTAACGATTGTTTTATAAGATTTCGCTGTAGTAAAGCATTTGAAAAATCCCTCATGTCTTGAAAGTTCTTATAAGAAGTCTTATGCAGGAGACTAGTACTTATGTACATGAACTTAAATACTCTTCAACCATAGCTGCACATCTAGGTATTGTTAATAATTTTGTAGTAATTTTGTTTCTTTTCATAAAGGCCCAACTATAATATGAATAAGCTGGCTTAAGCTAATGTCAGAATTGAACGATAAGTCTGTCAAATGCTTAAATAATTCAGATGTGACTCTTAGGTGGCCATAATGTACTTACATGCACTTAAGTACTCTTTAGCCACAGCTGCACATCTAGGTATTGTTAATAATTTTGTAGTAATTTTGTTTCTTCTCATAACTCCTAAATGAATGCAATTCAATCAAACTAATTAGAAAGAATGTCATAATCTATTAAAAATTCACATATAAATATATCCATCACCTTATTACTTGTTTTATTTGTTTTGCCTACTAAAAAGTACAACAGTGAATATACGTAAGTAAATACATGTGTATGTGTGTATATGTGTATTGTAAAACAAACAATGAAAATAAAAGTTTTGCTTTTTTCCGAGTTTAAAATAAGAAACAATAAAAATATATTTAAAATCAATGAATATTTACTGCTGCTGCTTGAGTTTAAAAGATGCACAAACAGTTGTTTCCTTACGGAATGTGCGTTCAGTTTGGCACTTTACTTAACCCTGCGTTTACACATGCAAGTACCTTGCATGCAAGCTCTGTGTACGTATTATATGTATATGTATATGTATGTACAAATGCCCGACTGTCTTGCAACTTGCATGTTTGCCTTTTAGTGCAGAGTTGTCCATAACATAAAAAATTTCAATTTTAAGGGAACCAGATAGTGTTGAACTTTATTCGTATTGTTTCAATGTTATTTATGTCTAAAAAATTAATAAACTGCTCGATTTATGAATATTTAAGAAAAAAAAAAAATATTAAATTAGCTTTTAAATGTATTTAAAATGAGTAAAAACTCATATAACATTACACTGAAATCCAGTTAATTTGTGCTAAACTATTAATAGGGCAACACTGTTAGCTAACTTTCCATTTACTTGCTACAAGTTCAACAAGTCACTGTCTTGTAAAATTCCTTGGCAGTTGAGTTGGAAGTAGGCTGCAAGTGCCGAAAGTGTAGATGTGTTAGTAAAAGAGTTTGAGTGTATTGAGTTTTTCGAACTTGCACTTGCACGTGTAAACCCTAGGTAAGTTAGATTAAATTATTATTGTTCGCACTTGATTTGTTTCTATATGTACGATTTGATTAGGCTCTATAAACCAAATATGAAATATGAATTGCATAGTGCAAAACAATGAATGAAAATAAAAGTTTTGCTCTATTTTCTCAGTTTAAAATAAAACAATTATTAAAAAAATATTCAAAAGCAATAAATAGCCCAATTCACAATATTGTGCAAATGGTCTTGCATCGTAGTATGTGCAAAATGGATTAGTATATTGATACTCACCACTACAAATTATTAAGTGGTGATTATCAATACACTGTACCATTTTGCACATGCTACGATGTAAGACCATTTGCACAATATTGTGAATTGGACTATCATGTTCTGCTGCTGTTTGCTTGAGTTTAAAAAATGCACAAACATTTGCTTCCGTACGGAATGTGCGTTCAGTTTGGCACTTTGCTTAAGCAAATGGCATTTGACGAAATTTGACGAAAAGTTTCATTAAGTACATTATAGTTTGCCATATACGTTTATACTGCACAGTTGCTTAAGCTGGCTTAAGCCGTTGGGCCGTTAGTTTTTACTTTCTGTTATGTTACAAATCAGTTGACTCTTTTTAACCCGGCTGCGCTATGCAAAGAAGGGTATTCTGTTTATCAGCCTATGTATGTATGTGTGTATGTATGAATGTATGTGTATGTATGTAAGAATGTGTGTTCCTTTGCGGCACTGTTTAAACCGAACGCGTGGACCGATTGTTTATGATTATTGTATCAATCGATTTGTCTTAATCCTGGGAGTGTCACTAAAGATATGTCAGTTGTCAAAACCCAATATGGTGGCCAACAGATGACATTTTGTAATTAAAAAGTAATAGTGCGATGACCGTGGGTTCGAATCCCACCAAAGACTCTTGCAACTGCTGAATGTCAAAATAACTTAATATGAAATTTGTAATTTTATTTGTAACATTTAATTAATAAAAAATAAATAAATACATAAATTGATGTAAGAGAAAATGATTCGTTGAATTGCAAGTTTGTCGCTGATTGCGTACAAAATGCAAAAAAGGGTCCGATTGCAAATATTCACAATTCATATTATTTTCACGTTTCTATTAGATAGAAATTAAGTTTTACTTTAAGTTTCATTTATAGTTTTACTCAAGAATTGAAATTTTCTCGAATTTTTCCGCGAATGTGACTTATTTTCTTCCCCGTTTCTGGCGAAGTTAAAAAGACTCTACACTTACTTGCTTACGTCAATGTCTGCAACTTGTTTTTTCCTGTTAATTAGGCTTATTTATTTATTTAGTTGTTATATTTCCTTTTTTCATTATAAAATACATATGTATATGAACATTGCTCAACTTCTCGTTTAATAAAAAAAATTACTGACGCATAATGTTCCACGTTTTATATTATCTATTGTTCAAACTGTCGCATGTATGTACGTCAATAAATTTTTTAATAAATGGGAATGAAGTTAACATACCCAATGGACCAAAAGCCAGCAACAGATTTGCATGGCCAATATTCTCTCAGATGTGGTGTCCTGTGTGAAAAATTATAGAAAAAAAATAATTTGTTGACAAATTTAAGTATTGAAATTTTCAAGTTTTAGAAAATGGAAACGGGACATACAGGTGAATATGTTCCAAGTAAAACGAGCTCTATTTCATTGATCCACCATGCTACAGCCGGACGCCGATAAGTTTTCCATTGCTATGAAATGCCCTTGTCTTACCAGCAATGTCAGTTGTAAACGTTGTGTACGGCCGTCAGTTAATATTTTTTTTTTCAATGTCATTGTCGGCTGTGCCGAATCTTAAATACACTTCATCGACTTAAGTATAGAGTATATATGTAGATACGTACATACACATTTGTTTTCTGAAAGAAAAAATAGTTAATTTCTAATCTACGTTTTGGTCACACAATTTACGAAAACGGCTGATCATACATACGCCGTTTTACTTGCATCTATTTTTAACGCTCGAATTTAGGTTTTGTGTGTGTGTGTGTGTGAGAGAGAGAGAGAGAGAGAGAGAGAAAATAAGATAAAGATTTTGTGTACCCGTCCAGCGTTGCCATAATATAAAAAGTTCTTTAGTATTTTGTATATTTTGTCGGGAGGGGGTCTTAACCAACGTCTATACCTGATATATATTTTTTTACATAACATGACTTGATAATGTTTGTCAAGTTGTTACGTTTTACCATCTCGAAAGCCTCATCGGCATCAGTTAAGAAAATATGGCTCTACAAATTTATAAAGTTTTAAATTAATTGAAATGAAAGTGTTTTAGTTGCACTATGGGATATTTCGCATTAAATTACACAGGGAAATTCCTTTTTTCCGAATCAACCTAAAGAAATAAGTGGATCCAAAATTCAATAAATAAGGTAACTAAAATGTCTGCTTTTGTTTTTTAAGATCTTGTTTTATTTGAAGTGCACAATGATTTATTTATTTAATACACTTGCTTAGCCAAAATAAAATGTTGTTTTTTCTGTGAATTACTGAAATTTTGCAGAGAGTTCTGAAAAAATGTGTATGGCTTCAAAGTCTATGGGGTCTTTCATTTAATTTGGTATATACTCGTCTTTCGTCGTGTTTTATCTCATTCTATAAGGGATCGAATTATGTCAATGAAGAAACTTGTTTTTCTCTTTTAATAAGGCCAGGCGAATTAATATTATTAAAGGGAGTGCTACGTCCGTATGAACCCAACTTGCAAAACAATAAGACCAAATTCCATAAAGAAAAACACAACTTTCGTTTGAATTCACTCTTGCTCTCTGAAAAAGTACTAATAAACCTTCACTACTATCTTAAGCAAAATGGGTAAAACTGTGGCTTCAGATATCGGAACTAAATAACAAACTTGAGATAAAGTAAAAATTAAAAACGGCACAATTTATATAAAAACTTATTTTTTAAGCAAAAAACTGCAAAACTGCTCAATGTTTATAAAAACTGCTAAAATCAGTTAAAACTGCACATTTGGCAACGCTGTACCCGTCTGTTTCTTTCTGTCTAAAAATTACATTATGAGACTCTAAAACTGATACATGTAAAATCTCACTAAATTTAACTCTGGTTTTTACAAAGAGCAAAAAATAAGTATGGCAGGGATGGAAAAGTTGCAACGATCGTAATATTGTTAATAATACGTGATGCTCGAAAATTGTACTTCTATTTGATATGTTTAAAATAATTTTAGTATTGTACTTAAACGCGAGTACCATATAAAACAACTTATTTCATAATTTTCGATACTTAAACATTTCATTCTCACAGAAGCTTTCGATTTTTATCAAAAAGAAGGAACAATTTGAAGGAAAAGAAATGAGAAAGAACATGTCCATGAATTTTTTGTTGTAGTTATTTATATTCTTTAGCGAAACATTTAATGTTATTTCCATTTACTAAAAATTAATAAAACGTCCGTTAAGTGTTGTCAAAGTATGACCATTAATTTGAAATATAGGACAGATGTGGTTTTGCTTTGTGTTGTTTAACTCTGCTAAGAGCATAATGAGCATTATATCACAATTCTACGTAAAAGTAATGAGTGATAGCAGCAAAAAAGCTTATGTATGCTTATGTTTAAACTAGATTTTTATATAAAAATTGGACAAATCAAACATAGCACTGGAGAAAAGAAATATCTTCTGAAAATATAAAATATGCATAATTAATAAAAATGAAAAAATTTATTGGAGTTAGTTACTATCAGCCTTATGTACATATAAGAAAAAAAATGGCATGAAGTTGGCATATTTGATGATATTGAACTGGATGCTAAAGAGTTCCTCCATACAATTTTGCATTAAAATTTGGCGCATAATGTAGTTTCAACCCTCTTTTAAATCCAGTGAAAACCTTAGCACGAAGGCGCTGCTCATAAAGAGCATTTTTTTGCGCCTTAGTACTTTGGCACACGAATATCTCACTTTTTTCCGTAGCGAGTCCGTAGAGGCATTTTGATTAAAGCAGGATTTCTCTCTCGGCTTAATGGGAATTCGTTTTGATAGTATGATTTTGTTTATTCCCAACAAAATAATACTTTCAGTGTCTTTGGCCATGGCAATGACATCATTGTGGAGAAAACGCAGTTTCCAATCGAAATGCCCTAAAAGCTCATTGAGCTTAGCCCAACGGGTCTTTTCGTAGATGTAAATGAAGTGCTGAAAACGAAAAGGACACCGACATACCGCAGTTATCTGAAATACCATGCGAAATGGATTAAAGCCCAGAGGAGTTCAACGCCTCAAAACTGGAATTCCATTGAAACTTGCTCTCTTATTTGAATAATATGGATCTCCATTATTTCGACAAGTATTTTAAAAAATAATAATTGTTTACCTGCCGTCCATTGATCAGTTGGAAATTTTTGACGTTTCTGTTAACCGCACTAACACAGGACTGTGAACGATAATATCCCAAAAATTTTATAAAACTATATAAATTCAACTTAAACATTTTTGAAAGGTAAGAAGTTGTTATCGATAATACCACAAATTCAAAAATTAGTAGAAGTAGTGAAAAATGTTCAGCACCATTGATTATTTCGCGTGAAAAATTTTACATGTACTAAATGTATCCCAACTCGCCTTTTTTATATAAATTTCTCGCTTTTATTGCTTGAAATTATGCAACATTGTTAAAATTCCGTTCGAAAAAAGTACTGCTCATGTTGTTTCGCACACGCAAAGAAAAAATATGGTTGAGGCTACCATAATCAAACAGCAACATACTATGATTAATTTATATGGTTGCAGTCAAATCATATTATTGTTAATAGAAAAGCAAACTTTAATTATATTATTATCTGAGTTAATAATAATATTATATACAAGAACAATTGACTTTATTGTACCTAATCTTATTATTGTTAATATGAAAATACTATTGTAAGATGTGACTAAAATATAATTGAAACTCACCATACCATGATCTAATATTATATTAATATTGTTAAATACGGCCACAGTATTATTTAATGTAATAATATTATTTTGTTTTTCAATCATGTTTTTATTGTATATAGAAACAGCTGTGCGTTAAATTCGAAATAAATTAATATTATTGACATAAAATGTATATATAAAAATGTATACTTACACGACATACAGACATGTCTGTATAAAGAGATACACAGATGTTTATAGATTTTTATTGGTCTACCCTCTTGTTTATTCTTTATTTATTTATTAATTTATTTAACACCACCCGTGCACTACCGATAGCTTACAAACGAAATACTGAACTGACAGATGTTTCTGAAAATATTTTTTTTTTTTTAACTTAACATAGTATGGTTTTGGATAACATTATATTGTTATTTACATCATATTATTTTTAAATAATAATACAAATTATGTTGTAGTCATTAATTTTTAACAAAACTGTATTATTAAACTCTAACCATATCACACTTTTTTAAGGATGTGATAATGTAATTATTAAATTCAAACATTACTCTGTTTATCGTAACGAAATAAATGTTTAAAGTAACAATAACTAGTTTTCAACGACCACACATTTGTTTCAGAGAACATAATATTGTTTTCTCAACCATTCTACAATCATATCTTTTCTTTGCGTACAGCTGAAACTAAAATGATGCCAGAGTAATTTTGCATGAAAAAACATGCTGCCAGATAGGTTTTACGTGTGTTTCGCAATAAGAACAGAGTACTACTTTTTCGAATTTATTTCGCAAAAATTTCACACCAAATACTTTTAAATGTAGTTTGACAACATTTTGCACGAAATTGTGAAGAAAGTACATACCAGGCTTAAAAGGGAAATAATGTAATAATTTCCTTAGCACACTTTAAGTATAAAATCCGCGATAAGCGGTTTGTGTTGCTAACGGGCTGTCCGTAAATATGCTCTAAAAATTTGCAGCCTTATTTATAAAATTTATTAAGGCTTTAAAAAGGGTTTTTAAAACAAATTTGTATACAAAATTTTTCTTAAAAACTCCTTATAAAGCCTTAATAATTTGTATATATAAGGCTGTTAAAATATTATCTAGATATTTAAAAGAAAAGAAAATATGCTCCAGGAAATAGCCCAATTTAAAATAAAATAAATAAAATTGCTTTTTTGAACATAAAATAAAATCAACAAAATAAAAAGCAAAACAATTGAATAAATAAATAATGTTATGAATATTGTAATTTTTAAAGCAATTGTGATATTAGAGTTCATAATTTTTTAATATAATGGAAAACTAAAAAAGGGTACATGTAGGTTTGTCATGCCGCGTTTAATTTCCACAATATTCATATGCGACATACATATCTGTGGCAATATGGAATAGTCGCTTAAGTAGACTTCAGAAAATTTAATTGAATTATGTTCCACATGGTATTTGAAATGCAACATATGAGAAGAAGGGATTAACATCAAGTAGAATTATGCGTTAGTGCCTTTAAATTAAAATACTTCTTTGCTTAAGTCGACTTTAGCTACTATTCCTTAATGCCTTAGAAACATATATTCTGGGTCCTTATGAATAGGGTAGTAGCATAATATTGTATAAGAATTTGTCCTAATTAGATTTATATTGAAAATCAGCAAAGTCAACAAAATGTTTCCAGGGCTGAAAAACTTAAATTTTTTGGTATATAAAAGTAACTAATTAAAACAAATTTTTGCAATTTTTATTAATCATGCATACTCGTTTTTTATATTTTCAGAAGATTTTATTTTTCTCCTGAGTTTTTTATATTCGTTGAATTTTTATATAAAAATCTAGTTTTAACAGAAAATCATAAGCTTTTGTTGCTGCTATGTAAAACATGTGCACTCATTACTTTTACGCAGAATTGCTCTTGCACAGCTAAACAACAGTACCATATCGGTCCAATGTTTTAAATCGACGGTCATACTTTGAAGAGCACGTAACAAACTTCTTATTAATTTTTAGTAAATGGAAATAACATTATATATTTCGCTAAAGAACATACATACATACATAGCTAAAAAAACAAATTTATCGACACGTTCCATTTCATTTCCACCAAATTGTTCCTTCTTTTTGAACAAAATCGATAGGTTCTGTGATCATGATAATAATAAGTGAACGTGCAATATTGGCAAAGGGACGTTTGAATGGAGACATTGAAACAGTTTTGTAATATTAAATTTAATTAAATAGCGAAAAAATATGAAATAATTTATTTTGTTTGGTACCCGCGTTTAGGTACAATACTAAAATTATTTTAAACATATTAAATAGTAATACGATTTTTGAGCATCGCGTGTTATCAACAAAATTACGATCATCCGTGCACTTTTCCATCCCTGTCATGGTTATTTTTAGGTTTTTGCAAAAACCAGAGTTAAATTTAGTCAGATTTTACATGTATCAGTTTTAGTTTCTCATATTTTAATTTTATACACAAACAGAAACAGACGGGTACACCAAATATTTAACTTGCAGCCATTCCTAAACAAGGACGGAAAGCGGAACGTTTTTTCCCGCCGAGCTTTAACGCTGAAATGCCATACCTAAACAAAAGCGGCAACGTTATGTCAAAACGATAAAAGCAGGGTTATGAAACAAATAAATAAAACAACCCTGATTATTTTAACAGCCGGACGGACGATATTGTTGTTTGTGATTTTGTTATTAATATTTGGTTACATAAACTTTGTTATTTAAATTAAAATAAAATAATAAATAATTTTGAGAAAATTAGTTATTTAGAAGATTTGGAAAACTTGCTTGTGTTAAGGATGATGGTCAACGTTGCCATATTTTTTTTTCTCAAAAACCTTCAAGTCGAACAAAAAATCTCTTTCTCATTAAAAATCTTTTTTAGTAATTTTACTCAAAATTGTTTCGAGTTTTTTTTTATATTAATATGCATTGATTTTACTGAATTCAAATTCAGGAAAAATTTATTTTGTTTCAAATGAACTAACCCTACAAGAATAGTATCAGTCATTTGACCGGTCATTTGATCTAAAGTCATGCAGGATATATTCATTATTGCGTAAAACAAAGTTTCTATAACATTATTAAGGGCCAAATGAAAAATGTGATAGAGTTAAAAAATAAATTATTGAGGGTACGGCAACGTTTGCCGGGTTCAGCTAATATATATGTATATATTAATATAATTTTAGTTTTTTTTATTTTAAAAAGTGCATTCAAAATACACAAGTAAATAAAATTTTTAAAATTAAAGATATAAATAAGCAAAAACAAATTAACCTAGGAGGTATCTAGCCCTCTTCACACATTTTCACGGCCAACGCATCTTGCTTTTTACAAATATCTACAACTATGAAAAGAAATATGTATATATTAAATTAAATTTTGTGAATTTCTTTTATTCACTATTGTTTTTACTTATCTTTTTCAACACTTATAAAAAGCTAACAGGGACTTTAACGGCAAGTTTTATATGAAGAACTGTCAGTTAAAGTTCACGTTAACACTAAATAATATACTAAATAATATGCACTAAATAATATACTAAGGCCCATTATTACAACTTAAAGTTAGTTAAAAGTAGGATTTTATCGGACGTATAAAAACTTCATCGGTTGCAAAATTTTGCTTTAACTTAAAGTGAGCGATAAATTACAGGCAAGTTTATCCTACCTGGTAAGTTAAATCCAATTTGCAATAATCGAAAGGTTTTTATACGTCCGATAAAATCCTACTTTTAACTAACTTTAAGTTGTAATAATGGCCCTAAGAGTTCCAAATATCATATCCATAAAAATCTAATTTTTAACACAGAATCTTTAATCTTTTAGTCTTTTTAACATCCCGAAAAACTTTGAAAATAAGATAAATCTTCACATATGGTAACGCTGATGATGGCAAACAAAAGGCAATTGTTTTCTTTTGCAACTAACTTCATTGTTAAGCGCGATGTCAAAATCGGATTTTCCAATAGCAAAGCGTTGCCGTCGCGTTGCCGCCCCGTTATTTCGGTATGCTCCATACAAAATGTATGGACATGAGAACTTTTGACAGCTAAAAAACGCTTGCCGCTTTTGTTTAGTCATGGCTGTTAGTTTCTCTCTTTCTCTCTCTCTCTCTCTCTCTCTCTCGCACACACACACATACAGAGATACAAAATCAAAACTCGAGCATTATAACAAGATGCATTTAAAACGGCGCACTATCAGCAGTTTTCTTAAATTGTGTGACCAAAACATGAAGTGCAATCTTCTGAAATACAATAGAGCAAACAATAAATGTACTATTTTGTCTTTCACAAAACAAATACATATGAACATACAGTAGACAGCAAAACTAAGGACACACCTTCATATAATTAAACTTTCTTCGATTTTTCTTTTTATTACAAAAACTAAGCAACAAAAAACGTCTAAACACACAAGAGCAAAGCATAATTTAAAAATTAACTCGAAAAAATATGAGCTTAATTTCATAAATGTAGAATA
Organism: Tachina grossa; assembly: GCA_949987645.1. Classification (NCBI taxonomy): domain Eukaryota; kingdom Metazoa; phylum Arthropoda; class Insecta; order Diptera; family Tachinidae; genus Tachina; species Tachina grossa. Next base: position 38,317,808 of record OX465275.1, read on the forward strand.
ATAAAACAAATTCAGTAAAGTGCGACTCTGACTCGCGCATGAAGGGTTCCGTACGAACACTAGATATGTAATTTAATACAAACTTCATCCTATATAATATATAGTTTTGGCATTTTTTTCGTTTTTGGGGTCTTTTCGGTTGTTTTGTTTTGGCGTTTTTTGCTTTTTTTTCGGTTTTGACGATTTTTTTAAGTTTTGGCTATTTTTTTAGTTTTGATACTTTATTTTCTCGTTTTGGCGATTTTTTTCGGTTTTTGGCGTTTTTCATTTTGGCGATTTTTTTATATTTTTGGCGATTTTTTTCATTTTTGGGATTTTTTTTATATAAAATTTTTTTTAGTTTTGGCGTCATTTTCGCTTTTTGGCGATTTTTTTAAATTTTTGGCGTTTTTTTTTCATATTGGCGTTTTTTTTTCATTTTGGCGATTTTTTCGCATTTAGCGATTTATTTTAGTGTTAGAATTTTTTTTTTTAATTTTGGCGATTTTTTTCGTTTTGGCGATTTTTTTTAAATTTTTGGCGATTTATTTTTTGGTTTGGCGATTTTATAATTTTCGGTTTTTTTAGTTTTACCTTTTTTGAAAATTTCAAGTGTTTGCCTCTTACGGTTTCCAAGATATAGCAAATTGTCAAAATTACAAAGTCAAAATTGCATTAACTGATGGACCACCCTTTAATTTAAATTTTTTTAAATTTTAGTGTTAATTGTTGTAGTCTGTATAAAAATACACTAATTTTACAAATTTCAAGTTTCAATATTCATATGTTCATACAATTGTATGTATATTACATGGGATTTTAAAATTTTTCGTTGCTCGTTTTGGAACACCCTTTAATTTTTAATTCTCATGTATTTGTTGTCGTAGCGGCCAAGGTTCTCCATACTCTGTCCAAATTTCAGGTCCGTAGCTCTTACGGTTCCTGAGAAAATACCGTGTGACGGACAGACGAACAGACCGACAGCGTAGCGAAAACAATAGGGTTCCTTTTCACCTTTGGTGTACGGAACCCTAAAAATTATTAGAGAAACATCGTAAGCTCGAGCCGCAAAAGTAAGGACACACCTTATATATTATGGGAATTTACTTTAACAAATTACAAAATTTATGCAAAATATTACTTTTTAAATAGTTGGATGGTGGTATTTGATTGTGTAAAGCACTTATTTAGTTTGCCGTTTGATATCTATTTTTAGTCCCATATATCCAAGAAAATCGGTTTTACTTAAGATTTGCTTCCGATTACGTGGTTTCCATTTTTTTGTTTGTTAAATAAGCTCAAGTGGTCGATTGGAATGAAATATGGATTTTTAGGAGTTCTTATTTGCTATACAGTGTCTTAAAAACGACAACATTTTCGCAATTTGGAATGTGGACTGTGAGGCATTGTCCTGCGGAAAGTAGTAATAAATAAGTAAGCAGTATTTTGACGTGAAGTCCTGCAGATTGTTCTTTAATTTATGTAAATAGTCCATTGGTCTGAAGTATTTTCAATAAATACAAGGTTTCCAGCACTTTATGATGATATACAGCTCTATACAACAATACTCTATCTTCCATGTTTTGTAGGTTTTAAATACATATGTATGTTGCATTCGCAGCACCTCCTCTTCTACGTCCAACTTTTAAACCGCCATTAACATTTAATTGGCCATCAGAGACGAATATACATATACTGTTCTATCCAAAAAAGTAGGCATTTGGCCGCTTAAAATTTTAAAAAAGAGACTTTGATTGAGTAAATATTATGAAAACTAACAAACATAGAGAACGAGGTATTGTGGCACTTAGCTTTGCGTTATTATAACCTTCTAGAAAGCTTGTATGTATTGAAAATATTTTAGACTAATGTGTCTACGTACATAAGTTGAAGAACAATCCCTATGAGTTCACGTCAAAAAACTGTTTACTTAGCGATTACTACTTTACACAGGACAATGCCTCAAAGGTCACAGCCCATATTGCGAAAAAACTTTCTTTTTCAAGATATTGCATGGCAAATAAGAACTCCTCATAGTTCACATTTCATTCAAATGGGCCACTGGAGCTTGTTTAACAAAGATAAAACTACAAAAACAAATACACACGGCACCACATGGACGTACATACGAGAGGTTGAACAATGTTCCTACAAGGGTAAATCCAATTTAACCAGTTTGCCTTAATTCCTATATTTTATATTACTATTTTTTTTTTCATTATAAAATATATAAACCCAGGCAAATTCACACAAGGTATAATTGACTCGATTCGCTTTATGAAACTTATGGCCTGTTTTACAATAACGACACGAAACTTTCGACTTATTGAAAACAGCAACAAATTTTTATATATATATATTATTGTTCTTTTCAATATAAATTGCAGGTCGAAAGTTTCGTGTCGTTATTGTGAAACAGGCCATTATGTACTTTAAATGTAAAAAGATGTGTGCTGAAATTCAACGTACTCGTACATTCAAATTACAAACGGCGAAAATAGTCACCTGATCGTACACGTAGTATGGATTCGCGTTGATAGAAACATTGCTAAAACTCTCGTATGTACGTGTACGTCTTTTGTCACGTTACTTTACTTGGTGGCATTACTTTCGGTTTTTCAAAGAAAATGCCCAACTATAACATGAATAAGCTAGCTTAAGCAACTGTGCGGTTACATATAAAATGCATGTGGCAAACTGTAATGTACTTAACGAACTTTTCGTCAAGTTTCGTCAAATGCCATTTGGTTAAGTAAAGTGCCAATCTGAACGCACATGCCGTAAGGAAACAACTGTTTGTGCATTATTTTTAGACTCAAGCAAGCAGCAGCAGAAAATATTCATTGATTTAAAATATTTTTTTATTGTTTCTTATTTTAAGCTCAGAAAATAAAGCAAAACTTTTATTTTCATTGTTTGTTTTACAATACACATACATATACACACATACACACGTGTTTGCTTATGTATATTCATTGTTGTACTTTTTAGTAGGCAAAACAAATAATACAATTAATAAGGTGATGGGATATACATATTTATATGTGAATTTTTAATAGATTATGACATTCTTTCTAATTAGTTTGATTGAATTGCATTCATTTAGGAGTTATGAGAAGAAACAAAATTACTACAAAATTATTAACAATACCTAGATGTGCAGCTGTGGCTAAAGAATACTTACATAAGTACATTGTCGGCCACCTAAAAGTCACATCTGAATTGTTTAAGCATTTGACAGACTTATCGTTCAATTCTGACATTAGCTTAAGCCAGCTTATTCATATTATAGTTGGGCTTAAAGACGTACCCCCTTATGCAAAAAAATATTTTACTTTAGCTTTAAAGTTCATAGTAGTTGATAAGCACTTTAAGGCTAACATAGCTTTATTAAAAAATCATATGCAAAAGACAACTTTAAATATTTTGTGATTTAATAATAAATACTGGTAACACCACCGTGCTCAACACCCACTTCACAGCTTATGATGTACAAAATTGAATACAATTTCATTCGGGTATTCAAATATTTTTTTTATTTTATTAAATAAATTTTTATTATCTTGAAGTAAAGCAATCTAATTTAAAAAATATGAGCTTCTGACTTAATAGGAAAACAGATAAACACAACCATGAAGTAAAAGTAAAAAAATGTGAAAAATTATCACAATTTGTTTAATTCGAATGAAACGAGTATTTGAATATCCAGCTTTTTTCGATTTGTTTTGATTGTATGTACGTCACTAAAACATTTTTGTATAATTTTATTTATTTTAATATTTTTTTATGGATTTTGCTATGTATTTCGAAGCAGTTGGATAATTTGGTGATGCTTCCCATTACATGACAGAAATAATAAATTTAAGATAAGAGCAGGCACTTCTAGCTTCATTTTCAGATGTAACATGAATCAGTATGTGCTATATTAGTAAAAATATTTGAGGTACAAAATACACATTTTGGAAATATCAACTTAAAGTAGTCTTAACAAACGTGGGTGCCTACTTTAGAATTTTTATACAATAATTTTTTTAGAATACAACTTTACTTAACATTGCTTGGCAAAGCTTTATTAAGTTTTTTGCATAAGACCCGTAGATTTTATATTCTCTTTTGGATATTGGTTTAGAACATTTACCAAAAGATAGAAACAAATAGAATAGCATGGCTCTAAATAATATGACAGTGAAGTATCTTTACTGAGAAAATGCCCATAGATACGAGTATAAAAGGCAATTTCATTGACGCACTTACGAGCAATAAATAATATAAGACATGGAAACATTGTGCGTCAATTGTTTTTTATTTATTATACTAGAAAAGTTGAGCGATATTCCTATATTTTATAATGAAAAATGAAATATTATAATTAAATAAATAAAAAATCTTAATTGAAAGAAGCAGGAAAAATCAAATTTTAGACATTGACGTAAACAAGTAAGTGTGGGGTCTTTTTGACTTCACCAGAAACGGGGAATAAAATAAGTCGCATTCGCGGGGAAATTCCAGTTATTGGGTAAAATTATAAATGAAACTTAAAGTAAAATTAAATCCTCACAAAAACATAAATGTGAAAAAAGGCCAAGTTCCATCAAAAGCAGTGAGATATAAATTTTGACCAAGTTCTTGTTTGGCACAACACCTATCGCTGACATATGCTATGCATTATATACATTTGTAATCGAAAGGGTGTCATATAATTTTTAGATAATTTGCTAACTTGTGTGACACACTGATGTTGTTATTGCAGCCAGTTGTCTAAAAAATTATACACCTAATGAACTTGCGGTCTCTATAAAATCTAGTCAGCAAAGAATCTATATTGATAAATTATTCAAACATCCTGAATTCAACGAAACACTACATACGTATGATGTCGCTGTGCTAAAATTACGAACTCCTTTTAAAAGCGATGTGTACTTTGAACCAGCAAAATTGTGTGAACGGATCGCGTACGGCAAAGATATGGGAAAACTTTATGAGAAAGGAGCAGTAATATCTAAAGGGTATGCATACAGAGCTGTAAGATTCGAACCTCTTTTATATTCAGGAGAGAAACTTGATGCTATACTGCCGGTTAACAGCTCTTACGATCTTGGGGATCCTGTTTTTATTAATAATAAGCTATGTGGCTTAGCAATTTACTCCAATAAAAATGTTCAGTATAGAATTTTGTACCCTTTTCTAAGTAAAATATTAATTTGGGATTATTAGTGCGTTTAAAAAAAAATTTAAACTTAAATTGTCACAATTCCCATAAAAAACACTAATTACAAATTTTATTTTAAATCAATAAAAAGTTTCCCTTTGCAAATCGGACAAGATATGATTTCTCGATTAGCAGAACAGTGGACCAAGCTGGAGGAAAAGCATACAATTTAATTTTTCTTAGGTCAAAATTTGCTTATCTGTAAGATTAAAACAAATAAGATCAAAGTTAATTGTAAATATTCTGACAAAAACGTAGTAGAACGGAACAACTAGCTGTTTTCGAAGGCCACTACACTTTCATCATCAGCGTTCTTTGTGTTTGGTCAACTGTGTTTAGTGTTAGTTAATGTACGCAACTTTTACTGCAAATAGAATTTATGAATTGTTTTGATTCATCGCATTACAATTTGCTGAAAGTTTATTTTTGTAATGAAAGCTTAATTTTACCATCTCTAAATTTACAACAGTCTTGTCATTGTCGTTTGTTCTTTACTAATTATGCACATGTTAGTTATTTATTTATTTATTTTGGTTTTGGAAGGTCCCAACCAGGGTGACCGATGACATTTTTCAAAAAGTGGCACCAAATAGGGGATTTATAAAAAAAGGGGCAAAATTAAAAAATATTGACAAAACTACACTAAACTTTAAATTTTTAATGTAGTTTTCATATAACTCACCCTAAAAAAAGGGGTACAAAAAGTGGCAAGGCAGTTGAAAAAGTGGAAATGCAGTCGAAAAAGTGGCAATTTGCCACTTTAGTCGGTCAAACGGTCACGCTGGTCCCAACAAAATAAGGTTATATAGGCCGTTTTTATAGTTATACATATCCAAAATTACAATAACTTTCTTTTTTAAATGCATTTATGTTTTAATTATAATAATATAAGATTTAAATCGAATTATATAAATTTATTTCTAAATGAAATTTTTTAACTTTTTCGAATCCACTATCTTTTGTCAGAATTACATATTAGTTAATTTGCTTATTTTTGTTCTACTTATTTTTATTTATAAATATTTATTATTTTTAATTACATCAAAAACATCAGCTTGGCATAGGTTTGAATTTTTCATTTATTTGCAGTCTTGTATCTCCGCACCATTTAAAGATATGAAGACCCAATTCCAAACAGAAGCTGTATTACACCTCTAAATGCTATATGAAATTTTATAACAATAGGACTAGGACGACTCACTGTGCGTTGCCCGAACAAAAATCAATTTTGACAATAAAATGTATCATTTGCATGTGCTGTTGAACGCTCTATCTCTCTGTCCATCCGTCCGTCCGTCCGTGGTGATTTGGCAAAACACACTGAATAAATGTTAACTACGAGTATTAACTGTCAATGTTAGGAAGCCTTTAGTAAAAGGCGCATAATTACTACATGAAAACAACTAATCGGTTATATTTTAATTACTAGGCGCGCACACTGCTATTCAATCTGTAAGAAATTTTAATAAAACTTTACGTAGTTTACGTACTTTAAAATTCAGTCTCATGAAATAACTAGAAATTTCTTTGCTTTCATGTGGTAAATAGAGTTGTGCTTATCAGCTCTTTTGAGTAACCGCTCTTTTCAGCTCAGCTCACTTTACTGAAGTATTTCATTCAGTTGGCTCAGTAGCTCAGTTCATTTGTAGTGAAACATTTTATCAAGCATAAAGAGAGAGCGAAAACAGAAGCATAAAAAGTGACCGATTTATACAGTGAGTATGTGTATGTGGTTATACATTACAAAACAAGGCAGATGAAGTATAAAAAATAAATAAAACTAAAATACGAGTACATCGTTTAATGAGTGGAATTTGTTATGTTATGTTATGTACATATGTATGTACAATCAAAATTAAAATTATTTAAGGTTTCAGATATTTTAATATTATCACAATACATATATAAATTTTTGTTATGTACTTGTGCGACAAAAGAAAATTACTAAAAACCAAAAGACTTGTATCGAACTCTTTCATTAGGTCGTTTTAGACACAAACCTTTTATCAAACACACCTAAAATACGTAGGTTTGTGTCTAAAACGAGCTGCTGAAAGAGTTTGATGGAAGTCTACATGTAGTTTAAATGGGTTTGATTATAGGTTTGTGTCTAAAACGAGCTACTGAAAGAGTTCGATACAAATCAAGAAACCACTCAGTACTGAGCTGAAAGCGCTCAGTGGATTGACCGGCTCACAGCGCTCAGTGAGGTGAATCGTTCAACTGAACTAGTTCCTTCATGAGCTGCACAACTCTAGTGGTAAAATATTACCTTTTATTAAAAATATAACAGCCGTATTCATAAAAATTTTAAGCAGCATTTCAAATGTCTAAGCAAAATTTGCCAAAAAATGTATTCATAATAGAATTTTAGCTTAAAAAACGTTTTTTAAACCTTGCGTAAATCAGCAAATTTTAAAATTGAGTGCACCCATGTTTAAACCAATTTTAAGATGACGTTGTTGTAATTTTGCTTCGTTTTTGTTTACATTTTTAACTATGCCTGTATGTGTGTATGTATGTACTTATGTATGTGTATATGCTAGTGTTATTTAGAAGAAAACAAAGTAATTTAATTTAAAAGAAACTATTGCCGAAATATCAAATAAACTCCAAAAGAATATTTAAAAGAAAAGGAGCGATCCAGTTTCCATTCCGAGTCATTATTTTCTAATTTTATGTGTTAAAAATATAATATAATTGTAGAAAATTAACTAGTGATGTATAAACACTCAAAACAAACAAAATAAAGCTCGTTATTCTAGTGCTTCTTTCTTAATCTACAATAAAATAAATCATATAAAAAGCAGTTTTAACAAAGATTTGTTGTGAACTTTTTTTATATTATTATTAAATACAATTTGGAACACATCTTTTATTTTATAGAAACAATAATTCTCTGAAAGCGACAAATAAACAAATATAGATACGAGTAATTTGTGAATTAACAATCGTTGTTTTGCAGAACTAATATGCAAGTGACAAATAAAGAATACAGTGTTGCGACGATATTTTAAAAAAATCTAGTTAATTGATTTTTAGTTAAAAAAACTGATTATGAATACCAATATTTAAAAAACGTTATTTAGCCTTAAAATGTTTTTTAACTAATATGAATTTTAAACTTCAATCAACTTTTTTTTTATGAATATGGCTGTTATTATTATTTATTTATTATATGTGTACTTACTGCGTTATTCATAAAAAATAATTTTATTTTGTTAGAGGTTTATAACACAAATTTTGTATGATAAACTGTTTTGCAAACAAACGTCTCATATGTAAATCAAAAATAATTTTTATGAATAATGCATTTACAAGGATGTGTGTACATATTAAAAAAAATAAAAAAATAAAGGATATATAACTACATATGCGATATATTTATTCATATATTTATATCTGTGTGGCAAAAAGGAAAAAGTGCTCAAGTCGAGACAAGCCAATTTTCAGTTAATGGTATCTGTGTAATCTTCATATACAAAAGAACTTCTGGACGAAATCTAATTTTTCAAAAAGTAATAGCTTATCTTTTTTCGACTTATGATCTCGTATGAAGTAATGGCTTAATTTATTTTATATTTTGGCATATTTCAAATTTAGTGTGTTAGATATAGTGATGTTTTCATAAATAAAAAAAAAAATAAACACCGAAATTAAATTTTTAACTCTAAAAAAAAAGTTCTGAAATTCGCCGTGAAAGTTAACAAAACTTCTTGCAGTATGACTTAAGCACTTTTTCCTTATAGCCACAGATATACATATGTAGCTCATGTAATATATGCATACATACATATATTACATATCTACATATTTATAAATTTTCTATGATATGTGCGATAAACTTTTTTACTTTGGACACATTAAGAAAAAAGTGAAAAATTTTAAACTTATCCTTTCTATAGAAGTAAATTGCTAAGCCACATAGCTTATTATTAATAAAAACAGGATCCCCAAGTTTGTAAGAGCTGGTATGCGGCAGTATAGCTATAATTTTCTCTTCTAAATATGCAATAGGAACGAATGGTACAGCTCTGTATTCATATTTTGTAAATATTAATTCTCCTTCCTCATAAAGTGTTCCCACATCTTCGTCGTACGCGATCCGGTCACACAATTTTGCTGGTTCAAAGTACACATCGCTTTTAAAAGGAGTTCGTAATTTTAGCACAGCGACATCATACGTATGTAGTGTTTCGTTGAATTTAGGATGTCTGAATACTTTATCAATATCGATTCTTTGCTGACTAGATTTTATAGCGACGGCAAGTTCATTAGGTGTATAATTTCTTAGACAACTGGCTGCAATAACAACATCAGTGTGTGACACCATAGTTCCAATGCACTGAACGAAATATTGGATAGATTCATCTCTATACAATTTGATCAACACATGTACCAGGGGTGGTTTGTTTTCAGTGACAATTTCTTCCTCCGGAAGCCGTAATCCTTTTACTTGCGGCACTACTATAAAGCAGATTGCAAACAACCTTAAAACTTCGATTGACTTAGTCATTTTTATTGTTACTTTTCTTCGCTACCGATAATTGTTTTAAAAATTGCGGAGGCTTATATAAGCCTTATATACCAAAAAAAAAAAAATAATAATAATGAGACGGAAAAGAGAACAGAGGTTTTGCCTAAAGTGCGCAGTTTCTATTATATGTAGATCATAAGGTTAGGGATTGCGATCGATATAAAGTCCCTTGTATTGGGGAATTTCAAGAATTTTAGGAATGTCTGTGTACTTTTACATCTTTTTGGCGCTTTAATATTAAGATATTAAAATTAAATTAAAAATAAAATATTAATGGTTTTCAGGACATTTCTTTAAATTGCCATTTACTTGAGTGTGCGATTGGACAAATATGCGGGAGTTATTGCATGACGCCCTTTTTCAACTTTTGCGCAAACAATTAAGTCAATTTGAAAGAAGGTATTTGTATATTTAAATACATATTTATATATTTATGTACACTAGGATCGCCCGGTGGTCTAAATTAGACCACAAGCATGTGTACTTGGAGGTGCAAAAAGTGCATATTTTAAGACATACTCACTGACTCACTGATCACTCATCAAATTGATGAAGCACGTCCGCTATAGCTAGAGAGCTAAAATTTTGTACACGAGTAGACCTAGGTGAGCAATGAACCAGAAAAATCTGAAAACCTGAAAATTTTAACCAAGAGGGCGGGGCTACGCCCATAAAAATTAAAATCTTTGCTAGTGAGCTGAAATTTGCTACAGAGCTAGGTCTAGGTGAGCAATAAACTAAAAAAAATTAAAATCCGAAAATATTGGCCAGGAGGGTGGGGCTACGTCCATAAAGGCGAGAATCGCTTAATGGAAGCTATTTTATTGAAATTCGGCATACATAATGCGATAATGCAAGCCTAAAATTTTTTCATTAAAAAAGTGGGCGTTGAATTCTCAATAGCTTTTTCTTACAAAACTTTACAACGAATCATAAGCACTAACAGATATAAAAGTCGGCGGGGCAAGGCCCATACAAATTTTACGTAATGATATAATGTAGAAAGCTGACATTTTGTAGACAAATCGTACTAAGTGATTTACTCAATCGGAAAACCCAAATATTAAAGCACCACCTACCCTATTGAAACTTTGCATGCACATTGGGCATATCTTTTTGATTTATATACTTGGGCTAAGCAGACTTTAATATGTAAATATATTGAGAAAATAGGCGGGATCACTTCCACTAAAATTGACGCGGTTTTTTCATATTTCTTTCCAGACGACTCTTAACAAATTACGCACATACTGGCGACCCGTTGTAATAACACAATAATTCATTTTTAAGGTGTACAATCCAACAATCATCACGCTCTAATCCATTATTTTATGTAACTATGAAATTTGTAACTGGCACAGTGATCATGAATAGAAATAAAACACTATAGAAATTTTAAGTTTAAAAAGTGTTATTAAAAAAAATTTTCAAAAAGTAGCCAGATCCTCACAAAAACATCAATGTGAAAAAGGCCAAGTTCCTATCAAAAATTTCGGCCATCAAAAGCAGTGAGATATAAATTTTGACCAAGTTCTTGTTTGGCACAACACCTTTCACTGACATATGCTATGCATTATATGCATTTGTAATCGTAAGGGTGTCATATAATTTTTAGATAATCTGCTAACTTGGCAATATTTTTACCTTTCTAAAAAAGGAGAAAATAATGTTCATTTGTTCATTTCTTTGTATCGGTAAAAATGTTGTCAAGTTAGCAGATTATCTAAAAATTATATGACACCCTTACGATTACAAATGTATATAATGCATAGCATATGTCAGCGATAGGTGTTGTGCCAAACAAGAACTTGGTCAAAATTTATATCTCACTGCTTTTGATGGAACTTGGCCTTTTTTCACATTTATGTTTTTGTGAGGATTTAATTTTACTTTAAGTTTCATTTATAATTTTACCCAAGAACTGGAATTTCCCCGCGAATGCGACTTATTTTATTCCCCGTTTCTGGTGAAGTCAAAAAGACCCTACACTTACTTGTTTACGGCAATGTCTAAAATTTGTTTTTTCCTGCTTCTTTCAATTAAGATTTTTTATTTATTTAATTATAATATTTCATTTTTCATTATAAAATATAGGAATATCGCTCAACTTTTCTAGTATAATAAATAAAAAACAATTGACGCACAATGTTTCCATGTCTTATATTATTTATTGCTCGTAAGTGCGTCAATGAAATTGCCTTTTATACTCGTATCTATGGGCATTTTCTCAGTAAAGATACTTCACTGTCATATTATTTAGAGCCATGCTATTCTATTTGTTTCTATCTTTTGGTAAATGTTCTAAACCAATATCCAAAAGAGAATATAAAATCTACGGGTCTTATGCAAAAAACTTAATAAAGCTTTGCCAAGCAATGTTAAGTAAAGTTGTATTCTAAAAAAATTATTGTATAAAAATTCTAAAGTAGGCACCCACGTTTGTTAAGACTACTTTAAGTTGATATTTCCAAAATGTGTATTTTGTACCTCAAATATTTTTACTAATATAGCACATACTGATTCATGTTACATCTGAAAATGAAGCTAGAAGTGCCTGCTCTTATCTTAAATTTATTATTTCTGTCATGTAATGGGAAGCATCACCAAATTATCCAACTGCTTCGAAATACATAGCAAAATCCATAAAAAAATATTAAAATAAATAAAATTATACAAAAATGTTTTAGTGACGTACATACAATCAAAACAAATCGAAAAAAGCTGGATATTCAAATACTCGTTTCATTCGAATTAAACAAATTGTGATAATTTTTCACATTTTTTTACTTTTACTTCATGGTTGTGTTTATCTGTTTTCCTATTAACTCAGAAGCTCATATTTTTTAAATTAGATTGCTTTACTTCAAGATAATAAAAATTTATTTAATAAAATAAAAAAAATATTTGAATACCCGAATGAAATTGTATTCAATTTTGTACATCATAAGCTGTGAAGTGGGTGTTGAGCACGGTGGTGTTACCAGTATTTATTATTAAATCACAAAATATTTAAAGTTGTCTTTTGCATATGATTTTTTAATAAAGCTATGTTAGCCTTAAAGTGCTTATCAACTACTATGAACTTTAAAGCTAAAGTAAAATATTTTTTTGCATAAGGGGGTACGTCTTTAAGCCCAACTATAATATGAATAAGCTGGCTTAAGCTAATGTCAGAATTGAACGATAAGTCTGTCAAATGCTTAAACAATTCAGATGTGACTTTTAGGTGGCCGACAATGTACTTATGTAAGTATTCTTTAGCCACAGCTGCACATCTAGGTATTGTTAATAATTTTGTAGTAATTTTGTTTCTTCTCATAACTCCTAAATGAATGCAATTCAATCAAACTAATTAGAAAGAATGTCATAATCTATTAAAAATTCACATATAAATATGTATATCCCATCACCTTATTAATTGTATTATTTGTTTTGCCTACTAAAAAGTACAACAATGAATATACATAAGCAAACACGTGTGTATGTGTGTATATGTATGTGTATTGTAAAACAAACAATGAAAATAAAAGTTTTGCTTTATTTTCTGAGCTTAAAATAAGAAACAATAAAAAAATATTTTAAATCAATGAATATTTTCTGCTGCTGCTTGCTTGAGTCTAAAAATAATGCACAAACAGTTGTTTCCTTACGGCATGTGCGTTCAGATTGGCACTTTACTTAACCAAATGGCATTTGACGAAACTTGACGAAAAGTTCGTTAAGTACATTACAGTTTGCCACATGCATTTTATATGTAACCGCACAGTTGCTTAAGCTAGCTTATTCATGTTATAGTTGGGCATTTTCTTTGAAAAACCGAAAGTAATGCCACCAAGTAAAGTAACGTGACAAAAGACGTACACGTACATACGAGAGTTTTAGCAATGTTTCTATCAACGCGAATCCATACTACGTGTACGATCAGGTGACTATTTTCGCCGTTTGTAATTTGAATGTACGAGTACGTTGAATTTCAGCACACATCTTTTTACATTTAAAGTACATAATGGCCTGTTTCACAATAACGACACGAAACTTTCGACCTGCAATTTATATTGAAAAGAACAATAATATATATATGAAAATTTGTTGTTGTTTTCAATAAGTCGAAAGTTTCGTGTCGTTATTGTAAAACAGGCCATAAGTTTCATAAAGCGAATCGAGTCAATTATACCTTGTGTGAATTTGCCTGGGTTTATATATTTTATAACGAAAAAAAAAATAAATAAATAGTAATATAAAATATAGGAATTAAGGCAAACTGGTTAAATTGGATTTACCCTTGTAGGAACATTGTTCAACCTCTCGTATGTACGTCCATGTGGTGCCGTGTGTATTTGTTTTTGTAGTTTTATCTTTGTTAAACAAGCTCCAGTGGCCCATTTGAATGAAATGTGAACTATGAGGAGTTCTTATTTGCCATGCAATATCTTGAAAAAGAAAGTTTTTTCGCAATATGGGCTGTGACCTTTGAGGCATTGTCCTGTGTAAAGTAGTAATCGCTAAGTAAACAGTTTTTTGACGTGAACTCATAGGGATTGTTCTTCAACTTATGTACGTAGACACATTAGTCTAAAATATTTTCAATACATACAAGCTTTCTAGAAGGTTATAATAACGCAAAGCTAAGTGCCACAATACCTCGTTCTCTATGTTTGTTAGTTTTCATAATATTTACTCAATCAAAGTCTCTTTTTTAAAATTTTAAGCGGCCAAATGCCTACTTTTTTGGATAGAACAGTATATGTATATTCGTCTCTGATGGCCAATTAAATGTTAATGGCGGTTTAAAAGTTGGACGTAGAAGAGGAGGTGCTGCGAATGCAACATACATATGTATTTAAAACCTACAAAACATGGAAGATAGAGTATTGTTGTATAGAGCTGTATATCATCATAAAGTGCTGGAAACCTTGTATTTATTGAAAATACTTCAGACCAATGGACTATTTACATAAATTAAAGAACAATCTGCAGGACTTCACGTCAAAATACTGCTTACTTATTTATTACTACTTTCCGCAGGACAATGCCTGAAAGTCCACATCCCAAAATTCAGATATGTATTTATTAAGTTAAATAGTTTCATACATAACTAATAGACAATTTTATAGAATCCAACATAATTGGAAAAACTTTAAATCAATAAATAAATGTCTGAATCAAACAGTTTTTCATTAGTAATTAGTTGGTTACGCTTTTTGGGCAAATGACACACAAGAAATGCCAGATGTAAACTCAGCCGTAGTCGTCAAATTTAGCCGCCGCCAAACTTATTCATGTATCAAAGCCGTTGGTTGGTACATAATAATTGTATTTTTTATGCAATTTGCTTCTAGTAGTTAAAAACTGACATCTTATTTTAAAACAAATCAAAACCGTTATTATAAAAGTTTACAGGCGGCGAAATATTAAACTTGCACCTTTTATTCCACAGTCGCCGTCATACCGTTTTTATTGACTTTGTTTTTTACTTTAATAATAGCCTGTTTTTGCCGATAGTATCGCTATCGAAAAAAAATATCGATAGTCCACTTAAAATAAAACTATCGATACTATCGATATTACCATCGATAGTTTTGCAGCTCTAACTTACTATCAAGTAGAATTATGCGTTAGTGCATTTTAACTAAAATACTGCTTTGCTTAAGTCGACTTAAGCTACTATTCCATATAACCATAGATACATATGCATATTCTGGGTCCATGTGAATAGGGTAGTGTCGCATAATATTGTATAAGAATGTATTCCAACTAGACTGATGGACAATATGGTTCCAGGGCTGGTAAATTAAAATTTTTGTTGTATTTATGCACGGCCTTATGTATAAGAAAAAAGTGACAAGAAGTTAGTATAAGTGGTAAAATTTAATATGATATTAAATAAAAAAATTAAGGTAGGATTTAAAAGAGGGTTAAAACTACATTATGCGCCAAATTTTAATGCAAAATTGTATGGAGGAACTCTTTAGCATCCAGTTCAATATCATCAAATATGCCAACTTCATGCCATTTTTTTTCTTATATGTACATAAGGCTGATAGTAACTAACTCCAATAAATTTTTTCATTTTTATTAATTATGCATATTTTATATTTTCAGAAGATATTTCTTTTCTCCAGTGCTATTTTTGATTTGTCCAATTTTTATATAAAAATCTAGCTTAAACATAAGCATACATAAGCTTTTTTGCTGCTATCACTCATTACTTTTACGTAGAATTGTGATATAATGCTCATTATGCTCTTAGCAGAGTTAAACAACACAAAGCAAAACCACATCTGTCCTATATTTCAAATTGATGGTCATACTTTGACAACACTTAACGAACGTTTTATTAATTTTTAGTAAATGGAAATAACATTAAATGTTTCGCTAAATAATATAAATAACTACAACAATTCATGGACATGTTCTTTCTCATTTCTTTTCCTCCAAATTGTTCCTTCTTTTTGAAAAAAATCGAAAGCTTCTGTGAGAATGAAATGTTTAAGTATCGAAAATTATGAAATAAGTTGTTTCATATGGTACTCGCGTTTAAGTACAATACTAAAATTATTTTAAACATATCAATAGAAGTACAATTTTCGAGCATCACGTATTATTAACAATATTACGATCGTTGCAACTTTTCCATCCCTGCCATACTTATTTTTTGCTCTTTGTAAAAACCAGAGTTAAATTTAGTGAGATTTTACATGTATCAGTTTTAGAGTCTCATAATGTAATTTTTAGACAGAAAGAAACAGACGGGTACAGCGTTGCCAAATGTGCAGTTTTAACTGATTTTAGCAGTTTTTATAAACATTGAGCAGTTTTGCAGTTTTTTGCTTAAAAAATAAGTTTTTATATAAATTGCGAAGTTTTTAATTTTTACTTTATCTCAAGTTTGTTATTTAGTTCCGATATCTGAAGCCACAGTTTTACCAATTTTGCTTACTATAGTAGTGAAGGTTTATTAGTACTTTTTCAGAGAGCAAGAGTGAATTCAAACGAAAGTTGTGTTTTTCTTTATGGAATTTGGTCTTATTGTTTTGCAAGTTGGGTTCATACGAACGTAGCACTCCCTTTAATAATATTAATTCGCCTGGCCTTATTAAAAGAGAAAAACAAGTTTCTTCATTGACATAATTCGATCATTTATAGAATGAGATAAAACACGACGAAAGACGAGTATATACCAAATTAAATGAAAGACCCCATAGACTTTGAAGCCAGAACTCTCTGCAAAATTTCAGTAATTCACAGAAAAAACAACATTTTATTTTGGCTAAGCAAGTGTATTAAATAAATAAATCATTGTGCACTTCAAATAAAACAATATCTTAAAAAACAAAGCAGACATTTTAGTTACCTTATTTATTGAATTTTGGATCCACTTACTTCTTTAGGTTGATTCGGAAAAAAGGAATTTCCCTGTGTAATTTAATGCGAAATATCCCATAGTGCAACTAAAACACTTTCATTTCAATTAATTTAAAACTTTATAAATTTGTAGAGCCATATTTTCTTAACTGATGCCGATGAGGCCTTCGAGATGGTAAAACGTAACAACTTGACAAACATTATCAAGTCATGTTATGTAAAAAAATATATATCAGGTATAGACGTTGGTTAAGACCCCCTCCCGACAAAATATACAAAATACTAGAAAATTTTTTAAGAGCAGTTTTTTCACATGTAAATCAGTTTTTTTATTCTAAATTTTCAGTTTTCCAAAAAAATATTATGGCAACGCTGGACGGGTACACAAAAACTTTATGTTATTCTCTCTCTCTCTCTCTCTCTCTCTGTCTCTCTCTCACACACACACATACAAAACCTAAATTCGAGCGTTAAAAATAGATGCAAGTAAAACGGCGTATGATCAGCCGTTTTCGTAAATTGTGTGACCAAAACGTAGAATAGAAATTAACTATTTTTTCTTTCAGAAAACAAATGTGTATGTACGTATCTATATACTCTATACTTAAGTCGATGAAGTGTATTTAAGATTCGGCACATTAACATTGAAAAAAAAAAAATATTAACTGACGGCCGTACACAACGTTTACAACTGACATTGCTGGTAAGACAAGGGCAATAATCATGCTCATGATGTGAGCATTCATAGCAATGGAAAATTTATCGGCGTCCGGCTGTAGCATGGTGGATCAATGAAATAGAGCTCGTTTTACTTGGAACATATTCACCTGTATGTCCCGTTTCCATTTTCTAAAACTTGAAAAATTTCAATACTTAAATTTGTCAACAAATTATTTTTTTTCTATAATTTTTCACACAGGACACCACATCTGAGAGAATATTGGCCATGCAAATCTGTTGCTGGCTTTTGGTCAATTGGGTATGTTAACTTCATTCCCATTTATTAAAAAATTTATTGACGTACATACATGCGACAGTTTGAACAATAGATAATATAAAACGTGGAACATTATGCGTCAGTAATTTTTTTTATTAAACGAGAAGTTGAGCAATGTTCATATACATATGTATTTTATAATGAAAAAAGGAAATATAACAACTAAATAAATAAATGAGCCTAATTAACAGGAAAAAACAAGTTGCAGACATTGACGTAAGCAAGTAAGTGTACAGTCTTTTTAACTTCGCCAGAAACGGGGAAGAAAATAAGTCACATTCGCGGAAAAATCCGAGAAAATTTCAATTCTTGAGTAAAACTATAAATGAAACTTAAAGTAAAACTTAATTTCTATCTAATAAATGAAACGTGAAAATAATATGATTGTGAATATTTGCAATTGGACCCTTTTTTTCATTTTGTATGCAATCAGCGACAAACTTGCAATTCAACGAATCATTTTTTCTTACATCAATTTATGTATTTATTTATTTTATAGCTATTGCTACACAAAACATACAGAAGTGTCACGAGACGGAAGATACGGGTATTTTTCAGTTTGTCTCGTTTTCCCTCAAATTTTGTCATCGGTTTTGTTTTGCTACGTCTTTCTAGTGCAATACATTTTTATTAGTAATACACTACAGTATCAAATACACTATGCTTTTCTCTTTCTTCCATGAATTTTAACAAAAACCTGATTGGAGCTTTTTTTTACCTGTCACTTTCTTCATTTCTGTGTATTCTGTGATTGCTATTTATGGCGCGGTACAGGAGTTAAGGCTCAGTTAGCCGACTGTAATGTAATGTAACTGTAACGTAAAAAACAGCTGATTGATATTTTTATATTAAAAGTAGGTTAGGTTACATTACATTTCTATAACCATTTTCATTACTTTTCACATAACAAAATCGAGCAGCTGTTTCTTACTGTTGCAGTTACATTACATTACAGTCGGCTAACTGAGCCTTTAGAAAATGATTTTCGTAACAAAATAATCGACACTATTACAGTTATAAATTTAATTTTGTTTTGATTTCCTTGTACTTAAGAGCAGAGTACGAAAATAAACGAAACAAATTGTTTGATTTTGTTTTTCGTTCTTTGAAGTCAGTGGCACAAAAACAAAACAAAAACATTGAGAACGAGAACAAGTGTGCTGGAATCAGTGTTGCCATATTTATTTTTCAAAAATCTTTAATTCAAGCAAAAATCTTTTTTTGTTACCAAAAATCTTTTTTGTTACCAAAAATTTTTTTGTTATTTTATTGAATGAAAATGAGTTGAAATTTATTTTGTTTCCTGTGAACTATTAAAAGTAAAGCCAAATAACATGAAATATTTACTGTGTAGAATATGTGTGCGATCATTATGAAGCAAATCAGAAAACTTGTAAGTAGTTTAGTCAAAAAATTCCTCAATAATATATTAAAAGTACCACAAGTAAAAGTTTTAAAAATCTTATTTTAAGATAAGAAATCTTTTTTGCCGTTTAGCATGTCTAAAAACTTCAAAAATAAGATAAATCTTCACATATGGTAACACTGGCTGGAATAACATGACAGTTTGTTGGTGAGAGAGGCAGAGGGAGTGGTTGGTATAATTTTTCAATACAGCAGCACGAAACCAATCCACACACAACTTAAACAACAGCAAATACTAAAAGAATGCAAAAAACACTAATAAACACAAAGCTGTGTGCACGTTATGTGTACATTTTTATGCCAGATGAATTCAGCGTTACCGTTGGTGCTACTATTTATTAGCTACTTTTAGCAATTTGCCACTTTTTCGACTGCTTGGATACCCAGCAAAAAATTTCAAAAGAGATAATCGAGTTTGGAATTAAGCATTTTTGGTGGAAGCACTTCCCTACTGGATTACCAACTTAATGATTTTAACAAGTCGTGAGACTAAAATAATCGATTCTTGAGAAGTACTTACATTTTTTTTTATTTGTCAACATTTCACGTAATCTATTTCGTCTAAAAAAATCATTCTCTTCATTTAGCAAGTTACACGTCATTTTTTTAAATTTTAGGTAATCTGATTTGTAAGCGAGTAATGAAAATTGGCAATCAGAAAAGTAAGTCATTATATGGCAAGTAGTTCTAATGGTAATGTGTAATTTTTTGCTGGGTACTATTGTGCTACCTTTACAAAATGCACCCAAATTTTACACTTTTTCTAATTTTTGCCACTTTTTGATACTTCTTACTGAACGAAGATATGCTTTTTGGACTTTCGGTTTTATTAGTATTTATATTCAAAAATTGTTTTAGTTAAATTATGTAGTGAAGTATTGTGAAGAATTATTAGAAGCTATAAAAGACTGATTTTATTAAAGTATTTATTTAGATCCGGTATCTATTAAATTGTTTCCGTTCTTAGTAATATAATAAGCGAACTTGAGTTAAAGTTACGCGTATTAGTAAAGCTGCGGTCACACTTGTCAAACATTTGCCCAAAAAAGCGTAACCACTATATGCCAATGAAAAGTCTTTTAATTCAGACAAAAATTCGCAAAGTTAAGGAGTATCCAATATTGTTGGATTCTATGACATTGTCTATTAGTTGTGTTCGAAACTGTTTTATATGATGAACAAGTGTCTAGATCAAAACTTTTATCTTTAGTGTTTGTTGGTTACGCGTTTAAGCAAATAAAGAATGCTGTGATGTGATTTTCAAAATATATCAACTTAAAATTTTGGTACGAAATTGGTACAGCAATTTAACAAATTGCTCGGATGAAAATTTATATTCAAAGTTGTTTACATTTGCTACATATGTTTATGTACATACATTTAGTTAGCTGTATGATATTACTCCTGCTTAACGGTTCTTTTTCTAAATTGGGATCGTTAGAAAATAAATTAGCTAACGACCTGAAAGTTGAAACTTTTCATTCCATGATAGGTATCTGCTATAAGTTTGTAGCAAAGTGATTTAGAAGATTGGACACAGAGGATACCAGAGTTGAAGAAAGTGACTTCTGAAAAAAGCTAGAATCATCTATGACGCAGGTTCTGCGTCTGAAAGGGACAACTGTAGTATATTTGTTATAAAGATGTTAAAAACATAATCAAAACAAACAAGAGAAAATGTGTATTTTGTGAAATGAAAACGTGTACATACATATATACACATTTACAAAATTAAATGAAAGAGTTTGTTGCATTGAATTAAAAAAATAGAGTGTGAAAAAGATTATTGGTATTAAAAAGTAATTAAAATTTATTTCCAAATGATTCCTGATTTGACTTTAAGCATTTTCATTGTACAATTTTAATTTTTACCATTTATTTACAAACATCGCACAGCGAATGAGGTTATAAAGTATACAAGGAAAATAAGATAAAAACTGCCACCACTAAAGGAGGTTTAAGAAAGACGCAGTGCAGTGACTGAGTGAACGAGACCTCAGAAAACACTGTCTCGTGTCATATCTGGAGACTGGATTCAAAATAATGAAGTTATTCAAAAGTGCAGATATACAGTTTAAAAAATTGGCTTATACTAATAACTATTAGAAGGTACAAAAAATGTACAGAATTGTAATATGCCAGTGTCTTCAGAATTCAATACTCAGAAGTAAATAAGCTGAGTTAATTTTTTTATAAATAAGTGACAATGCCAAAAAAGCATTAAAAATATATACATACATATGTATGTATCTTCAGAAAATTCAAGTAAGTTATCAAAAAATTAATAATGATCCAGCAGACGTGTTTAAGATCGTACACGATAATTTTTTTTTCAGATATGATGTTTAAGAATCTATATAGTAAAAAAAATTAAACAAAATCTAAAAAAATATTCCTATTGTCGGAGTTAGTTTTGTAAATTAGTGCCATTTCAAATCGATTGGTTTGCAGTACAGGGCCGTATATTAACTGTTTTTATATTTTTTAGCTTTGTTTTATCATAAAAAATAGAAATCTTTACTCTTTATATATGCAAAACCTAATTTTTATTCTTGATGTTTTCAAAAATAAGCAGATCTGTTTCAATTTTTCTTGTTTTTAAGGTTGCCCCTATTTTTTTCTTAAAATCCCCTTTTTGATGACACCTGTTTTAAAAAATCCCATTTTTGTAGCGCTTTCACGGGGTTTTGGTTCGAAATGTAAGAATTTTGTGAAAATATCTTATCTTTAACTTTTTTTAGCTTGTTTTTTTTTTAAAGTCCTGCTTCTTTGACATCGGCAGTATGCGACAGCCAAATTATTATTAAACCGGCCACAAACAATACATTACTTAATCGTGCTAGAAAAGATAATAATGGGAAATAAATGGAAACGATTTGGTATATTTGCGGCGAATTTGACATCATCATTTAATATAATTTTATTGCACTGTTATTTAACACATCAAGGGCCATTATTACAACTTAAAGTTAGTTAAAAGTAGGATTTTATCGGACGTATAAAAAGCTTTTCATTAGCGAAAATTGGATTTAACTTCCCATGTAGGATAAACTTGCCTGTAATTATCGCTCACTTAGGTTAGATTAAAATTTTGCAAATAATAAAGTTTTTATACGTCCAATAAAGTCCTACTTTTAACTAACTTTAAGTTGTAATAATGGCCCTAAGTTTGTTTTATATAGCTAAGTAGCAATTGCTATAACCGGGTGTCCTAAGACACCTCTCATCTTTTTTTATCATTAAATGTTACAAATACAATTACAAATTTCATATTAAGTTATTTTGACATTCAGCAGTTGCAAGAGCCTTTGGTGGGATTCGAACGCACGGTCCTCGCACTTATAGCCTAGCACACTACCCACTAGCCTGCCGAGGCATCCATTTAAATTTATGTGCTACTAAGCTGCTTTTTTCACTGAAAAGTGTGACTTGCTTTGAACTTTATTAAATGAATGAAAATATAATCTGGAAAAAGTGGGTAAACGTGACACACCGTCTCAAGTGATATTTGTATTTTGTCGGTTGGACTCTTTCATCAACGATACTATCCGCTTTTTCCGATATTGACTCTATCATCAACGATACTACAACGTTCAATTTAATGAAAATGTTATTGGGAATTGTCAGTTCTACAGTGTCGTACTTCTAGTCATGTTTAAACTTAGCGTCCATTTATTCGAAAATGTTCTCAAATAATCTGCTTGAGGTGTCACCAATAAAATTGTAAAATTGTGTTTGCGATCACACGGAGAAACTATTATTATTATTTTAACGTATATCTCTATCGATAGCCTCAGGTCTGAATTTTCGAACGGGGGAACAACTGAAATATCAATTAAATGAATATGTCTAAAGCTGCGGTCACACTTGTCAAACATTTGCCTAAAAAAGCGTAACCACCAAACACTAATGAAAAAAGTTTTGATCCAGACACTTGTTTATCATATTAAACAGTTTTAAACACAACTAATGCACAATGTCATAGAATCCAACAATATTGGCTACTCTTTAACT
This sequence comes from Tachina grossa, assembly GCA_949987645.1. Lineage (NCBI taxonomy): Eukaryota > Metazoa > Arthropoda > Insecta > Diptera > Tachinidae > Tachina > Tachina grossa. The sequence goes on from OX465275.1 coordinate 38,341,334, forward strand.
TGGCAAACTTTTGTCTGAATTTTAATATTTTTCATTAGCATTTAGTGGTTACGCTTTTTTGGGCAAATGTTAGACAAGTGTGACCGTAGCTTAACCCTTTCGATTCCTCTTGACCCTCTCGCCAATAAAGTAATACTTTCTGCGAGAAAAACTCCATCATATGAACTGGGGCTTTTGTGCAGATTTTAAATACTATAAAAAATAATACGCTGAGTAAGAACTTTAGCCCAATCAAACTTTAAATAAAAATAACAATAAGAGTGATCATGAAAACATTTAAAAGTCCGCCAACTATGGCATTGTTTCACTCTCGAAGAAACTGTCAAAAGTTATATGCAAATTTATCTAAACAAGCCTAACCTTAGCTTTAGCTGTTCATTTTACCAACAACAATTTCTTCGAATAATCTGAACATTTAGTTTTTTTTTTTTGCTTTCTTTAAAAATTTTTACACTAAAGTTACAATTTCTTATATATACATACATATGTGCATGCATACATACATATCGAGAGCCTATATTCAAAATACGTCAACTCAAAAAAGCTAACTTACCAGTAGAGCGAAAAAACTAGTTAATTCGCTCATTATTATAAAAATAAATGATATGCCTCCCATAATATGGTTTAAATATTCTTACTAATTTATAGATCTGCAAAAAATATTTTATTTTGCACTGATTTGCGTATTTTTATGAGATAGCATATTTTAGTCGATCAAAAAACAAATATTTTTATAGAGTTAGCATATTTTGTCGGAAAAAAATATGATATTTTTGAATATATGTATTTATTTTTTAATCAATTTGTGAAATCTTTTACTCAATACTAGATATATGAATTGAAAAGCTATAAGAAAAAACTAAAAATACCATAAAAAAACTTTAGTCTGACTGAAAGCCTCTTCCATTTCGAGGTGGTCAGCTTTAGCACTCTCTAACTCACGCTCTAGTGCTGTGGTCGGCAAATTAAAGGCGGTGTCAGATACAACTTCAAAGATTGCGTGACGTTTCTAACTTTGGGGAAAAAGCATGACGCAAAATGTGTATGACACAATGAAAACTTGGACAACACTCACTGTTTGTTTCACTATTCGGTTTTATGTATAAAACACAGGACAATTCGATTACAATGATGCCACGAACTCGTTTTTTATGTAAATTTACCGACATTTTAATAAAAATTCCATATTTACATGCGAGTTTGGTCAAAAAAATTAAAAATAGTATACCAACTGATTGTCAAAGCATGCAAAAAGTTGAGAGATGCCTAACTTTTCGCTTCGCTTTGCGTTAAAAGTTCTTTATGTAACATGTTTCATATAAGCATGTACATTTCATCTTAGATGTCAAAGTGAATCTTCAACGCAACGCGAAGCAAAAGTTTTATCTGACATGGGCTTAAAGCTTAAATTAGACGTGACATAGCCATTACGCCATAACCATAACCAAACCAAAATTCAATTGGTTTCTATGGTGAGAGTTATGGCGTTATGGCGAATACAGTGTTGCCCATTAGTTTGGTTCGAACGGCTGCTCTCTATGGCTATGGTTATGTTACGTCTGATTGAACCTTAAGGGCGCCGCGCCTTTTCTTATACTCTTCTATTACGTATGTGTACACACGCATTACTGAGAATAACTTGTGTGTATCGAATACTCTTAAGAATCAGCGTTGCCAGAGAACAATTTTTTCCCAACAATGAGAAAATATTTGTGATGGCAATTTACTAAATTTTTTATTTTCAGAAAATTATTATGGCAAACCATAAAATTTGGTTTGTCGACGTACGCTGTCATGCATAAAAAAACGTGACATGCAAGGGCATTTTTAAGCATATATTTAAATTATTTTAAGAAAATTTTCTACAAAACTATCTCTTTACTCATCTTTACATTGGCGTAGCAACAAGAGAAGATGTATTTCGTCATAAACAAAACTTGAGTGTTTCTTCTGACCATAATAAAATCAAGTTTGCTTTTGGAGATTTAAAATTTCAAGTAAGGGAAATAAGACGAAAATTTAACTGGCAACACCGACTCGTGGTAATAGTAGAACACACACAATTGTAAAATATAATGGTATGGCTTGCCGACCACGGCTCCAAATTATAAATTTCGAAAGCTTATGTCATTGACTATAATAGGTCCATACATAATGTTTCTATCCACAGTTTAAAAGTTATACATACATTAACAATTTTTTTTTTATCGGAACCCCTCTGTACTAATACATTAAAAGTGACCATATCTCAAATTATTAATTTTTTTAAAAACATTGGAAATTTATGTACATGGGAGTTAGCATTTATTTTCACACAAAAAATTATACTTTGATAGCAGAATGAAAAAAAAATTATATAAAACAGGGAAAAATCAATCTTTTGATTCGAAATTTTTACTACAGAGGAATATTGCATAGAGAACCTATTTGCCATCGGCAACTCATTTTGAGCAAATTTGAGTTAACGTATTTTGAATATAGGCTTCCGATATATAAATATATGTATGTATATACAGTTTAGGAATAAACTCTACATACACGCATAATTTTTGGGGGTTTGTGGAAACTTTGGAAGAAACTCAAAAAATTAATTATGCCAATATTTATTGTGTTAATAAATATTTTTATACATAAAATAAAAAATAGAAAAAATAATTATAATAACAACAACAGTGGCAAAAATATTTAACATACACAAAGGAAAAAAGTCTACATACAGGCATAAAATACATGAAAAAATACATGCAAAATGTTTGAGATTGTCAACTTGTTTGAAAATTCTATGATTTCCGGCACAAAGCCGTCAACAGATGGCATTCAAATATGGTGTAATATGTTCTTAAAAAAACAACAATTGATATTAATCTCGAAAGAATCTAAAACATTTACCACAACTGACGCTATTGAATTTAAGTTTAAGTCATGTGTAATAACCCTGCAGGAAATCGAACTGATACAAGCCTAGCCACGTAACCGGTCCCCAAGTGATAAGGACCAGTCCGAGTTCTAACACTTCCTATGAAACGGACCAGTGACTTTTACATGGGGATGGCCTAGGATGGGGTTAATTGATATCTTGTGTGCACCTTGTGAGTTGTCACTGAACTATCCCATTGGGACATATTCGGTGTAGAATATAATAAATTATATAAAAATATCATTCCGACATTTAACTGTAACAATGAACATTTGCAAACCTTTTTTTTATTTCTACAAATGCAATGAAATTTTATTTTGAATCTGACAATTTTTTGAGATTCGAACCGACCATCTCGCGCATGACAGACAGGCTTGCACACTACCCACTCAACCACAGGGCCACTCATATTTCAAAAGTATAAATACCAATAAAACTTTGGTTAATATCTAAGTATAGTTACGGGACTGGTTCCTGAGTCACATTGGAGGGAGCAATTAACATTATATTTACACTATTTGATAGGTACATGTATTCAATCCCATCGAACATGTTCAGCGCCGTTTACTACAATACTAGACCGAGTCCCAATTAAATTGGCTCAATCAAGATCAAGACGAAACATCAGAGCTATTGTCAACTGTTCTTAACACCGTATGGGTAGCGCTTAGGTAGCCCCAAAAGTAAAAAATTTCCCGAAAATTTTTCAATTTCATTTGTTTGGAATTTTTCACTTGATTATGATTATATTGTGAACACAAGGGATTGTTGTTTTGATGACAAGAAATTAAAAAATATTAAAATTCGGTCTCTGGAAATAAATAGGAATTTCTTTGCTTTCATGTGTGGTAAAATGTTACTATTTATTAATGTATTCTCATTTACTTATTATATACTTACTGCCTTATTCATGAAAAATAATTTTGTTTTGTTAGAGGTTTATAACACAAATTTTTTATGATAAACTGTTTTAGAAAACAAATGTCTTATAAATCAAAAATATTTTTTATGAATAATGCATTTACAAGGATGTGTGTACATATTAAAAGAAATTAAGAATATATAACTACATATCGATGGTTTATTAACACAACATCGTAACTTAAAAACTTCTACTTTTCAGGAGAGACAAAAAATTCTTTATAACAAGTATTTAATTTCTTTTAATACAATTTTTTTATAATCTAATTAATTGGATGATTTTTGTTAAATTTGCAATACAAAAAAAAGTTGTGTTAAAAATAATCTACAATTATTTATTCGCATTTTTTGAGATACGTGTTTTCTGCACTGTAAAATTTATATATGTAAAAGTTAACATACGATATTGTCTTATTTAACATTTTATCTTTTATGTTTATTCTATTAGTGTTTATATGATATTTTATTTAATTTTTTTTTTATTATAACAAAACGGTCCTTTTTCATAACTTTTTGATGTGTAAACATCTATACGCTAGGGGTAAAAATCTTTTGACTTTGATTTCTTTGCTGAGATTTCTTTGCTTTTTGCTTTTGCTTTGCATTGTTAAATCGGTGTGAGCTATGTATGAGTGTATTAGTGTTTGAAAGAAGCAATACCAAGCAGAGAAACAAGTCGACCGGCCCAAAGCCGACGGTGCGCCGCCGCCGGTTATTTTTCTGTATATTTCCGTACACCAAAGGTGAAAATGAACCATAAGAGCTACGGACTTGAAATATGTAGACATTTGGCCACTACAACAACAAATACATGAGAGCCCAGCTAAAAAAAATTATATATGATCCATATATTTCTAATATATGAATGTATATAACTATATATGAATATATATGAATTCATGTATGGAAATGTATGGGATTCTACATGGCAAAACTATTATAAAGGGTGTTTTTTATTGAGGTATAGAACTTTAAGTTGGCATCACTTTTTTAACTGGCGGCCATTTTGTCAGCTGTCAAGTGATTAATATTTAGTTTGGTTTGCCATTTCATCATGAACAGGTTGACAAAAGAACAACGCTTGCAAATCGTGCAAATTTATTTCGAAAATAATGGTTCAGTTCGCGAAGTTTACCGCAAGCTCCGTCCATTTTATGGTCGACCTAATCGTCCATCAGAGCAATTAATTCGGTTAACCATGGATCGTTTTCGCACTACGTTTACTCTATGTGATAATACACATCCGCAGAGACGTCGAACAGTGCGCACCGAAGAAACAATTGCCGCTGCAGAGGAAAGTGTTGAAGAGGACCCGAATGAATCGATTCGCCACCGTGCACAGCAATTGGAGCCGACTAACCGACTATTTTGTTCCCGAATTGGATGGCATGAATGTGGATGAGTTGTGGTTCCAACAAGACGGCGCTACATGCCACACAGCGCACGTCACAATCGATTTATTGAAGGAAACATTCGATGAGCGCATAATTTCGCGGAATGGACCTGTCAATTGGCCACCAAGATCGTGTGATTTGACACCATTGGATTATTTTCTTTGGGGATATGTGAAGTCGCTCGTCTACGCCAACAAACCAGAAACGTTAGGGGACTTGGAAGCCAACATTCGTGGCGTTATTGCCAACATACGGCCCCATATGCTCGAAAAAGTGGTTGAAAATTGGACCTGTAGAATTGGCTTTATTAGAGCCAGCCGCGGCGGCCACATGCCCGAAATCATATTTAAACATTAATGGCATAAAATTATCCTTCCAATAAAGCCAAATTGATGGACATTAAAACTATTTTCTTGTGTTTTATTTCAATTCGAAGTTCTATACCTCTGAAAAAAACACCCTATATATGAACTAATATATGGACTAATATATGAAATGTATTATAATGTATGAGCTCATATATGGAAATTTCATAATGAAGCTCTTCATATGTGGACCCATATGTATATAAATAAATAAGATTTAATATATGGAGTCATATAAGAATGTATGCATAAATGATATCTCACATACATAAGATCGTTTTGCAATCACTGGTGAATTGGAAATCCATTAGAAAATATATACGGTATGCAAAGTTTATATGCGTACCCTCAACGTTTAAAAAAGAAATACTTTTGTTACAAAAAAAACCATTCTTGTATAATTATATACATTGTGGATCAAATAATCAAAAGGATAATCCAGTCATTAATTTTATCGAAAACAACAGAATTATCTAGATAAGAAACAAAATTCATATTATTGCAAAAATTATATTGAAAACTTTTGTTAGACGGATTATTTTTTCTTTTATAATTAATTGCATTAGTTTTTAATCTGATTTCTTAAATTAAATTTTATGTACGAATATGATTTTTGTGTTTTTTAAATAATTGATTCACCTTTTGACTTAAAATGATGAATGAAATGACTTTTAGTTCGTTTTTCATTATTTGTCCAAACAAATGTTTCATTAAATACAACCTCCCTGTTCAAAATCTAAAAAAAGTAGTTTTAGTAATTTAATTTATTGTACAGTTGTGAATCAATAGAGTATGAATATGAACTTTGCATTCTATATAGGGAATACACATTCATGTATGAAAATGTATGAATATATATTATCATATATGTCCATATACCCTCATTTTTCGGATCCGAACCATATATGGGATATCATATATGCTCCATACATATTTTTTTAGCTGGGAGTTAAAAACTAAAGGGTGTTCCAGAACGAGCAACGAAAAATGTTAAAATCCCATGTAATATACATACAATTGTAAATTTAAAATATTTAATGGCCTATTTCCCACCTGCGAAAGAAAACGTTCGACTTACAATTTATATTGAAAACAACAATAAAATATGAAAATTTGTTTTTGTTTTCAATATAAATTGTAAGTCGAACGTTTTCTTTCGCAGGTTGGAAATAGGCCATAAATCAATGGGTGTTCCATCAGTTAATGCTATTTTGACTTTGTAATTTTGACAACTTGCTGTATCTTGGAAACCGTAGGAGCAAAACTCTTGAAATTTTCAAAAACGGTAAAACTAAAAAATCAAAAAAATATAAAATCGCCAAATATAAAAAAATCGCCAAAACGAAAAAAGCATCAAATTAAAAAAAATCTCTAGGACTAAAATAAATCGCGAAAAACCGCAAAAATCGCCAAAATGAAAAAAATCCTTAAACAAAAAAATCGCCAATATGAAAAAATCGCCAAAATGAAAAAATCGCCTAAATAAAAAAACCCCAAAAACAGAAAAAATCGCCAAAATGAAAAAACCCAAAAAAACAGAAAAAAATCGCCAAAATGAAAAAAAAAAATTGCGAAAATGAAAAAAAAAACCCAAAAAGAGAAAAAAAACGCCAAATCGAGAAAAAAGCGACATAACTGAAAAAAAAATCGTTTAAACTGAAAAAACTTAAAAAATGAAGAAAGCTAAATCAAAAAAAAATGATCAAAACCGAATGTGCGCGAGTCAAAGTCGCACTTTACTTAATTTATTTTAATTGCAATGCGTACACAACAACAAGAACAGCAACAACTAAACGATGAACAACAGGAACTAAAAATTAAAAAGTAAAAGTAAAGGCATTTACCATAGATGAGCACTGCAGTACCACTAAAGTTTCAGTAAAAACAAAAAAATGTTTACTGATTACTAAAATTTTTTTCTACAATATTTATAAATTGCCTAAATGATTTTTTATATGATGAGGTGTATTGAATTTTCAGTAATCAGTAATGCCCGTATTCATAATGAAATTCTACCAAGTGGCTAAATGTTTTTCATACAAAAGTTTCAAAATTTGAATGAAAAAACTTTGCCACTTGCTACGGCCCTACGATTTTACTAGTAATGCAAATTAAATTTAATTAGCAGTAAAAATTTACTGAATTTTTTTAGTAATCAGTAAATTTACTGCTTACTGTAATTTTGAATGCAGTACATATACATATACTGCAGTGTGCCCATTTACTAACCAAATAAGTTTAATAAAACAAACAAAAACCAACAAATTCCTATGTATTTACAATATTGAAAGTTTTGATACTTTTAATTAATTAATTAAAAAAAGATACTAAAAGCATAAGTACTTCCAATTTAAAAAAAATTTCATTACTAGATGTTTACACATCTCCTCTGTGATCGGACTCACATTGCTTTTTTTATAATAGAATAATCCCTTAATTTTTAATATTATAACTATTGTTGTTATCGCCTAATCTGTAAAAAGAGGACTGCAAATCGAAAAAAGCCGGACATTCGCGCAAAAAAGTAGGATTTAATAATAAAACAAATAATAAAGGTAGAGATACCTAGTTTAAATAAACTTTCATTGTTGGGTTAAAATGTCTTATTTGTTCATAAAATAAAAACTCTGATTTTTCGCTTAAGGCTATGTACTATATTGTGTTGCGACGTTTTACGCAACTCCATCGATACTTTAAAGACATCTCAATATTTCTACTTTATAAAATAACATATCACAACACTAATCAACAGTGTTATTTATAAGATAAACTGGACATCCAATAAAAATTATTTCCCTTTTGTTAAGCAATGAAAAGTGAGAAAAGGTCTTAAAAAGTAGGATTTTGCTGGACGTAAATTTTTTTCGAGGACAGAGATTCCGGGAAAAAGAGGCCGGATAACAACCCTAGTATAGATACATATGTATGTATGTAAGTATATGCATTTGAGTTTTACATTACTCTTTACCACCAAGTAACTAAAAAAATTTTAAAACCGTTGAAGATTAATAAAGTACATCTTTGAATTCAAGAAAATTTACTTTCATCCATATTTCAAAAAGAACCCATAGCTTTTTAGTAATAAATTTTTGATATATGAAATACCGAAGTATATTTATTTGACAAAATCGTGGACCGAAGTGCATATAGACAATTGCTTAACCACAAAAACAAGCAAAATTTTCAAATTTTTGATATATGGAGTTTGATATTTATAATGAAAGAAGTTCATCAGATCATTGATCAGATCATTGGTGCTTGTTTAGCCTGGTTAGTAATAATGTTCTTGTTCGTGGAAATATTTTCTTAAATATTTGTATGAAATATATTTTGAAACTTTTATTAACAAAGGGTTAAATTTAGTTTTTGAAATGTCAATCTAATAAAAAATCAAAATATTAACATCATCTAATTTCTTAAAATAAAACGCCATGCATATGATTTCTATTGGATACTAAAATAATAGGTACTCTTCCATATTTATCGGAAAAAGTAGGTTTTTTGTTAATTTTTTACAATAAATTATTATTGTCATGTGCCTGCTGTTATGTATGTATATAATAACTTTCATTATAAATTAATACAAAAAAGCTTTTATTTGAAATCCAGAATAGCTTTTTGTTTATTATTGTCACAAATGTTTTTACTATTACAAAAATTTTGTTACAACTACTTCAAAAATAGCACTGTAAACCTAAAGTATTGTCATATTTTACTTCTACATACGAGGTTATGCACAACATGTTTTCAGCAGCTGAGATACGCGTTTGCATGTTGTTGAATAAAAAGTTAACTAACAAATGATTACGCCTAACACTTTGCTAAATTGTGAAACGGCATTCACTTATTACTTTTCCGGTTAAAACACAAAATCGTAAAAAATCGAATTACGAGGTTGAGTTATTAAACCATCGATATACTATATATTTATATCTGTGTGGCAAAAAGAAATAAGTGCTGAAGTCAAGATAAGCTAATTTTGAGTTAATGGCATCATAATGTTTTAATTTATTTTATATTTTGACATATTTCAAATTCAGTGTGTTAGTTATAGTGTGTAGAAAGATGTTTTCATAAATTTGGTATGATCTGTTTGAGAAACTCTTTTACCTCGAGCACATTAGTAAAACCACTCGAAATTGCATTATGCGAATTTATAGCGGAGCAAACTGCTATACCGCATAGCTTATCATTCATAAAAACAGGATCCCCAAGATTGTAAGAGGTGTTAAATGGCAGTATCGCTTTAAGTCTGTCTTGAACATTTGAAATAGGTTGAAAGCATACAGTTCTGAATGCATACGAGTACATTTGAGGTATTCCTACTCCTCTTTCATAAGGTTTTCCAACATCTATACCATACGCGATCTGCTCACACAATTTTGCTGGTTCAAAGTACACATCGCTTTTAAAAGGAGTTCGTAGTTTTAGCACAGCGACATCATACGTATGTTGTGTTTTGTTGAATTTAGGATGTTTGATCTCTCTATCAACCTCGATTGTTTGGCCAGAAGACAGTGCAGAGACCACAAGTTTATTAACTGTATTATCTTTTAAACAACTGGCTGTAATAACAACATCAGTTTGTGACAGCAAAGTACCAGTGCATAGAATGTAATATTGGAGAGTTTTATTTATGTAGATAAAATTCCTTCATCACAAATACTAGGGATGGATTGTTTTCAGTGGCGATACCTTCCTTCGCATACCAAAATCCATTTACTTGAGGCAGTACTACAAAGCAGATTTACAAACAACTTTAAAAATTCGAGTGACTTATACATTTTTATTTTACTTTTTTTTTTACTTTTCTTCGTTACGGATAATTAATTGTTTTAAAAATTGCGGGTGCTTATATACCAAAAAAAAAAGACAGAAAAGAAAATAGGTGTTGGTTAAACTGCGCAGTTTCTATTATAGATCACAAAGTTAGGGATTGCGATCGGTATTAAATCCCTTGATATGGGGAATTTTAACAATTTTGGGAATCCAATTTTGGTTTGGGACTTTAATGTTGAGATATTAAAAGTAAAATAAAATATAAAATATTGAGGGTTCTCATTAAAATTGCTATTTGTGCAAATATGCGGGACGTACTATGTGACGCCTCTTTTTCAACTTTTGCACGAATAGTTTAGTCAATTTGAAAGAAGCAATTTCTAAATTTAAATGCATATATATATATATATATATATATATATATATATATATATATATATATATATATATATATATATATTAAGGCTGTTCACGACATAGTGGGAAAAAATTTTTTTTATCGGATCTAAACGCATAGTAGCTTATTATGTGCCACTTGGAGTGCAAATAAGACCTGCAAAAAATATATTCAATCGAACAACGTTTAGAGGTTGCTCAACGCTCCCAAAGATTTGCTATAGAATAGCTTTTGTATACCTATTTCTTTAGAAAATTTACTATTTTGTACCGGTGTCGATTTGTGAATTGGAAATTGATCATGATTGTAATATTTGCTTAAGACCCACTGTAAACAAGTTCTCAACACACTTACATACTTGTTGTTTTTTCCTACGTATTTTTTTAATCAATGTCTTCAAACAATAACAATTCGTTTTAAAACCGTTACTTTGCTTCGCTGCATAAGCAAACGTCGCCTCGGCAGTTCGCTGCTTGGTAACAGCAAGTAAAGTGCGTAACTATTACTCAGTTTCTTTTCTTTACACAAAAAAAAGTCAACAAAGCTGCAAGTGTTTCTCCTTCTCATTTGCCCAGTAGTCAGTTTGAAGTTGACGCTTGAGAAACAAGCATACTAGACTATTCTGACAAAATATTCATAGCTTTGTCAATTGTGTGTAGCGTACGGTTTTTGAATAGTGTTTTAACAATTTTTACGTTTTGCTATAATATTAATTGCGCTTTATAATGGCTTCAAGTACAACTGCTGCTACTAAGACGAGACTCAAAACAAATATCTGGTTAATTGGACAGCCAGTACATAATCTTCCCTTGAATGTACTTCCAACCGCATCTGATGTCTTAAAAACTTTTTTCCATCACCACAAAACCCTTAAAAAAACTGTTCCACAAAGTCTGAAGTCCACTACAGGAGAATTAATGGAAATTTGGTGAGGAAGCGAATATGGAATATGATAAAATTGACGCAAGCTATGAAATTGAAATACCAACGTATTATCGGAAACAACTTAACAAAATTTTTGTGTCATCTGGAGATAGCCCTCCACACAAATCACGTATTCTCCAGAACATGCTTGCTTCTCCTGATGTGACATCGACATTGGATCGTATAAATCTTTCTGATACTAAGTTCACCATCTTGGCTGCAGCAATTGCAAAAGCTGATGGGCAAGATCTGGATGATGGTTTCTTATCTCGTTCAACTGTACAAAGAAAGCGAGCAGCTCATCGATCTTATATTGACATGTCTGTGAGAGAAGGTTTCCTTACTATTGAAAAGCCACCACTATTGGTTCATTGGGATGGTAAAGTGATGAAAGACAGTACAAACAAACAGGACCCAAAATCAAATGTTGATCGGCTACCTGTAGTTGTCACGGGCCATCATCTAGAAAAAGTACTTGGCGTTTCCAAAATATCTTCAGGAACGGGAGACGCACAAGCAAAAGCAACATTCCAGCTTCTTGTCCTATGGGAAGTTGTGGATGATATTATTGGAATGAGCTTCGATACAACTGCTGCAAATACAGGAGCTACAAATGGAGCGTGTGTTCTTCTTGAGAAACAGATGGGCAGGAACTTATTATATTTTGCTTGTAGACATCACATTCACGAGCTGATTGTTGCAAATGTGTTTTCAGTGTTGTTTGGTCCATCCAAAGGTCGTAATATATCACTTTTTCAACGATTTCAGCAAGGTTGGGCAAAAATCAATCATCAGAACTTCAAGCTCTTGGACGATAAACGCCTAAACACGCCATACCTACAAGATCTGAAAAAGGAAGTAACTTCTTTCCTCAAGGGTATTCTATTATCAAAAGAAGAATACATGCCTCGAGATGACTACAAAGAGATGGTGGAACTTTGTTTATTACTTTTAGGGGAGTTACCCACAGCAGATCAGTATCGTTTCAAGATTCCTGGCGCATACCACATGGCAAGATGGATGGCAAAAGTGATATACTGTTTGAAGATTTTTCTTTTTCGAGCAGAATTTAAGCTAACGGTAAAAGAGGAGAAGAATCTCACCGAATTTTGTTTGTTCGCGTGCCTCATTTACGTTAAAGCGTGGATTTCTTGTCCTAAAGCAAGTGATGCTCCAGTAAATGATTTGCGTCTATTCAAACAAATAAAACAGTATTCAACTGTGAATGCGATTGTCTCAGAAGCAGCAATGAAGAAGCTAAAATCTCACTTGTGGTATCTTGGGCCCGAGCTGATTCCTCTTTCCTTGTTTTCCGATAAACTTCCAGTTCAGGAGAAACGAATGCTGGCAAACGAGTTAAATAATATTAAAAGTTTCCCGAAAGACTGGACAGAAACAGGAATCAAGCTGAATAGCTGCGATCGGTTAGAGAGCAAAAGCTTCCACAATCTGGTAAATTATACATCTGTCTGTGCTCTGAATGCCTTAAATATTGATCTGGAATTTCTCAACATTGATCCCGATTCGTGGAATGAATCACCAAAATTCCAAGAAGCCAAGCACATTGTTGATTCTTTGAGAGTGGTTAACGATGCAGCAGAACGCTCTGTTGCTCTAATGTCTGCCTTCAACGAATCTATTACGAAGAATGAGACAGAAATGCAGAAATTAATTCAGGTAGTAGAGGATCACAGAAAGAGAGTTCCCGATGCTCGAAAAGTTACACTTAAAGCGTATAATCCGCGATAACAAGATCATAATGCATTTTAGATTGTGTTAAGTGGTTTTTATGTAATGCTGATTAGCACATTTTGCTTAGATTATATGTATTAAAGTTCAATAAAAAGAAGTCCTTTGAGCAACCCCTAAATATTTTTCGATTTGTTTGAGTTTTTGCACAAAGCAATATTTATAAAAAAGGAACAAAATAAGCTACTATGCATAATCAAATTCAAAAAAATTTTTTTTTGAACAGCCCTAATATATATATATATATATATATGTATGTATATATATATATATATATATATATATATATATATATATATATATATATATATATGTGTGTGTGTGTATATGTATATGCATATGTGCCCTTAATTATGAAAATGGTCTAAATCATATGCATTTTTGCTTCGAAATATTAAACTAATCTTGAAAAAAATTCAATAAATTTATAATAAATGTTATATAAACTTATATCAATCAAGACTAGTACTACTCTAAATTAAATTAAAGTATTGCATAATATAAAAATATTTTTTGATTTGTTCAAATGTAATCTACTAAATAAGTCGACCAAAGAAATATATGTATAACTTAGACCACTTTCATATATATAAGGGCGTATATATGTGTATGCATGTATGTATGCATAAAAAAGCCTAAGTTAAGTCCAAAAATTCCTAAATAAAGCCAAAAAAAAAAAACTAAATTGTTCAGATTACGCGAAGAAGTCGTTGTTCATAATTTACTGATTTCATGAGGGCCCTTATTTATTTTTATTTTTTTTTTAATCTAATTTTTGATTAGGCCAAAGTTAGATTTCATAATATTTATTTTTGTTACTTTTATTTTTGTTATTTTTATTTTGTAGAAAAAAGTTTTTATTGCTGAAAGTCTAAAGGCAGAATTAAAGCCCAACTATAATATGAATAAGCTAGCTTAAGCTAATGTCAGAATTGAACGACAAGCCTGCCAGATGCGTAAACAATTCAAACGTGGCTTTTAGGTGGCCAATATGTACTTATTAGAGAGCTGCGTAAACTGTCTTGAAATGTAAAAACGTCATGATTTTTAAATGTATTCACGTCGCATGTATTATACTAAACCAATAATAAATGCTGTCGTACTGTAAGCGAAGCACGATGGATGTATTGGTGTACGTGTATATCAGTGTTAACAAGCGAAAACGCCAAGACAGCAAAACAAAACAAACACTCAAAAGAAGTACTGTTGATTAGTGTATGCTTGTTATTTTTCATATTGTACGTTTGAGTTTGTGTGTGTGTACTATGTAGATGGCAAGCTATTATGTGATTAACCGCATACAACTAATGTTAATGCATGTGCCTTAACATGTGCGCAGAAAAATAAAAGATCATACACACATACATGCATAGGGTTGCCAGACGGCCTGGAATGGCCTGGATTTTCCAGTTTTTTAGAGCCTCATCCAGTTACCAGCTAACATAGAATTTATCCAGTTAAAAATAATTTCTTAAATTTTGAAAAATAATTTCTTCATCAATTATATTTTTTAATTAATTACACAGCGGAACAGTGGTTTTATTGCTTCATTTAAAATAGCCGATCCTTATGTATTTTTATCTGCTGATTACGATGGCATCATTAGTTTTTCCCCAGCAGCTCTAGTTTTAAAGATATAGTGACAATTAGCATATGCTTAATTAATGCCACTTTTTTATAATTCACTTAGTATATCACGAATGGTCCCCCAAACTTAAAAATACTTTCTGGATTATTAAATTTCATTAAATTCTATTTGAGTAGATGAACATTGAGTATATCATGATATCGTACTCTTATTACATGGATGTTAAAAATCGTGTCTTTTTGGTTTAGTTCTTAAATTTTTTTTATTTAAATTTTTAAAATTAAATTAACTGGTTCTTATGTATTTTTGTCCGCTGATTACGAATATAGTTTTATTATTTATCTATCACCTCTAGTCTCACAAAAATAAGACTAAAATTGTTGCTCTCTCATGCCTTCCAAAAACAAATTGTTTTTTGTATCACATATCTGATCAATGCAATTATTACGTATAATAAATGTTGTATTGATCAGTCCAGAAAATTTTTGTTTTAGTTGTAGTTATTATATCGAACTTTGCAGCTTTTACCAGAAAAAAAAACAATTTTAAGGACAAATTTTTATTTTTAATGCAAAATTATTGGGCCTAATCACGAGTGTGGTATTTCGACTTCTTCCACGACTATTTTGTACAAGACTAAAGAATATTGCTTTACAAACTCTTCGTATTCGAAATACGACACTCGTAATTAGGCTCACTAAAATAATCAGAACTTATCAAAAAATAGAGGCTACATTCAAAATCAGCGACGTCATATTATTAGAAATAATATTTTTTGATGGCGTAAGAAAAGAAAAATTCGAGATATTACTTTTTAAATACAATGCACAAATCTCTGAAACTAGAGGGTATAAGAATATAAGAAATCTTTTTTCGTAATTAGCGGACAAAAATTCATAACGACTAGTTATTTAAGTAAAAAATATAATAAAAAAGTTTTATGGACTAAACTATGCTCCTCAATGTAAAGCTATCGAAATAAAGGAAATTGTTTTACAGATAAAAACTAATGACGGAATCGTAATCAGGAGACAAAAATACATAAGGATCAGCTTTTCTTATTAAAACACGGCAAAAATTTCTGTTTTCTGGTTGTGTTTTTATATCTTCTGAGGAAAAAATTTTTAATACTAAATAAAAAGAAACAATAGTGCTTGCAAATGTACAACCAGTTGTAATTTTCCATAACACTGATTAGATCCTCTATTTTGTACATCACTGGCAATTTACAACCAAAACAATATTTTCAAAAAGCATCAACACTTTGCTTTTTAAGCTTATTTTTAAATTGTCCAGTTATTTTTTCAAAATCCAGTTGAATTTTTTCCACTGTCCAGGTATTTGACTTTTAGTATCTGGCAAGACTATACATGCATGACGTTCGTACACGCTCTTATTCTTAGAAAGAAGCTAGTATCACAAATTCTTCCGTCACGAAGTGTTTTCTTCTTTACTCTTATACCTACAATACTCAAATAAATTTCTTGCAAACAGTGTTGTTAACGATTGTTTTATAAGATTTCGCTGTAGTAAAGCATTTGAAAAATCCCTCATGTCTTGAAAGTTCTTATAAGAAGTCTTATGCAGGAGACTAGTACTTATGTACATGAACTTAAATACTCTTCAACCATAGCTGCACATCTAGGTATTGTTAATAATTTTGTAGTAATTTTGTTTCTTTTCATAAAGGCCCAACTATAATATGAATAAGCTGGCTTAAGCTAATGTCAGAATTGAACGATAAGTCTGTCAAATGCTTAAATAATTCAGATGTGACTCTTAGGTGGCCATAATGTACTTACATGCACTTAAGTACTCTTTAGCCACAGCTGCACATCTAGGTATTGTTAATAATTTTGTAGTAATTTTGTTTCTTCTCATAACTCCTAAATGAATGCAATTCAATCAAACTAATTAGAAAGAATGTCATAATCTATTAAAAATTCACATATAAATATATCCATCACCTTATTACTTGTTTTATTTGTTTTGCCTACTAAAAAGTACAACAGTGAATATACGTAAGTAAATACATGTGTATGTGTGTATATGTGTATTGTAAAACAAACAATGAAAATAAAAGTTTTGCTTTTTTCCGAGTTTAAAATAAGAAACAATAAAAATATATTTAAAATCAATGAATATTTACTGCTGCTGCTTGAGTTTAAAAGATGCACAAACAGTTGTTTCCTTACGGAATGTGCGTTCAGTTTGGCACTTTACTTAACCCTGCGTTTACACATGCAAGTACCTTGCATGCAAGCTCTGTGTACGTATTATATGTATATGTATATGTATGTACAAATGCCCGACTGTCTTGCAACTTGCATGTTTGCCTTTTAGTGCAGAGTTGTCCATAACATAAAAAATTTCAATTTTAAGGGAACCAGATAGTGTTGAACTTTATTCGTATTGTTTCAATGTTATTTATGTCTAAAAAATTAATAAACTGCTCGATTTATGAATATTTAAGAAAAAAAAAAAATATTAAATTAGCTTTTAAATGTATTTAAAATGAGTAAAAACTCATATAACATTACACTGAAATCCAGTTAATTTGTGCTAAACTATTAATAGGGCAACACTGTTAGCTAACTTTCCATTTACTTGCTACAAGTTCAACAAGTCACTGTCTTGTAAAATTCCTTGGCAGTTGAGTTGGAAGTAGGCTGCAAGTGCCGAAAGTGTAGATGTGTTAGTAAAAGAGTTTGAGTGTATTGAGTTTTTCGAACTTGCACTTGCACGTGTAAACCCTAGGTAAGTTAGATTAAATTATTATTGTTCGCACTTGATTTGTTTCTATATGTACGATTTGATTAGGCTCTATAAACCAAATATGAAATATGAATTGCATAGTGCAAAACAATGAATGAAAATAAAAGTTTTGCTCTATTTTCTCAGTTTAAAATAAAACAATTATTAAAAAAATATTCAAAAGCAATAAATAGCCCAATTCACAATATTGTGCAAATGGTCTTGCATCGTAGTATGTGCAAAATGGATTAGTATATTGATACTCACCACTACAAATTATTAAGTGGTGATTATCAATACACTGTACCATTTTGCACATGCTACGATGTAAGACCATTTGCACAATATTGTGAATTGGACTATCATGTTCTGCTGCTGTTTGCTTGAGTTTAAAAAATGCACAAACATTTGCTTCCGTACGGAATGTGCGTTCAGTTTGGCACTTTGCTTAAGCAAATGGCATTTGACGAAATTTGACGAAAAGTTTCATTAAGTACATTATAGTTTGCCATATACGTTTATACTGCACAGTTGCTTAAGCTGGCTTAAGCCGTTGGGCCGTTAGTTTTTACTTTCTGTTATGTTACAAATCAGTTGACTCTTTTTAACCCGGCTGCGCTATGCAAAGAAGGGTATTCTGTTTATCAGCCTATGTATGTATGTGTGTATGTATGAATGTATGTGTATGTATGTAAGAATGTGTGTTCCTTTGCGGCACTGTTTAAACCGAACGCGTGGACCGATTGTTTATGATTATTGTATCAATCGATTTGTCTTAATCCTGGGAGTGTCACTAAAGATATGTCAGTTGTCAAAACCCAATATGGTGGCCAACAGATGACATTTTGTAATTAAAAAGTAATAGTGCGATGACCGTGGGTTCGAATCCCACCAAAGACTCTTGCAACTGCTGAATGTCAAAATAACTTAATATGAAATTTGTAATTTTATTTGTAACATTTAATTAATAAAAAATAAATAAATACATAAATTGATGTAAGAGAAAATGATTCGTTGAATTGCAAGTTTGTCGCTGATTGCGTACAAAATGCAAAAAAGGGTCCGATTGCAAATATTCACAATTCATATTATTTTCACGTTTCTATTAGATAGAAATTAAGTTTTACTTTAAGTTTCATTTATAGTTTTACTCAAGAATTGAAATTTTCTCGAATTTTTCCGCGAATGTGACTTATTTTCTTCCCCGTTTCTGGCGAAGTTAAAAAGACTCTACACTTACTTGCTTACGTCAATGTCTGCAACTTGTTTTTTCCTGTTAATTAGGCTTATTTATTTATTTAGTTGTTATATTTCCTTTTTTCATTATAAAATACATATGTATATGAACATTGCTCAACTTCTCGTTTAATAAAAAAAATTACTGACGCATAATGTTCCACGTTTTATATTATCTATTGTTCAAACTGTCGCATGTATGTACGTCAATAAATTTTTTAATAAATGGGAATGAAGTTAACATACCCAATGGACCAAAAGCCAGCAACAGATTTGCATGGCCAATATTCTCTCAGATGTGGTGTCCTGTGTGAAAAATTATAGAAAAAAAATAATTTGTTGACAAATTTAAGTATTGAAATTTTCAAGTTTTAGAAAATGGAAACGGGACATACAGGTGAATATGTTCCAAGTAAAACGAGCTCTATTTCATTGATCCACCATGCTACAGCCGGACGCCGATAAGTTTTCCATTGCTATGAAATGCCCTTGTCTTACCAGCAATGTCAGTTGTAAACGTTGTGTACGGCCGTCAGTTAATATTTTTTTTTTCAATGTCATTGTCGGCTGTGCCGAATCTTAAATACACTTCATCGACTTAAGTATAGAGTATATATGTAGATACGTACATACACATTTGTTTTCTGAAAGAAAAAATAGTTAATTTCTAATCTACGTTTTGGTCACACAATTTACGAAAACGGCTGATCATACATACGCCGTTTTACTTGCATCTATTTTTAACGCTCGAATTTAGGTTTTGTGTGTGTGTGTGTGTGAGAGAGAGAGAGAGAGAGAGAGAGAAAATAAGATAAAGATTTTGTGTACCCGTCCAGCGTTGCCATAATATAAAAAGTTCTTTAGTATTTTGTATATTTTGTCGGGAGGGGGTCTTAACCAACGTCTATACCTGATATATATTTTTTTACATAACATGACTTGATAATGTTTGTCAAGTTGTTACGTTTTACCATCTCGAAAGCCTCATCGGCATCAGTTAAGAAAATATGGCTCTACAAATTTATAAAGTTTTAAATTAATTGAAATGAAAGTGTTTTAGTTGCACTATGGGATATTTCGCATTAAATTACACAGGGAAATTCCTTTTTTCCGAATCAACCTAAAGAAATAAGTGGATCCAAAATTCAATAAATAAGGTAACTAAAATGTCTGCTTTTGTTTTTTAAGATCTTGTTTTATTTGAAGTGCACAATGATTTATTTATTTAATACACTTGCTTAGCCAAAATAAAATGTTGTTTTTTCTGTGAATTACTGAAATTTTGCAGAGAGTTCTGAAAAAATGTGTATGGCTTCAAAGTCTATGGGGTCTTTCATTTAATTTGGTATATACTCGTCTTTCGTCGTGTTTTATCTCATTCTATAAGGGATCGAATTATGTCAATGAAGAAACTTGTTTTTCTCTTTTAATAAGGCCAGGCGAATTAATATTATTAAAGGGAGTGCTACGTCCGTATGAACCCAACTTGCAAAACAATAAGACCAAATTCCATAAAGAAAAACACAACTTTCGTTTGAATTCACTCTTGCTCTCTGAAAAAGTACTAATAAACCTTCACTACTATCTTAAGCAAAATGGGTAAAACTGTGGCTTCAGATATCGGAACTAAATAACAAACTTGAGATAAAGTAAAAATTAAAAACGGCACAATTTATATAAAAACTTATTTTTTAAGCAAAAAACTGCAAAACTGCTCAATGTTTATAAAAACTGCTAAAATCAGTTAAAACTGCACATTTGGCAACGCTGTACCCGTCTGTTTCTTTCTGTCTAAAAATTACATTATGAGACTCTAAAACTGATACATGTAAAATCTCACTAAATTTAACTCTGGTTTTTACAAAGAGCAAAAAATAAGTATGGCAGGGATGGAAAAGTTGCAACGATCGTAATATTGTTAATAATACGTGATGCTCGAAAATTGTACTTCTATTTGATATGTTTAAAATAATTTTAGTATTGTACTTAAACGCGAGTACCATATAAAACAACTTATTTCATAATTTTCGATACTTAAACATTTCATTCTCACAGAAGCTTTCGATTTTTATCAAAAAGAAGGAACAATTTGAAGGAAAAGAAATGAGAAAGAACATGTCCATGAATTTTTTGTTGTAGTTATTTATATTCTTTAGCGAAACATTTAATGTTATTTCCATTTACTAAAAATTAATAAAACGTCCGTTAAGTGTTGTCAAAGTATGACCATTAATTTGAAATATAGGACAGATGTGGTTTTGCTTTGTGTTGTTTAACTCTGCTAAGAGCATAATGAGCATTATATCACAATTCTACGTAAAAGTAATGAGTGATAGCAGCAAAAAAGCTTATGTATGCTTATGTTTAAACTAGATTTTTATATAAAAATTGGACAAATCAAACATAGCACTGGAGAAAAGAAATATCTTCTGAAAATATAAAATATGCATAATTAATAAAAATGAAAAAATTTATTGGAGTTAGTTACTATCAGCCTTATGTACATATAAGAAAAAAAATGGCATGAAGTTGGCATATTTGATGATATTGAACTGGATGCTAAAGAGTTCCTCCATACAATTTTGCATTAAAATTTGGCGCATAATGTAGTTTCAACCCTCTTTTAAATCCAGTGAAAACCTTAGCACGAAGGCGCTGCTCATAAAGAGCATTTTTTTGCGCCTTAGTACTTTGGCACACGAATATCTCACTTTTTTCCGTAGCGAGTCCGTAGAGGCATTTTGATTAAAGCAGGATTTCTCTCTCGGCTTAATGGGAATTCGTTTTGATAGTATGATTTTGTTTATTCCCAACAAAATAATACTTTCAGTGTCTTTGGCCATGGCAATGACATCATTGTGGAGAAAACGCAGTTTCCAATCGAAATGCCCTAAAAGCTCATTGAGCTTAGCCCAACGGGTCTTTTCGTAGATGTAAATGAAGTGCTGAAAACGAAAAGGACACCGACATACCGCAGTTATCTGAAATACCATGCGAAATGGATTAAAGCCCAGAGGAGTTCAACGCCTCAAAACTGGAATTCCATTGAAACTTGCTCTCTTATTTGAATAATATGGATCTCCATTATTTCGACAAGTATTTTAAAAAATAATAATTGTTTACCTGCCGTCCATTGATCAGTTGGAAATTTTTGACGTTTCTGTTAACCGCACTAACACAGGACTGTGAACGATAATATCCCAAAAATTTTATAAAACTATATAAATTCAACTTAAACATTTTTGAAAGGTAAGAAGTTGTTATCGATAATACCACAAATTCAAAAATTAGTAGAAGTAGTGAAAAATGTTCAGCACCATTGATTATTTCGCGTGAAAAATTTTACATGTACTAAATGTATCCCAACTCGCCTTTTTTATATAAATTTCTCGCTTTTATTGCTTGAAATTATGCAACATTGTTAAAATTCCGTTCGAAAAAAGTACTGCTCATGTTGTTTCGCACACGCAAAGAAAAAATATGGTTGAGGCTACCATAATCAAACAGCAACATACTATGATTAATTTATATGGTTGCAGTCAAATCATATTATTGTTAATAGAAAAGCAAACTTTAATTATATTATTATCTGAGTTAATAATAATATTATATACAAGAACAATTGACTTTATTGTACCTAATCTTATTATTGTTAATATGAAAATACTATTGTAAGATGTGACTAAAATATAATTGAAACTCACCATACCATGATCTAATATTATATTAATATTGTTAAATACGGCCACAGTATTATTTAATGTAATAATATTATTTTGTTTTTCAATCATGTTTTTATTGTATATAGAAACAGCTGTGCGTTAAATTCGAAATAAATTAATATTATTGACATAAAATGTATATATAAAAATGTATACTTACACGACATACAGACATGTCTGTATAAAGAGATGCACAGATGTTTATAGATTTTTATTGGTCTACCCTCTTGTTTATTCTTTATTTATTTATTAATTTATTTAACACCACCCGTGCACTACCGATAGCTTACAAACGAAATACTGAACTGACAGATGTTTCTGAAAATATTTTTTTTTTTTTAACTTAACATAGTATGGTTTTGGATAACATTATATTGTTATTTACATCATATTATTTTTAAATAATAATACAAATTATGTTGTAGTCATTAATTTTTAACAAAACTGTATTATTAAACTCTAACCATATCACACTTTTTTAAGGATGTGATAATGTAATTATTAAATTCAAACATTACTCTGTTTATCGTAACGAAATAAATGTTTAAAGTAACAATAACTAGTTTTCAACGACCACACATTTGTTTCAGAGAACATAATATTGTTTTCTCAACCATTCTACAATCATATCTTTTCTTTGCGTACAGCTGAAACTAAAATGATGCCAGAGTAATTTTGCATGAAAAAACATGCTGCCAGATAGGTTTTACGTGTGTTTCGCAATAAGAACAGAGTACTACTTTTTCGAATTTATTTCGCAAAAATTTCACACCAAATACTTTTAAATGTAGTTTGACAACATTTTGCACGAAATTGTGAAGAAAGTACATACCAGGCTTAAAAGGGAAATAATGTAATAATTTCCTTAGCACACTTTAAGTATAAAATCCGCGATAAGCGGTTTGTGTTGCTAACGGGCTGTCCGTAAATATGCTCTAAAAATTTGCAGCCTTATTTATAAAATTTATTAAGGCTTTAAAAAGGGTTTTTAAAACAAATTTGTATACAAAATTTTTCTTAAAAACTCCTTATAAAGCCTTAATAATTTGTATATATAAGGCTGTTAAAATATTATCTAGATATTTAAAAGAAAAGAAAATATGCTCCAGGAAATAGCCCAATTTAAAATAAAATAAATAAAATTGCTTTTTTGAACATAAAATAAAATCAACAAAATAAAAAGCAAAACAATTGAATAAATAAATAATGTTATGAATATTGTAATTTTTAAAGCAATTGTGATATTAGAGTTCATAATTTTTTAATATAATGGAAAACTAAAAAAGGGTACATGTAGGTTTGTCATGCCGCGTTTAATTTCCACAATATTCATATGCGACATACATATCTGTGGCAATATGGAATAGTCGCTTAAGTAGACTTCAGAAAATTTAATTGAATTATGTTCCACATGGTATTTGAAATGCAACATATGAGAAGAAGGGATTAACATCAAGTAGAATTATGCGTTAGTGCCTTTAAATTAAAATACTTCTTTGCTTAAGTCGACTTTAGCTACTATTCCTTAATGCCTTAGAAACATATATTCTGGGTCCTTATGAATAGGGTAGTAGCATAATATTGTATAAGAATTTGTCCTAATTAGATTTATATTGAAAATCAGCAAAGTCAACAAAATGTTTCCAGGGCTGAAAAACTTAAATTTTTTGGTATATAAAAGTAACTAATTAAAACAAATTTTTGCAATTTTTATTAATCATGCATACTCGTTTTTTATATTTTCAGAAGATTTTATTTTTCTCCTGAGTTTTTTATATTCGTTGAATTTTTATATAAAAATCTAGTTTTAACAGAAAATCATAAGCTTTTGTTGCTGCTATGTAAAACATGTGCACTCATTACTTTTACGCAGAATTGCTCTTGCACAGCTAAACAACAGTACCATATCGGTCCAATGTTTTAAATCGACGGTCATACTTTGAAGAGCACGTAACAAACTTCTTATTAATTTTTAGTAAATGGAAATAACATTATATATTTCGCTAAAGAACATACATACATACATAGCTAAAAAAACAAATTTATCGACACGTTCCATTTCATTTCCACCAAATTGTTCCTTCTTTTTGAACAAAATCGATAGGTTCTGTGATCATGATAATAATAAGTGAACGTGCAATATTGGCAAAGGGACGTTTGAATGGAGACATTGAAACAGTTTTGTAATATTAAATTTAATTAAATAGCGAAAAAATATGAAATAATTTATTTTGTTTGGTACCCGCGTTTAGGTACAATACTAAAATTATTTTAAACATATTAAATAGTAATACGATTTTTGAGCATCGCGTGTTATCAACAAAATTACGATCATCCGTGCACTTTTCCATCCCTGTCATGGTTATTTTTAGGTTTTTGCAAAAACCAGAGTTAAATTTAGTCAGATTTTACATGTATCAGTTTTAGTTTCTCATATTTTAATTTTATACACAAACAGAAACAGACGGGTACACCAAATATTTAACTTGCAGCCATTCCTAAACAAGGACGGAAAGCGGAACGTTTTTTCCCGCCGAGCTTTAACGCTGAAATGCCATACCTAAACAAAAGCGGCAACGTTATGTCAAAACGATAAAAGCAGGGTTATGAAACAAATAAATAAAACAACCCTGATTATTTTAACAGCCGGACGGACGATATTGTTGTTTGTGATTTTGTTATTAATATTTGGTTACATAAACTTTGTTATTTAAATTAAAATAAAATAATAAATAATTTTGAGAAAATTAGTTATTTAGAAGATTTGGAAAACTTGCTTGTGTTAAGGATGATGGTCAACGTTGCCATATTTTTTTTTCTCAAAAACCTTCAAGTCGAACAAAAAATCTCTTTCTCATTAAAAATCTTTTTTAGTAATTTTACTCAAAATTGTTTCGAGTTTTTTTTTATATTAATATGCATTGATTTTACTGAATTCAAATTCAGGAAAAATTTATTTTGTTTCAAATGAACTAACCCTACAAGAATAGTATCAGTCATTTGACCGGTCATTTGATCTAAAGTCATGCAGGATATATTCATTATTGCGTAAAACAAAGTTTCTATAACATTATTAAGGGCCAAATGAAAAATGTGATAGAGTTAAAAAATAAATTATTGAGGGTACGGCAACGTTTGCCGGGTTCAGCTAATATATATGTATATATAAATATAATTTTAGTTTTTTTTATTTTAAAAAGTGCATTCAAAATACACAAGTAAATAAAATTTTTAAAATTAAAGATATAAATAAGCAAAAACAAATTAACCTAGGAGGTATCTAGCCCTCTTCACACATTTTCACGGCCAACGCATCTTGCTTTTTACAAATATCTACAACTATGAAAAGAAATATGTATATATTAAATTAAATTTTGTGAATTTCTTTTATTCACTATTGTTTTTACTTATCTTTTTCAACACTTATAAAAAGCTAACAGGGACTTTAACGGCAAGTTTTATATGAAGAACTGTCAGTTAAAGTTCACGTTAACACTAAATAATATACTAAATAATATGCACTAAATAATATACTAAGGCCCATTATTACAACTTAAAGTTAGTTAAAAGTAGGATTTTATCGGACGTATAAAAACTTCATCGGTTGCAAAATTTTGCTTTAACTTAAAGTGAGCGATAAATTACAGGCAAGTTTATCCTACCTGGTAAGTTAAATCCAATTTGCAATAATCGAAAGGTTTTTATACGTCCGATAAAATCCTACTTTTAACTAACTTTAAGTTGTAATAATGGCCCTAAGAGTTCCAAATATCATATCCATAAAAATCTAATTTTTAACACAGAATCTTTAATCTTTTAGTCTTTTTAACATCCCGAAAAACTTTGAAAATAAGATAAATCTTCACATATGGTAACGCTGATGATGGCAAACAAAAGGCAATTGTTTTCTTTTGCAACTAACTTCATTGTTAAGCGCGATGTCAAAATCGGATTTTCCAATAGCAAAGCGTTGCCGTCGCGTTGCCGCCCCGTTATTTCGGTATGCTCCATACAAAATGTATGGACATGAGAACTTTTGACAGCTAAAAAACGCTTGCCGCTTTTGTTTAGTCATGGCTGTTAGTTTCTCTCTTTCTCTCTCTCTCTCTCTCTCTCTCTCGCACACACACACATACAGAGATACAAAATCAAAACTCGAGCATTATAACAAGATGCATTTAAAACGGCGCACTATCAGCAGTTTTCTTAAATTGTGTGACCAAAACATGAAGTGCAATCTTCTGAAATACAATAGAGCAAACAATAAATGTACTATTTTGTCTTTCACAAAACAAATACATATGAACATACAGTAGACAGCAAAACTAAGGACACACCTTCATATAATTAAACTTTCTTCGATTTTTCTTTTTATTACAAAAACTAAGCAACAAAAAACGTCTAAACACACAAGAGCAAAGCATAATTTAAAAATTAACTCGAAAAAATATGAGCTTAATTTCATAAATGTAGAATAATAAAACAAATTCAGTAAAGTGCGACTCTGACTCGCGCATGAAGGGTTCCGTACGAACACTAGATATGTAATTTAATACAAACTTCATCCTATATAATATATAGTTTTGGCATTTTTTTCGTTTTTGGGGTCTTTTCGGTTGTTTTGTTTTGGCGTTTTTTGCTTTTTTTTCGGTTTTGACGATTTTTTTAAGTTTTGGCTATTTTTTTAGTTTTGATACTTTATTTTCTCGTTTTGGCGATTTTTTTCGGTTTTTGGCGTTTTTCATTTTGGCGATTTTTTTATATTTTTGGCGATTTTTTTCATTTTTGGGATTTTTTTTATATAAAATTTTTTTTAGTTTTGGCGTCATTTTCGCTTTTTGGCGATTTTTTTAAATTTTTGGCGTTTTTTTTTCATATTGGCGTTTTTTTTTCATTTTGGCGATTTTTTCGCATTTAGCGATTTATTTTAGTGTTAGAATTTTTTTTTTTAATTTTGGCGATTTTTTTCGTTTTGGCGATTTTTTTTAAATTTTTGGCGATTTATTTTTTGGTTTGGCGATTTTATAATTTTCGGTTTTTTTAGTTTTACCTTTTTTGAAAATTTCAAGTGTTTGCCTCTTACGGTTTCCAAGATATAGCAAATTGTCAAAATTACAAAGTCAAAATTGCATTAACTGATGGACCACCCTTTAATTTAAATTTTTTTAAATTTTAGTGTTAATTGTTGTAGTCTGTATAAAAATACACTAATTTTACAAATTTCAAGTTTCAATATTCATATGTTCATACAATTGTATGTATATTACATGGGATTTTAAAATTTTTCGTTGCTCGTTTTGGAACACCCTTTAATTTTTAATTCTCATGTATTTGTTGTCGTAGCGGCCAAGGTTCTCCATACTCTGTCCAAATTTCAGGTCCGTAGCTCTTACGGTTCCTGAGAAAATACCGTGTGACGGACAGACGAACAGACCGACAGCGTAGCGAAAACAATAGGGTTCCTTTTCACCTTTGGTGTACGGAACCCTAAAAATTATTAGAGAAACATCGTAAGCTCGAGCCGCAAAAGTAAGGACACACCTTATATATTATGGGAATTTACTTTAACAAATTACAAAATTTATGCAAAATATTACTTTTTAAATAGTTGGATGGTGGTATTTGATTGTGTAAAGCACTTATTTAGTTTGCCGTTTGATATCTATTTTTAGTCCCATATATCCAAGAAAATCGGTTTTACTTAAGATTTGCTTCCGATTACGTGGTTTCCATTTTTTTGTTTGTTAAATAAGCTCAAGTGGTCGATTGGAATGAAATATGGATTTTTAGGAGTTCTTATTTGCTATACAGTGTCTTAAAAACGACAACATTTTCGCAATTTGGAATGTGGACTGTGAGGCATTGTCCTGCGGAAAGTAGTAATAAATAAGTAAGCAGTATTTTGACGTGAAGTCCTGCAGATTGTTCTTTAATTTATGTAAATAGTCCATTGGTCTGAAGTATTTTCAATAAATACAAGGTTTCCAGCACTTTATGATGATATACAGCTCTATACAACAATACTCTATCTTCCATGTTTTGTAGGTTTTAAATACATATGTATGTTGCATTCGCAGCACCTCCTCTTCTACGTCCAACTTTTAAACCGCCATTAACATTTAATTGGCCATCAGAGACGAATATACATATACTGTTCTATCCAAAAAAGTAGGCATTTGGCCGCTTAAAATTTTAAAAAAGAGACTTTGATTGAGTAAATATTATGAAAACTAACAAACATAGAGAACGAGGTATTGTGGCACTTAGCTTTGCGTTATTATAACCTTCTAGAAAGCTTGTATGTATTGAAAATATTTTAGACTAATGTGTCTACGTACATAAGTTGAAGAACAATCCCTATGAGTTCACGTCAAAAAACTGTTTACTTAGCGATTACTACTTTACACAGGACAATGCCTCAAAGGTCACAGCCCATATTGCGAAAAAACTTTCTTTTTCAAGATATTGCATGGCAAATAAGAACTCCTCATAGTTCACATTTCATTCAAATGGGCCACTGGAGCTTGTTTAACAAAGATAAAACTACAAAAACAAATACACACGGCACCACATGGACGTACATACGAGAGGTTGAACAATGTTCCTACAAGGGTAAATCCAATTTAACCAGTTTGCCTTAATTCCTATATTTTATATTACTATTTTTTTTTTCATTATAAAATATATAAACCCAGGCAAATTCACACAAGGTATAATTGACTCGATTCGCTTTATGAAACTTATGGCCTGTTTTACAATAACGACACGAAACTTTCGACTTATTGAAAACAGCAACAAATTTTTATATATATATATTATTGTTCTTTTCAATATAAATTGCAGGTCGAAAGTTTCGTGTCGTTATTGTGAAACAGGCCATTATGTACTTTAAATGTAAAAAGATGTGTGCTGAAATTCAACGTACTCGTACATTCAAATTACAAACGGCGAAAATAGTCACCTGATCGTACACGTAGTATGGATTCGCGTTGATAGAAACATTGCTAAAACTCTCGTATGTACGTGTACGTCTTTTGTCACGTTACTTTACTTGGTGGCATTACTTTCGGTTTTTCAAAGAAAATGCCCAACTATAACATGAATAAGCTAGCTTAAGCAACTGTGCGGTTACATATAAAATGCATGTGGCAAACTGTAATGTACTTAACGAACTTTTCGTCAAGTTTCGTCAAATGCCATTTGGTTAAGTAAAGTGCCAATCTGAACGCACATGCCGTAAGGAAACAACTGTTTGTGCATTATTTTTAGACTCAAGCAAGCAGCAGCAGAAAATATTCATTGATTTAAAATATTTTTTTATTGTTTCTTATTTTAAGCTCAGAAAATAAAGCAAAACTTTTATTTTCATTGTTTGTTTTACAATACACATACATATACACACATACACACGTGTTTGCTTATGTATATTCATTGTTGTACTTTTTAGTAGGCAAAACAAATAATACAATTAATAAGGTGATGGGATATACATATTTATATGTGAATTTTTAATAGATTATGACATTCTTTCTAATTAGTTTGATTGAATTGCATTCATTTAGGAGTTATGAGAAGAAACAAAATTACTACAAAATTATTAACAATACCTAGATGTGCAGCTGTGGCTAAAGAATACTTACATAAGTACATTGTCGGCCACCTAAAAGTCACATCTGAATTGTTTAAGCATTTGACAGACTTATCGTTCAATTCTGACATTAGCTTAAGCCAGCTTATTCATATTATAGTTGGGCTTAAAGACGTACCCCCTTATGCAAAAAAATATTTTACTTTAGCTTTAAAGTTCATAGTAGTTGATAAGCACTTTAAGGCTAACATAGCTTTATTAAAAAATCATATGCAAAAGACAACTTTAAATATTTTGTGATTTAATAATAAATACTGGTAACACCACCGTGCTCAACACCCACTTCACAGCTTATGATGTACAAAATTGAATACAATTTCATTCGGGTATTCAAATATTTTTTTTATTTTATTAAATAAATTTTTATTATCTTGAAGTAAAGCAATCTAATTTAAAAAATATGAGCTTCTGACTTAATAGGAAAACAGATAAACACAACCATGAAGTAAAAGTAAAAAAATGTGAAAAATTATCACAATTTGTTTAATTCGAATGAAACGAGTATTTGAATATCCAGCTTTTTTCGATTTGTTTTGATTGTATGTACGTCACTAAAACATTTTTGTATAATTTTATTTATTTTAATATTTTTTTATGGATTTTGCTATGTATTTCGAAGCAGTTGGATAATTTGGTGATGCTTCCCATTACATGACAGAAATAATAAATTTAAGATAAGAGCAGGCACTTCTAGCTTCATTTTCAGATGTAACATGAATCAGTATGTGCTATATTAGTAAAAATATTTGAGGTACAAAATACACATTTTGGAAATATCAACTTAAAGTAGTCTTAACAAACGTGGGTGCCTACTTTAGAATTTTTATACAATAATTTTTTTAGAATACAACTTTACTTAACATTGCTTGGCAAAGCTTTATTAAGTTTTTTGCATAAGACCCGTAGATTTTATATTCTCTTTTGGATATTGGTTTAGAACATTTACCAAAAGATAGAAACAAATAGAATAGCATGGCTCTAAATAATATGACAGTGAAGTATCTTTACTGAGAAAATGCCCATAGATACGAGTATAAAAGGCAATTTCATTGACGCACTTACGAGCAATAAATAATATAAGACATGGAAACATTGTGCGTCAATTGTTTTTTATTTATTATACTAGAAAAGTTGAGCGATATTCCTATATTTTATAATGAAAAATGAAATATTATAATTAAATAAATAAAAAATCTTAATTGAAAGAAGCAGGAAAAATCAAATTTTAGACATTGACGTAAACAAGTAAGTGTGGGGTCTTTTTGACTTCACCAGAAACGGGGAATAAAATAAGTCGCATTCGCGGGGAAATTCCAGTTATTGGGTAAAATTATAAATGAAACTTAAAGTAAAATTAAATCCTCACAAAAACATAAATGTGAAAAAAGGCCAAGTTCCATCAAAAGCAGTGAGATATAAATTTTGACCAAGTTCTTGTTTGGCACAACACCTATCGCTGACATATGCTATGCATTATATACATTTGTAATCGAAAGGGTGTCATATAATTTTTAGATAATTTGCTAACTTGTGTGACACACTGATGTTGTTATTGCAGCCAGTTGTCTAAAAAATTATACACCTAATGAACTTGCGGTCTCTATAAAATCTAGTCAGCAAAGAATCTATATTGATAAATTATTCAAACATCCTGAATTCAACGAAACACTACATACGTATGATGTCGCTGTGCTAAAATTACGAACTCCTTTTAAAAGCGATGTGTACTTTGAACCAGCAAAATTGTGTGAACGGATCGCGTACGGCAAAGATATGGGAAAACTTTATGAGAAAGGAGCAGTAATATCTAAAGGGTATGCATACAGAGCTGTAAGATTCGAACCTCTTTTATATTCAGGAGAGAAACTTGATGCTATACTGCCGGTTAACAGCTCTTACGATCTTGGGGATCCTGTTTTTATTAATAATAAGCTATGTGGCTTAGCAATTTACTCCAATAAAAATGTTCAGTATAGAATTTTGTACCCTTTTCTAAGTAAAATATTAATTTGGGATTATTAGTGCGTTTAAAAAAAAATTTAAACTTAAATTGTCACAATTCCCATAAAAAACACTAATTACAAATTTTATTTTAAATCAATAAAAAGTTTCCCTTTGCAAATCGGACAAGATATGATTTCTCGATTAGCAGAACAGTGGACCAAGCTGGAGGAAAAGCATACAATTTAATTTTTCTTAGGTCAAAATTTGCTTATCTGTAAGATTAAAACAAATAAGATCAAAGTTAATTGTAAATATTCTGACAAAAACGTAGTAGAACGGAACAACTAGCTGTTTTCGAAGGCCACTACACTTTCATCATCAGCGTTCTTTGTGTTTGGTCAACTGTGTTTAGTGTTAGTTAATGTACGCAACTTTTACTGCAAATAGAATTTATGAATTGTTTTGATTCATCGCATTACAATTTGCTGAAAGTTTATTTTTGTAATGAAAGCTTAATTTTACCATCTCTAAATTTACAACAGTCTTGTCATTGTCGTTTGTTCTTTACTAATTATGCACATGTTAGTTATTTATTTATTTATTTTGGTTTTGGAAGGTCCCAACCAGGGTGACCGATGACATTTTTCAAAAAGTGGCACCAAATAGGGGATTTATAAAAAAAGGGGCAAAATTAAAAAATATTGACAAAACTACACTAAACTTTAAATTTTTAATGTAGTTTTCATATAACTCACCCTAAAAAAAGGGGTACAAAAAGTGGCAAGGCAGTTGAAAAAGTGGAAATGCAGTCGAAAAAGTGGCAATTTGCCACTTTAGTCGGTCAAACGGTCACGCTGGTCCCAACAAAATAAGGTTATATAGGCCGTTTTTATAGTTATACATATCCAAAATTACAATAACTTTCTTTTTTAAATGCATTTATGTTTTAATTATAATAATATAAGATTTAAATCGAATTATATAAATTTATTTCTAAATGAAATTTTTTAACTTTTTCGAATCCACTATCTTTTGTCAGAATTACATATTAGTTAATTTGCTTATTTTTGTTCTACTTATTTTTATTTATAAATATTTATTATTTTTAATTACATCAAAAACATCAGCTTGGCATAGGTTTGAATTTTTCATTTATTTGCAGTCTTGTATCTCCGCACCATTTAAAGATATGAAGACCCAATTCCAAACAGAAGCTGTATTACACCTCTAAATGCTATATGAAATTTTATAACAATAGGACTAGGACGACTCACTGTGCGTTGCCCGAACAAAAATCAATTTTGACAATAAAATGTATCATTTGCATGTGCTGTTGAACGCTCTATCTCTCTGTCCATCCGTCCGTCCGTCCGTGGTGATTTGGCAAAACACACTGAATAAATGTTAACTACGAGTATTAACTGTCAATGTTAGGAAGCCTTTAGTAAAAGGCGCATAATTACTACATGAAAACAACTAATCGGTTATATTTTAATTACTAGGCGCGCACACTGCTATTCAATCTGTAAGAAATTTTAATAAAACTTTACGTAGTTTACGTACTTTAAAATTCAGTCTCATGAAATAACTAGAAATTTCTTTGCTTTCATGTGGTAAATAGAGTTGTGCTTATCAGCTCTTTTGAGTAACCGCTCTTTTCAGCTCAGCTCACTTTACTGAAGTATTTCATTCAGTTGGCTCAGTAGCTCAGTTCATTTGTAGTGAAACATTTTATCAAGCATAAAGAGAGAGCGAAAACAGAAGCATAAAAAGTGACCGATTTATACAGTGAGTATGTGTATGTGGTTATACATTACAAAACAAGGCAGATGAAGTATAAAAAATAAATAAAACTAAAATACGAGTACATCGTTTAATGAGTGGAATTTGTTATGTTATGTTATGTACATATGTATGTACAATCAAAATTAAAATTATTTAAGGTTTCAGATATTTTAATATTATCACAATACATATATAAATTTTTGTTATGTACTTGTGCGACAAAAGAAAATTACTAAAAACCAAAAGACTTGTATCGAACTCTTTCATTAGGTCGTTTTAGACACAAACCTTTTATCAAACACACCTAAAATACGTAGGTTTGTGTCTAAAACGAGCTGCTGAAAGAGTTTGATGGAAGTCTACATGTAGTTTAAATGGGTTTGATTATAGGTTTGTGTCTAAAACGAGCTACTGAAAGAGTTCGATACAAATCAAGAAACCACTCAGTACTGAGCTGAAAGCGCTCAGTGGATTGACCGGCTCACAGCGCTCAGTGAGGTGAATCGTTCAACTGAACTAGTTCCTTCATGAGCTGCACAACTCTAGTGGTAAAATATTACCTTTTATTAAAAATATAACAGCCGTATTCATAAAAATTTTAAGCAGCATTTCAAATGTCTAAGCAAAATTTGCCAAAAAATGTATTCATAATAGAATTTTAGCTTAAAAAACGTTTTTTAAACCTTGCGTAAATCAGCAAATTTTAAAATTGAGTGCACCCATGTTTAAACCAATTTTAAGATGACGTTGTTGTAATTTTGCTTCGTTTTTGTTTACATTTTTAACTATGCCTGTATGTGTGTATGTATGTACTTATGTATGTGTATATGCTAGTGTTATTTAGAAGAAAACAAAGTAATTTAATTTAAAAGAAACTATTGCCGAAATATCAAATAAACTCCAAAAGAATATTTAAAAGAAAAGGAGCGATCCAGTTTCCATTCCGAGTCATTATTTTCTAATTTTATGTGTTAAAAATATAATATAATTGTAGAAAATTAACTAGTGATGTATAAACACTCAAAACAAACAAAATAAAGCTCGTTATTCTAGTGCTTCTTTCTTAATCTACAATAAAATAAATCATATAAAAAGCAGTTTTAACAAAGATTTGTTGTGAACTTTTTTTATATTATTATTAAATACAATTTGGAACACATCTTTTATTTTATAGAAACAATAATTCTCTGAAAGCGACAAATAAACAAATATAGATACGAGTAATTTGTGAATTAACAATCGTTGTTTTGCAGAACTAATATGCAAGTGACAAATAAAGAATACAGTGTTGCGACGATATTTTAAAAAAATCTAGTTAATTGATTTTTAGTTAAAAAAACTGATTATGAATACCAATATTTAAAAAACGTTATTTAGCCTTAAAATGTTTTTTAACTAATATGAATTTTAAACTTCAATCAACTTTTTTTTTATGAATATGGCTGTTATTATTATTTATTTATTATATGTGTACTTACTGCGTTATTCATAAAAAATAATTTTATTTTGTTAGAGGTTTATAACACAAATTTTGTATGATAAACTGTTTTGCAAACAAACGTCTCATATGTAAATCAAAAATAATTTTTATGAATAATGCATTTACAAGGATGTGTGTACATATTAAAAAAAATAAAAAAATAAAGGATATATAACTACATATGCGATATATTTATTCATATATTTATATCTGTGTGGCAAAAAGGAAAAAGTGCTCAAGTCGAGACAAGCCAATTTTCAGTTAATGGTATCTGTGTAATCTTCATATACAAAAGAACTTCTGGACGAAATCTAATTTTTCAAAAAGTAATAGCTTATCTTTTTTCGACTTATGATCTCGTATGAAGTAATGGCTTAATTTATTTTATATTTTGGCATATTTCAAATTTAGTGTGTTAGATATAGTGATGTTTTCATAAATAAAAAAAAAAATAAACACCGAAATTAAATTTTTAACTCTAAAAAAAAAGTTCTGAAATTCGCCGTGAAAGTTAACAAAACTTCTTGCAGTATGACTTAAGCACTTTTTCCTTATAGCCACAGATATACATATGTAGCTCATGTAATATATGCATACATACATATATTACATATCTACATATTTATAAATTTTCTATGATATGTGCGATAAACTTTTTTACTTTGGACACATTAAGAAAAAAGTGAAAAATTTTAAACTTATCCTTTCTATAGAAGTAAATTGCTAAGCCACATAGCTTATTATTAATAAAAACAGGATCCCCAAGTTTGTAAGAGCTGGTATGCGGCAGTATAGCTATAATTTTCTCTTCTAAATATGCAATAGGAACGAATGGTACAGCTCTGTATTCATATTTTGTAAATATTAATTCTCCTTCCTCATAAAGTGTTCCCACATCTTCGTCGTACGCGATCCGGTCACACAATTTTGCTGGTTCAAAGTACACATCGCTTTTAAAAGGAGTTCGTAATTTTAGCACAGCGACATCATACGTATGTAGTGTTTCGTTG
The DNA here is from genome assembly GCA_949987645.1 of Tachina grossa. Classification (NCBI taxonomy): domain Eukaryota; kingdom Metazoa; phylum Arthropoda; class Insecta; order Diptera; family Tachinidae; genus Tachina; species Tachina grossa. The sequence goes on from OX465275.1 coordinate 38,377,947, forward strand.
AATTTAGGATGTCTGAATACTTTATCAATATCGATTCTTTGCTGACTAGATTTTATAGCGACGGCAAGTTCATTAGGTGTATAATTTCTTAGACAACTGGCTGCAATAACAACATCAGTGTGTGACACCATAGTTCCAATGCACTGAACGAAATATTGGATAGATTCATCTCTATACAATTTGATCAACACATATACCAGGGGTGGTTTGTTTTCAGTGACAATTTCTTCCTCCGGAAGCCGTAATCCTTTTACTTGCGGCACTACTATAAAGCAGATTGCAAACAACCTTAAAACTTCGATTGACTTAGTCATTTTTATTGTTACTTTTCTTCGCTACCGATAATTGTTTTAAAAATTGCGGAGGCTTATATAAGCCTTATATACCAAAAAAAAAAAAATAATAATAATGAGACGGAAAAGAGAACAGAGGTTTTGCCTAAAGTGCGCAGTTTCTATTATATGTAGATCATAAGGTTAGGGATTGCGATCGATATAAAGTCCCTTGTATTGGGGAATTTCAAGAATTTTAGGAATGTCTGTGTACTTTTACATCTTTTTGGCGCTTTAATATTAAGATATTAAAATTAAATTAAAAATAAAATATTAATGGTTTTCAGGACATTTCTTTAAATTGCCATTTACTTGAGTGTGCGATTGGACAAATATGCGGGAGTTATTGCATGACGCCCTTTTTCAACTTTTGCGCAAACAATTAAGTCAATTTGAAAGAAGGTATTTGTATATTTAAATACATATTTATATATTTATGTACACTAGGATCGCCCGGTGGTCTAAATTAGACCACAAGCATGTGTACTTGGAGGTGCAAAAAGTGCATATTTTAAGACATACTCACTGACTCACTGATCACTCATCAAATTGATGAAGCACGTCCGCTATAGCTAGAGAGCTAAAATTTTGTACACGAGTAGACCTAGGTGAGCAATGAACCAGAAAAATCTGAAAACCTGAAAATTTTAACCAAGAGGGCGGGGCTACGCCCATAAAAATTAAAATCTTTGCTAGTGAGCTGAAATTTGCTACAGAGCTAGGTCTAGGTGAGCAATAAACTAAAAAAAATTAAAATCCGAAAATATTGGCCAGGAGGGTGGGGCTACGTCCATAAAGGCGAGAATCGCTTAATGGAAGCTATTTTATTGAAATTCGGCATACATAATGCGATAATGCAAGCCTAAAATTTTTTCATTAAAAAAGTGGGCGTTGAATTCTCAATAGCTTTTTCTTACAAAACTTTACAACGAATCATAAGCACTAACAGATATAAAAGTCGGCGGGGCAAGGCCCATACAAATTTTACGTAATGATATAATGTAGAAAGCTGACATTTTGTAGACAAATCGTACTAAGTGATTTACTCAATCGGAAAACCCAAATATTAAAGCACCACCTACCCTATTGAAACTTTGCATGCACATTGGGCATATCTTTTTGATTTATATACTTGGGCTAAGCAGACTTTAATATGTAAATATATTGAGAAAATAGGCGGGATCACTTCCACTAAAATTGACGCGGTTTTTTCATATTTCTTTCCAGACGACTCTTAACAAATTACGCACATACTGGCGACCCGTTGTAATAACACAATAATTCATTTTTAAGGTGTACAATCCAACAATCATCACGCTCTAATCCATTATTTTATGTAACTATGAAATTTGTAACTGGCACAGTGATCATGAATAGAAATAAAACACTATAGAAATTTTAAGTTTAAAAAGTGTTATTAAAAAAAATTTTCAAAAAGTAGCCAGATCCTCACAAAAACATCAATGTCAAAAAGGCCAAGTTCCTATCAAAAATTTCGGCCATCAAAAGCAGTGAGATATAAATTTTGACCAAGTTCTTGTTTGGCACAACACCTTTCACTGACATATGCTATGCATTATATGCATTTGTAATCGTAAGGGTGTCATATAATTTTTAGATAATCTGCTAACTTGGCAATATTTTTACCTTTCTAAAAAAGGAGAAAATAATGTTCATTTGTTCATTTCTTTGTATCGGTAAAAATGTTGTCAAGTTAGCAGATTATCTAAAAATTATATGACACCCTTACGATTACAAATGTATATAATGCATAGCATATGTCAGCGATAGGTGTTGTGCCAAACAAGAACTTGGTCAAAATTTATATCTCACTGCTTTTGATGGAACTTGGCCTTTTTTCACATTTATGTTTTTGTGAGGATTTAATTTTACTTTAAGTTTCATTTATAATTTTACCCAAGAACTGGAATTTCCCCGCGAATGCGACTTATTTTATTCCCCGTTTCTGGTGAAGTCAAAAAGACCCTACACTTACTTGTTTACGGCAATGTCTAAAATTTGTTTTTTCCTGCTTCTTTCAATTAAGATTTTTTATTTATTTAATTATAATATTTCATTTTTCATTATAAAATATAGGAATATCGCTCAACTTTTCTAGTATAATAAATAAAAAACAATTGACGCACAATGTTTCCATGTCTTATATTATTTATTGCTCGTAAGTGCGTCAATGAAATTGCCTTTTATACTCGTATCTATGGGCATTTTCTCAGTAAAGATACTTCACTGTCATATTATTTAGAGCCATGCTATTCTATTTGTTTCTATCTTTTGGTAAATGTTCTAAACCAATATCCAAAAGAGAATATAAAATCTACGGGTCTTATGCAAAAAACTTAATAAAGCTTTGCCAAGCAATGTTAAGTAAAGTTGTATTCTAAAAAAATTATTGTATAAAAATTCTAAAGTAGGCACCCACGTTTGTTAAGACTACTTTAAGTTGATATTTCCAAAATGTGTATTTTGTACCTCAAATATTTTTACTAATATAGCACATACTGATTCATGTTACATCTGAAAATGAAGCTAGAAGTGCCTGCTCTTATCTTAAATTTATTATTTCTGTCATGTAATGGGAAGCATCACCAAATTATCCAACTGCTTCGAAATACATAGCAAAATCCATAAAAAAATATTAAAATAAATAAAATTATACAAAAATGTTTTAGTGACGTACATACAATCAAAACAAATCGAAAAAAGCTGGATATTCAAATACTCGTTTCATTCGAATTAAACAAATTGTGATAATTTTTCACATTTTTTTACTTTTACTTCATGGTTGTGTTTATCTGTTTTCCTATTAAGTCAGAAGCTCATATTTTTTAAATTAGATTGCTTTACTTCAAGATAATAAAAATTTATTTAATAAAATAAAAAAAATATTTGAATACCCGAATGAAATTGTATTCAATTTTGTACATCATAAGCTGTGAAGTGGGTGTTGAGCACGGTGGTGTTACCAGTATTTATTATTAAATCACAAAATATTTAAAGTTGTCTTTTGCATATGATTTTTTAATAAAGCTATGTTAGCCTTAAAGTGCTTATCAACTACTATGAACTTTAAAGCTAAAGTAAAATATTTTTTTGCATAAGGGGGTACGTCTTTAAGCCCAACTATAATATGAATAAGCTGGCTTAAGCTAATGTCAGAATTGAACGATAAGTCTGTCAAATGCTTAAACAATTCAGATGTGACTTTTAGGTGGCCGACAATGTACTTATGTAAGTATTCTTTAGCCACAGCTGCACATCTAGGTATTGTTAATAATTTTGTAGTAATTTTGTTTCTTCTCATAACTCCTAAATGAATGCAATTCAATCAAACTAATTAGAAAGAATGTCATAATCTATTAAAAATTCACATATAAATATGTATATCCCATCACCTTATTAATTGTATTATTTGTTTTGCCTACTAAAAAGTACAACAATGAATATACATAAGCAAACACGTGTGTATGTGTGTATATGTATGTGTATTGTAAAACAAACAATGAAAATAAAAGTTTTGCTTTATTTTCTGAGCTTAAAATAAGAAACAATAAAAAAATATTTTAAATCAATGAATATTTTCTGCTGCTGCTTGCTTGAGTCTAAAAATAATGCACAAACAGTTGTTTCCTTACGGCATGTGCGTTCAGATTGGCACTTTACTTAACCAAATGGCATTTGACGAAACTTGACGAAAAGTTCGTTAAGTACATTACAGTTTGCCACATGCATTTTATATGTAACCGCACAGTTGCTTAAGCTAGCTTATTCATGTTATAGTTGGGCATTTTCTTTGAAAAACCGAAAGTAATGCCACCAAGTAAAGTAACGTGACAAAAGACGTACACGTACATACGAGAGTTTTAGCAATGTTTCTATCAACGCGAATCCATACTACGTGTACGATCAGGTGACTATTTTCGCCGTTTGTAATTTGAATGTACGAGTACGTTGAATTTCAGCACACATCTTTTTACATTTAAAGTACATAATGGCCTGTTTCACAATAACGACACGAAACTTTCGACCTGCAATTTATATTGAAAAGAACAATAATATATATATGAAAATTTGTTGTTGTTTTCAATAAGTCGAAAGTTTCGTGTCGTTATTGTAAAACAGGCCATAAGTTTCATAAAGCGAATCGAGTCAATTATACCTTGTGTGAATTTGCCTGGGTTTATATATTTTATAACGAAAAAAAAAATAAATAAATAGTAATATAAAATATAGGAATTAAGGCAAACTGGTTAAATTGGATTTACCCTTGTAGGAACATTGTTCAACCTCTCGTATGTACGTCCATGTGGTGCCGTGTGTATTTGTTTTTGTAGTTTTATCTTTGTTAAACAAGCTCCAGTGGCCCATTTGAATGAAATGTGAACTATGAGGAGTTCTTATTTGCCATGCAATATCTTGAAAAAGAAAGTTTTTTCGCAATATGGGCTGTGACCTTTGAGGCATTGTCCTGTGTAAAGTAGTAATCGCTAAGTAAACAGTTTTTTGACGTGAACTCATAGGGATTGTTCTTCAACTTATGTACGTAGACACATTAGTCTAAAATATTTTCAATACATACAAGCTTTCTAGAAGGTTATAATAACGCAAAGCTAAGTGCCACAATACCTCGTTCTCTATGTTTGTTAGTTTTCATAATATTTACTCAATCAAAGTCTCTTTTTTAAAATTTTAAGCGGCCAAATGCCTACTTTTTTGGATAGAACAGTATATGTATATTCGTCTCTGATGGCCAATTAAATGTTAATGGCGGTTTAAAAGTTGGACGTAGAAGAGGAGGTGCTGCGAATGCAACATACATATGTATTTAAAACCTACAAAACATGGAAGATAGAGTATTGTTGTATAGAGCTGTATATCATCATAAAGTGCTGGAAACCTTGTATTTATTGAAAATACTTCAGACCAATGGACTATTTACATAAATTAAAGAACAATCTGCAGGACTTCACGTCAAAATACTGCTTACTTATTTATTACTACTTTCCGCAGGACAATGCCTGAAAGTCCACATCCCAAAATTCAGATATGTATTTATTAAGTTAAATAGTTTCATACATAACTAATAGACAATTTTATAGAATCCAACATAATTGGAAAAACTTTAAATCAATAAATAAATGTCTGAATCAAACAGTTTTTCATTAGTAATTAGTTGGTTACGCTTTTTGGGCAAATGACACACAAGAAATGCCAGATGTAAACTCAGCCGTAGTCGTCAAATTTAGCCGCCGCCAAACTTATTCATGTATCAAAGCCGTTGGTTGGTACATAATAATTGTATTTTTTATGCAATTTGCTTCTAGTAGTTAAAAACTGACATCTTATTTTAAAACAAATCAAAACCGTTATTATAAAAGTTTACAGGCGGCGAAATATTAAACTTGCACCTTTTATTCCACAGTCGCCGTCATACCGTTTTTATTGACTTTGTTTTTTACTTTAATAATAGCCTGTTTTTGCCGATAGTATCGCTATCGAAAAAAAATATCGATAGTCCACTTAAAATAAAACTATCGATACTATCGATATTACCATCGATAGTTTTGCAGCTCTAACTTACTATCAAGTAGAATTATGCGTTAGTGCATTTTAACTAAAATACTGCTTTGCTTAAGTCGACTTAAGCTACTATTCCATATAACCATAGATACATATGCATATTCTGGGTCCATGTGAATAGGGTAGTGTCGCATAATATTGTATAAGAATGTATTCCAACTAGACTGATGGACAATATGGTTCCAGGGCTGGTAAATTAAAATTTTTGTTGTATTTATGCACGGCCTTATGTATAAGAAAAAAGTGACAAGAAGTTAGTATAAGTGGTAAAATTTAATGATATTAAATAAAAAAATTAAGGTAGGATTTAAAAGAGGGTTAAAACTACATTATGCGCCAAATTTTAATGCAAAATTGTATGGAGGAACTCTTTAGCATCCAGTTCAATATCATCAAATATGCCAACTTCATGCCATTTTTTTTCTTATATGTACATAAGGCTGATAGTAACTAACTCCAATAAATTTTTTCATTTTTATTAATTATGCATATTTTATATTTTCAGAAGATATTTCTTTTCTCCAGTGCTATTTTTGATTTGTCCAATTTTTATATAAAAATCTAGCTTAAACATAAGCATACATAAGCTTTTTTGCTGCTATCACTCATTACTTTTACGTAGAATTGTGATATAATGCTCATTATGCTCTTAGCAGAGTTAAACAACACAAAGCAAAACCACATCTGTCCTATATTTCAAATTGATGGTCATACTTTGACAACACTTAACGAACGTTTTATTAATTTTTAGTAAATGGAAATAACATTAAATGTTTCGCTAAATAATATAAATAACTACAACAATTCATGGACATGTTCTTTCTCATTTCTTTTCCTCCAAATTGTTCCTTCTTTTTGAAAAAAATCGAAAGCTTCTGTGAGAATGAAATGTTTAAGTATCGAAAATTATGAAATAAGTTGTTTCATATGGTACTCGCGTTTAAGTACAATACTAAAATTATTTTAAACATATCAATAGAAGTACAATTTTCGAGCATCACGTATTATTAACAATATTACGATCGTTGCAACTTTTCCATCCCTGCCATACTTATTTTTTGCTCTTTGTAAAAACCAGAGTTAAATTTAGTGAGATTTTACATGTATCAGTTTTAGAGTCTCATAATGTAATTTTTAGACAGAAAGAAACAGACGGGTACAGCGTTGCCAAATGTGCAGTTTTAACTGATTTTAGCAGTTTTTATAAACATTGAGCAGTTTTGCAGTTTTTTGCTTAAAAAATAAGTTTTTATATAAATTGCGAAGTTTTTAATTTTTACTTTATCTCAAGTTTGTTATTTAGTTCCGATATCTGAAGCCACAGTTTTACCAATTTTGCTTACTATAGTAGTGAAGGTTTATTAGTACTTTTTCAGAGAGCAAGAGTGAATTCAAACGAAAGTTGTGTTTTTCTTTATGGAATTTGGTCTTATTGTTTTGCAAGTTGGGTTCATACGAACGTAGCACTCCCTTTAATAATATTAATTCGCCTGGCCTTATTAAAAGAGAAAAACAAGTTTCTTCATTGACATAATTCGATCATTTATAGAATGAGATAAAACACGACGAAAGACGAGTATATACCAAATTAAATGAAAGACCCCATAGACTTTGAAGCCAGAACTCTCTGCAAAATTTCAGTAATTCACAGAAAAAACAACATTTTATTTTGGCTAAGCAAGTGTATTAAATAAATAAATCATTGTGCACTTCAAATAAAACAATATCTTAAAAAACAAAGCAGACATTTTAGTTACCTTATTTATTGAATTTTGGATCCACTTACTTCTTTAGGTTGATTCGGAAAAAAGGAATTTCCCTGTGTAATTTAATGCGAAATATCCCATAGTGCAACTAAAACACTTTCATTTCAATTAATTTAAAACTTTATAAATTTGTAGAGCCATATTTTCTTAACTGATGCCGATGAGGCCTTCGAGATGGTAAAACGTAACAACTTGACAAACATTATCAAGTCATGTTATGTAAAAAAATATATATCAGGTATAGACGTTGGTTAAGACCCCCTCCCGACAAAATATACAAAATACTAGAAAATTTTTTAAGAGCAGTTTTTTCACATGTAAATCAGTTTTTTTATTCTAAATTTTCAGTTTTCCAAAAAAATATTATGGCAACGCTGGACGGGTACACAAAAACTTTATGTTATTCTCTCTCTCTCTCTCTCTCTCTGTCTCTCTCTCACACACACACATACAAAACCTAAATTCGAGCGTTAAAAATAGATGCAAGTAAAACGGCGTATGATCAGCCGTTTTCGTAAATTGTGTGACCAAAACGTAGAATAGAAATTAACTATTTTTTCTTTCAGAAAACAAATGTGTATGTACGTATCTATATACTCTATACTTAAGTCGATGAAGTGTATTTAAGATTCGGCACATTAACATTGAAAAAAAAAAAATATTAACTGACGGCCGTACACAACGTTTACAACTGACATTGCTGGTAAGACAAGGGCAATAATCATGCTCATGATGTGAGCATTCATAGCAATGGAAAATTTATCGGCGTCCGGCTGTAGCATGGTGGATCAATGAAATAGAGCTCGTTTTACTTGGAACATATTCACCTGTATGTCCCGTTTCCATTTTCTAAAACTTGAAAAATTTCAATACTTAAATTTGTCAACAAATTATTTTTTTTCTATAATTTTTCACACAGGACACCACATCTGAGAGAATATTGGCCATGCAAATCTGTTGCTGGCTTTTGGTCAATTGGGTATGTTAACTTCATTCCCATTTATTAAAAAATTTATTGACGTACATACATGCGACAGTTTGAACAATAGATAATATAAAACGTGGAACATTATGCGTCAGTAATTTTTTTTATTAAACGAGAAGTTGAGCAATGTTCATATACATATGTATTTTATAATGAAAAAAGGAAATATAACAACTAAATAAATAAATGAGCCTAATTAACAGGAAAAAACAAGTTGCAGACATTGACGTAAGCAAGTAAGTGTAGAGTCTTTTTAACTTCGCCAGAAACGGGGAAGAAAATAAGTCACATTCGCGGAAAAATCCGAGAAAATTTCAATTCTTGAGTAAAACTATAAATGAAACTTAAAGTAAAACTTAATTTCTATCTAATAAATGAAACGTGAAAATAATATGATTGTGAATATTTGCAATTGGACCCTTTTTTTCATTTTGTATGCAATCAGCGACAAACTTGCAATTCAACGAATCATTTTTTCTTACATCAATTTATGTATTTATTTATTTTATAGCTATTGCTACACAAAACATACAGAAGTGTCACGAGACGGAAGATACGGGTATTTTTCAGTTTGTCTCGTTTTCCCTCAAATTTTGTCATCGGTTTTGTTTTGCTACGTCTTTCTAGTGCAATACATTTTTATTAGTAATACACTACAGTATCAAATACACTATGCTTTTCTCTTTCTTCCATGAATTTTAACAAAAACCTGATTGGAGCTTTTTTTTACCTGTCACTTTCTTCATTTCTGTGTATTCTGTGATTGCTATTTATGGCGCGGTACAGGAGTTAAGGCTCAGTTAGCCGACTGTAATGTAATGTAACTGTAACGTAAAAAACAGCTGATTGATATTTTTATATTAAAAGTAGGTTAGGTTACATTACATTTCTATAACCATTTTCATTACTTTTCACATAACAAAATCGAGCAGCTGTTTCTTACTGTTGCAGTTACATTACATTACAGTCGGCTAACTGAGCCTTTAGAAAATGATTTTCGTAACAAAATAATCGACACTATTACAGTTATAAATTTAATTTTGTTTTGATTTCCTTGTACTTAAGAGCAGAGTACGAAAATAAACGAAACAAATTGTTTGATTTTGTTTTTCGTTCTTTGAAGTCAGTGGCACAAAAACAAAACAAAAACATTGAGAACGAGAACAAGTGTGCTGGAATCAGTGTTGCCATATTTATTTTTCAAAAATCTTTAATTCAAGCAAAAATCTTTTTTTGTTACCAAAAATCTTTTTTGTTACCAAAAATTTTTTTGTTATTTTATTGAATGAAAATGAGTTGAAATTTATTTTGTTTCCTGTGAACTATTAAAAGTAAAGCCAAATAACATGAAATATTTACTGTGTAGAATATGTGTGCGATCATTATGAAGCAAATCAGAAAACTTGTAAGTAGTTTAGTCAAAAAATTCCTCAATAATATATTAAAAGTACCACAAGTAAAAGTTTTAAAAATCTTATTTTAAGATAAGAAATCTTTTTTGCCGTTTAGCATGTCTAAAAACTTCAAAAATAAGATAAATCTTCACATATGGTAACACTGGCTGGAATAACATGACAGTTTGTTGGTGAGAGAGGCAGAGGGAGTGGTTGGTATAATTTTTCAATACAGCAGCACGAAACCAATCCACACACAACTTAAACAACAGCAAATACTAAAAGAATGCAAAAAACACTAATAAACACAAAGCTGTGTGCACGTTATGTGTACATTTTTATGCCAGATGAATTCAGCGTTACCGTTGGTGCTACTATTTATTAGCTACTTTTAGCAATTTGCCACTTTTTCGACTGCTTGGATACCCAGCAAAAAATTTCAAAAGAGATAATCGAGTTTGGAATTAAGCATTTTTGGTGGAAGCACTTCCCTACTGGATTACCAACTTAATGATTTTAACAAGTCGTGAGACTAAAATAATCGATTCTTGAGAAGTACTTACATTTTTTTTTATTTGTCAACATTTCACGTAATCTATTTCGTCTAAAAAAATCATTCTCTTCATTTAGCAAGTTACACGTCATTTTTTTAAATTTTAGGTAATCTGATTTGTAAGCGAGTAATGAAAATTGGCAATCAGAAAAGTAAGTCATTATATGGCAAGTAGTTCTAATGGTAATGTGTAATTTTTTGCTGGGTACTATTGTGCTACCTTTACAAAATGCACCCAAATTTTACACTTTTTCTAATTTTTGCCACTTTTTGATACTTCTTACTGAACGAAGATATGCTTTTTGGACTTTCGGTTTTATTAGTATTTATATTCAAAAATTGTTTTAGTTAAATTATGTAGTGAAGTATTGTGAAGAATTATTAGAAGCTATAAAAGACTGATTTTATTAAAGTATTTATTTAGATCCGGTATCTATTAAATTGTTTCCGTTCTTAGTAATATAATAAGCGAACTTGAGTTAAAGTTACGCGTATTAGTAAAGCTGCGGTCACACTTGTCAAACATTTGCCCAAAAAAGCGTAACCACTATATGCCAATGAAAAGTCTTTTAATTCAGACAAAAATTCGCAAAGTTAAGGAGTATCCAATATTGTTGGATTCTATGACATTGTCTATTAGTTGTGTTCGAAACTGTTTTATATGATGAACAAGTGTCTAGATCAAAACTTTTATCTTTAGTGTTTGTTGGTTACGCGTTTAAGCAAATAAAGAATGCTGTGATGTGATTTTCAAAATATATCAACTTAAAATTTTGGTACGAAATTGGTACAGCAATTTAACAAATTGCTCGGATGAAAATTTATATTCAAAGTTGTTTACATTTGCTACATATGTTTATGTACATACATTTAGTTAGCTGTATGATATTACTCCTGCTTAACGGTTCTTTTTCTAAATTGGGATCGTTAGAAAATAAATTAGCTAACGACCTGAAAGTTGAAACTTTTCATTCCATGATAGGTATCTGCTATAAGTTTGTAGCAAAGTGATTTAGAAGATTGGACACAGAGGATACCAGAGTTGAAGAAAGTGACTTCTGAAAAAAGCTAGAATCATCTATGACGCAGGTTCTGCGTCTGAAAGGGACAACTGTAGTATATTTGTTATAAAGATGTTAAAAACATAATCAAAACAAACAAGAGAAAATGTGTATTTTGTGAAATGAAAACGTGTACATACATATATACACATTTACAAAATTAAATGAAAGAGTTTGTTGCATTGAATTAAAAAAATAGAGTGTGAAAAAGATTATTGGTATTAAAAAGTAATTAAAATTTATTTCCAAATGATTCCTGATTTGACTTTAAGCATTTTCATTGTACAATTTTAATTTTTACCATTTATTTACAAACATCGCACAGCGAATGAGGTTATAAAGTATACAAGGAAAATAAGATAAAAACTGCCACCACTAAAGGAGGTTTAAGAAAGACGCAGTGCAGTGACTGAGTGAACGAGACCTCAGAAAACACTGTCTCGTGTCATATCTGGAGACTGGATTCAAAATAATGAAGTTATTCAAAAGTGCAGATATACAGTTTAAAAAATTGGCTTATACTAATAACTATTAGAAGGTACAAAAAATGTACAGAATTGTAATATGCCAGTGTCTTCAGAATTCAATACTCAGAAGTAAATAAGCTGAGTTAATTTTTTTATAAATAAGTGACAATGCCAAAAAAGCATTAAAAATATATACATACATATGTATGTATCTTCAGAAAATTCAAGTAAGTTATCAAAAAATTAATAATGATCCAGCAGACGTGTTTAAGATCGTACACGATAATTTTTTTTTCAGATATGATGTTTAAGAATCTATATAGTAAAAAAAATTAAACAAAATCTAAAAAAATATTCCTATTGTCGGAGTTAGTTTTGTAAATTAGTGCCATTTCAAATCGATTGGTTTGCAGTACAGGGCCGTATATTAACTGTTTTTATATTTTTTAGCTTTGTTTTATCATAAAAAATAGAAATCTTTACTCTTTATATATGCAAAACCTAATTTTTATTCTTGATGTTTTCAAAAATAAGCAGATCTGTTTCAATTTTTCTTGTTTTTAAGGTTGCCCCTATTTTTTTCTTAAAATCCCCTTTTTGATGACACCTGTTTTAAAAAATCCCATTTTTGTAGCGCTTTCACGGGGTTTTGGTTCGAAATGTAAGAATTTTGTGAAAATATCTTATCTTTAACTTTTTTTAGCTTGTTTTTTTTTTAAAGTCCTGCTTCTTTGACATCGGCAGTATGCGACAGCCAAATTATTATTAAACCGGCCACAAACAATACATTACTTAATCGTGCTAGAAAAGATAATAATGGGAAATAAATGGAAACGATTTGGTATATTTGCGGCGAATTTGACATCATCATTTAATATAATTTTATTGCACTGTTATTTAACACATCAAGGGCCATTATTACAACTTAAAGTTAGTTAAAAGTAGGATTTTATCGGACGTATAAAAAGCTTTTCATTAGCGAAAATTGGATTTAACTTCCCATGTAGGATAAACTTGCCTGTAATTATCGCTCACTTAGGTTAGATTAAAATTTTGCAAATAATAAAGTTTTTATACGTCCAATAAAGTCCTACTTTTAACTAACTTTAAGTTGTAATAATGGCCCTAAGTTTGTTTTATATAGCTAAGTAGCAATTGCTATAACCGGGTGTCCTAAGACACCTCTCATCTTTTTTTATCATTAAATGTTACAAATACAATTACAAATTTCATATTAAGTTATTTTGACATTCAGCAGTTGCAAGAGCCTTTGGTGGGATTCGAACGCACGGTCCTCGCACTTATAGCCTAGCACACTACCCACTAGCCTGCCGAGGCATCCATTTAAATTTATGTGCTACTAAGCTGCTTTTTTCACTGAAAAGTGTGACTTGCTTTGAACTTTATTAAATGAATGAAAATATAATCTGGAAAAAGTGGGTAAACGTGACACACCGTCTCAAGTGATATTTGTATTTTGTCGGTTGGACTCTTTCATCAACGATACTATCCGCTTTTTCCGATATTGACTCTATCATCAACGATACTACAACGTTCAATTTAATGAAAATGTTATTGGGAATTGTCAGTTCTACAGTGTCGTACTTCTAGTCATGTTTAAACTTAGCGTCCATTTATTCGAAAATGTTCTCAAATAATCTGCTTGAGGTGTCACCAATAAAATTGTAAAATTGTGTTTGCGATCACACGGAGAAACTATTATTATTATTTTAACGTATATCTCTATCGATAGCCTCAGGTCTGAATTTTCGAACGGGGGAACAACTGAAATATCAATTAAATGAATATGTCTAAAGCTGCGGTCACACTTGTCAAACATTTGCCTAAAAAAGCGTAACCACCAAACACTAATGAAAAAAGTTTTGATCCAGACACTTGTTTATCATATTAAACAGTTTTAAACACAACTAATGCACAATGTCATAGAATCCAACAATATTGGCTACTCTTTAACTTGGCAAACTTTTGTCTGAATTTTAATATTTTTCATTAGCATTTAGTGGTTACGCTTTTTTGGGCAAATGTTAGACAAGTGTGACCGTAGCTTAACCCTTTCGATTCCTCTTGACCCTCTCGCCAATAAAGTAATACTTTCTGCGAGAAAAACTCCATCATATGAACTGGGGCTTTTGTGCAGATTTTAAATACTATAAAAAATAATACGCTGAGTAAGAACTTTAGCCCAATCAAACTTTAAATAAAAATAACAATAAGAGTGATCATGAAAACATTTAAAAGTCCGCCAACTATGGCATTGTTTCACTCTCGAAGAAACTGTCAAAAGTTATATGCAAATTTATCTAAACAAGCCTAACCTTAGCTTTAGCTGTTCATTTTACCAACAACAATTTCTTCGAATAATCTGAACATTTAGTTTTTTTTTTTTGCTTTCTTTAAAAATTTTTACACTAAAGTTACAATTTCTTATATATACATACATATGTGCATGCATACATACATATCGAGAGCCTATATTCAAAATACGTCAACTCAAAAAAGCTAACTTACCAGTAGAGCGAAAAAACTAGTTAATTCGCTCATTATTATAAAAATAAATGATATGCCTCCCATAATATGGTTTAAATATTCTTACTAATTTATAGATCTGCAAAAAATATTTTATTTTGCACTGATTTGCGTATTTTTATGAGATAGCATATTTTAGTCGATCAAAAAACAAATATTTTTATAGAGTTAGCATATTTTGTCGGAAAAAAATATGATATTTTTGAATATATGTATTTATTTTTTAATCAATTTGTGAAATCTTTTACTCAATACTAGATATATGAATTGAAAAGCTATAAGAAAAAACTAAAAATACCATAAAAAAACTTTAGTCTGACTGAAAGCCTCTTCCATTTCGAGGTGGTCAGCTTTAGCACTCTCTAACTCACGCTCTAGTGCTGTGGTCGGCAAATTAAAGGCGGTGTCAGATACAACTTCAAAGATTGCGTGACGTTTCTAACTTTGGGGAAAAAGCATGACGCAAAATGTGTATGACACAATGAAAACTTGGACAACACTCACTGTTTGTTTCACTATTCGGTTTTATGTATAAAACACAGGACAATTCGATTACAATGATGCCACGAACTCGTTTTTTATGTAAATTTACCGACATTTTAATAAAAATTCCATATTTACATGCGAGTTTGGTCAAAAAAATTAAAAATAGTATACCAACTGATTGTCAAAGCATGCAAAAAGTTGAGAGATGCCTAACTTTTCGCTTCGCTTTGCGTTAAAAGTTCTTTATGTAACATGTTTCATATAAGCATGTACATTTCATCTTAGATGTCAAAGTGAATCTTCAACGCAACGCGAAGCAAAAGTTTTATCTGACATGGGCTTAAAGCTTAAATTAGACGTGACATAGCCATTACGCCATAACCATAACCAAACCAAAATTCAATTGGTTTCTATGGTGAGAGTTATGGCGTTATGGCGAATACAGTGTTGCCCATTAGTTTGGTTCGAACGGCTGCTCTCTATGGCTATGGTTATGTTACGTCTGATTGAACCTTAAGGGCGCCGCGCCTTTTCTTATACTCTTCTATTACGTATGTGTACACACGCATTACTGAGAATAACTTGTGTGTATCGAATACTCTTAAGAATCAGCGTTGCCAGAGAACAATTTTTTCCCAACAATGAGAAAATATTTGTGATGGCAATTTACTAAATTTTTTATTTTCAGAAAATTATTATGGCAAACCATAAAATTTTGTTTGTCGACGTACGCTGTCATGCATAAAAAAACGTGACATGCAAGGGCATTTTTAAGCATATATTTAAATTATTTTAAGAAAATTTTCTACAAAACTATCTCTTTACTCATCTTTACATTGGCGTAGCAACAAGAGAAGATGTATTTCGTCATAAACAAAACTTGAGTGTTTCTTCTGACCATAATAAAATCAAGTTTGCTTTTGGAGATTTAAAATTTCAAGTAAGGGAAATAAGACGAAAATTTAACTGGCAACACCGACTCGTGGTAATAGTAGAACACACACAATTGTAAAATATAATGGTATGGCTTGCCGACCACGGCTCCAAATTATAAATTTCGAAAGCTTATGTCATTGACTATAATAGGTCCATACATAATGTTTCTATCCACAGTTTAAAAGTTATACATACATTAACAATTTTTTTTTATCGGAACCCCTCTGTACTAATACATTAAAAGTGACCATATCTCAAATTATTAATTTTTTTAAAAACATTGGAAATTTATGTACATGGGAGTTAGCATTTATTTTCACACAAAAAATTATACTTTGATAGCAGAATGAAAAAAAAAATTATATAAAACGGGGAAAAATCAATCTTTTGATTCGAAATTTTTACTACAGAGGAATATTGCATAGAGAACCTATTTGCCATCGGCAACTCATTTTGAGCAAATTTGAGTTAACGTATTTTGAATATAGGCTTCCGATATATAAATATATGTATGTATATACAGTTTAGGAATAAACTCTACATACACGCATAATTTTTGGGGGTTTGTGGAAACTTGGGAAGAAACTCAAAAAATTAATTATGCCAATATTTATTGTGTTAATAAATATTTTTATACATAAAATAAAAAATAGAAAAAATAATTATAATAACAACAACAGTGGCAAAAATATTTAACATACACAAAGGAAAAAAGTCTACATACAGGCATAAAATACATGAAAAAATACATGCAAAATGTTTGAGATTGTCAACTTGTTTGAAAATTCTATGATTTCCGGCACAAAGCCGTCAACAGATGGCATTCAAATATGGTGTAATATGTTCTTAAAAAAACAACAATTGATATTAATCTCGAAAGAATCTAAAACATTTACCACAACTGACGCTATTGAATTTAAGTTTAAGTCATGTGTAATAACCCTGCAGGAAATCGAACTGATACAAGACTAGCCACGTAACCGGTCCCCAAGTGATAAGGACCAGTCCGAGTTCTAACACTTCCTATGAAACGGACCAGTGACTTTTACATGGGGATGGCCTAGGATGGGGTTAATTGATATCTTGTGTGCACCTTGTGAGTTGTCACTGAACTATCCCATTGGGACCTATTCGGTGTAGAATAATATAAATTATATAAAAATATCATTCCGACATTTAACTGTAACAATGAACATTTGCAAACCTTTTTTTTATTTCTACAAATGCAATGAAATTTTATTTTGAATCTGACAATTTTTTGAGATTCGAACCGACCATCTCGCGCATGACAGACAGGCTTGCACACTACCCACTCAACCACAGGGCCACTCATATTTCAAAAGTATAAATACCAATAAAACTTTGGTTAATATCTAAGTATAGTTACGGGACTGGTTCCTGAGTCACATTGGAGGGAGCAATTAACATTATATTTACACTATTTGATAGGTACATGTATTCAATCCCATCGAACATGTTCAGCGCCGTTTACTACAATACTAGACCGAGTCCCAATTAAATTGGCTCAATCAAGATCAAGACGAAACATCAGAGCTATTGTCAACTGTTCTTAACACCGTATGGGTAGCGCTTAGGTAGCCCCAAAAGTAAAAAATTTCCCGAAAATTTTTCAATTTCATTTGTTTGGAATTTTTCACTTGATTATGATTATATTGTGAACACAAGGGATTGTTGTTTTGATGACAAGAAATTAAAAAATATTAAAATTCGGTCTCTGGAAATAAATAGGAATTTCTTTGCTTTCATGTGTGGTAAAATGTTACTATTTATTAATGTATTCTCATTTACTTATTATATACTTACTGCCTTATTCATGAAAAATAATTTTGTTTTGTTAGAGGTTTATAACACAAATTTTTTATGATAAACTGTTTTAGAAAACAAATGTCTTATAAATCAAAAATATTTTTTATGAATAATGCATTTACAAGGATGTGTGTACATATTAAAAGAAATTAAGAATATATAACTACATATCGATGGTTTATTAACACAACATCGTAACTTAAAAACTTCTACTTTTCAGGAGAGACAAAAAATTCTTTATAACAAGTATTTAATTTCTTTTAATACAATTTTTTTATAATCTAATTAATTGGATGATTTTTGTTAAATTTGCAATACAAAAAAAAGTTGTGTTAAAAATAATCTACAATTATTTATTCGCATTTTTTGAGATACGTGTTTTCTGCACTGTAAAATTTATATATGTAAAAGTTAACATACGATATTGTCTTATTTAACATTTTATCTTTTATGTTTATTCTATTAGTGTTTATATGATATTTTATTTAATTTTTTTTTTATTATAACAAAACGGTCCTTTTTCATAACTTTTTGATGTGTAAACATCTATACGCTAGGGGTAAAAATCTTTTGACTTTGATTTCTTTGCTGAGATTTCTTTGCTTTTTGCTTTTGCTTTGCATTGTTAAATCGGTGTGAGCTATGTATGAGTGTATTAGTGTTTGAAAGAAGCAATACCAAGCAGAGAAACAAGTCGACCGGCCCAAAGCCGACGGTGCGCCGCCGCCGGTTATTTTTCTGTATATTTCCGTACACCAAAGGTGAAAATGAACCATAAGAGCTACGGACTTGAAATATGTAGACATTTGGCCACTACAACAACAAATACATGAGAGCCCAGCTAAAAAAAATTATATATGATCCATATATTTCTAATATATGAATGTATATAACTAAATATATATGAATATGTATGAATTCATGTATGGAAATGTATGGGATTCTACATGGCAAAACTATTATATATGAACTAATATATGGACTAATATATGAAATGTATTATAATGTATGAGCTCATATATGGAAATTTCATAATGAAGCTCTTCATATGTGGACCCATATGTATATAAATAAATAAGATTTAATATATGGAGTCATATAAGAATGTATGCATAAATGATATCTCACATACATAAGATCGTTTTGCAATCACTGGTGAATTGGAAATCCATTAGAAAATATATACGGTATGCAAAGTTTATATGCGTACCCTCAACGTTTAAAAAAGAAATACTTTTGTTACAAAAAAAACCATTCTTGTATAATTATATACATTGTGGATCAAATAATCAAAAGGATAATCCAGTCATTAATTTTATCGAAAACAACAGAATTATCTAGATAAGAAACAAAATTCATATTATTGCAAAAATTATATTGAAAACTTTTGTTAGACGGATTATTTTTTCTTTTATAATTAATTGCATTAGTTTTTAATCTGATTTCTTAAATTAAATTTTATGTACGAATATGATTTTTGTGTTTTTTAAATAATTGATTCACCTTTTGACTTAAAATGATGAATGAAATGACTTTTAGTTCGTTTTTCATTATTTGTCCAAACAAATGTTTCATTAAATACAACCTCCCTGTTCAAAATCTAAAAAAAGTAGTTTTAGTAATTTAATTTATTGTACAGTTGTGAATCAATAGAGTATGAATATGAACTTTGCATTCTATATAGGGAATACACATTCATGTATGAAAATGTATGAATATATATTATCATATATGTCCATATACCCTCATTTTTCGGATCCGAACCATATATGGGATATCATATATGCTCCATACATATTTTTTTAGCTGGGAGTTAAAAACTAAAGGGTGTTCCAGAACGAGCAACGAAAAATGTTAAAATCCCATGTAATATACATACAATTGTAAATTTAAAATATTTAATGGCCTATTTCTCACCTGCGAAAGAAAACGTTCGACTTACAATTTATATTGAAAACAACAATAAAATATGAAAATTTGTTTTTGTTTTCAATATAAATTGTAAGTCGAACGTTTTCTTTCGCAGGTTGGAAATAGGCCATAAATCAATGGGTGTTCCATCAGTTAATGCTATTTTGACTTTGTAATTTTGACAACTTGCTGTATCTTGGAAACCGTAGGAGCAAAACTCTTGAAATTTTCAAAAACGGTAAAACTAAAAAATCAAAAAAATATAAAATCGCCAAATATAAAAAAATCGCCAAAACGAAAAAAGCATCAAATTAAAAAAAATCTCTAAGACTAAAATAAATCGCGAAAAACCGCAAAAATCGCCAAAATGAAAAAAATCCTTAAACAAAAAAATCGCCAATATGAAAAAATCGCCAAAATGAAAAAATCGCCTAAATAAAAAAACCCCAAAAACAGAAAAAATCGCCAAAATGAAAAAACCCAAAAAAAACAGAAAAAAAATCGCCAAAATGAAAAAAAAAAAAATTGCGAAAATGAAAAAAAAACCCAAAAAGAGAAAAAAAAACGCCAAATCGAGAAAAAAGCGACATAACTGAAAAAAAAAATCGTTTAAACTGAAAAAACTTAAAAAATGAAGAAAGCTAAATCAAAAAAAAATGATCAAAACCGAATGTGCGCGAGCCAAAGTCGCACTTTACTTAATTTATTTTAATTGCAATGCGTACACAACAACAAGAACAGCAACAACTAAACGATGAACAACAGGAACTAAAAATTAAAAAGTAAAAGTAAAGGCATTTACCATAGATGAGCACTGCAGTACCACTAAAGTTTCAGTAAAAACAAAAAAATGTTTACTGATTACTAAAATTTTTTTCTACAATATTTATAAATTGCCTAAATGATTTGTTATATGATGAGATGTATTGAATTTTCAGTAATCAGTAATGCCCGTATTCATAATGAAATTCTACCAAGTGGCTAAATGTTTTTCATACAAAAGTTTCAAAATTTGAATGAAAAAACTTTGCCACTTGCTACGGCCCTACGATTTTACTAGTAATGCAAATTAAATTTAATTAGCAGTAAAAATTTACACGGGCATAATTGTGTTGGCATAACATGCCAGTTTTTGGTGAGAGAGGCAAAGAGAGTGGTTTTGCGGTTGGCATAACTTTTCAAGCAGCTTCATCCCCGCATTAGCAGTATAAAACCAATACACACACAACTTAAAAAACAGCAAATGTTAAATGAATACTAAAAACACTAACACACACACAGCTGTGTGTACGAATACATTTTGTGCCAGATTAATTAGTCTCGTGTAATTTCGAAAAGAAATTGTGCGGCTTAAAAATTGTTCTCGTCTAAACTACCTCATTTGGAATAAAAAGAGACCACCTGGCACGGCTGCCAGATTCGACGATTTTTCGTCATTTTGACGATTTTTGGTGCCCAAAATAGCAAAATGACGATTTGACGATTTTTTCCTTAAAATTTACGATTTTTTAAAAGTCCAAATATGGCAGTTTTTTTTATGAAAAAATCGACTATTACAATTCATGTATTACTTACCCCTATTTAAAGATGTTGGTGTAATTTTGTTCCCTCTTTATTTTATATTGATATCTGCGTAAATTGATATTCTCAAATAACGCAAATGTAAAATACCCAAGTTTCTTTAAAAATTTCGCCTATCGAAAGTACTGAGATCAAAACTTGGACACAACTTATCAATATTTTTCATAATTGTACCACGGAGGGGAGCAAAGTTATAAGGCGTTAAAAGAAGAGAATGGTTTCAAATTCCAAATTAACGTAATCTACACGAAATTCTGAGGAAATTCTCAGAAGAAACTACGTATCTTTAATCAATCCCTATTCCGCGCCTCTCGACATGAAAATATATGTATTTCCTCTTCTTTAAAAAAACAATTTTTTTTTAATTAGGATTTTTCAAATAGAAAAATGTATGTACTGAAATATATGCTACTAAATTCGAATCTTTATTCTTCCTCCCACGTACTTAATCTCTGCTTTTAATTTTTTCGCGACCAACCTTAGATACGTGTATATACATAATATTTGGTTCCCCATTTTCATATTTAAAGTCAATGACTTTAAATAGGGCAGGCAGGAGCCAAAAAAAAAGAAGCAGCTCAGGAAGAATAAATACATTTTCATGCCGAGAGGCGCGGTATAGGGGTTGATTTTAGACGCATGGTTTCTTCGCAAAATTTTTTTGAATTACATATAGATTTTGTTTTTACTATAAGATTTTTGAATTTTTTTAATCTATAGTATACACGTTAAAAAATTAATTTTGATTCAGCCAACGATTTTTCGAGTATAAAATGACGACTATTTTATAGTTTATCGGGGTTTCGACGATTTTTCGATAATTTTATCTGGCAGCCCTGCCAGCTGGTATGATAAAGTCAGAGTTGCTTTTGAAATCAAAATTATATTATGATACAATAATACAGGTAGCCGCTAGTCTACAACAAATGTACAACAAATAAAACAACAGTGATTTTTATTGCTGTTTTGTGATTGACAAGAGAGACAACCAAGAGAAAACAGTATACATGTACTTGCGTTTTCTCTTGGGTTTGCAATGCATGTTTGTATTAGTACAGTTGTAATAGGCACTGCGCGTGGGTTGGTAAAACATAATCACCATTTGGCAGATCACTTCACGAAGCAAGCAAAACAGCTGGCGCTTTGCGTTTACCTGTATTATTGTATCATGAATCAGACCACCTGGTATGAAATTGTCAAAAAAATTTAAGCATCATGGTCATAGCAAAAAAGTAATACCCACAAACGATGAGAAGCCAAAGTAAACATAGATATTTATGTATGTGGATTAAATATTGAAATTACTAACACTTACAATACCTATTTTCGCTTGGAGGAAAGTTACCATGGGTTTTGGCGAACGTGCTTTCTTGCTGCCACTACACTTTTGGCAATATTTAAAAAAAAAATGATATGGAAGATGGTCACGCAGAAGCAAGATATACAGAAAAACACGAACTAAATATGTACATATTTAAGATAGTTACAGGATTGATGTGATCCAAATGCGCCATTTTGCAGTCTGTGATGCAGCAACATCTTTAAAACTATTTGACGCTGGTGTGCCCGAAGAAAAGTTAGCACTGTTAGATGTATCGATTATTCCATCCCGGATAGTATTATCTGTGGTAGTGAGTCGTTACACTAATGGTCCACGGCTTATGGAAGTGTACGCCTCATCGTATTTTCTTCGCGTCCTTGGCTCTTTGCTAGTATATTACACCGTATGTTATAGAGATCGGCGATGTGCCAGTTTATTATTATATTCTGGTTGTAAATTATGAAATATATCAAATACAGTAGTTTTGATTTAGCTGCCTTTTGTTTAAGTGCACTTTGGACTTAACTGCCTAAAATGATAAATTTCTGTCACTATTCTTTAAAATCCCATACAAATTCGATTTTTAAGTGCTCTTTCTATACCTGCACATTTAAGATAAGTGCCCTAAAATTTTTTTAATTTTAAAATATTTTCATACAAAAAATCAATGTTAGCTGCACATTGACTTACTGCACAAAATATATTATTTCTGAAATTATTGTTCAAAATCCTTTTTTAAGTGCAATTTGTATACCTGCGCATTTAACATAATTTTTGGCAGTTTTAAATTATTCTCATATAAAAATTTAAGTTGGCTGCGCACATTAAAAAAATGTGGCTGCATAAATATGCAACCATGAATATGTATAAAACTGAAGCTATGTGCACTTACCTGCACATTTAGGCAGGTAAGTGCATTTAAGATAACAGCATTTTTGACTTATCTGCAAAAAAAAGTCGTGCAAAGTTGATTGTGCAGCTAAAGCAAAATTACTGTAATCCTTCATTGTTATTTTGCGAAGACATCAGATTGCGGATATCAGATATCAGTACATTTTTGAATATTTTTAATCTCGGTGAAAATTAAGCAAATATGGATTTAATATGTTTTTCAATTGAAAGAAACGTTGTTGGCTACTTTCTAGACCTTGGGGGAACAGAAATAGATTGTCAGTAGCGCAAAATTGTTCACGAGAGCGAGTAAATAAGAACTAATTTTTTGGTATTATGTTAAAGCCTCGACGACGTCGACAACTGGAATGACGGTGAATTTTTGTTTGCATATATTAGGTAGAATTTTATGAATTTGCCGCTGCTGGGGTCGAATGTTTAATTGTGTTTGATGTGCCGGTGACATTAAGTAATTTGCGTCAGATAACACAAATTTCGAAAAAAATTTCGTTCGCTAAGAATTAAAATTGTTTATTCATTTGGAACGCTGGTCGCCAATCTTCACTCCATTTTTAGGGTTTCGTACACCAAAGGTGAAAAGCCACCCTATTGTTTCGTCTGTCTGTCCTTCACAGGCTATTTCCTCGAGAACCGTAAGAGCTACGGACCTGGAATTTGGAAGAAGAATCTTGGCCGCTACAACAACAAAAACATGAGAATTAAAAGTTAAAGGGTGTTCCAAAACGAGCAACGAAAAGTCTTAAAATCCGATGCAATATTTTTACAATTGTATGTACCTATATATCTAAATTAAAGGGTGTTCTATCAGTTAATGTAATTTCGACTAAACTTACTGTATCTTGGAAACCGTAAGAGCATAGCTCTTGAAATTTTCAAACACGGTAAAACAAAAAATCCCAAAATTATAAAATCGCCAAACCCAAAAAAAAATCGCCACAAACAAAAAATAGAGCCAAATTAAAAAAAATTTCTAAAGCTAAAATAAAACGCGAAAAACCGGACAAAATTAAAAAAATCGCCAAAATGAACAAAAAACGCTAAAAACTGAAAAAAATCGTTTTACTGAAAAAAACGCAAAAAAACTATATTAAAAAAAAGCTCAAAAAGGAACCCTTCGTGCGCGAGTCAAAGTCGCAATTTACTGAATTTAAAATTAAATTAAATTCTTTTGGAATATATTTAGGTACATACTGAGCAAAAATATGGACCATTGTTGTATCTTTATTTTGTTACGAAGTTTTAAAAACAAACGTAAAAAAATTCTATAAAAGTGTATTTGATAAAACTTTTACTATATCGCAGAGCAGAGCAGATTAATGGCTCGATTATGGATGGCAACCGAACTTCAGTTGCCGAGTTAACTAGCAACGCAACTGAAACTAAAATTGGTATTATGTATGGCTTCTTCTTCCAGTTGCTAAAAAGTTATCGGAAATGCGATTATGACAGATTGGCAACTGAAAATAATGTTAAAAAAATGCAAAATATAAGAAATGCAAGTGCTTAAAACAAAATCATTAAGTAAAAGTGCTTAAAATAATACTTATATTAAAAATTATTAGTTAAGTGGAATTAATTGCTGATGAAGAGAAGGAAATGCAAAATGTGGAATCTATTAGACGGCCTAAAATAGATTTTAACAATCTCTTTTAACTTTAAATCATATTTTCTTTTTAATATGCAAAGAAGCAACTCGAATATAGCACTTAATTTTTAATTTTTTCACTTTTTACTATGCAGCAACTACAAATTTATGGTTGCCAATATGGAAACTGAAATTACCAGCTTTTAGTTGCCAGTTGCCATCCGTAATACCATTTCGGCAACTAGCAACGTAACTATAGTTCGGTTGCCATACATAATCGAGCCATAAGAAAGGATGTTTAGACGGCTTAAAAGACAATTTTGGTGTCGAATTTTGAATTTTTTACTTGCCTGAATAAAGCATGGTCTGATCAAGTTATGCAGAGATGTTCTGTAAATCGGGCGTTTTGAAATCGCTTAAATTCCAGGAAAGAGCTCAGTTAAAAAGGTGACTTAATGTTTTAGATGTGTAAGATATTTTATACGAACTTATCTTCGAATGCACTAAATCGTCCGTTCAAGAGAACACTGCTTTCGTTTTACGAAATAGCATGATTTTAAAACGCGTGGTTTACAGAAAACCTCTGACATAACATAACGGTATATATCAAAAACTAGAGCTGATAAAAAGTTCCAATGTTGAATTTAAAATCTGCATAACATCTGTAGTCGGTGACGGCTAAGCTTTGTGTTGTACTGTAAACATGACATGTTTACACATTGTGTAATGGAGAAATTATTTACAAGATTTTTCCCACAAATTAAGGGTTGTGGTAAATACACAAAATTTATAATAAATACTAGTTTGATATCCAAAGGCTAATAAAGATTTACATAGTAATGTGAAATACAAAGTTAAATATGTCTTTATTTCAATAGTTCTTTTTTATGCTATAGGAGTATAATTCCAAGTTATTTTTTAACCATATTAAAACAAAAAATGCACGTAACGTATAAGTAACGTTTCAAGTCGCATCTAACTAATATAATAATACTTATATAATTTCACCATGCTACGTTTCTTTAAAACTGGAAAACAGGTTGCCATTATTTAAAAAACTTTTACTTTCAAGAAAAATACACCAAATCCGAGAAGGCTGACAGTCGGCTTTACGTTTTCTACAATGTCTTAAGGTCTTAAGAAAAATATTTATGTACATATGTATGTAATCATTACCATTAAACACATCGCTTCTTTACTCAAACAACGTTAGAACTTAAAAAACGGAATTTTTGAGTTAATAATGCTGTATCAATCCGTATATCGTTATTCATATTTACGCTAATCGGGAATATAAGTTCACATGAAATGTGTTAATTTTTCCTAAAATTATAATCACCTACTTTGCGTTGTTATTGTGTAAGTGTACTATTTTCTAATATTCTTCATGAGAAATATTTCACTTGAACAAAATGTTTACCTGTTATTCCCGATAAGGGTGACTGTGTAAAAATTTCAAATATCTTGTATACTCAAGTTTTGAGAGAAAAATAAAAATTTTTCTCTGTATAAAGTTGTGTGTAAATGGAAAACTTTAAACTCGTTTTTGGTCAAACTACTTTTTTGTGTTATGACGTTATTTATGTAAAAAAGCAATATGTATGTATGTTTCTGGATATTTGTAAAATATATGTATGCCAATTGGCTCCTGGTGAAAATAAATTTTAAACTGCCTATGACAAGTGAGGGTTGTTTTATTTACTTTGCTTTTCTAATGTCTATATAATTATCTATTTATACAAAAGGTTTTAAGGATTTCGTCGGATGGTTACTGGTTTGTCACATGGAACATTTTTAAAAAGTATATATGTAGAGCAATGGTCACCAAAAAGAGAAAATGCTTAAAAGTAGAACAGCAATAAACATGTATTAGTTCCACTGGAAAAATCGCTCAATGTTTAATTGGATATATGAAAAATATTTTTATGGATTAATTGTATATGAATGAACGTTTGTATGTAGTGGCGCCTTAGACTGTATGTACTATTTTTTATCAATTTCTGGATACATAGCATCTAGAAAAGTAGTTAAGCCAAATAAAAACTTAGTTTCCGACTCTATATTCCAGATATCTTTTTTCATTTCTAATGCAATAAAAAGTGCTGTTATAAAGAGATTTAAATTAGGATAATTTATTTATATATGTAAATAATATAAACAAAATCATTAAATCATTTTGATGGTGTTTGAATACTCTCGGTGTAAATATGTAGTTGTGCTGTGTACGTGTGCAAGGCAGAATCTTAGCAGAGCACTCAGGGCAATGGGATGATGGACACTGATATTAATTTTGTAATTCAACATTCACTTTCAGTAGGGTTCATATTTAATTTATCAGCCAACGTTCTAATCGTGATACACAGATGGATACGGCAAAAATTTAAAAAATAAATGAAACTAACATCTTCAAGAAACTCGTTTAAGGAAGGAACAACGAAAAATTAAAGTTCACTGTTCGAAGTTCATGAAGGTTCACGCGAGCATCTTCAAAGTCAATATTCACCTACATATATAAAGGGTGTTTTTTATTGAGGTATAGAACTTTAAGTTGGCATCACTTTTTTAACTGGCGGCCATTTTGTCAGCTGTCAAGTGATTAATATTTAGTTTGGTTTGCCATTTCATCATGAACAGGTTGACAAAAGAACAACGCTTGCAAATCGTGCAAATTTATTTCGAAAATAATGGTTTAGTTCGCGAAGTTTACCGCAAGCTCCGTCCATTTTATGGTCGACATAATCGTCCATCAGAGCAATTAATTCGGTTAACCATGGATCGTTTTCGCACTACGTTTACTCTATGTGATAAAACGCATCCGCAGAGACGTCGAACAGTGCGCACCGAAGAAACAATTGCCGCTGTAGAGCAAAGTGTTGAAGAGGACCCGAATGAATCGATTCACCACCGTGCACAGCAATTGGAGCCGACTAACCGACTATTTTGTTCCCGAATTGGATGGCATGAATGTGGATGAGTTGTGGTTCCAACAAGACGGCGCTACATGCCACACAGCGCACGTCACAATCGATTTATTGAAGGAAACATTCGATGAGCGCATAATTTCGCGGAATGGACCTGTCAATTGGCCACCAAGATCGTGTGATTTGACACCATTGGATTATTTTCTTTGGGGATATGTGAAGTCGCTCGTCTACGCCAACAAACCAGAAACGTTAGGGGACTTGGAAGCCAACATTCGTGGCGTTATTGCCAACATACGGCCCCATATGCTCGAAAAAGTGGTTGAAAATTAGACCTGTAGAATTGGCTTTATTCGAGCCAGCAGCGGCGGCCACATGCCCGAAATCATATTTAAACATTAATGGCATAAAATTATCCTTCCAATAAAGCCAAATTGATGGACATTAAAACGATTTTCTTGTGTTTTATTTCAATTCAAAGTTCTATACCGCTTAAAAAAACACCCTATACTTCCACTCTAGAAATTCCGTAATTTGCTAAATAACTTTAGTAGTCTGATTAGCATTCAAATATGACTACTTGTTTAAAAATGTCTCTTCGGCTGGTATCCATTTGGTTGTTCGAAATTAAATTATCCTTTTGTTTTGTTTACAATGTTTGTTTGAATTGGAGGAACCTATTTGATATGTAAGATTAAAAGTTGAATTTTTATGGCAATTAATGAATTGTAATTTACATACCGAAGCAATTTTATTGTTGGGAATGAACAACTATTACGCAATGTGTGAATCCTTTTGAAGGTTTGGATGAAGACTGTCTTTCCAATGTTTTTTAAGCCCGGCATAATTTGTCACTTTTTCGGTCAATAAATAAATTTTCATTAACTAATTATTATTTGGTTAGGCATGTTGCATAATCAGTTAAAAGCTTTTTAATAATTATTGTGTCCTTCACAGGCTATATCTAATAAGAGATTTAACATTGTTGATCTGATAATTTAAATAATCTATTGCTCACTGTTACCTACATATTTTATATACATAGGTATAAAGATTTTGTGTATCACGACAAACATTAGAACTTGCACCAAATATTAATAAATCACTAAGTTGAGTTTTTCATAAAATTTATATGCGATTATATCAATTTTATTTTAATCCTCACAAAAACATAAATGTGAAAAACGGCCAAGTTCCTATCCAAAATTTCGGCCATTAAAAGTTGTGAGATATAAATTTTGACCAAGTTCTTCTTTGCCACAATACCTAACACAGAAATATATTATGTATGATATAAATTTGTAATCGTAAGGGTGTCATATAATTTCTATATAATCTGCCAAAACAATATTAGCGTGGCCCCATCCCATCCTGGTAAAATTTTTTGGGTTTTCAAAATTTTCTAGTTTGTTTCTCACTTAGACCTACTTGTATATCAAATTTCAGCTCCTTAGCGCAACTTTTAACTTTTAATTTTTATGGGCGTAACCTCGCCCACTTTTCCAAAGTCAAATTTTTTTTGGGTCAGTGGTTATTATTTGTGTCTAGTTTCGTTACAAACTGATAACAATAGCTAGATAAATAGTATATCTAAATATGCTGAGCCGCAGGGCATTAAAATGAGGTTTAAATTGTATGGGCGTGTCAACGCCCACTTTTTTAATGAAAAATTTATAGCCTCGCATTACCGTAGTATATATGCAGAATTTCAATAAAATAGCTTCCATGAAGCGCCTTAGATTAGCATTTTTAATACTGACATTTATGGGCGTAGCCCCGCCCTCCTGGCTAAAATTTCCGAGTTTTCAGATTTTTTATTTTATTTCTCACCTAGACCTCGCTCTGTATCGAATTTCAGCTCAATAGCACACATTTTAATTTTTAAGGGCGTAGCCCCGCCCTCCTGGTTAAAATTTTCGGGTTTTCAGATTTTTCTGGTTCATTGCTCACCTAGATCTTCTCGTGTACAAAATTTTAGCTCTCTAGCTATAGCGGAAGTGCTTCATCAATTTGATGAGTGTGTCAGTGGTCAGTGAGATGTCCGGAACCTTTCATTGTAACACTGTCAAACTTCGCATATGAAGTTATATGAATTTATTCTAATTATGATTTAAATATCATAATTTTACGAGTGCGGGGAACAAAGTTATGAGGGGGGTAAAAACAGCTCGAATGGCTTCGTGTAAATATACACACTGAGTGCATTGGCCAGAACTTGGCTTGGCGCACTCCCGTGCGCCTAGATTATAATAAAAACAATGATTCACTACCACAAAAATATATACACAAGCATCATTTCCTAAATGTCAAACAAGACTTCCCGTGCCGTAAACCGAAGCCAGTTTTAACAATTTTTTTGACGCCGATAAAAGGCGCAGCATTCAACATACATATGGCATCACTGTTTTATAAAATTAATTTTTTATTAAAGAATTTGTCTATATATTACGTATATATCAATAAAATTATAAATAAATATGGTTATATAAGCAAAACTGAAGCAAATGAAAGTAAAAAAAAAAAAAAATTTAAATGCTTTCAATTTGCCATGTTTTCAAAATGCCTGCGTAGCACACACAATTATGCAAGCTGCTTTCAAAATGCCCAAATGCTTTGAAAATTCCTGGTAGCTTGAAAAACTGCTTTTAATGTGCCTTATGTGCATACATATATATATATATATATATATATATTTATACGCATAACATTTGAATATTATAAAAGAAGAAACAAAACAAAATCACAATTAAACACAACAATATATTAAATTTTTATTGTATAAAAAAAAAATTATGTTTTACTTGCAATTGTATAATTAAAACTCGTAATATAAATTAAAACCTTAAAAATTTGGCAACACAAAAAAAAAATATTATATCCAATATCCAATATTATATATATAAATAACTAAACTTAAACAAGATATATAAAAAAAGAAAAACAAAAAAAAAACAATATATATATAAGTTTTGAAAAAGCCAAATCTTACCAAAATACAAACTGAACTTAAAAATACTTATATATTTAATTAATTTTTTTAATTTCAATTTAACTTAAATTTAAAAATTTGATATATCACAATCAACATATATAAATATCTAATTTTATATATTTAAAAAAAAAAAAAAAAAAAAAAAAAAAAAAGAAACATACATATTTTTATTTTCAGTCATTTACTTTTAAACTATGTTCAAAATACATATACATAGACAAATTGTTGTAAAAATTAAATGTATTTTAAATAGACATACATGAATAATATACAAAAGAAATTCAGGAAAATTTTATGATAGCAAAAAAAAAAAGTGTATGTATACAATAATTTTTTTTTCTTATATAAATTATGAATATAAAAACAAAAAAAAAAACATATATATATAGAACCAGACAAACCTGATCAATTTGTTTAAATCATTATACATATATATAAATATATATATATATATATATATCTTTTTTTTTTTCTTCTATAAAAAGGGAGGTATACTGGTGCATACGGCCAATACCTGCAACTTGCTATATCAAACAAATAATATTATAATGAATTTATATATACATATGTACCATAAAATTTTCCTAAATAAAAAGGGAGGTGTAGTGCGAACCCTGCCTACTTACATACATAAGATTAAATGTTATAATTAAACAAAAACAAAATGTTTTTTTTCTTTTTGGCAGCAATGATAAAACGATAAAAGGACTGCTGGTTTATGTTCGTTGACCAAAATTTAAAGAGAAAAAAAGGAAACAATAAACACCAACATAACATATAAACATGTAACCTTGTTGACCTTCAAAGGTGTCAAAACCACTTGCTTCACGCCTTTCATTGAAACGCACATGAGAGTGGCAAAGCACGTGGCCAACAGGAGTTTTTTTTTTGTTGGCATCCTTTGATGTAAAAATTTTAAAAGTTGTCTGGGAAATAAACATTGTTATTTTATTTGAATTAAGCTGAAAGAGTTAAAACATAATTTTTTTTCGTGAATTCTGTTTAAGATTTCTACAAAGCCATTTCAATTTTTAAGTATTTTACAAATACTTTTTGATTAAAATTTTTTGAGAATTTTATATAATTTTTTCTGCTAATTATTTTCACTCTCCCTGATCAAATAAATAAAATAGCAGCAACAACCCTTTTCTTAATGATTTTTTGCCCATACCAACCAACACCAGCACCAAGCTCACTGCCAGAATGACGGCTTTGGTAATCAAATAATCATTTACAGTTATAAGCATATCATGTAATGCACCATTATGGCCAGCAAGACGTTTTTTAACTTATAATTTTAGCAATTGAAAATTAATATATAAATTTACTTCTGAAGTCAGGATGTGAAAATAAACAGCATTTCGAAAACGTTTCTTAGAAAAAAATTTTTTTTTTTAATTTTAACACTTTTCTAATTACAAAGAATGCAAACAAAATATATGAGTACCGTACCATCACAATCGCGCACAATGGCAGATGTGCAATTGCTTTACGTGAGTACCTGCCGTTACGGCCTTATCTCACGTGTGCCAAAGCACCGGTTGTGGGTTAGACGCCAGACCAACGCCCCCATGCACCCTTTTAGAATGAACCTATGGCCCACACTTGCAATCTTTGAATATAGTTATCCCTGTTCTATATTCAAGTACCTTGCTGAGGTACTTTGAGCTATCTAAACTCTGCTGCTATGTCCCTGCCCATAGCAGCTCTGTTAAATGGCAACAGCACCTAGAACAGTGTCTGGCTGACCGCGTCAGACCAACCACTAGCATTGATTTAACACTGGAAAGCCAAGACTATTCTCCCAGCGATTTTGGTAGCAACCACAACCACCACGATAATTCTCCGGCTTCCACGCTTAGGTGTTGTGTATACACCTAAGCGAGGTCCCCAAGAAAATTCCTCAACCATTGCCGGCACAGCTAACCACTCATCCATAAAGAACGCATGCCTGTGCCGCCAAATAACCAGTGCCTACTCCACACCTACCAAAATCGTCCCTTTAACCCCGTGGGGTATACCCCATTGGGGTAGGACAAACTCGGCATTTTAGCAAAGGAAACTGACGACCGCTATATGCACTCAGAACTTCAGAGCAGCGAGGACCACTTACGCGAGAAGAATGCAAGCACGCCACCTAAGTTTCTGTGCCTACTACGACAAGACACTAAAATGTGAAAGAGTCCTGGAGTCGTATCCAGGACAAGTCATTTTGGACCAGAAATTTCCGACAACCGCAATGCATTTATCTCTAAGCAGCCCAGCTGTCGGGCAACCGGCACCCGTGGTACCAGAAGTAGCCTCTGGTTAGACCTCGAAGTTCCACCACAAGGGCTTCACCTCTATCGTCTTTTGAACTCAGGGGCAGTTCTAGGTGACGCTGCACCTAGCTGACAACAACGGGCGTACAATATTTGTTTTCCTTTTATAAATATGTGCACATCCGTTACTCTGTTTATGTTCAGAGATTGGGTAGTAACACATAAGTTTTACGGGTAATGAGCCAAAGGTCCGTCAGCGGAAAAAGCTACATTACCCTAGCTGGGGCCCCGGGATTGCCACACCCGTAGTCAAAAATAGACTCCCCTGAGGGTCGCGCACAATGGCAACGAACACAGCAAAAAGTTACAAGGTATTTTTTTAAGGTTGAGTTTATATCTGGCATTTCATGTGTGCCATATGCCCAAAAAAGCGTAACCACTAATTACTAATGAAAAACTATTTGATTCAGACATGTATTTATCAAGTTAAACAGTTTCATACATAATTAATAGACAATTTTATAGAATCCAACATGATTGGAAACTGTTTAAATCAAATTAAAACATGTCTGAATCAAACAGTTCTTCATTAGTAAATAGTGGTTACGATTTCTTTGGCAAATGACGCACAGATGTAAACCAGGCCTTATACAATTTAATTCTTATTAAGTCATAATATTTACTGCCTTCAAATATGCTACATTATTTTTACGTTTAAAGGGAATTAATATTTGTTCACTTGAGATGGGGTCGGGCCGTCAGTAACTTTCTACTCAAGATCATGCAGGATCACAATAAAAACAAATTTATTCATACACACACGCTCATGGACAATGATGAAGATTTAAGCTCATCAAAGTATTACGAAAAAGCTATACAATCTAAAGGTATTTTATGTTTGCAGATTTACGATTTTACGATATTATATATAATTTGACTGTTTTGCAGGAGAGCACTTTTAAGCGTTGAATTCGATTTTCAAAATTTTATTTCTTTTACACATAAATTGGAAAATTCTCTGTTAACCTATATTTTTTTAAGCAAATATCGTTTTACACAATATAAGTAATACATTTAAGTTGAAATATGCCAAAGTATAACCTCAATTAAGCTGTTATTCCAAATGAGATTAGAAGTCTAAACAAGATAAGTCGCGTATCATAATGATATAACTTCCTGAAAAATCGCACAAATTAATTGAAATTTTGACCAGGGGTACTTTAAAGTATGCAGATTACGGAGGTACCATTAACTCAAAATCAGCTTATCTCAACTTAAGCACTTTTTCCTTTTTGCAACAGATATATTAACAACCTTATTTATAAAACTTATTTAGGTTTTTTAAAACAAATTTTCTTACAAAAAAAAAATTTTTTTTCTTAAAAAGCCTTTATAAATCCTTAATCTATATATATATAAAAATAAGTTGCATTGTGTTAGTAATTGATGTTCTCTGGAATGAGTGAACCGATTTTGTTTCTGCAAAGTTTATATGAAAGGTGACGCCAATACCAAGGTTTTTATGTACAAACAGTCTCTGTATGTGTATTGGTTCATGAGTTATAATTTTAGTGAACACTGCATTCATTTCGAAATATTTGAGTTAATATTTTGAAAAACTGAAACACAATTCGTTTTTAAATTCATTACAATTCAATTTTAGTCAAACCATTTATATACTTAGCTATTGTAAATCACAACTTCGGGGATCAATGAAATAAATTACATATAAACACACCACTAAAAACTTAAATATTTAAATACATTATGCACAGTAATGAGCTTTCTTATATGTTAACTTAACGGATATTCCAAATATTAAATCAAACACCTAATATATACATGTAATGCTGTAACGGACTTTTTCTCCAAGGTCGCTAGCTTTTGAGTGCATGCTATGACTGACATTTAATGATCAGCTGATCTATTTATATTCTTAATAATTAAATTATTCAACTAACATATGTATGTATCTCAATTTTTGAGTTTCGCGAATAAATAAAATTTCAATTACTTCACATTTTTTAATACAATATGGTACGTACGCGCAGTAATTTGGGCCGTCAATCACGTAATGCTAGAAATGTTGCGGCATATAGAGCATCTCAAAGTGACGAGCAGCGTGTAAATAATACTTTGGCTGCTCGAAATGCCATGGCACGTGGTAGGGCTCTGCGAAATCCAGCTCCACGTCCGTAAGTGCGACGTACTTTGGAGCGTGCTGTATTCAATTATAATGCAAACTTTTCTCATGGCAAGGTTTCAATTGGACCAATGACTACTGTTTGCAGTCATTGCATGGCATTTAAGTTTAAACATGCGGTATCTGGATTGTGTTGTTCGAACGGACAAGTTAAATAACCAGAATTGAATTCACCACCCTTGCATAATTTGATAACTGGTGGCACAGCAATTTCAAAGCATTTTCTGGCAAACATACAACCGTATAACTCCGCATTTCAAATGACTTCATTTGGAGCGACAAATATTATTCGGAAATTTTTTGCCAACGTTAAAGCTATTATTTTTTTTTTTTTTTTTTTTTTTGCTTTGATGTTTATTTAGATAATCACGAAAAGTACTATTGTGAAAATTTCAATCTTCAATAGATTCAAGGCCAAGTTTACCATCGACGTGGTTCTTTGTTACCCTTTCCTGATCAAAGCTATCAATTTTTGCAAGTATACTTTGTGGGTAACTCAAATGTGGAAATTGATTGTCGTTGTGATATTTCATCAAATTTGCGGAGGGATATTATTGAGCGTTTGCAAAATATGTTGCATGCTGAAAATGAATTAGTGCGACTTTTTCAAACTGATCTCGATCAAATTCCATCTGATGAATACGCAATTGTGATTCGAGCTGATAAAACGCCTCCTGGGCAACATGTCAGACGATTTAATGCGCCTACAATGGATGATGTCGCTATTTTTATTTTCTTTTTTGCACTACGAAGTGTGCAGGGGTTCGCTAGTAATTTTTATAAATAAATAAGGCTGTAACGATATACTATATTATATATTAATAATATAGCAAAAACCTTTCTGGAGTTATGCTTATAAGGTGTGAAACTCCTTCTTTGGATTCTTCCAAAGAATAAAATATTAAATGAATATAAGCTGCTGATTTTACTCATTTTACTTCAGTCGACTGTGAATATCATTAAAATATAAAAGCGGATATTAACATATTAAGTAACGCTGTTTGCGGAGTTTTCATACCCCCACCCCTCCCTCATGAGTAACGCTTTTGTTTCTAGTTTACGTTAAGAGTGTGTTACATCAAAATAGCAGAGAAAAACACGCAACAGAACATAATAATTATTGCAAAAAACTACATCACCTTAGCAAAAGAAAATTTAGGTTGTTTTTATAATTTGAACCTCATTAAATTTAAACGCGTAAATAAATCGTTTTTTTTTTCTAACCTCGCTAAATCGAAATCTCTCTATTTATGAACTGTCGAGATTTTACTATATTTTATACAACAACAAAACATTGAATCCTAATATAGGGTGTTTTTTTTAGAGGTATAGAACTTCAAATTGAAATAAAACACAAGAAAATCGTCCATCAATTTGGCTTTATTGGAAGGATAATTTTATGCCATTAATGCTTAAATATGATTTCGGGCATGTGGCCGCCGCGGCTGGCTCGAATAAAGCCAATTCTACAGGTCCAATTTTCAACCACTTTTTCGAGCATATGGGGCCGTATGTTGGCAATAACGCCACGAATGTTGGCTTCCAAGTCCCCTAACGTTTCTGGTTTGTTGGCGTAGACGAGCGACTTCACATATCCCCAAAGAAAATAATCCAATGGTGTCAAATCACACGATCTTGGTGGCCAATTGACAGGTCCATTCCGCGAAATTATGCGATGGACGATTATGTCGACCATAAAATGGACGGAGCTTGCGGTAAACTTCGCGAACTGAACCATTATTTTCGAAATAAATTTGCACGATTTGCAAGCGTTGTTCTTTTGTCAACCTGTTCACGATGAAATGGCAAACCAAACTAAATATTAATCACTTGACAGCTGACAAAATGGCCGCCAGTTAAAAAAGTGATGCCAACTTAAAGTTCTATACCTCAATAAAAAACACCCAAAACACCCTCAATAAAAAAACCATTAAGTAAAGGCAATTGTTAATTTAATTTTAATGCAATCACTTGAATGCAATATATAGTTTCAAACTAAAATTCGTTCTTAGTAAAAAAAAAAATTTCATCTATTCCATCACAACAGATTTAAAGTAATCCTAGGATTTTATTAAATCAATGCCAACGTAGTGCAATTTTTTAAAATTTTTATGTTAGAATATTATCAGTGAAATTATTATTTTTTAAGCATTTCTTTGCGTAGTTACTAATTAAATTTTTCATTGTTATTATTATCAATTATAAGAATAATAATAATTAATGACTACAAAAATAATAAATGAAGGTTAAATAATGCAAATCCATTTATCGGGCAGACAAAGTCCTGTTGTGAAAATGACCCTAAAATTCCCAAATTATTACTTGACATATTAAGTAAAATTATTTTTATTAAAAATACATTGAAACTAATTAATGAGGGGCTTAGCTGGATCCTCTGAGCATTTCACTGTTGCTAATGCAGATCATCAGCAAATCTTTACCAAAAAATTTCTTACACTCAAAGAAAAGATATGCTTGCAGAATGGTTGAGAAAACAATATTATGTTCTCTGAAACAAATGTGTGGTTGTAGAAAACTAGTTATTGTTATTTTAGACATTTATTTCGTTAAGAAAAACAGAGTAATGTTTGAATTTAATAATTACATTATCACATCCATAAAAAAAGTGCGATATGGTTACAGTTTAACAATATAGTTTTTCTAAAAATTTATGGCTACAACATAATTTGTATTATTATTTAAAAATAATATGATGTAAATAACAATATAATGTTATCCAAAACCATATTATGCTAAGTTTTAAAAAAAAATCTTTTTCGGAAACATCTGTCAATTCAGTATTTCGTTTGTAAGCTATCGGTAGTGCACGATTGGTGTTAAATAAATAAATATATAAAAAAAGTATAAAGAAAAGGGTAGATCAATAAAAATATATAAGCATTTGTGTATCTCTTTATACAGACATGTCTGTATTATAGCATTGCACAGATACATCTGTTTGCAATAGTTTTGCGTGCTTTTTGGTTCTGGTATGAACAAATATGTTATTTATCGTTTTCTGTTGTAAATGTTGATTTTTTAAGCAATTATTGTATGGTTGGGCAATGAGCAAATGAAAACAACACATTTATTTTTTTTTTTTTTTGTTTGTTTTTTTAAGGCAAATAAGATACATAAAACTGCTTTTACCATAAGTGCCTTATGATGTGTTGAGAAAAAATGTAATTGGCTGATGAATGAATGAATGAAAGCAAAATTGCACATACATATGTAAGTAAATGATACAAGTACATGAAACACATGGATGCATTTGTAATTACTCTCAGAGCAAAATTGTCTCTTTCTCTCTCTATACTTTGGCTGCGCCACAAAATAACATAACGAACGTCCGCACATTCATCTGCACATCATGTATTTGTTTCAATAGTGGTTTTTTCATATATTTGTATTACAATATGTATTTTTTGAGCAAAAACAGATCAAACAGTTGCTCAGCAGCAATACAATAAGCAATTGTTATTTGTTTTCAATTGTATTTTAATTTGGAAAAGCATGCACACACAATAACTCTTATACTAGTTCTGTCGCTCACACTACAATTATATGGTACATACCATGGTATATTTGTTTTGGCTATACAAACGAGTATACAAATGTAACCCTTTAGTCTGTATGTCGTATAAGTATATTTTTCTATATATGCATTTTATTTCAACAATATTAATTTATTAATTTATTTTTATTTCGAATTTAACGCACAGCTGTTTCTACAATAAATATATGATTAAAAAACAAAATACATAGTGTTATTATATTAAATAATACTGTGGTCGTATTTAACAATATTAATATAATATTAAAACATGGTATGGTGAGTCTCAATTATATTTTAGTCACATCTAACAATAGTGTTGTCATATTTACAACACTAAGATTATATGTAACAAAGTTCATTGTTATTGTAGATAATATTATTATTAACACAGATAATAATATTATTAAAGTTTGCTTTTCTATTAACAATAATATGATTTGACTGCAAACATAAAATTCAATCATAGTATGTTGCTGTTTGATTATGGTTATCTCAACCATATTTTTTCTTTGCGTATAGAACAAATAGAGATATTAAGTTAAACTTTAATTTAAACAAATGAGAAGTTAGACTAATATCAAAATTTTAACAAGAACTCAGTAATCAACAACACTCTATTCTTTACAAAGCTTTGAAAAGCGGGTATTGTTTTATAAATTTTGTTTCTTTACATTAGTACATAAACTAATTGCTGAGCTCAACCCGAAGAAAGCTCCAGGTATTGATGGTATTAGTAACAAGATGCTGATGAATCTGCCTCGCACTGCAACTAAAATCTTACTATTTATTTTTAATGCCATATTACGACTAGAGTATTATCCACACAGCTGGAAGCTTGCTAAGGTCAAAATGATTCCACAGCCGGGCAAAGATCTTACCAAAGCTGAGTCTTACAGGCCAATAAGTTTACTATCAACAATATCAAAGCTTTTCGAAAAGCTGCTCATGACAAAATTGTCCCCAATTCTAACTGATAGTGGGTGCATACCGGACCATAAATTTGGTTTTAGAAGTCAGCATAGTACCATTGAACAAACGCATAGATTGGTTCAAGTTATAAGAAGAACATTTGAAGAAAAGAAGTATTGTTCTACTCTCTTTATTGATGTTTCTCAGGCAATTGATAAAGTATGGCATGAAGGCCTAATTTTAAAATTGAAGACATATCTACCAATAAATTTTCTAAAGCTATTGGAAAGTTATATTCTATCCCGGAAATTCATTGTTGTGGAAGGAGACTTCATGAGTGTTCCCGAATCTATCTCTGCCGGTGTGCCACAGGGGAGTATACTGGGACCAGTTTTTTTTTTATTTATACTTGTGATATGCCTGTTAGCACTAAAGTCCCTACATCTGCTTTTGCCGATGATACAGCCTTCGCCTTCTTTAGCATGCACGAAAACCCTCACGAGGCATCCCGATATCTTCAGGAACATATTACCCAACTGGAACTATGGTTAAAGTTATGGGGAATTAATGTAAATGAGCAGATGTGTGCGCAGGTAACATTTACTCTACGAAAAGATACTTGTTCCCCCATTAAAATCAATAATCAAATTGTTCATCAACATTCACATGTGAAATACCTTGGTATACACCTTGATCGTCGGCTTACATGGAAACACCATATTGACTCAAAGCTAACACAAATGAAACTTAAAATAACTCAGATACATTGGCTGATTAGTAGAAATTCAACACTCAGTCTAGATTGTAAACTTTTAATATACAAGTCGATTTTGAAACCAATATGGTGTTACGGAATTCAACTATGGGGCACTGCTTCAGCTTCCAATATCGAGAAAATCCAACGAAAGCAAAACAAAATTTTACGGTTAATAACATCGGCTCCATGGTA
Organism: Tachina grossa; assembly: GCA_949987645.1. Classification (NCBI taxonomy): domain Eukaryota; kingdom Metazoa; phylum Arthropoda; class Insecta; order Diptera; family Tachinidae; genus Tachina; species Tachina grossa. The sequence continues at coordinate 38,419,000 of OX465275.1, forward strand.
CATAAAAATTCAAATATACATCGTGATTTGAATATGCCACTAGTGATTGAAGAAATTGCAAAGTACGCAGGCAAATATTTAACATAACTCGAATCACATCCTTATCCGCTTGCTCGTAATATTTTGAACTTTACTGGACACATCCGCCTAAAAAAGAGGGACTCAACACTCCAGACGGGACTACTTGAAAATACTTTATTTTTCCTTTTTGATTATCACTACTTATGTATTATTTATAACTATCACTAAGTTTATGTCCGACAGTGGTCGGGCCTAATAATTATATTCTAGATTTAAGATTTGAATACTTATTGTTAGTTCATATTTGAAGATACAATAAATAAATACATGCATTCAAAAAATAAAACATACTTCGTACAACTACAATTCGAGCTGAAGAAAAATCAGCCAATGTAGTAATTGCAAATTAAGAAAATAAAAAACATGTTGACTATTTCAACAGTTCTTGTTTCAACTTTGATATTAGTTGAACTTCTCATTCGTTTAAATGAAATTTTCACATAAAATCTCGATAATATCTTTTTTCACTCCAATAAATATAATTTGAGAAAAATTCGGGAACAAAATTTTTACTTGAGCTACGAGCTATTACAATCTGTATAAAAATATTATTTTCTCGACTTTGCGCCGTAGAGGGTTAAATAATTAAAGTAGAAGTTTTGTAATACTTCTGACAAAGTGAGAACATATGTATATCAAATACTAACTCCTAAAAATGTCGTATTCATTAGAAATTTATATAACATAAAAAAATCAAATCTATCTATCTATCAGCGTGAAACAAATTTTTAAACTTGGGCACGTTGACTACAAAACCGAAGGTCTTGGGTTCGAAATCCAGTCACGAAATAACACCACGCATTTTTCTGTTGTCCTTTCGTATCATTTGTTGCATAGTTGTAAAAGAACAAAGCTTTCTCTATCTCTTCCTTCACCACCTGTTTTCTCTATGACTATCCCTTTCCTAAAGGAATTAACACCTATTAATGGTAGTAGGCATTCATTGCCTGAGTTTTACTTTTCTTAAAAAAAATATATTTAAAAAAAAAACATTAATCATCCCATTGTGTTTTATGGAAAATGTTAAGGAAGAGCGTAAAATTAAGCAAATTGTATAAAACAACAACTAAAATAAAGAAAAGCAAAATAATAATAAACAACATCAACAACAATGCAAAAAAAAAAGACAACAAGCTGGAAAGAAATCACAGCAACACCAATTGGAAGAAGAAAAAATACACACACACACACACTCACACGCACACACACACACACACACTGACACACGCTCAATTATTATCACTCTGGCAGCTTTTACGAGTATGCCCACCTCCACAAAATGCAAATGGAGAAATCCCCATAAAATTAAAACGAAAATAAAAAGCCAACAACAACAAGCATACTTTTAGGTAGAATTTTCTTAAGGATTTAATTTTTAATATAACACTGCAGCTGAAGAAAAATAGAAAAACAAGAATAGAAAAAAAAAGAAAAACATAACATGTAAATAAGAATTATGAAAATAATAATGGAAAAAGGATTAAGACACAAACACATCACTTACCCCTTCCATTCCGCCACATACTCGTATTTTATCATCGTCATCATTCCACCAATGTAACATATAACTGAACTGAACTTCTATATTCATAAACAGTTGAACCGGCAACAGACAATATAATAAAAAAAGTATTTAATTTTTTTTTCTTCTCAAGAATTTCAGAAATATAAAACCATTTCCAAGACAGCTTGTAAGAAGTAAATGTTCTTTTATATAGAAAAAAAGCAACTGGAAAATATTTATTAAAAAGAACAGCATATAAAAATATTTTCTTACAAGAAATTGTGGTAACTAACGTTTCAAACAAACTGTAAAAAGGAAAATTAAATGTTTACAGTGGTATAATAAGGCAAAAACAAACAGTGGCATAATTATAGAAGAATTGTTGTCCAAAATATTTAATATTGTACACAGCAAGATTTAAGTGTTCGAAATCAACTTTGAAATTTCGAACATAGCTATAAAACTTATCCTTTAGCGGTTTTGCAAATTTATGAAAGTCTTAACTTTAAAATGTATACTCTAACTAAATTCGAAATTGTTTTCGAAATTTCGAACATAACAAAATGTTTTGCTCTTCTCATTCTCACATGAAATTTTCGCTTCGTTTAAAGCTTTTTGTTACATAATTGTTTTTGAAAACTAAGCTTTAAGATATATATTCTTCTTAAATTTTAGTTTTCGAAACCAAGTTCGAATATTCGATCATACTTATATAACTTATTTTTTTGAAATTTAGCAAAATTTTGAAAATCTTTGCTCTTAAATTTACAATCTAACTGAATTCGAATATTTGATTTATGTATATTCGAAATATGTAACATAATAAAATGCTTTATTTCGCTGCGCTTAAAGCTTTTTATGAAATATTTTTTTAAACTAAGCTTTAAGGTGTGTTTACTCTATTTAAATTTTAGTGTTCGAAATCAATTTCGAAATTTTGAAAATAGCTATAAAATTTTATTTTGCATTTTCGCAAATGTTTAAACATCTTAGCTATAAAATGTAAACTATATTTAAATTAATATTTCGAATATAATAAAATGCTTTATTTTTCTGCATTCTCACATAAAATCTTCGCTTCACTTTAAAGCTTTTTAAATAATTAAAAAAATTTAAGTATATATTCTACTTAAAATTTAGTGTTCGAAGCCAACTTCGAAATTTCGAAAATAGCTATTAAAGTTATCTTTTGGCATTTTCGTAAATTTTTTAAAATTTTACGTATAAAATGTATACTCTTTTTAAATTCGAAACTAGTTTCGAAATTTCGAGCATAATAAAATGCTTAATTTGTCTGCTTTCTCACATAAAATCTTCGCTTCACTTCAATGCTTTTCATAACATAATATTTTAAATAACTTAAGAGTATATTCTTTTATTTTTTATTTTCGAAATTTCGAACATAATAAAATGCTTTATTCTTCTGCATTCTCACATAAAATCTTCGCTTCACTTTAAAGCTTTTCAGTAGATAGCTTTTTAAATAATTAAAGTAGAATATATACTTACAGCCGTATTCATAAAAAAAGTTGATTGAGGTTTAAAATTCATATTAGTTAAAAAACGTTTTAAGGCTAAATAACGTTTTTTAAATATTGGTATTCATAATCAGTTTTTTAACTAAAAATCAATTAACTAAATTTTTTTAAAATATCGTGGCAACACTGTATTCTTTATTTGTCACTTGCATATTAGTTCTGCAAAACAACGATTGTTAACTCACAAAGTACTCGTGTCTATTTTGTTTATTTGTCGGTTTTCAGAGAAATATTGTTTCTATAAAATAAAAGATATGTTCCAACTTGTATTTAATAAAATAATAAAAAAAGTTCACAACAAATCTTTGTTAAAAGTGCTTTTTATATTATTTATTTTATTGCAGATAAAGAAGCACTAGAATAACGAGCTTTATTTTATTTGTTTTGAGTGTTTATACATCACTAGTTAATTTTCTACAATTATACTATTTTTGTTAACACATAAAATGAGAAAACAATGACTGGGAATGGAAACTGGATCGCTCCTTTTCTTTTAAACATTCTTTGGAGTATATTTGTTATTTCGGCAATAGTTTCTATAAAAAAAATTACATTGTTTTCTTCTAAATAACACTGGCATATGCATACATACATGCATACATAAGTACATACATACATACACACATATGTACATACAGGTAAAGTTCAAAATGTAAACAACAACGAAGCAAAATTACAACAACGTCACCTTAAAATTGGTTTAAACATGGGGGCAGTCAATTTTAAAATTTGCTGATTTACGCAAGGTTTAAAAACCGTTTTTTAAGCTAAAATTCTATTATGAATACAATTTTAGCGAATTTTGCTTAAACAATATTTGAAACGTGGTTTAAAATTTTTATGAATACGGCTGTTAAAATTTAGTATTCGAAGACAACTTCGAAATTTCGAAAATAGCTATTAAACTTATATTTTAGCATTTTCGCAAAATTTTTTAAAATTTTACGTATAAAATGTATACTCTATTTAAATTAGAAACTATTTTCGAAATTTCGAACATAATAAAATGATTTATTTTTCTGCATTCTCACATAACATAACATAACATATTTTTTTTTAACAACTTTATATTGTTTTATTTTTTATTTTCGAAATTTCGAACATAATAAAATGCTTTATTTTTCTGCCTTCTCATATAAAATCTGCAATATTTAAATTTAGCCTGATAAAATGAAAATAAAAAAAACAATTAAGAATATAGAAATGCAAATAACTTTCAAGTTTGCAAAATGCATATAACTTTTATCCCCCCAGATTTCATTTAGCTGCATCCACAGTGTCTTCCCTTTTATTCTAGCTTTTTTTTAATTCTACAACAATAATATCACGGGGTTGCTTGTTTACATATTGCCAGTTACCACTTGCTAGAGAAAGATGTTCACTTCAAAGATAATATAAAAACGTAAGTCTTAAAGTCTTGACGACATGCAGTCGTGTGTAATTATGAAATTCTGGTGATGATGCTAGTTTTCAGTATTTAATTACAATTTTTATTCCCTGCTCTCTGTAAACATACATGCACATATACTACATACACGCTCACATACACACATAAATGTATATGTACGTCTCCAACATCCCTACTACTAAGGAAAAATATACTTCAAATGTTCATATAAGAAATTACAACAAACAACTACAACAACATGACAATAAAATTAACATTATGTGGCAAATAAATGAAAGTAGGAAAATAAAAACTTTTCAAAATTAAAATACCATCCGAAAAGTTAACAAGGCGTCACACACAGTGTAACGAACTCAAATGGTGAATATGCAAAATTGTAAAATTCATAAAGAAAAATGAAAACAATAACTTAACACGTCTATCTCTCAAATATCCTTTACATATTGAAATCACATTTCGGCATAATTTGTAAAAAGAATGCAAAAGAATTGATGCTATTCTTTAAACTACTCATAACAACATTGAATTTCAATCGGTTGAAGAGCAAGGCCACCATTCAAACAAACTTAATATTAAAAATTACCTGTTAGCGGCAATCGTAATAAAAATGCTTGAAAACTTTATAAGAACTCGTAGAATTATATATTTAAGCTTCCTATTGAATCTAGTTTGGATTAGAGCAAGGATAGACACATCGTCATATATCCTTTATTTCAAATATTCTATTTTATAAATAAAATTATCCATAAAATGTGACCAAAAATTTTTAATTACTCATTCAAAGCTTTTCGAGAAATTCTAGATTAATCAGCGCAAGGATATTTCCTCTTGCCACACATCCTTATTTGTAAAAAATAAAATGAAACACATAGATGTATATCGGAAACAAATTGCTCAGATAATCAAAAATAACTCTTAAATTAATATTTTTAAGGGTTATGCAAGGATTAAAATACCTTCCGCATATCCTCTACAATTAACTTCAATTGGTTGAAGAATAAAGAAATCTTTCTTTCATACAAGCTTGGTATTGAAAACAACATATTGCCGGCAACTATAATCTAAATGCTTAGAAACATCATAAAAACTCGTAGAATTATACCTCAAAGCTCCCTGTTGAATTTAGTTTCCATTAAAGCAAGGATATGTCTAGTCGTCACATATCCTTTATTTCAAATATTCTATTTTATAATTAAAATTATCAATAGAATGCGGCTAAAAGTTCTAATTATTCAAAGCTTTACGAGAAATTCTAGATTAATCAGAGCAAGGATATCTCCTCTTGCCATATATTCTTATTTTTAATAAGATAACAAAAATTAAAAATTTTAAAAAACCCCCGACTTTTTTCAAAAAAGATGTTATATCTTCTAAACGGCTGGACCGATCTTCAAACATAGCTAAGAACCCTCTCGATCAAGTCATCTTTCAAACAGAAAAAACTAAATGAAAATCGGTCCAGCCGTTTGGCCTGTACGTGGACACAGACAGACACACAGATACACAGACACACAGACACACACTACAAACTTATAACACCCCTTTTTTTAGTCGGGGGTTAAAAATAAAATCAAACAAATAAATGTATATCAAAGTCAAATTGCTCAGATAATCAAAAATAGCTCATAAAATTATTCTCTTATGTCTTATGCTGAATTTTATTTTCATTGGTGCAAGGATTTATATACCTTCCAAATATCCTTTGCAATGGGATTCAATCGACTGAATAGTAAGGCAACCTTTCCTTTACATATTGGAGGCCACTATAATCCAAATGCTTAGAAACATCATAACAACTCGTAAAATAATACCTTTAAGCTCCCTGTTGAGTTTTGTTTTCCTTAGAGCACGGATATGTCTAGTCGTCATATATCCTTTATTTTAATTATTGTATTTTATAATTAAAATTATGAGTCGAGAGCGGCCAAATTTTTAAATTACTTACTAAAAGCTTTATGGCAAAATGTAGACTTATAGGAGAAAAAAATTTACCTTTATCCACATATGCTTTTTTTTTTGGTAAAAATAATATCAAGGACACATACATACACGAATGAATATCGGTAGCAAATTGCTCAAATAATTGAAATTAACTCCTAAAATTATTCCTTTAAGTCTTACACATAATTTTATTTTCATTGACGCAAGGACTTTTATGCCTTTCGAATATCCTTTATAATAAATTTTATACTGCAGCGACAATTATTAACAGAATAATATGATTCAATAAAACTCTGTTAAAAGTTTTACTTTAGTTGGTGCAGAAACATATGAATGTCCCATATATCCTTTATTTTTAAAACTAAAAGTAAGTTGTAATTAAACGCAAAATACTGCGAAAAGTAAACTTAAAACTATACTTTTAAGTTGTTTGTGCGACGAATCTACCTGCCCTCACTTGAAAAATTATATAAAGGGTACGCCAGATAACTTTTTTTTTTAAATGCTATAAAAAAAATACTGAAGCTTCGGCTGTGTGGCACATAGCGCCGTCCTGTTGAAACCAAATATTGCCAATATCCTCCTCTTCAATTTCTGTGAACAAAAATTCGTTCAACATGGCCCGATAACGATCGCCATTGACTGTAACGGCCACTCCTTGCTCAATTTCCCAATTATGCCTCTGGACCAAAATCCGCACCAAACAGTGACTCGTTTTGGGTGCGTCGGCTTTTCAATGTATGCGTGCGGGTTTTTTGTGCCCCAAATGCGACAATTTTGTTTGTTTACATACCCGCCAAGATCAAAATGAGCTTCATCTGAAAAGATGATTTTTTTTGGCAAAATCGGCATCTTCTGTAAGTCGATCGCAGGCCCACTTAGCGAAGCGAAAACGCATCGGATGGTCAGTTGGCACGTTCAGCGGAAGGATAAAACTAATTATCTGTCAAATCAGACATGAGTCAAGTGTTACCATTCACGAAATAAGCACTAGTTTGAAAAAATTGTTACAAAGTAAAATTATTATAGAAAATTTTAAATTATTAAATTATACATTCTATAAAAAAAACATGACAAATATTAGTTTAAAAAAGGTACAAGGACATCCTAAATTTCCAAATATTCTTTATGTTATAAAGTAAGACTTAATCTTAATATTATGCCTTTTGTCTATACACTAAATCAATTTCGATCGTTTTAAGGACATGCCCACCTCCCATATTTTATTGCAGAAACTGTGATTGGAATGTAAATAACCTACTTTTATCATAAAGAATGATTGCAAACTATTTGACAAAGTTTTACAGCGGCTTTAAACAATTCGTTAAGAATACTTTTAGCAAACTTTCAGAAAAATTAAATCAAACCAATTAGAATTTTTAAAGCCAAAAGAAAAAATTTGATAGAGAGATAATATATAAAATTCATTACAATTCATAGTTAACGTAATTTGTGTTTTCTACGCACTGTGCTGGATCCTGGTTTTACCTTCTGAAACAAAAAAAAATTCGCCCGAGCAGCACCTTAATAAGATTCAAATTGTTTTCGTACGTTAAGATTTATCACCTTGTAAGATTATTATTATTTTTTTTTTTGCTTTTCGTTATTTAACGCAATTTTTTGTTTAAATAATTTTGTTAATACCTTGAGACATAAATATTTATGTCTTTAGCCTGAAGTTTCTTCCTTCTTTCCTTCCTTCCTTCCGCACCAATCCCACAAGTTTTTTTCATTTGAAACCATATTTCATCTCTAGAGACATTGTTGTCTCGTATAACAAGACAACATATTTTGTTTTTTTTTTGTTCTATGGAAAATTTTATTTCAATTTCTAGTTGTTAACAATTGTAAGTGGGACATTTGTTTCTGTGTTGTTTTGCAATTAAGCAATTATTTCGCTTTCTTGTTTGCTGGTGTTTTGTTTCCCATTTGTGTTCTTAATAAAAAAAAATTATTTATTACTTTAAATGTTTTTATTTATTTTTATTGCTTTCGAAATAATTTTTGTGCATTTGAGCGTTACGTTTAAGAGCTTCTAAATGTGATAATTTCGTATATTGCTTTTAACACCCTACCAATAGTATTTGAATCGTATATATTTTTCAAGCTTCACAATAATTCAAGCTGAATAATAATAGGTTTTTTTCAGGTACAAATGTTAATTTCGAAATTTCGAAATTAACTAAAATAGCCATTGTAGGGTAGTAATGCAATAAAATTGCATTTTCATTACCAAAAGTTTCCAGTTCTACTAACTATGCTATGTTCGAAAAATTCGAACATAGTTTCGAAATTCATGTAATAGTAATGCAAGTTAAACCAATTTTTAAATAATATGATTTTAAATGGTTTTTTCAGTTACAAATACTTATTTCGAAATTCGGAAATAAGGAAAAATGGCCATTAGGGGGTGGTAATGCAATAGAAAAGCATTTTCATTACAAAATTTTAACAGATCCAGTAATTGCACTTTGTTCGAAAATTCAAAGATATTATCGAAATTCTTGTAACATTGAAGAAACTTAAACCAATTTTAAATAATGTAATTTTAAACAGTTTTTTTATGCACAAATATTAATTTCGAACTTAAGAAAAATACACGTTGAAGGAAAATAATGTCATAATGTCATAATGAAAATAAATCTACACATTGTACTTTATTCGAAAATTCGAAGATAGTTTCGAAATTCATGTAGTAATATTGACAGTAAACCAATTTTTAAATAATGCAATTTTAGATTGTTTTCGGGTACAAATACTAATTTCGAAATTCGAACTTAGGAAAAAAGCCATTGAAGGATAGTTATGCCATAAAATAGCATTTTCATGTCAAAAATTACTATTATGCAAATTGTTCCTTGTTCGAAAATTCGAACATAGTTTCAAAATTATTGTAATATTGATGAAACTTAAACGAATTTTTAAATAATGTAATTTTACACACAAAAAAATATAAGAGGTAATATTAACTAAGCTTGCATAGGTAACTTTTTTTTATATGAAAGTAAAAAACTTGGGTTTTATTAACTATGCAGTTAGGTAATTTGTACATAACACTTTACATAAAATCCATGTTAATATAACTATTACAATTACTGAACTGTTTTCTATTTTATTGTCAAAAGAAAATTTTTAAAGAAGGTATGTATACATGAAATTTTCAAAATGTTTTAATTTATATAAAATAATTGTTTTTAATTTTAACAGATAAACCAACTGAGCCCGGCTACAATCGTTGTATTTGTGGCATGTTACCTTGCGCAACGAGAGTTATACTTTTCATAAAATTCTGCCCAACAAAGTTGATCCCTTTAGTTGATCCGCTATATATGTATATATAGCTGAACCAAAGGGCGTGCTCTTGTACAGACCACCTGGTACAGGTAAAAGACTTGCCACCGCTGTAGCTTACCACACTGAATGTACGTTTATAAGAGTTTTGGGTGCGGAATTGGTACAGAAATTCATTGGTGATGGTTCCCGTATGGTACATAAATTTTTCGTTATGGCTCGAGAACATGTTCTGAGGTAAAGGGTGTATGTACAGAAGCCGGTATGCGTGTTCGTATTAGATAGGAAGATTTTGAAATGGACGTGGCTAAATTTCGAAAAGAATCGGTCCTGTTCTGTAAATTTAATCGATTTTAAGAAGTTGTGGAAATAAATTTTTTTTATAAATCCGGAGACATTTGTTTCCTATGAATATATTCGTGTACATACCTATATTATAAAGGGTGTTTTTTATTGAGGTATAGAACTTTAAGTTGGCATCACTTTTTTAACTGGCGGCCATTTTGTCAGCTGTCAAGTGATTAATATTTAGTTTGGTTTGCCATTTTATCATGAATAGGTTGACAAAAGAACAACGCTTGCAAATCGTGCAAATTTATTTCGAAAATAATGGTTCAGTTCGCGAAGTTTACCGCAAGCTCCGTCCATTTTATGGTCGACATAATCGTCCATCAGAGCAATTAATTCGGTTAACCATGGATCGTTTTCGCAAACCGTTTACTCTATGTGATAATACGCATCCGCAGAGACGTCGAACAGTGCGCACCGAAGAAACAATTGCCGCTGTAGAGCAAAGTGTTGAAGAGGACCCGAATGAATCGATTCGCCACCGTGCACAGCAATTGGAGCTTTGTCCATCAACTTTATGGAAGATTTTGCGCAAAGATCTTGGCTTGCGACCTTACAAGATCCAGCTTGTGTAAGAATTAAAGCCGCGAGACCATGCAATGCGTCGTGATTTTGGTGTATGGGCCGAAAATGATCTTGATGCTGATTTTCATCGCAAAATTTTGTTCAGTGATGAGGCTCATTTTTGGTTGAATGGCGACGTCAACAAGCAAAATTGCCGCATTTGGAGTGAAGAGAATCCTCATGAGACCCTTGAGACGCCATTACATCCACAAAAACTGACTGTTTGGTGTGCTCTATGGGCTGGTGGAGTCATTGGGCCATACTTCTTCCGAAATAATGCTGGAGAGTCAGTTACCGTTAATGGAGCGGTATAGAGCCATGATAACCGACTATTTTGTTCCCGAATTGGATGGCATGAATGTGGATGAGTTGTGGTTCCAACAAGACGGCGCTACATGCCACACAGCGCACGTCACAATCCATTTATTGAAGGAAACATTCGATGAGCGCATAATTTCGCGGAATGGACCTGTCAATTGGCCACCAAGATCGTGTGATTTGACACCATTGGATTATTTTCTTTGGGGATATGTGAAGTCGCTCGTCTACGCCAACAAACCAGAAACGTTAGGGGACTTGGAAGCCAACATTCGTGGCGTTATTGCCAACATACGGCCCCATATGCTCGAAAAAGTGGTTGAAAATTGGACCTGTAGAATTGGCTTTATTCGAGCCAGCCGCGGCGGCCACATGCCCGAAATCATATTTAAACATTAATGGCATAAAATTATCCTTCCAATAAAGCCAAATTGATGGACATTTTCTTGTGTTTTATTTCAATTTAAAGTTCTATACCTCTAAAAAAACACCCGATATTACATACATATACCTATACAAAAATAATTTTTCAACCCTAGAACATTATTAACTACATATGTAATACATATTACAACACCTTCTTATAAATTAATAATAAATTATTAACACATGTAGAAAATCTTTAATTATTATTTTATGTCGCGAAAATAGCTAAAATTCATGACCATGATCTAATTATAAATAGTTAATGTATATAAAATCCATGATAATTTGCCGCATTATATATGTATAAATTTACTTTGCTATTTAGATAATTCACAAAAAGTAAAAATATGAATTTACATAGTCGTTAAGGAGTTTTAACTAAAATTTTAGTTGATTTTTCGAACATAGAAATCAACTAAAATTTTTGTTGAATTATCTAAAGAACTTTGTAAATGCCATTCTACCCTTTCACTTAGTTAAAATTATACCATAATTTTAGGAAATATAACCTACGAATTTTTTTGTGTGTAATTAGTTTGTTTTTTAGATACAAATATTATTTTCCAAATTTCGAGCTAAGGAAAAAATTCGTTGAAGGATAATAATGCTAGAAAATAGAATTTTAATGTAAAAAAAGTATCAAATGTATAAATTGTACTTTGTTCGAAAATTCGAACATAATTTCGAAATGCACGTAATAATAATGCAAGTAAAACCAATTTTTAAATAATGCAATTTGAAATAGTTTTTTTTTCGGGCACAAATACTTATTTCGAAATTTCGAACTTAAGTAAAGTGGACATTATGGTGTAGCAATACAAAAAAAAATACCATTTTCATTAAAAAAATTAACAGTTCCACTTATTTTACTTTGTTCGAAAATTCGAAGATAGTTTCGAAATTTTCGTTATTTAAATGCAACTAAAGCAAACTTTTAAATAATGTAATTTTAAATAATTTTTTAAGTTTTTTCTTGGGTACAAATACTTATTTCGAAATTTCGAACTTGGATAAAATAGCCATTATGGGGTAGTAATGCAATAAAAAAGCATTTGCAGGAAATGTTTTTTGATTTATTTTCATATATTTTGCATAATTTTCGCTGGCTCTTTGAGAAATTTTTCATTTAGAAATTTGCATAGAGAGACTTAAAGTCGTTATGATTAATTCATAAAATGTTGCTGCTGCTGCAGCTGCTGTTTTGTTTTATATATGTATGTATGTTTAAAACTTTTAAGATTCATGGAAATGTTTCTTTATATTTTTGGTTTTTAATTAAAAAGTTTTTAGGAAATGAAATTGAATACATACATGTAATTATAAGAACTTGAGTTAACATGGTAACAAATATAACAAAATGTATATGTATAATTTAGTTTTTTGTTTGTGTGTTATATCGTTACCTTAATATACAAAGGACCTAACTCATGATTTTTTTTAAACCAAATTTATTTATATTTTTCGATAGAAGAATATCTAATGTGTCGAAATATATAAAAATTCGCGATTTCGATAAAAAATAATGAGTTAGGGCCCTTCTGTATTAAGGTAGCGATATGTGGGCTTAAAGCATTCGAAAATTGCAGTGTATTTTACTGCTTTTAAAGCAATTTTTTAAATTATTTTTAAATTAAAATTAATAATAGTAGAGAGTAGAAAGATGATTCTAGGATTATTTAAAAATCAATTTACATAATGTCCTTGGCTTCCTTTCACATTCATCAGTCAAATACTGATTATTTCATTAAAGAAAGTATGTTTAAACATGCAAAATTCGCAAACTACTGTGCAGACAATTGCATTTAAAGCTCAGAAGCCAGTTGAACTGTCAGTTTATGCACACAAGAACACACTTGCTGTGAGTATTTGAAGTGATTGTTGTGCATTTTGTCCAAACATATAATTATCATTTAGTATTTATTGTCTACCTCTGAAATGTTGTTTCAGTTTTGTTTACTTTATTCCAATTCCTTTCATATATTCCGAGCTTTTCCCTGAAATTACTAACCCATCCATCATACAAGTTGATACATTTGTCAAAAGAAATTCTACATTTCAGGGGAGAGAGATAGAGAGAGATATCAAATGCAATTTAAATGAAATGCATTCAAATGAAATGAACATTTAAAAACCTGGTATTGCTGTTGGTAGGGGCTATTGTCTACTTTTAGGCTGTTGGGGCTGTTGTCCATAAAACTGAAAACTAACTGGCCACAAATGTCAAACCACAAGATAATAATATGCAAAATTTTCAATGCACGCATACAACATTTGGTCGTTTATTTGTATTTGTAGGCACAAGACAATGTTTGGATAAATGCATAAAGTAACATTGACATTTAAATTGATGAAATGAGGAAATTTTTATGAAAAGCGATATATTTTGACGTGAGCTGTGCGTAAAATTAAATGATCAAACAGAATTGCGTCGTAAACACATTTTCCATGCAAATTAACACAAAAGAGATGTTGCAGAAAGCAGTCGAAGAGATAGAATATTTTTTGGCTCGGTGGAAAGAGATTTGACTCAAATGGTAAAATCATCTCACAAGGAAATGTTTATTTTGTTGACTTCGACAAAAACAAAAATTGATTTTATTTGAAAGGACAAAATATATTGGTAAATTTTTGCACAAAGTTTACAGATCTCGAAGGAGACTAAGTTGAAAAAAAATAGTTTTTTGTGAAAAAAATATGTGTCTCATTCAACGAGTTACGGACTCAGTGGCCCGTCCACTTAATATTCAATTAAACTATTAATTAATTCAATAAATTCTATTAATTAAAACGAAATATGTTGTTAGTTTTGTTGAAGCTTCTTAATTTGTTATGTTTAGATATTAATTAATTCTCATTCACATTCTCAGTATTTTTTATATAAATATATTAAATTATTCACTAAATCCATCATAATATTACGAATAATTAGAAAGGATTTTGAAGACTTTTCAAGAAACTCAGTTAACAGAGCAGCTTAATTTGTCCCATGTAGATTTTAATTTATTCTGTTCAATATTTCAATTATTGAGTTTGTTTAACTCAAGCATATGACTAATTGAATTTGAATTAATTTTTAATTGAATATTTATTTCATTCAATTAAATATTTTAATTGAAATTATAGATACATATTTTAAAGCGAAAAACAAAAATTGCATTAGTTTAAAAATTTTGTTTGAAAATCCCACTTTGAAAATTTAAAGTGCTTTCCTGTCGAGAAAAATTAATTTTTCTTTTCTAAGGACTTGTGTTTCGGAATTGAAATAAATTTTGAACATAATTAATTCTATCATTTAATTATGGCCTAAACTTCAGCGTTGACCCTCGTCAATAAGTCAATGTGCATCAGTGATCGGCAATGAAGCGGTTTTTCTTTATTCATACTGACTCATGAAATTTTAAATATAAACTCAACTACTCTGTAGTGCGATTCAGTAACTTTTAACGACCCGACAATCGTAATTTTTGTCTATACATTTTGTCGCTTGCAATAACGATTGTGTGATTCTGTAACTTCTTTTTAACGATAGTATGCAGCTGATATTTTCTGTTGATTTTTGTCGATCAAATTAACAGCACATACATTATTGTCACTTAAATAACGACACAGCTGACATTAACCTACAGCGATTATCATTAAAAATGTTACTGAATAGCAAATTCGATAAATTTTCGTTATAATTATTTTAATGATGCGATTATCGTTAAAAAAATTAAAAAAAAGTTAAGGAATCGCACTACTAATTTACGCATACTTACGATGACATTGATTTATAAGTATAGGCTAAAGTAAAAAAATTAATGCAACGCACAGTGGGGTGAATGGTAGAGAAAGTGGCGATTAATTCATAGAAGTCGTAATTTTAAAGTGTTGTTATTTTTTATTGATGAATATTAATAGATACATAAAAAACCAGCATTTAAAAACATTTTTTTGAAAAAAAAAATTTTTTTAACATTTTATGGGCTCTTTTTATTGTGGAGAAAATGGCCTTATTTGACTATTTTTGCTGTAACTTTGGAATGAAAAAAGAAAAATGACTAAATTAAATTGTAAATTAGAGCATACTTTATGTGCCTTTAAAAAAATATTTTTATTAGTTAAATTAGAAAAAATAAATATTTAATATGTATTTTTCACACTGATTTTTAGCAACTGGAATTCTCTCACAAAAATCTTCATAACTCAAAAATCGCACAAATGCGCAAATAGGTATTCTGGGATTTATTAGCTTAAATCTTATATTTTAATAGCATAAAAGCAGTTTTCCGTGCACTCATCCGCAAAGTTGTTGAAACTCAATGTAAATATAAAAAATACCACATTTTTAGAGCAATTTAATTTTTTTTTTAATATTTCTAAAACATTTATCTAAACAAATAAGAATTTTTTAAATGCTCTTATACCTGAGGTTGACGGTTCCATTACAAAACTTTTACTTATAGAAGTCTTAACAAAAACTATAATCAAATATCAAATTTTTCTCTTTTAATCAATGCGCGCAAAAATAACTAAAATTATTGAGCTTTGAACACACACTGCAAATAAAATAAGCTACCAAGAACTTTTATTTTAGCAGTTAGTGATGTAGAATTTTATCTACTTTCATATGATACCAAATACGGTTGTGAAAGTTTTGAATTAATCGCCACTTGTGAAGGCTTTCACCCCACAGTGCGACGTCGACATCTTAGTCGTACCACACTCACACTCATAAATCACCTCAGGTTGATTTCTAATTTAAGGAAAATAGTTACACTACTCATATTGATTCAGCTCACTTAACTCGTGCATGTATGTTTATTTAAAAGTTAAGTCATTAATTATTAATTAATTATTTCATACCAATTTGCATAGTAGTAAAGAGGGTTGTTTTTAAATCCCTGCAAGGAGAGTCGAAATCAACAACTTCATAAATGTTGCTAAGTATTAGTTCGATGAGCACTTCAAACTTTCGAGTGAATAAACATTCAATGTAATAAGTATAAGTGCCCAATTCTACTCACTTTTTCACTACTCATTGCTGTTCTCTGATGTGCATGACAGTTTCAATTGCCAACTAAACGAATAATGTAATGAAATGTAATGAATGCACTTTTAAATGTATATTTTTAACTCTGCCGCCCACCTACCTTTAAGCACGCAATACTCTTGCAATGTTTATTATTCCCCTCTAGAGTTCATTTCTCACCGGCAGGGGTTAGAGTATATTTATCTATTGAGACACTTAATTAAATTCAATTTTTCTTTAGTGTTTATTAACTGTCTCTGGAAAAAAGATAAACTGACCATTTTATAGGTTTACTATGCACACAAATACTCACTGGCTCGTTCGCTCGCTTGCTCACTCTTCGTATGCAAACAACAGCTGAAGTAGGAGATGTTGGCTTTTGTGGCTTTTGTGTTGTGTTTGATTGCTATTTTACCATTTGATTGTTCATTTTGTGTGTTGGCAGTAAGTTTTATAGATTAAATTCGTGTGTGGCTTGTGTTTCATTTGGTGTCTCTGTTAATGTTTGTTTAATTACGTATTGATGCTTATTTATGTTTTAATTAAATGCTCTGTGATTTCAATAACATACATACATACATACATACTTACTTGCCATGCAAGTGAAATAAACTTCAATATGCATTAAGTGTTTATTTTGCATTACGCATTATTGGGAAGTTTGCGAAACTTTATTGATGTTGCTCTTGAAGTTGCAATATGTTATTTCTATCGAACAAAATGCTGGACATAATTAATGTTTTTTAATAGAGAAGAATTATTATTATTTTTATAAGGGAATAAGTAATAATGATGAAAACCTTGATATATCTATTTTATCATGGAATTCTTTTAATATATCATAAAACTTTTACAGAAATAGGGCTAATACTTTTAGAATTCCATCTCTTGAAAACTGGGGCGAAAAGGAAAAAGTGCTTAAGTCTAGTCTCCATATTCAAAAGTACCTCTGACAAAAATTTTTATTTTTTTGTGCTATTTTTCAGGAAGTTATAGCGCAATAAATTGCTGCTTATACCATTATTATTTCAACTTATAATCTCTTACGAAATAATAGCTTTAATTAAGCTTATACTGAAAGTTTATTTTGAAGAAATTTTTAATTTTTTTAAATACGAAATGCATCGTTAAATTCTTTAAATTGTAGAAAATATTTACTTCGGTTGTAACGTTCACACTCATCAGAGTACCATGAGATATGTTGTCGAATGCAAAAATAATTTAAAAAAAAAACAATATTTTTTTTATTCAACGCGCGTCAAAATGAATTTGCATTGGTGCTAAGCCAAGAACAAATAAATTTTTTTAATTAGCAATAAAAAAAATATTAGAAAATTTTAGATTTAATTGAATCAGAAATAATTTCTTATTCGGGCTTAAGTTCAGTAATTTCAATTCTAATTGAATGAAATATTTTTATTAATTAATGTGAGTTTCTAACGAAGAGAAGAAAATAATATTAACAACAATCTCTACCCAAGGGTGCTGATGAAGTGCGTGGCTGTACAGACAAATTATCGTTATTTCCCCCCAGCTAATAAAAAGTGCAGTTTAATTTTTCTTCTCTTCTCCAGAAACTCACATTAATTAATAAAAATATTTCATTCAATAAGAACTGAAATCACTGATATCCAGCCCGAACAACAAATTATTTCTGATTAAAAATAAAAAAAATTTAAATAATTTTTGAACAAAAAATGGTTTTGAGAAAAGTGCATTTTGGGAGAATGTTTTATTGGAAAGGGCTTTTTGGGGCAAAATGTACTTTTTGGGCAAAATGTAATTTTTGGGTAAAGGGTACTTTTTGGAGAAAATGTACTTTTTGGAAAACAGGTACTTTTTGGGGAAAATCTACTTTTTGGAGAACAGGTACTTTTTGGCGAAAAGGTACTTTTTGGCGAAAAGGTACTTTTTGGGAAACAGGTACCTTTTTTTGGAAAATCTACTTTTTGGAAAACAGGTACTTCTTGGGAAACAGATACTTTTTGGGGAAAAGGTACTTTTTTGAGGAAAAGGTACTTTTTGGGTGAGACCGGAAAGTAATTTTTGAAAAATACTTTCTAGAAAGAGGTATATTTTGAAAAAGTACTTTTGTAGTAGTTTCGAAATAAGGTTTTAAATAAATAAATAATATAAATAGTTAAATGGGCCTAACTACGAGTGTCATATTAGGACTACAACTATTTTGTACTAGATCAAAAAACATATTTAAATTCCCTTTAGCTTAGTACAAAATCGTCGTAGTTAAAGTCGTAATATCACACTCGTAATTATGCCCATGAATTTCTAAAAATTTCAGGAGGCAATTTTGAAAATTTAAAACTAAGTGATTTTCGAAAAAAAAATACCTTAAGAAATTGCGTTTTGGTGATAATTGCGTTTTTTTTTTTGGAGAGGGATTTAAAAAAAGTACCTTTTTGTGAAAAGCATATTCAGAAAAAAGTGCTTCATGAAGTAAACAACTGTAACAAATAGTACTTTTTGGCAAAAGTATTTCAGGAAATATATGTATGTTTTTTGAAAGAGTAATTTTGTTAGGGATAATTTTGAAATAAAGTACTTTTGAATAAAGTACTTAAAGTACCTTTTGTCAAAAAAAAAAACACTTAAGTACCTTTTATTAAAAGTACTTAAAGTACCTTTTGTCAAAAGTACTTAAGGTACCTTTTGTCAAAAGTACTTAAAGTACCTTTTGTCAAAAGTACTTAAAGTACCTATTGTTAAAAGAACTTAAAGTACCTTTTACTAAAATTACTTAAAGCACTTTCTGTTAAAAGTACTTTAAGCATCTTTTGTTAAAAGTACTTAGAGCATCTTTTGTTAAAAGTACTTAGAGTACCTCTTGTTAAAAGTACGTTTTGCTAAAACTACTTAAAGTACTTTTTGTTAAAAGTACTTAAAGTACCTTTTCTTAATAGCACTTAAAGTACCTTTTATTAAAAGTACTTAAGGTACATTTTGTTTAAAAGTGCTTAAAGTACTCTTTTTAAGGTATTTAAAGTACCTAAAATATTTTTTGGTAAAAGTACTTAAAGTAGCTTTTTTTTAAAGAACATTGTTAAAAGAACTAAAAGTACATTTTATACTTAAGTAATTTTTGTTAAAAGAACACTAATTTTAAAAAGTACTTTCCGTAAAATGCATAATTTTGAAAAGGTATTTTTGAAACGCAAACGACCCGAAAAAAAATTATTTTACAAGGTAGTAATAAATTAATTTTTAGAAAAATCTTCTTTAAAAAAATACTTTTCGAAAAAGCCTCCTCCAAAAAATTTATTAGAAGCATATTTTTTATTTTTTAATTATTAAAATATAAAAATTAAATTAATGGACATGTCACCGTTTTAAAATTCCAAGCTACGTGGCAAATTTTATAACAATAAACAATTCGAAGGCTGTTAAATTAAATAATTAATTTCAATGTGCATGGCCCGCCTACTTTTCTAAACGCGCATTGTGTGTTTAGGGTGTAGCGTAGGATGTGTGCACCAAATTTCGTAGAAATCAGATGGAACACGTTTTAGGCGACAAGACTTCACCCAATTTTTTTTTTTTTTTTTTTTTTTTTTTTGATAATGGTAACTAAGCCCCTGAAAAAGAAAAATATCAAAAGTTATTTTTAAAATTTTATTAAATTAATTAATTAATTAAATTTTAGTTATCGTTTAAAAAATGAAGTAGTGCTTGATAGCACCAAGAAAAAAAAACAAATACAATGAAATTGAGAAATTCCCGCCTTTTTGCAGTCAGTTAATGACATAAAAAAACATTTTGTGGAGAACTCTTATTTCGTGTCATTTATATAATTCTAGTTTATATCATTTAAGACAAATATAACCAAAATTTCCTTATACATATGTATGAAAAAAACCAGAATGTACGAGTAGATGGAGAAAAACAAGTGAAGATAAATGATTGTAAATGTTATTGCTTCCGACTCTCAGGTTACTTCATTTTCTCTTTCACTCTAACAAAACAAATTTTTGTTGTTATTTATCATATTTTGTTACTTAAGTATAGACAACAACAAATTTACATTAAATATAATAAACCGTGAAAATGTACACGTTTTACCATAATTTTCCATTTCTTTTATTTCACGGATGCATTAAATTTTTCAAAAAAAAAAAATAGAATAGACATAACAAGGAATGGAAATGTAAATGTTACATGGCAGCATCTGTGTTCCTATTTTTTTTAATGAAAATAATAATTTATCATTTTTACTTTAAAACAAAAACTTTTTTTTTTTTGGGTATGACTTCTATTTTTTAAATATACACAGTTCTTTTTGCACATATGACAGCTCTAGCGTAGCACGTTTTGCAGGTATTGAGAAAGTGAGAGTTGCATTTAAGGAGATTATGGCAACTGAACTGCCTTTGAAATGCATGCATATTTTTTCTAATTATTTCTACTAGGGCATGAAAAAAGGAAAACGTTTGTTACACATTTCCTGATGCATAAAACAGTGACAGATTAAGGGCCATTATTACAATTTAAAGTTAGTTAACTTAGGATTTTATCAAACGTATAAAAAGATTTCCATTATTGCAAATTTGATTTAACTTACCAGGTAACTATAATAGACTTGACCGTAATTTATCGCTGACTTTAGGTTAAAGTAAAATTTTGCAAATGATAAAGTTTTTATACGTCCGATAAAATCCTACTTTTAACTAGCTTTAAGTTGTAATAATGGCCGTAAGAAGTACTAAATTATTCTATTTAACTCGTTGTCCAACTCTGATTTTGTGCGTTTTATTAATTTTTATAGCATCGCTGCAGGCGCCAAGCTATAAAGCCATTTCATAACTATTATAGTTATTTTATTTCTCCGACGATTCATTACAACAAATATCGAGGCAAAAGGACGCTGCCGCGCGCTGTGATAAGCGTTAGCATATTAGAAAAATTGTATGGCTCGGGAATCGAACACGAGCTCTCGAGGACCATCATTTTGATTTGTAGTAAACACAACAACTTCTGCAATCAACAGCACTCTCATACAAGTATATGATAAGCATAAACATAAATATTTACATACATAAACGTTTTAAAACAAGTTGTTGCATACATTAAATTAAATTTCATAAATAGTCCGTTTGTTATCTTAATAACGAGTGAGTTTAACAAATTTCAATTTCAGGATTAAAAAACTAAATCAACCAAATGTGAAACAAAGTTTATTTTTTACAACAACAAAAACAAAACAGGACTCGTACGAATACAAAAATTAATTGATGACAAAAGAACAACTGTCTCACATTCTCTATAATTTGTAAACAAGAAATGGTCCAATAAATATATGATTAAAAAAACTTTTCTTTCTTATCTCTTATCATAAACACTTCCTTGTGTTAAACCCATTATTATCATCAATCATACGAGGGGTATTTCATTAAGAGCTTCCCGTTTATAAATTATTGAAATCTTTTAAGCGTTTGAAAGGACCGATGGCATTTTGTATGAAATAAAATATCGTATGCCACTTCTTCACTGTATGGCACACTTTTAACCCAGCGCAAAGAAGTTTAGAACAAGTAAGCATTAAGTTAAAAAGAAGCGCTTCGACACAACGAAGTTGGTCGGCTGTTTATATTCGAATTCTCAAATTTTTTTTCAGCGCATCCTCTCTCGCTTACCTAGATACAAATTTGGATGCGAATGAAATTTTTACTTCGAGTTTTGATTTTTTATTTCTCAATTGATTTGTATGCGAAAGTAAATATGTATGTGCTTCGGTAGTTCAGTGGGTAGTGTTCTAGCCTAACATACCGAGATCCTGGGATCGACTCCTGATGCAATGCACGAACAAAAAGTATTTGATAAATGTACGTTATAGTCTAAATAAAGTTTTCAATTATATTTAATATAAATAAAAACAAGATAAAGTATTGCAAGTAGACAAAATTCTGATCTAAAGAGCAAATTTTTTATTTATATACATATGCAAAAAGGCCTGAAGTATGGGGGTTCTTTCTGCACATCCTACACACTGAAAAATTTCAACTTAAAATTACCTAAACAAGGTTAATCTAATCTTTTTCGGCAATGATTTTGCTTCATATGTGTTTTATGTTAATCTAACATGATTTATAGTAATTTTCAAAGAAAATGCTTGTTTTTGAAATAACTTTATTTCACGTTGATTTAACATTTACGCACTGTTAAAATCAAAATGAAGAATCATGTTGAATCAAAGTTATTTAAAGTTGGAACAAAATGAATTTAATTCAATGTAGTAATTGTGTTTTATTAATTATTTAACTTAAGTGTGGTTGACATTGACGTTAGAAAATGTTTGTTTGAACATATTTTGGCTTCCCCGGCCAAGATTTGAACTCGGAACTCATCGCGTGGTAGCCAACGTGCTTACCCCTGCAGCCACAATAACTTTAAATATTCTTTAGATACGCACTTAATATGTACCATCATTAAATAAAATTTAAATTCAACCTTATTTCATTGATCATTGAACATACCAATTTATTTGAAAGGTTTTAATTTAAAAAAAAAACACAAAATACTTGACTTGACACCAGGATTCGAACCTGCGATCCTCCGACTGCCTTCCAACCAGCAGCAGTTTGTTTGCTGTTTAAGGCGGTTTCAGACTGTAATACAAGTATTAATACTTTTGACGAAAATGCATCCCTGATCTAATTTCTGTTTAAAAAATTTCAAAAAACAACAACAACTCAACATGTCAGAGTTGCATTTTCCACAAAAGTATTAATACTTGTATTATAGTCTGAAACCGCCTTTACAAACATAAAAAAACAACAACAATACAAAAACAACTCACACAACTAAGCAAAAAAGTGTAATGCAGCTATGAAAAAAGCAAAAAAAACACCAACAACATATTATTTCTTGTAAATTTAATAAGATTTCAATTAATTTGAATTAAAATTTTTGCATTATGATTTTACATTGCTTTTTTTTCTGTGTGTTTTCGGAAGTTCATACCTGGAGAGCTATCAAGTGGGACATCACGAACAAAAATGATGTGGGTAAGCGAGAGTTGTGCTCTCTCTCTCTCTCTCTTACCAACCTGCTTCCAGGTAGACGAATATTTTTACTGGGGAATTGTCCACTTCACATCAGCTGCACGTGACATGACCAGGCCCTCGAATCACTCGTATAAAATATCGAATGTGGCATTAGTTATAGCGCTGCTGACCATATTATGGGCAAGGATCGCAGAACGCCCTTTTTTAAATTTTATGTTTGCTGAGCACTATAGCCATTCATGGTGAATTGGCAGAACAGACCGAAATAAATTCTTTAAAGTGCGACTCTAACTCACACTCGAAGGGTTCTACACGGATTCTACATATGTAATACTATACGAACTTTAGCCTACACAATCGAGTATCTAATCTGATGTAGACATTTTTTAAAAACATTTTAAGAAGACAACTTTTTTTCGGTTTTTGGAAATTTTTTTAGTTTTTTTTTTTTTTTTTTTTTTTTTTTTGTTTCGGCTTTTTTTCGTTTTTAGCGATTTTTTCCGCTTTTGGTGATTTATTTTAAATTTAGCTTTGGCGATTTGATAATTTTGATACTTTTTCTTAGTTTTCGCACTTTCTTTGCTTTTGGAACTTTTGTTCGTTTTGGCGATTTTTTTTCGGTTTTTTGACATTTTTTCCTTTTTTTTTTTATTAATTTGTGATTTCTTGGTTTTAGCGTTTTCAAGCTTCCCTCTTACGGTTTCCAAGACACGGCTATTTGTCAAAATTAAATATTAAAAATTACTTTAACTTATTGAATACCTTTTGATTTTAATTTTTAAATTTGAGTGTTAAGTGGTGTAGTCTGCTTTAAAAGTTTCAAGTGTCTATATATAATTGTTTGAATGTTCCATTAGGAACATTCATCAACATGTTGAATTCGTTGATCGCTTTAGAACATCCTATAATTTTTAGCTGCTATATATTTGTTGTTTTACATATTCTGTGAAAATTTCAGGTCTATAGCTCTTAGGGTTCTCGAGAAAACAGACTGTAACCTTCGAAGTACAGAACCCTTAAAACGATTACATATTACGTGTTTATTTTAATGTATTTATTTTTTAAAAGACACAGTCAAATAATTCATAATAATTCATAGCGTAGTACAGACAAAAAATTCAAATTATAGCGTGTAGGAGATCAAATTTCAGAGGCAACCAAATTAGATGATTTTTTTCTTCAATTTATTTAATGTTTTTCAAGGAAACGGAGAGAAAGAGTTGAAATTATGAAGTAACAAAATTTAAATTATCAAGAGTCCACTGTACTTCAAACTGTAAATCTACCTAGAAAAGGTTAATAAAATCAAATATAAATATTTCTCATAACAGAAAATTAAAATAAATAAGTTCAAGCTACTTAAATATGCAATTGTAACAAAATAAATTACCAAATACTAAAATGTTCTAACAATAACGTCAAGCAGCCGTTTGTGGGGTAACATCATCTTGTAAGACATTTCCCACCAAATAAAAAGAAAATAACGTGTGCACTCACTTTCTTCGCACTGCCTTACATGACAAGAAGAAAAAAACAGCGCCAAACAAATCCACTGGGGAATCGAAATAAGCACATAATAAGCCCGGGCAACGACGAAAAGCACAGCAGGGATCAGTTAAAAATTTCTGTCGCCCTATTCGCAAGATTTCCCCAGCACTGTTATACATTTTTTTTATTTAGACATTGAAGCAAAGTGTTCGTAAGTCAGTAGAAGGCTCAGTTGGAAAATGTATTATTGTGAGCGGTATTAAACATAATAATTTCCATTTCAACCTGTTCATTTTAAGTCGTAAAAATTAAATACATTTACAAAATAAGATTTTTGAAAATTTCACTTTCTTTCTTTCATCATTACTGTCAATGCAGAAATGCAGGGCTGCCATAGAATGGAGTGTCCGAATGTGAGTAGTATGAGAAGATATATTAAGACATTTCTAGCAATTATTTTTGGGAAAAAAGAGCGGCAAGATTTGTCTTTCAGGGATGTTCTATAAATCGCGCGTTTTGAAATCGTTTAATTTCCAGAAAAAAGCTCAATTAAAAAGCTAACTTATTGCAGCTTTTTAATTGGTTTAAGACGCCATAAACGAGTACAAGCTTAACTTCGAATGCTCTAATTTGTCCGATCATCAGAACACTGTTTTTCGGTTTTGAAAATTGCACGATTTCATAACGCGCGGTTTACAGAACACCCCTGTTAATCGAGGGACTGATAGCAGTCAAAATTCAACACGAAATAAATACAAATTCGGCGAACTATTTTCAAATGTGCATCACTCGACAGGTTTTTTAAAATGACTTTTCATTTCAAATAACCATTTTGTATCTTTAACGGCTTAAAGTTGCCAGCAGTCGCATTTTTTTTATTTTTTAAATTTTTACTTGAGCATTGAAAACTATTAAAATTCCATCAATTGAAAAGTAACCGCTTTAAAGAATTAATACCTTTAATTTGCCTACAACTCATGTCGTGTAAACATTCGACAAGTACTTAAATTTATACCGGGAATACTATTTAATTGCAAAAA
This sequence comes from Tachina grossa, assembly GCA_949987645.1. Taxonomy (NCBI): domain Eukaryota; kingdom Metazoa; phylum Arthropoda; class Insecta; order Diptera; family Tachinidae; genus Tachina; species Tachina grossa. Next base: position 38,444,974 of record OX465275.1, read on the forward strand.
TTTTCAAAAAGGCATTGTCGCCAGTGTTACAGCAATAACATTAAGTGGAAAAGTTTTTTTTTTATTATTATAAGAGTCTGAATGTGAAGGCAGCAGCAAAGAAAAAAAAAGGTTACAATAATGCCACAAGTGTGGCATCATTTTTGCCTTTTCAGTGTATAAATGTCCTTAACTTGCCATTTAACGAGTGGCAGCAGGCAAGATGATGTACGAATGTTTATGAATAAATGAAACGCATACAAAGGAATAAATTTTGCCAATAGAGTATGGGTAAGTGAGTGAGTGACTAAGTGTGTATGTGTGTGTATGTTTGAGAGAGTTTAAGAAGGTAATTCTATCAAAAGGTTCCTTTCATAATCATCAGTCGAATAAATTATGCAAAAAATCATTTTCTATTGTCGCAAAATAAATATAAATACTGGCTTTTTGTAATTTTTGTAACAATCAGGTCTATTCGGGAAGTCACTTTCACCACAAATATGCGCATCTTTCACTTTTTGCCATTCTAAAATACTACGTTGGAGATGAGTGATAGAAAACATATGTTTTCTTTCACTTTGGAGGTATTCTAAAATACTTCGTCACGTTTAAATAAATAAAGAAAAAAGAGCTACGAAGTGTTTGTATGGTGTCTACCACTGTCAATTAAGATTTAATGGCGTTCGGCCAGGCTCTACAAGACAATTAAGTTTTCTTAAATTCTTCAAAGATATAAACACGTTTTTAAAACAAATAAAAGAAGTAACTAATTTTACTTTTACTGTTTATTGTTTTTTATGTTACTTCGTACTGTTAAGTTTTTTATTAATTATTTCTTTAAATTACTTCTTAAATCCCTTTTTGTATTCAACTTTTTCTGCATACAAGTCAGCTGTTTTCAATGTTGTTGATGTTTTTATAAGAGATAACATAATATCGATTACTGAAAACGATATTTCTTCGCACGTATTTTAGAATTTTTCGACGTCGAACTGTCGAAAGTGAACGTTCGACGATGAAGAAGTGAAGCGCGTATTCTCGAATAGACCTGGATATTTTTTTACACAACACATACAGTCTGTCAAAGAAGTATTTTGTTGATGAAAACTTTTTTTAGTTTTTCTATTTTATACATTATCAAATACCATTATTACTTCTCAAATCACATGTGATTTGAAATATGTGATTTTCTGAATATGCTTGATTGATATTTATTCAATAAAATTCATTTATATCGATAGCTTTATTTACATTCATATTAATTTAATTTGTACTTATAAAACTTGCAAAAAAAAAAAATAACACATAGTTTAAAATACAAAAGCATAAAAACATTTTTAACCAAAGTTTACCATTTCAATTATTTCAGAATCGAAATCTTCCGATTCATCAGCCCCAGAAATTTTGTTGTACATATTACTTGTATTAAAAAGCTCTTACATTTCAGCAGAAGGATTAATTTGTCACAACAAATGGAATTATTTTTAAAGTGTGTTCATTCTAAGAAGTGCTTCCAACAAGTCATATTTCATTTTATTACATATTCTTGCTTTGGTAGTGTTCATTATATTGGTTAATCTGCCTTGATACTTCTTCTTTATTACCTATAGAATTCATTCACTATGAAGAGAAACACACATTTTTAGACTTGCCAGACACACATTTCTTAGCTCAAAAATCATTTTTGTTACCATCAGTTATAAAAAAAATCCCAAAACAATCCCCTTAATTTTGGTTATTATCCCCAGATCCCCAACACGAAAATTTCATCCCCAATCTCGAAAAAAAAATCCCCAATTTGTTGACAAATCCCCTAAACTGACAACACTGTATGTACAGACGATTGTCAGATCTTACAATATTGCCAGCACAAGGCCAAGATTGCCAGTTCACACGGTTGTATCAAATTTGTCAGAAAATCGTACAATTTATTGCCAGACGGTTATAAGACAATAAATTCATTCGACAAAATCGCCAGTTGAAAAATTTTCAGTTCACACGGTTGTCATATGCAAAATTGTCATATCTGTTGTTATGCGTTGTCAGACTCAAAGTAGTTGTTAGAAATGATTATATATCAAATGTTGTGTTAAATGTAAAAAAGTGAAAACATAAATTATTACGGACCATAAAGAAGCAATTGCAATGATTTTCTCTGCATATATTTTATTTTATATATAATGGGTCTTTTTTATTGAGGTATAGAACTTTAAGTTGGCATCACTTTTTTAACTGGCGGCCATTTTGTCAGCTGTCAAGTGATTAATATTTAGTTTGGTTTGCCATTTCATCATGAACAGGTTGACAAAAGAACAACGCTTGCAAATCGTGCAAATTTATTTCGAAAATAATGGTTCAGTTCGCGAAGTTTACCGCAAGCTCCGTCCATTTTATGGTCGACATAATCGTCCATCAGAGCAATTAATTCGGTTAACCATGGATCGTTTTCGCAAACCGTTTACTCTATGTGATAATACGCATCCGCAGAGACGTCGAACAGTGCGCACCGAAGAAACAATTGCCGCTGTAGAGCAAAGTGTTGAAGAGGACCCGAATGAATCGATTCGCCACCGTGCACAGCAATTGGAGCTTTGTCCATCAACTTTATGGAAGATTTTGCGCAAAGATCTTGGCTTGCGACCTTACAAGATCCAGCTTGTGCAAGAATTAAAGCCGCGAGACCATGCAATGCGTCGTGTGCAATGCGTCGTGATTTTGGTGTATGGGCCGAAAATGAGATTGATCTCGATGCTGATTTTAATCGCAAAATTTTGTTCAGTGATGAGGCTCATTTTTGGTTGAATGGCTACGTCAACAAGCAAAATTGCCGCATTTGGAGTGAAGAGAATCCACATGAGACCCTTGAAACGCCATTACATCCACAAAAACTGACTGTTTGGTGTGCTCTATGGGCTGGTGGAGTCATTGGGCCATACTTCTTCCGAAATAATGCTGGAGAGTCAGTTATCGTTAATGGAGACCGGTATAGAGCCATGATAACCGACTATTTTGTTCCCGAATTGGATGGCATGAATGTGGATGAGTTGTGGTTCCAACAAGACGGCGCTACATGCCACACAGCGCACGTCACAATCGATTTATTGAAGGAAACATTCGATGAGCGTATAATTTCGCGGAATGGACCTGTCAATTGGCCACCAAGATCGTGTGATTTGACACCATTGGATTATTTTCTTTGGGGATATGTGAAGTCGCTCGTCTACGCCAACAAACCAGAAACGTTAGGGGACTTGGAAGCCAACATTCGTGGCGTTATTGCCAACATACGGCCCCATATGCTAGAAAAAGTGGTTGAAAATTGGACCTGTAGAATTGGCTTTATTCGAGCCAGCCGCGGCGGCCACGTGCCCGAAATCATATTTAAACATTAATGGCATAAAATTATCCTTCCAATAAAGCCAAATTGATGGACATTTTCTTGTGTTTTATTTCAATTCGAAGTTCTATACCTCTAAAAAAACACCCGTTATATGTATATATATATATATATATTTTTAAGCAAGCGTATGTAGTGTTGCCCTTAAAAAAATAATTATCTTACAATGACGCCATTGTCAGATGCATAAACTTCGCACCCAAGTAGATAGACAGGTTGCTGATAAAATACGTGACTGCACAGAAAAATATCGGTATTTCCCTCCAGCTAATAAAAAGTCTAGTTTAATTTTTCTTCTCTTCTTTAGAAACTCACATTAATTAATAAAAATATTTCATTCAATAAGAATTGAAATTACTGAACTTAAGCCCGAATAAGAAATTATTTCTGATTAAAAGCACATCTGACAATATTAAAATGTCTGACAAATATCTAGCAATAATTTTAGAATGTGTTCACACGATTGTAAGATGTCTGACAATTTGTTGTCAGCTGCTAGTCTTGCAATGGAATGACAATGCTTTTTCTGACAACGACGTCGTACAAAAATTGCCAGTTCACACTGTTGTAAGAAATTTTTAGCATATTTTACTATCAATATTGTAAGATCTGACAACCGTCTGTACATCCAGGAAAAAGATTGGTTGGAAAACGGTTAGTCCAACAAAATATCATTTGCATTAACTATATTTCAGTTCACGCTATCAATTTTCTGTTAATCCAAAAAACAATCCATGTTCGCTGCCATAAGGGCATAATTGTAACAAAGATATGATTGTGACAATACTTAAATTGATTGCATCAACCGAGCGTATGCTTTTGTCATGACTAATTAACTGATTGGTTAACCCAACCGAATAAAATATTACAAATTGGATTTTACTACCAACTTTTGGTATTCGCAACTAAAAAATTGTCGTTCTATATTAAAATTAAAATAAAAACTTTCAATCATTTGCGGCAACTAACTAGAGGTTGAGTTTACTATCATAGTTTATAGCAGCAAATTAAAAAATTGACTTTTGTGACTTTCAAAGATATTATGATTTGTGAATTCTCAAAAGGTTTTTGAAAGTCTGTGCATAAGATAACAGGTTTGCGGCTGTGTGTTGAAGAAATGTATATAGACATGCTTCACCATAGGAAATAAATTTCAATTAAAATAAACTTATGACAATATGTCAAATAATAAATTTCTTAAATTGTGTATTTTTATTTGCGTTTATTGTTTATTTTTATTTCAGCAAGGACGGCCAATTTTTCTTTTACAGGTACCAATTATGATATTGTTTTAATTATATTAACCAAATTTTCGGTCGTAAGAATAACATTTATTTCAAATTCCATACTGTCAACCAATTTTTTTCTGTTGCTGCAACTATTGGGTGTAGGGTTATAATTAAAATATAGTGGTACCACAAGAAAATTTCAGTCGCTATAGCAGAATTCTATGATAGTTGCTGCAACCGCCAAAATTCAATTGGCAACAAATTCGGTTGTCACAACGAATCTGTTTTCTCTGTGTACATAGCTTTACATTTTTACCTTACAACTACATAAACATGTTCTCATACTTCCATGACATACTGTATGCACATAATTTTTGCATAAGGACAGAATGTTCGCTACATCAAAATCATCATTTCACATGATGTTTTTAAAAATTACACACACACACACACACACACACACACACACACACACACACACACAAAAGCGCATACATAAATTCGTCCATCAGTTTATATTAAAGTTTTCAAAATTATATCTCATTACATTTGCTCCTTGATGCTGTCAAAGTACGAGTATGTTTCTTTTTCCTTCTTATTATTATTATTATTATTATTATTGCTGGCGTTGTCGTTGTTGTTGTAGTTGTAGTTGTTTTGTGTGTTGTCAACACAGTGGCACTTGAATTTTTAATAAATTCCTTTCAACGCTTCTTTTGTTTCATTTATTATAAAATTTTCCTGTATGTGCCGCCGTGTCTCGGTTGTCTATAAAATTCATAATTTTATTACGTCATGATGCATGCTGCCAAACTTAACTCGAATTGTTTGCAACATACGTATGTAAATATGTATGTATGTTGAAGGACTTTATATGGTGCGGGTATTTGTGTAGTTACACACTGATGTTCTATTATTTCTTATTTTATGTTACAGCTGTAAGTATTATTTACGCATATTAAAATGGCTCATTGTACATTATGCCGTTAGTTAGACAGACATATCGCACATTTACTTCAATAGTGGCATAACTCAAAAAAATCAGTTTTGCAGAAAACGCGTTTTAAGTTTTCAATTTGCATACAACTCAATGGAGAAATGAAAAAAAATTCTTCTCTCAGGAGGTGATGGTACAAGCTATTTATATGAAATTTTTAAACAAGATAAAATACGAAATGCCGTATCTTTCTACATTATTATTTAACAAAACCTTTTAAAATACTGTTAATACCATCTTGGGCATATGGTCTAGTTACCCCGCCCATATTTGTGCAACACCATATTATGCAAATTTACTTTGTATAATATGTATAATAAATAAATAATAATAAATAACTCAAAAAAATCTTTTTTTTGAGTTATGCCACTATTGAAGTAAATGTGCGATATGTATGTTTTAAAAACTGTTTGTCTGTACATACATACATACATACATACATACATACAAACAGACTCATACATGTTCATATATTTATGAAGTGTGCTGTACTGTTTGTGCCCTTGTGCTATTTTTTTCATGTATTTTGTTGTATACACCTGAGATTTTTTATTTGAATTAAAATTTTACATAATATAGTATTCAATTATTTTCTAGAAAGTTATTACATTTACTTTCGATAGAAACTCAATGGATTAGACATTTAATTAAAATAGCATTTTTAAACAATCCTAAAAGTAGGCAATACTTTGTAAACATTTATTAACCCTAGAATATCATACTTATTTTTATATCGCATACTTCATACTTCGTCGAATCGACTACGACCTATTTTAAGAGCCAGTAAAAAACGTCGTGAGCAAAAATAAGTACGAAAATAGATTTATTATTGATATTTACAGTACAACTTCAACAATCCGGACACATATAGTTTTAGGCTCGTTCGGATTAACGAGTTGTCCGGACTATAGCAGTTAAAAATATTAAAATAATCTAAGTGATTTAAATACATATATATATATACATATGTAGATATACATATACATACATATTTACTATGATATATAAATAAATTCAGTAAAGTGCGACTATGACTCGCGCACATAGGGTTCCGTACGAACACTAGATATGTAATTTAATACAAACGTCATCCTATATAATATATAGTTTTGGCATTTTTTTCGTTTTTTGGGGTCTTTTAGGTTTTTTTGTTTTGTCGTTTTTTTTCGGTTTTGGCGATTTTTTTAAGTTTTGGCTCTTTTTTAGTTTAGACACTTTATTTTCTTGTTTTGACGATTTCTTCGGTTTTTTTGGCGTTTTTCCATTTTGGCGTTTTTTTATTTTTGGCGATTTTTTTAATTTTGGCGATTTTTTTAATTTTTTCGATTTTTTGTTTATTTAAATTTTTTTTTAGTTTTGGCGACATTTTCGCGTTTTGGCGATTTTTTAAAATTTTTTGCGTTTTTTTTTCATTTTCGCGTTTTTTTTTTTCATTTCGGCGATTTTTTCGAATTTGGCGATTTATTTTAGTGTTAGAATTTTTTTTAATTTTGGCGATTTTTTTCGTTTTGGCGATTTTTTTTAATTTTTGGCGATTTTTTTTTTTTTTGGTTTGGCGATTTTATAATTTTCGGTTTTTTTAGTTTTACCGTTTTTGAAGATTTCAAGGGTTTGCCTCTTACGGTTTTCAAGATATAGCAAATTGTCAAAATTACATAGTCAAATTTGCATTAACTGATGGACCACCCTTTAATTTAAATTTTTTAAATTTTAGTGTTAATTGTTGTAGTCTGTATAAAAATACACTAATTTTACAAATTTCAAGTTTCAATATACATATGTTCATACAATTGTATGTATATTACATGGGATTTTAACATATTTCATTGCTCGTTTTGAAACACCCTTTAATTTTTAATTCTCATGCATTTGTTGTTGTAGCGGCCAAGGTTCTACATACTGTGTCCAAATTTCAGGTTCGTAGCTCTTACGGTTCCTGAGAAAATACCGTGTGACGGACAGACGGACAGACGGACAGCGTAGCGAAAACAATAGGGTTCCTTTTCACTTTTGGTGTACGGAACCCTAAAAAGACGAAGTTATTGTGTGCTGACTAACTTTGTTGAGGTGGTTGATTTATGCCTTTTGCTCTGAATGCAAATTGGAAATGCTTTCTTTGAATCTGCATTAGAGATCTTTGTTTTTGCATCCATTTCTACTTTTTTTAATGTCATAAATCGTTGATTTAGGAACACGGAAATTCTCGGCAACCTGCCTAATAGTTTTTCCCTCATCAAGACATTTTAAAATATCACACTTCTAATGTAAGGTTAGTATTTTATGTTTGCGTTTATTATTTAAAAATATGGCACTTCGAATGGAATTAAACAAACACGCTTGCGAAATAATGAACCGAAACTGAAGCAATAACAGTGAAAAATGTAAATCAAATTACGAATAACAAAACAAAACGAAAATTCGCATGTTTTGCTTGGATTTTAGTTTTTGTTCTTGCATAAAAAAAAATTTTTCCGGATTGTGGAGGTAAAAACTTTAAATTGTTCGAAATGTAGAAGCGTCCGAACTACTGGAGTGACCGGACTGGCGTATGTCCGGACTATTGAAGTTGTACTGTAGTTAGTTTTTAATTATCATATAACGAAATTCATATATTTCTTTTAATTGTTTAACGTAAAATTAACATTTCACAGACTTCTTTCAATTGGCATTTGTTTTTAAAACAGCTTTTATAGCATCAATTGTATGAAATATTATACATTTTTTCCATTAAGTCTTGCAGTTTCTTATAATAAATTTATTAAACTAAATAAGAGCGATTCTATCCCAGATAACTTTTAACATCAATTTTCAAATAATTTTTTGATGCTTTTTTGATGACAATTTAAAGTAAAATATCTATATTTTATAATAATATAATTTTTTTATACGTAAGCTTTTAAGCTTTATTTAAAAATATAAATTTGTTGTGCACTTCGAAGCATTAAGATTCATAGATTTGCACCCGTCATGGCTTAAAGAGCAAATTTCTTATTATTGGATTATATGTCTCTACGATGTTTGATTTGATAATCATCGTCTGATATCTCATCTTTCACAATAAAAAAGAATAATACAATAAAAGTTTAAAAATTAGTAGAGTTTTGTATTTTTGTGTTATGATCTTATGAAAGTGGGCCAATTTGGTTGCACCCGGCATGCACTTTAAATCTCTCTCGTGGCTATTTGAGCGTTTCATATAAATTCTTGTAAATAGATAACAATAGTATATAAAAAAATGTTACCCCTTCTAGAAATAACTTAATTGAAAATGTGTTTCTTTCTGTTAGTAAAGGCGTTTAAAGAGTCTAAATGTTGCACCCGTCAGAATAGGATCGCCCATAAGCAACATTAGTTACGAGTAACTAATATTAGCAGATAACGCTATACGAAAAACGAAACCAAAACAATCACAAAAAATATGTTTTAAATCGAAAATAAAATCGCCCGTCGTTATTTTGACGAAGTCTGATAGTTCAGACTTAAAGTTGTGTATTTGCGTGATAGTCATTTACTCGTTCCTGTAACTTGTGCAAATTTCTCACATCGAGAAAAATTAGATAATTATATTGGATGTCTATTTTACAAAGGGTTATTCATATGAAAGCCTTAATTAAGTAACAAAAAATATCAACAAATATATGGGATAGTTATTAATGAACAAATAACACCAAAGTTAATTGTAAATATTCTGACAAACACTAGCAGAAAGGAACAACTAGCTGTTTTTGAAGGTCGCTGCACGAGCGCTGTCGACATCGCGGGACAGGCTCTATTTTCCCATTACAAATCAAAATTCTTTTTTTTTATTAATTAATATGACTTGCCTAAGGCGAAAAATATCATTCAAACTGGTTGGAGGGAAAATACTGGATTTACTGTGCCATCATGCGCTTTCTCAGCAGCCATCTATATAATTACAGCCTGTTTTTCGAAAATGAATAAGTGTATACGTTCTTTAAAATAACGAATGAAACCATGTTTTAGTTTTTGAAACATTTATTTATTCTCATGTGTGTGACAACAAAAGAGCTTTCAGTTTTTCACACTCATTAAATTTTTTATGTAAAATTAATTAAAAATTAGTCTACATATTTTTCATTTGACTTTAACTAAAATGTTATTTAATTTTTAATGTTAGAATGTGAACTGACTTAATACAGTGAAAAACTATTTTTTCTTTTTAGTTTTTTACTATAAACTACACACAAAAAAATTATTTGTAAATACAATTAATTTTTTTGTTATATCAATTAAATAATTAATTGATTTTGAACCTAAAACGATTTTTGTAAATACAATTAACGAAATTGTAAGTTAAAGGAAAATCTTACAAATATTTTCAATTAAATATATCAACAAATAATTTGTTGAATTTTATTTATTTTTTCAATATTTATTTTTGTTAGATTTCAAAGCTATTTCAATTAAAATTATTGTTATATTAACAATGTGAATTGTTGAATTTTCATATCATATTTGTCATATTAACAAGCTTTTCATACACAATCACAATCCTCGAAACGATTTTTGCTTGTCTGCGAAAAATACTAAAAGTCTTTAGGCGGAGTTGAGCCGGCAACCTCAGGACTAATAAACTAACTCGCTTACCTCTCAGCTGAAGAGCAACACTTTGTTAGATAAGCAAATAATGAATACATACAAAACATGATGTCTTGTTTTTTCTATATGTGCGCATTTCGTTATGATATAGTTTAACAAATAAATTTGTTGAGTAATTTAATTGACTACAAAATTTTTAATTTGTTATATCAACAATGATGATTGTTAATATTTAAATTAAATTTTAAAAATTTGTTTTGTTGGTTGCATTTCGATGATATTTTTTTCTGTGATACAAAAACATTTAATAAACGAATAAATCTAAACGGCTTTCTCCATAAGCGGATTGATTTAAGTTTCACAAGAACGAATCTTGATTTCCGTTTCCCTTGCTTCTATAATTTTTCTGTGAAAGAATCAACACCAAATTCAGTATTAACAAATAATTTTTGCTTTATTTTCCATAATTTGACTGTAAAACAAATCACAAAAAATGTTAGTATTGAGTCAAAATAAAGTAAAAGTTATAGAGAAAAAAACTTAGTTCTCATAAACAACGGAAAATACGAAATGCAATGAAAATCTGTTTTAATGGGTACATGGATTTCCAATTGAATGCTAAAATCAATTGAAAATTAAATTGCTTATCCCCTTATTGATAAAATTTAAAATTTATTTGAAATGAATTTTATTTAAAATTTTTCATACAAAATTTTTTTAATAGATATTATTTTTTGTATTCCTTCACTGTAATGATTTTTTGAGTGTGAATTTTTGGTTATACCTAAAAAGCTCTTTTTATGTCAAAACGAAAGCTTTAGAATATGTTTTATAGAAATCAAATTTTAAACGTTATCGTTTATAAACGAAACTTAAAAACGAAAGGGCTTATGTTTTCTAAAAACAGGCTGTTAATAGGCGAACATGTTTTTTGTAATCCCTTTTACGCCGGTACCACTGCACCGATTTTAAAAAGATTTATATGGTTTTAAAGGATTTTTCCTACAGATGTGCAGCATCTATATTTTATTGTAAATCGGTTCAGTATTTTGGGAGCTATAAGCGTTTAAAGTTGCTAATACGACATGCACATATATTATACACGCAATTATTAGTTTACAAGTAAAAAAAGAAACAAAACATGAGTGTGTGTATGTGTGTGGGTATGTACCCTCTAGTCAACCTAGAACCATATGTCTCTATGTCAATACTCTTTCTCCAGCGACAATTGCACTAGTTAAAATGTCGACAACTTTCCTTTTATGCGCGAGTAGGGATACGTTAGAGACAACATTTCTAGTATATTTCTGCTGATATTGTCAATGAACGCGTCAATAGGTTGTTTTTCTTTTTTATTATGCTGTGCAATAATATTAAAAAAATATATGTAGACGAGGGTTACTAAAACCTACTAGTGAATCTTTGGTTCAAATATCTCCATATCGTCATAAAAGAACTTCTTTCTCAATAGTGCTAAAGTCTACTGATAGATTTTGAATAACAACCCTATGTTATTTGCCAATAGGCGATTACACTGACTGTGGTGCACCTAGTCAGTAGCACTATTGACAATGTCACTAGAAAATCACTATAAATCACAGCCCCTAAAATTTACTAGTGACTCTTTGGTGTCAATGTCTCCACGTTGTCCCAAAAGAACTACTTAGTCAGTAGTGCTATAGTCTAGTGGTGGATTTTCAATGACAAGCTAATGTTAAATGTCAATAGATGATTACATTGGCTGGGGTACACCTGGTCAGTAGTGCTACTGACAACGTCACTAGTAAATCACCACAATTTCACTAATCGCACTTTCTGCAGGGTAGTATTTCTCTTGATCTAACAATTTTTTTCTCTCTTATTTGTTGTGGTATGAAAGCCATAATACTTAAAGGAAGAGATTTGAATAAATTGAATTAAGGCAGAATTACCCGACTGTAAATGTAGAACTGTAAATGTAAATGTGTCAGCTGATCGAATCTGTTGCATGAAAAGCTATGCAAACGCTTACCTGACTGAAATGGCACGTATATAAATGTAACGTCTGAACCTGCAGAAAATAGAATTTCATGACGACGTTACGTGACATTTATAGACTGTGATGGGATGTATGTATATTGAATGAGAGTGTGGCACAATAGCCCGATTTGGTACTTTTGTTTCCTTTAATAATTTAATCTTTTGAGTGGTTAATTCGTATACGTACATGGTATATTTAATAAATTTAGTTTTCTAAAAAAGTTTTTTTTATAAAATTTAACCAGAGTTTGCCAATCGTATGTGTTTATGTTTTGTTAATATACATACATACACATATGTATATGTACATATGTATGAATTTGTAAAATATGCATACATATGTATGTGCGAACAAACATACATTCAAGCGTACAAAAAACTATTTTTATTTAAAAATAATAACAATAAAAACAAAAATAGGTACGTATAATTAAAATAATTATAATGATAATAAAAATATAAATATTTTTTATAATTATAATACGTTGTAATGTAAATATGTATATACGGGTATGAAGCTTTAATTGTAATTTCACTAAATGTCAAAGTCATTACAATGTTTGTAAGTATAAAATAATGATTTGATACTATTTAAATAATCTTGGTACTTTTTCCATGCAATCAAAAATAATGTAAAGATGTTGAACTCTCGTCATTGTTTCGAACAGCTGTTTTCCATTTTATATGATTTTTTTATACTAATAAACACCCAGCAAACAAAAAGTCCTGTATATGTACATCTGTATGTATTTTTGTTAAAAAATATACATATGTATATTGTTTGTAAATAAAACTAAATTATTATGAGTAGGTACGAACATTAATAAGAAAAGGATAAAACGAGAAAGTAAAGATTTTATTGAGGTGCTACTGCAAGCATACACATTCTTGGAAATTAAAGAGCTAAATACTTCGTCTTTCCGATGAAGTTGCTCAAAATCTGTTCTGGTAATGTACAATGACAAATATTACGGTTGAGCGTTACAGCTGCTATTAAAATTATTATAATTGAGTTCATTTAAATAAAATAATAATAATAATTTTCAAAACCTCTAGGCGCATTTTCGTTCTAAAAGGTGTTATTTTAAAAACTCAATTAGTTTTTTCCAACAGGCTAAATCTTGCCATCAAAAGAAAGTAAATTAAAATAGTTTCAGCGAAATTATTAAAAAATCTTGGATTAATTAAAACATTACTACTTTATATATTATTTACTTATAAGTTCTAATACATACATATATACTCGTATGTATGTCCGTATACATATCGCTCATTTACTTCAATAGTGGCACAACTCAAAAAAACCAGTTAAGCAGAAAACGCGTTTTAAGTTTTCAATTTGCATACAACTTAATGGAGAAATGAAAAAAAATTATGCTCTCAGGAGGTGATGGTACAAGTTATTTATATGAAATTTGTACACAAGATAAAATACGAAATGCCGCATCTTTCTGCATTTTTAACTCAAAAAACTCGTTTTTTGAGTTATGCCACTATTGAACTAAATGAGCGATATGTATGTACATTTCAATCAAAATGAATTTCATGAATTTAAATATTATACATAGTATATGAACTTTCGCGTTTGACTTCAAATAACTCGCAATTTAAAATCAAAAAATGCGTGTTTGCTGGGCACATTGCAATTAGTATGTATGTGTGTGTGCACAAAGAAGTTTTTTTTTTTGTGTCGAAAACACATGACACGTTTTTAAGTATTCTATAAGCGCTCAAACGTTTACATTTACATTTATCTTACATCTGCGATTTCTACAGTCGGGTAACGGAGCCTTTAGCTTGGTTGAAGGGATTTTGTTTACGTTTTTTTAATTTCATGTATCATTTAATTATGCTTGCATATGTATGTAAGTATGTGTGTGGCTGTGTTTTAATGAATTTTTTATGACGCTTAGATACATTTTCTTTGAATTTTAAATTATTTACATTTTGATTCTAGAATACGGACGAGTGTGTCGTCCGTTTGGTATATCTAGTATTTAATTAATTGAACGGAGAGCCAATGATAGGGTATACGAGAATTGATTTTTTACTGCAAGCGCTTTTAAATGTAAAAAATTGTATTGGAATTCTTTAGTTATTGAATAAAATTGTGTAAGATGAATTTTTAATTAGATATATGTAATTTTGCGTAGATCAGTTATTTAACATGATTTTGCCCAAATGAAATGGAATACGAGAAATGATTTTTTATTGCATGCGCTATTAAATGTAAGATTTGTACAAGCTCTGGCATTCTTTAGTTATTGGATATAATTATGAAAGAGGAATTTTTAACTATGGTTAGGTTAGGTTCGGTAGGGGTGGCAGTCAGAAAGCCGGACTTACTTAGACCATTTTGGTCCATTGTGATACCACGGAGACTCTGCTAATGCGGAGTCCCCAGCGTCGAACCATCCAGAGCTCGGTATAAAGCTACTAATACGTTGAAGTTCAACACTAGCAACGTCAGAATGTTCCCTGAATTCAAGAGCGCCCATTGTGGCCATTCTCTTTCCTGCAAGGCCAGGACAGTGACAAAGAAAATGTTCTATGCTTTCCTCTTCATCGATATCTTGGCAGCTACGGCAAAAGTCGTTGTGTTCAACCCTTAGTCTTTGTGCATGCCTACCTATGAGACAATGTCCGGTTAACACGGACACTAGAATCGAGATTTGTTTCCTATTCTTCGAAATTAGGTAATCCGTACCTTCTCTATTTAGGTGAGTTCATAACTGCCTTGTGATCACGCAATCATTTCTTGTGACCCACCTTCTATTTCTTTCGTCCTCTGTCTTGCGCCTAAGTCTGAGTTTGCAAGAGAGTAGGGGTAAACCTACACATTCCAAATCCGGTGGAACCTGTAAGGTTGTCCCAATTCTAGTTCCCCTGAAAGCCTCTATGCCCCGGGATCCAGATGATCCTAATATCAAACTGATCTGCCATCTCATTTAGAGATGATCGGCAGTCGAGGGCTGTTGTTGTTCTTAGAAGCGGGGATTCGAGGGCCATAATAGCTGCTCGACTATCGGTGTAAATGTTAATCAAAGTCGTTGAAGTGACATTCACTCTCAACCAATTCGCAACTTCTCTTATAGCAAGCATCTCTGCCTGAAAGACACTGCAGTGATCCGGAAGTCGCCTTGCAATACGAAAACCTAAAGCCCTCGAAAAGACCCCATAGCCCAAACCTTCATGTGTTTTGGAGCCGTCCGTATAAAAATCAACACTTTTTCTTCTACCTGGAGTTCCATTCATCCACATTTCTGTGGATGGTACCCAGGTTTTATAAAGACGTTCGTGTAGTAGAGCAGGGGAGGTTTGGTCAATCCTCCATCCCCTAACTTCATCATCGAGTATTCTGCAGTGGCCGGTTCCATTTCCGTTCCACAGAGAGGTACATCGAAGACGGATTGCCGAGGACGTTACCATCTCCTTCCCTACTAGATCTAATGGTAGTAGATGAAGAAGCATCCCCAGTGCATCCGTAGGAGTGGTGCGAATAGCACTGGTTACTACAAGGATGCAAGGATGCAAGTCTTTGCACCTTGTGTAAGATGTATAGACACGTCTTTTTCTCCAGGGATGGCCACCACACGATGATCCCATACATGAGAATTGGACGTACTATTGCAGTATAGATCCAATGAACAATTTTTGAGGTAAGACCCCAATTCTTCCCAATGGATTTTTTGCATAGATATAGTGAAATTGTTGCTTTTTTCACTCTCTCTAGAATATTCGCCTTGAAACTCAGCCTTGAATCAAGAATAACACCAAGATATTTTGCAGTGTTGGACACTTTTATCTCCGTATTATTAAGTGTGATAGGTCGGAAATCAGGTATCTTATACTTCCTAGAGAAAAGTACTAGTTCCGTTTTATTAGGATTATTTTTAACTACATATAATAAGAAATATTTTGTGTCTTCAAGTTGTCTTGAAGTTCCAAAATCTGAAAAAAATCGTATTTTTTAAATATCCCACTTTGTATGCACAAAAAAATTTCTGGCCAATTTTATCCAAACGTTTTAATATCTACCAGACTTTTTTTGTTTGGTAAATTTTATTAACTGCAAAATCTTATTTGCATGTTTATTTTGTTTAATTTTGCATTATAAATACACTCGCCGCCCTCTTTATGGCTTAGACAATTATTATTCCAATAAATGAAGTCGGAAAATTCCAAATTCCCCAAACGCATATTATTTGATGAATTTTCTTCCACTTGGTTGTTGTAACATTTACATTTTTGAGAAGAATGTAAAAGAAAATATAAAATCTACTTAATTCGATTTACTTACATGCTAATGCGTGTGTCAATCGTGTCAATTCGGTCTGTCCGTCCATTCGTCCGTCTGTGCGTCGATCCCTTCGCAGTGGATTGTGATTTATGAAACGAAAACAAATTTCATGCTCAATGTCGCGGTTTCGCTTACATTTTTCTTTAATGCGTCTATGTTGCTGTTTGCGAATTTGTTTCGTAAAAAAAAATTTGCATTTTAAGTGCGTTTATTATTTGTCTAAGAATAAAAAAAATTATGTTTAAAAATAAGATTTTTAACGCACATGATTTTACGTAACAGTATTACGTTTGACTTTTTTTAAGCAGCCGTGACACCGCACTACGGATAAGGGTGCAACCCCCAGACTTAATTTCATTCTTCAGTTGACTTCAGTTGTCTTGATTGCTGCTTTGCTCAAGGAAAAATCTGCATGAAACTAAGTAAATAAAGTAACATGAAATCTCATCATGTCTGTTAAGGGGAAATCGTGACGTTTCCTTCAAATCAAAAAGTCGTTATAGCTGGGAAGTAAAATTCCCTTCTTAATGTGATTTTTTTTTTGCATTTTTTTTTATGCGTTTTGCATGTCAGACGAGCAGCAACAATTATTGTTTTAAACAAGTTTTCTTTACATTTTTATGACCATCAATGTTCAATATGACAGAAAAATGTTAAACTCCCCTCTCCATCATCATTTATCTATCTTTCGTTGTGTCTGTCTGTCTGTCTGTCTGTCTGTGTCTTTGTCTGTCTCATAATTTCTAATTTTATTTAAATAAAATTTTCATAACATCTGCACTTTAATATAAATATATTTTTTTTCATTCCCCGTTTACAGTTAATGGAGCCAGCAGTGAAAAAGTTATTGTTTCAACTTAAATAAAAATTTGTTGCACCCTCCTCCTTATTATTAATATTATTATCCTTGTTTATCTGCATAAAAAACTGCGGCGCGCATCCCTGTTTATATTGTTTTATTATTGTATTGGATTTTTCGTTTGTTTGTTACCTTTATGTGCAAGTGTTTAACTACAGTTTTCCGACTGGGTTTCTTTTAATTTTACGCTTATTGGTTTTTGGCAATCGCCTGTGCAAATACGTTTAAACAGCGATAAGCCGATTTATTTAGTTTGTTGTCCTCACAGCCTTGGTACTCGTACGTGTATTGAAGCGATTTTAGCGATAAGGTAAAAGAAGGCAAATAAAAAACAATTGAAACCATAAACTAGTGTTAAGTAAAAAGCTTTAAATTTCATCTGGATAAGCTGGAAAGTGTGGATGTATTTTTTCTTCTTGTAAATCTATTCACTGGCCGAGAAATTTACGAGTGCGATGACTGGTTTCAATAACGAGATCAAAATGTCATAAGGAACAATTTATATTAGTTTTAATAAAGTTTTTATTTTATTACTATCGGTTTTTGTAAAACGAAAATTTAGCCAGCGCCAATCGTGTGTTCGTGTAGTCTGTTGCCATGATTGATTTATTATCTATTAAATTTTCAAAAATTTTACTAAAGATGATTTAGTTTTCATTGAAAGGCCTTTCTTTTAACAAAAAAAATAATAATAAAAACAAATTACAGACATATAGTGTGTTTATATGGTGTTTAGAAGGATTTGAAATGTTTGTGTAGTTTTCAGTATTACAGAGCTCTGCAGCCGCTCCAGAAGTGCCGATTTTGACTGAGAAATAGAAAGGAAGATCTCACGTCCTTGCTTGATCGATTATTTCTGATTTCTGATACTGCTATATTGTGATTGGCTTAGGTCCAGCAGACTTTGGCGTCGATGTATAGGTTGGTGGTTCTTAAACTGGTGTTCGTTCCTTCTGGAACGTACTCCTCGTGTAGAAATTTTTGCCAGCGTTTGAAAATTTCGTTGACTTCTTCTTGAGTCATTTAGAAAAAAAAATTTAGGTTTTTAATGTTAAATTTTGTAGAACTTTCCAGCAAGGGGGAGAAAAGAAAAAAAATTTAAGATTTCAAAAAGGAAAACAAGCAGGATCTTAAAAATTTATTCCGTTTCTTTATATTCTCCAGGATTCCCCTTTTTTTTAGATAGGCAGGATCGCCGTATGGTGTGTTTTCTATAATTAAAATATCCCTGACTCTGTCTTCTAATTTTATCGCCAATACATATTTTATTAGGTTCTATTTTCCTTGCTCATTTAGTTCAGAATGAACCAGTTCTATCATTGAAAGGAAAATATTAACATGTTTTGGCTTTCCGTCGAAGACTGGAATTACATATATCCGAAGCCTTTTTGCTGTCAAAGTGCGACATGATTTTAGGATTTTCAACTTCTTGCTCTATTTCTAATTTTTTTCCTTTAAGCACCCCATACACGTTTCAATTCAATTGTGAATTGAGTCTTTCAATTGAATTGATTCTTGGCCAAACACTTCATAAACTGAATTGAAAGATTTTCATTCAACTATCAAATTTATATATTTTTCACAAATAAAAATTTAAAAATTCAAAACTTCTATTGTATTTATTCATTTATTTTTATATTTTATATTTATAATTCAATCAAATTAAATACAATTTTATAAATACATAACTTTTTCTATACAAAATAAAGCTACAAACATAAATTTTGACAGCTACTCAAGAGACTCGAACACACACAGCACAACCGAATTGAAAGATTTACTAGTCAACATGAAAAATCAAAATCTTTTGATTTTTCTTCAACCAACTCGACAACTGCCAAACTAATCAATTGACAAAGCCATACACGCTTTGATTTGGACAACAACCGACTCAATTGAAAATTGAATTGAATCGTGTATGGGCTGCTTTATGTTCTGTCAACAGCTAAATAGCTGCTTCCCTCAAATTTCTGAATTGAGTAATTTTCTCATTTCTTAAGGGATTCATTAAATGCCCCCCTACAAGTTTTTCGAATTTTTCACTCAACTGTTGGATTGACTTTAGTTTTTCCTGTATAGTTTCTTTTGTGTATTTCTTTGCTATCGATTTTCTAGCATTCGCAATTAATTTTTCTAATTCTTCAAAAATTTGTTCCATTAATTATATTTATTTCTACAGCATGAGATAAAAAAATTTCATGTAGATTTTCTTTATTTAAATTTTGTTTTGTTGTTTATATATTTTGTACAGAGTTTCTTAAGGTAGAATTAGCCGAACGTCCACGTAATCTAACGAAACAGCTGATCGTTTTTGTTGATTGAAAACAATGCAAACGCTTACCGAAATTTGCTGTAACGTTGACGGCACGTCTCAGCCTGTATAAAATAGAATTTCCTAACGTTGTTAAGTGACGTTAGTAAGCCAGTGATGGTGTCATTGTAAGTTAAATGGAATAGGGGTATTTTGACTCTGTTTTTTGGTACTTTTGTTAATAATATCTGTGTGGAAAAACATAAGTATATAAATACATATTTGGGAATGTACATATATACATACTTATGTACACAAATAAATATATTCATGCATGTGTATGTGTATGTACTTATATATAATAAAGAAATGCATAAATATGTATGAGCAAAATATAAATGTGATATGCATTAAAAGATTTAAATGGTATCAAAGCTTCTTATTGTGTATGCACACATGTAAAAATTATTTCATATTGCATACATATCGTTGGTCACAAGTAGAAAGGCCCTAACTCAAATAATTGTTATTTTACAGGGGAAGATAAAAACATAATATTAAACAGCACAACTGCTTTGTTAAACTGCTTTTAAGTGTTATTTTTACGATATTGCAATAAATTTTTGTGACGAGGTGTGCTTGTGTCCATCGATATGTATGTATGTATGAACATATTTATTTGTTATAAATGTATAATAGACAGTATACAGTTTTAGTAGGGTTTACATATTTTAGTTACTTTTTCTTCGCTACATTCACCATTTGAACTTTTTTATTTCCCATCACTGTTTTGTGAACAGCTGTTCCTTTTTAATATTAAAACAACAAAACGAAGTAAAGCATACGTACGTTTTTAAATGTTCTATAAGTGCACCAACGTGCTAATAGTACGGTACGGTACGGTGCAGCAACAGCAACGTTCGGCTAACCCAGCCTTTACAACCTGTTTCTGTATACAGGGTGGGCCAAAAGAAACCAAGGGGTGTAAAAGTTTAATAACTTTTTTGTTTATTAACTTTTTTTTTATTTTTTCTTTCAGATTATATAATATACAAAATGGAAATTTTTTTACACTAAGTATGAAAAATGATGTCTCTTAAATGACCACCGTTTTCAGCTTCGCACTGATGGGCTCTTTTTAGAGAATTTTCCATAACATCTTTCAAAACTTGTGGCTGTAGCGTTCGAATTTCTGCAACAATGTTTGCCTTGAGTTCAAGGATTGTCTCTGGCTTGTTCACATACACTCGCTCCTTCAAAAAACCCCAAAGAAAATAGTCGGGTGCTGTCAAATCTGGCGATCGCGCTGGCCAAATAATTTCCGAATTTCGAGAAATTATTCGCTCTCCAAAAATTTGACTTAAAAGTGCCATTGTGTCTCGGGCAGTATGGGCAGTGGCTCCGTCCTGCTGAAACCACATACCAGGTCTGTTTTCAAGAGCAGGACGTAAAAAATTTTCTATCATAAACCGATACCGCTCTCCATTTACGGTTACAGCACTTCCATCTTCATTCTCGAAGAAGTAGGGCCCAATGACATTTTCAGATGTGATCCCACACCATACTGTACACCTGATGGGTGCAATTGGCGTTGATGAATGGCTCTTGGATTTTGAGAACCCCAGAACCTACAGTTCTGCTTATTAACAAAGCCATTCAAATGAAAATGAGCTTCATCACTCATAATCAAATTTTCAATAAAGTTGATTTCATTTCTGGCCAACTCTTGAAATTTAACTGCAAAATTTAGACGTTGCCGATGATCTGCGGGTTTTAATTCTTGGACCAATTGCACCTTATATGGGTATAACTGTAAATCTTTTTTTAAAATGCGCCGTAGTGACGTACGAGACATTTCTAGCTGAGCAGAACGCCTTCTGCCAGATGTTTCTGGTGCTTCGTTAACACTTTGCTGTACTCGTTCAATATTTTCCGCAGTGCGACTTAAACGTGGTCTACCGGTTCGAGGCAAATCCCTTACGCTGCCATATTGGTGATGACGATTAACTAAGCAACGAATCATCGCTTCAGAGGGCGAAATTGTGACGTTAAAATGTCGACGATATGCTCTTTGCGTTAAAATAATTGATCTCTGGTTTAAATAATAAAATCCTATTGTTCTGGTTCTCTGTTCAATTGTGAACCTCTCCATTATAAATTCTCCAAGTGTTGTCTATATAATCCGAAAGAAAAAATAAAAAAAAATTAATAAACAAAAAAGTTATTAAACTTTTACACCCCTTGGTTTCTTTTGGCCCACCCTGTATAATGCTGTAAAAATTTAAATATGGCTACTAGTATGAAAATTATCAACAAAATTATTATCATTTCTTGATCAATTGTTATCTTATTTGTATTTACAGCATTGACATTCGCATGGCCCTCTACTTTTGCATCTGCGATTCCCATTTTGAGTTGTTCTAATGTATATTCTATTCTATCTTCCTCGTTTAACTGAAAAGTATGTAGTCCTAGATTCATTACCTATATTAAAATCTAACATTGGGGTTGAAAGCCAAATTTTCTCATTTGTAATATTGTTTCCTCCTCAAGGCGATGTGTATTAATAACTGTATCCCTATCAGGGGTTCCTTCCATTACAATTCTGTTAAAAATTCTATTGTATTTTTAACTTCATGTTCTTTATCCTCTACTTCTAATGGTTACAATTTTATCGGGTTTTTTTTTGTTTTATCTTATTTCAAAATCTTTAAAGTACAACTTAATGTTATATTTATTTATATTAATTTATTTAAAATGTGTAAAATCTTAGCATAATATAAAATTTAAGGAACAATTTTTAATTTAACTGAATTAAGAAAAATTGATTTATTTTTGTTTATTGAGTATGGTGGTTGATGTCTAGTTTCTCTAACCGGTTCTTCTGAGTTCTATCAGTTGCTGTATTAATGTTTGTTTTTGATTTCCCTGACTAATGCCTATTATGCGCTGCAGGTCCTTGCAGGCTTTTTGAAATTTTACTTTTTTCCTCATTTCTTCTTTTTGGTTTCTGCTTGGTTCCTGAAGTTTTGTAATTGTTGTTTGTAATTTTTTAAAAAATTATCGAATTCGCTTTAATCGCATTACACGGGGTTTTTGTGGTCGCTGACTACGAATCTTATGTAAGTTTTGAAAAATTCAAAATTGCGGATCCGATATTGCGGATCATTTTTAAAAAATTTATGGAATTCGTAAAACTTATTACACGGGAATTAGGTGTACTACCTAAGGAAAATATGCTCTATTTATTGAAAGGGGAAGCGGGGGGGACCACCCCTTGACTTTTTTATGCTTATTAGCAGTTGTGATTTTTAACTTATAAGGAAAAGTCGTGGAAATGTTCGGATTTTTTTTTTAAAGCTCTAGCTAAAGTAAATTTTTCAATATATTTCATAATAAAAATAGTATACTATACATACACTAGAGACCTGCGTAAACAGTCTTGAAATGTAAAAACGTCATGATTTTTAAATGTATTCATGTCGCATGTATTAAGCTAAGTCTCGATGATATTTTGAATCAGCATATTTATGATGAAAAATTTGTTACCAGTGCCAACATATCATGTAGACATAAAATTTTTTCAATATACGTATGCATAGCTACATATGAAGGGCATTTGTTAAGGTTGTCAACAAACATATGTTCAAGATTTTAGCATATCGTGTAGACACCATATTTTTTACTTTGTAACAAATTTCCTATGTATGCTATCAGATATGTTGTTTGTTAAAAAGCCTATGTAAGCTTTTCAGCACACGGCAAATTTGATAGCATATAGAATTGATATTTTTACTCTGCTCATGTATGAGCAGTGCTGCCTGATTTGCCATTTTTAAAATAAAAATACCGTAAACATTAAAATAACGAAAATATTTTATTAAAAGAAAAAAAAACATTGCATTATGCGAAAAATATACTGCAGAAATGTGAATTGGGGTGAGTAAAAAATAAGGGAAATTACAATTTCTTAAAAAATAATTTTAGGTGATTCTGAAGAAGACTATCATATCACTCTTATTCCAGTTTCTTTCCAATTTTGCAACTTCTCACTAATTTTTGCAAACTTCGCAATAAAAGCAACTTTTTGCATGCTTTCAGCCTCCTAAAAGCTTTGGCGATTTTTAAAAAATAATAGAATTTGTCATCATCCCGTTGTTGGTAAGTTTTTTGCGAATTTTCGTCATTTTGAGATTTTTATTGAATTTTTTTCATTCCTTACAGTTTTGACGATTTTTGACCAATATTATGGCTTGTTTAAAGTTATGCAACTTCTCGCGATTTTTTTTTTTTTTTTTGCAAAAATTCGCGATATAAGCGACCTTGGCAGTTTTGACGATTTTAAAAAAGTATAAAATTTTGTTATCATCCGCTGTTAATAAATTTTTGCAAATTTACGTAATTTTCGCGATTTTTGCCGATTTTTTTTTACAGTTTTAGCGATTTTTAATCCATATTATGGCTTGTTCAAAATTTTGCCAATTTTCGCGATTTTTTGCAGTTCGCAATAAAAGCGGCTTTTTGCGTGGGTTTTAGCAGTTTTAATAATTTTGAAGAGTTTAAAACATTATTGGACTTTGTCATCCTGCTGTTGTAGCTTTTCGCCAATTTCCGTCATTCCGCGAATTTCTTTTTATTTATATACATGTATAATTGCACTAATTTTTATTAACCAAAAA
Organism: Tachina grossa; assembly: GCA_949987645.1. NCBI lineage: Eukaryota > Metazoa > Arthropoda > Insecta > Diptera > Tachinidae > Tachina > Tachina grossa. The sequence goes on from OX465275.1 coordinate 38,469,244, forward strand.
TATAAATTTTTTGCACTGAAAGCGATATCAGTTGTAACAAGCGATGTCGCAAGACAGCTTGCTTGTAACAAACACTCAAAAGAAGTAGTGTTGATTAGTGTATGCTTGTTATTTTTCATATTGTACGTTTGCGTGTGTGTGCAATATGTAGATGGTAAGCTATTATGTGATTAACCGCATACAACTAATGTTAATGCATGTGTGTGCCTTTGCATGTGCGCAGAAAAATAAAAGATCATACACACATACATGCATGACGTTTGTACAAGTGCTCATGCGTAGAAAGAAGCAAGTATCACAAATTGTGTTTTCTTCTTTACTCTTATACCTACAATACTCAAATAAATTTCTTGCAAACAGTGTTGTTAACGTTTGTTTTATAAGATTTCGCTGTAGTAAAGCATTTGAAAAATCCCTCATGTCTTGAAAGTTCTTATAAGATGTCTTATGCAGGACACTAATATACACTACGTTGAATTGTTATTTTAATAATAACTGCAAATTAAATTAGATACCTGATGCTTAAAAATATATTTAAAAAACTTTAAACTGTAAATTTACAAAAAAAAAAAAAAAAAAAAAAAAAAAAAATAATGTGTGTAGCAACATTAAACGCTATAGATGCTGTTGACAGGTATAAGAGCATTTAACAGATAATAATACTTTGTACGCACGTACAGACTAATGCCATGTGTTAAAAAAAATAAATATTTATAGGTTGATTGCGTACTGGTATTTAGAACATATTAAGTGCAATAGTGGTTACGTTTAACAAAATAAAAAATTCCATTTTTCCGTCCTAATTCGGTCATTTGTCCCTATGTGCGTCGGTGTGAAAGCACAAAAGCTCTTTTGTAAAAGTTTGCACATTGTGCATATGGCTTGGACGTAGTTCTCTTTAGACTTAAAATAACTTTCCCACAATCAGGTAAAGATGCGTACACCACAGTGTTTTGGCCCTAACCCAGCCAAAATAATCTATTTTCCCGCCATGCAATGAAAAGTTCTTTACTACAAAATATTTTCGCGAATTACAATATAAAAAGTAAAAAAATAAAACTGAAAGCAAATTTCTTAAATTTTTCATTATTCAAAAACATGTTTTATTTGCCAATATGAGTAAATTGTGCCTTTTAATATTCATAGATCTAGATTTCAAAAAAAAGTAGGGGGGATAAGCCAACAAACACTCACTCGAACTCTCATTACACACACAAGCATTTAGAGATAAAAGAAAAATGGAAAAATAAACTACTAAAAAACATACAAAGGATTTAGGAAATTTTACGTTTATATGGTCGAGCTTACGGACTGCATCATTTCTGGATTCATATTTACTTCCTTTTTGCTGAAGGTTGTTTTTTTAAGCCACTTTTTCTTTCTTGTGTATTATTGGCTTTTGTCCGGACATCATCGTTCGATTGATTTCATTCCATTGCTGTTTGTTCGTTCATCTTGTGTTATTGATATAAAAGCTTTATCAGCAGCAGAGTCTATTCCTTTATGGTTTTATTGTTTCCATGCTGCACAAATACTTTCCCTTATTGTGGGTGGATTAGCTGGATATTATTTTTTATCTCTGATTTACTTATTTATTTTTTTGTTCGTCTTCTTATTATTTTTCTGTTGTTCCATTAAAATACTTTGTTGTAAATGGGCACAAAACATAAAAATATCTTTTTTTAGTGGGGGTAGAGATTGCATTTTATGAATGAGATTGCATGAATTGAGCAGGAAAAAATATTATTTTATTGTTTTATTGATATGAAATTATTACGTATTTATGGCTGGGATTATTGAAGAATTTAAGGTATTTAAACGATTTTGTGCTTGCAAAGGGGGAAGGGGCCAGTATGAAATTTTATTGAATTTCCAAAAATGGCAAAAAAAAGGAGCTTTTTGATGTACAAGTGTTTGTTCGCTTTAAATTTTAATTAATTTTTCTTTTACTCATGGAATGATAAAATAAGGATAATTTAAAATGTAAACATTTAATATTATTTATATTTTATATTATGTCCTGTGTTTTCAATAACAAAAGCAAAAGACCACAACGAATTCTCTTTATTCGATTCGGTTTGATGAAAGATGTTTTATTTGTCTATATCCTAGGCCGCTTCGCATGACTTTATTTGCGAGTTGACGGCGCCAAATGTGCGATGGTCGGCCAATTCTTCAAGTGCTGCGCTGAGTGCTGCAATCAATAGCAGCTCTAGCAATATCATCTTGAGCCCTTTTTTTGCGTCTAAGGATTTCGATATGTATTGCTCATTTGCGTGTTGGTTATAATGTTTGGCCAAAATATCTTCAAGATTCCAAGCAGGCATGGGTTACCGTATAATTTGGTCGTGTTTATAAAGTGCCCGTACGGAACTCCTGGTTTGCGAAACAAAGTCGGACTTTACTGAATTTATTTATATTTAGGCCAGATTTTTCAGCACCGATTTAAAGAGATTTGAGTTTGGTCAGCATTTTAAAGGCTTTTTAGTTTATCATTAAGCCCTTAGCTTATATCTTTGTTTGCATGAGTTGAATTACATACAGCAACATCAAAAGCGATGTTGAAGAAAAAAGAGGGGAGAGACTGCATTCCCGCATTTAAAATGAAATGATTTTTGGCATGCTTGATGTCACGTTTTGATGCGTTTCTTTTGTTATTTCATCAAGCATGAACATGCCAAATTATATTTTTGAAGGATGAAAAATAATATGTATTAGACATAATTTATTTCTTGTCTTAATGCTGTTGTCGAATGTTTGACGGGTCATCTAGTGTGTGTACATCAAAATATGCAGCAAATGTACACGAAATTGACATCACAAATTTTGATCGTGTCTAGGCCGGCCGCTTCAAGTTAAGATCAATACCTATAGCGTATACTTAATTTATTTGTCTTTTATCGAATTAAGTATACGCTTGTAATCTAACTAAAACTCAAGTAAAAACTAAACCGACTTTAGAATAATTCTTTCTGCCAACAAAAAAAAAAAACTGACTTCAATGCAGATCTGATAGAAGAAGATAAGAAGAAGTACGTCAAATATAAAATTAAATTTTAATGGATATACCTCAGACCATTTTTAAATGCAAGATTGTGTGTATTGTAAAAATCTGACAAATTTATGACCACTTAAAATAAAATATTAAATTTTAGTGGGCGTGACTCTGACTTCTTTTTTTATTTTTGGAGGATTCTGTCTATTTTAAAGCTCAAAGTGTGTGGTAAGTTTCGTAAAAATTGGTTTCGTGAAATATTATAATTAATTTTAATGGGCGTAAGCCCGCCCATTTTTCAACTTTCATATTGTGTGATTACAAGAACCAAAGGTGTTTGATGGGCTTCGCAGCAATCAAATAAGTAGAATATCATTAAATTAAATTTTTTTAAATTGTGGGCGTATCCCTGCAAATTTTTTTACAATGGGACCAATGGGAAGCTATACCCTCTCACACAGAAAAAACTAAATTTCATTTTCAGTAACCAAATTCGTTGAATCAGTAAATATTTTATTTGAATGCGGTCCTACAAATAATTTTGTAAATTCTGATAAAAATTTTGTAAAAATTTAAATTAATCATAGTTCGGCTGAGAGAAAATGTTATTTCAGTGTGTTGGTGTTTATCTTGCGGTTGTTGTTGTTTAGTTGTTGCTTATTTTGTTTGATCGTGTTGTATACATGTAAATGCCGAAATGTAGCCGGCAAACGTCGTGGCCTGTTTCTTCTCTATACAGTGTTTTGGTACAAATTAATTTAGTGGAACAGTACAGAATATTTACTGAAACTAAGTTTGATTTCAAACAAATATTTGTTTAAAAATTTTTTTGGGAATAATCTTTTTTGTGCAGGCAAAAAAATTAAAATCTGTCTAAAATGTTCCGAGTTATGAAGTAACATCGCCAAAAAAAAAACAACAAATAGAGACGACTTGATAAGCTCCTCTTTTTTTTTTTTTTGAAGCCGGTTGTGATAGTGACTATTTACTATTCATAAAAATAATTTTGGTTTTCAAAATTTTAACAAATTAATTTTATATGGAAATTCGTTTGTTAAACCTCTTGTATACTTAAATAAATTCTTATAAATGCGGCAGTAAAAGTTGAAAGATTATTAAATTATGTGGCTGGCACAGTGTTGCCAGAGTTTAATTTTAATTTGACACAAACAAAACTTCAAAATTATTTCAAATTTTATTAATTACACAAAACAAATTGTGTGCTTGATAATTAGTAACGTAGTAGTTACGTCCCTTTTCTCAATGTATGATTAAGATTCCATGTGAACTTTAGCTGCAAGTTCTTCATAGAAAACTTGCCGTTAAGCTCGCTTTTAGCTATTAATCGTACATTGTGAAAAGGGCCGTTAGGGTCATATATATTAAACACAAACAATTATTTTAATACATAAAAAGTTGTATACATGTTCATATGTATAATGTACATTAACAAAGAAAAAATGGGTTGTCCCACTTTTGGGTAATTACATAGAAATCATTTAAGCTGGGCTATCAAGAAGGTTGAAATGTAATATACCAGTATTTGAATAATATATATAATGAATAATATATTAGATATTTAAAATATTTAAGTACTTACCTTACTGAGTTTACTTGCAGCTGACTTCAAATGGCGTTAGAGGGAACAAAAACGTGGGCATATCTAATTTTGCTGTAGTTTATTTATAAACAAAATCTGGCAACACCAATATCACTTCCAAGCTCACATACAGGCCTGCAGCACAGTGTGCAGAAAGTTTCACAAGTTTTAAAATATGATAGCAGCAAATGTGAATGTTATGTTAATGTTAACACGTCACGTCCTCTTTTCTTAACGCAAACAGGGCGTTTTTTAAGAGAACTGTATGAGATTAGCTTAAATTAATTTCGCAATTAATTCCTGCAAAGACAAAAGAAGTAGTGGAATTTAGTGAAATCTATTTTTCAAAGAAAAAGAGATCGAACAAACGTAAACTATACTATTGTTGTATAAATAATTACACAATATTAAAAAATATGTGCTTAATACATACAGTCAGCGTTGTCAACTTGGTGCGATTCGCACCATTTTGGGTGCTTTTTGAAATGTTTTGTGCGAAAAATTCCTTAGTTGGTGCGTGGTGCGCTTTTTTTAAATTTCGGTGCGTTTTTTAATTTTTGGTGGCACCAACGCAAATTTAACACAACAATGGATTAAAACCGGACAATTCTTGTTATGAAACTTACCAACTTCCTGATAGTGTTAATGAACATATTAATACTAATAATGTTTACAAAATATCACAATTTGAAATGAAATCTGTTTTATGGCCCAATGATAACAATAATGATGAAAATATTAGATTTATTTATTTGAAATAATTAATTCTTGGTTTCTTTTTAAAAAGTTTTAAACCGAATTTATAAAATTAATATACAAAAATGTATCATATTGGACAAATGAATGCAAAGATATGTATGTGCCCTTAATTATGAAAGTTGTATAAGTCTTATATTTCTTTGGTCGAGATATTTAGTAGATTACATTGGAACAAATCAAAAAATAATTTTTTTGTTATGCAACAGTTTAATTTAGAGTTGTTCTAGTCTGATCAAAATGTACTATATCGAATCAAAAATGGTATGACCTAGACCACTTTCATATGTACACTATGTATGTACGAATTTGTTTAGTTTTTTTTTGTTGTTTTTTAATTATTTACATATATTGTAAAAGGCTGTTTATTTCTATTGTTATATTTTTAATATGGATATATTAAACTTCTGATAAAAAAAAAATATTTAAAAATATTTCAATAAAATGATAAATAAAGAACTTTTATTAGTTTTGAATCCTTTCTATTGATCCTAGATCTATTTAAAAAGTTTTGTACAGAATTTATGAAATTAAAAAAAATTATTATCTATTTAATACAAACGAATATAAACAAATTTGCTAAGTTTTTTTAGGTTTTATTTTTTTAACCCTGAACTGTAAAAACCTCTTTTAGTGTTAAATTTTTAACACAAAAAAATAATGTACTTTTATGCATATTTCAATAAACATTTTAAACTAAAAAAAGAAATTCTAAAATTGGTGCGTTTTTTTTTTTCTAAATGGCGCGTTTTTTTCTCCATTTTGGTGCGTTTTGAAATTTCAAAGTTGACAATGCTGCATACAGTGTATAAAAATGATAAGTTTAATATTTTTATCGAACTTTTTCTCAATTAGTTGAACTTTTTCTCAATTTAGTTGAATATTCGCAAAAGATCTCTTGGCAGAAAAGATTTCTATCTCAAAAGTTTAGAAGTCTAATTAATATTTACATATTAACAATTTCTTTCACAAAAAAAATTAAAAACAAAAAACTACTTGTTACCTTTCAAAGGTGTAAATTGAAAGTTATTAACAGCAATTTGGTGCTCAAGTGCAGACAAATGCCCAAAAGTTATTTCATGTCTATTTATTTACTCTTTCTTTAGCTTTTTTATTTTATTTTATTTTTTTTTTTTTTTTTTTTTTTTGTGAATGCTAACAAAGCCAATTTTAATGTCAACTGCTCCCTTTTGTTTTTCTGATAAAAACAAAAGTTTTGCTATTGAAAACAAATCAGCTTAGGGATGACAAAATAAAAAGTCACCCCATAAATTACAAAATATTTAAAAAAAAAACTTTTAACTCACCATATGTAACATTAACATTCGTCCTTACCATGGAAACATTTAGTCAACCACTTGCACACAATTCGTCCTTAATTCCCAGAGTGTTAAACTATGGCTTTGCGACAAGTGGAAGCTTACACTTCCCCCCTGGTATTTCTGTTTGTTTAACTTTTTGTGTTATAAGGATTTAGATTTTCCGGTTGAAATTTTTTGGTTTTGACTTTTTGGTTGTTTTTATTGTTTAGCTCGCTCCCGCACCCCCACCCCTTGGTTATGGTATTTATTTATTATTTTTGCTTTGTTTTTTTTTGCCAATTTTCCCACACTATTTCATACACAAAAACAGTTGACAATTTTTATTTTTATTTTTTGTACTCAATTGAAATCCTTTTATTTTTGATGTTTGTTTCCGGAAGTTGTATGTAATGCAAACAAGCAAAACTTGTTGCTGGAAAGCAAATCGTATATATAATTTTAAAAGCATTTGGTATTACACAGTCTTTTCAATGAATTTGAATATTGTGTTGGGGAGAGAGAAAATTATTTTTTTACTAATAGGAAGTTAGCGATTTTACTACAACGATTTCATCATATTTCGACTGCAGTAGATCATGACTATTTTCAAAAAAACTTCCGTATGTGAACACATCAAATGACCGCATCAGAAAGATGTTGAGCTCAATTAGATGTCATGAAATAAATGAATACATCTGGTTCGAAAGGTTTCGAAAAATTTCGCAAATAAATTTTTTTAATTTTAAACTTTTTAAACTACATGGTACACATTCAAAAGATATCGTTGACGAAAAATTTTGTAAATAAAAACTGCAAAAAGTTAGATTTTGAACTTTCGAAAACAAAATTTTTACAAAACTTTAATCCGTTCTTTACCTCAAAAACATACGTCGATTAATTGCTAAAAATTTTACTAAAAGACTCGTTCAAAAGAAATCTTTAACGAAATTTAAAAAAAAATCCAAAAGGTAGAATTCGAATTTTCGAAAATAAAATTTTTACAAAATTATTTTTCTTCGACAATAAAATGTTTTTTTTTTAACTACTTACGGCTCATTCAAAAGATATTGTTGCCGAAAATTTTTGAAAAAAAAACTGCAAAAATGTAGATTTCGAATTTTCGAAAATAAAACTTTTAAAAAACTTTAATCCATTCTGTAACTCAAAGCAAACGTCGATTGCTAAAATTTTTAACAAATGACTCGTTCGAGAGATATCGTTGACAAAAAAATTAAAAAAAAAACAAAAAATGTAGATAGATTTCCAATTTCCGAAAATTTAATTTTTACAATACATATTTTTTTTTTCGAAAATAAAATGTTTTTTATTTTAAACTACTTACGGCTGGTACTCGTTCAAAACATATGGTTGACGAAAATTTTTGGAAAAAAAACGAAAAAATAAATATCGAATTTTCGAAAATTAAATTTCTAAAAAACTTTAATCAATTCTTTACCTCAAAAAATGTTTACCAAATGACTCGTTCCAGAGATATCGTTGATGAACAATTTAAAAAAAACTGCAAAAAGCTAGATTTCGAACTTTCGAATATAAAATTTTTACATATTTATTTTTCTTCGAAAATAATTTTGTTTAATTTTATATTATTATCGGCTGGTACTCAAAAAAGATATGATTCACGAAAAATTAAAAAAAAAAACAAAAAAATTAGATTTCGAATTTTCGAAAATAAAATTTTTACAAAACTTTACTTCGTTCTTTATCCCAAAAAACAAATGTCAATTGCTTAAATGTTTACCAAATGACTCGTTCGAGAGATATCGTTGACGTAAAATTTTGAAGAAATAAAACTGCAAAAAGTTTGATATCGATTTTTCGGAAATAAAATTGTTACAAACTATTTTTCTTATAAAATATTTTTTTTTATTTTAAACAACTTGCGGCTAGTACTCGTTCAAGAGATATCGTTGACGAACATTTTTGAAAAAAAAACCGAAAGTGATAAATTTCGAATTTTCGAATATAACATTTAAAAAAAAACTTTAATCATTCTTTACCTCAAAAACAAACGTCGATTGCTAAAATTTTTATGAAATTACTCGTTCGAGAGATATCTTTGACGAGCATTAAAAAAAACTGCAAAAATTTTCGAAAATAAAATTACTACAAAACATTAATCAAAAAGGTACGCCGATTGCTAAAAATTTTACTAAATGACTCGTTCGAGAGATTTCATTAATAAAAAATGTCAGAAAAAGTCAGCTTTCGATAAATTTCGAAAATTTTCGAAAATTAAATTTTTGCAAAACAATTTTTTTTTGTAATTTCAAACTACTTAAACCATAAAGTTCAATATCTGAAGAGCTACTTGTCTCAAAAACATACGTTAATTGCTAAAAATTTTACTAAATGACTCGTGCAAAAGATATTGTTTACGAAAAAATTTCGAAAAAATCTTTTTTCGCTAGAAAATTTTCGAAAATAAAATTTTTACAAACCTATTTTTTTAATTTTAAACTACTAAGTCTAAACAGTTCTTTACTTTGAAAACATGTGTAGCACAGTGGGACCAAACCCTTTTTTCGCGGATCAATTAATATTTCCACAACTACAATAGTGAGGAGGGTCATTAAATTTTATATGGATATCCCTTAAAAAAAGAGGAAAAATTGTAATAAGCTGCAGTGGTTTGGAACCATATAGAGTAACACAAATCATTGACTCTGAATGAATATTTCTTTGAGACCTTCCATAGATAGTATTAACAGCGGTAGTCCTTTAATGTTAATAAATATAAAAAATATCTTCAATATTATATTCTCCTATAAGTGGAGGGAGTTAGTTGTTCCCTCAACTCAATCAAGTGTGATTCTCACTAAAGCTTTAAACATGAGCAATCGATAAAGCCAACAACTGCTCTAACATTTCAGTTTTATTTTGCTGTAAAATATTGTTTTTCTATCATAAAAACAGCAAAATAAATAAAACACTTATATATAAATGAGAACCTTACAAAATGCATACATCTATCGTATTACAAGCCTTGCAAAATAAAAAAAAAACTTTTTATTTTTATTTTAAAATTACACTTCAGTTATAAAGTGGAGGAGTGAGAAGAATGAGTCCACTTGTGTGTTCGAGTGTTTTCTTTAAACAGTATTTCTTTTTTCTTGGGGTTTATTTTTGTTGCAATAATGTTGATGCGTGAAATGAATTCGACACCCTTCTTCTATTGATTGCAAAAATAAAACAGAGACCCTTTAGTTAAATACACACAAGACACACACACACACACACACACTCCCACGCACGCATACACTTAAATAAACAAGTGGTCATAACAGCTAAAAAAAAGGACCTCTGGTCGCGTGAGCATGTTGCAGGCATATGTGTGTGTGTGATATGGTGGCGATGACGCTGATCTAGCGAAGTTGTAACAAAAAAAAAAAAAAAAACGAAAAAAATGAACCCACGTATGATTGTTACAAAATAAATAGAAATTTACATTTTCGCTGTCATAAACAGTTTTTTAAATTTAAATTTTTAGCATTTATGTCTGATAAGCGAAATATAAATTGGTTGTTGAAACAAACAAAATTTACATAAATGTACACATATTTTCCTCTGCTTTGTTGCAAAAAAAAAACGGAAAGGAATTATTAACAAATGTAAATTGAATTCGGGTTTTTTCTTTCTTCATATTTCTGTGATTTTTTTTTTTTATTTTTTTTTTTCTGATGAAGACTAAATAAATAAGCGAAAAAAACAGAAAATTTAAATTAAAAAATATTATTTGCACAATGACGATTGAAAGTCCTGTAAGCAGGAGTATGAGGATATTCTGGTATGAATCTATTGGCAGCTGAGAACTAGAGCTGCAAAACTATCGATAGTACTATCGATAGTATCGATAGTTTTGTTGTAAATGAAATATCGATAGTTTTTTTCACTATCGATACTATCGGCAAAAAAAAACCACGTAATTAAAAGAGTAAAAATAATCGAAGTCAGTAAACAGTAGCCGGCAGCTTTGAAGCAAATTATCCGTAGTTGATTTAAGCTTTTTTACAGCGATGGAAAAGTTGGTACAATTGTATAATTTTAGCGCTATTTAAATGCCAAAAGTACCATAGCACCGCAATGACCCATTTAGCACTACTGGAATCTCTTTATATTATATTACATGCCAAAAATAGCATTAAAATATATTAACCCCCTTATGCAAAAAATAATGCGTGCTTGAAGTGTACATTAAAAAAATTTCCATAGAAAAACCGGTTTTAACGTTCACTTATTTTTTTGCACAAGGGGTTAATCTTTAGCTCAAACTTATTAGAAAATTAGGTAAATCAAACGATGTTTTCCGGTACTTAAAGAATTGCTGGAGGAATGTTATTTATTCCAAAGTCATCTGCAAATGTGGAAATTTTATTTTCGTACCAAGGAGAGAAGCCGAATATTTGCATCGACTGTGAACAATCGAATAAAAAAAGGTTATAAACGTAGTATATCGTAAATGTTACTTTTATATTCAGATGCCAGCAACTAATATTCTTTGTGCACCTTCTGGCGTTTTGTTAATTGATTTTTAGTTAATTGAAAATTACAAGTATTAAAAAAATATAAATAAAGAATTAAGTACAATCGTACTGAAAAAAATAAAATTTTTTTTGAAAGTTAGTACAATTTGTAAATATGACATCGCATCCCTGCTTCTGTATACATAAGTATAGGGTGTTTTTTTCAGGGGTATAGAACTTTGAATTGAAATAAAACACAAGAAAATCGTTTTAATGTCCATCAATTTGGCTTTATTGGAAGGATAATTTTATGCCATTAATGCTTGAATATGATTTTGGGCATGTGGTTGCCGCAGCTGGCTCAAATAAAGCCAATTCTACAGGTCCAATTTTAAACCACTTTTTCGAGCATATGGGGCCGTATGTTGGCAATAACGCCACGAATGTTGGCTTCCAAGTCCCCTAACGTTTCTGGTTTGTTGGCGTAGACGAGCGACTTCACATATCCCCAAAGAAAATAATCCAATGGTGTCAAATCACACGATCTTGGTGGCCAATTGACAGGTCCATTCCGCGAAATTTTGCGCTCATCGAATGTTTCCTTCAATAAATCGATTGTGACGTGCGCTGTGTGGCATGTAGCGCCGTCTTGTTGGAACCACAACTCATCCACATTCATGCCATCCAATTCGGGAACAAAATAGTCGGGTTAGTCGGCTCCAATTGCTGTGCACGGTGGCGAATCGATTCATTCGGGTCCTCTTCAACACTTTGCTTTACAGCGGCAATTGTTTCTTCGGTGCGCACTGTTCGACGTCTCTGCGGATGCGTATTATCACATAGAGTAAACGTAGTGCGAAAACGATCCATGGTTAACCGAATTAATTGCTCTGATGGACGATTATGTCGACCATAAAATGGACGGAGCTTGCGGTAAACTTCGCGAACTGAACCATTATTTTCGAAATAAATTTGCACGATTTGCAAGCGTTGTTCTTTTGTCAACCTGTTCATGATGAAATGGCAAACCAAACTAAATGTTAATCACTTGACAGCTGACAAAATGGCCACCAGTTATAAAAGTGATGCCAACTTAAAGTTCTATACCTCAATAAAAAACACCCTTTACTTAAATACATACATATGTATGTATGTATATGAATTTATTTATAAATCCAAGTGTTATTCAACAAATAGTAGTCACAAGTATCTTAATAAATTCAACATCTTCGACACAAAGATAAATTTTGGTGGTACTGATATCGCGACGGCCGCCAATCGTCTCTTACGATAAAACTTTACAGTTAGTGTCTTAAAAGTTATCAACAATTTTCGCATTTTGATAATTCTAAACCATGGGTAGGCCCATAAAATTTTAAGTTCAATAAAAAAGTATATTTTCGATAATATGCCCAGCTTACGATAAAATCGAAAAAAAGGCTTGATATATTTTTATATGCTAATGAAAATGTTGAGGATTCTGGATTTTTTTCGAGTCACATGTAGTTTATGGCAACTTTTATAAAACTATTCGATACTATCGATAGTACCGATAGTTTTACATAAAACTATCGAAACTATCGAGTGGAGCGACTATCGATAGTTTTGCAGCTCTACTGAGAACGTTCAAAGCTAATATTCGTCAAAGTTCAGGTTTCCGAAGCGATTTCACAAATATTCTTGTGAGTTCGAATGTTAAACACGTGCTGCACCTACATATATAATTTTTTAATTCAGAAAATAAAAATTAAAATCATGTGTTCCAGCAGCCGAATTTAGAAGGAAATTGAACATTATTCTTCACTGGAAAAATTAAAAAAGAAAATTTTGCATTTGCACAGAAGAAACTAAAAATTTTTTTGAAATTTTCTAAATGCTCATACGTGTTTCATGTTAATTCAACATGATTTACAGCAATTTACAATGTAAATTTTTTATTTTCAATTATGTTCATTTCATGCTGCTGTAAAAAATAGTTATTTCAAAAGAAAAAATTTTCATAGGAAATTACTATAAATCATGTTGAATTAACATGAAATAAGTGCACTAAGGAAAAACGTGCTAAAATCAAGATTTTATGCTCGAAATCAAATCATTTCAATCTTAATAGTCTGTTAAATGTGAAAATTCTTGATTCAAGAATAAAATCTTAATATTTTTTAAGATTGCATTTAAGACTATAATCTTGAATAAAATCTCATTTTAATATCGAATTATTATTATATTCTTTAAAATTTAAGAATATAATCTTAAAATTAAGATGACGTTCTTGATTTTAAGAAAGCGTCTTTAAAGTTTAAAAAACTACGATCTTGATTTTAAGCATTCATTCTTTAAATTAAGAATTTATGCTTAAATTTGAGAACGTCAATTTCGCTGACCAAATTTCACGATTGAAAGAATTTTTCCTTAAATTTAGATCGTCATTTTTCTCTTAGTGTGTGAGCATTTCAAAATTTCAAACCAATTTTTTATTTTTTTTTCTGTGCAAATTGGGGTGGCATTGGCTAAAGTAAATAGTTAGCATATTGACTCCTAAACTGAAGGTCCTGGGTTCGAGCTCGGCCTCCTACAGTCATTAAATAAAACATCACACATTTTTCTGATAAACATTAATGTCCTTTTACATCAGTTGTTGTAGGAAAGTTCAAGTAATGAAGGCATAGTTACTGGTCACTGAACTATATCGACTTCAGCAGATACTAATCATAATGTAACAACAGAGCGCCCTCCTTCGTTATTTAGCAGAATCATCGGCGATGTAAAATAACCAATAAAATGGCTACTAAGCACAACTTTGAAAAATTAATACGCCTCATTGACACCAGAGGCGCTGCGAAACTGCATTATTTAAAAAAAAACCTGCAAACATCAGAGTTGAAAGGAATGTAGCTTTCCTCTATCTCTTCTGCCTTCTCTATCACTATCCCTTTGCTAAGGATGGTAATACCTAGTAATAGAGTTACTTCTCTTAAAAAAAATTAAATTTTCTTGGAATTTATTGCAAGTAATTAACTTCATTAACTTTCATGGCATAAAATAAGACGTCCGAGCATCAGATACCTTTGAGTTTAAGCTTTTAGCGAAAAAGCCATGAACGTAAAATATTACATTTGTTAAAATATTTTCCTTTTAACTTTTCCAGAAACTTTTCCAATTACACGAAAATGTTCTATTTATTTATACGCTTTGGCTTCAAATATATTTGAAAATTCTTTAAGGGCCATTATTACAACTCAAAGATAGTGAAAAGTAGGATTTTATCGGGCATATAAAAAATTTATCATTTGCAAAATTTTACTTTAACCTAAAGTGAGCGATAAATTACAGGCAAGTTTATCTTACCTGGTAAGCTAAATCCAATTTGCAATAATGGAAAGCTTTCTATACGTCCAAAAAAATCCTACTTTTAACTATCTTTAAGTTGTAATAATGACCCTAAGTGAAATAAAATATATAAGCTGGAAATACTTTTGAGTCAATTAAAAATATGAAAAGTTTTATTAATCAAACTGCGAGGAAACTCCTTAATCAATTTTCACAATTAAAGCAAATCTTTTCTATTAATAACTCATATTACACGCGTCCTTAGCAACAAAGTTTTGCATTAAACACAAAATCTCCAATTACAAAATGATAAATGAAAGTCATTCAATTAAGGATTATGTTGAATAGCAAATAAACCCTGCTAAATTTGTTTCAAACACAAATCATATTGCACTCCAGTCCAGTTGATTCATTCATTCATTAATGAGGGAGGATGATGGTTTAAAACAACGAGTTTTATCATATATTTTTTTTTAATTTTCTGCTGTACGAAACTGACTGAGGAAACGGAAACAACCCTTCTTTTTTTTTTGCTGTATGAAATCAAAGTCCATGACACGTGATAAATGACCGGTGTTAGCCAAATTAATTGATCAAATCCGTATGTCTGTCACATTTCGTAACACCAGCAATAAATGGCAACAAAATGTTGGCCAGATTAAAAAAAAAAAAAAAGTGGAAAATTAAAACATTGATACACGTATTAAAAACATGCTGGATGCTTGTTACAAAAATCCATTTTTTAAGCAAATGTTAAATCGAAATTGCCCACAACACAACTAATGTTTTGTAGCCAGGATTAAACAACAGGACAAAATGAATTTGTAACAGGAAGTGGCTGAACATTTGCATATGTCATGGAAGAAGTGTCCAAATTGGTGTTTTTATTGACTGTTTTCTTAACTTTTTTTTTATAATTATTCTTTTTTTCAATTTCCTACTCCTAAAAGGAGTAAGGATTTGTTTGTAAAAATGTTTGAACAGCAATCGTATCTGTGTCATACATTATAGCTTAAGGATAAATGAAATTGATAGACAACCAGCATATGGATGTTTGAACGGACGGGCGGATGGACAATAGCAGTAGCTGGCAGCTTATGTAACGGTTCAACATACATACACACACACACACATGCACATACAAATCGTCTAACAAACGGAAATAGGAAACCACACAAATTTTGTTTAACATTGCTGTACAGTGCTGAACAATATGCGTGTTACACGAAATTTTTCATGAAATTTGTGGCACGAAATTATTATGTTTGAAAAAAAAAATTATAGATTCTGAATATGTGCACACAGAAAAGTCTCAACTTTAAATCTACGTAAACAAGGTTAATTTAGTATTTTTAAACAAATATTTTTAAGTTTGACTTTGTTTTTCGAATTTCTCTTTTATAATAATTATTTAACATATTTTCAATAAAATTAATGAAAATTACAAGCAAGTTTTATTTACATAAGTATGTAGTTTTCTCTTCCTACCTGTCGATTTTACTTTCATCTTCATGAGCACAGTCTAACTATGGCTTAATATTAGCCACTTCCACACTTTGACTAACTTGAAAGCCATCTACATCTCTCAAAACATATCTGTCATTTGAAAGTGTTTTCACAATTTTCTAAGGACCTTCAAATTTTTGAAGAATCTTTTTACACACTCCAGGCTTATTAACGAAATTCTTCATCATAACGTAATCACCAATTTTATAAACTTGTAATAAAATAGTAATTTTGACCTTTGATTATATTTTCTGAATCTTTGATTTTACACTAGATTTTCCTTCTCTAGTTTCACTTTCAAAAATCAATTACCCTACCTTCCTGTATAACTCCAAATAGTAACTCACTTGGAGTGGTAACAATACTTCGGTGAGTAGTATTATTCAAAGCGAATTTTTTGTGATTGAAAATTTTGCCATTAGCAGCAACATACCACCACCATTTTGGGCGAATTCGATTTTTCCTACAACTGACGGAAGCGAATTAAGTAAAGAAGAAAAGAGCACAGAAGAATACAAAAAATCCGTGTTAAAAGTACGTCATTCAATAAAAAATAAAAGGAGGGGCGCTTTCTAAAAATCTAGTATTTAAAAACAAACTATGTAGTTAACTTTTTAAACAACAAATTAATTATTTAAAAAATGGCCGATGAGGATTTATCACTGAACGAAGACCAACTCTTGGAGAACTTGAGGAGGACAACAATATGCAGATTGATCCCGAATTAGAAGCTATTAAAAGCTCGCGTTAAAGAAATGGAAGAAGAAGCAGAAAAAATTAAACAAATGCAGTCTGAAGTAGATAAACCAATGGCCGGTTAGACAACGGGGCTAGCTACAGTTCACTTGTCACTGGAGGAGAAACAAGAAATCGATACTCGATCAGTTTACGTGGGTAATGTTGATTATTAGTATTTTTCGACAATGATTTTGCTTCTTAAGTGTTTCGTGTTAATTCAGCACGATCTGCAGTATTATTCAAAGAAAAATTTTCCTTTTGAAATAACTTTATTTCATGTTGATTCAACATTCTCGTACTGTTAATAAAGAATAATGTTGAGTCAGTTATTTCAAGTTAAAACAATGTCAATTTGATATTGAAATAATACGAAGAACCGACCATCTTGAATTAAAGTTATTTCAAGTTGAAACAACATGACTTTAATTTAATGTAGTCATATTATTATATTTATTATTTACCTTAGGTGTGAGTTGTGTATTTCTAGTTTTGATGTACAATAGTCTCCTGCACAAGATATCTTATAAGAACTTTTAAGACATGAGGGATTTTTCAAATGCTTTACTACAGCGAAATTTTATAAAACAAACGTTAACAACACTGTTTGCAAGAAATTTATTTGAGTATTGTAGGTATAAGAGTAAAGAAGAAAACACTTCGTGACGGAAGAATTTGTGATACTTGCATCTTTCTACGCATGAGCGCGTGTACAAACGTCATGCATGTATATGTGTATGATCTTTTATTTTTCTGCGCGCATGCAAAGGCACACACATGCATTAACATTAGTTGTATGCGGTTAATCACATAATAGCCATATCGGAAATTTGGCTAACTTTAAACTAACTTTAAGCTAACTATTTCGCAACTAGTACTGACTACACTTGGATTACTTTGCAATATAATCAACTGACTATTTTAACATTGCGATGTCCTAGGCGGTAGTCAATTGTCTCACTAGGCACTACTTTAAGCTAACTTAAAGTTGACTTTTTTAAATCACCTGGTAGTCAGTAAATTAAAAAAAAAAAATTCTGTGGCTCGAACACGTAACATCACACGTTGTGTACTCAAAGCGCTACCACTCGGCTAAGCTGCCATCTAAAATAACAACAGCAAAATGTTAATATAAAACTGAAATGAGTTTTAAAGTAGCTGAGAATAGATTTGTTGGCTCTCACCAAATTCGATTACGTACTCAACTTTAGAATTAATTTTGGGTTTGTTCTGGATGACTTTGCAGCTAGCTTTTAGTCAGTCTAAGAAAAGTTAACTATAAGTTAACTATTTTTGTAGTCAACCACACATTCTCCGACAGGGAGCTTACCATCTACATATTACACACACACTCAAACGTACAATATGAAAAATAACAAGCATACACTAATCAATAGTACTTCTTTTGAGTGTTTGTTACAAACAAGCCGTCTTGGCGACATCGCTTGTTAACACTGGTATACACATACACCAATACATCCATCGTGCTTCGCTTATAGTACGACAGCATTTATTATTGGTTGAGTATAATACATGCGACGTGAATACATTTAAAAATCATGACGTTTTTACATTTCAAGACTGTTTACGCAGGCCTCTAATGTATAATTGCTATTTGTTTTGTTTACAGTGAGTTCAAAAAATCAATTTGGCAAAAAAAAATTAAATTTTAAGACAACGTTTTCGTTGGATTATTTTTCACAACTTTCGACGTGTAGTATCTCAACAGGAATGTGTCGATGAACTCAGTTCTTTGTATGGCGATAGAGGACCATCAAAAACCCACAGTATATCACTGGTATAGTGAATTCAATCGTGGTCATAGTTTCTTCGCCGACGAAGTCCGTGATGGTTGTCTAAAATCAATTGTTGTGCCACAAAACATCGATGTAGTGCGTGAATGAATAATGCAAGATCATCATGTGACATATTGTGAGATAGAGTCATCCTTGCACATTAGTTCCATTTCAATACATTCGACTTTGCATGAACACTTAGTTGTATTAAAAAATCTGTTCTCCTTGGATATCCCATAATTTATTAATCGCTAAAAAAAAAGGGTCTCGTCAAGTGGTGTAAGTAAATGATTAAAAAGTTCAAGCGTGGTGCTTCAAAAGACGCGTATAAAATCGTGACAGGTAACGAAGCATGGATATATGCTTATGAGCCGGAAACAAACCAACAATGGACCGTTTGGGTATTCCAAGACGAGCGAAATATAATATAAAAGTTGTTAGTGGAAGAAGCAGAGTGAAGCAAATGGTCCGTCGCCTATTGCGCCACTGTTGCGCTTGAGCAACGTAGAACTGCCAATTCTGAGTAGTACACGACCATTTGTTTGCCAGAAGTCTTCGGAGAAATTCGTAAAACTAACACCCGAAGACGAATCATTCTTCATTATGACAATGCGAGCTTTTACACATCTCGACAAAAAGTGAATTTTTGAGCAGTCAAAACATCGAATTGATGACTTATCCTCCGTTAAGCCCTGACTTGGCACCCAATGACTTCTTCTTGTTTGCTAATATCAAAAGTAAACTTCGTGTTCAACAATTTACGAGCGCCGAAGAAGCAGTTGAAGCGTTCAAAAGGTGTGTTAAAGGTGTCTGTCTCAAAGCTGCTATGACAAGTGGTTTGAACGAATGCAGAAGTGTATTGATCACCAAGGAGAATATTTCGAAAAACAATAAAGCAATTTTTATTTAAAAATGTTTGTTATTATTTGCTATTTCCGAAATATAAATAGTAGCTCTTGTATTTGTAATAAATTTAACATGATTTCCATTCAAAATTAGATACCATCGATACCAAGGATAGCAAAATATATATGACTTTACATATTGTGTGTTCTCCCATAAAGTTGATATTTAAAAGAAATTATATAATTTTTAAGAAAACGTTTTAAATTATTTTATTATTTTTTTGAGGCTGTGGGGAAGAAATAATAAAATAATTCAAAACACTTAATAAGGTCGAATAAAAAATAAACTAATTTTAAGAAAACGTTTACTTTTGTACTTTACTGTTGCTTATATAAAAAGTAAATGTGGGCGCTTAGATGGCAGGAGGAGATTTTCAATATAAAAAGCAAAAAGGGGGGGGGGATGTATTTGAAAGCAGCAGGATGTGATTGCGGTTTTAACAGGATTTCTGGTATTTTCTAGATATAAGGAAATGCCAGAAATTATAAAATTGAAATCGGAATTGCAAATTAACATGAATCTCTGCACAGATATACATATGTACATACACAGGCACATAATTCAAACATTTTGAGAGTTAAAATGAATTTTACTTACGAATATATAAATATGTATAGCCCTTACAATTGCTTAGCACTACTATCAACTTGCACTAGTAAAGTCTATGATTTGTAAAAAAAAGAAGGTAGAGAGCCTTCCAATAAGGACTTCTAAGCTAAGCTAAATCTGTCTTCACAGAAAAAACTAAATTTCGTTTTCAATAACCAAATTCATTGAATCAGTAAATTTTTTGTGTGACGGCAGACCTACAAAGAAATTTGTAGATTCTGATAACAATTTTCTAAAAATTTAACTGGAAAAAAAATTAAATTTTTAGTTAACTTATTATGGCATTAGAGAAAAAAGTTAACTAAAAATCAAAATATTTTCAGTCAAATTTATTAATAGGAACAGAAAAACATTTTTGTAGATTTTTTTTTTATAATTTACAAATACATTCAGTAAACTTTTTTGTATTATCAGAAAATAAATTAACTGAATCAATAACAATTCTTAAAATTTTTTTTTTTTTTAAATTTGTAAAAGTTTTATCTGAAAAAAATAACTGAATCATATGAAAGGTTCAACTATTTTTTTTTTTTACTTTCAAAAATTGGCTTGTTTTTATGGTTAAGCATTTCGTTCCCGCTTTTGGAACTCGTCAGTAGACTTCAACCCAAAAAATTTTTTAATTTAGCTAACAAACTCCGTATGTTTACACAGGGTGGGCCAAAAGAAACCAAGGGGTGTAAAAGTTTAATAACTTTTTTGTTTATTAACTTTTTTTTATTTTTTCTTTCAGATTATATAATATACAAAATGGAAATTTTTTTACACTAAGTATGAAAAATGATGTCTCTTAAATGACCACCGTTTTCAGCTTCGCACTGATGGGCTCTTTTTAGAGCATTTTTCAAAACTTGTGGCTGTAGCGTTCGAATTTCTGCAACAATGTTTGCCTTGAGTTCAAGGATTGTCTCTGGCTTGTTCACATACACTCGCTCCTTCAAAAAACCCCAAAGAAAATAGTCGGGTGCTGTCAAATCTGGCGATCGCGCTGGCCAAATAATTTCCGAATTTCGAGAAATTATTCGCTCTCCAAAAATTTGACTTAAAAGTGCCATTGTGTCTCGGGCAGTATGGGCAGTGGCTCCGTCCTGCTGAAACCACATACCAGGTCTGTTTTCAAGAGCAGGACGTAAAAAATTTTCTATCATAAACCGATACCGCTCTCCATTTACGGTTACAGCACTTCCATCTTCATTCTCGAAGAAGTAGGGCCCAATGACATTTTCAGATGTGATCCCACACCATACTGTACACCTGATGGGGTGCAATTGGCGTTGATGAATGGCTCTTGGATTTTGAGAACCCCAGAACCATCGCTTCAGAGGGCGAAATTCTGACGTTAAAATGTCGACGATATGCTCTTTGCGTTAAAATAATTGATCTCTGGTTTAAATAATAAAATTCTATTGTTCTGGTTCTCTGTTCAGTTGTGAACCTCTCCATTATAAATTCTCCAAGTGTTGTCTATATAATCTGAAAGAAAAAAAAATTAATAAACAAAAAAGTTATTAAACTTTTACACCCCTTGCTTTCTTTTGGCCCACCCTGTAGTAAGACTCTTAATACTATATTGAGAATCACAATATACAAACATAATAAGTTTGAAAACCGCAAACAAAAATCTTTAAAAAAAAAATAAAATGTTTTTTATAAAGGGTGTTTTTTATTGAGGTATAGAACTTTAAGTTGGCATCACTTTTTTAACTGGCGGCCATTTTGTCAGCTGTCAAGTGATTAATATTTAGTTTGGTTTGCCATTTCATCATGAACAGGTTGACAAAAGAACAACGCTTGCAAATCGTGCAAATTTATTTCGAAAATAATGGTTCAGTTCGCGAAGTTTACCGCAAGTTCCGTCCATTTTATGGTCGACATAATCGTCCATCAGAGCAATTAATTCGGTTAACCATGGATCGTTTTCGCACTACGTTTACTCTATGTGATAATACGCATCCGCAGAGACGTCGAACAGTGCGCACCGAAGAAACAATTGCCGCTGTAGAGCAAAGTGTTGAAGAGGACCCGAATGAATCGATTCGCCACCGTGCACAGCAATTGGAGCCGACTAACCGACTATTTTGTTCCCGAATTGGATGGCATGAATGTGGATGAGTTGTGGTTCCAACAAGACGGCACTACATGCCACACAGCGCACGTCTCAATCGATTTATTGAAGGAAACATTCGATGAGCGCATAATTTCGCGGAGTGGACCTGTCAATTGGCCACCAAGATCGTGTGATTTGACACCATTGGATTATTTTCTTTGGGGATATGTGAAGTCGCTCGTCTACGCCAACAAACCAGAAACGTTAGGGGACTTGGAAGCCAACATTCGTGGCGTTATTGCCAACATACGGCCCCATATGCTCGAAAAAGTGGTTGAAAATTGGACCTGTAGAATTGGCTTTATTCGTGCCAGCCGCGGCGGCCACATGCCCGAAATCATATTTAAACATTAATGGCATAAAATTATCCTTCCAATAAAGCCAAATTGATGGACATTAAAACGATTTTCTTGTGTTTTATTTCAATTTAAAGTTCTATACCCCTGAAAAAAACACCCTATATCTATTAAATAATTTGTAGAAAAAATTTAAAAAAAACAGAAAAATTTTTTTACAGTGTATGAAAATAAACTTAACTGAAAATAACAAATTTAAATATAAAAAAATAAATCGAAAAATATTTTTTACAAATTTTACTTTATATAGATAATTTTCATTCTATACAGTTTTTTTTACATAAAATAAAATTGGAACAAATAATTTACTGGAACAGTAAAAAAATATTTACTGAAACTAAATTATGTTTCAAAACACGTTTGTTTGAAAATTTTTTGGGAATAATTTTTTCTGTGTAATTGGCCGTAATTTATTCAGTCTGTTTTTCGAAATCACCATGGTTGTTGGTTGATTTGCTTGGCTGCTTGCTACTGGCAAGAAATTAAATAGAATCATGAGATTCCACTTTGATGGATACTACTATATTCAACCGAGTCCAACTTATGAACAATTATGTATCCAACACTAGATCTAGTGATTAATTGTAGTAGATACACCATGTTGCGTTAAGGTAACGTCTGAGATCCCCTATACCAATCTGTGATACCTCCGATAGGTCGTGCATACAGAAAAAAATTCCAACTTAAAATCACCATGCAAAAAGATTGATTCAAATTCATTTAAATCATGTTAAATTTACAAGAAATAATATGTTGCTTAAGTGTGTTGGTGTTTATTTGCTTTGTTCATAGCTGCAATACAATTTTGTGTGAGTTGTTTTTGTTTGTTGTTGTTTTTTCTCATGTTTATCAACAGCCGACAAACTGCTGCTGGCTAGTAGGCAGTGCTAGTCTTGCAGTCGGAGGATCGCAGGTTTGAATCCTGAAGTCAAGTCAAAGTATTTTTTTTAACTAAAACTTTTCTAGTCGAAGTATTTTGTATTTTGTCTAACTAAAACTTTTCAAATAAATTGTATGTTAAATCATCAATGAAATAATGTTGAATTAAAATTTTATTCATGATGGTACATATGTAGTGTGTATCTGAGAATATTTAAAGTTGTTGTGGCTGCAGGGGTAAGCACGTTAACTACCACCCGATGAGTTCCGAGTTCAAATCTTGGCCAGTGAAGCCAACTTATATATACAAACCAGTGATCTGCATTGCATGGTTACGAAGCAAACGCATAATTTACATTTTCTAAAATTAATATTGAGCTAGCACTTAACATTAAAATAATGAATGATGCTATTGCATGATTAATATTAATGAGACTGTTGTTAATAAATGCATGCCACTGCTTGCAATCTCTATTCATTCATATGATTCACTAAAGCAATGAATCAGTATGATTGATTGCTTTGAATATTTCTTAAAACCCCTTCTGACAAATAGTTTTATGTAATATTATAAAATAAAATAGCTAGTCACATTTTATTTTATAAATTGTTTTAATAAGAAAAAAAGCTATTAATCAAGGTTGGCAAACGGTATCGTAAAAATACCGATACCGATTCAAATACCGTTAAAATTAGGTACCGGTATCAATACCGATACCGAAACTCATTTCGGTTAGAAAATACCGGTATCGACAATACCGTTTATGTCTATACCGGTACGTACCGGTATACCGATTTCCGTAAAGAAAAATTACAAAACTTAATTTCAATTAACTTTTTTTGAAATTAATTACAGAAACAAAATTTCCCCCTTTGGACGTTCTTATTCAGCTCTATTCTTACTACTTTTTATCGACAACAAAGTGTAAGCACACCATAATCAAATACGTATGTATAAACTAGAGTTTTTCTTTTCCCGGACTTTTTCATTTCCCGAGAAAGCAGGAACGACTTTTCGGCTTCCCGGGAAATTCCCGCCCAGTGCAAAACAATACAAAATATTTTTAATTTCATTATTTCAAAAAAAAAAAAAAAATATATAATTCATGAGATCGATTAAATAAAACGTTTTATAAGCACATTAGTAAAAAAATAATACCATTTGAGTTCTTTAAATAATAGTGGTGCATATATACCAATATTATATGTAAATGCAAAAAAAAAATATTTATTTATTTATTGATACATATTATACAAAGTAAATTTGCATAATATGGTGTTGAACAAACATGGGTGGAGTAACAAGACCATACGCCCAGGCAACGTGGTTGTTAAAGAAATTTCACAAAAAAACCGCAAGATTATACGGACGAAAAACTCTTGAAGGCCAAAGAATACACACAAGCCTGAAAGCACTTAAAAAAATATATTATTAAATAAATATTACAAAATATTTCTTTGAAAATAGGACTTTAGTACAGAACAGTAATGTAACGAATGTCAATTTTTGATATTCGCGAATACGAATATTTGAAACGATATTTGCGAATACGAATATTTAATGTGAAATTGATAGACATTAAATTAGGGTTCTATTTACGCCTGCAATATGAAATATTAAAATATTGTTATGAAAAAGAACTTCATACTCCTCTTGGCGCAGTTTAAAGATAATGAAAATTTCAATGATAGTCAGTAAATATATTAATAATAATAATAATAATAATAATAATAATAATAATAATAATAATAATAATAATATAAATTCAAGGGATTCGTACAAACTAATATTTTTATCCATTTATTTAAATTTGGTTTAGGATTTTTGCATTTATTTATTTAATTTTTTGGAAAAATTTTCGTATTCGCCTGAATTTGGCGAATACGAATGCGAATACGAATGCGAATACGAATATATATTAAATGGCCGAATATTCGGCCATTCTAATACGAATATTCGTGCATCACAAGTACAGAATAAGCATTATTAGAATCGTTCTTTTTACCAAAGAGAATCTGAAATTATTTTGTTATATTTCTTTTATTTCCTTGCACATTTCTGTTTTTACTTTTATGAATTGTAGAATTAAATTTTGAACGTCGCGTTCTGCTTATTGCAAATAAAGGCCTCTTACGGCCCTTTTCACAATGTACAATTAAAAGCTAACAGGGACTTTAACGGCAATTTTTTTTTTTTTTATATGAAGAACTGTCAGTTAAAGTTCACGTTAACTCTTAATCATACATTGTGAAAAGGGACGATAGTCTCAGAGCACATGTGTGCCAGATGTAAACTCGGCCTTAATTGTTGTAAAGTTTTAGCTATTGTGCTAGTGCCATGGCATTATTATTGCGCTATCGCATTCATAAAATGAATAACGACACTCATCAAGTTGTCATAATGTAAACAAATCCCGGGAATTCCCGCACATTTTCCGGGAAATCCCGTTTGAAAAACAATAGTATAAACGTTTATAACCAGGCTGCCCAGAGAAGCGTCAGAGTGCCGAAAATCAAACGGCGTTTTATAGAAATGAATACACATATGCTTATACATTACTCTCGGTTTTCTCTCTGTGGGCAGCTCTGATCTAAACATACTTATGCATGTATGTATGTTTATACAAACATACAAGTTTACACTACACTTGTGTAAATAATCTTTGCAAGATATAAAACTTGGTTTTTTTATTACTTTACTTACTTACTTACTTTTAACTTAATAAAAAGAGGTTTTTTGCTATATACACTGTATGAATCAATAAACTTCACAGTAATAGTGGTATACCGGTATTTTAAACTCGATAACGGTATGTACCGGTAATACCGATACCGAAATAAAAAAAATACCGTTACCGTTACCGATACCGAAATTTTTAAAATAATTGTACCGGTATCAATACCGATACCGTTATTTGTTTCGGTTTCCAACCTTGCTATTAATTAATACGCCATGTTTTATTAACTTAAGACTTCAACTAGTCAACATGCTTATGTGAGTTATTTGATTGCTATACAAAACAATCAAACAACAGTAAGAATTTTTATTGATTTCTTATAAGAGCATAAAAAAAAGAGAGTGAGTTAATGACAGTCAGTTGTTAGAGAGGTAACTGTGCAAGCAATATAATTTCCACATTCGTGTTAAAAAACAAAAAACAAAAGCATTGTAAAAGTGAGTGGACAGCGAAAGTGAATCAAACAATTTTTTGATGTCTATGTCAACCACACATAAGTTAAATAATTAATAAGTTAAATTCATGTTGTTCCAACTTTAAATAACTTTGATTCAACATGATTCTTCAGTTTGATTTTAACAGTTCATAAATTTTAAATCAACGTGAAATAAAGTTATTTCAAAAGGAAACATTTTCTTTCAAAATTACTATTAATCTTGTTAGATTAACATGAAACACATATGAATCAAAATCATTGCCGAAAAAATATTACATTAAGCATGTTTACGTAGCTTTTAAGTTAAAATTTTTCTATGTGTCTAGTATGTGTTTTCTAGAAATTTATATCGCTTGGTATGCCACCCACATGCAGAGCACAGGCCGGGCTTAAATTCCATATTTTTCAATTTTTATACAATGAATAATTTTCATTAATTAATGTGATTTTCTAAATATTGAAATTTTTCTATGCCGCTACACACGTCATCAGCACGCATGTCTATCTACTTGGCCAGAGGTTGTTGTTAACATCAGCTTTTTAACATTAATTTGTAATGAAATGGAATATGAGAAATGCTTATATTGTGTATACAATTATTGATTTACCATTTATTCCTGCTTAAAATGTATTCTAGAGTTCAATTAAATTGTTTGCCCTAATTCAATTTAATGATAGGAAGCGCTTAATGAAAAACCCTATACATATACGTAGATGGACTTTATAAATATCTCTATTTGTTTGTATGTATTTGAATTTCTATCGTGTTTTTAGCACAAATTCATCTATTTGCTAAATAGCGTACGAGCACACAGTTACAGTGTGCGTTGTTTGCTCTGACAGTCACTTGAGTTGGATTAATTGCATACGCAACAAATGATTAATTTTCGAACATTTTCAATTTGAGGATTAAAATTTTTGTTTGATGAGATGCAGATGCACAGAACGGCAAAAACAAAACGTGTAGAACAACATATCGATAGAAAAGTGTTTAATAATGGCTTCTCAATTACTTGATTGTGTTTGTTGCATATGAATAAATTGAAATGTGCCAGGGAAATTACAACAGATATGTATGTATGTAGGTTTGTAAATGAAAAGCATTTAAATTTATATGCACAGATATACCCATATGAGTACATATGTATGTATGTTCGTGTATATATGTATGTCTGTGAGTTTTCATAAGCCATTACATATGGATTGATTGTTATTGAGCTGATAATATGATTTCTTCCTTAAACGGATTTATGTTTATTAAATATTTGCATTTGATTTGAAATAGCAAAAAAATAATAATTTTAAAATCAATTAAAATCGGTTCTAATTGCATTTGCATTTAATTCTCTAAATTAATAAAACAAATAAAGGTACCAACAGACGACATGTTTTTACATGTGTTTTTTAAGTTTTCGATTCGTATGTTTTTCTTCATGCTCGTCAATATTGGTTAATTTACATAAGGTTTATAATTTTTGGTCACAAACGTACATGTAGTATCACTTCTTCTTTTTCAGTACATAAATATCCACGTACTCGTAGTTTGTTTTATAAACGGCTGGCAGCCGTCGAAATATTTTTGGTTCCGTAGCTGAAGTACTGGCGACGCAAATGTGCTTTTTTAATTTTTTCTTTTTTAAACAAGACGTTGAGGTTGTATCTAAAAATCTATACATTTTTGGACTCATTTTAATAAAACGACAACGTTAAATTAAAAAAAAATATATAATTTATTTGTCTTGCAAAATACTTCATTCAGACGGCTAATCATAGTGCACATAATCAACCGCCGACGAATTTGTTCACATGACATAGACATTTGGAGCTGTATGTTTAACATGAGAAAATAGAGCACGCTCTATTTCAAATTATGTCTTATGTATTTTGTCATGTTTTTTACACAAGCAATGTTTTAAAGGTAACACACGACATGTTTCCGTTTACATATGTAAATTTTGGTACATACAATGTGAAAAACATGTCGTCTGTTGGTACCTTAAGTAGTGAATTTCGAAAGTTTAAAGAATTTAAATGCAATTCGGCAGAGAATTAACACTCAGGCAATGAATGCTTACTACTATTACTAGGCGTTACCTTCTTTAGGAAAGGGATAGTGATAGAGAAGACAGGTGGTGAAAAGCTTTGATCTTTTACAACTCTGCTTAGTGCAGTGTTGCAGCGCCTCTGGTGTCAATGAGGCGTACTAGATTTTTTCGACGCTGTGTTTAGTAGCCATTTCATTGACTATTTTAATTCTCCAATGATTCTGCTACACAATAGCGACGAAGGAATGTGCTCTGATGTTACATTGGGATTAGTATCTGCAGAAGTCGGTATACATCAGTGACCAGTGAGACTATGCCTTCATCACTTCAACTGTCCTACAACAACTGATACAAAGGCACACTAATGCATATCAGAAAAATGCGTGGTGTTATTATTTAAAGACTCTTGAATACCGGGCTCCAACCCAGGACCTTCGGATTTGTAGTCAACGTGCTAACTACTTCAGCCAACAGCATCCTCACGTGCAGGCAAATTTCACAACAAATATTTTGCAACACATATTTCCATTATAATTCTAAGTGTGGGGAAAACTTTAGAATTTCCTCGCAGCAACAACGAAACTCAGCTGAAGTGTACGAGTATTTGGAATTTCACATAATGCTCTGTGATCATTGCTGCCATTTGGTTACTTTTTTTAATGTTTACATGTGTATGTGTTTTTACGATTTTGGTTTGATTTTTAATTTAATAATTATTTATGCATGCATTTTTTATTTTATGTATAGCCATTTTCACAGGAATGTCAACTTTTTGTAGCGTGCGACACCAAACAAATATCTTTGCTTTTCTTTTCAAAGAAAACGAAACTTTTTTACTTTTATAAATATTTGTGCAGGCCGTTACGTTGAGTTACATTGTCCTGATATACAAGCTTAATTGCTTGCTGTCGCACAAAATAAATCATAAAATATCATGTTGTACAACATGAACACCAACGTTGCAAAACTTTAGTTCTACAATTCGCAAAAAAAAACTAAAGCTTTTTAAGCTTTCCAGCAGCAAACACATAATTTGATACAAGAACTCTACAAACGCTCCAATCTCGTATTCAAACTTACATAACTGTATCCATGTTTGTAATATCTGCTAATTGCATTAACGATTAAAAAGCTCTAGGACTCTAAAAAATATACATAAAGGACTATTTTGCATATCGGCTTTTTGATTTGGAAGATACCAGGTGCACTCGTTTGAAAAAATGTGTATTTCGTGCTGCTGTTCAGCGTTGTCAACTCGGTGCTTTTCGCACCGTTTTTAGTGCTTTTTGAAATTTTCGACGCGAAAAATTTTGAAGTTAGTGCTCGGGTGCTTTGTTAAACTAATTTTTGGTGCTTTTTATTTCTTGGCGGTGGCACTAAACCCAAAATTCAAAAAGAATTTTCCTTATATAATATATATACATATATATTTTTGAAGAAGTCTAACATTTAAAAAACATAAGCACTGAAGTGAAATGGAACATTTCAAGATATTCTAATAAGATTGTACAAAACTTTTTTTGAAGAAATACATACGTGCATTTTATTCTCAAACTTTCACATTTTAAGCACAATTAATGGAAACAGTGTTTTGCCACTCGACAAAGAAGACAAAGCAAATATAGTCTAATAGCGAAATATTTTCTAGTCAAACTTCAATGTTTAATCGCAGAAGTTGATCACGTTTTTACCTTTATTGCTTTATTTAGATCTAAAATACGTAAAAAATTATCCTTGCACTTGGCTTTATATATTTAAAAGCGGTCTAAAACGAGAAAATTGTGTTCCTAATAGAGCTGCCATTTTAGGTTACATATTTATAACCTACTTCGTTCCTTTTTTCTAAAATAATAGTACATATAATTTAAGTTTATATAACTTGGTTAACTTGCAAATTACTTTTTTTTTAATTTTGTAACTTTGTTGTGAATATTGCGTTTGCTGTGAAAGAATGTTTCCACTCCATTGTTTATTAAAATTTTGAAAGTCTGGATTTTGAAAAAAATTAACTACTACTCCCATCGAGCTCAAAATCTAATCAGCAAGTCAAAAATACTTGCCAATTGCTACTAATTTTACTAATTTCAGGTGATTTGTTTCTTCGTTGACGAAAAATTCACTGATTCTCATAAAATCAAAATGTGTATCGGATGCTTCAAATTTGAAATTTTAGGTATAAAATGCAAGTTCAACCGATTTCTATATTTTTTATATACAACATTTTGTTTATACAACAAAAAATTTTAATTTAGTGCTTTTTTACTTAAATTACGCGTTTTTTTCCCGGTTTCAGTGCTTTTTGAAATTTAAAAGTTGACAACGCTGCTGCTGTTAAAAAAAAATCCGAACGTTTTGCCTGATTTGAGATTTTAACTCGCGCTGTTTCTTTTAACAGCTTTCTTTTTTATATAAAACTACAGTTCTCCCACGCATAAACTCAAATTTAATCTACGCTACATCCAAGTCATAGCTTTTACAAAAGAGCTTTGGGCTTTCACAACGGCGAGAGCACAGCAGCCAGTCAGATCTCAGTGACAACAATGCTTGCTGCGCTTACTTTGCAAAGAATCAAAAAACAATTTCAAGAACTTTCAAAACTGTTTAACTCAAATGCAAATATTAGACGTAGCTAGATTAAATTAAGTTTGATACCTACGGGTGTTTGTTTAACTTAATACGGCTCAAATTCGAATTTCCAGGAGACCCAATTGTGTGATAATTTTTTAACAAAAAATTACCTCAAAGACAATTGTAATTAATTCGCCAAATATGATATTAGAACGTAAAAACATGCTGTTGTTGTTGAAAGGCCACTAGAGCTTTTTTTACCAGTCTTCACGTCTTGGGTCTACATAAAAAATAATTTCCATTTGCATGGAATACGTGATTTATATTAATTCATGGCATCACAACAAATTGTGAAAGAAAGCTTTTTTGTAATAAAAGCTCACAGCTCAAATTTAACCTTCACTTATTTACAAAAATATTGCCATTTTTAGGGTTCCGTACACCAAAGGTGAAAAGGAACCCTATTGTTTTCGCTACGCTGTTCGTCTGTCTGTCTGTCCGTCACACGGTATTTTCTCAGGAACCGTAAGAGCTACGGACCTGAAATTTGGACACAGTATGTAGAACCTTGGCCGCTACAACAACAAATACATGAGAATTAAAAATTAAAGGGTGTTCCAAAACGAGCAACGAAAAATTTTAAAATCCCATGTAATATACATACAATTGTATGAACATATGAATATTGAAACTTGAAATTCGAAAAATTAGTGTATTTTTATACAGACTACAACAATTAACACTAAAATTTAAAAAAATTTAAATTAAAGGGTGGTCCATCAGTTAATGCAATTTTGACTATGTAATGTTGACAATTTGCTATATCTTGGAAACCGTAAGAGGCAAACACTTGAAATTTTCAAAAAACGGTAAAACTAAAAAAACCGAATATTATAAAATCGCCAAACCAAAATCGCCAAAAATTAAAAAAAAAATCGCCAAAACGAAAAAAATCGCCAAAATTAAAAAAAAAATTCTAACACTAAAATAAATCGCCAAATTCGAAAAAATCGCCAAAATGAAAAAAAACGTCAAAATGAAAAAAACGCCAAAAATCGCCAAAACGCGAAAATGTCGCCAAAACTAAAAAAAAATTTAAATAAAAAAAAAATCGCAAAAATGAAAACAATCGCCAAAAATTAAAAAAAAAATCGCCAAAATGATAAAACGCCAAAAACCGAAAAAATCGCAAAAAAAAAGAAAATAAATTGTTAGAACTAAAAAAAAAAGCCAAAACTTAAAAAAAATCGCCAAAACCGAAAAAACGCAAAAAACGCCAAAACAAAAAAACCTAAAAGACCCCAAAAACGAAAAAAAATGCCAAAACTATATATTATATAGGATGAAGTTTGTATTAAATTACATATCTAGTGTTCGTACGGAACCCTTTGTGCGCGAGTCAGAGTCGCACTTTACTGAATTTTTTATATTTTTTTCCATTAGACAAGCTTCACATAAGTCCAAAAGGAAGAGGTAACATGCTGTTTAACGCACATTTTCTTACATATCGAGCCGTAATCAGCAAAAAAGCTTAAGAGACATAATTTTTGAACTTAATTTTTTCACCAAAATCGATTATTTGTGATCGTTAAAAAACCAAATCCAAAATATGTGTCGCTTAAGCTTTTTTTAGTGGTTACAGCTCGATATGCAGTATGCTATGGACTCGTTTTCTATTTATTGTTGTCTGCTAAAAATTTCCATAAACTCAATCATATCAGGGTTGTATTTTCTGAAGTAATGAGGTAAAAGATTTTTGTTATACAAAAAAAAAAAAAAAGAACCTGGTTTGATTTCGTGCTCTTCAAAACAAGTTACCATTATATTATGTTATTAATAAATTAAAATAACAATTGCTATGAAAATAATTATTACATTGTGCTTATTCTTAAAGTTTCACTCAAAAACAAATTTAAACGCAAACCATTTAAATGATATCCTTCCGCCAGCCTCTCCTTAAAAAGAAAAAAAATATTTCACCCCACTACCTGCAAGACCAACAACTCGCAACATCTGCCAAAACATCATAAACAATAAATGGGAATCACAACATTTGACTCTTCATACCGCAATGAAATGTAATCAAATAATTTCAATAAAAACAATTTGCTATTTAAAAGCAATTGCTTTTATGTGTCTATTTTATAAAATAAATTTAATGACTGCAATTGCAATAATGGTAGAGTAGGATTTAACGAAAGCAAAGTGCAACTGCAATTTAATTGAGTGCAAGCCTAAACGTAGACTATAAAATATGTTATTATTATAAACTGAATGTTGGCATATGCAATGACTTTTGCCCAACAGAAACAACACAACAGTACAACTGCATAAAATTCAAATTGCACCCAAAGAGACAGACAGACAGACATACAAAATGCAGAGCAAAATATTCAAGTGCATAAAATAGAGGCTTACATGTTTTCAGATTATGGGCAACGTACGAGTATGCATGCTGATGTTTTTTGTGGTATTTTAATTTACAGAACAAATAGAAATTCATGAATATTTCAACAAATCGTTGTTAAATGTTCATGCAGTTAAAAAGAAACGAAAAAGGATAGCACAAAATTTACACTTGAAAAAAAAATTAAACTTAGGCTCATTTAATAGTTCATTTTTATCTTAATTTATATATCGTTCATTTGCTGAAACAACGTTCGAAAATGAACTTATAAAGAACAAGTTTCACAGAAAATAAATTAATTTAACGTGTAAACCAAGCAAGTTGTCTAGAAAATTTACATGGATAGCACTCGTGTTTTTTTTTATTAATTTCTATTAAAAATTGTCCAGACAAGTTGTAATGTTTGTTTGTTTGTAATGGGGAAACTGTACATGATGCCAACAGCACAAAAGTGGTGTAACCTCAAACTATTTAATTAATAATTGTTCTATTTAATTATTTCATTACTATCTTTCATTACTATTTTTCAGCTCCATCTTACTCTACTTTTCCTTGATAGTTGCTTATGTAAAGAAGGTATTTTATGACCATAACAGCAACCGAAAAAATGTGGGATGGCATCATATAAAGCTTTCAGTTTATGTTCAATTTAGTGGGAAATAAAATAATATTCTGAACTCAAGAATGTACAGTTGTTTCTCAGTTTAACGAATTGATCTGACACTATCAGCCATGTCACAGAGCTCAATTCCATTCGGAAACGGAATTCCATCAAACGTATTTTGTTGCTTTAGAAAACGAAAAACGAAAAAAAAAAAATTCGGAATGAAATCACTTTTAATTTCATGGACGGAATTAACATTTTCTGCATGTTAAAGTAAAAAAAAAAACATTTTAAACAATTTTTTTTTTTCAATTAAGAATACTATTTTTCATTTATTTATTCAAAGCTGGATTACAATTATTTAGTTTTTATTTATTTATTATGCAAATTTCTCAAGTCATTACAAAAATAAAATCAACAGAACAAAATGTACGGAATTGGTTTCTTTGGTATTGCCATACCATTTTTGTATTTACTTTATCAAAATCATCATATTGGCAGCACACAAAACAAAAAAATACAAGGCAGAACTAAAATATGCATTCAAAAAAAATTTAAAACGCCTAAACATATGCCACATTATCATTTACTACAAAATTATGTTGCCACACTTCTAAGATTAAGCATTTTTTCGGATTGATGAAAACGATGGGAATCTGAAGCACCAAAATGAAATTTGAACGGAATGGTTAATACGGAATCAAAACCATTCCGAACGGAATCTGGCCGGGTCGATTTGTATGGATGTAAAATAATTAAGAAATCGTATAGTAAAAACGAAATCTACATATAATTCTAAGAAAATCTTGCCAAAACCATGGGTCATGGGATTGATTTAAGACACATGGTCTCTTTTTTTAGAATTTTCTCAAGATTTCGTGTAGATTACGTTTTTGCTATACGATTTGTACAAAAAAAAATAGAACCGGCCTAATGTACATTAGACACCTGCAAAAGACCATTTAAAAGAACTTTACTTTCAAGACATGAAGGATTTTTCAAATACTTTACTACAGCGAAATCTTCTAATACAAATGAAAATGAAATTGTTTTAATTTCATTGCAGGCGAGTTTTGGTAAGATTTATTTTTAAAACTATTCAAAAATCAAGAAACTAATTTTCCTGAATTAAAAAAAAATTTGATGTCCAATTTTCCTACAAAAAAGAATATCCATAAAAATCGCCAACAAATTTATTTATTGCTAGAAAAATCTCTATGTTGCCAAATTAAAAATTTAGAAGGGAAACAAGTTAAAAAATTGCCAAGTTTGGCTAGAAATCACCGTATTTGACAGCACTGTTGGAAACGTCAGATGTTCTCATTTGCTCCCTTTCACTCTCTCTCTCTCTCTCTCTCTCTTTCACTCAAAAAAAACCTTGTTTATAGGAAATATAACGTTACATTTTTTTTATTTTTATTTTCTATTTTTATTTTATTATTTGGCATTTTTAGTGTTGTCATTTTATGGTGTCATTTTCAAAATGCGTGCAACGCCGTTCACATTACATTTTTTTAATATGGAGAGCAATGCTACACAAAGAAAAATATTGGAAATGATAAACGTTACCACTAGTGCACACTATTGCGATATCATTTAATGCCATAATTTGTACTCAGCATAAGCCTTGTAATGAATCTTGAGTCAATTCTTAAAACCTGCAGAGACAGTCATTCTGACTCCAGACCGACGAATAGCGCGTATGAGGGAACAATTCGTAGACCAATTCATAGATTTTTGACATGGAAACTGTACAAGTGTGAGACCAAGGTCCTGGTGGTAAACAACGTTTTTCTTGGCTAAACGCGGTCGAAATTTGCAAAAACGCTAAAACTAAAAAATTTTAAAATTAAAAAAAGGCCAAAAAAATCTCCAAAAGAAAAAAGTGGCCAAAAAAATTCCCAAAAAACAGAGAAGAATCGCGAAAATGAAAAAGCGCTTAAATGGAAAATATCACCACAAATAAAATAAATCGCTAAAATTGAAAAATCATCAAAAGAAAAAGGTCACAAAAAAAATTTCGAAATCGTCAAAATGAAAAAGGGCTTAAATGGAAAATATCACCTTAAATAAAATAAATCGCAAAAAATTTAATAATCATCAAAAGAAATAAGGTCGCCAAAATATTTCAAAAAAAATCGCCAAAAACTGAAAAAGTCGCCAAAATTACAAAAAAGCGCTTAAATGGAAAATATCACTATAAATAAAATAAATTGAAAAATCACCAAAAAAAAAGGTCACTAAAATTTTTTTTAAAATAGCCAAAAACCAAAAAAAAAAATCGCCAAAATGAAAAAGCGCATAAAAAATATTACCGTGAATAAAATAAATCGCTAAACGCACAAAAAAAAAGGTCACTAAAATTGTTTTTTAAATAACCAAAAACAAAAAAACGTCAAAATTAAAAAAAATCTTAAATGGAAAATATCACCAAAAATAAAATAAATATCTGAAATGGAAAGAATCACCAAAAGAAAAAATGGCCAAAAATAAAAAAAAATAGCAAAAACTCGAAAGAAAATCGCCAAAATGGAAAAAGCGCTTAAATGGAAAATACCACCAAAAATAAAGCGCTAAAATGGAAAAACATCACCAAAAAAAAAAGGTCGCCAAAAAATTTAACGCCAAAATGTAAAAATCACTTAAATGGAAAATATCACCAAAAATAAAATAAATCGCTAAAATGAAAAAAAAAATCACCAAAAGAAGAAAGGTCGTCAAAAAAATAAAAAAATATGTATATATAAAATAAATCGCTAAAAAAAATCACCAAAAGAAAAAAGTGACCAAAAAATTAAAAAAAAAAAATCGGGAAAAACTGAAAAAAATCGCCAAAATGAAAAAAGCTATCAAATGGAAAATACCACCAAAAATAAAATAAAACGCTAAAATGGAGAAAAATCACCAAAAGAAAAAAGGTCGCCAAAATGTAAAAAGCGCTTAAATGAAAAATATCGCTAAAAATTCAAAAATCGCCATAAGAAAAAATTTTTTTAAATTTCCAAAAACCGCACAATCGCCAAAACGAAAAAATGCCAAAATTACAAAAATCACCAAAGAAAAACCAATCGAAAAAATCGTCGAAAACCGAAAATTGCTAACATAAAAAAAAAATTGTCAAAAGTCGTTCAAACGAAAAAAATTTTTAAACGAAAAAAGATTTTTTTTTTGTCTTTTTTTAACTGTTTTTTAACTTTATTGCCAGACAGACCCACGGACTATTAAAAGTACGCCAGTTGTTGTAAAATAAGTTTTACCTAGGCAATACATATCTACATTTATGGCTGAGTTGAACTATTTATACGGAACCATTACAAGTTTAAATTCGACATATTTAAAGTGTTTTAATGCGCAAAATAGACAGCAGTTAATTTCAACAGTCATTATGTGTGGACTAGACTTGAACATTTTTTTCTTAGTGTATTAAATTCAGTATCCACTATTTTGTAGCTTCTTTTATTTTTACCAATATTTTTTTTTTTATTATTATTACATTAATAAAAGTCTGATTATCATTGTCATCAGTACTGTCATCAGCAGCAACGTTAGTATGACCAATGCCGCCCTCCCTGACTATTACTTCGATTGGCAAATATTATGGCACCTTCCACGAACACACACACAACAATGGGTTATTGAGTGTTGCAGCAAGAGCATAATGGCTTATTGCATGCATATGCCACTTGCTATTGCAGTTAAATACAGCTACAACCATATACGAGTCTACTATTCTGTGGCATTTAATTAATTGTTCAATAAAATTAATAAACATTTAAGCAGAGTGCAATGAAAAAGACAAGCTGTAAGTAAAACTAACATAAAATTTTTAAGAGAAAACCTCTCAATAAAAATTACAAAAAAAAAAAAGTTAAACAAAAGATGACGTTGGCGATGATGTTGATGCCTGCCAACCAACCGTAACCAAAAAAGAGCCATAAATGTTAAAAGATAAAATAATATAAAATGAGAAATACAACATGCACTTGATGCGTTGCATACAACATTTTACAAACAACTCAGGCCACACACACACACACACACACACACACACATTTGGGCGATGAAATGCAATTGTGCAACATTTATGGGCTGTAAAATGTAACGACATTCTCATGGTTTATTTTTATTTTTTCTAAAGTGAGGTATCCTTTTTTTCTTTTGTCTCTGTTGCTGTTGGTTTTTACATCCAGAGACCGACCGTAACATAAAATTCAAATTATATTTTTCATTAACTTACCAACCAATGAATATAAATGCTTAACAATTTGCGCCAACAGCACAAGCAATATGCTTGGAAAGAAATCATTTTTTTTTTTGTCAAGTCTAGGCTTAATACACCTTCTTTACAATGTTTTTAGTTGGTGCACATTTTAATAGGATGCCTCGTTTGCATTGCAACAAAACCAGCCGTTGCACTCTACATTCATTATTATTTGCAATTTGCAATTGCATTTTTAACCCCAAAAACCTCCTCCTCCACCACCACTATTAGTTTCTTTTAGAGCAGAACAAATGGCACAAACGAAAAAAGAAGCAAAAACAAAAATTATAATAATAAAGGGAGACGAAAAAGTGGACAAAAACAAAAGTGTATTTGTTTGCATTGCCACAAATTGTGTACATGGTTGTTGGTTGGGTGGAAAAACATTTCATAAATGACTTCATAAATATCAATTTGAAAATAATAATTGTTGTTAACAGATTTTGCATATTTTTAGGCATTTCCACACTCTCATATGCCGGGACAGAGGCACAAGCCAAAGCTTTTACACTTAAATATTTCGAAAATAGAAAGGAACATTTTTGTAATGGCATCGTTAAAATTTAAATGTTAATGAATCAAAAAAAAAATTGCCAATATGCAATAATAACAATTTGTTTGTTGTCGAAAAAGCAATTTTAGGGTCTGCACAAATTGCCTAAAAATATGCATTACTTTTTAATATACTGAATACCGTAAAAGGCTGCTGTAAAGAAAATTAATTGAAAAACTATAAAAAATTATTTTAAATATTTCACATACTCTTGGTGGGGGACTGTAGATGCGACATTACAAATTATTTATTTAATAAAATTGTTTATAAATCTTTGCATAACGAGCGACCATAAATTAAAAACTAATATTTGAGTTTTGATAAAATTTTCGGTGATATAAAATAAATATGCAGCCATACTTTAAACCGAACGAAATGCAGAAGGCGCTTTTTTTTGTCTAAAATGAAAACCTGTCGAAAATTTATTTTCGGGATTACTTTTTCATTCTAACAGTGGACGAAAAGTAAGCATATTTGATTGATTTTTTTGTTTAATGTCGGAGACTACTTCTTGGATTAATATCAGCAGGCCTAATTATCAGACAGGTCTTTTTTCTTTTAATTTCGCTACGATGTCCGTCCGTCCGTCTGTCTGTGTGTCTGTCTTTATGGATGTCTGCTGTCTGAAGTTTTCACAAACGTAAAACGTTCACGTTCACGTTCACGTTCGAACTTAATTTTTTGACCGAAATCGATTATTTGCGATCGTAAATAATTCATTTTCCAAAAAAAAAAAAAAAAAAAAAAAAAAAAAAAAAAAAAAAAAACCCTAGTACAAAAAATGTGTCGCTTAAGCGTTTTTAACTTTTAACGATAATGGCTCAATATGACAGTTATAAATTGAATGGTATTCTAAAGCGAGCAACGAAGATTTTGAAATCCTAATGCAATATGCAGAATACGCCAAATAACACTGTTTTAAAAAAAAATTAAAGGGTATTCTATCAGTTAATGCAACTTTAAGAACTGGCTGTCTTGGAAACCGTAAGAGGCAAACTCTTGAAATTTTCTAAAACGCTAATAATATAAAAAAAAATGCCAAAATTAAAAGAAAACCGAAACGCAAAATCGCCAAAATTAAAAAAGGGCTTAAATGAAAATATCACCGAAAATAAAACAAAACGCTGAAATGCAACAAAAAAAAATCACCGACAGTTAAAAGGTCGTCAAAAAATTTTAAAAAATCGACAACACGGAAAAGCGCCAAAACTAAAAAATCGCTAAAACTAAAAATATTTATTGTAAAAAAAACAAAAAAAAAAAAAATATAGCCAAAGATCGATCAAAACGCCTAAAGAAAAAAGAGTACTTAAAACTAAAAAAATTTGTTTGTTCGTTAACGAAAAACGCCAAAAAAAAACACCACAACTAATAAAAATCTAAAAGAAATATGTATTGTAAAACAATGAAAAAAATAGCCAAAAACCAAAAAAAAAAAAACTAAGAATATAGCCAAACTCTGAAAAAATCGCCAAGACAAAAAAAGCCAAAAACCGAAAGTAACACCAAAACTAAAAAAAAACTCTCAAACTAAAAATATGTGTATGTATTGTAAAAAAAAAGTAACAAAAAAACCAAAAACCGAAAAAAATCACCAAAACTAAAAAATCTCTCAAAACCGAAAAAATCGCCAAACCCGAAAAAGCGTCATAGCTAATAAAAGGCAACAAACTGAAAAAAGCGCCGAAGCTAAAAAGATCGCTAAAACTAAAAATATGTTTTGTAAAATAAACAAAAAAAAAAAAAGACAAAAACCGAAAAAACGCCAAATTGAAAAAAACCACCAAAAACCGAAAAAACGCCAGATTGAACAAAAACCACCAAATCCGATAAAGCGTCACAACTAAAAAATCTCTAAAACTAAAAATATTTATTGTAAAAAAAAAGTAACAAAAAAACCAAAAACCGAAAAAAATCACCAAAACGAAAAAAACCGCAAAATTAAAAAATCTCTCAAAACCCGAAAAAAATCCCCAAAGCCGAAAAAGCGTCATAACTAAAAAAAAAGTAGAAAAAACTGAAAAAAGCGCCAAAAATAAATATATCGCTAAAGCTAAAAATATTTATTGTAAAATAAATAAAAATAGACAAAAACCCAATAAACGCCAAATTGAAAAAACACCAAAAACCAAAAAAGCGCCAAAACTAAAAAAATCTCTAAAACTAAAAATATGTATGATAAAAAAAAAAGAACAAAAAAAACGAAAACTAAAAAATTTAACAAACGAAAAAAATTCCCAAGAACCGAAAAAATCGCCAAAACCGAAAAAAGCGCCATAACTAAAATTAGCGCCAAAAACCGAACGAAGCGCCAAAACTAAATAGATCGCTAAGACTAAAAATATTTGTTTTTAAATAAACAAAAAAAAAATAGACAGAAACCGAAAAAACGCCAAAAATGAAAAAGCGACAAAACTAAAAAAATCTCTTAAACTAAAAATATGTGTTGTAAAAAAAAACACGAAAAGCAAACAAATTTAGCATAGCAAAAAAAAAAATACGCAAAACTAGAAACCGAAAAAATCGCCGAAACGAAAAAAACGCCTAACAAAGAAAAAACCGTAAAAAAATTGTCAAAATGGAAAAAAATGGCGAAAATCAAAAAAACGTATAAGCAAAAAAACTCCAATACTAAAAAAAATTGCCAAAAACCAAGAAAATCGGCGAAACGAAAAAAAGCGCTAAGGCTAAAGTTAGTATAGTATTACATATGTAGCATATGGTGTTTTCACACTGACATAGTTTTAATAAAAGGTGGTTTTAACTTTGAAAACAACTGTTAAAACCTGTTTTTATCATACAAACTATTTTTGTTAAAACCAACTTAAAACCATTTTAGAATTGGTTTTAAGTTGTTTTTACGAAATGCAACCTTGTTTTCGCTGTGCTGAATTCAGTGCTGTCAAGTTAAAATGACCGGTAGCAGCTGATACTGTTTATGCCAGTGAATAAGAATAGATGGCGCTTGAAAGATTTTAAACTTATAAATGGATGCAGCAGCAAAAATAATCAAAACATTTTGAAAAAAAGAATTTATTTGGAAGGAAAGCAACGAAAATATTTTCATTGAGCACTGGAAAATCTAAATTGAGTAAATGACTGGCCTATAAAAAAGGTTTATCTTATAATGTATTTGTGCATTTTTATATACATATAATAACTTTATTTTCAAGCACTTCGTCACTTTGTATAAGAAGTTCATAATTAAAAAAATTTTAATAACAAAATATAAAAAAATTTCCATTTAAGAGCGGATTGTGAAATATCTAAGCAGAAAAAAACAACAACAAATATACGTATTTCTGCAGGAGATTTATTTTATTTTTGAGCAAAGTTATTATACAAGACACTCTTTGAGTTAAAACTTGAATTTAAGAAACTTGTTGTGTGAATGCAAAATCATCTGTTTATGGTTTTAACGCTAAAACCAGGTTTTAACTAGAACTATTCGTGTACGAGTCAAAGAGTCACTTTACTGAATTTATTTGTAAATGCGAAATTTAACCTCAAAATTGAGGCCTCCATGTGACCTTGGCGTTAAGTAAGCCAATCATTCAACTAAAGTATTAAATTGTTTAAGCAATTTGAAAAAAAATTCGTATTAATAGAGATCTAAAAATAATTTCAGCGTGGACTGCAAATATACTCGTATTTTTTTGTTAAAAAAATATAAAAACGAAGCCAATCTTTCTTTGAGTTGGCAACATTGTGCTCTGAGAGCGTTAGCGGGGTCCAGCCCGAATCGTTTAATTTCTTAATTGGTAGAAGTGTTCTTCTAGTAGTTTGCTTCTTTCATTTTTTCTATGTTACAATACTTAAATTCAATTTATTAAAAACAAAATTATATAGGGTAAGGCCAGCTGCGAGCATGTGCTGACCGAAGGTTGCAGAAGTATTATAGAGGAGTCCTGTTAAAAGAAGTCGACTGGCTTTGGAAGCGTAGGACTGTGCAATATGGTCAGTGAGCAATAAGCCTATTGGAACAATCTCCCATACAGGACTAGCAAAGATTTCTGCAGAGTCTGGCAACAAAGTAAGAATAAGCTCCTTGCAATGTTTAGCAAGGCACAATTACGAGTAGCACAAACTAATCGAAGAACGTTTTTACAGCAGAGCGAGCTGTCCGCTCTCTATTGCGATGCAAAAGCTAGATGTAATAAGACGTGAATTGGACTGCATTAAAAAATAAAAGGCATGCTCGACATGTGATATTTTCCATCAGTGCCATGCGAGTTACAAAAAAAAAGGAGATGGCCGGTTGTTACGAGTATGTTTCCTAGTCTCCTGAGTGTTGGTCTATTAAATTTTACAATCTCTTTCGACTTTTCTCGTTTCGTATCATCGCATTGGATTCTAATTGCTCTTCCCACAGTAGAACTTTTTTAAACGCCCTCATGTTAATTGCCATGCTCTATGATTTTTTTCTTGAATATTTTCATTTGTGAAGAACAATGCTGCCAACTCAATTACATGAAGACTTAAAAAATCTCTTATTTTGACATTGAAACATTTTAAAGATATCGTAGTGATGGTAGTTTAAACGAAATTGGCCTTCAAAAACAATTTACTAATATTAAATTCTTGCAATTTCAGCTGTAAGAATATTAATTATTGGTGACTTTATATTTATCCTTCACTCAGATCCAAAAAAAAAAAAAAACTCAAAACAAAGCTGTTTGTAGGTGCATATTACATCGTAACACACGGTTTCTTGAATTTCCCATATATCACCTTAACTGTATAAAAAAATCCAAGCGACTTTCACCAGCCCAAAGATATGCTTTATTCTTTTTATAAAATAAAATCTCCTTTTATCTATGCTTCACTTTATGATTTTAATGCCTTAAACAGATTTTAAATTTTAATGTCATTTCCAAAAAGAATCGTAAATTATTGCCAAACAACAAAGCAAGAAATCGTTTAAATTTTGTTATTAATGAATTTTCTAAATGCTGGATTTCTTTTTTCAAGTTTCAGTCAAGTGTTTAAATATTAAAATTGAAATTTGTAATTGTTTTCATTTATGGCTGACGACACAACATTGTCAAGTTCTCTAACGTTTTTCATTCATCTGCCGGTGTGCGTATGAGTGAGTAAAGTTGTGTGTTTGTGATTTGAAATTATTTATCTAAAATGCCTTGTAGGCTAATTTTAATCTAATACTGTAATGCGTACAAACACAGCAGTCAGCCCAAAAGGCCACAAAAATGTTGCTTTATA
Organism: Tachina grossa; assembly: GCA_949987645.1. NCBI lineage: Eukaryota > Metazoa > Arthropoda > Insecta > Diptera > Tachinidae > Tachina > Tachina grossa. The sequence continues at coordinate 38,513,430 of OX465275.1, forward strand.
TTTGATTTTTTTTTCTTGTATTATTCATATATTTAAATATTTATAAAATATTTTCATCTCTCATCTTTGAATGGGACAAAAAGAAAGCAAAAGAACATTAATTTACAAATAAAAAGAAGCAACAAAATAAATATCCTTTCACACACACACACACACACACACACACACACACACACACACTCACGAGTGGGCAAAGCAAACACGTTGACGTTTGTATTTATTATGAGTTGTGTGCAGAAGTTTTGTTTTGTTTTTTTTCTGTTTTATTTTTCATCAGAGAGGGTGTTGCAAATGACACTTGACACAAACGTTTTGGAAGTAAATATAATTCGTCATCAAGGCGTCATATTATGCCAGAGGCAATAAACGACAAAAGGATAATAATATTTTATAACAAACTAAGGGTGTTTTGCATTTAGTTGAGTCGAATATATTGGGCGCTTTGTAAGAGTTGTTAATGTGATAAAATAAAGTGTTTGTGTAATTAAGTTGGGATTTTTTTTTAATAATATCAAGAACAAGATCATTTAGTGAAATCCTATTTAGGTTTATTTTTGTTGCACCAGCATGAAGGGGATGATCCCTTAACCATCAACATGTTTGACAATCTTGAAGCGAGGTGAGGAGTTAAGTGTTGGCTGGGTTTTCTAACCCGAGTCAAGATTTTGTTACGCGGAACCTGCCTAAGGTATAGCTGGCAAGAGTGGCACCAGAGTGCCGAACTTCAATCGGCTTTTCGTTGGCAGCACCGGCCTATGGATAAGCAAGTTATCTCTTTCATTTCTAAGATCTCTTCTTTTCCTCCAGTTCTAAGGTTAAGTTGGTTGACAGCTGTGCCGAGGACCAGGATGGCTAATCAGCCCTTAAAGAGGCCAGATACGAACAGGTAACCTCCGGTGCCACGCCGCGGGCCAGTTGTAAGATCTTTATTTATGGGGAAGACTTCTGTTCATAGGAGGATTTTGCCTCTAGCGCCTCCAATCAGACGACGGTAGTACAACTTTCAGATAGCTATGGTAAAAGCCATAGTACCCCGCTAACTTCATAATAATAACAACTCAAGAAACTCGCCCAAGTGGAGGCAGTCAAGTCTGACAGCCAGTCTTCCCATCGAGCGAAAGAAGACGAGTCGTGAAGGCGAGATACTCCAAGATGATAGAATCCAGCATATGGAGTAATTCATGAAAAGGATGTGGAAGACCGACTGAAGTATCAAGCGATAGTAGACGAATACTTTAAGCTCAAAGACAACGATCCGCGCCACCTCAGAAACCGCAGCTGCAGCACCCGTAAATATTAACCAAGCAAGGCTCCAAAAGAAAGAATGTTAACCAGAAGCTAGCCGTGCAAAATGCCAATACATCGGGATCTACCCGGAGACCATTCAGCAAGGTCCTTAAGAATCTCTTGGTTGCTTTGGCGAATACTACAGATACAGATCAATCAAGTACCTGGAGTGGTTCTCGAAAGAATTCCTAGGCAATTATATTGCTAAGATTAGCAAAGCTTGGACTTTGTTAAATCTTTATCACATCCCTCATAGGAAATCCGCGGGGCAAGAATATGATTACGGATATTAGGTAACAATAAAAAAGGGAATGCTGGACTGTTTGAAACCGCATATTTCTAGCATTCCTATTGATGATTGGATCGTTATCCGAGTTGAGGAACATGGCGGAAACCATACCTGCCCTATCCTCTCTATCACAGAGACTGGATCAGAATGGCCTGAGGAAGCAAGCTCGAAGCTGTTGTTTGGTAAAGTGATGCTGAGGTGTGAAGGTGTTCCGTCTATATAAAGCACTAGAGATGTGCTTCAGATAATCTGCAGGTCTTTTTAAACGAAGAGCGACGGGCGTTATGTACAAAGGGCAGGGATTAAATCAAAACGAGTTAATGACTCACACTTACTAGGAATCCGAAATTCATGTGAACAGTTTCAGTTTACAATCCCAAGCATGAAAATGGTTCAGCGGTTTATCCAGACCTCTCGGTATAGGAAATACACGATGATAATTTCATTATAGCGCGCGTTCAGCCCAGGACATCTAAGGGCATCACAGACCTGTTATTGCTCAATCTCATTAGTAAACTTTTGTCTACAAACAAAATATTATATTCTTTAGATCTTGGTAAGCCTAGATCATTCCTGATCGCTAAGAGTCTAACTAACATTTTCTTTTGCACACAGCCTAGTTCAGGAGATCTCACAGTTACGAGGATCATCCCTTTTGTCTCATGATACATGGCGATTGGCAAACCAGTCCCACCGGATGAAGTGATCAGCTTCATATGTTGGTAAGCGTAGATTATGCCTTTTTTAACACCGTTTAGTTCAGCAGATCTGGCAATTAGGAGGATCAAGCTGATGGGAGGGATCGGCATCCTTTTCGTCTTACGTTACATGGCACATGGCAAACCAGACTCGCCTGGTGAAGTAAGCGCCTTCATGGCAGCCATTGAGAGTAATGAGAATAACCTTCTCTCTGGTCTGTGATATGTCTTAGATTCTATAAACCCTTACAAACTGACTATATGTAACCCTGACACTTAACCGACCTTCATATTTCCGTTTTCGAACAGATTTAGTTGGTGGGAAGAGGTTCTACACGTTATCATTGTTGATGAAAACTTTGAACTAATGATAGCCAAAAGCTGGATATCGAATAAGAGATCTTTCTCAGCTCACAACTTGATAGTCTCTGAAGTCAAGGTACAACAATAACCAATGCGATGTTTGAGAAACCCGAAAAGAACTGACTGAGATCAATTCAAGGGTATTCTGCAATATAAACTAAAAAAAGTGCCAGGAATCGGAAACTGAACTGAAAAGTTAGAGAAGGCACTTGAAAGCTTCAACAAGAATATCGAGCCATAACCGCAAAAAAAATCTTAAACGACACATTGTTTGGACCTCGGTTTTTGCGATCGCAAATAGTCGATTTTGTTAAAAAAAAAACTCAGGTCGAAAATTATGTCGTTTAAGCTTTTTTGGTGGTTATGCCACGATATTTCTAAGGCTTTTTAGGATTTTCGGCCGTTCATTATCAGGAACCTATTTACGGCATTCGATAGCGTACAAACTTTCATACAATTTAAATTGTGTTTGCATGGAAATTTCGATGGACATCGAATGACGTTCGATGCCATTAATTTTAAATATTAAAAGCACGTTTTCTAAAGCCACGACTGATTCTAGTATAGAAATAGAGAGAGAGAGAGCGCTTTGAAAGTTTAGGTCTCAGTCTTGTTAAAACGGGTCGAAGGCACTTTTTCTCGTCCCCCTCAAAAACATTACTATGGTAAATTGGCATATGAAACCAAGTTAAATGTGTTTAGCACTCCGTTTGGGACTTTTTATAATAAAGATTTTTTTGCAACATCTTTTATGTTGAACCAAATATAATTTTTCTTTTGGTAGCTTTTCACGTGCAAAAACTTAATGTGTATGCATGTATATACGTACGAATGTTTTTATGTGTATATTTGTATATATCAAATTTCCATTTAGTTTTATATAATTTAAAAAATAATAAATTGTTTAAAAGTGCATAAAATCGTTCTCTCAACAGCAAATAATAACTTTTTATTTACAAAAAAAAAATTATTTTTTTTTTTGTAAACTTAATTTAATTTCTCGTTTTTTTTACATTTCACTAACTTTTTCCTTTCATTGTTGTTCCACTTACACACGGCATAGAGGAGTTGTTGCTTTGAGCAGACAACAACAAAAAAAAAAACGCATGACTAAATTGAAAAGTTCAAATTGAATTTGAATTCAATTTACATGAATACTTTTGCTGTATGCGTCTCTATATGTAAGTGCTATTTTTATGAGTAGATTTCTACGACAAAAAATCAGTTTTGTGAAAAAAAGACACAAGCTAAAATATGTTTGTATATGCGTTTAGAAATTAGTGTTTTTTAGATGTTTTTTAATCCCTCAACATTTGCTGTTCATATGAGATATAAAACAATTGTGCAACAAGACTGTATTAACTAAACATTTTATTATTTTTTTTTATATTCAGTCAAATCCCGATAATACGTAATCGCAACGGACCGGCCATTTCTTACGAATTATAGGGGTTTTCGATTTAGCGGGGTTTCGATTTAACGGGGATAAAATAAAATAAATACCAATTAACGGGGTTTTTCAATTTATTTACTAAAACGATAAAAAAAGCATAAAAAATTTTTTTAAAATAAAATACAAAATAAAAATTTGTTGTTTTTGTAACACCGACAGAGTTTTATGCGTACACACACACAAGCAGAAGCAAAAACCCACGCAAAAAATAGCGATAAACAAAAAATCATTCTTTCCATGTTTTTTTTCCACAATTACGATTTATAAGAGGTAAAAAAGATTTTATTTGAAAAAAAATATTACGAATTAGCGAGGGGACCCAAATGATTGGAAATTTTACGAATTAACGAGATTTTTTCAAGGGACCGACAGTTTATTACGAATTATCGGGAATTACGATTTATCGGGGTACGTATTATCGGGATTTGACTGTAAACAAACATTCATGTCTACACTCACAAAAAAAAGCAATGTGAGTCCGATCACAGAGGAGATGTGTAAACATCTAGTAATGAAATTTTTTTTAAGTTGGAAGTACTTATGCTTTTAGTATCTTTTTTTAAATTAATTAATTAAAAGTATCAAAACTTTCAATATTGTAAATACATAGGAATTTGTTGGTTTTTGTTTGTTTTATTAAACTTATTTGGTTAGTAAATGGGCACACTGCAGTATATGTATGTGTACTGCATTCAAAATTGCAGTAAGCAGTAAATTTACTGATTACTAAAAAAATTCAGTAAATTTTTACTGCTAATGGAATTTAATTTGCATTACCACTAAAATCGTAGGGCTGTAATCATAATAAAATTGTAGCAAGTGGCAAAGTTTTTTCATTCAAATTTTGAAACTTTTGTATGAAAAACATTTAGCCACTTGGTAGAATTTCATTATGAATACGGGCATTACTGATTACTGAAAATTCAATGCACCTCATCATATAACAAATCATTTAGGCAATTTATAAAAATTGTAGAAACAAAATTTTAGTAATCAGTAAAAATTTACTTGTTAAAAATTTTTTATTATTTTTACTGAAACTTTAGTGGTACTGCAGTGCTCATCTATGGTAAATGCCTTTACTTTTACTTTTTAATTTTTAATTCCTGTTGTTCATCGTTTAGTTGTTGCTGTTCTTGTTGTTGTGTACGCATTGCAATTAAAATAAATTCAGTAAAGTGCGACTTTGACTCGCGCACATTTGGTTTTGATAATTTTTTTTTTGATTTAGCTTTCTTCCTTTTTTAAGTTTTTTCAGTTTAAACGATTTTTTTTCAGTTTTATCGCTTTTTTCTCGTTTTGGCGTTTTTTTTCTCTTTTTGGGTTTTTTTAGTTTTCGCAATTTTTTTTTTGTTTCATTTTGGCGATTTTTTTCATTTTGGAGATTTTTTTCTGTTTTTTTGGGTTTTTTTCATTTTGGCGATTTTTTCTGTTTTTGGGGTTTTTTTATTTGGGTGATTTTTTCATTTTGGCGATTTTTCCGGTTTTTCGCGATTTATTTTAGTCCTAGAGATTTTTTATTTGGTGTTTTTTTTCGATTTGGCGATTTTTTTTGTTTTTTGCGATTTTTTTATATTTGGCGATTTTATATTTTTTTAATTTTTTAGTTTTACCGTTTATGAAAATTTCAAGAGTTTTGCTTTTACGGTCTCCAAGATACAGCAAGTTGTCAAAATTACAAAGTAATAATTGCATTAACTAATGGAACACCCTTTAATTTAAACTTTTTTTAATTTAGTGTTAATTGTTGTAGTCTGTATAAAAATACAGTAACTTTACAAATTTCAAGTGTATATATGTACATACAATTGTATGTATATTACATGAGATTTTTAAATTTTTCGTTGCTCGTTTTGGAACACCCTTTAGTTTTTAACTCTCATGTATTTGTTGTTGTAGTGGCCAAATGTCTACATATTGTGTCCAAATTTCAAGTCCGTAGCTCTTACGGTTCATTTTCACCTTTGGTGTACGGAAATATACAGAAAAATAACCGGCGGCGGCGCACCGTCGGCTTCGAACCGGTCGACTTGTTTCTCTGCTTGGTATTGCTTCTTTCAAACACTAATACACTCATACATAGCTCACACCGATTTGACAATGCAAAGCAAAAGCAAAAAGCAAAGAAATCTCAGCAAAGAATCAAAGCCAAAAAAAAGTTTACCCCCTAGCGTATAGATGTTTACACATCAAAAATTACTAAAACTTTGGAAAATTTTCTAAATTTGAGTAAAAAAAGTTGTCGTATGGCGTCAAAGCTGCTTTTTTACTTGAAACCAGTAAAATACTTCTAAATTTCTAGTTCATTACTGAACTGGTTTATAGTAACTATATGTTTATGTTTAAGTAAAATTTTTCTAAAATTAAGTAAAATTTGCCCATAAAATGCGGAGCTTTGCAAACAAAATTTTTCATCTTTGATCTCAAATTTAATAAAATTTTCAAAGTTTTTTATGTCATTAATTCTGGTACTCATATTTATTTTTAATTAAATTCTATACCACATGGTATGTTTTTTATAATATCTTCATATTATATTCTTAATTAATTCACCATATATACATATTAATTCCTTGAGAGGAGACAAGTATTGAACCAGCAACCTTGTGACTGATAGGCAAGCACTCTAACCAATTGCCTAACAGGGCAGTCTGAATAAGCATTGAAATTTTTGAGTTTTAAAATTTTATTTTATTTAAAAAAAATGTATTTCAAGTTCAAATATTCCTCGGAAAGATGAAAAATTTACTTAGATTTTTTGCTTAATGCAAACAAAAGATATATTTTATAATTTAAAGAAAAAATACTCAAAACTGGTAAATACTTTTCTAAAATTTAGAATACCTTTTTATATCTTTCAAGTTAGTCAAATTTGATGAACTAATCAGGAGTAAGTCATTTCCTAAAATTTATTTTTTGATTTAAAACGAGATTGACTAGTTTTTAGGATACAATTTCCCTAAACTTTTAAACCATTTTCCAACACTTTTTTCCTTTTGTTGCTTATCACTACTTATGTATTATTAATAACTATCACTAAGCTTATGTCCGACATTGGTCGGGCCTAATAATTTTTTTATAGATTTAAGATTTGAATACTTATTGTTAGTTCATATTTGAAGATACAATAAATAAAAAAAAAACATGCATTAAAAAAAATTTCCAATTTTTGGTAAATATTTCCTTTAAGCCAGTAAACTTGTCCTTGAATGTGAGAATTTTTGTGTTTATTTTTATGAACTACTTTTAAGGATATGAACTTTTTATTTTTTACTCATATTAAGTAATTTTTACTAGATTTTGGAAATATTTACTTAAACTTATAAAGAATTACTTAAACTTACACCTAATTCACACGAAGACTTTTATGGAGTCTATTTTTCGACGTCACTTTTTGTTTGTTAGCGAACGGGGTAGAGAAGAAAGAGGGGTAGAAAAAATGACTCGATTTCTGTTTTCCATGGTTTTTTTTCATATTTATCTATACATTGCTCTTGTTGTTATTGTTGTTACGTTTCAATGTTACTCTTTTATCTTATTGTTATTTTTTATTGTTACTCTTCTAGCTTATTGGCTATATGAATGCAGAGAAGTAAAATTAGACGTCCTAAAAAAACATCGTATGAATGCAAGGAATTTTTGGTAGCAACTTCAAAAGAGAATTAAGAAAAATAGACGTCATAAATTTCACCGTGTGAATTAGGTGTTAGAAAATTTTTTTCCTTAATAATAGTATATGTCTTTTTTTAAGTGTATTAACCATGAAAATCTCGCATAGATTTAACCACTATTTTTTCCATTAAAAGCGTATTGTATAGTTTGAGCTATAACTATATCGCACTTGAACTTCTGAAGGGGCCCAACTAAAAGTTTACTTTTTGTAAGAAAACGGTATGCAGTGGCCCATGTCTACCCGCTGTAAGAATCTTACATTATTTTCTCCATCCTTTGAAAGCAAAAAATTCAGTTTTTCGCTTATATATAAGAATATATTAAATAAAATCAGTAAAGTACGACTTTGACTCGTAAGGACACTACATATCATTACCTTAATAAAGAAAGGCCCTAACTTATTTTTTTTAAATCGAGATTTTTGCATTTTTCGATACATTAGATGCTCTTCTATCGAAATATACAAAAAAAAAATCGGTTTCAAAAAAAAATAATGAGTCAGGGCCTTAATATATTAAGGTAACTATATGAAATACCATATGAACTGCATCCTATAAAATCTAATATCTTACTTGATGAAGATATTTTATTTTAAATTAAGTATCCGGTAAACTTTTTTCGGTTTTTGGCGGTTGCTTTAGTTTTGACGCTTTTCTTACTTTTGGAGCTTTTTCGGTTTTTTTTTTTGTTTTGACGTTTTTTTACGATTTTTTTGGTTTTCGCAATTTTTTCAGTTTCATCACTCTTTACAAGTTTTGGCACTTTTTTCAGTTTTTTTTTCATTTTTTTTTTTCGTTTTGGCGATTTTTTATTTTAAGATTTTTTAGTGTTTTTGAAAATGTCAAGATTTTTCTTCTTACGGTTTCCAAGATACAGCAAGTTGTCGAAATTACATTAACTAATAGAACACCCTTTAATTTTAATTTATTTTTTCTAATTTCAGTGTTTATTGTTGTAGTCCGCATAAAAATACACTAACTTTAAAAATTTCAAGTGTCTATATCTAATTCTCTGTACATTACATTTAGATTTCAAAATTTTTCGTTGCACGCTTTTTAAACGCCATTAATTTTTTACTCTCATATATTTGCTATCGTAGCGGCCAACGTTTTACATATTCTGTGAAAATTTGAGGTTCACAGCTATTACAATTCTCAAGAAAAGATCCGGTGACAAGCATACGGAAATCGCAGCGAAAACAATAGGGTTCCTTTTCACCTTTAATGTATGGAACCCTACAAAAAAAAAAAAAGAAGTAGTTTTTGCCCCGACTGAAAATTTGTAAACTTTAAGTTGATCCCTCTCTAGAGGAAAACGCGGGATACATTCATTCATCTTGAAATATTTGTGTTATTAAAATTTATTTATTTTTTATTTTACTAAAAAATTTTAAATTTTTGAATTAATACAGTATTACTGCATGCGTGCGCTATGTAGTACCAATATGAATATGTATATATATATATATATATATATATATATATGTAGACACACAAAATAATACTAAAGTACTTTCGAGTAAATTTAATTTGTAATATATTTTTTCATATTAATATGATAGCAAAAAAAAGAAGAGCTTTTAAAACCATTATGAATTATAAAATTCAATGAAGCAAAGTTTAATCATGATTTTAGGAGCACAAACAATTCTAAATATAAAGCATACTTTTAGGATGACAAAAGAGAAATTATTTTCGCATATTATAAAGAAAAAAAATCATTTTTTTTTTTTTAGTTAAAATGTCTTCAAACCAATAAGGGTTATAAACTGCAAAAAAAAACAGAGTTTTTAGCATGCCAGTGTTGCCGCGGTTAAAAAATAAATTAACCAAAATCTTTTTTTTAAAACAAGCAACCACATGAGGAAAAATTAAAGTGTCTCTCAGTAAGCGTTTGTTGTCTTTAAAATTAAATAAATGAAAGCATGTATGGAATATCATTTTAATCAGGTATACTGATGCAAAAATCGTGTACGTACTCGTAGTTTGTGCAAATCAAAATCCTTCCTCATACACTGAAAAACAGTTTTACATAAATTCAACGAACTCGCATTCATTGATTTAAATTCATTGAAATTCAACATATTATACGTTGTTTCAAAAAAATATTCCTTGAAATTCAGCGTAAAATTTTATGTACATATGAACTGAACGTTGAAACCATTCGTGGATATTATTCGTTGAATTTAACAACGAACTAGTTTATTGATTTAACGTATAATACGTTGAATTTAAGGAACACGTTCTTTCTTATATCAATAAAAGAAAAAAGTTTATTAAATTTCAAGAAAGTATACCTTGATTCAAGGAACCTGTTCATTGATTTTAAGTAATGTACGTTGAATTTGACTTCAAAAACAAGAAGAAGATGTTATATTCAATGAACGAGTACCTTGATGATTCAATGAACCACCATTTGAATTTTTGTTTTACTTGGTTCAATTCAACGTACTAGTTCCTTGTTTTATAACGGGGGAAAAACATAATGAGAAGAAAAAATAAACAAAGAGCAATCAGTTGTTGTTCTTCGTTTAACAAATAAGTTTTGTGCGGAATTAAAGAAGAAAGTTTAAAATAAAAAAGTGACAAAAAGTAAGTTAATAATAAGATGTGATTATAGTTAATTTTAATTGCAAAAAGAAATGTAGTTGTATAATATCCCATATATCAGGAACTTGCTGAACTACTCCAAAGCTGGAAAATAATTTCCAGATGCATCTACTCCTGAAATTGTTGGTTCAAACTGTCAAGTTTTATGCAAGTAATTATTTAGATAGTATAATTTTATACATATACTAGACATATTTATGTATGTTAATTTTAAAGATTCGGAACCAACACAGAGGTTTGCATTAGAAGCCTCAGATATGACAATTCGAGTGCAGAGGAATTAATGAAGTAAACCAAGCACTTTAGCCGAAGTTTTTAAAAGATGGCCCGAGTATAAGAAACCGAGTAGATATCGATATGTGAGTATACAAATCTTTACTTTCTTTATTGCAAAATAAATATTTATAACTATATTTCAGATTGAAAAATACTTTGGCGTTGATTTGGGAAACGTGAAGGAGTTTTCTTTAACTAGCCGGAACGATTTGCGAAGAGAACAACATCAAAGATAAAGCTTTGATAGAAATATTGAATAATTTGGATAAGTCGGAGAGCATCTAAAAATTTAAGTTTGTTTTATTTTAAACTAACAACTGCATTTGTAAATTTATACATGAATTATAAATTAACAGTCTAATTTCTGAAAATTATTAAGGCTTTATAAAGGGTTTATAAAACAGAATTCCATATTAACCCTTTATAAAGCTTTAATAATTTTTATAAATAAGGCAGTAATAATTTAGTAGACTATGATACTATCATAACCAAATTTTTATATGTAAATACATACTAACATTTATATACATACATATGTAAATTATTTCTTATTATATGAATTTTTAAATAAAATACTTAATTTAATATGAACATGTCTATTATTATATTTATTAAAGTGAAATTTTGAATGTATAGGTGCATTGGGTCAAGGAATAAATTCATAAAAATCAATGAATGTGTTCATTGGGTCAAGGAATAGGTTCTTTAAATTCAAGGAACTATATAATTAAATTCAAAGTATGTCTACGTTGATTCAAGGAATATATTCATAGAATCAATGATTGCGTTCATTGGGTCAAGGAATAGGTTCCTTAAATTCAAGGAACTATTTCATTAAATTCAAAGTATAAATATATAGGTTTAATGAATTTACGTAAGGATTCAACGTAGGGATTCTTAACTTCAACGAACTGGTACGTTGAATTCAACAAACCAATGATTGGCATACGTTGAATTCAATAAACATGTTCCTTAGGTGAAAAATAAGGAATAAATTCGTTGAATCAACGAATTTTTTCCTTGAATTTATGTACCTTTTTGGTTCAGTGTACAGTTCCCTCGTTATCCAAAAATTATAATCGGTACATTCCTTGTCTATAATATATAATACATAATCGGTACATTCCTTGTCTATATGTTTATAATTAATACAAATTTAAGATAACATTCCCGTTCCGACTGCGAAACATTAGCATTTGATACGGTTTCCAGCCAGCCATTTTTTCATTCTAGTAGAGTCAAAGAAATCCTACGGGGCATCTGCATTACCTGACAATACTCTTAGTACCGACTCGGACTCGCGATATTTAGGAATAAATTACTTATTAGGTTCAGCAGTGGTATCCATTCTTTACAACTACCACATCCCCCACCTGAACTTTCCTGAGTGCAACGTTTGGTCTATCAAAATAACCTACAGAGGCTGATTTTTTTACCCGCTCTAGGTCGGCCTTTTCTCCGCAAACCTCCCCTTAGTACACTTTATCGAATCATCCAAGATCTCAAGCCTTTGCTCCACTCCGAATAACATAATACTTGATGTCTATTTGATCGTACACTGTACGATATTATGGAGTGCGAGTTCCACCAGTGACAACTTCCCGGACCCAACCGCGTGCTCGATTAGTTCCGTCAGCTTGGTTCTCAAATCACGGTTCACACACTCACCCTGATCGACTGACACTTTAATATGAGAAATATGGCACTTCGATAAAAAAAATTCATAATTCAAGGGAGGTAAGACATATCCCACGATTACTAAGAATACACCAAGGCCTGCTGTAATACCCAAAATATTTTACCAAGGAGCAACGCAACTCCTTGATACCCGTCGAGTTTGCTGCATATAATTTAAAAAATTTATAGTACGCTCAATGATTAAGTGAAAATAAATGACAAATGTTTACGCTTCAAAATTCGAGATATAAATTATCAAAGACAAAAACCAAGTCTGAAAGATACGTCATTGCCGAACATCAATCGGCTTTTTATACAAATGAATACACATACGCTTATACATTACTCTCGGTTTTCTCTCTGTGGGCAGCTCTGCTGTAAATCCTGCTTTATTAAGTTACACAACCAAAATTGTATTACCTGGCTGTAGTAATCTCCCAGCCAAAAGGGCTGGCTAAACATATTAATGTACATATGTATGTTTGTATGTATGAACAATATGTTAGCGAAAATTGTGAAAGTTATCTCTAACTTGTATCTTTCATTTCACTGTTCATGTTTTTACAGTCACTTCCCGCCAACTAACCATAACCAGGGACACCGCAAATATGCAATTGCATGTTTTTTCTTTTGTAATGTATTAACGCGGAGATAAAGAATTCACCCTTTTCAGAACTTCTTACTAATTTTGACACTATGCGTATTTTTGCATATGGGCATTTCTTCGAGAAATTCCACTTTTTTGTCGCGTGCGACAGCAAGCCATTAACACTATATTTCTGAGCAACGTGACTCGAATTTTCTTAAAATTTTACATAATGCAGAGCTACTGACGGCCTACACACATATATAAAGAAGTCAAAAAAAAAAGTTTCGTTTTCTTTGAAAAAAAAACAAGCATATTTGCTTGATGTTGCACGCTGCAAAAAGTTGACATTCCTGTGGAAATGCATGTATGTATTTTATTATTTAAAGTATGTTTATGCATATTTCAGTCTTACAGGGATATTTATTTATTTATTTATTACATATTCTACAAAGTAAATCTAGTAGAATATGGTTGCACAAGTATGGACGGAGTAACTAGACCATATGCCCAAGATGTTATTAACAGAATTTTAAAAAGTTTTTGTACTGACTATACACGACCTATGCCTTCACAGGGATATTTTTTTGAATTTTTAAAGCATATTTGACTACTTCATTTTGACATATCTGATACTTTATAGATTATTTTTATATAATAGTATTATGCTTACAAGCCGTCTTCTGTTGCCAAAATTTTTAGTTATATTTTTCTGAATTTAAGTCTCATTTTCAATATTCTATATGTAAAGTGTATCCATTTGAATTATATATTATAAACTCGACACAAAGTCGACTTGAAGTCGACTTAATCTTGGCTTTAGGGGGACTTAATCTCTGCCTAAGGTCGACTTGTTCTAAGTGGACTTGACATTGACTTAAAAACGACCTAAGCTCGACCTAAAGTTGACTTCATTCAACTCCCCTTAAAATATTTTTCAATTCGACTTGAAGTCGACTTGATCTCGACTTAAAATCGACTTTAAGTCGTCTTAAATTCCACTTGATGTTGACTTAAAGTCGACTTGATCTCCGCTTGACATCGACATAAAGTTGATTTCAAAACCCCTTAAAGTCGATTTCAATTCAACTTAACCTTGACTAAAAATCAACTTCAACTCGTGGCTTTTGAAAGTCGTTTTGATCTTGACTTAAAGTTGACTTCAACTTCTCTTAAATTCGACTTGAAGTCCACCTGATCTTGACTTAAATCCGAATTGATCTTGACATAAAGTCGGCATGATCTCGACTTAAAATTGAATTCAACTTCCCTTAAAGTCGATTTCAATTCGACTTGAAGTCGACTTAATCTCGACACAAAATCAACTTCAAGTCGACTTTATCTGTACTTGAAGTCGACTTCAACTCAACTTAATCTCGACATGAAGTCGACTTAGAGTTGACTTTAACTCCCCTTAAGTTCGACTCCAAATCGACTCAAAGTTGACCTTAAAGTCGACTTCAATTCGAATGACAGTCCACTTCATCTTGGCTTAAAATCGAATTGTTTTTGACTCAAAGTTGAATTCAACTTCTTTTAAATTCGACTTGAAGTCCTCTTGATCTTGACTTAAACTTAAAAGGCCTTATTTAGAAAAAATTAATTTTGGTTTACAAAACGTTGAATAAACAAATTTCCATACAAAATTTGTTTCGTAAACCTTTTGTAAACCAAAATTACTTTTTCTGAATACGGCAGAAATTGATCTTGAATTAAATTTAAATTGATCTTGATTTCAAGTCGGTGTGATCTGGAATTAAAGTTGACTTCAAATCCTTTTAGATTCAACTTGAATTCCACTTGATCTTGACTTAAATTCGAAGGGTCGTATCCAAAAAATAAAAAATAATTTGAACTTCAAGTGTTCTTTTGTCAAAATGTGTATGAAAATTTTGTTTTAACGTACACTTCAAGCTCAAATATTTTTTTTTTGGATATGTCCAGAATTGAACTTGACTTAAAGTCGGCTTGAACTCGACCTAAAGTTTACTTAAAACCCCCTTAAAGTCGACTTGATCTCGACTTAAAGCCGACTTGGTAACGCATTAAAGTCGACTTTATATTGACTTTAAGTACACATATATCAAAGTATACTTCTTCAACTGGGCTTCAAACTTAAAATTAAATTTAGCATATGCTAAACATAGAAAATGCTTGAAGCTTTGAAGTTTCAATTCTAATATCGTGATTTATGTTTGATTAGTTTTTTATTGTTTCCTTTTTTTATTTAATTTTTTCCGTATTTGACTTGCGAATATTATTAAATTGTTGAATTAAAAATGTATTTTCATTTGCAAATAAGCCAATCTATATTATTTTTAAGAGCATATTTTTTTAATTTTTAGTTCATATTTTCAAGCTTTAAGTGCAAATTTAATGCGCATAAATGACATACGGGTATTGTTCTGTATTTCACGTGAAATTAAAAGGTGTGGAATTGCCATAGAATTGTTGTTGGAAATATGTATTTATAACAACAATTCTATGGCAATCCCACCCACATCTTTTAATTTCACGTGGAATACAGAACATACACGATATTTCTGGTTTCCCTGGCCATAATCATAAAACCGACAAAAAAATAATAATAACGAGATGCGATTTTATGACAATAGTTCAAACAAATGTATGAAAAATGAAAAAACTTGGTGACAACACATTTTACATTTCACTACCAGGTACGAGTGCACGAGCTTTATTTCTTTCTTAGTTTCGATGGTGCTAAAATTTTCATGTGAACTTTTCTCTTACATGTAGTTTGTTAATTTCGCTGTATTTCTTGCAGTTGATTTTAAGTAATTTTCATTTATGTTTCTGTTTATTTATATTTGCTTAACAATATGGAACGTGGACATCAATTGCTGGTGATGATGATGAAAGAACTCTTCTTGTGCAAGCAGCCGATATGTTGAATATGTTTTGCCCAAAATGGCTCTCTGTCCATTCTGGCACTTAAAAAAAAAAACAAAAAAGTGTTGATATTTGTAAGTCTCAATATTATGATGATGGCGCACTGTCCTTGTTGCAGCATTGATGTTGCTGCTGTTCATTATGTTGCTGCTGATGTTTTTACATGTTTCATGTTGTTTATTGTCTCCGTATGCTTTTTGGGCGATTGCCATCCGTACAACGTAATCATCGTGATTACCATTAATTTATGTTGTTGTACACAGTTATAAAATGGATGGCTTTTGATGTCCATATTCTAGGATATTGGCAACGTCAACAACATTTAACATAAAACGCGTTTTATAATGAAACTTGATATATATATATATATATTTTTTTTTTATTGGGAGTACGGGTGGACGTATGATGTTCGAACAAGTAAATGATGGTAATAAAAAAATATTAAACATTTAAGACTGTAATTGGCACAAGAGCTATGCTGGGTACGAAGTGGACTGCTGTAGTTGACTTTTTCTTCTCGAAGAGGACAGAAGGGACTTTTGTCTCAACCTGAAATTTACAAAAAGTGGAAAACGATTGAAGATCTATCTGCAACCCCGCCTGGCCTATTGGCCAAGAGACATAATTTTAATTAACACCAGAAAAAAAGAATCGTAATTTGGAAATATACAATAAATCAATAAAGAGTAGCGTTAATTAAAATATGTTGCATACTTGTGGGAGTAGCTCACCTAATAAGATTCTAGCACACCTTAAGGCTGCAGAGTTTTTTTAACATTCTTTCTTCAAATTTATTCAAATTATACAGCAAATTAAAGAGAGAAAAACCAGAGAAACGCACAAAAAACACCTGTGGGGCTTAAACATTGCCAATAACAAGCCACCAGTTCTGGTATAAATCAAAAAGCAAATATTATAATATAAAAACCAAAGAAACAAAGAACATTCCTAAAAACACTCAAAACAATTATTCTTAACGTATCTCAGCGGAAACATTAAAAACCAATTCAAGTTGATGACAAAAAATAAAAGAAACAAGATACTGTGACACAATAGAGACAACCGAGTTTAAAATATATAGACTGACAAAAGCGCTTTTTACCAATGAAAAAAAAAAAACAAGACAAGGACACCCTCAAGTGTTCAGAGAGAGAAAGAGCAGGAAGAGTGAGCAAATAAATAAATGGAATTGTAACTTACACCTGGCCTAAGGTTATAAAAACATAAGACAATTTGAATTTTATGTTTTTTGTTTTTTTGTTCCTGCAGTTTAAACATTAACAAGGAAAACGATAAGCACAGTGTATTTTTTAACGTTGTACGAGCTTAAGTCAGCACCAGCACACTTGAAAGACAATCAACTAAATAAACAATTGCTCAAGCAAATACTACCGAATTGGAGGAAATAAAATATTAAAAAATTAAGGAGCGACCAAAATAAATGTTTATTTGGCGCTATGAACAAATACAAAAAAAAAATATTGTCATCAAAAATAATTTAATTTTTTACTGAACAACTTGTAAGTATTCGTTATAATTGTAATTTTATAAAAAATAATATTTTGTATGGGAGCCCCCTTAAGGAACGCAGGTAAGGTGTTGGTTTGTTCATTAAAAAAATGTAGCGAGGAATACATTAGTGGGGTCGGTCATAAGTTGTATGCCGCTAAGAGCAACACAGGTACAATTGTGAAACTTTTTGTTAATTTTGTGTTGTTTTTCCCTGGTTTTGACCCTGATGCAGACCCATTTGAGTTAATCTAATTTAATATATGTAACGTTATCTCTACTATATGACCTTAAATATGATGGTTGGTTTGTTATTGTCGACTAAAGTCTTGACGCAGAAGAATAATCAGGGGGTTATTAAGTCTCATAGTCGTGCCGACCAAGTTATAGACTCTTATTAAACAACAATAACAAACTCCCGTCTGGTTGGAATTACCACTCTAAAATATCGATGGCAAAACTCGATCACCATGGCTATCTACCGACGACTTTAAAAGACAACAGTGAATTCTTCATAATTTCGAAAGATACAAAGTAACCTCACCAAACAGTCAGATCTAGCCTTAAAGTAAATTTCAACTCGACTTCAAGTCTCAACTTAATCTTGAGTCAAAGTTTATTTGAAGTCGAGCTGATCTCCACTTGACCTTGACTTAAGCTGCACTTCAACTCCCCTTAAAGCTGATTTCAATACGATACTTTAGCTAGACTTGAAGTGTTGACTTAAATCTCATTTGACCTCGACTTAAAGTCGACTTCAACTCGACTTGATCTCAACTTGAAACTAAGCTTTTTATGTTTTTTCATGTTTTTAATGACAAAATGTTTGTTAAGAAAGCAATGAAGGTGATTTTCTTAAGTTTTTAATGTTATTAAATGTTAAAAAAAAGTTGATAAATGCATATTTTATTAGTTTTAAATACATATTTTTATATTTTTACTGCATATTTTATGTACATAAAATGTGATTTTAAATGCATGAAAATCCTTTCCCTAGTCTTGAACAATTGAGCTGATTTGCGTCGAATCAATTTTTCTGACGTGTATGAATTGACACATGCGGATGTTTCAGAGTTTATGGTGAAACATTGGTGCAAAGTTCCAAGTATTGAACATCGTTAGCTTTAACCTATTCTCATATTTTTGGCAACATATGAATTCTGAATCAAAGAAGCTGCTTATTTTTCGAGGCTGGAAAAGAAAGAATCCAGCCAATTATTATACCGACCTCTCAAGTTAAAACGAAGCGAGGTTTGAATTATTATACAGATGAGGTAAAAACTTCCCAATAAATATTTTCGAAATAGTTTTAAATGGTTTTTCCACAAGTGACCCACCCTCAGTGTTGCCATATTTATTTGTTCAAAAATATTCAAGTCGACCAAAAAAAAAAAACTTTTTTTGTGACCAAAAATCTTTTTTGTTATTTTATTGAATGAAAATTAGTTAAAACTTATTTTCTTTCTTGTAAACTATTAAAAATAAAGCCAAATAACACAAAATATTAACAGCCTTGTTCATAAAAAATATTTCAGGTTTATTAAGCGCTTATTTGACATATTTCTATACAACACAGAAAAAAATTGACAAGAATTATTTTCAATAAAACCATGTTATTGAATAAAATTTTTAATTTCAATAATATTTGTCATTAACTTAAATATTGTACTTATCAATTCCGCGCATTTTAAAATATCATTTAATGTCATTTATTTGTGTTGGTGTTTTCCTTGCTTCTTGATTGAGTCAACGTGGTCATGTGCTCATGTTGTTGTTTATTTTGATTGTTCGTGTTGTATACGTGTGAGTTCGGACAAGAAGTCGAAAAACGTCGTGGCTTGTTTTTTTTTTTTACTCAACAAAGTTATTTTTAGATTATATCAAGACAATGGGCACATAAGAAATCATGTTTTGCTTCTATTCATTATTTGCTTATTCAATAATGATTTGCTCTTTAGCTGAGTAGTAAGTACGTTAGTTTATTAGCAAGGTTGGAAACCGAAACAAATAACGGTATCGGTATTGATACCGGTACAATTATTTTAAAAATTTCGGTATCGGTAACGGTAACGGTAACGGTATTTTTTTTATTTCGGTATCGGTATTACCGGTACATACCGTTATCGAGCTTAAAATACCGGTATACCGCTATTACTGTGAAGTTTATTGATTCATACAGTGTATATAGCAAAAAACCTCTTTTTATTAAGTTAAAAGTAAGTAATTTTACATAGTCTTTAGTAAACAGTAACATAAAAAAACTATTGTAAACTTTTATGTTTGTATAAACATACATACATGCATAATTATGTTTAGATCAGAGCTGCCCACAGAGAGAAAACCGAGAGTAATGTATAAGCATATGTGTATTCATTTCTATAAAACGCCGTTTGATTTTCGGCACTCTGACGCTTCTCTGGGCAGCCTGGTTATAAACGTTTATACTATTGCTTTTGAAACGGTGTTTCCCGGAAAATGTACGAGAATTCCAGGGATTTTTTTGATATTATGGCAACTTGATGAGTGTCGTTATTCATTTTATGAATGCGATGGCGCAATAATAAGGTCATGCCACTAGCACAATAGCTAAAACTTTACAACAATTAAGGCCGAGTTTACATCTGGCACGCATGTGCTCTGAGACTAAGAAGCCTTTATTTGCCATAAGCAGAACGCGACGTTCAAAATTTAATTCTACAATTCATAAAAGTAAAAACAGAAATGTGCAAGGAAATAAAAGAAAAATTACAAAATAATTTCAGATTCTCTTAGGTAAAAAGAACGATTCTATTAATGCTTATTCTGTACTAGTGATGGCCGAATATTCGGCAATTTTTAAATATTCATATTCGCATTCGTATTCATCAAACTCAGGCGAATACGAATATTTTTCCAAAAAATTAAATAAATAAATGCATAAATCCTAAACCAAATTTAAATAAATGGATAAAAATATTAGTTTATATGAATTTAATTAAGTTTTTTATAGAAATTTTTGCTCATTTTGAAATGTTATTTACTGACGATCATTAAAATTTTTGGATAGTTTTTATTAACTTTAAAGTGCGCCAAGAGGAGTATGAAGTTCTTTTTCATAACAATTTTTTAATATTTCATATTGCAGGCGTAAATAGAACCCTAATTTAATGTCTATAAATTTCACATTAAATACTCGTATTCTTATTCGCGAATATCGTTTCAAATATTCGTATTCGCGAATATCAAAAATTGGCATTCGTTACATCACTGTTCTCTACTACAGTCCTATTTTCAAAGAAATATTTTGTAATATTTATTTAATAATATATTGTGCAGTCAGGCTTGTGTGTATTGTTTGGCCTTCGAGAGTTTTTCGTCCGTATAATCTTGCGTTTTTTTGTGGAATTTCTTTAACAACCACGTTGCTACTTCCTATGTGAAGGCATACGTCGTGTACAGTCAGTCACAAAACTTTTTTAAAATACTGTTAATAACATCCTGGGTATATGGTCTAGTTACTCCACCCATGTTTGCTCAACACCATATTATGCAAATTTACTTTGTATAATATGTATCAATAAATAAATAAATATTTTTTTTTTGCATTTACATATAATATTGGTATATATGCACCACTATTATTTAAAGAACTCAAATGGTATTATTTTTTTTACTAATGTGCTTATAAAACATTTTATTTATCGATCTCATGAATTATAATTTTTTTTTTTTTTTTTTTTTTTTTTGAAATAATTAAATTAAAAATATTTTGTATTGTATTGCCCTGGGCGGGAATTTCCCGGGAAGCCGAAAAGTCGTTCCCGCTTTCCCGTGAAATGAAAAAGTCCGGGAAAAGAAAAACTCTAGTTTATACATATGTATTTGATTATGGTGTGCTTACACTTTGTTGTCGATAAAAAGTAGTAAGAATAGAGCTGAATAGGATTGTCTAAAGGGGGAAATTTTGTTTCTGTAATTAATTCCAAAAAAATTAATTGTAATTAAGTTTTGTAACTTTTTTTTACGGAAATCGGTATACCGGTACGTACCGGTATAGACATAAACGGTATTGTCGATACCGGTATTTTCTAACCGAAATGAGTTTCGGTATCGGTATTGATACCGGTACCTAATTTTAACGGTATTTGAATCGGTATCGGTATTTTTACGATACCGTTTGCCAACCTTGTTTATTAGTCAAGAGATTGCCGGTTCGACTCATCCCAAACACATTTAGTTTTAATAGCAGCCAAGCAAAAGCAAACAAAAAGGGGTTGAAAAATGTAACATTCATCTACACACACACACACAATAACAATTATCACTGAAAATAAAATTTCAGTCAACAACTTTTTTCTTTGATTTATTAAATTTCTTTGTTTTGAATGAAAAAAATATATTCAATAAACGTGCATACAATTTTATTTATCAATAATACAAAAATCGTCATCACAGAAAATTCGAAAGATTTTTTTTATTGAATCAACGATTTTCGTATTCAAATATCAAAACCATTTTTTTCTGTGAATAAACCTAAAATATTTTTTATGAATTAGACCGTTAATGTATAGAATGTGTGTAAGATCATTATGAAGCAAATCAGAAAATTTGTAAGTAGTTTGGTCAAAAAATCCCTCAATAATATATTAAAAGTACCAAAAGTAAAATTTTTAAAAATCTTATTTTAAGATAAAAAATCTTTCTTGTCGTTTTAACATGTCTAAAAACTTCAAAAATAATATAAATCTTCACATATGGTAACACTTCCCACAATTATTATTTTGTTAAAACAACAACAACTATTCATTGCCCGAATAAAATTACTTGCGAAAGCAATGAATTGTTGTTTTTGCTTTTTTACATTTATTTTCTTAGAATTACAATTCGAGCTGAACTAAAATCAGCTAATGTAGTAATTGCAAATAAAGAAAATAAAAAACATGTTGATTATTGAGTTCTTGTTTCAACTATGATATTAGTTGTACTTCTCATTTGTTTAAATTTAAGTTTAACATAATATCTATGTATTATAGGCCTGCGTAAACAGTCTTGAAATGTAAATACGTCTTGTTTTTTAAATGTATTCTCGTGGTATTTATTATACTAACCCAATAATAAATGCTTTCATTTAATAAGCGAAGCTACTAGATGCGTGCATTGGTGTTCGTGTATATGAGTGTTAACAAGCAATGTCGCGAAGACTTCTTGTTCGTAACAAACAATCAAAAGAAGTAGTGTTAATGGGTGTATGCTTGTTATTTTGCATAATGTACGTTTGACTGTGTGTAAGATGTGGATGGTAACCCTACAAATAATATTAAACTGCGTGTCCAATCTAGATGAAACAGACTAGTTACATCATGGTCCCATATAATGCAGTCATGGATCATGTCGTTTTCATACAATCACTCAATGCTGTACGATAAGTGTTCGTGTTTAAACGATTATGATCGTTCTTCTTATGCACTTACAAATTGTATGGGAGTAGTCTATAACTATTCCATATGTAATGCAAAATTGGACCATGTGGTCCAACCCTAGGACATCGCAATGGTAAATCGACCACTTTATCTTCACATATTTGCAATAGTTTTGTGGTACTCCTACTCCTCTTTGGACTAGTCCTTACATGAATGTATGGACTAGTCGCATTATTTGCACGGAAGCTATTGTGTGTTTAAGGGTGGTATTTTTATGTACGCACTAAAATAAAAGATCAAACTCACAACGTGCGTGCGTATGTACATGCATGACGTTTGTATACGCGCCCATGCGTATGAAGAAGGAAGCATCACGGCACGAAGTACTTTCTTCTTTACTTCTATACCTACAATACTGAAACAAATTTCTTGCAAACAGTATTGTTTAGCGTTTGTTTTAGATGATTTCGCTGTAGTAAAACATTTTGAAAAATTCCTCATGTCTTAAAAGTTCTTGTAAGTGGTCTTGTGCAGGACCTTAATATGTATAGTTGTTTTGTGATAAAGGTTACCTGCTGATGTGCATCCGTTTTTTGTTGGTCTTTATAAGCATATACATATGTATATTTAGTACATATCAATAGTCTCAAGTAGAAAGGCCCTAACACTTATTTTTTACGAAATTTAGTTTTTCAGTGATTCCAATACATTTCACACAAATATATTGCAATAGTTGCGTTTACAAGCAGTTGTACAGAAGAATTTATAACATTTTGAATACGAGTTTCCATTATGTTTTTACCTTATCTACTTTAGACTAATGATAAATACAATTTCATTTAATGAACTTAACAAAATTCGCTGTGGGCAGAAGTTCGCTATAAGCGAAAATTCGCTACGGGCATGTCAATATTAATGCTAGACTTTTGGGACCAACGAAGTTCTTGATGGTAGATAAATTAACTTATTAAATTAATTTTAGTCTACATAATTAAATGATCTAAGCAAATTTTTTATATACGGTTACGAATTCGGAAGGAAAATAGGATTCTCTCAGATCATGCGGGAGTAGCGTTTTTTGCAAAAACGCATCATTAGAATTTTAAATATCTGAAGAGTCAGATGTAGATATCTAACCCATTAATAAAGTTGAAGCTTTGCAAAGAATTATTTGAAGCAGCGTTTGACTTGTCACACACTTAGATTCAAAACCAAAACAAATTTTAAAATTTTGTTCACAGAAATAAATAGGTAAGAATTATTTTCAATAAAAACATGTTATTGAATAAAATTTTAGTTTCAATAATATTTGTCAATAACTTGAATATTGTATTTATCAATTCCGCACATTTAAAATATCATTTTAATGTCATTTATTTGTGTTGGTGTTTTCCTTGCTTGTTGATTGACTAAACCTGGTCATGTGCTGATGTTGTTCTTTATTTTGATTGTTGATGTTGTATTCGTGTGCATTCGGACAAGAAGCCGAAAAACGTCGTGGCTTGTTAGAGTTCCGTACACCAAAGGTGAAAAGGAACCCTATTGTTTTCGCTACGCTGTTCGTCTGTCCGTCTGTCCGTCTGTCCGTCACACGGTATTTTCTCAGGAACCGTAAGAGCTACGGACCTGAAATTTGGACAAAGTATGTAGAACCTTGGCCGCTACAACAACAAATACATGAGAATTAAAAATTAAAGGGTGTTCCAAAACGAGCAATGAAATATGTTAAAATCCCATGTAATATACATACATTTGTATGAACATATGTATATTGAAACTTGAAATTTGTAAAATTAGTGTATTTTTATACAGACTACAACAATTAACACTAAAATTTAAAAAATTTTAATTAAAGGGTGGTCCATCAGTTAATGCAATTTTGACTATGTAATTTTGACAATTTGCTATATCTTGGAAACCGTAAGAGGCAAACACTTGAAATTTTCAAAAACGGTAGAACTAAAAAAACCGAAAATTATAAAATCGCCAAACCAAAAAAAAATCGCCAAAAATTAAAAAAAATCGCCAAAACGAAAAAAATCGCCAAAACGAAAAAAATCGCCAAAATTAAAAAAAAAATTCTAACACTAAAATAAATCGCCAAATTCGAAAAAATCGCCAAAATGAAAAAAACGCCAAAATGAAAAAAAAACGCAAAAAATTGAAAAAAATCGCCAAAACGCGAAAATGTCGCCAAAACTAAAAAAAAAATTAAATAAACAAAAAATCGCAAAAATTAAAAAAAAATCGCCAAAAATAAAAAAAACGCCAAAATGAAAAAACGCCAAAAAACCGAAAAAATCGCCAAAACAAGAAAATAAAGTGTCTAAACTAATAAAGAGCCAAAACTTAAAAAAATCGCCAAAACCGAAAAAAACGCAAAAAACGACAAAACAAAAAAACCGAAAAGACCCCAAAAACGAAAAAAATGCCAAAACTATATATTATATAGGATGAAGTTTGTATTAAATTACATATCTAGTGTTCGTACGGAACCCTATGTGCGCGAGTCATAGTCGCACTTTACCGAACTTATTTTTTTTTTACTCAACAAAGTTATTTTTAGATTAGAAGAAACAAAAGAAATCATGTTTTGCGTGTATTCATTATTTGCGTATACAAAAACGATTTGCTCTTTAGCTGAGTGGTAAGTACGTTAGTTTATTAGTCAAGAGTTAGCCGGTTCGACTCATCCCAAACGCATTTAGTTTTAGGAGCAGCCAAGCAAAAGCAAACAAAAAGGGGTTGAAAAATGTGACATTCATCCACACACACACAACACAATAACAATCAATTATCACTGAAAATAAAATTTCAGTCAACAACTTTTTTCTTTGATTCATTAAATTTCTTTATTGGCTGTAAAAAAATATATTCAATAAACGTATCAATAATGCAAAAATCGTCATTACAGAAAATTCGAAAGATTTTTTTTATTGAATCAACGATTTTCGTATTCAAATATCAAAATCATTTTTTTCTGTGTTGTTGTTTCCAATGTAACTGTGCGGAAACACATTCTTAGTTGCGGAATTTGGCCCCTGGTGAAGTCGGGGCAGATTGTAGCGACTTTTAGAAACTCAATATCTCTTCTTTATAAGGTAGTTGATATCCACATATATTTTTTTCACATCGCGTAAAATACTACGCTGAGGAATTTATTAAAATTTTTAGTTTTATTTTGCTCTTGCAGTGGTTATTTCAAAATGTTTTTTTTTTCATTTGTTAGCAAACGTTTTTATTTCCATGTTTGTTTTCCTACTTAAGAAACTTTGTGTACAATTTTCAGTCATTTCTTTTTTCCTCTTGGCAATATCTCGTCGACTCAGCATGTTGTCTAAAGTTTTTTTTTCTTTCAGCCTTAAATGTGCCAAAGGAAGGTGGCGAAGGAGGAGGGAGGGGAGGCCTGAAAGTATGTTGTGATATCATGTTGACATTATTTTTAAACATTTATTATTTTGATCATTGAATAAGAAAAACAACGAAAAATTTGCCTCGACTTCGTAAATGGTTTTGTATAATTTTCTTTTAATTTTTTTTTTCATTTTCGTTTGTTGCTTTTTCTGCGTTAATTTTTTATTGTTTATTGTATGCCTTGGGGCATAATTTTTGTACAGGTTTTTTTCTCCGTAGTTTATATTTCTTCTTCATTATTTCAAGCTAAATTGTCACCAAGGGTGTTCCCATGTTGGTAGATTGTTTTGTGATTTTTTTTTTTTTTTTTTTTTTTGTAGACTTAAATGTTTGTTTTGCTAGAATTTTTTATCGTGCTTTTTTATATATACCAAATTGGTCAATTATATTTTGCTTTTGGGGATTTAAGTTGGCTTTTTGTTCATTGTTAAAGTGTCAATTAATTGCATTTATTACACATTTATTGAAGGAATTGGCAGAATTTTATTTAAAAAAAAATTTAAATGTTTAAATTTACAATAAAGTGAACAGTTTTCGACTTGTTTAAATATAATATGAAATTTGCTTTTTATGTTACATATTAGGAGTTCATAATTTAATTAAAACAAATTGCAAATCAAGGCAGGCCTTACAGACACTTTGCCCACTTATATGATGAAAATAAATAAAAGCAAATATTATTTAATTTTTTTTTTTTAAATGACTCAAATGCAATTTATTTATAATGCAATTCAATTAATTTCCTCAACATGTGTGCATTCCCGCGAATTATATAAATTGACAATATGTAAACTATTTTCACACATGTTTATAACAATATTTACATATAAAAAAAAAACAAAAACTGCTAACAAAAAACTAATAAAATATAAAACAGTTAAAAAGAAAAACTCGTGCGTTTAAAAGTGTCAGTGCTGGTATTGATTGTAAGGACACAATTTTTCAATAAAAAAATTTAATGAATAATGGAATGAAAATTGCATGAAGCATGTTAAACTAGATTTCAAGGCGAAATTTGCCATAAAATATGCAAAGTAAAAAATGACGCCCCAATGTAGGCAATGAATTGTGTTTTAAAATGTTCATAACAATTTTACAGCTTTAAAGCTTTCAATTTTGTTTAAATATTTAATTAATATTTAAATTTTAAAATTTATATTTATATTTATTTCCACTTTAATTTAAAATTAACCACGAATTAGTTCATCCCCAAAAAAAAGTATGAACGTATAACCTTAATTGCATTATATCTGCTAAGCCCAAAAATATGCTTTACATATTTTAATTATTTTATTGTGGTCTATTTACGAGAAAACAAAAATGTCCTTAATAAACAAAATATTTGGAAACTATAAAACAAATTAAACATTATTTTTCCTCCATTATTTCTAATGAATTGAGCACTAATTTATACATTTTGTTTCTCTTTCATGCTATTTTTAATGTAAAAATTGAAAATCAATTTATATGCAAATGTGGCAACACACAATTCATCAATTGAAGTTGCCAAAAAAAAAAAAAAAAGTTGTGTAATTTGTTTTATCTTTATTCGGTGGTTAGATTTGGTTGGATTACCAAACTTTCTACGCATTCGCCAGTCATGATCATGAGGTTTAATTATTTTTATATAAAAAAATATACTTACACATTCATTTGATAATGTTGAAAAAAGTATGTACATATTAACCCTTTTGGTTATAGTTGCTACAAAGCATCATTCGTGGAAAACAAAATCCCTTTTATGTTGCTGTTTTTAATATTCAAATTTAAATGGGAAAACGAGAATAAAAATCATATTTGCAGCTTCAACAAGTTGCAACAAAATTTCAATATCAAAGCATATCTTTTTTATTTTTGGAAATAAGACTAAAAACTCATTTAAATTCAAATTAATAAAGTTTATGCAAAATAATAATAAAAATATTATGAAAAAAATACTGTGTATATAAAATAAAAGGAATATTATTTCTAATTTCCGTTTTATACTTTGAAGAGAGAAGAGCATAATCTTAAACAATTTTTTTATGGAATAGAGATTTTCTAAGGCAATGCCAAGGAAGCAACCATGAAGGAAAAATAAAACTGTTAACATTTTTCTAACATTATAAAAGATAACATCAGGAAATATATCCTAGTCTAAATCTGGTCTTGGAAGGGAACTCAAATCCCAATAAGGAATTTTGCTTGAAATCAAGTGTAAAACAAGTGTTATCCATGCCACACAATCAATTGTCAAGGGTTGAATTATGCTTGATTTTCACTTTAATTCAATAGCATTCTCCAGTGAAAAGGGAACTTAAACTCACTGCGAATAATTCTGTTGTATTACAGTTTAATTCAAGCCTTGAATTATACTGTAATTCAACCTTGTATTACAATTGAATTCAAGTATATTTCAAGCTGCAAAAACAAGGCTTTTAAAATGGAAAGCAAAATGCAATTCCTTTGTTTTCTAATAATTATTTTCTGCACATCTGCCTTCGCTATTGTTTTCACGATTTACTCACCTTTGTTTTCAAAAATCACTTTTATTTATTTGTTTTTGATATATTCACCACAATTTCAATTTTAATAATAAATAAATTACGTATTTGACAAGATTTGAGCATATACGTATGTTGTTTGATTTTTTATTTAAAAATATTTTCAAACTTGTAAATTACTTGAAAAAATGCTTGAATTGAACTTTGTTTCCAGTTCAATTTCAAGTGCTTGAATTTAAATTTTTTGAGTGCTTATTGGGATATTATGAAATACTTTATAAAACAGACATTTGCTAAAAAGTATATTTGATAAAAATTATCTTTGTAAAATGCTGATTTTATTAAAAGTACTTTTTTAAGAAAATTACTTTTAATAAAATTCATCTTTAAAAAAAGTACACTTCACAAAAGGTAGTTTTTCTAAGAAAATACTTTTTGTAAAAAAGTACCATTTAGAAAACATAGGGATGAAACGATACGAGTAAATACAAGTAGGTACTCGATACTTTTTCTCAGAAACCAAGTACTTTTGGTATCGATACTTTACTACCGAGTACCAAGTAGGTATCGGTAAAATGTTCTTGTATCGGTCAAAAATACTCGTTTCTTATTTGGCACAACAATGTTGAACATGACGTTAGTTTAACAAAATTTCGTTTGTTCGTATTAAATCTAAATTCATGTTTAGAATATATCTGTGGCAAAAAGGAAAAAGTGCTTAAGTCGGGATAAACTGTTTTTAAGTTGATGGTACCCATGTTATCTCCGTATTAGAAAGTACCCCTGGACAAAAGTTCATTTATTTTGTGCGCTTTTTTAGGAAGTTATAGCGCGATGGCTTACTTCTGATCTTTTTTCCTCCTATAATCTCATATGGAATATTACCTTACTTTAGCTTATACTTTGGTATATTTCAAATCGAATATATTGAGGGCAATTATGAATAAAATTCCGCGGGAAATTTTTCCCTGGGAACAATTCCAATTAATAGCAAGTAATAGGGAAAACAAAAAATTCTAATTGGAAAAGGGAGATATTTCTCGCGGAATTTTATTCATAATTGCCCTGATTATTTATAGTGTAGAACGAAATTTTCTAAAAGAAATTTAAGTGAATACCGAACTTCCTAATTTAACTGCAAAAGAAATACTCTTGGATTACCGAAAATCGACTTGAAAGTTTAAAAGTGCTCTTGCAGTAGAGCAGTAAAATGTGACTCAAGCACTTTTTCCTTATTGTATTTACTTTTGTTTCACTACATCAAATCATATGAAGAACTTGACCGATACAAGTATGTATCGATGCTTTTTTTCGATACTGAGTAGGTATCGATACTTTTGAACCGATACCGTATCAAGTAAAAGTATCGATACCTCGGTGGTATCGTTTCATCCCTAAGAAAACATAATTTTAAAAAAAATCAACATTTAAAAATGTACTTTTTGTAAAAAATGTAATTTTTTCAAAAAAGTAACCTTTAGTACCATCTTTACAAAATATACGTTTTGTAAAAAATACTCCAGAAGTATAATTTTTGTGAAAAAAAAACAAGTAACCTTTTACAAAATGTACTTTTTGTAAAAAAAAAGTACCCTTTTACAAAATGTACTTTTTGTAAAAAGTGCCCTTTTTACAAAATTAACTTTTTATAAAAAGGTACCTTTTACAAATTGTACTTTTTGTAAAAAGCACCATTTAGAAATAAATATTGTTGTAAAAAAAGTACCTTTAAAAAATTTACTTCTTGTAAAGAGTACTTTTTGCAATATATACCCTTTGTAAAAAAAAAATACCCTTTAGATTATAATATTTTTGTAAAAAAAAGTGACTTTTACAACATGCAATTTTTTTTAAAAAAGTCCTTTTTAGGATATATAATTTTTGCAAAAAAGTACCTTTAAGAAATTAACGTTTTCTAAAAAGGTATCTTATAAAAAAATTACTTTTTGTGTACAAAGTAACATTTATAAAATAAAATTTTTGTAAAAAAGTACCCTATAAAAATGTAGTTTTTGTAAAAAAGTACTTTTTCTAAAAAAGTACCTTTTACATAGTAAACTTTTTATAAAAAAAGTAATCTTCAGAAAATAAACTCAAAAAGTACCTTTTGTAAAGAAGTACTCTTTAGAATATATAATTTTTTAAAAAAAGTACCTTTTACAAAATGTTAAAAGTACTCTTTATAAACATTGTCTTATAAAAAAAAATTCCTTTATAACAATTATCTTTACCTTTTATAAAAAGTACCTTTTGTAAAAAGTACCTTTTGTAAAAAGTACCTTTTGTAAATAAGTAACTTTTATAAAAAGTAATTTGCAAAATTACCTTTTACAAAAGGTACATTCTATAGAAAGTACCTTTTATGAAAAGTACCTGCTATAAAAAGTAAATTTTACAAGGAGTGCGTTTTATGAAAAGTACCTTTTACAAAGAGTTTCTTTTATAAAAAGTATCTTTTTATAAGAAGGTCTTTTTAGAAAAAGTAACTTTTATAAAAAGTACCTTTTATGAAAAGTACCTTTTACAAAGAGTACCTTTTACAAAAAGTGTCTTTTATTAAAAGTGTCTTTTACAAAGAGTATCTTTTACAAAAAGTACCTTTTTATAAAAAGTACCTTTTATAAAAAGTAGTTTTTAAGAAAAGTACCTTTTATTAGAAGTATTTTTTTAAAAAAGCAACTTTTTTAAATGAGTAACTGCAACAAAATATACCTCTTTTTAAGCACTTTTATGATTTTTAATTATTTTTTATTTTTTAAATAAAAAGTGAATTTAAAATTTATATTTTACGTATTTTTCTAGTTTGTGTTTCTGTATCATGTATACCTCCGCTTTATTTGAGCTGTAATTATTTATACCTTCCTACTCTTTAAAGGATATGAATTTATTTTTTTGTATTTATAAGCAGATTTAAACTTTAATTAATGTGCTTAACACCTTTTGAAAATTTAATGAGCTCCTTTAGCATTCACACAGATGAATAGAAACATGCTGATATGAACAAAATACCCATTAAAGACCCTCCCTCCCTCTGCCCTCGTAAAAGTTCCTTGTAACAATATAAATGCTCATTTAAATAACCATTTTTCTTTGCTTTTTCACGAAATTTAAATTTAGCCTCCACATGAGTTTGATGCGTTTGTTTAAATGCGTATCTATTGTGTGGCTAAATGTTTAGGAATATGTACATACATATGGTAGAGTTGGTCCTTTTATTTATTTAAAATGTTCATAAAAGACAAATCTCATAAACTTGTTCTTAATTTCTAATATTTTTCAAAGACTCATATAACCATATAACGGGTGTTTTTTTTTAGAGGTATAGAGCTTCGAATTGAAATAAAACACAAGAAAATCGTTTTAATGTCCATGAATTTGGCTTTATTGGGAGGATAATTTTATGCAATTAATGTTTAAATATGATTTCGGGCATGTGGCCGCCGCGGCTAGCTCGAATAAAGCCAATTCTACAGGTCCAATTTTCAACCACTTTTTCGAGCATATGGGGCCGTATGTTGGCAATAACGCCACGAATGTTGGCTTCCAAGTCCCCTAACGTTTCTGGTTTGTTGGCGTAGACGAGCGACTTCACATATCCCCAAAGAAAATAATCCAATGGTGTCAAATCACACGATCTTGGTGGCCAATTGACAGGTCCATTCCGCGAAATTATGCGCTCATCGAATGTTTCCTTCAATAAATCGATTGTGACGTGCGCTGTGTGGCATGTAGCGCCGTCTTGTTGGAACCACAACTCATCCACATTCATGCCATCCAATTCGGGAACAAAATAGTCGGTTATCATGGCTCTCTACCGGTCTCCATTAACGGTAACTGACTCTCCAGCATTATTTCGGAAGAAGTATGGCCCAATGACTCCACCAGCCCATAGAGCACACCAAACAGTCAGTTTTTGTGGATGTAATGGCGTCTCAAGGGTCTCATGTGGATTCTCTTCACTCCAAATGCGGCAATTTTGCTTGTTGACGTAGCCATTCAACCAAAAATGAGCCTCATCACTGAACAAAATTTTGCGATGAAAATCAGCATCGAGATCAATCTCATTTTCGGCCCATACACCAAAATCACGACGCATTGCATGGTCTCGCGGCTTTAATTCTTGCACAAGCTGGATCTTGTAAGGTCGCAAGCCAAGATCTTTGCGCAAAATCTTCCATAAAGTTGATGGACAAAGCTCCAATTGCTGTGCACGGTGGCGAATCGATTCATTCGGGTCCTCTTCAACACTTTGCTCTACAGCGGCAATTGTTTCTTCGGTGCGCACTGTTCGACGTCTCTGCGGATGCGTATTATCACATAGAGTAAACGTAGTGCGAAAACGATCCATGGTTAACCGAATTAATTGCTCTGATGGACGATTATGTCGACCATAAAATGGACGGAGCTTGCGGTAAACTTCGCGAACTGAACCATTATTTTCGAAATAAATTTGCACGATTTGCAAGCGTTGTTCTTTTGTCAACCTGTTCATGATAAAATGGCAAACCAAACTTAATATTATTCACTTAACAGCTGACAAAATGGCCGCCAGTTAAAAAAGTGATGCCAACTTAAAGTTCTATACCTCAATAAAAAACACCCATTATATGAGTTTGTGCTTTTTTTCCTCACTAATTTAATCTTAATTAAAAACCAGTTTTTATAACCCAAATTCATCATCATATAGACAAGAAATGTAAGCAACTCACCACTGTGCTTCCGCTTCCTTGCTTAAACCTATAATATTTCTGTAATTGTATGTGTTTGTGTGTTTGTAAGTTGTGAGTATAAGTAAGTGTGACATCGCATTTAACCTACTTTTTCTATTATCAATTCTATTTTACAATCCTTTTTGTCTTACATTTATGAATATTTATTGCCTTGAAAACATCTCATTACGAAAACTAAGAAACCCTTTCGAGTTCTTCATTCTTTTAATGGTTCATGTTTGTTTCTTGTCCTGAGATTTATAAGTTTACAAGTAGTTTTATTTTCATATGCAATTATATTTTATTATATTTAATAATAAATTCAACCCTTTAATTTTTTTTTGCGTTTCGTTTAGTCATGCTGAAGTCACGGTATTCTTAAGTTCCATTCCCCAGAGTATACATATGTAAATATGAATTGTGTTTATACTATATGTACATATGTGTGTATGTGAGTATGTGGTGGTAAGTGTTTTTGATATCTTGGATTCTCTATGGATTTTGTCCACTAAATCAACAAAACAAATACATACACACATACATACATACGAGTATTTATGTACTGCTCTGCACATCAAGGATTTTCCACGCATTTGTGATTTCGTATATCGAGTTTGTGTGTGTTCGTTGTGAAGAAATAACAATGAAGCCTATTTCACGCATCATTTTACACCTTAAGGGAATATGTGATTTGTTTGTTTATGTTTATACATATATGCATAAATATATAAAAAAATCTATTTGCGTTTCAGGTATTAAATAATATATTGGAAATAATTGATTAGTTGAAAATACAAACACCCAAAATAAAAAAATTTTAATAATAATAAAAAGGATAATGGCATGGCCAACTCTGTGTGGAACATTAAATTTAAAATCTTAAACTCTATAAAAAGTTTATAAATCTCTTCTAAAATAAAAGTCAATCTATTTATGAAGCCATGTAAATTTAAAATTGCATGTGAGTATAAGATTTGCTCAGCTTTTTGAAATAAAATCTCTTGTGGAACATTTTTTGTCCCCTTATGTTTATATAAAAACTCTCAAAATAATATTGAGAATCACAATATACAAACATAATAATTTAAAAAGCCTCAAACAAAAAATTTCATAACAAACATCTTTATTCGATTCTGAGTACGTTTTACCCGACTGCGCAAAGCAAAGAAGGTTGTTGTGTTTATCAGCCTTTGAGGCACTATATCAACCGAACGCGTGGACCGATTTTAATGATTCTTACGTCAATCGCTTGTCTTAATACCGGGAGCGTCACTAAAGATATGTCAAATTTCAGAATTCAATAGACGGCCAACAGACGCCATTTTTTGAATACGAAAAAAATAAAAAGTCCGCGAAATATATCAAAATGGGTATTTTTCGATAAAAATCATCTTTAGGTTTCTCTTATGACTTTTCATTTGGAATGACCATTTAAGATATTTAACCGTTCAAAGTTAGTCGCAGTAGGGTTTTTTTAATTTTTTTTTTTTTTTTTTTTTTTTGTATAAATACTTATTTTTTTTTTGCCACATGGGGTAAACAATTAATAAATTCAGTAAAGTACGAATTTGACTCGCTCACGAAGAGTTCCGTACGACACGAAAATTTTTAGTATGTATTGGAGATGGGCGCGTGCCGAATTTTTCCAACACGACACAACACGAACGCGACAACAAAATGCACAACACGTATGGCATTGCAGATCAGAAAATTTATTAGATTTTTTCAAGTGTCGCTTTTCAAAATGAGGCACCGAGTTGGCACTGTCAGCTGATACTACCTTCCACCACAACTGATGCTATCGGTTTACGTACAAAACTTTAAGCTTCAGAGGCCCATACAATATGCTCGTGATACAAATTATTAAATTTTTTCTCTACTGGAAATTCATTCATACATATTTAACATCTAAAATCGTTACGTGTTTTTCGTGTCAATTTTGCTCAACACGAAACGCACCGAACACACACGAAATCAGGGGGCAAATTACGGCATTCGATACGGTTCGAAATTTTAAAATGTTTCCATATAAAGTCTTTTGAAATATTTGGTAATTTCGTTCGATAACGAGTGCCGTAATTTGCGCCCTGATTTTTTTCACGAACACTTCGTGTTGAGTCGTGCGTATTCGTGCCACGGAAAAAAATACGACACGCACCAAACTCTAGTATGTATAATGGAATATTTTACCTGATGTCGATAATTTTTTTTTAATATTTTGTTTTGGCGTTTTTTTTTTTGTTTCACCAAAGGTGAAAAGGAACCCTATTGTTTTCGCTACGCTGTCCGTCTGTCCGTCACACGGTATTTTCTAAGGAATCGTAAGAGCTACGGACCTGAAATTTGGACAGAGTACGTAGAACCTTGGCCGCTACTACAACAAATACATGAGAATTAAAAATTAAAGGGTGTTCCAAAACGAGCAACGAAAAATTTTAAAATCCCATGTAATATACATACAATTGTATGAACATATGAATATTGAAACTTGAAATTTGTAAAATTAGTGTATTTTTATACAGACTACAACAATTAACACTAAAATTTAAAAAAATTAAAATTAAAGGGTGGTCCATCAGTTAATGCAATTTTGACTATGTAATTTTGACAATTTGCTATATCTTGGAAACCGTAAGAGGCAAACACTTGAACTTTTCAAAAACGGTAAAACTAAAAAAACCGAAAATTATAAAATCGCCAAACCAAAAAAAAAATTAAAAAAGAAATCGCCAAAACGAAAAAAATCGCCAAAATTAAAAAAAAGTTTCTAACATTAAAATAAATCGCCAAATTCGAAAAAATCGCCAACATGGAAAAAATCGCCAAAATGAAAAAAAAGCCAAAAATCGAAAAAAATCGCCAAAACGCGAAAATTTCGCCAAAACTAAAAAAAAAATTATAAAAAAAGATTCACATATATTAAAAAAATCGCCAAAAATAACAAAAATCGCCAAAATGAAAAAACGCCAAAAACCGAAAAAATCGCCAAAAAGAGAAAATAAAGTGTCAAAACTAAACAGATAGCCAAAACTTAAAAAAATTGTCAAAACCGAAAAAACGCCAATAACGCCAAAACAAAAAAACCGAAAAGACCCCAAAAACGAAAAAAAATGCCAAAACTATATATTATATACAGTGTGCGCACTTCTACCGATATTCGGTAGATTCTACCGAATATGTTTGTGAATTTAATAATCTACCAATTCTACCGAACAAGGCCTGAAATCTACCGAATATTGTTATTTAGTAATTTAAGTCGATATATGTATAAATTGTCTATTTTGCCACATAGCAGTGCGGCCGCAGAGCGGTCATTTTCTGTCATGAAAATCTTTAAAACAGAACAAAGAAATCTGTAAAAAAAAAACTGAAACTATAAGTAACCTAATATTTGCCAAAGAATTGTGCCTTGGGGATGAACTATTTAATTTAATTTTAGCAAAAAAGTTTAAATTCATAAATGGATCTTACATATAATCTTTGTAGTTACAAATGTTTGTCAAATAAAAGTTATTTTAGTAGCTTTATTAAACCTATGTACAAAAACTGAATTCCTGTTATTTATGTATATTATTTTTTGTATGCATAGCATATCTACCTATATAAAGGGTGTTTTTTATTGAGGTATAGAACTTTAAGTTGGCATCACTTTTTTAACTGGCGGCCATTTTGTCAGCTGTCAAGTGATTAATATTTAGTTTGGTTTGCCATTTCATCATAAACAGGTTGACAAAAGAACAACGCTTGCAAATCGTGCAAATTTATTTCGAAAATAATGGTTCAGTTCGCGAAGTTTACTGCAAGCTCCGTCCATTTTATGGTCGACATAATCGTCCATCAGAGCAATTAATTCGGTTAACCATGGATCGTTTTCGCACTACGTTTACTCTATGTGATAATACGCATCCGCAGAGACGTCGAACAGTGCGCACCGAAGAAACAATTGCCGCTGTAGAGCAAAGTGTTGAAGAGGACCCGAATGAATCGATTCGCCACCGTGCACAGCAATTGGAGCCGACTAACCGACTATTTTGTTCCCGAATTGGATGGCATGAATGTGGATGAGTTGTGGTTTCAACAAGACGGCGCTACATGCCACACAGCGCACGTCACAATCGATTTATTGAAGGAAACATTCGATGAGCGCATAATTTCGCAGAATGGACCTGTCAATTGGCCACCAAGATCGTGTGATTTGACACCATTGGATTATTTTCTTTGGGGATATGTGAAGTCGCTCGTCTACGCCAACAAACCAGAAACGTTAGGGGACTTGAAAGCCAACATTCGTGGCGTTATTGCCAACATACGGCCCCATATGCTCGAAAAAGTGGTTGAAAATTGGACCTGTAAAATTGGCTTTATTCGAGCCAGCCGCGGCGGCCACATGCCGGAAATAATAATTAAACATTAATGGCATAAAATTATCCTTTCAATAAAGCCAAATTGATGGACATTAAAGCGATTTTCTTGTGTTTTATTTCAATTCGAAGTTCTATACCTCTAAAAAAACACCCGATATATAGGGTAAGGACAAATAACTGGGGATGACACTTTCTTTTTATTTGAAATGCTTCATTGTTTATGGCAGTTTAATTTTCAATCACAATCCAAATGCGCTTTTGTGACCTGTTTAGTTTGATACCCTTTATATATAAGTACATACATACATATATTTTTTTATTTTTCTTTGAATTGTTATTTTTTATGTTTATCTGAATAAAAAAATTTTTCTACCGAATTTCATTCAAATCTACCGATTTTTTTCTCGATTCTACCGAATTAAAAAAAATTAAGTGTGCACACTGATTATATAGGATGAAGTTTGTATTAAATTACATATCTAGTGTTCGTACGGAACCCTTCGTGCGCGGGTCAGAGTCGCACTTTACTGAATTTATTTATTTAGGTTTAGTGATTTATTTTAGCTTTGGAGCTTTTTTCGTTTTGGAATTTTTTTCGGTTTTTGGCGATTTTTTTAGCTTTTTGTCGACATTCTTAGTGTTACTTCCTAACTCGGTACATTATAGACCGATTGCACAAATTCTTTTTTTGTCTAAAAGAGTATAGCTTCCCATTGGTCCCACTGTAAAAAAAAAATAGGGGGATACTCCCACAAGTGATTTATTACTTAATTTTATAATATTCTGCTTATTTGATTGCTTCGAAACCTATAAAACCCCTTTAGTTTTTGTAATTAAACAATTTGAAAGTTTAAAAAATGGGCAGATTTACACCCATTAAAATTTATTATAATATTTCACGCGGTTCTACTTAACCGATTTTTATGAAACTTAGCACACACCTTGAGCTCTAAAATAGACACAATCCTCCATTTGAGAAAATGGGCGGAGTCACGCCCATTAAAATTTAATATTTTACTTTAAGTGTTTCTACTTTACCGATTTTTACAAGGCTTAACAAGCACCCTGAGCTCTGAAAAACACACAATCTTGCATTTAAAAAATGGTTGGAGGCACGCCCGTTCAAATTTAGTTTTATACTCCACGTTTCGGTAATTTTTTGGCAGAAGGAATTATTTTTGGTAATATTTTTCATTTAAACTCTTTTTTTAATTTTGGCGATTTTTCGTTTCGGCATGTTTTTACTTTTGGAATTTTTTTTTTTAGTTTCAGCGTTTTTAAACATTTTAAGAGTTTGCCTCTTACGGTTTCCAATACGCAGCATGTTGTCAAAATCACATTCACTGATGGAGAGCCCTTTAATTTTAATTTTTTAAATAAAGCAAATACTTTTTTTGTTCATTATACACATTGTTTTATAAAAAGATTATTCATATGTAAGTTATTATTGGGCCAAATTACGAGTATCGTTTTTCGACTATGACGATTTTGTACTAGATTAAAGAAAGAACTATGCAGTGTTACTTACAATTTATTTTACTATCATATGCTTGTGGTTGCCAGATTTTAGTAAAGAATCCGTTGGAAAATATCAGCAAAACGTAGGTTTTAAAGATGAATCAACAACCTTAATATTATCATTAAAGAAGATGCAAGTTACCTTGAAAGAAAGATAAAAAATTTTTATATAAATTAAAATGTTGATTTGTTAATAAAATTATCAAAAATAATTTAGGTAAAATAAAAAATTTTTTGAAATGAGCCGACTTCAAAAAATATGCACTAAAATGCTAAAAATAATTTAGATTCAGTTACACAAAACGTGTTTATAAGTGTTACTTATTCTTCTTCTTGTGTCAAACTTCTCACTAGGGTGATCGACTATTCAACTTTTTCCAGAAACCGGTTTTCGAATAGTTCGAATATTTGAAATTATGAAAATCCCGGTTTCGGTTTTTAAAATTGAGGAAAAACCGGCCAACCGGTTTTTTAAGTAAGGAAATTAATTATACAAAAGTTTTGATTTTAAATTGCTTTATAAAAAAGGGTTAACAGTTCATGTAAATACTATAAAACAATACAAAAATTAAAGGTAAAACATAAAAATTAACTTCATATACTTATGTATAGTACATAAATATTAATAATAGTAACTATTTTATTGAGCTTGAGGTCTTTTTAATAAAAATTAACAGCTTTTATTTATCAATATTTCGACACGCCTTTGTGTGAAGAAGACACAAATAAAAGCTGTTAATTTTTATTAAAAAGACCTCAAGCTCAATAAAATAGTTACTATTTTTAAAACAAAAGGTCAAATAAATTTTCGAAAATCGTACATAAATATTTATATATAATATCGATGGTTTACTAACGCAACCTTGTAATATAAAAACTACTACTTTTCAGGAGAGACAAAAAATGATTTATAACAAGTATTTAAACATTTTTAATATATGTTTTTTATAATCTAATTACTTGGATGATTTTTGTTAAATTTTCAATTAAATACTTGTAAATTTTCATTAAATACTTGTTATAAATCATTTTTTGTCTGTCCTGAAAAGTAGTAGTTTTTAAGTTACGAGGTTACGTTAGTAAACCATCGATATACATTTGAGGAATAAACTCTACATACAACCATAATTTTTGGGGTTTGAGGAAACTTGGGAAGAAATTCAAAAAATTAAATATGCCAATATTTAGGTTGCTAATATATATGTTTAAGCAAATAATAAAAAAATAATTATAACATATGAATGTATGGACAAGGTGGATATCTACCTCTATATAAAATATGAAGCAAAATTGCAACAAAACTAAAAAACACTTTTTGCAACTGTATTTTGACATCCA
Source organism: Tachina grossa (assembly GCA_949987645.1). Classification (NCBI taxonomy): domain Eukaryota; kingdom Metazoa; phylum Arthropoda; class Insecta; order Diptera; family Tachinidae; genus Tachina; species Tachina grossa. The sequence goes on from OX465275.1 coordinate 38,553,984, forward strand.
TTGCACACCATAAGGCCAATTAAATTCGCCTCTGCTATTACCTCATAAAATAATTTCTCTTAATTTCATCTTTCAGTAAAAAAAATACTTACTAAAATCAACAAAACATGCAAAATGTACAAATCGAAAAGTATTCGACTCAGCCGGTTTTTAAATTGTAAAAAAGCGGACTATTCGACATTCGAAAAATCAACATTTTGAAGAAACCGACAACCGTATTTTGAAAAAACCGGATTTTAAAACCGGTTGAAAAACCGAGTCGATCACCCTACTTCTCACCCATTGAAGCACAGGTACTCTCACCTGTAGCGCTGTGTGAGTTCGAAATTTTGTTTATGCGTTTCGTTGCCAATTTTATTGTCATGCGGCTCTAAAAATTACGAAGTTATGTAGTAACCAGTGTTGCCAGTGAATTTTCGAGAAAGATACATTTTAGTTTCCAGAAAGATAAATTTTTTCTCAAAAAGATACATTTTTAAAAAAATTTAAAATCCAATTTTAATGTTTAACATTTATTAACACTAGCATAGTCCGGTGGTCAAAATTAGACCGCTGGATATGTATGTATGTATGTAGGTCTCTATTTATTTTAAACATGTGTATACAAAACAAAAACAAAATAGTTATTTTTTAACAAATTTAAATCAGAATTTTAAACAATTTTTTGAACAACATTGGTGGAGGATGAAATACGTAAAAGTGTACGTACATAAAATTTTTATTTCATGTATAATGAATATTGTAGAGAAAATGGTATCTTATAAATTCATTTTTATGTATATGCATTATTCATAAATATTAGGTATGTAATTTTTAAAAATACAGTAAGCAAACTTTAAAATTAATTATGTGTAACTATCTTTGGATGTTATCAAAACAAATTCATTTTTGTAAAAATTAATATACGAGCGTTTAAGACGGTTATATTAAAAAGTTCGTATAAATTTCCTGAAAATAAAAATGATGTTACTATTTCCTCAGAACAACTTCGCACTACTAGTAATTACCGATTTAGGTGGATCGTATGTTCAAACATCCTTAATAGTTTTTTCACACTGACATAGTTTTGATAAAAGTTAATTTTAACGTTAAAACCAACTGTTAAAGCCTGATTTTACCATACAAAATGATTTTGTTTTATTTGGAACAAAGTTATTAGACCATCTGTGAGTTAAAACTTGCAGTGTGAACGCAAAATCAGCTGTCTATGGTTTTAACTTTAGGTGTGAAAACACTATAAAGATCGTTATTTTTTTTCTTCCAAAATTTCATCTTAACATACATACACAAGAATAAGCAGACGATAGAAGAACTTAGAAAACTTAACAACAAAATACATGTTATTTTTGTATTTAGTTGTCACTGGTAACGAAATTGACAACTTTAACAAACTTTGTCAGAGACGGAAAGTTTAATATTTTATTTCTGTAAAATTTGCGTACATGTTCAAAAGATACGAAAAATGTCAGGATTATACATGGTACGTCAAGTCATCAAAAGATACGAAAAATGTATCTTTCGTATCCTGATGGCATCACTGGTAGTAACACAAGAAAAAAAATCAGACGAACTGGGAACCTCCTCCTTTTTTAGGTTTCCGTACACAATGTCCGTTTGTCCGTCTGTCTGTCTGTCCATCACAAGCTATTTTCTTGAGAACCGTAAGAGCTACGGACCTGAAATTCGGACAGAGCATGTAGAACTTTGGCCGTTACAAGAACAAATACATGATAGTTCGAAGTTAAAGAGTGTTCTAAAACGAGCAACGAAAAATGTTAAAATCCCATGTAACATACATACAATTGTATTGAAATTTGTAAAGTTAGTGTATTTTTATACAGATTAAAACAATTAACACTAAAATTAAAAAAAATAATTAAAATTAAAGGGTGTTCTATCAGTTAATGTAATTTTGACTATGTAATTCTGACAACTTGCTGAAATTTTGAAAAACGGTAAAAATAAAAAATTCCAAAATTATAAAATCGCTAAACCGAACAAAAATCGACAAGAACCGAAAAAAAAAATCGCCAAAACGGAAAAAAATCGTCAAAACGAAAAAAGCGCCATACTAAAGAATGTTCAAAAACTAAAATAGATCGCCAAAAGAAACCGGAAAAATCGCCAAAATGAAAAAAAATCGCTAAAAATTAAAAAAATCGCCAAAAAGAAAAAAACGACGAAACCGAAAAAAATCGCCAAAACGAGAAAAAACCCCAAAACTAAAAAATCGCCAAGACCGAAAAAATCCCATAAACGAAAAAAATGACAAAACTATATATTATATAGCCCAGAAAAAAATTTCAAAAAAGGTAAATCGAGTTTGGAATTAAGCATTTTTGGTGGAAGCTATTCCTTACTGGATTACCAACTTAATGATTTTAACAAGGCGTGAGACTAAAATAATCGATTCTTGAGAAGTACTTACCTTTTTTTTTATTTGTCATTTCACGTAATCTATTTCATCTAAAAAAATCATTCTCCTCATTTAGCAACTTGCACGTAATTTTTTTAAATTTTAGGTAATGTGATTTGTAAGCGAGTAATGAAAATTGGCAATCAGAAAAGTAAGTCATTATATGGCAACTAGTTCTAATGGTAATGTGTAATTTTTTGCTGGGAGGCTAAAGTTCGTATAGTATTACTGAATTTACTGAATTTTTTAAGTCTCTGAATAAAATATTACAAAATATATAAGTATTTTCCAGTTGCACAATAATTTAAAACTTACGTTGTAACATCTAAATTTATAAATTCAGTTAAATTATTTTAGCAGACTATAGAATATTTTAAGGCGATTTTTCATAGTGAAAGTATCGGGTGTTTTTTTTAGAGGTATAGAACTTCGAATTGATATAAAACACAAGAAAATCGTTTTAATGTCCATCAATTTAGCTTTATTGGAAGGATAATTTTATGCCATTAATGTTTAAATATGATTTCGGGCATGTGGCCGCCGCGGCTGGCTCGAATAAAGCCAATTCTACAGGTCCAATTTTTAACCACTTTTTCGAGCATATGGGGCCGTATGTTGGCAATAACGCCACGAATTTTCCAAGTCCCCTAACGTTTCTGGTTTGTTGGCGTAGACGAGCGACTTCACATATCCCCAAAGAAAATAATCCAATGGTGTCAAATCACACGATCTTGGTGGCCAATTGACAGGTCCATTCCGCGAAATTATGCGCTCATCGAATGTTTCCTTCAATAAATCGATTGTGACGTGCGCTGTGTGGCATGTAGCGCCGTCTTGTTGGAACCACAACTCATCCACATTCATGCCATCAAATTCGGGAACAAAATAGTCGGTTAGTCGGCTCCAATTGCTGTGCACGGTGGCGAATCGATTCATTCGGGTCCTCTTCAACACTTTGCTCTACAGCGGCAATTGTTTCTTCGGTGCGCACTGTTCGACGTCTCTGCGGATGCGTATTATCACATAGAGTAAACGTAGTGCGAAAACGATCCATGGTTAACCGAATTAATTGCTCTGATGGACGATTAGGTCGACCATAAAATGGACGGAGCTTGCGGTAAACTTCGCGAACTGAACCATTATTTTCGAAATAAATTTGCACGATTTGCAAGCGTTGTTCTTTTGTCAACCTGTTCATGATGAAATGGCAAACCAAACTAAATATTAATCACTTGACAGCTGACAAAATGGCCGCCAGTTAAAAAAGTGATGCCAACTTAAAGTTCTATACCTCAATAAAAAACACCCTTTACGTACATATAAATTTACATTACATCTTAAGAAATTTTTATTCTTTGTAATTAGAATACTTAGAAATTAATAAAAGTAAAACAAAGGAAAAGAAACAACAAAATTTGAAACCATAATAATTTTAATGGGAAGTTTGTTACAATTTATTGATTATTTGCCTTAAAATAAGCAACCAGAGAAAAATGAATAACAAAATATAAATTCAAAATTGAACTAAGACGCAGTAAAAGATAATGAGGTTTCCAGTATCACATTCATTTTGAAAATAATTAACCCATAAAGGAGTTTGAGTGTGGAAGTTGCTGCAGATAGCAAACATCATATTGGAGGAATTTATATAAAGGGTGTCCCAACAAGAACGCAAGATTTAAATTTTAAATAAAACACAGATATTTAAAAAAAAAATCGTGAAACTTTATTATATCGTAAAGTAGACAAAATGAGGTTATGTGTGGAACAACAAATCGGGCAGATGGCCGCCGCGGCTTTGCTGGCACACACACGATCGTTTAATGAAATTTTCAATGGCCATTTTGCATAAATGCTGCGGTATTTCATTAATGCAACGTCCAATTTCCTCTTTTAAGTCTTGAGTCGTCGTCGGCTTATTCGCGTAAACCATCGACTTCAAAAAACCCCAAAGAAAAGTCTAATTGTGTTAAATCGCACGATCTAGGCGGCCAATTCTGGTCTCCAAAACGCGAAATAACATAACCGGGAAATGACTGATGTAGCAATTGAATTGTTTCTCTGGCTGTATGACATGTGGCGCCGTCTTTTTGAAACCACATGCCCTCCACATTCATTTCTTCAATTCTAGGCACGAAAAAACTGGTTATCATTTCACGATACCGAACACCATTGACTATTTGCGCTTGACCTGCGTTTGAGCGACATCATCACAAACAGCTGCGACATTTTGGTCGATCGACCTGGTCGAAGGCGCGTTGTTGTCTTTACATCACTAACAGACCAAGTTTCGGCAAATTTATCCATTAATCTCTTTACAGTTGACTCTTTTGGAGCATTATTGTGACCCCAAATTGATCGCAAATTTGCGAACTGCAGCCGCAAAACTTTCAGCATTTTGGTAAAACAATTTCACAATGAGAATGCGTTGTTCATTAGTGTAGCGCTCCATTTTTACTAACCTCGTACCTTCTACTATCAAACAATAACAATTGTTCAAATGTCAAACAATGACACTTCGAATGGCGCCAAATTTAAATCTTGCGTTCTTGTTGGGACACCCTTTATAACGTTAGTTAGAAAAATTTTAAAATTATTCGAGCATTCGAGCGACACTGGGTTATCTAATATTTAATTTTATACATATAAAACCAGATATAAGAGTGTTTTGTGTTAAAATTATATTCTAAGCTGAAATAAATTTTGCAACATTTTTGAATCACCCGTAAAGGGTTAATTTTAAGCACACCCCGCGCCAGTACACCAAGAATAAAAGTAGAATGACTGCTGACTACCTACCACCAGAGATTAAAAGATACATTTATGAAACAATATTGAATATGAAAAGAAGGATACTGTAGTTGTATAGTGCAGACACTTTGAAAATTATGTTTGAACAATGTCAAAAATAATTACAAGGTCTTAAATGGTGAGAATTATGATTTTAATTATTACTTTGAACAAAAGTAATAAAATCCCAATTGAGAGAAAAACCCCAAAATAGAAATAAATACATATACAAAAATTCAAATTAAAAAAATATATATAACATTAAGATACGTTTGCACTTTAAGGGTGAGTTGGTTGGTTTTCTTGCATACATTAAAGTTGTCAATGATATTAAAGACTTCCACACACACACACCTCCCACACTTGAATATTTATCAAATCCACCACACTGCAGGGCTGGAAAATCAATAGAAATGTTTATGTGTCAGTGTGTGTACGTACTAGTGAATTTTTGCTAATCATAGCAAAACGTAGACAAATAACGATAAAAAAATTTCGTTAATATAAAAATCTCAAATACATAGATGTTTTCTTCTTCTTCTTTCTGACTGTAAGTAACTTTATGCGAGTTCATAAAACTCATGCAAGTGCATAAAAGTAAATGAATGACTTGTTACTGAGAACAATATATTTGGTAGTATCATCATCAGTTTTGTCTGATGTGTGTGTTTATTTTATGCAGTCATAAATTATAACAAAAACAATAAACACAATCAAATCAACTAATTTTATATGAATGTGTGAAATTTAATATTTATACATGATATGGATGGAAGAAATAATAGAAATTAAATAAAATAATTATTACTGTACGTATAATGTGCAGGGAATTTTTATATAAATGCGTCAGTCTTTTTTTGGAATTTTTGGCTCTATTTTCGATAAATAATAACAAAAGATTGGTTTTAATGCTGGCGTGGATATTTTTCCAACTCATCAGTCTGGGACTGTGGTTTCGATTTTCATGGAACACTGGTTTGTATTATTGCAAAATGAGATTTTATTTTCTAATATATCGTGTCATAACCGCCAAAACAGCTTGAGCGACATAATTTTCTAATTTAATTTTTTGACCAAAATGGACTACTAGCAATCGTAAATAATCGATTTTCGCCACACAAAAAATGTACCGGTTAAGCTTTTTTTGGCGTTAAGGCCCGATATGTAAGAGCACATTAACTTTTTTGGTTAAAATAAATTTATTTCCAAAGAATATACAGATTATAATTTAATAACTTAAAACCATTATTACCATAAATAATTCTTTCTGCCAAAAATAAAAGATAAGAAGCACGTGAAATAAAATATTAAATTTTAATGGGCGTGACTCCACCCATTTTTTTAAAATGAAAGATTGTGTGTTTTTCAGAGCTCAGGGTGCGTGTTAACTCTTGTAAAAATCGGTAAAGTAGACCCACTTAAAATAAAATATTAAATTTTAATGGGCGTGACTCCATCCATTTTTTTAAATGAAGGATTGTGTCTATTTTTTTAGCTTAAGGTTTGTGGTAAGTTTCGTAAAAATCGGTTAAGTAGAACCGCGTGAAATATTATAACAAATTTTAATGGGCATAACCCCGCCCATTTTTTCAAATTTCAAGAACCAAAGGTGTTTGATATAAAATTAAATTAAAAAAATTGTGGCTTTGTCCCAGCCCATCTTTTTTACCCTGTCAGACAAAAAAAGAATTTTTACAATCGGTGTAAAATGTAACGAGTTATAATGTAACACCCAAAAAAATAGAGCCGAATTGTCAACCGGTCGGTTAAAAAATACTAAGTCTTAACTCTTAAGGTGGGGTTGGCTGCAGTATTTGGCACGTTGACTACAAAACCGAATGTCCTAGATTCGAGCCCGGTCTCCCACAGTCATTATATAACAACACCACGCATTTTTCTGCTGTGCATTAGTTTCTCTTTATATTTGTTGTTGTAGGAAAGTTCAAATGTTGAAGGCATAGTCACATCGGCTTAAGCGGATACTAGTGATAATGTAATATCAGAGCGCCCTCCTTCGCGGCCATTGTGTAGCAGAATTATCGGCGAAGTAAAATAGCCAATAAAATGGCTACTAAAGACAGCTTTGAAAATTTAATACGCCTCATTGACACCAGAGGCGCTGCAACACTTCATTATTAAATAAAAAAAATCTGCAAAAAGCAGAGTTGTAAAATAATGTAGCTTCCATCTATCTCTTTCTGCATCACCTATGTACCTTCTCTCTCACTATATCCCTTTTCTTGGAAGGTAACACCTAGCAATAGTAGTAGGCTTTCATTGCCTCTTAAAAATAATTAAAATAAAGCCTATGTTATTAACTTTTTATTCCACATTTTTCTTTACTTTAATTTACGTTTTCATTTCCTTTGCTGCAGGTAATAATAACATGTTATGATTTCATATTCACAAGCAAATAAACTTGCAACATTCTGGTGTGGACTCAATCTCAATTATTTACATTCATTAACATTTAATACAACCAACTTCTAATTTAACTTTGTCCATCATCATTGTCATCAAGAGCTTTAGCCTCAACAGCATCAGTGTATCATTAACATTATTGCAATTATAACATGTCAACGAAATTATCAGGAATATGCCATGCCACACGAAATGGCCACAAGAAGAGAAAAAAATACAACCTTTTTTTCTTCATCTTCTTCTAGACAGCAGAAAAAAAGGTCAACGGAAATAATAAATGTTACAAACATTAGGAAAATTATTATGATTATGAGAAAACATTAATAAACACAAGTACTCGTATGTATGTGCGAATCTCTGTGTGTGTGTGTATATATGAAGGATACATTACGTTTCAGTTTGTTTTTTTTTTCTTTTTTGGTTGCTGCGAGCAATGTTCTTTTTTTCGTGTATATAAATTATCAGTTTGAATGTGTGCTCAATGTCTGACAACAAGTACCATAAATGAAAAGCCCTTGTAAACATTAAACGCTTGTCACACTCGAAATAAAGAAAATTTATTTTATTTGCCAGAAGTTAAATGAAAAAAAGCAGGAAGAAAGAAAGCGGTCATTGCAAATAAATTGCCTATGAATTTTTGTAATCTTCAAGTGTTATCTTCTTAGAAACAGGCACTTGCCAAGCAGGCAAAGACCAATATGAGACTAACTAAAATGAAAGTTTGAGATTGCTAAAGTTAAAGAGCAAATAAACAACAAAACTTTTAGTTTCATTTGCAGGAAATAGTGCAAATAGATTTTGTTACTTGAAAAAGAAAAATATACAAAAAATATACAAAAAATATTTCTTAATTATTAAAGGTATTCATTTCAGGTTTTAATTTGTTGGATAAATGGAAAAATGTAATTTTTAAATTAAATTTTTGGTAGATTTTTGTTCCTGTGTTGTAAAAAAAATAAAATTTTTCCATTTTTCCAACAAAAAAAAAACTGAAATAAATACCTTTATTAAAAATGAAAGTAAAAAACGTGAAAGTCTATGTTAAATGTGAACAGTTAAAGTTCGCAAGTATTTTGAGACAAAATGCTAATATGCATTTAAATTTTATTTTATACTGCAACTTATATTGTCTAGAGATCTTTGTAGAAATCTATATCGTTTACACTAACCTTATTGAAATTTGTTTAAGATTTCGTATTCAACACCAAATCCGTTGTTTAACATTTTTGTTAAACTGTAACGCAAAAAGTGCCGTCTTAGCTCATACACACACCTTCAATAGAAAATTTAGTAGAACATAGCTAATCCAATCACCTTTAAAAAATATATGTTGACTGGTTAGTACTAGTTTTCGACACAATGTAAATAAATCTAACAGATTTTGATTAAAATCTTTATGAAAATCTATACCGTTTATACCAAGTTTTTTTTACACTTATCAAGATGATTTATCTAAAACAAAACCCAGTAAATGGAATATATTCCACAACTACAGCCAAACAACTGAAATGTAGCCAATTCACACACCTTTTTACGCAGACCGTAACTAATTCACTCATCTTTTATCTAAATATGTTGCACAGGGTAGTAAATTAAAATAAAAGTATTAGATTTTGATTAGATTTTCTATAAATCTACTGAAAAATTTGATTTCTTTTGTAGGGTAAATCTTTACTAGAAATCTCACAATTACTAGATTTCCAGACAATGTAAATGCACTATAACTCAATTTTAGCTAAAGATGAGATTCATACCTTTCGGCAACCAAAACCAAGATCAACTTTTTAAAAATTTTTATAGGACATTTTGTACCTGCACAAAATCTAGCCGATTTCAATTAAATTCTTTATGAAAATCTATATCGACAAAAATCGAAAAAAAGTTTACTGTGTACTTAAAATCAAAAAAAAAATGCCTACATCAAGTAAGATATTCGATTATATTGGCTTAAGTTCTTAAAGTTCATTAGTTAGTTACAGCATTGATGAACTCAGCTCCTAATAATTATATTGCTGGTGAAACATCAACGAATTTAACAAATGGTTGTCAAAGGACGGAAGTGAAGGTTGTCTAGAACAATTTTTTAATATAAACAACAGCCTTAAAATATTAAATTCAGTACATATAGTGATTTGTATGTAGTGAAAGTGTTAAACATTTGGAACTAGTTAAGACTTTTTTTGCTGGGATATGTAGTGTCCGTACGGAACCCTTGTGTGCGAGTCAAAGTCGCACTTTACTGAATATTTTTCATTGAAAACAAAATCCATTAACTAAAACATTATCCAAAACTATATACAACCAAACAGCCAATTCATAGACCTGTTTTAAGTTATACTAGATTTTAAGTAGATTTTGACAAAATCTAGTGATGAAGATTTTATTTATTTTGTATGCCCGAAATCTCTTATCTACTAGATTTTGTTGAAATGTAAACGCACTGTTTGATAGAATTTTTTATTTGGTTTTCGATGCTTCAACCTGCATGGGTCTAAAATATAATATTAGAGTGCACTGTAAGTTTTTCATTAATATTTCTAAGAAATATTTAATGACGATTTATAGCCCACCCTTTCGGTACATAAACCGAAATTCCCATTCCAAACAGCATTCGTATGTATCCTTAAAGCATGCAATGAAAAATATTTTAAGGTTTGTTTTATTTCTCTTTTATGTGTAATTTTCTAAATTCCTTTAATTTCATGCTAAATTAAAAATTGTAAAAATATGAACAACAAACATGAAAAACAAAACAAAACACAAATAACGTAATCGAATATCCATCCACACATCTTGTGAAAAAAGCAAAAAAAAAAAAAAACAAATAGATTTTTTTTTTACAAACAAAAAAAGAGAATTGAAGAAGAATTGGCTTATAGAAATACTCATACATATACAAAAAAGAAATTTCCAACTCATTGGTTTTCATATTTTTTAAGCTTTATGACGATTATACAGCCAAAGATTTAAAGAGGGGATGCTGGAGCTAACATTCAGGAATTGGACTGTGAAATGTTAGATTTGAGTGTGTACAGGAGATATAAAAGAAATGCTGTATTTGTTTCAACAAAAAAAAATATTAATAACAATAATAACTACTCTGAGTAAAGCTATGTAAAGTTAGCTCGCCTAAGGTTATGCTACAAATATTAAAATAAATAAACGCCATAATGTAACGCTACACATTTTATATTAAAGAAACAGCTTAATAGCACAGAAAAGTAAAAACGGAAGCATACTTTAAGGCTGTTTATATATTTTTTTTTCTTTCAAAAAGCTAATTTTTTCGTTTCCAAAAAAAAAATAACACAAACATTATTCATAAACAAATGAGCATCATAATCTTCTCCAAAAAAAAAAACCTACACAGGTCCCCCTTTCTCATTTACTTTACAGATTTGGCTGGTGTGATATGAATTATATGGAGTTTAGAAAAAGTGTGTTTAGGGGATTTTTTTTTTTTTTTTTTTTTTTTTTTTTTTTTTGGTAGTGGCGCATAGAAATCAACAAATAACTACAAAACCAAAATCGCTTAATGTTTATTGAAAACACATAAATTCGTTCTACCAGAATGAAAATATGCTTTTGATACACATAAAAAAAATATTTATATTTTCTTCAAGATTTAAAATAAAAAATTTAGGCAGACAAACGGCGATTATCATCCCCCATGATTGATTTTGTTACACATACATTTGTATGTATGCATATTAACTATATGTCACCCCTGAAAATATGCTTTAGAATTATATATTACATTTCTTACATACACACATACTTAAACGCTTTGTGGCTCTTTTTTTTTCTTGCGTACGATTTCATATGTGTGCCTGCCTGCCTTTTGTTCCCTTTGTGTGGCGTATCCTTAACACGGAAATAATTTCATGGCTGTGTGATGATGTGTGGCGCAACATAAACGTTTGCATTTAACTTTATTATTAGCATATGCGTAACCTTCAAAATTTAAAGATATATGAACTGAGCGTGCCGTTGTGTGTAATTCTATATTTTTATCTCTTCCCCACAAGGACGACAACAATTTCCACATGTTTTCTTTTTAATTTTGATTTTTTTTTTTGTATTTGAAATTTTGAAGAATGTGTTTATCTTTGATAAGTTTCTTATTGTTCTGCTAAGCAGATTTCGCTTTTAAATAATTTCATTTAGTCCCAAAAGCTTTCAAAGAAAAGTTAGTAAGTACGTAAGTAAATCCGTTAAAATAAATAAATTGTTGAAAATTTTTTCTTAGCAATAATTCTTGAATAGTCTGATACGTATCACTGAAAGAAGAAAAAAACATCGGGTACCTTTGCTCTACGCACACAATTTCTTTGCTTCTTATAGGGATTTGTTTAACATAGAAAACTTTCGTAAAGATGTAACTTTAAAAAAAAAAAACGGCTACACAAATAAACATGTGCCAGAGTAGACAATAAAGTCTTGCCAAAGCAGTTGTATACAATAGCGCTGTAACTAACTAATACTGCTTATATAAATGAGAGAATAAGTAAAACGAAATTTATGTGCTTTCTAAAACCTGGGGGCAAATCGTCACATCCGTGAACGTACAACTCTTCACGTAAAAACACCATTTTCGGATTATGACATACGTGAACGTATTGAAATCCCATTCAGTTTATACGATTGACGTATTACTTAATTTGTTTTCGTACGATTGCCGATACGATCACGTATGTAACGATTTGAACTCTGCTTCACACTTATTACGATTTCAGAGATGAGTTTTAAGACCCGGCAGTATTTTGAAGCAAATTCAGTAAAGTGAGATTTTGACTCGCACACCAAGGGTTCCGTACGGACACTTTATATGTAACACCATACGAACTATATTCTATATAACCCGAATTCTCCTGCCAATAACACTGGCAGCTTCAACTAGCTGGTGAACCGTTATTATTGCATAGAAACAAATTAAACAATGACATTTGTCTTGTGCGTCAGTTGGTTTTTCATAAAATATTTAGTTCAGCGCTGTGATTCAAACAGTTCGTGTGCGGCAAATTTTTTATTGTGAGGGTTTTTTGATAAAGTTCAAAATTATGAGTTCGGCTAGAAGGTAAGTGTTAAAAACTTGATAAATTATATAAATGTGCCCTAAAAGTAATATAAATTGAAAATTTATACTAGTTTACAAAATTCATGCTAAAAATCTTTATTCAAGTTGAAGAAGATATATATATATATATTTTTTTTTTTTTTTTTTTTTTTTGAGAACATATTTGGATGTCGTCAAATGACGACACTATGATACAACAAGTACTATCTGATTTTAAATTTTTTTTCGGGTTTTTATCAGTAAATTTCTTAGCGTCGCAGAGATTTTAGATATTTTAGAGGAAGAAAATGATTCAAACGAGTTTTACATCGAACCTCCAGATGTTGACGTCTGGACTGATGAAGACTCAAATGAGGAAATTGAAGGAAATATTAATTATTTGTCTCGTAATCAACTTCTGGCACCTGCTGAAATACGAAGAACCAATGAAGATATTCCCACAAACACCGAACAACAAGACATCAAAAGAAAAAAAGTGCATGAGAAAATGCAAAACGAATTCATTTGGAAGCTAGGAGGAAAAACATCGCAAATCACAGAATTTCAAGCACCTGTTGATAATTTTGAAGAAAGCCTGACTGCAGTTCACTATTTTGAGCTTTTTTCGATGCAAAATTTATTGATCTTATAATCGCCCAAAGTACTGCGTATTGTCTATCAAAAAATTGACTAGACGTGAAATTGAGCGCAAAGGAACTAAAATTTTTTTCGGAATTTTGATCGTTTCTGGATGCAGTACATTGTCTAGTAACGCAATGTATTGGAATACTGGCGAAGATTTGCGTAGTAATGCTATATACATTCATACAATGCAAAGAAACAGATTTGAAGATCATGAAGTCTCTGCATTTTCAGTGTAATACCAACTTAGATAAAACTGATAGGTTTTGCAAATTACGTCTACTTATATCTCACCTTCAAAACGCTTTTATGTCAGAGACTAATTTACCAAAAGGTCCGGGGAGAATATCAAAATCCCAGCCCGGGGCTGATTCTATGAGACATGATGGATATATGCACTATGTGGAAAGAACGAAAAATAATAAACAGAGACGATGTGCTGGTGATAAATGCAAGTCAACTGTAAGGACAGAGTGCCAAAAATGTGATAAAGGCCTGTGTATTGATTGCTTCGCCCCATATCATCAAAAATAAATATATTTCACTTTAAATTTCATTATAACTGTTAAAAACAAAACACTGAAGAAGAATTAAAAGTTTTAAAACTAACATCCATATGAAAGTTGTTGTACCTTTATTTTAATAGCGTCGTCATATGACGACACTTATTTTCTCGAAACCTGGGCCCGATATGCGAGTTCTCTTTTCAAATATATACTAAAGCTTTCGTAGACATGCAGTGAATCAAATATTATAATAATCGGATGATTATTTCATAAACCGGGAGAATTCGGTATAATCGAATATTTATCTTATCTGATATTAAGGAAATCGTGAAAAAAATCGTGTAAAAGATTACATGCAACATATGGACAATTGAGTGATACGTTCCATATCTTTAAAAAATCGTGCAAGTTGAAAAAAATCCAAAGATTTACTGAGTAAAATGTGCAAAAAATGTGAATATCAAGAGGATTTATTAAAAAAATACATTTGCACAAGATAAATTAAATAAAGCTTACTCAAAGCTTGAAGCATTAAATTTAAAATTTAATTTTACAGTTACTCATCGGTTTCGAATAACAGACATGCACTCTTATTACAAACAGGATTCAAAATGTAAAAATTAAAAAAAAATATATAGTGCAAGTTCAAAAAATTCGTGCAAAAAACGCATTTGTTTTTATTTTTGAGACGTGTTATTTCAAAATCGTGTAAAAACTTTTTTCGGATTTTGGTGATTTTTTTTTTTTTTTGATTTGGGTGTTTTTCTAGTTTTGGCGTTTTTTTTTTTTTTTTTTTTTTTTTTTTTGCTTTTGGCAATTTTTTTAGTTTTGCAATTTATTTTGCTTTTAGCAATTTTTTATTTTTGGAGTTTTTTGTTTACCGATTTTACCGCTTTATGGGTTTTTTTAACGTTTTTGAAAATTTCAAGAGTTTGTCTTTTACGATTTCCAAGATACCGCAAGTTGTCAAAACTACGCAGCCCAAATTACTTTAACCGATAGAATATCCTCGAATTTAACTTTTTTTTTTTTTTTTAATTTCAGTGTTATTTTTTTACAGTCTGCCCAAAAATACTTTGAAAATTTTAAGGTTCTATTTATAATTGTCTGTATATTACATTAGGATTTCAAAATTTTTCGTTGCTCGCTGTAGAACATCCTTTAATTTTTAAGTGTCAAGTTTATTGTTGTGGCTGCTAAACTTTAAATATTCTGTGAGATCTTAACTACATTTATGTAGTTGATTGTTTCCTTTTTCCCTATAGAAGACCTGAACAGGGGAAAAAAGGAAAAAAAAATCAATTTTTTTTTTTTAATTTTTTTCGATTTTGATATTGAAGTTGAAGTTTTTATGAGTTTATTTATGTGTTCACAATTTTTGTTCTTTATGACAAGATCTACAACTTTTCCTCAGAGTAAATCAAAATTCCGAACGGTTTGCAAGATATGAGCCTGAGAAAATGCAAAAATTACCCCGAGGCCTCAAATCTTTGGGGGCCCGTAAAAAAAGTACATGACTTGGGGCAAAATTGGGAGACACGGATAATTTTTTTTTGTCTTTTATGACGTAGTGGTGTCCGTATATGGTTATATTTTTTCGTGTTTTTAGAAAATTTCGCACACACTCGGAGCTCTGAAAATTACGTGATATTGCAATTAACAAAGTGGGCGGGACCACGCCCATTAAAGTTAAGTATTAATAGTACAAACATATGTACTTCTACCTATTCGATACCCACGGAATTTGCCAAACAGTTTGAGCTCTTGGAATGACATAAGCTTGTGTTAAAAAGAGGGGCGGGGTCTTTTGCCCTTTATATATTAATATCATATTTCATATGCTTCTACTTGAGCAATTCTTACCAAACTTGAAACACACCTTAAGCTCTCAGATTAGCGATATCTTGCAAAAGTGGGCGTAACCACTCCCCTGAAAATTTCAAATTGACTTTCAAAAGTTGAAAATAAAGATTTTATTAAGAACAGTTTAAACGACCTCGAAAATAATCACTTAAAAGTTAAAAATTATAAAGATTCATAGGAAAATAATTATCGTTAATTTTCATATAAATTTTAACTGCCTCATTCATAAAAAAATATTTCAGGTTTATTAAGCGCTTATTTGACATATTTCTATGGGAAATTTGTCAAATAAACCTAAAATATTTTTTATGAATTAGACCGTAAACATTTAGAAATTAAATTTTTATTTTGTAAAAAATTTCAAATTTATATTGTATAAAAAAAAATTCAAAACGAAAAAAGCGTTTGTTTTACAAGATCTATATTTTTAAATGCGTTACCTTTTTTATGCGAAGTCGTTGACAGAAATAAGGATAAATAAACGCATAAATATATTCGTAAATGTAGAATTTACTTTCCTGGGGGTCTACTCTGTAATTCAAGATGAACGAGAATGCTTTCGAATTTGCGTATGTAATTAAGATACAAATGCGAAAGTAACTATTTTCTTTCGTTTCGAATTACAGAGTAGACCCCCTGATGGGCAGCGACTTCGTATATTTTAAATATTTTATGTATTATTAATTTATTTTGTTCAGCTTGAGATCTAGTTGTAAATTGAAAAAAGGTTAGATTTTCATTTTAATTATAATTTCAATTTTGTTTTTTTTTCCCAATATTTCGATCAACACCGTTGATTATCTTCAGGGGATATTTATAAAAACAAATGGTGTAATTATTAATTTTAAAGCTTTAAAAGCTTTATTTGAACGCCTCGTCTCTTTTGAGAGTTTTGAGAGTTCTGTTTACAAAAGAGACGAGGCGATCAAATAAAGCTTTTAAAGCTTTAAAATTAATAATTACACCATTTGTTTTTATAAATATCCCCTGAAGATGATCAACGGTGTTGACCGAAATATTGGGAAAAATAAAAAAAAAACAAAATTGAAATTATAATTAAAATGAAAATCTAACCTTTTTTCAATTTATAACTAGACCTCAAGCTGAACAAAATAAATTAATAATTAGTAAAATAATGTTCTACTATATACACAATTACTTTTAAATTTTTAGTGCTTATTTTTGAAATCGTTTACACTTTTTTTAAAGCTTTATTTTAGCTTCTAAGCCCGTGGTCGTCAACCCATACAATTGCATTTTACAATTGTGTGAGTTAAACTCTCACCACGATCCGGTGTTGCCAGTGTCTCATTTCACTAATTTGAAATCTCCAAAGGCAAACTTGATATTATTACGGTCAGAAGAAAAACAAAATTTTTTTATATAAAGAAATGCATCTTTTGTTGTAATGTAATGGTGGATAAAAAGATGGGTTTTGTAGGACGGTTTCTTCAAATAATTTATATGTATTTGATTTTTCGATAAGTTTGAATGCCCAGCATATCAGTGCATTCATCTTTTTAAATATCAAGAAAGAAATAAACGAAGGCACTGATGTAAATGACATAACTCGGTTAATTATTTGTATAAGAACTGTTAATAAAATTTTGACGTACACAAAGAATTTTTTCCCTATATGGCTTATACAACAATGCAAAATGAAAGCATATTTTCGATAAAAAAGAGGGTTTCGTAGGAAGTTTGCTAAAAATAATTTAAATATATTTGTTTTTCATTGCAATATTCAACAACAGGCGTTATTTGAAAAAACTTTGAATGTAACGAGTACAATGAAAATAGTGGTTAAAATTTTGAAGAAAATAAATCATAGAGAGTTAAAAGATTTTTTTCATCTCGACTTTGCCGAATGTGGTGTATGAATTTGTTAATCAACTTAACATCTGGTTGCGAAGAAAAACGAAAAAAATTTGCGATTTTCTGCAATAAAACAATTTATTCGAATCTATTTACATCTTCAATATTAATTTCATACGGCCAACATTTTATGCGTATTAAATTTTCTAAATGTTTATCTGTTAAACGGTTTCGGCTTTTAGTTTGAATGTGCTTTAATATGGAAAATGTTGACTCACAAATATAGGTAGCTCCAAACATTGAATATAATTTTAAAATTTCATTTTTTGCCTTGGGGTATACATCTGCAGAAATACTTCTCCAGAGCTCTATCCCGCTAGTTAATGGTAAAGCTAGATCTTCTCTCATTTTAATTAACTCTGCTTTAATATCCTGATTTTGGTGTTCTATATTACATAGCAAAGGGTTGTTATGCATTTCAATCAAATTTTCAATATTTTTAAAGTCATGAAAACGATTGTTGTAATTAATTAGTAGAGTCTGAAGCACATTTAGATATTCCTGTAGTTTGCTATTGCTATTTGGAATTTTGCTATAAATTTCAAATATCCTTTTTAAGCTTATTACATTTTTATCTTTAAGATTTTGTATCAAAATTTCAATTTTTCTAATAAATTCTTTTATTGCAGAAAATAGCTCAAAAATTGTTTTGGTGTTTCCTTGTAGCTGTATGTTTAGTTGATTAACAAACTCAGTTATGTCTGTCAAAAAAGCAAAATCTAATAAAAAAAAACATTATCGTTCAAATGCTCCGACAATACTTTGGTATCAGGTGTTTTATTTTGATCCAAAAACGATACAACTTCCTCACGAAGACTGAAAAGTCTTTGAAGACAACGACCTTTGCTTAACCACCTTACTTCTGTATACAGAAGCAAATCACCATATTCGGCATGCACGAGATCAAGAAATTCTTTGAATTTTCTATGATTCAAGGCATTATGGCCAGCTCGTATTTTGTTAACAATTTGAATCACGATTTTCATTGTATTCATTACATTCCAACTTTTTGCAAATAATGCTTGTTGGTGAATAATGCAATGAAAAACATATATATTTAAACCACTTTTAAGCAAATGTCCTACGAAACCCTCCCTCTTTTTTACCCACCATTACATTGGCACCATCAGTACATACAGAACAAAACTTATTCTTGTCAGTAAAGGAAAGAACATTTTCGTTTATGATGTCGAAAATAAGTTTTCCTTTTACACTGTTATGTAAGCTATGTAGGGAGAACATTTCTTCATGTACGTCAAAATTTTTATTGACAGTTCTTACACAAATAATTAACTGAGATATATCGTTTAGATCAGTGCATTCATCAAGGCATATGGAAAAAATTGGCAATTAATCATTATTTTCTTAATATTTGAAAAGATAAATGCGCTGATTTGCTCAGTACGTCGAACAATTGTACGAGGAGAGAGGGGAATGTCATTTATAAGCATGCGAATCTCTTCAGATTTGTCACCAAAGCATTTTAATACATCATTGCTCAGCTCTTTAAAAAACTCGCCATCTTCAAAAGGACGGCAACGTTTAGCAAGAGATGCAGCAACAACAAAAGAGGCCTTTCTTTTCTTAGAAAACTCGCTGCTTCTGCGTCTGAATTTCTAGAACCAGCAATCATTTTTTCATAAAAAGCTTTCTTAAGCTGAACAATAAGGGCTTCTCTGGCATCACCAGTAATATTTTCATATTCCTTGTGATATGCTTGAAAATGTCTTTGCATGTCATGTTTTTTCATGCGTAACAATGCCCGTTCACAAACCAGACATTCTGGTTTGCCAAAATAATTTTCTGAAAATAAAAATTTTAGTAAATTTTCATCACACATAATTTATTATTGTTGGGAAGAGTTTGTCTCTGGCAACACTGATTTTTAACAGTATGCGATGTACACGTCCTGCCTGCTTGAATGTTTTAGCTAGACTGATTAATGTTGTTTATTTCTCAACAATGCGTGTATACACATACGTAAAAAAAGAGAATATGAAAAGGCGCGGCGCCCTTATTTTGCCTACCGCTGTTCTAAGCGTACATGATCTCATCATTTGCAAAATTATTTTTTTTTTCAATTGAGACACTTAACAACTTTCTGTGAGTATGTACTAAGCATTTATATAATTAAGTATGCCAATTTCATTACCTTAAAACAACAGTTGTTAAAAATAAGACAAATAATTATAGGACTTCTTCAACACATTCGCATTCGTAAAACTAAAAATTTATTATTGCCCAGCTAAAAAAATATGTATGGAGCATATATGATATCCCATATATGGTTCGGATCCGAAAAATGAGGGTGATAATGATAATATATATTCATACATTTTCATACCTGAATGTGTATTCCCTATATAGAATGCAAAGTTCATATTGATTCAAAAAGCGCACTGCTGTGCAATAAATTAAATTATTAAAATAATTTTTTTGTAAGATTTTGTGGAGAAAGGTTGTTTTTAATGAAACATTTGTTCGAACAAAATAATTCAAAACGAACTAAAAGACATTTCATACTCGACGTTTTAAGAGAAAATGTGAATCGATTATCAAAAACACATAAAACACACAATCGTACACAACATATAATTTAAGAAATCAGATTGAAAACTAATGCAATTATAAAAGAAAAAATAAACCGTTTTTATACTAACACTAGTTTTCAATATTATTTTTTTCAGTTATATGAATTTTGTTTAATGGCTGCATTATCTTTTTGGTTATTTGATTTATTAAATAGACCCACAATACATAAAATCAACAAAAAAGATTTTTTTGTTACACGAGTTTTTATATTTTAAACCTTGAGGCTCTACGCATATAAACTTTGCTTATGCGTATGTATTTTCTAACAGACTTCCAATTCACTAGTGATAAAAAAGATGGAAAAAGATCGAATTAATAAAATTCAAGCTTTTTTGATTCCAAATGCGATCTTATGTGAGATATTATGTATGCATGCATTTTTATATGGCGCCATATATTAGATCTTATTTCTATAAATGGATTCATCACATATGAAGAGCTTCATAATTAAATTTCCATATATGAGCTCATATATTATAATACATTTCATATATTAGTCCATATATTAGTTCATATATAATAGTTTTGCCATGTATAATCCCATACATTTCCATACATGAATTCATACATATTCATATATAGTTATATACATTCATATATTAAAAATATATGGACCATATATAATTTTTTTAGCTGGGTGATGGCATTATTTTAAAATTAAATTGTTAAGTCACTAAAGGCTGGTACTCTGTTCAAAGTTGTGAAAAATTTTCAGCATCATTGGTTATTCCGCGTGAAAAATTTGACATGTTCTAAATGTAGCCCAACTCGCGGTTTTTTTATAAATTTCTCGCTTTTATTGCTTGAAAGTATGCAACATTGTTAAAATTCCGTGCGAAAAAAGCAGTGCTCATGTTGTTTCGCAGCTAAACTAAAATGATGCCAGACTGATTTTGCATGGAAAGACATGATTTTACGTGTTTTTCACAACAAGAACAGAGTACTACTTTTGCGAATTTATTTCGCAAATATTTCATACCAAATACTTTTATATGTAGTTTGACAGCATTTCGCACGAAATTGTGAACAGAGTACCAGGCTTAAAGACTAAACGGCAGTAACGTACGAGTGTGTATCAAAAAGTAGAAGCACAACTGTAGAAAGAAAAACAATTTATTTAATTAAGTGACTTCAGTGCAAATGTAAAGGGAGCTCTGTCATACATATGGACGAGAACAATTTAACTTTCAGTCCAAACTTCAGCCACTGCTGGCTTGGCTTTTGATAAATTAGCTTGTTTGACACGTCACATTTGACAGTTTTTGAAATGATGTATATAACTATTAAAAAAAAAATTCAACAAGCGAACATTTTTATAAATATGTATTAAACTTAATTGAAATGTTGGCCACTTATAGTTTAGGCAGCAGAAAGAAAGATGGAAAGCAAAAAAAAACCACTTCATCATTTTAAAATTTTATACACTTTAATTTGCCAACTCATCTTTTGGCAATTTGAAAAACAAGCACAAATTGAAATAAACTGTTTGCTGCTGTTCAAAAGGCAGAAGGGTTGTTGCAAATAATACTCGTACTGACAAGGACTAAATATAAATGTTTGACTTGGTTTTTTTTTTATTTTTATTTTTTATTTTATGTCTAAGAAATTGAAAAATAAAGCTAGATAAGTTACGAGTACTTGTTTGTTATGCCCCCTTGCAGCAGTTGTACTAGCAGTTGAGTTTGGCTGTTTGTCGTTTAGTTTGTGGTTTCATCAATTGTGTAATTGAATTCAGCTGCTGCTCATTTGACCGCAAAAATGAAAAAAAAACAATTTTTATTTAATTCTGTCTTATGCCTGCTATTTTCTATTTTTTTTACGATTTGTTGGTAATCATATGTTAACCGAAATTATTTATGTGGCCCGGGGCATTTTATAATGTGTTGTTGGGCAGTTTGATATTGAAATTTAAATGAAATTGAATTTTTCTCATATGATTCTAAAATGATTTTAAATTGAATTTCTTACTTACATAAATTCTAGCAATCTTCTAGTGGTATTTAGATTACAATGTTCAGTGGATTAAGAATTTAAGGATACTCATATATATATAAATATTTTTTGTTAATATTGGGCAGCCTCTTGTACCAATTGCCTAAGGTTAATTCTAAATACATACTAGTGTTGTTAATTATTCGTCTTTTATGTTTGTTCGAATGAACTTTCATAATTTTTTTCTTGTTCGAACAGACGAATAATTTTGAACTTTTGTTCGAATATTCGAACGAACAAAGAATAAAAAAATATATTCGAATAATCTTAAAAAAGTTTGCAAAAAACGATACGTATGTGTATTAGATTAATTTTTTTATTAACAATCGAAAAATATTTCATTACACAAGAAAAACAAATAATTTCAATAACAAATTTAGGAATATTAATAGCAAAACTTTAAAATTGTATACTATTGAAGTAACAGAATCGCAAAAAATAAAAGATTAAATAAAAAAATTATGATAAACTCCAATCGACTAGACCGGTTTTCTTCAAGTATAAATTAGAAGATATACGATCATGTCACCATTCAAACGAAAACAAAGCAAAATTAAAATCGGTCAAGACGTTGGGGAGCTACGGCGTCAAAGACAAGCAGATCAACAGAATATATCTAAAAAATTTGATATATCATAAACGGCTGGACAGATTTTCTTTAAACATAGCTAAGAACACTCTCGAACAAGTCATTTTTTATTTTATTATTAAAGAGAAGTAACAATTAGGTAATGATTGCCTACTACTATTATAAGGAAAGGGATAGTAATAGAAAATATAGGTGGTGAAGAAATAGATAGAGGAATGCTTCATTTTTTTACAGCTTTGCTTTTTGCACGTTTTTTTAATAATGTAGTGTTGCAGCGCCTCTGGCGTTAGTGAGTCGTATTAATTTATTTGAAGCTGTGTTTAGTAGCAGTTTAGTAGTTATTTTACTTCGCCGATGATTCTGCTACACAACGAAGGTTGGTGCTCTGGTGTTACATTAGGATTAGTATCTCTTGAAGTTGGTATAGTTCAGTGACCACTGACTATGCCTTCATCACTTGAACTTTTCTACAACAACTGATAGAAAGGGACAGTAATGCACATCAGAAAAATGCGTAGTGTTGCTATTTAATGACTGTCAGATAGCGGGCTCGATCCTAAAACCTTCGTTTTTGTATTCAACGTGCTAACTTTTGCAGCCAATGCCACCCTCAAACAGGAAAACTAAATCAAAATCGGTCCAACCGTTTGGTCTGTACGTCGACTCGTACATACAAATAGATACACAGACACAAACTACATACAAACTTATAACACCCCTTTTTTGTCGGGAGTTAAAAACTGAAACGAAATTAGTTTAAAAGTATAGGTATTTACACACATTCACAAACATTTTTAATATGTTATTAATTTTTTGGAAAAAATCATTTAAAAACCCCAGATAACCCAAAAAATCTTTTTATACAAGTAGTTAAGGAAATTGTTCGAATATTCGACAAATATGATTCGAATAATTTTTTATTGTAAATTGAAAATTTTTGTTCGTTCGAACAAATATGATAAAAAGTTGTTCGAATATTCGAATAATTTTTGTTCGAATGACAACACTAATACATACACATATTCATTTTTATTATTAATCTAAATAACATATTTGTAAGGAAAAATAAAAAAGTACGTACACAGAAAAAAGTAATATGAAAAATTTTGTTATATCAATTAAAAAATTTATTAAAATTTTCATCTGTAAAAAATTTGAGAGTCTTACTATAGACATACAAAG
Source organism: Tachina grossa (assembly GCA_949987645.1). NCBI lineage: Eukaryota > Metazoa > Arthropoda > Insecta > Diptera > Tachinidae > Tachina > Tachina grossa. The sequence continues at coordinate 38,577,908 of OX465275.1, forward strand.
TTTGTTAGCTAAATTCAATAACTTTTTGGGTTGAAGTCTACTGACGAATTGCATATTAAATGAAGACTGTGTCAAATAAATGTACTTCTTTATTTCATGTATAATATTAATTACTACAATTAATATTAAAAAAAAATCATAAAAATTAAATAGTTTTAATTTCTTCCTGATGAGGGTTGGTAAGATTTATTTTTGAAACTAATCCTTCAACAAATTAATTTTCCTGAATGACAAGAATTTTCAGGTTCAATTTTGTTTAAAAATAGTCAACAAATTTATTTGTCGCCAGAAAAATCGGCATGTCGCCAAATCAAAATTTTAGAGGCCAAACAATTTGAAAAATCGCCATATTTGGCGAGAAATACCAATATCGTTTAACCCTGGCAATAGCTGATATAAGCCAGAAACAATCAGAGCAGGGATGGAAAAGTTAATGCAATAATAATTTTTAGGGTTCCGTACACCAAAGGTGGAAAGGAACCCTGTTGTTTTCGCTACGCTGTCCGTCTGTCCGTGTGGCCGTCACACGCTATTTTCTCAGGAATCGTATGAATTAAAGGGTGTTCCAAAACGAGCAACGAAAAATTTTAAAATCCCATGCATGTAAATATGTATATTGACACTTGAAATTTGTAAAATTAGTGTATTTGTATACAGACTACAACAATTAACACTAAAATCAAAAAAAAAAAAAAATTAAATTAAAGGGTGTTCTAACAGTTAATGCAATATTGACTATGTAATTTTGACAACTTGCTGTATCTTGGAAACCGTAAGAGGTAAACTCTTGAAATTTTCAAAAACGGTAAAACTAAAAAATCCCAAAATTATAAAATCGCCAAACCGATTAAAAATCGGCAAAAATTTAAAAAAAAATCGCCACAACGAAAAAAAATCGCGAAAATTAAAAAAAAATTCTAACACTAAAATAAATCGCCAAATTCGAAAAAGTCCCCGAAATGAAAAAATTGCAAAATGAAAAAAAAACGACAAAAACTGAAAAAAAATCGCCAAAACGCAAAAAAAGTACCACAACTAAAAAAATTTAAGTTTAAAATTTTTTAAACGCACTAATAATCCTCCTTTACCCAAAGATTCTTAGAAGAACTAGAGTTATTATGTTATAAACTTTCATTTAAACAAATGAGAAGCTTAAAACAAATAACAAAGTTGAAACAAGAACTCAATAATCAACATGTTTTTTATTTTCTTACTTTACCATTAATACATTGGCTGACTTTTTTCAGCTTCAAATTGTATTTGTAAGAGTATGTAAAAAGAAAATAAATGTAAATAACAACAACAGCTATTTAAGAATAGAGTGTTGCCACACAAGTATTTTTTTGACCGGGTGCAGTCAAAATTGAAAAAATTGTTTATGTGAAAAAATCGCCAAAATGAACAAAATCGCCGAAATTAAAAAAAATATCGCCAAAAAATCGCCAAAACAAAAAAGTGACTAAACTAAAAAATCGCCCAAAGTTAAAAAAAATCGCCAAAACCGAAAAAACGCCAAAACTAAAAAAAACGCTCAAAACCGAAAAAAATCCAAAAACTCAAAATAATGCCAAAACTATTGAATTACATATCTAGTGTCCGTACGGACATGCGGTCAAAGTCGCACTTCACTGAATTTTTGATTGAACTCATCAGAAACACAAACATTATCATCTTAGTGAACATTTTGCAAAAGAAAATAACATTTTCAAGCCTTTTCAACAAAGTCAATTTATTTAAATAAAAATTTTTTCAATGAAAAATTTTTCAAGCAAGCGACTGAAAATTTTTAGTGGTTTTTATATGTATATGTATTATTTCTAGTAAGGCCAGTTTGTAAATGTCGACAACTTTAACGTTAATAAGCCGTGATAAGCCGGCCTTAAATTTTCAATATTGACACCCGTATTCTGAACTTTGTAATAAAGTTAACCCTAAAATAAAATTAATTTTTGAAAACATTTTTAATGCAAAATGAAAGTTTTATTTGATTATTCCGTGACATACTTTTGTTATAATTTTGAGCAGACGAGTATAAAACACAAATACCGAAATATTACCGAATATATCCTTTAATGGCTCATGTTATTGTGTACACCATTCATATTAGGAACGTCTAATAATAACAATTATTTTTTTAAATAATATTCAATACGCAACATACATACTAGAGATGAGCGATGCCGTGATTTTTTACGAGTAATAATGTTATTACTAAATCGCTGTTCTTTTTAATTGTGACTGTGATCACAGTTTAGCAGTATTTTGTTTGTGTTATTTTGAGAAATCCTAATAAGAACAATAGCAGTGCAGTTAAACAGTGACCGTGATCACGTCTTAAAGGCTCAATCAGACGTGACATAACCATAACCATAGAAAACAGCCGTTCGAACCAAACTAATGGGCAACACTGTATTTGATTATAGGTGACTCTCCATAACGCCATAACTCTCACCATAGAAACCAATTCCATTTTGGTTTGGTTATGGCTATGGAATTATGGCTATGTCACGTCTAATTTAAGCTTAACACATTTCAGCACTTCTGCTTTAAAATTGTGAAATACTAATAAGAAGAGCGACAAAAACAAACAACCCCTTTCTAATATTGAATATTGTCGTAAAAGAGGCAGAGAGACAATAAAAAAATGTGAAAGCTATAAATAGTTGCCAGAAAATACGATTTGACAGCTGAAGGTATAAAAGAAAATTAATATGGTCGCTTTATTTACTGTTGAGTAAGTATACAAGAACATTCACAGTTTGTATGAAAGAACTATATTTCCAAAACCTGTTACTTGATCGATTGACTCACAGTTGTGATTAATGATTTTTCAATCGCTGTGAAAAAGTAACAGGTTTCGATATGCGGCTCATCTCTAATACATATGTATCTGACGATTTTTTTATCGTTTTGGCGGTATTACACAACGATGTTTTTTTCATTTAAGCGGATCTTTAAGTGTTGCGGATTTTTTTTCTTAGTTTTATGTTTTTTGGGACTTTTCTTGTTTAAGTGATTTTTTCATTTTGAAAATTTTTTTTATTTTAGCGATTTTTTTTTATTTCAGCATTATTTTTCGTTCGGGAGATATTTTCCGTATTGGCTAATTTTAGCATTTAACTATTACGATTTTGGTGAAGTTTTCTTTGCATTAACATTTTTCCCGTACAGTTGTTATTTTAGTTTAATCGACTTTTAGACGTTTTAGCGATGTTTGGTCTATTTTTTTATTTTAAGCGATTTTTCGCGTTTGGACGCTTATTGCCGTTTTAGCGATTTTTCTGTGTTGGCGACTAAATTTTTTTTGTTGCTATTTTTAGTTTTGCTGTGCCAATTATTTTTCTCATTTTTGTGAATTTGTCTTTTTTTTGCCTTTGAAAAAATATAAATTTTCATAATTTCATTTAATGAAAGGTAGACATATAAAAAGTACCAAAAACTGGAATAATATTTTCCCTTAATTGCTCCAAATTCTAGAGAGTGTGAAATTGTTTTCAAATCTCTCTCTTAAGAGGAAAAGAATGCAAATTATATTTTGTTGCTTTGATACGTAACTCACAAAATAAATGGATAACAAAAAGTATCACTTAATTAAGTTTTTACCCGTTTTGTGACCGAAAAGTACCAAACATACGCTCTATTATGGTTTAGTTAAATTATGTAGTTTGAAAATTTTTACCTCAAGTGGTAGCGGAGTTAGCACATAATTGGTAGTAGGCCTTAAGAACTTAAATTTCTAAAAGTCTGGAGAGTAAGTGGTATTTCGTTTAGCTTTAAAAAACAATCTTAAAATAGTCAGGTTCAGAAAGACCTTTACAACCTTCCCATTTTAAGAGGTAAGAAAATAGTAGTGATTATTTTGATTGCGCTGCATTTGATAAGAATTAACTACATTCAAAATGATTTTTTTTTCATTTAACAATAATTTGATTTCGCTGGTTTTATAATGTTTTCATTCTTTAGTTTCTCTTCTTTTGATTTCCATTTAATGTTAAAATGTGCGGCTACAGCCCGCATCTATCTCATCCATTTCTTACGCATCCACCAAAAATGAACGCGGTCAGCAAATATTCAAATGAAAAGGAAACTTTTCACTACAGGTGTCCAAAGGCTTTGGGGTCAAAAGTTATTCAAACGCCAATAGATGAACTACATTTTCTTGGAGGTTGAGACAAAAGCTTAAAAACCTGGTTGAATATACGAGGACGGTAATAAAAGTATAAATGGCATTTAGCACTAATATGACTTATCTTCAACACGAGCAAATATTTCATTTTTTAGGGTTTCTTACACCAGAGGTGAAAAGGAAAAATTCCACACGTCCATCTGTTTCTTTGTCTGTCGCATGCTGTTTTCTCGAAAACCGTAAGAGCTACGGACCTGAATATGTAAAATTTTGGCCGCTACAACAAAAAAATATATCGCGCCGTAAACTCCCAAAAAAAACCTTAAGCGACATAATTTTCGAACATAATTTTTTGACCAAAATCGATTATTTGCCATCGTAAATAATATATTTTAGTCTAAAAAATATTTTTTAGCAATTATGGCTCGATGTGACAGTTAAAAATTAAAGGGTGTTCTAAAGCGAGCAAAGAAAGATTTTGAAATCCTAATGTAATATTCAGACAATTATATGTAGACACTTAAAATTTTCAAAGTTGAATGTATTTTTATGCGGACTACATCTATTAAGACTGAAATTTAAAAAAAGTCAAAATTAAAGGGTATTCTATCAGTTAGTGTAATTTTGACTAGTTACTTGCTGTGTCTTGGAAACCGTAAGAGGCAAACTCTGGAAATTTTAAAAAACCATAAGACTAAGAAATCGCATGGTTGAAAAAATCGGCAAAACGAAAAATCGCTAAAATGAAAAAATCGCTTACATGAATTATATCACCAAAAATAAATTAGATCGCGAAAATTCTAAAGAAAATAACCAAAAATAAAGAGGCCGCCAACAAAACAAAAAAATTGCAAAAAAAATTGCAAAAAAAATCGCCAAAACGAAAAAAGCGCTAAAACGACAATAATCGCTAAAACCAAAAATATATATTTAAAACAAAAACAAAAAAAACCTAAAAAGAAAAACTCAGTCATAAGCGTCAATAGTAAAAAAATCACAGAAAACCGCAGAAAATCGCCCCAACCCGAAAGAAATCGCCAAAACATAAAAAAGCGCCAAAAACAAAAAGAATCAATAAGCGTCAATAGTAAGAAAAAAATCACAGAAAACCGAAGAAAATCGCCCAAACCCCGAAAAAAATCACCAAAACGTATAAAAGCGCACAAAAACAAAAGGAATCGCTAAAACAAAAAATAAATATTTAAGAATACATAAAAAAATCGTCAAAAGAAAAACTCAACAAAGAGCGTCATGCTAAAAAATCGCCGAAATAAAACGAAAATATAGCCCCAACCCGAAAAATCGCCAAAACGAAACAAACGCTAAAAACGAATCGCTAAAACCAAAAATATGTATCAGCCATGTCACAGAGCTCAATTCCATTCGGAAACGGAATTCAATCAAACGTATTTTGCTGCTTTAGAAAACGAAAAACGAAAAAAACTTCGGAATGAAATCACTTTTAATTTTATGGACGGAATTAACATTTTCTGCATGTTAAAGTAGAAAAAACATTTTAAACAATTTTTTTTTTCAATTAAGAATACTATTTTTCATTTATTTATTCAAAGCTGGATTACAATTATTTAGTTTTTATTTATTTATTATGCAAATTTCTCAAGTCATTACAAAAATAAAATCAACAGAACAAAATGTACGGAATTGGTTTCTTTGGTATTGCCATACCATTTTTGTATTTACTTTATCAAAATCATCATATTGGCAGCACACAAAACAAAAAAATACAAGGCAGAATTAAAATATGCATTCAAAAAAATTTAAAACGCCTAAACATATGCCACATTATCATTTACTACAAAATTATGTTGCCACACTTGTAAGATTAAGCATTTTTTCGGATTGATGAAAACGATGGGAATCTGAAGCACCTAAATGAAATTTGAACGGAATGGTTAATACGGAATCAAAACCATTCCGAACGGAATCTGTGACACGGCTGATATTTAAGAAAACAAAAAAATCGCCAAAAGAAAAACTCAATAAAAAGCGTAAATACTCAAAAAATCAGCGAAAAACCGAAAATAATCGTCAAAACGAAAAAAAGCGCCAACACAAAAAGAATCGCTAAAACCAAAAATATATATTTAAGAAACCCAAAAATAAAAATGGCAAAAACAACAACAAAAACCGTAAAAAAATCGCCAAAAAGAAACAAGCGCCGTATGAGAGTCAAAGCGGCATTTTACTGAATTTATTTAATTACATTGGGCGTGTGCCAAACGGTAGGAAAGTACTATGGTAAAAAAAATATTTGCCTGTGGGGAAAAAATTTAATTTTTCTGCTGTGCCAAATGATATATTTTTTGACAATGTAAAGTTTTGACAAATTTGATTTAGCATAGACAGAAGCTGATGAAATAATTGCTGCGGCGGCGAAGCAAAACCTTTGATTACAAGCCGCCGCTACCAACAAATTTTAAAAAGGACATTTTTATATAAAACAATATTCTTGTAGCAAAAAATTATATAATATTGTATATATGATTCAACATTTTTCGCAAATTTAAAAAAAATAATGATTATTTCACAGTCTAATTACATTTAAAGAACGTAAAAATATATGTATTGGGCGACGGCCTGAAGCGACGGCGGTGGTTTTAAATTTTATGATACCATGCTTCTTATTGGCTGCTTGTCAAAAATTTATTTTTGTGTCAAAAATTCTACTAGCCCCCAGGGCCAGTGAAATTTTATTCACCTCAGAAGTGTCAAAAATTTACTTACAGCAGTTCTTTGCTATATACTATAAAAAAATTTAAAACATTCTGACACTTACGAAGACTACCTTTTAAGTTCCCCAAATATTTTAAATTAAAAATAAGAATTATATTAACAAAATTTCCTTTTTTAAATATTTGCAAAATTTATCAATTTTGTAATTGATTTTAACAATTTAATGATTAAAATAATTTTTTTAAATTTTTTCTATGTCCACTGACTGCCCTCGTATGTTTGTCTACATGCATGTAATTGTGATTTCCATTAAATCCTTGTTTTATTTGTTTGGAAGGTGTGTAAATGTTTGCTTAAAAACAAATTGTACAATAATGTGAAGTCAGTGGTCGTCCGTCGGTCACTCAAACCGCCAGTCAAACAATTCACTCAGTCGACTTAATTTTGTATTTGTTGCAAACATGTTACCACATCTACTAGTACATACGTCTATACTCGTACAAAACATTAATATAGTCGTGTGTGCAGTTTGTTAAATAAACATACATAAATATATTTTCGTAGGCGTTCATTATTTGGAGGTGCGGTCATGCCTAAGGATGTGTTTATTTCAAAATGAATTTGTGTGTGTGTGAGAGTGTGTATAAATTTACTTTTAATGTGATTGTATGTACGACTGACTGACTGGCCGATGATTGTTTGTTTGTTTATTTTTGCTGTATTTCGATTTTGATTGCGTTTCATATGCAAATGCAGTTTGTCCATCACCAATGTCGTCATCATTCTCATCATGCTGAACACCAACAAAAAAATATATGTACCATTCATTGGTTATTTGTTTCCTCTTCCGTTTTGTCGGAGTGTGTTGCATGTGTTTGTTTGTATTGGCGTTAAATGAAATTTCCATCAAACAATATTAAAACGTCAAATGGGCGGTCAATTTTCGTTTCGGGGCTTATTTAACTAGAACAAAAAAAAAACACCCGACATCAAATGTTATGAAATTATTTAAGTGTGAACATTGCAATTGTAATTAAAAAAAAGGATGTTGTTGGTATGCGTATGGAGACGTTCATATGTAAATTAAAATGTAAATTTGACGGTCATTCAAAAGATAAGAAAAAATAAAATGCTTCGCTTTAGCGAAAAGGAAATGATATAACAACAATGAGGTTTGACTATATGGTTCAATTTCGTATTAATCGTTCATTGACGTATTTATGGCGTATTCTCTACTTTGGAAATCTGACAAAAAAAAATCATTTAATTTTTTTTCTTCACATTTAAATCTAAATAATCAGTATCATGATTTTAAATTAGTGATGGTAAACTAGAGCTTTCGTTACAAAAAAAACTTTTAACAAATTATGATGCCATGAATCAAAACAATTCACATATTTCATTTGCACTTGAAAAGCTAAGTATATGAACCAGAAATCTACATCAACTGACACCACACACAGTGGACCAAACACCAAGGAAGCTAATGATGAAGCTATTGAGATCTTCTGAAAACAGCTAGTTGTTCCGTTCTGCTAGTTTTTGTCAGAATATGTTTTCAATGTAAGTATTCGATCGAACGATTTCTGGTGACATCGTGGGACAGGCCGTAATTGTTATTAAGTGTGTGCTTTATTTTACAAAAAATTTTCGATGGTCCGTTTTCGGTAAATAATACTGTGTGTAATTTTTACAGTCATAGAAATATAACCATATGGGACCTAGTGTGTGAAAATGAAGTATTGAGAAAAACGCATTTAAAGTTTCATAACACATTATCACTTTCAACACTCCTCCAGTTGGGAGATGCAATTTGGTATGGTTAGTTATGATTGGGTGCCGACTTTGGTGACGTCATGCCTATGTGGTGACGTATTTTTTTCGCTTTTAGTGTGACAATACCTTTGCTATTATTGCTGCTCTCTACACATTGTAAAAATAACTATAAGAAAGGAAAAGAATAAAGTGCCGCTTCAGTCTTGTGCCAACTGAATAACTGTATAATGAAGATGTGGTCAATAGATCTAGCAGTAATAAGCTTAACAACGCTGTGAATGAAAGTGAGGTAGAGTGGCGAACATGGGATACTCATTTCGAAGGATTTTACAAAATATTACCAGGTAAACTGTCGCGATTTTGTGATTTTAATTTTTCAAATTCATTTCAATTAATTTTGTAAGCAGAAGAAAATTGAAGTACCAGATCACGAAACACCGAAAAAAACTCTAAACTCCAAAAAAAATAGAAGACTGACGAAAAAACACAATTTAAAACCAAATAATAACAAAAATTAAAAATTTTAAAAACCACCGAGTTTTTTCAGAAAAGATGTTATATCTTCTAAACGGCTGGACCGATTTTTTTCAAACATAGCTAAGAACCCTCTCGATCAAGTCATATTTCAAACAGAAAAAACTAAATGAAAATCGGTCCAGCCGTTTGGCCTGTACGTGGACACAGACAGACACACAGATACACAGACACACAGACACACACTACAAACTTATAACACCCCTTTTTTAGTCGGGGGTTAAAAATAAAAATAAATAATAAATAAATTTTAATGTTTTTCTAATTTTTGTCGATTTTCCCAAGTTCGTTTTGTACGTTTTTATGGAGTAAATAAATTTTTATCAGAAATATAACTCCTTTCATCTTATTCAACACCCTTTTAGGTACCAGAATCCACTCATAGTCCAAACCAGTTTTTTACACACTAGGTCCCTTTTCTCGGACAAGGTCACATATACAGACACCACTACGTGATAAAAGACCAAAAACAAAAGGACTCGTGTCTTCCAGTTTTGCCCCAAATCATGCACTTTTTTATGTACCCCAAAAGATTTCGGGCCTTGGTGTCAGTTTTACATGTTCTCATGCTCGTATCTTGCAAGCTGTTCAGAATTTTGACTTACTCTCTGAGGCAAATTTGTAGCTCTCATAAAGAACAAAAATTGTGAACATATAAAATCAAAATAACTTCACCTTCAAGATCAGATGGTTATATTTTTTTCAGTCGCACTGAACACTGTGCAACAGTGAAAAATCCATAAGGTATTGACAGCATAGGTTCGATAGTACTACCAAAGGGTAGTAAACCCCTATACTAAGTTCGTCAAGTTAGGTGACAAATTTATTTTTATAGGCCTCCAACAGCTAATTCAGACTTGGTGATAATAAATATAGAGATAAGAGACAGGTGGTGAAGGAAGGGATAGAGGAAAGCTTCATTCTTTTACAATTCTGCTTTCTGCACGGTTTTAATAATACAGAGTTGCAGCGCCTCTGGTGTCAATGAGGCGTATTAAATTTTCAAAACTGTTTTGAGTAGCCATTTTATTTCATATTTTACTGCGCCGATGTTACATTAGGATTAAAATCTGCTGAGGTCGGTTTAGTGCAGTGACCAGTGACTATGACTTCATCACTTGAACTTTCCTACAACAATTGACACAAAGGAACACTAATGCACATCAAGAAAACTGCGTGCAGATGTTATTTTTTAATAACTGTTGGATACCGGGCTTGATCCCAGAATTTTCAGCTTTGTAGTTAACGTGCTAACTACTTCAGTCAATGCCAGCCTCTTCAATGAAAATAATTGAATAGATTTTATTTTCTTAAGTTACAAATGTAGTATTTATATTTACAAAAATCGTTGTAGGTGCTTTGCCAACTAAAACTTAATTGTATTTACAAAACTTTTTACCCCCGTGAAAAAAATTCTCAGAGCTAATTAAATTTTTTATTCGATCCTTAAGCTATCGCAGCTGAAATGTCAACGACATCACTCCCTTAAAACTTAAAAGTGTATCATTTCAAAAATCTTTAACTTCTTTTGTAAAATGATACAGCTTTGATTTCGTAATCCTTGCCTTTTCCAAACAAATATCCCTCAAAGAATTATTATTTTTTTTAAGTACCATAAGTACGTTTTACAAAAAAAAAAAAAAAAAAAAAAAAAAAAAAAAAAAAAAAACGGCACAAAAATCTTTTAATTACATAAATTTTTAATAACTTTTTGCTGTCGTTTTTTTTCACAGAAATTAATAGCTAAATACCACGTAATTTTTCCTAAAAAAATATACAAAAGAAACACGCACACACACACAATATATTAATAACATAAAACAGCTAATTAACTTAAGAAAGGGATTTAAACAAAAAAATATACATATTTAATCCCTCGAATAAGCGAAAGAAAAATACAAATATACTTATTTTGAAGTTAAAAGTTCTAAATTTACACATAAAAAAATTTTATTTTTTTAGAAAGAAAAAAAAACACAATTATAATCTCCAAGGACATAAAGTAATACGATTTTAATTTCGCTGCTTCTCTACGCAAACAAACAAAAATAATAACCAAAGGTGTCCTTTTTTCAAGCTTCTTGAGATCTTTTGAAACTTAATTGTAAAAGTAAATCTATCGACCCTTTTTAGAAATATTTTCTAGAATGTTTCAAAAGGGACATTTGAGGAATGAAATACATATTTGATTTCATTGAAGTGGAGTTTTTGTTTTGCATAGAATGGTGTTTTATTTTAATTTCATTTTATAATTTAATTTTACACCTGCTCTAAAGGGCTCAACTTCAATTAAATCCTTTTTTTTTCTTTCTTTGCATTTACTTTTGTTATTAGAGCCAAAGAAAATTTTTGCTGCTTTTTTTATGATATATATTGCTCATTTCTCGCTATAATAACACAACTCTAGAAAGCTAGTTTTGCAAGAAATAAACAAGTGCCTTCCCAAGACTACTATTAATTTAAGCCTCAAAATAAATTCAAAGTAATTATTACTTTTCCAGTTAAAATTACACAAGATATTTTTTTAAGTTTTTAAAAGCTTAAGCGAACAAATATTTGTCGCTTAAAACTACATTTACTAAAAAAAAATCGGAAAATTTCAGTTATGACGATTTTGAAATAATTGAGCTTTATATGCTTTGTTATTTTTTTTCACTTGAAATTTCTATATTTTGTTACAAAATAAATTCTTCAATCAAGTGTTGCACGAGTGGTTTTTATAGACTAGAATAACCAAAAAGTGAAACAACTAATTTCTTGGAGAACTCTACTCTAGTTAAAGAATTTTTATACCCACACATGCATACACATACAGACATTTATATACATATACATGTGTAAGGATGCGTTTTACAACCAGGGGAAACGATTCATCTATAAAACTGCATAGAAAATTTTTCAATCAAATCCGTTGTAAAGGTGCTTTTTGTAAAAAGTACTTTTTATAAAAATTACTTTTTATAAAAGGTACTTTTAATGTACGGTATTTTTTATAAAAGGTGTTATTTAAAAAAGGTACTTTTTATAAAAGTTATTTTTTATAAAAGGTACTTTTTATAAAAGGGAGTTTTTATAAAAGGTACTTTTTATAAAAGGTAGTTTTTATAAAAGATAGTTTTTCTAAAAGGTACTTTTTATATAAGGTAGATTTTATAAAAGGTACTTTTTATAAAAAGTACTTTTTTTAAAAGGTACTTTTTATAAAAAGTACTTTTTGTAAAAGGTACTTTTTATAAAAGGTACTTATTATAAAACGTACTTTTTGTAAAAGGTACTTTTTATAAAAGATACTTTTTATAAAAGATACTTTTAATAAAAGGTACTTTTTATAAAAGGTACTTATTGTAAAAGGTACTTTTTATAAAAGGTATTTTTTACAAAAGCGTACTTTTTAAAAAATGAACTGGTTATAATGGGTACTTTTTATTAAACGTATTTTTATAAAACGTTGTTTTTACAAAAGGTACCTTTATAAAATTTTCTTTTTATGAAGGTACTTTTTATGACAGGCACTTTTCATAAAAGAAATATTTTTAAAAGTTAGTTTTTATAGAACATTTTTTGTAAGAAGTTATTTTTATAAAAGGTAATTTTTATAAAAGGTACTTTTTGTAGAAGATACTTTTTGTGAAGGTACTTTTTATGAGAGATACATTTTAAAAAGTTTTTATAAAAAGTACTTTTTATGTAAGGTACTTTTTATAAAAGATACTTTTTATAAAAGGTACTTTTTATAAAAGGTACTTTTTATAAAAAATACTTTCTTAAAAGGTACTTTTTTAGAAGGCACTTTTTATAAAAGGTACTTTTATAAAAGGTATTTTTTATAAAAGGTACTTTTTATAAAAAGTACGTTTTATAAAAAGTACCTTTTATAAAAAGTATCTTTTATAAAAAATACCTTTTATAAAATATACCTTTTATAAAAGGTACTTTTTATAAAAGGTACTTTTTATAAAAGGTACTTTTTATAAAAGGTACTTTTTATAAAAAGTACCTTTTATAAAAGGTATATTTTATAAAAGGTATTTTTTATAAAAGGTACTTTTTATAAAAGGTACTTTTTATAAAAGGTACCTTTTATAAAATGTACTTTTTATAAAAGGTACTTTTTATAAAATGTACTTTTTATAAAAGGTACTTTTTATAAAATGTACTTTTTATAAAAGGTACTTTTTATAAAAGGTACTTTTAATACAAGGTACTTTTTATATAAGGCACTTTTTATAAAAGGTACTTTTTATAAAATGCTCTTTTTAAAAAGGATACTTTTTATAAAAGGTAATTTTCATAAATGGTACTTTTCAAAAATTGTACTTATTACCCACTATACTTCCTCACCTTAGCTTTGAAATAAATTGCTTAATTTTTAAAAGTGCGCCACCATCATGGGAGATTTTCACTCATCATCTGTCCACAAATGTAAACACTTATTCATCTGAATTTAACTCGCAGTGAGAGAAATCTTTGTCTATAATCGGATAAGGTAATTGGAGGCTTTTGTCTAGACATTAAATGGACAAATGACTGTATGTAGTATTGTAAAATTGTTAAAACAAAATACATATTTAATAGGTTTGGCAGCAGGTGGACATTTCTAATATTTCAATAAATTCAATAAACAAGCAGAACTTTTGTTTTTGTTCTCTTAAAAATACATTTTCATTTAGCATATGGATGCGGTTACACAGAAATCGAATTAAATTTCAAAACCTACACAAAAATGTAGGAAGTAAGCCCAAGAAGAAAATGTATTGCATAGTTTCAGGTGTGTAGTGCGAGTATCTACTTAGTACAACAAGAACGTTTAGACCTTTTTGTAAATTTTCTACTCATTCTTTGCTTTTTTTGGAAGTTGGTGTAATCCAAAACTTAATATTGCTAAACATAAAGAAACTAAATATGAAACAACAATAATAATAAGAAATAAAAACCTTTTACTCCTCAATCTTCTCAATTTAAAACTTGCTAAATAAAGTTTTTTGGTGTCTAGAGATAGAGAGAAAGAGAGAGAGAGACAGAGAGCGAGCGAACAAAGGCAAAAATTTGTTGTAGTTGGTAGAATTTAAGATTATTTTTAACCGACCGCATATTGCACTTTAATAACAATAACTCATGCATGTTTTAGTAACTTCAACCGTATTGTTTTTACTGTGGAGAGTTCTTTCTGTAGGCAGGAAACGGAAGAGACAAGAGTTTATGTATAAATATTTTTAAAATTTTACACTTAAGAAAAAATATGGGAAAGCAAATATTAATTTTAATATAGAATTTTAAAAAAATTTTGGAGTTTGCTATAGAGTTTTTTTAAGAGAGATTTTACAATTCTTAATCACAAATCAAAAATCTTGGAAGAAAAATTGTCCAATTCTTTAATGTGACTTATAAATATTTTGAGTGTTAACATTGAATTACTAAGAGATGATGTTGGTTGATTGCATGGCATGAGGGCGCCAAAGAGTTCTAATTTTCTTTTTCTACTTTTTTATTTTTTGAGAGAGTGACGCCAAGTGTTGCAAATAGTTTTCATATGCAAATAACCATTTAACCTTAAAATATTACTGCAACGTTATTGCTGTTATTGTTATTGTTATTTCTCCTTTTGGCCAGGTCTACCTAACTATACACTTCATGTCAGGTTACACATTTTGTTGTATGATTTTCTTGCTGGCAACAAACAGTAGTCCTGGCTGTTTGCTGCACACCAAACACATTTGGTTGTTTTCAAAATTTCGATATTTTTTTTTTATTTTAGTTTGAATTTCATAATTAATGCAAAGCCTTAAATGTATGCAACACCTGTGGTTTGTATTAAACGACCTCAAGTATTAAACCACAAATATTTGGCCAAAAAGTACATTAAACTCGATGTGCATGAAGGTTCATGTTCATACTTATTTGAATGTTAAAATTCTCTGACAATAATATATTAATTTTTAATAGCTTTCTGAAGAAAATTATAATAGCTATAAAAAGAAAGTTCTGATGAAAACTTTGGGGGAATGCAAGAATGTTGAAGTTGGCAAGAAATATTAGTTTTACAAAATGTTTAAATCAAGTTATCGTATTTATGAAAATAATTCTTTAATGGGGTAAAAAAAAACACTTCTAAAGAAACTGCGAACCTTAAAAGCTGCATATAACTGTAGTTATGCGAAATATTTCAATAAGGAGCAATTAGTTATTGCCCTAGTTCTCTCCACTGTAATTATTTCTTTAAGGTACCCAAATATTTGCAATATTATTGTGCAAAAATTTATGTTCAAGAATTAAATTGCCTGTGTATATATTGGATAAAATCAAATGTCTCTCTCTGCATTATAATTATTTATTTAAGATACCCACATATTTGCAATATTATTGTGCAAAAATTTATATTGTACAAGAGAATTGCATGTGTGTATACTATATTGGACAATATATTGTATAAAATTAAATGTAAGAAGCAATCAGTAATTGCCTTAGGGGCTGTCCATATATTACGTAACGCTCTAGGGGGGTGGAGGGGGGGGGGGTTCGAGTTTTGTTACGATTTGTTATGGTGGCGGGGGAGGGGGTCTTTGAAAATGTTACGTAACAGAAAAAATTACTAATTTTGTACAAAAATACGTATGTTTTTCTCATTTATTTATTTAATTGATCATACGTGTTGCCTACATATATTATGTACGAGTATGTATACTACATACATCTGCCGAATGTCAACTTTTGATATTCGCGAATTCGAATTCGAATATTTAAAACGATATCCGCGAATACGAATATCCATTGTATTTGAAATTTATGGACATTTAATTGGGGGTCTATTTTATTCTGCAAAATTAAATTTAAAAAAATGTGTATGGAAAAGAACTTCATAATTGTGTCCGCGTACACTAAAGTTTATGAAAACTATCCAAAAATTTGAACAACATTTGAAAATTATACAAAGTTTTTATAATAAATTAAATAAATTGTAGTCGAATTTAACATACATGTTTCTGAACTCCTCATCTTTCTTTATCCATTTACATTTTTAAATATTCTTAATATATGTATGTATATACATAAAAACTTCTTTCCATATTAAACTGCAAAATCTATTAACACTAAATCCATCAAATACATAGAAGGAAATAGTATTTGCAGAAGCTTAGGAAAAGGTTTCTTGCAATTCTCCTGGACAAAATAGTGTCCTTTCAAAAAATATATTCTTCCATATATGTACATGACAATATCAAATTATTAAGTTTTAACATTTTTGTTTGTTGAGGCTATAATGTTTAAGTTTTGAGAGATGTGTTAATGGAAACTTGCATACATAGACGTATTTTCATAATGACATTATTTTAATTTTTTATGCAACAGAACTTAGAAAAAATATTATGAAAACAACAGTAAAATGCATTTAGGAACTAGATTGTGTGCCCCTCTAATTTTAAGGTATATTTTTTTAATTGGCAAATATATATTGAAAATGTAATGTTGTAGAAGGCACAAAAATTAAGAAAAGAAAAATTGCATATCTTTCGTAATTGACATCATTTTGACTCCTTTGATATCCCAACAATCTGTTTGTTTAAAGCGGGTTAAAAATGTTCCCTTTTAGAAAATAAAATATAATTCACCATGGCAACCTTTGTTGATCCAAGATATAATTTTTTTGTTTCACGCACATTTTAGATCGATTTGAAGATGGCCAAACGGAGTCATCTTTAAGCTCTCTGAAAGCGACCGCCAGGCTAATGCCAATTCTCGTCTTGGTGTCTCAAATACTGCTCAGTCATCAATACGGAAAACTATAGCAGATTATTTGGCAAAATAAAAATTATAATTAATAATTATTACAAGCTAATAATTGTGTGCCGTTCATTTAAATTTAGTTTTGGATCTATGTATTTCTTTATATATTTTTTTAAACGAACACGAATATCTAGAAACGGACGAATGTTTTGGAATTCCAATACACATCACTAATACATACATGCAGTTTAGGAATGAGCTCTCTATAAAACTATAATTTTTGCAGTTTGAGGACACTTGGGAAAAAATTTAAAAAATAGTTTCGCCAATATATGGAGTATGTTTATACGTAAGCTTATTTAATTTTTGTCTACGCACTGTGCTAGTTTAACAAATGAATTTAAAATAATGATTTAAATTTAATTTTTTTTAATAAAAACTTTAAACTAATTTATTTTTATCTCATTGTTACGTTATTACTGGGGGGAGGGGGGTTCATAGTTTTGTTACGATATGTTACTAGGGGGAGGGAGGGGGTCAAAAATCGGTCAAAACAGCGTTACGTAATATATGGACAGCCGCTTAGTTCTCTTCATTACAATTTTGTCTCTAAGGTATCCACATATTTGTAATATTATTTTGCAATATTGTACAATAAAAGTGTCTCTATATATATCTCTCCATTATAATTATGTATTCAAGGTATCCACACATTTGTAATATTATTGTGCAATATTATTCAATAAAATTGCCTGTGCATATATTTGATAAAATCGAATGTTTCTCTTCATTATAATTATTTTTTTAAGGTACCCAATCATTTGCAATATTATTGCGCAATAATTTATATTGTACAATAAAATAGTGTGTATTATATTGGTATATTGCACAATATATTAGAAAACACCAAATGTCTCTCTCCATTATAATTATTTCATTACAACTATTTCTTTAAGGTACCCACACATTTGCAATATTATTGTGCTATAGTTTATATTGTACAATAAAATTGTCTGTGTGTATATTATATTGGTATATGGCACAATATATTGGACAAAATTAAATGTCTTTTGCGCAGCAAGGAATATTTTGCAATGTGTTGACAACATTACACAATAATTATTTCCAGTTACGTCACTAAACATTATTTTTATAATTTTTAAACTCCTCAATTAAAAATTATTTAATTTGAATTTTAAAATGTCTTAAACGAACAAGCGTAGCTTTAATTTTACATAAATTGCGCATTTATTTTTTTTAATACTGTGCAATTCATTGAACAGTTCGGATACGTCAATAATAACGATAATAATAATAGCAATCAGGTATTCAATAATATTTCATAGCCTATGGGTAACTTAATACTTATTAAAATTCTTAATATTCGGTGTAAGGACATGCCGATCTCCCAGTAAAACCTGGTAATTTTTAGACAACTACACAGTGAAGACTGATTTTTCAGTTAACTTATATAAATTAAATTTACGCCACAGTTAAAATAGGCAGTTAGTGTCCTCAATGTAAAAAAGTTATATTTCACTTTGATTACTATCAACATTGAAAGTAATTTGGTAAATGTTTCAATATAAACACAATCCTTGCAAGGATATGACAACTCCCCATATATCCTTATGTTTAACAAATCAAATTTTAGTTAAAAATATGATCAACACGCAATTATGATTAACCGTGAAGGTTTATATTAAATTCAATTACTTCGGGCAAGGATATGTTTGTCTTCTACATGCCATTAATTTAAAAAATAAATATTTTTTAACTACAAATATTAACAAAAAGCATCGAAAATTTGTATCTATATCAAGATTTCTGTTAAGGACATATTTATGTCGGGTATACTTAATTGTAAAAATTTATTTTTCAATTTGCAGTTATTTTTAAAATCAGACGGTTGGTGCGAGGATAAAAGTCTATAGAAGGACATTCGTACCCGTCACAAATTTTTAATCTCAAAAATTTAATTTTTAGTTAATAATTTATATTTAAAATAGGACAGTTTCGGAGATATAAATTTCATAAAATGTGATGCAAGGATATTGCTATCTGTCATATATCCTTAATTTAAAATTTTAAATTTTTAATTAAATATTTATATTTAAAACTACACAGTTAGTGTCTGAGGTGAATTGCATACAAATTGTCGCAAGGATATTGCTATCTGCATTTTTAACTTTAAAATTTAAACTTTGATTTAAAAATTTATTTTTAAAACTACACAGTTAGTAACTGACGTGAATTGCATATACATAAATTGTGGCAAGGAAATTTTAAAATAATAATTACATTTAAAACTGTATGATTATTTTGTGAAGCAAATTTAATAAAAATAAACGTATGCAAGGAGGATATGCTTATTCTTATGCGTCCTGAATTTAAAAAATTTAATTTTGAATTAAAAATTTATATTTATAGTAGTAAATCTAAATCTTAATTTAATACAGGGTGGGCCAAAAGAAACCAAGGGGTGTAAAAGTTTAATAACTTTTTTGTTTATTAATTTTTTTTTATTTTTTCTTTCAGATTATATAGACAACACTTGGAGAATTTATAATGAATGAAAATAATAAATGAAAATCAGAAAATAAGAAATGAATAAATGAAATCAACTTTATTGAAAATTTGATTATGAGTGATGAAGCTCATTTTCATTTGAATGGCTTTGTTAATAAGCAGAACTGTAGGTTCTGGGGTTCTCAAAATCCAAGAGCCATTCATCAACGCCAATTGCACCTAATCAGGTGTACAGTATGGTGTGGGATCACATCTGAAAATGTCATTGGGCCCTACTTCTTCGAGAATGAAGATGGAAGTGCTGTAACCGTAAATGGAGAGCGGTATCGGTTTATGATAGAAAATTTTTTACGTCCTGCTCTTGAAAACAGACCTGGTATGTGGTTTCAGCAGGACGGAGCCACTGCCCATACTGCCCGAGACACAATGGCACTTTTAAGTCAAAGTTTTGGAGAGCGAATAATTTCTCGAAATTCGGAAATTATTTGGCCAGCGCGATCGCCAGATTTGACAGCACCCGACTATTTTCTTTGGGGTTTTTTGAAGGAGCGAGTGTATGTGAACAAGCCAGAGACAATCCTTGAACTCAAGGCAAACATTGTTGCAGAAATTCAAACGCTACAGCCACAAGTTTTGAAAGATGTTATGGAAAATGCTCTAAAAAGAGCCCATCAGTGCGAAGCTGAAAACGGTGGTCATTTAAGAGACATAATTTTTCATACTTAGTGTAAAAAAATTTCCATTTTGTATATTATATAATCTGAAAGAAAAAATAAAAAAAAGTTAATAAACAAAAAAGTTATTAAACTTTTACACCCCTTGGATTCTTTTGGCCCACCCTGTACTAGAGAGTTAGTGTCTGACATGAATATCAGAAAAATCGTTACAAGGACATGCTTATTTCCCATATATCCTTAAGTTCAACAAATTTAATTTTTATTTGCTAATTATCTTTAAAAGTAGACGGCACTCGGGCACTGGTGAATTGCATACAAATTGGTGCAAGCATATGCCTACCTGATATACATATATCCTTAATTTTAAAAATTTAAGTTTTAATTAAAAGTTTATATTTACAACTACACAGTTAGTGTCTGAGGTGAGTTTGTGAAAAAAAAATTTTAAGGATATGCCTACTTGCCATATATCCTTTATATAAAAAATTTAATTTTAAAACTATATTATGCGCCGATTTTTAAATTGCAAATTTTATGGAGAAACTTTTTAAAATCTAATTCAATTTCATCACTAATGCTAACGTCATGCCAGTTTTTCATTACATGCGTAAGCCCGATGTGAATTTCATAAAAAATTGGTGCTAGGATATGCCTGCCTTCCATATGTCCTTTATTTTAGAAATTGTAGTTTATCTACAATTATCATCAAAAAAAACATCGAAGATTTTTAAATATTTCCAAATTTAAGTTAAGAGAATTTAATAGGAATTGGTCTAGGGATATGCCTTCCTCCTTTATATCCTTAATAAAATCTATATAAAAATTTTTTGATTAATTTTTAAAATTTATATATTAGTGTGTAAAAATAAAGAAAACGTTTCGTAAACGTTTTCTGCAAGGATAAAAATTTCTTAAATTTTTTTAATCCTTTTCTTCATGAGCTAAACGACTGCAAATACTTTTACAAACAAATAAAAAATAAAAACTGCTTTCTAATATCACTCTAAGACAAACATTGCACTTATATCATACAAATATGTACATTGTTTCTTATAATAAGCAAATTATTTAGCAAACGTTTGAAAAACTTTTTTTGCTCCGTGTTTTCTTTTCCGGATGAGTATGTTTAAAAAAAAGTAGAGCTCATGAGGAAAAACTAATAAAAAACTAAATAGCGCAATCTTGTTATTGTTTTGTTTTTGTTTTACTCACTGCAAAGAAAAAATAGCACAAAAACGAAAACAAACGTTTTCCTCGGTAGTGTTGCGGAACAGCAGATCACTTTATATTATTTTATGCTTAATATAAAGATTTTTTGTTATTCATTTCACTGCATTTTTTTTTTCATATGTACATATGTAGATTCACGAAGATCAAAAACTTTTGTTTTGAGTGAGCCTGATCATCAGGGACAGGGGTTTCATGCAAATGCATGTTTTTTTCCTTAACTCTGATAATGGCTATAACGAAATATCTTTACGAAACAATGAATTTGCGTAAAAATGGCATCGATTTGTTAGTGCATATTTTTGCATATTTTGCTGAAAATTCATATTTTTGCATAATTTAGTCATAATTGCATATTTTTGCCTCATATTTTGATAAAAATGCTGATTTTGTGTTATATAAATATTCTCAAAAATTCAAATTTCAAAAAATATTGCAAAACTGTTTTTGGCAACTGTATTCGCTTGCATTGTTTAGAATTGTGTAACGATTGTACAGGCATAACAAATTTAATGGAAATTGTAATTTTGATAATTTCAAATTGTCTGCTATTAAAGCCGAAAGTATTGAAACAATTATGCTGAAATTTGATATTGTTTTTAAAAATTACCAAATCTAATAGTTAGTATTCTTCAATTCATTGTAATGGTTGAGTTAAATAAATATACAACATTATATAAAAATAGTCATTTAAATTCGAGCCGATTACATCCACACACGTTACAAGGTCTTTTTCAATGCACAAAGCTTTCTAAGAACAAATTGATTGGACTTCACATTCGATAATACATATCGTCACCTAAAATCCAAAAAGCCGTAACAACCAAAAAACTCAAAATACACTTTTTGATTGATTATGATGTGAGAAACCAAAATACAACTTTTCCTAAAATTTTGCCGATATGTATATGTTCAAAAATACCGATTTTATTCATTATTCAATTTGGCACCTAACAAATAAATAGTCTAAAATTTTTTTGCTTCTCCTGTATAAAACTAAAAAGTGTACTTACGGCTTTTTGGATTTTAGGTGACGATATGTATGAATAATAAAAAAAAATTTAATGAAAATAAATAACAACACTTTTCTTTTTCTATTTACGTATCGCTTCTTTACTGTAATATAAACATACATATCTCGAAAATGCGAGTTTGGGGGGAGTTAATAATGCAGAAAAAATCATTATACCATATTTAATCTTGTGTAAAGATTCAATATAAAAGGCTTGTACACGCACCTCTTGAGAAAAGAAAATATTTTTATAGCTTTATTTAGTGATATGTAGATTGAAAACTTTACTTTTGAATAATTTTTTTAAAGATATGTGCATATTTTATTGTTTCTAGTGTATATTTTACGTTTTTGATGTCATATTTTAGGCGCCTAAAATACCTTTTTTAAATGCATGAAGTCCTTGTCCCTGCTGATCATGAACAGTTGAATGAAAACATTTTAAATTTACTGATGAACCCATTTCTAAATTAAACATTGTATGATGTGAATAAATATAGTGGTAGTGGCCATAAAATATTTATTATTAACATGCTAATAATTTCATTGCAAAAGCCAACATTAATAAAATAAATGGAATTTCCATCAGACGACAAAAACAGCGCGAATTTTGTCCTTTTTATTCAAATATTTCTCTACGAACATGTGTGTGTGTGTGAGTGTGTTTTGTAAAAGCGTCAAATTATTAAAATCATGACGATGACTAGAGAAAAATTATGCAAAAAGGGTTGTAATTATATTTATGAACCGGCAAGACGGTATTAAATGGGAAAAATGCTGCAAAGGTTGAAAAGTGCGCGTAATTCATACACTAGAGAGGTGAGGAAGTATAAAATGTTACATTCTAATTATTAAGTTTTGTTATGTTTGCCTTGGTTTTTGGTTTCTTTTTTTTTTCATTCTCTATTTGCCTTACATGTAATGAAAATGAAAATGAAAATGAAAATATTTAATATAAAACCTGTATGTGGCAGTTGCTGAAAGGAGTAAGTAAAGTAAAATGTGCAACAACAACAATAACATTCTGTGTGAGAGAAAGAAGAGATGGTTTATTTTCGATATGAATGTGTTGTAACCTGGTATTTTAGGAAATTTTTTTTTTAATTTGTTTAGGACATTTCCAACAGTTGCCTCTTACTTTCACCGTCCACCCACCCACATTCCACTGGCAACGTCACCGCGGAATTTCAAAATGAGTTATTAACGTTTAAACATTTATTATGTAAATTTTCCTTAGACTCTTCTTCTTACATTTATATATATTTGTTTATTTTTATTTTTTACATTTAAAATTTTCTCGATTTGTATCTTTTTATGTGATAAATAATATTCATCGCATGTTTAAGGGCTGATTTCTGATGTATCAGTTTATTTGTTTTTCTATTTGGCGAATTGTGTACTTTTTCATTAACCCCTTATTGCTTTTACACTAACTGACTGAGTGTGTGTGTGAGCGAGTATGAGTATGAGTGTGTGTGTGTGTTTGTTTGCCTTATTTGATGAATAATAAGAATTGTAATCGTAGACATTTCTAGTTGAAAATCTTCATCAAATCTCAGGCATCATGTCATTTATTATTTTGCCCGAGAAGTTGTTTAATTTTAAGCAAGCTCACGCCTCAATAATGGAATTAAAAACAAAACATTGTTATTTTTAGTGCTGCTAATTTGTCGTTTTTTTAGGGTTTCGTACACCGTTTTCGCTACGATGTCCGTCTGTCGGTCACAGGCCGTTTTTTGAGAACTGTACGATCTTCGGAACTGAAATTTTCAGAGAATATGTAATACTTTGGCCGCTATAACAACAACAACTAATATATGACAGTTAAAAATTAAAGGGTGCTCTGAAGCGAGCGACGAGAAATGTTGAAATCCATATACAGAGGTCAAGAAAATTATTCGACATATACCAAGATTTTTTTGTTTCCATCAATAAAAAAAACGAATTACTAAAGGTATTCATTTCAGGTTTTTTTTTTTTTTTTTTTTTTGAAAAATGTAATTTTATTTACAACAAACACAGGAAAAAAAATCCACCAAAAGTTGAATTCAAAAATGAAATGAGTACCTTTACTGTGTAATTTTACAAAAGGAACTTAGACAGCGTTTTATTGAAGAACTTCAAATTGTATGCTATAAAAAAGATGAGATTATTAAAATAACTAATATAAAAATTTCATTAAATAAAAAATAAGTTAAGAAAATCACACAAAAAAAGTATTCGACATTGGTAATGTTCTTATAATAAGGGTTTTCATGAGAATGTTCAAAAGTCTCGCAAACTGTGCAATTGTGCATTTTTACACTCTCGCAAATAAAATGTCAAAAATTGTACAGAAATTTATTTACACAAACCTGGTAAGTTTGCCCAATTATGTTGACTCGTAAATAGTGTTGTCATTCGAACAAAAATTATTCGAATAGTCGAACAACTTTTTATTATATTTGTTCGAACGAACAAAAATTTTCAATTTAGAATAAAAAATTATTCGAATCATTTTTGTCGAATATTCGAATATTCGAACAATTTCCTTAACTACTAGTATAAAAAGATTTTTTGGGTTATCTGCGGTTTTTAAATGATTTTTTCCAAAAAAAATAATAACATATTAAAAATGTTTGTAAATACCTATACTTTTAAACTAATTTCGTTTCAGTTTTTAACTCCCGACAAAAAAGGGGTATTTGTATTTGCATTTGTATTTATTATTATTTTCCAAAACATTACAAAAAATTATTTAATTCTAAAAATTAAATTTAAAAATTTTCTATTCAAAAATTTCTTTACATGCTAAAACGTTTACCAAATACTATCAAATTATGAAAAATGTACATTATATATACATATATACAGCCATTGTTGTAGGAATTTAAATTTTTATATAATTCCCCAAAAAAGGAAAAAAAGGGAGGCACTTAAATTAATACTTAAATTAATAAACTTATGACTAATTTCATGCAAAAACAAAAAATGAAAGAGGAAAATAGAACAAACAGACAAACAAACAAGGGAATTAAAAAGTTCATTGACTGGTGTTATACACCGTGTCATTTATATTTAACGACCTTATACTCCTATGGTAGAACAAGAGATCTTCACCCTCATATAAAAAGCACCAGCACCCTCAAGGGTCAACAAGTCCATAGGAAGAAAATATCTAGACATCTGAACGGTCTGCAAATCTCTAGAGCCATCAAAACATCTTCTTACTAAAGGATTCTCCAGAGAACGTGCACCTTCCAGAAATCTTAAAGACCCTGCGATCAAAAAAACATCCACTCGCCTGAAATCAACCGATTTGTATATGGACCTACACGATGGCCTACGAAACTGACTATTCTGTCCGATGTATGATTTTAGCCCAAGACATGCTACCAGAATCATTCGCTCCCATCTCCTAATCCTCTCCATCTGGGATGAAGAGATTCCAAACCAAGTTGGAAAGGCATAAGAGACGATTGGACGAACAATCTGGCGATATACTAAAAGGCGCACTTTTTTATCAAGACCGCCTCTACGCTTTAAAACACTCTGATATGACGAGTATATTCTCTTGGCCTTTTCAAGAATGTCATCAATATGGCGATAAAATTCAAAGTTTTCATGGAAGGTGACGCCAAGGTATTTCATTCTGTCCGATATCCCAATCACGTCCGGTCCGATCTTTAAACATGGTATGTATGACCTACAATTTGGGTAGATATACTCCCGACAAAAAAAGGGGTGTTATAAGTTTGTATGTAGTTTGTGTCTGTGTATCTATTTGTATGTACGAGTCGACGTACAGACCAAACGGTTGGACCGATTTTGATTTAGTTTTCCTGTTTGAGGGTGGCATTGGCTGCAAAAGTTAGCACGTTGAATACAAAAACGAAGGTTTTAGGATCGAGCCCGCTATCTGACAGTCATTAAATAGCAACACTACGCATTTTTCTGATGTGCATTACTGTCCCTTTCTATCAGTTGTTGTAGAAAAGTTCAAGTGATGAAGGCATAGTCAGTGGTCACTGAACTATACCAACTTCAAGAGATACTAATCCTAATGTAACACCAGAGCACCACCCTTCGTTGTGTAGCAGAATCATCGGCGAAGTAAAATAACTACTAAACTGCTACTAAACACAGCTTCAAACAAATTAATATACCTCACTAACGCCAGAGGCGCTGCAGCACTACATTATTAAAAAAAAAAACGTGCAAAAAGCAGAGCTGTAGAAAAATGAAGCATTCCTCTATCTATTTCTTCACCACCTATATTTTCTATTACTATCCCTTTCCTTATAATAGTAGTAGGCAATCATTGTCTGATTGTTACTTCTCTTTAAAAATAAAATAAAAAATGACTTGTTCGAGAGTGTTCTTAGCTATGTTTAAAGAAAATCTGTCCAGCCGTTTAGAATATATCACATTTTTTAGATATATTCTGTTGATCTGCGTGTCTTTGACGCCGTAGCTCCCCAGCGTCTTGAACGATTTTAATTTTGCTTTGTTTTCGTTAGAATGGTTACATGATCGTATATCTTCTAATTTATACTTGAAGAAAACCGGTCTAGTCGATTGGAATTTAACATAATTTTTTTATTTAATCTTTTATTTTTTGCGATTCTGTTACTTCAATAGTATAGGTGGAACATAGA
The DNA here is from genome assembly GCA_949987645.1 of Tachina grossa. Classification (NCBI taxonomy): domain Eukaryota; kingdom Metazoa; phylum Arthropoda; class Insecta; order Diptera; family Tachinidae; genus Tachina; species Tachina grossa. The sequence goes on from OX465275.1 coordinate 38,604,842, forward strand.
GTTCTTATCTATGCCACAGCGTCAACTGCGGCAAAAGTTCTTAAAATTTTAAAGTTTTGTTATTAATATTCCTAAATTTGTTATTGAAATTATTTGTTTTTCTTGTGTAATGAAATATTTTTCGATTGTTAATAAAAAAATTTATCTAATATACGTAATACGTATCGTTTTTTGCAAACTTTTTTAGGATTATTCGAATATATTTTTTTATTCTTTGTTCGTTCGAATATTCGAACAAAAGTTCAAAATTATTCCTCTGTTCGAACAAGAAAAAAATTATGAAATTTCATTCGAACAAACATAAAAGACGAATAATTAACAACACTACTCGTAAACTTAAGCTGTGCAATTGTGCATTTTGTAAGCAACAACTTCTTGCTTTTTTGGACTTCTTTAGGCATTTTTAGACACACACACACACACTTTTTTATTTTTATAGAAATATATAAATATGTTTTTAAATTTAAAATTAAAATTAAAATTGCTTGAAATTTTCTTATTTTATTTTTAATTAATGAACTTTTTGACGTTTGTTTCCAATTTACATAAACAGTTTGTTTGCACAATAGTTCAAAAGGGGCTTCATGAAACTAGTCTCCAATTTGAACAAGTTTGCCCAATTGCACAAATGGCAATTTTAAGAGTTCTCATGAAAACCCTTAATATAAAGTATGTACAGTTGTTTTAGAAGCAAATTGCTTTCCCTTGACTTTTATAAACGATATGATATATATTTGTCCAGGATTTTGGGTATATTCGTTACTCCTCTAAGAGGACTGACTATTTTCATTTTATTTTTGCTTGTAAAGTCACTTTTTCTTATTATTATTTTTTTCGAAATTAGGAATTAGAGGAATTCAATAGGATTAAGATCTGGGCACTGTAGCGGCGTTTTTATTATTTTAGGGTAGTATATAAAGGGTGTTTTTTATTGAGGTATAGAACTTTAAGTTGGTATCACTTTTTTAACTGGCGGCCATTTTGTCAGCTGTCAAGTGATTAATATTTAGTTTGGTTTGCCATTTCATCATGAACAGGTTGACAAAAGAACAACGCTTGCAAATCGTGCAAATTTATTTGGAAAATAATGGTTCAGTTCGCGAAGTTTACCGCAAGCTCCGTCCATTTTATGGTCGACATAATCGTCCATCAGAGCAATTAATTCGGTTAACCATGGATCGTTTTCGCACTACGTTTACTCTATGTGATAATACGCATACGCAGAGACGTCGAACAGTGCGCACCGAAGAAACAATTGCCGCTGTAGAGCAAAGTGTTGAAGAGGACCCGAATGAATCGATTCGCCACCGTGCACAGCAATTGGAGCCGACTAACCGACTATTTTGTTCCCGAATTGGATGGCATGAATGTGGATGAGTTGTGGTTCCAACAAGACGGCGCTACATGCCACACAGCGCACGTCACAATCGATTTATTGAAGGAAACATTCGATGAGCGCATAATTTTGCGGAATGGACCTGTCGCTCGTCTACGCCAACAAACCAGAAACGTTAGGGGACTTGGAAGCCAACATTCGTGGCGTTATTGCCAACATACGGCCCCATATGCTCGAAAAAGTGGTTGAAAATTGGACCTGTAGAATTGGCTTTATTCGAGCCAGCCGCGGCGGCCACATGCCCGAAATCATATTTAAACATTAATGGCATAAAATTATCCTTCCAATAAAGCCAAATTGATGGACATTAAAACGATTTTCTTGTGTTTTATTTCAATTCAAAGTTCTATACCTCTGAAAAAAACACCCCTTATAAGCCAACACCTTGTATTGATAGCGCAATGCTTAGGATCGTTGTCTTTATAAAACTGAAATCTATTCCTAATTCCTAATTTTTCTAAGCTTATCTGCAAATTTTGCTTCAGTAGGTCGATATAACGTAGAGGATTCGTTATTCATACGTAGCCAAAGAAAAGCAATTTGCTTCTAAAGCAACTTGCTTGCAATTTGCTTCTATAAAAACCACATCTTACATACTTTATATGATAAGAATATTATCAATGTCGAATACTATTTAACCGACTTCATTTTGTTTGAATTTCTTAACTAATTTTTTATTTAATGAAATTTTCATATTAGTTGCTTTAATAATATAGAATTTTTTTTTATTGAATAAAATTTGAAGTTCCTCACTAAAACGCTTTTTAAGTTCTTTCTGCAAAATTAGACAGTAAATAGTTTTTTATTGATGAAAACAAAAAAATATTGGTATATGTATGTCGAATAGTTTTATTGTCCACTGTATATAGACATTTGAAATTTTCAAAATTAATGTATTGCAGATTACACCAGTTAACAGTGAAAGTAAAGGGTATTCTGTCAGTTAATGTACTTTTGACAACTTGGGGTAGCTTGGAAACCCTAAGTTCCAAATTCACAGTCTATAGTTAACTAACGCCTGTGGTTTAACTAACGATTTTTCTTACAAAATTTAATTGTTTAAACCATCTTCATTAGTTAACTAAGGACTGTGAATTTGATCCTAAGAGACAAACTCTGGAAATTTTCATAAACGCTGACACTAAAAACCCCTAAAATTAAAAAATGCCAAGCGAAATATCGCCAAAATGGAAAAATCGCTTAAATGAAATACATCACTAAAAATAAAAAATATCGCTACATTGAAAACAAAAATCACCAAAAGTAAAAAAGACAGCAAAAAAATCGCCAAAAACCGAAAAAACGCCAAAACTAAAAGAAATCGTCAATACTAAATAAATCGCTAAAACGAGTAAAATCTCCAAAAAACGAAAAATCGCCAAAAAGAAACAAGCGTCGTACAGTGGGGTGAATGGTAGAGAAAGTGGCAATTAATTCATAGAAGTCGTATTTTAAAGTGTTATTATTTTTTATTGATGAATATTAATAAATACATAAAAAACTAGAATTAAAAAAAAAAAATTTGAAAAGAAAATAAAATTTTATGGGCTTTTTTGTATTTCGGAGAAAATGGTCTTATTTGACTATTTTTGCTGTAACTTTGGAATGAAAAAAGATAAATTAGTAAATTAAATTGTAAATTAGAGCATACTTTATGTGCCTTTAAAATAAATAATAAAAAAAATAAGTATTTAATATGTATTTTTCACATTAATTTTTAGCAACAGGAATTCTCTCACGAAAACCTTCATAACTCAAAAATCTTAGAAATGCACAAATACAGTGATGCCAACTTAGCCCTTTTAGGGCTATATTTAGCCCGTTTTCAGTCAGTCAAAACGCGAAAAAACATTTTTAGCCCCAAACTAAAAAAGGCGCAAACCTAGCACTTTTTATAATAATCTTTCAGCCCTTTTAGCCCCTTTTTAGTTTTTGCTCGATATGACTACATTTACACTTTTGCGAACTTTTTCTTCCTTTAATATAGCAAAATAAAATGAGTAAAAAGTCGATATTGCTTTACCAATTTAAAAAAGAAGAATAATATAGAGTAATCTTTTATTTCTTCCAAATTTTTTATGCCTTGAAAGTTATTCAGTACAGCCTAAAACAGATAATGTATGTTTTTGGAAGAGCGAGAAATCGAAATTTTATTTAACAACGGCCAATTTTAAATGTATCTACTTATGTAAACATACATATGTATATATATTTTTATTATATTTACATATATGTATGTATATGCTAACTATATAATCTACGTATGTACATACCTTATTGAAATGTAATATGAAATGTAAATGAAATATGTACAATATTGAAGCTCTCAAGCTATGTATGTATTGATCTCATGATAGTTTTTTATATTCTAATAAATTACTTTACAAAAATTGATTTGATGTTTTTATCTTTAACAGAAACATTTTAATACTAGCCCCATTTCACGCTTTTTTCGAAAAATTATACTATTTATTTTTATTTTTGAATATTTTTTCAATTTAGCCCATTCTAGCCCTTTTTTCAAAAATTTTTACAAGTTTTGAGTCTCAAAAGTAGGCCTCACTGCACAAATAGGTATGTATGCTGGAATTTATTAGCTAATATCTTATATTTTAAGAGCATAAAAGCATTTTTCCCTGCACTCATCCGCAAGTTGTTGAAACTCAATGTAATATATATATCAAAAATAACACATTTTTAGAGCAATTTAATTTTTTTTTATATATTTCTAAAACATTTATCTAAACAAAAATAATTTTTTAAATGCTCTTATACCTGAAGTTGACGGTTCCATTATAAAACTTTTACTTATACATAGAAGTCTTAACAAAAACTATAATCAAAATATATCAAAATTTTCTCTTTTAATCAATGCGCGCAAAAATAACTAAAATTATTGAACTTTGAACACACACTGCAAATAAAGTAAACTACCAAGAACTTTTATTTTTGCAGTTAGTGATGTAGAATTTTATCTACTTTCATATGGTACCAAATACGGTTGTGAAAGTTAAAGTTCATCTTTTGAATTAATTGCCACTTGTGAAGGCTTTCACCCCACAGTACGTCGTACGGGCTTCCTGTTAGAGCTGCAAAACTATCGATAGTCGCTCCACTCAATAGTTTCGATAGTATCGAATAGTTTTATAAAAGTTGCCACATAAACTACATTTGACTCGAAAAAAAATCCAGAGTCCTCAACATTTTCATTAGTATATAAAAATATATCAAGCCTTTTTTTCGATTTTATCGTAAGCGGGACATATTATCGAAAATATACTTTTTTATTGAACTTAAAATTTTATGGGCCTACCCTACCCATGGTTTAGAATTACCAAAATGCGAAAATTGATGATAACTTTTAAGACACTAACTGTAAAGTTTTATCGTAAGAGACGATTGGCGGCCGTCGCGATATCAGTACCACCAAAATGTATCTTTGTGTCGACGATGTTGAATTTATTAAGATATATACTTGTGACTACTATTTGTTGAATAACACTTGGATTTATAAATAAATTCATATACATGCATATGTATTTAAGCACTTATGTATACAGAAGCAGGGATGCGATGTCATATTTACAAATTGTACTAACTTTCAAAAAAAATCTTAATTTTTTCAGTACGATTGTACCTAATTCTTTATTTATATTTTTTTTTAATATTTGTACTTTTTAAATAACTAAAAATCAATTAACAAAACGCCAGAAGGTGCACAAAGAATATTAGTTGCTGGCATCTGAATATAAAAGTAACATTTACGATATACTACGTTTATAACCTTTTTTATTCGATTGTTCACAGTCGATGCAAATAGTCGGCTTCTCCCCTTGGTACGAAAATAAAATTTCCACATTCGCAGATGAATTTGGAATAAATAACATTCCTCCAGCAATTCTTTAAGTACCGGAAAAAATCGTTTGATTTACTTAATTTTCTAATACCTTCGAGCTAAAGATTAACCACCTTGTGCAAAAAAATAAGTGAACGTTAAAACCGGTTTTTCTATGGAAATTTTATTTTTTGCATAAGGGGGTTAATATATTTTAATGCAATTTTGGCATGTAATATAATATAAAGAGATTACAGTAGTGCTAAATGGGTCATTGCGGTGCTACGGTACTTGCGGCATTCAAATAGCGCTAAAATTATACAATTGTACCAACTTTTCCATCGCTGTAAAAAAGCTTAAATCAACTACGGATAATTTGCTTCAAAGCTGCCGGCTACTGTTTACTGACTTCGATTATTTTTACTCTTTTAATTACTTGTTTTTTTTTTTGCCGATAGTATCGATAGTGAAAAAAACTATCGGTATTTCATTTACAACAAAACTATCGATACTATCGATAGTACTATCGATAGTTTTGCAGCTCTACTTCCTGTGCGAGTCAAAGTCGCACTTTACTGATTTTATTTATTTTTTTTTTTAGTATAAAACGGCTAAAAAAAAGTAGAAAAGTAGAACCAATCAGCGCGCTATGCTCCAATGGAAGTTATATAGAACCAAACAAAATATTGAGAGAGACCAAAGAAAGGAGCACTATAAGTTATACCAATTTTTTATAATATGCATAAAATAAACAGTTATAATATAAAAATTACAAAGAAATAAAGTAAGGAGAGAAAACGAATCATTGTATTTTGGTAGTAAATTAAAAAATAAAAAATAAAAATATATGGACATATTAATTCTATATTTCTCAAACTAACAATTAGTTCCTTTACGGCAACACTGCTATGAATGAACGAATAAAAAGCATGGATTAAATTAATATCAAAAAGTCGCCTGACTATTGCGACAAAAAAGTCTGCATGTAAACGCGCGTGGATTTAAGAAGGGACTCCAAAAGAGAACGTAAGCGTTGTCGCAGCTAGGCCACCCTTTATCTAAACGGTCTCATACATGTATTTATTTATATCAACTTTCCGTCAAAACGTTATGCTGCAGCAACGTGTCTAAAAACAGTTTTTGTTTATCTTTTTTCATACTAAATTATGTACTCAATTTGAAAATATGGCCTGTACCTGGATTCAGTAACTTTTTGCGAACCGAAAATCGTAATATTTATCGACATATTTATTCGCTTGCGATAACGATAATGTGATTCTGTAGTTTCTTTTTAACGATAGTCTCCCGCTTTATCTTATTCAACATTTAATTCAATATTATGTGGTAACTCTGTATAGTAGAGAAAAACTCAAAAAATTTGATTTTGTGACTTAATTTTTTTCTCCAACCGACAACGAATATCGTTAAAATATGTTACTGAATAGCAAAATCGATAAATATTCGTTATATTTATTATAACGATACGATTATCGTAATAAAAGTTACTCAATCCATTCACTGGTCTTGGTAACTGTATTTAACAAGACAAATGCGACATTGAAAATTCATGTTATAAAAAATTTGATTGTTTTTTTTTAAATTGCCTTTTTGTTATGTGAGGAACGACATTTCATTTGCGTGTTGTTATATAATTATCACTGTCTTAACAATAAAATAATTACACTAATATTCTCTTTATAAAACAAACATAGAACTAAAAATGGACTCAAGAAAAATCGGGACTATTAGTGCGTTTAAAAATTTTAAACTAAAATCGCTACAGTTGACAACACTTTTCAATTCCTTGACAATACCACAGTAAGTATTTACTTCCTCGAGAAATTTTGTGTTGAAAGACAGCAGACTTAAATATTACACGCTCACACAAACAAACATTTTTATATTGTTTTAAATAATTTTCACAAAATCCGAGCAAAAGATGGTTGGTAGTGATGGCGATGACGATGACGATGTTGATGATGATGTTGATGATGATGATGAACTTATAAGAGTGTACAGGGTTAAAACTAATGTTTGTCTTAATCTTTGATTTGTTTTCAAATGTAAACGACAGGAATTAATTTAGATAAATGATTTCTGAAGAGGTTTTCATATTATTCTTTGGCAACACTTGGGTTTCTTGTGCCTGCCAGTAAGTATCAACAACATCCATCCATCCATCCAGCCGTCAAACATATAGAGAAGCGTTTAGGCATGCTATTAAAATTTGTGTTACTTAAGAACTTTATTCAATTTTAAATACAGCCGAAATCATTATAAATTGTTTTAAGCCCAAAAAAACGAAAATAATTTCGTATTGAAATTTGATTTATTTGTTAATTTGTTTGTAATGAATTTTCTCAAACTCATGTGCCGTAAGTCCCTCTTTCTCTCTCCCTCTGTCTGCCCTGTTCAACATTACAAGTTGTTAAAGTATTTTTGTAATTTTAAGTATTTAATTGGCTGCATATCTATTTGTATCTCTCAGCCAAATAAACAATTTTGTATGTTGGACGAGAGGAGAGGAAAACGCAATTTGCTGGATTGTGGCAAAATGTTTTCTTTTGCACTTCATTACACTGGGTAATTTTCTTTTAAAATTTAATTTAATTTGTTGAAATATAATAAACGAAAAAAAAGTCAGAAACTGGTTTCCTTTGCTATCTCTGTACGTCTTTATTTGTTTAATTTAAAATTTCAAAGTGAATAATGCAGGAAAGGGAAATGTTTTTTTTTTTGTTGTTCTTTAGCCTCTTAGCTGTTCTTTGAATTGTAAAAAAAAGTTGTTTCAGAAAGAAACAATTGTATAATCATCATCATTTTTGCATCCTTTGAAGTATTTAATAAGTTTGAATTTATAATTAATTTCTAATTAGTTTTTGCATTAACAAATAATTGCTGTTTCATGAAGTGATTGAATTTTTTTCTTTATTTTTGCTATTAACAGATAAAGCCCCGTTCAGACTATTATGCAAGTATTAATACTTTCATCACATTCTACGATACAGAAATCTAAATACATTCGTTGCGACTGCCAAAAAAATCTAACGTAAAATCACATACTGTGTTCAGATCATCACACTTCAAATCAAATGTGTAATACAAGTAGAAAACAAAACAGCTGTCCAATGAAAATGTCTGCGGCGGCAAAACGGTTTCATGCAGGCGGGGACGTGCCGACACTTGAAAAAATTCAGCAGTTAAAAATATTCTATGTAAATAACAGAAAAAATTTAAGAAAATATATTACAAAAACGTTAAAAAATTACGTCAACGAAATATACTTCCATACGATTCACTTATTCAAAATTTTGAGCCGATATACATATGACAAAGCATTACATCAATGACGACACGCTATCGGCGGCGAAACAGCCGACTTGGAAGTTTGGTTTGTGTGAAAATGCAACCCTGATCTAATGAAAAGTATTATCGTTTAGAAAATTTTCTAAAAACGAAAAAGTCTTATGGGATGTCAAAATTTGTATCGTATTATTTGCCACTTTGATGACATTTTGCGTTCAGACTATCACACTTGCACGTATTATTTGAATTTTTGACAAGTATAAATACAAAGTATAATAGTCTGAACGCGGCTTAAGCATGATTTGGCAGTCAAAAAAATAAACTTTTAAATGAGATTTTGGGTAAATGTACTTAGAGGAAATATGAACTAGCATAAAAGCCTTTCAACATATTTTAACAATCAAACTAATGTACTAGAAATAAATCAGCCATTGAGTCGCCACATTCGTAGCATTCATAAATATGTATATTAAAATATATGTAGTGGAGCTCTAAATACCACCAAATCTTTAGAGAAATGGAGCTCGCTCCTAGGTTAGTTTGTACAGGTTGCCAGCTTTTCTTTTTTGGATACTATTTGGTTCTATTGTTGTGCTACGTGCGTGGCAGAGAGGTATAGGTGAGATGTCCTTCATCGTCCCATTTACAGAGTTCTAAAACCAACTTGAGTTTAAAAAAAAAAGTTTACTTTTCTTATATAGCAAATCAGATAATGTTCCAAGATCTGACAGAAACGGAATGACCATGAAAAACGGTATTTTATCGGCAAGAACAGGGCAGTCGAAGAGAGTTTCCCTCTCCTCTTTAGGCTCAATTTAACATGCACACCTATATAAAAATTAATCCCTTCGCACTCCCTCCAAAATGGTGTAGAACATCTAGTATTACATTGTGACCAAGTCAATAGGAAAGTTGACTAGTTGACCAACTAGTCTGCGCGGCTATAAAAGTTTCCAGCTTTGAGACTTGCGGCACTTCAAGATGTATTTAAGTTTAACGTGAGTACCTGTTATTGCGAAGTAACTTCACGGTGCTCCCAACAACGGGTGAACTTAAGCGTTTGCCGTCGCCCCTAATCATACCAAGACGGTGGCGTTGGCTGAGGTAGTTAGCACGTTAACTACAAAACAGAAGATTCTGGGTACGAGCTTGTGCTCCGACAGTCATTAAATAGTTGTGTTGTGTATTAGTGTACCTTTACATCAGTTGTTGCAGGAAAGTTCAAATAATGAAGGCATAGTCACTGGTCACTGAACTATACCGAACTCAGCAGATACTAATCCTAATGTCACACCAGAGCGCCCTACTTAGTCGGCATTATGTAGCAAAATGCCGATCAAATGGCTACTAATCACAGTTTCAAAAAAATTTAATACGCCTCATTTAACACCAGAGGCGCTGCAAAACTGCATTATTACAAACGTGCAACAAAAACCAGAGTTATAAAAGAATGAAGCTTTCCTCTATCTCTTCCTTCACCACCTGTCTTCTCTATACTATCCCTTTTCTAAAGAAAGCAACAGTAGTAGGCATTTATTGCTTGAGTGTTACTTATCTTTATTTAAAAAAAGCACTATGTGTTTTGCAAGGAACACATAGGTTTCAATGCTTCAACATGGTTATTCCTGACTACGAGCAAGCAACTTGCTGAGCTATGTTATCTCGCACTTAAGTTTAAGAGGCTCAGGGGATACATCCCTAGTGCGAGAGACAAGCGAAAAAGCATTACCGAATAACGGAACCATCCGCCACCATCAAAAGCAGCGTCTTTTGAGTAGCAACAGCATCTCAATTAGTATCTCGCTGACCGCGTACATTTAATCAATAGCGTTGGTCTGGAGATACAAAACCATTACTTCATCGATTTTTGTAGCAACCACAAAGCTACTAATTAAGCTTCTCGGTGATAGCACGCGAAAACTATGGTAGCTGACAGTCCTCCAAGAGAAGACTTCCCCAATCACCGGACATAGCATCACTTGTCTTGCGTGGTTGGAACGATGCCCACCACAGAAAATTTCCAACACTTACTGGCAATGGTAAGCATCACATTTTAAGCCCTATAAAGCCCATTGCAGATCGTAAAAATTTTTTTCTTCATGATGTTAAGGACGTTAAGAGGGAGGCTTCCGAAGTTGGACTTCAAGAAATCATTTCAATCGGTCCTGCCTGCAATTAATTATTGGCCACAAAATGGATAAAATTAGCTTTATTAACCTTTAGTAAACTGGTTGGACTTCGAAACGGAAATACTTTTTTTCTTTTATTGCCTTTTGAACTCATGGAAATTCAAGATGACGCTGCATCTTTACCAGGCACGCAGCAAAGTTACTTTCAAATTTATAACTGCATCTTCGTTTCTCTGTTGTTACAGAGATTGGGTTGCCTGGAAAATCTGGATTACCCAGGCTAGTATCTGGGGTATTGTCGCAACTGTTATCTCAACAAGATAGGCCTGCGAAAGTTATTCCGACCAGTTAATCGATGTTCCAACTGGGCAGACGGGTTCAATCTTTGGCCAGACAATCCACAACATCGTTTTAGAGTAAACTTCTGTATCGCGCTACCCAGAGTAGCGTATAGTAGATATATGGCCATCTCGTTGACACGAACCAAAATTGATGTTCTGTATACACCCGAGAAAGCTTCGATCGCTTCCTTATAGTCGGTACATATGCCTATAGTGCTTTAGACAGTCTACCGCTGATATATCGGCCTTTATTTACACTGCACTAATTTTTAATTTTAAACTTATTTTATTAACACCAAATCCTTCATCAGGCTTGGATGAGTAGTAACCTTTATAATCCAGAAGATTTTCTACTTATCCTAATACCTTCCCATGGCCAGTAAAAATTTTTTTCATGGATTACTAACTTGTAATCGCAAAATAAGTTGTCAATTGCTTGACTAAGAGATCAGTCGGCAACCAGTACATCAGCAGCTCCCTACTAAAATCTTTGAAAATGTAGATGCTTTCATCAGTAAAGTCTATTGAAACTATAATTGCATCATTAAAGTATTCACAACAAAAAGGTTTATCTCTTGGTTTTATTTAGAAGGGAGTCGATATTCCCTTCCTTTCAATGAGAATTTTACATTTTATATATTGTGCTATATCCGCCAAAAAAAAAGGTTAAATGACATAATTTTCGAGCTTAATTCTTTTACGAAATTCGATTATTTACGATCATAGGTATTCGATTTCGTAAAAAAAACGAAGTTAAAATAATATGTTTCTTAAGCTTTTTGGGCGTTTATAGCTCGATAAGAAGTGTGCTCTGCACTCTTATTTAAAATCCCCGAAGGAATATTTTTGTGGAATTTTTTTGGTCCATTTCAAAGAAATGCACAAAAAAGGTTTCTTAAACACATAATATTATATCATTACAGCCAGGCCCTTTAACAAATTTAAATATTTCTCTTAAATAATTTGCTCAAAATTCTCACGTCATTGACTACAACTCAGAGATCAGTGACTTACAAGATTTCAAATTATAGATTGCAATTCATATTCTTATTAGAATGATGACAAATACAGCGTGTATGTGCAAATGAAAATATATTCAAGTTCAAGTTCAAAGCGAAAATATTTTCAATAGATTTTTTGAATTGATTGCTGGAATTATGAATGAAATTGAAATATGCTACAATATCACTACGCAATTCGAGGTAAAATTATTTAGGGTATTCACAATCAATTTTTATTATAAAATGTTAGCTTTTTAAGCTAAACACATCGTAAATAAAAGCTTAATAAGAAATGGAAAATAAAAATATAAACAATAGAAAGTATAATACAGCTGTAACCCAAACTGCATGTAAAGCATATTAAAACTAATTAAACAGATAAATTATATTATGTAGTGAATGATACACGGTGTAGTGTGAATATTTATTGATGTATGTATGAGTGAGTGCAGAGAATATTAAATTAAACAGTTTTTCAAATAGAGATGCCTATAAGTTTAACAAATAAAAAAATTATTAATTATTATTAATTAAAAAAAAATTGGTAATGTCTTATATTGAGAACAGCTTATTTTTCACATAAACTACATACCGTCTGCATTACTTTGCATCATTTTTGTAACGACTGCTAAGTAAATAAATAAGATAAATGTGTGCGTAGCGCAGTGGTAGAACGTTTTCTTATGCATTCAGATAGTTCTATGTTCAAATCCTGCGTGTTGTTTTTTTTTTTTTCTTTTTTTAATTGTATGTGTTCGGGAAAACTAGTTTTAACTTCAATTACAGGAAACATGAGTTCAATGCTCCAGCTCACGTTGCATTTACATATATTTCATTTTGTGTATTCAATGACCTCTAATTATTGACAGAATCCAATTATTTAACACTCACCCCACGTGTATTAAAGAAGACAAAAAACACCACGAGGTGACTTTCCTTTCTACCAATTTGTTTTTTATATTTAAAACTCACCTACCTATAATAAAGAAGATGCAAAACACCACGAGGTGACTTTCTGTTATACCACGTTATTATACGCACAAAAAAAATTTCACACAATTTTTACTTAAAATTCAATTGCAATTGTCAAAACAATTCAAACAGGCCGATAAACACAAAAATCTTATTTAATATAATTATTCTTTATTTTATCATCATTAAAAATATCACCTCTTTTGTTTCACCGTTTTCTTATATTGCAGACTCACCAATATTAAAAGAGAAATAAAACAAAACGTGGTGAGTTTATGCTTAACTAATTTAGTATACATAAAAATATTTTCACACAATGTTTACTTACAATTCAGTGGCAATTTTCAAACGCATATAACTTCTTATATACACAACCGATCACTATAATTTTTTCACGATTTAAATGCACTTATCCTTAGCTTTAATTTGACACTATTTTTATTGCACTTATTAAGCTTTTAATACAAATTATAGTTAATTAAAACACCCGCACTCGCATATTAACTACCGTACACTTGTAACAAAAATCACCGACTAAATCAAGATGCTCTAATTAAATGAGCGGAATGCATTGATTTTATGCAAACAAGTGCAAGGTGAATTTATTAAACATTTATGTATGAACATATATACATACGTATGCATATATTTTTGTATGTACGTATGTATGTACATATTATTTAAGTTGTATTTTATTGTATCATAAGGAAGTGTATGTAAGTATGTTTGTTCTTAAGCTCACCACGCAATCATATAAATTAGCAGTATCTCTTTATTTGAAAATGCTTTGTAGAGGTTTATTGAACCATTTAGAAATGGTGACTTGGATAATATGTAAATTCATTTGGTAAAATCGATTTACTTGATGGTTACACGATCAAGCTTTGCTTTCAAATTTCAATCCATTCACACTTTTTCACTAATCCAATTCATGCATACTTTTAGAATTTGATGAAATTTTGATAACAAATTTTATTTCCAATTGTGTTTAAATTTATATGCAAAAAATAACTGACAGCGATTTCAATGAGCACACTTTTCGTTTTTGTTTCCAAATATTCAGTAGACAGTATTTTTGTGTTGTTTTATTACAAATAATGTTATATTTAAGAAAGTTATTAACGACATATTGTCATAAGTATATTTATTAATTTGAAATTTATTTGCTGGTGGTTCAGCTCTGTCCATATGCATTTCATTGTTGCTGTAACAAATCAGTAGACTTCAACCACACATTTCGAATAGTCACAAACCTCTTATCTTATGCACAGACTTTCAAGAACTATTTGAGAATTCACATATAATAATATTTTCTTTTGAGATTTCCAAAAATATTATTATTTGTGAATTTTCAAATAGTTCTTGAAAGTCTGCATAAGGTAATAGGTTTGTGACTATTCGCAATGTGTGGTTGTTGTTACAGCAACAATTAAATGCATATGGACAGAGCTGAAGCGCCAGCAAATAAATTTCAAAATAATGTTATATTCAACCGAAAACTTTTAATTAAATTTAAATAATGTTTAGAAACAAAAATAAAAATGCTTCCGATCCTTTGACCCGTTCTCAAGTTATGAGATGTTTACACGCACACATAAGCACGCACATACATACAAATACACACAAATAAGCACGTACACACATACAAGTACACGCACATGCATGTATGTATGTACATACACGTACATATGGACATCATGGCGGAAATAGTCAGAATTGACTCTCATGACCTCAAAACTTCAAAATATGATTAAAACTCGATTTTATAAAATTGGGGTAAAATCAGTAACTTCAGCTTAAAAATATTTTCAAAACATAAGGTGGTCAATTTTGATATCCTGTATCCAATCTTTTTTTACAGTAGAGTGCTCAAAATGGAATGTTTCTGCAACACAAATTCTTTTTCCAAACTATTTCCGATACAACGTTATTTAATCAGTGGTTCAGAAGATATAAATTCATTACAGTTTTTCGTTTCATATGTGCCACTGTGCCAGATTTCAAAACAATTTGTCTATATGTTTGGCCTCTATAGAAACAAACAAATAGATTTATTTTACATACTTACATATACGTATGTATGTACACATGTATAGTTTTAGCTTTTCAATGATAAGCGCCAGTATGTCTAGCTAATCATGTAACAAATGAATCTTTGGTGTTACAAATTTTTAATAATGAGAATATGAAATATAACAAGCAATAGTGCTATATTCGACTGTGTCGAATCTTAAATGCCCTTCACTGACGTACGTATGGAGTATATACATACAAACATACACAAGTACGTACATATATGCAAGTATGTATATATATTTTTTTAAGAAAAATGCAATTTATAATAATCTTTTGGAGTTTTTTGACTAAAGAATTCCATTCAATGATTTTTCTGTTATTTAATAAAATTTAATACTGAAAATATGTTTAATGTCACTTTTGTATATCGCGATGTAAACAGTCTATTCCCACAGAATCTTTCCATTTTGTTCAGCGCAGAAAGTCTTAAACGCTAATAGTGTTTTCACACTGAAAGTTAAAACCTGGTTTTAACGTTAAAACCATAAACAGCTGATTTTGCATTCACACTGCAAGTCTGTTAAATTCAGGTTTTAACTCACAGACTGTCTAATAACTTTGTTCAAAAATAAAATAAATCTCCTGTCGAAATGCGTGTATTTGTTGTTGCATTTTTTCTGCTTTTTAATAACACTTGTTGGACATACTGTTCAACTGTTTTTGTTTGTATGAAAAACTGAGATATTTCACAATGCGCTCTAAAATGGAAATTATTATGGAACTTCTTATACAGAATGAAGAAGTGCTTGGAAATATTGTTAATATAAAAATGTACATATACATTATAAGATAAACCTTTTTTATTGGCAGATGAATGTCAGTCATATTGTCTATTTTCACTTTCCAGAATTCAAATTAAAATATATTCTTTGTTTTACTTCCAAAAAACTCTTTTTTTCCATAATTGTTTGATTATTGTTGCTGCTGCATCCATTTTTATGTGGAAAATTTTTCAAGTGCCATCTATTGTTATTCACTGGCATAACATTATCAGCTGTTGTCGGTCATTTCAACTTGGCAGCACTGAATTTATCACAGCGAAAACAAGGTTGCATTTCATAAAACCAACTTAAAACCAATTCAAAAATGGTTTTAGTTTGGTTTTAACAAAAACAATTTGTAGGGTAAAACCAGGTTTTAACAGTTGGTTTTATCGTTAAAACCAACTTTTCTTAAAACCATGTCAGTGTGAAAACACTATAAGACTCAAAATCCTACACAACCGTACGCCCAGCGAAAAATACAACCCTTATTCAATGAATTGTTGTCTTTTTAAAATGTTCAGAAACCCCTTCATATCAGATGGAACACCGATAGAGATCGAGCAAAAATTCATCAGTTTTGACAGTCAAAAATTCATCAGTTTGAACTGATTGTGTTTTAAATTTTGTAGCCCTAGAGCAATCTTTTTGATTTTACTGATTTTCAATGTCAATCTATTTCTTTCTTATAACGAACAAAAATTTGTTTTGGCTAGTTACTCCTATATACCAAAAAGGAAATCCAATTTTCCATCCCTGGAACCGTATTTTTGAATTTTCTGATTTTCAATACCAAACTTTTTCTTGCTTAAATATAAAATAAGTAATAATTTGATTTCCTTTTAAAATATAAAACATGTTTAACTATAATAAAGAAAGAAATTGTTATGGTTAGTAACCAATTTGCCAGCCCTGGAAGCGACATTTTGCATTTTCAATACCAATCTTTTTATTGCTAAAATATGAAATTAGTCATTATTTGCTTTGATATACCAAAAAAAAATTTTCAAACCCTGGAAATGGTTTTTTTTTTATTTTTATGATTTTCTATACCAATCTTTTTCTTTTTAAAATATGATACATACTATGTGCATAATGAATAAAGAAGAAAAAATTAATGATGGTTAGTTATTATTCTATACCAAAAAAATTAATTTGCCAGCCGTGGAAACAATATTTTGAATTTTTTAATTTTAAGATCGGCATTAATATTTTCTGGCTAAAATATAAAATAAGTAATAATTTGCTTTCATACACAAAAAAAATATTATCCAACCCTGGAAACGTCTTTTTGTTAATTATGATTTTATTTGCCAATATATTTCTTTTTAAAATACATACGAAATATGCTTAAATAATATAGAAAAAAATGGATTTTGTTATTTGCTTAAAAAAAATATTAAATTTTCCAACCCTGTAATCGCCTGTTTGAATTTTCTAATGTGCAATAGCAATTTTTTTTAATATAAAATAAGTAATAATTTGCTTTCATGTACAAAAAAATTTAATTTTCCAACCCTGGAAGCGTCTTTTTTACTTGCTTTTATATACCAAACAAATTAAGTTTTCCTTCCCAGGAAACCAATCTTATTCTTCCTAATGTATTACAAATTTATTTAAAATAATACAACACATATACATATACAACACATATATATACACATATACATATACCAAAAAATTTAGATTTCCAGCCCTGTGACAGTCTTTTTGATTTTGCTTATTTTCAATATCAATACATTTAGGACCAATGATAAGACCATCAGTCCACGACCGAAGTCTGTAGCTTCTTTGGAAGCTTGGGGAAAATCGATTTCACGTACAGACAGATGGAGAGGGCCACAGACAGACAGACATCGCTTATTCGAATTCCCTATTTATAAGGACCCAGTATATATTTATATACTTTATGGGGTCGTAATATATCCACATTACATACGTAATGACAAACCTATATATGTACATCTATAATTTTTGGTGAAGTGTATAAAAAGCGTGTCGAGTACTTAACATGATAATCTTTAATAAATAAACAATAAAAAAATTGTTTGTAACGTAAACAAATTTTTTTCTAATTACAAGTACTTTTTAGGCAATTTAGTAAAAGCCAAAAATATGTGTAAGCGCAAAATAACACATTTATTTACTATTTACACATGTATCTAATCATAGAAATATGAAAAGCTTATCTCAGTAGTTATTTTGAAAAGTTCTCTCATTTTCACTCATTTCTCGTTTTTTTTTACATGTCGCCCATTTACTTGCATAACAGCATAAGTCAAAAAAAAAAGATGTAATTCTCATATCATTGTTCATAATATGTAAATACTTTATATATGTACATAAATAATAATATTAACATTTAATTTTTATTAACGCTTGTCAAAATGAATGCGAATGTAAAAAAATTTATTTGTTGTTGGTTAAGCACGTCCAAAATGCATTTCGTTGCTGATCAACAAAATAAAATTTTTATACATTTTACCAAAAAACGGTAAAAGGGTATATATAGGTTTGTCATTCCGTTTGTAATTTCTAGAATATTAATAAGAGAGCCATAAAGTATATATATTCTGGATCCTTATGCATAGGGAAGACGAATAAGCGATGTCCGTCTGTCCGTCTGTCTGTACGTGAGATCGGTTTTCCGAAGCTCCCAGAAAAGCTAGAGACTTCGTTCTTGGACTGGTGGATCAGAAATGGTCGAAATAAGATTGGTATTGAAAATCAGCAAATTCGAGCACACGGTTTCAGAGCTGGGAAACTTAAACTTCATTTTGCCATACAAAATAACTACTGAAAAGTAGTTTTTATTATTTTTTTATTAAATAAACTTATTTTATACTTCAAAATGAATAAAATTGGTATTTCACTTTAAAAAAAAATTAAAAAAAAAATCAAAAAAAATAAAAGAACGTTTCCAGGGTTGGAAAACTTTGATTTTTTTTCCTTATACAAAAGTAACTTACTAAAACAAATTTTTCCTTTTTTCTACAAATTATACATATATTATGTTCTTAAAGTGCAGAGATTGATGTAAGAAATCAGAAAATCAAAAAAGATGATTCCAGGGTTGGAAAACCTACAATTTTTGTGATATATAAAATTAACTACCGTAAACTAATTTTGTATTTATTTTTATTAAATAGACTTATTTTATACTTCACCACGAATAAAATTGGTATTTCAAATAAAAAAAAAATTTTAAATTTAAAAAGACGTTTCCAGGGCTGGAAAACTTTATTTTTTTTTCTTATATAAAAGTAACTTATTAAAACAAATTTTTCCTTTTCTTTATAAATTAAACATATCTTACATTCTTAAAAGAAAAAGATTGGTGTAAGAAATCAGAAAAATCAAAAAGGATGATTCCAGGGTTGGGAAGCTGGAACTTTTTGTGATATAAAAAAAATAACTACCGAAAACTAATTTTTATTTATTTTTATTAAATAAGATTATTTTATACTTCAGTATGAATAAAATTGGTATTTCAAATTAAAAATTAAACTTCAAAAAATTAAAAAGATGTTTCCAGGGTTGGAAAACTTTAACTTTTTTTATACAAAAGTAACTTAATAAAGCAAATTTTTCCTTTTTCTCTATAAATTAGAGATATCTTATATACTTAAAAGAAAGAGATTGGTGTAAGAAATCAGAAAAATTAAAAAGGATAATTCCAGGGTTGGGAAATTTACTCTTTTTGTGATATAAAAAATTAACTACCGAAAAGTAATTTTAATTTTTTTTTTTAAATAAATAAACTTATTTTATACTATAGTACGAATAAATATGGTATTTCAATTTAAAAAAGTTTAAAACACGATTCCAGGGTTGGAAACATTTACCTTTTTTTATACAAAAGTAAGTTACTAAAGCAAATTTTTCCTTTTATTTACAAATTAAACATATCTTATGTTCTTAAAAAAAAGAGATTGGTGTAAGAAATCAGAAAAATCAAAAAGGATGCTTTCAGGGTTGGGAAACTTACACTTTTTGTGATATATTAAAGTAACTAAGTATAATTAATTTTTATCTTTTCCTTTACAAATTATACATATTTTACGTTTTGGAATAAAAAGTTTGGTTTGAAAAATTATAAAAATAAAAATCACATCTCCAGAGTTGGAAACTTTGAACTTTTTTTCTAGATATTAAAGTAACTAAATAAAACATTTTTTTGGAATTCCCTTTTTTTATCACTTAACACACTTTCTATATTTTTTTAAGAACTACTATATTGATAAAAGGAATGAGAAATATCTAATTTGATGATTCTAGGGTTTGAAAATTATTTTTTTTTGTACATAAAAGTAACTAGGTCAAACTACTTTATGTATGTGCTTATGTATGTATCTCTATACTACATAAACGCACTTTGGTAAAGGGTATATAAGATTCGGCACAGGCGAATATAGCACTCTCACTTGTTTAAATTAATTTTTATACATATAGCTTGTTTACTCTGAAGCCTTGAGAGACAAAATGCAAATGTTATGCTTCCATTATGTTGTGTGTTTAAATGAGTTATGATGTTTTTGCAGTAAATGATCAATATGTATTTTGAATTGAATTTAAACTAATGAAGCCTTATGAATAATTGATTTAAAAACAAATCTCAAATGTATGAATTACTATGTAGTGTGTAATGAATAGATTTTCACTCGTATTGAAACGTGCTGGTGGTATATTAGGCTGGAAATTTCTAATAAATGACTCAGTTTGTGTAAGTAGCCCGTATAAGAGACATTAGAAATTAATAATAAAAAAAATCCCCACAGTTTTCTTCTACAAAATGAACAGTCCGTGCTTGTACCATAGAGCCAATAATGTGCAGAGACATGATGCTGCCGAAATTATTAAGGAATATGCTCACAAGCTGCAGTGGCGTTTGGATGGCTGTGACGCTTTATTGGATGTTGGTAGCGGGTCCGGAGATGTTTTAATGGATTTCATTTACACCATTATGCCCAAAAATTTTGATAAAGTTGTGTGCTCGGATATTTCGCTGAAAATGATCAATTACGCTAAAGATTTTTACAGCTCGTACGAAAAATGTGAATTCGAAATATTGGATATTGCTACGGAAAAGGATTTGCCAAATGGTTTGAAGGATAAATTCGATCATGTGACTTCGTTTTATTGCTTACACTGGATACAAGATAAAAGGTAATGAAATATAATTAAACAAAAAATAAATATTCAAAAAAAAAGAGAAATATTTATACATCCAGACAAGCTGTGCGTAATATTTATAATCTTATAAAGCCCGAGGGCGGCGACTGTCTGTTAGTTTTTTTGGCATCCAATCCAGTGTACGATGTTTACAAATTACTAAGTAAATCAAACAAATGGTCTTGTTACATGAAGGATGTGGATCAATTTATTAACCCGCTGCACTATTCTAGCAATCCCGGCCTGGAATTCTCTGCCATGCTGGAGGAAGCAGGATTTAAAAACATACAAGTAGAGGTTAAACATAAAGTTTATGGTTATGGAGACGTAGAGAACTTTAAAGGTAGCTTATGAGACATCTTTAATACATATTTGCGACTAAAACTTTTAATATTCTACTTTTAGATAATGTCAAGGCTGTTAATCCATTTTTGGATCGCATACCGCCATCCCTGCATGACAGTTATTTCGATGATTTTATTAATATTGTTGAAACGTTTAATTTGAAAGATGCCAACTTAGCTTTCAATTTGCCATATACGTTAATTGTTGCCTATGCCTTGAAGGTTTGCCAGAACTCCTGCAGCTGAAAAAGTGCAAGTTTTGCCTTCGGATTGGAATTTTTTTTCTAAGGTTTTCATTTAAGCACATAATAATCTAAAATATATTCACATAAAGCAATAAATTGTTTATTTTATTTTTAATTAATTTTATTTTATTATTATTTTATTTGTGCGTATTATTTTATTGATTTTGTAGAAAAGTAATACATGTGCGTAAAATATAAGTGTTTTTTCTTGCTTCTTATAACATTGTAATTCTCATTTAGTTTGCTGAAATTTCAAGCAATGAATGCAGTAGCTATTGAGCCCTACAACGAAGAAATTATTCCAAAAAAAAAATCTCAAACATACGTTTGTTTGAAATAAAATTTAGTTTTAGTGAAAAATGTTTACTGTTCCAGTAAATTATATATAAATATATATACAAACATATATAAAACGGGATATATGTTTATAGGAGACTAGACGTCTGGAACATTCTTCCTGAAATTTTCACATTTAAACTTATGTTAATCCTTCCACATAGTTTTTCGCCATTCATGAAACAATTTTGAAAATTAATTTTGCATATGAAAAAGGTCCGTTTTTGTTTTTTTTTTTTGAATTGAGAAGGGATTTGCAAATTGCCCGCCTTAATTATCAAATTACTTCGTCATTTGTTAACCAATTTTCAAAATGCTTCTTACATATCTAAAAGGTCCACTAATTTGGAAAATCAAATCTCAAAATTCTTTTTGTATATGTAAAAGGTCCACTAATGAAAATTGTAGAGGGAGGGGGAGCAAAGTGCCCGCCGAAAAAATTTTAAAATTTAATATTAAATATCTTGCCATTTGAGGACCAATTTAATTTTTTTTTTTTTTTTTTTGCATATGGAAAAAGTTCATTAAGACTGTATTTTTTTGGAAATTCGGAGGGGGTCCAATTCGCCAGCTTCAAAAATTTATTAACAAATATATTTTTGTCATTTGTGCACTAATTTTCAGAACTCATTTTGCATATGGAAAAGGGCCGCTATTATTTTTTTAAGGGGGAGGGCGTTTCGCAAATTACCCGCCCCAATAATTGTTTACCAAATAACTTCGTCATTTGACAACCAATTTTCAAAATGCTTTTTGTATATGGAAAAAGTTCACTCAATTTGTTTTTCAGTGGGCGGGGGACGTAATGTGTCCGCCAAAAAAAAGGGGGAGCTACATAAGTACCCACCCCAAAAATTTATTATCAAATATTTTTGTCGCTAATTTAAAAAAATGTTTGCATATTGAAAAAGTTCACTAAAGCTGTTTTTTTAATTTTGGGTGGGGGGGGGTCCAAAACGCCCACCCCAAAAATTTATTATCAAATATTTTTGTAATTTCTGGACCAATTTTTAAATCCTTTTGGATATATGGAACCGGTCCAATAAATTTTTGTTTAAGGGGGAGGGGGGAGGGGCAAATGTGCTCGACACAAATAGATCATCACATTAATTTGTCGTTTGTGGCCCAATTTTCAAAATTCTTCTGGCATATGTAAAAGATCCATTAATAGTAATTGTGGAGGGGTGTGGGGGAGAAGCAACATTCCAGCCCCAAAAATTTATTTTTAAATAACTGTGACATTTGTGGACCAATTTTCAAAAAAAAAATTACTTACGGAAAAATTTCACTTGAATTGTTTTTTTAATGAGTTTTTTTAACTAATTATTTTAAAAAATTGGAATTTACCAATTTCTTTGTATGACCTAAATTGAACAAACTAACAAAACTCGGAAAATAACGTTATTGTACCCTGCACGGCATTATGCTCAGAAGAATTTTTTACAACATTTGTGAATTGATTTGTTTCTCTGTGCCTCCTATAAACAAAGTTCTATGTAACTAATCTTTAGGAAAAATTCCATAACATAAATTCAGTCAAAGTCACAAAAGCAAGCGTATCAATGACCTCTTTACAGAAGGCGAACAATATGATTAAGCAGTTACTATTTAATACAAAATTAAAAGAAAATTTTATTTAGTTCAAACACGTGCGGGTACAAACAGACAAAAGCAATTGAATGCTCAAAACTCTTCAGTTATTCATAAACAATTTTTTAGATAAAAACGGTTTTTTTTAAATTAAACATAGTCCATAAATTAATGCAATGGAAAATTAAAAAAAATAAAAAATCTAAAAGCAATTACCAGTATATCGATAATATTTGAAACTTAATATTATTATTATATTATTATTACATATTTTGGCATTTAATCTAAACAGTTTTTAAAAAGAGATAACAAACGGGAAATTCCTACTAAAAATGCTATCAACTTCTCCTGAATTACTTCTAACGAAATTTTATATTTATTTATTTATTTTATTTTTAAAATCTAGCAAAAATTGCACTGCACAGTGGGGAAGAATCAGGTATATTAGATAGGTGTTTGAAAGACAGTTCTTTAGATTGCATTGCAGCTTCACAGTCATGTCTCAAATAGGACCTTGGGAGGCACACATTTTTGTATGTAAAGAGAAGTACATATTTATTATTCAGGTATTGAATGCCTACTAATATTATTAGGTGCTACCTTTTTTAGAAAAGTGATAGTGATAGAGAAGACAGGTGGTGAATGAAGAGATAGAATAGAGAAAGGCTTTATTTATTATTTTACAATTCTGCTTTTTCCACGTTTTTTTTTTTTTAAAAAGGCACTATTGCAGAGCCTCTGGTGTCAATGAGGAGCATTAAATTTCGAATCTGTGTTAAGTAAGCCTGGTTATTTTACTTCGCCGATGATTCTGCTACACAATACCGACGAAGGAGGGCGCTCTGATGTTACAACATTAGGTTTAATATCCGCTGAAGCCGGTGTATAGTTCAGTGACCAGTGTCTTCATCACTTTCCTACAACAACTGACACAAAGGTGCGCTAATGCTTATTAAAAAAAATGCATGGTGCTGCTACACAGAAAAAACTAAATTTCATTTTCAGTAACCAAATTCGTTGAATCAGTAAATATTTTATTTGAATGCGGTCCTACAAATAATTTTGTAAATTCTAATAAAAATTTAAATTAATCAGAGTTCGGCTGAGAGAAAATGTTATTTCAGTGTGTCGGTGATTATCTTGCTTGTTGATAGGAACAATTTGCTGTTGTGCGGTTGTTGTTGTTTATTTTGATTGATCGTGTTGTATACATGTAAATGCCGAAAAGTAGCCGACAAACGTCGTGGGCTGTTTCTTCTCTACACAGTTTTTTGGTATAAATTAATTTAATGGAACAGTACAGAATATTTACTGAAACTAAGTTTGATTTCAAACAAATATTTGTTTAAAAATTTTTTGGGTATAATTTTTTCTGTGTAATTTCATTACTTTGCCAGGACCTTCGGTTTTTTAGACAACGTGCTAACTACTTCAGCCAACGCCACCCGTCTATGACCGTGAGTCAGCTGTTAGCACAAAACTGTTACAATTTTTAAAATGTTATATTAGCCCAATTCACAAACTTGTGCAAATGGTCTTGCATCGTTGCATGTGCAAAGTGGTATAGTATATTGATACTCACCACTAAGAATTGTTAAGTGGTGAATATCAATATGCTGTACTATTTTGCACATGCAACGATGCAAAACCATTTGCACAAGATTGTGAATTGGGCTATTGTAATAGAATGAATCAAAGCACTTCACATATTCCCTTTGCACTGAAAAATATGTATATATATATAAAGCTAAAATTTTCATAAACTGATACCACACACAGCGTACAGTGGGGCAGATATTTTGAAAATAACTCACCCATTTCTATTAAAAATTATTACAAATTCGTTCATTTGAATTTACAAAGAAATTTAATAAATTGAACAAATTTACATTTGGTTCACATAATTTTGTGTTTGATTTGCAAATTAAATTCTTTTCTCTGTAGTTGGTTTTGTCTAACCTTTCTGAAAAAATTAATAAAAAACGCATTCCAGTAACATACATACTATTATACCTGGCAAACGAAGAAACAACTTAATGGCATATAAAGTATGCTGGAAGATCAATCAATCACTTTTCTACTCTTTTTGATTTTAATGATGCTGATATTTTTTAAATATTTTACAATTTTATCATTGCTGAAAGCTTCATAAGCACAAGCATACGCAAGTAACTACTTACGTATATTTTGTATTCTTATCAAATATCATTGACCAAGTGTTGTTATCAATCATTCTTATGTTTTCTTTTTGTTGTTTTATTTTCAATAGCAACAAAACAAAACAATAGAAATAAAACAAAACAAAATTATTTGTGATCGTAGTAATGATAATTTCAAAATTTGTCGTACTGCACGGTGAAGCAGAGTAAATATATTTTGTAAAATAAATTGGCAACATTCTAGTTTTAACGATGAAACAGAGCAGGAGCGCAACTTCAATTAAAAATGCTTCTCAGAGAAAAGATGCTCATAATTAAATCCATCGGTTAATGATATTTTGACAACTTGCTGTATCTTGGAAACCGTGAGAGGCAAACTACTGAAACTTGCGAAAGCGCTAAAACTAAAAAAACTGCAAAAAACCGATAAAATGCCATAATGAAAGAAGCGCCAAAAATAAATCGCCAAAACTAAATAAAATATCACCAAAAACGGAAAAAACGCCAAGAACCGAAAAAAATCTCACAAACAAAAAAAAAAACGCCAAAAACTAAGAGGAAGCGCCAAAACTAAAAGAAATCGCCAAAAAAACGAAAAACGCCAAAAATTCAAACACGCCATAGTGTGTACTCGGCATTAATTTATTATTATGCAGACTTCACGAATTAATACCTGATTTACATTAAGCGTTTTTTCATGAAATTTCATGAATTTTATTGCACGCAACTTTTTTTATTTGCTAATTGAAGCGCTATAAAAGAGAATTTTATATAAAAAAAGGGCGTAGAGTGAATCTCTGATGCATTTTTGACAACTTTTTTGATATAAGTTGATCCTCGAGGCATCCTATTGACAAATAAAAAATTTTCATGCAACTAATTTCATGAAAAAAAATGCTTAATGTAAATTAGGTATAATACTGAAATTTAAAAAAATCAATATTAAAGGGTATTCTATCAGTTAATGTAATTCTGACAACTTGCTATATTTTGGAAACCGTAAGAGGCAAACTATTGAAATTTTCAGAAACTTAGAACTCAAAAGTCCCAAAATTAAAAAAAATCGCCAAAAGCCCAGAAAAATCGCCAAAAACGAAAAAAGCACTAAAATGAAAAGAATTGCTAAAACTAAAAAAACGCCAAGAACCAAAAAAATGTCACAAAGAAAAAAACATCCAAAACCAAGAAAAAGCACCAAAACTAAAAAAAACGAAAAAACGCCAAAACTGGAAAACACGAAAGCTAAAAAATTTGTTCATTAATAATTATCACATGTAATTTGGCTTAAAAAGCGATACGAACTTTAGCCTGTTCAAATCATAAATATAGAAAATAATTATTAATTATATTCCGCGGACAAATAAAACATGGCAAGTACTAATGCTAATGTAACATCAGAGCGCTGTCCTTCGTCGGTATTGTGTAGCAGCCAATAAAGCGACTACTAAACACAGCTTCGAAAATTTAATGCACCTCATTGATACTAGAGGCGTTGCAACACTAGCTTAAAATAAATCGTGCAAGAAAGCACAGTTTGTAAAAAGAATTGAGCTTTCCTATATATCTTTCTTCACCGCCTGTCTTCTCTATCACTATCCCTTTCCCAAAATAAGGTAACACCTAGTAATAGTAGTAGGCATTCATTGCCTGAGTGTTACTTCTCTTTAAAAAAAAAACATGGTAAGTAAACAACAAACAAATATTAGATCTTCCAATAATGAAATTTTCCTATCTTTGAGATCGTTGAATCGATTATGGGCCATTGGCACAGCCCTTAAGCAAAAGCCTTAACATGTTAAATCACAAGATCTCGTCCGTGAACACGGTTTAAATACTTCCAGTACTAACTGCTCTTTGCGCAGCAGTTGCCAGAACTTAGTATAAATATTACGTCACTATTCTACCCTACTTCTACCACATTAACTGCACTACATTTTCAGACATTATTCAAATCGAAGTACACTAAATAAACAAATCGTTAAAAAGGCAACACTAAGCCAACAATGCAGAAAAAATGGAAGTAATTTAACAAAATTCTCATACCACGGCTAATTTCATTAGGAACACTTTATATGTACAAAGTGATTTTTAATGGATTCACACACACTCATATGGTTGCGAACTTTTCAAGAATGTATACTTAAATAAAATTACATGCAGACTACACAATTAATTTAAGCCAGGGTATGCTTACATTAAATAAATTAAAAATTATTTCTGCCAAAAAAGAAACCGACTTCAATGCAAAGATCTGATAGAAGAAGATAAGAAGAAGTACGTGATATATAAAATTAAATTTTTATGGACGTGCCTTCGTCCATTTTTTAAATGCCAGATTGTGTGTTTTTCAGAGCTCACGGTTCGTGTTAACTCTTGTAAAAATCGGTAAAGTAGAACACCGGCGGAGCGGCGTGACTCCGCTCATTTTTTTTAAAATGGAGGATTGTGCATATTTTAGAGTTCAAGGTGTGTGATAAGTTTCGTAAAAATCGGTTAAGTAGAAGCGCTCGACATATTATAAAAAATTTTAATGGGCGTAACCCCCCTCCCCAAATTTTTTCAACTTTCAAATTGTGTAATTACAAGAACCAAAGGTGTTTGATGGGCTTCGCAGCAATCAAATAAGTATAATATCGTAAAATTAAATTAAAAAATTGTGAGCGTGTCCCGCCCACTTTTTTACAGTGGGGAGTTATACCCTCTCAGACAAAAAAAAAGAATTTTTACAATCAGTCTAAAATGTACCGAGTTATGAAGTAACACCCTCAAAAAGATTAAAACAGAGACGAATTGTTAACCTCCTCCTTTTTTTTGAAGTCAGTTAACAAAGGAATATATTGATAGTGCCTATATACTAGTGATGTAACGAATGTCAATTTTTGATATTCGCGAATACGAATGCGAACACGAATATTTGAAACGATATTCGCGAATACGAATACGAATACGAATATTTCATGTGAAATTTATAGATATTAAATTAGGGCTCTATTTACGCTTGCAATATGAAAAATTAAAAAATTATTATGAAAAAGAACTTCATACTCCTGTTCACAGAAAAAATTATTCCCAAAAAATTTTTAAACAAATATTTGTTTGAAATCAAACTTAGTTTCAGTAAATATTCTGTACTGTTCCACTAAATTAATTTGTACCAAAACACTGTGTAGAGAAGAAACAGGCCACGACGTTTGTCGGCTACTTTTCGGCATTTACATGTATACAACACGATCAAACAAAATAAACAACAACCGCACAACAGCACGTTGTTCCTATCAACAAGCAAGATAAACACCAACACACTGAAATAACATTTTCTCTCAGCCGAACTATGATTAATTTAAATTTTTACAAAATTTTTATCAGAATTTACAAAATTATTTGAAGGACCGCATTCAAATAAAATATTTACTGATTCAACGAATTTGGTTACTGAAAATGAAATTTAGTTTTTTCTGTGTTGGCGTACTTTAAAGTTAATAAAAACTATCCAAAATTTTAATGATCGTCAGTAAATGTTTGAAAATGATGCAAAGCACAAATTTCTATAAAAAATTCAATGGATTCGTACAAACTAATATTTTTATCCATTTATTTAAATTTAGTTTAGGATTTATGCATTTATTTATTTAATTTTTTTGGAAAAATATTCGTATTTAGCCAAATTTAGCCAAATTTTACTTTTTGTAGAATATTTCCCAAATTAATCGTAAGAGTTTTTTTTACAACTTCCCTACTAACAGCTGGAAAAATGTAATTGTTCTGCTTCAGAAACCCTGCCCAATAGCTCACACATACTTAAGCAGACACTTGAAAATTATTTAAAGTTTATCTATTTACTTTATTGTTGTTTGCTTTTTTAAAGAAAACTTTGCATATGTTTAAATAAAATTGAATTCGAATTGTGAGTAACAAGAACAAAAACAAAAAAAAACCAACACAAAGAAGCAAACAAAGCCAACCTAAACGACGAAAAGGGTTAATAAAGTCTTGAAAACTTTCCATCGAACTGAAACAATCCCAACATACATGCCAACTAACAACTCGTACCATCCCCAATGACTGCCAAATGAACAACAAGTTGTTAAAACAATGACGGAATATACTCAACAACGAAATCGCACGAATACTCACTGGCGAAAATAAACATAGAAGAGTGGAAATGAGTTTTTAATGTCCCAAAAGGGAATAACTAAGTAAGTGCAAGTATATTTTTGAAAAGTCAACAAAAGGAGAAAAGGATACAAACAATATGTTTGTATTGTTGCTTAAATAAAATATGTATAGCATACATATGTACATTTAGGCATTTGGCGAAGTTGTCAAGTCGGGGAGCATGAAGGATTTTAATTGTAGGATTTAAAATACAAAGTAAACCAATGATTTGTTGTTATTGATTAAAACGGACATGTATTCTTAGTGGAAAATATTTATAATGCCACCACAACTCATTCCATATGTGTTCATGAGTGTGAGTAAAAACATCAGCTAATCGTTTAAAAAAGTTTAACTATATAAGTAAGAGTATCTGTGTTTGTGTTTTTTTTTATCTATTTATTTGCATGTGTTTGTTTGCATAAAGTGTGCGTGTAATGAGATTTTTCCTTTACGAACATATGAGTGGTAGTTAAGAAAAATCTTATAGTTAGTAAGTAAATATCCAGGACTTTTATATAAAAACAATAACAAAAATATCCTTTTCTATCCTGTCCTCAATTCAATTTCAATCTCTTTTTTGCTACTTCCGTTGCTTAAGACTTTGTTGGTGATGAGTATTTAAAAGTTTTCTTTTGTGTTTGATGAATATTTAATTAAGCATAAGAAAGAAGCCTTGCGCTCCTTTTTCTTATTTTTTTTTCTATCGGTTGTATTGCATTATAAAGAAATCGGTGTTGGGGGGGAGGGGGAGCTGGGATTTACTCACTGTAGGCAAAACGTTCAAATCTGAAAAAGAAATTAATATTGAATATGAGTTGTTACATATTTTTATAGCGATAAGAAAAAGAAATTCGCTCTAGAAAGAGAAACCAATGGCCCATTTAAATTTTATCATGAATTTAAATTATTATATACTTTATGAAAGACATTTGTTTATAGATTGGTTCAGCACGCATGCTACATTTTTTCATATAATTAAATAAGTTCGCATAACATACCAAGCATAAATTTTAACCGACTTCAAAAAAAAAAGAAGACGGATGTTATCAATTTGACTGTGTTTTTTTATTATTGTTATAGGCTTTTTACATTGACACACATTTCAGTGAAACGCATGGAAGATGTAAAAAATGTGAAACATGCGTTTACATTGACAACATCTAACATCTACCATCATCTCACTTGTCAAAAAGACAACACGTTCTGCATAGGTTTTGTTAAGGAAATTATAAAAAATAGATTTTGATGTAAAATTAATAATTGGAGTAGTTGTTGATTTGCAAGAACAAACCCAACTAAACTGCAGTACATGAAAATTATAAAAGATTTGCAAGAATAAGATGAAGATTTTTTAAAAGGTACATATGTATATGTACTATGTATATACGTATGTCGTTTTTTCTTAGTTTTTGACCAGCGTTGCCACTACTGAAAAAAGAAATTACAAAGCCGCAAGTCTAAAATAATGCAAAACCGAATGAAATAGTGCAAAAAAAATCTAAGAAAACATTTTTATTTTCTTATTAGTTTTTTTGGTGCATTGAAATTTAATAATTTTTTAATATATAAAAAACCTAAAATTTAAAATATAAAGAAAATTCACTAATTCGTAAATACTTACTTCAACGAAGAATAATTTACCAGGCGTTTGAGAAGAGGGTTATTAACCTTTTTAACCTCATTTAACTAGAAGTACTGAGCGATACTTATACATTCTTTGGTTCTTTAAGCATATGTATATATTTACACTAAACTATTTTTTTCAATATCTTTTCATAATTTTAAGCTAAAAACTTGCACCACAATTTTAAAATTGACGCTACTGTATTAGCTGATAACTCATTCTTGGGGTATCAGTTTTAATTAAGATCAGTTTACTTAAAAAAAAAACTCTTTCAACAGAAGCGTTTAAGAATGGTAATATCACAATTTTTAAATTTGGAAAGAAAATATCGCCAGCACAGTTTTTACTTTGAGAAATTTGAGACCAATAAATTTCAAAACATCGAATTTATCCTTATGGTCTAAAAGTGCATATTCACGCCACTCATTGTCTAATTTTTGATAACCAAGCTTAACAAATGGAAATCTATTTTTATTTCAATGAGTGTGCAAATTCTGATTATACTACATCAATAAAAATTATAAAGGTCATCATGAAAGTTGATTTTTTTTTAATTTCTGTTGTGCCTCGGAACAGTATTTTAAGCAGTTAAATTAATATAAATTCCACTTTTGCTAACAAGTTGTTCGTTTTTATTGGTACACTATTTTTAGTTTTAGTAAAAAAATAAGCCTTTTGTAATTAGAAAAAAAATTTGCACAACTGTGATTACTTTAGCTTTTAATTTGTATAAAAGTAGGGAGCTACCAAGAGAATATGAAGGAAACTGCAAATAATATTTTGTAGATGTTTTATCTAAAGCAGAAAGAATAGATTCAGTTATTTTTGAATGATCTTCAAAAACTTGCAATATTCAATAATCTCAATACTTTATATTGTTCCAGAGCACTTTCAATGCAACAAAATGTTTGCATTACGTTTATAATAGGATCAAGATTTCTTAGCAAATCTTCTAATTCTTTTTAGTATAATTTGGGCCTTTTTAAACATTTTATTGGAATTTTATTAAGACTTACACAATATTGGTTTGTACATATCTTTATAATAAACTTTGTTAGAGACATGTTGATTGACATGATATGTTGCACATAAGTATAACTTGATTTTGTCTTAAGTCAACTCATACTGTTATCGCTTTATAATATATAAATATGAATGCCATTAAAGTCAAATAGTGCAAAATTACACAAAAAATTTATGGTGCAAAAATACTGCGACGAAATTTAAATAGTACAGATTTTGCACTATTACACAGAAAGTGGCAACGTTGTTTTTGAGAGAACAATGTAATTTTGCTAGTGATGGCACTAAAATTAACGAAAGATGTTAGATGAAACAAAATGAGATAGGAACATCTTTTAAAGATGTAGAAAGATGTTGGTTTTTAGTACTGTGTATTTCTTATGAGAAGATGTTAACATTTTCGCAAATTGATGGTAGATGTTAGATGTGCGTCAGTGTAAAAAGCCTATTACTCATAATTCGGTGCATTTTAGAACGATTGCAAAAATTTTTTTTTTTTTTGAGAGGATATAGCTTCCAATTTGTACCATTGTAAAAAAAGTATGCGAGGACACGCCCACAATTTTTTTCATTTAATTTTATGATATTCCACTTATTTTATTGCTGCGAAGCTCATCAAACACCTTTGGTTCTTGTAATTATACAATTTTAAAGTTGAAAAAATGGGCGGGGTTACGCCCATTAAAATTGATTATACCATTTCAAGTGGTTCTACTTAACCGATTTTTACGAAACTTACCACACACCTTGAGCTCTAAAATAGACACAATCTTGCATTTAAAAATGGGCGGAGTCACGCCCATAAAAAAATTTATATTTTATTTTAAGTGGTTCTATTGTACCGACTTTTACAAAACTTAATACGCTCCCTGAGCTCTGAAAACACTAAATCTGGCATTTAAAAAATGGGCGGAGGCACGCCCATTAAAATTTAATTTTACATCCCATAAATTTTTTCGAAAATGTTCTATCAGATATTTGCATTGAAGTCGTTTTTTTTTTGCAGAATTATTTAGTTTTGTTTCTATTTTTTCGACGGCACAATTTCAAATCATTTTTGGTTTATTTGTTTATTATTAATTTATCAATTTGTAATGGTTTCTCGTTCCAAATTGTAATCAAATAATTTTTAATTTGGTCTGCACTTCAATTAAACATGTACATCAGCTGAGCAAATCAATCACACATGCGCATCAAAGTGTATTAATGTCAAGTGGCCGTATCAGCGCAGCTGATCGTCAGCTGACTTTACCCGATATTCGTCAAACTCTTAACACGAGTTTGACGAATGTCAACATACAAATGAAAATAATCCTACAACAAATTTATTTGTATGGTGTTGTAATGATAAGGCCATTTTTTTAAATTTTTCAATTCTCGATGCACAGTAGTTTCTAAGTTTGAAACTGATATTTAAATGTATCTTTTTAACTAGGGGCCCGATTAACTACAAAATTATGCGACCTCCTTGCGCGGTATTCTGGCAGAATCATCAGTAAGCTACAATAATAAGTCAAATGGCTACACAGCTCAAAAGGTTAGCGCTCCTACTTTACACTGGAGGCGCTGCAACATTTCTCTTAAGCATTAGTAAAACACATAACTACAGTTTTGAAAAAAAAACTAGTCTAAGGTAGTAAGGTTTTATTCAAAAATTCTTTTATCTCAATATATTAGATATAGGAAAAAAATCGAGCACTGATAGCTATATTCATAGCTGCTAATCACATTGGCGTCTCACAAATTCAATAAGCTATGTGTAACTCTAAAGTGGCCTGGAGATGATCAAATAAACCCTCTCTCACTCTTCCATCATTAATAAGAATCATAAAGAAACTGATGTTTTTTGTCAATGAGAATTGGAGACGATCAAATAATTATTTGCAACGCGAAAAAATACAACAATATACGGACACCACTACGTGATAAAAGACCAAAAAAAAGCCCCATGTCTCCCAGTTTTGCCCCAAGTACTCCACTTTTTTCTTATGGACTCCCAAAGATTTGGGGATTCGGTGTCATTGTTGCATTTTCTCAGGCTCATATCTTGTAAACCGATCGGAATTTTGATTTACTGCCTGAGGAAAACTTGTAGCTCTTGTCAAAACTTGAAATAAAATAAAAAAAATTTCGAGAAATTTTTCACTTTTGCGGCTACCTTACCGCTACCTAAACGGTGTTAAGAATCATTCCTAGGAAGTTTATATGTTTTAAAAATTTGTTTATTGAGATCTTAGTTACATTTTTGTAGTTGATTTTTTCCTTGAATTTTGAACGGTTTGATGCCTATGGACCTGAACAGGGAAAAAAGTTAAAAAAAATCGAATTTTTTTTAAATTTTGCGATTTTGAACCTGAAGATGAAGTTTTTTTGATTTTATTAGTTGACATTTTTTATTCTGTGTGACAAGATCTGCAACTTTGCCTCTGAGAAAAAATTTCGAACGGTTTGCAAAATATGAGAAAATGCAAAAATTACAGCAAGGCCCCAAATCTTTGGGGGCCCATAAAAAAAAGTGGAGGATATGGGGCAAACACACAGTGTAATCAGCCGCCATATAAAAAAATAAAAGCATTGCCGGCAACGCTTAAGTGTAGCCGAAAAAACAGGACTGTGATTGATGAGTTTATTTGATCGTCTACAGGGCTCGCGATTCATTCTTATTTGCTTGATATTTCAAGCTGTCAAAAGTTAGACCTGCCTTATGAAAGAATTTAGAAAATATTAAAGCACTCCATATCAAGCGAAATTTCAAAATATTTCTATGGAGCTTGTATGTAAAATTTTAAAATATGGATCAGTGCCAAATGCCGTAATTCGCAACATGTTTGTGGTGGCATACTTTACCATTACTATTTAGTTTTATTTTTTTGAAAGTATTTCAATAGCGCAAGTGATGTGAATTTATGTAACGAGAAGCAAAATAATTAATTATGATTGAAAACTTACTCCAGCTTAATGGGCTTTAATTTTCATTGTCGAAACCATAATATTATATATCATTTTTGTGGCAAAATTTCGCGCTTATAAAGAATTTTCCACCATTTGACAAAATGTTGGACACTTCAGTTTCCCAATGTTGTTTTTGCGGTCTAAATAAGAAACGCAAAAGAACAACAGAAGCAAAATATAAAAAAATTAAAAAAAGAACAACAAGTCGCTTTTCAAATGAACCAAAATCAATTAATAAATTTTAAGATGCCGCTGCCGGTTTTCAGTTCTTTTAATATTTCAATTGAATGGGCAAAAAAATATATACGAGTATAATGAAATTCTTGAAATGAACAGTATCTTTTAGAAATTTTTGTTTAGTGGAATGTGGCAATTGCACCTGATAAATAAAGAACACCTTCATCCCTTTGCTTAAAGAAAAAAAGTTCATACAAAATAAAAATAAAAATAATTATGAAAGTAAATGTTATTAACAATGTGTTTTTATACAACTTTTTTTTTACCAAAAAGCAGGAAAATACATTCATTTTTATCCAAGGAAGCTGAAATATCTAGGAAATTATAAAATAATATTTCGCTTGCTGCATGCAACATCCTACATAAAACCAAAACACCCACCGCACCACCAAACTCCCCTCGACGACTTCTTTTTTATTTCCTTTTCCCGTGTTATTTTTAGTAAATTTTAATTTTTCGGTTTTTTTTTCTTTTTTGCTGTGTGTGTTAAAAAATTAATTAAAAATATTTTTTTCTCTCTGTTTTTTTGTTCTTAATTCTGTTGTTGTTTTGTTCATTATTTATAAACGTGGATAATGAGCCCCTAAGCTGATTTTCGCTTATAAATACGAGTGAGTGAGTGAGTGAGTATTCACCGATATTCGTTAAATTAATGAGTAAAAAAAATCCAAACAGATTTGAGCCCGTATGTATTGGGTTTCGTAACCGCAAAAAAGCAACATTTTTTTTCAAATCAATTATTTGCAAAATGGAAACAAAATAAGAAAAAAATTATTAAATTATTAAACAAAAAATTGAGAAGATTCTTTTTTTTCTATTTTTAATTACATATTTAATCGGAAAACAAAGAAGTGTGGATGACAGTAAAAAACTTTTAATTTAATATTTTAAATATCTTTCCAGCTAGCCAGTTGAAGCTACAAAAAAAAAATGGTCTTATGGGATAGTGTGTTATAATTTGATATCTTTGAAAACTATTCGAGAAAACGTGATAAAGCATAATCAAGCATTAAAATTTGCTTTATTTGTTTGACATAAAAAAAACTTAAGTACGAGGGAAAATACATAAGTCTCTACAAAATTATGTAATATTTATAAGCGATTGCTAAAGTTAAAGCGTTCCTTAAACCGACTTTATCAAACGAAATTCGTAAGTTAAACCTAAATTAACTTTAATACTCATTTATGAATATCGGCTATAGCGTTTGCACATGAAAATGCAAGTTCGTTAAACTCAAATCACTTACATTTTTTACCAAAGTAAATACGAAGAACTCTGCACCAGAGAATGACAAAAGTATCGTTTTAAGCATACGGAAAAAATTATTGCCAAACATTTTTCAAACATACATTTGTTTGAAATAAAATTAGGTTTTAGTCCATTGTGAACGGTTGCCCAAAATATCCGAATTAAAATAAGAAAAACATAAATTTTACTGGTGAAGAAAAAAGAAGTGTTAGAACTTTCTTACTTTGCTTTGTTCTTTTTTTTTTTTTGTAAGCAGTGCTGCCATTATTGTTATTGAATTTCTTTATTTAGACATTTTTATATATTTTTTTCAACCAAACGAACAGCACAAAATCAAAATAAAAATTAATGCTTGCACACGTACACGAACTTGACAGCAAGCATTTTGATCGTGTCCAAAGCCCTTTAGAAATTTTTTTTAATTTTGGCGTTTTTTTCGTTTTGGCGACTTTTTTCGATTTTTGGGGATTTTTTCGGATAGGCGATTTTATAATTTTGGAATTTTTTAGTTTTACCGTTTTTGAAAACTTCAAGAGTTTTCCTCTTAAGGTTTCCAAGATACAGCAAGTTGTCAAAATTACATAGCCAAAATTGCATTAACTGTAAACTCTGTAAGCGATAATATAATACTATGCTACGAACTACTGCTTGTATTTTCTTATGTGATCGCTCAAAAGATGTCAGAGTGACAGCATGTGATCGCTTTATCTCTTTTCTTTTTAAATTTGTTTATGATGCTTTATGAATTTTTCTGTACACAAGGATTTTTAAATACGATGCTTTGTATTATTTTTCAGAGAAAGACAATAAATATAAAAAACTTTGAATACTCTGGCATATATGGAATATTTTTTTATACTTATATATATTCATATCCATTTATTCTCGTACTTGAGTATACTATTGCGCGCTTTTTTATACCTGTATGTATCGATACTCAGTTTTCTTTATACCCTGGCATACCTAGGCACACCTATCGTTATACTATTGACTTGCAACACATACTGTTCCGTTGTAATTTTAGTCGGCCAGAGTGCCGAACTTCAATCGGCTTCTTATACAAATGAATACACATACATCAATGCTGCCCACAGAGAGAAAACCGAGAGTAATGAATGTATAAGCGTATGTGCATTCATTAGTACAAAAAGCCACCCGCAGGGGATTCTATTTTTGACTACTTTTGTGGCAATCCCGGGGCCCCAGCTAGGCTAATGTGGCTTTTTCCACTGACGGACCTTTATGTGTTACTACACGATCTCTGGAAACAGAGCAAAGGATGTGCACATATTTATAAAAGGAAAACAAATATTGTACACCCGTTGTTGTCAGTTAGGTGCAGCGTCACCTAGAACTACTCCTGAGTTCAAAAGACGATAGAGGTGAAGCCCTTGTGGTGGAACTTCGAGGTCTCACCAGAGGCTACGTCTGGTGCCACGGGTGCCGGTTGCCCGACAGCTGAACTGCTTAGAAATAAATGCATTGCGGTTGTCAGGATCCTGTGCTGAAATGGTTGTTCGTCCCAAAGGACGTTGAACATATGTGTCATATCTTAGTAGGCACAGGATTTTGGCGGCGAGCTTGCGTTCCGCTCGCGTGGGTGGTTTGCGCTGCTCTGAAGTTTTGAGTGCATGTAGCGGTCGTCAGTTTCCTTTGCTAAAATGCCGAGTTCGTCCTACCCCACGCGGTTAAGGAGATGATTTTGGTATGTGTGCAGTAGGCACTGCTTATTTGGCGACACAGGCATGCGTTCATTTCGGATGAGTGGTTAGCTGTGCCGGCAATGGTTGAGGAATTCTCTTGGCGACCTCTCTGTTGGTGTATACTCAACACCATAGCGTGGAAGCCGGAGAATTATCGTGGTGGCTGTGGTTGCTACC
The DNA here is from genome assembly GCA_949987645.1 of Tachina grossa. Classification (NCBI taxonomy): domain Eukaryota; kingdom Metazoa; phylum Arthropoda; class Insecta; order Diptera; family Tachinidae; genus Tachina; species Tachina grossa. Next base: position 38,643,628 of record OX465275.1, read on the forward strand.
AAAATCGCTTGGAGAATAGTCTTGGCTTCCCAGTGTGAAATCAATGCTAGTGGTTAGTCTGACGCGGTCAGCCAGACACTATTCTAGGTGCTGTTGCCATTCAACAAACGCAAAAAAAAACTAAATTTCATTTTCAGTAACCAAATTCGTTGAATCAGTAAATATTTTATTTGAATGCGGTCCTACAAATAATTTTGTAAATTGTGATAAAAATTTTGTAAAAATTTAAATGAATCATAGTTCGGCTGAGAGAAAATGTTACTTCAGTGTGTTGGTGTTTATCTTGCTTGTTGATAGGAACTACGTGCTGTTGTGCGGTTGTTGTTGCTTATTTTGATTGATCGTGTTGTATACATGTAAATGCCGAAAAGTAGCCGACAAACGTCGTGGCCTGTTTCTTCTCTACACAGTTTTTTCGTACAAATTAATTTAGTGGAACAGTACAGAATATTTACTGAAACTAAGTTTGATTTCAAACAAATATTTGTTTAAAAATTTTTTGGGAATAATTTTTTCTGTGAAGCTGCTATGGGCACGGACATAGCAGCAGAGTTTAGATAGCTCAAAGTACCTCAGCAAGGTACTTGAATGTAGTACAGGGATAACTATTTATATTCAAAGATTGCAACCTATGTGCCTTATGGAGTAGGACATAGGTCCATTCTAAAAGGGTGCATGGGGGCGTTGGTCTGGCGTCTAACCCACACGCGGTGCTTTGCCACACGTGAGATTAGGCCGTAAAGGCAGGTACTCACGTAAAGCTATTGCACATCTGTACAAAAAGCCGATTGATGTTCGACACTCTGGCGCTTCTCTGGCCAGCAGTGACATACATACATGAAAAGCTTTTTGAGGAAAAAAATTTATTTTATGCAGAAGCCACCGACTTAAGAAATGTTCACGAGATCACCCTTAATCTAATTAAAACAAACAAGAGAGTTTGATTTTATAAAACGAATCATTAAAACCTGAGCCTAGAAGGTTCATAATATATGTATGTATATGTATATAATTCGAAGCGAAAGATGTTTTTGAATTTTCTTCTTTTATTCAGGGAAGAAAAATCTATAATGCGTCACCAAATGAGTATTTTCTGTCAAATATCGGTAATTAATTCAAGTTCTTTACGACGCTTCTAATGAAAGTTATTCTGAAGGTGGAAAAGCCCTCCTAAAACGTTGTGAATACACAAGCTAGGTCTGAATAAAATTTTATAAGCGTTCTCCTTCTTAGCAAAAAACAGGAAACTCTAAAAACGCTATGAAACTTTTAAGCAAACAAATGTGGAAGTGTATTTAATATATTAAAAAGAAGTTAATCCTTTTATCTGAATCACAATATATAAAAAGGTTTTACTATTTAAAATATCAATTTATTATGGCAACAGTAGGTATATACATTTATATTTATTTTTATTAAAAACCATAAAGTGAACTTAACTGTCGTATAAATAATAATAAAAATGCTAACATACATACATATGTATGTATGTAGTAGATGTGAATATGTATGTATCTAAATAATAAACAGTAGTCTCCATAAAAATCCATACACATGAAATGTATTTCTAAGTTAAGTAAATAGAAAAATTATATTTATTGAATTACTCATACATACATAAATATAATGCATATCGAATGTAAAAAGCCAAACATTATTGGGCAATAAAAGTGAATGTGAGTGGCGGCACTAAGGGGTTAATGTTATGTATGTAAGCTCTTGTATATCAATAGACAATCGTAAGAATAAAATTTCAAAATGTAATATGATTTTGATGTAAATACAGAAAAGTGAAAAATCTCATTATTTGATCGTAAAAGCTGCACGAATGCTGGATATACATACTCGTACATATTAGACTCCTGCACGAGACCACTTACAAGAACTTCTAAGACATGAGGGAAGAAAATACTTCGTGAACAAAGAATTTGTTATGCTTGCTTCTTCCTACGCATGGGCGCGTATATAAACGTCATGCATGTACATACACACACACGTTGTGTGTATGATCTTTTATTTTTCTGCGAAAATACAAACGCAAACATGCATTGACATTAGTTTTGTTCGCTTGCTTTAAAAACACCTCCCTTGAACACAAACATAATAGTTTACCATCTACATCTGAAGACACTATATATTTACACGTGATACATTTAAAAAGCAAGACTTATTTACATTTCAAGACTGTTTACGCAGGCCTCTAGTATATATGTATATACATATGTGCTCACCAAAACACACTTACAAAAATATGTATATTAATGTTTTGATATGAAAAGTCATTGAAATATTAAGATGACATGTACCCATACGCAAAATCCATACATATACTGATATATGAGTATTAGGTGTGTTCGAGTACTCAAACAAATTTTTACAATCACCCTTATTGTGATTGGCGTAAACGCCTGCATATACAAGACTGATTACAAATCTATTACTACAGAGTCGATTCAACAGTACCGCGATTGACGTACGTATTTGCCTGTCAAAGTTGCAACAAGTTGTAGTTACCAATTTTGATAACGGCAGAAGCAAATTTGATAAAAAAAAATACTGAAATTGATGGAATTATGGCTGCCAAAAATAATTGATTTTACTTTAGGATAAGATTTACAACTCAAGAACAATTTACGAAAATATGTGTATTTGTTTATTGTCTTAACTATTTTCTTAAAGTACTACACAGCGCGTAGCGCTTAGGTAATTTCGAGAAATTTTTCACTTTTGCGGCTACCTAAGCGCAGCCTAAACGGTGTTAAGAATCATTCCTAGGAAATTAATGCGTCCTAGAAAGTTGTTTATTGAGATCTTACGTACACTTTTGTAGTTGATTGTTTCCTTGAATTTTGAACGGTTTGCTACCTATGGACCTGAACAGGGGAAAAAAGTAAAAAAATCGACTTTTTTAATCGCAAAAGATTTTGATCTTGAAGATGAAGTTTTTTTTTTGATTTTATATGTTAAAAATTTTTGTTCTTTATGAAAAGAGATACAACTTTGCCTCAGAGAGTAAATCAAAATTCCGAACGGTTTGCAAGACATGAGCCTGAGAAAATAAATGCAAAAATGGCACAGAGGCCCCAAATCTTTGGAGGCCCATCAAAAAGTGCATGAAATGGGGCAAAACTGGCAGACAAGGGTCTTTTTTTTTTTTGTCTTTTATCACATAATGGTGTCCGTATATGGTTATATTTCCATGACTTAAAAAATTACATACGTTGTTATGCTATTATGTTCGCACTTATGATTTTAAACGTCTTTAAGGCAAGTGTTTTAAAAAACTGCACGTTTAATTATTGCTTTTGTAAGAAATTCCGAACAATTATGTTTTTTATTTGTTTTATTACACTGTGCAACAGTGAAAAATCCGCACGGTCCTGACAGTATAGGTTCGATAGTACTACTAAAGGGTAGTAAACCCCTATACACAGTTTGGCGGTTGTTGTGTCCAATTTTTTTTTTTTTTTTTTTTATGGGCCTCCAAAGATTTCGAAAACCAGTGCATCCTCAAAAAATGGTGTCATCAGGTTTTGGCCAACAGCTAATTCAGACTTAGTATTAGCGCTTATAATGTAGCAAAACCGAGCAAAACTTGCTGACATCTTATGGCAAGAAAATTATTTCTTCGTGCACTTTTTTTGTTCAAAAATTAAGGAACAAAAATTTTTTTCAGTTTTTTTAGAATAAAAGAAAGGGACTCCTTAATTTGTTTTCAACAATATTTGGTAAAGTTTTACCCACGATAATGCTGAACAACTTATGTGAATATATCTGTGGCGAAAAGGAAAAAGTGCTAAAGTCCAGATAAGCTGATTTTAAGTTAATGGTACCTCCGTAATCTGCATATTTGAAAGTACCCCTGGTCAAAAGATCAATTAATTTGTTTGATTTTTCAGGAAGTTATAGCACTATGACTTGCGACTTATCTTTTTTAGATTTCTAATCTCATTTGGAATAATAGCTAAATTGAGATAATACTTTGGTATATTTTAATTTAAATGTGTTATTCAGTGTTTAAACGATGTTTGCTTAAAAAATAAAGTTTAATAGAGGATTCCCCAATTTAACTGTAAAAGAAAAAAATTTCTGAAACTCGACTAGAACGCTTAAAAGTGCTCTCCTGCAAAACAGTAAAATATGACTTAAGCACTTTTTCCTTATTGCCGTAGATATCATGTCTGAATCAAACAGTTTTTCATTAGTAATTAGTGGATAGGCTTTCTTTGGAACATGGCACACAGATGTGTGCCAACAACAGCCCTCGACTGCCAATCATCTCTAAACGAGATGGCGAGGAGCTTGATATTAGGATCATCTAGATCCTGGGCTAAAGAGGCTTTCAGGGGTACTAAAGGGCTGATGATCTTGCTAGAATTGGGACTGGAACTGTGTGTGTTTACCTATACTCACTTGCAAACTCAGAGTAAGGCGCAAGACAGAAGATGAAACAAATAGAAGGTGGGCCATAACAAATGATTGCGTGATCACGAGGCGGTTATGGACTAACCTAAATAAAAAATACAACTTCTTTGATTTTAAGAAATAAGAAAAAAATCTCGCAACGAGTGTCTGTAACCGCAAAAATGTTAAAGGTCGAACAAAAGGATTTTCGCCGCAACTGCCAAGATATCGATGAAAAGGAAAATGTAGAACATTTTCTGTGTCACTGTCCAGGACTTGCAAGAAAGAGAATGCCGACAATTGGCGCTCTTGAGTTCAGGGTACTTTCTGAAGTCAACAGTATTGAACTGCAACCTATTTGGTAGATTTATGTTGAGCTCTGGTTGGTTCGACGGTGGGGACTCCACATAAGCAGAGAGTCCGGGATTCGGACTGCCACCCTTATCTAACCTAACCTAATCAATGTTGTTGTGATATTTTTGTTTACATGCATAATTTATTGTTTGCATACATATGTACATATGTTTAATTTTTTACCGCCAAGATTATTGGTAATCAGCTGTTGAATATATTTTACTGGATGATATAATTTTCCCGTTCGTGTACTTTTACTTGCAAACATTTTTATTCTATTTACTTAGTTAATTTATATTGTAGAATACGGAATTGAAATGTCTTTCAGACTCCCGAGCGAATGTAGTAAAATACAGGCAGAGTTATCTGCCATCAAAAGAACGACACACTGGCTAAGGTTCTATCGGATTTCAAATAGAGATATTCATATTATAACTGACAGCGTATCTGCTATTAAGGTCCTCATAGGGGTGTTTACTACATCCTTTCTTGTCCAAGTATGTCGTAAAGCCCTGGATGAACTTGCGCAACACTCAAATATCTCGTTAAACTGAGTGCATGGACACGGGACTATTTCAGGAAACATAGTTGCGGATGAACTGGCAAAGAGGGGAACCCTACTAAGAGAGGTTGATATCGACAATATTTGGGGTCTCCCATTCTCATCCTGCTGGAGACGTTTCGATGTTACCTTTCTTGAATTAGCTCAAAACAGATGTCGTAATGAGTTCACCTGTGTAATAGCGAGAACCATCTGGCCTCGCCTAGACTCCCATGCTAAACGTATGGGTCTCCCGTATAATGATTACTGCTACAGTTGCTATGACGAGGAAGAGGAGGAAAGTATCCTGCATCTCCTGTGTCTTTGTCTCGCTTTGGAGTATCTACGTCTGCACCTCCTTGGCAGAATATCTTTCGGAAGCTTATCCTAGTTATCGGAAATCGGGCTCAAATACCTGAGCCTCTATATTAGGAATAGTGGCTGGTATAATCGGTGACCCTCCCTAGCCAAATTCCTTGACCCACTCACACCTCACACCCCCCCGAACAACTCCCCTTGTTCTCTCTCTATATCTTATTTCAACTTACATGTAGCACAAAGGGATCATTATATTGCACCCAAGTGAGCTGGACTCTAATTTTCTACTCTTCCTTGCCAGCAGCCTTGTAACCTAACCTAACCTAACTTACTTACTGTATTTTTACTGGAAAAGTACTCGAACATACCTATTATCAACACATGGCGAGCAAAAAGGTGGGGTTGATTTTACTTTAGTTACAAATTTTTAAACAATTTGAATCAGCATGAAGTTAAACCATTAAAATCCTTTTTAACTCAAATAAAAAATGTCGTCGCGTGAAACAAATATCAACAGTGGGCAAACACAGAAAAATTGTACAAGTTATCGCCCATGTTGTGGAAAACGCAATTCGCTTAAAATTAGCGTTTTCGATTTGAAAACGCTAATTGGGTGTTTTGAAAAACGCATATCGAAAAAAGTTGGTTTTTGCGATTTGAAAACGCTAATTAGGTGTTCTGAAAAACGCATATCGCCTGAAAATTGCGATTTCAAATCGCATGTGTATACTTAAGCGAACTGATTGAATATGCTTAAACTAAACTTTGAATAGAAAATAAAATTATGCACAATTAAAATTTAATATGTTTTCTTTTTATTTCAACAAAAATTAAAAACAACTTTAAACAGTTTTAATTAAAAATACCAAATTATGAAACTGCTCTATTTTTTGTCAATGGGCTGTGTCAACTGTTTACTTTAAACTGGCGATTTCAACAAACAACATTTCTTTTGAGTTTAGCCTTTTCAAAGCCAATACTGAAAGCACGAACGCTGTAGGCATTTTAATAATCTACAATTTATTGTTTACCAGCAAATCGCAGCGATTTTAGAACATGCTGAAATGCGTTTTGCGATTTTCAAACTGTAAGCGATTTGAAAACGCTGCGTTTTCCAGAACATGGGCGTATATTTATTCCCTATAATCAGCGAAACCCTTTTCGATGATTTTATGAATGTTTTGTTTTGCAGAAAACTGCTCGTCGAAAGAAGTAAGTACATTAATTGGAAGGAAGAAGAAGAAGAGAGAAGCATAAATTTTCAGTTCGAGCTACAAAGTATATTTTAAATATGATTTAAATAAATATTAAATTTAAATCGTTTGGGGTCTTGATAATCTTATTAGTTGTGGCCGAAATGTAGTTGTTGTTGTAGCATATAATTGAAAAAGCAAAAAAAAAACATCTTTTTCATTAGCTGCATTTTCTTAATTGTCTACTGCATTTACAAATACATCGGTTTAGTGTTGGTTTTTTCATTAAACAAGTTCTATATTTTTGTAGTGTTACTTAATCCAAAACCAAAATCGTCAATTCATTCATCCCTTTCTTTCTCAATGACGCTTGAGAGCAGGGTTGTCAGATTTTTTCCGCACAATTGATTTTGAAAATCTCGAATAATCGTTAAAATCGATTTTATGTAATTTTTCTTAATATATATGTATTTGATAATAAATTTGTTTTTATATAACATTTTTTCAATATGAATTTCTAAAAAATAATTTTATAAAAATTAAGCAGAAAATCGCCAAAAGCAGAAATAAAATCGCCAAAAATTATTTCTTGTAAGTTTTTCGCATCCAAATAAAATTGTTTCAATTTCTTGCAGCCGAGTTTTGGTGGAATTTATTTTTGAAAGTACTCCTTCAACAATCTAATTTTACTGAATTGCTAAAATTTTGAAGTTCAATTTTGTTTAAAAATCGCCAACAAATTTATTTGTCGCCATATCGCCAAATCAAAAATTTTTATCAAAATTTTTTCGAAAGTATCTCATTCCAAAAAGAAATTATTAAATTTTAGAGTAGAATTTTATCAGAATATATTTCTTATCGACATTTTATAGGCTTGCAACCACTGTTTAAAAGATCACAATTGAACAATATACTTACATATTGCATATATATTAAAGTCCTGCACAAGACCCTTTAAAAGAACTTATAAGACATGAGGGATTTTACAAATGCTTTACTACAGCGAAATCATCTAAAACAAACGCTAAATAACACTGTTTGCAAGAAATTTGTTTCAGTTATTGTAGGTATATGAGTAAAGAAGAAAATACTTCGTGACGGCAAAATTGTATTGTTACAGATAATAAGTCTGCGCGACATCGCTTGTTAACACTCATATACACGTACATCAATACATCCATCGTGCTTCGCTTATTACACCATATCATTTATTATTGATTTAGTATAATACATGCTACAACAATACATTAAAAAAAAGACGTATTTACATTTCAAGACTATATACGCAGGTCTCTAATATATAGTTATTTAGGTAGAATTGTTTGTACGTGAAGATAAGAAACACATAATCCTTTTATGTCAAATGTTTGGCAATAACGATAATACCAAAAATGATTATGACGATGATGATGATGATGGTGTTGATGCTGTAGCTGAGATAATGCACAAAGGAGATACATCTACACACGTTCATCCTTTTTTTATTGACATCCATTTGTTTATGCAAAAGAAAGCAAGAAATGCAAAAAGTGACATTAAAAAAGGGGTTAGGGATTTTTGCATGTGCAAAATGTATGAAAATATTTGAAATGGATTGGCTTTTTTCTCTGTTTGCTATTGATATGCTGAGTCAATGTTTGTTTTATTTCCTCTTTATTTACTTCCGATACTTTAACACTGGCACCCACTTCCAAGCCACAACATGCAACCACACAATCACACATTTTTCTAAAGCATTCAGTTGACAAATGGCAAGCAGACGCCCCTTAGTTTTTACAATTGAATTGAGATTTCATAACGACAGATACCTATTCACTCAACGGCAATCGCATTAAGATCTTTGAAATGAGCTGAAAGTGTGAGCACTTCTTAAGTAGCCCTTGTCTTTGTCAGAAAGAATTTGTGCTTTGACAATTTTTGGATGAAGAGTGAAATATGAAAATATTTTTTTTTATTTATATATTTTACTTTGTAGGAATTTATAATTTTTGAAATTCTCATATTGATTAAAAAAAATAATAAAAATCCTCATGTGTATATTTAGTCCCGGTCCAGACTTGTAATTTTTGTTTTAGCATATTTTTACTTTTTAGTGAAAAAGTGTGAGAGAGGCATACAAAATGTGTATATGTATTAGAGGGCTGCGTAAACAGTCTTGAAATGTAAATATACGTCTTGTTTTTTAACAGCCTTATTTATAAAAATTATTAAGGCTTTATAAAGGCTTTTTAAGGAAAATTCTGTATGAAAATTTGTTTTAAAAACCCTTTATAAAGCCTCAATAAGTTTTATGAATAAGGCTGTAAATGTATTTTCTTGATAAATTAATACGTCCAAATTTTTGGTTTGGCAACATGGCGATTTTTCTGGCGATAAATAGATTTGTTGGCGATTTGTATGGCTATTATTTAGCAAAATTTAACTTCAAAAATTTTCTAATTCAGCAAAATTAGTTTGATGAAGGAGTAGTTTCAAAAATAAATACAACCAATGTGTTTTTAATTTCGATGAGAAAAGTTTACAATAAATAATTTTTGGCGATTTTATTTCTAGTTTTGATACGATCATTTTATAAAAATTTATATTAAAAAGTTTTACATAAAAACAAATTTATTATCAAATATGTACTAAGAAAAACTACATAGAACGATTTTTGGCGATTTTTAACATCGATTTGGCGAAAAAGGTCGGAAAAAATATGGAATACCTGAGCGTAACTCTGCCCATTTTTTAATGGCAGATTGTGTCTATTTTAGAGGTCAAGGTGTGTGGTAAGTGTCGTGAAAATCGGTTAAGAATAACTTAGTGAAATTTATTTTTTATTTATTTATTTAGTAGTAGTATTTAAAATACTTTAGGTTCTCTTAATTCTAGTTACATAATATTAAAGTTTAAATCTAAACAAAGCTCTATGTTGAATTATTTCTCACAAATGTTATAATTATTCTATTAAATGTATTAAAATTCTCCTCAATACAATAATAAATTATGATGAGGGTAGCCCCGCCCACTTGTTAACCTTAAAATTGTGCAATTAGATGAACCAAAGTGTTTGCTAGGTTTGCAGCAATCAATTAAGTTGAATATCATAATATAAAGTCCCTATTTACACTATGTAAGTCTTATTGCTAAGCTGATTAGTTTATTAGGAGAGAGAGACGGGGGGAAAAGAAACATTGCTGTTCCCCTCGTCTCTCTCTCCCTGAAACTAATCAACTTAGCAATAAGACTTGCACAGTGTGATTTGGGAGAAAATAAAAAAAATTGTGAGCGTGTTCCAGCCCTCTCAGGACAAAAAAAGAATTATTATAATCGGTCTAAAATGTGCCAAGCTATAAAGCTATAAAGCTTGGCACATTTGAAGTCGGTTAAAAAAGTGTGCGCGTTGATTTTAAAAATGAAATTTTTTGCTAGTAAATAATTTTAAAGACAATAATGTTTTCTTATTATAATTAAATTATAATTTTTGAAATTACATATTGTAAAAAAGAATAAGTGTTTTTTAACCATTTTAATTTTAATATGACCAAGTGCATTTTAATATCAATTGCCATGCATTTATTCTTGAGCACAAATACTTAAATATATTGCAATTATTTAAAAATCACAGTGATTGATATTCATAATAGCAACATTTCGTTGAATCCTCGTCACAACCCAAATGAAATTCATTCGATGAGTGCTTTCGACTACAGTCGAAGGTCGAAAGTTGATCATAATAAGGTCCTTTCGATTCCATAAAAATTTTATTTTTTTAACAGAACCATAGGTAATTTGAAAATTCTCCACTATTAATTCAGAACCTTTCATTCATAATTTATTAACTCTCCATTATTAATTCAAAACGTTTAATTCTTAACCCTCGACTAAAGAAAAAGTGTGTTTCAAGTTTAAATGTGTGTCTGTGTATATGTGTGTCAGTCCGTGTTCTCGTCCACGTCCAGACCAAACGGCTGGACCGATTTTGATTTAGTTTTTTCTGTTTGAAATGTGACTTGATCGAGAGGGTTCTTAGCTATGTTTAAAGAAAAACGGTCAGTCGTTTAGATGATATCACATATTTTCTAGATATATTCGGGGTTTTTAAAAATTATTAATTTTTGTTATTAATATAAAAATAATTAGTGCCAGTTTATAGAAGACAAATAAAAATTCTAATCTGTCTATTTATATTGAAAACAAAAACAAATTTGAGTGATTTGTTTTTCTTTTTAATATACATAATTAGAAAGATGAGAATTTTTGCTTTTCTTCGATAAACCGGCAGCTAGTTCTATTTCACAAAAAGTTTCGTCTTTAAAATGAAATTGTTTCTTCTTGATTTTAAAACTTTTTTTTACATACACATTCGAGTCTTTTTTTTTAATTTTTTCGTAAGAACATGTTATAGAAAATTTACTTTTTTATTGAAATTAATATTTATTATATTTTTCGTAAGCGACAAATTACGTACAAAAACATTTATGCATATTCCACAAAGTAAATTTTGCAGAATATGGTTGCACAAATCTGGGCGGAGTACCTAGACCATATGTCCAAGATGTTATTAACGCTGAACAACCAGCAAATAAATTTCAAATTAGAATTTTAAAAAGACTTCTTGACTGACTATAGACGACATATGCCTTCACATAGGAAGAAACTTAAAAAACCTTCTCCTGAAAAATTTAATTTTGGTCTCTTACGATTAAATCGAAAATAAGGCTCGATATGTAATTCTCTCTATTTTAAAATGTTTCATAATAAAAAAATATTTTTAACCCCCGACTAAAAAAAGGGGTTTTATAAGTTTGTAGTGTGTGTCTGTGTGTCTGTGTATCTGTGTATCTGTGCATCTGTGCATCTGTGTATCTGTGTGTCTGTCTGTGTCCACGTACAGGCCAAACGGCTGGACCGATATTCATTTAGTTTTTTCAGTTTGAAAGATGACTTGATCGAGAGGGTTCTTAGCTATATTTGAAAAAAATCGGTCCAGCTGTTTAGAAGATATAACATCTTTTCTGAAAAAAGTCGGGGGTTTTTAAAATTTTTAATTTTTGTTATTTATTTGTTCAAATGTAATCTACTAAATATCTCGACCCAAGACTTATGTATATAGATCGCTTTCATAATTAAAGGCAGATATGTGTTAAAAGAAACTGTTAAGAAAAAAATGCTTAAATTATATAATGTGGCACTTATTACACGGCAATTAAGGATCAATTCAAATATTAACCCAAAACTTTTTGTCAACTTTATGTTGAAAACATAACTTCTTACCTTTAGGGCCATTATTACAACTTAAAGATAGTTAAAAGTAGGATTTTATCGGATGTATAAAAACTTTATCATTTTCAAAATTTTACTTTAACCTAAAGTGAGCGATAAATTACAGGCAAGTTAATCCCACCTGGTAAGTTAAATCCAATTTGCAACAATGGAAAGCATTTTATACGTCCGATAAAATCCTACTTTTAACTATCTTTAAGTTGTAATAATGGCCCTTAGTCAGTGAAATATTAAATACGTATATTTGAGTAGAGAACAAAGAAATAAATGTATGTATGTACGCATGTTTCTGTGTGTTTTACAAATATTACCTGCTATCCCAAGGAATTTGTCTGAATAAGGCAATAGTTAGGAAGATACAATAGGATCTCAATAAATAGAATTCTCTTCGCTCATTAAATTTAAGTGTAACGATTCCTAGATATCGAATTGAAATAGGACAAAAAGACAAACTATCATCTCTTAATCCATGCTTAAAACAACATCGAACGGAAAATTAAAAATTAACCACCAAAATTTACTTTTATATGAATTGTATGACAAAACATACAATATTAATAAAAATTATTTTATCATAACCAGTTAAATTATTTTCTTAGACGGATTTTCCACACTCAAAGTTATCTTTGCAAGGTATTGAAATTGCTGAAGAGAAGGGGAAGACAATGGGAGCTCTTTTCCCTTGTAGTCAACAAACTAAAGTCTTTGAAAAGTAAATTTTTGTGGGTGGAAAAGTATTCTTATCAATTTATTAGAATGAATAAAAACTTTCAGAAATTATAACATTTCCACTTGAAGAAATAGTGGTTCTAAAAGATAAGTAAGCTTAAGTTTTTAAAACTCTCGTGTGGCTCAATAATAGTTAAGAATATGGAAAAAAGTACTTACCTTCAAAACTGCAATAACACACAAACGGCCACCGACTTCGATATGATGTTTCTCACATTACATGGTCATGGGGTAGAACTTGTGAAATTAAAATACTGGATCTGTGACGGACTTTTAGCACCAGAAAAAAAAATCATCATATTTCGTTAAATATGCCCCCTATATCGGAAATAAAAGGTGAACAGTTTGTCCACGTGAAATATTTTCCATGAACAGAAAATGATGAACAAATAGTGCACTGACACAAACACGACGAAAAATTTACGATCACCCAATACGGGTGATAAACTTTTCCGGTGGCGAAAGAGCTCCCTTTTTCTTGAGCTGCTATTTTTCATACATTTCTTTAAATTGTATCCTTTTTTTCTTAAAATCTTGGCATTTCATTCGCGATACACTTTGTTTATTATAAATTGCACACATGATAATACACATCTTACACTTTTGGTCACAGAGGATACTTTGGTTCACAAAACACTTTAGTTTTCCCGAAAAAATTTTGTTGACCGCGCGATTTTCTATTAACTATTAAAAAATATGTATAACTAATGGAAAGGAAAAACATATGCTGTAGCCAGCGATGCTAATTTATCGATTTTTGCGCTAGGTTTAGAGCGTTTTAACTGCGTCAAACGCGCTTTTTTCGTCTTAGCGCGCTTAATAAAAAAAACACGCTGAATGAGCGCGTTTTTGATAGAGTCAAAGACGTCATTTCAGTTGAATATACTATTTTACTCCTTTTAATCTTTTAAAATTAAATAACAACTATAGGATTTCGATTGTTTGGAAAGCAATTTTGGTTATGTTTGAAATGGTTTTAGTTGTTTAAGATGTAATTTCGAAGAATTGCAAAATCTGAGAAAGACTACTAAAAAAAATTAATTATACATATGTATATACTAATACATATATCGACTTTTATTAAAATTTAATTTAGCGCATTGGAAAATAGTGCGTTTTGGCTATAAAGCAGCCCATACACAATTCAATTCAATTTTCAATTGAGGCGGTTGTTGTCCAAATCAAAGCGTGTATGGCTTTGTCAATTGATTAGTTTGGCAGTTGTCGAGTTGGTTGAAGAAAAATCAAAAGATTTTGATTTTTCATGTTGACTAGTAAATCTTTCAATTCGATTGTGCTGTGTGTGTTCGAGTCTCTTGATTTGCTGTCAAAATTTATGTTTGTAGCTTTATTTTGTATAGAAAAAGTTATGTATTTTTAAAATTGTATTTAATTTCATTGAATTCTAAATAAAAAATATTAAAATTAATGAATTAATGCAATAGAAGTTTTAAATTTTAAAATTTTTAATTGTGAAAAATATATAAATTTGACAGTTGAATGAAAATCTTTCAATTCAGTTTATGAAGTGTGTGGCGAAGAATCAATTCAATTGAAAGACTCAATTCACAATTGAATTGAAACGTGTATGGGGTGCATAAATAGTTGAAAACGCTGTAACTTAGTGCGCCTTGAGAAGGGAAACAGCGCGTTTTGGTTATAAATAGTTGTCACCGCTGGCAGTAGTAGGACCGCAAAAGTTGAATGTGTGCCAAGTTAGCGTTAACGAGTAACATTATTTATGGGAATGAGAAAAACCAAAAAAAAATATGGGTAAAATTTATTAATTCACTTATTTATTTGTTTATTTATTTATATTATTTTATTTTTAAAATGTAAAATGTTATCGCAAGGGACAATTTACGTATGCAAAACAAATTTGAATATTATAAAAAATCTTTCGCCTGAAAAATTTAATTTTTGTCGCTTGTGATTAAATCGAAAATAAGGCTCGATATATTACTAAGCTAGCATCGATTTTGGGAATTCAATGGCTGAAAACAAAACTAAAGAAGTGTATGAATTTTCCCAGTAGCACTGTTCGCGAAAGGAACGTATATCCTTAAAGTGGACATATAGGGAAACAAAATGACCAAGACTTTGCAAAGTAAGTTAAGAATAGATTTTAAAATCACTTAATAAAGTAACGACGTAAGAAATTACCAATCTGCCCATTACCTACCCCTGGAGATTTTTTTTATCGAAGTCTGATATTTATTATATAGTATATACAGTAACAACTTATCTCAGATTACCACCAATTAGAAAAGGAGAGGTGGCCACACCTTTTCTGAACGGTTTGGTAGCAGAGCACAGAACCCTAACAAATATATTTCACATTCACCAGCAAATATATAGATCTTAGCAAATAACTTTATAATTATCAGTGCTGGTAACTTATTTGAGACAAAAACGCCAGAGATTAGTTCGATTACTTACAAAGCAAACATTTTACACTGCATCCACATACTCAATTTCATCACACCAACCCTACAAGAAGTGAATGACTGAAACTAATACAAACGACATTTTCTCACTAATACGTTTGACTGCCAGTCAATTGACTGGTCATTTGACTGGTAGAGATGACCGACACATTTATCAATTATAGTTGTTCCTCTCTAACATGTATGTTAGAGTGAAACATCTACTGTACATATGCTAAAACTTTTAAGACATAGCATTTTATTGTAAAATATACAATTCGTTCGGTCTGTGAAATAAAATTTATACAAGTGCTAAGAAAGTTAAGTGAAGTTAACAACAATACCGCATAAAAGAATTTGAAAAGATTAATTTAATTTATTCATTTATGTATTTCTTTTTAAAATTTTAGATATTTACAAAAAGCAAGGTGTGTTGAAGCTGGAGCAATGTGTTATTTTACGTTATTTTATATATTAAATTGTATTATATATATGAATATTACTTATTTCTCTATTTTCTTATAATAAAAAACAATTGAAATTTTTACGCGTGGCATGTAATCTAGCAAAAAATGCATTTTTTTTGGGTTTTTTCTTTCTTATCAGATTAACGGAGTGAGCTGCGGTCAAGTAGCAAGATACAAGTTGTCCGGCTAGCCAGTGGCAAATGGTTCTTAACCCGCTTGTCCGACGCATAACATATAGTATATATATCTTGCCAAAATAAACACCACTTATATATACACAAAAAATTCGAGAAGAAATTATTAGCCCATTGTTACAACAATGGGCTGCACAGTTGTTACGTTAAGTGCACTAATAGACAAATAGGTATAAGAATTGAGCAAAAATTTTGAGAGTTCAAGAGGTTTTCCAGAATTAATGTATGAAAATAAGAGATTTTGAAGGTGGCTGGATGTTAGGCCACTCGGGTATAATTTCCCTCCTTGGTCGGCCAAGGCCGAGCACCCTGACAGGCCGCCTACCCGTTGTTACGCACCTGTCCCTTGACATAACCGGCTACAAGAACTTACCTTCAGCCGCTTGTCTCCCTAGCATGCCTTTAAAATGAGATTTAGTTGATTTTCAAATTCATGGCTTTTATTTCACAAACAAACTTAAGAGTAAATCTACCAAGGGTAAGCTGTGTATAATATGGAAATATATATATAAAATATACATGTACAATAGGTAAGTTAGGTGTGTGTAATAGAAAACAGTAAATTATGTAATTGAAAAAAAGTAATTGCATGATAATTAATTGGGAAAAAATTGGTTACTTGTAACATAGGTAGTTGTATGTTAGTAGTAATGAACAATTATACAATGTAAAAATGTAATAATCATAGGAGGTACAGAGGGTAAATGCTTACGTTACGAGTACATAAATGTGACATGAGCAGTTGCAAACTGTAGCTTCCTCTATAATACCCATGGATATATTTATATATAAAAACAAAAAAAAAACAAAAAATCCAATTTTCTTAAATACCTTTAATATGTGAAAAAAAATATCAGTTTGAACGCAAAGCAACAGCGATAAACAAAACCACTTACACAATAAGAATATTCAAAGACTCCTATTGCTTCATCAATTGCTTATCAACTGACAACAACAATATATCAACCAGCATCAGAAAAACTACAAGTATCAACTTTACCACCTAAAATCATCACGATATATATATATATATATAAATGTATAAAGTCAATATAGTAGGGTTAATAATACTTATTCTGAAATCGCCGGTGCTCTCATCTGTGGATCGTGATGATTTTAGGTGGTAAAGTTGATACTTGTAGTTTTTCTGATGCTGGTTGATATATTGTTGTTGTCAGTTGATAAGCAATTGATGAAGCAATAGGAGTCTTTGAATATTCTTATTGTGTAAGTGGTTTTGTTTATCGCTGTTGCTTTGCGTTCAAACTGATATTTTTTTCACATATTAAAGGTATTTAAGAAAATTGGATTTTTTGTTTTTTCTTTAATCGTACACTTCAGTGGATTTTGCGCTTTAATTTTATATTTCTTTTTTTTCCAAGTTTTTATATACTTATTCTTCAAGTTGAATACGCATTCAAAGTGTTTATGTTTACGTTTTAAACACACTGAATTAAGTTTTTACTTCTTTTACAACAAGGTATGTATATTTTTATCTTTGAGTTCATGTTCAGAGGCTAATTTACGGCTGGGCCCGCCAAAGCATGTAAGTTTGCCAGCTCTGCATATACATACGTACATACATGCATTTATACATATGTTTGTTTGTTTAATATATGCCGTCTTTCACTTGTAACTTTGACCTATTTATTACATTTATATCCTCACTGATTCACTTTTCTTTACTTGTACGCTTATAATGGAAGAAAAAAGAGAGAAAACAACCCTTTTCTTTAGGCGATACGAGACGCCGGAAAATGTTTTATCCCAATAAAGCACGGTGGGGATGTAAAAGTTAATACGATTTGTAGTCTTTTTTTGTTTCTCGAGAATTGTGGTTAAGCAGGAGTTTCAAAAGCTACAGTTTTTTTTATTTATTTTTTTACTATGTTTATATGCAATCTTGCGGTATGTATGCCATTTCCACATGCGTTTGCATACACGTGTGCATATACATACATATACATTCTACACTCATGATTTCCTAACTACGCTGCGCATTCGTTATCGCTGTGGACATTTATCCTTTCTTGCGCAGTGTTCCACGTTTTCATGCGCGTGATGGAACTCACTAATCGGGGATTTATGCTCAATTTTCCACTTTTCTTTTCACAATTTATGCTTTTCTTTCTTAGATTTTACATTAGCTATCTTTTCCCTTCTAATCTTTCCACTATATTTCACTTTTCTAAAACTTGTTTTTCTTTTTCTGACAAACGTTTTTCTTTTTTTTCATTGCCAATTCTTGATCGTACACGCGTAAGTTTTTGATTCGCTGGCTAACATAACGGTCAATGCAGTAGAATTATGTGCGAATGTAAAATGTCAAAAATGTAACGTGGTTCCTTGTTCCTTCATTCGTCCGTACAGGGATGTCATTCGCAGGGTTGACAGATTTTATTGGTGTAAATAGTCGGGAAAGTCAATTCCTAGCATTCATGTTAGGACAGATGTTAAGAAAACTAATGGGTGGATAAAAAGCCGTGACAAAATAACATAAAAATTATGTTTATTTAAAAGTTACATTTTAACAGTTTCTACGTATATATTGACTAGTAACAGTTGACCAGTCTCTATATAAACATTGACTAGTCATATTTTACCAATGCTTATGTAATCAGTGACTGGCAAAAAAGAAGCAGAGTAAGTAGTTAAGATATATGTGTTTTGATTAAGTGAAATTAATAAGTTAGAGAGAGATAAAAAATCACACGTACACAAATGTTTGGTCAGTTTTTTCACCAAGCCCCTAATAAACTAACTGGGGACTGTGACCGAAGTGTCGGCTATCGCTACTAGTCAAATGACTAGTCAATTGAGTAGTGTCTTCTTGTAGGGAACTTTGTGTCAAAATTATTTGAAATTGAAAGCTGTAACAGAAATTGAGTCAATTTTATTTTATAAATGCAACCGACGAAGAAACAAATCAAAATGCTAGCTTCAGTCAGCGTGTTGCTGTGACATTAAACTGAACATTAAATTGCCTGATATATGGATAGGTGAACTTGAAAGCAATCTAGTGGTCAATTTAAAGAGTTTGATTATTTTAGTAAAATAAGTCTGCGAGTATTGCAAATTGAAACAAATTGAAAGAAAAAAAATTTAACGTGATGTTCCAAAAATTTTTTTTATATATTTGAAAGTTTTAGAAATAAGCCAGAGGGCTGAAAGTAAAACGAATAAGAAAATCAAAAAATTTGAAATCGTCTATTTCCAAATTGTTTTCTTTTTAATTTGGATGCTAGAACACATATTATTAATTTGTATTTCAACTTAAACATGTGTATCATGTGTTTTAACCACCGAACTCACAAGACAATGATATAGAAGCCAGATAATAGACGTATACGACTTTTTGTTATTATTTTTGTAGTTGTACTGTTGAAATAAAGATTTTCTTTTTAATTTAGTTGCTTATCGCTAAAATGTTGAGATATTGGAAAAAAAATTTTGACTTCCGGCTAAAAGTTTTTATTCATATAAATCTATTCAGCGGATTTCGACAAACGAAAAGTTACCATCACTGATGAAGTTGCTTTTAACCACAGCGTTGCTTTCTTTAGTATTCACTGTTTTTTTTTTTGCAAAGTTACTGATTCTGACCAATCAGAAAACGATACGTTTAGATGAGAATTAATAATTTAGAGAAACCACATATTTTTGACAGTCTTGAAAGTAACAAAGAAAGATTAATAGCTTAAAATTGCAAAAGATATTTAAACGTGTAAGTTTCTTTAAACAATATAAAAATTAATAATATTTAGCTTGATGGAAATAATTGGAAAGTATTTTATAAATTTACTAATAAAAAATTCTTTACTCTATCAACAGAAGCATCAAATCAGAAGAAAATTTTGTCGACGTCACCGGCGTATTGAATTAGTAGAAAAACATATTGAAAATAACACAAAATGATTATAAAAGGTAATAGTTGAAATGTGTGTAGATGATAATACATATGTCTTGTTTTAATTTATCAAACTTGTTTTTTTAGCGGGTCTTTGTGTATACTTGTCATTGATGCTGCCTGCGACGTGGGCGTTTTATTCATCCAGTGATGGAGTAATAGAATTGACACCTTCCAACTTTGACAGAGAAGTGCAAGATGGTTCAATCTGGGTTGTGGAATTTTATGCTCCATGGTGTGGTCATTGTCAAAGTTTAGTACCTGAATACAAAAAATTGGCTAATGCCGTTAAAGGCATTATTAAAGTAGGTGCTGTGGACGCTGATAATCACAATTCTTTGGGTGAAAAATACGGTGTGAAAGGTTTTCCCACCATTAAAATCTTTGGTGCCAACAAACATTCACCTACTGATTACAATGGCCAACGTACAGCTAAAGCAATTGCGGAGGCGGCCTTAGCTGAAGTTAAGAAGAAGGTGCAGTCCGCTCTTGGCGGCGGCGCTGGCAGCGGTAGTTCTTCAAGCAATGATGTCATTGAATTAACTGAAGACAATTTCGATAAATTGGTGCTTGAATCCGAAGATGATTGGTTGGTAGAATTCTTTGCTCCTTGGTGTGGTCACTGCAAGAATTTGGCTCCAGAATGGGCCAAGGCTGCCACTCAACTTAAGGGTAAGGTAAAATTAGGAGCATTGGATGCTACACAACATCAAAGTAAAGTTGCTGAATATGGAGTCAAGGGGTATCCCACCATTAAATACTTTCCCGCTGGTAAGAAACGCCCATCCGATGCTCAAGATTACCAAGGTGGCCGCACCTCTTCAGATATCGTTACTTGGGCTATGGACAAACATGCTGCAAACGCACCTCCACCAGAGTTGATTGAAATCATTGATGAGGCATCGTTTGATAAAGCATGCGAAGGCAAACCTTTGTGTATTATCTCTGTGCTACCACATATCCTCGACTGTGATGCCAAGTGCCGCAACAAATTCTTAGACATTCTGCGTAACTTGGCCGACAAATTCAAGCAGAAACAATGGGGTTGGGCTTGGTCGGAGGGCAACGCTCAAACACAATTGGAAGAATCATTAGAAATTGGTGGCTTTGGTTATCCCACCATGGCTGCGGTAAATTTCAAGAAAATGAAATTCTCTACTCTCAGAGGTTCCTTTTCCAAAGATGGCATTAATGAATTTTTACGTGATATTTCCTTTGGACGTGGCCGGACTGCTCCCGTTATGGGAGCCAAAAAACCAAAGATCAACACGGTTCCCGCCTGGGACGGTAAGGACGGCCAACCACCTGTTGAATTGGATGACAAGATCAGTGATGAATTATAAATAAAGTGCATCAAATTAATACTTCCTCTTCACATAAATACATCTTCAACTTATCATACAAGACTGTCATTTCAATAATCATTGTAAAATTAACTATAAAATGCATTTGAAAATTTATATTAATTTTTCTTTACTACCTTTTAATTTTTAATGTCATTTTGTCTACTTGCTTATTATTTGTTCTATATTTTGTACTCTTCAGAAAAATCTGTATTTACTTAAAATTATATTTTTAAGTTAAAATAAATTAATTAAGAAAACAAAAGAATGAGAAATATTCTTATTATTATTTGTTTAAAAAACCCTTCGGTGTTCCAAGGGGCGGAAACGATATGTTGATATTAATTTATTAAATCAGATAAGAACACATTTCATTATTTTGTGATGTGGGCTGATTACCAACTACATAATGCCTTCATGAGCTGCCTTGTACCGCATAAGATTAGATAGCTCCGTATGTTTCAAGAATTTAAAGAGATTATCTACTGTATGTCAAATAGGAAGATGTTATACTCATGTAATGTTAAAGGCTTTAGAACGGAAGTATGAATGTTTAGATACACAACATTCACTATTTCATGAAATGGTTTTATCCGCAGCGGCAGGTTTCAAAGAAAACGCATGTTTATTTCAAAATTTTCTATCAAAAATTATTTATTTCAGTATGTTATAAAATTTTTGTATATAATAATGAAGTATATAAAAAATACAATAAGTGTAAAGTATGTAAAAAAAAGTCTGGCACTTAGTTGCTAAAAAGGTTTAAATTCCTATGCTTATTAATTAAATTACATAAATATTTTCAAATATTTGCTTCGTTAATTTGTAAAGTTATTGTACGGAAATTCCTTACGTTATAAAATATATGTATGTGTAAAAAATTTTTATTTCAAAAATTATATTGAGCTTAATGCAATTTTAAGTAAATCTACTATAAAATTGTAATACAGCCTACTTTATTAATGTAAAAACAATTCAATCACCCTTATTCCAGTTGTCAACATCGCCGTCTCGTCAATACAATACCAACAAATTGGGGGGGGGGAGGGAACGTCGTCCCGTTGTTGAAAACAATTGACTGCTATTGACAGGCTAATGCTATTTTCTATATAGAATATTGTATAGACGTGACGACATCCATGTTGACAACTGGAATAAGGGTGAATATGAATTCATATTTTTTCTTTGTTTAAAATATTTAAAATTACAACTAAACCTAAAATTCGAGTTCGAAGGTGACAAGTTTTATTTTATAAATGATTTCATTTTGAATTTTGTATTCTTTCCTGTTACCTTTTGCCTTATTTATTTTGTAAAACGCAACGCTAATTGATTAAATTTGTCTGTGTTTTGTTTTCGTAATTTAAATTTTTCAATATAAAATTTGTCGACGCTTAGCGTTGCGTTCTATAAAATAAGGAAGGAAAGTTTGAAAAATTGCGTCTAAACATAAAATTCGAGTTCGAAGGTGATAAGTTTTATTTTATAAATGATATCTTTTTGCAGTTTTTGGTCCATATTTGTTAAAAATATCTCGTAAATTAAAAATTTTCAAATATCGTTATTTAACATAATTACATACACATTTCTAAAGTTACACAAATTACAAAAATAAAAAACAATGGCAAGTTTTCAACTTTCGAAATTCTCACTTTTTAAGAAAATGTAAAACTGAATTCGAAAATTTTTATAAAATATGGAAAAATCAAATAATGGAGGGATATGCTTGATAAATGAAATGTTTTATAATTAAGAATTTATTGTTCATATGTACATTTTTTTAATATAATATAGAAATCTCAGACTGACTATTATAAGTTGTGTGGGCTATCAAGTGGCCATTCTTTCGGAAAAACTACTCTGTTTAAAATGAAGGTTGCTGATTCAGAAGGATGTGATCATTGTGGTGAAACTGAAACTGATTCTCATATAATATTTGAATGTGTTAATTTAACTGATTTTTTCAAACAAGAAAATTATAACAATTATAGTGTTCTGGTAAACTTTCTAAAAGAAATTGGGATTAAGCTTTAACATGTATGACGTGTGTATTAGTCATGGCGAAATAAATAGTCCATCGAACTGTCCAAATAATCTTCTAAACGTTTTTTTTTTGGCGAATGGAGTAAATGAATAATATCAAAAAAAAAAAAATTGCGGGTAAAAAAGCATTCCAGTCAGTGTAGGTCGTTTGTCTTGTGGTTTTTAAATCAGAATTTAAGAATTTAGGCAGTATAAGATAAATTTATGATACTATTATTAAATATGATTTTCAAAATATGTAAATACACGTATTCGAAAACAATTTCTCAATTTATTTTTTTATGAGAATGTTCAGCATATCGTTAACTTATATAGAAAGGTCTTATTTTTTGAAAATAGAGATTTTTGCGTTTTTCAATACATTCGATGATCTTCTATCGAAATATACGAAATTGATTTAAAAAAATAATGAGTTAGGACCTTTCTATATTAAGGCAACAATATGTCTCTACATATTTCAAGTTTTAGTATTAAAATCATATAATAACTAGAAAATTATAATGGTTTTGTGTTGATATGAAGGCTCTTTTTTTTAGACAAAATTCTAACAATGGTTTATGATATGTGTGTGTGTATTTACTCAAACGGACATGTACATACATACATACTTATGAAGGCAATAGTTTCTCGACATCCCAACAAACATAAAGTCAAACGTTTGAATTATGCTGCTTTTTCATATACTCTTATCTATGCTTAAAAACAATAACAGCACAAGTAGGCTTAAGGCAAAATCGCGTTATAATATATGCTATAAAATCCTATAAACGAAACTTCATACCAATTTTCCCGTCTCTTAACGAAGTCTATTATCAAGATATAAACAAAACAACTTTTAACTGTCTTAAAAAATAGACCAACGAAATTTATAATACGCGCTAAATTATACATTAAAAATTATGTATTCATAAAATCTTGGATGCACTCGTTATTATAGTAGCCTGGTGACCACAGATATATAATAAAGCACTGCACTGAATACTAGAGCAATGTTCATGAGTAAACTACTCTCAGTAATTTTCTCTTGTGCCTATATGAATTTTACTAAACTGAAAAGACATGGGCATCCTCCATGGTGTTGCTAGTGCAACGTTCTAATGTATAATACCAAATACAGGTTAGGCAGAGATGTGAATAATATAAATAACTATTTAATTTAATTAATAAACAATTTCAAAATACATATAGATACAGTTGCAGAATGAAATTTTCTCGATTTCTGCTCAACTAATTCTAATAATAGTTTACGCGCAATAATGATCGGAGAATGCTAAATCGGTCAAAAATATCTGCTAAAACGTTCTACAGAAGAAAAATAAAATGCTAGATTTTAAATTTACATAATTTTTTTTTGCAATTTTATTAAGATTCAATCAGACGTGCCCATAACCATAGAAAACAGCTGTTCGAACCAAACTTATGGGCAACACTGTATTTGATTATAGCTGACTCACCAAACCGCCATAATTACCATAGAATCCAATTGAATTTTGGCTTGGTTATGGCTATGGCATTATAGCAATGACACGTCTAATTTAAGCTTTAATAACTTGTGTGCTCTTTTACGAAGGAAAATTCTAAATTTAGCAGTATAAATGCTAAAATGGCAACAATGTTGCCAAACGGACGAAAGAGAATTTAAATATTCGAAGTCAGCTGTTCTGCTTGAAGCTTTTCAGACTTACCTAGTAATTTGCAAATAATTTTTTAAAATGAGGATACAAGTAATATGAAAAACAAACTTCCCGCGAAATTGTTATTTAGAATCTGTCTAAAGAAGTCTAAATTATAGACTTAAAAAATATTAATAGTAATAATTTGATGAAATCTGTTCATTTAATTTTTTTAATTTGTTTTTTTTGCTTTTGTCCGTTGAATATTCCGTATGAATTTAACGAAAAGTCAAATTAACAGTTTGAAGGAAGAGTTAATTATCCTCAACTACAAATATAAAGATAATTTTTGCAAATTACCTATTTCCCTAATTTTTGCAACACTTTACAGTTTTCGAATTTTTTTTTTTACTTTTTTCAAAGACAATAATAAGGAAAAATGGCTCTTAATTAAGAATGTCTTTAAAAATAAGACAAATTACGCCAAAATTCACCTCTAATAGAAAACTTTTCACTGTACTCATTTTATAGTTTAAATGCCTTATTCATAAAAAATATTTCAGATTTATTACGCGCTTATTTGACATATTTCTATGGTAAATTTGTCAAATAAACCTGTAATAAACCTAAAATATTTTTTATGAATTAGAGCGTAAAAATATAAGTCAGCATTTGTATGGAAATTTTGATTAATAGAACTTTTATAAAACTGAAATATTCTGGTATGTGATGGAAATTGTTGGTTTTCAAACTGGTCGTTTTGGAAAGGTGTGATGAATTCAGATTGATTTAATGTATAATTTTTTAAGTCAACCTTAAACTATTCACTTTTAAAACCAAGTTAGAACATAAAATATAAACAGTATAGTACGGATTTGAAAAAAACTATTGCAAAAACTATTAAAAACAGTATTTAAAATTATTGACAAAACGAGTGTAGAAAATACATTACACCTTTTATCGTTTTCGGATTGTGTTTGTGTTTAAATCGTTTTCCATCACATACCTGATTTTTTACGAATTAGGCCAACAATCGTTTTAGATATAATCCATTCTCAATTTGATATCAAACCATGTTTGCTGGTATACATCCATATCTAGATATATGTACGTACATAAACATAGTGCATTCATAAATAGTTTGAACTACTTAAGCAATTTCCTGCGCTTTTAACTGCATTCAAAATATATGTACGAACATATGTAGATATATATGTATGTTCACATGTATTTATATTTAATGTAAATTTCAACATGAATCATTTCTGTTAACAAACGCCATACAAAAATACCTATGCTGTGTATTTTTTATACCTGCAGGTAACGATACAAAGTAATAGAAGCAAAATAAAAGAAATAATGAAACGTTTTTTTTAGGAACAAAAATGATTGGCCAAAGAAACACTGAACAAAGAAACACAAAATACATTTAAACCACGTTAACAAAATTACATACTATGTATATAAATATATATGTATATGTATGTATGTAGTCGAAAAATGTTAAAACAGAACTATCTACAACAACAACAAAACAGAAGGCATCCAAAATTATGGCCAAAGGTAGAATTAACGAGTTTTATAGCTAAGAGATTGGGACTGAAAGCAATGCTATGATGGTTATAGTGTGCTCCAACATAAATGTAGAATGCCTTATAGAAATTTGTTAAAAAGAAAGAAAAACTACGTACGTTTGTTTCTTGTTCTACATTTTCATTAAGACTCAAGCATCACCGAATCATTCATAGATGATGCAAACAATTATAGCAACAATGGCTGAAAATGTGTGCGGGTTAGTTAGCATGTAGTTACCAAAAATTTCTGAAATTAATTTTCTTTTTGAAAATAGGTATGTATTGGAAAAAAAAATTTAGTATAAGGAATCTTAACTTAAATTTTAGTAAATGTATACGTATGAATATATGTATGTACTTAAATCAAACTTACTTGGCGTTTAATATCAAATTTGTTTTTACTAGTTTTATTTACCCGGTCGCTTGGTTTGGCCAATTCTATGTAAAGGCCTTCAGCGAATTGAGATTTATTTGAAGCTATGAGCATCACCAATCTGCCCATGTTTTTGGTCATCCGGGTAGTTTTCTATTGATTGTATAGATCGTGATGTGGATGCTGTAATGGTTGAGGAAACATCCATAAAACGATATTTCTTCTCATCTCGACACAAGAATGGATAGCACATAATGCCGTAGTAAAAGGCTAAACAACTAACAATTACTAGAAATATAAGGGCAATAATTCCAAAAGTTGAAAAGCCAGATTTTCTATCCAAATACTCTTTGGGGCTAATAGCAGGTGCCTCAGTTGGTTGTCCCGTTTGATGTGAACCGTAGTAACTACGCTTTGAGTTGTAACCACTTGAACGGCCTCTCATACTGCCTGCTTGACAATAACTTATTATCAAGGTAACTACAATATAAAATCAAACACAGGCACATACATTCAGGCAATTAGTACAACATGCCTTTGAATCTCTTACATACATATTTCATATTAGAAAACTACTTACCCATTAATAATGGTATCAAAATTTTTTTGATCATTGTTATTTTAACAATTTAATTTCTTCTGGTCAAAAAAAGGTATCCGAATGAATTTTATAATTTTTAAAAATCACTATGAATAATATTTATTTTTCATTCGTCTTTTGTGCTGCGAGTTTCTTAATCAGTCAATATTTCTTTTATGTTGAACCTGCAACAATGTATGCATTGGTGTTGTTTTCTCTTAATAAATTATGAAAAACGAATTTGTGTAATAATAAAAGAAACAAGAAAATAAGAAAAACATGGCGCAGATTAATAGCCAGTGTTGCATTTTTTAAAATTCGAAGCAGTTGCTATATTTCGCAATAAATGTTTTTTAAATATAGTAGTTCCTATGCCAAAGGCCGATCTCCGCACGATGAGCTGAACTGTTCACCAATTTCAGTGTTCATGGTACACCGCACATTTTCCAGTGAACAATTTCGGCACTATTACTAACTATAACTTGCAAAATAATTCATTATCACCGTTGTGGACGCACAAATCACCAAGTGAACACTTCAAAACTCAACGTTGCGGAATCCGTCTCCTTCAAAATTTGAAATTCTCTTACTTTTTGTTTTTCTTCTTATAATTGTCTATCACAATTGTAGTTAAAATATCAACAATCAAATAAGCATTTTTTTAATATTAAAAATTCATTTGGATGATTAATAAAGGATGTGATACACTATCATACAAAGTCGCGCGATCTACGAAAAGATACAACACCGGTATGATGGATTTTATGAAAATTTTCAAAAGACAATAACAATTCATCACACCAGGGTTGTATTTTTTCGTAGATCGCGCGACTTTGTATGAAAGTGAGTCATGGCCTTAAAGCCCATTAATTCTATAATATAGTAATTGATCCTTTTGTATCACATTTGTGCAGTGGTGAGTCCGTGTCCTTAAAAAAATTACAATAATAATAATGTATTAAGGAAAAAATCTGGTACACGCGATGCAAGATTAAAAATAACTTCTTTAAAACAAAAAAATAATAACTTTTTTTTCTGGGTCATAGAACATTAATCAATAAATCATTTTTTTAATAATGATCCATACGGCAAACCAGTAACTACCCGACGACACATATATATATATATATATATATATATATATATATATATATATATCTTTATTTTTATTAATTTATTTATTTCCTTATTCAAAGTAATATAAAGCCTAAAAGGCCAAACTAACTTATGCCGGCCATACACTACACAAGTTCAGTGCTCAGGTCTGGCACTGTACAGTGCGTTTGTGTAGTGTATGGGGGCGGTTGTGCTATTTACGCAGTGAACTGAGTAAATATCAAAGCGATTTTGATATTTGCTCAAGTTTGAAAACTGTACAGTGAACTTATGTAGTGTATGTTGCAAACGCTCAGTTTTGTCGTGATTTTTTAAGATTTAAAAACAAAAAATGAGCGCAGAAAAAATATTCTGGACAGAGTTCCTAGAATTATACAAAGAATCGCCTGCATTATGGCGCATTAAAAACAGTGATTATAGCAATAGAATTATGAAAATCGAAGCCTACGAAAAATTAATTAATAAACTAAAGGAAAAATACCCCGATGCAAATAGAGAAATGGCTGTTAAAAAGATTAACATATTTAGGATTTAGGCTGTTTTTATTGCCACAGCAATTAATAAAATAGAGCAGTATTTGCACATGTTGTCTTCTTCACTTATAGCCTCAAAATAAAAACTGCACAGTTTACTTGTATAGTGTGTCTCACAAGCTTAGTTTACGCAGTGCCAGACTTGAGCACTGAACTTGTGTAGTGTATGGCCGGCATTACACATGTATTACTCAGTATTAATAATGAGGAAATATATTTTTCCGGCTTTTAAAAATGAACTTTGCTTGCTTCGAAGCAACACTGAAAGTGTCTGAAAAGGAATAAGAGAGGTAAGCTCAGCATATTCACCACGAACGAAAGAACATAAGGGAAAAGAAAAAGGTAATGTAAGAAAAACGAGCGTCAAACCGATACCAAACGACTGTAAGAAAAATTTTACTTACTACACTTTATAATTGAAAAATAAATAAAACTACGGTAAATTGAAAGAAAAAACTTTTGAAAAACTTCTTGCGTATAAAGATTGCATAACAATTTTATAAAATATTTAATGTAGCATAGTTGCTATTGAATTTAATTATAAAAAACAAACTATCTGTGACAAAGACCAAGCCAAAGGCGAGAAAAATCAACTTGATTGTATGTGTGAAAAAGAAACCATTTTAAACAGTCTGAAAATAATTAAAATGGTATACTTGCTCTGAAATATGAAATCGGCTGCGTTTCATCTCATTATAAAAATTTAAGATTGAATTAAGAAATATTACTGAACTAAAAATAATTAGCCAAGATATTAAATAAGGAGCTAGAAATAAGTGGTAAACTTGGAAAGAAAGAGGGTGAAATAAAAAATAGACATACATAAGTATTATGAATTATACATGTACATACCTACCAAGTGCAGAATAGATCTTACCAACCTTTTTTGTAAAAATAACCAGAAATTTTACAAAAAAATAGAAATTCTTGCTCGTGAATGTATATACGAATCATACGAACGTATTAAATATATATTGTACATTCATTTATACAGCAGAACAACGGCAGAAAAACATCAATTGTGTGGGGACTTTCTTTTTGTTTGGATGTATGCTTTCGTAAACGAGTGTTGTTTTTATTTTAACGGATTCGATGTATGAGAGGAGTGTGTGCCCTATAAGAAAATGTCACATTTGCCTTTGGATGCACGCGCCATTTTGCATTATTTAAATGAATTGGGCTACAGAAACATATCAGCCATACAACTCAAAGAATTTTTAAAAGGTAAGAATAAAAATAAATCTGAATTCCTAACAATCATTTAAAAATTTGGCATAAAAGATCGATGTTTTTTTGTTTTAATTTCTTAAATATAAGAGTGAATGGGTTGCAATACGCGGTAGGATGTGAGAGAGAGCGAGAGGTCTAATGTATAAATGTGTTGATTGTAAACAAAAACATTCGTTTTCCATATTTTGTTTATTTCTTTTTTGTTTTATAACCTCAATGCTATTTTACACCAACTACATAAACTGGTATTCGATTAAAAATATTTATCGTTATTTCATAAACGCACATATCTTTTTATACAATGAAAACCTACTTGTAATAAATACTGTCTGTTATAAGCACTTTGTTAATTTATTTGTATATCCAATTGTCTGAATATTGAATAATCTAGTAAATACTATTGCAAGTAGGTACATTGTATTTACCAGCTTATGTTTGCTTTTTCCACATTCTTGTTAATTTATGTATAAGTACATACGTACAATGCCGGCTGTTGTATGTTTAACGTAGAGTGTCTGTAGACAAAGTATATAACAACACACAAACAAAAATTAAACAACTGAAACAGCAACGATAACATCACCACATATATACTTAAGTAGAAGCAAATTCGTTTTTAGGTTCGACTGACTGTCGATGGGTTTGCTCACTTGTCCGTCCGTCGCTCTACACACTTACGTATACTTATGTACATTTGTATGTTCATACATTTATCTAAGCAACGAAACAAGCAAACAATCATCCGAACAAACGTCCTCAAAATAAGTAAAGCCACCACATATTTGCTTCGTTTTAATTTTTCACTGCATGTATACTTTACAACCTCAAACAAAACTACAAAAATATATGAGAACACACATTGGTACTTCGCTTGATTGTGGAGTTTATTTTTTCTGTTCTATGTAATTTTTTTTTATTTTTTATTGTTCGTACTGGCGACGTCAACATATTTTTATATTTTCTGGTTTATTTAAAATAACTCAGACCCCAGTAGCGTAACCCAACTTATACACATCCACAGTTTTTATTTTCTAAATTTGCAATTGTGGCAGTTTCTCTTTTCTTTTCATTCGTTTCCCTTTCTTCCTTTTATTTTTTTGTGATTTCCTTTTCATTGTCGTTTACTATTTTTCCTGACAGTGGTGTATTTTTTATACTATATATCTACATATGTACCTACATAAATACCTACATGCGTTTTTACATTTTATTGAATTTTGTTTGTAATTTTTCGTTTTAGCTATTTTAAATATGCGCCACTCTATTAAAAGCCGTATTGATAATATTTTTATTGTATTAACTTATATGTATGTTGAGAAACAATGTAAACAACGTGGCGTGTTTTTAAAGGAAGTTGTAAACTGGCAGAGTTCAGTATTTGATGCAAATGGTCTTGCAGAAGACCCAGGAACAAACCATCGGCGGTATTCGATGTTTGATGCAAATGTTCTTGCATTAGTGCAAATGCAAAATATCGTAGTTTTTCTTTAAAATCCAACAACAAAATACACACACAATCCAAAGAAAAACTACGATATTTTGCATTTGAACTAACGCAAGAATATTTGCATCAAACATCGAATACCGCCATCGTTTTGTTTGCTTTCTAACCGGCAAGAAATACACGCATTTGCACCCGGAAAATATCGCGCCATATTTTTTCTGTCAGTAGTGTTTTTTAAATTACTTTACTGCCGTATTACCGGCAGTGTTATTGGAAATATATCACTGTTTCTTGAGCCAATTTATTTTGTTATAACAACGATCAAAAGGTCGGCTCATCGTAAAGTTTTATCTTATTGTAAGTTCTGTCTATAATATCACTTTGAAAAGCATTACTTTTTCTGTTTTTGTCTCTGGCTGCGATTCTTGTTATAATAATATCGTTGTGCAAACAATTGTTTTAACAAAAAATTGTCTCGTCAATATGATATGCGTCAATTTTAAGTGAACGATTCGCAAAACACCCCTGTATTTGTCTTGCGTTTTTATCAGTCACATACATAAGTACATAAAACAGCTGACGTAAACAGCATAAATAATATTAATTTACAAAATTGTAAGTGTTAAAACAAAAATATAATAACACATATACAAATATATAATATACGCTCATATAAAAACATATATTCTAAGAAGATTGTCCACATTTTTGGAAAAATCTTTATCTTTATGGCGATAAATTATTAATCAGAGATGGAAAATTACATTTTGGTATAAAATACAAAAATTTACATGAGCATTGCCTTTTCGATCCTCACAGAAGCCAATTTGAAATTTTTTTTTGGATAATTATAAATATGTGTATATATTTATAAATAAAAATAAATAAATAAATACATACGCGTGTAAATATGCACATAATTCCATACAAAATTTTGTCATTGACTTCTTTTTGGTATTTTTAACCAACTTTATGTATGTATGTATTTACATACATATTTCTTTCTACCCAACAACTTTGGAATTAGAATATTGCGCTGTATGTGACCTTGGAAATATTTTACTGTTGCTAGATTTTCAAAAAGTTACTTTATTTACTTTTAATCCAGTAGTTTTTTATATTTACATGTAAGCCTTTCCGCGAGTTTCGATGTGCTCTTTCCGAATTTCTACGTTGCCGCTCGCCACGAAAAATATATTTATACACAAAATGAAACTACAGAACATTTCCTATAATTAATGTCTTTATAAGTTTTTGTAAGGTTAATGGCAGAAGCATTAAAAATTCATAGTGTTTTGCCACCCTTTTTAGCCAGAACCTAATTTTAATTAAATCACGCTTCACTAAAAATAACAATAGCCCAATTTACAATCTTGTGCAAATGGTCTTGCATCGTTGCATGTGCAAAGTGGTATAGTATATTGATACTCACCACGTAAGAATTCTTAGTGGTGAGTATCAATATACTATACCACTTTACACATGCAACAATGCAATACCATTTGCACAAGATTGTGAATTGGGCTAATATTTAATAAAAGGATATAGCAATTCAAAAGCAACATAACGAAAATATATAGGGAACAAAACACATGTACATAAAATGTCCTTATAAATGATTCAAGGAAAATCAGCATTTCAAAATAATCGGGAAATGACAAATTCAAAGTTATGTTTACCGTTCGATATAAACATACGTGTGCATACACAAATACATATGTATGTAAGTACATGCGTAGTATATTTATATTTACCAGTTTCTAAAATTATATTATTTGTCCAAAATTTCATTTATATATACACACATATGTATGTATGTGTGTATACTATCCCTGCAGTCAGGCTGGGGCCAAGTGTCTCTATGTCAACACTAAAATTATAGTAGTAGTTACATTGTCTACAATTTCTCTTCTATTCGTCAGTATAAAAGAGAGAGAGAAAACAGATGTGGTGTATTTCTGGTGGATTTTGCAACAACTTGTCAATATACCTAAATTTGTATGTACGTAAGGTATAGAAATGTACCAGTAAATGTCTGGTTGGTATGTCTCCATGTTCCCATAGGAACTATGAATTCACTATCTAGTCAATTGTTTTAGTGTTACTAGTAGATTTTCAATGACAAGCACATGCTAAATGTCTATA
Organism: Tachina grossa; assembly: GCA_949987645.1. Classification (NCBI taxonomy): domain Eukaryota; kingdom Metazoa; phylum Arthropoda; class Insecta; order Diptera; family Tachinidae; genus Tachina; species Tachina grossa. The sequence continues at coordinate 38,677,423 of OX465275.1, forward strand.
GCACAAAGTATTGTATGGGGAATAATTGTAGAGTAGTACTGGTGGCAAAGTCAAAAGCGACTCAGTACATTTTCACCATCGACATTTCCTTCAGGGATATAATAACATATATATGCATGTGTGAACATACATTTGTGTGCATATATGACATATGTATGTATGATGTGTGATATATAAATATATGTATATATATATATATATATATATATATATATATACATATATATATACATATATATACCTACCTTATGTAGGTAATAATAAATATATGTAAATATAGCTCATTTAATACAACTTAACGTCATAACTCAAAAAACTAGTTTCACAGAAAACAAGTTTAAAATTTTCAATTTACATGTTATAGGTACCTAGACCATTCGATATAATTTAGAGAAGAGGAAACATTTGAATTAATTTTGAAAACGAGGAACTTTCGAATTCGGCTTATAGAACAGGGGCATTTATATAAATACATATGTACATATGTATGTATGTATATGTATGTAGGTACATATCTATGAATTAATTAATTTGTACATTTGTAAGAATATGTACATATTTATTACATATATAGTAGGTACATATTTTATAATTATTTACCGTTTAATCAAAATATTCACTTATTATTTCTGCCTGCTTCACTATTCGACTCTTATAAGTTTTTATACCTATGTACATACATATGTAACATGCATGCATATTTACATCCATATACCCAGTTAGCCATGTCCTTCAGGCATTCTTTAAGACGGACTCACGACAATGTTAACAATGTTAAAGCGTGGATGAACTTTTGGCGAGAGCTCAAACAAATCATTGAGAAAATTTTGGAACAGATGCTCGATAAGTTCAAACATGACAACAAGAGAGACGCTTCCGCTCATATATTCCTTGTCCTTGTAGAACTGACAATTTCTATACTATATGTACACAACTTTACATCGAACGTTGCAAGACTGGTTTGCGGACAATATCCACCAACTAGTTTAATGAATTGCCAGTTGAGTAGCTTTCTTTTACCCAGTCTTTGTGTACGGTTTGTGGTTAGATTGTCTTAAAAGATATTGTAATCGACAAATTTCGTGCATGGCAAAAGTCGAAATTTCCCTAAGCAGTCGTTGATGAATGTGTCCTCTGCGGCAAGTTGTCCAACTGGGTAATTATGTATCTAAATATCGCACATTTACTTCAATAGTGGCATAACTCAAAAAATGAGTTTTTTTGAGTTAATAATGCAGAAAGATGCGGCATTTCATATTTTATCTTGTGTAAAAATTTCATATAAATAGCTTGTGCCTTCACCTCCTGAGAGAAGAATTTTTTTTCATTTCTCCATTGAGTTGTATGCAAATTGAAAACTTAAAACGCGTTTTCTGCAAAACTAGTTTTTTTGAGTTGTGCCACTATTGAAGTAAATGTGCGATATGTACCCTATCGGAAATTTGGCTAACTTTAAACTAACTTTAAGCTAACTATTTCGCAACTAGTACTGACTACACTTGGATTACTTTGCAATGTAATCAACAGACATTGCGATGTCCTAGGCGGTAGTCAATTGTCTCACTATGCACTACTTTAAGCTAACTTAAAGTTGCCTTTTTTAAATCATCTGGTAGTCAGTAAATTAAAAAAAATTTTCTGGGGATCGAACATGTAACATGACACGTTTTCTACTCAACGCGATACCACTCAGCTAAGCTGACATCTAAAATAACAACAGCAAAATGTTAATATAAAACTGAAATGAGTTTTAAAGTAGCTGAGAATAAATTTGTTGGCTCTCACCAAATTCGATTACGTACTCAACTTTAGAATTAATTTAATTAACTGGTTTCCAACTAGTATTTTAGTAGTACATAAATCACCACCATTAGTTCCCAACTGTAACCCTTCCTATACTATCTTAATGCTCAAATTAGCATTGAGTGTGTTAAGAAAACGACTAGTACCATTGGTACTACTTTAGGACTAGTTTATTACCAGTTCTTTTGTAAAGAAAAATTTGATGAAATTAGTGGTTTTATTTCTTTGTTACTCAGTGAAAACGCTAGTTAAAATTTGCAATTATTTACCAAAATTCAGAGATACAAAAGGGTAATTATAATTGTTTAATTATTTTAATTTGAAATTTATTTGCTGGTGGTTCAGCGTTGTCTATATATTTGTAGAAGTCTACTGATGATTTGTTACAGCAACAATGAAATATATAGACAACGCTGAACCACCAGCAAATAAATTTCAAATTAAAATAAACTTCTGACAATGTGTCGAATAATAGATTTCTTAATTGTTTAATTATAATTATTTTTAGATCAAGCTAAAATTTTAGTAATTATATGATACAAATTTTCATACAGTGCAAGAGCTCTTTCAGACAGTTAAAATTTATTTTGCAATATGGTGCCTTGGAACTACTTCATATACCAGTACTCATCAGCACTAGTAATTTTACACAACAACTTTAACACATTTTGCACTAGTTCTTGCTATTCTAGTAATTATACTAGTAGCTTTTAGACAATTATCGCATATTCTCCCGCAGGGAATATATACGAATATATACACATGAATATACATACATATGTATACGTACACATATCTACATACATATGTATGTATGCATAAAGTGTAATGTTTTGCACTCATATAGAAATAGTTATACAAATTTTAAACATACATATGTATATGCATAGTACTATGTATATGTATGTATGTACATATGTACGTACATAAATATGTAAACACGTACATATCTATGCGAATGCATGTTTGTGTAAGTATACATATACTTATGTAAATACATGTGTATGTTACGTCTAGTAATAATTAATAAATTCAGTAAAGTACGACTCTGACTCGCGAACGAAGCGTTCCGTACGAACACTAGATATGTAATTTAATACAAACTTCATCCTATATAATATATAGTTTTGGCATTTTTTCGTTTTTGGGGTCTTTTCGGTTTTTGCGTTTTTTTCGGCGGCTTTTGCGTTTTTTCGGTTTTGGCGATTTTTTTAAGTTTTGGCTCTTTTTTTAGTTTTGACACTTTCTTTTCTTGTTTTGGCGATTTTTTTGGTTTATGGAGTTTTTTCATTTTGGCGATTTTTTTCGATTTTTGGCGTTTTTTTTTCATTTTGGCGTTTTTTTCATTTTGGCGATTTTTTCGAATTTGGCGATTTATTTTAGTGTTAGAATTTTTTTTTTTTTATTTTGGCGATTTTTTTCGTTTTGGTGATTTTTTTTTAATTTTTGGCGATTTTTTTTTTTTGGTTTGGCGATTTTATAATTTTCGGTTTTTTTTAGTTTTACCGTTTTTGAAAATTTCAAGTGTTTGCCTCTTACGGTTTCCAAGATATAGCAAATTGTCAAAATTAAAGTCAAAATTGCATTAACTGATGGACCACCCTTTAAGTTTAATTTTTTTAAATTTTAGTGTTAATTGTTGTAGTCTGTATAAAAATACACTAATTTTACTAATTTAAAGTTTCAATATACATGTGTTCATACAATTGTATGTATATTACATGGGATTTTAACATTTTTCGTTGCTCGTTTTGGAACACCCTTTAATTTTTAATTCTCATGTATTTGTTGTTGTAGCGGCCAAGGTTCCACATACTGTGTCCAAATTTCAGGTCCGTAGCTCTTACGGTTTCTGAGAAAATGCCGTGTGGCGGACAGACGGAAAGACGGACAGCGAAAACAATAGGGTTCCTATTCACCTTTGGTGTACGGAACCCTAAAAATGGAAGTTTTGATATCATACCTCCTACTTTTGCACATGTAAATATGTGCATATGTAGCTACTAGTGATGTAAAGAATGTCAATTTTTGATATTCGCGAATACGACTATTTGAAACGATGTTAGCGAATACGAATATGAATATTCCATGTGAAATTTATAGACATTAAATTAGGGCTCTATTTACGCCTGCAATATGAAATACTAAAAAATTGTTATGAAAATTAACTTCATACTCCTGTTGGCGTACTTTACAGTTATAAAAGCTACCCAAAATTTTAATGATCGTCAGTAAATAATATTTGAAAATGATACAAAGCACAAATTTCTATAAAAAATTAAATTGAGTCGTATAAACTAATATATTTGTCCATTTATTTAAATTTAGTTTAGGATTTATGCATTTGTTTATTTAATTTTTTTGGAAAAATATTCGTATTCGTATTCGCCTGAATTTGACGAATACGAATGCTTCGTATTCGCATTAAAAATGTTCAAATATTCGGCAATTCGAATACGAATACGAATTCGTGCATCACTAGTAGCTACATACATACCTATGTACATGCATTTGTATCTAGCAAATAAAAAAATTTGAAAAAGAAAGTTATTGCAGGTTAGGTATCTGCCTTATAACATATATGTAGCAGTACATACAGAATATATTCTATACATCCATACATATGTACATATGTATGTATGCACACATGCACATTTGTGATTTACAATTTCACATAGTACCTACCCTCTAGTCAGCCTAGAACCATATGTCTCTATGTCAATACTCTTTCTCCAGCGACAATTGCACTAGTTAAAATTTCGACAACTTTCCTTTTATGCGCGATTAGAGATACGTTAGAGAAAACAGTTCTAGTGTATTTCTGGTGATATTGTCAATGAACGCGTCAATAGTTTGTTTTTCTTTTTTTATTATGTTGTGCAATAATATTAAATAAATATATTTAGACGAGAGTCACTAGAATCTACGAGTGAATCTTCGGTTCAAATATCTCCATATGGTCGTAAAAAAACTACCTTCTCAATAGTGCTAAAGTCTACTGGTAGATTTTGAATGTCAACCCTATGTTATGTGTCAATAGGCTTTTACTTTCTCTTGGGTACACTTAGTCAGTAGCAGTATTGACAATGTCACTATAAAATCACTATAATTTTACTAGTGAAGACGAGCGAGGATATATCGATATTGTAGACTATAGCCCCTAAAATTTACTAGTGAATTTTTGGTGTCAATGTCTCCATGTGGTCCCAAAATAACTACTTAGTCAGTAGTGCTACAGTCTAGTGGTGGATTTTCAATGACAAGCTAATGTTAAATGTCAATAGATGATTGCATTGGCTGGGGTACACCTGGTCAGTAGTACTACTGCCAATGTCACTATTAAATCACTACAATTTCACTATTCGCACTTTCTGCAGGGTATCTACTGTCAAAGCTTCCATAAAAACCTCCTCCCACTTACTACTATTAATAGTACATGCATATGTATGTATGAATGTATGTATGTATAGTATCCCTATCGGAAATTTGGCTAACTTTAAACTAACTTTAAGCTAACTATTTCGCAACTAGTACTGACTACACTTGGATTACTTTGCAATGTAATCAACTGACTATTTTAACATTGCGATGTCCTAGGCGGTAGTCAATTGTCTCACTATGCACTACTTTAAACTAACTTAAAGTTGACTTTTTTAAATCACCTGGTAGTCAGTAAATTAAAAAAAAAAAAAAAATTCAGGGGGCAGAACATGTAACATTACACGTTGTGTACTCAACGCGCTACCACTTGGTTAAGCTGCCATCTAAAATAACAACAGCAAAATGTTAATATAAAACTAAAATGAGTTTTACAGAGTAGCTGAGAATAAATTTGTTGGCTCTCACCAAATTCGATTACGTACTCAACTTTCTAGATGACTTTGCAGATAGCTTTTAGTTAGTCTAAGAAAAGTTAACTATAAGTTGACTATTTTTGTCAACCACACATTCTCCGACAGGGATGTCTGTACGTACTTATGTGTATGTATACATATACATATAAAGCATGCATGAATATATGCGTAAATGCACAAATTATGCACCCTGCAGGAAATGGCAATAGTAACATTATACTGATTATCTATTGACGATGTCACCAGTACTAATGACAAATTATACCCCAGCTAATGCTATCTACTATTGGCATTTAACGCAGGGTTGTCTTACGAAATCTACCAGTAGTCTGCTTCAATACAGACTAGGTAGTTCTTGTGGGACCATATGGCGATAACGTCATGGAAAAGATACGGTTTCTCCAAATTACTTTTTGAAGATGCATAGTACTTTTTGGAATAAATACTTTTTAGAAATGGTACTGGAAAAAGTATTGGAAGGGTGTTTTTGAAGAGCTTTTATGTATAGAACCTTCTGTAATGACAATTTCTTGAAAAGTTACTCTTTAGAAGTGTTAATTTTTAAACACAATTCTCTTTGGAAACTTGTGATGAAGTTTAAACAACGAACATCAAAACAGTAGCCCGGGTATTAGTACACAAAAAATATATAATAACTCTTAAAGAGAATCTTACATAGCACACACTCTTTGTTACTTTTAAGTATCTTCTTGTATGTACAACAATATTGCTAAAACATAAGTATGTTTAAAGGGTGTTTTAGGGCGAAAAAGCGTTTTAAGTGTCCAGGAGACGTACAAAAAAAGCCATCAATCGGTAAGAATGTGTTAGTGTCGTTTAATTGATGATTTTTCGGAGACGTACAAATAAAATCGTCAATCAGCATTTTAATTTTGTGTTCGTTGTGTGCGATGGAATATATGTCTTCATCGGATGATGATTTTTTGTTATTAGCGGCATTAAAACTTTATGAAATCTTTGTATAAAAAAGCACATTAAACAAATATACAGAGCTAAATAATAATTTTTCTATCTTCCACACTAATTTTTCATCTATTATTATTATTTATAATAATAATAGTTCTTCAAAACACTCTAAAAAAACAAACATATTTTCCTTAAAACAAATTCGAAACAAACAAACGATTTTTAATATAATAAAAAAATGAATAAAAAAAATATGTAAATACTCGTATGTATGTATTTGCTTTTTAGTTAAAAATTTGTTTTAAACACAAAATTCACATACATAAATACATTTGCATTTGGGGTTTTAAAAATAATTTTTAAGTAATTTCTTTTATTCACACTACCCATTAAGATTAGAAAAATTAGAGAATATAATATAGTATTTATAATAATCATACAACTGTTTGTAGACTTTTGATTGTTTGGTTTTTTTACAAAGATCAATGGTACATTTTCATAAAGTGCAAGTTAATTTTTTTCATCCGCGCACTTTTCCACGTCGTCACAGAACAAATAATACAAAGCAAATGACGTTTTTTTCGTCAATCAAATTTGGAGACGTACAAATAATCAGCCGTCAAATAAAAATATCAAAATTTTTTGATTCTCATCAATCAGTGCCGACAACGTGTACGTGTAGCCGAAAAGAAACGACTGCACGCACACAACTATGTGATTGATGGGTTTTTTTTGTAAGTCTCCTGGACACTTTAAATTCGCTTGAAAAGAAATAACTTTCTATGCCTGAAAACACAATTTCCTGCTGATGGCGGTAATATTTTTGTTGTTGGGGTAAAAACTCTGATCAATTCGAAAAATTCACAAAAAAGCACATGTACGAACTTTTTTATACATACATATGTATGTATGTATATGGAAAAGTTTCATTTCATATAACAAAAAATACAGATTGTATAAAAACATTTATAAATAAACCACGGGATGATCTCTAACATCTGTCAACTTACACATTGTAACTTTGGTAAATTTTGTTAAATTTAAAGGAAATCAAACAACAATTTACCAAAGCTACAAGATGTAAAAGATCTACAAGGCCAACCGTGAATTCAGCTAATATATTTCTATTTAAATAAATAATATACATATGTATGTATGAATGTATGCATATGTAGTTTTCCTTCGCGCTTTTTCATATCCTTTTGCCTTAGCACTTACATATTTTCATTTTGTCATTGCAATTATCTAATTTGTGTGTTTGTGCAATATTTACAATTCGTTAATTATTATTTTTTAACTTACTTACTTTTAAGAATTGAGAAATTTTAGAAAATGTTTAAAAACTTGTAACTGATTTAAATTTTTTGTATTTTTTGCTCTTCTTTTCCACGTATGCCGCTCTTACGTACGTTAAAATTGAAAAATGCGCCACTGTCAATGTAAAAATATTGTTGAAATAAACGTAAAATAAACGACAACCAAAATATCTATGGTCTGTTTGTCTGTCTATGTGTGTTCATTCCTCTTATGAAAATATGAAATGAAATAGCCATATTGTGCTCAAAGGTATGCAACCGCAATCGGAAATCAACAGTAAATGCAAATTTAAAATTCAGCAACAGCAACAATTACCAACAACACCCACAATTAAAAATACAACAAGAAGAACATCAATTTTGCAACAAAATCCAACTACAGCAGCAGCAACTGCACATGAAGCTACAAAACGCAGTCCTGCTGTTAAAGTAGTCAAATGTAAGAAACCTCTGTGTCATTTCAAATTCTATTTGGATATATGTGATCATCAACTTGCGAAACGCATAGAGGAACAAATCAAACTACTGGGGGGTGCGCAAGAGTTTTTTCTAACACCTAGTGTCACCCATTTTGTAACCGACAAACAAATAACTGAGCCGACAGTAGCAACAAGCAATAGCATCACAAATAATAGCCACAATCTTAACGTTAGCTGTCCGGGTACACCGCAAACGCCACAAACACCGCAAACACCTTTGACGTCCTATTCCCTAGAATGTTTAGCAGACTCGACAAAAACAAATAATGGACTTGCCAATAAGAAACTCATTAGAAATTCAAGAGCCGATGCAATATTAAATAAAGCTCGTAGGCAAAGCACTATAAACGTGTCCACGCCGACAACAAGTCACGTTCAGAGCAAAAACTTGCCAGTAGAAAAATCGAACTGCACTACACCTCTCAAGTCTACAGATTATCAGGGCAATAATGACACTGGTACTCAACCACTTCCTTATGTGGTGTGGCAATGTGAAATCGCTTTAAGATTTTTCAAAAAAGTTCAACACGAACTTAAAGAGTATTTGGATCATTCAAATAAATCGAAAATCAAGAGTTATGCTATAGAACCTATAAGTCTGAAAGGAAGTTTTATAAAATTTGAATCTCTCAAGCGCAACTATAGGCCATACTATCATCTATTTAGGAAACCGCAAGAGTGGCCGAAAATCCAATTGAGTCGAGAGGACGGTGCTTTCAGATTGTCGCCCAAAAAGGACTTACCTTTGAAAGATATAGAGGAAATTGACAAAATTCCGCAAACATTGGACGGTGGATTGCTGGTTGACAATATGACACGTAAATCCCGTACAAAATCATCACAAAATCATCAAAACAATTTGAAAAATAAAGGTAATGATCTTATCAAATCGCCAACTAACTCTCAAAAGCAGTTGGCGAAGTGCAAAAATCAAACACCACAACATCAAAAAGATTCCACCGACAAACAATGCGGAGTTTGCGAAATATGTAAAATAGAATATGATGCTCTTACCATACATTTGAAAACAAAAGATCACGAATACTTTGCTAAAAACTCTCAGAACTTTATGGCACTTGATTCATTGATTAACTCCTCTGCAGATGTTAACAAGTTCTTAGAAGACAATCGAAAATTAGAAATAAAAACTGAATTGGAAGAAATGGAAGTTGAACATGAAGGTCTGATAGTTATTGAACAAGATCCTTTGCAAAGCAGCGATAATGAAAATGAAAATCAAAACGATGATAATGACGACATTGAGGCTGACGAAGATGACGACGGTGAGGAATCTCAAAAGTCCTCCTCTACCACCAAGCGTAAGTCGGTGGAACCCAAGATATTTTCTCCCACCTTAAGGGAAAAATCGAAGAGATCTACAAAAGGAAAGCACTCGTCGGAGAAGTTCCAAAATTGTACTTTCACTAATACTGCGAAGGCACCAAAGACTCCTAGTCCTCACAAAAATTTAGGTGCATTGGATGTAAAGAATAGTTTAACAAAAAAGAAGCCATCATCAGCTGCAGGAGCTGCTTTATCACCGCCCATACGTGCCATGCTGCCACCTAACTCCATGTACAAAGTAGTTGAAACTCACGCCGAAGTAAATTGCACACCACCGCGGGGAAAAGGTTTAGTGACTGGTTTGCATGATGACTCCAAGGCCGTGGGCTCTCCTTCTATAATAGTGAAATTTAAAAAAGTCCGCACCACAGAATTGCAGCTATTAAATGGTGAAGCTGAAAACTTTATGTTCCCCAAGAAGCGTAGAGATTCAAGTGAACTACCAACAGATGTAGATAGACAAACCACCTCGGATCGCATGCAGCGCACTCAGTCGTCTCAACAAATTTTCACATCTTCTTCATCCGATGAACAGGATCCCGATGAGGATTTTGAAGTAAAACGCAAGACACATAATGGCAAAAAGGCTATAGTGAAAGCTAAAAGAAGATTGTCAAAGATCAGCTCCTCCTCGGCATCTAAATCAACGTTGGGGGGGAAAACGAAACAGAGCTTTCCGAAGACCCCCATCCAGCCAAATAAACAACTGAAAAACGAAACAAAATCTACAACAGCAATAACGAATACAACGAAAAGGAAATCAGTACCAGCGCCAAAAACTCACATTTCAAAAATACAAAATGTGACTTCGGTTGTGACGGTTCCCAACAAAATCATGTTACCGGAGGCTACAAGAAAAAGTAGTCGAACTGCAACCGCTATTGTTACAGCAGCCACTACCAGTACCCGCTTGCTGCAGGCTGCCGTAGAAGCTGCCAAAAGTAAACACAAGTTGGAAACGTCAATAAAATCGAAACTTCCACTTCTGCCTCCTCTTATCAAGCGAATACAAATAAAGCAAGAATTACACCAAGATTCTGAGCAAGATGAAGAAGATGGCAGTCACGTATTGAAGAAAAAATCCAAGTCGAAAAAATTGCGTTGTAGTCGTAAATCAGTTGTGAAAAGGGAGGATAGGATGGGGGATATAATTAAAAAGCCTCAAAATTATTTGACTAAAAATAAATTTCTACATGGTTGCGATACCGGCGACTATGATGACGATGATATTACTTTGGATGAAGATTGCGATGATGATGAAAAAGATGAAGATTTTATTGTTCAGTTATCCAAAGGAAAAGCTAAAGTATCATCGAAATTATCTAAGAAATCTGCAAATAACGTTTCATCTGTTGGTACAGCAGTGAAAAATGTACCATCAACATCAAAATCTATCTCAAAGAGTAAACGTTCTAGTCATACAAAGCTACCGAATAGATCTGTTCGTGAAGAACGTTTAGCCAGACGTCAAAGTCGTCTTATTACACAATTACAACTTGAATTGCAGACTTGTTCGGAAGAGGAACATGTCAAAGAGTTTCCAAAGCCTAAAGTTCTTGAGAAAAAAATTGAAAAGATTCTTGATGGGAAGATACCCCCGAAATCATCTTTAAAATTATCTAAACCTGAAACTGTTCCAAAAAGGAGTCCCATAAAAGCGTCACCCATAAAACAGGATGCTTCACCGCCTTCGCGCTATTTCGACCACACAAAGAGTGAACGTTTAAGAGCCATGCGATATGCTTTTGAACGTCTACCTGTGACTGATCTGTGGTATCGTGTCTACAAACGTCAGGATAATTGTGAAGAAAAGTATTTTGAATATTTTGGCTCAACAAAATATAGAAAATTGCCGTACGAATTGGGTCCAATGCCATCTGATTCCACCCTGCTTGACCATAAAAAACATAAAATTTGCTGCAAAATTTGTGAGGGTAATAGACTAAAAGCGGACATTGAAAATGCTCAGAAACTTCACGTTCGTAGGGACTTGCAGTTAGATCTAAAAGTAGAACCCAGTGTGTCTTCGAATATCAAGCCTCTTGAATCTCAAGAACATGAAATTTGTTCGTCATCTTCTGGCCATAATAAAGTTCAACAGCAGGAACAGGAACAGAATAATAAAGATCAAGAACATTCCAAATTAAATTGCTCTTCACAAGCAACAGAAACCAAATCGTACACTCACAAGCATAAAAAGTTACACTTATTGCAACGTTATCGCCAAGAATTGGAGCAGCAAGAACTGTTGCAGCGCCAGAAATTAGAAGAAGAATCCAAAAGGGGCCAAGCCGATAGTGGAAACGTGCCAGCAGACTCCCAAGTTAAGATGGAGGATGTAACACAGGATTGCTTACCATCCAGAAATGATCGAGCGGGATCTATCCATAGTAATGCCAGCAGTTGTGCGAGCAGCGCGAATACTAACTGCAAATCGAAGAAAACGCGTAATAAGCTGCTGGCCAACCTGGAGTTGCCGCCTAGAAAATCTCCGCGGGAGCATGCTTCAACTTTGGCTTTGGTTAGTTGTATAATTAAGCAGCGGCAGGATTCGTTAAGTAAACCGAATTCGGAAACCGATGAGCCACCAGCAACACCCGTAGATAGAGAATCTAAAGTTTTGGCAATAGCAGCGGAGCAATTTAGTGTTAGTGAAGTGTTAGAAAAAGAGCCTTCCAAAACTCCTCCACCTTCAGCACGAAAAACATCTGCAGAATCTCCGGTCCCTAATGTAATCAATTCACCGCGAACAAGATCACAAGCTGCCACTCCCGTTGAAGAATTGCGTTTTGCCACCGAGATATCGGAGACGGTGAAACGAATGAGAAGGGGACGCAATAAATACGATTACTCACCACCATTTGTGCAAAGAATTTCCGCAGCTTCCAGTTCTGCTCGCGGTCGTGGAAAGAGTGGACCAACTACTGTGGTTAATTTATTTGATAGCGGGCAAAAACCTACAACCTCAATTTTATCCTTAGACTCATTGCCCCAGCAGAAGCCTAGTGCTCCAAATACAAAAGCACAACCTCATGCAACAGGAAAAGCAGTGGTTAGTGAAAGTCGAAGAAAAGGACGGCAAAAAGGCTGTAATAATTTGGCGAAGAATCCTGTAAACGTTTTAACTTCCATACGAAAGACTGGCTCTAAAAAAGGTGTGCTGGAATTCGAGGTAGATAATATAGCCATTGAGGCTTTGAAAAAAGCTACAGCAGATTACGTTAATCCCAAAATACTAGAATGGCAAATAGATAAATTTCTTACGTTGGCAAATAAAGATTATGCCAAAGATTTGTTACCGCATCCCGTTAATGTTGCAACACCTGCCGAAGATAATGTTGACGGTGGGTGCTATGTTCAGTCCTTGGGCAATATGGCTCCGGCTATAAATGATATTGTTCTTAACACTCCACCCGCCACTGATTACTTTTCAAGTGATTTTGATCTATGTGATATAATCAACCAAAGTTGTGAGCGTTTGCAGGAAGAAGGTCATCATAATACTTGCCATCTGGATAGTAAATCGAAAAAGTTTAGCATATTCAATACCGGCCATTTGAATAAATACTATCGCAAGCGAAAAAATCCCAAAACTAATCGTACAGGATGGCCAAAAGCACCAAAAAAGAAGGCTATAACGCGACAACAATCAACGCAAGATAAAATATATTTCCTGCAAAATGGTAAATTAGTAGAAGAAACGTCGAATGTGTTAAAAAAGGAAGTGATAGATGATGAGACAACGCAAGACCAAACAAGGGAGAGAGATGCTATAACGCCACCAGATTCCGAAAAAGAGATCGCAGATAATGGAAAACAGGACAAAATTATAAGCAATGAGGAAGAAGATGAAGACAGTTTGCTTATGGAAGACGACTCACAAATGGCTCCCAACGAAGAAGATTCACAAACTCCCAATGAAGATGATGCTGATGAAAATTGCGATGATGACGAGGAAGAAGACGAGATGGATGAGTGCGAAAGACCTGTAGAGGGTGACGAAACCTTAGATGATTCCGTAGATGATGATGACGATGAGGAGGATGATGACGGGGAAGAATACGAGCAGAGAGAACAAAAGGCTGATTCTGATGCGGACGCCGATATCGAAGAGGCTGACGAAGATGAGGAACCCAATGCATCGAGAGATAATGTTCTACACAAATGTATGGACTTTAAGAAAAAAGTTAATAAGAAAAGCAAAAAAATTGTACCCAAAATCATCGCAAATGACGATGAAGATTCCTATGAGCCGCAAGAAAAACGGCTACGTGGTTTTCAAGAGAGTCCAGATGAAAAACAACGAACAAATCTCTTAAATCCCAATTCTGCTCACACTTCCACACCTACCACACCTTTTATGCGAGCTCTACGTCGAACTCCGCAACTTAATGGCAGTTTGGGTAGTTGTCTTAGCCCCAGCGAAAAAGCAGGTGATAATTCCGATATATTTACCGTTTCATCAGATGGCTTAGATACCGATATGGATCTAAGCAATTCACACTCCCAACTTAAATCAACAACAAATGTTGACATCGATGAAGATGACAACCATCATCACCACCATCACCACCACCACCAGCAGCAACAACTTCATAACCAACACCATAATACATCTTTACATACCCCCAGAAGAAAATTCGATATATCGAAATATGCTCCTACTAATGCAGCCATTTGTGCAGCAGAAGCTGCAACAGCGGCTGTCAAATCATTGGCTATTTCACAGTTTCTAAAAAAAGAAGTTCGTGTTACTTGCAGGCGATTGCGAGCCCCATTTCGACGTTTTCGCTACCGCAGATAGGGTCAGGGTTATATTTTAATACCCATATTTGACTGAGAATACCCAATAACAAACAATAGTTGATACACAAAAAGCTCACTTAAAACAAAAACTCGTAAAGAGCTTAATGGAAACACTAATAATAAGCAATGTTGTATTGTATTCACATAGATTTTCTAATTTAAATAAATGCATTGTAATTTATTATAAAGAAGAAAAACAAAATAAATTTAAATCTAGAATAAAACTTGTATACAAAAAACCCACAAAAATATTAATTATAGGAATCCTAAAAAAGTACATATATCATCTTTTTTGTTTTGTTTTAAACTTTGACATCCCTCCAATTTTTTTTTATTTTTGTTAAAAATTTTGTTTAAATATTTTCTTTATAGAATTTAGTTATTTGGTTACAATTAATTTTTACTTAATTTGTTTTTTTTTTCTTGGAGTTCTTATTATGCATTTCCCTCTTCTTATTCAGTCAGCCCGTTTGTGGAAGATTTTACTTTTTAACATAAATATGTAATTAATTTTCAAAATTTTGTTGTTTTTGTATTTTGTAGTAAAAGATAAAGGTTAATCTAATTAGTTTCTTTTTATCTATAAATACTAATATATATGTATGTATACGTAAGCGTAAAAAGTATGATAAATTAATTTTAATGTAATCCATAGTTAATGTACGTTCTTTAAGGTATAATAATACACATTTTATAAATACAACCATAGAGTAGTGGAAATAAATAAATCAATCAAACAACTATTTTGTTAAGTCGTCAATAAAAAATAATTTCTTATTTAATTACTCGTATCTTTGTGAACAAGTAGTTGTCAGCTCTTTATTTTTATTTTTCTCTTAATAAAAATTATGTATATCATGGTATCGTACATTAAATGTAATTTGATATTTTCTAGAATAAAAATAAAAAGAAAAACAAATTACACATTAACAGAATATTATATACAAATAATTGTAAAATTTCTTGTAATATTTAAATATAATATGTAATGTTAAATAACAAATATGTGGTATTTTTTTTAAGAAAATTAAAAACAGGATATACATGCATACATACTATATAAATATTTAAAAAAGTGTAAAACTAAAAGAAAAAAAATGATATCGTGAAATTGTAACAATTTTATGTTGCAATACTATTAATAAAAACATAAAAAAATAATTTAAAATTAAAAAAAAAATTTATTTTCTTATTTAGTAAAGAATGATGTGACTAAAAATGTATTAAAAGCAGCTATAACATTTCAGTTGAATATACATTTATATTTTATTTCGAAAAGAACGAGTTCGACATACTTAGTGACCTTTTAAACCATATTTTGTTGTGACCATTAATATATTAGGGAACAGTTAAAATTTAAAAGTTAAACATACCCGACTGAATACGTTTCCATTGTAAAAATTTAGTGTAATTTCTAAGGTCTGTAACTTCAGTAATTGCTTCGCAATCTTTCTTATTTTCTGAATTTAATATGGATTTTTTCTTGTTAATTTAATATAAAAAAATTAAGCATAAATCTGCCCCTAATTCTTTTAAATTCATTTAGATCTACGTAAATTAATAAAATATGAAGAACATATGGGAATCAATACTCAACAGAACGATTACTATGAAAGTTTGTTCAGAAGAACCACAGCAAGCTATAGAGCTAAAATCGACCGAGAAAATGACAAAAAAAGAGATTCTGCTAAACGAAAATCCCCCAATACTGATTCATCGTACAATAGAAAAGCAGCAGCAGCAAACAGAAGAAAAGTCCTTAGCGAAAGAAATTATGATTATGGAGAAACATCAACCTCTTCAAATGATTTATTAAGCATTATGCATTCTTCAAAGAGTCAAGCAGAAAATAAAGAAAATAAATTTGAAACAAAAACCGATAAAAGATCCATTAAAATACTGATAGAAAAAATTCTGGCACAAGTTTTACAAGAAAAGCATTCCCAGGAATATGTTGATAACGATCAAAATAATGAAAACTCGCCTATCAAATCTATTGTTGAACAAATTCTTAAAGAAAAACTTTCCGATTTACGTCATGCTTCCACAGACAACAAGAGTGTAAGTTCTTCTGAACCAGGAACATTACGATCAATTATAGAAGAGATTGTTGTACAAGTACTGCGGGAAAAACTTTCAAGCATTTCAAAGGAACACGAAAAACCCGAAGATAGCCATGATGTGGTGAAAAATTTAAATCAGGACTTACAACAAAAATTAATAGTATCTAAAGAACACGACACTAACGTACCGCGAGAAACTGTTGTCCACTATAATAATAATAGACCATTAGATTCTCAATCAATGCTTGAACAGTTGTTGACCTTTGATAATGCGGAAGATAAAAACGTGCAAAAGAAAACACTTAAAAAACCTAATTCTGATACAGAAAATTCTAATAATCCACCTACAGCAGGGTGTATAAAACGTCTGCAACGACCATCTGTGAAAAAACCGGAATGGAAAGATCCCACTCTACATGATAAGGTCCTAGATAATAAGCCTATTAAAGCCTTGCGTTCTCAAAGCCCCGCGGCATCTGCAAGTGCACGAAGTGGACTTAGTAAATGCAGTTCAAGCGTTTTAAGTAATGATTTTTTCTCTCTCCTTTAAAGTTATACTAAAAATGTTTATTTTTTTCAGTCCGACGTTCGAAATCTCAAGGACGTAAACCCAATTCCGATCCAGTAGCATTATATCAGTATTATAAAAATGAGTGGGAGCACTTTCGCCAACAAATTCCCGGAGAAACTTCTCGTGGCCGTTTGCGTTGGCATATACGCCGGTGTTTGTTGGACCCTGAATAATTTTTTTAATTCAATACATTACATTTGAAATGATTTACATATTTTAATTTTATTTGACTAAAATTTAAGAAGCCATGTGTACTTACTTTACTTTGGACATGAAATAATACATATTGTTTAATTAACTGGTTGCATTTATTGAAATTAAAAAAATTAAATACCTAGTTTAAAAGTTAACGTTATTTTTTATTACAATCCACAAAGCTATTAACAGAAAAACAACAGAGTTGCATTAAGAAACAAACAGAGTTGGCAGCACTCGTTCTTCAAATAAATTGCTATCAGTCTGATAAATAAAATTTCAAAGAATATCAGACAAATCGAAAGTTTGAACAGAAACTACTTCTCTAAAAATGTTCTTAATTAACATAATAAAGAGCAAAAATAAAAAGAATCTAAGTACGTACTTATCTGAGTATGTGCTGTAAAATAAACTCGAAAATAGTTTTTAGCCACCGCAGAACTGTTTATGATTGACGCCGTCATAAAATATGAACGTCCGCGGTGTGTTATAATCAATCAGAAGTGGGGAGAGGTTTTCAATTTTGATTATCTGAAGTTTTATATAAAAAGTACAACACGATTCCGATAAAGCATTTTGTAGGTGGTATTTATAAAATATCACAGCGACAATTACACTTGAACGTAGTAAAACGAACACAGCAAAAGGCTATTAAAGGCAAGGCAATGGTGGTGCATCACAACGTAAAAGGTTACAACGAATTCTCAAAAATTGTCGAAGAATTGGAAACTTCTGGACAACCAATACATGTCCTGTTTTCTGGCGGTAAAAACGAAAATGGTGAGAGCTGGTGCCCTTACTGTGTAAAAGGTAAAAAAAATTATTAAAACAATGTAAAAGAAGTTTTAAATACACGTGTATAATTTTATATTTTAGCTGAACCAGTTATACATGATGCACTTTCGAAGGCTCCCGAGAAATCTCACTTCGTACATGTGGATGTAGGTGAACGTTCTTAGTAAGTACAGTGCATAATTATTCCTTGACATGTTTCGTAATCTGTAGAAGCAATTTGAAATTTTATTGCTCCAAAATTGGTGGAATCTATACATATGCATGTGTGTATATAAAATTTTTGTTATTTTTCAAAAAGGGCTGTTGTATTGGGTGTGGGAATAAGCTTTATATGTACATAAGTACTTGTGCAATGCCTAATCTATTTTCATATCAATTCAGCTGGAAAGACTTGAACTGTCCCTTCCGTAAAGACCCAAATACAAATTTGGTATTCTTACCTACTTTACTACGCTGGAAATCACCCCAACGTTTAGATGGTGAGCGTTGTTCCAATAAGGAATTAGTAGAAATGATGTTTGAAGATGAGGATTAAAAGTTATCGTTCACTTATGAAATGTCAAAGCAAAAACAATTATTAAATTTATAAATATATATTTGTTTTTTCTATATTGCTAATTTTATTACAAGTAATTTAAATAATTATGTACAATAATGTGGTTTTATTCTCACAAGCAATTAGTCATTGTTTTCAATAATTACATTTATATTTTTTCATTTCCACCATCACCACATGTATGTTAGTCAATTGTGACCGAGCATTTGGAGTTAAGAGTTTATGAAATCTATGATAATATTGCACTAAGCTGGCTAAAGCCAATTGCAATAATTGCGAGCCAGTTAATAGTGATGGGAATGACAATAAAACTTCACGATTTAATTCTTCTAATGATTTTTTCCAATTAGTTGAAAAACTAGCCACTAATGCTAGACTCTTACGTTCTTGTTTGCGCAACTCTTCCAACTGTTCTTTTTCATAGTAAGGTTCGCATTCTTTAACAAATTGTATTATGCCACCGAAATGTGGAGCCAGTATTTCTTCCACATATTCTGCACTGCGAGCATTAAGCTGTTCACGGAATGCCTCAGCCTCTTTCGAATTATCACGTGTATGTTCCATTAATACTCCCAGAACTAAATCATAGTTATTAATTAAATAGATTAGTTGTTCCTTGCGCGTTGGAAATATGGCAGCCATGCGTAATATAAAGCATTCCACTTCATTTTGCAGCTCCAACAACAAACGACTAACCAATACGTTAGGAAAATGTTCTGAAATGCCCACAATGGCTGCAGAGAATTCAGCATAACGCCGTGTTATCTAAAAATATTGAAAACAATTTATGTGAATTTATTGATAAAGCGTATAATAGAGGAGCATCGAATATGATAACGTATTTATATTATATTCCCGCCTAAAGCTGTTTACTTACATAATGAGGGCCCAATTCTTTGTTAAATTTTGTGGGATCACAATCTCTTATACTCTGTATATTTAGGCGAAAAACATATTCAAAACGTGGCCAAAATACCGCTTGCAAGGAATCCCAGTATCTACAAAAAGTTTTTAGTTAAAGCTATGAATCTTCTTTTTAAAGCCAAAACTTACTTGTCCAAAGCGGGAACACATCTTTTATGACACATTAACTGATAGCGGAATATTAACTGAATGCATAAAAACATGGCTATGGTGTCATAGCAATCTTGTATATTAGTTTCAAGATTTTTCTGTGTTGGAGTGAATTGATTAGTTGAAATCAACATTCTTAAGAAGGGCTTAAGTAAAATTAACTTACTATCATTAGGGTTAATGTTTTTCCTAGTATTTGATTAAATAGATCCTGGGCTTGAACGGAGCGTACAATGAAGAATTCTGTGACAAATAGGTATTCACGGCAGGCATTGTCCACTAAAGCGTATTGTTCAGAGCGGAATAAAGCTTCAAAGGTGTACTGAAAATAAAAAAATTTAAGAGCTATAAAACTGTTTCAATTTAATACAGCTATATTTTGGTTTTCGGCATGAAACTAGTTAAAGAATTATTATTATTAGTAGTAAATCGAGTTTTTGTATATTTCGTTGGAAGAACATCGGATGTATAGAAAAATTAAAAAATCTCGCTTTCAAAAAAAGTTAAAGCTTTCAATAAGGTAATGGATATGCATGTACGTATGTATGTAAATGGAAAATGATCATGTTGCAATAGAAATACATACATATGTGCATATGTATGCAGTTTCTTAACGTACATATAACGAGTTGAGAGTGACGCAGCTTTTTAACAAATTGATTTGTCATGATGAATAGCAAAATCCAATTATTTTTTATCTGAAAAATTTGATTTATGTATGCGTACTTGAACTACTATAGAATATTTTTTTAGATAAACTTTTTTTTATAAAAAATTAAATTTCTGTTGTTCGGAATAACGTATGCCGTTACTTAAGTTAGAAAAAAACCCATTTAGTATTGTTCTGGAAATTATATGGCCGTGAAATTTTTTGTACTCCATCCTCATGAATTTTCACTTCATAACAAACATGAAGGGTCAAAGTATGTAACATAAAAATAAGCATAACGGTATTTTATATTCTTCAAGAAGACTTTATTGCAAAAAAAAAATAGTTGGGGTCGTTAGGGATTTGTCACTGGTTTATAAAAAGAGCAAACCCACTTTGATCATTTTAAGTTGTGACTGTATATGATTTAATATGCGATATGTGCTTATTTTTCTCTTACCTTATTCTTCATTTGAGCATGTGGAACTATAATAGGAGCTTCCAATTGCTGATTCAAAATCTCTCCTCTTTTACCAATCGTAAATATAGTGCTCTTATTTTTCAAATTTGTAGTTTTTGCAAATAAACCTTTCGAAATATTGTCTTCAATGCCCATTAAATCATCCTTAGTGCAAGATTCTTCAAATTTAAGACTAGACAAACGCGAAGAGTAGCTCTGACAAAAAAAAAGTTTAGTAAACTGATTGCTGAAGGAAACAAAAATGTGTTAAAATTCACCTTAAAGTAACTATAGTATATTTTACTCATAGTATCTATATATTCATTGCATATTTCCTGTGCCACTTGACGTTCATTAGACAAGACAAATTCAAAAAAGAATTTATGTTTAAGCATAGCATTTTGGGGAATTTGGTAATTCGTCATTGGTTTGCGGAATTTATAGATTTGTTCCAGCATATATTGACGTATTTTTGTCATGGCCTTTAATCTTAACTTGTGCAGTACATCAGCCACATCAGCTGTAGATTTGGATTCTTTAAAATTCAACTCCTTTACCAACGACAATTTGTGATTTAATATATTTAATTGCTTTTCAAATTCCTTTTCTGTAACAGGTGTTTCCATTATTGACATAATCATTTCTTCCGACACAGCCATATCTTCGATGAATTGTGATAATTGTGCTTTAACGGATTGTCTGTTGGTTAGTTGTACGGACATGGCTACAGACTTCTTTTGCAGTTGAGTGATTTCTGTACTTATGTTACTGAGAACACTTTGAAAGCTCATCAGCATATTTTCCATGCGTTCCAGCACATCATCACATTCACCGATTTGGTTGTGTAAAGATGCTATATTTTGCGATTCCTTAATATAGTCTTCTATTGATTTATTTTCAACTTCTTTGAACTCTTTTTCAATCTGTCGCGAGTATTGACGCAAATCAGTGGTATTTTTTAGAATTTCTCGTACTTCTTCATTGTCAAGTTGTTCATGGAGATTCGGCTCGTTTTTCGCCATTACGTTTTTTTTTCAAACGCGTATAATTGTTTAGAATTTTTGCAAAAATTTCACTTAAAATTTTTTACGATAATTTTTGTTAACTGTTTAGAAAACGTCATTGACAAGGTATACAAATATTCCTTGGTCGTTGATGTGTCATTTGCAATTGTTTTGTACAGCTGATAAAAATTTTGGATCTTGTCAATGCTAACTTATTGATTAGGTTGCATTTTATAGGAGTAGGCTAAAGTACATTGGGGGTGTGAATTTACAGGCGTTCAAAATTATTATCTTAAACGTTTATTTATTCAAACGATATATTAAGACTGTTATTAGTTTGTTAGATAATAAAAATGATTTCTAAAAAAATAAGATGTTTAATTATTCAAACCCAGCTAAAATTGTATGAAATTTAAAATGTTAAATGTTTTTAACGTAATTTATGTAAAACTAACATACGTCTTAGTGCAACTGTTTTATGGTACTAAAATATGCAACTGTTTTATGGTACACATAAAGATCAGTGATGCCAACTTTTTTGGTTCTAGAAGCACATCAGAATTTTAAAAAAGCACTAAAAAGCGTAGTTTTGAAATCTAAAAAGCGTAAAAAGCACTCACGTAAAAAACGAGTGAAGTTCAATAATGTTTTCTAAGCTTTTCTCTATTTCGGCAATATTATCAATATTTTTAATGAAATATATCAGACGAATAAGGTATGCTTTACACTAAACAACTAAATACACCAAGTTTTTATTAGAGTAATTTTAAGAAATACACAAATTTTTTAAAAGCACTACTTAGTGCTTTTTCTTAGTTTGGCACTAACTATCAAAATTTGGCGTTATGAGTCTTTAAAAAGCACTAAAAATAGTGCCAAAAGCACTAAGTTGGCGTCGCTGATAAAGATATAAAATTGTGCGCCAAAAGCGACGTTTACTTTTTTCTTTAGCTCAAAAAAGAAACCCAAAGTAGGAGAGACAGTTGTGATTATAAAGTGGAAAAATTAATTATAAAGTGTAGTAAAAATTAAATTATTTTAAAGAATAAGTGAGTACTCCTATTATTATTATTATTATTATAATCATTATTACTTATTTGAGGGGTTTAAAGTGCAAAAAAGAAAAGTCTGACTAATTAAGGTTTCAAGTTTTTTTTCCTAATAAGTTGTTTGTAGTAGTAACACTTTCAGGCAAAATAGTTCAGTTTGCAGAAATCATACAGGTCTGAGTTTAAATATATAGTTATAAGTATTTATTAGTACGTGGAATCTGTTTTGAGCGGACACCGAAGGGACCATTGAAATGTGTCCGCGCAAGGGGACTGTCCGTTCAAGAGAAATCAATGCTTTGCTTATGGAGATGTCAAAAGTGTCCGTCTAAAGGGGGTCCGTTAAGGGAGATTCCACCCGCACAAGGGGTCTGTCGGCTCAAGAGAAAGCAATGCTTTGCTTATGGAGCTGTCGAGACCTGTCAAAATTTTCCGTCTAAAGGTGGTGTCCGCCTAAAGGAAGTGTACGTTAAGGAAGATTCCACTGTATTAAGTGTTGATTGTTGCATAGGTACAAATAAATTTTGTTTAGTTTTGGCAGGTACTTGTACCCCTTTGCTTTTAAGCCCCCCTTTTATTTATTTGTTCTAACAGCATTACATTAAAAAATATTTTAGATTCCTAGTACAAACTATGGCATTTTGTGACATCACAATAGAGTATGCTGGTGAGACGTTTGCCATTTCCAATATTTTTTGTTGTGTGGCATTGTTTTCCATATGAAAAAAAACATAATGGGAACGGAGTTGCACGGATTTTGAAAATAACACCACAAAACGACAACACAATAAATGCCAGATGTGTACTCGGCATTTCTTATTAGAGTATTTTTCCAATGTTGTCTGTTTTCTCATATATTTTTAGTTTGCTACTTTTAGGCTTCCATTCCAATTTTATGAATTTTACCAAGTGGCAAAAAAAATTGTTTTAAATAAAAATATGTGTGTGCCCCGAATTCAAATTCGTTTTCAGTTCACGTACATATTTTTTTTTAAACGAGGTGGTCACGCTAACTTATTTCAGCACCAGATTGCCGAACTACAATCGGTTTCTTACAAATGAATACACATACACGAATACATATGTATAAGAAACCGATTGAAGTTCGAAACTCTGGAGCTACTTTGGTCAGTGTAGAACTAAACCAAAGTCAGGAGAACACATATAGAGAGCCTGTATTCAAAATATGTCAACTCAAATTTTGGTCAAAATTAGTTTCCGATGGCAAATACCTCTCCTATGCAATATTCACCTGTATTAGTGATGTAACGAATGTCAATTTTTAATATTCGCGAATACGAATGCGAATACGAATATTTGAAACGATATTCGCGAATAAGAACATTTCATTTGAGATTTATAGCGCTGATTTACACGGGAATAATTGTGCTGGCATAACATGCCAGTTTGTAGGTGAGAGAGGCAAAGAGAGTGGTTTTGCGGTTGGCATAACTTTTCAACCAGCTACAACCCCGCATTAGCAGCATAAAACCAATACACACACAAATTAAAAAACAGCAAGTCTTAAATGAATACGATAAACACTAACACACACAAAGCTGTGTATACGTATACATTTTGTGCCAGATGAATTAGTCTCGTGTAATTTGGAAAAGAACAAAAATTGTGCGGCTTAAAAATTGTTCTCGTCTAAACTACCTCATAGACATTAAACTAGGGCTCTATTTACGTCTGCAATATAAAATATTAAAAAAATCAGAAATAATTTTTTAGTCAGGCTTAAGTTCAGTAATTTCCATTCTTTTTATTGAATGAAATATTTTCATTAATTAATGTGAGTTTCTAAAGAAGAGAAGAAAAATTAAATTAGACTTTTAAGCTGGGAGAAATACCGATATTTTTTTGTGCAGCAACGCACTTCATCAGCACCCTAGTCTATCTACTTGTGTAGAGATTGTTATTAACATCAGCTATTTAACGTAAATTCTAAAGAAACGGAATGATTGTTGTGTACAATTATTGATTTACCTTTGGTAAATACATATGTAAGTATCACTATTTATTTCCCCTGTTTTTCCATTTTTTCATTTTTCTATTTAGGTTAGCACGAAGTTATATTACTCTACCTACGTATGTATGTTTAACTATTCTTGCTTATCTTTTACGATCATCACATTAATTATTTTTACTTATTCGATGTACCGTCGGTACATATGTACATATAAGTATTATAGTAGTGGATATTATGTTACTTTGTTTTTGATTTTTCTACCGGTTATTTGGTATTCCAACATTTGTGATTGCCAAGTGAACAGTGATTGCCAAGTGAACATATTTTTGTCACGTGCCCATGATGAATTGAGAAATTTTTAGATTTTAATTGAACTATAGTGAATTTTTAATCAGAAATAATTTTTTAGTCAGGCTTTTAAGTTCAGTAATTTCCATTCTTTTTATTGAATGAAATATTTTTATTAATTAATGTGAGTTTCTAAAGAAGAGAAGAAAAATTAAATTAGACTTTTAAGCTGGGGGAAATACCGATATTTTTCTGTGCAGTAACGCACTTCATCAGCACCCTAGTCTATCTACTTGGGTAGAGATTGTTATTAACATCAGCTATTTAACGTAAATTCTAATGAAACGGAATGTGAGAAATGATTGTTGTGTACAATTATTGATTTACCTTTGGTAAATACATATGTAAGTATCACTATTTATTTCCCCTGTTTTTCCATTTTTTCATTTTTCTATTTAGGTTAGCACGAAGTTATATTACTCTACCTACATATGTTTAACTATTCTTGCTTATTTTTTACGATCATCACATTAATTATTTTTACTTATTCGATGTACCGTCGGTACATACATATAAGTATTATAGTAGTGGATATTATGTTACTTTGTTTTTGCTTTTTCTACCGTTTATTTGGTATTCCAACATTTGTGATTGCCAAGTGAACAGTGATTGCCAAATGAACATATTTTTGTCAATGTTGTGAAAAAGAACTTCATACTCTTGTTGGCGTACTTTAAAGTTAATAAAAACTACCCAAAATTTTAATGATCGTCAGTAAATAATATTTGAAAATGACACATAGCACAAATTTCTATAAAAAATTTAATGGATTCGTACAAACTAATATTTTTATGCATTTATTTAAATTTAGTTTAAGATTTATGCATTTATTTATTTAATTGTTTTGAAAAAATATTCGTATTCGCCTGAATTTGACGAATACGAATGCTTCGTATTGCGCTGATTTACACGGGCATAATTGTGCTGGCATAACATGTCAGTTTGTCAGTGAGAGAGGCAAAGAGAGTGGTTTTGCTGTTGGCATAACTTTTCAACCAGCTTCAACCCCGCATTAGCAGCATAAAACCAATACATATACAACTTAAAAAACAGCAAATGTTAAATGAATACTAAAAACACTAACCCACACACAGCTGTGTATACTAATACATTTTGTGCCAGATGAATTAGTCTCGTGTAATTTGGAAAAGAACAAAAATTGTGCGGCTTAAAAATTGTTCTCGTCTATACTACCTCATTCGCATTAAAAATGGCCGAATATTCGGCAATTCGAATACGAATACGAATATTCGTGCATCACTAATCTGTAGTATAAATTTCGAATCAAAAAATGATTTTTCCCCGTTTGATATTATTTTTTCTTATTCTGCTATCTCAAAGTATAATTTTTTTTTGGTGAAAATAAATGCTAACTCCCATGTAAATTTCAAATTTAAAAAAAAATTAGTAATTTATTATAAATCTACCTCATATCTTATTGCATTTGGCATGCTGAACAGGAATCTGGCAAGGATTTTATATATGTATATCTTATGGCTAGTTTTTGAGATATGGTCACTTTTTAAATATTAGTATAGAGGGGTTCCGATAAAAAATAGGTAATGTACATATGTATAACTCTTAACTGTTAATCGAATAGACACGTAATGTTAAACCGATTATAGTCAATACTAAACGCTTTCGAAATTGGTAATTTGTAGTGACCCTGTTACAATAGAGATTGAGTTAGAGAGTGCTAAAGCTGGCCACCTCGAGATGAAAGAGGCTTTCAGTCAGGCTTAAGTTATTTTTTTTTGGTATTTTGAATTTTTTCTTTTAGCTTTCCAATTCAGATATGTAGTATTGAGTAAAAGATTTCACAAATTGATTAAAAAAAATAAATACATATATTCAAAAAAATCATATTTTTTTCCGACAAAATATTCTAACTCTAAAAAAATATTTATTTTTTGGTCGACTAAAATATGCTATCTCAAAAAAATATGAAAACCAGTGCAAAATAAAATATTATAAATATAAATTAGTAAGCATATTTAAACCATATTATGCAAGGCACGTCATTTATTTTGACAATAGGTCCGTTTGTTTAACCCAAAATTTGTGTAATTTTGTGCAAATTTGTACTGGATTCTACTGAAATGCGTTCGTTTACTCATAAAATTGCAAAAGAGAGTGCCAATTGAGAGAGTAAATTGACAGTTGTTGACTGAGAGTCTGCAAATTTTTACTGGACAAATTTTTAAGTGCTCCAAGATAGCTTCAACGAACTAACGTCGGTTTTGGGAATTTAAAAACCGGGAAATATCCGGGGGGATATTTTCTGGGTATTTTTAAAAATATATCAACAAGCTAGCAACGATTTTGGGAATTCAAAGGGGAAACAAAACAAAAACCGTGGATGAATTTACCCAGAAGCACTGTTGGACCCCCACGCCAAAGTCTCATATATTCTTAAAGTGGACACTTAGGAGAACAAAATGAGACAACCGTGCTAAAATTCTGCCAAGCCGTTTTCGAGAAAATCGACTTAATCGAAAATGGCCAAAAAAACTGTGGATGAATTTTCCCGGTTTTTAAATTCCCAAAATCGACGCTATTTCGTCGACGCTACCTTGGCACACGTAAAATTTTTGCCAGTAAAATCCAGTAGATGAGAAAAACATATGATTCCATAAAATAAACAAAAGTAAGCAAATACAAAGTATAATTTTTTAATAAATGCATTTAAAAGAATTAAAGTAGAAGTAAGTAAAACTTTAACAAAAACAATCTGAAAATTTTCATGTTCAAGATGAAACAAATTAAAGAATAATAATAGTTAAATATATCAGTTTTTAAATTTCATTTAATTGTGTTATTTACTTTAATTTTTTTTAGGGATGTAAGGTTTATGTGTATTTGAATACTTATTTCTGCATATTATTTAGGATACCGACTATCAGAAATAAAATATTGATTTGTTTTCCTATGCAATTTACCCAGAAAAAAAACTAAAAACCAAATACAAGCTAAAGCTTTCACAGAACTTCTATTTTAGAAATATGTATATATATATATCGCTTCAAATTTATAATTATAAAAATGCATTGATGGGTAGTAAAAACAACAAAAACATATAACATGATCAGCTGTTTTGATTAATCTGCAAATTTTTGCAATTTTTCCGTTCGCGTACTTTTTTGTGCAAGAGACGTTCTTGAGAGTAAAATTTTCAAATTACCCAAAATTTACTCAACTACTGGAATTTACTGGAAAAGTAAACAAACGGACCTCATAACGAGCGAATTGACTATTTTTTTCGCTCTACTAAAAAGTTAGAATTTTTGAGTTGACGTATTTTGAATATAGGCTCTCGATATGTACATCTTTATATTATTTATGTATTACTGTATAATATCCCTGTCGGGGAACGTTTTGGTGGACTACAAAAATAATTAACTTATAGTTAACTTTTGTTAGACTAACTAAAAGCTAACTACAATGTCATCCAGAATTCATCCAAAATTAATTCTGAAGTTGAGTACGTAATCGAATTTGGTGAGAGCCAAAAAATTTACTCTCAGCTACTTTCAAATTCATATTATGTTAACGTATTAGATGCTACCTTAGCCGCGTAGTAGCGCGTTGACTATACAACGTGTGATGATACATACTTCGAATTCCAGAATTTTTTTTTAAACTTAGTGACTACCAGGTGACTTAAATAAAATCAACTTTAAGTTAGTTGAAAAGTAGTGCAGAGACAGAAACAATTGACTACCGCCTAGGAAATCTCAATGTTAAAATCTATAGTTGTTTCCATTGGAAAGTAATCCAAGTGTCAACTAGTACTAGTTGCAATATAGTTAGCTTAAAGTTAATTTAAAGTTAACTGAGTTTCCAACAGGCATGAAATACGAATGATTATGAGAGACTGTATTGTTTTCTTGCATATGTGTGCTTAATTAGGTGTAAATAAGAAAATAACGAAGTGCCCACGGGCGGCATTTTGCTTGTCTCTGCAACAAAACAGTAAACTATTCTGAACTTATTCCCTTTAACTCCAAAAAGAGCTAAAATTCGTGTATTTTATAATCTGCTTTCATATGATAGAGGATTATTACATCATACCGCTTTGTAAATCCGAATTTCAAATACCAGTTTTGGGCGTTAATAAAAATTTTTGTTGCTATAAAATTATTTATGATACTCTCCATTAAGAAATTGTTTAACACTGTACAGATCTTTATTTGGGATTTTATATATTACAAGAGAAACTTTTTACTTTAAATAAATAAATAAATAAATAAATAAATAACAAATAATTGACAAATACTGCATACTAATACTACTAAATAATTTCTAAGTTGTAACTTATAACGAACACTTCGATGGCAAGGTACACATGGTGGTTTTCGGGCAAAACTGCAAACCTTTCGAACAGGTCATCTTGTGGCCCTTCATTTGACCCTTGGCATTTTTGTAGCAAACAAAATAATTATAAATTGACGTTTGATCGGCGATTTTATCACCCTCTTTGCAATAGTATTTGCGTTTCTTGGTGATTGTCGTTGTTGATGGAGGCCTGGGTGTGGGGGTGGTGCCAAAAGATTGTGACATTGAGGCTGCTTGCTGCATGTAGGAGCTTAGCATATTTTGTTCGGAACTATCCTGAGCCGTTGTTAGTGGATTGTTGAGGGATAACGAGGTAGACGATGGGTTGTAATGCTGCAGCAAATTAACCATGTTTTGTGCTTTTATGGCTTGCAGTTGTTGCCGACGACGTTTCGTATCCTGCTGAGCTTTTAAAGCTTCCATTTGAATACGTTTGTTTTCTGAAACGGAATAAGTTTGAATTATAGGTTCATCATTGCATATTGCATAGGTTTTGGCATCGCATATCCGAGCATTGCTATTGAAGGCGGTGTAGGGTGGGCAGGAGTAAGATAAAACCTTGCCATCCTTTTTACTACACACATAGTAGCGTGTGCAATCCGTAATATTAGGTTGTCTAACACCAGCCGAACAGGTAATCACTTCGACATTTTGGAGGAAGGACTGAAGGGCTGCCGGATTGTTGCCCAATAGAGGAAGTATAGAGTTTTGAAACACGTCAAAGCTAATGAAATTTCCACCAACATTAACCAGTTGCCCACCTTCTCCATAAGTTGTGGATATGGGCGAACTAATTGGTGTATACTTATTTTTACTCGGCGAGTAATAAGAATTGGCAGATGGCATTAAATATTGCTTATTTGTGTGAGGCCTAGATAGGTAAGGATTGTTGGTGCTGAAAACCGTGTTAGTGGAGGAAGCCTGTGAACCAGAATCGCCGTAATTGGAGAACTGACTCTGTTGATCCGGCTGGTTTTTGTTGCCATACGTGTACGCTATCAATTCAGATTCATCATCATTATTATCATCATCTTGATAATTATACGAAAGATCTTCATTTTCACTTTCCGTAGCCTCATAATTTTGTGAATTTGGCCTTATATGCACTTTATTGTTATCGACTTGAGGAAATGTGTGGTCTTGGGTATCATTTTCCGTGATCTCCTGAAGTGCATTGTAATTTTGCATACCTGGATTCTTGCCCTTCATGGGTCTGGGAATGCTTCCATAGTTGTCTACTGATGAAAAGACACTGTTGACATTGTGATTACTTAAATGCTCGCTGGGTGTAAAGTATTGGTCTACGGTACTTTTAGTAGGCTGAAATTCAAATGGTTTGGATGTGGTGCCGTATGGACTTGAGTTGAGTGATATACTGACATATGAAGGTCTTTTTGTGGTTGATGTTAAATATTTATTACTTTGCAAATTCGATGAATAGCCAGTATTTAAATTGGAATTACTTTGATAGTCTGCATTTGGATTAGTTGCTGTTTCCTCATGGAGCGGAGGATATATTCCCAAACTTTGGCCATAGCTGTCTAGAACTTCTTTTTCTCCGGAACTTGCACCGGAAACATGAACCGGTATAACATTGTTATGTATAATAGTAGTGCCTGGCTTATTATTATTACTATTATTGTTATTCGCACTAGTATCGTAATTGCCGTCATCATCACCATCATAATTGCTATTTTGAACACTATGATGTGGTCTTTTGCCCTTTTTTTTACTTTTGTAGTTTTGACCATAAGCGCCGGCATTGCTATAATAACCGGAATAGTCTAAACTATTTGAATTTTGACTCACATAATTGGTGGAGAAAGGACTATCAATATGGGGTGTCAGTAGTATGGGTTGCATAATAGGCGGAGCAAAATATGTGGGACTGGGTATAATTTTTGGCACATTTTGCTGAGCTATCATTTGTTTCGACAATTCCAATACGGTTTTTAAAGTTTCTTCCGAAATCTTTGGAGTATTTTCGGCAGAGTATTCGGGATGTTCCACATAATGATGCTCAGGTAAACGAAAGTGAACAGAACCCTCTGGGCGATTGACCACGATTTGCGAATTCGAATAACCTCCACCCGAGTTACCATTATCGTATTTACCGCTGCCATAATAGTGCGGTATTGTGTGGGATAAAACTACTTTTGTCTCGGGATTTAGTTTCGCATTTAAATAATTTTTATAGTGTAGAGTTCTATTGGGTCTGCTAACTTCTGCAAGTCCATCGTTAGGATCTAAAGATGCAAACTTATTTTTAATATTGAAATGTGCTAAAAAGGCATTTAATTGATCGGGTCTTAGATTTAGCTGATCGTGAACCTCAACTCCTGCCGGCATCTGATAAGTTTGCTTTAAGCCATCTATCAGCTGTGACAATCTTTGTAAATGGGCGTTTAGCTTTGGATCTATATTCGTAGAAGGTTGGCCAATTTCTGCTTTTGTTTTTATAGTTTCTAACATTTTGTCTAGTTCTACTTTTTGCTCTATTTTTGGCTCTATCTGCTCTTTATCTAGATTTTCATTCGTCTTCTCGTTTGTAGCTAGCACTGGTATATCATCGAGTTCATCTTCACGATTTTGTGCTGGCATAAAACCATCCAACTCAACTAATTCACCGCCATTACCACTGCCGTCGTATAGACCATCTTCAGCTTCCGCGTCTTTATCTTCGCTACTTACATCTGGTCCTATAATGATCTCCACTTTGTCGTCGTCATATTTACTATTTGAATTAGTATCGTCGTCGTCTTCAGCATTCGTTACTATATAGACATCAGCATCCCTATTTCTGGTCGAATTTGTTCGTTGTTGTTCACTGTTGCCATTAAGATCTGCTTTGCTTTTATTTTCGCCCATCAAGCACTCCCAATCGTCGGCTGGTAGCACACATACAGTCAGACTGTGTTCATAGACGAGCCCCTCTTCGCAGCGGTTGGGCACCCAGACGTGTTTATCAGCTGTTAATTCGGTGCATTTGTAGTAGAGATCACAGCGGCTTTTATGGGGTCTCGTTCGCTCTGGACATGGTTTACCTTTTTTGCAAAATGAGAGTTAAAGAAAAATAATGAGATTTTTAAATACTTTTAAATTTTTTATTTTTAACTTCATGCTATCCAAAAGAATAAGCTAATTTGGTATGCGAATGAAATCGATCGATTTCAAATCGCGCGATTTCACTAAACTAATAATAGCCAAATAAGTGTTTGTAAATCGATACAGTGAAATCAAATTTAAGTTCGTATATTATATTCTAATCCTCGAAAACAATACAAAAGTATTAATAAGTCATCTTTCCGTGCAATATATTTGAAATCGATCGATTTCTATTATATACCAGAATGATTTCATCCTGATTTGCGAAAATCGAATTTTCATTAGATCTCGACTTTTTGACGGTCTGGGTCTTTTTTACGATGACGTTCGTATGGATGTATGAATGTACGAGTATGTGTGTGTGTTTTTTGTATGTATGTATGTAACCCTCTCATAACTCAAGAATGACTTAAACTTTCAGAACCGCATTCTTGAGACATCAACCTCACTTAGATTTCGTAATATCCCATCTAGCATTTGGAAGATAGTTTTCTGAAAAATCACCTTGCTGAGTCTTTTTAGATCACTATTCGTGATCAAAAACTGTTTAAACACTTACACTATCAAAAAAGGACTCGAAAAAGACTCGCGCTAATGGGTATAAATAGTTCGATTTAAAATGCAATAACAAATTGTATAGCAATCGCAAATTAATCATCCAGACGTGTGAAATGTGACTATTATTTCCGTTTTTTATTATCATATTTCGCTTACCTGGAAGACTGAAAAATGCTTAATCAAAAACAAATCATGCAGGTGTTTTAAAAGTGATTATAATTATGTATTTTATAATCATATTTTACGCAGATAGATGATTAAACACTACTTGATATGTTATTTTTAAGTATAACGGGGCAATCTTTACGTATAATGTCAAAAACTTATTTTATTTTTCATTTATAAAAGTTAAATCGAATATGAAATTAAATGATGAAACAGAATAAGCCTGCAGCTTCAGGAAAAATCGATTTCAAATTAACAGAGCCCATAATAAAATCAACGGCAGTAACTTCCATTGCTCTCTGATTTATGTTATATTTTCTTTCTGCTTATTTTTCTTTACAAAATGTATGAAATTTATTGAAAGTGTGGTAGCATAAGAAAAGACGCTGTCAAAATAAAATAGATTCTGTCTCTGGACTGCTTTCTGTAACTTCCTTTTGGTGTCAATTTGTATGGAAAATGTGTTTGTGCCGTAATTCTGTTTGACCATTAAACGCAGGACTCAGAAAGCTGACTAAAAAATTCTCGTAGAAAAGTCAAATACGATTAGAAATGCGACTGATAAATGACTCAAATAACAGTCATAAATGACTACAAAAAAACTCATAAACTGACTGATAAATTTCTCAAATATGACTCGTACGCGATTAGAAACATGGCTGAAAGACAATTCGAAAAAGAGAAAAAAATTAAGCGAAATAAGATTAATAAATGATCAGAAAACGATTCGAAAAAGACCTTAAATACTACTAGAAAAGGGGTCGAAAACTACTCTAAACTAATATAGAAAAAGACTCATAAATGATTTATCAAGAAGAGTCGCGGGTAGTCACGTTTTTCTACCGACAAAAGTATAATTTATGATCAGAAAATGAGCGCATATTCTAGCTTTTTAATCACGCAAGGAGTCATTTGCTGGGATAATGAACCGATTCGATTCGTTGGATTTTAAGAATTTTTGAAAACAGTTTTTTTTCTCAAATAATTTTCAAACTACATACATACATATATAATAAAGGGTGTTTTTTATTGAGGTATAGAACTTTAAATTGGCATCACTTTTTTAACTGGCGGCCATTTTGTCAACTGTCAAGTGATTAATATTTAGTTTGGTTCGCCATTTCATCATGAACAGGTTGACAAAAGAACAACGCTTGCAAATCGTGCAAATTTATTTCGAAAATAATAGTTCAGTTCGCGAAGTTTACCGCAAGCTCCGTCCATTTTATGGTAGACATAATCGTCCATCAGAGCAATTAATTCGGTTAACCATGGATCGTTTTCGCACTACGTTTACTCTATGTGATAAGACGCATCCGCAGAGACGTCGAACAGTGCGCACCGAAGAAACAATTGCCGCTGTAGAGCAAAGTGTTGAAGAGGACCCGAATGAATCGATTCGCCACCGTGCACAGCAATTGGAGCCGACTAACCGACTATTTTGTTCCCGAATTGGATGGCATGAATGTGGATGAGTTGTGGTTCCAACAAGACGGCGCTACATGCCACACAGCGCACGTCACAATCGATTTATTGAAGGAAACATTCGATGAGCGCATAATTTCGCGGAATGGACCTGTCAATTGGCCACCAAGATCGTGTGATTTGACACCATTGGATTATTTTCTTTGGGGATATGTGAAGTCGCTCGTCTACGCCAACAAACCAGAAATGTTAGGGGACTTGGAAGCCAACATTCGTGGCGTTATTGCCAACATACGGCCCCATATGCTCGAAAAAGTGGTTGAAAATTGGACCTGTAGAATTGGCTTTATTCGAGCCAGCCGCGGCGGCCACATGCCGGAAATCATATTTAAACATTAATGGCATAAAATTATCCTTCCAATAAAGCCAAATTGATGGACATTAAAACGATTTTCTTGTGTTTTATTTCAATTCGAAGTTCTAGACCTCTAAAAAAACACCCTTTACTACTACCGAATCCAATCTAATCAGCTCTTAAATTAAAAATAATTCTTTCTGCAAAAAAAAAACTGACTTCAATGCAAAGATCTGATAGAAGAATATCGATAGATATCGATAGTAGAAAATATCGAACTAATATGAACATCAATTATGATAACAAGAGGGGTTCTTCAGCCCAAAACTAGTTTATGACTCCCGCATCGTTAACTTGTCTACCGTGATGTATTCAAAATGCAAATTATATAATTTTTTTGCTACAAGAATAATGTTTTATATAAAAATGTCCTTTCAAAAAATTGTTGGTAGCCGGCGGCTAGTAGTCAAATTTTTTGCTTCGCCGACGCATCAGCTTCTTTATATACTAAAGCGAATTTGTCAAAATTTTACATCATTTCGCACATTAAAATTATTCCCCACAGGCAAATATATTTTTACCATAGTACTTTTCTACACACATGCCCTTTCAGTGCGTTTTTAAAGCGTATTCGACGCAGTTTTTACTTTCATATCGTCGGTTGGTTACTGGTTTTCATGTATGGAATATAAAAAAAAAATTTAGTTATAGATTGATTATATATGAATGATGTGTCCTCTTTCCAAATTGGTTATCAGTTTTCCGATATCTTGAATATATTAGGAGATATAGAGCTGCAATATTGCGTCATTTCCACAATTGTTGAATATTTAAAAAATTGTTTTACGGCAGTCGACAATTTTTGGGATATGTGGCACATTTCCAACGTAAAAGTATTAACATTGTTATTATTATTTATTAAAGGTATTCACATCAGTGAATTTAAAAATTCAACT
This sequence comes from Tachina grossa, assembly GCA_949987645.1. Classification (NCBI taxonomy): domain Eukaryota; kingdom Metazoa; phylum Arthropoda; class Insecta; order Diptera; family Tachinidae; genus Tachina; species Tachina grossa. The sequence continues at coordinate 38,713,587 of OX465275.1, forward strand.
TTTGGTGGAATTTTTTTCCTGTGTTTGTTGTAAAAAAATTAGATTTTTCCATTTTTTCAACAAAAAAACCTGAAATAAATGAACGAAATGAATACCTTTATTATTTATTTACTTGATATTAAAATTATATAAAATATAACATTAATATATACATTGATAGCACTGGCTGCCAAGGCCATCGGCTAATTAACATTGTTATTCGCATTGTTATGATGTATATTATATTCAAAGAACGTAAATTAAAGCAAAATACAAAAACTCTTGACGCTAATAAACAATTTTTTTTTAAATTAATAATTTTTTTTATTAATAAAATTTCTTTTATTAAACTGTCTTTTATTGAAGAGCGATAAATTACAGGCAAGTTTATCCTACCAGGTAAGTTAAATCCAATTTGAAATAATGGAAAGCTTTTTATACGTCCGATAAAATCCTGCTTTTAACTAACTTTAAGTTGTAATAATGGCCCTTAAAGTCATGTTATATGAATAAAACTAATATTTAATCAGAAATAATTTTTAGTCAGGCTTAAGTTCAGTAATTTCAATTCTTTTTATTGAATGAAATATTTTATTAATTAATGTGAGTTTCTAAAGAAGAGAAGAAAAATTAAATTAGACTTTTAAGCTGGGGGAAATACCGATATTTTTCTGTGCAGCAACGCACTTCATCAGCACCCTAGTCTATCTACTTGGGTAGAGATTGTTATTAACATCAGCTATTTAACGTAAATTCTAATGAAACGGAATGTGAGAAATGATTGTTGTGTACAATTATTGATTTACCTCTGGTAAATACATATGTAAGTATCACTATTTATTTCCCCTGTTTTTCCATTTTTTCATTTTTCTATTTAGGTTAGCACGAAGTTATATTACTCTACCTACGTATGTATGTTTAACTATTCTTGCTTATCTTTTACGATCATCACATTAATTATTTTTACTTATTCGATGTACCGTCGGTACATACATATAAGTATTATAGTAGTGGATATTCCCCCTTATTGTGAATGGCGTCGTCAACGTCACATTAAGACGACACTAAAAATTGTCACTTGTCTACTCTTTGTCGTCAAAAATTTACTACTATTAACATGCTCCATTAATTTACAAAGCCATAGAGATTAGTAAGAGATTGTCAATAAGATCCAATTTTTGTCGGTAAAGAATATAAAAGTGACAAAATTTGCTGACGTCGACGACGCCATTCACAATAAGGGGGATTATGTTACTTTTGTTGTTGCATTCTCCCGTTTATTTGGTTTTCGAACATTAGTGATTGCCAAGTGAACAGTGATTGCCAAGTGAACATATTTTTGTCACGTGCCCATGATGAATTGAGACATTTTTAGATTTTTAATTGAACTATAGTGAATTTTTAATCAGAAATAATTTTTAGTCAGGCTTAAGTTCAGTAATTTCAATTCTTTTTATTGAATGAAATATAATATAAAGTCTAATTTAATTTTTCTTCTCTTCTTTAGAAACTCACATTAATTAATAAAATATTTCATTCAATAAAAAGAATTTAAATTACTGAACTTAAGCCTGACTAAAAATTATTTCTGATTAAAAATTCACTATAGTTCAATTAAAAATCTAAAAATGTAAAACAAATATTTTCACCTTTAATATGAAATTAAATATGTATATACATTAATTTAACCTACTTGAACAAGTAGCGAACAATATTGTTGTTATGATTGGGACATGCGTTGACAAAGATCCTTGTATTTTTTTTTAAATACTAATAACTTTTCTTTTTGGATGTAAAAAGTATATCAACTTTAAGTTTGAATTAAAAACATATATTAATTTTATTATTAAACAAAAAAAATTAAATTAGAATAATCCTGAAGAAGTTAACCAAAGGTTAACGAAATATCAATATAAAACTGAAAATATATAAAATTTACTGACCTAAAGCTTAAAAAATAGTTTAATTGAACATATAAAAAACATCGAAAAATTAGATAAACAATTTAAAAAAATTCTATAGTGTATTTTAATAAAACTAATGAACTAAACATTCTTCATCGATTTTCTCGAAAACACATTTTTGTCCCATACATCAAACCAGTATCCAAACGACTATCTGTCAAGTAGCCACATGTTGAGTCATGGCAACTTTTGAAATGGCGCGCTATTTAAAATGAAACGTCTTATTGTAACACCCTGTATATGCACGTTTAAATATAGTTCCAAAATTTAGCATTTTTGATACCGATTCTCCGCCAAAAACTTAACGCAACACTCTTTTCAGCTCAAGGCTCACAATAAAGCTTTACTTTCTAATTAAATGAATTTTTTTTTGCAATTTGTGTTTTCATATTTTTTTCGCGCCATCGCTTTGTGATCCGGCAAATAATTTCTTTTTAAAAAGTTCTTAAGCAGTTTTTAGACAAGAAAATATTTTTTTTATAGGTACCTTCTGAAAAGGAAAATAATCCAAATAGCAAAAGCACGAATAAACTGTGGCAATATTTTCTCATTTCAAATGCTTCTCTCCCCAATTGATACGTTATTTGGTCGTATTATTTTTGTTATCCTTTTCAATATTTCATGAATCGAAATATGTACCGATTTTTTACACGTAAAATGAAATGAGAGCAAATTTAATAGTTAAGTGAACAAATAATTTTTCTTCCATCCGTAACGTTACAACTGCGCGCGTTAAATGACTGCGATTTTGAAATGTGGTCAGTGTTAAAAGAAATTTTGCTGCATTTTCGTCTCGAACAAATAAAACATAATAAAACAAATTTCACACACAAAAAAAAAGTGTTACACATTTTCAAGTTTAGTTTTCGTAGATATGGATATTCAAGTCTTCGGCATACATTTTTGGCTGTTTTTTAATGAAAATAAAAGAATCGGAGAAATGAGTTAAAATCGTGTTTTAAAATCGGGCAAAGTGCTAAAAAGTTACTACCGCTTCTACAATTACAAACAGCCAGCCATCATACATTTGTATGTAGATATGTACATACATATGTACCTAAATTTACACTTAAGTGCCATATAATATTGACATACGCTGGAATGGACAAACTTACAATTATACATATCTACTTATTAGCCTTTTACTAGAGTAGATAGAGTAAATAATTTCCATTTCTTTTATGGTTACAAATTGTTGTCGATTTTGCTGCTGGTGGCATTGCACTCGGAGAAAAATTGATGTTCATTTAAATATTATGAAACAACTGCAAATGTGTTTTTTTTTCGTGAATATATGAAAATAATTTTTTCGGGAGAGCCAAAAAAGTCAAATTAAAACTCAATACTCAAGTTCACAGATGAAACCAGGGGTCAAATCGTTACAATCGTGAACGTACAACTCGTCACGTAAAAACACAATTTTAGGATTATGACATACGTGAACGTATTGAAATCCCATTCAGTTTATACGATTTACGTATCATTTAAATTGTTTTGGTACGATTGCCGATACGATCACGTATGTAACGATTTGAAGCCAGATATGACATGAGACGGAAGATACATAATTGTGTATTGTAATAGCAAGCACACTACATTTTGTCCCTTTTTAACAGTAAGCAAAACAGCTGATTTTAACTTTTTTCATAAGCCAATTTTTCCAACTCTGGTATCCTTTGTGCTCATATAATTCTTTTTTTAAATTTTAAGTACCCGGTAAACTTTTTCCGGTTTTCTGGGGATTTTTTAATTTTTTGCAATTTTTCTTAGTTTTGGTGCTTTTTAGGGTTCCGTACACCAAAGGTGAATAGGAACCCTATTGTTTTCGCTACGCTGTCCGTCTTGCCGTCTGTCCGTCACACGGCATTTTCTCAGGAACCGTAAGAGCTACGGACCTGAAATTCGGACAGAGTATGTAGAACCTTGGCCGCTACAACGACAAACACATGAGAATTAAAAACTAAAGGGTGTTCCAAAACGAGCAACGAAAAATCTTAAAATCGCATGTAATATACATACAATTGTATGAACACATGTATATTGAAACTTGAAATTTGTAAAATTCGTCTATTTTTATACAGACTACAACAATTAACATTAAAATTTAAAAAAATTTAAATTAAAGGGTGGTCCATCAGTTAATGCAATTTTGACTATGTAATTTTGACAACTTGCTATATCTTGGAAACCGTAAGAGGCAAACACTTGAAAATTTCAAAAACGGTAAAACTAAAAAAACCGAAAATTATAAAATCGCCAAACCAAAAAAAAAAAAAAAAAAAATCGCCAAAAATTAAAAAAAAATCGCCAAAACGAAAAAAATAGCCAAATTTAAAAAAAAATTTCTAACACTAAAATAAATCGCCAAATTCGAAAAAATCGCAAAAATGAAAAAAATCGCAAAAATGAAAAAAAAACGACAAAAATCGAAAAAAAAAAATCGCCAAAACTAAAAAAATTTACATAAAAAAAATCGCTAAAATGAAAAACATCACCAAAAATAAAAAAAATCGCCGAAACGAGAAAATAAAGTGTCAGAACTAAAAAAAGAGCCGAAACTTAAAAAAATCGCCAAAACCGAAAAAACCCAAAGAACGCCAACGCAAAAAACCGAAAAAACCCTAAAAACGAAAAAAATGCCAAAACTATATATTATATAGGATGAAGTTTGTATTAAATTACATATCTAGTGTTCGTACGTAACCCTTCGTGCGCGAGTCAGAGTCACACTTTACTGACTTTTTTATTTCGTTCTTCGGGTTTTTTTTTTGGGTATTTGGCGTTTTTTTAGTTTTGGTATTTTTTTTAGTTTTGGGGCTTTTCTAGTTTTGGGGCTTTTCTAGTTTTGGCGCTTTTTTAATTTTGGCGTTTTTATGCGTTTTTGGCGTTTTTTCGGTTTTGGCGATTGATTTTAGTCTTAGCGATATTTTTTAGTGTTTGCGCTATGTTTTCGTTTTGGCGATTTTTTCGGTTTTTGGTGATTTTTTTTGGTTTTGGCGATTCTTTTTTGAGATATGTTATATTTAGCGTTTTTGCGAATTTCAAGAGTTTGCCTCTTACGGTATCCAAGATGCAGCAAGTTGTAAAAATTACATAGTCAAAATTACATTAACTGATAGAATATCCTTTAATTTTTATTTTTTTTAATTTCAGTGTAAATTGTTGTAGTCGGCATAAAAATACACTAACTTTGAACATTTCGAGTGTCTATACATACACATATGTACATATTATACGTTACGTACATACATGTTACTACGTTTATACGCACACTACTTGCAAAAAAAAATTAACTCACTGTTTATACGGCATAGCAAAACACAAACTTTTTTTAATGCATGTTTATTTTATTTATTGTATCTTCAAATATAATGAACTAACAATAAGTATTCTAATCTTAAATCTTCAAATCTTAAATCTAAAATATAATTAGTAGGCCCGACCAATTGCTAGCACTTCTATAGAAAACTTGCTTATGTTGACAAAAAAAAAAAAAAAAGTGTAAATGTACAAAATATCAAATAATTATTTGTTTTAATTTTCATTATTTGCTTCTATCAATGTTTTTTGTGCAACATTTATCCATTTATTGTTTTTTTTTGTTATCAAACAAAATTGTTTTTGTGAGTTAGCTATTTGCAAATAAAAAATTAATTCGCCGTTTATGCCGCAAAATTCTCTATTTGCAATACTTTTATTTGCGAATAAGTCGCCAAATGTAACAACACTTTCTGCTCAATGCTGGGATAGAGTTCAGTGGGGTCCAGGATTTGTGGTTTTGTCTTCTTTTGTAGAAACAACACGCAATTTCTTTCAACGTTATAATTCGTACAATTTTCAAATTCTTTATTTCAATATTAGCAATTTAAAATTTTCATTTTACAGTTTTATATTTATCAAGTAAACAATATTAATTTATGGTGTGGCCTGACTCTTATTTACAACCGTACATCCATAACGGTGAATGTCGTAACAAAAAATCAAAACATAAAAAAAATGACGACGTGTTGCTAGTTCTATTTATGTCTTCTTATTAACGAAATATTGAGAAAATGAGAGGAAATATTAGCAGCGTAAATCCGACTACTATTATTTGCTCTAAACAAAACCCGACTGAAAAAAACAAAAAGCTCATAGTGAATATTAGTAGTGTAACCGCAGCTAATAATATTCACTCCAACTGAGTGCAGGCCCCAAAATAACGAGAGGAAAATAACCACCGCCACAAATACTGGCGTAATAGGTTCAACAACAAGAGGGCAAGTATTTGCAGTGTACGCGCAGTTATACTCGCTCGAATAGATACCGAATTAATATTGTTAGCGTGCAGCCACCAATAAGTCTATCTAACTAGGTGGCAGCGTTACTTCAGCTGATAATTTTTTTTAATGCTGAATAACATACAGTATCTGTACATACCAGAACCAAGACACGCAAAACTGGTGCAAACAGGCATATCTGTGCAGACCTATATTATACATATGACCGTTTTAGTTATACGTACATTTGCATATAAGTGTGTTTTTAATTTTTAGCTGTACACATTCATAGTTGTTAAAACTGAAATCAGTAACGTGGTATTTTCGATACTATCAATAGCGCCATCGATATTTTGACACCTCTAATTTAGCGAAGTTAAGTTAGAAATGTAGAATCGAGGGGCATAACTATTTTCCAGTAGATGATTGTCTGAAAATTTTCAGTGCCCAATTATGTAGCGAATTATTGTGAATTTGTTTACAAATTTGCAATAAAAAATCTCATTCAAAACATCTGGGGACACATGTTTGCACTAAGAACTAAAAGAGAACCTGGCAATACTGCAAATAAATATATCGTTTATCAAGTTTTTCAACACATTTTTTTATTGTTAATTTTTTAAGTTAACACTTATTATTATGTACACTCATATCTATGCATACATACATACATATATGTATGTATGTATGCATGTATATATGAATATGTAAACATTTCATCTTGCTTTAAAATTTAATAACAAACAAAAGAATTTCACTTTTTTCGTCTAAAACATTTAGAGAACTTTATTACTGTCATATAAACTATAACGATTACTCGTAACATAATCATTGTTTTTTTAAAACTTTTTTTGATATTTATTTTATTATTGCAGTTATGCTCACAAAATGCTTAATTTATGTAAATTACTGTGAAGAATAATTAATTTGATTTTAATTTTCAATGGAAAAGTTATAGTATTACATGAATCGAAAAACTAAATTCAATTTTCAATTACAAAAATAGACGTAACAAACCTATTGTACAATGCATTTCAGATCGAAAATTTTTTAAATTCTGCTGCAGGAAATGAAAACTTTTTTAATGTAGAAATGTAATTGACTATGAATTTTTATCCTTTGGTTAAAAAGTATAAAAGGTATATATCGTTACCTTAATATAGAATTATTTCTATGAAATCGAGATTTTTGCATTTTTCGATTCATTGGATGTTCTTATACCGAAATATACAAAAAACTCGATTAAAAAAAATAATGAGTTAGGGCCGTTCTATGTTAAGGTAACGATATACTTTTGGTAGCACCAATTTTTAAATTGTCTCATAAGCACTGCATATTAATAAAAAAACAAGAAGTGAGATTTCCATACCGCCTTGAGGTGTGCAAATTTTTGCTAAAAAATTTCCGGAATTTAAACAAGAAAGGTAAAATATAATATTTTATTTATACTTTTAGGTGATACTCATTTGCTCCTCCTTTCGGATTGTGTGTTAGAGAAATGTTTGAAGTTGGCGCTTTACGAAGTTAATTTTTTTGTAACAGAAGGTATTTATGAAAACGTATAAAATATAATATTATAAAGTATGCTTTTCTTTGTTTTTCCGATAATTTTTTTATGTTTAATACTCGTATAAGTAATAATCAGGTAGTTAAAAATATGCGGTACTTGCGGAACTCATTCATAAGGAATACTGTTTTCCATACTTTCATATGTTCGACTTAAAAAAAATCATATCAATGAAATTATACGAAATGTACGAATATGACGCATATCCGTTGTGGTCTTATAATGTGTGATATAGTTCTCATTTAGTTCTTATGAAAATTAATATAATATATAATTAATTGATGTACTTAATACTTAAATTTTGTTCCAATTGTAATGTTTTTATACCCTTTACCAAAAAATGGTAAAAGGGTATATATGGGTTTGTCATTCCGATTGTAATTTCCACAATATTAATAAGGGATCCTTATGCATAGGGAAGACGAGTAAGCGATGTCCGTCTGTCTGTACGTGAAATCGGTTTTCCGAAGCTCCCAAAAAAGCTAGAGACTTCCGTCTTGGACTGGTGTGTCAAAAATAATCTGAAAAAGATTGGTATTGAAAATCAGCCAAATCGAGCAGACGATTTCAGAGCTGGAAAACTCAAACTTTATTTTGCCATACTAAAGCAACTACCGAAAACTAATTTTTATTATTTTTTTATTAATTAAACTTATTTTACACTGCAGTATGAATAAAATTGGCATTTCTAATAAAAAAAAACCTTTCCAGGGTTGGAAAACTTTAACATATTTTCTTATACAAAAGTAACTTACTAAAACAAATTTTTTCTTTTTCTCTATAAATTAAACATATCTTATATTCTGAAAAGAAAGAGATTGCTGTAAGAAATCAGAAAAATCAGAAAGGATGTTTTCAGGGTTGGAAAACTTACACTTTTTGTGGTATTTTATACACCAGATAACTAGGTCTAATTAATTTTTTTCTTTTTCTTTATAAATTATATATATATTACGTTTTGGAAAGAAAAGTTTGGTGTAGAAAATTATAAAAATTAAAACCACAGCTCCAGAGCTGGAAACTTTGAACTTTTTTCTGGATATTAAAGTTACTAAATAAAACTATAAACTATATATAAATATTGTATGACGTGACGTCGTTCTTGACAACTGGAATAAGGGTGAATGTAAAATATTTCTTAAATACAGAGTGTAGAATAAAATATTCAACTTATTGCTAATATCGAAAAAAAAATATTTAATAGAAAAATACCGAGATGTCACTTACTAAAAATTGCACAAGAGCAAAAATTATAAATTTTTTCACAAAACCTATGCATATGTATGGATGTGCTTATGACTGTATCTCTATACTTTATATACGCACTTTGGTGAAGGGTATATAAGATTCGGCACAGCCGAATATAGCACTCTTACTTGTTTCTTATAAAAAATTACAATAAGAATTTGAAATTTTTTAATGAAAAGAATCATAAATAGAAATAAATTTTCATGGCATCCAATTCAATGATAAGGAACAAAAAAGGAAGAATTCGCAAGGATGGAATTCAATCAAATCGTTATATGGCAAGTCTATCTTGTTTTAGTTCTTTTTGTTTATCTATGAGTAGTGTTGTCAAATAATTCGCGTTTAAAGTTGTTGTAAATTTGTTCTTGTTGGAAAGTGCGAATAAATTTTAGATTTTTATTCGAACATTCGAACGAACAACGAATAAAAAGTTATTCGATTAATTTTGGAAAATTTACATGCAGACATACATACATACATACATACATACATACATACGTACATTTTTGTATTTATTTTTCTGAGTTATTTATTATTGTACTAAAAATGCAGTTAACCAACGGTAAATAATTAATTGTGTATGCAATAGAAAGAATTCTCGTATTCCATTTCATTAAATATTCATGTTTAATATATTTCCGTGCATAAGTAATATAAATTTCCTTGTCTTCACATTAATTAGCAACAAAATTTTAAATTATGGAGCAAACCATATACATACTTACGTATTTAATTTGATTTTACAAAAAACTAGTTTAAAGTTTTCAATGTACATACTACAAGTTAATATACAAGATATTTTAATCAGGAATAATTTCTTAAGCGGGCTTAAGTTCAGTATTTTCAACTCTTATAAAATGAAATATGTATTTTTATTAACTAATGTGATTTTCTAAAGAAGACAAGAAAGACAAGATATTTAAAATCGCCTTTTTTGAGTTATGATGTTGTTCAAGTAAATTAGCGATGTATGTATGTATATGTAAATATTTTACACAAAGTTAAATCTTTTTAATTCACGATCATACTTGTTAATTTGCTGGTTACATTTCATATACGAATCTACAATAAGTATTTCCTCTTTAGTTTTAATATAAACATATTTGCTTTTAATCAAACACATCCAGTTTAAATACCATTAAACACCGACACGAGTTTTACAAAATTTTATTTTATTTTTGATTTTCTTAAATGATTTATTCATAGAAGTAACAAATTAAGTTATCATCGCACTGATATCGTTGTTATTTTATTGCCTTTTTCCACTATCGCTACTGTGCGCATGCGCGTGGTTGACAAATATGACCTTTGTGATATTAATTATGATCGTTTTGATACTTAAATGAAAGAGAAAGTGCTACATTAGTTTTTTTTATACCCTTTACCAAAAAATGGTAAAAGGGTATATGTAGGTTTGTTTATTCTTGCATGAAAATTAATAAGTTAAAGTGTGTAGTTTCGTTCGCATGTTGAAAAATGTGCAATGGACTCTCTGGTTTACAAATGCATTTGGAATACAGTGATATGTACTAGTTCATGTTTAATTAAATGGCATATTAAGATGATTAAGTTCATAATAAAAAAAAGTCTGACAACCGTATGACAGTTAAGTCTCGGTCGGAAAATACATCCTTTAAAAACTCCCCTTACAAGGTTTCCAGCTATTTTTGTCTCTCTTATGCATGTTTCTCTGGCAGATATTGAATTGCAAGCATAAAGATATTTGTTAAATAAATCAATATGCCCGTGACTTTTTGAATAAAAAACCATTTCAATTTTCAACGTAGTCTCCTTTGACTTTTATAACCTTTATCCAGCGTTTCTCCATTTTTTTTATCTCTTCCAAAAAATAAGATTTGTCGAGGTTACAAAAATATATATTTGTTTGTTCGACTCGTTCGAGTCAAATCTCTTTCTCATCGAACCATTTCTTAAGGTTTTGGGACAAGAAATAACCATTCTGGGCTAAATCCTTCGAAAAGGGCGAATGAGCGAAAACAATAAATGAGCAAAAAAATTATTGTGTAAAAAATTAAAGTCGGTGTTATGTAGTCGGGACATTAGACTGGTACTTGTTTTCGAAAAGTCACAGTAATTCAATAACCTATTAAATTGTTAATTTTTGCAAAAAAAATTATTGTGTAAAAATTTCAAGTCGCTATTTTAATATTAACACATGTCGCATTAAAAATGTAAAATGTAAGAGCGGACCACACTAATTCTTTCTCTTCATTCTTTCTTCCCTCGTTAAGGGTGTTCCCATACAAAAATATTTTCATAAAATTTTCCCCACCGTCCTAACAAGGCCCAGGTTACACCTAGAGGAGCCGAATGTATGACCGACCCACATTAATTTCTCTCCGCTCTTTTTTCATACACTTTAACATCTAGAGCAGTAACCCGCAAGCCATAGCACAATTGTGCGGATGAAAATCACATACATGCTTATGCTCTTTCATTTAGTCGTTACTGAGCAAGCGACGAATCAAGTTGTGCACGCATGTATTAATTTTTTCCTGGTTTTTTGTTTAGTTTCTTTGAGCACACGGAACGAAATTAAAGTTCAAATTTAATAAATTTCTACAGACAAAAAATTGATAATATAATTATAGAAGCTGGGAAATATTTCGTGATTAAAAGTGCTTTAGGCAATATGCAATGCATTTTATGTTATGGAATATTTAAAAATAATAGGGAAAATAGTTTAAAAATGCATTTTAATAGTATCAACAGAGCTGTGAATAAATTTAATTTTGAATTTATACACTAAATTGTTGAATGATTATTAAAGTTTTACTTTTTATTTAAGTTTTTAGTAAATTGCTTATTAAAAAAAAAATTCAAACAACTAATAACCACATCATGTATTTTATATTACAAAACATTTCTTCAAGTGCAAGTTTATTTTACTCTCATTTTTCTCACCAATGCAAACATATATAATTTTGCGGGACACTGATCTAGAGCATAGCTGCACCAGAGTGCCGAACATCAATCAGTTTCTTATACAGGATGGGCCAAAAGAAACCAAGGGGTGTAAAAGTTTAATAACTTTTTTGTTTATTAATTTTTTTTATTTTTTATTTATATAGACAACACTTGGAGAATTTATAATGGAGAGGTTCACAACTGAACAGAGAACCAGAACAATAGAATTTTATTATTTAAACCAGAGATGAAAATTTGATTATGAGTGATGAAGCTCATTTTCATTTGAATGGCTTTGTTAATAAGCAGAACTGTAGGTTCTGGGGTTCTCAAAATCCAAGAGCCATTCATCAACGCCAATTGCACCCACCCCATCAGGTGTACAGTATGGTGTGGGATCACATCTGAAAATGTCGTTGGGCCCTACTTCTTCGAGAATGAAGATGGAAGTGCTGTAACCGTAAATGGAGAGCGGTATCGGTTTATGATAGAAAATTTTTTACATCCTGCTCTTGAAAACAGACCTGGTATGTGGTTTCAGCAGGACGGAGCCACTGCCCATACTGCCCGAGACACAATGGCACTTTTAAGACAAATTTTTTGAGAGCGAATAATTTCTCGAAATTCGGAAATTATTTGGCCAGCGCGATCGCCAGATTTGACAGCACCCGACTATTTTCTTTGAGGTTTTTTGAAGGAGCGAGTGTATGTGAACAAGCCAGAGACAATCCTTGAACTCAAGGCAAACATTGTTGCAGAAATTCGAACGCTACAGCCACAAGTTTTGAAAGATGTTATGGAAAATGCTCTAAAAAGAGCCCATCAGTGCGAAGCTGAAAATGGTGGTCATTTAAGAGACATCATTTTTCATACTTAGTGTAAAAAAATTTCCATTTTGTATATTATATAATCTGAAAGAAAAAATAAAAAAAGTTAATAAACAAAAAAGTTATTAAACTTTTACACCCCTTGGTTTCTTTTGGCCCACCCTGTACAAATAAATACACATACGCCAATACATTTCTCTCGGTGGATAGCTTGGAACCAGCGTTGCCACGACCAAAAAATTTTGTAACCAAAATACAAAAAAAAAGTAACCAAATGCAAAAAAAAGTAACCAAAATTTTTATGTATTTAAAATACTGTTTTATTTGCACTTAAGTTGAAAAATATACATAAATATATTAATATATCTGTATATATAAAATCGTAGTGTGAGTTTGTTCCTAACGCATGATCTCTGGAACTATAAGAGCTGTGGGGCCGAAATTTTCAACACAGGTTCGGGTTAATATCCGGCAGGTTTTTGTTTTGTTTTTGACCCAACAAGTGACAACTATATGGAGTAATTTGTAGTTTGAAAAATATAACATAATTGAGGGTAATACAATGTTTGCCCGGCTCAGCTAGTATTATTACAAAATCATATAACATAAATGAACCATTTAAATAAATATTTTGCAACCAAAAAAGTAACCAAAATGGAAAAAAATTACGCAAGTACACATTGGAAAAAAGTAACCAATTTTGTTTACAAGTAACCAAAACGGCAACGCTGCTTGGAACTAGAGCAGAGACAAGCAAAAGGTCGCTGGGGGCACTTCGTTATTCTCTTATTTTCACGTACATTTTTACAAGCATGCATTTTACTCTCTTTCCAATTATATACATACATATGTATGTATGTGTTTGCCTGACTGATCTAGAGCAGTGTCCCGCAAAATTAAATGTGTTTGTATTGGTGAGAAAAATGAGAGTAAAATAAACTTGCACTTGAAGAAAAGTTGTCTAATTTAAAATACATGATGTGGTTATTAATTGTTTGAATTTTTTTTTTGTAAATAAGCAATTTAGTCAAAAGCTTAACTAAAAACTAAAAATGTAATAATCCATTCAACAATGAGTGTATAAATTCCAAATTAAATTTATTCACAGCTTTGTGGATACTATTAAAATGTATTATTTTTAACTGTTTCATAACATAAAATGCATTGCATATTGCAAAATCATATTTTATCACGAAATATTTCTTAGCTTCCATAATTATTTAAATTTTTTGTTTCTGTACAAATTTATTAAATTTGAACTTTAATTTCGTTCCGTGTGCTCAAAAAAATTAGACAAAAAACCGGGAAAAAATTAATACATGCGGGCACAACTTAATTCGTCGCTTGCTCAGTGACGACTAAATGAAAGAGCATAAGCATGTATGTGATTTTCATCTGCACAATTGTGTTATGGCTTGCGGGTTACTGATCTAGAGGCACCCTGGAACTGTAGGAAAAATTAATAAAAATATTATTTTTGTATGGGAGCGCTCTTAAAGAAGGGGAGATAACAATTAGATGTGTTTAGATAAAATGTAGCGTATAAAAAATTAATGTGGGTCGATCATATGTACATACTTACATAAACTAAGCGGCCCAGTTTGTTCAAAATTTGACAGGAGCTAACTGACAGTTGCCTGTTGACAGGTAAGAGGCGGATAATTAAAAAATTCACGGTCTTATTGACCCGCGTTCAAAGAAGGACTTTTGCCTATTACGTTCTGGTCTCTCGTATAGACTTTATTTTTATAGAGGACTTACATACATATTTGGATGTCACGAGACGGAAGATCATTACGCTTTCTGTATGTCTCCCTCTCACAGTCATCAAATCATCTTTGCTGTTTCTTTCGCATTTTAATGTAATTTTATTTTATACTTTGTTTAAGCAAAAGTAAAAGTAAAAATTAATATTTTTGAATGAAAATTATTAAAATGAAATCCGTAATCATTACACAAAAAAATTTAATAAATGGTTTAATACTAATAATATTTTTCACATTCTGTTTTTTAATTCAACACTACAAACTCTTTAATTTAATTTTGTAAAAATGTTCACTTGTTCATTTCACAATGTATACATTTTAAAGCTTTGCTATTTATTTTATTGCGCGATACAGGAGTTGGGACTATTACAGTTATAAATTTATTTTTGTTTTGAATTCTTTGTACTTAAAAGCAGAGTACGAAAATAAACGAAACAAATTGTTTGATGTTATTTTGTGCTTCGTTCTTTGAAGCGAGTGAAACAAAAACAAAACAAAAACAATGATAACGATTGCTTAATTTGTTTTTGCTTTGTTCTTGCACATGAGCACAAACAAGAGAACACAGCCGATTGGTTTTAAGCCGGCTAACAGCCGCCACCGGCCACAAAAAAATACATTAATTTAATCGTTCGCCGCTAGAAAAGAAAATAATGGTAAATAAATGGAAACATTTTGATATATTTGCAGAGAATTTGACTTCGTCATATATTATCAGCCTTGTTCTACAAACCGATCGATTTGAAATCGCACGATTTTAGAAAACTAACTCCGTCAATAGAAAACTTTTTTTAGATTTTTTTTTATTATATATGTAGATTCTCAAATGTCATATCTAATAGAAAATTATCGTGTATGATTTTAAACACGTATGCAGGACCATTATTAATTTTTTGAAAACGACAAATTTACTTTATTGCATTTTTATTTCACACATGAAATTTGTTTAATATAACTAAGCAGCAAAGCTATAACCGGCTGTCCTAATTGTTTGAACTAATTTTTTTTTGTTGGTTTTGATTAGGTGAATTACATGTGATAATTTTTAAGGAACAAATAACACCAAAGTTAATTGTAAATATTCTGAGAAACACGTAGTAGAATTGAACAACCAGCTGTTTTCGAAGGCCGCCACACATTCATCACCACCGTTCTTGTGTTAGATTCACTGTTTGTGGTGTCAGTTGATGCAAATTTCAGCTTTATATAAAAATTTTTCAGTGCAAATGGAATATGTGAATTGTTTTTTAATTCATCGTATTACAATTGTCTGAGAGCTTTTTTGTAATTAAATTTTAGCATCTCTAATTTACAACAGTCTTGCAACTGTTGTTTTTTCTTTACTAATTATGCCTGTTATATGTATGTATGTACTACATACATACTATCTAGTATATTAATTTTCGATTTCTTTTGCGATTAAGATTTATGTCCCGCACATTTTCCGGGAAATAAATCCCGGGAAATTTGTGCGGGAATTCCCGGAATTTTTTTGATTTTACTATGGCAACTTTAGTTTGTATGTACTAGAGCGTGGCACAAGCCCTAAAAAAAGCTTACAAGCACTCTCATTATTTTCAAAATGTGTGTGTATATTGCCCCGTTATTTTAAAACAAAACTTTCAAAAGAGATATGTTTTGCTTTACGATAAGAATACTGCAGTACAGAACAAAACTGCAATAGAACAATGTTGAAGTAAAACCAAGCCTTTCAAAATAAAAATGAAATAGAACATCAAAATTCACACAGAACATTCAAAACATGTTTGAATGTTTTGATAGCAAAGATAATTTTCCATATAAAAGAAACATTGTGCTTCGTTAGGAATATGAAAGCTAAAAAGAGGTTGTATTTACTAGAGATATGCACGTGAGTATTTTCTGACTCACGACACGCACGCTCACGCAGAAAAATATTTTACTCACGCACTTTCATGCACGGATGATTTTGAAAATTTTCACGATCACGCACGCTCACGAATAAAATATTTTTAATCACGCACGAGTGGTTTTCAACATATCACGATCACGCACGCTCACGAAAAAGTATATGTATAATATAATTTTCATGTTTTTTGGGCTGAAAAATAGGTTCTTACATAATATGTATATTATAAATATGTACATACATATCTATGTATATATGTATGCTTGTGTTTTTGTAAAATTTACAATGTAAATTAAAATAAAGCAAAGTTAATTTCATATCGTTTTAAATATTCGTATTCGCGGATATCATTTTAACTATTCGAATTCGAATTCTCGTATATCAAAAATTGACATTCCGCACATGTATGTATGTATACATACATAATATAAATGTGCAGGTAAGACGTATGATCAATTAAATACATGATAATCAAATAAATGAGAAAAACATATTAAATGAGAAAACATAAAAATTACTAAAATTTTTCTGTTACGTAACATTTTCAAAGACTCCCCCCAATAATACCAATCCTTAACAAAACTCGAACCCCACCCCTCCCCCTACAGCGTTACGTAATATATGGACAGCCCCTAAAGCAAAAAACATTTTCAGCGGTACAATTCGTCAGTAGTATTGTTGACAAAGGCACGTTTGAATCAGTAGTGTTTCTCAATTGATACTTCCTACAGGGTATCTAAGAAACATACATACATACTTACAAAGGTGTATGTATACAAAACAAAATGCTCCGAATTCGTAAAGAATTCGTAACGATTGGACGACAAAATCTTCCGATTTCGGCACCGAAATATTGCCGAAATCGTAACAATTTTTGTATGAAATGGTTGACACGACTTCTTAACGATATGTCGGTACGAATTCGTTACGATAAGTTGGTACGAATTCCTAACGACATGTAGGTACGATTTCTTTTTGCTTTTATAGCAGAGTACCGCTTCACTGTTATGTTGCTGCTATTGTCGAAATAATTTGCACATACTCACGTTTTTTAATATTTGTTACAATCCTTTTTTTTTATCAACATATACATACATATTTATTTAAAAAAATTTACAAACTTTTACTTATGTACTCAAAAATCAAAGTTTTAATGTTTAAAAAAATTGTTCAGAGAAACTACCGAAATGTCTTAACGAATTCGGTACGACAAGTCTGACTTCAGAAAAAGTCGAAACATTTTGTTTGGGGGTATTCATTATGTTTATAAGCTCATACTACCATACATATTACTATACATACATATATGCATTTATTACTATAAAATAATTTACTTCAAATGACTGAATACAGTTACATATGTACCTATGCAGGAATGTTATCTCGTGAGAATTCGTGCGTGATTAATAAAAAAAGCTCACGCACGATCACGCACGAGTAAAATTTTTTCAATCACGCTCACGCACTCACGCGTGATTAGTTATAATATTTGATCACGAATCACGTGAATCACCCGTGACACGATAAAATCACGACATTTGCACATCTCTAGTATTTACTATGAAATAATATCATACATACTTATGTACATTTATATGTATATAATAATTTGTTAATTTTTATTTTCAATATATGTATACATATATACATACATAAACATACATAAAAAAAATAATTTGCATGTTTGTGGTCGTGTTCTAGTGCACTCGATGTTTCTGCTATGATTTACTGTTGTTTTGTTTCATTCTCGCTTTTCGTTTTGATGTTCTACTTGTTTTGAGAACACAAGCACTAACAAAACTGCAGAGAAAACCTATTCGAATGATGCTTGATTGATTTTAGTGAGAGTCATGTTTTGTTAGTTTTGTTTTGTTATTTAGTCATGTTTTAGACGCGGCATTTTTTCTTGCTCAACTTTTGATTTTATATGAGAGAGTTGAGAAAGTAATATATACTTTTTCTATACCTATCTTTTTCTTTCTCATTATAAAATCAAAAGTTGAGCAAGAAAAACTGCTGAGTCTAAAATATGACTTATGTTTGCACTAAAACAGACTGCTTGGCAGTAGTGTGAAATAGAATACAAAACTTTTAGAACGATTTAAGGCTCAGTTAGCCGACTGTAATGTTATGTAACTGTAACGTAGAAAACAGCTGATCGACATTTTTATATGAAAATTAGGTTACGTTACATTACATCTCTATAACCATTTTCATTACTTTTCACATAACAAAATCGATCAGCTGTTTCTTACTGTTGCAGTTACTTTACATTACAGTCGGCTAACTGAGTCTTTACGCAGCCCTTTAGTATGTACACATTGCTTGATTAGTGTCGTTATTCACTTTATGAATGCGATGGTGCAATAATAAGGTGATGGCACTAGCACAATAGCTAAAACTTTACAATAGTAACCCGCAAGCCATAGCATAGTTTTTATTAAATTGCTTATTTACAAAAAAAAAAAAAAAAAAAAAAAAAAAAAAATATCAAACAACTAATAACCACATCATGTATTTTATATTACAAAACTTTTCTTCAAGTGCAAGTTTATTTTACTCTCATTTTTCTCACCAATACAGACATATTTTATTTTGCGGGACACTGCTTTACAACAACTAAGGCCGAGTTTAGATCTGGCATATATGTATGTGCTCTGAGACTTTGATGACTTTATTTACCAAAAGCAGAACGCGACGTTCAAAATTTAATTCAACAACAATTCATAAAAGTAAAAACAAAAATGCGCAAGGCAATAAAAGAAAAATTACAAAATAATTATAGATTTTCTTTGGTAAAAAGAACTATTCTATTTATGCTTATTCTCTATTCCCAAACAAATATTTTGGAATATTTTTTTGATAACATAATTTGTTTCTTTTTGCGTTATATCAATGCATTTGGCTTTGGATTTGAAATAGTATTATTTTTTGACTAAATGCAGAATTAGTTTTTACTTTCTGTTCTGTTTCGAATCAGCTGAATCTTTTTTGTTTATAGAAATCTAGTACAAGTCGTTAGTTTTTCTGCTTCGTTCTGTTCTGTTTCGGTTTAACCCATGATATAAATATAGAAGGTACTTCCATTCTCTCATTTTTTCTTGACATTCACCATCTGACAAGTATAAGTATTTTGAAGTTTCCGGTAAAATCGTGCTACAGTAGTAATTTAACATTTCCTCCTCTGTTTCCTGTTTGTTTGAAAATTTTACTCAAAAGTAATTTAAAAATTGTTTTTATAAAATACAGAATGTATAAATTAAACAATAATGCCCAAATTCTGTTCGACGATTGTATCGTCTTGTCTATGGACGAAAAAAGCCGCATTACATTATTTACTGTCTATGCTAGAAGGTTCGTGTATTTGCTTTATGATTTTGTTCTAAACATTATATCCAACGCATATTTTTTCATATATTTTTCAAACTTTTGTATAATAATTTTATTTTATTTTTATGTTTTAAAAACATAGTTATAATATTTTAATTTTTCATTATGACAGACAACAACCATTTTTGAAGAAAATAATTTAGAGAATTCAAAAACAAGAAAATTATTTTCAAACAAAAAAAAAAAAAAAGAAAAGAAATAAGAGTGCAGCATTTCTTAAATTCCCTTCATTTCCTGGTGTTCGCCAACAGTGGCTAAGAGCCTATAAGATCTGTGAAATAGACTTGCCAAAAGATCTGACCGGTTATTAAATCAATTTTTTTTAGAAAAGTATGTTACAATCAACAAAAAACATAACATAACAGAATGCAACATCAATTACTATTATTTAAACTTAATGAAAATTCGTTGTCAAATAATCCAATTCATCAATCAATTTGGTTTCTCAGCGCCAAATTTAGATGAAAATATAGTTAAAAGATTTGCATTAAGCTTAAAACTTAAAAATATGAGATAAATTATTACATAATTACTTTTTAAACTTCACAGATATGTAGTTATGTATATAACTTTATTTATTCTCAAATTTTTGTTAAGATAATTACACATTTTTGTAAAAAATTTCTAGGGGAAGACTTAAATTTGTTACTATATGGGAACATTTTTCTTTATTTCTCTCAAAAAACAAACTTCAAAAATACTTATTTTTAAAAACAAAGAAAGAATGGAAGTACCTTCTATATTTATATCATGGTTTAACCTGTGAAAATCAAAAAATTGTTAGGTAATTCTGTGACAGCATAAATTGAATAAAAATATTTTGAAATAAATTGTGATTGTGCTTTTAGAATTAAAAAAATTAAATTTTTAAAATAAAAACTTAAAAAATATTGAAACTTCACAATGGACGATGTAAAACTGCAATCCTTCTGACCAGAAATAGCTGAAAAGTTACTACAGAAAAAGTAACTAGTAGTAGTAAAGACTAATGAAGCCTTAGGGCCCTTTTCACAATGTAAAATTTAAAGCTAACAGGGACTTTAACGGCAAGTTTTGTATGAAGAACTGTCAGTTAAAGTTCACGTTAACTCTTAATCATACACTGTGAAAAGGGACGTTAATGTGTTTATAAAACGTTATTATTTAATCGATGTCATGAATTACAATTTTTTTTTGTTAAAATAAATTAAATTATAAAATATTTTGTATTGTTTTGCACTGGTCGGGAATTCCCGGGAAACCAAAAAGTTGTTCCCGCTTTCCCGGGAAATGAAAAAGTCCGGGAAAAGAAAAACAAAAATATATGATAGGGACTAGTCCTAGTTCTAACACTTCCTATGAAGCGGACCAATCACTTTTACATGGGCATGGCCTAGGATGGGGTTAATTGATACTTTTTATGCACCTTGTGACTTGTCACTGAACTATCCCATAGGGATCTATTCGGTGTAGAATAATATAAATTATATATAATATAAATGTCATTCCGACATTTAACTGTAGCGATGAAAACTTATATTTTTTTATTGTTACAAATGAAATTATAATTTATTTTTCAAGCAGAAAATTTTTTGGAATCGAACCGACAAACTCGCGCATGACAGCCTTGTACACTACCCATTCAACCACAGGGCCACTCATGTTTTAAAAGTATAAATACCAGTTAAGCTTGGGTTAATATCTTAGTGTAGTTACGGGACTGGTTCCAGAGTCACATTGGAGGGAGCAATTAACATTATATTTACACTATTTGATAGGTCCATGTATTCAACCACATCGAACATGTTCAGTGTCGTTTACTACAATATTGCACCGAGTCCAAATTAAATTGGCTCAAGATCAAGACGATACATCACTAAAATGGTGAATATGTAACTATTTACACGATATGTATTTTTTTCATCCGTACTTTTTATAACACTTGCATTTTCTCAAGTCATAGGACGAGTACGTTTGGATCAATTGTGACCAAATTTTCTACAGGGTATCTACTAAAAACTGTTGTTGCAATATTTTAGGTAAACTGACAATAGCCCAATTCACAATCTTGTGCAAATGGTCTAGCATCGTTGCATGTGCAAAATGGTATAGTATATTGATACTCACTCACCACTACGAATTCTTAAGTGGTGAGTTTTAATATACTTCACCATTTTGCACATGCAAGGATGCAAGACCATTTGCACAAGATTGTGAATTGGGCTAATTTAATAAAGCTTAGTGCTACGACTTAATCAGCCTCCATAAAGTAAAAAGTGGATCGTTTTTAAATTGATTCCCAAATGCATAAAATGTGTTTGATCATATTTAACAGCAATCAAATCGAAATAAAAAATATTAATTTGAAGATAAAAGCTCAGGCGAACTAGATTAAATGACAATTAATACCATTAATTTTTGTTTTTGTTTAATTACAAAAATCCAACATTCTTCATCACAAACGGAAGCAAAGATTTTTGATTTTAAACTCGTTTTTGGAAGAAGTTTAAAATTGTGTAAAAATATTAAAACCCAACTTGACTGTGTCAGTCAGTATGTCGTCATCAAATAAACAAAAAAAAAAAAAGTTTAAATAAAAATTTTGAAAACAAAAGAAACTGGTCGGTCGGCATTAAGTGGAAATTTCAAACATAAATCCGTGCAAAGAAAGTGTTTTTTATTTTATTTTATTTTTTGTATCCAAAGCTATTTGCTTTTATGTGTTATCTCTCGTATTACTTACTTTGTGCGTCTAATTGTGTTAAAAAAAGACACTTTTGTTTTAATTTCAATTAAAGTGTCATAAGCGCACTACAAAATTAAAAGAAATTAATAATAAAAACAAAAACTTGTTCACTTTTTTAATGGTTTTATTTAAATACGCACGAAATTGTACTTTCATTGACCTTGTCGTGTACACTCTTAAATTAATTACTAGTGAACAGTGGTAGCTATTGCAAAAATATTGCTAAGAATTAAAAAACAAAGTTAATTTTTTAAATTTGCATACGTTTTCTTTTTTCATTAACAAAACGAGAATTTTTTCGAATTTTTCGCTCATTGTTGATGGATGATCCGGAGTTGCATTTGTAAGCACCGAAGTAACACAGTCTTGCCCAAGCATATTTCTACTCGTACATGTTTTGTAATATGGAAACTAAGGGCCAATCTCACGATATCGACAACGTTCGACTTGTCGCACACTTCCATTCAAAACAAAAAAACATTTTAATAGTTTGTTGCTATTTGAAATGTAAGTGTGCGACAAGTCGAACGTTGTCGACATCGTGGGATTGGCCCTAATATATTTCTTATTAGTTTCATAGCTTGAAATAATTTCTTATTTCCATTGAAATGCTATATATATTTTTGTTAAATATCTCTTGATGTAAATAATTTAAGAGGGCATTTACATTATCTCGAAATCTAGTACTTACGAGATTTCGAGCTAAATCTTGCTGCTTTTTACTATATTTCCCATACAAAACAAAATCTATTTGGTCAGTAGATTTGTAGGAAATCTAATAAAAATCTAATATTTTTATTTATTTTTTACCACCCTGTACAACATATTTATAAAAAAGATGAGTGAGTGTACGACTTGGCTAGATTGCAGTTATTTGGTTGTATTTAGTTTTGGAAATTTTTTAGTTAATGGGTTTTTATTAATATTTATTTGAAGCGTGTCAAAATGAACACGAATTGAAAATAAATTTTTAAATTTATTATCTGTTTTTTACAAACCTGAAAAGAACGGACGTACTTTTAAATCTTTGGTGCTGAATTTTAAGAGAAAACTAAAATTTCGTAACGCAAAAAAATTCACGTAAAATACTTTTTAAAAGCTTAAGTACTCTTCTTAATTTTATTTTTATTTTTCCGATCAATAAACTGTTAGAAGCATATGTATATGTTACAATACGAGTTTTTTTGCCATTGGCCCCACTGTGAATTATTCAAGATTTCAAACCGGTTCCTTACACATGCGGTGAGAACTTCAATCATATTGGTTTGAATAAGTTGTAATGATTCTTTGTGAAAAAATATACGTTCTATATATCGAGCCATAACCGCTAAAATAGCTTAAGCTACACATTTTTTGGACTTCGTGTTTTTGACGAAAATCGACAATTTACGATCGCAAATGATCGATTTTGGTCAAAAATTGAAGTTTGAAAATTATGTCGCTTAAGCTATTTTCGCGGTTATGGCACGATATGATCGGCAACCGATGACGACATAGCGTCGAATTTGTCAATATGGATTGATCGTGGAAGATCGTTAACGTAAAATTTCGAGATATTTGCCCTAATTATGAGTGTTATATTTCGACTTCGAGTTCGTTTAAATATAAATTTTATATTTTTGAAATAGTAGGTCTGTTCATTTACTCTCCCAGCCGAAACTAGCAACAAGAGAGTAAGGCAAAAATTTTCAAAATTACTCTCACAAATATGAAAAAGTAAATGAACGCTTCACTTGTAAAAACTTGCAAAAAAAATTTTATTCTT
Source organism: Tachina grossa (assembly GCA_949987645.1). Classification (NCBI taxonomy): domain Eukaryota; kingdom Metazoa; phylum Arthropoda; class Insecta; order Diptera; family Tachinidae; genus Tachina; species Tachina grossa. The sequence continues at coordinate 38,737,893 of OX465275.1, forward strand.
ATTAGAACCATGGATGGAAACATGATACAATTGTACTTTTTCTGATAATATTTTAAATTGCAAATTTTTTTTCAGAAATTGACATGTAATATGAAATTCTTTACAGAGTTGCATGTATTATTTAATATTTTTCATTATTTTTTTTTTTAATTTATTCCTTTATCAAATACAAAAATGCCACTTTTCATCTCTGATCAGATGTGAGACATATATGACACATATGATTCATATGGTTTGACAATAAAATTGAATTTGTGTTGCTTAATGAAAGAAAAACAATAAACTAGGAAAATCTGGTTTCTTTTTTCACACGTACATATACATACTTACATGTTTTTTTAATAAAGAAATACACATTTTTCAGTTTTTCTTTTTCAGATATTTTTGAAATAATTAATTTGACAACAAAACATACAAAAGGTGGTTGGATAATTCTTGCAAGTAAAAATTTTACTAGCAATTATTTGTAAGAATTTTTTAGTCTCTCAATTTTATTTTCTCTTTTGGCGCTCTCCCCTTGCAAATTTTTTGAGTTAGTGAACACTTTCCAGTAATAATTGTTACAAATTCGTAAAAAAAACCTAGTGTAATAAAACAATTTGAATACCATGGTCGCACCCGTCGCAATGGAATTAGACATATACAAAAAGCTGAATTGACAGAAAATTTGTATGAATGTGTTCGACTGCATTGGAGCTAAACTTAAGCTATGTACGGACGATTGTCAGATCTTACAATATTGTCAGATCTGGCAATTTGCTGACAATCTACTGGCAATCGAAAATTTGCCAGCACAATAATCTTTGTCAGTTCACACGGTTGTCAGATCATCTTACAAAATCGTCAGCCGAAAAATTGTCAGTTCACACGGTTGTCAGATGCAAAAATGGTCAAATCTGTTGCTAAATATCAATTGTTTGCAGTTGTGTTATATGTAAAAAGTGAAAATATTAATTATTATGGACTAGTGTTGTTAATTATTCGTCTTTTATGTTGTTTCCTAATTTTTTTTCTTGTTCCAACAGACGAATAATTTTGAACTTTTGTTCGAATATTCGAACGCATAAAGAATAAAAAAATATATTCGAATAATCTTAAAAAAGTTTGCAAAAAAAAAGACACGTATGTGTATTAGATTAATTTTTTTATTAACAAACGAAAAATATTTCATTATACAAGAAAAACAAACAATTTCAATAACAAATTTAGGAATATTAATAACAAAACTTTAAAATTTTAAGAACCTTTGCCGCAGTTGACGCTGTGGCATAGATAAGAACTCTATGTTCCACTTATACTATTGAAGTAACAGAATCTCAAAAAATAAAAGATTAAATAAAAAAATTATGATAACTTCCAATCGACTAGACTGATTTTCTTCAAGTATAAATTAGAAGATATACGATCATGTCACCATTCAATCGAAAACAAAGCAAAATTAAAATCGGTCACGACGTTGGGGAGCTACTTGACACGCAGATCAACAGAATATATCTAAAAAATTTGATATATTCTAAACGGCTGGAAAGATTTTTTTTTAAACATAGCTAAGAACACTCTCGAACAAGTCATTTTTTATTTTATTTTTAAAGAGAAGTAACAATCAGGCAATGATTGCCTACTACTATTATAAGGAAAGGGATAGTAATAGAAAATATAGGTGGTGAAGCAATAGATAGAGGAATCCTTCATTTTTTTACATTCGGATTAGTATCTCTTGAAGTCGGTATAGTTCAGTGACCAGTGACTATGCCTTCATAACTTGAACTTTTCTACAACAACTGAAAGAAAGGGACAGTAATGCACATCAGAAAAATGCGTGGTGTTGTTATTTAATGATATTTAATAGCGGGCTCGATCCTAAAACCTTCTTCTGCCAATGCCACCCTCAAACAGGAAAACTAAATCAAAATCGGTCCAACCGTTTGGTCTGTACGTCGACTCGTACATACATACAAATAGATACACAGACACAAACTAAATACAAAATTATAATACCCCTTTTTTGTCGGGAGTTAAAAACTGAAACGAAATTAGTTAAAAAGTATAGTTATACACATTCAGCCCAATCATGAACAAAAATTCCGCGCGAGTTTTTTCACTTATCCCTTTTCTCTTCTTATGAATCTGTTTTTCCCCTGTTTTTACCAAATGCGGGAATAAAAAAACTCCCGGGGGGAAAAAGTAGGTATTATGAACGCAATTGAATTTGCTTTTTTCACTAAAAATCTTTCCCTGGCAAAACAGAAGGGAGTTTACATAAGAGCATATTTAATACTCCATTAAAACAAAATGTATATACATAAACTTGTATTTTATAGTTCTTTTATTTGGATTAACACAAATAATGCCCAAATAAATCATTTATAAACTTATTTTTACTTATTTTTTCAAGTTGGCAGTGTTGCCAGAATTTCTAAGCATAAATTCTGCAAAATTTAACAATTTTTAACGAAAAAATCTTCAAAATCTGCATTTTATTTTTAAAATCTTCAAAGAAATTTTTAAAACAACTTTTTTATATTTTATTCAAAAAAATGTACATAAATATGGAAGTAGATTTGTAATATAAATATTTTTTAATTGACCCATATTTATAAAATTTAAAACCGGCCTAAAATGTATTTTATTTAAAGTTTTTAGGAAAAATGTTCTTAAAATAACTTTCAAGCACATTTTATTTTTTTTTTAATGAATATAAGGCCTTTAATGTATGAAGAATGTGGATTGCGTTTCTGCTTAAGAAACTCATCATTCAACCAAAAAATTTTTGAAATAAGGTAAAAAACTTTAAATGTTTATAGAACGACTATCAATATGTTATTAAGAATTACGTACACAAAAAATAACAAAAATTAAAAATTTTAAGAACCCCCGACTTTTTTCAGAAAAGATGTTATATCTTCTAAACGGCTGGACCGATTCTTTTTCAAACATAGCTAAGAACCCTCTCGATCAAGTCATCTTTCAAACAGAAAAAACTAAATGAAAATCGGTCCAGCCGTTTGGCCTGTACGTGGACACAGACAGACACACAGATACACAGACACACAGACACACACTACAAACTTATAACACCCCTTTTTTTAGTCGGGGGTTAATAATAGGTAACATTCATAAAAATTATTTTGGGTTACAAAACTTTTAACAAACATATTTCCATACAAAGTTTGTTTTGCAAACCAAAACTATTTATTACAAATACGGCAGAATAAGCTTAAAAGCTTCAAACAAAAATCTTTACAAGCTAACATCTTCGATTTTGAATCCATTATTATTTTCTCATTGCCTTTTTACAATTATCTACCACATTGGTTGAAGTCAACTGATGAGTTTGGCGGCTTTTCCAAACGCAAAGTTTGCTTTGCATAGCCTTGAGTTTGTTGAAGAAAAAAGAATATAGAAAAATATCTCTTTTCTCTTCTCTCCTACAAACTTAAGACTTTGCAAACTAAACTTTGCGTGTGGAAACATGTCTTTCTTCAGGAGAAACGAAATACTTTTAACCAACAAACAAATAAAAATTCTTTATAGATACATATATGCGGAAATAATATATAACAAAAGTTAAAAATTTTAAAAAACCCCGACTTTTTTCAGAAAAGATGTTATATCTTCTAAACGGCTGGACCGATTTTCTTCAAACATAGCTAAGAACCCTCTCGATCAAGTCATCTTTCAAACAAAAAAAAAAAAAAAAAAAAAAAAAAATAGATGAAAATCGGTCTATCCGTTTGGCGTTTACGTGGACACGGACAGACACACAGACACACACTACAAACTTATAACACCCCTTTTTTTAGCCGGGGGTTAAAAAAGAATGAGAAAAGAAATCGGATATATAAAAAATTACACAAAAAGTAATTTAATTTGTTGCATAAATATCCAAAGGACTTCGAAGTTTTGTTTTATTCAAGTTCACTTGACTGAAAATTGTTTCGACATTTGCAAAGGAATGTGGTAAAGACATTACATTTTGAATAAACTTAGGGCTGCAAAATCGTAATCAGAATAAGTTCGTTTTATATCAGATATTCGTTTCCAGAAGCTTGCCAAAGTTACTTCTTGTTGTTTTAATGATGTCTTCTGAGTCGTTCACAAATAAAACAAACAAGAAGTAGTAGCAGTATTCGGAAAAATGAAAAAAATTCAATATAATCTGAGTTGAAAAATCTGCTTTTTTAGGCCAAAAATCTTTAAATCTGCATTTCGTGTTTTTGGAGGGTAAAAATCTGCAAAATCCAGATAAATCTGCATTTCTGGCAACCGTGCAAGTTGGTGAATTTTAATAATTTTGTTTACTCTCTCACTCAAAAAAAAGGGAGAAACAAAATGTCAACAAACAAGCAAAACAACGAGCTTCGTAATGCGGTGATGCCACATATTACTCTTTTTTGTTCCCAAGGAATTTATGATTGGAGGAATGTTTTCTCGAGAAAATTATTTTCCGTGAGAAATACATTGATTTACAAACATTTTTAATGTTATTAATTTAAAAAAAAATTATTTAAAAACCGCAGATAACCCAAAAAATCTGTTTATACAAGTAGTTAAGGAAATTCTTCGAATATTCGACAAAAATTATTTGAATAATTTTTTATTCTAAATTGAAAATTTTTGTTCGTTCGAACAAATGTGATAAAAAGTTGTTCGAATATTCGAATAATTTTTGTTCGAATGATATATATATATATATATATATATATATATATATATATATATATATATATATATATATATATATATATATATATATATAATATAATTATATATTTTATATATATTTTTTCTTTAAAATCAAGCGTGTGCCATAGAAAGAATTCTCTTACAATGACGCCATTGTCAGATGCATGAACTTCGCACATCTGACAATATTAAAATGTCTGACAAATATCTGGCAATAATTTTACAATGTGTTCACACGATTGTAAGACGTCTGACAATTTGTTGTCAGTTGCTAGTCTTGCAATGGACTGACAATGCTTTTTCTGGCAACGACGTCTGACAAAAATTGCCAGTTCACATTTTACTGGTAATATTGTAAGATTTGACAACCGTGTGTACATATGTATGTAGGAAATTTCAGGGATATCAAGCAAGCTCAAAATTTTTTTTATAAAATTTTTTACAGCACATTGTTTTTTCAAATATTTTCGCTATCGCTAAAACTGTAAAATTTCGAAAATTAAAAAAAAAAAAAACACAACACACTTCTTCATTTCTAAATTTCGCTTTATTTATTACGATTTATTTTTATTTTTTTCACTCAACAATGTTTTTCCTTAAATACTCTCTAACTCTTTTTTGTATATTGAACTTTATGATAAATAAATGTTTCATTTCATATTTCTCTAATTTCAACTATGTATTTGTTTTTAAATAATTGCTAAATTTTGCCCTAATGATTTTATTGCAAAACATATTTGCTGCTTTAAATTTCACAAACATAATCTATAATTTTCTTCAAATATTTTTCTTCATATAATAAATATTTGCTAACTTTAAGCTTTTTTTGTGTTGGCAGAAAAACAAAATTAGAGGAATTGCGGTTTCTAATAGAAATTTATTTCTTAAATTACATAATACTTAGTCCTAATTTTCACGAGGCAATTTTACTTGCGCAAATCTTGAATTTGACGAACAAAGAAGTGAGAAGTGTAAAAACTAACAGAATTGCCGTTCAGACTTGCCTGTAAGCCATTCTGTTTTTGCTTTCATCCGGTCTATATCAAATTTGACATTTCTTTTCATTTGTGTTTGTTTTCTGTTCTGGTTTTTCGTCTGTAAAATCCATTGTGGCGCGAAGTGTTTGTTTTGTGAGAATATTAATAACAATTGTTAATTTGCTTCAAATAAAAAGATATAAAATGGTCAAGTAAACTTGCTCTATCTAAACACTCCAGCAAGTTTAATAGAAAATTTTATGACTTGCGCAAGTAAAATTGCCTCGTGAAAATTGGGACTTAACAAAAAAATTAAACTTTTCAGGTAAATAAATATTGCGTGCAACTTTATAATTTATCACAATATTTGCTGTTGATACGATTTTTTTCTCTAGGTGTATTTTAACAATGAAAAAAATATCATGGTCGAATTTTAGTTTTAATTTAAAATTTCGAGTTTGATAGAAAATTCATTAGGTGTTTAAGTTTTTTTTTTAAACTTTTTTATGTTCGAAAAAATATTGTGATTTTTCATAATTATTTATTTTATTGCTTTTAGAAGTTTTATTAACACGATTATTATTAATGAATATGATCAGTTTTCATTTAGGATTATCGTTTTACACTTAATATTCTAATACGATTTTAAGTTCTAGAGCCTTCAAATTTCTTAAAGCAAAAGAAAGCATTTAAGATTTTCTCGTATCAAAAAAAAAAAATCTTAAAAATTGTCTTCTTGTCTTTAATTTTAAAGGACCTAATTTTAAAGCATTTTTGTACGCTAGTAACTACAAATTAAACTTAAGGAACACACACGCACCAACACACTTACATACATACATCTGTATATAGATACATATGTATGCATATATTTAGAACTCCAAAAACGAGATCACAAAACTTTACAATCTATTTCAATGTAGTATGTATTTCTAAACCATGCCGAAGCCTTCAGTGCCTTCGCTTATGGCCAAAAGCAGAGCCCTCTCAAACTGTTCATAACTTTCGTAGTCGGGCAAACAAAGTTGATTGAAACTGCAAAAAAATTTGGAGAGAGAGAGAGAGAGAGAGAGAGATATTATTTTTAAATTTCGAAGCATTATTTTTTTTTCATACCAGGTATGAGCTGTGGGAAGATTGCCAAATGTTGGTGCTGCTGTTATTTGAAATTGTGGATTCAATTCTTGAAATCCTCCTGGTGGCAGCTGCGAGCAGCCAGTGGTGAATTGCAGAAGTCTGGCCATTTCAGTTTGACTGAAATTACTAACGCCTGCCCAAAACCAGGCCAAAACTCGCCTAAATTCTGTTGAATTGCCATTGGCGATATGATGGGCCTTAAAGTCCGCTATTGAATACTCGCCAGTACCGCACATCAGAAGCTGTAATGCATCATAAGAAATACATTAATCATTTTTAAGAAAAATTTTAATGTTGACTGAATGGTATTTATTAAAATTCATATATGAAATATTGCACTTCTCGTGTAGATTTTCTAGTTTTTATTTAATGTTTTATATTAATATTCTCATTAATAAATAATAAAATAATTTTTCCGAAAAGTACTTTTTCTAAAAGTACTGTAAAAAATCCTTTTTCCAAAAAGTACCTTAAAAAAACTTTATCCTTTTTCCAAAAAGTACATTTTCCAAAAAGTACTTTTTCCAAAAAGTACCTTAAAAAACTTTATAGCAAAAGTACTTTTTTAAAAAGTTCTTTTTTCGAAAAGTACCTTTCAAAAAGTTTTTTCCAGAAAGTACCCTTTTCAAAAAGTTCTTTTTCCAAAAAAATCTTTTGCGAAAACCATTTTTTAAGAAAATACCCTTTCCAATAAACTACCGTTTCAGAAAAGTACTTTTATCAAAAAAATTTTTGCTTAAAAGTACTTTTCTTTTCCTAAAAATTACCTCTTCCCGAAAGCACCTTTTTAAGTAAATACCTTTTCTTAAAAGAGTAAGTGAAAAAGTATTATTTTCATAAAGTACTATTTTTAAAAAAATTTTTATATCCCAAAAGTTAATTTTCAATAATTATATTTAAAAAAATTTATTTTCAAAAAGTACCATTTCCCAAAAGCTTTCTTTTAAAAAGTACTGTTTCCAATAAGAATAAGTATTTTCTTTCGAAAAGTACATTTTCCTAAAAGTATTTTTTTCAAAGGTACTAAATTAATATTAAAAGTACCTCTTTAATAAATTGTACCAGCTATGGAATATTTTAGGGATTCAGACTGGAAAAACCTAAGAAAAAGTTTTGAGGAAACTAAATTCCTAACTTGATTAAGTTTGATAGAATTTTAAGGTTCTTTATTGGTCACTTTCCTCAACATCTCTTCATATGAGCGCACAATGTGCTATAAAGTCATATGTAAGTGTAATGCGAAACGGATTGTGCTAATATTGATATTTTATTTCACTTACCTCTAATTCATTCTCATCAAATATGCTCAACAGATTATCTGGTATTATACCATTTAAACCCTTCAGAAAACTATCAACTTCATCCTTGACACTATTGCAAAGTCTCTGCTGGGCTAAAGCATCCAAATACTGATTCTTCGTGGCATTGGTTACACGCACCTTTGAGCCATTTGGTATAAGTTCCAGCGTCTTTGTCAACTGACCGCTGGCATCGTAAATTTCCTCAACAAAATACAGTTCCAAAGAGTCGGTATTATCTAAATCGGTATCCAAAATATATTTTATTTTCGACAGATACAAGTCGGGATCATCTTGTTCGAAGTACTGAAATTAATATTAAAAAGAAAAAAAATTAAGTATTTCATAACTCCCAACAATTTCTAAAACAGAAACATACTTTATAATGCACTCTTAGGCCTATAAGTTGGGCCAAAAATGATCTGGTGAAACGTGCTCTCACCAATTGCCGATAGGTACCTCCTAAGGCACTTTCATATAAACACTTGCCCACTATTTTGCCAGCAAATTCAAAATGTTTTAGCTTCAAATTGGCTGCCCGATGAGGATTCGGATGTACCAAAGCCTGATGTTTGTCATGGAAGCTGCAAAATAAGCCGCCACGAGGATCAAATAAAGCACTGCATATCAGCTCAAACCATTCACGGCGCAAACCGCCCCAATCAATGCCTGCAAGCAGATCCTCAGATTTAATAATATATTTACAAGTGAAAATTATTTGCTGGTGGTTAAGCATTGTCTATATGTATTTCATTCACACATTTTGTTAAAGCAACAATGAAATGCATATAGACAATGCTTAAGTACCAGCTTATAAGATTCACTTATCATATAATTATGAGACTATTTCGAATAATAAATTTCTAGAAAAATTTAACTTAAACTCTTTACCTTGTTCTCCTTGAAACGTCACCTCAAAATTACCGCACCAATCGGAAACGGAAAAATGTTTGGTTGCCTTCATGCTGCTCTCCAAAATTTTCTCTCTCTGCACCTTGAGCGCCAATTTCTCGTGATAGTAGTTCGCATGAAATTTTCGTACTTCATGATAAAAGAAATCCTGCTTATCTTTAAAGGTCTCCGAGCCACCGATATTTTTCAGCAAGAAATGTGTAAAAGTGGCCGCTATAATGTTGCGATCACGCGAGGCTAATTCTATTTTGGGTTGTGCCCCATCGTCTATAATGAAAATGGGCCCATGAATGTGAGTGGGTAGTTGGGGTAAAAAATGAAATTTGGTGGAGGGACATAGACGGAATGTAGCAACACGTTTGGGTATAAATTTTAAAATCATTTCTTTGATTGTAACCTGAAATATTAAAGAGTTCTTTAAGATTTTACAACAGACATCGATATTTATATAAAAAAGGCGATTTAAGAAAACTCACTTGTTTGGGTCCCACATAGCAAAGGACTTTGCGAGGCTTGGACTTGGCCGCACCAAATATACTTAATAATTTTGCTTCATAGCATATGTTATGCTTGCGTGAAGCGATATTTTTATGCACCAAAGTGGTGTCACTACCTGTGGAAATGAAGGCAGCAATTGTAATTATTATGAATTTAAATAAGTGACCTTAAAGAACACAAACTTACTACTTAAGACTATAATGTCGAAGTCTCCATTGGGTAGCTTTTGTTCCAGATAACTGATGACTGCACGCAGACACATGGGCTCTGGAAATAAAGCAGTCACAGCTACTCGGGCATTGACACGATCGTATGAAAAGGCAATGGCATTGCGCAGCTTTTCCAAAGGTTGGCCATGCAAATCATAAATTTCCACATGATAACCCTAAATGAAATTCATTCGTGTGAATATATCAACAAATAAAATAAAATAAATATTTCTGTTAAACATTCTGCTCAATATATGTACTCGTACCTTGCCGGGATCTTCATCCTCCTCAAATTGACAGGCATTGCCAAACTCATCCCTGGGCTCAATGTGCAATAGTGTGGGCGACCCGGCGCAACAAATCACTGTACTGGCCGGTCTTATAAATCTCGACCTGCGAGCGTCTATGCTGCCCGGTATGAACTTCTTTACAAACGGCGATCCGGCAATGTGGCTAGAGCCAATCATTACCGATATTTTATATTGGCCCGCTGTGCGTACGGTAAATTTGACTTTAGCTATGTTGGCATTGTTTGGATCTGTCGGTGAACCCAATTCACTAATGGTAACCATTTTCCGGCTACCCTCGGTAACTTCGACGAAAAATTGATCTGTATCACAGATGGGATAAGGCTGGCCGTTGCGCTGATAGAAACGTACCACAAAACACATGGTACCACCAACCACGGCCGGATCTTTCCAGTCCCACTGAACCTTACAATTGGCCGGCAGTAAATATTTACCCGTTACATATTGCAGCAAGGAATGGCGGGCTTCTGGTGCCAGTGACGGTTGTGTCATGGCAGCTAATGTTACTAAGCCCGCCACCGAAACGGAGACTACCAACATTCCGCCCCAAGTCCAGGCGTCTTGGTGTTGAGATGATTTTACTACCGTTGACCAGAGCTGGGCTTTTAAGGCGTCCAACTGGGCCTTGGAAGTTGGTAGATTTTGTCTTGCCTGTGACCATATCTGCCAGTCTTTGCCCAATATTTTACTAGCTCTAGAATCTTCTAGCCAATAGACATCTTCCAAGGAAGCAACTTCAACATTCAGCAAGCGTTGATAATGATGTTGGAGACGATGATCTTTCAGCCATTCGCGTAGTATAAGTTTTTGTTGCAAATGCAAGGCGGCTCTTTGCAAACGTTGCTCATCGCCGGGCGGCAGCTCTGGCAAACGTTCTGGATCGCCACAACTCGAAAGGGATGATATGCCTGGCAGAGAAAATAAAACAATATGGTTAATATTTTATATACATAATATGACAAGCATTTTGTTAACATCTGCAAAGTATTTTCCAATGAAAAGGTAGCGCAAAAAGTTCAATAAGAACAATCAAGGAGCAAAGAAAAGTTCTAAAAATTTTAAACTATTTTCCGCCATTCCACATTAAATTTGGCTTATTTGAAACTCGTTCCAAATTAAAGAAATCCCCAAACGGAAGAAAAATACATCATTTAATTATAAAAATGTTCTGCTCCGCAAAAAGTATTTGCATAAATTAAAAACTAACAAAATATTTCTCTGCAAAACTATCAAAAGTCAAACTCCTCAAAATAAGCAAGAGTTTATTCGTTGAATACTTCATTTTCAGTTCTACCAAGCACTTCATCACCAACCATAACTATGTATGTATTTGGGCGGATACCATTTTTGAACATCAACTATTAAACATGAACTAGATAATGAAAAAAATACGATAAATGTATTTTCCATGTATACTTTTGTTGTTTTTGTGAATCGTATTTCTAAAGCTCACTTTATGCTTTTACTAACATGCAAAGCTTTTGGAACAAGCATTGTACTTTTCAATACAAGTTAGATAAAGATTCTGATAATTCCACTTTCCAAGTTAAAGACGTTTCATTCCGTAGCAGATATTCGTTCTCTGAGAAAGCAATTTTCCAAAGTCCCAAACTCAACTAGATCATTTTTATTTTTTATTATTTTTATTTCGTCACCCAAAATCCAGAAGGCCGTAAGTGCACTTTTTACATTTTTACAGGAGAAGCAAAAACCCTTATAAATTTAAGATTGTATTTGTTAGGTGCCAAATTGAATGATGGATAAAATCGGTATTTTTGAACATATGTGAGTAAAATCTTAAGTAAAGATGTATTTTGATTAATCACATCATAATCAATCAAAAAGTATATTTTTATATTTTTTAGTTGTTGCGGCCTTTTGAATTTTAGGTGACGATATGTAGTACAAGGTAGGCCAACAGTAATCATGCTATTGGAAAACGCCATATGTCAATTCGGTTTTGACATTTCTGTTTCCATTTTTTTGAGCAACAATTCGTCGGTTGTGTTGGAGCAACGTCGCAGATTTCCTAACCGATCGACACCAACTGGACAAGCACTTTGGTTTTGGCCACTCGCCTTAAGATACTGGGATAACACGAGACGTTCTCAAGCAGCTGTTCTGCATCAGCTGTTAGCTGTTCAACGCCAAACGCGTCTAACTATGTTGAAGTCATCCTGCTGCTAAAGGAAGAAGTGGACGTTTTTTCATCGAAAATTATCATGAGCGATGAAGCTCATTTCCATTTTAGCGGTTACGTGAATAAACAAAGTAATCGTTTCTGAGGCACCGAAAATCTGTTTATCACCCACGAAGAGCCCTTACACACGCTCAATGTTAGTGCGCGGCGTGCTGTTTGTGCTGGAGGAGTCATTGGGCCATTTTTTAGGGTTCCGTACACCAAAAGTGAAAAGGAACCCTGTTGTTTTCGCTACGATGACCGTATGTCTGTTTGTCTGTCCGCTAAAAATTAAAGGGTGTTCCAAAACTAGCAACGAAAAATGTTGAAATTGCATTAATTAGCAAATTTAGTGCATTTTTATACAGACCACAGCAATTAACACTAAAATTTAAAAAATTAAAATTAAAGGGTATCCCATCTGTTAATGTTATTTTGACTATGTGAGCTTGGCAACTTGCTGCATCTTTTAAACCGTAAGAGGCAAACTCTTAAAATTTTCAAAAACGCTAAAACTAAAAAATTCCAAAATTAAAAAATCGCCAAACCGAAAAGTCGCCAGGAATCTAAAAAAATCGCAAAAAACGAAGAAAAAAAACGCCAAAAACTAAAAAAATCGCTAAAACTAAAATAAATCGCCAAAAACCCAAAAAATCGCAAAAATGAAAAAAGAAATAGCCAAAACTAAGAAAACGCAAAAAATCGAAAAAAAATCACAAAAACGAAAAAAGCGCCAAAAAATAAGTAAAATGGTCAAAAAATCGCCAAAAACCGAAAAAAAGTTCACCGAGTAATTAAATTAAAAAAAAATTTAACACCAGGCTAGGATGTTCGATTATATAGGCTAATACCCTAACATTTCATTAAAAAATATATATATATATATATATATATAAAAAATTGATATAAAACGAGAAAAAATCATTTTTTTTTTGGTTCGAAATTTATACTACAGATGAATATTGCATAGGGGAGCTATTTGCCATCTGAAACTTACTTTGATCAAGCTTGAGTTGACGTATTTTGAATATTGGCTCTCGATATATAGTGTACGTACGGAACCCTACGTGTGCGAGTCACAGTCCCACTGTACTAAATTTATTTTTGATAATACCGCGGCCCAAACGGCGACTGTGAACGGCGCGAGCTTGTTATTATTATTGCATTTTTTCTTCATTAATTGGAAGAATTGAGACTGAAGAACATATGGTTCCAACTGGACGGTGCAACGGCCCAGACTGCTCGACTCGAGCCACAACCGATATTCTGAACATCGGGTAAAAAATATATTTGTAAGTAAAAAAATACACTATTGCAATCCACTACTAACTTTCATAATAATTTTGTGTGAATTGAGAGGTTTTCGCCACTCTAACCTTAAGAAGTTCTCACATAGTGCGTGCTCATAAAAATGTCATTAACAAGAACTTATTAGGTACTCATAATATTTTATCGGGCAAAAACGATTAAATAATAAATTAATGTAGTTTGTGGAATTAAAAGGCTAACAAAAAACTTCTTACAAAAATAGCTAATCAATTATAAATAAGTAAAAGCAATTTTATCGCAATTGAAATCAACATTCTAGCACTTGCTTTAACTCTTGGTCATGAGTGCAAATTATTTTCAAATTAAGTATTTTTAAGTTGAGAGACCGGGCAGCTATTTAACCAAGTTTATGTAAACATTGAATAATCCATAAAAATTATATTGAAAGCAAAATTAGTTATTAAAAACCTTTGCAGTACAACATTGTTACATTATTCAATTTTATTAACAAACATTTTTGACATTTATCAATAACTTTTATTAAAAACTCTTATTATAACTTTTCTATTAATAACATCATAATAGCACAGAATATTGATAAGTTTGTTTTCTTATGTGTTTCTTTCTGGTGACAAGAAATTAAGCAAAATTAAGTAATGCACAGTAGGCAGAAAAATAAACATAAATTGGCAACATTAGGGTTGATTTGACAATTGTGGGTGATATTAGTTTTGGAATTTTTTAAGGCCATGATACACTATCCTACAAAATCGCACGATTTACTGAAAAATACAACCCTGGCATGATAAAGTCTATGAAAATTTTTAAAATACAATAACATTTCATCAGATTGGGCTTGTATTTTTAGTAAATCGTGCGATTTTGTGGGATAGTGAGTCATGGCCTTTACGGGTAGACTTAAGATTTGTTCTCGATTCAAGGTATGGACACAATTTTTTAAGAATCGAGTGTCCTATTGGCCAGTAGGCAGTATACTAGTGCATTAGTCGGAAGTTCGCAGGTTCGAGTCCTGCCGGAGACTGAATATTTCTGCATGCAAGCCAAGGTAGCTTCACAGTAGTCTGCTATCAATGGCTGTCAATTGTAAACTAAATGACGTCGCTTATTGAAATTTGGACAAGAGTCAACTGAGAGTTGACTGTTGACAGAAGCAGTGTTATCTTTTAAGCTAAGAGGGCGGAAATTAAAAAAGTCATGGCTTTATTGACACGCCCTCGCAAGTGACTTATGCCGGGTCATTACTTATTTTATTTGTGTCTGAAAGTTATTAATATTTAATACTCTCAGGCCCAAATTCATAGTCCTTAGTTAACTAATGAAGGTGGTTTAACCAATGAAATTAATAAGACAAATAGTTAGTTAAACCATGGGTGTTGGTTAACTATAGAATGAATTTGGACCTCGTTTCACGCATATTCTCAAATTCTTTTAACTAGAATAAATTTTATAGAAACTGAAAAAATTTTCTACTTATTTAAACGTGAATTTCTCTACCTAAAAAAAGTGGCAAAAAAGCAAACAAATCGCTCATTTACTGCAACAACTTCATAACTCAAAAAAACCAGTTTGCCAGAAAACGAGTTTGAGATTTTCAATTTACACACAACTTAATGGAAAAATAAAATTTTATTTTTCTGTAAAGATATTTGTATGAAATTCCATTTTTTGAGTTATGACGTTCTTTGAGTAAATGAGAGAAATGTCAAACGATAAGAAAACCATGTAAATACTTTATAGTGTAATTGTTAAACACATACAACATCGTTGTTGATATCGATTTCGAATATATCTCGAACATTTATCGTGTAAAACTATCGAGTATGACACTGAAAAATTAACCGAAAAAAGGTCACCTGTCACTCAGTTTCGTCCCAAAAAATATTCGGTTCCGAAGTTTCACTAGCAATATCAAAGGTAAAGAAGAGAATATTGAACTAATTTCAATATCGCAGCGGAAAAAGTAAATAACTAATTTTATTTTTAAATTTATTTGTTTTACCTTACTTATTTTATTTATTTTAATTCCTTAACTTACGCTACATACAGGACTTGAACATGGTACTATTCTAACAGACTAACACACATCCACTCGGCTATCATCTCACATTCGAAAAACTATCGAGAGAATATCAAAGTTGGAAGCTTTAGCGAACATTCGAATTTTTTTAGATTTGCGAACAAATATCGAACAATTTTGTTTCGAAATTTTCTCACTTTAGTGAGCATTAGTTTTTAACGAATCTCAGGTCAAGTGGGGAAGTACAAAGAAAAAAGCAGGTGGTGTGAGGTCAAAGGAAAACAATACGATACTAAAAGGAAGTTGAAATGAAAAAAGCCTTCGCTCGCCAAAATACCCTCATGAACTTTAAGTAGAAATATTTATTCTTAAAAATAACTTTGTTGCCTTTACTACCTGTTCGCATTTTCATTGTAAATAATTGTTCTTTTCTTTTTCGCAATCACAACAAAATTTTATGATGGAGATTTGAATAAAAAAAAAAAAAAATAAAAATAACGACTCCTTCGTTTTTATGATACACAAACTTGTGTGCGGGAGGTCTGAAAGTGATTGCAGGTGTGTGTTAATGTGTGTTGAATTTCAATTTTCGTGACGATGATGACGGTAATAATGATTTCATATGGCACAGTGGGGCATTTTGAAACAGATGTGTAAGAAATTTATGTGTAGTAAAATTACATGTGGGCTTATTCTGAAAATCACGGTGATTTCAAATCACGTGCCCAGAATTATTAAAAATTAACAGTAATTATCTATTTGAATATTACTCATGAAAGTCATCAGTCATAATGGCCAAAATAAAAAAAAAACGGAACACCAGCAAAACGGAACAACATGCTGTTTCCGAAGGCTGCTACACCTTTATCTTTATATATTTTATTTAAATTTCATCCTCAGAGACAAACTTTCCAGTTCAAAGAGAAAACGGGAATTATTTTAAGTTTAAAATTTTTTTATTTTTTTATTTAATTTAATTTTTTCAAAATGTCCCAGTGTGAATCGTCATACGTGTCATATTTTAAATAGTGGAAAAATGGCATAGCAAAATAACGGAGGAAATTAAATGTCATTTTTATTTCAATGATGTGTTGGGTGTTCATAAATTTTGCAGTTATTTTGTAACTCCATACTTTGGTGCACAGGAAAAAAAATACATATTCAGTCAGTGCTGGAAAAAGGTCAAACAATTACATTTGAAACAACAACAAAATATTAAAATTTATTTTTGTTTTGAATCTAAGTGTGCGACAAGTCGAACGTTGTCGACATAGTGAGATAATACCTTAATTGTAAATAAGCTTTGATAAATACTAGCATCTGCCCGCGCCTTCGCCTGCGTAATATCCTGAGTTGTTAAATACTTGGTAAATAGTAAAAATAATTTTGTTTGGGAGTGCCAAGTTTGTGTCATAAAAGCATGAGTAACCATACCATATTTTTGATAAATATTTTTGTTTGTTTTTGGTTTCATGTTGTAATGGGGTCCCAGGAGAAAGATTTCTCTGCCCCGTTTGCACTATAGTGTCATTAAAAAATAAAAAAAAAAAATAAAATAAAACATATTTATATTTTATAAACCAAAATATTTGTAGACCAAAACTGCACTCTCAGGCAGTGCTGCCAGAATGATGATTTTATCATATTTTTGATGATTTTTGGACCAAAATATGATTTCATGATTTTTTTTCTGGAATGATGATTTTTAATTTTGCAAATTATGATTTTTACTTTCAATACGTATGTATGTACATATGCATCTGTGGTTTTCATTAATAGCAGCGGTCTTAGTATCAAAATTTCTCAAATTTATTTTACACTATCATCTAAATATATAGGTAATGAAAATATTCCAACTAATTTTTAGGAAACATTTTTTTAAGGATCAGATCCTAGAAAATTAAAAAAAAAAACTAAATATTATAAACATCTAACAACTGTTTTATCAAGCTTGAAGTCTTTTTTAATAAATTAACAATATTTTTATTTTTACTCGATATTTCGACACGACTTTGTGTGTCTTCTTCAGGAAAAAAAAATTCCTGAAGAAGACACACAAAGGCGTGTCGAAATATCGAATAAAATAAAAATATTGTTAATTTATTAAAAAAGACCTCAAGCTTGATAAAACAGTTGTTAAATTTAAAATAAAAGGTCAAAAAAATATGGGGTGTTTTTTTTTTAGGGGTATAGAACTTCGAATTGAAATAAAACACAAGAAAATCGTTTTAATGTCCATCAATTTGGCTTTATTGGAAGGATAATTTTATGCCATTAATGTTTAATTATGATTTCGGGCATGTGGCCGCCGCGGCTGGCTCGAATAAAGCCAATTCTACAGGTCCAATTTTCAACCACTTTTTCGAGCATATGGGGCCGTATGTTGGCAATAACGCCACGAATGTTGGCTTCCAAGTCCCCTAACGTTTCTGGTTTGTTGGCGTAGACGAGCGACTTCACATATTACCGCAAGCTCCGTCCATTTTATGGTCGACATAATCGTCCATCAGAGCAATTAATTCGGTTAACCATGGATCGTTTTCGCACTACGTTTACTCTATGTGATAATACACATCCGCAGAGACGTCGAACAGTGCGCATCGAAGAAACAATTGCCGCTGTAGAGCAAAGTGTTGAAGAGGACCCGAATGAATCGATTCGCCACCGTGCACAGCAATTGGAGCCGACTAACCGACTGTTTTGTTCCCGAATTGGATGGCATGAATGTGGATGAGTTGTGGTTCCAACAAGACGGCGCTACATGCCACACAGCGCACGTCACAATCGATTTATTGAAGGAAACATTCGATGAGCGCATAATTTCGCGGAATGGACCTGTCAATTGGCCACCAAGATCGTGTGATTTGACACCATTGGATTATTTTCTTTGGGGATATGTGAAGTCGCTCGTCTACGCCAACAAACCAGAAATGTTAGGGGACTTGGAAGCCAACATTCGTGGCGTTATTGCCAACATACGGCCCCATATGCTCGAAAAAGTGGTTGAAAATTGGACCTGTAGAATTGGCTTTATTCGAGCCAGCAGCGGCGGCCACATGCCCAAAATTATATTTAAACATTAATGGCATAAAATTATTCTTCCACTAAAGCCAAATTGATGGACATTAAAACGATTTTCTTGTGTTTTATTTCAATTCAAAGTTTTATATCTCTAAAAAAAACACCCTATACATGCGAGATATAAATGACACAAGACTTAAAATTAGGATAAACACTGTACAAAGCACAGTTATGTTAAGAAAAGAAAAAAAAAAAACAAACACACAAGTGATTACGATTTCTTATTAACCAAACAAATATTAGATGATAATTTTCAAACTTGTTCAGATAAAACAATAAAAAAATAAAAGTGGCGCTGTGTTTTTTGTAAGAAAATAATTCTTTTGCAAGTCAATGTTTGTCAACATCCTACGTTAGTTTTGAAACTTATTTGAAAAAACGTAGAAGTTGTATTGTTGTGTTAGAAAAAAATGATATAGGTCCATATTAAAAAAAAAAATATTTGACATAATATGCAATGAACTACAGCAAAATTTTTTTTGTTAATTTACTGACTATCAGGTGACTTAAATAATATCAACTTCAAGTTAGTTGAAAAGTAATGCTGAGTGAGACAATTGTTTCATTATTTGTTTCCATTGGAAAGTAATCCAAGTGTCAGTCAGTTTTTTCTTGCCTTTATGCAGTGGTAAGCAAATATGCTAGGTCCAGAAAAAAACACCTCTTAAGTCCAGCGGAAAACAATATGCATCTATTGTACTAACATTTACTTAACAAATAACTTTTGTGTTAATTTTATATAACAAAATTAATAGTTTCGTTGTCCTCACACTGATTTAGTTTGAATAAATTTAGGCAGATTTGTGTCCCCTGAAAAATTAAAAAAAGGACTTAGCATATTTGCTAACCAAGCCCCCTGTGTCTTACATACACAAAAATGCATCATTATTTTTGGCATATACAATATGAAATTTGATTTTTATATAAATGTATGAATTGTTGTTAATTTTTTTTTATTAAATTAAAAAAAAATAAAATTGATTTTTTTTCTTCAAAATATGATTTTCTTTCCTGCAAATGATGATTTTCTGTGCAAAGCTTCTAGCAGCCCTGCTCTCAGGTATATGTAAGCACCATATAGCACATATCGTTACCTTAATATAGAAAGGTCATAACACTCAAAAAAGTTTTACATTAACTGTATGTAGGTTATTTTATAAGTTTTCCGTAAAGTTAAATTTAAGGAAAAATTTAGTTATTTTACCAAGCTATTTATATTTTAACTTTTTGTGTATGTTGTTTAATAAACAAACCACAATATAATAATGTGTTTCTGTGCAGTTAATATAATCAGTTATTTACAATACACATGTATTCAGTAAAACTGAAACAATGCACTCGTTCTAAAAGTATTTTCATTTAATTTTTATTGAGGTTTTTATATCATAATAAACTTCAAAAATATTTAAAAAAAAAATAAAAAATCAAATATAAAACCAAAAAGTTGGAAAATTATGTATGCGAACAATTTAAATAATTTCGCAAATGTTCTTTATAACCAAATATCACAAAAATTAAATTGGTAAGTAGTAAATTTGTTACATAGTATATATGTACGTACATACATATGTATTTATGTATATAGGTGCATACATACATATGTACATATCCCACACTAAATTATAAACAATGACAACTTAAAAAATTCCAGGTGCTCAGGAGTGGCAAATGACGCAAGTATGTAACATAAAGAGGGCCAGAACGGTATTTTATATTGTTCATATTATTATATTATTATATTGGCCTTCTGATCTTTCTGTTATGTGTATTGTTTTTTTATTATTTGTATAGCGTCAGGTCCTGAAAACCATTTCGTTTTGAAAACGACAAATTTCAGAAAAAACCAACTAGAAATCGCACTTATTGCAGCTTTTTATTTGGTTTTAAGATTTTATATGCTTGAGATATTTTATCTCAACTTAATTGCGAATACATACGTATGTACAATAAATTATTCGATAAAGAGAACACCGTTTACCGTTTTTGAAATTTTGCGATTTCAAAACGAAATGGTTTTCAGATCATGGCCGATACTTTATACCCAAATCGTCTCCCAGTTGCAATTTAAAATCTCTGCATTTGATTTTGCTGTTATTTATATCATAAGTAGCACCAGAGTGCCGAACATCAATGGGCTTCTTATACAAATGAAACCACACATGCAAATACATTTCTCTTGGTGGCCAGCATTGATCTAGATGCTGGATTCTAGACCAGATACGTCCAAACACATGCTCTGATATTTGTATTTGAGGTAAACAGTTTTGAAAGCTCTTAAATTTTTTTTTACCATATTTGTGTATTTTGAGCTAACAACATCATTATATATGGGGCGAGTGCTTAACACACTCGAAGTAAATCCACACAAAATTTTTGAGATCATGGCAAACTTATCTCCATTCAGTCTTTAGTAACAGTAGCAGTTTAATATAAGTTCAATTTTTTTTCATTAAATCTGCGTTTTGCAAACTGTAATACAGTTGCAATTTAACAAATGGGTGCAAATGGTCAAAACTGAAAAAAATTATGCTAGATGCAGCAATTAACACTTAATAATATTATTTATCACTCTATAAAAATTCAAACCTGTGTGACAAGTTAACTGAACCCTATTGACCGAAAATTTTACTTCTAGCAATAATTTCGCAGGAAAAAAAATAATTTCAATCTTAATTACTCAGAATTTTCTTTTTTTCACTTGTAACCTTTTGCTTTTAAGTCCTCATGAAAAATTAAAAAATGGTCTCAAAGTTTATCGGACTTAAAAAAATATGAAGTTATGGACTATCATAGTTAGATGCGAACTTTCGGCGCGTCTATGTAGTGCCGAAAACAATTTTAAGTAATATTTATATTGCCGCCTTCCAATATTAATATCAATTTCTGAAATCATATGTATCTATGTAGTGCAAGTTTTTACTATTTCAATGCATTATCCTTTTTACAGAAAAAAATTACATTTAACCAGCAAAAATATCCATCAGTAAGCATATACGAGATCTTGGAAGAAGAATTCAATTCATAGAGAAGGCTGTTGTGTGACGGAGTTCGAGCAATAATATCAGGTTTAATTGTAAAATTTAAAATTTGCACATATAATTATGTATAATTTGAAATTTATTTGGTGGTGGTTCAGCGTTGTCTATATGCATTTCATTGTTGCTGTAACAAATCATCAGTAGACTTCAACCACACATTTTGAGTAGTCACAAACCTCTTATCTTATGCACAGACTTTCAAGAACTATTTGAGAGTTCACAAATAATAATATTTTTGAAAATCACAAGAACAATAAGCCTAGTAGGCTTAGAAACTAACAAAAAAGCCAGCAAATAATTTATATTCGATTTGAATCTATTTTATTTTTCTACACCTTTATAAAGTTAGAAATCCATTGGATAACAATAAAAGTAATTATAAGGCAAAATGAAAAATAAAATCTAAATTTAACATTTGAGAAATTTATTATTCGACATATTGTCAGAAGTTTATTTTAATAATAAATAATAAAATAATAAATTTCTCAAATGTTAAATTTAGATTTTATTTTTCGTTTTGCCTTATAATTACTTTTATTGTTATCCAATGGATTTCTAATTTTATAAAGGTGTAGAAAAATAAAATAGATTCAAATCGAATATAAATTATTTGCTGGCTTTTTTTGTTAGTTTCTAAGCCTACTACGCTTATTGTTCTTGTGATTTTCAAAAATATTATTATTTGTGAATTCTCAAATAGTTCTTGAAAGTCTGTGCATAAGATAAGAGGTTTGTGACTACTCAAAATGTGTGGTTGAAGTCTACTGATGATTTGTTACAGCAACAATGAAATGCATATAGACAAGGCTGAACCACCAGCAAATAAATTTCAAATTAAAATAAACTTCTGACTATGTCGAATAATAAATTTCTCAAATATAATTATGTATACATATAAGCAATAAAAATTATTTATAAAAAACATCTTCTAAAAAGCCTTGTATTTTTGGGGGTTAAATATATTGTAGTAAAAATTAATGAAGGAGACAGTGGTTTCAACTAATTCGGCAGGTTATTTTTTGTCAGTCAAAATAAGTGAAAAAAACAATAGTTTTTACAGTTTTGGGCAGTAAATTTATGTAAGCTAAAGCAATTGAAAAACACAGTAATTTTTACTGTTTGTGAGTTGTTTTCAGGTTGTTAAAAAATAAAAAAAACAGCTGTTCTAAATGATGTGTAAGTTGCTTTTTGTAGTTTAAAATAAAAGAAAAAACATTTGTTTTTACTACAGTTTTATGTTAAAAAATTAGCATTCAAAAACAACTGAAAAAATCGTTTGATTCAAATGAAATGTAAGCGAAAGGGTTTTTAAGTGACATTTTACTTATTCCAAACGATTTTTCATTTGAATTTACCTACATAATATTTTGAGTGAACTCATTATTTTTTTGAAATCGAAATTTTTGCATATTTCGGTACATTAGATGTTCTTTTATCGAAACATACCAAAAACTCTATTTAAAAAAATAATGAGCTAGGCCCTTTCCATATTAAGGTAACGAAATGTACATATCGCTCATTCACTAAAACAAGGTCATAACTAAAAAATACTAGTTTACAAGTTTAAAGTTTCCAATTTACACCCAACTTAATGGAAATACAGCGTTGCCGATTTCTGTGTAATTATCCAAAAATGGGACAAACATTTTTACTTCAACTATTTTGAGACCATAAACTTTTTTGTGTAATTTTTGTGTAATTTCGCACCAACATTATACACAAGTAAATTATTTAATTAAAGATCTTCATTTCATTTAAAACAGAATTTTACTCCGTAAATTTACTAACCAAACATTTTTATAATCTTTTTATTTTTTATTTTTGTTTGGTTAGACTTGTTTTGGAGATGATATTTTTCTTTTATTTTCGAACTGTTCAGTAGAAAAATTTTCCAGCAAATTAAAATTAAGAAAAACTTACACGAAGAATAAGATGGTCGTCTGGTACCATCATGTCAATATTTTTTGCATATGATGGTATAGAACATTATTGAGCGGACTATTTTGAACCAACCAAAAATATGTCGAAAATGAAGTATTGGATTTAAAAATTGCAATATATCGCATACAACATGGAAATTTTTTTCATTTGAGGCAGGAAAAACAAATCAGATAAAAAAGTTGGCTGAAAATGCTTCAGAGATTCATGTCACATTATTTTTTTACAAATCACTGATTTATATAGCGCTGCAATTAACGAAAAGAAAAAGTTTCGTTGTTGATATATCGCTATCTTTATTGACACTGGTCGATATAACAGCAATATTTTCCTCAGTGCGCAAACGTATTGGTGGATTAATGTTAAAAAAGTGAAACTGGTGCGGAATTTAGTTACAACAGCATGAAAAGATCGAAAGATTTTGAGGACCATAAAATAGATATAATTTACGAAAGATATTTCTCACTTAGAACGAATTTTCATAATAAAATTCATTGATTTGAAAGTGTTGTTCGTTTGTTAGTGTATTCATGCTGAAATGACAAAGCTTACTGAGCATTTTTGGAATTACCATAAGTTACGGATCTTTTTTTTTTTGCACTGAAAAAATTCACACTGAAAAAACAAAAAATATCACTCGATATATATTCTTATATAAAAAGCATTACTTATTATCAAACACAAAATTTTTATTTTGTGTAATTTATAACATTTTGGATAATTTTGAAGGTTCGTCTGTGTAAAATTGAATTTCGATTACGGCAACACTGTGGAAATATAATATTTTATTCCTCTCTCAAGAGTTGAATAAACAAGATATTTGTCTGAAATTTTTACAGAACATGGATAACTATATGATTGTATTTTTGAGTTATCACGTTGAGCGAGATTTATATTTGGATTCAAGTAAGAATTATTTTTAAATTCGTCTACAGTATAATAATTAATGATCTCTCTGCTGTAGAAAACAGTATCCTATAGTACTAAAGAACTAAAGTACTATAGGTAAAAATTATACAACGAATTCAATCCAAACACGCATATTAATATTAGTATGTATTAAAGATGTGCACAGTTACATCTAAATTTTAAAGTTTCCATGTTATTCAGGTGTGCCATAGAAACCATGTTGGTTTTGCTGATTCGTCAGCTTATTATTGGTTTGGCGCACCGACCATATTTTTAAAAATATTGAGTTAAGTGTGGGATATACATATATGTATATTTTATATTTCCTCTTTCTGAATCCAAATTCTGTTTCACGAAATTGTCTATGATTGACCATTTTGGTTCAAAATGGTCCGCTCTATATTGTCCTATAGCTTCATATGCAAAAAATGTTGACACGATGTTATCAGACGACAGCAAAAAAAAAAAAAAAAAAAAAAAAGAATTATAAAAATGTTTATTAGTAAATTTACGGAGTAAAATTCTTTTTAAATGAAATGAAGATCTTTAATTAAATAATTTACTTTTGTGTAATGTTGGGGCGAAATTACACAAAAATTGCACTAGAAATATTATACTCCCAAAATAGTTCAAGAAAATTTTTTTGTCCCATTTTTGGATAATTAAACAGAAATCGGCAACGCTGGCCTTCAATGACCATAGTGCGTGTGTGTGGGCGTGAAAACAAAAGCATATATGTACAACATTTCTTCTCACTGATGCAAATAATAATAAAAATTTATTGGTAGAAAACCTCTGTAGTTAGTACCTTCTTTAAATTTAATTTCATAATTTATTATGTGTTAAATATTATAAATAAATAAAATAAATAAAAACTTATTTCACTTGTATATCTGTTTTGCCACTAATTTATGGTGTACTCTTGCACGTGTTTAGTACATAGATATGTATAGTAACCAAGCAATTGTAACTGTAGATTTCGTGATTAAAAATCCATGCATACACACACACATATACATATATGTATATATACACACAAGTGCTACTACGTAGAACAAGCAACTTCCGGTAATTTTTATTTCCGACTTTAAAGAAAATGTTTTTGCTTGTATTTATTTCATTTCGGAAAAAGCTTTTGTTTCTGGTTTTAATGTTACTAAAGAGTGGCTAGAAAAAAAAATAGAAAGCAATCAATGGCAAATGTGAAATGACGAACAAAGTGTAGAAACAAGTACATACATACGTACTAGTTTTATTTTTCCACAACTTTTTTTCGCAAATGAAGAAAAATGAGTTTTTAATTAAGGAGTTGTGTAGTGGGAAATTAAAAAAAAATATGGGTGGTTCGCACATACATTTCATTGTGGGTTGGAGGTCTATTTAGTAACTATAATGACGTCTTTCAAATGCCACAGTTAATATTAAATACATTTACACACAACCAAGCACTTTATACCCCCAATGTTTGACATTTAGTTAAGTTTTTTTTTACAAAAAATGTAATAAATGAAGAAAATTTTAGTAATAAAAAACCTTAAGGTTATACATATTTTATGAATGTTTGCTGGTTGCAAACTTAAAAATTCTTATAAAATTGTATTTCAAAAATAAAAATTAAAAACTTAACCCAGAGCGGCTTTTGTTAATGATAAGTGTTTTTGGCTTTAGAAAGATGTTAGAAAATACTCATCAAGATTTTATTTTTTTTCTTCAAGAAAGAAATTTCCAATGTATGCATGCATGTAACTAGAACTTAATATTTTTTATTTTTTTGGTGTAGAAGTAACATTTAAGTAATTAAAATCGCAAGTCAAAGTGGTTTAACAAAAATGTTCCTTTCAAAAATTTTAATAATACCAAAATGAATATCTTAATCCTTAAATCCTCCTTTGACAAATATAATCCAAACGTTTTGCAAATTAATAAGTTTTTCGTTTTCTTTAATTATTTTCATTCTGATATAACGGATATGAGAAAGCTTAGTAGACAAAATTTTGTCATTTGGCAGTTGTTCAAGAAAACTGAACAAATTTAAAACTCAATGAAGAAAGCAAGACATTTTCCTTTAAATAATAGCGGTTTGCCACTTGCCTGCACAAAATGAGCTTAAGGAAAATATCTTTTTGTGTCCAAATTATTTTTCTTTGTTAAATAGTTTGCGGTTTTAATTGTTTTCCTTTTTTCTTCTTTAAATATATTTGCCAAGATAAATAATCAGTTGAGGAGGGTGATGGCGAGAGCTTAAAATTAGAAGGCGTAATTAATTAATGAATATAAAAAAATTTTAAATGTGGTAGATTTTAATCAAATCAAATATTATTTGAAATACAATTTGTTTGTTAATCCTTCTGTAAATGAAAAAATTTATTTCAGAACTATAAGAAAATTATGATTTTTATGGAATATAGCATTGACGGTGCAAAAAAGTTCTAAAACAGATATATTGTAAAGTGTCCAAAATAATTTGAGAAGCGGCATAACAACGCTCCTTGTCATAAATCAGCAACTGCAATACGTTGGCTAACTGACAACAATATTGAACTTTTGGAGCAGTAAGAAAGGTACTCAACTTCTCTACAGGAATGTGTTAAACTTGTACGCAGTATGACCGACACAGTTGCTGTTGTGAACAACATCGAAATGTGATGCAAAAAATTTAATTTTTAAATAGAATTATTAAATAATTTAAAGCCAGTGTATGCAACATGTCTGAAAAATGTTTGTATTTCCACAGAAAATTGCACATTTTGTCATATTTGTAGGCAAAGCTTGTTTTTCAAAGAAACCTTATGTTTTATCTACTTTTTTCCATGTTGATCTAGAATGTAGTTCTACATTTAGTGCAAGATAGGAACAAATGGAATAGCATGGCTCTATATTAGAAGCTTAATTTGTTGGTGACGTGACAATGACATACGTACTGTGACTGTGGAAATGTGCATATATAATAAAGGCAAAGAAAGCAAAATAATTGGTTTTCGCTCGTATGCTTGGTGTCTTGATATATCATTACGATCCTACAATAGCAAACAAAATTAAATTCAGTAAAGTGCGACTTTGACTTCGCATACGAAGGGTTCCGTACGGACACTACATATGTAAGTAATACTATACGAATTTAAGCCTAAATAATATATATTTTTGGATTTTTTGGAATTTTTATCGTTTTTTCGCTTTTGGCAATTTTTTTAGTTATACTGAATTTTTTTAGTTTTTGGGGCTTTTTTCGTTTTGGCGATTTTTTTTAGATTTTTTGGGTTTTTTTTTATTTTGGCGATTTTTTCATTTTGGCGTTTTTTTCGATTTTTGGGGTTTTTTTCGATTTTTGGCGATTTATTTTATTTTTAGAAATTTTTTAGTTAGGCGTTTTTTTCATTTTGGCGATTTTTTGGGCTTTGGCATTTGTGTTTGCTTTTTTTCTTTTTTGGCGATTATTTTAGTTTAACTTATTTTTTTTTAATTTTTGGGGCTTTTTTTCATTTTGCCGATTTTTTTCGGTTTTTTCGTTATTTTTCATTTCAGCGTTTTTTTTTTCATTTTTGACAAATTTTCGGTTTTTCGCGATTTGTTTTAGTTTTAGAAATTTTTTAGTTTGACGTTTTTTTTTCATTTCGGCGATTTTTCCGGTTTTTATAGATTTTTTTTAGCTTGGCGCTTTTTTTCATTTCAGTGATTTTTTTCTGTTTTTGGCGTTTTTTTTCGGTTTTTTGCGATTTATTTTAGTCTTAGAAATTTTTTAGTTTGACGCTTTTTTTCTCCATTTTGGCAACTTTTTTCGGTTTTTGGCGATTTTTTTATTTCGCTGATTTTTTTCATTTTGGAGATTTTTTCGATTTTTGGCGATTTATTTTAGTTTTAGAGATTTTTTTAGTTTGGAGTTTTTTTAATTTTTGGCGATTTTTTTCTGTTTTTGGCGATTTATACAGTTTGGCGATTTTATAATTTTGGGATTTTTTAATTTTAGTATTTTTAAAAATTTCAAGAGGGAAATTTCAAAGTTTTGATTTCTTAGGCTCTTCCCGATTTCACGAATGCCGATATTAAAATCGACTGCTGGCTTTTAATTTAAAATTTAAAAATAAACTTAAAAGTTATAAACGAAAAACTAAAACAAAAGTGAAGGCAAAAAATATTCCAGATTTATTACCCTTTATTTTGCAAAAGTTCCCACTGTGCACTGTAGTATAATGATATACAATAAAGTCATGCACAAGACCATTTATAAGACCTTTCAAGATATGACAGATTTTTCAAATAATTTCCTACAGCGAAATATTCTAAAACAAACGCTAAACAACACTGTTGGCAAGACATTTGTTTGTCTTGCCAACAGTGTTGTTATATTATCAAGAAAGCAAACGTGCGAAACGTTTTTTCCTCAAGATAATTTAATTTTCTTCTCTATATAAGTTTTCTTCTGGGGCTGTCTACGTACGTTCAAAATAAAGTAAATTTTGCTCACATGGACAAAAATGGCAACAGAGGTAAGTGTTTGCAATCTCATTGTTATCGTTTTGTTTCTGTTCCGCTCACTGACTGCAAAAGAAGAAAACAAAAAAGCGTTAGCAAACGATTCCTTCTGTTTATTTTCGCAACTCTGATGAGAAGTATGTAGATATACTGCATTTACACCTGTACGAAATCGAGTAGATTTTTTTTATTAAAATCTTTATCAAAATCTATGCCGTTTACACCAAGTTTTTCTTTGACATTTATTAAGATTTCCTATCGAAAACAAAAATCATTGACTTACATTTTTCCTAAACTACAACCAAACAACTGCAATGTGGCCAATTCAAACACCTACAGCGGTTAATAATTTAGTTCAATTTCGAAAAAACCCATAGTTGCATCACTAAGTTCTAATGGATTTTAAGTAGATTTCGATAAAACACACTTTGTTTTGTGTGGGAAATCTACTCGAAATCTATTATACTTTGCTCAAAATCTTGTAAGTATGTACTAGATTTTGCCCAGATGTAAACGCACTATGAGATGCAGTACTTTTTGTCAAGGTTGTAGAATTGAGGGGCCTCAATAAAAATGTTTTTCATGAGCCGCTCTAATGCACATACATGTGTGTATGTACATATATATCTATGTATTGATGCATGGATGTATGTATGTATGTATGTATGTATGTATGTATGTATGTATGTATGTAAATGCTTGTTGACATTTTATGTAAGAAAGTTTGCTGCAGTTATTTAATATAAATTAAACTCAGCAACATCTTGAAATTCACATGTGTGTAAAAAAAATTTACATAAATCGACATTAATTCGCAACAAAATTAAATGAAAAATAACAAGAGCAGAAAGAGCTAAACCTCAGTAAGAAAAACATGATATATTTTTTTTTTGGAAATATTTCAGTTACCAGCTGTTGTGGTATTTAACGCAGCATGAAATTCAGATTTTATAGCAGAGTATTAAAAGATTTAAAACTTTGTAGAGGTATAGAATTTTTTCAGGTGATCTCAATTCACCAGCTGACGATCAGCTGATAATTTCTCTGCTGTCAAATTGAAGCAAAACATTCGCAAATATACTGACAGCAGAAAATTTTACACTAAGTCCTAGTTTACACTATGCAAGTCTTATTGGTGAGCTGATTAGTTTGAGGGATAGAGAGACGAGGAGGACAGAAACGTTTATTTTCCCCTCGTCTCTCTCTCTCTCTCTCTCTCTCTCCTGACAAACTAATCAGCTTAGCAATAAGACTTGCATAGTGTAAACTAGGAGTAACAAATATACAACACGAATATGCAGAGTTGCAAATCGAGACCATCTGGTATCAATTCGCCTTGGATAAGTAAATTGGCCTCCCTAGATCATGTCACTTAACATCGCTGGACTGATTGTTTGTTGTGCTATGTAAATTTAGCTCATAGCCGATTAGTAGCTGTCTCCGATTATCTTAGCTATCGCCGCACATTGCTATATTTCGACAATTTAAACGGAAAAAATCTTTTTTACTGAGATCATATTTCGCATAAAATTGGCTGTTGACAATTTAGCTTAATCTATGAAATCAGTTAGTATTACAGTTTAGAATAATACCTGATTTACATTAAACATTTTTTCATGAAATTTCAAAAATTTTGTTGCACGAAACTTTTTATATTTGCTACTTGCAGCACTATAGAAGAGAATGTTATATAAAAAAGGACGTATAATGAATCTTTGATGAATTTTTGGCAACTTTTTTGGCAAATAATAATTTTTCATGCAACTAATTTCATGAAAAAAAAATGCTTAATGTAAATTAGGTATAAGCTGCAAGCTAAGGCCGATTAATAAGGTCTACTTTTTTTTGCTTAATTCAAGGCGAATACTGTTGGTTGTTGTAAAGAGATCTGCACCGAACGATTTTTTCGGCGGCGGCGGCTCTTGAGAAAATTGTCGGTGAAGGCAAACATTCTGCTTTAACAAGCTGAGAACAAATAATATGAAAACAAATTTAATTTTTATATTTAAAAATTTTTTGTAACTACATAAATATATTTCTATTTAAAGTTTAATTAGTAACGCAAGTAATTCCTTGAAAGTTTTCTCTTTTTTTCTTCTTGAAATACTCGTATGTAAACATATTTTCAATGAATGTCGTTTCCTTTTAAAACTTCAAACGAGTTGTGTTAATTTGCAGAAAATTGTCATCATGTCACTAGCAAAAATTTATTGAGGTTGTTAAAAAAAATGTTCTTGCGACACCACATATTAAATTGATACGTTTCGCACTTAAATATTTTTCCAAACAATTTGTATAGAATTTGTTTAACAAAAACTAACTTTAAAGTCTATGCATAAAGTAAGAGGTTTGAGACTGTTTAAAATTTGTGGTTAAAGTCTACTGATGATTTGGTTCAAGCGCCAATGAAATACGTATATAGACATGCTAAACTACCAGCAAATAAATTTCAATTATTTTATGTACACTTCTGACAATATGTCAAATAATAAATTTTCTTTAATAAAAACAAAATAAAAACTTAAGGTATAATGTGACTGTATGCGGGAAATATATGTAAATAGAATGTAAACTTTTCTTGTAAAATTTGCAAACAAGACAAAGAGACAAATTTTGCAAAACTTCACTAAAATAAAAAAAAATAAAATTTGTTAGTTGGTTTAATTTCGAATAATAAAAATGCAATTTGCAAACAAACACTTAATGGGCGTGAATTCAATAAAACAATTGAATTCAGCAGCAGGATTCAAGGAAATTAAATTCAAATATTTTTTCGTTCATTCCCTTCGTTTATGTTCCACTTGCAGCAAATTTATGGCGAGAGAACAAAAGTTAAAAGTGAAAAAGATTTCATTACACAACATTTCTATACAATGCCGTACTATAATTGTGCTAATATGTGAATGGTATTTTTCGCATTCCTTTGACATTGATTCTATCTGTTCTACACCATACTTTTTGATTTACAAGACTAAATAAAACAATAGTGCACAGACGGACGGAGGACGTGCTGAAAGGACGAATATGTAAAACATTTTCGCCACGTTTTATATATGTATATATGTGGATGTATGTTTGTATATATGTACAGATGTGCAATTGCTTTACGTGAGTACCTGCCGTTACGGCCTTATCTCACGTGTGCCAAAGCACCGGGTGTGGGTTAGACGCCAGACCAACGCCCCATGCACCCTTTTAGAATGAACCTATGGCCCACTCCATAAGGCACATAGGTTGCAATCTTTGAATATAGTTATCCCTGTACTATATTCAATTACCTTGCTGAGGTAATTTGAGCTATCTAAACTCTGCTGCTATGTCCGTGCCCATAGCAGCTTCTGTTGAATGGCAACAGCACCTAGAATAGTGTCTGGCTGACGGCGTCAGACCAACCACTAGCATTGATTTAACACTGGAAAGCCAAGACTATTCTCCCAGCGATTTTGGTAGCAACCACAACCACCACGATAATTCTCCGACTTCCACGCTAAGGTGTTGTGTATACACCTTAGCGAGGTCCCCAAGAAATTTCCTCAACCATTGCCGGCACAGCTAACCACTCATCCATAATGAACGCATGCCTGTGTCGCCAAATAACCAGTGCTTACTCCACACCTACCAAAATCATCCCTTTAACCCCGTGGGGTATACCCCGTTGGGGGTAGGACGAACTCGGCATTTTAGCAAAGGAAACTGACGACCGCTACATGCACTCAAAACTTCAGAGCAGCGAGGACCACTTACGCGAGAAAAATGCAAGCACGCCACCTAAGTTTCTGTGCCTACTACGACAAGACACTAAAAAGTGAAAGAGTCCTGGGGTCGTATCCAGGACAAAAGTCATTTTGGACCAGAAATTTCCGACAACCGCAATGCATTTATCTCTAAGCAGCCCAGCTGTCGGGCAACCGGCACCCGTGGTACCAGAAGTAGCCTCTGGTTAGACCTCGAAGTTCCACCACAAGGGTTTCACCTCTATCGTCTTTTGAACTCAGGGGCAGTTCTAGGTGACGCTGCACCTAACTGACAACAACGGGCGTACAATATTTGTTTTCCTTTTATAAATATGTGTACATCCGTTGCTCTGTTTATGTTCAGAGATTGGGTGGTAACACATAAGTTTTACGGGTAATGAGCCAAAGGTCCGTCAGCGGAAAAGGCTACATTACCCTAGCTGGGGCCAAGGGATTGCCACACCCTATATGTCTATAAATAGACTCCCCTGGGGCTGTATATATTTACATATGTTCAAATACAAGCTAAGACATATTTGGCAATAATTTCTTCTCCATTCAGACATTTTACAGGTTTTTACTGTTTGACTTTTAGCCAATTTTTTTTTTGGAAACAAATTTGCCAACAACTTGAATTCATGTTGAACAAAAAATCAATAAATAAAATTCCAAATTCCGGCTTTAGCGAATCTTTTATGCCTTTCACTAAAATGTAAAGGAATTTGTGGTAGCAGCAGGAGATCAAAAAGTGTAATTAAGTGCATGCTTGTCAAAAATAAAAGATAAAAAACAAGTGCTTATTTATAAAAAAAAAAAAAAATAAAAAAAACCGACTGCGACCAACTTTGAACCGTTAAATATCTTAAATGGTCATTCAAAATGAAAAATCTTAAGAGAAACCTAAAGATGATTTTGAAATATCTGTCGAATGATACCCATTTTGATATAGTTCGCCGACTTTTTGTTTTTTCGTATTTACAAAATGGCGTCTGTTGGCCGCCATATTGAATTTTGACAACTGATACTCGCGGGATTAAGTCAAATCGTTTGACGTAAGCATCATCAAAGTCGATCCACGCATTCGGTTTATATAGCGCAGCAAAGGAACACACATGCATACATACATATATACATACATATGTTCGAGTACATACATAGACTGATAAACACAATACCCTTCTTTGCGTTGCGCAGTCGGGTAACCAGCAAGAACCCACGCGCACGCAAAGCTTTTTATTTAAATTGTTTATTAAAAAAACAAACACAAATTCGCAAATGAAATATTTTTTAAGTCATAAATTTTGTAAAAAAAAATTTGTAAAAAAATACCTTTTGACAATCTGGGGCATAAATATACTCCGAGCAAAAAATAGTCTGGTTCTTTGTGCTGCCATCTGGTTAGATACACCTGGAGAACTAACTTAAATTTTTTAAACTGTCAATACACCAAGAAACCAAATCAAAAACTGAAATCAGTAGTGCGATTCAGTAACTTCTAACGATCCGACAATTGTAATTTTTCTCTATACATTTTGTCGCTTGCAATAACGATTGTGTGATTCTGTAACTTCTTTTTGACGATAGTACGCACCTGTACCTGGACTCAGTAACTTTTATTACGATAATCGTATCGTTATAATAAATATAACGAAAATTTATCGACTTTGCTATTCAGTAACATATTTTGAACGATATTCGGTGTCGGTTGGAGAAAAAAAAATTAAGTCACAAGATCTAATCTGTTGAGTTTTTCTTAATTATTCTTCATGCTTTTCGCTTATTTTCACATTTTCTATACAGAGATACCACATAATATTGAATTAAATGGTGAATAAGATAAAGCGGGAGACTATCGTAAAAAAGAAATTACAGAATAACATTATCGTTATCGCAGGCGAATAAATATGTCGATAAATATAACGATTTTCGGTTCGCAAAAAGTTACTGAATCCAGGTACTGATATATTATTGTCGCTTAAATAACGACACAGCTGACATTAACCTGCAGCGAATATCGTTAAAAATGTTACTGTTACTGTTATAATTATTTTAACTATGCGATTATCGTTAAAAAAAGTTAGTGAATCACAAAACAGTATATAAATACATACTACCCCCCGAAACAAAATGTTTCGAATTTTTCTGAAGTCAGACTTGTCGTACCGAATTCGTTAAGACATTTCGGTAGTTTCTCTGAACAATTTGTTTTGAACATTAAAACTTTGATTTTTGAGTACATAAGTAAAAGTCTGTGAACATTTTTTTAAAATAAATATGTATATGTTGAGAAAAAAACGATTGTAACAAATATTAAAAAACGTGAGTATGTGCAAATTATTTCGACAATAGCAGCAACATAACGGTGAAGCGGTACTCTGCTATAAAAGCAAAAAAAAAAAATCGTACCTACATGTCGTTACGAATTCGTACCGACTTATCGTAATGAATTACGATTTCGGTAATATTTTGGTGCCGAAATCGGAAGATTTTGTCGACCAATCGTTACGAATTCTTTACCAATTCGGAGCATTTTGTTTGATGGGACGTCATGTGTTTTAGTCGAACTGTTTGGACTTACCAAAAAAAAAAATGCTAAGTATATAAAGCAGAAATCTACATCAACTGACACCACACACAGTGGACCAAACACAAAAGAACGCTGATGATGAAGGTTTAGTGGCCTTCGAAAACGGCTGGCTGTTCCGTTCAACTATGTGTTGTTAGTCAGAATATTTACAACAGACTTTGGTGTTATTTGTTCATTAATAATTATCACATGTAATTTGGCTTAAAAAGCGATACGAACCTTAGCCCGTTCAAATCACAAATATAGAAACAAATGGAGTTCGAATAATAATTAAAATTAACTAAAAATTAATAGCCATGGGCCTGTGGCAAAAATTAAATAAAAAATATACTTAATAGTAACAAACCAAAAAAGTTTGTCTTAAGTAGAACAAAAAATAAGCAAATTAAGTAACATGTGTATAATTAGTAAAAAGAACAAAAACGACAATGGTAAGACTGTTGTAAATATAGTGACGGTAAAATTGAGCTTACAATACAAAAAAGCTTTCAGCAAATTGAAATACGATGAATCAAAACAATTCACATATTCCATTTGCAATAAAATGCTAAGTATATAAAGCAGAAATCTACATCAACTGACACCACACACAGTGGGCCAAACACAAAAGAACGCTGATGATGAAGGTTTAGTGGCCTTCGAAAACGGCTGGCTGTTCCGTTCAACTATGTGTTGTTAGTCAGAATATTTACAACAGACTTTGGTGTTATTTGTTCATTAATAATTATCACATGTAATTTGGCTTAAAAAGCGAAAAGAACTTTAGCCCGTTCAAATCACAAATATAAAAATTAATTATATTGTTAATTTGGAAAAAAGATTTTTTTTAAATAAAATTCGGATAATGTAATAAAATAAAAAAAAAAAAAATTTTTTTTTGCTCGAAAAAATGGGTTGAATTACGATTGCGAATATAAGGTGGGATTAATCGCCATTTCGATTACGATTACGATTATAATCGCTGTGCTAACCCTAAATAAAGTGGCATCACCAAGGCAGCTGTTTATTTTGTTCTTAAATATGTCAAAAATCATATTTGTTTAAATAGTTTTTCGTGATTTTCTTCAGAAAAAAAGGAGACTAGATACGTTGAAAAATTAAATAATTTTTTTATGCACGGACTTATTGGCCCGCCCTCGTACCTATTTATAAAAGATTTATTTATTGCTTTTGCTTTATAGCAAAAATAGATTTGTGTGGCGATATCTGTTGTTGTTTTGGCTCCGAGTAAAAGTGCAATGATTTGCTTTTCTGCAGTTAAACAATTATCTTGCAAAAAATCTTAATCAAACTACCCGTAAAAGAAGTTTGTTAGGAATAAGTGCTATGATAAATACAAACAATTCACGTATTATATTTCAAATGAAAAAATTTTTATATAAGGCTGGGCATTTTCAGTGACGGTTGTATTAAGAAAACTTGAACACTTGTCCGCGACTTCTGAGTAATGATAATGATATTTTATTCTTGATGGGGTGTCATAAAATTTGGTTGCATAAAAATACTCTCAAAGTAGCCTGAGTAAACTTTCCCAAACAGTAATGATAATCCAGGCGTGAAGTGGACAAAATTTTGCCTCAAACAAATGGGTGTATGTAAAATTAAATTTCAATTTCAATTTCAAATCATGTTTGAGAAAATACAACACTAATAAGAAATAATTCCGAACTAAAAATTAAAAATAACCCGTTGTTTTTGCTTTCAGATTAATAATTTTTGGGGGGATTTTTAATTTTAAGTTTGGGGAAATTTTAATTGAGACAATTTTTCCTCAACCAGGAAAAATCAACCCAAAGAAAAATGGCCCCAAACACAAAAATGAAAAATGGCGATAAAGTTAAAAATAACAAATTGCTCCAAACGTAAATAAAGTTAAGGAGGGATCTAAATAAAACAATAAAAAACAGACCTCAGAATCTTGTTAGAATGAAATATTGTGCGCTGTAACACCTTTTTCGGAAATGTTGATGTACAAAATTCTTGCGCTTAGATGAAAATTTTTTGCATAGCCGGCCTTTGGCCCGTCGGTCGGCTTCGCTTAAAAAATACTTTTTGCGTTGCCGGCTTTCTGTTGGTCGCAAGGATTTTCTTTTCTGGGGTATTTCAAACACCAACTTCGCTGGCATTTTTTTTTTGCTATTTTATTTGGGACCCTTTTGGATTTTGTTAAAAAAAAAAGTTAGGGCGATTTTTCGTTTTCTAGCTTGGGGCGATTTTTCATTTCCCAGTTGGGGGAAATGTTTCATCATGTTGTAATATCACCCAGGGTTGCCAGATATGCAGATTTCTAAAACGACCCGAACACGCACGAAATCAGATTTTTTGTCACGAACACGAAAAAATACGACACACGCCCATCTCTAATTTTCGGGATTTGGCAAATCCCGAATCCCGGGATTTGTATAATTCAATCCCGGGATTTCATTTTCGGGATTTCTTAGCAATTTTTGTATAAAATCTTTATAAATTCAAATTTTCGTTGATTTTATTAATATTTATTTTATTTTTATAATATTTAAAAGTCCCATACAATTTTATACGTACAGTTTTAACAATTTAATGACTATTCGTGACATATTTCTTATAAATTAACAACCAGAGCAAAATAAATAAACTACTTTCTTACGGTTATTTTCATCAAAGGTGCTACAATATATGTACATTTTAGAATTATTTTGAAAACAAAAGAAACATATTACTATTTGGAAGGGAAACAACATTTGAAAAATTCATAAGTTTGACAAATTTATTCCGTCTTATTCTATATTATGAGGGCAATTATAATTCAAATTCCACGAGAAATTTTTCCCGGGGTATAATTTCAAACAGTAGCAAATAATAGGGAAAACAAAAAATCTAATTGGAAAAGGGAGAAATTTCTTGCGGAAATTTATTCATAATTGCAGTGTATAACTATATGTATGTCGACTCCTCAACGCTAAAAAAATTAGCACTTATCTACTTGTCGGTAACAATCGAGTACTATTGACACCTCCTTACCAGTGATGCCAACTTTTTTGGTTCTAAAAGCACATCAGAATTTAAAAAAAGCACTAAAAAGCGTAATTTTGAAATCTACAAAGCGTAAAAAGCACTAACGTGAAAAACGAGTGAGATTACAAAATGTTTTCTAAGCTATTCTCTATTTCGGCAATATTATCAACATTTTTAATGAACTATATCAGACGAAAAAGGTATGCTTTACCCTAAACAAATAAATACACCAAGTTTTTATCAAAGTAATTTTAAGAAATACGCAAATTTCTTAAAAGCACTACTTAGTGCTTTTTCTTAGTTTGGCACTAACGCTCAAAATTTGGCGTTTTGAGTCTTCAAAAAGCACTAAATATAGTGCCAAAAGCACCAAGTTGGCATCGCTGCTCCTTACAATTGGAGTAGAATACAATACAAGGCAAGTGAAAACTTTTTGTTGTCGGGTGGACGTAAAAGCGAGAAATATTTACAGAATAATGCGGAGTATTTTGTCTAAAAAACTGCTCGAGTGTGTATGTATGTTTTTCACATTGCAGTTCAAAATTATTTTGTTTTTTATTTAGACCGTGTAGGTCGTTTTTGATAAAAACCTAAGATCAAAGCCATTTAAATCACATGGATTTGATAAATAGTTTTAGTCAAAAACGACCGACTGAATAAACATAACAACAAACACAAAACAACAAACACAACTCGCAAAGCGATTAGGTTGTCTGCGAAAAACACCCAGGGTCTATGGTGGGAATCGAACCCACGACCTCTGGACTGAGAGGCTAGTATCGCTACCACTCAGCCACATGGTACCCTATAATACAATAATAGAGTTCGACTCAATTATAATTGTATTAGAGTTGCACAATAGAAGGCCAGGACACTACCCTCTAGTCAGGCTAGAACCATATGTCTCTATGTCAATACTCTTTCTCCAGCGACAATTTCACTAGTTAAAATGTCGACAACTTTCCTTTTATGCGTTAGAGACAACAGTTCTAGTGTATTTCTGGTAATATTGTCAATGAACGCGTCAATAGTTTGTTTTTCTTTTTTATTATGCTCTGCAATAATATTAAATAAATATGTGCAGACGAGATTCACAAAAATCTACTAGTGAATCCTTGGTTCAAATATTTCCATATGGTCGTAAAAAAACTACCTCCTCAATAGTGCTAAAGTCTACTGGTAGATTTTCAATGACAAGCCTATGTTATATGTCAAATGGCGATTATATTGGCTGTGATACACCTAGTCAGTAGCACTATCGACAATGTCTAGAAAATCACTATAATTTTACTATTGACAAACGAGCGAGGAAATATCGATTTTATAGACTAGAGCTCCTAAAATTTACTACTGAATCTTTGGTGTCAATGTATCCATGTGGTCCCAAAAGAGCTATTTAGTCAGTAGTGCTACAGTCTAGTAGTGGATTTTCAATGACAAGCTAATGTTAAATGTCAATAGATGATTACATTGGCTCGGGTACATTTGGTCAGTAGTACTGCTGACAATGTCACAAGTAAATCACTACAATTTTACTATTCGCATTTTCTGCAGGGTAATAAACCATAATCCTCTTAGCGAACGTATGAATACATACATACATATGTATCTATTGCAGAGCAAAAATACTGTTCAAGTGCTCAGGCAAACTTTTAATGTAAATATGTGCCTATAAAAATGTGCCCCCTTATGCAAAAAAATATTTTACATTAGCTTTAAAGTTCATAGTAGTTGATAAGCACTTTAAGCCTAACATAGCTTTGTTAAAAAATCATATGCAAAAGACAACTTTAAAGATTTTGTGATTTAATAATAAATACTGGTAACACCACCGTGTTCAACAACCAATTCACAGCTTATGATGTACAATATTGAATACAATTTCATTCGGGTATTCAAATATTTTTTTATTTAATTAAATAAATTTTTATTATTTTGAAGTAAAGCAACCTAATTTAAAAAATATGAGCTTCTGACATAGCAGGAAAACAGATAAACACAACCATGAAGTAAAAGTAAAAAAATGTGACAAATTATCACAATTTGTTTTATTCGAATGAAACGAGTATTTGAATATCCAGCTTTTTTCGATTTGTTTTGATTGTATGTACATCACTAAAACATTTTTGTATAATTGTATTTATTTTAATATTTTTTTATGGATCTTGCTATGTATTTCGAAGCAGTTGGATAATTTGGTGATGCTTCCCATTACATGACAGAAATAATAAATTTAAGATAATAGCAGGCACTTCTAGCTTCATTTTCAGATGTAAAATGAATCAGTATGTGCTATATTAGTAAAATTATTTGAGGTACAAAATACACATTTTGGAAATATCAACTTAAAGCATTCTTAACAAACGTGGGTGCCTACTTTAGAATTGTTATACAATATTTTTTTTTAGAATACAACTTTACTTAACATTGCTTTGCAAAGCCTTATTAAGTTTTTTTGCATAAGACCCGTGATCTTTAGACGTAATTAATCGAATTTGATTAGAATAGTGTATACATTTCTTTTAATTTTTCGACATGTTCAGCCTTATTAGTCGTAACGAAATCGATAAAAAAATTAGATAATGCTTGGTATACATACGTATGTAACAACCGTTATACTTGTTGTTGATCAATCGCAATTAAAAAAACGTTAGTAGATATATTTTTAACAAAAAAATATTGTTTTTGCAACTTATTTGTATGAAAGTGAATCTAAAAATTTTCGTAAGTCAACTTAAGCGGTAGTGCTAAAATTCCACCGATATGTATATTTGTTTTGGTTTAGATAATAGAAAAACATTTATATTGAAAACAAAAACAAGTTTTCATATTTAGTTATTGTTTTCACTATAAATTCTCTAACATCAAATGTGATTAATCAACCTAGAAATAGATGAGAAAAATTCTTTTGATTTTTATTTCATACTCGTATAGAAAATTGTTCACTTTAAAGACAATTGTGCAATGATAAATTATGAACATAAAACCTTTAAAAATGCATTAAATTGTTATTAAAGTAATATTTATTTAAAAAAATGATTTATTTTACGAAAAATATTTAGATCCCGAAATCTCGAAAATCCCGGGTTCCCGAAAATCCCGAGATC
This sequence comes from Tachina grossa, assembly GCA_949987645.1. Classification (NCBI taxonomy): domain Eukaryota; kingdom Metazoa; phylum Arthropoda; class Insecta; order Diptera; family Tachinidae; genus Tachina; species Tachina grossa. Next base: position 38,779,262 of record OX465275.1, read on the forward strand.
CCGAAAATCCCCGGATTTTCGGTATCGGGATTACAAAATCCCGAATTACGGGATTTCCAAAAATCGATCCCGATTGGCATCCCTAATCCACACATATGTATTGGGCTATACATATATTTTCATAAAAGAAAAAGCTATTATATGTATTTACAAATCGATTATCGTTAAAAAAAAACTCTGCAGTAAAAATAATAACACATATAAAATACGTTTTAAGTACAAAAAAAGAAAAGATTTTTTTTTTTTGTTAAAAAAAAGATTAAAAATACAGGCAAATCCCGGTATAACGAACGATATAATGTCAGGCCCATTCGTTATACCGAAAAATTCGTTATATCGCAAAGTTTTTTCAAGAGTTATTTTAATTATTATTATTGTAGACAAGATACAATACAATAAAAATAATAAGGGTAATTTGTTTTCAAATAATCTACCAAATGCAAAGTAACGGTATCACATTTTTTTGCATTTTCATTGCGGCTGTCGATTTTGTTTAATATTTTTTGCCGTTCGTTATATAAACCACATATGTACCTATTTATCAAAACATTGGCTATATAAGGTAGAACTAAATGTTAGAGATATGTTCCTAGCAAGTTTTTGTGTTATATTTTGCGATCTTTTCTTTATCATTCGTTATATCCAGTATAAAATTAGGATAATATTCGTAATATAAGGTAGTTAATGCAAAAAATTAGGACGTTGGTTATATCGAATTTTCGTTAAAGCGAGATTCGTTATACCGAGATTTGCCTGTATATTAAAATCCGTCATCATCATCAACAGTCTTTCTCCCTCGTCCTTTCATTGATGTGTTTTGTTACGGCTGTTACAACGCTGATGTTGGCGATGTTTTGTTGTAATAAAAGACATCTTTTGTCGGCTGTTATTTGCTGTTAAAAAAAAAATATCCTGAAAGTCATACAGTGGTTTAAAAAGTATTGAAAATGCACACAGGTGGAACAAAATTTCCATTAAAGTGAAATTAAAATCATTTTTAAAAATTGCCTTCTTAGTAATTGTTACAAGATTTCATTAAATCATTGCGCCCTAACAACATCGCATGTTTTAAGCTTCCATTTTAAATTTTCTATAACACGCAAGTCATAGAGAAAATGTCGTTTTTGCCGCACCTAAAAAAGTATGCGGAAAATATTTTCTATAGTAATATATTTTTAAAGTATGAGCGATAAATCATTCACTTAAACAACGTCATAACTCGAAAAACCAGTTTGCCAGAAAACGAGTTTAAAGTTTTCAATTTACACACAACTTAAATGAAAATGAAAACCTTATATTTCTCTCAAGAGAAACTAGACATTTCTATGAAATTTTTACACAATATGAAAAACGATATGAGAATAAATTCTAAATCACTAAAGCAAAAATTCCGTTTTTTTGAGTCTTTTGACTCAATGAGCGATATGTACATGTCAAAAATACTAGGTTTGTAGAAAATGCGTTTAAAATTTTCAATTTACATAAAATCAACGAAGACATGAAAAATATTTGTTTCGCATTTTTTGAGTTATGATACTATTGAAGTAAATGAGCCGATATCTATTTTCATAATCAGGTGTGCCACAGTAACCAAATTTAAAGAAAATTAAAACTAAAACATAATTATCCTTCTTTTGAAACGAAAAACTTAAAAAAAGTGTTGCGTGCCTTATTCCATTTTGAAATAGAAAAACTGCAAGTAATATTTTTCACATCAACATAAATTTGCACGAACTTTAAAAGCAGGCATTCCAAGATAAGAATAGCAACATTATTTATGTATACATTCAACAGGCCAATTAAAACTAAAGCCACAACCCCTGTCGACAGTGACTTTGTAATAAAGACTAAAATTCGAAATTTAGTAACAGCCACTCGCGATACTCTCATATATTTTTGTTAGATTTTCATGAAGTAGCGCTGCCATATGTTTAATGTACAGTGAAAAAATAATTGTAAAATACAGTTGAACCTCGATTATAAGTCTCGCACGGGAACACGTTTATTAAAGGTTATACCCAAATAATAAAAAAAAAATTGAATTTTTATGAAGTTTTTATTATTTTTTTAAATCTATTCATTAACACATGCAAAAAAAAACATTTTCCAACCCTGCTCAGATATGACAAACAAGTTTTCATTAGTTGCACTTTCTTGATCATAAAATTGTATTTATGTGTCTTAATCAAAGAAAAACATTAAATACACAAAATATGCTTTCTTTTTACATAACTATACATATTTTTTAAATAAAGAAAAAACATTTTTTTTTTAAATTTTCAAAAACCTAATTTGCAAGCAGTCACAGAACAGCTGCTTAGTCCCAAATCACACTATGCAAGTCTTATTGCTAAGCTGATTAGTTTTAGGGAGAGAGAGACGAGGGGAACAGAAACGTTTCTTTTCCCCCCGTCTCTCTCTCCTAACAAACTAATCAGCTTAGCAATAAGACTTGCATAGTGTAAATTGGGACTTAGGTAATTCTTTTAAGTTAAACTTTTACCAAGCATTTTCTTGTGTCTCTATTTTTTACTCCCTTTTGACGCTCTCTCCTTGAAAATTTTTTGTGTTAATGAACACTTTCCATCAGGGTTGTCAGATTCTTTCCGATCAAATTGATTTTAAAAATCGCCAAAATTCGCCCAAATAAATTTTATGTATATATTTGATAATAAATTTATTTTTATATAACATTTTTTCTAAATATACATTTTTATAAAATAATTGTATAAAAATTTAGCAGAAAATCGCCAAAAGTAGAAATAAAAGCGCCAAAAATTATTTCTTGTAAATTTTTCTCATCCAAATTCCAAATGCATTAATTATCATAAGTAATATAAGAAAAGTTTTAGTAGGATTAATTTTTGAAACAAACAACAAAACTAATTTTCATAAATTACAAAAATTTTTACGCACAATTTTGTTAAGAAATAGCATTAAAAATGGCCACCAAATTTATTTATCGCCAGAAAAATTGCCATGTCGTCAAATCAAAAATTTAGACGCCAAAAAACGTTTGAAAAACCGGCACCTTTGGTGAGAAATCTCCATATCTGACAACCCTGCTTTCCAACAGCAGTTGTTACCCTGCGTTTACACGTGCAAGTACTTGCATATAAGTACTGTATACGTATTATAAACGAAAATTTCGCAAAAATGTTCGGCTAACTTGCAAGTTGCAGAGTTGTCCATAATATTCGTGTAAGAAAAGTTAAATTTTAAGGGAGCCAGATAGTATTGAACTTTATTTATATTTAAATTTAACACTTATTAACGCATTAATAATCCTAAATTATTATTTTACTTATTTAGTAAAATATTTTTTTATTAAAAATATGTACATTAAAATTTATTATTGAGGAGTTTAGCTGGATCCTCTTCGCATTTCACAGTTGCTAATACAGATCATCAGAGAACCTTTACCCAAAATAAAAATTTGTATTGTTTCAATTTATGTCTCAAAAATTAAATTTTATGGAAAAAATATCAAAGCACTTTTTAAATGTATTTATGTACATTATTCTGCAATCCATTTAGTTTGCACTAAACTATTAATAGGACAACATTGTTAATTAACTTTTCATTTACTTGCTGCAAGTGACAACAAATCACTTTCTTACAAAATTCCTAGGTAGTTGAGTTGGCAGTAGACTGCAAGTGCCGAAAGTGTAGTATCGGAACAAATTTTTAGTAAATGAGCACACCGTGTGTAATAAAAAAAGGGAAATCACCTGGGGCAAATTACAGCATTCGATATCGAACCAATTTTCATGAAATTTGAATTGCGTTTGTATAGAAATTTCTTTCGATATCGAATGCCGTAATTTGTCCCCTGATTTAAATTACGTTATGGTTGAGAAAATAAATAATTTATGTTGCATGTTTAATAGGTGTATAAAAACAAAGCATGAATATTATAGTTAAAAAATGCCTGCAGGTTATTAGAGGACCGAATAATCGAGATTCAACTGTAAATTAATAAATCTTAAAAAAAATGTGAGAAAATATTTGTTTTTGTATAATTTTATTTAGTCCTGGGGTCTACACTGTAATTCGAAACGAATGAAAATGCTTGGGAATTTGTATGTAATTAGCATAAAAATTCTAAAGGATTTTCTTTCGTTTCGAATTACAGATTAGACACCCTGATTAACACACGTCAGGTCTGACTCGTCAAGTCTTAAGGCCCAACTATAATATGAATAAGCTGGCTTAAGCTAATGTCAGAATTGAACGATAAGTCTGTCAAATGCTTAAACAATTCAAATGTGACTTTTAGGTGGCCACAATGAACTTACATGCACTTAAGTATTCTTTAGCCACAGCTGCACATCTAGGTATTGTCAATAATTTTGTATTAATTTTGTTTCTTCTCATAACTCATAAATGAATGCAATTCAATCAAACTAACTTGAAAGAATGTCCTAATCTATTAAAAATTCACATATAAATATATCCATCACCTTATTACTTGTTTTATTTGTTTTGCCTACTAAAAAGTACAACAGTGAATATACATAAGTAAATACATGTGCATGTGTGTATATGTGTATTGTAAAACAAACAATGAAAATAAAAGTTTTGCTTTATTTTCCGAGTTTAAAATAAGAAACAATAAAAAAATATTTAAAACCAATGAATATTTTCTGCTGCTGCTTGTTTGAGTTTAAAAAATGCACAAACAGTTGTTTCCTTACTTGCTTAAGCAAATGACATTTGACGAAACTTGACGAAAAGTTTGTTAAGTAGATTATAGTTTGCCACATACGTTTTATATGTAACCGCACAGTTGCTTAAGCTAGCTTATTCATATTATAGTTGGGCCTTTAAGTTTTTAGGAGAGAGAGCGGAAAAGAGAATGGATATGTGCACAGACTTGACCGTACCAGTCAAGATGTTTTTTTTTGCAAATTGAAGAAACTTGATGAAATAAACTTGACGGTGTGTATGAACGCAAATGCAGGTTCAAAAGATAATTGAACAAAAACTGATCAGGTAATCTTGATGTGTGTGAACCAGGACTTAGAATTGATTTGCACAGGAAGCACTGATTTCACCCTGATTTTCAGTTATCGAGTTTTCACTGGATCTCCTCGTTTTGTGGTAATGCGTATCTATTCTGGACTATTAAAAAAATTATTTTTGGAAATATGCATTTGTAACAAAAGCAATGGATTTTCAGCGCTTTGAGGTTGAAATGAGTGGAGAGTTCCAGGGATGGGCAACCGTATATGTGAAAAAAAACGACAATTTTAAGGTACAAAGTAATCTTAATGAGGCAGTTAGGGTGCCCAGATATGTTCAGATTATATTGGTATGTCCACAAAAGATGTCCAGCTTACAATTCTGAAAAAATTGGAAAAAATTCAATTTTGCAAAAAGAACTGCATGAGGAAATAATTTTTTTTTGGCATAAAAAGTTAATAAGATTTGGTCGGTTGACTCTTAGCTACAATTATTGCTATATATCAGCAAGTCTGAACTAGCTAATGGCCAAAAACTGAATGCACCATTTTTTAAGGTGGCTATGATTTTCGAAATCCTTGCGAGGCCCATAAAAAAAAATTGCTCACCAAAATAGCTAAACTAAGTATAGAGTTTAGTTACTATTTGGTAGTCTACTCAATGAATTTTTCCAAAATTCGTCATTGGTTTTATTTATGATTTTTCTTTAATTTTTTTTTGGAAAAAGGTAACGCTTCAGTCTGTAGGACATTTGAAACACGGTGCAACAGGAGCAAAACAAAAAACCGAAAACAATAATTTTTTTGTTTACATTTCACCTCAAATGTGCACAATTGCAGCCTTGAACTATATATACATGCATACATACATACACATGGATTGTGAAAATGCATGTGTGTGCATAGAAAACAATTGTGAGTGTTTACAATGTAAGCCTTACATGCATATGCAAGAAATTGCTTCAACATACATACATACTCGTACATATCAGGGTTGGCAAAATTAGTACAATTGTAAATTTTTTGGTACTATTCAAACTCGAAAAGTGCAATAGTACACCATTGATTAATTAAGTACACTTATGGAATCTCCCCAGTTTTAGCGATTTCACTCCACATTTATTTTCAAAAGATTGCTTATATCAATTTTCACTTTTGAACAATGAAACTCGTATTGTTGTCTTCTTGAAAACAGTATTGTGAAAGTAAAACTCAACCAGAAAATCAAACAATGTGATAACTGCCTATTTCCAAATTATTTTTCTTCTAAATTCGGATGCCAGAGCACGTGCTATTAATTTGTATGTTCTAAATTTCAACTTAAACAGGTGTATCATATGTTTTAACAGAAAAAAAAACGATTGTCATAATTATTATCCTACTCCCGAAATCAAATTGAAACTAGTACATATCTTTTTTATCTTAAAAAATACCAAAGTAATTTTTATTTTGTTAAATATATTCAAGGCTATCATGAATAAAATTCCGCGTGAAATTTCTCCCTTTTCCAATTAAAATTTTTTGTTTTCCCTATTACTTGCTATTATTTGAAATTGTTCCCAGGGAAACATTTCACGCGGGATTTTATTCATGATAGCCCTGTATACCTTTTAATAAAAAAAATAACAATAATTACAATTAAAATATCTTTTAGAATAGTTTTTGAAAGTTGTTGGTATACAACTCAATCCCAGCCCTGATGTATATATATATATATATATATATATGTATATAGTATGTATAAAAATCTCACCCACGTTCATTATTTGAAAATTTTGTATGTGTGCGTATATGTGCAAGTGTGTTCACCTACAGATGATTTTCTCTCATGTAATTTTCATAGCAATGAAATTTTGTTAGTTTGTAGAAAAGTTAAAAAATAACTGAAAATACGAAACTTTTCAAAACCGAATTTACATACTTATCAGGTCATTACAGAACGATATACATATAGGGAATTATATATTAAAATTATTGCTGACCTTAAACGAAGCTTCAAATATGTAGATAAATTTAAAAAATTTAAATTTTTTAAATTATAATTTAATTTGATGAAATTGTAATTGGAAAAGTGTAAAGATACGGTCACATTGCGAAAACATTTGTATGAAATATATTTTCCCATATTTTGAACTTGTTTTGTGGTCACAATGAGCAAATTTATTTGACCACCAAAGGTTAAATAAAAGTCTTGTAAAAAATCAGTAAATCAGAATCACTTAAAATAAAATATTAAATTTTAATGGGCGTGAATCCGCCCATTATTTTAAATGGAGGATTATGTCTATTTTAGAGCTCAAAGTGTATGGCAAGTTTCGTAAAAATCGTGTAAGTAGAACCGCGTTAAATATTATAATAAATTTTAATGGGCGCAACCCCGCTCATTTTTTCAACTTTTAAATTGTATAATTACAAGAACCAAAGGTGTTTGATAGGTTTCGCAGCAATCAAATAAGTATAATATTTTAAAATTAAATTAAAAAAAAATTATGGGAGTGTTCCCGCCCACTTGTTTTGCAATGGGAAGCTATACCCTCTCAGACAAAAAAAGAATTTTTACAATCGGTCTAAAATGTACCGAGTTATGAAGTAACACCAAAAAAAATTTGACACGAATTGTTAACCTCATCCTTTTTCTGAAGTCGGTTAAAAAAGAAGAGAAAACGTCATTAGTTTATATGTGTTTGTATTTTTTATAACCTATCTAAAAACATTGCTTCAACTCAATAAAAATCTCAGATTTTTTTTTCAACAAAATGTTCAATAATAATTGTAAAATTTATGCACAATAAAAATAATCAGAAAATTGGAAATTTTTCCACTTACCCGATGATGACGATTGCGAATGACGCATTGTAGTCGCCATGGCAATCGAATTGATTTCAGATTCTGGAGACCACATAATTTCGTTCGTTCGTTCGTTGTGTGTTTATAAAATTTCGTTGGAAAATAATCAATTTGATTTTATTTACACACTTTTAGCGGCAAGTGTGTTTCTTTTTTTTTATTATTATTTTAGATAGAATATTTATGTTAAAGAACTTATTTTGATAGCATTTTTATTTATTTAGGAATTTTTCATTAGCACTTAAAAAAATAGCGAGTGTTTCTATATTTATTGGCAATATTTATAACTTTTGCCATAAATTTTAATTAATATATTAGTTCGCAAAAAAATGTGTCTACTTAAAACAAATTACTGTGTGTGTTTATTAAGAATTATTTAAAGAAAAATGAAATCAAGGATGATGAAGAGTAGTCCTGATTAGTGGTGAAGAATTAGGGTTCAATTGCACGATTTACTGAAAGTATTTAAATTCTGTTTTCGATTACGACAACTTTACATTCAATTAGCTTTGTTTTTTTAAGTTCAAACAACGAAACAAGTTGCGCCATTTTATTCACTGCATATTTATTCCTGCTTCGATTTCGTTAAACAGGCAATAGTTGATTTGCATAATCATGCATTTGCATGATTGGACAAAATTAAAAAAAATCACTTTTAATTAAATTTTTAATAATTTTGGTAATAGCTGAAAAATATAAAATTTCTTTATTGTTTCAAGCAATTTCATGATCGAAACGAATTTGGTGAAAAGAAACTCTATAGTTTGCGCTACGATGTCTGTCCGTCTGTCTGTCACAGACTGTTTTCTCGAAAACAGTAAGAGCTAGGGAGCTGAAATTTTCACAGAATATGTAAAACTTTGGCCGCTAAAACAACATAGACAGTTAAAAATTAAAGGGTGTTCCATAACCAGCAAAGAAACATGTTGAAATCTTAATGTAATATACAAACAATTATACATACATAGACACTTGAAATTTTCAAACTTGCTGAGTTTTTACACAGACTACACCAATTAACACTGAAATTTAAAAAAATATAAATTAAAGGTTATTCTCTCAGTTAATGTTATTTTGAATATCTATTTTTGACAACTCGCGAACACGATAAAAATAAAAAACTTCAAAATTAAACAAAAAATGCTAAAATGAAAAATCGCCAAAATTAAAAAAAGCGCTTAAATGAAAAATATCATCAAAAATAAGATAAATCGCTAAAATGCAAAAAAAAATCGAAGTAAAAATGTCGCAAAAAAAATGAAAATATAAAAAAATAAAAAAAAATGAAAATATAAAAAAAATAAAAAAAATAAAAAAAAATAAAATAAAAAAAGATAAAAAGAGATTAAAAAAGATTAAAAAAAATAAAAAAAAATAAAAAAAAAATAAAAAAAAAATAAAAAAAAAATAAAAAAAATAAAAAAATAAAAAAATAAAAAAAAAATAAAAAAATAAAAAAAAAATAAAAAAAATCTAAAACACCGGAAAAAATCGCCAAAAACGAAAAAGCGCCAAAACTAAAAAAATCGCTGAAACTAAAATTATGTTAAAAAATCAAGCAAAAATCGCCAAAACCCGAAAAAATGGCCGAAGCCGAAAAAAGCGCCAAAACTAAAAAAACGCTGAAACTAAAATTATGTTAAAAAAGCAAGCAAAAAAAAAAACGGAAACAAAACTCCAAAACAAAAAAATCGACAAAACGAAAATAAAACGCCAAAACTAAAAAAGCGTCATTAGTGAAAATTCATTGGCGAAGTAAAATAACCGATAAAATGGCTGCTAAATACAGCTTCCAAAAATTTAATATGCCTCATTTGACACCAGAAGGCGCTGCAACACTGCATTATTAAAAAAAAGCGTGCAAAAAGCGGAGTTGTAAAAGAATTAATCTTTCTTCTATCTCTTCCTTCACCACCTGTCTTCTATCACTATCCTTTTCCTAAAGAAGGTAAGACCTAGTAATAATAGTAGTAGGCATTATTTGCCTTCTCTTAAAAAAAACCGGAGAAAGTCGTCGAAACAAAAAATTTAAAAAAAAAGAAAAAAATCGCTAAACCAAAAATATGTTTTATAAAATAAATAAACAAAAATCGTCAAAACCCTTCGTACACAAAAAAAAAATAATTTCCTGCGGTAAACACGTTTAATTAAAAAAAAATTATAAATCAATTAAAAATGTAATTGATTCAATTAAACTTTTTTTAAATTTAATTTCACTAAAGCTCAACAAATTTTTTATTAAATTTTTGGGGTTTTTCAATTAAACGTGATTTTCGCAGGCAATTTTTTCTGTGTACGCAGGGCTCCCTATGGCACTTGTCTCTTTTTGGAGATTTTTTCGCGTTTTTTTACAATACATATTTTTTGTTTAGCGATTTTTTTTTTGTTTTGGAACTTTTTCGCACTTTACTAAATTTATATATCCTGTATATTCAATATTTCGTTAGCTGAAATGCAAAAGTACGTAACTACACTTTTTTAAATTTTATAAGAGAGAAAAAAATTAAACCAAAAATTATTTAAGTAACTGAAGTACAGTTTTCTTTTTTTTAATTTGGCTAATTTTTACGATAAAGGTCTGAAAATTTGTAGCGACATGTGTTTCAATGTAACACATAATAATTTTGTTGTGTGATGAAAATCTATGGATTTCACGTCGCGCGATTTCACAAAACTAATAATAGTCAAATAAGTGTTCTGCTAATCGCACGATACAGTGAAATGGAATTTAAGTTCGAATAAAAAATTCTGAGCGCCGAAAACAATAAAATATCATCAATAAATTTACTTGCATCTTTTTTTAAAATAGGAGCGTTTTAAAGTCGATCGATTTAATTAAAAATAAAATGCGATTTTAAATCTTTTTGTTGGTTACACATTTCAGCTGATAATTTAGAAGCGTCCCTCCATACAAAATTAAAAGGCGACAAATAGTTGTTAATTAATGCCAAATTTCTTCTTGTTGATGCGCCCTGCTTTGAGGCAAAAATGAGAGTCTCATCACTGAACAGAATATGACAATAAAATATATGAGCTGAACCACAAAAATTGTAAAATTTGCAAACGTTCTATTTTTAAATAAAAAAAAATAGAGGGAAAATACAGGCCCTATGAATAATTGAAGGTTAGCGGTGAATAAGCGAAAAAATAATAATTTTTCAGGAGAACCAGAATAGGTATTTAAAAAGCAAGTTTGTTTTTTTCATTTAATTTTTTTCAGCTTATCGAAAATAATGATAATTCGCATTAACGTTTCGCTTTGTATCTCTGTTACATTTATCAATTATTTTCGACAATTTCGTTTCATAATTTTGTCAGTTACTTATAAAGTTCTTTCACTGAGTGACTGCTTTTAATTGTATTTTGACGGCGATAAGATGGCTTAGTAATTGGTTTTGTAAAAATTGTCTTTTACAACGTTATTCGCGGCTCTGCTTCAATTATAAGTCGATTGGAAGATTTGTTTGGTGGAATCAAAGCAACGCTTGTGAACCAGGGACGTCATTCTTTGCAACATTTATAGCGGTAATTAAGTACATATTGAATGTTTAGATTCACGGCCTATTTAAGGAGCTCAGGTGGCTATAAATCATACTTCTTTAAATTACTTGCAAAAGCCTTAAAAAGTACACCGAGAAGAAAGTATCTACAATAACATTTAATTAAAAAATTTTTGCCAATCTGTTATACTAACACTTCACACCTGCCGATATCTACTCGTACATATCTCTGCTGCCACAAGATTTTCAATTACCAACGACATTAAAACACATGCCAAATTCAAAATAAACATGACATTACAAACATTTCCACTTCCTTTCAAGATAATAATAACGATGAGAATGCATGGCAATAAAAACCGACGACACCCATTTCACAGTATTAACAACTGAAATTGTAATGAATATCGATTTTAGTTGGTTTGCTGAGGTACAGAAGACACCGACCGGACAGACAAATAACAAATTTGTCGCTTGCATGCTTCGTGAAATCAAAGTGAGAATTGTACGCCATAACCCAGCAAACATAAAGATTTTAAATATTTCGCCTTAGAGATTGACGTTTTTTTTAGAATGTTTTTAATGTCTTTTACTTGGAGCAACGGCGGATCCAACGACCCCTGTAAACCTTATGATCTAACCGATCACTAGTATTCTTGCTATACAACACAACAAGGGCCAAATTACGGCATTCAATATCGAGTGAAATTTCCATACAAATACAATTAAAATTTTATGAAAATATATCTATAGCAAAATTTCCATGCAAACACATTTAAAATTTGTTTGATATCGAATGCCGTAAATTCACCTCACTTAGTGTAGACACTGTCTCGCTTTAATTTTCACTATGTGACACTCTCCTTTGACTTGTGTAGTTGTACTTTCAACTACGCTCTCAATTTGTATTTAAATTTGCAACACGTAATAATTTCGTTTGAATCGATACCATATCAAGTAAAGGTACGGATACTTCAGTGGTATCGTGTACATGTATGTATGTGTGAAATGCTTGGAATTTGAAGCGTTTCAATATTGTCATTTTCGTGACAACTGAATAAAAACTTTTGCAATTGGGAGTTTACAAATATGCCTTCTGGTTGTCAATTTTATTTGGCCACTACTGGCAACGTTCCAAGTATATCTCGGTGTGATTAACATACATACATACATGCAAATGTACATGAAACAGCACACATGATCGCTTAAGGAAAAGAAATAATACATAATCAGGTATGTGAATGAAATCGATTTTAAAAAACGAAATAAGTTTGTAAAATCGCCACAAAAAATTTGTAATGTCTTATATCTGTTCCTAAAAGCGGTAACAGCATAAGTCGACTTAAGACAAAATGGAGTTATATACAATGCGACAAGATTCTTATTTACGTGCAACGTAAATGCCTCTAACGAAGTTATTTATATAGATATAAACAAAACAATATTGACCTAAGTCTTGTTGTAGGAAGTTCAATAAAATTTATTAAAAAAAATTAAATAGAATTGAATTAAATGAATTAACTAAATTAATTACAAAAATCACATTTTCCTAAGATCTTGGGTGCATTCGTTAATAATACAGTAATCCTTACGACAATATTATTTGAATTTGCCCATTTCGATATTTTCGAAAAGGCGTTTATACGGTTAAAAGTGTTTTTTCTCGAAACTATGTTCTTCGTCTTATACTGTTATCGCTTGTGATCACATATATTAAGCACAACTTATTTTTCCACACAAACTATATGCAGTCTGCATTACTTTACAGCAGCTATGTAATAACTGCAAAGTAGAAAAAAAAATAATTTATTCGCTACGAGGGGCAGTATTAGAACGTGTGCTTATCGTGTAGATAGTTAGATGTTCAAACCCTATCGAAGGCATGTGTCTTTTTGTTTTAAATTTGTATGTATTCGTGAAAACAAGTTTTTAGCGCCTAATAAAGATAGACGACCAGTGAGTGAAACGCTTAACTTTAATCAAGCAAACATGAATTCAATACTACGAGTATCAGCTATATTCAATGACTTCTAAGTAATGCCATTTCGAATTTATTACTTTTAATCCAAGGATGTAAAAATACCCACACATATCTAACCTGATAAACCGCATTTAAAGGATTAAGTAACCAGTATTCTCTCTATTTATGATTCGATTAGGCTGCAGTTCGTTTTACTCTATAAGATAAATTAAATGTGATAATTTTTTTTTCTTCAGTAGAACAAAAATAAGCAAAGTAACAGACATGTGCATGATTTGTAAAGAGCAAACAACACCACGGCAAGACTGTTGTAAATTGGTAATGTTAAAATTCGAGCTTTCATTACATAAAAAAGCTTTCAACAAATTGGAGTACGATGAATCAAAACAATTCACATATTCCATTTACATTGAAAAATATGAAGTTTACACCAATTGAACAGTAAGTCTTTTGTAGTTCACTGTATATTTTAAGGGGTTGTCGGGTGTCTTTTATGTTTATATACATACATACTTATATATCGTCACCTAAAATCCAAAATGTAGTAAGTACACTTTTTACAGGAGAAGCATAAAACCTTATAAATTTAAGACTATTTATTTGTTAGCTGCCAAATCGAATAATGAACAAAATCGGTAGTTTTGAACATATCTGAGTAAAATTTTAAAGACAGATATATTTTGGGTAGTCAGATTATAATCAATCAAAAAGTCGTACTTTGAATTTTTTGGTTGTTACGGCCTTTTGGATTTTACGTGACGATATGTATGTATGAAAGTTTCTTTAAAACCTTAAACAAATATTTACAATAATTGAAATTTATTTGTTGGGGCCTAATTCCCGCATTCCATTGCGAGCGAGTTATTATTCGCATGTGCGAGTTTTTTAACTTTTGGGATTTTCGCATACGGTTTCGAGTAACACATATCGAAATTTCTAATGACAGCATTCGGTAACGTGCATACATTCGAATGCAACCGTTCGTGTTTTTACTCGCAAGCAAAATGGCATTCGAAATCATGTTTAACATAGAAAAAGCGATGAAAAAGAAAATGTATGTTCAATATTAGACTTATTTATTTATAAATGAATGAATGCACAAATGTACTTATTAAAAAATACTTATTAAATAATTTCTTGTTGACTTTAAATATAACAAAACACACCGACTTGGCAAATAATATTTTGCCTAAGAGTTGTCGGGGAAAATAAAAAAAATCAACCAACTCTGGGAGCATCTAAATAAAAAATTAACTGCTTCTAGTCAACCAATAAGAGAATTGAAAATGTGGCTAGTGCTCTATTCTCTAGCTTTACACTAATTTATTATTATTAAGTTATTAATTAAATTAAAATGAAAATAACATTTATATATATTCGTTTCTTTTTTCTGCATATATGTACGTTTGTATGTACGTACATACATATGTTTTTGCACACATACATATATACAAACATATATATGCTTTTGCTTACAATTTATTCAGTGTTGTGAAATGAATTTATATATAAATATATTTAATTTTTCCAACACTAAAACAAAAACTAGATTCGCTTGGTAGCGAGTGACATCATCGGAAAATTTCTTGCCATCGAAATTAATATCTATTCGAATGCAATTCCGATCACGAGTGCAGGAATTAGGCCCCTGGTGGTCAAGCATGTATATGTATGTATTTCATTGGCGCTTCAACCAAATCATCAGTAGACTGCAACAAAAATTTTGATGATTTTGTTGAAGCGCCAATGAAATACATATCGATGGCTTAATATAAAAAGGCCTAACTCAATTTTTTTCGAAATCGCGTTTTTAATGTTTTCTGGGCGCCAACGTATAATTGCAGCCTTCTTGAAGATTTTAGTACGTTACAGTTCAAAATCAAGGTCTTATGGCAACTTAAAAAACTATTTCTGCATGTAAATGCTTTAGTTTTTCTTCAGTTTTTTGCTTCTCCTGTAAAATATAGAAAATTCGAGTTAGGCCTTTTTATTATATTAAGCCATCGATATATAGACATGCTTGACCCACCAACAAATAAATTTCAATTATTGTATGTACACTTCTGACAATATGTCAAATAATAAATTTCCTTAAACAATATTGAAATACCGCATTCATTGTGGCTCGATTCTAGATGGCAACAGAACTTCAGCTGCCTTGTCAACTGGCAACGCAACCGCAATTCGAAATAGTGTTATGTATGGCAACTTTTTTTAATTTTCTAAAAGTTATTGAAAATACAAATACAAAAATATCTAATATAGGCAAAGCTTGAAGAAAATAAAAATAAAAGTGCAAAAAAAATAAAAATCGTAAGTAAAAATGCTTAAAAAATTCTTATAACAAAGATGATGATCATCGGATTTTTTTTTTCGATGAAGAGAAGGATGTACTAAATCCTATAGGAATTACCGCCTCTATAGCGAGTAAAAGTTATGGCTTAAGATTATTTTGACTAAAAATTTATTTTTTTTTTAACTTTAAAGCATATTTTCGGCTTCTCAAAGAGGGAGTACTTTTTTAAATTCATTGTTAATTTTTTACAGCCTTATTTATAAAACTTATTAAGGGTTTTTAACACAAATTTAGATACAGAATTCTTCTTAAAAAGCCTTTATAAAGCCTTAATAAGTTTTATAAATAAAAATTTTAAAAACTTTTTGCTTTCAAAACTATGCAGCCAAAAAAAATTTGTGGTTTTCAATATTATTGCGATTTGGCAACTAAAATGAGCATATGTACATTTCCGCGGTCACTCACACGACTTTCGGGAGCAAAATAAAATTTTAAATGTTAAATAAATCAAACACAATTAATTTTTTTTACAATTCACCGCTAATAATTTTTTGTAGTATTTTGAGAGTACTATCAATGGTAAAAAAATTGAGAGCCTCCGGTTTTTATCTTTTGAGATAAAAGCCACAAAAGACTTCACGCGACTTCAAATAGACATGGCCTTAGACATCATTGCTAATAATCGGCAAACTCTGCGAATTGTGTGAAAATTTTGAACTTTAAATATTTTTGACATAAATAAGAAATATCAAGCTTTATTATTAGACTTATGATTTTTAAAAAGAAAAAATAAATAAGAGATATCCATATCGTATTTTTTACTTAATACATGAAGAACAATTTTTCGTCTTTCTGCATTTTTTGGCATTTCTGCATTCTTTACGCCCTTTCCAAGAGATTGCTTGCTCCAATACCTATCACTTTTCTTGTTCTCCACTTGCCGATTAGTCCGAATCAAGAATGATAAACTACAAGGTTACGCCAGTGCAAAAAAATAGTAGACGTGTGACGTCACGCACACTGCGTTTCTATTGGCTGATAATTTGGTTTTTTTTTTATAAAACTCTTTAAAGCTATTTTGACTGCAGGATTGCCAACCGCTATACATGTACTGGTTATGCTAAGTTCGCTGAAGAAAAGTGGACATATAATAATCCCACTTTTTTACTTTCGCAGTTACTTACGAACAAGAAGACAAAACAATATTGATTTTGTTGTAGGTATTCACCCTTTTTTTAATATTATCCGTAATTAGATAATTGATTTTTAACCGATATACAAAGTCTTAAAATCTTTATTTTTGTAGTTTTTTTTGCATATTTTCTCCCAAGACAATATTTAACAAAAAAGATCATCTGAAAGAGTTTTGCAAGCAGCACCCAATGGTGCATTAAACTTTACCATTCGTGTGTTAATACATAGCACCAAATCGAAACATACCAATACTAAAGACTCTAACTATGATATATTTTTAAATAGCTATTTTCTAATATAGTTCACACTGAATTTGTTATTTGTTTATTTGTTTTTGTTTAAAATTTTAGAAAGTAAAATTTATTTTTTATTTTGATTATTTTTATTTATTTATTTATTTTTAACCCCCGACTAAAAAAGGGGTGTTATAAGTTTGTAGTGTGTGTCTGTGTGTCTGTGTATCTGTGTGTCTGTCCGTGTCCACGTACAGGACAAACTGTTGGACCGATTTTCATTTGTTTTTTTTTCTGTTTGAAAGATGACTTGATCGAGAGAGTTCTTAGCTATGTTTGAAGAAAATCGGTGCAGCCGTTTAGAAGATATAACATCTTTTCTGAAAAAAGTCGGGGGTTTTTAAAATTTTTAATTTTTGTTATTATTTATTACTAATAAAATTCAAAATTAAGCGGTTTGTTAAGATTAATAAAACAACTTTAATATAAAAAATTAAAAGAAACTCTCAACAACAAATAAGAAAAATTTTTGTAGAGAAAACAAAATAATAGATTAGAACTTGATTGTTGCGATTTCTTTGTTTAAATTTCTTAGTTTCCCAAACTTATGCTTTAAGTCTTTCATTCGATTCTTCCAAGCCTTTATGGCAACTCTTACAATAGACGTGCGACGTTACGTCTAACGGTAGACTCTCTGATTGACGTAATCTTGTAGTTTATCATTCTTGAGTCCGAATCATTTTTACTCTGGATCTATCATATTGTCTCTTTCTTTTTAACTTGGTATCCACTTCTATTGGATTCTCTCGCACTTTTATTCTGTACATTCGGGACAATTCTCTTTGTTTTGCTCTATAGCCCATCAGTTTTTGTGGGTTATTTATTATTTTGCCCATGTATCACATTTGCTTTTAATTTTTTTTATTAATATTTTGTTGATCCATCTAAATTTGAATTAAAAAAGCTAACAAATAACTAAGCAAAAATAATTTTTTTAGAAGGGATTGCACTTACGATCGATCACTCACACGACAAACTTTCGCAATGAATAAAAAATAAATTATTTCAAACAAATGTTATTTATTTGTATTTTATTTGTGATTTGAACGGGCTTAAGTTCGTATCGCTTTTTAAGTCAAATTACATGTGATAATTGTTAATGAACAAATAACACCAAAGTCTGTTGTAAATATTCTGACTAACAACACATAGTTGAACGGAACAGCCAGCCGTTTTCGAAGGCCACTAAACCTTCATCATCAGCGTTCTTTTGTGTTTGGTCCACTGTGTGTGGTGTCAGTTGATGTAGATTTCTGCTTTATATACTTAGCATTTTATTGCAAATGGAATATGTGAATTGTTTTGATTCATCGTATTTCAATTTGCTGAAAGCTTTTTTGTATTGTAAGCTCAATTTTACCATCACTATATTTACAACAGTCTTACCATTGTCGTTTTGTTCTTTTTCCTAATTATACACATGTTACTTAATTTGCTTATTTTTTGTTCTACTTAAGACAAACTAAAATAAAATAAAAAAAAAAAAAAAAATTAATAGCCATGGGCCTGTGGCAAAAATTAAATAAAAATATACTTAATAGTAACAAACCAAAAAAAAAAAAAAAAGTTTGTCTTAAGTAGAACAAAAAATAAGCAAATTAAGTAACATGTGTATAATTAGTAAAAAGAACAAAACGACAATGGTAAGACTGTTGTAAATATAGTGATGGTAAAATTGAGCTTACAATACAAAAAAGCTTTCAGCAAATTGAAATACGATGAATCAAAACAATTCACATATTCCATTTGCAATAAAATGCTAAGTATATAAAGCAGAAATCTACATCAACTGACACCACACACAGTGGACCAAACACAAAAGAACGCTGATGATGAAGGTTTAGTAGCCTTCGAAAACGGCTGGCTGTTCCGTTCAACTATGTGTTGTTAGTCAGAATATTTACAACAGACTTTGGTGTTATTTGTTCATTAATAATTATCACATGTAATTTGACTTAAAAAGCGGTACGAACTTTTAAGCCCGTTCAAATCACAAATATAGAAACAAATGTAGTTCGAATAATAATTAAAAAAAGGAAAGCTACATTACCAATGTCAGACATAGCCTTATTTTTTATTCGGTGCGAAACCGGTTTTCTATGTATATGGTTATGATTTTTTCCGAAAAACACATTTTTGGGCTGATTAGGGCAATTTTCGTGCAGGGTTTGATTGTTTAAACAGTTTTAAAATGGGTTTTTATTCTTTTTTTAAATTTTTTTTATTACCTTTTTAAAAAGCTAGTATTTCATATTTTAAAAAGATATAAATTAATATTATAGATCAGAAAAATTAAAAATATGGTTCCAGGGTTGGAAAATTTAAACCTCTTTTTGGTAAGAAAAGTAACTAAATAAAAATTATTTAATTAATTAAAATTGAGCTTACAATACAAAAAAGCTTTCAGCAAATTGAAATACGATGAATCAAAACAATTCACATATTCCATTTGCAATAAAATGCTAAGTATATAAAGCAGAAATCTACATCAACTGACACCACACACAGTGGACCAAACACAAAAGAACGCTGATGATGAAGGTTTAGTAGCCTTCGAAAACGGCTGGCTGTTGCGTTCAACTATGTGTTGTTAGTCAGAATATTTACAACAGACTTTGGTGTTATTTGTTCATTAATAATTATCACATGTAATTTGACTTAAAAAGCGATACGAACTTAAGCCCGTTCAAATCACAAATATAGAAACAAATGGAGTTCGAATAATAATTAAAATTAACTAAAAATTAATAGCCATGGGCCTGTGGCAAAAATTAAATAAAAATGTACTTAATAGTAACAAACAAAAAAAAAAAAAAAGTTTGTCTTAAGTAGAACAAAAAATAAGCAAATTAAGTAACATGTGTTAATTAGTAAAAAGAACAAAACGACAATGGTAAGACTGTTGTAAATATAGTGATGGTAAAATTGAGCTTACAATACAAAAAAGCTTTCAGCAAATTGAAATACGATGAATCAAAACAATTCACATATTCCATTTGCAATAAAATGCTAAGTATATAAAGCAGAAATCTACATCAACTGACACCACACACAGTGGACCAAACACAAAAGAACGCTGATGATGAAGGTTTAGTGGCCTTCGAAAACGGCTGGCTGTTCCGTTCAACTATGTGTTGTTAGTCAGAATATTTACAACAGACTTTGGTGTTATTTGTTCATTAATAATTATCACATGTAATTTGACTTAAAAAGCGATACGAACTTAAGCCCGTTCAAATCACAAATATAGAAACAAATGGAGTTCGAATAATAATTAAAATTAACTACAAATGTTATTTAATTTTATTTTACTGATTGTTGAACCAATCTCACGTATACTACAAATTTTCCTCCACTTTTAGCAACAAATGCAAACGTTTTGACAACTTAAGGCTCAGTTAGCCGACTGTAATGCAATGTAACTGTAACGCAGAAAACAGCTGATTGATATTTTTATATGAAAAGTAGGTTACGTTACATTACATCTCTATAACCATTTTCATTACTTTTCACATAACAAAATCGATCAGCTGTTTCTTACTGTTGCAGTTACTTTACATTACAGTCGGCTAACTGAGCCTTTATGCTGTTTTTCGGTCACTCACGCGACAAAAGAAGATCAGATTACAGATTAACACAAATACAGTTAATTCGTGCTCTGTTGTCTCTCTTTGTATTTTCTACCGTAACTTCACTTATCTAAGTACTATTAAATAAGAGAAGCTCTACGGTAAGAGAACTCTAAATGTAGTAAATATTTTAACGAAATAAGTCTATAAAACGTACCTAGTGCAAGAAACATACACACTCAACTTCGCTTACAATTATTTTTTACATATAAACTTTTATTCACTATTTCAACCCAAAAATATTAAATTTCAATACTTCTAAATAATATATGATAAAAAATTGCAAGATCTTCGGTACTTTTTTTTAACTTTTTGCGAAAATGCCCATATGTTAGCTATCAGTTGCCATACTTAATATCATTGTGGCAACTGGCAGCGCAACTAAGGTTCAGTTGGCATCCCTAATGCAGCCATTGGCTTCCCTAATGCAACCATTGGCTTCGAACACCTTAATTTATATAATCAAAATCATTGAACAAACAGCAAAAGTCCTGACTATTAGATGATTAGATTAAAAATTAACAATTTAATTATGCATGATATGAAACATAAATACACAAGAAAAACACAAGCCAAAAGCAACATAAACAGTGAAGCTAAATTTAAAAGACAGACGTGTTTGTAGGCAGCAACAAAAACACAAATAGATAATCCTGACGAACATACGAGTATATGCCTGCATACGTTCTTTGTATGACAGAAAGAGAAAGTCCTTACGTAAACACAAAAGAGGAAAAGAACAAAACAAAAAAAAGATAAACAAAAAAAAAAAACGACATGCGAGCTGTAGTAGTTGTGTTATTTGTGACTCCCGGGCTGACACTACGTGTGTGTACGTATGCCTGTGAAAAAAAGTAAAAGTTGATTCATTCAACAAAATCGTTATTCATGCAGAAATAAAAAGGACTGTAAACTGTGAAATATTAGTAGGGTATGCCAATTTTTGTTCATAGATTTTCCTTTCCAATAATTGCTATTAAATGAAATCACAGTAGCATCCCGATAACTCGTACCCCATTAAATGAAAAAAATCTCAACTATGGCATTTAATTGCAAATACTCTACAGCCAATGCACGCATTTTTTTTGTTTGCTTTGCCAGAAGCAGGCGTAAGAACTTTGCAATTGTTTATGCTGCGTATGTAGTTCCCAGAGACTCTGGGTATCCCTTAAGTGCTTAACCTAGAGCTGGCAAACTATCGATAGTCATGCCATTCGATAGTTTCGATAGTTTGTTGAAAAACTATCGATACTATCGATAGTATCGAATTATTTAACACTATGTTCACACGCCAACACGAACATTCGTTTTGACTGTTGACATATGGATATGGTTAAAAAAAAATAAATTAAATGATTAATTTTATGTTTAGTTTTATTCTAATTTTTCAATTTTAAACACATATCTTTTTTTTGTTTACAAAAATATACCTACATATCCTCACCTTAAATGCAAACAGACGTAACTACAAAAAAATTCGAAATCGAGTTTTTGATTGATTATAGTTCATTTTATCAAACTACATCTTCACGCAAATATTTAGACCTTTGCTATGAAAAATTACGATTTTATTAAAGAAATTCAAACGGGCGTAATTGCGAATGCTTCTATTTTTTGGAAGGAACGTAACTAACATAAAAGCTTAAAGATACATAAAAAGGAAATAAATGTTTAAAAGGATATAAGCATCCATAATACAAGTAAATTTCGAAGAAAATTTTCAAGAATACTTTATTGTTATTGATTTTGTAACGTTTTTTTTTTTGTTTCTCCTGTAAAAAATATAAAAATGTAGTTACATACGTTTGAATTTAAGGTGACGATATGTACATACTCGTATGTATGTAATAATTTTGTTTTAATAGCCAATTGAGATAAATTAGCGATAATTTGTTATCAAAAAATTCAGTAAGATTCAGAATGGAACAAAATGGTTCGCTTACAAAATTTTGTATATTTCAATCAATATTCGAGCGCGAATCGTGAATGTCAGTGAGAGCGAATCTCGATATTTGTTGTCCGTGTGATCATGCTATTAGGAATGCTGAATTTAATTTTTCAATACATATCGCTCACTTAGTCATTATTATAACTCAAATAAAACTAGTTTTGAAAAAAATGTGTTAAGTTCTCAATTTACATACAACTCAGTGGATATATTAATAAAGCTTTCTTTTATCAAGAGGTGAGCTTGCACGATATTGCGTGAATTTTTTTACACAAGATGAAATACATATGAATTGCTGGGGCATTCTGTATTATTAACTGAATAAATTAATTTTTTGAGTTATGACGTTATTATATTAATAGAGCGATATGTACTTATGTATTTTCAATAGAAGACAACTAATATGTTAAATTTTATCGAGTTTGTTGACAATTTGGTAATAAATTTTTTCAACGATAGTATCGCTATCGAGCAAAAACTATCGATAGTGAAATAAAAACAAAACCATCGATACTATCGATAGTACTATCGATAGTTTGCCAGCTCTAGCTTAACCCCTGGATGTTCGTCTTTTTCTTCTTCTCAAATGCTTGCATTCGCACGGGTCTATTCTATAAATTGAAACGTTTTGCAAGAAGAGAAATTTTAATTTTTTGCTGCTCTAGAAATTACCCGATTTGGTAAAATTCAAAATTAGGTTAGGAAGGGTAGTGCCATACCGCACCTCAAATTGGAGACCCAATTGGGTCCATTGTGTTGGGGAAAAAATTCGAAATTAAGTTCGAATGAAATATTTGAACGTCAAAGTCAGCTGTTAATAAAAAAAATACCAATTAAAAGCCGTGATACACTATCCTACACAGTCGTGCGATTTTTGGGAAACTAAAGACCTGGTATGATGGAGTTTCTGAAAATTTTCAAAAGACAATAACAATTCATCAAATCAGGGTTGTATTGTGAGTCATGGCCTTAAATAAAAAGAAAGCATTTAATATGCCCCAAACGTTCGACAGAATTTTTTTTATTCATCCAAATAATTTCTTGGCATATTTGGAGCAAAAGCAAAGGGTATATAACTATAGATTTGTCATTCCGTGTGTAATTTCCTCAATATTCATATCCGACCAATAAAGTACTCACGAATATGTAAGACGAATAAGCGATGCCTGTCTGACCGTCCGTCTGTACGTGAAGTCGGTTTTCCGAAGTTCCCAACAAAGCAAGAGACTTTGGTCTTGGACTCGTGAGTCAGAAATAGTCCGATTGGTATTGAAAATCAGCAAAATCGAAAATATGGTTTCAGAGCTGGAAAGTTAATATTTTTAGCTAAAACTAATCGTTTTTTTGTTTGTTAAATAAACCTATTTTATATGTATATCAGTAAAAATAAAATTGGTATTAAAAAAAATTAAAACCATACTCCCAGGTTTGGAAAATTATAAAAGTAACCAACTAAAACAAATTTTTTCTTTTTCTATATAAATTAAATATATTTTATACTTTAAATAAATTTATTATTTAACATATTGTCATAATTCTCATTATAAGTAAAAATTATGTTTTGTTGGTTAAGCATTGTCTAGATGCATTTCATTATTGCTTTGACAAATCGTCAGTAGACTTTAACTACATATTTTGAACAGTCACAAACCTCTTATCTTATGCACAAACTTTCAAAAATCATTTGAAAATTGACAAATAATAATTTTTTTGAAAATCACAAAAGAAAAATAAGAGCAATATGATTAAGTCCTTATTCAGAAAAAAATATTTTTTTGGTTTACAAAACATTTAACAAACAACTTTCCATACAAAATTTGTTTCGTAAACCTTTTGTAAACCAAAATGATGTTTTCTGAATATGGCAGTTAGAAACTTATAGAAAACCCAGCAAACAATTTTTATTCGATATGAATATATTTAGTTTTTCTGTTCAAAATGTTCCAGGGTTGGATTGCCTACACTTTTTGGTATATATAGGTAAAAGTAACTAGTTGAAATTATTTTTTTTCCTTTATAAATTAAATATATTTTATAATTCAGAAATTAGAAATATACAAAACACTTCTCCAGAGCTGGAAAATTTGATTTTTTTGGTAAATAAAAGTAACTAAATAAAACTATTTTTTTCTTTGTTATTAAAAATCCTTACTAATATTATAAATGTGAAAGTGATTTTGTTTTTTTGTTTGCTGTGCTTTGACGCCCAAACTACTAAACGGACTTTGAAAATTCTTTCACCAATAGAAAGGTTCATTAACTGCGTTAAGCACAGGCTATTTTTTATCCAGCTCGAAACCGTTTTTTTTTTGTATTTTGCACGGACTTTCGAACCACCAAACTGATTTTAAAAATTCTTTCACCAAAGGAAAGCTACATTACCAATGTCAGACATAGCCTTATTTTTTATTCGGTGCGAAACCGGTTTTCTATGTATATGGTTATGATTTTTTCCGAAAAACACATTTTTGGGCTGATTAGGGCAATTTTCGTGCAGGGTTAGATTGTTTAAACAGTTTTAAAATGGGTTTTTATTCTTTTTTTAAATTTTTTTTATTACCTTTTTAAAAAGCTAGTATTTCATATTTTAAAAAGATATAAATTAATATTATAGATCAGAAAAATTAAAAATATGGTTCCAGGGTTGGAAAATTTAAACCTCTTTTTGGTAAGAAAAGTAACTAAATAAAAATTATTTAATTAATTAAAATTGAGCTTACAATACAAAAAAGCTTTCAGCAAATTGAAATACGATGAATCAAAACAATTCACATATTCCATTTGCAATAAAATGCTAAGTATATAAAGCAGAAATCTACATCAACTGACACCACACACAGTGGACCAAACACAAAAGAACGCTGATGATGAAGGTTTAGTGGCCTTCGAAAACGGCTGGCTGTTCCGTTCAACTATGTGTTGTTAGTCAGAATATTTACAACAGACTTTGGTGTTATTTGTTCATTAATAATTATCACATGTAATTTGGCTTAAAAAGCGATACGAACTTTAGCCCGTTCAAATCACAAATATAGAAACAAATGTAGTTCGAATAATAATTAAAATTAACTAAAAATTATTTCTTTTTCCTTTTAATTAAACATATTTTATATATAAGCAGATTTTTATTCAAGAGTTTTTTATATTTGTTCAGTCTTCGGTGTCGTTATCAATATGGTAATGCTTTAACTTATTCATATGCACATTCAAATTGCCTTAGATGTGGACGAATAAATTGACATTAGATAGTGCTAATCTCTGTTAAAATCCTCTTAAATTAATCTCTCTTCATTCATTTTAAAATGGGAAAATCTTAATAATGTAAAAAAAGTTTGAAATACAGAGTGTAGAATAAAATATTCCAGTCCAGAGTGTAGAATAAAATATTCCAGCTAGAATTGAAAATAGAATCTGTGCAAAAATCTGTACATTACTTTTCACATAACAATATCGATCAGCTGTTTCCTACCGTTGCAGTCCTATGAGACAGTATCCGATCAATGCTCTATATCTTGAAATTAATGACATGAATTCGGCTTAGAGAACACCACAAATTTTAAATGATCTCGAAAACGAAAAATTTACTCAGCTTAGGCTTATATATAGAACAGGCCCGATAATTCCATAGTTGTTAACTACAGAACAAGAATATATTTAACTGTCTCTTGAGTGAATTCTTTAACAGCTCTGCTTACATGCTACTAAACATTGCATACTGAAAAATTTTATAATGCGTGCGAATAATAATTTATATTGTATACTTTTTGGCTGATATTAAAGGACTCAGGTAAAAAACTAAACAGCAGGAAAAGTGGGGAAAGAAGAAAACAGTTGATACTATATAAAAAAAAACAAAAATGTGTACAAATGTACATACATTGTTTGCATATCTAACCATGTGTTAAGGAAAATAAAAATGAATGAAAAGCCTGAGGAAATGGAAGATAATTGCAGAATGCATAAAAGTAAACTAAAACCATTTAAATCGTTGAGTTTTCTGTTCAGTTATTTGCGCGTTTTTCTTTATAATTTTAATAAATATTTTAAATTGTTTACCACTCAAAAAAAAAAAAAATAGGTTAAATACTAAAGTTGCAACACACTTCCTTCTGTTTGTTTTTCCTTTTCCAAAGGATTTTTGTTTTAAGACACAGTAGAAAACCACAAAGATAAACAATAGTCCGTCTGTTTTAAATGTCTGCTTTATATGCAATATACTACACACGTAGTATGTACGTATATTTATATATAAATATGTATATATACATATGTATATGTTCATATTTATAACATCACAGCATGAATAACAAAAAATTTCAACACAAAATCCTACGTAACGGCAAACACTTCCGGCTTATATCCTTGTTATAGAAAAAATTTACATTATTTTTCAGTAACTAAGCTATTGTTTTAATTAGTTTAATTGGAGTGGAATGGAGTATCCCAAAATTGTTATAGTAATAAGTAGTAATAACATTTAAAATATAAAAACACACACACACACACAGACAGACGTGCTAACATTCATCTAAATTTTAAACACACTTGCACATCATATATATATTTATTTAGTTTGTTGTTTTTGTACAACCGACGGCTAAGAATAAAATCGTTCAGGATAACATTTTTACGTTTTAACGAGCCAAAAGAAAATACAAAACTGAACCTTTAAGGACACAAGTTCATAGATTTTATAATGAATAAAATCCAAAGCAATCATCCAATCCAGTCCAGTCAGTTAATACAACATGTACAACTTAGAGCAAAGAGAAAAGCTTTCGTTACAAAACCAACAAGCTAAAAAGCTCATAAATTTCTCTTGTTTTCCTTATCACTTAAAATGTATCCTAGACGGCACAATGGGTATGCAATATGTAAAGCATGCATGCATGCATGCATTCTTTGAGGTCCTGTTACTACGAAAGCATTTCAAAATAAATATAGAACTTAACTGAAATTAAATTAAATTAATATAAATAAAAATAAATGAAAATAAAATAAAATGAAATGAAATGAAATAAAATACAATAAAATAAAAAAAATAAAAAAAAAATGAAATAAATTCAATAAAATAGAATAAAATGGAAAAGGTATTCATTTCAGGCTTTTCCATTTTTCGAACAAAAAAAAATACCTGAAATGAATACCTTTAGAATAAAAAGAAATAAAATAAAATAAAATAAAATAAAATAAAAATAAATAAAATAAAACAAAATAAAATAAAACAAAATAAAATAAAACAGAATAAAATAAAACAGAATAAAATAAAACAGAATAAAATAAAATAAAATAAGAAAAATTAAAAGAGAATAAAATAGAATAAAAAAGGATAAAATAAAATAAAATAAAAAATTGAAATA
The DNA here is from genome assembly GCA_949987645.1 of Tachina grossa. Taxonomy (NCBI): domain Eukaryota; kingdom Metazoa; phylum Arthropoda; class Insecta; order Diptera; family Tachinidae; genus Tachina; species Tachina grossa. The sequence goes on from OX465275.1 coordinate 38,807,274, forward strand.
AAATAAATCAAAATAAGATAACATAAAACAAAATAAAAAGAAATAAAATAAAACAAAATAAAATAAAGTTATGTGTTCTGACCAATTTGTTGTGATGTACCATTTTATTTATTTATTTATTATTCACATCTGTGTCGTGTTGTCCAGTTTTTATGATAATAAATTTAAAAATGAATAATTGACAGTGATATAAATAATATCTATTAATAAAATACCACCCCTGAAGAAGTTTGCAAAAAGCGGACGAAACGTTAGGAGAAACAAAAATAATGTAATTTTTATTTCCTATATGGAGAAAAATAGATGACCACAAATAGCCCGAAAAAATAACAAAAATAAAAATAAAATAAAACGTAATAAAATAAAGTAAAATAAAATAAAATAAAATAAAAAGAAACAAAATAAAAGTAAATAAAATAAAACAGAATTAAATTAATTAGAATACAACAAAAATTAAAAATTTTAAAAACCCCCGACTTTTTTCAGAAAAGATGTTATATCTTCTAAACGGCTCGATCGATTTTCTTCAAACATAGCTAAGAACCCTCTCGATCAAGTCATCTTTCAAACAGAAAAAACTAAATGAAAATCGGTCCAACCGTTTGGCCTGTACGTGGACACGGACAGACACACAGACACTTACTACAAACTTATAAGACCCCTTTTTTTTGTCGGGGGTTAAAAATAGAATAAAATAAAATAAAATAAAATAAAATAAAATAAAAAAAGATGAAATAAAATAGAATACAATTAAATTAGAAATTTACTTATTGGTCGTTCAGCGTTGTCTATATGCATTTTATTGTTGCTGTAATAAATCATCAGTAGACTTCAACCACACATTCTGAACAGTCACAAACCTCTTATTTTATGCAAAGACTTTCAAAAACTATTTGAGAATTCACAAATAATAATATTTTTGAAAATCACAACAGAAAAATAAACGTAGTAGCTTAGAAATAAGTTATATAAGTTATTTGCTGGGTTTGCCATAAGTTTTGCGTTCACGATGCAGTTCTGTTTGATCATTAAATGGTCTTTAATTTTTTTATTTGTTTTTTCATACTTATGAAGTAAAAATTGTGTATGTATTGTAGAAAGATCATTTTCTGTCTTAAAACTAATATTCAATATATAATATTGCAACATTTCTTCTTTGATCTAGGATAAATTTAAATGAGAAAAAAATTTCTGCATTTCTATTTATTGTATTTTATGGCTCATTCAATAAATTTATCTAAATTGTTTAAGTAATTTAAAAATTTCGGTTGTAGTTATTACCACTTTTTGAATTTCACGCCACTGCCAAATTGAGTTTTATCAACAAAGAGGTAGAATTGAAATTCTCAAAGCTAAGTAAAGCTTTTGTCACCTAGTGTGATAACGGTTCCATGGTGTAATGGTTAGCACTCAGGACTCTGAATCCTGCGATCCGAGTTCAAATCTCGGTGGAACCTCAAAAATAATTTTTTTTTCATTTTTTGACAAACTCGGAGCCCAATTCATGAATAATAAAATAACTCTGTGTGACTTACAGTAAGGCTTTGTAACGGTGCTACAAAAATTAAAATACAGAATAGCAGAGTTGTTAAACGAGTTATAATAATTTAATACTTCAGCATCTGTCCTCTCTTCACTAGCCCTAGGAAGTAACACATTCACATTTGTATTGTATATGCATATGTATTTTTGGCAGGTACAGATATACATATGTATATGAATTGTCAGTGATACTTCACTTAAAAAAAGTTACAAAATATATCTAGCACTTTTTCTTTTATACTGCGTGAAGATGTTTAGCACTTTTTTCGACGATGTAGCACTTTTACTCTGTCAACTTCTGGCAACCCTGAATAGAGAAAGAGCACGAGCTTTTTAATTATAAACAGTGTTGTCAGATTTACTTTCAGCCTCCTCGCCAAATGACTTGTCGAATATCGCTAAATATCGCCAATATAATAAAACATCAAATTATAGTTACAAAAATGTATTATATTTTGTAATTACATTACAAATCTTATTAAGTTTTAAATTCAGTAGGTAACGTTTATTGTAAAACATAAAAATTATAGTATTTAAGAAAACTTAAGAAAAGTGTTTACATTCACATACTGGCTTACTGGCAGCATCGATGTATTCATACACCCTAGGCGAGAACTCTTATGGGATTTTTGGTGCTTCATTATCAAAATGTTGGCTCTAACTTATAAAAGAAAGTTTTCCTCACTATGTTTCATAAACACCAAATGAGACTTTGTGGTCCATATTCTCTTTTTAAACTTCTAGAAGTTCAGAAAATTTTGTTTGAGATAGAGTCACAACATTTAGAATTTTTTGCACGAAATATTTTATGTTGTAGAAAAAATTCCTTAAAAAATATTTCATATTCTTAAAATTATTCTATTTTATTGAAATCATAAAAATATAGCCAAAAATATCGCCAAGGAGTTCAAATATCGCCAAGTAAATCGCCAATCGCCATTTAAAAATTTTCATCGCCAAAAATAAATTTTCGTCGCCACGTTTGGCGAGATATCCCCATATCTGACAACAATAATTATAAAGCTTCCATAAAATGTACAGAGCTGCCAACTAACAAACATGAAGATCTGTTACATGAATTCTCATGTATAATCGTGTTATTCGAATGTGGATGGTTTCTATCACTTAGCATGGCCGTTCCGCAAATCCTTCCGAGCACTTTTTTTGACATCCAAGACAAAAACAATCCAAGAAATTTTTATGCTACGCCATATATTCTGTATTACTCTTTTCTCTAGTGGTCTCGTAAACATGAATTTTCCCACGATATCGACAACGTTCGACTTGTCGCACACTTACATTTAAAACAGAACAAAGTATAAAGCTGGACTCACCCATTGTTTCCGAACAAAATTTTTTGTCCGGACAAATTTTTTTTATATGTAGTTTGACGTCTCTATTCTTGAGAGAGAGAAAATATTTTTTACGAACAACTCTCAGCTTGAATTGGTTTAATTTTATATTTTGTCCGGACAAAAACGAACTGAGCTGCCAAGTTCAATTTAAATTTTTCAGCCAAAGTTGAACTGAGTTGCCACATCATGTTATATGATCATATTCGAATAATAAAAGCACAGAGTATACTTGAATTTATTACAATAGAAATAAAGGAAAATTGAAAAATAAAATATATACATATGGAGTTGAAGAAAAGAATTGCATTAAACAATTAAAAAGATGTGTGTGACACAACAAGTTCTAATCATTTGCTGCTGTGCTGCCATTTGTAAAATTAATACGAATCGAAATACACACGTATTTCATATGGTAGCTTTGATTTTCCAGACAAAATGTTCGAAATGGATAAATCGTGCTGCAGAAAACTCTCAGTAAAAAAGTTTTTGCCTGGACAAAAATTTTGTTCGGAAACAATGGGTGAATCCAGCTTTAAAATTAGTTTTTGTTTTGAATGTAAGTGTGCCACAAGTCGAACGTTATCAAGACCGTGGGATTGGCCCTACTTATATACTTATAAAATGGGCGAATTAGTTTTTAGTATAATTTGGTTATTATAAATTTAATTGGAATTCTTTTACGACTTAGTTCAAAATTGCTTTGCTTATATCTTCAATATAAACTTCATTGAGACATAGAAAGATCTTCTTTAAATATGGAGTTTCGTTCGTTGCATTATATTTTGTATATTTCGCATCGCCAGGGAAGATCTATTCAAATAAATATAACGTCTCACTATTGTCCAAAATCGAAATTTTGTATCCAAAGTTATTTCATTAAAAAAATATAATTTTTCTGCTGATAAACTAATTACACTATACAATTCAAATTCTATACAAATTCTTACTTTTTCTTGTGTGATAATAATTCTATTAATGCACTTGATAGTCGAATTTCGTTTTAATATCCCAGTGAACATATAAACACTTCCCGAAAAATAATTCCCTGCGATTTATTATTTTTTTTCAATAACAAAATCCTCTTATTCTAAGAGAAGGGAGATCATTTCAAATTTCAAAGTCAGCTTCTTGTTTCTATCTTGTTTTACTTAAGCTGAAAATTTGGAAATTATTTTTTGTTAATAGAAGGAATAGGGGAAATTATCCAGCAGAACTGTTCAGAATAGGGCTGTATTTGTATGCATTTACATACATATATCGCTCTTGTTCCTTTAAAGGGGTCAACACAAAATTTTATAATATTCAGTTTATGCAAGAAAACAATAAACAGCTTTCATGTCTACCCACCGTAAAAATCTTAGATAGTTTTCTCGACTCTTTCGCAAAAAAAAGAAAAAAAGTTGTATACCTACTTGTGATATAAAAAAGAGTATATGCCAATCAAAACACTTATTTGCATCTACTGAAAATTTAACATATGGGCTATTCCACAGAATGTCACGTTCGATGTCACGTACATTGACCAATCAAGTAAGCTTGTATTTCAGATCAATGCAATTAGATTTTTCCTTATATTAAAAATTTAAATTTTCTCGGAAATACAAGACATCGTACGTGACATCCTGTGTAATAGCACATATAAGTTCGTGAAACATGTTCATAAATTAAAAAATCTAAAAACTGTAAAGCAATTTTATTTGAAAGGTCACAGAACCTTTTTTTAATTTAAATATTTTATTTTCAAATTAAAATTTTTGTTATTAAAGGTCATCATTACTACTTTAAGTGATCTCGACATGAAGATGTATAGTTTTTTTTAGCCTTGATCGTCCTTCTTGAAGATGCAAAAGGATGTAAGGCTAGGAGCAAATGAGTTACTAAATCATTATGAGTGCGTATCCGAGAGGTTTTTAATAATTGCAGACCATTTTTGATAATTTTAGGTGTTGCAACAGTAAAACCACCGAGGCAATCTACCCCCCCCCCCCCCACCCGGAATGATGTTTCTACGGCTTTTCGGTAAATGGGTTTTGCTTATGATACAAGTAACGCTGCAGCTACACGTTCAATAAATCGCTTTCAATTTCATCACACATACTGTGTCAAAATTCCTTGAAATTGATAGATGTGACACAAATTGATAATAAATTTAATTTTTTAAATGCCACCGACGAAGAAACAACTCAAATTTGTAGCTTCAATAAATGTCTGCTGCGACCAGCTGTTCAAATTGAAAATTGAACGGAATTGAAAGGCAAAAATTGGCATGTGGCCCCCAAATAAGGAATATTTAACTATTGGTTTCTTAAACAAACTGCCATTTTATAGAAGCCATGTAAAAATTCTCGGCTGTCTATTTATAATGAAAACAAAAAAAAAATTTTGAGTGCTTTGTTTTTGTTTTCAATATAAATAGGCAGACGAGAATTTTCACATGGCTTCTATAAACTCGCAGTAAAGGCTAAATCAGGCGTGACATAACCATAGCCATAGAGAGCAGCCGTTCGAACCAAACTAATGGGCAACACTGTATTCGATTATACGTGACTCGCCATAACGCCATAACTCTCACCATAGAAACCAATTGAATTTTGGTTTGGTTATGGTTATGGCGTTATGGCTATGTCACGTCTAATTTAAGCTTTAGTTCACTCATTTGTTTGGGACGACAGAGAGGAATAGGGAGGGAAGTAGAAGGTTAAATAAAAAAAATTGGTCCAAAAAAATGGTCGAATTCAGCTTTTCTACAGCTAATTTAAAATAAATGAAATGATATGTTTTTCGTTGCACTGGCAACTCTACAGAAAGCTCTCCAAATAAAGAGACAAAATTTTATGCTCATTTCTTACTGCATTTTATTAAAGACGGACTTTAATCGGCCTCTTATTAAATAATTTCAGTATTTTGTAAATAAAGAAAACGTTAAAGAAATTGAGAAATTAATAAAAAAGAAGGCAAACAAAAACCGAATATGATGAAAAAATGCAGAGAAAATAGACAAGTACATACATAGTATGTAAGTAGTTAGAAGAAGCCACTTACCGTTATCTTGAAACAATTGTATATAATCCGTTAGATTGTTCTGCTCCAACCAAAGGTCGACTGACGGCAGTGCGGGGTCGCTGGCGAAGCCATGTTGCAAAAACGACGGATACTCGTTCCAAAACAACAACACAAGTTTGACAAGAGAAATTGTAAACATGAGACTTAAAATCAATGCAATAAGTATTTTCATTGTACTAATTAACATGCTCGTATGGACACTTCTGGCAGCGATGAAAGCGACGCCAACCAGCCAAATTAGAACGATGACTGCAGCAACAAATTGTAAATAAATGTGTGTATGTATGTATGCAATTATTTTCTAGTTAATTAATGAGTGAGTGAACTCAACCAAGCGAAAACTACAGATCGAAAGATATGAATGAATGAGTGAAAAAAAACTTGTAAACGAAAACCAAAAACAATTGCAATCGAACAACAAAAATGTAAACAAAAATTACATACACACACAAGCCAGAAGCAACAGTCGGTTGTGTCGCAAACAGCCAGACAGTCTGCTTGCAAATGGTTGTTTGTAATTTAGCTATTGAATATTTGTTTTTGGCAGGTGAACTTGATTGCGGCTTGGTGCGTATGCAAATGCTTATGTTTTGTTGTTTGTTTTAACTGCGAGTAGCTGCACTTTCGAGCCGAGTCTTCTGCCCGCTGATTTGTCTGCTTTGTTTGGCAGTTTGCACACAATTTCTTCATAGACAAATTTGTTGTTTTAAAAATAGCTAAGGCCAAACAAACTTGGAGATGGTGAAGTATGAAGTTGGCTTAAAGTTTCAATAGTTTTGTTCTTTTTATTATTGCTAATAAACTGGTCGGCCTCTTGATGAGAGAGAGAGCGTATACGGAAGTTTTAGTTGCTGTTGTTGATTGCTTCTTTTAGTTGTTTTAAATTCTGCTTTAAGATTAATTCATTCAGTTGATCCATCTGTCGACTATGCATATTGCTTTTAAGATTATAACATAAATGCTTTTTAATCTGATGTACTCGCTTTTGTAAGTTTTTTGTTTGTTTTTTTTAACTTTTTTATTTTCTTTTAATAATTGATTTTTAGTTGTTTTTTGTTTTGTTTTGTTATCACAGCTCTTTTGTTTGCATGTACATATATTTTGTATTCAAAGATTTATTTTTCACATTTTCCTCGTCACTTCTAACATCCGTTCTGTTTACCGTTGTAACGCGTTCTTGTTTGTTTATTCTCGTTGCTTCTTCAGATGTAATGTGTGATTTCTTGGCGTTTGTATCGTGTTAGCGAGCCTCCTCTCAAAATGCCAGCTGATAAAGAGTTGCCACATGTTTTAATAGACGGAAAAAGCTTTCTGTTTTTAAACCAAGGGATATTAATTCACTTAAATGGGAAAATAGATTCAATCAGACGTGACATAACCATAACCATAGAAAAAAGCTGTTCGAATCAAACTTCTGGGAAACACTGTATTTGATTATAGGTGACTCGCCATAACACCATAACCATTACCAAAGAAACCAATTGAATTTTGGTTTGGTTATGGCTATGGTACGTCTAATTTAAGCTGAAGATTTACGTGCTGATGAATAGCATATATAATTATTTCCCATATAATTTAATTATTGTTGCGAATTGGAAGAAAAAGTTGGAATCAAGCCAAACGTTTTATTTTAGTAATATACCAATACGAAATTATTTCTTTTACGGTAGTGTGCTGTATGAGAACTATTTATGTTTACTGTTTCTCTGGTGGAAACTCTCGTTCTTTCTTTACCACAGAAATATTTCTACTTTAACTTGGATTTTTGTCTTTCCTTTTGAATTATTTTTTGTTTTGTCGCCCCTCTCTACGCCGGTCTCCCTCGTTCCTCTATAACTCTTAAAAAAGTAATTGCGATTTATTTTCCTACAAGAAACGAATGACTGAAACTAATACAAACAAAATTATTATGATCGGAAGTAATGATGGATTTATTAATTAATTTTAAATGCTCCACTCTAGTACATATGTATGTTAGAGTGGAACATCTAATGTGCATATGCCAAAACTTTTAAAACATCGAGTTTTATTTAAAAAATATAAGTAAAATGTGAAAATTTTAGATATTTGTAAAAAGCAAGGTGCTTTGGAGGTGAAAAGTTGTGAAGAAGGTTAGATACCGCCTAGATTATTTTCTGTTTTTGGTTATTTATATTTTTTATTTTAAATATTTTATTACTTATGTATTTTTGAGTTACTTTTTGTAATAAAGAAAAACAATTAAAATAATATAAAAAATATATTAATTGTCAGTATATCAATCATGTATGATTGCTTAATTGTGGGGGATATATTAGTCAATTATGTTCAGTCAAACTTGACTAATATTTATGCTATCATTGATTAGTGAAAAGCAGTGAGTGAGCAATCTGCAGGACAATTATTAAATTTGGAAATCGTGCGATTTCCAATTGACTCAATTTACAGAACAGGGCCGATGAATAATGAATTTCAATGTCTTTAATATTTTTTTTTTACTTAGGGCGTGTGCCAAACTATAACAAACTACTATTGTAGGTAAATTTTTGACACTTCTGAGGTGAATAGAAAAGTGAAGTGGCGAAAAGTTTCATTTTTCTGCTGTGTCAAATGATATATTTTTTGACAATGTAAAATTTTGAGAAATTCGCTTTTGCATAGAAAGAAGCCGGTGAAAAAATTGCTGCGACGGCTAGGCAAAAAATTTGACTACAAAACGCCAGCTACCAAAATATGTTTAAAAGAATTTTTATATTAAAGAATATTCTTGTAGCAAAACATTGTATAAAATGATGTAACATTTTTCTGAAATTAAAATAAACAATGCTTTTTTTAACGCTTCTTATTTACTGCTTGTCAAAAATTTATTTGTTGTGTCAAAAATTCTAATAGCTCCCTGGGCTAGTGAAATTTTATTCACCTCAGAAGTGTAAAAAATTTACTTTCAATAGTACTTTGCTACCGTTTGACACAGGCCCTTAATAAGTAAATTAGTAAGAAAATGGACCATAAAAATATTAAACTTGACCGTATCAATACCCAAAAATTTAAATTTTTTCATATTGTTGAAAGTATGGCATCATTGCATGTTTCTATTGTAATTGTTGTGGGGAAGTTTCATACAATCTGTAAATAAATTTCTCTTAATGAGGTGTTTTATGTGTAATTATTCTCTCTTTTGATTACCCTCCCCATTTTTGGTGTTGCTTTTTGAAGGCAGATTGCTTGCTATACATTCGTTTTTGATATGATGCATATCCTTCCTTCAGAAAAATAAGAGTAGTTTTGTATACTTTTTAAAATAGAGGAAGCAGGCATTGTGGCTGTCAAATACATCTTAATATATGATATTTCTGTCATTACAACACATGGCAATGAGATAAGTGAATATATGTATATGTATGTACATATGTATGTACAATATGTATACGTTTGTCGGTTGAATAAGGTTTGTAAAAAACTTGCATTGTTATAATTGAGTCATTTGTTTCCAAAGAACTATAATTTTTTTTTAATACTAAGATAAATATGTATTCTTATCAATAGTCGTCCAAGATAGCACATACTATTCTTTCGAAACCCCCTTCTTTATAATTTTTTTTATTGCCTTACAAAAAAGTGGACCAGCTGTCACAATAATACATTTTCTCAGACGTTATAGGAGGCTTTTGCAAATCAATTAAATAATCAAAGGAAGAGGTACATACATATAAAGTATCTACATACATACATATGCAGGGAATACATATGTATGTACATACAAATGCATGTACGTATGTATATATCGTCAGCAGAAACGCAAAAACACGTAACATCAGCAATCAGACGTATTGGAAATGAAAATAAAAAATGTACAGCCACTTGAATATTTTTGATTATTTTTGTTTGGCTCTCCTATAAAATTTAAAAAAGTGTAGTTACGTGATTTTGCATTCTAACTAACCGGCTCCGTCGGTTTATTTGAAAAATTTGTAACATTGAATCCAACATTATGTGAAATCTTTTGACTTAATAAACACATGTCTGAACCATAACATTTTTCATATATATATATGTATAGTGGTTACGCTTGTTTTGGTCCAATATTTGCAAAGTGTATATTCTTACTTTTTCGAAGTAAAAATTTCAAGAAAGCCGATTTAGCTCCTGAAGCTACTTTCCATACACCCTAAACTCCAGAAGCTGTTTTATGAGTAAAAACCATATCCAAGAAATTTGTATTTTTTGGAATATAGGTTAGATAAGAGACAGCGCCCTTTTACTGATTTTTTTCTGAGATTCAGAAATCCTCCCTGTACTGGTTAAGTAAATATAAATTTGAGGTCTTCGCAATCTACAATCCCGAACAACAAAATTTGTGTTTGCTTCGTGTTATTACAACATATCGCTCATTTACTTGAGATAAAAATAAAATTTTCTTTTTCTATAAAGTTGTGTATAAACAACTGGCAAACTACTTTTTTTTGAGTTGTGACGTTGTTTGAGTAAATAATAATAATATATATGTAATTGCAAATTGTTCTTTACATGTTTTTTTTATAACAATTGTATAATAATTTGGCGATTTTGTTTCCCAGTTTGGGTAGCTTTTTTTTACCTCTCCGGCAATACTAATTTTAACTAGAAGTTTTTGGCTTTTTCTCGTGGTTGTAGGTAGCTTTTATTGAAATATTTGAGCAATATTATGTAGAGAAAAAGCTTTAGCAAAGACAACAACCTATGAATACTTAACTCACATGTAGTAAAAATGTGGCAAGAATTAGTTAAGCGCCTAGTTGCCAGATTTGACAATTTATCGTTATTTTTCGTGTTTGAGCAATTTGAAAATTGTTGCCCTCAATTTTTCTAGTTCTGAAAAACCGACATAAAAAATACTCGTCTATGTTCTAATATGTTTTCTTTGAAGAACAATTTTCAACGTTTTCCCCCCGTTAATTGTCTATCTCAATTGTCTTATCATGAGCTCCTTTTCCTTGCAGCTTTTTTTAAAGAAAATATAATTGGTATCTTAATTTAAAATGCATTTGTGTATCAAAATTATCAAAATGATATTGTTTTTTCATAAACCAGTTCACTGAACATATCTCTAAAGGTTGTACAACATTGAAATTTTTCATTGAAAAGTCATTTTGTAATTTTTTTAGGGAAATTTTTTTCATATTTTTTGTGTCATCAAAATCCGAGCCCTGCTTATGATTTAGTATGCGATATATTTTCATTGCTTGGACACAGTTTGAAATAAATTCAGTAAAGTGCGACTGTGAATCGCATACGAATGGTTCTGTACGGACACTACATATGTAAGACTATGCGAAATTTAGACTATATAATCAAATATCTTACATGATGTAGCACCCGGTAAACTTTTTGTCGGTTTTAGGCGATTTTTCTAGTTTTGGCGGTTTTTCTTATAATTATATGGGGTTTTTGGAGTTTTTTTTTAGCCTCGGCGTATTTTTCATTTGGCGATTTTTTCGGCTTTTAAGACGCAATTTACACTGTGCCTTTTCTGCTCGAGGGGATTTATGACATTTCTCTTTTACTTTTTCGTACTCTCAGCGTTAAGCGTGTATATAAATGGCAAAAAGGCATGAATAAAGGACGGGGCACAATGAATCCGTCATGCGTTAAACTTCGCCTTTTTCAACTGACATATAAGTTGAAATACATGGTTTCTTATGAGGTTTGTTACATTCAGTACGTGTCCGTCAACGCAAAGTACAAAATTTGGTCAACTTTTAACTTTTTGTGTGCGTTGAGTAGTTTGATAGATATTGGTTGATTTTTTTTTTGGTATGTTCTGATTTAGTTTTTTGTGTTTTGTGGCAGCAAAAAAAAAAAAATTAAACAAAAGAAATAAACGAAATGAATACAAAAAGTTGATTTTAATAAATAAAATGGAGATGCGACCTATTGAAGCTGTTCAAATGCCTCCGTCAATAAAGTAGTAATTGTGCCAACCTAAAAAGGCGAAGTTTACCGTATGACGGATTCATTGTGCCCTGGCCTTAAAAATGGACTTTTAGAAGAGGCCTTAAAAGAAAATTGTCAATACAAGGCATACTAAAAAGGCATAGTGTGAAATGGACTTACCGATTTAATTTAGTTTTAGAATTTTTTTAAGTGTGTCGCTTTTTTCGATTGGGCAATTTTTTTGAGTTTCGACAATTTTTTTTTGGTTTTCAGATTTTTTAATTTTGGGATTTTTTAGTTTTAGCGTTTTTGTTTTAAATTTCAAGAGTTTGTCTCTTACAGTTTCCAAAATACAGCAAGTTGTAAAAATTACACTAACTGACAGAATACCCTTTAATATAGATTTTTTTTTAAATTTTAGTGTTAATTTTTGTAGTCTGTGCTCGTTTTGGAACACCCCTTAATTTTTAACTGCCAAAGTTCTACATAGCAAAATTTCAGGTCCGTAGCTCTTACGGTTCTCCAGAAAACAGCCTGTGACGGACAGACGGACAGAGAAGCAAAAACAATAGGTTTCAAACTATAAAGGATTGGAAAACGCTGCGCTTTCCAGAACATGTTGAAGTGATAAATCATCAACTCTGGCAATGCTGACGATTAGCAATAGTAATTTGGCAAATGAATTTTAGCAAAGACAACAATCATCAAAAAGTAGTATAAAAATCAGAAAAGTTGCATGCGTTAGTTACGTGGTGGTGAAAACTCGATTTGTACTCTTTGCAACATGAGTATAGAACATGATAAAATAATAAAATACAACAAAGTACATATAAATATGCACGGGAATAGCCCGATTGTGACAATGTCGGGCCGAAACAACTAATATCTATGCATTAATTTTTCGATTTGCGTTTTCTTTGAAATCTTGTTTGGTAGAGAATTTTTTTTACTTATAAAATTTATTTTCTATAAGCCGTATGTAATCTTTCATGCCACAAACTCATGGGTAGTGGGTGGGTAGTTTGTAAAATAACAAAATTCGGTTGCATCAAACGCAAGTGTGATGCCATCAATAAAATATTGTTATATGACTAAAAAACAAAACAAAAATTAATAAAAAAATTTACCATTTCCTTAGGTCCCACCGAGATTTGAACTCGGATCGCAGGATTCAGAGTCCTGAGTGCTAACCATTACACCATGGAACCTTGTGATTGCATTCCAGCTAAATATTCAGAGCAAAATTTTCGTTGACTACTTATCCAGTTTAAAATATTTTAAGTTGCTGTTGGTAGTCATGAAGATTAAATACAACGATGTGCCACATACATATCTACGTACAAATGTATCTACATAATTTATTTCAGGTAATTTATGAAATTTATTAAAGCAAAGTTAACAAAATTATAAACAAAATTTAAATTGCACGTGCCAGCTGCTATTTCCTTATTTCAAAGCACTTGCCATTCAAACTTAATATTAAAGTGTATGAGGCCGAGTTTACATCTGTGTGCCATCTGCCCAAAAAAACGTAACCACTAATTACTAATGAAAAACTGTTTAAGATAAAATTGCAAAAAATACTTATAGATTACACAGATTTAAAATCATTAAAAACTATGAGACATTTTCTTTATTTTTATCGCAAAATTCATCAAAAGAGATATACACATTTTAGCCGTTATGGGCATTTCTCCGAGAAATCGCACTTTTTGTCGCGTGCGACACAAAGCAATTAACATTGTATATCTGAACAACGTAACTCGATTTTTCCTAAAATTTTACCTAATGTAGAGCTGCTGACGGCCTACACAAATATATAAAGAGGTAAAAAACGTTTAGTTTTCTTTAAAAAAAAACAAGCATATTTGCTTGGTGTCGCACGCTACAAAAAGTTGACATTCCTGTGCAAATGCCCATATGGTAACCTTTAAAAGTCTTTCACTGACAAAATTCTCGGAAATCATTTCAAGTCCATTAATTTTTGAATCACATATCTATGATTGTATCATAGATAAAAAAGAATTATAAGAGAAAGATTGAATTTATGTAGTAAAAGTGAGTTTGAGTGGGGTGTAGTTCCCCAGCAAAGAATTACACATTACCATTAGAACTACTTGCCATATAATGACTTACTTTTCTGATTGCCAATTTTCATTACTCGCTTACAAATCACATTACCTAAAATTTAAAAAAATTACGTGCAAGTTGCTAAATGAAGATAATGATTTTTTTAGACGAAATAGATTACGTGAAATGTTGACAAATAAAAAAAATGTAAGTACTTCTCAAGAATCGATTATTTTAGTCTCACGCCTTGTTAAAATCATTAAGTTGGTAATCCAGTAGGGAAGTGCTTCCACCAAAAATGCTTAATTCCAAACTCGATTACCTTTTTTGAAATTTTTTGCTGGGTCGTTTATAAGGAACACAGAATTATCTATGATCCCAAAAACTCATAAATAAGGCACGGTCACACTTGTAAAACATTTGCCCAAAAAAGTGTAACCACTAAATGCTAATGAAAAATCTTTCAAAACAGAGAAAAGTTTGTAAAGTTAAAGAGTAGCCAATAATGTTGGATTCTATGACATCATCTATTAGTTGTGATCGAAAATGTTTAATTTGATAAACAAGTGTCTGGATCAAAATTTTTTTCATTAGTGTTTATTGGTTACGCTATTTTTGGGAAAATGTTTGACAAGTGTAATCGTACCTTCATAAGCCTACTATGATTTTCAAAAATATTATTATTTGGGAATTCTCAAATAGTTCTTGAAAGTCTGTGCATAACATACGAGGTGTATGACTATTCAAAATGTGTGGTTGAATTGTAATACGTCTAATCAAAACAATTTACATATTTCATTTGCAATAAAAGCTGAGTATATAAAGCAGAAATCTACATCAACTAACACCACACACAGTGGACCAAACACTAAAGAACGTTGATGATGCAGGTGTAGTGGCCTTCAAAAACAGCTAGTTGTTCTGTTCTACTACGTGTTTGTCAGAATATTTACAACTAACTTTGGTGTTATTTCTTCATTAATAATTATCACATGTAATTTGGCTTACAAAGCGATACGAACTTTAGCCTAATCAAATCATAAACATAAAAACAAATGAAATAAAATTAACTAACTTTTTTAACCCCATAATTAAATAAGACTGATATAAACTTTAAAAAACTGATACACGTTAATACTTTTTTTTTGTCTCTGCCAAAATCTGTTTTTTGTGTTGTACAGTGTTCTTGTTGTTTATTTGTTAAGCCCAATCGCTTATGTTTTTTAAAATCAAATTTAAAGTACAATAAAAACGTGCTAAGAATATTCAATTATTTTGTATTGAAAAAGATATAAACAAATTTCTAATTGATTTGTTGACTTAATAATATTTCTAGTACTTCTTTAAAATTTCACGTAGAAAAAGAAGCTCAGTGGCTAATGGCAGGGGTGTAGAGAAATTAACTGAAGCAAAAGCTATTTATAGTGAGTATTTGTTTAATAAAAAGAAATACAAATAAACAAATTAATAATGTCATGTCATCATCATCAAAAAAAAAAAAAAAAAAAAAAAAAAAAAAAAAAAAAAAAAAGAGAGAAAAAAGTAAAAAAAAAAATAAATTAGAAAATAAATATAAAAATTAAACATAACCCTTCTTGGTCGTCGGGCAATAAAAACATAAATAAAATAAAAAAAAAATGGTAAAGAAAATAAAAAACATGTTGATTATTGAGTTCTTGTTTCAACTTTGTTATTTGTTTTAAGCTTCTCATTTGTTTAAATGAAAGTTTATAACATAATAACTCTAGTTGTTCTAAGAAACTTTGGGTAAAGGTTCCCTGATGATCTGCATTAGCAACAGTGAAATGCGCATAGGATCCAGCTAAACCCCTCAATAACACTGCACAACAAAATAGAGTTTTTTTTTATGATGTTTAAATAAAAATTACTGATCCTTATGTATTTTTGTCTCCTGATTACGATGGCGTCATTAGTTTTTCTCTATCAGCTCTAATTTTGATGATATAGTGTCATTTAGGATTTGCATAATTTGCATCTCTTTTCGTATTATACCGTTAATATATTACGAATGGTACTCCAAACTTAAAAATACTTTCTGGATTATTCATCTACACAAAAATCCCTTTCATTCAAATATAGAGTGTTTTTTTAAGAGGTATAGAACTTTGAATTGAAATAAAACACAAGTAAATCGTTTAAATGTCCATCAATTTGGCTTTATTGGAAGTATAATTTTATGCCATTAATGTTTAAATATGATTTCGGGCATGTGGCCGCCGCGGCTGGCTCGAATAAAGCCAATTCTACAGGTCCAATTTTTAACCACTTTTTCGAGCATATGGGGCCGTATGTTGGCAATAACGCCACGAATGTTGGCTTCCAAGTCCCCTAACGTTTCTGGTTTGTTGGCGTAGACGAGCGACTTCACATATCCCCAAAGAAAATAATCCAATGGTGTCAAATCACACGATCTTGGTGGCCAATTGACAGGTCCATTCCGCGAAATTATGCGCTCATCGAATGTTTCCTTCAATAAATCGATTGTGACGTGCGCTGTGTGGCATGTAGCGCCGTCTTGTTGGAACCACAACTCATCCACATTCATGCCATCCAATTCGGGAACAAAATAGTCGGTTAGTCGGCTCCAATTGCTGTGCACGGTGGCGAATCGATTCATTCGGGTCCTCTTCAACACTTTGCTCTACAGCGGCAATTGTTTCTTCGGTGCGCACTGTTCGACGTCTCTGCGGATGCGTATCATCACATAGAGTAAACGTAGTGCGAAAACGATCCATGGTTAACCGAATTAATTGCTCTGATGGACGATTATGTCGACCATAAAATGGACGGAGCTTGCGGTAAACTTCGCGAACTGAACCATGATTTTCGAAATAAATTTGCACGATTTGCAAATTTGTTGTTCTTTTGTCAACCTGTTCATGATGAAATGGCAAACCAAACTAAATATTAATCACTTGACAGTTGACAAAATGGCCGCCAGTTAAAAAAGTGATGCCAACTTAAAGTTCTATACCTCAATAAAAAACACCCTTTAGATTCACATTGATGAGTATATCAGGGTATCTGACTATTATTGCAAGGATGTTAAAAATCGTGTGTTTTTGTTCAGTCCTTTTAACATTTTTTTATTATAATTTTTTTTTGACCAAGTATAACTAATTCTTATGTATTTTTGTTCGCTGATTACAAAAATAGGTTTATTTATTTTCTAGCACCTCTAGTTTAAGAGATATTTTGTGTTACATAAAAAAAATTCTTGAAATTTTTCTTTTCGAAAGCCATCCAAAAAAATTGTTTTTTATATTACATTTGTCCATTTACAAGTTATTACTGCAATTATTACGCAAAACAAAATGTTGTATGGACCAGTCCAGAAAATTTTTATGCTATTTGTAGTTAATATATCACATATATTTTTTCTTTATTTCGTAAAAGCTGGAATATTAAAATATGTGATATATTAACTACAAATATCATAAAAATTTTCTGGACTGGTCCATACAACATTTTTTTTGCGTAATAATTGCACTAATAACTTGTAAATGGACTAATGTAATATAAAAAATAATTTTTTGAATGGCTTTCGAAAAGAAAAATTTCAAGAATTTTTTAATCAAAAAATGTTAAAAGGACTGAACTAAAATCACACGATTTTTAACATCCTTGCAATAATAGTCAGATACCCTGATAAACTCACCAATGTGAATCTATTTAACTGAAAGGGATTTTTGTGTAGATGAATAATCCAGAAAGTATTTTTAAGTTTGGAGTACCATTCGTAATATATTAACGGTATAATACAAAAAGAGATGCAAATTATGCAAATCCTAAATGACACTATATCTTCAAAATTAGAGCTGATAGAGAAAAACTAACGACACTATCGTAATCAGGAGACTAAAATATAGTAGGATCGGCTATTTTTATTTAAACATCCAAATCACTGTTGTGCAGTGTAATCAATTTCAATGTATTTTTAATTAAAAAAAAATATTTTACTTAATAAGTAAAATAATTATTAATTTGGGATTATTAGTGCGTTTAAAAAATTTTAAACATAAATAAAATAATTAAGCAAAAAAATTAATAAATAAATAAATAAAAAAATTAAAAAAAATAAAAAAAATAAAATAATAAAGTTAGGGGATTAACTAAGATTAAGCTCACAATGTCATAAAAATAAAAATAAAAAAATTAAAAAAGACAAAAAAATAAAAAAATATGAGACAAAAAAAAAATTAAAAAATTAAAAATTAAATAAAATTAGGGAGTAAACTTAAATTAGTAATAAAATAAATAGTGAAAAAATAAAAAAATTAAAACTAGAATTAAAATTAAATTAAATTAAAATTAAAATTAAAAATTAAGCTCACAATGTCATAAAAAAATAAATAAACAAACATAAAAAAATTAAAAAAGACAAAAAAATTTTATTATAATAGACAAAAAAGTTAAAAAAATATAAATAATAAAACTAAGGAGTAAACTTAAGTTAGTAAAAAAATAAATGAATAAATAAATAAATATTAATAATAAAAAAAAAAAAAAAATTAAATATGTAAAAACAAATAAAATGAGTAAAAAAAATAAAATAATAATAAAGTTAGGGGATTAACTAAGATTAAGCTCACAATGTGATAAACAAAAAAAAAACTAAAAAAATTAAAAAAGATAAAAAATATAAAAAAGATAAAAAATATAAAAAAGACAAAAAAATATAAGAAAAAAAAAATAAATAACAAAATTAAAACTAAAATTAAGCTCAAACCTAGCAATATTTTTTTATTGAGAAAGTTTTGAGGTCGTGGGCGAGAGAGGAAAACATAATTGCTCTCTCTCTCTTTCCTCTATGTCGCATTCTCCTCCTCCTCCTTGTTCCACAAAAATTGTTATGTGTGAACACAATCTTAAGCAGGAGGTAAACAGCATGCGTTTGACCCACACTGCGTTATAGACCTCAAATGCGACAATTCTGCCGCCGAGATGAAAATAGGCCTCATAACTCGTGATGATTTTTCGATGCAATTCCGGGTCAGTTTGATGCATTTCAAGGCCCCAGTTGGCAAAAACCCTTGTGTTAACTAAACTTCAAAAGCCCAATTCCTCAACACTGTGGGCTACAGCAACAATATTCTCAGTTTCTTAAGCGATGTGCAGGAGTTAGATTCTTCACAACACTAACTT
This sequence comes from Tachina grossa, assembly GCA_949987645.1. Taxonomy (NCBI): domain Eukaryota; kingdom Metazoa; phylum Arthropoda; class Insecta; order Diptera; family Tachinidae; genus Tachina; species Tachina grossa. The sequence continues at coordinate 38,826,362 of OX465275.1, forward strand.
GTACCAACACCTCAAATTTTTCCACCAATTTTTTTATAATTGCTGACCGCACATGCTTTAATTTTTGAAGAATAAATTTAAAAGAATTTATACTTTTAACCAACCTACTTGTTGCTTACGAGTATACATATATGCAGTTTAATTTTAAATTTATGATATAATGTTGATTGTTAAAAGATGAATCAAATTATTATTATTGTAATGATTTTTGGAATTTGACTGAAATCTTGCCATGAATATTAATTAAGTGGGCATAGTGAGTGGCAGTTGAAACTCAACTGAAAGTGCTCTTCAAATCCATAGAATCCGCTAAACAAATCTTTTGACTACTTACAGTAGACAACGAATGATGGTATTGATTATTGATGATGATAATGATGATGACGATGATAATGATGATGAACAGTTTGGAGTGGGAATTCAGATTCAAACGAGAGTAAGACAAATAAACAAATCGCTTGCACGTCAGACGCGTATGAATAAACAACCAAAATAAATGACTTCAGGTTGGTGTGGCTGCAAAACGTTCTAACAAAATTTATCTGACAAATTCAATTAGAGGCGATTTGGATGGAGTGTTTGTTGTTGCGCTTTCTGCTTGAGAATCTGTACAATGTTTTTTTTTTTTTACTTGAGCCAAAGGCAACAATTAAACGAGAATTGGATATAAATGGCAGAGCCAAAAAGTATTGATAGCACATGAATTGAATGCAAAGTGATTCGTTTTAGATTGAATTTGGTAGCTGGCATTCTCAGTCCAATTTGTATGCAACAATTATTTGTTTCTATTATTTTCTTTTTTACTGCTTATCTTTTCGAATTTGTATAAATAGTTGTCGATTGCTGCTAATGGCAAACATTCCTTTCTAGAAGTTTATCGAGATTTTTTCTAATTAAATTTTATAAAATGTTTAAAATCGTTAGTGCTCGTTCAATTATTACATATCATATAAGAATTGAGAGTAAAGTATTTTTTTTCTGTAATTCTAGTTATTTTTGTTATTTGCTGCTTTGTTGGGTTTGGCCTCAGCTGCTCCTTCACCCGTAGCCTCTCCCAATCCAGCTCCTGCTCCAGCTCCTCAGGTATTTTATAGCGGTTATCCTGGCTATGGTTACGCCCCTTATCCGGCTGTCTATTATGGTTAAATAAAAACAGAATTGTTGCGTTTGTACTGCAGCATGTTGTTTTAATTTGTTTTTCGTGTTGCTGTTTATTTTTGAAAGCTTTTTTGTTGTATTAAATGTTCTTAAGAGAGAATGGAAGAAATGTGGTTTTAATTAAAGAAATTCAGTGAAGTGCGACGAAGGGTTCCGTACGAACACTACATATGTATTTAATACTATACAAACTTTAGCCTATATAATCGAATACTTACCTGATGTATTTTTTTTAATTTTAAGTATATGGTAAACTCTTTTTCGGGTTTCGGTGATTTTTTTTAGTTTTTGGCGATTTTCTTAGTTTTGGCGTTTTTTTAGTTGTGGCGCTTTTTTGGTTTTTGTGATTTTTTTTCGGTTTTTGGTGTTATTTTAGTTTTGGGGATTTTTTTATGTTTTTAGTGATTTATTTTAGTTTTAGCGATTGATTTTAGTTATTATTTGGTGATTTTTTTCTGTTTTTTTTTGGTTTTTAAAATTAACAGCCAATCCCACGATGTCACTCATTTTCATTTTAAACGACAAACAGCTGTTTTGCGTTCCACTAAAAGCCTTTAGCACGACAAATCGAAAGAAAATGAGTGCGAACGATAACGTAAGCATTTCAATATAAATTTGTGCCCCAGTAACATTTTTTTAAAGTCATTTGCACGAACTCTAATGTCAAAAGCAGGCACTTGTATTTTAATTGTCGACTGAGACAAAATAAAACAAATTATTTTTATTTACACAAATAAAATATTTTGCTTTGCCAATGAGCAAATATAATACCGGCTTCGCTGGCAATGGGTTTGTTACGTAACCCGTCGTTGGCGGATTCCTCAAGTCTAAGCTTGTAAGTAAGCGGTTTTGCGTCCTTTGGCTGATATTTGTGATACTCTTCTCTAGGTATGTATGTATGTGTGTTCGACAACAGCTTCGATGAGTAAAGATTTTCTGCCTACCAGCACTTCCGCTAGTTATAATGAAAGTTGGTTAGAAACTATCGGTCTTATGTATAAGAAAAAAACGGCCAAGAAGTTAGCATTAATCAAGCTGGTACTTAATAGTGGGTTAAAACAGTAACCCGCAAGCCATAGCACAATTGTGCGGTTGAAAATCACATACATGCTTATGCTCTTTCATTTAGTCGTCACTGAGCCAGCGACGAATTAAGTTGAGCACGCATGTATTAATTTTTTCCTGGTTATTTCTTTAGTTTTTTTGAGCACTCGGAACGAAATTAAAGTTCAAATTTAATAAATTTCTACAGACAAAAAATTGATAATATAATTATGGAAGCTGGAAATATTTCGTGATTAAAAATGCTTTTGGCAATATGCAATGCATTTTATGTTATGAAATATTTAAAAATAATAGGGAAAATTGTTTAAAAAGGCATTTTAATAATATCAACAGAGCTGTGAATAAGTTTAATTTTGAATTTATACACTAAATTGTTGAATGGTTGTTAAATTTTTACTTTTTATTTAAGTTTTTAGTAAATTGCTTATTTACAAAACAAAATTCAAACAACTAATAACCACATCATGTGTTTTATATTACAAAACTTTTCTTCAAGTGCAAAATTATTTTACTCTCATTTTTCTCACCAATACAAACATATTTTATTTTGCGGGACACTGGGTTAAAACCACATTATGCGGTGGATTTTTAATGTCAAATTGTATAGAGGAACTCGTTAGCACCTAGTTCAATATCGTCACTTACTTTATGCCAGTTTTTTGTTATACATAAGGCCGTATTTATTCATCTAAGCAGTTGTTCTACATACACAGAGTTGAAAATCCTTGAAAATCCATACATATGATAATATATGTATATGTATTTACATTTGTCCATACCTAGAGGAGAGAGTAATTAGGATCGGACGATGGCCAGCTAAACAAAAAATATACTTCTACTCTACGAAGGCGCCGTTGCGCATACATATGTATATACATACATACCTACATATGCAAATATGTATTCACAGAAGAGAAAATTATTGCACCCGTCCAAAGGCCAGCAAGGTAGAACACTTTTTCTGGGTCTGTTGGTATTTTTCAAAAACCTAAAGATAATGACAATCACCCAAATGACAATGAATAATGACCTAAATAAATGGGCTGTTGGTCATTATTCCATTTGGGTGATTCTTCAGAAGATTTTGCATAGCTTGTTGTGTTTTCCATCATTATTTATATTAATAAAAAACTCTTTAGTAATTATGTACACTTTTTATCTTTAACAAAAATTGTTTTGTTAAGTTTGTTTATTTTTGGCTGCCACTTGTTGCAAGCTCAATTAGAACAGAGTTTCATTTTTTAAAGCACAATTTATACATTTGAACGATTTTTTATTCTCATTTGACGATGAATGTGGGAAATCGCTGATGTGGCAGTATAGATGTTTGACAAAGGGTATATGGCTTACGTTAGAAACGTAAAACCAGACGAACGATAAGTCGAATATTATTGGGGCGCTCAAGCGCGCGACAGTGAGTGACTCATATTATTTAGAGAACGTTAACTTGTGACATCGTGGGATTGGCTGTAAATATATTTTTTTAATTAATAATTTTAGGTGGATTTCGTTTATCTATTCTGCAGTAAGTTGCTGGTAAAACTAAATTTTGCCCGCTGCATTATAGGAAATTTTCTCGTTTTTTTGGCCAAAACTAGAGAAAACATAGGAAAATATATAGGAAAGCTTCATTCTTTTACAACTCCGCTTTTTTCATGTTTTTTTTAATAATGCAGTGTTGCAGCGCCTCTGGTTTCAATGAGGGGTATTAAATTTTGAAGCTATGTTTAGTAGCCATTTTTATTGGTTATTTTACTTCGCTGATGATTATGCTAAATAACGAAGGAGGGCGCTCTTTTCTGATGTTACATTAGGATAAGTATCTTCTGAAGTCGGTATAATTCAGTGACCAGTGTCTATGCCTTCATCACTAGAACTTTTGCTACAACAACTGCTACAAAGGGACACAAATGCACATCACAAAAATGCGTGGTGTTGCTATGTAATGACTCGGAGACCGGGCTCGAACCCACCAAAATAAAAGTCTCTGTAATATGTAATATGTTTTCCATAAATATTTTACTAAAACGAATCTAAATATTAAGATTTTTAGTGCTTGCTTGTGAAGTGGGTTGATATCTTTTAAAGTTATATTTTAAAATTTTTTGGTGTAAAATTTATTTGTTTAGATGCATGGGCACTCCCCATTTGACAAATATTAGTGTCCACCCACTTTTCTGAATTCTACATCGCATCGCTTTCAGAGCTACAGGCGTGTACAAAGATTCGTAAAAATTGGTTAGGTAGAATCACGTGAAATATAATATTAATCTTTAAAAGTCATGACCACCGCCCACTTATTAAACACAAAATTATGTCATTCTAAGAGAGGCAAGTCCTTGCCAAGTTTCGTGTAATTCGGATAAGTATAAGTATTTTTAATTTAATACTAACCTTTCATGGGCCTAGCCCCGTCCACTTTTTTAACACAAGATTAAGTATTTTTCAGAGCTCAAGGTGTGTGCAAAATTTCGTAAAAATCTTTAAAGTAGAAATATGTGAAATAAATATTTGATTTTAATGGGCGTTGTCGCGCTCATTTTTTTTTTTTTTTTGAATGCGAGATTGTCTCTTATTTAGAGCTCAATGTGTGCGCCAAGTTTTGTGAAAATTAGTTAAGTACAAGCACATGAAATATAATATTAAAATTTAATAGGCGTGGCCCGCCCACTTTTTAATGCAAGTTTCCTTTTTAGGGTTCCGTACACCAAAGGTGAAAAGGAACCCTATTGTTTTCGCTACGCTGTCCGTCTGGCCGTCACAGGCTATTTTCTCAGGAACCGTAAGAGCTAGACCTGAAATTTGGACAGAGTATGTAGAACCTTGGTCGCTACGACAACAAATACATGAGAATTAAAAATTAAAGGGTGTTCCAAAACGAGCAACGACCCATGTAATATACAGACAATTGTATGAACAATTGTATATTGAAACTTGAAATTTGTAAAATTAGTGTATTTTTATACAGACTACAACAATTAACACTAAAATTTAAAAAAAAAAATAAATTAAAGGGTGGTCCATCAGTTAATGCAATTTTGACTATGTAATTTTGACAATTTGCTATGTCTTGGAAACAGTAAGAGGCAAACACTTGAAATTTTCAAAAACGGTAAAACTAAAAAAAACCGAAAAATATAAAATCGCCAAACCAAAAAAAAATCTACTACTTTAGCATCGATGTCTTAAAATTAGTCGCAAAGAAAACAAAAATTACCAGCAAATGTCAGAGAGATATTAAAACTTATTTTCCAATTTTTTTTATTTATTTCTAACTTGTTTGTTTATTAAAGGTACCAACAGACGACATGTTTTTTACATGTGTTTTTTAAGTTTTCGACTCGTATGTTTTCCTTTATGCTTGTCAATATTGGTTAATTTACATAAGGTTTATAATTTTTGGTCACAAACGTATGTACATGTAGTATCACGTTTTCTTTTTCAGTACATAAATATCCACGTAGTTTGTTTTATAAATGGCTTGCAGCCGTCGAAATATTTTTGGTTCCGTCGCTGTAGTACTGGCGACGCAAATTTGCTTTTTTAATTTTTTCTTTTTTAAACAAGACGTTGAGGTTGTATCTAAAAATCTATACATTTTTGGACTTATTTTAATAAAACGACAACGTTAAATTAAAAAAAAAATATATAATTAATTTGTCTTGCAAAATACTTCATTCAGACGGCTAATGATAGTGCACATAATCAACCGCCGACGAATTTGTTCGCATGACATAGACATTTGGAGCTGTATGTTTAACATAAGAAAATAGAGCACGCTCTATTTCAAATAATGTCTTATGTTTTTTGTCATGTTTTTTGCACAAGCAATGTTTTAAAGGTAACACACGACATGTTTTCGTTTACATATGTAAATTCTGGCACATACAATGTGAAAAACATGTCGTCCGTTGGTACCTTAAGGCAAGTTTTTCTTTTCTTTGACAAATTTTGCTTACACTTCCTTAAACTCGCTCATGTTTTGCAAAGCCGTAAACTTTTATTACATATACTTGGCCTAGTGAAACGAATAAAAATGTTCGTCAATCAATATTAAAACATGTTTAGAGTTGTGTCAAGCAGGCAATATAATTTTATGGGTTATAAAACATTACGGCTTTTAATTTATGGGGACATTAATATGTGCATTCTTGCGAATTACAAATTATTTTATTTTACAAATGAACAGTATCCATACCTGAGGAAAATCTGTAAAATGAGTCCATACACAGTCATCAAATCAATAGTACTCGTATCTTAAACATTTATTTTATTTGAAACATTATTTTCCAGAAAATAGCCTTCCATTCCTAAAAATGATTAATACCCTAATTGAGTAAGACTATTTAGAACGGTTTTGTTTGAAAATACTTTTGAGTTCTTGTGCTTGAATTCTCTTTAAAACAATTATTATTTATTGTCTATGCTAGAAGGTTCGTGTATATGCTTCATGACTTTGTTCAATCAAACATTGTATCCAACACTAGACTTGGGTCGAACTCGTTCACTAGTTCATTTTTGCCACAAACCAATGATCAAACCCATGTAATTTAAATGGGTTTGATCATTGGTTTGTGGCAAAAATGAACTAGTGAACGAGTTCGACCCAAGTCTATCCAACAAATATTTTATCATATATTTTTCAAACTATTGTGTAATGCCTAAATTAAATTTTTATGTTTTAAAAATATGGTAATATCGAAGTTTTTGACATTATTCAGCTACAAAGCACACAGAGCAAAAAATTATCAGCTGAAGTAGCGCTGCCACCTAGTTAGATACACCTTGATCATATACCTGAATATTTTTTATTTTTCATTATCAAAGACAACAACCATTCGTGAAGAAAATAATTTAGAGAATTCAAACACAAAAACTCAAAAGTATTTTCAAACAAAAACGTCCTAAATCTTCTTACTGAATTAGCGCGTAAGCTTTTAACTTTTTTAGAAAAGTAAAAATAGTTTAAACAACACATGACAATTTATAAGGCTAGACAAATTCACATAGTAAAGGACGAGGTCCACACCATTACATATTTCTATAAAAAAAAATTAGCGACAAATCTCACAAATATGTAAATTCCTTATACCAATCAAATAACAACTCCCCCACAGCATCATACAACAATTCCAGCTTCAACACTCCAAGTACACTTTTCAACACATTCACCAACTTTTTGGGCAATGGGGTAACTTGAAAAACATCTTCAATCACATGGATATTGAACAACAGTTTCGGATATAAATCTAATGCCTGCAACAAATCACTTTCGGACAGAGAAATGCATCCCACATAACAATTACCCGGCAAATAGGACTCGAGCAGAAAATGTTGCTGTGCTCCTTCAACAACAACAACTGAAGTGGTCCACAACAATTGGGGACGTGCCACAAGTGCAAAATGCAATTTATCAGCCATACAAAAGAAATGTTCAATATCTTTCGCAGAAGCATTCAAACTTTGATTGATTGTCTCGATAAGAGTGAAAACATCATTTAGGGAAAATGCAATATTATCCAACTTCTCTGGATCTGTTTGTATAAAACTATCTTGATACTGCACGGCTTTCAAATTCGTCATATTATCTTTAATATGATCTCCCGCAGAACTTGCATTAGATCCATTGGTATTCACTTGCAATGGCAGCGTTTGCTGTGATTCTCCACAACATTTTCCATTTAAACAATTGATCAAATTTTTAATTGTTTGTGTTTGCATTAAATTCATATAACGAGAGCCAAACACAATGCAATACTTGTGGAAGGCTTTGCTAGCCTTCAAACGAGACAATTCTCCATGAGTTATTGTAATCATAAATAGATGACATTGACTGTGGCGTTGAATGACATGCAATTTGTACAAATTGACGTGTCTGCTGGCTGGTGTTATCATAAGTAATATATCCTCAGCTGTATAGTCCTTTTTGAGTTTATTAATTATGCGATCTAGTGCTGTGTCAGCCAATCTAAAGGATCTGCGTCGCCATGCTGCTTTGGCTATTCTGTTTGGGCTTTCTTCTATGCCGCTGTACATATCGATTTGGTGCTTGCTAACAATTGGTGGCACGGTATGGTGGGTTACACTGTATGCAGTGCGTGTGCGATAAAAGCTTCTTTTTGATTTTAATGAGGGCATGTTTCTCTTTTTTTTCGTTTCTATTTTGTTACTCAAACTGTTTTTAATTTTTGGTTTTGAGGCTTTACGAATAAATATTTTTGATTTTTATTTATTTTTTTTAACTTAAAATTAAAATATAAAATTTTGTTCAATGTCGGATTGAAAATTTTGTACTAAATTCAAGGCAAGTTCATATATGGTTTACGCTGCAGCCACACGTTCAATAAATCGCTTTCATTTCATTACACGTAGTGGTTGTCAAAATTCCTAGAAATTGATAGCTGTGACACAAATTGATAATCAATTTAATTTTTTAACCCCGACCAAAAAAGGGGTGTTATAAGTTTCTAGTGTGTATCTCTGTATCTGTGTATCTGTGTGTCTGTACAAGTACAGGTCCAGCCGTTTAGAAGATATAAAATCTTTTCTGAGTAAATCAGGGGTTTTTAAAATTTTTAATATTTTTAAATGCCACCGACGAAGAAACAACTCAAATTTGTAGCTTCAATCAATGTGTGCTCTGACCAGCTGTTCAAATTGAAAATTAAATTGCCATATAAATGGATAGTCGAATTTGAAAGCATTGATTGTGTTAGTAAAAAAAGTGTGAGTGTGAAAGGCAAAAATTGAACTTGTGCCCCCCAAAGTTACTCCAAGGCAAATTCACATAAGTCATACTCAGCTCAATTCGCTTTGAGAAATTTATACTTCAAATGTAAAAATAAATTCAGTAAAGTGCGACTCTGACTCGCGCTCGAAGGGATCCGTACGAACACTAGATATGTAATTTAATACAAACTTCAGCTATATAATATATAGTTTTGGCAATTTTTTTTGGTTTTTGGCGTTTTTTCATTTTGGAGATTTTTTTCATTATGGCGTTTTTTTTTCATTTAAATGATTTTTTTAGTTTTTGTGCCTTTTTCGCGTTTTGGCGATTTTTTTCGGTTTTTGGCGTTTTTTCAATTTGGCGATTTTTTTTCATTTTGGCGATTTTTTTCATTTTGGAGATTTTTTTTTCATATAAACAATTATTTTGGTTTTGGCGCCTTTTTCGCGTTTTGGCGATTTTTTTCGATTTTTGGCGTTTTTTTTTCATTATGGCGATTTTTTTCATATGGGCGATTTGTTCGAATTTGGCGATTTATTTTAGTGTTGGACATTTTTTTTATTTTGGCGATTTTTTTCGTTTTGGCGATTTTTTTTTAATTTTTGGCGAGTTTTTTTTTGGTTTGGCGATTTTATAATTTTCGGTTTTTTTAGTTTTACCGTTTTTGAAAATTTCAAGTGTTTGCCTCTTACGGTTTCCAAGATATAGCAAATTGTCAAAATTACATAGTCAAAATTGCATTAACTGATGGACCACCCTTTAATTAAAATTTTTTTAAATTTTACTGTTATTTGTTTTACGTCCCTTTTCACAATGCATGATTAAGAGCTAACGTGAACTTTAAATGACAGTTCTTCATACAAAGCTTGCCGTTAAAGTCCGTGTTAGCTTTTAATTGTATATTGTGAAAGGGGCCGTTAGTCTGTATAAAAATACACAATAATACAATACGTTTCCTGAGAAAATACCGTGTGACGGACAGATGGACAGCGTAGCGAAAACAATAGGGTTCCTTTTCAACTTTGGTGTACGGAACCCTAAAAATGTACTCAAAAATGTGTGCTGACATCCAACGTATGTATATTTAAATTACAAGCGTTGAAAATAGTCACCATCTAGTATGGATTCGCCTTGCTTTACTCAGCTCAATTCGCTTTGATAAATTTATGCTTTTCAAGTCAAAAATGTACTGAAAAATAATTATTGGCATTCAAGATATTTTCAAATTACAAGCGACGAAAATAGTCAGCGGACCGGTTGCGACCAGCTGGTATAGATTCGCCGTGGACTCATGTATTGATTCGTCTTGAGATATAGTCGGTTCAATTCGCTTTGAAAGATATATACTGAAAAACGAGTGTTGACAAGTGGTGAAATTTAAAATTTTGTGTGCCAAAAAAGGGTAAAGGGGTGCGGCCTTTTGGGGCCCCTTTAAAAAAGATTCAGCTGTAAACTTTCAAGATGCCGACTTATTTCAATTTGTTTTCCTCCTTTGCCCTAATCAATCGTTCGAAACTTGTTTATATTTTTTGCTACTAATGCTATAAACACATATAGACCACAGCAAACTACATGGCTACACAGCTACAAGTGCCGCTGGCATTAAAATTTTTAAACTTTGCAATAAAAAGTTTTGATTTACATTTAATAATTTGATTTACATATCGCTCATTTACTTCAATAGTGGCACAACTCAAAAAAACCAGTTTTGCAGAAAACGCGTTTTCAGTTTTTATTTTGCATACAACTCAATGGAGAAATGAAAAAAAATTCTTCTCTCAGGAGGTGATGGTACAAGCTATTTATATGAAATTTTTACACAAGATAAAATACAAAATGCCGCATCTTTCTGCATTATTAACTCAAAAAACTCATTTTTTGAGTTATGCCACTATTGAAGCAAATGAGCGATATGTATTTTGCTATATTGGCAACATTATATCCCTGACATTTTGTAGTCGGTAGCTTGCTGTGGTGAATGTGTTTAATGCTTAAGATTCCTATATTTGAAGTTCTTCCTCCCTTGAGTTTCAAATTATCAATAGTCCACTGTAACTACTGTCTGACATTATGGTCAAGTGGAGTTGTATTAGTATGCGTTTGTATGTCTATGGGCACATTTCATTCAGCTCATGCTGCTGGCAGTAATGCGCTTCGATTTGATAGTGATTCCGATTGCAATGGTGATTTTGTAATCTCATTTCTATTTGAGAACATTTTATGAATTTTAAAATCATTCATTGTTAAAAATACTGAAATAAAATTTGAATTTTAATACGGTTTTGCAACATTTTTTGTGTGTGTGTTTGTGTACTTGCGATGTGTTTGTGTGTTATGGGCTGAAGAAGAGCAGTGTAAAAAAGTGGGAGTGTGGGGGAAGAGGTGTAAGAATAACGGTTTATTCACAAATTTTGTAATTCGTAGCGCAATTTTTTAAATGTTGCATAAATTCGTAATTTGCATGCATCAACATGTTTCATCATAGTCATCTAATGCACTGACTATTTAACTAGTTTTTGTTATACATACATATAATATTTAAGTTTTAACCTTTAACGACATTACTTAAGATGAGCATTTTTCCACACATAATTGCATTATTTTCATCGTTTGGCAGGTTTAAACTTAAACTATGACACTTTGTTTCTAAATTAAATAATACATGGTGCGGTGTTTTTTAATCTTTTATAAAAATGTCGTAGTCAAAGTCGAAATACTCCAACCACGACAAAGCAAAATATAAATTCAGTCATACTTAATATAATTTTCGTCATATAGTGTTCTCACGAAAATATAATTGCGTGTATTTGCATAGAAAAGTTTGTTTGTATTCAATAGACTTGGGTCGAACTCGCTTAGTCTAGAGATGGGTCCAACTCGATGAGAGTGGTTCATTTTAGATACAAACCTGAAATCAAACCCATTTAAATTATATAGGTTTGATCATAGGTTTGTGTCTAAACTGAACGACTGAACGAGTTGGACCCAGCACTAGTTCAATCTAGAATTGGATCGAACTATTTTAGTAGGTCGTTTTTGACAAACATATAATTTAAACGGGTCATGATCAACATAGGTTTGTGCCAAAAACGCGCTATTGAAGGAGTTCGGTCTAAGCCTAGTTCAGTCGGTAATTTTTGACACATACCTGTGATCAAATCCATTCTGCTTGGGTAAACTTGGGTCGAACTCATTAGACTTGTATCTAACTTCTTTCTCTTATAAATTACATAAGTTTGATCGTAGGTTTGCGTCTAAAACGAACTATTAAACGAGTTCGATACAAGTCTAGAACTCATTCAGTGGATAGTTTTTAACACAAACCTCTGATCAAACACATTAGACTTGTATCGAACTCTTTCAGTAGCTCGTTTTTGACACAAACCAATGATCAAACCCATTTAAATTACACGGGTTTGATCGTTGGTTTGTGTCAAAAACGAGCTACTGAAAGAGTTCGATACAAGTCTAAAACACATATAATATAAATGGATTTGATCATAAGTTTGTATAAAAAACGATCGATTGAATGAGTTCGACCTAAGTCTACTAGTTAATTTTTACGAAAACCTATGATCAAATCCATTTAAACTACATGTGTTTGATCATCCGCTTGTGTCTAAAATGAAGTAGTGAATGATGATCAAACCATCGGTAATTTAAGACACAAACATACGAGTATAATCAAATCCATTTAAATTAATTTAAAAAAAACCTTACAAGACACATCATCGATAACTTGGAGGCCAAACGTTCAAGTTTTGTATTTAAATTCCATTGAATTTTGCAACACACTCACACTTTTTTTTACTAACACAATTAAACTTTTTAAATTGAAAACTAGATTGCTTTAAAATTCACCTATCCATTTATATGACAATTTAATTTTAAATTTTAACAGCTAGTCACAGTACACATTGATTGAAGCTACAAATTTGAGTTGTTTCTTCGTCGGTGGTATTTAAAAAATGAATATATTATCAATTTTTGTCACAGCTATCAATTTAAGGAATTTTGACACGCACTATGTGTTATGAAATTGAAAGTCATTTATTGAACGTGTGGCTGCAGCGTAAACTAAAATTGTTTGTCGTCTAGAAAAGTTCTCGCCAAAGTAACAGAACATAGGTGCCGGACACTTGAGCTTGAGATCACCTGATGTGATTTATTTCCAATCAAACTCAAGGCATATTCATATAAGGTATACTCGTTTGCTTTGAAAAATTCATACTTTTGATGTAAAAAAATGAGGGATAATGAAATTCCAAGCGGCGAAAATAATCACCTGAGCAGTTGACATCAGCTGATATGAATTCGCCTTGAAGAAAACTATTATAAAAATTATATATATCGAGTGAAAGTACTGTCATCAAAGTTTCTTATATGTATGTTATATGTCATTATGTTATTTTCAAAATTTTAATATGTCTTCATGGATAATCAAATAAAAAATATGCACAATTTCCAACTTTCCAGCTGTGCCATGTGAAGGGTTGAAAATCTTAATAGCCTATTTTGGTGAAATATTTATTTGTACGTACTTACATACATACATACTACATATAAACCACGAAAATGTTCTAGTTCACTGTCGCAGTTGTGGGTGCTCGTAAGTAAGGTAAACAAAAAACTTTAAAGGACACGTAAGGCTGCATGAGTGATTGCACGAATAAAGGGAGCCAAATTTAACATTTGTATGCATTTATATTTGATCCACGCAATGTAATAGGGTGCATTGGCTAAATAACGCAATACGCACATTGATGACCACCATCTATTGTTGCAATTGTTATTGTTATTATTGTTGGTAAGTGAATTTATTATAAAAGTTTTGCATTGACCATTAAAGCCCACACATGTTTATGCAATATATAAAAATACGTCAGCATGTGCACATTCATGTACGTGCATGTGTGATATAAATATATACATATATATTTAGTTAAAAGAATTGAATGAAAGCATTGAATAAAATTAAACAATTGAAAAAGAACAGTTAGCAAATAAATAATTGATTTTCCATAATTGATACGTTATTGATAAGAAATCTTTTTTCAGAATTTTATTGAATTTTATTATAAAAGTTTTGCGATTATATTTCAATTCAATTTTGAATTGAGTCTTTCAATTGAATTGATTCTTGGCCACACACTTCATAAACTGAATTGAAAGATTTTCATTCAACTGTCAAATTTATATTTTTTTTTCACACTAAAAACTTAAAACTTCTATTGCATTCATTCATTAATTTTTATAATTTTATTTAGAATATAATAAATTAAATACAACTTTAAAAATACATAACTTTTTCTATACAAAATAAAGCTACAAACATAAATTTTGACAGCTAATCAAGAGACTCGTACACACACAGCACAATCGAATTGAAAGATTTACTAGTCAACATGAAAAATCAAAATCTTTTGATTTTAATTCAACCAACTCGACAACTGCCAAATGAATCAATTGACAAAGCCATACACGCTTTGATGTGGACAACAACCGACTCAATTGAAAATTGAATTGAATCGTGTATGGGCTGCTTAAGAAATATATATACATATATATAAATATGAATAAAATAGTACACGTTTCCACTGTAAGCAAAACAAGCCGATTTTCTCAAAACACTTTGAAGTGTGGAAGGGCGTGGGGGTGGGGCAGTATGAATAGCGATTTTCATGAGTAATATTGAAATAGATAGTCACAAGGAATTTTTAATATTCCTAGGGGGATAAAAGCAATTATAGGGAGGGCCATACACCCCTCACCCAGGGGTGAGGTGCTTTTTTATGCCTATGATAAAAGTTTTAAAAGGACTCTTGACTACTAATCTTTCTAATATATCAAATTTAATTTCTTAATAGGTTTATATACCAAAAATGTTAAATTTTTTAGCTAGTCACTTTTATGTACCAAAAAAGCTTAAATTTTCCAGCCCTGCTACTATCTACTTGATTCTGCTGATTTTCAAAACCCATCTACTTCTTTCTAAAATATAAAATGTGTTTTAATAAATCATAATTTACATCAAGAATTTGTTCATGAAAATTGTTGCTCGGATCTTTTTTATTTGCTAATAGCAGCATGATAGAAGAGATTGATACATAAAAAATGATGAAGCATGAATCTATGAATCAATTTTGTAATTTTTTAAGATCTGATTTGCCTGTTATTGCAAAATGAAAAATTTTTCATGCAACTTATTTTCATAAAAAAACTTCTTAATTTAAATCAGTTATAATCAGGGAAACCAGAAATATGCTCTCAAAAAAGTGTTTTATGCGCATTCAATATGCAATTAAAAACTTAACAATATTCACTAAAAAGTCAAGAAATATGCTCTTAACAATAAAATAAATTAATTTATTTGTAAATGAAAATATATTTTTAATTAAAAAATCCAACAAGATTTGCATATAAAATAAGAAAAAAAAAACAAATAAAGGAAATAAAATTAACAAAGAATAACTGGGTTTGAAGTGCAGGTTAACCTGTAGTTTCTACAATGCAAGTAAGTGACTTGTCTAGAAAAAATATATAAAAAACATTAAAATTTTTGAGTGATTCCTAAACAAAGTCGCTTGCTTGCGCTGTGGAAACTACCATAGAACAAAATTACCATACACATTCTGACTAAAGCAAATAATACAAATTAATTTTTATTGAATGCTCTCATAAGAATTTAACTTCAATTTCAAAAGATCACGACATCAGAATTCAGGCTTTGGAACTGTATTTGGGATAAATAAGACAAGATTTTTATTTATAATTTTATTGCAAAATATTGACGTAGAATTTCAAATAAAAATCGTTTCTGTCTAATCTAAATAAACTTTTACTTATACTCACACATTGACAATGTTCCTTCGGGACAGAATCCGTCACAAATAGCAAAACTGAACTGAAACTAACGCCCATAAAACTGCGCAACACATAAGAAAAATGTATACACTACATCCCAATAAGCACTCAAAAAATTAAAATTCAAACACTTGAAATTGAACTGGAAACAACGTTGAATTCAAGCATTTTTCAAGTAATTTTCAAGTTTGAAAATATTTTTAAATAAAAAATCAAACAACATATATATATGTTCAAACCTTGTCAAATACGTAATTTATTTATTATTAAAACTGAAAATGTGTTGAAAATATCAAAAACAAATAAATAAAAGTGAATTTAGAAAACAAAGGTAAGTAAAACGTGAAAACAATAGCGAAGGCAAATGTGCAGAAAATAATTATTGGAAAACAAAGGAATGCATTTTGCTTTCCATTTTAAAAGCCTTGTTTTTGCAGCTTGAAATACACTTGAATTCAATTGTAATACAAGGTTGAATTACAGTATAATTCAAGGCTTGAATTGAACTGTAATACAATTGAAATGTTCGAATTGAATTCAAGTTCCCATTTCACTGGAGAATGTTATTGAATTAAAGTGTGAATCAAGAATAATTCAACCCTTGACAATTTATTGTGTGGCTTGAATAACACTTGTGTTAGCCTTGATTTCGAGCAAAATTGCTTATTGGGATGGAACAGATATTTAGATGGCGAAAAATAAAAATAAAAATTTTGACCAGCCCCTTAACGTGTAAGCATATTAACCCATATAGTGCCAGAAAAATTTTTTCTTTAAAACTTAAATTTTTACAGCCTTATTTATAAAACTTAAAAAGCCTTTATAAAGATTTTTTAACACAAATTTTCATACAAAATTTTTCTTAAGAAGCCTTTATAAAGCCTTTTTATGTTTTATAAATAAGGCTGTTATTATTTAGTTGTTTTTTTATGGGAATTGTTAAAATTTAAGTTTAAATTTTTTTAAACATACTAATAATCCCAAATTAATATTTTACTTATAAATATTATTATTTTTTATTAAAAATACATTGAAATTGATTATTGAGGGGTATAGCTGGATCCTATGCACATTTCACTGTTGCTAATGCAGATCATCAGGGAACCTTTACCACGATCCAGCTAAACCCCTCAATAATCAATTTCAATGCATTTTTAATAAAAAAAATATTTTACTTAATAAGTAAAATATTAATTTGGGATTATTAGTGCGTTTAAAAAATTTTAAACTTAAATTTTTATTCTGAAAATAAATGTGAGGCGCAAAATAGAAAGGGACCTAAGGGTAAAAACCGGTTTTTTTCAGGAGAGCTATTTTAAAGATTTAAATACGTGTATCTTTGGTGTACCATCACATCATTAAACGCGCATATCTCTGGGAGGGAACACTTTTGGGGCATGGGATCGGTCTCATTCGATGCTCAGATGTTCCCACATAAAAAAAAGTAGAGAAAGGGACCTAAGGGTAAAAAAAAATTAATTTTCACTTATTTTTTTTTGATGTGGACAACATCTGGGCATCGAATGAGACCGATCCCATGCCCCAAAAGTGTTATCTCATATATATATATATATAAATTTTTTTTTGAATGGGGTGTTTATTTAAAAGGACGGTTGCGCTAAGTGGGTTAAAATAAAATAAATCCTATAAAGTATCAAAATATGCCAAAAAATAAACATAATTTATGATCTAAAAATTCGAAAGTATACTATACTAAAAATATGCGTGTAAGACTGATATATGCAAAAACATGCTTTAAAGGGTAAACTATGCAAAAATATGCACTATCAAATCGATGCCAAAATTAATCAAAAGTTCTGAAACGGATAAATATCTTGTCTCCGCATTAATATATTACACAAGAAAAAACATGCAATTGCATATTTGCGGTTTCCCTGGTTATAATAAAGAAAGAAAAAAATCAGTTTAAGTTAGCTACTTTTATATACCAGTTCTCCAGCCCTGGAACCATCTTTTTGATTTTGATGATTTTCAATACTAACTAATAAAGAAAAAAAATGTTTTAGTATGTTACTTTTATATAACAAAAAAATTTAATTTTCCAATCCTGGATCCCGTTCTTTTTTTTGATTCCACTGATTTTCAATACCATTTAGTTGGGATAAATTCTGACACATCAGTCTCATATCGAAGTCTGCAACCTTTCTTCTTCAGTCTTCGGTCTTCGTGTCTTCGGGATGTCGATTTCATCTACAGACAGACGCACAGCGGATATCGCTTATTCGACTGGCCTATTCATAAGGACCCAGAATTATAGGTTTGTGCCAAAAACGACCGACTAAATTAGTTCGACTCAATCCAGACACTGATCCAGAATTTACATACATACATACATTCTTTATGCAATTACATATGAATATTGTGTAAATTACAGTAAAGGCAAATAAGAAGAATGTCAAAATTCAAACAAAAATTAACACATTTTGAACTATTGAAATAAATTACGTTGAAGTTTTTATATAACAATCAATTTATCTATAAAACTTATGTATATGAAAAGCACCTTATTTCTTGAGTTGTTAATATAAAAATTTTCTCCACAACTTGACTGTTTGTAATCTAGAAACTACAACTTATAGAAATAAATATACGAGTACATTCTTTGGCTCCTTAATTTAATAATTTAAAGCAAAATTCATGGAACCATATTTATAGCAGTTGCAACTTGCAAGCTGCGAAAAGCTTTGCAATACCGAGGCAGTCAACTTGTAAACCTTGTATCTCAGCCTTTATGTTAATAGGATGGTCACAAGTAACATTGTTTTATTCGAATAAGGATATAACAGTTTACATGAGTAATTGATATTTCGAAAACAATTATTTTAAGGTGGTTGTTTTTGATAAATTAATTTCGAATTGAAATTCCTTTGTGCTATAAAATTTATCTGACAGCTGTTAAACAGAATTGCTCAACAGGTGGCAGCTTAAACGTTAGAATATCTTATCTAACTGTCATAATATCCTTTGAACCTAAAAGCATTCAACAATGGCAAAGGAAAATATTTGCAAATGTTGCTAAAGGTATTTGTTGGTGAAATTAAAATGTGGCTTAACAAGGATAACATGTTGCTGGGGAACGAAATTGTTTCACAACAAACGAGTCTCGAAAGGGAGAGTGTTTGTGCCACACTAAATTTATTTTCTCTCTTATAACACATTGAGTGTTTTTTTTTACAGTCTGCTGTAGATGAGATTTTTTTATTTATAAATATTACGGCCACATAAATGTGTGTGGGCATGTGCTTGAATATTTTTTTTTTGTATTCAAAGGATGCTAAAAACGACACTAGAAACATGGAAACTGTGTCAACATATTTATTTGAGTGAAAAATTACCAAGGAGCATGCATGGTATGAGAGCAATAAGGACATTAGCAAACATGAACACTTGCACACACACACACACTCACAGTGCTTTACGCACGATTGTAGAATGTTGGTAAAAATATTGCTAAAGAAATTTTGGTTGATAGTTAATGGTGTGAGTATATATATATTTTTTTTTGGTAAATGTTGCCAACAATTTTGGCTTCTTTTCTTCATTGTATATAAATATGTGTGGATGTGTGTGTATGTGTGTGTGCACATTTTCTATTAGCAGAGCGGCAGCAAAAACATTTAAGGATTTAACAGGATTGTGAAACAGTTCAGTACAATTTTGTCATCGCTGTGATTTGTACGCAATTTGAAACGCATTGTTTGAAGAAAGTGTTAAAAACGCATTTTCCGATATATATACATATATGTATATTATTTAAAAAAAATAAAAAACGAAATATATAATTAAAAAAAAAGAAAGAAATAACTTCGTTTTTCGTGATGCGTTCCTTCGTGTGCGTGCATATTTGTGTCCGTGCTTGCCTCAATAAAAGAGTTTAATCGAGGACCTTCATATTGAGTTTATTTTGTATTTTTGCAATCAGTTGCTTCTAAACGTTTGAATCATCATGTCTGATATAATCAAATAAAACGGAATTTTTGATGACTCGTACATCATCAAGGCGTTTACTCGACAAATTTATTTCGTGTTTGTGTTAGTGTGTGTGTGTGTGTGGGCATTTAAATGTTTACATGTATGTATGTATATGTATTGCAAAAAGTTTGTGTTTAAAACTAAAGGAATTCATATTTTGACAGCTTATGTCATATATTTGATTTTATTAGATTTTTTGCTCCTTACTGTAAAGTAAACCCACGGTAAATTGTTTGTACCCGTATAAAAAAAAAATTAAAACATTTATTTGGCGTGAGTGTGCAAATTGAAAGTCACTGTAAAGAGAAACGGAAATATAGCCGGAAATGTTGACATCATTCATATGTGTTTGTATCATTCTTGTAACGCATTACGCTATTTGTAATGTTTGTGTGGGAATTATTACTTGCCCAAACAATTTAGCTTTGCTGGATGGCTGGATGTGAATGGTTGTGTGTTGGGGATTTTAGTGAAATCATGAAGAAAGGACTTGACGCGAGTACAAAATAGAAAAATGATGTCATGTCACGTATAAAAATTAACGAAGAAAATAAGCAAGAAATGCTAAACGCAATTTCAAGGAAACAAAAATAAATGTACATATTTAAGTGAATCTTTTTCTTTAAATAAAAGAAGCCAATTAAAAATTAAAGAAATAGTAAAAATAGCTAACAAAGCTAATTACTTAAAAAGAAAAAAAATCTATATTATAGTGAAGTGTTTGAGTAACCTAAAAAAAAATAAATTAAATAATATCTAGTAAGAAAGTGAATACATTTAATTATTTATTTAAAATTCAAGCACTTTAATTTGATGCTGTAGTTTCACATAACTAATATTTGTACTCTTAAGTCCTATTGTTGGAAAATTTTAAAGTCGCACTTTATTTGCTTTTAATGACGATTTAAAAAGAAAATGAATAAAGAAAAAGTTTTTTTTTTCATCAAGATAATGCACAAGTGCACACGTGTGCACTCTCAATGGCAAAACTCTATGAGTTGGGCTACGAATTGATACCCCATCCGCCATATTCTCCGGATTTAGCACCTACTGGCTACTTCCTATTTCCAAACCTAAAGAGATTTAGCTCCAACGACCAAACAAATGCCTATTTGAAGGACCTCGAAAAATCCTGTTTTTTGGAAGGGATAAAAAAACTAGAGAAACGTTGGACTAAATGTATTGAGTTAATAGGAGATCATGTTGCATTCAAAAATTCACGGGCTTATTGATCCGTCCTCGTATTAGCTAAAAGTTTTTATTCGAGTCTTTAGAATTTTCTTTTGTTTGCAAAAAAAAAAAAAAAAAAAAAAAAAAAAAATAATTAAATATGTTTGCTTCAAATACACAATCCTGAAGTCTTTTCGTGTACTAATCAAATCATAGGTGGAAATAGAACTGGCGAAATAGGCTTAGAATGGCCATTCCGGGAGGGTGGAATGGTCCCAAGAATTACTCTTGGCCATCCTCGACTTATTACAAACTTCATGTAAATAATAATTTTAATATAAGTCATGAAAATCACCAGCAATAACTCCCTCTCCTCTCCCACCCCCCCCCCCCTTCAGAAAAAAATTCTAGGTAGATTTGGGCATAGAAAAAATGTACAGTAGGATTTTAATAACTTTCTTAGGGCCATTATTACAACTTAAATATAGTTAAAAGTAGGATTTTATCGGACCTATAAAAACTTTATCATTTGCAAAATTTTACTTTAACCTAAAGTGATCGATAAATTATAGGCAAATTTATCCTACCTGGTAAGTTAAATCCAATTTGCAACAATTGAAAGCTTTTTATGCATCCGATAAAATCCTACTTTTAACTATCTTTGAGTTGTAATAATGGCCCTTAAAGAGCTTTTTCTTTACCACATTTGACACACGATTTACAATACGACGCACAATGGGATTTTGGTGTCAGAAACCTTATATTTCCATCACTCAATTTAAAAAATCGAAAGATGCAGTTTTGTAGAAAAATGTTTAAATAGTAAATGTGCATTTATGTTTTTTACGAAAAATTGTATTTAATGTTTGAAAAATTGAAGCAAAGTTCATGCAAGACTGCTAAGCAATAAATTACCTATATTTTCACGCAATTCAGTGGTCCATATATATTTGGATTTCTTGATAATATCCTCTGATTTGAATAAACATATTGCTCATTGAGGTAGTTTAGACGAGAACAATTTTTAAGCCGCACAATTTTTGTTCTTTTCCAAGTTACACGAGACTAATTCATCTGGCACAAAATGTATTCGTATACACAGCTGTGTGTGGGTTAGTGTTTTTAGTATTCATTTAACATTTGCTGTTTTTTTAAGTTGTATATGTATTGGTTTTTAGACTTGTATCGAACTCTTTCAGTAGCTCGTTTTTGACACAAACCAACGATCAAACCCGTGTAATTTAAATGGGTTTGATCATTGGTTTGTGTCAAAAACGAGCTACTGAAAGAGTTCGATACAAGTCTATTGGTTTTATGCTGCTAATGCGGGGTTGAAGCTGGTTGAAAAGTTATGCCAACCGCAAAACCACTCTCTTTGCCTCTCTCACCTACAAACTGGCATGTTATGCCAGCACAATTATGCCCGTGTAAATCAGCGCATTTACTCAAACAACGTAATAACTGAAAAAACCAGATTACCAGAAAACGAGTTTGAAGTTTTCAATTTACACACACACAACTTAATGGAAAAATAAAATTTTATTTTTCTCTCAAGACTTGAGTCAAAAAGATATTTATATGAAATTTTTACACAATGTAAAGAACGATATGAGGATTAATTCTGCATAACTAACTCAAATATTTCATTTTTTGAGTTATGACGTTTTTTGAGTAAATGAGCGATATTTGAAAAATATAGAAATTCTGTAAAAATTAAAAAACAAAATTGTGGGGATATCATAAACCATTAAGAAGATATGCCTGAGCCTATAAGCTTCTAAAAATTAACTTACTTTTAATTTTCAATTGGAAAGGATATCATGTAGCCTCACTTTCTAAAAAGCTGTTCTTTCAATAAAATAAAAGAAAAAAATTATAATTCTCACAACTCTCCGGAAGTATAGGTTAATGTTTTAAAAGAATTACAATACAGTTTTGATAAATATTGAAATTTTTCTTCCCTTACTGATTTCACCAGACCGTTTTCGAACTACTTAAACACATCTGCCATCCATTATATCCAATGATATTATCCATAATCCATGAGGTAATGATATAGTCAAAGAAACGATAGATCAAAAATAAATAAAGTTTCTTGTCAACGGGAATGTCAAGTTTTTGTCACGTGCGACACACCAAGCGAATGTTTTTTTTTTTTTTTTTTTTTGAAAGAAAACTAAAGTTTTGTTTACTTATTTATATATTTGTACATTTAGGAAAAATTGAGTCACATTGTTACATTGTTTTGAAATACAAGCTAAGTTAATTGTTGTCGCACGCGACAAAAAGTGAACTTTCCCGCGGAAATGCCCACATTTAAAAATAATCCAGGCAATGAGATATTCTTGTTTGTTGTTGATTAAGCAAATTCTAGATGTAATCCATTTCTGTTTGAATAGACCTCATGTCAGTATATGATAGACTTAACGTTAAATAAACATACTTCGATATTTTTATATTTTTATCCATATTTTACATGAGCGGTGGGCTTGGCCGATTTTAATAAAACTCTGCATGTATATTTTTTATTCTAAAAGGGGTATTCATCCAAAATGAAGACTTCTGCTTGGTTAGGAACAATTTTATGTGAAAATAGCATGGGTGGTGGGCGTGGCTCATTCTTACGAAATCCCATGTTGTCCCTAATTAAGTCAATATAATGTCAAGTGGCAAGTTTCAATTATCTGAGATCACTCCTTACAGTTTTTGCCTAAAAGTGTATAAAACCATCAAATTGTGCGACGTATGAAGTCATGGAAAATATATTTATTTATTTTAGAAAGTGTATCTACACAATTTGAAGACAATCAGCTGGGTTATGAAAAATTTATGCAAAAAAATCGATATAGGATAAAGAAAAATAAGAATTTTACAAAAATCGATTTTGTTTAGTTGAAAGGTGGGCGTGGCTGTTTTTTATGACATTAAATTGTTTTCTTAATTAAGTCAATATAATTCTCAGTGACAACTTTCATTTGTCTAGGACCACTCCTTGTAGTTTTTGTTAAAAAAATTTATGAAACTATCCCACTGTGCGACGTATGCAGTCACGGAAAATATAATTATTTTTTAAATCAAGTGCATATTTTTAAATATTTTAACTGTTATAGCAAGAGTTTAAATATTCAAGCCCTTATTCAGAAAAAAAAAATAATTTATGTTTACTGAATGTTTACCAAACAAATTTCCATACAAAATTTGTTTTGTAAACCTTTAGGAAACCTAAGTTATTTTTTCTGAATACGGCAGTGACTGCCGTTTAAAAGCATATTTTATGCGTCTTTTTGAGTTTTTAGAGAATATTTTTAGAGCTTATTTTTCACATATTAAAAATTCATACAGGAAAAGTAAAAAAAGTAATTTTTTTTTTAATATTTTGTATATTGTTATTTCAGAAGTGTTGAAGCTATTTGTTTATAAATGCATCTGCTGGGAGTCAGATGCATCCGAAAGTGCGCCAAAACTCCCTTTCAACGGAAATGATTAAATTGAGTACTTGATAGAGACGCACAATCCACATCAGGAATTCGTCACCCCAATTTTACTACATTTAAATAACGATCTAAGAAAAATACCGAAGTATATTTATCTGACGTTAAGTCTGTAATGTATGAACATGAAGAACTTTTGTTTGTTGTTGGTTAAGTACATCTGTATGCCTTTCGTTTCTGCTTAAGAGACTCATCAGGCGTTGGCCGAAGTAGTTAGCACATTGACTACAAAACCAGAGGTAACAACACCAGTGCATGTTTCTGAAAGCCGTTTCAGACTATAATACAAGTATTAATACTTTTGTGGAAAATGCAACTCTGACATGCTGAGTTGTTATTTTTTTTTTGAAATTTTTTAAACAGAAATTAGATCAGGGAAACATTTTCGTCAAAAGTATTAATACTTGTATTATAGTCTGAAACCACCTTAAAGTGCATTAGCGTTCATTTGACACAGTTGTTGCAGGAAAGTTCAAGTGATGAAGGCATGGTCACTGGTCACTGAAATACACCGGCTTTAGCGGATACTAATCCTAATGTAACATAAAAGAGCACGCGCCTACGTCGGTATTGTGTAGCAGAATCATCGGCGAAGTAAAATAACCAATGAAATGGCTGCTAAACACATCTTAGAAAATTTAATACTTCTCATTGCCACCAGAGGCGCTGCAACACTGCATTATTAAAAAACGTACAAAAAGCGGAGTTGTAAAAGAATGAATCTTTCATCTATCTATCTCTTCCTTCACCACATTTCTTCTCTATCACTATGCTTTTCCTAAAGAAGATAACACTGAGTTTTACTGCTCATAAAAAAAATCTTCAGCAAAACTAAAAAAAATTACGTATGTTTATAGAAAAACTCTCAAAATGTTATAGAGTATTACATAAGCATTTTTTCATGAAATTTCATGAATTTTGTTGCACGCAACTTTTTCTATTTGTTAATTGCAGCGCTTTAAACGAGAATTTTATATAAAAAAAGGACGTATAATAAATAATGCATTTTTGGCAAATTTGTTGATATAAGATGCTCCTCTAGTCCTCCTACGGACAAATAAAAAATTTTCATGCAACGAATTTCATGAAAAAATGCTTAACCTTCATAGGGTCTTTGGGTCAATTTTGACCCATTTCAGGAAAAAACTTTGATTTTTTCTGAAAATTAGTGATTGATCTATGTCATATTTTTTGACTTTTATTTAATTTTATATCTTAACAGATATAGTAGGTTTATATATCCGCAAACTTGCCAAAGAAAATTGTATGCAAGATTTTACTCTAGAGATCTTCGGGTCAAATTTGACCCGTTTTAAAGTTTGGAAGTGTTGTGTCTAGTATTTCTTGTAAAATAATGAAAGATAATGAAATAGAAAATGGCCTGCATACATTATCAGACGATTTTGAAAATATAACACGACTGCAGATAATTTTTTTACATCTTATCGGTTGAACAATAAATACTGAGATCACAAATCACTTTAGTTCAAACTACACATAAAAATATAAATGAGTTACTACCAGAGATAGTACATGTGTTATTATCATGCGTGTTTATCATTATTTTTGTTTTACCAAAGATAGTACTCGTACCCTTCTTATATGTATATATTCCGATAAAAAAAGTCTGTGAATCTTCTTAGTATAATATGGTCACTTCTGGCTGCAAATGGGAGGGTAAATATTACTTTTTTGGGCAACAGAAGGGAATCACAATGGACCCAATTGGGTCTCCAAGTGGGGGTGCGGTAAAGCACCACCCTTCCTAAACTAACCTAACCTTCTTAGTACTTTGCATCATATCTCTAAAGTTAGTAATCACCAAGACAAGAAACTGCAAATATGATTAAATTACAATAAATAAAATGGAAGGGTTTATTTGCTGGACAAAGTTAGATCATGTTTTACTTGCAAAAGAAAGACTAATCAATGTTGTCAAATGGCGGTTAGTAACATGGTAGATATATAAGCTTACAATGCTTTTGTGATATCTACATCAGCTAATAGCGGCTGGAAATAAACTGTTTTGCAAAACGTCGACACTTCTTAGAAAATTTAGGATTACAGCTTACTATGCCTTATATAAAGAACCAAAAGAGGTTATCAATATCAGTATTTTCACAGAAAGTTGCACTAAAACTACGTGAGGTAAATGAGTAGCCGTAAACTTCAACTAAATCCAAAGAAAAAATGCTTGAAGAGGGTAAAAAGAGATCCAAAAGAAGTCGTTGCCAGATAGGCCTCAACGCTGAAAATAAAACACCATTAGATACTATTATAACTTGCAAAAACTTGATATGAAAACTGCACTCTGAAACCATTACTTTATGTACAATTAATAATAATATCGATTTAATATTACGGTTTTATCTATCATATATTAATCGAATTAAATATATGAAATAATGTTCTCTTTTATTGGCAATAAATGAATCACAAATAAATGAGACCAATACATAATTTTCAATTTGGGTCAAATTTGACCCGAAGATCGTTAATGTCTACGATTTTAAAGACCCTATGAAGGTTAATGTAAATTAGGTAATACGCAAAGTTAATTAGTTTAAAAGAGGTTGTGGAAATTGAAAAATGGATTCAGAATCGAATGAAGATATTTGTTGAGTAAGTTGTTTGTTTACGTAATTCTCAATAAGATTTTGAGAGTTTTTCTATAAATATAAAGAGCTTTTTAACTACTGAATTGTGCTGACAAATTTCTTAAACAGAAATGAAAGGCATACAAATGTACTTAACCAACAAAAAAATAAAATTCCATCAAACTAAAAAAAAAAAAATAACTAATAATTTATAGGCAGATTTTGTAAAAAATTTCGTTTCTAAACGTTTCAAATTTTTATGAAAAATTACGAAAATTCGTCTAAAAAAATATTTTTTCCCTACAAATTTTAAAACGAAAAAATCGTTTGCAATTGCAAAATCTATCCTTTTACTTTGAAAAAAGTCATTAAATTTTAATTCAATAGCTCGTTTAATCAGCAATTATGTATGAGAAATAAATAAACTTTGTGATTCTTTTGGTTTAGGCGTGGCTTATGAAAAAAATTCACTTATAAAAGGGTGACACAGATAACTTCAAAAGTGATCAAATGTGCTTGAGAATATATTTTTCGTGGGTGTAAAGGATGAGTCATGCGTGACTCGCTTTGCCAAATAAATAACTCATGAGCTCTCAGTGTAAAGCCTTGAGAGTTTAATAATTGATTATTGTTCGTGAACATGCATTTCCTACATACATATCTCTATTTAAAGGCCGGGGCACAATGAATCCGTCATACTGTAAACTTCGCCTTTTTCAACTGACAGCTAAGTTGAAATACATGGTTTGTTATGAGGGCTGTTACATTCAGTACATGTCCGTTAACGCAAAGTACAAAAACTGGTCAACTTTTAACTTTTTGGGTACGTTGAGTAGTTTGACAGATATTGGTTGGTTTTTCTTTTGGTATGTTCTGAATTAGGTTTTTGTGTTTTGCGGCATAAAAAATAAAATTAAACAAAAAAATAAACAAAAATAAATAAAAAAAATTGAATTTAATAAATAAAATGGAGAATCAACCTATTGAAGCTGTTCAAATGCTACCGTCAATAAAGTACTCATTGTGCCAACCTTCTTCATCTTTGCGATAATTTCAGTTGAAAAAGGCGAAGTATAACGTATGACGGATTCATTGTGCCCCGGCCTTAATACTCATGCCCGTTATTTCTACAAACAGGTAATTAACCTAAGGTTTTTACCTACGAGTTTGCTTATAAAATTTAACTTGCCGGATAGATATCTGTACACTAATAAATAGATAGATATCTATGGCTAGAAATAACAGGCATCAGTGTAGCACTTTCGTAAAATATGTGTCGAACTACAGCATTCATTATTAAATAAAATGCTGATTCAAATGTTAATTCAAATTTAAAATAAATCAAATTCTAAATGCACTTCAAAAAAATTTGCCCAAAATGTGCTCTGATTACTTTAAATTTGATGGCTTTAAATTAAAAGTTTATGAAATTTTAACCAAAAATTAAATTTTCAAATAGTTGTCGTGCAAGTGAAAGCTTTATAACTAAAGTTTTGTTGAAACAGAAGTGTACTACCCATTTCAGATTAATTAATTAAAAAAATAATCAAGAAAGTTGAAAACAAAATCTCAACTACAATATATAAAAATTTTAAACTAATAATAAATTTTACAATTAGTTAAATAAAAAAAACAAACTTTTAATAATACATAAAAGTGCATTGAATTAAGAAAAAAAGGGATAAATAACTGCATACTTCCAAAATAAAAATATAATTCACTAAAAAAGCTTCTAAACTAAAAAGATTATTCTCAAAAAAAAAAAAAAAAAAAAGCTTAAAAGGTTAAAGTTGAAATAGTTCTTGTCAATATTTTTAAAATAATGTAAAACAAATGTAATAAAAATGAAAAGCCAGCATAAAAGTGCCAAACATAAAAATTACTAATAAATCTTGTATCCTTTTCGCATCTCAAAATTCCTTTATGTCGCTTTGCTGCCATAACAATTTTAACATTTGCTTGACACCACACACTCTTCATTAACAGCGACACCATAAAAATTATCTTCATCATTATCATCAGCTGTACTCGTAGCAGAGAGAAAGAGAAAGATAGAGATATAGAAGGAGCAACCAGCTCCAGTAGTACCAATTACATCAGCAGCAGGACCGTCACTACCAACATTTACTATGGATTTACTGTCGTTTTTATTGTATTTCCTCTTGACACGAAATGGTATGGCATTTGCAATTTTATTTTTTATACAATTTTATCCTTTTATTTTTTTTGTCATTTAAAAAAAAAATTGTTACACTCTTTTGTGTGTGTGTGTTATGTTCACGCGTTTATATTTGACCAGGTGGGGAAGGTATCCCATGTGTTGTTGTGACATTGTTGTTTAAGTTGTTAATTGTAAGTTTTTACATCTGTTTTAGTGACCATGGTTAAGAATAAAAAAGGCTTACCCCCTCCCTATTCTACTTTTTAAAATCGTTACTAAACGATATTGGGCCTTATTACGAGTATCGTATTACGACTTCGACTACGACGATTGTGTAGAAGACTGAAGAACATTGCAAAACTTTTTCATCAATCTAGTTTACTTCAAATTGTTATTATAGTTGTCGTTCTCGTTCCCGAAAACCCCGGGATCAAAATATACGCCTTCTATTTCAAAATCACAAACTCCGCTATTCCAAAAAATTAGTCCCGATTGGCATCTCTACTGTTAACATATGATTTGCATTCTACAAGACAATTTTACAGAGATATTCGGGTATGTTCTGCATTTCACGTGAAATTAAAACGAGTGGAACATACCCGATTGTGTTTGAACCACTTTAAATTTGTCGCCGGCATTTTTATTAACGAACTAAGTTGTTTTGCAACAAAATGGAAAGAAACAGAGGCACTATTCGAAATAATTAAAAAAAAAACAATGGGAAGAAATGGGAAAACTACTGAATTCTGCAATGTTCGCCAACAAAGCTGAATGTCATGCAATGGTTGTAGGGACTTTAATGTGGTTTACTTTTAGCTCGTTAGAGGTCACTGTTGCAAATTGGCTGCAATTTCAAAAACAATTCAACTATGAGTAAACAGCTCAGACAGTCCAGTTAGAAATTTTTTCTAATGAATGAGCTGGACAGAGCATATTTCACATATTCCACTTGCAATAAAAGTTGCGTATATAAAGCAGAAAACTACATCAACTGACACCACACACAGTGGAAAATACAAAAAGAACGCTGATGATGAAGGTGAAGTGGCCTTTGAAAACAGCTAGTTGTTCCGTTCTACTACGTGTTTGTCAGAATATTTCCAATTACCTTTTGTGTTATTTGTTCATTAATAATTATCACATATAATTGGGATTAAAAAGCGATACGAACTTTAGCCTGATCAAAAATCATAAATATAGAAACAAATGAAGTTCGAACAATAATAATTTAAATTAACTCAAATGAAGCTTAGCTTGTACACAAACGTTTTTTCATCACTAATTTTGAGAAATGAAGGTTAAATTGAATGTTCAAATAATATCTATATTGTTATTTATAATATAAAAGCGATAAGCTTGTCTGGAGATAACACACAGGGTGGCGGGAATAGAACCCACAAGCTTTGGACTGAGGGGATAGTATCGCTACCACTCAGCCACTGGGGCACCCTAACTTTCCTTTTTTCGAATAATTCGAATCAATCGAAAAAATCATGAATATATGCACCGTTTATATGGAATTCGTTGCTGCTTTGTTATTTCTTATATAAAGAAATCATGTTTATTAATTAATCAATAGTTACATCACAAAATTTTGGTGTCCTAAGAGTTATCCTCATCTAATTTAGTGTGCCTAACTATTGTGCTTCTGAAAATATGGGAAAAATAATAATTACTTTGTATGGGCTGTACCCGTCTCCTTATCCTTCAAACTTTAGAGCTGCTTATATATTACTAGAGTGACACTCACTATTTTAGTTGCGGAGATATCAATTTATCGGCGAAAAACGGGAGTCTGGCCCCAATTTTCATCTCCATATTCCAAATCATCTATGCATTTCTCACATCTTAGGCTGGTTGTGAAAGGGTTTGATGAATGATGATGATTTCCTAGAAACCCTTAACTAACTCTTCAGGAAATTTTTGAACATTATTATTTTTTAATCGAAAGAAAATATTCCCACTTTTCATTTTGTTGAAAGAACATCTTATGGGAAAGCGTTAAAACCACAAAATTATTTTTCAATGAACATGAAAAATAAGAGGAAAATAGATTTGTGCATATGTATTTTTTAATTTTTCAAAGATAAAATACAAGTTTTCTTAAGAACCATAAATGCACATTTTATATCTCTACAAAAATTCGTCATTCGATTTTTTAAATTGAGTGGTAGAGTAATGGGGTTTCTGGACCCAAAATTCCACTGTGCACCGTGCTGGAGGGGATACATGCGTTTTGTCCGCTTATTTCTAGTAATTAAGTTTTTTTTTTTTTTTTATTGCCTGATTATGGCAAAGGGGAGCAAACAAAAACATTAACGTGTATCAAAGTTGACCTATTGAGAAACTGTAAATTTACGAGAGTTTCGAAATGTTTGCATTTTTATCCCACTGTATGCCTTTTGTATATTTAATGTTAGATGCTGTTCTGGCGACAATATAAACAACTTTTTTTATATATTATTTTTACTGCTGTAATATTGTTTTATAGTTTGTTTTATGACTTGTAGATAAGCAAAGGACTAGTCAATAATTCCCCCCCCCCTCCCCCATCCACAAATGGACAGTCTAAAGGTATTTTTGACTTTATGACATTCTTTTTTTTTGCAAAATTTTATTTCTTAAAATTTATGTTATTGAAAGCGATTAAATATAATACCAGATATTACAAACACTTAAGGAAAAAGTTTTCCTTTTCTTCTTTAAATATCTATCTCTGCTGAGTTTTTGTATTTATTTTCTCTTGTGCCAGATAATTTGTTACAATTTCTTTATTTGAATAAAATTATTTTATAGTTTCGTCCCTCTGTTTTCTCCTGAAAAAAAAACTTTTTAACATCTCGTTGTCCTTTCATTATTTTGCGCTAAAATTTTATGTTTTTTTTCTGTTGTAGTATTTTCTGTCCTCCCTCCGTTGCAATGACATCATTTTCTAGTTGATTATTATTTCCGCTTTGCTACTTTAAACTGCTTCAAAATTCAACATTAGTTTTGTCATTGGAGTGTTTTGGCTTTGCAGGGGCAAAGAGTATTTATATACTCAATAGGAATTTTAGTAAAGAAAGAAAAAGTAAAACATCAAAGTATTTGAAGACTAGAGCTAGCTGCCACCTTTATTTTGTAACTCGCTAAGGCTTATGTAAGAAGATTTAGGACGTTTTTGTTTGAAAATATTTCTGAGTTTTGGTTTTGAACTCTATAAATAATTTTCTTCCCGAATGGTTGTTGTCTTTGATAATGAAAAATAAAAATATTATTACCATGATTTTGAAACAAAAAAATTTAATTAATATGATAACTAGTTTGAAAAATATATTAATAGGACATTTACACCTGCACAAAATCGAATAGATTTTCATTAAAATCTCTATAAAAATCTATGCCATTTATATTGATTTTTTTTTTCGACATTGATCAATTAATAGAGCTTTTACAGTGTCTTGAAATCTAATACTCACGAGATTTCCAGGTAAATCTTGCTGGTTTTTACTAGATTTTCCAAAACTACAACCAAGCAACTGCAATGTTACCAATTCACACACATTTTTAAGCAGACCGTAGCTAAGTCATTTACCTTTTTTATATAAATATGTAAAGGGTAGTAAAAAATAAATAAAAATATTAGATTTTGATTAGATTTCCTACAAATCTACTGACAAAATAGATTTTGTTTTGTATGGGAAATCTATTAAAAAGCAGCAAGATTTAGCTCGAGACAATGTAAATGCCCTATAAAAAATATGTGTTGGACATAATGATTTGGAACAGAAGAGCAAAGCATATACACGAACCTTCTAGCATAGACAATAAACAATAATTGTTTTAAAGAATCACAACTGCGGCTTTTTTCCGACATAATCATCGAACAGAATTAGGGCATTAATCTCTATCACTTCAAATATATAAAGTCGATTTATCGATTTTCGAACTCATCGCATGGTAGTCCACGCGCTTATCGCTGCAGCCACAACAACCTTAAATATTATTTACACCTAATATCATTATGAATTAAATTTGAATTGAACATGATTTAATTGATCATTTAACATAAAATTTATTTGAAATTGAAATCAAAGGTTGAAAAAAAAACACAAACCATGAAGCTACTTTGGCTTGTCTGTAGGATTTGAACTTGCAACCCTTCGACTACAAGACTAATACCAAATAATATAAATCATATAGAATGCGCATCTCATACAAGCTAAAATTTTCTATGACTGGTATTACCGGTACTACCCGTCCAGCGTACGCACTCTCATTTCTTTCTGCAGTACATGCTACGCTCGCATTGCTTAGAGCAGCGTTGCCGTCGTGACACTAAAGTATCACTTTTGACCATTTTTCGTGCCAATGAGACTTTTTATGACCCTTTTTTCAATTCATCCCTTTGTATCATTTTAACAGAATGTATGCCGTAGGGCAATCATATACACAGTTTAGCATATCAGGTATTAGAAAAAGAGCTGTTCGTCCAGTTGGCGATATTCGGCTCGATGATGTCGATCTTTTTTTTTTTGACGTTTTTTTATACCCTTTACCAAAAAATGGTAAAAGGGTATATATAGGTTTGTCATTCCGTTTGTAATTTCTACAATATTAATAAGCGAGCCATAAAGTATATATATTCTGGATCCTTATGCATAGGGAAGACGAATAAGCGTCTGCCCGTCTGTCTGTACGTGAAATCGGTTTTCCGAAGCTCCCAGAAAAGCTAGAGACTTCGTTCTTGGACTGGTGTGTCAGAAATGCTCGAAATAAGATTGGTATTGAAAATCAGCAAAATCGACCAGACGGTTTCAGAGCTGGTAAGCTTAAACTTCATTTTGCCATACAAAATAACTACCGAAAACTAGTTATTATTTTTCTTTTTATTAAATAAACTTATTTTATACTTCAGAATGAATAAAATTAATATTTCTTAACAAAAAATAAATAAAAAAAATTAAAAAAATTAAATAGATGTTTCCAGGGTTGGAAAACTTTAACTTTTTTATAAAAAATTATACAAAATTAATTTACTAAAAGAAATTTTTCCTTTTTTCTATAAATTATATATATCTTATATTCTAAGAAGAAATAGATTGGGTTAAAAAATCAGAAAAATCAAAAAGGATAATTCCAGGGTTGGGAAACTTAAAATTTTTGTGATATAAAAAATTAACTACCGTAAACTAATTTTTATATATTTTTTTTATTAAATTAACTTATTTTATACTTCAGTACAAATTAAATTGGTATTTCAAATCAAAAAAGAAAGTAAAAAAATTAAAAAGACGTTTCCAGGGTTGGAAAACTTTAATTTTTTTCATATACAAAAGTAACTTACTAAAACAAATTTTTTTCTTTTTTTCTATAAATTAAACATATCTTAGACTCTTAAAAGAAATAGATTGGTGTAACAAATCAGAAAAATCAAAAAGGATGATGATGATGATGATGATGATGATGATGATGAAAATTTTACTAGTAACTAGTTACTATTTTTTTATTTTTTTTTATTAAATTAACTTATTTTATACTGTAGTACACATTAAATTGATACTAAAAATTAAAAAAAGTTTAATACATGAAAAAGACATTTCCAGGGTTGGAAAACTTTAACTTTTTTCTTATACAAAAGTAACTTACTAAAACAATTTTTTTCATTTTCTATGTATATTAAACATAGCTTATATTCTTAAAAGGAACATATTGGTGTACGAAATCTGAAAAATCAAAAAGAACGGTTCCAGGGCTGGAAAACTTACAATTTTTGTGATATATAAATTAACTACCGAAAACTAATTTTTATTTATTTTTTATAAAATAAACTTATTTTATACTTCAGTAAGAATGAATTCGGTATTTCAGATTACAAAAAAATTAAAACGAAGTTTCCAGGGTTGGAAAACCTTATTTTTTATACAAAAGTAACTTACTAAAACAAATTTTTCCTTTTTTTACTATAAATTAAACATATCTTACATTCTTAAAACAAATTGTTTTTAAGAATACAGAAAAATCAACAAGGGGGATTCCAGGGTTGGGAAACTTACACTCTTTGTGATATTTATAAAAAATAAACTACCGAAAATTAATTTTAATTTTTTTTTTGTATTAAATAAACTTATTTTATGCTTGAGTACGAAAAAAATTGGTATTTAAAATAAGAAATAAAGAAACAATTAAAAAAATTAAAAAGACGATTCCAGGGTTGAAAAACTTTTAATTTTTTTTGTACAAAAGTAACTTACTAAAACAAATTTTTCATTTTTTCTATAAATTAAACATATCTTAAATTCTTAAAAGAAAGAGATTGGTGTAAGAAATCAGAAAACTCAAAAAGAATGATCTCAGGGTTGGGAAACTTACACTTTTTGTGATATATAAAAGTAACTAAGTCTAATTAATTTTTATCTTTTCCTTTATAGATTATACATATTTTACGTTTTGAAAAGAAAAGTTTGGTGTAGAAAATTATAAAAATAAAAACCACAGCTCCAGAGCTGGAAACTTTGACCTTTTTTCGGGATATTAAAGTAACTAAATAAAACATTTTTTTTTAATTTAATTTTTTTCTTTTTTTACTTAGCACACTTTCTATATTTTTTTAAGAACTACTAGATTGATATAAGGAATGAGAAAAATGTAATTTAATGATTCTAGGGTTTGTAAATTTATTTTTTTGTACATAAAAGTAACTCGGTCAAATTATTTTTTTCTTTTTGTTTATACTTTATGTATGTGCTTATGTATGTATCTCTATACTACATAAAAACACTTTGGTAAAGGGTATATAAGATTCGGCACAGCCGAATATAGCACTCTTACTTGTTTATTTATTGTATCTTCATAAAGGGTGTTTTTTATTGAGGTATAGAACTTTAAGTTGGCATCACTTTTTTAACTGGCGGCCATTTTGTCAGCTGTCAAGTGATTAATATTTAGTTTGGTTTGCCATTTCATCATGAACAGGTTGACAAAAGAACAACGCTTGCAAATCGTGCAAATTTATTTCGAAAATAATGGTTCAGTTCGCGAAGTTTACCGCAAGCTCCGTCCATTTTATGGTCGACATAATCGTCCATCAGAGCAATTAATTCGGTTAACCATGGATCGTTTTCGCACTACGTTTACTCTATGTGATAATACGCATCCGCAGAGACGTCGAACAGTGCGCACCGAAGAAACAATTGCCGCTGTAGAGCAAAGTGTTGAAGAGGACCCGAATGAATCGATTCGCCACCGTGCACAGCAATTGGAGCCGACTAACCGACTATTTTGTTCCCGAATTGGATGGCATGAATGTGGATGAGTTGTGGTTCCAACAAGACGGCGCTACATGCCACACAGCGCACGTCACAATCGATTTATTGAAGGAAACATTCGATGAGCGCATAATTTCGCGGAATGGACCTGTCAATTGGCCACCAAGATCGTGTGATTTGACACCATTGGATTATTTTCTTTGGGGATATGTGAAGTCGCTCGTCTACGCCAACAAAACAGAAGCGTTAGGGGACTTGGAAGCCAACATTCGTGGCGTTATTGCCAACATACGGCCCCATATGCTCGAAAAAGTGGTTGAAAATTGGACCTGTAGAATTGGCTTTATTCGAGCCAGCCGCGGCGGCCACATGCCCGAAATCATATTTATACATTAATGGCATAAAATTATCCTTCCAATAAAGCCAAATTGATGGACAATAAAACGATTTTCTTGTGTTTTATTTCAATTCGAAGTTCTATACCCCTGAAAAAAAACACCCTATATATGAACTAACAATAAGTATTCAAATCTTAAATCTAAAATATAATTAGTAGGCCCGACCAATGTCAGACATAAACTAAGTGTTAGTTATTAATAATACATAAGTAGTGATAAGCACAAAAAACAAAAATATTTTAAAGCAGCTGCATCTGGAGTGTTGTTTATTAGAGCCCTTGTATCTCTCTTTTTTAAGCGGATGTGTCCAGTAAAGTTCAATATATTACGAGCAAGCGGATTAGGATGTGACTCGAGTTTTGTTAGGTATTTGCCTGCGTATTTTGCAATTTCGATCATTTTTATTGTTTTGGTCGATAGAAAAGCCAATAAATGGTGAAAATATTGCAAAAAATCTGACACCCAAATCCTTGATTCCAAATGCAAATTATTTCTCGGAGTATCACAATTAAAAAATTATGTATTTTAACTTACTTTCATCTTTAATCTTAATAAAACTTTTTATAAGTTAGTAAGTAAGTTTTTATAAAATGTTTATAAGTTAAAATAGGTTCAAATGAAATAAAATTTGGAAGCCAAAATTGGGGCTTTAAAGTATAAGTACATGTATGTAAATAAATGATCAGCATCAAAAAAAGTAAAGTAAAATTTAGATGGAAAACTGAAGTTAATTCATTTTCTTTTTAACCCCCCGACTAAAAAAAGGGGTCTTATAAGTTTGTAGTGTGTGTCTGTGTATCTGTGTGTCTGTCTGTGTCCACGTACAGGCCAAACGGCTGGATCGATTTTCATGACTTGATCGAGAGGGTTCTTAGCTATGTTTGAAAAAAAATCGGTCCAGTCGTTTAGAAGATATAACATCTTTTCTGAAAAAAGTCGGGGGTTTTTAAAATTTTTAATTTTTGTGATTATTATAATTTTTCATTTATAAATGAAAAAAGTAAGAATAATTCAAATAATTAATTAATTAACTACGAACATATTTCTATAATACCGGCTAGTAGAGTATTTACAAATACAGTTTTTAATTGCAAATAAGACGAGTATAAACATATTATAGATAGCTACTAATTAAAAAAAATAATGAAATCTAAAAAAAGAGTGGTCAAGTTGCGGCATTTCATATCGAATGAAATTCCAATCGAAATTAAATGCATATTTCGTTCGATATCGAAAGCCGTAATTTACCCAATTACTTAAGATTTATAAAAAAAAATTAGAGACTGTAAAAACATAAATACATATATTGGACATGGTTCATCTCACTTATTTACTTAAAAACCAGCATAACTCAAAAAATTTACGTTGAGGAAAAACCATTTAAAGTTTTGTAAAAAATTTTAAAATTCTATTCTGAAGAGGATAATATAGTTATAATATTCTTTCAAGTCATTATGCATAGTTCTTAAATACATATTTTTTTAACTGAACATCCTGTATTTCTTAATAAGTTCTTCATTTGGAATCTAATCTTTGACAAGTGTCTACTATATACAAGTCTATTTGATAATTGTTTAGTAACGCTAATTTATGTTTGTACTTTATGTTTTTTTTTTTTTTTTGTAAATTATATTTTATAAAGATGAAGAAATAATGTGTAATTCACTGACTTTACAACTGCAGAATTTGGGAACTTATCATCCTTTAAACAACCTTTATTTCAGCAACAGCAACTTTCCTCCGAAAATCGGTTTTTTTTTTTTGGTAAAACTCGTATATTTTTAAATAGTTTTTTTTTTGCAATTGGCCGCATGTTTTGCTGTTGAAAAAGTAGCAAAATGCTACTTTAGTCGCACAACGGCAACGCTGGTGATAAGAGCAAAGAATATAATTCTCTCAGTATGTGTTTGCTTGCGCCTTATACTTTCCCCCCGCATCTAAAGCGTAAGCAAAATATGTTTAATTTTTTAGCTCAGATGCGCATTCTATACAATTTATATTCTTTGCTAATACACTGCTTACGAACCACCAGTAGGAAGTTTTCACTGGTAATGCGAAGTCTGCCGGCTATTTAAACAACACAAACATCAAAACCAACAACAACAGAACACTAACAAGTCACACAACTGAACACAATAGTGCATTGTAGCTATAACTAAACAAATAAACGTCAACTAACTTAAATCAATTCAGTGAAGTGCGACTTTGACTCGCGCACGAAAGGTTCCGTACCGACACTAGACATGTAATTCCATACGAACTTTAGCCTATATAACAAATGGTTTTGGCTTTATTTTCGTTTTTCGGTTTTGAGCGTTTTTTAGTTTTGGCGTTTTTTCGGTTTTTTGCGTTTTTTCATTTAGGCGATTTTTTTTAGTTTTGGTGATTTTGTAATTTTTAAGATTTTTTTCATTTAGGGGATTTTTTTAGTTTTGGTGCATTTTTCGTGTTTTGGCGATTTTTTTGGTTTTTGGTGTTTTTTTCATTTTGTCGATTTTTTTCAGTTTTGCCGATTTATTTTAGTGTTACAAATTTTTTTTTAATTTGGTGCTTTTTTCGTTTTGGCGATTTTTGTTTTGGCTTTCGGCGATTTTTTTTTTGGTTTGGCGATTTTATAATTTTCGGATTTTTTAGTTTTACCGTTTTTGAAAATTTCAAGAGTTTGCCTCTTACGGTTTCCAAGATATATCAAGTTGTCAAAATTACATAGTCAAAATTGCATTAACTGATGGAACACCCTTTAATTTTGTATTTGTTGCTGTAGCGGCCAAGATTCTACATACTCCGTCCAAATTTCAGGTCCGTAGCTTTTACGGTTCAGACGGACAGACGGACAGCGTAGCGAAAACAGTAGGGTTCCTTTTCACGTTTGGTGTACGGAACCCTAAAAAGATATTAAGGAAAATTATGAATAAAATTCCGCTAGAAATTTTTCTCGGAAAACAAAAATTCTATTTAGAAAAGGGAGGAATTAATCGCCCTGACTATAACCCCAATTCAAAAACTTATGATGAACAATTATGTAGGTTAGATTTTCCTATCAGGTCACATCACTCATTTAACTTCTAATATAATTTCACTAAATAAATGTTAGCATATTATTTTAAATTAGTTCCTTAAAACTCTCAAAATAAAACAAAAAAAAAAAAAAAGAACTGGAAAAGTTGTTAAATTTTATGTACTTGTGTAGTTGTAGTTTTGTCTTGTTCTACTTCTTGTGCAACTTACATAACTCAATTTCCTTGTTTATCCTTTGAAAGTAAATTTGTGTGTGTGTGAGTGCGTGTTAAAGTTTTTTTTTTGTGTGTGCGTACGGTTGTGATTGTGTGCAGATGTTAATGTGTGTCATTTTATTGCCACTATTTGGTTGCCACTTTGCATTGCAACATGTTCAAATTAAGACTTGATATGTATAGTGTTTTTAATTTTTATGTTCTATTTAATGTTTTTCAAAAATTTCTAAATTATTATTATTTCACTCATGTGGCACGTAAACGAATGAATGAACGACTGCTTGCTGTTACATTTTCATAATGTGTGGAATAAGAGGAAATAAAATTCAAGCAGAGATAAAGTTGTCTATCTGTATCTGCTTTGTTCGCATATAAATTTAATATATTTTAATATTTAAATTGCATATCCTGCATCTGTTTATTTTGTTAAATTTTTCAAAAGTCATTTAGAGTAATGGAATTTAAAAAAAAGACACACACCACAAATTATTTGCAACGTTCATATCGATGGTCTCAAGTAGAAAGGACCTAACTCGTATTTTTTACGAAATTTAGTTTTTCAGTGATTTCAATACATTTCATACAAATAAATCTCGCCATAAAATTTATTGCAATAGTGTAAAAAATAATGCTTTTACAAGCTGTACAGCTACAAGCAGTTGTACTGCTTCTGTTATGTTTTTACCTTGTTCTGGTAAAGTTACAATTATTTGAGTTAGGACCTTTCTACTTGTGACCAACGATATGCACTGTTGTATACTTACATGTTTGTATGTGTTGGTTGGCTTACAAATGTATCTGTTGTGTAGTGTTTTTTTTTTGTACATAAGTGTTAGTCTTGTGTACTTAATTTGTTTATTTAAATAAAATATATTGCTTGTTCAAATTTTGTTGTTGCTGTTATATTTGAAGTACACATGTCTGTATTACTCTACTACTGCTCTCGCTATTCTCTGTGCATAAATGTGTGTTTTCGAAAACATTTTAAATACA
Source organism: Tachina grossa (assembly GCA_949987645.1). NCBI lineage: Eukaryota > Metazoa > Arthropoda > Insecta > Diptera > Tachinidae > Tachina > Tachina grossa. Next base: position 38,867,462 of record OX465275.1, read on the forward strand.
CTAATTGTTCAAAACTAGTGTTTACACATTTGTAGCTCTGCTGCTTTTGCTTTTAAAATCTATTTCAATAGTTTTTTATCTTGCATCTTACCAACTGCAAGAATTTGCAGTATTCGAAACTTTGTTGAGAGATTTAAAGGTTAATGATAAATATAATTGCCACTACAGGATATAGAGATGTTTTTGTGCATAACAATTATCTTGTGAAATTATTTCAAGTAATTTTTTATCTAACAAATTAAGCAATACAAGGTGTTGCGAAATTAATACAACAAATAATAAATATGATTTATGTACATATTGTTACGAAAATGGCCGTCGACAAGGTTAAGGCAGCATTACACAAAAATATTCCAACAGGGTTAATATAAGTGTTACGCGAAAATATTCCTACAGCGTCAATGTAAACTATAATCTAGAATAGTAGCAAACAACTAAATAAGCATGCGCAGCTTGATTAAACGTAAACAAGCAAAAGCAACAACAAAAAGCGTCTGCTTATTAAGAAGATTCACATAATTACACACATACATACATGGTAATTCAAACGAAAAGCAAAAGATAAACAACCACCGTGTATTGCTTAGTTAATGATGTACACACGCATGCATATACAAATGTATGTACATAGTTACCACATGAACTTAATTAGGCACTTTGTAAACAGCATATAAGATAATAATGATCGTCTAGACATTGCTTGAAACTTCTAGTGGTATTTGTGTGGAATATAAAAAGAGGTGACGCAGCCAATGAGTTAGTTAGTTGCATTTGTGAGTCAGTTGCGAACAAGCCAGTTGCGAACAAGTTAGTCAGTTGCGAGTGAACAAGTCAGTTGATAATTAAGTTGTGAATTAATAATAGTCTGCGATACAGTGGTGAGTTGATAGTTAAGAGCAGTCTGTGCTTTACACGTGAGTTGGAGTAAAAGAGAAACTATACGACAGTCTATAGTGACAGCAAAGTCTGTCGTGGAATAGAGATTATTGTGGAGTCTATCGTGTCGACTGGAGTAAAGGAAACAGCGCAGCGAATAGATGTGTGTAAGGGTGTAAGTAAAGCCAGTGAGTCTTTATTGGTGTATCAACTGTGAGTGTCGGCAGATTGAGTGCCGTGTGTGACAAGCAGCAGACAAAGAGGTATTGATGTATCAACTGTGAGCGACGGCAGAGTGAGTCTCGCAAGTGACGAGCAGCAGACAAAGAGGCGTCACGTGAATACTTGCGCAGCCAGCTAAGAAACGTGCCTAAACTACAGCGAGGAAGGCGTAGTGGTAACCAGTTGTGAATATTTGTGTGTAATTCAGTAGTTTAAGTTGTATTAGTTTATATAAGCTCTTGAATAATTTAGTTTAAGTGTATTTGTAAATAAAACTTGTATCATTCTTAACCCTAATTACAATACCCGGGTCTTGTATTCATTTGCAAATCTTCGGGTCCACGGAAAAGCGTTTTTATAGAGAGAAAAACGTAACAATATCAATTGAGATAGTATTTTATTGAAACCTAAAAAACATTATCTGGGCTGAGATATTGCATAATGATTTCCACGGTTTTGTTGCAACATTCGCCATCTTGGGTCGAACAATTTTCCATGATCATGTCACAAAAAAATGCTTCATCATTTCCAGTAAAAAACGATATTCCCAAGACGTCAAGAAAATGTAGGATTTGCAATCCTGAAGTAGTGCAACATTTGATAATCTCTAATAGTTTTTACATAAGCTAGTAATTTTTTTTAATGACATTATATCGTTGATGGTGCTTAGTCATCACATGCGACATCAAGATTCAAAAAATACACTGAAGATAGAATAACTGATATTGTTGTTTTTGTTTAGTGTAATATTTTTAAATACATCTTATTATAATTTAAATAATTCTCACTTAGTATTTAGAAAATATTGTATAAGCATACAATCACTCTTGTTTCAGTTGTCAACATCGACACAAAACGATGCTATTTATATATATATATATATATATATATATATATATATATATATATATATATATATATATATATATATATATATATATATATATATATATATATATATATATATATATATATAATGGGTGTTTTTTATTGAGGTACAACTTTAAGTTGGCATCACTTTTTTAACTGGCGGCCATTTTGTCAGCTGTCAAGTGATTAATATTTAGTTTGGTTTGCCATTTCATCATGAACAGGTTGACAAAAGAACAACGCTTACAAATTGTGCAAATTTATTTCGAAAATAATGGTTCAGTTCGCGAAGTTTACCGCAAGCTCCGTCCATTTTATGGTCGACATAATCGTCCATCAGAGCAATTAATTCGGTTAACCATGGATCGTTTTCGCACTACGTTTACTCTATGTGATAATACGCATCCGCAGAGACGTCGAACAGTGCGCACCGAAGAAACAATTACCGCTGTAGAGCAAAGTGTTGAAGAGGACCCGAATGAATCGATTCGCCACCGTGCACAGCAATTGGAGCTTTGTCCATCAACTTTATGGAAGATTTTGCGCAAAGATCTTGGCTTGCGACCTTACAAGATCCAGCTTGTGCAAGAATTAAAGCCGCGAGACCATGCAATGCGTCGTGATTTTGGTGTATGGGCCGAAAATGAGATTGATCTCGATGCTGATTTTCATCGCAAAATTTTGTTCAGTGATGAGGCTCATTTTTGGTTGAATGGCTACGTCAACAAGCAAAATTGCCGCATTTGGAGTGAAGAGAATCCACATGAGACCCTTGAGACGCCATTACATCCACAAAAACTGACTGTTTGGTGTGCTCTATGGGCTGGTGGAGTCATTGGGCCATACTTCTTCCGAAATAGTGCTGGAGAGTCAGTTACCGTTAATGGAGACCGGTATAGAGCCATGATAACCGACTATTTTGTTCCCGAATTGGATGGCATGAATGTGGATGAGTTGTGGTTCCAACAAGACGGCGTTACATGCCACACAGCGCACGTCACAATCGATTTATTGAAGGAAACATTCGATGAGCGCATAATTTCGCGGAATGGACCTGTCATTTGGCCACCAAGATCGTGTGATTTGACACCATTGGATTATTTTCTTTGGGGATATGTGAAGTCGCTCGTCTACGCCAACAAACCAGAAACGTTAGGGGACTTGGAAGCCAACATTCGTGGCGTTATCGCCAACATACGGCCCCATATGCTCGAAAAAGTGGTTGAAAATTGGACCTGTAGAATTGGCTTTATTCGAGCCAGCCGCGGCGGCCACATGCCCGAAATTATATTTAAACATTAATGACATAAAATTATCCTTCCAATAAAGCCAAATTGATGGACATTAAAACGATTTTCTTGTGTTTTATTTCAATTCGAAGTTCTATACCTCTAAAAAAAACACCCGATATATATATATATATATAATTTCAAATTATTCTAGTTATTGTTATCAACATATACATATGTAATTTCAATTCAATAAGAAAATACAACATATTACTGTATTGAAATGCCTTTGATTTAGAAAAACTTGAGTTGATTTGAAACAAACAATAAATAAAATGAAAGAAAAGAAAAAATTAAAAATAACAAAATTTGAGTATTTAGTCCATCCCTATCTTGCAGTGGGATTTTTCAGAGGCACTGTTCCCAGTCATCTTAAGAAAAAGAAATAGGAAAATTAATTTAATTTTTTTTTTGATTATTAAACTCTCTTGTCTCGCCGATACGATTAGCAGATGTTTAGCAAAAGCGAAGAAAATAATGAGCGCAAAAAGTGCAATATAAAAATGAAATTTATTATTAAGTTTGGCGAGGCCTGGCCCCGTATTCCGTAACTCGCTAAAGCTAAATTCGATCGCTTAAATGCTGAACAAATTTAAAATTAAAAATTTTTGGCGATGATATAAAACGCTAAAGTTTCGGCGAACTGCATTTGTAAGCCATTGCCTGATTTATCAATTCACGTTTGAAAATTGCATTCGTAGCCGAAAATAGATAAATCGACTTTATAAATTTTTTACGATAGAGATTTAGCTTTAGCGAGTTACAGAATACAGGGCCTGCAGTTGTAAGTTAAGTAGAAAATAGTTGGCAAGAAAGTCCATTTAGCCCGTTCGAAGAAGCTGCGACAAATCTCCTGCAGTTTAAATAAATTCAGTACCAGTAGTTTTGATTTAGCTGCCTTTTGTATAAGTGCACTTTGGACTTAACTGCCTAAAATGATACATTTCTGTCACTATTCTTTAAAATTCCATACAAATTCGTTTTTTAATTGCACTTTCTATACCTGCACATTTAAGATAAGTGCCCCAAAATTGTAACTTCAAATTATTTTTATACATAAAACCAATGTTAGCTGCACATTGACTTAACTGCACAAAATTTATATTTTCTGTAATTATTCTTCAAAATCCTTTTTTAAGCGCACTTTGTATACCAGCGCATTTAACATATTTTTTGGCAGTTTTAAATTATTCTCATATAAAAAATTCAAGTTATCTGCACACATTAATATGCAACCATGTATGTGTGTAAAACTGAAGTCAAAAATTGTATACCTGCACATTTATAGTACCCCTCTAGTCAGCCTAGAACCATATGTCTCTATGTCAACACTCTTTTCTCTAACGACAATTACACTAGTTAAAATGTCTACAACTTTCCTTTTATGCGCGAGTAGAGATACGTTAGAGACAACATTTCAAGTGTATTTCTGGTGACATTGTCAGTGAATGCGTCAATAGTTGGTTCTTCTAAGAAAAATTGTTATATATTTAAAGATTAAATTGTCGTAGTCTGAAAAAACCTTTTTGCCCATAAACTGAAACAATTAAATAAATTTAAATTATTTTTTATTATGCTGTGCAATAATGTTAAAAAAAATACAATGTATGTATGTGTTTAAATTTGTTCGCCCAATCCTTATAAAATCTGAATGAATATATCTTTGGTTCAAATATCTCCATGTGGTCGTAAAAGAACTACCTTCCCAATAGTGCTAAAGACTACTGGTAGATTTTCAATGACAAACGTATGTTATATGTCAATAGGCGATACATTGGCTGGGGTACATCTAGTCCATAGCACTATTGACAATGTCACTAGAAAATCACTATAATTTTACTATTGACAACGAGCGAGGAAATATCGATATTCTAGACTAGAGCCCCTAAAATTTACTATTAAATCTTTGGTATCAATGTCTCCATGTGGTCCCAAAAGAACTACTTAGTCAGTAGTGCTACAGTCTAGTGGTGGATTTTCAATGACAAGCTAATGTAAAATGTCAATAGATGATTATATTGCGTGGGGTACACTTGGTCAGTAGTACTACTGACAATGTCACTAGTAAATCATTACAATTTCACTATTCGCATTTTCTGCAGGGACGTTTCCACTATGGGCAAAACAAGTTGTTTTTCTCAGAACACTTGGAAGTGTTTTTCCATTATGCTTTTTTGTGTTTTGGTTAAACGAGTTTTGGAAATCAATTTGATTTTATTATCAAGGCCGCAAACCTTATTATTTAGATTAGTAATTTTCTCAATCATTTGCATATAAACAGCTTACTCATGTTTTAGACTCGGCAGTTTTTCTTGAAGCAAGTCTGAGTTTATGGTAGAGAGAGGAAAGAAGAAAGAGGAGGGGTACTGACTTGCTTGTACAGAAAAGTTACTTCAATTCTCTTTTGTTATTTCATTCGCAGCATTAAAACAATAGGAAAATTTAACAAGAAACCGTCTCAGTGTAAACAAACAAGCAATTTTAAAAGAGAATTGAAGATAACTGCTTCAAGAAAAACTGCCAAGTCTAAAACATGACTTATAAATACAACTGATGCGGTTTGTGCAATTGCTTAAAAAATTGAATATTCTGTATTAGTGCCACCTTTTGTCAGAATATTGCGGCTTGTTATTGAAGTTTCAGCCAGCAACGCAGTGTTGCACTAACAAATTTGTTCATGTTTTGGAGGAAAACAACTTATTTGAAGTGTTTTGCTGATATAAAAAATGTATGGGAAAACATGTAGCAAAACATTGGTTTTTGAGCAAAACAAGTTTTCTGCTCCAAAACACGTATATGGAAACGCACTATTAGGCAGGTAAGTGCATTAAGATAAGAGCATTTTTGACTTATCTGCATAAAAAGTCGTGCAAATTGATTGTGCAGCTAATAGTACGTTTCCACTATGAGCAAAACAAGTTGTTTTTCTCAGAACACTTGTAATAGTACGTTTCCATATACGTGTTTTGGAGCAGAAAACTTGTTTTGCTCAAAAACCAAAACACCTCAAATAAGTTGTTTTCCTCCAAAACATGAAAAAATTTGTTAGTGCAACACTGCGTTGCTGGCTGAAACTTCAATAACAAGCCACAATATTCTGACAAAAGATGACACTAATATAGAATATTAAATATTTTAAGCAATTGCACAAACCGCATCAGTTGTATTTACATGCTGTTTATATGCAAATGAGTGAGAAAATTACTAATCTAAATAATAAGGTTTGCGGCCTTGATAATAAAATCAAATTGATTTCCAAAACTCGTTTAACCAAAACACAAAAAAGCATAATGGAAACACTTCCAAGTGTTCTGAGAAAAACAACTTGTTTTGCTCATAGTGGAAACGTACTACATATAAACATTGGTTTTGAGCAAAACAAGTTTTCTGTTCCAAAACACGTATATGGAAACGTACTGTTAGCTATTTACTTTAAGTTATGAATCTTTTTTTTTTCATTTTGGCAATTTTGTTTTCGGTTTTGGCGATTTTTTTATTTTGGGATTTTTTTTTTTTTTTTTTTTTTTTTTTTTTTTTGGTATTTAACTTAGCTTAAGCGATTTTTTTCAGTTGTGGCCCTTTTTGAATTTTGGCGCTTTTTAGGTTTTAGGCGATTTTTTTCGGTTTTTGGCAATTTTTTCGGTTGTTTTTTAGTTTTGATGATTTTTTTAATTTTGAGATTTTTTAAAATTTCATTGTCAAAATGTCATTAACTGATAGAATACCCTTTAATTTAGATTTTTTTTAAATACCATTATTAATTGGTTTAGTCTGCATACAAATACAATAACTTTGCAAATTTCAAATATGTATATTGTATTAGGATTTCAACATTGCCCACTTTAAAACACCCTTCAATTGTTGACTGTCATATATATGCTATTGTAGCGGACAAAGTGTTACATATTCTGTGGAAATTTCAGTTCTATAGCTCTTACGTTTCTCGAGAATACAACCGACAGACAACAACTAAGAGAAAATATCACACTTATCGTGGTTGACGTATTTTGAGTTCCTCTACGACATTTTGCTCCTGAATTAAAGAAGAGGTCTGGCGCTGTTCTTTAATAAATTACAAAAACGCCGTAGAGTTACGCGCACTTCAAAACTGCAACTGAGAATATTGAATTTTGGTTCAGTTTTTTTTTTAATATAAAAGGAAAAACTTCATTTGATCAATGAATTTTGTCGTTAATAACCAGCAAAAGTAAGAATTTATTGTATTAATGAAAAAATTTCATGAATATAATGAAAATTTTCAATAAGCCAATGAACAATTTCATTCATAGAATGAAGAGCTCTTAATGATGAATGAATCTTTTTCTCTTAGTGTATAGTAATAATACTGCAAAAGTTTTGAAATAGGATATCCATTAGTTTAAAGCTTCTAGAAATTTATGTACATGCATATCAGTGTGATTTGCATGCACATACATTTCTATAATTTTTACCAAAATTTCTTCATAAGTATTTGTATAAAAAATTATTTAAATAATTTTTCAGTTGCAGCCACTGCAAGTTAAAGCAGCTTTAATTTCAATTAAAATCTCTATATATCCTTAAATTTATTTTCTAGTTTGTGTTATATGTGTCCTGGAATAAAAAGCAGATTTAAAATTTTTAAGTTTCAAAAACATTCATTAGAAAAACAAAATTATGATGAAAACTTTCAAATATTTCCCATTAAGATATCGTACAAATGATTTTTACTTAGCAACCATAAAACATTTTAATTCATTTTACATTTTATTTTGGTGTTTGTGCCTTCCTCTCAACTTCCAACTTCCACTCCCAGAATAAAATTCAAACCTTAAGTGTTTTTACATGGTTTTTAGAGAGAAAAAAAGAGAACATAAATGAAATTAAATACAATTTCATGTGAATGCAGAATATTCATTTAATTTGCATTGAAACGTTTGAAGAATCTGCTGCAAAAATAAAAAAATATGAATGATTAGAAAAAATCGTAATCGTGGTGGAGTGAAACATCAATTCAATGAGTTCGCGTGTGAAATAAAAGCAACAACAATAACAAAAAGAGTTTCTTTTTGATTATCTAAATTATTTGTGTGAGTAGTGAAAATGAATAGTATTCAGTTTCCTGAGGCCAATATGACCAACAGACATGTTAAAGGTGGGCCACCAAACGACTTAAAGTGTTGTCGTAAAGTTAAATGAGCCATGAAGAAATATTAAACGATTTGTAGATTAGAAAGGATTATTTTAAAAAGCACATTTCTAAGAAAAGATTAAATTGTAATCGTTATTGGTGTTTAGAAGTAGTGTTATCATTCGAATATAAATTATTCGAATAAAACTCTTAAACTAAACATTTAAAAAAAATAATATTCATAAAATTTAAAACGAGTTTGAAATGTCTTTTATTTAGAAATTTTCATACAAAATTTTCTTAAAACAGATTTCAAATACATTTTATTTTTTATGAATAAAGTAAAGTTAAGTACAAATTTATTCAGCCTTTTTTGACAATGAAAGTTTTTAAAGTTAATGATACAAATATTTTTTTAAGACTATGAAGTATGTAACTATTATCTTAAAAATTCAGTAAAGTGCGACTTTGACTCGCATATGAAGTATTGCGTACGGGCACGACATATCTAATACTATACGAATTTTAGCCTATATAATCGTATAATCTACCTGCTGATGTATAAAATTGTTAAAAAATTTCAAGTACCCGGTAAATATTTTCTTCAGTTTTCGGCGATTTTTTTTACGTTTCGGCGCTTTTTCCTTTTTGGGATTTTTTTAGATTTTTTGGTGTTTATTAGCTTTTTCTTTTGCTTCTAGCGTTTTTGCGTTTTTTTTTAAGTTTTGGCGATTTATTTAAGTTTGAGCTCTGGTGCCTTTTTTCGTTTTGGCGATTTTTTCGGATTTCGGCAAGTTTTTAGATTATTTGCCAGATGTTCGTTTTGGCGATTTCTTTTAGTTCTGGCACTATTTTTTCGTTTTGGCGATTTTTTTTTGTTTCTCGGCAAGTTTTTAGGTTGTGTTTTAGTTTAACGTTTTGGCGTTATTTAATTTTAAGATTTTTTAGTTTTACAGCCTGTTTGTAGATGACGACTCGTCAATAAAAAGCGCTAACATGTTAGCATTATTTATTTTTTGGGGTTTTAGAACACGAGTGTTGACCATTTTTATTAAAAAACGTAACAGATGTCAGTTTATTTGGGTTTGTACAAGACGATTTGACTCACCATAAACGTCAAAGTGGGCGATTAAAAAATTCTAATCGTGTTTACAAAAAAGTTCATAAAAATAAGCAAAACACTAAACAAATTTAAAATTATTACTATAAGTTAAGAAAAAATAAACAAATGGAATTTCCAACAAGAAAAAAGTAAGTAAAGTTTCATATTGAGGATGTTCTTGTTTTGATAACTTAAATTTTTAGCATCAAAATGACAACAATTTGGCCACGGGAACTCCACAGTTTGGTAGGAGTATGGAGGTGTTATAAATTTTTGGTGTGTGTCTGTATATCTGTGTGTATGTACGAGTCCATGTACACACCTAACGGCTGGACCTGTTTTGATTTAGCTTTTTCTGTTTGAAAGGTGATTTGATCGAGAGAGTTCCTAGCTATGTTTGAAGAAAATAGGTCCATCCGTTGAGAATATATCACATCTTTTCTAGACATATTCTGTTGAATTTGAGTGTCTTTGACGCCGTAGCTCCCAAACGGCTTCACTGCTTTTAATATGCATTTATGTATGTATGCACATCACTTTACTTACCTTTATACAAATACTTTAATAAACAAAACTAAAAAAAAATTTAAACACAATTTGTTTACTTTAACTGTTTATTTTGGAATTGGCGCTTTGGTATGTCTGCCAATATTCCTACTAATTATATTACTCGTATTCTTATTAAAATTATCAATTTCTGGTGAAATATTTTCAAAAATGGGAACATTCAAAATAAATTTCAATTCGCTTTGCATACCATAAATAGTTTTAGCTCTTGGAATGTTGCGCATTTTTATTTTTAAGCTAAATCTATTAATTTCCTCTGGAATTTTTGAAATATTAAAATCTTCAGTTCTGGAAGTTCTGTTGATAACTTTTGAAATGTTTGAGGTATTTTTAAAAAAACTTATAGGCCTTAGAGCATTACATTATTATCCTTTTCCGATTTAGTAGCAAGTCCACTTGTTTTTATATTATGACATACATTATTATTGTCTGATATCTGGCCGTTCATTGGAAACTATTACATTGCTGAAATATACTAAAACGGATCTTCTTTGAAAATATTTTTAGTTTTGGTTTATAATTCTTTAGGTGGTGTCTGGTGAATTTCAACTTCAATAATTTTATTATTTTTCTGAATTTCAGCTGACATCGGTCTCAATTTATTGAATTGAAACTTATCCTCAGTTGGTTCAGTAATATCAATGTGTTTGTCTATTTGTTTTTAAATTAGTGGGTTCTATAGTTTTTGGACTGCGTCAGTATTCCTTTCACTTTGATTATGTGGAAGTTCAATAGTGGTAGATTGATTTCCTTCATTTTGTGGCGACAGAAAAGAAATTTGTTTTAATTGTTTATTTTATTTTTTTATTTATTTATGAGCATGTCAGCACAAGAATAGGGTTGACGTTTTTTTAAACTAAAAAAAAATTTCATATGAAAAAATTTAAGCAAACATTATTTTTTAACATATTGACAACAATACAATTTAGTACATATTTGACAAATAGGCGAATTAACGTAAGCTGCACGACAAAGTCGAGTCGCGTTATACAAACGCTTTTCGCGTTCTACAAACAGGCTGTTAGGGTTTTTTTGTTTTGACGTTTTTTTTTTTAAACTCTGGCGCTTTTTTCGTTTAAGCGATTTTTTTGTTTTTCGGCATGTTCTTAGGTTGTTTTTTAGTTCTTCGTTTAAAGATTTGTTTTTTGTTTTTGTGCAATTTTTGGGTTTCGGTGCTTTTTTCGTTTTGGCAATTTTCCGGTTTTTGGCGATTTTGTGTAGTTTTAACGGTTTTTTTCTTTTAACGATTTTTTCGGGTTTTCGGCATGTTTTTTAGTTTTTCGTTTTGGCATTTTTTTTTTGTTTTTGGAGGTTTTTCGGTTTTTGGCTATTTAAGTTAAATCAATTTTTTTAGTTCTTGCGCATTTATTCGTTTTGGCGATTTTCGTACGTTTTGGGCAAGTTTTTAGTTTTACGTTTTGGCGGTATTTTAGTTTTAGCCTTTTTTAGATTTTGGCGATTTTTTAGCTTTGGCGCTTTTTTACGTTTTGGCGATTTTATCGGTTTTCGGCATGTTTTTAGGTGTTATTTCTTAGTTTTTCGTTTCGGTGATTTGTTTTTTGTTCTTTTCTTATTGTTTGTTTTTTTTCGCTTTTTTCGTTTTGGCGATTTTTTGGTTTTTGGCGATTTTGTTAAGTTTTAGCGATTTTTTTCTAGTTCTAGCGTTGTTTTCGTTTTGGCAATTTTTCCCGGTTTTCGGCAAGTTTTTAAATTTTTTTTACGTTTTGGCTATTTTTTTAATATATGGATTTTTTAGTTTTAGTGTTTTTGAAAATTTCAAGAGTTTGCCTCTTACCGTTTCCAAGATACAGCGAATTGCTAAAATATCATAAATTGTTTTAACTGATAGAATACCCTTTAATTTTAATTTTAAAAATTTCAGTGTTGAGAATTTTAAGTGTCTATAGTCGTATGTAATTGTCTGTTTCATTGCTCACTTTGGAACAACCTTTACTTCTTAACTGTCATATATTTCTTGTTGTAGCCGCCAAAGTTTTACATATTTTGTGAAAATTTCAGATCTGTAGCTCTTACGGTTCTAGAGCATAACCTGTGATAGGCAGACTAACGGACGGACAGATATCGTGGCGAGAAAAATTGGTTTTCTTTTCTCCTTTGGTGTATGGAACCCCTAAATTAATAAGAGCTATATATGCTCTCGCAAGAATAGAGCGATGTCCATCAAATAGTCTTAAGCGATTGTTGCAAGTTAATAATTTAAGTTTTTTAAATCCATATTTTTATAATCGATTTTATTGTTATGATTGTTGATAATGATTTAATTAAATTTGTAATTAATGTTAGAAAATTAAATTTTTCATCTTATTCTTTTCTGTGTATATAGTGCAAAGTATTCAAAAGGCTCGGTAATTTATCGTGCCATTACCGCCAAAAAAAAAAAAAAAACTAAGCGACATAATTTTCGAACTTAATTTCTTTACAAAAATCGATTATTTAAGATAGTAAATAATCGATTTTCGTAAAAAAAACGATATTCCAAAAATATGTCGGTTGAACCTCTTTGGCATTTATGGCTCGATATATTACGAGTATATAATACTTTGCTTAAACATTATTAATAAAAACCAATAACCTTTCTACCCTCTAGATGATCTATTTCGTTGGAAAGTTTAAAAAATTTAGTTCTTGTGAGTCTCACTCCAGTAGAAATGAACGTTGCATGTAATGACAGCATTAAGATTTCACCCTTGAAGTAATATGCCGAGTGTGAATCAATTGAAATTTAATAAAATTGTATAAATGAAAAGGAATTAAAAGTAGAGAGCCATTCATAGATAGATAGTGATAAGAAATGGAAAAAAGAAAATTTCTAAAAATAAAAACGTTGGGCGTGTAATTCATGTTAAGGAAGTTAATAAAACACTAACATGACTAACGAACCGTATACACGGCTGATAAGTCCAACAGCCATTTAGTTGTCTTAAAAAGCAAAGCAACGAAATATAAACTCCAAAAGGGTGTTACCAAACAATAAAACATTACAAATTTAACAAACTCTTTTCTTTGACTGGAAAACAAAAAAGTAGTCTGTTTAAAGACCGTTGGCCAAGAAAATTAAAAGAAAAAACCTTCAAATAAATGAAAATAAAATTATTGTATTAAGAAAACACAAAAATTTTTGGCAATATAAAGATTCAACAACTTAATAGTCTTAAACAGGAATTTAAATGTTCCAAAAACCCAAAAAAAAAATAAAAAATTGGAATGCATAAAGAACTAAACCACCCAGCAGCAGTAGAGGCAGTAAAATTAAGAACAAAAACTTTTTACCCTGTTTGGGTTTGGCATACGGCCCATTATAATAAATAACAATAAGAATAGAAAAAGGAAGATTATGCAAAAGCTAAAGCAGCAGCAGCTAAAGCAGAAAAGCGAGACAAAGCCTGTTAAGCGACTTACAGACACACTCATGGGGAGCGAAGCTTAATGAAGGAAAATCTACAGGAAGTCAAAAACAACTTGATCTCTTTCTCCACAATTCAATTCGACTCAAATGCAATCTTTGTTTCAATTTGGGTTTTTGTTGTTTTTGTTGGTTGGTTTTGTTTTGTATGGATGCACTGAATGTGTGCAACTTGGAGATGGGCACCGTTACATGTGAGCACATGCAGAAGTAGCAAGTGAGCAAAAAAATGATGATACAAATGGCAAGTTTTATACACTATTTAAAAGTTAATTAAAATATGAAGATATAAAGTAATTTTTAATTTCGAATGAGCCCGTCATTTATTGTCAGATTTGCCTCTGAGTCCCAGGGAATTCCTAAAAAACTGCGAAAAATCCCTAAATCCCAATATCTTTTGGGTTGAAGTCTTCTGATGAGTTCCATAAGCAGGAATGAAAAGCATATAGACAACGCTTAACCAAAAAAAAAAAAAAACAAGCAAAAATTTAAATTTTTTTGCTCGAATATTTTCTAAACTGTGAGTGGAAACCTATAAGTGCCATTATTACAACTTAAAGTTAGTTAAAAGTAGGATTTTATCGGACGTATAGAAAGATTTTTTTAATTGCAAATTGAAACTAACTTGCCAGGTAGGATAAACTTGCCTGTAACTTATCGCTCGCTTTAGGTTAAAATAAAATTTTGCTAATGATAAATTTTTTATACGTCCGATAAAATCCTACTTTTAACTAACTTTAAGTTGTAATAATTGCCCCAAATGCATTCAACTAATTTTTAGCTCTTGGATAGGAAAATCTATTTGCAAATTTTTTTTATTATTTTTCATTTACCTGAGAGGCCTTTGTTTGATGGTTTGTGGCTCCGTCCCATTTAAAGATAAAGTCGAGACTCAAAATATTTCCTCAATTGAATGAATTTAAATTTTATAGAAATAATACGGCCCCGCCTTGAAACTCCAGAATTATTTTAATTTTTTCGCAAAAATCCTCCTATGTGAGTTGCTTAGGTTAGATTAGCAGGCTGCTGATAAGAAAGGGTGAAATTTGGTCCAATACAATGATGCATATGTGCTACCTGTGAGTTTAAGACCAGATAGTGAGAGGGGGTGATAGGGAGGGGATATTATAGAGAATATAGGTGGTGAAGAAAGCGATAAAGAAAAGCTTTGTTCTTTTACAACTCCGCTTTTTTTGCACGTGTTTTAATAATGCAGTGTTGCAGCGCCTCTGGAGTCAAATGAGGCCTATTAAATTTTGAAGCTATGCCTGGCAGCCATTTTGTTAAATATTTTACTTCGGCGATGATTCTACTGTTACGTTTTTCTCTCTATAAAAACGCTTTTCCGTAGATCCGAAGATTTGCAAATGAATACAAGAGCCGAGTGTAGTAATTAGGGTCAAGAATGATACAAGTTTTATTTACAAATACACTTACACTAAATTACTCAAGAGCTTAAATACACTAATATAACTTAAACTAATAAATTACACACAAATAATCACAACTGGTTACCAGTATGCCTTCCTCGCTGTAGTTTAGGCACGTTTCTTAGCTGGCTGCACAAGTATTCACGTGACACCTCTTTGTCTGCTGCTCGTCACTTACGAGACTCACTCTGCCGTCACTCACAGTTGATACACCAATACATCTTTGTCTGCTGCTCGTCACACACGGCACTCACTCTGCCGACACTCACAGTTGATACACCAATAAAGACTCACTGGCTTTACTTACACCCTTATACACGTCTATTCTCTGCGCTGTTCCCTTTACTCCAGTCGACACGATAGACTCCACAATAATCTCAATTTCACGACAGACTTTGCAGTCACTATAGACTGTCCTATAGTTTCTCCTTTACTCCACTCACGTGGAAAGCACAGACTGCTCTTAACTATCAACTCACCACTGTATCGCAGACTATTATTAATTCACAACTTAATTATCAACTGACTTGTTCACTCGCAACTGATTGACTGATTGCAACTCGTTCACAACACAACTATAACTGACTCGCAACTAACTATAACTGTTCGCGACTGACTTACAACTGCAACTAACTCACAACTAACTAACTCATTGGATGCGTCACCTCTTTTTATATCTCACACAAATTCCACTAGAAGTTTCAAGCAATGTCTAGACGATCATTATCATCTTATATGCTGCCTAATTAAGTTCATGTGGTAACTATGTACATGCATGTGTATATGCATACGTGTGTACATCATTAACTAAGCAACACACGGTGGTTGTTTATCTTTTGCTTTTCGTTGGAATTGGCATGTATGTATGTGTGTAAATATGTGAATCTTCTTAATAAGCAGACGCTTTTTGTTGTTGCTTTTGCTTGTTTACGTTTAATCAAGCTGCGCATGCTTATTTAGTTGTTTGCTACTATTCTAGATTATTCGTTACATTGACCCTGTAGGAATATTTTCGCGTAACACTTACATTAACTCTGTTGGAATATTTTTGTGTAATGCTGCTTAATATTGTTGACGGCTATTTTCGTAACACTACTATACAATAACGAGGAAGTAGGGCGCTCTGATGTTACATTAGGCTTAGCATCCGCTGATGCTGCTTTTCCTACAACTGATACAAAGCTACACTAATGCACAACAGGAAAATGTGTGGTGTTGTTATTTGTAATGACTTTCGGGGACCGGACTGGAACCCAGGACCTTCGGTTTTGAAGTCAACGTGCTAACTATTTCAGGAAACGCCACCCTCTTGCTTAACCGATAACAAACAAAAATTCTTCATTTTAATACATTAAAAACTTAACGTCTAGTAAATAGTTATATGTACTTCGGTAGCTTAGATATGCTTTAATAAAAACATAGTTTAAAAAGAGTAGAAAACAAAAATATGAATTAAAACTTACGAAGAAATCCGGCAAATGATAAAAGTGATAGCGCAAAAAATAAAACATCTTTCTATTAGTCAACTAACAGCTGTTTATGGTTACGGCAAAAAATCAAAATTAAAAAATATTTCTATGGTTATGGTTATAACATTAGATGATCTTCGGTCTTACGTTAAAGTATTATCTTTAAGTACACGAACAGCAACAAGACGTTTTTTTTAACGATTTGTACTTTCCTGTCGGCATAGAATCACTGTAAAATATGATTTTTTTTGAACATGTGCCCTTTTTTCATCGATATATTTTGAACCGCTTTACCGAACCGCTTTACCGATCCGATTATACATATTTATTCGTCATCTCAATACCAAGAACGACCCAATCGGCCATTTCTAGCTCGAGATATGATTGGTTAAGTGAAAAAAGGTCGAAAACTGAAAAAATCACAATATCTCAAAAACTGTTCCATAAAAAAAAAAATTTAACCTTGATTTTCGAATTCAGCGGAAGAAAATACATAAGAAAAATCACCACTCATCAAATGTACATTTTCAGTGTAAACTAGTGTAATCAAATACAATATTGCCCATAAGGTTAGATCGAAAAGCTGTTTTATGTTATATATTATGGTCATGGTTATGATACGTCTAATTGAAGCTCTAAAACAATGTTGCTGTAAATAACTGGTTCAAAGTTATCTGAAAAATTTTCCAAAAGAGTGTGTTGTATAATCTTCTAGAAAATCATATGACATCAGCTGTTTATTGTTACCAAAAATCTATGCCGTAGAAAATTGTTATCGGCGGTTTATTATTGGTGTTAGTGTTAGCCGCCCAAAGGTATTATACATAATAATATACCAATACATGAATGTATTTTGAAATGTGTTGTATAAATACACTCAAATCTTTTTTGCCCAACGGATATGTTCCTAGAAAAACCGTACAAAAAATGTGTAAAAAATGCATGCGACATAATATGCAAAATCTAATTTTACGTACCATATCTTTAAAGAATTTCTTATTTTGAAAAAATCCAGTAGTTTAGTTCATGGAACGTCAAAAATGAAGTGAACATAAACAGTTTTATTTAAAAGTATTTCTAACAAAAATAAAAAAAAACCGATTTCAATGCAAAGATCTGATAGATCAGCTGTTGCAAAGGGCAGTGACTATATCAGGGACAGGATTCCGCAACGATGAATTATAAAGTGCTCACGAGTTTCAGTGTTCGCAATTCAACATACTTTTTGCAGTGCAAAATTTTTACTCCAGCATTCACTAAAACCATTAAAATAATTCGTTCTCACCGTTGCGGAAGCACAAATAAATATGTGTGATTCACAAAACTTAAAAAGTTAAGTTAAAAAATAACAAATAATATTTTATAAATTTTTTTACGGAAGTAAATTTTCTCTCAGTGCATTTATCATACCTATTAGACACACATACATACATACGTATGTACAGGGTGGGCCAAAAGAAACCAAAGGGTGTAAAAGTTTAATAACTTTTTTTTTATTAATTTTTTTTTATTTTTTCTTTCAGATTATATAGACAACACTTGGAGAATTTATAATGAATGAAAATAATAAATGAAAATCAGAAAATAAGAAATGAATAAATGAAATCAACTTTATTGAAAATTTGATTATGAGTGATGAAGCTCATTTTCATTTGAATGGCTTTGTTAATAAGCAGAACTGTAGGTTCTGGGGTTCTCAAAATCCAAGAGCCATTCATCAACGCCAATTGCACCCCATCAGGTGTACAGTATGGTGTGGGATCATATCTGAAAATGTCATTGGGCCCTACTTCTTCGAGAATGAAGATGGAAGTGCTGTAACCGTAAATGGAGAGCGGTATCGGTTTATGATAGAAAATTTTTTACGTCCTGCTCTTGAAAACAGACCTGGTATGTGGTTTCAGCAGGACGGAGCCACTGCCCATACTGCCCGAGACACAATGGCACTTTTAAGTCAAATTTTTGGAGAGCGAATAATTTCTCGAAATTCGGAAATTATTTGGCCAGCGCGATCGCCAGATTTGACAGCACCCGACTATTTTCTTTGGGGTTTTTTGAAGGAGCGAGTGTATGTGAACAAGCCAGAGACAATCCTTGAACTCAAGGCAAACATTGTTGCAGAAATTCGAACGCTACAGCCACAAGTTTTGAAAGATGTTATGGAAAATGCTCTAAAAAGAGCCCATCAGTGCGAAGCTGAAAACGGTGGTCATTTAAGAGACATCATTTTTCATACTTAGTGTAAAAAAATTTCCATTTTGTATATTATATAATCTGAAAGAAAAAAATAAAAAAAAGTTAATAAACAAAAAAGTTATTAAACTTTTACACCCCTTGGTTTCTTTTGGCCCACCCTGTATGTACATATGTACATATATAAATTTATCACTGAGAATATCTATTAGTTTGTTGGCACTACTGGCACAAAAGAGGACTTGAAACAAATGAATGACTACATTACGACTACTAAATGAAATGAATGCATTACCAAATGCTGAATGCATGTTGCTAAAACCTCAATTTTTTTTTTTTTTTTTTTTTTTCATAAAACATTCCGTACAAATGAAACTCTTTGCTCTTATAAATACAAAACGAAATGAAGCAAATGTTAGAAAAAAAATGTAAAAACTCGAAATACAAATATTCACACAAACAGATAAACGATTATGAAAAAGAAAACATTTTTGTGGAGAGAAACCAAAGTATGAAATAAGGAAAATATTCAAGAAGAATAAGAAGAAGAAGACATAAAACTAGAATTTTGCAACATCCCAAGACACTTGCAAATGCATTGCATTGCATCTGCAATGCGCAGTACAATTTATGTAACAAATATTTACCGAGATTTATGACAGGATTTTCTTACTTCATTCATTCATTCATTGTTCTACTTCAGATACGAGTATTTTTGTAATGCACAGAAATAAAGTAACAAAATCTTACAGCACAAGTAGGTATTCTTCTAATACAGCATGTTAGAAAATTTGTTTAACTTACTTACATACGAGTAAATTCTTCTTATTTCTTCACACAGGGTTCATAAATTGAATAGAAGTAGAAGTGTCGTTTTGCCAGCCACAGCTTTTAAAAGAATTTTAGAAAGTTTTTTTTTTTAAATTATTTTATATATTTTAGATAAGTTATTAGAACGTTTTAAATTACATATCTTAATGAGGAACAGCAAAAAGAAAAATAATTTTCTGTGATTTGAATTAAATATTTAAACCCATATTTATAAAAAAATAAAATGAATTTGAAATTCATTTTAGGTAAATTTTGTATGGAAAATTTAAAATAAAATACATTTCAAATTCGTTTCAAATTTTATGAATATGGAAGTTATTCTATAATAATTCAATAAAATTAAATTAATTAAGAGTCTGTTTGTGTAAGACGTTGATGATGAAAATCTTGACGTTTCTGTAATAGATTAATGAAAGGTTGTACAAGTTTCATTTAATCTATTACAAAAACAACAATATTTCTAACATGAATGTCTTAAACAAACATGGGTTAAAATATTATTTTTACTATTTGCGATATTTTCTACAGATCTTGTGTTTCGTAGGCGTATACGTCACCTCGCTAGGACGTATATGACAACCGCAAAATGGTACGTTCTAATTTGCCAAAATAAACTGAATAAATGACAGTTAATCCAAAAGATGCAGCTTCAAAAATATGGCCGCTATCAACTGTCAAAATACGAAAGTCTCTAATGGAAGACCCTTTATTATTAATTTATAAATATTTAATATTTTTTCATGTATGACATTTATCTTTAAATGTTTACTGCTTTCAATCTTAGTTTTATTTATGCAAAAATTCTATTCTCTTTTGTAATCAACAAAAACATTCATTTTATCTTTTTAGTTTTTTTTCGTCTTAATCTTCATTATTTAAATAATGAAAGCCGATAGAAAATTATTTGCATTCTTGTTCCTTCCTACGCACTCAAACAAAGAAAGACAGTTTTATGGAATAGATGAAAGTTTAAATGAATTTATTTGCATTTTGAATTTTTTTCCTGGTTTGGTTGGTTTCACGCCGTGTTGATTAAGCGCCCGTATAATTGAAAAGTGGACTGAAAAAAATACAATTTGCCAGAAGAGAAAATAAGTATAAAAGATTGGCGACACATAGAAATTTTTTAGAATTACTTTGAAAAAGAATGTTTGATGACAATTCTTGATGCACCGGCATAAATACGCAGGTATAAAGAACGAGATGATGAGTGAAGGCAAAATAAAATCTACAGACGATTTAATTGAATGATAAAAATATAAAATTATTCACTGAAAGGAAAACCTTCATTCAGACAATGAAATTCTTCATTGTATTAATGAAATGTTTCATTAAAAGTCAGCTAATGAAGCCCTTCATTGAATCAATGAAGAATGATTCATTGTATTCATGAAGTTAATTTTGGCGGCTATATCATAAATAGAATGAAACTATTTCATTAGTTCAATGAAACTTTTTCATGAATATAATGTAGTTGTTTCATTGATTTAATGAAGTTTTTACATATAAAGAAAATAATAATATAAAGAAAATGAAATATAAGCAGTAAATAATGAAAATTTCTATTAAAACATGAAATCATATCCCCTACAAACCACCTACTTAATAAAAGATATACAATTTTTTTTATTTTATTTAGTATACCGAAATACATATGTACTTAATATGTAAGCATATGTATGTATTTACAGGGTGGGCCAAAAGAAACCAAGGGGTGTAAAAGTTTAATAACTTTTTTGTTTATTAATTTTTTTTTATTTTTTCTTTCAGATTATATAGACAACACTTGGAGAATTTATAATGGAGAGGTTCACAACTGAACAGAGAACCAGAACAATAGAATTTTATTATTTAATCCAGAGATGAAAATTTGATTATGAGTGATGAAGCTCATTTTCATTTGAATGGCTTTGTTAATAAGCAGAACTGTAGGTTCTGGGGTTCTCAAAATCCAAGAGCCATTCATCAACGCCAATTGCACCCCATCAGGTGTACAGTATGGTGTGGGATCACATCTGAAAATGTCATTGGGCCCTACTTCTTCGAGAATGAAGATGGAAGTGCTGTAACCATAAATGGAGAGCGGTATCAGTTTATGATAGAAAATTTTTTACGTCCTGCTCTTGAAAACAGACCTGGTATGTGGTTTCAGCAGGACGGAGCCACTGCCCATACTGCCCGAGACACAATGGCACTTTTAAGTCAAATTTTTGGAGAGCGAATAATTTCTCGAAATTCGGAAATTATTTGGCCAGCGCGATCGCCCGATTTGACAGCACCCGACTATTTTCTTTGGGGTTTTTTGAAGGAGCGAGTGTATGTGAATAAGCCAGAGACAATCCTTGAACTCAAGGCAAACATTGTTGCAGAAATTCGAACGCTACAGCCACAAGTTTTGAAAGATGTTATGGAAAATGCTCTAAAAAGAGCCCATCAGTGCGAAGCTGAAAACGGTGGTCATTTAAGAGACATCATTTTTCATACTTAGTGTAAAAAAATTTCCATTTTGTATATTATATAATCTGAAAGAAAAAATAAAAAAAAGTTAATAAACAAAAAAGTTATTAAACTTTTACACCCCTTGGTTTCTTTTGGCCCACCCTGTATTAACGTAAAACATTTACGGTCTTATTCATAAAAATTCCTTATTTCAGCTTTAATCTGTACATTACTTATGAAACAGATTTTGCTTTATTAAGCTCTAACAAGCATTTGTATTCATAACTGATTAATATCAGTGAATTAACTATTAAACGATTTTGCTTCTTTTGTAATTTTATGTTGGCAACATCATACTACTTTCGCTCTCATTTTATGTTTAGTGATGCATACAACGAAGTATCGATTATCTAGGTAGTCTGTTTGAGTCGAAAAAAAAGTAAATCATTACGCATAATGTTATTAAAAAATAACTTACAAAGTAGGCGTTTCACTTTTTATTAATAAATAAACCAAAAAAAAAATGTATATGTTACAAAAAATTGTATTTAAACACATTTATATTCGGCTGAGTACAGAGGTAGGCAAATACCCATTTTATTGAGGTCGATTATGCATCACTATTTTGTTTTAATTTTAAAATGTTCATGTACATCCATACATACATATGTAAGCATGCAATACCATACAAACATGCTTGTATATACTTACAAATGCCCTTTTTTCTATTTTTCTTTTTGCCAATGAATTGTATTTCTTTAATTTTCAAACATGTTTATATGTATGTATTTTTCTTTTTGTACAATTATGCATACATACATACATGTACCGACTTACATAAATTAATACATTTGTCCAAGAACATGATTCAGGAGACATGCATAAGAATAAACAAGAAACATTAAAGTGAGAAACCACAGAAATCTCACATAAGGGATAAAAAATCAATAAAATATTATTTATAATTGTTTATCGAACGCTTAAAGTAGCATGGAGGCTACATTAAAAATCTCTGAGTTATGAAACGTTTATTAAACGTCTAATAGGTTATTAAGCATTTATGAATAGTCTTTTTTCGATTTTTTCTTATTAAGCTGTTATGAAGCGTTTATGAATAAGACGGTTAAAATATAAGGAACTCATCAGTAGAGTTCAACCCAAATAATGTTTAAGTAAGCCGAAAAACCTGCATGTTTATAGTAAAACTCTTAATATGTTGTTGAGAATCACAATACACAAACATAAGTTTAAAAGAATCAAACAAAAATCTTAACAAAACAAGCATCTTTATAAGATGTTTGGCACAACCTTCTTACGTTTGTATAGTGGTGAGGGACGTGAATGGATAAAAAAAAAAGAGAAAAGAGAGATATCTGCTATACAATGAAGAATATTACATTGTATGAATGAAATGATTTCATTGCATTTATGATGACCATACTATACTGCTTTGAAATTAAAAGGATTGGAAAATTAAGAAATAGAAAATATATTTTAAGAAAATAACTTTTTATTTATTTAAGCTTGACAAACTGAATACAGTAAGAAAATAAAATTTTTGGAACTTATTTATATTTGCCCCAAATTCGCCAAAAAGAAAATTCGTTTAAACAATGTAACGATTTTCATTAATACAGGGTGGGCCAAAAGAAACCAAGGGGTGTAAAAGTTTAATAACTTTTTTGTTTATTAACTTTTTTTTTATTTTTCGCACTGATGGGCTCTTTTTAGAGCATTTTCCATAACATCTTTCAAAACTTGTGGCTGTAGCGTTCGAATTTCTGCAACAATGTTTGCCTTGAGTTCAAGGATTGTCTCTGGCTTGTTCACATACACTCGCTCCTTCAAAAAACCCCAAAGAAAATAGTCGGGTGCTGTCAAATCGGGCGATCGCGCTGGCCAAATAATTTCCGAATTTCGAGAAATTATTCGCTCTCCAAAAATTTGACTTAAAAGTGCCATTGTGTCTCGGGCAGTATGGGCAGTGGCTCCGTCCTGCTGAAACCACATACCAGGTCTGTTTTCAAGAGCAGGATGTAAAAAATTTTCTATCATAAACCGATACCGCTCTCCATTTACGGTTACAGCACTTCCATCTTCATTCTCGAAGAAGTAGGGCCCAATGACATTTTCAGATGTGATCCCACACCACACTGTACACCTGATGGGGTGCAATTGGCGTTGATGAATGGCTCTTGGATTTTGAGAACCCCAGAACCTACAGTTCTGCTTATTAACAAAGCCATTCAAATGAAAATGAGCTTCATCACTCATAATCAAATTTTCATCTCTGGATTAAATAATAAAATTCTATTGTTCTGGTTCTCTGTTTAGTTGTGAACCTCTCCATTCTAAATTCTCCAAGTGTTGTCTATATAATCTGAAAGAAAAAATAAAAAAAAATTAATAAACAAAAAAGTTATTAAACTTTTACACCCCTTGGTTTCTTTTGGCCCACCCTGTACAATGAACTATGAAGAACACATGAAGAGCAGAGATGGAAAGATTTCATGCATACAATGAAATTGTTCATTGTATTAATGAAAAGTTTCATTAATATAATGCAGTACATTTAATGAAACCGTTTCATTCTCTGAATGAATGATTTTCCTTTCAATGTTCCAATGTACAAGGGCATAACGAATGCATTGGTGTATAATGAAATTTATGTCAGAACTAATAAAAAATTGTTCATTTTCGCAAAAATGAATAAGTATGCAAATTACGGCATTCGGCATCATATAAATTTTGTTAAATGTTAATTTCTATCGATATCTAACGCCATAATTTGCCGCCAGATCTTACTTATGAAAAGAGTAGACTTACGTACGGTATGTCATTATATTGGTTTCAATATTATCTATAGTTCCGACTAGGAAGGAAAAATTTTGATGCAATCTTGAACTGTTGATAAAAAAGTAATAAATCACTGTAATTTTAAGCTACTGAATAAAAATCACTAATAATAAACAAAAACCAAGCCTCTTTAAAGTAAAATTCAATAAATAAAACGAAAAAAATGATGAAAACTTTATTCACGTTTTAGAGAAATTTTTGTAAAATGAGAGTGTTCACGTTTTCGCGGCTTCACTGTAGCTCTAAAACCACTTTTAAAGCTTTTGGGTCGTATTCAAAAAAATTTAACAACGCTTTGAAAAGCAATGTTAAGTAAATTTGTATTAAAAAAAAATTATTATATCAAAATTCTAAAGTAGGCACCTACGTTTGTTAAAGCTACTTTAAGTTGATATTTCCAAAATGTGTGTTTTGTACCTCAAATACTTTTGTTAATATAGCACATATTGATTCATGTTAGATCTAAAAATGAAGCTAGAAGTGCTAGCTCTTATCTTAAATCTATTATTTCTGTCATGTGATGGAAAATATCACTAAATTATCAAACTGATTCGAAATACATAGCAAAATCCATAAAAAAATATTAAAATAAATACAATTATACAAAAATGTTTTAGTGATGTACATTCAAACAAAACGAATCGAAAAAAGCTGGATATTCAAATACTCATTTCGTTCGAATAAAATAAATTTAGATAATTTTTCTATGTTCATCATATTTTTTTTACTTTTACTTCATAAAAATCTTTATCTGTTTTGCTTCCATGTCAGAAGTTTATATTTTATAAATTAGGTTGCTTAACTTCAAGATAATAAAAATGTATTTAATAAAATAAAAAATTAGTTGAATACTCGAATGAAATTGTATTCGATGTTGTACATCATAAGCTGTGAAATGGTTGTTGAACATGGTGGTGTTACCAGTATTTATTATTAAATCACAAAATAATTAAAGTTGTCTTTTGAATACAATTTCTTAACAAAGCAATGTTAGCCTTAAAGTGCTTGGTAGCTACTATGAACTTTAAAGCTCAAGTAAAATATTTTTTTGAATAAGGCTGTTTAGCTGTAAAAGTTTTTCCATTAGGGATTTCTTTTAATAAATTACATTTCGTAAGAATTGTTTTCAATAAAAAGTTCTTTGTATGAAAATTGCATTTTATGAAAATAGTTATTGTGAAAAATATATTTTCGGAAAGTAGCTTTTGCGAAAAGTACCTTTTATTAAAACTTTATCATCTATGAAAAGTACTCTTTTCTTCTCAAAAGTACTTTTTTTTAATTTTTTTTTTTATTTTTAAATTAAACTTGTTTATTGCCGGAAATTTTTTTCTGTGTATGTTGGTTACTTAAAGCTAGAGAACGCTTGTATTACTAACCGAATGTTTTTTTTTTTAATTCTCCAAATACGAATAAAACGGACGTTGTTTAAAACGAAAAATGTCTCACTGTGTAATTCATAAATGTAAATGATTTGTTTTCAGTTTAACAATTCTCGCTAAAGTAAAAGCTTTTGAAAACAGTTAAGGCTATACGGAAATTAAATTTTTATTAATCTCTTATTGGAAATACATATATTTTATTAAAACAAAAATGACAAAAAATGAAAAACATTAATATATTATTTTTCTCTTCCTTTCAGTTGCAGCATGGACACAAAACACAAGCACTGCCAACATTTCCAGCAACAATTCACAAATTTTCCACAACAACGACAGCAACCGACAGCGTCGTACCACTGGTACAGGAAGTAGTAGCGCCAACAATATTGCTTCGTTTAGCGAGAACAGTCTGTTGTATTTAACACCATCACAGCCATCTATACCACATTTTGTGAATGCTTCTTTTATCATATTTTGCAACACAAGACAAAGAACGGCTACAACAACAACAACAGCAGCAGCATCAGCAGCTGTAGCGTCATCATCATCTCCTGCAGAGATAGTAACATCTTCGCAGTCTATAATAAATTCAGTGCAAACGCCCATCGAGACTAAATGGAAGGATCCCAGCGGTTTAGTCAGGGACAATACAAAAGGTCGAGTGCATGTAGAGAAAAGAGGAGGTGAGAGAAAAGTTTAGTGATTTTAATTTTACTTTTAATATCAATAAAAGGTAGAAGATTATGAATTTTTTTCTTTTCAAAATTTAAATTTAATAATTATATTAAGACAAATAAATTTAGTAAAGTGCGACTTTCACTCGCACACGAACACTACATGTATAATACTATACAAAACTTCAGCCTGTGTAATGGATCCATGGTGTAATTATACTGGTGACTGCGTAAGGATTTCTTATATAAAAATACGGCAAGCTGTGTAAAGAACCGAAGAATGTCAAAAGCACAAAAATAATTGTACTAAAACCAAAACAAAATCGAACTTTTTAGACATTCTTCAGCTACAAAGCACATATAGCAAAAAATTATCAGCTGAAGTAGCGCTGCCACCTAGTTAGATACACCTTGGGAATATCTTAACTGATATAGACATTTTTTAAAAATATTTTTTGTTGTGACGTTTCTTTTTGTTTCAGCTTTTTTTTCGCTTAACGCTAAATTTGTACAAATCTTTAAAGGGGGTAACACTGTTAACATTTTTTCATTTTAATTTCTGAAAACGTCAAAAATTTGCTTCTTTGAAAAAATCGTTGAAAGCTGACTGGAAATTAAAAACAGTGTGAGTGTGGTAGTGAAAAAATGTGATTGTGTTGCTACTTTCTTGCAATTAGTTATGTTTTTGACTATTTGTTTGGTTTAGTAAGTTTTTGTCCTGCTTTTTTCGTTTGGGCGATTTGTTTCGCTATAAACTTATAGCGATTTTTTGGTTGTTTGTTAGTTTTAGCATTTTTTTTAATCTGGCGCTTTTTTTTTTTTGTTTTGGCGGATTTATTCGGTTTTTGAAATTTTTTTTTACTTACACAGAAAAAAATAATTTGTAAATACAATTAATTTTTTGTTATATCAATTAAATAATTAATTGATTTTGAACCTACAACGATTTTTGTAAATACAATTAACGAAATTGTAAGTTAAAGGTAAATTTATTAACAAATAATTTGTTGAAATTCATTTATTTTTTCAGTTAAAGGAAAGTCTGAAAAATATTTTCAATTAAATTTATTAACAAATAATTTGTTGAAATTCATTTATTTTTTCAGTTAAAGGAAAATCTGAAAAATATTTTCAATTAAATTTATTAACAAATAATTTGTTGAAATTCATTTATTTTTTCAGTTAAAGGAAAATCTGAAAAATATTTTCAATTAAATTTATTAACAAATAATTTGTTGAAATTCTTTAATTTTTTCAGTTAAAGGAAAATCTGAAAAATATTTTCAATTAAATTTATTAACAAATAATTTGTTGAAATTCATTTATTTTTTCAGTTAAAGGAAAATCTGAAAAATATTTTCAATTAAATTTATTAACAAATAATTTGTTGAAATTCATTTATTTTTTCAGTTAAAGGAAAATCTGCAAAATATTTTCAATTAAATTTATTAACAAATAATTTGTTGAAATTCATTTATTTTTTCAGTTAAAGGAAAATCTGAAAAATATTTTCAATTAAATTTATTAACAAATAATTTGTTGAAATTCATTTATTTTTTCAGTTAAAGGAAAATCTGAAAAATATTTTCAATTAAATTTATTAACAAATAATTTGTTGAAATTCATTTATTTTTTCAACATTAATTTTTGTTAGATTTCAAAGTTATTTCAATTAAAGTTATTGCTATATTAACAATGCGAATTGTTGAGTTTTTGTACAAATTTTGATTGTTATAGTTGTTATATTAACACAATCACAATCCTCGAAACGATTTTTTGCTTGTCTGCGAAAAACACTAAATGTCTTTGGGCGGAGTTGAACCGGCAACCTTAAAACTAATCAACCAACTTACTTACCTCTCAGCTGGAGAGCAACACCTTATTAGATACGCAAATAATAAATACAAACAAAATATGATTTCTTGTTTCTTCTACATGTGTGCATTCCGTTGTGATATAATTTAACAAAAAATTTTGTTAAGTAATTTAATTGACTACAAAAATTAAAATTTGTTATATCAACAATGATCATTGTTAATTTTTAAATTAAATATTAGCAATTTGTTTTGTTGGTTACAATTCGATAATATTTTTTTCTGTGTATGGTGTTTTTTTACATTTGAGCGATTTAATTTATTTTCAATCATATTTTCCATTCAAGGGCTTTTTTCATTTTGTCGATTTTTCGCTTTGACATTTTTTCTTAGATGCAATTTACACTGTGCCTTTTCTGAATTCCTGTACAGGCAGGCTCTTTTAGTTTATTGGTGAGAGTGGGTGAGAAGCTTGCGGGGTAAAACAGAAGGCACGAAATGAAAATTCGAGGGGATTTGTGATATTTCCCTTTGCCTTTTGTGTACTCTCAGCATTAAGCGTGTATATAAATGCCAAAAAGGCTTGATTAAAAAAGGCTTAATGTAAATGTGCGTGCACGCAAAGAAACCATAATCAAAGAGCAACATACTATGATTGAATTATATGGTTGCAGTCAACCAGAAACAGCTGTGCGTTAAATTCGAAATAAAAATAAATTAATATTGTTGACATAAAATGTATATATAGATATGTATACTTACACAAAATACAGACATGTCTGTATAAAGAGATACACAAATATTTATATATTTTTATTGGTCTAACCTTTTGTTTATACTTTATTTATTTATTAATTTATTTAACACCAAGCGTGCACTACTGATAGCTTACAAACGAAATACTGAACTGACAGATGTTTCTGAAAAAGTTTTTTTTTTTAAACTCAACATAGTATGGTTTTGGATAACATTATATTGTTATTTACATCATATTATTTTTAAATAATAATAAAAATTATGTAGTAGTCATAAATTTTTAACAAAACTATATTGTTAAACTCTAACCATATCCCACTTTTTTATGGATGTGATAATGTTAATTATTAAATTCAAACATTACTCTATTTATCGTAACGAAATAAATGTTTAAAATAACAATAATTAGTTTTCAACGACCACATATATGTTTCAGAGAACATAATATTGTTTTCTCAACCATTCTACAACCATATCTTTTCTTTGCGTGTGACTTTTCGTAGTGGGCTTAAAAGAAAATTGTCAATACTGGGCAGTGTAAAAAGGCAAGGTAAAAAGTCTCTTAGTTTTATCTCTTTTTCGTTTTAGGGATTTTTTCGGGTTTTTTGTCTTTTTTTTAGTGTTGGCGTTTTTTCGTTTTTTTAGTGTTGGCGTTTTTTCGTTTTGGCGCTTTTTGTTAAGTTTTTTGCGACTTATCTTATCTCAAGCGATTTTTTTGTAGTTTTGGCAATTTTTTCTGTTGTTTGACAATATTTTCGTTTGGCAATTTTTTAATTTTGGAATTTTTTCGGTTTTTGGCGTTTTGTTTTGGTGATTTTTTTTGGTTCTTGGCTACTTAAATTTAGTTTAAGAGATATTTTTAGTTTTTAAGTTTTTTTTTTTGGTCTAGGCGATTTTTTCGTTTGGGCGCTTTTTTATTTTGGTGATTTTTTTAATTTTGGAATTTGTTTAGTTTTAGTGTGTTTGAAAATTTGAAGAGTTTGCCTCTTACGGTTTCTCAGATACAGCAAGTTGTCAAAATTATGAGCACATTAAGGGCCAATTTCACCAACTCTATTTAAATATCAATATTTTAATGTTGATTTTCATAAATTTTTGTATGAAAAAATGAAATAGGCCCCAACTCATAAAAAAATAAAATTAATTTGAAATTCATTTTAGGAAAATTTTTGTATGGAAAATTTGAAATAAAATACATTTCAAATTTGTTTAAAATTTTATGAATATGGGGGATAGAATTTAATTTAGATTTTTTAAATTTCAGTAGTATGCATAAAAATACACTAACTTTGAAAATTTCAAGTGTCTATATAGATATGTACATATATATGTATGTGACAGCTCATAGAGAAAGGGAACTAAGGGTAAAAACCTGTTTTGTTCAGGAGAGCCATTTTAAAGATTTAAATACGTGTATCTTTGGTGTACCATCACTGAATAAAGCGCGCATATCTCTGGGAGGGAACACTTTTGGGGCATGGGATCGGTCTCATTCGATGCTCAGATGTTCTCCAGATAAAAAAAGTGAAAAAAAGTCGGTCATCATATGGCCTTCGGACTGTCCGCCACACTTTCACTAACAGAAGCGATCTTTTCGGCAGATCTCACATTCCTGAGCACATCTGTAACGCTTCCAATCTCTTTAAATTTCTTTAAAATCTTGCTAACTCCTTCCACAGCAGGTCTGTTATGACGACCATAATCACCCAGTAAGGATCGAAAAGAGCCACCACTTTTGAAGTACCACTTTTGTTTTAAATTTTAACTATTTTTACGCGTTCTTCGGTTGTTGAATGATACGTTTTTGTGAGTGGCAAACTTTTCACTAGTTAAATGGCATTTCCGATGACAGCCGACAGCCTTGCCAGAATGACGTTTTAAAAACCACTAAATGGAAGAGCCCGGCACGGAGTTTGTAAATTCACGTTTGTAAATTTACTTTTATTTTTACACGGAAAGATGATCGTATAACCTTTTGAATATAATTATGTTATTATTATTAATTAACCCCCGACTAAAAAAAGGGGTGTTATAATATAAGTTTGTAGTGTGTGTCTGTGTGTCTGTGTATCTGTGTGTCTGTCTGTGTCCACGTACAGGCCAAACGGCTGGACCGATTTTCATTTAGTTTTTTCTGTTTGAAAGATGACTTGATCGAGAGGGTTCTTAGCTATGTTTGAAAAAAATACGCTCCAGCCGTTTAGAAGATATAACATCTTTTCTGAAAAAAGCCGGGGGTTTTTAAAATTTTTAATTTTTGTTATTTATTTTTTAATTTACAATTACTAAAAATGAATTAGAACTTGTGAAAAATAAAAAATGTCCATAATTTCGTAACCAAACAATTATATGAACATTAATTTTTGTTTCAGTTGAAAGAAAAAGTCTCCATCCGTGTGCTTTGCTTTTGGAAGTCCGTACAAGCAAACGGGTATTTCTTTAAGAAATTTACCAAACTAAGTTTCTATAATTTTTTTTACACCATATTTCTTATGGGAATCTGAGTTTCCGTAAAAAATATAGTACAATTGCACATCAATCATACAAACATTTCTGAAAATGTTTATATGATTCGCTCATATAATGAATGAATGAATGACAAAACAAGATTTCAAATTCTAGTTCATTTAAAAAAACAGTAACTTAAAAAATTTCGTTTCACTTTTTTTATTTTTTCTTTAAAGAAAATGAGTTTAACTGATAAAAACGACACTATAAAAATGAATAATTTGAAAATATTTTTCTTTTTATTTGCAGGATCGTTGGCATTATTTTTCGAGCACATTGCACTGGAGGACAAGGGCAATTGGACATGTGAAGTTAATTCAAAGGATGTAAAAGAAACAATATCCTTTGAGTTATTAGTATATCGTATGTATTTTTACAGTTGTAGCTACACATAATTTTTTTTTTGTGTGCAGAATTTGTAGATTCTATCATCATTCTAAATTGTGTTTATGCAGTTTTTTTAAGTTTATGTTTTATTTTATATGTACGTATCTTATAAGTTATGTTTCTTTTTCTGTTGTTTTTTTCGTTTTGTGTTGTTTAGATTCAGTTCATTTTTCTTTGGCAAACTGCTGCTATCGAAATGGTATATGCTGCTACCACGATGATAATGATACTGATGATGATGATGATGATGTTTTTGTTGCTTTGGTTTAATAAAATCCTAATTCTGTTGTCAATTTACGCTTGGCTTTTTGTTGATGTACTGAATGTGTTTTTATGTAACAGAAAGCAAAAACACTTACACACACAAACATACATAATCCTTTTATTTATTTAACCAGCCAACCAAACAACCCACAAGTCAGCCAAGCAACCATCCATCCAAAATAGTTGTCATCCATTATTATGCTTAAAGAGTCGCCATCTAAAAATACATTTTTTGTTGTTGCCTTTTACACAGTCTCACTCACCCACACATTCAGAGTATGTTTTGTTTTTTATTGTTGTTGTTGCTTTTTTTTTGTCATACTTGTTTATTACTATTGTTCGTGTGCTGTTTCATATTGTGTGTAACGTTCCCTCCGTGTGTTTTTCTTTTTAGAAAAAATATCTTTTGACAAAACGGAACTGGTGCAGTCAGCAAGGGAAGGTCGTGACGCCACTGTTTATTGTTTGGTGAAAGGTGATCCGGCACCTGCTATTTCATGGCTTTTCAATGGAGAGTCCATAACAAGTAAGTGTTTTTTTAGTTTTTGTTTGTGTGTTCTATTGTTATTTTTGTAGTTTTATCTTGTTTTTGTTGTTGTAGTCACTTGCAGTTCTTGTAGCGAAACAATATGGATTTCGCTTTTGTTTGTTAAGGGGTTGTTAAGTGATTACTGCAGTTGAGCTTAACAGACGTCACACATTATGTTAGAAATGAGGGAGAATAGAAATAATATTGCAAGATTAATATTTGCAATAGTTGCCAAATGCTGTCTTTGGTATTCAGTTCGAAGAGGTCAAGTGTTTTGCAACTGATATTTTTTCAATGATTTTATTAAAATTTCTTTCATATATGTACATATCTGCTTTTTTCTGTT
This sequence comes from Tachina grossa, assembly GCA_949987645.1. Taxonomy (NCBI): domain Eukaryota; kingdom Metazoa; phylum Arthropoda; class Insecta; order Diptera; family Tachinidae; genus Tachina; species Tachina grossa. Next base: position 38,900,800 of record OX465275.1, read on the forward strand.
TACCTCAGTTAATATTAATCAGTATTTTCGGTCGGACAAAGTTCTGGCACTTGTGTTGAATAAATATTATTCGTGGTAGCAAAATTTAATTGAAAATGCACTAAAACTAACGCCAGTTTGTGAATCATTATACGTTTTAGTTTGCTTTTGTTATTTGGTTAGAAATTTTTTTAACCAACGAATGAATAGCTTGAATTTTGAGGAAGCGGAAGCTAAGTTTTGATTTTAGACCCCGAGTTTATTAGGGTAATATTCTTAGAATTTTGTGTATTTCATTTTTGCTAGATGCCTGTTGCTTTTTTCCCCACACGAACAAGTCGGCACATTCTACACCGAAAAAATTATCGCCAAAAAATTTTCAAAAAAACGTGTGTTTTGAAATATAATTTACTTTCAGTAAATATTTTTACTGTTCCATTAAATTATTTGTTCTAATTTTATGTAAAAAAACTCGGGGCAAATTACGGCATTCGATACGGTTCGAAATTTGAAAATATTTCCATATAAACTCTATATTGAAATATTTCGTAATTTCGTTCGATTATGAGTGCCGTAATTTGCCCCCTGTATATAATGAAAATTATCTATATAAAGCTAAGTTTAGACGATATGTTGAATCAGCAAATATATGCTTACATTAATATGCTTTAAAATAAGAACAAATCCTGCTGTCAGCATATATATATGTTAGGCGTCTACACAGTATGCTGAAACTACCAAATTTTTTAAAGTCAACATATGTCAGCAAATGATAATACAACATATGAGTTACCATAAAATTTTTGTGTCTACATGATATGTTGAATTTTGTATTCTGATATATATGTTGAGTCATGTGAGCATTTGCTTAGATATAAAATAAATTTTACAATTACAATAAATTTATGTATATATCAATTATCGCTTTCAGTGCAAAAAATTTATATTTTTGGTTAATAAAAATTAGTGCAATTATACATGTATATAAATAAAAAGAAATTCGCGGAATGACGGAAATTGGCGAAAAGCTACAACAGCAGGATGACAAAGTCCAATAATGTTTTAAACTCTTCAAAATTATTAAAACTGCTAAAACCCACGCAAAAAGCCGCTTTTATTGCGAACTGCAAAAAATCGCGAAAATTGGCAAAATTTTGAACAAGCCATAATATGGATTAAAAATCGCTAAAACTGTAAAAAAATTCGGCAAAAATCGCGAAAATTACGTAAATTTGCAAAAATTTATTAACAGCGGGATGATAACAAAATTTTATACTGTTTTAAAATCGTCAAAACTGCCAAGAAGCTGAAGACATGTAAAAAGTCGCTTATATCGCGAATTTTTGCGAGAAGTTGCATAACTTTAAACAAGCCATAATATTGGTCAAAAGTCGTGAAAACTGTAAGGAATGAAAAAAATTCAATAAAAATCGCAAAAATTACGAAAATTCGCAAAAACTTACCAACAACGGGATGATGACAAATTCTATTATTTTTTAAAAATCGCCAAAGCTTTTAGGAGACTGAAAGCATGCAAAAAGTTGCTTTTATTGCGAAGTTTGCAAAAACTCGTGAGAAGTTTCAAAATTGGAAAGAAACTGGAATAAGAGTGATAGTTTTCTTCAGAATCGCCTAAAATTATTTTGTAAGAAATTGTAATTTCCCTTATTTCTTACTTACCCCAATTCACATTTCTGCAGTATATTTTTCGCATAATGCAATGTTTTTTTTTCTTCTTTTATTAAACTTTTTTCGTTATTTTAATGTTTACGTTATTTTTATTTTAAAAATGGCAAATCAGGCAGCACTGCTGATACATGAGCAGAGTAAAAATATCAATTCTATATGCTATCAAATTTGCCGTATGCTGAAAAGCTTACATAGGCTTTTCAACAAATAACATATCTGATAGCATACATAGGAAATTTGTTACAAAGTAAAAAATATGGTGTCTACACGATATGCTAAAATCTTGAACATATGTTTGTTGACAACCTTAATAAATGCCCTTCATATGTAGCTAAGCATACGTATATTGAAAAAATTTTGTGTCTACACGATATGTTGGCACTGGTAACAAATTTTTCATCATAAATATGCTGATTCAACATATCGTCTAGACTTAGCTTAAAGTAAAATTTGTAAAAAAATTTTTTAGATTTATTTTTTTTTATATTTAAATTTATTATTTTTAGTTAAATTTATTTTTATATACTGTAAAAAAATTTTTCTGATTTTTTTTAATTTTTTCTACAAACTATTTTATTGATATAATAACAAAAATTAAAAATTTTAAAAACCTCCGACTTTTTTCAGAAAAGATTTTATATCTTCTAAACGGCTGGAGCGTATTTTTTTCAAACATAGCTAAGAACCCTCTCGATCAAGTCATCTTTCAAACAGAAAAAACTAAATGAAAATCGGTCCAGCCGTTTGGCCTGTACGTGGACACAGACAGACACACAGATACACAGATACACAGACACACAGACACACACTACAAACTTATAACACCCCTTTTTTGTCGGGGGTTAAAATTCATTTAATTTTTTTTTTAAAGATTTTTTTTTGCAGTTTTCAAACTTATTATGTTTGTATATTGTGATTCTCAATATAGTATTAAGAGTCTTACTATAAACATACGGAGTTTGTTAGCTAAATTCAAAAAATTTTTGGGCTGAAGTCTACTGACGAGTTCCGAAAGCGGGAACGAAATGCTTAACCATAAAAACAAGCAAATTTTTGAAAGTAAAAAAAAACAATAGTTGAACCTTTTATTTGATGCAGTTATTTTTTTTTTCAAATGGAACTTTTACCAATTTTTTTTTTAAATTAGTAAGAATTGTTATTGATTCAGTTTATTTATTTTCCGATAATAGGAAAAATTATAGTGAATGTGTTTGTATATTATAAAAAAAAATTTGCTGAATAATACAAAAAAAAAAAAAAAATCTGCAAAAATGTTTTTCTGTTCCTATTAATACATTTGACTGAAAATATTTTGAGATTTAGTTTAACTTTTTTCTCTAATGCCATAATAAGTTAACTAAAAATAAAATTTTTTTCCATTTAAATTTTTACAAAATTGTTATCAGAATCTACAAATTTCTTTTTAGGTCCGAATTCATACAAAATATTTACTGACTCAATGAATTTGGTTACTGAAAACGAAATTTAGTTCCTTCAGTGTAATATAGACACTTGAAATTTGTAGGTTAGGTTAGGTTAGGTTAGCAGGCTGCTGGTAAGGAAGGGTGAAATTTAGCGTCCAGCTCACTTGGGTCCTATACAATAATCCCTTTGAGCTACCTGTAAGTTGAAGAGAAGATAGTGAGAAAGGGTGAAAAGGTAGGGATAGTAATAGAGAAGACTGGTGTTGAAAGAAGAGATAGAGGAAAGCTTCATTATTTTACAACTCTGCTTTTTGCACGCTTTTTAACAATGCAGTGTTGCAGCGCCTCCTGGTGTCAAATGAGGCGTATTAAATTTTGAAGCTATGTTTAGTAGCAATTTTATTGGTTATTTTATCTCGCCAATGATTCTGCTACACAACGAAGGAGTGCACTCTGACATTACATTAGCAGGGCTAATACTTTCATGCAAATGCATATTTGTAGTCATCAACTTAAAATTAGTCTGAAAACTATTTTATTTATTTATTTATTATATTATGTATTTCACTTATTACCCGATTGCCAAGAAGGTTTATATTTTTCGGGAGTTTCTTGTATATATGTATGCATGTTTGTAAATTTCTTTATTGCCAAATATCTCCCAAACGGATGAATAAATTTCGCCTATTAAGGTGCCGCAATTTTCGTCTTAAGCGCCCAAGTGTGCTTAGACAGGTGTTCGAAAACAAAAAACAAAATGGCGGATTTTGCGTACGAAATAGTACACGTAAAACAATTTTTTACTGCACCTATCTAGTGGGGTATCAAAATAGAGGAAATTAAAAAGAGATTACAAAAATGTAAATAAGTTATGTTTAAATTTAATTAGGGATAAAAAATAAAAAATTTCTTGATAACTGGCTGTGACCTCATTAAATTATGTTAATAAAAAAATTTAAGAAACCTATCGAGTTAGGTATAAAAATAAGAAACGCCGGGACATTAGAAAGTTAAAAATAACAAATTAATTAAAAATAAATGAAAATAATAAAAAATCAATTCCAGTAGTGAGAAACATAGTCGGGAAGGATTAAAAATAGAATTTTCAAATCTGCTCACGACTTTAAAAGTCACTATATTTCGCACTACTGAACTTGTTTCTTTTAGTTGTTTCTAGCTAGTCGGGCTTTTTGATTTTGGAAATTAATTTGCTATTTTATTGCAAAGTAGTTAAGTAAAACCACATTGCGATAAATAGTTGGCAAAGTCTCCAATCAATTAAACTAAAAATAAACCCCTTAATATGGCAACCATGTTTAAAACTAAAACCAGAAAGCATAAAAAGCACGAAGCAGATCTTGCTAATTCAAGTGGTTGCACTACCGCCTGTGTAGTTGAGCTGATTTCTGCGCAATTGCGGAACACTGTATGAATACACTGAAAATCATAACAACATAAATTTCGTTCCTTTTTATATATGGAGCATGGACGGCATTAAGAATTCTAAAATTATACCAAAAACTTTCAACAATTGTACTTTTGAAAGTACAAAAGTTTTTTTTAGTTCAAATTACATATTTTTTTATCGATTTTTATTAAAATAAATAATCGACTTTGTTCTGGATACCAAATCGTTTTCACAAATTTGCTTGTAAGTTGGGATGTTAAAGCAAACGGTTACACCTGTTTAAGTTGAACTTTAAAATATACAAATTAATATCATGTTCACATTTGTTGATTTTCTCGTGGCGTTTTGTATTCACAAGACTGTTTTCAAGTGAGAAACATATGAGTGTTATTGTTCAAGAGTGAAAATTGACATATTCAAACGTATGAAAAAAAATGCGCGGTGGAACTCCGGAGATTCCGAAAATGTACTAAATAGTAATTGGTGTACTATTGTACTTTCCGAGTTTGATTAGTACAAAAAAAGTACAATTGTCCCAAATTTGCCATCCCTGATATGAAGTGAGAATTGAACAGAATAATATCTTGTAGTTGCATTAGTTATGAATTCACTCATCTAACGCGTTTAAAACAAGTATTAACAGTTAGGACTTCTTTTGATTTGCTTTTAATTTTAGTGCATATTTTTAATGCATATACAGGGTGGGCCAAAAGAAACCAAGGGGTGTAAAAGTTTAATAACTTTTTTGTTTATTAACTTTTTTTATTTTTTCTTTCAGATTATATAATATACAAAATGGAAATTTTTTTACACTAAGTATGAAAAATGATGTCTCTTAAATGACCACCGTTTTCAGCTTCGCACTGATGGGCTCTTTTTAGAGCATTTTCCATAACATCTTTCAAAACTTGTGGCTGTAGCGTTCGAATTTCTGCAACAATGTTTGCCTTGAGTTCAAGGATTGTCTCTGGCTTGTTTACATACACTCGCTCCTTCAAAAAACCCCAAAAAAAATAGTCGGGTGCTGTCAAATCTGGCGATCGCGCTGGCCAAATAATTTTCGAATTTCGAGAAATTATTCGCTCTCCAAAAATTTGACTTAAAAGTGCCATTGTGTCTCGGGCAGTATGGGCAGTGGCTCCGTCCTGGTGAAACCACATACCAGGTCTGTTTTCAAGAGCAGGACGTAAAAAATTTTCTATCATAAACCGATACCGCTCTCCATTTATGGTTACAGCACTTCCATCATCATTCTCGAAGAAGTAGGGCCCAATGACATTTTCAGATGTGATCCCACACCACACTGTACACCTGATGGGGTGCAATTGGCGTTGATGAATGGCTCTTGGATTTTGAGAACCCCAGAACCTACAGTTCTGCTTATTAACAAAGCCATTCAAATGAAAATGAGCTTCATCACTCATAATCAAATTTTCAATAAAGTTGATTTCATTTCTGGCCAACTCTTGAAATTCAACTGCAAAATTTAGAAGCTGAAAACGGTGGTCATTTAAGAGACATCATTTTTCATACTTAGTGTAAAAAAATTTCCATTTTGTATATTATATAATCTGAAAGAAAAAAATAAAAAAAAAGTTAATAAACAAAAAAGTTATTAAACTTTTACACCCCTTGGTTTCTTTTGGCCCACCCTGTATTAGGTTTTATTGCGCATTTTTATGAGCATAACTTAGTTTTTATAGTGCATGAAAATAACAGGCCTGTACATTAGGATTAATATCTGCTGAAGCCGGTGCAGTTTTAATGACCCAGTGCCTTATGCCTGCACCAATAGAGTTTTTCCCACAACAACTGATACAAAAGGACTCTAATGCACATCAGAAAAATGCGTGGTGTTGTTATTTTTAATGACTGTCGGACACGGGGCTCGAACCCAGGACCTTCGGTTTTGTAGTCAACGTGCTAACTACTTCAGCCAACGCCTCCCTCTTGAAATTTGTAAAGTTATTGTACTTGTATACAGATTACAACAATTAACACTAAAGTTTAAAAGATCTAATCTAAAGGGTTTTCTATCAGTTAATGTAATTTTGACTATGTAATTTTGACAACTTGCTGTATCCTGGAAACAGTAAGAGGCAAAGTCTTGAAATTTTCAAAAATGGTAAAACTAAAAAGTCCCAATATTACAAAATCGCCAACCCAAAAAAAATCGCAAGAAACTGAAAAAAAAACGCCAAAATGAAAAAAAATCTTGCAAATTAAAAAAAAAACGACAAAAGCCGAAAAAAAATCGCCAAAAGGAGATAAAAGTGCCAAAACTAAAAAATCGCCAAAACCGAAAAAACCCAAAAAAAACGCCAAAACTTAAAAAACGCCATATTGAAAAAAAAAACGCTCAAACTCGAAGAAAATAAAAAAAAACGAAAAAAAAATTACAAAACTATATACAGTAGTTTTCCGATTTAACGAACATTCGATTTAGTGAACATCGCATTTAACGAACATCCAATTTTATTCTACTGAGTACCTTATATAATGAACAAAAATTCTATTTTGTGCTCGGTATAACGAACAAATGTAAAATTAAATAAACACAATTGCTATCAGAAAGTTACTGAGAACGAATATAAATAAAAATGTACCGTTAGTTATCTTCTTTTGATGGTTTTCTTTGATATCATATAAGAGAAAGTTGTGTGAAGTAATTTTTGCTGCGAACATCAAAATGGATAAAAGAAATTGATTGTTCTTAAGGGATAAAGTTAAAATTATCGATGATCATCGAAATGGTCTGCGGGTTACAGCTTTATGTGAAAAATATGGGCTGCATAAATCCACCATTAGTACAATCCTAAAATCAAAGGAAAATTTTTTAAGGAATGTTGAAAACAATCATTTTGGGTGTCGCAATAGAAGTGCTGTAAAGCAAGGTGTGGTACCGAGAGTGGAAAACAAACTTTTTCAATGGTTCCTCATGCAACGCAATTGTCATTTTGTAATATAAAGCCAAAGAAATTCACAACAAAATTTATGGAAGATAGTCTAATGCAAGCCATGGTTGGCTGACCAGATTTATAAAAAATTTAATTTAAATTTGAATAGATGGATCGAAAATAGCCCTTTAAATGCTTTGGAGAGAGCTTCAAGAAGATGTTATTAAGAGAAAGATATCAATTCCAAAAAAAACAGACCAGTTTTTTTAAATAAATTATTTTTGTATTATATTGCTTTATGAATTTTTCTTTTACTGATATTTTAATAAAATACGTACATATGTTCTTTTAATAAAATATTAAAAATACTACGAGTATATATTCTTTGAGTTTTGAATAAAACTGCAGGACTCTTTTCCATTTTAACTTAGTACTGGATATAACGAACAATTCACTTTAACGAACAGGCCTGACAATAATTAGGTTCGTTAAATCGGAAAACTACTGTATATTTTATAGGTTAAAGTTCGTATAGTATTACATATCTAGTGTCCGTACGGAACCTTTCGTGAGCGAGTCAAAGTCGCATTTAACTGCATTTATTTAGGAAATGTTAGTGGTTGGTTATGTATATATATATATATATATATATATATATGTATATGTTTATATAAAATGTGTGTACTATGCAAATTTGCGCCCTATTTTCTCTATATAAAGATTGTTTCTTTTGAAAATACTTGAATATGATTTTCCTTTTGTATTTAAAATTTTCTTTTATTTATTTACAGTCTCGAATAATACAAAATACCGACCCATATCGAATGGGCTTTACATCAAGAACGTAACGCAGGCAGATGCTGGTGAATACACGTGTCGTGCAATGCGTATCACATCGACATTTGCTGATTCTGATCAGATAACGATATTACTGAGAATACAACGTAAGTAGAATTACTCGAAGTGCAAACAAATAAAAAACCCAAAAAAAAAGAAAAATACTCAATAATAAAAGTGAGCACTCACAAAATATACAAACAACATCACAAAAGAAACATTTATTAATAAGTAAGAATATGTACATATCAAAGCTTATTTTTTTCAATGTATAGTGATGCACAATTGATGTTCGCAAATACATCAATCGAAATTTCTGACAGTTACTTTAGGGTATTTGTTTACTATTTTATGCTGTCATTGACAACAGAAAATGAATGCAACAAGAGCAACGACTGAAAGAAAGTTGTTTTCAGTAAATAACACACATTGTAAATGCATGTGTGATTGCATAAGTATGAATGCACTTCCGTATAGATTTAAATATTTAAGTGGTTTAAAACAGATGCACATCATGGTGTGCGTCATTACTGTTTAGATCTTTAACATTAAACAAGGATTTTCTGCAGGCATCTGCACAAATATATATTCTCACATACACATACTTTTATATACACACATACTTTTACATTCATACACACACTCTCACATCAACAGATTTAATCACATACTGTAACACAGAAATGTATTTGTTTGATGTTCAAGTGGCCTCATCGCTTTTCTTTTCATTATTGATTGTGTGGAGAAAATTGTTGTTGTGATTGTTGTTGATGTTGTTGAGTAATCCATGAATGATGCAATTCAAATACGAGTAGATATAAATACTTATGGGCTCTCTTTTACAGACATGTGTATGCATGCATGTGTTTTGGAGATATAAATAAGCCGTCTTTAAATAAACTTAACAACACGATTGACTTTAATATATGAAAAGTAGATTTATATGGTTTGGCTTCAAAGCGTATTATGATCGAAAGCCATTCGTTAAATTGTCAAACTTTATAAAAAGAACAAAAAAGCAATGTGAGTCCGATCACAGAGGAGATGTGTAAACATCTAGTAATGAAAATTTTTTTTAAGTTGGAAGTACTTATGCTTTTAGTATATTTTTTTAAATTCTTTAATTAAAAGTATCAAAACTTTCAATATTGTAAATACATAGGAATTTGTTGGTTTTTGTTTGTTTTATTAAACTTATTTGGTTAGTAAATGGGCAGGCACACTGCAGTATATGTATGTACACGCAAAGAAAAAATATGGTTGAGGTAACCATAATCAAACAGCAACATACTATGATTGAACTATATGGTTGTAGTCAAATCATATTATTGTTGATAGAAAAAAAATTTACAATATTATTATCTGAGTTAATTATAATATTATCTGAGTTAATTATATTATAATCTTAGTATTGTAAATATGACAACACTATTGTTAGATGTGACTAAAATATAATTGAGACTCACCATATCATGTTCTAATATTATATTAATATTGTTAAATACGACCACAGTATTATTTAATATAATAATACTATTTTATTTTTTAATCATATATTTATTGTAGAAACAGCTGTGCGTCAAAATCTAAATAAAAATAATTTAATATTGTTGAAATAAAATGTATATATAGAAATGTATACTTACACGACATACTGACATGCCTGTATAAAGAGATACACAAATGTTTATATATATTTATTGGTCTACCCTTTTGTTTGTTCTATATTTATTTATTTATTTATTTATTTATTTATTTATTTATTTATTTATTTATTTATTTATTACCACTCGTGCAATACCGATAGCTTACAAACGAAATACTGAACTGACAGATGTTTCTGAAAAAGATTTTTTTAAAAACTTAACATAGTATGGTTTTGGATAACACTATATTGTCATTTACATCATATTATTTTTAAATAATAATTCAAATTATGTTGTAGTCATAAATTTTTAACAAAACTCTAACCATATCACACTTTTTTATGGATGAGATAATGTAATTATTAAATTCAAACATTACTCTGTTTATCGTAACGAAATAAATGTTTAAAATAACAATAACTAGTTTTCGACGACCACACATTTGTTTCAGAGAACATAATATTGTTTTCTCAACCATTCTACAACCATATATTTTCTTGCGTGCATATGTACTGCATTAAAAATTGCAGTAAGCACTAAATTTACTGATTACTAGAAAAAATTCAGTAAATTTTTACTGCTAATAAAATTTAATTTGCATTACCAGTAAAATCGTACGGCCGTAATCATAATAAAATTGTAGCAAGTGGCAAAGTTTTTTAATTCAAATTTTGAAACTTTTGTATGAAAAACATTTAGCCACTTGGTATAATTTCATTATGAATACGGGCATTACTGATTACTGAAAATTCAATGCACCTCATCATATAACAAATGATTTAGGCAATTTATAAAAATTGTAGAAAAAAATTTTAGTAATCAGTAAAAATTTACTTGTTAAACATTTTTTATTATTTTTACTGAAACTTTAGTGGTACTGCAGTGCTCATCTATGGTAAATGCCTTTACTTTTACTTTTTAATTTTTAATTCCTGCTGTTCGTCGTTTAGTTGTTGCTGTTCTTGTTGTTGTGTATGCATTCCAATTAAAATAAATTCAGTAAAGTGCGACTTTGACTCGCGCACGTTCGGTTTTGATCATTTTTTTTTGATTTAGATTTCTTAATTTTTTAAGTTTTTTCAGTTTAAACGATTTTTTTTTCAGTTTTATCGCTTTCTTCTCGTTTTGGCGTTTTTTTCTCCTTTTGGGTTTTTTAATTTTCGAAATTTTTTTTCATTTTGGCGATTTTTTCATTTTGGCGATTTTTTCTGTTTTTTTTTGGGTTTTTTTCATTTTGGCGATTTTTTTCTGTTTTTGGAGTTTTTTTATTTAGGCGATTTTTTCATATTGGCGATTTTTTTGTTTAAGGATTTTTTTAATTTTGATGATTTTTGCGGTTTTTCGCGATTTATTTTAGTCCTAGAGATTTTTTTAATTTGGTGTTTTTTTTAGTTTTGGCGATTTTTTTATATTTGGCGATTTTATATTTTTTTGATTTTTTAGTTTTACCGTTTTTGAAAATTTCAAGAGTTTTACTCTTACGGTTTCCAAGATACAGCAAGTTGTCAAAATTACAAAGTCAAAATTGCATTAACTGATGGAACACCCTTTAATTTAAATTTTTTAAATTTAGTGTTAATTGTTGTAGTCTGTATAAAAATACACTAACTTTTAAAATTTCAAGTGTACATATGTACATAGAATTGTATGTATATTACATGGGATTTTAATATTTTTCGTTGCTCGTTTTGGAACACCCTTTAATTTTAACTCTCATATATTTGTTGTTGTAGCGGCCAAATGACTACATACTGTTTCCAAATTTCAGGTCTGTAGCTCTTACGGTTCATTTTCACCTTTGGTGCAATTATCAAGTTAAATAAAACAAACAAAAACCAGCAAAGTCCTATGTTTTTACAATATTTTAAATAAGTTTATATTGTTTCTTTCAAACACTAATACAGTCATACATATGTAGCATACACCGATTTGACAACGTGGTGTGAATCTCAGCAAAATTTGTGATTGTATTGTGAAAAAGAATTTTAACCCCTAGCGTATAGATGTTTACACATCAATAAGTTGCATTATTAATAAGATATGTAGTAGAATAAAATATTACTCAAGTCTGTAAATTCTAGCCAATGTTTTGTCGCATCACAATTTATATTTGCTTTTTAGGCTATCTGGTACGGAACGCTGAATTGAAATTTCCACTCCATTTCTTTAGTTTGTTCTAGCTTAAAAGGTGTATCCTTATATTCAAAATCAATGATCAGTAGTGATTGATGAACTTCTCCTCAGTTTAGGTGAACAGGTTGTCATGAAATAGTTTGTGAGATAGAGACGGGCGTGTCGAATTTTTCCAACACGACTCGACACGAACACGAACACCAAGACGCTTAACAAGTACGAAACACGCACGCGAAAAATCTCGTCAACACGACACTGCCCCCCGTCAGATTTTTGAAAAAAATTATGGGTCCTTAAAAAAAAAGAAAAATAAAAGGATTTTGCAAATCGTTTTACAAATGACAGAGTTATGTGTGGGGAAGCCGATTTCCTCCTCGAATTTTGGAATTTCAGACAAAAAAAAAAAAAAAAAAAAAATTAAAAATCTGCTCACAAATAACAGAGTTAGGCATGAAGGAGCAAATTTCGCCCTCCGACTTTGAATAAAAGTATATGAAACGAAACTGTGGGAAAAATGACAAATTTTCGTTTTGTTTTTTGTAATTAACATAAATTCTTTGTTTTTAGCAGCATGCATCGCCCCCCAACTGCGAATATTTTTGCCAAATATTTTGGCTACCATAGTTTTGATATGTTTCCTTTCTGTTGGCGTAAAAAATTTAAGAATTTATTTCAAGAAAAAAATTAGGTTTTGTCCAATGAAAATTGATTCTGAACCACTGTGTGATGTCAAATACTTGGGAGTTATTCTTGATAGCACGTTGACATGAAACCGGCAATCTGGACCTGAAGCATGAGCCAAAAAATGGTCACGTGAATCTATACAATGATCGTTAAGCCTATCATTACATACGACTAGAGGTGGAAAACTATCGATAGTGACACTACAGAAAGTTTTCGATAATTTACAAAAAATTTATCGATATATCGATTCAGGACTATCGAAAGTTAGAAAAACTATCGATATATCGATGATACTATCGTGATAGTATCGAAGTTGTATGGTTCTCGTATAATGTACATATTTATTTACACTAAAAATTCAAAACAAAATATTTTTAAACAAACAACACACAACTTTCAGTTCAATAAATAGCAAAACTAAAATAATTGTATGAAAAATAACTGAGATCACCGAATGAATTTTTCCCGTCATTCAGTTATTTTTCTTTATGAAAAGAATAATATTTACATTTTTTTTTGTTTTAGTTTTGTATCATTTACTATCGATAGTGACTAAAACATATCGATTGTTTTCAAGTATTAATCGGTGACAGAATCAAAATATCGATAGTCGCAAAAAAAATTAAATATCGATAGTATTGATAGTGCCATCGATAATTTTCCACCCCTACATACGACACGATTGTATGGTAGCAGAAGACTCGACAGGTTGCGTTGACAACCAAACTTTACAAGGTTCGGAGATTGAGGTGCCTTCTTACAAGAGGCGCAATGAGGCTTTGATTAGATTAACACCCATGCATATCCTCATAAGATCCTTTGCGGAAACAAGTGTTTATAGGATGCGAAATCTCGAGATTTCTGGCCGTTGTGTCGCCAACAGTCACTTATCGGTCAGGATCAATTGTAAATTTGAGGTTCGTCAGCAGATTCAATATCACTATTCCGCTAAGGGTAACCTGGGAAAAACGTTCTCACTGTGGATTGCAAAATCTTATGTTGGTATACGAACGGGTCAACAATGGATGGAGCTGGCGCTGGAGTCTGTGGTGCCAACGTGAAAATATCTGTCTCCATAGGCAAAAGGTCTACGGAAATACAGGCAATCACAAAGTATGTTCATATTAATTTAACTGATGGCACTAAAGGCACGCATATAGCTGCTATCTTTTGTGAAGTCAGGTAGCTCTTAAGTAACTCCTTTCTTGGGAGCAAAGAGCTCTTTTCCTACATAAACTGATCGACTGTCTCCTCTCTGATCAAAGGAAATTATTTTCGACCACAAGGCAGGCCAAAGCATTAACTCAGCCATTTCAATATAGTGTTATTCGTAATTTCAACAAGAGTATATATATTATTTAACTACTTTTTTTGCTAAAAAAAAATCGAGACTATACTGGTAAATCCCTCTAGCACTGTTGCACTATGTTATTAACAAAAATATTTACATATAAATTACGTAACTTATTGTGGTTCTAATTGCCAGAAAATTTTGCATTCTTAATAATTGTTTGCCATGTACTCTTTGATTGCACAAAGATCACAAAGAAAGCTTTGATATTTAATGTAATATTAACATGATGTTTTCTTTTCTTTTTTTTAGCACTCACAAACTAATTATTTTTTCATCAAAAGCTTTTACTGTTGTCAGTTGAAAAATTTTCTTTTTAAATGTAGCCCTCCGAATTACTCATATATTTACATAATTGCATTTCCCTTACACTATAATTCCCTTATCAGGGGTCTTTGTCTGTGTTGAAGTAAGTTTTTCTTTTAATTTGTTAAAATAGTTGTTTTGATACTTTTCTCATCTTCCGCTGTGGCTCTAAATTGGTTGTTAGGGTTGCCAGAATATTTGTTTTTTCTACTGTTAATTTGTATCTATAAAATTTTTGTATTTTTGCTGTGGTGAATTTAGTTTTCTAATCCTTTAAAATTCAAAACAATAACAAAAAGGACCGAAATAAAATATAAGAAACTACTACAACAAAATTCATAAAAAATTAAAAAAATCACGAATTATAATTTTTAATATGATTATTTTGCTTCACAATCAAATTTTAAATAAAAAGAAGATACATAATTGAATTATTAACAAATCAAATTATTAAAATTTTTTCTTTTCGAAAAAATTTTGATTTTTAATTGCTGAAATACTTAAATATTTGAAATCCATACAAAAATAACAAAAATTAAAAATTTTAAAAACCCCCCACTTTTTTCAGAAAAGATGTTATATCTTCTAAACGGCTGGACCGATTTTCTTCAAATAAAAAAGAAATATAGCTAAGAACCCTCTCGATCAAGTCGTCTTTCAAACAGAAAAAACTAAATGAAAATCGGTCCAGCCGTTTGGCCTGTACGTGGACACAGACAGACACACAGATACACAGATACAGAGACACACAGACACACACTACAAACTTCCCTCTAGTCAGCCTATAACCATATGTCTCTATGTCAATACTCTTTCTCCAGCTACAATTGCACTAGTTAAAATGTCGACAAATTTACTTTTATGCGCGATTAGAGATACGTTAGAGAAAACAGTTCTAGTGTATTTCTGGTGATATTGTCAGTGAACGCGTCAATAGTTTGTTTTTTCTTTTTTATTATGCTATGCAATAATATTAAATAAATATATATGTAGACGAGGGTCACTAAAATCTACTAGTGAATCTTTGGTTCAAATATCTCCATATCGTCATAAAAGAACTTCTTTCTCGATAGTGCTAAAGTCTACTGATAGATTTTGAATTACAACCCTATATTATTTGTCAATAGGCATTTGCATTGGCTGGGGTACACCTAGTCAGATGTGCGATAGCTTTCCGTGAGCACCTGCCATTACGGCCTTATCTCACGGGTGCCAAAGCACCGGGTGTGGGTTAGACGCCAGACCAACGCCCCCATGCACCCTTTTAGAATGAACCTATGGCCCACTCCATAAGGCACATAGGTTGCAATCTTTGAATATAGTTATCCCTGTACTATATTCAATTACCTTGCTGAGGTAATTTGAGCTATCTAAACTCTGCTGCTATGTCCGTGCCCATAGCAGCTTCTGTTGAATGGCAACAGCACCTAGAATAGTGTCTGGCTGACCGCGTCAGACCAATCACTAGCATTGATTTCACACTGGGAAGCCAAGACTATTCTCCCAGCGATTTTGGTAGCAACCACAGCTACCACGATAATTCTCCGGCTTCCACGCTAAGGTGTTGTGTATACACCCATAGCGAGGTCCCCAAGAGAATTCCTCAACCATTGCCGGCACAGCTCAACCACTCATCCATAATGAACGCATGCCTGTGTCGCCAAATAACCAGTGCCTACTCCACACATACCAAAATCATCCCTTTAACCCCTTGGGGTATACCCCATTGGGGTAGGACGAACTCGGCATTTTAGCAAAGGAACTGACGACCGCTACATGCACTCAAAACTTCAAAGCAGCTCGGCTGTCGGGCAACCGGCACCCGTGGCACCAGAAGTAGCCTCTGGTTAGACCTCGAAGTTCCACCACAAGGGCTTCACCTCTATCGTCTTTTGAACTCAGGGGCAGTTCTAGGTGACGCTGCACCTAACTGACATCAACAGGACCTGTCTTCCTTTTGTTATAAATATGTGCACATCCGTTACTCTGTTTATATTCAGAGATTGGGTAGTAACACATAAGTTCTATGGGTAATGTACCAAAGGTACGTCAATGGAAAAAGCCACATCACCCCA
This sequence comes from Tachina grossa, assembly GCA_949987645.1. NCBI lineage: Eukaryota > Metazoa > Arthropoda > Insecta > Diptera > Tachinidae > Tachina > Tachina grossa. Next base: position 38,917,229 of record OX465275.1, read on the forward strand.
GCTGGGGCCCCGGGGTTGCCACACCCGTAGTCCATAACAGACTCCCCTGGGCGAGGTACACCTAGTCAGTAGCACTATTGACAATGTCACTAGAAAATCACTATAAGTTTACTATTGACAACGAGAGAGGATATATCGATATTGTAGACTAGAGCCCCTTAAATTTACTAGTGAATCTTTGGTGCCAATGTCTCCATGTAGTCCCGAAAGAACTACTAAATCAGTAGTGCTATAGTCTAGTGGTGGATTTTCAATGACAAGCTAATGTTAAATGTCAATAGATGATACCATTGGCTGGGGTACACCTGGTCAGTAGTACTACTGACAACGTCACTACTAAATCACCACAATTTCACTATTCGCACTTTCTGCAGGGTTATAACACCCCTTTTTTTAGTCGGGGGTTAAAAAGTCATGAATTACAATTTTTTTAATTAGTGTTTTTTTATGGGAATTGTTACAATTTAAGTTTAACATTTCTTAATATAATCCCAAATTACTAATTCACTTATTTTGTAAAATATTTTTTTTACATGTTTCTTTTGCTCCACAATTAAGTTTTAATAACAAAAATTAAAAATTTTAAAAATTCCCGACTTTTTTCAGAAAAGATGTTATATCTTCTAAACGGCTGGACCGATTTTCTTCAAACATAGCTAAGAACCCTCTCGATCAAGTCATCTCTCAAACAGAAAAAACTAAATTAAAATCGGTCCAGACGTTTGGCCTGTACGTGGACACAGACAGACACACAAATACACAGACACACAGATACACAGACACACAGATACACAGACACACAGACACACACTACAAACTTATAACACCCCTTTTTTTAGTCGGGGGTTAAAAATGGAATATATTTGGATTATTAACGATTCAAATTATTACAATTTGTTCTTTTCGAACAATTTTTGCTCTTGTATTTTTGAAATAAATATTCAAAGTAGCTAATTGATGAAGTTCACGATAAAAATATTTCAATAAGCACTTAGATTTCACATGTTTTTTGTAACTTTTTTTTTTGCATGGCATTTGTTACTTTTAGGGCCAATTTTTGCGTTCGAGGTTAAACTTAGTTTCTTTCTGTAATTAGATTAGGTTAGGAACGGTGGTGCATCTCCACTTGGAGGTGCGTCCATTGTGATTTCCTTCTATTTCCCATTAAAAATATTAATGGCCGCCAGTGCCGTGGCCCTGAGGATAGCCAAGATATCAGCCTGGAAAACGCTGCATTCATTCGGCAATCTGAAAGAACTACGAATGTTTGTTTTCAAGATATAGACACCAGCCCCTGTGCATTTCCTCATTTTTGGTCCGTCTGTAAAGACTGCACTACCTTCATATATCTTATCTAATTTGACCCAATAGTGCTCTTCTGAGCACCTCTGATGTCCAGCGAGGCACACCTCTGAACCTTAGCTAGTAATCTCCTGTGACTTTCCTTCCTCAATGCCTCCCACCATACCACACAAACCATAGGAAATAACCAGTCTGACAAACGATGTTTAAATTCATTTTAATATCTTCGGTTGCAGACCCTAGTTACTTCCTATGGAGTTCCTGCCAGCATAGTAGGCATTGAGCCCTTCTGTAATTAGCTAATTCGAAAATTAACTTAGTCTCACATTACTTGAGTCTGACTTAGTTATATGTTTCACACGTGTATGTTGTCAGTATTAATGTAAGATAAAACCACCACGATTGGCCGCTTAAAATAGCAAGCATAAAGATTAAGGTTAATTTAATATCTAATTTGGAACTCAAAAAACTGCCCCTTTAGAGTCTTAATTCATTTATACTACACACCATCTTAATGATTCATTGCATAATAATATTCGATATTAAAAAGAAAAGTCACGAATGACAAACAACTTGTGGAAATGAGAATTGAAACTGATATGTTTAGTTTTATTTAAGGTTATTTATTTTTGCATTTTTTTCGGTTTTTGTAAAAAATGTAAAGTGTACAAGCTACATCTTAAAGCACAGACAAAAAAAAAATTTGTACAAAATGAGAGTAAGATATCGTTTTGTAGGCAGAAAAAATAAGGATTTTCTTTCTTATAATATAATAATATAATAGTATTTAAAAATTAATGAGATAAAAAAATGTACATTTGTTTTGAATCTAAGCCATACTTATCGTATAGTCTCAATAGCTAAGGTGACTTTTTTAACAAAACACATTTTTTAGTAAATCTTTTGACATCAAAAGTGCGAAACTTTCGCAGCAATTTCCATGCCTTGTCACTAGCTTTGCTATTCAAATTTGCTCACCCTCTTCGCAGTTATTTTGTAGATCTGGCCACGCTTAATATAACAAAAAATGAAGTTAACATGTTTCTTTATCCCCCCTCCCCCGCCCAGAAAAAAAGATTATCATTCAGCATATTAAGTGCATTTATCATAAGCTCTGTACAAAAAGTTTCTTGCGACCCTTCCAAATGTCCAAAAAAGTAATTTGCTTAGGTTTAAACTTGTAGAAAAGAAAACACAAACTTTTCTCTCTCTTTGGCTGTCCACATACAACTGCACAATGACTACATTCGCACTTGTAGGACTTGTAGCAGAGACACATAAATTATACATGCCGAAAACTAAATGAATAAAAATTACTGTCATTTAGGGAAGAGCAACAACAACAAAACAAAAAATTCAGAACAGAAAATGAGAAAATCTGTAAGAAAACTTAAACCAAATTGTTTTAAAATACCCACAAGGAAAGAACTTCATTAAAATGCACTTTGTAAATTAAACATACCAATGAATGCACACAAAGAAAAAAGAGTAACTAAAAATGGAAATAAAAAATTTCAATATATACATATAAAGAAGAAAAAAAAGAAAGTAAAATGAAGCAGAAGAATACTGTGAGACTGACTGATGATGTGAGCAGGATGATGTGGCTATAACAAAAGCAACAATAATGCTTGTAAATAGTGGTGGCTGTAGTAACAATATCATACAATCAAAGAAATTAAAATGTAACTTCGTAAACCTAGTGACACAGTAAAAGGAACTGCACTAAAACAAACGTATAAAGGGAAACGAAAAAGAATATGAAACGGAACTGTTATAGCCCCTCCACCCAAATGTTTGAAAAGCAATAAAACGGAAAGCAAAAGTGGGTGTGCGTGTACATGTGTGCTTGTGTGTGTGCGTGTGTAGAAGAGAGTGAGTTTGTGTGTATATGTTGCATGTTATAACGTTTAAGAAGATCTGTGTGTGCATGACAGGCAACCCACATAGACATTTTGTACGAATGGATGGACGGATGGGCAACGGAGACATACGGATGCGGAAAGGAATACTACCAGACAAATATTCTGCATGAATGACAGATATAAGTATATGTATTTGTATATTCTTGTTGCACACAATTGCAATTCACAACAATGGCATGTAAAGTATTCAGGGAGAAATTAAAAACCAGTAAATGCAAATTTTATAAAAATAAAATATGCAAAAAAATCACTACAATTGCAGGAGTATTAACACCATTTCTGAAATAATTTTTAAACATTGCCATAGAGCAATATGATATCACGATTAATTCTGCATTACTTATTAAAAAATTACGTTCTTAGACTTATGTCAATAGGGACACACAAAAATTAAAATTCAAGCGCTTGAAATATAACTGGAAACCAAGTTCAATTCAATTTAAATGTAATTTTCAATTTGAAATTTATTTGCTGCTGGTTCAGCGTTGTCTATATGCATTTCATTGTTGCTGTAACAAATCATCAGTAGACTTCAACCACACATTTTGAATAGTCACAAACCTCTTATCTTATGGCCTGGTAATAATTCCTGTGGATTCCTGTGCTCGCTGGTTCAGATCCGGCTCGAAGGAATTATTTTACGATTCCGTCCAGGATGGTAAATTTAGATAGGATGAAGGGGACCAACCTTGAGAAGAAATCGAATTATAACCACTCGTCAGCGAGGGTTATAATTTAGGGGATATGAGAAGGAAATGAGCGAACAGGATGGTTAATTGTGTTGTTCGATCCTTAAGAAAGGGAGATATTACCTGTTTTCCTGTATGGTATCCTTTATTATAAAGTTGGATTCTCTTAGGGGTTTCTTTAATTTTCTTCTTTTTTATTTGCTTTATTTCACATTAGAGATATATGTATATAAAAGTTCACAAAATACACAATTTTATGTAGGTATATATATATATATATATATATATATATTATATATATATATATTATATATATATATATATATTATATATATATATATTATATATATATATATATATATATATATATATATATATATATATATATATATTTTATGAAATCAAACGTTGACCAATTTTCAATTTACTTCAAGTTTTTAATGTGAGTAGTTTGGGAGCTCAAAGGTAAGTAAATTACATTTGATTTTTCTATTATTTTAATGCCAACCTTGATATTTGGAATTTGAAACGGGTTGACATTTGGAAGTTGCAAACTGGAAACTCGTCTACAATTTCCCAAATTGCAGGTCCTCAAAAGCGTCAATTGATTACGGAAAATGCATAGTTAAGTGTAATCAAATGATAAGTATATAATAATTATAATAATAAAAAATAAACGTTTATAAATCTGACTTAGTCAGTTGTTGTCCAAACGATTTTGGACACACAGACTTTCAAGAACTATTTGAGAATTCACAAATAATAATATTTTTGAAAATCACAAAAGAAAAATAAGCGTAGTAGGCTTAGAAACTAATACAAAAAACCCAGCAAATAATTTATATTCGATTTGAATCTATTTTAATTTTCAAGTTTGAAAATATTTTAAAATAAAAAAGAAGGAGTTGTCGTAGAACACCCGGTTAGAGCTATGCTACTTAGTTACATATGTATATAGAACAAATTTCATGTGTTAAATAAAAATGTAATACAATTATACGATAATGTCAAATTCGCCGCAAATATTTCAAAACCTTTCCATTTAGTTCCCATTGTTTTCTTTTCCAGCTGCGTACGATTAAATTAATGTATTGTTTGTGCTCATGTGCAAAAATAGCTCAAACCAAATTGAGCAGTCGTTTTTTTTTTGTTTCATTATTTTCGTAGTTTGGTTTTTAAGTACAAAGAAATAAAAAAAAATTAAATTTATAACTGTAAAAGTGTCGCTTATTTTTGCAATGAAAATCACATGCTAGCTCTAGCATAAAGAGCAAAGCTCTACAAGAAATAACATACAATTATGTTCAATTCTTGTCAAATACATATTTTTTTTTAATAAAACTGAAATTGTGATGAAATATATAAAAAATAAGTTGAATTTTTAATAACAAATGGTACGCAAAATCGTGAAAACAATAGCTCAGCAGAAAATTTTTATTAGAAAACAAATTAATTGCATTTTCCTTGCTATTTTAAAATATTATTATATTATGACTAGTAATTTTAGTTAATTTAATTATTATTGTTCGAACTTCATTTGTTTCTATATTTATGATTATTATTGTTTTTGAAGTTTGAAATTTAATAAGAGTTTTTATGAGAATGTTCAAAAGTCTCGCAAATTGTGCAATTGTGCATTTTTACACTCTCGTAAATAAAAATTTATTTACACAAACCTGTTAAGTTTGCCCAATAATTGTGACTAGTAAACTTAAGCTGTGCAATTGTGCATTTTGTAAACAACAATTTCTTGCTTTTTTTTCTTTCTTTAGGCATTTTAGACACACACAGACACTTTTTCATTTTTAAAGAAATATATATGTAATTATGTTTTAAAATTAAAAATTACTTGATATTTTCTTATATTATTTTTATTAAATGAACTTTTTGACGTTTGTTTCAAATTAACATAAACTGTTTGCGCAAAAGTTCAAAAGGGGCTTCAAGAAACAAGTCTCGCAAGTTTGCCCAATTGCACAAATGACAATTTTTGAATTTTTGCATTAGTTCCCTTCAAAATGTTTGAGAAGAAAACTCTCAACAAATTCTCCCTCTCCCTCATATTTAGAATACCTACTTTTTTCCTGGGGAGTTTTTCCCGGGGAAATTCTAAGTTATAACAGGAGGGATGGGAAAAAGGAAAAACTTCCGGGGAAGTGTTATTCATAGTTGGACTGTTTATAAAATAGCATAAACATTTTTTTTAAACTCTAAGGGAGGATAAGCAGTTAGCAGTTTTTGAAGTCGTTATTTATTGTTTCATACTTAGCTTCGATATCGAAAAAATTTAGATGTAGAAATAAATATTGAATTTAATAAAAGAATAAATTTTCAAAATTAAAATTTTTATTTGTATTTTTAATTTTTTTATCAAATTTCCTTGCACTGTTTTTGAGCTCTGAAATTACTCTGTATTTTTACCCGACTGCGCAACGCAAAGAAGGCTATTGCGTTTATCAGTCTATGTATGTATGTATATGTGTTTGATTTTAATGATTCTTAGGTCAATCGATTTGTCTTAGTGTCAATAAAGACCCAGTAAAAAAAGACACTCCAAAGAAGTCACGAAAATGTAGAGTTTGCAGTCTGGAAGTAGTTCAATTTTCGATCCGATCTAATGATTTTTACATAGGGTTGTCATTGCAAGAAGTTCTCTTTTTCGATGCCTAGTCACCGAATTAGAAGCGATTTTAAGAACAATTTCCTTTTTTGTGTTCTATGGTAATATTTTCATCTAGGAAAAACTTTAAAAAGTTACATATTTTAACAATTCGTTTCTTTTTATACGAATTTAAACGCCAATCAATGTTTTCATGTAAATTTAAGCAAATAACTTCTAAATTTTAGTCGAAAATTAGTTCATAAATTTCTTTAAAAAAATCGATTTTTTGAACATTTCGGCGAGTATTTACTAAAACTATGGAAAAACTACAAGGTTTTGTGTGATTAAAATAAACTTCTACTTGGTTTTCTACTAACTATCGGCAAATTAATATATCGATTTTTTGGAAGCAATCAAAATGTGGTTCCTTCAGAATGACTTCCATTTTTTTTACTGGGGATATGCCAGCTGTCAAAATTCAATATGGCGGCCAACAGACGCCATTATGTAAATACAAACAAATTTAAAAGTCTGCGAACTATATCAAAAAATTCAGTAAAGTGCGACTCTGACTCGCGCACGAAGCGTTCCGTACGAACACTAGATATGTTGTAATTTAATACAAACTTCAGCCTATATAATATATAGTTTTTTAAAGTTTTTTCGTTTTTGGTTTTTTTTTCGGTTTTTTCGTTTTGCGTGTTTTTTCGGTTTTGGCGATTAATTTTAAGTTTTGGCGCTTTTTTTAGTTTTGACACTTTTTTTCTCGTTTTGACGATTTTTTTCGGTTTTTGGCGTTTCTTTCATTTTGGCGATTTTTTATTTTTGGCGATTTTTTTCATTTTTGCGATTTTATTTATATAAGAATTGTTTTTAGTTTTGGCGACATTTTCGCGTTTTGGCGACATTTTCGCGTTTTGGCGATTTTTTCGGTTTTTGGCGTTTTTTTCATATCGGCGATTTTTTTCGTTTTGGCTATTTTGTTTTTTTAATTTTTGGCGATTTTTTTTCGGTTTGGCGATTTTATAATTTTGGGATATCTTAGTTTTACAATAGGGTTCCTTTTCACCTTTGGTATACGGAACCCTATTTGACATGTATTTCAAAATCATCTTTAGGTTGCTGTTATGATTTTTCATTTCGAATGACAACTTAGGATATTTAACGGTTCAAGGTTGGCCGCAGTCGGGTATTTTGATTAAAAATACCCCCGACTAAAAAAGGGGTGTTATAAGTTTGTAGTGTGTGTCTGTGTATTTGTGTGTCTGTCCGTGTCCACGTACAGGCCAAACGGCTGGACCGATTTTCATTTAGTTTTTTCTGTTTGAAAGATGACTTGATCGAGAGGGTTCTTAGCTATGTTCGAAGAAAATCGGTCCAGCCGTTTAGAAGATATAACATCTTTTCTGAAAAAAGTCGGGGGTTTTTAAAATTTTTAATTTTTGTTATGTATAAATACTTGTCATTTATTTCTATCATAATGTTTTTCTTCAAGTTATAGAGAAAGTCATTTATTTGAAAAGTTGAAATAGTGTAATAAACCTAAATACCATTTTAATTTTGTGCTAAAAAAAGTAAAAAAAAATGCAAAAAGAGGAATTACACTTGTTTCTCTCCTTTCCACTTCTATTGCATCAAGACTGAGTATAAAATAACAATTTAAAGCAAACTCTTAACATTTTCATATCAAATGCACATTTAAATTTTATCCATTTCAATATGCTGATAGTTTTCTATTTTTCTTATTTTCTTTTCATTCTCAATTTGAAAACTAACCAAAAAAAAAAACAACATTTATCTTCGTCATCCTTCGTGCCTTATTCCAGATAAGCCTCATTGGTTTGATAATGATACGGCATTGATACGTTTTGCATACATTGGTGGCAGTATCAACATCTCCTGCGATGCCATGGGTGAGCCTCCACCATCATTCACGTGGCTGCACGATGGCCATGCTATAACGGGAAAAAATTATCGTCTGTTTTCTGCCGATTACGGTTCAACTTTACAAATACACGTATTGAATTCCTCGCATCTGGGCGATTACAAGTGCAAAGTGGCAAATCCATTGGGCACGCTGGAACGTATTATTAAGCTAAATAGAGGCCAGAAACCAGCGGGTATCTCATTATTTCAAGTCAGACGTACATTTACGGATGGCTTTGATTTGGACATACGTTCGGTGAAGGCTTCAAATGTTGACGACAACATGCACACAGTGGGCTATCGCGTGGAGTATATGAGCGATCAGGAATTCAAATACAGTGCTGGTAATTGGAGTTATGCTAAGCGAAAAGATTTCCTATTTCACAGAGGTAAATATGAAAAAGAAAATATTATGATAAATATTATGTGAAAAAAAAAATTATCAAAATGCCAAAATTGTTGATAACTTTTAAGATATAGGCTGAAAAATTTTATCGTAAGCGACGATTTTCGTACAAAAACATATTTGAATATTAAAAAAAAAACCTTCTCCTGAACAAGTTAATTTTTGTCGCTTACGATAAAATCGAAAATAACGCTCGAATTAATATTGAACTGAGATTTGCTTACGAAAAACTTTCAGCGAATTGTGATATACTAAATCAAAACAATTCTGGTATTCTGTTTCATTTCATGTATTTTTGTAATGCAATAGAATTCTGATAACTCGTAATCACAAGGGACCAGCAATTTTTTATGAATTACAAGGATCTTTAATTTAGCCGGATTTCAGTTTAACGATGTTAAAATAATAATAATACAAATTAATGCAGAGTTTCTATTTATTTTATGTCCACCTCTATTTACCATGATATTTTTACATCCGATAACAAAGCGATCTTAGAAAAACTTGAAATAAAAATCGATAAAAAGACGTTAAGCCCAGCTTTAATTGCTACATTGACTACACAAAAAAAATATTCATGCAATAAAAAACTTGTATTTAAAAAATAAAACCAAAAATCAATTAAAAATGTTTTTAAGTCAATTAAACTCTGGTTTAAAAATAAAATATTCATGCAATAAACGACTTTAATTGAAAGTAAAATCAAAAATCAATTAAATATGTTATTGAGTCAATTAAACTTTGTAATAAATTAGATTTTTAAACAAAAGTTTAATTGACTCAAATACATTTTTAATTGATTTTTGGTTTTATTTTCAATTAAAGTTTTTTATTGTTTATATATTATTTTTAAACAAAAGTTTAATTGACTTAAAACCATTTTTAATTGATTTTTGGTTTTATTTTCAAATAAAGTTGCTTATTGCAGAATATTTTTTTCTGTGTATGTACAAATTTACATGTTTATGTCGCACCTTATTTTGGATTTTATCGTAAACGACAAAAATTAAAGTTTTCACGAGAAGGTTTTTTTTTGTAATATTCAATATATATTCAATATAATATATGTTTTTGTACGTAAATTGTTGCTGTCAATGGCTGTCGAACAGAAACTAACTGACGAAGCTTGTTCAAGTTCAAGTTTTTACAGGAGTCGACTGATGATTATGTGTTGACAGCAACAGTGTTTCCCTTTAATTTAAGAGGCGTTTAAATATCACTTATCTGTTGGTGAATTCGCCTAAATTGGTTTTCTTCCGACATTTGTGGGTACACAGAAAAAAGTTAAAACAAGTTTAATAAAAAAGCAATGATTCAATTAATATATTAATTAGTTTTCATTAATGGAAATCGTAGTAGTGAATATTCAATTAAATTTTTTTAAGATTTCAATTAAAAAAATAATAAATTAATGTAATTGACGTTTTTTAAAGATTCAATTGAGGTTTAATTGATAGATTTTCAAAAAATCAATTAAAAAATTTATTGACATAAATAAATAATTATAAATTCAAAAAAAATCAATTAAAATATTAATTAATATTATTATTTATATTTTTGTATTTAAAAAAAAAATCAATATATTAAAAAAAAAGCTTAAGGGCCGTATCCAAAAAAAAAATCAATTTGAAATTCAAGTGTTTCTTTGTCAAAATTTTTATTGAAATTTGGTTTTAACGTACACTTAAAGCTCAAATATTTTTGCTTGTATACAGCCATAAAAAATTAAAAATAAATTCAGTAAAGTTCTTTGAATCGCACACGAAGGGTTCCGTACTGGGATTGTATCATTCTCGAATGAATTACCTCAACTGAATGATTCTTTCAAGTGAAGGAATGAAATAATTCTATGTTTTCTATATATTTCATTCACCTTAAAGTTTCATTTTTCTGTTTACTTTCCTACTTTTTAAGCTATGGATTTGCCTCGAGAAAATGTAATTTCAGATTGGTTATAAAAAAGTGTTTGTTTTTAAAATAACAATTCACGCAAATTGGAACATTTTCAAAAAGAGACAGACAATTCATTCTGACACACAGAAAAAAGTATTCACCAATTAATGTTTTCAATTAATAATTTAATTAAGTTATTATTCTTACAATTATTGAATTGATTAATTTGAGTTGAAAAACTTAAATAATATTATCAAATTATTTATAGATGAAAATTTAATTATTTTTTAATTGATATTGATATTACAAAATTATTCATATTACTTTTTTTTGTTCATTAAGAATGATGGAAGAAAAGAGAGAATTATTATGAAAGATTCACACAAATGATAGATTTTGCTCAAAACTATTCCGTACTGACACTACATATCATTACCTTGATATAGAAAGGCCCTAACTCATTATTTTTTAGAAACCAATTTATTTTTATAGTTCGCTAGAAAAACATCTAATATATCGAAAAATGCAATAATCTCGATTACCAAAATATAATGATTTAGGGCCTTTCTGTATTAAGGTAATGATATGTAATACTAGCCATATTTACTTTAGCCTATATAATCGAATATCTTACCTGATGTTTAAATTTTTTTTTTAAAAGAAGTTTTTGTTTTGCCGTTTTTTTTTAGTTACTGAAACTTTTTTTTCGTTTATTTTTAGTTATTGGGTTTTTTTTAGTTTAAGCTATTTGTTTTAGTTTTGGTGCTCTTGTTCGTTTTGGCGATTTTTGACAACTTTTCGGGTTGTTTTTTAGTTTCAGCGTTTGTTTTTTCTTTGGCGCTTTTTTCGTTCTGACGATTTTTTTCGTTTTGACGATTTTTTCGGTTTTGGCTATTTTGTTTTATTGTTTTTGGTGCTTTTTTGTTTGCATTGATTTTTCTACATTTGAGCGATTTATTTTATTATAGGTGATATTTTTAATTTAAGCGCTTTTTATTTTGGTGATTTTACGCCTTGATATTTCTTTAACTTTGGTTTTTTTAGTTTTTGAAATTTTGTTTGTTTTTTTAAATCCAGCAACATAATATGTGCACAACCTAAAGAAAAGCTGCGACATTTTGCATTTCGATTTATGTAAGATCATTTGCATTAAACATCAAATACCGCCAATGTATTACATTGACCATCCATGTTTGGTCTATAAGGTTTTGCTTGTTGAGAAGGAAGAAAAATTATTCAAAATATTTCATTTTTCATACATGCAATACCGAAGTATATTTATTTGACATATTCACCCTTATTCTATTTGGCCTCGGCAACATAACACGACGTCGTTTTTAATGTTGTTTAGCAAGTCGGTATTCCCGTAGATAGTATTGCCATTTATCGATGACTGTCAGCATATGTTTGGTATTCTGAAAGAAACATTGATGTTGATGTTGCTGTTCATTTTGTCGTCAGTGTTTTTGATGTCGTGTTCTGTGGTGTGCATGCCTCAACGAATTTGAAAAATAATTTAAATGGTAAAAAAGTGAAATATAAATAGATATAAAAATGTACATATTTATTTGAAAAAAGTTCTTAAAAAAAGTGAAAAATATAATATGGACAAAATTAAAATTACCAAACCCAACCAATTTGAAAAGCTTGTGGAAGAGTTGGAAAAGTCCTTCTTTTGCTAGAGGATTCCGCAGGGGCAGTATTCCTAATAATTTCAAGGTGCAGTGGGAAAGTGAGACTGCACTAAATTCCCTCGGTCCACCAATTAGAACTAGTGGTGGATGGCAAAATGTAAGGTAAATAGTGTGTTGGGAAAGTATACTGTATGATAAAATTTTTTACAGGCCTGGCGCGACTTGAGGTTTAAATTAAAAAAAGGTTGCAAACAACAAAAGCAAAGCAACTGAAGGCGGGGTATAGAAACAATTAGCATTGAGTACCTTTGGAGGAAGCTCCAAGCTCCAATAAACGTTGATCTGATCCCTTTTGTTTCAAAAGTTAGGCTCTATTGTATCCAATACATTCCTAAATGATGTTTTGTTCATCCTAAAATATTTGTAAAATATTAAAAGGATGAACATTACCCACTATTTTCCAAAAACATGAGAGAACTTATCACTTACTTTTCCGTGGGTAACTGGCAAATGCATGACTTTTGTCTGAGAAATCTTATTTTCACTATTATTTTCTTTTTATTTTCATCGTCTCAATAGAAAAGAAAAACATTTTATTTTAATTTGTTTACAAAGCTTTTACTTATACAAAAATACTTTTACCAAAAATAGTAAACAAAATGAACCAGCTGACTCAAATATTAGATATGTGTATTGTATTTATCGATAAATAGGCAACGTCGTCATAACACTGTTAGGGAATACAAAGTTAGCATTGATGTTGTGTTATATTGATGTTGTTTCAAAATTGATGACGATGTTGCCGACGCCAAATAGAATAAGGGTGATTGTATTTCTTCGAAGCGCATTAAAATTAATACGATATACATTTTTGTTTAATTTAAGTATATTTTCTGCTTGCAAGAAAAATATTAAAACCAATTAAAAGATCAATGAGTATTTTGATTGAAATATTTTTTTTAAAGCAATGTGGCATACTCACAAAAACTGCTCGATTTTTGCATATAAAAGCAAAACTTATTTTCCTTACAATTAATTAATGTGTAATAATTATTTACAATTGCATAGTACTCTGCCTTAAACTCTATTGATAACAGTTTTTTGATATAGCAGTAAATTAAAATTTAATTAAAATATTAATCAAGAATATTATGTTTTCTAAGCAATCATTTAATTGAAATAATGCAACAATAATTATTTTATATACGTTGTTTTTTAGTTTATTTTTATTTTCCCTATACTTACAATCACGTGCAAATGCATGCAAATTTTCCAAGATTTTTTTTAATGTTTCTAGAAGCAGACAGCCAACCGTTGATCAAAAATTAATTGCTATACATATAAGAAATACTGAAGCATTAATTGATATATATTTTTTTCATTTTTCTTTCTTTAATACTGTTTGCTTTTTCAAATAAATGATACCCTTTTATTTTTAATAAAAGCGCAAGTGCAGGAAAATGACTTTCGCTTGATAATAATAATTCGTTTTTTATCTTCTTTCAGATGGTCGTCGTTTTGTGATTTCAAATCTAAAATCGAATACGACATATTTAATGCATGCTGCATCTTGCAATTTAGCCGGCTTAAGTGATTGGAGTTCGGTGAAAATATTTCATACTCTTGCCAATTCTGCCAGCCATACGGTGCAATTGCTGACACGTTATGTCTTAGTTATTGTAACTTTAAGTTTTATAGTCAATTCATGCCTGAAAAACTATTAATTTTTTTTTGCATTTCCCTTGCCTACTTCCAAAGTGTATAATTATTTTTTTTTGATTTTTTACATCGTTGTTGCCTCTTCTATGTTAAACAAGATTCTAGTATGAAAAATTAAAGAAAACTTAACACAAAGAATTAAATCAAAAGAAAAATTTTTAAAGCTGAGCTTTTTTAATTAATTACATGTTAATACGTGTAATTCAAATCTAATGAATGGTAGTAATAATTATTAAATTTTATTTTTAATATTTTAGCTAAATGATTTTTTTTTTGCTAGTGATTTATAAATTAATTTTAAAGGTACCTGTTTTAAATGTGTTTTATAAAAAATCTTAGAAACGCTTAATACTTATTTTATAAAAGCTTTTGTACAACTTAAAAAATAATGAATTAGTTAACAACAAACTGCCTGGATATTCAATAGAATTAGTTTATTTTCTTACAATTTGTCTGAATTAATAATTTTTACGAACTGTTGTCAATGCAACAGGCTCTTGCACAGCCGATAGAATATTTCTTTAATAATATTGTAAGATTTGATAATAATGCTTATCGTGAAGACGTTTTGCTTCGACGTATTTTTCCTTTTCCCAAAATTGCAATCGTAAATATTTTTCCCCAGAAATGTTGGCATTTTCTGATTCCCCTTATTGTGAATAACATTTTTCAAGGGGATATTTTCACTTTATTTGTGAATTAATATATCACTGAATTTAAATTTTTTTTTAATCAAATATTAAAAGTTATGATTATTTTTCTTATGAAAATATCAGTTAATAATGTTCAAAATTGTTAACAATAATTCCCCGGAACATCTTTTTGCATGGATCATGAATCACTTTTGTTCAGATGCATTTAATTTTAGGGTGGTGTACTAAATAATTTTTTCCATTGCATCCAAAATATATTTAAAAACAAAACTTTACGTATAAAAATATTTCATTTCAAACTCACAATTTGTTTAATTTTCAATTAATTTTTAAACTTTACAAATTTTCTTTGTTACATTCACTGAGAACTGATAGTGGGAAAAATTCACAATAGCATTTTCGCCTTCGGAGGGTAAACAATTCCATGTTCAAGGGGAACAAAAAAACTTATTTCCGTTTGTTACATTCACTGATAACTGATAATGAAAAAAAAATTCACGGGAGATTCACGTTAACATTTTCGCCTTCGAGGGGAAAACAATTTCATGTTCGAAGAAAATAAAAATTTCACTAGTTATTCACGATAGGGATGATTAATCCGGTATTCATAAACGTTTGCTAAAGTTGAAGTTTGTTTAAAAAACGAATTTTGTTTAAGAAAATCGGTTTGAAGGAGTCTTTAAATTTAACCATCCCTTATGAATATCAGTGTAAATGTCAAAAGTTGCGTATACTTTTAGTTTGAAGTCAATTATAGGGAATAGAAATTTCCTTGAAAAATTTGACAGAAAAATCTTCATACCAGCATTAAAAAAATTTAGATTGTGGCTTATGTAAAAACTCGCGTTTCATCTAAGTTCGGCAAAACTTATATTAAACAGCGATTTATGGGCGAAGAAGATTAATCGTTTGGCCAAAAAATTTTTTGTTTACAGTATGTCAAGTAATTGTTTTGACATAGTTAAAATCGTTGTAAATTTTGACTTTTATCGTCAATATTTTTTTACTTTTTTAGATTATGTTTTTTTTTGTAGTAGATTTCATTTTATTTACATTTAAGTGCACAAATAGTCGTAAGTTATAAGCAAAATTAAAAATGAGAGCATAAAAATTACATGAAAACCAAAAAAACTCAAAAATTTCTTTGTCAAGTAAAATGAAATCTACTACAAAAAAATTCATAATCCAAAAAAAGTAAAAAAAATATTGACGATAAAAGTCAAAATTTACAACGATTTTAACTATGTCAAAACAATTACTTGACATACTGTATGTACATCAATGTTGTTTAAACAAAAATAAATTTAACTAAAATATAACCAAAGTTTTGCTTGAATTTTGTTAAAAAAAGAAAACTTTCAGTGAACCAAATAAAAAACAAAACCAAAAACAAAATATAGAAAAGCAGTTTTACAAAAACAAAAAAAAAACAAAAACTGTAGTATGAAATTTATAAGCATTTGATAAACTTTTCTATAATTCGTTTAGCCAAATATGTATTTCTTTAGTTTTTGATAAATTTATTTTTAATCGAATTTTTTCTATTATTCCATTGAGAATAAGTACGAGATGTCCCAAATATGTTTGAATATATAAAAATTTTGTAATAAGTAAATGTTTAATAATAATAAAAAGAAGAAAAAAATAGTAATAATAGTAATAAAATTGATATAGAAATTAAAATAATATAAATAAATGAATTAGTTTAATTGAATAAAAAAAAATAATTACAAAATAAATAAAACTAAAATAAATCTAATTAAAATAATGAAATTACTAAAAATATAAATATTACACACACTCACACACACACCAACAACAACAACAACAACAACCCAAATGTGCAAGCACGTTTGCAAGTGAGCAAATATGTGTGAGTGTTTTTTCTATATTTAAGTACATACATACATTTAATATTGATTTACAAATATGAAAAACAACAAGAACAACAGCAACAAACAAAAGAAATTAAATAAATGGTAATTAAACCAAAATAAAGTAATTCAATATTTATTTCCGTTTTTTTTGAACACGTTACCTGAGGCGTATGTGGAATATGATTTCAGTTGCATTTTTCATTAATCATACGCACTGGAATTGCTCGTCTCTTTAACGAAATCTGTGGCAGATAAGAAAACTCAGGAGCAAGAACTTTGTTAATATAAATATTAAATACGTATTTAGTATTACAAATGTAATAAATCTTACTTATAAAATACTTCTATGATATATGTATATTAAAATCTTAAATGAAATTAACTGCCTCTTCCACTATTTCGAAAGAAGGTCTTCATTCGCATTCTAACCGAAAGAAAACTGAATTCCATTTCTCTATATTGCTTCTGTACGAACATTGACTCGAGCGACAAGTCGCAAGAAAACGTAAGTGTTTTCATACAGATTTTCATGCCACTAATTCGAATGAGTCGTCAACAAAGCGAACACTATGTCAAAATCACTCACTTGCTATTTTGCTTTCGTGTAGTAAAATTTATTTGCAAAAAATTCAATTCAAGCTTGTAAAATTATTATTTATCACATTATTATTTTTTTTAAACCACATTTCTTCAATTTATTTTTTATTTGTAGAAAAAAGTCATAAAATATTCATCAAAATATTATTGAACATTTTTGTTTTGATTATTGTTTTATGCTCATTATAGAAAGTACTCGCACATTTTCAACAAAACGAATGTAGTTGTAAAGGAAAACAGTAATAACATGCTGTTGATATGCGACTATTATGTTGAATTCTTTTTCGTTGTTCAATATGGTTGTATTTATTTTCATGTAAATGTTAGTAAATTTACAAAAATCGCTAGAAATACTTGAAATATACAAATTGACACTACTTTAATTTATAAACACGTAAAAAATTACATACGTAATCACAAGCGTAAGATAGCTGACGACATAGTAGAATGAAAATGTATTAGAATTCGAGTGACTAGGTTTCTTTCGCAGAGTTTTTCTTTCGACATAGTGGAAGTGGCAGTAAATACATATTGAAAACAGCAGATTTCCAATTTGGGATGTGAACAACCTTTCCTCTAGGAGAGGCTAAGAGCTTGGCGTTGGCTGAATGAGTTAGCACGTTGACTACAAAACCGAAGGTCCTGGACTTGAGCTTAGTAACCGACATTTATTAAATAACAACACCACGCATTTTTCTGATGTTCATTAGTGTCGCTTTGTATCAGGTGTTGTAGGAAAGTTTAAGTAATGAAGGCATATGCAATGGTCACTGAATTACTCCTGCTTCGGCGCATACTAATTCTAATGTAATATATATAAGAGCGCCCTCCTTCATCGGTATTGTATAGCAGAGTCTTCGGTGAAGTAAAATAACTAATAAAAAGGCTATTAAACACAGCTTTGAAAATTTAATACGCCTCATTGACACTAGAGGCGCTGCAACATAGCATTAAAACGTGCATAAAGCAGAGTTGTAAAATAATGAATATTTTCTCTATCTCTTCCTGCAACACTTCTCTTCTCTATCACTATCCATTTCCTGTGGAAAATAGCAACTAGTAATAGTAGTCGATATTGATCGCCTGTTACTTCTCTTTCAATAAAGAAAGAAGAATACGATCCACAATTTGGTAAGTTTTACAACTGTAAGTTTTATTTACTGTTTTACGGTTGATTTCCCATTTTTAGTGTCATATTGCATCCCATTTGTTGATATGATTATTGTATCAGTGCTCTCCAATTTGCAGGCGTTCTTTTTTCAAAGATAATTGTGACATATATTTTCGAAAGCTACCCATGCTCTCCAACTTAGATTTGAACAATTTGCCTTGAAAGATTTTTGTTTGTTGGTGATCAACAATTATGTCTTTCTTCAATTTGGCTTCACTAACTTTTAAGGTGTTTAAATGTCTCTCCATCTTTGTTCAAAGCTTTTACCAAAAATGTTTCGTGATTGCATGTGATCTTAAAGGCCAATTTGAATGTTCATATGAATACAATCAACACTTGTGCATCGATTTTCTTTACTTGTAGTTTATTTTATTTCCCGACTTATGACAAAAATGTACCATATTTGTTGGTTTAATTTTTTTATGAAATTTTCAAGACAAAACTAAAATTTAATTTTGTATTAGAAAAATTTCTTTTCGGCACTAATTTCTGAATAACTCCGAATCAGCTTCAAATCGAAAAAATTCATATTTTATTTGTATTAGTTTCACTTCAAGGTAATTTTATCCAGCATCATTTGAACCAAATTTATTTAAAAAAAAAAAAAAAATAATTGAGGAGCTGGCGAAGAAAACCAGACTAGTCCTGTTAACTGTTTTTTAAAGGAAATAATAACTGAACCTTTTATATAGGACAAGCAGGGAAAAGTCAGTTTTAGTTTTTTTTAGGTAGGATCGAACTGGTTTTGAATGAATATATTTCGTGACTTCATAGATGTCTACTTGGAGAGTCCGAAAAAAACTAAAAAAAAAATCATTAACTGAGGACATGTTTAATTTTGTTCGCCAGCTCCTCAATTCATTAGCAGTTATACGGAATAAATAAAAATTATTTTTCTATTTTACTTATTTTTAACCCTCGACTAAAAAAAGGGGTGTTATAATTTTGTAGTGTGTGTCTGTGTATTTGTGTATCTGTGTGTCTGTCCGTATAACTGCTAAATAATTATTTTAGTTTTTTTAACATAAATTTGGTTAAAACAATTGTTGCAGTTTTTAATTGCGTATATTTTTATTTAAGTATAGCTATAGTACTGGTGGCATACTATCGATATATATCGACAGTATAGATTTCACTATCGATATTACTTTTGGCTGAATGTTTATACTTAATTAAACAATATTTAACTAATTTTTTTTATCGGGCTACTGTTCGTTGTTTTAATAATTTTATTAAAAGTATATACATACTTCTAAGTGGTTCGAATATTTTTTTTTTTTCAGAATAGAATTGGCACTCATGCAATGCATTTTGATGGAATTAAAAAAATAGATCTGTTAGTAGATGGATAGAGGGAGTAGTGTGGTTATTCGATTTGAACTTTTCTAAATTGAGAGTAACAGCACGTCCGAAAAAACTCTCTCTATAATGCATAGTACGTTTTACTGACGAATATACTAGACCGCTGCATAAGACCACTTACAAGAAATTTTAAGACATGAGGGATTTTTCAAATGCTTTACTAAAGCGAAGGCTTATAAAACAAACGCTAAACAACACTGTTTGCAAGAAAATTGTTGCAGTTGTTGCAGGTATAGGAGTAAAGAAGAAAATAATTCGTGACGGAAAAATTTGTCATGCTTGCTTTTTCCTACACATGTTGTGTGTATGATCTCTTATTTTTCTGCGCTCATACAAACGCACACAATCATTGACATTAGTTGTGTGCGCTTGCTTTAAAAAACCACCCTTAAACACATAATAGCTTACCATCTAGTTACATATTACACACTCACACACAAACAAAAGACGTACAATATGCAAAAAAGAAAAAAACAAGCATACACGCATCAATACTACTTACCTTATGTGTTTGTTACGAACAAGAAGTCTTCGCGACATTGCGTGTAAACACTCATATACACGTACATCAATATAGCCATCGAGCTTCGCTTATTAAACGACATCATTATTATTGGTTCAGTATAATATATGCTATGACAATATATTTAATGTCGTATTCATAAAAAATATTTTAGGTTTATTTGAAAAACTTTCAATAGAAATATTTCAAATAAGCGCTTAATAAACCTCAAATATTTTTTTATGAATATGGCAGTTAAAAACAAGACGTATTTACATTTTGCAGCCCTCTACAATATACCAAAAATGTTTACGCTTGTACCTGCACTTATTGAGCGTTTTATTGGCTAATAGACCACAAATATGTATGGTCGTAATAAAGCACCTGTTGAGTATAAAAATTATTGGGTTTCAGGAACAAGTTTCAAAGTTTGATTCAAATATCTCCGTATGGCCGTAAAAGAACTGCCTTCTCAATAGTGCTAGAGTCTACTGGTAGATTTTCAATGACAACCCTTGTTATATGTCAATAGGCGATTACACTGGTTGGGGTACACCTAGTCAGTAGCACAATGTCACTAGAAAATCACTACAATTTTACTATTGACAACGAGCCAGGAAATATCGATATTGTAGACTAGAGTCCTTAAAATTTACTAGTGAGTCTTTGGTGCCAATGTCTCCATGTGATCAAAAAAGAACTAGTTAGTCAGTAGTGCTACAGTCTAGTGGTGGATTTTCAATGACAAGCTGATGTTAAATGTCAATAGACGATTACATTGGCTGGGGTACACCTGGTCAGTAGTACTACTGACAATGTCACTAGTAAATCACTACAATTTCACTATTCGCACTTTCTGCAGGGTTTGTATGTTTATTTATTTATGGTTTTTAACTAATAATATCCGGCTCATTCTTATTATTAAAAAAAAGTGATTTTGTAAAAAACATTTTTCGGCTAGTTTTGGAATGGCCCTCGTAATACCCTGTGCTATTCATGGAAAATTTAACCATGGCGTATATTTAAAAATTTTCATTTATGTCATTAATTAAAATTTTATTACGTATACGCTCAAGAATGCCATTTTATACGCTCGTTTTCTTTTAATTACAAACAATATATTCCGGCTTATCAGGGCTTGAATGTAATATACAAGGCTTAAAGCAAAAATTTTTAAATGAAAGTAAAAGAAATGTAATATTAATATGTTAAAGAATTATTGCATATTGCAGACAAAAGTCACAAATGTCCATAATGACATAACGAAACAACAAGTGGTAAAAAATTGCAATGATTAAATGGTGGCAAAAGAATTTTATTTTCAATAATATTTTACAAGTATTATATAATAAAACATAGTGCCTCACGCAATGCCAACAACATAACAATAAACTGAAATAAAAGAAGTGTTAAAAACAGACATAAAATAATCATTAAAAATATTTGCGAGATATTAAAAAAAATAATAATAATCAAAGAGTATTTTAATAGTTAACAGCAATAACTAACTACTTTAAAATAAAGCTTAATGACGTAAGTATTAATTAAAAGAATGTCAAAAGGAACTCACCGCACATAAAATATGCATTTGAATAATTTTAATGGTTGGCGAATATACCAACAAAAATAATACAAAAACGCTACAAAAATAATAAAAAAAAACAACTACAACAACAACTGGTAATATAAAAGCAAGTGAAATAAACCAACCTGATTAAAAGAGGCAATTTATGGCAGCTTGATAAAGACTCCGTTTAACATGCCTTCAACATCACTAAATCAAAGCGCATTAAGAAATTGCAAAAGTAAGGACAAGAAACGAAGCAAAAAAAAATTATAAATTAAATGAAATTAAATTTTTTTCACCTTAAGACGACTACTTAGTAAGACAGAACCTTCAAGCAATTGATTCATAAAGATAATCTTAAAAGAAAAGAAAAATTATTAAATTAAATTAGGTTCCAGAAGCCTCAAAATGATTTTAATTAAATTGGCTTGGTTAAAACGATGACCAGCGGGTTTAAAGATATCAAATTTTCGAATAAATAGAATTCTTGATAAAATACATTTAAACATTTTAGATAATTTATGCTTGTAAGTTCAAAAAGCAAATATAAATTTCCCTTCAAATTCACCCAACTCAAACCCGGACGGTGAAGCGTAACATTTGTCAAATTGATATTATTTTTACATTAATTTTCCATAGTCGTTTATATGCTACAGAAAAATATTTTGTTCCTAGGGCCCATGCCAGAAATAGCCAAAAAATTTAATTATCACATGTCGCCAAATCAAAAATTTAAATGACCAAAAATTTGAAAAATTGCTACGAGAAGTTACCAAACCTGGCAACCCTGGCATGTAATTGAAATTTTGATATATAAAATAAATATTGGAAATGCACCTTTGAAATAAAAAATTAGATATGGATTATCATCCAGACTCATGCGAATTTTTAATTATATTATAGTGCAGAAAATAGACTTAATTTTAGCGCTTCTTTGATAATTAAAAAAAACTCAGTTTAATTTAAAAAACAAGAGCTGGCAACTGGTATAACGTGAATGAAAGTCATGACTATTCGAAGCAGGATATATAACGACAATGAACAACTTTCGCTTACAAACCTGCTGCTGTTGAAGCAGTAGTGCTTACTGGGTAATGGGAATGTAAGAAATATTTAAGGTAAGCGTTGACTACCTCACGATGATTTGAGTTCAAGTATTGACCGGGGAAACCAAAAACATACAACACACACACACACACACACACACATTTTCCCGATGCCTGTCCCAAAGCACACAATCACGTAAGTTAATTAAAAAATAAAATAAAATGAATACATTAACATAACAGTCATGTTGTTTCAACTTGAAATAACTTTGATTCAATATGATGCTTCATTCGAGTTAACAAGAAAAAATAATTTGAGCTTTAAATGTACGTTAACAAAATTTCCATACAAATTTTGACAAAAGAACACTTGAAGTTCAAATTAATTTTTTTGAATACGGCCGTTAATCTATATAGATCCCATACACGTTTCAAATCAATTGGCAGCTGAGTCAGTTGTTGTCCAAGTCAAAGCGTGTATGTCTCTGTCAAACGATTAGTTTGGCGGTTGTCGAGCTGGTTGAAAAAAATCAAGAGATTTTGATTTTTCAAGTTGACTAGTAAATCTTTCAATTCGATTGTTTTGTGTGTGTTCAAGTCTCTTGATCGTCTGCTGTCAAAACTTATATATATTTGCAGTTTTAGTTTGCAAAGAAAAAGTTAGTATTTTTAAAATTCTATTTAATTTCATTGAATTTTAAGTAAAAAATATAAAAAATTAATGAATGAATGCAATAGAAGTTTTTAATAAAATGAAAACTTTCAAAATCAATTCAATTGAAAGAATCAATTGACGATTACATTGAAATGTGTATGGGATGCATATCAAATAAATAATTTTATGGAGAACACACCATAAAAAACAAAATACATTTGAAATCCATTTTAAGAAAAAATTTGTATGAAGAATTTGAAATAAAATACATTTCAAACAGAAATAATTTCTTATTTCATTCAATAAGAATTGGAATTACTGAACTTAAGCCCGAATAAGAAATTATTTCTGATTAAAAAATTCACTACAGTTCAACTAAATCTAAAAATATCTCATACATTTCAAACTTAATTTAAATTTTGTGAATATGGGGGTAAAATTTTTCTTTGAAGTTTATTGTGTTGAACTAACATGAATTACATATGGAGTAAAATAATTGCCAAAAAATGTTAAATTATGATTGTTTTAGAAGATTTTAATATGAAATTTGTGTGTGTGTGTGGAAAATTGATTTGACATGAATTTTTGGATTTAAAAATAAAGTTTCTTGACGAGTTTAACAAATTTATATATAATTTTCATCTCTTGGCACATTTTAAGGTCATAAATCTAAATGAATGAAAAAATTTAAATTCGATTTAATATTAAAACAAGGACAGCAATATTTCTGGAAACATTATCTTGCTTACGATGTTCTACATCCTGCCATCTGCTTCCAAAGTTTTTGAAAGATTAGCTTCTAATGTCTAAAACTGTTTTCTTTAAAATCAATCTGGCAATCAGGATGCAAAAAAATTGGTATTGGAGAATATTCGTTTATATTTCTACAATTGTTAACTTAGCATGATGTTCAACTATGGTGTGCTTTTGATTAAGCTGCAAGAGTAGTTTCAGTAATAATATTAATCTTGTACGATTAAATCTTATGCATTAATACCAAAGAGTTGGTTTCAAGTCGTCATTCTCAAAAAGTCCAGTGGGTCTATTGCATAATTCGAAAAGAAAGAAAATGCTTTCAAATTTACATGTTACACAGAAAAAATTATTCTCAAAAAATTTTCAAACAAACGTGTGTTTTGAAACATAATTAGTTTCAGTAAATATTTTTTACTGTTCCAGTAAATTATTTGTTCCAATTTTATTTTATGTAAAAAAACTGTATAGAATGAAAATTATCTATATAAAATAAAATTTGTAAAAAAATTTAGATTAATTTTTTTATATTTAAATCTGTTATTTTCAGTTAAATTTATTTTTTTAAATTAATTTTTTTTTCTAAATTTTTCTACAAATTATTTTATAGATATAAAAAATATTTTATATATTTTTAAAGATTTTTGTTTGCGGTTTTCAAACTTATTATGTTTGTATATTGTGATTCTCAATATAGTATTAAGAGTCTTACTATAAACATACGGAGTTTGTTAGCTTAATTCAAAAATTTTTTGGGTTGAAGTCTACTGAGCGGGAACGAAATGCTTAACCATAAAAACAAGCCAATTTTTGAAAGTAAAAAAAATAGTTGAACCTTTTACATATTTGATTCAGTTATTTTTTTCAAATACAATTTACTAATTTTTTTTTTTAAATGGTAAGAATTGTTATTGATTCAGTTAATTTATTTTCTGATAATAGGAAAAATTATAGTGAATGTGTTTGTATATTATAAAAAAAAATTTGCTGAATAATACAAAAAAAAAATCTGCAAAAATGTTTTTCTGTTCCTATTGATACATTTGACTGAAAATATTTTGAGTTTTAGTTAACTTTTTTCTCTAATGCCATAATAAGTTAACTAAAAATAAATTTTTTTCCAGTTAAATTTTTACAAAATTGTTATCAGAATCTACAAATTTCTTTGTAGGTCTGCATTCATACAAAATATTTACTGATTCAATTAATTTGGTTACTGAAAACGAAATTTAGTTTTTTCTGCGTATAAACAGAGTAAAAGCCTCCTCCCCCCATAGCATTTATATGCACATGATTCTCAAATTTATATATGACGGCCTTTGGGACTAGTTAATTTTAAGCCTCTTGGAAAGGGAGAACCATTAAAATAGTTTTAAAACACAACCGCAATTAAGTCAATTTATCAAATGCAAACATTAAACCCTGAACTGAAAGCTAAGTACAATAATTTATTTACTTTTCATTATTATTTGTGGTAGAGGCTAAATAATTGTAGAAAGTTATTAAACAAACTCTGGCTCAACATTTATCTGACATAAATACTCATGCATTAGATATTTTTGTTCTTGATTTTTTTTTTTTACTTTAATCTGAACAAAACCCCTTTAACTTTTTAGAACAGCAAGAAATTCTTTATGTTCTTGTGTGGTGTGTGAGAGTATCCCTGCCACTTCCGTTTATGGCTTTAGAGGTGCGCATATGTGTTTTTGTGTGAGTGTGGGTGGTTTGGTGAGCTCGTTTTCACATATATACAATAATAACAGTTAAATAACTATTCGAAAACAATCCTTTGAAGCGGTTTAATAAAATATAAAAACCAACAAACAAACAAACAAACGAAGAAAGAGGATTAAAACATTATTTGCAAATGTTTGTGCATGTTGAAAATGTCTGTATACAGCTTATGAACTTTTATTTTAAAACACAAACATACACACACACAAATAGAAAAAGAAGCACAATTCATATATATATACATTCATGCATACATGTGTATATGAAATAATAACAGCAATGGATAAAAAAACTTTATTAAGAGAATAAAAATATTAATGTGCCTGAATATGCTTGAATAATCATGTTCATATTTACGTACACACACACACACTTCCATTCATACAACATTTGCATAAGTGGCGGCATTCATTGCTCGTACTCATATTTTTGGACTTAAATTAAATTTAAAATTAAGGATATCTGTTCAGAGTGTTATTACCAGATTTTACTTAAATTACACGTGCAAATATTAACACATTCTCCCACATACATACATATGTACATACATACGTGCATGATTGTGTAAAAAAGCTCTCACTTACACACTTCTGCCTTCTCACATCCTTGAAAACTGTTTAATGACAAGGGATTTAAATGAATGAGAGATTAACATTAATTATATTTAACCTTAATGAGGTCACTTCAATATATAAAGGGTTAATGCTTACGTAGGAATGAAATGCAGATATGTTGAAATTTCTTAACGAAAAAAATAAGCAACATTTTTAAAAGAAAGATTTTTTTTGAATTTCCCGAAGGAAACCAATTTTTTTTTTGTAAATAGCACCAATAAAATCCCCAATTCCTGAATAAACATTTTCATCCATGTTTGCAACGAGAACTTACCAAACTTGGGGTCAAAACCCCAAATCTGGTAACCCTGCTCAGGACAAAGAACTGAGCACATCAACAAAGTTTCACTAATTGTGTAATTTGAATGAAGTTTTTTGACACATACTTTTTTGATAGGATCCAATGGTTAAATATTTTTTCCCCAAAACTCATTATATTTTATGTTATAAAAAAATTTCAAGACTGTATGGAATATTTGAACTCAGGAGGTAGTTGTATGATTGTATCGTCTATTATAATTTAAGTTGCGTTTAAACTTGCAAGGATATGGAAGGATACTTTTTAAAAGTAAATACTTTTTTTTTAATATTTTTATTCAAGTCAATTAACGTGAATATTTTTACGAAATCCTTGACATATACTCGTATTTTATCTTAATGTGTATTTAAAAATTTGGATATTTAAAGTCTTTTAAAAGAGCAAGAGTTTCATCATAAATTATTGTTTGACAATGAAAACTAATTTCTTTCAGATCTTATAATGAAAATACCAGAGCGTAGTGTTGAGTACACATTTGGCATTTATTATTTGTAAGCTTAATTAGACGTGCTATAACCATAACCAAACCAAAATTCAATTGCTTAGTATGGCGTTAAGGCGCATCACCTATAATCAAATACTGTGTTGCCCAATAGTTTGGTTCGAACAGCTGTCTTGTATGGTTATGGTTATGGAACGTCTAATTTAAGCTTTAAAAATGTGTGCAACATCCGTTCACATTTTGTTTTCTATTTGCAACACAATGCCTTACAACAAAAAATATCGAAAATAACATACATTTTCACTAGTACACACTATTGCGATACCATAAAATGTCATAATGTTCGCTCAGCATAAGAATATAAGTGAATCCATATCATCCAAGTCAGTTGAGCTATGAAACGGGCAGCATTGTCTTAAACTGTTTGAGCACTTCTTCTTAGAAAATGCTGTCAGCTACTTACAAATTATTTATCATTAAAAAATCTCTTGATATTTATTAATTAAATTGAAATTAAAATGAAAAATAATAATTGTGGCGTGTCATTTAAAAAGCACTATGAAATGGAATAAATGAATTAAACGTATGAACCAGTAGCCGCAGGATGTTGGTTTGTATATTAGGGGTGATCAATATTTGGTGGGAATAATATACTACATATGTACATATCGCTCATTTACTTGACTAACGTTATATGAAACAAACATTCCATATAAATTCTATTCTATTCTATTCTATTCTATTCGACCGTCTGGGTTGTAGAAAAAGGGGTTAATTTAGTTTTAGATTTTTTTTTAGTTTTTGATTTTTTTTTTGTTCTGTCGATTTTGCAATTTTTTTTAGTTTCAAGTGATTGTTTTGTTTTGGCGATTTTTTACTTTTGAGCGTTGTTTAAAATATCAAGATTTCTTATGGTTGTCAAAATTACATTAACTGATAGAATAATCTTTAATTTTGATTTTTTTTTTAATTTCAGAGTTAATTGGTGTAGCCTGCATAATAAAATACAATAACTTTGAAAATTTCAAGTGTTTATATAATTTTCTGTATATCGCGCCATAAACTCAAAAGAATCTTAAGTGAAATCGTTTTTGTAATCAATTTTCGCCATAAAACGAAGTAAAAAATATGTCGCTTAAGCTTTTTTTTTTTGGCGGTTATGGCTTGGGTTAATTTTTAACTGTTCTGTATCTCGTGCAGTTCTCGAAAAAAAACAGGCTGTGACAGATAGAAGGCCAGACTGATAGCATAGCGAAAACAATAGGATTTATTTTCACCTCTGGCGTACGGAACTCTAAAAACGACCTCAAAGTTAATCAAATAGTGGTCATATATTTATTAAAAAGGATTTACGTTTCTATTTGTTTAATCTTTTACAATGTCAAATTGCTAATATTTTTATTTTATATATTCTTTTTTCCTTCATTCTTTCGCTTTTTAAGTCTCGCACTCAGTTGCAATATACTGGAAAATATTTTTCACTGTCAGTAAAATTGGGCAATATTTTCTTTCAAAATATTGTGCCATTTCTTGCATAGCATAGGTTAAAATGACAATAATGTGTACAAAAGCATATGCAATAATATTGTATGATGGATGGACAGCTTAACCAATGTATCGTAAATTTCTATCACGAAATTTTTTCTATATAATTTACGTGAAAATATTTTGACATTACGTTCAAAATGTCTTAACTTATTTTTGCGTGTTACATTTCGTAAATGTATTTTATTACTCAAACAAAAATTCCAATTTTTTTAACTCAAATATGTAACTGTTAACTTGAACAATACTTGAATGATGTGTCTAATTTGTATGCCAACAACTTCCACACAACTAACATGAGAGTAACTCATTGATTCCCACACTACCAATATTGTGTTCGCTGGGTAAGGCCATTTGTTCGTTTTTATATACGAGTATGCCACCTTATTTATTATTGCATTTAAATTCAACCATAAAACAGAAGAAGAAATCCGGATTTTCATTTCATTGGCCGGCATCAATCATGCTGCTTTCAAAATGCAGAGTTTAAATGGATGTTTTTATGTTTGTTTTCATAATTGAGATGATTAATTATTTCGGGTTGCAAATAGTTCGATCTTTGCAGGATTTACATGTACACACATATGTGATTAATTACATTTTGAACATGCTGTGAACGTTGATGGTTAAAGCGATAAAGTTACTCATTTGGCTGATGAAATAAGAAAAGTAAAGTTAAAAATTTTAATTGTAATAAATACAAATGTTGTGAATTTAATGTTAATTCTTTTAATAGTCAGTAAATAAAAAATAATACTTTAACATTGGTGAAAAATTAAGCAATTTGATTTCAAATTAGTTAGGAAAAAAACATCTGAAACATGATTTTAAGTTAGTTTTTTTAATCATGTGGCGTACATGAGATATCGTGATTATCTCTCAAGAGTTAAGTATAGAAAACATTTTCTATAAAATTTTAATAATTTTAATAAGGATATTAGGACGAATCCCTAGAAAATAACATTTTTTAAGTTATGACATTATTGTAAAAAAATTAACGATATTTTTGTTGGTACGCATATTAATTGCCTGAGTGTTACTTCTCCTTAAAAAAATTGCCAACTTTGTATTGATATATTTTGTTTCTTCAATTCATGCAGATGGCTCGCCTAGAAATTTTTTATGAAAATCACTCAAAAAAATTATTGTTTTCAATATACATTTTCTACTCAAGTCGACCGTCGGCGTTGTAGAACCAGGGGGTAAACTTCTCTTTTGGATTATATTAGCAACTCTATATACTACATGTGAGCATTACTACGAAAAAAATTCACTTTTTTGTCACGTGCGACAGCAAGTACTTAAGCTTGTATTTCAGAATAATGTGACTTGATTTTTCTTAAAATTTTACGTAATGTAGAGCTGCAAATATATAAAGAATTAAAAAAAATTTTCGTTTTCTATGAAAAAAAAAACACAAACATATTTCCTTGGTGTAGCACGCTACAAAAAGTTGACATTCCTGTGGAAATGCCAATATGCATATTATTATTTTTATCTCGCGCCATTGTGCAACATATGGATTAAAATATGATGAAAAAAATTGTGAGCAAAAGTTGTTTTGTTTTTTTAAATTTAATTATTATTAATTATTCATTACACGTAGCAGATTAATAGCGCCACAAACAAAAACAATTGACTTGTTTTAACAAACATAATTGAATAAATTTTTTGTCACCTTTAGTGACATTTGCATTTTTTTCCTGATTTTTTATTTGTTGTTGAACTTTGACAGATGTTAGCACAATTAGAGAGAGTGCGACTTTGAAACAGAAATTTTTTGCACAAGGGACTTCAGAATTTTGACAGTTGATAGCGGTCATATTTTCGAAGCTGCATACGTCGAATTGGCAAGAATTTATTCAGTCTGTCTTGGTTATTAACTATGTGTGAATATAGCGTCTAATCAGAGAAATGATATATGATATATGTTTCTATCGAAATGGCTGTTCTGTTCCATTCCGGGCGCTTTGTCCACTTTTCGGTCACCATGATCGTCCTACAGACAGGCTTATGCACAGTGTGGTAGATAAATTTTAGTTCAGTAATGCAATAAAAATCTATCTATATCAACGAAACGCAAGATCTGCCGAAAACATTACCATTTCCGGTATGTATGTACAAGAGAATCCAAGGCAGTCGATTTAACTTCGGTTAACAAATTTCTACCTTTCGCGGACCACAACTTTACGAAAATTATCAACGTGACTCAGACCTGCAGCCATACAAAATTCAACTGACCCAGTAGCTGTAGGCAAAAGACCATAGACAAGTACATGTGTTGGTTTAATTGGCCCTTTTGCACATGCAAATTAATCTTAATTTTCATCGAAAATCCTCTTCAGCGATGAGGACCAATTTTGCATGAATAGGTTCGTCAAAATATTATACTGTTGCCTTTGTGAAGTTAACATTTAAATGCAAATTTTGCAATAATAAAAAGACATATATTTATGTACGATTATCTTATACCTTCCACAGTTTTTCTCAAAACGTATAATTAATATCTTTTATCATTGAAATATTTATCATATATTTGATTTAAGGCAATGGCTTCTCTCCGCTTTTGTAGTCTGCACTCTATTTCAAATTATTTTATAATTAAAAAACCTCGTTAATTTTTATGTAAACTAACGCCTAAATTAATTACTTTAATATTATTATAATCCCTTAAAAAAATTTAATTTGTTAAATAAACAAAATAGCTACGAGTATTTAAATAAGAACCAAATTAAATTTTTACACAAATTGAAAAAAACTACATAATGACAAAAGAGGGTGCAGGAAATGGCATTTAACGCACAAGATATATAAATATTATAATATATAATTATGTATGGCTTTTACACATTATTGTAAAATATTTGCAACAAAAACTTACTTCCTGTGTCAGTTACATTTCAAATACAGATCCGCATTGGTTTTCCGCTTCATCAAGTGTCAAGTAAAGTATTAAATTTATTGAAAACAAAAATTGCAATCAAATAAACTCACACATACTCAGCAATCATATCCCGGCAGCTTTGATGGTTAATTTAAAATTATTTCAGAGTCGTGAAATTTTGTAAGTGATTTCAAGCGCACCGAGCTGAAGGCAACCGTATGCCTTTAGATATTTGTTTAGCTATGAATAAGTTTTTTGCATAAATAATTAGACCAGAACAATCAGTTGAAGTAGGCCGCTTATGCTGCGCTGCCAAGGCGAGAATAAATAAGCATCCTTAAATAAGCATCCAAAAAACATCTTATATCAAATTTTGTCTCAAATTGAGCGGCCTTACAAGCAGTCCTTTAATTTTTTAGCTATCCCTAAGATAAAAGCCTCTGCAGAAGGCTTTGAGCCAAGAACCTATTGTTTCAGAATAAGTTTTTGTTAACGAAACCAATAGAAATTATTTGGAACTATGTGCCCACGATATGACATAAAAGCAATTAATACTAAATATATGTAATTTAAAATTATAGATGTGATTATTACTAGCGATAAAAAAAAACAAATTTTGTATTCATAACACATCGTATATGGTTATATTTCCAGGACTTAAAAAATTACACAAGGTGTTATATTCGAGCAACTTTTAAGCATAAGTAAGAAAAAGGAGATGATAATGAAAAAAGGAGACATCATATTTTGCTTTCATCGTCCCATGAGCTAGAAAGTTACTCAACTAGAATTAATATTATTATTTGAAGCGGGACTAAACATCATAATCGGCATGCAAACAAGTCAGCTGATTGTGCTACTCAGTGATGCCAAGCTCTATTTTATTTTTAATGCTATCAATTACTACGTTTATACGTACGTCTTATTTGTAAATAAAGATATTGAAAATAGAGAATTTGCGGCATAAACAGTGAATTAATTTTTTTATTTGCAAAAAGCTAAATCACGACAACAATTCCACTCACTATTTACAAATAAAATGTTTGGAATTGACAAGCTTAAAAATGTTTGATAACAAGAAGCAATAAATATGTACACCTATCCCTCAATTTACACGGTAGATACGTTCCTGAGAAAGTCGTGTAAAGCGAAATTTTAAATTTTTGTATGAAAAATCGTGTAAATCGAAAATAAAGGCAGAATCGCGTAAAAAATTAATTTTATTAAGAAATTATGTATGTATTTCAACTTAGTTTTTAAAATATCAGAAGCGTTTACTCAAAACACATAAAAATAATAATAAATAATAATAATAATAATAATAATAATAATAATAATAATAATAATAATAATAATAATAATAATAATAATAATAATAATTTTTTTTTTTTTTTTTTTTTTTTGGGTCCAAGATGGGAAAATGGTTTATGCATGATGCGCGGATCGTCATCCACACCTTATGCCGGGCTCCGTATAAAGTGACGTATACCGGCTAAAAACCCACCTTGTGGCTTCTGGGATGTGTTGCCCACCTGGGAACTGCTGTGGCATTACTTCCAGGTGGATCCCTCTAGGATCTTAAGATCAGCCTCTTCTATTCACCCGCGTCCAGGCCCCCACTGTTGTTATAGCTGTCATTGTGTTGACTGCCATTATACTCGGGCGAGCTTTGCATTCTATCGAGATCTTTTTTCTTTGAACGAAGCACTTGTTCACTGTATTTGGCTATCGCTTCCCAGGCTTCTACGTGGTCTGTCATTTTGTCGACAAGATTATCTACCGTGACTATACCAATCTGCGCTTCTAGTCGTTCGCGGCTTATGGACCAGCGTTGACATAAAAAGAACGTATGCTCTGCGGTGTCAACTACTTCTGTTTCTTCATACATACAGAATGGCGTACTACATTTTCTCATTTTGTACAGATAATTCCTGAAATATCCGTGTCCAGACAGCAATTGTGTCAGGTAATAATTCACCTCTCCATGTTTTCTAGATATCCACTTTTGTATATCGGGGATGAGTTTGGCCGTCCACCTACCATTTCTGTCTTCATTCCATCGAGACTGCCAGTCCTCTATGGTTTCGCGTCTGACGTCTGGTAGGGATAATGTGTCTGCAAGTGTTCTCCTTGCAGTGAAAATCTTGAAGCGTTCTGCTGCGTGAAGGTCGATTGGTATCATTCCGGCTATTATAAAGACAGCAGCTGCCGACACCGTTCGATATGCCGATGTTACTCGTAGCGCTGCTGTCCTCTGCACCGCGAGCAATGCTTTTGCCCTCTTTTTTGTTTTTAGCGTTTCTGCCCAAATTTCACATCCATATAGTAGGATGCTGTTGCAAGCCTCCATCAGCAGCTTCCTCTTGCATGGAAGGGGCCCTCCAACGTTCGCCATTAGCCTGCTCAGTTGGGCTGTTATCTTGGCAGCTTTTATGGTAGCGTATTGTCTCTGTTGCGAGTACGTCAACTTTGAATCCAGCCTTATTCCCAGGTAGTTTACGCATCTTTTTGTCATCATTTCAACGTCGTCAAAGCGCATTGTTATCTCCGTGGGGATCTGTCGCCTTGTGAGAAGTAGAAGCTCTGTTTTTTGCGTAGCTAGCTCTAGTCCGTGTGTGCTTAGCCAAGCCTTCGTTCGAATCATCACTTGTCGCAGTCTTCTCTGAGCATCTTCCGTGTTCCTCGCTGTGATGACTGCGGCAATGTCATCTGCGTAACCGATTAGGAAGGTGTCTTCTGGCATTTCTATTCTTAGAATCTCATCATAGCTTGCATTCCACAGGTCAGGTCCTAAAATGGATCCCTGTGCCGCTCCCGAAGTGACAGACATCCTCTTCGTACCTTGACTCGTATCATATATAAGAACTCTGTGTTTTAAATAGTCTCTGATCATCCTCATTAGATATTCTGGTACTGAAAAATTTTCCTTTAGAGCTTTCAGTACGTCTACCCATCTCAGGCTGTTAAAAGCGTTCTTTACGTCGAGTGTTGCAAGGAGAACTATGGGTCTGCTAAAGTGGTTCCTCCGTTGAGCAACTTTGACAACGTCTGATATTTCCTTTATAGCGTCTATGGTGGACCTTCCTGGTCGAAAGCCATGTTGCCTTTCTGATAGGCCCCCACTGCTGCGGATAGCTTCCTCCAGCCGAGGTTTAATGAGCCTCTCCAATAGTTTACCTGCTGTGTCCAGCATACAGAGTGGCCTGTAAGAAGATGGCATTTGGGGGTCGCCTTTGCCTTTGCTTATGAGCACTAGCTTCTGTTGTTTCCAGGTCTCCGGAAATACGCCTTCTCTCAAGCAACTATTGTACATTCGCAAGAGTAGTTCTGGTCGCGTAATTGCTATCTCCTTTAAAACTTCAGCCGGTATACCATCTGGGCCAGGCGATTTTTTAGTTTTTAAGCTTTGCGCAGCAGCTTTGAGTTCCTCTGTTGTAAACGGAGTGTATGTTACGGCTCTTTGGGTTTCATTGCTCTCTTCAATTAACTCGTGCGTAGGAAAAAGTGTTTTTACTATATTATCCATAAGTTTTTCATCCATTTCCTGGACAGGATTTTTCATCCCCAGCTTTTTCATAACTAGTTTATAGCCAAGTCCCCATGGATTTCTGTTCACGTCTTCTCTCAGTTCTTCAAATTGTTTCCGTTTGCTGATCTGTATTGCTCTGCCCAATTGTTTTTTCGCTTCCTTGTAGTCAGCGTGTTCCACCTCTGCTATACCTCTCCGTCTAGCTCTAGTATATTTGCGTCGCTGTCGTATGCAGTCGCGTCTTAGCTCTTCTATGGTGTTGTTCCACCAATAAACTGCAGCTTTATGCTCGTTTCGTTTCTTCATTTTCGGCATCGCTTTATTGCAGCTCGTCTGGATGATGTGCATTACTTTGTTAACAGTATCTGTGGTGTCTTCCTGTGCTTCGAGTCTATCTGCTTGTGTGTTGACCTCTGAAAGGAGTATAGATTTGTCTAGTTTGTTTACGTTCCATCTGCGGGTGCTAACGTTTGTGCTTCTTGGGTGCCTAGAGGTGTTTGCTTCCAGTGTATAAGATATATATTGGTGATCACTGGCCGTATATATTTCGAGAACCTTCCAGTTCAAGACTCGTCTAGCTATTCGGTCCGATACCATTGTTACATCTGGGATTGTACCTTCGCACTGTGGTCGTCTGAAGGTTGGGACACTGCCAATATTGGCAATTGTGAGTCCAGTTCTTGCTGCCAGCTGGAGTACTCTTCTACCTCTTGCATTCGTGGTTTGCATTCCCCATTCCACTGCTCTGGAGTTTAAATCACCAGCCACTAGAAAGTCTCCATTTCGGTCTCGTATAGCGTCCTCTATTGCATCCAGCTTTTCTTGAAAGCTATCAATGTTGTCACTCGGAGTTAAGTAGCAACTTACTAATGTTATTCCTTCTATCTGTACCCACACAAAACCATTTCCTTTACCGGTATCTTGCGCTTTTAATCTCTTACCATGGGGTAATAATAATAATAATAATAATAATAATAATAATAATAATAATAATAATAATAATAATAATAATAATAATAATAATAATAATAATAATAATAATAATAATAATAATAATAATAATAATAATAATAATAATAATAATAATAATAATAATAATAATAATAATAATAATAATAATAATAATAATAATAATAATAATAATAATAATAATAATAATAATAATAATAATAATAATAATAATAATAATAATAATAATAATAATAATAATAATAATAATAATAATAATAATAATAATAATAATAATAATAATAATAATAATAATAATAATAATAATAATAATAATAATAATAATAATAATAATAATAATAATAATAATAATAATAATAATAATAATAATAATAATAATAATAATAATAATAATAATAATAATAATAATAATAATAATAATAATAATAATAATAATAATAATAATAATAATAATAATAATAATAATAATAATAATAATAATAATAATAATAATAATAATAATAATAATAATAATAATAATAATAATAATAATAATAATAATAATAATAATAATAATAATAATAATAATAATAATAATAATAATAATAATAATAATAATAATAATAATAATAATAATAATAATAATAATAATAATAATAATAATAATAATAATAATAATAATAATAATAATAATAATAATAATAATAATAATAATAATAATAATAATAATAATAATAATAATAATAATAATAATAATAATAATAATAATAATAATAATAATAATAATAATAATAATAATAATAATAATAATAATAATAATAATAATAATAATAATAATAATAATAATAATAATAATAATAATAATAATAATAATAATAATAATAATAATAATAATAATAATAATAATAATAATAATAATAATAATAATAATAATAATAATAATAATAATAATAATAATAATAATAATAATAATAATAATAATAATAATAATAATAATAATAATAATAATAATAATAATAATAATAATAATAATAATAATAATAATAATAATAATAATAATAATAATAATAATAATAATAATAATAATAATAATAATAATAATAATAATAATAATAATAATAATAATAATAATAATAATAATAATAATAATAATAATAATAATAATAATAATAATAATAATAATAATAATAATAATAATAATAATAATAATAATAATAATAATAATAATAATAATAATAATAATAATAATAATAATAATAATAATAATAATAATAATAATAATAATAATAATAATAATAATAATAATAATAATAATAATAATAATAATAATAATAATAATAATAATAATAATAATAATAATAATAATAATAATAATAATAATAATAATAATAATAATAATAATAATAATAATAATAATAATAATAATAATAATAATAATAATAATAATAATAATAATAATAATAATAATAATAATAATAATAATAATAATAATAATAATAATAATAATAATAATAATAATAATAATAATAATAATAATAATAATAATAATAATAATAATAATAATAATAATAATAATAATAATAATAATAATAATAATAATAATAATAATAATAATAATAATAATAATAATAATAATAATAATAATAATAATAATAATAATAATAATAATAATAATAATAATAATAATAATAATAATAATAATAATAATAATAATAATAATAATAATAATAATAATAATAATAATAATAATAATAATAATAATAATAATAATAATAATAATAATAATAATAATAATAATAATAATAATAATAATAATAATAATAATAATAATAATAATAATAATAATAATAATAATAATAATAATAATAATAATAATAATAATAATAATAATAATAATAATAATAATAATAATAATAATAATAATAATAATAATAATAATAATAATAATAATAATAATAATAATAATAATAATAATAATAATAATAATAATAATAATAATAATAATAATAATAATAATAATAATAATAATAATAATAATAATAATAATAATAATAATAATAATAATAATAATAATAATAATAATAATAATAATAATAATAATAATAATAATAATAATAATAATAATAATAATAATAATAATAATAATAATAATAATAATAATAATAATAATAATAATAATAATAATAATAATAATAATAATAATAATAATAATAATAATAATAATAATAATAATAATAATAATAATAATAATAATAATAATAATAATAATAATAATAATAATAATAATAATAATAATAATAATAATAATAATAATAATAATAATAATAATAATAATAATAATAATAATAATAATAATAATAATAATAATAATAATAATAATAATAATAATAATAATAATAATAATAATAATAATAATAATAATAATAATAATAATAATAATAATAATAATAATAATAATAATAATAATAATAATAATAATAATAATAATAATAATAATAATAATAATAATAATAATAATAATAATAATAATAATAATAATAATAATAATAATAATAATAATAATAATAATAATAATAATAATAATAATAATAATAATAATAATAATAATAATAATAATAATAATAATAATAATAATAATAATAATAATAATAATAATAATAATAATAATAATAATAATAATAATAATAATAATAATAATAATAATAATAATAATAATAATAATAATAATAATAATAATAATAATAATAATAATAATAATAATAATAATAATAATAATAATAATAATAATAATAATAATAATAATAATAATAATAATAATAATAATAATAATAATAATAATAATAATAATAATAATAATAATAATAATAATAATAATAATAATAATAATAATAATAATAATAATAATAATAATAATAATAATAATAATAATAATAATAATAATAATAATAATAATAATAATAATAATAATAATAATAATAATAATAATAATAATAATAATAATAATAATAATAATAATAATAATAATAATAATAATAATAATAATAATAATAATAATAATAATAATAATAATAATAATAATAATAATAATAATAATAATAATAATAATAATAATAATAATAATAATAATAATAATAATAATAATAATAATAATAATAATAATAATAATAATAATAATAATAATAATAATAATAATAATAATAATAATAATAATAATAATAATAATAATAATAATAATAATAATAATAATAATAATAATAATAATAATAATAATAATAATAATAATAATAATAATAATAATAATAATAATAATAATAATAATAATAATAATAATAATAATAATAATAATAATAATAATAATAATAATAATAATAATAATAATAATAATAATAATAATAATAATAATAATAATAATAATAATAATAATAATAATAATAATAATAATAATAATAATAATAATAATAATAATAATAATAATAATAATAATAATAATAATAATAATAATAATAATAATAATAATAATAATAATAATAATAATAATAATAATAATAATAATAATAATAATAATAATAATAATAATAATAATAATAATAATAATAATAATAATAATAATAATAATAATAATAATAATAATAATAATAATAATAATAATAATAATAATAATAATAATAATAATAATAATAATAATAATAATAATAATAATAATAATAATAATAATAATAATAATAATAATAATAATAATAATAATAATAATAATAATAATAATAATAATAATAATAATAATAATAATAATAATAATAATAATAATAATAATAATAATAATAATAATAATAATAATAATAATAATAATAATAATAATAATAATAATAATAATAATAATAATAATAATAATAATAATAATAATAATAATAATAATAATAATAATAATAATAATAATAATAATAATAATAATAATAATAATAATAATAATAATAATAATAATAATAATAATAATAATAATAATAATAATAATAATAATAATAATAATAATAATAATAATAATAATAATAATAATAATAATAATAATAATAATAATAATAATAATAATAATAATAATAATAATAATAATAATAATAATAATAATAATAATAATAATAATAATAATAATAATAATAATAATAATAATAATAATAATAATAATAATAATAATAATAATAATAATAATAATAATAATAATAATAATAATAATAATAATAATAATAATAATAATAATAATAATAATAATAATAATAATAATAATAATAATAATAATAATAATAATAATAATAATAATAATAATAATAATAATAATAATAATAATAATAATAATAATAATAATAATAATAATAATAATAATAATAATAATAATAATAATAATAATAATAATAATAATAATAATAATAATAATAATAATAATAATAATAATAATAATAATAATAATAATAATAATAATAATAATAATAATAATAATAATAATAATATTTTTTTTTTTTTTTTCAAATTCAAAAAATTTTTATTTATTCACAACTTTTTTTTTTTTTTCAAATATAAATTTCATTTTCCATTAATACCTTGCGAAGCTGCATGAGCTTGTCTGCAGGTGAATTAACAGATCTTTGAATAACATGATTTGAAATTTAATGAGTTTAATTACAAAATATTTAGTAATTACAAATGTACATGAAAATTTAAAAAAAAAATTATAAAGTAAATAAAAAATATATATAAATATGTAATAGAATTATAATAAATTGATGAGCTTCTTTCATATGATGATATTGAGTGATGATAATGAGTAATCATTGCATGTTGATGAGATAATTTTTCAAAATTTTCTTCTTATGGATGTTGTTTTTAATAACCCGGAGTACATCAGAAGGTATATTGTTGAATATGTTTGGGATGACAACTGACAATGCTCTGCTTCCGTACTCATTTCTGTGGCTTTGGACTTGAAATCTTCTTTCATCTCTCATTCGAGTTGCATAGTTATGGTTTATTGTATGTAAAAATCTGGAATCATGAAAAAAATCAATTGCAATTGAGATTTTATAAATATTTTCTACATTTAGTATATGAAGATCTTTTGCAATATTGTTTTCAATACGACGGTTGCTTCGAATTGGTAAGATATTTTGAATTACTTGTGATGGGTATTCTTCTCGTTGATTAGCCAGTCTGTGCGATTGCAGTATCTTTAGTAGTTGATTTTGTGTGTGTTGAAGTTTTTTGCAGTATATTGAAGATCCCCAAGCTGTTATACCATGACGTATGTATGATTCAGCCAATGAAAAATATACTTGTCTCATAACTTTTATATTGGAGCAAAAACTTAAATGAAACAATACGTAAGACGCCTTTCTTAACTTTTTACGAACTTCTTCAGTGTGCTCACGCCATTTAAAGTTATGATCAACATATACACCAAGGTATTTATATATATTTACAAGTTCAATTATTGTTTGGCAATTGTCGCTATTGTAGTCAAAATCCATCAACTTGTTTCTGTGAAGACATTCTGTATTATGGAATTTCAATTTCACATCAGTATAATTAAAATGCGAAGGTTTAATATGCATCAATTTAGTTTTAGATGCATTTATGATCAATCCATGGTCATGGCACCATCTTATTGCCACGTCAAGTTGATGTTGCATTAGATTAGTTGCTATTTTTAGGTCCTTGTGTGCTACAACTATGGCAGTATCGTCTGCATAAGAAAATGTTTGACTATGTTTTAAGGCATTGATAAGTTCGTTTGAATATATTATATAAAGAATTGGTCCCAATTTGGATCCTTGTGGTATACCATGTTCTATATCGATTTCCTCACTTACTGTATTAGAAACTTTCACATAATATTTTCTTAGCGATAAATAGTTTTTGAACCATTCCAAGCATTGTCCTCTTATGCCAATTCTCTCCAACATTAATAGCAATTTATTATGCGACAAAGTATCAAAAGCCTTACTAAAGTCAATGAATAACGTTAAGCAATGATGATTTTTACTTAATTGATTATTAATATAATTCGCAAAATTGCCAAGTAACTTGTTAATGCTTTTATTTTTCTGAAATCCAAATTGATTTGCATTTATTATGTCATATTTATCTAAAAAACTTCTTAATCTTCTTCCTATTATTTCTTCCATTATTTTTTCAAAAACAGATAAAATGGCAATCGGACGGTAATCTATTATTTCTTCCATTATTTTTTCAAAAACAGATAAAATGGCAATCGGACGGTAATTATTCACATCAGATTTTTCACCACTTTTGAAAATCGGTCGCACGTATGATATTTTAAAACTTTCTGGTATTATTGAGTGATTCAGTATGAGATTGATGAGCTTAGTAACTATTGGAGTTAAGGTGATAGCGTTATTTTTCAAATCTATTGGTCTTATTTCGTCAAAACCGGACCCTTTTTTAATATTAAGAGTGTTGAGAATATTAAATATTTCTATTTCATCAGTGTTGTGTATGTATAAAGAGTTTTGAAGTGCAGGTTGTGGGTTGTTAATAGTTTTGATTTCACAAGGGTGTAAGATTTTTTCAACATTTGTTTTGAAGTTAATAGCAAAGTTATTACAAATTTCTATTATATCGGAGTTATTAAAATTTTTTATTATAGCTTCATCTAAATTTATTGTTTTTTTCCCTATCAGTTCATTTATTAGTTGCCACGTTATACGTATATTATTTCTATTTTCGTAAAATTTTTGTTTATAATATGAATTCTTAGCATATGTTAATTTTTTGTTTAACGTATTTCTATATTTTTTGTATTCGTTTTCTCTTTGTTTATTATTTTTATTAAGACACCATTTTTTGTAAAGTTTATCCCTTGTCTCACAGTTTTTTATTAATTCTTCACTTATCCATGGGCTAGATATTCTGTTCCTCATTTTGCGTAATTGTACTTTCGAAATTTCATAGATGTTTTTAAATTTTTCATTTATAGCATTGAACAATTCTGCAGGGTTTGTTGTGTCGATCTCGTGCCAATTTGTTGTACGTATCTGTCGATTTATTTTAAAGTTGCACATTTTTGTTTGTTGGGTTGATGTTTTCGGTGTTAATTTGTCATATAGAAGATAAGAGAAAAATATCGTATAATGATCTGAGATGTTGGTTTTTATTATTGATGAGTTAAGCTCAGCATACATATTTTTTGTTCTAATAAAAAGATGATCAATGCAGGTTTTTGTATTTTGATTAAAATCTTCTCTTGTGTAATCATTAACCATCAATTCAAAACCATTGCTGGTGAGAGTATCTAAGTAAAGAGTTGACACCGTGCTCTCTCTCATAATATCAATATTAATATCTCCTACTATAATCACATTTCGTTGTTTTTTAACTGTTTTCAATAAATCATCAAGTTCACTTATAAATTCGTTGGTATTGGAGGATGGTGATCGGTAAATTGCAAGTAATGAAATTGTTTCTTTTGTTTGTAGGTTTATTTGTAATAATTCAAAAGATGTTGTGCTTGTTGTTACGTTGTTGTATGTAATATTTTCTTTTACAAATACAGCTACACCTCCCCCTCTTTTAATTGATCTATTGATGAATGTTGCGTTGAAGCCTGGTATGTTGTAGAAACCATTTTCGACATCACTAATGTTAGTTTCAACAAGAACAATTATTTTAATTTGATCGATTATACAATGAATTGATGCAATAAAAGAGTTGAAATTTGAACGTAATGATCGAATGTTCATAAAAATTAAAGAAATGGGATAACTTAATAGCGTTGTGTTTATATCACTGAAACATTCAAGAGTATTGTATACTATGTTGTTCATATTTATTTAATTTTTATTATAAAATAAAAAGGGAAATAATTATTTGTTAATATAAATTATTGTTGTTTTTCTTTTTATAGAGTTAATAAATGTTTATGACGTACTAATTTGTGGACATGTTATCAATGTCATTCGAGCTAGATATAATCATAGGTGTTGATTGTTCATTTTTTTTCGCATATATGAGTCCATTGCTAAACCATACAAATAATAATAATAATAATAATAATAATAATAATAATAATAATAATAATAATAATAATAATAATAATAATAATAATAATAATAATAATAAT
Source organism: Tachina grossa (assembly GCA_949987645.1). NCBI lineage: Eukaryota > Metazoa > Arthropoda > Insecta > Diptera > Tachinidae > Tachina > Tachina grossa. The sequence goes on from OX465275.1 coordinate 38,961,645, forward strand.
AATAATAATAATAATAATAATAATAATAATAATAATAATAATAATAATAATAATAATAATAATAATAATAATAATAATAATAATAATAATAATAATAATAATAATAATAATAATAATAATAATAATAATAATAATAATAATAATAATAATAATAATAATAATAATAATAATAATAATAATAATAATAATAATAATAATAATAATAATAATAATAATAATAATAATAATAATAATAATAATAATAATAATAATAATAATAATAATAATAATAATAATAATAATAATAATAATAATAATAATAATAATAATAATAATAATAATAATAATAATAATAATAATAATAATAATAATAATAATAATAATAATAATAATAATAATAATAATAATAATAATAATAATAATAATAATAATAATAATAATAATAATAATAATAATAATAATAATAATAATAATAATAATAATAATAATAATAATAATAATAATAATAATAATAATAATAATAATAATAATAATAATAATAATAATAATAATAATAATAATAATAATAATAATAATAATAATAATAATAATAATAATAATAATAATAATAATAATAATAATAATAATAATAATAATAATAATAATAATAATAATAATAATAATAATAATAATAATAATAATAATAATAATAATAATAATAATAATAATAATAATAATAATAATAATAATAATAATAATAATAATAATAATAATAATAATAATAATAATAATAATAATAATAATAATAATAATAATAATAATAATAATAATAATAATAATAATAATAATAATAATAATAATAATAATAATAATAATAATAATAATAATAATAATAATAATAATAATAATAATAATAATAATAATAATAATAATAATAATAATAATAATAATAATAATAATAATAATAATAATAATAATAATAATAATAATAATAATAATAATAATAATAATAATAATAATAATAATAATAATAATAATAATAATAATAATAATAATAATAATAATAATAATAATAATAATAATAATAATAATAATAATAATAATAATAATAATAATAATAATAATAATAATAATAATAATAATAATAATAATAATAATAATAATAATAATAATAATAATAATAATAATAATAATAATAATAATAATAATAATAATAATAATAATAATAATAATAATAATAATAATAATAATAATAATAATAATAATAATAATAATAATAATAATAATAATAATAATAATAATAATAATAATAATAATAATAATAATAATAATAATAATAATAATAATAATAATAATAATAATAATAATAATAATAATAATAATAATAATAATAATAATAATAATAATAATAATAATAATAATAATAATAATAATAATAATAATAATAATAATAATAATAATAATAATAATAATAATAATAATAATAATAATAATAATAATAATAATAATAATAATAATAATAATAATAATAATAATAATAATAATAATAATAATAATAATAATAATAATAATAATAATAATAATAATAATAATAATAATAATAATAATAATAATAATAATAATAATAATAATAATAATAATAATAATAATAATAATAATAATAATAATAATAATAATAATAATAATAATAATAATAATAATAATAATAATAATAATAATAATAATAATAATAATAATAATAATAATAATAATAATAATAATAATAATAATAATAATAATAATAATAATAATAATAATAATAATAATAATAATAATAATAATAATAATAATAATAATAATAATAATAATAATAATAATAATAATAATAATAATAATAATAATAATAATAATAATAATAATAATAATAATAATAATAATAATAATAATAATAATAATAATAATAATAATAATAATAATAATAATAATAATAATAATAATAATAATAATAATAATAATAATAATAATAATAATAATAATAATAATAATAATAATAATAATAATAATAATAATAATAATAATAATAATAATAATAATAATAATAATAATAATAATAATAATAATAATAATAATAATAATAATAATAATAATAATAATAATAATAATAATAATAATAATAATAATAATAATAATAATAATAATAATAATAATAATAATAATAATAATAATAATAATAATAATAATAATAATAATAATAATAATAATAATAATAATAATAATAATAATAATAATAATAATAATAATAATAATAATAATAATAATAATAATAATAATAATAATAATAATAATAATAATAATAATAATAATAATAATAATAATAATAATAATAATAATAATAATAATAATAATAATAATAATAATAATAATAATAATAATAATAATAATAATAATAATAATAATAATAATAATAATAATAATAATAATAATAATAATAATAATAATAATAATAATAATAATAATAATAATAATAATAATAATAATAATAATAATAATAATAATAATAATAATAATAATAATAATAATAATAATAATAATAATAATAATAATAATAATAATAATAATAATAATAATAATAATAATAATAATAATAATAATAATAATAATAATAATAATAATAATAATAATAATAATAATAATAATAATAATAATAATAATAATAATAATAATAATAATAATAATAATAATAATAATAATAATAATAATAATAATAATAATAATAATAATAATAATAATAATAATAATAATAATAATAATAATAATAATAATAATAATAATAATAATAATAATAATAATAATAATAATAATAATAATAATAATAATAATAATAATAATAATAATAATAATAATAATAATAATAATAATAATAATAATAATAATAATAATAATAATAATAATAATAATAATAATAATAATAATAATAATAATAATAATAATAATAATAATAATAATAATAATAATAATAATAATAATAATAATAATAATAATAATAATAATAATAATAATAATAATAATAATAATAATAATAATAATAATAATAATAATAATAATAATAATAATAATAATAATAATAATAATAATAATAATAATAATAATAATAATAATAATAATAATAATAATAATAATAATAATAATAATAATAATAATAATAATAATAATAATAATAATAATAATAATAATAATAATAATAATAATAATAATAATAATAATAATAATAATAATAATAATAATAATAATAATAATAATAATAATAATAATAATAATAATAATAATAATAATAATAATAATAATAATAATAATAATAATAATAATAATAATAATAATAATAATAATAATAATAATAATAATAATAATAATAATAATAATAATAATAATAATAATAATAATAATAATAATAATAATAATAATAATAATAATAATAATAATAATAATAATAATAATAATAATAATAATAATAATAATAATAATAATAATAATAATAATAATAATAATAATAATAATAATAATAATAATAATAATAATAATAATAATAATAATAATAATAATAATAATAATAATAATAATAATAATAATAATAATAATAATAATAATAATAATAATAATAATAATAATAATAATAATAATAATAATAATAATAATAATAATAATATAAATAAAATAATAATAATAATAATAAACCTTTATTCATTAAACAAAATAAATGCCATTGATAAAAACAAAATTAAAAATATTAGAAGCGTTTATTGAAAACACATAAAAATCGTGTAAATCGAGGTATTTCATAAATCTCTCCATTTACACGAAAACCAAAATATTCGTGTAAAAGTGAAATCGTATAAAAAAGTATCATGTAAATCGAGCTATAAGTGTATATAATATTGCACAAAAACATTGATAAAGGGTGTTTTTTATTGAGGTATAGAACTTTAAGTTGGCATCACTTTTTTAACTGGCGGCCATTTTGTCAGCTGTCAAGTGATTAATATTTAGTTTGGTTTGCCATTTCACCATGAACAGGTTGACAAAAGAACAACGCTTGCAAATCGTGCAAATTTATTTCGAAAATAATGGTTCAGTTCGCGAAGTTTACCGCAAGCTCCGTCCATTTTATGGTCGACATAATCGTCCATCAGAGCAATTAATTCGGTTAACCATGGATCGTTTTCGCACTATGTTTTCTCTATGTGATAATACGCATCCGCAGAGACGTCGAACAGTGCGCACCGAAGAAACAATTACCGCTGTAGAGCAAAGTGTTGAAGAGGACCCGAATGAATCGATTCGCCACCGTGAGCAGCAATTGGAGCCGACTAACCGACTATTTTGTTCCCGAATTGGATGGCATGAATGTGGATGAGTTGTGGTTCCAACAAGACGGCTCTACATGCCACACAGTGCACGTCACAATCGATTTATTGAAGGAAACATTCGATGAGTGCATAATTTCGCGGAATGGACCTGTCAATTGGCCACCAAGATCGTGTGATTTGACACCATTGGATTATTTTCTTTGGGGATATGTGAAGTCGCTCGTCTACGCCAACAAACCAGAAACGTTAGGGGACTTGGAAGCCAACATTCGTGGCGTTATTGCCAACATACGGCCCCATATGTTCGAAAAAGTGGTTGAAAATTGGACCTGTAGAATTGGCTTTATTCGAGCCAGCCGCGGCGGCCACATGCCCGAAATCATATTTAAACATTAATGGCATAAAATTATCCTTCCAATAAAGCCAAATTGATGGACATTAAAACGATTTTCTTGTGTTCTATTTCAATTCGAAGTTCTATACCTCTAAAACAAACACCCTATAGAAGCAGATAATTACAATTAAAACAAATAATTATGTATATGACATTTTGTACATTTACACTATTTTTTTGTCAACATAAGGTATGTTTTATTCGAACTTTATATATATATATTCAGAACAAATTTAAGTTTGTATAAACTTATTAAGTAGCTATAGTTATAGCTGCTTAAAAATTAAGTAGGTATAAAAATGCTGCCAAGGCAAAAAATTTATAATATATTACGTTTATAAACACTGAAAAATAAAAATACAAAAAAAATTTCATGTCAGAAATAAATAATTTTTAATTTAAAAAATACTAACGATACACAAAATGCTTTTATTTCAACTATATGAATTTACCTCTTCCATTTTGTTTCTTATTATTTGGTTTTTATTAAAATTTATTGAATTAAATTTATTATTTTTTATATATTTTTGACATAACAAAAAATGAAAGAAGAATTGTTTAAAAATTATGAGTGCTGCCAAGCTTAAAATGTTAAGCAGTAATATCGTTTTATTTGATGTAGTTATAAATATAGATATATGTTTCGAATAAAACATACCTATAAGTAAGTTTTATACAAAAGTGCTACCAAGTTTTTTTTACTTTTGGTATGCCGTATAAACAGTGACGGTATTCGATGTTTGATGCAAATGTTCTTGTGTTAGTGGAAAAGCAAAATACCATACATTTGCATCAAACATCAAATACCGCCAGTGAGTTAATTTATTTGCAAATAGTGAGCGTATAAACGAAGTAATTGAATGCCGTAATTTTCCCCCTAATTTTAAACAAAACTATTCCCATTAGAATATTTTCGGCTGCTGCTATGGATCTTCGCATTTAATTTAACAAAAGTTTATTTAACATGAAATTCATAAAATATTCTACACAGTTTTCAGAACTGCTGGATCGCACAATTTTGAAAAAAAAAAATTAAAAACATCGAACAGTAAACATCAATTAAGATTATTTTAAAATCTATTGTTTTTGTTGGTTTTTGGTTTGTTAATTGTGGCTGTTATTGTTGTTGTTGCTTATAGAATTTTTTTCATTAGTTTTATTGCAAAGAGTCACTTGTACATTTGAGCTGTCAACTTCAATTTCAATAATTTTTCTTTGTGATGATATTGGATTTTATTTCCACTTCTTGTTTGCTGTATCATTTACAAATCTGCTTAACAAACAGCACGATAATTTGACGCAGTGTAATAAGGTTAACAATGAATCAATTGGAAACTTAGTAACCTCAAAGTTGAAACATAAAAGCCATAAATGTCAAAATTTCAAAAATAAGAACGTCAACAGCAGAATATGAGTATAACACAAATAATCGCATTCAAGGTCAAATATGAATGTTGATTGTCTTTGGTTTTGACTTGTCTAAGGATTGAAAAAAAACAACAGAATATAATTGCTTGTAGCTGGAAAATATAAATAATTTTACTAACAACTTAATTATTAGATAAGAGAATGAGCTCTTGAAAGAGTTTTACAAGTTAAATTGCAAAAAAGGTGTAACTAATAAAAATATATTTTTCCAGGAGAAGCAAAAAACTAAAAATTAAACTTAGCAAACTTGTGGTTAAGTCCCCTTGTTTTTTTTATACCCTTTGCCAAAAAATGGTACAAGGGTATATATAGGTTTTTCATTCCGTTTGTAATTTCTAGAATATTAATAAGAGAGCCATAAAGTATATATATTCTGGATCCTTATGCATAGGGAAGACGAATAAGCGATGTCCGTCTGTCCGTCTGTCTGTACGTGAAATCGGTTTTCCGAAGCTCCCAGAAAAGCTAGAGACTTTGTTCTTAAACTGGTGGGTCAGAAATGGTCGAATTAAGATTGGTATTGAAAATCAGCAAAATCAAGCACACGGTTTCAGAGCTGGGAAACTTAAACTTCATTTTGCCATACAAAATAACTACTGAAAACTAGTTTTTTATAATTTTTTATTAAATAAACTTATTTTATACTTTACTATGAATAAAATTAATATTAACTAAAAAAAAATTTAAAAAAAATTAAAAAAATTAAAAACACGTTTCCAGGGTTGGAAAACCTAATTTTTTTGTTGTGCAAAAGTAACTCACTAAAACAAATTTTTCCTCTTTTTACTTAAAAGAAGGAGATTGATTTAAGAAATCGGAAAAATAAAAAGGATGATTTCAGGGTTGGAAAACCTACGATTTTTGTGATCTATACAATTAACTACCGTAAACTAATTTTTTAATTATTTTTGTTAAATAAACTTATTTTATACTTGACCACGAATAAACTTGGTATTTCAAATAAAAAAAAAAATAAAAAAAATTAAAAAGATGTTTCCAGGGTTGGACAACTTTAACTTTTTTTCTTATACAAAAGTAACTTACTAAAACAAATTTTTCCTTTTTTTCTATAAATTAAACATACCTAATGTTTTTAAAAGAAAGAGATTGATGTAAGAAATCAGAAAAACAAAAAGGATGATTCCAGGATTAGAAAACCTACGATTTTTGTGATATATAAAATGAACTACCGTAAACTAATTTTGAATTTATTTTTATTAAATAAACTTATTTTATACTTCACCACGAATAAAACTTGTATTTCAAATAAAAAAAAAATTTTTAAATTTAAAAAGACGTTTCCAGGGTTGGAAAACTTTAACTTTTTTTATACAAAAGTAACTTACTAAAAGAAATTTTTCCTTTTCTTTATAAATTAAACATATCTTATATTCTTAAAAGAACAAGATTGCTGTAAGAAATCAGAAAAATTAAAAAGGATGGTTCCAGGCACAGGCGATTATAGCACTCTTACTTGTTTTTTTTTTTTTTGTTAATAAAAGCGTAAGTTTTGATCGCAAAAGGATAAAATTTTGTCTAAAAAAAAGATCGACGAGCCATACTCAAGCCTGAGTTTTCATCAACACTATGGGCTAAAATAGCTATATTCACAAAAATTCTTCAGTTTTGTGAATTGTGACCACATTTTATTTTTAATTTTTGTCTTGAATTTCAATGATTTAGAAGCACGTTTGAGACGCATATTTTTGTTATTGGAATAGTTTGTACTTGTCATCTGTAGTAGCTACAGCTTGAGTCGTTACCAGGGCTCGGATTTTGATGAAAATTCTTCTGTTTTTGCAGTTGCATTTAAGATTGCTTTACATATAGAAATGCCGTATATACAATTTTTGTTTTTCAAAAATTAAAAGTTTTTTGGTAATTATTTTGCATATTTCAGTTTAAAGTCAATTTTTTTTTTGTAAATTAAAGTAATATCTTCTTATTTTTTTTACTTTTTCGTTAATTTTTTTATGTGATTTTTTATTATTTTAAGTAATTTTTTTTTGATAATTTTTAATTTTTTACTTTATTTTCATTATTTGAAAAAAGGTTTTGAAACATTGCACAGCATATCTGTACTGATTTCTTAAGTTTCTTTTGACATTCAAGATAAAATTCGATACTTAAGCACTAACGATTTTTTATATTTTACGGATGTAACGATTGTGAGTGACGATATGAAAAGTAGCTTTTTAATCCACAAAAATATTTTAACAGATATTCGTATATTGTTTTAACGTCATTTTGTAATTTTTTTTCAGGTCATGAAAGTCCGAGCCCTGACAACTTTTAAAATGACGGACTATTAAAAAAGAAATGTTTTTTGGAACACCCTGTAGTGTATTAGAAGCCAAATCAGTGATATGGATCGATATGGATCGAGATTTCCATACAAGCACAATTAAAATTATATGAAATTTTTTCGATATCGAATACCGTAACTTTCTGCTTAGTTTGGCTTAATAATTTCGCAGGTTCTTTGTATTTTTTTTTATCATATATATAGAGCATATAGAAAACAAATAAGTGGAAAAAGTATTTAAATCTTGCTTAAACAGTTTTAATATTGTTGGTGCATTTTAAAAAATTATTTCAATTATGGATTATAATTATGTTAGTATTAATGGCCACCATGGTCCTTGGCCATACTTGCCTTAGAAGGCTTTTAAGAGGCGATGTGATAGGTTTTCATTTATCGCGTGATTTTTTTTTCATATAATCTTACATCCAAAATACGCATCTTGTTTCAATTACTTTTGCCTATTTGCACCCACTGTGCGCTATGAAACCACCATTGATTTTGCATTAAAAAAAATTATAAGCAAAATTAGTCAAAATTAACATTTAAAATTATTTTAAATATTTTCTAGAGCCGCACATTTTTTACAGTTGATTTTTTTTTTTTTTTTGATTTTTATTATATTATTTTTTTTCAAAGTTGGCATTTAAAATCGCATTAATTTGTTTTTATGAAAGTGCTTTTGTTGATTTCTTTTCATTTCATTTCATTTCATTTATTTATATTTATTTCAACCAAAATAGCGTAATTTGTTGTCCAGTTTTATTACGGTTTGTTGATTTTGAATTTTCAATTAATTTCCGCCTATTTTTTATGTTTCGGTTTATAGTAATTGTCGTTTTTTACACTTTTTTAATTTTAATTTGTTTGTTATGTCATACCGCACTTAGAGATGAGCGATATTTCTATATCTGTTATTTTTTAAAAACGATTGAAAAATCGCTAAACACAACTGTGACTGAATTTATCAAATAAAAGGTTTTTGGAAATATAGTTCTTTCATTACTTTACAGTAAAATTTTGCAACTTAAAATTGACATTTCAAGCTTAAAACATAAAAGGGTTCTAACATTTATTTTTTCTTTTTATCAATTCAATATCAAATCAATGAAGAAAAAATTAAGTGTTATAAGCAGCGATGTCAACTTGGTGCTTTTGGCACTATTTTTAGTGCTTTTTGAAGACTCAAAACGCCAAATTTTGAGCGTTAGTGCCAAAATAAGAAAAATGACTAATTAGTGCTTTTAATAAATTTGTGTATTTCTTAAAATTATTTTAATAATTACTCGGCGTATTTATTTTTTCAGTGTAAAGTATACATTTTTCGTCTGATATATTTCATTAAATGAAGAATAGCTAAGAAAATTTTAAACACTATTAAACTTCACATTAATTCACGTTATGAAAATCCAGTCGTTTTTTACGAAAGTGCTTTTTACGCTATTTAGATATCAAATTTTCTTTTTTTAAGTGTTGATGTGCCTTTAGAGCCAAAAAAGTTGACATCACTGGTTAAGGGCTTCACCATCACTGTTTAATTTCACTGTTGCTGGTTTTAATAGTATTTCTCAAAATAATACAACTTCTACAAATAACATACTACTGCTAAACTGTGATCACAGTCACAGTTTAAAAGAACATCCATATAAAAATCACGTTCACTAGGAGCATTATTATTAAGAAAATCACGGTATTGCTCATCTCTAACTGCATTAAAAATAAAACAACTGCAATTATTTGCTTGCATGTGTGTGGGTGTGTTTGTGTGGGTGTATGTGATTGTGAGTTTGTTAATTTTAAACAAAAAAGTGTTCAAGTGTGTTTGTAGGCGATTGACTGTGTTTCTGATTTCACATAACGGGGAAAAATTATGGATATTAAAAACGTAAACAATTCTTTAAATGTTTTCAGGTTTTTAGCACGAATGATAAATAAACATACATATCGCACACTAAATCATAAACAGGTACAACTCAAAAAATTTCAGATGCTGAGTAGTGGCAAGTATATAACATAAAAACAAGCACAATGGCATTTGACATTCTTCAAGAAGACTGTATTGCAAAAGAAATTGTTGAGGTCGTTATAGATTTGTCCAATTAACTGGCTTATAAAGAAAACTAAAACCTCCTTGATCATTTTGAGTTGTGACTGTTTATGATTTAATGTGCGATATGTATGTATGTTTTTTCCAGTTTTTTTTAACAACTTGCTCTTCTAAAATATAAACAGACTTTTTTTGGATAAAAGTGATTGGCGAATAGCAGCCACTTAAATATTTGCTCTTGGCTAAAAACACTCTTTTAAATTTAATCAACACACTTGAATTAATAGGCAAAGAGCACTTTAACTTTAACGTTTAATTTCCAATATTCAAAATATAATTTTAATAACAACTTGAATAGTGAAAAGAAGGAATATAAAAAACAAGTCTGAATAATTTGATTCACTTAATTAAATATAATTATACAAGAGTGGTGGTTTTTAATGAAATAATATATATAATATATTATGTATATATATATATATATATATATATATATATATATATATATATATATATATATATATATATATACATATTAGTGCCCTGCACAAGACCACTTACAATAATTTTTAAGACATGAGTAATTTTTCAAATGCCTTACTACTTCTAAATCTTCTAAAACAAACGTTAAGCAAAACTGTTTACAAGACATTTTGTTAGAAAGCATTTTTCGAAGCTTTTTTTAAAGTAAGCAATACATTGCTTCCCTCTGTTGTTAATGCTTCCAAACCAGATTTTGTTTTTGCTGGGAGTAACCAAAATATATATAGGCCTGAAGTCATTACTTCAAGTATTCCTCCTGAAAGGAACAACTCTCGAAATCTTCACATAATAATGGAAAGATTGATGCCATTAAAATTTTATTAACAACATGCAGAATATACACAATGACACTTGGGATAAGAACCTTAAGATATTTTGGTTACAGCCAAAATCCAACAAAAAAATATTGTTAAAAAAATATTCTGCACAAAAATATTTCTACATTCCGTGCCCTGTACAGGTGTACACATGTGTGTACATACGTGCAGTGCAAGTGTATGAGTATGTGTACTTCCCAGCCAGCATATTGGCAGGTGTTTTGTAAATTAAGATTGCAGCAAGCGAACGTCGTTGACAATTTGCTTGCAAATGCAAGTGTTTCATAAATTTAAGCATAACGTGTCATTCTCGCTGTTAAAAATTGTGCTAATAAGTTGTGTTAATAAATTGTGTTAAATTGTTCTTAAAGTTGTTAAGTTAAGTGCGTTTGATACTTTTAATTATCATTTGCTATCAAAAAAAGGTAATTATTTACTTATTTAATGTCTGCAGCAAAAAAGAAGAAAATTGCTGTGCGCAGCAGCACCGAAATTTTTGAGCATCTATGGAACGGTGCGGTTGCAAGTTCTGTAAGTACCCAGAGTTAATTTGTGGTACAGGAGGTTGTGCCTGAAGCACAAAGTAATTTATATTCCTTGTTCCAAAATTTAGATTCCTTGTTGGCAGAAGATCATGACTGACAACGTTGCTGAGAGCTTTTCCTGGCGAGGAACTGCAGATAAGAAGTGCATTAGGGCCTTCACTGTCGCCACTGCCATTCGTCGTAAGTGAAATACGTTTAATAGGTTTCTAGTTACATTATTATATTCATATTTAAATTCTATTGCAGAAACTTTCGCTGAAAATTGTGGCAAGGAAGAGGACTTTGTGTTTGCCTCTAAGCCATATTTCCAGTACGCAAAAAATCGTATTAAAATTAAAACAATAAAAAAAGTAAACTAAAATACTAAGTAATAACATAATAATTTTTTAAATGAAACAACAATGAAGTTCCTATTTTTAATCCCCGACGAAAAAAAGGGGTGTTATAAGTTTGTAGTGTGTGTCTGTGTATCTGTGTATCTGTGTGTCTGTCTGTGTCCACGTACAGGCCAAACGGCTGGACCGATTTTCATTTAGTTTTTTCTGTTTGAAAGATGACTTGATCGAGAGGGTTCTTAGCTTTAGTTTTAAAAAAATCGGTCCAGCCGTTTAGAAGATATAACATCTTTTCTGAAAAAAGTCGGGGGTTTTTAAAATTTTTAATTTTTGTTATATATTTCAATTTACTATTAATTTAATAATAAGAACTAAAATTTCACTTTCAAGAGCTGTGCTTGAGTACTCGTTAATTGTGACAATTTGTGCACTTGTTATATTTTAATTTAATATTTTTCTATTAAGAAAAAAATTTAATATTAAAAAAATTTTTTTAATGTATCAATAAAAAACATATCCAAAACAAAGTAAATGTTTAAAATGCTTACTAATTTCATTAAAAATACGTGTTTTTTAAGCATTTTCAAATCGTGTTTTTTAAGCATTTAGAAAACGTGTAATTACGTTACTTAAAAAACATGTTTTGCAATTGTCTTTTTAACGCTTATAAAGTTGGGTGCTTTTCGATTATAAACCCCTTGCTTTGATGTCTTTTGTAAAGGTCACAGCAGCGTTTTATCAGTGTTTTGCTTACATTTAAACGCTTACAAGACACTTATTTTTATATGTAAATGCTGGCTGGGTTAATATGAAGTGTATGAGTATTCGTGTGTGAGAGAGTATGTGCTTGTACACCACCATTTGTGTGAGTAAATATTTATGTCTGTTGTGGTTTTAGTTTTAAAATCTAATAAAAACTTAAATAGTTTTAAGCTGTACATTTGTTTGTTTCACACGTATTACACTTCCTTCACCAAAAATTTTATCATTCGTTTTGTAATTTGCAAAATGTTCGTTTATGATTTCAGCATGCGTTTAAATTAATAGAATGGACTTTTATGGTTTTCATGTCCAAGTGACAGCCGTTTCTTTTCCTAAGCATATAACATAGAATGTACTTTTAGATATCGTCAGCAGGTTTCTGCTGGGTCAATAAATTTTATTTTTTCTTATGTCTTTTTTTTTCAATACGACCACAGACGTCATAATGACTTACTATATGAAAACCGTGAAAGATCAGGTTTCAAATTACGACATTCGAGATCGAACTATTTATTTAAATGCCAAAATTAACACTTAATTCATATATCAAGCCATAACTGCCAAAAAGCAAACTTAGCCGACACTTTTTTGAACCTTGTTTTTTTTTTTTGGCAAAAATCGATTATGTACGATCGCAAATGATAAATTTTGATCAAAAACTTAAATTTGAAAATTATGTCACTCAAGCTTTTTTGTGGTTATAGCACGATATGAAATTATGTATTCGGCTAAATGATGGAAATCGTATGATTTTTTCAAGATCGCATTTAAGATTGTAATCTGGAATAAAATCTCATTTTAAGATCGAATTCAATATTTTGTCCTTAATAAAAATCTTAAATTAAGGACATATTCCTTAAAATTTAAGATTACGACCTTAAGGTTAAGATTACGTTCATGATTTTAAGGATACGTTATTATAGTTTAAGACCACGTCCTTAAATTGAAAATTACGATCTTAAAATTAAGATTACGATCTTAAAATTAGATAACGTTCTTGATTTTTAGAATTCATTCTAAAAATTAAGAATTTATGCTTAAATTTGTGAACGTCAATCTTATTGAACAAATTTCATTACTAAAATCTGAAGATTTCTGCAATCTGAATTTAATAATTTTGTTCTTAAATTTAGATTGTCAATTTTCTCTTAGTGTATGGCTGTTATACTACAAACTTGTATATTTAAAAATTTTGAACTTATTCAGGAAATAGTTTACCAAATACTAAGCAAAAAGAGAAAGCTAAGTTTTGCTGCTAGAAATTCAATAATTCGTAAAAAAAATACGAAAATCCCCAAATTAAATTTTTTACTTTTTTTCTGAATTTTTATAATACGTAAGGTTCTAAGCATATTTTTATTTATTTACATACGAGAAATCAAAAAAAAAAATTAGTTTTGTTTGCCATAAAATTTCTTGATGCCTTAGTGAAGCGTGCAGTTTAATCGTTAAAGCCGATTGCCACGTTTACTGCATTTTTTTCTGCACATTTTATTGTCAATAGTTTTTATTAAAAAAAACTGCATATTTTTTTCTGTAAAAAAGAGTATGTAATGCATTTTAAAAAGATTTTTCCAAATGAAAACACCAATTGTTTGTCTATGCAGCGTATTAGCGTTATTCATGCATAAACATTTTAAAAAGCATTTATTTATTTTTTTTATCTGTTTCTAATCAAAGTTTGAAATAAAATTATATTAAATTAAATTAGAGAAGATTTTCGATGTAAGGATATGATATAATTTTGTCATCAACATGTAGAACATGTATGTGCGTACGTAATAATATATTAGGTATGTATGTGTTTATGTATATATTTTGTGATGCTTATAACGGCTATATATTTTGATATCTCACGTCATGGATGTTGCGTTTCAATTACCCCTACTACGATTGGCGCCGACGACTTAAGATGCATCAATGGCTCAATTTCCGCATTGTTGTAGTCATTATTTGCAGATATCGATTAAGTCACCATTTAATTCTTAATCATGTGGCATCTCGTTATACAAAATGTCAAAATCAACGAAAAGCATAAAGATGGGTTAAAGCAAAACTTAATTTATTTTAGCTTGTGTTTTTACTTTTTTTTACTTCAACCGACAGCGATTATCGTAAAAATATGTTACTGAATAGCAAAGTCGATATATATTATACTGATATGATTATCTTAATAAAAGTTACTGAATTCAGTTACAGAGCTGCTTTACGACTTAAAATTATTTTTA
The DNA here is from genome assembly GCA_949987645.1 of Tachina grossa. Taxonomy (NCBI): domain Eukaryota; kingdom Metazoa; phylum Arthropoda; class Insecta; order Diptera; family Tachinidae; genus Tachina; species Tachina grossa. The sequence continues at coordinate 38,976,847 of OX465275.1, forward strand.
GATAAAATAACATTAAAAATAAATTCAGTAAAGTGCGACTCTGACTCGCGCACGAAGGGTTCCGTACGAACACTAGATATGTAATTTAATACAAAGTTCAGCCTATATAATATATAGTTTTGGCATTTTTTTTTTTCGTTTTTGTGGTTTTTTCGGTTTGGCGATTTTTTTAAGTTTTTGCCCTTTTTTAGTATTGACACTTTATTTGATCGTTTTGGCGATTTTTTCGGTTTTTGGCGTTTTTTCATTTTTGCGATTTTTTTATATAAATTTTTTTTTCAGTTTTGGCGACATTTTCGCGTTTTGGCGATTTTTTTAGATTTTTGGGGTTTTTTTTCATTTTGGCGACTTTTTCGAATTTGGTGATTTATTTTAGTGTAAGAAATTTTTTTTAATTTTGGCGATTTTTTTTTAATTTTTGGCGATTTTTTTTTTTGGTTTGGCGATTTTATAATTTTCGGTTTTTTTAGTTTTACCGTTTTTGAAAATTTCAAGTGTTTGCCTTTTACGGTTTCCAACATATAGCAAATTGTCAAAATTACATAGTCAAAATTGCATTAACTGATGGACCACCCTTTAATTTAAATTATTTTAAATTTTAGTGTTAATTGTTGTAGTCTGTATAAAAATACACTAACTTTACAAATTTCAAGTTTCAATATACACATGTTCATACAATTGTATGTATATTACATGGGATTTTAACATTTGTCGTTGCTCGTTTTAGAACACCCTTTAATTTTTAACTCTCATGTATTTGTTGTTGTAGCGGCCAAGGTTTTACATACTCTGTCCAAATTTCCGTTCCGTAGCTCTTACGGTTCCTGAGAAAATACCGTGTGACGGACAGACGGACAGCGTAGCGAAAACAATAGGGTCCTTTTCACCTTTGGTGTACGGAACCCTAATAAGTTCTGCTGGAGTTATTTTATTTTTGAGCTTTTAACTGAAATTAAAACAGAATTCTAAAAAATACATTATTCTATAAATGAAAATTTAATAAATTATTTAATTATTTTGGGAGTTTTTTTCATACCAAGATTAAATCCGAGTGTGTATGAAATTTTTTTATAGTTATTTAATTTTTGTTATTTCTTTGGAGTTCATTTCATGGGGCGTATTTTTCTAATTTAACAGATTTCGAAAATTTAGAGAGATTTGTTCTTCATAATATTATTATAATAATCATATCTTATTTCACATTATTTTCTGCAGCCTAAAAATTATCTATTTACGGCCCATTTCACAATGTTATTCTTAACCAAAAATTAATTAATTCCAGGTTTGTTTAACAGAAACCATTTCACCAAGGGTTATTGATTTTCATTTCGCCATCCTGATGTTACTTAACAAAAACTTACGATAGAAAATATAGCAATGCGATTTCTACTTGCTATGAAAATTTTTAAAAATTTTTAGAAATATTTAAATCAACAACCAACGTATTTGATTGAAGACTTTGATATTCTGAAATCTTGTCTGAATTTCTCATTTGCCGGAGCGAATTTAATTTTTCTGCTCCTTTATTTTTTATATTCCAAAAAAATATATGTTGTCCTTCCATTTTCTATTATATACATTATTACAAACTCAATATTCCTTTAGATTTTTAAATACGTTTCTTACAATAAGTTTCTTAACCGACAAATTTGGTACCGTTAAATTTAACAGAAAATTTTAATTTTCTGTTAAATAGTTTCTGTTAAAAGTTAATCATACATTATAAAAGGCAGTGAAGTCTACCTTCTGGTTAAAATTCATGTTATTTTTTGTCAGACTTTGTGAAACGGGCCATTAATGTAAAAATTTTTATTAAAAAAATAAAATTGATATTTGTAAAATTTGTTCAATACGTTGTAGCTACAACAAACATCAAAATACACTAATAAATTTTGGAAGTCCATTTTTCCATTAAATGTGAAAGACAAAAAAAAACACCAAAAACAAAATCGCAACTGCATCAATGGCCAATAGTTAAGGGCTGAACAAATACACATTCGCACCAGTGAGTTAGTGAATATCCATCCAGTGCTGTTAATAACTCATGTATGTACATACTTTCCCGTATGCCAGCAGTATTTTAAAACTGAAGTGTTATTCAGTTGAGAGCATACAAACAAGCATTAAAAATTCTAACACTAAAATAGACAAAAACAAATGGTTGAATAGAACCACCAAAAAGTAAAATTTATCCTCACACAAAAATATATAAGTATGTGTGTAAGCGAACATAGAAAAAATATTCTAAGCAATGTACTGGAAACAGTGTTAAATAATGCAATGGTTTTACAGCCAAAAATTATTCAGTTTTTATTTGCCATAAAGTGAATAAAAACATTCTTTTAATAGCCTGCAATGGATTTTCTAAATATCCATATAAGTTATAGGACTTTTTGTTAAACCGATTTACAATAGCATGCACATACTCGTACATATATTTTAAACAATTTTACTGCAAGGGCTTGTGATTGCGTATGGGATTGAGCTTTCTTTGAATAATATCTTTGATTTTTATGAACCATATAGCATGTGCCTCAAAAGCACTTTAGGTACATAGAAAAAAAAACATGCGAAATTTGTTTTTTTTTTTTTTTTTGTTGAAAATGGAAAAAAACAATCAAAAAAACTTATTGCTTATCAAAATTGCAAGCAAGCGTTAAACTGCATATACTCGTACAAACAATAAGTTGTTGAAAAACGTGTCATTCATCTATACATACAATAATAATTATCACTGAAAATAAAATTTTACTCAAAATTTTTCTTTGATTTTAATATTTCTTAACACACTACTAATACCAAATTATTATTTTACTTATACAGGAAAATATTTTTTTTTATTAAAAATACATTCAGATTGATTATTGAAGGATCAGCTGGATTCTATGCGCATCTCACTGTTGCTAATGCAGATCAACAGTGAACCTCTACCCAAAAATTTCATAGAACAACTGGAGATACACGTATTATGTTAAACTTCTAACTTTTAGCAAGCTCGACTATAATAAAATCACTACACAGAGAAAACGGATTCGTTGTGACAACCGAATTTGTAGCCAATTGAATTTTGGCGGTTGCAGCAACTATCATAGAATTCTGCTATAGCGACTGAAATTTTCTTGTCGTACCACTATATTTTAATTATTTATAACCCTCAACCCAATAGTTGCAGCAACAGAAAAAATTGGTTGACAGTATGGAATTTGAAATAAATTTTATTCTTGCTACCGAAAATTTGGTTAATATAATGAAAACAATATCATAATTGGTACCTGTAAAAGAAAAATTGGCCTTCCTTGCTGAAATAAAAATAAATATTAAACGCAAATAAAAATACACAATTTAAGAAATTTATTATTTGACATATTGTCATAAGTTTATTTTAATTGAAATTTATTTCCTAATGGTGAAGCTTGTCTATATACATTTCTTCAACCACACATTTTGAAAAGCCACAAGCCTATTATCTTATGCACAGACTTTCAAAAACCATTTGAGAATTCACAAATCATAATATCTTTGAAAGTCACAAAAGTTAATTTTTTAATTTGCTGCTATAAACTATGATAGTAAACTCAACCTCTTGTTAGTTGCAGCAACTGATTGAAAGTTTTTATTATAATTTTAATATAGAACGACAATTTTTTAGTTGCTAATACCAAAAGTTGGTAGTAAAATTCAATTCGTCATATTTTATTCGGTTGGGTTAACCAATCAGTTAATTAGTCATGACAAAAGCATACGCTCGGTTGATGCAATCAATTTAAGTATTGTCACAATCATATCTTTGTTACAATTATGCCCTTATGGCAATGAACATGGATTGTTTTTTGGATTAACAGAAAATTGATTGCGTGAACTGAAATATAGTTAATGCAAATGATATTTTATTGGACTAACCGATTCCCAACCAATCTTTTTTCTGGGTGTAGCATTTTGTCTGGTACCTACAACCTCTATTTCCGACAACTGATCTATCAAAGTAGGAAAATCATTTATATGAGTACTCACATTACCACCTTTTCGCATCGTTAAATATAGCAGCTTTTTAAATAACATTATCTTCCTCGCAAGAAACTTTGGCTGATGGATTTCTATTAGCTTTCGCCATGCTTCCAATGGTGGCACACGGTTCTTAATACGGTTAACTTGGCTGGCCTTTACACACAATAAAATGGAACACAAGACTTGTTGCATACAATAAATTTGAAGGAGACCCAGCATCTTTTGGTTTTAACTCTCGTCCACTTACCTTATTCCATAGATCGAAATGAACTAACAAGCTCTTCATCTGAATGTTCCATATGGGTAATTGGATTCATCCAGTTTGTCAATTTGAAAAATGGACGACATGACAAAATTAAATTTCTATAAATACTTTAGTATTCAATATATGATACACTTTTATTAATTAACTAAATTTTTTTTATTAAATTAAGATAACTGGACTGCCTGGGCCCATAACCTATTGGAAATATACAATTTTTTGCTGATTTTATTTAATGAAAAATCAAACTTATTCATTGAAAGATTAAACAAGGAATGAATTTTCAAATGCATTAAAATATTTTATAAGTGTAAAGCAATGAAAACTCGATTTGAATAAAAATAACAAAAAGTGTATTTGAAAAATAGTGTTACTAGGCAGTTATATGTGACACGCAAAATAGCAAGGGTAAAAACCTCTTTTGTTCAGGAGAGCCATTTTAAAGATTTAAATACGTGTATCTTTGGTGTACTTCAATTTCACAAAACGCGCATATCTCTGGGAGGGAACACTTTTGGGGCATGGGATCGGTCTCATTCGATGCTCAGATGTTTGTTGTCCACATCAAAAAAAAAAAAAAAAAAAAAAAGAAGTGAAAATTGATTTGTTTACCCTTAGGTCCCTTTCTCTATGCGCTGTCACATATTATTATTATTTATGTCCTGCATTTTAACATATCGTCCATTTTTCATGCCAAAAATTTAATGGACTATACATGGTCTATTTTTCATCCAAAAAATCTTTTCATGCAAAATATAAATGTACTAACATCGTCTATTTTTCATCCCAAAATTGAACGGACTATACTTCGTCCATTTTTCATCCAAAAAATTTTTCATGAAAAAAATATAATGGACTATCGTATCTTAGGTTTTCCGCATTTTTCAATTTAACCTAAGCACTTATCTCGACTTACCATCAATAAAAATTATTTTGCCTTTCAATATAATAGCTTAAGTGCATTTTAATTTTTATTTTTCTAACAATGGATTTTTTCATAACATCTTAACAAAAAACAGCGAATATTAACTAATAGAACGTTTTCATTTTTTATAAAATTAAAAGTTTTGTTCTAAATAAATGTGCATCTTTTTCGGAGGTTAAAAATTTTCTATAGAAACCAAACACAATTAATTTTAGACAAAACCTTTAATATCTCAAAACATGAAATTTCGACTTAAGCCATTATTATTTATTGGCACAGATATTATACAAAAAATTAAATGGCCTTGACATCGTCCATTTTTCATGTCAAAAATTTAACGGAATATATATACATCGCCCATTTTTCATGCCAAAAATATAATGGACTATTATACATCGTCCAATTTTCATATCAAAAATTTAATGGACTATGTACAAAAAATTAAATGGAATATACATCGTCCATTTTTTAAAAATTAAATGAACTATAACTATATATATATATAACCTCGTCTATTTTTCGTGCAAAAAATAATCCATTTTTCATGCAAAAAAAATTTTTATGAAAAAAATTTAATGGACTATATATACATCGTCCATTTTTAAATTTTTTATGAACAAATTTAATGGACTATAAAGCGTCCATTTCGTATGCAAGAAACTAAAAAGACCATACATCGTCTATTTTTATGCAAAAACATAAATGAAATATATATATAAAATTTAATGGGCTATACATCGTTCATTTTTTAATTTTTTTATGAAAAAATTTAATGGAATATAAGGCGTCCATTTCATATGCAAGAAATCAAAAAGACTATACATCGCATATTTTTCATGCAACAAATTAAATGGACTATACATACAAAATTTAATGGGCTATACATTGTCCATTTTTTTTATGAATAAATTTAATGAACCATAAATTGCCTATTTCGTACGCAAAAAATTAAATGGACTATATACGTCGTGTGTGTTTAGTGCGAAAAATTTAACGGACTTATACGTCATCAATTTTGCACACAAAAAAAAATTTTTATGAAAAAAATTTAATGGACTATATATACATTGTCCATTTTTAAATTTTTTATGAAATAATTAATGGACTAGAAATCATCCATTTTTAATGCAAAAAAATTTTTATGAAAAAATTTAATGGGCTATATATACATTGTCCATTTTAAATTTTTTATGAAAAAATCAATAGACTAAATTTTTTTTCCAATACATGTATTTATTTATTGTATCTTCATATGTGAACTAACAATAAGTATTCAAATCTTAAATCTATAAAAAAAAAAATTATTAGGCCCGACCAGAGTCGGACATAAACTTAGTGATAGTTATAAATACATAAGTAGTAATAATCAAAAAGGAAAAATAAATATATTTTCAAGCAGTCCCATGTGGAGTGTTAAGTATAAGAGCCCTTGTGTCCCTCTTTTTAATGCGGATGTGTCCAGTAAAGTTCAAAATACTACGAGCCAGCAGATTAGGATGTGACTCGAGTTTTGTTAAATATTTGCCTGCGTATTTTGCAATTTCTTCAGTCACTAGTGGCATATTTAAATCACGATGTATATTTGAATTTTTTATGTACCATGGAGCCGATGTTATTAACCGTAAAATTTTGTTTTGCTTTCGTTGGATTTTCTCGATATTGGAAGCTGAAGCAGTGCCCCATAGTTGAATTCCGTAACACCATATTGGTTTCAAAATCGACTTGTATATTAAAAGTTTACAATCTAGACTGAGTGTTGAATTTCTACCAATCAGCCAATGTATCTGAGTTATTTTAAGTTTCATTTGTGTTAGCTTTGAGTCAATATGGTGTTTCCATGTAAGCCGACGATCAAGGTGTATACCAAGGTATTTCACATGTGAATGTTGATGAACAACTTGACTGTTGATTCTAATAGGGCGATAAGTATCTTTTCGTAGGGTAAAGGTTATATGTACGCACTTCTGTTCGTTTACTTTTATTCTCCATAAGTTTAACCATAGATCAAGCTGTGTTATATGTTCCTGAAGATATTGGGATGCCTCGTGAGGGTTTTCGTGCATACTAAGGCAGGCTGTATCATCGGCAAATGTAGAAGTATGGATAGTACTGTTCACAGGCATATCACAAGTATAAATCAAATACAAAACTGGCCCCAATATACTCCCTTGAGGTACACCGGATGAGATAGTTTCGGGCGCACTCATAAATTCTCCTTCCATAACAGAGAACTTCCGGCCTAAAATATAACTTTCCAAAAGTTTTAGAATGTTATTTGGTAGATATGTCTTCAATTTTAAAATTAGGCCATCATGCCAAACTTTATCAAATGCCTGAGAAACATCAATAAACAGGGCAGAACAATACTTCTTTTCTTCGAATGTTTTCCTTATAAATTGAACCAATCTATGGGTTTGTTCAATGGTGCTATGCTGACTTCTAAAACCAAATTGATGGTCCGGTATGCACATATTATCTGTTAGACAAGGGGACAATTTTGTTTTGAGCAGGTTTTCGAAGAGTTTTGATATACATAGCAAACTTATTGGCCTATATGACTCTGCTTTGGTAAGATCTTTGCCCGGCCTTGGAATCATTTTGACCTTGGCATGCTTCCAGTGTTGTGGAAAATACTCCAGTCGTAATATGGCATTAAAAATAAACAGCAGGATTCTTATTGCAATATGCGGCAAGTTCATCAGCATCTTGTTACTAATTCTATCAATACCTGGAGCTTTCTTTGGTTTGAGTTCAGCAATTACTTTTTGTACATCACGCATCTTAAACTTTAAGGGTCCAGGGGGTAGAGCAACTACACTCGGCAAATCAGAAGCACCAGTACATGTGTTTGGCGTAAATACGGATTTCAAGTGCTCAGCAAATATTTTACATTTTTCCGTATCGCTTCTTGCCCAATTTCCGGTAGATGTGCGCAGAGGTGGCTTAAACTCAACGGGTGTTTTAAGCTTTCTAGCAGCTTGTGTGACATCAAGACCTTCCAGATAATTTTTAAGAGATGCAGTTTTTTCAGATGCAAGCAACTCTTGGAGTCGTTTAGTACACTCTTTAAATCTGATTTTATTTTGGGGTGATCTGTGCTGTTGCCATTCCCTTCTAGCTCTTCTTTTTTCATACACGAGACGTTCAATATCCCTAGAATAAATTTTATTAAACCCAGTTTGCGGATGGGAGGTAGTGGCATCCTCAGTAGCCTGTTTAATATTTTCATTAATAAAGGCAATGCTAGATTCAATATCATTGGGTGTTCTTAGCGTAATATTTTCCGTGCAATGACTACTAAGATATTTTTTGAATACCAGCCAATTAACATGATTGATCATCTTCATATATGGTTGAGGTAAGTCATTTCTTAGTGGGTTACAGATTGAAACGATAGTCGGAGAGTGATCGGAGGAGAAATCTAGAGAAGCTTCAACATGAATTAAATCCCTAGAAAGGTTTTTCATGACGCCAAAATCTATAACATCCGGAATTTTTCGTACGTCAGTAGGCCAGTAAGTGGGCTCCCCACTCGAAATAACATCCAATCCCATTTTTGAAATTGTATTAAACAAAGCTCGACCTCTAGGTGTTACAAGGCGCGAACCCCAGTACGTATGTTTAGCATTGTAGTCTCCAGCTGCCACGAAACAAGATCCAAGCGATTTGTAGAACTTTTCATACTGATCTTCGGTAACTGAAAATCTGGGAGGTGAATAAATTGATGATATCACGAAATTCGAACAAAAATTTTCTACAAAAATATTCGTAGCTTGCATATATTCTTCACTAACTTTGTCAAGGACATAATGCTTGAGTCTTGACTTAATTAGAATTGCAGATCCACCGCATGCTCTCCCTCTAGGGTCCTTTGTGTCATATATAGTGTAGCCATTAATTTTGAAAAAGCTTCTCGAAGTCAAATGAGTCTCAGAGACCAACATTATTTCAATATTTTTTTTCCATAACGAAATGCTCAAGTTCATTTTTATGTTGCCGTTTGCGTTCCAGAAACATATTGCTAACGTGTTCATGCCTTATTAATTAAAGCTTGAAGCAGAGTATTCTGCATTCGCAGCATTTCTTGCATCATGCTAGTCATATTTGTTGTAAAATTGGCGATTAAAATTAAAGTTTGAGTTTGTATTTGTTGAATTATTTTGCGGTGAAACATTTTGTGTCGGAATAGAACTAGCCTTAGCAGCATCGGCATACGATACACGTGAAGTAACTGGTTGGCTCATTTGAACAAAATTGGCGGAGTAAGCGTTTACTGATTGGACTGGAGCTAATTTTGGTTTTTGTCCCATAGTTTGTTTAACGAAAGAATATACAGGACATCCTCTGTAGTTAGCGGTGTGATTACCTCCACAGTTACTACATTTTTTATCACTTTGATTTTTTGGCTTATTGCAACTAGCAGTGCTGTGTAATTTGCCGCACACAACACAAACAGTATGTTTGTTTTTGTGTGGCCATATTCTTGGCAATTATGGCACTGTACAGGGCCTGAACGCTTATGTGGCTCTTCAACTGTGATTTTTCGGTACAAGAGGTATTTTAAATTATAAATTGGATGCGTATCATTTTTTTTTCAATTTTATATCATTAGGCTCAAATTCAACATGAAATAGGGGTTGGGGAATCTTCTCTCTATTTATTATATTGGACACATTTTTTACCTTAAACCCCTGGAGGACGAGTGCATCTTTTATTTCTTCGGGAACAACATAAGAATCTATGCCCTTCAATACGATCTGCATGCCTTTAGCTGGTATGTGTAAAAGCTTGTTTTATTTTTTTCAAATTCAGCAACCATTTTGCGGAAATCTTTTTCGTCATAAATTTGGATTTTAGTTTTATCCATGTTGCCATGTTGGAGCAGATGAAATTTTTAAAGAATTCGGGCTTCGCCCACGCTTTACCACGGTTATATATATGTCCATTCCGACTTGTACCTTGAGTTTCGAGCCACTGTTATCTGTAGTGATAACTTTATTAAGTGATGAACACGAGCCTGAAGGGGATGATATTACTGGCTTATATGAAGAAGTACTAGGCAACTGTAATGTTAATGAATCACTACTATTTGACATTGGACAGAGTGAAATTGATCGCTGACGAAAAATTGGCTGTGCCGTTAAAAAAAGACTTTCATCACGTTTATTATTTATATTTTTTCATTAAGAGTTTCAGAACTCACAGTAAAATAAGCATTTCTGCCGTTTGAACTCACTTCAAATTTTTTTGTATTTGAGGCACTCATACAAAGAATTCCTCAAGCGTTATTCGTTTGTGTTTTTTTTTGTTTGCGGTCTTTTTTTGTTTTTGTTATTTATGATAGTTTGTTTGTTTTGAGGTACTCATACGAGTATTCCTCACTTTGAAACTTTGCTTATGTTTTTTTTTGTTTGCGTTTTTTTTTTGGTTTCTGTTATTTCTACTATGAAAAAAATATTAGCAAAGCATAAAGCTTATTTATTAAAGACAGTATGTACCTATTACGAATAATATGTACTACGAATATATTTTTTTGTATAATTTTTTGGTTTGTTTTTTAAGTATGGAAGCTAAATTCCGCTAATCGACTGTTCGCTATGAGGGTACCACGAGAACTGATAGTCTAGAAATCATCCATTTTTCATGCAAAAAAAAAAATTTATGTAAAAAATTTATACATTGTCCATTTTTAAATTTTTTATGAAAAAATTAATGGACTAGAAATTGTCCACTTCGTGTGCAAGAAATTAAAAAGACTATAATCCTATATTTTTCATGGAAAAAATTTAATGGACTATACAAAATTTAATGGGCTATACATCGTTCATTTTTTTAATTTTTTTATGAAAAAATTTAATGGATCATAAATTGTCTATGTCGTACGCAAAAAATTAAATGGACTATATACATATGTCGTCTGTTTCTTGTGCGAAACATTTAATGGACTTTTTCATGAAAAAAATTTTTATGAAAAAAATTTAATGGGCTATTATATATCGTCCATTTTTCAATTTTTTATGAACAAATTTAATGGACTTGAAATCGTCCATTTCGTATGCAATAAATTTAAAAGACTATACAACGTGTATTTTGCATGCAATATATTAAATGGACTATACATACAAAATTTAATGGGCTATACATCGTCAAACCGGGCAAACGTTGTTTTGCCTTCAAAAAATAGTGATATTTATTTACTTTATTTTTTAATTTATTTTTTTCATGAAAAGATGTTAGGTTTGAGTCGGTATTGGGCTAATTAACGCCACTACACGCTGATTAAGGACCCAACGCCTTTAGCGAAACGCAGCATAGGCTTATCACGCTAATCTCTATCGGACAAACCACGAAAAAACTAAATATTGCGCCATCTGTCAGACGAAATTCAAACTACACAGAAACACTCCTCACGCCCCATAGAGCATGTATATAAAGATTGGTCAAAATCGGTCCAGTAGTTTGTGAGTTTAGCGACCACGAACATAAACGTAATTTTTATATATGTGGAGATTTAATGGACTAGAAATCGTCCATTTCGTGTGCAAGAAATTAAGAAGACTATACACCGTATATTTTTCATTCTAGAAATATAATGGACTATACATACAAAATTTAATGCGCTATACATCGTCCATTTTGAAATTTTTTATGAAAAAATTTAAAGGACTAGAAATCGTCCATTTAGTATGCAAGAAATTAAAGAGACTATACATCGTATATTTTTCATGCATAAAATTAAATGGACTATACATAGGAAATTTAATGGGCTATACATCGTCCATTTTATAATTTTTTTATGAAAAATTTAATGGACCACAAATTGTATATTTCGTCCGCAAAAACTAAATGGACTATATACGTCGTCTGTTTATCGTGCGAAAAATTTAATGGACTATACATCATCTATTGTTCATGCAATTAAATTTTTTATGAAAAAAATTTAATGGCTAAGAAATCGTCCACTTCGTATGCAAGAAATTAAAGAGACTATACATCGTATATTTTTCATGGAAAAAATTAAATGGACTATACACTGAAAATTTAAAGGGCTATACATCGTCCATTTTTTAATTTTATTATGAAAAAATTTAATGAACCATAAATTGTCTATTTCGTACGGAAAATATGAAATGGACTATATACGTCGTCTGTTTTTCGTGCGAAAAATTTAATAGACTATACATAATCCACTGTTTATGCAAAAAAATTTTTATGAAAAAAATTTAATGGGCTATACATCGTCCATTTTTCAATTTTCTATGAAAAAATTTAATGGACTAGAAATCGCCCATTTCGTCTGCAAGAAATTAAAGAGACTATACATCGTATATTTTTCATGCAAAAAATTAAATGGACTATACATAGAAAATTTAATGGGCTATACATCGTCCATTTTTAATTTTTTAATATTAAATGGACTATATACCTCGTCTGTTTTTCGTGCGAAAAATTTAATGGACTATACATCGTCCATTGTTCATGAAAAAAAATTTTTTATGAAGAAAATTTAATGGGCTTTACATCGTCCATTTTTCAATTTTTAATGAAAAAATTTAATGGACTAGAAATCGTCAATTTCGTATTCAAGAAATTAAAGAGACTGTATTTTTCATGCAAAAAATTAAATGGACTATACATTGAAACTTTAATGGGCTATACATCGTCCATTTTTTAATTTTTTTATGAAAAAGTTTAATGGACCATAAATTGTCTATTTCGTACTATACATCATCCATTGTTTATGCAAAAAAATATTTTTATGAAAAAAATTTAATGGGCTTATACATCGTCCATTTTTCAAGTTTCTATGAAAAAATTCAATGGACTAGAAATCGTCCATTTCGTATGCAAGAAATTAAAGAGACTATACATCGTATATTTCTCATGCAAAAAATTAAATGGACTATACATAGAAAATTTAATGGGCTATACATCGTCCATTTTTCAATTTTTTTATGAAAAAATTTAATGGGTCATAAATTGTCTATTTCGTACGCAAAATATTAAATGAACTATATACGTCGTCTGTTTTCTTGCAAAAAATTTAATGGACTATACATCATGCAAAAAAATTTTTATGAAAAAATTTAATAAGCTATACATCGTCTATTTTTCAATTTTCTATGAAAAAATTTAATGGATTAGATATCGTCCATTTCGTATGCAAGAAATTAAAGAGACTATACATCGTATATTTTCGTATGCAAGAAATTAAAGAGACTATAATTCTCATGCAAAAAATTAAATGGACATAGAAAATTTAATGGGCTATATATACATCGTCCATTTTTAATTTTTTTATGAAAAAATTTAATGGATCATAAATTGTCTATTTCGTACGTAAAATATTAAATGGAATATATACGTCGTCTCTTTTCTTGCAAAAAATTTAATGGACTATACATCATGCAAAAAAAATTTTTATGAAAAAAAATTTAATAATAAATTTAAAAATGGACGATGTATAATCGTCCATTTTTAAATTTTTTATGAAAAAATTTAATGGACTAGAAATCGTCCATTTCTTATGCAAGAAATTAAAGAGACTATACATCGTATATTTTTCATGCAAAAAATTAATGGGCTATACATCGTCCATTTTTAAATTTTTGTATGAAAAGATTTAATGGACCATAAATTGTCTATTTCGTACGCAAAACATTAAATGGACTATATACGTCGTCTGATTTTCGTGCGAAAAAATTTAATAGACTATATATACATCATCCATTGTTCATGCTGAAAAATTTTTTCTGAAAAAATTTTAATGGGCTATACATCGTCCATTTCTTATGCAAGAAATTAAAGAGACTATACATCGTATATTTTTAATGCAAAAAATTAAATGGACTATACATAGAAAATTTAATGGGCTATACATCGTCCATTTTTAACTTTTTTATGAAAAGATTTAATGGACCATAAGTTGTCTATTTCGTACGCAAAATATTAAATGGACTATATATGTCGTCTATTTTTCGTGCATTGTTCATGCAGAAAAACGTTTTATGAAAAATATTTAATGGGCTTATACATCGTAAATTTTTAAATCTTTTATGAAAAAATTTAATGGACTAGAAATCGTCCATTTCGTATGCAAGAAATTATAGAGACTATATTTTTCATGCAAAAAATTAAATGGACTATATGTACATAGAATATTTAATGGGCTATACATGGTCCATTTTTTATTTTTTTTACGAAAAAATTTAATGGACCATAACTTGTCTATTTCGTACGCAAAATATTAAATGGACTATATATGTCGTCTGTTTTTCTTGCGAAAAATTTAATGGACTATACATCATCCATCGTTCATGCAAAAAATTTTTTATGAAAAAAATTTAATGGGCTATACATCATTCATTTTTAATTTTTTTATGAAAAAATTTAATGAACTAGAAATCGTCTATTTCGTATGCAAAAAATTAAATTGACTATATATGTCGTCTGTTTTTCTTGCGAAAAATCTAATGGACTATACATCATCCATTGTTTATGCAAAAAAAATTTTTATGAAAAAAATTTAATGGGCTATATATACATCGTCCATTTTTCAATTTTTTATGAAAAAATTTAATGGACTAGAAATCGTCCATTTCGTATGCAAGAAATTAAAGAGACTATACATCGTATATGTTTCATGCAAAAACTTAAATGGACTTTACATAGAAAATTTAATGGGCTATACATAGTCCATTTTTTAATTTTTTTATGAAAAAATTTAATGGACCATAAATTGTCTATTTCGTACGCAAAATATTAAATGTACTATATTCATCGTCTCTTTTTCGTGCAAAAAATTAAATGGATTATACATCATCCATTGCTCATGCAGAAAAATTTTTTGTGAAAAATATTTAATATATACATCGCCCATTTTTAAATTTTTTTATGAAAAAATTTAATGGACTAGAAATCGTCCATTTCGTATGCAAAAAATTAAAGAGACAATACATCGTATATTTTTCATGCAAAAAAGTAAATGCACTATACATCGTCCATTTTTGAATTTTTTATGAAAAAATTTAATGGACTAGAAATCGTCCATTTCTTATGCAAGAAATTAAAGAGATTATACATCGTATATTTTTCATGCCAAAAATTAAATGGACTATACATAGAAAATTTTTTTTTTTTTTTTTTTTTAATGCATGTATTAATTTATTGTATCTTCATATATGAACTAACAATAAGTATTCAAATCTTAAATCTATAATAAAAATTATTAGGCCCGACCAGTGTCGGACATAAACTTAGTGATAGTTATAAATAATACATTAGTAGTGATAATCAAAAAAAAAAAAGGGGGGAAAGTATTTTCAAGTAGTCCCATCTGGAGTGTTAGGTATAAGAGCCCGTGTGTCCCTCTTTTTTAAGCGGACGTGTCCAGTAAAGTTCAAAATATTACGAGCAAGCGGATTAGGATGTGATTCGAGTTTTGTTAAATATTTGCCTGCGTAGTTTTCAATTTCTTCAGTCACTAGTGGCATATTTAAATCTCGATGTATAATAGAATTTTGGATGTACCATGGAGCCGATGTTATTAACCGTAAAATTTTGTTTTGTCTTCGTTGGATTCTCTCGACATTGGAAGCTGAAGCAGTGCCCCATAACTGAATTCCGTAGCGCCATATTGGCTTCAAAAGCGACTTGTATAATAAAAGTTTGCAGTCTAGGCTGAGTGTTGAGTTTCTGCCAATCAACCAATATATTTGAGTTAACTTAAGTTTCATCTGAGTTAACTTAGAGTCAATATGATGTTTCCATGTAAGTCTTCGATCGAGGTGTATACCAAGGTATTTCACTTGGGAATGTTGAGGAATATTTTGATTGTTGATTCGAATGGGGGAGCAAGTATCTCTTCTTAGGGTGAACGTTATATGGACACACTTTTGTTCATTGACTTTAATTCTCCATAAGTTCAGCCATATTTCCAGCTGGGTGATATGTTCCTGGAGATTGCGGGATGCCTCATAAGGGTTTTCGTGCACACTCATACAGGCTGTATCATCGGCAAAAGTAGAAATATGGATATTATTGCTCACAGGCATATCACAAGTATATATTAAATACAAGACAGGACCCAGAATACTACCTTGGGGCACACCAGAAGATATAGTTTCGGGCACACTCGTGAACTCTCCTTCCACAACAGTGAACTTCCTATCAATAATATAACTTTCCAAAAGCTTTTGAATGTTTATTGGCAGATATGTCTTCAATTTTAAAACTAGGCCTTCGTGCCATACTTTTTCAAACGCCTGAGAAACATCAATAAAGAGAGCAGAACAATACTTCTTTTCTTCAAATGTTCTTCTTACAACTTGGACCAATCTATGCGTTTGTTCAATCGTGCTGTGCTGACTTCTAAAGCCAAATTGATGGTCTGGAATGCACCCATTATCAGTTAAAATTTTGGACAATTTAGTCATGAGCAGCTTTTCGAAAAGCTTTGAGATTGTAGATAGTAAGCTTATAGGCCTATATGACTCAGTCTTGGTAAGATCTTTGCCCGCCTTTGGAATCATTTTGATCTTGGCCAGTTTCCAGTTATGTGGAAAATACTGCATTCTTAAAATAGCATTAAAAGTAAATAGCAGGATTCTTATTGCAATATGAGGCAAGTTCATGAGCATTTTGTTACTAATTCCATCAATACCTGGAGCTTTCTTCGGGTTGAGTTCAGCAATTACTTTTTGTACTTCACGCATCTTAAACCTTAAGGGACGAGGGGGTAGAGAAACTACACACGGTAAATCAGCAGCACCCGTACATGAATTGGGAGTGAATACAGATTTTAAATGCTCAGAAAATAAGTTACCTTTCTCACTATCACTTCTTGCCCAGCCTCCGGTCGCAGTACGCAATGGTGATTTAATATCAACGGGTCGTTTAAGATTTCTAGTAGCGCGCCATAAAGAGTAATTAGATGCGGACGTTACATCAAGACCTTCTAAATACTTTTCCAGTAGTGCAGTTTTTTCCGACGATAGCAGCTCTTTGAGTCGTTTAGTACATTCTTTAAGTCTGATTTTATTTAGGGGTGATCTGTGTTGTTGCCATTCTCTTCTAGCTCTCCTTTTTTCACATACAAGACGTTCAATTTCCGTAGAATAAATTCTGTTAAAGCCGGTCTGCGGATAGGAGGTAGTGGCGTGTTCAGCAGCCTGTTTAATATTTTCGTTAAGATTGGCAATGTTAAATTCAATATCATCGCATGATCTAAGCTGAATGTTTTCTACGCAGTGACTACTAAGATATTTTTTGAATGCCAGCCAGTTGATTCCATTAATCATCTTCACATATGAGTTAGTTAAATCACTCCTTAGTGGGTTGAAAATTGTAACTATTGTTGGAGAGTGATCGGAGGACAGATCTAGAGAGGCCTCTACATGAATTAAGTCCCTATGAATATTTTTAGTGACGGCAAAATCTATAACATCTGGAATTTTTCTTACGTCAGTAGGCCAGTAAGTAGGCTCCCCACTCGAAATGACATCTAAGCCCATTTTTGAAATTGTATTGAACAAGGCTCGACCTCTAGGTGTAACAAGACGCGATCCCCAGTACGTATGTTTTGCATTGTAGTCACCAGCTTTTATTTATTTATTTTATTATTTATTTTTTTATGAAAAAATTTAATGGGCCATAAATTGTCTATTTCGTACGCAAAACATTAAATGGACTATATACGTCGTCTGTTTTTCGTGCGAAAAAATTTAATGGACTATATATACATCATCCATTGTTCATGCTGAAAAATTTTTTCTGAAAAATATTTAATGGGCTATACATCGTCCATTTTTCAATTTTTTATGAAAAAATTTAATGGACTAGAAATCGTTCATTTCGTATGCAAGAAATTAAAGAGACTATACATCGTATATTTTTTCAATTCTAAAAATATAATAGACTATACATACAAAATTTAAAGGGCTATAGATCATCCATTTTTAATTTTTTTATGAAAAAATTTAATGGACCATAAATTGTCTATTTCGTATGCAAAAAAATTTTTATGCAAAAAAGTTTTTATAAAAAAAATTAAATGGACTTTACTTCGTAATTTTTTTTAATGAACTATCATGGTCCATTTTTTATGCAAAAATTTAATGGACTATGATTCTTCCGCTTTTCATGCCAAAAATTTTTTCATGCAAAAAAAATAATGGACTATTTATACATCGTCATTTTTTATGCCAAAAATTTTGTGGACTATACATCGCCATTTTTTATGTAAAAATTTAATGCACTATACGTCGTCCAATTTTCGTGCCAAAAATTTAATGCTCTCTACATCGTCTAATTTTTTTTGCCAAAAATTTAGTGGACTATACATTATACATTTTTCAGTCAAAAAATTTTTTCATGCAAAAAATATGATGGAAATCGTTTTTTCTATGCAAAAAATTAAATGGACTGTACATCGTCCAATTTTCATGCTAAAAATTTTTTCATGCAAAAAATATAATGGATTATTTATGCATGGCTCATTTTTCACGAAAAAAAAAATTATTTCATGCTAAAAACATAATGGACTATATATAAATCGTCCATTTTTCAGTTTTTTATGAAAAAATTTAATGTACTATAAAGCATCCATTTCGAGAAAATCCGACGGTAACAGCATTATGGTAGCAGCCACCTATTTCCTCAATTTCCGTAACCGATTGCTGTCTCCAAACCGACGATGGTAACTTTAACGACAGGCTAGGATTAATCACAAATGCCACCGACCGATTCCCAACATCATCGAAGCTGCCCAAAATACCGTAACCGTAATCATAAATGATTGCTGTCACTATTCTGACGAAGATAACAATAACGACAGGCTAAGAGTAATCACGAATGCAACAGATTTAATCTCATCTCCATTGTAACTATTGTTCGAAAAAGCTTATTATGTCCTAGTTTATTCAAATTGTAAATAGAAATAAAAGTATATTTTAACTCCTAGAAAGAGTAAATAAATAGAGTTATTACTTAAGGTTTGTGTTTCCGTAAGTATATCCCGGATACGGCTAAGCTATCCAAGTCAATATTAAAACCAGGCTATAAAAGACTGTATAACAGTCGTCCACTTTTATAGCTATGCTATTTATGGCGTAATACGGAGTTATCACATGATTTTCGTTACAAAAATAATCGATACTATTACAGTTATAAATTTATTTTTGTTTTGATTTCTTTGTACTTTAAAGCAGAGTACGAAAATAAACGAAACAAATTGTTTGATTTTGTTTTGTTTCGTTATTTGAAGTGAATGCAACAAACACAATGAGAACGATTACTTAATTTGTTTTTGAATTGCTTTTGTACATGAGCACAACCCAGAGAACACAACCAATTGGCTGTAAGCTGCCTAACAACCGTTACCGGCCACAAACAATCATTAATCGTACGCAGTTACAAAAGAAAATAATGGAAAATAAATGGAAAGGTGTTGAAATATTTGCGGGGATTTTGGCACCACCATACCATATAATTTTATTGCATTGTTATTTAACACATTAAGTTTGTTTTATATAGCTAAGCAGTATAGCTATAGCCGGGTATCCTAAGACACCTCTCTTCTTTTTGTTTTCATATACAAAAAATTAAATGGACTATACATCGTCCACTTTTCATGCAAAAAATTAAATGAACTATACATCGTTACTTTTTCATACAAAAATTATTTCATGCAATAAATATAATGGGTAATAACATCATTCATTTTTCATGCAAAAAAATTAAATGGACTTTACATTGTCCATTTTTCATTAAACAAAATATTTTATGCAAGAAATATAATGGACCATACATCGTCCATTTCTCATGCAAAAAATTAATTGACTATGCATTGTCGATTTTTATGCAAAACATTAATAGACTATAAAAAAAATTAAATGGACTATACATCGTTAATTTTTAATTAAAAAAATAGTTCATGCAAAAAATTTACAACCTGACCCACCATGTCACCAGAAATCGTTCGATCGAATACTTGTATTGAAAACAACAACAAATTTTCTAATGCTATTGTTGTTTGCAATACAAGTTCTGGTGACATCGTGGGACAGGCCGTTAATGAACTATACATCGTTAATTTTTCGTGCAAAAAATTAAATGGACTATACATCGTCCATTTTTATGAAGAAAATTTAAATTATAATCGTCCATTTTTACTGCCAAAAATTAAATCCATAGTTAATTTTTTCATGCAAAAAATTAATGGACTATATACATGTCAATTTAATTTTCCATTTTTGCACGAAAAATGAACGAAGTATAGTCCATTTAATTTTTTGTATGCAAAATTAACTACATATGTGACGCGTAAAATAGAAAGGGTCCTAAGAGTAAAAACCGGTTTTGGTCAGGAGAGCCATTTTAAAGATTTAAATACGTGTATCTTTGGTGTACACACGCATGGTGTAAACGAGCATATCTCTGGGAGAGAACACTTTTGGGGCATGGGATCGGTCTCATTCGATGCTCAGATGTTGTCCACATCAAAAAAAAAAAGTGAAAATTGATTTTTTTTACCCTTAGGTCCCTTTCTCTATGCGCTGTCACATATGTAAATATATATGTAGTTCATTTCATTTTTTTATAGTCTATTAATTTTTTGCATGAAAAATGGACGAAATATAGTCCATATAGTTTTGCATGAAATATTTTTTTGTATGAAAAATTAATTATGCATAGTCCATTTAATTTATTGCATATTAAAAATGGAATTAAGATTTTGCTTGAAAAATGGAGGACAGAAGTAACATACTTAAATATAAGTTTTTGAGTGAAAAGCAGACGATGTATAAGTCCATTTAATTTTTTATATATGAAAAATGTACGATGTCTATTCCATTTAACTTTTTTATAAAAAATGGACGATGTTGAGTTCATTTAATTTTTTCGTATTAAAAAAAATTTCATTTTCGTTTAAACTCTGTGATACAATTGAATATTATTTGTCGCTTTTCTATATTGTCACTGTGCAAAAACACAAACCAAATATGTTAAAGTGTCAAAATATTTATTGTATTTTTTTTGCAAAAAAAAAAAAAAAAAACAATAATGTTTGTTTACAAACAGGTAAAGCACTTTTTAAATTTAAAACCTAAATTTCATAAGGTCACATACTAAATCCGTGGCGAACTGATGGCAGCCAAAACATTTTATTGCCCCTTTAAAAGTATTTAATGTTGTATAATAATAATAAAAAAAATAAAAGTCATAAATAAACTATAAAACCGATCACCATAAAATATGAATAAATGAATGAAAATATTTATACAAAATTGCATTTTATATCACTCCCTGCCAGAATCAGTCTCAGCTCACTGCAGCAAAATCCATTTAAGGCCATTTGAGAACTGGATATGAAAAATGTTTAAGAATTTCTCTTACTTTAGCAAAACTTATTTCTTGTATTTGTCGCTTTCCCTTCTCTAACTTCTTAACTGCAAGTGCACGATGCACCTTTATATAAATTTAGTTTAAAGTGCTAACACAGGCACTTGGCTGCTGTTGTGGAGTCTGGGAGTAGCTGCTGGTAACCAGCTTGACATTGTATTCTTGTTCATAACTCAAAGCTGTCAACGAAATTGCTGTGAAAGAGTAAAGGAACACGGCGGATAGGCGAGGGCTACTCTAGAAATTGTGTTTAACGCTAAAACGCAATAAAAGAACTTTTACTCGAAGTAAACTATACGACTGTCGTATAAGCAGCAACTTCAATCCTGCTACTCAGATTTCAGATTTCCGCTACACCTTTTCCCACACAACATAATGGAAAACCAAATAGAACCAAACGTTGAAAAAAAAAACTAATAGAAAGACAAGTTGCAATAAGCTGAAGAAAAAAAGGAAATACTTGCTTATACTTATAGTATATTGCAATAAATACGATTAACATCAATTTCCCTCAATTGCTTGTAAGTGGAGGACGTTTAAGCTGCTGCAGATGCTGTTATGTACTTAAACTCGTAGCTGCATGTTGCTTGTTGGTGTTGCTTGCTGGTGTTGCTCAAAAGACCTTCTTCACGTCAAGTAATTGAATGGCTGTCATATTAAAATACGATAACGTTCAGCAGAAAAATATAAAAAGCACAGAAACTCATTCGAAAAAAATTTCTCTAAGCATTTTAACTGCAAAAATAATAACAACAAATAAATTACCAACGGTGTTTAATAATAGAATAATAATAAAAAATATGTTAAGGACGAAATTTTTAAAATTGGCAAATGAGAGCAAAGAAAATGATTTAAAGCATAAAACAATTTGTGATTTATTAAAAAGCTATTTGCTGAACGTATATTTTATCTAAAATTAGATATCAATTCTAAGCTATGGGAGCTTTGTATTGTTTGTACCTGCACTGCACTGGTACCACAACTACTCGTACTAATAATAAATTATTATTTTAATCAGCAAATTGCTTGAATCAATCAAAAAAAATTATTACAAAAATTATGCTAACAATCAAAAATTAAAAAAAAATCTACAATTTTTATATTAAAGAATTTTTTATTTTTAATTAAAATATAATAATTAATAAAACAAGTAGTAATTAAAAAAAAAGCTTTCTTAAGAACAAGCTTTTAACTATTTAAATTTTTTTATGATATTAAAGTTATCCAAAAAAATTATCCGCCATCATCAGATCAGCCCCCTGTCATAGTGATATTGCATTGTCATCCGATTTATACATGCATGCAAAATTTCTGCTCAATCGGAAATCGGCAATTGGATCAAGTTTAATTTGCAAGATTTGATTACAGACATACAACGGGACAGGTGAAACTAAATAAAAGCTTGTAAAAATATTTTTTGATTCAATTA
This sequence comes from Tachina grossa, assembly GCA_949987645.1. Taxonomy (NCBI): domain Eukaryota; kingdom Metazoa; phylum Arthropoda; class Insecta; order Diptera; family Tachinidae; genus Tachina; species Tachina grossa. Next base: position 38,999,869 of record OX465275.1, read on the forward strand.
ATATAAATGAATTGAAAATAAATTTGTACTCAATTAATCTAATTGTTGAATCAAACAATTGGAATTTCAAACAGAATAAACTAAAAACATGTAATTTGGCTTCCTCAAATACGAACTTTATCCTAACTAAACCAAAATAAATTCAGTAAAGTGCGACTCTGACTCGTGCACAAAGGATTCCGTACGAACACTAGATATGTAATTTAATACAAACTTCATCCTATATTATATATAGTTTTGGCATTTTTTTCGTCTTTGGGGTCTTTTCGGTTTTTTTGTTTTGCCGTTTATTGCGTTTTTTTTTCGGTTTTGACGAGTTTTTTAAGTTTTGGCTATTTTTTTTAGTTTTGACACTTTATTTTCTCGTTTTGGCGATTTTTTTCGGTTTTTGGCGCTTTTTCATTTTGGCGATTTTTTTTATTTTTGGCGATTTTTTTCATTTTTGCGATTTTTTTATATAAAATTTTTTTAGTTTTGGCGACATTTTTGCGTTTTGGCGATTTTTTTCGATTTTTGGCGTTTTTTTTCATTTTGGCGATTTATTTTAGTGTTAGAATTTTTTTTAATTTTGGGGATTTTTTTCGTTTTGGCGATTTTTTTTATTTTTGGCGATTTTTTTCATTTTTGCGATTTTTTTATATAAAATTTTTTTAGTTTTGGCGACATTTTTGCGTTTTGGCGATTTTTTTCGATTTTTGGCGTTTTTTTTCATTTTGGCGATTTATTTTAGTGTTAGAATTTTTTTTAATTTTGGGGATTTTTTTCATTTTGGCGATTTTTTTTATTTTTGGCGATTTTTTTCATTTTTGCGATTTTTTTATATAAAATTTTTTTAGTTTTGGCGACATTTTTGCGTTTTGGCGATTTTTTTCGATTTTTGGCGTTTTTTTTCATTTTGGCGATTTATTTTAGTGTTAGAATTTTTTTTAATTTTGGGGATTTTTTTCGTTTTGGCGATTTTTTTTAATTTTTTGCGATTTTTTTTTGGTTTGGCGATTTTATAATTTTCGGGTTTTTAGTTTTACCGTTTTTGAAAATTTTAAATGTTTGCCTCTTACGGTTTCCAAGATATAGCAAATTGTCAAAATTACATAGTCAAAATTGCATTAACTGATGGACCACCCTTTAATTTAAATTTTTTTTTAAATTTTAGTGTTAATTGTTATAGTCTGTATAAAAATACACTAATTTTACAAATTTCAAGTTTCAATATACATATGTTCATACAATTGTATGTATATTACATGGGATTTTAAAATTTTTCGTTGCTCGTTTTGGAACACCCTTTAATTCTCATGTATTTGTTGTTGTATCGGCCAAGGTTCTACATAATCTGTCCAAATTTCAGGTCCGTAGCTCTTACGGTTCCTGAGAAAATACCGTGTGACCGACAGACGGAAAGCGTAGCGAAAACAATAGGATTCTTTTTAAAGTTGAGCGATATTTAGAAACCTGTTACTTTTTCACAGCGATTGAAAAATCACAAATCACAACTGTGACTGAATTTATCAAGTAACAGGTTTTGAAAATATAGTTCTTTCATACAAACTGTGATTGTTCTTGCATGCTTACTTTACAATAAATAAAGCTACCACATTAATTTTTTTTATACCTTCAGCTTTTGTCAAGAAAAAAAATCGTCAAATCGCGTCAAATCATCTTTTCTGGCAACTATGTACAACTCACATTTTTATATTTGCAATTTTATTGTCTCACTGCCACTTATATATATTTTTTTTTTTGTTCTCAATATTTAAACGGGGTTGATTGCTAATTGTTCTTGCTGCTCTTCTTATTAGTATTTATCAAAACACCAATACTAATAAATACTTTTAAAGCAGAAGAGCTGAAATATGTTAAACCGTGATCACAGACTGTTTAATTTCACTGCTGCTCTTCGTATTAGATTTTCTCAAAATAACAGAACTGCTACAAACAAAATACTGCTAAACTGTGATCAAAGTCACAGTTTAAAAGAACAGCAATTTCGAAATCACGTTCACAAGGAGCAGCATTATTAAAAAATCACGCTATCGCTCATCACTAGTTCCTTTTCACCTTTGGTGTACGGAACCCTAAAAAAAGAAATAAAAAACAAGTTCAAACAGAAATGAACTGAAATAAGAAGCTCTTGGCATTTAGCAAATCGCACAAAAGGGGGTATTTTTTAAGAATAATAGAACTTAAAATTAAAAAAAAAATAACACAAACTATTTTTTATACGAAATACCAATATATGGCACTAACATTTGAAATATTTACTAGTTCATTAATGAACTATTAATTCACCATATAGATGAGTACCATACATACGTATTAATTTGTTGAGAGGAGACAAGTATAGAACCAACAAACTTCTGACTGATAGAAAAGCACTCTAACCAATTGCCTAACAGGGCAGCCTGAATAAGCATAAAAAATATTGAGTTTTATATATTTATTTATTTATTTATTTATTTATTAATATTGATATTATAGATAAATACAATAACAATATAAGATATATATAAGCACTAGCTACTAAGGCCAACGGCTATATTGAATTTTAAAAGTTTTCATATTTTCTAGGAATATTTGAAATTGAAATTTATTTGTTTGTAAATAAAATACAAAAATATTAAACATTTACTTGGATTTTTCTAGATGCAAATAAATAATATATCGCGTAATTTAAAGAAAAAATACTTAAAACTGGTAAATATTTTACTAAAATTTTTAATAAATTTTTACATCTTTTAAGCAAGTCAAATGTTATGCACTTATCAGGAGTAGGGCATTTCCCTAAATTAATTTTTTTATTTAAAATGAAATTGACTAGTTTTAAGGATACAATTTCCCTACACTTACAAACTATTTTCCTATTTTTAGTATGTATATCCTTTAAGTCAGTAAACATTTCCTTAAATGTGAGAATTTTTTTATGTATTTTTATGAACTGCATATTTTTAAGGATATGAACTATTTATTTTTTTTTTGTTATATTAAGTAATTTTTACTAGATTTTTATAAAAATTTGCTTGAACCTATAAACAATTACTTGAACTTAGAAACTTTGTTTATTTAAATTTAGAAAATTCTTTTACTTAATAATAATATGCATATGTCTTTTTTTTCTTTTGAGTGTATATATTACGAGTATCGTTATGTTTTTACTTTAGGCGGTAGTGTGCGCCATATAAGTGTTTTACGTATGAGTAATATTTGATGTTTTACATACTCGTATTAATCATACGTATCCAGCACAGGTTACAAATACCCAGGCAGGAAATTAATGCGTGCTTATTTTAGACATATAAAACTTAAAGTTGGCAATGCTGCTGGATATGTGCTGCTTTTTCCCTTGTTACTTTTTAGGGTTCCGTACACCAAAATTGAAAAGGAACTCATCAGACTTCAAGCCAAAAAATTTTTGAATTTAGCAAACAAACTATATACTATATTTAGAATCAAAAATCTTTACAAAACAAGCATCTTTATTCGATTGTGCATCTTTTTTATTTTCCAAAATTTGCTTAACCATAAAAACAAGCAAAATTTTCAAATTAAATAAATAAAGACTTTATGTCAAATAAATATAAGTCGGTATTTCATGTTATATTTTTATTGCACTCGTAATTTATTTGCTGGTGTTAAAGCATCTCATAGTATTTCATTGGTGCTTTGCCAGATCATAAGCACACATTTTGAACAATCATAAACCTCTTATTTTATGCATAGACTTTCAAAAACCATTTGAGAATTTACAAATAATAATATTTTTGAAAACCACTAAAAACTGCAAATAATTTTTATTCGATATGCATGTACATATTTTATTTCTCTACACCTATATACAATAAAAAAATCCATTGGATTTCTATGTTTTTCACTTTTGCGGGTAGCTAAGCGCAATCTAAACGGTGCTAAGAATCATTCCTAGCAAGTTCATATATTCTAAAAAGTTCTTTATTGAAATCTTAATTACATTTTTGTGGTTGGTTGTTTCCTTGAATTTTGAACGGTTTGCCACCTGAACAGAGGAAAAACGGTAAGAAAAAAATCGAATTTTTTAAAAATTTTTGCGGTTTTGATCTTAAAGATGAAGTTTTTTTTTGAGTTTATATGTTCACAACTTTTGTTTTTTTTTATAGCAAGAGCTAATTACAACTTTTTTTTTCAGAAAATAAATCAAAATTCCGAACGGGTTGCAAGATATGAGCCTGAGAAAATTCAAAATGACACCAAGGTCCCAAATTACATTCATTCTTTCAACAAATGAATTTGCTACTTTTGAAATTATTTTTCATTATAATCAATAAATTTTTCCTCAAGCACAAAAAAAACGCTGAATACATTTAAAATGCAGGAATGGAAGTCAATAGCGGAAGCCGAATTTTATTGGTTGAAATCGCAATAACAAACGACTTTAATATTTTTGAAATCAGTTTGCTCAAAAAACGTTTGAAGGAATTAATAATGATGGCAATATTTCACTATATATGAAATGAACGAATGACATAGTGCATTTACCAATGGAAAATCAATAGTGGAATGCATATATTTCATTTAAATTTCATGTTAATTGGCTATGTTACTCGTAAGAAACAATCTCTGCCGAAGCAGATAGAAATGGTTGCTGATGAAATGCATGGTGCAACAGAAAAATGCCGTTAATTTTACCAGCTAAAATCTAGCTTAATTTTGTTTGTCTTTTTTAGAAAATCATATTAATTAATAATAAAAAAAGTTGTATAGTTAATTTTATTATTAAGCTATGTATAGACGATTGTCAGATCTTACAATATTGTCAGATCTGGCAATGTGCTGACAACGTACTGGCAATCAAAAATTGCCGGCACAATATTCCTTGTCAGTTCACACGGTTGTCAGAAAATCTTACAATTTATTGTCAGACGGTTGTATGACAATAAATTCATCTGACAAAATCGTCAGTAGAAAAATTGTCCGTTCAGACGGTTGTCATATGCACAAATTGTTAGATCTATTGTTATGCGTTGCCAGACTTAAAGCATTTGTTAGAAATTGTTAAATATTTATCGTTTGTGTTCGTGTTAAATGTAAAAAGTGAAGGTATAAATTATTATGGACCATAAAGAAGCAATTGCAATGATTTTGTCTGCCTATATTGTATTATAAATTTTTTCTTTAAAATCAAGCGTGTGCAGTGTTGCCCATAGAAAAAATTCTCTTACAATGACGCTATTGTCAGATGCATAAACTTCGCATATCTGACAATATTAAAATGTCTGACAAATATCTGGCAATAATTTTATAATGTGTTCACACGATTGTAAGATATCTGACAATTTGTTGTCAGCTGCTAGTCTTACAATGAACTGACAATGCGTACAAATTTTAAATCTCGAATATCGCGAATACGAGCGCTAACTTCGAAAAACGGCTAATGCAATTGAATTCTGCGTACTCGAATTAACTTTACCACCAAGGTGTCCAGCTTGCTAAAATTTGAGAGTAGCACAGTGTTATTAATGAACAAATAACACCAAAGTTAGTTGTAAATATTCTGACAACACATACTTGAATGGAACAGCTAGCCGTTTTCGAAGGCCACCTTCATCATCAGCGTTCATTTTTAGGGTTCCGTACAACAAAGGTGAAAAGGAAGCCTTTTGTTTTCGCTAAGCTATCCGTCTGTCAAAATCCCATGTAATATACATTCAATTGTGTGTACATATGTATATTGACACTTGAAATTTGTAAAATTAGTAGCGGAATTCACTCTTCGTATTAAATTTAAAACCCTTTTAAATGTACTACGATTTTAAGCGTCCAAGCGCGAATGATTTTTTCTTCTGTATTGTAAAACACGTTTATTATTCAATTCAAAGAGACTCTCTGAGAGAATTTGTATGTAGCTTGTTCTTCTTTTGTACAAACTCTGGTAAATAAATTCAGCTACAACATCTACTACAGTTTTTAGTTTAGTAGATGGTGTAGACATAGTTAATTGAAAATGTATGCATTTTGTTGTTGCCGTGTTTTAAATTTACCACGATTTATCAAAGCTACAATATGTAAAAGATCTACAATAGCCAACTGTGAATACCGCTAGTGTATTTTTATATAGACTACAACAATTAACACTAAAATTTAAAAAAATTTAAATTAAAGGGTGGTCTATCAGTTAATGCAATTTTGCTATGTAATTTTGACAACTTGCTATATCTTGGAAACCGTAAGAGGCAAACTCTTAAAATTCTCAAAAACGGTAAAACTAAAAAATACGAAAATTATAAAATCTCCAATCCAAAAAAAAAATCGGCAAAAACCAAAAATCACTTAACCGGAAAAAAGCACCAAATTAAAAAAAATCTGACACCAAAATAAATCGGCAAAAACGAAAAAATCGACAAAATAAAAAAATCGCCAAAATGAAAAAAAAACGCCAAAAAACCGAAAAAATCGCCAAAACGCGAAAAAGGCGACAAAGTGAAAGAAATCTCCAAATTGAAAAAAATCGCTAAATTGAAAAAACGTCATAAGCCGAAAAAATCGCCAAAACGCGAAAAAGGCGCCAAAACTAAAAAAAATCGCCTGAATGAATAAAATCGCCTGAATGAAAAAAAAACATCGCCAAAATGAAAAAAACGCCAAAATTAAAAAAAATCGCCAAATTGAAAAAACGCCAAAAACCGAAAAAAACGATAAAACGCGAAAAAAAAACGCCAAAACTAAAAAACGCCTATATGAAAAAATCGCCAAAATGAAAAAATGCCAAAAAACCAAACAAATCGACAAAACGGGGAAAAAAGTGCCAAAACGAAAAAAAAGCCAACAATATTTATTGTATAGGCTAAAGTTCGTATTAAATTACATATCTAGTGTCGGTACGGAACCCTTCGTGCGCGGTTCAAACTCGCACTTCACTGAATTTTTTATATTTTATTTTATTCAATAAAAATTGAAAATACTGAACTTAAACCCGATTAAGAGATTGTTCCTGATGAAATAATTTCCTTTATTTATTTATGACGTTTGATTAAAAAAATATTTTGCACTCAATTAAAACACACTTTTAATATTTTAATTACGCATCGTTTGTGCTTCTAATACATGTTTTATTTTTGCATTGTTTGGACACTTTAGCTATTTATTTAAATAACAGAAAACACATTACATTTGCGAGTGCTTAAAACTAGAAAACCACCATTGAATACTCGTACATATATATTTTATTTGTGCTTTAACATTTATATGCACAATTTAAATAAAATTAAATAAGTAAATAATGAAAATTGTGAAAATTTTTCATATAGTTATGTTTGCATGAGTAAATAAATTTAGGTAAATAATTGCGCAATTTTTCGTTCAATATGAAAAATCCTTTAGCTGCATGTGTGTATTGAAAAATCACCGCATGCAATATTTTCGCCAGTTTTAATGGAATTTGAGAGATTTTTTTTAATTTAAGCAAAATTTATTATTCCTCTTAATGGACTAGTCACCAGCAGAAAATAAGGCTTATGAATACTATTCGAAGTTGGCAGGGGCTGTTTAGCTGCCGAGTTAAGTCGGCTATTTTATACATGCACTACGCAAACTTAAAAAAAAAACACAAAACATTGTGGTTTCATGAATAGCCACGTAAGTTCTTTTTTTAGTTATGCCAATTCCCTGTAACATTTTACATAACAATGGTGAACACTTTCTATACCAAAAAGACAAAAAACTTACACTTTTCTGTACCAATACTCGCTAAGAATATTCGGAAGAGGGGCAACTTTAAACTTTCTTTCATAAAAGGTTCAGACGTAAACTTTCAAACAACGCTGTACGTGTATTTTTTTCCCGTTCAACAAATTTTACAGCCTTTTTTATAAAAATTATTAAGGCTTAATACAGGATTTATAAAACAGATTTTACAAAATTTTTCTCATTAAGCCTTTATACAGCCTTGACAATTTTTATAAATATTTTAATACAGATTAATTTCGTTATATAGTGTTATTCAATGCTAAGTTATGTCTCCTTTAAGCATTCCAGCAAACATTACTGCTTCCAAGAAGCATTTTTGTCAGGGAGACAATGTTACAGAATCACTTGCTATTACGCATGAATAAGGTATTTTTTTTTTGTTCGATAGCTTCCAAAAAGCTTATGAATTTTTTTGTCTTTATAAGGTGCTTCACAGAAGTAATAATATATAATTTTTGTGAGAGGCCTTACGTTAGTACTTTTCAGAAGCATTTTTCGAAGCTTTTGTTATCAAGTAAGCAATGGATTGCTTCGCTCAGTTGTTATTGCTTCCAAATCAGATTTTTTTTTACTTTTTTGTTTTTTATTATTGACCTTTTTCTATTGGTTTTTATATATTAAGTTCTTTTTGAACTATTAATGGGCTTTTAAGGTCATTAAATTTTAAATAAAAGAATATTTTAAATTTGCAATATCATACGATGTTTCGTTGGAAAATCCCAACTTCTTCAGGGATATTTTAGTTTTTATTCAATCTGGTAACATAGAAAAAATTTTTGTTATTAAATAAGTACATACATACATATATCTGGACAACATATTTTAACATATTATTTTAGAAAACAATCATTTACTTATAGGGCATTTACATTACCTCGAAATCTAGTACTTACGAGATTTCGATTTAAATCTTGCTGCTTTTTACTAGATTTCCCATGCAAAACAAAATCTATTTTGCCAGTAGATTTGTAGGAAATCTAATAAAAATCCAAAATTTTTATTTATTTTGTACTACCCTGTACAATATATTTATAAAAAAAGATGAGTGAATTAGCTACGTTCTGTTTAAAAAGGTGCTTGACTTAGCTACATTGTAGTTATTTGGTTGTTGTTTTAGACATATTTAAGTTAATGGGTTTTGTTTTGGATAAAAAAATTTTGATAAATGTCAAAAAAGTTGGTCTAAATGGCATAGATTTTCATAAAGATTTGATTTTAAATCTGCTAGATTTTGTGCTGGTGTAAATGGCTTATTATATATAATTTTAATTAATTTTTTTTTAATTTGTTTTTTATCTTTGTATTTTACATAAAACATTACATTTTTTGTTGGGCATACTCCTTCCAGTATTTGTCTTGAATAATATATTTTAACATTAATTAGTTAATTAATGCACATAAAATTTTGCTCTTAATATTTTTTAAAAAAATTACCTAATTACCACATTATTCATTGTTTATTTATTTACTTTTCCTGTCGCTGTTGTTGTTTAGAATTTTTTTCTATGGACCATTGTTGTTTCAACCATCTACTCAAATATTAAACACTTTTGTTTTTATGTAACAATAAAATGTTTATTGTGTGTTTTTCTTATTTTTTTTTTCCTCTACAAAAATTGCGGCTAAAATGTTAATTTGTGAATTTGTTATTGTTGAATTCGATGCTGTTTAATGTCTGCATAAAAATTAATATAAATGTTTTTGTATAATTATGCGTGCATGCATATTAGAGTGGCCGTTATTTATTTATTTTCTTGATATCTTTTATTATCATCACACCGCAAATCGTTTCAGTTTTATTTAAAACAAAAAATACAAATAAGTTGTGCTTTATGGGGTACGTCCGCCCCTCAAAGTTGGTCTTCAAGCCCATTTTTCAATCTCTATAGATTAAACATATTTTATATTTTAGGCGGAAATAGATTGGCATAAGAAATTAGAAAAATCTAAAGGGATAATTCCAGGGTTGGAAAATTTATTTTTCCTTATAAACTAATTTTATATTTTAGAAAGAAATATATTGGTATTAAAAATCAGAAAAATAAAAAATATATTTTATATTTTAGAGAAAAATAAATTAGTATTAAAAGTCAGAAAAATTAATATATAGTTTCAGGCTTGGAAAATTCAATTGTAAACAAATAATATACCTAAATAAAACTATTTAGTTTTTCTTTTCTTTTTAATTAAACATATTTTACAAATTATATATATCTTCACTCAGAAGTTTTTTATAAAAAATCTAATTTAACTATAAACATGGATACTCATTAGCCTAACGAAGCTTTGTAATATGTTGCTTATTATGCTCTCAGCATAATTATGTTTCAAATCTATGGTTGACGTTGACAGGTTGTAACGAATTCTCGTTAATTTTTAATAAATGGAGATAAAATAAAATATATAGCTAAAGAAAATATATAACTAGAAAATAAATTAAAGGACATGTTCATTCATTCATTTTAAAAAGAGAAAATATTTATAATGATAATAAACGGATATATAAATGGAGATAACATGAAATATATAGATGAAGAAAATACATAACTAGAAAACAAATTAAAGGACATGTTCATTCATTCATTTTAAAAAGAGAAAATATTGATTATGTAAAAACTTTTATTTGTATTTAATTTTGTTTTATTAGAAAATAAATTTAGTTTTAGTTTGATTCGCACACGAAGGGTTCCGTATGAATACTACATACATATCGCACATCCAGTTCAATAGTGTCATAACTCAAAAAAACTAGTTTTGCAGAAAACACGTTTAAAGTTTTCAATTTACATACAACTCAATGAATACATGAACAAATATTCTTCTCTAAGGAGGTGATAGTGCAAGCTGTTTATATGAAATTTTTACGCAAGATAAAATACGAAATGTATTATTGAACTGAATGTGCGATATGAGTCTCAATTCTATTTTAGTCACATCTAACAATAGTGTTGTCATATTTACAATACTAAGATTAGATGTAACAAAGTTCATTATTTTTGTAGATAATATTATTATTGACTCAGATAATAATATTATTAAAGTTTGCTTTTCTATTAACAATAATATGATTTGACTGCAACCATATAATTCAATCATAGTATGTTGCTGTTTGATTATGGTTACCTCAACCATATTTTTTCTTTGCGTGTAAATAGTCGATTTTCGTAAATAAACCGAAGTCCAAAAAATGTGTCGCTTTAGCTATTTTAGCGGTTATGGCTCGATATGAACTTTACCCTATATAATCGAATATCTTACATGATGTAGATATTTAAAAAAAAAATTTGGCATTTTTTAGTTCTAGCGCTTTTTGCCTCCTGGGAATTTTTTTCGGTTTTGGACGATTTGTTTTTGTTTGAGTGTTTTTTGGCGCTTTTTTCCTCATGGCGATTTTTTTTTGGTTGTTTTTTTTTAATTTCAGCGATTTTTTTTTTTGGATTTTCACACTTTTTTTTGCGATTTTTATTTTTTTTTTGGCGACCTTTAGCTTTTTGAGACTTTTTTGCATTTGAGAGACTTATTTTATTTTTGATTGTATTTTTCATTTAGGCGCTTTATAATTTTTGGCGATTTTTCGTTTCCGCAGTTTTTTAATTTTGGGATTTCTTTGTTCAAGAGTTTGCCTGTTACGGTTTCCAAGATACAGCAAATTTTTAAAGTTACATTAACTTATAGAATACCCTTTATTTTTTTTTTATTATTTCAGAGTTAATTGGTGTAGTCTGCATAAAAATACTCCTACTTTGAAAATTTCAAATGTCTATATATAATATCTGTGGCAATATGGAAAAAGTACTTGAGTCATATTTTACAGTTTTGCAAGAGAGCACTCTTAATCGTTCAAGGCGATGTTCAGAAGTTTATTTCTTTTGCAGTTAAATTGGGAAATTCTCTATTCTTTATTTTTTAAGCAAACATCTACACACTATAAATAATACATTTAAGTTGAAATATACCAAAGTATAACCTTAATTAAGCTATTATTCCAAATGAGATCATCAAAAAGATAATTCGCAAGTCATAGTGCTTTAACTTCCTGAAAAATTACACAAGTTAATTGAGATTTTCACCAGATGTACTTTCAAGTACACAGATTACGGAGGTACGATTAACTCAAAATCAGCTTATATCGACTTAAGCACTTTTTGCTTTTTGCCACAGATAAAATAATGTCTGTATATTACATTAGGACTTCAAAATTTTTCGTTGCTCGCTTTGGAACATCCTTTGATTTTTAACTGTGAGGGAGTATTCCGTGAAAATTTCAGGTCAGCAGCCTTTAGAGTTCTCGGGAAAACAGCCTGAGACAAACAGACAGGAGGGGAAAATTGAAACTCAAAAAAGCTAAACTGGCAACGCTACTTAAGGAAAAGACAAATTTGTTGAGAATTATACAATTAAACACTTTCACAAATTGGAAAAAAAGTACAAGTCTTTAACAGTGATTATCCCTTTTTAGACTTTTCCTTCAATTTTTACAGCATCTTTTGTCCATTTGCTTTACCCTCTGCCATCTATTAATCTTCTTTTTTTCTCTCTACAAACTTTTTAAAACAATTTTTTCAACTGGCCTTTATTTAAGTGTGTGTATTTAAAAGCCTGCTACTCATTAAGGACTTATCAAAATAACTGCATTTAATGGATATTACAACTTAATCTCTCCGAATGAATAACAAAAGATAAAAATATATAAGCAACAGCAATATTCATAAACAAAAACCTAAAGGAAAATAAAGGAAATGAGTTGAAAATATCAACAAATGAGTTGCCATAAAAGATGAGAAAGAAATTAACAAACTTTATTGCAAACTACTTAAGGATGAATTTAAACATTGTTCGCGAAGAAGGATGCTTTTGATGGATCCACGATACAAACTTTTAACGCGTTTTTTCATCTAGAACTTTGTTCATTCTTCTATCTGTTTCTATCTACTCGTATTTGTTTTTTTTTATTACAAAAATTGTTGTTGTTTTTATTCAATTTTCTTTAGCACTTAATATTAATATTTTTTTCTTTTAGCCAAAACACTTTAACTTTCTTTCTGCTGCAGTTGCTGCCTGTTGTTGTCTAAATAAGGCTTTCATAGCGTTCACTCATTTTCGCTGGTGTTGACAAGACATTAAGTATTGTTGCTAATGATTACGCTGCTATGCAACAAACAACTACTGTTGCTATTGCAACTGACGTTGTTCTTTATGCATTTTTATTTTATTTTTTTTTTAACAATCTAGCGTAAATATACAGGGAAACTGTTAATTAAAATGACACGCTGAACATTTAATTAGAAAGGAAAAGTTTGTCTTTCCCACTGGCCTTGAAATTCTCAGAGTTTCATATTAAATTTCATTGAACTAGAATGAATTTTAATCAGGAACACAATCTTAATCCGGATTAAGTTCAGTAGTTTTCAATTTTTATTTAATGAAATATTTTTTTAACTAATGTGATTTTCTAAAGAAGAAAAGTAAAATTAAACTTGACTTTTTATCTGGGGGAAATACCGGCATTTTTCTGTACCGCTACGCACTTCAACAGCAGCCCTGTCTAGCACAGATTATTTGTTAATATCAGCTATTTAACATGAATATTTAATGAAATGGAATATGAGAAATGATGAAGGTAAATCAATCGTAATATACATTGATTGACTTGCCTTTGCTTAAAGCATTTATAAATATAACTTTAAATATCCTAGTTTTCCATGTTTAGGGTTCCGTACACAAAAGCTTTTCTCTACGATGCCCGTCCGTTTGTCTGTCACAGATTGTTTTCTCGAAAATCGCAAGAGATACGGTCCAGAAAGTTTCACAGAATATGTAAAACTTTGACCGCTACAGCAGCAAATATATGAAAGATAAATATAAGAGGGTGTTCCAAAGCGAGCAACGAAAGATGTTGAAATCCTAATCTAATATAAAATTATAATATAAGGGTATTAAAACAGTTAATGTAATTTTGATTATGCAATTTTGACACGCAGGCAGGTTACAAACTTATTAAGAAATTAATTAGGCAATATGAAAAAAATTGAATATTAAAACATCAGGCAAACATCAATTAAGAACAAAGACCCTTAAGTCCTGCTCCCATTAAAAAAAAAATTAATAATATATAACAAAGCATATAATAAACGAGTTAAAAAACTAATTTCAAGGAAAAATAAACAAGTCTTTCGAAATTAAATTGAAATTATTAACTATAATTAAATAATACTTAAATGCCCAACCTTGTGTAATTAATTATCATTTAACTTTTATGAGCGCACCATATGTTTTTATGCGTGTGTGTGTTTATTGAAAACATACACATGAACATCATGTGGTCCTATTAAAAACATCATGTGATCGTATTGGGAAGAGTTTCGTTTAATTTTCATAAATATACAACATATACAATTCATAGTTTCATATCATGGAATAAATAAATAGAAAAATGCATTCTGATGCTCTATTGGTTTCATAAAATGAGTTTTCGTGCAATTTTAATTTTCTACATGGTGATAACCTAACTTTTTTGTTTATGTTAAACAGGTGTTCTTTGGAAAGCTTTCCATAATATTTGAAAACTTTTTAGTGCTGCCGTACTTTCAACGTAATTTAATAAGAACATTAATTAACCACTAAAAAAATTAAATCGTATTTAATTATAACTTAATTTTAAATAAAAATTAGCTAATTACGTACTTTATTATTAAGTTAAAAACTAGGGGTTAGTATGGCAAAATTATGTTATTGGAAATAGTTGATAGTTCTTTTCACTCTAGTGAAAGACTAAGCACCTTATGCAAACAAAGTAATAATTTGTACTTCAAGTGTATGGAAACTTAGTTTTAACGTACGCTTCAAACTCAAATAATTTTTTTTTTTGCATGAAAGTTTTAAAATTCTAGTCCCTGCTAGGATATGCTCCAAGTTGTAAGTGTGATGGATGCCTTCAATTTCCGCTTTAGGGTAAATAAATCAGGGAATATTTAAATATAGTTTAAGTTAATGTTCATAAAAATTTAAAATGTACATATTTATTAGCAAATTACATTGAAAGTACGGTAGCACTACAAGATTTCCAAATATTATGGAAATCTTTCTAAATAAGAAAGTTGATCTTTTCAAAGGGTTGGAAAGTAAAATAGTAAAAACCTCATTTTATGCAACAAAAAGACCATCACAATACATTTTTCTTTTTATATATTTCATGATATGAAATGATGTTTTGTATTTGTTACATATTTGTGAAAATTAAAATATTTTTTTTAATACCATCACATGATGTTCATGTACATGTCTTCAATAAACACACACACACAAGCACAAAACATCTGGTTGTTTGTTAAACACAACATGACATTTGACATTTTTCAAAAAGTGGCAGCAAATAGGGGATTTATCAAAAAAAAAGGGGCAAAATTAAAAGAAAGCGACAAAACTACACTAAAATTTTTATTTTTAATTTATTTTCATATAACTCACCCTAAAAAAAAGGAGACAAAAAGTGGCAAGGAGGTCGAAAAAGTGGCAATTTGCCACTTTAGTCGGTCAAACGGTCACGCTGAGATTTAATACCAGTTCGGAGAAAAAAGGAAATTACTCTCTGGATGTGCAAAATTTATCCAAAATTGCTAGAACGCAGAAAACTATAATTGTACATCCTGAAATACTAATGTTACTATTTTTTATATTAATTTTAATTTAAGTTATTTTATTCACTTAAAACGCATAACATTATAAAACAGAAATTTTGTATCATTGGCAACAGCTGTAAGAATTAAATAAAAATAAGTTCAAAAAAAGTAAAAGCTACGTGAATTATTAAAAAAAAAACATTTTTTTTATATTAAAGCAATGGAGAAATTTTGCAAAAATGTACTTACAACTTCACTTTTGTGTAAAAAGCCTTACATTATGCTTTTTAATAAATTTGTGTATATATAAAAACTTTTTTGCTTCATTTGCAAATTGTCTGATTAATTTTTCATGTTCATATGTAAATAAAAAAAAGGTGATTATTTAATTCTTGTCCGAACTTACCCAAAAGAAAAAGTTCGTACAAGTTTGCACAGGAAATGAAAAAAATTATTATCTCACTCGCTCTCAAAATTGTTATCTGGAACGCTTTTGAATAACTTTGTATTTCGTTATGCATCTGGAACAGACCTAATGTTGGCTATTTAAGTTTCATTTAACTTTGAGATGAAAAACTAAATTTTGTGTTTAAATAGAATTTAAAAATAAAAAACATATAATCATTGACTCATTTATTGGCTCTTGACAAGGATTCTATTGAAAAATCCCTCACTGAAATGCTCCGTGCTGAAAATTTTTATCAGTTTTCTACATTTAGCAAATTCTGACTCATACAAACTTTTTTTGCCAAACGTTTGGCATACTTTTTTTAGTAAACAAAAATCTTTGTGGAAATTATTAGTTTCCACTCTGTCCACAGGCAGCAGGACAGACTTTTATTTATAGTAAACAGAAAGTCCTTTATATGCATTTCTCTATGTTTGACTGCAATAAGTTTAAATGTGATACTCAATGCTCGGTGCTTGTCTTCTTTTCTATCCTCTGCCCTTTGTCTTGTTTCTATTCTTGTATTCGTTAGCCAGTTACTATTCGTATTTATGCTGGTCGCTATAACCTTGTATGTATGCATGTACGTATTTATGCACTTCCGCCTATCTAGTTTTTTTCTGTGTGGTTGTTTGCAGCTTCTGCTTTCATTTCTGATTAATTACTCGATGGTTACAATTTGAATATAGCGACTGTTTGTCGCATCCTTCAGTGGCAGCAATGTTTGCAACAAAAAAAATGCATTAGCAGCAGCAATTGCCCTGCCATAATTTTATCTATAGAGAAGATATGACAACATTATGTTGTTAGTGTATTAACATTCTTTGGATAACTATGAATGTGTTTTGTGCTGAAGTTTCCTTGGAAAATATTTTCACTCTGATAAAGGATTCATTGAAATTTGAAATTGAGGCTCAAAGAAGTTAAGTATTGCAAATAAATAAATAGTTAATTGCCAATAAGTGGATATTTTTATTGCCTTAAATAAGCACGGCCAATAAAGGAGAAAATAAATAATTTAATTATTAAAAGTGTTAAATATGTTTTCTGGGAAGCAGAGTTTAATTATTGCAGGAACAAAATAAGATACATGAATTAGAGCTTTTTTATGCCAAATATTCGAAATCGAAAACCAGCAAGAAACCCCGTATATTTTCAATTTTTTACTTCTTGTTATTTATTTTTTTTTATTTTAAGCAGGAAGTTTCCTAATCTTGCTTTAGTTCAGTATATTCAATTCTTATAGAATTAAATATTTTTATTAATTAATGTGATATGCTAAAAAAGGTTAGAAAAATTAAGATAGAGTTTAGCTGGGGAAAATAACAGCATTTTTCTGTGCCGCCACGCAATTCAGCAGCAACTATGTCTATCTACTTGGGCAGAGATTGTTTGTCAACTTCGGCTATTTAATATGAATTTTTAATGAAATACAATATGAGAAATTATTGTACAGAGGAAAGAAAAGAGACCCTTATCGAATGCTTTTGCAAAATCGCTAAATATGCAGTGCAGTGGTGACCGCCATTTCGCTGATTGTGTAACTATGTATTCACAGAAAAAAGTATTCACCAATTAATATTTTCAATTAAGAATTTAATTGATTCAATTAAATTTTTAATTGTATTCATTAATTTGAGTAGAAAAACTTAATTGATATTATCAAATTGTTTATAGGTGAAAATTTAATTAATTTTTTAATTGATATTACAAATATTTTAATTAATATTACAAAATCATTCATATTACTTTTTTGTGTGTTATGTGCAGGCTTTTAATGCGGTCGATATAAGAACATTATTCTTTAAAACAGATCTTATTTTGGAATGGGATTACCTTGAATGGAGAACGGTTTTATTAAACAATGGCAGTAATGTCATACCTCTCCAATTTTTGCTGTCTATAAGATTCCTTTTTTGAAAGTTTGACTATCAAACAAACAAACAGTTGTCCACAAGTGCTCTATAACAGGTTGGATGATGTTAGAAAGAGTTGTCTCTCAGTAGTTTTCGTATTATGTTGTCTACGCCTGGTGGTCTACTCTGTGATTCGAAACGAAAGAAAATGCTTTCGAATTTACATGTTATAAGTACACAAATTCCAAAGCAATTTCTTTCGTTTCGCAGTAGACCCTCTGGTTCTTTCCTATTCTTCATTGATTTTATAACTTCAATAATTTCTGTTGTATTTCGACTGGACATCAATGCCGTGTCTTATCACATGACCTCCGGAACGGCAGCGTAATCTCGTTGTGTATTCCGGTATTAACAAAAGGCCGGCGTAGTATTCGAAATTGTTTTTTTCACCCATAGGATGCTTTAGGTAATGAGCATTTGATCGATTGTTTCCAGTTATACGTTTTGCGATCCTATACAGGTGTCTAGCATTTTTGGCCTCAGCGGCTGCCTGAGCATCATTGGAGAATTTTTACGCCGAGGATATCTTGCCTCCACGTGCGTCGTGCCTAACTATTCAGTCTTCAATGGATTATTGAAGTTGGAGATAGAGAATGGCAAAAGTATCGTTTTAAGTACTCTTTAAGTATTGGCCGTCAAACAACTATGAATGCGTACAGCTAAAAATAAAAAACACTCTCATTTGCAAATACACGCATTAATTTTAAACCGAATACCTTAAACTATAAACCACCAAGAACTATGTATATACACAAAAAAGTAAAATTTACAGCATGAGTATAAAAATACTCATGCATGTATACAGGGCTATTTTATTTACATACACCCATAAACTATGTTTTCAAACAGCCACACACACACACATTTTCCATTCCATTTTATATACACAAGTGTATGTATACGATGGCGAATGGCGAATAAATATCGCAAGTATTATGCGCATTTTTTTGTCCGATTAAATATCCATAGCCTGAGCATAAATATACTTAGGCTATAGGTGTTAGAGAGAGAGAGAGAGAGAGAGTCAATGCACTTGATATGCATGTTCCTTTTGATTTGTAATGGTAACGTATTTTAGTTTTTTGCATAAACGAAGTCGAGATGTTCGTGTATATTGGTTATAGTCGTAGTTGCTTGAGAGAAAATATGTGAGCGTACGAATTATTTGCACTGCAATTATGATTATGGGCTATACAGGACTATTTTTTTAGTATGCATTTTAATTCTCGTGAATCTCGTGCTCTTCCTGTATTGATTTTATCTTTCAGCAAACATCTATTTTCTATTAATTGCCATGTTTCATCAGAAATCCATTAATTTCGCCTTCTTGCTGGTTTCCTTTGTGCTCTCTGCGAAAATCACTTTAATGTAGCTCCATTGGCACAACAGAGTCTTAAATTATTTTAGTTGCCCTTACAATTATTTATTTTATTGTTTATTATGTAAAAATTTACAAACAAATATACAAACTCCATTATGTCACTGCTGACCTCATCTCAACAAAAAGCTCTTGTCTTGCTCCAATTTTTACTTTTGTGCAAAAATTATCCATTCCAGCCTACATTTGTCATGTGTACAAATATATTGACACATTTTACACCGAAAAGGACTGAATTGAATTGATAGACCATCTGTCTACACTAGTTTTTAATGACATTTTGTATGCATTGAATATCAACTTGAATTACTTTCGCATGGACAGTTTGCAATCCCAACAGTGACCAATAATCATTTGAATATAATCATAGGAACTAAGAAGTTTCGCATTTATATTTACATTATATGTATGTATGCATGTATGTATGTGTTTATTGCAAATTTTATAAATTCAAATTATTCATAAATTAAAATAAATGGAATTATTTCTCAGCTACGAATGTTTATTTAAAGTTTCATAGAAGTTATTATTTTTATTATTTCATATATCAAGATATTTGATTATATTACACTCATGTTTGTTGCAAGTGTTTTTTGTTACACCCATATTACTAAATTGTTTTTTTGAAAAGTATATTGAAAAAAATTATTTTTTTTTAAATTATTTATGAATTATGTTTCAATATATTTTGTTGTTGTAGTCCTGTATTTAGTGTCTTTAAATTTAAAAATAAATTTCAGTTTCTCGAGTCCAAAAGAAGTAATATGTACATCTACGAAAAGAAACTGTTACATCGCATTAAAGAAGAGATAAAACTTCATTTGAAAAATAGTTATGTATGTATGTACATTTTTTTCTGTTATTCATACATATCGAAATCACCAAGTCAAAAAAATATATTTGATAACTAGAATGCCAGTGAGTTATAAATCTAATTTATTTTTATTACAAAAAAAATTGTTGCAAGTTTAACCGTCTTTAATGAAAGAAAACTAAAAATATAATAATTAAATTAAGACCACCGACTTTCTCCAAAATATTTTATACAATCACAAAAATATGTATCAACATTTGTCTAGTT
The DNA here is from genome assembly GCA_949987645.1 of Tachina grossa. Classification (NCBI taxonomy): domain Eukaryota; kingdom Metazoa; phylum Arthropoda; class Insecta; order Diptera; family Tachinidae; genus Tachina; species Tachina grossa. Next base: position 39,020,027 of record OX465275.1, read on the forward strand.
CAACTTTATGTAGCGCGCCCACATTTGCTCAAATCCAAACAATACTGAATATAAAAGCCAACAACGTTAAATAAAAACGCCCCAAGGCGTTTGCAACGTTTAAGCACTCAGCATCATTTGAACAAGGTGACAGTGCCGGAGGGACTTCACAAATTAGAGCATGACAAGAATGTGTTCACATTTTATTTATTTGAAGGTCATCATGCTGCACTGTGCAAACTAATGTTATGATGTGCTTGTGCTTGTGATAGTGCTTTTGCATTTGGATACTTTGAGAGTTGTGACTGGTGTTAATTATACAAATTTATTTCATATGAAATATAAATTTGCCTTTCTCTTTCATTTTTTAAATTGCAATAAGGTGTGGTGAGATTAAATATTATTTTATTTAAATAATTCAAACCAATATTATTATTTTAAATGCACTTTAACAAAATAAAAGTATGAAATTTTATTCTCTTTTTTGCAGACATAAAGTTTTCAATGCTGTTAAAATGGGCATATGAGAGTAATTCACTCCTGCTATAGCTGAACCAAACAATAAACAAGTATCGTTTTAAGTACTCTTCGAGTATTGGCCGTCAAACAACTACAAATGCGTGCAGCTAAAAACAAAAAACACTAATTTTAAACCGAAGACGTATACCTATAAAAATCCAACAATTATGTCTATACACATTTTTTTTAAATTACGCAGCACAAGCAACTATAACTAAAATTTATAGACTGTATCAGCTCCAATTACATGCATGAGTATAAAAATGCTCTGTGTATACGGGGCTAATTTGTATACGCGCACATAAACCATATTTGCAAATAGCCACACACAAACGCACTCCCACACATTTTCCATTCCATTTTATATACACAATTGGATGTATACAGTGGCGAATGATGAATAAATATCCCGAGTATTATTCGTATAGTTTTTGTCCATATCTTGAGTATAAGCATACTCAGACTGTAAGTATGAGAGAGCGTCAATGCGCTTGATATGCATGTGCTTTTTTCTTTTTAATTGTGGCATATTTTAGTTTTTCGCATAAACGAATGAGAAATACTTTTGTATGTTGCAGTCGGCTATAGCAATAGTTGAGAGAAAAATTACGACTATTTACTTACGTTAAGCTCTTAGCTTTTCCATGACTTCAATTCTCTCGGGGCTAAAAAATTAACGAGTTTGTACATGATTTAGATGTTGCCCGGATTGACATACAGAAACGATATACGATGGATTTTGACAAAGGGAAATAATTCTGCAGCTCCTTAACGGGTCGTCCGATTGTTATAAAATTAAATTTAATTAAAATTCTTATTATCACACTATTATTATACAGCGTTTAAGGAGGTGTTACAAACCTTGAGTTTGGAATTTGGATTTTATATCTTTAAGGGGGTCAGAGCCACAAAACTCCAAAGTGGACCACCTCGTGTTAATAAAAAAAATCAGAACTATGTCCAGCTGATGTTTTTGATCTGATAAAAAAAGATTTTTTGCAAGTAGATTTTTCTATCTAAGAGTTCACTACATTTACTGGTTGCGGCTTAGACTTTATGAAATATTTGATTAACTTTTTTACCAATCTTGGTCCACTGTTATACTAAGTCCGTACCCAGATTTGCAATTTTCGTTGCAGCAATTCTTGAATGTGTGGGAAAATATTGAAAAATGAAATATACATATACATTTTGTATTCCTCTCTCGTTCTTTTGCAGTAAAAAATAAAAAGTTGCTGCGCCAAAAATTTCAAGTCTGGACCGGGACTAATAGAAAAGTCAAGTCTTGTTTGATTTATAATAGATTTAAACTATAAAAAAGGTACGAAAAATCACAGTTAAGTCAAAAGTTAGACGCACTTTAAATTAAAGCTTTGAAAAAATTAAATTTTCGAAGGTTTTTTTTTCGAAATAAGTGTGTTAATTATTTCACAATTATAACAAAAATTTCACAGAAATATTAACCCCAGTTTTATGTCCAGGTAAAAGTTAAGAAATAAAGCAAAGAAATTATTTGTTAAAAATTTTCGTTATTGCAGGAACCAGAGCGTTTAGAAATAGATCAAATTTGCGTTGTAAATATAGAATTTATGGCCTGTTTTCTTCAATTCTAAAGCTGAAAACAAGGAAAAAAAAATATGCCACTTTAAGGCATAATAATATGTTTTTAAATATTTCCAAAAAAAATTATCTGCGTCCGGCAAAAAATAAAAACAAAATCAGCAAACACACATTTTTGGGGATTTTTCGAAATTTCCTTGGGAGTTGCCTGGAATTCTGATTTGCTTTTATTTTATTATGCAAATAATAAATAAAATATGCAAATAATTATATCATTATAAAATTATCACGTAAAACAATAATAACACTGTGCTAGTTCAAAAATGTAACAAGCATGGGACCCGGAGGGTCAATTGCGCTGAATCCAGTGTTTAGCTCTTGTTTATAATTAATTAAGATTTAAAATTTTTCTACCAGTTATTAATTTTTATAACGATTAAAAGTAAAATTGCAAAAACAGTTTTAAAAATTGCCCAAATTAAAAAAGTGCCATTAAAAAAAAATTTTTTTTAAAATATTGTTAATCGATCGTTTATCACAAATTTTCCACAGTGGTGGGTGGGTAATTTACTTGTTGGGAAGGAAGATTCGATTCAAAAATGTATAATTTATCCAGAAATGCACTAAAATTTTTTATGATATTTTACGCTTAGTTTTATTAAAAGTAAAATTATAAATTAACAAATATGCAGATAAAAGCAAAAGGCTTTACAGCAGAAACAAAATGTACACATACATACATATGTATGTATGCCAGCGTCCATACAATTAAATTTATTAATAGAAATCTTCCAAAACGTGCTTAGCGGTCAATTCGAGTAATCTCCAGTTTTGTATGTAAACATCATTTGTCCATCATGCGATATTTAGCCATAGTAGACATAGGGAGAACCATAGTAACCACCATAAGCATAGGGAGTATAGAATTGGGGAGCTGGTTCAGGTCTGGCTACTGGCCTGGGAACTGGAGAAGGCAAAGGTGCAGGCGAGGCTTTGACGACAGCAAACAAGGCGGCCAAAAGCACAAACAGCTAAAAAGAAAAGCACACCAAAAACAGTTAAATGTTGTTGAAATTATCAAAAATCGTTAAAATTTTTCTTAAACTCACGAATTTGAACATATTTTAATAAATTTTTAGTTGTACAAGCTTTCACGGACGAAACGTTTTTGATGCCCTTCTCAGCAATTTGCCGGGCTATTTATACTCAAACCAAATGTTGATCTGATTGTTATGCTTTTGGGTTTATTCGTTTGTTTGTTTTAATTATAAATATTCTTAAAATCAAACCTCAAAATAAAAATTTATTAAGCTTTAATTTATTATACATAACGCTAATTTACTTGAACAACGTCTTAACTCAACATGTGCGTTTTTTGAGTTTGTAATGCAGAATAACAGCCTGACACATCATGTCCACAAAAAATTGCGATCAATTGCTTACATTGAAAATATAAAAAAAATATTTATTTTATTGTTGTTTTCAATACAAGTCGCTCGAATGTTTTCTGTCGACATAGTGAACGAATCTGTTAAATCGTTGTGTAAAGCTTTCAAAAAAATATCTTGTATACTCCACTCTTGAAAGAAAGATAAAATTTTCTTTTTCCATTAAGTTGGTTGTAAAATTTACACTGTAAATTGAAAACTTTGAACTCGTTTTCCGTGAACCTAGATTTTTAACTTATCACGTTGTTCAACTAAATGAGCGGATATGTACTTTTGTATTATTATTATTCTTTTAATTCCTTTTTTGTGTGTGTATTTCTGATGTGCTTTGAATTTTCAATGATGTTCTCGTTATTTCTGGCAATTACGAAATAATTTTAAAATAGTTTTGTTTTTCTAATTTTTTTTTAATTAATAATAGAATAATAATTGTAACTGTTAGTTTTAATTTTATCTGTAAAACTTGGAAATAAAAATACAGAAGGAAAGAAACTTATGTTTCAAGATGCTAACAAATTCATTTTGAACTCGAATAGGTTTGTTCATTTACTAAAAATTGTTACGAATTTTGTAACAATTGTTACTGGAAAGTGTTTATTAACTCAAAAAGTTTGTAAGCACCAAACAATTCTTACTAATACCCCTTTTCCACACGCAAAGTTTACTTTGCAAAGTCTTAATTCAGCTGTGTGAAAGACAGAGGTAGTAGTACAGTCTCTTTCTGTCTTTCTCCCAGCTGAATTAAGACTTTGCAAAGTAAACTTGCGTGCGGAATAGGGACAAATTATTACTAGTAAAATTTTTGCTTGCAAAAATTATCCAACCACCTGTTGTGTGCTTTGTTGTCAAAATAATTATTTCAAAAATATCTGAAAAAGGAAAACTGAAAATGTGCATTTCTTTATTTAAAAAATATTTATACGTATGAAAAATTAAAGCATATTTTGTTAATCTATTGTTTTTCTTTAATTAAGCCACATAAATTCAATTTTATTGTCAAAGATTTTTTTTGGATTCTCATATCTGATCAGAGATGGAAAGATGCACTTTTGTATTTATTAATGAATAAAATTAAAAAAATTATGAAAAATACATAAAAATGGTAATAATACATGGAACTGTGTAAAGAATTTCATACTATTTGTCAATTTCTAAAAAAAATTTGCAATTTAAAATATTGTCAAACAAAATACATCATACAATTGTATCATGATTTCCATCCATGGTTCTAATATAAATAAAATTTTCTTGCAAGTTTTTACAAGTAAAGCGTTCATTAACTTTATAATTTTATAAATTTCTGTCTCACTCTCTTGTTGCTAGTTTCTGCTGGGAAAGTAAATGAACAGACCTAATAAATGTATTTTATCCAATATTAATTTTTAAAGCCTTCTCCCCTCCCAAAAAAATTATTTCTTATGAACATCAATTTGTAAAGTAAGAAAAAATTATTTCTACTTTTTAGTCGATTATGAAAACTAGACATAAGGTGACTCAAAAGTAATGTCATAATATGAATTGGCTATCTTTATCGCAGATGGCTCCAAATGTCACTATGTTTAGACATTTATGTTAATGATATCGCATACTAAATCATAAACAGTCACAACTCCAAATTATCCAAATGGTTTTGTTTTTCATTAACTAGTTCACTGAATAAATCTGTAATGACCGCAAAAAAAGCTTTTGCAACACAAAGCAATTATGCATCAACACGGGAGATGGCAATTTGGACTCGTTTTCCATTTATAACAAAATGACAGCCAGTTCAATTTTCGATTTTACTTTTGCACCACCTTTTATATTAAAAATTTAATTTTTCTGCAAAAACTAAAAACAAAAAACGATGATAACTCAAAAAAAACATACATAAGTTTATTAATTGCTCATAATCGTAATTGTAGCGCAAATAATTTGTACGTTCACATATTTTCTCTCAAACAACTATGACTGAAGCCGATTCCAACATACAAGAGCATATCTACTTTGCTTATGCAAAAAAGCTAAAATACGCTACAACTAAAAATAAAAAAGCACGTGCATATCAAACGCATTGACTCTCTCATACTTATAGTCTGAGTATGCTTACATTCAGGCTATGAATATTTAAACGGACAAAAAAATATAGGCATGATACTGAGGATATTTATTCATCAGTCGCCACCGTATACATACATTTGTGTATATAAAATGTAATGGAAAGTGAGTGGGTGCGTGTGTGTGCCTGTTTGAAAACATGCTTTATATGTGTATGTAAATAAAATAGCCCTGTATATACCCATGTGTAGTCAGAGTACTTTTATATTCGTTAGTGTGATTGTAGCTCATACAGCCTATAAATTTTAGCTACTGTCGTTTGTGCAGCATAATTTTAAAAAAGTGTGTAAACATAGTTGTTGGAAGTTTATAGTTATATATATTTTGTTTAAAATCAATGCGTGTGTCTTTTATTTTTAGCTGCACGCATTCATAGTTTTTTGACGGTATTTGAAACGATACTTTTGTCATTCTCTGATACACATTGCAGGATTACTAGATCATATTGACGTTTTAGATATTTTTTACATCTTAGAAAACGCAAGTCATTGACAAAATACAGTAGAACCCCGATTGTTCATGCCTCATTAAATAATTTCAATTACACCTACAATTCCATTCCGATAATTATAATTCATAACCCCTTAAATCAAAAAAAATATTTTTTTCAATATTAAATCTGTAATTGGCAGTTGATAACTTCTTACGATTTTTAATGCAATTAAAAAAATCAACAGCAAAAGAAAAATGTACATTGTACATATGAATGTTAAATTTTTAACGAATTTTTGTTTAAACTTGTTTAATTTTTGTTTAAAGCGTATGCATAAAATAAATATAAACACCCGGATAATTCGTATTTTCCCTTTATGGCGTAAAAAATGACTTTGCGAATACGAATTATCGGGATTCTACAGTTTAAAGCGTTGTTGTTGTTATCTTCTTCAGCAGATTTTACCATGCTGGTCATTAATTGCATAATTATGGGAGGAATAATGTACTATTTTCCAAAGTAAAAATGCATTCCCTTAGAAACAAGAGGATAATTTTATCGAACACAATAAATTCACATTGATTACCACATGTATTACCACATCTGCAGAAAAAGGAATGTACGCATTAAAATAAGTAATATAATTCATGTTCTGTATTAACAGTAATGAATTCTGGAATAAAACTTATACATGCTGTTACATTACCTTCTCTTCACTATTCATTGCCTTTTCCCACTGGGTAAGTTTACGGAAGAGAGAGAGAGAGAGAGACAAAATATAAGATAGTTCTTTCTCGAACCTAAGATCAAAAGTTATTCAATTCAAAGGAATAAACAGCTATTGAGCTCTTTAGCAGTTTATTACCCACACGCGTTGACACTATTTATTTGTTTTAATTACATCTTTTCACCCAAGTATAAACAAAATTCAAATTTATTTGCATTTCGTTGATTGGAATTTTAATTTAAGTATTAAAATGTGCTTTGAATTTTTAATTTTTTTTTTTTTGCTAAATGGTTGCGTTAAAGAAATAATTTAGACATTTTTAAAAATAACTTTTTTATGCACATATGTATGAATATATATATGTAAATATGTATATACATATGGACATACATTTATGTATGTATTTACATATAACAACAATTAGATGATTACTAAAATATTTTATTAAAATTTGGTATTAATTTGGCATTTTGTTTTGAACAATTTATCTACTTATATTTTTAAAATATGTTTGTACGATTTTTTTTTATTTAATGCGAATGCACACTTCGATTTGATATATAAAATTTGTTAATGTTGATGTAATTAATGCTAAAAAATTTTAATATTGTTTATTAGTTTTAGTTAAATCTTATACCCAACGGTCTTTCACACACGACACTAATTTTTATGCCGGCACAATTTTTATAACACACGAGACTAATTTATCTGGCATAAAAATGTATACATCACAAAGATTTGTGTGTATTAGTGTTTTTTGTATTCTTTTAACATTTGCTGTTTTTTAAGTTGTGTGTGTACTGGTTTTATGCTGCTGATGCGGGGTTGTACCTGGTTGAAAAATTGTGCCAAACACAAAACGACTCGCTTTGTCTCTCTCACCATTAAACTGGCATGTAATGCCAGCACAATTGTTGTCGTATGTGAAAGGCCAATGAACATAAAAACAAGGGTTAATATTATAGTCGTTATTACAAGCAAGTTTTAATTTTCAAAAGAAATCGAAAATGCTTAACGAAGGAACAACTTTCATTTGGTATCGTGACGCACAAGAATGTCGCTATTGTGGATTTCGCTCATTGTAATTATTTAGAATAGTGTATTAGCTGAGATTAAACGTAAAGCTTATAAATAACGAAATACGAAATAAAATAAAAATAAATTTTCAAATATAACTTCGAAGGAGTTATGAAATTAAAATCTTACTAGAACTGAAATGATTGCCTTCTAGAGACAAGATGTTGCAGCAATACTCTCAAGTTAAATCCATTGCGAGTATTTTAAAATTGGCCACAGTTCTAAAATGTTTTACTCAAAAATCATACCAACTGAGTATTACAAATGAAAAGTTAGTTTGTCTTTTCAAAAGTAAAACCAATATTCTAAATTGTTGTTTAGTATTTACGACATAGAATTAATTCGTTTTAGAAAAAACTCAAAATTCCTACAATCCGTTGAGACTTATAAAAGTTATGAGCTAGCAGAAGTTTCCATACTCCGATGTCGTTAACTGTTACACAATTTATTGAGTTGAGTCCACTAAGTACTGCCTACGAAACTCCTAGCAGCACAATTTCTATTACACTTGTACTACTGCCACTAACTAGTTAATTTGTTATGGAAAATATTTTGTTAATTCGAAATATTCTAAATAGATTACAACCCAAACGCATATGCAGACAAAATGTTTGTAGTACATACATACTTTAAAAAAAAACATGTGTTGTAACACATATTATAGAGATCCATCTTCAAACCACAAAAAAAAACACTACAAACTATACCGAGTGAGTGTCAACATTACAAGGAGCAGATATGGCGCAACACAGCCTGTTTTTATTTTTTGTGAATATAATTTTTTTGGAGCCAGAGAATTTTAAGAAGAAATCTCATCGTTATTTTTCATATTTCCTTGTCTCAATGTATTCAAACTGGGCAGATGTAATTTGTACAGAACATGTTGCAAAAATATAAAATTCTCGTAAGTTAATCTAATCAACTTCAACAGTCAAGTTTAAAGTAAATGGAATGAAATGGAATGGAATAAAACAAGTAAAATATTAGTTTTAGAAAAAAATGCGATAAAAATATTAAACTTCAATCTAACAATTTAAGAAAAAATTTGTGATTTAGATGAAATGATGAATTTTTTGTTAGAAATAACAAAGTTATTGCATTACTATTGTAAATTGTTGTTGCAAAAGTTAAATTTTTTTATTAAAACAACCAAATTTATCATGTAAGATTATGTTGCGACTGAGACTTGCTTTTTTTTAATTAATCAGTTATTTTACTGTGATTTAAAATTGTTTTCAATCGATAATTTTTGCATGAGAAATTTAATAATAATTTGTTATGCAACATCATCTTACATCATAAATTCTGTTACTGCAAATTCCAATTTGATTTTTTGCAATTACTTCAAGTGTTAATTTTTTAATGCGAAATTTTATAAGCACAGTCAAAAAAAAAACTAAGTTCAAAATAATAAAGAAAGTTATGTGCAGTTTCCACAAATCAGGCAGACGAGTCGTTAAGAAAATTTTTATGAAAATCACTCAAAAAAGTTTATGCTTTCCATAGAAAATTTATAATCAAGTCGACCATGTGAGTTGTAGAAACAGTGGGTTAATCTAATCAATTTTAGTTGTTAATTTTACTGTAAATAAAAAGTTTCTTTGTGATTTAGATTAACAAACTGTTAGGTTTTAACTAGTTGTTAAATCTAGTTCAAATATTAATTTTTGTTGCAATTTTTCTAAGCAAACCTCTTGCATTGGTTAATCTAACCAATTTTAATTGTTACTTTTGAAATAAGAATTTTATATTGTTAATGTACCGTATGATTTGTTAATAATTCTCTCCTTCATAATAGAGCTATTTGCTGCTCACATTAGCCGGCGTACTAAACTATTAACGGCACTTTTCACAACGACAATTAAAAACTAACAAGGACTTTAACGGTAAGTTTTGTATGAAAAACTTAAGCTGAATTCACCCATTGTTTCCGAACAAAATTTTTGTCCAGACAAAAATTTTTTTTACTGAGAGTTTTCCGCAGCACGATTCATCCATTTCGAACATTTTGTTTGGAAAATCAAAGCTACCATATGAAATACGTGTGTAAACGATGCGTATTAATTTTACAATTTGCAGCACATCGGCAAATGATTACAATTCGCTGTGTCTTTTTAATTGTTCAATGCAATTCTTTCATTCAATTCCATATGTATATGCTTTATTTTACAATTTTGCTTTATTTCTATTGTAATTATTCATATAACATGATGTGGCAGCTCAGTTCAACTTTGGCTGAAAAATTAAAATATTTGGCAGCTCAGTTCGATTTTGTCCGGACAAAATATAAAATTAAACCAATTCAAACTGAGAGCACTGATGCCAGAACTTCTAGGGGTGAAATCGTCAAAAACTACAGATTTCTGTGCAAAAAATCGTCAAAATCGTCAAGTCATTTTAGAAAATTGTCAAAAAAACGTCAAATAAAAAATATTAAATTTTTTGTATTTTAATTGTTTTATTACAAAAAGTTTACTATGGTTCAAACTTATTAACTATGCTTTCAACAAATATACACATATACATTAAATATATGTATATTGCCTAAACATGAAAACCATTAAAATTAAAAATAAAAGTTAAAAAAACTTAAAATGAAATCAGAATTCACATACGTACATATATATTTGTTTTTAAAACAGATAATTTATAAAAAAAATAATTAGCATTTTTGTTATATAAACATTTTATGTATAAATATCAGAATTTAACATTCTGAACACAAAAAAATCATAACATAACAAAAAGTCAACTCTAAAAATGCAATACTAAAAAAAGTTTCCATATATGTTAAATTTAGAAAAATCGTCATTTCTGGACCTAAAATCGTCACTAGTGCATTTTGAGAGGTGAAAATCGTCAAAATGCAGAGAAATCTTCAATTCTGGCAACAGTGACTGAGAGTTGTTCGTAAAAAATATTTTCTCTCTCTCTCAAGAAGAGAGAAGTCAAACTACATATAAAAAAAATTTTGCCCGGACAAAAATTTTGTTCGGAAACAATGGGTGAATCCAGCTTTAAGGTACAGTCACACTTGGCAAACATTTGCCCAAAAAAGCGTAACCACTACATACTAATGAAAAATGTTTTAATGTAGATATGTGTTTGTTAAGTTAAACAGTTAAAAACATTAATAATAGACAATCTCATAGAATATAATGGCTGATATTCAGAAATCGTAACCAAAGTCGAAACTAATAAAACAGAAACTAAAATATAGTTCATAGATAGTTATAGCTCTTATTCACAATTCATAACTACTGTAGCAACTGCTTTCAGCTGGTAAACGAAATGCAACCTTGCATATTGTTATGTAGAGAGCATAAAATGTCGATAATATTTTGAAAGATAAATTCTGCAATTAATCAAAAAGCTTATGAAGCTATTAAAAAATAGTTTTATTTACTTAAACAAATTTATAAATTCTAAAAAAGTAATTTTTTAGTCATAGTCTGTATATAAATCAATTAAAATAAGGGCCTGTAAAAATAAAGTTATTCAATAAAATTTTGTTGACCAAAAACACATCTCTAATTTATCTTATTGCTTTATATGGATATTTTTTTGGACGCAATAGAAATAAATGCAAGAAGTAAACATAATAAGGTAAGCTTATTATATAGGAAAATGTTAGAAAATAAAGAGTATTTTTTGTTTTGTGCATTTTAAAGAGCCACAAATTGATTTTACTTTTCAAATAAATTATAAATGAAATCAACCAGCTGTTCTTCGAATGTATTAGTTAGTTGGAATTTAGTTACAGCTTTACCCTTAATTAAGTGTAAACTTTTACTGCTGAAAGTAATCAACTATGAATAACTTAAATAGGTACTTAAAAAAGTTAACACTTAGTGATAATTTATGAATATGCACCAATATTATTAGCAACTGTTTATTAAGTTGAACTTAAGTCTGAATTAAATTTTTTTACAAGTATTTAGTGGTGACGCTTGTTTGTATAATTGTTTGCCAAGTGTGAACATACCTTTATAGCTAATGTCCATGTTAACTCTTAATCATACATTGTAAAAAAGAACGTAAGTATAAAAACTCCGCTTCCAAAAATAGCACCTGACATTAAAACATGAATGTAACCTTCTAAAATTTCATTATAATTTGCTTTTTTTTAAGTAAACAACTAGCACTAGGAAGAATCTAAAATAGAAACAAAAACGCAAACTCAACTTAGAAGAAACGATGAACAACCAAAGAAACTACAAAATACTGTGTATCATTGCAACAGTTGAGGGACCAAAAATTAGGCAACAAACAACAAAGCCAATGACGACAGGCTGGTAGCAAACAAAACTGCATTTACCATTTTCGGTCTGCATCATGCATGGAACGGAAGTGAGACAGTACACAGGACAAACAATACAAAAGAATGCTAAATTATGTTACATGAACCACAATCAACTAGATTTGCATATGCACATATGTACATACATATGTACTCGTATGTACAATTTAAAAGATTTCAAAGAAAAGGTTTTAAAATTAAAGGTCCTATTTTTATATACGAATAAATGTATATGTACGTTTGTTACGACTAGTTGAGAGTGTTTAATTTTGTGACAACTATAGAAATATTCTTTTTCACACAACAGCTCTTTTTCATTTGCAAAGATTAAATTAAGTACAATGCCCAACAAAAGTGTAACCATGCATGCCACATTTTGCGCGAAATCATACGGGCATATGTTGGAAAACGCACGAGTTGAAAATGTGCCATTTCCATATTCGAAAGTACTGTCCCATTTGTTAGACGATTTTGTGAAATGCAAATTATTTTAGCCATCCAAGACAGAAAAAAATATAAAAACTTACTGCCTTATTTATAAAAACTTTTAAGGCTTAATAAACTGTTTTTAAAACAAATTTTCATACAAAATTAGTCTTATCAAACATTCACTGAAAGGAAAACCTTCATTCAGACAATGAAATTCTTCATTGTATTAATGAAATGTTTCATTAAAAGTCAGCTAATGAAGCCCTTCATTGGATCAATGAAGAATGATTCATTGTATTTATGAAGTTAATTTTGGCGGCTATGTCATAAATAGAATGAAACTATTTCATTAGTACAATGAAACTTTTTCATGAATATAATGCAGTTGTTTCATTGATTTAATGAAGTTTGTACATACTATAAATGAAGTTTATTCATTAATATAAAGAAAATTTCATAAATATAATGAAATATAATACCTTCCAAACTACCTACTTAATAAAAAATATATAGTTTTATTTTATTTAATTTAATATATACAAATACATATATTCTTAATATATGCGCACATGTATGTATTTTTTTAACGTAACACATTTACAGCCTTATTTATAAAACTTAAAAAGTCTTTATAAACGTTTTTTAAAATCAATGTTCATGAAAAATTTTTCTTAAAAAGCCTTTATAAAGCCTTTTTAAGTTTTATAAATAAGGCTGTTAAAATTTAAGGATCTCATCAGTAGAGTCCAACCCAAATAATGTTTTAAGTAAGCCGAAAAACTTACATGTTCATAGTAAAACTCTTAATATGTTGTTGAGAATCACAATACACAAACATAAGTTTAAAAGAATCAAACAAAAATCTTAACAAAACAAGCATCTTTATAAGATGTTTAGCACAACCTTCTTGTGTTTGTATAGAGGTGAGGAACGTGAATGGATAAAAAATAAAGACAAAGAGAGAGATATCTGCTATACAATGAAGAATATTACATTGTATAAGTTAAATGATTTTATTGCATTTATGACGACCATATTGCTTTGAAATAAAAAGGGATTAGAAAAATAAGAAAAAGAAATGATTTTTTAACAAAATAACTTTTTATTTATTTATGTTTGACAAAATGTATACAATAAGAAGACGAACTTTGCGGAACTTACTTATATTTGCCCCAAATTCGCCAAAAAGAAAATACGTTTAAACAATGTAACGATTTTCATTAATACAATGAACTATGAAGAACACATGAAGAGCAGAGATTGAAAGATTTCATGCATACAATGAAATTGTTCATTGTATTAATGAAAAGTTTCATTAATATAATGCAGAACATTTAATGAAACCGTTTCATTCTCTGAATGAATGATTTTCCTTTCAGTGTTTGCAGTATAAAAAATAATAATAAAATAAAAACAATGGGTCAAAGTTAGAAAAATTCTTGTGCGAATTTTTCATTTCCACTTTGCAGTAAGTTACGCACGTAGAGAAATTTGCATAAACTTTTACTGTATAAAAAACATAACAGGCTAATTTTGGCAAAAAAAAAATATAATATATCGAGCCTTATTTTCGATATTATCGTAAGCGACATGTTTTCAAAAATATACTTTTTAATTTAAATTAAAAATTTATCGGGCTTCCCATAGTTTAGAATTATCAAAATGCCAAAATTTATGATAACTTTTAAGATACAGGCTGTACAGTTTTATCGTAAGCGACAATTTACGTACAAAAACTTATTTTAAAAAAAACCTTCTCCTGAAAGTGTTATTTTTTGTCGCTTACGATAAAATCGAAAATAAGGCTCGATATTATTATTATAAAATATATTTAAAAAAAATTATATCGAATTGAGAAAAAAAAATATGTGGAAAAAAACGTTTCTTAATTGAGTTTTTTTAAATATCAGATGATTTTATATAAGCCTCAGATATTTTAATTTATTTCGTTATATTTTTTAGTTCGAAACAATAATTAAGAAACTTAAATTTTCAAAAAAAAAACGGCAACACTTTATCATTCCATAATCGGACAAATGAATATCCTACAAAAAAATATTTGAATTACACATTCATGTCTATTAGGAAAAAAATATTTTGGGTTGTTCGCTTAACGATTAATGATGCTCCATATTCCATATTCTAGTAACAAGCAATGTTGTAATATATAGCGATATCTCGCCAAACGTGAGGACAAAAATTTGTTTTTGGCGACGAAAATTTTTAAGTGGCAATAGGAAATTTAATTGGCGATATTTTGGCTATGTTTTTACTATCTCAATAAGATAGAATGATGTTAAAATATATGAAATTTGGTATGTAAGAATTTTTTCTACAACATACAATATTTCGTGCAAAAGATTCTAAATGTTGTAACTCTCTTTATCTGAAATAAAACTCGCTGAAATTCAGTAAGTTTAAAAAAAACTATGGACCACAAAATGTCATTTGCTGTTTATGAAACACAGTGGGGAAAACTTCCTTTTACAAATTGACCTCACGAGTTCGCTCCTAAAGTTAATGATTACGACGATTTTTCTGGTACTTACCACTTCAAGGATACGACATGTGTACTTTTGGAATAAATTATATTTAAGTATTTTTTGTACGCCAGTATTTATATGTTAATGTAAACACTTTTCTTGATTTTTCTTAAACAATATAGAGCCTTTTTTGTAAGACTTATTGACGTTTTATAAAGGCTTAATAAGAAAAATTTTTTATGAAAATCTGTTTTAAAACCCCTTTATAAAGCTTTAATAATTTTTATAAATAAGGCTGATAACTTTTATGTTTTACGGTAGACGTTACCTACTAAATTTAAAATTTAACATTAGGTTTGTTCATTCACTAAAAATTGTTACGAATTTGTAACAATTGTTATTGAAAAGTGCTCATGAAAAAAGAGAAAAAAATTGAGAGACAAAAAAATTCCTACAAATTATTACTAGTAAAATTTTTAATTGCAAGAATTATCCAACCACTTGTTGTGTGCTTTGAGGTCAAATGAATTATTTTAAAAATATCTGAAAAAGGAAAACTGACAAATGTGCATTTCTTTTTTTTTTAATATTTATACGTATGAAAAATGAAAGCATATTTTCTTAACGCTGCAGCCATGCGTTCAATAAATCGTTTTCAATTTCATTACACATACTGTGTGTCAAAATTCTTTGAAATTGATAGCTGTGACACTAATTGATAGTAAATTTCATTTTACAAATGCCACCGACGAAAAAACAACTCAAAATTGTAGCTTCAATCAATGTGTGCTGCGACCAGCTGTTCAAATTGGAAATTAAATTGCAATATAAATGGATAGGTGAATTCGAAATCAATCTAGTTTTCAATTTATAAAGTTTGATTGTGATAGCAAAAAAAGTGTGAATGTATTGCAAAATTTAATAGAAGGCGAAAACTGAACGTTTGGCGCCCAAGTAATTCATTGTTTTTCTTTCATTAAGCCACATAAATTCAATTTTATTATCAAAGTATTTTGTTTGTTTCTCACATCTGATCAGAGATGGAAAGTTACATTTATGCATTTGTTAATGGAATAGAATTAAAAAAATTATGAAAAATGCATAAAAATATTAAATAATACATGAAACTGTATAAAGTATTTCATATTAAATGTCAATTTTTAAAAAGAAATTTTCAATTTAAACCATTATCAAACAAATACATACATCAGAAAAATTACAATTGTATCATGATTTCCATCTATGGTTCTGATATGTATAAAATTTTCTTGCAAGTTTTTACATGTTCATTTACTTTTTCATAACTGGGAGAGTAATTTTGTAAATATCTGTCTCACTCTCTCGTTGCTAGTTTCTGCTGCGAAAGTAAATGAATAGGCCTATTGTTTGTGATGTAATAACAAAATAAAAATGTTTTTTTTTACCTAAAATAAATGGTTTATTTTATTTGGCGATATTTGTCGATGCTCGACAAGTCATTTGGCGAGGAGGCTGAAAATAAATCTGACAACACAGGTAATAACCATAATGTCCTGCGTATACGCAATGCAGCATTTCACACAGTTGTAAATAAATAAAGTATACGTATATAAGTGTGTATATTAGAGTGGCCGTTATTATTTATTTGTATTTCTTATCGATGGTTTACTAACGCATCCTCGTAACTTAAAAACTACTACTTTTCAGGAGAGACAAAAAATGATTTATAACAAGTATTTAAACATTTTTAATATATGTTTTTTTATAATCTAATTACTTGGATGATTTTTGTTAAATTGTCAATTAAATACTTGTAAATTTTCATTAAATACTTGTTTTAAAAAATTTTTTGTCTCTCCTGAAAAGTGGTAGTCTTTAAGTTACGAGGTTGCGTTATTAAACCATCGTTATGCTCACTCTTCCCAAATCAGTTCAGTTTTATGTAAAAAATATTTGCAAAATATTGCAAAAAAATTTCATAGCAATAAGTTGTGTTTTAGGGGGTGCGTCCGCCCCTTAAAGTTGGCCTTCAAGCCAATTTTTCAATGTAATTTTTTGCATATGACTATCTTTATAAAACATCATTTTACAAGAGTATGATTTATGCTAAAATTAATATTTTAGAAAATAATGAAGAATATAACCAACAAAATACCAAAAATTTTATATACCAAAACTATATTTATATGGAAATTATTTATATTAAACATGTACAATAAGAGCTTACATCTATCAAATTATTTCATACACAAACATATAGTCAAAAGAAAACTAAACAAAAGAAAAACCAAAAAAAATTACATTGAATATATGGGCTTCAGGGTCAACTTTGAGGGGCGGACGCACCCTCTAAAGCACAACTTATCGCTATGAAATTTTTTGTATTTTTTTTTACATAAAACTGAAGCGATTTGGAGGGAGAGAATATAAGAAATCAAACAAACAAAATTATCCATACCCCTAACGTCCACTCTAATGTATATATATCTTGTAAATTTGTTAGACAAATATTTTTTTCTAAAGCTTGGCGTTTGCGTAAATAAAAAATTTTAATTAAAAGTATAGGCAAAGCCATGCCTATAACGGTATAATTTTTGTAGCTATCACTGTACAAATGCATGAGAATAAACACACCCATCCTGATGTTTTATTCTCAAAACTATTATAAATGTCAACATATGTGTCACTACAGGCAGGCAGGCAGTCAGGCAGGCTGGCAAGAACACAAACATACAAAGTTGTTTTTAGTTTTTCTATTATTTTTTAGTTTTGTTTCCTTTCGCAAGTTTTTTTTTATTTTAATTTTTTTTCTATTTTTAGTTGCCATTCCAACATATGCTGTTTAAAGATTTTTCTTGCAAACATTGTGCATTTTGGAGTTTGACTCCAACTAGTGCACATGCATCATGTTTTGTTAAAGTTTGTAGTTTTATTTTGCATGTGTTTGAAAAAAGTATAAGAGTGATTTGGTTTTTGAATTCAATTAAGTTTAAGTTTGTTTTTTAGCTTGCTTGTTGCTTTCTGGTCTCTAGCCCAATTATTTTGTCATAAATTTCAAAAAGAATGTAAGAATCACAAGTTTTTGTATGGATTACATACTACTAATCGATTAAATGAAGGTTTACATTTGAACAAATTTTATTTTTAAGAAATAAACATTGTTTGGATAAAGAACTTTCACGCTTATTTTTTTAATGAATTCACTATACGAGTACATAAATTTTCTTTTCAGATATGCTGGAGAATTTTCACATGCTTAATAAAAAAAAATTGTTCAGCAAAAATTAAAAGTAATAGAATCTTCTCTTAACGAAATTTAAAATATTTACATACATACATACTTGTGCATCAGAGAACAGCAATGAGTAGTTAAAAAGTGAGTAGAGTTGAATCATGACATTAATTTCGCAATCATATTCACTCGAAAGTTTGAAGTGTGCATCAAACTCATACTTAGCAACATGTATGACGTTTTTGATTTCGACTACCCTTAACTGAATGCCTATAGACAATGCAGAATAAGTATGATTCACAATGCGAATTTCGCATACGAACATTAAAGTTCTCATTATGAGGTTATGTGTTTCTCTGTTGGTTTTTTTTTGCAGGAATTGAAAAACAACCCTATTTATTGCTATTGTATACTACTTGCAAACTGTTTAATGACTAAACTTTTAAATAAACATACATACATGCATGAGTTGAGTGAGCTGAATCAATGTGAGTAGTATAAGTATTTTTCTGAAATTAGAAATCAAACTGAGGTGGTTTATGAGTGTGAGTGTGGTACTATGTGGACTATGATGTCAACATCGCATTCATATTTATTTTAACCTACATTTATAAATCGATATCATCATGAGTATGCGTAAATCAGAGTTGAGTTAAAATGATGTCACCTCACTTTTATTCAAAATTTTATGCGTCAGTATGAATAGCGAAAAAATGATTCATTGCCGATCACTGTTGTGCATATTAATATTCAAAAATTCATTTCTACTTGATATCAACTTAGTACAACATTAACATAATCATGTAAGTATGTGCGTATGTAATATTGTCATCTTGTTTAATCATGAAATCTATGGGTGAAACACATCCTTCAAAAAAATTTCATAAATAACAAAAAGTTTTATTTTCAAGTGTTTTACCAAGTGTTTTCTTCTTGAAATGTTACACACTCAT
The DNA here is from genome assembly GCA_949987645.1 of Tachina grossa. Lineage (NCBI taxonomy): Eukaryota > Metazoa > Arthropoda > Insecta > Diptera > Tachinidae > Tachina > Tachina grossa. The sequence continues at coordinate 39,039,243 of OX465275.1, forward strand.
GCAATCAACGTCCTTGCTACAACTTTTTTTAAACTCCTTTGTACTCCGCTTTTACATCTTTTGGTTCAACCTTATAAATGTCACAACTTTTTATAGAATTTTTTTGCTTCTTGAGTTTTTTCTTCTGATTTTAAACATCCTATTGCGTTTATGTTGGTGTCAGTAATGTGGCAGGATATTGGCAGTCCGCAATTTAACTTTTTTCTTATTGCTGCTGCTGCTGTTTTTGATGCTGCCGAAATGCTGCGTTACTAAATTTACTTTTCTAGTTTTATGTTAACGTCCCATTCAAAAAAAAAAAAAAAAAAAAAAGATTGTCTCTTTAAGCGAAAGGAATGTCTACCAAAAACTTGGTGGAAAAAAATAAACGAATTAGAAATGAAAGAAGCGCAAATTATTTCATACCAATTATCTTTTGGTAAACCGAATCATTTTTAAAATTGAGAAATTTTAAAAAACTTATAAATTCCTATTTGACGTTCAACATATTACTCGATTTGGTGACATTCGAAATTAAGTTCAAAAAAATATGTGAACGTCAAAGTCAGCTGTTACATTTATTTATTCAATATGTATACCTAGCCTATGGGCCACAGTCGGTCACATCAAACTACTCAAAATAAAATATAAGCATTAGAAATGCCCGGCTCTAAATCTTTGACAGAAAGTGTTTTTATTCTCACAAAACAGTTTTCTTCAAAATTAAAAAAAAACGTTATTGTTTTTAAAACCACTTTTTAACCCTCGACTAAAATAGGGGTGTTATAAGTTTGTAGTGTGTCTGTGTGCATTTGTGTATTTGTGTGTCTGCCCGTGTCCACAGAAAAGAAAAACGGTCCAGCCGTTTAGAAGATAACACATCTTTTCTAGATATATTCGGGTGTATTTAAAATTTTTAATTTTTGTTATTTACATTTAAACATATCAAACTGCATGTAATTCGGCTATAATTTGGTTATAAAAGACTTGAAATTGTAAATGCTAATTGTTTTTTTTTTTTTTGATGTTCCTTCAGTGGTTCATTGGAATAATATAATATATATTCAATTTACTTTCGATAAGGTGTGTTCACTCGATTTAAAACCGAGTAAACCTGTGTGAATTCGGTTTAGAGAACACCAAAAAATTTTATTTCATTTTCAAAACGAGAAATTTACTCGGAATATGTTTACATAACAATTCCGAATAATAATTTTTTATTAACCTAATTTTTTAACAGAATTAGAAGGTGCATACCCACCAGAAGGTTTTACAGCTTCCCAAAGAAAAGTTTTGAGTCTACCTCTTCGAGCCCCACTACTTCGGTATCCGTGATGGAGAGGATGTGTCTGGTGCTGTTTTTGGAGCTTCACACATTCTAGCGTTTTTGGATTGGCAGTAACCAAATTATTTCTCGCGGTAACAATGTTTTTTTGGTATTTCTGTTGCAGGAATAAGTTTAAGGCTGAACTCTTTCTTGAATGCGTCGAAGGACACTTGATCTCACCGGAGTCGAAACGTAATACAGCTTTATCCGTAATTGTGAGTACGTAATTCATAACAAACTAAGCCATTTTGTACTTTATGTTATCAAGACCAGAGAATGACAAAAGCATCGTTTTAACTACTCTGAGTAGTGGCCGTCAAACAACTATGAATACGTGCAGTTAAAAATAAAAAAACATGCTTATATGCAAAAACACACGCATTAATTTTAAACCGAATACTAACAACCATGATACAACTATGTTTATATACTTTTTTTAAATTACGCAGCACAAGCAACTATAAGTAAAATTTATAGAATGTGTGAGATGCAATTACACGCATGAGTATAAGCATACTCTGACTATTAATCTGCTACACATGGGTACATACAGGGCTATTTTATTTACACACACACATAAAGTATGATTTCAAACATACGCACACCCACATATTTTGCATTCAATTTTATATACACAACTGAATGTATACGGTGGCGAATAAAGAATAAATATTCCAAGTATCATGAATATATATTTTTTTGTCACTAAGCTTGTGTCCGACACTGGTTGGGCCTAATAATTATATCTAGACTTAAGATTTAAATAAATTTCTTAGTTCATTTTTAAAGATACAATAAATGAACATAAGTATTAAAAAAAGTTTAACTTTTTTGTCTGAGTATAAGTATACTCCGATTGTAAGTATGACAGATAGTATTAGTCAAGACACTTGATACGCATGTGCCTTTTTATTTTTAGTTGTACCGTATTTTTGCATAAACATGACGATTTTGAGATGTTTTGCCATACATTGACTTGTTTTGTTAAACATCTCAATTGAGGTGTTTTAGATTTAAACGCCTCCTTAAACACATAAATGGAGTATGTTCAGTCCGTTTTTTATAACTCTGGCAACTTTGTGTTGTTATTAAATGGCGCCACGTGAAAAATTATTTGGTAAACAAGTAATTAGTTAAAAAATATGCAAATTTTAACAAAAGCACTTTTTGTTTGAAAATAATAAACCAGTAAAAAAGAATAATTTTTTACAAATACAATAATTTATTGACAAAACGTCAACCTTAAACATCTCAAATATAATGTAAACGGTTTTGTTTAGTTTTTTTTTTTAACACTTTCCTTAAACACGTTTAAGACCGTAAGTGTGAACATGGTATTAGGCATAGTTGCTTGAGAAAAAATATGCGAGCAAATGAATTGTTTGCGCCACAATTATGATTATATGCAGTTACTAAAACTAATAATATTTACTTACATATGTATGTGTGTATATTTTTTGTAATTCTCTGATATACCCCGTTACAACAACGAGATTTTCGTCTCCAGGTGGTGATACTTGACAGCCTCGTTGAATGGCCTTCTGCTTGACTTTCCTTTTTTTTAGATTACCCGTATTCGGCTTGACGTTCGAAATACAAGTTGGGAAGAACTGGGCATTGAGTCCTTGAGGTACTCGACTATCTCTGCTTGGTGCTTCATCCAGTCTTGCACGTCTCTAACGTGAGTCGTTTTTATTTGCAGCATTCTTTACTATGTTGTCAAGAATATCCACTGCCTTGGAGTATTTTACCCCTTCAAGATGTCTGTCTTATTGTTTGTTTCTCTTCCCCTCGGTTTAAGAGTGTTGATGTTATGCAGTTTGGGGCACCACGCCTTTAACGTTCAATATCTGAAAAGCCGAAAACCATCTCTGAAGGGAAATATTCCCTTTAAATTTATTTTATTTGCATCCATATGGATCCGGCTTGTGTCCCGGCACTGGAGTGGAGCTGTTGAGAGGGAAAGAATGTGAGTAGGGCTTGGTTAATATTTGGTTATGAAGTCCTTGCAATTTCCTTTTCCCTTGTAAGGTCTACGTAGCAGGATGCTGACTTGTGAAAGGAAACATGGCTGACACTTAAAACATCCAATCTCTACATGATTGCTAAGTATGGTGATGACGCCTGAAGGTGACCAAAAAAATGCATAAAGAGGGTTAAAATGCAAGATTTTCAAGGTTTTTTGTAGATTCTCCATAACAATGTAAGAATTTGGGATCTTTAAACTTTCTTTTTTTTTAGTAGATTCTATGTAAATATGCATCACTGCTCTGCATAATACGAGCAAACTTTAATTTAAAATGCAATACAAGTTCGCTGACAATATTTTTGTAGTAGCCATATTTTTAACTAGCGGTCTCCACTAGCCATGAACTTGGTATGGGCATCATGTCGGACATCGCAAATGGCTAATAGAGACCGCTCATGTCCAACTTTCGTCCATGCTCTGACATCAATGCCCGAGCATATGTCTGAGCAAAAATGTTCGCCATGAGATTTGACGTCCGCAACCATTTGCAATAGAAAGAAAAGAGACAGAACAAAATTGGTAAATATTCCATCTCTGTTGCACTAATGAATGTATGTATATACATAGCATGTATTTCACGAATGTGTTGCACAATGGGAAAAGTTTGTAAGAAAATATGGAAATAAAACTCCATGAATTTTTATTTTTATAATTTAGAGGAACAAATTTCACATAACTTATGGCAATAACGCTTCAAATGCTGACTTGCAAATGCTGGGGAAATTAACTTAATATCTCAAAGTTGCTAAAAGAAAATGGCCAGTTAATAGATTTAGATATGTAATTATTTCTAGAATTTGATCGTTAATTAAACACGCAAAGAAAAAATATGGTTGAGATAACCATAATCAAAGAGCAACATACTATGATTGAATTATATGGTTGCAGTCAAATCATATTATTGTTAATAGAAAATCAAATTTTAAATAATATTATTATCTGAGTTAATAATAATATTATCTACAAAAACAATGAACTTTGTTACACCTTATCTTAGTATTGTAAATATGACACTATTGTTAGATGTGACTAAAATATAATTGAGACTCACCATACCATGTTCTAATATTATATTAATATTGTTAAATACGACCACAGTATTATTTAATATAATAATACTATTTTATATTTATGATTTTTAAATATAAATTAATTAAATTAATAATTAATTAAATATAGAGATGGTAAAATTGAGCTTACAATACAAAAAAGCTTTCAGCAAATTGAAATACGAGGAATCAAAACAATTCACATATTCCATTTGCAATAATGCTAAGTATATAAAGCAGAAATCTACATCAACTGACACCACACACAGTGGACCAAACACAAAAGAACGCTGATGATGAAGGTTTAGTGGCCTTCGAAAACGGCTGGCTGTTCCGTTCAACTATGTGTTGTCAGAATATTTACAACTAACTTTGGTGAGTAGTTGTGAACTGCCAATTCGGCCCCAATTAAAATTGTTAAATTGTTGCTGAAATTGTTAAATTTGGGTAATTAAAATTTGAAAATTTTAAAATTCTTGAAATTTCATACCTACGAGGGTGGTTCAATAAGTCTGTCTTTTTCCTAATGCCTACGGCATGCATGATAATTTTTCCTAATGCCTACGGCAATACATAATTATTTTCAAATGCCGACGGGAAAATCATGAAAATGATTTTTTCTAATACCAATGTTGAAATAGTGATTATTAATTTTTCCTAATGTCTACGGCAAAACATGTTTATTAATTTTTCCTAATGCCGACGGCAAAACATGATTATTTTTTTCAAATGCCGACGGCAATACATACTTATTTTTCCTAATGCCTACGGCAATACATACTTATTTTTCCTAATGCCTACGGCAATACATAATTATTTTCAAATGCCGACGGCAAAACATGATTATTTTTTTCAAATGCCGACGGCAATACATGATTATTTTTTTTGTTTCCTAATGCCGACGGCAATACATACTTATTTTTCCTAATGCCTACGACAATACATAATTATTTCCTAATGCCTACGGCAATACATGATAATTTTTCCTAATGCCTACGTCAATGCATGATAATTTTTCCTAATGCCGATGGCAATACATGATAATTTTTCCTAATGCCTACGTCAATGCATGATAATTTTTCCTAATGCCGACGGCAAAACATGATTATTATTTTTTTCAAATGCCGACGGCAAAACATGATTATTTTTTTCAAATGCCGACGGCAATACATGATTATTTTTTTTGTTTCCTAATGCCGACGGCAATACATACTTATTTTTCCTAATGCCTACGACAATACATAATTATTTCCTAATGCCTACGGCAATACATGATAATTTTTCCTAATGCCTACGTCAATGCATGATAATTTTTCCTAATGCCGACGGCAATACATGATAATTTTTCCTAATGCCTACGTCAATGCATGATAATTTTTCCTAATGCCGACGGCAAAACATGATTATTATTTTTTTCAAATGCCGACGGCAAAACATGATTATTATTTTCTAATGCTCCCAGTGTTGCCATACTGTAGAAATTTGTTATCGTAATACTATATCAGTAATATCAGAGAAAGAAGGTTTGATGACTACTAGGTCATATGGTTTCATATGAATCATGGGAATGTGCTTGTGTGATTTCCTCACGCTAATAAATTCTTATAAAATAAAATAATTAAATAATTAAATAAATGAATAAAATAATTACATAAATTATTTTATTTATTTATAAAACGTTCTCATGTATGTGAACACCCCTAATGCTTGTGTGTGGGGGGTCCAGCTTGTTTGTCGCTGGTAAGCTTATATTCTGTTTATTTGTTTAAGAAATATATTTGTATGTAGGTATGTATGTGTGTATGATGCATGCATGCATGTATGTATGTATGTATGTATGTATGTGTGTATGATGTTTGTATGTATGTATGTATGTATGTGCGATCGAAAGAACTTGTGCGTGGAATATTTTGTGGCTGTGTAGAATACATTTATATTTTGCAACGTAATCATTTTCTTTGGCTGCGATTATTTTAAAGCAGCAAGTTTCAACTAACTACAGTCATAAGCAGAGAAACAAAAAGTAAAAATTTGCAAGTTAGCAAAAATGCTAACTTCTCCTCCTCCTTCCCACTTCCTTCTCTTTCCTTTATGTAGTTTGTTTTTGAAATAAGAAAACACTTGTAGATTTTTTATTTTTCTATACATTTATTGTTTAAAGTTTTTTAAAATTTTATAATAATACATACATTAATATTTTAAAGAGTGTAAAAATTCATTTAAAGCAAGATATTTCTTTTGTTAGTAAAATAGCATTTTTTAATGCGCAAACACCAAGTTTATGATAATTACAATAAAAATATTCTGGATACTTAATCTCCATTTGTTTAAAGTTGATACAGCCTATATCCTCAACGTTAAAAATTTTTCGGCATAAAATTTTTTCCAACCATCGTCTTTTCTCTTCACCTTTTACATAAATTTTAGAACATCTTGCGTTGGCTTTTAAAAAATTGCAAACGCTTTCAAAAGAAACTGATCCAGCAGTCCAGCTGAGGTGATGATAGTTTTTCGTTAGCCACTTTGCTTCTCTTTGCCTTTTTATTGATAAGCATTTAAAATCAAATGGTGGTTTTATAATGAAATTGTTATATTCATAATTGTTGAAAACAATCGCTACTTCTTTTGCGATGAAATCATTTGAATTACTTTTGAAACCTTGTACGTCTATAAAAATTGTGTTATTTTCCATATTACTCAATTTATAAGACTTTTCGAACTTGTCCTTTGATGGGTATATATTCTATTATGCGATCATGAATAAGAATGCAGTAAGCTGATGTCTTTGCTGCAATATTAGTTGCTGTTTCAAATGCTATTTTTATATCAATCGGTCCATTATTGAGTGATTCATTCTGATGACTGACATCTACTACAATAATAGGAGCTTTTGTCTTAAACTCTGATGCAGTTAGAAGCGGTTGAGATTCCCTCATATAGTAACTTTGTTGGAATCTTAGATACATATCATATAGAATTGCATATCGTTCATTTTTGAACTTTATGTTAAGATCATCATATGGATATGAGACTGAATTTAAATGTACTTTTAAATTAGTCAAATCACAATGAACAAACTTATTTTCTTGTTGAAAAGCAATCAATACAAAACGGGGGCGTTCTCTATTTGCAGCCAGTTTAACATTCCAAATATGGCTAGTACCTGTGTTTAATTGTGGATTAACATGACAATCCCAACTGCGAAATGCCATAGGTATAGAAGCACCATTGTTAATAATTTTTATCATATTCAATTTGCTAAAGTCGGATAATTGTACATGTGGGATTCTCCATGAGATGAGTGAAATTGTAAGTTTAGCTTTTTCAGTAGAAACACTCGAGCGTACAAGATCTTCATCATTCTTATTGCGCAAGAGTATCAATTCATGTTTTCCATTTAGTATAACTTTGTTGTAGTCTTCGGCGAATCCTAGAAGCATTTTTAGAGGTACATAAAAATTGAAAAATCCATTTTCAAGAGTGACATCGTCAATTTTGTTCCATCCAGCATTTTGCATCACATTGCTTTCTGTTGGTGACAGAGAAACCAAATTTTTTATAGTGCTTGTGGCTCCTAAATATCTTGTATGGTCAATTTCAATTCCATTGAGCTCATAGCGAATTTCATCAAATAGATATCCCACAAAGTTGTTTTTTAATAAAAAGTTCTCCGAAGAAGAAGAAGAAGATTTGGCCTTATTATCATCGACAACAAATCCCTCTACATAAATGTAGCTCTCACTGGGTAGCACATACAAATCTTGATTTTGTATTGAAATTCTAATTTCATCATTATTGTTGTAAGATTGTAAGTATGGTACATATGTATGATAGTCCTTTTTTATTATATTCTCATCAGACAAGGGTTTATCTAAGACATCTATTATTGAACTCATTTTGTCTTCAATTTAAAATTCAAGGACTTTAGAAAATTTTTATTTGATGTTGTTAGAGCTTTTTGTTGAGCTGGTCGCTTTAATGTTGTTGTTGTTGTTCTTGATGCTATATTTTTCAATGTATTTGTGTTGTATATTAGCATTATTTAGTTGGCCTTAAATGTATTCGTATTGTAATTTCCTCTCCTCGGAAATTAATTAAATCACCGTGTTGATCCAGTACGCGCAGCGCTAGTGAACTTATCTCTCTGGTGTTTACAGGTAAATAGATAAGATTTCTTGGAACCTCATCTATTTTATAGCCTGGAGGCACATTAATCGGAAATTCATGAAGTGTATGCGATTTCGAGTTATTCATATATGTGTTCATAGCGATACTACTTTCAATTCGCAAGAGATTCACTTTAAAAATATTAACTGGAAGATCTGAATAATAATATTTGTTTGGTGTTAGGATTTTGCTATTAAATCCTAAAAGTTTTCCAATTGTATTGTCTTTATTAAAATATACAAGATCCTTGGAACTATTAACTTTAACTTGCATTGTATTGTTATTGGCTTCAATAAAAATCTTATTTGCTGGGCAGAGTCGTTTGTATTCCTCTTCTATAAAATCAACTATATTATTTAATTCGTAAGATCCAATTGGTATTTCAATTATATGTTCCCCTATATGAAACATATTGTTGTAGGTGTCTACATTTGGAATACTGTTGTATGAATGAAAATCAGTTAGAGCACACTCATATGCACCATGTAATTCAATAGGAGGAAAGTAACTAGCAGATAGTTCTGATGAGTTAGAGCTCAGAGTAAGTGTTATTGACATTATAACAGTCTGATTACAATTAAATAATGTTTAGTACACAGTATGGTTTATAAGTATGATTTACATATTTTATTTAAAACTTTTTCTCATTTTAAAATTAACATTAGTTTCTTAATATTAATGCTATTGTTGTTGTTGCTATTGATGTTGTTGTTGTTTCTAATTTAGTTTTTCTTCCAACTATAATATTTCATCTTTACTTATCCAAGAATTATGTTGATTAGAAAATCCCAGCCATTTAACATATACCTCCTTCCCTTTAATTTTAAGAACCTTTTCAACTAGATATATATTTGGAAATCTAGTTTTTGAAAGTTCCTCAGTATAGAAGCTACCTTTAATAGGATTGCCAAGATAGTCTTCTAATATGTATGTTGCAGGATTTGTATTTTGAACTCTTGTAATTGTGAAAATTTCTGTAGTCCAATTTGGAGTATAACCTTTTTCAAATGTGTGCTTATATTTGCTTATGCGAACATGATCTCCCACATTAAATTTTGACATTTTATACATTTTCAAATGACTGTATACTGTATTTAGCAGCTTTTCCTCATTTGTTGAGTTGACTTTAATAGGAGCCATTTTAATGGTACGATGAACTTTTCTATTGTATGCATTGAGTAAATCTTTGTATATATCAATCCACTTATATGAACCATTATAACTAAATTCTTTCCACATCATTCCTTTCAATGTTCTATTAAATCGTTCTACTATTGATGCTTTCATAATGCTTTCATATTAAGTAATGTTTAATCTTCTATTTATGTATGAGTTTTCCCAAGTATTTATTAAAAAATTCTTTAGAATCATCTGTTTATAAGTTTTTTGGTACCCGTACCACTTCAAAAATATTTTCCATTGCCTTGGTTTTTAGAGTGCAGCTTTTATTTTCAGCTGTACTTTGAGAATGTGTCAATTACAGTCTTCAAAAATCAACAATTTCTATTTTCTGTAGAATAGTTCTACATTTCACCTAACTTAGCTCCATAAAACATCATATATTCCTGTCATTACATCTCTACAAGCACAAACAGTTGTTGAAATTTAATATGGACTTCGTTAACTAAATTCCTTTTTAAAGACATTGAATTGTTTCACAGATTTTTTCGAAAGTGTTGTGATCTACATCTTGCACTTTCAGCTATTTATACTAACATGTAGTTAATTTTCTAATCTATATATTTAACCGTAAACTCTTCAATTTGTTTTTAATTATTTACTTTTTAGAATTGCTTTTTCAATTTTATAACTGTCTTCTTTCTCTAATTTTATTTCACGTTGTAGTTCCTCAATTTGCATTTAAATATATTCTTGAATATTAATGCTTTAAGCTATATTATTAATTTGTCTTGTATTTTATCTTCATTCAGTTTAATGTAACTATCAACAATAGTTTGTATCTAATTCATTTATGCCTTCCAATACTGATAAGTCAGTATAAATGTCTTCAGAATTGGAAGTCTATGAGTAAAATCATCGTCATCATCATTCTCAGTATTAGCATCATTAAGTATGATGGTATTATCAAATATTGTTCCTTTTACTAGTTTCTTTGGGGTACTTGTCTATATCTTGAGTGAAGGTTTCTCAGGCTTTAAACTTGTATATTTTCAACTTCTGTCTTGATTTTACTTTCTTCTTTCATAAGAATTCTTTTAATATTTTTAGAACTATTTATGAATTCTTCTGCTATAGGTTTAAATGTATCTTTTAGTTGTTCACTTGTATCTATTTCACCAGTTTTTATACTACGAAGCTTTTTCTTCAACACATTTCTTGTCAACACCAACTGTTTTAAAATTTTCTCATCCAGGGCAAATAACAGGTATCAGCAATCATATCAGCTTTTCAGGAGCTGGTCTGGTTTTCAGATCAGCTTATCAGGACCTGGTCTGGTTTTCAGATCAGCTTATCAGGACCTGGTCTGGTTTTCAGATCAGCTTTTCAGGACCTGGTCTGGTTTTCAGATCAGCTTATCAGGACCTGGTCTGGTTTTCAGATCAGCTTATCAGGACCTGGTCTGGTTTTCAGATCAGCTTTTCAGGACCTGGTCTGGTTTTCAGATCAGCTTATCAGGACCTGGTCTGGTTTTCAGATCAGCTTATCAGGAGCTGGTCTGGTTTTCAGATCAGCTTATCAGGAGCTGGTCTGGTTTTCAGATCAGCTTATCAGGAGCTGGTCTGGTTATCAGATCAGCTTATCAGGAGCTGGTCTGGTTTTCAGATCAGCTTATCAGGAGCTGATCTGATTTTTAGATCAGCTTATCAGGTAACAGATCAGGCTATCAGGAGCTATTCAGATTTTCATTTCAAGATATCTGAGTTAGATTTAGTTATCAGTGTACAAGTAGCTAGCCATTTATAACATTTATATACATGAAGTTTAAAGTCAGATGAAATACGAAAAAGTAAAGTTTTATCTAGTAAAATTATTTTCTATAACGATCATCGTTTAATTCACTATCTTTGCTTATAATCAAAAATCCATATTTATCCTTTCAACATGCTTTTTATTTTTCTCACCTAACTTAAACATTAAATATACATTATGATGATCTCTTATTAAATGTTTGGTGATTCTGGTGTAAGTTTTACATAAGTAGAATGAATCAACATTCTTATCTCTCCCCATAAAAAAGTATTCTTCCCATACGCATCATCGTTAAATATCATATTGGAATTACTTTGGACTGAAATAACAGATTCACTATCGGTAAATTTTGTAATATATTATTGTTTTAATTGATGAAATTAATTTCTTTATATCTGGGGTGATATAAAGATTTTGAGTATAAATAAATGTTCTCAAAATTTAAGTCCATTAGGACTTTCTAGCAAGCCAATCATAGTGTTTTTTTTTCGCAATTTGACAGGTCAACTATTGTTGCACGAATAGAATTTGATATAAGGGAACTATGATTTATTTTTGAACTATCGTTCGATGAATCATCAATATTTCGTACCAAGGTATTTTAGGTTGTTTTACTAACCGCATTTATGTAGCTAAATACATTTTATAAATATTATCTCTTATTATAAAAAAATAAACTAATACAGCTATACCATATCAGAAAATATTTTCTGAAATCGTATAGCTGCATTAGTTTATTTTTTCTATAATAAGAGATAATGATCCACACTCATAATCAAAACAGCATAAAAATATCCTTTGTTTTGACTATGAGTATGGATCAATATTTATGAAATGCGTTTAGTTACAAAAATGTGGTTAGTAAAACAAAGTATATTTTAACAGCCTTATTTATAACACTTATTAGGGCTTTATAAAGACTTTTTAAGAAAAAATTTTTATAAAAAATTTGTTTTAAAAAGCCTTTACAAAGCCTTAATAAGTTTTATAAATAAGGCTGTAAGAGTTTAAAATCAGTATTTTGTATGATAATACTGATTTTAAACTCTTAAAATATTCTTTGTTTTGACTATGAGTAGGGGCCATTATCTCTTATTATAGGACAAATAAAATAATATAGCTATACGATTTCAGAAAATATTTTCTGATATCGTATAGCTACATTTTTAATTTTTCTATAATAAGAGATAATATTTATGAAATACATTTCATAAATATTGGCGCATACTCATAGTAAAAACAACCTAAAAATACCTTGGTACGAAATATTGATGAATCATCAAAATTTCATACCATCCTATATTTATGTTGTTTTACTAATCGCATTTTGTAAATAAATGCATTTCATAAATATTATCTATTATTATAGAAAGAATCAAATAGTATGGTTATATGATATTAGAAAACATGATTTCTGATATCATATAATCATACTATTTTATTTTTCTATAATAAGAGATAATGACTCATACTCATAGTCAAAACAAAGGATATTTATATGCTGTTTTGATTATGAGTATGCGTCAATATTTATGAAATGCATTTAGTTATAAAATGCGGTTAGTAAAACAAAGTATATTTTAAGTGTTTAAGACCACCATTTTATGGTAATACCGGTTTTAAACACTTAAAGCATACTTTGTTTTGACTATGAGCATGAGCTGATAATTATGAAATGGATTTTATAAATATTGACTCATACCCTTAGTCAAAACAACATAAATAATTCTTGGTACGAAATATTGATGATTCATCGAACGATAGTTCAAAAATAAATCATAGTTCCCTTATATCAAATTATATTCGTGCAACAATAGTTGACCTGTCAAATTACGAAAACAAAAACGCTATGATTGGCTTGCTAGAAAGTCCTAATGGACTTAAATTTTGAGAACATTTATTTATACTCAAAATCTTTATATCACCCCAGATATAAATATCTGAAGAAATTAATTACATCAATTAAAATAATAATATATTACAAAATTTACCGATAGTGAATCTGTTATTTCAGTCCAAAGTAATTCCAATATGATATTTAACGATGATGCGTATGGGAAGAATACTTTTTTATGGGGAGAGATAAGAATGTTGATTCATTCTACTTATGTAAAACTTACACCAGAATCACCAAACATTTAATAAGAGATCATCATAATGTATATTTAATGTTTAAGTTAGGTGAGAAAAATAAAAAGCATGTTGAAAGGATAAATATGGATTTTTGATTATAAGCAAAGATAGTGAATTAAACGATGATCGTTATAGAAAATAATTTTACTAGATAAAACTTTACTTTTTCGTATTTCATCTGACTTTAAACTTCATGTATATAAATGTTATAAATGGCTAGCTACTTGTACACTGATAACTAAATCTAACTCAGATATCTTGAAATGAAAATCTGAATAGCTCCTGATAGCCTGATCTGTTACCTGATAAGCTGATCTAAAAATCAGATCAGCTCCTGATAAGCTGATCTGAAAACCAGACCAGCTCCTGATAAGCTGATCTGATAACCAGACCAGCTCCTGATAAGCTGATCTGAAAACCAGACCAGCTCCTGATAAGCTGATCTGAAAACCAGACCAGCTCCTGATAAGCTGATCTGAAAACCAGACCAGGTCCTGATAAGCTGATCTGAAAACCAGACCAGGTCCTGAAAAGCTGATCTGAAAACCAGACCAGGTCCTGATAAGCTGATCTGAAAACCAGACCAGGTCCTGATAAGCTGATCTGAAAACCAGACCAGGTCCTGAAAAGCTGATCTGAAAACCAGACCAGGTCCTGATAAGCTGATCTGAAAACCAGACCAGGTCCTGATAAGCTGATCTGAAAACCAGACCAGCTCCTGAAAAGCTGATATGATTGCTGATACCTGTTATTTGCCCTGGATGAGAAAATTTTAAAACAGTTGGTGTTGACAAGAAATGTGTTGAAGAAAAAGCTTCGTAGTATAAAAACTGGTGAAATAGATACAAGTGAACAACTAAAAGATACATTTAAACCTATAGCAGAAGAATTCATAAATAGTTCTAAAAATATTAAAAGAATTCTTATGAAAGAAGAAAGTAAAATCAAGACAGAAGTTGAAAATATACAAGTTTAAAGCCTGAGAAACCTTCACTCAAGATATAGACAAGTACCCCAAAGAAACTAGTAAAAGGAACAATATTTGATAATACCATCATACTTAATGATGCTAATACTGAGAATGATGATGACGATGATTTTACTCATAGACTTCCAATTCTGAAGACATTTATACTGACTTATCAGTATTGGAAGGCATAAATGAATTAGATACAAACTATTGTTGATAGTTACATTAAACTGAATGAAGATAAAATACAAGACAAATTAATAATATAGCTTAAAGCATTAATATTCAAGAATATATTTAAATGCAAATTGAGGAACTACAACGTGAAATAAAATTAGAGAAAGAAGACAGTTATAAAATTGAAAAAGCAATTCTAAAAAGTAAATAATTAAAAACAAATTGAAGAGTTTACGGTTAAATATATAGATTAGAAAATTAACTACATGTTAGTATAAATAGCTGAAAGTGCAAGATGTAGATCACAACACTTTCGAAAAAATCTGTGAAACAATTCAATGTCTTTAAAAAGGAATTTAGTTAACGAAGTCCATATTAAATTTCAACAACTGTTTGTGCTTGTAGAGATGTAATGACAGGAATATATGATGTTTTATGGAGCTAAGTTAGGTGAAATGTAGAACTATTCTACAGAAAATAGAAATTGTTGATTTTTGAAGACTGTAATTGACACATTCTCAAAGTACAGCTGAAAATAAAAGCTGCACTCTAAAAACCAAGGCAATGGAAAATATTTTTGAAGTGGTACGGGTACCAAAAAACTTATAAACAGATGATTCTAAAGAATTTTTTAATAAATACTTGGGAAAACTCATACATAAATAGAAGATTAAACATTACTTAATATGAAAGCATTATGAAAGCATCAATAGTAGAACGATTTAATAGAACATTGAAAGGAATGATGTGGAAAGAATTTAGTTATAATGGTTCATATAAGTGGATTGATATATACAAAGATTTACTCAATGCATACAATAGAAAAGTTCATCGTACCATTAAAATGGCTCCTATTAAAGTCAACTCAACAAATGAGGAAAAGCTGCTAAATACAGTATACAGTCATTTGAAAATGTATAAAATGTCAAAATTTAATGTGGGAGATCATGTTCGCATAAGCAAATATAAGCACACATTTGAAAAAGGTTATACTCCAAATTGGACTACAGAAATTTTCACAATTACAAGAGTTCAAAATACAAATCCTGCAACATACATATTAGAAGACTATCTTGGCAATCCTATTAAAGGTAGCTTCTATACTGAGGAACTTTCAAAAACTAGATTTCCAAATATATATCTAGTTGAAAAGGTTCTTAAAATTAAAGGGAAGGAGGTATATGTTAAATGGCTGGGATTTTCTAATCAACATAATTCTTGGATAAGTAAAGATGAAATATTATAGTTGGAAGAAAAACTAAATTAGAAACAACAACAACATCAATAGCAACAACAACAATAGCATTAATATTAAGAAACTAATGTTAATTTTAAAATGAGAAAAAGTTTTAAATAAAATATGTAAATCATACTTATAAACCATACTGTGTACTAAACATTATTTAATTGTAATCAGACTGTTATAATGTCAATAACACTTACTCTGAGCTCTAACTCATCAGAACTATCTGCTAGTTACTTTCCTCCTATTGAATTACATGGTGCATATGAGTGTGCTCTAACTGATTTTCATTCATACAACAGTATTCCAAATGTAGACACCTACAACAATATGTTTCATATAGGGGAACATATAATTGAAATACCAATTGGATCTTACGAATTAAATAATATAGTTGATTTTATAGAAGAGGAATACAAACGACTCTGCCCAGCAAATAAGATTTTTATTGAAGCCAATAACAATACAATGCAAGTTAAAGTTAATAGTTCCAAGGATCTTGTATATTTTAATAAAGACAATACAATTGGAAAACTTTTAGGATTTAATAGCAAAATCCTAACACCAAACAAATATTATTATTCAGATCTTCCAGTTAATATTTTTAAAGTGAATCTCTTGCGAATTGAAAGTAGTATCGCTATGAACACATATATGAATAACTCGAAATCGCATACACTTCATGAATTTCCGATTAATGTGCCTCCAGGCTATAAAATAGATGAGGTTCCAAGAAATCTTATCTATTTACCTGTAAACACCAGAGAGATAAGTTCACTAGCGCTGCGCGTACTGGATCAACACGGTGATTTAATTAATTTCCGAGGAGAGGAAATTACAATACGAATACATTTAAGGCCAACTAAATAATGCTAATATACAACACAAATACATTGAAAAATATAGCATCAAGAACAACAACAACAACATTAAAGCGACCAGCTCAACAAAAAGCTCTAACAACATCAAATAAAAATTTTCTAAAGTCCTTGAATTTTAAATTGAAGACAAAATGAGTTCAATAATAGATGTCTTAGATAAACCCTTGTCTGATGAGAATATAATAAAAAAGGACTATCATACATATGTACCATACTTACAATCTTACAACAATAATGATGAAATTAGAATTTCAATACAAAATCAAGATTTGTATGTGCTACCCAGTGAGAGCTACATTTATGTAGAGGGATTTGTTGTCGATGATAATAAGGCCAAATCTTCTTCTTCTTCTTCGGAGAACTTTTTATTAAAAAACAACTTTGTGGGATATCTATTTGATGAAATTCGCTATGAGCTCAATGGAATTGAAATTGACCATACAAGATATTTAGGAGCCACAAGCACTATAAAAAATTTGGTTTCTCTGTCACCAACAGAAAGCAATGTGATGCAAAATGCTGGATGGAACAAAATTGACGATGTCACTCTTGAAAATGGATTTTTCAATTTTTATGTACCTCTAAAAATGCTTCTAGGATTCGCCGAAGACTACAACAAAGTTATACTAAATGGAAAACATGAATTGATACTCTTGCGCAATAAGAATGATGAAGATCTTGTACGCTCGAGTGTTTCTACTGAAAAAGCTAAACTTACAATTTCACTCATCTCATGGAGAATCCCACATGTACAATTATCCGACTTTAGCAAATTGAATATGATAAAAATTATTAACAATGGTGCTTCTATACCTATGGCATTTCGCAGTTGGGATTGTCATGTTAATCCACAATTAAACACAGGTACTAGCCATATTTGGAATGTTAAACTGGCTGCAAATAGAGAACGCCCCCGTTTTGTATTGATTGCTTTTCAACAAGAAAATAAGTTTGTTCATTGTGATTTGACTAATTTAAAAGTACATTTAAATTCAGTCTCATATCCATATGATGATCTTAACATAAAGTTCAAAAATGAACGATATGCAATTCTATATGATATGTATCTAAGATTCCAACAAAGTTACTATATGAGGGAATCTCAACCGCTTCTAACTGCATCAGAGTTTAAGACAAAAGCTCCTATTATTGTAGTAGATGTCAGTCATCAGAATGAATCACTCAATAATGGACCGATTGATATAAAAATAGCATTTGAAACAGCAACTAATATTGCAGCAAAGACATCAGCTTACTGCATTCTTATTCATGATCGCATAATAGAATATATACCCATCAAAGGACAAGTTCGAAAAGTCTTATAAATTGAGTAATATGGAAAATAACACAATTTTTATAGACGTACAAGGTTTCAAAAGTAATTCAAATGATTTCATCGCAAAAGAAGTAGCGATTGTTTTCAACAATTATGAATATAACAATTTCATTATAAAACCACCATTTGATTTTAAATGCTTATCAATAAAAAGGCAAAGAGAAGCAAAGTGGCTAACGAAAAACTATCATCACCTCAGCTGGACTGCTGGATCAGTTTCTTTTGAAAGCGTTTGCAATTTTTTAAAAGCCAACGCAAGATGTTCTAAAATTTATGTAAAAGGTGAAGAGAAAAGACGATGGTTGGAAAAAATTTTATGCCGAAAAATTTTTAACGTTGAGGATATAGGCTGTATCAACTTTAAACAAATGGAGATTAAGTATCCAGAATATTTTTATTGTAATTATCATAAACTTGGTGTTTGCGCATTAAAAAATGCTATTTTACTAACAAAAGAAATATCTTGCTTTAAATGAATTTTTACACTCTTTAAAATATTAATGTATGTATTATTATAAAATTTTAAAAAACTTTAAACAATAAATGTATAGAAAAATAAAAAATCTACAAGTGTTTTCTTATTTCAAAAACAAACTACATAAAGGAAAGAGAAGGAAGTGGGAAGGAGGAGGAGAAGTTAGCATTTTTGCTAACTTGCAAATTTTTACTTTTTGTTTCTCTGCTTATGACTGTAGTTAGTTGAAACTTGCTGCTTTAAAATAATCGCAGCCAAAGAAAATGATTACGTTGCAAAATATAAATGTATTCTACACAGCCACAAAATATTCCACGCACAAGTTCTTTCGATCGCACATACATACATACATACATACAAACATCATACACACATACATACATACATACATACATACATGCATGCATGCATCATACACACATACATACCTACATACAAATATATTTCTTAAACAAATAAACAGAATATAAGCTTACCAGCGACAAACAAGCTGGACCCCCCACACACAAGCATTAGGGGTGTTCACATACATGAGAACGTTTTATAAATAAATAAAATAATTTATGTAATTATTTTATTCATTTATTTAATTATTTAATTATTTTATTTTATAAGAATTTATTAGCGTGAGGAAATCACACAAGCACATTCCCATGATTCATATGAAACCATATGACCTAGTAGTCATCAAACCTTCTTTCTCTGATATTACTGATATAGTATTACGATAACAAATTTCTACAGTATGGCAACACTGGGAGCATTAGAAAATAATAATCATGTTTTGCCGTCGGCATTTGAAAAAAATAATAATCATGTTTTGCCGTCGGCATTAGGAAAAATTATCATGCATTGACGTAGGCATTAGGAAAAATTATCATGTATTGCCGTCGGCATTAGGAAAAATTGTCATGCATTGACGTAGGCATTAGGAAAAATTATCATGTATTGCCGTAGGCATTAGGAAATAATTATGTATTGTCGTAGGCATTAGGAAAAATAAGTATGTATTGCCGTCGGCATTAGGAAACAAAAAAAATAATCATGTATTGCCGTCGGCATTTGAAAAAAATAATCATGTTTTGCCGTCGGCATTTGAAAAAAATAATAATCATGTTTTGCCGTCGGCATTAGGAAAAATTATCATGCATTGACGTAGGCATTAGGAAAAATTATCATGTATTGCCGTCGGCATTAGGAAAAATTATCATGCATTGACGTAGGCATTAGGAAAAATTATCATGTATTGCCGTAGGCATTAGGAAATAATTATGTATTGTCGTAGGCATTAGGAAAAATAAGTATGTATTGCCGTCGGCATTAGGAAACAAAAAAAATAATCATGTATTGCCGTCGGCATTTGAAAAAAATAATCATGTTTTGCCGTCGGCATTTGAAAATAATTATGTATTGCCGTAGGCATTAGGAAAAATAAGTATGTATTGCCGTAGGCATTAGGAAAAATAAGTATGTATTGCCGTCGGCATTTGAAAAAAATAATCATGTTTTGCCGTCGGCATTAGGAAAAATTAATAAACATGTTTTGCCGTAGACATTAGGAAAAATTAATAATCACTATTTCAACATTGGTATTAGAAAAAATCATTTTCATGATTTTCCCGTCGGCATTTGAAAATAATTATGTATTGCCGTAGGCATTAGGAAAAATTATCATGCATGCCGTAGGCATTAGGAAAAAGACAGACTTATTGAACCACCCTCGAAAAATATTTAAAGGACTTATCGAACCACCCTCGTAGGTATCAAATTTCAAGAATTTTAAAATTTTCAAATTTTAATTACCCAAATTTAACAATTTCAGCAACAATTTAACAATTTCAGCCACAATTTAACAATTTTAATTGATCCAGAACCGGCAGTTCCCTACTACTTTGGTGTTATTTGTTCATTAATAATTATCACATGTAATTTGGCTTAAAAAGCGATACGAACTTTAGCCTGTTAAAAATCATAAATATAGAAACAAATGGAGTTCGAATAATAATTAAAATTAACTAATACTATTTGATTTTTGGATCATATATTTATTGTAGAAACAGCTGTGCGTTAAATTCGAAATAAAAATAAATTAATATTGTTGAAATAAAATGTATATATAGAAATGTATACTTACACGACATACAGACATGTCTGTATAAAGAAAGAGATACACAAATGTTTATATATTTTTAGTGGCCAACCCTTTTTTAATACTTCATTTATTTATTAATTTATTTAACACCACCCGTGCACTAGTGATAGCTTACAAACGAAATACTGAACTGACAGATGTTTCTGAAAAAGTTTTTTTTTTTAACTTAACATAGTATGGTTTTGGATAAGATTATATTGCTATTTACATCATATTATTTTTAAATATTAATACAAATTATGTTGTAGTCATAAATTTTTAACAAAACTATATTGTTAAACTCTAACCATATGACACTTTTTTATGGATATGATAATATAATTATTAAGTTCAAACATTACTCTGTTTATCGTAACGAAATAAATGTTTAAAATAACAATAACTAGTTTTCAACGACCACACATTTGTTTCAGAGAACATAATATTGTTTTCTCAACCACTCTATAACCGTATATTTTCTTTGCGTGAACATTTCTTGTAATAAATAATTTCAATCGCTCATGAGACGCTATTCTTGTCAGTTGGTAAAAAATTAATCGGGATATTTATTTCAGAGTGCAAAGAAAGAAAGTTTTTACGAAAGTGGAAACGAAAATATCTTGACCTCCGGTGCTGCCAGATTCTTTCGGAGTGAAATCCGGAAATGAAAACTTTTACATTTCCAAAACTCCTCCGCGAAAATTCCGAACAAAAATTGTGCTGTTTTAACTTGAATTCATTTTATTATTACAAGGACAATTTAGTAATGCTGTGACTTTTTGTATTTCCATAGGCATCTCAACCGAGCTAATACATCACATTTTGAAGGAATATTTGGAGATGAAAAAGCTATCCGCGCGGTACGTGTCGCTAATGATCACATTGCACAGTGGGAAGTTTTGCAAAATAAATGGTAATAAATCTGGAACTACTAAACTACTGATTGAATTAATCTAAAACTTCGAATATCTTTGGGGGAGGATATAGGCTTTCTGGCTTAACTGAACCAAAGTTGACCACCTGGGACTTGAAAAAAAATCTTAGGTTTGTAACTTTTTTAAACATTGTGCGATTTTTATCGGATAAAGCATTTTGAACTAAGCTAATAATTCTTAAGAAATAATCTCCTTAGATGTGTGTTCTGTATCTCTTATAACTTAGAAGATATTTAACACAAGACAAACATTCTTTTTGCCTTGACTTTTTTTATTATTTCGTCCAAAACTTTTTAGCTTTTTGTTGCGACTTTAAACTTTAAAGGCCGGCATTCGATTATTGCCAAATTTTTAAATAAAACTAGGAAAACAAAATTTTAATACCTGCATTCGTGAAATCGGGAAAAAGGTTAAGAAATCAAAATTTTAATATTTCCCTGAAAAAGCATGTTATTTTTTCAAAAAGTATATTCATTATTTTCAATTTTGTGAAAAACTTTGTTTAACACATTCACTTTTTAACCACATCGCGCTAAAGGCAAACTATTCGAAATTTAAGATTAATTCAATCAGTATTTTAGAAGTTCCAGATTTATTACCATTTATTTTTCAAAAGTCCCCACTGTGCACTGGACCATAAAGGCAACAGTGTGACCGCTTCAAAAGTGTTGGCAGTATTCAGGCGCAATCTGAACGAGCTTTTTCGTACCAAATAAAACTAAGGTGGATCTGTCGATCCATAAGGCTATGGCGTACATTAATTCTAACACTTGGTTGGAAAGGGGTGACGTTGGCTGAAGTAGTTAACATGTTGACTACAAAACCGAAGGTCCTGGGTTCCATCCCGGTCTCCGACAGTCATTAAAATAAACTAAACCAAGCACTTTTCTGATAACCATTAGTGTCCTTTGTATCAGTTGTTGTACTAAAAGTTCTAGAGATGCAGGCATAAGGCACTGGTCACTAAACTACACCGGCTTCAGCGAATGCTAATCCTAATGTAACATCAGAGCTCCCCTCTTCGTCGGCGAAGTAAAATAACCAGTAAAATGTCTACTAAACACATTTTAAAATTTAATACACTTCATTGAAACTAGAGGCGCTGCAGCACTGCATTATTAAAAACGTGGGAAAAAGTTGTAAAAAAAGAACGAAGCTTTCCTCTATCTCTTCCTTAAATCTGTCTTCTCTATTACTATCCCTTTCCTATCACCCTCTCTCACTATCTTCTCTTCAACTCACAGATAGCACAAATGTATCATTGTATTGGACCCAAATGAGCTGGACTCTTAATTTCACCTTTCCTTACCAGCAGCCTGCTTGCTAACCTAACCTAACGTTACCTAACACTTGGTTCTTAATTTAATTTTTATTAAATTCATTGCTGAAAAAACTCATTAAAATTTGTTTAAGCACACGAAGTTTAAATAGCGCATGGTCAAAAGGTTTCGTTAATATTTGCTTAATTTAAGATGAGCAGCTGATTGGGCTTCTGCATCCGATCCTGGATCTGGGGCTGCCAGTACGTCTCCAGGAAGACAGTCGACAGTGGAGATTTATCCGCCACCGTTTGTGAGGGTTATACCGCCCACGATTGGTCGTCAGAGACTCGTCAGCTAATAACAGGGTACGCCACGTGTTGGGGAGGTTGACAGTTGTGCAGGAGGCTGTGGGGGCGCATCACTACACCATTAGTACCCCCAGAGGCCCTATGCTCCTAATAGGAGCCAAAGGAACCAATATACATTTGTATATATACTATATGATCAAACAGGAGTGTGAAAAGATTTGAGTACGAGCGCACATTTTTCCATATCCATCCAATCTTGCTGGATATAAAATAAAATATTTCGAATTAAAATGAATAATATATGTATGTAGATAAATTTTATTTAATAAAACAATTACAGTTTGTTTTAGGTTATTGTTAAGCATTTTTCTTGATTAAAAGATAATAGTATAGTAATCGTTTTAAGAGTAATTAAAATAATAATAATAATACATAATAGCACTCCTTTATTATAGTTCATCTAATTTCATTATATGTATTTCAACAAAAGGAATGACTATACTAAGTAGTACCCAATAAAAAAAAAACAAAAAAAATATAACTGAATAAAAAACAAAACTGAGATAAGAATTCAACAGGGTGTTTTAGTAAAAATTCTATATATGTATGTATATTTAATCGAAGCTTATTAGTTCGGCTGTAGCAGGTTCTTCAGCACCTGGAGCAGCCGCTGGTTCGGGATCATTTTGTGGTGGAGCTGGAGCGGATTGTATAGCTTGAATTTGAGATGATGCCTGTGAAGGTGTGGCTAAGGGTGCATTTGGTTGTTGAGTCTGAGGTGTGGGTGGCGGTGGTGCTTGGATCGTGGCATTTGGAGCAGCTTGTTGTTGTTGTTGTTGGGATGATGCAGCAGGATTGCCGCCAATATTTGGTAGGGGTGACTGACTGTGCATAACAGTTTGTGACTGTTGCAACATGACATGAGCCAATTGCGGCTGTTGTTGTTGTTGTGGCTGTGGCTGTGGCTGTGGCTGTGGCTGCATGTGCTGTTGCTGCTGTGTAGTGGGCGGCTGCTGATGCTGACCAGCACTAATTGGCTGTGGTTGCTGTTGTTCTGCTGCTCTACTCATCATATTGTTCATGTTATGAACTAATTGTTGGTTTATTGGTGGTTGTTGCAATATCATGTGTGGTGGTTGCTGCTGTGGCTGTCCGGGCATAGTTGTGGCATGATTATACATGCCAGGAAAAACGGCTGACATACCAGGTTGCGTTGTAAAAGATGGCATACCAACTGCAGCTGCACCCGCAGTTGTAGAATTTGGCGAATAGGGATTGTAAACTCCGGGCATTTGGGGGAGAGTAGACCCCTGTGGTGGTACTCCGGCCATGTTTGGCATAAAATTGAAAGTTGTTTGGTTCATGCGGTACTGTGCCATTTGTTGTTCTTGACGTATTTGCATTTCACGTTCTTGCTCTTGAATTCGATGCAAGGCCAATTGTCTTTGATATTGCAGATATTCTTGCTTCTTTTTTCGCATTATTTCGAGCTTTTGGGCCATTTGTATTTGACGCAGACGTTCTTGCTCCTCAGCCATATGGCGCAGCTTCTCAGCATGTTCGTTCCGTAAATCATCCAAAGCGGCACGTGAATCTTTAATTTGAACTAACTTGTCTTGCAATTGTTCGTACCACATGCGTTTATCGTCCAATTCTTTGATGTAAGACAACTGCTGAGAGTGCAGGCCTGTCAATGTCATGAATAATGTTTGAACCGCACTGTCATTTGAGATGCTACGACCACGACTTGAATTCGATTTCATACGATTTACAAATATCTCTACTTGTGTTCTCATGTTGGCAGCAAACTCATCAATTTTCTGCTCATCGGTATCTTTGGGACGGAAATCGTTGGGTGCCAAAGACATTTGCTGTTGCATGTTTTGCTGGGGTTGAGGGGTCGGTGGCATGGGGCTGGGCGCCGAAGGACTAGCCATGGGCGATTCGTTCACTTTACGTTGTTCCCAATAAGAACGATTTAAATATTTTGCCAAATCGGGATTGGTTTCCTCAACTTGCGGTTCGTTTGAAGAAACTGGTGGTGCTTCCGGACTTGGTGAGCGTTGTTGCAAGCGGTAACCAGCAGCAGGCGCAGCAGATGGTAAAGACTAAAATAATTATTTAAACATGTAAATAAAATTCACAGAAAATAAGTTGATTATAATAAAAGCCATATAAATCATAATTTGCTTTGTTTCCATATTGTGTTTGCCAAAGATAAGATAAAAGCGTGTAATTAACTTAATGACTCGGAAGAATTATCAGTTGCGCTACATTGAGATTTTTATTAAAACAATGAAGTAAGAAATATGACTGAACATATTGTGTTCATTTATTCTAAATTAAATGGTTGAAATGCTATTAGGAAAGATTATTTTCAAACTGAATTTTTCTTGCGGTATTGAAAATTATTTGGCCTTGGTCGGCTTCGGTCGGAGCTTGTTTTCTTTTCATTATCTTCCGACTTTTTTTGGTTAGTTTTTTATTTCGATTTTTTTTCTCTTTAATTTTAATCTCTTGTTAAAGATTCTACAAAAAAATTTATAAATCCTATAGCTTTACCGAGCTTTTTTTTATTTATTTTGTGTACATAAACATTTATAGAATTGTAAAACTAAAAATTTTGAGCCATTTTCCAAATTTTCATATTTATTGGAATTTATTTATTTTTGGAATTCATATTGCTAATTGTTTGCAATATTTGATTCAATATTGAAGCCTTTGTAGTTTTGCTCTTTTGTACGATTCTTTATTTCACAATATGAGATTTATTTCCATTTATATTGATTCTGCTTTTGAATTTTTCTTCTTATGTACGATTCTTTCTTTCACAATAGAAATAAAATTCAATTAATTTCCGAATTGGGCAATTTTTTCGCATTTTTTTAATCAACGTCAAAGTATTTTCTTAATTTATTTATTTATTTATTTCATAAATAATTTACAAAATAAGTTTACAAAGTATTGTTGCACAAATATGGGCGGGGTAAGTAGACCATATGCCCAAGATGTTCTTAACAGTATTTTAAAAGGTTTTGTGACTGACTGTACACGACCTATGCCTTTACATAGGAAATAGCAACGTGGTTGTCAACGAAATTCTACAAAAGAACCGCAACATTATACGGTTATCCCTGAGAGATTAGTCAACCAAAGCGAGCGAGATGAAAGACTTTCGAA
The DNA here is from genome assembly GCA_949987645.1 of Tachina grossa. Taxonomy (NCBI): domain Eukaryota; kingdom Metazoa; phylum Arthropoda; class Insecta; order Diptera; family Tachinidae; genus Tachina; species Tachina grossa. The sequence continues at coordinate 39,065,756 of OX465275.1, forward strand.
GCCCAAACAACACACACAAGCTTGACCGCGCTTAGGAAATAATTACGATGACGCGAGAGCTATTCTACAACTCAGAGCTGCTTAACGACTAATTTCTTAATTTATGTTTATGTATTTTTTTATTTATTCATTTACGTGTAAAGTAAGGTTTTAAATTTCACAAAATAACTGTTCGGAATAGCTTATTTGTGTGATATCATCTCTCTCTATCTCTCCCTATTTCTATCTCTATCCCTATCTCTATACCTATCTCTATCAATGTCACTATCTCTATCTCTATAGCTATCTCTCTCTTTCAGAGTTTTGATCTTCAGAGTTTAGATCTTCAGTTTAGTACTTTAATTCGAATTTGAAGTTTTTTAATTTATTCATTCATTGTTTTTGTTTTCTTTTTGTTTGACTTACTTGAAAGAACGAAACAAAACAAAGTCAAATATTTTGGGCCAAACCCACGATGTCGACAACGTTCGACTTTTTGTACACTTACATTCAAAACAAAAACAAATGTTAATATTTTGTTGTTGTTTCAAATGTAAGCGTGGGTCAGGCTTTTTGTTTCGTTTATTTTCGTAATCTGATTTTAGATACAAAGAAATCAAAACAAAAATAAATTTATAACTGTAATAGTGTGGATTATTTTTGTTACAAAAATCACGACCTAGCTCCTGTGTCTGGCATAAAGAGCATATGTCTAAAAGTATTACAGTATGCAAATTATTTGATGAAAAACTTTTTCTTTTAATAAACAACCAAATTTTTGTTAGTTTGAATTAATTTATTAGACTCCAATAGTTTTAACAATGTAAGTTAAAAACGAAGAGTTGGCGTAGACATAAAAATATTAAAACAAGTATTTTTTTTTTTAACACAAACACAATTCGCAAAGCGATTAGCTTGTCTGCGAAAAACACCCAGGGTCCATGGTGGGAATCGAACCCACGACCTCTGGACTAAGAGGCTAGAATTGCTACCACTCAGCCACAGGGCACCCTGTATGATAAAGTATAGGAGAAACTCAGTGATTTATTAAACTTATCGTTCATGTCAACACTCTCCCTGAATTCTTTCTCATGTAGCTTTTGCAATTATAAAAGTATATAAACGTTTCAATTCAAATAACTAGTTTTAGAAAAATCCAAATTTAGTTCCAAAATAATCAAGTTTTTGAGAACTAACAGCTTTGGTAAATACGTCCGCAGTCATCTGATTTGTACACAGGTATTTCAAAATTATTTCCTTTGCATCGATCTTCTGACGAATAAATTTTGATTTAATATCCACATGTTTTGTTCTGGACGAGAAATTATTATTAAGGGCGATTTTAAGTTATCCTTGTTGTTGCAGTATAACAACATACTTTTACAGATTTTCGGATTAAGTTCAGCTTCTAGGCGTTTTAGTCAAGCAGATTCTTGAATAGCTGCAGTTAATGACTGGAACTCAGCTTCTGTCGATGATAATGACACAGTTTTTTCTTTTCTTGTAGACCAGGAAATTACTCCAGATTGATATACAAAAACATACCCAGTAGTGGATTGTCGGTCTTCAATATTTCCGGCCCATTCAGCATCGCAGAAACCTTATAATTCTGAGTTGGTTTGCTTTCTATAAACAATACCTTTGTTGATCGTGCCTGTTAAGTATCTCATTACGCGTTTAACTGCTTCCCACTGTACTTTACCAGGATTGCTTCCAAATCGGCTTAGTAAATTCACAGCTGCAAATAACAAACACCCGATCGCCTGTATACAGGGAACACGTAATATTTCCTGCCTTGCTTCTTCATCTTTAGACATGCTTGAGGATAGTTTTTGGTTGTAGTCCATTGGGGTTGATGTTGTGTTGCACTCACCCAAACAAAATTGTGCCAAGACATTTGATATGTACTGCGCCTGATCGATTTTGATAGCGTCTTTACTTCTGGTTATATGCATACCTAACACTGAAGATACCTCTCCGATGTCTTTCATCTTAAATCTCTTTGTTAACTCGGACTTAAGAGAATCAATTGTTTTCATATTATTGGAAAATATTGAAATGTCGTCGACATAAATATCCATTTAAACATCTGATTACCATTTACCTTATGATAAACGCATTGATCCACTTCAGCTCTTGTGAGTCCCATCTTTATGAACTCATTATTGATTGTTTCATTACATACGCGTTCCGACTGCTTGAGACCATAAATGAACTTTTTCAACAAGCATACCTTATCGGAACCATCATTGAACATTTCTGGTTGTTGCATATAGATAGTTTCCTTAGTTGAACCATTTAAATATGCATTTACAGCGTCCATTTAATGTACATACATGTCGTATTTAATAGACAAAGCAAGCAAATATCGAATTGAATCGTACCGGAAGACAGGTGAAAAGGTCTCATGAAAATCTATCCCTTTACGTTGTGAGAAACCTTTGGAGACTAATCTCGCTTTCCATCTTATAATATATACTACCATGTTCATCCTTCTCAGTTTTGGACACCCACTTTGTTTTCACAGCCTTTTCCTGGTGGCAAATTTGTTAGTACCAACGTGCTGTTTGCCATCAGCGAATCAATTTCTTTCTGCATGGCCGCTTTCCATTCGTCTGAATCAACCGAAGACATGGCTTCCTTTACACTTCTAGTATCATCAGAAAGAAAATGCATAGCACAAAAATTTTGAGTGTTTAGATTTATTGGCAATACGATTTGATCGACGTACGTTTTCTGCGTCCGAAGGAACCCATTCATCATCTGCTTCAATTGGTAATGCCATAGGCGATGACCACTCATCAGAGTCGAGGTAATCGCTCTTACCGAAACTAGTGTCTGAAGTTGCATTGTTATCAACGCCATTCGTTATTCTATGAGTTGATTCAACAAAATCTCCACTCTCCTCTGAATCAACTTCATCGTAATTTTGGAGCAGTTCTGGATAAAAAAAATCATTTTTAATCTTGAGACTCACTTTACCCTTCTAAGAATACCACATCACGACTTATAATTATATTGTTGTCTACGGGGTTAAATAATCTGTACGCCTTACTTTCGCAGCTGTACCCCATCATGATACATTCCGTGAATTACTTGTCCAGTTTGCGACGCTTTTCCTTGCAAATGTGTGCAAGAGCAGGACACCCAAAAACTCTCAAAAATTTCAGATTAGGACGGCAACCAGACCAAACTTCTTCGGGGCTTCTGTTTTCACCACAACATGGAACTCTGTTGATTAAAAAACAGGCTGTGTTAGCGGCTTCAGCCCAAAAACACTTGTCTAAATCGCTATCATTTGCATACATCGAACACGCTCCATCAAGGTTCTACCATTTTGGTACCATTTTGTTCCGGAGAGTAAGCATACGATTTTTCCTGCAAAATTTTATAAATTTTTCATTAACATACTCGCCTTCGTTATCAGTTCTGAGAATTTTGATTTTGTTCGCACACTGATTTTCAGCCATTTCCTCAAACAATACGAAAGTGTCGAAGACATCATATTTATTTTTAAGAGGGTATACAAAAAATTTTCTGTAATAGTAGTCAACAAACGTTACCAAATACAGAGCTCCAGAAAACGAGTTTACACTTAGCGGGCCAACCACATCAGAATGCACCAAGTCTAATAATTTAGTAGCTCTTATACCATCTTCTCTTATTGGCTTTCTGGTTTGTTTCCCTTTCACACAAAACCACACACGGCTCAAAAGCAATTTCGTTTTCAAAATTAACGCCATCTGAAGACTTTTTAACTTTATCTAAATTCTTGTCGCAAATGTTCTATTAATTTTCTTTAGATTGCGTTTCGCTGTCTATTCGATATAAATCGTTTTAAATTTTAGCAGAAGCAACGATTGAACCATCTCCGTTCAGTATGCGGCATGTTTCACCTTCAAGAATAACTTTCTTATCGCTACTAGTCATTTGTCTTACAGAAAGAAGATTTGCACACAAGTTAGGCACATATTCAACGTTTTTCACGTTTATTTCCTTTTTTGAATTTCCAATTAAAATATTTAAATCGACGTCGCCTGCGCAATCAACGTTCAATTCGCTCTTGTCACCAACCATCACTTTCTTGTCTTCTATGTTATGTTTGTTTTACATACACTTGCTATCGTTTATCATGTGATTACTTGCGCCACTGTCTACGTACCAATAAATAGACTTCTCCCAATAAGCAATTTTGCTTGAAATCAAGTGTAAATCAATTGTTATTCAACTCACATATTCAATTGTCAAGGGTTGAATTATGCTTGATTTACACTTTATTTCAATAGCATTCTCGAGTGAAATGGGAACTTCAATTCAATTCGAACATTTCAATTGTATTACAGTTCAATTCAAGCCTTGAATTTTACTGTTATTCAACCTTGTATTACAATTGAATTCAAGAAAGGAAAATGCAATCGACAAGTTTTCTTATAATTATTTTCTTCATATCTACCTTCACTATTGTTTTCACGGTTTTAATCACCTTTTGTTTTTTAAAAAATCACTTTTTTATTTATCAATTCAATTTTATTAAAAAATAAATTACTTATTTGACAAGGTTTGAACATGTATGTTGTTTGATTTTTTATTTCAAAATATTTTTAAACTTGAATATTACTTGAAAAAATGTTTGCATTCAACTTTGTTTCCAGTTAAATTTCAACTACTTCAATTTTAATTTTTTGAGTGCTCATTGGGCTCCTGGTTTTTGTTGTAAGGTTCATTTGTGCTAGCGTTCAAGCTCGTGTCCGATGCTATGAGCGTTGAAGAAAACCCTCCCTTCTCATTTTTTTCTATTTTGCTAATCGTTACTTCTGTTGTTACCGTTTTTGAAACCACTGTTGATATCGTTCTTATGACAATTTCTGGAAATGTGTCCATATTCTTTGCAGTTGTAGCATTGTACAGGCTTTTTCTTCTTAGAGGTGAAATTTTTGGAATAGAGCACAGCGTCCTTTTCCCTTTTTGGAAGATCAAATTTAGCAGCTTGTAAAAGAAGATTTTTTACCTTATCGACGGTCAATTTTTCCTGTCAACCCAGCTAACATAAGTGAAGCCATAAGTTCGTCGTCTATGTTGAGTCCTGCGTTCTTTACTTTCAGAGCAGTTATTTCTAGTTCGTTTATATACTCTTGAATAGAAACATAATTCCGCAGTTTCATATTCACCAATTGTTTTAACAATTCCACTTAACGCGTAAGGCCAGAGTCCTCAAAAACACTATTTAGTGCATCCCACGCTTCTTTGGCTGTTTTAGCTGCAGAAATGTGTCCATAAATACAGGGATCTACCATAGAAAGAATTTCTGCTAAGGCACGTTCATCCAAGACTGCATCATTAGCTTCAACCGATCCGGTTTCTACAACTTTCCAGCATCCTTTGATGACCAGGCAAGATTTTGCTTGCATCTTCCATGCGTCGAAATTCTCGCGTACCTTTAGACGCTCCTACGAAAATCCGATAGGAAGGTTCGCCATCTTATTTGCCTCAAGAAAAAAAATTTTATTTGAAAAATAAAAATTTCGAATATTTTTTTTTTCAACTGTATGACATGTAGCCCATAAGCTATTAGTTTGAATTAATTTGTTAGACTCCAATAGTTTTAACAATGTAAGCTAAAAACGAATGAAAATAACAGAATTGGCGTAGACATAAAAATATTAAAACAAGTATGATAAAGTACAGGAAAAACACAGTGACTTGTTAAATTTATAGTTCATTAAAATTTTTTAGAGCATGAATTGGTTCGATTCATTAATTTTAATGAAACGCAATTTATTCAAGTTCCTTCGCAAACACATGTTTTGGTAAAACGAACACATTATTCAACGCCCTTTTTCGTGTTTTTTTTTTCTTGAAAATTATTCTTTTTTTTGCGCCTTGATTACAAAAAGAAATTAGCAAAATTTTTTGGAATTTCGTGATAAAAATAAAAAACCGCTTTTCACTTGTAAAATTGTACAATACAAGGTCTGTTCCAGAACTTGTACAAAGTTATCCGAAAGCGTTCCAGATAGCAATTTTTGTGCAATTTTGAGAGCGAATGAGAGAGTAATTTTTTTCATTTCCTGTACAAACTAGTACGAACTTTTTCTTCTGTGTAAGTTCGGACAAGAATTAAATAATCAGCTGTTTTTGTTTACACGTGAAACTGAAAAATTATTCAGAAAATTTGCAAATATAGGTAAAAAGTTTTTACACACAAATTTATTAAAAAGCAAAATGGAAGGTTTTTTGAACAAAGTCGAAGTTGTAAGTGCATTTGTGCATATTTATCCATTTCTTTAATATAAAAAATGCTCTTTTTAAATAATTCACTTTTTTGGAACTCATTTTCATTTACTTTTTACAGCTGTTGCCAATGATGCAAATTTTTTGTTTATAATTATAATGTTATGCGTTTTAAGCGACTAAAATCACTTGAATTAAATTTAATGTAAAAAGTAAGCAACATTAATATTTCAAGATGTGCAATTATGTTTTTTTGCGTTCCAGCAATTTTATATAACTTTTGCATATTCAGAGTAATTTTCTTTTTTCTCGCATTAGTCAGAACTTGTACAAAATCTTGTGGAACACACCTACAATAAACAAAAAAAAAACACTCATTGCGCACTTACTTGTTGTTGCTGCTGTTGTTTTTTACTTTCAGCTTCGGATTGACTCAATGCCAAAGCCAATTGAAGCTCTTCTTCCTCTTTTAATTCTTGCTCTGTTTTACGTGGCGGTGTCTATAAAAAAATAACAAAAATAATTTTAAAAAATAAAAAACACAATCTTAATTTTTTAAAGAAAAAATATACAACATATAACATTGAATAAATACTGATAAAATTGAATAAAACAAGCATCACACCTGCACTTGTTGGGCCAATGAACTATTCAAATACTCAACTGGCAAGTCACTCTCAGCTGTGCGTGCAGTGACTGCCTTGGCAGTAGGAGGACGTTGCAATTGTGCAAAACAGCCATCGCAAACACGAACCTACAAACAAAAGAAAACCATAACAAAATCAATTATCTTCTTATTTCCCTGACAAAAACAATACATTCTCCCTCCCACTTACCTCTTTTTCAATACCAAATTTAGGCAAAGGACATTGTTTGCTGGTGCATTGACCACAAAACACCTGACCGCAATTGCGACAGTGATGTTTGCGATTTACTAAAGTAAAATCATCACGACAGCGATGACATTTTTTACCATCTGTCCAATTTGGTGCGGTGTCCATAACAAACATGGCATCGGCCTCTTTTAGTTCCGGAAAGGGGTGACCTTTGGTCTTTAAAATAGTCATAGTATCCTGGAATACACAGCACATTAAATGGTTGAAATGATATTTAAGAAAAGATAAATACTTCATTTGTAACATCTTCTACAATCTATTCTTCCTCAGAGATCATTTTGGTTTTTTTTTCAAATACTTAGATAATTTTTTCTGTTGATTTTTATGATGTTTAGGTTGAAATTTAACATTATTTTTTTGCTTTGGCTTTCTTAATTGAATTAACAACATTTAAACAACCCCCAATAATCGACGCCATAAATATATTTCTGTATTTTGAAATAATTGGACGCTAGTGAAAATGAAATAGAATATGAATAATATCTGTACTTAAAAGCGATAATAGCATAAGTCGACTTAAGCCATGCGCTACAAGATTTGAGCTTTTCCACATTGAAAATGGCAAAAAATTTACCCATTTGCTAATTTATACATGCAAAAAAACTTTCCTCTCAGATATGATTTATATTTGATTACTATAGCATCTGGAAATTGATTATATTTAATTCAACTCACCTTAATTGCCTGATGTTTATCCGAATTACGAAAAGCATATGCCCAAGTTTGCACGAGTTCCAACATTTTTGCACGAACATTTTCATGAGTGGTAGACTCTAAAAATAGACTAAACATAGTGCAATTATCCTTGGTAAATACCTCATCGTGCATGGGGGCACCACAATTTTTAACAACGCTCTCCAAAACCAAGAGGGCATAATAGGCTGTATGTGGATTTGTCGAATGCATTTTCTTCTTAATGGCAGCAAAGGCCGCTTTGGGTCTAAAAACACAATTACATAGGAATTATTAAAAGTCAAGTATGCAAATTATAATTATAATATAATACTTACGTGGTATCCTTTTGATTTATGGCATCACAAATCAAAATTATCTCCGGCCATTGGGGTTCCAGTTGCAAGTGGCTAGTGGCAGTGTCTGAAAATTGAAGAAAACTTTCGCACTTGTATACATGAATGTGTTTATTAAATCGTTATCAATACATAGTTATTATTCATTGTTTTGATATGTATATTCATTTTATATGTTGTATTGCATTTAATTGATGAGTCAGTCACTTGGAACTTTTTTCCTTTGAAAATTTTCAACAAAAACACAAATTTAATTTATTCACACATTATAAAATTTACCTAAATTTTTATCAAAAGCTGTGCGAAACATTTTGATGTTTTGTATTATTTAACTTCTGTACTTTTATTTTTAAGATTTTTAGATATTATAGGAATTTTTGAAATGCTAATAAATTTTTTCACTGCAACTTTTCTTTTGGCTTGTTTTTTTTATATGGCCGAAAATTAAATACATAGAAAAATAAGAACAGCTGTCAATTCAATTGACAGTAAATAATTAATTTCGGATGTTTCCTGTGCTTATTACAGGGGATGATTTGTTCTTTAGCCGTATACACCCTGTGAAAATAAAAAGTGCTCGTTAATGTTTTTAAAAAGTATAGTATGGTGAACTTACGTCATTGCCATTTCCAATGAAACAGTAGGGAATTGCCAGACTGTGACTTCAACAGCTCAAATTTAAAATAACGAAAATTTGCTTTCAAATTGGGGTAATATAATCTAAAGAAAGTTTGTATGATCTTATATGTTTCCTAAAGAGGAGGAAATCAGTTTTTTTATCATTAGTTGCTCACAGTTTCTTGTAAAAATGTAATAGTTTTTTCATCACAGTGCAACCAGTTTCGATTTACTGCGTTCAATATTTAAGGTATATTTCAGACTTATATATATGTAAATTTTTCAAAATTTATTTAAAGATATTTGTGTACAAACCTCGAATTTAATATGAAAAATTGAAATAGTACTTTTCATTGTTATTTATTTCATGTTCATGCATATGAGTTCTATAATCGACGTCACAAGAGAAGACAAACATTTTTGGTTTGTATATAACATTGGAAAATACATACAAGCATATATATGTACATTTGTATAGGGTGTTTTTTTAGAGGTATAGAACTTCGAATTGAAATAAAACACAAGAAAATCGTTTTAATGTCCATCAATTTGGCTTTATTGGAAGGATAATCTTATGCCATTAATGGTTAAATATGACTTCGGGCATGTGGCCGCCGCGGCTGGCTCGAATAAAGCCAATTCTACAGGTCCAATTTTCAACCACTTTTTCGAGCATATGGGGCCGTATGTTGGCAATAACGCCACGAATGTTGGCTTCCAAGTCCCCTAACGTTTCTGGTTTGTTGGCGTAGACGGGCGACTTCACATATCCCCAAAGAAAATAATCCAATGGTGTCAAATCACACGATCTTGGTGGCCAATTGACAGGTCCATTCCGCGAAATTATGCGCTCATCGAATGTTTCCTTCAATAAATCGATTGTGACGTGCGCTGTGTGGCATGTAGCGCCGTCTTGTTGGAACCACAACTCATCCACATTCATGCCATCCAATTCGGGAACAAAATAGTCGGTTAGTCGGCTCCAATTGCTGTGCACGGTGGCGAATCGATTCATTCGGGTCCTCTTCAACACTTTGCTCTACAGCGGCAATTGTTTCTTCGGTGCGCACTGTTCGACGTCTCTGCGGATGCGTATTATCACATAGAGTAAACGTAGTGCGAAAACGATCCATGGTTAACCGAATTAATTGCTCTGATGGACGATTATGTCGACCATAAAATGGACGGAGCTTGCGGTAAACTTCGCGAACTGAACCATTATTTTCGAAATAAATTTGCACGATTTGCAAGCGTTGTTCTTTTGTCAACCTGTTCATGATGAAATGGCAAACCAAACTAAATATTAATCACTTGACAGCTGACAAAATGGCCGCCAGTTAAAAAAGTGATGCCAACTTAAAGTTGTATACCTCAATAAAAAACACCCTTTACATATGTATACCTGTTATGGCACTATCTGAGTAAAACCTTATGTTGCGACAGCAATTCATCAATGTGTATTTATAATTTATTCGGTCCATAAGTACAATAAGGTTTAAAATAACATATAACTAAAAATATTATCACACCATTATTTTTTAATATTAAACAAATTCATTATTATAAAAATAAATTTAGCAAATGTTTAAAAATAGACATCTGTTAAAATGTGTGTAGTATGTTGCTTAAAAACTAAAAAGAATTTAAAAAATCTATAAATTCACACATATCTATTACATAGTACATACGTGTATGTACACATAATGTCATTATATAACTTACAAACTCTTAATAAAAAATAAAATAAAAAAACACCTTGTAAATTAACAGCCATTTATAATGCGAAAGTGACGAGAGGTTATTTTACTTGCTAGAACTATATATGTATTTATTGATCTTTACAAGATCTTGGCTGGTGAGTTAAACAAAAAATTTGATTATTTGCTTAACACTTTTACTTGAACTTATTGGCATTATTTGCGTTTAATTGTATTTGTAAATACTCGTATTATATTTTAACTTAAGCTAAGGCACTTTATTTATGCATATAAAGAACATTGTTGTGCGAATAAAATATTTATACATACATACATACGTATATGTATATAATTAACATTATTGTAATTTAAGCTAATTAATACTAATTTGTAAAACAAAAATAATATACCAAACAGTCGGATAGAGTTTCTTTCTTTTGTTTCATTCAACTCATGATGGTTGGAGTTTAGCAAATAAAAATTATTACTGATGCCTAATTTTGCGTTTGAGTGTAAAGTAGGCACAGCATTTATAGATCACTAATTGTATGACCAATATGGATAAATTAAGCGTGTAATTGGCGTTTTCCATGCCAAAACTTTTAAGAACAGTAGCAGCATTTCTGTAAATTAAAACAAAAAGAAATTATTAGTTGGCAATATGTATAACAACAAACACATATGTATGCATGTACGAGTAAGTACTAAATAGGGATTGGTAAATCGATTTCGATTCCAATCGAAAACCGATTTTATGTTAAAAAAACCGATTTTTTGTAATCGATCTTACGTCTGCGATTTTATACTGAAATCGATTATTGGGCTATAAAAATCGATTTTTTATTATCATCAAAATTTTGGCAATTTTTTTAAGTATTACTGAGTGAAGAAGAATGGTTTGATAACTAATATTATTCATCTTTATTCCGTAACTTTTTGTCGACATCAATGCCAAGACAATATCGAAAATAGGACACTTACTTTCTCTAAGGGCTAGAAAATAGCAAGAGTCGGTTAAAAACAAACAATTACTGAGAAAAAAATAGTACTTAAGTGCCCTATTTTGACATAGCCTGACGTTGATGTTAACAAGAACAAGTAAAGGTGGTTAGTTTAAAGCATTTAAACTAATAATCCTTAGAAATAATTTCTGAAATTTATTTTATGTAATATGAAAAATTGCTAAACTAAAGCAAGTTTAAGTATAATTTCAATTAAAAAAAAAATACAGCTCTAGTATCTAATATGCATATACATATGTATGTACGTACCTTACTGAGTTTAATGTGTTTCGTTAAATTAACTTTGTGTCTATTTTTAATGTACATAAATATGTTAACTTTTGTTTTTGTTTGTTATTTGAATTTTTATGAATAAAGATTATTTTTTTTAGAAACTAGCCAATTTGTCCTAAACGATTTTAAAGTCGATTTAAAAATCGATTTTAACGTACAATTAATCGATTTCAAAAATCGAAATTAAAAAAGTTGATCGAAAAATCGAAAATCGATTTTTGAAGATATTTACCAATCCCTAGTATATACTAAATAAATAAAGTATAATTGCAGTTCATTATTTGATGCTTAAAAGATCTTTTAAATGTTATATGAGAATAAACAGAATAAAATGAGCCTTTTTGCACGTAACACTACACACTGTCGAGTGACAGTTGTTTGACACTCAAACTTTCCAATTGGACACACAAAAAAATTAAAAATAAGAAAATTGGATGCGCTTCCTTGATAACAATAAATTATTTAACGTTGTTGTTGAGCTTCTCATTTGTTTAAATGAAAGTTTATAAAATAATAACTCTAGTTGTTCTTAGAAACTTTGGGTAAAGGTTCCCTGATGATATCCAATAGCAACAGTGAAATGCGCATAGGATCCAGCTAAACCCCTCAATAATCGATTTTAATGTGTTTTTAATAAAAAAAAAATATTTTACTTAATAAGTAAAATAATAACTTGGGAATATTAGTGCGTTAACAAATGTTAAACTTAAAATACATGACCTTATTATTATGATCAACTTGTTATCTTCTACTGTAGTCGAAAGTGCTAATTGAACGAATATTTATTTGATATTATGCGGAGCATTCTATGAAGAATGTCCGTCCCTATTGTGAATTTCACTTACTGTGATTTTTAAAATTTGCAAGAGTTTCGAAAATTTTAAGCTCAAGAATCATATAGAGTACATAATTGAAGGTGGTTTGAGGTTTTTCCTTAATTTATTTTAATTTTTAATAATTTTTCACATTAAAATACTGCTTCGAAAACCAAATTCTATTCGATAGAAAATTCGTTCCTCAGCGAAATTTTCGATGCTTATAATATGGACATTCGATTTTCGATGTTCAATAGCCAATGATGATCGAAAATCGAGTCCTAAATTCTATTCCCAATTAATATTTCAACTTACAGAATTTGAAAATATTAAAAATCACTTATTATAAAACAGCCTCTTTCACTACGAATATTCGAATTATAATGGAAATATATTTCCTTGTTATGAGTTGCATTCGATTTTCGAACTTCGCTGGCTATCGAAAATCGAATGCTCAATTCGTATTATGAGCATCGAAAATTTCGTTGAGCAAAGAATTTTCTTTATCATTAAAGTATTTAGTATAAAAAATTATTATAAACTATTGCTTTTTTCTATTTACTACAGTCGAAGATCGAAAGTTGCTTAAAAAATAAAGGCCGTAATCAAACAAAATGTTTGTATTAAGTAAAAATTAACAGCCTTATTTATAAGGAAAAACTGACAAGAAGTAAGCAAAAGTGGCAAAATTGAATATGATCTTAATGAGTTTTGCCATACAATTTTACATTAAAAATCACGCTAGGATGTAAGAGTGGGCTAAAACTACATTATGCACCGATTTTTAATGTCCAATTGTATGCAGGAACTCGTTGGCACCTAGTTTAATGTCGTCGCTTATGCTAACTTCATGCCAGTTCCTTAGTAATAAAAACTTTTATGTACCTATTAGTGTCCTGCACAAGAATATTTATAAGACTTTTCAAGACATGAGAGATTTTTTCCAATGCTTTACTACAGCGAAATATTCTAAAAGAATCGCTAAACAACACTGTTGGCAAGACAAACCACCGAAAAAAATTACTTGCCAACAGTGTTGCTTAGCGATTCTTTTAGAATATTTCGCTGTAGTAAAGCATTTGAAAAAATTTCTCATGTCTTGAAAGGTCTTATAAATAGTCTTGTGCAGGACACTAGTACCTATATAACCTGTATGATTTTATTACATATTTGTAAATAATTTTTTTATACTTACTTGAAATGACAATAGAGTACATTATCCGGACATATTGTGTCGGCACGATTGTTGGAATACATTGAAAGTATCATATTTTCCAGACTGTAACGTAAGGGCGAAATATACGATATTGATCTCATAAAGTTCGACATGTGAGTTAGAAGTATCAAGAAACCCGAAAAGATTAACATAAAGCAGGTAATAATTGCGCCCACAAACGTGCCGTTCTAAAAAGAAATATTAAATTAGGAAAAACAAAATAAATATCAAGAAATTTATTATTTGACATACATATTGTCAGAAGTGTACATAAAATAATTGAAATTTATTTGCTGGTGGTCAAAGTTCGATTAATAGGTCTGTTCATTTACTTTCCCAGCAGAAACTGGCAACGAAGGCTGAAAGTTACAAAACTACTCTCCCGCATATGAAAAAGTAAATTAACGCTTTGCTTGTAAAAACTTGCAAGAAAATTTTATTCATATCAGAAACATGGATGGAAGTCATGCTGCAATTATACTTTTTCTGATGTCTTTTGTTTGGTAATGTTTTCAATTGTAATTTTTTCATATTTTTTTAATTTTATTCCATTAACAAATACAAACATGCGACTTTCCATCTCTGATCAGATATGGGAAACAAACAAAATTCTTTGACAATAAAATTTAATTTACGTGGCTAAATGAAAGAAAAACAATAAATTAAAAAAATATGCTTTCATTTTTCAAACGTATACATGTTTTTTAAATAAATAAATGCACATTTTTCAGTTTTCCCTTTTCAGATATTTTTTAAATAATTAATTTGACAACAAAACATACAACAGGTGGTTGGATAATTCTTGCAAGTAAAAATTTTAACATTAATTATTTTGCAATAATTTTTTTGTCTCTCAATTATTTTTTCCCTCTTTTGACGCTCTCTCCTTGCAAACTTTTTGAGTTAATGAACACTTTTCAGTAGCAATTGTTACAAATTCGTAACAATTTTTAGTAAATGAACAAACCTTATATTTTATTTTTCATTTAGACTTATACTTTAGACTTATAATTTTATAAAGGTGTAGAATATAAATTATTTGCTGGGTTTTGTATCAGTTTCAAAACATACTACATAAGCTTATTTTTCCTTTTGTGATTTTCAAAATATTATTTGTGAATTCTCAAATAGTTTTTGAAAGTTTTTGCATAAGAAAATAGATTTAGGACTGTTCAAAATTTGTGTTTGAAGTCTACTGATGACTTGGTTGAAGCGCCAATGAAATACGTATATAGACCACCAGCAAATAAATTTCAATTATTAAAAAAACAATATTTTAATCGTAGATTGAATTGAAATAAGATAAATATCTAGCTATCTTGAAACAAGTTCTGATTCAAGGCAGACCAAAAGCGCCATATCATCAGCTTAAAGCGTAAAACTGATGGGAGTTTACTCTCTATTACGATGCGAAAACGTAATAGATGGATTTGATTAAATATTTTTAATGAATCGACGTTTACTTACCACTGGATTTAAAATTGTGCCCAATAGTACGCCAAGACCATCAGCGCATATTGTTATCAGCATGCCGGTTAAAATCATTTTCACATAACGTTCAAATTCTAAAGGCTGATCGGTCATTACGTATGTTATTGTTAGATAAATGGTAGAAAACATTATCTGAAATAATTGAGAAGTATAAACATATGTTTGTATAAAAAAATACTTATATTTGTTTGTAATTAAAAACTTACATGCACCGGCGTTGATGTTATTAAAGTGGCCAAATAGAAAGTTTTTACTTTGTACCAATTATTAAATGATTCCTTCTTAATAATTTCCACCTCTTGGGGAACTATAATAAAGAAAATTTTTTGAAATACTCGTATTACAATTTTGTATTTTTGCAATTTTTTTTCAACTCACATCTTAAAACTCCAGGCATTATGGTTGTATACCACAGATACAAAGAATGAACCAGAAATGAGCCAAAATTGGAAAATTGTTTGTTAGCATTCGAGCCGGAATCGCCGAACAGCAGACCAATCAATATGGCACACAATATATGGACCAAAAGTTTTAAATGAGTGAGAGTCTAAAATTGAAGAAATGACAAGTTAAAATCGATGCTTTTTTGGAATTGTTAAGCTTAAGTAAATAAAATTAAAATGTTTTATTTTTGAGGAAAGAGTTCGATAAAAATACATACATACGAGTACATTTATTTCAATAGTGTCATAACTCAAAAAATTAGTTTTTTGGGTTAAAATGCATTCCGTATTTTATCTTGTGTAAAAATTTCATATAAACAGCTGGTATCATCACCTCCTGAGTGAAGAATATTTTTCCATCTTTTCATTGAGTTGTATGTAAATTGAAAACTTAAAACGCGTTTTCTACAAAACTGGTTTTTTGAGTTATGACACTATTGAAGTAAATGAACGATATGTCTTATAATGAGTTGCACTCAATTTTCTATCTACGCTGCATTGTTGTCATTTTAGCATTTTCACTTTTATATTTCATTTTCATTTTCATTTATTCAAAATAAATTAATCGAGCCCACAGGGCCATATATGATTAATTGAGTATAATACAATGTAATATAAGACTGTAAAATAATTAAAGTAAAGTAGGATATTATTTCGTAAAAAAGCATTATAGTTAAAAAAGAAACTGCTAAAAAACTGCAAATTTAAAATCTATCATTTTCTTTTTTCTTCTGTAGAACATTTTAGCAGATATTTAGGACCGATTAAGAATTCTCCCATAATAATTTTCTGGCAACACTGCTTCGAATAACAAATTCGTCAGATATGGCAATTTCTCGTCAAACGTGGCGATTTTTCAACTTGTTTGGCGTCCAAATATTTGTTTTGGCGACATGGCGATTTTTCTGGCGATAAATAAATTTGTTGGCGATTTTTATGGCTATATTTCAACAAAATTGAACTTCAAAATTTTTGCAATTCAGGCAATATTCGTCCGCAAGAAATTAAGACAGTTTGAGTTTGATGATTTTTCTCATATTAATTAGAGTAAAATTAGATTTGAATTTTGATGAGAACAATTTACAAGAAATAATTTTTGGCGATTTTATTTATAGTTTTGGCGATTTCCTGCTAAATTTTTATAGGACTATTTTATAACAATTTATATTAAAAAAAGGTTTTATATAAAAACAAATTTATTATAAAATACATATACATATGTATGTATATTACGAATATATTTATCGAGAGCCTATATTCAAAACACGCCAACTCAAATCTGTTCAAAATGAGTTTTCGATGGCAAATAGCTCCCCTATGTAATATTCATCTGTAGTATAAATTTCGAATAAAACAATGATATGTTATCCTTTTTATATCAATTTTTGTGATTCTGCTATCTCAAAGTATAACTTTTTTGGTGAAAATAAATGAAATGTACATTTCATTTACAATAAATGAAATGTAAATTTCCAATATTTTTAAAAAATTATTACGGTCTAATTCATAAAAAATATTTTAGGTTTATTACAGGTTTATTTGACAAATTTCCCATAGAAATATGTCAAATAAGCGCTTAATAAACCTTAAATATTTTTTATGAATAAGGCAGTTAGTAATTAATTATAAATCTACCTCATATCTTATTGCATTTGACATGCTGAACACGAATCTGGTAAGGATTTTGATATCATATGGCTTGTTTTTGAGATATGGTTACTTTTAATATATTAGTAAAGAGGGGTTCCGATAAAAAAAAATTGGTGATGTATTTCTAACTTTTAAACTTTTAATCCAATAGAAACATTATGTATGGACAGATTATAGTCAATGATATAATATAAGCTTTCGAAATTGATAATTTGGAGTGACCCTTTTACACTAGAAAGTGAGTTAGAGAGTGCTAAAGCTGACAGCCTCAAGATGGAAGAGGCTTTCAGTCAGGCTTGAGCTATTGTTTATGGTATTTTGACTATTTTTTTTGTAGCTTTTCAATTCTTATACATATCTAGTGTTGTGTAAAAAAATGCACAAATTGATTAAAAAATAAATATATTCAAAAAAATCATATTTTTTTCTGACAAACTATGCTAACTCTAAGAAAATATGTATTTGTTTTTTGATCGACTAAAATATACTATCTCATAAAAATACGCAAACTAGTGCAAAATAAAATATATTTTGCAGACCTATAAATCAGTAAGCATATTTAAACCATATTATGGAAGGCACATCATTTATTTTTACAATAATGAGAGAATTAACTAGTTTTTTCGCTCTACTGAAAAGTTAGCTTTTTTGAGTTGACGTATTTTGAATATAGGCTCTCGATATTATTATTGACTACTGCACTCCGAAACCCTACTGCGATAGGAATTTTAAAATTTCTTTGACAGAAGGGTTTTCCCCACTGAGCGGAGCCATACAGGGGAAGAGTTGGTGCGGGCGTTTATTCCCGAATACGGAACTGAAATGTCCTTCAGACTCCCAGACGAATGTAGTATGCAAGCAGAGTTATCTGCCATTAAAAAAACGACACACTGGCTAAGGTTCTATCGGATTTCAAATAGAGATATCCATGTTATAACCGACAGCAAGTCTACTATTAAGTCCCTCATAGAGGTGCTTTTATTTTCCAAGAAAGTCGCAAACACTTAGGTGGACTTGCGCAGCACTCAAATATCTCATTAAACTGGGTGCGTGGACACGAGGGAAACACTAATAAGAGAAGTCGATATCGACAATCTCTGTGGTCTCCCACTCTCATTGTGCTGGAGACGTTTTTTCGATGTTACCTTTCTGGAATTAGCTCAAAAACAGATGGCGCAATGAGCCCACCTTTGCAATAGCGAGAACCCTCTGGCCTCGCCTAAACTCCCATTTAACGAAAAATCTCATGAAATTCAATAGGAAGAACTTGAGGAACCTCGTGACCACGTTAATCGGTCACTGTGCCCTCGGAACTCATGCTAAACGTATGGGTCTCCCATATAATGACTACTGCTGCAGTAGCAATGACGAGGAAGACGAGGAAATTATTCTGCAGCTCCTGTGTTTTAGTCCCGCTCTGGAGGATCTCCGTGTGCACCTCCTTGACTGAATATCCTTCGGAAGCTTATCCGAGTTATCGGAAATCGAGCTCAATAACTTGAGCCTTTCTATAAGGAATAGTGGCTGGTATAACGCCCACCCCCTCCCCCTTAGCCAAATTACTTTGACCCACTATCACCTCCCTATACAAGTATTATCTCTTTTCTACTTTTACTCTTCTCACCCTCCTTCCACTATCTCTTTCTCTCTCTATCTTCTCTCAGCTTACAGGTAGCACAAAGGGATCATTGTAATGGACCCAAATGAGCTGGACTCCAATTTTCTACTTTTCCTTGCCAGCAGCCTGCTAAACTAACCTAACCTACATACATATATATTAAGAAAAACTACACAAAACTTTTTTTGGCGACTTTTAGCGATTTTTAAAATCAAATAGGTCGAAAAAAAATCTGACAACCCTGGCTGGCAGCACCATCAAAAATTTGGTTGAGCAACGAATTTTCTATCAAACAGAATTTTGCTTTCGATGCACAGTATTTTAATATGGAAGATTATTAAGAATTTAAGTGTTAAGCTATTATTTTCTATTTTTAAGCGTTGGCTGAAGTAGTTAGCATGTTGACTAAAAAACCGAAGGTATTGGGTTCGAACCCGGTATCGAACAGTTATTAAATAACAATACCAAAAATGTTTCTTTCCAATGTGCATTAGTGTCTCTTTGTGTCAGTTGTTGTAGGAAAGTTGAAGTGATGAAGACATACTCACTGGTCACTGAGCTACACCGGCTTTAGAGGATAATAATCTTAATGTAACATCAGAGCGCCCTCCTTTGTCGGTATTGTGCAGCAGACTCATGTTCGAAGTAAAATAACCAATAAAATGACTGCTAAATACAGCTTCAAAAATTTAATACGCCTCATTTACGCCAGAGGCGTTGCAACACTGCATTATTTAAAAAAGTTTGCAAAACGCAGAGTCTTAAAAAAAGAATGAAGCTTTCCTCTATCTCTATCTTTCTTCACCACCTGTCTTTTCTATATTATCCTTTTTCTACAGAAGGTAACTCGTATTAGTAGTAGTATGCATTCATTGCTTACAAAAAAAGGTATGTATTGTCAAGGAATAAACATTTCATAATGAAAATCCTCGAGTTGCTATGCAGGACCAAGTGTAGTTTATTTTTCAATTCCCAGTTTGTATGATTATTTAGCACAAGCTCTGTTGCAAATTTAAAAATAAGTACTTGAAATACATTTAGTGCGTTTTTTTGTATTTTACTTCAAGTCACAATAACAGTAAGTGAAATTCACAATAGTAACATTCTTCGTCCAATACTGGTCAAAAGTGGTTCGATCAGCACTTTCGACTACAGTCGAAGATCGAAAGTTGCTCACAATAAGGGTCTTAAACTAAAAAAATATTAAAATCATTTGACTGATCTGCCACAAATCGTTAACAACTACGTTGCTACTTCCTGTGTGAAGGCATAAGTCGTGTACAGTCAGACACAAAACTTTTTTAAGATACTGTTAATAACATCTAGGGTATATTGGTCTAGTTACTCCGCCCATATTTTTGCAACCATATTATGCAAATTTATTTTGTGTAATTTGTATCAATAAATAAATAAATATATACATATACATAAATATTTTTACATCATACATACCCAATCTCGAAATATTTGCACGTGGCAGCGTCCTATAAGTAACCATAGGCGTATCCATTCTGGCGGCGGATACATATGCTTGTTAACACAATCCGAGATTGAAAGACGTTTCTCACTAGAAAATTTTTTGCTAGTTGCAGACATTTTAACAGTTTGTACATGACTTGATGAGGACGTATCTGAACTGTAATCGTGGTGCCATTCGGGTTTAGCGGCCGCTTCTGCCAAAATGTCTGTATAGTCACCATAATCACCATTAACACATTCCAACACTAAAAAAATATTGCAAGGTAACTTTATCATTCAGAAATGGGAAATGGAATAGGGGAAATGTAACGAAATTGCTTTGTGTGAAGTACTGAGGTACTGAGTACTGAGCGATTCGCTAAATTTTTTTTAAACTAATATAACGAAAATTTATCGAATTTGCTATTCAGTAACATTTTTAACGATATTCGCTGTATGTTAATGTCAGTTTTGTCGTTATTTAAGCGACAATAATTTATGTGCTGTTAATTTTATCGATAAACATCAACAGAAAATATCAGCTGCGTACTATCGTTAAAAAGAAGTTACAGAATCACACAATCGTTATTGCAAGCACAAATAGTATAGACAAAAATTACGGTTAAAAGTTACTGAATTGTGCTACAGTTCTTAAAATTGTAAACTAACGTCCTTACTTAAATTAGAGAGCTGAGCTCCACCAGTGAGTCCGCGAGTCTTAGGAATAAACTTATTAAATCAGCCTATTTACCCATTATCTCTTTTATGATCTATACTATAGTCGGGCATCTAAATTGACCATGTGAATTTCTAGAATGAGGAGAAAAAATTTGAGGCATCTAGATTACCATCCCCGACTAGTAGTCGAAGTTGTATTCGAGAAAAATATTTAGGAGACCGTCCACGAGATCTAAGGCAACGGTTCATGAAGTGGGTCCAGTTAAAGTCATTACAGTCAATTCCAAGACTTGCGATAATTTTATTACAAAGTCAAATCTGAAAAACGAGGTCAAGCAACTCCAACGTCTTCCAATAATAAACGTCCCCTTTTGACTAGTCCCAGATTAACTATCTAGTGATAAGCGGGTGTATGAAGGAAAGCTCAGAAGAAAACTCAATATATTACCATCACTGCCTGCCAAACCTTCGTTTTTTTAAAAGAAACCCTTAGACATTATTTCACCTCACATCGTGACATCAAGATAGATATACTCTCGATCGATTAAATACCCATGGGGATGATAGTAAAAGTATGAGTTCATTTTCCAATTAAATAGAACAAAACTATGCTCAAACACACAGAACTTGGCGCAATGCAATTGATTAAAGACATAAATACATATACAAATATAGTGCAATTTTAGTCTACATTTCCAGAAAAATGTGATAAAAACTCTCCGTCAATGAAAGATTTCATTTATAATCAGACTAGGCAGATATTTAACTATATAAGTGTAACCAGTGCCTTTCAGATTTCCAATTAAAAATGCAAAATAAAATGAGTTAGAAGCTGGTTTCACTTAACAAACGAATATGTGTCTAGAATACTGATTACATACATTAAACCAATGCTGCCCACAGAGAGAAAACCGAGAGAAATGTATAAGCGTATGTGGATTCATTTGTACAAAAAGCCGATTGATGTTCGGCACTCTGGCGCTTCTCTGGCCAGCAGTGCATTAAACTCTAAGATAATAGGATGACTTCCTAAAGGCACGATTCAATATCATACACAAACGTGCCACTTTTGAGAGAATTAGTGTTTTTCATACGGGATACGGGAAAATTTTCCCGGGATCCCGCACATTTTCCGGGAAAGAAATCCCGGGAAATTTGTGCGGGAATTTCCAGGAATTTTTTTTTTTTAATTTGTATTGTTTTTTTTTATATTTTTGTATTGTTTGTATGTAGCAAAATAGCTGCACTTTCATACTTAGTAGACGGCTTTACTCAATTCCTGAAGAAGCACACCGAAGGTGTTAGAAATATTGAACAAAAATAAAAATTCTGCAATAAAACACAAAAGAGTTTTATTTGAAGAAAATAGTTGACCTAGAGCCAGAAAAAATAATAAGATAATTTAAAATTAAAAAATATTTTGTATTCTTTTGCATTGGCGGGAATTTCCGGGCAACCGAAAAGTCGTTTGAAAAGACAATAACAATTCATCAGATCAGAGTTGTTTTTTTTTTTTTTTTTTTTTGTAAGTTGTGCAATTGTACGCCTGAAAGAATTTATATACATTTTGTGTACGCTTCCTTCAAGTCAATATACATATTACTGCAAAGTAGTAACATGCGTTTAGGAAACCAGCCTCACGCACTTCAATTTGACAAAAGCAATTTCTATATTATACTCACAATAATCGGCTGGATTGTGATATGATGGACACTCAAGGCCCACAGATTTCAAATAGTCCACAGTTTTTCCAGGGCTACCTTGGTACGTGCAGTAACCTTGGCTCATAACATATATTTGATCAAATAGTTTATAAATATTGCTGGAGGGTTGATGGATGGTGCAAACAATAGTACGACCTTCATTGGCCAACATTTGCAACAATTTGATTGTATCGTAAGAGGTAGAGCTGTCTAGGCCACTGCAAAAGAAATATTTAAAGTTATAGTCAAAAAATCGTTTTTAATCGTTTGCACAGAAAAAAACAATCGAATTTATTTTACAAGGTGGCAACACTACACATACAATACATACAAATCCGGGACTTTTTGGCAAATGGGAATACAAATTATGGTTTGGGTATATTGAGGAATTCATTAGGGATAGTTTTTATGTTTTGGGGACTTTATGAGATTTTTTGGGCTTTGTATTTTTCTTAATATTTTTTATATATTCCTTAGATCATTTTAATTTCAATACATATTCCAATTGCTCTCTTTTTAGTTCATAAATAATTTAAAATAATAACAAAAAACGCTTAAAATAAATATTTTTACTGGTAAAAAAGAACTCGTTTTTAGCATTTGTTATTGGCAAGACTTAAACAAGTTTAATTGCAAGACATATCAAACAGGTGCTCGTGTTGGCGAGATTACTCATCAGCTAATTTTTTTATTTACACGTGTCTAACTTACAAATTATTTGAGAATTAGTTCTCTACTTCGCTTGACGCTTACAATTTTTGATACATATAACAAACAACTTAAACATGTTTCGGATAGAAGTTTACTCATATCGAGATTGATCGAGATGCCCCTAGATCACAGGCGTCTAAAGAATTGGTTAAGTATTGGTATTAAATTTACTTTGTATACCAACGAGTAATGCTTGCGTTGAAAGAGTTTTTTCGGTAATGAACTCAATAAAAACTAAAATTAGAGACCAAATTCAGTACTAATTGCCCGAATCTCTGTTAAGAATTAATACACATTTTAAAAATAATGGAATTTGTTTTGACACTTTTGATCCATTTCCAGAAGTGGTAAAATTGTTTAACTGAAGTATGTACTAAAAAATTTTTTAGAGAACGATACAGAAGTTTTGGATTTTTTAAGGGAGTTTCGGTTATCAAAATTTCCATATTAGGGATGTCAATCGAAAGAAATCTGGGAAGCCTGGTAGTTAGATAAGAATAGTAATTGAAGAACAAAAAAACGTACTCTGTAATTCGAAACGAAAGAAAAGGCTTTCGAATTAGCATGTAATTAACATCAAACTCGAAAGTATTTTCTTTCGTTTCGAATTATTGAGTAGACCCCCAGGCTTTTAATAAGGCCTGAAGTAAGAATAATTTCTGAGAGAAATTAGACCCAACCATAATTAGCTGCTTACATGATGCCACCTTTTAATATAAATTAAATTTCAACTTTTTTTTAGAATGCAAAAAAGAAAAAAATAGATGCAATTTATACTTACGTGGTAGGTTCATCTAAAAACAAGATGGCAGGATTATCTATTAATTCTAAAGCTATGGACAAGCGTTTCTTTTGACCACCCGATAAACGATTACAGCGCGTGTGTTTGGTTTCTGATAACTTCAAAGTATCCAAAATTAGTTCGATCTAAAAAAGAAAAGACAAAGTTAGATTTAAATTCACATTTGCTATTTTTTTCATTTACAGACAGACAGATATACATAAATATTATAATTCCGCCTGAATGAATGAAGAGTAAGTATTTAATATTTCACTTATTTTATACATATGCTGATGTATGTTTCCACCGGCATGATTTAGACAAATCATGATGATTTGTGCAAATCATGTTAATTTATACATGATTTACCATACATTTTGCATATGAATAAATCACCTCAAAGTAGTCGATTTATTATAAATAATGTCGAAAATACTATTTTTCGAACTCAATTTATATATGCAACCCTGCGTTGCGTTTAAAATTACAAACTCCATTACTGGGTCATCCATCAATAGTGATTGACAATTGCGAAAAAAATGACATTCAGGAATATTTAACCAATTTTAAATGTCAACTACATGTGAATAAAATTCACATTAAGCTGCTGCGCTCAACTCATAAAGCACGTGTATAAATTGAACACGAAAATTCGAACAACAAATCACTCACAAGCTTGGTGGAAACACTTTGAAGTGATTTACTTAAACATACTTGATTTAAAGTCGGTGGAAACATACTATAATTCATCATTAAATTTATCATTTACATAATTCATAAATAATATTTGTTATAAACTTTTCCACTTTTCGTTGGTAAATGTAAACAGTAAATGAATGATTCGTTTGCGAATAGATTTATGATTTATTTTTAATTGTTTACCCACCAATAGTTTCTTCTCCTTCAGATTCATGCACTTATCGGATATTTTTAGACTAGAAGCCAGCATCATGGTTTCCTCGACGGTAAACCAGCCATAAAAATGATCATCTTGCATTATATAACAGCATAGTTTGCGTGCCTTGGGAGCATTACCAAACTCAATGGAACCACTGACTCCAGTTTTTCTATATATTTTGTAAATATTTAGAAGAAAAAAAAAGCTGCCACATAATTGCGTTTATTTGAAACGGTTTATTTCACTTACGTAAGTCCCGTTAAAATATTCATCAAACTTGATTTTCCAGCTCCTGAAGGCCCCATTATTGCCGTCAATTGACCGGATGAGAATTTACCTGATATTCCCTTAAGTACTGTTTTCTTTTCTAAAATAAAAATAAAATGTAACTGAGTTTAAAATTTATAATTTTTGTACGTTTTATTTTCTAAAAGTAAGTGCAAAATTTTCTTCAACTTTAAAGAGAAAAAAATTTATTAGAATTTAAGGTCATATTATTTCTTAAATGGTTAACTAACCATATTTAGTTTCTTAAGACAAAAAGTCATAATTTTTAAGGAAAAAAAACGTCTTCAGTTATGCAGTTTAAGAAAAATTATATTTTTAAAATATGTACATACATATTATGTTCTCCAGATCTTGTCGATTGTCGATTTAAAAAAAAAAAAAACAATCGAACAAGAAAAACAAAAATTATTTTGGTGATAAGAGGCAAACTTATAAAGGGTGTTTATTATAGAGGTATAAAACTTGACAAGTGGGCAACACTTTTTTAACTGGCGGCCAATTTATCAGCTGTCAGGGAGAAATTAAATGAGGCCGAAGCATCTGCCAACACGAACATCGTAGTTTTTTTTTAATCGCCAAACTTTTTTTTTTAAATAACAAACACAAAAACACAACTCGCAAAGCGATTAGCTTGTCTGCGAAAAACATCCAGGATCTATGGTGGGAATCGAACCCACGACCTCTGGACTGAGCGGCTAGCATCGCTACCACTCAGCCACAGGGGCACCCATCGTAGTAACGATAGATGAGACACAAGTTTTAGATAAACGAGTACTCAAACCAGTGGACTGGAACGGGAAAATCGTGAATCGAAAAGAGCGAAGACAATTCCATCTACTGGAAGGGCCATAGCGTCTATTTTTTGGGATGAGCGTGGAATAATTTTTATTGATTATATATACATGCATATGTAAACATATGTTAAAAAAGAAAAAGAAATAATCAGCTGTTACACATTTTCAACATCTGTGCAAAGTTGAAAATTTTGAAAAAATTTTGTAAGGTGGCAATTAAAAATTTTTTCTAGATTTAGATCTAGATCGCTAGATTTAAATCCCTCGGACTGGGTTATGGAGTTTTTTCAGGGACGTGAAGTCTTCGTATTGCAAATCGACTTCAGGTAGTTGCGGATTGGGAGACAGTGAATGTCACTTCAACGACTTTAATTAAGAACTAAAAACAACAACATCCCTTGACTACTGATAATCTCTAAACGAGATGGTAGAACAGTTTAATATTGGGATAATTTGAATCCCGATGCATAGGGGCTTCCAGGATAACTCCAGCTCTTATAAGCTTGTTAGAATTGGCACAACCTTACAGGTTTCAGCGGAATTAGAATGTGTTTGTTTACTCCTATTCTCTTGCAAACTCAGGCTTAGACACAAGACAGAAGATGAAAGAAATAGAAGGTGGACTAATAGAAATGACGGTGTGATCAGCAGGTAGTTATGGACTCACTTAAATAAGAAAAATACAGCTTTTTTGATCTTAAGATCCGTGCTAACTGGACACTATCTCATAGGTAGGCATGCACAGAGATAAAAGGTCGAACACAATAAGTTTTGCCAAAGCTTCCAAGATATCGATGAAGAGGAAAGTATAGAACATTGTCTTTGTCACTGTCTTGGATTAGCAAGAAAGAGAATGGCCACTATAGGCGCTCTGGATTTCCGTGAATTTTCTGACGTTGCCAGTGTTGAACTGCAACGTATTAGTAGACTAACATTGAGCTCTGGTTGGTTCGACGCTGGAGACACCACATAAGCAGAGCCTCCGTGATATCACAATGGACCGGAAGGGTCTAAGTGTGTTCGGGATTCTGACTGACACCCTTACCTAACCTAACCTAGATCCCACGTACTATTTTCTTTTTAACCCCCGACTAAAAAAAGGGGTGTTATAAGTTTGTAGTGTGTGTCTGTGTGTCTGTGTATCTGTGTGTCTGTCTGTGTCCACGTACAGGCCGAACGGCTGGACCGATTTTCATTTAGTTTTTTCTGTTTGAAAGATGACTTGATCGAGAGGGTTCTTAGCTATGTTTGAAAAAAATCGGTCCAGCCGTTTAGAAGATATAACATCTTTTCTGAAAAAAGTAGGGGGTTTTTAAAATTTTTAATTTTTCATTTATTACAAACTTGAAAAAATGTTTCGGTAGTAAAAGATTTGTCAACAATGAAGAGGTGGCTATTTGAAAGAGTAGCTATTGAGTATGGCTGGGAAAAATGAATCGAGCTAAGAGGGGATTAAGTTCAGATTTTTATTAGATCGGCTAATTTTGGGGCCAGCCTCGTACATATCTTCATACAGACTTCGACATTCAGTGCCTGTGCAGCAAACAAAATAATTTAAAATTAGATATATTTTCAGATAAACTGACATGCTACTGACTTAAATGATAGCGTGCAAAAAAAATCACTTCTTATTTTTTTTTAAATATAGGGATGATATTGTGTCAGCTTTCTTTTCAAAATGAATTTTTATTATATAGTGTGATGACGAACAATAATTGTAGGAATTATCATATTAAAAAGTTCTTTGGACTTTACTCTTATTTGGAACAACTTTCTTATTAAAATGCATTGTCTGTATAAAATAATAGAAAATAGCAGATTCAATGTGAATTCAATAAAATAACATTTTAGTAATTTAAACACGAAAGACAAATTCTACATCACAAAATTTTATTTACTGAAATTTTTTTTAAATAAATAATTAGTTTAATTAGACGGTAGATGATAAGTACTTGTTTATTTATGTATTTGTTTTCCTTATTTGCATTTTGTAATGATTTAATACAAGTGTGAGAACTATGTACATACATAGGTAAATAAATATTAACATGGCTTATGCCGAGTACAAACTATGGCATTTTGTGACATCGCAATAGTGTGTACTAGTTGCAACGTTTTTCATTTCCGATATTTTTCGTTGTGTGGCATTGCTTTCCATATAAAAAACATAATGCGAACGGCGCAGCAAAATGACAAAGCAAGAAATTCCAGATGAGCACTCGGCTTTAGAAGCAGAAACTTCTTTTAAGATATTTTAATAACTGAGTTATTAATTAAAAATCAGTGTGATGGTTATACAAATTTTTCAATAATCCATTCTTATCATTGCAGTATTGAAACAGATAAAAGTTATATTTATAATAATATTGCATGTTTAACTTACATATGTACATGAGGTGGCTAAAATATTTGAGACAACTGTGGTATGTATTTAAGGCCCTGATTCACTATCCTACACGATCGCACGATTCATTCACCAGAAAATCTTACAGTAGTCTGACCGACTTTAAAAAATCTCTTCCCAATATTGTTTTAGGTGCCACACTATCATAAAGAAATTAGGCAAAAACAACATTCTCAGCTGTCTGTTAGTAAAAACAACTCTGATTGCATGGAATCTATCATTTTATGAAATTTTTCATAAATATTTCTAAAATCGCACGTCTTGCAAAAAAAAAATCGATAACACAGTGCATTTTTAGCACACATGTCATACACCCCTTTTCCACACGCAAAGTTTACTTTGCAAAGTCTTAATTAAGCTGTGAAAAAGACAGAAAGAGACTGTTGTACTACTACCTCTGTCTTTCACACAGCTGAATTAAGACTTTACAAAGTAAACTTTGCGTGTGGCAAAAGGGTAAAAGTGATTTTTACTTTCGGTTCACACTTTTCAACTTTTATTGCTCAACTCGTAATTCAGCTGTAAGAAAGACGGAGACGGAAGTATAAATATCTCTTTTTTTTCTTACAGCTGAATTATGAGTTTATCAGCAAAAGTTGAAGTGTGTGAACCGGGACTTACAGTTGTTTGAAATTACTGGTGTTAACTAATAAATTAAATGATTGAATGATTGTGCGAAGCTTTAGAAATAGAAATACCCTTGTAACTTTAAGTACACTTTCATACTTAAATAAAAAAATTATGAAATAAAACTATCAGTCAGCAAATTATATGCAAGCGCTTATCAGCAATAAGAGAGAGAGAGTGAGTGACCCATTAACTTGTGTTCTAAAAATGCATTTTTATGAAATATTTCTTTATTTTTAATATTTATTTTTATAGTATGATATTGTAATGTGACCGGTTTAGAAACTTGCGATTATGGTTAACTTTAGCCACTGACTGACTTGCTGACTGATGTCTTGACGTGGGCATTGCGGAAGCAAAAACACACAAAAAAATTATATAACTTTATATAAATTATTCAATAAAAAAATAAGTAATATTAGCTAAACAAATTATTGTATTTAATAATATTTTTCATCTGCAGTCTAATTAAATTCAATATTGATATTACAGATTGCAATGCATAAAAATTGTGGTGTAATAGTTAGAAAATTTTTGTTGCGTGTTTTATTTATTAAACTATTAAAGATTATTTTATATTGGTGATGCATTTTCAAATGGAATTGTTTTATCAACCAAAACCGAAAGGAAAATATACAATCATATAAACCTTATCGTTAAATACACTACAACAATGCCGATTTATTATTAATTGAAATATTATTAAATATTATTTATACATATTGATTTATAGGCTCCTCTATGTGCTTACATGGATTGATATCTCAAGAGGAGCAATTAGAATTGAAATATATTGGTTAATTAATTAATTAAACTTTTGTTTAAAAAATTTAATTGAGTAAAAGCTTTATTAAATATTTGATTGAGTGAAATAAATTTTTTCTTAATAAAATTTTGTTTAAAAAGTTTAATTAACACAATTAAATTTTTAATTGACACAGTTAAATTTTTTTTAATGATTTTTTTTAATTAAATGTGTTGCTTGGAAAAATATTTTTTCTGCGTTAATAATTTATCTAAACGAATGTATTGCGGTGGTACTATGTGCAATAGATAATGAAATTTATTAAAGTATCCCAGCAAAAATTTTCAAAAATAGGTAATAGAGATTGGAATTAAGAATTTTTTGTAGAAGCTCTTCTTAACTTAATGATTTTAACAAGGCGTGAGACTAAAATAATCGATTCTTGAGAAATAGCTATCATGTTTATTGTAGGAACTAATTTTATTTTTCGTTGTGGGAAATAGTAATTTTTTTCTTGATGGAACTACTTTTTTTAGTCGAAAAAAATTATTTGTTTTTATATATGACGTTGTTTGATTAAAAACTCAGTTTGATTAAATAAATAATATCTTTTAAAGAAAAATATAAATAAATTAAAAAAAAACTATTCTATATTTATGATTTGAACAGGTTAAATAAAGTTCGTATCGCTTTTTAAGTCATATTACATGTGATAATTATTAATGAACAAATAACACCAAAGTTAGTTGTAAATATTCTAACAACACATAGTTGAACGAAACAGCTAGCCGTTTTCGAATGCCACTAAACCTTCATCATCAGCGTTCTTCTGTGTTTGGTCCACTGTGTGTGGTGTCAGTAGATGTAGATTTCTGCTTTATATACGAAACTTTTTTGCAAATGGAATATGTGAATTGTTTTGATTCATCGTATTTCAATTTGCTGAAAGATGTTTTGTAATGAAAAGCTCTCCTTACCATTTCTAAATTTACAACAGTCTTACCATTGTCGTTTGTTCTTTACTAATTATACAGATGTTAGTTAATTTGCTTATTTTTGTTCTACTTAAGACAAACTTTTTTGGTTTGTTACTATTAAGTATATTTATTTAATTTTTTGCTACAAGCCAATGACTATTAATTTAGTTAATTTAATTATTATTTTTCGAACTTCATTTGTTTCTATATTTATGATTTGAACAGGCTAAAGTTCGTATCGCTTTTGAAGCCAAATTACATGTGATAATTATTAATGAACAAATAACACCAAAGTTAGTTGTAAATATTCTGACAACACATAGTTGAACGGAACAGCCAGCCGTTTTCGAAGGCCACTAAACCTTCATCATCAGCGTTCTTCTGTGTTTGGTCCACTGTGTGTGGTGTCAGTAAAAAAAAACTATTGTTTTACTACGAAATACACAATTTTGTAAAATTTCTTTTATAAACTCAATTGAAGTGGGTTATATTTTATTCGTATTCGTGCCTGTATTGTTACTTATTCATAAATACTATATTTAGAAAAATTAAATTTTTTTTTTTTGGTTGATGAACTTTTTTTAAAACCGAAAATAAAAAAAAAAATTATTTGGAACTACTTTTATTTAAATAATAATTTTCCAAAATGTAAGTACTTATTTTTTAGTTTAAAACAAATAAGTAGATAATTTAGAAATATATATGTATAATTTATTTAAAATAACTACTTATTTTGGCAATATTTTCACGTCATCTTTTAAAACCCAATGAATATCTTCAACTTCTGCTTCCTATTTTTAATATTTTACGTAATGTGTTTTGTAAGCGAGTATGTACTTCAATTTGGCAATCTAAAAAGTAAGTCATTATATGGCAAGTAGTTCAGATGGTAATGTCTAATTTTTTGCTGGGATATAATTGATTAATTGGAAAATTAAAGTTTTCAGATTTAGTGAACTTATTACAAGGTTTCTCAAAAGAAAAGTAAACTTATCTTTATGTAAACTGTATGTAAATTGCTAGCAGTGTATATTGAGTATGTTTCAGGGTCGTACAGTGCATTGCGCTTGCAAGAGTTTTACAAAAATTTTATTTTGGCTAGTGCAGGGCTGAATATTAGAAGTTGGCACCACTTAAATGATGCGCCAGTCATATCTCCAATTCCAAAATGTATTAAAAAGTTTGATACAGTTTGCAACATATTTCAAAAACCAAAACCAGGGCGACCAAGGTAATCAAAAACGTTAGAAAACGTGGAAAGTCCCGTTTCGCACTAGTCAAGTCTTATTACTACACTCAAAAAAAAACTAACTAAAACTTAGAAAATTTTCTAATTTTGAGTAAATTGAGTAAAATTTTGAGTTGTCGTATGGCGCCAAAACTGTTTTTGCTTGAAACCAGTAAAATATTTACTAAATTTCTAGCTCATTAATGGACTAGTTTATAGCTTATATTTATTTTTAATTAAATTCTTACCATATCTCTTCAATTCCCAGTGTCACCTGCAGGTGACATAGATTGGTGACATTTTTAAGCATTCATATTGATACCTTTCGAACATTTATTTTTTATTTATACAATTATAACACCCTATAGTATTTGTAATTTTATTTTGAAAATTCTGGCATTTTTTTATCTGACAAATTTTTCTTATTCTTTCATCCAGTTTTTTGATTTCTTCGTGCTGGAGTGACTTGTGATAAATAAATTGTTGTAGAAATGTCAAAAGATTAAGTAACGAAAAGATTTTTGCAAATTAGTACTGTGAGCTATTGAAACAAATAATTTGAAATTATATCTTTAAAAAATAAAATATGTGATAGCGAAAATTGGGGAAAGTTTGTGAAGTAAACAGATGTATGTAACAAAATTTGTAAATTACTAAATTTCACAATTGCTACTTGTATTTCTGTAGATTGAGTTTGAACGATATACTGGAAATACTAGAGAGTGGAGACCCCGCTGTTTACACTCCTTGAGGATGGAAGGGTTAATTATGAAGATAGTGGAAACGAAAATGAAGTCGATTTTGTTCACCTTCCTAGTCGAATGTTACGTTTAGAAGTGGAGGTTAAGACGAGATTGACTAGTTCTAAGCATACATTTTCCCTAAACTTTTAAACCATTTTCCAACTTTTGGTAAATATTTCCTTTAAGCCAGTAAACTTGTCCTTAGATGTGAGAATTTTTTTTGTGTATTTTTATGAACTATTTTAAGGATATGAACTTTTTATTTTTTACTCATATTAAGTAATTTTTACTAGATTTTTGTAAAAATTTACTTAAACTTAGAAAAAATTACTTTAACTTAGAAATTTTTTTTACTTAAATTTAAGAACTTTTTTTCCTTAATAATAGTATATGTCTTTTTTTGAGTGTAAGCTTTTTCTTCTTTGGGCTTTCATCTGCGTTCACACAGTGCAAGTCTTATTTTTCAGTTCATATTTTTTATGCATAGTTTTGTGCATGCATGTGTGCTTTTTTAACATTACGAATGAGACAGTACATGAAGCTGAGTACTCATTTCTTTTCCCTCGTCTCTCTCCCCTACAAACTAATCAGCTTAGCAATAAGACATACATAGTGTAAACTAGGACAAAGCGTTAATCAGTCGCATCGTGACGGTCCTAACTTTTCATTTAGAATTTTAATTTTGCATAAATCACCGTTACACAGAATTTTACGCCAACACATAAAGATCCAAGAACTAAAGCAACAGGATGTCAGTCACGGACTTTTTCTTGCTGGGTTATCTGAAACCGAAAGTTTACGGCAGAAAGTCGACTCTCTTAACAATATAGGTCAAGAGATGACAGCAATCACGGCCTCTAAATGCCGAGCTGTCATAGGAAATTTTACTATGCGATTGTGTACATTTTTTATGAAACAATTTAAGGTTCAATTAAACATGCCATAACCATAACTATACAAAACAGCTGTTCGAACCAAACTTACGGGCAACACTGTATTTGATTATAGCTACATAACGCCATAGGCATAGAAACCAATTGAATGTTGGTTTTTTCGACGTAACCATAAGCAGCTGTTTAATGGTTAAGCATTAAACACACTCACCACAGCAGGCTACCGACTACAACCTTTTTTTAAATAAAAAGAAGTAACAAACTGGCACTGAATGCCTACTACTATTACTAGGTGCTACCTAGTCAAAGTAGTAGAGAAGACAGGTGGTGAATTAAGAGATATAGGAAATCTTCATTATTTGTACAACTTAACAATGCAAAGTTGCAGCGCCTCTGATGTAAATTAAGCGTATTAAATTTTCAAAGCTGTGTTTTAAGGTAGAATTAGTAAAATCGTATCGTGATGTTGCGTGTCAGCTGACAAAAACCGTACCATATACATTGCATGTTACTACCCAGTAAAAAAAGACACTCCAAAGAAGTCATGAAAATGTAGAGTTTACAGTCTGGAAGTAGTTCAAATTTCGATCCGATCTAATGATTTTTGCATAGGGTTGTCATTGCAAGAAGTTCTCTTTTTCGATGCCTAGTCACAGAATTAGAAGCGATTTTAAGAAAAATTTCCTTTTTTGTGTTCTATGGTAATATTTTCATCTAGGAAAAACTTTAAAAAGTTACATATTTTAACAATTCGTTTCTTTTTATACGAATTTAAACGCGAAACAGTGTTTTCATGTAAATTTAAGCAAATAACTTCTAAATTTTAGGCCAAAATTAATTCATAAATTTCTTTCAAAAAATCGATTTTTTTTAAATGTTGGTGAGTATTTACTAAACTACAAGGTTTTGTGTGATTAAAATAAACTTTTACTTGGTTTTCTGCTAACTATCGGCAAATTAAAAATATCGATTTTTTGGAAGCAATGAAAATGTGGTTCTTTCAGAATGACTTCCATTTTTTTTTTACTGGGTAGTTATAAAATATGTGGTGGTAGCACTGCTGACGTAGGAATCTGCAGAAAACATATTTTTCTGTAGCGAATGTCAAAAACGCCGCATTTAATGCCAGACAAAAAAAAATGTGCTGTGCAAAAAAAATGTGCTGCTACATTTTCTATAACTTGTGCACAAAGTTGAACGATACGGCAAGCTGCAAAGTAGAATGATACGATTTTACTAATTCTACCTTTAGTCAGCGTGACCGTTTGACCGACTAAAGTGGCAAATTGCCACTTTTTCAACTGCCTTTCCCCTTTTTCGACTACCTTGCCACTTTTTGTCCCCTTTTTTAAGGGTGAGTTATATGAAAATACATTAAAAATAAAAAGTTTAGTGTATTTTTCTCGGTTTTTTTAATTTTGCCCCTTTTATTTGATAAATTTCCTATTTGGTGCCACTTTTTGAAAAATGTCATCGGTCACCCTGGTTTTAGTAGTCATTTCATTAGTTATTTTACTTCGCCGATGATTCTACTACACAATACAGACGAAGGAGGGCGCTCTGATGTTACATTAGGATTGACATCTGCTGAAGTCGGTATAGTTCAGTGATCAGTAACTATGCCTTCATACTAAAACAACTTATTAAAAGGGACACAAATTCACGTCAGAAAATGTGTGGTGTTGTTATTTAATGACATTCGGTCTTGTAGTCAAAGTGCTAACAACCTCAGCCAACGCCACCCGTCTGTCAAAAATAAAATACATTTGTGTATATGAAAATTATTATTTTCACAACAACGCGGCTAGGCTGTAGCCTAATTTCTATTTTTGTTGGCGGCAGTGAGCAAATACAGTGCTGACAATATAATACAAAATGTGCAATGAATTATAGCTTGAAATTATTGGATATTATTTAACAGAAAGAAAATCTCAAAACTCATATAAAAGTATTAATTTTTATACTTTTACGCGATCTAAGAACATTTTAAATAAGTAATTTTAGTTTTATAAATGTGAAGTATTTGAAAGTGGCACCACTAAAATATTTGTATATTTTTCAATATAAGGTGCTTATGATGTCGATGCCGCTTTAAAAATAATTAAGTTGCTACATACTAGGGATGTAAGGAATACCAGTTTAGCGAATGCGAATGCGAAAACGAATAATGCATTTGAATTTTTGCGAAAGCGAATGCAAATACTTAAAATACGATAAAAATCACATGAAACTTAATTTTTTTAAGAACATGAAGTTGTATTTATATGTATAAATAGATGCAATACAAATAGCATTTTATTTAAATTGAGTCTTTAATTAAAAAAAAAAAAATTACAAATCAATCAACCCATTCGTACTTTGGCCCTAAAGCCTGGTACTCTGTTCAACATTTCATGTGAAATGCTGTCAAAATATATATTAAGAAAATTGGAATGAATTGTTCATGAAAAATCTTGGAAAAATAGACTATTTTCATCTTGGGACAAAAATATATGAAATATATCTTCAACATTTTAAGATTTCATGCGAAATAATATGCGTGGCACTTGTTTCGCATGGAATTTACAACAAAAAAGGGCTGGTTAATATTGTTAGCATTTAAAATTTTCTGTACGAAGTAATGAATGGTACTCAAAATTTTTCCAAAGGTTTGAACAGACTAACTACAAAACAGCTAGATTGTAGATTCATTATGATAATTATCATTTATAGAAAAGTTTTCCGCTAAAATTTTAAAGCTTTGTTTGGAATCGTAAACTATTTTCGTAAAAGAAGTACAAATTTTGTTGTCTTTAGTATTCGCTTGAAATATTCGCATACAGTTTAGCGAATGCAAATGCGAATGCAAATAGCAAAACTAAGCGAATCATTTGCGAATGCGAAAGCGAATGCGAACATTCGTTACATCCCTACTAGATACATACATGGCTACAATCGTTGCCAGCGGTATTTCTAGTCGCGTAGTCGGTAGCCTGTTGGAGTGAATGTGTTTAATATATTAGACATTTTTTGGTTGCACTTTTGAAATGAATAAACAAATGAAAACATAAACAAACAAAAGCAAACATATTTGTGGTTATGTCCATGACATTGGGTCCCAGTCAGCATGTGGACGACTGTTTCACCAAATGATCAAAAACTGATTAATCAGTTCTGCGCTTAAAATATGATTCGAAAATGAATCCCAGAAACACTTAGAAAGTGATTTGTTTAAAAAACAAAAACAAACAGCAAGCTCGTGCAGTAAAATCAAGAAAATATAAAAATATAAAAATTTAAAACAAAAAAAAACTGAATGTAAATACTCACAAACTGTCTCGAAAGTGAATCAAAATTGATCAGAAATGCGAGTCATAAAAGACTCTTTTAGAAGACTCGCGGCTAGGGTACCATTTTCTCCCGAATGAACAGTCATTTTCAACTCGAAAATGAGCGCATAAATGCTTATTTTAATCGTGCGGAGCAGTCGAAAAAGACTCGAATATGATCATTAATTTCATAAAATGCTGACTGGGGTATAGCACGTGTGATTGAACCTCTATTTAGTTTTATATGTATGTATATATGTATGTGAATATCGCGGATTGTCACAAACGTCAAGGTGGCCATATTATGTTTATCGTAAAGGCTTATTTTAGAAATATGTACATATTTTCTTTCATTTAAAATACAATTATTTTCCTTCACGTCAGAATGTAATATAATGGATCGAAGGTCTTCTCCTAGTTATTTCACACATATGTATTTTTTTAAATTATATTAATTTTTTTGTGAGGTTCTAGATAAAACAAACATGTGCGTTTGTATATATGTACACACATATGTATGTACAAAAAAATATTTGTTTTCAATGCAAGTTGAACAAACTTGGCCACGTTCATTGTCCGACTGGCCTTTTTTTCATCACACTGAATTTGAATGAATGAATCGCTTTATTTTCGATTTGAATAAATAAAATAAATAATTGTATGTGATATACATTTTTAATCAGTTCATTTTAAATTAAGTTAGAAAACAATTAAGTGGAAATTAAATGTCATCATCAGTTTTAATGGCAACAGAGCAAGTTGATTGATTATATTGAGAACTCAATAAAAATGATTTAAAATTTAATAATAAAAAAAAACTGATACATACATAATTTCCAGCAAAATCTTGTTGATTTCAACTAAATTTTTCATACTACTAATTTTTTCATTGTCGATCGCACAACGTTTACTGCCTACATCGTGGGCCAGGCCGTAAATTTTGCGGAAAACTTGAAATTTTTATGATATATGTACATAAATAATAATAATGAACATTATTCGAATAAATTTGCTTGAATGAATATAATTAGCATAAAATCAGTTGAATAATATTAGCTATGGACTATCATTTATAAACACTTTTTCCCAACTTGTCAATAAAAAAACTTTCCTCTTGACATTAGATGCATTTTGCTGAAATAAATGAAGGGTATTTAAAATTCAGGCGCGCCTTACAAGAGCTAGTTCAGTTGTTCTTTTCGTTACCTCTAAAACAGAGCTACACACAGAGAGAAAACCGAGAGAAATGTATAAGCGTATGTGTCATTGTTGCCATTTTAGCATTTTCACTGCCAGATCTGGCATTTTCATTAGTTAAAAAGCATTCAACTTTCAAAAAATCTGCTAAATGCTTTCTGGCAGAATTTGTTGACAATAAAAAATTTTAATTTATTAAAAATATTCCTCTTTATTTGGGATTTTTCTCATGAATGTACATGCAATGCAGGGTAAAGGTTCCCTGATGATCTGCACTAGCAACAGTTAAACGCGCATAGCATCCAGAGAACACCTCAATAACCAATTTCAATGTATTTTAAATAAAAAAAAATATTTTACTGAATAAGTAAAATAATATTTTAAGATTATTAGTGCGTTAAAAAAAATTTAAACGTAATTGTAACATATTCAAAAATTACCAATTATTAACTATTTTTTGTTTGTATGTGCTATAAAAATACCTGTAAATACTAACAAGTTTGCATAAACATGAAATTCAAAGTTATTTCAATAATTTTCTTCATTTTAATCTGGCATTATAGTTTTGTTCTGTAGATCATTTTAGCAGAATTTTATGACCGATTTAGCATTCTCTCATCATAATTTTCTGGCAACACTGGTATGTGTACTCATTTTTATAAAAAGCCGATTGATGTTCGGTACTCTGGCGCTTCTCTGGGCAGCCTGGCTCTAAAGAACTTTTGGTTTTCAACCAGTCGCCATATCTGAATGCTAAAAACCAGCGTTGTCAACTTTTAAATTTCAAAAGGCACTGAAACCAGGAAAAAATGCGTAATTTAAGTAAAAAAGCACTAAATTGAAATTTTTTGTTTTATAAAATATATAGAAATCGGTTGATTTTGCATTTTATCCCTAAAACTTCAAATTTGAAGCATCCGATACACATTTTGATTTTATGAGAAACAGTGAATTCTAAAATCAATTTGACGACACCTTTTTAAGTTATTATAAACAAATTTAATTTTTTCGTCAACGAAGAAACAAATCACCTGTAATTAGTCAATTTAGCAGCAATTGCAAGTCTTTTTGACTTGCTGATTAGATTTTGAACTCGATGGGAGTAGTAGTTAATTTTTTAAAAATCAAGACTCAAAATTTGACTTTTATTAAACAATGCTGTGGAAACATTCTTTCACAGCAAACGCAATTTTAATAACAAAGTTACAAAATTAAAAAAAAAGTAATTTGCAAGTTATCCAAATTATATAAACTTAAATTATATGTATTATTATTTTAGAAAAAAGGAACGAAGTATGTTATAAATATGTAACATAAAACGGCAGCTCTATTAGCAACACAATTTTCTCGTTTTCTCGATAGCGAACTCAAAGTTTATCCATTGCATTAAGTGAATTATTCTCTATTTACTGTATATACTAGAAAATATTTCGCTGTTAGACTAACTATACTTGCATTATGTTTTCTTTGTCGTGTGGCAAAACACTGTTTCCATTAATTGTGCTTAAAATGTGAAAGTTTGAGAATAAAATACACGTATTTCTTCAATCAAGTTTTGTACAATCTTATTAAAATATTTTGAAATGTTCCATTTAACTTCAGTGCTTATGTTTTTTAAATGTTAGACTTCTTCAAAAAATATATATATTATATAAGGAAAATTCTTTTTAAATCTTGGGTTTAGCGCCAAGAAACAAAAAGCACCAAAAATTTGTTTAAAAAAGCACCGAGCACTAACTTCAAAATTTTTCGCGTCAAAAATTTCAAAAAGTACTAAAAACGGTGAGAAAAGCACCGAGTTGACAACGCTGCTAAAAACCACATAAAATTAATATCAAATATCAAATCTAAATCCGTACTGAGATACTCAGCATGTGTTTCAAATGTAAATATGTATGTAAATTAAAAATGTCGAAGTTTTAACTCACCGAGTTACCTACCATACCATATATATTAATTAATTATATAAAAAAATATTAACAAATAATTCACTCGATTCTAATTGAGATATGTATCATTGTATTTTTGTTTCCATTTGTCTTATTCTCAGGAATATTAATACAAGTAGCAGCATTAACCTGCTGACATACATACTTAAATTTGTCTCGGCTTTTTTGATTTAGTACTTTAATAGAATTTTTAATAACATAACAAACAATACTTGTAACTAGTTACAACATGTTTAATAATTTATTTTTTACAAAATTTAAATTGAAAAACTATGCACACACTTCATTGACTTTATTCAATGATTAGTCATTATACTAGTTAAGTTCTATTATTGTTCATTTATCAAGAAATGGTATTACGAGTATTTAACAAGCGATAAATTATGCAAAGATAATCTGGGCATCAAAACTGAAAGTTAATGCTTCAAAGAAATACATATCAAAAATATATAGTAGATTTTCCTGGAGAGCACTGTTAAGCATCAAGCATCGAATTTCAGAAATATATTTCTTAAATTGGAAAATTCGATACACATTTTCATTTTATTTAGAAAAACATCGTTTTATAGTACGTTTCCATATACGTGATTTAGGTCAAAAATTTGATTTGCACAAATTAAGTAATTTGCGAAGTGATTTCCCATACATTTTTCATATGAGAAAATTATCTCAAATGACTTAATTTGCTACAAATTAAGTCGAACTTGTCAATGCAACACTGCGCGGCTGATATTATTATAAATGCAACTCTGGGCCATCCGTTATTGGTGACTTACAAGTCCGAAAAAGTTACATTTAAGTACAAATTAAAATGGCAGATTCTATTTGCTTATAAAAAGGAAAAAGTAATTTAAAAAAAGAAAGTTATTGTCAATGTTGTTTTCCAAATTATTATTAAACAAATTTTTGTGTTTCTTTTAGGTTATAAAAATAAATAAACAATTCAAACGTCAAATTGATTTCGAAAATTCAAACATAGAAACACTTACAACACATGATGGAAACACTTTGACATGATTTTCTCAAATCAACTTGATTTGCTCATAATGGAAACGTACTATTACATACTATTACTAATATATTAAATTTAAGCTATTATTCCATATG
Organism: Tachina grossa; assembly: GCA_949987645.1. Taxonomy (NCBI): domain Eukaryota; kingdom Metazoa; phylum Arthropoda; class Insecta; order Diptera; family Tachinidae; genus Tachina; species Tachina grossa. Next base: position 39,107,222 of record OX465275.1, read on the forward strand.
AGATTATAAGTCGAAAAGAGATAAGAAGCAAATCATTGCGCTATAACTTCTTGAAAAATCATACTAAATAATTTACATTTTTCGACAGGGGAAATTAATAACATCAAAATTACAGGGGTGGCATTAAATAATTTTTTATTCTTTTTTGCCAGAGAACTTAAACTCGTTGCCAATCGAAACGTTTGAAGTATTTATAAATTAATATACAGTACACCCTCGCCTTGTTCAACCATCAATTACGGCAACTGCTCGCCTATTGCAATAGCCAAATTTTTTACATTGTAGATTCTAATAGCGCAACACTTCAAAATTGTATGATTCGGTTATTTGAACAATGGGTGTATCAGTTTTCAATATTATTTATTGCAGGTTTAATTTTATTAGTGCGTTAACAAATGTGAAACTTAAATTGTAACTATTCCCAAAAAAAAAAATTGCGGTCCTATGTTCCACTGGGAATTAAAGGACTATATATATTCCCAAAAAAAGCACCAATTATCAACTTGGCTGCATCCGAACAAAAATACTTGTGTGGCAACACTCTAGCTGTTGTTGTTTTTTACATTTATTTTCTTTACAGGGTCGGTTAGCCGACTGCAATGGAATGTAACTGCAACAGTAGGAAACAGCTGATCGATATTTTTATATGAAAAGTAGCTTACGTTACATTACATTCCTATAACAATTTTCATTACTTTTCACGTAGTAATATATTGCTATTGTTCGATATATATCGATCAGCTGTTTCCTGCCGTTGTAGTTACATTCCATTATTACAATTCGAGCTGAAAAAAGTCAGCCAATGTAGCAATGGTAAAGTAAGAAAATAAAAAACATGTTGATTATTGAGTTCTTGCTTCAACTTTGATATTAGTTAAACTTCTAATTTGGTTAAATGAAAGTTTAACATAATATCTCTAGTTGTCCTAATAAATTTTTTTTGTAAAGGCTCCCTGATGATCTGCATTAGCAACAATGAAATGCGCATAGGATCCAGCTAACCCCTCAATAATCAATTTTTATGTATTTTTAAGTAATGTGTTTATAAAACGTTATTATTTAATCGATATCATGAATTATAATTTATTTTTTGTTGAAATAGATTAAATTAAAAAAATATTTTGTATTCCAGGGAAATCGAAAAGTCGTTCCCGCTTTCCAGGGAAATGAAAAAGTCCGGCAAAAGAAAAACTCTAATACATACATACATATTAAAATAAATATAAGACTATATACTATCAATAAATGGACAAAAAAACTAACTGTAACTTGATAAAAAAAATTATCTATATTTTTCTTTCTCAGGTACAAAAGTTCAGTCGATAGTAATATCGATAGTATCGATAGTGAAATCTGAACTATCGATAGATATCGACAGTAGAAAACATCGATAGTATCCCAGCACTACTCTTGAGAGAAATGTTACTTTTTGTTTTACATTTTGTTTTTGTTGTTAGTAAATTAAAAACTTAAAACTTGTTTTTGCATAATGACTCTCTTGCAGCAAATGCTCGATATGTAAATCACAAATCTCGTAAATGTATGCCATATAAATTTTATGTCTGTTGTTAATTTTCTTATAATCTTATTTTATTTCTTGTGATATTGACAAAGGAATCAATTGTTGGATACCAGTTAATTCATTGACGTTATAAAAAAAATTAAGTCGGACTCAGTCATAAAAAGTTCTTAAATAAACTGTATGTTAGTGTGTGTGTGTGTGAGTTTGTGTGTGTGTGTGTGTGTATGTGTGTGTGTGTGTGTGTGTGTGTGTGTGTGTGTGTGTGTGTTATACTACCCTCTAGTCAACTTAGAACCATATGTCTCTATGTCAATACTCTTTATCCAGCGACAATTGCACTAGTTAAAATGTCGACAACTTTCCTTTTATGCGCGAGTAGAGAGAGATACGTTAGAGACGACAGTTCTAGTGTATTTTTGGTGATATTGTCAATGAACGCGTCAATAGTTTGTTTTTTCTTTTTTATTATGTTGTGCAATAATATTAAATAAATATATGTAGACGAGGGTCACTAAAATCTACGAGTGAATCTTCGGTTCAAATATCTCCATATGGTCGTAAAAAAACTACCTTCTCAATAGTGCTAAAGTCTAGATTTTGAATGACAACCCTATGTTATTTGTCAATAGGCATTTGCATTGGCTGGGGTACACCTAGTCACTAGCACTATTGACAATGTGACTAGAAAATCACTATAATTTTACTATTGACAACGAGAGAGGATATATCGAGATTGTAGACTAGAGCCCCTAAAATTAACTAGTGAATCTTTGGTGCCAATGTCTCCATGTGGTCCTGAAAGAACTACTAAGTCAGTAGTGCTATAGTCTAGTGGTGGATTTTCAATGACAAGCTAATGTTAAATGTCAATAGCTGATACCACTGGCTGGGGTACACCTGGTCAGTAGTGCTACTGACAACGTCACTAGTAAATCACCACAATTTCACTATTCGCACTTTCTGCAGGGTAAAGCTGACACTATTTATTTTATCAATTTTTATTTAGTTTAGCATTTTTTTAAAGTTTAAGAATAGGGAACTCTTTTATTCGTCTTTTAATTTCGAACTACTGTATGAATTCTTAAGCAATGTAAGTAAGCACATATCGCTCATTTAATGCAATAGTGTCACAACTCAAAAAACCAGTTTTGCAGAAAACGCGTTTTAAGTTTTCAATTTGCATACAACTAACTAATTTTTTGAGTTATGAAACTATTAAAGTAAATGAGCGATATGCTCTTTATTTTATTAAAAATTTGAATTTACTTTTCTATTCGAAGCTTTTTCCAAAGCAAGAGCCCACTTGATAAAACTTCCCTAATTAACGTAATATCTGACTGCAGCTTATTTAGATTTTATGCACTTTATCCGAAATTTGGCAAGGAATTAAAACTACTGAGAGCAGACTGTAACTTCCCAAGCACATCAATGGCAAAAGTTCTATTTCAAGAAAATCGACAAAATTTGTATTACTTGAAATTTTAATTTTATGACACAATTCTTAGATATATTTACATTTATAATATCATTAAGCTGTCATTAAACTACTCATAACTATAAAAAATAATATTATGTATTGCTATAAGCAAGCATTAATACACTTCTACAAATATCCTACCTCAAATCAATAAAAATAATTTTATTTTTTTAATCAAAGAGAAAAAATTTATTACAAAGCGAAAAACAATATAAAAATCCTCTCTTTTTTTCTAAGAATACAAATTCAAAAAAAAACTTTCCATTTTTTTCAAAGCTATTTAAAAGTTCAGAATTAAAATCTAAATCAAATAAAATTAATTTGTGTAAAATTAAATAGTACCATATTAAATTATACGAAATTATATTGAGATAAATTATGTTAAATTAAGTAACAAAAACCACAAAAACATTATATTAAAATAAAACCAAATGAAAATAAATAAAAAAAATGAAATATATAAAATAAAATAAAATAAAATAAAATAAAAATTAAAAATTTTAAAAACCCCCGACTTTTTTCAGAAAAGATGTTATATCTTCTAAACGGCTGGACCGATTTCCTTCAAACATAGCTAAGAACCGTCTCGATCAAGTCATCTTTCAAACAGAAAAAACTAAATGCAAATCGGTCCAGCCGTTTGGCCTGTACGTGGACACGGACAGACACACAGATACACAGACACACAGAAACATACTACAAACTTATAACACCCCTTTTATAGTCGGGGGTTAAAAAAAATAAAACGAAATAAAATAAAATAAAATAAATTAAAATAAAATAGAATAAAATAAAAGAAAATAATACAAAATAAAGTAAAATAAAATAATACTAAATAAAATAAATGAGACATTTTTAGATTTTAATTGAACTATAGTGACTTTTTAATCAGAAATAATTTTTAGTCAGGCTTAAGTTCAGTAATTTCAATTCTTTTATTGAATGAAATATTTTTATTAATTAATGTGAGTTTCTAAAGAAGAGAAGAAAAACTAAATTAGACTTTTAAGCTGGGGGAAATACCGATATTTTTCTGTGCAGCAACGCACTTCATCAGCACCCTAGTCTATCTACTTGGGTAGAGATTGTTATTAACATCAGCTATTTAACGTAAATTCTAATGAAACGGAATGTGAGAAATGATTGTTGTGTACAATTATTGATTTACCTTTGGTAAATACATATGTAAGTATCACTATTTATTTCCACTGTTTTCCATATTTTCATTTTTCTATTTAGGTTAGCACGAAGTTATATTACTCTATCCACGTATGTTTAACTATTCTTGCTTATCTTTTACGATCATCACATTAATTTTTTTTTTATTTTGTACACAACAATCATTTCTCACATTCCGTTTCATTAGAATTTACGTTAAATAGCTGATGTTAATACACAGAGAAAACAGTGCCTAATAAATACCTCATAAAATAGAACAAAATTAATAAGAAATTATTACTTGAAAGGAGACAAGTATTGAACCAGCAAACTTCTGACTAATAGACAAACACTCTAACCAATATGCTAACAAGCAGTCTGAATTCAATTGAAATAATTTTGCAAACATGCTTATACAAAAACGAAAAAATCATGAAAAAAATTGTCTGTGTCTATTTATAAATAGATATGAAATAACAAGACACCTCATAAAATCCAGATTTCCTCATTAAAAAAATCAATAAGATGCTTTACACATAATCATATAGGAACCTAATAAAATCAATAAGAAACCCTTATTGAAAAAATCAATAAGATAGCCTAATAAAATCAAGAAGAAAACCTTTTTAAAAAAATCAATAAGGCAACCTAATAAAATCAATAAGAAATCCATATAGTTTACAATTTATAAGAAAACCTAATAGAATCAAGAAGTTTTTCTCTATGGATTGTTTTTTTGGTGCCAAAAATAACGGAAATTGAGTAAAAAAATTTGGGAATAATAAGATTTCTTATTGATTTTATGTGGTTTTCTTCTTGATAAAATTAATAAGATTTACCACATAAAAACAATAAGGAATCTCTATGAAAAAATCTTCGCTTCTTTCTGCTGGGATACCCCTTAGCCTAAAAACGTTTCATAGAGAAAATCTTATTGATTCTATGAGGCAGTTTTTTCTCTGTGTAACAATCTCTACCCAAGTAGATAGACTAGGGTGCTGATGAAGTGCGTTGCTGCACAGAAAAATATCGGTATTTCCCCCAGCTTAAAAGTCTAATTTAATTTTTCTTCTCTTCTTTAGAAACTCACATTAATTAATAAAAATATTTCATTTCATAAAAGAATTGAAATTACTGAACTTAATAAGCCTGACTAAAAATTATTTCTGATTAAATAAAATAAAATAATATAAAATAAAACAAAATAAATTAAGCTAATAAACTTACCCCCTGTTTGTGTAAAACGTTTGAGTTAGAAATCTTGGCGTTTCTGTAATAGATTAAAGAAAAGTTGTACAAGTTTCGTTTAATCTATTAGAAAAACGCCATGATTTCTAACTCAAACGTCTTACACAAACAGGGCGTTAAATCAAATAAAAGAAACTCAAATTAAACTAAATAAGATATAAAGCAAATTAATTGAAAATTAACTGCCAGTTTATACAAAACAAAAACAAATTTTGAGTGCTTTGTTTTTGTTTTCAATATAAATAGGCAGACGAGAATTTTCACTAGGCTTCTATGAACTGGCAGTAACTCAAAAGAAATAAAATAAAGTTAAGTTAAACAAAGTAGAAATACAATAAATTAAAAAATTAGTATAAATTAAATCAAATGAAATAAATTTTAAAAAATTAAATAATACACTCAAAAAAATAACTAACTAAAACTTTGGAAAATTTTCTAAATTTGAGTAAAAAAAAGTTGTCGCATGGCGCCAAAGCTGTTTTTTACTCGAAACCAATAAAATATTTACTAAATTTCTAGTTCATTAATGAACTAGTTTATAGTAATTATATTTTTATATTTGAGTAAAATTTTTCTAAAATTAAGTAAAATTTTCCCATAAAATTCGGAGCTTTGCAAAAAAATTTTTTCATCTTTGATCTCAAATTTAGTAAATTTTTCAAAATTTTTTTATGTCTTTAATTCTGGTACTATTTTTCATTAAATTCTATTCAACATGGTATGTTTTTTATTATGGGTCGTATTCAAAAAAACTTGACAAAGCTTTGAAAAGCAATTTTAAGTAACGTTGTATTCAAAAAAAAATTATTATATCAAAATTCTAAGGTAGGCACCTACATTTGTTAAGGCTACTTTAAGTTGATATTTCCAAAATGCGTATTTTATACCTCGAATATTTTTATTAATATAGCACATATTGATTCATGTTAGATCTGAAAATGAAGCTAGAAGTGCTAGCTCTTATCTTAAATTTATTATTTCTGTCATGTGATGGAAAATATCACTAAATTATCCAACTGATTCGAAATACATAACAAAATCCATAAAAAAATATTAAAATAAATACAATTATACAAAAATGTTTTAGTGATGTACATTCAAACAAAACGAATCGAAAAAAGCTGGATATTCAAATACTCATTTCGTTCGAATAAAATAAATTAAGATAATTTTTCTATGTTCATCATATTTTTTTTTACTTTTACTTCATAAAAATGTTCATCTGTTTTGCTTCCACGTATTATATTATTATATTTATACCAAGCACTTTAAGGTTAACATTGCTTTGTTAAGAAATTGTATTCAAAAGACAACTTTAATTATTTTGTGATTTAATAATAAATTCTGGTAACACCATCATGTTCAACAACCATTTCACAGCTTATGATGTACAACATCGAATACAATTTCATTCGAGTATTCAACTAATTTTTTATTTTATTAAATACATTTTTATTATCTTGAAGTTAAGCAACCTAATTTATAAAATATAAGCTTCTGACATGGAAGCAAAACAGATTAACATTTTTATAAAGCAAAAGTAAAAAAAATATTATGAAAATAGAAAAATTATCTCAATTTATTATATTCGAACGAAATCAGTATTTGAATATCCAGCTTTTTTCGATTCGTTTTGTTTGAATGTACATCACTAAAACATTTTTGTATAATTGTATTTATTTTAATATTTTTTATGGATTTTGCTATGTATTTCGAATCAGTTGGCTAATTTAGTGATATTTTCCATCACATGACAGAAATTATAAATTTAAGATAAGAGCTAGCACTTCTAGCTTCATTTTTAGATGTAACATGAATCAATATGTGGTATATTAACAAAAATATTTGAGGTATAAAATACACATTTTGGAAATATCAACTTAAAATAGCCTTAACAAATGTAGGTGCCTACTTTAGAATTTTGATATAATAATTTTTTTTTTTTTGAATACAACGTTACTTAACATTGCTTTTCAAAGCTTTGTCAAGTTTTTTTGAATACGACCCATATTCTATAATTTAAAGAAAAAATACTTAAAACTGGTAAATATTTTTCGAAAATTTAGAATACCTTTATATATCTTTCAAGTAAATCAAATTTGATGAACTAATCGGGAGTAAGTCATTTCCTAAAATTAATTTTTTGATTTATAACGAGATTGACTAGTGCTTAGGATACAATTTCTCTAAATTTTTAAACCATTTCCCAATTTTTGGTAAATATTTTCTTTAAGCCAGTAAACTTGTCCTTGAATGTGAGAATTTTTGTGTGTATTTTTATGAACTATTTATTAGGATATGAACTTTTTATTTTTTACTCATATTAAGTAATTCTTACTAGATTTTTGTAAAAATTTGCTCAAACTTAGAAAAAATTACTTAAATTTAGAAACTTTTTTTCCTTAATAATAGTATATGTCTTTTTTGAGTGTATGAACGAAAATAATATATAATAAACTAAATAAAATAAGGTACAATAAAATTAAATAAAATCAAATAAAATTTACCTTTTTGCTTTGGCACGTTAACTCGATAAGTGAGATCCTTAAATTCTATATCAATGTTACGAGAGATATTGTTTTTCAACATTTTTGAACTTTCTAATTCCAACTCCATTTTGTGCTTTAAATGTGCTTATACTCTACTTCTTTTCTTTTTTTTTAATATCTATTTCAATAGCAATAGGTATCTTTTCAATTTCTGATTTGGCGCTATTGTTTTTGCGTAGTTCAGGTTAGATCATCATGTATTTAATGATTTATTATCTTGTGAATAAACTGAAAAGAGAGAAAAAATAATTCAATTTATTAATAATTTATAAGCATATCTAGCAAACATAATGAGCAATTAATGCTGCTTATTAAAGTAATATTAATGTAATAATGCATTAAGAGTTAATTAATGTGCTTCCGACAGCAATTTAAAAAAAAGTACTAAAATTTTAGACGAGAGTTACTTACGTTCGAGAGAAAATTGCTCAAACCGAAATTTAAACTTTATGCAACGCAAGTAAATTAAGAATTCTGTGGCAAAAAGGAAAAAGTGCTTAAGTCGAGATAAGCTGATTTTGAGTTAATGGTACCTCCGTAATTTGCATATTCGAAAGTACCCCTGGTCAAAATCTCAATCAATTTGTGTGATTTTTCAGGAAATTATAGCACTATGACTTGCGACTTATCTTTTTTAAGCTGTTTTTTCTCTGGGTGTACATATGTAATTGGACAGAAATCGGCACCCAGCCAAAAAAATTAAAGTCAGTAAGTCGTTTCAAACTCATCGCTAGCTATTACTACGTTTATACGCGCACTATTTGCGAATAAAAATATTTGCAAATAAATTTACTCACTGTTTATACGGCATTGTAAATGTATAAAAACTTGGTAGCACTTCTATAGAAATGTTACTTATGTTTGCAAAAAAAATGTGTAAATGTATAAAATAACAAATAATAAGTTGTTTATATTGTAATACCCCTTTTCCACACGGAAAGTTAACTTTGCAAAGTCTTAAAGTCTTAATTCAGCTGAGAGAAAGACAGAAAGAGACTGTACTACTACCTCTGTCTTTTACACAGCTGAATTAAGACTTTGCAAAGTAAACTTTCCGTGTGGAAAAGGGGTATAATTATTTTCTTCTATCAATGTTTTTTGTGCAATATTGTTTTTTATTAGCAAAAATATGTAAGTCTGGCAACCTCAAGCATTTTATTTGCAAATAGTGCGTTAATCGTGAATAGTTTTCTGAATTAGTAACTCGCAATAAAAACAATAATATGGCAACAATTTACAGTTTTATTTGAAAATAAGCCGTGCGTATAAACGTAGTATATGTTACAAGCTTAATCAAAATCGGTTGCATAGTTTCTTCGGAGAAGTAGGAATCGTCTTCCAGCCCCTTCTTTGTATTTTTCTTAAATATATTTTTTGCTTAGCACAACGCACTAAGATTATGTTCGACACTGGTCGGGCCTAATAATTACATTTAGATTTAAGATTTGAATACTTATTGTTAGTTCATTTTTGAAGATACAATAAATAAATATATGCATTAAAAAAAATATGAAGTCTGTGTGTCCTTTTAGATGCAGATGAAACTGGGATTTAAATTTATTTAGAAAACGGTAGCATAGTTTCGGATAAGCAAACATTGCTCACCTGGCCCATCTTGATCATAGTTTAAAAAAATATTTGTGACTGAGCTTTGAATTTCATTAAAATCGCTTGAATAGTTTTTGGTGTACAGATAACGTCCCCGGCCCTCTCTTGGTCCTACTTTATTGTTTTTGTTTTTTAACTGACTAAATAAATAAAAGAAAAAATAAGTATTCAAATCAGTCAATTCGTTTTAGCGAGACTAACTAACCGCCATTCATTTTTAAATACACACATAATTACCTAGTACATACACATTTATATATAGAGAAAAATAAATTGGCTAAATGAGTTCCATTTAATTACCGACTTAATGGATTCGTTAAAAGAAACCCCAAATTCAAAAACCGCACATAAAAAGGCGGGTTAATTCTTTTCTGAAATATTAATACAATAACACGTTTAATAAAATGCTGCAGCAAACATATGTTTTTATTTACAAAAAAAAAATGAATATTTTATTAAAAAATTATACAATAAAACATAGAAGCCTTATTAACATTAACCAAAGATGAAATATGTATAATAAAAAAAACTTAAGATTCCATCGTAGATACATACTTATGTAAATCAGAGATTGTAAAGCTGTTTACACAAAAAAAAAAGAAATAGAACTGGTGCTACGTGCAAATATACATGGTTTTGTGCTTTTCTCAAATACTCTGATACACATCACGTAACATGATTTTAGATAAAAAAAAAATAAATAAAGTTCGCCAAGAAGACATCAAAATAGTCGAGAAGAATGGTGACTTGTAGACACTTAACCCCAAGCTTCCTACAGGGTACTTGCATACATACACACATAAGTCAAAAAACTTTATAAATTAAGTTATTCCCAGTCAGCATGTGGAAGATTGTTTCACCAAACTGAGTCTCTTTCGACTGCCTTAGATGATCAAAAACTGATTAATCAGTTCTGCGCTTAGAATACGAAAATGAATCCCAGAAACACTTAGAAAGTGATTTGTTTAAAAAACAAACAAAAAACAGCAAGCTCCGTGCAGTAAAATCAAGAAAATATAAAAATATAAAAATTTAAAACAAAAAAAACTGAATGTAAATACTCACAAACTGTCTCGAAAGTGAATCGAAATTGATCAGAAATGCGAGTCATAAAAGACTCTTTTAGAAGACTCGCGGGTAGTGTACCATTTTCTCCCGAATAAACAGTCATTTTCGACTAGCAAACGTGCGCATAAATGCTTATTTTAGTCGTGCGGAGGAGTCGAAAAAGACTCGAATATGATCATTAATTTCATAAAATGCTGACTGGGTTGTATTATGTATTAACATTTGTTTTGAAAAATAATTAAAATAAACAACATAATAACGAACTATTCGACATTTTATTGCCCCATTAAAGCTAACCTTAACTTTGAAAATAATTACAAACTACATATGTACATACATATGTACATATGTATTAACGAGTTTCAAATTGAAAAAAAATAATATATAATTTTTTAATACTCGTAGTTTCTTTGCAAATTATAAACTTTTATTTTCATAAGAATTTAAGAGAAAAAAAAATTATTTTTAACTAAATAAATCGCTTAAAACGCATACACACATAAGTATGTATGTACATGTTCTTATGTATGTACTAGAGGTGAGCAATACTGTGATTTTTAATAATGTTGTTCCTTGTGAACGTGATTTCTAAATCTTTGTTCTTTTAAACTATTACTCTGGTCCTATTTTTGTTGTCTTAAGAAATATTCGCCAAATTGCTTAGAACTAATTCTCATTTATTGACGCCACATTTCAGTAGGAATAAAAACGTATTCTATTACATGTGTGTAAAATAAGTTGTTTTTTTTTGCAATAATTTTTTTAATCAAGAATTAAATTCATTTAATTAATATGATAATTTTTAGAGAATACAGCAAAAGTTAATTATTTTGACGTGATCAGATAAGAAAAGCGATAATTTTTTATGACGCTACGTAATTCATAAATATTCAGTGTGCCTAACTAAGCCCAATTAAAAACTTGTTAGATGTAGTATATGCATGTACAGATATAAAAACTTTCGTGTTTTATTACTTTTTTTTGGTTATACCAAATCAAATGTTCTTTAATTTTTTTTACTGAATGAGATTTGTATCTTTTTACAACTTAATGTAATAACAATTAAAGTTTGTAATAAATGTAAGTAAACAACGCATATAGCACACCATATCGAAAACAGTCACACTTAAATATTTACTGCCTTATTCATAAAAAATATTTCAGGTTTATTATACGCTTATTTGACATACTTCTATGGGAAGTTTGTCAAATAAACCTGTAATAAATCTAAAATATTTTTTATGAATTAGACCGTTAATATATTTATGCGAGTCAAGCAAGACATTGTTGTAGCTGTATATACGTATGTAGGATAGAATCTGACATAAAGATGTTATTAGCAGAGCGCTAGGTACATTTTCTGTAAGAAAGCGAATCAGCTGATCGTTTTTAGGGTTCCGTACACCAAAGGTGAAAAGAAACCCTCTTGTTTTCGCTACGATGACGGTATGTCTTTCACAGGCTGTTTAATCTAGAACCGTAAGAGTTACGGACCTGAAATTGTTACAGAATATGTAAAACCTTGATCGCTATACCAACAAATATATAACAGTTAAAAATTAAAGGCTGTTCTAAGCCGAGCATTGAAAATTTTTAAATCCTAGAGTATTTTTATGCAGACTACAACAATTAATGCTAAACATTTAAAAAATCAAAATTAAATGGTGTTCTATAAGTTAATGATGTTTTGACTATGTAATTTTGACAACTTGCTGTATCTTGGAAACCATAGGATACAAACTCTTGAAACCTTTCAAAAACGCTAAAACTAAAAAAACTCCTTATCAAAAAATTCGCCCAAAATCGAAAAAACTGCCGAAACGAAAAAAGCGCCAAAATGAAAAACACGCTTAAACTGAAATAAATGACCAAAAACTGGAAAAATTGCAAAAAACTGAAAAATTCGCTTAAAACAAAATTAAAACGCCAAAACTAAAAAACGCCAAAGACAAAAAAATCCCACAAACGAAAAAAGCATAAAAAACTAAAAAGGATCGCCAAGAAACCTGAAAAAGGATTATTGTGTGCTTAAAATTAAAAAAAGTCTACATCAGGCAAGATATTCGATTCTACAGACTAAAGTTCCTATATTATTATATAAGTAGTGTCGGTACGGAATCCTTGTCCATACAGATGCATTATTATTTAAAGGTTCGTTGCAAATCTGTACAAAGCAGAAGGAAATTTTCAACGTTATTACGCAACATTTGTCTATAGTGTGACCATTAGGGCACTAAACATGACAATATAGCAGAGAAAATTTGAATTTTTTTAGTTGCACAACGGTCACCCTGTTCGGGAAAAATTTATTTAGACGGCTTTTCCACGCACAAAGTTTACATTACAAGATCAAGAGTTTGTTAGAAAGAAGGGAAAATGGCATGGGAGCTCTTTTCAATATATATTTTTCTTTAATTGGAAAATAAGACTGTTTCTCCATATGGGAGCTATTTTCCCTTCTCCTCAACAAACTCAAAACTGGGTACAGGGCGACAATTGAAACTGGTGGCATTTGAAGTTGTGCAATAGTGTAGCTTGCTCTGGTCACAGTGTTTAATGCATTACTTGCAGTTCTTGGTGAATTCGTATGACAATCGAGTGTTTAAAATATTTTGTTTTAATCAAATAATGAAATGCGCATACTTTCTGCTATTATTCCAGCTAATTATTAGTTTATTTTAATCAGATTATAAACTTGTCACCGTGGGTTTGTTTTGCTTTCAATAAAATATTTAAAATATGCTTCGAGAAGAAAGTACTGAAAGAATGAAGATTTTAAGAAACGCTATTTGCATTATTAAACACATAAGAGACACGATTAAAATTGATAGTAAATCATCTAACGACGGAAATCTTTACACAAACAAAAAAACAAGAAATAATTAATAACTTTGCATAAGAAGTATCTTACTTAAACTTACTTTGAATTCTTCACTATTTTTTTAACAATATCTGCATAATTTTACTATAACTTCAAGACATTTACATATTTATAATTTTTTTTTCAATATGCTCGACAGAAAGTATGCATACATATAGTCTTAAAAACCAGCAAGTGATTCGAAATTGACAGTCATTTAATTAACCTGTTTCAATTCACGTGAAACAGCATTTCAGTAATTTAAATTCACTTTGATAAAAAGTGACTTTAAAGAGCAGGCCGGCATACCTCGAGTGAACTTATGTATATAACTGAAACTCCCATGACTTTGCAAAAATTAACCTCATATGTGACGCGCAAAATAGAAAGGGACCTAAGGGTAAAAACCGTTTTTGTTCAGGAGAGCCATTTTAAAGATTTAAATACGTGTATCTTTGGTGTACACGCGCATGGTGTAAACGCGCATATCTCTGGGAGAGAACACTTTTGGGGCATGGGATCGGTCTCATTCGACGCTCAGATGTTGTCCACATCAAAAAAAAAAAAAAGTGAAAATTGATTTTTTACCCTTAGGTCCCTTTCTCTATGCGCTGTCACATATGTATATAAAGAGTCCAATCGATTGCAGTCGTTTATCCAGTCAATCACAATATTCATTACTTGCCATTTTTAATGGTGAAAATTTCAAGATACATACATACATACATACATATCCGAGTGGAGGTGTGTTATAGCACCGCCCTTCCTAACCTATGTAATTATATGTACTATATATATATATATATGTATCTAACTGTGTACATGCATCGCATCATGTTTTTTTTTATTTACAAATTATTATTCAAATGCGTGTTGTCAGCCTTTAAAGTTCGTCTAATTATGTAAATATTTATTTCTTTATATTGATTTTCTTAGATCTGTTTACTGTTAGGCTTTATTTACCTGATGTTATTCAAAATTTAATGTTAGCTGTTAAATTAATTTGCTCAAGCATTCTTGTATTATGAATACGATTAATTTGTGAAAAAAATTATTTTATGACATTCACTACAGCTGTCAAGGTCACATACATACATACTACATACATATGTATACACGCACATACATATGTACATAAGTTTATCCATCGGTTAATATTTTTTGCAAAATTACTCTTAAATTGGGAGTCTAATGGACTAATGTTTCACAATAACGAAAGAAAACTGAAACTAAATTTTCGACTGAAAATTTATATTGAAAACAACAATAAAATACGAAAATTTGTTTTTGTTTTCAATATAAATTTTAAGTCGAAAGTTTCGCTTCGTTATTGTGAAACAGGCCATTATTAATCGAGGTAAGTACAAGTTATATCAGACTTATGAACATATAACAAATGTTTGGCACAAATTACCACATTTTGATAATTCATAAAGCGCTGTCTAAAGCCTAAGCAAAATTCAATTGGTTTCTATGGTAATGGCTATGGATTTATGGAGAGTCACCTATAATCAAATATAGTGTTGCCCATAAGTTTGGTTCGAACAGCTGTTTTCTATGAGAGTAGCCGTTCGAACCAAACTAATGGGCAACACTGTATTCGATTATACGTGACTCGCCATAACGCCATAACTCTCACCATAGAAACCAATTGAAATTTGGTTTGGTTATGGATATGGCGTTATGGCTATGTCACGTCTAATTTAAGCTTTAAGGCCTGTAGTACACAATATATGAAAAGCCAACATACGCATGTGGCTATGATCCCACGAGCATTTTCAGCATGTTGGTTGCATTTTTTTAGATAAGTAGATCTGGCTAAATGGCGTAAAGTGTGAATAGTATTTTTGGGCCGAAATCCAGATCTACGTGCGCATGTGGCTTTTTACATGCTGTGTACTGCAGACTTAACCCCCCTCTAGACTGGAAATAATTTCATTAACATATATTGTAGCAAATGTCAAAATATTGATATTGCCAATGGTGACAGCACATTTTCATTGCCAACAGTTTTTCGTTGACAGTTATCGCGTTATTATTTACATGAAACGTCAAACAATTTATATTCGATTATTTTTTATTCCGTTTGACAGTTAGATAATATTAGTGAAGTTGAGAAAATAAATTAAAAAAATGGAAAATAGTCTCTTGAAAACACGTGTGTAGTAAAATAATTTGTATAGTAATAAGTATAATATAACAAAAATTAAAAATTTTAAAAACCCCCGGACTTTTTTCAGAAAAGATGTTATATCTTCTAAACGGCTGTACCGCTTTTCTTCAAACATAGCTAAGAACCCTCGCGATCAAGTCATCTTTCAAACAGAAAAAACTAAATGAAAATCGGTCCAGCCGTTTGGCCTGTACGTGGACACGGACAGACACACAGATACACAGACACACAACCACACACTACAAACTTATAACACCCCTTTTTTAGTCGGGGGTTAAAAATAAAAAATTGTTCAATTAATCAGATATTTTGAAGCGAATTATATTTTTGCTATACACCTTTCCTATTAACTTTCTCCATATTATTAGCTACGATTTACCATAGCCTTAACATATCTCTCATTTATTCAAAGAACGTCATAACTCACATCGTTCTCCATATTGTACAAACTGTTTTTTTTAATATTTTACTTATTAAGTAAAATATTTTTTTTATTAAAAATACATTGAAATTGATTATTGAGGGGTTTAGCTGGATCCTCAATTTCAATGTATTTTTAATAAAAAATAATATTTTACTTAATAAGTAATATATTAATTTGGGATTATTAGTGAGTTTAAAAAATTTTAAACTTAAATTGTAACAATTCCCATAAAAAAAAACACTAATGTTTTTTTTTTTTTTTTTAATTATGACGTTCTTTGAGTAAATGAGCGATATGTAAGTAAAACAATCAGCAATATTTTTCCGTTATTCCCCCGGCCTTATTGCTATATAGCCAACATATTTATTGCGAGTCTAGGCGGGGAGTTAAACAATTGTTCATGAGCTGTTATGCTGCCCGCAGACGAAGGGACATATTAAGAAGCATGTGTTTCTATATACTAATGTTTCCTGTTTTAATACAGACGATGGAACCAAAAGCAAACCATCAGTTCTGCATTACTAAGCAAATATACGCTATTGGTTGTATTTATTATTATTATTATTATTATTTCTTAACTTTTCATATGCTGCTGAATTTTTTAATTTTATTTTGGTAGCAATAAAATTATGGCTCCATAAGAAATCGTCCAAAAATTTTGCAGAAGCATTTTGGGCAATTTTAATTTTTTTTTTTGTGATACATATTTGACTTATTCCATATAAAACCAACGAGTGATTGCGCCCGACCCCTTCTGAATCCAACCAAACTCGATATGGTAGTTAAGTTTTGTACAACTAACATTTTACCAAAAAAATTCAATAATATTGCCAGTGGTTCCCAAATTATGATGCATACAATTTACGGAAAAATGCAAAATTTTCCTAAAACCTCCTTCATATAAATTGTTATAACTTTTTTAATATCTAGGCTAGCCGAATGATTTATGCCTTGTTTCAAAGGTATTATAATAGTGCTTCAACGGCCATAAAAATAAAAAAGGTTATCACAATTATAGATGTTGTTTTTTGGAATCCACGATTCATGATGCTGTAACTAAAAAAATGGTACTTTTAAAATTTTTAAAAAAATATATATATCATTGTTTACCCCCTTCGCTATTTTATCACCAAATTTCTATATGGTACTCTGGCAGGTTTCTGAGATATAAATAAAACTTTCAGCAAAGAAAGAAAAATAAATAAATTTTGTATATATTGAAAAAAAAATGGTTTAATGTACATATATCATAATTTTTTTGTTGAATAAAATGCTTAATAAAAAAAAATTAACACGCAAATTACAAAAACAAATTATAAAACACAATATTGTAAAATATTTGTGTCCAAATTGTCATAAGTATGTACTTCTTCAGATTTTTTAAGTTTTGATAGGTGAATCCTGCAGGAAGTACATATTCGATAATAAGTCGAAATACTTTTATCATCTATAAGCTCCAACATCCAGAGCAGTAGTCTTCTAGGATTTTTATTGAAATTCGTATGACCCAACTTTTTAAATGGATTGCAGCAGTTAACAATTGATGACATTTTTTAACGTATTTTGTCTTAAAACGTTAGCCAATACCGAAATTTGTTTACACTAATAAAGCCAAATGAATTACAACATCAGCCTGCTAAATCAGTTTTTTTTAAATAAAAATATATTTTCAATATAAACAAAATTTACTTATTTTACTTTCTTTGCTGAAAGTTTTATTTATATTTCAGAAACCTGCCAGAGTACCATATAGAGATTTGGTGATGACATAGTGAAGGGGTAAACAATAATATGTATTTTTTTTTAATTTTAAAAATACCATTTTTTTTAGTTAACAGCATCATGAATCGTGGATTGCAAAAAAACAACATCTATAATTGTGATAACTTTTTTTATTTTTATGGCCGTTGAAGCACTATTATAATACCTTTGAAACAAGGCATAAATCATTCGGCTAGCCTAGATATTAAAAAAGTTATAACAATTTATGTATATGAAGGAGGTTTTAGGAAAATTTTGCATTTTTCCGTAAATTGTATGCATCATAATTTGGGAACCACTGGCAATATTATTAAAATTTTTTTGGTGAAATGTTAGTTGTACAAAACTTAACTACCATATCGAGTTTGGTTAGATTTGGAACAGGTCAGTCCCAAAATCTAGATTTTTTGGTTGGTTTTATATGGAATAAGTCATTTATTTCATTTTGAAATTTTGGACGATTTTTCGTATGAAAAATGTTTTCATTAAAATTTTAAGTTACATATTTTTCATTTGGAAAATCACCCAAAAAGGGAACACTAGAGTGGCCGTTAATTGTATGGAGACTTTTTTTTATTTCTTCTACTCTCACCACCCAAATCAGTTCAGTTTTATGTAAAAAAAATACAAAAAAAAGTTCATACCGATAAGTTGCGTTTTAGGGGGTGCGTTCGACCCTCAAAGTTGGCCTTCAAGTCCATTTTTCAATGTAATTTTTTGCATATGACTATCTTTTTAAAAAATCATTTTACAAGAATATGATATATATCAATATTTTAGCTTTTCGAGTCAATAACATTAATCTCTAAGAAAGTTTTTTGCTAAAATTAATATTTTAGAAAATAATGAGGAAAATAACCAACAAAATACCAACAATTTTATGTAACATAATTATATTTATATGGAAATTTTTTATTTTAAGCATGTAAAATAAGAGCTTATATATATTAAAATATTTCATACATATACATATAGTCAAAATAAAACTAAACCAAAAAAAAATACATTGAATATATGGGCTTGAGAGTCAACTTTGAGGGCCGGACGCACCCCCTAAAACACAACTAATCGGTATGAAATTTTTTTGTATTTTTTTTTTTTTTTATAAAACTGAACCGATTTGGGGGGTGAGAGTAGAAGAAATCAGAAAAATAAAATAACGGCCACCCTAGGGAACACATTTCACGTGAACTTTTATTCCCGATAAGGATGAATATTTTTTGGGCCATGCAACATTTTCTATGAAGCGATTTTCACCTTGTCGATTATTCATATAACCGTTTGCAGGAAACTTAGCCTAATTGGTCTTCATGAAGAATCACGAATATGGCCAATATTATTATCGTTTTAAAGGTTTTAAACACCTTTCAAGAAAACTTTATAAAAATCTTTATTAAAATCCTAAGGCCCGGCCGAATGCCGTCAGGACAAGAGAGTATTATTAGCTAGGAATACTTTGCAAGGCGGAAATTTTTATTAGGCTACCGTGTGTGGAAGCAGCATGGTGGAGAAAATCCGTAAGAAAGGCCGATTTCATGATTTTGATTAATTATATTTTCCATCGCTGAAACAATATTTTTCATTTTAATGATTGTGGAAAAAATATTTTTATTGCTTGCAGTTTAACCAAAATATTAAGAAGTTGTAAATGAAAGAAAACAGAAGTTATTTCATGATATATTTTAACTGTCGAATATGCCAGTTGAAAACATTTATCTACAAAAATCCCCAAACATCATTTTGAACGCTGTGCATTTTAAATATCCTTTAATTACTCGTATTTCTTATGTTGCTTTATAAGTGTAAACATCAATCTGTTATACATAACAAAGTGTTTGCTCTTTAATTATTAATTAATAATTAACTAAATTCATATCGAATGTCTAAGTACATAAGCATGTACTATATCGATGATGTGCGTGAGATTGTTTATCAAAGTCCCTTGAACAGCAAAGCCATGCAAAACATTAGTATTATACTTAAATTATATAAATGAAATTATAATACTGATTAAACAATTATTTTTTAATTTTGCTTAATAAAATGGTAAGCATTTGCCAAGTTTATATTTGTAATAAACTTAAACACGTTTAATTATTATTTTTAGTTGAATTTGTATATGCACATAATACAAGTTTCCCTATAATTTCAACTAATTAAAATACTCCAGTTTGTAAAATGTAAATAATTATTTTCTTATTTAAAAAAAAAATTAAATATCTCTTGTTGTTTCATTTGTGTATTATTTAACTTGTCTGTCAGTGAATATAATTTGCATCAAACTAACATTTTAAATTGACATCTCTTGGGATAAATTGAACATTATTTGAAATATAATAAAAAAAACGAAGCAAAAACTTAAAACAATGCGAATGAATATTAGGTGGTCGAAACTGCTCAGGTGAATATTTTCGCCGGCTGTATTTGAATACATATACATACGTTAGATGTCAACACACATTCTGCAGCAAAATTTTTTTTTACATCAAATATATAAATTTTTCATAACGAAATGAGCTGAGTACACTTGCTATGAATTTGCCTTGCTGTAAATAGTTGTTTTTTATATCCGAAAAGTTGAAGGCGAATTCATACTAGATGGTCTCGACAGCCCATGGTGACTTTTTTCGCCGTTTATAATTTCAATCTATTTATATTCATATATAGTATACCTTGTTCAATTCGCTTTGAAAAATTTATACTTTTAATGTCGAAAAAATGTACGGAAAAATGTGTGTTGACATCCAACGTGCCAAGGCGTATTGATACAAGGTGGTCTTGATTTGCAACTCTGCGTATTCGCCTTGTATATTTGTTAGTGTAAACTTTCCTGCTGTCAAAATATTTCTTAACGTTTTGGTTCATTTGACAGCAGGGAATTTATGTCAGCTGGGGAATTAAGATCACCTTATGCGAATTCGCCTTGCAACGTGCATTAAAATTACAAGCGGCGAAAATAGTCACCTTATCGATTGCGACCACCTTGAATGCATATTTTTAAGCGAATTGAGGCGAGTGTATCTTATATGAATATACCTTGAGCAAGATCTTCATTTGTTTAATATAAAACACAGGCAAACATGCATTTAAATATATACTTTTTTACAAAAATTAACAAATTCACACTTGACAATTTATTTTGCAAAAAAAAAATTAAAGGAATTTTAAATATGTAAGTTTATAATTTAAAATTGTACAAAAGCTTAAACAGCACCACAAGACGTCTGAGCCGGTAAAAACTGCGGAAGCAACTAAAGACTGCAGTACTCAATACAACAAAACCGGACTAGACAAACAGCAGTTAATAAAATTGTTACTACACATGAATATTTATACAAGGGGAAGCATAGCTAAGCTTTACACCAATTAGTTATATCAGAGTAACAAAATTGATGAAGATTTAATACCAAAAGTTTTTATATAAAAATTCCAAAATCTTTTCTATAGGGTCTCCCAATAGGAGGTTTTATTTTGACGAGTATTTTTAAGCAAAATCATCGGCCGTTTATTTAGTTGTATCCAGTATGCCATTAAAGGCTAGGACTCGCTATCCTACAAAAGCGCACAACTTTGTAAAAAATTCAACCCCGGTCTAATAAATTTTTGTTGTCTTTTGAAAATTTCCATAAACTTCATCATACCAGGGTTGTATTTTCTGAAAATTTTAACGATTGTGTAGGATAATGAATCCTGGCCATAATTGTGGAAAAAAGTATCAGGCAACCAAACACTCTTTTTATGACATCTGCCACACAAGTAACGCTTTTTTTGGGTGAAAAGTTTCTTCATCGTGTGATTTCTGCAAATTGGGATCACAATCCGAGATATGATGATTTAACATCTTTATACCTTTTTCTTTGTTGTTTCGAGACAGATAAGGCCCAAAATCTGTTCAAGACCTCAAGGATGGAAAGAAGATATACACAGAAGAAAAAGATTTGTAAATACAATTAATTTATTTGTGAATACATTTAAAATATTATTTAAAAAGGCAGCTACAACGATTTTTGAAAATTCTGCACATTTGTAACATAAGAAAACAAAATCAATCAAATATTGCTTTCTAGTAATCTTGGCATACCGCCTTCTTTACATTTAAATTACCATCCGATGAGTTCACTTAAAAATAATCGTTTTTTACATATCGCGCTTTTGCTGCAAAAGAGTGACAACTCAAAAATCGTGATATTTAATCTTAGTTAGTTTTTATTATTGTTCGAACTTCATAAAAAGCTTATAGGAAAATTTGTTAAAGAAAACTAGTGGTAAAGCTTTTTGTAAAAAACTCGCCGAAAATATTTCTGTAGAACCCCCTTTGAAAAGCTTTCTAAATAAATCTCGTCGAAAAGATTTATAAAGAAATCTAGTTGCAACGTTTCCTATAGAAAATATCTTCAATATCTTGGAATAGAATATTCGCCAATATTTTTAACATGCAAAACTAGTCAAAAAGTTTTCTATAGAAAATTCGTTGAAGAGTTTTCTATAAAAAATCTCATAGAAAAATTTTCTATTGAAAACTCGTCGAAAAGTATTGTATAGAAAATTTGTTTTATACATAAAACTTAACAAAATATGTGGTTGAAATCTGCTAGCAATTTTTAAAGCAACTATTAAATGCACATAGACAATGCTTAACCACCAGGAAATAAATTTCATTTATCATAAAATTTATCGATGATAAAATCTTGCAGACTCATGTAGACTTAATAATACGGTGATTAGAGCTGTGTCGTTCATGAACGAACGGGTACAATTGAACGAATCAGTAAAATGAATGAAGTGAGCCGGTCACTTTACTGAGCTGTTATGGCTCAGCAATACTGAAAAAAGTACTATTGAACGAAATGAATGGGTGTTTTTGTTTTTTTTTTTGCTTTTTCATTATTCATGTTAGATTTTTTGTCACATTTTTGGTTTTCATTTGCCTTTTTGTCTTCTTTTAGTAACAGTATGACCATTACGGAACTAATAAAATTGCCATTAATACATCTTAAGTTTTTAGAACATATTAAGATATTATAAACAGTTTATTTTTATTCTTTATATGTATGTGGCTCTTTTGGCAATATGAATCTTTTGATTTCTTATTCCTAAGAATATAAAATACTTTAATATTTTAAAAGTTTTTACTTTCTAATTTTTCTTTTTGTTTCTTATATTTTCTATTGTTTGTTTTGCTTATTTTGCAAAACAATTCATAACAAACTCACTACATTTGTCCCTTTTTATTTAACGAATCAACTGTTTGTTTGTTTTTATTTCGTTCTATTTCTTGAAAAGAGAGGATGAACGAAATGAACGAACTCGTTCTTTTTTAGAAAATGAACGAAAATGAGCGGTCACTTGAATTAACGATTTGGCACAGCTCTAACGGTGATATAATGTCATATAATAAGATTTAACAGTGATGAATGTGAAATAGGGAGTGTTTGATGATAAACTTTAAGATCATTGATGGCATTCAAAAAGAGAATCCCATAGCGGGGATATGTTTGAAAACAAACCCCACATAGCTAAATGGCTCTAGAAAGTGCTCAGATGGTAAAAAGGGTTGTCAGATTTTTTTCGACCTATTTCGCCAAATAGATTTTAAAAATCCCCAAAAGTCGCCAAACAACAATTTTATGTAGTTTTTCTTAGTAAATATTTGATAATAAATTTGTTCGCATATAACACTTTTTTTAATATAAATTTTTATAAACTGATGTATCAAAATTTATCAGAAAATCGCCAGAATTAGAAATAATATCGCCAAAAATTATTTCTTGTAAATTTTTCTCATTCCAATTTAAAACGCATTAATGACTATAATTAATATAAGAAAAATCATCAAAATCAAATTGTTTTAACTTAATTTTTCTGAATTAGAAAAATTTTGAAGTTAATTTTCTTAAAAAATAGCCATAATAATCGCCAATAAATTTATTTATCGCCAGAGAAATCACCATGCTGCAAAACCAAAAATTTGGACGCCAAACAAGTCGAAAAATCGCCACGTTTGGCGAGAAATCACCATATCCGACAGCCCTGATGGTAAAGGCAAACCGCCAAAATGGTTATGATTTTTGAAAGAGCACAATATTTGTAACCAAAATCAGTATTTTTGCTTTGTATTTAAATGTAAAAAAATCATAACTGAAGAGAGTTTCAACTTAAAGCTTGAATTAGGCGTGCTATATCATATTGCCACAGCCATAAACAAAACCAAAATTCAATTGGTTTATATGGTTGTGGCTTATCGCAAGTCACCTATAATCAGTGCTGTCCATTAGTTTGGTTCGAATAGCTGTCCTGTATGCTTATGGTTATAGCACGTCTAATTTAAACTTAATAAAGGAATCAAACTATTCTTTCAAAAGTATGGGCACATCTCCCATCAGTTCCGTCAGTCAAGTGTTAAGTGTAAAAAAAATTGCCAACAATAATAAAAAATTGGTCAGAAAACATAACTTAATAATAAAAACTATTTAAAAAAACTCATACTTTGAGTCTTAAAATCAACGTACTATTTGAGATTTGCGACTCTGAAACTATATAAAATTTAATTAAAAAATTGCCGATGCACAACACGTTAACATACATATTTTTAAGTTGCTAACTTTATATAAATTTGGAGGTTCAATTATAAAATGAGTGTAGAAAACAACTACATATACTATGTACATATTATATGTATGCATGTATATAGAAATGTTTTTAATAGAACAAAACAAAAATTAAACATTACTAAGCAGAATTTAAAGTTAATGCAGCACATAATGTCGTTTTGCCCTTCAGCAGTCGGATCTAGGGTGTTCACAAACACCACAAACCGGTTTCCATTTTAAAAAAAGCCGAACGGTTTCCAATAATTTGTGAATTTGAAGAACTCGATTTAATTGAAAAGGTATTTTATGTTTACGTTTTTGCTTGAGCGGATTTTATTTTATTTCTTTACAGCCTGCCATAGTATGTCGACAGAAAATGTTCGATCGACAACTTGTATTGAAAACAAAAATAAAATAAGAAAATTCGTTTTTGTTTTGACTATAAGTTATCGATCGAGAGATTTGTGTCGAGTTCGTGGGACAGGCTGTTTATCAAGGAAAAATTGGTTAAGTCATATTTTACTTTTTTGTGATTTTAAGATTTTTTTTAAGATTTCAAGTCGATTTTCAGAAATTTATTTCTTTTACAGTTAAATTGGGAAATTCTCTCTTAATTCTTTTTTTTTTAAGCAAACATCGTTCTACACACTATGTACCTATTAGTAATACATTTAAGTTGAAATATACCAAAGTATAACCTAAGTTAAGCTATTATTTCAACTGAAATTAGAAGTCTAAAAAAAGATAAGTCGCAAGTCATAATGCTGAAAAATCACACAAATTAATTGAGATTTTGTCCAGGAGTACTTTCAAATATGCAGCTTATGGAGATACCATTAACTCAAAATCAGCTTATCTCGACTTAAGCACTTTTTCCTCTTTTCCACAGATTTAAAGGCGCGGCGCCCTTAAGTCGCCGACGACTCCTTTAAAATAATGGAATTCCTTGCCGAAATAAATAATCTGTAACACTGAAATTAAAAAAAATTTAAATTAAAGGCTATTCTAACAGTTAATGTAATTTTCATAATTTGCTGTATCTTGGAAACCGTGAATGACAAACTCTTGAATTTTTCAAAAACGCTAAAACTAAAAAATTTCAAAATTAAAAATATGCCAAAATGAAAAATGCGCTTAAATGAAAATATGTAGGTATCACCAAAAATAAAATAACTCGCTAAAATGCAACAAAATTACCAAAAGTAAAATAAAAACTAAAGAACGCAAATAACTGGAAAAAATCGGCAAGACGAAAAAAAATCGTTAAACCTAAAAATATAAAAATATTCTAAAAAAAATGCCAAAGCTAAAAAACTCCAAAACCAAAAAAAGTGTCTATACCAAAAAATCGCCAAAACGGAAAAATCGCGATAAAGAAACAAGCGCCAAAATGAAAAAAGCGCTCAAATAAAAATATCACCATAAATGAAATAAATCGCTAAATGCAACAAAATTACCAAAAGTCAGCAAAACTAAACAACGAAAATAAATAAAAAATCACCAAAACCGGAAAAAACAAAAAAAAAAACGCTTAAATGAAAATATCACCAAAAATAAAATAAATCGCTAGGTGCAAAAAATTACCATAAGTTACAAAAACTTAAATAACCGGAAAAATCCACAAAAAGAAAATAGCATGAAAACCAAAAAAACTCGCTCAAAATAAAAATTTATATTGTTCCTAGGGTCCAAAAAATTTCCAAAAACCGAAAAAACGGAGAATAGAAACAAGGCCCAAGACTAAAAATTAATCGCTGAAACTAAAAATATCGTCAAGAATCCAAAAAAAAAAAGTGTAGAATCTAAAAAACAACCGACAAAAATCGCCAAAAGCCGAAAAATCGCCAAAACGAAAAACCCCAAACTCCGAAAAATATAGCAAAAACTAAAAAAAACCGCCAGAATTAAGAAAAACGATAAAACTAAAAAATCGCCAAAACCGAAAAAATCGCAAAAATAAAAAGGGCTCAAGTTGGTATCGTATTACATATAAATGTATTGTTGGTACGTACCCATAGTATTTATCATTATTTTTTCTTTAATATGCAGTAAAACTTTAAATTTTCCAATTACTTAGTTAAAAAAATTTTTTCAACTTTTATTTGAATAATTGACAATCATGTTGATCTTGAACAGGTATGACGTTATTGACAGTTACCAACGGCATTCTTTTTTATGATGAAAACATACAAATATATGTAAACATAAAATAAAAATGCATTCATATTAAAAAATGCATACAGTGTTTTTTATGCATATTTAAAATAAAATCAAATCCGTGTATAAGTCATGCTCAGTCATTCATAAGTTTTGGACACCAAATTCATTACAGCCATGTACTTTACTGTGTTCTTCAAAATGCAATGTTGATAGTTACTCTTCTATAGTTTTAACTCTTCTTATTCTGCTGCTCTTTAACACGATTGTAAATGTTAAATTTAACCTTCAGTAGGTATACGAATCACATTTTAATTGACAAGGTGACTTCCAAACTCAAGTTCTACATGGAAGTTTATTTAACTTGCTTCAAGTGTTTTACTTATGAGGCATTGTATTAAATATTAATAATGAAAAACAAACAAAAAATCAGCAAAAATTTAATGACGAATCATGACGATTTTAATTAGAGTTTCTACGCGGGAAAAAAATCCCGGGAATTCCCGGGAATTATTTTTTTACAAATCACGGAAAATTTTCAACGGGAATTTTCCGGAATTTAATATTTACGTTTTTGGAATTTGTTTTTTTTTTTACATTGCTGTTTGTTGTTTTATTGCTTAAACATACAATTTTGTAACGATGCATAATATAAGCATAGAAACAGATGTAATAGAAGGTGAGACCAACAACTTCAAGACTTACGAAATATTTTCAGCCTAAAAAATCTTTATAGGAAATAGTATCCAGATTGGCAGATGTAGATGGAATTTCCATCCATGCTATGACTCACAGCATATGAATTTATTCATTTTTGTTTTTGAAATATTGTTGTTCTTGCAATGAACGAATGAAGTTGTCTTGTTTTTAATTTAAATGTTGTATTTTAATTGAAATTTATTTTCTGGTGGTTAAGCATTGTCTATATATTTCAATGGTGCTTAGCCAAATCATCAGTAGACTTACACCACATATTTTTAACAGTCACAAACCTCGTATGTTATGGAAAGACTTTCAAGAACTGTTTGAGAATTCACAAACAATAATATTTTTGAAAATCAGAGACAATGCTTAAAAACCAGCAAATAAATTTCAATTAAAATAAACTTATGACAATATGTCAAATAATAAATTTATTAAATGTTAAATGTATGTTGTTTTTATAGAATTATATTTTTATTGAGGCCATTTAATGAAATTCATATGTTTTTGAAGTTGCCGGGAATATAAACTTTTTTTTGTCGATTCCCAGGAATTGGAAATGTCCGGGAAATTAGAAACCCTAATTTTAATATAAAATAAGCTAAAATATATGTAAATAAGTAAAGAAGTAGAGAAGTAACTGTTCACAAAAATTATAAATCTCGTATGTAGATTGAATTTGCATTATGAAATTTCTTGCTGAAATTAGTTGAATGAAACTTCTTTATTTGTCAAGGAGAATCATATCAGATGAAGTTACCAAAGATGTTACAAATTTAAATTTAATTGAACTATAATTTGGATTAATTAGGAATAATTTCTTAATCGGGCTCAAGTTCAAGTTATTTTCAATTCTCATATTATGAAATATTTTCATTAAAAAGACAAGAAAAATTAAATTAGGCACACTTCATTTGCTTTATAATTTGTATTTCAATTTCTTAAAAAACACTTTCCAACTTCAAACATAAACAGAATGAATATAATGTATTGAATATGTTGGTGGTAACTAACAACTTTGAAGGCTCAGTTAAGGCTCAGTTAGCCGACAGTAATGTAATGTAACTGTAACGTAGAAAACAGCTGATTGATATTTTTATATGAAAAGTAGGTTACATTACATTACATCTCTATAACCTATGCCCCTGTGGCTGAGTGGTAGCGATGCTAGCTTCTCAGTCCAGAGGTCGTGGGTTCGATTTCCCCCATAGACCCTGGGTGTTTTTCGCAGACAAGCTAATCGCTTTGCGAGTTGTGTTTGTGTTATTTTCATTATTTTTCACATAACAATATCGATCAGCTGTTTCCTACTGTTGCATTTACATTACATTACATTACAGTCGGCTTTATGAACTTCTACCTCGTATGCTACGCATATTTACTCGTATGTATACGTTGTGAACAGCTCTAAACTTTGCCAGTTAATTTAAATACGTGCATAAATACTTATAAGCATAAATACGTACATATTTATATGCAAGAAGTTTAACGTGGCCCTGCTGGCTTAATTAAAGATTATTTTGTAAATTAGCATACCATTTATATATCGGCTAAAAATATTTGTTAGCCCTTTTTATTATATTTATAATATTCTTTAAGCTTGTTTTAATCAAATAAAATTATTTTTATTTAATTAGCCTTGCATTTTAATGGTTTCAAATATGTAGTATAATAGTATGTACAATAATTTTAAATTTACTGAATAATATTTTACACAACATTCTTAAGATCGTAGGGGTCGACTTGTTAGTAAACAACAGAAAGGTTACATAGAAATACACAAAATTAACTTCTCAAATGTCATCACTAAAAGCACAAAGTCAAAATTTATAAATGTTTTTTTTCATGTACAAAATACCTACATACATAAAAACCTTTAATCTTGCACGACATTGTGATACAGATTGAAAAAATAAATAATTACTACGAGTAGAAGTTAAAAAGGCCTTTTTGTAAACTCTTATAACAAAAACTGAATTATGCTTTGCTTACGTTAGGCAGGAATTTCTTCATGAAATTTAATAAAATTTATTGCGCAAACATTTCTTGGAAACTTTTTTTTGAAAAATGCATGATGTAAATATTAATGGAAATTCGTTCATGAATTTTTTTTTTCATTTTCCAATAGGAGTTGTGGAAAGCCAAACGACATCAAAAAGGTTGTCAAAAAATGCTGCAGAGATTCGTGCTAGCCATTTTGTTCTATTTTTATTCCCTTCATTAGCACTGCTATTAATCAATAAAAAAGGTTTATTACTTTTCTAAAAGTTTTAATTGCCTAGCATTAACTACCTATACTTTAGTAATAAATGCTCTTAACATTTTATTTGACTGAAAATTAATTACTTCTTAACTTTTCCCTATCTAATTAAAAGTCGGTTCAACTCTAAATATATAAAGAGCCCATTTTTATCTGCACTGAATTTGTTTTAGAATATTGAAATCTTTACTGAACCTGTTGTTATATCCGAGGAAAATCTGGCAGCACTGATGATATATATATTTATATGACAGCGTTACCATTGCGATGCTGAAGTATCCATTTGACCAATCCTTGATAGCTTTGGTACTTTTTATGATCTTTGTTTTAAATGGGTATGTAACAGAGATAGTTATTACAAATTTTATTAAATTTTAGTGGGCGTAGCTATGCCCTATTTTTCAGGTGTCAAAATATACGCATAATTGCATAGAAATACATAAAATATATATTACTGCATTTTAATGATATCTTTTTTTTGTGATATGTGATGTTTTGATCCTTATATTATTAAGGGCCAATTTCACCAACTTATTTAAATATCAATTCATATTTAAAAATAATTTTTCCATACAAAAATTAATCAAAATCGACATTTAAATATGAATTGATATTTAAATAGAGTTGGTGAAAATGGCCCTAAATGATACATATTTGGACCAAATTTACTGGGACTATATAATATACAGATATTACCTTATAAAATAATGCAAACGGATTATAATTATCTCTATCTACTTTTTTGCGAGAGCCGTTGAAAAAAAGTCTGCCCAGAAAACTTAGTTTCATCTCATTAAAGGGCCATGATAGGACATAGTTAGAGCAAAATTATGTACAGAAAAAATATTTTGCTATTTATTCTGCCCAAAATGGTTATTATAAATTATTTCGAAAAACGCCCCATTTGAAAGTTATGGGGCCAGAAGTGTTTATAGTTTTTTTTTGCGTGAAAAGTGTAATGCTATTGGCCGGTTTACACGATCTCAGTGCTCACATGTGTTACTCACATATCATTAAAATATTAAATTATTAAAAAAATAAAAAATATTAAATAACATACATTACTTCATAAGTATTTATGTTTGTGTTCACGTGTGTATACATGTGCCCAGATATTTTTAAAAATATTACATCAATTATTTCCTCTATTTTTAAACACCCAGTCAGTCAGAACTTTGCCTCACTTGTTAAGCTTTTTGCATGATTATTTTTGCAAAAAAAAATTCTTTTCATATTTCAATTATTTGCTCTACTTTCTGTTACAAATTGAATTAAATCAAATTGAAAGAATTTTTTATCTTTATATGTACTACATATCGCTCATTTACTAAAACAACGTACTAACTCAAAACAAAACCAGTTTGCCACAAAACGAGCATGAAGTTTGCAATTTACACACAACTTAATCGAAAAAGAAAATATTATTTTTCTCTTAAGAGGTGAGTAAACAAGATATTTTTATGAAATTTTTACACAATATGAAGAACGATATGAGGATTAATTCATCATCACTAACTCAAAAATTCCATTTTGTGAGCTATGACGTTATTTGAATAAATGAGCCATATGTGTACATTAGAGTGGCCGTTAGTTATATGGAGAATTTTTTTTTGATTTATGACATTCTTTCCCCCAAATCGGTTAAGTTTTATGTAAAAAAATACAAAAAAATTTCATAGCAATAAGTTGTGTTTTAGCGGGTGCGTCCGGCCTTCAAAGTTGGTCCTCAAGCCCATTTATTCAATGTATTTTTTTTTAGTTTTCTTCTGAGTATATGTATGAAATAATTTAATAGATATATAAGCTCTTATTGTACATGTTTAATATAAATAATTTTCACATAAATATAATTTTGGTATTATTAATTTTTGGAATTTTGTTGGTTATTTTCTTCGTTATTTCTTAAAATATTAATTTTAGCAAAAAACTTTCTATGACACTAATGTTGTAGACTAGAAGAGCTAAAAGACCAATTACATACATTGAAAATGGGCTTGAAAACCAACTTCTAGGGGCGGGCGCACACCCTAAAACACAACTTATCGCTATTGATTTTTTTGTATTGTTTTTTACATAAAACTGAAGCGATTCGGGGGGAGACAATATAACAAATCAAAAGAAAAAAAATAATAAATAACGGCCACTCAAGTCTACATACATACGTATGTAGTTACGTACAATTGAATTTGGCCAGAGTTTAGTCAAAAAAATCACTCTTTATTTTGTGCGAAAAAAATTTTTTTAAGACTCGATTACAAAAAATATTTGTTAAAAAATTCAAATTCGGTTATTTTAGATTTTTTGCATTTCATGCGTTCAGATCATATAGTATAATTTGTTTGAAGATATACATACATTGTAACATATAAGTATTTAGTTAATTTTTATTTAAATTTAAAGCTTAAATTAGACGTGCCATAACCGTAACCATACGAAACAGCTGTTCGAACCAAGCCAATGGGCAACACTGTATTTGATTATAGGTCATAGCCATAACTATATAAGCCAATTGAATTTTGGTTTTGCTTATATCTATGGCAATATGGTAATTTAAGCTTAAGTTGTGTTAAAACTCTTATTAAAATGCGTTGAAAGTATAGCATCACTATAAAATTTCCAAATATGTAGGGAGTTCGCAATAATATTGGAAGGTTTCAATTTTAATACTTTAATATGGGCTGGCAAGTTTGTTGTTTTTTTTTGTGTGTAAATCAAACTTATTACCAGTACCTGGATTTAGTAACTTTTATTACGATAATCGTATCGCTATAATAAATATAACGAAAATTTATTGACTTTGGTAATCAGTAACATATTTTAACGATATTCTCTGTAGGTTGGAGGAAAATAAAATTAAGTCACAAGCTCAAATTCACTGAGTTTTTCTTTATCATTCTTTGTGCTTTTCGATTATTTTTACATTTTCTATACAGAAATACCACATTATATTGAATTAAAAGGTGAGTAAGATAAAGTTGTAGACTATCGTAAAAAAGAAATTGCAGAATCACATTATCGTTACCGCAAAAGAATAAATATATCGATAAATATTGCGATTTTTGGTTCGCAAAATGTTACTGAAAAAAAGTTACTCATTTTCAATACGGCAATATGGTAATGTTAAACTAAACAAATTGAAACTGTCAAAGCAGCTTTACTTGTTGAAAAAAAATTTATTTTTCGGTGTCTTTAGACATTTTGCAGAACAAAACTTATTTTGATTTATATTTGAAGTTATTGATCCAACAATAATTAATAATTTAAATAAAAAATATTGTTATTATATATAATTACTAACTGTCTTATTCATAAACGCTTCATAACAGCTTAATAAGCAAAAAACGAAAAAAGACTATTCATAAATGCTTAATAGCCTATTAGACGTTTAATAAACGTTTCATAACTCAGAGATTTTTAATGTAGTCTCCATGCTACTTTAAGCGATTGATAAGCAATTATAAATAATATTTTCTTGATATTTTTATCCCTTATGTGAGATTTTCTGTGGTTTCTCACTTTTATCTTTCTTCTTTATTCTTATGCATGTCTCCTGAATAATGTTCTTGGACATGATACAATTATACAGGTAACCGCGAAACGCCAGCTGTTTTGCTTGTTTCGTGGTGCCATCTGCCAAATGTTGTTTATGTTTTACAAACACACACATACTATTAAGCAACCACATTGCATATTTTATTAGAAATGAGCAAATTTTACGCTGAGATTTTACGTGTTTTAAATATTTAATCTGTGTTTTAAATTGTTTTGTGAAAAAGTTTAATATTCATAAATTAGTGATATATATATTTGCGAACAAAATTGCTTATTTTATCAAAAAAATAAACTTAAAATGAAAAAGTGTTGTGTCTGCAAAAAAAAACAAATACCTGGAAATGGAGCCTTTTTTGCTGTGCCAAAAGGTGACCGCAGGACGAAGTGGAGCCAAATATGTGAATTGAACTTTATATTAATATTGGAATGCATGCACAATAATATTTTATTAATTTTCTTCTCAATAGAAAATACAAATGTGCTTTGCTGTTTGTTTATCATTCATTTCAATTACTTGCTCTATGACAGTTGGCACCATAAACTAGCAAAAAAAGCCCTGTTGTTTTATTTGCTGTAAATTTGTTGTCGATTCGCGGTTACCTGTATAATTGTATCATGTTCTTGGACAAATTTATTAATTTATATAAGTCGGTACATGTATGTATGTATGCATAATTGTACAAAAAGAAAAATACATACATATAAACATGTTTGAAAATTAAAGAAATACAATTCATTGGCAAAAAGGAAAATAGAAAAAAGGGCATTTGTAAGTACAAGCATGTTTGTATGGTATTGCATGCTTACATATGTATGTATGGATGTACATGAACATTTTAAAATTAAAACAAAATAGTGATGCATAATCGACCTCAATAAAATGGGTATTTACCTACCTCTGTACTCAGCCGAATATAAATGTGTTAAAATACAATTTTTTGTAACATATACATTTTTTTTGTTTATTTATTAATAAAAAGTGAAACGCCTACTTTTTAAGTTATTTTTTAATAACATTATGCGTAATGATTTACTTTTTTTCGACTCAAACAGACTACCTAGATAATCGATTCTTCGTTTTATGCATCACTAAACATAAAATGAGAGCGAAAATAGCATGATGCTGCCAACATAAAATTACAAAAGAAGCAAAATCGTTTAATAGTTAATTCACTGATATTAATCAGTTATGAATACAAATGTTTATTAGAGCTTAATAAAGCAAAATCTGTTTCATAAGTAATGTACAGATTAAAGCTGAAATAAGGAATTTTTATGAATAAGACCGTCAGGGTTTTCATGAGAATGTTCAAAAGTCTCGCAAACTGTGCAATTGTGCATTTTTACACTCTCGTAAATAAAATTTCATAAATGGAAATGGAATGGAAATTTATTTACACAAACCTGATTACTTTGCGCAACAATTTTCACTCGTAAACTTAAGCTGTGCAATTGTGCATTTATTAAACTACAACTTTTTAGTTTTATTGCTTCCTTGAGGCATTTTAGATACACACACACACATACTTTTTTATTTTTATAGAAATATATAAATATGTATTTAATTTAAAAACTGCTTGAAATTTAATTTTTTATTTTTATTATATTAATTTTTTTTGACATTTCATTCAAATTTACTTAACTGTTTGCGCAAAATTTGAAAAGGGGCTTCATGAAACAAGTCTCGCAAATTTGCCCAATTGCACAAATAGGAATTTTAAGAGTTCTCATGAAAACCCTTACTGTGTTTTATACACCAAATTAAAGTGGATGCATAGGAAATGATTAGCGAAAGACACATGATGATTGGAAAAATGTTCACACTTTTCTACATTCAATATTATAAGTGGTCTGTAGACACAATTCATTTTGATAACGAATGAACAATTTTGAATTTTATTGCCATTCTTGCAGGTCTTTAGTAATTAATACACAGCGTTCCTTTATTGCAATATAGTCAAAATATTTTTTACTTACATACAACTCAATGACGATAGGTATAAATTTTTTCCCCTCAAGAGGTGCGTGTACAAGCATTTTATATAAAATTTTTACACAAGATAAATTTGATAAAACGATTTTTTCTACATTATCAACTAAAGCAACGCATTTTTGAGATAAGCCGGTGTTACGTGTGTGTGTATGTATATGTATGTGCATATAAATATGCATTTATTAAACTCGATGTGTAAAATTACAGATTAAAACAAAATTTGCTTCTGTGTCTAAATTTACACAAAGGTACAGCGGCTAAGAATGGGTTAACAGCATGTGTATTTTGAAAACAAACGCACGAAAATTGTAAGTATAAAAAATACAAAAAATATTGGCACGGTTACAAATCACTTGACTTTTATTTTACATCAAGATTACGAAGCAGAATAATATACTCAATTGAAATTAATTCACACGACCGACCAACCGACGAAACGAATGCATGTCTGAATACATTTACGTCAGTGTGCACACTTAATTTTTTTTAATTCGGTAGAATCGACAAAAAAAAATCGGTAGATTTGAATGAAATTCGGTAGAAATATTTTTTATTCAGAGAAATATAAAAAATAGCAGTTCAAAGAAACATAAAAAATAACAATATATATGTACTTATACAAGGTGGCGCAAAAATAACCTTCCGATGTTATTTGGCAGTAATTAAAAAAAAAATGAAAAACTTTGATTCTTCTTGTGGATTATTTTTATTTGGTCTTTTAATTTTTTTACATCAAGTCGAGAATATGATGTCATGTAAATGGCCGCCGCCACAGTTGATTGTCATTTGAGCCCTTTTTATGGCATTTTCCATCACTTTGGCCAAAACTTCCGGCGATAGGTCCTCATATTGTCTTTAAGAGCTGCAAGAGTCTGAGGCTTGTTGACATAAACCCGCGACTTCAAAAAGCCCCACAAAAAGAAGTCTTCAGAGGTCAAATCAGGCGATCTTGCTGGCCAGTGCAAATCACCAAAACGGGAGATTAGGCGCCCGGGAAATGCATCCTTCAGCATATCGGTTGTGCAGTGTGTGCCGTTGCACCGTCCATTGTTTATTAACGTGTATTTCGCATGTGTTTACTACACAAATGTCAAAACAGAACTGACATTAGGCGCCAATCGCAAAATTTATAGCATTTTCGGATAGGAGGATTACTTTTGCGCCACCCTCTATATAAAGAGTAAGTGCAAGGAGTATCAAACTAAACAGGTTCAAAAAACGCATTTAAAACTTCACATGTGGTTGGAAATTAAACTGCCTTAAACAATGAAGCATTTCCAACAAAAAAAAAGTGTCATCCCCAGTTATTTGCCCTTACCCTATAGATATGATAGGTATGCATATATAAAATAATACTCAAATCACACTGTGCAAGTCTTATTGCTAAGCTGATTAGTTTCAGGGAGAGAGAGAGAGAGACGAGGGGAACAGCAACGTTTATTTTCCCCCCGTCTCTCTCTTCTAATAAACTAATCAGCTTAGCAATAAGACTTGCATAGTGTAAATAGGGACTAAATAACAGGAATTCAGTTTTCGTATACAGGTTTTACAAAGCTACTAAAATAACCTTTATTTGACAAACATTTTTAACTACAAAGATTATATGTAAGATCCATTTATGAATTTAAACTTTTGTGCAAAAATTATTAAATCATTGGTAGGAATAAATATTTCATCCCGAAGGCACAATTCTTTGGCAAATATTAGGTTACTTAGAGTTTCAGTTTTTAACCGATTTCTTTGTTCTGTTTTAATGATTTTCATGAACGCTCTGCGGCCGCACTGCTATGTGGGAAAATAAGCAATTTACACATATAGGGTGTTTTTTATTGAGGTATAAAACTTTGAATTGAAATAAAACACAAGAAAATCGTTTTAATGTCCATCAATTTGGCTTTATTGGAAGGATAATTTTATGCCATTAATGTTTAAATATGATTTTGGGCATGTAGCCGCCGCGGCTGGCTCGAATAAAGCCAATTCTACAGGTCCAATTTTCAACCACTTTTTCGAGCATATGGGGCCGTATGTTGGCAATAACGCCACGAATGTTGGCTTCCAAGTCCCCTAACGTTTCTGGTTTGTTGGCGCAGACGAGCGACTTCACATATCCCCAAAGAAAATAATCCAATGGTGTCAAATCACACGATCTTGGTGGCCAATTGACAGGTCCATTCCGCGAAATTATGCGCTCATCGAATGCTTCCTTCAATAAATCGATTGTGACGTGCGCTGTGTGGCATGTAGTGCCGTCTTGTTGGAACCACAACTCATCCACATTCATGCCATCCAATTCGGGAGCAAAATAGTCGGTTATCATGGCTCTATGGCTGTGCACGGTGGCGAATCGATTCATTCGGGTCCTCTTCAACACTTTGCTCTACAGCGGCAATTGTTTCTTCGGTGCGCACTGTTCGACGTCTCTGCGGATGCGTATTATCACATAGAGTAAACGTAGTGCGGAAACGATCCATGGTTAACCGAATTAATTGCTCTGATGGACGATTATGTCGACCATAAAATGGACGGAGCTTGCGGTAAACTTCGCGAACTGAACCATTATTTTCGAAATAAATTTGCACGATTTGCAAGCATTGTTCTTTTGTCAACCTGTTCATGATGAAATGGCAAACCAAACTAAATATTAATCACTTGACAGCTGACAAAATGGCAACCAGTTAAAAAAGTGATGCCAACTTAAAGTTCTATACCTCAATAAAAAACACCCTTTATATCGACTTAAATTACTAAATAACAATATTCGGTAGATTTCAGGCCTTGTTCGGTAGAATTGGTAGATTGTTAAATTCACAAACATATTCGGTAGAATCTACCGAATATCGGTAGAAGTGTGCACACTGATTTACGTACGTACATATGTATGTATGTATGTATGTCCGTATGTAATTTCCTTGAACTTGTTGCGCCAAATAGCAACAATGCGAAATTATTACACAAGAAAATAATAAAAACAAAAGCAACAACTAAAGCAACATATTTTTGTTTTTAGTTGTTTTTACTTTTATTTTGGAAGAGGCAATAAGCAAAACAAGCTTTTGGGGGTTAACAATGTGGTCGCTAATGGTAGTGTTGTATGAATTTATGATAACACAACAAGCAGTATGATTAATGTATGTACAAATGTGACGTAACGAATGCTAATTTTTAGATACATACTTATTATATCTATTTATACGTTTGGCACATGAACTACGTCACATCAAGACGACAGTAAGTCCTGACGTGTGTGAAGTCAGGTCTGAGTCGTCAGGTCTTGAGTTTTTAGGAGAGAGAGGAAAAGAGAATGGAAAGGGGTACAGACTTGATCGTACCAGTCAAGTTTGCTTTTTCCTTTGTTTCCTTTTGTTTTGTCATTCGTAATACTCTACTACAACACAAATTGATGAGACTTGATGAAACAAACTTGACGGTGTGTATGAACGTAAATGCAGGTTCAAAAGAAAATTGAACAAAAACTGATCATCTAAACCTGATGTGTGTGAATCAGGACTAAAAATTGTCACTGGCCTACTCTTTGTCGACAACATTAAAATGTTGTTATAATTTTTAAATATTAAGTTAAAAATAATAAATTTTTTAATACATACATATGTAATTAGTTCATTTGCCAAACTTATAAATCGATATAATAAGTATCTAAAAATTAGCAATGCCTGGCCGACCGCATATTACTTAAGATTATCTGCATATTAATTAAACAGTATCATCGGTTCTTAATGGGTTGACAAATTGTAAACATTTTTACTTTGAAAGATATCTTCAAAAGCATTTTAATTGATACCAACCAACAGTGTTGTCATAAGATGTAAGAGGAAAGTGCTAGATTGCAGAAATAAAAGTGCTAAAATGTTCTACAGCACACACAACAAAGTGCTAAAATCAGTTGATAAATTTAGTTTCACTTATTTTTTAAGTGGCCCATACCATACATACACTTGCAATAATTATATAGCATTGTCAAGTATTTTACTGTGAGAAAAATTTCGCCATATTTCTTGAAAAATTTGTATCAATCATTGCATGGTAAATAGTGCGAGATTTGACTTTTTCCGTAACCCCAACGATGTGAACAATAACATATTTAATAATATTGCATGTATAGGCCGCTTGAAATGTTTAATTTATAAATTTTGAATCCAGCTGCGAATGGAATGCCAAGACAGAAAAAATCTTTAAGAGTGTTAAATAGGGTAGTTAAAAATATATTTATATTCTACATGATAAATCAGATGAACCGATTTAATTAACAGATATACCAGTTGCACACGTTGTATAGTTTTACTAAAACATAATAAAATAACCGGCAACCAACTTTTTGCCAGCTTTCTTGGCTCTAAAAGCACATTAAAATTTAAAAAAAAGCACAAAAAGCGTAATTTTGAGATCTAAAATTGTTCTTAGTTTGGCACTAACGCTCAAAATTTGGCGTTTTGAGTCTTTAAAAAGCACTAAAAATATTGCCAAAAGCACCAAATTGGCATCGCTGCCGACAACTAAAGTCTTGGGCACTTTAGCTTTGACTGTGCTTTTTTTATTAAATCTAAGCTCTTAAGAAAAATTAAAATTAAAACAAGGTTTGTTAATTTAGTATTTGAAATGGTGTACTTTAATAATATTAAATAACTATATTATATTTGTACCCATATATGTATCTCAGAGCGGTTCAGGTATATGACTTCCATCATACTAAGCACTTAATGAAAAGAAATAAATTTGAAAACATGTAAAATTAATTGGATCGCGATTTGTATTAAAGAATTATCTATGGAAGTTTTATAAATTTAATGAAATATAAAAGTGCAAAAAATGCCAAATAGTTTTAAGAAAGTGCTAAACCAGCACTTAGCATTATTTTCAAAATCTTTAGTGCTAAACGAAGAAAAAAAGTGCTAAATCTAGCACTAAAAGTGCTAAAATAGCAATCCTGCCAACCAATATGTACATATTGACCTGATACGTTCAGATACTTGATTCCAGTTTCATATGTAAACTTCAGGGTCACATAACTCGAAAAATATTCGTTTTCGATGATTATTTTACATAACTGTTTTTTAAATCAATTTTCCATCAAGATTTTATTTTGTTTGTTTTTTTTTTCTATAAAATTCATCAATTGCTTATTCAAAATCTTTGTTGGGATGTAATAGTACAATTAGCCATGAGCGCTCTTATTTGCAATAAAAAAACAAAGTAGCATTAATAATCATCAAAAAATATTGAAAAGAATAAAAACTTAACTATGGTTGAAACGTGTTTAAAATATAAATTAAATATTACACACTAAATGCAAATAATACTTAAAAAATAATAATGTTTATTCATATGTATGTACAGTAGTTTTCCGATTTAACGAACATTCGATATAGTTAACATCGCATTTAACGAACATCCAATTTTTTTTCTACTGAGTAAATTATATAACGAACAAAAATTCTATTTTGTGCTCGGTATAACGAACAAATGTAAAATTAAATAAGAAACATAATTGCTATCAGAAAGTTACTAAGAACGAATATAAATAAAAATGTACCGTTAGTTATCTTCTTTTGATGGTTTTGTTGAATATCATATAAGAGAAAGTTGTGTGAAGTAATTTTTGCTGCGAACATCAAAATGGATAAAAGAAATTGATTGTTCTTAAGGGATAAAGTTAAAATTATCGATGATCATCGAAATGGTCTGCGGGTTACAGCTTTATGTGAAAAATATGGGCTGCATAAATCCACCATTAGTACAATCCTAAAATCAAAGGAAAATTTTTTAAGGAATGTTGAAAACAATCATTTTGGGTGTCGCAATAGAAGTGCTGTAAAGCAAGGTGTGGTACCGAGAGTGGAAAACAAACTTTTTCAATGGTTCCTCATGCAACGCAATTGTCATTTTGTAATACAAAGTCAAAGAAATTCACAACAAAATTTATGGAAGATAGTCTAATGCAAGCCATGGTTGGCTGACCAGATTTATATAAAATTTTATTTAAATTTGAATAGATGGATCGAAAATAGCCCTTTACCCGATGAACAAAAGGAAAGTGAAGAAGAGCTGGATGGAACAGAAGTTCAAGAGCCCAAAATAAAACACGAACACACGTCATTAAGCATTTTTAAATTTGTATTAAATGGGCTCAACAAAACTTAGTAGCTCAAATTAAATGCTTTGGAGAGAGCTTCAAGAAGATGCCATTAAGAGAAAGATATCAATTCCAAAAAAAAACAGACCAGTTTTTTTAAATAAATTATTTTTGTATCATATTGCTTTATGAATTTTTCTTTTACTGATATTTTAATAAAATACATACGTCATATATTCTTTTAATAAAATATTAAAAATACTACGAGTACATATCCTTTGAGTTTTGAATAAAACAGCAGGACGCTTTTCCATTTTAACTTAGTAGTGGATATAACGAACAATTCACTTTAACGAACAGGCCTGACAATAATTAGGTTCGTTAAATCGGAAAACTACTGTATAAGATTTATTTCGTTTACAAAACTTCTCAACCGGTAGCACTCAAGTATGTATGGCTGGATGTACTTACACACATACATATGTGCATACAAACATACATACATGCATATGTATATGTATATAAATGAGTGCGTTTACCTTTTTTACAATTTTAATCATTATTTGCTGATTATTGAATTTCCTATAAGTTTATTGCACATTCTTTGGAACAAAACATTTTTATTTTTAGTTATAAGTGGCTTATACATATATGTACGTATGTACATATGTATGTATGTATAAAAGAACAGCTTATAAAATCGAAATGTCTTTGATAACATGGCCGTTTTAATCACAAAAATATGCATACGTAAGTATGCAGGTACACAGATACATACATACATACATACATACATCCATACCTCACATGCAACTGTTGTGCTATTTACACAAAAATTAAACTTAACACATTTTATTTTCAAGATTCGTGCATTTC
Organism: Tachina grossa; assembly: GCA_949987645.1. Taxonomy (NCBI): domain Eukaryota; kingdom Metazoa; phylum Arthropoda; class Insecta; order Diptera; family Tachinidae; genus Tachina; species Tachina grossa. Next base: position 39,149,291 of record OX465275.1, read on the forward strand.
GCTTCTAATTACACACTTGTAATAATGCCGAATTTTGTAATGGAAAATGATGCATTTATTTTTATAAACTTTTTATTTTTAATTTACATGTGCTACATATACATATACTATCAAACAACGAATGCAGTGTTATCTTGTTTTTTTTATTATTTCCGCCGTTGTTGCTATTACAAAGAGAGACGAAGGTAAACTAGTTTTCTACACTGCGAAATTTCCGCAAAATAGTCAAATATTAAGCGGTGCATGAGGTTGCCACCCACATAAGTATTTCAACTTGTTTACATTTCAAAAGCAGGGCAAACCTCCCCTAATGACGATGATATATTTTCCCATACAATAATAAGAGAAATTTTATATGCATTTGTGTGCATCAGTGATGGGAAAGTTGGTACGATCGTACTTTTTTTGATACTATTTGACTTAAAAAAGTACCGCAGCACTCACCAAACACATTTGGTAAACACACAGGCAACTTAGAAAGGCAGTCAGAAGACTCGTTAATGTATATATATTTGCCAAAAATTAAATTTCTTTTTCGACAAATGCCACGACACTTTTTTAATAAAGATATTTTAGAAAAGTGCAAGCTTTCACAATTAAATATAAAGGAAAACCACACCTCACTCAATGATATTTTCTCTGGCACACAAGTTGATATATAAACACAAATTATGTTGAAACGACTGTTTTAAATCAGTTTAAAAAAAAATTGTAAAAAGTGATATTAAAAAAGTAAAAAGTTTTATATTAAATCCTGTCAAGTTCTGAGGGCAAAAGTGGACATTGGCAATGAAATGTTAGTTTGGTTTAGTAATTTTTGCCTTGAAAATGTTTTATCTGGTAAAACCAACAGCATTACACCACTTTTAATTAGAATGTTTCCCAGCAAAAAGCAAAAATTTTGAAAATATTAACAAACAATCTAGAGCATTGGCTGATATGGAAGAACTGAAACCATTAACAAAAGAAAATATATGTAGTTTCTTGTCTAGAGTGCGTAAAACTAAAAACTCATTAGATGAATACATATTTCCTGATATATCGAGAGTACCTTACTGAATTTTGTCCATCTGAAAATGTCGAAAGGATTTTATCTTACCAAAATCTCATGAAAACAAAACAAAGGAACAGACTTTATGTTCCAATAGTATCAAGTCGTATCCAGGTTAAAAATTTATTGAAGTCTAAAAAGTCTTTCTGTTATAATTTTAACATTTTTACCTTTGTGTTTCTTTTTTATTTCTTTGTAAATCAATGTTTTATAATTTTTTGTTAATAAAATTTACATGCCTAATATTGTGATTAAAGACTAAAATTTCCAATTCTCAAAACAAAATTGTATTTACATAAATGTTTAAAATAAAGACCAGGTATGTAGACGATCATACGAGTAATAATTGTGACAGACATTTTAAACGAAAATAAATAATACTACAAACTTTAAACAATATAATAATTTAGTGTCTACTGGGTAATTCAAATTTTATTTGATAAATTTTACTTACACGTATATAAATTGTCAACTTGTGCAAGCTGCCTAAATTATATGTACATGTTCACAAATTTATATCCTATTTTGTTAGTGCTACTATTTTAGTGGACCCATAAAAAAAGCTGTAAATTTGATTTCTTCGTAGATTTTTCTTTTATGCTTAACATTATGGTTGGGGAACCATGTTAGAATCATTATATATAAAAAATTTAAATGTTATATAAATTTTTTATATTGCATAAGCTATTATGATAGTAAGGTACTATGTTATGCTAAGTAATATGTTATTTGGCCTATAGGCTTTGTATTACTTTTATGAAATAATAAAATAAAATAAATAAATAAAATAAATTTGGAAATGTATGTGATGTAAATTTGGCTGAAGAGGAACGCTGAAATGAATTTCTAAAAAAAAAGGAGATAAAGGTAAGAAGTAATCCGTTTTCTTTACAGGAGTCCACATTTAAAAAGTTTTAGCATTGCTATTGTATTCCCATGGAGCATACCAACAATTTTTTCTTCAATATTATATATTTAGACATTTAAAAAAAAAAAAGTTTTTTATATTTATTCATTCAATATTTAAATCTCATAATTTTCACTTAACATATACTGTAAACTGTAAATTTTGGATTGTTGTGATATGTTACAAGAATACAAAACAAAAAGTTGTGACCGACTTAAAAGTTTATCTGTGAATATGCGTGTTAAATAAAAAAATAATGGCGCATACTCATAGTCAAAACAAAGTATACTTTTATGTATTTAAAACCAGTATTACCATACAAAATACTGGTTTTCAATTCTTAAAGTATACTTTGTTTTGACTATGAGTATGCCCCAATAATTTTTGGTATTCTCTGGATCAAACATGTACTCAAAAAATATTTTGGATACCGAAATTCAAAAATTATTTCACATCACTGGTGTTGCGCATATTGTATATCCATTCCTATTAAGTTATTTAGTGAGATTTGGCAACATTAATTTACAGTTTTCTTTCTCTTATACACTCTTCTAGTGATAGTGTGGGAAAAATACTGGTTTTTGTGCGATAATAGTAAAAATTGTGATGCCATAATAGAAAATTTGTGTATGCCTTTCTCTACTTTAATTTTTTTTTCTTATTTGAAGGATTTATGTATAAATGTATGCGTGTGTGCAGAGATGTCAAATAACAAATAAATTGACGAAAATCTTACCTCACTTGACCTGAGATGCGATAAAAACGAATGCTCACTAAAACAAAGACATTTCGAAACAAAATTGTTCGATATTTGTTCGCAAATCTAAAAAAATTCGAATGTTCGCTAAAGCTTCGAACTTCGAACTTCTCTCGATAGCTTTTCGAATGTGTGACGGTAGCCGAGTGGATGTGTGCTAGCCTGTTAATCTGAAGGTACCAAGTTCGAGCCATGCCAGCAATAATAATTGAACAGAAAAAAATTTGCCACGATAGCCTAGTAAGAATGGAGTTACCATGTTCAAATCCTGCGCCGTAAGTTAAGGTATAAAAAAATAAATAAAATAAAGCAAATTAAATAAAATAAACTAAAAAATAAAATTACTTTTTCTGCTGCCTTTTTGTGATAACGAAATTAGTTAGAATTCTCTCACTTTTAATATTGCTAGCGAAACTTCGAGATCGAATGATTTTTGGGACAAAACTGAGCGACAGGTTAACTTTTTTCGATTCATTTTTGAGTGTCACTCTCGATAGTTTTACACCATAAATGTTCGAGATATATTCGAAATCGATATCAATAACGAAAGTCTTGGTCAACTGGGATTTTGTATTAAAATAATAACTGTACATATTAATTAATTTAAAACAAAGCTTCATAAATATGTATGTATGTATGTATTTATGTATGTATGTATGTGGTATGCACGTACTAGAGAGCTGCACGCGTAGAGCTGCTGATGTACATAGAGCACTTTTGCCCACACAAAGTTTAATTTGACAAAGTATTTTCAATTTTCTTTTAAACTCTCTATTCTGCACACGCAAAGTTTACTTTTACAAATTTTCACTATACCACCATGCAACTGTATACAGTTACTGCTCAGTAGTGAAATTCACAATATAGTGTGAACACTTTTTTCCCCTTGTTTAAAAGGCCAAGTAATTTTGAAATCAATATTTGGTATGGCCTCCAGGAGAATTTTTCATGACTTTGATTCTCTCTGGCATGCTATTTAAGAAGGCATTTGAAATGCTTGAAGAGCCCAGGCCGTTCCCATACTTAATCTAAGGATTTTGGAACATCTTTCTTAACTTCATAATTTCTTCTTAGTACTGCTGTTTTACTGCTGAGTCCAGGTAAAATGTTATGTTTGCTTACAATTAAACGATAAAAAATGCAATTGCAATTTCGAACTTCTTCTATAATACTTATCTTCATTCTAAATACTTTTATGTTTTATGCTTTTAGGGTACAAAGAAATTAAATTTTTTATAATTAAAAAATAGCCACACATGCAGTATATACATATGTGTGTGACTATATTTTCCGATTCAACATTGAAGTTCTTTGGGCTATTTTCCTTGGGTGACTATGATTCAACCAAGCGAAGTGGGCTTAATATATTCAAGACAGTGTTTATTCTCCAGTAACACTACCAGTTCAAGTTGTACAAAAACTCACAACGGCAGATTTGTTTAGATCATATTTTTTTTTTCTTAATTACTCCACTTTCTCTATCAATCAATGTTAACAATTATATTATCTAGTTTGACATGATATTTGTAATTATTAATTTTATTGGACACATAGCAAAAAAATTCGCTCAACAATTTTTTTTATCAATTAGATAATATTTTACATTGTAAATTGTTCCGCATACATTAATTTAAATAGAAAATAAAACAATGTGAAACAAACCGTATGCTGCTTTTTAATGATTTAAATGCAGCAATTTTCATACATATTTTTACACACAATAATTTTTTTAATTAATGCTATTAATTGGAAAATTACGGTTTTTTCGCACTATCGATCTAAAAATTGTTATAACAATGACGAATGTCTTTATTAGTTATAAAGCTAAAAACAGAACTATTAAGTGTAATTAAAAGGAATTCAATAAAAACGACTCTAATTGCACTCATTTGATGGATATTTATCAAATATGAATTTGATGCAACTATGGGAAATTATCTGAAAACATAAAACGAAATTGGCGGAAACATTGAAACGCTTATAGGATAGACTATTTGATTTCCGGTTAAAACTTTTTATAAAAATTCAGTTAATTGCGTATTCTAGTTCACGTGTTGTGGATCTTCGACGGCAATCGCACTGCGTAGAAGGGATCAGAATAGAAAAATTTTCCAATTTTACAAATAAATTAGGCAGCCTTATTAAAATAAAAATTACATTTTTTTCTTTTTAATTTTAGGTAAAGCTATAAAGTTGGCAGCAAAACCTGCTCAATATCAAATAACACTATCTAATTTGTATGGAAAAAATCAATTAAACTACATAATATAAAAACTCTTCGAATTAATAATTAAAATGATAGAAATTAGAATGTTTGAGTAAAAAATTAAAACCAGTTTGTATTTATTTAAATATGTTTTAATTACATTAAATAAATTGAATTACATATTCAATGCACAGGCGAATCCTTATTAGGTGGACTCAGCTGCTCAGGCCACTATTTTCGCCGCTTGTAATTTCAATTTCCCAAGGCGAATTCATACCAGGTGATCTCAATTCAGCAGCTGCTGATCAGCCGTTAATTTCTCTGCTGTCAAATCGAAGCAAAACGTTCAAACATTTTTTGACAACAGGAAATTTTACACTAACAAATATACAAGGCAAATAAGCAGAATTGCAAATCGAGACCACCTGGTATCGATTTGCCTCGGAATTTCCTTATATTTCAATATACATTTTTTAATACTTTATTTTTTAAATCAAAAGTATAAATTTTTAAAAGCGAATTGAGCCAAGTAATTGATATGTGTTGAAATTTTTATTAATTATTAATTTTTTTAAGGCATTGTGATTCAAGGCATATTCATATACATATAAGGTGACCAGATTTCGGAGAAAGAAAGGATTATATGTGTACATTTTTAACATACATATACATACATGTATGTATTACAATTAGTGCAATAACAAAATTAAAAATTTTAAAACTCCCCGACGAAATTAACCCTATAGCAAATCAAAACATTAAAAATAGAAACAAAAAATTTACAAAAAACAGCTGTTTATTTCAACTGTCAAGGCCGGGGCAGAATGAATCCGTCATACGTTATACTTCGTCTTTTTCAACTGACAGCTAAGTTGAAATACATGGTTTCTTTTGTGTTTTGTGGCAGCAAAAATAAAATTAAACAAAAGAAATAAACGAAATAAATAAAAAAAATGAATTTAACAAATAAAATGGAGAATCAACCTATTGAAGCTGTTCAAATGCTTCCGTCAATAAAGTACTCATTGTACCAACCTTCCCCGTCGTTATGATAATGTCAGTTGAAAAAGGCGAAGTATAACGTATGACGGATTCATTGTGCCCCGGCCTTCAGTCTATCAATAAAACCAAAATGAAGAAAAATTTGTATATATTGATGGCTTGATATAAAAAAACGTATCTCAATTTTTTTCTAAATCGCGTTTTTAACATTTTCTGCGATTCAACGTACATATAATTGCATCCTCTTTGAAGATCTTAGTGCGTTACAGTTCAAAATCGAGGACTTATGGCAACTTAATAAATTATTTCTACATGTAAATGCTTTATTTTTCCTTCAGTTTTTTGCTTCTCCTCTAAAATATCGAAAATCCAAATCTCATGAATGGTTATTGTCTTTTGAAAATTTTCATAAACACTCCATGATACCAGGGTTGCATTTTCTCAAAAATCACACGACTGTGTATGATAGTGTATCTCGGCCTAAGAAAAGGACGTATTGTCATATAAGGCGAGATTATACCGTTTTTCATAAGTCGATGGCGCCTCGAATTTCTATAATGCTTTATCCCGCTTTTTAGAGTTTTGAAATAGTCAATCTCTTATTCGATTTTCATTAAACTGTAACTGATAAAAATTCATTCAAACTATTTTTTAACCCCCGACTAAAAGTGTTGTAAATTTGTAGTGTGTGTCTGTGTGTCTGTGTATCTGTCCGTGTCCACGTACAGGCCAAACGGTTTTCATTTAGTTTTTTCTGAAAAGACTTTTTTGAAAGATGACTTGATCGAGTTCTTAGCTATGTTTGAAGAAAATCCGTCCAGCCGTTTAGAAGATATAACATCTTTTCTGAAAAAAGTCGGGGGTTTTTAAAATTTTTAATTTTTGTTATTTTTAAGTGTACTTGATTAATTAGCCAAAACCATGTGGGCTTCGCTACACTCCATACACCCCATGCACGTTTTGAGACGAAAAGACAAATTTTTTATATTAGAAGTGCCACAGTTGCGGTTGAAACTTCACTATTCTGTAGAATACAATTCTCATTATTAACATAAATAGTGATGAAGATTTTCAAAATTTTCACTGCATTAATTTCCGAGATATTTATTGCCCCTATCACGGTTCTCAACTAAATTCAGTTTGGTCGTCTAAGAGTAGACCAAACTAACACACGACCAAACTGTGTTTTATTATTATGAACCACAACTGTTTTTTAGTTGAAATTGTAATCGCGTTGCCAACTTGAAATATCAAGTTTGGCAGAGAAAAACACAAAGTTTTAGAAAAAGTATCGTTTTTAGTGTTTTAGTTCAAAGAAATCACACGAAATGGACACAAATATGTGTAGATTTATTTAATTACGACGAAAACGAAGTCGCAATTGTAGCTGTGCTACGTATCAGAAGAAAAATTCGTGATGATTCCAACCCTCTTGAACTACAAAATGCAAGGTAAGGAATAATCAAAATAGGGAACCAATTCTTTAAAAACTAATTTTTTAATGTTTTTAGTTATTCCGGCAGATCAAAAAAACATTTCGTTATTTGTTAGATCACCTAAAACCATATTTAAATATGGCCCGCTATACCGCCGATACTTAAATTGTTAAAAAAATTGTTATTAAGCATAACAAATATTTCTAATTACGATTTTCCCACTTTTTATATATCACCAACCTGTAACTAGAAAAACCCAACCACAGACACAAGTACTAAAAAGCAGTTGTGTATACTCAACGCTTTTGTCAACCAAACTTACGCACAGTTGTAAATGACAGTACCAAAACACAACTGAAAAGTCAGCTGTTAATTTAGTGGAGAATAGCAATGCAAATTTATCAATCCCAACCAAACTAGTTCAATAGTTGAAACCCGTGATAGGGGCATTAAAAATAAATAGCAAAATCGATGCGATTATCAACGAACGACATTTGATTTTTGTTTATATACGAGTAGATAAATATTTTTGTTTATTTAAAAGCGTATCTTTGTAGTTGAAAACTGTGTTCGCACGAAACTGTGTATGAGCATATTAGATATGCCGCTTTTCGGCGGTATTCTCTGCAAAATCCCAGCTTTTTGAGCGATCATGTCCAGCTTTTTGCAAAAGACATGGGTTCAACTCTTAAGAGAAAATAAAAATGTTATTTTTAAATTGAAAACTTCAACATCATTTTCTGACAAACTAGCTTATTTTTGAGTTATGACGTTGTTGAAGTTAACCCAGCTACCCAAGAGCTGCTTAATAGGCGATGGTGTTTAACATACAACTCCTAAAACAATCTTCTGCTGATGATTTATATAGTGATATTGTAGCATTTCTGTTTAACTCTCTCTTATAAATTTTGCAATGTTTACTCGACGATACATTTATCTAAAATATGTCTTTTTAAGGGTTCCGTACACCAAAGGTGAAAAGGAACCGTAAGAGCTACGGGCCTGGACAGAGTATGTAGATCATTGGCATGATCTAATATGAGAGTTAAAAATTAAAGGGTGTCCCAAAACGATCGACGAAAAATTTTAAAATCCCATGTAATATACATACAATTGTATGTACATATGTACATTGAAACTTAAAATTTGTAAAATTAATGTATTTTTATATAGACTACAACAATTAACACTAAAATTAAAAAAAAAAAATTAATTAAAGTGTGGTCCATCAGTTAATGCAATTTTTACTATATAATTTTGACAAACTTGCTATATCTTGGAAACCGCAAGAGGCAAACTCTTGAAATTTTCAAACACGGTAAAACTAAAAAATCCGAAAATTATAAAATGCCAAACCAAAAAAAAAATCGCCAAAAACCAAAAAAAAAATCGCTAAAGCGAAAAAACTACCAAATTAAAAAAAATGTCTAACACTAAAATAAATCGACAAAACCGAAAAAATCGCCAAATTGAAAAAACGCCAAAAATTGAAAAAATCGAAAAAACGCGAAAAAGGCGCCAAAACTAAAAAATGGCCTATATGAAAAAAAAAATCACCAAATTTAAAAAAAATCGCCAAAATGAAAAACGCCAAAAAAACGGCAAAACGAGAAAAAAATGTCAAAACTAAAAAAATCGCCAAAACTAAAAAACGCTCAAACCCGAAAAAACCCAAAAACTATAAAAAAAAATACCAAAACTATATTTTATATAGGCTAAAGTTCGTATTGAATTACATATCTAGTGTCAGTACGGAACCCTTCGTGCACTTCACTGAATTTTTTATTTTCATATTTACTCCCAGCAAAAAAAAGTGATGAAAAAAAGTAGAAAAAGCACCACAACTACTAATATGAAGCACTTCGAACTCCGAGCAAAAAGTAGTGAATTTTACATTAGCGTGTCATTGGAGCGAAGTGGTTTGTTTTTGCCAACCCGTGAGTGAAAAGATTTACTTTTTATTTGCTATAGAAACTCTAAAATAAGGTGTGATTTTTTATTGGTGAAGTAAATCCAATATATTTTACATTTAGGATGTGGTTATTATCCACTTTTCCAAAGCACTTAAATCTATGATTTAGGAAGTGGTGCTTATTCACTTATTTAATTCCTGAAAGTATTCTACTCGGCTTGGTCGGAGTTTGAAGTGGTTCGTATCAGTAGTTGTGGTGCTTTTTCTACTTTTTTTCATCACTTTTTTACTGGGTTTATATTTTAGAGGATAATAATAATAAAATAGGTGATTTGTCATTACTTTAGATATGTGAATAAAGATAACTTCATTAAACCAGAATTAAATGCATAACCTATTTTCGAAGTAATTTAGAAGTACTTTCTAAAGAAGTACTCATTTTATTTTTTGCTAGGCTGTTATAGACTATATACTGTTATAGCCTTATGCGGCTCTTGTACACGATTCACAATAGGCTCTTCTGCGATTGAAACGGCTAGCTGGGAATGAGCCATATGTACTACATACATACATATACATATGTACATACGTAAGAAATAAAAAAAGTTATTATTATTCATAAAAAGCTGACTTATTATTAGTTGTTTTAATTAGTTGTCAATCTGCCGATTTAAAAAAAGAATATTCATTAGAGTAATTTTTTTTATACTGTAAAATGAAATACAAACACAATTTTCTACTAATTAGAAAATGGTTTAGCTTGAATTGTGCAACTCATAAAAAACCAGAGGATTCGTGCTTCTTGCTGAATATTTGGATTGTAGTAGAGATTCTCTCATGGTGCAGTTTAATTTTATTTCATATCATTAAATCAGCGGGTTCTTGAAAAATTCGCCCATGAGCACTTAATATAAATTATACCTAAATTCTTAAACGAACGGTTTAAAATTTTCTGCAAAATTATTTATTATTTACAATAATAAACTATAAAAAAAGAAAAAAATATTTGTATTTATGATTTTTATTAGGCTAAAGTTCGTATCGTTCTGTAAGCCAAATTACATGTTATAATTATTAATGAACAAATGACACCAAAGTTAATTGTAAATATTCTGACAAACACTAGTAGAACGGTACAACTAGCTGTTTTCGAATTTCATGGCACCTTCATCATTGAGGTTTTTTTGTGTATGGATGATGAGGGTGCAGTGACCTTCGAAAACAGCTAGTTGTGCCGTTCTACTAGCGTTTGTGAGAATATTTACAATTAACTTTGGTGTCATTTGTTCATTAATAATTATCACATATGTAATTTGGGTTACAGAACGATACGAACTTTAGTCTAATAAAAATCATATATACAAAAGCAAATAAAGTTCGAACAATAATAATTAAACTAAGTGAAAAAATTATTTTTTTTAGAGTTCTACTAGAACTCTCTAAATACACTTTTAAACTTGAAATATGTATGTACATATGTATGTATGTCTTAAACACCAGAAATAAATAAAAACTCAAAAGGCTTAATAAGGCTTATTTAATTTTGACTATTTCTGCTTTTTTAAGTGGAATTTCGTGTTTTTGCGTTTAAAACGTTAACAATTGTTAATCAAACAGGCAGTTAATTGATTTTATGCTAAATACAAATCATTAACATATTGTGAAAAAGTCCTTTATAATCACAAATTTTAATCTCTTATAGATGTATGTATATGTTTTTTATTTTTAAAGTTTTTCTAGATATCGGTATTTCGTTCATGCGAGAAAAATTAAAACATTTTATATTTATGATTTGATCAGGCTAAAGTTCACATATTCCATTTGCAATAATGGATGAGCATATAAAGCAGAAATATACATCAACTGACACCACATGCAGTGGACCAAACACAAAAAAACGCTGATGATGAAGGTTTAGTGGCCTTCGAAAGCAGCTAGTTCTACTACGTGTTTGTCAGAATATTTACAATTACCTTTGGTGTTATTTGTTCATTAATAATTATCACATGTAATTTGGCTTACAAAGCGATGCGAGCTTTAGCCTGATCAAATCATAAATATAGAAACAAACGAAGTTCGAAGAATAATAATTAAAATTAACTAAAAAAATTTTAATTCGTACGATGATTTTTAAAACAATTTAATAAGTATAGCAGGTACATATATTTTTAAAAAATTGCCTACGTATCCTAAAAAAAAATCCCTGTTTTCCCTACATGATAAAACCTTTTTTCCTACCATAATCTGTACAAATTTTAGTCAAGACTAGCTACACCCGGTGTGCTTCGCTACCCCCATCGTGTTATCGAATGATGTAAATATTTTGTAAATAAACCGAAAACTAGGATTTTTTAATGCAACGTTTCGAAAGTATTAAAATCTTGATATTGGATCATTACTAACATAGGTTTTTTGTAAATATCTTCGGAACTACATAACCGATTTAAGAGTTTGATATCTAGTTTTGAAAAACATGACAACAGCTTTCAAAAAATATAAAATAAAATAAAAATAAATATATATATGTATATGGCATTGGTTGTGCAATATGAAAAATGGATTTTGCCACGCCCCTCCGGCCGCAGACTGAAAATAAAAAATCAGACTTCACAGTGTCACCCGCCTGAATATTCTGAAGATTCCCTGAAAATTTCATCAAAATCGGCCCAGACGTTTTGGAGTCCATACGTTACATACATACACACATCCTCTTTTATATATACAGATAGATACATAGCTATAATTAATTACTTTAAATATTGAATCATTGTATAATGGATGCCCATTTTATATTTCTTAAGGCCTCTGCCGTTAGATAAATGTCTAATTAATTTTGAGCAAACGGTTTTTGAACAAAAATATATTTTGAGGATAAGTATTTTTACATATAGATACAAAAAATGCAATCTGAGAATATATAAATATGCCCAATATTCCCTAATGATTCCCCCCTACTTCTGGCAGAACTGTTTTGTATTATGAAAAGCGGGATTTTGAAGAAAAAAACCACCAAAGAGCGGGATTTAAAAATAAATATCTTTTAAAAAGCCGGGTGTGTGTAATATGCACATACCAAAGTTTAGAAACAAAAATAATTATCTATCAAATGAAATATCGCTACACCGATTTCGCTATTTATTTTTAAATGTTTGTCATAACCTACCTTAGGTTTTTAGGGAAAGCAAAAGTTTCCACGTCCACTTTTTTTAATTTATCTAATTTATTTTTCTTAATATTCGTATTAATTTAAATAAAGTAAAAAAGTGGGCGTTGCAATTGCCATATATAGCAAATATTTATTTTGAAATATCTTGAGAACTAATACGGTAGCAGGAGTTACTCGGAATAAAATAAGTGGGAGTAACAACTCATATAATAATTCCTTCTGCCAAAAAAAAAAATCGACTTCAATGCAAAGATCTGATAGAAAAAGATAAGAAGAAAATTGTAATGTGCGTACCTCTGCCACTTTTTTAAATGCAAGATTGTGTTTTTTTCAGAGCTCAGGGTGCGTGTTAAGTCTTGTAAAAATCGGTAAAGTAGAACCACTTAAAATAATATATTACATTTTAATGGGCGTGACTCCGCCCATTTTTTAAATGGGGGTGTGTGGTAAGTTTTGTAAAAATCGGTTAACTAGAATCGCATGAAATATTATAATAATTTTAATGGGCGTAACACCGCCAATTTGTTCAACTTTCAAATTATGTAATTACAAGAACCAAAGGGGTTTTATAACTTTTGCCACAATCAAATAAGTAGAATATCATAAAACTAAATAAATAAAAATTTTGGCGTGTCCCCGCCCACATGTTTTTTACAATGGGGCCAATGGGAAGCTATACCCTCTCAGACGAAAAAATAATTTTTACAATCGCTCTAAAATGTACCGAATTATGAAGTAACACCGCAAAAAAATAGAAACGAATTGTTAACCTCCTCCTTTTTTTGAAGTCAGTTAAAAAATATATTTGCATCTAAATTTTGTGGCGATATGTTGTTTGATATTGTGCATTGTCTCTGGAAACTATTTCAGAATTGAAACATTAGGAGTGGCTCTCTCATATAGAGAAAATTTTCGCTTGTCTTCAAAAAGTAATACCAGTGTACTGATATTTCTGATAAGCTTACGCGCATCTTCTGCTAAAGAAATTAAATATTAATTTTTTATTATCTTGGTATATACTAGAAACACAAACTTGAAACTCCGCTGATTCCGCAGATGCTAGAAAATAAGGAGTTGAACAAGTGAGCGTGGCACAAGATAAAATGTTTGTGACTGTTCAAAATATGTTTTTAAAGTCTACTTATGATTTGGATAAGCATAAATTTCAATTAAAATATACAAAATACTTGTATAAAATTTTTACACAATATTAATAACCAGGGACAAGGACATCATGCATTTAATAAATGTATCTTAGGCACTTAAAATATGGCATCAAAAACGCAAAATATGCACTAATAATGCATTTACACATGCACAAAATCTAGCAGATTTTAATTAAAATCTGTATGAAAACACCAACTGTTTTTACATTTATCAAAAAAAAAAAAAATTATCCAAAACAAAACCCATTATGTAACTGACAAATTTCCAAGACTACAACCAATCAACTGCAATGTAAGCAGACCGTAGCTAATTCACTCATCTTTTTTATATATACAGGGTAGTAAAAAACAAATAAAAATATTAGATTTTGAGTAGATTTCCGATAAATCTACTGACAAAATAGATTTAATTTTGTATGATGTGTAAACATCTATACGCTAGGGGGTAAAAATCTTTTGACTTTGATTTCTTTGCTGAGATTTCTTTGCTTTTTGCTTTTGCTTTGCATTGTCAAATCGGTGTGAGTTATGTATTAGTGTTTGAAAGAATCAATACCAAGCAGAGAAACAAGTCGACCGGCTCGAAGCCGACGGTGCGCCGCCGCCGGTTATTTTTCTGTATATTTCCGTACACCAAAGGTGAAAATGAACCGTAAGAGCTACGGACTTGAAATTTGAACACAATGTGTAGACATTTGGCCACTACAACAACAAATACATTAGAGTTAAAAACTAAAGGGTGTTCCAAAACGAGCAACGAAAAATGTTAAAATCCCATGTAACATACATACAATTGTATGTACATATGTATATTGACACTTGAAATTTGTAAAGTTAGTGTATTTTTATACAGACTACAACAATTAACACTAAATTTAAAAAATTTAAATCAATGGGTGTTCCATCAGTTAATGCAATTTTGACAACTTGCTGTCTCTTGGAAACCGTAGGAGCAAAACTCTTGAAATTTTCAAAAACGGCAAAACTAAGAAATCAAAAAAATATAAAATCGCCAAATATAAAAAAATCGCCAAAACGAAAAAAGCACCAAATTAAAAAAAATCTCTAGGACTAAAATAATTCGCGGAAAACAGCAAAAACTGCAAAAATGAAAAAAATCCTTAAACAAAAATATCGCCAATATGAAAAAATCGCCAAAATGAAAAAAATCACCTAAATAAAAAACCCCAAAAACAGAAAAAAAATCGCCAAAATGAAAAAAAAACCAAAAAAAAACAGAAAAAAATCGCCAAAATGAAAAAAAAAATTGAGAAAATGAAAAAACCCCAAAAAGAGAAAAAAAAATCGCCAAAACGAGAAACAAGCGATATAACTGAAAAAAAATCGTTTAAACTGAAAAAACTTAAAAAATTAAGAAAGCTAAATCAAAAAAAATTATCAAGACCGAATGTGCGCGAGTCAAAGTCGCACTTTACTAAATTTATTTTAATTGCAATGCGTACACAACAACAAGAACAGCAACAACTAAACGATGAACAGAAGGAATTAAAAATTAAAAAGTAAAAGTAAAGGCATTTACCATAGTACCACTAAAGTTTCAGTAAAAAAAAAAATTTTACTGATTACTAAAATTTTTTTCTACAATTTTTATAAATTGCCTAAATGATTTGTTATATGATGAGGTGCATTGAATTTTCAGTAATCAGTAATGCCCGTATTCTTAATGAAATTCTACCAAGTGGCTAAATGTTTTTCATACAAAAGTTTCAAAATTTGAATGAAAAAACTACCACTTGCTACGGCCCTACGATTTTACTGGTAATGCAAATTAAACTTCATTAGCAGTAAAAATTTACTGAATTTTTTTAGTAATCAGTAAATTTACTGCTTACTGCAATTTTGAATGCAGTAAATATACATATGTATACTGCAGTGTGCCCATTTACTAACCAAATAAGTTTAATAAAACAAACAAAAACCAACAAATTCATATGTATTTACAATATTGAAAGTTTTGATACTTTTAATTAATTAATTTAAAAAAAGATACTAAAAGCATAAGTACGTCCAACTTAAAAAAAAATTTCATTACTAGATGTTTACACATCTCCTCTGTGATCGGTCTCACATTGCTTTTTTTTATTTCTTTTATTCTCACCCTTCCAAATCGGTTCAGTTTTATGTAAAAAAAATTCATAGCGATAAGTTGTGTTTTAGGGGTTGCGCCCGCCCCTCAAAGTTGGCCTTCAAGCCCATTTTTCAATGTAATTTTTTGCATATGACTACCTTTTTAAAAAATCATTTTTCCAGAATATGATATATGGCAATATTTTAGCTCTTCTAGTCTACAACATTAGTCTCAAGGAAAGTTGTTTGTTAAAATTAATATTTTAGGAAATAATGAAGAAAATAACCAACAAAATACCAAAAATTATATATACAAGAATTGCATTTATATGGAAATTATTTTACTAAGCGTTTACAATAAGAGTTTATATCTATTAAATTACTTCATACATTTATAAGTAGGGAAAGGATTTTCATGTAAATACATGTTTTCTGTCGTTGGTCTTAGATCAACGTAAATAACATATCTTTGCGAATCAACAAATTTGTGACAAAATGGCATCGATTTGTTAGTGCATATTTTTGCATATTTTACAATAAATACATATTTTTGCATATTATACTATAAATTTATATTTTTAATACATTTTTTAGTTTTTTCATGTTATAAATCCAATTTTGTTTTTTTTTTATTACTTGAAAAGTATTTAAAAGCTGTAGTTTTTACGACTGTGTAAGAACAAAAAAAGAGGAAAACGAGAAAAATTTAAGATCGTATTTTTGTGATATTATTCGATATACCTTGGGTTAAGTCAAGAATACCAACACCATTGAAAATTTAAAAAAAAATAGCATGGTATGTGTAATTTTTTTCAGCCCTCTCTTCTGGTTCTGCTTTAATTTCATGTGGATATAAAGTGATTTTGAAAGCACCTTTGCGTGTTTCAGCCTTTAATGAAAAATATCAAGTGGTATGATACGGATACATCCTATAGTAACTACATAGATGGGGAACGTGGCAGAAGGCTGTCGGATACTTAATTTCTATTAATAAAATTAAAGAAATTTTAAAGTCAAAAAGCGTTCCTTGATATTCAAACAAATAACGTGTGCTCGAAGTGTACGTTAAATCAAAATTTCCATACTAAAACTGGTTTTAACGTACACTTGAAGCACGCGCTATTTTTTTGCATATGGGTGCAAGTTTTTTTACTTTAAAATTTCTTTAATTTTATTAATAGAAATATAATATCCGACAGCCTTCTGCCTAAGCTGTCTTTACATGGTAATACAATGTATTACGACATGTCAAAAAATGCTGTAGAACATACAAAATCTTATCATGTAAACACAAAATGTATCGAGTAGAAGAGAATACGGATAGAAAATTTGACAAGCGGTCGGTAAATGTTTATTTTCTAAACCGTTTTAGAAACTTTTATAGTACGTTTCCACTATGAGCAAAACAAGTTGTTTTTCTCAAAACTCATCGAAGTGTTTCCATTATGCATTTTTGTGTTTTGGGTATACGAATTTTCGAAATTATTTTGATTTTATTATCAAGGCCACAAACCTTATTATTTCGATTAGTAAATTTTTAACTCATTTGCATATAAACAACATGTAAATACAACTGATGTGGTTATGAAAATTGGTTAAAAAATTTAATATTCTGTATTAGTGCCAGCTTTTATCAGCATATTGCGGTTTTTTTTTTTTGAAGTTTCAGCTAGCAACGCAGTGATGCACTAACAAATTTGTTCATGTTTTGGAGGAAAACAACTTATTTGAGGTGTTTTGCTGATGTAAAAAATGTATGGGAAAACATGTAGGAAAACATTTGTTTTTGAGCAAAACAAGTTTTCTGCTCCAAAACACGTATATGGAAACGTACTATTAAGTATTCTCATCACACCAGAGGTGTATTTCAAAGTAAACGTTGCCAGCACTGATGGTATTTATTGAAGGGTTTAACACTTTTACAAAAACAATCAAAATCAACTCAGAAAATGTTCATGTTGTTTTTGTAATCATTGTACAACTGCAACCATCAGCTACTTAACCCGTACCACAAAACCAAACAAACAATAAACAAACCTATAAAAACAAATTATATTTTGTAGTAAAATTACATTGCAATAATAAAATGTTTTCTCCAAGATTTAGTTATATTAGTACACATATTTTTTGCAATTATCCAATTTTTATACAGTTTATTGTCTTTGCTTGCATTTTACTTACATATAGTATCAGTGTAAACATGAAAAATACCTACAAAAGACTCTTGTTCTCTTTTTTTTAAACACGGAGAGAATTTCATAATATTTTGATTCTACAAAGTCGTAATACTTTGTATTACCATGTAAAGACACCTTAATTGATATTTGTGTACACATAGTATTGCTTTCTTGTTCACAGTTTAGGCCAATTAGATGCTTTAGTTATTAACACATCAATTAGAAATAGTTATACCAAAAAATTATGAACTTAAAATATACATATGTACATATGCAACAAATTGGATCAATAGTTTATAGTTCTAAGAACGAAAATTTAGAAACTGAATATTACACAAACAAAATAGCAGCATCTAAATACGCACCAATAACTTCTGCTAACGTGGAACACTCATTTTTATTATATAAAAATTTTTCAGAAAAAAATATTCTTCTTCTTCTTTTTCAGAAAAAAATCTTCTTAAATAAAAGTAAGACTGAACTTTATTTTGAATTGCATATGATCTGCCAAATATATATTAAGAAGTCATTGAAACTAAGCTTTTCATGTTTTTTTTAAGTTTTTAATGACAAAATGTTTGTTAAGAAAGCAATGAAGGTGATTTTTTGAAGTTTTTAATGTACTTAAATGTTGAAAAAAAGTTGATAAATGCATATTTTATTAGTTTTAAGTGCATATTTTTATATTTTAATGCATATTTTATGTACATAAAACGTGATTTGAAATACATGAAAATCCTTTCCCTAGTCATAAGAAAACTAAAAAAAATACATTGAATATAAGGGCTTGAGGGCCTGACGCACTCCCCAAAACACAACTTATCGCTACGAAATTTTTTTGTATTTTTTTTACATAAAACTGAACCGATTTGGAGAGTGAGAATAAAAGAAATCAACAAAAAAAATTATCCATAAAACTAACGGCCACTGGAATGAACATACATCGTATTTTAAAAATTTTTTATTCAAAAGAAAAGTTTTCAATTTACATACATACAGCTAAATACAGGTGGCAAATCCCGACACTCGTTATCGAACGAAACTACGAAATATTTCCATATAAACTCTATTGGAATATTTCGAAACTTCGTTCGATAACGAGTGTCGCGATTTGATCCCAGATATAAAAATATTTTCATTTCTCACGAAGTGCGTGTACAAACCTTTTATATTAAATTTTTACAGAATATTAAATACGATATAACGATTTTTCTGCATTATTAACTTTAAACCATATCTGTTAAATTACGATTACGATTAGCAATCAATTAGATTAAATTTTAAAAAGAATTGTACTGATTATATAATTGCCTTTAAAAGAATTCCTGATAAATAATTGATTACGATTATTAATAATCGAAAGGTTATCTTTATTACTTTAAATTACTACAAAATAATCAAAAAGAATCAAAAGTAAACAAAAAGTAATTCGATTACTTAAAAAGATTACTTTTGATTCTTTTTGATTATTTTCAAACATTTTTAATTAAGATGATTACTTTGTTTTGAAAAAGTTAGAAAGAAATTTATATAATAAGATGTTTTTAGTTTAAGAAATTCTTAACATGTTCGATTATATAATATTAATCTGAGAAAAAAAATATAAAGAAAACATAAAGTGAAAATTTTTTTTGCATTTCATTGTCGCTTCCACAAATCGTCAGTAAGCTTCAAACCACACAATTTGAACAGCCACAAACTTCTTATCTTATTCACAGACTTTTAAAAAATTATTTGAGAATTCACAAAAAATATTTTTTAAAATCACAAAAGAAAAAAAAAATGAAATGCACGCCAATTTTTTGAATAACTATAAAAATGTATCAACAGATATCTTGTCTCATTTGTCAAATTATTAAATATTTTAAGGTTTAGTATAAGTGAAATGCAATAAATAATCAAAAATAATTAAAACTAAT
The DNA here is from genome assembly GCA_949987645.1 of Tachina grossa. Lineage (NCBI taxonomy): Eukaryota > Metazoa > Arthropoda > Insecta > Diptera > Tachinidae > Tachina > Tachina grossa. Next base: position 39,169,078 of record OX465275.1, read on the forward strand.
CCTTAGAAGTAATCGGATTATTTTTTGATAACTTTTGATTATTTTTGATTATTTTGTTTTAATTTCAAGTAATTCAGATTACTTTTCCATTATTAGTAATAGTAATCAAATAGTAATCGTGCGAAACTGAATATAATCGTAACTTAATCATTACTTTACCTTTAAAAAAAAGTAATAAAATTAGTAATCATTACGATTACTAATCATTACTTAACAGCTATGCTCTAAACACTAATTTTTCGAGATATGTTTATATTGCAGTAAATGAGCGATAAGTAAATAGAAAAAGAAAAGTGTTGTTGTTTATTTATTTTCATTTAAAATGTTTATATTTTCGTATGTGAAGTTCAATCAATTTGTTCTTGAGATAGGCTTTAATGCAGACAATTTCCTCTTGAAATCATCAAAATGGCAATTTCTATTAAATTTGGTTCATGTGTGTGTTTTTACAATTGTTTTACAATTCTATAATATTGCAAGCGTATAACTTTGACCAAAAACACAAAAAATAAGACACAAAAATATGCATTTGTGACCAAATTATGCAAAAACATAAATTTTCAGCAAAATATGCACTAACAAATCGATGCCATTTTTACGCAAATTTATTGTTTCGCAAAGATATTTTGTACTTGCCATTCAGGAAAAAAAACATGTTAACAACGATATGAAGATTTACTCCCTCATGCAAAAACGATTGTTAAAGTTAAAGCATGTGTTAAAACCGGTTTTGCTTATTCTGCATCATTAACTCAAAAACCTAATTTTTTTAGTTACGACATTGAGTTGAACTAAACTTGCATCTTTCTATTTCGGCACAATATACATTTGAACAATAATCAATAAAAAACAACATATTATGAAGCTCAATTAAAACTGAGTTCTTAGATTATTTTTGCAACGAATTAATTATGCAATAACTGATAAGGTTTCATTCAGCAGTCATTTACAATTATTTCATTACATAATCACAATTTAATACTGCGTTCTGCCGAGCCAGGGCCAACGCTTTGTTCACTCATGAAGCAAATTTTTTATGCACAACATTAATTTGACATGTGACACAGGAGAATATGAACCACATTCCTTTTGAGGTTGAGTATGATGAGATTGTATAATGTTGGGGGTCATTGTATCATGTAGGCTTGCGTCGAACTTATTCATTAGTTCACTTTTGACACAAGTCTAGTATGAAGTTGTGTCTCAGTTGTACGAAAGGTGAAAAAGGATTTGCTTGCTTGGTAAATTGTAGAAATGTTTTTTTACACACACAATGTTGAATAGTTTGTGCTCAAAATGCCACACTTTGGTAAACCAACGTGTTGTACCAACGGTCGCAAAGTGTGTGACTTGCATTAGACTATGTTTTAAACTTTTGAGTTTAAACAGTAAAAGTTATTGAAAATTATAATTAAATTCATGATAATTCTAGATCTTTTTATTTAAGTAAACTATTCCTTGAATTTCTTAATGCTTCTGAGTTATATCCGTTACATTGCACATTTTCTGAAATAATTGCAATATGTATATTAGTTCAAAGAACTTTATTAAATCCAAAATGATGATGTTGCAATCAAGAAGCAATAAACTTTATATATGTACCCTTAACTATGAAAGTGGTCGAAGCAATGTGCATTTCTGCATCGAAATATTAAATGAATCTTAAAAAAATATTAAATAAATTTTATATATTTTCATATTAACCGAAACTAGAACAGCTCTAAATTAAAATATTGCATAATATAAAAATATCTTTCGATTTGTTCAAATGCAGTCTACTAAATATCTCGACCAAAGAAATAAATATATGACTTAGACCACTTTCATAATCAAGGGCACATATGTACATATGTATTTATGTGTTGTCAAATCGATATTAAGGATTCATTGAGGGATTTCATTCAATTAAATGGTTCGAGAGATATCGCTGTGTGAAAATTAAAAAAAAATATATATTATATACTCGGAAAATCTATGGACTTCCAGCACTTTGAGCTTGAAATGAGCATGAAATTCCAGGGATGGCCAGGTCCATCCTATTTCATATTTCTTTTATTTTTATAAATTTTATTTTAATCCTTTTTTAGACGTTTTACGGCGTAACTCCACCAATTTTTTTAAATGGAGGATCAAATAAGTAGAATATCAATAAATAAAATCAAATAACACAAATTTGTGGGCGTATCCCCACCCACTTTTTTACAATGGGAAGCTATAACCTCTCAGACAAAAAAATAATTTTTACAATCGGTCTGAAATTACCGAGTTATGAAGTAACACTCCAAAAAAAATAGGGACGAACCCACAAAAAAATAATATGATAGATTTTGTAATATCAATTAAAATATTTGTAATATCAATTTAAAAAATTTGGTTGCCCCTGTGGATGAGTGGTAGCGATGCTAGATTCTCAGTCCAGAGGTCGTGGGTTCGATTCCCACCATAGACCCTGGGTGTTTTTCGCAGACAAGCTAATCGCTTTAGGAGTTGTTTTTGTGTTTGTGTTTGTTACTTTGTTAATTAAATTTTCACCTATACACAATTTGATAAACAATTAAAAATTTAATTAATTAAATTCTTAATTCAAAACCTTAATTGGTGAATGCTTTTTTCTGTGAAGTCGGTTAAAAAGACATACTTTTTAGAGTGAATTTCATAAAAATTTTCTAGTCGAGTCGACATGTAAATAGAAACAGGGTTTAATATTTTTTATATTTGCAACGATGATCTGATAAATTATTAATGATGTTTGAAGTTTTCGAAGCAGAAGCCGGATTCAGCAACGATGGAACTTTGAAGTGTTCACCAATTTCCGTTTGCACTTTTGATTTATGAGTCCGCTACGGTGAGAATGAATTATTTTGACAGTTATAGTGAACACTTGAGTAAAAAATTTTCAGTCGAAAAAGAGCGCTGAATTATCAACACTGACTCTGGTGAACACTGCAAAATTCAGCGTTGGGTCCTACTTGAGTTGAGTGCATATTTTTCAGGAGTCGTCTCATTTAGAGACGAAATTAGAAATTAAATTTTTTGACAATGGAACCAGCCAAGGTGTATCTAACTAGGTGGCAGCGCTACTTCAGCTGATAATTTTTTTCTCTATGTGCTTTGTAGCTGAAGAATGTAAAAAACTTCGATTTTGTTGTCAGATTTTTTCCGAACTATTTCGCCAAATAGATTTTAAAAGTCGCCAAAGAACAATTTTATGTACATAGTTTTTCTTAATATACATTTGATAATAAATTTGTTTTTAAATAATGGTTTTTCTAACTAATATAATTTTTTATAAATAAAATCGCCACAAATTAATTCTTTTAAATTTTTCTCATCCAAATTCAGAACTATAATTAATATAAGAAAAATCATCAAAATCTCATAGTTTTAATTTCTTTCAAACGAGTTTTGCTAGGATTTATTTTTTTTTTTTTTGAAGCTACTCCTTCAACAAACTAATTTTCTTGAATTAAAAAAATTTTGATGCTCAATTTTGTTCAAAAATAGTTGGTAAAAATTCCACAAAAAAATAATTACCGCCAGAAAAATCGTTATGGGGCCAAATCCAAAATTAAGACACCAAACATATAGAAAAATTCCCACGTTTGGCCATATCCGACAACCTTGAATGGAACTTTCTTTCTTCTTTTTGAAGAAGGTTTTTAAGCTTTAAACTTGAAGGTTCGTTTTAAAAACAGCTCTAGTTTGTCCTAGTTTTTGTTCACTGCAAAATCGATAACTTTACATTTGCTTTTAAAATTTACAATAAATAATACGCGTTTCCTAGACTCAAAAAAATATATATAAAAACGATTATCACAAATTGATAACCGTTTAAAAATTAAAATCTGCACTGTATTGATGGCAATAAATGTTTTACTCATATTAAGTTTTTCCTTCCAAAAAAAAAATCGAGATACTCCTTTTCTATATTAAGCCATCGATGTAAAAAATTTCAAGCTGAAATTCTAACACAATTATAGGCAGAATTTTTTTGCATTTAAATTATGCAATTTGTTCGAATAATCAGTGAATTATAACTTATGCCTTCTTTGCGCGAACTAAATTATATATTTAATGTACATATGTATGCATGTATTTTTAATAATTAAAATATAACGCAAATACCCGAAAGTCAGCAAAAAATTTAAATTTTGCATGCCTTTTTTTTTGTTCATATTTTTATTTTATTTTATTTTTAATATACCAACCTTTTTTATTAATGTTTTGACGAAATTTGCAAATTTTGTACTCCAACTGTTTGTTTTAAGAGTTGAATGAAGTTTATTGATACTTTTTTTTCAACAATAGCGCATTTAAAAAATAAAAATTATTAAAAATCCTTTTTTTTAGAACTTTTTTTATCAACTATTTCTTTTTAAGCATATTAATATTTGTTTTACATTTAATTACATTTGTTCCAAATAATTAATTCAATAATTTTTTTATTTCCGCAGTCGCTCACTACCGTTTTGTTCAAAGCATTTGAAAAGACTGTTTTGAAATGTGGTTTCGAAAAATATACTTAAGCCCCTGTTGTTTGTTGGTTTCTAATAGTTGTTGTTGCTGTTTGTTTTTTTTTTATTTATATATATAAAACAAAACCAATAACTATATAAAACACGCTACTCCTCCTAGTGTATTAATTATAGCTCAACGAAAGTTAATAGAATTATTATATTCGTAATTTCAAATACATATTTACTTATTATAATTTTAAACTTTTTAATTAACAGCAAATGAGCGACCAAAGTTTTGCAAACTGGTCGAAAAAATACTTTTTTATTCAAAATCATATAGGGTGAACTTTTAGCGGTATAATAAATATTCAACAAAAAAATTGATATAATTTTATATTAAATTTTTGCAGTAGCTTTTAATCTTGATAGTTTTTTTTTTATTTAGTAATTCTCAATAATTCTGTGAGAGTTTTTGTATAAACATATGTATGAGGTACCGAATTCGAAGTCGATTATTCTTCGGTCCAACACTATAATTTGGTTTAAATTTTCTGTGTATATTTATCGTATTATTGTTTAAAAAGACACAATAAATAAATTGTACACTTTACATTGTAAAGTACTCGTATACATACTACATAGAGGACCAGGATTAGTCCAAATATACGAGAAAAAAAATGGTCTATTTAACATTGCAATATCCAAGGGCTGGGTAGAATGCGCAGCCACTAACAATATTCCCACAATAGAGGGCTGCTTAAACACTCTTGAAATGTAAATACCTCTTGTTTTTTAAATGTATTGTCGTAGCATGTATTATACTAAACCAATAAAAATGATGTCGTTTAAGAAGCGAAGCACTATGGATATATTGATGTACATGTGTATGAGTGTTTACAAGCGATGTCGCGTAGACTTCTTGTTCGTAACAAACAATCAGGTTTTGATTTTCGGCATGCTTGATGTCAGTTGTTAATGTGTGTATAGGTTAACCCATCAAGCCCGTACAAATTTTCATTATACGGGTATGTTCTGCATTCCACGTAAAATTATAAGGAGTGGAATTGCAATAAAATTGTTGTTGGAAATATTTAATTTTTAACAAGAATGCTAGTATTATATAAAAATTAGTTAAATACAAGTAACAGATAAAATTTTGTAGGAATACAAATTGACAAATATTCGTTCATTGACTTCTAACAGCAAATCAAGGCCAGTGCATTAATTTGTTTATCATTTTATCTTGTTGTAAACCAAACCTTTTACTATTTAAATCAAGAAAAATAACACGAATTGTATTTGACATTCAGCGAAATATAAAGTGGAACTATAAACGGAGTTTTAAAAAGCTTTTGTGATCTTATCTTAACATCTGGTTTATAAAAACTAATAGTTTTCTTTGTAGAATGTATATTTTTAGATTTTTTTTGGTTTGAGTGCTTTACTGAATGATTTTTTCCATAAAACGTATAGCCTAAATCTGCGGATAGTTCTGAGAAAATTTCGGAATAGTTAAAGTGCGGCTTGTCATACTAACAATCGTTAAATAAAAGTTATAAGATTTACAATCAGCAATTATGAATAACAATTCACTGGGAGTTTTACTCTTTTCTCTTTCCCCTCCCCCCAGGGGAGTCTATTGCTGGGGTGATTTGACTTTTTCCATTGACGTACCTTTGGTACATTACCCATAGAACTTATGTGTTACTACCCGATCTCTGGCAACAGAGCAAAGGATGTGCACATATTTATAAAAGGAAGACAGGTTCCTGTTGATGTCAGTTAGGTGCAGCCTCACCTAGAACTGCCCCTGAGTTCAAAAGGCGATAGAGGTGAAGCCCTTGTGGTGGAACTTCGAGGTCTGACCAGAGGCTACTTCCGGTGCCACGGGTGCCGGTTGCCCGACAGTCGAGCTGCTTTGAAGTTTTGAGAGCATGTAACGGTCGTCAGGATCCTTTGCTAAAATGCCGAGTTCGCCCTACCCCACGGGGTTTAAGGGATGATTTTGGTATGTGTGGAGTAGGCACAGGCATGGGTTCATTTCGGATGAGTGGTTAAGCTGTGCCGGCAATGGTTGAGGAATTCTTTTGGGGACCTCGCTATGGGTGTATACACAACACATTAGCGTGGAAGCCGGAGAATTATCGTGGTGGCTGTGGTTGCTACCAAAATCGCTGGGAGAATAGTCTTTGCTTTCCAGTGTGAAATCAATGCTAGTGGTTGGTCTGACGCGGTCAGCCAGACACTATTCTAGGTGCTGTTGCCATTCAACAGAAGCTGCTATGGTCACGGACATAGCAGCAGAGTTTAGATAGGTCAAATTACCTCAGCAAGGTAATTGAATATAGTACAGGGATAACTATATCAAAGATTGCAACCTATGTGCCTTGAGGAGTGGGCCTTAGGTTCATTCTAAAAGGGTGCATGGGGGCGATGGTCTGGCGTCTTAAGGCCGTGATACACTATCATACAAAGTCGTGCGATCTACGAAAAATTACAATGCTGGTAGGATGGAGTTTATGAAAATTTTCAAAAGACAATAACAATTCATCACACCAGGGTTGTATATTTTCGTACATCGCACGACTTTGTATGATAGTGTATCACGGCCTTTACCTGCACCCGGAAAGCTATTGCACATCTTCTCTTTCCCCTATTATAAATTAAAATTTCCTTGGGAAAAAAGTAACTATTTTAAATATGAGACAGAGGAAGAATTTTCTCCCCAAACATTTTAAAAATCAAATTAATAAATGTTGTAAAACAATGGTATAAGCTTTTATTTAGTACAAAAAATTTAAATAAGCACCGGAATGTTATATTTCCCTCTTGCTTTAGGTATTTTTATACAAGCCCTGCGCACATCAACTTCAAAAATATGAACTACTTCTGCCTTCAGAATAAATACTAAAACACTAAATTTTTGCAAACTTCCTTCACATAACACAGGTTTGTTTCCTTCTAATATTATCAAAACCGATAAGAAAAACTTTATAAAATTTACAATTTGTAGATACAAAGTACTTTTCATATATTTTTATAATCGCATGATTTTTAATTAATTTCGTTTTCTTTAAACAAATAAGTACAACAAAAATTGTTATTTCAAATAGAAAGAAATAAATTCCATATTGGCTAGGAATATGAATATGTCATCATAAAATACAAATGAGTGTTTGTTGTAAAAGTGTAAGAGATTTTTGGTGCAAAACATAAAATAATAAATAAATAATTTCAGGCCGATTTCAGCAACATTTTAAATTTTGAGTTTGGGCTTGAAGCTATTTGAAGAACATATTCTTGGGGCTACCAAAGTTTGACATTTCGGCTTGCACATATGAAAATTGTTTTATAAAAAAAAGCAAATCACTTTTAATAAAGTTATCATTTTGGCACTCAAGGAACTCTTCATATTCTGCCTGTTGTTCTATGCGAACTTCAACTTGCATAACCTACACTATTGGACTTTTTATGTCTAGTAAAAGAATTCTATTAGGAATTTAATCTTTAATATTTTACCTGTAAAAACGTACGCAAGACCATTGCATCAAACACCAATTACCGCCAGTGAATTTTCCCTTGCGGTTGCAACAAATATCAGAATGCAAGGGAAAAGTGAAACCCCTTATTTTACACACTTTTAAATTGTTTTGATTCTTTTATTTATTCACTGCACGCTTAATTTTAACTTTTCATTAATTTTTTACTTATTTCACTTTGATTCTTTTACAATTTGCATACACAAATGTATGTTTGCGCCACACAAACAGCTGATAGCTATATAACAAAATAACGGACCTGCGCAATGTAATAATATACATATTTCCTAACAGTCAACTTTGTAGCACATGTATCTGAATTACTCTGTTGTAGATGTCCAAATTAAACACATCTTCAATGAAAATATAAAAAAAAAATTTTATGTTATATATTTTTATGCAGCTATCTGGTGTAAAAAAGTGAACATTTAATATATATTTAACAATTAATACAATTTTATAAAATTGATTTTAATAATTTGCTCTTGTCATTAAAATTTGCCTTAATTTGAACTACTGGAAAACTAATACTTTTTTTTGCAACTGTACATTGTAGTAGAAAATTTCAACAGTGTGGTGAGAATTTGCAAACGCAGTGAATGAAGAAACAATTTTTTTCCTTGTTGTTGCTTAATAAAAATATTTCTGATAAAAAGGGAAAATTTTAACATATTGTTTTAATAAGTTAACAATAAAATTATAAAAGTGTTTTAGAAAACTATCACGCACATCATTGCATGCCAACAGAAATTCTTAACTCTCCAGAAAACCATATTGCATTTCATTTCATAGGAAAAGGTGTAGGTATAGAGCACTTGCGAAAAGAAAAGTTGCATTTTTTCCTACACGTCGAAATTAATGATATTTTTAACAAGTGTTTAATAGAATTCGTTCTAATAATAACAAAGAAATATGGAAGCATTAATACCAGTGATTAATAAATTGCAAGACGTATTCAATACAGTTGGTTCCGATTCCATACAATTGCCGCAAATTGTGGTTTTGGGAAGTCAGGTAAGAAGGAATAGAATACATACACATAACATAATTATTGTTAAATAATTGGGTTGCAATTTAAATTATTTTTATAATGCATAAGTGTAAAAAAGTTTTCGCACTTTTTTATTAAAGCGAAATTTATTTGAGTCTCAAGGGTCGTATCTTAAGTTTATGTAACAATAAACAACAAAATGTCTTATGAAGAAAAATGTAGGGCAAGGAAAAAGAAGAAAATCGATATTCTTAAAAATAGGATAATAGAAATTCTTAGTACAAAGCTCGAAAATATTATTTTTATTAATACTGAGATGTCTGGGAACCGGCATTTTCATGTTTTTTTAATGTATTATATCTTTGCTTTTAGAAATTAGTCTATTGAGAACCACTTGACATTTTCTTCAGATTGGGTAATTTATTTACGCGTCGAGTTCTTTTTGTGGAAAATGTAAATGAGAAAATCAGTTTGAAAACAGAATTTTTTGGGGGATTTTCTTTATATTGGGGGATTTCGTTCTGCATTTTAAATTCCTTCAATATTATCTTCTTGTACATACATATTATAGGTCTGCACAGATATAACTGTTTGCACCAGTTTAACGTATGTTGGTTCTGGTATCTACAGGTACATATTTTATTCAGCATTTCTTTTACTAGTCATAACTTTTCGGTGCAAGCAAATCAGAACCCCCCATACTCTCTTCTTTCCTCTCTCTTTCATAAACTCAGACTTGATTCAAGAAAAACAACCGAGTCTAAAAGATAACTAGTAACAGAAACGCTGAATACCATATAGTATCTGTACATACCAGAACCAACACACGCAAAACTGGTGCGAACAGTTATATCTGTGCAGACCTATAATACATATGTATGTGACATTTTATAACATGATTACCAAGCGAAATGAAAAAAATACTATTACACAGGTGAAAATGAATTTCGTGGTTTGAGATTGAATTGGACTTGGATACTTTAAAAATCTAAAATTATTTATATTGAAATCCATCCATAAACTCCGGCTCTATACAGAAAATGTAAAATGGTTTCAAACGGTAGTAGATATGTATCAATATGTTTCTAATGGTTTTTGCTTTTGTTTTTTAACAAACCATTTGCATTAGGATACATAAGACTACCGTGTGAATCCCCCAAATAATTACCATGTGCTAGTTAAAAGGATGGCCTGTCCCACGATGTCACCAGAAATGAAATGAAATGTTTGCTATACAAGTTACCGATCGAATGATTTCTGGTGAAATCTTGCGACAGACCGTATTTTATTCGAGGACGCTGAATCCAGTGGTGCTAACTATTTTATAGGGTTATCTCTTGTTTAAAAAAATAATGAAGATTGAAAATTGTAGGTAAAAGTAAAATGAGAAGCAATTTCTCAAAATTGTATAGCATTTACTAATTTTTATACTGATATACATACATATGCCTATGTACGAGTATAATGATTAAAAAACACCACGATCGACACGAAATGTCGAGATAAATTTAAACTATCTCGACACCTTACAAATCTTTATAAGCAAGATGTAAGAGTCAAAGCTAGATGCTTAAGTTAGCATGAATAAAATTCCAAAAATAGTGCATGTGGGCTGTTGTTGTACAGTTTGAAATTGTTAGTAAGTTTTTAGTTAAAAAGCAAGCATGCTAAGATTTAAGTTCATGCGGCTCGCGGAGTGAAATTACTAAATACTGCTGCTTCGTGTGTATCTAGCTATAGATTATTATAGGTATGTAGTATATATTTTTGTGGTTTATTTTGAAATTACCACTCTTCTGAATGTTTTTTTTCCTATTTTCATTTATATTTAGTTTTGTTGCATGTTTTTTTTTCCTATCATTTGATTTGTCATCGTTCTATTGTTTATATTTGTATGTACCTATAAGTTTTTGTATTTTTGTAAATAAAAATACAGAGTGATTGTTTATGGTTCAATGGCTTATGTAGCTTTTAAAGATACAATATATGTATATGTGTATAATTACACTATTTAGAAAGTATTGCTAGACAAAGAAATTAATTTAATATAATTATAATGTATGGAGCATAAAAATGCTGCTGTTTGATATACATACATATCCATTTGTACATACATATACCTATGTATGTACCTTGGGCCTGTTCCCATGCAAATGTGACAATGTAATAAAAATCTTTATGATTCTATTACTGTTTAATAAAATAGTTTTTATGGTATCATATTAGTATAAAAGTAAGCGACATGAATTTATTGCAAAATGACGCTTATTTTTTAAGTTTGAAAAACAATTGTATGGAAGTTGAAGCCCGACTTGGATGAATCACTTTGAAAAATAAAATATTTTCCAGCTTTTGCTGCAATTTTTTGCAATATGTAGTTTGTCTGATATAATGCTTGCTTTTGTTTTTATTTATTTTATAACTTTAGTTTATTGCAATTAAAAAGATTTTAATCATGCCAGGGATTGTTAAAAATGCAAGATTTTTAAACTGAATTTCAATATAAAAAAGCACATTCGAATGATAATTTTATTTTGACTTTTGTGAACTAAACTAAATATTGCTTTATCTATTATTTTTACCAGTACAAAATTAAAAAAAAGAAAACCATTAATAAAACTAACTGAAATCCTATACCAAAAATTCGTCAGTTTTTAATACAGTTGAGATTTTTAATTTTAACAGATTTTAGCGCCTGGTCTTAATACAACTTCTCACATATTGATATTTTAATTTGTTTGCAAAATATTAATAAAATATGTAACTACTTACTCGTTTAAAGAACATTAAAAAAGTAATTGAATTTAAAAAGAAAATATAGGAATCGTTGACCTTGACCTTGTTGAGCTACAGATTTTGGTCAAATTTTCGGCATCCAATATAGTTTTCAAGTCTATAAAAATTAAAGAATATCTAAAAATCTAATAAGAAATTAAAACTTGTTTAAAGAAATTATTTTTGTGAAAAATTTTATTTTCAAAATCTAGCGAAGAACCGTATCGATTCAATATTACGACATCTAAATGAGCCTAACATCTTTCGAATGCGGCAAATTCTTTTGCGATCCGTTGAACCGTTCTTAAGTTATAAGGCCGGGTTTCCATCTGTGTGTCATGTGCCACACAATCGTAAGAAAAGCGTAACCACTAATTACTAATGAAAAACTTTTTGATTCAGACATGTATTTATTAAGTTAAACAGTTCCATACATAACTAATATACAATTTTATAGAATCCATCATGATTGCAAACTGTTTAAATCAATAAATACATGTCTGAATCAAACAGTTTTTCATTAGTAATTAGTTGGTTACGCTTTTTTGCGCAAATGACACACAAGAAATGCCAGATGTAAACTCAGCCTAAGATGATTACATACACACACATGCGCACACACACATATTTGCATATATCCTAACGGAAGATACTCTGCGGATAAAAAGAGTACGGATGCTTTCAAGAAGGCAAATATTTTTTAAGAAATGTTTATATATACACACATGCACACTTAAAAAGCTTACATCTTACAACTATCGTGTAATTCGAAACGAAAGAAAATGCTTTCGAATTTCTATGTTTATAACAAGTAAATTGGAAAGCTTCTTTTTTTTAACTTACATCCCTCTTGAAAATATTGTGTTCCACAAAGTTGTCAAAAATCTTACTAATCGATAATGCCGATTTAAATCGATTTAAAAACAACAAACAAGATTATATTATTCTGAAAGAAATATTTTTCACTGTCACATATGTATTGTACATACATACATATGTAGAATATTTTTTGTAGAGCAATTGAGTTGGCCAAATTAGCTTCATTTTTAAAATTTAATTTTAATATGGGCTGACGACCAAAGCAGCCAATGCCCATACATATGTACATATATATAAATTTAGTCTTAGAATTTATTCTGCAGATTAAATAAATTAATAATAATAATAATAATAATTTTAATAATTAACTATTTTCAGAGTTCCGGTAAAAGTTCGGTACTTGAAAGTTTGGTGGGACGCTCTTTTTTGCCACGTGGAACTGGTATCGTTACAAGACGCCCCCTTGTCTTACAACTTATACATTGTCCATTGGACGATCGCACTTATCGTTCGGCGGAGAATGGTATTCTAACTTTTCTTTTCTTTTTTGCCGCAATATATTTTGATATACTTTTTATTTTTATCTCCTAAGGCACTATGAATTTAGAAGAATGGGGCAAATTTTTGCATACCAAAAAGACATTTACGGATTTCAATCAGATACGCCAAGAAATCGAAGAAGAGACAGATCGCATAGCTGGCAGCAATAAAGGCATCTGCGCGGAACCGATCAATTTGAAAATATTTTCAACTCGAGTGGTTAATCTCACTTTAGTCGACTTGCCAGGCATAACAAAAGTTCCTGTCGGTGATCAGCCCGAGGATATAGAACAACAAATTAAGGAACTGGTCCTGAAATACATAGAGAATCCTAATTCGATAATATTGGCAGTTACTGCTGCAAACACCGATATGGCAACAAGTGAAGCTTTGAAATTGGCCAAAGATGTGGACCCTGATGGCAGACGTACATTAGCTGTTGTTACCAAATTAGATCTTATGGACGCTGGCACAGATGCCATTGATATTTTATGTGGTCGCGTCATACCAGTAAAGTTGGGTATTATTGGTGTAATGAATAGATCGCAGCAGGATATTAAAGATAATAAGGACATAGAAGAACAGTTGAAGGACGAGGCTGCTTACCTGCAGCGCAAATACCCCACACTAGCAACGCGCAACGGTACTCCTTATTTGGCTAAAACCCTCAATCGTCTGCTAATGCATCACATTCGTGATTGTCTGCCTGATCTCAAGACCCGAGTCAATGTCATGGCCTCACAATTTCAATCGCTATTGCATTCGTACGGCGAAGATGTTTCGGATAAAAGCCAAACTCTGTTACAAATCATAACCAAATTTGCAAGCGCTTATTGTTCAACTATTGAGGGTACAGCACGTAATATTGAGACAACGGAACTGTGTGGTGGCGCGCGTATTTGTTATATTTTTCATGAAACTTTTGGACGTACTCTCGATTCAATACATCCTCTTTCGGGTCTCAGTAAAATGGACATTTTGACAGCCATACGAAATGCTACGGGTCCTAGGCCAGCGCTGTTTGTATCGGAAATCTCATTTGAATTATTGGTCAAGCGGCAAATACGCAGATTAGAAGAACCTTCGTTGCGTTGTGTTGAATTGATACATGAGGAAATGCAGCGTATTGTGCAACATTGTGGCAATGAAGTGCAACAGGAAATGTTAAGGTATGCTTTAATCTTTATTTCTATAAACTTAATATACAATATATATATCCCTGTTTAAGGTTTCCCAAATTGCACGAAAAAATTGTTGATGTGGTGACAACGCTATTGCGTCGCCGTTTACCAGCCACCAATGTCATGGTGGAAAATTTGGTAGCCATTGAATTGGCTTATATTAATACTAAACATCCAGATTTTCATAAAGATGCCGCTTTAGTGCCTAGTCTATTGAAAGCTGATAACATGGAATCATATGCACATCAGCAACCACAAAGACGTGCAAATACGCCAAAAACTATGAATTCGTCGCCTCAAGTAATACAGCATCATTTGCAACAACAATTACAGAAAGAGCAACAACAACAGACTGATGCAGATCAAGTAAAATATATTAAATTTAATTTTAAAAAATTATGATACGGTTACAAAAATAAATTTTTTTTACAGAATCATGTCAATGATAGTATAACGCCACCTCATCCCAATAATTGGCTATCGAGTATTTTGCCTCCAGCACCCAATAGTTATCGTGCTGAGAGTGTTGAAAACTCCAGTCAAAATACACCCATTCATAATAATGCTGTTGTTAGCCCGGTTAAACCGGTTAATCTACTACCCGACCTACCGGGCCATCAAAACTCCAGACGCTTAACTGATAAAGAACAAAAGGATTGTGATGTTATTGGTAATTCATTCATTCTTTATAAATTTTTACAATTTCTATAAAAATGCATATTAAAGTCGTTTACACAACAATTGCAAGATTAGATACGTGAAAAAATTATGCATGATAATTGAAATGATTGTTTAAAAAATGGCATAAATTATATTTTCTTTTTCCATAAAAATTTGTTTATGTTATTTTTAATTATTTTTCCGTGAAAAATGTATTTCATTTATCTTTCAGAACGTTTGATAAAATCGTATTTCTATATAGTGCGAAAATCCATACAAGATTCTGTACCAAAGGCTATTATGCATTTTCTAGTTAATTATGTTAAGGATAATTTGCAAAGTGAATTAGTAACACATTTGTATAAATCGGAAAAAGTCGATACATTACTCAACGAATCGGATCACATTGCGATACGTAGAAAAGAGGCAGGTGATATGTTAAAGGTGTGTATATTTCTAACATCTATTTTATATAAAAATAAATATTTACATCAATATATTTTCAATTCACAGGCTTTAACTCGTGCCAATCACATTATAAGTGATATACGCGAGACACATATGTGGTAGAAATATTTTGTATTCACGCGTAGCATCGATACAATTTTTTTAAATATCATCATCAATAAACTAATGCAGTTATCCATTTTGCAAGAGTTAATATAGAATGCATGAGTATTCATTCATATTATAATTACTTTAACTTTAAATTCATATTTTTTTCTTCATATAAATTTAACTATAAAATGTTGATCTTTAATATAATAATTTTTTTTCCTTTTAATTTCTATGTATGTTCATCTCAATCAATATTTATTAATAAAATATATAAACTTGTTTTTTCAAGTTAATAAATAATTCATACTCGTCAACAGGTCATGATAGAAAAAAAATAAACAATTGAGTTTAGCAATTTTAATTTTTTGGCCTAGCTACCGCGGTACGTCGAATGAAATATTGTACTACTCAAATTGAATTATGCAATACATAATTAGAAAAATTATTACATACATGTATTTGTTAAGGCTCTGCTAAAATAAAAATAATTAAATGTAAATGATGATTCAATAAATTGATTAGTTAAAATTAAATTTAATGATTGGTGGTTTGGACGGATAGTTCCGCTTAAGGTAAGAATTGTTATATTAATCGAGCAGTTAAGTGAAATTGTATTTGCAAATTCGGCATCGTTATTGCTTTCCTTAAGTAACCACATTTGTTCCGCTTTTGAACGGATGATTGTTTAATTATATTGAAGCAAATTCCTTGTGAATATAATTTGATAAGATAAAAAGAACAATTAATTCCTCTATTAATGAAAAAAGTTACGATTTTTTAGTTTCTATTATGTTAGTAGATAAAGCTCCTTTTATCTCTGTAGGAATATTATATGTACGTTTTGCATCCAGAGCATTTTGTATGACGCTTTGATCTCAACTCATTTTGGTCGTCTGACCAACCAACCCAACTCTTAACACAACCAAATTATTTTTGTAACACAACTACAAATCTGTTATTTAAGCTGTGAATGAATGGTATTCCCAAAGTGAAAATAGGGTCGAACGACAATAGGGGCTTATTTTTTTAAAAATTAAGAAAAGTTTTAGTTTTGTTAAAAAAAAACACAATTTAATACCTTCCAAGTCACAAATTACACTTACAATTTACAGCTATACGAGCATAAGGTGCATGTATGCATGTATGTGTAATGTTTGCTTACGAATGCATACAATGATGATAAGAGAAAAATCCAGAAATTATAAATTATTTACTTTTAACAATTCCATAATTACTACCGTTGCATTATTATGCACGATTTGTGTCCGATAGAACACGCACAATACAACCAACCCCACCCTTGGCAAAAGCTTTTTCATGCCATTGCAACAAATGGCCGCTGGAACCTTCGGAAGGTATCTCAAAACCTCGATAGATATATTTCATTAAAACATCTAATAAATCATTTTCATCTAAAGCCTCAACGGCCTGATCCATTTGAGAGGATTTGATGGAGAGCAAAACACGTAGTGTCAAGTTAAGGGCGTGATCCTACGAAAACAGCATTGTGGGAGTTAATTCAATAGAGAAACATTTGTAGGTGTTGTCGTAATCTTATTTACCTTGACATGCTGTTGTTTGCATCGCAACGGAGCATTTTGTAAAACTAAAAGCAGTGCTTCCATAAATTTGCCCTGTGTTAGCAAGGTAGTAATTTCATTTTCATCCAGTTGTGAGACAGCTGAATCGGCTTCATCTTCTTTGAAGTTATCTTCATTATATTGATCGACATCAATTTTACGGAATGCAGAACTGGAGGTATTCTTGGCCATTGCAGCAGTCTTTTAGATTTTTTTAATTTATACTGACAATTCTATGAAATTTCTTTAATTTTGTAATATTTTATATAGTTGGATTTCTTGATAAAGTTAAAAAGCAAGCATAAATGAATCACTTGCAATTTAAAGAAGACATGATAAATATTTGCACAAAATTGAAGTAAAAAAGAATTGAGAAAAAACAAAGATAGCTGTGTTTAATTGGTTCAGTGATAAGAAATGCAACTATGCGGCGGTGTTTTGTTGCTTTTGTTAGAAAATGTCAGAGTCAGCTGTTTAAGTGAATGTTTTCTCCTTAGCAAAGCCGACAGGGGTCGAAGCAGATCAGCTCACAGCTGCCGCCGACGGTTTTTGTACTTAGCCTCTACAGAAGACTAGTTATAATCAGCTCGCGGCTGAGCCTATTTCACAATTGTTGTTAATAAATGTTATTATTATTAATAAATGTTATGTTATTCTAACTTCATATATATATTGAAATTAGACTGAAAAAAATGTTAGGCGAACGGTAGCCTGGCACATTTTGCTTAGCCGCCGCAGACTATATTCTGAGCTACCCGCCGCCGACCGCCAATATATATCGGCCTCGCCCTCTGAGCCAAACAGGTAAAGTTAAATAATTTTTCTTACAGAATACAAATAAATTTTATTTATTATTAATTTAGGAAAATGTCGAAATATTTAGGTCTCGACCGTTTGGGTAAACTATACCAGATTATACGCCAAAATGGTGGTATCAAAAATACCTACCTTAAAATGTTTAGGCAAGTATTTGATGCAACTTCTTATATAATTTTTAGTATTTTGTAAATCTATTTGTGATTTGTTTTTAAATAACTACAGAACTGATGATTTGAAGTTGGGTACCTTGGTGGGAACTGATAAATATGGAAATAAGTATTACGAGAATCCTTATTATTTCTATGGCAGAAATCGTTGGGTGGAGTTTTCTGACCGTGTTGGGTTGGATTATGATGGCTCACAAATACCCGCTGAATGGTTCGGGTGGATGCATTACAAGGTATTGTTTTGCTAATATACTTGCTATTTCGTTTTTCACTTTTCATATTCCTTATTTGTAGACTGATCTTCCACCAATTCGTGATGGAAATCGTCCTAAATATAAGTGGATGGCTGATCATAGTGAAAACCATTCTGGAACTCAAGGTAATTGTTTGAAAATAAAAACTGAATTTTTGTTTGTTATTCAAACATGACTAAAATTCATTAAAATAACATATTCCGCGGAGAAGCTGCTCTTGTTAACCGCGCAACTATCGTAGTTTACGTACCTTTCATGGTGTCGTTAAAAGTGGTAGGTAGGCCCCACAGAACATGCTCTCCATGCGGATCGTCTTTTGATAGATCTTTTGCATGAGTATATTTCATTATTGGAATAATTATGTACACATATTTAATTAAATAACTTTTAAATATTTATTAAACAATTTGTTGTTTTATCGCACGAATAATTGTTTATATTATGAAAAAGAATTTTAATTTTTCATAAATTTTGGATTGAAAACTAGTTCATATCTAATATTTTTTCGTATAGGTATCGCCTGTTGTGTGCACAAAGGAATGGAAAATTTGATGTGAACTTTCCATTTCGATTATTTTTATGAAAATTGAATTATTAGTCTAATTGGTGCTTATTAGAAATTTTATTGGACTTTTTTAAGACTCGGGGTTAGGGTGATCGATTATTCGACTTTTTCCAGAAACCGGTTTTCGAATAATTCGAATGTTTGAAATTATGAAAAACCCGGTTTCGGTTTTTACAATTCAGGAAAAACCGGTCAGCCGGTTTTTTTAAGTAAGGGGCTGTCCATATATTACGTAACGCTGTTTTTCCCGATGTTTGACCACCCCCCAGTAACAGATCGTACCACAACTGTGAACCCCCCTCCCCCCCCCAGGAATAACGTAACAATGAGATAAAAAATAAATTAAATAGTTGAAAGTTTTTATTTAAAAAAAATTTAATTTAATTCATTGTTTTAAATTCATTTGTTAGACTAGCACAGTGCGTACACAAAAATTAAATAAGCTTACATATGAACGTACTCCATATATTGTCGAAACTGTTTTTTAAATTTCTTCCCAAGTGTTCTCAAACTCCAAAAATTATGAGAGAGAGCTTATTCCTAAAATGTATGTATGTATTAGTTATGTGTATTGGAATTCAGCCGTTTCTAGATATTCGTATTCGTTTAAAAAAATATATAAGGAAATTAATAAATCCAAAACGAAATTTAAATGAATGGCACACAAATATTAGTTTGTAATAATTAAAAAAAAATATTTTTTTATTTTTTGCTATGCGTTGTTTGCCAAATAATGTGCTATAGTTTTCCGTATTGATGACTGAGCAGTATTTGAAACACCAAGACGAGAATTGGCATTAGCCTTGCGGTCGCTTTCACTAGTTTCTATAAGTGAAGTCGTCGTGTATTTCAGAGAGCTTAAAGATGACTCCGTTTGGCCCTCTTCAAATCAATCTAAAATGTGCGTGAAACAAAAAAAAATTATGTCTTGGATCAATAAAGGTTGCCATGGTGAACTATATTTCATTTTCTAAAAGAGAACATTTTTAACCCGCTTTAAACATACAGATTGTTGGGATATCAAATGAGTCAAAATGATGTCAATTACGAAATATATGCAATTTTCCTTTTCTTAATTTTTGTCCCTTCTACAACATTACATTTTCAATAGATATTTGCCCATTAAAAAAAATATACCTTAAAAATACCTTAAAATTAGAGGGGCACACAATCTAGTTCCTAGACGCATTTCACTGTTGTTTTCATAATATTTTTTTTAAGTTCTGTTGCATAAAAAATTTAAATAATATCTTTATGAAAATACGTCTATGTATGCAAGTTTCCATTTTTACATTTCTCAAAACTTAAACATTGTAGCCTCAAGTTGACCAACAAAAATTTTAAAACTAAATAATTAGATATTGTCAAGATATATGGAAGAATATATTTTTTGAAAGGACACTTTTTTGTCTATGAGAATTGCAAGAACTCTTTTCCTAAACTTCTGCAAATACCATTTCCTTTTATGTATTTGGTGGATTTAATGTTAATATATGTTGCAGTTTAATATAAAAGGAAGTTTTTATGTACATGCATATATTAAGAATATTTCAGAATGTAAATGGATAAAGATAGATGAGGAATTCAGAACCATGTATGTTCAGTTTGACTACAATTTATTTAATTTATTATAAAAACTTTGTATAATTTTTAAATGTTATTTAACAACTATTAAATTTTTGGATAGTTTTCATAAACTTTAATGTACGTTTTAAATATTCGTATTCGCGGATATCGTTTTAAATATTCGAATTCGAATTTTCGAATATCAAAAGTTGACATTCGGCAGATGTATGTAGTATACACACTCGTACATAATATATGCAGGCAACACGTATGATCAATTAAATAAATAAATGAGAAAAACATACGTATTTTTGTACAAAATTAGTAATTTTTTCTGTTACGTAACATTTTCAAAGACCCCCCCCCCCACCATAACAAATCGTAACAAAACTCGAACCCCTCCTCCCCCTATAGCGTTACGTAATATATGGACAGCACCTAAGAAAATTATTATACAAAAGTTTTGATTTTAAATTGATTAATTAAAAAAAAGAGTTAACAGTTCATGTAAATACTATAAAACAATACAAAAAATTAAAGGTAAAACTTAAAAATTGACGTCATATACTTATGTATTAATAGTACATAAATATGTATATATAATATACAGTTGAGGAATAAACTCTACATAAAACCATAATTTTTAGGGTTTGTGGAAACTTGGGAAGAAATTCAAAACATTAAATATGTCAATATTTAGGGTGTTAATAAATATGTTTATACAAAAAATAATTATAATAACACCTACAGTAGCAAAAATATTCAAAAAAGTCTGCATACAGGCATAAAATACATGAAAAAATACGTGCAAAATGTTTGATGTCGTCAACTTGTTTGGAAATAATGTGATTTCCGGTACCAAGCCGTCAACAAATAGTATCCAAATATGGTCTGTTATGTTGTTTTTATAATTATTTTGAATTTTTTTTATTTGTTTATTAGCACCCTAAATATTGGCATATTTTTTTGAATTTCTTCCCAAGTTTCCTAAAACCCCAAATATGATGGGTGTATGTAGAGTTTATTTCTTAATGGTATATACATATTAATGTATGGACAAGGTGGATATCTACACCTATATAAAATATAAAGCAAAATGTCAACAAAACTAAGAAACACTTTTTGCAACTGTATTTTGACATCCATTGCACACCACAAACAAGGCCAATTAAATTCGCCTCTGCTATTACCTAATAAAATAATTTCTCTTAAATTTCATGTTTCAGTAAATGTTGCCATGCTCAAAAAAAGCTTAGTGCCTTTACACTAAAAATAAAATACTTACGAAAATCAACAAAACATGCAAAATGTACAAATCGAAAAGTATTTGACTCAGCCGGTTTTTAAATTGTAAAAAAAACCGGACTATTCGAAATTGGAATAATCAACATTTTTAAAAAACCGACAACCGTATTGTAAAAAACCGGGTCTTAAAACCGGTTGAAAAACCGAGTCGAACACCCTACTCGGGGTCAATATTGATTTGTTTACTTTAATTTGGGCAAAGAATTGAGGCAAATTATTTTGATTAATTTAATTTAAAAAAAGCAATCATTTTTATAGTCAAATGCAAGGAAATAAATGTGCCTTGGTCAAGTGTGTATAGTTTTTTTTTTAATTTGTGCGACATCCATATCTATCAAACGATTTAACCGATTAACGGCCCTTTTCACAATGTTCAATTAAAAGCTAACAGGGACTTTAACGGAAAGTTTTGTATGAAGAACTGTCAGTTAAAGTTCACGTTGACTCTTAATCATACATTGTGAAAAGGGACGTTATATAAATAAATTTAAACGAAAAAAACAATTTGACAAGAAATTTTGAAGAGATTAATAAAAAATATGTAAGTAATGAAAATTAATACTCTGAAAAGTACAAAAAAGAATATGTACATATATTCTTGGTTAACATTCTTATTACAATTTCTTCAATATTTATAATTTAATTTAAATACGCCCTCTAACAGGCTACAGATAGATATACATACAAGTTTTCTAAATAAATTTTACATGAATAAGTGTTAAAAAAAATTATTGTAAAATATATACATATCGAGCCTTATTTTCGATCGTATTATTTAATCGTAAGCGACAAAAATCAAATTCTTCAGAAGGTTTGTTTTACTTGCGGTATCCACCTGACATAAAATGACTAACTTGAACATTAACTTCAAGTTAATGTTAAGTGTAGACTGCTCAAGTTAAAGGCAGAATTAGTTTTTACTTTCTGTTCTGTTACGAATCAGCTGACTCTTTTTTGTTTATAGAAATGTAATACAAGTCGTTAGTTTTTCTGTTTCGTTCTATTCTGTTTCGGTTCACCCTGTGAAAATAAAAAAATTGTTAAGTAATTGTAAGTGACAGCATAAATTGAATAAAAATATTTTGAAATAAATTGTTGAAATGAAATATATAAAATTATATCGAAACATAACAATGGACGATGCAAAACTCATCACTTTAGTGGAAAACTGCGAACCTTCTGACCAGTAACAGCTGACATTTTTCCACAGAAAAAGTAAGTACTCAAATTTAGAAGCAGAACGGCACAGCACAGAACAGAAACAGAAAGTAAAGACTAATGAAGCCTTAATGCTTTTTTTTCAAGTTATAACATTATTGTTAGTGAATATGTTTTAACAACTCAGTTATAACTTCAAGTTACTACAAAATTTCATGTCAGGTGGCGACGTAGAATTACATACGTAAATTGTCGCTTACGATAAAATTTTACAGCCCGTATCTTAAAAGATATCAACAATTTCGACATATTGATAATTCTAAACTAACACCCTGTTTGTGTAAGACGTTTGAGTTAAAAATCTTGGCGTTTCTGTAATAGATTAAAAAAAAAGTTGTACAAGTGTCCTTTAATCTAATACAAAAACGCCAAGATTTTTAACTAAAACGTCTTACACAAACAGGGGGTAAATAAAATTTTAATTTCAATAAAAAAAAGTCTCGATATGTAAGTATGTATGTAAGTTCTTATTAGAGACGTAGCGAATGCCAGTTTAACGAAAGCGAATAATAAATTTAAATTTTGTGCAAGCGAATGCGAATGCGAATACATACAATACATGCAAAAATCACATGAAAATAAATTTGTATAATAACATGAAGTTGTATTGTATATATAGGATCAAACGGCAATTTCGCTGGTCGCTTACGACCATAAAAAACGGGTGAAGGTTTACCGCTTAAGGAGTGCGTAGCTAAGATCTCTCTTCCAAATACTAAATTTAAAAGCTGTCGTGTAAACGCAGTTAAAGATTTTTCAAAATATGCTATTGAAACGCCACGTATCAACTTCTGTACCATTTGGATATACCCCATTATAATGGTTTTCGTGCTGTTGCAAATACAACTCTTTGTTTTTAGCAATATGCATGATATTTCAGCTCATCTTTAATTATTTTGCTTTCGCCCGAAATCAGTGAAGAAAAAGATGAAGGGAGATCGTTATTTTGTTCAATCAATAAGTAGGGATTATTGAGAGATGTTAATGTATTATGCATGGGTGCTTCTTTATTTTGTTCACATATGAAATTTGCTAGTGCTTCTAAGGATTCCAGTATGACATTAGATGCTTCTCGACTCTTAGCAAGGATGTTCATGCAAATTTTTAATGTATATTTGTCGTCAGTCTCAGATTCCTCCTTTCGATATTTATTTTATTAATTTATTAAATTTAGTTAGCTTGTTTTGAAAACTTAGTTGTTTTAAGAAAGAGTATCACTTTTTTTCATTTAATTGTAATTTAATTTTTAAATTTAGCTATACAGCAAATAATAAATGTTCACTCTAAAATTACTTTGCTTTTAAAGCAAAATTTCGATTTTCAGATACTTTTAACCAAATTTTCTATCTTAATTATTACTTGTAAACAAGGGCTAATCTAAAAACCGATTAGCACCACTGGATTCAGCGTACTTGAGTTAGATTTACCCAGCAAGCCCCATTCCCCTTGTTACAAATATTGACGACAAAACTGGTGCCTTGCGGACATTTCACCTAAATCTTCCTACAGGGATGTGTATATTATACATATATCGATGGGTTAATATAAAAAAGGCCTAACTCGAATTTTCGATATTTTACAGGAGAAGCAAAAAACTGAAGAAAAAATAAAGCATTTACATGTAGAACTAGTTTTTTAAGTTGCCATAAGTCCTTGATTTTGAACTGTAACGTACTAAAATCTTAAAGAGGATGCAATTATACGTTGTCGCCCAGAAAACATTAAAAACACGATTTCGAAAAAAATTTAGTTAGGCCCTTTTTATATTAAGCCTTCGATATACATATTTGCATGTAAATACATACATGTATATATATATATATATAAGTACTAATACGTACATACATATACATATGTAACTGTACATAAATAAATATGAAAATATGTATAATATAATAATACTTATTTACAACATTACATTTGGTTGATTTTAGTTCGAACGCTATTCGCGAAATCATAGAAATCAAATCATGAGAAATTGTTCTACATATTTGAATGGGAAACTACAAAAATGAAATTAAAAAAAAATAATAATTGCCCAAGAAATGATATTAATTAAACTAATTAACTAATAGAAACATACATACATAACTTCAAAATGGATGCAAAGACATATTATGAATATATCGCCACATTATATAAATCTAGTCTCAATAATCTTGAGGAAAGTCAATTTGAAGTCCAACCTTCCCCCATGGGAGGACTATTAAATCATGTAGAAGGACAACGTAAAGAAATAACTAACAGTATGATGTTACTATCTCCAAATAATTCCCATGTCCCCATTCCGCCATCAGTTGTTTCTGCACCACCACTACGACCACCAATACCACCAAAATCTGCCGAATCTGCTGCACCAATGAATTCGGGTGAAGTTAATATAATTCAATATGAAAAAATGCCATTGAAACAGAAGCAGCATGCGGAATATCCAAGAGTAATTTGCAATAAAATTATTTTGGGCCCAAAGGGTTCAGAAATTGATATGATGTCTTACAAGAGCATTACTTGGGAGTCACCGGCTGCAGCTACGCGACAGCTTTTGGATTCACTCTTTAGCAGTGATATATTAGCTACACACAGTTTAACCGGTAAACCGTCGAAAAATAACCGCAATGGCAATAATCGACAAACTAAAATGCAATTGGATCCTAAAAAAATCGACGACATTATTTACTGCGTGAGTTCAAAATTTAAATGTGCTAACCGTGTGGTACGTGCCGCCATCACCAAGAAATGTGTGTTACATCATAGAAGATACATATGTCAACAAAAAAAGAAATCTAATATTATACGCTAATCACATATTTACGAATTTACAGTAGTTTCCGCTTAATTGCTACCATCATAAAAAAAAGCATTGAATGAAAACTTTCAATATAATACACATGGAGAAATCCCTGTTTAAACGTGTTCCGTTTAATTGCGTCACTCTTTTAAGTAATATATACATATGTATGTATATATAAATATATATGTATATATATATATATATATATATATATATATATGTATATATATATGTATATATTCTCCTTAGATTGCATGGAGGAATATTGAGCCACATCCCTTTTGATTGACTCTAAAATAAATCCCGAACAAAAGTTGCCGGTTAACTGTTACTTGAAAATTTTTACAAATGGTAGTTGGTAAAACTAAATAAAACGTTTACTTTTTTCATTGCATATGCACATGTGTACATATCGAGCCATAATCGCCATAAAAACTTAAGCGACATGATTTTCGAACTTAATTTGTTTCCGAAAATCGTTAATGTACGTACGTATCTAATCGATTTTCGCCATAAAACTAAGTTCAAAAAAAATGTCGCTTAAGCTTTTATGGCGGTCATGGCTCGATATGTTCATACATACATACATACATAAGAATTTCAACCTGCTGTAATTTGTTTCCAATTATTGATCTCAATGCTTAATTAAACGGGGATTTTTAATGGATCGGGTAAATGATTTTTCTGTTTAATTGCATCAGAAATCACTAATTTTTAGAAAATCTATTAGGCGGAAATTACTGTACAATGATTATTAAACTACAACCAAAATTCTAATTGCTTTTACATAATAGAGTTGTTTTCAATTTTTGTTTTTCTAAATATGTAAATATCGCTACACAAAATGTAAAAATTTTTGCAAATTTTACAGTAAAACCAGACAGACAACTTCTTGAAGAAAAAAATTCCTTTCTCCTATTAATTTTTTATGACGAAATAATCTTTATTTGTTGTTGACAGAATTTTAAATTTAACAAGCAAATATATTTTTATTTGCCACACCAGGATCATTAACCAAAACAAAAAACAGTTTTTCATATTTTTGTTAAGACAGTTTGCATTTTATGTAACGTTAATTTATGTATTTCCAATATTCAATTCTTAAATTCTTACACAGCATATGCAAAATAAAAATTTGCAATTTATGACTTCTTGATTGGTAGTTTAATAAATATCGTAAATGATTATCAAATAACTAAGATCTTAAAATATAATAAAGCATAAATTTTAATGTGTTTTAATTTACGGACAATGTCATCATGTATAAAGTATGTTGCAATGGTGGAAATCGATTTTCTTTAAACGATTCGATTCGATATTGCAAATTTCTGAATATAATGTAGACTTTTGTTTTGTGTACATATTAGAGATGATCGCGTGTGGAATTTGTCCAACACGACCCGAACTCAACAAAATGTAAAGTTTTTTCTTCAATGGAATTTCACGAGACGACCCGACCACGCACGAAATCAGATTTGTTGCCACCAGCACTTGATTGTGCTGGTGTGGCGTCAAAATGACGTTGAAATCGAAATGTAAACAAAATTGTGATATACCAAATATAGATAAGTACGTGTTGTGTGATTGTGTTTATGTTTTTCGGCTGATGTGACGTAGATGCGCAGAAAAAGAACTTTTTCAAAAGCTGATGCATTAAACACATTCACCACAGCAGGCTACACGAACACATGACTTCATATGCCGCAAGCAGCATTTGTCGCCTCGTAGCCGGTACTTAATTATTGCATTAAACACATTCACCACAGCAGGCTACACGAACACACGACTTCAAATGCCGCAAGCAGCATTTTTCGCCTCGTAGCGGGCTACTTAATTATTTTGGAGACGGCAGCAGCACCATCTGCAGCTGATATTCAAGTACAAATACATCGTTCAGTATTACCACTTTTATATATTTTGCATTTATAAAAATTAATTACTCTTTTAAAATATACTTATTTTACG
Source organism: Tachina grossa (assembly GCA_949987645.1). Classification (NCBI taxonomy): domain Eukaryota; kingdom Metazoa; phylum Arthropoda; class Insecta; order Diptera; family Tachinidae; genus Tachina; species Tachina grossa. The sequence continues at coordinate 39,196,828 of OX465275.1, forward strand.
TAAAAGTACAAAAATTAATCAATTTATTCTTAACATCAATTTTGGATATTATTTCTGTAAAATAATATGAAATAATTGTACAAAATCATTCCATCAACATTTTGTATTGTACTGGCAATACTGAATTTTCTCATTGTAGCCAGAGAAATAGAAGTTAGTTTAATTGGACTACAACGACAAAATCAGCATAGACAACAACCTGCCGCCTTGTTGCCTTGCTGTCTTCAAAAGAATCATTCTCATATAAACATGTGTATTCTATCCTTGGCATTTGGTAGTCGGTAGCTTGCTGTGGTGAATGTGTTTAATCGGTAATCTTGGACCTTATCACGAGTGTCGTATCATGACTTCAACTACGACGATTTTGTATTAGACTAAAGAACATTGTTAAATTTTTTCTTTAATATAGTACAAAATCATCGTAGACGTAGTTGAAATACGGCACTCATAATTAGGCCCCTTGTATTCTTTGATTCATGCCAATACTATGTGTTGAATCGCGCATGTTCGTGTCACGACACGCGTGCATCTCTAGTACACAATATATATTTAATAATGGGCCTTATCGTGGGTGGCGTTTTTTTAGAATTCAAATTCGAATATTTGTTATTGACTGACTAATGAAAACAAGCTACATTTTTCTTTAATCTGACTTTCGCCGCAAAATCGCCAATCACAATAAAGAGGAATGTTTTTTTTTCAATAATTTTTGCAATATATTTTCAAGATTATTTCATTCATATTCTTTATATTTTAGCCTCTCTTTTACTTTTTTGAAATCAATAAATTGATATTCACTCAACATGGATCCCAAAAACAAAAATCATTCGAAATCTATTACATAATTCCCATATTACATGATTCCCATCACATACCTCTATAGCTCCAAAATATCTTTTTATATTACAAATCGCTTTTACCGAACATATTGCAGCAAATTTAATAATTAAAAAAACTATATTAGGATGAAATTTAATTGCAATTTGGGTATTAATTTTATTTAGAATTTTCAATTGCTCGATTAATTAAATAATCGAAATTGAAAAACTTCAATTATTCGAACAATTAATTACAGAAATCTATACCCTGTTGCCACAAGTCAGGCAGCCGACTCGTCTGGAAAATTTTTATGGAAATCACTCAAAAAAAATTAGTGCTTTTCATATAAATTTTCTACTCAAGTCGACCGTCCGCCACTGTTGTGGAAACTGGGGTTATTAAGTTTGCTTTTACTATTCTCGAAATATTTGTTTTTCACTTAGAAATTTTCTATGCAAAATAAATTTTCATATGAAAAGTTTTTGACAACTATTTTCATTGCTACACAAAACAAAAATTACCGTGCTGTGTAATTGTGAAAAACTTTTGTTCCGTTTCAATATTTTTCAAATGAAAAAAATATTGACATTACTTTTCATTGTTTCATTGAACGAGAATCAAAACTACTATGAAAAGACGAAAAAGCTTTTCATTTCACCGTTTCACAGTACAAGAATTCACCTGACTTCCATCCAAATCGTTTTCACTTTTTTTGTGATTTCGAATGTTAAAACACATGCTATAATTGTTTCAATTGAAATTTAGAAAATACAAATTATGAAATAGCATGTGTTTTAGCATCTGAATTTGGCTGAAGAAAAATTTGGAAATGGACGGTATCAAATTTTTTGATTTTCTTATTTTCAATTTTCAGCAAAGAAACTTGTATTCTTCTCACTTGAAAGCAAAACGAAATGAGAAATTTAAAAAAATAGAACCTTTTGAAAAATCTGGATCCACTAGATCCACCCCGTTTTGAAGCCTTCAAGTCGACTTTCATAAATTTATTTCTTTTACAGTTAAATTGGGAAATTCTCTGTTAAAACCTTTCTTTTTTTGATCAAACATCGTTCTACTTACTGTAAATAATACATTCAAGTTAAAACGTAGCAAAGTATAACCTAAATTAAGCTATTATTGGAAATGAGATTAGAAGTCTAAAAAAGATAAGCCGCAATTCATTTTGCTATAACTTTTTGAAAATTTTCTCAAATTAATTGAGATTTTTCCCAGGGGTACTTTCAAATATACAGATTACGGCGGTACCATTAACTCAAAATCAGTTTATCTCGACTTAAGCACTTTTTCCTTTTTGCCACAGATTTAGTACAAAATAAGCATTAATATAATGTTTGACAGCCTGTTTCTAATTTGATCTAAAAAAATCCTATCAATAAAAAGTATTTTTATAGTCTAAAGAGCGTCATATAATATCTAGCGAATTTCAGTTTTATCACCATTTCTTTCAAAGAATTTTTTATTTATTTTTAAACGAACATAATTTTAACATTTGTTAACCCACTAATAATCCCAAATTAATATACTTATTCAGTAAAATATATTTTTAAATACATAGTACATTGAAATTGATTATTGAGAGTTTAGCTGGATCCCATGCGAATTTCACTGTTTCTAATGCAGACCATCAAAATACCCAAAAATTTCTTAGAACAACTAGAGTTACTATGTTTAACTATCATTTAAACAAATCAAAAGTTCAACAAGTAACAAAGTTGAAACAGAACTCAATAAGTCCTGATTCACACACATCAGGTTTAGCTGATCAGTTTTTGTTCAATTTTCTTTTGAACCTTCATTTACGTTCATACACACCGTCAAGTTTGTTTCATCAAGTCTCATCAATTTGTGTTGTAGTAGAGTATTACGAATGACAAAACAAAAGGAAAAAGCAAACTTGACTGGTACGGTCAAGTCTGTACCCCTTTCCATTCTCTTTTCCTCTCTCTCCTAAAAACTCAAGACTTGACGACTCAGACCTGACGTGTGTGAATCAGGACTAATCAATATGTTTTTTATTTTCTTACTTTACCATTGCTACCGTGGCAGACTTTTTTCACCACGAATTGTAGTTGTAAGAAGTATGTAAATAAAATAAATGTAAAAAAGAACAACAGCTATTCAATGCTATAGAAAGAATAGTGTTGCCACACAAGTATTTTAGACCGGATGCAGTAAAGTAAATAACAATACAAGCAGGCGAATTCTCTGGAAAAAAAATATATGAAAAACACAAAAATTTTTGAGCCATTCCTTTACAAATTTTCTAGAAAAGTCGCTTGCTTGTTATGTGGAAACTACACATTAGTGTTTTTTTTGGGAATTTTTAAAATTTAAGTTTGACATTTCGCTCGTTTACTCAAGCAACGTCATAACTCAAAAAACCAGTTTGCCAGAAAACGAGAGTATGAAGTTTTCAATTTACACAAAACTTAATGGAAAAAGAAAATTGTATTTTTCTCTCAAGAGTTGTATAAACAAGATATTTGTTTGAAATTTTTATACAATAGCACAATTCACAGTCTTGTGCAAATGGCCTTGCATCGTAGCATGTGCAAAATGGAGTAGTATATTGATACTCACCACTAAGAATTGTTAAGTGGTGAATATCAATGTACTATATAATTATGCACATGCTACGATGAAGACCATTTGCACAAGTTTGTGAATTGGGCTAATATGAAAAAGGATGTAAGATTAATTCTACATCATTAACTCATAAATTCCATTTTTTTTTTGAGTTATGACGTTCTTTGAGTAAAAGAGCGCATATGGTATTTGAAGCTCTATGTTATAAAAAAATTTAAAAAATATTAAAAAAAAACGTATGTTGTTATCGATTTAAATAACAGGGCTGTATATGTACTAGTGATGCGCGAATATTCGTATTCGAACTCCCGAATATTCGGCCATTTTTAAATTAGCCAAATTCAGGCGAATACGAATATTCTTCAAAAAAAAATTAAATAAATAAATGCATAAATACTAAACAAAATTTAAATAAAGGGCATAAAAATATAAGATTGTAAAAAAAATCATTCAATTCAATTCTTCTACACAACTTAAAAATAAACAAAACAAAATTCTTGTACAGTTAACATTAAAAAATATTTACTTTTCTAGATAATATAAGTATTATTTAAATATATTGTAGGGCTGTTTTGTAAAAATATTAAAAAAAATTAAAATAATAAATAACCCTTTGAAAATACGTCTATGTATGAAAGTTTCCATTAATACATTTGTCAAAAGTTATGAGATGTAGCTTCCAATAGACCAACAAGAATTTTAAAACTCATAATTTGATATTGTCATATCCATGTATCAATATTAAGGCAGGTCGATTTGTATGGACAAAAATTAATCGATATTGTGCCATCGATTTTTCACTATCTTTTGGCATGAAGAAAAAATAGTTCCACTACGACATATCAAAAAAATCATTGTCGAGGCGCCAGAATTTAAATTTTTTTACTTTTTTTTTAAGTTTTTTTTTAGTAGGTAATAAAAAAAACTCGGCTGATTTGATTTTATAAATAATTTTTTTTTGTTGTGGTGGAGATAAATATTGATACGCAATAAATTAATATCATGCAAAATAATTATTTTAAACTTATTTGCGCTATAGAAGAAATCTGAACAATCGGCCCAGTTCTGTAAACCGATGATTGGAAATCGCATGATTTTAGAAAACTAACTCTGACAATAGAAATATATTTTTTTAGATTTTTTAAAATATTTTTATTATATAGATTCTCAAATATCATATCTGAAAGAAAATTATCGTGTATAATTTTAAACAGGACTATTATTCGGTTTACAGAACAAGGCCGTTTAATTGAGAGACCAACAAAGCTTTTACCGAGAAAGTTCGTATCTTAAATCTTTTGTCTTATACTGTTAAAAAAGTAAAAAATTCGAGTATGTTCTTAAAAAATTTAAACAAGAATTCTCTAACCACCTGTTTCTACAACCCAGGCGGTTCACAAATTTTCTTGGCGTATCGCCTGCATGACTTGTGGAAACAGGCTATAAGATTTTAAATAATTTCTTCGTGACCTAAGAATGATTAAGGCCTTTGTTTATTTATTTTCTTTTTATAGTTTCGTACACCAAAGGTGAAAAGGAAACCTATTGTTTTCGCTACCTTCTGGCACCTCGAAAATGATTTTTTTGATATGTCGTAGTGGAAACCTGTTTTCCTCATGCCAAAAGCTTTCGAAAAATCGATGGCATAGTATCGATTGCAAAATCGACTCACCCTAATGAATATATTTGTTGAAAGGACAATTTTTTTTCATGCGAATTTAAAGAAATATTTTCATAAAATTCCGCAAGACCATATCCTTCTAAGTATTTGTTACCTTTATGTATAATAATAAAGAGAAAACCCCTGAAGAAGTTTGAAAACCACAAACGAAACGTTGGGTGAACAAAAATGAAATAATTTTCATTTTATTTAAATTTGGAAACAAATAATTGACCACATTAGCCCGTAGGAAGCCCCGATTGACAATCTAATAAATGTTTTAGTTTGATATGGAAATAAATTATTTGTGTATATTAAAAATATTTTAAAATGTAGAAGGAGAAGAGATGACCCAGTTTGACTACAATTTGTCTCTAGATTTTTTTTAGTATAAATTGACTTTTCTGCAAAAATTTAAAAATGAAAAATTTTCGTACTGTTTAGGAATCCATTCAATTTGTTATGGAAATTTGTGTTTTGAATCATTTGAATAATTACCCTTATTCCTTATTATCGACGTCACTTTAACACAATCCAAAATATTGGGTCTTGTTTATTCGCTCTCGAGAACAATTTGGTGCAACTGACAATCTATTTCTCTTCTCTAAGGTTTAGAAAATAGTATAAACTGCCGACAGGAGAAAGTTGTGTTCAACAACGTGTATACAAGCCCCAATTTTTGTGTTGTGTTAAAGTGGCCTCGATGCCGACAACTAAAATAAAGGTGATTATGTAATGATGATCATTAAAATTTTTAACAGGTTTTATTAACTTTAAAAATCGCCAACATGCGTATGAAGTTCTTTTTCGTAAAAAATGTTTCAAATTTCATTTTACAGCCGTAAATTTAACCCCAATTTAATGTCTATAAATTTCACATATAATACTCGTATTAACGAATATCGTTTCAAATATTCCTATTCGCGAATATCAAAAATTTACATTCGGCACATTAATAAAATATAAAAAATCCCGCCAATTTCCGCACAATTTTTTCGAGATTTCCTTCCTGGAAAAAGTGCGTATAAAAACACTTAATACTAGGGATGTAACGAATACCAGTTTAGCGAATGCGAAAACGAATAATGCATTTGAATTTTTGCGAAAGCGAATGCGAATGCAAATACTTAAAATACGATAAAAATCACATGAAACTTAATTTTTTTAAGAACATGAAGTTGTAAATATTTATATGTATAAATACAAATAGCATTTTATTTAAATTGAGTCTTTAATTAAAAAAAAAATTACAAATCAATCAACCCATTCGTACTTTGGCCCTAAAGCCTGGTACTCTGTTCAACATTTCATGTGAAATGCTGTCAAAATATATATTAAGAAAATTGGAATGAATTGTTCATGAAAAATCTTGGAAAAATAGTACTATTTTCATCTTGGGACAAAAATATATGAAATATATCTTCAACATTTTAAGATTTCATGCGAAATAATATGCGTGGCACTTGTTTCGCATGGAATTTACAACAAACAAGGGCTGGTTAATATTGTTAGCATTTAAAATTTTCTGTACGAAGTAATGAATGGTACTCAAAATTTTTCCAAAGGTTTGAACAGACTACAAAACAGCTAGATTGTGGATTCATTATGATAATTATCACTTATAGAAAAGTTTTCCGCTAAAATTTTAAAGCTTTGTTTGGAATCGTAAACTATTTTCGTAAAAGAAGTACAAATTTTGTTGTCTTTAGTATTCGCTTGAAATATTCGCATACAGTTTAGCGAATGCAAATGCGAATGGAAATAGCAAAACTAAGCGAATCATTTGCGAATGCGAAAGCGAATGCGAACATTCGTTACATCCCTACTTAATACACATACATATCGCTACCTTAATATAGAAAGGCCCTAATTCATTATTTTTTGAAATCCAGATTTTTGTCTATTCCGATAGAAGAACATTTAATGTATTGAAAAATCCAAAAATCTTGATTTCAAAAAAAAAAAATATGAGTTAGGACCTTTCTATATTAAGGTAACGATATGTAAATGCTCTTAATTATGAAAGTGGTCTAAGTTATGTGAATTTTTTATTCGAAACATGAAATAAATCTTTAAAAAACTGGAATAAACATTTAAAATTTGTTTTTAAAAATCCTTCATAAAGCCTTAATAATTTTTTTTTGTAAAGGCGGGCGTTAATAAATATATTAAACAAAATGCTACATGTTAAATTTTAATTGAACTAAAATTAATTTTAATCAGAAATAATTTCTTAATCATGCTTAAGTTAAGTAATTTAAATTCCCGTATAAAAACACTTAATACATATACATATCGCTTAATATAGAAAGGCCCTAACTCATTAGTTTTTGAAATCGAGATTTTTCTATATTTCGATAAAAGAACATCTAATGTATCGAAAAGGTAACGATATGTAAGTGCCCTTAATTATGAACGTGGTCTAAGTTATATGAATTTTTTATTCGAAATATGAAATAAATCTTTAAAAAACTTCAATAAACATTTACAGCCTTATTTATAAAAATTATTAAAGCTTTATAATAAAGGCTTTTTAAGTAAAATTTTTTATGAAAATTTGTTTTAAAAAATCCTGCATAAAGCCTTAAAATTTTTTTTATAAATGCGGCCGTTAATAAATATATTAAACAAAGTGCTACATGTTAAATTTTAATTGAACTAGAATTAATTTTAATCAGGAATAATTTCTTAATCAGGCTTAAGTTCAGTAATTTCAATTCTTATTGAATGAAATACTTTTATTAATTAATGTGGCTTTCTAAAGAAGAGAAGGAAAATTAAACTAGACTTTTTTAGCTGTCGAAAGTGAAAATACTTTTCTGTGCAGCTAAGAACTTCGGATCTGTCCTACGATGTCGAAAGAGTTCGACTTGTCGCATACTTAGATTTAAAACAAAAACAAATTTTAAAATTTTGTTGTTTCGAATGTAACTGTGCGTCAAGTCGAACGTTGTCGGAATCGTGGGACAGGCCCTTCATCAGCACCCTTGGGTAGAGATTTTTATTAACATCAGCTATTTAACTTGAATTTTTTAATGAAATAATAATAAAAATATTTTTCGATTGTGCCCTATTAAGAAATTATTCCTGGTTATATTAAATGAATTTATATTAATCGAATAAAAAAATATTTTTTGATATCTCGACCAAAAGAATATAAGATTTGGACCCACTGTCATAAAAATAATTAACGAAGGACACATCGACGGTCCCACTCCAAAACATGCTAAGTCGACATAACATGTTATGATGGGAATAGTAGTTCTTAATTCATCGTTTATTAACTTATATTCTATAAAATTTTGATAGTAATTGGACTATTCTATCAAAAGTAATTTATCAATTTTAAAGAACCTCAATTTTTAAATGATTTAGTTTGGAATTAAGTAATCAAAAAAAAATTAAATTAAATTTTTCTCCTAAATAAAACATGCTAAGTGTACTTAGATTACCATTTTATTTGAAAAGGACCTTGCTTAGAGGACTGGGTAAGTCACTTTTAACTAAAAAAAAATTCTATTACAATTATTATATGATTACAAAAAGCCTCAAGTTTCTATCTAATAACATTCCCGAGAACTAGCTTTTTTGACTTAGCATGTTTTAGAATGGAGCCGTCGACATATGTATAACGTAGTTGATTTTAATAAAATGTTTAAATGTTTTTACGTTTCAGAACAATATATGCCATACAGCACCACCCGGCCAAAAATTGAAGCATGGGACCCTAAAACAGCTAGCAAAAAATAAATTGTTTCAGTTTAATATAAAAAGAAATTGTTGTTGCTTTTTGCCCGGTATGTGATGGAAATCGAATGATTTGAAAACGTTTCCTTTTTGTAAGCTGTAATAAATTTCGAACGATTGCTGGTATAGATGTTTGAGTCAGCCTCTCTAATTTGAATCAATTCGTTTTTAAAAATTTGATTCCCATTGCATACTTAATAAATATGTAAGTTTTATCTATATAAAATAATAAAACACATTAAAATTTATATTATCATAAAAAGATATTTATTTTTGCACATGCTATGTAAGTATTTGAAAACTTTATATTTCAAAGAAGACATGAATATAATTGTTACATAAAATGCAAACCTTACTAAAACAAAATATCGTCATATAAAATCGAAAAAGTCATAAGTTACATTTAAAGTATTTAAAAAAAAATACCCTTATCGTGGATAAAAAATTAAATGTGTTCCCTAATGTTTGTGGTTGTTGTTTTCTAATTTTGTTTATCTTTTTTTTTTATTCATGGGAAATATTTCACATGAACAAAATGTTCGCATTATATTCCCAATCAAACGTTTTCTGTCTTAAGGCTCAGTTAAGGCTCAGTTAGCCGACTGTAATGTAATGTAATTGCAACAGTAAGAAACAGCTGATCGATTTTATTATGTGAAAAGTAATGAAAATGGTTATAAAGATGTAATGTGGGAAGATGCCATAACCATAGAAAACAGCTGTTCGAAACAAACTTATGGGCAACACTGTATTTGATTATAGGTGACTCGCCCTAACCATTGCCATAGAAACCAATTGAATTTTGGTTTGCTTATGGCTATGGCACGTCTAATTTTAGCTTTACAAGTAAAATATGGCGCGTGTTAAAACAAATAGATAAATAATATAAAATATATATTTTATCATATCATATAAGTCGTCCTTATAAGTTGCAGTGAGTTTAGTTATCAGCAGTCTTTTGACTTTCGTTATTAAATTCGATTTAATTTCAAAAATGTCTACAAATTGAGATTCTTTTCTTAATTAAGGCACGGTCACACCTGTCCAACATTTGCCCAAAAAAGCGTAACCACTTAATGCTTATGAAAAATCTTTCAATTTAGACAAAAGTTTGTCAAGTTAAAGATTATTCAATAATGTTGGATTCTATGACATTGTCTATTAGTTGTGTTCGAAACTTTTGAATTTGATAAACAATTTTCTGTATCAAAACCTTTTTCATTCGTGTTTGTTGGTTACGCTTTTTTTGGCAAATGTTTGACAAGTGTGACCGTACCTTTGCTCATCCTGTATTTCACAAGTTACTGCCAATAAAAATTCTCGTCTGTCTATTTGCATATATTGAAAACAAAAACAAATTTGAATACTTTGTATGTAAATAGACAGATGAGAATTTTTAGTTTTCTTCTTTAAACTACCAGTTAATGAAAAAATTTTCGACCCAAAAACTTCTCACATCTATTACAAAAACGAGGCGATGATCTGGTAAATGAGAATAAATTTCTTTGCTACTCGTATATTTGAAATTCTGTGAACGGTAAAAAAAATTTTTTTTTTGGTAAAAACTTTTATTTAAAAAATGTTTACATTTTCTGTACTAATATAATAAACTTGCCAGTTTACAGGAAACGAGTAAAAATTCTCGTCTGACTATGTTGAAAACAAAAACACAGCACTCAAATTTCTTTTTGTTTTCAATATAAATAGACAAACGGGATTTTGTACTTGTTTTCTGTAAACTGGCAAGTAATGGGGGAAAAAACAACGAAATTTTTTACAAAGAATTACATAATTTGAATTATAGTTTAACAATCACTGTAATTTAATATGTAATTATTGAATATTCGACGATTTCAATTGTTTTTGCTGATGTCTTTTGTATTTTTTAGAAGTATCCGCACATTTAGTGGTGATTGCGGCTCTTATTTCTCGAATGCTACATTTACATTTCGAACGTATACAGTGAATAATATCGTTTGTTTTTACTGGATCCAACTGCAATTTAGGTGGCCGTTCGCGGCCATAAAAAGCTGGCGAAGGTTTGCCGCTTAAAGTGTGCGTAGCTAAGATATCATTGCCAAAGACAAAAAGCAAAAGTTGTCGTGTAGCTGCAGCCGCAGATGTCCACATGATCCTACTGTAACACTGCATATCACATTTTGTACCATTCGGTCCCAATATAACTTTGCCATCAATTTCTTTGGGATATTCAGAATGAGTGGCTTCATCCTGTTGCAATGGCATGTTGTCATCTTTATATTTGACCGAAAATTCATGATATTCCACTTGCTCGTTAATCATTTCACTATCGCTGGAATTCGATGGTGACGTAGATGTTGTTGGGTATGTTGGTACTGCTGAGGGTGGTGGTGGTGGTGGTGGTGGTGGTGAGTGTGGTGAAGAACCTGATGGCGCTGACACCAAAGCCAATAAGTGGGGATTTTTTTCAGATTTTATCATTTTGCCGATTGGTGAGTTCTTATTGCGTTCATATATTTGACCTACTATTTCTTCTAAGTGCTTCAAGGCGACATTGCTTTCTTCTCGACGTTTATCAAGGATTTTCTTACGAATTTTTAATCTATATTTTTTCAACGTATTGATAAATTTAGCATGTTCCTCCTTAGAATCGTTATCCATATTAATTTTTTTTTTAATTTTGAAGTTATTTAGCTGCTTTTTAGAGTTTCGAAAAATTTACTATAATCGTGACGGTGTCTTAATTTTATCTGTGCTCCTGCACTTCAAACTTCTGGCTTTTATATAAAAATTATATCCTTCTTTAAGGTCCTGCAATTTTTCTGGATTTTTTTTTTAATGTACATACATAAATATATATTTCTTTCCCTTTCTGAGAAACACTAATTAGCCTTTCTAGCCAATATTTTCTACCTACCTAAATATGTACGTATATGAAAAAGAAAAAGATTGATTTGCACTTGTGTGGTTGTTCTGAAAGTCATGGAGTGCGCGCATGATGGTGAATATTCATTTGCCTGCCTTAAGCGCTAAAGCAGCGTAATGCAAAGCTATAAAAGTATCCTTCGGATAAATATGTATCTAGTTTACTTTAGATTATTGTGTTAGCATGGTTTTACTTAACGTTTTTCCATTTTCTTACTTTTGCATCTGCTCCTTAATTGAGTTGCATTAGGACATTTTGATTAGATAGATTAAGAATAGGTAGATATTAATAAAAATAAGGTGCTCATATTTACATATGCATACATATGTACATACATACATATGTATGTATGTATGTATATAAATCCCTCTATATACCTAATACATATTTAAGTGTATACCAGTGATCGGCGAATTAGGGTGCAGCGCTTTTATTACGCATATACATATGTATGTATGTGTATTGTTAAGAGTATAAAGGTTTATGAATTAAAACGAATCTTTTATATAAAAGTTTTTAGAACTTAATTTAATTATAAAAATTTATTGATTAAAAAATATTGGAAAAAATGATAAAAATAATTTTTGTTTGAATTCATAATAACGTGAATGCTTAAGATTATTAACAAGTATTTTAAAAGTTATTGCTTGCTAATCTCACTACAAGAGCAAGTTGTATGTAACGCATACTGTTAAGATTCAGCGTTGCCAGAGAAAAAAAATTATGTCGCAACAATAAGAAAATACATATTTTTAAGTAAAAAGCAAATACTTTTTTTATTCATACTAGCCAACACATGTGTGTGATAAGAATTTACTAAATTTTTTATTTTCAAAAAACTATTTTGTTTGGTTTGTCAACGTTCGTTGTCATGCAAAGGCATTTTCAAACATTTATTTAATTTAGTTTAAGAAAATTTTCTATAAAACCATCTTTTTACTCATCATTACATTGATGTAGCAACAACAAAAGATTCCTTTCATTATCTCTAAAGTCAAGTTTGCCTTTGGAGATTTAAAATTTCAAATTAGGGAACTGAGACGAAATTTCACTGGCAACACCGATTCGTGGTGAGAGTATAACGCACACAATCGTAAAATGTAATGGTATAGGTTGCCGACCACTGGTGTATACCAATAAAAGAGAGAGAAAGACTTTTAGATTTTCAAATACATATTTATTTACCTGCCGTTAGATTGTTTCATGATTTAATTTTTAAGTTTGTTACTATGTAAAATATTTGGTCTTCATTAATTGATTTTTAATTAATGATGAAGACCAAATATTTTAGTAACAAAAACTTTAAAATCAGAATTGCAGGAGTACAGGTCAAATTAAGACACCGTCACGATTAGAGTAAATTTTACGCAACTCAAATTATTAGTCAAAACAACGAAACTTTAAATACCATCAAAATTAAAAAAAATGAATATGGACAACGATTCTAAGGAGGAACATGTTAAATTTATCAATACGTTGAAAAAATATAGATTACAAATTCGTAAGAAAATCCTTGATAAACATCGAGAATCAAATAGTGTCGTCTTCGACCGCTTAAAAGCATTTGTAAATCAAATATATGAAGACAATAGCGACTCACCAAGGGGCAAAATGTTAAAATCTGAAAAAAAATACCCACCTATTGGCTTTGATGTCAGCGCCTTTAGCTTCTTCACTACTCCCACCACCATCCCCACCCCCTCAGCAGTATCAACATACCCAGCATCTACGTCAATATTGAATTCCAGCGAGAGTGAAATGATTACGGAGCAAGCGGAATATCATGAATTTTCGGTTGAAGCCAATCAGTCTGTATATCCCAAAGAAATTGATGACAAAGTTATATTGGGACCAAATGGTACAGAATGTGATATGCAGTGTCACAGTAGGATCATGTGGACGTCTGCGGCTGCAGCTACACGAAAACTTTTGCTTTTTTTCTTTGGCAGTGATATCTTAGCTACGCACACTTTAAGCGGCAAACCTTCGCCCGCTTTTTATGGCCGCGAATGGCCACCTAAATTGCAGTTGGATCCTGTAAAAACAAACGATATTATTCACTGTATACGTTCGAAATGTAAATGTAGCATTCGAGAAATAAGAGTCGCAATCACCACTAAGTGTGCGGATACTTCTAAAAAATACAAAAGACGTCAGCAAAAACAATTACAATCTTCGAACAAACAATAATACTAACTTTGTTGATTAAACTACAATTCAAATTATGATTTTTTGTAAAGAATTTAATTGTTTTTATTAATTTTTGTTTTCTAATTACATATTAGTACAGAAAATGGAAACATTTTTATACATTTTAATGCAAAAGCTGATAATTTTTTTTCCAACAAATAAAAAAATAAAAACTTTTCCATATTAAAGTTTTGTTATGACCACAAAATCTTTATTTAGCGTTTATAGAATTTCAAATTTATTTTGGGGGGGGGCTGCTTCCGTATTCTGTAACTCGCTAAAGCTAAATCTCTATCGCTAAAAATCTGCAAAGTCGAATTATCGATTTTCGACTACGAATGCAATTTTCAAACGTATATTGCTAAACTTAAAAATGTTATCCGCCGAAATTTTAATTGTTTTATGCCATTGCCAATAATTTTTAATTTAGTATTTGTTCAGCATTTTAGCAATTGAATTTTGCTTTAGCTTTAACAAGTTACAAAATACGGGGAAAGAGCCCGGATTCAGTAACTTTTATTATGATAATCGTGTATGTATGGCTTTGCTATTCAGAAACATATTTTAACAATGTTCGCTGTCGGTTGAAGCTCAGGTTCATTAAGTTTTTCTTTATTATTTTTTACGCTTTTCGCTTTTCGCACATTGACTCGTCTAGAGAATTTGTATGAAAATCACTCAAAAAGATAGATAAGTGCTTCCCATACAAACTTTATTTTGTAAAAATAAACAGGAGTTGATAACGAAATTCAAAAGGCAACTGAGAACTAAATACACTGCAACTTAAGGCTCAATCAGAAGTGACATCACCATAACCGTTCGAACCAAACTAATGGGCAACACTGTATTTGATTATAGGTGACTCGTCATAACGCCATAGCCATTGCCATAGAAACCAATTGAATCTTGGTTTGATTATGGCTATGGCATTATGGCTATGTCACGTGTAATTTAAGCTTTAAGGCCATGATTCAGTTTCCTACAAAGTCGCACGATCTACAAAAAATACAACTCTGATCTGATGAATTGTTACTGTCTTTTGAAAATTTTCATAAACCCCATCATATCAGGGCTGTATTTTCTCAAAAGTCCCACGACTGTGTATGATAGCGTATCACGGCCTTTATAAAGCAGAAAACGTTCGATCGACAACAAAAAAATTTAAAACCATAATAAAATAAAAATAAAATTGTTTTTGTTTCATATGTAAGTAATCGATAGAACGTTTTGTGTCGACTTCGTGCGACAGGCCGATAATCATCTTTACCGGGAATAAAAAGCAAACATTTTGTTCACGTGAAATATTTCCCATGAATTATGTAGACTTTTTTTATGATTTGATTTTAAAATTTGTCCATCAAAGTATTGAGACGCATTATGTCATTTTTAATTAAATGATATTGAATAACAAAACATGCATGTCTCTCGATTGCCTCGGATATTTGCTTGATTTCTTCTTGATTTAGGTGCTCCATATTCTTAGTTTCAAGACACTTGTAAATTTTTCGGACGTCGTTTAAATCATTAAAATCGATAATCTGAAATAATAAAACAGTTTTTTTATAAAAGTTATTTTTTATAAACCATACACATACATAAATGTGTTCCATAAGGAAGCTCCAATTTATGTTTAAGCAACACAATTAATTTTTTACTCCTTTGTTTATACATATAACACTCTTTACGCGTTGTTCATTACAAGTACTTTTTTTTAAATAAAATAAGAAGCAGGCTGTCAAACGATTCAACTAATGCTTACTTATTCTGAACTAAAGTGCTATTATAAAAATAATACTTTGTAATATATTTATTTTATATAATCCTCCTTATTGCGACGTCACATCCAGACGACAGTAAATATTGTCACTTGTCTACTCTTTATCGGCAACAATTGGATATTATTGACAATCTCTTACTAATCTCTAAAGCTGGGGTCACACGATTGGCACAATGTATCAATTTTCGTCGGCTCACTGAAATAAATTCATAAGTAACAAAGTAAATTTCACTTATTTCTCAACTAATTGAAATATAATTATATTATAACTGCGCCACACTGCATTAGTAACAAAGCCATATAGACTTATTCAAGAATTAATTTAGTAATAATGTCACTTTGGCTTATTACTTATGACCAGGGAAACCGCAAATATGCAATTGCATGTTTTTTTTTGTGTGACGTATTAATTTGGGGACAACATATTTATCCGTTTCAGAACTTTTTATGAATTTTGGCAACGATTTGTTAGTGCAAATTTTTGCATATTTTACCCTTTAGAGCATGTTTTTGCATATATCAGTTTTACATGCATATTTTTAGCATCTTTTCTAATTTTTAGAGCATAATTTACGCTTTTCGGGCATATTTTGACACTTTATAGATTTTTTTGTATGTTACACCCCATTCCGAAAAAAATATAAATATTTTTTAAACTTATTAAAATTTCATTTTCGAAATAAAATTTTAAGTTTTAAAAAATAAATTTTAAGGCGCGAGCTGAGTTTTTTTATTTTTCGCCATCTAAATCTCTGTTCTAATATTCCATGTAATGTATACATATTTCTTATACACGCAGTTTTACGGAAGTTAGTTTCAATACAAATTCAGTTTTGCTATTTGTGACGGACTCTGCCCCGAGTAGAGGTTTAAGGAACATTGACAGAAACTTAGAAACGATTTTATTTGAAATTCTAGGTCAATATTTAGTGATTTGTCTTATTTATCCAAAATACAGTTAAAAAGCCTGAATTATGATGTCGTGATCTTTTGAAATTGAAGCTAATTGTTATTAGAGCATCTAATAAAAATTAATTTGTATTATTTGTTTTAGTCAAAATTTGTATGGTAGTTTTGTTTTAACCTGCACTTCAAACACTTTTATTCTTTGTTAATTTTTGTATCTTTTTTTGTATATTTTTTTGTTGTCTTATTTTATATGCAAATGTTGAAGTTTTGAACTAAAAATATATTTTCATTTACAAATACACCAATTTATTTTATTTTAAAGAGCATATTTTTTGACTTTTTAGCGCATATTTTTAAGTTTTTAGTGGATATTGAATGCGCATAAAACACTTTTTTTAGAGCATATTTCTGGTTTCCCTGCTTATGACTCTATCGCAGTGATCCGACGAAAAATTGGTACATTGTGCCAATCGTGTGACCCCAGCTTAAGGCTTTGTAAATGAATGGAGGAGCATTTTAATAGGTGTGAATTGTTGTCGACTACTCTGCAAATAATATTGGAGTACGTGGTCCAATATAGATGAAACCGACTAGTTACATCATGGTCCCATGTAATGCAGTCATGGATCATGTCGTTTTCATACAAGCATTCAATGCTGCACTATAAGTGTTCGTGTTTAAACGAATATGATCGTTCTTCTTAGGCACTCACAAATTATATGCGAGTAGTATATAACTACTCCACATGGAGTAATTTTGGGGTTAGTCCGATGTAATGCAAAGTTGGACCATGTGGTCCAACTCTAGGACATCGCAATGTTAAATCGACCACCTTTTTTTCATATATTTGGAGAACTTTTGTGGTACTCCTACTCCTCTTTGGACTAGTCTTTACATGCATGTATGGACTAGTCGCATTATTTGCAGGGTTGTAGCTGGTTGAAAGGTTATGCCAACCACAAAACCGCTCTCTTTGCCTCTTTCACCAACAAACTGGCATGTTATGCCAGCACAATTATGCCCGTGTAAATCAGCGCAATGAGTAGACAAGTGAAAACTTTTACTGTCGTCTTGATGTGACGTCGACGACGCTATTCACAATAAGGGGGAATATAATTTTTTTTTCTTACGATTTAAACAGTTTCGAATCATGTTGGATTCTATAAAATTGTCTATTAGTTACGTGTCTGAATCATAAAGTTTTTCATTAGTAATTAATGGTTACGCTTTTTTTGGGCACGTGGCACACAGATGTAAACTCGGGCTAAGTTATTTATTTATTTCCTGTGTATTGTGGTGTGAATTAATGTCCTGCACAAGGCCTGAGACATCCCAGTTGACCACGGCTTTCGTTAATGATATCGATTTCGAATATATCTCGAACATTTATCTGTAAAACTATCGAGAGTGACACTCAAAAATGAATCGAAAAATGTTCACCTGTCGCTCAGTTTTGTCCCAAAAAACATTCGATTTCGAAGTGAGAGATTATCGAATTAATTTCGATATCGCAAAAAACCAGCAGAAAAAGTAAAAAGTCATTTTTATTTATTTATTTATTTATTTATTTATTTTAACTTACTTATTTTATTTAATTGTTTAATTCCGTAAACTTACGCTGCAGGCTTTGAACATGGTACCTCCATTCTAACAGACTAACACACACCCACTAGGCTATCGTGGCAATTTTTTTTTTCATTCAATTATTGCACATATGTATGTAAGTGTGTGAGATCAAGTGCTGTCATGCCTTGAACTTGGTATCTTTAGTCTAACAGGCTGGCACACTTCCATGCAGCTACCGTCACACATTCGTTTTATCGAAACTCATGTCAAGTGGGATATGTCTTGCCAACAATGCTGTTTAGTGTTTGTTTTAGAATATTTCGCTGTAGTAAAGCATTTGAAAAATCTCTCATGTCTTGAAAGGTCTTATAAATGGTATTGTGCAGGACTTTAGTCTGAATGTCATCACACTGAAGTCAGTACTGTTGAAAGGAATGAATACTATCATGCATTTAATTAGTACATACACACATACACATTTTTAAGTCGATTAGTTATTAACGACCTGTTCCACGATGTCACCAGAAATTGTTCGATCGAATATGTACTTATATTGAAAACAATAACAAATTTTCTAATGTTATTGTTGTTTGCAATACAAGTAATCAATTGCCATGGCATACCTACCTACCTGGGTTTCTTAGAAAAATGTGTTAATAAAATGTCGTTGGAGATTTAGTTTGCAATTTTTCTGAAAAATGTACCTATTGTACATACCTATTGCATGAAAATGAAAAATTAAAAATTCGTTCTTACTGAAAGAATTCACATAAACTCGTCAAGTTGCTCAAAACTTCTATTGTAACATAAATTAGATTTCAGAAAATACCCTGTCGGAGAATGTGTGCTTGACTACAAAAATAGTTAATTTTTCTTACACTGACTAAAAGCTAACTGCATTGTCATCCAGAACAAACCCAAAATTAATTCTTAAGTTGATTACGTAATCGAATTTGATGAGAGCCAACTAATTTATTCTCAGCTACTTTGAAACTCATTTCAGTTTTATATTAACATTTTTCTGTTGTTATTTTAGATGGTACCTTAGCTTAATGGTAGCACGTCGATTACACCAGAAAAATTTTTTTAATTTACTGACTGACCAGGTGGTTTAAAAAAAATCAATTTTAAGTTAGTTGAAAAGTAATGCAGAGTGATACTATTGACTACTGCATCGCAATGTTAAAATAGTCAGTTGATTACATTGAAAAGTAATCCAAAGGTCAGTAAGTACTAGTTGCGAAATAGTTAGCTTGAAATTAGTTTAAAGTTAACGTAATTTCCGACAGGGTAAGTTCATATACATACCTATGTATGTATGTATGGATATGTATCATTTCTAACTAAATTTATCGAAGTGTAAAAGATTGTTTTTCTTGTACTTAGTTTTTTTAGGTCTTTCCAATATTTTTCCTTTTATGATATGAGAGTAAGAGTAACATTACTCTAAATCAGGTATGTCCAAGCCATATGTACAATGTGCAAACTTTTACAAAAGAGCTTTTGTGCATTCACACCGACGAGAGCACAAGTTTACTTTGCAAAGTTTTAATTCAGCTGGGAGAAAGACAGAAAGAGATAGTATTCCTCCCTCTGTCTTTCACACAGCTGAATTGAGACTTTGCAAAGTAAACTTTGCGTGTATAAAAGAGGTAACAACAGCCAATCAGGGGTATAATCGCCGCTTTCGATAACGAGCTGATTCGATCACTTTTTTCAGTTTAAGGTTATGACATTCGCTATCTAAGCATGTAATAATATTGTTCGATATGTAATGTCATAATCTCACACTGAAAAAACGTGATCGAATCAGCCTGTTATCGAAAACTACGATTAGACCGCAGATCTCGGCAACAACTAAGCTTAATCTTACTTTGCAAAGAATTTAAGAACTTTTAAGAATTGTTTACCTCAAATATCGGAGTCTGTGTGTTTGGACATAGCTGCTCTAAATGCTTGAAAATTCTTACCATTTTCGTTTGCTAGTGGGATAATTAGGATCTCAGTAAAAAAATTGGAAATCATTCTGAAGGATATACATTTTCATTGCTTCCAAAAAATCGAGATTTTTAATTTGCTGATAATTAACAGAACCACAGAAGTGAAATTTTTACACAATATGAACAACGATATGAGGATTAATTTTGCATAATTAACTCAAAAAATCCATTTCTTCAGTTATGACATTTTTCGAGTAAATGAGCGATATTTTCATATATATGTATATGTAACTTGTTATATACCAAACGCACCTGTTTCTCTGATACGTTCGCATTATTTTTAATTTTTGTAAAGGTTGACATTAAGCTTTTTAAATCGCAAGTGACTTTAATAATATATCCTTTGTATGTTGCGTCCTGCTTTTGGATGAAAGCGGTGTAAATATTTGAGCCTTGTTCTTTTTTCAATACGACTTCGATGTTGTGAAAGATTTCAAAAACAGTTTCTTCTACAATTAAAAAATCCTTTTTTTCAGTGCTGTACGTTACCAAAAGCCAGAAGTTTTTATTTAAATGCATCCGATCTAAAATATCGTTTATTTCTTTTGACATACGACACTGCATATAAAAAATATAAAATTTAATAAATATGAATTTTTCTATTAATTTTGTCTTTTAACACTCACATATTTTATACATTTATGTTCCACTATTTGCTTGCTAATAATTACATCCCCTTTTTCAACTGATTTATGAATAATATGACCTAAAAACATTCGTTCACGGTCTTGAATGAAGACGTGTTCTTTAAAATATGCGCTGCTCTTGGACTTCTCTGGTGGTGCTTGGACATGTTTATTCCATATAAGTTTATCATATGAGACAGCTTTGCGTACAAATTTATGAGGACCTTGGGAGTACTGTACGAAAAACCATTTATATGCATTATCTGTATTTTTATTAATATCCGAAGGGCTTGGAAGAAGTCCAGAATCCATTTTTAAACGAATTTTTATAAACCTGTGCAGGCCGTACTACTTCTTTTAACTTTGCATCTATGTATGTACTTATTTACATACATATACATACATATATGTATGTATGTACATATATGTATGTATGTGTTATGTACTTTGATATTGACACGTTGTTTGTAAAATATTAAATTTATGATCAATTGTTCGGTGTACTGTTCTAACGGTGCTTTTCAAAAATTGTTTATTAGAGTTTACAAATTTCATTTCAATAAAGGGAAATTTGTATTCCCTTCTTGGAAAAATCTCCAATCGGACCGGCTAAAATTTGTATTGGAAAAATTTATGTTTCACAATCGCCAAAACGAAACAAAAAAAATTATCGCCTGCACGAAATATATGTATGTATGTAAATAAAAAGGTTAAAAAATGTGTAATTATCACAGCAATGTGCTCAACTGACTCTGGTATGTACATATAATATGTGCAGAGCCGGACAAAAATATTCACACAGCACTTCACTTTTAGCGAAATCTCATATTCTATAAATTGTTTGCGAACTTTCTACTTATTAAAATACAGAAAGAAACAAGTCATTCGTATGTTACATTATGTAAAATTTATTAATTTAGAAATAAACGTACAATTTAAGTGGACAAAAATATTCACACAATTGATAATAGGTTTGTTCATTTACTAAAAATTTTTACCAATTTGTAACAATTATTACTGAAAAGTTTTCATTAATGCTAGGAACACAACTGGGACGAACGACGAATTTTTCGGTGCTAACTTTCGTCATAAAAAATAAAACACATTTGTTCATATGAAAATGAACACAACACCGCCGTAGAACGAAATTCGTCGTGCGTGACGAACTCTAGATAGATTTATTTCTATTTTGTACGCCGACGAACGACGAAAAAACAATTTTCTCTCACTCTCTTTGCATACACAATAAACAGTGTGACCAGATTTCAAAATAAAATTAAGCTAACTCACGTATGTCTTTAAAATATTTTTAGAGAATACGCAATTTGGATTAAAAAAGGTTAAAAAAGCTGAATCCGTTTTTAAAAAAGCTAAAAAAAGAAGCTAAGAGCTTAATAAAAATTTTAAAGCTAAATCCAGAAGAAATAAGCTAAATTTAGCCCAAAATTAGCTAATATGGTCACACTGACAATAACCAACTTTATCAATTATAAGAGCTGAGTTCGCTGAGTAAATTTGTCGTTATTGTGCTTCACACGACGAATTTACGCAGCGAATTCTTAGCGACGAGTTCGTCGATGTGGACGAAATTCGTCGCTCGTTCCAATTGTGTTCCTAGCATAACTCAAAAAGTTTGCAAGGAGAGAGCGTCAAAAGAGAGAGAAAAATTGAGAGACAAAAAAATTCCTACAAATTATTACACGTAATTCACACGTTGATTTTTCAATGATTTCTTGAAACACGAATTTTGGAGTTTGTAGGCGAACGGTATGGAAAAGCAAAAGGGGAAGAAAATAAAATCACATTTTCCGTTCTACGAGTTTTTTTTTCAAATTTTCTTCACACATATTTTAATTTTTTTTTAAGTTGCTTTATTTTATTTTTTCATTGAATGCGAAAACAGCTTTTTTTTAATACAAAACAGTGTTACCTGTATATATTTTTGTCACTAATAAATGAGTATAGGGAATATCGGAAAAATACTTTATTTTGAAAAAAATTTAGGTATTTTTTATTCTCATATTGCATTTTTGTGCATAATTTGTTTTTGCTCGAAATTACATAGACTTTTATCCAATTATTTTGGTGTCGCAGTGCCTCTCTTTGGTAAGATTGCTGAGAGAATATTTGTTTATATGTGAGAGGATAAGAAAAAAAGCTGTCAAAATAAAATAGATCTCTCGACTGCTTTCTGGCGCTACTATTTTGTGTCAATTTGTATGGAAAATGTGTTTATGCCGTAGTTCTGTTTGATCATTAAGGCCTTAAATGTTTTTAATTTATCTTTCTTTACATTAAATTACTAAAATTTGTAGATTTTCGTATGGGGGGAATTTTTAACATGTAGGGAAATGAAAAAACGGGGGTTTTTAAAGATACTGGCAACACTCATACAATTTTTGAAAGAAAAAAAAGTACAAACTAGAAACATGGAAAAAATCATCGTATGAATGTAAAATGTTTTTGGAAGCAACTTTTAAAAGAGAACCAAATTAAAACAAGATTTTTAAATCATCTTATGAATAGGGCCTTACTAGTAAAATTTTTACTTGCAAGAATTATCCAACCACCTGTTGTGTATTTTGTTGTCAAATAATGATTTCAAAAATATCCCAGTAAAAAAAGACACTCCAAAGAAGTCATGAAAATGTAGAGTTTGCAGTCTGGAAGTAGTTCAAATTTCGATCCGATCTAATGATTTTTACATAGGGTTGTCATTGCAAGAAGTTCTCTTTTTCGATGCCTAGTCACCGAATTAGAAGCGATTTTATGAAAAATTTCCTTTTTTGTGTTCTATGGTAATATTTTTATCTAGGAAAAACTTTAAAAAGTTACATATTTTAACAATTCGTTTCTTTTTATACGAATTTAAACGCGAAATAGTGTTTTCATGTAAATTTAAGCAAATAACTTCTAAATTTTAGGCCAAAATTAGTTCATAAATTTCTTTCAAAAAATCGATTTTTTGAACATTTTGGTGAGTATTTACTAAAACTATGGAAAAACTACAAGCTTTTGTGTGATTAAAATAAACTTTTACTTGGTTTTCTGCTAACTATCGGCAAATTAAAAATATCGATTTTTTTGGAAGCAATGAAAATGTGGTTCCTTCAGAATGACTTCCATTTTTTTTACTGGGATCTGAAAAGGGAAAACTGAAAAATGTGTATTTCTTTGTTAAAAAAAACATGTCTACGTATGAAAAAAGAAAGCGTTCTTTCTTAATTTATTGTTTTTCTTTCATCAAGCCAAATAAATTAAATTTTAATGGCAAATAATTTTGTTTGTTTCTCATATATGATCAGAGATGGAAAGTCGCATTTTTTGTATTTGTTAATGGAATAAAATTAAAAAATTATGACAAATTCATAAAAATAGTAAAAAAAAATACATGAAACTGGGTAAAGAATTTCATATTAAATGTCAATTTCTAAAAAAAAATTGCAATATAAAATATTATCAAACAAAATAAATCAGAAAAAGTACAATTATATCACGATTTCCATCGATGGTTCTGATATGAATAAAATTTTCTTGCAAGTTTTTACAAGTAAAGCGTTCATCTACTTTTTTATATTCAGGAAAGTAATTTTGTAAATTTCTGCTTTACTCTCTCGTTGCTAGTTTCTGCTGGGAAAGTAATTGAACAGACCTAATATTAGTGCTGAATACACAAAAATGCAAATTTTTTTTTGTGTATGACAATGTTTTTTGCCGTATAATATTGGAAAGAGCCGTTATAAAATATTTTGTGCCAAGTTTACCTTAAAAAATTGTTTTTAAAGGACTCAGATTTGTAAAAAATCTGACTGCATAAACTGAAGAAAATGACAGAAGTTAAGAGAAAAGAAATTTTAGAGCTCCTTGAACAAAAAAAGCTTATGTGTGAAATTTAGAAAAAAAGTGAAAAGATGATTTTATGTAGTCAGTAATAGAAAAAAGCGTTAAAGTTTTGCAAAAGGTTTCAAAATTCACGTGAACACTTCTGGGATATAGTACTAATTTCCGTTGAAAGCAAATTCAATATTTTTCAAACGGATGGAAAAATGCGGGCTTGAAGAAAGCCAAATACCGAATTATAGTAAAACAATATTGTTAGTACCATCAAACACCATGATAATGTGGGTGTGTAGGCTGCAGCAAGTGTGGGGAATTTCGTTTTCATCTGCGGAGCAATGGAAAAAATGGTTCATTTGACTATCTGTTGGGTAGCTTCGAGAAACTATGTTTTAAGAAAAATTTCGATTTTTAACAAGAGAACTGCGTTCGATTTTCGATTGTTCACAATGTTTCCTACATTCTACCATCTCCACCGTAATCACCGTACATCAACCCGATTAAAAATCTTTCGGATGAATTCGATAGATGAGTGGAAAAGCGTAATACACCCAGTAACAAAAACCTGGTTCATTACATTTCAAGAAGATTATAATAGGTTATAGAGACGAAAAAATGCCCCTGAATAATTTTAATTTGTTCTAAATTTGATTTTATAAGATAATACAGTTCACTGTGTTAATACTTTTGTTCACCTGTATTCGTGCCTTGAATAGAAAATTTGTTTTTATTTCTCTCAAGCAGCATTTCAAATTCTAGTTTTTCTCATAAGTACATATTTATATAAGAAACATGTAAACAAATATTTTTCTTAAAAACTTATCCGCAGGTGTCTTTTTATTCAAAATCAAAGGTGGGTGCTGTATGAATATTTTTGTCCGGCTCTGTATGTACATACATATATCGTGCCATAACCACCAAAAAAGCTTAAGCCACATAATTTTCGACCTTAATTTTTTTTGAAGAAAATTTATTGCTTACTACCGCACGGTGGTTCAGGATCAATTTTTATTGGGCAAAACCTAAATTTTTTCTTGTAACAGATTCTTGATATTTTTACACCATCGGAAAGGAAACACATAAAAACTAGGAAAAAAAAGTCAAAATATTTGCAGTAGTGGGAGTGGCATGCTGCTAAAAAGAATTTATGTTAATTAAAAAGAAAAATTGTCATATTTGATCTGAAATAAATTATGATTCCTCGAAAACTATTATCAATAACGGAATACGCTCTTTTAATGTACCATTTGGAGTTAGGGTGCTATGTAATAAATTTTAAATCCCCATATTTTCGTAAAATTTTAAGTTTAGTAATATTTATAAATTTTAAAGATCAAAATGATCAAAAAAGCAAAACCATCCAGCGAAAGATGAAAGTGTCTTCTTTAAGCTTATATATACTGCGACCCCCTGTAGAACACTTTTCTTATTTTAATGAAAATACTGAAAAATTATCAAGAAAAATTTTTACCAAAATGTATAGTATTTGCCAGTATTTTTTTTACTATTTTCTGTTTGTACACGCATAACTGTGACATTTGTAAACCGATTTTCAAAACTTATTTTTTGTCTGTGTTTTTGTGCTTGAACTTTTTTTTGGAAAATCGGAGGGGGAAATTCGCCCCCCTGATGCATAATTCTAACATATGTGAATCGATTTGCAAAATTCTTTTTTCATTTAAAAGGGGTTTCCGCATCTGAGTCCCATAATTTTTTTTTCGAAAATCGGAGGGCGGAATTTTCCCCCTTATTTATAATTCTGTCATTTGTAAAACATTCTAAAGCAATTTGCAAAATTATTTTTTTGTTTGAAAGGATTTGTCTACAGTTGGGTCTCATAATTTTTTTCGAAATCGGAGGGGGGAATATTCTCCCCCATGCATAACTGTCACTTTTTTCTTTGAGAGGTTATGATGCAGTTTGGTCCTACAGTTTTTTTAATCTTTAGGGCAATTTTCCTCCCCTCAAACATAAATTTTTGATTTGTAAGCCGATTTTCAAAATATTTTTTTGCAGTTTGGACTGCATTTCCAAAAAAATATTTTTATTAAATCGGTGGAAAAATTAGCTCCAACTCACCCCTTCCCCATTTCAAAGCATACCTTTTATGTGAGCATTTCAAAATATTTTTTATTTGGAAG
Organism: Tachina grossa; assembly: GCA_949987645.1. Lineage (NCBI taxonomy): Eukaryota > Metazoa > Arthropoda > Insecta > Diptera > Tachinidae > Tachina > Tachina grossa. The sequence continues at coordinate 39,223,612 of OX465275.1, forward strand.
GTTTAAGTGCAGTTTGGCCCCATGATTTTTTTTCGAAAATCTGTGTGGCATTTTATAATATCATCAGCTTACAGTGTAAACATGCTAAGTCCACTTTTTATAAAATATGACATTTTAATGCAGTTCGAAAGAGAAAAAGACGCCGCATTGACTGTCTAAAATATTTATTTTAATTTGTAACTCTACATGTCGAAAAAACTTAATGTATTAGGCTTAATTTCTTAAGCTATGTACAGAAAATGTTAACGGTATTTTGTCTCTCCTGTAAAATTTGTTTGAGGTGAGTTAGCAGGTTTACACTCTAAGCCGACGATGTGTTCTATAAGATCTTTCAATTTAAGTAGGTTTTTTTTTGCAGAATTATTTTAATTTAGTGTCTTGCTGATATTTATCTGGTAGAATATGTATAGACATATAAGGACTGTCCCACGATGTCAACAGCAAAAACGTTCGATCGTCAACTTGTATTGCAAACAACAATAACATTAGAAAATTTGTTATTGTTTTCAATATAAGTATTCGATCGAACGATTTCTGGTGACATCGTGGGACAGGCCGATATACTTAGGTATGTATATGTATCCAAGAGAGTCTAAAATCTATTTATGACTGAAAAATCTAGGCTTAAGCATTAAATTTTGAAAAAAAAACATCCTTCGTTGTTTTTTATAAAGATGATTTATTAATTTTCATTATAAAGCCTTTCTTTCTAGGCACAATTAAAAAAGTTCAACTTTAATCTCAAATTTCTCAACAACCAATGTACTGATTTAAATGAAACCAAACTTGGATAAAAGCTTATCTATCCACTAAAAGAAAGAATTACAAAACAATCTTTGCTAGTTCAAAAGATACAGAGTTTTGGCCGATGAAAAACGATTCTGAACCACTGAGGACCGTAGATAATCGATTTTCGTCAAAAAAAATATATATGTACATATATGAATGTGTTGTTGTAAATTACTAATTTTGTTTTGTTTCTTGGTGTGACAATATTTAATTTTTACATTTTGCTAGTACTTTTAGGAAAAAAATAATACTTTTACAGAAAAGTACTTTCATATTACTTTGAGGGCAATTATGAATAAAATTCCGCGAGAAATTTTTCCCGAGAAACAATTCCAATTTTATTATTTATTTATTTACAAATTTATTATAATTAAAATTACAATAAATTAAAAGCTAAAAGCACTAGCAGCAATGGCTATCGGCAAAGAATATAAATTGTGATATGATTTATATTCTTTGCTATCGGCTAACAATTCCAATTAATAGCAAGTAATAGGGAAAACATAAAATTCTAATTGGAAAAGGGAGACATTTCTCGCGGAATTTTATTCAGGGCTATCATGAACAAAATTCCGCGTGAAATTTTTCCCTGGGAACAATTCCAACTAATAGCAAGTAATAGGGAAAACAAAAAATTCTAATTGGAAAAGGGAGAAATTTCACGCGGAATTTTATTCATGAAAGCCCTGATTCATAATTGCCTTGCATATTTTTTCAGCAGTTCTTTTTTAAGCAACGAATATTTTGAAATGCTTTGGAAAAAGTTCTTTTTGTTTTTGTTAGATAAAAAGGACACTTTAATTTTTGAAAAAAATTTTCTTCATGCATATGTATTTTTAACATTTCAATTTACAGAAAATTAACTAATTTAAAAAAAAATTCGAAAGTTAGAGTTTTGAACAGAAACTACTATTTTGAAAATTTACATTTTGGAAAAAGTACTCTTTGGAATTGATCTTTGTAGAAAAACGTCACTGAAGCAATGTCCCTTTGAAAAGACACTTACATATATGTAGTAGAGCGTGGCACAAGCCTTAAAAAAAGGCTTACAAGCACTCTCATTAATTTCAAAATGTGTGTGTATATTGCGTCGTTATTTTAAAACAAAACTTTCAAAAGAGATGTGTTTTGCTTTACGATAAGAATACTGCAGTACAGAACAAAACTGCAATAGAACAATGTTGAAGTAAAACCAAGCCTTTCAAAACAAAAATGAAATAGAACATCAAAATTCACACAGAACATTCAAAACATGCTTGAATGTTCTGATAGCAAAGACAATTTTCCATATAAAAGAAACATTGCGCTTCGTTAGGATTATGAAAGCTGAAAAGAGGTTTTATTTACTATGAAATAATATCATACATACTTATGTACATTTATATATAAAAATTTTGTTAATTTTTATTTTCAATATATGTATACATATATACATACATAAACATACATAGTTTGCATGTTTGTGTTCGTGTTCTAGTGCACTCGTTGTTTCTGCTATGATTTAGTGTTGTTTTGTTTCATTCTCGCTTTTCGTTTTGATGTTCTACTTGTTTTGAGAACATAAGCACTAACAAAACTGCAGAGAAAAACTATTCGAATGGTGCTTGATTGATTTTAGCGAGAGTCATGTTTTGTTAGTTTTGTTTTGTTACTTATGTTTGCACTAAAACAGACTGCTTGGCAGTAGTGTGAAATAGAATACAAAACTTTTAGAACCATTTACGCAGCCCTTTAATATGTAGTAGTTCAAATAGGGTACACCTTACAGAAAAAGTGCTGATATAGTATTATAAGAATATATTATTTTTTGCCTACAAACATCCAAAAGTTATTAGATACGAGGGTGGATCAATAATGAATGAAACAGTTTTTTTTTTGCAAAATAAAAATTTATTTATGAACATAATATCCTTTTAACTCAATACAGTTGAAAGGTAATGCAATTGACTACCTCCTAGGACATCACAATGTTAAAATAGTCAGTTGATTACATTGAAAAGTAATCCAAGTGCCAGTCGGTACTAGTTGCGAAATAGTTTAAAGTTAACGTAATTTCCGACAGGGTGGAAAGTACTAAAATACATACATAAGTATTTTCATATAATGATATTTATAAGTGCCTATTTTATCATTTAGTGGAATATGTGTAAGCGAACGCAATCCAGGCAAATCCCGTAAGACATAGAAAAAAAAATTATAAAAACTTTTGAGTTCTCGAACGCAGCTAATGTGAATATGTATAAGGTTTTAAAGCTTCCCGTTCGCTTAATTCTTTATCATTCTTTCCTTTTTGCGAGTGATTTTGTCCTGAATACACGTTGTCCACTCCGCTAGTAAAATAAAAATATTATTTTATTTTATTGTGTGCTGAAATTGTGTAGTGAAAGTGAAAGAATATGAAATGAATAAACATTCTCGATACATTCTGGAAGCATTATCTGCACAAATGCAACATTATGGATGGACGGACATGAAAGTAGCGCTTATGTATAGATATTTGTTTGAGCAAATGCTAATTGAGGTACAACACATATATGTGAGGAATATAGTGAAATATTTACATACATAGGCTGAGTTTACATCTGGCATTTCTTGTGTGCCATGTGCCCAAAAAAAACGTAACCACTAATCTGATTCAGACATGTACATACCTATTTATTGATTTAAACTGTTTCCAATCATGTTATATTCTATAAAATTGTCTATTGGTTATGTATGAAACTGTTTAACTTAATAAATACATGTCTGAATCAAACTGTTTTTCATTAGTAATTAGTGGTTAAGCTTTCTGTAAACCCGGCTATACATACATATGTATGTATATATGTACATACATATGGGCGATTCCCAGGCGACATTCGTATACTTTTAGTTGATTAAAAAACAAGAAACGAATGGAAAGATCCAATATATATTTTAACTCCCATATTCATAAAAAAATAAAATGAATTTGAAATCCATTTTAGGAAAATTTTGTATGAAATATTTGAAATAAAATACATTTCAAATTCATTTTAAATTTTATGAATATGGGGGTAAGTGTTTTAAAACAATGAAGGAGTAATACCTATGTATATTTAAAAAAATTTTGGGCGACATCAATATTATATTAAAAAGATATAAGCAAATGTCAGCGAGAAACGAACGCGATGAATTTTTTTTTTAAGAAGGTGAAAGATGTATGTGTAGATTTGTGAAATATGAAAATTTTGTTTTAATATTTCTTTTTAATAGGTAAAGTGCAAAGGCGGACGCGACAATTTTTTTTCAAGAGAACTAAACGCAGTAACTTTGCTAATATTGATTCAACTTTAATTCAAAAGTAATTAAACAATAGCAAATGCTTATTTACAGTTGAAAAAAAATTAATAAATATTGATTTTATGCGACGGGTGCGACATTAATGTGCAGTTTCCACAAGTCAGGCAGCCGACTCGTCTAGAAAATTTGTGTGAAAATCACTCAAAAAAATGAGTGCCTTCCATATAAATTTTATATTCAAGTCAAGTTGCCAAGCACAGTGTTGCCAAAAAGAAACTTGCTAAAAAATCACCCTTTATAACCGTTTTACTAAATATGTATTTCAATTTGTTAGGCAATAAATAACAAAAAATCAGTGCGTTTATGAGTGCATAGAATATAGTAATTTTATTAACATCGTTTCGGTTTGTGTACAATTTATGAACGGCGCAAATAGGGGCTCAAGTGTACATAGTATATATGTATGTGTGTATACTTGATTAGTAAAAAAGGAATAAAACCACCAAATTTTATAGAATTTTTCTTTACAAAAGAACTGGTAATAAACTAGTCCTAAACTAGTGCCAATGGTTCTAGTAGTTTTCTAAACACACTCAATACTAATTTGAGCATTAAGATGGTATAGGAAAGTTTACAGTTGGGAACTAGTGGTGGTGATTTCTGTACTAGTAAAATACCAGTTGGACACTAGTTCGATCTCCTGCAGGGAAGTTGATTGAAAAAAGAAAACTCAATTGCACAAATGTATGTGTGTACTTATGTATACATACATATGCATATATGCATGTGCGTACACATCAGTGATGCCAGAATTCCTTCACCAAAAACGGCTAAATGTATACAAAAAATGGCTAAAAACTAGCTAAAAAATAGCTAAGCGCCATCGAATGCAAAAATCATGAACTTGAGCAAAAACAGGAAGGTATTTCATACATTAATTTTTTTAAACAAATCGGAAATTTTTTTTAAAGTAAATAAAAACTAATTTAAGTAATACATGAAGTTTTAGTTAATTTTTAATTATTATTCGAACTCCATTTGTTTCTATATTTGTGATTTGAACGGGCTAAAGTTCGTATCGCTTTTTAAGCCAAATTACATGTGATAATTATTAAAGAACAAATAACACCAAAGTCTGTTGTAAATATTCTGACTAACAACACATAGTTGAACGGAACAGCCAGCCGTTTTCGAAGGCCACTAAACCTTCATCATCAGCGTTCTTTTGTGTTTGGTCCACTGTGTGTGGTGTCAGTTGATGTAGATTTCTGCTTTATATACTTAGCATTTTATTGCAAATGAAATATGTGAATTGTTTTGATTCATCGTATTATTTCAATTTGCTGAAAGCTTTTTTGTATTGTAAGCTCAATTTTACCATCACTATATTTACAACAGTCTTACCATTGTCGTTTTGTTCTTTTTAATAATTATACACATGTTACTTAATTTGCTTATTTTTTGTTCTACTTAAGACAAACTTTTTTGGTTTGTTACTATTAAGTATATTTTTATTTAATTTTTGCCACAGGCCCATGGCTATTAATTTTTAGTTAATTTTTAATTATTATTCGAACTCCATTTGTTTCTATATTTGTGATTTGAACGGGCTAAAGTTCCTATCGCTTTTTAAGCCAAATTACATGTGATAATTATTAATGAACAAATAACACCAAAGTCTGTTGTAAATATTCTGACTAACAACACATAGTTGAACGGAACAGCCAGCCGTTTTCGAAGGCCACTAAAAACAAGAAACGAATGGAAAGATCCAATATATATTTTAACTCCCATATTCATAAAAAAATAAAATGAATTTGAAATCCATTTTAGGAAAATTTTGTATGAAATATTTGAAATAAAATACATTTCAAATTCATTTTAAATTTTATGAATATGGGGGTAAGTGTTTTAAAACAATGAAGGAGTAATACCTATGTATATTTAAAAAAATTTTGGGCGACATCAATATTATATTAAAAAGATATAAGCAAATGTCAGCGAGAAACGAACGCGAAGAATTTTTTTTTTAAGAAGGTGAAAGATGTATGTGTAGATTTGTGAAATATGAAAATTTTGTTTTAATATTTCTTTTTAATAGGTAAAGTGCAAAGGCGGACGCGACAATTTTTTTCCAAGAGAACTAAACGCAGTAACTTTGCTAATATTGATTCAACTTTAATTCAAAAGTAATTAAACAATAGCAAATGCTTATTTACAGTTGAAAAAAAATTAATAAATATTGATTTTATGCGACGGGTGCGACATTAATGTGCAGTTTCCACAAGTCAGGCAGCCGACTCGTCTAGAAAATTTGTGTGAAAATCACTCAAAAAAATGAGTGCCTTCCATATAAATTTTATATTCAAGTCAAGTTGCCAAGCACAGTGTTGCCAAAAAGAAACTTGCTAAAAAATCACCCTTTATAACCGTTTTACTAAATATGTATTTCAATTTGTTAGGCAATAAATAACAAAAAATCAGTGCGTTTATGAGTGCATAGAATATAGTAATTTTATTAACATCGTTTCGGTTTGTGTACAATTTATGAACGGCGCAAATAGGGGCTCAAGTGTACATAGTATATATGTATGTGTGTATACTTGATTAGTAAAAAAGGAATAAAACCACCAAATTTTATAGAATTTTTCTTTACAAAAGAACTGGTAATAAACTAGTCCTAAACTAGTGCCAATGGTTCTAGTAGTTTTCTAAACACACTCAATACTAATTTGAGCATTAAGATGGTATAGGAAAGTTTACAGTTGGGAACTAGTGGTGGTGATTTCTGTACTAGTAAAATACCAGTTGGACACTAGTTCGATCTCCTGCAGGGAAGTTGATTGAAAAAAGAAAACTCAATTGCACAAATGTATGTGTGTACTTATGTATACATACATATGCATATATGCATGTGCGTACACATCAGTGATGCCAGAATTCCTTCACCAAAAACGGCTAAATGTATACAAAAAATGGCTAAAAACTAGCTAAAAAATAGCTAAGCGCCATCGAATGCAAAAATCATGAACTTGAGCAAAAACAGGAAGGTATTTCATACATTAATTTTTTTAAACAAATCGGAAATTTTTTTTAAAGTAAATAAAAACTAATTTAAGTAATACATGAAGTTTTAGTTAATTTTTAATTATTATTCGAACTCCATTTGTTTCTATATTTGTGATTTGAACGGGCTAAAGTTCGTATCGCTTTTTAAGCCAAATTACATGTGATAATTATTAAAGAACAAATAACACCAAAGTCTGTTGTAAATATTCTGACTAACAACACATAGTTGAACGGAACAGCCAGCCGTTTTCGAAGGCCACTAAACCTTCATCATCAGCGTTCTTTTGTGTTTGGTCCACTGTGTGTGGTGTCAGTTGATGTAGATTTCTGCTTTATATACTTAGCATTTTATTGCAAATGAAATATGTGAATTGTTTTGATTCATCGTATTATTTCAATTTGCTGAAAGCTTTTTTGTATTGTAAGCTCAATTTTACCATCACTATATTTACAACAGTCTTACCATTGTCGTTTTGTTCTTTTTAATAATTATACACATGTTACTTAATTTGCTTATTTTTTGTTCTACTTAAGACAAACTTTTTTGGTTTGTTACTATTAAGTATATTTTTATTTAATTTTTGCCACAGGCCCATGGCTATTAATTTTTAGTTAATTTTTAATTATTATTCGAACTCCATTTGTTTCTATATTTGTGATTTGAACGGGCTAAAGTTCCTATCGCTTTTTAAGCCAAATTACGTGTGATAATTATTAATGAACAAATAACACCAAAGTCTGTTGTAAATATTCTGACTAACAACACATAGTTGAACGGAACAGCCTGCCGTTTTCGAAGGCCACTAAAAACAAGAAACGAATGGAAAGATCCAATATATATTTTAACTCCCATATTCATAAAAAAATAAAATGAATTTGAAATCCATTTTAGGAAAATTTTGTATGAAATATTTGAAATAAAATACATTTCAAATTCATTTTAAATTTTATGAATATGGGGGTAAGTGTTTTAAAACAATGAAGGAGTAATACCTATGTATATTTAAAAAAATTTTGGGCGACATCAATATTATATTAAAAAGATATAAGCAAATGTCAGCGAGAAACGAACGCGAAGAATTTTTTTTTAAGAAGGTGAAAGATGTATGTGTAGATTTGTGAAATATGAAAATTTTGTTTTAATATTTCTTTTTAATAGGTAAAGTGCAAAGGCGGACGCGACAATTTTTTTCCAAGAGAACTAAACGCAGTAACTTTGCTAATATTGATTCAACTTTAATTCAAAAGTAATTAAACAATAGCAAATGCTTATTTACAGTTGAAAAAAAATTAATAAATATTGATTTTATGCGACGGGTGCGACATTAATGTGCAGTTTCCACAAGTCAGGCAGCCGACTCGTCTAGAAAATTTGTGTGAAAATCACTCAAAAAAATGAGTGCCTTCCATATAAATTTTATATTCAAGTCAAGTTGCCAAGCACAGTGTTGCCAAAAAGAAACTTGCTAAAAAATCACCCTTTATAACCGTTTTACTAAATATGTATTTCAATTTGTTAGGCAATAAATAACAAAAAATCAGTGCGTTTATGAGTGCATAGAATATAGTAATTTTATTAACATCGTTTCGGTTTGTGTACAATTTATGAACGGCGCAAATAGGGGCTCAAGTGTACATAGTATATATGTATGTGTGTATACTTGATTAGTAAAAAAGGAATAAAACCACCAAATTTTATAGAATTTTTCTTTACAAAAGAACTGGTAATAAACTAGTCCTAAACTAGTGCCAATGGTTCTAGTAGTTTTCTAAACACACTCAATACTAATTTGAGCATTAAGATGGTATAGGAAAGTTTACAGTTGGGAACTAGTGGTGGTGATTTCTGTACTAGTAAAATACCAGTTGGACACTAGTTCGATCTCCTGCAGGGAAGTTGATTGAAAAAAGAAAACTCAATTGCACAAATGTATGTGTGTACTTATGTATACATACATATGCATATATGCATGTGCGTACACATCAGTGATGCCAGAATTCCTTCACCAAAAACGGCTAAATGTATACAAAAAATGGCTAAAAACTAGCTAAAAAATAGCTAAGCGCCATCGAATGCAAAAATCATGAACTTGAGCAAAAACAGGAAGGTATTTCATACATTAATTTTTTTAAACAAATCGGAAATTTTTTTTAAAGTAAATAAAAACTAATTTAAGTAATACATGAAGTTTTAGTTAATTTTTAATTATTATTCGAACTCCATTTGTTTCTATATTTGTGATTTGAACGGGCTAAAGTTCGTATCGCTTTTTAAGCCAAATTACATGTGATAATTATTAAAGAACAAATAACACCAAAGTCTGTTGTAAATATTCTGACTAACAACACATAGTTGAACGGAACAGCCAGCCGTTTTCGAAGGCCACTAAACCTTCATCATCAGCGTTCTTTTGTGTTTGGTCCACTGTGTGTGGTGTCAGTTGATGTAGATTTCTGCTTTATATACTTAGCATTTTATTGCAAATGAAATATGTGAATTGTTTTGATTCATCGTATTATTTCAATTTGCTGAAAGCTTTTTTGTATTGTAAGCTCAATTTTACCATCACTATATTTACAACAGTCTTACCATTGTCGTTTTGTTCTTTTTAATAATTATACACATGTTACTTAATTTGCTTATTTTTTGTTCTACTTAAGACAAACTTTTTTGGTTTGTTACTATTAAGTATATTTTTATTTAATTTTTGCCACAGGCCCATGGCTATTAATTTTTAGTTAATTTTTAATTATTATTCGAACTCCATTTGTTTCTATATTTGTGATTTGAACGGGCTAAAGTTCCTATCGCTTTTTAAGCCAAATTACGTGTGATAATTATTAATGAACAAATAACACCAAAGTCTGTTGTAAATATTCTGACTAACAACACATAGTTGAACGGAACAGCCTGCCGTTTTCGAAGGCCACTAAAAACAAGAAACGAATGGAAAGATCCAATATATATTTTAACTCCCATATTCATAAAAAAATAAAATGAATTTGAAATCCATTTTAGGAAAATTTTGTATGAAATATTTGAAATAAAATACATTTCAAATTCATTTTAAATTTTATGAATATGGGGGTAAGTGTTTTAAAACAATGAAGGAGTAATACCTATGTATATTTAAAAAAATTTTGGGCGACATCAATATTATATTAAAAAGATATAAGCAAATGTCAGCGAGAAACGAACGCGAAGAATTTTTTTTTAAGAAGGTGAAAGATGTATGTGTAGATTTGTGAAATATGAAAATTTTGTTTTAATATTTCTTTTTAATAGGTAAAGTGCAAAGGCGGACGCGACAATTTTTTTCCAAGAGAACTAAACGCAGTAACTTTGCTAATATTGATTCAACTTTAATTCAAAAGTAATTAAACAATAGCAAATGCTTATTTACAGTTGAAAAAAAATTAATAAATATTGATTTTATGCGACGGGTGCGACATTAATGTGCAGTTTCCACAAGTCAGGCAGCCGACTCGTCTAGAAAATTTGTGTGAAAATCACTCAAAAAAATGAGTGCCTTCCATATAAATTTTATATTCAAGTCAAGTTGCCAAGCACAGTGTTGCCAAAAAGAAACTTGCTAAAAAATCACCCTTTATAACCGTTTTACTAAATATGTATTTCAATTTGTTAGGCAATAAATAACAAAAAATCAGTGCGTTTATGAGTGCATAGAATATAGTAATTTTATTAACATCGTTTCGGTTTGTGTACAATTTATGAACGGCGCAAATAGGGGCTCAAGTGTACATAGTATATATGTATGTGTGTATACTTGATTAGTAAAAAAGGAATAAAACCACCAAATTTTATAGAATTTTTCTTTACAAAAGAACTGGTAATAAACTAGTCCTAAACTAGTGCCAATGGTTCTAGTAGTTTTCTAAACACACTCAATACTAATTTGAGCATTAAGATGGTATAGGAAAGTTTACAGTTGGGAACTAGTGGTGGTGATTTCTGTACTAGTAAAATACCAGTTGGACACTAGTTCGATCTCCTGCAGGGAAGTTGATTGAAAAAAGAAAACTCAATTGCACAAATGTATGTGTGTACTTATGTATACATACATATGCATATATGCATGTGCGTACACATCAGTGATGCCAGAATTCCTTCACCAAAAACGGCTAAATGTATACAAAAAATGGCTAAAAACTAGCTAAAAAATAGCTAAGCGCCATCGAATGCAAAAATCATGAACTTGAGCAAAAACAGGAAGGTATTTCATACATTAATTTTTTTAAACAAATCGGAAATTTTTTTTAAAGTAAATAAAAACTAATTTAAGTAATACATGAAGTTTTAGTTAATTTTTAATTATTATTCGAACTCCATTTGTTTCTATATTTGTGATTTGAACGGGCTAAAGTTCGTATCGCTTTTTAAGCCAAATTACATGTGATAATTATTAAAGAACAAATAACACCAAAGTCTGTTGTAAATATTCTGACTAACAACACATAGTTGAACGGAACAGCCAGCCGTTTTCGAAGGCCACTAAACCTTCATCATCAGCGTTCTTTTGTGTTTGGTCCACTGTGTGTGGTGTCAGTTGATGTAGATTTCTGCTTTATATACTTAGCATTTTATTGCAAATGAAATATGTGAATTGTTTTGATTCATCGTATTATTTCAATTTGCTGAAAGCTTTTTTGTATTGTAAGCTCAATTTTACCATCACTATATTTACAACAGTCTTACCATTGTCGTTTTGTTCTTTTTAATAATTATACACATGTTACTTAATTTGCTTATTTTTTGTTCTACTTAAGACAAACTTTTTTGGTTTGTTACTATTAAGTATATTTTTATTTAATTTTTGCCACAGGCCCATGGCTATTAATTTTTAGTTAATTTTTTATTATTATTCGAACTCCATTTGTTTCTATATTTGTGATTTGAACGGGCTAAAGTTCCTATCGCTTTTTAAGCCAAATTACATGTGATAATTATTAATGAACAAATAACACCAAAGTCTGTTGTAAATATTCTGACTAACAACACATAGTTGAACGGAACAGCCAGCCGTTTTCGAAGGCCACTAAAAACAAGAAACGAATGGAAAGATCCAATATATATTTTAACTCCCATATTCATAAAAAAATAAAATGAATTTGAAATCCATTTTAGGAAAATTTTGTATGAAATATTTGAAATAAAATACATTTCAAATTCATTTTAAATTTTATGAATATGGGGGTAAGTGTTTTAAAACAATGAAGGAGTAATACCTATGTATATTTAAAAAAATTTTGGGCGACATCAATATTATATTAAAAAGATATAAGCAAATGTCAGCGAGAAACGAACGCGAAGAATTTTTTTTTAAGAAGGTGAAAGATGTATGTGTAGATTTGTGAAATATGAAAATTTTGTTTTAATATTTCTTTTTAATAGGTAAAGTGCAAAGGCGGACGCGACAATTTTTTTCCAAGAGAACTAAACGCAGTAACTTTGCTAATATTGATTCAACTTTAATTCAAAAGTAATTAAACAATAGCAAATGCTTATTTACAGTTGAAAAAAAAATTAATAAATATTGATTTTATGCGACGGGTGCGACATTAATGTGCAGTTTCCACAAGTCAGGCAGCCGACTCGTCTAGAAAATTTGTGTGAAAATCACTCAATAAAATGAGTGCCTTCCATATAAATTTTATATTCAAGTCAAGTTGCCAAGCACAGTGTTGCCAAAAAGAAACTTGCTAAAAAATCACCCTTTATAACCGTTTTACTAAATATGTATTTCAATTTGTTAGGCAATAAATAACAAAAAATCAGTGCGTTTATGAGTGCATAGAATATAGTAATTTTATTAACATCGTTTCGGTTTGTGTACAATTTATGAACGGCGCAAATAGGGGCTCAAGTGTACATAGTATATATGTATGTGTGTATACTTGATTAGTAAAAAAGGAATAAAACCACCAAATTTTATAGAATTTTTCTTTACAAAAGAACTGGTAATAAACTAGTCCTAAACTAGTGCCAATGGTTCTAGTAGTTTTCTAAACACACTCAATACTAATTTGAGCATTAAGATGGTATAGGAAAGTTTACAGTTGGGAACTAGTGGTGGTGATTTCTGTACTAGTAAAATACCAGTTGGACACTAGTTCGATCTCCTGCAGGGAAGTTGATTGAAAAAAGAAAACTCAATTGCACAAATGTATGTGTGTACTTATGTATACATACATATGCATATATGCATGTGCGTACACATCAGTGATGCCAGAATTCCTTCACCAAAAACGGCTAAATGTATACAAAAAATGGCTAAAAACTAGCTAAAAAATAGCTAAGCGCCATCGAATGCAAAAATCATGAACTTGAGCAAAAACAGGAAGGTATTTCATACATTAATTTTTTTAAACAAATCGGAAATTTTTTTTAAAGTAAATAAAAACTAATTTAAGTAATACATGAAGTTTTAGTTAATTTTTAATTATTATTCGAACTCCATTTGTTTCTATATTTGTGATTTGAACGGGCTAAAGTTCGTATCGCTTTTTAAGCCAAATTACATGTGATAATTATTAAAGAACAAATAACACCAAAGTCTGTTGTAAATATTCTGACTAACAACACATAGTTGAACGGAACAGCCAGCCGTTTTCGAAGGCCACTAAACCTTCATCATCAGCGTTCTTTTGTGTTTGGTCCACTGTGTGTGGTGTCAGTTGATGTAGATTTCTGCTTTATATACTTAGCATTTTATTGCAAATGAAATATGTGAATTGTTTTGATTCATCGTATTATTTCAATTTGCTGAAAGCTTTTTTGTATTGTAAGCTCAATTTTACCATCACTATATTTACAACAGTCTTACCATTGTCGTTTTGTTCTTTTTAATAATTATACACATGTTACTTAATTTGCTTATTTTTTGTTCTACTTAAGACAAACTTTTTTGGTTTGTTACTATTAAGTATATTTTTATTTAATTTTTGCCACAGGCCCATGGCTATTAATTTTTAGTTAATTTTTAATTATTATTCGAACTCCATTTGTTTCTATATTTGTGATTTGAACGGGCTAAAGTTCCTATCGCTTTTTAAGCCAAATTACATGTGATAATTATTAATGAACAAATAACACCAAAGTCTGTTGTAAATATTCTGACTAACAACACATAGTTGAACGGAACAGCCAGCCGTTTTCGAAGGCCACTAAAACTTCATCATCAGCGTTCTTTTGTGTTTGGTCCACTGTGTGTGGTGTCAGTTGATGTAGATTTCTGCTTTATATACTTACAGCCGTATTCATAAAAATTTTAAACCGCGTTTCAAATATTGTTTAAGCAAAATTGTATTCATAATAGAATTTTAGCTTAAAAAACAGTTTTTAAACCTTGCGTAAATCAGCAAATTTTAAAATTGACTGCCCCCATGTTTAAACCAATTTTAAGGTGACGTTGTTGTAATTTTGCTTCGTTTTTGTTTACATTTTGAACTTTACCTGTATGTACATATGTGTGTATGTATGTATGTACTTATGTATGCATGTATGTATGCATATGCCAGTGTTATTTAGAAGAAAACAATGCAATTTTTTTTATAGAAACTATTGCCGAAATAACAAATATACTCCAAAGAATATTTAAAAGAAAAGGAGCGTTCCAGTTTCCATTCCCAGTCATTGTTTTCTCATTTTATGTGTTAACAAAAATAGTATAATTATAGAAAATTAACTAGTGATGTATAAACACTCAAAACAAACAAAATAAAGCTCGTTATTCTAGTGCTTCTTTATCTGCAATAAAATAAATAATATAAAAAGCACTTTTAACAAAGATTTGTTGTGAACTTTTTTTTATTATTTTATTAAATACAAGTTGGAACATATCTTTTATTTTATAGAAACAATATTTCTCTGAAAACCGACAAATAAACAAAATAGACACGAGTACTTTGTGAGTTAACAATCGTTGTTTTGCAGAACTAATATGCAAGTGACAAATAAAGAATACAGTGTTGCCACGATATTTAAAAAAAATCTAGTTAATTGATTTTTAGTTAAAAAACTGATTATGAATACCAATATTTAAAAAACGTTATTTAGCCTTAAAACGTTTTTTAACTAATATGAATTTTAAACCTCAATCAACTTTTTTTTATGAATACGGCTGTTAGCATTTTATTGCAAATGGAATATGTGAATTGTATTGATTCATCGTATTTCAATTTGCTGAAAGCTTTTTTGTATTGTAAGCTCAATTTTACAATCACTATATTTATGAATCAAAACAATTATATTCCATTTGCAATAAAATGCTAAGTATATAAAGCAGAAATCTACATCAACTGACACCACACACAGTGGACCAAACACAAAAGAACGCTGATGATGAAGTTTTAGTGGCCTTCGAAAACGGCTGGCTGTTCCGTTCAACTATGTGTTGTTAGTCAGAATATTTACAACAGACTTTGGTGTTATTTGTTCATTAATAATTATCACATGTAATTTGGCTTAAAAAGCGATAGGAACTTTAGCCCGTTCAAATCACAAATATAGAAACAAATGGAGTTCGAATAATAATTAAAAATTAATAGCCATGGGCCTGTGGCAAAAATTAAATAAAAATATACTTAATAGTAACAAACCAAAAAAGTTTGTCTTAAGTAGAACAAAAGATAAGCAAATTAAGTAACATGTGTATAATTATTAAAAAGAACAAAACGACAATGGTAAGACTGTTGTAAATATAGTGATGGTAAAATTGAGCTTACAATACAAAAAAGCTTTCAGCAAATTGAAATAATACGATGAATCAAAACAATTCACATATTTCATTTGCAATAAAATGCTAAGTATATAAAGCAGAAATCTACATCAACTGACACCACACACAGTGGACCAAACACAAAAGAACGCTGATGATGAAGGTTTAGTGGCCTTCGAAAACGGCTGGCTGTTCCGTTCAACTATATGTTGTTAGTCAGAATATTTACAACAGACTTTGGTGTTATTTGTTCATTAATAATTATCACATGTAATTTGGCTTAAAAAGCGATACGAACTTTAGCCCGTTCAAATCACAAATATAGATACATAAAGTTATTTTTCTTCAGGTAGTCAAGAAAATGCGCATATAGTGCGAATTTGCAATACTTGCAGTACGCCTTGTATTCATTTGTAAATTCTGCTATTCAGTCGATAAATTTTTGGTTACTAATCCATTCCTTGCGAAATTTTTGTCTACAATTTTTATTCATTTTCTATTTTTTAAACTTTCATTTAAACTTTGATTTATTTTTTTATTTTCACTCGTGTAAAACAAAACTGACACTTGTTTGATTGATATAAAAACCACTAAATAGACCCGACAACTTATCACAACATGGCAACGATTATAAGTTTCAACCAAAAATCATTGATAGTAATGCGAAACAAAACTCCGTTGTGTTGTTTTGGTAGTAAATAAGTGTTCCTTTGATGCGAGCTCAAATTTTTTATGAAAAATCATAAATAAATTTCATGTTTGGAAAAATAGATAAAAAATAGATAAATTAAAATAAAAATGGCTAAACAAATAGCTAATAGCTAAATTCAATTTTCTTCCGGCTAAATGGGATGAAAAATAGCTAAATTTAGCCAGAAAATGGCTAAATTGGCATCACTGATACACATATACATACATATAAAAGTGGCGATCTTTCAACTTGCTTGGCGTCGAAGTTTTTGGTTTGGGGACATGACGATTTTTCTGGCGATAAAGAAATTTGTTGGCGATTATTATGGCTATTTTTTAAACAAAATTGAAATTCAAAATTATTCTAATTCAGGAAAATTAGTTTGTTGAAGGAGTAGTTTCAAAAATAAATCCTATCAAAACTCGTCTGCAAGAACCTGCAAGAACTTAAAACAATTTCTTTTTGATGATTTTTCTTATATTAATTATAGTCATTGAATTTGAATGAGAAAAATTTACAAGAAATAGTTTTTGGCGATTTGATTTCCAATTTCGGCGATTTTCTGATAAATTTTGATACGATTATTTTATAAAAATTTATATTAAAAAAGTGTTATATAAAACAAATTTATTATCAAATATTTACTAAGAAAATCTACATTAAACTGATTTTTGGCGACTTTTGGCTATTTTTAAAATCAATTTGACGAAGTAGGTCGGAAAAAATCTGACAGCCCTGCATGTTACATGGACTACCCATATACCTATGCAATGATTTGTATTTTTTTTTTAATTATTTATTCCTCAGAAAATAATAGTTATTTTGTGATTTTTATTTATTCCTCGCAAAATAACAAGTAATTTTTTATTTTTATGTTTTTGCTCGAAAAAATTTTAATTTTTAAAATTAAAAATCTATTAAAAAAAAGTAAATTTAATTGAACATATAAGAGTTTTTTGCAGACTCTGGCGATAAATTCAATTTTAAATCGGTTAATATTAATTTTAACGCAAAAACTGCGCTTTCCACATTTTAAAAATTAAGCAAAAAAATAAAAATTAAAAAGTAACTATTGTTTTGTGAGGAATAAATAAAAATCACTAAATAACTCTTATTTTGTGAGGAATAAATAGAAATCAAGAAATAATTGTTATTTTCTGAGGAATATATAAAAATGAAGAAATAACTATTATTTTCTGAACAATACGTAATTTGCCCCCACATGTTTGCGAAATTAACTCAAATGCCATTTAGTACCAGCATGAACACTTTTAATATCGTTCGTAATTTCATCTTGAAATTACTTGATTTTGTGGCACGCTGAACGGACTATTAACAAACAAATTTTCACACAAAATTTCTTTTGTAAACTAAAATATTTTTTTATGAACACAGCAGTTATTCATCCGAAAAACTTTCAAGGCTGGGAACTAAAAGTTTCAAGTTGATGTATAACCATACTTATAAGAAAATTTTAATCTGGCAATGCTATTCAAAGTAGAACAGAATATCCAAAGAAAATGGGCAACATTCTATTTTGCTTCTTTCCTCTTCTTTTTTCTACTGTATTTTTTGTTTTTTTTTTTTTGTTGTTGTGAGACCAACTAAGAAACCAATTGTTATGATCAAAGGAACAAGGGAGGAAAATAATCGTTCATATTTCCAAAAGTAAATGAAAAAATTACATGTACATACCTAGCAGATATTTTTTTATAAGTAGGTAAATATGTATGTGTTTATGCATGTGCAATATGTAAATATGTATGTACATACATACAAACTAAAATATAAGTATTTTTGTAAACCCTTAATAGTAAATGGATAGATGGCCTGCTGTTGGACTGTAAAAGCAAATGCGCGCGCTCACACACACTCTTTTCACAGCAGGTAAACAATGCAAGGCAGAGAGAAATAGAAAACAGGAATAAATGGGAATCTTCGTTACAGACTTTTTATAATGCAGTAAGAATTGCAAAGTAATTTAAATGATGATCATGAATTCTACCCTTAAACATACATATGTACTTTTATAGTTCTCTTCATAGATACACACACATGCACATGTGCATATGAATATGAGTACATACCCTGCCGGAAATTACGTTAACTTTAAACTAATTTTAAGCTATTTCGTAACTAGTACTGACTGACACTTGGATTACTTTTAATGTAATCAACTGACTATTTTAACATTGCTAAGGTGCCATCTAAAATAACAACAGCAAAATTTTAATATAAAACTGAAATGAGTTTCAAAGTAGCTGAGAATAAATTTTTTGGCTCTTATAAAATTCGATTGCGTACTCAACTTAAGAATTAATTTTAGGTTTGTTCTGGATGACAATGCAGTTACTTTTTAGGGCGACTTTTTGAGTTCAAGATTAGAGATTAACCTTAATCTTCATTTGTGATTTTTGGGTAGTCGATTATATAGTTTTAGGCCGGGTTTACATCTGTGTGCCATGTGCCACACAAGCGTAAAACAAGCGTAACCACTAATTACTAATGAAAAACTGTTTGATTCAGATATGTACATATTTATTAAGTTAAATAAGTCCATACATAACTAATAGACAATTTTATAGAGTCCAACATGATTGGAAATTGTTTAAATCAATAAATATATGTCTGAATCAAACAGTTTTTCATTAGTAATTAGTTTGTTACGCTTTTTTGGGCAAATGACACACAAGAAATGCCAGATGTAAACTCAGCCTTACTTGTAGTTTAAGCGACCAATCGAGGTTAGAGTTGTGCAGCTCATGAATTAACTAGTTCAATTGAACGATTCACCTCACTGAGTCGGTCAATCTACTGAGCGCTTTCAGCTCAGTACTGAGTGCTTTCTAGATTTGTATAGAACTTTTTTAGTAGATCGTTTTAGACACAAACCTATGTATTTTAAGTGGTTTGACAATAGGTTTGTGTCTAAAACGACACAAGTCTTGTGGTTTTTAGCAAATTTTTTGTGTCGCACAAGTACATAAAAAAATTTTAAATATGTATTGTGATAATATTAAAATATCTGAAACAATAAATAATTTTAATTTTGATTGTACATACTAGAGCGTGGCACAAGCCTAAAAAAGGCTTACAAGCACTCTCATTAATTTCAAAATGTGTGTGTATATTGCGTCGTTATTTGAAAACAAAACTTTCAAAAGAGATGTGTTTTGCTTTACGATAAGAATACTGCAGTACAGAACAAAACTGCAATAGAACAATGTTGAAGTAAAACCAAGCCTTTCAAAACAAAAATGAAATAGAACATCAAAGTTCACACAGAATATTCAAAACATGCTTGAATGTTCTGATAGCAAAGACAATTTTCCATAAAAAAAACATTGCGCTTCGTTAGGAATATGAAAGCTGAAAAGAGGTTTTATTTACTATGAAAGAATATCATACATAATTATGTACATTTATATATACAAATTTTTGTTAATTTTTATTTTCAATATATGTATACATATATACATACATAAACATACATAGTTTGCATGTTTGTGCTCGTGTTCTAGTGCACTCGTTGTTTCTGCTATGATTTAGTGTTGTTTTGTTTCATTCTCGCTTTTCGTTTCGATTTTCTACTTGTTTTGAGAACACAAGCACTAACAAAACTGCAGAGAAAAACTATTCGAATGATGCTTGACTGATTTTAGTGAGAGTCATGTTTTGTTAGTTTTGTTTTGTTATTTATGTTTGCACTAAAACAGACTCCTTGGCAGTAGTGTGAAATAGAATACAAAAATTTTAGAACCATTTACGCAGCCCTTTAGTACATACATAGTATATCTATGTAGATATATTTATTAACAAATTCCACTCATTAAACTACTATTTTATTTATTTTTTATAATTCATCTGTGTTGTTTTGTAATGTATGACCATACACACACAATCACTGTACAAATCTGTCACTTTTTATGCTTCTGTTTTTGCTCTTTTTTTATGCTTGATAAAACGTTTCACTACAAATGAACTGAGCTACTGAGCCAATTGAATGAAATACTTCAGTAAAGTGAGCTGAGCTGGACACTCAAAAGAGCTGATAAGCACAACTCTAATCGTGGTGGTTTAATCATACATTAATATTGACAACATACACTTGTGAAATATATAGCTTTTTGTAAAAATTATATAATAAAATAATGTAAAAACACATAAATAAATATATATTTTTTATATTATTTATCTATTTCCTTTAACACGCGCAATATTTTACTTGTAAATAATAAAACATGACAGTTTCTTCTTCTTCCCACAAAAAATCAAAGTGTGTTGATAACATGTATGACTTTTACACAGAAAATGTTGCCACTATTTTGTTCCTAAGTATGGTAATACTACGCATAATAAGAAGTTTAAACTGCCACTCAAAAACATCAAACTAAATTAATTTGAGATTAAGCTAATTTGCGGATTAGCTAATTAGAGAAATAAACTAATCTTAATCTCGAACCCAAAAAGTCGCCCTTAGTCAGTCTAAGAAAAGTTAACTATAAGTTAACTATTTTTGTAGTCAACAACACATTCTCCGACAGGGTATTCATCTCATTCACATAAGTATATGTGTGCGTGTTAACATGTGCATATGTATGTATGTATGAATTGTGTACTGCTAGAACAATGCGCTGATTTACACGGGCATAATTGTGCTGGCATAACATGCCAGTTTGTTGATGAGAGAGGCAAAGAGATTGGTTTTGGGGTTGGCATAACTTTTCAACCAGCTTCAACCCCGCATTAGCAGCATAAAACCAATACACACACAACTTAAAAAACAGCAAATGTTAAATGAATACTTAAAACACTAACACACACACACAGCTTTGTATACGAATACATTTTGTGCCAGATGAATTAGTCTCGTGTAATTTGGAAAAGAACAAAAATTGTGCGGCTTAAAAATTGTTCTCGTCTAAACTACCTCAATAACACAACACCAAATGCTAGCAGGACTTCTTAAATATGTAGCGTAGTAAGAAAGGATATTGTTATATTGTCAGGCAAAGCGGTAGTAGTCGATAGTGTTAGTAAAATTTGTTCGCAGTATTAACTAGACGGACTTGCTGTAAAGTTGTTACAGACGCGCTAAAACTTCATTCTTTCTTGTAGGTATAAATATATTAATACATACATACATATTTTGGTTTGTAATTTTCAAACTTTAACAAGTGTTAACGAGACTTGCAATAAACAATTTTGTAATCTAATTCTTAAAAGAATGAATATGGAGCTCAGAAAGGTAAGTTTATAAAAAGATCCATTTAGAATTTTTTTATACCTACATAAATACATACATAGTAGATAGATTTTTTTATATGTATGTACCTATGTAAATAAATGTTCATATTAGACACATAATGAACTTATTCTTATATGTACATACATACAAACATATTTATGTATTTATGCATGCATGTACATACATACTTGTTATGAATGTGCAGTACATACTTTGGAAATCTTGTTTGATTCAAGATTTTCTTAAATAGATTAATTGGTATGATCAAATAATTTAATGAGTTTTCCAAGAATCAGTATTTTTATACCGTTATGGATTTACTTTACATATGTATATAGGTACCTATTTATATAAAAGATGTTGACCTTTATTTGAAAAATTGTTGATGGAGTTGGAAAATAAAGTGTTTTCATCATTCGGTAAATGTCAAAAAAAAGTCAGGGTATATTTCCAGGCAAACCTTAAAAAAGAAAACTTTAAATTACATAAATATGTAGGTACATAAATAAATACATGCATACCTACATATGTACATACATATGTATATATGCACATACATATGTACCTACCTGTTAATAATATCTACCTGAAAAGTCAACCGAAGTTTGTGTTAAAATTGAGTGTTAACAAAAATTTACGAAATATGCACCTAGTAGGTATTTCCCTAAATCCATAATTGTAATACTAGTGACTAGGCATTAGTTCATAACCGAATCAGTACAGAAATACATACATACGTACATATCGCTCTCTTAATTGAACATCATAATTTAAAAAAAATTATGCGTCTACTTAACACCAGAGGCGCTGCAAGGATGCTATATAAATTAGCAAAACGCTTAATTGCAGAGCTGTCAACACGAAAAAAAATTAAACAAGCTAATATCTATGTACATTAGGGTGGCCTTTATTTTATTTATTTTTTATTTCTTCTACTCTCACCCCCCAAATCAGTTCAGTTTTATGTAAAACAAAAATACAAAAAAAAATTTCATACCGATAAGTTGTGTTTTAGGGGGTGCGTCCGGCCCTCAAAGTTGGCCCCCAAGCCCATATATTCAATGTATTTTTTTTTTTTTTTTGTTTGGTTTAGTTTTATTTTGACTATTATATGTATGAAATAATTTAATATATGTATATAAGCTCTTATTGTACATGCTGAAAATAAAAAAGTTTCCATATAAGTATAATTTTGTTACATAAAATTGTTGGTATTTTGTTGATTATTTTCCTCATTATTTTCTAAAAGATTAATTTTAGCAAAAAACTTTCTTTGAGACTAATGTTATTGACTTGAAGAGCTAAAATATTGCCATATGTCATATTCTTTTGTAAAATAATTTTTTAAAAAGATAGTCATATGCAAAAAATTACATTGAAAAATGGGCTTGAAGGCCAACTTTGAGGGCTGGACGCACCCCCTAAAACGCAAATTATCGGTATGAAATTTTTTTGTATTTTTTTTAACATAAAACTGAACTGATTTGGGGGGAGAGAGTAGAAGAAATCAAGAAAATAAAAGTCTCCATGCAATTAACGGCCACTCTAATCTACATACATACATATCGCTCAATTACTCAAACAACGTCATAACTAAAAAAAAAACTACTTTGCCAGAAAACTAGTTTAAAGTTTTTAATTTACACACAGCTTAATGCGCTGATTTACACGGTCATAATTGTTCTGGCATAACACGCCAATTTGTTGGTGAGAGAGGCAAAGAGAGTGGTTTTGCGGTTGGCATAACTCAAGGCACATTTACTACAGCTACATGCATTAGGAAAAACTCTGTGGCAACTCTGTGCTTCTCACATAGCTTTACAAAGTAATTGTCAAAAATTTGTATGCATCAAACAAGGCACAAAAGTAATTGTCAAACGAATTCTTCGTTATAAACTTGTAAACAAAAAATCAGCGGATGAGCAATATGCCTGATACGTATACCTGTTTGATATGCCTTGGCATAACTTTTCAACCAGCTACAATCCCGCATTAGCAGCATAAAACCAATACACGCACAACTTAAAAAACAGCAAATGTTAAATTAATACTAAAAACACTAACACACACAAAGCTGTGTATACGTATACATTTTGTGCCAGATGAATTATTCTCGTGTAATTTGGAAAAGAACAAAAATTGTGCGGCTTAAAAATTGTTCTCGTCTAAACTACCTCAATGAAAAAATAAAATGTTATTTTGATTTCAAGAGTTGATTGAGTAATATATTTGTATGATATTGGTACACAATATGAAGAATATGAATTCGTTGAATTTTTCATTTCTTTAAATGGAAGTTTAACATAATATATCTAGTTGTTCTAAGAAATTTTTTGGTTGAGATTTCCTGACGATCTCCATTAGCAACTGTGAAATGCTGTTCCCGACCGCTGCAGTTACATTCCTTACAGTCGGCTAAAGACGGTTTCAGACTATAATACAAGTATTAATACTTTTGACGAAAATGTTTCCCTGATCTAATTTCTGTTTAAAAAATTTCAAAAAACAATAACAATTAAACATGTCAGAATTGCATTTTCCGCAAAAGTATTAATACTTGTATTATAGTCTGAAAACGCCTTAACTGAGACTTGAGTCTTAAGGCTCAGTTAGCCGAATGTAATGGAATGTAACTGCAACATAGGAAACATCCGATCGATGAAAAGTAGCTTACGTTTCGTATACACAGCTGTTTGTGTGTTAGTGTTTTTAGTATTCATTTAACATTTGCTGTTTTTTAAGTTGTGTGTGTATTGGTTTTATGCTGCTAATGCGGGGTTGAAGCTGGTTGAAAAGTTATGCCAACCGCAAAACCACTCTATTTGCCTCTCTCACCTACAAACTGACATGTTATGCCAGCACAATGATGCCCGTGTAAATCAGCGCAGAGTGATTATTTTCAAGACAGCAAGACAACTAGGCGGCAGGTTGTTGTCTATGCTGATTTAGTAGTTGTAGTCCAATTAAACTAATTTCTATTTCTTTGGCTACAATGAGAGAATTCAGTGTTGCCAGTATAATACAAAATTTTGAATGAATGATATCGTACAATTATTACATATTATTTAACAGAAACAATATCCAAAAATTGATGTTAAGCATAAATTGATTAATTTTTATAATTTTACGCCATATAAGTACATTTCTAAAGATTAATTTAATTTTTATAAATGCGAAATATTTGAAGGTGGCAATACTGAACTATGTATTAATGCTTAAATATGAGGAGCAGATGCTGCTGCTGCTTAAAGGCTCAGTTAGCTGACTGTAATGCAAAGTAACTTCAACAGTAAGAAACAGCTGATCGATTTTGTTATGTGAAAAGTAATGAAAATGGTTATAGAGATGTAATGTAACGTAACCTACTTTTCATATAAAAATATCGATCAGGTGTTTTCTACGTTACAGTTACTTTACATTACAGTCGGCTAACTGAGCCTTAAGGCCGTGATACACAATCATACACACTCGTACGATTCATTCACTGGAAAATCGGATTGAATTCTGTCACGCTCCAAAAAAATCGCAACAAAATCTCTTATAGGTGCCACACTATTCCACAAAAAAGATGCAAAATAATTCTAAAAAAATTTTATGTTTAATTATTTTGCATTTCTAAAGAAATAATAACGCAAAATGTATCTGTCTATCTTTAAATAAATGAAGCAGAATTTGCTGTTTTCTTATCAACTGCCTTACAAATTGCATCTCTGATCTAATAGAAATTATCATTTTATGAAAATTTTCATAAACTTTTGAAAACGGACAGAATTGTCAAAAAATCTGTCACACATGTCAAATTTTAATCCACACTATCATACTTTTTGAGCACACACGATTTTTTTTTTTTTTTTGACAGATCGAACGACTGTGTATGATAGTGTATCACAGCCTTTAAGCGACATAATTTTCGAACTTAATTTTTTGACCCAAATCGATTATTTACGATCGCAAATTAGATCCAAAAAATTAGTCGCTTAAGCTTTTTTGACGGTTATGGCTCGATATAGTACTTACTCATGTTTTAGACTCGGCAGTTTTTCTTGGAGCAAGTCTGAGTTTATGGGAGAGACAGGAAAGAAGAAAGAAGAGGGGTACTAACTTGCTTGTACAGAAAAGTTACTTCAATTATCTTTTGTTATTTCATTCGCAGCATTAAAACAATAGGAAAATTGAACAAAAAACCGTCTGAGCGTAAACAAACGAGCAGTTTTAAAAGAGAATTGAAGATAATTGCTTCAAGAAAAACTGCCAAGTCTAAAACATGACTCATATATGTAGCTGAAT
Organism: Tachina grossa; assembly: GCA_949987645.1. Taxonomy (NCBI): domain Eukaryota; kingdom Metazoa; phylum Arthropoda; class Insecta; order Diptera; family Tachinidae; genus Tachina; species Tachina grossa. The sequence goes on from OX465275.1 coordinate 39,249,695, forward strand.
TCATTTAATTAGTCCCAGTTCACACTAGTCGAGTCTTATTGCTAAGCTTATCACTTTTTCTTCTTTGAACTTTTATCGGAGTTCACACAATGCAGGTCTTATTTTTCAGCTTATATTTTTCATGTATAGTTTTATGTATGCATGTGTGCTTTTTTTAACATTACGAATGAGATAACAAAACGTATCGACAGTACGTGAAGCTGAGTACTCGTTTCTTTTCCCCCCGTCTCTCTCACCTACCAACTAATCAGCTTAGCAATAGGACTTGTGTAGTGTAAACTAGGACTTAATAATCAGGGGGGTTATTATGTAATTCGATTCGAAACGGAAATGTGTTCGAATGTAATGTTAATAACATACAAATTCGAACAGTTTCCGTTTCGAATCGAATTACATAATAACCCCCAGGGCTATCATGAATAAAATTCCGCGTGAAATTTCTCCCTCTTCCAATTAGAATTTTTTGTTTTTCCTATTACTTGCTATTAGTTGGAATTGTTCCCCGGGAAAAATTTCACGCGAAATTTTATTCATGATAGCCCTGAATGTTTTACTTACTTTTTATGTACATATGTATGTATGTACCTAGGTGTTCATTGGAAAATGCCCAATTGGACAATTAATGTACTATAACATTCAATCTTGCTTTTAATTCATCTGGAATTATGGTGTATTCTGGCTCTTTGGCTGAGTGCCGTTGACATTTGTGGTTCCGTTTGGAACGCAGAGTCAAAAAGAAATACACAAGTGCTTAACTAAAATGGCGTAGAAATTAAAACTTGAAAAGAAGACTCTCCATTTAATTAATTTTGTCAATGTTTTCTCCTATTAGAAACATTTGAACAAAAACATGCATAGGTATGTACTAATAATATGGTTTGGAAAACTTTTATATAAGTACATATGTATGTGTATATACTAGCCAGACATGGGCATACTGCAGTAAATAATTACTGCAGTAAAAAATCCTTTTTTGCTGGTTACTGAAAAAAATTGCAGTATTCAGTAAAATTTTACTGCTTACTGAAAAAATTTGCAGTATTCAGTAAAATTTTACTAAATAGTGGAAAAAAGCAGTAACCGGTAAATTTTTGCTGAAAATTAATTTTTTTTTACAGTAATTTACTGATAATGAAATTTTTTACAGTATTTTACTGATAATGAAATTTTGTTGCAGTATTTTACTGGTTACTGAAAAAATTGCAGTTTTCAGTAAAATTTTATAAATGGACTGCCTAAAATTAATAAAGAGGGGTTTCCTCTAAGGCCTATATCGATGGTTTACTAACGCAACCTCGTAACTTAAAAACTACTACTTTTCAGGAGAGGCAAAAAATGATTTATAACAAGTATTTAAACATGTTTAATATATGTTTTTTATAATCTAATTACTTGGATGATTTTTGTTAAATTTTCAATTAAATACTTGTAAATTTTCATTAAATAGTTGTTATAAATCATTTTTTGTCTCTCCTGGAAAGTAGTAGTTTTTAAGTTACGAGGTTGCGTTAGTAAACCATCGATATGCTCCTTGATCGATGCACTTTCAATGAATCTATGTAAGTATATAACTAACATTTTAACGAAGTTCACGGAAGGATCTATATACAATATGAACAATTCGGCACAATTCAAAGAAATGGTGAAAGACCAGACGATGAAGTGATATTCCCGTTAGATGTGGTCTGATTATTTCCTAGCGAATTCTGAAATGTTTACTGGAATTTTAAATCCCCTGATGGGAATATCAGGGAAGTAAAGATTTACACTACGTAAGCAAAGCGTGTATTTTTGCTGTTGGTTGCTTCGACTTATATAAAATTTTACTGAATACTGCAAATTTTTCAGTAAGCAGTAAAATTTTACTGAATACTGCAAATTTTTTCAGTAACCAGTAAAATTTGACTGCTTACTATTTTTTTACAGTATGCCCATGTCTGATACTAGCGTATTTGTTTTAACTGATTTTTTAATTGTCCGTTTAATTAAATAATCGAAATTTGGGGATTTTAAATTTTTTAAACAATATTGAGTAAGCAAGGACTTTATTTAATTTGTTCAAGTTACTCGAGTAATTTTTTTTTCTTAAAAATTATTCGATGTAATCGGTTTTTTATTTACTCGGCCTTTCACTCGAATAAATTTTTCTTTCTTTTCAATCGAATAAATTTTTTTCTCAAAGCTTGAAAGTCTTATTTGATAGAAAGTTATTAAATTTGATTAATTGACCAAATGTTTTTGATCTTCGACTGTAGTCGAAACTACTGATCGAACGAATTTCCATTTGGTATTATGATGGGCTTCACTACATACATATGTACATATGTACATAATTCAGCGAAATTTTATGAAGAATTTTTTTTGTGAATGTGGAACTGAAGATGAAAGAATATCGTTTATGTGTTTATGAAATATGAAAATTTTGTTTTAGTTTTTTTTTAATAGGTCAAGTGCCAATACGGACACGACAAACCGTATAATAATCGTAATAATCGCTTAAAAAAGGCTCTGAGATTTATTATTAAAATCAGAAATAATTTTTAGTCAGGCTCAAGTTCAGTACTTTCAATTCTTTATTGAATGAAATATTTTTATTAATTAATGTGAGTTTCTAAAGAAGAGAAGAAAAATTTAACTGTAGTCGAAACTACTGATCGAACGAATTTCCATTTGGTATTATGATGGGCTTCACTCTAATATACATACATATGTACATAATTCAGCGAAATTTTATGAAGAATTTTTTTTGTGAATGTGGAAATGAAGATGAAAGAATATCCTTTATGTGTTTATGAAATATGAAAATTTTGTTTGAGTTTTTTTTAAATAGGTCAAGTGCCAATACTGACGCGACAAGCCGGACGCGAAAATTTTTTTTCCAAGAGAACTAAACGAAGTAACTTTGCTAATATTGATTGAACTTTAATTCAAAAGAAATTAAACAATAACTAATGTTTAATTACCGTAGAAAAAAAATAAATAAATATTGATTTTATGTGACGGATGCGACATTAAGTAATAAGTGAAAGCAAACTCAAAAAACGTTATTAGAACTCTGTTCTTATTTTGTGCTAAGGCGTAAGTAAGGTTATTGTTAGTAGAAAATTTTTAAATTACAAAAAAATAAAAAAGTAAATAAATAATAATCGCTTAAAAAAGGCTCTGAGATTTATTATTAAAATCAGAAATAATTTTTAGTCAGGCTCAAGTTCAGTACTTTCAATTCTTTATTGAATGAAATATTTTTATTAATTAATGTGAGTTTCTAAAGAAGAGAAGAAAAATTTAACTTACCCCCTGTTTGTGTAAGACGTTTGAGTTAGAAATCTTGGTGTTTTTGTAGTAGATTAAAGAAAAGTTGTACAAGTTTCCTTTAATCTGATACAAAAGCGCCATGATTTCTAACTCAAACGTCTTACATAAACAGGCGGTTAGACTTTATAGCTGGGGGAAATACCGATATTTTTCTATGCAGCCACGCACTTCATCAGCGTCTATCTAAAAACAAAACAAAAATTTTTGAACAAAAAAAAATTTTTCGTTGACCTTGTTTTGGAATTATCCATATGTATATGTTTCCCAAATTCGACACTAAAATAAAAAAAAAATGCTTGAATTTTGTATTAAATTTCATATGTAAATTTTTATTTTCAGATAACACCTGATGGTGATTCATATCTACAGCCCATTACAGTATTTTCCGGATCAGCAAAAAATTTTAGAGGTATTCCGGAACCAGGCGATTTTATCATTAATCGCCCCTTAATGATAAATGCATGTACTCAAACTATCGAGAACGATTTTGGACTTGTAAAAGTGATTGAAATAAGAGATCTTCAGACACAGAGAGAAAAAGAATTAGAGGAGAAAGTAAGAGTACTTGAGGAAAATCTTAAAGCACATACGGAATTGTTATCGCAAATACATGAAACGTCAGCAAGAACATCAACGTTGTTGTCACAGCAGCAGATGCAAAGCCACCAACAAAATGTTGACAATTCTTTATTTAACATTAGCAGCTGTAGTAATTCGAACAGTAACAGAATAATGCAAATGAGCCCCAAAATTGTAAATGCTATAAATTGTGGCCAGCAAATGAATTGCTCCGGTCCCGAAAGTGTAAAATATACAATTATTGCTGATGGTACAGGAAATCATAATGAAGAACCGATTGAAATTCAATTAGCCGAAGATGATGGCGCTTTAAATTTAAATAGTTCAGCTGATTCAGGACGCTTAGAAATTTGCTTGGCATCCGAAGAAAATATGGAAATAAAGTCGGAATGCAATGCAGACAACAGAACAATAATACCGCAACATCAATTGGTAGCTCCGATCACCGATATGACACCTAATGAGAATAATTGCATTAAGAAACGAAAGCTCTCGGCCGAAGAAAATAAATTTCAATACACAGTGTCAAGTGGCGAGAATGGTCAAACCACTGCACCTTTCAACAATATGCAACCGATAGTATCAAATCCAAAACGCCGCAGCAGTGGAAATAGTTTATTAAAGACTCCTAAAACGCAAAATAATAAAAATAAAAATCGCGTAAGTATGATACAAAACGGCACAAACAAAAACAATTTACCTTCCACAAATGGCATTAAAACTGAAAATTACCGCGTATCTGTTGATATTGATAATGTTATGGTATCAATTGGACCCAACAACACACGTATTCCAGCTAAACTTTATGACAATATGAATTGGACTTCGGCCTCAATTGCTACTAGGAAGCTTTTAATGGCAACATTCCCACGGAACGTTTTAGCAACACATTCAATGACTGGCAAACCTTCGCCTGCCTTTAAGGATCACAAAAAGCCAGTTAAAGAAATGTTAGATGCTAAAACCATATCCGACATCATATTTGCAGTAACCCGTAAGTGTAATGTTTCCGAAAAGGAGGTTCGTAATGCCATAACTACTAAATGCGCCGATGAAAATAAAATGATGAAACTACAAATGAATAAACGAGCACCAATGAGAGAAATGAACAAGGAGAATATGGTTTGATATTTGAAATTAATTTACATACATATATAGATATATACGATACATATGTACATATTTAATTTTGATCTTTTGACGATCGTATTGAGATCGCTGAAATTTCGCTCTTTTTTCTGTATTTTTGTTTTTTCTTAAAAACACAAAATAAGTAAAGGTATGTATTCATTTCAGTTTTTTTTTGTTGGAAAAATGAAAAAATTTACTTTTTTTACAACAAACACAGGAAAAAATCCAGCAAAAGTTGAATTTTTAAATTGTAAAAAAAAATTAAAAATTCAACTTTTGGTGGAATTTTTTTCCTGTGTTTGTTGTAAAAAAATTACATTTTTCCATTTTTCCAACAAAAAAAAACTGGAATGAAGTATGATCGCCTTTTAAAATGGTACATACATACATATCGTATTCTATTTACGATTTTATCGTAGGCGACATGTAGTAAAAAACTAAATTTTTTAATTTAACTTAAGATTTTATGGGCCCTACCCATAGTTTAGAATTATCAAAATGCCAAAATTGTTGATAACTTTTAAGGTACAGGATGTACAATTTTATCGTAAGCGACAATTTACGTGTGTCCTAGTTTAAACTATGTCCCTATTTACACTATGCAAGTCTTATTGCTAAGCTGATTAGTTTATTAGGAGAGAGAGACGGGGGGAAAAGAAACGTTGCTGTTCCCCTCGTCTCTCTCTCCCTGAAACAAACTAATCAGCTTAGCAATAAGACTTGCACAGTGTGATTTGGGACTATGCAAGTCTTATTGAGAGTTTGAGTGAGAGAGAGAGAGAGAGAGAGAGAGAGAGAGAGACGAGGAAAACAGAAAAGTTTATTTTCCCGTCATCTCTCTCTCTGTCTCTTACAAACTCATCAGCTTAGCAATAAGATCTGCATAGTGTAAATTAGGACTACGTATGTAAAACATTTATGTGTATATTATAATAATATTATAAAAAATCTTCCCGTGAAAACTTTAATTTTTGTCGCTTGCGATTAAATCGAAAATAGTGCACAATTTGTACATACATATGTACATGCATATGTATGTATATGATCCAAAGGTCGTCAAAGAGCAAATTTAATATAATAATGAATAAATAAAACATTTAGGGCCATTATTACAACTTAAAGTTAGTTAAAAGTAGGATTTTATCGGATGTATAAAAAACTTTCCATTATTGCAAATTGGATTTAACTTACCAGGTAGGATAAACTTGCCTGTAATTTATCGCTCACCTTAGGTTAAAGTAAAATTTTGCAAATGATGAAGTTTTTATACGTCCGACAAAATCCTACTTTTAACTAACTTTAAGTTGTAATAATAACCCTTAAAATTATTGAATAGTACCTATTATAGTATCATGTACCTTTTCATAAACATTAAATTAAATGTGAATTGGATTTTATGACGATTTCCAAAATATTTTGGGCAAGTAGTAAAAACCATTCGTGACTGACCAGGGGCATCGCTTAAAAAATTCTGTTTCAATAAGTTTGTTATGCATTTTATAGTCCTTTCTTCCAAGAACACATTTGAAATTTTTTTTACCATTCATACCATCAAACATTAAGGGTACTCACATCAGTTTTTTTTTTCTTGTTGGAAAAATGGAAAAATTTAATTTTTTTCCTGTGTTTGTTGTAAAAAAATTAAATTTTTCCATTTTTCCAACAAGAAAAAACTGATGTGAATACCTTTATTATTTAAAATATTTGGATTTTTTTGCTAAGCATTATCTATATGCATTTCGCTTCTGCTTAAGGAATTCGTCAAAAGAATAAAACCCAACAGTTTTCGAAATTAGCTAATAAATGAATAACCTATTGTGATTCTCAATACCATATTAATAGTCTTACTATAAAAATACGAATATTTTAACCTTATTTCAAAAACTTTAGGGTTAAGTCCACTGACGAGTTTCATGAGCAACAACGAAATGCATATAAACAATGCTTAGCAACAAAAAAAAAACAAATACATTAAAGACTCAAGACCGAAGTCACATAGAATCCGTCATACGTTAGGTTGAAATACAGGGTTTCTTAGTACTAAAAATTATCAGTATTTAGTGGTTACTTTTTTTTTTTTGGCAAATGTTTACCAAGTGTGAAGCTACCTTAAGACGTACATATGTCTATCTTTTTTTAAACCGTGACAAGGTCACAAACAGTTATCGCTAGACCCCCAAAATATTTTGGAAACCGTCATAAAATAAGGCCATCTTTAATTTTAGAGGGAGTACCTAAGTCAAGCATAATACATTATTCGGCGACGCTTTAAAATACTTCTCAATTAGAGTAAAATGTTTTACATACATATAGAATATGTTTTCTTGGATAAAAACATGGAAAAATTTAAGAAAACTAAAACACACATTTAAAACATGTTGTTAGCTTATAAACAGTTATAAGTAGCTACTAGCTGATACATCGACAAAAATAAAGCAATCCATAATCTGGGGCACAATGTAAATGTAACAATTACAAATGTAAACTAATGTAAAGCAAAATTGCATTATAAGATTTAAGAGCTTTGTAATTCCAAAAATATTAAATATGTATTCATTTTTTAAAATACTGTTAATAACATCTTGGGCATATGGTCTAGTTACTCCGCCCATATTTGTGCAACACCATATTATGCAAATTTACTTTGTATTATTATAAAACTATTAATAAATAGTATGCACATATCCATGTACTCACATAAATATGCATATATACATACATATCGGCTATATACAAACATGTACATGCACATAACTATCTATTTAAGTATTTTTATATACTACATATTATGTAGACACATATCGGTACAAATTATTCGAAAATCAAAAAACTGCCATTGATTTCTCTTGTTCTTTAAATCAGCGGTTTAAAATATTATAATAAAATCATACACAATTTAAACTTAATATATGTATTTTCGTTTTATTTGAACTGTGTAGAGCTATACAGCATATCGCAAAGTTTTACCAGTCTACATTTGTAAAAAATAAACAATTTATTTTGTGAACTTACCTATTTTCAGTTGCAAAAGTTTACGATATCCTCTGGCTTGAAATGTTTCATATAAGAAGATTTGAAATGTCTTTACATTCATTTGAATGTCACTAGCACAAAAACTTTTCCATTGCCTTAATAAACTGGGACCAGTGTGCACACTTCTACCGATATTCGGTAGATTCTACCGAATATGTTTGCGAATTTAACAATCTACCAATGCTACCGAACAATGCCTGAAATCTACCGAATATTGTTATTTAGTAATTTAAGTCGATATATGTGTAAATTGCCTATTTTGCCACATAGCAGTGCGGCCGCAGAGCGGTCATTTTCTGTCATGAAAATCATTAACACAGAACAAAGAAATTGCCTACCAATGATTTAATAATTTTTGCACGAAAGTTTAAATTCATAAATGGATCCTACATATACATAATCTTTGTAGTTACAAATGTTTGTCAATTAGTTAGTCAATTATTAGTCAGTTATTTAAGTAGCTTTATAAAACCTATGTTCAAAAACTGAATTCCTATTATTTATGTATATTATTTTATATTTGCAAAGCATATCTATATATAAAGGGTAGCGCAAATAACTGGGGATGACACTTTTTTTATTGGAAATGCTTCATTGTTTATGACAGTTTAATTTCCAATCACATGTGAAGTTTTAAATGCGCTTTTGGAACCTGTTTAATTTGATACTCCTTGCACTTACCCTTTATATATAAGTACATATATTTTGTTATTTTTTATGTTTTTTTGAATTGTTATTTTTTATGTTTCTCTGAATAAAAAAATTTCTACCGAATTTCATTCAAATCTACCGATTTTTTTTTTTTGTCGATTATACCGCATTTAAAAAAAATTAAGTGTGCACACTGACTGAGACCCCGATAGAAAGTTAAAAAAAACACGGTCTTTGCTATTATTGAAATTTTCAAAGTTAATTTTTAATCCCGACCCGACGAACAGTGGAAAAAGTTACTGTGCCTGGTCTTTTTTATGATTATTGTTGCAATTTTTCACTGTGCACAACACTTTTAATTAATTAATTAATTTACATATTTATTTTTCACATTTGCTTACCGTTTTCCACAAAGTACAAAAATTTGGCGCAAAATCACAAACAAAATGTCATTTTACCAACATGGTGCGATAGAGAAAGCCATAGAAAAAATAGTCAACGTTGCCAAGTGTGGTAAATATATTCGCTTGAATTTGCCTGTGTCACATCTACAACACAAGTGGAATTTATACAAGAATACAAAACAAGACGGATCCGGCTTCAACGCTCAAAAACAATTGAAATAACCAACCATATTTGTTAAAGCACTACATATTAAATTTTTCGCAGACACTTTTGTGATGAAGTGTAGAATCGTTCATGTGCTTATGTACCACCCTGTGAAACCAAAAATACCTTTTGATTGCATCTCGTTTTTGGCATTTGCTTTCAAATAATATCCCAAAACAAACAGGAACATAATAAAACTAAAAAAACATATCATGCGCATGAAATTAAACTATAATAAAAAATATTCTTTTTAAAGAGACAAAAATTCTTATAAAAGGAAATAAACGGATTTATAGATGGCAAGTGTCAGATGAGGCCTATAATAAATTGATTATCTAAAGAAAAAGTTTACAAAAACCATCGAATTGCAAATAGAGATACAGTGTGTCGGTGTGAATAGAACAGAACAGTTGTGAAAAGGTACAAGAAGCGGTCGTGATCAAATAAAAAGTGCAGAACTAAAAAGGAAAAACAATATTCGAGCAAATTCCGCACAGAAAAACAAATTAGATACATTTTGCATACTATATATATATATATATATAATTGTGAAAATTATAATTACTAACAATCGAAGTCGAAATATTTAAAATTTTTATAATTTTTTTCTTAAATTTTCCGTTTGTATTTTCGCTAAAAAAATATATATATCTACAATACCAAATACATACTTTATGTAAAAAATATCTACCCAAGGAAAAAATCAATTGAGAGCAGTTATGGATATTTTAAAGAAAATGTTTCAACAAAGCGAAGAAGAAGTCAAAAGAAATATGGAGTAAGTAGCCTCAAGTGATAAGTTCCAATATGAAAGTTTGATTTGCTGTAAAAAAAATTATTGCATAAAATATTTTTTCTAAAAAGAGGCAAAGTTAGATGAAGGTACTTTAAGATGGCCAGATGAATTTCTATTAAATGCCATGCCGAGTAGTAGTCGGCGCCTAAACAAAAATATTATTGCCGGGTAAAAGCGACCATATCCAAAAATTTGTAGGCGCAGACTAATTAAAAGTATTGAACTCCAACCGGATGTCAATATAAATTTTTTGCTTATTTATTTGATATTTTGGTTAATCTACTTATAATGATCACATTTGACCACAAAAACGTCTTATCTCCATTAAAAATACATGTGTTCAGTCCACATCATGGTAGATTGATCAATTCGCCTTAGATCATATTGTTCAAAAAGTATAAAAACATCATGTAAAGGTAGATTTTTCATTGCGTTTAGTCGTTACGCTTATTTGGTCAAATGTATTCTAAGTGTGAACATACCTTAAGTAAGTTGATAGAAGATATAAATAAATAAACATTACGCCTGAACAGAAAGAGAATTTTAAATGGAATATCCAGTGTATTTAGGGAAATCAGGCAGAATGGCTTTCTAGTGATTTTTGCGAATTACGACGAGCCCCATGACTTCTAGTAAGAAATTAAAATGACAACTACTTTCAATTTGTAACGTTCTACATAAAAGGAACCAAGCTAAGAATCTGGTCTCGAATTCTCTGTCACATCCGTGATCGTATTATATCGCTCATTTACTCAAAGAACGTCATAACTCAAAAATAATGGATATTTTTGAGCTAATGATGCAGAATTAATCCTCATATCGTTCTTCATATTGTGCAAAAATTTCATACAAATATCTTGTTTAATCAACTCTTTGGAGAAAATTTAAATTTTCTTTTTCCATTAAGTTGTGTGTAAATTTGGATACTTAAAACGCGTTTTCTTTTAAACTTGATTTTTCGAGTTATGAGCGATATACAAATTTTCATATCGAACTTAATTTTAAATACTAAAATGTTCAATAATTTCCTAGTTTTTAAAGGGGTGCTATAATTTTGTAGTGTGTGTCTGTTTATCTGTGTGTCTGTCCGTGTCCACCTACAGACCAAGCGGCTGCACCGATTTTGATTTAGTGTTTTCTGTTGGAAAGCTGACCTGATCGATAGGGTTCTTAGCTATGTTTTAAGAAAAAACGGTTCAGCCGTTTAGAAGATATCACTCACATCTTTTCTAGATGTATTCGGGGGGTTTTAATTTTTTTTTATTTTATTGTTATTTATCTACAATAGTTCGAATGCCTCGGCGAAGGATGAATTCCGTAAGCCGCAATGGTTTGAAGAGGCTGAAACCGATGATGAACTCTTTGATGATGATCGTAAATTTGCTTTCCAAGTTTTTACCAATCCCATGGAATTGCAGAAGCATTTCGAAAGGCAAATGCAGCAAATATTGGAGGCTGTTGGCGAAATGGAAGGAGGTAAACAAAACTATCCACCGTTTGATATGTTAAGAAATGCTAATTGAATATATTTATTCGGATTTAGATGGTGGAATTGCTGTAGAAAAGAATCTTAAGGAGGAGTACTTGAAACCAGGATTTGAGAGTGAAATTATTAAGGAGTTCGAAAAGCAAAAGAAGCAATATTTTGATACCGATTTGGACGGAGAGTAAGTAAAGAAGTATATAACTATTTTGCAAACATAATTATAATATATATGAGGTTAGTGTACAATCAAGGTGAATATTCTGTTCAGTTATAGACTCATTGCATGTGAAGAAAGAAAAAGACGGAGAATGTTTACAAGATATTCTCTTAAGTACCGCAACCACCGCAATAACAATCACCGAAGTGAAAATTATAGCCTGCAATTGCGTGAGGATGAAATTTTCATAAAAACATATTTTCATCATAGACTTACTAAAGAAAACATTTAGCGGATAAGTTATTCCTCAGAATGGTCAATTCGTCGGTCGGACCACTTATTTTTTTCTGTGTTTTCCTTCTCCTTAACATCCATTGTATGTACATTAGAGCGACTCAACTTGTATTGAAGAGAAAAAAGTGATTTTGTTACCCCTCTGAAAATAAAGCTTGATATGTTTTATGATGATTCCCAAAATATTTTGGTTCTAGCGTTGACCATTCGTGAGCTGGACCATTTTTAAAAAAGGTCTTTTTTCAGTTTTTCGAACTTTTTTGTACTTTGCTCCAAGACGACATAAATAAAATTTGGTATCATCGAAAAGAGTTTTTGAAGCAGCATCCAATGGTATATAAAACCTGAGCATTTGCGACCTACTAATTAAGATATTTAACTAAATACATATTTTCGTTTCGGGTTTTCATACAAATTCTAAGTATTTGGAAACAATGTTTTGCTTTTTCAAATTGAGTCTGTTTTAAAATAATGTTATTTTATTATATTTTTGTAATTATTCGCATAAAACGAGAAAATCGCGATATATTTTATCTTTTTTTAATATAAGCAATATGGGTATCGAATTTTTTCATTTTTCAATTATAATAATCTGGTGATAAGCAAAAGACCTGTTTTTAAATTTAGGATGCTGTGAGATATATTTAAGTTTTCAAATTTTAATTATGTCGTCTTGGAGAAAAGTACAAAAAAATTCGAAAAACTGAAAAAATACCTTTTTTAAAAATGGTCCAGCTCACGGATGGTCAACGCTAGAACCAAAATATTTTGGGAATCATCATAAAACATATCAAACTTTATTTTCAGAGGGGTAACAAAATCACTTTTTTTTGAGTCGCTCTAATGTACATATGTATATTTCTGACACTTGCCATACTTTATCTGCCTTTCTTTTGTTGTTGACTATTATATAAAGACCCTAGGCATAATGTTGTCTTTCGTCTCATTTCATTTAAAAAATTTAATAAAATGCGCCTTTTACTCGCACACAAAGGGTTCCGTACGGACACTACATATCGCACTTAATTAACAAAAGGGTATTAACTCAAAAGTTTAATAAATTCACTGGAGACGTAAACTGAAAATCGGAATACATGATAGTAAGCAAATTTCATTTGAAAATATATTTACATTGTTTTTATTTTAAAACCTTGCAATTATTGGGGAAGCATATCTATGTGTGTTTTGAAGACTGTCACAACTCAAAAAATATTCAGCAATTTTATCATAAAAACACTAACATTTAGAATTAAAACCATAAATTAAAACAAATTTTATCAACAAATGAGTAATCGGAATACGTTGAAATTTTTACAGTAGATATATATTGATGTTGTTAAATTTTAAAAATTTGAGTTTTATTAAGTGTCATACCGGATATCTTACCTGATGTAGAATTTTTTTTAGATTTAAGTACCCGATAACCTTTTTTTTGGTTCTTGGCAATTTTTTTTTTTTTTTTTGCTGTGGCTGCTTTTCTTAGTTTTGGCTTTTTTTGGATTTTGGGATTTTTTCGGGTTTGTAAATTTTTTTAGTTTCTTTCGTTTTGGCGCTTTTTTCGTTTTGGCGATTTTTTCCCGTTTTTGGGATTTTTACGCTCTTGGGTATTATTCGGTTTTTTGGTAATTTACATATTTTAGTTTTAGTATTTTTTGGCGTTTTTTTTTGTTTTTGCCGATATTTTAGGATTTTTTTTTTTTGTTTTTGCCGATTTTTTATTTTGAGATTTTTTAGTTCTAGCGTTTTTTATTTAATTTTAATATTTTAAATTTCGGTGTTAATTGGTCTAGTCTGCATATAAATACAATAATTTTGAAAATTTCATGTGACTATACAAATATACATACATACATATGTATAGATATACATACATAATTGTCTGTACTTCGTTGTTCGCTTTAAAATGCCAACTCATATATTTGTTGTTGTAGCTTCTATAGATTCACATATTCTGTGAAAATGTCAGGTCAGTTTCTCTTACGGTTCTCGAGAAGAAAGCCTGTGAACGACAGACGGACATCGCATCAAAAACAAATGCCCTTTTTACTTTTGGTGTACGGAACGCTAAAAATAATCCTATACATGCATTTGTTCACTTCATCAAACGTATACATATGTATAAAGAAATATTTCAAAGTTCTCCAATAACAAATACTTTGGCACTAAAACCCATTTCTGTTTTAATTAGTGCAACCTAAATTGTAAAAAATTTTAAGTCAATTATGTAATGTATTAAAATTATATTAGCCTAAATTATAAAACTTATTAAGGCCTTATAAAGGGTTTTTAACACAAATTCTCATAAAAAAAGTTTCATAAAAACCCTTTATAAAGCCTTAATAAGTTTTATAAATAAGGTTGTATATATGTACCTATATATGTGACAGCGCATAGAGAAAGGGACCTAAGGGTAAAAAAATCAATTTTCACTTTTTTTTTTTTTTTTTTGATGTGGACAACATCTGAGCATCGAATGAGACCGATCCCATGCCCAAAAAGTGTTCCCTCCCAGAGATATGCGCGTTTTATGATGTGATGGTACACCAAAGATACACGTATTTAAATCTTTAAAATGGCTCTCCTGAACAAAACCGGTTTTTACCCTTACGTCCCTTTCTATTTTGCGCGTCACATACATATGTATATGTATATTTTTTAGGATATTTCCGGACCAGCTGCATTCGCTAATACAACGTTTCGCCAATGGTGAAGGAGAGGTTTTAAAGCATATTCCCGAAAATGAGGCGCATGGCAATATTCTGCCACGCAACGACAACAAGTTCTTGCGCAATTGGAAAACTAAACCAAAATTAAGTGATGAAGAAATTATAATGGGTAAAATACACGGAACTTTGATAGACGATGATAAAGAGTTGCGTAAACTGCCCGCACCGCCGTCTTTGATACCGCGCGGTCGTACAGATATCATGACACCCATGATGCCAAGGGGCTCATTTGGTGGCGGAGCCTTTAATGGAAACTATCAAGTATGTTTTTAAATACGAATATACATATATTATAAACTTAAAAATTAAATTTTCTATTTTATTCTCTAATTCCTTCCAAGGGCCCCAAGATGTTTAGTCAAAGTGTAATGACTAAAACCATACGCAAGCCGGATGGTACATATGAAACTACAAAGATTACCCAAGACTCGCAGGGTAATAAGACAACTACCATTACCCGTACGGTAGATGGTAAAACCGAAACGGTAACAACTTATGACGGGGCAGGGGGGGCTGGTGGAGGAACTGGCAAAAATAAATTGCTGCAAAAGCAACGCGACGAAAAGGAGGCTCACTTCTTTTCCGATCGCAACGTTTATGTATCGAAAGAAGGTTATGCCTTACCACGGAACCTCTGGTGACCAGTGGTTGGCCAATTGCAGATTTCTGACAATTTGCAAAACAATATTAATATTATTCATATATCTAAAAAACAACATCAATATCCAACAACAATATTTATGGACACTTTATACTTTGTAGAACATCTTTACGTAGCTATTATTATAATTATGACTGTAGTACTAATGCTACCGATACTACTACTACTTCTACTACAATTACTTTTGGCTTTAGCTTCAACAATCGCATTCTTATTATTATTAACACCAAATCCATTCTCTTCGGATGGTGTGAATTCAGTATATCGATTTACCCGTATTTGGTGTTTTAGATGAAGAAAATCTTAATTGAGACTTGAGAAACAAAATGGACATTTTTAACTTCTCTATTGTAACGCTACAATTTATGGCAAAAATAATAATGACTTTTTTTAAACAAAAGAAAAATCTTAATTTGATTGAAACAAATACAAAAAATTAGTCATTGTTTTTTGTTACACAACAAAAATTGTACTCGTATTAAAAAAAACTTTGTTTGTCCTGTTGTTTACACAAATCAAAATAGACAACAGGAGTATTCGGAGCCTCCAATGGGCATGTACGCGCCTCTAACTGATGACGGCCTTAAGAGAGATAAGACAAAGCTGAGATATGAAAAATAACGTATTATTGATAACGAAAAACAGTATTTTTTTTAAATGTTGATTTTAAATTTTATCATTTTACGTATTATGTTTTGTTTTTATCACATGTACATAAAATTTGGCACTTTGAAAACACTTCAATTCAGCCTCAAGTAGAACTGATATCATTCACATTATTTTATATGGTTATTTAAAAACGAACGAACAATCATTAAAATCAATTGGTTAGATTCTCCTACATAAATAAATCTCTTTTTAAATAGGATAAAAGCAACAAAAACGTTAAACCAAAGTTTATGTAGGAAATGTGTATCACACACACACACACACACATTTCCTTAATTTAGTTTATTTCTTTTTCGTTTATTCATCATTTTATTCATCACTATTAAGCAACAAGCAGTAATAAACATATAATAGAAAAGAAAAAGCCAGACATTATTAATTTTTTGTTTTGTTTATGCAAAAAAAAAAAAAAGAACTTTGTGTCTGTCTCAATGAAGAATCAATTAATAAATTCATCTAAAATACTAAAACAAAAAAAATCTTATCATTGCTTGAAGTATATGATCCTAAAATAAATATATTCTTTAAAAAGTAAAGAACTCATTGTGTACTAACTCCAACTAAAATGTTGTTTCATTTATTTCTTTTATAATTTTTAAAAACAAGTTAATAAAAGCTGATAAAAACTTTTATTTATACATGCATACTAATTAATCACATTTCATTTCCAAAATTCGGTAAATTTTCTATATTCTCTCTACTTCTTAAAATACATTTTTACTTTATTATAATAATTATTTTTTTTATTCAAAATATACATTTGTAGATGTGATTATATAAAATTATTTTTTCCAATTCTTTTATCATATTTATGTATATTAATATGCAAATAATTATTAAAAGTTTTTTTTTAATTGCTTATGTTTAAATTCCAATTACTTTTGAAGACATTCATTTTAATTTTAATACATACATAATTTTTTAGTTTATAGTAACCAACAAAATTCTTGTTTAAATACATACAAAAATACAACTTTTTGAAAATAAATTTAAGCATAATTTTGTTTTTATTATGATTTTATTTTGTAAACAGCGAACAGAAATATTGGATGTAAACTTTTTGTTTTGATGTACGATTAAAGGGAGCAAATTATTTAAGTGAGTTGATTTGAATATTATCTACACGAACATTTATAAAAAAAGTTTTTTTTTTTGTTAGATAGACGTTATCAGCCGTGCCAAAGATTTGTTGTCTTGTAACCTAACCTTGCATGTATCTTACCCTGCCATAACCGCCAAAAAAAAACAAGCAACATTATGTTCGAACATAATTTTTTATCGAAAATCGGTTATTTGCGATTGCAAGTAATTGATTTTCGTCAAAAAATAATGTCGTTTTAGCTTTTTTGGCGGTTATGGTACGATATATTGAAACATTTATGCAAATATCCAAGTATTTTTTTTTTTTTTTGTGAAACATCGGATCTGCAGAATATTGCAATAAGTGGATTTCCGAACATTCTTTTTTTTAAAGGTATTTAAATGAGAGTTTGTTTCACCACGTGACAGATTGGAGCTCAAGCTACAAGATTGAGCAAACTTTGGTCCTCACAGTCGCACTTTTTGATATATACAGCACAATTATGGATTTCCCGAGTAGTTTTTTCTCTTTGCCATCATTTGTTCCACAGATATAAAATTTGTTTCCGCGGAAGTATCGTTCTATACTAAATCAAGGCGAATTCAGTATCTGATACTGATACTGAATTCGCCTTGTACTAAATCAAATTTTTTTGTTGTAAACAAGTCAGCTGTTAATGTTTGACGTCACATCAGCAGAAAAGTTTTCTTTCGCGCGTATAACCTTAAAAAAAATTGTTTAAAAGCCGGTTAAAAGTGAACACAAAGTTTATATAAGATTCATAAAGCAGCTCTGGGCGAGTCAACATCAAGCGTCGTTGGAAATTGTTTCTTAAATGCAACCAGGCCACTGCGATATCCCGTTGGTTTCCATTAACCACATGCAAAAAAAACAACTATAAGGAAACATTTGATAACTGGTTGGAGAACCAAACAAAAACTCATTTTGAAAAAACAAAGGAGAGGATTTTGGGAGTTCCAGCTTCGTATGCGACGGTGTATGTCGTTTGGGATTTTCTCGGAGGAGGCTCCTTAATAAAGAAATTGTTGATGGCGTTATAACCTTAGTGTTCGGCCAAATTATTTTTTCCCATCCCTTGTATTAACAAGGGGGCACGGAGTAACTTCAAACCATAAAAAAAAAAGTTTATATAAAATAACAAAATAAAACATAATAATCAATAAAAAAATAAAACACTTCAAATGAAGTAAAGCACCAACAATTCCAAGGCACGTGAAATTGTTTTCTCCTTGTTTCCAAGTGTTGCTAGAATTCAGAAGCAATGGGTAAAATTGCGTGGGTGACGAAATAAACTAAACCCAAAAACTTCCTACGCATGTGTGCGTGTCATGAGGACATTGAAAATAGCTTGCAGTATGAAATGGGTAAGTATATATGCACATATTTACATACATAACATAACAACATGAAACATGATAACAACATGAAACATGATAACATGAAAGCTTATTAAAAACGGTTAGTTTTTATTTTTAAGTAAAATTATTGACAATTGTAAAAATCACTAAGTGATTATCACAATAAGGTCATTCTTTGTCGAATGCTCGTCATAATATCAAATGAAAATTCCTTCGATCAGTACTTTCGACAACAGTCAAAGATCTAAATTTGCTCATAACAAGGGTCTGTGTTTTTAAGGTAAGCTCTTCGAAGTGAGAACAAGGTTCTGAAAAGAGTTACAAAAAATAACTGCTGCAGACTACGCAACATTAGCGTAGCTAGAAATAGTTTTTAAAGGGGTGGGTGGCATTATGACCTGCTTTTCATAAGTAATATAAAAATTTATAACAACATGCAATTTGTAATAATTCTAGGTGGGACAACAGCAATTCTTTGGGGGAAATACACCCACAGAATGGATTTTTTATGCCTACGCTACGCAGTCTTCAGAAAGAAATGCTAGCGGAAAAAAAGGACAAAGAAAGGTAGACGGCGAAATGAAAAAGAAAATTATAAAAGCAAATTCGAAACTTAAAACCATTGAGGAAAAACTTTCAATAATATTTACTCGTGGGTAAATATTAAAACTAAAGAATAGACGAGTATAGATTGAAGAAGATATAAAGGAAAAAACTACCGGTTAGTTGTTATTCATAATTGGGCTGATAAATATGTATGTATGCATTGCGTTTTATGAAACAAAGCTTAATTTGACTATCCAGACGGGCAAGCAGGCGGGCCAAAGGCTCTCTATATTGCAGAATGAGCCCTCTATCACTCATACAGTGAAATATCTATTCAGGTAGCTTAATCCTTATATCTCAAAAAATATTTTTTTTATACAAATTAGTCAAAATGCCTTTTTTTACACCTGATCAACTGGATTTTGCAATTTTCTTTAAAACTTAAACTCAGCCGACCCATTAGATATTTGAATGAGTGTTTCACGATTTCATAGTTTGGAAGTCAAGCCATAAGATGGAGAAACTTTGGCCCGACATATAGTTTTGTAAAATAAATTTTATTTTGATTACATATACGAAATACTTGTAACATTCCAAAGGGTCTCTTTCTCTCAACCTGTATTTTTTATTTACACTTTTCCATGAAATCAGTTGCATGAAACTTCTTAATTTATCCATACGCGTTGGATAGAAAAGCAATTTGGATTGAAAAAGTTCCTCAAAATCACATAAGGGATCATCATATGCCATTTTTTTCCTTAGAGCAGTAAATTTCAAAATTTTACCCTGCATTCAACATTCGATTGTAAATCTAATTATATGATTTATTTTTTTTTACTTCATTTATTTTCTTTATATTGTTACGTAAAAATATTTCTACAGGGTTGATGCAAAGAACTATCTCATGTTTTAGACTCGGCAGTTTTTCTTGAAGAAGTCTGAGTTTATGGGAGAGAGTGGAAAGAAGAAAGAAGAGGGGTACTGACTTGCTTGTACAGAAAAGTTACTTCAATTCTCTTTTGTTATTTCATTCGCAGCATTAAAATATAGGAAAATTGAACAAGAAACTGTCTGAGCGTAAACAAGCGAGCAGTTTTAAAAGAGAATTGAAGATAACTGCTTCAAGAAAAATTGCCAAGTCTAAAACATGACTATCTAGAAGTATTTAACTGAAGCACTAAACGTACACATATTTACGTGCAAACACTATAGCAACAACAATAATTGTGTACATAGCTACAGACATACACACATACAAATAAAAATGCGAGCACTTATGGTAACCACCCTGTACTACCAGTAGCACACCGCATTGCCAACATAAGAGTCGTTACTTTGAAATTCAAAAATAACGGCCAATCGAATTATCTACAAACGCCTAGAAGCAGCACCATGAATTTTCCCGATTGTGCTAGAGGACTGTTTGAACATCTGGCTACCAATAGTAAATGACAATACAGATGGCATCATGCATAGATGCCATTACTAAGTACAGACATGTAATCACGCCACATATCGGGCGAACATTCGAGAACCGGTTCCTGTGCTATAAAAAGTGGCAGCATGTGCGAGAACAGGGCAGTGCTAATACGGGATTTACACTATGACTTTTTCCCCTGCATTTTTCTTGAATTCTCTTTTGTGTTGCTACCCCTTTGATCGCTTTTGTACCCCGTTTGCCAATAAACTTTAGAAAAGTCACAATAAAAAGTCACAGTGTGAATACCGTATAATCAGAAAGTAGTCAAGTTAAGACCTCGTTAGTCAGTTGATAATTAAGTTGTGAATTAATAATAGTCTGCGATACATTGGTGAGTTGATAGTTAAGAGCAGTCTGTGCTTTACACGTGAGTTGGAGTAAAGGAGAAACTATAGGACAGTCTATAGTGACAGCAAGGTCTGTCGTGGAATTGAGATTATTGTGGAGTCTATCGTGTCGACTGGAGTAAAGGGAACAGCGCAGCGAATAGACGTGTGTAAGGGTGTAAGTAAAGCCAGTGAGTCCTTATTGGTGTATCAACTGTGACTGTCGGCAGAGTGAGTGCCGTGTGTGACGAGCAGCAGACAAAGAGGTATTGGTGTATCAACTGTGAGTGACGGCAGAGTGAGTCTCGTAAGTGACGAGCAGCAAACAAAGAAGTGTCACGTGAATACTTGCGCAGCCAGCTAAGACACGTGTGTAAACGACAGCGAGGAAAGCGTGTGGTAACCAGTTGTGAATATTTGTGTGTAATTTATTAGTTTAAGTTGTATTAGTGTATTTAAGCTCTTGAGTAATTTAGTTTAAGCGTATTTGTAAATAAAACTTGTATCATTCTTAACCCTAATTACTACACTCGGCTCTTGTATTCATTTGCAAATCTTCGGGTCCACGGAAAAGCGTTTTTATAGAGAGAAGAACGTAAAAATATTAAAAATTATGTATTTGTTGTATTTGAAATTGTGGTTTTATTTTTTTAATTCATTTAACAATTTATTTGAATATTATCCAAAATTTTAATGGTGCCCATCCTTCTTGACGAACCTAAGACCGCAATAGCCACAAATATGTGCTCCAGGTTTGTCCTGAAAATGAGAAATAATAATCAAGATTATATACATATGTATTATAACAAATTAAGGAAGGATTAATTTTGAAACGCACTAAATATAAGTAAGAAATTATATCAAATAAGAAATAATTTTTAATTAAATGTATGAAATCGCATTAAATTTATTTTCTTTACAAGGTTTGGTCTACAAACTATTTTGAGAAAAATATACAGGCCACGTTTTCTTAATAAAAATGGTTTAAGCATACATTTTAAAATTTTATGAAAAATCAAAGATACTCCTTGAATATTAAATTGAAAAAATAGATTGTGAATATTATAATTTATTCGATATTATTTATTTATTTTATTGATATTTAAATAATTTGGTGAAATAGGCTCTAATTGTATACAAATTTTATTAAAGCTTTAGGTCTTTTGTAAATAGTTTACAATTTTAAATTTAACATAAACAAATTTTGTTAACGCACTAATAATCTCAAATACCATTATTATTTTACTTACTCAGTAAAAGTAAAAAACAACACTAGTTTACAATTTTATTTATTTGTTTATCGATATTTCGCTGCAACTTTGT
This sequence comes from Tachina grossa, assembly GCA_949987645.1. Classification (NCBI taxonomy): domain Eukaryota; kingdom Metazoa; phylum Arthropoda; class Insecta; order Diptera; family Tachinidae; genus Tachina; species Tachina grossa. The sequence goes on from OX465275.1 coordinate 39,271,937, forward strand.
CTAATTTTAAATTTTATTTCCTGACGAATCTACACAAAGTTGCAGCGAAATATCGATAAACGAATATATAAAACTGCAAACTGCTTACAAAAATAAAAATAAAATTTGTATATAATTTATTCTGAATTGTATTGAAAATCCATCTATGCTAAATCTACAGCAGGCAAAATTGCTTTTATTATTGGTAAATTCACTGGTCCCTGCTCCATCGCATGTATGCAATTCCATTTCATTTATTTAAGCAATTTACATATTTTCTAATATAACTAAAAATTATTTCGCTGCGCATTTACAAGTTTTTATTTATTTTTTTAATAAATTTTGATTCCTCTGTGTACGTTATCTAAACATTTGATGATATAAAATTAACAAATTCTAAAATCACTATGACTATTAAAATGTGCGTTTACGTAATACAAGTAACCCCAAATTAGGAAACTTTAATTTTAATAAACAAAAACTCCTTACTCACCAAATTAATGTAGACTTTGGGATGGCCCAGGGGGCCATCACCACCATCACAATAGACAACACGTTCGGTACATTGTTTAGGAGGAATCTCATCAATCAATTTAATACCCCAGTTTTCATTGACATATCGTTTGGCATTCGTGAAACGGACATTACGATAATCATCTTCAGCAAAAACCTGTTAACATACATATATATTTATATAGTTCCAAAAATATGTTTCAACAAAACGTTTGCGTAACAGTAGCTCTTGCTGCACGCAAATTGTTTGTCCTGAAAATTTTTTTGAACACTTACTTGTCCAGTGTGTGTAGGTTTTTCTAAATCTTTGCGTGAGGAATATGATCGCGTTTGGCTGACGACAATTGGTGACAAAATTTGTTTGCCATTGCGGCTTAAAACTTGTAATTCGCAAGCAATTTTACGACAGGCCATTTCCAATTATCCACCAAATCTAACAAATTCTTCAATTAACGTTAATTCTCTCTTGTTATTGTATATTTTCGTTTTTCACATAACCAAAGCAAAATGTCAAAAGCATCTGTTTGAGTTCGAGGTTATTGCTGCCATCTAGCGAATAGTAGCGTAACAAAATTGAAACAGAAGATTTGTCTCAAAGTACGTGTACCAGATTATACGATTTATCATTTTGTACGATTTTTGGTGCCGAATTTAGGAAAATGACGATTTTTTCCTATAAATTACCGTTATATCTTTTTGCTGCAGCTGTGCAACGAGAGGGTGGTCAACTAAAAAAATTACGAATTTTAACCTTTAAGACTAAATTATACCTCCAATACTAAATATATTGCCATAGCCATAACAAAAATTCAATTAGTTTAGGCGAGTCACCTATAAACAAATACAGTGTTGCCATGTTGATAGTTTTTAATTTAACGTTCGTCTTCCGTCCAAAAACCGGCACTAACTGTGTAGAATTTCACTAAAAACCAAATCTTATAAAATAGCGACTTTTTAAACTTCGTTTTCCTTTTTTAAAGGCTGGTACAGTTCTAGTTTAATTTTACGTTCCCCGTTAAAAAAAATCTGTGGAATTTCAATTGGTAAATTTTTAGTATTACTAAACGACAATTTCATGTTTCTACAATTAAAAATATTCCAATCGAAATTTATTTTCAGGGGGTTAAGGATTGTCTATATATTTCATTGGTGCTTAGCCAAATCATCAGTAGACTCCAACCACATATTTTGAACAGTCACAAACCTCTTATCTTATTCAAAGGCTTTCAAAAACTATTTGAGAATTCACAAGTAATAATACTTACATATTTTTAATGGTGAATGCCTGCATTTCGCATAATAATGCCGGGCATATGATTATTTTATTTATTTGTTGTATAGTATTACATATGTATTTTAAATAATGACTTATAAAACCATTTCTCCTTAAAATGTTCATATTTAACTTTAAAAATGTGGCTAAGAACATATTTAATGTATTATACATATCGTTAGCTTAATATAGAAAGTCCCTCTCATTATTTTTTTGAAATCGAGATTTTTGTATTTTTCTATACATTGGATGTTTGTTTTTTTTATCGAAATATATAAAAAAACTCGATTTCAAAAAAATAATGAGTTAGGACCTTTCTATATTAAGGCAACGATATGCTTATACATACACAAATACGTATGTATGTACGAAGTGAAGACAAATTAATACGTTCCTTAATACCAATATACATATATTATTATTTTTTAAACAAATATGTATACACTTTTTTCAAGTTTCTTGCTTAAAATAATGATGCATACTTATGTATAAATAAATATAGACTATAAAGCAGAATACGCTTTAATGTAATATAAACGCACATACGTATATAAGAATATTTTTTTGTAAATGTAGAATAATTAATAATGGAACGTTGAATATATGATGTTCTTCTTTAACAGAACATTGTATTGAAACAAAATATTTTGAGGTAAACTTAACATCCGAGATTTGAAAATTACTTTTATTTTATTTTAAGACAGACATTTCTTGCAAAAGTAAATTTCCTTTTCTTCACTTAACATCTCTTTAAATTGTGATAGTTATATAATTAGAGGTTGCTGAAATGTAATTCCCTTCTTCTTTTCTCATTATATACGCATTTGGTCCCAGCCTTTAAGTAATTATTGAAAAAAAATATATATTTCAAATTGTGCTCAAAGTAAGAACAATAATATACACGAAATATACATATTTCGAAGCGAAGAAGTTCTTGCGTTGGAGGATCTTTGTTAAGGTTTAGACAATTTCACGGGCACTTGGAGCAAATGATTCCCAATAAGTAATAATCTTGGAATTGGCGAAATGTATATACATATATCTATATTCTTCAAGAAATATGTTTTCTTTTTAGATTAAAACTTACTTGTTGTTGATGTGCCATTTGATCTTCAATATATCTGATCATATTGGCCTTAAAATCTTTTATTCGATGCAATTCAAAACGTTCCATTTCTTTTTTTATTTCCTCGGAGATCTCCTCGAATTGTTGTTGACAACGTTGCACTTTCACTTGCCACTGAAAACGAAAATTATTCATATTATACATAAGTATTCGATAAAAGATAGAACAGCGATAGTAATAACTTACTTCTTCTACTTCCAGTTGAGCTTGTTCCAATTTATCTATTCGATTATTTAACTCATATCGACCACGGTTTTCACGTCGTTTTGACAATTGCATTTGAGCATGCTGCCAATTTTGGAAAACTTTTACTCGCTCATGAAACACCGACTTAATAGCCGTGAAAAGACCCAAATAATCTTTAACGAATTCTGACAAAATATAATAATCTGAATTAGATTGTTCCGCACGCAAAATTTCAATTTTTTCCTCTACATCAGCTAAATTAGAGAGAGCTCTAGATAGGCCTGTATGCTCTTCACAAGTGCTCAGCATGGCAGCGGATTTTGCCACTAAGCCAGTAAGATTTGCTAGTTCCTTGCGAGTGGTTACCAAAGCCCTCAAAGCGGAATGTAATTTTTGTAAATGACCATCAAAATTTTCTACTTCAGTTATTTTCTCATCAAACCACTTAAAATAAAGTAAATAAATAAAATATCTAAATATGTACGTACTAAAGAAAAGTTAATTATAAATACCCACTGGATCATTTTCATCCATTTTATAAGTAATTTTATTGACAGTCTCACCAACTTTATTAAATAAACGTACTACGGCTGCTCCACTAAGAGCGGCTGTGTTGACAGCTCGAGGAAGTTCCTTAATAATAATTAAATCATATAAAGACATTAAAACTTGTAATCGTACAAAACGAACTAACTTACTTGATCACTTTCCAGAAAATTTATAAAATCTAAATCAACTCTTAGAACTGGGTGCTGTGCAGTGCGGTTCATATAACGTTCTAAAGCAGCTCTACGTTGTTCAACCCATTCCAGATTTGTGCCATTGCCTGGTTCGCTTTGTTGAGGGCTCATTTTTACTTTTGTCGAACCTTTTTAAGGTGCATTAGACTTTTAATATTATTTTATTATTCTATATATTAAAAAACATACCGAATATATTTTTAGACGGTGCGGGTGGCACAATTTTTCCTAATTTTATATATTTACTTGCCAGCAAAGAATGTATGCCCAAGAAATCACTAAAACGTCTTAGGGTACTAAATTCTGTACGCTTGTACTTTGGAATATTGGTTTTTGTCGTAACCCTTTTTAAACAACAATTAATACAAAAATAATTTTGTTGCATTACAAATACACTTACTTGTAAGTCAAGTATGAACTCATCCCGTCGCCAACTTTTTGAGGTTCCGATATCATTATTTCTATATAATAGTCCGGCGAGTCTCCACTATCAGAGAGAACCACTTGCATATTACTGGATGATATACGACGCTAAATTTTGTTACATAAAGTTTCGGGTAATAAAACAAATTTACATAAAAAATAGTAAACTTTAAAAATGGTAGGCATGTATTATAAATATTATAATATGATATGGAACATTATCAGTTCATACTTATTTGGTTAATTTTAAAATAAATTTGATTAAATCATGACTTATTCAAATCTCCTGTTTACAGAAATGGCAATAAATTTTTATAACAAGTTTTTATATACATTTTGAAGTTAAATTTTTTGAGATATGACTACGTTGCAATATAGGAACGATATTGACATATGTATGTACATACATACATACATACATTGTATGTAAATAAGCATGTACATATGGATATACATATGTATATAGCACATATGTCTGCATCGTGTCCGGCATTGGGCAAGTATAGAGTTCCAGGTAGGAGAATATTCACATTGTTGCAACATATTTTTTAATTACAAAAACTTTACATAAGACCTCAAATTTCTTAGTTCCATAGTTAGTATATTTTATATAAACTCCGCCCATTATTATATGCTTATCCATATGTATGTACATATGTATGCATGTACATATTTACATAAATATTATTAGAATACAACAAAAATGATTTTGAAAATTGGCACGCAAGTTGCAAAAACTTTTAATGTACCCTAATTTTTTTTCCTTCCTTTGTTTGTTTTTAAAGTTAAGTCAACTTGTTACTTACATGCATGAGATTTTGAATTAATACATTGTTGTTGCCTACCGCCGGCGATGGAACCTCCTCCTCCTCGTCAGGTTCTTCATTATTCGAATCTCCGTTATTTATGTCTACATCAGCAAAGTCTCGTTGCATATCATCTACAGCTTCCAAAGACATTTTGATTAACTAACGCTGTTACTGGTAGAATATATTATAACAATGTTTTTTTGTGGTTTTTATAAATTATAATTATTTTATTTTATCAGTTGTTGGTGACCACACACAAAAACTCAAAACTGCAATTTTCCCAATTCAAGCATTAAACACATTCACCACAGCAAGCTACAGACTTCAAGATGTCAAAAATAGATTACACATGTTAACGGGATAAGGATTATTTTGCCGCTTTTTGCTTCGTATTATTTAACAGAAAAAAAACATGCCGAAATTCATGAAGTCTTGGTTCACACACATCAAGTTTACCTGATAATTTTCTGTTCAATTTTCTTTTGAACCTGCAGGACTAAAGGAATAAATTGATTCATTTGTGTACTTTTACATGAGTAGTTTAATTTTTATATATGTAAATGTGAAATACTTGAAAGTGGCAGCACTAAACTATGTATTTCTTCTTGAATATCAGCTGTTTATGATGCTGCTGCCGTCAGAATTCATTAGCTGGCTACACCGCGACAAGTGCTGCTAGCTGTGCTCGTGCATCGTGCAGTGGTGTATGTGTTCACAAGCATCATATGAAAAAAATGCTTCTTCTTGTTCTTCCAAAATGGTATGAAACAGGCATGGAAAATTGAGACTTAATCAATGGTAGTACAGTGATGGACACACAAATTTCGAATTACGACAATTTGATACACTTTATTGATAAAAATAATATTTAATGACTTTTTTAATTTCGATTACACAAAGATGAGTTTTGAATGGCTCAAAAATTTCAGTGTTCACAATCTACCGCACATTTTCCATTAAAAAATTTTGACTCTATTGTCCGTTGCGGACGCTTTTTCTTGTGTGTATATGTGTGCATTTTTAACATTGCGAATGAAACAACCAAATGTATCGATAGTACTCGTTTCTTTTCCCTCGTCCCTCTCTCCGACAAACTAATCAGCTTAGCAATAATATGTACTTGCATTGTGCGAACAGTGTAACAGGTAACCGCGAAGCGCCAGCTGTTTTACTTGTTTTCGTGATGTGATCAGAGAAACAAGTCGACCGGTTATTTTTCTGTATATCAAGCCGGCGCCGATTGTATCGGCTCGCATCGGCTCAAAACCAGCCGAAATTTTATCTGCTGAAAAAGACAAATTTCCGAGAAAAAATTTTGAAAATCAATTTTCAGTTTCAATTTTTATTTTCTCTTAAAATTTTCATATGCTTATTTGCGCCGCCGAAAATTCTCTCGGCGCTCCGCCGCCGGTCACAAAACTACTGCGCCGCCGCCGCCGATAATTTTGCCTCAACTTGCCAAATGGAGTTTATGTTTTACCAACACACGCGCACAGTGCCTATTAAAACTGTACTAATACAAACATGCTTTGCAAAGCCAAGAGAAAACGCAAATACATGTATATTGTTTTCCTCTCTTATCAATCACAAAACAGCAATAAAAATCACTGTTGTTTTATTTGTTGTACATTTTTTGTAGATTCGCGGCTACCTGTATTATTGTATCATGAGCTGAGTAATAGAGAGCATTAGAGTGCTTTGTGGTATTAGGCTTCCCATCCCTGTTGTAAATAATTTTCTGTCGGTAGTGCAGTTCCCAAAAGAACAATTAATTTCAGACTGGTTTTAATGTTTTATTTAAAACGTTAAATTTAATTTAATATTTCATAATGTTTATTGTTTTGACTATTTTATAAAGGGTAAGTTAAATTATCAAAAAATTATTTAGCCATCCAATACATAATAAAAACTCATAAAAATTTACAAATAATTAAACTTTTTTGAGGCTTTACTAAAAATATAGCGTTCACAAATCACGCAATTCTTTGCAAATCCCTGATTATTTATTTATATTTTTGTGGCTTCAGTCGAGAATTAAGATAATCAATTAAATACACAGTTTTACGATTTTTTTTGAGAATGGGTTAGGTTGACGAAAGGAGCCATTACGCTCATGAATGTCTTTGACATAAGCCATTAGATATATATATGTAGGACTGTTGTGTGCACCTAAGTGAATAACAGAAACCCCACATTCATAGGCACTCAGTATAATTAACGTAGTCTCCCACAGCCTTATGTATAACGAAAAACTGACTTGAAGTTGGCATAAGTGACGAAATTGAACTAGGTCTTAGCAAGTTTCTACATACAATTTGATATTAAAAATATGCGCACAATATAGTTTTAAATCACGATTGCATCCTATGTCCGGTAAGGTATCATCCTCAAAAAACGAGATCTCGGCTGGGCGAAAGCTGGATAAAGTCAAAGAAAGTGCTCCATTTTATCAATATCCTCCTTGAATTCATTTTCATCTGTGGCTCCAATCCGGTGCAAGTGCCCGTTATTGTACTTAATGAAAATTTTTTAATGTTTGCAAGGTTTTGGCTTTTTACACCAAATTTAGAAGCAAGCAAAAAAGATTTAACTCATTATTTTTTTTAAAATCGAGTTTTTTAATATTTCTATAGAAAGCATTTGCTTTTAACTTGAAAATTTCTTTTAAAACCTAAAATATGTATGTGTTTTTTTTTTAACAAAGCAAATGCTTTTTTTATTCACTTTACCCAATGTATCGAAAAACTCAAACATCTAGATATTAAAAAAAGTGTTAGGACCTTTCTATAGTAAGGTACCGATATGTACATATGTCCATGTAGGCATATTCAATTTATCTATTACATGCTTTTTGTGTGAATTTTTTAATTCATCATTAACTTCCTTATTTATAAAATATATTACGGCTTTATAAAAGGCTGTTTATAAAAACACTCTATTAGGCCTTAATAATTTTTATAAATTGGGCCTTACGATGTTTAATTCAATGAAATTATTATTATTATTACACATATGATATACATATATGGCCAACAAAGTAGGTACGACCATTTAATCTGCGAAAATTAATAGTTTTCGATTTTATGTGAATAAATGGCCGATCTTTGTTGATATTTATCGCATACAGCATTAGCTAAAATAAAAAAAAAACGATAAAAAATACATCAGTAGCCACTATGTCTCTTACTAGCTTTAATTATATTATCTAATTTGTTTCGCATAGAAGTGATAATATTGCGACACGTGTCAATAGGGATATCACATTCAAATTTCCTGCACTTTTTGCCATAATTGATTCTTGTTTTGAATACCTTATTTTCCAATGAGTTGTGTATTAGTTCCCAGTAAAAAAAAATGGAAGTCATTCTGAAGCAACTACATTTTCATTGTTTCCAAAAAATGGTTATTTTTAATTTGCCGATAGTTAGCAGAAAACCAAGTAGAAGTTTATTTTAGTCACACAAAACATTGTAATTTCTCCATAGTTTTAGAAAATACTCACCAGAATTTAAAAAAAAAAATCGATTTTTTTTTAAAATAAATTTATGAACTAATTTTGGCCTAAAATTTAAAAGTTATTTACTTAAATTTACATGAAAACACTGTTTCGCGTTTAAATTCGTATAAAAAGAAACGAATTGTTAAAATATGTAACTTTTTACCATTTTTCCTAGATGAAAATATTATCATAGAACACAAAAAACTAAATTTTTCTTAAAATCGCTTTGAATTCGGTGACTAGGCATCGAAAAAGAGAACTTCTTGCAATGACAACCCTATGTAAAAGTCATTAGAACGGATCGAAATTTCCACTACTTCCAGATAGCAATCTCTAAATTTTCATGACTTCTTTGGAGTGTTTTTTTTTACTGGGTTGCTATACGAATATCTTAAATGAAGAATTAATTCGTATTATATGTTTTTGCACATACATACACATATACGATTCTAAATTTAGAAATTGAAAAACATAAATAACTGAAAACAAAAATTTACTTATACCCCTTTTACACACGGAAAGTTTACTCTGCAAAGTCTTAATTCAGACAGAAAGAGAAAGAGAAAGTGTTCTTACCTCTGTCTTTCACACAGCTAATTAAGACTTTGCAAAGTAAACTTTCAGTGTGTAAAAGGGGTGTTACATACACACGATTGCTAAAAATAATTTCACAATTAATTACTGATGTTCATATTACTATTTTGTAATTTTTGCTTAAGTAACTCTAGTTCTAGTTTTAGTCTTTCTTCCTTAAATTTATTTTCTATTCTAACACCTTCAACCTCTAATTCCAATTTTTGTTTTTTGAATTCCCATTCTTCTCCCATAACTTTTATTTCTAGTTCAAGTTTTCTTAGTTTTTTATGAGCAACTTCTTCCCATACATCTACAGTAGAACTCCTTTTCTTTTGCGCTGCAGGTTTAGTAGGTTGTTGCTGAAGCGGCTCTGGAATGGTATTGGTATTTTGTTCTACTATTGGTGTAGAAGATTGAGTATCACCAAGCAATAGTGTTTCGAATACATACTCCTCAGCTAAAAATAAGAAAATAAAAGTATAACAAGTGAAAGTACTATTTGAAGATATGTGTTATATGCGAGTCCTTAATTTTGAACCAAGTAAATTTAAAAAAGATAATTAACATGCAATATTATTTACAAATTTAATTTTTGCTTATTTGTTGTTCAAAAATTGACTCACTTTCAAAATGAACAGCTCATATTTGCCATAACCGCCAAAATAGCCTAAGCGACATAATTTTCGAACTTCAATTTTTGACCAAATCGATATCAAATAATATTATTTGCGATAGTAAATAGTCGATTTTCGTCAAAAAAACGATGTCCATAAATGTATCTTAAGCTAATTTAGCGGTTATGGCTCGATATGTATCTATGTGTGTATGTGGGTTAAGTTGACAGGTTGCTGATAAGAGAAAGTAGGTTTCAGATCACTTGGGTCCAATAACAGGTCCCTTTGTGTTAGGTACTCAGAGTAGTAAAGGTATATTGTAAGGACAGGTTATGAAATGTGGTGAATTCTTTTACAGTATTGTAGTAACTGCTCTGATATTGGGCAGGCACAATACTTTTAAACAATATATATACATAATAGATACCCATTTTGTAAGTTATTTTACTTCGCTCATTATTCATTGCTACAAGTGTCGGTGAAGGATGTGATATGTAGATACATTAGCATAAACACGAACGCATAAAAAATGGGAATCGGATGACCTTGCCGGCCATCTTTGATCCTTTATAATACTTATACAATTCAGATGGTGAATGTCAAAAAAATAATGAGATAACTTCTACATTTATACCATGCTATCTATGTATGTACGTATGTACATATCTCCCAAGTTTTTAATTTTATAGTTTTTGAGTAGGTCTACGCCAGTAGGTACTCACATACATATGTATGTACCTTTGTACCTATTAGATTTAAACTTTTCTATTTTATTAAAAAAAAAAACATGACTATGTATTCCTAACCTGCAGCATCCAACTCTTCTTCATTAAATGATGGAATCGGCTTCGTATCGGTATCGGAAGCATTACTATTCTGGAACGTGTTTTCGTCCTCCGACATATCTAAAATGATTTTATAGAAACAAATCAATAATTCTCATACATATGTATGTATGTATATGTATATATGTATGTACATATGCACATATATGTAAAATAGCTAATAATTACCGTAATCTATATCTGATAACGGTTCATTCCCAACTGGATTATCAGTTGATTTCATTACTTTTAATACATTCAAGTTAGATATATTTGGTGGCATTTTTCGTTTAAAATTTTTCTTCAGATTATCGTATTTGGTTTTCAGAACTTTAAAATTCCGGTAATCATCAAAAACTGCATTAAACTTTTCCTCAATTTCCATCCATGCTTTAACTTTTTCTTCTGATGTTGTACGATCGCCTTTCTTTGATTCAATGATTTCTTTTCTATCATCCACCAATTGTAACAAGAACTTGACTTCCTTGGTAGAGAAGTTACTGCTTCGTTTTGTCCTGTCTCCATTAAAGTTTGCAAAGGTTTTTCTTGTACTTGGGAGCATATTAGACATCGGATATTTAAATTTAAATAATTAACTGAAAGTTTAAGTTTATGTATTGAACGCAAATATTCTTCACAAAATAAATTTAATCTACGTTTAAACCTTTTACTTGCTGGATAACTAGAGATGTTAAATTTTTTTGCTTGACTATAGGGTACTCAGTACAAATCAAGGCATAAATAAGGTACCCCTAGTTTTACAAAAACTATTACAGCACCACCAAAAAAACACATTCGGGTCTGTTCTGCATTCCACGTGAGATTAAAACGAGTGGAATTGCCATACAATTGTTGGAAATATGTAATTATAACAACAATGCTATACCCGATTAACTTTGTTGGTATAAATACGCAATAATAAGGCTACCTCACTAAGACAGGTGGCTTTTGTTTGTTAAGTAATCCAAATGTCAAATTTGGTTTGCATGGGTACGAGCCATTAATATGCTTTTATTTGCTTTATCAACATATACTAAAAAAATATTCAGTTTTGTATGGTATTTCACACTTTTTACAAGAGACGTACATTATTATAATGTCACTCTGCATTGACAAGTGTCATGGCCATTTATACCAAAAAATTTCATGTGGTTTTGGTATTGCAATAGAACAATCAACACTGATTTGACACCAAAGAAATTAACAGCTGCTCAATATCTCCTGAAACGAAATCACCTGGTGTGAATTCATTCGCCTTGTTGGGTGCATTATTCATAAATTAAGGTGATACGATTTGACTAAAGCTTGAATTAGACGTGCCATAGCCATAACGCCATAGCGATAAATAAACCAAAATTCAATTGCTTTCTATGGCAATGGCTATGGCGTTATGGCGAGTCACCTACAATCAAATTCAGTGTTGCCCGTAAGTTTGGTCCCAACAGCTGTTTTCTATGGTTATGGCACGTCTGATTGAACATTAACGAAGACATTAAGCTATGTTCACATTATACATATTTGTCATTTGGAATGTCACTTTTTCGCGTGGGAAATTTGTACATATGACAATTTTGATTTGGAGCATGTTCTATTGTCAAGTGACAAAGCATTTGTCACTAGGTGGTTTTAAATAAAGCAAGTGTTTGTGGTGGCGAAAATTAAATACAATTTTAAGATAAGTTGAATTAAAATTAAAAAATTATAGTCGGAAAAAATAAGGAACAAAATGTTGTGTACCTAGACTTGTTGCAACCTTTGCAAGACACATCAAACAGGTTTACTTATCAGCTGATCTTTCGGTTACACCTTTCTTATACTGAACAAAAGCGCAGAGTTGCATCTAATGCGAGTACCTGTAGTTAATGTGCCTTGAACTTCCGTTAAGCTTGTGCCAGACTCGTCAATATTCAGCTTCAATATACATATGTGGTTTTGTGCGTTTGCTTACAAAAAAAATGTTCAAACCAATCGTATATGTGTGACTATATTTGGTAAACAAACGCACATAAGCACTTGTGTATTTATGTGGCTGGCACCCGCCTTAATCGAAAAAGAAACTACCTCAAACAAAGCCTTTAGTAAAACCATATGATTAAGATCCATAGCCCTGCCAGATCCACGTATCTTATTGAATATTTTGAAGGCGAATACACATCAGGCGATATCAATTCACCAACTGAAGATCAGCTGACAATTTCTCTGCTGTCGAGTCAACATCACGCGTCGTTGGCAATTATTTCTTAAATGCAACCAGGCCACTGTTGTTTATTGGCCTTCGAGAATTTTGCGTCTCACTCGCACTTGTTAATAGTTACCGCAACTAACTGTATCGTTTACAGTTATTTTTTTGTTGAATTTTCCATTATCAAGTGCAAACGTTTTTAATAAGATTAACTGGTGGAGACCATAAAAAACTCTAGGAGTGGATCTTGGAAACTCCTACTTCCTATACGAAGGTATAGGTCGTTCGCAGCAACCGAAGGAAGCTTCTACACGTGGGATACCCTGGCTTTTTGGCTACCTGCTTTTGCCATTTTTGTTCCATTTGGAACACAGAATACAACAAAAAAGTTTATGTGTATGTACATATAAAGTATGACATGTTCAGTGCTGCCACAACCAACAAATTTTTAAAGCCAAAACTTTTGAAAAAGTTATGTACATGTGAAAAAATAACCAAATTTAAAATGATTTTTTTGATTAAGCAAAAAACATTAAACTTTATTTCAAGGTGCATTATAATGCAAAGGTTATTTATTTGCACTTTATAGTTAAATAATAATTACAAAGCAAGAACAATATAACAAGAAATGAAATTCTTTTACATATAAAAAAATCCTTACTAATAAATTAAAAAATAACGAAAAAATTAAGTTAAAATAAAAGTTTTTTATTTATTTAAAGCCTTGTTCATAAAAAGTATTCGATAGTCGATAAACTCGACAAATTTCTATACCAATTTCAATTTATTGAAAGTCTAAATTTTAAATATTTTTAAATAGGGCTATTAAAAAATGTGTACCTACTTGACAGTTATACAAAGAAGAAAAAATTAATTTGCATAATTCACAATCTGTAGTATATCGTAAACTACAGCCAAACCTAAATTAGGGCGTCAAGCTATGCGCAAGTACACAGTAATGTACACTTAAATACTTTTCCCCAAATTCATAACATTTAAAATGAGTTTCAAATGTATTTTATGTAAAATTTTTCAAACAAAATTTTCTTAAAATGGATTTCAAACACATTTTATTTATTTTTTATAAATATGTATGGGGGTTTGAATGTACTCAAAATTAGTACTTTGCAGCTTACGCAACGCTTAACGCTTCAATTTAGGTTTGGACAAAATAAAATTACGTGCGAAAACTGTGAAGAACCTTTGACAGGTAGCCATAAAAATTAAACGAGAAAGAAGTAAAATCATCTGATTTCTTGCATATACCTTATAGTGATAAGCGTTAAACCGTACAAATAGTTGCTTTCAGCAGCCGATTTTTTATTGTAGACATGTGTACATATCGATGGTCTCAGGTAGAAAGGCCCTAACTCGTATTTTTACGAAATTAAAATTTTCAGTGATTTCAATACATTTCACACAAAATACGAGTCGTTACAAAAATTTATTGCAATAGTCTAAAAAATAACGCTTTTACAAGCAGTTGTACAGTTTCTATTATGTTTTTACCTTCTCCTGTAAAGTTACAATTACTTGAGTCAGGGCCTTTCTACTTGAGACCAACGAATCTCTCTTGAGCGGACACCGAAGGGACCATTGAATGTATCCGCACAAAGGGACTGTTCGCTCAAGAGAAAGCAATTTCTTTTCTTATGGGGCTGTCGGGACCTGTCAAAGTGTCCGTTAAGGGAGATTCCACTGTATATTAGATTCCAAATTGTAGATTAGTTCAGTCCAAGGTGAATTCAATTTACGAACTGAGGTTCTGCCTAGTGTCATAATAGGTGTGTTCCACAAGGTTTCGTGCAACTCCGGTTAAGTTAAATTAAATTTGTAATAATGAACAACTTTTTACGTGTCCGATAAAATCTTAATTTTTCACGCTTTGCCAAGAAAAAAAACGTGCTAAATTCAAAGGAGTTGTAAAAAACCTACGAAGCGTAAAAACTATTAAAGAAAGGGAGAAATATGCACAAATGTATGTAACTACTTACATATTCAACAACGACAACGCTTACGTTCTCTTTTGGAGTCCCTTCTTAAATCCACGCGCGTTTATATGCAGACTTTTTGTCGCAATAGTCAGGCGACTTTTTGATATTAATTTGTTCAATGCTTTTTATTCTTCCATTCGTAGCAGTGTTGCCGTAAAGGAACTAATTGTTACTTTGAGAAAGGTAGAATTAATATGTCCACATATTTTTATTTTTTTAATTTACTACCAAAATACAATAATTCCTTTTCTCTCCTTGCTTTATTTGTTTATAATTTTTATATTATAACTGTTTCTTTGATGCATGTTATAAAAAATTGGTCGAACTGGCAACACTGTCTGTACATAGCACACAAAAAATACGAGAGAAAAAAATTTGTGAGAGAGAAGAGATAAAATTGTCACTTCAATTCCCAGTACGTGCGACTTTTGTTACCCCTCAAGCTTCTCCTCACTTCTCGCCTAAAAACAAGACTCGCAGGCGACGTGTCGCAGCGAGGCCACCCTTCATCTAAACGGCCTCTATGCAAGCATTGTTTTATTATGCTCTGCTGAAAGTGTGGGGAGTATCTCGTTGATTGTGGAAAATCGCTTGTTGTGTAGAAAAATCGGAAATAGATTATTTTTTCTTCTTGCATCATCTGCAGAGCGGAAAGTACATATTCGTATACACCTGTATATATTTTACGATAACTTCTTTCTTTTTGCTACAACTATTTTTTGAAACTTCTACTGAAAATTTGCGAAAAATTTCTTAAATACATTTTAGACGTGACAAGGTTGCAATTAATAAAAGTGCTTCCAAATGAACAATAATCTGTGAATTGCTTTTAAATTTTGACGATTTTTGTTATTTTTTGATAAATATAATAAGGACATTTTTAATTTACTGCAATTTAAATGTTTTCTGTGAGAATATTTCCAAAAAAGGGTAAAAAGTCCCCGATGATCGAAAAAAGTCTCACAAAAAGTCGCACACCGCTAAAAAAAAAAGGGTCAAATTGCGACTTTAGTCGGATGAACGGTAACCCTGCGCATAACACTTTGATGCACTTGTGTACAATTGCGCAAAGGGAAAATAGTCGTGTAAAAAATTCTTAGTATGAGTCAAGGAAATTATGAACAAAGCTCAAGATGTGATCACGATGGCGAACCCTGCAAGCAAACCTAACTACAGAATCAACCATACCGCCAAAACTACCCAAAGACATAGGCATTTGTACCAAAAAAAACTTCTATGACTATATAAGACAATTGACATTAATAAAGCCCATGATAATTTTGATCTAACATTGTAACATTGTAAGTTAAATTAGCAAAAAAAAAATTAATTTAGGCCTGCTTACAAGACATAAAAATTGGATCATAATTAAATTTTTCTGTAAGAGTTTTCAAATCACACTGGGACTTTTTATTTAATTGCAAATATTCGAACCTACAAAAAATCGTTTTTAAAAGGTTAAAATGTAACAATCGAGTCGTAATATAGCTCTGGGTGAGAGAACACCTTTATCGCGTCGTCGTAGTTATTTTTTAAATGAGGCCAGTCATTTTGTTCTTGTCTTGCTTTCGAGAATTTTGCGGCTTTCGCATTGTTTAACGTTTCTTCCTCGATTAACCGTAATTATTTGCGGATCTTTCTGGAATTTTTCATTGGCATATGCAATCGTTTTGTTTGTTATATATCTTCTTCTCTTCTATATATATAAAATCGTAATGTGTGTTTGTTCCTAACGCATGATCTCTGGAACTATAAGAGCTGTGGAGTTGAAATTTTCAACACAGGTTCGCGTCAATACCCGATAGGTTTTCGTTTTGTTTTTAACCCAACAAGGGGCTTCGTATTACAAAGCGACTTCCGAATCACTGCAGTGTCTTCCAGGCAGAGATCCTTGCTATAAGGGACTGCCGATCATCTCCAAATGAGATGGCAGAACAGTTTGATGTTAGGATCAGCTGGATGTCAGGGCATAGAAGATTTCAGGCACTTGTAGGGCTTATGAGCTTTCTAGAATTGGGACAATCTTACAGGTTCCACCGGATTTGGAATGTGTGGGTTTACCTCTACTCTCTTGCAAACTCAGACTTACGCGCAGGACAGAGGATGAGAAAAATATAAGGTGGGTCATGATTGCGTGATAACAAGGCAGTTATGGACTCATCTAAATAGGAAAAATACGGCTTCTTTATGGACCAAAATGGTCTAAGTGAGTCCGGGTTTCTGACTACCACCCCTACCTAACCTAACCTAACCTAACCAAACAAGTGACCACAGGGTGGAGTAGCCGGGCCAGCTAGTGTATGTATGTATATGTAAGTACATATAAATATGTATAACTGTTCGTGACTTGTTGCTTTTATTGTATGTATATACCATAACCACACTTTTTGATGCTTGCATGACACTTGAGGAAATTTAATGGGAAATTTTTAATACATGGACACCACTTATTAAATTTTGGAGCAGTGAACTGGAGGAGACCAAATTGAATACTCAGTAAATTAGATTTATGACCTGGTGGGGATCAAATAGAATGCACATAGTGAATTGGATGAAGAACGTGGTGGAGAGCAAATAGAATACTTAAATATATATTATATTATATATTATTTCCTTTTGTTCCTATAAGGAGCATAGAGCCGTAACTAGGTTGTTCCATTCAGATCTGTCGGGTGAAATGGCTTTAATTTCCCTCCAGCTTTTACGAAGTCTCGTTAATTCCATATCGATCTGCCGCTTCCACGTATGAGCCTGCTTCCCTGGGGATTCCATTCGATTGCCTGCTTGGCAATATCATTTTCATCCTTACGAAGTGTGTGACCTATCCACTTCCACTTGCGCTTATAAATTTCTGTTTGTATTGGGATTTGTTGAGTTGCTTCCCAAAGACGAGCGTTGGAAATTGTATTTGGCCAATATATTTTAAACAGTCTGCGAAGGCAGTTGTTGGTAAAAACTTGCATCGACTGATCATCGCAGCTGGCAGCATTCCATATTTCACACCCACATAAAAGAACAGATTTTACGTTGGAGTTAAAGATGTTGAGCTCCGTTCTCTGTGAAATATTGGACGATTTCCACATGTTAGTTAACATTCTAAATGCTTGCCTACCTTTCTTTACACGTGTCGAAATATCGGCGCTGGAGCCGCCCTTCCTGTCAATTATGCTTCCGAGGTAGCAAAAGGATTCTATCTCATCGATTTGTGTGCCACCTATGTGAAAACGGATATTATTTTCGGTAGCAATGCGCATTACTTTCGTTTTACAGATATTTATTTTTAGGCAAGCAGTGCGTGCAGGCTCGACAATTTTGCGCAACTTCTGTTCCATACCAGCATGTGAATGTGTGAGGAGACAAATATCGTCAGCATAGTCGAGGTCTTCAAGAATAGTCAAAAGGGGGATGACAAATTTGTTATACTAATATATAGACTAGAACTTAATATAGAAAATTGTTGAAGACCCATATGCATATAACTCGATTCTGCATGACATTATAATAAATTTGATGGAACTTTTTAATACTTCGACACTGACTTATTAGATATTGGAGCAATAAACTGGTAGAGACCAAATTGAAAGCAATTTGCTGAAGAACCTGGTGGAGTACCATATACATATAATTCAATTTTAAAACAAACTTTGACTGGTGGAGACAATTTATACTCTAGGAGTGGACTCTTGGATTATCTACTTCCTACGTGAAGGCGTGGGTCGAATGGGGAATTGAGAAAGCTTGTATTTGTTTAAGAACCTGGCACTTTGCTCCTGGTGGCTAGCCAAATTATACGAAAGTTAAACAAAAATAACAAAACTAAATAATAATAATAATATTACCACTTACAGATAAATAACAACATACATACATACATATGTACATATGTATGTACTAAGTTGTACATTTCTTCTATAAATAAATTTATTGCCTTATCATTTGATAAATTCAAATATAACAAATAAGTTTATTTCGCTCCTTTATTGCAACATAGGCATAACTCAAAAAGGTAGTTTTGCAGATAATTAGTTTATAGGTCTATTACGCATAGCAACCGAACTTTAGTCATGTTACCAGTTGCCAAAATTGTATTACGGATGGCAACTGGTAACTAACAGCTGTTAGTTTTAGTTGCCATATTGGGAACCCCCAAATTTTTAGTTGCTGCATAGTTTTTAAAGCCAAAGGCAATCGTATAATATCTCTGGCTTGAAGAACAACTCTTGTGTCGTTGTAATTATTCTTTACCATTAAAAATCGGAGCAAAATGTAGTTTTAACTCATTATTAAGTCCCAGTGTGTTTTTTAATCTGCAACTGTATAGCAAATTTATCGTTAAGACCATCTTAAATTTTGCCACTTGTGCTAACTTCATACCAGTTTTTCGTAACTCTCGGTCTCTAACTGACATAAAATTACTAACTTTAACATTAACTTCAAGTTAGTGTTAAGTGTAGACTGCTCAAGTTAATGCTTTGTTCAATTTATAATCTTATTGTTAGTGCATTTGTTTTAACAACTCAGTTATAACATCAAGTTACACCAAAATTATTAAAAATTTTGGCATTTAGATAATCCTAAACTATGCTATGGCCCATAAAATTTTAATATCCATAAAAAAGTCAATTTTCGATTACATGTCGCTTATGATTAAATCGAAAATAAGGCTTTATATCTATGTATATACATATCGAGCCTTATTTTCGATTTTATCTCGTAAGCGATAAAAATTAAATTTTTCAGGAGAAGGTTTTTCAAAATATTCAAAGATGTTTTTGTACGGAAATTGTCGCTTACGATAGAATTTTACAGCCTGTATCTTAAAAGTTATCAACAATTTTGGCATGTTGATAATTCTAAACTATGGACAGGCCCATAAAATCTTAGTTTCAATAAAAAAAGTCAATTTTAGATAACATGTCGCTTACGATAAAATCGAAAATAAGGCTCGATATGTATGTATATGAATATATCAAGCCTTATTTTCGATTTCATCGTAAGCGACATGTTATCGAAAATATAATTTTTTATTGAAATTAAAATTTTATGGGCCTGTCCATAGTTTAGAATTTTTCATAACTTTTTTTAAGATACGGGCTGTAAAATTTTTTCGTAAGCGACAATTTACGTACAAAAAACATATTTGAATATCACAGTCGTAAAGCAGCTCTGGGCGAGTCAACATCACGCGTCGATGGCAATTATTTCTTAAATGCAACCAGGCCACTGTTGTTTCTTGGCCTTCGAGAGTTTTGCGTCTCACTCGCACTGGTTGACTGATCTGCCACGGACTACCGTATAATCTTGCGGTTCTTTTGTGGAATTTCCTTAACAACCACGTTGCTACTTCCTATGTGAAGGCATAGGTCGTGTACAGTCAGTTACAAAAAGATTTTTAAGAATACTGTTAATAACATCATGGACATATGGTCTTAGTCACCCGTCCATTTTTGTGCACCATATTCTGCAAATTTACTTTGTAGAATATGTACGATAAATAAATAAATATTTGAATATCTATTAAAAAACATTCTCCTGAACATTTTAATTTTTATCGCTTAAGATTAAATCGAAAATAAGGCTGATATTTTTTTTATATTCCATATCATTTTATTGAATAAAACATAGATATCGATGAATTAATATATGAAAGGCGTAACTCAAATTTTCGATACTTTTGAAGAAAAGTAATAAAAAACTGAATAAAAACTAATGTATTTACATGCAAAAATAATCTTTTATTTTTAACTGTAACATACTTAACTCTAAGGAAGATGTAATTTTATCTGTTGACTACTAGAAAAACGTTAAAAACGCAATTTCGAAAAAAAATTGAGATACGCTTTTTTTATATTAATCCATCGATATGTATTTTTTTGCATTATGGAACTGCTTGATTTTTCTCAATCCATGATATAAAAGATGAAACTTCGACATACACCGAAGGTGAATTAATTTGACCACATGGAAATTTACCCCAGGACACAACACCGATTAAAGTAGGCTTTCCTTTAACATTTTGAACCAAAGGTCCGCCCGAATCAGAAGTACAAATACCAACGCCACCTGTTAGAGGGCCAGTACAAATATTTGTATCATGCACGTCTCCACCCTCCCCACCCAAAGCTGATATACACTTATCCAGTGTTATGATGGGAACATTAGCTACTTGCAATTTGGAGGGATATGCGGCAGTGTTAGTTTTCGAAGTACTTCCCCAACCATAAAGAACAGCATTTTCTTTCGCTTTATATCCACTTGGGGGTAGGGAGATGGCACTGACTGCATTTGACCACGTAAAAGCTGTCTTTGTATAGACCAAACCAACATCATAAGGTGACGTTCCGCCGGTATATAACTCGTTTATCACATAATAATCGATTGTTCGCTTTTGTGTTGTAGTACCTGTACCGGCAACATAAATGCTGCCCGCCACTAATTCGGTTGCTTTCACTTGAGCTTTGGAACTCAAACAATGAGCTGCAGTAAGTATCCAATTCTTATGGAATATACTACCCGCACAATAGTGTATACTTCTGTGTTGTAGTGACACTATAAATGCTGCACTATTAACAGCTGCATCAGTACCGCCAACAACTCGACCCATTTTCGTAGGTGGGTCTTTTAAGCCCCATGATGATTCAGCAATTACGCAAATTAGCACGCACAAAGTACACAACCGTTGAAGTATACAAAGCATAGCGAAATTCAATGAACTGAATGAAGCTAATTGGTAAGTAGTACATACTATTTATTAAGAACAAAATATCTAACAAATATTAATAAGCAAATGATAAGAAAAGATAATACGAACGAATCGTTTGTAATAATTAAGTCATACATCGAAATTTCAAAACCTCTAACTTATTACTTTTTACTTTCTTTTGTCTGTATACTTACATAATATAATATTATGCATACATACATATATGTATTATCTATGTACATACAGACAAAAAAATTTTAAATTTGTTTTATACTTACCAAGAAGTGCAGAAAGTCGTGATAAGCGATGTCTAATTCCAGGTATTTAGATAAAGGGTACCATAGATATTTGTAACGGGTCTTTCATTTTTTAATATTTTTTTTTTTTGGATTCTAAAAGTTATAATGGCAGCAGAGGCACACAGCCACAAAGCCAGGATATCCCACAAATTATGAAGTGACAGCAAGCAGGTTTATTATGACTTTAACATATCTAGTAGTGTAGCAGCAGTTAAATGTTCCATAAATTATGAAATGACAGCACGCAGGTTTATTATGACTTTAACACATCTAGTGGTGTAGTAGCAGTTAAATGTTTTATCTAATTAGTTTAGTACTAAAGTGTGTGATAAAAACGTTGGGCATTGAAAAATGCCTACTTCCGCAAAAGTCGGGGGTAAAACTTGCGTAAGCATTGTTATGAAGGTCTAAATCCGATCGGCAATCTTAGCCTCATCAATAAATAAACATAATTTTGAAAAAATATCAGAGTTGTGTGAATTCAGTAAGGAAAAAAGGTCAGAGAAATCGTTAAAAATTTCGTGTCTCAAACGAATACTGTTATACTCGGAACAATGAAATTTCATGTGTTCAGCGTTGTCAACCACATTACAATTGGAACACAAATCCGAGGCCCGCACCTTGATCATGTGTAAATACACACCATCATAGGAGTGGCCAGTAAGAAGGCGATTCAATATTTTGATATGTAGAGGACCCAAACGGGTACCTAAAAACCATGGTCGTCTAGGAATTTCTGGAAATAAGGAGAAGAAAAATGCCCCAGTGGAACACGATCTCTCAATAAACTTCTCTTTCCATATAATCCACCTTTTCATTAAACGATATACCCACATGTGAAAGCACCCAAACAATGTGTACTTCAAGGATTATAGAGTCTTCTACCAAAGCATGGATTTCATGTACGATGTAATTTAATGACCTCGGGTTACGTAATATAAAACACGAGTCCCGACTATCCGTAAAAATAATCAAACGAGTAACCTCATTATCAATGGTGATGTCAATCGCTTTCCTGATCGCCAGGAGTTCCCCAGTTAGTGAAGAGAAACGATGGGGGAATCTGTAAAGATTAAAACGGTCTTTAGTTATGCGGTAGACCGCACATCCAGTGGAAGTAGTGGAAATAGACGCGTCAGTTGCAAAGGGCACCAAGTCATTTAAGATATATCTGTCAATGCAGGAGTAAAAGTGCGACCTCATGAATTCGACTGGGACACCACCTTTCTTATTAAACGGGGGCTTCTCAAAAATCTTTATTCTACCTGACAGGTCAAAGGAACCAATAGGAGAAATTCTATTAAATGTGGTCCTAAACTTGTTATAAACAAACGTGTAGCTATTCCCCAAGGTGGGCGAGAAGGAGCTGATCTCGCGGACTAGATCTGAATTGAATAGCGTTATTTTTAACAATTCCTTCGCCGCTAACAAGATAGCCCTTAAATCAGGGGGTAGCTCATTAGCCAACACATATATCGCCTGCACCGGCGTGGAGGGATTAAGTCCAAGGCATCGCCGAAGGTTTGAGTTTTGAAAAGTTCTTATCTTCTGTTCTATGTACTGGGGTGCATGTGCCGTAACCGACCTGGCATACTCAATTTTTCCTCTAACAAACGATCTGTAAAATTTCAACGCAACATTAGGTCTCAGACCTGCTCTAATAGATGTAAGTTTCTTCAAAAGGTTAGCCGCAGGCCTCCCTTATAACACGATTATAATGATCCTGAATCGTCATTGTGTTTCTAATTGTCATACCTAGAAATTTGAAGGATTTAGTCATCTCAATGGGTATATTGTCCATTGACAGAATAATCCTTCTGGAGGGGGCTGTTCCAAAGTACATTGTCTTGGTCTTGTTGATATTAAAAGAAAGATTTAGGCACCGACATCGAGACCGAAATAAGGTCAATTACTGCAGAGTCAAAGTATGAATCGTATGATAACAACATCAAATCATCAGCAGTATAGAGATTGAATAAAGTCGGACTCAAGCAGCTGCCCTGTGGTAGGCCATTATAAACATGAATAGACTTGTTCTCAAGACAGAGTTCGCGATCAGACAAAAAAGAAGTTATCCAATGAATGATGCTGTGTGGCAGGTGCATGGCGTCCAATAAATCCCGCAAAGTTGAAACCTTTACACAGTCATATGCACTCTCAATGTCAACAGTAGCAATGACGACGTTATAGCCACGTGATTTGAGGGCCGATACCCTAAAAATGAATTCATTTAACCACATAGAAGTAGACATCCTCTTTCTAAAAGCATACGAATGTGCCGGTAGGCAATTGAAACGCTCAACATGTACTAGAACTTTATCCTTAACCATCATGTTAATCAATTTAACAAAAACCGAAATTAGGGCAATAGGCCTAAAATTCCTGTAGTCATACTTTTTTGGAATTGGAACAATCCTAATTCTCCTTCATAAGTGATGTAGTTGACCAGTAATATAGTGGTGATTCAAAACCGATAATAAGGAAAGTTTAGAAGCCTCAGGCAGAGCCGATACGTAACTCGATCAATTCCTCCAGCCGATGGAGTACGCTTAGCATTCAGAACCCTGATAAAGTCATCATATGCAAAGGGTGATGGGGGTGAATACGAGAATTGTGAGTAGACAAGGGGGTATTATTAGGGACCTTATCCGATAGGCACTGAAGAAATAGCATATTATTGTCACTATTCCATGCTGATGGTGGGTTGCGTCCTTTAACGTTTCTCACAAAATGCCAGGCATCCCTAGTATTGGAGCATCGATTGAGCTCCGATATTCTATTTCTATAGCTCTGACTTTTAGCCTCGCGCACCGCCTTTTTCCAGGCCTCATAGGCCAACAATGCATCTTCCATGTTGGTAGGGCATGGATAGCGATTCGCCTTCTTACGAGCATCTACATGCCTACGAAATAGTATATTAAGGTCATTATTCCACCAGGCTTTGGGTTTACGTTTCACAGACTCAATAGGATATGTAGCTTCAGACAATTCCCTGTTAAATGCATCAGCAATATCACGCGGGTCGCTAGGTAAAATTAACGATGACAAATTCCTCATCAACATCTTGGGTCTTTCATTAAGCGTTTTTTGTTAAATTTTTTTATTCTTCGATAAAAGTTGTCATGTTATCTCACATACATACATACTTATATGTAAGAGTTTCCATAGGGAGCTGCAGATGAGCTATGCCTTCGAATAGGAAATACTAGTTTCCAAGATCCATTCCTAGAGTTTTAATGGTCTCCACCAGTATGTGTCTTATTAAAAACGTTTGCACCTGATAATGGAAAATTTCACAACGTAACTGTTATACGCGTTACTTTTCATCAAAGCAAAATTAGACACATTTATCAAGATTGGCATGGATCAGATAAAATTCTCCCGACTAGCTCGATTCAGGTTGTTAGGTTACTTGACCCGTGTTCTAGCGTACAACATATAATTGGACTCTTCCATGCCTTTCTAACCAAGAATCCAAATAAAATTACTATAAATGCAGTCTGTTCACCAAATCTGTCAGCTTTACTTTGTTCTGTAACTTTTGTTGGTATGTTAAGATGTTTGCAACATACCAGGGTACATTTTTTCTTCACTTTGCCCACCCATAACCAATGACAGCGTATGTACCATAATTTATTCGCTGTCCCATACGTGATTACTTACTCTATGCGTTTACAAGCCATTTCCAATATTCCTCTTATAAAAAAAAAAAATCTAGTGGATCATGGTACTGAGTTCACTATTTATTTACAATAAAGTTGTTTGCTTGGCAATTCCAATAAGAAAATGTGTTTTTTTTATTTTGTATCATATCCATATATATTGTAACGTTTTTCTCTCTATAAAAACGCTTTTCCGTAGATCCGAAGATTTGCAAATGAATACAAGAGCCGAGTGTAGTAATTAGGGTTAAGAATGATACAAGTTTTATTTACAAATACACTTATACTAAATTAATCAAGAGCTTATATAAACTAACACAACTTAAACTAATAAAATTACACACAAATATTCACAACTGGTTACCACTACGCCTTCCTCGCTGTAGTTTACACACGTCTCTTAGCTGGCTGCGTAAGTAATCACGTGACACCTCTTTGTCTACTGCTCGTCACTTACGAGACTCACTCTGCCGTCACTCACAGTTGATTCACCAATACCTCTTTGTCTGCTGCTCGTCACACACGGCACTCACTCTGCCGACACTCACAGTTGATACACCAATAAAGACTCACTGGCTTTACTTACACCCTTATACACGTCTCTTCGCTGCGCTGTTCCCTTTACTCCAGTCGACACCATAGACTCCACAATAATCTCAATTCCACGACAGACTATTTATTATTAATTCACAACTGTCTAACGAGTTCTTAACTTCACTACTTTCTGATTAGCACTAACTATAACTGTTCGCGACTGACTTACAACTGCAACTAACTAACTCATTGGATGCGTCACCTCTATTTATATTTCACAGAAATTCCACTAGAAGTTTCAAGCAATGTCTAGACGATCATTATCATCTTATATGCTGCCTAATTAAGTTCATGTGGTAACTATGTACATACATGTGTATATGCGTACGTGTGTACATCATTAACTAAGCAACACACGGTGGTTGTTTATCTTTTGTTTTTCGTTTGAATTGGCATGTATGTATGTGTACAAATATGTGAATCTTCATAATAAGCAGACGCTTTTTTTGTTGTTGTTGCTTTTGCTTGTTTAATCAAGCTAGGCATGCTTATTTAGTTGTTGGCTACTTTCTAGACTATTCTTTGCTTTGACCCTGTAGGAATATTTTCGCGTAGCATTTACATTAACCCTGTTGGAGTATTTTTGTGTAATGTTGCTTAACATTGTTGACGGCTATTTTCGTAACACTGCCGCCCACTTAAGCCTATTCGTCCCGAATAGGCACATCATCGCCTTTCTTTTTCTGCGTTTTCTAAACGCCTTGTAGTTACGCTCGAGACGACTACCCCTTCCATATTTGTCGGCTTCAGTTCTGGCTCTGCCTCGTTTCTCAACTGGAACTTGTATTGCCATTCGCTGGAGATGACTACTTCGTTGACATTTGTGGCCCCTGGTACTGACTCTGCTTCCTGTTTCCAATACAGCTTGCCTTGCCTTGCACTGGCGATGACAAGTTCTTCCACATTTGCAGCCCATGGTACTGAATCTGTCTGGTATTTCTACTACAGCTTGCCTTGCCGTACGCTGTAGATGACACCTCCTTCCACATTTATGGCCTTTGACTCTGACTCTACCTTGTCCCTTGACTAGAGCTTGCCTTACCACACGCTTTAGGCTCCGTATAGAAGTTGTCGTTTTCTTCCTGACTGCCTTTATGCTATGCGCTTTGTATGCTGCAGCAGTTTCTTTACCCTGAGTAAGCGAGACCATTTCAACCATAGCTTGTTCCGCTGTTTCACAGACCACCACATCTTCTACGTCACTAGCTTCATTTTCTTTGCTGGAAACTTCTTGCTCACGTCCAACTTGTTTACACTGTCCACTGCTAATTCCATCTTCTGCCTTCAGTCTTTGGTCAACGTTTTCCTCTTTGCCAGAAATGTCATTGAAGCCAGTATTATTTTCGTTAGATTTACTGACTTGGATTTCTACACCACCGGCCCGTCTGTTTGTGGCTTCAGGCATTTCTTGAATTTTCTCATTTCTGGCTCTAGGTGATTCTGGAACATTAGGCACAGTTTTCCATTTCCATTTGTCAAACACCTCATCCATCTGACCTAGAAGTTTCTCGTTGTTAGCTCTTAATGTTTCATGCAAATCACTCATCATAGTTCTAGAATACTCCTGAAGTCTCTCATCCATTTGGCGTAGAAGTTTGTCGTTGTTTGCCTTCATTTCATTCTTTGCTCTAGAAGTTTCTTGAAGCATTGTTTCCATTTTCTCATTGTTTGCCTCCATTTTACTCATCATAGCAGCAAACATTGCACCAATGTCTGTACTGGTTGCTGCTGCACGAGTACATACCTCAATTTCTTCTTTTCCATCGAACTCGTAGCTTTCTATATCGATGTTGCGCCGCTGGAACTCTTCCAACAATCTTTTTTGTAGTTCGACCTTATTACCAGTTGTTGGCAAGTCCAGATTGTTCAACTCTTTCTTGAGTTGCTCCACCTTAAGCTCTTGAAATTTCATTCTTCCTCAAAAACCAATTACTACGTTTAACCTTTTCAAACGTATGTGGTTTTGTTCACGTTTAAGCTTTTCAAACGTGTGAGGTTCTCCTTTTCTTATTACTCTTGCTTTTCGCTTAACCCTTTTAAAACGTATCGCTTGTATTTGCAAATCCCACTTCTGACACCAAATGTTACGTTTTTCTCTCTATAAAAACGCTTTTCCGTAGATCCGAAGATTTGCAAATGAATACAAGAGCCGAGTGTAGTAATTAGGGTTAAGAATGATACAAGTTTTATTTACAAATACACTTATACTAAATTAATCAAGAGCTTATATAAACTAACACAACTTAAACTAATAAAATTACACACAAATATTCACAACTGGTTACCACTACGCCTTCCTCGCTGTAGTTTACACACGTCTCTTAGCTGGCTGCGTAAGTAATCACGTGACACCTCTTTGTCTACTGCTCGTCACTTACGAGACTCACTCTGCCGTCACTCACAGTTGATTCACCAATACCTCTTTGTCTGCTGCTCGTCACACACGGCACTCACTCTGCCGACACTCACAGTTGATACACCAATAAAGACTCACTGGCTTTACTTACACCCTTATACACGTCTCTTCGCTGCGCTGTTCCCTTTACTCCAGTCGACACCATAGACTCCACAATAATCTCAATTCCACGACAGACTATTTATTATTAATTCACAACTGTCTAACGAGTTCTTAACTTCACTACTTTCTGATTAGCACTAACTATAACTGTTCGCGACTGACTTACAACTGCAACTAACTAACTCATTGGATGCGTCACCTCTATTTATATTTCACAGAAATTCCACTAGAAGTTTCAAGCAATGTCTAGACGATCATTATCATCTTATATGCTGCCTAATTAAGTTCATGTGGTAACTATGTACATACATGTGTATATGCGTACGTGTGTACATCATTAACTAAGCAACACACGGTGGTTGTTTATCTTTTGTTTTTCGTTTGAATTGGCATGTATGTATGTGTACAAATATGTGAATCTTCATAATAAGCAGACGCTTTTTTTGTTGTTGTTGCTTTTGCTTGTTTAATCAAGCTAGGCATGCTTATTTAGTTGTTGGCTACTTTCTAGACTATTCTTTGCTTTGACCCTGTAGGAATATTTTCGCGTAGCATTTACATTAACCCTGTTGGAGTATTTTTGTGTAATGTTGCTTAACATTGTTGACGGCTATTTTCGTAACAATATATATATATATATATGTATGTATGTATATATATTATTATAAATAGTTACATGTAAGTATACAGGGGGCAAATTACGGCACTCGTTATCGAACGAAATTATGAAACATTTCCATATAAACTCTATTGAAATATTTCGCAATTTCGTTCGATAACGAGTGCCGTAATTTGCCCCCAGGTAAGTGTTGATAATTTGTTTTGTATGCATACAAAGAAAATAAAATTTAATTATAAGTATTATAAAGCAATGTTCATGTAAATATACATATTGTTACGTTTTTCTCTCTATAAAAACGCTTTTCCGTAGATCCGAAGATTTGCAAATGAATACAAGAGCCGAGTGTAGTAATTAGGGTTAAGAATGATACAAGTTTTATTTACGAATACACTTATACTAAATTACCCAAGAGCTTAAATACACTAATACAACTTAAACTAATGAATTACACACAAATATTCACAACTGGTTATCACTATGCCTTCCTCGCTGTAGTTTACGCACGTCTCTTAGCTGGTTGCGCAAGTATTCACGTGACACCTCTCTGTCTGCTGCCGTCACTTACGAGACTCACTCTGCCGTCACTCACAGTTGATACACCAATACCTCTTTGTCTGCTGCTTGTCACACACGGCACTCACTCTGCCGACACTCACAGTTGATACACCAATAAAGACTCACTGGCTTTACTTACACCCTTATACACGTCTATTCGCTGCGCTGTTCCCTTTACTCCAGTCGACACGATAGACTCCACAATAATCTCAATTCCACGAGAGACTATTATTAATTCACAACTTAATTATCAACTGACTAACGAGTTCTTAACTTCACTACTTTCTGATTAGCACTAACTATAACTGTTCGCGACTGACTTACAACTGCAACTAACTAACTCATTGGATGCGTCACCTCTATTTATATTTCACAGAAATTCCACTAGAAGTTTCAAGCAATGTCTAGACGATCATTATCATCTTATATGCTGCCTAATTAAGTTCATGTGGTAACTATGTACATAGATGTGTATATGCGTACGTGTGTACATCATTAACTAAGCAACACACGGTGGTTGTTTATCTTTTGCTTTTCGTTTGAATTGGCATGTATGTATGTGTACAAATATGTGAATCTTCATAATAAGCAGACGCTTTTTTTTGTTGTTGTTGCTTTTGCTTGTTTAATCAAGCTAGGCATGCTTATGTAGTTGTTGGCTACTTTCTAGACTATTCTTTGCTTTGACCCTGTAGGAATATTTTCGCGTAGCATTTACATTAACCCTGTTGGAATATTTTTGTGTAATGTTGCTTAACATTGTTGACGGCTATTTTCGTAACACTGCCGCCCACTTAAGCCTATTCGTCCCGAATAGGCACATCATCGCCTATCTTTTTCTGCGTTTTCTAAACGCCTTGTAGTTACGCTCGAGACGACTACCTCTTCCATATTTGTCGGCTTTAGTTCTGGCTCTGCCTCGTTTCTCAACTGGAACTTGTATTGCCATACGCTGGAGAGAAATTCTGCGATATTTGCGGCCCCTGGTGCTGACTCTGCTGCGTCTTTCACTTATAGCTTGCCTTTCCACATGCTGGAGATGAAACCTTCTTTGACATCTGGCTTTGGTTCGTATTTCCACTGCAGCTTGCCGTGCCTTACGATGGAGATGACAACTTTTTCCACATTTATGGCCTTTGACTCTGACTCTATTTGGTCTCTTGACTAGAGCTGGCCTTACCACACGCTTGAGGTTCTGTACAGAAGTTGTCTTCTTCTCCCTGGCTGTTTCTATGCTGCACACTTTCCATACTGGTGGCCTGGATTTCATCTTAGCAGTTACCTTAACTCCAGCAAACGAGACCATTTCATCCATAGGTAGTTCCGCTGTGTCACAAGCAGCTTGACTACCAGCTAAGTCAGCAACGTTCTTTGCTTTGATGAAAACTTCTATGTCACGAGCTTCATTTATTTCGCTGGAAACTTCTGGCTCACGTCCAACTTGTTGACACTGACCACTGCTGATTTCATCTTCTGCCTTCAGTCTTTGGTCAACGTTTTCCTCTTTGCCAGAAATGTCATTGAAGCCAGTATTATTTTCGTTAGATTTACTGACTTGGATTTCTACACCACCGGCCCGTCTGTTTGTGGCTTCAGGCATTTCTTGAATTTTCTCATTTCTTGCTCTAGGTGATTCTGGAACATTAGGCACAGTTTTCCATTTCCATTTGTCAAACACCTCATCCATCTGACCTAGAAGTTTCTCGTTGTTAGCTCTTAATGTTTCATGCAAATCGCTCATCATAGTTCTAGAATACTCCTGAAGTCTCTCATCCATTTGGCGTAGAAGTTTGTCGTTGTATTCCTTCATTTTCTCATTGTTTGCTCTAGAAGTTTCTTGAAGCATTGTTTCCATTTTCTGGTTGTTTGCCTCCATTTTACTCATCAAAGCAGCAAACATTGCACCGATGTCAGTACTGGTTGCCGCTGCACGAGTACATACCTCAATTTCTTCTTTTTCATCGAACTCATAAGTTTCAATGTCGATGTTGCGCCGCTGGAACTCTTGCAGTAGTCTCTCCTGTAGTTGTACTTTATTACCAGTTGTCGATAGTTTTCGATTATTCAACTCTTCCTTGAGTTGCTCCAACTTAAGCTCTTGAAATTTCATTTTCCTCAAAACCAATTATTACGTTTAAACTTTTCAAACGTGTGTGGTTCTTCTTTTCGTATCACTCTTATTTTATGATTAACCCTTTTTAAACGTATCGCTTGTATTTGCAAATCCCACTTCTGACACCAAATGTTACGTTTTTCTCTCTATAAAAACGCTTTTCCGTAGATCCGAAGATTTGCAAATGAATACAAGAGCCGAGTGTAGTAATTAGGGTTAAGAATGATACAAGTTTTATTTACGAATACACTTATACTAAATTACCCAAGAGCTTAAATACACTAATACAACTTAAACTAATGAATTACACACAAATATTCACAACTGGTTATCACTATGCCTTCCTCGCTGTAGTTTACGCACGTCTCTTAGCTGGTTGCGCAAGTATTCACGTGACACCTCTCTGTCTGCTGCCGTCACTTACGAGACTCACTCTGCCGTCACTCACAGTTGATACACCAATACCTCTTTGTCTGCTGCTTGTCACACACGGCACTCACTCTGCCGACACTCACAGTTGATACACCAATAAAGACTCACTGGCTTTACTTACACCCTTATACACGTCTATTCGCTGCGCTGTTCCCTTTACTCCAGTCGACACGATAGACTCCACAATAATCTCAATTCCACGAGAGACTATTATTAATTCACAACTTAATTATCAACTGACTAACGAGTTCTTAACTTCACTACTTTCTGATTAGCACTAACTATAACTGTTCGCGACTGACTTACAACTGCAACTAACTAACTCATTGGATGCGTCACCTCTATTTATATTTCACAGAAATTCCACTAGAAGTTTCAAGCAATGTCTAGACGATCATTATCATCTTATATGCTGCCTAATTAAGTTCATGTGGTAACTATGTACATAGATGTGTATATGCGTACGTGTGTACATCATTAACTAAGCAACACACGGTGGTTGTTTATCTTTTGCTTTTCGTTTGAATTGGCATGTATGTATGTGTACAAATATGTGAATCTTCATAATAAGCAGACGCTTTTTTTTGTTGTTGTTGCTTTTGCTTGTTTAATCAAGCTAGGCATGCTTATGTAGTTGTTGGCTACTTTCTAGACTATTCTTTGCTTTGACCCTGTAGGAATATTTTCGCGTAGCATTTACATTAACCCTGTTGGAATATTTTTGTGTAATGTTGCTTAACATTGTTGACGGCTATTTTCGTAACAATATGTATATATATATATATACCATGCATATACATGTATATGCATATGTATATACATACATGTACGTATATAGGTAAGTATTAATAACTAGCTTTGTATGCATGCAAAGGTTGAAATAATTGATTTAGGAAAATGTACGTACATATATAAAAAAAAGTTTGGTTATAATGATCGAAATATATGCAAGTAGTAATAATAATTTGGTTCAAAAAATGATAAAAGAAAATATATATTACAAAATTACCACTATATAAATCCATATGTTCAATAATATATTTATAAGGTTATACTTAAATATTTCTGCCCTTTTGATGAGGTCCATAGTTGCTGATTCTGTTGTTGCAGTTTTGTTTGCTGGGTGATGATGGTAAGTATATAGGGTTGAATTTTGTCTCTTCTTCTGGATACGATTTTCAGTTTTTGAATTTATTTGGTTGTTCAAGCTGGTTAATTTAAGGGGGTTTTCACATGATTTTCAGTTAGGGATTATGGTAAGTATTTTCTTATATACATATATGTTTTCATTGTTAGAGTACTGTCCCTTTTCACTTATTACTTTTTACTTGCGACTGGGTTTTATACAGGATTGCATGTGTGGTTTACCACAATTTAAAAATATAACAAGTATTTCTTATTCTTTTAATCACATTTGATCATTTTTTTCCTTTATATTTAAATTTACTGCTCTGTAACTACACATTGTTTTTCTTTTAAATTGTTTCAGTTGCCACTTTCCCAATTAGATTTTTTTGCCTTCTTTTTTTCCTTTTTAGGTTTTTTATATTTGCTAAACTTTATTTAAGTATGTATGTAAGTGTTTTCGTTATTAATTACTTCCAAGCCACACATCCATTTTTACTATATACGTATGTATGTACATACATAGGTATGTATGTGAGTACGTACGAATTCGTATGGTATAGTTACTAGAATTTTTTTTCACACAATTTTCACAGCTTTATTTAGTTCATACTTTTTTTACACGAAAAATCTTAAAGTTTTCGACCAGCATACGATAAATTGTTTTAATTTAATAGAATGTTAACAAACAAGGTGGAAGGAATTTGTGATATTACTTTACATTAGCTAAAGGCCTATGTTGCTAAAGCTTTTTTTGCTTTATTAGCTTATAATTTCAATTATAAGTTAATATAATGATAAATACATAAATACTTTACATTAGAGTTCAAAAATTTTCCTTTTTTTCCACAGAATACTTTTCATTTATAAGGGACACAAGTTTTCCAATCCCTTCACAAGAATACACTTCACTCATGGCTGTCAGCAGATTATCGTTTATATTTTTTTTGTCAATATAATTTTAAAACAATTTAAAAAAAAAAGAACAAAATATATTGTTACGTTTAAATTTTCTATAAAAACGCTTTTCCGTAGATCCGAAGATTTGCAAATGAATACAAGAGCCGAATGTAGTAATTAGGGTTAAGAATGATACAAGTTTTATTTACAAATACCCTTAAACTATATTAATCAAGAGCTTATATAAACTAATACAACTTAAACTAATAAATTACACACAGATATTCACAACTGGTTACCACTACGCCTTCCTCGCTGTAGTTTACACAGGTCTCTTATCTGGCTGCGCAGGTATTCACGTGACACCTCTCTGTCTGCTGCCGTCACTTACGAGACTCACTCTGCCGTCACTCACAGTTGATACTCCAATACCTCTTTGTCTGCTGCTTGTCACACACGGCACTCACTCTACCGACACTCACAGTTGATATACCAATAAAGACTCACTGGCTTTACTTACACCCTTATACACGTCTATTCGCTGCGCTGTTCCCTTTACTCCAGTCGACACGATAGACTCCACAATAATCTCAATTCCACGACAGACTATTATTAATTCACAACTTAATTATCAACTGACTAACGAGTTCTTAACTTCACTACTTTCTGATTAGCACTAACTATAACTGTTCGCGACTGACTTACGACTGCAACCAACTAACTCATTGGCTGCGTCACCTCTATTTATATTTCACACAAATTCCACTAGAAGTTTCAAGCAATGTCTAGACGATCATTATCATCTTATATGCTGCCTAATTAAGTTCATATGGTAACTATGTACATATTACATGTGTATATGCGTACGTGTGTTCATCATTAACTAAGCAACACACGGTGGTTGTTTATCTTTTGCTTTTCGTTTGAATTGGCATGTATGTATGTGTACAAATATGTGAATCTTCTTAATAAGCAAACGCTTTTTTTGTTGTTGTTGCTTTTGCTTGTTTAATCAAGCTAGGCATGCTTATTTAGTTGTTGGCTACTTTCTAGACTCTTCTTTGCTTTGACCCTGTAGGAATATTTTCGCGTAGCATTTACATTAACACTGTTGGAATATTTTTGTGTACTGCTGCTTAACATTGTTGACGGCTATTTTCGTAACAATATGTATAAACCCGCACAACTAAACTTTTTCGACCGTTCACGATCACTTTTCTGGCTCTACTCGTTACTACGCGTTCAGTCTGTATCTACTTTTTCCATTCTTCTTTTTCTTCCTTCTTAATTGTACAAATGTCCTATTGTCATTGGTCGAAAAAACGTAACGGAGCTTCGCCATAATTTTTTTCTTTAAAAAACTAAAAGAAGAAGCGCGGGATCAAAAGGGAATTTGTGAAACTACGTATATTCGGTCAGTGCTGACAACTTATTTAAATGAATTTAAACGAAAGGTGGTTGCCATCATGGTTTGTTTTCCCACGATTGGAAAAGAAATGAGCAAAAGACAGGGTATGATAAACTATTCCGTAACAAACCTGCTTCGTTTGAATGTCGCAGATAGAGAAGGAACAGGAAGGATTAGTTTCCCGCCGTTCTTTGAAACATGCAGAAAAAACTTAAGGTCCAACGTGTGGCACTACCCACGAAACCGGGGAATAAAAAAAATCGACATTATGCGCAGCAGATATGTACTCTAACGCTTGTTAAGGACGAATATCCGAAGCGTGGTATTTCCCTACGTAAGTGCCCTGAAGGTCCTCGATCTCGTAAGGAGATGTTCCGATCCTCTTTCGGATCCTACACTTGATAAACTTCGTGCAGAACTTTGCGTTTATTCCCCTTTTGAAATCACTTTGCTGGTGGTTCTTACGAAAGACCTCCTGCCCTTCCCTAAAACTCACTGGTTTCGATCTTGTGTTGTAAGTTTTCGTGGCTCTCTCATGAGCAATTTCAAGGTTTCTGCATATCTTATTGCGAATACCTTGCATGCGATTGGCGTGTTGTACCACAGTATCGTCAGTTAACATATTTAATCTATCCGAAATAGCATACGAAGACCCGTGTGCAATCATATTTTGGCCAAAGACGGCAAAATATGGTGAGCATTGTATTGCTGAGTGGAAATCACTGCGTAAAATCTGTAATATTCTTGACACGTTTTCATCCCATTTCGTCTGATCTGGATCATTTCTGAGGTAGTAGCGGATCTTTAAAATAATTTCTCTGTTTACTCTTTCTGACGCATTTGCTTGGGGTGAGTAGAAACCAGGGGGTCTACTGTGTAATTCGAAACGAAAGAAATTATTTTCGAATTTGTATGCTTATAACATGTAAATTCGAAAGTATTTCCTTTCGTTTCGAATTACAGAGTAGACCTCCAGTTTTAATATGCGCTATGCCGTATGACAAGAAAAATTCTTCAATCTCCTTGGATGTAAATTGCTTTGCGTTGTCGCTATGGACATACTGCGGCACGCCATATGTGCAAAAAATTTCGTTTTTAAAGAATTCTATAACGTTGATCGACGTTGCTGACCGTAAAGGTTTCAAAAATATGAACTTTGTCAAGTGATCTATTACAATTAAAAGTTGGGAGTTTTTTGACTTAGTGAGCGGGTATGGACCTAAAAAGTCACAGTATAGCCTTTGAAACGGGCGAAGTGTTACGAATTGTTTCCCCATAGGAGGGCGTAGCGTGATGTTAGTCGGTTTTATAGTCTTACAGGAATCGCACCTGGAAATATAGGACTTGACGTCGCGAACCATACATGGCCAGTAGTATTTCTGTCTAATTCTGAAGATTGTTTTCGCTAGTCCGGTATGACACCCTGCCATGTGGGCTGTTTTAACTGTACTCTCGACTAACTCTTTGGGTATCCATAATCTACAAAGGTTATCCTCCTCTTCGTCTGCATTACGAAACTTAACCCTCTTGTACACAAAGTTGTCAGAGAGGCATAGGTCTGGTATGGCGTCTCCGTGTTCGGAAATATCCTCAATTAGTTTCTGGTACTCTGCGCTACTGAACGCAGTAGAATTAAGGTCAACTTCGGGTATCTCGCAATCTACTTCAAGGCTGTCTACATCGAATCTGTACAAAGTGTCTGGCACAACATTCAGAGACCCTTTTCTATGTTCCATTTCAAAGTCAAAATTTTGGAGTTTCAAACTCCATCTTGCTAGCCTACCGTGTAGGTCTTTTTGCGTCATTAGCCAACGCAGGCTAGAATGGTCCGTAATTATTTTGAATGGGAGCCCATCAATGTACTGTCTGAAACGTTTCACACATATCACGGCCGCAAGGCACTCTAGCTCTGTGACCGTATAGTTACGTTGAGCCTTGCCATCGGACGCTCCCTACCTTCATCGTCTAACTGGTAGAGGACTCCGCCTACGCCTATGCGTGATGCGTCACATTGCACTACAAATACCTTTTTAAAATCTGGCTGGGCCAGTACCGGTGCATTGGAAAGAGCTAATTTCAAGCCATTAAAAGCCTTAATTGCTTCTTGACTAAGTCGAAAAGGTGTGTTGGTTTTGCGTAGACAATCGGTCAGAGGACCTGCTAAATCGGAAAAATTATAAATGAAATTCCGGTACCAGTTTGACATGCCGATAAAACGCCTGACTTGACGTGGACTTTTTGGCAGAGGGAATTCTACGATGGCCTTAACCTTTTCTGGGTCGACACTTAAGTTACCTTCACCAATTATATAGCCAGGGTTATTTTTCGCTGGCAAAATTTACTTTTATTCACGTTTATAGTAAGACCTGCAGATCTCAAACATTTGGCAACCTCCGACAGTAACTCCATATGTGAGTCAAAGCTTTCACTACAGACGAGAAGGTCGTCTAAGTAGACGAAGACCTTATCCCTTAACTTGGATGGTACTGCTTTGTCCATTAAACGGCTCATGGTTTGAGGACCGTTGCAGACACCAAACGACATGAACCTATATTGATATAGAGGCCTTCCAGGTACTGCGAAGGCAGTCTTTTCTTTAGAAGTGGCCGATAGCTTGATTTGGAAAAATGCATCTTTCAGATCAATGCCACTTATATAATAGGTATCCTTTAGTCTACTAAGCAATCCGTTTATGTGGGGTAAGGGATAAGAGTCCTTCCTAGTGAGGGAGTTTATCTTCCTACAATCAAGGCAAAGCCTTATTTTCCTCGGTTTTCGAACAGTGACGATGGGAATACACCAAGGTGAATTTGACTCCTCTATGACCCCTAGCGAGAGTAACCTATCCAGTTCTTTATATACTTCTTCCTGTCTGGGTGGAGAAAGAGGGTAGTGTTTTGTTTTTACTGGGGTGACATCACCCGTGTCTATGTTGTGTTCAACGATGTGAGTGCATCCGAGTCGTGGGTGTAGTGACGCCTCTCTGTCCACATTTGAAACAAAAAACGGCTCGTGTTTCATCTGGGCAATATATATAACTATGCCCCATTTTCAAGCAATTCCAACATTTCACTTGGAATAATCTCCTTTCACATACGACATAGACATTCTCATGGCATCTACTTGAGTTTCCTCATCCGACTATTCAGGATCTGTTCCAGCCGAGATTTCGTTTACATGTCGTTGCCTTCCGATAGCATTTGTAGAAACTCTACTTTCATTCAGGAATTTTTCAGCCCTTCTACCCAGTAAACGCAATTCGCCTAAGTCCCTTGCGTCAGAAATGAACAACATTACCTTTAACTCAGGGCTAACGTTTCTTTTTATAATCTCTATTAGGGAAATGTCTGCCATGGGGTTTCTGAGTCTCAAATTTAATTGAACAATTGATGAGTGAAAGTCGTCGTAACACTCTTTGCGCAGTTGCTTACGAGTGGAAATTTTTAATAAGATTTCATGGTCGGTTTCGAGGGTACCAAATTCCTTTATTAGGGCGTTTTCAAATTTGTATAAGTGGCATTGGGATTTTGTTTTATGTATGTCCAATACCATGTTTCTGCTTTATTTGTGAGGAAAATGTGAAAGTTACTCATAATATACTCAAGCGGACACTGAGATCGCTCTGCTAAGGTGTCTACCTTGAACAAAAAATCGTTCACGCTATTTTCACCATTAAAAGTGACCTTCCAGTCCTTTATCTTAGTCATAATAGGTGCGGAAGAAGCATTAGTGATGTTTGATGTATTCGATTGGGCCGGAGTGGCTGTCTCGTTCCGAGGCTGATTTAGGGTGTCTCTAAGTGCACCCAGTTCCCTTCTAAATTCCTCCTGCGTAGTTCTCAACGCTTCCTGGAAGTATGTTATCAGTTCTATATTCATGGGTTGCCCTTGGGCCTCACTATCTCCCCCTGTAGCCATTTCTGTCTGTTCACTCAAAACCTCCTGCTTAACTATGTAAGCTGTGTCGTTCAGTATGTCAGTCGAAGTTTCTGCTGAGAGATGAGTTCTGTCCAAAATCTCACAACCCGAGTTATCCCTAAATGTCTCTGAGTCGAGTGATCGCGTATCTGTAGAACCCCTTATGGCCTTAGTACTTGTACTCGAATGGGTACCTTGCAGACTGGCGGTACTAAACGATCGCTTGGCGGAATTATTGGTAGCGGTTCCCCTTTTTGATGTCTCAGTTGGAACCGAGATACTAATGCCTGAAGCCCTTTTCCACCTTCCTCTAGGAGTGTATACTGTAGTGTTTGTTTTGCGTGTTATACCTGAGTTAGAGCGTGTATTTATTGTGCATAATGCACTGGGAGGAGAAAAAAAATCTGTAAACCTGTATTTTTATGTTGAAAAAAAAATACAAAAAAATAAAATATAATAGAAAAATGCTATGTAATCAAACAAGCCGTTTTATATGGATGGAATGTCCCAAAAATTAACATAATATGTGCAATGTAACCGTGTAGTAGGATAACAAAATAGATTCAATTGTAGTACAATTCAAGTAAAAAAAAATATCTATATGAAAAAAAATTATTGATTCATATGTATATGTGGAGTGGTGAGTTAAATTTCGCACTGGAATAAAGATTTATGAAAGCCAAATATATACTGATGTTAGAGGAATATTGGTCAGCTATAGCAAAACGAGAGCAAATAATCACATAGTTGAAGAAAAAAAAAACACATTTTCTTATTTTAATTGCCAAGCAAACAACTTTATTGTAAATAAATAGTGAACTCAGTACCATGATCCACTAGATTTTTTTATAAGAGGAATATTGGAAATGGCTTCCAAACGCATAGAGTAAGTAATCACGTATGGGACAGCGAATAAATTATGGTACATACGCTGTCATTGGTTATGGGTGGGCAAAGTGAAGAAAAAATGTACCCTGGTATGTTGCAAACATCTTAACATACCAACAAAAGTTACAGAATAAAGTAAAGCTGACAGATTTGGTGAAGAAACTGCATTTATAGTAATTTTATTTGGATTCTTGGTTAGAAAGGCATGGAAGAGTCCAATTATATGTTGTACGCTAGAACACGGGTCAAGTAACCTAACAACCTGAATCGAGCTAGTCGGGAGAATTTTATCTGATCCATGCCAATCTTGATAAATGTGTCTAATTTTGCTTTGATTAAAAGTATCGCGTATAACATATATGTATGTCGAAAAAAACGTAACGGAGCTTCGCCATCATTTTTTTCTTCAAAAAACCAAAAGAAGAAGCGCGGGATCAAAAGGGAATTTGTGAAAATACGTATATTCGGTCAGTGCTGACAACTATTTAAATGAATTTTAACGAAAGGTGGTTGCCATCATGGTTTGTTTTCCCACGATTGGAAAAGAAAGGAGCAAAAAAACAGGGTATGATAAACTATTCCGTAACATAACTGTGAGCGATTCAGTTATGTAGCAAGATAAAACCATTAACAAGTGCGACTGAGACGCAAAACTCTCAGAGGCCAATTAACACACACAAGCCTGATCGCACTTGAGAAAAAAAAAATTTTTTTTCGATCGTTAGAGATTTGTTCAGTTTAATAAAAAACAAAACGATTTGGATAATTTTGAGTTGGAACTGTTTATGATTTAGCTGCAACATACAAATGTACATATGCATGTACATATCGCTTGTCTCAAGTCAAATAATTGTAACTTTACAGGAGCAGGTTCAAAAACATAATAGATACTGTAAAAATCAAATTTTTTACACACTAATATTTATTTATTAGGTGCGTTTCTTTACTCTACATTGGGATCCCGCAGTTTTTTTTTTTTTTTTGGCAGAATTATTTTAATTCAATTAGGTAAAAAAAACTTCACGCACCAAAAGCGGTTTCTAAAATGCATTTATTATTTTATTTTTATATTTTTAAAAAAACTTTCTTTAAATATGGTAAATATAGTATGTATGTATGTATATATGTAGTACATATGTACATATCGTTACCTTACTATGAAAAGGCCCTAACTCATTATTTTTTCGAAATCGAGATGTTCTATCGAAATATACAAAAAAATCGATTAAAAAAAAAACATGAGTTAGGGTCTTTCTCTATTAAGGTAACGATATGTATGTATAGGTATAAATTATGTGCGAAAATGACAAAAAAAAAAGTATTTGGACACAAATATTATATCATTTCAGTAAAAAACACTCTTTTTTATTAAAAACTTTATCGCGTTTGCTGCGTGAACTTTTTTAAGGACTAAAAACTAACTAAAAATGCATCCGAAAAAAATTTAAAAAGCTATTACCCTAATGTAAATAGGGTCAATTGCTCAATTCACAAGCGTTGTTGTATCGTTTAAAGTTGTATGTATTTGAAAACAAAATTTCAAACAAAATTTCTCAAAACAAAAACATACACATTGTTACCATAATATAGAAAGGCCCCATTTTTTTAATATGGGTTTAATGTATTGAAAAATTCTAAAAACTTGATTTCAAACAAATCAAGGACCATAACGGTTATAAGTTTTATTTTAAAAATTACCTTTTAATTAATCATTATTCCTTTATTTTTATTTATTCCTCAGATAATACAAATTATTCTTTACAAAATAAAATTTTTTTTTGAATTTTATTTATTCCTCGCGAAATAACAGTTACTTTTTGATTTTTATTTTTTGCCAAAAAAATTAATTTTTGAATTGTAGAAAGCGTTAAAATTATAATTAACCTATTTAAATTGAGGTTATCGCCAGAGTCTGTAAAAAAAACTCGTATAGTTAAATTTACTTTTTTATTTTATTCAGTTTAAAAATTACAAGTTTTGCGAGTAAAAAAATAAAAGTAAAAAATAACTGTTATTTCCTGAGGAATAAATAAAACTCACA
The DNA here is from genome assembly GCA_949987645.1 of Tachina grossa. Classification (NCBI taxonomy): domain Eukaryota; kingdom Metazoa; phylum Arthropoda; class Insecta; order Diptera; family Tachinidae; genus Tachina; species Tachina grossa. The sequence goes on from OX465275.1 coordinate 39,314,452, forward strand.
AAATAAAAGTTATTTTCTGAGGAATAAATAAAATTAAGAAAAATCATCGGTAAAGTTGAGTTTTTTTAATAAAAATTAAACAAATAAAAATCAATGCATCTATAGGTAGTTCATGTAACATGGAGTAAGTTGGTGTATTCCTTGTGCACGTAGCACTTCTCTATTAGTGTGATTTTTTCAGTTTAGATTTGGAAAATAATCGTTATTTGCGATCCTTGACAAAAAATGATTAGGCCCCAAATCTATATTAAGGTAACGAATACATGTATATCTCAAGTATGTATATCTCAAGTAAAAAACCTTAAGCGACATTATTTTCGAACATTTTTTGCGATAATCGATCATTTACGATCGCAAAATAAAAGATTTTCGTTAAAAATTAAGTTCTACAATTGTGTCGCTTAAGCTCTTTTTTGCCGTTATGGCATGATATGATATGTAAGTCGAGCAATCGTTCACCCTTATTGGGAATAAAAGGCAAAAAAATTAGGATTCTGAAATTACTTACATACTATTTTCTAAATCAATATAAGACAATATACAAAGTGTTCTTTGAGTAAAATAATATTACATACATACATATATTTATAGATAGATATACATAAAAATTAAAATGTACTTACATACACACGATTACTAAAAATAATTAACAATTAATTACTGGAGCCCAGTATTACAATTTTGTAATTTTTGCTTAAGTAACTCTAGTTCTAATTTTAGTCTTTCTTCCTTAAATTTATTTTCTATTCTAACACCTTCAACCTCTAATTCTAATTTTTGTTTTCTAAATTCCCATTCTTCTCCCATAACTTTTATTTCTAGTTCAAGTTTTTCTAGTTTTTTATGAGCAACTTCTTCCCACACATCTACAGTAGTACTCTTTTTCTTTTCTACTGCGGGTGTAGTAGGTTGTTGCTGACGCGGCTCTGGAATGGTATTTTGTTTAACTTTTGACGTTGATTGAGTACCACCAAACAATAGCGTTTCGAATACATATTCTTCAGCTAAAAATAAAAAAAAATACAAATATAAAAATTTAAAGTACATACTACTATATTCAATAGTGTCATAACTCAAAAAATTAGTTTTTTGAGTTAATAATGCATTTCATATTTTATCTTGCGTAAAATCTCTTCTCTACATACATATATAAAAATTACGTGTATGTTCGTGATCGCTAAACTCAAAATCCACTGGACCGATTTTGACCAAACTTTATATACATGCTCTATGGGGCGTGAGGAGTGTTTCTGTGTAGTTTGAAGTTCGTCCGACAGATGGCGCAATATTTAGTTTTTTCGTGTTTTGCCCGAATATCTTGTACTATCACTTCGTGATAGAAGAATATTTGTTCATGCCTTCATTGAATTGTATGTAAATTTAACATTTTATACGTGTTTTCTGCAAAACTAGTTTTTTTGAGTTATGACACTATTGAACTGAATATGCGGTATGTATAGGAGGATGTGTGTTATATGAGCCTTTATTTTGAAAGCGAGTCGACAATTTAAAAAAAAAATAGCATAACAGTATTTATATGTATGTACATATGTACATATACATATGTACTTAAATGTTTACCATGTGCAGTGTGCACACTTCTACCGATATTCGGTAGACTCTACCGAATATGTTTGTGAATTTAACAATCTACCAATTCTACCGAACAAGGCCTGAAATCTACCGAATATTGTTATTTAGTAATTTAAGTCGATATATGTGTAAATTGCCTATTTTGCCACATAGCAGTGCGGACGCAGAGCGGTCATTTTCTGTCATGAAAATCATTAAAAGAGAACAAAGAAATCGGTTAAAAACTGAAACTATAAGTAACCTAATATTTGCCAAAGAATTGTGCCTTGGGGATGAAATATTTATTCCTACCAATGATTTAATAATTTTATCACAAAAGTTTAAATTCATAAATGGATCTTACATATAATCTTTGTTTGAATTTTTATTTTTCATGTTTCTCTGAATACAAAAAATCTTCTACCGAATTTCATTCAAAATACCGATTTTATTTGTCGATTCTACCGAATTTAAAAAAAATTAAGTGTGCACACTGACCATGTGGGATTTCCCGAAAAAAAATCCCAGGCTTGAACAATACAACAGGCTTCAATATACAACATACAGACGCGGACAAAAATATTCACACTGTAGCCCACCTTAATTTTGAACTTTAATATTTTCCAAACGAAGAGACGCAGCGAAAGGTGATATTCTATAAATTGCTTATCTTGTTACTTATTTAAATACAGAGAAAAACTAGTCATACGTATGTCACATTATTAAGAAAAAAATATATTAATTTAACAGTTTCTTACTATGCCAGTCACAAAAACTTTTTAAAATTCTGTTAATAACATCTTGTGCATATGGTCTAGCTACTATAGAAAAATTAAAGTACCATTTTAAGTGAACAAAAGTATTCACAGAAACGATAATATTAGTGCTAAATACATAAAAAGGGAAATTTGTCTTCCTCCTATCGTATAAAAGTATCGTTATAAAATATTTGGTCCCAACTTTATTTTTTTTATTTAAAATACTCTGAAAAACGTTCCATAAACTGAACAAAATAGCCGAAACTCAAAAAAAAATTTTTCTAACTCATTGAACAAAATAGATTATATGTATGTGGAAATTAGAACAGTAACAAGAAGCTGATTTATTTTAGCAAGAGCACTATAAAAACAATTAAGGACTTTTCAAGCTTCTCAACTTCACATTGTACTGGACAAAAATTACGTTTATTATATTGACAAACAGATTATCTAGAATAGATTAATATGGAAAACTTTAAGAAGAACCTGGCACAGTGCCGATTACAGCTCTCGAGTTACAAGAATAAATCCAGATATTGGTAACACCAATAGAAAAAATCGATTAAAGTTTTGCAAAATTTTTCAAAATTCACGTGAAGACTTCTATAGCATAATGATTCTCATTGAAGTCAAATTTAATATTTTTCAAACGGATTGGAAAAATACGGGCTTGAGGGGAGCCAAATACCGAATTGGAGAACAACATTATAAGTACCGCCAAGCACAGTGATGATATGGGGGGCGTATGGCTGCAGCAGGTGTGGGAATTTAATTTTCATAGGCGGAGCAATGGCAAAAATGTTTTTTTAATATCTTAAGCAGCATCGAGAAATTAAATCCATTTTCAACAAGAGAACGACGCGAAACACTCAGCCTATTGAGTTCGTTTGTCGATTATTCACCATGTAGCCTATATTCTACTATCTCCACCGCAATCACCCAATATGAACGCAATTAAAAAACTTTCGTATGAATTCGACAGGCAAGTAAAGAAACGTCATATCCTCAGTAAATAATAACTCAGAGATTCCGAAAAAATAATGGGATGTTATCGGAATTGACTCAGCAAAAAAAAAAATAGTTTATTGCATTTCCAGAAGTTTAGAATAGGAAAATTTGTTTTTGTTTTGCTTAAGCAGCATTTCAAATTCTAGTTTTTCTCAATGTTTTTGTTAAAAAATTATCCGGCTGTGTCTATATAACAAGTGAAAATGTAAGATGAGTGCTGTGTAAATATTTTTGTCCGGCTCTGTATCTGCTCCTTACCTGCAGCATTCAACTCTTGGTCATTAAGTTGTGGAAGCGGTTTTGTATCGGCATCGCAAGCATTGTTATTCTGGAAAGTATTTTCCTCCTCAGACATATCTATAATGAGTTCATAAAAATAAATCAATGCCACCCAATAACATGACCCTTATATTCATATTTACAGTGATCTATATCTGATAACGGTTCATTCCTAACTGAATTATCAGTTGAGTTCATTACTTTTAATAAACCCAAGTCAGATGTATTTGATGGCAGCTTGCGTTTCCAATCGTTCTTCAGATTTTCATATTTTGTTTTCAGAACTCTAAAAGAACGATAATCATCAAAAACGGCATTAAACTTTTCCTCAATTTCCATCCATGCTTTAACTTTTTCTTCTGATGTTGCACGGTCAATTTTCTTTGCCTCAATTATTTCTTTTCTTTCATTCACCAGTTGTACCAAGAAATTGACTTCCTTGGTAGAGAAGTTGCTGCTGCGTTTTGTCCTGTCGCCATTTAAGCTTGCAAGGGTTTTTCCAGTCCTTGAGAGCATATTAATTAGACATTTAACATTCAAATTTAAATAATTAACTAAAAGTTAAATTTATGTTAAATTAAGCACAATTATTATTCGCAAAAAAAATTTAATCTGCGTTTAAGCCATTTAATTGTAAGATGACTAGAGATGTTTTTTTTTTGTTGGTTATAGAGTACCCAGTACAAACTGTTTTTAACTCAGGGCCTGTACCACAGTACCGACAACGTTCGTCGCATGATACAATAATAAGTGCGTTCGAGAACTCAAAAATTTGTACAAATTTTTACTATTTTTTACTGGATTGCGTTCGAGTACACAAAATCCAGTAAATGAGAGCGCGAATTGAGAGAGAAAAATGACAGTTCACTTACTGAGTAAATGCAAGTTTTTGCTGGACAAATTTTTGCCAGTAAAATCCAGTAAAACGAAGCCATATGTTTTTAAATATATGTAAACCAACAAAAGTAAAGGGAAACAAAAATTTTTAGCTTTTGATGAAATTTTTAAATTAACAAAAAACAAATGTATTAAGTTATAAGCATTATAACATTTATTTAAGTTTGATGCTAGAAAAATATTCGGGTATGTTATGTATTTCACGTGAAATTAAAACGTGCGGAATTTCCATAGAATGTTTGGAAATATGTATGTATGTATGTATTTAAATAACAATGCTATTGCATTTCCGAACGATTTAATTTTACATGGAATTCAGAACATAACCGATTGTTTTTAAGCGTGAATAAAGTTAATAGATTATTATATTGAAATTTTTGTTTATACATATCGTCGGGTCGACGGTTCCTGGTTTGCGGTATGGAACATTTAAAAAAAATTTACTTTGTGTACTTTTTTAAAATTCTTTCCCAGTTTTTCGTTGTCTTGAATATATCATCCTAATAACTTCTCACGTTCAGGGTAAAAAGCTTAGAAACTTTAATGGCCTGACCCGCGATGTCGACAAGAAAGTTTCTATCTCTTAGTTATATTTAAAACAAAATCAAAATAAGAAAGTTTATTTTTGTTTTCAATATACACATGTAAGTAAGCTAAGAAAGTTTCTTGTCGACATCGTGGACCAGCCAAATAAGTTTAAATAAAAACATATGTCCATATATATTACTTTTATTATTAAACAAAATGTTCTATCGTGTATTTCATATGTATAATTTTTTTAGCGCCAAAATTAGTAATCAGCTGTTGTATATATTTTACTGGATTTTACAATTTTTCCGTTCGCGTACTTTTAGATGCAAACTTTTTTATTGAGAGTAATTTCTTTAAATTACTCAGTATTTACTCAGTTACTGGATTTTACTGGAAAAGTACTCAAACGCACCTAATATTATTGTATCATGGTTCGTCGTGCACTTGCATTTGAAACAAAATTGTCGACATAGTGGGACAGGTCCTTAATGTGAATAATTTTTATTTTGTTATACAAATTCTATATTTGACATATTGGTTCAACTAAAAATCCATCTTATTTTTGTCATTGTTGTATATATGTAATCTTGCTATTACCTGTAAGTGAACCAAAGTATTTTAATACCAAGTGGCCTTATCATTGCGACAACAAATTTGTTGTAGGATTATTTTTACCTGTATGTTGACAGTTGGACTTAAGAATTTATGCTATTTTATATGGAGTTTGACGGATGGGTTAAAATCAGCTGACGATCAGCTGTGGTATTAATACACTTTGGAAGTGAACGAGCCTTGAGTAAAACCATATGATTAAAATCAACAGCTTTGCCAGATCCGTTCATCCAGTTCCATAGTTTGCTAGCTTTTGTCTGCAAGAATTTCGCTAAGTCTTGTTTTAAACTCAGCAGTTTTTCTTGAATCGGTTCTCTTCACTTCTCTTTTAAAACTGCTCTGTGTAAACTGCTTGTTTACACACAAACGGTTTCTTGTTCAATGTGCCTATTGTTTTAGTGCAGCGAATGAAGTAACAAAAGAGGATTGAAGTAACTTTTGGGCACAAGCAAGTCAGTACCCTTCTTCTTTATTCTTTCCTCTCCCTCCCATAAACTCAGACTTCCTTCAAGAAAAACTGCCAAGTCTAAAACATGTGTAAGATCCTATTTGTACAGTCTTATCGACATTCTTGCAGACAAAACAGCCTGTTTTTCTTGTATACTACTTTCGAAATTGTAGCACAAAATGTATTCTGTGTCGTAAATTGAGTTCACCTTGGACTGAACTTACCTACAATCACAGAATACATATATTTTGTGTTTACGAGGTGACATTCTGCCTAGTGTCATAATATTTATTTATTTATTACATATTCTACAAAGTATATATATGTCTGCACAAATATGGACGGAGTAACTAGACCATATGCCCAAGATCTTATTAACAGAATTTAAAAAGTTTTTGTGATTGACTATACACGACCTATGCCTTCACATAGGAAGAAACTTTCTGTGTCATAATATTGTTTTCATTTTATGTTGAAACTTTAATTTTTTTATCTATGAAATTTGAAGAGACTTAAATAATTTGTAGCTGCGATAGGTACGTAATCGTTTGTTTATGCCCTGTTAAAAATTTGGAAAAAAAGGTATTTGTATATAAAATTAGGAATTTGCTTATTTTCTTCTTCTGGCATCGTTGGTGGTGACTCAGTTGGGATGCAGTGGAAAAGAAAATTTTGAGAAACTATAATTTGCCCTGCTGTCAATTTAATGCTAAAATCTTTTATGAAAAAATTAAACGGCGATCTTAGATAAACAATACTTTATATAAAAATAAGTGCGATTTGTTATAAAAATAAGAATTTTTAGTGAAGAAGAAAACCGCAAAGTAGTTTCTACTGCAAAGAGAAAAAAAACCACAGTGAGACACCAAAAAGCATACGCAGGCGAAAAAATATCGAACAACTATAACAACAGCCAGCCCAGCCCAGCTACAAAAACTTCAAACAACTTTAAAGTTTTTGTAACAATTCCGCAGAGACAAGTACATAATAAAGCAGCAGTAAAAACAAGAAAGCTACTAAAGAAGAGGTCATCAAACTTGTCTATGTAATTACTGGAAATTATAATTGTATTTTAGAAAAAAGTTGGTCAGACGGGAGCAAGAAAGAGACATTTATATATTTTTTTAAGTATTAAACCGAACAATATAATTCAAATTTTGTAAACATGTCATCCGGTGATTTTGGCAATCCCTTGCGCAAGTTCAAATTGGTTTTTCTGGGAGAACAAAGTGTTGGCAAAACTTCTTTGATTACACGATTCATGTATGACAGTTTCGATAATACCTATCAAGCCACTATTGGCATTGACTTCTTGTCAAAAACCATGTACTTAGAAGATCGTACTGTTCGTCTGCAGCTGTGGGATACAGCCGGACAGGAAAGATTTCGTTCTTTGATACCCTCCTATATAAGAGATTCCACAGTGGCTGTAGTAGTTTACGACATCACTAACACAAATTCATTCCATCAGACCTCCAAATGGATCGATGACGTACGTACCGAAAGAGGTAGTGATGTCATCATAATGTTAGTTGGTAACAAAACTGATCTTTCCGACAAACGTCAAGTGTCCACAGAAGAGGGCGAGCGAAAGGCAAAAGAGTTAAATGTTATGTTCATAGAAACAAGTGCCAAAGCTGGTTACAATGTTAAGCAGTTGTTTAGACGAGTTGCCGCCGCACTGCCAGGCATGGATTCAACGACAGAGAACAAGCCTTCTGAAGACATGCAAGAAATAACATTAGATACACAAAAAGAAACAAAAGATCCTGAAGGCGGTTGTGCTTGCTGAATTGGACTTGGATTTTATGCCCGAAAAATGAGAAACGTAAAAAACTTGATTTTGATTGTTTTGTCCAGCCATTAATCAACGATTTACACTTGGAAAAAAATTCAAATTGTCAAATATCATGCAAAATATAATAAATATGACAGTCAGAATATTGAAAGTTTACTCATATTAAATAACAAACACTGTCTATTAAACAGAATTTTAAACCTTTTTTAGTATGCTTAATTTCATTAGAAAACTAGTTAATACCAATCAATATATTTTATATACAAAAAAAATCAGTAAATAATTAAAATAAATTAACAATTGGAATACGTTTTCGAATGTATGTATATGTGTGCGAAAATATTTTTTTGTTTTGGATTTTTGAGAACCTGTTAACAGGAATTCTTTTTCACTTGAATGCATATTACTTTCGCTTTATAAAGTCATGCACCATAGATTGAACTAAAACACAAACTTTTAACTTCATAATAAACACGATCCTTATTTTTTTTTTTTTTTGTTAATAATTAAGTTATTTATAAAGTAATAAATAATTATAATAAAAACAAATCCAATTTAATAAAAAGCATAAAAAAATTTAGTTTAAATTCCATTAATTCATTAATAATTAAATTCTTCGAGTTTTCAACAATATTTATGCAAAGCTTTCTATATATAGTCCATGATCTGAGGAATAGCCGCTACAAAGTAGTTGCATGAATGTATCGATAGTACATTAAATAAGTAGAAGTAATTAATTTCATGATCATAAAAAGATGAACAACAAGAATAGTTGAATATACTTGCATAGAGTGACATAATCCACCTTATCGTGTTTGGCGAATTTCGATTTCGACGTTTTTTAAAATAGAGACATGTTTCAGAGCATAGCCCAAATTCGAAAGAATTTTCTTTCGTTTCGAGTTACAGAGTATACCCCCAGTTCTTGAAGCAAGTCTCTTCAATTCTCTTTTAAAACAGCACATTTGTTTACACACAGACAATCAGATTATATTTTCGTATTGTTTTAATGCTGCGAATGATATAACAAAATGTAATTGCAGCAAGTCTGAACACCTCTTCTTTCCTCTCTATCTCTATCACCCTCTCCCATAAAATTACTTCAAGAAAAAATACGGTATCTAAAACGTGATTTATAAATGCATTTACCGATGGTAAATCAGCAATTGCATGTTCATTTCTCACATTACATTTCATTAAAAATGCATGTGAAATAGCTGATGCTAACAATATCTTCTTAAATAAATTGAAATGATTGCTGATGAAGTGCGTGGTGCCAGAGAAAATGCGGATTTCCCTCAGCCACAGTCTAGTTTAACTTTTCTTGCAATCTTAAAGAAATTTCATTTAAATTAATAAAATATATAATTCTATAATTAGAATTAAAAATACATATACTGAACTTGAGCCCGATTAATTATTCTTGATTAGAATTGTCATTCAATAAAATCTGCTGGAATAAAGAAAAAGTGCTTAAGTCACATTTTACTGTTTTGCAGGAGTGCACTTTTAAGCTTTCAAGTCGATTTTCAGAAATTTGTTTCATATACAGTAAAATTGGGAAATTTTCTGTTAACATTTATTTTTTTTAAGCAAACATCGTTCTACATACTGTAAATAATACATTCAAGTTGAAATATACCAAAGTATAACCTATATTAAGCTATTATTCCTAATGAAATCAGAAAGAAAAAAAGATATAAGGCCCAAGTCATAGTGCTATAAACTTCCCTAAAAATCACACAAATTAATTGAGATTTTGATTAGGGGTACATTCAAATATTTAGATTACGGGGGTGCCATTAATTCAAAATCAGCTTATCTCGATTTAAACAATTGTTCCTTTTTTCCACACAAATAATAACTGCCTTATTCATAATAAATAATTTTGTTTTGCAAATGGTTTATAAAAAGAATTTTGTATGCAACATTGCTTTGGAAATCTCTTATAAATCATTTGGTGAATAAGTCCTTAAATATTTATGAAAAATTATACACAAATATTTTGTGGTTTAGTTTAATAATTTTTATTTGAAATAAATACCTTCTGGGTTACCCCACCAATTATTTTAGTTGGAGGAGACGCTTTGTAATCATTTAAAAACTATCCAAAGTTTTACTAATTGATGAAATGCAAAATAAGAAAATTTAGTTTTACAGAATATTCAATTATTCATTTCTTATTAACTTATATATAATAAATAAAATATTTGCGGTAAATATCGAAACAAATTTGCTTTTCTAATTGTGAGCGTTTGCTTCAGAAATTATCTTCGTTAGGGATGTATTCATCACGTATTTTTTGCAATTTTAAAATTAAACCATCGATGGATACTTCTCCATGCACTTTATTGTCACGTGTGCGTACATTGACGGTGTTAGAAGAACGCTCCTTTTCACCAACAACGAGTATGAAATTAAATTGTGCCAATTGGGCATTACGAATTTTCTTATTCATTGTATCGCCAGCATCAGTGTCGGCTTCAGCCATAAAACCAGCTGCATGCAATTTATCGCTTACCGATTTTGCGTATTCATCAAATTGAGGACCGACTGGAACAACCATAACTTGGCGTGGTGACAGCCAGAAAGGCCATTTGCCAGCAAAATTTTCAGTAAGAATTGCTATCATTCGTTCTACTGAACCAAGAATAGCGCGATGAATTATTACGGGGCGTTTTTTCTCACCATCGTCAGCAATGTAATTGAGATTGAAACGTATTGGCAATTGGAAGTCCAATTGGATGGTAGCACACTGATGCGCACGCTTAAGGGCATCCGTTATGGTGATATCAATTTTGGGGCCATAAAAAGCACCGTCACCAGGATTCTCTTTCCAGGGCATGCCGAATTCATCGAGAGATTCGGCTAAAGCCTTCTCGGCCGCATTCCATTGATCCAATTCACCCAAATATTTTTCTGGACGTGTAGAAAGTACTAAATTAAAGGAGAAGCCAAAAATGGTGTAAACATGATGCAAAAAGTCCAAACAGCCTTTCATTTCGCTCTTGATTTGTTCAGGAGCGCAAAATATGTGGGCGTCATCTTGCTGGAAACGACGAACCCGAGTAAGGCCTGTCAAAGCACCCGACAACTCGTTGCGATGTAGAACTCCAAAATCAGCCATACGTAAAGGTAATTCACGCCAAGAACGATTGCGCACATCAAACATTAGACTTCATAACAGAATAGTAAAAAATATACATATATTTTTTTTTATTTTATTTTAAACAAAATTTAACTTACCAATGACCGGGACAGTTCATGGGTTTTAAAGCGTATGTCTCCTTTTCCACTTCGAACGAAAACATGTTTTCAGCATAATGTTGCCAATGACCAGAAGTCATCCAAAGCTTAGAATTGTAAATATTAGGGGATATAACTTCTTGGAATCCTCTTTTTCTATACTCCGACTTAATGAAATTCATTAGAGTATTATAGATGTGTGCACCTTTTGGTTGAAAGAAGCAAGAGCCTGGCGATAGTTCATGGAAGAAGAACAATTCCTGTTCTTTGCCAATTTTACGATGATCACGTTTAGCAGCCTCTTCCTGTAATCTCTCCCATTCCTTCAATTGCTTGGAGTCAGGGAAAGAAATACCATAAACTCTTTGTAAAGTTTCGGCATCTGATTTACCCTCCCAATATGTAGATGAGTTCTTAGTGATTTTCAATGCTTTAACTTTGCCAGTGTGACGGACATGAGGTCCACGACACAAATCTATGAGGGGTCCGCATTTGTAAACCGTGGTTGTATCAGTTGTAACTTTCTCATTAAGTATTCTGCATTTGAATTCATTGTACTTGAACATTTCTAACAGATCCGATTTTTTCATTTCCAAACGTTCGAAAGGTTGTTTCTCTTTAACAATTTGCTTTATTACACCCTCCATAACAGGATAATCATTGGTAGAAATCTAAAAAATATGTATGTATGTATGTATGAAAATGAAATACATATACATGTGTATGTATGTAATGTAAAATTTTATGTAATAAACTTACACCTTCTCCTTCCAAAAACATATCATAGTAAAAACCATCAGCTATTGGAGGACCATAACATAAATGACCACCATAAATACGTTCCATGGCTTCTCCCATTATGTGGGCGGAACTGTGCCAAAATACAGCTTGAGCCTCGGGATCATCAAATTTAAGCAAATGTAGAGTACAATCACTTTCCAATGCACGATCCAAATCCCATACTTCCCCATTAACTTTTGATATAACTGTATTATCGGCCAAACCTTGGCTAATGCTTTTAGCAATGTCATATGGTGTAGATTCCCATGATACACCTTCAACTACTTTACCATCGGGAAGTGTAATCTTAATAGACTGACGTGGTTTAGCTGCTAATTCTGCTCGATATTCAGCTTTACATTTCTCCCATAGAGCATTACGTTCTTCTATATAAGCTGGCCAAGGGTTAAGCTCTTTAACTGTTATTAAAAAAAAATAACTCTCATAAAATTTGCACTAAAATATTCCATTTTGAATGAAATATCGCTAAGACAACGTCATAAATCAAAAAACGAGTTTGCAAGAAATAGAGATATTCAAATTGAACACAAATTTAATGGAAAAAGAAAATTTTGTGTTTCTCTCAAGAGTTGAGTAAACAGGAGGTATTTGTATGAAATTATTAAGAAAAATTCTGCATCCCATTTCTTGAGTTATGACATTATTTTAGTAAATGAGCGATATGTATGTATATTAATGTATATTTTAGGTATTTATATTTCTTTGAGAATTTAAATTTCAATTACAATTGCAACTAAGATTGCAACTAAGATTTAAAAAAATCATAATTGTAATTGTAGTTGAACAAATTCAATTACATTTCGAAATCCCATACATATCGAGCCTTTTTTTCGATTTTATCGTAAGCGACATGAAATCGAAAATATACTTTTTTATTGAAATTAAAATTTTATGGACCTACCCACAGTGTGACCGATGACATTTTTCAAAAAGTGGCACCAAATATGGGATTTATCAAAAAAAAAAAAAAAAAAAAAATTTGTCAACATTAAAAAAAATAAGACTACACTCAAATTTTATTTTTTAAGTATTACTGCCTTATTCATAAAAAATATTTCTGTTTTATAAGAGGTTAATAAAACAAATTTTTTATGGAAATTTTATTAATAATAATAAACCTTTTATAAAACCAAAATATTTTTTATGAATTAGACCCTTATTATATTGTTACGTTTTTCTCTCTTTAAAAACGCTTTTCCGTAGATCCGAAGATTTGCAAATGAATACAAGAGCTGAGTGTAGTAATTAGGGTTAAGAATGATACAAGTTTTATTTACAAATACACTTATACTAAATTACTCAAGAGCTTAAATACACTAATACAACTTAAACTAATAAATTACACACAGATATTCACAACTGGTTACCACTACGCCTTCATCGCTGTAGTTTACACACGTCTCTTATCTGGCTGCGCAAGTATTCACGTGACACCTCTCTGTCTGCTGCCGTCACTTACGAGACTCTCTCTGCCGTCACTCACAGTTGATACACCAATACCTCTTTGTCTGCTGCTTGTCACACACGGCACTCACTCTGCCGACAATCACAGTTGATACACCAATAAAGACTCACTGGCTTTACTTACACCCTTATACACGTCTATTCGCTGCACTGTTCCCTTTACTCCAGTCGACACGATAGACTCCACAATAATCTCAATTCCACGACAGACTATTATTAATTCACAACTTAATTATCACCTGACTTGTTTACTTGCAAATGACTGACTTGTTCGCGACTGACTTGTTCGTAACTGACTCACAACTGCAACTAACTAACTCATTGGATGCGTCACCTCTTTTTATATTTCACACAAATTCCACTAGAAGTTTCAAGCAATGTCTAGACGATCATTATCATCTTATATGCTGCCTAATTAAGTTCATGTAACTATGTACATACATGTGTATATGCATACGTGTGTACATCAATAACTAAGCAATACACGGTGGTTGTTTATCTTTTACTTTTCGTTTGAATTGGCATGTATGTATGTGTGTAAATATGTAAATCTTCTTAATAAGCAGACGCTTTTTGTTGTCGTTGCTTTTGCTTGTTTACGTTTAATCAAGCTAGGCATGCTTATTTAGTTGTTGGCTACTATTCTAGACTATTCTTTACTTTGACCCTGTAGGAATATTTTCGCGTAGCATTTACATTAACCCTGTTGGAATATTTTTGTATAATGCTGCTTAACATTGTTGACGGCTATTTTCGTAACACTGCCGCCCACTTAATCCTATTCGTCGCGAATAGGCACATCATCGCCTTTCTTTTTCTGCGTTTTCTAAACGCCTTGTAGTTACGCTGGAGACGACTACCTCTTCCATATTTGTCGGCTTTAGTTCTGGCTCTGTCTCGTTTCTCAACTGGAACTTGTATTGCCATACGCTGGAGGTGACTACTTCGATATTCGTGGCCCCTGGTAGTACTGACTCTGCTTAGTATTTCCGCTACAGCTTGCCTTGTTTTACGCTGGCGATGACAACTTCTTCCACATTTGTGGCCTTTGGCTCTGGCTCTACCTTGTCCCTTAACTAGAGCTTGCCTTACCATTCCACATTTATGGCCTTTGGCTCCGACTCTTCCTTGTACCTTGACTAGAGCTTGCCTTACCACACGCTTTAGGCTCCATATAGAAGTTGTCTTTTTCTTCCTGACTGCTTTCATGCTATGCACTTTGTATACTGTAGCAGTTTCTTTACCCTGAGCAAGCGAGACCATTTCATCCCTAGGTAGTTCCGCTGTGTCCCAAACCGCTTTACTATCAGCTAAGTCAGCAACGTTTTTTGCTTTGCTGGAAACTTCTATGTCACGAGCTTCATTTGCTTCGCTGGAAACTTCTGGCTCACGTTCAACTTGTTGACACTGACTACTGTTGATTTCGTTATTCACTCCATCTAGTTTTCCGTCAACGTTTTCCTCTGCGCCAGAAATGTCGTCATCACCCTGCTCCAAGCCAGTATTCTTTTCGTCTGATTTACTGACTTGCATTTCTACACCATCGGCCCGTCTGTCTGTGACTACAGGCATTTCTTGAATTTTCTCATTTCTGGCTCTAGGTGATTCTGGAACGTCAGGCACAGTTTTCCATTTCCATTTGTCAAACACCTCATTCATCTGACCTAGAAGTTTCTCGTTGTTTAGCTTCATTTCCTCATTGTTTGCTCTAAAAGTTTCTTGAAGCATTGTTTCCATTTTCTCATTGTTTGCTCTAGAAGTTTCTTGAAGCATTGTTTCCATTTTACTCATCATAGCAGCAAACATTGCACCGATGTCTGTACTGGTTGCTGCTGCACGAGTACATACCTCAATTTCTTCTTTTCCATCGAACTCATAGCTTTCTATGTCGATGTTGCGCCGCTGGAACTCTTCCAGCAATCTTTACTGTAGTTCGACCTTGTTAACAGTTGTAGGCAAGTCCAGATTGTTCAACTCTTTCTTGAGTTGCTCTAACTTAAGCTCTTGAAATTTCATTTTCCTCAAAACCAATTATTACGTTTAAACTTTTCAAACGTGTGTGGTTTTTCTTTTCGTATCACTCTTATTTTATGATTAACCCTTTTTAAACGTATCGCTTGTATTTGCAAATCCCACTTCTAACACCAAATGTTACGTTTTTCTCTCTTTAAAAACGCTTTTCCGTAGATTGGAAGATTTGCAAATGAATACAAGAGCCGAGTGTAGTAATTAGGGTTAAGAATGATACAACCCAGCGGCAAAACTCAGAAGACCTTCTTGGTGCAGGCCTTATTAAAGGACTCTTTCGCATAAAATATACGATACACATTCCACACTCGCTTCTATGAGAAGGGAGAAGGGAAGGAGTAACATGTTTTGTTTTGTTTTTTACCAAAGCAAAAACAAAACTATTAGTTTGAAGGCCTTCCAGAATCTCTGCGAATGAAGCAAGAACAGAAGGCCTGCTCCGCAATGACAACGCGTGTAAAAAAGATATGAGTATGGAATGGAGCGAGCAGGCCTTCTACATCCAAAAGAAGGCATACAAATTCCTTCTAGAAGGCATCCCTACTCCTTCTAGTTCCCGCTGGGAAGTTTTATTTACAAATACACTTATACTAAATTACTCAAGAGCTTAAATACACTAATACAACTTAAACTAATAAATTACACACATATATTCACAACTGGTTACCACTACGCCTTCCTCGCTGTAGTTTACACGCGTCTCTTATCTGGCTGCGCAAGTATTCACGTGACACCTCTCTGTCTGCTGCCGTCACTTACGAGACTCTCTCTGCCGTCACTCACAGTTGATACACCAATACCTCTTTGTCTGCCGCTGGTCACACACGGCACTCACTCTGCCGACACTCGCAGTTGATACACCAATAAAGACTCACTGGCTTTACTTACACCCTTATACACGTCTATTCGCTGCGCTGTTCCCTTTACTCCAGTCGACACGATAGACTCCACAATAATCTCAATTCCACGACAGACTATTATTAATTCACAACTTAATTATCAACTGACTTGTTTACTTGCAAATGACTGACTTGTTCGCGACTGACTTGTTCGTAACTGACTCACAACTGCAACTAACTAACTCATTGGATGCGTCACCTCTTTTTATATTTCACACAAATTCCACTAGAAGTTTCAAGCAATGTCTAGACGATCATTATCATCTTATATGCTGCCTAATTAAGTTCATGTAACTATGTACATACATGTGTATATGCATACGTGTGTACATCATTAACTAAGCAATACACGGTGGTTGTTTATCTTTTACTTTTCGTTTGAATTGGCATGTATGTATGTGTGTAAATATGTAAATCTTCTTAATAAGCAGACGCTTTTTGTTGTTGTTGCTTTTGCTTGTTTACGTTTAATCAAGCTAGGCATGCTTATTTAGTTGCTGGCTACTATTCTAGACTATTCTTTACTTTGACCCTGTAGGAATATTTTCGCGTAGCATTTACATTAACCCTGCTGGAATATTTTTGTGTAATGCTGCTTAACATTGTTGACGGCTATTTTCGTAACAATATAATTCACTCTACAAGAGGGGGAAAAAAGTGGCAAGGCAGTCAAAAAAGTGGAAATTTTAAACTTTAGTCGCTCAAACGGTCACGCTGCCTACCCATAGCTTAAAATTATCAAAATGCCAAAATTGTTGATATGTTTTTAGATACGGGCTGTAAAATTGTATCGTAAGCTACAATTTACGAATGTAAAACAAATTATTATTATTATGAAAAAACCTCCTGGAAAATTTATTTTTTGTCGCTTACGATAAAATCGAAAATAAGGCCCGATATGTATGTGGCCATAGTTATGAAATAGGTTTAAGTTATACATATGTATATGTACATATTTGTTGTGTCGAGCTATTCAGTAGATTATATTTGAAAAATTAAAAAAATATTCGTACATTATGCAACATTTTAATTTAGAGTTGTGCTAGTCTCAATTAATATACATTTCTGTTAATACTTATTAAATATTTACTGAAGTTTTTTTAAATTGATTTTATTTTAATATTTCGAAGCAAAAATGCACATGACTTAACTTAAACCACTTTCATAGTAAAGAGCACATATATTTATGTATGTATGTGAAAATAATAGTTTCTATAAAAAAACTAAAAGAACGCTAAAAATCGTTCCATATCAAAAAATTATCTTAAATTAGTTACAGAATACGGTTCGTTTTAATTCAATACCTTTTTTTCCGGCATCAGCTGTTGTGTTTTTTTGCTTTTCCTTCATCTTTTTGGCCTAAATTAAATAATAATAAAAAAGTTCGAACAAAATTAGAACTACGAAAAATCAATTATTTATAATTTGAGAAACAAAAATTTAAACTTATCTGTACAAATTAAAAAGCATTTCCTTAGCAATAGCAATAACAAGGTACAAAATTATTAATAAAAAATGGAAATCAAACAATACGTTATGAAAGTGGTGTGGCTTGTTTTTATAACTTTAGGGCCTAATTGTGTAAAACGCAACGCCAAGCGTTGTCAAATTTTATATGGACAAAATTTAAATTACAAAAACAAAATACATACAAAATTTATCAACGCCAAGCGTTGCGTTTTACAAAATTAGGCCCTTAATTTTTTTATTTGTTAAAAGGTTTTATTTGTTAATAGGAAAAACAATTTTTATTTTCCCAACGTTTCATTTTGAACTTTACTATTCACATATTTAGTTTTATAGATAAAATATGGAGAAAGTTTCTTACTGTATTTCCTTTGAGGCAATATCGATGACTAAACGCTTTGTTGTGGTAGTTCTTGTAAAAAAAAAGCAACTCAAATAAATAAAAAAACTGATGCAATCACATGGGTTAATTATGATAAGAGATGTGTATAGTAGATACACTCAATCCTGTTTTTACGCTGAGATTTGAAGTTAAAATGTTTTAATATTTATTATTCAATAATACCATTGTGACAGACATGACAAGACCATGATTTATTTGTTGTTGTAAATCAAAGCTTTATAATTTAAATAATTCTGCCAAAAAACCCAATACTTCAATGCAATGATCTGATAGAATATTTTCGAAAAAATTTATGGAATATAAAATTAAATTTTAATGGCAGTGTCTCCGCAAAATTGTGAGTTTTTCACAGCTCATATACTTATAGATCAAGTTTTAATATATTAAAAATTTGTATAAAACAAAATTTGTCAAACTACCGAAATGTCGAAACGAATTCGGTACAATAAGTCAGACTTCAAAAAAAGTCGACATTTTTAGTTTGAGGGTAATGAATGTTCATGGATTTCATAATAAATATTTTTGTTCCTTATTTTTTATAAGGTTTCGACTGCACTAGTTTGTTTTCCTTTTATGGAATCGTATGTGTTTTTGTATGGAAACAAAGGACTTACGCGGTAATATCTGGAACGTATGTATGTACATATGTATCTGACACGTAAAAACAGGGTTCAATGTGTTTTTATTTACACAGTACCCAATGCATTAATGGCAAAAGAGAATAAGAATAGCAGCAGTAGCTTTTTTAAATTTATCGATTATATAGTATTTGCTCGTAACTTCACAGCGGAATAATTTTTAACAAACTCGAAAAATATAATATTTCAAAGTTCACCAAAAAATAAATTTTACTGATGTTACAAAATAATTTTTGTGTACTATTAAAAATTTTACGGCAAGAACCCACTACTACCACTCATTTAAAAAATGCCACCAACGTGCTGAAAATTCTCCCACATGCACATGTGGATATTACATGGGCTGTACTATAAGCCCTCAGAATTCAATTTTCTATCATAAATAAACAATTTATTGTGTAAGAAAAACACAACAGTTTAAAAAAGTCCACCATTCAAAAACTAATGGTAGCTAGGCCACAATACCACAAACCATAGATAGGTATAAACATTTCAAAACTCTACACAGATAATTTTGGATCTGTCCAACAACATCCACATATCGATGCAGATATAAAACTTTTCTTTTGCCTATAATTGATAAACAAAATACAGTAGTTTTCGTTTATAGTCACTACCGCTTATTGTCACATTAATGATATAGTCCATATTTAATGTTTTTTGTGAGTTTTGAACTTAATTTCATTCAAAAAGTTGACGATATAGTCCATTTACTATATAGTCATATTTGACATACATATATGCACCAACTTTGTGGTAGTCAAAATCCAAATTGTATGCAAACAATTCGCGTTATAGTCACAAAAATTTTCAACAGATTTTTTTAGTTATTTATTTGTCATAAACCAAAAAGTAAATCTAAATTTCAACCTCCATCTACTGTTTAGTAGACGAACATGTCTTTAGAACAAAACATTATTGCATAAAAGGCCACACAAATGCGTCTTTTAAATACAACATTGTTTTGTAATTGACATAATTGGATTGTATATAAAAAAATTAGGCTTATAGTCACATTAGCGATATAGTCCACAATTTCTGTGAAATTTTATGTGACTATAAGCGAAAACTACTGTATGTACTTTAATCCATTCACTATTTGACAAGCCTTTAACTGCAAGGTGGTAATTTTGGGTCCATACAGCAGTGATGGGAATTGGATTTCTTGATTTCGTGCCAAATCTGCTTTAAATAGTACCAAAATCACTTGAATAGTGCCAAACCACTTTTTATATAATTTTAATGTTGGCATTTAATTTTCATTTAAACTATTAGCCTTGAATGATAATTCATTGTGTTCATAACTAGAAAAATTTACGAATATCACAAAAAACACGGTCTAAAATTAGTTGTATAGATACTAGAGCATTTCGAGCTCTATTTTCCATTTAATAGTGAATGACACGTAGTAAAAAAATTAACTTTTCTGTTATTAAAATTGCAAAATTGTTGATAACTTTTAAAATACAGGCTGTAAAATCTATTGTAAGCGACAATTTATGCATGTACTCGTAAAACATATTTGAATATTATAAGAAAACCTTCTCGTAAAACGAAGGTAATGCTCGATATGTATGCATCATATATTAATAATTTGTACTTATTTACAAGAAATACAAATATAAAAACATTTTTTGAGTAAAAGTAATGATTCTAAAGGACATACTTTAAGATTATAATAACCCTAAGCTAATTTAAATGATAAAATAACTTTTTCTCATTAGGTGTATATATATACTTAGTGACAATTACATAATTACAGTTTATATAATTGCTAGCTATTTATTTGAATCAAACAAAGATTCTGTCGGTATAGTAGAATTTGTATTGCTTTTATGGTTCATCATTTTATATGTATTACGATTACATAAAAGCTATATTGTTAGACTTCAAAAATCTTTACCATGTATTAAAGATGCTAAAGTTTATAATTGCAGTCCATTTAAAATTTTACTTTTAATCAAATTTCAAACTAAAAATATACTCTCCACGCTTGATGAAGAGTAGATAATAAAAAGGATACCTTAAACGATTCGATAAATATTACTTAAAAATTGTTCATTGAAAATAATGTTTAACGTCTTTCAAAAACTCACTCACACTTAAGCTCTTGAATTTTTTACATTAGGTGTGTTTTTTTACTTTTAATGTAAAATGCAGTAAATGAGTTGTTACTGTGAAAATTTTAAAATTTACTCTCAAAAAGAGTTGTTGCCGAAAAAAGTACGCGAACGGAAAAATAGTAAAAATTAGTAAGATTATAGAAACAGCTGGCTCCAGTTCCACATAGTGTTGAAAAATATAAAAACTTTTGACTATTCAACTCTTGTAGTTATTGGTACTCGATACAATATTTTTATAACACGAAAAATCTAAGAATAAATTTTGTAATTTGTCTCATGTAATATTTGTAATTAATTTCTTTTTGATTTCCTTGTTTTGTTGTTTGTTAAATTAATAAAAATTACATGAATATTTGTTAATGTTACTGAGTCCCTATTTACACTATGCAATTCTTATTGCTAAGCTGATTAGTTTATTAGGAGAGAGAGACGAGGGGAAAAGAAACGTTGCTGTTCCCCTCGTCTCTCTCTCCCTGAAACTAATCAGCTTAGCAATAAGACTTGCATAGTGTGATTTGGGACTGATTACTTTAAAAGCAAGTGCGATACTAAGTACCCAGATACTTTAAAGTTTTACAACTCTGAGTAATTGAAATAATTTCCAAAACAAAAGGATTGATAAAATAAATTACAAAATATGTATATTAACAGCTTTTATTATTATTCTTTATAAATTAATTATTTTTTAATGACTTTCAATATTTTTATTTGACCTTTTCTCAAATTTTTACACTTTTCGTTTGCTTACTTTTCATTTGTTTACAATCATGTTTTTATCTTACTAAACTTTACTACGACAAATTTCTGCAGTAAAAATTTGCAAAACACTCAGTCAAGAACTTTCACTTTACTCTCTCAATTTGTGTTCTCATTTACTGTATTTTGGGTAAACGAACTCGAGTTCTTAATTGATCACTTAAGTAAATGCAGTAAAGTTCAGTAACAATTTTTAAAAACTTTTGAGTACGCGAACGCAATTATTTTCAAAGTCTAATTTGTATCTGTATTCACTTTTAATTTTTTCACGTATTGTATTTCTTTTAGAAGCATTTTTTTTTATCAAAAGGAACAGTATTATTTGTGTCTCCACTGAGAACATATTCTGGCGCACACTTTGGACAACAATTCAAATACTAGTCCTTGAAGTTATATTTAGTTTTCATATATGACACAAAAGAAATATAAGAAGACTTTAATTCTATTTTTGCATTCTACAACTTTATGCAGGGAAAATTAGTTTTTGATAATTAATAGTTCAATTTCAGTGTCGTAATAAGTTTCTTCCATTGGATCGAAATTGGTATCAACATGAAGATCGTCGATGTATTTTCTGTTCAAAAAAGCCAATTTAAAATTAAATGTAGTCTCACATTTTTAGATTGCGTTTCGACAATTTACTATTTCAAAGACATAAGATAAAAATAAAAATGCATCTTTGTTATAATTATAATCCGTTAAACTATTTAATATGAATAAAGTTTTATCATTGCATTATGACTAAAAATTTTATAATGTGAAGAAATATATCAAGGCTCACACTGTTCAAAGACTCTATTTGCAACAATCTTGACGAGACAACCAACGGTTTGGGGAATACTTGAGAATTTCATAAATTTCAGAGTTGAAATACTTCTAAACATTTATTAAACCATCTGTACGACATGAGCTATTACAAATAAATTTATATACTCTGTTTAATAGATCGTCAATGTCTCTGGGCAAACCGTTACTTTTAACTATCAGAACCGAACAGTTTTCAGTCTCAAATCCTACTAAGTTTTCATTACTTAAAAACGTAAAAAAAAAACAATAGTACTTATTATTGCAATAAGAAAAGTTTCTATATTTAATGGGCAAAAAGTGCCAGAAAAGGAGCGAGTGAGTCAGTGCCAGGCAACGTCCAATAGTGCCAAAAATGGCACAATTGTGCCACATTTCCCATCACTGCCGTACAGTACATACATACACACATCCAGGGTGTATATGCAAGCATGCATATTTAAAACAACAAAGTAAAAACACACCAAAGTAGCGTATTGCCTTATAAGTTGTCCAGGAATAAGGCTTTTATTCTTATTAGAACTTGGCAATATTTTCGGCTGATTAAGTTGTAGAAGTCTCGAACCGCAGGTTTTACCAATTTTTAAGGCAATAGATTTTCTTTGTAAAAGTTCGTATTCATTTAAAAAGAGACAACGTAGGCTTGTACTAATGCCTTGATAATGCATTAATGGCTTTTTTTGTTTTATATTAAGCACTTGCACAAATTTATTCATAACTTTTATAAACTTTATTGAGTAAATTATATATTTACTGATAAATTGTATTATTCAACATGCCTTTTCTTTATTTAAATCCAAATTTTTTAGATCAGTCACCACGTTGTCGGTCATTTTTTCGTAACAATATTAGAGAAAGAATGAAAGAATTCGCAAAATAAAGAACATGAAAAACAGGAATGTATTAGCTCATGTTGCCAGACCTTTTACGCATGTTCCCATGTATAAGCATGAAACGAGCGATTTTAGCACAAGTCCTGATTCACACACATCAGGTTTAGCTGATCAGTTTTTGTTCAATTTTCTTTTGAACCTGCATTTACGTTCATACACACCGTCAAGTTTGTTTCATCAAGTCTCATCAATTTGTGTTGCAGTAGAGTATTACGAATGACAAAACAAAGCGAAAATCAAACTTGACTGGTACGGTCAAGTCCAAGGCAAATTCATGACAGGTAAAGTTAATACTACAACAAAATACAAACAATAAAAACAATATGGTATTTTGTTGTTGCCTTGGAGGCTCGTATGTCAAAGGCAGCTGATTGAAGTTACTCAAGCAGAGATCTAGGCCATGATAGCTCACAACCGGCTGAGCCGAGTCGTCGATAATTTTAGTCAGCTACGCCGCCGCTAAAAAAAGTATGGTTTATGTTGCCTGAAAAACAACCGCCAATTCTTCATGTACAATATAATCTAATAATTATTTTATTTTTAAGTAGTCTATGGCCAATTCAAGTGTTAAAAGCCGTAGTGCTGGCAGGACTGCAACTCTACCTACTTGTATGTTCCGTCTCCTTTTGTTCGAAAAGTAAGAGGATATAAACAAAAGTTTAAGAGAACAAGGAACACGCATATTCAGTACATTTTATTGATTTTTAAGAAAAAGTTGACATAATTTTATCATTGCAAGCTTATTGCGCTGAAAAATATTTAAAAGAAATTATTATAGTTCTTTAATTGACGAACTAAAAGAGTATTTCAACAATTATTTAAAAACATTTTCTGAAATTGTCTAGTTAAATTAATAACTAACAAAATTTCACACTTACTTGAAAATCCGTTGCTGCTACTCCACAGCCAACATTATAACACTGGAGGAGCAACGTCACCAACACCATCAGCAATTGCTTTATCGACACCATCGACGTTACTATCATCCAACGTCGTGTTGGAGCGCAGCGAATTTTTTAACGTGGCTTCTACCGACGTCATCAGGACGCAGCACAGCAAAGTTCACCCGAGTCCAGGGGCAGGTACAGCTCGAAGTGTTTGGGCCCTGCCCCTGAACTATGACAGTTGTAATATGGTAGCGGAGGAGGATAGTGCGGCTCATACGGATCATGAAGTGGATCCAAGAAGACCACATTCTCCTCACGTAGTAAGTGAGGGTGGTGGAGTTAGCAACTCTTTAGTGGTTTCGAATGGTTCGTATCGTCGAGGTGGTGATGGGGGTGCTGGTTCTAATCATAGAAGTGAGGCGGTAGATGAAAATCTTTTAATTTTTGAGGGTGCTGACGGTACTGTAGCTCATTTGGATGATATTTTCGATATTATCAAAAACGGTGAAGTCACTGATGTGGAAAATTTAACCGATAAATTTGGTATTGAGTGTTTATCAGCTCGTGACCGTCATGGTTATACGCCAGCACATTGGGTAGCGCTTAATGGAAATGTTGAGATGATGCGTTACCTTATAGAAAGATCAGCTCCTATAGATTTGCCTTGCTTGGGTACTCAAGGTCCTCATCCCATACACTGGGCTTGTCGTAAAGGTCACGCAGCTGTAGTTCAAGTAATGTTGCAAGCCGGTGTGAATGTTAATGCAGCCGACTTTAAAGGCTTAACACCGCTTCATGTAGCCTGCATGTATGGACGCACTGCTACCGCTGCTTATTTATTAGGAATGGGGGCACTCAATCATTTGACCGACATAAATGGAGATACAGCTCTACACTGGGCCGCTTATAAAGGTCATGCTGATCTAATGCGCTTACTAATGTATTCTGGAGTAGAATTACAAAAAACTGACAATTTTGGTTCCACACCGTTACATTTGGCTTGCTTGTCGGGCAATATGTCTTGTGTGCGTTTGTTATGCGAAAAATCTAATTTAGATTTGGAGCCCAGAGACAAAAATGGAAAAACACCCATCATGCTGGGTCAGGCGCATCAACATCAAGATATAGTTCGCTTATTGTACGCGGAAGTAAAGAAAAATTCACGCTGGATGCCTTCTGTGTCAGAGGTTTGGGGTTGGATATTTGGAGGAGCGGGGGACTCGAAAGGGCCGTTAGTGCTGTTCTTATTCTCAGTACTGTTATGGGGTTACCCGATGTATATGATAAGGGTAATGGGATGCATACATACATATGTATGTATGTATGTATGTATGTTGTTTTCTTTTTTCATAATCAAAATTACAATTCGTGAACATTATTTTGCAGGCCATACCCATAACTTGGAATATTCTAAGGCGCTCTCATTATTGTTTCATATATTGGAATGTTGTAATGTGGATCAGTTGGATAATTGCTAATCGCCGTGATCCTGGCTACATACCGCTAAGCTCTGACGCCTATTACAGAGCTATTAAACAGATACCGTATTTTGACAAATTGAAGAAGCGTAATGTTATACTAACACGTCTTTGCCATAGCTGCCGGTGCTTGAGACCGTTAAGGGCTAAACATTGCCGAGTATGCAATCGTTGTGTGGCATATTTCGATCATCATTGCCCATTTATTTACAATTGCGTTGGTCTGCGTAATCGCATGTGGTTCTTTTTGTTTGTTCTCTCAGTGGCCGTAAATTGTTCATTTACAATTTATTTTGCTTGCTATTGCGTAATGATCGAAGGCTTTACATTACTATACGTTTTGGGACTACTCGAAGCTATACTATTTTGCGGGTTAGGCTGGATATTAACTTGTACATCAGTGAGTTGTTGCATGTTTGTCCAATTTACGGATTGGTTTGTAATGTTTTCTATATTTTAGATACTTCATGCTTGCATGAATCTCACTACAAACGAAATGTTCAATTACAAACGATATCCCTATTTGCGTGATAAGCGTGGGCGTTATCAAAATCCATTCTCTCGTGGACCGATACTTAATCTCTTGGAGTTCTTTGTATGCCTGCCTGACCGCAGTGATGATAATGATCTTCTTTTGGATGATAACATTTGATTAAGATCCTAGGATAGAGCTCAGCAAGCGCGACACCGGAAATTGCCACCCTCAAGAGGATAACTGTTTTCTAATAGAAATTATTATGGCTGAATTTGAATGTATGGTAATTTTATTTGAATAATTCGGCTTTGCTTAACAGTTGATCTTAATTTGTAAGGCCCGTTTTCATGATTTAACAGCTGAAGTTAGGATATAATTATGTATATACACAATATTCATTTTCGATTGTATTAGACATATTTTAACCTAAAATGACCTATCCATGTGATATGCAATTTTGTAAAAAGTTTTATGCAATTGCACTTGCATAAAATTATTATTGAAACCATATTTATTTTATAATTATAAAATAAAAGTAATTTCAGACTTTTTTAACTAAGGTTAATTATAATTAACCCAACTTATAATAAAGCAAGTTGTGAAAATGGTCCTAATATATACATACATACATACATTGCACAAAGATATCGAGAACTTGGTTCATAAAAATTATATATATATATATATATATATATATATATATATATATATATATATATATATATATATATATATATATATATATATTTACACTGTATACAGTCATATAGCACTAATATTTTAATCTTAGAATTTAATATTACAGCTTAGCTACATCTGGTTAATTTATTTATAAGATTTAAAAAATGAATTAACTACAAACGTCTTTAAATAGCAGTTATCGTTTAATTTATTAATATGAATTCAGGTAAAACATATCGATAAGAACGATAATCGATCGGGTAGTAATGAATCTCTCGATTTAATATATTCATTTGGCTTCTTACTTATGACTTTATTGCAGTGAGCCAACAAAAATCGGTACATTATGCCTATAGTGGGATCTCGGCTTAAGGTGTATTCACATTACGAGCGGCGAAAGAAATTAATTTTTATTTCTGTTCGAAAAAAATAGAAATCAGAAAATAAAAATTATAATTATTTCTGGTTAAAAAAAATAAAAATCAAAAATTTTAAAATCATTCGAGTTTCGAAAAATCTAGTTGAAAATAACTAAAATGGTGTGATTGGCCACGTTGTCCGATGTTTTCTTGCACTTGATTTTTCATTCTCTTTAAAAATTTAAAATTAATTATTTTTGGTCCCTGTTTTGAAGAAGTAGTAGTATGATGAATTTCGAACGATTTCGTTGATAATTTTTATCTATTTTAGTGCCTTGTTTTGACAATTTTCTTTTAAACCACCTACGAAAATTCAAGCACAAATACATTGAGATTTTTTGAGAAATCATAAATTTCCTCTAATTTTCATTTCGTGTCTTTCTTTTTACTCCGCAAGCTTCTCAACAGATCTCACCAAGCTAGGAAACAGAAAAGGAACAGTGTAAATTGCATCTTAGTCCCCTTCCAGACTGCAAAAAAAAGACTTACGGGGAATTACAAAACTAAACACTCGTATGTAAACAATCTTTGAAGAGAAATTTGGCTACAATTATTTTTTAGACGGAAATAATGATAACTGTTAACTGTTTTAAAATCGATTCCTTTTTTGAAATGATTTCCTTCACAAGCCTGAATAGTCTCAAAAAAAATTATTAATAGTATTTACGACGAACAGCACTAGATTCTTTCAAATTTATTTTTAAAAAAACTCAACCAATATATTACCAAATATAGGTTATTTTTTATCCTATTCGGAACCGGTTTTTTATATTTGGTACGAGGGAATTTTTAACACAGAAAGTTTTCGTTGCTCCAAAATTTGTTTGTATAACATGGTTATATGTATGTATTTAGATAAAGCTGCAGTTTCTACATTAGAAGAAGCAGTCAATTCGTTTATAAAATTTATATTAAAATTAAAACCACTCAATTTTTTTTTCTACTGGTTTTCATACAAATTTTGTAGACGAGTTAACTCTTTGTAATATTACAACTCTGCCAAAAGCTGTGTCTAACGGTTTTTTCATTTGCTGGTGCTAAATTAAAGAAATTTATTAACTTTATATTTAATTTGTTTTAGTAAAAAGAAAATTTCATCTTTATTTTTATTAACATTGTAAAACTTAATTTAAATCAATTCGTTGGAAATTGAATTGCACTCATAATCCCTTCACAGGTTCATGATGTTGTTTACTCAGATATTGCATAAAACAACTATAAAAAATAAAAATAATAGAAATGTGCGTTCCTTTAAATACTTTTATGTCTAATAACTTTGGTTTCTTTTTTGTAAAGTATTAATCTGATAAAGATGAAATGAGTTAGTGGTTAGCATATTTCTCTACAATATCTAATTTTCAAAACAAAAATCATAATTTTCTGGATCTTCTGGTATGGGTGGTGGATCTTTACTTATATCCACACCCTCAGTATCTAACAATCTCAGTTTTATTTCCATGGAGAGTAGAGTATCGAAATCTTCTTTCTTTTGTTTACTAACCATATCCTGCCCCAATAGAGCATTAATACCATCAGTCCAATAATAGAATACAGTTTCATCGGGTGCTACAAAGTCTAATGTAGAATGATCCATGCTATCGAATGTTATCGAAAATGCCAAGCTAACAGCTGATTTTCGTGTGCGTATTTCTTTCATGTGTGGGCATTCCTTGCCCTCCAACAGCTGTTTGATATCCACAACTGATACTTTATTCGATAGTTCTTCCAGAGTTGGTATGGTTTTTTCATCGCAATCGCCATAGTGAATAACCTTGTGATTTGGTGAAAGACGTGCATACCAAAATTTATCTTTTGAACGGGCGCCTCGTGAGTACTTTGAGAATCTTGTACCTGTCAGATGAATTGAAAATAACATAATTAACAATCGTATTTATAAGTGGGTTATAAATTTTGAAAACACAACTAATAACTCTAATACTCACCTTCTACTAAAAACGCCAGTCTTTGTTGTTTTATTAAATCCAAAATATGGGGTGATATTTTTTCTTTCAATTTTACTATAGCCGATGCTGTCGAATCACATTCTTCTTTTGAGGTTCTTTCCTGTTGTCGTAAATTCGTGATAGTCTGATACGTAAAGTGGGCAATTTTTCCTCGAAAATCTTCCAGATTATCAGGCCGTTGCTTTAACGTACGCGTTATTTGTTCGCGAACAACGCTAAATACTTTGAGAAAATCCTCGCCCGTGGCACGCATATCTTTCCATGTTCGATTCAAAGTCATAATACAAATACAAAAGAACTCCTCGAATGGATGATCGTGTGTAAAAAACATTGGTTGAAAATCGACAGACTGATCAGATGGTGATTCGCCAATACGCAAAATGTCACACAACAGCTTGACCAATTCAATCGAAGTACGACCAAAAGGGCATTCATGCTCATCACCCCTGCAGGAATTGTCATGAACAATCTTCCGGTAATGTTGAGCATAGTTACGTGCAAAATATATCATGCAATCTAGAGCTAGAATGCCCGGAGGAGTTTCTATAAAATCCTGAGCTGGATTTATGTCGCACTTGAAGCCCAATTTTTTATAGTATTGCGCAAAGTTTATATTGCCTGAGACGGAACAGTTTCCACCACCGCCGCCACCACTACCACTTCCTATACCACTCATTAGATCAGAATATTCATCAAATGCTATTTTGCGCAATTCTTTGATTTTTTCATGAGCTTCCTGATCTTGTGCACTTATTTTCATCCGCATGCGTTGCTCTAACAAACCAAGTGTTAATGTTTGCAAAACATACAACTGGTGGGTCATCTCTGTGCTCGTTACATTCCCAATTAAAGCTAAACGATATTGTTTGGCACTTATTGTGTGGGCGATTTGACGTTTTCTTCCTTCATCAGCTTTCACAAATAGAGCATTTATCAAAGCAATAGCATTTTGTATTATCACCGATGAATTGGCATCTTGCAATAATCTTAATAGATCTTGCAGTGACACCTCCTGTTCTACCAATGTATATTTTGTACTATTTTGTACAATATTTTCTAAATTCGACAAAGCACTTTCCGTACATTTTGGGAAATTCTGGAAATTTCTCACAATACAAATATTTCGTTGTACAAAACTATTTTGTAAAATTTCCCATGAAACAGTGCCATGTTCCATAAGTTCGACAAAACTTTTTAAACTATGTATTAGTATTTTATCTTCTGTGTCCGATGGTTCCTCAATCATACTAATTATTATGCCAAGACCTTGTTCTTTTATGAATTCCAAGGCAAATGTTAAATCTACCGAAAGTGATGAAAGCTTTTGCAGACATTCACCTTTAACACATGGTGAACCGGCACGTAATGTTTCCAACGTGTCATTGGCAGTTTTTGAGGGCGAATATTGCAGTCGTAGCACAGAACCATTTTTGATTTCGTTGCGATTCTTTTCTGTTACATATTTTAAATAGTTGGCTTCGCAAAATTGTAAAGCATAATTTTCAGGATCCACAATGCCCCAGCAACTACAAATTTCTTGGATTTTACCTTTGTAGTAAGAAGATACAAGTTGATACATATGCAACGGAAATTTGTTATATATATATATATATATACTTATTTATATATATTTAAGAATTAGGTGATTTCCTCATTCGACTTGATCATCGCTATATTACAATAGGCTTGCAAAAAAAAACAGACTTGCACAGTGCATTTAAGTGCTTAAGTCATATTTGACTGTTTTGCAGGAGAATTAAGCGTTTAGGTCGATTTTCAGAAATTTATTTCTTTTTAAGTGCAACTTAAATTCTGTGGCAATAAGGAAAAAGTGCTTAAGTCATATTTGACTGTTTTGCAGGAGAATTAAGCGTTCAGGTCGATTTTCAGAAATTTATTTCTTTTACAGTTGAATTGGGAAATTCTCTGTAAGCCTTTATGTTTTTAAGTAAACATCGTTCTACACACTATAATTAATTCATTTAAATTGAAATATATCAAAGTATAACCTAAATTAGCTATTATTCCAAATGAGATTATAAGTCTAAAAAAGATAATTCGCAAATCATAGTGCTATAACTTCCTGAAAAATCACACAAATTCATTGAAATTTTGAAAAAAAAAAATCAGCTTATCTCGACTTAAGCACTTTAAGTGGCAATTAGTTAAATGATATTTAATTGATACTTGAAATAACATGGCATATTTACTTCAATTTAAGTTGATGATTTTTATGACATCTAATGAAATCTCTATATAGTGTGCATATTAAAATCTATTATGAATTTTATTTTTTTTTTCATAAAGAGTCACACTTGTCAAACATTTGCCCAAAAAAAAGTAACCACTAAACAGTACCCAGCAAAAAAAAAAAGTGAGGAAAAAATGTGAAAAAGCACCACATCTACTGAATCAAATTTAGGTAAAAAACAATGAATTTTACATTGACGTGTCATTAGAAGGAAGTGGTTTGCTTTTAACATTCTTCAAACTCAATAAAAATCATGTTTTTGGTGCTATAAAAATCCTAAATTCGGGAGTGAAAATAATTCACTTCACAAAAGTAGTTAAAAGGTACTTTTTATTCAGTGATTAAAATCACTTGTATATGGTTTGAAAAGAAAAAAGGTTAAATAATTTAATTTTTTGTTACCCTACGTCTATACCTGATATATTTTTATCATGAAAAATGTCTAATTCCATATAGGAAAAACAGCTAACATAAAAAAAATTATTTTTCAATATAAAGTTTGAATTTTGTCATGATAAAAAAAATATATCAGGTATAGACGTAGGGTTATTGTTCCATTGTTATTTTTAATAATACAAATTTTTTTATTTGAAAAAGCCTTAAATGTAATAACAAACACTTGTACCTATTTGGCTTGAGCCAAAAAAGTAATAAATTTGCTGAAAACAAAGTAGTGATTTAAAATTCCATTTGATATGTGGTTAAAAATAACTTCCTTAACTTCTAAAAATATGCATTAGATACTTTCGAATTTACAAGTGGTTCGTAAGAAAGTACTCCTTTTACTTTTTTGCTGGATACCTTAAGGCCAATTAAATTTTTTTTATTCGATAAATCTGAGTTTATTTATTTACACACATATACATATTGATTTGCCTCAATTTTAGATATTCTAAGACAAATTATAAAGTACTATTAGTATGTATGTACTATTATTAAATAAATTTCCAAACAATCTAATCATTTAACATTCCAAGACCCAATGTAAAATGCATTCTTCACTAACTGAGTTTGCTGGGTATGTGCCACACACTCATACTCATTTTTATGTACCACATTACACATGCATATGTATGAATATATGTATGAAAATTAGCTGGATTGTCTTAAATACAGAAGGGCGTTGGTTTAAAAGTTACATCCATACATTTGCATAAAAATGCTCAATCTCCCGAAAAAAATAATTGAATTTGGTCCTCCTTGTGAAATTCTTTTAACAGAATTTTGTAAAAATTTGCTCTTTTTCCATTCATATTTATAAATATGAAAACCATTACATTAAAGGAGTTATTTACCCGTCAGTGGCTGACGCTGATCCAAGTTGATTAATTGCGCTAAATGATTTTCATATTCTACAGCAATTTTTACTATATGTGCATCCTTAACTGGCATCTTTTTTGGTATCATGATGTTTTTAAAACTAAACAAAAAGAGATTCAAACAAATTTACTGAATATAATTGAAAAAATTGTTAAACGGCGAATGAATAAAATCGAACTATGTGTACAATAACAAGGTTGTTGCACATATAAACATTAGGATGTGTGAAGTGACGGGGTGTCTCGAACTTTATTTCCTAAAACTGCTATTTCTCGTAAACTGCCCCGAAGCATGTGGTTTATATGATGATCTCGTTAACTCTATGAGCAAAAAGGGAAGTAAACACCCCTTTTCCACACGGAAAGTTTACTTCGCAAAGGCTCAAGGCTCAGTCAGCCGACTGTAATGTAAAGTAACTGCAACAGTAAGAAACAGCTGATCGATTTTGATGAAAATAGTTATAGAGATGTAATGTAACGTAACCTGCTTTTCATATAAAAATATCGATCAGCTGTTTTCTACGTTACAGTTACATTACATTACACTCGGCTAAAGGCTCAGTTAGCCGACTGTAATGTAAAGTAACTGTAATGTAAAGTAACTGTAACGTAGGAAACAGCTGATCGATATTTTTATATGAAAAGTAGGTTACGTTACATTACATCTCTATAACCATTTTCATTACTTTTCACATAACAAAATCGATCAGCTGTTTCTTACTGAGCCTTTAGCCGACTGTAATGTAAAGTAACTGTAACGTAGGAAACAGCTGGTCGATATTTTTATATGAAAAGTAGGTTACGTTACATTACATCTCTATAACCATTTTCATTACTTTTCACATAATCAGCTGTTTCCTACTGTTGCAGTTACTTTACATTACAGTCGGCTAACTGAGCCTTTAATTCAGCTGGGAGAACGACTGAAAGACACTGTACTACTACATCTGTCTTTCACACAGCTGAATTAAGACTTTGCAAAGTAAAAAGAAAGACATGAGGAAAAAGTCATAAAACACTTCAATCAACACTTTATATCACCCTGTAAGACAGAGGGTGACCAATGTAATTGTTTTCTTTTTGTGAAAATTTACTGTTACAAAAATTGGAATTAGAAAAATTCGTTTTGAA
Organism: Tachina grossa; assembly: GCA_949987645.1. Taxonomy (NCBI): domain Eukaryota; kingdom Metazoa; phylum Arthropoda; class Insecta; order Diptera; family Tachinidae; genus Tachina; species Tachina grossa. The sequence goes on from OX465275.1 coordinate 39,348,482, forward strand.
ATTTTATTATTTTTAATATTTTATTGATAGATGATATTAGGCTATTCTTATTTATTTTTTGATGGGTTCTAAATGTACTAAATAGCATAAAAATAATAAATAAATACAGTCATAATTTATTAATAAAGAACATACAAGTACAATAAAGTCCGAAAAATGACAAATAATCTCAGTTTTCTACACAGAACATATGTATATAAAATACCTAGTATTGCAAAAATTAATTGCTATAAATCTACAATTTTGATATTTGTACAAGAAGTTTGATCGCAAAATCTCTTATAGCCTAACGGCCTAATTCATAAAAAATATTTTAGGTTTATTACAGGTTTATTTGACAAATTTCCCATAGAAATATGTCAAATAAGCGCTGAAATATTTTTTATGAATTAGACCGTTAGGCTATAAGAGATTTTGCGATCAAACTTCTTGTACAAATATCAAAATTTTCTTATAAAAGAGAACGAACGTTTATAAGGCTTACTTGTCGAATTATTATATGTATATAAATAAGGTTTTACTAAGCAAAAAAGAATGGAACAAATTCAGCATATAATTTAAATTAATAGATTTTTCCATAATTACTTTAATGAAATCAAATGTGCCTTAAAGTAATGTCAGGTTTTGCAAATGATTGATGAAAAGTCATTACTAGTTGGTTTATTTACTTTTAAAAGACTACAGCAATGGAAAAAATTAGGGTATATAATTTTATATTTTTCCGTTGCCTCATAAATTCTAACAGCCTTATTTATAAAACTTAAAAAGGCTTTTTAAGAAAAATGTTGTATGAAATTTTGTTATAAAGACTGAAATGAAATATCGTTAAAAGCCTCTTGACAATCTGAGTATGTACATAATATTGAAAGTTGTTTTTATGTCCTTTAGAACCCACCCTCTAGTCTTGGTCAAGTAATGATGTAAATTTTTTAAGTCAAGCACTGAGCTAGACCAACGTTATTTTGTTTTCTATTTGTGTATACTATGCAGGTAATTTTGATTAAATTAGCAATTTAGTTTTTACGAAAACTGAGTAATATTGGATATATTAAATCCAGACATTCTAAAATATCTTTACGTGCCTTTCCTCCAGTAAATACAATTTTGCCATTGACAAAAATTAATAAGACCATTCGCGGCTTGACCATTCGATAAACAAGGCCAGGAAATAACTCAGGCTCATATGAACTAAATTGACCATGGACTTGATTTAGATTTTCTAGGCGTATGGGAAATCGTAAATCTACAGTAGCCACTATATTTTGTAGTCGAAATTCAGTAAATTTAACGGGATAACCAAGTTTTTGTATAATTCGAGCAAACTTGCGAGTGCCCAAGGACGCTTCGGCTTCATTGCGAGCTCCAGTGCATATAATCTTACCAGTTCTGAATATAAGAGCTGTGCAACGAGGTTCACGCATACGCATAACGACGCCATGAAATCGTGAAGGAGTGTATTCAGAATTACGAGTGCGATTGTTAATATCTTGCAAATTTAGTTCGCACGATAAAGATACAGTAGCCACAACGTTTCTGGAAATTCAAAGAATCTCATTTTTAAACTGATGTTGTAGGGTAAATTTTTAACAAGCATTTAAAACTCACTGCAATTTAACATCATGCTGCAGTTCATTGCCTTCAACATGTTGGGTTGCCGGCTGTTGTGGTTGTAAACTCGCATGTGGATTAGACTTTATCATAAATTTCAGTCATTACTTCTTCATTCTCTACAATAATTTATCAATTTTACCTTGATTGCTGTCGCATTTTGTTGATTGCTTGCTGTTACAGCCATACTTTTGATGGCTACGTTTTGTGGCTGTTGTTTAGTCAAATCCGTTGGCGTATCCATTAAAAAATTTATATCTCGCAATTCAATAATTTTATATTAATTTAATTAGTTTAGGAAACTTTTTCGTATTCTATACATATAAAAAATTAATTTTGTTTATAACAAAATACGGTTGAAGAAAAATTGACGAAATTAAAAACATGTGGTGAAAGAGTATTGTACATGCAGCGTTTTTTTCTGATGTAACGAACCGAGCTCAATATATTGCTTGGTTACGCGACTAACATATATGAATGACGGGTGTCCTCTATAATCCTCCTATCACGCGACTGAACAATTAATGTGATAAATCTTGAACTTATTAAAAACTGAGTAACCTATTAATAATAATTCTATCGCTATTGAGTTATCAAAACTATGGCTATTGTTTGAACTTTTACTCAAGTCACAGTTATTTTGGTAAATATAGTTTTTCACAGCAGTCAGTTTTTTTTAGTTTACTGATATTTATTTATTTATTAATTTAACCGATCCCTTTTGGGGCATATATGGTTATTAGTAGTATTAGTAAATTTAGTAGAATATGGTTGCACAAGTATGGACGGAGTAACTAGACCATATGCCCAAAATGTTATTAATAGAGATGTGCAAATGTCGTGTTTTTATCGTGTCACGTGTGATTCACGCGTGACTCACGCATGATCGTGATCAAATTTATAATTAATCACGCGTGAGTGCGTGATCGTGTCTTAAAAATAAATTACTCGTGCGTGATCGTGCGTGAGCTATTTTTATTAATCACGCACGAACTCTCACGCTCTCACGAGATATCATTCCAGCATAGGTGAGTATCAATATACTATACCATTTTGCACATGCTACGATGCAAGACCATTTCCACAAGATTGTGTATTGGGCTATTGTTATAATTTTTTCAGGCGTAGTAAACTGGCTCATGTGAAATTCAAATATACCAATGTAGAAAAATAAAATTATTTTAATATTTAAATTTTAGTTAAAAATTTATAAAACTACCTACATAATAAAATGTTATGGTTGAAACTCTCAAAATCTACCGTCACAACTTTTTATAACCGCTTAAACACAAAAATATTTTTAAAATTTACTATATTAGGATATTGTTGAATATAAAGTACATGTCCGAAATACAAAATAATTGGCTCTAAGCACATTCTTAATGCATTGTCTTTAGCGCTATGTAATTAAAAAGTGAATGTATTAAACAAAGTTTTTTACAAAACTGAAAATAGTGCAGATACTTAAAAAAACACATGCCTTTTTCAGGGAAATTTTAAAATTTGGATTTTTTAGCCTTTTCCCGATTTCACGAATGGATATGTTAATAAATTTTTTTCCTATTTTTATTTAAAATTTTGTTAAAAATTTTATGCTGTCTTTGAACTTAAAATCAAACAGTGAACTAAAAAGTAATAGGCAAAATACTAAAAAAGGTCAAGACAAAATTTTTTTTTTGGCTTAAGTAAAATATCTTATGAGAAACACATCTTGAAAAATTATTTCTTAAGAATTTCAAAATGCTGTGTCCGGTAAAAATCGGATAATTTTTAAAAAAGTTACAAGTCCCAGAAGTTTTTTTGAGTCCCAGGTAGTTAACTTTGGACCACTGTAACTCATGTCCAGCTCAAACCAGGCTTGTGTTATAAAGCCTAAGCCTTCCTCTACGGATGTTAGGAGTTTCATATAAATCCAATTAGTAGTTTAGAAGTTCCAGATTTCTTGCCATTTACTTTGTAAAAGTCCCCACTGTGCAATGTAAATTTTACATATACACGTGCATACATGTGTACATACATTCATATGTATGTGTAAAACCCTATTTTTCAACCCAAAAAGAGATACAAATTGGATTACATACTCTTTCGTGAGCGTATCGTGATAAGTTGTAAACCACTCGTGCGTGATTAAGAATATTTTGTTCGTGAGGCTGCGTGATCGTGCAAATTTTCAATATCATTCGTGCGTGAAAGTGCGTGAGTAAAATATTTTTCTGCGTGGGCGTGCGTGTCGTGAGTCAAAAAACGCTCACGTGCACATCTCTAGTTATTAACAGAATTTTAAAAAGTTTATGTGACTGACTATCAGAGACCTGCGCCGAGCGATTTTGTCGGCGGCGGCGGCTCGTGAGAAAATCGTCGGCGGCGGCTCAAATTCGGCTTTAGCCGGCTGAAAATCCACTGAAAACAATTTTTTTTCTTCAATATTGTACAACTTATATACAACGTATGTATATAGTATGTAGTGACGGCATAAGTTAAAAATGTTAAATGTTAAAAATGTCAGCTTCTATAATCTTATTCAAATATCAATAAAAATTAAGCCAAGTTTAATTTTGAAACCATCCATTATCTATGGTCCTATTCACATATAAAAAAATAAGAAAATTTTAACTTTTTCATATACATAATACATGAGTTTTATTTTTTAATTTTATACAATTTCTTTGACATACTTATGCCAGCTCATCAGTAAATATTCAATTATATTTTTGAAAAGTTATATATAAAGGGTGTCCCAACAAGAACGCAAGATTTAAATTTGGCGCCATTCGAAGGGTCATTGTTTGACATTTGAACAATTGTTATGCTAGTAGAAGGTAAGAGGTTAGTAAAAATGGAACGCTACACGAATGAACAACGCATTCTCATTGTGAAATTGTTTTACCGAAATGGTGAAAGTTATGCGGTTACAGTTCGCAAATTTGCGATCAATTTGGGGTCACAATAATGCTCCAAAAGAATCAACTGTAAAGAGATTAATGGATAAATTTGCCGAAACGTGGTCTGTTAGTCATGTAAAGACAACAACGCGCCTTCGACCAGATCGATCGACCGAAAATGTTGCAGCTGTACGTGATGATGTCGCTCAAACGCAGGTCAAGCGTAAACAATCAATGGTGTTCGGTATCGTGAAATGATAACCAGTTTTTTCGTGCCTAAAATTGAAGAAATGTATGTGGAGGGCATGTGGTTTCAACAAGACGGCGCCACATGTCATACATCCAGAGAAATAATTCAATTGCTACATCAGTCACTTCCCGGTCGTGTTATTTCGCGTTTTGGAGACAAGAATTGGCCGCCTAGATTGTGCGATTTAACACCATTAGACGCGAATAAGCCGACGACGACTCAAGCCTTAAAAGAGGAAATTGGACGCTGCATTAATGAAATACCGCAGCATTTATGCAAAACGGCCATTGAAAATTTCATTAAAAGATCGCGTGTGTGCCAGCAAAGCCGCGGCGGCCATCTGTCCGATTTGTTGTTCCACACATAACCTCATTTTGTCTACTTTACAATATAATAAAATTTCACGATTTTTTTTTAAATATCTGTGTTTTATTTAATATTTAAATCTTGCGTTCTTGTTGGGACACCCTTTATATAAATAAAACATATCTAAAAACTCTCAAATTAGAATTACGCTAATATAAACAATAAATAGAAAACCCCTGAGAAAAACAAAGTGAACAAATTGTAATAATTGAAGGTATACAATGAACTGGGATAACCACCAGTTACAAAAAATCTGAAGCAATACCTTAAATTATGGATCAAAAAATATTTGCGGTTTACTTAAAATTTTTTTTTAAAACGCAAAATTCTGGAAACAATTGAATATAAAGCTTAAAATTTTGGGTTTTTGAACAAAGAGCCTGGCCCACGATGTCGACAAGAATGTTTTTATGGCTTACTTATATTGAAAAGAAACAAAAATTTTCTTATTTTTTGTTTTTTTTTTGTTTTCAATATAAGTAAGTGATAGAAACTTTCATGTAAACATCGGAGGCAAGGGCGAAACTTTTAAGTAAAAACAAATTCTTTTTATATTCATACTATCCATTAAGTGGACCAGGTCGAACCTTTTTAAGTAAAAACAAATTCTTTTTATATTCATACTATCCACTAAGTGGACCAGGTCGAAACTTTTTAAGTAGAAACAAATTCTTTTTATATTCATACTACCCCTTAAGTTTTGACCCACACATTTTCAATATCTTCACGTAGTAATTAATATTGTACAATAAAATTGCTGGTGTGTAATATTATATTATATTGTATTGTATTGTATTGTATTGTATTGTATTATATTATATATTATATTGGTAATGTGTTGACAACTTTGTACAATAACACAAGTAAAGTGAATAAAACCAATAAATAAAAAGACGGCACGAAACTTAGTTTGTTTATATATAACTATATGTACATGCATACAAATTTTAGAAATATAATGCAAGTTGTATTTATGTATGTATGTATACATAAAGTAAAACTCATAATATTAATAATTGAAAACCATAATTCGAGAAAAAAATCATATGTGGACCAAAAAATCATCCAAAAATTTGATAAAATTATTATTCTGGCAGCACATGAAAAATAAATTTAAAAACAAAATGCTGGCATCGATAATCGGCGGCTAATTTTCAGGCGAAGTAAGCCAAAAAATGTTCGGCGGCGGCGCGGCTGCCTAAAAATATCGGCGGCTCGGCTCAGCCGGCTCCGAGCCGTCACGACGCAGCTCTCTGCTGACTATACACGACCTATGCCTTCACATAGGAAGAAACTTGAAGAAAGATATATATACATATATATTTAAGTAAAATAAACATTGTATTACCATATGTATGTATTATATATTGCGTTATATCATGTATTTTGGCGATATTCGGGAGTAAACTTTTTGGTTAATCTGCAAATAGTCCGACAGCGCTTCGAAGTGGTAATTCTATAAAAGTACAAACACAATAGAAAACAATAAACAATACTAGCACAACAAAAGTAAGAAATAAATGGGCTTACCACAACAAAACAGAAAATAATATTCCTAAAAGCACACAATTGGAAAAATAGTATCAATTGTGACAGCGTTGCATATATAAGTTCTTAAATACACCAAGTCGAATATAGACACCATTTAGCTTTTGCCGCATAAATTATGAACAATTTATTAGATCTTTTTGATTTTGAATTATAAGTATAATAAATATAAACTTGCTTACAAATATTGTGGAATTTTTTGATTAGTAATATATTTAGCTGTAACCCTGAAAATATCAGCTCTTAATACATAATTTCACAACGCTTAGTCATTAATTTGTCATAAGTGAAAAAATGTCGGCTCATAGTGGTGGTGCTACGGACTGGAGTTCCGTGGTTAAACCACTTTTAAACAATCGTTATGGAGTTTTAAATAAAAATGAAGTTCTAAATATTATTAAATCTATCACTAGGTGGTAAGTAAAAAAAACTCTGTTAAAAACTTTTTGTAAATGCATAGAATTTGCAATTGAAAATGTTCCAATTTGTCGTCTCACCTTCAAATCAAAGATGGCGACAGAACAGAAAATTTTTCTAGAAAAATGGGAAAATTATTTTATGAATTACATATCTATTTTCGAATTTAATTGCAGTGAAAATGAATTATTTGATGAGGAGAATAATTATCTGCAATTTTATACGGCTTTTGCTGCTTTGGCTGCTGAAAAATTAAGTCAGTGCAAACTTGGTAAGTATAAAAAAAGTTTGTATGTACATACATACATACATACATTCATATGTACATATGTACGTAACAAAGAGTTTTGCCTTTGTTTGTACCCAATTGCGAAAAGTTTTCTTTTCTTATTTATGATTTTTCGTTGGATTTTTTTATTAACTATTTAGTTAATTCTGTTTAATTTGGTCTAAAAAAAATATGAATATGTATGTATTATATCTATCTGATATACATATTTAAAAAAAAATCTATTTTTCTAAATAATAATAGAAATTGGCTTCGATCTTGTTTTCCTAAGTGGTGTCTTGCATGATTATTTAGTTCCAAATAGTTGCAAGACGAAGTTCTGTAATATGCAAACACACAATTAAAACGGTGTAGAAAAATCTGTTTGCGTACAAAAACGGTACATACGACCTCGTTACATTAAAATCCCCGTAACCAAACAACTATGCATATTAAAACTCAGTCAAAGAAATTAATTTGTAATGAATAGATGACATCAAGAATGTGATGGAAAACGACAGTTTTCAAAATCGATCGATTTTGAGTATAATTTTTGAGCCAATCTCAAACTACTGAAAAGAAATATCAAAAATGTTTCGAAAAACCATTAAAACAATTTTTTTAAATTACTGACAAAACGACTATATAAAACACATCACACCTTTTATAATTTTCAAATTTGTTTTGTGTTTAAATATTTTTTCATCACATACCTAATTATTTTTACATACAACAATATTGAATTGTGAAGCTAAATTCATCCATTTGTTACATAAAAAATTGTACCGTAAACCCAATTACTCGATTTGGTAATATACAAAATTAACCCCCTGTTTGTGTAATACGTTTGAGTTAGAAAACTAGCCGTTACTGTAATAGATTAAATAAAAGTTGTACAAGTTTCCTTTAGTCTATTACAAAAACGCCAAGATTTTTAACTCAAACGTTTTACACAAACGGGGGGTAAGCTCGAATAAAATGCTTATTTTAACGTCCAAGTCCGCGTGTTGCATATATATCGAGCCTTATTTTCGATTTTATCGTAAGCGACAAAAATTAAATTGTTCAGGAGAAGGGCTTTTTTTTAAATATTCAAATATGTTTTTGTACGTAAGTTGTCGCTTACGATAAAATTTTACAGCCTGATAATTTGATAATTCTACACTATGGATAGGCCCATAAAATTTTGATGTCAATAAAAAAGTCTATTTTCGATAACATCCCAGGCAGAAAAAGACAATCAGCACGACGTTGCTACAATTGTCTCCGGGTACAACTAACATCAGTACAACATTCGTTTACCAACATTTTAATGTACTCATAACATTAAAATGATAACGCCGAATGACCGTCCTCCGACTTTTGTTTTCAATGTTGTCACAATACTCTAAATACAAATTTATTAGATCGTCACAATGTAAATTTCCCAACTTAAGTCAAATTTTTGTATTTACGGTGTTGCAGCGGTAAAGAACTATTGTAAACGGGGTATTTGGGGAAATAAAGTTAAATTATTGTATTTTTTTTTTTTTTTTTTAATTTAATAATCTTTATTTTTATTTCACATATGTACAAGTTATGAGATTTTACTAAAATAAGTACTACAGCAATTAAAAACTAATAATTGAATGTAATGGCAAAAGTAAAAAATATCACAGTCTTAAGGAAAAGTTGAAATATACAAAAAAAAAATCTTCGTGTAAACACAGAGAAAGTATGTAACTATAAGAAATTTTAGGTAACAATCACTTACTAGATTCTTTCTTAAAAAGAACCTCAGTGGTTGCTTGGCAAATTCCTTATGGTTTCAGATTCAGACATTCTGCATTTTTCATTGAATGACAGCGTCAGTTCCCTTGCAAATGTGTTGAACATTTTATGACCAAAGTTTTTGTGAAGTAATTCAGTTGAGTATCTAGGTGATAGTCTATGTATTATTTTCAGATTCTTGTTTTGAATTATTTGAATTCTCTTCGTATGCGTTTTAGCGGTTTTGTGAAACCATACCTGGCAAGCGTAAGTCATAATGGGACGAATGCACATATTATAAATTAAAATCTTATTTTTTAAGTTTAGCTTAGATCTACAGAGCAAGGGATACAGAGCGCGGCCACATTTAATAGATTTGTCACATATATAATTCACGTGCTGTTTGAATTTAAGTTTTTTGTCAAGAATCACTCCTAGATATTTAATATCATCTTTTAGAGGAATCGTTATTCCTTGCGAACTTAGATGCAAGGTAGGTAAACGTTTTGGTGACTTGTTGTAAGGAAATATAATAGTCTGCGTTTTAAGATCGTTAACTTTAATTTTCCAATTATCGAAGTATCTCTGAGCCAATTGCAGAGAGTATTGCATTCTTTTGATTATCGCATTAGAGACTTTGCCGCAACAAATAAAGGCGCTGTCGTCTGCGTAAAAAGCTGCTTTATGGTCTTTATGAATTACGATATCCGACGTATATATCGAGTATAGTGTAGGCGACAACACTGACACCTGTGGTAAACCAGCAGGTATTCGCCTCTCGCTAGAAAATGTGCTATCGACGCAAACAACAAACGTGCGGCCTTTTAAAAAACTTTTAATAATCTTTTGGAGATAAATCGGAAAACCAAAGGAGTTGAGTTTAAATACTAGCCCATCATGCCATATGGAGTCAAATGCTTTCTCAATATCAAGAAACAAAACACCAGTGCTTTTACGATTGAGCTTATTATTCTCTATAAAGTTTACTACTCTTTTTAGTTGATGAGTAGTCGAGTGTTCCTTACGGAAACCGAACTGTTGGCTATTTATAATGCTATTTTCGTCACAAAAGTGTAATATCCTCTCGTGAATAATTCTCTCAAAGATCTTATCTATTAAGCTTAATTTGCTGATAGGTCTGTAACTACTAGGTAGTTTGGCATTATTTCCAGCTTTCTGGATAGGAATTACTTTAGCTTTTTTAAAAATTTGAGGAAAGTATCCATTTTCTAAGCAAAAATTTAATAGCCTGCTTAAAGTTTCAAAGAAATAGTCAGGCATATTTTTAAGAATAATAGAGTTGATGCCATCTAGGCCCGGAGCCTTATTATTTTTTAGCAGAAAGGCCTGTGACCTTACCTCATTCATATTTGTTCGTTCAACAGTTGATCCGAAATCCGATGCACTATCCAGGCAACTGATGTAATCTGAAACCCTAGAATCGAGTGGAGACGAGTTATCTATAGTAATGGTATGGGAGCTACCGAAAACGTTAGCAAGTGCATTTGCCTTTTCATAACTAGTTCTTAATATTTCATTATTAACGTGTAATTCAGTACAAGGGGATTTATTCCCTTTGAGAGCTTTCGAAAGTTTCCAAAATTTTTTCGATCCAGTGGGAAGTTTTGAAATAAATCTTGACCAGCGTTCATTTCTGTCTCTATTTAGGTGGAAATTAATTAATCTGTTTAAAAATTTTAATATGCAATTTATTTGAATACGTTTGTTTAAGTCCCTACATCTTTGAAACTTTCGATTAAACTTGTTTCGCTGTCTAATTAAAAGTTTACTAGCATCTGAGATTTCCCTCTGCCAGGAATATCTTGTACCAGTGGGGATTTTATTAAAAGCCTCGCTTGCGATTGAAATTAATTTACCTAAGGACAACTCTAGGTCTTCTACATTACTTACGGTTTGATCAATGTGCTGGTTCCTAATTTCAATATCAACCCAGTCTTTTATTGCTGACCAGTCAGCACGATGGTACAGGGGAACTGTCTCTGTCATATTCTGAATCTGACCAAAAATGGTGCAAGTGATTGGTACATGATCTGACTGAAGTATGTTAGGATTGGTTTCCAAATTAGAAAAATTAATACTAGAGTTCGTTAACAGAATATCAACCGTGGACGGCTGAACATGTCGTACATTCTGCCCAAATCGTGTGAAGGCACCTGGGTGGTATATGTAATAATTAGAATGCAGACAATGATTGTAAAGCCCATTCCCGATAGCGTTGTTCGCCACACAATTCCAATTTGTATGATGTGCGTTCAGATCACCAAAAATAAAAAAGTCACTGGTAGAATTCGTTAATATATCCAGATCCGTTACAAAGTCCACAGTAGTGGCCGTCGGCATATACGCTGCAGTAAAAATTACAGGCCTTCTATTAATCATTATTTTAATCGAGATATTTTCGATTATGCGCGTATTTTTCTTAGGTAATAATTTGTGTTGAATATTACTTTTGATTGCGATAAACACACCTCCGCCATGAGTAGTCCGGTCATCGCGGTAAATTTTGTACCCACCAATAACAAATTTATGGTTAGGTTTTAAAAACGACTCGTTAAGGAGTAGAATATCAACTCCTTTGTTACGTAAAACTTGCTCCAGCTGTGAGGCTGCTGATTCAGTTGTTATGCCTTGCGCATTCCAATGCATAACATGAACATTTTGTATAACATTTGAATTATATGGCATGTTTAAGCATGTTACCTAAAACTCTTAGTTTGTCATACTTATTATGACATTTCTGAAGTGCGTCTACTGCATCAAAAAATATTTGTAGCAAGGTCTCATTGGAGATGTCATCATTGTTACTGGAATAATGAATATTTTTAAACTCATATGAATTCTGTTTAATCCCTTGTGGGTGGAAATTCAGCGTGTCGTTGGCACGAGCTTGGCTTGGCAGTTGTGGAAAATTCTCATCGTCAGTGTTGAGAGAAAACATTTTGGTGCGATTACCAACCAGTCTGGACTTTGAGGTAATACGTTGTTGGATCTCAAGGTATTCCTGGCGGCATGGACACCTGGGTTCGTCCGCTTTGTGGTTGACATGCTTAAAGCCTTTTTTTACGCAGTTGTGACATTTATACACCACACTGGTATCATTTGAACTTTTATTTAGCTTACAATCCTCGTAATCATGATTCCCGGCACAGGCTGAACACACTGCAATTCTATAACAGTTTTTTGCTCCATGGCCATACATAGAGCACTTAGAACATTGAGTGGGACCCCTATTACCTTTAAGTGGGCTTCTCCAATACACTGCGATATTACAAAAGTATCTAATTTTTAGAACTTCACTTTTCGATACATGTTGACGATTGAATTCAATCATGTATAACGCATCATCAGCAGAAGATTTTTTCGTTTTGATTTCAGAAATGCTTACAGGTGTGATGTTAAACTCATTGATAAATTCAGTTTTGATAATATCCGTAGAAAATTGGGGTAACCCAAAGAGAACCATCTTAAAATTTTTTACATTTTTTACTTCATGGGTGTGATAATGGAAACTTCTGTTATTAAGAATCTTCAAAGCCGCTTCGTATAGCACCAACGTGGTAGACATTATTTTTGTACCAACAGACATTCTCTTAAAGGTGTATTCCTCACCTAATAAGCTAATTACATCCGAAAACTTATGGGTAGAGTCCACAATTATTGGTGGAACTTTTTCTTTTACAGGTATTTCTTCTGTATCCTCGGTATCGGCCAATAAACGAAATCTATTACCACTTGACATAGGTCCTTCATTTGTTTTCGGTAACTTGAATTTGGGGCTGTTACCCCAGTATTTTTTCCTTTTTGTAGCAAACATTACAAAAAAGCACCTTAAAACTTATATACTTAAATGCTTTTTTTTAAATTTAATTAAAAAAATTCAAGCACGATGAAAAAACACACGTGTATACGCTTTGAGGCAGGGATGCCAGATTGAAAAATTATTGTATTTACGGTGTTGTAGCGGTATAGAATTATTGTAAACGGGGTATTGTGAAACTAACGTCGAATTTTTGTGTATACAGTGTTGTCGTGGTATAGCATTACTAAGAATGCGGTATTTGTAAATGTTAAGTCATATTTTTGTGTTTACAGTACTGTGATGGTACAAAGATTTTGGAAGAGTCGTAATTTTGTATTTACAGTGCTGTGGTGGTACACATTTTTTAGGAAAAGTCGCAATTTCTGCCTGGGACGACATCCCATTTCGATAAAATCGAAAATAAGGCTCGATATGATGTTAACAAACAATATCTGTCCAAGTGATACACATGGGTGCTTGTTGAAGTGAGTGCCGGCACAGAAAAATTCCGTTATTTCCCCCATCTAAAGCCTACTTTAATTTTTATTGTTTCTAACAAAATTGATTATTGAGAGCTTAGCTAAATATATCCTATTCTAATTTCACTGCAGACCATCAGGGAACTTGGAGTGCTTTCGTTTCGAATTAGAGAGTAACCGCCTGTACCCAAAAATTTCTCAGAACAACTAATCAATTTCAATTGTATTTTTAAGAAACAAAGAGGGCTATCATGAATAAAATTCCGCGAGAAATTTTTCCCGGGAAACAATTTCAAACAATCAGAGCAATTATGAATAAAATTCCGCGAGAAATTTCTGCCTTTTCCAATTAGAATTTTTGTTTTCCATATTACTGGCTATTAGTTGGAATTGTTCCCCGTGAAAAACTTCTCGCGGAATTTTAATCATGTTTGCCCTCGTAGTTCATCGTTCATCGTTCTTTTCATATTCTTTGTAAACGTCAGAATCGATATTAATAAGTGCGTTCGAGAACTCAAAGGTTTTTACAAATTTGTACTATTTTTTACTTAATTGCGTTCGCGTACACAAAATCCAAAAAAATCTTTACTGAAAATCTACGAACTGCAATTACGAACTGCCCATACATTCATATCGTCGGCACATGTATTAAACTATCAGGGCAATTATGAATAAAATTCCGCGAGAAATTTCTCCCTTTTACAATTAGAATTTTTTGTTTTCCCTATTACTTGCTATTAGTTGGAATTGTTCCCTGGGAAAAATTTCTCGCGGAATTTTATTCATAATTGCCCTATATATGTATGTATGTATATTAAGAATATAGATTTGTTCTGAGGATGATTTTCTAAGATATGCGTACGGCCTATCTGCAACGCATGCACAAAGCATCACTTATCAATGTCACTCCCTCAAACGTTCAGTTTGTGTATAACTTAATTGCATTGAATGCAATAATTTTAACCTCAAATGTATGTAATTCAGTAACGCTTTTTATACATATATAATCTTGAAGTGGTTTTTTGTAATAATTTGTAATAATTAATAACTTACGATGTATTCAAGTCATACAGTATTAATTGGCCTTATTTGTATTACATACATACATAAGTATATGTATGTACAGAAGAGTGGCCGTTAATTGTATGGAGACTTTTTTTTATTATTTCTTTTACTCTCACCCTCCAAATCGGTTCAGTTTTATGTAAAAAAAAAAAATTAAAAAAGTTGGCCTTCAAGCCCATTTTTCAATGTAATATTTTTGCATATTACAAGAATATGACATATGGCAATATTTTAGTTCTTGAAGTCAACAACATTAGTCTCAAAGAAAGTTTTTGCTAAAATTAATATTTTAGAAAATAATGAGGAAAATTACCAACAAAATACCAAAAATTGCATTTATATGGAAATTTTTTATATTAAGCATGTACAATAAGAGCTTATACATATGTATATATTAAATCATTTCATACATGTACATATAGTCAAAATAAAAAATACTTTGAATATATGGGCTTGAGGGCCAACTTTGTGTGCCGGACGCACCTCCTAAAACACAAATTATTGGAATGAAATTTTTTTGTATTTTTTTTTTTTACATAAAACTGAACCGATTTTTGGTGTGTTTGGGGGGGGGGGGGGTGAGAGTAGAAGAAATAAAAAAAAAGAAAATAACGGCCACCCTAATGTACAGTTAGCCCTCGATTATCCGTGATGCTCGGGACCGGGAGCATTCTGGATAATTGATTTTCCCGGTTAATAGGGTAACAGGGTTTTTTAGTTTTATTTTTTACCGTATTAACCCTGAAAATCGGTTATCCAGAATGCTCCCGGTAACGACCTTTACGAGTAATCGAGGCCTTGCTGTCTGTATGTCTCGCCCTCCAGAAAAATCTTGTAATGCTGTTGTTCCTATTCCCTAAGGTCTAAAAAATAGTATTTGCACTTAGCTGTCCTCTACAATGGGTAGACAGCCGATAACACTATCCAACAAATTTTTGTCTTTTTGCCATAACCTCAAAAATGAAATATTTTCTTAGCTAACTTACGGTCGCTGAGCACGACTTTTTAACTTTTTGTCCGATGATAAAAATTTAACGCTTAATAAGTTGGCTACAAAATTTTATTTAGGATACAGGTTTAAAAAAATGTGTGAATTTTTTTTTTCTTTGCTTAATAGGCTTTTTACATTGACACACATTTCAGTGAAACGCATGGAAGATGTAAAAAATGTGAAACATGCGTTTACATTGACAACATCTAACATCTACCATCATCTCACTTGTCAAAAAGACAACACGTTCTGTAGCTCGTTTCTGTATTTCTCGCATCGTAAAATTTCCCGCATGAAACGAGGGAATCGTACCAAAAACAGTGTAAATTGAAACACAAAATGGCTTTTCTCACATAAGTGTTTCTGTATATTTACTTTGCGAGAACTTTCTGTCAGTTAAGTAAATTTCCATCAATTATTGGAAGGATGTGAGAAAAAGTGTTTCTGTAACAATATTTTGTGAAAAGTTTCTCGCAAGAACTGTCAAAACAACTCGCATTTTAAATTGGTGCGAGAACAATCAAATTTGGACAAAAATATATGAGTTTTTTAATTTGTGTGTGAAAATATGAAAAATAAATTATTTAAAAAGATATGAAACGAATTGTTGAACTAAAATTAACGAGTCGATATGATTATGTTTATTTAGAATTTTTTTTTGGGTAATTTTCATATGTAGAAATGGTTTATAGAAAAAACTTATTTCAAGCATTTTACATTCACTTTATATACATGTTCATTATTTTATTTTCTTTTTCTTGTATATATTTCCTTTTTTTGTTATTAAAATAATACTTTTGTGACATTTTGTTTTCATTTGACACTCGATGACTGTAAATATTCCAGTCAAAACAAAATCAGTGTTGTCTGTTCTCGCATTCAAATACAGAAACACTTTTTTCTCACATATCGAGAAAC
Source organism: Tachina grossa (assembly GCA_949987645.1). NCBI lineage: Eukaryota > Metazoa > Arthropoda > Insecta > Diptera > Tachinidae > Tachina > Tachina grossa. The sequence goes on from OX465275.1 coordinate 39,364,843, forward strand.
GATGGAATTTTGTGTTTCACATTTCATGTGAGAAATTTTACGATGCGAGAAATACAGAAACGAGCTACTGCATAGGTTTTGTTAAGGAAATTATAAAAAATAGATTTTGATGTAAAATTAATTATTGGAGTAGTTGTTGCTTTGCAAGAACAAAACCAATTAAAGTGCAGTACATGAAAATTATAAAAGATTTGCAAGAATAAAATGAAGATTTTTTAAAAGGTACATATATAGTATACTATGTATATACGTATGTCGTTTTTTCTTAGTTTTTGACCAGCGTTGCCACTAGTGAAAAAAGAAATTACAAAGCCGCAAGTCTAAAATAATGCAAAACCGAACAAAATAGTGCAAAAAATCTAAGAAAAAATTTTTATTTTCTTATTAGTTTTTTTAGTACATTGAAATTTAATGCGAGCTAATTTTTTTATATATAAAAAACGTACAATTGAAAATATAAAAAAAATTCACTAATTCGTAAATATTTACTTCAACGAAGAATAATTTACCACTTTCCTCTTAACATTTTGTCTAAATTTAATAATATATTTTTTGAACTAGTCGTTTGAGAAGAGGGTTGGTTATCAACCTTTTATTTTCTTAATTTAAACTCATTTAACTAGACGTACTGAGCGATACTTATACATTCTTTGGTTCTTTAAGCATATGTACATATTTACACTAAACTATTTCTTCCAATTTCTTTTCATAATTTTAAGCTAAAAATTTGCACCACAATTTTAAAATTGACGCTATGTATTAGCTGATAACTCATTCTTGGGGTATCGGTTTTAATTAAGACCAGTTTACTTAAAAAAAAAACTTTCAACAGAAGCATTTAAGAATGGTAATATCATAACTTATAAATTTGGAAAGAAAATATCGCCAGCACAGTTTTAACTTTGAGAAATTTTAGACCAATAAATTTCAAAACATCGAATTTATCCTTAAAAGTGCATATTCACGATACTCATTAGCCCAATTCACAATCTTGTGCAAATGGTCTTGCATCATTGCATGTGCAAAGTGGTATAGTATATTGATACTCACCACTAAGAATTGTTAAGTGGTGAATATCAATATGCTATACTATTTTGCACATGCAACGATGCAAGACCATTTGCACAAGATTGTTAATTGGGCTATTGTCTAATTTTTGATAATCTAGCTTAACAAATGGAAATCGATTTTTATTTCAATGATTGTGCAAATTCTGATTATACTACATCAATAAAAATTATAATGGTCATACGGAACAGTATTTTAAGCAGCTAAATTAATATAAATTCCCATAAGCATAACTCGATTTTGTCTGTTATCGCTTTATAACATATAAATATAAATGCCATTAAAGTCAAATAGTGCAAAATTACACAAAAAATTTATGGTGCAAAAATACTGCAAAAATATATAAATAGTACAGATTTTGCAATATTACACAGAAAGTGGCAACGTTGTTTTTGACACAACAATGTAATTTTGCTAGTGATGGCACTAAAATTAAAGAAAGATGTTAGATGAAACAAAATGAGATAGGAACATCTTTTAAAGATGTAGAAAGATGTTGGTTTTTAGTACTGTGTATTTCTTATGGGAAGATGTTAACATTTTCGCAAATTGATGGTAGATGTTAGATGTGCGTCAGTGTAAAAAGCCTATAAGGGTGCAAATTAAGACACTGAATTAAAAAAAACCTAAAAACTTCAACATTTTTTAAATCTAAGGGGCCGTAACTCAGTGAATTTTTATCCGATCAACACATTTAAAATATGGACTGATAAAATAAAAACATATCTTTTAATTTTAATAAACAGTTCTCAAGATTTTTGGAAATATCTTTGTAAACTGCAAAAAAGCACGTTTTTCGCGAATATCTCGAAAACGCTTCTTAAGAAAGATAAATGAGTGACATATTCGTATTCAGCGACCCTAAATTAGCTAAGAAAACAACTCATTTTATAGGTTCAATTTTTTTGTTGCATAGTGTAAGGTACAGAAGAAGGTCTTATTTATGGTTACAATTGATATTTAAAATAAAAATATGCCAAACTTTTCTGTTTTTTATTATTTTTTTTTTAATTCGCACTTATCGCACATACATAGTTTATACATATATTTGTTATAATTTATTGGAATGCAAAAATAACATAAATATATTTTTATTTCGTCCTCTTTCCTTTTTCTAAACTTAAAAAAGTGTCACAAACGCAGTTACCCCAAATTCACGAAGCATGCGCTATACTCATACGGTTTATTATATTGCGTTTGAGTAAGGTCAGTGTATACGAAATCAAATGGTTATTGCCGGCTCTGAAAAGCTTATGCGAAGGCAAACCAAACACACAAACCCCTACCAATGGCTCTAATACTGGATCAAATGCAGGCAGTGCAAACGCTTCCGTTTCAAGCGCCAGTGGCGGTGGAGGAAGCATTTTACAATTCGACTATAATGTAGTAGCGGCTGTTTTAAAATCAAGTAAATACCCAGAAAATACAAAAAGTAATGTCTCAACTAGCTCTAGCTCTTCTGGAACGGGAAACAACGCCGCCGATAAGGATTCACCAAAATCGGAAATAAAGAGATCACGTTCTGATTTATCATCAATAATAATACAACAGTTGACGGCACCATTAGAAGCTGGCAAAATAACATGGGCACCCCTAAGCGAGGAACAAACCGATTGCTCGGTAAATGCTGATGTTTTTTTAATAATAATATTTAAATACAATTTAACTAATTTTTGTAATTTTAGGAAATTTTTTCGGCATCAAACACAGCATATTTGCAGTCTTTGAATGGAGCAGACTTAATATTAGATGTATGCTCTTCGTTACCCATATTAACACGTTACCGTCTAAAATATCAAGAGACTATTGCCAATCTGGCTGGGAAACCTTTATATCTACCTTTAACGCAAGTTGAAGCCACACAAATTAAAAATACCTTAACCCACATGGTTACGGATATATCAATTTTATCACATGCTCTGACGCTACCTATTCTACAACCACTCTCACCAAGCCGCATAGCAAAATTATCGAAATGCGCCATATCTGCTTTATATTGTGCAGTGTTGACATCAATAGCCAGCAGCGTTTTAAATATGTCATCATCGACCAGCAGCACAAAGACCCAGCAAACAACATCGGCACCAGCTGGGTCTACTGCTTCGGCATCCACACAATCATCCACCAAAGAAACGGATGATAACGAAGAAAATGCGCGTTTTATTGTGGATAAGGCTTTAGAAATTTACACTACCATTGGCTTGATGTTTAAGAACTCTGCACGTTCTCATATCTATCAAAATCATTTATGCTTTGCAGCTTGGCTGCTGGTGAGCGGCATTCAAGGTGCTTTAGGGGCATCGGGTAGTTCTAATGCGGGCATTAATAAAGAGGATCTTAAACAGTCGAAAACTAAACCTTCCGAGTCTTTGCAAACTGCACCACCTACACCTTCAGCTAGAGTTAATCTGTTTAAAGTTCAGCAAGGCTTTGGTGTTTTGAATGCCGCCATAGCCAATCATTGCATAAAACTGTTGACAGAACTAATAGAAGATTTAAAAATTGAAAGCACTTCTTCAACTGATACAGTGCATACAACTGGAGGACAAACGTCTACATTGCCAGCCTTGCCTGAGCCAGCAAACTTTGACGTTTTGGAAAATTACACTACACTGCAGAGAGTAATGCGTGTTTTGAACACAGCCACTTTACATCAACTATTTACATTCTTGGCAACTGTGACCTATCGTAAAGCTTGTAACTTAAAACGGTCCAATGCTAAGGACCGCACTGAATGTGAACCCATAAGCTACTCTGATTCCACTACATATTTCAATGATACTCTCTCTTGTTCGGACAATTCCGAAGAAGATGACAGTGAAAGTTATTTGGGCCACTGGTTTAAAGAAACTCTGCAGCCCGAATCGAACGATGAAAATAATTCGGCAGAAGCCTCAGAGCGCAATAATGAAGGCCAAAAAACAAATTTAGTGCCTGCTTTGGATGAACCTCATGAATACTTGGATTTGGCGGCGCAAATCTTCTCTTTTATGGACCAATTTTTTTCTCAAAAACATTCATATTTACAACGCTATGTTAAGGCCGGTCTTTCTGATCAGCAAATGCTATTGATGGCCAATATACTGAAGGACTTAGATCGAGATTCAGCCAGAGGAGAAACTGAGTCTTCAGCATGTAATAAATGGCAATCGGCTATGATACGTTTTTCTGGAGCAGTTGGTCGTTATTTACATAATCTAATATCAGCATCTCTGTTAAATGAGTCGTTACAATCAAATCTTTTGCAGCATCTCGGAGTTTCGCCCTGGTCTTCAGACACCAATACATGGCCGCTGCAAGTTTATCCGAGCTCCTTGTCAGTGCTAGTGCAAATTTTGCTTTTGAAACCAACTCAAGAAAAGGAAGCTGCTTGTCTTTCAGTCTGGCATCGTCTAATAAACACGTTAGTAGAAGGAGTTTGCGGTACTTCATCCACCAATCCTCCCACAAATGTAGATTATGAAGACTTAAATATGGAACATGCACAACTATTGTTATTCCTCTATCATTCTTTAAATCTAATGCAAAAGAAATCCATACTCTTACTAACAGCTGGTGGAGTTATTCGGTGTGCCGAAGTTTGTCGCGATATATCGGCGGATAAGCCGATACGCAATAGTCAAATGATGTTGTTATCACGTCTACTGCTATTCTTGGAATATCTGATGAAACATTTATACAATGCACCGCCCGAACTATTGGATCAAGTGCGCTGGAATCTCTTCAGCATAAGTACCATGCATGAAAATCAAAAAATAACCGATCTGATCAATAATAAAACAAAACTTACATCGTTCTGCCGCAAAGACATAGAAGATGAATTTCGTAAGAATTGCATGTCAAGTGAGTATCTAAATAATTGTTTTCTCGTTTTTTTTTTTTTTAAATTGCTTCTTAATGTTTTCCTATATTTTATTAGATATACGGCCCACTTTCTATTCCCTAACGCTAATTAATGAATCTGCATCGTCTACGGCAGTTCAGGATTTTAAATTAGATGGCCTTGCTTGGAATTTTATACTCTGCACACCAGACAAACTAAAATATCCGCTCTTAGTTGATGCTCTAATCGACATACTAAGCATAACGGACATGACATTGTCGTGGCATTCGAGAGATAGTACTCACACTCTCTGTGCCATTCGCTATTGTTTTGGCATATGTTGGAAGTTATTGCTGGGCTTACCACCATCCACCTCTCACGTTGAGCAACTCCATTTAGATAAAGTCCCTAATCTACACTCACTCATTTGGTCAATACGTTGCCCAACATCTCACTACTTAATCGTGAATAGTTTAATTAAACAGGGCATGTATACTCAATTTGCTGAAACATTGTGGAATAATATATCAGATCGTGTTAGTGATGTACGTTTTAGTTTGACACAAACAATAATGGGCATAGAGGCGTGTAACGAGCACATAAACAAAAGTAAGTTATATTTAATTTTTATGTAATAATACAAATATTGTATTAGAAATTAGTGCATATGTACAGAGAGAGAGAGAGGGAGGATATGTCAAATGGTATTCAAAAGCAATAGGTGTGTTTTTTACTTCTGCAGTAAAATGCAGTAAATGAGTAATTACTGCGAAAATTTTGAAATTTACTCTTAAAAAGTACGAGAACGAAAAAATAGTAAAGGCTCAGTTAGCCGACTGTAATGTAATGTAACTGCAACAGTAGGAAACAGCTGATCGACATTGTTATGTGTGAGCCTTAAAAATTAGTAAGCAATTAAAATAATTTGCAAAACAAAAGGATTTATAAAATTAACAACAAAATATGTATATTAACATTTATTATTGTTACACTTTATAAATTAATTATTTTTTAACGACTTTCACAATCGTTATTTAACCTTTTCTAAAATGTTTACACTTTTCGTTTGCCTACTTTCGTTTATTTACTTTTGGAATCATATAACTTTTGCGTACGCGAACACTATTTATGTCTATTAGTATTTTCACACTAACATGGTTTTAATAAAAGTTGGTTTTAACTTTAAAACCAACTGTTAAAACCTGGTTATACCAGACAAATTGTTGTTGTTAAAACCAACTTAAAACCATTTTTGAATTGGTTTTAAGTTTGTTTCATGAAATGCAACCTTGTTTTCGCTGTGCTAAATTCAGTTCTGCCAAGTTAAAATGACCGAGAGCAGCTAATAATGTTTATGCAAGTGAATAACAATAGATGTCGCTTGAAAGATTTTCAACTTAAAAATGGATGCAGCTGCAACAATAATCAAAAAAACTATGAAAAAAAGAGTTTTTGGAAGGAAAACGGCGAAAATGTTTTCATTAAGTTCTGGGAAATGAAAATAGACGATATGACTGACATCGATGCGCCGATAAAAAAGTTTTATTTTGTGATGTATTTGTGCATTTTTAATATGCAATAACTTGATTTCCAAGCACTTCTTCACTTTGTATTACTAGTTCCATTATTTCAAAATATTTATTTACAAAACATAATTTCCGAGTTTTTCATACAAACAAAAACAATTGTTCTACAGTTTGTCAAAGAAGTGTTATAAAAGAAGAAAAAATACAACAACAAATACATGCATTTCTGCAGGAGATTTATTTTATTTCTGAGCAATGTTATTAGACAGTGTAAGTTAAAACCTGAATTTAACAAACTTGCAGTGTGAATGCAAAATCAGCTGTTTATGGTTTTAACTTTCAGTGTGAAAACACTATATTGCAGGATATTCCAATCCACATGAGAAAACAGTGACAGCGACTTACAAATTATAATTTATTTATGTACATATGTTGGATCAAATTAAAGTTTATATACAAGCACCCTGTCAGAAATTCTAACTTCTTTTTTTCTTTCAAATATCGCTCACCTTGAAAAAGCATAACGGAGCCTAAATTTTAAGTGGTTTGATTCAGTAAATGTGGTGCTTTTTCTATTTCTTTTTCCTCACTTTTTTACTGGGTTTTTATTTTAGAGAACTACCTGATTTACATTAAGCATTTTTTCATGCAATTTCATGAATTTTGTTACACGCAACTTTTTCTATTTGTTAATTGCAGCGCTATAAAAGAGAATGTTACATAAAAAATTGTTTTTGACGATTTTTTTTATAAGTTGCTCTCCATGCCTCCAATTGACAAATAAAAAATTTTCACGCAACTTTCTTCATGAAAAAAATGCTTAATGTAAATTAGGTATATAATAATAACAAAATAGGTGATTTAATAATGGGCCTTATTACGAGTGTCGTATTACGACCTCGACTACGACGATTTTGTACTGGACTAAAGAACATTGCAACATTTTTTCTTTAATCAAGTACGAAATCGTCGTTGTCGTAGTCGGAATAAGACACTCGTAATTAGGCCCAATAATTTAGTTACCCAGCAAAAAATGTGGTGAAAAAAAGGTAGAAAAAGCACCACAACTACTAATACGAAGCACTTCGAACTCCGAGCAAAAAGTAGTGAATTTTACATTAGCGTGTCATTGGAGCGAAGTGGTTTGTTTTTGTCAACACGTGAGTGAATAAGATTTACTTTTTATTTGCTATAGAAACTCTAAAATAAGGTGTGATTTTTTATTGGTGAAGTAAATCCAATATATTTTACATTTAGGATGTGGTTCTTAACAACTTTTCCAAAGCACTTAAAGCTATGATTTAGGAAGTGGTGCTTATTCACTTATTTACTAACCCAATTGGAAGCTACTTAATTCCTAAAAGTATTCTACTCATTAAAATAATTGTCTGAGAAGAAAAAAGAAGGAAAATCTGTTCTAGTTTTTGTTTATTTCTGAAGTTGAAGAATTGGTACTTTTAAACAATTAAATCAATCAGTCAATTTATTAGCTTACGGTACTGCTGGCCAGAGAAGCGCCAGAGTGCCGAACATCAATCGGCTTTTTGTACAAATGAATGCACATACGGTTATACATTTCTCTCGGCTTTCTCTCTGTGGGCAGCAGTGGCTTACGGGCTTGCTCGGAGTTTGAAGTGGTTCGTATCAGTAGTTGTGGTGCTTTTTCTACTTTTTTTCATCACTTTTTTACTGGGTTATTATTTTAGGGGATAATAATAATAAAATAGGTGATTTGTCATTACTTTAGATATGTGATTAAATATAACTTCATTAAACCAGAATAAAATGCATAACCTATTTTGGAAGTAAATTAGAAGTACTTTCTAAAGTACTCATTTTATTTTTTGCTGGGTATTTGATTAAAAATAACTTCCAAGGCCTTGATAACTTCCTTAAATCAGAAAAAATTGCATAACCTACTTTGGAAGTATTAAGAAGTGCTTTCTAAAGAAGTACTCATTTTATTTTTTGCTGCGTATACATATGTATGTATATGATGAGCAATACTGTGAATTTTTAATGATGTTGCTCCTTGTGAACGTGATTTCTAAATCGCTGTTCGTTTAAATCAAGATACCTCATCTGAAATAATCAAGTTCATAAATTTTACAAAAAAAAATATCTGATTAAATTTCTCTTACTTATTATTTGATTAATATTTCAATTCGTATATCCAAGACAAAAAATTTGTTATACAAAAAAAACTGTGTTGAAATCTTTGGTAACTCCATGTTTTCGCACAGCAAAAGTCTTGGTAACTCCTAAAAACAAGAATGTAATTAGAAAGATGGCATAAACAGTATCATTTTTTCATACTTAATATCTTTAAAACGAATAACTTCATGAAACCGAATAAACAATTTCGTTTTGTGTAATCGTTAGATATGTATTTGTAGCATAACATAAGCAGTTTTGAACTCTTCTTTTTTTTAGAAATTTGGATGTTACGTAATATTTTTTTCTAAATGATCCCTTAAGTGGAGGGATATTAAGCATGTGATTAAGATCACTACCTTGTTGGAAGTAACGATCATTTTGAATTTGCAGTTTTTCATTACTTTGACTTAAATTATTCTTAAGTATATTTAAATATACGTAAACGGACGTAACAACACAAAAATTCGAAATCGAGTTTTTGATTGATTATGGTTCATTTTATCTGCGATAAAAAATTACGACTTTATTAAAGAAATTCAAACGGACGTAATTACGAATACATCTATTTTTATTGCGCAAACAATGTAACTAACATAAAAGCTTAAATATATATAAAAAGGAAATAAATGGTTAAAAACATATAAGTATCCAAATTTACTTGTAAATTTCGAAGAAAATGTTATTATTATTATTATAATGACACTAACTAACAGAGATAGGAAGCTGGTAGAGAACTGGATGGTAGATAAAGAGTTTTCGGACCACAGTAGGATATCATTTAGTCTTAATTTTTCAGAGGAAATGCGTGACCCAAAAAAGAATCCAAGAAATACTAATTTGGATACCTATATGGCCACTGTTGATATTAGAGCAAGGTTCACTCCGTAAAGTGTGGTTACACAAAGAGGAGTGGAAGAGGAGGTTGAAGATTTCACTAACACTTGTAGGGAATGTTTTGAACAGTCCTGTCCAGTGGTTTTCCCGGGCAAAAGAGAACAGCCTTCGTGGTGGACCAAAGATTTAAAAGATCTGAGGTCGTCGGTTAGAAGATTGTTCAATAGGGCGAAACTCACAGGAAGGATTGAGGACTGGAACAATCATAAAGTATTGTGTAATAAGTACAAAAGTGATCTCAAAAGGGCGAAAAGAGCCTCATGGAGGATATACTGTTAGGAGATTGATTCCGTAAATGAGTTATCGGCGAGTATTGTCAAAAGACGGACGGAATCCAGTTCTGAGACACTTTCTGTTCTGATGGACACTCATTTTCCTGACTGTAGGGAAGTAGGGGAAGAGGCAACGATGGAGGTTAATTTTAACTACTTGACGGAACCGGAATTAAAGGAAGCAGTGGACGACATAGTGATGTTGGAAAAAGTGACATGGGCAATAAATACATTTGAAGCGTATAAATCACCGGGCCCAGATGGTATTTTTCCGGCCATGTTGCAGAATGTCACAGAGCGCGTACTACTGTCTCTGATGGATATCTTTAAGATATGCTTAAGCAAGAGGTTTATACCAAAAGGCTGGAGAGAGGTTAGGGTCATCTTCATACCCAAAGCGGGTAAGGCAAGCCACTCAAAGCCGAAGGATTTCAGGCCAATCAGTCTCGTCGTTTCTTTTGAAAACATTAGAACGACTGATTGATCTGCATCTAAGGAACACAATTGATACCCGCGTCATTAGTGGCGCTCAGCATGCCTATCGTAAGGGCAGTTCTGTTGAGAGTGTTATAGAGAGGAGACTGCAGCACAATGATTACACACTGGCTGCAGTCTTAGACATTGAGGGAGCCTTTAACAACATAAGTATAGAGGCTATTAGGAAGTCGCTGGAGACTTAGGGTTCACAGCTTTCTAGAGGAGTGGATAATTATCATGCTTAACAGCAGAATCATCAACTCGAGTATGGGAAGGGAAAGCCTGAGGAGATTAGTGACAAAAGGAACAGACAGGAAGGAGTTTTGTCACCTCTATTGTGGTTGTTGACAATGAACGCAATCCTTAGGCGTTTTGACAGGAGCGGACCGAAGCTAGTTGCATATGCGGATAACTTGGTTTTACTGGTAACGGGAAAGTTTCTTCCCACTATCAGTGCGATCTATCCTCTTGGGACATCAGTAAAGGACTGGGAGTCAACACAGAGAAAGCCGAGCTCTTTACCAGGAGATACAAAGTAGAAAGCTTTGTACTGTCCAGGATGGTAGGGGTGGAGTTAAGACTAGCAGAGGATGCTAAATAGCTTTATTGGAAAATGAACACGCAGGAAAGGCTAAAAAGGGCTCAATGCCTACTACACATGCAGGAACTCCATAGGAAGGAACGGGGGTCTGCAACCGAAGGTAGTAGTAAACTGTATTTACACATCGGTTGTCAGGCCGGTTATTTGCTATGGTTGTGTGGTATGGTGGGAGGCATTGAGGAAGGAAAGTCACAGGAGATTACTAGCTAAGGTTCAGAGATGTGCCTCGATGGGCATCTCAGGCTGCCTTGGACGTCATTCTTCATATACTTCCTATAGAGGACTTTGAGGTGGGAACTTCGGCTAAGTCTCCTTAGACTCGTAGAAACAGGTTTGGTGAGGACAGGAACAACAGGTCACACATCAATCTTAAATAAGATCGGTTTTGGCGATCAGGAATCCAGGGTTTACGGACTATAAGGTCTCTGTAATCGATTTTAGTAGAACACTTTTAATGGTAATTCCGCATAGGGACTATTGGGTCAAACCCGATAGGCTATATGAGAGTAGATCAAAAATGGGGAAGGCACAGGAGCTGTTGTCTATATCTTGGGAACGAACATTCGTAGTTCTTTCAGACTGCCGAGTGAACTTAGTGTTTTCCAGGCGATCCTAAGGCCACGGAGCTGGTGGCCAGGAATGTAGCTGAAGATGAGAAGGTAACCTGATTAGGGAATGTCGGACAGATCGGTGAAATTACCGATAGGTCATTACCATAGGGAACTCAGTAATTGGCTAGAAAGCAGAACCAACAGTTCATGGCGAATTAGGGAGTATTGTAGTCTCGAAGGGTTTTTGGCCAAAATGTGACTCAGGAAGATCCAAACTGCTACTGGACATGAATAGGAAGGCGATGCGAATCATGATAGGCGCGTTTACATGTCACTGTCGGTCAGAGCAAGAACCAACATTTGGGAGACGGACATTCCAGATTTTTGTAGGATGGGGATGAAGAGGAACCAGAAACCATTGAACATATTATCTGTCATTGCTCGAAGCTGCAACGACATAGGCTTATATGGCTGAGCAGACGTTCCCATGAAAGCATTACAGATGTCGGGAAGTGTAAACTAGAGGACATCAGGGGCTTCATCATTGGAAATCGGTGGCTTGATGGATAATAGCGTCACTACTGGCTATAAATTGGAGGGTACATATTACTTTTTTGGGCTACAGAAGGGAATCACAATGGACCCAATTGGGTCTCCGAGTGGAGGTGCGGTATAGCACCACCCTTTCTAACCTAACCTAACCTTATTATTATTATTGATTTTGGAACGTTTTTTATTTCTCCTGTAAAAAAATATAAAAGTGTAGTTACGTCTGTTTGCATTTGAGGTGACGATATGTATATCTAGACTCCAAAGTTACACCTGCAAATGCATTAACCTCCATACTATTACATTACCACCTCCATGATTAACCGTTTTACGCGTGTTCTTCGGACTAAGATCTTCATTTATTCTTTTCCACACTTAGACATATCCATCCGATCCAGAAATATTTAATTTTGTCAACATCTGAAAAAATTTCTCATCTCAAAAGTCGCTTGTTTTGGTTTTATATAGCGTCGTTAATATTGTTTCATACCTGTTGAGCGTGAATTGCATCTGGTACTTTTGATCAATCTGCGTACTGTACGAGTATATGCAGAAAAACTTGTCTCGAGATTCGTTTAACTCTATGGAAATATTTGGTGCGCTTTTTAATGGATCTTTCTTAATTATGACTTCCATTGTTCTTTCATTTCTTTGGATTAGTTTTCTCGAATGCGTCCTGTTCTTGGTTTATTTTCAATTAGTTTTTTTTTCTCAAGCGATTTATTGTTTTTTTTTTTTTTTTTTTTTGATAGCTGATTTGATTCGAAGTATGATTTGCCTATTTAATGTTTTGTTAATTGCAATATTACGCTCCTTAATTGCTAATTTCTTTCCGAGACATTTTCATAGCGAGAAAACTCGGAATTTCTTTATAATTGTTAAGTTATTTAATTTCCACAATTTCGATTCTCAAGTGTGTGTTTATTCCCTTGAGGTGGGTGCATATTAATCGATTAATATTCAATATCTTTCTTAGATAATCCCCCGTTATCATACATTATACTATTGGATGCTTTACTATCGCATATGCATGCTGTAGCTTGGGCTGAAAATGAAGGAATTAAACCCCAAAAATCTTCCACATCAAGTGGCACTGTTGCCGCCAGTCCAACTACTTCTGCCAGCTCACCCATATCGGCTGCTGGCACTAATACTGACGAAACGTATACATCGACTGCCTTCGACAGCAATGAACCAAGTGGCGATAATGAAAATAATTTGCTGTCCCTGCAGGAAATACAACAATCTAGCAAGCAATTAATACAATTATTGGGCAGTACTTTCGAAATTTTACGGGACATTATAAGACATAAAATGGTACAAATATTACCACTGGCCCACTTAACACCGGGCAATATCCTGGAATGCATATTATGCATTGTTAACTCGAAAAACTCTTACTGTTCAGAATTGAGCGAACAGTTTTTGAAACTGTTGGATAATAAAAACAAAGAGGTCGTTACAGAGAACTGGACTGAATTTTTACCAGTACCCGATAACTTAATCACATTGCAATATCCGGTAGAAGAATACACCCTATCGGTTATAGAGGCGCACATCAAAGAATTGACACATGACAATTACTACTCCACATTGAATTCGTTTAAGCATTGCTTAAAGAGCTTATTCAGTCTGATGAATTTGTTACTGATTTGCAGCCAACAGAATACCCAACAAGATGCAGCTTGCAAAACTTTTGTTGAAAATCAATTAAAACCCATCATAATTGAAACTATGATGGATGCTCGTATGGAATATGTGTACGATATAAGTGAAAGTTGCTGGCAGACTCTAATGAAGGGAGTGGAACAGGCTCAAGATCAACAACAATTAATGTCGTATAAATATATATTAAAATACCATTACCGCTTTCTAATGGAGTATGCTGAAGAAATTAAAAATATCTCCGACTCCTCCACTCAAAGCGTAATTTTTAATGAATCGCTATTATTTGCAGTTGTTAAATCAATGACGCAAATGCTGGAAAAACCAATGGGCGTTAAAGCCATAAGGCAATTCTTCACTCAAAAACTTAATAATGAAGGCCCTAACAACATTAAGCCTCCCAGTTTAGTGGATCTATTAATGTCATTTACTGGAACAAATTTATCGATGCTGTATGCCCGGAAATTATTGCAATTTGTAGAGAAATTATTCGAAACATCGCAACAGTCTGAGTTCCCCTTGGAAGAGTTGATACAATGTTTTGCAGAGTTGTCCAATGTAGAGCAACAGCGTATAAAATTGTGGTTAACTCATATAATTTATGGACCCCAAAGTACACAAAGCTCATCCCAACAAATGGATACGCAAATAGAAAAAGTACCTACTGCAATGGGAACGGGAGCGCCAGCTACAGCCTCAAGCACACCTTCAAGTAATGCTCAGACGCCTACAAACATGGCCACTAACTCAGCAATACCCAGTTTATCGGAACAATTGGGAAATCAATCGTCAGTGTTGGATAATGCTGAGGCCATGGATATAGATGATGACAATGCTACTGGAAACGCCACACAACCAGCCGCCCAGCAAAGTAGTCTACAGGCTGTTCAGTCGCTCAGTCTTTGGCCTCAGCCGCCCACACCAGGTAATAGTTTCATGGCCACAAACCAATCTGAACCCATGTCTACTCAAGACGACCAGTTAGGCCAACAACCGCAGTCAGAGCGTAACGGACGTTTGCTACTCAATGTCATAGAATATATAGTACAGGATGGCAAAGGAGGTCCAAATGGAGTAGCCATGCTGCTATTCCAGTCTCTATTGCAATTGGGTCAATCTCTTATAACGCCTTCATCTCAGGAAACAAATGATTTCTCGGACATTTTGCAAATCATGATCTGCTTAGCCGATTGTGCCCAAGGCAAGGGTCATTTAACTTTATTTAATTCCACCATTATGTGGCTGGAAATTACAAAATTCCAGGTATTAGAAAAGGCACAAAACTTAACCACTTCTTTGATAATGCCTTCAAACCTGCTGGAAAATATAAATGCCCTCTTGAAATATTTGCATGAGCTGCTGCAAAGTTTAGGCTTCCGTGGCAGTAAAAACCAACAGCAACCCCCTTGGGATGATGATATACAAACGGACTTAGAAGATTTAATGGACGACTTGGCCAATGACCAACAAGGCGACGAAGATTCATTTGTGGAAGATTCCGATGAGGATAGCCTTAACAATAAGTTGTGCACATTTTCTTTGACCCAAAAAGAATTCATGAATCAGCATTGGTACCACTGCCATACCTGTAATATGGTCAACACTGTTGGTGTCTGCTCTGTATGTGCTCGCGTTTGTCATAAAGGACATGATGTTAGCTACGCCAAATATGGAAATTTCTTTTGTGATTGCGGAGCTAAAGAAGATAATTCCTGCCAGGCACTGCGAAGACGTTTAGCGACCGGACTAACTACTGTAGAAAGTACACAACAAAGCGATTATGCTTCCTCCTCTTCGAGCTTCAATAATTCTTCCAATTTGTCCCAATCTAAACGTTCGCAAACTCCACCACAAAGTTGCATATCTTCACAACAACAAGGTCAAAGCGGCAATGCCAGCAATTCCTTCGGACCTGCCAGCTCTCAAACTGGGGTCACCAATTTCCTCGCATCATCTTCTCTCACAAATGAACGCATTGCCTTGCTATCCAAACTTTTGGAATCTTCCAAAGAAAACTTGAAAAATGCTGAACAATGGACGGTCATAATAAAATGTATACTCGACTTCTTCGATGTGATAATGTCAGCCATAAAGGAAAACTGTGATTTGTTCTCTATAGTTGGGTGTCATAAGAGGGCAAAGGCAGCATTGTTACGTCTTCATATGGGTGAACAAACTTTCCAACACACCGATCAGCTGATGCAACCCACTCTGGGCTCCCAGGAAGGAGCTTTTGAAAATGTTCGCATGAGTTATTCGGGCGATCAGGGTCAAACTATCAAACAGTTATTATCTTCAGGTCTAGTGCGTAGAGTAGCCTTATGCTGTCTATCGTCGCCTTACGGCAAGCGACAACATTTAGCCGTGTCCCATGAAAAAGGCAAAGTAACCATACTACAGTTGTCGGCTCTGCTCAAACAAGCTGATGCTGCCAAGCGCAAATTGACTTTAACTCAACTTTCGTCGGCTCCTATTCCATGTACCGTCCTTTCCCTGACAGCCAATCCAGCCAACGAAGACTACTTGGCAGTATGTGGCCTTAAAGAATGTCATATTTTAACATTTACTACTACAGCCGCCACAAGTGATCACATTGTATTGACTCCCCAATTGGAGAATGGAAATTTTATCAAGAAAGCTCTCTGGCTGCCGGGTTCTCAAACTATGTTAGCTTTGGTCACTGCCGATAACGTTAAAATTTATGAATTATCTGAGGACACTTACAGTCCAAAATACTATTTCTTGGTAGCAGTGGGTAAAATACGTGACTGTTGTTTTGTCTACCAGGATGGTGTGTACTATATGTTGATAATTGCATCTTCAGGATACATCTACTATCAGAAGTTGGATGATCAGTCGTTGGCAAAACATGGCGATTTCTATGTTACCAATACGCTCGAATTAAACCACATACAAATAAGGGATGTTAATGGTCAAGTTGACGGTGGTGGCATTTCCATTTACTATTCACACACCCTGCAAATGCTCTTCTTCAGTTATTCGGTGGGTAGAAGTTTTGTGGCCCCCTTAACCGATGTCAACAAGGGCGTTAAGTCCATAACGCATTTGCAAACATCCCCAGCTTCTAAGAATTCATCGAAGGGACCACCACAACCTTTGTGTCAATGGACCGAGATTGCCGGCCATCCTGGTTTAATATGTGCCATGATGCAGACTTCCAATAATCCAGTAATATTTATGTTCACTCCCGATCGCATTATTATGCAGGAGATCAAAGCTCAGTCTTCAAAATCACGCATAATGGACATGGTTGCCATACGCCACACCGTGGCGGGCGTTGAAAAAACCACTCTCATACTGCTGTGTGAAGATGGCAGTTTAAGAATTTTTACTGCTCATCAAGAAACAACCTCGTTTTGGTTGTCGCCACAGGTACAGCCACTAAGCAATCAATTATATGCTTCCAGTTTGAATAGCCGATCAACTTGCTCTGGTAATGCTGGAAATTCCAAGAAATCCAAACGAAAATCTAGTAATCAACAAAAAACAATGGGACCCAACGGAAGTCCCATATTCCCCATAGATTTCTTCGAACATTGCACCATGCTGCCCGATGTGGACTTTGGTGGCAATGATCTTTTGCAGATATACAACAAACAAAAACTTAAAACTCGTCTCTTCTCTAACGGCATGTTTGTAGCCTCAACGAAATCTACTGGTTTCACGTTAGAAGTCTACAACAATGACCCGAATATGGTAATTGTGGGTGTACGAGTTTTACTAGGAACTCAAGATCCCCACCGTACACCACAAAATGTTACAATTTTGGGTAGAACTATACCCACACCAGTACGAAGAGCGCGCTGGTTTGACATACCCCTGACGCGAGAGGAAATTTTGCAGTCAGACAAATGTTTGAAAGTAGTTTTTGGCAAATCGCGTGATCCCGAAAATGTCAGCATGTTGGATTCGATTGAAGTTTACGGCAAATCTAAGGATCTTGTTGGTTGGCCGGACGACACTGAAGAAGTGGCTGGTGCACAAAGCTCTACAAATGCTGCAGCTACCGGAGCCACTACAACTGCTGAATATGGCGCAATTGGCTGTTCCATGACCAGCTATGAAGGTTATAATTTTATAACACAACTTGACAAAATGGTCACGCTACTCTTAGAAGTTCTCGACTGCTCGCTTGGTCTCTTGGCACAAGAAAATAGTGCAGTTATAACCCCTTCAATTAAACAAAAGGCAACCAAGACTGCCACCTCGTTACTACTGCTGCCAACAGCAAATCAAGTTCAAGTTCAATCCCGGTATGTGTTGGCTACGTTATTTGGTAATCGACAAGCATACCATAACTATAAGGATTATGAAATGTTGATGTATGTCTATAATGAATTACAGGTAAGAATTTGATAGAGTTACATACATATGTACGTATGTACATAAATGAAAGCATTTTTTTAAACTTAAAAATCATTTTTTAGTCTCTAAAAACGAAACTTGACTGTCGCGATAGCTTAAGGGACATAGATCCCGAAGCGTTCTATCGTCTGGTCCTCTTAGTACGTGGAATTGCTACCGCTAGACCGCAGAGCTTAACAAAAATTTGTGTTGATAATAAATTTGAAATTATCTCTGATTTGATGGAATTTGTCGAAAAGCTTTTTGAGATCACACCCCAAATTGATGAACCAACCTCAATAGTTAGACAGGGTTTGTCACATACCGAAACAATCGTTCATTGCTTGGTGGAAATAATGCATGCCTTTGCTCTGGCCGACATCAATCAAGTCGAGCGTGTTACTGTAATGTTTATAGCGCTCTTGAAGAATGAATCTTCTGTTATATCACACAGTGCTAAGGAAGCTATCATAATGTTATTGAGTCCAAGAGCCAAAAGACGCAAGGTGGCGATTATAACACCACCTGTATGCTCGACACCCACTCCGCCAGCACTCTCTACAGCCACATCTAGCGCTAGAGCTGTGGCGAGTTCTGTGGCAAACAATGATGACGATGCTCTAGATGAGGCCGCCGGCATTGTTAATCCAGTGGCAGTCGCATTCTCCTCAACACCTTCGTCTGTACAACGTAGCAGTAGCTCAGAGTATGTAGCGGTGTCGGGAGCAGCTGCTAATGATCCTAGTGTTATGGTGGATCCCTTAGAAGCATTTATGGGCAGTGGTTTTCCACAATTGCTTGGCTTACAACAGGATGCCGACGATGAAGCAATAATGGATATTGCCTTAGCATTAAGTTTGCAGCAACACGATTCTCCGGGACCCGAGCCGGGCTTGCAGCATTTGCAACAGGGTCTTTCAAATCTGCAAGGCATGCGCAATGCTGCTATTCAGCTGCAAAATGCCCAACAACAATTACAGTCTGTTTCGGTGGGAGGCGTTGGTGTCGGTGGTGGTGGTGGAGTGGTTCTTGCTGGCGCTGGTGGTGCTATTGGCGGTTCTGGCAGTATTGCTGCCGCCTCATCCGCCGCTGGCTCTGATGACGAAGGTTCTAATGTTGCTACCGATGGTTCAACTCTGCGTACATCGCCCGCTGAACCAGTCGGTAGTGGTGGTTCTGAAAGCGGAGGTAGTGGCGTTGAATCGATTGGAGGAACTTCAGGACGCAGCAGTACCTATGGCGATGGTGGCGCTACTGCTTCACCACCACGCACCAGTGGTCGCGGTGTTGGCTTACCCAGTAAGGGTGCTATCGGTGGTGGTTCACTCTCTAGTACTGTTATCTCTGAAATGCCAACAACAAGCCGTGCAGCTCTAGAAGCCAGCCAGAGCAATGATAGCGAAGATAACGATGCTACTGAGGATGAAAAATTAGCCAAATTACATGATTTAAGGTAAACTGTCTAAAGCATAAACTCGTTTATAAAGCATACAATTTTGAAAAAATTCATATGTGTCATTACAGAATTGCCATTTTGGAAAGTATTATCTCGAATATAACATCACTTGATGACTGTAATGGCGTGCAAGCCATACCACTTATACAAGTTATTCTTCTGTTGACCACTGACTTAAATGGCAACAATGAACGTGACCAGAAGGTACTAAACGATCTGTTGACAGCCTTAGTTGACTATCTTGAAATGGATTCAATTTCGAATGCTTCAAAGGTACAGAAGAAATTATTCTAAACCAATGAAATTAATTTTAATTATTGTTACATATTATTATTGTATTTACTTTCCTTTATTTAGATGAAGGATAAAAATCTTAAAAACGAAGTACGTCTGGTGTTGCTTTCGTTGTTTGGCGTTTTAATGGGTAAAACAAAATCGAAACAAGCTGGCACCACTTCGCCTCCACATCAATTTAAGGATAATGCCTCCTTTGTTGCTAGCACTACTGCCAGTATACTAAGCAACAATGGTGCATTTACTTTCTGCTTGGTAGTCATGGAGTCTTTGCTACAGCACTGGAAACGCGTTTCCAATGAAAATTCTAGCAATGTACCCAGCGGTGTAGTAAGTGTCATTGCTAGTGGTATTGGCAACAATGCTAGTACACCCGTTGTGGCCGGTTCATCGGTAACACCATCTCCAAATACTCTGCTAAAACCAGTTCGTTATGGTCCAAAACCAGATTTTTCCACTTTGATACCACATAATTATTTAAAGAACTATCCCGACATATTTGAATCGTATGACGCTCTATTAACCGAAATTTCCGTACGTTTACCTTATCAAATCTTGCGTCTGTCAGCCACCCATCCTGGCACTTATGATTGGTATCATAATTATTGTGAAAATATGACTTACACTTTATGCGAGTACATGATGCTCAATTTGAATGCCCTACTGAGAAGGCAAGTTCGCAAACTATTGATGTATATTTGTGGGAACAAGGAGAAATTCCGTATGTTCCGTGATGGCCACTCTTTGGATGTTCACTTCAATTACGTTAAAGATTTGTGTAATCTATACAATACGAAAGTAAGTACATATTATATCAAGTTCATTTATTTTTTCACCTACAGTGGTTTTTTCGCTTTAACGAACACTCATTTTTCGTGATTTAATGTAAGGGAACATTTTTGAAATTTAATACTTAATATAATCAACAATTCAAATCATTTTGTACTCGATGTAATGAATTTATTACAAAATAATATAGTAATCGCTGGATCTTGCAGGCCATCCCTGAAACTTTCCTTTAGAGTTTGGTAAAATTTGCAGCTTCCGATACACTTTTTAAAAAGTTTTTTAAATCAACAAATTACCCAATTCTAATCCCCATTTTTATTTAAGAGCTGATACATTTTGTATTCAATTCGCTTATTAGACTAAAATTTATTGAAAAAAAACTATTTTCAAGAAAATTCCCATATCGTGCATTAACCGCCAAAAAAAATCTTAAGTGAACATTGTTTTCGATCTTAATTTTTTGAGGAAAATTGATTACTTAAGACCGTAAATAATTGATTTTCGTCAAAAAATTAAGTTCGAAATTACGTTGCTTAAGCTTATTTTGCGGTTGTGGTACGATATTGCGAAATCTAAGTGAAGTCAATGGCCCTTACTACGAGTGTCGTGTTACGACTTCGACTACTACGATTTTGTACTAGACTAAAGAACATTGCAAAAATTTTTCTTTAATCGGGTACAAAATCGTCATCGTCGTAGTCGAAATACGACACTCGTAATTAGGCCCAATGTCTTTAGAATGCAGTAAATTTGCTTCCGATAGATTAAAGGGTCAGATAGCCGACTGGTATGTAACTGCAACGGTAGGAAAGAGCTGATCGATATTCACTCTTATTGCAGTTGTCAACATCGACGTCACGTTAATACAATACCAAAAAAAAAATTGGGTCTATGTAGCTGTTGTCGAAAACAACAGACATGTTTTGACTGGCTCATGCTATTTTCTAGACCTCAGGGAACAGAAATTTATCAGCCCAATCATGAACAAACATTCCGCTCGAGTTTTTTCACTTTTGTTTACCAAATGCGGGAATAAAAAACACCGGCAAAAAAAAGTTATCATGAAAGTTATCATGAAAGCAGTTGAACTTGCTTATTTTCAATAAAAATCTTTCACTTGCAAACCAGAAGGGATTATACACAAAAATACACTTAATACTCCATTAAATAAGAATTTATATACATAAACTTGTATTTTATAGTTCTTTTATGTGGAAAAACAGAAATAATGTCCAAATAAATCCTTTATAAACTTAGTTTTACATATTTTTACAAGTTGGTGAATGTTAATAATAGCAAATCAAGGAGATTCGTACTACGGTGATGCCACGTATTACTCTTTTTTGTTCCCAAGGAATTTATGATTGGAGGAATTTTTTCTCGAGAAAATTATTTTCCGTGAGAAATTAATTCCGAAGGAATATTCATGATAGGGCTGTATATATTTATTTATTTATTCATTCGTAACGTAATACAAAAGCCTCGTATGTCTGAGTAAATTAAACTCATTATAGTAACACTAATTAAAAGATTAATTATACCAACAATTTATATTAACAAAAAATTCAATTGCAAATAAAATTTCCATAATTCTAAATCTTATATTTTAATTTAAATGTTCTAACCCATCTGGCTCCCCAGCCTGTCTCATCAAATCAGAGAAAAAAATATATAAACATATAAATGCTACAGTAAAGATATCTCCGAATGTTAGGCCGGGCTTCCATCTGTGTGGCATGTGCCACACAAGCGTAAAAAAACGTAACCAACTAATTACTAATGAAAAACAGTTTGATTCAGACACGTATTTATTAAGTTAAACAGTTTCATACATAACTAATAGACAATTTTATAGAATCCAACATGATTGGAAACTGTTTAAATCAATAAATATATGTCTGAATCAAACAGCTTTTCATTAATAATTAGTTGGTTCCGCTTTTTTGGGCAAATGACACAAGAAATGCCAGATGTAAACTCAGCCTTAGCAACCAACTAGGTAAGAAAAAAGCCTTAATGAAATACGGCAAAGAGTAAAAAAGACTTGTTATAAGTTAGGGTTTAATGGTCGAATTTAGTTTTAGGCGGAAAACAGAGTGAGAGAAAATCCTCAATTCAACTGGTAGGGAGTTCCACCAACGAGCTATTCTAACAACAAAGGATCTAACAAAGGTGCAGCAATTTATACTGGGTATTAATAATTGCATACTCCTAGTAGAGCGAGAAAAACGAGTGATAATACCATCCTTAAACGTCCTGTAAAAGTAGAATAAATTTCGGAACTCAACAAAATCATAAATCAAATGAGCAACCCAAGAATTTAGCAACATAATCAGAGACATGATCCCGCCTACGAATATTGTAGACGAATCTAACAATAGAATTAACAACTCGCCTAAGCTTCGTTAAATTTGTCAAGATAGTCCCCGAGTAAACCTCCAAGCCATAAAGCACTAAAGGCATCATAAGTGCGCTAGCCACCCTACATCTAACCCTAGGTGATCGATAAATATTAGTAGATTAGATCCTACGCAAAACGAAAGACACTTTTCTATGTATAGATCCAATATGGGGTTCGAAGTTTAATTGATTATCAATAATTACACCCAGGCATTTATGCTCACTCACAAACTCAATACGACGGCCAGGCGAAGAGATAAACTTAGATTAGGTGTAAGTCGGTCAATAATTCCAAATGTCACAGCTTTGGTATTAAGGGGATTTATGACAAGGGAGTTCCGACCAGTCCAAGGAGAGATAGAATAGAATAGAATAGGGGGAATATCCGGTCCAAAGACCGTCACGAGATACTATCAAGACAAGTGTTCAGAGGTAAACAGGAGTAATATGTCGTCAGCAAAATGGAACGGTCAGCATATACCCATGTATAAAATATCCGGAAGGTCATTCACGTATAAAATAAACAATAACGGTCCCAAAACTGATCATTGGGTAATATTAGAGATAAGAGCACGAGATGCCAACTTGTCTCTTAACTTAAGGATCATAGGAAATAGAGTTAAAAGCCTTAGTCAAGTCAAGTGAAACAAGCAGTGATAGTTTCCTTATATTCTCATTAGCCCTAATTTTATCTGTCAAGTTTAATAGCAAAGAGGTGGTATTGAAGTTACGACGAAAGGCATATTTGGATATAGAAATACAACATTCCAAATCATCAAGGATTTGCTTCTTGTCAACAGCACAAAATTGCTCTCCAGAGCGAGTAGACAAGCCCCAAGTTTTTTGTATTGAGTTGATGTTATGTCGATGCTGACAACTGGGAAAGTTGATTGTTATTTGAAAAGTAATGAAAATGGTTATAGAGATGTCACCAGAATGTAAGAATCTATATATGTGACAGCGCATAGAGAAAGGGACCTAAGGGTAAACAAAAAATAAATTTTAATTTTTTTTTTTTATGTGGACAACATATGAGAATCGAATGAGGCCGATCCCATGCCCCAAATCCTTAAAATGGCTCTCCTGAACAAAACCGGTTTTTACCCTTAGTTCCCTTTTCTATTTTGGGCGTCACATATTACTTTCCAAATAACAATCTGCCTTATCATGGTTGGCGTATTTCAAAGACGACAACGACTGTTTGGTAATAGATTAAAGAAAAACTGTTGAAGTCTTCTTTAATCTATTACCAAAACGTCGTAGTCGTATTTGAAATACGCCAACCAAATTAAGGCAGAATATTAATCAGCTGTTTCCTACCGTTGAAGATACATTCCATTACAGTCGGCTAACTGAGCCTCAAGCCATTCTTAAGTTAAGAGAGGTTTACATGCATACACACATACCCACATGCATCCATACGGACATAATCGTAAAAATGCTTGGAATAAATTCTAATGAGCTTAAAACGTCGAGATCTGGTGAAAGAATAACAAACAAAATTTTAAAAATAAAAAACCCGACTACCTAATAGCAACTGAAGAGAGGGAAAAACAAGTCCAGTAGTGCAGAACATAGTGACTTTTATAGTCGGGAGAAACTACTAAGAAGATTTGAAGATTCGATTTTTAATGTTCCGCACTACTGGACTTGTTTTTTTTCCTCTGTATTTGTTTTTAGATAGCCGGGTTTTTTTATTTTTAAAATTTATTTGTTATTTTAATCTTTTTAGTGTCCCGGCAAATCTAATTTTGATACCACGCTCGATAGGATTCTTAAATTTTTTTTATTAACATAACTTAATGAGAGGTCCCAGCCAATTACCAAGAAATTTTAAATTTTTATTCGTAATTAAATTTAAACATAACTTATATACATTTTTGTAGTCCCCTTCTAATTTCCTTTATTTTAATACCTTACTCGATGGTTTGCTAAAAAAAAATTTTTACGTGTTACTATTTCGCACGAAAAATCCGCCATTTTGTTTTTTGTTTTTGAACACCTGTCTAAGAACACTTACATAGGTGGTTAAGACGAATATAACGATACTTTAGAGTCTGAACACAATGCAACGATTATATATTGCGGTGCGGTTTTTCATACGATTTTGAAGTAAAAAACCGCAGTGCGGAACGGAATAAAATTAAAATCTATTATATTTTCATTGCGGACTTTCTTATTCTCTCAATTTTTGACACTCTTTCTCTTTCTAATGTTGCCATAGTTTTTGAGTAATTGGCGGTGTTCACAACATTATTGTAAACAAAAAACATGATTTTGAAGTTTAAAAAAAAGTTTAAAAATATATCAAACATATCTGCGAATGTATAAAATGTTAATTATTTTTTGTTTTTAGCTACTGCCATTACAAAATATTTAACACAAAGAGTACATTTTTTGTAAAAATGTATGAACAAAAAAGTGAATAAAAATTTAAACAAACAATGACAAGTACTGCCATCGCCGTCTTCCGTTGTATTATGTTTATTTTTCTCTCCCACAACGAGAAATCGTACCGCACCGCAAACATTGTGTTTAGACTCTTAACTGTCGAAATCCATGCAGTCGTTTGGAAGATAAGTGGTAATAAAGAAATTTACAAACATATGTACAAGAAACGCGCGAAAAACATAACCTTTCTTGGCAGTCGTGCAAAAAGAGTGGATCTTTTTATAAGATGAGGATAACACAAAATGTTTACTTCAATATTATACTTTTTAGCAACATCGCATATAGAAGTGCTAAACCAACAACAAATAAATTTTGTAAACTTCAAAATGTTTAAATATTTTCAATGTGCAAAGTCAGTCTCCTTTAACGCTCCTTTATTGCAACATATATGTATTTTAATTTTGAATACTTAGGGCCTGTGCCAAACGGTAGCAAAGTACTAGTGTAAGTAAATTGACACTTCTGAGGCGAATAAAATTTCATTAGCCCTGGGGCTAGTAGAAATTTGGACACAACAGGTAAATTTTTGACAAGCTGCAATAAAAAGCATGGTATTATAAAATTTAAATCCACCGCTGTCGCTTTGAGCCGTCGCCCAATACAAAGATTTTTACGTCTTTTAAGTTTAATTAGACTGTGAAAAAATCATTGTTTATTTTAGTTTGCGAAAAATGTTGCATCATATATATAATATTATATAATTTATTGCTACAAGAATATTGTTTTATATAAAAATTTCCTCTTAAAAATTTGTTGGTAGCCGGCGGCTTGTAGTCAGGCGAAGCAAAACCGCCGCCGCAGCTATTGTTTCATCAGCTTCTTTCTATTCTCAAGCGAATTTGTCAAAATTTTACATTGTCAAAAAAGATATCATTTGGCACAGCAGAAAAATTAAATTTTTTCCCCACAGCAAATATTTTTTTACCATAGTACTTTTCTACCGTTTGACACACGCCCTTAAATGATTAAACAGAAGTACGGCATAAACACATTTTACATACAAATTGACACAAAAAAGCAGCCCCACAAAGCAGTCGAGAGGGAGATGGAATTTATGTTATTTTGACAGCGTTTTTTCTAACGCTCTCACACGTATAAATACTCATTCTCTCAACAATGCTAGCATACTTTCCATAAACTTCATACATTTTGTAAACAAAACTACAAAGAAAAATTAGCCCAAGTTGCAGACTTACATATTCTGTTTGTCATTTAAAAAACATTCCATTTCAGAATATGGTTCTATCCAATCAAAACATACCTATTCTCAGCTACGACTCTTTAGTTGAACTAACCGAACATCTGCGGACATGCCAGGAAATAAGTCAAATACGTACTGGTAATTGGCAAAAATTCTGCCTCATTCATGAAGACGTCATACCTGTGCTAATTGAGATTGCTTCTTACCAATTGGATGACGGTGTGTCACCCATTATATTGCAGCTATTGCAAGCAGCTCTATGCAATAATATACAAGCTGTTAAGCAACAGCAACAATCCGAGTCAGCAAGTAGTGCGGGCACAGCAACGGGTGCAAAACTGCGTGCAGATCGTGATAAATCCGAAGAAATCGAAATGTCATTCGATTCGAAATTCGATGCAACGCACTGTACAACATTTGTCCATCAGATTTTCCGCTTCGTATCAGACGCTTTGTTAAATAAATTTGTGCGTATCTTTTTATTGGAAACTAACATCACGTCCATCAGGTGGCAGGCACATTCTTTAATTTATGCCATCTACGATTACGCTAACGATAAACAAAAGGAAAAGCTAATTAACATAATGTGGAATATGTGGGCATTGGTGCCACAATTCGGTCGAAGGACGGCACAATTTGTCGATATATTGGGTTACCTAACGTTAAGTACGAAGAGCATTACCGACAGATTGCCAGAATTTACCGAAAAAGCTGTTGAGGTGTTGAGACAACAAAACGATTTGTTAAGCAAGCATCCTAATGCTTCAATATATTCTGCTTTGGAACAAATACTACAAATGAACGGCTACTACTTGGAATCGGAGCCCTGCTTGGTTTGCAATAATCCTGAGGTTCCTATGGCCAACATAAAATTGCCTTCCATTAAATCAGATTCGAAGTTTACCACTTGCACCATGATTGTAAAACTGGTGCAATGTCATACCATCTCCAAATTGATTGTACGCATTGCTGACCTTAAACGCACCAAAATGGTTAGAACAATTAATATCTACTATAACAACCGGAGTGTACAGGCTGTCGTCGAATTGAAAAACAAACCGGCCATGTGGCACAAAGCCAGAACAGTCACTTTGCAGTCAGGCCAAACAGAAGTGAAAGTCGATTTCCCTCTGCCCATTACCGCCTGCAATTTAATGATAGAATATGCTGATTTCTACGAGACTGTGACAGGATCTTCTGAAAATCTACAATGTCCGCGTTGCAGTGCGCCCGTCGCTTCGTATCCGGGTGTTTGTAACAATTGTGGTGAAAATGTGTTCCAGTGTCACAAGTGCCGTGCTATAAATTACGATGAGAAAGATCCCTTCCTTTGTCATTCGTGTGGCTTTTGCAAGTATGCTAAATTTGATTTTAGCATATATGGCCGTGTCTGCTGTGCCGTAGATCCCATAGAGTCTGCCGAAGATAGAGCGAAAACAGTGCAGATAATACACTCTTCGCTGGAACGTGCAGATCGAATTTATCGCCAGCTGTTGGCTAATAAGCAAATGTTGGAGTTGCTGCTGCAGAAATATGCCGAACATGGCTCATCGGATCGTTTAATGGATGAAAGTTTGGGAACCATACATAGCACTTCGCAAGTAAATAAAATTATACAATTCTTGGCCCAAAAATACTGTGTTGAGTCGCGCTCCTCCTTCGAAGAACTGTCGAAGATAGTGCAAAAGGTTAAGGCATGTCGTAGCGAATTGGTGGCATATGACCGTAGCCAAATGGATCAGAGTAACTTGCCCCATTCTCCGGATAAGCGAGATCATTTTAATATCAATAAATGTTACGGCTGTGCTTTGGCCTCCACCGAGCAGTGTCTGACTTTATTGAGAGCCATGGCGTCTAATTATGATTGTCGTCTCGTCCTTTACAGTCAAGGACTGGTGGAAGAATTGGCGCAACACAATCTACGCAGAGGCACAGTTCAAATACAAGATGAAGTACGTAATCTGCTGGTTTTATTGACAAAAAATAACAAGGACGCCTGCTTGAATTTGCTGGAATTAATAAACGAACGAGTAAAGTCGGCTTTGTTTGGTTCTATACCATTACCCAACATAGATTCAGCTATCTTCCATGAAATGGAGCTGCTGAGAGTTTTAATATCCCAGGATGACTTCTGCTGGGAACAAAAACTGAAAATTGTGTTTGAGCTATTCCTGAACACTTGTCGGTGCCCACGAGGGCCCGCTTATTCTGTTATACAGCCATGTTTGCACATTATGCTAAAGCTAATATCGCCTACAATACCCTCGACTAAACTGAATCGAGACTTGAGTCCATCGGCTTTGTCCTCCATCAATTGCATTGAAGGCTTGAGTGTTGATTTTCAAAAATGGCTTCAAAATGATCCGCAACATTCATTTGAAGCCTGGAAGTCGAGAATGCCTGCCAACACTTTCAAAGACCAAACTAAGAGCTATAAGGCATTTGTGGCTGCGGCTGCACAAAACTCTTTGCAAGACGAAAATATATTAAGTGCCGTATTACAATCTGTGCAATCTGCCGAACAGCAGATACACAATAAGCCACCTGAAAGGCAATCCTCACAAGAACCTCACAATGCTTGCCAACAACAACAAGCCTCTGTGCAGTCGGCTGAAAGTAGGGAAACCCGCAAGAAACAGTCCAGAATTAGATATTTGCAAGAGAAATATGGTCAAAAGTGGCGCCTAAGGGTTCTTAATGTTGGCAAACCTCTTAAGCCGCTAAAACTTACAGCTACTTGGCTACAGCCCATACTTTTTAACAACAACTCGAGATTCCGTCGACCTCTGGTGTGCACACTCGTCACCGTTCTGAGCAGAACACATGACAGGAAGAGGGAAATTTTGAATTTACTCACTTCTTTCTTGAAATACGTGGGCGAAGCAGGCGAGGCCAGCACTGATTTTCTATCTTTGTATCGTCTCTTGGCAATAGATACTCCTTGGCGTCAATACTTGGTTCTGAAGGGATTGCTATTAGAGATTTCTCAGTTGTTGACTGAAGAAATACAGAAAATCCATCGTCTAGAAGAAACCACACTATCGTCTGACCTTTCTCAAGGATATGCTTTGCGACAGTTCGTGGAATTGTTGGCCCTGTTTTTGGAAAATCCTCAAATAAGACAAGTTTACAAAACGCGCCTGTTGGGTCCAGTGTTAGAGGGTTATTTGTCCTTGCGTAAGTTGGTGGTGCAAAGAACTCGTCTCATAGATGATGCTCAAGAAAAGCTGTTGGAAATGTTGGAAGAAATGACAAGTGGAACAGAAGAGGAAACTCGAGCCTTTATGGAAATTTTGATAGACACTGTTGAAAAGACCCCCATGAAGGATATAAAAACGCCTGTTTTTATTTTCGAACGTTTGTATTCTATCATACATCCGGAGGAAAATGATGAATCAGAATTCTTTATGACTCTGGAAAAAGATCCCCAACAGGAAGACTTTTTGCAAGGCCGTATGTTGGGCAATCCATATCCCTCCACTGAGCAGGGCTTGGGTCCTCTAATGCGTGATATAAAAAATAAAATTTGTACCGACTGTGAGCTAATCGCATTGTTGGAAGACGACAATGGCATGGAATTGTTGGTCAACAATAAGATTATAAGCCTGGATTTGCCCGTCAAAGATGTGTATAAGAAAATTTGGTTAGCGGAGGGTGGTGAACGTGACGCCATGCGTATTGTTTATCGTATGCGTGGTCTATTGGGCGATGCCACCGAAGAATTTGTGGAGACTCTAAACAATAAGTCTCAAGAGGAAGTCGACACTGAACAGCTTTATCATCTTGCAAACGTTTTGGCTGATTGTAATGGCCTCAAAGTAATGTTGGACCGCATTGGCAGCCTACAAAACATCACCAGGTCAAGGGAATTGATACAAGTACTCTTGAAATTGTTCTTAATATGCGTTAAAGTCAGACGGTGCCAGGAAGTTCTGTGTCAGCCAGAACTGGGAGCCATCAATACCCTTTTGAAAGTCTTACAA
Organism: Tachina grossa; assembly: GCA_949987645.1. NCBI lineage: Eukaryota > Metazoa > Arthropoda > Insecta > Diptera > Tachinidae > Tachina > Tachina grossa. Next base: position 39,395,365 of record OX465275.1, read on the forward strand.
ATGTGCCTACAATCCGAAACGGACTCTTTGCAGTCATCGGTTACCGAGCAATTACTGGAAATTATGGAAACAATATTATCGAAAGCAGCCAATGACACTTTAGACTCCTTCCTGCAGTTCTCTTTGACCTTCGGAGGTCCAGAGTACGTAATTGCGCTCATTGCCTGCACCGAATGTCCAAATGTGCGCAATAATCCGTCGGTGCTTAGACATCTTATACGCGTCTTAGCGGCCCTAGTCTATGGAAATGAAGTTAAAATGGCTTTGTTATGTTTCTACTTTAAAGAAATCTTGGATTTCGATAAATTCGATGCCGAACGTACTGCCGAAGAAGAATTTAAGCTTGAATTGTACTGCGTGCTCACCAACCAAATTGAACACAATTGCATAGGCGGTACCTTGAAGGATTACATCATTGGCTTGGGTATAGTGGAAAAGGCGATCGATTATATAACACGCTATGCGCCATGTGTCAAACCCACTTTATTGCGTACCGATTCCGACGAACTGAAAGAGTTCATATCACGACCTTCGCTGAAGTATATTCTAAGATTCCTTACCGGCCTTGCAAGTAAACACGAAGCCACGCAGCTGGCCATAAGCAAGGATATTATACCAATAATACATCGCTTAGAACAAGTGTCATCCGATGAACATGTTGGCAGTTTGGCTGAAAATCTACTGGAGGCTTTATGCACTGATGCGGCTACGGCCGCACGCGTACAAGAAGTGCGAGACTTTACACGTGCCGAAAAGAAACGACTGGCCATGGCTACCAGAGAGAAACAGCTTGACGCTTTGGGCATGAGAACTAATGAAAAGGGTCAGGTCACAGCCAAAGGTTCCATATTGCAGAAAATTGAAAAGCTGCGCGACGAAACCGGTCTAACATGCTTTATTTGCCGCGAAGGATATGCCTGCCAACCAGCAAAAGTCCTGGGTATTTATACATTTACCAAGAGGTGCAATGTAGAGGAATTTGAACTGAAGTCGCGCAAGACTATTGGTTATTCCACGGTCACTCATTTCAATGTGGTTCACGTGGATTGTCATACATCTGCAATTAGATCTGCTCGCGGTCGGGATGAGTGGGAGCGGGCCAGTTTACAAAATGCAAACACCCGTTGCAATGGCTTGTTGCCCCTCTGGGGCCCGGATGTATCGGAGGCCGCCTTCTCTGGCTGCATGACTCGACATGCCAGCTACATGCAAGAGAGCACCCAGCGCTGTGATATTTCGTATACCAACAGCATACATGATCTTAAATTGTTAATAATGCGTTTTGCTTGGGAGAAAAGCTTCCATGAAGATGCTGGTGGAGGTGGACCTCAATCGAACATGCATTTTGTGCCCTATTTACTTTTCTACGCAGTCTATTTGTTGCTCTCATCACGCTCGGCGGCCCGTGACAGTAAGACGTTATTAACATATCTCACTGCTGCTGCCTCAGAGAAATGGCTAGAGTGTGCTTATGAGGTAGAGGGACCTCTTTACATGATCACAGTATCCTTGGCCCTGCACTCTCACGAAACTTGGCAAAAACATCGTTTGGCCCATTTAAAACGTCTCATAGCAATTGCTCAAGCTCGAAACATATCACCCTCGGTGGTATGTAAAGCCTTGTTGGCTCCCGCCGACAGAAAAGAAAAGGAATATGGTGTCTACAAACCATTCCTAATGATGTGGGCCCTTTTAGATCTCATTTACAACACACTATTCAAGAGCGTTGCCACTCCGAAGGAAGAGGACTGGTCCATTTCTCTATTTAATTACATAAGGAAAAATGATGAAACCATGTTAAAACATACTGATGCGATATTGGAAACATTTACTGATGACTTCTTGCCCTGCACATCGTTTGAAGAATTTTGTGATGTAGCCGGTAAGTAGCCTAAAGTAACTTTTCCTCAAACGTCTTATTTTTACATATATACATATGTGACAGCGCATAGAGAAAGGGACCTAAGGGTAAAAAATCAATTTTCACTTTTTTTTTTTTTTTTTTTTTTTTTTTTTTTTTGATGTGGACAACATCTGAGCATCGAATGAGACCGATCTCATGCGCGTTTTATTCAGTGATGGTAAACCAAAGATACACGTATTTAAATCTCTAAAATGGCTTTCCTGAACAAAACAGATTTTTACCCTTAGGTCCCTTTCTATTTTGCGCGTCACATATATGTATAATATATTATTTATATATCTTCTGTGTATATCTACAGGTCTGTTTGGTGTAATTGAAAGTCCACAATCGTTTATAGAAGAAGTGTTGCAAGCTTTACCGACATCGGTTCCAGCATCATCTTCGTCTTCGTCATCGGCAAATTAATTTTCATGTCAGATTTTCAATGCAATAGAAAACGAAATGAACGATATGACATTAAAGAATGAATTAATATGAAATAATATAATTACATATATGCAAATTATTATTCTTTTTCACACTATTAACACTCAATTTATGATATCCCCTCCCCAAATGCTGCTTAATATTTCAACAAATATAACATAACATTACAGTTTATTCAATAACTAACATTATTGTTCAATAAAATATTTGTTCCCATATATTTATAAATTACTCGTAAAATCAAGTGTTTATTTTTTTTTTACTACTTACAGCCTTATTAATAAAGCAAAACTATTTTGTAATGGATAAGGCAACTGAATTTTAAACCACCTGAGCGGAATTTGTTGTGGATGATAGTGCACGGTTAGTTAGCCACATTATGACATTATTCTTAAGCCAATGCGAAGTACTCCAAACGATTTCAAGACAATTAACAATAAGGTTATGTTAGAAACCACGTTACATTTTTTTATAGAAAAATTAACGTACTATACACCGCCAGAAAAATTAAACGTGCTATATCCGACTTGGAAGTATATGGTAGTGCAAAGAAGGCCTTCCACTTTCTTTCTTCGAGATATGCCATGGACGCTTTATCCAGGTCTAACACGAGCAAGGTGCCGTCCTCTGTTTCTTCACAATGGAAGATCTCCCACTTCTCTACATCCACGTCCTTATTTTGTTTGGCAATAATTTTTGTGACAGCCTCAGTTTTCAGATTTCCTCACCATCCTTTTATGTAAAAGGATACATTAGTTAGGGTTGGGATTGTAGTGAGCAATTTTTGATAGGATTCGAAAAACTTGGTTTCAATACGCTGATTTACACGGGCATAATTGTGCTGGCATAACATGCCAGTTTGTTGGTGAGAGAGGCAAAGAGAGTGGTTTTGCGGTTTGCATAACTTTTCAATCAGCTACAACCCCGCATTAGCAGCATAAAACTAATACACACACCTTAAAAAACAGCAAATGTTAAGTGTCCTGCAAATAATATTGGAGTACGTGGTCCAATCTAGATGAAACATGGTCCCATGTAATGTAGTCATGGATCATGTCGCTTTCATACAATCATTCAATGCTGTACGTTAAGCGTTCGTGTTTAAACGAATATGATCGTTTTTCTTAGGCACTCACAACTAGTATGCGAGTATTGTATAACTATTCCATGTGGAGTAGTTTTGGGGTTAGTCCGATGTAATGCAAAGTTGGACCATGTGGTCCAACCCTAGGACATCGCAATGTTAAATCGACCACATTTTTTTCATATATCTGGAATAGTTTTGTGGTACTCCTACTCCTCTTTGGACTAGTCTTTACATGCATGTATGGACTAGTCGCATTATTTGCAGGGGAATACTAAAAACACTAACACTCACAAAGCTGTGTATACGTATACATTTTGTGCCAGATGAATTAGTCTCATGTAATTTGGAAAAGAACAAAAATTGTTCTCGTGTAAACTGCCTCAATAGGCAACATTGTTTTAGAACAAAATCTGGCAACGACACGCCAATGATCTTCAGTGCTGCACATTTTCCTACTTTTTTTATCCACGGATTTTGTTGTATAGCCTAACGGTATAATCGTTCGATTAATGTTCGAAGGAGAAATAAAACTAGAGAACAAAAAAAAGCAAAACGGTCATTGAGTTGGTGAACGTGTAGAAGAGCAGAACAAAATTGTTAAAAACAGGCAAAGAAAGTTAAAATAAAAATAAAATAGCATGGAATGGACTTAAATTGAACTATAAGTTCTAAAATTTATAAATAATATAAATAAATTATGTACCCGCAATTGTTTAAAGTAGAAAAAAATGATTGTGCTAAGTGTTTTAATTAAGAAAAATCAGAGATTCTCTAAAGCACATAAATTAAGAGAAGAACCGAAAATTTTTGTCGCTTAACAGCCATTTTGTCCTTCAAGTGCGCAATAAATAAAATATAATTAAAAATTAAATGTGTCTAAAGCAAAAGTCTACAATTTACGTATTTTAATAAATAAAAAATAAAAAAATTAAAGTTCTATTGTAAAAGAATTAAATTAGCAAAATCCTTACCTAAGAATAATAGTAACCAACAAATTTTTACAAGAAAATAAAAGTGTAAAAATAAAAAGATTAATCAGACCAAGCAAAGAGGGTTAAGGACATCAAGTCAAATAACATACATATGTATGTATGTATGTAGTTCTTTTTCAGCATCTAAGTACAAATCGTGTCCGAGCTTCGGAGGCCTTCGAGAACTACGACGCATGATTGGTGAGTTTTTTTTTTCTTTAATATTTACCTATCTTGCAAGGGTTAAGCTGGAAGTGTTTTTTTTAGGGTTCCGTACACCAAAGGTGAAAAGGAACCCTATTGTTTTCGCTACGCTGTCCGTCTGTCCGTCACACGGTATTTTCTCAGGAACCGTAAGAGCTACGGACCTGAAATTTGGACAGAATATGTAGAACCTTGGCCGCTACAACAACAAAATACATGTGAATTAAAAATTAAAGGGTGTTCCAAAACGAGCAACGAAAAATTTTAAAATCCCATGTAATATACATACAATTGTATGTATATATGTATATTGAAACTTGAATTTTGTAAAATTAGTGTATTTTTATACAGACTAATACAAATAACAGTAAAATTTAAAAAGTTTTAATTAAAGGGTGGTCCATCAGTTAATGCAATTTTGACTATGTAATTTTAACAATTTGCTATATCTTGGAAACCGTAAGAGGCAAACACTTGAAATTTTCAAAAACGGTAAAACTAAAAAATCCGAAAATTATAAAATCGCCAAACCAAAAAAAAAAATCGCCAAACCAAAAAAAATCGCCAAAAATTAAAATAAATCGCCAAAACGAAAAAAATCGCCAAAGTAAAAAAAAAATTCTAACACTAAAATAAATCGCCAAATTCGAAAAAATCGTCCAAATGAAAAAAATCGCCAAAATGAAAAAAATGCCAAAAATAAAAAAAAATCACCAAAACGCGAAAAAGGCGCCAAAACCAAAATAATTGTTTATATGAAAAAAAAATCGCCAAAATGAAAAAAAATCGCCAAATTGAAAAAACGCCAAAAAACCGAAAAAAATCGCCAAAACGCGAAAAAGGCGCCAAAACTAAAAAAAATTATTTAAATGAAAAAAAAACGCCAAAATGAAAAAAAATCTCCAAATGAAAAAAAATTGTCAAATTGAAAAAACGCCAAAAAACCAAAAAAAAAATGCCAAATCTATATATTATATAGCTGAAGTTTGTATTAAATTACATATCTAGTGTTCGTACGGAACCCTTCGTGCGCGAGTCAGAGTCGCACTTTACTGAATTTTTATTATCATTTTTTTTTTTTTTGAAAATTATGTATTTGTATTAACCTAATTTTCCTTGTAAGGTTTATCTATCCTGATTAATTACTACATTTATTTTCTTATTAATTGTCATGTATAATACTCATCTTAATATAAAAAAAAGAAAAAAACAATCACCCAACTGGAATAAGGGTGAATATATGTAAAATACAATTGAAAACAAATAACAATTGCTTATTGTATTGCTGCTGAGCAACTGTTTGATCTGTTTTTGCCCAAAAATACATATTGTAATACAAATATATGAAAAAACCACTATTGAAACAAATACATGATGTGCAGATGTATGTGCGGACGTTCGTTATGTTATTTTGTGGCGCAGCCAAAGTATGGAGAGAGAAAGAGACAATTTTGCTCTGAGAGTAATTACAAATGCATGTATTTCATGTACATGTATCATTTACTTACATATGTATGTGCAATTTTGCTTTCATTCATTCATTCATCAGCCAATTACATTTTTTCTCAACACATCATAAGGCACTTAGTCCCTATTTACACTATGCAAGTCTTATTGCTAAGCTGATTAGTTTATTAGGAGAGAGAGACGGGGGGGGGGGGGGGAGGAAACGATGCTGTTCCCCTCGGCTCTCTCTCCCTGAAACTAATCAGTTTAGCAATAAGACTTGCACAGTGTGATTTGGGACATAGGTAAAAGCAGTTTTATGTATCTTATTTGCCTTAGAAAAACAAAAAAAAATAAATGTGTTGTTTTCATTTGCTCATTGCCCAACCATACAATAATTGCTTAAAAAATCAACATTTACAACTAGTAACAGAAAACGATAAATAACATATTTGTTCATACCAGAACCAAAAAACACGCAAAAGTAGTGCAAACAGATGTATCTGTGCAATGCTATAGTGCATACAAGACCATCAATTTGGTTTTAGGAAGTTAGCATAGCACCATTGAACAAACTAATAGATTGGTTCAATTTATAAGAACTTTTCAAGAAAAAAGTATTGTTCTGCGCTGTTCATTGACATTTCCCAGACATTTGATAAAGTGTGGCATGAAGGCCTAATTTTAAAATTGAAGACTTACTTACCAATAAACATTTTAAATCTTTTGGAAAGTTACATTTCCTGCCTTAGTATGCACGAAAACCATCATGAGGCATCCCGCAAACTCCAGGAACACATTAGCCAGATGGAGCTTTGGTTAAACTTATGGAGAATCAAGGTAAATGAACAAAAGTGTGTTCAAGTAACATTTACCTTACGAAGCGATACTTTTTCCCCCATTCGGATTAACAATCAAGTTGTTTCTCAACATTCACATGTGAAATATCTTGGTATACACCTTGATCGACGACTTACATGGAAACACCACATTGATTCTAAGCTATCACAAATGAAACTTAAATTAACTCAGGTACATTGTATGATTGGTAGAAATTCAACGCTTAGCCTAGACTGTAAACTTTTAATATACAAGTCGCTTTTAAAGCCAATATGGTGCTACGGAATTCAACTATGGGGCACTGCTTCAGCTTCAAATGTAGAGAAAATTCAACGAAGGCAAAACAAAATTTTACGTATGATAACATCGGCTCCATGGTACATCAAAAATTCAAATATACATCGCGATTTGAATATGCCACTAGTGACTGAAGAAATTGCAAAATACGCAGGCAAATATCTAACAAAACTCGAGTCACATCCTAATCCGCTTGCTCGTAATATTTTGAACTTTACTGGACACATCCGCTTAAAAAAGAGAGATACACGGGCTCTAATATTCAACACTCCAGATGATGAAGCTACTTGAAAACACTTTTTCTTTTTGTTGCTTATCACTACTTATGTATTATTAATAACTATCACTAAGCTTATGTCCGACATTGGTTGGGCCTAATAATTATACTCTAGATTTAAGATTTGAATACTTATTGTTAGTTCATATTTGAAGATACAAAAAAAAAACTTGCAAGAATTATCCAACCACCTGTTGTATGTTTTGTTGTCAAATCAATTATTTCAAAAATATCTGAAAAAGGAAAAGTGAAAAATGTGTATTTCTTTGTTAAAAAAACATGTATACGTATGAAAAAAAAAGAAAGAATGTTGTCTTAATTTATTGTTTTTCTTTCATTAAGCCACATAAATTCAATTTTAATGGCAAATAATTTTGTTTGTTTCTCATATATGATCAAAGATGGGAAGTGGAATTTCTGTATTTTTTAATGAATAAAATTAAAAAATTATCAAAAATGCATAAAATTTGTAAAAATACATGAAAATGTGTAAATTATTTCATATTAAATGGCAATTTCTAAAGTTTAAAATATTATCAAACAAAATGACACCAGAAAAAGTACAATTGTATCATGATTTCCATCCATGGATCTGATATGAATAAAATTTTCTTGCAAATTTGTACAAGTAAAGCGTTCATTTACTTTTTCATATTTAGGAGAGTAATTTTGCAAATGTTTGCTTTACTCTCTCGTTGCTAGTTTCTGCTGGGAAAGTAATTGAACAGATCTATTATTATATTTTAGTTCGTATGGCAGAAGCAAGTACGCAAATTGCCATAGTATCCCACATAGATGTGTATATGTTGGAGTTTCTGTCGGGAGCTGCAGGCGACCTATACCTTCGCAAAGAAAGTAATAGATTCCATCCAATTCAAACACACAAAAAACTACCAAACAAATGAAATTGTTTTATAAAAAATGCATATTTTATTAAAAGTTTTTTTTCTATAAGTTTTACATGTAAAATTGTTTTGTTACATATTTTATTTATTTTCTTATGAATATAAAACATTATCAATGTGTGTATACATACATGAATATGTATGTATATGTATGTATGTAAAAAGGACGGATGGATTGCAGTTCAATTATGTATCTATTTTTTTCGTTCAATTATTTGTACATACATATGTACATATATATGGTACATACATACTTATATGGAAATAAGGATTACATACAATATAATAAATCAAATTTTACTACATGCAAATTCAATTGGATAGATTTCATTTCTATTTTTCATCTTTACTTAAAAACTAGTACTTCAGTTTGAAAAGAAAGTACTCGTATTAAAAAGAGAGAGAGAGAGAGAGAGACAGAGCGAAAGAGAAAAACTAAATCTCTACAAATAAAATATAAAAGTAATACTAATTAAAAACTAAAAGATTCGAAAGTACTTTTTTTAAACGATTGGAATTAAATTAGTATTATGTATTCGATATGATTTTTTAAAATCGTAAGGCATTTTAGTTAATGTTTAATATTCAATATTCATAGTAAGACACTTTAGGTTTATATGTAATGTATTTTGAGACAAATTCTTCATTTCTGTTTAATTTTTAGAAGCAGGAACACACTTTGTGTGTTTAATATGGAGAATTTTAAAACGAAAATTTTTCCTTTTGATATTTAAATTTTTGTAAAGCTTGTCTTTTTTTTTTTTGTATAAAGCTTTGAATCAATCAATGCACTAGTTTTCTATGGTAGGTATAACTTAACATTTTTTCTTATTGGTTGTTGGTATTTTCATTTGTACAATTCTGAGATTTTTAATTTTATAAACTTAAATATAAACTACTAAAAATATATGTTTTTTTTGTAATAAAAATCGTTTTTTTTTTTTTTTAATAAAAACTACACATGGACGGATACAATTTGTGTTGAAAATATTTCGCATATTCGAGTTAAAATATATATTTTTCCTTATGGGATTTCGTTTCTGGTTTTATAAAAATTCTGACTTTTTACTTACTTAAAAACAATAATAATAATACACTTCATCTATTACTGCTCTGGAGTTCTAAACACCGATTAGCATATTGAGAACCACATGCGCACGACTGCGCATTAAATATATGCATACACTAAATACTAATAACGATACCGATATTGATGTCCGCCATCCCATATTGTAAATAGAACAATATGGACACTGGGAACTGCCACATACTTCGCAAATATTCAGTAAATAAGTCGGCAGAGCATCAAATATTGTCTCATTGAAACGTTCTGAAAATGAAAGAGAAAATAATTGAAATTAATACATATGTATGTATGTATGTATGTATAAATATAAATATGTGACCTTAATTATGAAAGGCACATCTCGTCATATGATTTCAAAAAAGCCCTAAATTACAAAAAATTCAAAATCCACTTTTCGATTGATTATAATGCACCGTATCAAAACACATATTAAAAAATTTTGCGCAAGACAACTACAAACTCAACCGTATTTAAGTTGTGAACAGGGGTTGCCAGATGATTTTGATACAAAATACAATTACAATAAAATTAAAAAATTCCAACAATACGATGATATTGGCCTTAAGGTTTTTTTTGTATTACAAAATATAAATAAAAAATTCAATATTTTTAGAGAAGTTAAATGTATAAAGAAAATTAATGACAAACTAACCAAATGCGTTGAAATAATTTATCGCATATTAAAGTGTGTATAAAATAATTTCCATTGATTTAAATTTAATATGAAAAAATAAAACATACCTGGAGCATAATAATCATACACACGTATTGGCAAGTATCTAGACATATTGGCTACCGGGTACCAGCGTTCTATAGTGAAATTAACACACACATCTTCATGGTCCAACTGCAATTATCAAAAATAAATGTAAACACACAGTTATTTATCTATTTTTAAACTTCCTATGAAATTTTCGACTTACATAATCAAAATAGAAAACGACTTTGCTAGTCATATATTTAGCTCTGCGAAGGTTTCGCACACGATTACTTAAAACATATGAATCTAGTTTCTGCTGTTGTATCCAATAACCAGTCGGTATGCTTACGTCCAGTACAGCCATACCAGAACGCTCCGATTCATTATGATTTATCCAACTAAAATTAATAAAAATTTGAATAAAATAAAATAAATGAAGAAAATGTTTTAAGGAAATTTTGTGAAATTTATGAAACTCTTGCACGGTGGATTGAAATTTTAAAAAATGCTTACTTTTGACATGCAATGTATGAGATATGAGACTGATTACGACCATGGAAAATAGCTCGGGTGTTTAGACTAAATGCTGGTACTGGTGGTTTTGTTTGGAATTTCTCTATATCGACATTGTATTGTACATGCATTTGCAAAATTGCATAACCAGCACCCTTAGCTTGTACTTTGATGGTACCCCAGGCATCAGGAATCTGAAAAAATTAAATAAAGACACATAAATAATAACAATATTAAGGGCCATTTTTTTAGTTCGGGCCAGGGGATTACATTAATTTTAATCTCATATTTAAATTCCGAACATACATATACATACATACATATGTATGTATGTACTACGTTACCCGCTACAACAACAAATACATATACATATGTATATCAGTTAAAAATTAAAGGGTTTTCTAAAACGAGCTACCAGACACCTTGAAATCCTAATGTAATACACAGATAATTATATATAAACACTTGATATTTCAAAGTTAATGTATTTTTATGCAGGCTACACCAATTAACACTGAAATTTAAAAAAATCAAAATTAATCTATTAATCACCACAATGAAAAAAAAATCGCCAAAAAACCGAAAAAACGCCAAAATGCAAAAAACGACAAAATTCAAAAAATCTCTAAAACTTAAATAAATCGTAAAAACCGAAAAAAAACTAAAACTTAATAAATGTGCCAAAAATATTAACAAAAATCCACAAGCGCCATAACTAAAAAAAATCCCTTAACTTAAAAAAAATTTCAAAAACCGAAAAAATCGCCAAAACAAAAATTAATCGCCAAAAACTGAAAACATCTCAAAAACGAAAAAAGCGCCAAAACAAAAAAAAATTAAATGTCTAACCGCTAAAATAGCTTAAGCGACACATTTTTCGGACTTCGTTTTTTTTTACGAAAATCGACTATTTACGATCGCAAATAATCAATTTTGCAGTTCGAAAATTATGTCGCTTAAGCTATTTTGGCGGTTATGGCGCGATATAGGCTAAAGTTCCTATAGGATTATATTATATATCGTGCCATAACCGCCAAAAAAAAAGCTTAAGCGACAAAATTTTCGAACTTAGTCTTTTGACCAAAATCGATCATAAATAATTTATTTTCGTAAAAAAAACGAGAGAACCCTTTGGGTGCGAGTCAAACTCATACTTTACTGAATTTATTTAATTTAATTTTATCTATTCCTTGTTCACTATATCAAAATTACCAAGAAGTTTAATTTAGAAAACTCATATGAAACTCAATTAATATTAGAATAAATTAATTTCCATAATAGCTGATTAGAGAGATAAACTAAGTTTAGTCTGGCACTCAAAAACCAATTAAAATTTTGATCACATTAAAAATATAATTATTGTATGTAATATGTGTTAGCTTACTTACATCAATATATTGCAATTGGGCCAAATTAGTGTCATCTATATGCAAAGTTTTTGGTTTTCCTCCCTGAGATGAGGCTTCAATTTCTATCGTCAATGATGAAACTTCACGTATGCGCGAGTGTACTGTGTATTCGACCAGGGCACGTAGAGCAGCACTTGTGTCTTGCGATGAAGCCCAACCGCCATCGTTTAAGCGTTGAGCATTCAACCAGCGCGCTATAGGGTCGACAGAGAACTCACGACGTGACACATACACCATTAAAGCATACGCTGTCGTTTCTATATTCATGGAGTCGTATTCATATGGCAGGCGGGGTAGAGAGAACCATTTTTGGTTCTCCAATTTTTTTGGCGGCGGCGGAAGCTCTACTTTGCCCCAGTACATAAAGTCACCTACAACTCGTGCATGCGTTCTTAATATACTAAATACGTGTTCGGCCATGGGAGATTTACAAAGTAAGAGGGCATAGGCAGTAATAGCCACATCGTAGGGTTCTGTTGTATCTTGCAAAAATTGCATATTACGCTCAATCCATCCAATAGCTCTTTGTTGGGCCAAAGCCACTCGAGCACCCAAAGACCCAGATAGATCTTTAACGGTGGCAAGCGTTATCAATACATATGAAGTTAAAGTTATATTACGATTTTGTAATGTGTGATTAGCGAAATTTGTGGTATTCATTTTACGATCCGGCAACCAGGTTATCTCGTAGAAACCACCTTCTGGCGTTTGATGTTGCAACAGCCAACGTATGTTCTTCTCGATTATAGTGGAGTCAATGTATATATAATTTTCCCACTCATAAAAGGAAGCTTCTTGGAATATGCGTACACAGTAGGCCGTAAGCCACACGGACGATGCTGAATTGTTCCAATCCGATCGGAAGAGAGAAAATGAACCATCTGGTTTCATAAAACTGAGCTGACGTTGATACGCAATATTCATGTGATAGAAGGCCTGTTTTTCCAAAGTCTTGTTGCGCTGATTTATTAGACGCATGTAAAGCAGAGTGTACACATTGGCGGCAAAAGAGAAGGCATTTTGTTCGGCAGACTCCATCGGCAAGTGGAGCAATGAAGTAGTGTTTACCGGCATGGTGGGAAATATTGGACCTACAACATCGCCTACCACAGAAATGCGGGCCTTATTAGAACCATATACAAAGTAACGCTCGACTTGATACGAAATTTCGGGTTTTTGTGTTATATTTACGTGCATGTATTCGAAAACATATGCACGATTGGAAAGATCCAGTAAAATTGACTGATGACGATATTGCGGCAGGCCGTCGGATTCGACATGCAAACGTCTGGTTATTACATCTGTACCCAAAAGAGTGGCCACGTGCAATGTTACATCTATATCGCCCAAACGCTGAGGCACGACAGGCAAGTACACAACCGTTGTACCCTGAGCATCTAGGTATACAAAGAACTGCTGCTCGCCAAAGGAGGTGCGCGGATTGTAAGACCTCACTATGCCATTCTCTTCCACATGCACAAATTTATAATCACGACTGCTGTGCAAAACCACCGTCGCCTCAATCGCAGTAGTCATATAATTGAAAACTGTAACTCTTATGCCCACTTGTTCGCCCTGCCTACAGTCGGCAGGCATTTCAACATTAATAAAGAACGGCTGCACTCCCACATATTCAATGGCTTTATTAATCATGCCAAAACCCTTCGATGGACTGACACTAAAAGCACTGACCATCCAATACGCTGGTCTATCTGGCACCTCGACATTAAACATGAATCTGCCATGAGGCCCTATGTTGATGTCACGCCACAACCAAACGTTCTCATAATGTCTGAGCACCCGATTAAAACGGTATTTGCGATAATTTTCCAATTCGGTGTCATTGCGCACACGGCAACCAATTTCATCTGTCCCATCGTCGCAGTCATATAAACCGTCACATTTCTTTTCCAAGCGATAGCACCTGCCGGACAAGCACTCGCCATAGCCCAAAGTGGCATTGCAGTTCTCCGAACGTCTGGGCACATAGCCATCGGTAAACACCACCAAGCCACTATACTCAAAAGTGCGATTAGCATCAATTCCAAAGGAGGAGGCGGGGAAGTAGACCAGTTCGTCTGGATTGCCGGCATGGGAATACCAAATATGCTTATATGTGCCATTGGTTTGCTCGTCGAAGGAAGACATTTTCGTTATAATTTTGGCGTAAGTCAATTCGTTGCCCGCTTGCATTGTGTAAAACGTCGAATCGATGCCGGACAGGCCCACATATGAGCCCGGTTCACCAAATATTGCCACTTCGACCTTTTCACCAGTTCTAGCCTTGCGATTGTTAATGTAAACGGTAAAGTTATTGCGTGATATGCCATTGACGGGGAATGTTAATGAATCGGCCACTATTTGTCCCTGTTGCGTGATCTTCCAAACCACTATTGTTGCAACCGGAGCCATTTCGGCGCTTAGTACCACAGCAATCGTTTTAATGCCTTCTCTTATTGGTTCGCGATCGTTCATTAGAATCACCCCCTTCGACATGATTAAATAATGGAATTCGTCTAAAAAGAAATTTGTGCGTATGTGGAATATAATATACTCTCCCACAACTGGTTTTTCTGTAGTTGTAGTAACTTTGATGTGCTGGTTCTTGGGTGAGTAATGAGCCACTAAAAGTAATTCAGTTTGTGGCAGTTCACCTCTTGAGTCCATGAATTGTGCCTGCAAACGCATTTGGGTTACGCCGTTCAAAAAATCTCTGGATTGAGCACGATCGTCCAGTTGCAAATCATGTCTTAGATCTATTTTAACTTCCCAAACTCCAGGCGATAAAGGCATCATTTTTAAACGCTTTAAAGGCCAATCACGTCTGCCGCCTGATTTGCTTTCCACAAAGCCACTAACCTTCATTAAACCCTGTTCCAACAGCTGCCTGTCGATGGGAGAACCATCATGATATTCCACCGCCAAGTATGTGGTAAAAGGCATAGTGGGTTTAAAAACTTGCGGGGAATCGCCCAAGAAATTAACTCTGATGCTGGAGTTGTAAACTCTTGCAATAGCATAACCGGATATAACTTCATCATAGAATTTCTCACCCACAGTGGCCGTAATCAATATCTCCATGTTGGCTAAATTTTGTACCAACTGTTCCATTTCTCTAATGGGCCATTTGAAGTCGAATGTTCCATTAAAATATCTTAAGTATGGTAATGTTTTTTTATATTCTCCACTCCAGGGATCATATGTCTCTTGCACATCGGGCTTCTTCACCCAAAATGGCCATTCCTCATCGAATTGATAATTCCTTTCGATTACAAATTGATTTGTATTATATAGTTGATCTTGAGGCAATTGCGGCTGTTGTGATTGACCTGGATTCAATTGTTGATTAAAATTCTGATTATAGTTGCGACCATAACGTCTTTCTTGTTCATAGATTGCAGCTAATTCTGTCGGAGATCTGCCCAAACGATATTTCTCATTAAGAACTTTATTGCTAAAGTAGCCTATTGGTCTTATGGTGGCCTTAAGTGTTAGATTTCCTTTGACCGGTGCGCCGCTTGTGAAATTTGCCATTACACGGCCGTATATATAGGGATCTGTGTTGAAGAAATATGCAGGCATTGTAACATTCACTTCGAAACGTGTCTGATAATATTCCTCTACCGAGAAATGACTTTCTTCCTGCTGCAATTGGGCAATTACCCGTATAGTCCATTCGCCGAATGTTGGCTGATCGGAAAGTTTGTATTCAAGTGAGACGGAGCCCAAATTGGATTGCCTGCAAAGTAAATAGATTAAACAAAAACCGGCAGTTGTAATAAATTATTATTTATTATCTTCTCAAAGAGACAAAATTTTTTAAAATTTTAAATTAAAATTAAGATCTGTCTCCTCTTTAATCCGAAAGGGTCAATTGTAGTATTAATAGGCCTATTCCAGATACATAACGAGGCAGTCTGAACTTGTACAAAGTTACCCAAAAGCGTTCCAGATCAAGGCGAATTCAGTATCAGGTGATTATCAGCTGTTGATACCAAATTGAGCAATTTGAACCAATGTCGAAATTTGCTTAGAAATCTTCTGACAGATTGGTTGGTGTTGTAAAATTGTTGTAGTGATAAGGTCACCTGATACTGAATTCGCCTTGTTCCAGATAACAATTTTTGTGCAATTTTGAGAGCGAATGAGAGAGTAATTTTTTCGTTTCCTGTACAAACTTTTACGAACTTTTTTTTAATTAAATAATCAGCTGTTTTTTTTTCTGAAAGTGAAAAATGAATCAGAAAATTTCCAAATAAAGAAAGAAGCTTTAATTTCAAAATTTATTAAAAATCAAAATGGAAGGTCAGCGGAACTTAATGATTAAACAGAATACCGACTTCAACACATTTTCCATACAAATTGACAGCCGCAGAAACCAGTCGTGAGATAGAATCTATTTTATTTTGAGAGCGTTTTTTCTTATGCTCTCACATATAAATACTTATTCTCACAAAAATGTTACCATACTTTCAATAAATTTCATACATTTTGTAAACAAAACTGCATAGAAAAATAAGCACAAAAGAAAATAAAACAAAAATTAGAGAGCATTTGAAGTTACTGCCGTCGATGTTATTATGGGCTTGATTAATTTGTTAGCGATTTTCCTGAAGTTGCAGACTTTATTCTGTTTCTACATTTATTGCCATAGAAAGGGCAATAACATATGCGAATAATAAGGGTATATATAGATCTGGTTGTATTGCATTATCTAAAAGGAATAGTAATAACTAAATTATAAGAAAGATCCATAAGATTATAAATAATTCTCAATTTGAGGAAATTTCATTGCATTATATTCCGGCTCATACTAATATTTTTGGCAACGAGATGGCGGATAGGGCGGCAAAAGAAGCCCTTTCTGATGGTATTATTTTACAAAATTGTCTATCAATTAAAGATGATATTGCTAATATTGAAGAAAAACTTTGGAGAAAATGGACCCAAAATTATGAAACTCTTGGTACAGAAAAATGACGTTATTATTTTGTATATTCCCTCTTGTAAAGAGATCGAAAGAATAGTTTAGTAGTATAACTAACTTAGCGCCCAGTGATATAAAACAAATTAACAGATTATCAAGTGACCATTCTTTCGGAAAAACAACTCTGTTCAAAATGAAAATCGTTGATTCAGATGGATGTGATCATTGTGGTGAAACTGAAACTGATTCTCATATAATATTTGAATGTGATTTTTATAATAATATCCGATCAAGATATCCGTTATTACTCAAGTATTCAAATTTAACTGATTTTTTCAAACAAGAAGAATATAATAATTATAAAACTCTAATAGACTTTTTAAAAGAAATTGAAATAAAACTTTAACACGTATGGCGTGTGAATTGGTCATGGCGAAATAGTTCATCGAACTGGCCAAATAATCCTCCAAATGAATTTTTGCGAGTGGAGTAACTAAATAATATCAAAAAAAAAAAAAAAAAAAAAAAAAAAAAAATGGAAGGTTTTGTTTTAAAAAAACTCGATTTCGCATATTTATCCCTTTCTTAATTAATATACTAAAGTTATTTTACGGATGGGATCAGTTACAGGCTGTTGCCAATGATGCACATTTTTGTTTTTTATAATTAAAATCACTTAAATTAAGTTGAATTTAAAAAGTACTCAACATTAGTATTACAAGATGTGCAATTATGGGGCGGATTCTATTCTAGACAACTTTTAACATCAATTTTCAAATCATTTTTTGATACTTTTTTGATGCCAATTTAAAGTAAAATATATATATTTTATAATAATATAATTTTTTTATACGTAAGCTTTTAAGCTTTATTTAAAAATATAAATTTGTTGTATATATATTTTATAAATTGATTTTGTAAAGTATATCTTAAATAAATAAATAAATAAATAAATAAATTTGTTGTGCACTTCGAAGCATTAAGATTCATAGATTTGCACCCGTCATATTGCACCCGTCATGGCTTAAAGAGCAAATTTCTTATTATTGGATTATATCTCTCTACGATGTTTGATTTGATAATCATCGCCTGATATCTCATCTTTCGCAATAAAAAAGAACAATACAATAAAAGTTTAAAAATAACAGAGTTTTGTGTTTTTGTGGTATGATCTTATGAAAGTGGGCCAATTTGGTTGCACCCGTCAAGCACTTTAAAGCTCTCTCGTGGCTATTTGAGCGTTTCATATATCTTTGGCTAGGGAGCTGATTTTATGTTGGGATAGTAAATCTTTAATATTATGAATCAATGAATTGTTATGGAATGAATTTAATTTAATTAACAATTATTATTTAGTACCTATAACTTTAATTGTGTTCGCGTATGCAAAAGTTTTTACAAATTTTCTGAATTTTACTGCTTTTTACTAAATTTGCGTTCGTTTACCCAAAATACAGTAAATGAGAACACAAATTGAGGGACCCAGCAAAAAATAAAAGGAGTACTTCTGTACGTCGAAAGTATCTAATGCATATTTTTAGATGTTAAAGAAGTTATTTTTAACCACATATCAAATGGAATTTTAAATCACTACTTTGTTTTCAGCAAATTTATTACTTTTTTGGCTCAAGCCAAATACAAGTGGTTTTTATTAAGCTAAGTCTAGACGATATGTTGAATCAGCATATTTATGATGAAAAATTTGTTATCAGTGCCAACATATCGTGTAGACACTAAATTTTTTCAACATATGTATGCTTAACTACATATGAAGGGCATTTGTTAAAGTTGTCAACAGACGTATGTTCAAGATTTTTTCATATCGTGTAGACACCATATTTTTACTTTGTAACAAATTTGCTATGTATGCTGTCAGATATGTTGTTTGTTGAAAATCCTATTAAGTCTTTTCAGCATACGGCAAATTTGATAGCAAATAGAATTGTTATTTTAACTCTGCTCATTAAAATATAGTAAAAATAAACGTTTATTTATTGGAAGATATTTTTAATGGGTGACTCATTATAGATAAGTATATATTTTTAGTATTACTATTCCTTACAATAAAAAATTGTTGTTTTATTTTCAAACATAAACATATCGTTGGCTTAGTCGGGATTATTTTAAGTCCATTTTTATGTAAACTGAGTTTTTAATGTAGAATGCTACTATAACTCAAAACGCATCATTTCCAAAACCTAAAATGTCGTTACGGTATTTTTTCTTGCTGTTATACAGTGGTAAGCAAATATGCTAAGACCAAAAAAAAATTTAAAAAAACACCTATTAGTCTAGTGGAAAAGAATATGCATCTAATGTACTTGCATTTACTTAGCAAATAAATTTTTTGTGTTAATTTAAAATAGCCAAATTAATAGTTTCGTTTTCCTCACACATATTCAGTTTAAATAAATTTAGACAGACTCTCCTGAAAAATTAAAAAGGGACTTATCATATTTGCCGATTAAGCAAACGATATGTATAAAGAAATGGAAACAGTGATTACAGGTTTGTTGGAAAATGCTGATTGTTTAGAATCATTTTGTGGCTTTGATACACGTGATTCTGCACGCGCAACACCTGAAAAAGCGCAGGCAGTCAAAAAAGTGAAAAAACCCTACAAACAAATTAGGCCAAAAGTCCATACTGAATGGTCTAACGATGACATTTATATCCATACGTATGAAATTTTGTATAATATTTGTAATATATTTCAATTCCTTGTATAATTTTGCACAGAAGCCCTCCTCCTCTCTTCTTTCTAACCATTTCTTTTGCCAAACTCTACGTCGTTTTTCTTTTAATTCTGCATCACCATCAAAAACAAATGCAGTTAGGATAACGACAAGGGAAATATCATTTGATGACATTATGTTTTTTTATATATTAATTATACACCAAAAATATAAACTTTTCCACTAAAAGCGATAATTTATACAAATTACTAATAAAGAAATATAATTGTCAAATTTATTTTACATTTAAGCAAATGCTCACATGACTTAACATATATATCAGCATACGAAATTCAACATATCGTATAGACACAAAAATTGTATGCTAACTCATATGTTGTATTATTATTTGCTGACATATGTTGACTTTAAAAAATTTAGTACTTTCAGCATACTGTGTAGACGCCTAACATATGTATATGCTGACAGCAGGATTTGTTGTTATTTTTAAGCATATGAATGTAAGCATATATTTGCTGATTCAACATATCGTCTAGACTTAGCTTTACATTCAAGGCTTTTAAAATCAAAAAATTTCCATTATTAAAAATAACAATGGAATAAAATAACAAAAAATTAAATGATTTAACCTTTTTTTCTTTTCAAATTATATACAAGTGATTTTAATCACTGAATAACAAGCACTTTTTAACTACTTTTGTGAAGTGAATTATTTTCACTCCCGAATTTCGGATTTTTATAGCACCAAAATATGATTTTTATTGAGTTTAAAAAATGTTAAAAACAAACGACTTTCTTCCAATGACACGTCAATGTAAAATTCATTGGTTTTTTACCTAAATTTGATGTGGTTTGATTCAGTAGATGTGGTGCTTTTTCTACTTCTTTTTCCTCACTTTTTTTGCTGGGGAGTAAAGTGCCAGTTCTTGACTGAGTATTTTTGCAAGTTTTTACTGCAGAAATTTTTCGAATTTAAGTTTAGTAAGATAAAAACATACGATTCAAAAATACACAATCAAAAGTAAGCAAACGAAAAGAGTAAAAATTGTACAATAGGTTATGTGGAGTTGGAGTCAGCTGTTTCTTTAATCTTACTCATTTTTACTATTTTTCCGTTCGCGTACTTTTTTCGCAACCACTCTACTCTTTCTTTAAAAATTTTAAAATTTTCACAGTAATTACTCATTTGCTGCATTTTACTAAAACATGTAAAAAAACACATCTTTTGTCACTTTCAGAGATTAATTTTCTTGTTACTCTCATCAGTCCAAACTTGTACGAAATCTTTTGGAACACACTCATAGTAACTAATGAAAATGAAAACAAAAAATCATCCTTATTTTTAGGAAATTGCTTTGAGCGAAAGAAATTATTTGAAAAATTTTGAAATATGCAAACAAACGCTTTTTTTAACATACATACCTGGATAGCCAACGTCTGACAATATTACGATTAGGATCCAGCATATAAACATCGACTGCATTATCAAAACCCTTTAGTTCGGTCGTTATCGGTATGGTGCGAAAGCGTACGGTTTCGCCTTGCATATACAAGGGTTTATCCGTTTGTATGAAAATTGTCATAGAACGTTGAGAGAAATCCAAGCGCGTCTCATTTAAAAATGCCAAACCACCAAAAACGTTTTGATAGAAACCTTCCACGCGTAACTTATATTCACCGCTAACACTTGTGGGAGGAATACGCATTAAGAGTGTTTCTGGTATACCTTCTTTTACATCCTTCGAATCGCCACTTATCTGCACGCCATCACAAGAAATACTGGCATGTACTGTGGTGCGATATTGAGCCTGCAATATATTAACAGCAACTTGATATATAAGGCCGGGTCGAACCATACGCGAGGCTACAATGAAATATGTTGGCTCCTTCGAATGATAATATTCTAAAAACTGTGTTTTAACATTGTAAGGAGTTTTGCCACGTATCAGGGAGGGTTCATCATCACCGTACGAGCCAGTGTTGGGGCGTTTACTAAAATCTTGGATTACATCATTAAAAGTATTATCGGTGCGATAGCGTGTACGATCATTGTTATCCAAATTATTAAGATTTATATTTTGATTGTTATTATTACTGTTAAAGTTGTCATAGTTCGAGGTTGGCGTTGAAAATTGATTTTGTTGATAGAAATCTTGTTGAGCAGTTGTTATTATTGGGAAAAGGCACAGCACTTGGAACAACCACATCAGCTCGTGACACCGATGGTGTTGTTTAGACATGATTGTTGACTATAAAAAAATCAAAAATCTAAAAGAAAAAATTAAAACATTATTTATTATCAACTTTTAATTCATCTCTCTCATTGTGTACAATGTTAAGTAATTATGTTTTTGTTTTTTGCTTTCTAAATGAATAATATCCGCTTGAGAAACTGTAACAATCTAAAGAATTTGTACAAATGAATTCATTCACATATTTAGTACAATATTAATTTTATTTGAAAAAACAGATTATGGGTGTTTTCACAGCAAAAGGCTGTTTGTTGTTAAGTAATGTCCTACATTTTTCTTCCTATTTAGGGTTTCGTACACCAAAGGTGAAAAGCAACCACTCTATTCTTTTCGCTACAATGTCAGTCTATCCGTCTGTTCGTCACATGCTTTTTTTTTCGAGAAACGTAAGAGCTATGGAACTGCAATTTTCACAGATTATGTAAAACTTTGGCTGCTAAAGCGACCAACGAAACATGTTGAAATCGTAATGTAATATAAAAACAATTATACATAGGCACTTGAAATATTCAAAGTTCAGTGTATTTTTATGCACGATACACCAATTAACACCGAAATTTAAAAAATGAAAATTAAAGGCTATTCTATCAATTGATGTAATTTTGACAACTTGCAAGCCAAAAAGAAATTTTCAAAAAAAGCTAAAACTAAGAAATCTCAAAATAAAAAAAAAAATCGACAAAAAAGGTCAGAACTAAAAAAAAAATCGCTGAAACGAAACTTAATCGCCAAAACCGAAAAAAATATGCCAAGACTAGAAGAACTTCAAAAACCGAAAATAAAATCCCAAAAACGAAAAAAAATCACCAAAATCTGGAAAAATCGCCAAAACTAAAAGCGTCAGAACTAAAAAAAATTACTAAAACTAAACTTAATCTCCAAAAACGAAAAAAATACGCCAAGATTAGAAAAACGTCGAAAAAAACCCCAAAAAAGTTAAAAAAATTTAAAGTTGTTGCAAATTTTAAAAATCACTGAGTGATATTCACAATTTTGTTGTCGAATTCTCATCATAATACCGAATGTTCTAAAACATTAAAGAACAATTTGAAAAATTGCTTTCAATTGCAAAATATCACCAACTTTGTATAAATACCCATATGTCTTTATAAAACTCAAAAACGCACGTATAAAAATATTCTACCATGTCTCCTTTACAATGAAAATTCCCCAAGCATTTAGAGTGCAGAAACATACACATCGATTTTTCAGACAATTTTTTTTCCTTGTAATGAAAATATACACATGAACACACGGAAATTTAATACTACATATTTCGTATGTAAAAATATGTTAAGAAAAATAATTTTTTTACCCGATACCTACGACTCTCTGCTTAATAGAATAGAAAAAAATACGACATAGGCCGCCGTTTGGTTAGAAAATTATTCGGCATTTAGATACAATCAGGGCATTAAGTTTGTATTTATTTTTAAACTATTTTTATACGTGATCGGAACAACAAAAAGTAGAGTACAAATTTTCATTTTAATTATTTATGTTGCTGCTGTTTGTTTTATATTTTGAGAACGAGATATTTGCGTAAATGTACATATGCATACATACATATGTATGTTCTCATGTGCACACTGCTTGATGTTGGGAGCAAGCTTACTGCCTGTCCCCGATGTCACTCACAAACGTTCGAATGACAACTTTATATTGAAAACAACAACAAATTTTATAATGTTATTGTTGTTTGCAATACAAGTTGTCATTCGAACGTTTGCGAGTGACATCGTGGGACAGGCAGTTAATTGCGATCGACTGCCTGATTACAAATTTAAAAGTTACAGTTCTTCAATCATTTTCCAATAAAAATTGATACAGCTGCTGCTGTTGGTTGAAGCACTTAGTGCGTCAACTACAATAAAAGCCATTTTTGGAGGCAATGCCACCTTCAGAATGGACTTTCTACGCCTATGCTGTTCATCCATTAACTTTACATACTCGTATTAAAGTTCAAATTTTAATATTCTTACGAATATATTCTAATTTCATTTCTAAAGCTACGGTCACACTTGTCAAAAAGCGTAACCACTAAATGCTAATGAAAAATCTTTCAATTCAGACAAATGTTTGTCAAGCTAAAGAGTAGCTAATATTGTTGGATTCCATGACATTGTCCATTAGTTGTGTTCGAAACTATTTGATTTGATAAATAAGTGTCTGGATCAAAACTTTTTTCATTAGTGTTTGTTGGTTACGCTTTTTTTGGGCAAATGTTTGACTAGTGTGACCGTACCTTAAGCGTTGAACCATTGTGTTCTATGCGCTGATTTACACGGGCATAATTGTGCTGGCATGCCAGTTTATAGGTGAGAGAGGCAAAGAGAGTGGTTTTGCGGTTGGCATAACTTTGCAACCAGCTTCAACCCCGCATTAGCAGCATAAAACCAATACATACACAACTTAAAACACAGCAAATGTTAAATGAATACTAAAAACACTAACACACACACAGCTGTTTATACGAATACATTTTGTGCCAGATGAATTAGTCTCGTGTAATATGGAACAGAACAAAAATTGTGCGGCTTAAAAATTGTTCTCGTCTAAACTACCTCTATGAGAATTAATTGTAATTAAAGTCCCAGTTGTTTGAACTACATTTTTCAATTAGAATTTTTCGTTTTTCCTATTACGTGCTATTAGTTGAAATGTTCCTCGGGAAAAATTTCTCTCGGAATTTTATTCATAATTGCCCTCCTAATCTTTTATTCTTGCAATCTGACAAATTTATTTTAAACACTCTCTTATCTCTCAAGGGTGAAGAAGTTATTCAAAAAAATCTTGCATCTTCTTATCACTTTATGTAAACTGAAAGTTTAAAAAAATGCTGCAGAGTATACCAACTAATTTATGTACATTATTATCAATTACTCTCTCCCATCTTCGAAAGTTAATTTCCGTACTTTTCTTTTTTTAATTTGAAGTTCAAGTTGAAATTAAGTTAATAAGATTATCAAATTATACTCGTATCCAAATAAATCTGTACCAATAAGAAAAAAGTGCTTAGTAAATAGACATAAAAGCCCTAATTATCTAAATCACGTTCCAAAGTTAATGCATGTATTTAATTAACGTGCTCGAGAGCACTTTTTGTTATAAATTAACGTTATTAAAATTGTTCTATTTAGTCAACTTCAAGGCAAGTTTATCCTACCTGGCAAGTTAAATTAAATTCGTAAATGAAAATTTTTTATCCTTCCTGATAAATTTTTACATCATAATAAACATGAAATGTATTTATTTTCACACTCTTTCAACAGTCAAACAATTTTAACTTAGCCATCCCTGCAAAAATTACTAACAAATATTAAAATATATTCTGACCGTAAAAAGGGAGATTACGCCAGCGTATTAAATACACTTGACCCTTAGTCGACATCACATAAAAATACATATATATCTATTAAAGACAGTTGGGACGAAAAAAGTAACACACACCTACATACACACATATTTATGCATTAAGGTGCAGCCAAGCAAAAACAATTGTATGCACGAGTCTGAAGTCAACCTAGAATTTCAGGGAAAAGGTGGTGTGTGAAGAAACAGCAAACTGTCTGTCGGCTCATAAAAATATGTATGTACATTTGTAATACAAAAGTATGTAAATTGTTTAACCAAACCAATAGAAATGTAAGAGATATTAATTGCATTTCGCAAAATCTACATACATATATAAGCTTGTATAGAGTTTTAGCGTGGGGTTAAATTTACTAAACACCCTTAAAAGAGCTACAAATGTCGCTGACCACCTTGTGTTTTAGCGTTGCCAAATTTGCATAAACAAAATATGTAGTTTAAGAACTTTTACAAATTACATATAACACATACATACATAATTAGGTATAACACACATATCCAAATTTTCATCAGACCATGAACCATGAGTAACGTGTAATAAAATTTCATATAAAATAAATAACATTAATCCTTAAGCCCGGCCGATTTTTCATTTTTTTGGTTGATTTTAGTGATCGAATTTAGCTTTAGCCTTAGCAATTTACCGAATAAGGGAGCTTTTGGATGTGAATATTGGATTGGTGGTAAAATGATTCTCAAAATCGTTCGAAATTCATAATGATAATTTTTAAAGCGAACGGTTTCCATCTCATACCTGAAGGACTTTCTCTAAAAATGAGGAAACAATTTTTTTAATAGTCTGGCAACTCAATATGTGTAAGTTGAAACTAATTAGGGGAAGTGGGACATTTGTACAGAAGCCAAATTATGTGATTCATAACAATTGATGTTAATTAGGGAAGAAACTAATTGTAATGAAGTCGACAAGTGCACATTTGGCGGCTGTTAAATAAACAATGTATGGTTATAAAGGTTAATATTGACTTCAAATTGTAATCTGAAACCGTGTAAAATTTTTCAAATTACCAATTAGAAGACAATGTACTTACATTTAAATTAACAAAAAATAAAAATAACGGTAACCCTCAATAAGGAAAAACGTTCACTTGTCCAACAAAATAATTGTTTTATGCGAAATATAGGATTTAATTAGTATATATGATTTTTCTTTTAAGAAAATTTAAGTATTTCTAAATATTAGGAAACTTTTATTTCAAATATTTAATAATTTTTATTTGGTCAACGCCCATGTGTATGAAAGTGGCTTATTTGACAAATTAAACAATATACTCACTCATATATAGTAAGAACAACAAAATAACGACGGCGTTACAATACTTTACTACGAAAACAATACAAGTAAAATACCTTAGCTTTTTGTTCTTGTAGCTGCTCCCTCACCAAAACAACCACTTAGCGTGTCATATCTTTTTTTACTCATTCATGTTTTTCATCTTCACAGCTTTCAATTCTTACCTTTTATACTTTTTATTTCACAAAATTATTCACATACACTTGGTACACATTATTTGGTAAGTTCGAAGTGTAAAATAATAATTTTTATTAATTAGAAACTAAAAAATAAACACAAAATAGATTTCCACTCAAAATAAAAGCAGCAGTAGTAAAAAGTCAATGGAACTGAAAAAAAGCCAAGCCCACTAAGGCAAGTGCAGGGTTGCATTTTTAGGTATTAAATTATCGATAGTACTGTTACAGCTGTTTATATGATTGTCACCAAAAACGGATTGATAAACACGTGACCAAGGCGGATTCACATAAGGTGATCTTAATTCGCCAGCTGACGTAAATTTCCTGCTGTCAAATGAACCAAAACGTTAAGAAATATTTTGACAGCAGGAAATTTTATACTAACAAATATACAAGGCGAATACGCAGAGTTGCAAATCAAGACCACCTTATATCAATTCGCCTTGCACGTGACCTTAACGCAGTAACATGTACAACAACAGCAAAAAACATGTAGCTCGGCCGGCTTTAAATAACATCCCTTGTCAAAATAAAAGTATATTACTATATGCGGCTCCATGAAAAATCGCCCAAAAACAAATCGCCCAAAAATAAAAATGAAAAAACGCCCAAAATTTTTTCATACAAAATTTGGGTGATTTTTCATATGAAAAAACGCCCAAAAATTTTGGGCAATTTTTCATTTTTTTTTTGGTGATTTTTCATTTTGAAATTTTGGGCGATTTTTCATATGAAAAATGTTTCCATGAAAAATCACCCAAAACCAAAGCGCCCAAAAATAAAAATGAAAAGTCGCCCAAAAATTTTTTCATACAAATTTTAAGTAATTTTTCATATGAAAAATCGCCCAAAATTGTTCAAACATTTAAAAATTAAAAGGAAAAATACACCCAAATACCATGGTGGAGAAAATTCTTAATGACGGCAATGCAGGAAAATGTTATTAAACAAAAAAACTTGGCAAAGCAGAAAATATTTATTAATCAGCGCCGTGTGGGGAAATACCATGGTGGGAAAATCCTTAAGCCCGGCCGAAGGCCGGTAGTGCAAGACAACGTTCTTACGCAGGAAAACTTTGCAAAGCTGAAAATATTTATTAGGCAGCTCCCTGTCGCGAAACACCATGGTGGAGAAAATCCTTAAGTCCGGCCGAAGGCCGGCAGTGCAAGAAAACGTTCTTATGCAGGAACACTTTGCAAGGCAGAAAATATTTTAGGCAGCGCCGTGTCGGGATACACCATGGTGGAGAAAATCCTTTTTTTGGTTGATTTTTCATTTTGAAATTTTGGGCGATTTTTCATTTTCATTTTTGGGCGATTTGGTTTTGGGCGATTTTTCATGGAGCCTACTATATGTATGTATCAACAATATGTTTAATACATAAATTGACTATGTCTCGGTCCAGACTTGCAGTTTTTTTTTGCAGCAAATTTTTTAGTGAAAAAAAAGTGAGGGAGGAACATAAAATGTTTTTCAAAGCTCTCCCACATATTCAAGAATTGTTGCAACAAAAATTGCAAGTCTAAATTGGTATTATATATCATAAAATAAAGTACAATACAATTCTTGATAGCTTTGTAGAATATGTACTATAAATAAATAAATAATAATTCTTGATAGACGCTTTTTAATTTGTTTTCCATGAAAAAACTGATTTTGATAGTTAGTGCTTCCAGCAGTTTTATTTGGCGTCAAACAGCTGTTTATCACCAATGCTGATATAATCACTTATTTCTCAATTTGCCTTGAATGTTACATGTGTGCTTTATCGTCAGTTGGTTATTGGTTTGCGGCACAGTATATTCAAAATACATAAAGTCTGCAGCAAACCATTAACCAACTGACGACATGTTATACATTATACAACACACCGGCAACACTTACTTTTTCATACCTTTAAAATCACCTCAGTAATTATAAAAGTTTAGGTCAGGGAATTAGGAATTATACTATGTTTCCAAATAAATGTACTTTTTTCATTACGATTGTATCAAATTCTTAATTTTTTATTTTTTTAATTTTTCTATTAACTAAAAACGTACGTGAAATTCAATTGTACGTAAAAATTTAGAAGCAGAACGGCACAGCACAGAACAGTAACAGAAAGTAAAGACCACAAAGTGGTAAAGAAAAATAAAGCCTTAAGCGTGTAAGAACCTAATGGCTTCGTTAATCCCGCTTTACAGACTTCAAATTTTGTTACTCAATTTGTAATTTAGCTGTAAGAGAGACGGAGAGGGATATATAAATATCTGTTTTTCTAACAGATAGATTACGAGTTGATCAACAAAAGTTGAACCCTCATCCCTAAATAAGAGCAAAAGCGTTGCGTTAGCAGCTGGGTACGTATTTTCAGTACAATCTAAAAATATTTTTACATTCAAATGTACTACGCTTGCTTCTCTTATTTAGGTATGAGGGGAACTGTGTGAACAATATAGGAACATTTTTCAAAAGGTCTAAATTGGTCATTGGGGTGCTAAGGTACTTCTGACATTCAAATAGTGCTGAAAAAAGTACAATTGTACCAACTTTTTCATCCCTGGTTTAGGTCATTTGAAATGGAGGAATAGACGAAAAAGAATTTCTGTATTCGTGTGTGTGCTCTTAGGTAAAAAGTAAATTTAATCAAATTTCAACGAAAAAATTCAATTATAAATAAGAAATTCTGTTAAATAATAGCATACAAATAATTGCCATTCAAAATAAACAGAAAATATTAAGATAAGTGTTAAAATTATGAAAATTTGCAGATGAACACCAATGATGAAAAAAAATTTTCCAAGAAAAAATTGCAAAAGTAGTGGTAGTAGTAATATAGTAAGGAAAGAAAAAAGGTGAATATATGCATAAAGAAGAATAATGAAAATAGTGATTTTTTAAAAAACGAGAAAAGTATAAAAAACATTAAAAAAAAGAGAACAGTATTTTTCTTGTAATTAACAAAGTTGTGTGAGTGCATGAGAGAGCTACAGTGCGGGTGTTTTTTTTTTAGAATGTGTGTGTTTCTTGTAAAGTAGAGTGCAAAAATAAGGAAAAAAAATTCAATAAATTTTAACAAGTTCATAAAATACCTATAAAAGCTAAAAATCATTTTCAAATACATACATATTGCAAAGCATAGCGAGATAGAAAAAATATATAATTCAAAACATAATGCTGTCTTAGATGCAGATATATCTGTGTATCTATACAAAAGTAGCAGTAGAAGAAAACCCATTTTATTGGTAAAATAAAAGGAAAGGCCAAAAGTTTCGTCATTGCCTTGTGAAAAGAGAAGAAAGCAAACAAAAAAGAATAAGAAAACATTTCTACCAAAAAAGATAGTGTTGGCCTGTCTGCCATTATTTCGACAACCAGTTAGTCAGCTAGGCCTGTGTCTGTTTTTGTTACTGTGTATTTTAAATTTGGTTATGTGTGTTTTGTGCCTTCTATTAAATTTTTTCTGCTGCTAATATTTAATCAAATTCAAATCATATACTTATGTACGAGTACATACATATATAGAAAGAAAAACGGTCGTGTACTATAATAATGTGTGTTTGTGGTTTTCTAAAATTTGCTACCAAAAATTTTTCTATGTCGTATGCTTCTTCTTGCTATTGCCACTAAACAGCTTGGGCTCTTAACATCAGAAAAATTAAAAAAATTATAAAATAAAACAATAAGAGAAAAATCCTTAATTAAAAAAAAAAAATTAAGCAACGCAAACAACAACACTAAAAATAGCAGTCTCAATAATGTACCAATAATATTGTAACTTTTATTGGAGAACGTTAAGGCCAACGTCTATGGTGGAGGAATAATAAAAATTTTCCAATTTTTCATTTTCCTAATAAGATTTTCGTGGTGATTGATTGTTTGCTAAAGTTTTTCTTTATTTTTATGTAATTGCATATGTAGCTCTAGTACATATTTAAAATATGTTGAATAATTTTCTTCTTTCGTAGGTGTTAAATGTAAAGTAATTTTTATTTGAATTCTTTTGTTTGAACTAAAAGTTGTTTCATGTGTTAAGGAATTTGTGAACGTTTATTATGAAGGCACATTCTGCACATTATATGTACCTACATTCCTATAATTAGTTTTCATTCAATTTGATTAATGTTTTCACAAAAAAAATTTGCAATAACAAATGTTTATACTTTAACACTAAAATTCCTAATGCATTTTTTTCTTTTTAGCCTAAAATTATGCTGGAAAGTTTCTTTTATTTCCATTTCTTTTGATATACAAATTTTCCCATATAAAATAACGTCATACCCTTTGAAAAAAAAAAAAAATTGCTATTTTCGCCCTCTTTCTCATATACACACCAGTGCTCTCACTTTTCATTGCTCTCCTACATTTTTCTTTTCTCTCTTGCTTTGTCTTGTTTTCTAATCACATTTTTATTGACTCTGTGCCAGGCATGGAAAACAAAGATTCTAAATATCTAGCTAAAATATATATTTAATTATATGTGTATGTAAATACATATCGCTCATTTAATCAAACAAGTTGATAACTCAAAAAAATGGGATTATTAGCTAGTGATGTAGAATTAATCCTCATGACTCATTATTTTTTTGTTTTTGAAATAGAGAATTTGCCATTTTTCGATACATTAGATGTTCTATCGCAATATACAAAAAACTCGCTTCAGAATAATATAATTTAATTTAATTTAAGATAATCACATCACACTAAATGAAAAAATAAAATAGTACTTAACTTTCCATCCCTGCTGTGTAATACAACAACCTCGTTCTTATTATACCATTAACTTTTTTTTGACAACTAATTTTCATTCATGTTGTTTTTTTAAACATATACCATTCTTTGTAAAAGTAAGGCATAGTTTTAGGCTTTTGTCCAAAATTGTCTTTTGAACGACATTTTGTGTCGAAATTAAAATTGACAATTTTTTAATAGTATAAGGGCCAATTTCACCAACTTATTTAAATATCAATTCATATTTAAAAATAATTTTTCCATACAAAAATTAATCAAAATCGACATTTAAATATGAATTGATATTTAAATAGAGTTGGTGAAATTGGCCCTAAGTTAAAATTTTGAGTTAATACTCTATTCTAGCGCAATTGCGAAATGTGAACATATATTTGTATGCATATATGTACATGTGTATATAAATATATCAATTTAAAGAAAAAGTTATGTATCCATACATATGTATATATGTGCATAATATACAAAATTTATGTACATAAAAACATGAATTGTTATATTTTTTGGATTGTTTTTCGAAATAAATATGTATATAATGTAACAAAATTTATACATATTAAATATAAAAGCATTTTAATTTGTCCCATATTTTCCAAAACTTTTTGATAATTTTATCTGGCAGCCCTGATAACCATTTCCATTTTAATTTAATGCATAACGATCTTTTAGTTTTAATTTGATTCTTTTTAATCAGCATGACGTCAGTGAACCTTTTATACCTATAGCGCTCCTAGGTGCAAAATACCACCTATTTGCACAACATAACAACAAAATATAGTAAAGGTATTCACGTCAAAAGTTGCACTGTTGCAGAAAAGCAAAATTGCAAAATTTTCAAAAAATATAACAACAAACGCATAGAAAATTATTTTGCACAAATGATGCAAAATGTCAGGGTCTGAGCAAGTCCAAGATTATCAGGGTAAATTCTGCAAAGTTGTGCAACTTTTTATGACATTGCCAATCCAAAAAAAAATCAACCATACACCAAATTACAACGCAGAAATACCTAAATGTTTTTCTTTTAAATGAAAAAAAAGTCGTTGAAGATATTTTCGATACAAATAAATTAATTTAAAAATTATAAAATTAAAAAATATTTAAAAATTCTTAGCTAGAAATTATAAAGAAATCTTCAAATTCGATTTTCAGATAACAAATACATACATAATTTTGCCATTTTCAAAAGACTGGCTCAAAATAGTTATTAGAATTTTGTTAAATAATACCAATATTATTAATATTGATATTTTATTAGTGAATTGATTACAAAATTAATCAGCGAAGTTCCAACACTTCGTTTCAGCGTTTAAACAAACATACGAGTACAATATATCTATGCACATATTAAACAAAATTGGTTGCTCACGTCAGAAAGTGCAATTATGCATTTTTGCACAGTTGCAAGAGTTGACGTGAATACCTTTAGTATTTGCGATTTGCTCATTTTACTTCGTTTGCCTTAAAAAATAAACCTTGAGCAAAATCAGTAGTAGTGCATATTTGGTCAGTTGCAAATATATGTAGGTAAACAACAACTTTTGAAGTATCGATTGCCGTTTTTTTAATTGTAAAAAGTTAAATTTTAATTCAAGCTGTTTGTGGTTGCATTAGCATCAAAATAAATTAAAATTGCTGTCAGATTTTTTTAAAGCAAATTAAATGCTTTTCACAAAAATATATACAATTATATTTAAAAAGTACGTCCGTTCAAATTCGCACAATCACCATCATGAAAACCCTTAATGTTAAATAGCAAACATATCTTTACAAATCTTTAATTACGTATACATATGTACATATTTTATTTTAATGTTTTATTTTTAAATAAAGAAAAGTAACAATAAGGCAGTGAATGCTTGGTTATTTTACCGATGATTTTTACTATACTATTCCGAAGAAGGAGGGAGGTCTGAACCTTATTCCAAATGTCGACATCGACGTCACTTTAACATAATACCAAAAAAATTAGTGCTTTTTTAATTTTTTTTTTAAAGAATTCGCGAAGTGATAAGCTTATCTGCAGAAACCACTCAGGGTATATGACGGGAATCGAACCCACGACCTCTGGACTGAAAAGATAGCATCGCTACCACTCTGCCACAGGGACACCCTGCACAGTGGTGACTTTTGCAAAATAAATGGTAATAAATCTGGAACTTCTAAACTACTGATTGGATTTATATGAAACTTCGAACATCCGTAGAGGAGGACTCAGGCTTTATAACAAATGCCTTGGCAGCCGTCTGGCTTAAGCTGGACAGGAGTTACAGTTGGCCTAAGTTGACAACATGGGACTCAAAAAAAATTCTGAGGCTTGTAACTTTTAGAAAACTTATCCGATTTTTATGAGATAAAGCGTTTTGATCTAAGCTTAACATTTTTAATAACTAATGTCCTTAGATGTGTTTTCGTATCTCTCATAACTTAGAAGATATTTGACTTTTAACAAAAAAAAATTTTTTTTTGCCTTGACTTTTTTTAGTATTTCACCTACAACTTTTTAGTTAATTGTTGGATTTTAAATTAAAGGACAGCATTAAATTTCTGATCAAATTTTAAATAAAAATAAGTAAAAAACTTATTAATATCTGCAGTCGTAAAAACGGGAAAAGGCAAAGAATTCAAAGTTTTAAAATTTTTCTGGAAAAGGCACGTTTTTTTAAGAAAAAGTATCTTCATTATTTTCAATTTTGTGAAAAACTTTGTTTAACACATACACTTTTAAACCACATAGCGCTAAAAACAATCTATTCAGAATATGCTAAGAGCCATTTATTTTGTATTTTGGGCATGCACCCTACACTCAGCAGTGTCCGAAAATTGCCAATTTCAAAATTTTTTTTTGTGCTTATGCGCTTATAAAAAGTTGTGACGGTATATTTTGAAAGCTTTAGCTATATCATTTATTTATTAAGATAGTTGGCAACATGTTAAACTTAAATTTTTAACAGCCTTCTCATAAATGCGAGGATGCGCGCAAATTTTCTGAAAAAAGTCAAAATTTTGGAAAAATTTTGTTTTGTACCATAAAAAATATATATAAAAATAATTTTCTTTTTTTATGTTGGCATTTTTAGCTTTCATGTGAGTCCTTTTACTTTGCCTGAAAAAATTATTCCAATATAATTAACTGATCTCGAGATATTCCGATTGTAGGGTGCAATTCAAAAAATATGTAGAATGCGCTTAACTTTTTTCCCTTTATTCACACATCAGCTGTTTAAAACTTTTATGAATTCTGAAATTCAACCTAAATAGAAAAACAAAAATAAATTTGGAATGTTATCCAATAAGTCTATGTATATTTTTCGCAATAAAAAATATTTATGGTAATTATACCACATGTTTTTCCATGTAAGTGTAGTTAATGTTAATAACAGGTAAGCATTTAACGAATAACAACACACATGTTTAATGGATTAAAAAAAGGTTTTTGCGGATTTTATTACAGCAACATCGGGAGGTGCTACCTGATTGTGCTACTACTACTTAATAACACTTCACAGTACTAGGTAATTAGACAAAATTAGCAAAGGTTCTTATAAATTATGCTGTATTGCATAAAAAATGTGAAAAGTTTTATTTGTGTGTATTGTTTTTTTATTATTATTTACCAATAGATAATCTATTTAATATTAGGCTATAGCTAAGAAAAACTATTTAACACTAAATAATTTATTTATTTTTAAATTACATGTTTGAGCTATGTTAATTACCATAATTTTACAATTTATTTATTTCAATTATTTTTAAGAAAACAATCCGAAATATCGAAGCTTAAGAGGTTTTTTATTTGAATTGCTTCACTGTCGTCTTTCTCTATTTCTTTAGTTATCTTTGGTAACCATTTCAACCGTATTGCTTGTAAAACTGGATCTGAGGATAACAATAAGTGAAGCATTAAATCATAATTTTCTGCTAATTTTGAACACTTTCGACTATTAAATAATCTGTACTGCTTTACATCTTTGTTCCTTGCTTCTTGAGCTTCTTCTGTAAGTTCTCCCAGAGGTAGGATGTTGGTTTCAATGATTTCTTTTCCATGAGATAATACCTTATGTACAGTTGGCGTCATCAATCTCCATGGATATAAATTTTTTATCAATACTTTTGTTTCATTAGCAAAAGCATCAAATTTTTCTGCATTAATTTGCTTTTTACTGTTAATAGTTGCCAGTATTATTTTGAAGTTCCTTATTAGTTTTTTATCCAAGCCGGTTATCAAGGATGTAGTCTCAGGATCCTCAAAAAAGCGTCTAGCAGTATTTCCATTATTCGAGCTACCATAACCGTTAATTGGCTTGTCAATTATAAGCCCATGCTTTCTAAATTCATCTTGTATCCTTTTCTTCTCAGTTCTTCGTGTATCTGCTAAGTCTTTGTTGTTTCGTGAGGAGACAGTTTCATTACCTTTGATATTTCTATATTTTATATCATATGATAGATGCAAGCAATACTCCATAAATCTAATGCGAGCATGAAGTGGGGAAATTCCAAATTTAAGGGCTTCCTCTTTTATAGTTTCATCAGATTTATCTTCAAACTCAGAGCTTTTTTTCCCACATATATTGCATTTCCAGTATGACTTGGTATCCGTTAGGGCATTGGCAACTTTTCCATCTATCATAGTCAATTGTAAATCAAATGTGACATTTATAATGCAGTCAGAAATTTTTATTGCAATGCTTGGTAAGTTCCTTATTTCTTCTGATATAGTAACTACAATATTTTGAGTTTCATCTCTATTTTCTTTCATATATTCAAATTTTATTGGTCGACATAATAACTTTGATGCAGGCGTCCTATTTATCCATACGTCTTCAAATGCAGGTACAGTGGATGATGATGATGAATTTGTATATAAACGCATTCTAAGAGGTACCAACGTAGACATAAATATCGATGAAATAGATATATTATCTTCGCTTTGTTGTCTATATTCAGAAAATCCAGTAGTCCCATCACAACCCCATTTACAAATTAATACTAGCTCGGACTTGTGGCATTTACTTATGTCTTCTTTGCTAAATGTTGAAATTATCCTAGAAGCAGTATTTTCGAGGAGACTGCATAACTCAATAGTGGCGCCCGTGCTACTAACGTTCGAAACCGATGGCAAAATTACATCCTTTGTTGCCTTCAATGACTTTGTAGATGGCAAATTTCCCCATTTCTTTTCAGTCATAGCTTTTCTTAATATTTCATATTTATTCCTTGTTAGACCCAAGTTTAGAATAAGGGCTAATGCATCTTCATTAGTAAAATCTGTTTTAGATTTAGGCGTTGGTATGCTTTCCACCATACGTTGTATTCTCTTTGGAGATGCTTTTGGAAGAGCATCTACTATTTTGCCAACTTCCTTCGGTTTGTTTTTGGTTAAGGCACTTCTAAAGGCATCCTTTATAAGGCCAAAAGAGTGGTTTTCAATGAGGTCTTCTTGCTTTCTTTTCTGGCTTCTTGGTTGAAGTTCCTCGTATAATTTATTAGGCCTTCCCAATTGTTTCATACCAATCTGTGTAACTATCTCGGTTTTTAGCCATTGTTCATTTTGTTTTTGGAACTTAGTTTTGTTATAATTTAATTCTTTCATTTTTCTTTCGTACGCTACCAAAAAGTTCTCTATTTTTTTAGTAGCATCTTCATTTAGTTTTAATCCAAATGAGTTGTCAATTATATCTATGATTTTAGAACATTTTTCTTGGCGCAATAAACTAACAGGAACGTATTCCCATAGAAGTTTACATACCGCGTTATATTTAATACTAATCTCCATAACAGTTCAATATAGAGTGATTGTTCTTATAAAAGAACCCTGCGTTTTTATGCAATACAGCATAATTTATAAGAACCTTTGCTAATTTTGTCTAATTACCTAGTACTGTGAAGTGTTATTAAGTAGTAGTAGCACAATCAGGTAGCACCTCCCGATGTTGCTGTAATAAAATCCGCAAAAACCTTTTTTTAATCCATTAAACATGTGTGTTGTTATTCGTTAAATGCTTACCTGTTATTAACATTAACTACACTTACATGGAAAAACATGTGGTATAATTACCATAAATATTTTTTATTGCGAAAAATATACATAGACTTATTGGATAACATTCCAAATTTATTTTTGTTTTTCTATTTAGGTTGAATTTCAGAATTCATAAAAGTTTTAAACAGCTGATGTGTGAATAAAGGGAAAAAAGTTAAGCGCATTCTACATATTTTTTGAATTGCACCCTACAATCGGAATATCTCGAGATCAGTTAATTATATTGGAATAATTTTTTCAGGCAAAGTAAAAGGACTCACATGAAAGCTAAAAATGCCAACATAAAAAAAGAAAATTATTTTTATATATATTTTTTATGGTACAAAACAAAATTTTTCCAAAATTTTGACTTTTTTCAGAAAATTTGCGCGCATCCTCGCATTTATGAGAAGGCTGTTAAAAATTTAAGTTTAACATGTTGCCAACTATCTTAATAAATAAATGATATAGCTAAAGCTTTCAAAATATACCGTCACAACTTTTTATAAGCGCATAAGCACAAAAAAAATTTTGAAATTGGCAATTTTCGGACACTGCTGAGTGTAGGGTGCATGCCCAAAATACAAAATAAATGGCTCTTAGCATATTCTGAATAGATTGTTTTTAGCGCTATGTGGTTTAAAAGTGTATGTGTTAAACAAAGTTTTTCACAAAATTGAAAATAATGAAGATACTTTTTCTTAAAAAAACGTGCCTTTTCCAGAAAAATTTTAAAACTTTGAATTCTTTGCCTTTTCCCGTTTTTACGACTGCAGATATTAATAAGTTTTTTACTTATTTTTATTTAAAATTTGATCAGAAATTTAATGCTGTCCTTTAATTTAAAATCCAACAATTAACTAAAAAGTTGTAGGTGAAATACTAAAAAAAGTCAAGGCAAAAAAAAAATTTTTTTTTGTTAAAAGTCAAATATCTTCTAAGTTATGAGAGATACGAAAACACATCTAAGGACATTAGTTATTAAAAATGTTAAGCTTAGATCAAAACGCTTTATCTCATAAAAATCGGATAAGTTTTCTAAAAGTTACAAGCCTCAGAATTTTTTTTGAGTCCCATGTTGTCAACTTAGGCCCACTGTAACTCCTGTCCAGCTTAGGCCAGACGGCTGCCAAGACGTTTGTTATAAAGCCTAAGTCCTCCTCTACGGATGTTCGAAGTTTCATATAAATCCAGTCAGTAGTTTAGAAGTTCCAGATTTATTACCATTTATTTTGCAAAAGTCCCCACTGTGCCCTGTTGTCAAAAACAACTGACTCCTGTTGGCAGGTTTATGTTATTTTTTAGACTTTAGGGAACGGCAATAGGTTGGTTGTCAGTTGCACAAAATTGTTCTCGAGAGCGAGTAAACAAGCTCCAATTTTTTGGTATTGTGTAGGAGTGACGTTGATGTCGACAACTGGAATAAGGGTGATTATATTGCAATGTTTTCCAAAAATATGTATAAAAATGCTGGCAAATATCTGACATCAAAATATTCTTATTCGAACAGTGGAAGACGCATTAATTAAATAGTTATTTTATTAAAAAAAAATTTTTTAAATAAAGTCCGGGCGAATTCTAAGAAACTATAAATCGTTGCTTTCGTTATCACAGCTTCGTATGTGCTCATATTTGACATTGTGTCGACGTATTATCGAAAATAGTAGTGATAAAAACCGATTTCGTTTATTTTTTGTAAATTTATTTAGTCTCGACTTATGTGAAAGCAATTAGTATAGCGACATACTTATGTATGTCGTTAATTTTTTTTTTAATAAAATTCATTATGGCAGTTGTATATACCACATACAGACATAATACATACTACCCATCTAGCATTTGGAAGATAGTTTTCTGAAAAATCACCTTGCTGAGTCTTTTTAGATCACTATTCGTGATCAAAAACTGATTAATCACTTACTCGATCAAAAAAGGACTCGAAAAAGATTCGCGCTAATGGGTAAAAATAGTTCCATTTAAAATACAATAACAAATTATATAGCAAACACAAATTAATCATCCAGATGTGTAAAATGTGACTATTATTTCCTTTTGTTATTATCATATTTCGCTTACCTGGAAGACTGAAAAATGCTTAATCAAAAACAAATCATGCAAGTTTTTTAAAAGTGATTATAATTATGTATTTTATGATCATGTTTTACGCAGATAGATGATTAAACACTACTTGATATGTTATTTCTAAGTATAACGGCGCAATCTTTACGTATAATGTCAAAAACTTATTTTTTTTTTTTTATTTATAAAAGCTAAATCGAATATGAAATTAAATGATGAAACAGAATAAGTCTGCAGCTTCAGGAAAAATCGATTTCAAATTAACAGAGCCCATAATAAAATCAACGGCAGTAACTCCAACTGCTCTCTGATTTATGTTATATTTTCCTTCTGCTTATTTTTCTTTACAAAATGTATGAAATTTACTGAAAGTGTGGTAGCATAAGAAAAAACGCTGACAAAATAAAATAGATTCTGTCTCTGGACTGCTTTCTGTAACTTCCTTTTGGTGTCAATTTATATGGAAAATGTGTTTGTGCCGTAAATCTGTTTGACCATTAAACGTAGGACTCAGAAAGCTGACTAAAAAAATACTCGAAGAAAAGTCAAATACGATTAGAAACGCGACTGATAGATGATTCAAACATTCATAACATGAATTCAACAGTCATAAATGACAATAAAAATACTCATAAACTGACTGATAAATTTCTCAAATATGACTCGTAAGCGATTAGAAACATGACTGAAAGACAATTCGAAAAAGAGTAAAAAATGAAGCGAAATAAGACTAATAAATGATCATGATAAAACGATTCGAAAAAGTTCTTAAATACTACTAGAAAAGGGGTCGAAAATGACTCTAAACTAATATAGAAAAAGACTCATAAATGATTTATCAAGAAGAGTCGCGGGTAGTCACGTTTTTCTACCGACAAAAGTATAATTTATGATCAGAAAATGAGTGCATATAAAAGACTCAAATTTGATTGAAAATTTCAAAAATTGCTGGCTGGGTATGTACATACATAAGCATTTATGCGCTCGTTTTCGAGTCGAAAGTGCTGTTCATTCGGGAGAAAATGGTACCCTAGCCGCGAGTCTTCTAAAAGATTCTTTTATGACTCGCATTTCTGATCAATTTCAATTCACTTTCGAGACAGTTTGTGAGTATTTACATTAATTTTTTTTTGTTTTTAATTTTTATATTTTCTTGATTTTACTGCACGAGCTTGCTGTTTGTTTTTGTTTTTTAAATAAAGCACTTTCTAAGTGTTTCTGGGATTCATTTTCGAATCATATTTTAAGCGCAGAACTGATTAATCAGTTTTTGATCATTTAAGGCAGTCGAAAGAGACTCAGTTTGGTGAAACAATCTTCCACATGCTGACTGGGTACACATGTATTGCATATGTATATACATTTGTACTTAATTTTTTTTAGCTGCTTCAAGATTAAAAAAAGTTTGATTAGATAAAAAAGAGCGAAAACATCTTTGATTGAGATAACAGACATTTTTAAAATTAAAACTTTCCATAATATTTTAATCTTGATGTTATTTATGGCATTTGAATTGTTTTTGCTAAATTATACAGTTAAATAAAATGGAGAATATAATTTGTTATAGAGGTGAAAAATTCAGGTCCACACCTATATAGTGTAGTATGTGTGCTCTTCCATATTTAACTAAAATGACCACTACTTCTCAAGAAATTTCACTAAAAAATCATATTTTTAAAAATCGGATTATTTATTTCAGAAACGTGACCAATTTGGGTTATATTTAGGACACTTAAGACTATCACACCTACATATTTAGAGTAGTATGTGTGCTCTTCCATATTTTACCGAAAGGACCACTAATCTTCTCAAAGAAATTATGTTTTCTTAAATCTAATTTATTGGCTCTACCAGACATATTTATGTATACCACCCTATTTTTATAATTACATATAAAATACCTTTTTGGAGCAATTTACAAAAAAAAAAAATATCTATCTCATTCCAGTTCCAAGGATTTAGAATCCT
The DNA here is from genome assembly GCA_949987645.1 of Tachina grossa. Taxonomy (NCBI): domain Eukaryota; kingdom Metazoa; phylum Arthropoda; class Insecta; order Diptera; family Tachinidae; genus Tachina; species Tachina grossa. Next base: position 39,436,989 of record OX465275.1, read on the forward strand.
AAACCATTAAATACATAGCTAACAGTGTATTGCTATGTGCTTAAAATGTCATGTTAGTAATTTCGGTTGTTGTATCTGCTAGATAAATTCGAATTTATCTTCACACACATGAAGACATTTTATATTGAAAGATATTCACCACTATAGTGAATAACAAGTGGAATTTTTGTTCCCCTCGAAGGGAAAAAATTAGTGATGGTATTTTGGTGCGTTTCGGGTATTTTTTGGTGCTTTTTGCCCTTCATAAACGCGAAATTTTGACTAATACCCTTTTTTAAAAAGCGGGTATTTACAATGCTTTTAACAATTTCTTACAGTGCTTTTGGTGCTTTTTTGTTAAATAAAAATATTATTAATTTACAAAACTAAAATACTTTTAAGCGCTAATATCAGCATCTTTTAACTGAGGCTTATTAAATTGGTTTTAATGACAATAACGGAAACTATGTTAAAAACAATCTAGAAAACTTTTCATAGTTGGGATTAAAAAATTTAATTTCTTTTGGAAAATAAAAAACGGAAGTAACTGGAAAGTACCACATAATTCTCTGCATAATAATTGATTGAAAGTAGTATGGAATAACACATTTGTTAAAGCTTACACAAATTTTTAATCATACTATAGGGTGGTTTAATTTTAAGGGCCGATTTCGATTGAAATCATGTTATCAATAGCAGTCAGTTGTTTTAGAGAGCACGTAGCCAACCCCAATTTTTTCATATCGAATTGACGTGCTGTCAATGTTGACAACTGGAATAAGGGTGAATATCGCAAAAACAAAAACTTTTAAGTTAAGAGTACTTAAGAAAAGAGTGACGCTTTTAATGCATTCTTTATGTCTAAATGATTTTTCAGTAACATACATATCTTAATCTAAGCCTAAGCTTCACCTACTATTGTATGTATGTATGTATGCGAGTATATGCTACTATATTCGGGTATGTTCTGTATTTCACGTGAAATTAAATCGTTCGGAATTGCCATAGCATTGTTGTTGTAAATACATATTTCCACACGTTTTAATTTCACGTGGAATGCAGAACATACCCAATTATTTGACTCATGTTTTTTTTTATTATTTGTTTTCACATACTTATTTTTATTAAATTAAACAAGATTTTATTTTAATTAATATGTTAATAAATTCTGTTATTACATCTCAAATACTTTGTTTATTTCGAAGCAAAAATTTTAAATTATATTTTGAGCTTTTACACTCTAAACTCTCCTTTTTAAATGGCTTAATGTATTAAAATTAAAAAAAAAATATTTTGGTGCTTTTTTACCCTCTTTTTCGTATTTTTTTGCGCTTTTTACCCTTTTTGCAACATCTTAATGTGCTTTTGCTCTTCGTAGAGATACCAACACTGGAAAAAATGCTATCGTGAATCTACCTTGAATTTTTTTCCCTGCTATCAGTCCCCGTGAATGTTAAAAAGGGAAGAAGAGTTGTAAAGCTTAAAAATTAATTGAAAACAAACATATTTAAGTTTAATTATAGGAAATACGCAAGATTTAGGTTCTAAATAAATTTTTTTAACGTTCTAGGTGCAGTGGAAAAACATTTCTTTACTGGAACCAAGGAAATTTATACTCCCTGAAAAAAGGTGTTGCATGCTAATCTAATCCTAAAAATAAATACTTATCACTTTTAGGGCCAATTTCACCAACTATTTAAATATCAATTCATATTTAAATTTTTTGTATGGAAAAATTATTTTTAAATATGAATTGATATTTAAATAAGTTGGTGAAATTGGCCCTTAATATTTAATTCGAAGGTAAATATTGAAATTATGCGATGTAATAATTCAGTTCGCCTACAAGAATAAAGTGAACAAACCCAAGGGAAAAGTGAAAAAATCCCAGTGAAAAAAAAAAATATTATTTATGATAAGGGGAATCAAACAAAGGGAAAACATTTCTAGGGATGAATTATTCACGATAGCAATTTTGTAAAAAGGGGAAAAATTTCGAGGGAAAAAATTTTCACGATAGGGGGTGATTGAAGCAGAAATGATGTTTCTGTTATATTTTCTTATAAGCGAATTTTATATACATAACATAATGATTACATGAGATGTTCTCATATCCATTATCTACTGCACCGGCAAATACCGGCATATGCAAATTATAACTACATTTAACAGCATCTTTTTCACAGTTTTCTATGCTTGCTTCCAACGATTTAGATCATTTTATTATGTCCTAAATAAACGATTATGTATATGTAATTGAAAAAAAAATCAATTTTTTAACGAGTGACAAATTTAGGAAATAAATTCCCAGCAAAAAGTGAAGCTTTCCTTGAATCAACATTGAGTTCGAGGGCAAACGCATACACATTTGCATCAAATATTGTAAATATGTATGTATGTATGTATGTATTTTGTATGACAGACATTCCGGGCGCAAGAAATTAAAAATATTTACCACCAACTAAGTAAATGACATCATCAAATTTGAACTATTATTTGCAACTAATTCAAAGTGGGTGGTAACAAGAAAACAATATTTGTTTTATGCTTTATTATATTTTTAAATATCTGTATATCGTTGGTCTCAACTAGAAAGGCCCTAACTTAAATAATTGTAACTTTACAGGAGAAGGTAAAAACATAATGTTTTTTTTTTTTTTTTTTTTTGTAAATTTGCCTGTAAATGCGTTATTTTTTTACGACATTGCAATAAATTTTTGTGACGAGGTGTGAATGTATTGGAATCACTGAAAAACTTAATTTCGTAAAAATACGAGTTAGGGCCTTGAAATCATCGATATGTAATAATGTTCTTTGTTTTACCAATATACATGAATATGAATACAGCTAGGCCCTAACTCATTTTTTTTTAAATTGGAGTTTTTTGTATATTTTGATAGAATAACATCTAATATATCGAAAAATGCAAAAATTTCGATTTCAAAAAAATAAAAATGAGCTAAGGCCTTTCTATATTAAGGTAATTTGTATCTCACTGTAATGCTCGAATGGTCTAAAATTTTATTGAGTATCACATTTCTTCCCGAAAGCTCTTAATTGATTTTGATTAGTGTGATAAAATTTAAAGAAACTAAAACTGCTTCACGCACTTTAATTCTTCATTTTAACGATGCACGAAAAGAAAACATTCATAGCGTTAGCTTAATATAGAAAGGCCCTAACTCATTTTTTGTTTGAAATCGAAATTTTTTGAATTTTTTTTAATACATTCTTCTACCGAAATATGCAAAACACTCCATTAAAAAAATGATTTATTGCCTTTCTATATTAAGGTGACGATATGTGACTTTTTTGATTTCTATTCAGTGCAGTCTCTCTTTGCTCGCCACTACTAACGGAAATCATTTTTGGGCATCACTGGCCTAGAGTTCCACACATGCATACATACATACGTACATATGTACATATCGTTACCTTAATATCGAAAGGCCCTAACTCATTATTTTTTTGAAATCGAAAATTTTTGCATTTTTCTATAGAAGAACGTCTAATAATGTATAAAAAAATGGAAAAAATCTCGATTAAAAAAAATGAGCTAGGGCCTTTCTATACTAACGGAAATAATTTTTGGGCACCACTTCGTTAAAATTTTTATCAGCAAGTTAGGGCCTTTCGATATCAAGGTAACGATATGTACTTATATACATACACACATACACATACATACATACATACATATAACACCCATTTAAATTGTAATTGAATAATAGCGTGAAATATTTTTGATGTGAAAACTTGGTTTATGTTAGATCACTTGGTTCTAATAATGATGGTTCCTTTGTGTTACTTGAAAAAGTTGGTGTTATGCCAGCTGCCGATGTTAGTTTGGATGAATATGATGATTTAAGGTAGAAGACGAAGTTTGTAAAGGGCAGAAATATTAATAAAGTTGCTTACGATTAATGACTAAAATCTTTCTATAAAATCTTTCTAAATATATGCTTGATGATTCCGTGAGTAATTCGAAGATCCTGTGCAGGGTGGAGGCAAATAATCTTCACTTTCAAGCCGAAAACTACCTAGTGATTGTAGCTAAGAAGCTACTACATTTCTATTTAGTCAGCTGAAATGCATAACCAAGTAACCAACCAAAAAAAATCAAAATTGTATTTTTAATTAACTATGTATTGGGTTGGTGGGTGATGCGTTGGCTGAAGTAGTTAGCACGTTGACTACAAAACCAAAGGTCCTTTGTTCGATCCCGTACGCCGATAGGCTTTAAATAACAACACCACGCATTTTTCTAATGTGCATTAGTTTCCCTTTGATTCAGTTTTTGTAGGAAAGTTGAAGTGATGAAGGTATACTCACTGGTCACTCAACTATACACCGGATTCAGCGGATACTAATCCTAATGGTAACATAACAGAGCGCCTCAATTCGTCGGTATTTTGTAGCAGAATCATAGTCGAAATAAAATAACCAATAAATTTACTACTAAACACAGCTTCGAAAAATTTAATACGCCTCATTGACACCAGGGGCGCTGCAACACTGCATTATGAAAAAAACGTGCAAAAAGAGCAGAGTTCACCACCTGTCTTCTCTATCACTATCCCTTTCCTAAAGAAGGTAACACCTAGCAATAGTTGTAGGCATTCATTGCCTGAGTGTTATTTCTCTTAAAAAAACACATGTCCTCACAAAATTTCAAACGTGTATATCTTAAAAGTAAGACGAATTAAAAATCTATATAATTAATAGGCGAACATGTTTTTTGTAATCCCTTTTACGCTGGTACCACTGCACCGATTTTAAAAAGATTTATATGGTTTTAAAGCATTTTTTGTACAGATGTGCAGAATCTATATTTTATTGAAATCGGTTTAGTATTTTGGGAGCTATAAGCGTTTAAAGTTGCTACTACTACATGCACACATATTACGCACGCATTTATTACATTACAAGTAAAAAAAGAAACAAAACATGATTGTGTGTGTGTAGTATTTCTCTTGATCTAACAATTGTTTTTCTCTTATTTGTTGTTGTATGAAAGCCATAATACTTGAAGGAAGAGAGTTGAATAAATTGAATTAGCTTGGTTGAAGGGATTTTGTTTATGTTTTTTAATTTCATGTATTATTCAATTATGGTTGCATATGTATGTAAGTATGTGTGTGGCTGTGTTTTAATAAATCTTTTATGAAGTTTAGATACATTTTCTTTGAATCTTAATAAAATTATTTACATTTTGTTTCTAGAATACGGACGAGTGTGTCGTCCGTTTGGTATATCTAGTTAAAATAAAGACACTATACTTCAACCCAGTGATGCCAACTTTTTCGGCTTTAAACCTGTGGTCGGCAATTTAAGGCCGCCGCGTCTTTTCTTATACTCTTCTATTACGTATGTGTACAACAGTGTTACCATATGTGAAGATTTATCTTATTTTTGAAGTTTTTAGACATGTTAAAACGACAAAAAAGATTTTTTATCTTAAAATAAGATTTTTAAAAATTTTACTTTTGGTACTTTTAATATATTATAGAGGGATTTTTTAACCAAACTACTTACAAATTTTCTGATTTGCTTCATAATGATCTTACACATATTCTATACATTAAATATTTGGTGTTATTTGGCTTTATTTTTAATAGTTCACTAGAAAAAAATAAATTTTAACTCATTTTCATGCAATAAAATAACAAAAAAGATTTTTGCTCACAAAAAAAGTTTTTTTTGTTAGACTTGAAGATTTTTGAACAAATAAATATGGCAACACTGGTGTACAAACGCATTACTGAGAACAGCTTGTGTTTATCGCATACTCTTAAAAATCAGCGTTGCCAGAGAACAATTTTTTCCCAACAATAACAGCAAATGATTGTGGCAAACCAGAAAATTTGGTTTGTCAACGTACGGTGTCATGCATGAAAAAACGTGACATGCAAAGGCATTTTCAAGCATATATTTAAATTATTTTAAGAAAATATTCTACAAAACTATCTCTTTTCTCATCTTTACATTGGCGTAGCAACAAGAGAAGATGTATTTCTTCGTAAACAAAACTTTCTTCTGACCATAATAAAATCAAGTTTGGTTTTGGAGATTTAAAATTTCAAGTTAGGGAAATGAGACGAAAATTTAACTGGCAACACCGACTCGTGGTAAGAGTATAAAGCACACAATTGTAAAATGTAATGGTATGGGTTGCCGACCACGGCTCTAAACGCACATCAAATTAAAAAAAAACACTAAAAAGCGTAATTTTTAGATATTAAAAGCGTAGAAAGCATAACGTGAAAAACGAGTGAAGATTCAAACGAGTGAAGTTTAATAATGATTAATGTTTTCTAAGCTATTCTCTATTTCGGTAATACTATCAACATCTTTAATGAAATATATCAGACGAAAAAGGTATGCTTTACACTGAAAAAAATACACCAAGTCATAATTAAAGTAAATTTAAAAAATATACAAATTTTTTTAAAAGCACAACTTAGTGCTTTTTCTTACATTGGCACTTACGCTCAAAATTTGGCGTTTTGAGTCTTCAAAAAGCACTAATAATAGTGCCAAAAGCACCAAGTTGGCATCGCTGCTTCAGCCACTTTAATAATTTTGTTTAGATTTCTCTCTCTCTCTCTCTCTCTCTCTCTCTCGTATACAATTTGAAAAAGTCTATATAATTTTTGAAAGTGTAGTTGTAGTCTTCTCAATCGCGGAGAGCGGTGTTCACTTGCCACGAAGTCTGCAATCAAGTCAGAACCCATTGGAGTGTGATGCTGCAGACATTTCGTCGGGTAGTTACTGGTTTGCCGCAGTAATAATGTATTCTTAATATACTGTGTGGCAAACCACGGCTCCACCTTTACTATTTTGTCCTTTTGGACAGATCTCATTTCTTGAATGTCTCTCCCACAGATTTGTGTACTTTTTTACTTCTTCGAGACTTTATTAGGACTTTCACTGATTCTTCAATAGTTCTTTAAAAAAAAGCTCAGTATTCTTTGTAATCTGCTGCATTGCGACTTTCAACAATGATACGATAAACTAAGAACCTTGAGCTGGTTGCGATCACTTTTAAAGTTGTTTACTTAAGCTTTTAAAACTATAACGGTTGCGACATTGTTTGACTTTTATACATCGTGACCATATTAGCTTATTTTGAGCTAAATTTAGCTTATTTTTTGGGATTTAGCTGCAAAATTTCCATTTAGCTCTTAGCTTATTTTTTAGCTTTTTTTTAAAAAACTCATTTAGCTTTTTTAGCCGTTTTTTAATCTAAATTGCATGTTCTCAAAAAATATGTTAAAGACATAAAAAAGGTATAATGACAAAAATTAAAAATTTTAAGAACCCCTGACTAAATGGCTAAACCGATTTTGTTCAATTATAGGCGAGATCAAGTCACTTTTCAAACGACAAAAACAGAATTAACATCGGTCTAGCCGTTTGGGAAATACGGCGTCAAAGACACACATATTCAACTAAATATATCTAGAAAAGATGTGATATCTTCTGAACATCTGGACAGATTTTCTTCAAACAAAGCTAAGAACACTCTCGGTCAAGTCACCTTGCGAACAAAAAATAAACTACATAATTCAAAATCGATGCAGCACTTTGGGCTGTACGTGGACTCGTACAGATGCACAAATGTACAGACACACACTACAAACTTATAATACCCTTTTTTGGACGAAGGAAGGTTAAAAATTATAATTTGTTAACATTCAAAAATATAAAATTTTTTCATTGAAAAATAATTTAAAAATACAAAATGTAAATTGCGCATTTATAAGAGAAATGACATATTTAAAAATAGGTGACATTGATTGCAATTTTGGAGTTACAATGGCAAAAGTTAAATTAATATTGCCTATAAGACTTTTAAAGATTTTCATTGAGTTGAGTTCAACTTGTATTCAGCGGCATGAATTTACTTAAAACAAAAATTAGGAAATAGGTTTTCTGTTAATAAGGCTAATTAATTTAAAAAAAGGTTTCGTATTTTAGTATAAATGTTTTTAAATTTTTGGACAGTTTTTGTCTTATTTTTCTTTAGAACTCAACTATAATAATGAATAAATAAATAATTTAATTGAAAATTATTCAATATTTTTTATTTCAAATAATAGAAAAATATGTTTTTGAATGTATATATTTAACGTCATTTTAGCAATAAGAAACTATTGCAACGTGGAAGAAGACGAAAAAAGTTTAGCTTTATTTTATGGCTTAAAATTTTAATTTTTAGCTTATTTTAGCTCTTTTTAAAACGTGATTTAGCTTAACTTTATTTTAAAATCTGGTCACACTGCTTTTATATATTGTAAAAACATATACATACATACATGCACACATACATACATACACACATACATACATATTTATATACATTTTTTTTAGTTTAACTGACTGATGAGTATATCCGTATTTAACCCAGCACACCCATTTACCACGTTGTCCCAAACAGTGATGCCAACTTTTTGACTCTAAACGCACTTCTAAATTTAAAAAAGCACTAAAAAGCGTAATTCTGAGATCTAAAAAGCGTAAAAAGCACTAACGTGAAAAATGAGTGGAGATTCAAGCGAGTGAAGTTTAATAATGTTTAATATTTTCTAAGCTATTCTCTATTTCAGCAGTATTATCATCTTTAATGATAATAAGTCTTTATTACAGTAATTTTAAGAAATATACAAATTTCTTAAAAGCACTATTTAGTGCTTTTTCTTATGTGTAGTTTCCACAATGCAAGCAAGTGACTTGTGTAGAAAAAATATATGAAAAGTACTCAAATTTTCTAGACGAGTCGCTTGCTTGCATTGTGGAAACTACACATTATTTTGGAACTAACGCTCAAAATTTGGCGTTTTAAGCCTTCCAAAAGCACTAAAAATAGTGCAAAAAAAGTTGGCATCGCTGGTCCCAAAGCATTTATATTATTCTTGATTTTCTTTTAAGCGGCCCATACACTACAACAGCATGCATGCGCAATCAAGTGTTTGTGCCAGCGGTTTGGTCGTGTATGGGCGTTTTGTGTGATTGTACGGTTTGCTGTAGCGATGTCAAGTATTGTTTGATATTTTGCTCATGGTACCAGCTTGCTTGTGTTGTATATGGTGAAATTAGCTCAGTTGAGCAAAGTTGTCATGAAGTAAACATGCATTTAAGAATTCTAATTTGTTGAAACATAGTTTGTTTCAATGGAAAGCAGAATTTTAGCACTTAAGTTATTCTAGCTGCTAATTTTAACAACATACCAATAATAATTGCAGCAAAAACTGTGTGACAATTCATAACCTCCCTTCGCGCAATTTTGTATGAAATGAATATTGCACCAGCTTGCTGGTATGTTGTGTGGTTCGAGCATGAATACTCAATCTCTTGATTGTGCGTGCATGCTGTTGTAGTGTATGGGCCGTTTTACATACAAATATTTTACTCATTTCATATACAATAAAAATACTTGCTTAATATAGTTATCTAGAATCGCAAACTACTTGTACTAGATGTATAATCCGGGTTACCGTTCATACGACTAAAGTCGCAATTTGACCCTTTTTTTTAGCGGTCTGCGACTTTTTGTTAGACTTTTTTTATGACCGAGTTTTGCGACTTTTTTGATTTTTTTTGGGACTTTTACCCTTTTTTGTAAAGATTCTCACAAAAACATTAATATAGGAGTAAATTAAATTTCTTTATAAAAAAAAAATAACTCCGTCAAAACTTAAAAGCAATTCGCAGATTATTGTTGATGTGGAAACACTTTTATTATTTTATATTATATTACGTTCTTGCAACCTTGTTATGTGTACAATGTATTTAAGAAAATTTTCCCTAATTTTCAGTAAAAGTTTCAAAGAACAGTGTTTAAAATAAAAATTTTGGTTTTGCAGTGCTTATTTTACAAAATTATTTTTAGATTTTTTTTTTATTTTAAAAAGTTGTCGTAAAACATACAAGTGTGTACTAACATGTGAACATTTTGAAACTAGCTTTGCTTAAAAAAAGTAATATATATGTATGTTGAAGTATAAAATACATTCACCCAAAAAATAGGATATATGGCGCCAAGATCAAACGAATAGAATTGAAGTAAAGAGCTCACGGGGTTTTGGTTCGACATGTTAGAATTTTGTAAAAATATCTTGACGTTGGCACCATACGACAGCCAAATTTATTAAACTTAAGTAGATTTCTTCAAGTATGCATACAAGAAGATATGTATTGAAGCACATACAATAATGCAACTGTATATGTTATGAAATATGCAATAAGCCTTTTTGTTTTGATTCAATAATATTTTTTAATAAAAATGCGTTTAAAAAGATGTGCAACTTTTATTTTCTCACGCGACTTTTTTGTGCGACTTTATTTTTATAAAACGACCTTTTGTGCGACTTTTTAAAAATTCCCAGCGGTAACCCTGTGTATAATATTTATAATACATATACGAGTATCAGACTGCAATTAATTTAGCTTTTTGCCCGCAATACTGTATTAGTTCTCAAGCTGTTTCTGTTTATGTATTCATTTATGTTTGTATGTACATATGTCTGTTGCTGTATGAACTGCTTAGAAATTATGATTGCTTAGTGGCATTTCTTGTTAAAAATAAAATTATATATTTACATATTTTCTGACTGTATTTAAGCGCTTTTCTTATCTTTAGTGTTTTTTCAATTTGATATGAATAAAATAAAAATCTTTGTCATGTCTTCTATCTTTTGTGTGTCAATTAGTTCCTTTAAACTTTTCATTTGTGCCTCAATATCCCCATAACGCGCGTAGTTGATGTTACATTCGTGAATACCATGCATTTGCATGATTTCCATTTGCCTTTTGGTTTGTTAAAAAAAATTAATGATGTCTCTAATTGAAATGGCAACACGTGGGTAAAATGTTGCCGATTACACACACACACACACACACACTACTATCTCATGTTCAGGTTGCCATGCATTTTAGTTTTTTTATTTTGCCGCTAAAAATAAACTTTTAGAAATCGAGGCACTTTTTTTTCTGTTGACAGCACCTGTGTCAAGGGACAAATGTGATCAAAATCGATTTTTATTTGTTTTTCTGTTTGGTTTTTTCCTTCTTCTATTGGCTCTCTTATATTTTTTTGGCAAATTTTTAAAATGTTCATCATGTTATTGAACTCTAGACGCCATATGGTTTTATCTGAAGAAGGCAAATTGAAACGAGTTAGCAGTAAGGGCGAAATCAATTCGCCCATGATTAGTGTTTTTTTAATCATATGAATTTCTTTATAATAAGATAACGCGATTGTTATTTTTAAATTTAAAAGCTTATTTGTATGTACATAGGAGGGTGGATCATTAACTCAGTGTCTTTTTGAATTTCCTGCCTCTTGAATTCAAATGGCAAGCGTGAACGGAAAGAGTCTTTAGAAAGTTTCTCAAAAATAGTAGTTCCGAGACTACAGCGCCTGGAAGATTATGCATTATTATTCAAATAATGCGCCAACACTACCTCTCCTTTGAAAATCTATCCAAAAGTTTTTTAGCAGCCTGCTAAATATTGTAAAAGTGAAATATCGGAGCCAACGAGATCTTCAAGAGCGGTAAAAATTCTGAAGTGTTAGTCTATTCGTCTGTTTGTAACCTTTTCCTTAGGACGAGCGCAAGTGTTTTAGATGTCAATAGATTGTCAGTGCACTGCATTTTACATCAAAACTTTAATCTTCAGCCCTACGAAATTCAATTGGGGCAAAAACTAAAGCCTCATTACGCTAGTCAGAGGATTGCCTTCCCTGAAAAATTTAACTCCAGAAGAGGCGCCATACATTGGCTCCCCACTTTTTGGAGCTTTTAAGTGAAAATGTCCCCTAAATGGCAGCCATCACAGAGTTTAACTACTTAGCCTTCATGGTAAATTTTCTTACTCAGTTATTTTAGAGCCATGACGTTGTTGTAAAATTTATCTTAAATGTCCAGTTCACGTACGCAAATCGCTCATACAGAATGTCCAATGTGGCATCAGCTTTTGAGACCACATGTCTTTGATGTCCATATCATCAAATTCTGGCCAGATGAAGTTGGTAATCATTGACCTATAGCGCTCGCGGCCGTAAAATGGACGAAGCGCGCGGAAGGAACACCCATTAGGATAAATTTTTTTTTATTATTTGCACATGTTGTTGAACACTCTATATGCGTCCCTAGAGATTTAGCAAAACAGCAACATAGTCGCTTCCAATTGTTAAAGTTCGGAACTCCCTATTGGAAGATCCTAAATGAAGAAAATTATAAAAACTTATTGCACAAATATTTTCAGTGTTTAACTGTTTTCACACTAACGTTAAAACCAACTGTTTAAAATTGGTTTTATCATACAAAATCACCCCTATTCTGCGTTTCGATTTGAATCGCTTGGCAACTTTGGTATTATGCGTTCCGTTCTTCGATTTTTCTTTCGATTATATGTATTCTGCATTTCGATCGTAACTACGTTTTTGTAAGTTGTTATTTTAGTGGCGGACCGTTTTCAATTTTTGTTTGTTTAGCTTCAAAAAGTGATTAATTCAAAAAATAATGCAAGTATTAAATGCAAAAGAAGGTTTAATTAATGAACTACACAGTTTGTTTTGTTTTTCTGTACTGAAATGCGATTTTTATTTAATTTATTACAGGTAGAACAGTATAAAAAGTTGCCATACCTATTTAATGGCAACGAAAAACGATATTGTCTACGGATTTAATTAAATTTAATCAAATAAACTTTATTTTTGTGTTACAATTATGTGTAAAAAATTAAAATATCACCTCCAGCGCGACAGGATTCTTCACACTGGATAAGTTTGGCCACAAATACCTCTTGTCTTATCCTGTTTTTTTTAACTCTTTGTACTTTAATTTGCAAGAATTTGTTTAATACAATTTTTCACAATATTCAATTATTATTTGTTTTAATGTTAAATCACTGTCTTTTTGCACCAGATTTAACTTTTTGCTAAAAATTTGCAAAATTGCTTAATTTTTCTGTTCCTATTTCACCCGTTTCATAGCAAAGCAGCAGGTTTAAACATACTCTTCTCTTCTTCTTTTTCTTTGGATTCAGTTTTTTTTTGGCAGTATACCTGTTTTCGATCCGTACGTAACTGAATGCGGGAACGTAATCGAAACTCTGAATAGTTGTGAATGATTTTGTTAAAACCTTTTTTGAATTGTTTTTATGAAATGCAACCTTGTGTTCATTTTGTTATTCAGTGCTGCCTAGTTAAAGTGAGCGAAAACTGCTGATCATTTTTATGGCAGCAAATAAGAATAAATTGAAGCATTGAAACATTTTCAACTTAAAAATTGATGCAACCGCAACATTAATTGAAAAATTGTGGAGAGAAAAATAACCTTTTTTTTTTTTGGATGGAAAACAACGTAAATATTTTCATTTACTTATGGGTGGAGAAAATACACGATATAACTGACATCCAACAGCAATGGCAAAATTATTCAGAGAATTTTTTCTATCAAAATGCGCTTACGGTTTTTATATACATATTACACCATTGCAAAAGACCACTTACAAGAACTTTTAAGACATGAAGGATTTTTCAAATGCTTAAATGCAGTGATGTCTTCTAAAAAACAAATGCTAAGCAATGCTAAAAAACCTCCCTTAATCACACAATAGTTTACCATCTACATCTTACACACACACACATACACACAAACAAACGTACAATATGCAAAATAACAAGCATACACGCATCAACACTACTTCTTTTGAGTGTTTGTTACAGACAAGAAGTCTTCGCGACATCGCTTGACAACACTCATATACAGGAACATCAAAACGACAGCATTTACTATTGGTTTAGTAAAATACATGCCACGAGAATACATTTAAAAAACAAGACGTATTTACATCTCAAGACTGTTTAAGCAGCCCTCTAACACATATGTACATACATACATACATACATATGTATCACATCTTGATTTCCAAGCACCTGAAATATAGACTTTTTGATTTAGTGTAGCTGATGTTGTACATAGAGTTCAAATAATGATATTCGTTTCCCTTCTTTATCTCGCTGTTTCACTCGTAAGCTTGAAAAGAAATCAAACTTATTTGTATTGGAATTTCAATGACTCAAAGTCAAATGCATACATACATACATATGTATGTATGTATGTATGTATGTATATATGACTGTATGTGTAAGCTTAATTAATCGTATTTATTTTGATGACATAATTATGACAAGATTCGTCATTAGTATTTTTTTTTATTTATTTTTAATATTCATTTCAAGTATTAATTGTATGTTTTTTTCGTTTTCGTTGTTTTGAAAACGAGAATATGCAGGTACACAATATAAATGTGTACAGACATACATAATTCAAACTAAATCTTTCTATTGCAATAAAGGTATCAACGTCGTAAGGCCTTGGATGGTCTTGCGCAGCACTCAAATATCTCAATAAACTGGGTGCATGGACACGGGACTATTTCAGGAAACATAGGTGCGCATGAACTAGCAAAGAGGGGAACCACATTAAGAGAAGTCGATATCGACAATCTTTGTGCACTACCACTCTCATCCTGCTGGAGATGTTTCGATGTAACCTTCTTGGAATTAGCTCAGAACAGATGGCGTAATGAGTCCACCTGTGCAATAGCGAGAACCCTCTGGCCTCGTCTCGACTTCCGTAGAACGGAAAATTTCATTAAATTCAACAAGAAGCACCTGAGGAACATCGTGGCCACATTGACCGGTCACTGCACCTTCGGAACCCATGCTAAACGTATGGGTCTCCCGTATAACGACTATTGCTACAGTTGCAGTGACGAGGAAGAGGAAGAATGTATCCTGCATTTCCTGTGTCTTTGTCCCGCTCTGGAGACTCTCCGTCTGAACCTTCTTGGCAGAACATCTTTCAGAATCTTATCCGAGTTATCGGAAATCGGGCTCAAAAATCTGAGCCTCTATATTAGGAATAGTGGTTGGTATAATCGCTGACCCCACCCCCCCCCCCCCCCTAGCCAAATTTCTTGACCCACTCCTCATCTTTCTAATTCTACCCTTCTCACTCTCCTCTTATTTCTCTCCCTCTCTCTCTCTCTCTTCTTTTAATCTTACAGGTAGCACAAAGGGATCATCATATTGGACCCAAGTGAGCTGGATTCTGTTTTTCCAATTTCCTACCAGCAGCCTGCTAACCTAACCTAAGGTATCAGATGCAATGCAGTGATGCAAGAATATATTGATTCGATGATAGACATACATACATGCATATAATTTAACTCATTTAAGCTCTAGTTAGACGTGCCAATTATAAGACCGTAGCCATCCATAACTACGAGGGTGGGTCATTAATTCAGTGAATTTTTGAAAAAACACAGGTTTCTATATATAAAAAGTTATTTTATTTTTCAACATAGTTCCTTTGAGTTCTATACACTTAGTCCAACGTTTATCCAATATTTGTATCCCTTCCGAAAAATATGATTTTTCGAGGTGAGATGATTCGTCGTTGGAGTCAAACCTTTTTCCAGCGAGCCATTTCTTCAAGTTTGGAAACAAGAAATAGCCACTCGGGCCTAAATCCGGCGAATAGGGCGGATGAGGGAGCAATTCGTAGCCCAATTCATGGATTATTTACGTGGAAACTGCTCATGCGCTTGTGATCGGTTGTGAGCAAACGCGGCAGCCATCTTGCGGAAAGTTTTTCTCTAGGTCAAGTGATCATTCAAAATTGAAACAACTAAGCCATTTGAAATGCCTCTCTATGGCTTCAACAATCTATCTCTCTTTCAATCTCCGATTGGCTAAAACCATATCGTGAATTTTTTGAATTGTTTCAGATGTAGAGACCTCAACTGGGCACCTAGAACGTTCGGTTTGTACGGCCACAAGGAAATTCAGTAAACCACTTTTTTACAATTTAAATTGATGCTGAAGAGTCCCGATAGTATTTATCAATCTTAGTGTTGGCTTGAGTGATAGTTTTTTTTTTGCAAAAAATAATGTTTAGTGAGCACACAAATTTCACATTTTTCCATTTTCTTCTCAACTAACCAAATGTTTGCTTTTTATCAACGATTGCCGACAACGTGTATTGGGTAACGTGATTGATAAGTTAATTTGATCGTCTACAGGGATTTTAAAATAACTGTTTATGTTCATGAGACAGCTTGTTGGAGGATTCTTCAGATATTAATTTATCTTCTTTTTTATTTATGTTTCATCATTATGCCTTATAGTAAAGAACTAGCGAAAACTGAGAAGACACTTTGAATAGTTTTGCGATCTAAGAACAAAATATAATTACATACATATATGTACATATCATTACCTTAAATTAGAAAGGAACTAACTAAAATTTTTTTTGTAATCGAGATTTTTGCATTTTTCGATACATTAGACTTTCTTCTATCGGAGTTAGGGCCTTTCTATATTAAGGTAGCGATATGTATGTATATTCCCATCACTTTGAAAAACTTCATAGTGATCGTAATTCATAATTACCCAGCGGAAATTTTTTTGATTCAATTACTATTCTTATCTAACTGCTGTAGAAGGCCTTGACTACTTCCACAAAATTTTTTTTTACCAAAGCAAAAGCGCAAAATACATTAATTTGAAGCGTTTTTCGAATTGCTGGCAAAAGAAGCGAGAGCAGAAAGCCTAAGAGGCAATGACAACTCGTGTAAAAAAGATATGAGTATGGAATGAAGCGAGCAGACCTTCTACATCCAAAGTAAGGAGTACACAGGCCTTCTAGAAGGCATCTTTAGTCCTGCTTTTTCCCGCTGGGTATATTCATTTTAATGCACGTGTTGTAGAAATTTTAATAATAATATTCGATTGTTTACAAAATAGGCTGGAAAATGTCGTAAAAAAACTTATCTGAAAGAATCTGTAAAATTCTTTAGTAATAATTTAATTATCTCTGTGTACCACTCCTATTTTGCAAATTGACAATATGTAAAATATTTGTTTTGTGTCATTACAACCATAAATTTTCTGACAGATTGTTTTAAGTTTATTTAGATGTGCTGTAAATACACACAGATACATAACTACGTACATGTGTATGTATAAATTAGGAATGCCAAATGGCACTGATATTTTAAAAGCCGGGATCTTTTTTGTTTTAAAATAAAGCAGTGATATATAGTTATAGCAATACAATAAACGAAAATATAAAATAAAACAATTTTTAGAGAAGTTTTCTGTACAAAACAATCAGGTTTATTATGAACAGCAGCCATCAACTGCTTAAAAAGTGAGAAAATTTGTTAACTATGGTTTAAATAGGTATTACTAAAACTAGTTGTGAATAATTAAGTAGGTATTCGCTATTGTGAATATGCATTTGAAGGAAAAAAATATAACAGCTATCAAATGACAAAAATAAAAAGTAGTGGACAAATTTTATTTTCAAAATAAAGCTACGGCCACACTTGTCAAACATTTGCCTAAAAAAGCGTAACCAACAAAAACTAACGAAAAAAGTTTTGATCCAGACACTTGTTTATCATATTAAACAGTTTCGAACACAACTAATGCACAATGTCATAGAATCCAACAATATTGACCGTAGCTTAAGTTCGATTGAATATTTTTCTCCATATATTTTGTAGTTGAAAGAAAGAGAATAAATTTCCGTTGATAGCTATTCACAATAGTGATTTTGTAGTTGATGGTTGATAAATTATGGTTGATACCTCTTTTCAACCGCAAACATTTCGTAATACCGATTTATCAACAAAAAATTTCTCTTATCAACCACACGTTGCTGTTCATAATAAGCCTGAATTATTTGTTTTACACATTTGCTTTTTAATTTCAGTCAAATATTTATTTGAATGAATTATTTTGAATCAGAGTTTTTTCCAAACAAGTTATTAAAAAAATTTTGCGTTTGAATTTAAAAATTTCTTTGTAGGACCTAAATTAGTATTTGATTCAGAAAATTTTGTTGTGTTTGAATTGGAAATTGAGTTTTTTCTGTGTAAAAAAAAATTTTCTCGCATTTACTAAATTTTGACGTAAATTGCATCATCCCAGCAAAAATATACATTTAGTACAAGTAAGCACTAAGACAAAAAGAAGCACTTCGGAAGCGCAGAAAAGCATCCATTTGCCTTACGAGTATGCAATAACGTAAGCTTTAACACAAACACTACGAATTTGGTCGGCCGTTTATACTCAAAGTTTTTTAAAGTCCATCCGCTCTCGCTTAAGTGGATAAAAATTTGGATGCGCATGAAATTTTTACTTCGTGCTTTGATTTGTTATTTTTTAATTGAATTGTGTACAAAAAAAAAAAATATATGTGCTTCGGTAGGGTCAGTGGGTAACATGCAGAGATCCTTGGATCGACTTCTGATTCAATGCGCAAACAAAAAGTATTTGATAAATGTACATACATATATGTATGTACGTTAGAGGGCTGCGTAAACAGTCTTGAAATGTAAATACATCTTCTATATTTATGATTGGAACAGGCTAAAGTTCGTATCGCTTTTTAAGCCAAATTACGGAACGGAACAGCTAGCCGTTTTCGTTTGTTTTCAGTACAAAACATCTTTCAGCAAATTGAAATACGATGAATCAAAACCATTCAAATATTCCATTTGCAAAAAAGTTTCGTATATAAAGCAGAAATCTACATCAACTGACACCACACAGTGGACCAAACACAGAAGAACGCTGATGATGGAGGTTTAGTGTCCTTCGAAAACGGCTAGCTGTTCCGTTCAACTATTTATGTGTTTGTTGTCAGAATGTTTACAACTAACTTTGGTGTTATTTGTTCATTAATAATTATCACATTTAGCCTGTTCAAATCATAAATATAGAAACAAATGAAGTTCGAAAAATAATAATTAAATTAACTAAATACGTCTTGTTTTTCAAATGTATTGTCGTAGCATGTATTATACTAAACTAATAATAAATGATGTAGTTTAATAAGCGATGCACGATGTATGTATGTATTGATGTTCGTGTATATGAGTGTTTACAAGCGATGTCGCGAATACTTTTTGTTCATAACAAACACTCAAAAGAAGTAGTGTTGATGCGTGCATGCTTGTTATTTTGCATATTGTACGTTTGAGTGTGTGTATGTAAGATGGTAAGCTATTATGTGCTTAAGGGTAGTTTTTTAAAGCAAGCGGACACAACTAATGTCAATACATTTGTGCGTTTCTTTGTGCGCATAAAAATCAAAGAGCATACACACAACTTATGTGTGTATGTATGTATTAGTGATGCACGAATATTCGTTTTCGTATTCGAATTGCCGAATATTCGGCCATTTTTAAATATTCGTATTCGTATTCGTCAAATTCAGGTGAATGCGGACATTCTTCCAAAAAAATTAAATAAATAAATGCATAAATCCTAAACAAAATTTAAATAAATGCATAAAAATATTAGTTTGCTCGAATTCATTAAATTTTCTATAGAAATTTGTGCTTTGTATCATTTTCAAATATTATTTGCTGATGATCATAAAATTTCGAGTAGTTTTTATTAACTTTAAAGTACGCCAACAGGAGTATGTAGTTCTTTTTCATAAAAAGTTATTAATATTTCATATTGCAGGTGTAAATACTAATTTTATGTCTACAAATTTCACATTAAATATTCGTATTCGTGCTCGCGAATATCGTTTCAAATATTCGTATTCGCATTCGCGAATATCAAAAATTGACTCTCGTTACATCACTAATATGTATGTACATGACGTTTGTAGACGCACCCATGCGTATGAAGAAGCAAGCATCACAAATTCTTGCGTCACGAAGTATTTTCTTCTTTACTGCCGGAGCACAATGAATCCATCCTGCGATAAACTTCGCCTTTTTCAACAGACAGGTAAGTTGAAATACATGGATTCTTATGAGGTCTGTTACATTCAGTTCGTGTCCGTCAACGCAAAATACAAAATTTGATCAAGTTTTAACTTTTTGCGTACGTTGAGTAGTTTGACAGATATTGGTTGGTTAGTTTGTTATGTTCTGATTTAGGTTTTTGTGTTTTGTGGCAGCAAAAATAAAATTAATGCCCCTATCACGGTTCTCAACTAAATTCAGTTTGGTCGTCTAAGAGTAGACCAAACTTACACACGACCAAACTGTGTTTTAGTATTATGAACCACGACTGTTTTTTAGTTGAAATTGTCATCACGTTGCCAACTTGAAATATCAAGTTTGACAGAAAAAAAATACAAATCTTTAGAAAAAGTATCGTTTTTAGTGTTTTAGTTCAAAGAAATCATACCAAATGGGCACAAATAAATGTATATTTATTTAATGACGACGAAAACGAAGCCGAAATTGTAGATGTGCCACGCATCAGAAGAAAAATTCGTGATGATTCCAACCCTCTTGAACTACCCAATGCAAGGTAAGGAATAATCCAAATAGGGGACGAATTCTTTAAAAAATAATTTTTGAAGGTTATTCCGGCAGAACAAAGAAACGTTTTGTTATTTGTTGGATCACCTAAAACCATATTTAAAGAAATCTTGGTATGTGCCCGCTATACCGCCGATACTAAAATTGTTAAAAAATTTTGATATGCATAAAAAATATTTCTCATTACGATTTTCCACTTTTTATGTCGCACCAACCTATAACTAGAAAAACCCAACCACAGACCCAACTTCTAAAAAGCAGTTGTGTATACTCAACGCTTCTCTCAACCAAACTTACGCAGAGTTGTAAATGACAGTACCAAAACACAACTGAAAAGACAACTGTTAATTTAGTGGAGAATGGCAATGCAAATTTATCAATCCCAACCAAACTATTTTAAAAGTTGAAAACCATGATAGGGGCATAAACAAAATAAATACAAAAAGTTGAAATTAATAAATAAAATGGAAATTCGATCTATTGAAGCTGTTCAAATACTTCAAACAATGAGTACTTTCATTGTGCCAACCTTCTCCGTCGTTGCGTTAATGTAAGTTGAAAAAAGCGAAGTTTAACAAATGGAACAAATGTCTTGCCAACAGTGTTGTTTAGCGTTTGGTTTAGAAGACTTCGCTGCAGTAAAGCATTTGAAAAATCCCTCATGTCTTAAAAGTTCTTGTAAGTGATATTTGGCAAGGGTATAATATGTACATATGTATGTACGCAATTACAAAGCTCGTATCGCTCAAGGCGAATTCATAACAGGTGACCTTAACAGTCCCGATGATTATCAGGTGTTCGAAGACTGCTTAGACCCCAACTGTCAAAATGTCTTCTTTTATCTGATGTTTGTTTACATTTAAAGTGAAAAAAATTATATCCTTCTTTATGTTTAAAAAATATATTTTACAGTAAAAAGGATTATAATGTATGAATATTTATCACAATGGAACCCAATTGGGTCTCCGAGTAGAGGTGCGGTATAGCACCACCCTTCCTAACCTATGCATTCTAAATTAACTATTGCAAAATGATTAACTCCATTAGTTTATTGATGATAATTTTTAAAAAATTGTATCGAATATAAAATATTTCTACCACATGTGTCTCGCCTAAATGCATGATAGCTTTTGGTACAGAATCTTGTATGGATTTTCGCACAATATAGCAATAAGATTTTATCAAACGTTCTGCATTCCTTGAGGCAAAGAATTAATACTATTCGACGCAGTTGCACTTCGTTGTGGTTGCTGATGTCCATATGGTTCCATTGTGTCAGCTGGTGTCAGCTTTTAGTAGACTAGGCATGTTTATGAAAATTGGTTATTTATATAGGCCAATTCAATGGCTCCCAAATTCTCAACCATGACATTGGTGGCTGGTAAACGACGACGCAATAACGTTGTCACCACATCAACAATTTTTCCGTGCAATTTTGGGAAACCTTAAATAGATATAAACATACATACATATGTATGTATACATATATTATAAATTAAGTTTATACATAGAAATAAATATTCAAGCATACCTTAACATTTCCTGTTGCACTTCATTGCCACAATACGCTGCATTTCCTCATGTATCAACTCAAAACAACCCAAGTTCTTAAATGTGGGGGTAAGACAACTCTTCTGGGCTCAGCTAATACTAGCTGACTTCTTATATATGTAACGGGTGTTTTTTTTAGAGGTATAGAACTTCGAATTGAAATAAAACACAAGAAAATCGTTTTAATGTCCATCAATTTGGCTTTATTGGAAGGATAATTTTATGCCATTAATGTTTAAATATGATTTCGGGCATGTGGCCGCCGCGGCTGGCTCGAATAAAGCCAATTCTACAGGTCCAATTTTCAACCACTTTTTCGAGCATATGGGGCCGTATGTTGGCAATAACGCCACGAATGTTGGCTTCCAAGTCCCCTAACGTTTCTGGTTTGTTGGCGTAGACGAGCGACTTCACATATCCCCAAAGAAAATAATGCAATGGTGTCAAATCACACGATTTTGGTGGCCAATTGACAGGTCCATTCCGCGAAATTATGCGCTCATCGAATGTTTCCTTCAATAAATCGATTGTGACGTGCGCTGTGTGGCATGTAGCGCCGTCTTGTTGGAACCACAACTCATCCACATTCATGCCATCCAATTCGGGAACAAAATAGTCGGTTATCATGGCTCTATACCGGTCTCCATTAACGGTAACTGACTCTCCAGCATTATTTCGGAAGAAGTATGGCCCAATGACTCCACCAGCCCATAGAGCACACCAAACAGTCAGTTTTTGTGGATGTAATGGCGTCTCAAGGGTCTCATGTGGATTCTCTTCACTCCAAATGCGGCAGTTTTGCTTGTTGACGTAGCCATTCAACCAAAAATGAGCCTCATCACTGAACAAAATTTTGCGATGAAAATCAGCATCGAGATCAATCTCATTTTCGGCCCATACACCAAAATCACGACGCATTGCATGGTCTCGCGGCTTTAATTCTTGCACAAGCTGGATCTTGTAAGGTCGCAAGCCAAGATCTTTGCGCAAAATCTTCCATAAAGTTGATGGACAAAGCTCCAATTGCTGTGCACGGTGGCGAATCGATTCATTCGGGTCCTCTTCAACACTTTGCTCTACAGCGGCAATTGTTTCTTCGGTGCGCACTGTTCGACGTCTCTGCGGATGCGTATTATCACATAGAGTAAACGTAGTGCGAAAACGATCCATGGTTAACCGAATTAATTGCTCTGATGGACGATTATGTCGACCATAAAATGGATGGAGTTGCGGTAAACTTCGCGAACTGAACCATTATTTTCGAAATAAATTTGAACGATTTGCAAGCGTTGTTCTTTTGTCAACTTGTTCATGATGAAATGGCAAACCAAACTAAATATTAATCACTTGACAGCTGTCAAAATGGCCGCCAGTTAAAAAAGTGATGCCAACTTAAAGTTCTATACCTCAATAAAAAACACCCGTTATGTATAAATAAGACGCACGTTTAGTTGTTGTACACTTAAGTATTTCATTGTCTGTTTTTGTGTATAATTTCATGCATTTAAGGATAATATTTTGTTAACGGCCATGATGGCCAGTAAAACACATTTTACACCACTGATTTCGCGTTAAACAAACCATCGGTGAGGCTGCAATAAGGGAGCAAGTAAGGTTTCTTTACGTTGTCCCAAAATATCAGGATCATTTAACTAGAACCGTCTTTCATCATTTTAATTACATTTATTTTACAAATATTATTTTCTGTGTTGTTGATAGTAGATGCACATGGATAGTAAAATGTGTTTTTATAAATATGTATGTATTGGTATTTTAGTCAACTGTTTTTGACAGATGGGGTTTTTGAAGCCAGACGAATTGCATGTTGTTTTTAGTATTGTTGTATTGTTGTAGCGATAAGGTCACCTGTTATGAATTCGCCTTGGTATCGCTGTTTGATTGATTGCTGCTTATTGTTGTTTATCAAAAAGATTTATCAGTTATTGTGTGTGTGTTCATGTTAAAGTCTTGCCAGAGTAAAAAAAAATATCACGATGTGATCTTATTCAACTGGTATTTTCAATTATTCTTCAATTCATTAATTAATAAATAAAAAATACCCTACAATGTGGCAGAAACATACATAAGTATATATCAATCATTTACTTCAATAGTGTCATGTCTCAAAAAATGCGTTTTTTGAGTTAATATAATAATGCAAAATAGTTCTGCATTTCGTATTTGATCTTGTGTAAAAATTTCATATAAATAGATTTTACTATCACCTCATGAGAGAAGAAATTTTTTTCATGTCTTCATCGAGTTGTAGGTAAATTCAAAACTTTAAACGCATTTTCTGCAAAACTATTTTTTTTGAGTTGTGGCACTATTGAAGTAAATGACCGATATGCATATATGTATGTACTTGTATAATACATACATGCATGCATGTATATGTATGTACTATGTACACTCAGAGAAAAAAAACTGACACCATCCATTTACAAAAATACATTATTTGGTGTCAAAAACGTTGCCAATTCAACAATTCAAAGCGTCATCGATTTGTACACGTTCCAACAATTTGTAAATAAATAAAATAAATTTAATGCGAATTTAAACCACATTTTTAATTCTCTTTACTGCGATATCGTGCGTCTTCTTTATTTAAAGTCTGGAGCAGAATTAGCCGAATGTGCATGTGCAATGAAAATGGTTATAGAGATGTGATATAACGTAACCGGAATGTACGAATCTGTTCATTACTTTTTACATAACAATATCGATCAGCTGCTTCCTACTGTTGCAGTTAAATTCCATTACAGTCGGCTTACTGAGCCTTTAGGCTTACCCTACTTTAAACAAAGTAATCGTAGCCCAGAAAAATAATCCAGGTTCCCCTTCCGTTGTCGACATCGAGTGATGGGCCTTTCCTATTTAATTTTTTTCTTAAAGAATTTTTAAAGAACTAATCTTTAGCTTATTTTCTGTTTTCCAAAACACCAGATATCTATGTAGCTTTAAAATCGGTAAGCATTCGTAAGAATCGAAATTTTGGAAATGTGTTCATAACCCCAGATTGTTACATTTGACATCCAGCATCTCAGCTGGTGTTGTAACAGGGTGCCCGGGAGGGAACGTTTCTGAAAAGTTCACTTGCACAAAAAGAAAAATTTCTTGCAATAAACACGTTTAATTGAAAAAACTAAACATGTAATTGAGTCGATTTAAACTTTTGTTTAAAAATTGAAAAAAAAGTTTAATTGATAAATTTTTCAATTGATTTTTTGTTTTTTTTTCAATAGAATATATTTTTCTGTGTAGATTCTCGTTTTTTTTTTTTTTGCAGATATCATATTATAATACGATCAGTAGTTCAGACAATACAAAATTTATATACAATACCCAGGGACCGAAAATAATTGTTATTCTTGAATTTAAAAAAAAAAATTAAGTACAAGGAAATGTCGTAGAGCCTAGACCATCATACCATTTTGATTGTTTTCAATTAGATTTTTCAAAACTCAAATGATTTAAAAATTTTTTATTTTTTATTTTTTTGGGCAGAAATAAAAATCAATTTCTGATTTTAATTTTTTTGAGCAGAAATAAAAATCATTTTCTGATTTTTATTTTTTTAAGCAGAAATAAAAATCAATTTCTGCTTTTTATTTTTTTGAGCAGAAATAAAAATCAATTTCTTATTTTTACATTAAACGTAACAAATAATTTGTTGTACATTGTACATACATATGTATGTACATAAATATATAGCTACTACGATGAGATCAACCTGTGGACATTCCGCCAACGATAAAAATACTCTTTTTATCACTTTCATCATATGGGTATCAAATGAAAGAGATTTTCGAGGAGATTACCAAAAATGCAATGGA
The DNA here is from genome assembly GCA_949987645.1 of Tachina grossa. Classification (NCBI taxonomy): domain Eukaryota; kingdom Metazoa; phylum Arthropoda; class Insecta; order Diptera; family Tachinidae; genus Tachina; species Tachina grossa. Next base: position 39,462,728 of record OX465275.1, read on the forward strand.
AAGTGGCGGAGGCGCCAAAAAGTGGACATTTGTGTCCATTTATCACTTCCATCATATGGGTATCAAATAAAAGGGATTTTCGAGAAGATGACCAAAAATGCGATGGAAAAATGGCGTAGGCGCCAAGAGGGCGGACATCTCTGAACATTAGAGAGGGTCGATTTGTATAAAAAAAATAATCTATATTGTGACATCGATTTTTTGATAGCTTTTGGCATGGGGACATATCAAAAAAATAGTTTTCGAGGCGCCAATTTTTTTTAAGAATAATACTCGAATATTTTACTTTTTAACAATATAAAAAAAGACTTAAGATACGAAATAATATGCACATTTCTTTTATAGCACAAATTAATTTTAAATAATTATTTTGCATGATATTAATTTATTATATATTAATGAGCGGAGTTATGTATTACCTACTAAAATAAGCTCAAAAAACTAAAAAAATTAAAAAATTTAATTTCTGACGCCTCGAAAATGATTATTTTGCTATGTCGTGGTAGAGTTTTTTTCCTCATGCCAAAAGCTATCGAAAAATAGATGGCACAATATCTGTTTTTTTTTTCATACAAGTCATCTGCTCGAAAATCCCCTTTATTTGATACCCACATCATGAAAGTGATAAATGGTCACAAATGTCCACTTTTTGGCACCTCCGCCACTTTCCATTGAATTTTTGGTCATCTCCTCGAAAATTCCTTTCATTTGATACCCATTTCATGAAAGTGATAAAAAGAGTAATACGGCCCTTTTTGGTGTCCACCATATTTTTATCGTTGGCGGAATGTCCACAGGTTGATCTCATCGTAGTAGCTATATATTTATATACATACATACATATGTATGTACAATGTACAAGAAATTATTTGTTACGTTTAATGTAAAAATAAGAAATTGATTTTTATTTCTGCTCAAAAAAATAAAAGTCATGAAATAACAATTATTTCTACTCGAAAAAATAAAAGTAAGAAAATAACTAGTATATTCTGATTTTTATTATAAAATGCATAACAGTTACGGTCCCTGACAATACCGTATTTTTGCTTGTTGCTTGCTCCACTGTGCATCGGTCGAATTTTTTGAGGATTTGTCATCATAATTAACGTAACACGATTTTTTTTTTTGCTTTTTAGCTGGCAACATTGTTTGCAATGTTTATTATCGCCAGCTTGATGAGCTTGTATACATGTGCATGCATATGAAAATGTGCTTGCGTCATTGTATATGTGTGTGTATGCGGGGCGCGTTACGTTACGTTTTTTTTAATATGATAAACACTACAGTTAGTATGTGTTCATTTTAGTTTCTACTTCCTTCGCGTCTACACTTGTGTCGTGTCGTGAGTTTGTTTTTTTTTTTTGTTTTAGTTAATTTCAATTTTTTTTTGTTATTCTCGAATTCTTAAGTTGGGCAAAATTGATTTAGAAAAGAAAAAATACGCGAGCGTTTTTAGTTGCAAATTTGTGGTCATCGGTGGTGGCGACAAATAGCGCGAATTATATCATTCACTCCCATTTCCTTGGTGTGACCAAGTGACGTGTTTTTTTTTTTTTTTTGATACTTTCGTTCAGTTTTTGTTCGGTTGGTGTTTTCGCCGTTTGCACTGAGAAAAGAAATAAAAAAAGTGTACATGTACATATGTATGTATGTGTGTATGTAAATATGTATGTACATACATACATAAATGCGTACTTATATAAATGTACAATTGTATATTATTATAAGTACATGTATGTATGTATGTACATAAATATATATATTTAGATATGTATGCACTTCTGAATTTTCCATTAATATATTTCAAGTGAAAAAATTTCATTTTGTGTTCGAAAATATCATCGAGATTTTTTTTTTAATTATATGTATGCATATTTGTGTTTTTATTTATTTTTTTTTTTTGCGAAACAAGTGTAAGAGAAACGAGAAGACACAAGTATGAAAAATTTTCGTATCATGTGAATATTTTTTTTTAATTTTTTGTTAATTGTAAAATAAAAAAAATATAAAGAATGTGAAAAACTACGTCAATAGCCATGTCTGGTTTGGACCAGACAAATTATAATATTTTATTGCTCTTTATCTCATTTAACACTCTTACGTTTTATTCGTTTTATACGTTTCTTATGTCGTCCTCTAGATCTAGATCCTTAGCATTTCTGTGATTTTTTTATATATGTTTTAAATGTTGTAATTTCAGTATTAAACTGTAATTAAAAAAAGAGTTATTTTTAATATTCATAAGTGTTGTGTGCTTTAGTGTTCTTTATATTTAAGTAACCTTAATTTTTATATTAAAAAGAAAAAAAAATATTGCAAAAAAAAAATAAATTATTTGTTTGTTTTTATTTTGGGTGCAGCTCTCATTAACTTAAGACGACGACGTTTACGCGCAGATGAAGACGACGATAATTTACAAAAATATACATGTTGCATATATAACTTAAATATTTAACAAAAAGCCATTCAATATTAAAAAAAAATATATGTACATACATACATACATATATAATTTTAAATAACAAAAAGATAAATAAATAATTAATATCTATAAAACAATAAAATACAATCCTATGTAATATAAAGATAATCAATTACAACTTGAAGCGGAGAGGAAAGATTGCTATTAATTAATAAAATTAAGCCCAATAATTAAACCCCAGCAAGAAGCAAAATAATCGTTTGTAAAATTTCAAAATTATCACAAGGAATCAAATAAATATCCTTTTAACAACAACAACAATTAAGCAACAAAATTTGGAAGAAAGTTAGAGTTAACTTTCCAACGTATAATTAAAATTTATATTTTAAACATAAGCTTAAAAGTACAAACCACGGATCAACACCAAAGATGGAGGCAAAATTCTTGGCAGGCATATTTTCATTCCTCTCGATATTTTTAGCGATTTATGCTCAATCAACCGGTAAGTCATTATCCACATATTAACATATATACATATCTGTACATTTGTTTTTATAATTATTCATTATAATTATAATTAATAGAAAAAAAGAAAGAAAGAAAAGTAAATTATTTTATATTATGTATTATTATTCTTTAAGTATATTTTTCTAGGTATATAACTATATAGTATATGTATAGTATATATGCATATCTTATTTACTTTCTCTGAAAAGCTGAGAAAAACAAAATAACAAAATACCTACAATATTTTTATTTTTTTTATAATTTAAAACCACACTGTACTTGTCAAAATTAATATGCACATACTTACATTTTTTACATTTTATGTGTACATTATTGTTGTTGATATTTTTTTTTATTTTTTTATTATTTGTATTCCTTTTAGTGAGACTCTTTCAAGGTACATTTTAACAAGACTTTCAAACCAGCCATAAGTTTTGTGCTGTCACAAACATACATATAAATTCTTAATAACTACAGGGTGGGCCAAAAGAAACCAAGGGGTGTAAAAGTTTAATAACTTTTTTGTTTATTAACTTTTTTTTATTTTTTCTTTCAGATTATATAATATACAAAATGGAAATTTTTTTACACTAAGTATGAAAAATGATGTCTCTTAAATGACCACCGTTTTCAGCTTCGCACTGATGGGCTCTTTTTAGAGCATTTTCCATAACATCTTTCAAAACTTGTGGCAGTAGCGTTCGAATTTCTGCAACAATGTTTGCCTTGAGTTCAAGGATTGTCTCTGGCTTGTTCACATACACTCGCTCCTTCAAAAAACCCCAAAGAAAATAGTCGGGTGCTGTCAAATCTGGCGATCGCGCTGGCCAAATAATTTCCGAATTTCGAGAAATTATTCGCTCGCCAAAAATTTGACTTAAAAGTGTCATTGTGTCTCGGGCAGTATGGGCAGTGGCTCCGTCCTGCTGAAACCACATACCAGGTCTGTTTTCAAGAGCAGGACGTAAAAAATTTTCTATCATAAACCGATACCGCTCTCCACTTACGGTTACAGCACTTCCATCTTCATTCTCGAAGAAGTAGGGCCCAATGACATTTTCAGATGTGATCCCACACCATACTGTACACCTGATGGAGTGCAATTGGCGTTGATGAATGGCTCTTGGATTTTGAGAACCCCAGAACCTACAGTTCTGCTTATTAACAAAGCCATTCAAATGAAAATGAGCTTCATCACTCATAATCAAATTTTCAATAAAGTTGATTTCATTTATTCATTTCTTATTTTCTGATTTTCATTTATTATTTTCATTCATTATAAATTCTCCAAGTGTTGTCTATATAATCTGAAAGAAAAAATAAAAAAAAAATTAATAAACAAAAAAGTTATTAAACTTTTACACCCCTTGGTTTCTTTTGGCCCGCCCTGTACAAATATTTGTGCAAGTTGCTAATATGTATGTACATATGTATATACATATGTACTCATAAGTGACGGTCATTTAAAATTGCATCTACATAAATATAAGTATTTAAACATTTAATCATAAAACGAAAGTAACGAAATTATTAGCATACTTTTTCACGAAGCAAAATATCCCTAATCACAAAATAATTAGTTACATACATACAGACAAATTTAGACACGGTATATACATAGTTATATTTTTATGTTCTTCCCAATTGTTAGACTGGGTTCACACAGGGCAAATTTTGCTCAAATGAAAGAGGAAAATATGATGGCTCCCCTGCCCCCCCTCTCTCTCCCTCTCTCTTCCATTAACTCAAAAGTAGCTCAACTAAAATTGCCGTGTGTGAAGTCAGTCTTATTATTATGTTTGTAACTGTGTGTGTGTATATATAACGACACCGTGTTCTTTAGCCATTCACATCGACCTTGAAATTTCTTAACTGAATGAATAATGGTCGGCCGGATTTAATTCTTGAACGAGTTGAATTTTATAAGCGTGAAGATGAAGATATTTATGCAAAATGTTACGCAAAGTGCCTCTGGTGATGCCTAATGTTTGATGTTCAAGGCTCATTCTCATCACTTTGCTGTACATCGGCTATGTTTGCATCACTACGACCGTGGTCGGCAAAAAAGTTTATCTCATACAATCGAAAAATGTAATGGTTTAGGTTGCCGACCACGGCACTACCTACGGCCACTACGAGCGTATTGTTTTGGTCTATTGTCATCAACAGTAACGTCAGCTTCGAATTTAGCCAGAAAGGAGCCTGATAATGAGGAAAAGATGCTCGAATTTTACGAAGTGATACAGTAAAATTTTCTCCATTTTGATAGTAAATTTTCACAATTAAAACTACATATGTGTATTGTTCTATGGTTATTTCTTAATTTCCTAACTTTTTACTTAATAAATGCCAAATAATGATAGCTCAATTCTTGACATTTCATCATTTGACAGACAATTTACTTCCCTTTTTAGAGATCAGCATTAAATTAGGTTCTCCTTTGATCCATGTACATTAAATTTATTTGTTTACCCGTGCTTTTTAGGGCAGAGGTGTAGAGAAGTTTGTTGAGTTGGGCTTTGTAGAACAAATTGAAAATCAGTGTTACAAATTGACTGCTTAGTTTATATTTTCCTAGTTTACACTATGCAAGTATTATTGCGCTGAGCTGATTAGTTTGAAGGAGAGACGAGGGAAAAAGAAACGAGTACTCAGCTTCATGTACTGTCAATACGTTTTGCTTTCTCATTCGTAATGTAAAAAAAAGCACACAAAACTGCATAAAAATATGATCTGAAAAATATGACTTGCATTGAGTGAACGCCGATGAAAGTTCAAAGAAGAAAAAATGATAAGCTTAGCAATAAGACTTGACTAGTGTGAACTGGGACTTCGTATTCTTCCCATGTTGTGAATATGCGGTGTTACAAAATGTTTAATTTACGGCAACACTGTGTCGACTGCATGAATAATAATAATAAGAAGAAGTAGCTGATTAAAGAGAAAACTCTGCTACAAAACACTCACAGTGCAAATGTACGAGGCTTTTCGAAGGGACACAAAAAGAAAATGCAATGATTGCAGCAGGGGAAAAATCCCTAAAATTAAAAATCGTCTATACTGTCCGTATCGGTTAAGATCCCAGCTAGCATTTTGCGAGATTTCTGATCATAGATGAGTCGCTTACGACTCCTTTCCGCGATTAAAATGATGGAATATGCGCTCATTTTCTGATCATAAATGACTCCCTTGTCGGGAGAAAATGGTACCCTAGCCGCGACTCATATGGAAGAGTCTTTTATTAGCCCCCCCCCCCCCCCCCCATCTAATCAATTTCGAATTGTCTTCGAGTCATTTTCGAGTAATTTTCTGATCGTATATGCGTCTTCTACGTCTCCCCTGCGCGATTAAAATTATCATTTTAAAATATTATATATTTATTTAAAGTAAATTACTCATTTATTACACACATGTTATTTAAAGTAAAAGGAATATAAAATTAAAAGATTTACTTCAAGAAAGTTATCAATATATTTACAGAGGTTTATTTAAAGTATTTTAGCATTAATTCAGGAGAATTTTTAAATCTATCACTTTTAATAATATGTTTTATACTTTTGTCAACTTCACTTTAATAAACTTCTGATCCACTTGTGTTCACCCTTCGACTGAAAATAAGAAACCAAACCAATTCTTCTTTTATTTCCTCTTGATTTCTTCTTTGTTTTGTCAAAAAATTCCTCGAAATTAGCAACTACAAATTGAATACCAGATGTGCACAGAGCAAGTTTACCCGTTATTTGCTCTTTTTCTTATTATTATATATTTTGTTATTGTAATTTTGCTGAAATCACTTATGAAGCATAGACACGAATCCCTCTCGAGTCGCGTTTCACGCACGCAACTGATTAATCCCCTTTTTGTTATCCGGGGGACTCGAGGAAGACTCGCGTAGATGATTTTTGCCAAAACGATCATTCAAATGCTAGCTGGGATATTGTAAATGCATACATACGTATGCGTATGTATGTATGTATGTATGTATGAGTGTGATTATATGGCCTTTGGTGGTTAAGAGAATACTAAAGAGTAATCAATAAATTGTATGCAAATAAAAATAAGAAAATGCCAAGTAAAAATTAAACATTAAACGATTACAAAATATAAACAAATTATAAACTAATATTTACATTAGGATAGCCGTCGTTCATCGAGTAAAGAATTGCAAAGAGTGCGGTTATAAATTATTTTTGTTTACAATAGAGCATGTATCTATCCATCAATTCTTATTGGAGAAAATTAATTTATTTTAGAGGAATGCGGGCGGGTACGATTTTTTGTCATTGTTTTTGTTAAGTCAATCATATTATTTATTTTTTTAATGCCAATTTTCAAAGCAGTATTTATCACACACCGAATAAAAGCTAAAGTTTAACACGTCTTTATTTTTTTTTAAATGACAAGTGTATAGATACTTTTTTTACGATAAATGTTTAAATATTGCCTGATCTGACTCAACGATGATACGAGTAAATAACAGCTTTTTTAATGGTAAGCATACAGAATAGAGGGAGTGGAGTGTTCTACGCAGTAATTTGAAGTGAAAGAAAATAAATGTAGAAACAGAATAAAGTCTGCAACTTCAGGAAAATCGCTGACAAATTAATCAAGCCCATAATAACATCGACGGCAGTAACTTCAAATGCTCTCTAATTTTTGTTTTATTTTCTTTTGTGCTTATTTTTCTTTGCAGTTTTGTTTACAAAATGTATGAAATTTATTGAAAGTATGGTAACATTTTTGTGAGAATAAGTATTTATACATATGTGAGAGCATAAGAAAAAACGCTCTCAAAATAAAATAGATTCTCACGACTGGTTTCTGCGGCTGTTTTTTTGTGTCAATTTGTATGGAAAATGTGTTGAAGTCGGTATTCTGTTTAATCATTAATTGTATAACAGAGTAGAATTCTGTTCGTTGGAAAGAGAAATAGACACAGCATAAAAAAAACTTGAATGTATTAGGCTAATTTTTAGGGTTCCGTACACCAAAGGTCACAAGGAACCCTATTGTTTTCGCCACGCTGTCCGTCTGTCCGTCACATATATGACAGTTAAAAATTAAAAGATGTTCCAAAACGAGCAACGAAAAATGTTAAAATCCTAGTGTAATATACAGACAATTATATACACACATGGACTTGAAAATTTGCAAAGTTAGTTTATTTTTATACAGGCTACAATAATTAACACTAAAATCAAAAGAAAAAAAAATCAAAAGTAAAGGGTATTCTATCAGTTAATGTAATTTTGACAACGTACTGTGTCTTGGTAAACTGTAAAAGGCAAACTCTTGAAATTTTCAAAAAGCCTAAAACTAAAAAATCCCAAAATTAAAAAATTTTTAAAACTAAGATAAAAAAAAACCGAAAACATAGCAAAAATAAAAAAACGCCTAACTAAAAAACAAGAAAAACCAAAAAAACTAGAAAAATTGCCAAAAACCGGAGAAAAGGCTATCGGGTACTTAATTTTTTTTTTTAACAAATTTCTACACTAAGTCGTTTATTATTAAATATGTATGTATATACTGTCCGTACGGAACCCTTCGTGTGCGAGTCACATTCACACTTTACTTAATTTATTATTTAAGCTACATATGTACATACATAGTTAAGGGTTGCATTTGTATACTCGTTTGTATAGCCAAAACAAATATACCATGGTATGTACCATATAATTGTAGTGTGAGCGACAGAACTAGTATGAGAGTTATTGTGTGTGCGTGCTTTTCCAAATTAAAATACAATTGAAAACAAATAACAATTGCTTATTGTATTGCTGCTGAGCAACTGTTTGATCTGTTTCTGCTCAAAAAATACATATTTTAATACAAATATATGAAAAAACCACTATTGAAACAAATACATGATGTGCAGATGTATGTGCGGACGTTCGTTATGTTATTTTGTGGCGCAGCCAAAGTATAGAGAGAGAAAGAGGCAATTTTGCTCTGAGAGTAATTACAAATGCATGTGTTTCATGTACATGTATCAATTACTTACATATGTATGTGCAATTTTGCTTTCATTCATTCATTCATCAGCCAATTACATTTTTTCTCAACACATCATAAGGCACTTATGGTAAAAGCAGTTTTATGTATCTTATTTGCCTTAGAAAAACAAAAAAAATAAATGTGTTGTTTTCATTTGCTCATTGCCCAACCATACAATAATTACTTAAAAAATCAACATTTACAACTAGTAACAGAAAACGATAAATAACATATTTGTTCATACCAGAACCAAAAAAACACGCAAAACTGGTGCAAACAGATGTATCTGTGCAATGCTATAATACATACATATGTATAGAAAATGTTAACAGTATTTTCGCTCTCCTGTAAAATTTGTTTAAAGTGAGTTAGCAGGTTTACACTCTAAGCCAATGATGTCAGTTTCATGGCATGGGTGAACATCATGTAGCAAATTTTTGCAAATCGAATTCACACGTATTCTTATTCTCTTTCATTTAGTGTTATCTGAGATAAATTTTTGCTTATCTTTTTACTCATTTTTCTCAAACGCACTGCGAGAAATTTATTGTGTATGCTGTTTATGTTAAACAATGCTTTTGCTTACGTGAAAATTAAAAATTATTTTCTCTTACAGATTGGTTTTTAGTAGTTTTAAACTCAGAATTTAAGTGAATAATAATGTTTATTTATTACATTTTGTTGAAACGGTTTTCTAGAAAAAAATTCTTTCATAAAAAAAATCATATAAGAATTACTTTTATTAATTGTTTCTGCCTGTGTGTTTATCTTTTTCGCTCACCTACACAACCTTAAATTTATCTTGGTCACCCATGTTTCATGGCACAATTGTGCAAACTAAAATCACACACATTCTTATTCTCTTCCATTTAGTCATCAATGAAACAGCGACGATAACACATGCGCAGCGGGTGTATTAAATTCTTTATAGATACAGTCAAAGAAAAAAAGTGGTATGCGAAAAATATTCTATGATCAGTAATGCTTTTTGCGACATTCAATGTATTTTATGTTACAAAACTTTTAAGGAAAGAAATGAATATATATTAAAAAGACATTTTGGTTTTTTTTTGGAGCAGCTTCACTAAATTGCATTTAATATCAAAACTTAAAGGACCAATAACTCGGAAAATATTGGTCGCAGCCAATTTTTTTGTTTAATTTTTTCTTCTTATTTTTCAAGTTTCTATCAGATAAGCTATTTAAAAATTTATTTTTGGAATTTCTTCACAGTTTCCTATGAAAAGTTTATAGCGCCGTAACTCGGAAAATATGGGTCGCCCGCAACTTTTTTATTTAATTTTTATTCCTTATTTTTTAATTTTCTACCATATAGACTCCTTTTTATATATTCTGAGCTCCTTCACTAAACTGCATTTGTTGCAAATATTTATTTTTTTCGATGTACTTCAGAGACGAATGAGACAGCTTTTCTCACACATACAACTATAGTTTTATTTTTGACACCACTGCTCTAAGCCGACGATATATATGCACGTCTATATGTGTGTGAAGCTTAAGGCTGGAAATGTATGTATATACCTAAATATATTTCTTTGGCGACTTTGTATTCCCCTCCCTATTGGTTATATCGATGTTCATTGAGCGCTAGTTTAATTTCTTTCTATTTTTTTTTTTTTTGTTCTTGGATATTTGCATTTATGTACATACAAACATACATGCAGATTTACACATACATACTTACACCGACAAACATACATACACACATACATATTCATTAGTTACTTTCTTATTCCATTTAAAATTTAATACAGCGATAAAAATTCAAAGTTTCCCATATTAAATACAAATGATGCACGTGTAGATATTTGTGTATGTATGTATTATATAGTATATATGTACATACATATGTGTTATATCGTAAATATAGTAGATGGACATTCACTGAAAACAGGAAGTAAGCACTATGTACATACATAAATACATATACATACATATATAAGAGAAAGAAAGTTAATGGTTAAAGTGTGCTGTTTTGTTAGTAAAAAAAAACACACCAATATGTCGATGTGAGTTTGAGGAAAATTATAATATTTTTGATTTCCACTAGCTGGCCTGCAGAAATTGTTTAGTTAGTTTCATGTGTGTCCACGTAAATTCTTCAAATTTAATTTTTGTTTTTTTTGTGACCCATTGTTAAACAAAATTAATATAAAAACTGTTAATTTGGAATTTATTAAGGTTATTGAGATGGTGTCATTTATTTCGTTTTTATTTCTCAGGAAAAAATATGGGATTCCTTTGAAATTGCAGACCATCCCTGCCCCAATCGCATTTAAAATAAACACTTTTATCGAATTATTGTCGACAACGTTATCTCTCGAAACATTTAACTCATTTTTATGAGTATATCAAATTGACAGTATTCGATGAAGGTTTTCAAGTCCAAAAAAAGGAAATGAATATTGAAAATCTATCTGACAAGAACTTCTGGAGTTATTAAATTAGGCGCTTTTTTAAATTTTAAAATTTTTTTTTTCAAATTTTTTTTTTAAATATTGAAACATTTTCCAACCTGCAAATTATACATTCTTTCCATTCAAAATAACTTTGAAATGAAACGTTTTCTGTTGACATCGACAAGCCGGAAGTTTGGTGCGTGGCTGTGCTAAGCAAAATGAAAAATTACCAAACATACTACACAAATTTGCCGAAGGTCATACCTGTTATGACCAGTGTTGCCATCCAAAAAATTTTAAATTACTCATAAATTGCTTCTATGTTACACATATATACACATGTACATATGTATGTATGTACAAAAGTATAAATTAAAGGGTAGATTTTGATCTCTAATTCGCAGTTGGGAGAATGAATTTTTTAAAATTTTTTTTGTTGGAAATGTCAGAACAAGTTAAAAGTAATGTTAAAGGTAAAAATAGTGTTAATAATAATTACCCAGCAAAAAATTACACATTACCATTAGAACTACTTGCCATATAATGACTTACTTTTTTGATTGCCAATTTTCATTACTCGCTTACAAATCACATTACCTAAAATTACAAAAAATTACGTGCAAGTTGCTAAATGAAGAGAATGGTTTTTTAGACGAAATAGATTACGTGAAATGTTGACAAATAAAAAAAAAATGTAAGTACTTCTCAAGAATCGATTATTTTAGTCTCACGCCTTGTTGAAATCATTAAGTTGGTAATCCAGTAGGGAAGTGTTTCCACCAAAAATGCTTAATTCCAAACTCGATTACCTTTTTTGAAATTTTTTGCTGGGTATATACATACATATTTCAAACAAAGCGGAAAACATTTTCAACTTTATGGCAACAAATGGTTTGATCAAATAAATATTGGCTTCCATTAATTTATGTTACATGAGAATCAGTCGGCATTATCTATGGATATTATTTATTATTTTGCATAAAACAAGCAAATAAAAAATGCCCCCCTATGAAACTGAAATTTTTGAAGTAGGCGGCAGAATAAAAATCGCCCAAATAAAATTTTAAATAGAGATGTGCAAAAGTCGTGATTTTATCGTGTCACGCGTGATTCACGTGATTCGTGATAAAATATTATAATTATCACGCGTGAGTGCGTGAGCGTGACTGAAAAAAATTTACTCGTGCGTGATCGTGCGTGAGCTTTTTTTAATAATCACGCACGAATTCTCACGCTCTCACGAGATAACATTCCTGCATTTATTATTATTTTATAATAATAAATGCATATATGTATAGTAATATGTATGGTAGTATGATCTTACAAACATAATGAATACCCCCCAAACAAAATGTTTCGAATTTTTCTGAAGTTCGTTAAGACATTTCGGTAGTTTCTCTGAACAATTTGTTTTAAACATTACTCTGCAGCCACACGTTCAAAAAATGGCTTTCAATTTCATTACACATATTGTGTGTCAAAATTGCTTGAAATTGATAGCTGTGACACAAATTGATAATCAATTTCATTTTTTAAATGCCACCGACGAAGAAACAACTCAAATTTGTAGCTTCAATCAATGTGTGCTGTGACCAGCCGTTCTAATTGAAAACTAAATTGCCATTTAAATGGATAGGTGAATTTGAAATCAATCTAGTTTTCAATTTAAAAAGTTTGATTGTGTTAGTGAAAAAAGTGTGAGTGTATTGCAAATTGCATGGAATTTAAAGTCAAAAATTGAACGTGTGGCCCCCCCGAGTTAAAACTTTGATTTTTGAGTACATAAGTAAAAGTCTGTGAACATTTTTTTAAAATAAATATGTATATGTTGATAAATAACAAAAATTAAAAATTTTAAAAACCCCCGACTTTTTTCAGAAAATATGTTATATCTTCTAAACGGCTGGACCGATTTTCTTCAAACATAGCTAAGAACCCTCTCGATCAAGTCATCTTTCAAACATAAAAAACTAAATGAAAATCGGTCCATCCGTTTGGCCTGTACGTGGACACGGACAGACACACACATACACAGACACACAGACGCACACTACAAACTTATAACACCCCTTTTTTTAGTCGGGGGTTAAAAAAGGATTGTAACAAATATTAAGAAACGTGACTATGTGCAAATTATTTCGACAATAGCAGCAACATAACGGTGAAGCGGTACTCTGCTATAAAAACAAAAAAAATCGTACCTACATGTCATTACGAACTCGTACCGACTTATCGTAATGAATTCGTGCCGACATATCGTTACGAAGTCGTGTCAAACATTTCATACAAAAATTGTTACGATTTCGGTAATATTTCGGTGCCGAAATCGGAAGATTTTGTCGACCAATCGTTACTAATTCTTTACGAATTCGTTTTTGATGGGTACATGGGTATGTATGTATGTATCTTCTTAGACACCCTGTAGGAAGTATCAATTGAGAAACACTACTGATTCAACAGTGCCTTTGTCAACAATACTACTGACGAATTGTATCGCAGAAAATGTTTTCTGCTTTAGGGGCCGTCCATATACTACGTAACGCTGTAGGGGGTGGGGTGGGGTTCGAGTTTTGTTATGATTTGTCATGGTGGGGGTGGGGGGAGTCTTTGAAAATGTTACGTAACAGAAAAATTTTAGAAATTTTATGTTTTCTCATATAATATGCTTTTCTCATTTATTTGATTATCATTTATTTAATTGATCATACGTCTTACCTTCACATTTATATTATGTATGTATATATACATACATGTGCGGAATGTCAACTTTTGATATACGAGAATTGGAATTCGAATATTCAAAATGATATCCGCGAATACGAATAGTTAAAACGATATTAAATTAACTTTGCTTTATTTTAATTTACATTGTAAATTTTACAAAAACACGAGCATACATATATACATAGATATGTACATATGTATATGTAAGAACCTATTTTTCAACCCAAAAAATATGCAAATTATATTATAAATATACGCCCAGGTTCTATTTACATTCCACTTCAAAATGAAATTGAAAACGTTTTTAATTCCGCAAAGATGATATCACTGTGTTCTAGAAAAGTAATGAAACTTTTTTTCCATGACGATTTCATTCCCAGTTTATTTCAAATAAATATTTCAAGCAACATGAACAAAAAAACATTTTATGCTATAAACACAATTGGGACGAACGGCGAACTGGGCATAGTTCGATGAAATTGCCCTCTAGAATTCGTCGCTTAAATTAGTCTTTTGAAAGAATTAAATTTGACTACCTATCTGTATTGCTATGGATATTTTTGTAGCCAATGGATGCCAAAATATGCAAATATTCACTGCGGAAAGAATCAATTGCATATATGTAAGTATTTATATTCACCAAAAAAATAATCGTTATGTACTTGTAATAAAAAGAAATGCAAAAATCTATATCAAATCTTGATAAAAAATATAATAAATCACGTATAGCGAAAATTTAGAAAATTTGCAATATTGGAAACAAGCTCTAAACTAAAATTAATTAAACTCGCTAAAACTGTAAAATAAATCATTAACTCGGGAGAAAGCGCAAAACATTATGAAAATTCGCCAAAGCTTGCAAAAATTTAAATTTTAAGTCTCTAAAATAAAAATAAATAAATAAAGCCAAAAACGTTGCAAAAATTACATCTTTCCCAAAAAAAAAAAAATAGAAATTTTGCAAAAAATTGCAAAATTTTAAAGAAGCCATAATTTTTTTATTAAAAATCGCCAAACTCTAAGAATGCAAAAAATTAGGTAAAAAATCGCAAAAATGGCGAAAATTCGCAAAAACTTAATAGCAAAGTCTAATATTATTATTATAAATTCGCAAAAAATGCTAAGGAGATTTTTTGCAAAAATTCGATTTCATTGCGAACAATGCCAAAATTCGCGAGAAGTTGCAATTTATTATCCAATTATCCTTTATCCTTTATCCAATCCCGGATTTGTTTCCCATATATTTTAGCAAAGCCTCCTCTTATTCCATGTTTTTGTGCTTATCCCTTTAAAACACAAATAAAATTGTTTGAAAAAATAATTTATGTACAAATGTTATTTATGTGCCTATATTTTTGTATTTTTGCAATAAAAAGTTGCAAAAACTTTATTTTTACTAAAACGTATTTTCTTTCACAATATTGTTTGCTGCCGAATTCAAATTACTTTTTTTGTAATGAAATTGGATTCCAGAACACTTCAATTTCGTTTGAAATAAACTGAAAATGAAATTTTACTTTTTAAATCGCTTTTACGAAATTAAGAACACAATCCAAGAAAAAATTTCACTTTCATTTCATTTCACGAATGCAGAACCTAGGCGATACTTTTTTATGAGCGTTCGTGATCGTGATAAGTTGTAAACCACTCGTGCGTGATTAAAAATATTTTATTCGTGAGCGTGCGTGATAGTGAAAATGTTCAAAATCATTCGTGCGTGAAAGTGCGTGAGTAAAATATTTTTCTG
Organism: Tachina grossa; assembly: GCA_949987645.1. NCBI lineage: Eukaryota > Metazoa > Arthropoda > Insecta > Diptera > Tachinidae > Tachina > Tachina grossa. The sequence goes on from OX465275.1 coordinate 39,478,545, forward strand.
CGTGAGCGTGCAGGTCGTGAGTCAGAAAACACTCACGTGCACATCTCTAATTTTAAATTTCTTGCAACCAATTTCAGTTACAGTGGCAACACTGTGACACACGGCAAATTCGCCCTTGCACCATTTCAAACAAAATGTATACATATGTACATATATACATACTAGTGACGTAACGAATGTCAATTTTTGATATTCTCGAATACGAATACGAATATTTGAAACGATATTCGCGAATACGAATACGAATATTATATGCAAATGAAATATTAAAAAATTTGTTATGAAAAAGGACTTTACACTCATGTTGGCGTACTTTAAAGTTAATAAAAAGTACTAAAAATTTTAATGATCGTAATTAAATATTATTTGAAAATGATACAAAGCACAAATTTCTATAAAAAATTTATGTATTTGCACAAACTAAAATTTTTAGTCATTTATTTAAATTTCGTTTAGGATTTATGCATTTATTTATTTAATTTCTTTGGAAAAATATTCGTATTCGTATTCGCCTGAATTTGACGAATACGAATACTTTCGTATTCGCCTGAAAATGGCCGAATATTCGACAATTCGAATACGAATACGAATATTCGTGCATCACTAATACATACACATGTTTTTATTGACAAACCGTTAACCATAATCCCTAAATAAACATTGTGCAGTTTAATTTGCTGATATAAATTTTAGCGAAGACATGAACCACATATAACACACACTACATATGTATGCATGTGTGGAGCTCTATGCCAGTGATGCCTAAAAATGATTTTCCTTAGTAGTGGCGAGTCGCCACCTTAATATGGAAAGGCCTTCTTAAATCATTATTTCTTTTGAAATCGTTTTTTTTTTGTATATTTCGATAGAAGATCTTCTAATGTATCGAAAAGTGCAAAAATCTCGACTTAAAAAATTAGTTAGGAGCTTTCTATATTAAGGTAAGGTAAAATATATTTCGGTGATAAAATCACTTATTACTATAAAAACAATTCAAATATAATAAACTATATAATGTTTTATAAAATAAATATCCTTGAATTTTGCTAATCACAGTGTACGCCACCAAATGTAAAACGAAACAGATTTCAGTTAACCAGCTAAAAAAATTTTTGTTTGACAACCAGTGTGTGATTTTTATTCCGTTTTCACATGCATTCACGAAAATTTTCTTCCAAATAAAAAATAATTAATTTTCAAAATGGAATTCATAAAGTGTTTTCCATTAGCTTAATTCGCACTATAAAATGTGCATAGTTTTAGGAGCGGCAAATAAATGTTTCTTCCTTAAGTTTTGCGTGGCAAATAAAAAAAGTTCTAATTAAACCCTATGTCTAGAGAGGTATAAAATATTTTGTGGTGGAATATTTAAAATTGGCATTCATAAAAGGTTTTTTCTTCTCGTTAGCTTAAGCCTCACTATTTGTATACTTTTAGGAGTGACGGAAAATAAATACACCCACAGACGTACATTTGTCCTTAGATTGTAGGTGTTAAAATATAATAAAAGTTTTAAGTTAACTTGTTGCCTTTTGAAATTAAAATAAATGCGTCTTAATTAAAATCTAATTTTTTGGTTTCTTTGTTTACTAAAACATGTGCACATACATAGCTAAAAAAAACCTATGGGAAAATAGAAAAACTTAAAGTGAAAATTACTTTGTACTCGAAATTAGCTTTTATTTTTATTATGTTTTATTATTATTTGGAGATACTGAGACATTTTTAATTGTACACAACAATCATTTCTCATATTCCGTTTCATTAGAATTTACGTTAAATAGCTGATGTTAATCACAATCTCTACCCAAGTAGATAGACTAGGGTGCTGATGAAGTGCGTTGCTGCACAGAAAAATATTGGTATTTCCCCCAGCTAAAAAGTCTAGTTTAATTTTTCTTCTCTTCTTTAGAAACTCACATTAATTAATAAAAATAAGTCATTCAATAAAGAATTGAAATTACTGAACTTAAGCCCGAATAAGAAATTATTTCTGATTAAAAATTCGGAGATACTTTCATACGAAGGCAGATAAATGCCAGATCCCTTGTACACATTCACCTTTATTGTGAATGAATATTTATTTATTTGCTCGAAATATTTCCCTTTTCCCTGATGTTAACAATTCACTGATATTTTCTATTAATTTTTAAGCGTTATAAATATGCTTTTATTTTTTTACATTCACTGAGAACTAATAGCGGGGAAAATTTTCACGTGAACTTTACGATATCAACTTTGCTTTCGTCTATTCTATTTCAAATACCTAATAATATTCGATTCCCCTTACGATGAATAAAATTTTTCACTTTCATAGTTATGGGCCTTTCTATATTAAGGTAACAATATATATTTTTTAACAAATATTAATTTAATAAACTTAGCATTGATTGAACTTTTTTTGTTACTCCTTTGTTAAAGGATACTTATCACTTGTAATTGAATATAATAAGAAATTCCTTGAATTTTTTTTTAATTTTATTCTATTACAAATATCTGTACACTTTTTTTTTGTTCTTTTCATTTCATTGATATGATAAATAGTGAACGAGAATATAAAGAAAATATAATTTTTTTTGCAATTGAACAAACCCTGCCAGGCAAACCAAACTAAAAAAAGTATCTAACGAAACAAACTTTTTTTTTTTAAATAGATTAATGGGAAAATAGCATATTTTCTTATTTCCTTGTCTTTTAATTTTATTTTATAAATATTTGCTTTTAAAGAGTTACTTTTGCTCTCTAGTAGTTTCTGTATAAAATGCAATAAATGATATCACAGGTGCTGGCTAATATTGTAATAACAATGAAAACTAAAAGCAAGCACGGGGTCAGGGAGTGAAAGAGAAACCAAGTGCATTGTCTTTTAAATGAACTGAGGTCATGTTGTTTTTAATCAAACAACACCATCTCTATTTTGTTCACCCTAACAACAACAACGACATCATCACCAACCACTAACCCCCAGGTGCATGCAAATAGAAAGAAATAATAAACAGCGGGGTATACATGTACATACATACTATACATACATACATACGTTTTTTAATTCAACAGGTTTCCTTTTTTTGTACAAATATAAAAGAAAAAATTTTATATTGTTTTAAAATTAACATTTCGTAAAGCGGTAGGGGGAAAATAGTCGAAGTCTTGCAATTTTGAAATTTTTCTGTTTAATTAAAAATTTTTAAAGCAATTTTTTTAGATTTTTATCGGGTGTTTACTTGCGCCATAGAACAGGTGTAGAATTATTCTGAAATTTTTTTATTTCCTTCAAAGGGAAAATTGAAATGTGAAATTTTCTCCCCGCTATCACTTCCCAGTGAATGAAAAAAAGGGAAGAACATTTGAAAGACTTAAAAATTAATTAAAAATCAAACAAACTAAATTAAGGAAATTATGTTTTTTTTTAACAAAAATGTGTGGCAGGAAATTATTATCAAGAATACTGAACATTATTTACTGACTACACTTTAATATTAAATTGAAAGGCAAATACTGAAATTACAAGATATCTGTGGCAAAAATGAAGAAGTGCTTGAGTCGAGATAAACTAATTTTGAGTTAATTGCACTCCTGTAATCTTCATATTAAAAATTAGCACTGGGTAAAATCTCAATAATTATATGCAAGTTTTTAAGGGAGTTATAGCGTAATGAATTGATGTTTATATTTTTTCGACTTGTAATCTTATGTGGAATAATAGCTTAATTTAGATTATGCTTTGATGTATTTAAAATATAATGTATTACATATTTAATGTGTAGAATCCCAATTTAATTGTAAATTCAATAAATTTGTGAAAATAGACTTGAAAGTTTAAAACTGATCTCCTACAAAATAGTAAAACGTGCCTTTAATACTTTTTCATTATTGCCTTATTGCAAAAATAAAGTAAATAAAACAAAGTGAAAATTCCCCGGGGAATTCATTCACAATTACAACAGCAGCGAAAAGGAAAATATTTCGTCGAAACAAATATTCACAATAGGGGTGATTAATTTAGACGATTTTGATCACGCATATGCGGGAAATCGCATGAATCTGCCTATTGAAGTTTGAAGTAGGAATGCTGCAGAAGTTTTATATGCAGCCATGTAAAATGTGCTGCAATAACAAATTCCGAGCATCGACGTATTTTTAGACTTAAGGTACGTTTACACTTGCGTGCAAACATTTGATTAAAAAAGCATAACCACTTAATACTAATGAATGAATGAAAAACATTTTGATGCAACGGCAAACTGTCGCAAACAGAAGAGCATCTCTGCTCAACATTTATAATATTGCCTCAGAATTGTTGATGTAATCTCCAGCTGTTTGTCCACAGCTGATTTTCATGCATTCTTTGCAATAACATTTTTAATTTCCTTTTTCATTTGTTGTATTACAAAGGGTTTTTAAAACAAATTTTCATAAAAATTTTTTCTTAAAAAGCTTTTATAAAGCCTTCATAATTTTTATAAATAAGGCTATAGATTTTTATTTAAAAACTAAATCATGTCTACTAACGTTACTTACATTTTATTTGTAACAGTTCGCCGCTTCAAAACAATTTAAACACTCACTTAAGGCATATTCGAATTCGCCTTAATTAAAAAAAGGCAACAAAAATTCTCATGAAAATACATTCATTAATAATTATCACATGTAATTTGGCTTACAAAACGATACGAACTTTAGACTGTTCAAATCATAAAATATAGAAACAAATGAAGTTCAAAAAATAATAATTAAATTATTTAAAAATACATTCATTATAGTTGGAATATTTTTTTGAAGTTGCCATATTGGATTATTTCTAAAAATTAACAGCCTTATTTATAAAACTTAAAAAGTCTTAATAAAGATTTTTTAAAACAAATTTACATACACAATTTTTCTTAAAAAGGCTTTATAAAGCCTTTTTATGTTTTATAAATAAGCCCATACATTTTTTTTTAAACAAATACATACCCCCATATTCATAAAATTTGAAAGACATATTCGAATTCGCCTTAATTAAAAAGGCAAAAAAAATTCTCATGAAAATACAAAATACGAGTAGTTGGAATATTTTTTGATGTTGCCATATGTTCGCGTGAGCAAAATTTACAATTTTGTTAACAGGGAACAAAACCCGAGGTAAATTTTGTTCACAATAAGATTGATTAAGATAACTTTAATTGTTAAAATATAATTTTAACCACTGTGCATCGTTTGTTTTAAATCAAAAAAATTATGCGAATATTTGAGAATTTTTTTTAATTCATTGGGAAAACAGTGTCGATTTCCTGGATTAATAGCATAAGTTTTATTTTTTAATAATTCGTTTAATGATGAAGTTTTCACATATATGTATGTATATATAAGTTGTGGACCTCAAAAAGTGCACAAACCATTTTGCCCAAATATACATACATATGTATGTATGTATGTATTATAGCATTGCACAGATGCATCTGTTTGCACCAGTTTTGCGTGTTTTTTGGTTCTTGTATGAAAAAATATGTTATTTAGCGTTGTTGTAAATGTTGATTTTTAAAGCAGTTATTGTATGGTTGTGCAATGACCAAATGAGAAAAACACGTTTGTATGTATTTGTTTTTCTATAACAAATAAGATACATAAAACTGGTTTTAACATAAGTACCACATGGTGTGTTGAAAAAAAAATCCATGGTTGATGAATGAATGAATGAAAGTAAAATTTCACATACACATGTAAGTAAATGATACATGTACATGAAACACATGCATGTGTAATTACTCTCAGAGCAAAATTGTCTCTTTCTCTCTCTATACTTTGGCTGCGCCACAAAATAACATAACGAACGTCCGCACATACATCTGCACATCATGTATTTGTTTCAATAGTGGTTTTTTCATATATTTGTATTACAATATGTATTTTTGGGCAAAAACAGATCAAACAGTTGCTCAGCAGCAATACAATAAGCAATTGTTATTTGTTTTCAATTGTATTTTAATTTGGAAAAGCACGCACACACAATAACTCTTATACTAGTTCTGTCGCTCACACTACAATTATATGGTACATACCATGGTATATTTGTTTTGGCTATACAAACGAGTATACAAATGCAACCCTATAGTATGTAGTATATCAAAAAATTTTATATTCCCTTTTGTTTGGGTACATTTTATTTCTCAAAAAATGTTTAATTAAATTTACAAGTTTATGGGATTGTACATATTATTAAATAAATACATACATACATAAATAGCGCAAATAAAATTTCATTGTTGTACTCATCATCTTGAACTGATTGAACACAGAACTTTGTATCTAGTGTATTTAAAACAAAAAGATTGTTTTTTTTAATAGAAAAATATAAAAGTTTATTTTTGCAAAATTTATAGTCCGCACCACATATAAATGTTTTAAACGCTAATATACAGATGTATGCATATACTACATATGTAGATATGTGGTACGTCTGCACATATGCATATGCAAAAAGATTTGAACATACACACAAGTATTTAAAAAATAAATATGTAAGTACATGACTAGTACTCGTATTCATGCTGCTGCTGCTAGTTCTATTTTATAATCGCTGCCACCATCACCGTCATTAAACGAACAATAAATATTATAGACTGTGTTGTTTATATTAATTTTAAAATTTTGTTAAATTTATATTTAGATTTAATTTAATTTGAATTTTTGTTTTCTATTTTCTTTCTTTAATTTTTTTTTTCAATGGTATTAACGCATGTTGTCTTGATGAATTAAAAAAAAAAAAAAAAATACACAAAAATAGGTATGAAAAAATATATATATTCCCTGCAGTACTGATGATGGCATTATACTCACCTATTGAAAAATAAATATAATTACCGACCCACTCTCAGTTTATACTACAAGTAAATTGTGAGGTCATATGTAACCTGCTTCCTCAGTTATGGTTGACACTTACAGTCGTTACTAGTCCAAGGAGTGGTGTTAGTGTTGTGGTATGGTATAGATTATGTGATATATATTGAGAGTCGTAGGCACCATTTGCATTTATGAACGTGGTATGCATGTTAATTTGCACAGTGATGCATTTGATATTGTAATAGGGGCTCTTATATTGTGTATAAATCTTTAACACTGAGAATTAAAAAGCACACATATTTACATTTTATATTTATGTATATTTTTTAAACATAAATCATTATTTCTCTATGTGTACATAGAAACAAAAATTTTGCTGGTACGTGCCAGTATCCATAATGGTGTTAACCAAAAATTGAAATGAATACCCAACAAACACAAGGTCAAACATTTAAACGATCACAGTTTTTATCATTTGTTTTTTATGCAGTGGCGAAAATGAGAGAAGTGCCCGTGACACGAATACGTACAATAATAGCTTAAGCATTTGAAATTTTTACTTTTGTCCAGTAGTTATTTCCTCCAATACACGTCCAGACATTAAATGTATTTAAATTAATTTATTTTTTGTGATATGTACTCGGTTATTTCATCGTCAACAATGTTTCTAAAATTCGTGTGTCCAAAAAAAAATACTTGTTAGGCGAGAGTGGCAACTAGAGATGCTAAACGGGAAATCCCGAGCGTGCGACACCAAACAATTATGTTTGTTAAAAAAAAACGAAAATTTATTTTTACTTTTTATATGTTTGTGTAGGCCGTCAGCAGCTTTACATCAGGTAAAAATTTAAGAAAATCGAGTCACATTGTTCCGGAATACAAGCGTAATTGCTTGCTGTCGCACGCGACAAAAAAATGCACTTTCTCGTGTAAATGCTCATTTGCATTCAAATAGAAAGATTGTTAAAAAAAATCAAAAAGGCAAAATAATTGCTAAATTAATGAAAATGGTAGTTAGGGCGTTTTGCGTTTCAGGTGACGATGTATGTACATTTCCTTATAATTTTCGGGATTTAGAATTCCCCGAAATACCGAACACCCGATTGGCATCTCTAGGGGCAATATTTATTACTGATTTAAATACACAACTTGGAAATTTATTACTTAATAAGGATAATGTCGTCCCTCACTAACTTAATCAAGTATTAAAATGTCTTATGACTCCGGGTTGGCTGCCTTTTCGTGACATATATATGTATGTATTTATATTTTTTTGTAGACCGCCAAGAAAGTCTTACTGCCACTTCCACTATGTCGAAAGAAAAACTCTGCGAAAGAAACCTAGTCGCTCGAATTCTAATACATTTTCATTCCACTATGTCGTCAGCTTTCTTTCGCTTGTGATTACGTGTGTCATTTCTTTTGTTTTACGTGTTTATAAATTAAAGTAGTGCCAACTTGTATACATATTTCAAGTATTTCTAGCGATTTTTTTAAACTTACTAACATTTACATGAAAATATGTAAATACAACCATATTGAACAACGAGAAAGAATTCAACAAAATAGTCGCACAGCAACAGCAAGTTATTACTGTTTTGCTTTACAACTACAGTCGTTTTGTTTAAAATGTGCGAGTACTTTTTATAATGAACATAAAACAATAATCAAAACAAAAGTGTTCAATAATATTTTGATCAATATTTTATGACTTTTCTCTACAAATAAAAAATAAATTGAAGAAATGTGAATTGAAAAAAATAATAATGTGATAAAATAATAATTTCATAAACTTTCTTAAATTCTTTGCAAATAAATTTTACTACACGAAAGCAAAGTAGCAAGTAGGTGATTTTGACATAGTGTTCGCTTTGTTGACGACTCATTCGAATTAGTGGCATGGAAATCTGTATGAAAGCACTTACGTTTTCATGCGACTTGTCGTTCGAGTCAATGTTCCTACAGAAGTAAGATATAGAAATGGAAATCAGTTTTCTTTCGCTTAGAATTCGAATGAAGACCTTCTTTCGAAATAGTGGAAGAGGCAGCTATATTTGAGATAACCCCAGACATTGCATAGGTGTTAAATAAGACCCGAATTGAGAGAACAATTTGTGTCACCTCGTGGAGATCAATTTTCCAGGAAAGTCAAGTCCCTGACTGCCATACTGACTGATTTTTTTTTCTTGAATTTCGTAGGGAAGCATCTTTAGGTCTTGGTGAAAAAGGCAGTGTAATGACGATCTATACACACTTAAAACATTTTGATTAGCATTTTCCACTTTTTCTGCCGCTCTTGATGATTTTGGTCGCCCCGATTTTGATTTTCCAATGTTGCAAACTTTTTAATCCATTTTATAATAAAAGGTATAATTGAAGTATTATTTAAATGACAGAAAAAATAGAAATCTTCTTTTGTGTATAACCCCTAGATTTTAACTTAATATTTAAGTACGTAATTAGCTAATTTTTGGTTAAACTTAAGTTGTATTTAAATATGTTTAAGTTCTTATTAAATTAAGTTCAAAGTACGGCAGCGCTAAAAAAATTTCCAAATATTATGGAAATCTTTGCAAACAACAGCTGTTTCACATAAACAAAAAAGTTAGGTTAACAACATTGCATAGAAACACATTTTATGAACCAAAACGAGCATCAAAATGCAATTTTATATTTATTTATTGCATGATATGAAACTATGTATTGTATATAGTTATTATATATGTATGAAAATTAAACGAAATTCTTTTTAATACGACCACATGATTGATGTTCATGTGTATGTTTTCAATTAACACACACACGCACAAAAACATATGGTATGCTCGTAAAACTTAAGTATGATTTAAATGCACAATGTTGGGCATTTACCTATTATTTAAATATTCACTAAAAAACACAATTTCGTATTTAAATGCAACCTAAAAATAATTACAATTTGATATCCAACTAAGAAAAGCAAAGAAAAATTATATTAAATATTCACAAAATAAGGGAAAACTATAATTAATTACATCATCTTTTTTTTATTTGCTAAATTAACACTATTTCTTCATTTGTCATTTTACTTATCGCAAGTCACTGTGGCAATGAAATTTGCTTAACAGTTTGACACACAATTAACCTGAGTGCGTGTGCGTGTGTTGACAAAAAAAAAAAAAAAAAAATTGTGAATGTATGGAGTTTGCCCAAATAAATATAAACAAGTTTCATACGTTACTTAGAGACAATGTCAAAGAGTCGAATATTATTGGAAACTGTTTAACTTTATAAACATTTGTCATAGTTTTCATTATTATATACCACGTTTATTTGATCAAATGTTTGACAAAATGGGACTGTACCTTAAGTTATACTTATATTGATCTTCGTCCGCGCTATAACTTAGTTGTTTTTCCTTCACTATTGTACATATTTGAAAATACAATGCATTCTGAATATGTATAAGCAAAAGTATTCATATAAGTTTATTATCTAAAATTTTGTTAATGATTAAGCATTTTGTTGACGTTTTTCAGCCATTTTTTTTTAGATTTTACGGTGGCAACCTTGACAATGACGTGATATTTTTTGTGATAAAATTTGTTATTTTATGAAATAAATAAATAAATAAATTTGTTATAGGTATTTGCATACATACATAAGTCTGTATGTCTGTATGTTTGTGTGGCTAAACTTTTCATGATATTTTTGAAATTTTGTTTTCTTTTTTTTCTCTTTCTCCACCGGGCACTCAGATATCTGCATATGTAGGCTGTCGTACTCGTTCGTATATGTGCTGCTCAATATAATAATTCTATAAATCCGACAGTTATGTGTTTGACATGTTAATAAAAATTGACAGTTTTGGCAATTGAAAAGAGGTGCCCGCAATAGTTGCAATATTAACGAAATTATCTCATGTACTTGTTTTTGAGAAAGACTTAATTTTTTAATAGCGGTAAGCACTCTTCGTTTCAAACTGCTGGTGCAAATATTGTAGATGTAGCAAGTCTAGAATATATGCTACGAATACATTCGGTGCAAGACAAATCATATGAAATTGAAATTTCCTACACTAATTCAGATATGCAAAAAACAAAAATTATTGCAGACTGAAAAATGCTAATGTTTGCAATGCTAAAACAACTGTTTTTTGTTTGTTTTTGTTTCTTTTATAAAATCAAATTTTAATTAGAAGCGCCGCCACGAAAACTGTCGCTAGACAGGGTTGTCGGATATGGCGATTTCTCGGCAAACGTGGCTATTTTTAAACTTGTTTGGTGTCTAAATTATTGATTTGGCGACATGGCGATAAATAAATTTTCTGGAAATTTACATGCCTATTTTTTTTTTTGCTAAATTGAACTTCAAAATTTTTGTACTCGTAATTTAGGAAAATTAATTTGTTGAAGGAGTAGTTTAAAAAATAAATCCTAAAAAAAACTCGTCTGCAAGAAATTAAAACAATTTGGTTTTAATGATTTTTCTTATACTCGTATTAATTATAGAAATTAATGCGATTTGAATTTGGAATTTTTCTCATAATTTACAAGAAATAATTTTTGGCGATTTTATTTCTACTATTGGCGATTTTCTGCTAAATTTTTAATACGATATTTTTCTTTTAAAAAATAAAAACACATTTATTATCAAATATGTATTAAGAAAAACTACATATAATTTATTTGGCGACTTTTAACGATTTTTAAAATCAATTTTGCGAAATAGATAAAGAAATCTAACATTCCTACCGAAAGACATTAAAATTATGTACAACGGAAACTGTTCAATAAAAATTGCCAACAACCAATTTTGTATTTTCTCTAGTACAACATCTTGTTACACTTCTTTAGAAATGTAAACACACCTTGAGCTCTAAAATAGACACAAGCTTGCATTGAAAAAAAGGGAGGAGTCATGCCCATTAAAATTTAATATTTTATTTTACTTAGTTCTACTTTACCGATATTTACAAAACTTAACACACACCCTGAGCTCTGGAAAATACACAACATTGCATTAAAAAAAAAAATGGTCGGATTCATTCCCATTAAAATTTAATTTTATATTTCACATAATTCTTCCCAGATTTTCAAATTTTTTTGTTTGAATGAGTTACTTTCAGTTTGGTCCCACAAATTTTCTTCAAAAACACATTTCTGAGGCGACGATATATTCAAAACTGCTGTTTTCACCCTTGTAAATTAATAAAATTTATTTACTTATCTTATACTTTAACAAGTGTTTGGTTTGTGGAGTGTTAGTGCATTTTTGTGTGGTGTAGTTTTGTAGCGTACTTTATGACGACGCATGTAGTAAACTGCTAATATTGAATGTTACTAGCAAAATGAAATAACCCAGCCAATAGTGTACACACCTTACCACACATATTTATGTACGTAATGGGTGTTTTTTATTTAGAGGTATAGAACTTCGAATTGAAATAAAACACAAGAAAATCGTTTTAATGTCCATCAATTTGGCTGTGGATTGTGGATTATCTTCACTCCAAATGCGGCAATTTTGCTTGTTGACGTAGCCATTCAACCAAAAATGAGCCTCATCACTGAACAAAATTTTGCGATGAAAATCAGCATCGAGATCAATCTCATTTTCGGCCCATACACCAAAATCACGACGCATTGCATGGTCTCGCGGCTTTAATTCTTGCACAAGCTGGATCTTGTAAGGTCGCAAGCCAAGATCTTTGCGCAAAATCTTCCATAAAGTTGATGGACAAAGCTCCAATTGCTGTGCACGGTGGCGAATCGATTCATTCGGGTCCTCTTCAACACTTTGCTCTACAGCGGCAATTGTTTCTTCGGTGCGCACTGTTCGACGTCTCTGCGGATGCGTATTATCACATAGAGTAAACGTAGTGCGAAAACGATCCATGGTTAACCGAATTAATTGCTCTGATGGACGATTATGTCGACCATAAAATGGACGGAGCTTGCGGTAAACTTCGCGAACTGAACCATTATTTTCGAAATAAATTTGCACGATTTGCAAGCGTTGTTCTTTTGTCAACCTGTTCATGATGAAATGGCAAACCAAACTAAATATTAATCACTTGACAGCTGACAAAATGGCCGCCAGTTAAAAAAGTGATGCCAACTTAAAGTTCTATACCTCAATAAAAAACACCCATTACATACACATGAACATACATACGTACATACATAATATATTATGTACATATTTTTGCCTTTGCATTTTGTATATGTATTATTGAGTTGATTTCTTTTTTAACTCGATTTAATTTTGTTCAAGTGCACCTGTTTGTGTGTACATACATACATGTCTAAAACTAGTTTGCCGGTCACACTATTTTTTTTCTTCACTTTTTTGTGTGTGTTAATAATTTATTTTGAGCGCACACTTTTTAACATGTTAGATAATATTTTCTGCAAATGTTTTCATTTAGTGAAAAATTGTGAAAGCATGAAAGCAAATTCAAAATATCAAATTTTACAATAGTACGAAAAAGACAGGGGGAAAAATAAAGGGAATAATCAAAGGAAGTTCTATTTTCGAACATCATTTATTTTATTTTACGTATGCTTTATTAATTACAACGAAATCAGGGTTCAAATCGTTACATATGTACGTGATCGTATCGGCAATCGTACGAAAACAAATTAAATGATACGTTAATCGTATAAACTGAATGGAATTTCAATACGTTCACGTATGTCATAGTCCGAAAATTGTGTTTTTACGTGACGACTTGTACGTTCACGGATGTAACGATTTGACTCCAGTTTTCCAAAACAGATGTCTTCCAACGATCTGCCAGAGAAGGCCTAAAAATATATTCACCCCTATCGTGAACATTTTTCCCCACGAAATATTTCCCCTTTTCATCCAAATTGCAATTGTGAATAATTTTTCCCTATAAATGTTTTCCTTTTTTTTTTTTTGATTTCCCTTATCATAAATAATGTTTTTAACGGGAATTTTTTCACTTTTCCTTTGGTTTTGCTAACTTTATTTTTACCTAGCATTATTTCCATATTTTCCTTGGAATTAAATATTAAGGGCCATTTAAAAAAAATCAACTTTAAGTTAGTTGAAAAGTAATGCAGAATGAGACAATTGACTACCGTCTAGGACATAGCAATGTTAAAATAGTCAGTTGATTATATTAATCAAGTGTCAGTCAGTACTGGTTGCGAAATAGTTAGCTTAAAGTTAGTTTAAAGTTAACGAAATTTCCGACAGTGTATGTACATATATTCAAACAAATATAATATTTACTAGTTTTGCGTGCTCTCAATACAATTATGTGTACATACATACATACATATAAAGAAACGAAAAAATAGCATATTAATAAAAAAAATCACAAATGTTCATATGATTCTCTTTTTGTTGGGCTGGCTTTTTATTTATTTACATATTTATTACAAAAAACAAATATAATCAGCGTTGCCGATTTGACTTTTTCGATACCAAATTCGGCTTTATTACTATGTAAATTAGACCACCCAAATTGCTGAAAGTATTTATTCTATTCGCTCCACCGGCTCCACTGGCCATAAAAAATCACCTGCACTTTACACCCAAAACATAACCTATTTTCACTATGAACACTTTTGGCACCATAACTTTAAATGCAGCGTTTTTCGGAAAAATTGTATATAACAATTTTTGTTTAAAATATATAGCACATCTTTTCTGTGCATAATTTTGTCCTAACTATGGCCCATCATGGTCATGTTATGGCAATTTTTCTGACGATAAATAAATTTTACTGGCGATAAAAATTTTTTTTGGCTATTTTTTAACAAAATTGAACTTCAAAATTTTTTTTAATTCAGGAAAATTAGTTTGCTGAAACAAAAACAAAACTCGTCTGCAAGAAGTTAAAATAATTTGATTTTGATGATTTTTCTTACACTAATTATAGTCATTAATTCATTTTGTATTTTAATGAGAAAAATTTACAAGAAATAATTTTTGGCGATTTTATTTCTAATTTTGGCGATTTTCTGCTAAATTTTGACGGCTGTACGAACTATCGCCCAAGTTATTATCGCCCGAAACAGCTAAATGAAGGAACGCCCAAAATTGTTGGGTAATTAGACATTGTGAAGAAATACCCAAAAAACAGTGCCCGATCGCCCAAAAAAATGAAGAAAAACCCAAAATTGTAAAATGAATAATCGCCCGAAGTTTTTGGGTGTTTGTTCATTACGTACAATCACCCGAATTTGGAATGAATATTCGCCCACATTTTTTTTGTTGGGTTTTTTAACATTTTGCGGAAATTTGGCAATTATTCATTATGAACAAATACCCAAATATTTAAAAATGTTGAGTCGCCCAAAGTCGATGAACAATCACCCAATTTTTTTTTTACAACAATTTTTGGGCGATGCAACATTTTTGTTTTTTGGGCGATAGTAACTTGGGCGATAATTCGTACAGCCAATTTTGACATTATTTTATAAAAAAAAACTACATAAAACTGATTTTTGACGACTTTGACAATTTTTTAAATCAATTTGCCTAAATAGGTCGGTCTGACAACCCTGGGTGTGATAGATATTTTTTGACAGATCTAATCGGTTTGCTAATCTAAATACCAATTTTCTTGCAAATTTTTATTTTTTTCAGTCGTACGACTACGTAAGAATTCAGAAAATATAAAAATTATAATTTAAAACGTTTGTGGGAAAATATTTTACATATTAAATGAATAATACAATGTTTGGCAAAACAAAATATATGAGTACATAACTAAATAAAAATCTTTTACACTTAATTTAAATATGTCTATGTATGTATATTCTATTATTTGTTTATTTTGCTTTCCCCTAAAAGCCGATCTAGATTACTGAAGCAGTAAGTAAGTTTGTGGCAACACTGAACACTACAGTGAATACAACCATGTGACTTTGATCAAGTATTTGTATTTGTACAGAGTTGATTTATATTTATTTATAATTTTTCTTATTGTTGTTACCGCTGTTGTTATGTGGCAAAAAAAACTTGATAAGGTTGAAATAAAAAGAACAACATGATAGAGATTTCAATATATTCTCAACAATAAGATTGGATTGATGCTTTTAGCTAAACAGCTGTTAAACAAATTTATTGAAATTCATTATTTGAAAATAATTGACTCCTCATATACACAATGTTTTTTTGTATTGCTGTGTTTTTTCTTTGTTATTGTGGAGTTTTTTTTTTAATATTTTTTTTTTTGCTTATCTTTTATGGTTGACCAGTTATTGAAATGTTTGTAGTTTAATTGATAATTGTATGAGGCAAATTGATTCGTTCAATAAATAAATAAAAAAATGTGTGTTATAAATATTGTTATTTAAAATGTATGCATTGTAATTGTGGAAAATCTTTTTAATAAATTATTTGTGTAATGGAATATTTTGTTTACGCTCTATTAAAACGAAAAGTTTGTAGGGCAAAAAAGTTTATATTATGTTTAAATGTGTGTAAACAAATTAGAAATAAACACATTACGCACATACTTTGGCATTTATATTACAGCATAAATGAAAGCTCGTTTGCTTTATACTTTTATTACTGTCTTATTCATAAAAAATTATTTTGTTTAATAAAGCCTTGATAAAACATTTATAAAACATATGACAAACTGTTTTATAAAGCTCTATAAATCAAAAATATGTTTTATGAATAAGCCCATGGGGGCGTCAATAAAGTTCCCCGGACAAGCATACAATTTTATATAAACTTCAATATATTTTATAATAAAAGTTGATAAACTCACTTTCAAATAGTTCTATTTCTGGTGAAACATCAATGAATTTAACACGTATGTAGTTGTCATAGGACGGAAGTGATGCAAATAACTGAATTTAACAAGTTATGTACGAGTATATTAAAATTGCACGAATCAATACACTTTTTAGAATACCACTATCCATCTAAATCCACTTATGCAATTAACAGCCTGGCCCACGATATCGACAACGTTCGACTTGTCGCACACTTACATTCAAAACAAAAACAAATTTTAATATTTTGTTGTTGTTTCAAATGTAAGTGTGCGACAAGTCGAACGTTGTCGATATCGTGGGCCAGGCTGTAAATTAAAATTTTTTACCACCTTCTTAGTTCCTCGACTCCCAAAGTAGGGTATACTCCATTTTTTAATGTGTATTAATCGATTTTTTAGCCCAAATCACAGTCATAGTTAGCTAATAGCAGTAGTTTAACCACTAAAATTTGATTCACAGCCTTTTCTTCCTTAACCGTCAAATGTCATTGGTTAACAAATAGTTAGACAACAGCTGATTCGTTGTAAACTTCTTTTTAGTATTGTTTTTTTTTTGTGAAAAATTTTAGACACATTTCACACATACATACGTTGTCGATCATCTTCTTTGTATTTAGCTGTAACACATTCTTCTTTGTTTTCTATTATATTTTGATTTTCCCGAACCAATTTCAGCACTAATTCAATATCTTGCATGGTAAAGTTAGACGAGGGAGCACTTGTTTTATCCATTTTTAAGAAATAATATAACAAATGTAAACAAAAACCATATGCTATAGCAGAGCTGCCAATAGTGAAACTTAATATTTTGATATAAGAAGTATATTTAAACAATACACTGTGAATATGAAGTATTAGTTAAACGATAGTCATCATTTTAGTTTACTAATAATTAACTAATGATTGTAAATTTGTAACGTATGTAGAAGCTGAACACAGTCGGCCAAATTCATCTCATTTTTATAAGTTATCATCTTTAGTACCTCAGCCACAATGAGGCTCAAAATTTGAACAGCATAGAAAGTAGTGTGTGAGAGACAGAGATACTTTAATTAACGAGATAACACGCATTTTGAAGGGAACTAGTGCAAAAATATAAAAATCAAATTATTAAATTTTGTAAAACAATAATGTAAGGATTTGTATAGAAGAAAAAGTTTAACTTAGCACCAGAATGTTATATTCCCTCTTCTTTTAGGCATCAACTTCAAAAAAATTAACTACTTCTGCCTTCAGAAAAAATACTGAAACACTAAAATTTGCACGACTCCTTTAAGTTCGACTCTGTTTTCGATCCACTTTCTCATCATAAAGTTATTCCACATGTTTCTTTTTTATTTAAGCATAAAATATATTTATGTTAACACGCAATCTTATTGGCAATGAAATCATAAAATTTTTATCAAATTGTTATTGCTGAACTCGTTGCCTTAGTGCAGAATAAAATGTAAACATTAAACAGCTGATGCAGATTTTACTCTCTCCCGTATTTCCTTATTTCCCGGCTATTTAGAATAGTAGGATTATTCCCCGGGAACGTATGATAGGGAAGAGAAAAAATTCCCCAGGAAAATTCATGATTGGGCTGGATGATCATGGTATTACGTGGAGAAAAATTTTCAACCAAGCAGAGTTGCCATAAATATGTGAAGATTTATCTTATTTTTGAAAATTTTCGAGTTGTTAAAAAGACTAAAAAATTTCTTAGCTAAAACAAAATTTTTGAAATTATTAGTTGAAGTTCTTTTTGACTAAACTTCTTACACAAATTTTCTTCTTTGGTTCTTAAAAAGTAGTTCTTGTTGAGTACGTCATTCTCGTCTCATTCTCATGAGAAATATATGAGAAAAATGTATTAAGCTGCAAAACAAAAACTTACAGTGTGGACACGAATGCAGTTTCAAAAGAGAAATCAAAAATGTTTCGCAGCAAATGTTTCAGTGTATGGACGACGACTAAACAACGCGTGTGGTAAAAGAATTAATTCACTTAAATCTGGGAGAAAATTACGATATCGCTTAAAATTTCTATACAAACATAAATTAAAATTTTATAAAAATTAGTTTCATATCGAATGCCATAATTTGCTGCTGCTTGTGTGACAGCTTGTGGTCGACTTGAAGATTTTTGAAAATAAAATGTGGCAACACTGCCGGCAAGGTAACACATATATACATATTTGCTATCAACCCATATTACTCTTTTTTTTTGTTCCCACGGAATTTATGATTGGAGGAATTTTTTCTCGAGAAAATTGTTTTCCGTGAGAAATACATTCTGATGGAATATTCATGATTTGGCTAAATATGTATTTATAAAATATTCCTTTTTTAAGTGGAAATAGAATCCACAAACGTTAATGTCTTGGATGTTATTGCGTGCCAGCGTATATTTAATGCGCGTAAATTTTTTTTCAGAGCGTATTGGTGACGATTATTGAATGAAGTTGAGTTATGGGAGCGTTCTGTGTAATTAATCAGCTGATCGTGTTTGTTTGATAATATGCCTTTTCATTGCATATGCGTGCATAAATACATACATACATGCAAATATACTATGTATGTATGTATGCATGTCACCTGCTACAAAACTTTCGCAATTAATGACATCTTTGCAATTGCAAAAATCACATTAAAACGACTGCATTAATGTTTCCTAATTAAATGCATATAGACATTTTTTTCTTTCGCATTTTAATGAACAAGTTAAACAAATTGTAAATTCAAATACAGTGTATATATCGATATGCATTTACTGTAATAACGTCGTAACTTAAAAAAACTAGATTTACGGAAAACGAGTTCAATCACTTTTTTCCATTAGCCAGGCAGTCGACTAGTGTAGAAAATTCATATAACAAAATCCTTTTTTCATATTGCACCACCTATACCATATATACATACATATATACATATTTATTATTTTATTTTTTTTGCTTTTTTTATTTTTGAAAGCTGTTGTCATGTTTATAAAACGAGATATCAAACTCCTAAATCGGTTATGTAGTTCCGAAGATATTTACCAAAAAACCTTTGTTAATAATGATCCAATATCAAAATTTTAAAACTTTCGAAATGTTGCATTAAAAAATCCGAGTTTTTGGTTTATTCAAAATATCATTCAATAACACGATGGAGTAGCGAAGCACACCGGGCGTAGCTAGTATCATATAAATTTTCTACTCAATTTGTCCGTAAGGGTTGTGGAAACAGGGGACAAAGTTTTCAATTTACACACAACTTAATGGGGAAAAACTATATTATTTTTCTCTTAAAAATTAAGATATTTGTATGAAAAAATATGAACAATGATATGAGAATTAATTTTCTATTTCTCGAGTTGTGTAGTTATTAAAATAAATGAGCGATAGTTAAATACATACATACATATTAGTGATGCAACGAATATTTGAAACGATATTCGCGAATACGAATACGAATATTTAATGTGAAATTTATAGACATTAAATTAGGGGTTTATTTACGCCTGCAATATGAAATATTAAGAAATTGTTATGAAAAAAAACTTCATACTCTTGTTGGCGTACTTTAAAGTTAATAAAAAATACCCAAACTTTCAATGATCGTCAGTAAATAATATTTAAAAATGATACAAAGCACAAATTTCTATGAAAAATGTAATGGATTCGTACAAACTAATATTTTTATCCATTTAGGATTTATGCATTTATTTATTTAATTATTTTTTTTTTGAAAAATATTTGTATTTGTATTCGCCTGAATTTGACGAATACGAATGCGAATACGAATATTTAAAAATGGTCGAATATTCGGCAGTTCGAATACGAACATGAATATTCGTGCATCACTAATACATACATATATATACAAAATTGCATGTAATTAATTGACATTTCAACGAAACCTTATATGCGTACATATTTTTAAATTAAAAATAAAAACAACGTCAGACAGTCAGTCAATGAAATACGAGTATTTAACACAAAAGGTTAATAGCAATTAAAAAACGAAATTAGTTAATAATTAATACAAAAATAATTCCTTAATTGAACTGTAAAACGCATGTAATAATTAGAATATATTTATAATTTTAAGAAATCTGTATATTGAATAAATTTATGCTACTACTCCTGCTTCTAATCCTAATGTAACTTCAAAGCACCCTCCTTCTTTGTGTAGCAAAATCATCGGCAAAGTAAAATAACAAAAAAAAAAAAAAAAAAAATGGCTACTAAACACAGATTCAAAAAAATTTCATACGCGTTATTTAACACCAGAGGCGCTGCAACACTGCATTATTAAAAACGTGTAAAAAGCAGAGTTGTAAAATAATTAAGCTTTCCTCTATCTCTTCATTCACCACATGTCTTCTCTATCAGTATCCCTTTCCTAAGTCCCTATTTACACTATGCAAGTCTTATTGCTAAGCTGATTAGTTTATTAGGAGAGAGAGAGACGGGGGGAAAAGAAACGTTGCTGTTCCCCTCGTCTCTCTCTCCCTGAAACTAATCAGCTTAGCAATAAGACTTGCACAGTGTGATTTTGGACTAAAGAATAGTAGTATGCATTCATTGACTGAGTGTTACTTCAGTAAAAAATATACATATATACACATCCATGTATGTATGTATGCATGTTTTCCAAAGTACTAAACCGTTTGCGAAATGATGTGAACAAGACCATAGAGAAACACAATTCCTAATTAGAAAATTCAATTCCTAATTGCCCTGTTTAAATACAAGTGCAGTTGGTTACAGGGTGTAAAGGTCTACAGCATGCAATTTTTATCGATTTGTATTTAAAGTACCAATTTACATAAGTCACGTGTTGTACTTTGAATAAAGTTTGTGTTTCTATTTTACAAATATTTAAGAAGAGCTTTTTCAAACTTTAGCAAATATCATTGTAAAAATCTTTATTAAGGTTTGTTTTTTTCGCTTGCCCAAAAGTGTAGGCAAACGGCAGGAGAAATTAAGTTTATATGTTAGAAACAATATCAACTATTATACGAGGAGAAATCAATAAGTTTCCAAAAATTTTAAGCTATATGAAGAAGGGACAAAAGCAGCATACCACTACGATTCGGTTACCTTTTCGATCTGCTTCATGCCAAATACGAGTACATATGTACATACATGCGCTATACTTTTTTGATTTATCTGAGTCGACTTCTAATTGTTGACATCCATTCTCATCACTGAGTCCTTAGTAATCGCATTCTGCCAGTGTTCACAGCCGAATGCCAGCTAAAGCCCTCCATTCGTACACAATGTGTGTTGCTGTTTCAATTTTTGCCAGCTTAAGGTACTCGAGCACCTTTTTCGCTGTCCTGAGTAATTTTTTTTTTTTTGCCTTATACATATCAGCTGTTGTTCTTGGTTTGTAGCTTAGTTTATAGCCGTAAAGCAGCTCTGGATTGAAGAACAGCTGTACATTACATTAGAAACAATAGCATTCTTTCATATTTAATTGTTCTTTTCAATATAAATTTTTAAAGGAATGTCGTCTGTCTTCTTTGCACATCGTATGACACGCTGTGATTAATATATAGAAAATCGTTCAGCTCATATTTCCGTTCAAAATGTCATGGAATTTTTTAATTGACCTCGTATTTACTCTAAGGGATGTAAAAGTTTAATGCATGTTGTGTATGAATGTAGCCATCATTCTTATAGACTATCGTCGCGACCCAAACTATATACATAAATAAATAAATAACGAAATATTAATTCTATTGTACATTGAAAATTATTGAAATTGAGTAATTTTATTTGGCTATTGAAAAAAGAAAAACGAAAAAATGCAATAACATAAAAATATATTCTGTATGTGAGTATTATACATACGAAAATAATTTACAAGGAGTACATTCCCTGCAGTGAGACTGGGGCCAAGTGTCTCTATGTCAACACTAAAATTATAGTAGTAGTTACATTGTCTACAATATCTCTTCTATTCGTCAGTATAAAAGAAATAGAGAAAACAGATGTGGTGTATATCTGGTAGATTTTGCAACAACTTGTCAATATACATAAATTTGTAAGTACGTAAGGTATAGAAATGTACCAGTATATGTATGTCTGGTTGGTATGTCTCCATGTTCCCATAAGAACTATGAATTCACTACCTAGTCAATTGTTTTAGTGTTACTAGTAGATTTTCAGTGACAAGCACATGCTAAATGTCTATAGCACAAAGTATTGTATGGGGAATAATTGTAGAGTAGTACTGGTGACAAAGTCAAAAGCGACTCAGTACATTTTCACTATTCGCACTTTCTGCAGGGTTTGCACTGCACACATAAACAAATACATACACATTTAATATTCAAGCCATCCAAGTACTTGTATACCATACAAACATACATACAAATATACGTACATTTTTATTACCTAAATGGCCAAGGTAAGAAATTGGAGGCAAATGTGTACAAACAACAAATTGTGCCAAAGATGGACACACTCACGTAAAGAGAAAGAGATAAACAAAAAGGCAATAAAAATAGTCAAAAGAGTAAGAAAGTTAAACCATAACAAAACAAAGCATTGCCGACCAAACGATTGAGCAGTGAGTAATCGAATAGAAAAACATGTACATATGTACTTATATACATACATACATACAAACGTAAAATTTACATAATATTCCCATTGAACTCGTAAATTCATACATACATACATACATACATACATATTTACACATGTAAATAAAAATGAATCTTATTACAATTATAATAGAGTGTGAAATAAATATTATGTTTAAAAATTAGCAATACAATTATTTACCAAGATTAGTTAAATAATACGAGAAATAATTTTTTGATGTAACCTTCATACATTTCTCTTCACCTGATAAGGTGGCAAAATAGATGCATAATTGCAGCGATGCCAACTATTTATAACCCAAACGCGCTACTACCCTTCTCAAAACGCGCTACTACCCTTCTCAAAACGCGCTAGGACGCGCTAAGTTACAGCATTGTCAAATATTTATAGCAAAAACGCGCTATTTTCTACGCGCTAAATTAAATTTCAATAAAGTCGGTGTATGTATGTATTAGTGTACTCGTATATACAATTAATTTTTCAGTTTTTGCAATATTGCTTCCTTGAAATTATGTTTTAATTAACTAAAATCATTTAATACAGAATCAGAATCGCCTTCCAAATAATCGAAATGCTTAGTTTTTACTTTTAATTTATGTATTTCTAAAACTTTGTAACAACATATAAATTGTCTAATAGTTTTGCGATTCTAATGCTTTTTGTACTTCAGCTATAATAGATGCTTTGTAAGTTATGTACATTTTTTGGGTCATTGTATGTAGTACATATTTTTATTTGTGAAATTTCAAAATATTTGTTATTGCAGTATTAAAATTCGTTTTTTATTCTAACCACAGTCAATCGAATTTTGTTTGCGACAGATAAATCATTAACTAATTCAAAAAATTTTATCGGAGTTTTGGATATTAGAAAATTGTTAAATTTTTACAAAAAAAGTTTAAAAAATATTGAACTGAAATGATATTATTGACTTTATTCAAAACGCGCTAATTTAGCGTTTTTTTTTAACGCGCTAAGACGGAAAAAAGCGCGTTTGGCATAGTTAAAACGCCCTAAATCTAGCGCGAAACGCGCTAAATTGGTATCGCTGCATAATAGGTCGTTTAGTGAAACGAGGTACAGCTAGGTTTTGCTCTTATCAGAGCATAAATATTTGCATGACTTATTCAGGCGAACAGCGTTACCATTGGTGATACTAAAGTTCCAAGATGACACTCTTTCAGATGCTTTGAATTTTTCTGACTTTACTTCAATTTCATGATGTATTTCGAGCATAGGTGTATTTAAAGACTTGATTATTTTTATATTTTTATTTCCACACTACCTCAAATTAATTTTCCCAAACTCCCAAAATGGTTACAGAAACTGGACTTCATTTGCTCTTTAAAGAACCACCAGGAGCACCATTTCCCACAATGACCACTACTCTTCTCCAGAAATTTTGCTTCAAAAATCATATTTTTTCAAATTAATTTTCCCGAACTCCCAAAATGGTTACAGAAACGCGACTTCATTTGCTCTTTAAAGAACCACCAGGAGCACCATTTCTATATAGTGGGATATCTGTAGAATTCTTCTATTTCCCATAATGACCACTTTTCGTTCCAAAATAGGACCTTTTTTAAAATTAAGTTTCTGTGTTATTGATATATCTGTTGTATATTCCATTGGTATAATTTCATTATTCAGATCCCGGACCATATTTTCCATTGATTTTTGGGTATCATTTTCAAGACTAAAAAAGATTAATCTGTGTTCAAGTATGCTTTAGTCAAAATTTGTATGGAATTTTTTTTTAAACATAAACTTCACATCCATATTATTATTTTTTTTGGATACGGCAGATATTCCAGTTGACGACATCGACGTCAATTTAACAAAATACCAAAAATTGGGGCTTGTGTACCCTTTGTCGACAACAACTGCCTCCTGCTGGCAGGTTTATGCTATTTTCTAGACCTTAGGGAACAGAAATAGACTGTCAGTAGCACAAAATTGCTTCCGAGAGGGAGTAAACAAGCCCCAATTATTTGGTATTGTGTTAAAATGACGTTGGTGTCGACAACTGGAATAAGGGTGAATATCTAATGGATAAAGAAAAATATAAAACAAAATTTATACACTCTTATGCATTATTTACAAGCAAAAAAACGCGTTTTTGAGATATGACTATGTTGCTGTAAAGGAGGTACATGCAATATTAATTAATTTCCAACAGTCTGCAAAAACCTTTGCAATTTTTTTTTTTTGGTGTGATGAATGATGGCGTTTTGTATACAACAAATGATTTTGTGTATACAAAATATGTATATATATTTTGTGAATATTTCTTAAAATTTAAAATAAACAAAAGAGACAATAAAAAAAATTTTTGTATATTATTTCTTAATGAAATATCAAAAACATACATATGTGCTTATGTAAGTACATATGTATGTATATAAAAATGCTTTTACTTTTATAAATAATAGGTCTGTTTGTTGAAAAATCTGTAGGTGTAATATCAGGTTTATTAACTTTAACAAGTCATTAACATCCAGTTGACTATGGTTATAACGAAATATGTACTATGATAATACTTGTATTTTAGTTTAAAATTTTTTAAACGCACTAATAATCCCAAATTAATATTTTACTTATTAAGTAAAATATTTTTTTTTAAATTAAAAACACATTGAAATTGATTATTGAGCGGTTTAGCTGGATCCTATGCGCATTTCACTGTTGCTAATGCAGATCATCAGGGAACCTTTACCCAAAGTTTCTTAGAACAACTAGAGTTATTATGTTATAAACTTTCATTTAAACAAATGAGAAGTTTAAAACAAATAACAAAGTTGAAACAAGAACTCAATAATCAACATGTTTTTTATTTTCTTTGCCATTGCTACATTGGCTGACTTTTTTTCAGCTTCAAATTGTAGTTGTAAAAGTATGTAAAAAGAAAATATGTAAATGTAAATAACAATAACAGCTATTTTAGAATAGAGTGTTGCCACATAAGTATTTTTTGACCTGGTGCAGTCAATTTAATAATTAGTGATTTTTTATAGGAACAACAACACTCTATTCTAAAATAGCTGTTGTTGTTATTTACATTTATTTTCTTTTTACATACTTTTACAACTACAATTTGAAGCTGAAAAAAAGTCAGCCAATGTAGTAATGGCAAAGAAAATAAAAAACATGTTGATTATTGAGTTCATGTTTCAACTTTGTTATTTGTTTTAAGCTTCTCATTTGTTTAAATGAAAGTTTATAACATAATAACTCTAGTTGTTCTAAGAAACTTTGGGTAAAGGTTCCCTGATGATCTGCATTAGCAACAGTGAAATGCGCATAGGATCCAGCTAAACCCATCAATAATCAATTTCAATGTATTTTTAATTTAAAAAAAAAAAAATATTTTACTTAATAAGTAAAATATTAATTTGGGATTATTAGTGCGTTTAAAAAATTTTAAACTTAAATTTTAACAATTCCCATAAAAAATCACTAATTACTTGTATTTTAATTTGAAATTTATTTGCTGGTGGTTCAGCGTTGTCTGTATGCATTTTATTGTTGTTGTAACAAATCATCAGTAGACTTTAACCACACATTTTGAATAGTCACAAACCTCTTGTCGTATGCACATACTTTCAAGAACTATTTGAGAATTCACAAATAAAAAGTCTACTGATGATTTGTTATAGCAACAATGAAATGCATATAGACAATGCTGAACCACCAGCAAATAAATTTCAAATTGAAATAAACTTCTGACAATATGTCGAATAATGGATTTCTTGGATAATACTTGTATTTAACGTTTTTGATATAAAAAATCACTTGGCTTAAGGCTTTAAGAAAATAAAACTTACAGCGAATTTATAGAAGGCGACTTGCCGATAATGCACGCTAACATTTAAGTGTTTTTTTTTTTTAAATAATTAAATTGCCAACAAAGAACATACAGGTTTTATTTAACAAAAAATAAACAAACAGTATCATAAAAATAAAAGCAAAAATGGAAAGTTCACAAAAATAAAATTAATAAAAAAGAATAGAGTTGTCTTAGGACATCCAGTTAGAGCTATGCTGCTTAGCTACATATATGTATGTATATAAGACAAATTGTACGTGTTAAAGAACAATGCAATAAAACTATATTATATGATGGTGTCAAATTGAATGCAAATATTTCAAAACGTTTCCATTTAGTTCCTATTTTTTTCATTTCTAGCTGCGTACGATTAAATTAGTGTATTGTTTGTGCTCATGTGGAAAACAATGCAAAAACAAATTGACATATCGTTCTCATTGTTTTTGTTTCACTCACTTCAAAGAACGAAATAAAACAAAATTAGTATAGTAGTAGTAGTACTCTGATTTTAAGTACAAAGAAATCAAAACAAAAATTAATTTATAACAGTACTAGTGTGGATTGTTTTTGTTGCTAAAATCACCACCTAGCTCCTGTGTCTGGCATAAAGAGCATAGGTCTAACAATAAATATCGGTACGTAAAAGCATTAATAGCGCACTCATCAACATTTAACGTTAAAAAAATGCATAAATTGGTAGCACTGTTTAAGACAATTTTTTTTTAATTCTTTCTTGATCGCTATAGCCATATGGAACTGTATTATTAAAAGAAAAAGAAAATATATTCGTTCATAAATAAACTGAATAATTTTATAAATGTTACCTGTTTAACATATACACTTGCATTTTATATTATTTCCTTTATTAAAGCTAAAATTTCTGTACCAAGATGCTAATAAAATATTAAATGCTTTATTTATATATATATATATATAAATATAAAACAAAAGTATTGAAAATTAATAACAAGACAAAAGAATATGAAATTTAAAAAATTGCATGACTCAATAATTGTTTGCACATTAATTTTTATTTATTTTAATGCGAAAAAAAGTATTCATTTGTGCGTACAAGGCAATATATGTACATATGTTTATGTATATGTATAAAAATTGCGTACACTTTTCTTTTCGAAGTCAATTGTGACAAACGGAAAGCTACTTGATAAATTTTCCAAACCGTATATCACTACGTCAAAGTCCAAAGTCTTAAGTTTGTAGGAGACAATGAGAGCCCTTAAAATCAAGACCTTGCAAAAATTTTTCGAGTGCTGAAGGCGTAAAATCATATTCAGACTGAAAAATAATCATGAAGCAAAGTAGGCATTCATTGCTTTAGAGTTACTTCTCTTAAAAAAAAAAAATACTGGCAACGCTGACTGCAATCATGTAATGTAAACAGGGTGGTTCGTCAAAGCTTAACTTAACGTCTTGACGAGACATAAATTTGTTATAACATTTGTTATGTAGTTTGACAAATGTTATAACAATGAAAAGTTGTCTCATACTTTCGTATTAAATTTGAATTTTCTTATAATTAAAAATTATCTTGCCAAAACGCTATGTAAGTTTATAAAACAATCAGACATTGAAAACTATTTAAAACTTACATTAAATTTGGTCTCTCTTCTCTAATTTATTTCATAGTGAGCTCATCCATCTTTCATCAATTTAATTTTTTTTGCAGCCAAATTTATTGTAACGTTTGTTTGCATATAAACAAAATTAATACTTAAATTGACACACTTAAGGTTGCTTTGTTTTTTGGAGACAATCTGACTGGTCGCTGTGGCGTATGAGCATTATATTCTTTTAATTTTTTTATTTTATTGTGTGTTTGTGTGTGTGTGTGAAATCACAGCTGAATATATGTATGACGTCAATATATTTGGAATAAGAAAACAATCATAATCATACTTAATAAATTTAATAAGCTTAGTTCATTAAAATGTCGATGTCTTTAAATATAAATATGGACATAATTTACATACACACATACATGTCGCTTGTTTACTTCAATAATGTTATAACTTAAAATATGCAATATTCGAGTTTCAACCCTATCGCGAAAACGTGTTTCCTTCGAAATGTTCTCCGTTTAAAAAAAAAAACATTTCAAAAGAAATTTTTTCTGTTATTTTTATTCCCCTTATGAATAATATTTTTCAGTTTTCCCAAACAAAATACTTTATTTTTGCAGACGAACTGAATTTTACATTGAATAATTTCAATATTTTTTTCAAATTGTAAATTAAAAATTATAAATATTTATTTTTAGGTCAAGATTAGTACGTAAACTTCACGACGATTGTTAACAATAATTCCCTGCAACAACTTTTTTTCATATAGTATGAATCTTTTTCGTTCACACAGTAAATTTCATGGCGGTGTAGCGCCATGTGGTATACTAAAGTATTTAAAAACGCAACTCCAAAGTTAAAAAAATTAAATTTGTATGATTTTCAATTAATTTTTAAGCTTTACAAATCTTCTTCCCTTTTTCACACTCAGTGGGACTGATAGCGCGAAAAAATTCATGGGAGATTTACAATAGCATTTAACCTTCGTGGGGAACAAAAATTCTACTTGTTATTCACAATATCATTTTACTTTCGTGGGGAAAAAATTCTACTTGTTATTAACGATAGAGGTGAATAATGCAGAATTAATGTTCATATGGTTCAAAAAGTATCATAGATTAAGATCAGGGAAGGAAGATGATTTCTTGGATTTTGTACCAACTATGAAAATAAAATGTACTTTTTAGACCATGACGGTATAAATTTTTAATATTTATTAATAAAAACAGAAAC
Organism: Tachina grossa; assembly: GCA_949987645.1. Taxonomy (NCBI): domain Eukaryota; kingdom Metazoa; phylum Arthropoda; class Insecta; order Diptera; family Tachinidae; genus Tachina; species Tachina grossa. The sequence continues at coordinate 39,508,340 of OX465275.1, forward strand.
GTAAAAAAATTAGTATAAAAATTCAGAAGTTTACAATAAAAAACAGAAACTTAACACAAATGTGTATAAAAATTCAGTATACAATAAAAAAAACAAAAAATATTAAATATTACATTCATAAAGGCACATTCGTAGATTCGACTATTATATTAGAGATTGAAATAAAACAAATACAAAAAAATTAAAGAGAATATAGGCAAAATGAATGTTACCATATAGTGAAACATTGACATTTTGAAATTGTACCAAGTAACTCGCGGTAGTACCACGGTACCAACAAGGTCAAAAATATACCATAAAAAGTACAATTGTACCATGATTTCCATCCGTGATTAAGATGAAGAAGATAAACGGTTTAATCTACAAACCATGTAAAAGGCCTACTCTTTGCCAAACAATTGCAGTCATATGCTTTCTAATGAAAATCCCTTTAGCGGAAGTTGCACAAAATTTGGGGTCTGTTCCACTATGTTGAGAACGTTCGACTTGTCGCACACTTACTGCCAGTTTATAGAAAACAAAAACAAATTTGAGTGCTTTTCTTCAATATAAATAGAAAGACGAGCATTTTAACTTGTCTTCCATAAAATGGGAGTTTCATTTGAAACTGAAACAAATTTTTTAAAAATTTGTTTTTGTTTTGAATGTAATTGTACGACAAGTCGAACTTTGTAAACATAGTGGGACAGGCCCTTAAAAGAGAACTTCAGAAGTTCTTTAAAAATTAAAAATTTAACTGAATTAATTAAACTAATTACCGAATGTATGTATATTTCTAAATGAAAAATTCTGAAATTCAAATAGAATACATAGCTGTTTTTTGAGTCGCAAGTCTTTAAAAACGCTTTTGAAATCATTTCATATGCAAATTTTTTTCAAAAATACCTTGGAACGTTAATATACCGCGAGGGTCTTGAATTGAATCGAGAGACTAGGCTCATTTAACAATTTATTATAACTTTTAACATATAGTATCCACAATGCAAGCAAAGCGGCGTGTCTAGGGAAAATATTGTATGAAAAACACTCAAATTTTTTAGTGATGCCTACACAAATTTTCTAGACAAGCCGTTTGCTTACAATGTGGAAACTATACATAAATTCTTTACTTTTATTTTTTTAACCACAGATCTGTAAGTAATTTGTAAAAAATTATTTATAGCACTTTTAGGCGCCTAACAGATAATCAAAAAGTTTTCCTTAAGTATTCTAAAAAAAACTCAACAAATTCAATAGAATAGTTGCCTAAATAAAATAAATAATTGCATTTTCAGGGTTATGACGTTTTTAATGAGCCTTTCTTGTACTTGTTTCGAAGTTTTTATTTTCTTATAAATGAGACCTTCTAATTAGATGTATCCCCAAAGTTTTATTTAGAAATAAAAGTTTAATATATAAGAAAATTGTTGTTGGTGTGTGTGTGTGTGTGTTTATAAATAATATGCTTAAATATTTAGCTGCAAATGCTTTTGTATTAAAAATAATCAATGCAAAATTTTTTTGCATGCGTACCGTAGTGGCAATGAATTCTAGATAAACATAAAGAAATGTACAATGTACAGGCACACATACTTATATATGTATGTACGTACACACATATGTACATTTTTCAGGCCGCCCTAAAACCCCATATGCTTAAAAACGTACCTACGTCATCATTAAAATTAATATTGATAAATTATTCTCAAATTTACATGAGGTGTGATAAAACTGGCAACAATGAATTAAAAAAATAAAACTTACACATTTTACTTAAAATATAATATGACAAACAGAAATAAACAAACAAAACGAAGTTATTTTTTTAACACACGTACATATATGTATGTATATATGTGTATACATATGTATAACACATGTACATACATGTGTATATTTAGGCAAAATTTTAATGTCACACAGTTTGTCAATTAATTATTTGCACAGTGAAAAATGTTTCTCCAATGGAAGTCATTGAACTCTCTTTTCAAATTCCATACAAAGAAAAAAAAGCAATAAGCACATAGACCACATCAGGCTACACAACTACACCTATTGACTATACCTATTGACTACTCTGGTCGCCGTGTAGTCAGCCACCTTATTAAATTGACAGCAATAAACACCTGATATTGAAGTATAAATACATATTTCAGTGGTGCCACTTTCTAATAATCGTTTTCATATAAAAAACGTGTGACCACAATCTGTCAAAAATAGAATAACAGATTGTGATCGGTAGCCTGCTCTGGTCAATCTGTTTAATGCTTATATCGTCGGGTGGTTACTGGTTTGCCGCAGTAATAGTCTATTCTTACGGCCTTACGTATAAGAAAAAATTGGCATGATTTTAGCATAAGTGACGAAATTGAACGAGCTCCTCTATACAATTTGACATTAAAAATGTTCGCAATACATAGTTTTAACCCACTACTAAGTCCTATCGTAATTTTTATTGTGAAGTTTCATGACAAAACTCTTTAAGATCATGCTTAATTTTGCCACTTTGCTGACTTTATGCCAGTTTTTGCTTATACATATGGCCGTTAATATACTGCAAACCAGTAACCACCCGACGATATTTGGATGGGCGTATGATTATTATACTAATTAAATATTACAACACTCATACGCTTAATAAATTACCCATATCGCTACTTTATTGCAACATCGTAATAACTCAAAATGTTAATTAATAATGCGTGCTCAATTTTGATACCCTGTATATTAGTTTCTATTGTAACAAGCTTAAGCGACAATCTTTTCGATCTCAATTTTTTGAACAAAATCGATTATTTGCGTTGATAAATAATCGATTTTCGTAAAAAAACGAGGTCCAAAAGAATATGGTTGAGCTTAGGCCATCTTCCAAGTTTTTTGTATGCCTCTTTTGTAACTGGATTTATGAATTTTTTGCCTATTTCGTTGTGCAAACATTTAATTTACAAACTGTGCTTGAACCCAATAGGAACTGAGAGAAATAAATGTAAAGATAGTGGTGGGGCCAGCAAAAAAAAAAAAAAAACTTGGCAACAATATCATTGAAAGAAAATGGGAAAATATAACAACAACAACAAATATAAAATAGTATGAAAATAATTATGGAAGTTTCTCTTTGTTGTTATTTTTATGTTTTCATGTTATATGTACATATGGACGTGAGTATGTGTGTTTGCGTCTTTTTCATTTTGTGTATATTTTGACGTTATCGGGAGACTCTTGAGTTTCCTTTTTATTGTCGCTGTGTCCCTCTTTCTCTCGATTTGAAACAGAAAGAAAACAAAGAATTATAATGGTGTCATAAATTTAATTAAATAATCAGTTTTGTTTGGTTTTAAGTTGACACGATATTGCTACACATAATGAGTACATTTATACTACATGCATTTCTGCTCAAGTATGTAAATACTGTGTACGTAGTATACATATGTATGTACATACATTTTAATGTCTAGAAGATAAAAATTTTATAGCAAATACTTATGATAGTAATGTCATATGTACATATGTATGTATTTAATTGCATAAAGTAAATAAAGGGTGTCCCAACAAGAACGCAAGATTTAAATTTGGCGCCATTCGAAGTGTCATTGTTTGACATTTGAACAATTGTTATTGTTTGCTAGTAGAAGGTACGAGGTTAGTAAAAATGGAGCGCTACACGAATGAACAACGCATTCTCATTGTGAAATTGTTTTACCAAAATGGTGAAAGTTTTGCGGCTACAGTTCGCAAATTTGCGATCAATTTGGGGTCACAATAATGCTCCAAAAGAGTCAACTGTAAAGAGATTAATGGATAAATTTGCCGAAACTGGGTCTGTTAGTGATGTAAAGACAACAACGCGCCTTCGACCAGGTCGATCGACCGAAAATGTCGCAGCTGTACGTGATGATGTCGCTCAAACGCAGGTCAAGCGCAAACAGTCGTGTCGGTATCGTGAAATGATAAGTTTTTTAGTGCCTAGAATTGAAGAAATGAATGTGGAGGGCATGTGGTTTCAACAAGACGGCGCCACATGTCATACAGCCAGAGAAACAATTCAATTGCTACATCAGTCATTTCCCGGTCGTGGTATTTCGCGTTTTGGAGACCAGAATTGGCCGCCTAGATCGTGCGATTTAACACCATTAGACTTTTTTCTTTGGGGTTTTTTGAAGTCGATGGTTTACGCGAATAAGCCGACGACGACTCAAGCCTTAAAAGAGGGAATTGGACGCTGCATTAATGAAATACCGCAGCCTTTATGCAAAACGGCCATTGAAAATTTCATTAAAAGATCGCGTGTGTGCCAGCAAAGCAGCGGCGGCCATCTGCCCGATTTGTTGTTCCACACATAACCTCATTTTGTCTACTTTACGATATAATAAAGTTTCACGATTTTTTTTTAAATATCTGTGTTTTATTTAAAATTTAAATCTTGCGTTCTTGTTGGGACACCCTTTAAATAAAAATGTGAAACGTATTAAACGAAGTTCTTAAACGTGAAGTGTTTGAAAGCAATGATTAAATCTCATACCCATTAAGTTAGTTTATCTCTAAAAAATTTTTAGTAAAAAGCAAGTGTGTGCTTCTTAAAAGTTCCAACTAACGTTCAATCACTTTGAAATGATAACAAATAAAACACAATGTAGCGAATTGTTAAAAGGTGTTGCCGTAGCGCTGAAATTAAAAAAATAATAATATTTGTCTTGGGAAATACGCCTAGGTTTTACATTCGTAAAATGAAATGAAAGTGAAATTTTCTCTTGGTTTGTGTTCTTAATTTCGTAAACAAACGAAAATTGAAGTGTTCTGGAATCCAATTTCACTACAAAAAAAGTAATTTGAATTCGGCAGCAAACAACATTGTGAAAGAAAATACGTTTTAGTAAAAATTAAATTTTTGTAGCTTTTTATTGCTAAAATACAAAAATATAGGCACATAAATAACATTTGTACATAAATTATTTCAAACAAAAACATGGAATAAGAGGAGGCTTTGCTAAAATATATGGGAAACAAATCCGGGATTGGATAAAGGGTTCTGTAAATGATTTATTCAAGGCGTTCAGAAACTTTTAGCGAACTTGCGATTTTTTTCGCGAACTTGCGTTTTTTCGCGTTTTTTCCCGAATTTATTTTATAACAGTTTTGGCAATTTTTAATGAATTTTAAGGATTGCTTCCGATATTGAAACTTCTCGCAAATTTTTGCATTCTTCGCAATGAAAGTGAATTTTTGCAAAAATGCTCCTTCTTAGCATTTTTTGCGAATTTTAAATAATATTAGACTTTGCTATTGAATTTTTGGATATTTTCGTTTTTGCGATTTTTTACCTAAATTTTTGTCTTCTTAGAGTTTGGCGATTTTTAATATTCTTTAAAATTTTGCAATTTTTCGCAAAATTTCTATTTTTTTTTTGCGAAAGATGTCATTTTTGCAACGTTTTTGCTTTATTTATTTATTTATTTTTATTTAGAGACTTAAAATTTAAATTTTTGCAAGCTTTGGCGAATTTTCATAATGTTTTGCGCTTTCTCCCGAGTTAATGACTTATTTTACAGTTTTAGCGAGTTTAATTAATTTTAGTTTAGAGCTTGTTTCCAATATTGCAAATTTTCTAAATTTTCGCGATACGTGATTTATTATATTTTTTATCAAGATTTGATATAGATTTTTGCATTTATTTTTATTACAAGTACATAACCATTATTTTTTTGGTGAATATACTTATATGCAATTGATTCTTTCCGCAGTGATTATTTGCATATTTTGGCATCCATTGGCTACAAAAATATCCATAGCAAGACAGATAGGTAGTCAAATTTAATTCTTTCAAAAGACTAATTTAAGCGACGAATTTTAGAAGGCAATTTCATCGAACTATGCCCAGTTCGCCGTTCGTCGCAATTGTGTTTATAGCATAAAATATTTTTTTTTCATGTTGCTTGAAATATTTATTTGAAATAAACTGGGAATGAAATCGTCATGGAAAAAAATTTCATTACTTTTCTAGAACACATTGATATCGTCTTTGCGGAATTAAAAACGTTTTCAATTTCATTTTGTAGTGGAATGTAGAACCTGGGCGATAGTTCGCAAAATGTAAAATAAATGTTGCATACATATGTATATTGCATATAATTTTTTCCATTAACTTTAATGCTTAAATAAGACCTTGTTAAAAAACTTATAGTATATTTTGAAAGCATTAAATAGTTGATCTGACTTTTTTCCTTTATTCCTTCTCCTAAGAAACCAGCTCTAATTTTTATTCGTCTCTTTCCTCATCATTAAGTTTTATAAAATAAAAGACATTCCATATTGATAGTTTTTTTTTTGCCATGAAGTATTGTTTCAATATCATGACTAATTTGTTTTAGTACAAGGCAAATTGAGAAACAGGTAACCTTAAGGGCAATTTACATGTTTCGTAACACTATTTTTGGAGTTTTTATAACCCTCCACCGTTGTAACGATTTTTTTTTATCCATAAACTTCGGTTTACAAAACATTTAACAAACAAATTTGCCAACTAAAACTATTTTTTTATTTATACGGCTTTACGGCTTTAAATGTAACGTACTATATATATATATATATATATATATATATATATATATATATATATATATATATATATAGCAAACTATAAGCATTTATTTAGCTGCCTAATTTGGTGACGTAAACACACTTCAGTGATATGGAACATGTGATTAAGTGACTTAACAGAACCCCATATTCCGCAAAATTTTAATATAAAAAAGCAAGTTAATGGCTTTAAATAACTCGGCAATAAAAATATATGTACATACATTTGTACATACATATTTATTTATGTATGTATGTGTGTTCATATGTACTCACAAATGACATTTTTAAAATTTAATCTTATCACTGAAGTAGTACAATAATTCACTTTTTTTATTTCAAAACGTTGTATCTACCTTAATCTCCTTTGGCAACAAATTTTGTTTAAACAGCACTTTATTTTTACTGCAATATAATCAAATTTATTTTGACTTGATGTATGTACATACATATGTAGGTACTTATTATCTCTTTACAATTAGGAACAAATATGTCAAAATGATAAGGCGAACAAATCGTCCGCTAAAAGTTTTTACTAGTATTACTATTCTTTAAATAATAAATATTATAAAATAACCTCTTTAACTACAGCAACTCTATTCTATAATTCACACACCAAAGGCTGTTGGGTCTATTGGGGATAGCAACCAAACTTCAGTTCAGCGGCCATTCAGGAACCAAGAGTTACCGGTTGCCAGAAGCAAAAAAAAAATTTACAATGAAATATAACATGACTTCTGGCAACCATGTACATATGTATGTATGTTGAAATTTACAACTGTTATTTGCCATTTGCCGTCGGTAACAGAGTTTTTGAAATGATTTAGAGAATACAAAATTAACTATTTTTTCATCAACAACAACAAACGCTAAAATATGGCAAAAGCAATTTGTATGACATTAAAATATAACTGGCTCTCATCTTTTTATTAAAACAGTAGAATCTCGATAATGTATTTCCAATTTAAATTGGTTTATATATCATAATTTATTTAAATTTTTAAATACTTTTTTACTCTCTTTTATATTGGTCGAATTGCTTATAGGATAGACTACATAAATAAATATGCATACACAGAAAAAAAAAATTCCTGCCAGAAAAAATAAAATAAATAAATATGCATACACAAAAAAAAAATTCCTACCAGAAAATCAATTTAAAATGTAATTCAGTTAATTAAACTTTGCAATTAATTAAATTTTTAAAGAAAACTTTTAATTGACTTCAATAAATTTTAATTGATTTTTGGTTTGTTGTTTATTGCTGGAATATTTTTTTTCTGTGTATGCATATTAGTGTCCTGCACAAGATTATTTATGAGACCTTTCAAGACATGAGAGATTTTTTCCAATGCTTTACTCCAGCGAAATATTCTAAAAGAATCGCTAAGCAACACTGTCGGCAAGATATTTTTTTCTGTTGTTTGTCTTGCCAACAGTGTTGTTTAACGATTCTTTTAGAATATTTCGCTGGAGTAAAGCATTTGAAAAAATCTCTCATGTCTTGACAGGTCTTATAAACAGTCTTGTGCAGGATACTAATGCATATGTATTTATGTAGTCCATCCTATGAGCAATTCGATCAATATAAAACGGAGTAAAAAAGTAATTAAAAATGTAAATAAATTTTGAAAAATAAACCAATCTCGAGATGCTACTGTTTTAACCCATTAACCGCCAAAATGAAACCAATGACGATAATTAACAAAAAAGTTTATTTTTAATTTCATTGTGCTCAAAGTTAACATAAAGTAATTGAAAAATTAAAAAAAGTAATAAGTGGGCGGAGTAAGGAAGGTGTACTCAATTGAGTACAGCGGCGGTTTATAGGTGGTATTTTTCAAAACATGATTTTTCAATACATAGTGTTTTCAAACATTTTTTGCACTGCCAGCGAACTCTTGCATGGCATACGACACATCTGAGTTGATTTTCTAACTTTTTAGGGTAGTGCCCTATACCATCTTGTGGCAACCCTAGGACCAATGAAGACGAGAGTCGAGCTTTAGTTTGCGTATTTTGCCGTAAATAGTATATTGCAATGTAACGTCGGAATAAAAGCTGATCCATGTCATCATTATGAGTCATTACATATAACCGCCAAGCGTTTGCAATAGCCATATCTATTATGTAGGTGAACAAGACCCACCACCATTTTTGTACAGCGAAATTGACTGATCTAGCTCATCCACTCTCGACAATTATGAACTTCATTTAAAGAAATAATTGATGTTTGCATATTTTGGGAGTCCCCTCTTTATTGTGAAAAACTTAAGTATGCTTTTGTATTTCTGGGGAAACAACAGTGTTGCCAGAATTCGCATGTGGATTCTGCCGCTGTACTCAATTGAGTACAGATATATCTAAACTACGATAACTTTATAAAAATGAGTGGGAGGCAATTTGTTTCTACTTATTTTATAAATAAAAATGCTTTAGTTTAGGAAATTAAGGTACAAAATAAATTAACAACACAGTAAAATTTATAAAAAGCGGAAAATACATACTTGTCACGTCACATCAATTTTTCACCAGACTAAGAGTTAATTTTTTAACAGTCTAAATATTTATCTGAATAGCTTAATATTCTTCAAAATTGTCATTCACGCAGACTGGTAACAGTGTTACCGAATAGTTAAAAATCATTTTTTTAACTTAATGTTTTTCGAACGATTTTGAATTCGTTTATGCTACTTATATTGATTAATTATTTAAATAATTTAATGTTACAAATCAAATTATCAAGTACAGTGTGGTTGAAAATGTTTTGTTTTAGTTTTTTTTTACCAACTAAACACATTACATATAAATACAATGTATGATATAAATTCTTTTAATTCTTGTTTCTTAATAGTTTAATATATATTTTAAAAATATAACCACATATTTAAATATACTTGTATACATAGGTATGTCTGTTTATTTTCATAGTTTTATTTTTGGTTTCTTCTTTATTTTTAACGTATTGTTTGCTTATTTTGTAAAATATTTCTTTCGTGTATACTCAAATTCGTTTATCATATTTAATTTTTGTTTTTATTATATTTAGTTTTATCATATCAATATCAAATTTTAAACTAAAAAAAAACCAAACAAAAAACACTATTTTACAAAACATTACATTCAACTTGGAGCTGAAAAAAAAAATTATGAGTGAAAAAAATTGCAAAAATCTACAAATTAGTTAAATAATAAAACTGAATAAAAGCCATGAAAATTTTATGTTAAACACATTTATAAAATGTTTTTTAATTTTGCATTGTTGTACTTATCAATGTTGTGTTTTTTCTTTCTTCTTCTTCTTCTTATTTTGTGTAATATTTTCCCATATTCTTTCCGTAATAATTGTCTTTCTTTTTAATTTTTTTCTTTCGTTATTTTAGTTTATGTTCTTTCCAAGTAAATTTCTTCTATATTAATTATCTCTCTTTACAAAATTTACTTTGTTTAAATATGCTATTGTTTTTAAATAACACTAAAAAGAAACAAACTTGAGAACAAATTTTATATAAAGTTAAACTCAGATGTTGCAAATATTTGATGGAATACGCTTTTATACAATCATAAATGAAACGAAGTTAAATAATATAAAAATGTAGATATATAAATGGATTTTATTTAAGAGTAGACTAATTGTATATTTTGTTTTTTTTTTAAGAAAAAGCGTAGCAGTTTCCCTTATACATAAATATATACATAGCTATTTGCTACGCCTGACATTAGCTTAAGTATGTAATATTTTAGGGGAAGGATAACCAATATAATATTTTTATATATTGTTTCATATATATAAAGTTTTAGGCACGCTCAACAATACGTTTATTGGGATTTAATTTTCGTAATACGAAATATGCACGTTCGCCTTTAACTTTAAAATGTTGATGCTCTTGCATTGCTGACCGCTATGGTAGTATTAGGAATGCTACTATAGTTTGTTGTCACGTGGAAATCGTATTATTTATTAACAGGTCTAAATCTCGAAAACACTTTGGGCCTAAATACCGTACAATCCAGTGGTAATAAAACACACTCTGTTGAAGTTTGTCGTTAAAACAGTAAAAACATTTATTTAAGAGTATGATTACCTTCCCTTCAAAATATACATATATAAATATAAAAATTTTAATATCAAATATATATACAGATATGTGCCCCTAATTATGAAAGTAGTCTGAGTCAAGTGCATTTTTGCTTCGAAATGTTAAATAAATCTTTAAAAAACTTCAATAAATAAGACATTTTTAGATTTAGTTGAACTGTAGTGAATTTTAATCAGAAATAATTTCTTATTCGGGCTTAAGTTCAGCAATTTCAATTCTTATTGAATGAAATATTTTTATTAATTAATGTGAGTTTCTAAAGAAGAGAAGAAAAAATGAAGTGCGTAGCTGCACAGAAAAATATCGGTATTTCCGTTTAGTTTAATTTTTCTTTTCTTCTTTAGAAACGCACATTAAAAAATATAAATATTTCATTCAATAAGAATTGAAATTACTGAACTTAAGCCCGAACAAGAAATTATTTCTGATTAACTTCAATAAATATTTAAGAAATATTAAATACATTTATATTAATCGAGACTAGTATAACTCTGAGTTAAAATGTTGTATGATATAAAAATGTTTTTTTATATGTTTAAATGTAATCTACAAAATATCTAAACACAAGCAATATATGTATGATTTAGAACACTTTCATAATTAAGGGCACATATATAATAATTAAACCTTAATCTATAAAAAAATTAAATATATGAAAATATAATAAGCAATTTAACTTTAACCAAAAAACACAAACTTGAACATCTACGTTACATCTCTAAAAATGTTACTAATATTTCTTTTGACACTTCCACACTGGCTGCAACTAATGGGAAAAAAACTAAACAACTCTTTTCTTGCTTAATACCAACGTCACCGGCAATAATGCTTGTTTATGAATTAAAAAAAAATCATCAAAAAATACGTTAATTCTTCGATTTCTGTAAAATTTTAACAACAACAACTTCATCAATACGATTTTAACGAATGATGCCACATAAATGTTAATTTTTTCTCTTCTCTTTCTTATGCATTATTATTAATCTCACCACTAACAATTAATTAACCTTGAAACAACGGTTTGTCCATTTTACCGTAACACAAACGCATGTTATTTAGCTAATGATGTTGAAGATTCGACAGAATTTGAATTTGAAACTGCTATATATTATGGCGACTCAACAGTAAATCTCGGTGAACGTTTTTCAATTACATGCATTATACCTATAACAGATCCAATACATTGGTTAAAAGACGACGAACCGATAACACGTCATAACTTACGACACGGTCGTGATGAACATTCATATGTTTTAAGCGAAAGTGCTATTGAGGGTGAGTAAAAGTTAAGAAAATAAAAAGACAAAAGCAAAAAGCAAAAGAAAACTTGGAAACTCGGGTTCAACCTTCCTAATTTGCAATTAATACTATTTAACACGTTGCAAGTTAGTAAAAAAGAATAATGAAAACAACAGCAAAGAAAAATAAAAAAACATTCATATACAATAATTTTCCTTGTTGCGTTAGTTTGATTAATCAGGTTTAGTTTACTTACCGTTTACACATGCAAGTACAAGTGCAAGTAACTCAATACATCGACATATTTTTACTAATACAATCATAATGCTACAAGTTGTAGGCTCACTGGCAAGAGATTTTCATTACAAGTAATTTTTTCACTTGCATGTAGGAGAATTGTCAAAAATAAAAACAGTGTTACCCTTTAAGGATTTTATTTTAATTTTAATGGATAGCTTACATGGAATAATTTTTAAAATGTTATTATTTCAACTTATATACAGAAAAAATAAAACAAAAAGTAAGAACATGTAATCAAATATGACTTATTATTGATTTGCAATATAAATTTATCATTATTTTGGTACAAAGTTGATCACTAAATTCGTTTCCCTTTAATGTTCCTATACCAAAAATTTGGCAGCCCACACATTAAGAACTAATATAGAAAAAAAATTACAAACAACGCACAGAAGAAAGAGAAAAACGAAATTTTCAAATATTTATAGTAACATATAGAAAAATGAAAATAAAATTGCACTTGACTGTGTAAACAATCAAGCAAGTTGCGAGTGTTTTTATTATTTCATTCAATGTATTGGTTGTTAATATGTACACGCAACTTGTAACAAGTTACCTGCATGTGTAAATGAAGCGTTAAGGTGAGTGGCTTGCTTATTGGGGTTATCAAATATTCATGAATGCTTGCAAGCATTTAATCCCTGCTGCATATGTTGATTAGATGTTAAGAAATTTGAATACTTTTTATATTACCTTGAAGCCACTGTATGAACTGTCAAGTGTACTGAACTATATCATACACTTAGAATATTCGTCCAATTCCAAATAATTTGAAACAAGAGAGTTATCACAGATTGTCAATTGTGTAGCCAATTAAAACTTTCCAGATAAACGCGAGTTTAAAAATAAACGCGAGTTTAAAAAATGAAAATATTCTAAACACTAATCACTTCACAGTTCCCTTATCTTTAGAAGTATCTATGGTTACCAAAGAACCTAATTAACAGTTAAGGGCCAATTTTTGGGTTCGAGATTAAACTTAGTTTCTCTCTCAAATTAGCTAATCCGATAATTAACTTAATCTCACATTAATTGAGTTTGATGTTTTTGAGTGGTGATTTAAACTTCTTTTTGTATGTAGTATTACCATACTGAGGAACAAAATAGTGGCAACATTTTCTATGCAAAAGTCATAACGTTATCACACTTTGATTTTTTGTGGGAAGAAGAAGAAACTAATTTTATTATTTACGAGTAAAATATTGCGCGTGTTAACGGAAATAGGTAATTAATATATATATTAATACCGACAACATACACTTGTGAAACATACAATTAGAAAAAAAAAATATATATATCCTAAAACAATTAAAAAAATACATAAATACATATATATATATATATATATATGTTGTATGTATGTTGTCGGTATTAATGTAAGATTAAATCACCTCGATTGGCCGCTTGAATTAGCAAGCAAAATCATATAATCCACTACTCGAAAACCACAAATAAAGATTAAAGTTAATTTAATCTCTAATCTTGATCTCAAAAAGGCTCAGGGCCAGCCCCGTCTCAGCCTGACCTATTTTAAGAGATTATACTTATTTTTCGTTTCCTTTTAAAAGTTCAATTTAGAGAACAAAAATATATTTATGAATAAAACTTCTCTACTTCAAACTTATTGCTGCCTGGATTTAATAAAATAAATACATACATATACTACATGTTTATATGTATGTATATGTGTAAACACATCCCTTCCATGAACAAAAAAAAAAGGTGAAAAGCACAAAATCGAAGCACACTTATCGGTACGCCATGCGTTAAAGGTACACGAGGGCAAATATCAATGCAATGATCTACACACTAGTTACCATATGCTGCGTGTTCGTAGTCCACCGCTTGTGGCCCAAAAGCCAATGACCATTTCACCATTCCTCTTGCATCCGATTGACGACGATTCGTCTAAACATTATTCAACCGAATCTGGTTATGCTACAATACATGATTTAACGCCAAGTGAAACGAACGACGATGAACTCTTTACACGTACCTGGGAACCAGTCGACCCGGAATCTCCGCTACAAATTTTTACACTGCCAACTAAAAAACCAATAACAACGACAACAATAATAACAGGACAACATCATGGTGGCCATCATCATCATCACGACCGTTTACCGCATGTACAACAAATGGAGCACGACATGAAGCACAAGTTATTTTATATAAACACAACAAATTTCGACGGAAGCCCATTGGCCACCGATGCCCGACATCACAATCGAACAAAAATTGGCCTAGTGAATTTGGACTTGAATCCACCACCAACACCACCACCATATTATACTACAGATTCGAGAAGAATGCCCTCAATATATTATGCCGCAACACCACCAAGTTTTCCACCACCCCGCACCACACCCATAATGATGGTACTTCAACACACGACGCCCTTTCTACCAGCAGCGGGCATTTCTTATCCTCATAACATACAACTGGGAAAATATCCTCAAACTCCGGGCACTTCTATGACAGACTACCCTTATAAAACACATGAGAGTTATCACATCGGAACTGGAACAAGAGTCGAACAGACACAATATCCCATCCAAACCATGCAATCCCCTCCTTTTTATACAAAATATCCACCAACGCAACAGCAACCACAACAGACGCAATTCAATACGATGGTATCGTTTCCATCGGCGGGCAACTTTCCCATTCAAACTACCACGACTTTAAATCAAAATCCTCTCCAGCCGGCTCCACCACAATATAATGTACCCAATGCACCCGGCAGCATCGTGGCAACGTCAGCACCAATTTTTGCGTCTTCATCAACACAAGGTGTAATGGTTGTACAACCGGGCTGGGGTTATAGTGGTCCCATGACTCCAACAATAAGCTCCAGTTCAACACTAAGTAAACAAGAAATGTCTAAAGCAAAGGGTGAGCTCTATAATTTTAGCTATTATCGCTAAACAAAACTTAAAGCAAATCACTTACTATGTAGTTCAGTCAATAATCGTTTTCTCGTTTCCTATCAGTTTCAATTCAATTCAGTTCCCTCCAAGTCACCACCAATTTTTACTCTACATGTTTCACTAACTTCATGGCTTCATAAGTACTAAAAACATTATTTTTTTGTTGTTGTTTCTCTTTGAAATAGCCAATTAACTGCCAGCTAAAACAAAAAAAACAAATAATACTGCTCGCTCTCCTCATAAATATCATCGCGCCTATTCATCGAGATGATTCTTTTTTTTCTTCTTTTCTTCAAAACTTCACCATTTCTCTTGCGCTTATTTTTTTTTTTTTCTTAATAAAAATTCATCAAGTTATCGTGTATATTTTTGATTTATTAAAAGTATGTAACGAAATCATTCAATCAGATTAAATGTTGTGCTAGCTCGTTCGCTGTTGTTCGTTCGTTCGTTCATTCATGCGATCGTTGGTATTCGTTTGAAAAGTTCATTGTTTGAAAACTCGTTCTTTGTCTTTATTTGGTAACTCTCTTCCTTTACTTTATTTTTAATGATTGTCTTCGAGTTTTATTTTTAACCTAATCAAGTTTTGTTTTAATTATTTTTTACTTGCGGCTTTTATTAATTTCAAGAAATTTGCTGTTCTTGTTTTAACCAAAACATACAATTTGTGAGTTTATTGTTTATAATTAAGATTTTTTTTTAATATTTAGCATAACTTGCAGCTTTTTGTCCAATTATAAAAAACCAAAAATTTTTTAAGACTATTAATTTTGATTATTTTTGGCTGAAATCTATAAAATTTTAACTTTCGCAGTAAAATATAAACAATTTTTAAATTGCATATGCCTACATTTAATTATAATACATATTAATTTTATTAATACACGTTTGCAACGTTTATTATTCGTATGTATTTATATATGTAGATATAATTTATATTTTTCAAGTACGTTTGGATTGCTCAAATATCTGCGGCAATATGTATTAATCGTTTCAGTCAGCTTAACAAAATTTACCATTATTATGCTGTATTAAGTCGCAGTTTAAAGTTGCAGTGGTTAAGATGATACGTATGTAAAGAAAGGATCACACGAAAGTAGAATCATACGTTAGATACTTTGAATCTCTTAGCGATAGAGTTAAAACTGCTTTTCTTAAGGTGTGTTAAGCAATTATTATACATATATTGCCACGGATATGTATTACACAAAATAAACGTTATTGCTCTAACTTAACAAATTAAATTAAATTTGACCATCTGGTAGCACTATCTGAATGAAGCCTTTGTGCAATAAAAGAAAAAAAACAAAAATAAAGCGTCTAGGTGTTGCCAACTGTTATTAAAGAAACCCCATATTACCTTGAGGCACTTGTAGACAATTGCACAAAGTGAAAAATAATAGTGTAAAACAATTGATTACAAATACATATGTATGCAAATTCGTTTAAAATTTTTTATGGTATTGTCATACCATCCCATCAAAAGGCATTAATTTACCAAAACTTATTATTTTATGTATTATTATATATTTTCTTTAGGTCCAACGGTTCTCAACTCACATTCTACAAGTTGATTAATATCAAGAATAAAATATTTCGTAGAAAGTTACTTAAGTAATTTTGTGTTCCGTTTTTTTACTATAGTTTTCGGGATTGTACGATACTTTTGTCCTCTGTTTCCACAAGTCTGGCAGTCAACACGTCTAGAATTTTTTTAAATGAAAATGACTAAGAAAACGAGTGCTTTTCGTATCAGTTTTATACTAAAATCGATCGTCTGGGTCGTAGAAAAAGGTGTTAAGCCGAGAATAGTTTATACTATTTATTTTAAAAAAATCGAAAATCCACTAACTTTACTCAGAGATAAAATATCGGCCAGGTTGTGAGAACCATTTCGTTTTGAAACCGAAAAATTTCAGGAAAAAATCAACAAGAATGCTCATTTATTGCAGGTTTTTATTTGGTTTTACGATTGCATAAGCTTGAGATTTTTTATCCGAACTTAATTTCGAATGCACTAAATTATCTGATAAGGAGTACACTGTTTTTCGTTTCTGAAACTTTGCGATTTCAAAACGAAATGGTTTTCAGAGCTTGGCCGTATGTTGTGGCGAAATTTGTTTTGTATTTTTGTTTTTAACGACTTCGTCTCATAGTGTTTTCACACCTAAAGTTAAAACCTAGAGATGTGCACGTGAGCGTTTTTTGACTCACGCAGAAATATATTTTACTCACGCACTATCACGCACGCTCACGAACAAAATATTCTTAATCACGCACGAGTGGCTTACAACTTATCACGATCACGCACGCTCACGAAAAAGTATGTAATCCAATTTGTATCTCTTTTTGGGTTGAAAAATAGGGTTTTACACATACATATGTATGTATGTACACATGTATGCACGTGTATATGTAAAATTTACATTGCACAGTGGGGACTTTTACAAAGTAAATGGCAAGAAATCTGGAACTTCTAAACTACTAATTGGATTTATATGAAACTCCTAACATCCATAGAGGAAGACTTAGGCTTTATAACACATGCCATGATAGCCTTTTGGCTTGAGCTGGACATAAGTTACAGTGGTCCAAAGTTGACTACCTGAGACTCCAAAAAACTTCTGGGACTTGTAACTTTTTTAAAAAATTATCCGATTTTTACCGGACACAGCATTTTGACACAGCATTTTGACATATTAAGTTTTAGCAGTATGTTTTAGCACTTTAATAATTTTTTAGCATATTTTAGCTTTATTTTGAAGTCAATTTAGCCGCAACAATTTTTAGGATCTGGTCACACTGCTTATTTGACAAACTGTACAACAACTGTTTTTGTTTGTAAATAGTTATGAAAAACTCGGAAATTTCAGAATGCGCTTTAAAATGGAAATTTTTTTATATTTTGTAAAAACAAAGTGAAAAAGTGCTTGGAAATAAAGTTATTATATATAAAAATGCACAAAGACATTATAAACCTTTTTTTATAGGCAGATAGATGTCAGTCATA
Source organism: Tachina grossa (assembly GCA_949987645.1). Classification (NCBI taxonomy): domain Eukaryota; kingdom Metazoa; phylum Arthropoda; class Insecta; order Diptera; family Tachinidae; genus Tachina; species Tachina grossa. The sequence goes on from OX465275.1 coordinate 39,526,474, forward strand.
TCGTCTATTTGCACTTTCAAGAGGTCAATAAAAATATTTTCGTTGTTTTCCTTCCAAAAAACTCTCTTTCCATAATTTCATAAAACCAACATAAAACCAATTCATAAATGGTTTAAAGTAAAAACCATATAAAACCAGGTTTTAACATTTGGTTTCAACGCTAAAAACAACTTTTATTAAAACCATGTATGTCAGCGTGAAAACACTATCAAAGTGAACACAAATGTCTTTTGTACGTATACCTAATATGCGTATACGCAACCTACATACGTATACGCAAGTTTTCGCATGATTTTTCATTTGACTTGAGTATATTGCATTTTAAGCGCAAATTTTTCATATTTGTGCTTGTCATCATGCTAATATGCTCGTATAATAGCATATTTAAGACTGACGATGGCTAGTGCGCTGATACATGATATGCAGCGCATGATGATAGCCCAGCATTATTCTCATCATAAAAAATATTGTGGCAACGCTTTGCTGGCACCCTTGATTAAAGCAGCTGCTTTTTTCTGTAATCAAATATAGTACATACATATGTGAAATATATTTAGAATTATTTTTTTTTTAATTAATTAATTTTTTAACTATTAGTTGTTAAAAGTAATGTAAAACCAATCAATTGATTTCCTTTAGTCACAAGAAATACGAAATGTATACTTAAGTTCTTACAAACATAATGTAAATTTTACTATTTGATTTGGCCACAAATCCTGCCTTATTTATTGTGTTTTTACATGAAGGAGAAGGGGGTTTTATTTTGCTAATTCTTAGTTTTTGCCAAGAGTGAGTAACAAGCATTATATGGAACTGAAATTTTTGTAACGAATGTTAGTATTCCCTTCGCACCTAGAAGAAACCCAAAATGGTCGCCACTGTACATACATATACATCTATATATATAAAAATAAGTTGCATTGTGTTAGTAATTGATGTTCTCTGGAATGTGTGAACCAATTTTGATTCTGCAAAGTTTATATGAAAGATGACGTCAATACCAAGGTTTTTATGTACAAATAGTCTCTATATGTGTATTGGTTCATGAGTTATATTTTAGTGAACACTGCATTCACTCCGAAATATTTGAGTTAATATTTTGAAAAACTGAAATACAATTCGTTTTTAAATTCATTACAATTCAATTTTATTCAAACCATTTATATACTTAGCTATTGTAAATCACAACTTCGAGGATCTATGAAATAAATTAACGGCCTAATTCATAAAAAATATTTTAGGTTTATTACAGGTTTATGTGACAAATTTTCCATAGAAATTGTCAAATAAGCGCTTAATAAACCTGAAATATTTTTAATGAATAAGGCAGTATATATTCAAGTACATTATGCACAGCAATGAGCTTTCTTATATGTTAACTTAACGGATATTCCAAACATTAAATCAAACAGCTAATATATACATGTAATGCTGTAACGGACTTTTTCTCCAAGGTCGGTAGCTTTTGAGTGCATGCTATGACTGACATTTAATGATCAGCTGATCTATTTATATTCTTAATAATTGCATTATTCAACTAACATATGTATGTCTCTCAATTTTTGAATTTCGCGAATAAATAAAATTTCAATTACTTCATATTTAATTGGTGTAGCCACATTTTTTAATACAATATGGTACGTACGACCAATAATTTGGGGCGTCAATCACGTAATGCTAGAAATGTTGCGGCATATAGAGCATCTCAAAGTGACGGACAGCGCGTAAATAATACTTTGGCTGCTCGAAATGCCATGGCACGTGGTAGGGCTCTGCGAAATCCAGCTCCACGTGCGTAAGTGCGACGTACTTTGAGGCGTGCTGTATTCAATTATGATGCAAACTTTGATTACTTTTCTCCTGGCAAGGTTTCAATTGGACCAATGACTACTGTTTGCAGTCATTACAAGGCATTTAAGTTTAAACATGAGGTATCTGGATTGTGTTGTTCGAACGGACAAGTTAAATAACCAGAATTGAATCCACCACCGTTACCCTTGCATAATTTGATAACTGGTGGCACAGCAATTTCAAAGCATTTTCTGGCAAACATACAAGCGTATAACTCCGCATTTCAAATGACTTCATTTGGAGCGACAAATATTATTCGGAAATTTTTTGCCAACGTTAAAGCTATTTTTGTTTGTTTTGATGTTTATTTAGATAATCGCGAAAAGTACTATTGTGAAAATTTCAATCTTCAATAGATTCAAGGCCAAGTTTACCATCGACTTGGCTCTTTATTACCCTTTCCTGATCAAAGCTATCAATTTATGCAAGTTTTGTGGGTAACTCAAATGTGGAAATTGATTGTCGTTCTGATATTTCATCAAATTTGCGGATGGATATTATTGAGCGTTTGCAGAATATGTTGCATGCTGAAAATTAATTAGTGCGACTTTTTCAAACTGCTCTCGATCAAATGCCATCTGATGAATATGCAATTGTGATTCGAGCTGATAAAACGCCTCCTGGGCAACATGTCAGACGATTTAATGCGCCCACAATGGATGATGTCGCTATTTTTATTTTCTTTTTTGCACTACGAAGTGTGCAGGGGTTCGCTAGTATGTATATAAAGTATTAAAATAAACACTAATGTATTTTATTTCAGGTGTTAGTGTTATTGTCATATAGAAATAAAACAAGATTTACTTGCTTGGCCTGGAATTTATTTATGAAGTCAATATGATGTCACGTCACAATGTAAACTACATTTTATGTCACATTACAAACTAAAAGCATTGCCCATAATATTTAAAATGTTCAAAATTAAAATAAAATATTAGCTGCACATGCCAATAAACTTTAATGTGAATATTTAAGTACACACATATCTATAATTAAATATAATATACATACGAGTACATATATGTATGTACCAGTGTTCGAACATAATATTTATTGCCACATTCTTTTTGCTATTAACTATTGGTATGTATGTATGTATTTCTAAAATTTTTAATACATTTTAGGGGTTTCACTCCAAGTTGAATTAAAAAAAGACACACTTTCATCAATTACAACATTTTTAATACAATTTCTTTGTTAAATATTTTTTAGTTTCTAAACACATATGTATGTACATATAAATATATGCTATATAAATAAATGTTATCATTATCGTCATATAATAAAATTATCATTTTTACGCCCTTAATAAAGTTTCCTTTTTCATTTAGTAGGTAATTTAGTTAATTTACAATTTTGTTTTCTTAGACAAATTTGCTTAATGTGTTTCCTGTAATCGCCTTGTGTGTAATTTGACTGAGCATAAAATTTGTTTAAACTGCTTGTAATTAGTCGGCTTTTAGAACTTTATTAGTTTCGAAATAAGTAATTTTATATTAAAAAATCAAAAATAAACATATGGGGAAGAGTTAATATATATTCCATAACATTCAAATTAATAAATAAATAATGGTAATTGCTTGTATTATCTTTTTGCTCCGCTATTCACTTGACAGCGTATGATATATATATGAGATGATAGATATGATAGATATGATAGAAATAATTAAACTTAATCATGTGAAGGTACAAATCGAACAGCTGCTTTGTATGGTTATAGTTATATCACGATTAATTTAAGCTTTAGATTATTAAGCACGTAATGTTCAATATGAGTTTATAACTTTATTCTAATATTAAATTGCTTAAAAATTTTATAATTTACGCAACTGAATAAATAACCGGCTCATGTAAATGAATCTCTAGAACGTTCTAACAACTAAGACATTATGGTTCCACACTGCCAACTCATTTTTCATTGTTAATTATTTTCTTCGGGCAACCAAGAAATTTTGGTTGAAAACCATGACTGTTTCCAAATGGCAAAGAACCAAAACCAAATCAAATCCTCTACACGAGTTGACTTTAATTTTACACCTAATTCACACGAAGACTTTTATGAAGTCTATTTTTCGACGTCACCTTTTGTTTGTTAGCGAACGGGGTAGAGAAGAAAGAGGGGTAGAAAAAATGACTCGATTTCTGTTTTCCATGGTTTTTTTCATATTTCTCTTTACATTGCTCTTGTTGTTATTGTTGTTACGTTTCAATGTTACTCTTCTATCTTATTGTTATTTTTTATTGTTACTCTTCTAGCTTATTGGCTATATGAGTGGAGAGAAGTAAAATTAGACGTCCAAAAAAAAACATCGTATGAATGCAAGGAATTTTTGGTAGCAACTTCAAAAGAGAATTAAGAAAAATAGACGTCATAAATTTCACCGTGTGGATTAGCACTTACTGAGCAGGTAGAAAGGTGAAAAAAAGGAAATATACAATCCAAAGAACTCTTGTTTATAGTTTTTCAATTTCCCAATCCGAAAAAGATCAGCTGAGTTAATTGTTAAAAAAAAATAATTGAATAAAAACTACATTTTAACCGATATGCACTTCCCATGTTATATGTGTCTTACTGGAATCAGTTTCGCCAACGCAGGCGTTATAATTGTGTTTGCAGTCTCACCAATAATGGCGAGTTCTGTTCAAAAGACCAATTGTAATTGAAAAATCGAGATAGAATATTTGGATCATAAATTATTATACACCAAAAATTATATTGTTTGTGTCTCCGCTACTTTGTCTTGGGATGAAATCTACTCATTACGTTGATTTATTTTATTTGAATAAAATTAATATAACTTTTAATACTTGAAAACAGATCTGAGGTCATACCCCTCTTTTTTTTGCACAATTTATTTATTTAAATATCCACTCAATACAGAGCTGTTAAATTACGATTACGATTAGTAATCAATTAGATTACATTTTAAAAAGAATTGTAATGATTATATAATTGTCTTCAAAAGAATTGCTGATAAATAATTGATTACGATTACTAAAATCGAAAAGTAATCTGAATTACTTGAAATTACTACAAAATAATCTAAAAGAATCAAAATTAATCAAAAAGTAATCCGATTACCTTCAAAGATTACTTTTGATTCTTTTTGATTATTTTCAAACATTCTGAATTAAGATTACTTTATTTTGAAAAATTTCTAAAGAAATTTATATAATTAGATGTTTTTTGTTTAAGAAATTCTTAACATATTCGTTTATATAACAACGTTAATAATATCAATCTGAGAAAAAAATATAAAGAAAAACATAAAGTGAAATGTTTTGCTGGTGGTTAAGCATTGTCTGTATGCATTTCATAGTCGCTTCGACAAAATGTCAGTAGACTTCAAACCACACAATTTGAGCAGCCACAAACTTCTCTATTTTATTCACAGACTTAAAAAAAACATATACACGCCAATTTTTTAAAGACTTTAAAAATGTATCAACAGATATCTTTCAAGCTTTCCTCAAAATTTTGCTAATTTGTCAAATTATTAAATATTTTAAATTTTAATATAGTTGAAATGCAATAAACTTAATAAATAACCAAAAAGAATTAAAAGTAATCCTTAGAATTAATTGGATTATTTTTTTTAATACTTTTGATTCTTTTTGATTATTTTGTAGTAATTTCAAGTAATTCAGTACCTGGATTCACTAACTTTTATTACGATAATCGTATCGTTATAATAAATATAACGAAAATTTATTGACTTTGCTATTCAGTAACATATTTTAACGATATTCGCTGTCGGTTGGAGAACAAAAAAATTAAGTTGCAAAATCAAATTTGTTTAGTTTTTCTTTATTATTATTTGTGCTTTTCGCTTATTTTCATATTTTCTATACAGAGCTACCACATAATATTGAATTAAATGGTGAAAAGATAAAGCGGGAGACTATCGTAAAAAAGAAATTACAGAATCACATTATCGTTATCGTAAGCGAATAAATATGTCGATAAATATTACGATTTTCGGTTCGCAAAAAGTTACTGAATCCAGGCACATATTACTTTTCCATTATTAGTAATCGTAATCACGATTACTAAGTACGAAACTGAATATAATCGTAATTTAATCATTACTTCACCTTTAAAAAAATGTAATCAAATTAGTAATCATTACGATTACTAATCATTACTTAACAGCTATGATTCAATATACATAATGTCATATAAAATCTATAAAATCAGCCAAATAGACGATTTAGAATTTTTCTAAGTTATTCCTTTTTCGTTTTACCATTGCAAACATTTATCGTACGCTAACCAGTTTACAAGTTCTTCCAACAATGCACTCGCCAAAACGAAACTTCCATCTCTGGACAAATAAAGATGGGAGGTTGCCATATTGCACAAAAAGATTTACTGCATAGTCCCTGTCCAGACTTGCAATTTTTGTTGCAGCAATTCTTGAGTTCATTGGTGAGAGAGGTGAGAAGATTGGGGAGGGGTACACAGTTTCATGTGCTTGGCAATTCTCTTTCCAATTGAAATTCGTAATTGTTAATTTCAAGTTGTTAGTTGTATTTGACGTTTTTTATAATTTTATTTCTTCAGTTGTATGAAAAACAAAAAAAATATAACAAAAAATAAATAGTCCTCGTCCAGACTTGCAATTTTTGTTGCTGCAATTTCTTAAAATTCTGCTTTCAAATTGCATAAGTGTCCACATAATGAAATTCTGATATTGCAATTATGCATTAAAAAAATTATTAGACCACAAATTTTCTTGAAAAATTAATAATTCTATTTACTTTTTGTTATATTTTTTTTTTTGTTTTTCATACAACTGAAGAAATAAAATTATAAAAAACGTCAAATACCACTAACAACTTGAAATTAACAATTACGAATTTTAATTCAAAAGAGAATTGCCGAGCACATGAAACTGTGTACCCCTCCCCAATCTTCTCACCTCTCTCACCAATGAACTCAAGAATTGCTGCAACAAAAATTGCAAGTCTGGACAGGGACTATGCAGTAAATCTTTTTGTGCAATATGGCAACCTCTGGACAGGAACATAGAAATATTAATTTTTCAAGGAAAATTTGTGGTGAAAATAATTTTTTTAATGCATAATTGCAATATTAGAATTTCATAATGTGGACACTTATGCAATTTGAGAGCAGAATTTTAAGAAATTGCAGCAACAAAAATTGCAAGTCTGAATGAGGATATAGTAACAAGAAATTGCAATAAAAATAAAACAAAAACAATTAAATAAATGTCTATTGCACAAGGTGGCATTAGTTGTATATTTAAGGCAAATTGAATTGTTCATAGTGAACGGCGAATTATCAAACTCTTAAATATATAATACATATGTATATGTATGTAAGCTTATCATATATTTTGCTTGCCACAATTTATATATGTATAAATAGTTTGACAAACAAATCATCTGACGTCTGGCAGAAACTCCTATATAAAATGTTATTTTTGTTTTCTAATCATCGCATAAGTACATTCATACGTATACGCTTGAATTTTTTTTAGTTTTTTCCTCTTTAAGGCTGGTATTAAGTAATCTACATATCCAAACGTCTCTTGAGAAAATACAGCACTGATATAATAAAACTTAGAAACATTTTGGAATGACAATAAAAATTCATTAGATCAGGGTTGCATTTTCTCAAAAGTAGTACGGTTATGTAGGAATACTTTTGCAAATACTAAAGTCTTCTAATCAAACATATAACAGATAGGTAACATTTATCAAAACAACTACAACCTTTACATACATATACAATTCATTGAATTCTTTAAGATTTTATTTTGCAATCTTAGCTAGACATTTAGAAATTTATTTTTAAATCTTAAGTTAAAATTAAAAAAAAAGAAACTATGTGTATGTATATACAACAAATCTATTTGATTTTATTACAGTTTATTAAAATAGTTTTATTTTGTATTTTTATTCACGTTATAAAGCTTTATTTATTATTTTATCATATTCTTCATTAAAATGCAGTTCATGTAGTTACATTATTTTTTTATATTTAAATATTTATTTATCTAGAAATTTTGAAATTAAAGTTCCGCCATGTTCTTTATTATTATAATTCTATTCCTGTATGTTTGATTAGGTGTTTTTTGGTATTATTAATAATAACTAATTTTTTTTGTCTTCTTTGTTTGTTTGTTTGTTTTTTGCAGAAGCAGAACTTTTGGTGCCAAACTATGATAATGTAGAACGTCAGCTAAAAGTCTATGAAATTCGTTATCCATTAGTACTTAGCTGTGATATCACTGATCCCAGTGTAACTGAGTTAACATGGTAAGTGAAAAAAAAAAAATGTAAATCCATACATATTATGTAATACATGTTTTATTCGTTAATCATTTGCCCCTAATCATAGTGAGCAACAAAGTTCACTTAAGCATTATAAGATATAATTTTCTTAAAGGCACACTTTTGGTCTGCTAAAGACCAAAAGCAAAAGTTTACTTTAAATGTATTTTGCGGTAGTTGTACTGATAAGTAACGTTAAGATGTTATCAGACACATAAATGTTTTCTGGTCATCAGAATTTAACTTAAACCTAAAATTCAGCGATAAACTAACAATGACTTTGAGCATTTGATGATGCCTGCCATGGTGTAATTATACAGGTGACTGCGTAAGGATTTGTTATACAAAAATACGGCAACCATAGCTGTGTAAAGAACCGAAGAATGTCAAAAGCACAAAAATAATTGTAAACAAAATCGAAGTTTTTGACATTCTTCAGCTATAATGCACATAGAGCAAAAAATTATCAGCTGAAGTAGCGCTGTCACCTAGTTAGATACACCTTGATGCCTGCCAATGTTTCTAATGTAATTAGATATGGTAACTTCAATTAAATTAAATCGATAACATTTTGAAATTAAACTTACAACTGACTGTGTAAACACTCAAGCAACTCACAAGACTTTCGGATATTTTTTAAACATTTTCATTGATAATACGTATACACTACTTGCAAGTAATTATTTATTAAGGCCTTATTAGTTCGTTCGTTCGTTTCTTTATAAAATATTTTGCTTTTTCCTTTTTCTGCGGAAAGAATCAAATGGCAACCTACAGAATTGGTTACACTTATACACAAAATATCACATTAAACTAATACATACACACTTTACCCTCCGTTGTCACATGCCAGTAGTTACTTGCAAGTAGCGTATATGTATTACTAACGAAAATCAGGAGAAGTGTAAAAAACACAACAATATTTTGAGTGGCTACACAGCACAGTGCAAGTTAAAATGTCGTCAACAAGTAAAGTTCTAGATAACAGCGTTGCTTCAACTTTTAGTGCAGTGTTGCCAAGAAGTCAATATTGAACTTTAATTGCATTGTTAATATATTTCTTTTATTAAAACATGAAATTTATGTTTAAACTTAGCTCTAAAATTAGTCTATGCCATTTCTCAATATCCTTTTTATATGTATATACAAAAAATCAGCTATAATACTAACCAAATTAATGAAATAACTCTCTACTCGGCAATACTGTTTTTCGTTTTGTCACTTTACTTGCGACAAGTGTGAAAATTTACTTGCTTCAAAATTTCATTGCAAGCTGACTCGCAAGTGGCAAAAGTGTGACTGTGTTGGTAAAAAAATGTGATTGTATTGAGTTTTTTCACTTGCACTTGCATGTGGCAACGGGGGGTTAGCCTATCACTTAACGTTGAATTATATTTTCTATAGATTTATCTGAAGCAGAAAAGAACAAAAAAGGAAAAACAAACCAGTTTTCAATTGAACAGAAACAAAACAGCTGATTCAGAACAGAACAGCGCATGGTGTAATTATACAGGTGACTGCGTAAGATATACAAAAATACGGCAACCATAGCTGTGTAAAGAACCGAAGAATGTCAAAAGCACAAAAATAATTGTACTAAAACCAAAACAAAATCGAAGTTTTTGACATTCGTCAGCTACAAAGCATCCAGAGCAAAAAATTATCAGCTGAAGTAGCGCTGCCACCTAGTTAGATGCACCTTGGAACAGCGTGTACAAAAAACAAATTCTGTACAATAGTCAACTTGTATATAAAATCAACTTGAGCTTATTGCATATTTTTTTTTATTAATCTACTTAACATTTTTATGGAAATCAAAAAATATTTAAAAATTTTTTTCAGTTTTTTAAATAAATTTTGAAGGGAAGATTGTCTAATCTATTTTATATTATATTAAATATTTTAATTTTAATTTCAAATTTTAAATTGTTCGTGTAAATTGAGAAAGAAATGGCGAACCAAAATGGTCAATTAGTGCTACAAACACTTGAAAACTTAGAGGAACCAGCTACAGCTGCGAAAATTTCAAAACTTATCGCTGATTCAGTTGGGGTGAGTTACATATATTTATAAAATATTTTTTAGTCTTACATATCATAATCCTCTTTTTTTTTTGTTTGTTTTTGTCAGGCTGATATAAATGATGTTAAGGATTCTATTAAGCAAACGTTGGATGGCGGTGTCCAGTTCGGCTATGTTCAGTGTGTCAATAAAAAATATTTTTCTGCCCCTGTTGATTTAAGTGAAATAAGCGATCAATTGCTACCAGATGAAGATTATGGTAAAAAAGGAATGCAAGAACCTGCAGCCAAAAGACGCCGGCGTACTCGCCGTTCAAGTCAAAGTGCACGTCGTCCTGCTCGTCGCAGTCATAGTCGTCGTAGTCGAAGACGTAGCGAAAGTTAGAATTATTGCTATTAATTATGTGCGGAAATTATGTATTGTAAAAATTTGTGGTTTTCATAAATGTTTGTGAAATAAATTATTTATAAAAAATTTAAGAACCCATTATTCGACATATTGTCAGAAGTTTATTTTCGGGCCTGTTCTGCAAATCACGACATGTCAAATCACGGTGATTTCAATAAATCAATAAAATCTAAGTCATTGCTTTTGTAAATTTGACAATTTATAGCGATGGAATTTGCATTAAAATATTCATGACAAAAACTTAAAATACAACAAAAACCCACTAACAAGTGAGTTATTAATAGTTTACTTTTGAAATCACCGTGATTTAAATCACCGTGATTTTCAGAACAGGCTCGTTTAATTTGAAATTTATTTGCTGGTGGTTCAGCGCCGTCTATATGCATTTCATTGTTGCTGTAACAAATCATCAGTAGACTTCAACCACACATTTTGAATAGTCACAAACCTCTTATCTTATGCACAGACTTTCAAGAACTATTTGAGAATTCACAAATAATAATCAGGTATGTGATGAAAAACGATTTAGACACAAAAACAATTTGAAAACGATAAAAGGTGTGATATGTTTCTTACACCTAATTCACACGAAGACTTTTATGAAGTCTCTATTTTTCGACGTCACTTTTTGTTTGTTAGCGATCGGGGTAGAGAAGAAAGAGGGGTAGAAAAAATTACTCGATTTCTGTTTTCCATGGTTTTTTCATATTTCTCTTTACATTGCTCTTGTTGTTATTGTTGTTACGTTTCAATGTTACTCTTCTATCTTATTCGTTTTGTCAATAATTTTAAAACTTGTTTTTAATAGTCTTTCGAGACATTTTTGGTAAATTTCTTTTCACAGTTCCAATATGTGATTTATGTTTTGTCTTCTAGTGTGCTTTTTAGAAGTCAGTAGTTTAAGATAATCTCAAAAATTATGCTCAAAATCTATCGGAATTCATCACACCTTTTCAAAACGATTGTTTTGAAATAGTTTTGAAAACGATCGTTTTCCATCACATACCTGAATATTTTTGAAAATCACAAAATAAAAATAAGCGTAGTAGGCTTAGAAACTAACACAAAAAACCCAGCAAATAATAGAAAAATAAAATAGATTCAAATCGAATATAAATTATTTGCTTTGCTTTGCTTTGCTTTTTTGTGTTAGTTTCTAAGCCTACTACGCTTATTTTTCTTTTGTGATTTTCAAAAATATTATTATTTGTGAATTCTCAAATAGTTCTTGAAAGTCTGTGCATAAGATAAGAGGTTTGTGACTATTCAAAATGTGTGGGTGAAGTCTACTGATGATTTGTTACAGCAACAATGAAATGCATATAGACGGCGCTGAACCACCAGCAAATGAATTTCAAATTAAAATATTTATAAAAATGTTATTGAATTTTAAAATATTGTTTCTCCCTATCTATACGTAAACGGTAGGTTGCTCTGTAGTTCAAAGGGAAGGAAAATGAACATGCAGGTTTCCTTTTGAAATCCAAATGCAGAATAATCTATTGTCCAAGTGTTGATTTCATACTCAGAATGAAGTAAATTCGGGCAAAAAATTAATAAAACCTAAATGTACTTCTTCTGAAATTTGTTTAATCCTATTTGCTTGTAAATGCCGAAAACTTGTTTTTGATATGGTGCAATTGCCATGCATATCCATATCGTCACCTAAAATCCAAAAAACCGTAACAACCAAAAAAAAAAAAAAAAAAAATCAAAATATACTTTTTGATTGATTATGATGTGATTAACCAAAATACATCTTTCCTTAAAATTTTACTCACATTCAGGCTTATCATAAATAAAATTTCACATGGAAATTTCCGAACGTGTGAAAAATTAGTATCAAAAAACTTCATACGATTGCGAAATATTTTGACAATTTATGAAGAAAATTATTCACAAAGATTTTTGTATGTTGGAAAAATTGGAAATCACGGTGATTTCAATAAATCAATAAAACCTAAATCATTGCTTTTGTGAATTTGACAATTTATAGCGATGGAAGTTGCATTAAAATATTCTATTACTAGCGGTCTTCACTAGCCATGAACTTGGTATGGGCATCAATTCGGACATCGCAAATGGCTAATGGAGACCGCTCATGTCAAACTTTCGGCCATGCTCTGACATCAATGCCCGAGCATATGTCTGAGCAAAAATGTTCGCCATGAGATTTGACGTTCGCAACCATTTGCAATAGAAAGAAAAGAGACAGACCAACATTGGTAAATATTCCATCTCTATTGTACTACCGCAAAATACTTTGATATGCCTGAACATGGACATCGCACGTATTACCACAGCAAGGAAGTTGATGAATTTTTCACAGTTGCTCTGCCGGCGTCATGTCCATGTCATATCCAAGTCGATGGCTAGTGGAGACGTAGGGTTATACATGACAAAAACTTAAAATACAACAAAAACCCACTAACAAGTCGGTTATTAATAGTTTACTTTTGAAATCACCGTGATTTAAATCACCGTGATTTTCAGAACAGGCCCGTATTATGTAAGTTTTTAATTTTATTGGAATTGATGATACGAAAATAAAATCCATGTGAACGAAAAATTTTTTATTGGAATTGATGATACGAAAATAAAATCCATGTGAACGAAAAATTGTAGTCTTAAATTTATAACGGTTTTTGATTCTGTAAAAAAATAAAAAGTGTACTTACCGCCTTTTAGATTTTAAGTGACGATATGCATGTATATGCAGCCACCTCGTGTAATTGCACGATGGTATCAGACATGTTCTAAAACCACGATGGCTTCATTGTTCTAAATCACGAGCTAATTTTAGATACACACTTAGCAATGTCTTAATGCAACCAAGATTGCATTGTTGGTCGCATAGTGTGTGGTCTTGTTTATGGTTGCATTCAAAGTTTCAAAATATTTTGATGTTTATAGGTTGAATTGATGGTTTCATTGTATATTGTATCATAAACGTGTTGCGTAAACACATTGTGTGTACCCAGATGTATAATTGCACCATGGTGTGTACCTACCATAAAAACTTTTGTAGTGTTGCCACAGTCATTTAGTAATTATTGTTGCCATTTGCACTAATTTTTTAACTTTGTATATTAAACATTAAGCAATCGTTAATTCACTCTATGTCTCCACCTGACATAAAATTTTTTTTTGTAACTTGAAGTTATACCTGAGTTGTTAGAACAAATGCACTAACAATAATATTATAACTGGAGAAAAGCATTAACTTGAGCAGTTTACATTTAACATTGACTTATTTCCAAAATACTTTGGAAATAGGCAAGCATCATTGCTCAACAAATACGTACTTGCAAAATCCCCCACAATTTTTTTTAAGTTTAATTAAAATTTCTCCAAAAAAAGTATCATATTCTTAAAAATTTTTCATTTTTTGTTGCTATTTTCAGGGAAAAGAATGGTACAGATGTGAGAAAAGTTAAAGAACTTCAGGGGCGCTTTCGCATAATAGCAGCCGAAAGAAAGTTTGTCATTGATAAGACAGACATTCATGATGATGGTATCTATTCGTGTGTGGCCAATAATAAAAAGAAAGATATTAATGTAGTTGGTAAGTTGATTAATAAGTTTACAACAAACTGTTGATTTGAAATTGGGGTGTAAACTATCAGATTTTCATTATTTTGATACCCAGCGGATTATTATGTAATTCGAAATTTTCGGAATTGTTTTCGAATTGAATATTTAATAATACACAAATTCAAATAGTTTTAAAATCAAATTAGTAAAAAAACCCCGGCAGAAGTAGTGTACAAATCGTACAAGACAATTTTGAGAAATGAGAAGCAAGTAATTTGAGGCTATCAGCGCAAAAGTGGTGTAACCCCAAACTAATAATTATTAAATTATTATAATGCGCATTTTACTGTTCCTAAAGCAGATCATCAGGGTACCTTTACCCAAAAATTTCTTAGAACAACTAGAGTTATTATGTTATAGGATCCAGCTAAAGCCCTCAATAATCAATTTCAATGTATTTTTAATGTGTTTTTAATAAATAAAAAAACATTAAATATAACTATATAATATATAATTATCTAATCTTTTGTACATCTATTTGTTTAGCTAATATTGTTGTTAGAGTGCCTTCAAATAGTGGCGTCGTTGAGGGTGAAAAATTGACAATTATTTGTACAGTAGTTGGTACCGATCCAAAATTGTCATGGGCTTTCCGTAAGTTTTATTTATTACACTACAATATCTATTATTCCTAAATTAAATTTTAATACTTTTTATTTTTATTTTAAGGTAATTTAACTATCAGCAGTACCTTAGATCGTTATATTTTAAAACCCGATGAAAATAATATAGAAAATGCTCTATTAGTTATTGAAAATGTCAGCTTGGATGATAGAGGCGAATACAAGTGTATTGGTCGTAATGCTGCCACCGAAATTGGTAAAACAGAAGCTAGTGATGTATCTTTTGTACGTGTTAAAGGTAAGTTTATTGAAACGAAAATATTTATTTTTATATTAAATCGTGTATCTTATTTTTGTGGCTACCACAGATTGTAAAAAAGTGCATATTTTACAGCAAATTAGTGTAGGAAACATTGAGAAATAAAAATTTAATTCCTTAACTTGAGGGATACACGATCAAGCAAGTTTTGCCTTTCAAATTTCAATAGAGTCACACTTTTTGACTAATACATTCATACTTTTAAAATTTGCTTCGAATTTGTTTTCAAATTTTCGTAGAAATTCTGCGTTCAAATTTACAGGCAAAGAAGCAGCTGACAGCAATTGTAATGAGCAGATTTTTTGTTTTTAAATATTCTGCCGCTATAGGTTTTTGTGCTCTTTTATTACAAATAATATTATATTCCGCCGAAAAATAGTAATTGAATTAAAATTAATACATTTGTGAATAAAATAACATGTAATTACAATGATGTGTGGCGAAGGCATCTGAAAATAAAATTGCTTTGAAAAATCTACGTCACAGCTTTCAATTTAAGTGACTTCTGGCTACCAGTATTTGTGAAAAACTTGAAAGAAAATCTTGGTCGTGTAACTTTTACGTTATATGGGGTGGCAAGTTTTTTTTTTTTTTTTTTTTTTTTTTTTTTTTTTTTTTTTTGTAAATATAATTAATTACCAAGTGCCAAACTTAAAAGTCTGAAAAACATGAAAATATGGTAATGTTTAATTTGCTAAACAAGTCAAAAGTGTCAGCGCAACTGTAGCTGATGAAAAAATATAAAAAATTTAATATTAAATTAAACTATTTTTTTAAACTTTTTTTTTACAAACTTCGGTTAAATTCTTGGAAACCGTAAGAGGCAAACTCTTGAAATTTTCAAAAACGGTTAAACTAAAAAATCCAAAAATTATAAAATCGCCAAAAAAAAATCGCCAAAAACCAAAAAAATCGTTAAACCGAAAAAAGCACCAAATTAAAAAAAATTCTAACACTAAATTAAATCTGCAAAACCGAAAAATTCGACAAAATTAAAAAATCTCCAAAATTAAAAAACGCCAAAAACAGAAAAAATCGCCAAAACGCGAAAAAGGCCCAAAACTAAAAAAAATCGCCAAATGAAAAAAATCTCTAAAATGAAAAAAATCGCCAAAATGAAAAAAAATCGCCAAATTGAAAAAACGCCAAAAATCGCCAAAACGCGAAAAAGGCGCCAAAACTAAAAAAATCGCCTGTATGAAAAAAAATCGCCAAATTGAAAAAACGCCAAAAACCGAAAAAAATCACCAAAACGCGAAAAAAGCACCAAAACTAAAAAATCGCCCATATGAAAAAAAATCGCCAAAATGAAAAAAATCGCCAAAATTAAAAAAAATCGTCAAAATGAAAAAAAACGCAAAGAACCGAAAAAATCGACTCAATGGGGAAAAAGTGCCAAAACTTAAAAAGAAATCGCCAAAAACCGAAAAAATTCAAAAAACGCCAAAACTTAAAAATGCTCAAAACCGAAAAAACCCAAAAACGAAAAAAAGCCAAAACAATTTATTATATAGGCTAAAGTTCGTATTGAATTACATATCTAGTGTCCGTACGGAACCCTTCTCGCGCGGTTGAAAGTCGCACTTCACTGAATTTATTTTAATTTTATTTATTTTTATTTTTTTTTTGTCTACTTCTTACGCAAAAAATTAAATAGACTATATACGTCGTCTGTTTTTCGTGCGCAAAATTTATTGGACTATACATCATCCATTTTTTATGCAAAACATTTTTTTATGGAAAAAATTTAATGCACAATACATTGTCCATTTTCAATTTTTTATGAAAAAATTTAATGGACTAGAAATCGTCCATTTCTTATGCAAGAAATTTAAAAGACTATACATCGTATATTTTTCACGCAAAAAATTAAATGGACTATACATACAAAATTTAATGGGCTATATATACATCGTCCATTTTTTAATTTTTTTATGAAAAAATTTATTGGACCATAAATTGTCTATTTCCTACGCAAAAATTTAAATGGACTATATACGTCGTCTGTTTTTCGTGCGAAAAATTTTGTGGACTATACATCATCCACTTTTTATGCAAAAATTTTTTTTATGAAAAAATTTAATGGACTAGAAATCGTCCATTTCGTATGCAAGAAATTAAAAAGACTATACATCGTATATTTTTCACGGAAAAAATTAAACAGACTATACACACAAAATTTAATGGGCTATACATCGTCCATTTTTTAATTTTTTTATGAAAAAATTTATTGGACCATAAATTGTCTATTTTGTACGCAAAAAATTAAATGGACTATATAGTCGTCTGTTTTTCGTGCGTAAAATTTAGTGGACCATCCATTTTTATGCAAAAAATTTTTTTATGAAAAAAATTTAATGGACTATTGTTATACATCGTCCATTTTCAGTTTTTTATGAAAAAATTTAATGGACTAGAAATCGCCCATTTCTTATGCAAGAAATTAAAAAAACTATATATATATCGTATATTTTTCACACAAAAAATTAAATGGACTATACATACAAAATTTAATGGACTATACATCGTCCATTTTTTAATTTTTTTATGAAAAAATTTTTGGACCATAAATTGTCTATTTTGTACGCAAAAATTTAAATGGACTATATACGTCGTCTGTTTTTCGTGCGAAAAATTTTCTGGACTATACAACATCGATTTTTTATGCAAAAAATTTTTTTATGAAAAAAATTTAATTTAATTTTTTTTTGTGAAAAAATTTAATGGACTAGAAATCGTCCATTTCGTACGCCAGAAATTAAAGAGACTATACATCGTATATTTTTCACGCAAAAAATTAAATGGACTATACATTCAAAATTTAATGGGCTATACATCGTCCATTTTTTAATTTTTTTATGAAAAAATTTAATGGGCCAGAAATTGTCTACTTCGTA
Source organism: Tachina grossa (assembly GCA_949987645.1). Classification (NCBI taxonomy): domain Eukaryota; kingdom Metazoa; phylum Arthropoda; class Insecta; order Diptera; family Tachinidae; genus Tachina; species Tachina grossa. The sequence continues at coordinate 39,544,428 of OX465275.1, forward strand.
CGCAAAAAATTAAATGGACTATATAGTCGTCTATTTTTCCTGAGCAAAATTTAATGGACTATTTTTCATGCAAAGAATTTTTTTATGGAAAAAATTTAATGGACTAGAAATCGTCCATTTCTTATGCAAGAAATTAAAAAGACTATACATCGTATATTTTTTACGCAAAAAATTAAATGGGCTATACATACAAAATTTAATGGGCTATACATCGTCCATTTTTCAATTTTTTTTATGAAAAAATTGATTGGACTATAAATTGTCTATTTCGTACGCAAAAATTTAAATGGGCTATATACGTCGTCTGTTTTTCGTCCATTTTTAAATTTTTTATGAAAAAATTTAATGGACTAGAAATCGTCCATTTCGTATACAAGAAATTAAAGAGACTATACATCGTATATTGTTCATGCAAAAAATTAAATGGACTATACATACAAAATATAATATATGTAAATCGCCAAAATAAAAAAAATCGCCAAAAATAAAACAAAACACCAAAAACCGAAAAAAATCGCCAAAACGAAAATCGCCAATACTAAAAAAATTCTAACACTAAAATAAATCGCTAAATCCGAGAAAAAATCGCCAAAAATCTAAAAAATCACCAAAACGAAAAAAATCGCCAAAATTAAAAAAAATCTAACACTTAAATAAATCGCAAAATCCTTAAAATCTCCAAAATTAAATGAGTCGCCAAAATTAAAAAATCTCCAAACTGAAAAAATTTCAAAAACCAAAAAAATCGCTTAAACGAGAAAAAAAGTGCCAAAACTAAAAAAGCGCCAAAATTAAAAAAAGTTCAAAACCGAAAAAAAACGCAAAAACGAAAAAAGATGCCAAAACTATATTTTATATAAGCTAAAGTTCGTATTGAATTACATATCTAGTGTCCTTCCGGAAGCCTTCGTGCGCGGGTCCAAGTCGCACTTCACTGAATTTATTTTGTTATTATTTTACATTTAAGAAATTTATTATTCGACATATTGTCAGAAGTTTATTTTAATTTGAAATTTATTTGCTGGTGGTTCAGCGTTGTCTATATATTTCATTGTTGCTATAACAAATCATCAGTAGACTTCAACCACACATTTTGAATAGTCACAAATCTCTTATCTTATGCACAGACTTTCCAGAAGTCTACTGATGATTTGTTACAGCAACAATGAAATATATAGACAACGCTGAACCACCAGCAAATAAATTTCAAATTAAAATAAACTTCTGACAATATGTCGAATAATAAATTTCTTAAATGTTAAATTTAGATTTTATTTTTCATTTTGCCTTATAATTACTTTTATTGTTATCCAATGGATTTCTAATTGTATAAAGGTGTAGAAAAATAAAATAGATTTAAATCGAATATAAATTATTTGCTGGGTTTTTTGTATTAGTTTCAAAGCCTACTACGCTTATTTTTCTTTTGTGATTTTCAAAAATGTTATTATTTGTGAATTCTCAAATAGTTCTTGAAAGTCTGTGCATAAGATAAGAGGTTTGTGACTATTCAAAATGTGTGGTTGAAGTCTACTGATGATTTGTTACAGCAACAATGAAATATATAGACAACGCTGAACCACCAGCAAATAAATTTCAAGTTATTATTTTACTTTATTATTATATTATGAAAATGTTAAGATGTCACAATGCTGCCACATTAAAATTTTAAGACACTTATTTTGAATTCCCTAACTGTGTTTGATATCATTGCCTGCTCACAATGAAAATATTACGATGGCAAAATGTTGCCACATTAAAATTTCGAGGTACTCATTGTGAATTACCTAACTAATTTGTTTTTGTTTTGGTTTCTAGGCAAATTTGCCGCTTTGTGGCCTTTCTTGGGTATTTGTGCTGAGGTTTTGATACTGTGCAGCATTATCTTGATTTACGAGAAGAGACGTAACAAGAGTGAAGAGGATGAAAGTGACACAGAAAACCAGGAGTAAGTTTCTAAGAGCTATTTACTAAACGTTCTTCCTTTAACTTCACAAACAAATTAAATCACATACACACAGTAAAACAAAACAATAATAATACAATATGTTTTATGTACTTTTTTTTGTTTATGCAAAAAGTAAAATATATTTTTTTTTCGTTCAATTTCCTAATTTTTTCCTTCTTTCGTTTTTCTCTGCTTTTAAATTATTCATTTAAAAATAAAAATAAGTAGTTAAACAAGAAATTGAACAACAACAAAAGATAATTGACTCTTTAGTTTTATATGTAGACATTATACTTAAAAAACACACACATGCTTTAAATTGCTATAAAATGAAATGGTTTATGTTGCAACATGTTCTTAAAAAAAATATATATATATATATAAGAGAAAACTAGCCAAATTTTAATTAAAATAATTGTTTATTTGTGCTTTATTATTCATTTATATAAAAAAAATTTGTATTTTCTATGTAACTTTTTGCTTTTACAATGAATATCTTTTTCTTTTCAAAACAACTACAACAAAAAACAAAGTTTTTTTAGTGCAAAAGTACATTAATTTACACCGTGTTAATTATTTACCATATTTACACACTCAATACAAAAACAAAAAAATATACATAATATATATATTTACATATGATTATTATTAATTTTTACTATAATTTAATTATATTTTGCTAGTTTGTTTTTTTTTGTTCTTATTAATTTTTTTTATAAATAATCTATGAAAAGTATTTTGCTTAAGTTTAAATGAAAAATAAAAAAACCCAATAATTGATAATTTATAAAATGTTATGTAAAAATGCTCCATTTATGTAAAATTCTTTAAAGTAATATATTTGTTTCTTTTGTTTTTCACTCTCATCATTTTTATTTAATTATGAAAAAAGTGTTCTTAAACTTAAAACAAAACTAGTTGTTCAATTCACAACTTATGTACTATATTTATGGAAATTTGTATTAAATAACTTCAAAAACATTGAATTTGGATAAATAAAATGAAAAAGCTGGATTGACCCATTTGTTTCGTAGAAAATTCCTATAACGATAATATTTGTTATAGCCTAAAATGTCACAGAGTGTGAGAGAGAGAGAGATGGTTGTCTAAACCTTAACACATAAATTGACACACATACACATATGCAGAGGCGTTCTTGTATAAAGCCGATATCCCACTGTCGACCTAATGTGCCATAAAGTCCTAATTAATAAACCAAAATGGGCTTCTCAATCAATTCTGAAGTAAATATTTCAATTAGTTGAGAAATAAAGCCAACTTAGCTTATTACTCATAGCCCGTTTAGACAAAGTGTGACATACTAGCTGCGACTCTTTGCCTGCGATTCGTGTTTGTGGGCTGAAAGTGATGAGAAATTTTCGGGGTAGTAAAATTCATACGTATTGAGAATTGGAGGGACAATTTTAACTCCCTCTTCTGCATATTAATTTCTCTCATATGGTAAATTAAAAAAAAAGTAGAACTATGTCGACATATTCAGCCCAATCATGAATTTAATTCTTACGGAGAATAATTTTCTCGAGAATGAATTCCTTCAATTCTAAAGTCCTGGGAACAAAACAAAAATAACACGTGACAACAGCGCATTACGAAAGTCGGAATTTTTGTTAATGATTGGGCTGATGAATTCTGCATTTCCCAAACTAACAATTACTTCCTTTATGGCAACACTGCTACGAGTGGATGAATAAAAAATTACATCTAAACGCACGTTGATTTAAGAAGGGATAACGTAAGCGTTGTCGCAGTTACGTCACCCTTCATATAAAAGCGATCTTATGACTCGGCACATTGCGCGGTTATCAAATTAATTATATTCCAGTATTAATAAAATAAAGTGGCTTTGATTGCCAGCATGGCAACAAATATAGGTAAAACCGTCCCTGCTACAATTACAACTATACAAAAGCAAGTACTATTGCTTTATTGTGTAAAGTGTTTTGTATGTCAACAATATGAAAAAAAAAAAGTTGTGCAAAAATTTTTAATCCTAATCAACAGTATGTTGCACTGTCGCTTTTATAAGTTTCACTATTTGCTTTCCGAACGTTTTGCTTGATTTGACATCAGAAAAATTAGCAGCTGATCATCATCTCCTGAAACGTGAACACATGGTGCGAATTCGCCTTGAAGATAAAAAAAAATTACTCTAACTTGACTAGAACTTCACACAGAACTATCTTTACAGCCTTGATTTACACTGTTGATGTTGCCTAAAATAAAATAAATGATTATCCAAATATCAAATGCATTTCTCCAAACCGTCCATATTATAACATAATATGTATGTATGTATATGTAAATTTCCAATATAAGTTATTTTCCAATTTACAATATAAGTTAAAAGTATGTAACCAATTTATAGAACAGTGAAAAAATAACAGTACAAACAAAATATTAACTGTATTATTCATAAAAAATATTTCAGGTTTGTTAAGCGCTTATTTGACGTATTTCTACGGGAAATTTTCAAATAAACCTGTATTAAACCTAAAATATTTTTTATGAATTAGACCGTAAATAATGCGTGTTATGGTATTACAGGTATTTAAAAAAAAAAGAAAGAAATAAAAGACCAGAAATACATTAAAATGTAGATAAAATACTAAATTTAAAAATATGGTGCGCTTAAACTAGCAAGAATGCAAACATTAAACTTAGTTTAATCGGAAATCTGAAGTTAAAAACTTGTATTAATTTGTTGGTTTCAAATCAACGTCAGTGTGAATTGAACAACTAAAAACACTACCAGACTTCTTTTCTATACTTTTCTTTTAGTTTCCTTAGTTTCAGCAATATTTCAGTTTTGTGTAATTGTTAATGCAAAAAATAAAAAATAAATAAAATTTAATGTATAAGAAAAATGTTAATTAAGTACTTATTTTGCTTAATATACAATAATTTTGTTTTAAATATATTTTACTATAACTTATTACTTATTTTTTGTCTTTCTTTTGTACGTTTAGTTAACAACATTTTAAGTACATATGTATATTTTCCTTTGGTAATATTTTTGTGTCTATTTTTTTATTAAGTTTATACAATTAAAAAACAAAAGTTTTGCGATTTATTACTTTCAGTACTTTATATTCATTTCTTTATATTAACAAAACAAAAGAAGCCTTTAAAAACAAACAAAAAATAAAACTTTTTAAAAATAATAAAAATAATTGTGTTGTATTTTATTTTGATTTATGTATGTACATATATTTATTGCATTTCTTAGTTGTTGTTGTTGTTGCTGTTGATGTTTTGTGTATTAAATGCATAGATAGAAATAGTTAAAACGTAGAAAACATGTATGAAATTGCTACGGAGAAAATCATTTAAATAGAGAAGAGCTAAAATCGTGGAATACAAATAAATTGTCGATTTCGTTTCAAAAAAGTGTTTTTTTACAAACAAAAAAAAATAATAATAAAAATGATAAATTAAAAAAAGTTTTAAATCCAAAATTTTACTTAAATTTGGAAATCGCAGACATATTTCTATGAAATTCTTTAATAGTTTTTATTTGCATCGAAACAATTAGCAAGAAAATACCAAAGCATACTTTCAGGCTTTCGATTTCTCTAGACGTTCAAGTTGGAAAAAATTTCGTTTAAATTTCTTCAAATTGCAGCTTATATCTTAAGTCTTTTCTGCTAACTACCCAACAAATTGTAAGAAGAAATTCAAAAGACTTAATTAAGACAGCTACACAAAATTAATGAATATTTGGAATTTTCACGTTTTTTGCATTTATCTCGGAAACGCGCTCAATCCGAAAATCACAATTAAATTTTGATTCCACCGAATTTTCATATTTTCCGAGTGTGGGTCTTAAGTCTTTTGTGGTTTTTCTTCCAACATGAACATCAAAAGACTTGAGACACATACATGAAAATTAGTTAATCTGAGGAAAACAAGTTTTCAACTAAATTTTTTTAATCTTTCTAGATTCGCGCAGGTAAAACTATTAAAAGCTGTATACTTGTACTATGGTATTTATGTAATATCTTCATTTAAAGAACAAAAAACAACTTTTATCTTATAAAAATTCTGAATTAACATTAGAAATATTTAAATTTCAAAATTTTGTAAAGCAATTTAAAAATTGTATATCGATGCTGAATACGAAATAAACATAAATATTTAACTTGAGGCTGATTTTCTTTGAATTAGCCCATTTTCGTGTTTGTGTCTTAAGTCTTTTGATGTTCACATTGGTAGAAAAACCACAAAAGACTTAAGACCCACACTCGGAAAATATGAAAATTCGGTCGAATCAAAATTTAATGGTAATTTTCGGATTGAGCGGGTGGAATTCGTACGTATAAGGTTTTCCGGCTGTTTTCGGCAACAGGTTTCCGAGATAAATGCAAAAAACACGAAAATTCCAAAAATTCATTAACTGTGTGTAGCTTTCTTAAGTCTTTTGAAATTCTTCATACAATTTGTTGGGTAGTTAGCTGCAAAGACTTAAGACATAAGCTGCAATTTGAAGAAATTTAAACGAAATTTTTGCCAACTTGAAAACCTGAAAAAGTAAAAGCCTTAAAGTATGCACTCATATTTTCAATGTAATTAATAATAAGCGCGTTCGAGAACTCAAAAATTTTTACTATTTTTTACTGGATTGCGTTCGAGTACGCAAAATCCAGTAAATGAGAGGACGAATTGAGAGAGAAAAATGACAGTTCATTTACTGAGTAAATGCAAGTTTTTACTGGACAAATTTTTGCCAGTAAAATCCAGGGGCCTAATTCCCGCATTCGATTGCGAGCGAGTTATTACTCGAATGTGCGAGTTTTTTAACTTTTGGGATTTTCGCATTCGATAACGTGCATACATTCGAATGCAACCGTTCGTGTTTTTACTCGCAAGCAAAATGGCATTCGAAATCATGTTTAACACAGAAAAAGCGATGAAAAAGAAAATGTATGTTCAATATTAGACTTATTTATTTATAAATTAATGAATGCACAAATGTACTTATTAAAAAATATTTATTAAAGAGTTTCTTGTTGACTTTAAATATAACAAAACACACCGACTTGGCGAATAATATTTTGCCTAAGAGTTGTCGGGGAAAATAAAAACAATCAACCAACTCTGGGAGCATCTAAATAAAAAATTAACTGCTTCTAGTCAACCAATAAGAGAATTGAAAATGTGGCTAGTGCTCTATTCTCTAGCTTTACACTAATTTATTATTATTAAGTTATTAATTAAATTAAAATGAAAATAACATTTATATATATTCGTTTCTTTTTTCTGCATATACGTTTGTATGTACGTACATACATATGTTTTTGCACACATACATATATACAAACATATGCTTTTGCTTACAATTTATTCAGTGTTGTGAAATGAATTTATATATAAATATATTTGCCTTTTTCCAACGCTAAAACCAAAACTCGATTCGCTTGGTAGCGAGTGACATCATCAGAAAATTTCTTGCCATCGGAATTAATTTCTATTCGAATGCAATTCCGATCACGAGTGCAGGAATTAGGCCCCAGTAAAACGAAACCATATGTTTTTAAATATAAACAAACAAAAGTAAAGGGAAACAAAAATTTTTAGTTTTTGATCAAATTTTTAAAATAACAAAAAACAAATGTATTAAGTTATAAGCATTAATACATTTATTTAAGTTTGATGCTAGAAAAATATTCGGGTATGTTATGTATTCCACGTGAAATTAAAACGTGCGGAATTTCCATAGAATGTTTGGAAATATGTATGTATGCATATATGTATGTATGTATTTAAATAACAATGCTATTGCATTTCCGAACGATTTAATTTCATATGGAATTCAGAACATAACCGATTGTTTTTACACGTGAATAAAGTTAATAGATTATCATATTGAAATTTTTGTTTATACATATCGTCGGGTCGACGGTTCCTGGTTTGACGTATGGAACATTTAAAAAAATTTACTTTGTGTACTTTTTTGAAATTCTTTCCCAGTTTTTCGTTGTCTTGAATATATCATCCTAATAACTTCTCACGTTCAGGGTAAAAAGCTTAGAAACTTTAACGGCCTGACCCGCGATGTCGACAAGAAAGTTTCTATCGCTATAAGAAAGTTTATTTTTGTTTTCAATATAAGTAAGCTATAGAAAGTTTCTTGTCGACATCGTGGACCAGACAAATAAGTTTAAATAAAAACATGTGTCCATATCTATTACTTTTATTATTAAACAAAATATTCTACCTTGTATTTCATATGCATAATTTTTTTAGCGCCAAAATTGGTAATCAGCTGTTGTATCTATTTACTGGATTTTACAATTTTTCCGTTCGCGTACTTTTAGATGCAAACTTTTTTATTGAGAGTAATTTCTTTAAATTACTCAGTATTTACTCAGTTACTGGATTTTACTGGAAAAGTACTCAAACGCACCTAATGAATGTATGTTATTTGAACGTATAAGAAATCGAAAGCCTGAAAGTGTGATTTGGTATTTCCTTGGTAATTATTTTCATGTAAAGGAAAAAAAATATAATATACATAATTAAATAATTTTATTAAATTAAAAAATTTCATACATACAAATGTGACAGAATTATTGCAAATATTCGATATCCAAACTAAAGTCAAATTTTTGTATTTACAGTGTTGTAGTGGTATACGATTATTACTAAGGGGTATGGGGAAACTGACGTCGATTTTTTGTATATATAGTGTTGTAGTAAACATAGTCCTATTTTTGTGTTTGCAATACTTTGGAGAAACCGTAATCTTGTATTTGCCGTGTTGTGGGGGTACATACTCTTTGGGAAAAGTCACAATTTCTGCCTGGGTATTTAAAAAACTCGTACTCACTGTTGACAGATATAGAATGACTAAAATGACTCGGTTTTTGTCGACACAATCGTTGCCAACGACTCAAAAAAAATTTTTCAGTAGTCGCCCCTAGGTGTTGAAAAAAATATTTAAGATAAAAAAAGGTACAAATATGAGTAACAACGGATAAACTGGAAATGAAAAAAAAACATACATATGTGCCTTTTATTATGAAAGTCATATGAATTTTTCCTCCGAAATATTAAATAAATCTTAAAAAATCTTCAATAAATATTTAAGAAATATTAAATTTTATATTAATCGAGAATATTACAACTCTAAATTAAAATGTTGTATGATATAAAAATGTTTTTTTATTTGTTCTACTATATATCTGGACACAATATATGTATATTTGACTTAGACCACTTTCATAATTAAGGGCACAAATGTAGTTCACATCTGCGCCTGGCTCAGTTTTTGCTTCACTTTGCCAGCATAAATTGATTCCGCAAGCTTGTAAATGATTACGCCTTTTATTTCATTTTAAGCAAAAACTGATATTTATATTAACACCCAAACTTATTGGGAATTAAAACATAATAAAATGTAAACATTAAACAGCTCATCCAGATTTGTCACTCTCCCGTATACGGCATTTTCCCCCTTAATTTCATTGCTTAAACTCTGCAGGACAATATTCGCCTTTGATTATTTTTCCTTCTTGAAGATAATCTATAAACATTAACCCTGGCGTTCTTTGGTAATGAATCTCCCATCCCAGTTGACTGTTTTGCCTGTTCCTTTATCTCAACATTGCCAAACACTCTATTGAAACACCTTCACGATGCTGTTTTTGTTCTTTCTTGTGAAATTTTCGGTCAGTATGCGATGAATAGAATTTTTTGAAATGCCTATCATTTCATTTAGATCTCCATTTTGCTCAAAAAATAAAATGCATACAATAACAATTATTTCTGCTGAAAAATATAAAAATCAAAACATAACTGTTATTTGTTGAGTTTCATAGCAGTTACGGGCCCTGCTTAAAACACATGTTTTTTAAGGTTGCCACTTTTCACCACAGTATCTACTATTTTTCAAACTACTGCCGCTATCCTTACGTTAGTTTTGGGATCGTCCTCTTAACTTCCGCAGTTAACTTAATTAATCTATTATTTATTTATTTGAGTGTTATAATATATAATATATAGTGTTGAAATTGCTTGATTTTGTTCCATTATAATTTGTTACGTATTGCTTATAAATAATTTAAAATAAATAAATTTTATTTTATTACATTTCAGATTGGAATTATTACAGTGAAACATTTTTTTTAATTAAATGCTACAACACACATACTATTAACATAAAATACATGTAAAAGACTTATCTATAATTAATTTACAACTTAAATATATTTCTTCATGCCTTGAGCTTTTAATTTTGCCTAAAGTTTTGTTTAATTTTTAATATATTTTATAATTTTTATCTCTGATTTAAAATATAGAATAAAATCAGCAGCAATTACACTGCTAATTACAATAAAAATTTATTATATAAGTACATATATATTATTAAAAATATAAAAGACATTAAGGCCCAAATTCAGAGTCCTTGGCTTAGTTATATATTGACTATATTTAAACTAATTATATTTCTTGTATATATACGCATAAAAATTATTGGTTAAGCTATCATTTTATGCAGCCCAATCATGAACAAAATTTCCGCGCAAGTTTTTTCACGTTTCCCTTTTCTCTTATTTGTAAAAACTTGTGTTAATTTATTTTTTCAAGTTGTAGAATTTCAATAATTTTGTTTATGATTGCACGCCAGCTTCGTTCTGAATTTGGGTTTATAACAAATTGCTTATTGCTTGTTGAATAAAATTTATTTATAAAAACTTAGTTAGTCTAACAATATAGAATAATATTTGTAAAAATTAATACATACGTATTGTATATACAAATACTTACTCAATCAAATATAATTAACAAAAGAACTAACATAAAATATATACTACATATGTATGTATGTAAATGATTTTAAATGGAGAAGCTTAAAAATCTTAACAAAATATGCTTGGCTTGCGTTCTTAATTTCACTTCTTTGTTTAAATAAAATTATTTTGCCTTATATATACATACTTACATATATTTCGAATTAATACTATAATTAATACTAACATTTTTAATGCACGTATACTTACATACAATATCTATAATTTCTAATTTATTGATACTCACCATTTAACAATTATTAGTGGTGGGTATAAATGTACTATACAAGATTGTGAATTGGCTAATGTGAATGGCTTTGTGCAAATTTGCCCAATTGCACAAATGGAAGTTTTAAAAGATCTCATTGTAACTTAAAAAAATGTTTTAATATTTATCATTGTTTTTTGGAGTTTTTAGTTCTTTGTTGCATTATTTCAAAGTCAATTTAGTTGCAACCAGTGTTGGTATCTCTACGAAGAGCAAAAGCACATTAAGCTGTTGCGCCAAAAAAAATACGAAAAATAGGGTAAAGAAGCACGAATATATATATATATTTTTTTTTTAATTTTAATACATTAAGCCATTTAAAAAGGAGAGTTTAGAGTGTAAAAGCTCAAAATATAATTTCAAATTTTTACTTCAAAATAAACAAAGTATTTGAGATGTAATAACAGAACTTATTAACATATTAATTAAAACAAAATCTTGATTAATTTAATAAAAATAAGTATGTGAAAACAAATAATAAAAAACCAGGAGTAAATAATATAGTAGCATATACACACATACATACATACATACCAGGGAAAGCCAAAAAGTTACTTTTTGAATGCTCAATACATATCGATACTCCAACGACAATGAGTATGATAGCACATTCGCATCAACAAGCATGGCATGCTTACATACAGGCATACATACATATCTATAGCTATCAACACAAATAAGTGCGAATATCGATAGGTGCGGGTTCGATCAAATCAATGTGCTAGGTCCCTATTTACACTATGCAAGTCTTATTGCTAAGCTGATTAGTTTATTAGGAGAGAGAGACGGGGGGAAAAGAAATGTTGCTGTTCCCCTCGTCTCTCTCTCCCTGAAACTAATCAGCTTAGCAATAAGACTTGCACAGTGTGATTTGGGACTATATATATTCGTATCAATACATGTGCGCACAAGCATGTAATGAGGAGTATGATTATATGAACAATGTTACCAAATATGTAATTGTTGTGTATGAATTTAACAAATGCCTTATTTATATTATGCATTATTTTCATGAACTCTATTTCACGAAACTTTTTCTATTTGCTAATAGAGAAGACACGTAACATGAATTTCTGAAGCATTTTTGACAACTTTTTTGATCTAATTTGGTTCTCCATGAGCCTGTTTACAAATGAAAAAAATTTTGTACAACCAATTTTATGAAAAAATGCGTAAATACGAGGCGGGTTTCTTAAGCAAATTTCTATTAAAAAAGTTATATATTGCAAAAATTATTAAGGATTATTAATTATTAAGGATTAAAATAATAAAAAAATCCCCTAAAGCTGATTATATAAACCTCAAAAAAGCAATAAGTCGAAAATTTGTACCGCATATTAATCGCGAAAACTTGCAAAAATGGGAATATTATTTAAAAAAATTTTCAAAAACTAAAAAATATGAACGAAAATGCTCGGTAGATTTTAAATATCAAAAACAATCTCACTTGCAAAAAGTTGCGAAAATTTGTGAATAATTTTTTAATTGAAAAAAGCCTTAAAATGTATTTAAAAAACACCAAAATTGTAACGAATGTCAAAAACTTGGAAAAATTTGCGACCATGTCGAAAATTAGCAAAAACTTGGTAACTTGGTCTGATACTGGTTTGAAATCTTTAAAACTGCCAAAAACAAATAATTGGGAACAATCACTTTTATTGCGAAAAAAAAAATAAAACATTTTCGATAAATTTCCCTAAAATAAGTTACAAATACTTAAAGATCTAAGGAATGCCGAAATGTCGACAATTCGCTAACATCAAATAGATATGCAGATGGATTAAAAATCGGTAAAATGGTAAAAAAGCCAAGATTTGGCTAAAAAGTCAGTTTCATCGTGAAAATTGGCGACAAAAAAGCGCTAAAATTGCTAAAATTGTAAGGAATGCCATGGTTCAACTTTTCTACCACTAATTCGGCTATTAGCTCAGATCTAAAATGGAGCGTATTTCTATACCCGCGGTCAAATTACTCCCGTAAATATTTAATAGGGCTTTTAGATCTAAGGACTGCGAAGAATTTGAATTTTTTGTTAAAATAGTTTGAAAAAAATATTATTACCTCAACAACTACAAACTAGTATATCTGGCAACACTTATCAAAAAATATTTAAAAAACCGAATGTGTTGCAAGTCATGGGTATGTCGATAGATATGCGTAGATATGCGGGATGTAACAAAGAATGCGCATCGATACATACAAGTGTGAAATAAAGTGCGCAGGGGTATACGCAAGTATGAGAATGAATAGATATCAACACGCACTAGCATAAAAAATGTTCGATATGTGCGGGAGTATCCAAAATTTTTTGTATCGATTGGCTTTCCCTGATACATACATACATACATACATACAATAGTAGGTGAAGCTTAGGCTTAGATTAAGATATGTATGTTACTGAAAAATCATTTACACATAAAGAATGCATTAAAACCCTCAATCTTTTCTTAAGTACTCTTAACTTAAAAGTTTTTGTTTTTGCGATATTCACCCTTATTCCAGTTGGCAACATTGACAGCACGTCAATACGATATGAAAAAATTGGGGGTTGGCTACCCGTTGTCTAAAACAACTGACTGCTATTGATAACCTCATGTTTTCAATCGAAATCGGTCCTTTGCGTTGAATACAAATTTACCTACATTTTGTTGTAAACGTGAACATTTTGATTTACTTTGAACTTACAAATTAACACTGCAATTACACATGCCACTAGTGGCATGCCAGTGTTGTGTACGTATTATCGACGAAAAATTTTTCGAAAAAGTCGAATCTCTTGCTATTTGCTTTGCTGTTTACACATGCCATTGCTACTCCATTTTAAAAATGTCGTCGAAGCGAGCTGGCTCAGTCTCGCTTCCATTTTTACTTTTCCTTTTGTTTATAGAATAGAGTTACCTAGTACGTCACAAAGGCGCATTCTTGAGGAAACTATTAACACTTATTATTATTATTATTATTATTTTAATAATATTAGTTCTTTATAATTAACAAACTCCAGTTTTTCATACACAAATCAAGTTATAAATCATAATAACACATTTAACAAGCTAAAATATTAATTTAATTTTCACAGTAATCCAATAAATTTGCATCAAATGTATAACAGGGTAACACTTTTCTTCGTTTTGACATTCAATGGCATGCAACTACCAAATTTTCACTCGCATGCAAATTTTGACGCCACTGGGGCTGCCATTGCGAAAAATTTGAGTGTGTTAGTGAAAAATCGTGAGTGTATTGAGTTTTTCGAAATGGCATGCCACTATAGTGGCATATGTAAATGGTATGTAACAGCCTTATGAAAATTCCGAAATCGGCCCTTAAAATTTAACCACCCTATAGTATCATTAAACATTTTAATTATTACACAGAAAAAACTAAATTTCATTTTCAGTAACCAAATTCGTTGAATCAGTAAATATTTTATTTGAATGCGGTCCTACAAATAATTTTGTAAATTGTGATAAAAATTTTGTAAAAATTTAAATGAATCATAGTTCGGCTGAGAGAAAATGTTACTTCAGTGTGTTGGTGTTTATCTTGCTTGTTGATAGGAACAACGTGCTGTTGTGCGTTTGTTGTTGCTTATTTTGATTGATCGTGTTGTATACATGTAAATGCCGAAAAGTAGCCGACAAACGTCGTGGCCTGTTTCTTCTCTACACAGTTTTTTCGTACAAATTAATTTAGTGGAACAGTGCAGAATATTTACTGAAACTAAGTTTGATTTCAAACAAATATTTGTTTAAAAATTTTTTGGGAATAATTTTTTCTGTGCATGCAGAGATTTATGTGGTACTTTCCAGTTACTTCCGTTTTTTATTTTGCAAAAAAAAATTAAATTTTTTAATCCCAATTATGAAAAGTTTTCTACATTGTTTTTAACATAGTGTTACGTTTTTCGCTCTATAAAAACGCTTTTCCGTAGATCCGAAGATTTGCAAATGAATACAAGAGCCGAGTGTAGTAATTAAGGTTAAGAATGATACAAGTTTTATTTACAAATACACTTATACTAAATTACTCAAGAGCTTAAATACACTAATACAACTTAAACTAATAAATTACACACAGATATTCACAACTGGTTACCACTGCGCCTTCCTCGCTGTAGTTTACGCACGTTTCTTAGCTGGCTGCGCAAGTAATCACGTGACACCTCTTTGTCTGCTACTCGTCACTTACGAGACTTACTCTGCCGTCACTCACAGTTGATACATCAATACTTCTTTGTCTGATGCTTGTCACACACGGCACTCACTCTGCCGACACTCACAGTTGATACACCAATAAAGACTCACTGGCTTTACTTACACCCTTATACACGTCTATTCGCTGCGCTGTTCCCTTTACTCCAGTCGACACGATAGACTCCACAATAATCTCAATTCCACGACAGACTTTGCTGTCACTATAGACTGTCCTATAGTTTCTCTTTTACTCCAACTCTTGTCTAAAGCACAAAATGGTCTTAACTATCAACTCACCACTGTATCGCAGATTATTATTAATTCACAACTTAATTATCAACTGACTTGTTCACACGCAACTGACTGACTTGTTCACAACTGACTTGTTCGCAACTAACTCACAACTGCAACTAACTAACTCATTGGACGCGTCACCGCTTTTTATACTCCACACAAATACCACTAGAAGTTTCAAGCAATGTCTAGACGATCATTATCATCTTATATGTTGTTTACAAAGTGCCTAATTAAGTTCATGTGGTAACTGTGAACATACATGTGTATATGCATACGTGTGTACATCATTAACTAAGCAATACACGGTGGTTGTTTATCTTCTAATTTTTGTTTGAATTGGCATGTATGTATGTGTGTAAATATGTGAATCTTCTTAATAAGCAGACGTTTTTTGTTGTTGCTCTTGCTTGTTTACGTCTAATCAAGCTTGTATATGCTACGCATGCTTATTTAGTTATTTGCTACTATTCTAGATTATTATTTGCATTAACCCTGTAGGAATATTTTCGCGTAACACTTACATTAAACCTGTTGGAATATTTTTGTGTAATGCTGCCTTAAACCTGTCGATGGGTATTTTCGTAGCAATATATAATTCTGCATATAATTGTATATAATTCTCTAAAAAATTCTTTAAAATTAATGTTACAATACAATCGTTCTAACCGTAAACAAAAATTCCATGAGAGTTTTTTCAGCTTTCCCTTTTCTCCTATTATGAATGATTTTCTCCCGTTTCTTAACAAACGCGGAAATAAAAAAAAACTCCCCAGGAAAAAAGGACGTATTATGAACGCAGTTGAAATCGGGGTTTTCGCTATAAATATCTCTTTTGTAAAACAGAAGGGAGTTTACGTAAAAATAAAATTAATACTCAATTAAAACAAAATTTATATAAATTAAGTAATATTTTATATTTCTTGTATTTCGAAAAATACAAATAATGCCCAAATACATATGTATGTATATCACTTGCAAACATTTTCTTATATTTTTTTAATTTCAATAATTTTTTTTATGTTTGCACGTAAAAAAAGAGAGAAAACAAATTGTAAACAAACAGCTCTTTTTTTTTTTTTTTTTTTTTTTTTTTTGATCGAATTTATGATTGGAGGAAATTTTTTCTTGAGAAAATTATTTTCTGTGGGAAATAAATTCCGAGGGAATATTCATGATTGCACTGAATAAATCCCAAAGTTTAGGAAATTTACATCCGCAACTAAAATCATACTTATTCTACAAATACAAGATTTTGCTTCACTTGATCATTTATCATTAAAACAAATTTAAGCTTTTGGTGTAAGTTAAAAAAATCTAGTTCTTTCACTATTTTCTTTTCATTAATTTTTATGTTTGCCTTGTAAATTAACACTCTCGCTATGAAATTGCTAAACATATTAAACATGCCGTTTAAAAATTAAATAAATTTAGAAATAAATAAATAAATATATTTTTTGCATTATTTTCTCTTCATTCATTTTTATGTTTGCCTTGTAAATTAACATTCTCGCTATTAAATAAATTAATAAACATTTTAAATACATATTCCCTTTAACATTGAAATAAATTTAGAAAACAAAATTTAAATTGAATCCAAATTGAAAATTATTTTTTTATAGATTAGAGAATGATGATTAGAAAATTCCTTACCAGAACTACTAGAACTACCTATTATTACTACTCCTGTTAAAAACTAAAAAAATAAAGAAATAAAAACTACTACTACCACCAAAAAGTAACCATCATCATCACCTTTACCACAACTACCACCATAACCACCTTCACCAAAGCCACCATCCACCACTACCACCACCCAAAAATATTGAATCAAAAAGAACAACAAAATAAAAAACAAAAAAGTTAATACTAAAAGAAAAATGTTGAAACAAATTATGCTTATAAATCATCAAATTGGAAACCTAAAATTTTTACACACAACATTTCCCTCCCAAACTTGTTAAACGCTAAGGTCATGTAATTTATTTACTACTATTATTATTAAATTTTATTCTTACAAAACTTCTGCTATACTTTTGTAAATCAAAAAAAAAAAAAAAACATGTAATTCGGAAAGCGAAACTCATATACATACATATAAAATATATTTTTACTTAAATTAAATTTTAAAAGGACATCACAAAACTTTTAGGCGCAAGTAAGCATATTTTTTTGAAATATAAAAGCTAACAGCAAATAATGAAACTATTTGTTAATTATAGATTTTATGTTATAATTATTTTTGTTTTAATTATTAGGCTGTAGAATAGTTATTTGATTGCATATAAAAAAAACCTTGGTGGCTTGATTGTTTGAGAAATTAAAAAAATAGTGTTCGATTGATTGTTAGAATAAAATATAAGTAAAATATTTATAAAAGAAATCAATAATACATTTATGCCGCCTCTTAAATATTTAAATATATAATTAACATCTTGAAATTTTATTTTTTGCATTTACTGTCATTTCTGGCATCATTGTTATTATTGCCATAGTTTTTTTTTCATTTGCAAGCAATGCTGGCAACTTTTTTAGCTTTCACCGCATCTGCTGGTATCATTGTTTTTATACCGCAGTTTTTATTTATTTTTTATTCGCAGTGCTGCCAATTTTTTTTAACTTTCAGCTTCTCTACCTGATGTTCTTTAATCTATTACAAAAACGTTGTAGTCGAAATCTAAATACGCCGACCTCGATAAGGAGGATTGTCTTCCAATTTTTGAAAAGTTGCAAAACCATAATCCAATGATTACCGATAATCAGCGAGAAATTCGTGCGCAAATATTAATTTTCACGATCTTGGTGACCAATTCTTGAAATATTTTTCAATGAAAACAAACGTTATTTGGCTTACTCGCACGCCCCTTAGGGCAAAAATTTTCCAAGCCGCTGAACAGAACGTTTGGTGTTTTATAATTCAGTGAGCACTCTCGAACACAACTGGGACAAACAAAGAATTCCTTGCCGCGTATATTAGTCGCCACAAAATAAAGCATACTTGTGTATATTAAAAATACGCACAATCAAGACGTCGCATAGTGGGGCCAAACCCCCGTTTTCGCGCATTAATTCATATCTCTACAAATATAATAGTAAGGGTCACTAAATTTGATGTGGATAACGTTTAGAAAAGAGGACGTTTCAATAAAATCTTGGCGGTATAGCAGTATAGCTTTATATGCCCTCCATATAAAGTAATTATTATTTTTCTATATCTGCCGAACTACAAGAGTGAGGCGCACTAAGCTGGAGTTTAAATTGATTACTAATTAATTAATAAATATGATTTTTTAATAAGAAGTACCAAAGCAGTAACGAAATGCATATAAACGGTGCTTAATCAACAAAATAAACAAGCAAGAATTCATTATATTTTTATTCACGCACGCTCCTGATGAAAATTGTCTGTAATTGACTGACTTCGAATAAGAATTATACAAAAATAGATTATTATAATAGATTATTATAAATTATTAATAGATCATTATCATATATAAATACAACCATGATCACGCGTGACTCATACGTGACTCACGCATAGCAAATCACGGCATTTACACATCTGTAATAAAAATATATAAAATAATGACAACAACAACATCAACAATAAACTTGTTAGCAGAAGTCGCTAAGAGCTTAGTGTTGGTAAATCTTAGCATTGAAAACAAAAGCACTTCCACAAATAAATAATATTACAAATTTATTCAAAACATTTGAAGGAATACCTGAACTTGATAGTTGCATGGTTCAAAATTACTTGAATTAAATAAGATTTAATTGCGCAGAGTTCTCTCTCAAAATTTTGACTTCATGTCGTTCGTATCAAATCATGTCGTCATCAGGTAATCAGATTTTTTTGTTATTAGCGACAAGTGCAGTTTTGTAAAAATAAACTCTGTATGAAATTTTGGTATAAAAAAGGAAAACCTTTTACATTACTTAAAATTATATAAAGCTGGCAAGCAACGGTAATTTTCGATAAAATGCAAAATGAATTTTTTTTCCGCGCACTTTTCCATGACGTCAATTCATGGCAATTACACGCGACGAAAATAGTCAGCTGTTGTTGAGACCATCTGATCTTGATATTGATTCGCCTTTGGTTTATTGAAGCTTAGAATTTAATATAAATAAAAAACAAATTGTCATGAATTTAAAATTTTCATTGCGGCAAAAGAAAAAAGATTTTCTTCTATCAATCAATCATTTAAATACTATTAGAATTCTTTATTTTAAGCTAATGCAAGTCTAAAATTTTTAGTTATTATAAAACCTCTTTCTCCCCACCCCTAGAAGCGAAAAACAAACGCATGCTAACTTAAATAAAATAGTTCCCTCAGCAGTTATTTAGTTCTACCGTTCGTTTATTTCTTTTTTTTTGGGATTTTATATTCTATTCTTTGTATTGAATAAAATAAATAAAAATTATGATTGTGTTCTTTTTCTCGTTATTTTAATTACAGGAGAAAGAAAAGGAGAACTTTCGATTAAAACCAATTTAATAAATAAAATGAAATTCCTAGCAAAAAAATAAATAAATTAATAATAAATACTAATAATAACAAACAAAAAAATCGTAAAATTATGTATTAACAAATTCTAAAAAACAAAATAATAACAATAAAATTACTATGATCTTTTTACCATGTAAGAATAAAATAAAGCGTAATGAAAATTGTAATGTAAAATAAATAGTTCAATTCATCTTTAAGCAAAATTAGGAAAACATGAAAATTTAACAACCAAAAACCCGTTTTTAGAGCGATTTTATAACACGTGACACAGTCAGTTTTATGCTAAAAAATATCCTTTGAAGTTCTTTCAGATGAATTATTTCTAACGCCAAAAAAAAAAGGTTTATTAAATCCACACTTGGAGCGGCCATAAGTTGCATGATGTGACAATGAAAAAGTACTTTCAAATTTAGTTTTTGTGGATCGTAGGTAGGACTACTTTAGTACACAGTTTTATCATTTTAAAAATCGAATGATTTTTACACTTATGGCTCGATTATGGATATCAAGCGAACTTCAATTGCCTTGTCAACTGGCAACGCAACCGATATCAAAATCGAGAAAAAAAAAGAAAATTTATGTCAAGTGAAATTAACAGCTGCTAATAGTCAGTTGTCATTCCCAGGAAGTCATGAAAATGTAGAATTCGCGTTCGGGAAGTAGTGCAAATTTGAATCATCTGTTGTCATTGCAAAAAGTTCACTTTTACAATTTCTAATCTGCGAATTGGAAGCGATGTTCGGATGCCATCCATAATCGAGCCATTAATGTTTAAAGAATATTAACTAAAATTTTTTTGCCGATTTTCAAGTTTTTAAATTCAATAAAAAAAATTGGAAGAAAAAAGTCCAATCATGAAAAAAAATTCCGCTTTATAAAAAACATTGGAAGAAAAAAGTCGTACAGTCAAATCATGAACAAAAATTCCTCTTTTCCCTTTTCTCCTATTATGAATTTTTTTACTCTTTTTTTACCCAAATGCGGGAATAAAAAACTCCCTGGGAAAAAAGTTGGTATTATGAACGCAGTTGAACTTGCTTTTTTTCCTTTGCAAAAGAGAAGCGAGTTTACATAAAAATACAATTTTATAATTATATTTTTCAAGTTGTTAATAGTTTTGTTTATGCTTGCACGCAAAAAAAGGGACAAACACAAAATGTCAACAAACAAGCAAAACAACTAGCTTCGTAATGCAGTGATGCCACTGTTACTCTTTTTCGTTCCCAAGGAATTTATGATTGGATGAATTATTTTTCGTAACAAATAAATTCCGAGGGAATATTCTTTCGATAGGCTTTTTTTAATTTTTTTTTTAAATCGCGCTTTATTTTTTATTAAAATAAATTACCTTTAAGTCACTCGCATAGTTTGGAAATTGGTAAATTTAAAGAAAATATAAAGAACAAAAACAAATTTTAATATTTTGTTGTTGTTTCAAATGTAAGTGTGCCACAAGTCGAACGTTGCCGACATCGTGGGATTGATCCTTAATGTAAAATGCATAGTGGGAAGGAATGAAAATATATTGGAAACTAAAATAAATAAGTCTTTTATAAAGAAACGGTCAATATGATACAGCAAGCTAGGAATACGTTTAAGTTTTGAAAAGGAATTCGGCCCATTGTTTTTTTTTCTAACTGTATGAAGAAGTAAAGAAGTCATTTTTTATGTTTTTTAATTAGCAAGCTGCCTGTGCAGATTTACAATTTCTTAAAATTTTTTTAATGACAAATCAGGTAAACTCCGGATATGTACGTAACTTTCATTTTGGGAGTTTTTCTATAACCATATGAAGTTTTCAGCTTTTTTCAATATTTTTTTTTTTGTTGAAATCTACTGATGAGTTTCTTTAAATTTAAATTAAAATTCTTTGTAGTATTCAGCATTTCGCTGACTTATTTGTTTCGGCTATATTCTGTTACAAATCGCTCATTTACTCAAACAACGTCATAATTAAAAAAAAGACAGCTTGCCAGAAAATCAGTTATTTTAAAGTTTTCAATTTACACACAATTTAATGGAGAAAGGAAATTTTATTTTTCTTTCAAGAGCTGAGTAAATAAGATATTTGTATTAAATTTTTATTTACACAATATGAATAACAATATGAGAATTAATTCTGCATCATTAACTCAAATAAAATGGATTTTGACGTTGTTTGAGTAAATGAGCACGTCTTTAATTGTTTACTTTAAACCTTGGGACTAATATATTAGTGCAAGACTAAACGCTGGTTGAACTAAACTTAAATTTAAATAGCCTTGTTCATAAAAATTATCAAGTCCTTATAAGGGCTTAATAAGCAAAATTTTTTATATAAAAAGCTCTTTTAAAAATCCTTCATAAATAATTTTGAAAGCTTAGTGAGCAAAATTTTGTGTGGAAATCTGTTTTAAAACCCCTTTATAATTATTATAAATAAGGCTGAAAATAAACAACGGTAAATGAGTGCACCATTATTACGCGTTGTCTAAGAAATAATATTCTGGCAGCACTAGAATTACGGCCTGGCCCACGATGTCGACAAGAAACTATCTATCGCTTACTTATATTGAAAACAAAAACAAATTTTCTTATTTTGTTTTTGTTTTCAGTATAACTAAGCGACAGATAATTTCTTGTCGACATCGTGGCCCAGGCCATTAATGTCGAACAAATAGCTGTTTTGTAGCATGCTATCAATTCTTTGCACAGCCAATAAGACAAAAAGCTAAAAATTAATACATAAATAAAAGATCGACAAATTTTATAATTGGCGAAGTAGAAAGGTTTAAAGGAACAATAGTATAAGAAAACAGATCACACTAGATCTGATTAAGAAGTAGAGGCTTGGAAAAAACTTTAGTGCGCTTTGAACGCAAATTGGTAGTTAAAACGCCTAATCTTATGCGTTCAAATTCTGTACTGATTTATTGTTTTTTGTTTAAATTTAGACCATCAATGAATGAATAAATAAATAAAAAATTAATTGAATTTAATTCCAACCGGAAGTTTCGTTTGACATATTGCTGGAAGAATTCTTACAATTAGATAAGTGGTTTTGCAGTCTAAGCATTGCAGGCATAACTCGGCATTTTTTAAATTCAAAAAAGTTCTTTAAGAACCTTTATTGAAAGCTATTCATTAGGTTCTTATCTACTGTTGGAACGATGAAGTTTAAAATGTTTTCAGATCTCAACAGTGTTGTTGGACCAACTCTGTCGTATTAATACCATACACTGTTAAAAAATTCACCTCAGAGGCATATCGATAACGCTGCTTGTGATCAAATAAAAACTTAAAATCATTCGGAGAAGTTTTTTGTTTTGAAAACTATCTTCATAAAAATTATAATTATTAATAACTTTTTCTTCTTCTTCAGTAATGAGCAATGCAACAAGCCACCACCATTCCTCAGGACGATCCTTACTCTTCCCAACCCTGAAAGCTGGTACTCACTATACTACACAAACATTATACTTCTGAGAAAATGCAACCGTACTATAATGAGTTCTTATGTCTCTATTATATCAGGGTTGCATTTCCTCAAAAGTCATTTGACCCGTGTAAGATAGTGAGTGCCAGCCTTTAACAATATTAAAAATAGTATTTTTTCAAAATTTAAACAAAATACATACATCATCCATACATAATAAATAATAACATCAAATAAAATAATATAAAAAATACAATCTTAAACAAAATGGTGCGTAGATTTCATTGAATAAAAATACATAAATAATATATAGGAGTAATTAAGTTGTTGTGTTACATTAAATAAAACAAATAAAATAGTAGTTTATACAAAATAAAAGCAACTAGGAATTTAATGAAAAAAATCATCAAAAATAGACTGCCCGTGTCAAAAAAAAAACAAAATAAACAATATTGAAAATGAAAAAGAAAATAAACGAAAAAAGTCCCAAGAGAGCAGTTAATAAAAGAAAACAAAATAAATAATTAAATTGATACGTGTGTGTGTAAAGATACATTATGACAAATGAATTATTTTCATAAAATAATGAAAAATATTTAAGAAAATTTTGTATAAAACTGAAAGATAAACCCCGAGAAAAAAATTTAAGAAATTTTTGATTTTTATAATTTATGGTGCATTATTATAATAATTATTAATATGTATTGATTGATATAATAAACATTAAAAAACTAAAATAAATAAAATAAAAAATTAATAAG
Organism: Tachina grossa; assembly: GCA_949987645.1. Lineage (NCBI taxonomy): Eukaryota > Metazoa > Arthropoda > Insecta > Diptera > Tachinidae > Tachina > Tachina grossa. The sequence goes on from OX465275.1 coordinate 39,568,631, forward strand.
AAAAATCATTGTTAAAATCACATGTTGAATTGTATAATTAAAAAATAAAAAACAAGAATAGATAAATAAAGTAAACCCTTATTAGCATGTACTTGTAAAAAAAATATAAAATATTTAGTTGAAACAAGGAAAGAACGGACCTATTGACACAAAACTATTTTTAGCAAAGTCTCTTCTAGACTTGGTTGCCAATTATGTCTATAACTCTTTTATTACTTCATTAAATCATTTTAATTTTTAATTGGTTTTGAAACAAATTTAATCTTACACTAATTTATTTCAACTTTCCTTGTAACTTTTTCTTAACATGTATTTAGAAAGAATATGAAAAAATTATTAATAAGAAGTATTTAAAAAAATTAAAAAAAACTGCCAAAACTTTAAAAGTTTTAATGTCAGTTTGCAATTAAGTTTCTTAATGTTATGGTTTAAAATTTATTGTTTCGTTTTTAATAAACAACACTTTATTATAATAATAACTTTAAATGTAAAATAGTTGAACTAATAAGAAATAATTAAAATAGTAAAGAAAATTTGAAATGTTGTTAAAATTAACTTTAAATATTTTCCTTTATAAAATATTTTTTTTAGTATAATTTTTTAATTTAAAGCCGAGCTTATGTAATAATACTATAGATTAATATACAAAAAATTAAAGTAACCTAATAGTTATAAAAAAAACACAAAATTACTTTTCCTGTATATTTGTGTGTAAAAATAAAAAATAAATAAAACGTATAATTAAAGAAGCTTTATTATATATAAGCTGAGTATTAAAAATAATATACATACTTTATAATAAAATAAATAAAAATATTCAGTTTTTTATTATGTTTTTATAAATTTCAAAAATATGCCACAATTTGAAAATAGTTTTTTTTATAAAACAAAACAAAAAATCTTGCAAATTCAAAATGTATTTCATTTGAAATTGCCAATTGCTTTCGCGTAGCTCAACTTACTTAAGTGACAAACAAACAGGTTTAAATAAAAATAGATTAAAAAAAAATAACACGTACTTTATCAATTTCTGCAATACGTAACTTTTCTAAGTTGAAGTTGACTCCTCTCCCTCCCCTTTTTGTTTGTGGGAAATCCTCAACGGAAACTATGTCTTACACTTCTGTGGAAAATTTTCAAGCAAAATTTTAATCCTCCAGTCTCTAAAACCTTGCTGTTTTGGACTAAAGTTTGATTTTGTCGTGCAGTGCAGAAGTTAATTTACTTACACTTTGATTTTTCCAACGGTAGTTTTCTTAGTATTGCCATACAAAAAAACCAAAATTATGGCAACATTTTTGTTTTATAGATACATAATAAGAAGAATTTGTCACCGTTTAACATTAACAAGTTAAAGAGTTTGTGTGTGTGTGTGTTGATTTCTAGTGGTGGCAATGTTGCCATATTAAAATTTTGAGATATCCATTGAGAATACCTTTATTGATAAAAAAAAGTTATTTGTTGTTTATTTAAATTTTTGGTGGCTTTTATTTTGCAAAAATAAATTGCCACTTAAACTATCAAACAACTTAAAAACTGCAAACAATGTTAAAGTTATGCCCAAAAATCTCGAACTCAAAAAGTTTGCTTGAAGGACTTTTTTAGCAGGTCTGTTAGGCGATTAGAGTTACATCTTTAGGTGTAGCCACCTAAGCGCTTAGTTTCTTGCATTTTTTTTTGGCAAGACGGAATTTTATTAAATGTTTTTGTGAATAAGTCGTAGTGAATAGTGACATTAAGTTAGGACAAGGTTATCAGCTCGAGTTATGCAAATTTTACATTTCTTACAGCTTCTGCTTTTTATGTATGGCTTTGGCGTCTTCTTAAGAAAATTGGTAAGTATTTTTATTGTAATATTTATATAGTCTCAGCAAGTATTCAAAAGTGCCTGACGAAGACTTTAATATCTAATTTACAATTTTCTGACAATTACATATTGCTTTATTCCATTGTCAGCTGTTTTTAAAAGCACAGATTTTCTTAAGCCTACAACAGTACACGGCATGTAAAAAGCCACATGCGTATGTGGCACACAAGAATTTCAGCATGTTCGTTGCATTTTTTTTTAATTACTAGTAGTGGCTACATGCCGTAAAATTTGTATAGTATTTTTGTTCTAAAATACATATTGGCACATGTGGCCGAATCGAAGACATTTTCTGGGGCAGCTCATCTGTAAGCATGTTAATATCTACATGTATATATGGTGCTAGTACACGACATGTAGCAAATGTAGCATCTTGATGACGTCAAAATTACTTCAGAACGACATGCGCATGTCGTTTTTTACATGCCGTGTACTGTAGGCTTTAGCCAATTTCTAAATTTCAAATTAACAAATAAACAACATTTTTTATACACATACATACATACTTTTATGTACATACATAGAGTTTAACAGTTAAAATATTTTTGACATTCAAAGTGGCCGTAGTTTTCTGTCACTTGTTGAGTTGAGTGTTATAAAGTATTATGATAACGAATGGGTTCAGATTGCGTTTTTGTTTTCATAATGACAATATAAGCATTTATTAATTTATTTATTTGTGTGTAGCAACTAAAAATTAAATAATTCTCTACTAGACAGATTTGTTCATGTTTGACTATTATTATATGAGATCATGTTACTAGAGAAAAGTCCACCGATTTTATCCTTATATACGTTTACAACCTTTAAAAAATAAAATAAAATAAAGAAGAAAAGATCTCACATATTTAAGTCAAAAATTTAAGTTAGAGTACTATTATAGAGTTCCTGAACATTTAACTTAATTCATTCATAAAGCCTTACGTTTATTAATTTTAGCTGAAATTCTTATTTGCTATATTTGAAATATTCTTTATTTTATGCAACATATTGTCAAAGTCGCTTAATGTACTCGTATGTAACATAGTAATAAACTTTAAAAAAATATATCAAAGTTATTTATTTACTTTCTGCAAACAAAAAATAAAAGAATTTTTATATGTATTTAAAACAAGCTTTTAAGCATTAAATAAGCATTAATATTATTAATAATTAAATGAATATTAATAGTATTAAATATTATTTAAATTATTTCAAATATACATACATAAATACTACTTCAATTGTGGCATAATTTAATTTGATTTTGAGATATACTTTTAAATAAATCAAAGCTTAAGGCTTTTATAAACAAAAACTAAAAAAATAAAAACTTTTTTTGTTGAAAAAAAAGCAAGGCTTTTAACCAAAGGTTGAAAATAAAATACACTGAACCAAAAGAACACGAACATTAATTATTACATTTATTTTATTTACTTTATTTATGATGGTTTTTTATCTTAATTTTTAGTTCAATAAAGCCCACCTCCTCCATAAGAAATGTATTGAGTTATTAACTATTATAAAATAATATTCCTAATTTAAATTAAGTAAAAAGAAATATTTATTATTTTACAAATGACAGACAGTAAAGTTTTGAAAATGTCCCCCAAAATAAATTTGTAACAGTGTAATAATAAAATTGTGTAAGTAAATAATAAAATAGAAGATCCATAGATAAATAAGTATTAAGTATCTTAATTTTAATTAAAAATTCAGTTTCAATACGGAAAGACAAGAAACACCATTTTATTCATTGTTTTAATTTTCAAAAATTAAACTCTATTAAAGTTCAAATTTTTTCGAACTGTTTTCATTAATTTTCAATTATGGTCAAATCTTTACCAAGGCGTATTTAACAAGATGACCTTGATTTGACAACAATAACAACAACTTGAGAGTTGTAGTTTCTTCTTCTTATTGAGTGCGATAGCAGAGAAAGTCGGTTTTCAGTTCTTTGTATAGTGACTGACATGCGAGAGGTTGCCAGATGTTCAAATTAGTTTATCTTAATATATCTAGCTTCATCTGAATGGTGATTGCGCATACTGAGCTTCTTCGTGAGCATAGTTTTTAAATATAATTGTATTTTTCAGTCACAAAATCTTTTAAAATACTGTTATACCATCTTGGGCATATGGTCTAGTTACCCCGCCCATATTTGTGCAACACCATATTATGCAAATTTACTTAGTATAATATGTATAATAAATAAATAAAATAAATAATTGTATTTTTGTATAAAGCATTAAATTTGCCTAGTCCCAGTTTACACTATGCAAGTCTTATTGCTAAGCTGATTACTTTGTAGGAGAGAGAGAGAGAGAGAGACGAGTACTCAGCTCGATGTACTGTCAAAACGTTTTGCTTTCTCATTCGTAATGTTAAAAGAACACACATGCATACACAAAACTATGCATAAAAAATATGAGCTGAAAAATTAGACTTGCATTGTGTGAACGCCGATGAAAGTTCAAAGAAGAAAAAGTGATAAGCTTAGCCATAAGACTTGACTAGTGTCAGCTGGGACTAAGAGCGCACTCTCACATACAGTGAAAAATTTATATTGTTTTTTCCTTTCATTTGTTAACAAGTTAATATTTGGTTTCTTTTTACACAATAACTTACATACATATATACATACATACATACAAACATACATACATATATAAAACATGAATATAATTAAAATAATAAATTAAATAAATTTAATGATATTTTAAGCAAAATTTAGATAAAAACGTTAACATTTAATTGAAAAACTAACGAAACATTTTATAAAATTAGAAAAAAATCAAAAAAAAAAAATTGTTACTACGGGTAAACACAAAAAAAAATATTTATTAATAAAATTTAAATTACAAACACCTAATTGCAGGCTAAACAAGTATATTATATACATACATATATAATTTATAAAAAAATAAAATAAATATCATTAGTTGAAAAACAAGTAATTAAATCAAAGGTTAATCATTATAACTTCAAAATAAAATTAAAAAAAATAAGTAAAACAAAAAATTCCACATGTCTTCACTTAAAAAAAAGAAACAAAAATACTTGTAATTAAAATTTAATTTAGATTTTTCTGAAAGAAAAGCTATCTTAAATGTTAATTATAGACTAAAAAAATAAATCATAAAATAAAAATATACACATTTAACTGGTAATTGCTTAAATTGTTAAATACTTAAATTTAAACAATAAAATCAACACTAAAATTTAAAAAAACCAACAGGGCACAGCGCTTCATAATTATAATTTTTATTTTGAACTCAAAAGTAAATAAATTTAATAAACTCTTCAAAATGACATACTTATACTCCTGTATTATATTCATTATTAATATTATTACCTTTTGGACATAAATTTTACTGAAAAAAATAAATAAATTTCTTACTATAAAAGCAAATAATTAAAATAGAACTACTAATACAAAATCTTGAACCCAGAAAGTGTTCACTAAAAATACTTAATAAAATCCAAATATGTAAATTAATAATTTTCTTTCTTTTGCTACAAAAAATATATACTTTCTTTTGTAGGTTTTAGTTTGATATGAGTGTTTTGTTTCGCCATATTCTTTAACAGTTTTTAAAAAGATAAAATAAAATATATGTTGAGAAGGATAAAACTACGGTTCTGGCACAAAATGTTGCTTCCCCACAACACCAAACACGTTTGGTTTCAGTTTGACACCAATTTTAACTGACTAGATACTTTTTATACTCGTCAATTTGCAATAAATAGCATGAAACGAGCTTCAAAAGCTTTTTATGGTGATAAAAGTTTGCCTTAAGGTATGAAAGCTTTTGTTACATAAAATCAAAGTGCAAAATATGCAATATGCGCAACCTGTATAAGGTAAAACAAACACCATCGGAATGACCGGTGCAGATTCAAAATAATTTTAATTGGAATTTGTGACAAAAAAGTGGCAAAAAATGTGTTTTTATCTAAAAAAAATCATTAAAATCAAGTTATATTTTTACTAGTGCTTTCTTTAAGAATTTTAAGACATCTTTGCAATATTTTGCGTGAAACAATATTTACGATGTCTTTTTTATTATATATCATTTCTATTACTTTTTTAATAAAACATATTAAGCCTTTGCAATTTAAAATTGAAAAAAAAAAACATTTAATCTTATTTTTTCTAATTTAAAATACATACACACTTTCATATAAACAGCCTGTCCACGTTGCCGATAAAAAAAAACGTTCGATCCATCAGCAAATTGTATTGAATTTTTAAAATATTAAAATTTGTTTTTCTTTTAAATATTAGTAATCGATCGAACGTTTTCCGTCCACATCGTGGCATAGGCAATAAGTTTTCATAACTTTTTTTTTTTTTGGTTTATTGATAAGAAAAAAATTTTCAATGTAAAAAACATTTTTAAATAAATCCCACGCTGAATTAAAAAAAATATTACACAAACTATCAAAACTAAAAATATTTTTTTTGTCAGAAATAAAAAATTATAAATATTAAAATATAAATAATCTACTGCTACACCACAGAAAAAAAAAGCATTGGATATAATAACTTTACCATTCATTATTACACAAAATCTATACAAATTCTTAACTAGAAACTAAACCAAAAACTTGTAATCTACATACATACATACATTAGAAAATTAAAAATAATAAAACCGCTAAAAGTCCTGATTAATAAATAGGACCCATTAATATATAAATAAACAAAAATTATTAAATAAAACAAACTAAGAAAATAAATTTTTTGAAATAGCAATGTATTGTATAAGTTATTAATATGTACTTGTGAAATAAATTATACATAAACTAAAAATAAAATTAAAAACAAATTTAACAACACACTTTGTATAAAAAAAAACAATAACTTCTACATAAATCCGTTTTGTCTGCTAGCAAAAATTTTTACAACAACAACACAACAAGACATTCAGCAGAATACAAAATATGTTCATTAAAATAACAACAAACAAGAAAACAAACATTAAAAACCAATGTTGCACTTAAAAAGAAAATTATGTAAACTTTTAAATAAAAGAAATAAATTGAGAAGTTTAGAAAAAAAAACAAAAATAAAACAATACAAAATTTCCCCTCCTTCTTTGGTGTGGTTAGTATAGGTTTATAAAGTAACTAAAAACAAAACAAAACAGTAAAAAAAATCCGTATGCACACAACAAACTTAAAAAAACAACAAAACTCAAAACAAAAACAAGTTCCATTTCAAACACACATATTTTCATCTTCACCTTCACCATACATTCAACCCAACAATAAAACAACCGTTAATCGCTTTATTAAGAAAAATTACCATAAAATGATAACAAACATCGTTAAATAAAAAAAAAGCGCTAGTTCTTAACAAAATTAATTTCATAATACAATTTAATAAAAACAAATACATGACAAAATTGAAATCACATCAACCAAAAGAGAAAAAAAAACAATTGATTGCCTAAGTCTAATATTATACATTTAACTTAAACAAAACTATATTATTTAATTTGAACTAAAAAAAGTAAGTTATAATTAATAATTTAAAACAAAATAAAACAAAATGTTATTATACTTATTATTAAAAATAATAAAAATGAAAATAAAAATAAATTAAATAAAAAATTTTATTTAGATTAAAAAAATTTTGCATTGTGTTTCATTTTACTCTCCGAAAATAATTACATCATCTTTTTGAGAGATTTGACTGCAGCTGTACACATATATTTCTTTTACATTCATACATATCGATGGCTTAATATAAGAAAAGCGTTACTCGAATTTTCGTGATAAATTCTTTATATTTTTCTGTAACGTACTTAGTTCTTTGAGGATGATTTAATTATACGTTGGCTACCAGATAACGTTAATAACATGATTTAGAAAAAAATTGAGATAAGCCCTTTTTTATTAAGCAATAATATGTAGATACTTCTTGATGAAAAAAATTAATGAGATTTAGCGTTTCTTGAGTAATGTTTGACGATTTTTACTTGAAATATGTTGGCACCTTCTTGTAGTTATAACAACGCATGATTAATATTTCTATGATTTAGATATAAAGCACTCATACGCCACTCATTGCTCTTTAAGGAACGTTAATTTGTTTTTTTACCTTTTCTAATAAGAAAACTCTTGATTTTAACATTAACTAGAATTCACTGTAAACCTGGTAAAGTTTATCAACTCGCATTTCTTTAACTTTTAAAACTGCACTCATATAAAGGGTGTCCCAACAATAACGCAAGATTTAAATTTGGCGCCATTCGAAGTGTCATTGTTTGACATTTTAACAATTGTTATTGTTTGCTAGTAGAAGGTACGAGGTTAGTAAAAATGAAGCGCTACACGAATGAACAACGCATTCTCATTGTGAAATTGTTTCACCAAAATGGTGAAAGTTTTGCGGCTACAGTTCGCAAATTTGCGATCAATTTGGGGTCACAATAATGCTCCAAAAGAGTCAACTGTAAAGAGATTAATGGATAAATTTGCCGAAACTGGGTCTGTTAGTGATGTAAAGACAACAACGCGCCTTCGACCAGGTCGATCGACCGAAAATGTCTCAGCTGTACGTGATGATGTCGCTCAAACGCAGGTCAAGCGCAAACAGTCAATGGTGTTCGGTATCGTGAAATGATAACCAGTTTTTTCGTGCCTAGAATTGAAGAAATTAATGTGGAGGGCATGTGGTTTCAACAAGACGGCGTCACATGTCATACAGCCAGAGAAACAATTCAACTGCTACATCAGTCATTTCCCGGTCGTGTTATTTCGCGTTTTGGAGACCAGAATTGGCCGCCTGGATCGTGCGATTTAACACCATTAGACTTTTTTCTTTGGGGTTTTTTGAAGTCGATGGTTTACGCGAATAAGCAGACGAAATTGGCTTATTGGACGCTGCATTAACGATTTGTTGTTCCACACATAACCTCAAGATTTTTTTTTTAAATATCTGTGGTTTATTTAAAATTTAAATCTTGCGTTCTTGTTGGGACACCCTTTATAAAGAGGGAGAAAACTAGCTAGTTACTCATATTATTTTCCTTGCAGCTAAATTTATAACTACTCGTACATAGTTACGTAGATTTTGGGACAGTCATATTACTAGTTGTAACGAGTCTGTAGCAAAAGCGGAAGTCAAATAGGACAAAAATAAGAAAAAATTATGAAATAACGTCTGCACTGCCTCACAAGTGACGCTCAGCGTTGCCATTTTATGATTTCCAATGCTATATTAAGGGCCAATTTCACCAACTCTATTTAAATATCAATTCATATTTAAATAATTTTTGTATGGATAAATTATTTTGAAATATGAATTGATATTTAAATAAGTTGGTGAAATTGGCCCTAAGTATATAGTTTTGGCATTTAAACTTTTTTAATGCGTTAAATGTTGTCTTAGCAGAATTGTTTCGAAGAAAATTTATTATGTACATTATTTTTGTCGATGTAATGATTTTTATAACTCTTGCATTTAACACTGACCAAAAACGTTTTGAACTTTATGTTTTACAAAATAAGGCTCTTCATTTTTGGTGAAATTTACATTTTTTTTATTAACCCCCGACTAAAAAAAGTTTTTAGTGTGTGTCTATGTATCTGTGTATCTGTGTGTCTGTCTGTGTCCACGTACAGGCCAAACGGCTGGACCGATTTTCATTTAGTTTTTTCTGTTTGAAAGATGACTTGATCGAGAGGGTTCTTAGCTATGTTGGAAAAAAATCGGTCCAGCCGTTTAGAAGATATAAAATCTTTTCTGAAAAAAGTCGGGGTTTTTAAAATTTTTAATTTTTGTTATTTTTTTATTATTTATTATTCTCTAACATGTAAAAAAGATATTACATATCGTTACCTTAATATGGAAAGGCACTAACTCATTATTATTTTTTAAATCGAGATTTTTGCATTCTTCGATGCATTAGATGTTCTTCTATCGAAATATACAAAAATTTCGATTTTAAAAATATAATGAGTTAGGACCTTTCTATATTAAGCTAGCGATATGTAATTGCCCTTTATGCAAAAAATGATTTGTACTTCGATTGTGCTTTAGTCAAAATTTGCATGCAAAATTTTGTTTTAATGTACACTTTAAACTCCAATCATTTTTTTTTTTGCATAAGGGTGTCAATAATTAATTTAGTATTTAATATTTCTGTTTAGCACTCTAGCTGTTTAATTTTCTGGCAACACTGGTAACCCTCTACCTACATTATATGCAACGTTGTCAGTCAACATGGTGCGTTTCGCACCATTTTGGGTGCTTTTTGAAATTTTTTGTGCGGAAAATTAATTAGTTGGTGCGTGGTTCGTTTTTTTTTAAATTTTGGTGCGTTTTTTAATTTTTGGTGGCACCAACGCAAATTTAACACAACAATGGGTTAAAAACCGAAAAATTTTTGTTTTGAAACTTACCAACTTCCTGATAGTGTTAATTGCCATATTAATACTAATGATGTTTACAAACTATTACAATTTGAAATGAAATCTGTTTTATGGCCCAATGATAACAATAATGATGAAAATATTAGCTTTATTTATTTGGAATAATTAATTTTTGGTCTCTTTTTAAAAAGTTTTAAGCCGAATTTATAAAATTAATATACAAAAATGTATCATCTTGTACAAATGAATGCCCTTAATTATGAAAGTTGTATAAGTCTTATATTTCTTTGGTAAAGATATTTAGTAAATTACATTTTATTACATTTCATTTAGAGTTATTCTAGTCTGATCAAAATGTACTATATGGAATCAAAAATGGTATGACCTAGACCACTTTCATATGTACACTATGTATGTAGGAATTTGTTTAGTTTTTTTTGTTGTTTTTTAATTATGTACATATATTGTAAAAGGCTGTTTATTTTTATTGTTATTTTTTTAATAACATAATAAAAAAAAATTTAAAAATATTTAAATATAACAAAAATTAAAAATTTTAAAACCCCTACTTTTTTCAGAAAAGATGTTATATCTTCTAAGCGGCCGGACCGATTTTTTTCAAACATAGCTAAGAACCCTCTCGATCACAAGTCATCTTTCAAACAGAAAAAACTAAATGAAAATCGGTCCAGCCGTTTGGCCTGTACGTGGACACAGACAGACACACAGACACACACTACAAACTTATAACACCCCTTTTTTTAGTCGGGGGTTGAAAATGATAAATAAGGAACTTTTATTAGTTTGGAATCCTTTCTATTAATCGTTGATCTCCTTAAAAAGTTTTGTACAGAATTTATGAAATTAAAAAAATTATTTTCTATGTAATACAAATGAATATGAACAAATTTGCTAATTTTTTTTAGGTTTTATTTATTTTTTAACCCTGAACTTTAAAATCCTGTTTTAGTGTTAAATTTTTAATACAAAAAAATAATGTACTTTTATGCAAAATGAATTCAATAAACATTTTAAACTAAAAAAATAAATTCTAAGATTGGTGCGTTTTTTTGTAAATGGCGATTTTTTTCTCCATTTTGGTGCGTTTTGAAATTTCAAAGTTGACAACGCTGATTATATGTCATTTCTCTATGAGAATAGGAAAAATCGTTAAGCACCCGTTGTTTTGTTTATTATAGAAGCAACAACAAAAATCTAAAAGCAAAATCCATTTATTTTTCTAGTTGGTACATAATTTACATTGATTTCAGAGTTGACAAATTGTGTTTTTATGGAAATGTTTGATTTTCGGATGTTTTCAATGTAAAATCTAATACAAGAGTATATTTGTTAGGGTGACCTTCTTTTAAAATTAACAAATTCAATCTGGAATGGTGGATGACACGTCATACGTCTTTTGGTGTTTGTTGCAATAAGTTTAAAGTGTTTGTTCTTTTGCCAATAATAACAACATTTGTTTTCAATTAAACACAGTAAGTATTTATGTAACTCAATTAATTGTGAATTTATTAAAACTTAAACTTAACTTGGAATTTGCTGTGCCGCTATATATTATTTAGGTGATGTAGAGAAGTTGTCAATTTTCTAAGTTCTAACTTCAAATTTATTTGTATTCCCAGTAGCGCTAAAGCTACCTCGGTAGCAATTTTGCCCAGTTGCCTTTAACATTTTTAACTGTACACACCTATTTATTTATTATTATTATTATGATTATTATTATCTTTTATATTTAAGATATTTCTTTAGACGAATTTTTAAAAATTAAAAAGATGCTTTTTTGTGAAAGCAACTCAAGTAAGTTTGTATACATATGTATAAATGTATGTATGTATGTGTGTAACAATGTTAACCCTTATGTGTCTATACATCCGTATGTACATATGTGTGTATTTTTCCATTGTAGGCACAGAAAACAGTTCATGTGAAAATTGCAAACAACTTTCCATAAAAATTGACACTTTACAAGGTACATAAGAAAAAACGATATCTAAAGGTACGTTCACACTTTGCAAACATTTGCCCAAAAATCTGTAACCACTAAATATGAATGAAAAATTTTGATATTCAGACACCTGTTTATTAAACAATTGCATACAAACCTATGGATAATGTCATAGAATTGAAAATTCTTCAACTTAATATGCACATGTGTTAATCAAAAGGTTTAAATTGGAATTTGCTGTACCGCTATATATTCTTTAGGTGATGTAGAGAAGTTGTCAATATTCTAACTTCAAGCTTATGTGTATTCCCAGTCGCGCTAAAACTATCTTAGTACTAATTTCGCATAGTTGCCTTTAACAATGTTTAGCTATACATAAGTAACTATTTTTCATTATTATTACTATTTTTTTATATTTAAGATATTTCTTTAAAGACGAATTTAAAAATTAAAAAGATGCCTTTTTGTGAAAGCAACTCAAGTAAGTTTGTATACATATGTATAAATGTATGTATGTATGTGTGTAATAATGTTAACCCTTATGTGTCTATACATCCGTATGTTCATATGTATGTATTTTTCCATTGTAGGTACAGAAAACAGTTCATGTGAAAATTGCAAACAACTTTCCATAAAAATTGACACTTTACAAGGTACATAAGAAAAAACGATATCTAAAGGTACGTTCACACTTTGCAAACATTTGCCCAAAAATCTGTAACCACTAAATATGAATGAAAAATTTTGATATTCAGACACCTGTTTATTAAACAATTGCATACAAACCTATGGATAATGTCATAGAATTGAAAATTCTTCAACTTAATATGCACATGTGTTAATCAAAAGGTTTTTCATTAGTTACGCTTTTTTTGGTAAAATGTTTGCCAAGTGTATACGTATGTATATGTACATATATTATATGCTCAAGAAATTTCAGAATTTGACGAAGATAACTTTTTATATTATGTACTTACTTACTATGTACATACATATGTATGTATGTACTTTTCCAGAGTCCGTGAGCAATTTATGTAAAATTGTCGAACAACAAAATGAGTCAATTATGTCCGGATTTGCCGAAATAAAGGTTGTTACAACAGAATTAGTTCGAAAGGAGACATCAGTCAATGCAGCTACAAATTATTTTCCAGTGACATCTGATCAAATGCTACAAAGCTTAGAACAAAGAATCACTGCTGACAATCGCTACATATACGTAAGTAAAAAATGTGTTTACTATTTTTAAATATAGTAAATATAACATTTCATTATCGCTGATAATAATGTATTATTTGAATTATTCACATTTAGGTCTCTGCAATGAGCAAACTGTGGCAAAACTGTGTGACAAAAAACTTAGAAAATATTCTGAGCCGCAAAATTGTTATGAATTATAATATTGATGGATCTCACGGAAAACTGCGATTAAAGGAATACAAACATTTTTACAAAGCATTGATTGGTAAATATACATATTGTTACCTTAATGTAGAAAGGCCCTAACTCATTATTTTATGAAATCAAGTTGTTTGTCTATTTCGATAAAAGAATATCTAATGTATCGAAAAATGCAAAAATATAGATTTCAAAAAAAAAATTGCGTTAGGGCCTTTTTATATTAAGGTAAATTTTTTTAATATAAAATTTTTATCGTTAACAAATTTATTTTAAACCTTTTTCAGAATCCATAGCAAGCTTACCGAGTCTAGGGCAAAAAGATCCAGAAATTGCGCTACGGCAGGCGATGCAGTTGTGCAAAAAAAAGCAGTTTAAACTGCAATCCGCCCTCAATAAAAAGCTAGCGGAAGTGAAAATGGAAGTCTACTAGCTTTTAATTTTTATTATACATACATACATCCATACATATTCAATTTATAATTATCTACCAGTTTATACAAGCCATGTAAAAACTCTCGTCTGTTTATTTATATTGAAAACAAAAACAAATTTGAGTGCTTTGTTTTTGTTTTCAATATAAATAGGCAGACGAGAATTTTTACATGGCTTCTATAAACTGGCAGTTAATTAAAAATAATATTGTTTAACTGGAAGAAAGTAATGTAAAAGTAAAAAATATATGTATAACTATAAAAAAGGTACCCAGTCTCGAATGGAGTGGTATATAAAAGAAGAGGTACAGAGGACAAGTAATATAAAACTGCTTTAAAAACTATTATAAACAAACATAAAATAGTAAGCGCACTATACATACAATCACTAGCATTTGAACTATATTTGTATAATTACAAGTGAATTTCTTTTGGGCTCATTTGGCAAACTAATGTTAAAATCGAAAGTTTGATGCATGAAAAAGTACAAAAGGCAACTAGTCTGAAGTAAAAATTAATTATATATTTCTACACATACATACATACTAATTAATTTCTTTGCATTCAAACACACACGCACACACATACATACATACAATTTGTTTTGTTTATTTTTTTTTCTAGCTTGCATGCACATATGTATGTGTGTGGCGAAAACTTATTCATGCTTTAGACTCGGTAGTTTTTGTTGAAGCAAGTCTGAGTTTATGGGAGAGAGAAGAAAGAAGAAAGAAGAGGGGTACTGACTTGCTTGTACAGAAAAGTTACTTCAATTCCCTTTTGTTATTTCATTCGCAGCATTAAAACAATAAGAAAATTGAACAAGAAACCGTCTGAGTGTAAACAAACGAGCAGATTTAAAAGAGAACTGAAGATAACTGCTTCAAGAAAAATTGCCAAGTCTAAAACATGACTTACAAAACCATCAAGTGGCTGCCAGACTCCTCACCATTCAGCTTCTATATATGTAGGTGTTTGTGTGCATTTGTTCACAAAAAATAATTACACATACATACATATGTATATGTTGTGTGTTAAGCAAAGTACGGCAGTATTCGGTGTTTGATGCAAATGGCACAGAATACACAGAAGTGAAGAAAGTGACAGGTAAAAAAAAGCTCCAATCAGGGTTTTGTTAAAATTCGTGGAAAAAAGAGAAAAGCATAGTGTAATTGATACTGTAGTGTATTACTACTTACCAATTAACACAGCTAATAAAAATTTATTGCACTAGAAAGACGTAGCAAAACAAAAACGACGACAAAATTTGAGGGAAAACGAGACAAACAGAAAAATACGCGTATCTTCCGTCTCGTGTCACTTCTGTATGTTTTGTGCAAATGGTCTCGCGTTATTGGAAATGCAAAATAATTTTTTGATAGACAATAACAACTCATTAATGTATTTTTAAAATATTACTTTTAAATGTTTATTATAATAAAAACGTTCACTACAAAGTTGTCTTATTTATATGTATTACCTTTAATATTTTGCTGTCTTCAAAACATATTTTGAAGACTGTATATAATTGTTGTATATTATATAATTTTTATTTGAAATATATATTTCATAAAGTTTTTAAAGAAACTGATTATTTTGACTAAACTAAAACAAGAACAATTAACGATTTCATCAAAAAAATAAAAATAAAAAATTAAAACAAACAAGATTTCAATGAAAACACAAAAATGTAAAATAATTGGTTAATGCTTAATTAATAAACAAATTGTTGCGCTATTGTTTACAAAAGAGCTCAACTTATCGTGTTCAAAAAAAATAATCAATTTGGGGTTTCTTTTAAATTATTTAAAATAATTTCCATTTGACTGGAAATGGTAGAGAAACTCACATAAATAAATTAAATTTTTTTTTTTACTTGTATAAAATAATGAATATAAAAATAAGTTACTCTAAGAAATAAATGGAATAAGGTACTTGTTTTTATATCTCAATAAAATGCTTAGATTTTCGATTTCTGTTAATTGTTTATTTTTTAATTTTAAGATTTTTCTTTAATTTGGTTAAAACTGTAAAATTTCAAAATATATTGTTTTAATATGCTTAAATTACTAAAAATTATGCAGTAATTGCTATTTAGTTATTTTTTTGTTATTGTAAAAAATACAGCGAGAAAGCAATAAATTAAAAGCAAAGTTATGATGCATGGAATATAAAATGAAATACATAAATTTTTGGAAGTATGGGAGCTTCGCGTCAACTTATAAAGGAAGTGTAAGAGTTGTAAAGTTTTTGCTATTATTTATTGCATAAGGTAAGTTTGGTCGCTCTCACAATGCTTACGTTTCTTTGTGGCATTTCTTCTTTACGCTCATAGGCGTATGCCCCTCCCGAAAGAATTGATTTTGCCTACCAGAATTATTGAAAATTGCCTGTAATTATCTCTTTGAATGTTACTCATGAAAATCACCAGTCTCATAGGCGTAGAAAGCCCATTCCCGGAAGGTAGGAGGACATTTCCCCCGAAATATTACTTTTGCCCTCCCCCTAGAATTTTATTATTATTTTAATATTACTCATGAAAATCACCAGTCGGGCAAATGTTTGTCAAGTGTGACCGTACCTAAAACGAAAAAAAAATTTCATTTGGATTTATGGACAAATAGTTATATTCCCACAGTTCGTTATAATCGAACTCCACTATATAATCATTTTAATTGAGCTATTTCTTAAAAAAAAGATAAATAAATCTTATTTTTTAATGCATCAAATAAAACATTTATATTTATATTTTCCCCCTCAGTTATTTTTTAATTCACACAAAATTTATAATTTGGGGGAATTTAAGGCTGGTACTCTGTTCGAAGCTGTGAAAATTTTTCTGTACCATTTTTTATTTCGTGTGAAAAATTTGACATGTACTAAATGTAACCCAACTCGCGATTTTTTTTTATTAATTTCTCGCTTTTATTTCAACATTGTTAAGATTCCGTGCGAAAAAAGCACTGCTCATGTTGTTTCGCAGCTAAACTAAAATGATGCCAGATAGATGTTACGTGTTTTTCACAACAAGAATAGAGTACTACTTTTGCGAATTTATTTCGCAAATATTTCATACCAAATACTTTTATATGTATGTAGTTTGACAGCATTTCGCACGAAATTGTGAACAGAGTACCAGGCTTTTGACTCGAAAAAAATTGTTTCCGCAAAAAATCAACACTTACGCTCGCTCTGCAATTAATTTTTTTTTTTTTTTTGATTTGCTGTATATTTTATTTATTTTTAACGTTGGTATGTTGTGGTTGGTTCACTTCTTCAAATCAATATTTAAGTGATTGATGAGCTTATTATTGGATAGAAATCAAACTTCAGTTCGGTTGCCAGGAAGCACTAATCATTTATTGAAAATGACAGCTGTTAGTTGCTAGATGCTTTCGGTAGCACAGCTTTTAACAATTGGCAACGAATATCATGTTCGGTTGCTATCCACAATCCACGCATTAATTTTTCCGCAAAATTTAATTTCTAGTTCATTATATATATTTTTATTTATTGTTAGTAATTAAGTTATTTTTTATCTGCCTGCTTGTACCCAGTTGGCATTTGGAAGATTGTTTTGATCGTCTTTTAGCCGAATTCAGAAATGGAGGAGGTTATCAATTCGTCTATATTTTTTTGATGTGTGTTAATTCATAACTCCGTAGTATCTAGACCGATTTTAAAAATTCTTTTTTTCTGTCTAAAAGTTGGAAGCTACACCCCCATTTGGTGCTATTGCAAAAAAAAGTGGACGGGAGCGCTCCCCTTAAGTTTTTTCTTTGATTTTATGAATTTTTTCTTATCGTATTGCTACGAACCTTAGCAAACATTTTGGTATTTCGTAATTAACAAAACGTTGACCTTAAAAAATGGGCGGAGACACGCCCATTAAAATTTAATATTATATTTCACATGCTTCTAATTAACCGATTCTTACGAAACTTGGCACACGCTTCGAGCTTTAAGAATGACATAATCTTGCATTTAAAAAAGTGGCAAGAGCCACGTCCATTAAAGTTTGGTATTAAATTGTATTAACTTCGGATTATCCGATCCTCACGAAACTTGGCAAACAGTTTGGGTTCTTGGAATAACATAATCTTGTGCTTAAAAAGCGGGCGGGGACATGAATATCTAAACTTAATGTTATATTTAACGTCCTTCTACTTGGCCGATTCTTACGAAACTTGAAAAGTGGCGATATCTTGCATTTAGAAATGTAGGTGGGCCCACTAATATTTGTAAAAGTGGGCATGAATACGCCCCTAAAAACTTTGAATTGGCAATACAAAGTTTAAAATAAAGCTTTTAAAAAAAATTAAGCGATTAGAAAAATAAGCACCAAGTTAAAAAATTTTATACATAAATAAAATTTTATAAATAAAATTTGCGATTTAATAACAAAAATTAAGAATTTTAAAAACCCCCGACTTTTTTCAGAAAATATGTTATATCTTCTAAACGGCTGGACCGATTTTCTTCAAACATAGCTAAGAACCCTCTCTATCAAGTCATCTTTCAAACAGAAAAAACTAAATGAAAATCGGTCCAGCCGTTTGGCCTGTACGTGGACACGGACAGACACACAGATAAACAGATACACAGACACACACTACAAACTTATAACACCCCTTTTTTTAGTCGGGGGTTAAAAATAATTTATCAAATAAAACTTTTATATTTCCAGTATGGAGTACGTCCTACAATAATAATAAACAATTTGTCTCTTAAGCGGCCCAGCGATTATACAATATTATTGTATATGTATGTATATATATATATTATATGATTGTCGATTTAACCTATACTATGCAATAAATGGCACAATATTTTCAAAGAAATATTGCCCAATTTTCCTGACCGTGGAAAAGTAAACAACATTGAAGAATGTTGCCACCACATTACACAATTGTCTTGATTGTACAATAAAAATCAAGTCTTGATAGATATTTGGCAATATGTTGGGCAACCTTCGAATATGGCAGACACAATACGAAAAATTTGCACAATTATATCGCTTTAACTATTAAAATATTTATGAAGGAGGCCACTTAGCGAGAAAAAAAACACTAGTACTACGAGGCTAAAAAAATTAAAAATACTCATACGAATTGCTCAATAATTAAATCATAACTTAATGAGAAATCCTAAAATATCAATAATTTCGTAAAATGCCGACTGGGTACTCATTTATGCGTGATAGTTTTTGTGTATGTATGTGTGTATGTGTGCGTGAAGACTTGTGTATGTATGAATAATTTGCCATTGCTTTTATGATTTCATTTTTCTCCTTGTTTAATTTATATTTATTTTTATTAATTATTTAAGGCCTTATTTATAAAAAGTATTTGTGATTTATATAGGGTTTATAAAACTCTACGACATTCTGTAAGGATCGAAACTTCAAAATATTTCCATTTATGGCCTGTTTCACAATAACGAAAGAAAACTGAAACGAATCTTTCGACTGAAAATTTATATTGAAAACAACAATAAAATATGAAAATTTGTTTTTGTTTTCAATATAAATTGTAAGCCGAAAGTTTCGTTTCATTATTGTGAAACAGGCCATTGAAATGTATTGAAACATTTGAATATTTCGCACGATATCGAATGAAGTAATTTTCGCCCGGGCGGCAATACAATTCCATATGGAAGATTTCCATTTCATTTCTTCTATTAAAGTAATAAAAATTATTGAAATAAAAAATAATAGATGTAATAAATAGTTCATACTACATATTGATTAGAAAATGTAATAATTAAAATAATTGGAAGAATTAAAAAAGAAAATAATACGAGTAGTAATTAAAAATTTGTTTCATAAACCCTTTATAAAGCATTAATATTTTTTATATTATAAAGCAGTTAATTTACTTTTTTTTTAATTAGAAGTTTTTTTAACTTAAGCTTGTTATTTATAATAATACTTAAATATAAATAATAAAAAACACACAAAACAAGAGCTTATATTCAAATTAAGTCATCTGTAAGCACACACTTTTTAAAGGGGCTCTAATATAAATTCTTTTTCCATTAAAGTTTTAATAACAAGAGCAAACGAAATGCCCACACACACAATTAGAATATAAGTTCCCGAAATATTATTTAATCTAGAAATTTTATAAGACTTTTGGTTTAAATTAATTGTTTATATTATATTATAATTTTCACTCTTGTACATTCGATTGTGTTGTCAGTTCGATTGTTGGGGAATGATGGGTATTTGAATCGTTATTTAAACATTTTGGAGCCTGTAATAAGTCGGTGTATTGCAGTAGAGCTTCTCTCAAAGAACGTGATACTTCTGGCGATGTAGTTGTGGTACAATCCACTAAATATGGATAGAGACCAATTAATTGATCCCAAGCTGGTTTATTAACTAAAATAATGAATTTTGTTAGAAATAATCTTTTCTTTTTCTAATTTTTATAGCATTTTCTTTTCTGAACAAAATGTTGCATATTTTTTTCTTTTAAAAATTTGGATAGGGATTTTGGAAACATCAAGTTATTTTCTAAAAATAAAACTCAAATAACAAATTTTATCAGTCCAATCATAAACAAAAATTCAGTGGGAAAAAGTAGGTACTCCTTAGTCGGATTATGAACTCAGTTGAACTTGCTTTTTTCACTAAAAATCTTTCCCTTGCAAAACAGAAGGGAGTTTACTTAAAAATACAGTTAATACTGCATTTAAACAAAATTAATATACATAAATAAAATAGTAATTTATAGTTCTTGTATGTATTTCGAAAAACACCAATAATACCAAAATATGTACACATGTACATACATATATGTACACACATACATATCATTTGCAAACCTTTTTAATATATTTTTTAAATTGTTCAATTTCAACCATTTTGTTTATGCTTGCACGCCAAAAAAAAAAGGACAAAACAAAATGTAAACATACAAGCAAAACAACGAATTTCGTAATGTGGTGATGCCACTAAATACTTTTTTTTTGTTCCCCAGAAATTTATGATTGGAGGAATTTTTTCTCGAGAAAATTATTTTCGGTGAGAAATAAATTCCGAGGGAATATTCATGATTGGGCTGATTTTATATGTTTTATTCACAAGTTAATTTTAAAAGATTATTCCAACAGCTGGTTTTACGAAAGAGTTTGAGAAAAATTTAAGTCCAACACCGTACTTTTTAGGCAAATTAAGGGTAAATAAAATCAGATTATAAAAGTTAATTTCAATAAAATACATTAATGCTAAAGAGCAGAGAGGAAAGCAATACTACTGTACAATAATTAAATATAAAAATAATTTAATAAATAAATTTACGTCATATAGCCACTAAGTAATTTTTTTTGTGTTGTAAAGTGTTCTCTTTCCTCAAAAATAAAAATTAAAAATATGCATGAACTTACCTCGAAAATGGGTAATTAACTCAGATTTACAAAAAAAAAAAAACTTTAATAAAACTTATATGAATGGTCACATATAATACACACTTCTTAGTTTGCTTATTGCTTATTCTTCAAACAGCTGATTGTAAAGCAACTCTGGACTAAAGAACAGTCCTCGCGTCATCGTAATTACTTCTTAAGTACGATCAGGCTTCGATCGCGTCTCACTCGCACTTGTTAATGGTTAACTCGCTTACAGTTATTTTGTGATATTTTCCATGCAAACGTTTTTAATAAGATTAATAGCGCTGAAGAACATAAAAAGCTCTAAGAGTGGATCTTGGAATTTTCTAGTTTTATACAAAGGTATACATACATATGTAGGTGATTTTCAGCTCCAGAAGGAAGCTTCTAGACGTGGCATACCCTGGCTTTTTGGCTATGTGCCAAACAGAAAGTCAAAAAAAGAAAAATTCGAAGAAGAAAAGGGGAGTGAGGAGCAAATTACGACACTGTATATCAAAAAAAAAAAAAAAAATTATAATTTAATTTTTCTTCTCTTCTTTATAGTATGTTTCCACTTACTTTAAATCAAGCAGGTTTAAGTAAATTATTTCGAAGTATTTCCACCGAGTTTGTGAGTGAATTGGTGTTCGAATTTTCGTATTTAATTTAAGAACGCACTTTATAAGGTGGCCGCAGCAGCTGTAATTGATTTTTATCTACATGTAGTTGACATTTAATATCACGACCTGTCCCACGCTGACACCAGCAAACAAATTTTCTAATATTATTGTTGTTTGCAGTACAAGTTGTCGATCGAACGTCTGCTGGTGACATCGTGGGACAGGTCGTTAATTAAATATTAACCCCCAGTTTTTAACTTAAAAATTAAGTACGTAATTAGCTAATTTTTATTTAAAATTATGTTGTAATTAAATACGATTTCATTTTTTCAGTGGTTATTTAAAGTTCTTATTAAATTACGTTGAAAGTACGGTAGCACTGCAAAATTTCCCAGTATTATTGAAGGCTTTTCAAACAGCAGCTGTTTAACGTAAGCAAAAAAGTTAGGTTATCAACATGTAGAAAATTAAATTGCATAAAAACTCATTTTATGAGACCAAAAGAACATCATAATACATTTTTATATTACTTTATTCCATGATATGAAACTTTGTACTGTATATGTTATATATTTATGAAATTTAAACGAAATTCTTTTTAATACGACCGCATGATGCTCATGTGCATATTTTCAGTAAACACACACACGCATAAAAACATATGGTACAATCATAAAACTTAAGTAGTGTTTAATTTCGCAAGGTTGGGCATTTAATTATTATTTAAATAAGCACTCAAAAACACAATTTCGTATTTAATTAGAACTTAAAAATAATTACGGTTTGATTATCAACTGAAAAAATGGGCATAAGCTTGCCCCACGATATCGACAACGTTCGACTTGTCGCACACTTACATTTGAAACAACAACAAAATATTAAAATTTGTTTTTGTTTTGAATGTAAGTGTGCGACAAGTCGAACGTTGTCGACATCGTGGGTTTGGCCCATTATTTAATGTAATATTTTGGAAATTTTCAATCACTATTGATGAATGACCCAGGGATGGAGTTTATAATTTAATTTTAAAAGCAACGCAGGGTTGCATAGATAAATCAACTACTTTGAGGTGATTTGGCCATATGCAAAATTTATGGTAAATCATGTATAAATTAACATGATTTGTTCAAATCATCATGATTTGCTCAAATCATCATGATTTGCTCAAATCATCATGATTTGCTCAAATCATCATGATTTGCTCAAATCATCATGATTTGCTCAAATCATCATGATTTGTTGAAATCATGCCGGTGGAAACAAATGAGTACTATTAAGCCAATTAAGACATTATTCTGGATTTAAACAAAAAATTCTTAAAATTTCTATCGATATCAATGTCATAATTTGCCCCTAACATTTAGTATGATAGGAGTTACAGGAATCCTTATCCATTAAAAAAAAAAATATATATATATATACATATATAACAGCTGTTACAAAATTGTTTTCTTGTAACATTTTCTAGAAATGAGGACGCCTTTTAAAATTACCCAATTATATGCAACATTTTTTCTTCAGGAAAAAAAGCGCCATTAGTCTTAGTTTTACCTTTAGATGCTGGTGCCTTTTTCATTGAAATTACTAAAGTCGCTATGGCTTTCAACACGAACGATATTTCCGATAAACGAAATCTGCATATTTTGTTGTTTGTTTTTTTAACATCACAAAATCTTAAGTAACATATTACAATAGAATTGAAATCAATATTTCACTCACCTTGGTAAGGGACATTTTCCGCTTTGCCTTTCGTCATCATTAAATCGCTTAAGAACCTCCTGGAAACGATGCAATAATGCGGTTACTGCTAAACGGCCGGCAAAATCTTTTCCACCACCAGCACCTGCAACAGCATTTGCAATATTCGCATTTATTGCATTCACGGCCGAGCTCGTTGCTAGTACCGCCGATGAAATTGAAGAGCGATTATTATTGCAGTTATCGTCCAAAAGCGAAAATTGCAATAACGTTTCAAAACAAGTTTTGGCAAAAATTTCTCTTAATTTCCAATCGGATTCGTAGCAAATATTCGCATCAGAAGCGGAATGTATGGAGCCTTTGTTCAGTAGTACCACAATCTGCATGATAAATTGATGAGGCATTTCATGAGCATAAGGCAAAACTTCGTCACGTAATAATTCGATAACTTGGCAATCGATGGTCTCATCCAAGACAATTTCCTCAAGGCCACGATCCTCAATGGTACAAACACTAAATAGGTAAAGGTAATCAAAGACTAAAAATATCATTATTTATATCAAACTAATACCTTTGAGGGAATAAAAATTTGTCCAAAGTGTCGGCCAAGTCATCCCACATGCCACTAAAATGATTTGGTTTCGCCCGGGCTACTTTCAAACCGGTATGTAAGACTGTAATTAAGCTTGAGATTGCGAGTTTCCAAGTACTGGAAGCCAAACATTTATATTTCATAGCCAAAGGCGTATGCAAAGCCTTAAAACACATTATAATATGCATATAAGATATGGAGGTAAAAACTTCTTATCTAAAGGATCAATCAGACGTGACATATCCATAACCATTAACAGAACCATAAATATATTTGATTCACCTATTAGTGCTGACATAACCATAAACAGCTGTTTATGTCTTCTTTTCTTTCTTCGTTTCAAAAGTCAAGATAGCGCCGACGAACTAGCGTCGATTTTGGGAATTTAAAACCGGGGAAAAAAGGGGAAAGTTCGTGGGTGTTTTTAAAAATATTCGAGTATAAAGAAGCCAGCATCGATTTTGGGAATTCAAAGGGGGGAAACAAAACCAAAAAAAATTGGATAAATTTTCCCAGGAGCAGTGCTTAACTGTTTTGCCAAAGGGTCATATATTCTTCAAGTGGACACTTAGGAGAACAAAATGAGACAGCCGTATAAAAAAATCTTTCGTTGTTTTGTTTTCCACCTTTGAATTCCCAAAATCAATGCTAGCTTTGGTATATTATAAAAAATACCAACAAACTTTCCCCATTTTTCAGCTGTTTTCTAATTCGTAAAAAAGACGCTATCTTGGCGCACTTCCAAAAAATATGTCTAACCTGCAAACAGCTGTTTATGGTTATGACGAAAAACTCATTTGGTTGCTATGGTCATGGTTATCGCCATTAACCTATAAACAAATACAGTGTTGCCCATAATTTTGGTTAAGAACATCTTTTTTTATGGTTAATGGTTATGGCACGTTTAATTGAACCTTATGTTTTGCCTACCTTAATTATTTCATGCAATATGTGTTCTTGCATCACTGACGCTTCCATGGCCGTCGATTGATATAATTTTACACATATACTTATAGATTTTTCACCAAATGGTATATAATTCATGCTTACAACTTCGACCGAACTATTGTTACCACCATAATGATTTGTTGTTTTGGCATATTTATGCTGATCGCTCACCTGCAATGCAGGCGGCGTGCAAGCAAATTTACTAAAGACCAGCAATTGACGGAATATAGCAGGAATCATGTGACTTAGATTTGAATTATCCTTTGTGGCTTCCTAATGAAAGTTTTAATAATACAATTCTAGAATTGAAATTGAAAAAAATTTTAATTACCTTTTGTATCAATTCCATACATTCTAGGATACTATCGTGTAGAGGGGTTAATAATGAGTCCGATACCGAGGACATTATATAAGGAACTGCTTCTGTTTGTACGGGTATACAAACGGCATTGGTTAAGACTGTACAAAATTTATCAAAATCGGTTGGCTTAAATCTGTAAAAAAAAAACAAGTTAAACTATGCAGGAAACATTAAAAATCAGATATTTTTAAGTAGATCTTTTTGTGTTAAGAGAGTTCTAAGTAGGCCTCAATGCTATTCATCAAAACTATGAGTTAGCACTAGTGTTGTCAATTGTTCGAGTTGAGAAGTTGGCGGAAATGAAGTTTAGAAAAATTTTAATCCTTTAAATTTTACATTTTATTCGATTATTGAAAATTAAAAAAAGGAATAAATACTTGATTCGAATAATGAAAATATAAATACATGTGTTTGTGTATAAGCATGTATGAAAACTTCTGAAATGAAAAATGAATTAAAAAATGTTAAACAATATTTATTCGAATAAATAATTAAATTTAAAGCTTTATTCCATTATTCGGATGAAAAAATACCAAAAACTGTATTCGAATAATGAAAATATATTAAAAAAGGGCGGGGATGAAATGTTCAACAAAAAAGTTGGCCATACATTTTTACTATCAGGGCATTCATGAATAAAATTCCAATTTTTCCCGGAAGAATTTCAAATAATAGTAATAGGGAAAACAAAAAAAATCTAAGACCCCCTTTTGCACACGCAAACTTTACTTTGCAAAGTCTTAATTCAGCTGGGTGCAAGACAGAGGTTGTAGTACAGTCTCTTTCTGTCTTTCTCCCAGCTGAATTAAGACTTTGCAATGTAAACTTTGTGTGTGGAAAAGGGGTGTAATTGGAAAAGGGAGAAATTTCTCGCGGAATTTTATTCATGAGAACCCTGTATATATGTCAGAACGCAAAATTTACTTTGCAAAGTCTTAATTCAGCTGTGAGAAAGACAGAATGAGAAGAGGGAGAAACACTTTTTTTTGTTTGTTTTGCTTTTCGAACTTGAAAATGGTTCGAGAGGTGTTAAAAAAATCTAAAATCCGGACTATTCTTGTTTGGGTATCGTTTTAAAACAGCACCTAAAAGCAATAAATTTTATATTGAAAGGGTAATACAGTACTAGGGTAAGACGGTACATTTTCAATGTAAAATTGTCATAGCGTTGCCAAATGTGCATATTTCTATGGGAAATTTGTCAAATAAACCTGTAATAAACCTAAAATATTTTTTATGAATTACGTACCTTTTCCCAATGTCTCGTTAAAAGATAACAGAGACTTTAACGGCAAGTTTTGTATGAAGAACTTGCAGTTAAAGTTCACGTTAACTCTTAACCATACATTGTGAAAAGGGACGTTAGACCGTAACGGCCTTATGTATAATCAAAAACTGGAATGAAGTTAGCATAAGTGACAAAATTGCAACACGTGTGGACGAGTTACTCTATACAATTTGACATTAAAAATCACCGGAAAATTTAGTTTTTACACTCGATTACATCCTAGCATGATTTTTAATGTAACATTTATGGCAAAACACGTTGAGACCATGTTCAATTTGGCTACTTTTGCTAACTTCATGCCAGTTTTCGATTATACATACGGCCGTAAGAGTTTAAATCCAGTATTGCCATACAAAATACTGGTTTTAAACTCATAAACAGGTATGGGCACCATTGAAAGCTTAGCATGTGTGTCATTGTATTGGTTTATTTTTGTTCTTATTTAATGACATCCGACGCACGTCTGCTTCGTTCGAAATTTTCTGCTAGACTAAGCACAATTTCATTCCTCTGCTTCGCTCATCAATTTTGTATATGTACACAGGGTGACCGATGACATTTTTCAAAAAGTGGCACCAAATAGGGGATTTATCAAAAAAAAAGGAGCAAAATTAAAAAAAAAAAAACGAGAAAACTGCACTAAACTTTTTATTTTTAATGTATTTTCATATAACTCACCCTAAATAAAGGTAGTCAAAAAGTGGCAAGGCAGTCGAAAAAGGGGAAACGCGGTCGAAAAAGTGGCAAATTGCCACTTTAGTCGGTCAAACGGTCACGCTGTATGTACACATCGTTCGCTCTTTTTGCATTTTCATTTTGCATTTGCCCATACATGCTCATAAATCATACTTTGTTTTGACTATGACAATGCACCTTTGTAACTGTGAGCTAAAAGTATTAGGTAGAATAACTGATTTAATTCCGCATATTTCTTGCATACCAGTATATAAACTGCCTAACGCAGACATGTCAAGTTTTTTTACATTTTAATAAGAAAAGTATAATGATATTAGAATTTGTGTACAGTTTTTTCTTCTGAAACCCACTTTTTGTTCGATGTAGGCAGTTTTTCCTCAAAGGTATATGTCGTTTTAAAACGGTGTTCAAATGAAAATAGGGCCGAATAATTTTTTTTATTCAGGGCAATCATGAATAAAATTCCGCGAGAAATGTCTCCCTTTTCCAATTGGAATTTTATTGTTTTCTCTATTACTTGGAAAAAAATATTCGTGGAATTTTATTATAATTGTAAAAGTCCGTCGAATGCCGTAAATATTTATATATACATATAATTCTACTGTACGTGTGT
The DNA here is from genome assembly GCA_949987645.1 of Tachina grossa. Lineage (NCBI taxonomy): Eukaryota > Metazoa > Arthropoda > Insecta > Diptera > Tachinidae > Tachina > Tachina grossa. Next base: position 39,596,847 of record OX465275.1, read on the forward strand.
ATGTCACTGAACTCCTCCTGAACGGGCGGAACGATTTGAATAAATTTTTTTGTATGCGCTTGGGTGTTGAGCTGGATGGTTTAGATTCACAAATCAGCCCGGCAGATGGCGCTGCAGGTAGTACTCAGGTTATTTATCTATACTGCAACTAAACAGCTGGATCGACTTGAATGAATTTTTGTGAATGCATTCAAGTGGGGGCCTAAGACAACGTTTGCCGCGCTTAGCTAGTTTAATCTAATTCTATTGATGGCTTAGAAAAGTGTTTTTGTCAAATCAATTTTCTCGATTCATTTACTTTTACGTACATGAAAACACGCATTTTATAGAGGCTGAAGTGATGAGAATTTATACATATTCGATCGCTTTGGGTTTGAGCTTTGCGGACAGTTCCATTTGTGGACTGCAAAAGCCAACTGTTTCCCATTATGATTTTTTCTTAATTTTACCTTCTCTACTAGAAGTAGATGTTATTTAAAAAAAAACTAGGACTGCTCTTCTGATCTATAAAGAAAATTTGTATTTTAATTTAATACGCACCTATTTTGTATTTGCTGAAATATGGCCGGAAAAATTTGCATTAATGCTGTCAAATACGCCTGACTGGGTATATAGAAATCTTCTTGGGTAGAATCTTGTGTTTTAGCCGAAATTTTTGTGCTCTCCGTGCCAATGTTAAGCCAAATTTTCCAGGCGATCTATGTAAAATTAATATTAAATTTATAATAAAATATGTAATTTGAAAATTTTAATTTACATTCCAAATTTCATCGCTCTTCAATTTAGTTTTATCATCTGTTTTGCTACACTGCTTGTTATCTGCATTATGATACATAATTTCTTGTAGGGATTTCAAGGCGGCCAAAGAAACTTCACCGTTTTTGCTTAAAGCAGCATTTTGTATGAATTCCAATATTAAGGACCAAGCTCGATCGAAATCGCCCAGCATTTGGATTAAATCGCGTTTAGTATTAAAAACCTAAGAAGAAATGATGGTGCAAGGTTCTGTTTGGTTTTACGTGCATACATATCGTTACCTTTATATAGAAAGGCCCTAACTCATATTTTTTTTTAAAATCGAGATTTTTGCATTTTTCTATACATTAGATGTTCATCTATCGAAATACACAACAAACTCCACTTCAAAGAAATAATGAGTTAAGGCCTTTCTATATTAAGGTAACGATATGTATGTATGTATTAAGTCAAAAATAAAATGCTTACTTACCCTGCAAACACCAGATAAAGTTAAAACTTGAGTTTCGGCCCATTGCTTTTGGGCTGTATTACGGGAATGATGAATTAAAATATTGCCACTGGCATCTACTTTCTCGTTGCTGGCTGAGCTAGACAGAGCTCTGACATTGTCCAGCAGTGGAAATAGCACTTGCCAAACCAAAGCCTGCCAAGTGGGCGGATTTAAGAGACTGCCGTGAGCCGAAATGGTAGAGAATAAAGTTTGACCCGCAGATTTGCGCACAGCGGGACGAGAGTCAACACAAAGTTCACCTGCAACACACAAAAAAAATTGTAAATTTTTTTATTTGTTAAACTATAGTGAAATAATAATTATCTACCCAATTTGGCATATAGACACATCCACAATTTATCAAATTGTGGCATTTTAACAGTACCAGGAAAATCTGGTAATATGGTCGAGTCATCGACCTGTGTTGACATTAGTTTGTCTTGATTTTGATTGAAAAAGTCGGAGATATTCCACTAAAAATTTAAAAAATTGTATATTGAGTGAGTGAATGAGGCAATAGAGAGACATACATAGGTAATTTCAACTCACCATTAATCCTATGGCTGTTAAAGAAATATTTAACTCCTGCGTTTGCGAACCAAACTTGGCAGCCGTGCTGATGCACAAAGGCAGGCAGCGCCAGGGCATAACGGTCAAAAAATCGGTTATCACCAACTGTAGACATTGGAATGCAGTTCGTATTAATGGCTCGCCATGTTGTTCATGAACAGCGCCTATAATTTCTATAATAGCCGGCCAACCAAAAGATAAAATTTCACCAGCTCCATTTAAAATTTGCAGAACACAATCTAATTGTCTTTGGCGTACATCAGCATGGGGAACCGTAGACAATTCCGAGAGAGGACTCAAAAGCATGGTTTGTAAATTCTGTTTGTCATAAAAAATAATTTCATTTGTAAAGATAAGATAAGCAAAATTTTAATACCATATTTTCTTTCAAGGGTTGGCTGTGCTTGTATTGTAGAGCAGATTTCACCAAATATGTTATGGCTTCCACACCCCATTCACGCATGCGTATATGTCGATGTTGACACACCTCCAGCAGATGATTGGTTAAGGGTCGCCACAAGACCTCTATGCGGGGCATATTAACCAAACCTGTTTCCAATAGTTTAGCCACAGCAAACAGTGACGGTTCCTTTAATGAATAATTGCTTAGTTTTTGCTCAATTAATAAATACAACTCAAATAAAATATACTCACTCTATTGGCATATGCCAATTCCATGGCTTCATGAGACAATTTGCAAAGGGCATCGATTAAATGATGCAATGCCACATCATCTAAATACTGACTTGATTCAAAAAGTTGACTTAACATTTGAGATAATACTGGTAAATCAGCCATTACAGCTGTTTGTATGCCCACATTGGCCTCCACAGCAGGTTTGGGAAATGCTTGCAAGCTACCACCTGTTGAGGGTTTCAAACCCAATATCCACACCAAATGCTGCAATGTTTGCAAGACAATATGCCATGAGGTGCCCAATATGCTGCCATTACTATGAGCCAAAAACAATATAGCACGCATGCATTGTAAATTTTTAGTGGTCAGCATAACGGGCGCCTGCATGACACTGTGGGGCAGAGAAGCACTTGGTAGTGGTGTGCCCACCGCCACAATTTGCTGACGAAAATCACCCGAATCTTGGCAAGTGCTCATGAATTGGTTATTTAGATCTTGACTGCTGGAACGGGTATGGCATCGAAAATCTACATCCATGTGTGGATTGTTGGCAAATATGGACATGGCATAGTGGGGTGGAAACGAAGCTCGGCATATGGCCATAATAAATGCATCACGAGGATTGAGCAAATCCATAATACCACATAAAGCTGCATAATTTTGCATGGCTTTCAGAATATTATCGGTGGTGGCTTCGTCGATGGATGCATCAACTAGGGGAACAAATGCTGATAATAAGCCAGACCAGCTGGAATTTATAAGCTGTATGCATAAAGGCTTATGTTCCTCCTCTGTTATAACTGCCATATTGTGTGTGGGATGCTGGAAATAATAGAAAGAAAAGGAGAAATACAAAGACGATCAAATAAACCCATCAATCAGTGCATATGTATGTACATATGTGTGAATGTGTGAATGTCGTATACATGTCGCTCAAAGGGAGACTTAAAGCCCGTTTTTTATGAAGGGCAACGCAGCTGCGACAACAATTACGTTCTCTTTTGGAGTCCCTTCTTAAATCCACGAGCGTTTACATGAAGACTTTTTTGTTGCAGTAGTCATTCGTGGCAATCTTGCCATAAAGGAACTAATTGTTAGTTTTGCGAAATGTAGAATTAATAGGTGTGATTCTTTACTCTACATTCCCGTACTCGAAAATTGGGTAAATGAGAGAGGTTTTGTGAGAGTAATTTTCTTCTTCTTCTTGCACGAAACAGCCCGTACTTTTTCTTCGTGCTAGTTTGGGCAAACACAAAATCAAGCAGCTGTTTGAAAAATAACCAATCACAAAGAAAAATTACATTTGCCTAAACACTAAAAATGTATGGACAAATGTATGAAAAAAATTTAAAAAACTAGTGGTAAATAAAGTTTTATAAGTTTTTATATGAAATTAAGATAAAAAACCTATATATGTAAGTATGCTGAATCATAAGTAAGTAAATACGTGCGTGTGTATGTACATAAGCCTGTGTTTGTACATAAGCATGTGTTTAGTTAAGGCCGGTGCACAATGAATCCGTCACAACCCTGAAGGAAATGTCGATGGTGAAAATGTACTGAGTCGCTTTTGACTTTGTCACCAGTACTACTCTACAATTATTCCCCATATAATACTTTGTGCTATAGACATTTAGCATGTGCTTGTCATTGAAATTCTACTAGTAATACTAAAACAATAGACTAGATAGTGAATTCATAGTTCTTATGGGAACATGGAGACATACCAACCAGAAATTTACTGGTACATTTCTATACCTTAATTTATGTATATTGACAAGTCGTTGCAAAATCCACCAGAAATACACCACATCTGTTTTCTCTCTTTATTTTATACTGACGAATAAAAGAGAAATTGTAGACAATGTAACTACTACTAGAGTTTTAGTGTTGACATAGGCCCCGGTCTGACTGCAGGGTTAAGTTATACTTCGCCTTTTTCAACTGACATTATCGCAACGATGGAGAAGGTTGGCACAATGAGTACTTTATTGCCGGAAGCATTTGAACAGCTTCAACAGAATCAGCCTCTCCATTTTATTTATTTAATTCAAAATTTTTTATTTATTTAGTTTATTTCTTTTGTTTAATTTTATTTTGCTGCCACAAAACACAAAAATCTAATTCAGAACATACCAAAAAAAAAAAAAAACCAACCAATATCTGTCAAGCTACTCAACGTACGCAAAAAGTTAAAAGTTGACCAGTTTTTGTACTTTGCGTTGACGGACACGTACTGAATGTAACAGCCCTCATAAGAAACCATGTATTTCAACTTAGCTGTCAGTTGAAAAAGGCGAAGTTTAACGTATGACGGATTCATTGTGCCCCGGCCTTTACATGCATTGACGTTTATTAAAATGTTGGTTTTTCGCGTTCCCGTACTTTTGTGCATTTTTGTATATTATTGAGCGAAATTATAGTTTCCTCTCATTTTACCGAACTTTACCCAAAAAGTAAAGAAACAAAGCTAATATGTCGACTTATTTTTACTTTACCACCAAAATAAAATAATTCCTTTCCTCTTCTTAATTCATTTGTTTTTAATTTTTGTAGTATAACTGTTTATTTCATGCAGGGGGCAAATTACGGCATTCGAAACGATTCGAAATTTGGATTTGTTTCCATATAAACTCTATTGAAATATTTCGTAATTTCATTCGATAACGAGTGCCGTAATTTGCCCCCAGGTTATAAATTAACTAATCACTAATTCCACAACACCATAAAAATAGTTCTAACTGGCAACACTGCTTGTACATAACATTACAAAATGGGAGTGAGAAGGAGATATGTAAAATGGCAAGAATTAAAATTGTCGCTTGAATTCCCATTACATGCGACTTTTATTTCCCGCAAGCTTCTCTCCACTTCTACCATATAAACACGAGTCGCAGGCGACGTCACCCTTCATCTATATATGCAACCCTGCGTTGCTTTTAAAATTACAAACTCCATCCCTGGGTCATCCATCAATAGTGATTGACAATTTCGAAAAAATGACATTCAGGAATATTTAATAAATTTTAATTGTCAACTACATGTGAATAAAATTCACATTACAGCTGCTGCGCCCACCTCATAAGGCACGTGCATAAATTGAACACGAAAATTCGAAAAACAAATCACTCACAAGCTCGGTGGAAACACTTTGAAGTGATTTACTTAAACCTACTTGATTTAAAGTCGATGGAAACATACTATTATAAATAAAAACGTCATTCACCACATTTTTTGTAAATCAGTGATGCTAAAAGTAGGGAATTTTCATTTTTTGTGGGGATTTTTCTGGTGAATTATGAGCTTAGAGAAAAAAGGCATCAATTCCTTATTTTAGGAAAAATGGGGGGAATTTTCCAGTAATTTATTTATTTAACTTAAACTTGTAATCTTTCTGTACTTGAACATTTAGATTTAGGACGGTTTTTGTTTGGAAATATTTTTGAGTGTTTAGTTTTGAATTTTCTAAATAATTTTTGTCAAGAATGGTTGTTGTCTTTGATGATGAAAAATAAAAATATTCACCCCTATCATAAAATTTTTTTTACCTCGGAATATTTCCCCTTTTCCCAAAATTGCAATCGTGAATAATTTTGTTCCTAGAAATGTTTTCCCTTTTTTGAATAATACTTTTCACATCAATTTTTTCACTTTTCCCTTGATTTTGTTCACTTTATTTTTGAGAGCGAACTGAATTTATATATGGCGCAATTTTAATATTATACTTTCAATGATATGTTAAAAGTTATAAATATGTAATTACTTTTAGGACGAGATCAGTAAATAATGTCCACGATTAATAAAAATAATTCCCTGTAACACCTTTTTCATTGAACATGTATCTCTTTGCTTCACGTGCAGCATATTTTTTTGGCTCTGGTACCTATACTAAAAAGTTTTTTTCACGGCACCTAAAATGTTTAAAAACACAACTTTACACTTAAAAACATTTCATTTGAAACACATTTGTATAATTCTTAGGGCCAATTTCACCAAGTTATTTAAATATCAATTAATATTTAAAAATAATGGCGCATACTCATAGTCAAATCAAAGTATACTTTTATGTATTTAAAACCAGTATTACCATACAAAATACTGGTTTTAAATTCTTAAAGTATACTTTGTTTTGACTATGAGTATGCCCCAATTTTTCCATACAAAAATTAATCAAAATCGACATTTAAATATGAATTGATATTTAAATAGAGTTGGTGAAATTGGCCCTTAGTATCAAACTTAAGTTTGTCTGATTTTCGATTAATTTTTATGCTTTACAAATCTTCCCGTTTTTTTTACATTCACTATGCACTGATAGCGGGAACAAACGTTCCCATAAAGTTCGCAATAGCAAATTTCCCTTGAATTGGAATGAAAATTTCATGGGAACAAAATGTGATGGCTATAATGGTTTGGAACAAAGGCGTAAAGCATATACACGAACCTTCTAGCATAGACAATAAATAACAATTCTCCCCTATCGTGAACATTTTTTCCCTAGAAATATTTCACATTTTGGACAAATTGCAATCGTAAATAATTTTTCCATAAAAATATTTTCCCTTTTTTTTATTCCCCTTACTAAATTTTTCATTGGGATTTTTTCACTTTCCCTTGGATTCACTTTATTTTTGCAGGCGAACTAAATTATAACATCGAATAATTTCGATATTTTTCTTCGAATTATATGTTAAGGAAAAATTATTCACGATCGCAATTTTAGAGTAATGACGTGATTGAAAGCTAGTATTAAGAATGTTATGAAGTTTTCTAGACATTGCTAACATTCTGCTGGAAGCTTAGTGTTAAGTACAAAAATAGGCGATGCATCTGCTAAAAGCAGATCCAGTAAGTCAGTTGAGTAGATTCAGTCTAGTAGACTTGAGTATTGTGTAAAGAACAGCGAAGTTGACATCGTCGTATTCTAGCAGTAAGTTAATTTAACATTGTGTGTTCAAAAGCTTTTAATATCACTGCTGAAAAAGAAGACAATATAATAATTTCTCTTACCACTTCCGGTGTACGCTGTATAACGCCACCTATAGACCGTGTTATGTCCAAAAGAATCGCATATGCCACTGAAATGCCATAACTTTCTGGTATATGAGGAGCCTCCAATTTATCCAACATTTCCAAACTGAAATAGAAAATAAATGTCTGCATGTTTTCGCCTACTAATTCAATAAATACTTACTACACGGCTTTAGATAGACCTGGAGCAAACGTGGCTACCAATGGCATATAAGCACCACGAAATACAAAACCACATTGATTGTTTGAATTGTGAGCACTTAAAGAATTCAGTTGCTGGGCACCATTCGGTTGGCCATTTAACACTAAATGGTATAAAAACAAAAAAATTAAAATAAAAAAATTATAATACTTAGTAAAAATAATACAAATCCAATCTTATGCACTTACATGCTGCCGAATTAATTAATGAATAACGCACATAAGTACCCATTGAGTTGATCATATCTTGGACAATATTTGTTGCATGATTCTTACAGTCGTACGATTTGCAAAAGAACGCCACCAATGAAGGCTTTGTGGCCAATTTATGTACGACCTCCAGAGCTAAGGCTCGTTGCCAGTGTGGCTTATCGGGGTCTAAAAATTTTATTATCAATGATAGAAATATTTCGCATTCAGTCACCAGAATCGTGTGATATTTTTGTATCAATATTGCCACCAGCCTCAATAGACGCATACTAATGGGAAAATAGGGCTTATCGCTTGTTGTATTGGCATTTCCATTTGTATTTTGTGTGGGCAATGAACGATGCTTAACATTGGGCGAGAAGAGTTTGATGACCAAAGCACATACACGTTCTTTAAGCAAGAGGCGGAAGTCACGATTTTCATGGAATACAGCACTGAAATTGGTAAGAACAGCCTCTAACAGTTCCAAACCAAAAGTACGCGTCATTTCATTCATGCCCAGCAACCACATTGGTGGATCAGCATTAACCAAATGGACCAGATCCTGCAAAAGAAAATAAGATCAAGTTTGGAATGGGAAACACTTTTTTCGTATTTAGTAAAAAAGTTTTTATAGTGGGCTGTAAAAAACTCAACGGACAGATTTACGTTGGAAAGCCCAATGATTTGTCTGTTTTTGCTACGCATGAACAAACTAAAAATTATGTATGTCCTAGAGCTTTAAAATAGGTAATTTATAATAAAATCATTTTTCAAACTATATAAACACTTTTTATTTAATTTTATGATGATGGCGGTTGCAAAGCACACCGGGTTAAGCTGGTAAAATGTAAGAGAAAATTTAACAACCACGTTGCTACTTCCTATGTGAAGGCATAGGTCGTGTACAGTCAGTCACAAAACCTTTTTAAAATACTGTTAATAATAATAATAGTTACTCCGTCCATATTTGTGCAACACCATATTATTCAAATTTACTTTGTATAATATGTACTAATAAATAAATAAATAAATGAAAATTAGGAGTTTGGTGCAGTTTAAGTTATTCAATAGAAATTTACATTAAGTGAAAATTATTTCACAATAAAACACTGGCAAGGAAATCTTAAATAACAAAGTTTTCAACGGAAACCTTAAAAATTATAAGAATGTGTATATTATTTTCTTTTACATTCACCTGAAACAAAAAGAAAGCATCCGAAGCGAAAGTTGTCAATTCGTGAGAAGAACCTTGCATACTGGCACCAGTTACACTGTTGTCACTAACGTCAATCTCAACAACATTACCAGATGCATCTTTCTGAATCGATGTTAGTGAATCCTTTTCCAAATACACACGTTCAAAAACCAACGATACTAATTGACGTATGGTTGCTCCAGCGGTATTAACAATTGTTGAATTCTTTGTGTAATGTAGACGGAAGCATAGAACAAGCGATTTAGCCAAAGTATCACTATGAACGACGGTATTAGTTGTGAGCAGCAAGGTAACAGTTTGTAAGACTTTAACCTCTTCAATGTTGTGTTCCATTAATGTCCACAAGGCGTCGGTGATGTAACGCGCACCTTTTTGATCGACCACCTGCTGGGTGATAAGACGTTGCATCATGCCCAAACAGAACTGTAATAAAATAAAACAAGTGAAGACATAAAAAGGTATATGTGTATAAATTTAGTACATGTGTATATGTACATATGTATGTATGTATATGTGCACATGTGTATAGTGCATATATTGCTCATTTATTCAAAGAACGTCATAACTCAAAAATAAAATAGTTTGCCAAAATAAACGACTTTAAAGTTTTAAATTTACATGCGCCTTAATGGAAAAAATTTTATATTCTCAAGAGTTGAGTATACAAGATATTTTTATACAATAATCACCCCTATCGTGAACAGTTAGTTCTTCCCTCGAAATATTTTCCCTTTACCCCAAAATGCAATCGTGAATAATTTTTCCTCAGAAATGTGTTCCCTTTCTTGATTCCTTTATCACCCCTTTTTTACATCCACTAAGGATTGATAGCGGGAACAAACGTTCCCATGAAATTCGGGATATCCAATTTCCCTTCTTTGTGAAATAAAAATTTCATAGGAACAAAAATTTCACATTTTATTCACGATAGGCCGGGTTTACATCTGTGTGCCATGTGCCACACAAGCGGAAAAAAGCGTAACCACTAATTACTAATGAGAAACAGTTTGATTCAGACACGTATTTATTAAGTTAAACAGTCTCATTCATAACTAATAGACAATTTTATAGAATCCAACATGATTGCAAACTGTTTAAATCAATAAATGCATGTCTGAATCAAACAGTTTTTCATTAGTAATTAGTTGGTTACGCTTTTTTGGGCAAATGACACACAAGAAATGAGATGTAAACTCAGCCATAGGGTTGTATATGAATAACAATATGGGAATTAATTCTGCATTTTTAACTTGAAAATTAAATTGTTGGAGTTATGACGTTGTTTGAGTAAATGAGCGATATGTATGTGTGTATGTGCATATGAATATTAATTATATTTTATATTGACTTACTTTTATAATTTTTAAATCTTTTGTTTCACATCCTTGAACCAGTGGGTATAGTATTTGATTGACAGTATAATAAACGGATTGCTGCTGATTTGAGCCGGCCGAAGATAATTTTGAAATTGCTTCTTCACAGGACTAAAAAAACACACATGAAAAAGATACAAAAAAAAATAATAATGATTATTATGTCAACTTAAAATATGTACATATGTAGGTTCTCGCGTATGTAGTGCTCAAATGCAAACAACATGAAAATCAATTATGTATGTATGTGTAATTTTTCGATTATAATGGTTAGAATTGAGGCTATCAGCGCAGAAGTGGTGTAACCCAAATCTAGTTATTTAAACAAGTGCTCTTTTAAATTATTTAATTGCTTTATAAATTTTCAATATTATCATCTATGCAAAATCAAATTTGTCAGCTCCATTTCCTTTAGAATACCGAAATGTGGTTTATTCTATTTTTTTCCTTTTTTTTTTTTTTTTTTTTTTTGATAGTTGATACTGTAAATAAATAAATAATACCACAACAAAAAAACGAATGTGTTACACCACTTCTGCACTGATAGCCTCAATTATGTAAGCGATGCTAAAAAAATTATTCAATAAAGGTACGTTCACACTTGTGCCAATATTTGCACAAAAAAGCGCATTAATGGATCCCTTTTGATTCAGACATTTGTTTCTTAAGCTTTTTTCCTTGAGTTATGTAGACCATGTTAAGGATTTTCACTAGTCTCTCTGTGAATTACATTGATGAAGAAACATTAAAATATTATGTTTGAACTTAATATTTCAATGGAAAGTAGCTTGCCAAACATACAAACTCTAAGGCCTATAGTGCACGGCATGTATGTACATATGTATATGCACTTTTGTTGTGTATGATCTGGTTCACCTTAACAAGTTTTTTTGCCCAAATCTTAATTTTATATGAGAAAGCTGTGAAGGAAATATATGTACATACATACATACATATGTATATCATTAGTATCTAAACCTTAATTCTTCTTTCTCAGTATAAAATCCAAACAGATTAATGATCTAAGATTTACTCTACTAATTGAAGTTTAAATATGTTTCGTATGTAACCAAACTTGAGTTAAAAAACTTGGCTTTAGCTTTCACTAAATTCGAATTCTTTAATTCGTAATGAATCTTGTAACACCTTGACAGCTAATAAAAATTTATATCAGTTTCATAAATTATTTATGTTTGTTGAGTATTATCCGATACCGTTCTCCACATCCCTTGTATATTTTTTCTAATTTCAGGCGTAATTCGGGTTGAGCCATTCCTGTTAGGGAAATATTTAAACAATTGGAACATATGTATTTATTACAACCAGAAGAAACTCACAACGAAATACATACTAGTTTTGAAGGAAATGAAAAGAATGTTTTCTTCCCCGGAACCCACTAAAATTTATGAATCATGATAGTTTATGGGAAGCCAAGTTGATATATCTAGAAGTTATAATTGATTCTAAATTAAATTTCAACGGCCACATATCGTCGCTGTTTTAACTAACTGACCTAACTAACATTTCAAAAATTTAACAGGAGAGCAGCTTTTATGGTTGTTTTATACATTCATTCTTATGGATGCGTCAGAAATGTTTTTACTTATATAGGCACAAAAGTAATGCTTACATTCATGAAAATTGTAGACAATGTATATTATGTCTTATAAAGTTAGTTAGGTCAGTTAGTTAAAACAGCGACGATATGACAAAACAAGTAAAACAACACGGTTACTGTACCCTAAATTTTTAAGGAGCGCTAGCTGAGCTTTATTTTAATGTATAATAATTTATACACATAAAAATTTTATTTAAAAAATTTATTTGTTGTTGGTATAGCATGTCTAGATGCAATTCGTTGCCGCTAAGCAACACTTCAGTAGAATTATAGGCGTCGAAAGACCATTCTGGATGGGAGGGGTATTGTCCCCCAAGAATTGCAGTTGCCGCTACCCCTAAGGACTATTATAAATTGCATGCAATTATTTATTTTAATATTAGTCATAAATATAACGACATAAGCCCCCCACAAAAAATTCTAGTAGAAATCTACTATCTAGACATGCTATACCAACAACAAATAAATTTGTTAAATTCTAATTAATTTTGACACGCGTTATATAGGAATAGAATGTTGAAATAAATAATATTATTAATTACTAAGTAGAAAAAGAACTCCTAATATAATCAAATGTAAATATTTACATGCATATATGTATACAACAATAATTATACAATAGGTACAAATAAAAATCTATAAAACACTTATTAGTTCTGCAAGTTCTCCATAAAACAAATACATAAATAAACAATTCCTTCAACCCCAATAGGAGAACAAGACAAGTGTTTTTCACAAGAAACTACTATATAATTTATTTGGAAACTTTTTGCCAAATTAATAATTTATATTGTCATTTGTCTTATTACCTCTTTAATTTGTGGATATTTCTTTTTGGTTTCCAATGATAGTGTTTTGAAATCGGATTGCAAGGCTTCAACAAATTTTTGAACTGAGTCTGCATTGCCTGCCATGGCAGTGCCTCCCGCTGCTGCTGAGCGAACAAATGACATTTTTCTTATTCTGGCTTTTTTCCTACACTTTTTTTAATCTTTTGAAATTTTTTATTGACAAAATTTTTCTGTTTATTTCGTGATTTTTACTTTATTTCATATGTATTGCATTATTTACTATTTGAATTTGAGAAAATTTTAAAATAAATACTTTTTAAGCACTTTTAATGCATTTAAACTTGTTCACTTTTTCCAATTTTGTGTTAAAATATTTACGTATGAAAAAATTGCTTCTTTTTTCTTATTGGGTTTTTTTTTATAAATGACAGCTGACGTCGTCTCTTCAAAGCAAAAGAGAGAATGACAATTTAGGCCGTTGTTACATTAAAGGTGTAAAACTTCTGAAAAAGGGACAGTCACACGAAGTGGTTTATCGGCAGAGGTGAAATCCAAAGGAGATCCAACAAAGTGTCTGTGTATGTCATCTGATCTCTACCCAACTGTCAACAACCATATAAATAAAATTAAAATATGAATACATCCTGACAAATACTATAAGCAACCAAGCAAAGTATACACAATGTGCAATCCAATGAATTTAGCCATAAGACAAACGTAAAATATCAACAAATATTATATTAGTATGCGAATGGGTGTAGTGTTTGACATTTTCAGGAACAGCCTGTCACGTTTAGACTGTCACTTGATTATACTTAATAGAATATCCTACATAATCGTTCGATTTTTAAAAATCTCAGCTCTGATCTAACCTAGGGTTTACACGTGCAAGTGCAAGTTCGAAAAACTCAATACACTCAAACTCTTTTACTAACACATCTACACTTTCGGCACTTGCAGTCTACTTCCAACTCAACTGCCAAGGAATTTTACAAGACAGTGACTTGTTGAACTTGTAGCAAGTAAATGGAAAGTTAGCTAACAGTGTTGCCCTATTAATAGTTTAGCACAAATTAACTGGATTTCTGTGTAATGTTATATGAGCTTTTACTCATTTTAAATACATTTAAAAGCTAATTTAATAATTTTTTTCTTAAATATTCATAAATCGAGCAGTTTATTAATTTTTTAGACATATGTAAATAATATTGAAACAATACGAATAAAGTTCAACACTAACTGGTTTCCTTAAAATTAAACTTTTTTATGTTATGGACAACTAACTCTGCACTAAAAGGCAAACATGCAAGTTGCAAGACAGTCGGGCATTTGTGCGAAATTTTCGTTGATAATACGTACACAGAGCTTGCATGCAAGGCACTTGCATGTGTAAACGCAGGGTACCAAAGCTAATGAAAATTTGTAAAAAGTATATATACAAATTACTTGTTTGTGGTACCTATTCACGCTTTTAGAAATTCAGCATTGACAACCCTGACTACTTAGTAAGAAGGGAAATAAAAATTTTATTTAACTCCAGTTTGCGAAAGGTATTTGTAGTAAGTGGTGTGGTGAACTATTCTATTGCAATAAAATTAGAAACTGTGCTGGTGTGTATAAATAACAAATTTTCGTTTAAGGAAAAAATTTAAGTTTTGTACTAAAACAAATAACTTAATTACATATTTGATTAATTTAATACCACTTACAAATGAAAAAATCAATACTGTGCGTTTCTTAAAACAACTAAATTAACTAAGAAATATGCATGTACATACGAATATCTATCTAAGTGATAAAAATTTTGAAAGCATAAAAGAATTGAAGAAGGAATACATATGTATATGTATAAATAATTACATAGATATGTATAAAAATAAGCAAAATGTACAATTTGGGAATCTATGAAAATTTGTATATGAATGTTAATTGATTATATGAAATTGTAAGATAAAATTATTCCTTGAAGTGTTGAAAAGTTACATAGGCATAGACATCAATGTATACATACATATGTAAATAAGCATATGTACATATCCATACATACTTAAATGATGTGTTTTTTCCATCAAGTTCAATTCTTAACGTATAAAGCGGTGGTGGGCAAGAATGATGAAGCAGAAAATGTGTATTTGGATAATTTTTTTTGTAATACACAAAAAATAAAAAACAATTAATATCATATAATGTACATTGATACAAATGTGCTTAAATTTGCAACATTTGGGGTATCATTATTTTAATAAATTATTATTACTTTGCTTTATGTTGAAATAATAATAATTCACAAATTAAGATTTGGTTTACACATTTTATGGTATAAAAATCGAACAAAAGAAAATAAAATGTAATTTCAACCTTTAAGAAATGCACATAATAAAGAGTAAAAGATCGTAGAGAAAGCAGAAAATAAAAAATAAATAAAATAGAAAAGTCTAATGTGCTGTTCAAATTAGATTTTGTTTTTGCTTTTTTCTGTTTGCCTTGGCTATTTCTTAAGTTGTTGAAATTTGTATGCGTTGTTTTTTTATCGTTTTATATTTCGGGTTACGTCGGTGTGCGAGAAATCCCCTCAAGTGATTTTTATGTTTGACCGTGCTCCAGCAGCTAACGCCATTTAAAATAAAAGCAGCAAAAAAATTAATATCTGCGACGAGAACAAATGCATCATTCAAGCAAGTAACAACTATCTAATACGTCTTGTTTGATATTCGGCATCACTTTTCCCACAACAGGTGAGTTTGGTTTTTTTACATACCTACATTTGTATGTATGTATGTACATGCATAAGTGTGTATGTATGTACTTTGAATAATACCTACTTACATGCATAAATATATGTATGTAATCTATTCATTGCTAGCTGAGCCCGTGGGCAGGGTCCGTCCGCTTAAAATTACATATGGCCGGACTCACACACGGCAATTTGAGTTGCGTCATAATAGCGGCCCCAACATTCGAAAACATATCTGAATCGCAAAGTTTATAAAAGTAACATGGTTAGTTTTTTTACAATCTTTCATAATTTTATCTAGGCGCACGACAGTGCGCCAGGCCAAGTTCTGGCCAATTCACGCAGTGTGTATATTTACACGAACCCATTCGAGCCGTATACATATATTTATATCATGATTCGAGCTGTTTTTACCCCCCTCATAACTTTGTTCCCCGCAATCGTAAAATTATGATATTTAAACCATAATTAGAATAAATTCACATAACCTCATATGCAAAGTTAGAAAGTTTTACAATGAAAGGTTCCGGAGATATGGAGGTGCAAAAAGTGCATATTTTAAGACATACTCACTGACCACTGACACACTCATCAAATTGATGAAGCACTTCGGCTATAGCTAGAGAGCTAAAATTTGGTACACGAGAATATCTACGTGAGCAATGAACCAGAAAAATCTGAAAACCCAAAAATTTTAACCAAGAGGCGGGGCTACGCCCATAAAAATTAAAGTTTGTGCTATTAAGCTGAAATTCGATACAGAGCTAGGTCTAGGTGAGAAATAAAATAAAAAAATCTGAACACTCGGAAATTTTGGCCAGGAGGGCGGGGCTACGCCCATAAAAGTCAGAACTAAAAAAGCTAATATAAGGCGCTTAATGGAAGCGTTTTTTAATGAAATTCGGCATATATAATGCGATAATGTAAGGCTATAAATTTTTTATTAAAAAAGTGGGCGTTGACACGCCCATACAATTTAAATCTTTAGATATACTATTTATCTAGCTATTATTATCCGTTTGTAACGAAACTAGACACAAATAACAAGCACTGACCCAAAAAAATTTTGACTTTGGAAAAGTGGGCGGGTTACGCTCATAAAAATTAAAAGTTAAAAGTTGCGCTAAGGAGCTGAAATTTGATATACAAGTAGGTCTAGATGAGAAACCAACAAGAAAAATCTAAAAAACCCGGAAATTTTAGTTAGAGGGGCGGGCCTGCACCCATAAAAATTAAAAATTAAAAGTTGCGCTAAGGAGCTGAAATTTGATATACACGTAGGTCTTAGTGAGAAACCAACTAGAAAAATCTGAAAACCCAAAAAATTAGAAGGGCGGGGCTGCTCCCATAAAAATTAAAAATTAAAAGTTGCGCTAAGGAGCTGAAATTTGATATACAAGTAGGTCTAAGTGAGAAACCAACAAGAAAAATCTAAAAAACCCAAAAAATTAGTTAGAAGGGCGGGGCTGCGCCCATAAAAATTAAAAATTAAAAGTTACGCTAAGGAGCTGAAATTTGATATACAAGTAGGTCTAAGTGAGAAACCAACTAGAAAAATCTGAAAACCCAAAAAATTTTACCAGAATGGGCGGGGCCACGCTAATATTATTTTGAACTGAAAACTTAATACACAGCTTTTAATTCAAGACAATTTAGTGAAATCTTGCATACGCGTTGCACGTACACAATACTTTAAACTATCACCTCAATAATTTGGTGTGATCACTCCCATAAAATGTTAGCCTTGTGTTTAATCTACATCGGTCTAGCATATTTTAGAAGAAAATGGGCATGAATTATAAGCGCTGCTCACAACAAAATTTTGAGTTAGGAATAGTGGGAGAGGTAATGCTGATAAAATCTAAAGATATAATTCGCGCTAGAGAGCTGACATTTTATACACTAGTAAGTGTAGCTGCGTAGGCCAATGAGAAAATCTTAAAACCAAAAAGTTTTACCCGGTATGCGGGGCCACGACGTTAAGACTCTAATTCACACCAGCGAGCTTAAATTTGATACACAAATAAATCTAGATAAGAGATCACTAAGAAAAATCTGAAAACCCAGAAGTTGCTATCAGAGGGCGGAAACAAGCACTTCAAATTCTAAATTAACATACATGTCATTAAAACTTTTCATACACATTGCACTTCTCCAAAATAAAAATTCCCTATTTTAAAAAGTAGCCATGACTTCACCCATAAATCTTAGCTTTTTCGTTCAGGTACTTCGGCTTAGCAGTTATTAACTTTTTAATTCCAAACTTTGCATGAACCATAAGCACTAGCAGGTATAAAAGTCCGCGGGGCCAGCCCCATAAATATTTTACATAATATTATACTATAGAGAGCTGACATTTTGTACACAAATAGTAATTGATTTACTCAATCGGAAAATCCAAAAATTAAGAGCACCAGCTACCCTATTGAAACTTTGCATACACATTGGACATATCCTTTTGATTTATGTACTTCGGCTAAGCAGACTTTAATATGTAAATATATTGAGAAAATAGGCGGAATCATGCCCAGTAAAATTTAGGCTGTATTTTACATGTTTCTTCCAGTCGACTCTTACCAAATTTCACACACACTGGCGACCTGTTGTAATGGCACAATAGTGCATTTTTAAGGTCAACAATTTAACACCCATCACTCTCTTACCCATTATTTTATGCACCTCTGCCATTTTCAACTGGCACAGTGATCATGAATAGAAATAAAATGCACTAGTTTTTAAGTTTAAAAAGTGTTATTATAGAAATCTTTTCAAAAAGTAATCAGATCCTCACAAAAACATAAATGTGAAAAACGGCCAAGTTCTTATCCAAAATTTCGGCCATTAAAAGTTGTGAGATATAAATTTTGACCAAGTTCTTCTTTGCCACAATACCTAACACAGAAATATATTATGTATTATATAAATTTGTAATCGTAAGGGTGTCATATAATTTCTAGATAATCTGTTTATTTGCTCTTATTTTCTATAAACTTTTTGATTAATTCAATTAAATACTTTATTCAAATAACTCAATTAAATACTTTGTTAAAATAATTAATATTTTTAATTATGTTCTCATTTTGAAATAGAAACAGCATTATTTAAAAAAATTTATTTTATTCAATAGGTGTGGGAGTAAAAAAAATTATTTATTGTAGTACATATTTAAATGGTTAAAATAATTTTTAACCCCCCACTAAAAAAGGGGTGTTATAAGTTTGTAGTGTGTGTCTGTGTATCTGTGTGTCTGCCCAAACGGCTGAACCTATTTTGATTTAGTTTTTTCTGTTTGAAAGGTGACTTGATCGAGAGGGTTCTTAGCCATGTTTTAAGAAAATCGGTCCAGCGGTTTAGAAGATATCGCATCTTCTCTAGATATATTCGGGGGTTTTTTAAAATTTTTAATTTTTGTTATTTAATTATTTTATTTATAATATCGTATTAAAGTGCTGGCGAAAATGTGCTTGCGCTTGAATTTTCAAATTCAAAACTTTGCTGGGACATTTTGATTAAGTTTTATCTATGAATACTATTGTGTCTCATTTTTAAGGTTTAAGTTTTCAATTAAATATTCCACTCTTAAAAATCCACTTAAAAACGTTTTTATCTGTGTTTATTCTCATATTTTTTATTATGTGTGTTCATTAAATTTCAGTTAAAACTTCTTAATTTTAACAAAATTTTCCATTAGAGTGAAATACACATACAGTACATATATGTACATATGTATGTACAAATGTATGTACATATGTATGTACAAATGTATGTACATATAATTATTAGGATGGGTAAATTTTTGGGCAAATCACATTCTCAAAAAGGTTTAAAAATTTGAGTGTGGATTTTTAAGTAACCTGGAACTTGCTGGATTCTTTAAAATTGGTTCTATAATCTAGTTCTCGAGATATAACGTTACATACAAAATGAAGGGGATAGTTAAAATATGTTTATTACCATAACTAAGGAACGGTGTAGTTAAAGGAAGAAAATCTAAATTCATTTGCTCAATAGTTAGAGAGGATCAATTATTTTTGATCAACTCACTAATAAGGTTAACAACATTTTGACAGGTCAGGGAGTTCGCAACACACCTGCGGTTTATGATTTAATAAGGGTATACTGGTATTCTGCGGATTATATCCGTTTAAAATATCTCTTGTCTTGAGTCGACGATATACGTAGGATTTGTATTTTTTATCTCAACTTACTTTCATGTTAATGTGGAAACTCTTCTTCGTACATTTACATTGAGTGTATTTTGTAGCAGGGCCATTTTAATATTTAATCGGCTACTACAAACTTCTTATTCTGTCATTCCATGCAGTGTTGCTGTAGTAAATGAAATTTCCTTTTCTGAATGTAAAATACATGAAATTTCTATGTAAAACCGAAAACTTGTATGTTCTGGATTTTTACACTGTAATTTGAAATGAATTAAATACTTTTTAATTTGTATGCTATTAAAATTAGAATTAATTCGTTTTGAATTACAGACAAGTAGTATACACATACACAGCTTGGATGTATCAAAAATTTGTGGCACAAAAGTAAAATTTTGACTTCATATTGTTGGCCATTGAACTAAATAGATCGTTTCTTCTATATATATACATATGGTATATTGTACCTTCTCAACTGCACACTATGTTAGACATATTGAAGCCTAGCTTTCTTCTTTTTATATAGCACTGCAAAATTTTCCACTTAAAAATGTTTCAACTTGTTTCTTGACAGATTGTCAGCGTGCAAATTAGAAACATATTTGCAATCTATTTTTTTTTTCTCTTAATAGTAAACAAATCTAATTACTTGCACAAGTGTGAATATTAAAACAAAATAAGCAATTGAATATATGTATGTACATATGTTCTTGTGTACATATATACATATGTATATATTTAATAAAATAACTAATAATTACACTACTTAATCGCATTAACTTCAAATGTTGCAAGTACATATCGCTCATTTACTTCAATAGTGGCATAACTAAACAAATTAGTTTTTGAGTTAATAATGCAGAAAGATGCGGCATTTCGTATTTTATCTTGTGTAAAAATTTCATATAAATAGCTTGTACCATTACCTCCTGAGAGAAGAATTTTTTTTCATTTTCTCCATTGAGTTGTATACAAATGGAAAACTTAAAACGCGTTTTCTGCAAAACTGGTTTTTTTGAGTTGTGCCACTATTGAAGTAAATGAGCGATATATCTCTATACAGAGACGTACATGTCTACCATACATATGTACATATTTATGTACTATGTACATATGTATGTGTGTATGAGTCACAAAAATTTGTTTTTTTTCCAAACAAATATTAGGTTGATGTCAATAACGACAGGAATAAAGCCTCGCCATTATTATGCCAGACAACTACAATGCAGTATCATGCAGTGTTTAATAATTAAGTAGTAAAAATACACAAATAACACAATATTTATTAGTAAATACGAAAGCACTTGAGTTTTATTAGATTTATAAATTCTATGTAAATATACAAATATTCACGAGACTTGAAAATTTTATAACATCTATAAAAACACAACGACAATATTATTTATTACATAGGCAGTATTGATTGAACAAATTTAAAAATTAAAGAAAAAAATAAATAAATTGAGACTATATTTTTGAAAATGTAATCATTTTTTAAAAACTAGCAGCCTTATTTATAAAACTTAAAAAGTCTTTATAAAGGTTTTTTAAAACAAATTTTCATACAAAATTTTTCTTAAAAAGCCTTTATAAAGCCTTTTTAAGTTTTATAAATAAGGCTGTATATATGTATGTACATATATAGGTACAATGGAGGTTTGAAAGAATTTCAATTCATTATAAACATAAAAATGATTTGGACGTGTTCGTATCTCCCTTATTTTTCTCACAACCTTATCTAAGTTGTTATATGTTTCATAATCACTAAAATCTTCGGTTCGGTTAAACTAAGATTATTAACTAGAAAAATAATATTTTAAGTTGAAACTACAGTTAACTGACAAGTAGAGTTTATCTTTATGTTAAAAACTAGCCCTAAAATAAGTATTTTAATTTTTTATATTTCTAAATATTCACCCTTATCGTGAACAGTTGTTCCATCTAAATATTTTCCCTTTTCCCCAAATTTCAATTGTGAATAATTCTTCCCTAGAAATGTGTTCCCCTTTTTTATTTCCCTTATTACAGGGATGGAAAAGTTGGTACAACCGTACTTTTTTTAACACTATTTGGATGCCAAAAGTACCGTAGCACCCCCATTGACCAATTTAGCACTATTGAAAATTGTTTCCTATTATATATATTACATGAAAACAATTAAAAAAAAAATATTAACTATATATGTATGTATGTATAAATAACCAGTTTCGAGTGATGGTTGACGTAGAAGTTATGAAGCCCTTATGGAACATCAAATATGTACCTTTCACACGAAGGTATTAGAAACGAAAGATAAAGTAAATGCATCAAGAACTGCTAGATGAATATTATCTATTCCAAATTCATCTGCATATGATAAAAGGGTATTTTCGTACCAAAGAGAGATACAAATTATTTGTTTCGAATATCTCCAATCCAATCAAAACAAAAAAAAGAATACCTAAATGTTAGTTTTATATTCAGATCTCAACAACTAATAGTATTTCGTGTACCTGCTGAAATTAAAGATTAATATTTAGTAATAGTATTAATTAATAATATTATAATAACTGAACTGAACTGAACAAAGTACCTTTTTTAATATTACGTATGTACGTTTTTAGTTAATTTAAAAAAATAGTATTAAAAAAATAAAAATTAAGAAATCGAACCTATACTGTCCAGTCCGTGTGTTTTTCTAAAAGTCTTCATTTGTTGCATACTGTAATAATTGTTTGGAGTTGACAAAACTATCAGAATTAATTATTCCTATTTCATATTATTTTATTATGCACAATATGCGGAAATAACGTCTTCGTGGAAGACTTTTCAGATAGATTCATACATACGTACATATATACACATTCATATATATGTATGTATGTATGTAGTATGTATGCTTGTGTATGGAATTCATTATATTGACTTTGTTGACCATGTAACATGATCACTTTGAAGGCTGGACTGGACTTTGCTGTTTAAGTATAATTATATTTCGATTAAGTTCATACGTTTTTTTGTTACATATTAATATTATGGTTATGAATACATAAACTGTTGAATTGTGTGTTTTTTTTGCAGTAATTTGCAGTCTAAATGAATATTATTACACAAACATTTTTGCAAGACAAGCTTATGCACTTATGTAGGTATGTATGTACATACATATGTACGTGGAAATATGATATGTTGTAGTATGTGCATACAAATGTTAGAATACATCATGTCCGACATTTCTGTTTTTGATTTCCATGTTAAGTTATACTTTTCGTATAATAATAATATAATTTTATTTCGTCATTCGCATTATTTTTTCCAAGATTCATAAATAATAAGCAAATTTTAAAATTTATGTGTATAAGTGTCTGCCAGTTCCACGAGAACCGGATTACTTTTGTTCTGATAGGTTATCCTGGGCGGATAAGCAGTGGATCTACTCTAGAAAGAATGTAGGAAAAATTGCAAAATACAAAAGCAACCGAACAAATAGAATGATGAAGGGAATAAAGTCCAAAAATAAGGAATTTTTAATTTTTTTTTGGCTTTATATCATCTTGAGTTTGGTTTTATTAGGATTTTTACTCGGGCTTTATTTCTCTTGGGTCTTATTTAATTTTTACCCGACTGCGGGACGCCAAAAAGGGTGTTGTGTATGTATGTATTTATATTCCTTTGCGGCACTATATAAACCGAACGCGTGGACCGCTTTTGATGATTCTTACATCAATCGATTTGTCTTAAGCTTAAATTAGACATGACACAACCATAGAAAATAACTGTTCGAAACTTATGAGCAACACTGTATTTGTTTATAGGTGACTCGACATAACGCCATAACTCTCACCATAGAAACCAATTGAAGTTGGGTTTGGTTATGGTTATGGCATTATGGCTATGTCACGTCTAATTTAAGGTTCAATCAGACGTGACATAATCATAACCATAGAAAACAGCTGTTCGAACCAAACTTATGATCATTGATGACCCGCCACAACGCCATAGAAACCAATTGAATTTTGGTTTGGTTATGGCTATGGTATTATCAAAGCTTTAAGCTTTGATCCTGGGAGTGTCACTAAAGATATGGCAGTAGTAAACATTCAATATAGCGGCCAAAAGACGCCATTTTGTAAATTCGAAAAAATAAAAAGTCGGTAGTATATCAAAATGGGTATTATTCGACAAGTATTTTAAAATCATCTTTAGGTTTCTCTTATGATTTTTCATTTCGAGTGACCATTTAGGATATTTAACGGTTCAAATTTGGTCGCAGTCGTAGACCCTCAGGACATGAGAAAAATGATTCCCTTCATCGTTTCATTTGTTCAGTTTCTTTTGTATTTTGAATAATTTCGATATTTTCCTTTGAATTATATATAATTATATATACATATATTAAAAATTATAAATATTTATTTTTAGGACAAGATTATTAAATAAAGTTCACGATTGTTAACAATAATTCCCTGCAACGCCTTTTTTCTCGGCTTATGAATCTCTTTGGTTCACATACAGTAAATTTCATGGTCGTGCAACGCGCTAGTATACTAAATAATTTTTTTTTTTTAATTCATTTGGAAACTAAAATTTGTGTATTTCTTATTATTAAACTTAAATTAGTTTGATTTTATTAATTTTTAAGCTATACCTATCTTCTTCCCTTTTTTACATTCACTGGGACTGATAGAAAAATTTTTCACGGTGGCAATTCACCATAGCAAATTTTTGCCTTTGAGGGGAATAAAAATTTCAAGGGAAGAAAAATTCCACTTGTTATTAACAATAGTGAATATTGCATCATGTAGAGTGCTTTCTATTTTCAATTTTTAATTATAATAATGAGTTCTGTCCGCTGCAACAAGAACAAAGAAAACTTTTTGTATGTACATACATATTTTGTCGTGTCTAACATTTTGTCATTACATTATTGTCGTTGTTAAAAGATTTCAATTTAAATAATTTAGTAAGAGCTCACTCATTATGTTTATATATTATGGCAACGTTTTGAAAATAGTTTCAGTTTTCAAAAGTGCATATTCAAAAATAGAGTAAAACAATAAATAAACAAATACACAGTTATCGGAAGTGTGAAATTCTTTCAAGCAGAACAGGCCAGCAGGTTGTAATTATGTCTGTGTAATACTCGTAATTGTGCAAGTTTTGTTTGTAAATGTTTTGCTTAAATTAACAACAAAACAAAAGATGCAAGCAAACACGGCTCAAATTTATTTCCCTAAATATAAAAGAATGTGAAACTTGCGATGTTTGCTATATGTAAATCAAAACGTTATAATTTTTTGGCGGGACTATTTCACAATCATATACAATTTATATGGAAAAGGGCAAATAATAATAGTATCCAAACTGTTAATGTACATACAGGTAACCAGACCTCTTATAACGCGATAGATACATACGTTCCAAAAAAGTCACGTGTTGTGTGAAACAATGTTATATGAGGCAAAAAGATAATTTATGTGAAGATAAATTCATCGAGTTAAATTCATTTTCTAAAAATATCGCATGCCATATTTTCTTCTGCTTTTATTTAGTACGTATTTTGTACTAAAATTAAGGGGCTTATTTTTAAAAACGTTCACTGTGGCCAAGCCCTTCTTCCTCAGCGAATCAAAAATAGTGGAAAATGAAGACAACGAATCATACTATTAAACTGCATTTACAGTATATCTAAATTGTATTTGTGAAATTTTTTAGAAACTGGAAAAAATATGACCTAGTGAAAAAATCTTACTTCGAGTTCTAAGAAGAAAATGGCCACTGTAGCCAAACCTTTCTTCCTCAGCGAATCAAATGGCCACAGTGGCCATTTCCGTCATAGAACTCGAAATAAGATTTTTTCTTGAAAATGTACATAAGTAATTTCCAATAAAATTTACTTTATTAAAAAACAAAATATCTTAAATGATAAATTAATTTCTTATTAAAACAATGTGCATACATATGTACATAAATGCGTAAATAAATACATACATACATACACACGAGTCTAATTAAAAAAAAATAATAATAAAAATAATTACAAAAATTATAATTTTTCTTTTGCAGCTAAATTATGATAAAAAAAATGATAACTTGACATGCTGTATTTTTTTTTTATCTAAATAAAACACAACATGAAAATATACTGTTAAAAAATGAAATTTAAAATCAAAGCTATCAAGCATGCGCAGCTTAGTCCCAATTTTTACGAGGCAATTTTACTTGCGCAAGTCTTGAATTTGACGAACAAGGAAGTGAGGAAGAAGTGAGGAGTGTAAAAACCAGCAGAATTGCCGTACAGACTTGCCTGTACATGGCAATTCTGTTTTTGCTATCATTCGCTCCATGATACAATTATAACAGGTACATGCACAAGCCCAGCCTGGTAATGTATACAATGCAAATAGTTGTCAAACTTTGTTTACAAGCTGCGAAAATGTTAGTGTATGTGTGTGAATAAAATGATTACAGTGTTGCCAATGAATTTACACATCGCTGTATCTCCAATTACACATCGAAGAAAATTACACTACACATCTTTTTTGTAGGTTAAAATTAAAACAAAAATAAATAAAAATAGAACCCAAAGTAGAATTACACACAGACTATACAAGAATTTAATTACATGGCCTACACATGTGAGTAGAAATTACACACTGTCTAACTACACAAAGATTGGCAACACTGAATAACTATAATCATGCAGGAATGCCGCGTCTGCAAATTTTACTTTGGTTACCCTGTAATTGTTATTTTTAAAAACAAAAGGCATCTGTTTCTGACAATTATTCGTTTGTTTATACCAACAAAATGAATGTGTTTTTTGGTGTTGTAATTTTGTTGTAGTCGTGCATGTACCTAGTATAATTGTACCATGATTCGCTCTATATAAAATTTGACATTCCTTTTCATTTGTGTTTGTTTTCTGTTCTGGTTTTTCGTCTGTAAAATTCATTATGGCTCGAATTGTTTGTTTTGTGAGAATATTAATAACAATTGTTAATTTGCTTCAAATAAAAAGAAATAAAATGGTCAAGTAAACTTGCTATATCTAAACGCTACAGCAAGTTTAATAAAAAATTTTATGACTTGCGCAAGTAAAATTGCCTCGTGAAAATTGGGACTTATGGAATCTATTTATACACTCACGGAAATAAGCACTTAATACTCAAACAAACTGGTGGATATTTAATACTTTTAGAGAGAATTATAGAATAAGTTCAATAAATTAAAGCATAAACAACAACGATTTATTAAATACAAAAATAAAGACGAAAAAGAAGACAAAAATAAAAATAAAATAAAATACAAGGGCAGCGACAAATTATAACGAAGAGGAGAGAGCAATTGTGTATGAAAAGAAAGACGACTTTACTAATAATTACAACTAGTCATCATCATCATTTATTTGAATTTTAAAAACATTCCTGTTTTTAATTAACTTACATATATTTTAACGTTCAAATGTTTATATGAATGTAGTAACATAAAAAAGAAGGCACAATTTTGTTTATGCCATACACAAAAAAAAAGACCAACCAGTCAACGAATTGAGACCAGATCTGCTGACCAGAAACAAGTAGACAGCTAAACAACTAACACACAAATAAAAGACAACAACTATTGTATTAAAATAAAAAAGAGAATACTAAATCTCTCTTGCATCTCTAATACAGAAGAAACCTGTGTTTTAAGCCATAATAATTATTTCATCAAATATTTCATTATTGATAAAAAAACAAAACTCAAAACCAGCCAAGCCAAGCCAACTCGAACGAAAGCTCCAGTTTAGAAAATACTCTACTCTATCAACATCAGTAAAACAACATTAAACCGTCATGGCTAGCAGTATGCATAATACACGTCTATTGCGATTCCTTATTGCTCTAACAATTGTCGTTTTAACTATCTTCATCTATACCTCATATTCCTCCACACAAACACTAGCACCTCCACCGATGCGCAGTGCCTCATTGCTGGCCGCCTATTCTTTGCTAAATAATCGCAGCACAGCAAACGAATTGAATAACAACAGTGCAGCTAATTACGATGCAAATAAAGTTCCAAACGGAAATGGAATATATGCCGCCCATAAATCATTTACATATCGTGCCAATTTACCCCATTCCGCGCTGGGTGGTGCGCATGCCAATGAAATGGTGTTCATTAAAAAGCTGACACATCATCGCGAACCTACTATAGATGTTAATGCTATAGATGACGATGGTGGTGGCGGTGGTGGCGGTGGTGGCGGCACTGGTGTTAATGGTATCGATGTAGGCTTAGATGGCCAGGGATTGGATGACCGACCCTTAGGCAATAATCTGGCTGAAGAGAATGCTGCCGATGAAATGGCTTTGGAACGTTTCAATAATAATATCAACGATTTAATGCAAGAGGAACAATACGTCCAAGCTGTTGATAATACGTTGGGTAAGTAAAACCTGAATTAAATTAATATATAGTTACAGTGACTTACTAAATTATTCATAAAAGCTTTAAAATTAAAATATTTTCCAATATGAGTTTTACAGCCTGTTTTTAAACCCCGACTAAAAAAATGGGTGTTATAAGTTTGTAGTGTGTCTGTGTGTCTGTGTGTCTATCTGTGTCCACGTACAGTCCAAACGGCTGGACCGATTTTCATTTAGTTTTTTCTGTTTGAAAGATGACTTGATCGAGAGGGTTCTTAGCTATGTTTGAAAAAAATCGGTCCAGCCGTTTAGAAGATATAACATCTTTTCTGAAAAAAGTCGGGGGTTTTTAAAATTTTTAATTTTTGTTATTCAAAAATGAATAAGTGTATACGTTCTTTAAAATAACGAATGAAACCATAGGTGTGTTCCACAAGATTTCGTACAAGTTCGGACTAATGAGAGAAAAAAGAACATTACTCTCTGAATATGCAAAAGTTATCCAAAATTGCTGGAACGCAAAAAACCATAATTGCCCATCTTAAAATACTAGTGCTGCTTACTTTTTAAATTAAATTTAATTTAAGTGATTTTAGTCGCTTAAAACGCATAACATTATAAAAACAAAAGTTTTGCATCATTGGCAACAGCTTTAAAAAGCAAATGAAAATGAGTTCTAAAAAGTAAATTATTTAAAAACAGCATTTTTTATATTAAATAAATAGGGAAATGTGTACAAATGTACTTACAACTTCAACTTTGTTCAAAAAACCTTCCATTTTGATTTTTAATAAATTTGTATGCAAATACTTTTTTTTTCCTATATTTGCAAACTTTCTGGTTAGTTTTTCAGTTCGATATGTAAACGAAAAACAGCTGACTATTTAATTCTTGTCCGAACTTACCCAGAAGAAAAAGTTCGTACTAGTTTGTACATGAAATGGAAAAAATTACTCTCTCATTCGCTCTCAAAACTGCACGAAATTTGCTATCTGGAACGCTTTTGGATAACTTTGTACAAGTTCGGACTGTTTTGTTATGCATCTGGAACAGACCTCATGTTTTCGTTTTTAAAACATTTTATTTATTTTCATGTGTGTGACAACAAAAGAGCTTTCAGTTTTCCACACTCGTAAAATTTTTTATATAAAATTAAATAAAAATCAGTCTACATATTTTTCATTAGACTTTAACGAAACTTTTATATAATTTTTAATGTTAGAATGTGAACTGACTTAAAACAGTGAAAAACTATTTTTTCCTTTTATTTTTTACTATAAATTACAAAAGATTAAATAAACGAAAAAATCTAAAGGGTTTTTTCTATAAGCGGATTGATTTAACTTTCACAAGAACGAATCTTGACTTCCGTACAAAACAAAGATGTTTCCGTTGCTTCTATAATTTTTCTGTGAAATATTCAATACCAAATTCAGTATAAACAAATAATTTTTGCTTTATTTTCCACAGTTTAACTGTCAAACAAATCACAAAAAATTCAACTATTTAGTCAAAATAAGGAAAAAAAACTTACTTCTAATAAACAACGAAAAATACGTAATGCAATGAAAATCTGTTTTAATGGGTAAATGGATTTCCAATTGAATGATAAAATCAACTAAAAATTAATTGCTTGCCCCCTTAATTAATTTGAAATGGATTTTATTTTAAAATTTTCATTGAAATTTTTTTAAATATATATTTTTTGTATTCCTTCACTGTAATAATTTTGTGAGTGTGAATTTTATGTCAAAACGAAAGCTTTTGAATATGTTTTATAAAAATTAAATTTTAAAGGTTATCGTTTATAAACGAAACAAAAACGAAAGGGCTTATGTTTTCTAAAAACAGGCTGTTATAATAACAAAAATTAAAAACTCCCGACTTTTTTCAGAAAAGATGTTATATCTTCTAAACGGCTGGACCGATTTTCTTCAAACATAGCTAAGAACCCTCTCGATCAAGTCATCTTTCAAACAGAAAACACTAAATGAAAATCGGTCCAGCCGCTTGGCCTGTACGTGGACACGGACAGACACACAGATACACAGATATACAGATACACAGGCACACACTACAAACTTATAACACCCCTTTTTTTAGTCGGGGGTTAAAAAAGAAAATCAAATGAATGTTTCTTGAAAAAAATATTCGTTTATTATATTAAGTTAGATTACCTTAGCATATTGCTGAGAATAGAAAGTAAGTTTTCAGCTCACTTGGGTCCAAATAACAGGTCTCTTTGTGTTATCTGAGAGCAGGAAAAGAATAGTATAAGTAGGGGTGGTGAAATGACAGATAGAGAGAAGAGAAGCTTAATTAATTTGTTTGGTTTTACAACTCTTTTTAGTTTAGTTAATTTTTTATAGCATCGTTGCAGCGCCTCTGGTGTTTAACAGGCGTATTACTTCAAGCTATGTAGCCATTTGACTAGTTATTTTACTGCGATATACATTAGCGTAGACACACAAATATCCGGAAAAATCTATGATTTTGATATGACTGGGTCTGACCAGGGTTTTAACTCAGGCTCTCGAACACCGTCATTTGCACACCCCTATTCCTTGAAAAACATCAGTAATAAAAAATAATAATAATAACAATAACAAAAATTAAAAATTTAAAAAAACCCCCGACTTTCTTCAGAAAAGATGTTACATCTTCTAAACGGCTGGACCGATTTTCTTCAAACATAGCTAAGAACCCTCTCGATCAAGTCATCTTTCAAACAGAAAAAACTAAATGAAAATCGGTCCAGCCGTTTGGCCTGTACGTGGACACGGACAGACACACAGATATACAGATACACAGACACACACTACAAACTTATAACACCCCTTTTTTAGTCGGAGGTTAAAAACTTAACCCTTTCAAAGTAGACAAGGAATATGAAATTTATTTTTTGTGAACAACATGACATCTTACTAGTTTCTTTGTGCTGGCGCTCAGCTTAGGTTTTATTCGTCCAACATTATCTTTTTTCAGTTGTTACTATTTAAGACTGAGTCATATTCGTAATAAGTGGAGGAAAACGAAAGTGATCTTCATTCCGAAGGGTGGTAAATGAGTCTTTCATCCTTTCTTCTGAAAACATTAGAAAGGATGGTTGATCATTATATCCGCCAAACCATTAATGGTAAACTCCTTTTCCCGCATCAGCATGCATACCAGATGGGAAAGTCAACCGAATCGGCTCTACACGAGCTGGTTAGAACAATAGAGAAATCACTCTGTGGGTGAATATAAAGGGTGGGCAAATTTAAGGTTAGGAAGTAAATTGGCTTAAGAACACACCATTTTTTTTGACAAATTGAGTCTTATTGATACCAATATAAAGTAAAAATATGGGAATTAATAATGGAATATGATAGGGCTAGTGTTTACCTCTAGCACGTCGGCAGACGTCCACTCTTTTCACAAAATTTTGAATCGCATTTTGCAAGAAAGCTTTGCTTATCTAGTGAAAGTAGCGCCGAATTTCATCTTTCAGAGCGTCAGTTGTTTCTGGTTTGTTCACGTAAACCTGGTCTTTCAAAATAAAATTCACAATTAAAATTCTTTGTTCAAGAGTGTAGCATTCCGTGGTTAAAATTTCCCAAGCTATTACTAAATAAATGTCAAAGGATGACAGCTCAATTCTGCACATTTCATCATTTGACAGCCAATTTACTTCCGAACCTCAAATTTGTCCACCCTTTGCGTTCGTGGCTTTCATAGATATTGACGGAGGCTTTTAATAACATTTTTCCAGATGCATTATTTTTTGATGCCTTGTCGAATTTGGGGGTCAATGCAGGATTATGTAAGTTGATTCAAAATCTACTAATCTACCGCAGAATAACTTCGCCTCTAGAAGCTTCTTGGCATATCCGGTTTGTAAATAGGGGTACACCGCTGGGAGGAGTTCTTTCGCCACTATTGTGGCATCTAGCTCTAAATCCCGTACTATTATCTCTAGAGTCGCGGGGTGCAAAATCGTTACTTATGCTGATGATGTGGCAATAGCTATCAGAGTTAAATTTCTCACTTCTCTAAGGGATATCCTACAGGATCGTCCTTGATATTTAACAAGATGGATGGAGAAACGAGGGCCTGCCGTTAATCAAAAAAAAACCTGACTAGTCCTCTTCTCCACGAATTATAAGATACCTGATTTCCAACCTATTACTCTTGGTAACACGGAGATAAGTGTCCAACACTGCAAAATATCTCGGGGTTATTCTTGACTTGTAAGCTGAGTTTCAAAATTAATATTCTAGAGAGGGTAAAGAAAGCAACAATTTCATTTCATTTCATCTATGCAAGAAATCCATTGGAAAAATCGTTCACTGGATCTATACTGCCATAATAGAATACTCGACAGTGAAGCTTGGGGATGGAAGATCGATCAAACCATTCCTGCTTTATTTACCATCCACAGAATTGTGGAAGAATGGTACTCCAGGCAGAAGAAAAAGTGTTGATTTTTATACGGATGGCTCCAAAACACAAGAAGGTGTTGCTTATGAAGTCTTTTCAGGGACATTAGGTCTTCGTATTGCAAAGTGAATTCTGGATCACTGCAGCATCTAACATGCAGAGATCCTTGCTATAAAGGAAGTTGGGGATTGGTTGAAAGTTAATGTCACTTCAATGACCTTAATTAACATACATATACACTCATAGTCGAGCAGATATTATGGCCCTGAAATCCCCGCTTCTGAGAACAAAAACAGTACTCGACTGCCTATCATCTCTAAATGAGATGTCAGAGCAGTTTGATGTTAGGATCATCTGGATCTCAGGGCACAGAGGCTATCGGGGAAAATCCAAGATTGATGAGCTTGCTTGAACTAGGACAATCTTACAAATTATACCGGAATTGAAATGTGTGAATTTACCCCTACTCCCTTGCAAACTCAGACTTAGGCGCAAGACAAATAGAAGCTGGGCCACAAGAAATGATTGTGTGATCTAAATAAGAAAAATACAGCTTCTTTGATTTTAAGAAATAGGAAACAAAAATCTCGATTCTAGTGTCCGTGCTAACCAGACACTGCCTCATAGGTAGGCATGCAGAAAGCTTAAAGGTCGAACACAATTACTTTTGCCGCTGCCGCACAGATACTAAGAATAAATTATTATTGCGGCAAACCAGCAACCACCCGACGAAGTGTAGAACATTTTCTGTGTCACTGTCCTAGACTAGCATGAAAGAGAATGGCCACAATGTTCGCTGTTGCGTTCTGAAAACTTTGTGACGTTGCCAGTGTCGAACTGCAACAATAACTGATTAATCAATATGTTCTTTTTTTAGACCTCTTTTAGACACGCAAAGTTTACTTTGCAAAATTTTAATTCAGCGGGGTGAAAAGCAGAGGGAGGAATACTTTCTCCCAACTGAAATAAGACTTTGCAAAATAAACTTTTCGCGTTTAAAAGGGGTGTTACTGAACCATTGCTACATTAGCTGAATTTTTCCAGCTTGAATTGCACTTGTAAGAAGTACATATGTAAAGAAAATAAATGTTAAAAATAATAACAGCTATAACAGTGTTGCCATACAAGTATTTTTTTGACAGGGTGCAGTCTAGTTTATAATTAATATCTTTTGGGAATTGTTACAATTTAAGTTTAACATTTGTTAACGCAGTAATAATCCCAAATTTTTATTTTACTTATTCAGTAAAATATTTATTTGTTAAAAATAGACCGAAATTGATTTCACTGTTGATAATCCAGATGATCAGAGAATCTTTTTCCAAAAATTTTTTAGAACAGATAGAGTTATTATGTTAAACTTTTATTTAAACAAATAAGAAGTTCAACAAATATTAAAGTTTAAACAAGAACTCAATAAGCAACAGGTTTTTTTAATTTCTCACTTTACCATTGCTACATTGTTGGCTGACTTTATTTCAGCTCGAATTGTAGTTGTAAAAAGTCCATATGTATTTCAAGAGAGAGCAACAACAGCTATTCAAGAATAGAGTGTTGCCACACAAGTATTTTTGACCGGGTGCAGTCAAGTTAATAATTAGTGTTTATTTTTTTTTTTGGAATTGTTACAATTTATTATTTGTGTTAACGCACTAATAATCCTAAATTATTATTATTTTACTTCTCGAGAAAACTATTTTTTTTATTAAAAATACATTAAAATCGATTATTGCGAAGTTTAGCTGGATCCTATGCGCCCTAACTGTTGAAATCCATACAGCAGTTCGGAAGAAATTTACAAACATGCGAATTTATAAGACTGTCACATGTGCGGTCGGATAAAAAGTGCTCATAAATTATTCAAGGTTTTATTCATAAAAAAAATACTTTTGATTTATAAAATGTTTCCATATCAAATTTATTTAAAAAAAACTGATAAAAAAGAATTATTTTTTATAAAGATGGCAGTTAATATATAATTAAAAACTCAAATTTCATAAAAGATTCTTGTTGCTAAGTAATATAAAGTACGAGTACTATTATATCCTACAATCTTTTTATGCCATCTAATTAGCAAACGAAGCTTCAACGAAAAATTATAATAAGGTACTTAGATAGTGAAACGAGTATTAACCTATGATGATTTTTATCTTTATTTTACTTTTTAAACTAAAGCACAGTATGTATTAAATATATTTCAGGAAATATCAACAATTCATTAACATCCGTAGCCAACAATGCTGCTGCTGTTTTAGCGTCATCGGACACCAGTCAACAATTAAAGCAGCACAATCAGCAGCAAACATCCGAACAGCTGCAACAGCAACAAGATCAACAAATTAACGCTGATGCAAACAACAATAATCTTAATAAAATAGCCGAATCTGATGTTTTAATACCCACATCAAATCTACAAAAGTTCATTGAAAGCGCTGATAAGATATTAAAAAATATCACCGTTCAGCAACAGCCCTCTTCGTTAGCACCCGCTGACAATGTTAATAAATGTAAGTACATTTATATTTATGTATATCATATTTATATAGAAAAAAAATCAACTAACAGGGATGGGATTTGAACATTTTGACTTTGTGCCGAATTTGTATCTAAAACTGCTTTAACTTTGAAAAAATGCCTTTCTTGACTAATCCTTAGGCTCCAATTTTTTTTTGTACTTCATAATAATTCCAGATAACTGTTAAAAATATTGACTAAATTTCATAGAATGCTACAATTAGGCCTCGATTATCCGTAATGGGCGGGACCGGGATCATACTGGATAATCGATTTTCCCGGTTAGTGGGGTAACAGCCTTTGTTGGGTTTTTCATATTTTTTTATTCATATTTTTGTATTTATTTACATATCTTTGTATATACCGCATACGAGTATGTATAATAAAAGAAAATTTCATGGATTATATGCTTGTGTTTAATCAAAAAATTCATAAATATGTACTAAAAGGAAAAAGATATTTTTTGGCTGAGAACGATTGCGTGCGGATAATAGAGGTAATCACGGTTGATCGATAAAAAAAATAAATGGATGGACAAAAAGAAAACAATTACAATATTTCTTTCCCGGATAATCAAATCACGGATAATCGAGGCCTCACTGTATTTTGTTTTTCTGCAGACACTTTACTTTAAGATATATGTACATACATACATACGTACATACACGATTGGTTATTCATGAAAACCACGGATTTCATTAAACTGCTCAAGATAACACTAAAAATTAGATTTTGTTATCTGTGTGCCATGTGCCACACAAGCGTAAAAAAGCGTAACCACTAATTACTAATGAAAAACTTGACTCAGACATGTATTTATTAAGTTAAATAGTTTCATACATAACTAATAGACAATTTTATAGAATCCAGCATGATTGAAAACTGTTTAAATCAATAAATACATGTCTGAATCAAACAGTTTTTCATTAGTAATTAGTTGGTTACCCTTTTTTTTGGCAAATGACACACAAGAAATGCCATATGTAAACTCAGCCTTAGAAAGTTTTTTGCTACTGAGCATTTGTTTAAGACATTCGTTACTTTGTCAAATTTTATTTATTAACTTCCGTTATTTATTTCTTGAAAGTAAAAAAAGTATTAAAATATTAAAATAGTTAAAATTTTCAGTGACTTATTCAAGCATTTCAATTTTGCTACTCGTAGTAATGTTGGCGTGAGAAGCTGATGAAACTCAGGTTTTGTCTTGGAAGAAAAAAAATACTTTAAAATAAGCAATCAATCCCCTTATGTTTAAAAGCCGAATATTATTTAATTTAGTAAACTTGCTCAGTATGTTATTCATAGCGTCTGCTTATTGAACCCTTTCCCAAAAGTGGTAACGTTATAAACATAAATATGAACAAATAAGTTTGTCATTACACAATATTAATGATATGCGACCCCATAAAATATAAAATCTTCCCTATCGTGAATTATTAAGTGGAATTTTTGTGTTACTGTGAAATTTTCATTACCCTCGAAGGGATAAATGCTATTGTGAATCTCCCGTAAAATTTTTTTCTCCGCTATCAGTCCCAGTGAATGTAAAAAGGAAGAAGATCTGTAAAGCTTAAAAATTAATTGAAAATAAAACAAATTTAAGTTTAATAATAAGAGCCAATTTCACCAACTTATTTAAATATCAATTCATATTTAAAAGTCATTTTTCCATACAAAAATTAATGAAAATCGACATCTAAATGTGAATTGATATTTAAATAGAGTTGGTGAAATTGGCCCTAAGAAAGACACAAATTTTAGATTTAATGGAATCGCAATAATTATATCACTTCTTATAAGAAGTGTGGAAATTTGAATAGAGATGCTTGTTTTGTAAATAATTTTATTGGATGCTTTTAAACTTATTCACCCCTATTGTGAGCAATGTGTTCCCTTTCTTGATTCCCCTTATCGTGAATAATATTTTTCACATGGATTTTTTCACTTTTCCCTTCTTTTTTCCCCTTTATTTTTGCAGGCGAACTGAATTAATACACTGCGTAATTTCAATATTATACTTGTATATTAAAACTTATAAATAATTATTTTTAGGCCAAGATCAATAAATAATGTCCACGATTAATAACAATATTTCCTTGGAACACCTTTTTTCATTGAACATGAATCTCTTTGGTTCACATACCGTCAATTTTATGGCTGTGGTATACTAAAAACTTTTTTGCACGGCGTCTAAAACAATTAAAAACACAACTTTACACTCTATAACATTTTATTTGAAACCCAAAATATGTGTATTTATTATTATTAGACTTAATTTCTTTGATTTTCAATTAATTTTGAAGCTTTACAAGTCTTCCCGTTATTTTACATTCACTAAGCATTGATAGCGGGAACAAATCTTCCCATGAAATTCACGATTGCAAATTTCCGTTCATGGGAAATGAAAATTTCATGGGAACAAGAATTTCACATTTTATTCACGATAGGGTTGATTATGTTTATATATTGTGATTCTCAATAATGTATTAAGAGTCTTACTATAAACATACGAAGTTTTTTTTTTAATCTAATTTCAAAATCTTTTGGGTTAAAAAGAAAGCAAAATTTTCATACGAGTATATTCTTTCTTTTTAATAATCGGCCCTGTTCTGTAAACCGATCAATTTGAAATCGCACGATTTTAGAAAACTAACTCCGACAATAGAAACATTTTTTTAATTTTTTTATTATATAGATTCTCAAATATCATATCTGAAAGGATATTATCGTGTATGTTTTTAAACACGTCTGCAGAATCATTATTAATTTTTTGAAAACAAAAAATTTACTCGGATTTGGTTAACAGAACATGACCGAATTATTCTTTTGACTAATAACATAATTTTTTATTATCTTTTCAGCGTCCGATAAAGAGGAATATCCTCAAAACAAAAATTTAGCGGAAGACATTGAAAACAATGACGCTCTACCACCGTCTGTTATAATGACGATTAAAAGAGCTGGTGGAGAATTGACGAATGACAAAAACAATAAGTCCAAAAAAGCACCAGTCGCAGCCTCATCCGCAGCTGCAGCATCACCTAATACCCCAAAAGTTACGTCCACCACCAAAAAGGTCCCCAAAGTGGCAGCCGATCCTACGCAGGGCATACCAACAAAACAAATCTATGAATCGGGACACATGAATGAAGAAATCGACATAGATCAAATATGCCCGCATAAAGGTGAAAAAATAAAATTACTTATACTCATAACATCAGCTCAAACTCACAGCGAAGCTAGATTGGCTATAAGAGAAACATGGGGTCATTTTGGTACACGCAGAGACGTTTCCACCGCTTTCATTTTAGGACGCACCACGAATGCCACCGTCAGTGCAGCCTTGACTCAAGAAAATATGATCTACGGTGATTTAATAAGAGGCCACTTTATTGATTCCTACAACAATTTAACTTTGAAAACATTATCCTCCCTGGAATGGGTCGACAAGAATTGTCCCAAGGCCAAGTACATTTTGAAAACAGACGACGACATGTTCATCAATGTAGATAAACTTTTACAATTTCTCGACGCCCATGCAAAAGACAAACGCGCCATTTATGGTAGACTTGCCAAGAAATGGAAACCCATACGCAATAAAAAATCAAAATATTACATATCGACAGGACAATTTGGTGCTGCTGTCTTTCCTCCCTTTACCACGGGTCCCGCGTACGTCATGACCAGTGATGTTGTGCACGATTTATATGAAAGTTCCCTAGAGCAGCTCTATCTAAAACTAGAGGATGTCTTTACTACGGGCATAGTGGCCCAAAAATTGAACATTAAACGAGTGCATGATAATATGTTCTTAAATCGGCGCATTGCCTTCAATCCCTGCAACATACGGAAAGCCATTTCGGTTCATATGATAAAACCGAATGAACTATTCGATTTGTGGAAGAAACTACTGGACCAGACAACAAAATGTAAATAGTATTTTGATTTAAGGATAATTTAAGCAAAAGACAAAAAACCATAATAACTCACTTTATAGTTATTATCATTATTATTATTATTACTATATTATACATCATAAATGCATATTTACTCATACATACAAACATTTATAAATTTGTAAGAAAACTAGAATCAATTAAAGTAAGAGAAATGTGAATGAAACTTTAGTTAATTTTGAAACTCATAATTGTGTATATTTTTTAAGCCATTTAATGTGTAATTAATTAGTAAAGTAAACAAAAAAAAAAAAACAATTTACTTTAAAACTACACTTATGTATTAGAAATAATAAAACTAAACTATAAACTTTAAAAGCAAACGAAATTGGTTTTATTTTGTTTGGAAAAAGTGAAAACTGATGAATTTTTAGGATACATACTCCCATATATATATTTTTATAAATATTGTGCATTTAATGTTGGTCTTTTCTTTGAAGAGATTAATAGAAAAATAAAAACAAAATGTTAATTTGCTTTCAAGGAATAATTTCAATAGTCACTTACTCTCAAGTTCAGTATTTGCTCCAATTAATTTTTTGTTTAATGCGGTTTTCTTAAGATGACAATAATAATTAAGTCGCATTGGGCCCTACTTCTTCGAGAATGAAGATGGAAGTGCTGTAACCGTAAATGGAGAGCGGTATCGGTTTATGATAGAAAATTTTTTACGTCCTGCTCTTGAAAACAGACCTGGTATGTGGTTTCAGCAGGACGGAGCCACTGCCCATACTGCCCGAGACACAATGGCACTTTTAAGTCAAATTTTTGGAGAGCGAATAATTTCTCGAAATTCGGAAATTATTTGGCCAGCGCGATCGCCAGATTTGACAGCACCCGACTATTTTCTTTGGGGTTTTTTGAAGGAGCGAGTGTATGTGAGCAAGCCAGAGACAATCCTTGAACTCAAGGCAAACATTGTTGCAGAAATTCGAACGCTACTGCCACAAGTTTTGAAAGATGTTATGGAAAATGCTCTAAAAAGAGCCCATCAGTGCGAAGCTGAAAACGGTGGTCATTTAAGAGACATCATTTTTCATACTTAGTGTAAAAAAATTTCCATTTTGTATATTATATAATCTGAAAGAAAAAATAAAAAAAAGTTAATAAACAAAAAAGTTATTAAACTTTTACACCCCTTGGTTTCTTTTGGCCCACCCTGTATTTATTTACCTGCTTTAAAACGAAGGAAAATGTGTTCCTTCTGTTCACAAAAGTTCTAAAAATTGATGACAAAAAAATCATCATTAGTGAGCAGTGATACATTTTAAACGAAGTTTTCATTATGATAATAATTTCGTTAGTTTCGCTGCACTTGAAGAACAAAAAAATTTAATTTTTTTACACAAAAATTAAATTTTTGTCATACTTGAGTTTCGTACTTTTCAATTTGCACACAACTTAATGCAACAAGAAAATTTTATTTTTCTCTCAAGAGCTGAATATACAAAATATTTGTATGAAATTTTTACACACACCCACACATTTTACAAAAAATTTGCTACAAAATCTGAAAAATAATTTCAAAAAATCGGCAACAATGAAAACACCTTTATTTTGAATTGTTTTTCATTTTGTGTTCGAATTAGTATAAAATATCTTGCTATACAAATACATACGTTGATATTACAAATTGTTTAATAATAACAAAAATTAAAAATTTTAAAAACCCCCGACTTTTTTCAGAAAAGATGTTATATCTTCTAAACGACTGGACCGATTTTCTTCAAACAAAGCTAAGAACCCTCTCGATCACAAGTCATCTTTCAAACAGAAAAAACTAAATGAAAATCGGTCCAGCCGTTTGGACTGTACGTGGACACGGACAGACACACAGACACACACTACAAACTTATAACACCCCTTATGTAGTCGGGGTTAAAAATAAGCATTAACAAAAGGATAAGGACAAATATGTGCACAAGTTTTCTACATAAAACTTAAAAAAATGGTACATATACATGTAAATCTGTGCAAAGAAATATGCATACATACATATCGCACACTAAATCATTAACATACACAACTCAAAAAATCCCAGATGTTCAGGCGTGAAAAAAAACTGTTCAAGAAGACATTTTCATAATTTTGAGTTGTGACTGCTTATGATTTAGTGTGCGTAATGTATATATGTATATCTTTGCACAGATTTGTTAGTTTTTTTTTTTAATTGTTATTGTTGGTGGTATGGTTACTGCAAAATTAAACGTCTAAAACAGTGTCCCGCAAAATAAAATATGTTTGTATTGGTGAGAAAAATGAGAGTAAAATAAACTTGCACTTGAAGAAAAGTTTTGTAATATAAAATACATGATGTTGTTATTAGTAGATTGAAATTTTTTTATGTAAATAAGCAATTTAATAAAAACTTAAATAAAAAGTAAAAATTTAATAATCATTCAACGATTTAGTGTATAAATTCAAAATTAAATTTATTCACAGTTCTGTGGATACTATTAAAATGCCTTTTTAGAATATTTTCCCTATTATTTTTCAATGTTTCATAACATAAAATGCATTGCATATTGCGAAAAGCATTTTTTATCACGAAAATTTTCTTAACTTCCATAATTATTTAATTTTTTTATGCTGTACAAATTTATTAAATTTTAACTTTAATTTCGTTCCGTGTGCTCAAAAAAACTAAAGAAAAACCAGGAAAAAATTCGTACATGCGTGCACAACTTAATTCGTCGCTTGCGCAGTGACGACTAAATGAAAGAGCATAAGCATGTATGTGATTTTCATCCGCACAATTGTGCTATGGCTTGCGGGTTACTGGTCTAAAACAGTGTCCCGCAAAATTAAATATGTTTGTATTGGTGAGAAATATGAGAGTAAAATAAACTTGCACTTGAAGAAAAGTTTTCTAATTTAAAAAACATGATGTGGTTATTAATTGTTTGAATTTTTTTTGTAAATAAGCTATTTAATCAAAAACTAAAAATTTAATAATCCATTCAACAATGAGTATATAAATTCCAAATTAATTTTATTCAAAGCTTTGTGGATACTATTAAAATGTGTTATTTTTAACTGTTTCATAACATAAAATGCATTGTATATTGCAAAAAGCATGTTTTATCACGAAATATTTCTTAGCTTCCATAATTATTTAAATTTTTTGTTGCTGTACAAATTTATTAAATTTGAACTTTAATTTCGTTCCGTGTGCTCAAACAAATTAAACAAAAAACCAGGAAAAAATTAATACATGCGTGCACAACTTAATTCGTCGCTTGCTCAGTGACGACTAAATGAAAGCGCATAAGCATGTATGTGATTTTCATCCGCACAATTGTGCTATGGCTTGCGGGTTACTGGTCTAAAACTACTTATTTGTTTGTGTTTCTTATGTGTATGTTTCTGAGAGTAACATTGTGGTTATTTCTTTTACGGAGTAAAGAAAAACAAGAAATATTGATGTTACACAAGCATTTTAGAAAATCTGCAATTTGGCAGTGAAAATCTGCGAATCTCACTTTATAATTTTTGCAATGAAAAATCAGCAAATCTGGCAACAGTGCACACACCCCTATCGTGAATAACAAGTGGAATTTTTGTTTCCGAGCAACTTTCATTCCCCTCGAAGGGAAATATGCTATCGTGAATCTCCCCTGAAATTTTTTTCTGCTATCACTCCCAGTGAATGTAAAAAGGGAAAGACGATTTGTAGAGCTTAAAAACTAATTGAAAATCGAATTTAACGGCATCGACAAGAAACTATCTATCGCTTACTTATATTGAAAACAAAAACAAATTTTCTTATTTTGTTTTTGTTTTCAATATAACTAAGCGACATATAATTTCTTGTCGACATCGTGGGCCAGGCCGAAGTTTAATTATAAGAATTACACAAATGTTAGGTTCCCAATGAAATTTTTTTAACTTGAAAGTCGTGTTTTTAAATATTATAGGCCATAAAATTTATTGTGTGTGAACCAAAAGGATTCATACTCCATGAAAAACCATAACCATACCAAATTATTGTTAACAATCGTGAACTTTATTTATCTTGTCCTAAAAATAATTATTTATAACTTTTACTATTTAATTCGAAGGAAAATATCGAAATTATGTTATGTATAAAGTAAACAAAACCAAGGGAAAAGTGAAAAATCCCCGTGAAAAATATTGTTCATGATAAGAGGAATTAAAAAAAGGGAAAAAATTTATAGGGGGAAATTATTTACGATTGCAATTTTGTGAAAAAGGGAAATATTTCGAGTGAAAAATTTTCACGATAGGGGTGACAATGTAATACGCAATAACGCAAAATATCGCTCAAGTAAATGAGCAATATAAATGTACATAAGTATATGTATGAAAAAAAAATCTTTACTCTACACTAGGATCCCAATTTCCATGAAAAGCGCTCCCGTATTCGAAAATTGTTTTTTTTTTTTCAAAAAACAGTACTTTTTTCGGGCTAGTTTGGGTGCATGTGGCAAGATACATAGCATCGGCGAATTAGCGTCGACTTTAGGAATTAGAAAACCGGGGAAAGTTTGTGGGTATTTTTTTTATAAAATACCAACAAGCTAGCATCAATTTTTGGGAATTTAAATGGCAAAAACAAAACAAATACCTTGAATGAATTTTCTCAGGAGTAGTGTTCACCTGCCACGGCAAAGGGTCATATACGAGTACATATCGTGCCATAACCGCCAAAAAAAGTTTAAGCGGAATAATTTTCGAATTACAGTTCGATTACAGTTAGGGTTGCTATCCGTCCTCTTTTTCGCGGACAATGTCCTCTTTTTTGTCATCCGGAAACGTCCTACTTTTTCGACAAGGCATTAGTTGTGTTTTTGTTGATAAAAAAAAAAAAAGAGTCTGACTCAAAAATTCCGCTTCCATATTCTTACAGTCTTATGCATAACGAAAACATGGCATAAAGTTAGCATAAGTAACAATTTTACAATTTTAAGTTTTGATTTGAAATATCAATATTGGGGCCAATCATGAATAAAATTCCGCGAGAAATTTTTCCCGGGGAACAATTTCCAACAATAGCAAGTAATAGGTCTTGTTTTAGACTTGGCAGTTTTTCTTGAAGCAGTTATCTTCAACTCTCTTTTAAAACTGCTCGTTTGTTTACACTCAGTCGGTTTCTTGTTAAAATTTTCTATTGTTTTAATGCTGCGAATGAAATAACAAAAGAGAATTGAATTAACTTTTCTGTACAAGCAAGTCAGTACCCTTCTTTCT
Organism: Tachina grossa; assembly: GCA_949987645.1. NCBI lineage: Eukaryota > Metazoa > Arthropoda > Insecta > Diptera > Tachinidae > Tachina > Tachina grossa. The sequence goes on from OX465275.1 coordinate 39,641,111, forward strand.
TCTTTCCTCTCTCTCCTATAAACTCAGACTTGCTTCAAGAAAAACTGCCGAGTCTAAAATATGAGTAGGGAGAACAAAAAAATTCGAATTGAAAAAGGGGGAAATTTCTCACGGAATTTTATTCGTGATTGCACTGATTGTGATTTTATACTTTTGTTGAAAAAAAAATCGTTTTAATTTTTTTGTCCTATTTGTATATGAAGTCCGGTTTTTTTCAGTGGCTGTCCCTCTTTTCGAAATTAGAAGATAAAAAACCTAATTACAAATTTTTACGATCGTAAATAACCAATATCAGTAAGTGTTCACATTAAGGGGAACAAAATGAGATAACCGTGCAAAAAATCTTTCCAGCCGTTTTCGAGAAACTTGAGTAAATCCAAAAACCCTTGTTGAATTTTCCCAGCAGCACCGCTCATCTGCTACGCCAAAGGTCACACATGTTTAAAGTGGACGCTTAATCAGATAATTATGATGTAAAATTTAGAATACATATACTACATAACTTTTCAGCAACTGATATTATTAATGAAACTTAAATTTTTTATAAAGTGGTAATAGTTGTTGCCTACATAATTATATTTAAATATTTAAATTTTTATATTACTCTGCCAACTATATATGGCTCTATGAGCTCGGTTGGTTTTTTTTTTTTTTTTTTTTGAAATAAATAAATAAAGAATTTCAAGAAATTATTTAATTAGAAACGTTTTTTTTTTAGCAAAGTAGAGAATAATTAAATCGCACTCTTCAACCTGTGATGCAGTCTGTTGAACAGCGTTGCCATTTCAGCGTTTTAAATAAAATACTCCTGTATATACTCATTTATAGTTGAATAAATACTCAGACTATTTTTATACTCGTGTGTAGTTGTAGCTGATTCAGTGTATAATTTTTCTTATAGCTATATAAACATAGACGTTGGTTGTTTATAATTATACGAGCTGAGTTTAAACTTGATGAGTATGTTTGCGTGTAGTTATGGTTTTTATTTTTAACTGTACGCATTTATAGTCGTGTAACGGCCAATACTCAGAGTACTCTGATGCATACCACAAAAATCAAGAAATTATGTCTTTAAACTTTTTTTGACCCGGAAACCCGCCGCTATAAGCGAGTATATATATATATATAATATTTTGTTGATAGATGACTAACTTTATTTAAATGTTTTTTTTTTTCATATATGCATATGTACTATTTATATGTATGTATGTACTATATCTACTATATACCTAATTCTAGATTTTTTTAATAAAAAAAAAAAATACATAAAATATTATGTAAATCGTTAATTACACTTTTTCTTGTTGGTGTTGAAAAAATGGTGTTATAAAAAAAAACACATGTACTCCGAAAAAGGTTATGAGTTTAACATTAAAGTTGTTTGTGTTAAAAGGTTTGGGGCTCTTTTTTCAAGTGAAATCAGAGTTTATAACATTTTTATGAATACATACATATTGAATTTGTTTAATCATTAGCCTGAAATCGGCTGCTCAAACTTTATCTTAATTAAAAAGAGGTTGAAAATAAACTAAAACTTGCTAAATTATCATTACAAAATATGGGTACATATAATAATTGCAAATTTTTAAATTGTTTGTTATATTTTTGTTTGCATTATGAATATATGTATGTAATTATATATTTCTTCAAGAGGGCTCAATTAATTATCTAAAATTCAACATTTTTATATTTTATTACCAATAACATCATGATATGAGACTGAAAATTATTTTTAATAAAAAAAATATTAAATGACGGAAATAAATTGAAATACTAAAATGTGATGTTCCACAGTGAAGAAATAAGTCATTTGAAAATGTTTGTCTCAAACCAAACAATTTTTTTCTATTTTGTGTATAATTTAAAAAAAGTCAAGTAATTTTAGCAAAGATGAAAGTTAATAGGATGCGTATAAGCCAATGAATTTAAGAAATATTAACCAAATGTCACATTCCACATGTACAAAATTATTGTTATTTTAAAATTTAACGGTTTGATGCAGCAACTAATTTTGCTTTATTTAACCGATGAATTTTTTATTTATTGATTAGGTCAAAAAAAGAAAAGTCCGGCTCACTTGGGTTCAATTAAAATACGTCCCTTTGTAAGCATCTTATTAACTAGTCTTGTATTTCATTTTAGAGTCTGTATTAAGCTAAAAAAATTTCTGTTGTCGTAAAACTTTTATGAAAATCATAATTTTTACGATTTTCATAGAAATTTTGTATAAAAAAATACACATGCCTACATATTTACATATATGTACAGATGTAAGTATGTATGTGTGTAGGAATATTAATAATAATAAACCGCACTTTAATATCTTCTACCGCTGTTATTGTTATAATTGTTGTTGTAACGGTTTTGTTGAGAATAGTTTTGATAACGGTTTTGTTGATATGATGACGAAGAAGATGATTGAGACTGCTGCTGCTGCTGCTGCTGTTGTTGAACGTTTCTATGGTAACCACCAGTGTTGGCCACATTATAGCCGCCACCTCCACTGCCACCACCAAAATTGCCTCTTCTACCAGGATAATAACCACCACCTCTGCTACTGCTGTTGTTGTTGTTGTTGTTATTGTAAGAATAACCCTGCTGTTGATAATTATTTCTTTGCTGCTGTTGCTGGGTTTGATTGTAGTTATTACCCATCGTATTGTTTAGCAAACGGTGACCGCCTTGTGTAACATAAGCTTGTGGCATATTGTGATTAAATCCTATACGCGGCCTATAATTTGAATCCCTTGATTCGGGAGCCAATACATTTGGTGGGTCGACAGCATTGACTAATCGTATTGCAGGAAATTTAAATCCTTCGTCATATTGGGGATCACGATATCTAACAGTAACTACATCGTTCTCGGTGATATCGTACAGACCCATAATCGGTGAAGGTAAAGTGCCCTTGATCGGTACATTTTCTTCCGCTCCCAATATAACACCTCGCATACCATCCATTTCCACTGGCATCATAGGATTCTTTTCAAACGTTTTATTTTTATAGTGCAAATTCAATGATTTGTAGGCCTTGTTGCCGCGACTTATATAAAGTCTACAGTCGCCCTGTTTATTGCGTTTAATCTCTTCTGCTGTTAACAAGCCGTAGTAGGGTGCTAAAGCTTTAAACAAACGTTTTTCGTCTACAAACGGCAGTAGAGCTACACCTTGCCATGCAAATTTTTTACCATTCAAATCGATCTTGAAATCTTCAGGATAGAAATCTATTATGTCCGAATGTGGATCATGCATAAGCTTTGCCCATGGCTCAGGGACATGTGAGCTACTAGCCGCTGGAAATACGCCCATCAATTGTTCCAATGGATTGAAAGGCTTAGAACCTCTCTCGAACTGAGTCGAAAGACCGGCAATATTTACAAAGTCTGATGCAAAGGGTGCGTAATGGTATGGGAAGTACCAATTCCAAGAAGCACAACCTTGATAATAGTATTTGAGAACCCAACAAAGACCGCGTACATATTGCAAGGCAACGGAATAGCGAAAATCTAGGTTATCCTTGCCAACATCGAATTTTGATTCATAATAACGATCCTTGAAACCATCTTCCCAAAGACGTACCTAAAAAAATAATATAACGTACAGAAATACATATGTATGTTTCAATTGAATTTGTATACTCTATACTTATTAAAGAAATTCAACAAATAGAAACCAAAAATAAAAAATTTATGCTGTTTTCGAGACCTTAGGGAACGGAAATAGATTGTCAGTAGCACAAAATTGAGAGCGAGTAAGCAAGCCCCAAATGTTTTGGTATTGTGTTAAGGTGACGTCGATGTTGACAATTGGAATGAGGTGAAATATTTAATTTCTAATTTTTTAATTTCGAATTGGCTAAATCTACTGGAAGCTTGCTTATGCCCGTTATTTCTAGCCATATATACATATATATTAGTGTACAGATATCTATCGTGTAAGTAAAATTTTATGAGGCAAACTAGTAGGTAGAAACCTCAGGTAAATTACCTGTTTGTAGAAATAACGGGCATTAGTCGGGCTTTTACCTGAGAAATTTAATTATCACTTTTATTTTTATTTTTTTTTTAAACTAATGCTATTACAAATTAATTGTTATAGTTATTAATTATGTACATATATTGAAAACTAATTTTTAATTACCTCATCATTGGCAAATTCTTCCTCGTCATCATCGTCTAAATTAGCCTGATCAGATTTACGTTTATTTCCTTGCTGAGAATGAGACGATTCATTGTTTGCAGTCCTCATATTGGCCGCCTCTTGTTTATAATTATTTATGAGCGGCAAAGAATTTGCTCCAGGCTTTCCCAAGGGTGTTAGTTTAAACGACCCTGATCGTTCCATTACCGAAGCATTGTAGCCCTCTTCGCGACGACGCTTGGCTTTCTCGCGTTCCTTGAATTGTTTTTCCTTGCGTTGACGATCTTTGAAGATCTGATCTTCCATATTTCCCAAATCAGTTAAAATTAATTGCACTCTTTCCAAATTTACCTCACCAGAGTCCGTCAGATAGCCACCAGTGCGATACACACATTTCTTATATAATTCCACCAAACGATCAACTGCACCTTCACGGATTTCCAGAGAAGGTAAATGTGGTAAGAAGTCGTTACCCACAAAGAAACACATAAAAACCCAGTCGTCTAAAACACGCTCAAATTCATACTTGAACGGCAAATTTGGCATTTCCAAAGTTTTCTTCAAATACTCGCGCAAAACACTAAGACGAACAAAGATGAATTTAACTTCGGAGCCCACAGGTACATCTGGCTTAAAGTTGGTGACATCATTGACACCGGCAGCATTAAGTCCCATACATTTATCCATTTCATGGCCAAATTGACTGCACAACTCGCAGGGTTTCGGCTTATTCGGCAGGAACTCTTCACGTATTATGGTAAAATTGGGCTCGTGCGTGGCCAATCCCAACATAATCAAATCAGCATCCGCTCCACACAAAACATGTTGCGTATTGGGATCATGATCAGGTTGAGACCTTTGCTTTCTTATGTAATCCATTATTTTATGTTCACCCTCACCAGGTACATTAGCGTCTGATAGAATTACCTTAATATCGTGCCAACTTGGATTATTATTTAGACGGTCGTGTATGTAATAGTGCAGACACTGGCTTAAACGTTCCATGAATGGTGTTCCAGGAGTAATGCAATTCGAATCAAAATGCTCACCCTTTTCCTTTTCTGGAGGTAAAACGCATCCTTTTGCCAACAATTCACTGCGTATTCTCTCAATCTCCATACGCTTTTCAACCGATTCTTTGGCAGCTCTAAATCTTCGAGAACGCTGTTGGTTCATCTTTGCTCTGGGCGCCACACCGTCTATTGCCATATACAGCAATTTACGCGGCCTCACTATATTCATTAACCTGTCAATGCATTCAAAAATGGCCACCATCATCTCGTCTTCATTTTTGGGTGCCGGCTTATCTTCTGGATGGGTACACGGATGTATAATACCGTTCATATCCAGATACAAATTATCAAACTCTATACCATTTGGATTTGGCAAGGACCCATCGTCATAAACATTTTTACCAGTATCCACGTCAATAGTTTTAGTTTCCACACACTCAATTATTACACTCGGATACTTACGGCTAAGCCAGCGGAAAAATGCTGGTACTCCCATATTTTGATTTGCTTTTTAATGGGATATTGAAGACAATGAGAAAAATTATTTTTCTCAATTTACTAAAAGACGTGTTTCACTTTACAAAATAAATTGCGATTACAAAAAAAAAGCGCATGTATAGCAGATTGGTGGCGAACTTGGTTGCACAATTTAGTAGTTAAGTGCTACCAGATAGTGGGATTTTATTAGGGGAATTTTTATATATATAAGTCGGAGTTAAATTTATATAATGACACACTACCATTTTTCTCAAATTAAGTAAGAGCTTACCGTGCCCAGATAGCACAACAATGAATTTTGAAGTGTTTACTAATTTCAGCATTAAATTGCAATTGTAATTTCGCAACAGTGAAAATGAATTATTTTGACAGTTATTGTCTACTACTACTGTCAAAATTTTTGACTGAAAGAGCATAGTGTGTTGTGAACAGTGAAATTGGTGAATACTCATCGTTGCGGATTTCGGCGCCAGTAGTGAAGTTGAAAATCACGCACTTTATTGAAAAAATTTATTGTACTTCTTGTGTCCTAAGCTTAAAAGTTTGAATCAAAGCTATTGTAGAGTTATTTATTGGACTAAAGCTCGGCTTGATAGTGATTTGTGTAAATACTTTTCTTGGAATAACAAAATTAATGCCTTTATGGAAAGCCCTATCTTGTCATATAATACAACCCTGTTGACTTATCGATAGCATTTATTGGAAAATTCTGATATCGATTGTATTTACTTTGCCAGTAATCAACAGTTTACCTGAAATGAATTTTTCCATTCTCTCTCTCACACAATAATTTTCATTTTCATCGCTTCAATTTGTTGAGTTTTTGCGCTGTTGGTAAAAATTTTGTGAAAAATAATTATAAAAAATGTAAAAAATATATAAATTTACTGAAGAAAGAAGTGGTCATAAATTAAACAATAGCCTTTAGAAAATTGCAGTGCAAAAGTTCAAATCAATTTAAAGTTTCGTATACATAAGAAATAAGTGTTGCGCAAATATAAATATTGAAGCCAAGAAAAAGTAAAGTAACTTGAACAGCAGAAAACCATAGTGATGGCGAAAAATTTGGTAAGTAGTTCAATGCAAAAAATGTGAAAAAAAGACTGAAAAATTTCAGATATGTACGTAGTAAATTTTTCGCAAATATCTCGTTTGAAGATTTTTTAAAGTTACCTTGGAGATGAAAATCTGACTGCAATTCTGCTAAACTAGAAGAATTTTAATAAATAATGAACTCAGTTTTTTTATTATTATACAACGTGGAATCTTTATTTAAAATTAAGTAACAGGACAAGGGGCACATTTATTTATGTTCTCCAGGACTATAAATACATACATGCATAGATCTGTATATCTGGATTTAATTATTAAACAATTGAGTTGTTATCTGAAAATAAAAATATTATTATATATATTAGATTAGTCTGCATATTGCAAGAAAAAAAAATTGGAATGATGAAAGGCGTCATCTAAACAGAAACTGGTCAAAGTTTCTTTCTGTACATTTGCACAAACGACACCTATCGTTATTTTACTGGTATGTATATTCATAAAAAATTTTAATTTACAAAAGGTTTATAAAATAAATTTTACACGAATGGTATGTACATACATTCACAAACACATACATATGAAAATGTAGACATAATTGTCATTATGAAACTGGTCAATGATGCCGGGGAAGCCAGCTCGTGACCAGTGGGCTTACATAACTATCCCATGTTAAGTTGTTATTGAAAATATGGCTAGATTTGTTGTTATATTCACAAATTTAATATTTTGAAATGTATGTATGCTTGTTTTTTTTGTGTAAGCAACGTCTATAGGCATTTCGTTCCTGCTTATGGAACTTATCCAAAGAATTATTTTTTATCAGAAATAATTTTTAGTCAGGCTTAAGTTCAGTAATTTCAATTCTTTTTATTGAATGAAATATATTTATTAATTAATGTGAGTTTCTAAAGAAGAGAAGAAAAATTAAATTAGACTTTTAAGCTGGGGGAAATACCGATATTTTTCTGTGCAGCAACGCACTTCATCAGCACCCTAGTCTATCTACTTGGGTAGAGATTGTTATTAACATCAGCTATTTAACGTAAATTCTAATGAAACGGAATGTGAGAAATGATTGTTGTGTACAATTATTAATTTACGTTTGGTAAATACATATGTAAGTATCATTTATTTAGAAACTCACATTAATTAATAAAAATATTTCATTCAATAAAAAGAATTGAAATTACTGAACTTAAGCCTGACTAAAAATTATTTCTGATTAAAAATTCACTACAGTTCAATTAAAATCTAAAAATGACTCAATTATTTTTTATTAAAAAAAAAAACTTCATACTACGTACAAAAATAAATCTGTTAGGGCAAAATATTTGTCTGAATCAAATGGGTGAGTTCAGCTTAGGAGATTTTTTTTGTCCGTAATCAGCATTCCATCATCACAATAAAAGATATGAACTAACAAAATTGGCAACTTTTAAGAACTTTTCACATTTTCCAAAATTTGTGTTTTATTCATAATTTTTTTTTTTATTTTAACAGGTTTATAAAACAGTTTTTCATACAAAATTTGTTTTATAAACCCTTTATAAATAGTTTAAATAGTTATTATGAATAAGGCAGTTAATATTTTGATTGCACCTTTTTCTAAAATTATTACATATGTACACGTTTAATTTATTATTCATAATTGTTTCTTAAAAATACATTGTAATTGATTATTGTGGGGTTAGCTAGATTCTATGCGCATTTCACTGTTACTAATGCAGACCATCAGGGAACCTTTACCCAAAATTTTTTTAAGAACAACTAGAGATACTACTCGCCCAGTAAATTTCTTGTTTTCGAAAAATTAACAATGGTCCTGCAGAAGTGTTTAAAACTATATACGATAAATTTCTTTCAGATATGATATTTGAGAATTTATAATAATAATAATTTAAGAGATTTATTATTTGACAAAGCTGAACCACCAGCAAATAAATTTCGGATAATAATAAAGAAATGTTTTGCAATTTACTTAATGTACGTTCACACGTGTGCACAAATTTGAACAAAAAAGCGTAACAACTAAATACTAATGAGAAAGCTTTTTATTAAGACAATTGTTTCTTAAATATTAAGTGATGGCGGTGTTGGCTGAAGTAGTTAGCATGTTGACTACTGATGTGTGTTAGTGTCCCTTTGTGTCAGTTGTTGTAGGAAAGTTCAAGTGATAAATGCATAAACCTAATGTAACATCAGAGCACCCTCCTTCGTTGTGTAGCAGAATCATCGGCGAGGTAAAATAACCGATAAAATGGCTGCCAACCACAGCTTCAAAAAAACTTTAATGTGCCTCATTTAACACCAGAGGCGCTGAAACACAACATTATTAAAAAACGTGCAAAAAGCAGAGTTGCAAAATAATGAAGCTTTTCTCTGTCTCTTCATTCGCCTGTCTTCTCTATCACTATATCTTTCCTAAAGAAGGTAACACCTAGTAATAGTAGTAGGCATTCATTGCCTGAGTGTTTCTTCTCTTTAAAAAAAAATAAGAAATGTAAACCATTTATTTTATTTATTTCATTATTTTTATAATTATATAGTAACTTATTTTGACGACCATAGTAACAAGACCTTCACGCTTCTGTAGTGAAACATAGCAGAGTCGTTGGTGGGTATCGAGCCCATCAACGGGGGACCCCACTATTGTTATTAAAATAACGCAATTCATGAATTTTTAATCATAACGAGGCTTCTATTTTGACAACGTTAATTAATTGAACTCCCAACATATCATGCCGATGTTAAAATTGGCTGCAGGTGCGTATTCAGCTAAAGCATTTTGATGGCAGGGGAAAATTTACTGACGAGTAGTGTAATTAATATCAACGCTTTGGTTACTGCCTACAAACACAAATACATAAGCATATACATACAATCGTACATACAAAATTAAAAAGAAAATAATAATAAATAATATAAACCAAATCAAAGATAGGGAGTGACAAAATTAAGACAATAATTAAATTAGTTTGGTGGAACTTTTAAATGGAACGTCAACAGAAAATCAAAACAAAACGTAGTAGAAAAGAAAATAGAAATAAACAAAATATTGAATTTATTTTTTATGTGTAATAATGACATTGTTCTTGTTGCGAATGTCAGTAATTCTCGCAACCACGCAGCCAGCCAGTCACTTTGTCCTTTAGCTATTTAGTTTTTTTTTAATTCTTTGAGTAAAATTGTAAACCAAAGAAAAAGAAGCAAAAATACAAATTTTCATTTCAAACATTTTATGTATGATTGTGTAGAAATGGAAATGAATGAGCGTTATACATATGACTGTTTGCATGTACATATCGTCACCTAAAATCCAAAAGGCCGTAACAACCAAAAAAATTAAAAATAGACTTTTTGATTGATTATGATGTGATTAACCAAAATACACATTTTCCTAAAATTTTACTCACATATGTTCAAAAATACCGATTTTATTCATTATTCAATTTTGCACCTAACGTATAAATAGTATTAAATTTATGAAGTTTTTTGCTTCTGTAAAATAGTAAAAAGTGCACTTACGGCCTTTTGGATTTTAGGTGACGATATGTATGATATATCAATGAACGCATAATGGCAATTAATACACGCACTTTCATAAATACAACTTTTGTCATTTGGCGCTATTCCATCACCATTTTCTGATTTGGAAATAGTCATACATACATAAAGTCCCCACATAACTATTGGCACGGCAATACTTTTCGAATTTATCACTATTTTAAAGCCATTCCAAATAATTAAAAAAAAGTTTTTGTAATAATTACCTCCTGAAATGATTTACCGAATAGCATTATTTTTTAAAATTAAAATCCTCTGAACAGGCACACCCAGGCAGCGATCTCGTTTATGGTAAAATTTTCTGAGTTATGGTCACTATTCCAAAACGAAGATATTTGTGGAGGTCCATAACAAAACTCAACAATTCCACTTTTTGAGTTTTCTGATTTTTTTACTTAATACAATTCTACAGCTTAAAATCTATGTAAACATTTTCATAAAACATGCAAAACGTCAATATTTTTATTGTGACTCAATACCTAAATTAGATATTCAGACCAAAATGAAACAATTGCAATATATATTCTCCTCAGTCCAGTTACAGTTATTCGATTATTCAACAAATTGCTCAAGTGGAATTGTTGCATTTTGTTATGGCCCTCCTCATTTTTGTATGTACTATAATGTCCTTGATCTCTGTCAACTTGACATTTGTTCTTAAAAAAATTTAAACAAATAATAATTAAAAAAATCAAAAAAATTCGACTGCGACCAACTTTGCACCGTTAAATATCGAAATGAAAAATCATAAGAGAAACTTAAATTTTGATATACATAGTTCTCCGATTTTTTTTTTGGTATTTACAAAATGGCGTCAGTTGGCCACCATATTGAGTCTTGACTACTGTCATGTCTTTAGTAACACTCCCAGGATTAAGACAAATCGATTGGTGTATGAATCATTAAAATCGGTCCACGCGTTCGGTTATACGAGCATAGTGCCGCAAAGGAAAACACATACATACTTACACACATGCATACATACACACATACATACATACACACATACATACACAGCATACATACATAGGCTGAAGTAAATAACGCACAAATAAAATATCAGACAAACATGGCTACTACCAAAAAAAAAACATCAACGAACTTGCATTTTAAATTACAATTTCCTCTTATGATGCAGAGCAGTGATTTATTTCGGAACATACCCTTTATTTCTTTAGTTTGCGCTAAAAGTCAATCACTAAAATAGCTAATTTTTATGGAACTATTTAGTATTTTATTAAAAAAAAAAATCGATGCCTAAAGTGCATTTAACAGGAGTCAGTTCAAGAACTCCGCTGTAAAACAGACTGCATCACTGTTCTTAATAGTGTGTACTAGAGACCTGCGTAAACAGTCTTGAAATGTAAAAACGTCATGATTTTTAAATGTATTCACGTCGCATGTATTATACTAAACCAATAATAAATGCTGTCGTACTGTAAGCGAAGCACGATGGATGTATTGGTGTACGTGTATATCAGTGTTAACAAGCGAAAACGCCAAGACAGCTTGTTTGTAACAAACACTCAAAAGAAGTACTGTTGATTAGTGTATGCTTTTTATTTTTCATATTGTACGTTTGATTGTGTGTGTAATATGTAGATGGTAAGCTATTATGTGATTAACCGCATACAACTAATGTTAATGCATATGTGTGCCTTTGCATGACGCTGAAAAATAAAAAATCATACACACATACATGCATGAGTATCAAGTATCACAAATTCTTCCATCACGAAGTGTTTTCTTCTTTACTCTTATACCTACAATACTCAAAAAATTTCTTGCAAACTAACGTTTGTTTTATAAGATTTCGCTGTAGTAAAGCATTTGAAAAATCCTTCATGTCTTGAAAGTTCTTATAAGATATCTTTTGCAGGACACTAGTGTGTAGTAGTAGCAACGTTTGTTATTTCCGATATTTTTCGTTGTGTGTCATTGCTTTCCATATAAAAAAAACATAATCACACCTATTGTGAATAACAAGTGGAATTTTTATTCCCTTGAAATTTTTCTTTCCCCTCGAAGGGAAAAATATTATTGTGAATCTCTCCGGAAATTTTTTCCCCGCTATCAGTCCCAGTGAATGTAAAAAGGTGAAGAAGATTTGTAAAGAATTAATTAATTGTAAATAAGTAATTAAAAACCAGACAAGTTTAATAATAAGAAATACACAAATTTTTATTTTCAAATTAAATTTTTTTAACTTTAAAGTTGTGTTTTTAAATATTCTAGCTGCAGTGGAAAAAAAACTATTTAGTATAGCACAGCGGTGCACCAACATAAAATTTACTGTGTATGAACTAAAAAGATTCATACTCCATGAAAAAATATGATACAGGGAATTATTGTTAAAATTTGGGAACTTTATTTACTAAACTTGTCCTAAAAATAAATATTTATAACTATGCGATGTATAAATTCAGTTTGCCTGCAAAAATAAAGTGAAAAAAGCCAGCGAACCAGTGAAAAAATTCACATGAAAAATATTATTCATGACGTGGGAAATCAAACAAAGAGGGAAATAGAGCTGCTCACGTAAAAAAACATCGATGTTTTTCCTCATTCGATTCATTATTAATTCACATCGATGTTATTCGATGTATCGATTTAAAAAAAACATCGATGTTTACGATGCATCGTATTGATTAATTGGAACCAAGAAAATTTATTAAATAAATAAAAGTCGATTTTAAAATTTCAAAAGTTAAGAAAAGGATGTGCGCAAAGCACGGTATGTGCTTCTTTTTTCAAAGGCCAGTTCTACAGCTTTGCAACTCGGACCAAATGTCAGTTTTCAAAGTAATATTTTCCATTGTGTGTAATTTAGTTTTCAATGTTCCTGACAAAGCGTCATATTTTTTATCAACCCAACGAGTCATAGTAGCTCTACTTGGAACTTTAAAATGCGGTGATATAACTTTCACTAGATGTCTAAAACCTTCTGTAACAGGAATTTTAAGCCAAATATATTATTGATTTTAATATCAAATATGGAAAAAGAACTTACATTGCTGATTATTACCATACAATACCAAGAAAATTTTGAAAATTTTTTCACAATAAAAATATTATTTGGATGCTGTAAAATAACGCTGTTGCTTCGATGACGCTTTGTAAATTGACAAAAAATACCTTTAGTATTGTGTTGTTACATCAAGCGATTTTAAAACAATTTTAAAATTTAAAAAAACGTTTTAAGTCATTCTTGGAGTTGAGTTGCAAGCATCAATATATTCAAAGTCGTCTTTTCGATACATCGAATAAAACATCGATGTATCGATTGACATCGTATGATACGATACATCGGCATTTATTCGATGTATCACAACCAACACATCGATGTTTGCGATGCATCGATTAACATCGGGCGGTTCTAGAGGGAAACACTAAAAATTATTAACGATTGCAATTTTGTAAAAAAAAGGGAATATATTTCGGAGGAAAATTGTCTCACGATAGCGGTGAATGATGTGAACGGCGTTGCACATATTTTGAAAATGACACCACAAAATTAAAACACAAGAAATGTCAGATGTGTACTTAGGCATAATAATTTTGGTATTAGTGGAAATTTGGTTTTGTGCATGACACCGACGATGATGGATGAAATATCAAAAACTTTTGATTTGTGGCTTGCTGGGTGGGATACCCAGGTAATCTAGATTGATATCAAATATTTTTACTGTATATCATATGTATGTATGTATGTACATATGGTTCGCATGTTTTGGTTACGGGCCAAACCCACGATGTCGACAACGTTCGACTTGTCGCAGACTTACCCCCCGTTGTCACATGCCAGTAGTTACTTGCAAGTAGTGTATACGTATTACTGACGAAAATCAGGAGAAATACAAAAAACCCAACAATATTTTGAGTGGCTACACAGCACAGTGCAAGTTAAAATGTCGTCAACAAGTAAAGTTCTAGATAACAGCTTTGCTTCAACTTTTAGTGCAGTGTTGCCAAGAAGTCAATATTGAACTTTAATTGCATTGTTAATATATTTCATTTAATAAAACATAAAATTTATGTTCAAACTTAGCTCTAAAATGAGTCTATGCCATTTCTCAATATCCTTTTTATATAAAAAAAAATTAGCTATAATACTAACCAAATTAATGAAATAACTCTCTACTCGGCAACACTGTTTTTCGTTTTGTCAGTTTACTTGCGACAAGTGTGAAAATTTACTTGCTTCAAAATTTCATTGCAAGCTGACTCGCAAGTGGCAAAAGTGTGACTGTGTTAGTAAAAAAATGTGAGTGTATTGAGTTTTTTTCACTTGCACTTGCATGTGGCAACGGAGGGGGTTACATTCAAAACAATAAAAAATTTTAATATTTTGTTGTTTCAAATGTAAATGTGCGACAAGTCGAACGTTGTCGATATCGTGGGTCAGGGGGTACTACTGCACACATTTAATATGGTTGTACGAAAATTTAATGCATTACATAATTTTTAAGAGCTATAAATTAAATCTTTTTAAAAGCATTCAGAAATAACAAAAATAAATAAAAAATTCGAAAATAATACTCTGACGTATTCACAGGTGAATGTCAAATGAATTAGCAAATTAGAAAATATTCATGCAAACGTATATTTTATACGCAAAATATGAAAATTAAGTAAAATATTTGGATAGAGTTCAAAACAAAGAAAATTATAATGTGTACCACCATACATACATACATATGTATGCAAACAAATAAAGAAAAAGGAAAAACAAACTAAAAAGCTTTCAGGTCAAATGAACAATATGTAAGTCGAAACTTTTTTAAGGTGATTTACAAATATTCAAAAATTATAATAGTGTTTTCACACTGAAAGTTAAATCCTGGGGGTCTACTGCGTAATTCGAAACGAAAGCAAATTCTTTCGAATTTGTATGCTTATAACATGTAAATTCGAAAGCATTTTCTTTCGTTTCGAATTACAGAGTAGACCCCCTGGTTTTAACGTTAAAACCATAAACAGCTGATTTTGCTTTCACACTGCAAGTTTGTTAAATTCAGGTTTTAACTCACAGGCTGTCTAATAACTGCTCAAAATAAAATAAATCTCCTGCCGAAATATGTGTATTTGTTGTTGCATTTTTTCTGCTTTTTAATAACACTTGTTGGACATACTGTTCAACTGTTTTTGTTTGTATGAAAAACTGAGATATTTCACAATGCGCTCTAAAATGGAAATTATTTTATATTTTGTAAATAAAAATTTTTTAAATTATGGAACTTCTTATACAGAATGAAGAAGTGCTTGGAAATATTGTTAATAATATAAAAATGCACAAATACATTATAAGATAAAACTTTTTTTTATAGGCAGATGAATGTCAGTCATATTGTCTTTTTTCACTTTCCACCGTTGAATTTAAAATATTTTCGTTGTTTTCCTTCAAAAAAACTCTTTTTTTCCCATAATTTTTTGATTATTGTTGCTGCTGCATCCATTTTTAAGTTGAAAATTTTCAAGCGCCATCTATTGTTATTCACTGGTATAACATTATCAGCTGCTGTCGGTCATTTTAACTTTGCAGCACTGAATTTATCAAAGCGAAAACAAGGTTGCATTTCATAAAATCAACTTAAAACCAATTTCAAAAATGGTTTTAATTTGGTTTTAACAAAAACAATTTGTATGGTAAAACCAGGTTTTAACAGTTGGTTTTAACGTTAAAACCCTTTTTTTATTTTTCCTGATTAATTTCTTAGTTTCATGTGTAAAAAAAACAGCTGATTATTTAATTCTTGCCCGAACTTACCCAAAGAAAAAGTTCGTACAATTTTGTACAGGAAATGAACAAAATTACTCTTTCATTCGCTCGCAAAATTGCACAAAAATTGTTATCTGTACATATCGAGCCATTACCGCCAAATAAGCCAACATGATTTTCCAAATGCGTTTTTTTTTTATTTTATAAAAATCATTAGCTTGTTATCATTGCCATTATATATCGAAATTTTGCAACCATAGGATATACCGTTTCAATTTTATAGCAAAAACAATTTAAGCTTAAGTACACATTATTTTTTGTTTACATTTTTTTGTAACAGCAACATGTTACTCAAGTTAAAATTTCTTTTTGAAAACAAAGCAAGTAAGAGTGCTATATTCGGATTAGCCGAATATTATATACCCTTCACCGACATCGGACGACGTATATGCATACATACAATGTTAAATACATACATATTTGTTTTGTAAAAGAAAAATAGTTTACTTATTTTTTGGTCTATTGCAATTTTTCGACTAACCAACTTGATTCAAATATTTTATTTTTGATATTAGCAATAGCTGAATAATTTATTTTGCATTTTTGCATTGCTAATATTTATCTATTTTTAAAATAATTAACTAGAGACTACTTCAACATGGAACAGCCTATTCTGATAGCACACACACCCACATCTAAAAAACTTGAATATACATTAGACCACCCAAATTGCCCAAAGTATTTATATTATTCGCTCCACTGGCAGTTTCTGATAGACTGGCCATAAAAAATCACATGTGTTTAAAAATTGCACTGATACCTCGCGTACCTACCGGCCATGCGCATTGCACTTTTCACCTAAAAAATAACCTATCCTGGCTATAAACACTTTTGGCACCATAACTTTTAAATGCGGCGATTTTCGTAAAAATGTTTATAACCATTTTTGTTTAGAACAAATACCGCAACATCTTTCTTCTACATAATTTTCCCTAAATATGGCCTATCATAGTCCTTTAATGGGATGAAACTAAGTTTTTTCGGACAGACTTTTTTCAACGGCTCTCGCTAAAAATTGGATAGCCATAATTATAATTCGTTTTCATTATTTTATAAGGTAAAGGAAAACATATTTTCGTGCAAAAAAATCTGCGTATATACTTGTATACAAATATTATGTAAGTCCACGAACATATCATTAGAATTATTTCTACAAAAAAATAAAAGTAAATAAATAAAGTATTTTTTAATCTAGAACCAAATTTTTTAGTCGAAGTCGAAATACGCCAATCACTATAAAGCCCATTATTCAACTCTACATCTAATCCAAAAAATATGATTGTATTGAAGTGAGTTACCATTGTTTTAACTTTAAAAGAAAAATCATTCATAAGTCTTAAATATGGTTATTTTGATAACTCTGAAACAGTTTATTATGATTTAAATTTGATTACGCGATCCAGGCAAAAAACACTGAGATAGTCGCCAGTTCAGTTTAGGAGCAATTTATTAAAAATTTATTCACACACGCAAAGAAAAAATATGGTTGAGGTAACCATAATAAAACAGCAACACACTATCATTGAATTATATGGTTGCAGTCAAATCATATTATTGTTAATAGAAAAAAAACTTTAACAATATTATTATCTGAGTTAATTATAATATTATCTGAGTTAATTATATTATAATCTGAGTTAATTATATTATAATCAGGTATGGGCACCACTACATTGAAAGCTTAGCATGTGTGGCATTGTATTGGTTTTTTATTTTTCTCATTTAGTGACATCCGATGCACGTCTGCTTCGTTCGAAATTTTCTGCTAGACTAAGCACAATATCATTTCTCTGCTTCGCTCATCAATTTTGTGTATGTACACATCGTTCGCTCTTTTTGCATTTTCATTTTGCATTTGCCCATACATGATTATAATCTAAGTATTGTAAATATGACAACAGTATTGTTAGATGTGACTAAAATATAATTGAGACTCACCATACCATATTATAATATTATATTAATATTGTTAAATATGACTACAGTATTATTTAATATAATAATACTATTTTTTTTAATCATATATTTATTTTAGAAACAGCTGTGCGTTAAATTCGAAATAAAAATAAATTAATATTGTTGAAATAAATTGTATATATAGAAATGTATACTTACACGACATACAGCCATGTTTGTATAAAAAGATACACAAATGTTTATATATTTTTATTGATCTACCCTTTTGTTTATACTTTATTTATTTATTCATTCATTTAACACTACCGATAGCTTGCTTACAAACGAAATACTGAACTGACAGATATTTCTGAAAAAGATTTTTTTAAAACTTAACATAGTATGATTTTGGAAAACATGATATTGTTATTTACATCATATTATTTTTAAATAATAATACAAATTATGTTGTAGTCATAAATTTTTAACAAAACTATATTGTTAAACTCTAACCATATCACAATTTTATATGTATGTGATAATGTAATTATAAAATTCAAACATTACTCTGTTTGTCGTAACGAAATAAATGTTTAAAATAACAATAACTAGTTTTCGACGACCACACATTTGTTTCAGAAAACATAATATGGTTTTCTCAACCATTATACAATCATATCTTTTCTTTGCGTGCAGAGTATGTGGAATTGACAATTCTTTCCACCAGTAAAACTATACACAATAAATTTAATAGCGAACTCTTTAATTTGAAAAGTGATAAGCCTGTAGAAGATTCACTACATGGAGCCGATCAAGAAGCCAATAATTAAGCAATTTGGAGACAAGTTTACGTAAGAAACTTATATTTACTTCTTAAAAAATGTTTTTTTTAGTTTAACCAACACAAAAATTTACACATTAGGTTGTCAGGGAGACAGCAAAAAAAGCTTAAGGGACAAAAAATACCGTTATCATAGTAATATTTAGTTTAAATTCGTTGCGTTATTTATATTTAGCATAATAACGCCTAAATACCAAAATTCAATGAATTAAATGAAATAACATCGAAGATAATTAAAAAAAAACCTTCTCCTGTAAAGTTTTGTTTTTGTTACTTAAGCTTTTTGTGCGGTTATGACTCGATATGTATGTATATAAATTCCTGGTGGCAGGGTTGCTGCCTCCTTGATATTCTATGCTGATATCCTTTAGATTTAAATACGAACCCAGGATTGAGATGGGTTCCTAAACATTTCCTTCTGGGAACGAATGGTGTGGTTATACTGCCATTGGTCGGTCTTCTTTAGTTTTGTTGGTTGGCACCAACTCGCTCGCAATCACGTTACAAGGATCATGTACAAGCTCGGGATTTGGTGGGACTCTACCCTTGCAACCGCTGATTGTCCACGACTGCCGATGGCAGCTACTACATACATACATATATCTATTAATCGCACCACTATCCGCAATCAGTAATGCCTTAGGATGCTGCTTCCCGTAATCAACATATATAACTTACCGCATCATGATAATGACAGGGTATGCTATATTATCCGCAGTAGGCCACACACACCTCTATTTTATAGTAGGAAGTTGCAGATACCCGAAATAAGCTTGTTGCTTTTTCCTTTTCAAACTATAGTGAATAGAGCGGTGGATAAAATTCTTGTCAAATTAGAAAATTGTCTTTGGAATAAAACCCTTAGTTTACAACCTCAAGTTGACATTATTTATTGTTTGTAAACATGTAAACTAACAAACAAGTGTTGTAATTGTTTTGTCGTTGAATAAGAAAAACAAAACAACTTCAATCGCTAGCAATTGGAATAGTTTAATAATAGCCTTCGTCATGATAATGACTTTATTTACATACATACACTCTTCCATACATACTTTGTACGTAAATGTTTATTTAAGTTTATACAGTAACGAATCAATTAAATACAGAATCAAATTTCTACAACTTTGTATTGTTATATCTGCGATGTGGAATACATTTTTGTATTGATGTAGCGAGAGCTGTTATTTAAAAATTAGCAAAAAAAAAAAATTATTTTTATTTGCCATCTTTTCACGGATTATTTCACTAATGAGAATTAAATTTTTTTTATTATTCTAATTTGGTTTTTGAACATTTTTACTCAGTCTGGTGGTCTTTAAGTAGTGGCTGATTTAGAGTTAAAATTGACATTATAATTTCAAAACTGTTATTAGCTTATTCGGGTTTTTTCTACAAATTACGCGATTTTTCAAATCACATGTGATTTTAAAAGTAATAATTTTCATGGAGAATTTTTTCACTCTTTTGTTTTTAACCCCCGACTAAAAAAAATAGGTGTTATAAGTTTGTAGTGTGTGTCTGTGTGTCTGTGTATCTGTGTGTCTGTCTGTGTCCACGTACAGGCCAAACGGCTGGACCGATTTTCATTTAGTTTTTTCTGTTTGAAATATGACTTGATCGAGAGGGTTCTTAGCTATGTTTGAAAAAAATCGGTCCAGCCGTTTAGAAGATATAACATCTTTTCTAAAAAAAGTCGGGGGTTTTTAAAATTTTTAATTTTTGTTATTAATTTTTTTTATTGTATAGAACATCAAATATCATTTCTTAAAGAAATTATTATATTTATTATTTGTGTAATAGAAATTTAATTTGCAATAAATTGAAGTAAATCGATTTTATAAACAAATCGATTTAAAATGGAAAAAAATTTTATTTTATGCATTATTTCCATTTCGAATATTTTTTTATACGATTCGGTTTGAAATCGCACGATTTTAGAAAACTAACTTCGATAATAGAAATATTTTTTCAGGCTTTTTTTTTAATTTTTCTATTATGTGGTGCCTCAAATATTATGTATGTATGTATGTACATATGTATAATCTGATTAATTAAAATTAATGTATTAATTTTGGAAATCTTACGATTTCAAATCGATTCGATTCGAGAACAGGCCCGATAGTTATTTCCTCAAACATTTTTGTTGAATTTAATTCAAAACGATTTTTGTTCCAAATTAATTACAACTTTCCAACTTTTAATTTTCTTTCATTGAAAACATCTGGTAGGGAACAAAAATGGGAAATTTTTTTTCTTTGAAGTTTGTCCAAAACCGTTTTCAATTCAATGCATTTTCATTTCTGTTCGCAAAAGTAAAAATGAAGAAATAACAATTTGTGCGCAAAAATATAAAAATAACTATTATCTTTTGATTTGTATTCCCTGGAATTAATTAATTTTTATGCGGAATAATAAAAACACCAAAAAAAAAACTAATTGCTTGTAATTTTTCTTCTTCTTGATAACATGCATTCGCATTACCTTGATAGCAGGGATGCCAATATGTCTTTTTAAAACAGTGTCCCGCAAAACAAAATATGTTTGTATTGGTGAGAAAAATGAGAGTAAAATAAACTTGCACTTGAAGAAAAGTTTTGTAATATAAAGTACATGATGTGGTTATTAGTTGTTTGAATTTTGTTTTGTAAATAAACAATTTACTAAAAACTTAAATAAAAAGTAAAAATTTAAAAACCATTCAACAATTTAGTGTATAAATTCAAAATTAAATTTATTCACAGCTCTGTTGATACTATTAAAATGCCTTTTTAAACTATATTCCCTATTATTCTTAAATATTCCAAACATAAAATGCATTGCATATTGCCAAAAGCACTTTTAATCACGAAATATTTCCCAACTTCCGTAATTATATTATAAATTTTTTGTCTGTAGAAATTTATTATATTTGAACTTTAATTTCGTTCCGTGTGCTCAAAAAAACTAAACACAAAAACAGGAAAAAATTAATCAGTGTTGGTATCTCTACGAAGAGAAAAAGCACATTAAGCTGTTGCAAAAAGGGTAAAAAGCGCAATAAAATTCGAAAAATAGGGTAAAAAAGCACGAAAATATTTTTTTAATTGTAATACAGCCATTTAAAATTGAAAGTTTAGAGTATAAAAGCTCAAAATATAATTTAAAATTTTTGGTTCAAAATAAACAAAGTATTTGAGATGTAATAACAGAATTTATTAGCATATTAATTAAAACAAAATCTTGATTAATTTAATAAAAATAAGTATATAAAAAAACCAGAAGTCAAATAATATAGTAACATATACACACATACATATGTACATACATACAATAGTAGGTGAAGCTTAGGTTTAAGGGGTTTAGCCACTGTCAAAATGCTTGCTGAGATTGGTTATAGTATGAGTGAAAATTTGTAAGTATGTTTGACACCAACGATGCTTGATGGAAAATCAAAAAATTTTGATTTTCGGCATGCTTGCTGTCACTTGTTAATGCGTGTATATTGTTACCCCATCAATCGAGTGCAAATTTTCATTATAATTATATTTCCATTGTGAACGGTTGCCCAAAATATCGGAATTAAAAAATGTAAATGTAAAATCTAAAAAAATGTGACTAGTGAAGAAAAAAGAAGTGTTTTAACTTTCTTATTTTGCTTTGTTCTTTTTTTTTTTGTAAGCAGTGCTGCCATTATTGTTATTTAATTTCTTTATTTATACTTTTTTATAAATTTTTTTCAACCAAAAGAACAGCACAAAATAAAAATAAAAATGAATGCTTAGTGGGACATCAAGCATGGTAACATCAAGCCGACAAGCACACGTACACGAACTTGACAGCAAGCATTTTGATCGTGTCCAAAGCCCTTTAGATTAAGATATGTATGTTACTGAAAAATTATTTACACATAAAGAATGCATTAAAAGAGTACTCTTAACTTAAAAAAAGTTTTTGTTTTTGCGATATTCACCTTTTTTCCAGTTTTCAACATTGACAGCACGTCAACAGGATATGAATAAATTGGGGGTTGGCTACTCGTTGTCTAAAACTACTGACTGCTATTGATAACTTCATGCTTTCAATCGAAATCGGCTCTTAAAATTTAACCACTCTTGTGCGTTGAATACAAATTTACCTACATTTCGTTGTAGAAGTGAACATTTTGATTTACTTTGCACTTACAAATTAACAGCCTTATGAAAATTCCAAAATCGGCCCTTAAAATTTAACTACCCTATAGTATGATTAAATATTTGTGTAAGCTTTAACAAATGCCTATTGCACACTACTTTCAATCCATTATTATGCAGAGAATTAGTGGTTTTTTATTTTGCAAAAAAAAAATTCAATTTTTTATTCCCAATTATGAAAAGTTTTCTACATTGTTTTTAACATAGTTTCCGTTATTGTCATTAAAAATATTTTTATTTGACAAAAAAGCACCAAAAGCACTGTAAGAAATTGTTAAAAGCACTGTAAATACCCGCTTTTTAAAAAAGGGTATAGCCAAAATTTTGCGTTTATGAAGAGGGAAAAAGCACCAAAAAATACCCGAAACGCACCAAAATACCATCACTGAAATTAATACATGCGTGCTCAACTTAATTCGCCGCTTGCTCAGTGACGACTAAATGAAAGAGCATAAGTCCCTATTTACACTATGCAAGTCTTATTCCTAAGCTGATTAGTTTATTAGGAGAGAGAGACGGGGGGAAAAGAAACGTTGCTGTTCCCCTCGTCTCTCTCTCTCCCTGAAACTAATCAGCTTAGCAATAAGACTTGCACAGTGTGATTTGGGACTAAGCATGTACATATGTGATTTTCATCCGCACAATTGTGCTAGGGCTTGAGGGTTACTGTTTTAAAAACAGGAAATAAAACTGTAACAGTGTATTTCACTTGTGTGTATGTTTGTATGTACTCGTATGTGAAAATTGTCAGGCCTTTTTCGTTATTTATAATAAAATAAAATTTTATTCCTGCTCAATATCATTAAATTGTAAAACATATTTTTTTTTCGGTTAAAATTTTTTATTTTCAATCAGAAATAATTTTTAGTCAGGCTTAATAAGTTCAGTAATTTCATTCCTTTATTGAATGAAATATTTTTATTTTTTGTTTTATTTTTTATTTTTTTTCTAAGTTTGATTTTTCTTCTCTTCTTTAGAAACTCACACATTAATTAATAATTAAAAAAAAATATTTCATTCAATAAAGAATTGAAATTTCGAACTTAAGCCTGACTAAAAATTATTTCTGATTGAAAATTCACTATAGTTCAATTAAAATTAAAAATGTCTCAATTTTTTATTTTTTAATACCTGACTTCAAGTCTAGTGCAAGAAAATTCCCTCCTCCATTTTAAGCTCTAAATTAATTTCCCGGGGATACCGGAAGTAGTTATCTGCTTGGACAGTTCAACACAAGGCATCGTTCGGGCCAATACCATGTGAGTGGCAATCAGTAACTTTAAATTTCTGAGAAAAATTCCATAAAAAATATGTACGCATACATACACATATACCTACATATGTAGTATGTACATGCATGTATGTATTTCCAGTTTGTCCGTCCTATAATACCAATATTGTCGTTTATAGCGTGTTTCGGTTGTATTATGGCTCTTTCATCATTATTGTTTTATAAGACTCTGCTTCATAAATCAATTTATTATGTACAGACAGACTTATTAAGCTCACTTGAACTAACAATGAAATACCTACAATAAATAAATAAATTTTTGTGGTGTTGCATTGAATGAGAAAATGAGTAAATGTGAATGAATGTGTTGCTAGTTTGATGTAGTAAACTGCTGCTAAATAGATAAACAATATTTTTATTTATCAAAGTTTTCAGTACGGCCGTAAGACAAAAATTAAAGCAAACATTTGTATACATTGCTGTACACGTGATTAAAAAAAACACAAACTTAAAATCATTCGTACAAAAGTTTATACAAAAATTATTGATATATGTATATTGATTAAGGGAAAATAAATAAAACTTTTTCTACAAATGAATTAACGCTTAGTTTTAGTAGAATAATTAATCGTTAAATTTCCCTTCAACAAACTAATGACTATAAGCTGATTATAATCTTGTAACATGTCATTTTCTTTTCTAATTTTGTGAACTGAGTTATTGATTTTATTTTTAACTTAAGTGTGCGTGAAAATAAAGAAAAACCTGTGGGCAAATTATAGCATACGAAGGAAACTTTTCAATTTACCGTTAGTTGCTTATACATATGCATATCTTAAATTTAATTTAGTAATATTTTTCATGTTAAATATATTTTACATGTTGATTTTTTCCCGTTTTAGTGATTTTTTGCGTATTGCAAATATTTTTAGCTTTTAAGCTTTTGTGTGAGATTTTGTCGTGCTAAGAACTTTTCGCCGTTTTATCAATTTTTTCATCATTTTGTTGAATTATTTTTTTCTTCTGTAAAGCATTAAGCACATTTACCACACCAAGCTAACAACTTCAAAATTTCAAGGATAGAATACACTTGTTTACGATACGGCGGCAGGTTGTTGTCCATGCTGATTTTGTGGTTGTAGTCGAATTAAACTAATTTCTATTTTTGTTGGGGATATTGAGCAAATATACATCCAAAGCTATGGAGAAGAATTCCCCGTGAGTTTTTTCTCTTTTCCCATTAATCCTATCATGAATTAAAATTTCCCCGGAAAAAATCTCCACTGTAAAAAAGTATGTATTGGGGGCAATCATAAATAAAATTTAGCTTGCTGTTGTTTAAAATTGTTCCCCAGGAAAAATCTCTCGCGGAATTTTATTCATGATTGCCCTCATTCTAGAGTTTTCCTCCAAACATGTTGAAGGTAACTAATGCAAAAATGTATAAATCAAATTAATAAATGTTGTAAAACAATGGCATAAGAATTTATTTAGAACAAAAAGGTTAAATAAGCACCGGCTCAGTTTTCGCTCCACTTTCTTTATACTAAAGTTATTCCTCATGCCTGTGTATGGTTACACTGTTTATTTTATTTTTTATTTAAGCAAAAGCAGATATATTAATACACATTCTTATTGGCAATGAAAACATACCATATTTATTAAATTTCTATTGCTGAACTCTTGCATTAGTGCAGAATAATATGTAAACATTAAACAGCTGCTCCAGATTTAACTCTCTCCCGTATTTGCTTATTTCCCGGCTATTTATAATAGAAGGATTATTTCCCGCAAAGAAATGATGGAGAAGGGAAAAAAACTCCCCGGGAAAATTCATAATTGGACTGATAGTGTTGCCAGTATAATATAAAAAGTTGAATGAATGATATCTTACAATTATTTCATATTATTATTTAAAAGAAATAATATCCGGAAATTTATGTAAATAATACATTTTATCAAGAACTTTTAATTTTTTATTTTAAATATTAAAATGTTTAATATATTTATTTTTAGGACAATATTTCTTCAGCGCTTTCAATTTATATCACTACGTTTTAATTTCTTCGGTTCTCGACGTTGGTTTAATTTTCATTGAAAGTGCAAATTTTTCTAATGTTAATTTCATTTCAGAAATGAAATGGAAACAGCATAGAAAAAACACCAAAGATTCAAAATTTTTCCCGCATTTGTTAGACCTTTTAAAAAAATTCCCCGTACAAGAACTCAATAATAAACATGTTTTTTATTTTCTTACTTTAACATAGCTACATTGGCTGACTTTTTTCAGCTCAAATTGTAGTTGCAAGAAGAATGTAAAGGAAATAAATGTAAGAAACAACAGCAGCTATTCATTGCTTTTGCAAGACTAAAGTGTTGCCACACATACATATATATATATATATATTTTTCTGGCCGGGTGCAGTCAAGTTAATAATTACCGTTTTTTTTCTTGTTTCTTTTTTTTTTTTTGTTTTGAAATAGGACACCATCTTTAAGTTTTTGTTCTTGAAAATTCTAAAAAGTGCAGAAACATGTTATCTTTTTTTCAAGCTGATAAAAATACAAATTAAATTTTTTCTATGCGTACAAAGATAGTGCCCGAAATTCGGGTCTTATCTGGCTTACTTCCTAAAATTAAAAATATACATACATATGTATGTATATAAAGTACCAAAAACCTGTTAAATTAACATATTTTAACCATATTTTACCCACCCTAGCGTTTGAATATCCAAAAAAAATTCCTCCTTAGGTTTTTAGAATTCTTGCAATGATGTCAATCAGTAACGTTATTCTATTATAATGTATACATACGAGTACATAGATCAATAAATGTAATGTATGTATATATGTACTGAGATGTCCTGGTGGGGTAAAAAAGATTCCAAAAAGTATTCTAGTTATCTACGAACGTCCTTCAATAAACCTTGTAAAAGTAGTAACTACTGCAATAACAAATTGCTTGAATTACGATGGAAGTACATATTAGTAAAAATTATTGATTCAATAATGTAATTACTTCAAGATGTATCAAAATAACCTTCTATTATGTAAATAGTGTCGACACCATAAAAATTTAGGATGCAAAAAGAACAATTGCACAACTTAACCGAATACACAAAATTGATTTTTTTTATTTCCAGCGAGAATTGTTGTTTTAAAATGGCCTTGAACTTTAAATTGAAAGTCATAAAAAGACAATGTATGTATTACTGGCGTAATGTGCAGCAACTTACGGGTGCTGCTTACAGAACTTTACTGCTTTCATGTAATACATACCTTGGCACAGTGTGGCAAATGCTGTTATAGGAATTCAAAAATATGTGCATACAGTTTAGGAATAAACTCTCCATACACTTATAATTTTTGGGGTTTTGAGGAAACTTGGGAGAAATTTAGAAAAATTACTATGCCAATATTTAACAGAAATATTATAAATATATATTGGAAAAAAGTCTATATACACAGGTAAAATACTTTTGGTCATCAACTTGTTTGAAAATTCTATGACTTGCGGTACCAAGCCGTCAACAAATGGTTTCCGAATATGGCCTAATATGTTTTTAAAATCCTATGTGAAGAAATAGGTCGTTTACAGTCAGTCACAAAATTTTTTTAAAATACTGTTAATAACATCTTGGGCATATATATGATCTAGTTACTCCGCCCATATTTGTGTAACACCATATTATGCAAATTTACTTATGTATCAATAAATAAATAAATGTTTTTAAAATAGCAATAGATGACATTAACTCTGAAGGAATCTAGAAAATTTACCAAAATTTACACTATTGAATTAATTTTACGCCATGTATAATAACGTCTTAATTTTACCTCTAGTTAAGCCGTGTTAAATTTTAAAGGGCAATAACTTCAATAACAGAAAATTTCATTTATGGATGTTAAAGTTATTTTATTTTAGAAAAAAAAAATTAAACATTCTTGATTTTTGTCCTACTGTTCTCGGGGTTGTAATGGCAACTGCAGTTGTATAGACAAGTAAAGAAGAAAACATATTTTCTCTACAGAAGTAAATATGTATGTCCATATTGTATGTATGTATGTATGTAGTATATACAATGTATGTATGTAGCGAGACAATAAGAAATGGATTAGCTTAGTTAATGGCAAGCGACGCAATGCATACAAAAATCTATAACTTTTTTTTCTCAAATTAAATGAAAAAAAAGAGAAATTGCTAATTTTGTGACATCAATATTATATAATCAAGTTTCAATTTGCAAGATGTGCCATAATAGAACTCAGCCGCTGGGTTCATGGTCTATAAGATCGTTGAAATTGATTTTAATGGTAATTTCCGATATATGATAAGAGTGCGCTCTTTATAGACGGGTAAAAATGGGCAGAGGCACAGGATCTGGTGCCTATATCTTGGGAACATTCGTAGTTCTTTCACACTGCCGAACGAATGCAGCGTTTTCCAAGCTAAGATCTTGGCGATCCTCAGGGACACGGAACTAGTGGCTAGGAGTGTAGTTGAAGGTGAGAAGGTAACCTTCTGCGTCAACATCCAGGCAGCGCAAAAAGTTTCGAAAGGAGAGAGAGGAGAGCCCTCAACTTGCTTATGGGCAAATACAATGTCGCACTATGTTGGGTTTCTGTCCACAGCAGAGTTGAGGGAAATGAAATTGGCGATGAGCTGGCCGCTAGATAAGGAAATGTGTGACAGATCGATGAAATTACCGATACGTCATTACGAGAGCATGTGCAACAGCTCATGGCGAAGTAGGGAGGATTGTAGAAAATCGAGGGCTATGTGGCCAAAACTTGACTAAGGAAAATCCAAACTGCTACTAGATATGAATAGAAAGACGATGCTAATCGTGATAGGCGCGTGGACTGGCCATTGCACGGTCAGAGCAAGGACTAGCATTCCACAATTCTGTAGGATGTGCGGGGATAAAGAGCAACCAGAAAACATTGAATGCATTATCTGCCATTGCCCGAAGCTGCAAGGCCATAGGCTTAGATGGCTGAGCAGACGTTTCCACGAGAGCATTGGTGATATCGGTAAATGTAAACTGGAGGATATCAGGGGCTTCATCCTGGGAATTCAGTGGCTTAATGGCAAATATTTGGGGCACTTCTGGGTACAAATGGTAGTTCAAAATTATTATTAACGGGTGTCAAAAGAAGGAAACCACAATGGACCCAACTGGGTCTCCAAGTGGTGGTGTGTTATAGCAGCACCCTTCCTAACCTAACCTAATTTAACCTATAGCGGGAAGTCAAACCATTTATTTTACAGAAAACAGGTTTGAAATTTTGCAATTTACTAAAGCGGTCTAGATGGTGTGTTACACCGACGATGTTAGGTTAGGTTAGGTTAGGTTAGCAGGTTGCTAGTAAGGAAGGGGGAAATTTAGAGTCCAACTCACTTGGGTCCAATACAATGATCCCTTTGTGATACCTGTGTGTTGAAGAGAAGTTAGTGAGAGAGGGTGATAGGGAAAAGATAGTGATATTGAAGTATGAAGATGAAGGAAGATATAGAGGAAAGCTTCATTCTTTTACAGCTCTGAAGTTTACAACTATGCAGTATTGCAGCGCCTTCTGGTGTCAAATGAGGCGTATTAAAATTTGAAGATGTGCTTAGTAGCCATTTTATTGGTTATTTTACTTCGCCGATGATTCTGCTACACAACGAAGGAGGGCGCTCTGATGTTACATTAGGATTAGCATCTGCTGAAGCCGGTGTAGTTTTTAGTGACCCAGTGCCTTATGCTTGCATCACTGGAACCTTCCCACAACAACTGATACAAAGGACACTAATGCACATCAGAAAAATGCGTGGTGTTGTTATTTTTTTAATGACTGTCGGACACCAAAAACGTTTTTTCCTATCATTATTAAGGAGTCATGCTAAAACATTCAACACACGTGCACGAATTTGTATTTTGATCGTGTATAGGCCGCTTAACTACGACTACTTAATATGTAGTAAAATAACATATAATTTTACTCTCAAAATGTCACTACACAAGATGATTTTACGAAATGTTTATACAACATAAAAAACGATATGAGAATTAATTGTGAAATATTAACTACAAAATAGCATTTTTTTGAGTTATGCCTCACTAGTTTTTCTGATCAATTTTAATTCAACACAATATTCTTGTTTATTTCAGATATAATATGCCACTTAGGAATGACGATATAATGCCATATACATTTTTTAAATTGTACACAGAAAAATGGAAACAATATCCCAGATTTCCCTGATATTGGTTCTTTTCTTAACTGTTGACTTCAGTCTTCGACAAAATTATAATTCACCGTCATCGTCATCATCATCACCATCATCGTCTATTCTGATACAAGCGTCTAAAACTGAATTATTAGAGTTGAGACAGACACAACAAAACAATAAATATAAATTTGATGAAGATTTAACATCATCAACATCATGTATCTCAACACCGACTGGTAGTGATCCACCGAGTGTACTAAACAAGCAGCAACAGCAGCAGCAACAACAACAATTACAGCATTTGCACCAGCATCAGCAGGAGCAGCAAGTGCAGCATACAAAAGAAACTATAGGATTTTTAGAGAAATTTTTTCAACATCCCTTGGCTGCTATTGGTATAGGAAATATCCGTGGCTCGTCTTCGGCCGACACCAAAACTGATGATTTTGAGGATAGAGACATTTTATCAGATTATCAAGATGATATTATAGGTTTCAATTCACCCTTTGTGGGTGTGACTGAAGAAGACAATGTCTTTAGATTATTTTGTGAAAACACTTCAATATCCAACGTTAATGATGAACTAAAAGCAAAAAAATACATTAAATACGCCCACATAACGCTGCGTCATTGTTACGAGGATGTCTATTTGCAAATGCAACAGATGGATGGTATACACAGCCTGCAGTGGACTTCATCAGGGGTAAAAGATCATCAATTGCAAGATCTCTTTAAGAGTTATGAGTCAAACTTTGATAATTTGATATCTTTGGATCTGACGGCAAATAAATTAGTTTGCATAGATTGGGTTCGTCCCAGGATGGTGAGGCGTCTAAAAACACTTAAGCTAACAGACAACGACATCACTTCGGAATTGTGTGACTTTTGGGCACTGCACCATGCTAATCATTTGATTGAATTACGCTTAGATAATAATCGTTTGCATACATTCAATGGTAAATTTCTAAGTAACTTAAGTGAACTGAAAGTTTTAAACCTGACACAGAATCTGTTAACCGATGTGCCGCGTAATAGTTTCGATGGGATCTTTAAGCTTCAGAGATTGTATGTGGCTCACAATAGGTTAAAGGTATTGCCCTTTCAGATTTTTCGTTCGATGGGTGATTTGCAGATCCTTAATTTGGCCGACAATCAACTTTTGTCTTTTCCTGACAATTTCTTTGCGGCGAATGGAGAAATACGCATTCTACAATTGCAAAGAAACCAACTGCAAATGGTCAATAGAAATTCCTTTTATAATTTGCAAAAACTTCTGCATTTAGATTTATCGGAAAATCAAATCGCCACCATTGACCGCAAGTCTTTTGATTCGTTGAAGAATTTAATAACATTAAATTTATCCTCGAATGCTTTAACTGCCATTTCTTCCATTCTCTTTCATTCGCTACAGCGTCTGCAGCATTTGGATCTGAGCAACAATCGTTTCACTCAATTGCCTAGTGGTGTATTTATGAATCAGAGAAATTTAATTTCATTGCGCATAGAACATACACCGCTTGAAACGATAAATAATTTTTTATCACGCAATGACAACTCTTATGTAGATCCGTCTGTATTAAAACATTTGACATATCTGTCGCTGCAACACAATTATAATTTGAAAAATTTTACAAAGACTTTGTTCATAAATGCTCCCAATTTGAAAATTTTACTCTTGGCCCACAATGCCTTGCAAAGTTTGCCGACAGAAGTGTCCGCACTGCATCAGCTCGAGCGTCTCAATGTTGGTCATAATAATCTTTCATTTCTACCTGAAACTCTAAGTTATTTACCCAATTTACGTTTTATAAATATTTTAAATAACGATTATATATGTGATTGTAAACTTTACTGGTTGGCCTCGTGGTTGACATCGGCCAACACAAGTCTGAGACTACACAGACGTTCGGCGACATCTTTTGTTTTAATAGATCGCGATCACAACGAGTTTTCATCGTCCGAAAAATCGGAGGACTTGGACATGTTGATTTCATCGCTGAAATGTCTGCATGGCTATCCAGGCGATATGATAACAGTTTTGAAATCTTTGAATTGTACAATGCCACAATTGCAAAGTTCGACGGGTGTTAAAATGCATGAACTGCACTCGACTGCCAAGTTGGACTGTTTGTTTTCAGGCAGTCCTTCACCAGATGTCATTTGGGTAAGTTGAAATTGTTTTGTGTTGTGAAGTTTAAAGTGATATGGATCTTATCATTGCATTGAACCTTTTTAGTAAGAGTTGTCTTGCTTTTTATATGTACATACATACATACATATATGTATGTACATACTAGAACTGATCACAAGCTATGAAAAAGTGAACAGTAAAAGAATGACACCTAGTAGGAGGTGACACCTAGTAATAGCAGTAGGCACTATTCATTGTCTGATTATTACTTCTCTTATAATAAAACAAATATTATTTATAATTTTAATATATGTAAGCCGGACCTTTTGGACATGCAAAGTTTACTTTGTAAAGTTCTAATTCAGAAAGAGAAAGTATTTATCCCTCTGTCTTTCACCCAGCTGTGTTAAGATTTTGCAAAGTATACTTTGTATGTCTAAAAGGGTTATTATTATTACTAATTTTTGTTGGAATATTTGTAAAAAAAATAGTTTAATGCAACAAATTTAACGAAAAAAAAAACTCGGGAATCCTGCAAGGAACTTTTTTATTTTTTATTTTAATTTTTAAAAATTATTTCAATAAAAATATTTAAATTAAATAAAATGAAAATAAAATCTTTAAAGAAATATTAACAGAATAAATTATTTTTAGGAAAATTTTTATTCGAATTACTTTATATTCCGACATACAGTTTTTATTCAAATAATTTTGTTTCAATAACTTTTAGTCCAATCATTTTGACCGAATAATTTTTATTCGAATAATTTTTTATTTGAATATTTTTTATTCGAATAATTTTTACTCGAATAATTTTTGTTCGAATAATTTTTTATTTGAATATTTTTTATTTTGTGCGAATAAACTTTGTTTAAATAATTCTATTTAAAAAAAAATTTTTATCAACTTTTCAAATACAGAAAGAAGGTTTAAATAATTTTTAAAAATAAAGTAACAGAGTAGGGATAAGTTGTATAATAATTATCTGAAATAGTTCTTCACAATAAGGTCCATAGACTAAGCTACACATGACATTAAATTTTTTTGCAATTTTTTATGCAATTTGCTCCTCAATAAATAATGAATGAATGATGATGATGATGATTATGAATGAATTTATGTGTCACTAGGTAACGCCAACAAATAAAATTCTGCGTTATCATGCTGATCCTGACAAACGTCCAATCATTATCAATCACAACGGCAAAGAATTGGGTAAATTTCAGTTTAATAAACTAACAGGCGATGAGACAACACTAAATGTCAGCCTGCAGCGTCCAGATTCCAAAGAGCGATTGGCATTAATTGAAAACGGTTCGCTGCTGATTAGCAATATAACGAGACGTGATAGCGGTCTTTATACTTGTTATGCGTACAATGTGATGGGAAATGCTTCAGCATTTATAAGGTAACGAACTAATCGTTTTCTTTAAATAGTTTTAAATTTTCAATACTTACAATTTACAGACTTCAAATAGATCCCATTGTTTTTTATCGTGTCAAAATTGGCAGCATATTATCGGGTATTGCAGCTGCTTCATCATTTTTATTATTGACATTAATCATTCAAGGTATAAGAGCCATATTTAATAAGTAAGTGTGATATTAACTATGATATTCACATTCACTCAATTTCATTAAATATTAAATTAATTGCTTTATTTTGCAGATATCGCATGTGTGACAAGTTCTACTGCTGTTCGTCTCGCAATAAACGTTCACCCAGATCGAAACAAATTTATGCTATGCTTGACAGTATTGAGAATTATAAAAGTCAACAACTGGAAAAATTAAGAGAAAATTATGCCCAACAAGTACATAATAATTAAATGTTAAATAAAATATCCTTAACGTTGAGTTTGAATATAATTCTTTAAATAAATTTAGGTTCATCGCATACGCGAAAATTGCACACAACAAGTGGAATGGATACAAAGTAGTTACACTTCTCAGGCGAAAAATTTAAAGGAATTTCGTGATATTGGTTCAAATCATTTAACATCACTTAAAGATCAGTATTATGATCAGGTATGTGCGGGCTTTAATTTTTATACATTACTAAAGGCTCAGTTAGCCGACTGTGATGCATGAGTGTAACTGCAACGGTAGGAAAAGTAATTAAAAAGGTTATAGAGATCGATCAGCTGTTTCCTAACTTTGCAGTTACATTCACTTACAGTTGGCTAACTGAGCCTTAATGGTAGAATTAGTCGATTCGTATCCTGTTACTTTTGAAGTGGTCGTATCGTTTAAATATGGATGTTAGTTAGTAAAAACGTGAGGCTGCCAGCGAACGTATCAGCTGTTATTGTATTTCTCTTTGCTTTATACGTGTGTGTGTATGTATGTATGTAAGAGAGAAGTTGACGTAAAAATCTAATTTCTGTAATTTCACATACTTTACGATACATATTAAATAAACAGCAAATATGTTTTATTTATGTTACAGATTTTGTCAGCTGATCCGTCAACTCAATACGAATCGACTAATTCTACGATAACTTGGCTAACTTTACTTTTTACATAATTTTTTGCTCATTCAAAGAAAATTTATTAAATTCGACTCATATACCCTTCATTTATTTGGATTATTATTATTGTGATTACACAAAGCGAATAGAATTACCGATTATTTTGCTTCTCTGTTTTCCTGTTTTGTTTATGTCGTTGTAATAAATCACATATTTTGTACTCAAGTTTTTAATAAAAAAAAAAGAACAATTTAAATTTTTTTGATGAATATTAAATAGTTATTATCTTTCCTTATTAAAAAAAATAGGTTAAAAAGGTTCGTGACTACTCAACTGGCCAGTTGAACTGGGTGCGTGAAAATTATGTCTTCCAACGCAATAAAATTCGAAAATTTAGTGCGCATCAAGTGCTGCGTTTACGTGAAGGCTACAAGTATCAACAGCAGTCCCTTAACAGAGTTTTAGAAAATCTACCCAGTTTCTATTTTGAAAACTGTCGTGGCCGTGGCGAAGAGGACATTGCAGAAGGTACGTACGAATGAGGTTTCTTAATTAAAACCATGACATTTCATTTATTTAATATCAATTTTAATACAATGACATTGGCATTCATGGTCAATATAATATGCATTGCACACGAGATATGTAATAAATAATAAGAATAATTACATATAAGAAATTTATGTATATAAGCACAGAAACTATAAGGATTTAAAATGAATGAATGATTTAATTAATGGATTTTCAGATTTATACACTCTTCACCAAAAACAGTAATTTCCACAATAACCATATGAATTATGAATAGGCTAATCAAATAAGCGATTTTCTGTACGTGATTTTCGTTTTTTAAAAGAGCCCGAAAAATCTAGACTTCGGTGTTGGATTGATGTGTCAGAATTTCTCTTCAATCGATTGATATGGAAAATCAGCAAAATTAGAAAGATTACCGACACTTACGTCTTTTTATTATAAACCAGGGAAGGAAAATTGAATTTTTCTATATAAAACAAATTTTTTCTTCCCGCGACTACTTTCTCATCCAGAACGAAACTGAAATATAAACTGTTTACCAAGTTTATTTTTAACCAAATCCATCAACCCATTCAAACATCAAAACTTACAAACCTACAAACTTTCACATTTCTAATATTAGTGGGAAGTAGGTAGGATTTTAAAAAAATTTTACTCAAGACTATTTTTTTCTATTCGGTAAGTTTTCATATAATAAAAGTCTAGTTTAACATTAATGACATGATTTCGTTGATGCTATGAACTCTTTAATCTTACAAAGCATTGTGATAAGGATTTGCCAGAAGCTAAAAGCCCCAACTCCACTTTTCAAAAATTTCTAAATTTTATTAATATAATAAATTTTGGAAATACATTTTCCAAAAATCACAAATTCACTGTTTTTATTTTGTGGAGTTACGTCTTTTAGGTGGTGACACATCCATATGTTGCTTATTATTAGACAATTCAATTCGGCAAAAAACGAAATTCAAAAATATGTTGCTAACCTTTTTTTTGACGGTTATGGCTCGATATGTTCAGTCGTTTGGATAACCGGAGGATAAATTACTTTATTCGATAGTGTGCGAAACTCCTGTTTATTTATTTTCGATCGATATCTAATAAATAGTTTAACCCAAGCAGAAACTCTAGTTCAATTACTTTGTTTTGAATCAATTCAATTACCCCTATCGTGAGGATTTTTCCCTACAAATGCAATCGTGCATAATTTTCCCCTACAAATGTTTTCACTTTTTTTGATTCCCCTTTCATGAATATTGTGAAAATTTGTTGCCTCGAAATGTTTCTCCTTTTCACAAAATTGCAATAGTGAGTAATTTTCCCCTAGAAATTTTTCCCCCTTTTTTGATTTCCCTTATTATGAATAATATTTTTCACGACGACTTTTTCACTTTTCCCTTGGTTTTGTTCACTTTATTTATTCAGGCGAACTGAATTATGACATCGCATAATTTCGATACTGACCTTCTCCGAGAAAATTGAGCTAGTGTGTCAAAAAACGGGTTTGGACTTAAAAGTGGATTCTGGTGCCTAAAAGGGTGTAGAATAAGATGAAATGATGGTGTGTTCAAAGTGATAATGCGTTATGAAACTTTAAATGCGTTTTTTTTTTCATAACTTCATTTTCACACACTATGTACCTTTTCTCGGAGAAGGTCACATATATTAAAAGTTATAAATAATTATTTTTAGGAAAAGATTAGTAAATAAAGTGTATTATTGTTAATAATAATTCCCTGCAACAGCTTTTTTCATGGAGTATGAATCTTTTTGGTTCACACACAGTAAATTTTATGGTGGTGCACCGCGGTGGTACGAGTATACCGGTAGTATACTAGAGAATTTTTTTCTATTGCAGCTAGAATATTTAAAATTTGGAAACTAAAATTTGTGTATTTCTTATTATTAAACTTAAATTTGTTTGATTTTCACTTAATTTTTAAGCTATACAATACAAATCTTCCCTTTTTACATTCACTGGGATTGATAGCGGGGAAAATATTTCTCGGTAGCATTTTTCCCCTCAAGGGGAATGAAAATTTTACGGGAACAAAAATTTCACTTTTTATTAATGATAGGGGTGGGGTGATTACATAATTGTTTCATTTTCACTTTAAACTTTAAATTAGACGTGCCATACCATATTGCCATAACCATAACAAAATCCAAAATTCAATTGGTTTATATGGTTATGACTAAGGCGAGTCACCTATATATATATATAGTGTTCCCCATTATTTTTTTGGTTATTTGTTTTGTGTGGTTATGGTTACGGTACCTCTAATTTAAGCTTAAGCGTAGTCATGCGTCTTTGTAATCACAGAGGATACGTTGTAATATATTTTGTTAATTGAGTGTTGCCAGCAATTTTTATAAATTTCTTAAATGGATAGTTGAGTCCTAGTTGCCGTGAGACAACTGCTTTATATCAGTTCTGTTTTGGATTTTATTTCTAATAATAAGTGTTTGTCACAAAGCTAAATTTGGTGTGTTTTTGGGGTTTTTAGAAAAAATGTTATATTAGGTCTGTTTACTTACTTTCCCAGAAGATACCAGCAACGAGAGAGCAAGGTTGAAATTTACAAAATTTCTCTCCCAGATACGAAAAAGTAAATAAACTCTTTACTTATAAAAACTTGCAACATTTTACTAGCAATAATTTGTAAGAATTTTTTTGTCTCTTCATTTTTCCCTCTCTTTTGACGCTCTCCCCTTGAAAACTTTTTGAGTCAATGAACACTTTCCAGTAATAATTGTTACAAATTCGTAAAAATTTTTAGTAAATGAACAAGCCTATTGTCATATTAGTTATGTAGCACTGTATAATAAAATGAAACTCTTTCCCAAGTAATAACGTTCTAGTAACTATTATTTTCTGTAATATTTCTCTTTGCAGACATCGATTTCTATTTTAAGCAAAAAATGGCATCCACAGATCCTAATCTACATTATCAGTTCCGCTATATGAATCAGAATCATCCGCTTTCGTCTATACACAATTCGTTCAATTCCAAAGATGTCAAAGACTTACATATACTGAAAAATAAATTAATGGCAGCAACTAATTCAGCGAGTAAAGCTTCCATATACTATACACCACCGGAAGAAGAAGACAACCTAAGACTCTCCCAATTGAATTTACAAACGTCTCCCATACACATTAACTATATCAACGAGAATCTCGAAGAAAGGAAACTGGAATTGTTGGACTTTAAAATGCCTCCCAGATCATTTTTAATAAACACACCGATACAATTGGAAAGTCCCACAACGATTAATAATTTGTCTAGCATGGATGACACCACAGCTGCTTTAAGTCAATTGAAAATAACCTCAGATCATCCCAGAGGCGCCGGCAGCATAGAAGATAATAATTATGCAGCTGCAATGGTAGATAAGTTTGCTTCAGCAATGGGCAGTAATAACATCAGACATCAGACGCATCCATCATTTTATGAAGGTAAACAAATTGATTTTTCGATTGCTAAATTTTAACAAAAATTATTTTTACAAACTCACTCACGCTCTCCCACTTCGTCGCTCTTTAGATAATGCAGCTGGTGAGAGCAATATAGAATTAAATGAAATGCATGACTTCAAGGACACAAATGATGTCAAAAATTCGAAATCATGTCCCGTTATTTACAAAGTTTTCAAACAAAATGATGGCACCACAGTTCATGAACTACTTAGTGAAGATTTGTCCAAAGGCTTGCGTTTAAATAAACCCAGCTATACAGAAAACGAACAAGAAACTCTTTTACATCAGAAACCACTAAAAGAAGCAGAAAAACTGAATATAATTTTAGATGAAAATGGTAAATCTTCGTTATATGATTCCTCGTTAACAGTAGGTTCATCAGATAACATTAAAAAAGACATGAAACAGCTTACTTTAGACCTAACATCGAAGGCTTATAATAACAGATTTGATTTGTCAGTACAGCCAATAACAAATATTAAAACAGCAGCCGCGTGTGATTCCAATACAATATGTTTTGATAACTTAGATGATAATATACCTTCAACTTCGGCCTCAGCATCCGCCTACAGCTACTCAATGCTAACAACGCCCTCATCGACAACTTCAGCGTCTTATAATGAAGATTAATTTAATTAGTGTGTAGGCTGTTTAGTATAATTTTGAGAAAACTACATAAGATTAGGAATATATTCTTTTTATTTTGGATTTTTGTTTTGTTTTTACATTTGTTTTAAAGTACATTTAAGAGAAATTAATTTAATTTTTTTTTTAATCCAATGGATGGATGGATATACTGTTTCAAGAAAATAAAATTTAGCGAAAAGTTCAAACAAAAGTAAAAATATGCATAATTTTTTATCCAAAATAAAACAAACAGACAAGTGAAAAACAAAAATTTTAAATACATACTTAGACTTCCTAAATAAAACATTAGTTGCAAGCGGATTTACAGCAATCACATTTACAAAACCAATATGTACCAGCTAAAAAAAAGAAAACAAATTGGAAAACATTTATTAGGAGATAATTTTTCATTCCACTTACACATATATGTACGTATGTCAGTAACCCGCAAGGCATACCACAATTGTGGAAAACAAAATCACACAGATGCTTATGCTCTTCATTTAGTCGTCACTGAGAAAGCGACGAATGAAATTTGGCACGCATGTACGAATTTTTTTCTGGTTTTTTGTATGTTTTTTTGAGCACACCGAACAAAATTAAAGTTAAAATTGAATAAATCTGTACAGCAAAAAAATTTAAATAATTCTGGAAGCTAAAAACAATTTCGTGATAAAAAATGCTTTTCGGAATATGCAATACATTTTATGTTATGAAACATTAAAAAATAATAGAGAAGATAGTTTAAAAAGGCATTCTAATAGTATCCACAGCGCTGTGAATAAATTTAATTTGGAATTTATACACTACATTGTTGAATGGGTTATTAGATTTTTACTTTTTACTTAAGTTTTTATTTAATTGCTTATTTACAAAAAAAAAAAAAAAAAAAAAAAAATCAAACAATAACCATATCATGTATTTTAAATTACAACACTTTTCTTCAAGTGCAAGTTTATTTTATTCTCATTTTTTCTCACCAATACAAACATAATTTATTTTGCGGGAGACTGACGTATGTAGTTTTGGTATAGAAACATAGAATTTCAAATACATACATACACATTCACATAAACATATTAAAATAAATATTTACCTAAAATGTTCATAATAACTTTGTTTGATAACATTGTGGATTTATATTAGAAATATTTGCCGGTTCATTTGTTAAAAGGAAAAAAAAACAATTTGAGAGAAAAAAATTTTATGAAGAAATTATTCATAATCATAAAAAATATATCATTGTGATTTTTAAACTCCTTAAACCTCCTTATTAAAAAAACATACTAAAAAAATTAAAACGTTATGAGTAAAATCAGAAAACCAAAAATTAAAAAAAAATATAGTTTACAAGTAGTATTCACTGAAAGTTTGTGAAAGAAAATCAAATACTCTAATGAAGACAAACATTGCTACATAATTTTTAAAATCATTAATACAAAACAAGTGTGTCTGATAAGAAATTTAAACAATAAAGAAAAGTAAATTATTTCACATTTCAAACATTTTAAAAACAATATGATAATTTTATTTATGTTATGGTGCAATTTTATTCATTTAACCAGTACATATTTCCGTGGTAAAAAGAAAAAAGCGCTCGAGAGTCGATATAAGCTAATTTTGAGTTAATGGCAACGCTGTAATTCTTATATATAAAAGTACTCCTCCTGTGCCAAATCTCAACTATTTTGCTGCCCATCTTTTTCAACTTATAGGGCATTATTACGAGTGTATTACGACTTCAACTGCGACGATTTTGTGTTAGACTAAATAAAAAAAAATCGTCGCAGTCGAAACACTTTTTCCTTATTGCCACATATTTCATAAGAGCGCTTCTGCGAAGAAAACCCCATAAGAAACGAACAATTAATAAAGCCAATTTTTGAGTGCATCAAGGCAAATTGAGAATCAGATGGTCTTATCATCGGCCCTGATGATAATCAGCTGTTTGAAGCCGAGTTAAACTACTTTAGACCCCAACTGTCAATATCTGTTTGTTTCTAATACGTTTTAGATGGAAAACAC
Organism: Tachina grossa; assembly: GCA_949987645.1. Classification (NCBI taxonomy): domain Eukaryota; kingdom Metazoa; phylum Arthropoda; class Insecta; order Diptera; family Tachinidae; genus Tachina; species Tachina grossa. The sequence goes on from OX465275.1 coordinate 39,682,787, forward strand.
ATTTGAATTTACTGTTTTTGACAGATTGTGTTATTTGTATGGTTGCACATGTTGTAGCGATAAACCCAGCTGTCTATGAATTCGTCTTGGAGTTCATCAAAGTCGGTTAGGATAGGTTAGCAGGTTGCTGAGAAGAGGAAGCAAGTTTTCAGCTCACTTGTGTCCAAATTACACGTTTCTTTGTGTTAACTGAGAGTAGGAAAGGGATAGTGCAAATACAGATGGTGAAGTGACAGATACATAGAGAGAATAGAAAGAATTTTAATTCATATTTTAGTCTGTACTCATCACCATTATTTTTCCCCTTCCCGCAGGAACTCGTGGCTTTATAACATAATTGGTCAAAGTGGAACCATAGTGCCGAAGTTGAGGATGACTTCTCAAACATATTTCATAAAAATTCGAAATTAAGTACGAATTTTCAAGAAAAAACCAAAAAATTTTCCAAGGGGTATACTCTGTAATTAGACACAAAAGAATTTGCTTGTTATTAAGGTACAAATTCGAAAGTATTTTCTTTCGTTTCGAATCACAGAGTAGACCCTCAGGTTTCATTTCAAGATACACTGCAAATTATTCCGAACCCTGCAGTTCATAACAAAAGTAATGGTAACTCTGACATTTGCCGGTAACAGCTGCTCTGTGACATTTGTCTTATCAGCAATTTTACATTCCTTTATTACATCATTTTATTATTTGGCACTTTATTATTGGTAGTTGTTTTTCGAAATCTGTTACAATTTGTTTACTCATTTCCTAATTTAATTAGATTTTAATAACAAAAGTGAAAAAGTTATTAATGCTAAAGGCTTAATCAAAAGGTTAAATAAAATGAATTACATGTGCTTGGCCTTAAATGGCGTAATATCTGCTGGAGCGTATGTGATGGCCGTGCGTATAATACCAAAATTTCGGGATATGTTTGTCAAGGCTAATCTATTTGGTAAAGATTTATGCAAAAAAGATGAAAATCAAATGTAAGTAAGAATAACTGCACTTCACGCCCTTAAACCATTAATTAATAATTATTATAAATAGACCTGAATCCATGGGCGTATTGATTGGTTGCGTGTTTTTGGTGGCCATGTTTATGTTTATACCAGTTCCTTTTACGTTGGAAGATGCTGCTGCCATGGATGTTAACACTGGTGGCAAACCCTCCACATTTCCGCACGAAGCATTTGTTGAGCTCATTGTCGCTTTGCTGTCAATTTGTTGCATGATATTGTTGGGTTTCGCCGATGACGTGTTAGATTTGAGATGGCGCCATAAGTTAATGCTACCCACCATAGCTACATTACCTTTACTTATGGTCTATTATGTAAACTACAACTCAACCACCATAATAATGCCGAAATTTGTGCGTTCTTTTTTAGGAGAATCGTTAGATATAGGTAAGTATGTTGCTTTAAAAGAGCTGCATTAAATATTTCATGTTAACGATTTATTTTTCGTGTGTGTTTAAGGGATTTTGTATTATATTTATATGGGTATGTTGGCAGTGTTCTGCACAAACGCTATTAACATATTGGCTGGCATAAATGGTTTGGAGGTGGGCCAGTCTCTTATAATTGCTGGTTCCATATTGGTTTTCAATGCGATTGAATTGTATTTGGGCCACCAAATTGATAGCCATAAATTTAGCATTTATCTAATGCTACCATTCCTCGCGGTCTCTTTGGCATTATGGAAATATAACAAGTGAGTAGATAAATATTTATGATATGTATGTGTGAAGTTTTTATCTTATCCTTAGAAAATAATGAATTGTTGAGGAAGAAATATGTATTTATAAAATAGGTCTGTTTTAATACTTAAACCTTTTATTCTTGAAATAACGTTTTCGTTTTTAAACTTTATTATGAACATGTACGTACTATAGCATTGCACAGATTCATCTGTTTGCACCAGTTTTGCGTGTTTTTTGGTTCTTGTATGAAAAAATATGTTATTTAGCGTTTCTTTTACTAGTTGTAAATGTTGATTTTTAAAGCAGTTATTGTATGGTTGTGCAATGCCCAAATGAGGAAAACACGTTTGTATGTATTTGTTTTTCTATAACAAATAAGATATATAAAACTGGTTTTAACATAAGTACCACATGGTGTGTTGAAAAAAAAATTCATGGTTGATGAATGAATGAATGAAAGTAAAATTTCACATACACATTTAAGTAAATGATACATGTACACGAAACACATGCATGTGTTAGATTTGAGATGGCGCCATAAGTTAATGATACCCACCATAGCTACATTACCTTTACTTATGGTCTATTATGTAAACTACAACTCAACCACCATAATAATGCCGAAATTTGTGCGTTCTTTTTTAGGAGAATCGTTAGATATAGGTAAGTATGTTGCTTTAAAAGAGCTGCATTAAATATTTCATGTTAACGATTTATTTTTCGTGTGTGTTTAAGGGATTTTGTATTATATTTATATGGGTATGTTGGCAGTGTTCTGCACAAACGCTATTAACATATTGGCTGGCATAAATGGTTTGGAAGTGGGCCAGTCTCTTATAATTGCTGGTTCCATATTGGTTTTCAATGCCATTGAATTGTATTTGTATCACACTATGCAAGTCTTATTGCTTAGCTGATTAGTTTTAGGGAGAGAGAGACGAGGGGAACAGAAACGTTTCTTTTCCCCCCGTCTCTCTCTCCTAACAAACTAATCAGCTTAGCAATAAGACTTGCATAGTATAAATTGGGACTAACGAACGTCCGCACATACATCTCCACATCATGTATTTGTTTCAATAGTGGTTTTTTCATATATTTGTATTACAATATGTATTTTTGGGCCAAAACAGATCAAACAGTTGCTCAGCAGCATTACAATAAGCAATTGTTATTTGTTTTAATTGTATTTTAATTTGGAAAAGCACGCACACACAATAACTCTTATACTAGTTCTGTCGCTCACACTACAATTACATGGTACATACCATGGTATATTTGTTTTGGCTATACAAACGAGTATACAAATGCAACCCTATAGTACGTACTACATGTGTATACATATACATACATACATATATTGACAGAAATATGTATTCCAAAGAGCTAGATGACAGTATAAAAGATTAATATTTCTTCAGAAAAAGTTTCCAGAATTTATAAAAACTTCTATGCAAGTAGATTTTTTGCTAGTGACTTTTGGCTTATAAAGTTTAAAAATCGTTCTAAATCGTTCATTTCAAAGGAAAATAACGGATTTTGGAGCTAAATTGAGAAATAAAAAATTCTTTGAATTAAAAATTCACTCCTGTTTTCAAAGAAATAAAAACTATTTCAATATGGTTACCTTAATATAGAAAGGCCCTAAATCAGAATTTTTTTGAAATCGAGTTTTTTGTATATTTCGACAGAAGAACATGTAATGTATCGAAAAGTTCAAAAATCTCGATTCAAAAAAATAATGAGTTGGGTCTTTCTATATTAAAGTAACGATATGTATGTATGGTTAGGTTAGGCTAAAATCTAGGGGTCCAGCTCACTTGGATCCAATACGATGATCCCTTTGTGCTAAGACGTGTATCTATGTATGTATGTAATTGATTTAAATATTTTGTGTGAATGTTCTGTACAACTTAATAATTTTATCATTGTATTTGTGACATTACAAAGTTAGTGCCATGGTCAAACTTAAATTTGCAAATAATAATACAGTCACCTCTTGATTATTTGAAACTCGTTAATTTGAATCTCGGTAATTTGAATTGTTGCTATGGTCTTTTTAAAAAGATTAAATAAATTGATGTAATTTAATTTGCTCCCCTCGCACCTTAACCGCCGCCACGCTATAATTTAAATTTTTTCGCTTCTATGCTTTATAATTTGAATTATTTGCCATGGTTTTAGCATGAGCCACATTTGCGAAAGTGCAAATGCAAAAAATTGTAGCTTTTTTGTGAAACTTAACGGCCGATGTCTGTGTTTTGTAGCGGGATTGTAATATTGCTGTGACGTTAACATTGTTAACAAAAGTTAAAAATAATTTTTTTGCCTGTATTTCGCACACTGGATATCAGTAATTCTTTAGCCCTTTTTCAAACATTTAAATGAGTTCTATAAAATCTTGTTAACCCTGCGTTTAGAAAGTACTTGCATGTAAGTTGTGTGCATGCATGCGTATTGAGTTTTTCGAACTTCCAATTGCACGTATAAACGCTAAGTAATATGAACTCTCGATTATTTGAACCTTTTTTCTGGTCCCTTTAATTTCAAATTATCGAGAGTTGGCTGTACAGAGAAAAAATATATCAAGGGAATTAAAATCAGCTGCTCAAAACAAGAGAATTAGCTGAAAAGGCAATAAAAAAGTGTGAACCCCTACCACTGTGGTGGAATCATCATCAGTTTCGCTACCACCACCAAAACAACATTAAATAAAGATACTTGCAAAAAAAAAACAAAAAAAATTACAATAAACAGACAAACAGACGGTGAATACAAAACACGTAAAACATGGCAAATACAAAAAGGGAAGTATTCTAAAGAAAACGGCATACAGACCGTATAAAGAAGAAATTTTTTATTAGTATCTTTACTTGGGTGTGTGCTGAAAAATCAGGAAAAAATCGAAAAAATCTGCTCGCCATGAAATGAATTGATGAAATACATACTTACATGTAGGCTGTTATATCAGAAACAAATGCATTTACGATTTGGTTCAATACAGCACTATGGAAGAGATTCGCCTGATGGAGGTAACAATAAAGAGATGATGCAACTGTTAAAACCTGACACTCAAGCGAATATTGATCAGCATTGCCAAAATTATCCAAGTAGCCAACAGGGTCTTACAAGAGGCACCTGGACTAAAAGATTTATTTTGTGGTCAATATTACTAATACAATTTGGATTCATATTATGTTTTTGGTTCATGCAATTGGGCATGAGTGATAAGGTGAAGGAAAGCTCGGGTACAAACCACAAATTGAAAGACAATAGAATTAACTTTGTGCAGTCAAAAGCTTTACAAACTCAAAAGCAGCTAAAACTAAAAGAAGCTACACATTTTCAGTGGCCTTCCAGAGATTTCAAGTTTCAAAATGACTTTTTGTTACATCAAAATGCAAATCTTTCAGAGGCTGAAAACATTATGTTCGGAGAAACTTCTCTCTGGTGCTTTAGAGAGGGTACCATAAATGAGACTAAACTCAAAGATGTAGAGTGGAATGAATCAAATCCTTGGCAGGAAAACTGCGAATGTTTACCCGAGTGGCATGGCAGGGATTGTAGTCAACCAGAGGTTATTTGGAGAGCTTTATTAACAGCCAAGATGCCTTTTAAACTTAAAGATCCCACCAGAGAAGAAGCCCACCGTTTGGTTTATATGTTGGAAGGAAATTTCTTAAATTTAGATTTAATGGAACTACAGATCAAAGCTATCTCTAAGGTTGTGGACTATTTTATAGTGTATTTAAAAAGAAATCCCATAAATATCAAGGATCTTAAAACTACTAAATTTAGATTAAAACAAATGTTACCCTTGAAAAATTATTTTTTATATCACTGCAAATTGCACTCATACAGCAATTGTTCTTCGGCCGAGGCCTATCGCTTGTTCAGACAGCAACAGTTGCTTGCTAATGCCATCAAGCCTACAGATATATTCATTTTTACTGACGATAAAACAATTTTGGGCCATCGCGCATTGAATTTTCTAAAATACTACAGCTCCGATATGTCTCCTGTCATACAATTTCGTTTAAAGTTTAACGTCTACGGATTTTATTGGCAACATCCTAAACAAACTCGTCTCAGTGGTCTTATAAGTTCCTTTCAAGATATCGATAATTCAGATGCTAATCCCATGTTACTGAAAACACAAATTACCTCTCTTACACACTTACAGAAGCCTTCTTTGGTAATAGGAGATCTAAATCATTTTGGCGGTTGGTTTTGTAAATATTGTGAAGAAGCCAATGAAATTATTAATGAATTACAATTGTCGCAACAAAGTTCCTCTAATCCAAATATAACATCGTCAAAGTCAATTCAACACACTGTGGTATTCCCTTTGGACAAAAGACACTCATCTTCTATAGATGATGTCTATGTGCAGCAACTCATCTCAACGGGTATTTATCTGGCAGATGGTAAAACTCAATTACAAAAAGTGCGCCGTTTTTCAGATAAATACTATGCTCCCCACTATGCCACCGAGCACAGCTGGAAGTATGGTCATTTGTTAATTAATATTTATGAATCTTTAGATGACTTATTAGCCAGCGATAATGAGGATGAAATGTTTTAACATAAAATGACAAAGAAAAAGTAAGCAAGTTGTAAATATTAAATTAGTTAAAATGAAAATAACATTTGTTTTCTCGTTAATACTATTTCTTTTTATTAAAATTTTTACCCTTAAAAGGGCGAAAATAAAATTTAAGAAGTGCATAGTTTAACTTGAGCAAAAAAAGTGAAACATATTTGAAATATTAATATAATTAATAAGCCAAATTTCTAAGCCATTAAGAAAATATTGAATTCCAAAAAAGAGACATGTATATATGTATGTACATATGTATGTATGTGTGTGTGTCTGTATGTATTATTATAGCAGCAGCATTTTAATGCGTTTATGTAAATATAGTTGGCCGTATTAAAAAAAAAAAAATTATTTGAGCTTGAAGTGTACGTTAAAACAAAATTTCCATACAAATTTTGACAAAAGAACACTTGAAGTTCAAATAATTTTTTTTTTTTTTTTTGATGTGGCCCAGTCATTTTTACGTATAATTACTTTGAGGTGGTCGTACAAAAAAAATTTTGAATGTCAATATCGGAAATGCTTAAGAATAACTCAAACAGTCTAAAAAATAAGTTTTTATTCTCATAGCAATTATGTATTATTGTTATTCAGGCTTCAAATCCAAAATAATGTGAATTTTTAACCGACTTAAAAAAACGAGGAGGTTGTCAATTCATTTGTAGTAGGCGGGGACACGCCCACTAATTCTTTAATTGGTTTTATGATATTTTACTTATTCGATGGCTACAAAACTTACCCAATATATTGAGCTCTCGTAAACACACAATATCGAAGTTGAAAAAAGTGGCGGGGTTACGCCCAATAATATTTAATATTACATATACATATTTCACATGCTTCTATTTGACCGATTTTTACAAAACTTGGCACACACGCTGAGCTAAAAAAAAGACGTAATCTTGCATTCAAAAAAGTGAGCGGGCCACCCCAGTTAAATTTTGATATTATATATCACGTGCTTGTACTTAACAAATTTTTACCAAATTTGGAACATACCTTGAGCTCTTAAGAAGACACAATCTTGCATTCAAAAAAGTGTGTGGGGTTACGCCTTTTAAAATTTAATATTATATTTCGTTCTACTTTGTCGAATTTTACGAAACTTGGCACACACCTTGAGTTGTGAAAAATACTTAATCTTGTTTTCAAAAAAAATGGGCGGGGATACGCCCATTAAAAGTGAAGTGGAAAAGACCATTCCTATTAAAGATTAATATTATATTTCACGTACTTCTACCTGACCCATTTTTACGAAACTTGCTAATGTATTGCAAAATGTCAAAATCTCGATTTCAAAAAAAAAAAAAAAAAAGGAGTCAGGGCCTTTATATATTAAGGAAACGATACATACACACATACATATGTACATGCATACATGTGCTTTCAAGTAGGAAAATACTTTTCTTCCAGGGAGAATAAAGCAAATGTTCCTTAAACGAATTTTGTAATTATAAAAGCATTAAAAGTATTTATCTCATGTCATCATTAAATGTAATTTATTAATTGTGCCTAATGATCCAGCTTATTAATACATATTTATTACTAATCTATACATTTAATTATTAAAATAAGTTGATTATGCTGGATAGACAGTATGCAAAGTTCCTATTCGCACACCATCAATAAAAAATACCCAAAGATAGTTAAATTACTTATTTCTTGCAAAATTTTGTTTGTAGAGGTTGTAATTAATAAAATATTGAAATAGAAATATATATTTTTTTTTTTCAAGGAAAAGCAGAACTAACTAATTATAAAAAAAATTCATATTCGTACACATACAATTTTTTTTAAATCATTTTAGATTAGGTTTTTTTATACTAAAACTAGTTTTTAAAATATTTTTTTTTAGGATAACAGCAAAAAAAGTGTGGAAAAATAAGTAGAAAAAACACCACATCTACTGAATCAAACCACTTCAAATTTAGGTTAAAAACCAATGCATTTTATATTGACGTGTCATTGGAAGGAAGTGGTTTGCTTTTTACATTTTTTAAACTCAATAAAAATCATGTTTTTGATGCTATAAAAATCCGAAATTCGGGAATGAAAATAATTCACTTCACAAAAGTAGTTAAAAAGTGCTTTTTATTCAATGATTAAAATGACTTGTATATGGTTTGAAAAGAAAACAGGTTAAATTATTTAATTTTTTGTTATTTTATTCCATTATTATTTTTAACAATGCAAATTTTTTGATTTGAAAAGACTTAAATGTAATAAAAAAAAAAAACACTTGTATTTGGCTTGAGTCAAAAAAGTAATGAATTTGCTGAAAACAAAGTAGTGATTTAAAATTCCATTTGATATGTGGTTAAAAATAACTTCTTTTTTTCTTCTTAATATGCATTAGATACTTTCGAAGTAATTTAAAAGTGGTCCGTAAGGAAGTACTCCTTTTATTTTTTGCTGGGATGGTTTTAGTTTATGTAGTGAATTCCGCTGTTTTCTATATAAAATTATTGATCGAAATGTCATTTTGATTATTTGATTTGTTCAATAGCGGCTCCTTTCATCAATTCCTACACAAGAAAAATAAAAATATAGTTATTTATTTAATTATGTACAAGATTTTTTTATTTAAAGTTAAGGGTGTACGAATATGAACTTTGAATACTGTATAAATAAATAGAATTTGTATTTGTGTATTTTAAAAGTTTAGTCAATCGAACGATAGTTTCTTATGTATGTATCTTTGCAAAGCAAATTCGTGTAATAATACAAAACAAACAAAAAAATCTAATTATATGATTATGTATGATTCACCAACCAAAATTATTATTTTAGTGCATTAGTAAAATTTTTGTACCACGTCACAGTTGGTAGTCAAATGTACATTTTCTTTTACGCTTCTTATGTACACCATTCCTTTCGTATCAATTTTCTCGAAACTGCAACGTAAATCATCAAATACTCTTACATATTTGAAATCTAAAAAAAATTATATTTCCTTTGAATATACATACATTATGTCAAGGATGATTTTTCACTTTGAAAAAAGGAGCGTTTTTTAAGCTTCATCAGTGATAAAATTAGGAGACTTCTAGTCGCCGTTCTAACCACAAACACCTCTATGGGAAGCAGGCGAGGAATGACGTCCAAGGGCACCTGAGGTGTGTTCTCTGGGCGTCTGTGAAACCTAGCAAGGTGCAAATCTAGACGTTAGTAAGCATTAAACTAATTTTTACTTGGCAATGTTATGGCGCAAGACAACTAACTACAAAAGCAACTACGAGTATTATTTGTGGCTATCAGCACAGAAGTGGTGTAACCCACATTGGTTTTTTGGTTGCTGTTCTGATGATAAATAAATTATTTACAATACTAACTATCAAAAAAAAAAAAAAAAAAGTAGTGTAAGCCACCTTTTGTTATTCTAAAGAAAATGGACCTGACAAATCGTTTTTGCACAGATCATAATATTCACCCTTATTCCAGTTGTCGACATCGAAGTCACTTTAACACAAAACCAAAAAATTGAGGCTTTCTTAATCGCTCTCGAAAACAACTTTGAGCAACTGACAATCTATTTCCATTCCCTAAGGTATAGAAAATAGCATAAACCTGCCAACAGGAGTCAGCTGTTTTCGACAACGGGTACACAAGCCTCAATTTTTTGGTATTGTGTTAAAGTGACGCCGATGTCGACAACTGGAATAAGGGTGAATACAAAGTAATAAAGCAATTAAATAAATAAAAATAGCAATTGTTTAAAAAGCGAGATGTGGGTTACACCACATCTGCACTGATAGCCTCATTTATGTCCCTTTTTTTAATTGTGTAGAATAGTAAATACCAGTCTCAAATTGTGAATGGCAATACTAAGTTGAGTTAAGAACGACAAAATTGAAGATTTAATAGGTACCGACCAGAGAATGATAAAAGTATGGTTTTAAGTACTTTTTGAGTATTGGCCGTCAAACAACTATGAATGCGTAAAGCTAAAAATAAAAAAGGCTCATATACAAACATACGCATTAATTAAACCGAATACGTTTAACTATAAACATCCAACGACTATGTTTTTTAAATTACAGCTATAACTAAAATTTATAAACTGTATATGCATGAGTATACTCTTGACTATTAATCGGCTACACATGTCTATATATAGGACAATTTTATTTATACACACACAAATAAATTATGTTTTCCAACAGCCACACACACGCACATCTACGCATTTTCCATTCCATTTTATATACACAAAAATATATGCATACGGCGGCGAATGATTAAAAAATATCCCGAGTATCAGTCTACATATTTTTTTGTTCGATTAAATATCCATAGCCTCAGTATAAAAATACTCAGACTGTAAGTATGAAAGAGAGAGAGAGGAAGAGAGAGAGAGAGAGAGATAGAGATTCAATGCGTTTGATACGCAAATGCCTTTTTATTTTTAGTTGTAGCGTATTTTATTTTTTTGCATAAACGTATTAGAGATGCTCTGGTATGTTAGAATCGGCTATAGTCCTAGTTGCTTTAGAAAAAGTATGTGAGCGTACGATTTCTTTGCGCTACTATTATGATTATACGAAGTTAATATACCCTGTTTCTGGAAAATTTTTATGAAAATCACTGAAAAAATTAGCACTTTTCATATAAATTTTTACTCAAGACTATTTACTTATGTGTATATTTTTTTAGTACTCATTGTCATTTTCTGGTCCCGACGCAATAGACACCTTACTTTCTCTTAAAAAAAATCGCCACAAAAATCGGTTCAACCACTTAAAAGCTACTACGATATTTGTTCACGGCAGATATCACACCCAATTTAAATTAGCTTATATCGCTTTAATTCGAAATCTCAATCACATATCACATTAAAAAATATAATAATATACATATAATGAATTGATTCTCATGTAATAAATATTTATATCAATTTATAACTCAAACGCGCAAATCACGCTACATCAAATCTTCCTTTCAATATTTATAATATAATTATTACAAAATTATTAAATGTTAATTGTATTCGTAGTTATAAAGAAAATAAAATGTGAATCCCATTATCTGCCTTGAGTTACATAAATATGTTATCATTAAATTAGAAAAAAAAAATTACAAATTAAGTCTATGTAAAACAAAAATAATCACCCTTATTCCAGTTGTCAATATCGACGTAATGTCAACACAATGCCAAGTAAATTGCGGCTTGTCTACCCATGGAAATGGACTGTCCCCAATTTTTTTTTTGGTATTGTATTGACGTGACGTCAACGTTGACAATTTTAATAAGGATGGGTGGGAATAATAATTTGTGTCTTTAGCATACCAAAATTTTTGTTTCTCCAACACACATACACACACTCAATCAATATTCAAAAATAAGAAAATTGTTTAGAATTTCTGGAAAATAAACCGAATGAATAATAAATGCTGTGATAAAACAAAATGTTTATGAAACTTAATTAATCTATTATTGATTTTCACGAGTATTATTAAACATACTATAAATTATTTTAACTTGAAATAATAGTTCTGGTCATTCATAAATATTGCAACTATTTATTTTAATTGTGGTGTAATTAAATATTTTTTACCAAAAGCATTTATTAATTTAAACACAAGAAATAAAGAATATTGAGTAATTAATAATTATTGATTTTAGCTAATTAATTATTTTAGTTTATAACAGTCTCCATTTAAAAATTATCTAAAATTACATTATATTCTTTAAATATAAAATTAAATTTAGTTAAAAATAAAGGAACTATAACTAACAATATTTAAATAGTGTTTTATTCAATCTCTTGGTAATATTGACGTTTCCCGTTATGTTTTTTGGCTTTTCGCGTTCCCGTACTTTTCTAAGTTTTTGTCGCATATTGAGAGAAATTATAATTTGCTCTCGTTTTACCGGACTTTACCCAAAAAGTAATGAAACAGACCTAATGTAAAAAAAGTATATTTTCGAAGTGTTGCTGTTCCTGTCAGGATGATGAATTTATAGGAGAGCAGAGAGAATAAGGGAGAAATACATATGTATATTATTACTTTTAAACCTCCGACCAAAAAAAAGGGGTGTTATAAGTTTATAGTGTGTGTCTGTGTATCTGTCTGTCTGTCCGTGTCCACGTACAGGCCAAACGGGTGGACCGATTTTCATTTATTTTTTTCTGTTTGAAAGATGACGATCGAGAGGGTTCTTAGCTATGTTTGAAGAAAATCGGTTTAGAAGATATAACATCTTTTTTGAAAAAAGTCGGGCGTTTTTAAAATTTTTAATTTTTGTGAATCGGTCCAGCCGTTTGGCCTGTACGTGGACACGGACAGACACACAGACACACACTACAAACTTATAACACCCCTTTTTTTAGTCGGGGGTTAAAAACAAAGCATTTACATACAGAAATAGTTTTTTAAGTTGCCATAAGTCCTTGATTTTGAACTGTAAAGTACTAAGATCTTCAAGGAGGATGCAATTATACGTTGTCGCCCAGAAAACATTAAAAACGCGATTTCGAAAAAAATTGAGTTAGGCCCTTTTTATATTAATCCATCGATATGTATCTTCTAAACTACTTTTAATATACATACATATGTATATGCTAAAAAGATAGAAGAGGACCTAAGCTTTTTGAAAATTTAAAGAAATGAAATTGAAATTGATTTACATATATTTCCTCCCTACTGATCAAAAACATTGATTTTTTTTAAAGTTATTGATAACGAAAAAAAATCCCACCGATTTGTCTAAATCTATGCAGAAATATATGCAAAATAATATGTTTTATTTAACTCGGTTTAATAAGTAATCCCGCCAAAAAAAAATTTGGTCTATTGAAAAGTTCAAAATTTTCGAATATTTATATTAACTCGCTAAAAATTTTTACTAAACTCTATTTTTACTTATAATTAATTACTTATAATTAATTAAAACGATAATTGAAGATTTTTGTTTTCAAAATTCATGACTGCACCTGCCAAAGACTAATTTTTTATGCATTTTTTAAAATTAAAATGGAGATGACATGAACAATTGAATTTTAATATGTTCAATACCAAATTAAATTTTATTCTATTATGCAAAGCTATTTTCGGAGTTTTTTAACCCTCCCCCACCCACCTTCACCACACCTTTAATAACGATTTTTACATAATTATGGATTTTCTGGTTTAACAAACGAATTTTGTATGGCAAAACCGGTTTTAACACATGCTTTAACTTTAACAAACGTTTTTGCATAAGGGGGTTAATCCTTAAAGCCTCAAATATGTTCTTATTTGTTGTATTCGTTTGTGCAAATTTGTACGGAATTTTACTGAGATGCGTTCGTTTACACCTAAATTTGCAAAAGAGAGTATCAATTGAGAAAGTAAATTGACAGTTGTTGACTGAGAGTCTGCCAATTTTTACTGAACAAAATTTTGCCAGTAAAATCTAGTTGATGAGAAAAATATATGATTCAATAAAATAAATAAAACAAAAGTAATCAATAAAAAATATGAAATTTTTAAGAAAAAACATTGCTTTCGATAACGAGCTGATTCGATCAATCACGTTTTACAGTTTGAGATTATAGCATTCACTATCGAACAATGTAATAATATGGTTCGATGTCGCATGTCATAATCTCAAACCGAAAAAAGTGACAAAATCAGTTCGTTATCGAAAGTAATCTCTGAATTGAAAAAGCAACTAAAACTGAAAGTAATTATTTCTACGATGAAGCGAAATTTTTCTGGAGAGAATACAATAACAAGTTTTCTTAAAACTTTACTTTTCATTGTGTTATTTAATATAATGTTTTAGAGATGTAAAGCTAATATATATTTGAATAGTCCCTGTCAATACTTGCAATTTTTGTTGCAGCAATTCTTGAGTTTATTGGTGAGAGAGGTGAGAAGATTGGGGAGGGGTACACAGTTTCATGTGCTCGGCAATTCTCTTTTGAATTGAAATTCGTAATTGTTAATTTCAAGTTGTTAGTTGTATTTGACGTTTTTTATAATTTTATTTCTTCAGTTGTATGAAAAACAAAAAAATGTAACAAAAAGTAAATATAATTGCTAATTTTTCAAGGAAATTTGTGGTGTAATAAGTTTTTTTAATGCATAATTGCAATATTAGAATTTCATAATGTGGACACTTATGTATGCAATTTGAGAGCAGAATTTTAAGAAATTGCAGCAACAAAAATTGCAAGTCTGGACGAGGACATACTTATTACTGCATACTATTCAAATGTTGATGTATTTTCGGGTGCCATTTAACTAGAAACAAAATTAGAAACCACATATGTATATAAGATGAGCAAGTGTAAAAGCTTCCACAGAAGTTATATTTTAGAAATACATTTCGCGTTCGCTAGTAAGCAAACGGACCTATTGTCAAATTTATTCACAATTTACTCCTTTGGAAACGAGTACGTATGAGTAATACATATTATTCTTTATCCGTATTACTCATACGTACTAATTTCTAAAAAATCACTTTTCCAATTCACAATCTTGTGCAAATGGTCTTGCACAGGGTGACCGATGACATTTTTCAAAAAGTGGCACCAAGGGATTTATAAAAAAGGGGGCAACATTAAAAAACAAGATAACTACACTAAACTTTGTATTTATAATGTATTATTATATACAGCATAATTATTAATTAAATTCCTCGTGGAATTTCTCCTTTTTCCAATTAGAATTTTTCGTTTTCCCTATTACTTGCTATTAGTTGGAATTGTTCCCCGGGAAAAATTTCTCGCGGAATATTATTCATAATTGCCAAGTGGCAAGGCAGTCAAAAAAGTGTCAATTTGTCACTTTAGTAGGTCAAACGGTCACTCTGGTCTTAAATCGTAGCATGTGCAAAATTGATACTCACCACTAAGAATTGTTAAGTGGTGAGTATCAATATACTATACCGTTTTGCACATGCTACGATGCAAGACCATTTGCACAAGATTGTGAATTGAGATGCAAGGTGCAAATATAAATCAATTTGAAATTTTTTTAAAATTATTTTTTCAAGCATATTGTTTTCTTTTAAAAAATCTTAAAGGAATTTTGTCAAAAATAGTTAAATTTTTTGCACAAATTTTAAAACCTGGATTTAAGATACAAATAGAGATAAATAACTAATATACAATTTTTTATTATTTTGTAACTTCTTCGCTTGTTTACACAAAGAACGTCATAACTCAAAAAATTAAATTTTTGAGTTGGTGATGCATAACACAGCACAACAAAATATAGTTTTTTTTTTTTGTTTAAATAAAAGTAGCTGATCCCTTTGCATTTTTACCCAGCGTTTAAAAACTTGCCATTTGTTTATTTTATTTTGCTTCTGCTGATACTCCTTCTGAAAATTCAAGAATCGCAGTTGAAGTTAGCATAATAAATGAATAGCTATACAAAGCGAAGAGCTTGAGCTCTCGACATGTTCGAAAAGTTTCCTGTTTGTCTGAACTAATGCTTTAAATAAATTCGGAAGTTATTGTAATAGAGATGTTGTGTGTTTTCTCTTTTATTTTGGTTTTACAGTTTCAATTATGTATTTAATTGCTTGCTGGAGAAATGTTGTTGTTGTTGTTTGTTATACTATTATATTTGTACATTCTATAGGAAATTTGTCAAATTAACCTGTAATAAACCTAAAATATTTTTTATAAATTAGACCGTTAATGTCCAAATTGTGTTCGACGGTTGTATCGTCTTGTCTCTGGACGAAAAAAAAGAAGCAGAATCTTTAAAACAATTATTAGTTATTGTCTATGCTAGAAGGTTCGTGTATTTGCTTTATGATTTTGTTTCAGACATTATATCCAACACATATTTTTTTCAATTATTTTTCAAACTTTTGTATAATAATTTCATTTTATTTTTATGTTTTAAAAACATGGTAATAATATTTTCATTTTTCATTATGAAAGACAACAACCATTTTTGAAGAAAATAATTTAGAGAATTCAAAAACAAGAAAATTATTTTAAAACAAAAAAACGTCATAAATGTTCTTACCAAATTAGGGCATAAGCAAAAAAATAAGAGTGCAGCATTTTTTAAATTCCCTGCATTTCCTGGTGTTCGCCAACAGTCACTAAGAGCCTATAAGATCTGTGAAATAGACTTGACAAAAGATCTGACCGGTTATTAAACCAATTTTTTTAGAAAAGGAAACATATTATGTAAATTAAACAGAGTGCAATATCAATTACTATTTGTTAAACTTAATGAAAATTCGTTGTCAAATAATCCAAATCATCAATCAATTTGGTTTCTCAGCGCCAAATTTAGATGAAAATATAGTTAAAAGATTTGTATTAAGCTGAAAACTTAAAAATATGAGATAAGTTATGACATAATCACTTTTTAAACTTCACAGATATGTAGTTATGTATATAACTTTATTTATTCTCAAATTTTTGTTAAGATAATAACACATTTTTATAACAAATTTCTAGGGGAAGACTTACATTTTTTACTATATGGGAACATTTTTCTATATTTCTCTCAAAAAACAAACTTCAAAAATACTTATTTTTAAAAACAAAGAGAGAATGGAAGTACCTTCTATATTTATATCATGATTTTGACTATGAAATTTTTAAAATTTGTTGTATATTGAAAACCGTAAAAGGCAAACTCTTGAAATTTTCAAAAACGGTAAAATTAAAAAATCCCAAAATTATAAAATAAAAAAAATCGCCAAAAACAAAAAAGCACCAAATTAAAAAAAAATTCTAACACTAAAATAAATAGATTAAACCGAAAAAATCGACAAAATGAAAAAAAATCGCCAAAATGAAAAAAACGTTAAAAACCGAAAAAATCGCCAAACCGCGAAAAAGGTTAAAAAAAATCGCCAAATAAAAAAATAGCCAAACTATAAAAACGCCAAAAACCGAAAAAAATCACCAAAAACCGAAATAAAGCGCCAAAACTAAAAAAAACGTTCAAAACCGAAAAAACCAAAAATGAAAAAAATGCCAAAACTATATATTATAAGGCTAAAGTTTGTATTCAATTACATATCCAGCGTCCGTACGGAACCCTTCATGCGCAGGTCAAAATCGCACTTCACTGAATTTATTTTTTTTAATTTTTTTTTCTTAAAAATAATTAATTTTTAAACTGTAGAAAGTGCATTTTTTGTGTTAAAATTAATATTAACCGATTTAAAATTGAATTTATCGCCAGAGTCTAAAAAATTATTATATGTTAAATTAAATTACCTTTTTTATATGTTATTCAGTTTAAAAATTACCATTTCTTTTAAGCAAAAAAAAAAATCATATCAAAAAGTAACTGTTATTTCGTGCGGAATAAATAAAAATCAGGAAATAACTTTTATTTTTAAAATTAAACTAATAATAACAAAAATTAAAAATTTTAAAAACCCCCGACTTTTTTCAGAAAAGATGTTATATCTTCTAAACGGCTGGACCGATTTTCTTCAAACATAGCTAAGAACCCTCTCGATCAAGTCATCTTTCAAACAGAAAGAAATAAAGGAAAATCGGTCCAGCCGTTTGGCCTGTACGTGGACACGGACAGGCACACAGATACACAGACACACACTACAAACTTATAACACCCCTTTTTTTAGTCGGGGGTTAAAAACCAATGTCCATGTAACATGTAGTATCTTACTGTATTCCTTGTGCACGTAGCACTTCTCTATTAGTGTAATTTTTTTAGTTTAAATTTGGAAAATAGTCGTTATTTGCGATCCCTGGTAATAAGTATTAGCAGAGGATTATTTGTCCGTCCTTGAATTTTTTAGTAAACCCAATTTTTACCGCAATCAGTCATACGGTTACAATAATACCAAATGAAATTTGTTTTTAATATTTTAAACAAACAGTTTACTTTATATATAAATTTCACCTATTTCTGTTTATTTTCCAGATATCCATCACAAGTTTTCGTTGGTGATACTTTTTGCTATTTTGCCGGCATGACATTTGCAGTCGTTGGCATTATTGGTCACTTCAGCAAAACGTTGATACTCTTCTTTTTGCCACAAATTATAAATTTCCTATACTCTATACCACAACTATTTAAGTTTGTACCCTGTCCCAGGCATCGTCTACCAAAATACGACTCCAAATCTGATCTTCTTCACATAAGTACAACAGAGTTTCAGCTAAATGAGCTGAACATAATCGGAAAGGTAATGGTAACTATACTCAAAACTTTAAAACTAATCACCTGGCAAGAAATGCCCGATGGACGAGTAACAACCAATAATTTCACTCTGATCAATTTTGTTCTGGTTGTCTTTGGTCCAGTGCATGAGAAGGTTGTAACACAAATGCTGATGTGGGTACAAGTGTCTTGTACGCTATTCGCATTTTTGATAAGATATCCGTTGGCGAGTTATTTCTACGATTCATAGTGAAAAGTGGATCGTAGAGGATTAATATATTTTTATTTTTTGATTAATTGTAAAAGAAAAAGCTAATCCAAATTATAGTTTATAAGTAAAGTATTGATATTTGTTTAGAGATAGAGATAATTTTAAAAATTTATTTAAATAAATTTCGCCATAATTTTGAATTGATATTGATTTCAGCAATCTAAACATGTTATAAAAAAAATTGTTTAACAGAAAACGAGTGTAATGTAATATCTGAGCATAATCATCGGAGAAGTAAAATAACCAATAAAATGGCTATTAAACACAGCTTTTAAAATTTAATACGGCTCATTGACACTAGAGGCGTTGCAACACTGCCTTGTTAAAAAAAGGTGCAAAAAGCAGAGTTGTGAAAGAATGAAGTTTTATTCTAGCTCTTCCTTCACCACCTGTCTTCTCTATCACTATCCCTTTCTTAAAGAAGGTACTCGTTTATTGCCTGAGTGTTAGTTCTCTTTAAAAAAAAGCAAAACAAAATTAATTTTTTAAAGAATTGAGTACCCAAGATATTTATATGAAATTTTTACACAATATGAATAAATGACAAGATGATTAGTTCTCAAAAGTTATTTGCGAAAAAATTCAGCAATTTTTTTGTGCAGATACAATTTCGATTGCACATGGATTATCTTGGGACTGACATATTTGGCTGCTTGATTCAACAGCACTCGAAGAACATTCACACGTACAACATTCCAAGTCACCTTCTTCTCCAACTTTAGCTTCAGTTCCAACTTCTTCAGCACTAGGGAAAGGCTTTTCAATGGAAATTTCAGTTGCTGCTGTTGATAATGAGCATACGGTAATATCGGAATCTGATATTGGCAAGGGAACAGGGTCTTGAGGCAATAATGATACATCATAAGCACATATATTTTGGGCGTACCATAAAGAAGGTTCATTTGACCAAATATCTTCATTCTTTCGATCGGTTTCCTCCAAATCAATATTTTCTTCTTCATCCATAAAATTATCTTGCATTTGAGATTCTATTTTAGATTGCATAGCAAACCAGTCTTCACGGTCCGGTGTTTGAAAGTAACCCGTCAGCATATATCTATTGTTAAAACTAAAGACACAGGGTCCTTGAGGATACAAGTTGTCCCAAGTGCCATGTAAAATGGTGCTCTTGTCTTCACTGCCAAAATTCAGCTGGAACGGACCAACACGAACACCCTGACGCCACGTGCCAGTAAAACTTATGCAGCCACATAAGGTTTTACTGGTGTAAATGCCAACGCCATGTCTCTGGTCGCGGTACCAATTACCACAATATATATCACCATTTGCATAATAGTAACGGCCCTTGCCATGCTTTAGATTCTTACGCCAAGCGCCTTCGTAATAGCTTCCATCTGGATAAATAAAAATTCCTCTGCCACATCTAATACCTTCAATATTTCAAATGTATTACTATCTTTCATAACCCGGAGGGAGGGGTCTACTCTGTAATTTGAAACGAAAGAAAGATACAAATTCGAAAGAGTTTTCTTTGGTTTCGCATTACAAAGTAGACCCACCATAATTGTTTAATTTTAGAATTACCACAGCTATATTGACCAAAATATCGGGAACCATCTTTGAATACGTAGAGTCCAATACCATGACGTACGCCTTTCCGATATTGGCCATCATATTGATCACCATTGGGCAATATAGCCCAACCCCGTCCGTTTCTCTCTCCTTGAGTATTGCGGCCACCAATATAAAGCTTTGTATGTATACATGTAAATATTTTTGTTTGCAATTTTTGTAAAGCAAATAAATACGCAGACTTGTGAACTTACGCCAATTTTATTTTTTTCCTCTTCTCCTTCTTCTTCTCCAACAAAACTTTTCTCTTCATCAATTATTTGACTTGAGGTACTCATGTTCTATTCTAGGACTCTAAAAGTTATAATACAAATTTTATTTATTATTTGAATATTCTGTTTTCATTTGATGTGGAAAAATGATTTGTTATACTACGACATATTGATTGGCTTCGTATTATACCCACCAAACCAAATGCTTTGAACTCGTAACTAGTGGTCTACACTAGCCATGAACTTGGTGTGGGCATCATGCCCATGCTCTGACATTGATGCCCGAGCAAATGTCTGAGCAACAAGGTTCGCCATGAGATTATCAATGTTTTCATAAAATCATTTACCAATAAAAACCTAAATATCCAAAAAAATTATCCGCCATCATCAGATAAGGACTATGTTATAATAATATTGCATTGTCACGCGATTTATACATGCATGCGAAATTTCAGCTCAATCGTAAACCGGGAAGTGGATCAAATTGAATTTGCAAGATTTGATTACAGACAGGATAGGTGAAACTAAATAAAAGCTTGTAAAAAATAATGAACAACTAGAGTTTTTTTTCTTACTTATCCTGTATTTCACAGATTGATAACAATTTTTTCGACTCGAAAATTTCTCACATTCGTTAGAGAAATGAGGCACTGGATTGAAGACAAAGTAGGCACTTACAGCTAAATTGACAACTCTTAATCCATTATTGAAAAACAGAATAGAATGGGCCTCTAAAGTGCATTTAAATTTGTTTCTTGGTTAACTAAAACGTGTGTTAAAACTGAGTTTAAGTAATTAGTAAAAAACTAGCTCCTAATTACGTAAAATCATATAAAGAAAACTGCAAATTAAACATTATTAATTATAAAGAAAATATTAGTGCATACTTTAAGGCTTTTACTTTCTCAGGTTTTCAAGTTGGCAAAAATTTCGATTAAAATTCTTCAATTAGCGGCATGTCTCTTAAGTCTGCATTTATATATTAGACATCTGCATGAAACTAAATAATGATGTTTATGAAACTTTCGCTATAATTTTTTATTCGTTTCATTTCTATTTCATACAGGTGAATAACTATGAAACAAGAGCAATGAATACTCAATAGTTAAGAACGCAGTAAAATGATGTTGGTTTGTTTACTTATACAAGAGCATTCTAACATTTACAAATGTGAAACAGAACATGTGTTGAGTAAATCTCGATTAAGTTCATGTAAAAACAATATGCTTTTAAAGATCAGTGTTGCCAGTTGTAGGAAAATATAAGCATAATCGCCGAAAAGGAAGTTAAAAAATTACACATAATTATCTTTCTTTTCAATGCAATATTATTGTTGCTTAAAATTTCGTATTTTTACATAGGGTGATGATAATCAAATTTTTTGAGTATTATTAAAATTTTAATTTCAAAAATAATTGTTAGTTATATATTTGCTTGGAAGAATATAAATAGTTATTTTCGCTTGGAAACGAGTACTTTTGTTGTGTTTTGTTTAATTTTTGTCAATTTCAATTTTTTTATATCATATGAAATTAAAAAAAAAGCACGTGACCAAAACCGTTAGACACCTACATAACTAATAATCAAATTTGCTTAAGAATATATTAATTTCTCATAAACCAATTTCTTTCTTTCATTTTTCATCTAAAAGTGTGTGTTTCTTTCCATAGCATTTCATTTTAGGGTTGTGTGCAGTTCATTACAAGAATATATAATATATTAAAATAGTTTAAAGATTTATATTATTTAAAAATGCAAATAATAAATTAAAATATGTATTACTAATATGTATGGAATATACATATGTACTTAGTTATGTATGTATGTATGTGTAAAAGTTAAAACTTTAATTTAAAAGTGAAACCCATACAAAAAATTCCATGATTTCACTATATTGGCAACATTGATATTGCGAATTAATAACAGAAGATGAGATGAGAGAAAGCAGCATGAACAAAAGTCGTTTCAATGAACAATCTCTTTGTGTTAACAGTATGAAACGAAACGTTTTCACTCACAGTATGATAAAAGCAACAGTTTGTTGAGTATTAACATATTTATTCGAAGTTGGGCTTTAGTAAACAAACATTTCAGTAGTTTCATGGATGGAATTGTTCATGCAACTCTATATTATATATATGCTCATAATGTATAACGAAATTCAAAAGACTTAAGACAGCTACACACAATTAATGAATTTTTGGAATTTTGACGTTTTTTGCATTTATCTCGGAAACGCGCGGCCGAAAACAGCCGGAAAACCCTGTACGTACGAATTCCACCCGCTCAATCTGAAAATCACCATTAAATTTTGATTCGACCGAATTTTCATATTTTTCGAGTGTGGGTCTTAAGTCTTTTAAGGTTTTTCTTGCAGCATGATGATCAAAAGACTTAAGACACAAACATTTGTATGTATTATTGCAAAAATATTCCATTTCCAAACTAAAGTAAAATTTTTATATTTATGGTGCTGTAGAGGTAGAGGATTACCAAGAACGTGGTATTAGTAAACGTAAAATCATATTTTTGTGTTTGGAATAGTGTGGTGGGTACAAAAACTTTTGAAGTCGTAATTTTGCAATTATGTACATTGTGTGGGCACATGTTTTTTTGCGAAGTCACAATTTCTGCCTGGGTATGTATGTATGTAGATATGCACATATGTATATAATTTGATGACCTGCAGGAGTATACATACATATATTTTGAGTTAGAAGTGCGTTTCATTAAAAGTACCACAAATCACATTAATGTCCCTTTGCATAATGTATAATTAAGAGTTAACGTGAACTCTATGCTCAAGTTCTTCATACAAAACTTGGCGTTAAGTCCCTGTTGGCTTTTAATTGCACATTGTGAATGAAAAGGGTCGTAAATAATGATGTGATACAGAAAGTTTTCAAGACACAAATTGTGAAAAGTTGCAAATTTTGTTGTTGGTAGCTGCCGTGGAACAAACATTCTCAAAGCGAATTTATCCGGGTATACCTTATATGAAGTTGCCTTGCTTGATCGTTTACAACCTTGTGAATTTGTCTTGCAAACAAACAAGTGACAACTGGCCTATCATAATTAAAAATTAATTAAATTTAATTTATAACCAATTATGGTGACTGTTTATTAAATAAGTTTTAATGTTAAAGTTCAACAACGATAAAATTTTATGTTCAATTACGAAAATAAAAATTTTCAATTGTTATATTTACATGTTTGCAAATTTTCTTTTAAGCACAACGTCAGTTTTTTTATATAAACAAATTTTTATTTAACAATTAAAAAAAAAAATAAAAGAATTTTGTTGTTTATTGTTAGATAAAAACTTTTTTATATTAAAAAAGCTACTTAAAAGAGAATTTGCAAATAAATATAATTTTTAAAATAGGCCGAAGAAAATATAGTTAATCATACAATTTTCAAATATGTTGAATTTATATCAATTAAATTTTTCATTTACCGAGAGAGACGTAGATATAGAAAGAAGCAGAAATTCTGTTAAATATTCCGGCGGTGCTCATCATTTTTTTTTTATTTATAGAAATATGCAAAAACGAAGCTCGATTAAAAAAAGCGAGTTTAGGCCTTTCTATGTTAAATATGCAGATAATAATAAGTAAATGTATGTATATGTAACTATTAATGACTTTTTCCCATTTTTATTGAAATTTATGTGTTCCTGCTTTGTATTCAATAAATTTTTAATAGCAATTGGAAATTGTTTTAATATTTCTTGTTTTCTTTCTTTTCTTGTACACTTCATAACGAGTTATAAAAGCAAATTTTAAAATATATGTATTTATATGTATGTATGTATGAATCTTAATATAACATTACAATTAACTTAAATTAAAAAAAAAACTATATAAATAAAAGCAAATATGTATATATACTATATATATGTATATATATTTATGTACATATATATGAATTCATGTATATATTTATATATATACATATAAATGTATATATGTATGTATGTGTATATTTTTTAACAAAACTACTTAATAAACAATTTCCAATTTAGTGTAATCATAGTTGCGTTTGATGTTGCGGTTGTATTTGTATTTGTTGCAGCAGTTGCAGTGATGCTGTTATTGCTCAGCTGATTATTGGTAGTAGACTATAAGTATTTATTATTTTTATGCAACCGCGATTTTCCAGGGTTCACTTTGCACTTCAGCTGTTGTATTAAATCGTAGATTTTCAATGCCGGGCCAACTTTCATGCCCAACAAAGTAATAATTTCATCTTTTGACAGTTGTAATAGACGTTTACCATCTATTTTATTCCGACTGAATGTGTCACAGTGTGCCGTACAGTCGTTTACTCTTAAAAATTGTGAAACATCATAGACATTCCAGGTATCTGGCACAAGGTCGGCAACGCTTTCGCTATCTGTGCAATCACTTAAACGTGGTATATATTTAGTACAGCTAACGGAGGAATTCTAAAAGAGATTTATACATACATATAAAAATTTTATGTTTACCGGAAATGTATTTATAAAATCTAGATTTTCTTTTAATAATGAGCATTCGAAATGATTGGGAAGTGTTTCTGGTGGTAATGGTCCAATAACAGTGCGTTTAAAAATTAAGAAAAAAAACAAAAATATATTGCTTAAATAATTTTTTTATACATATTTAGATATTTATGTTTATGTATATAGGTAAAATAATTTAATACTCATAAGATGCAGGTGTGGGCAGGCCAACTCAGATCAAATTAATTAGAATCTCGCGTACGAAACATGCCAATG
Source organism: Tachina grossa (assembly GCA_949987645.1). Classification (NCBI taxonomy): domain Eukaryota; kingdom Metazoa; phylum Arthropoda; class Insecta; order Diptera; family Tachinidae; genus Tachina; species Tachina grossa. The sequence goes on from OX465275.1 coordinate 39,708,011, forward strand.
CATGTGCCTTAGAGCCATGCATAAAGCCATTTAAAAGAACTTTCCAAAAAAATTCAATTTTTGAGATATGACGTTCTTTGAGTAAATGACCGAAACATATACATGCACTTATGTACAATAGTGTGTGCGCTTGCTTTAAAGTTTACACACAAAGACGTATGTAATAGCATACAATTTACCAGGGTTGTCACAGTTAAGGCGATTTGTCCCCAAACGTGGCGAATTTTCAACTAATTTGGCGTCTAAATTTTTGATTTGCAACATGGTGATTTTTCTGGCTATAAATAAATTTGTTATGTCTAATTTTTAAACAAAATTGAATTTAAAAATTTTTGTAATTCAGGAAAATTAGTTCGTTGAAGGAGTAGTTTCAAAAATAAATCCTCACATTAAATCAAATATCTATACCTTCATCCGCATTCAGTTTGTGTATAATTTAATTCAATTTCATTTAATTCAAACATTTTTTACCTCAAATACATATATCTTACTCAGTAACGCTTTTTATATTTAATTTTAAGTGATTTTTCCTTGATATAATTTAAAATTATTATGAAGTATGTAAGCAATACGCTATTGGCCTTAAAGGCTTCTTTGTATTGCAGATAAATAAATAATTATAGTAATTAATGCGTTTTGAATTTGGAATAGAAAAATTTATAAATATTTTTTTGGCGATTTTATTCCTACTTTTTGAGATTTTCTGTAATACGATTGTCTTATAAAAGTTTTTATTAAAAAATATTGTATAAAGACAAATTTATTGTCAAATATGTATATATTAAAAAAACCTACATAAAATTTGATTTTGGCGATTTTTAAAATCTGACAACCTGCCATCATTCACCCTTATTACAGTTGTCGACATTGACGTCACTTCAACGCAATACCAAAAAATTGGGGCTTATGTAACCGTTGTCGAAAACAACTGACTCCTGTTAGCAGGTTTATGCTATTTTCTAGACCTTGGTAACGGAAATAGGTTATCAGTGGCACAAAATTGTCCTCGGCAGCGAGTAAACAAGCCCCAATTTTTTGGTATAGTGTTAAAGTGACGTCGATGTCGATAACTGGAATAAGGGTGTATATCTTGCACACACAAAATAAAAAGCACACAATCATCAAAGGTAAAGACAGACACCATTCCTTTTTGTGGTATTTGGAGTGTTTGAATTTTTTTTTCAAATTTTTCAAAGTTTGATACGAACAAGAAGTGACATCAATTGTAAACACTCATTACACGAACATGACTACATCCATCGTGCTTCACTTATTACATGCCAAGATTTACTTTTGGTGTAGTATAGTTCATGCCTCGGCAATACATTTATAAAGCAAGATATATTTACATTTCAAATATGTTTGTGCAGGGCTCTAATGTGCTTTATTCATATGATATAACAATAGGTCTGTTCCACATGCATAACGAAACAGCCCGAACTTTTACAAAGTTACCCAAAATCCCAATTTTGAGAACGAATGAGGAAATTTGCAAATAAAGAAAAAGTTTTTATTAAAAAACCAAAATGGAAATTTTTGTTTAAAAAATTTGATTTTGTAAGTACATTTGTGCATATTTCTGAATTTCTTTAATACACATATTAAAATTATTTTACGTACCAGTTACAGCTGTTGCCAGATGGAATTTTTTTTTTTGTAATATAAGTTTAAATTTAATTTATTTTAAAAAGTAAACAACATTATTATTTCAAGATGTGCATTTATGGTATTTTGCGTTCCAAGAATTTTGTATAAGTTTGCCACATTTAGAGGTTAATTTTCTTTTTACTCTCATTAGTGCGAACTTGCACGAAATCTTGTGGAACACACCTAATATATTGATATGTAAACACGACAATGTGAATTAATGCCCTGTTTTTACCACATATAATAATACGTTTTGCAATTATATTTGGTATTCTTTGTCACCCTGTTAAGGAGAAGCAGCTTTGGTTCAGAAGCTTAAAATTGTGCGATTCCATGTCCAGTGCCCTGGAGACGATCAAATAAACTCATCAATCATATGGTTGTATGCGTGCAGTAATTTTTTTCCGGCTACACGTACGTATTGTCAACAATGGTTGATGAAAATCAAAAACTTTATTTTTTTATTTGACGCCTAATTATTTGATCGTTTCCACCTCTGATTGATAAACAAAACATCAGTTTTTTTGTGATTCTTATTAATGATGGAAAAGTGCGCGGACGAATAAAGGTTTATATTGCGCTACAAAGGCAAATCACTCATTTACTCAAAGAACGTCATGACTAAAAAAATTGATTTTTTATATTTTTTTAAGAGAAGTAACACTCAGACAATGAATTCCTACTACTATTACTAGGTGTTACTTTTTTTTAGGAAAGGAATAATAGAGAAGACAGGTGGTGAAGGAAGAAATAGAGGAAAGCTTCATTATTTTACAACTCTGCTTTTTGCACGTTTTCTTTGTAGCGCCTCTGGTGTCAATGAGGCGTATTAAATTTTCGAAGCTGTGTTTAAGTAGCCATTTTATTGGATATTTAACTTCGCAGATGTTTCTGCTACTCAATACCGACAAAGGATGCCGCTGTGATGTTGCATTAGGATTAGTATCCGCTGAAGCGGGTGTAGTTCAGTAACCACTTCAACTTTAATACAACAACTGATAGAAAGGGACACTAATGCACATCAGAAAAATGCGTGGTGTTATTTTTTTAATAACTATCGAAACCGGGATCGAACCCAGCACATTCGGTTTTGTACTCAACGTAACTACTTCCGCCAACGAATAAGCAGAATTAATCCTCATATCTTTCTTCATATTGTGTAAAAATGTCAAACAAATATCTTGTTTACTGAACTCTTGAGAGAACAAAATTTTGATTTTTCCATGTAGTGCCCGTAAGGAACCCTGCGTGTGCGAGTCATAGTCGCATTTTACTGAATATTTTGTTAGTATTGCTCAAACGCCATAAAGTATCTAGTGCAAAGTGACATGTTTTTTTTTTTTTTTTTGTTGGATTGCAAACGAAAGCTACAAGGTTTTTTTCATTTACTATTTACACCAAACCCTGAAACTCGTTAATATTATTGTTTTTGCTTAAGTGCATTAAGAAAAATATGTGTATTTTGGTAAGTTTTTACATATTTATGCATGTATGCATGTGATACATACATATGTACGTATGTATGTATGTACAAAATTTGTACAAAAAATAAACTAGATTTTATGAACATGGAAATATAAAAAAGAAAATTTTTTGTTGAATGAATGGAAATGGATCGGGATTAGAAAATGAACTGAATGAATATTTATTGTTTGGATATTTGATGACGCACTATTATAGGGTTTTACTACCACTTACCCCAATGTAACTAGTTGCTTTTCGTGTAGCTATAGGAGGAGCAGGTGATTGTATTTTCTTAACGATACATTTGTTAGATTTACGTACTTTATCGTTTGTTGAAGCAGCTGCAGCCGCCGGATTTGCCAGTAGAGCAGACGATGTTGTCGTAAGATTACCACTTGTATTGCCTGACGATAATGCATCAGGATTTTGTGGGCAAGAGGATTGATTCGACAAAAGACTATTGCTATCTTCGTCATACTCTTCACAATCGTCGACATCATCGTCAGCTAACACGTCGTTTACACGTGACACATTTGTATTTTCATAAAAGGCAGGGTTATGATGCTCTGGTTTCAATTCCAGTTTTATGCTTAGCTTAGGTAAGTGGGGTGTTGTCTTTAAAGCTATGGTACGAGATTTAACTGCAAAGTATTGAAAAAAAAAGAAATTATAGCGATTGAAAAATTTATCTAACATTAAAAAACATTCATTACCTTGAGGTTGACTGTCTTGAGGTGTAGAGAGTTGATGATTATTTTTATTTGCGGCTATTGTTGTGTTTTGTGTCTTCTTTTTACGTTTCTTTACCGGTTTCGATTTGGAGGCTGTTTTCGATGGTGCCGGGGCCGGTGCCGGCGGCCCTTCCAATTTATGGCCTACTAGAACGCACCAACCTACTGGATAAATATCAGCAGATTCACAATCTAGCCATTGGTCATATTCATCGGTCCAACCATCAAAATGAATTTTCAAAAGACGTCCCACTATACGCGATACTGTCGCCACACACACTAAACGTGGATCCATGAGATCGGCACATTCTAAGCCCATACCCACCTAACGCATATATAATTTATTATATAAATAAATAAAACTTGTTATATGTATATCGTTTGCTGAATATAGAATGGCCCTAACTCATTATTTTTTTTAATAGAGTTTTTCTTGCATATTTCGATAGAAGAACGAACATCTAATGTATTGAAAAATTCAAAAATCTCGATTTAAAAAAATTATGAGTTAGGGCCTTTCTATATTAAGGTAACGATATGTATATGTTTGCATGTATGTACCTACCTCGAAACCATGATTAGGAACATCACGATGAAATAGATGTTCACCGGCTGGCATTGCGTTCGTATCTCTTAAATAAGTCTCCCATGTAAAGTTATTTGCACTATAACCGTTCGGAGGTGTTAATGTAATATTATTAGCCGCACAAAAGCCGACCGGGAATATATTAGGTGACTTCTCATGGTAACAAAACCTTTTTGATAAAAATAAGCCACATGAAACAATTTACATACCTTTAACAATATGGGCCATTATCATACTTGGCGTATTTCGTCTTTGACTACGACAATTTGATCATAGATTAAAGAAAAACTGTTGAAGTGTTCTGTAATCTATTACAAAAAATGTAGTCGAAGTTGAAATACGCCAACCACAATAAGGGGGTTTATGACATCTCCATAATACTCACCAATCAGAACCTGAAGCATCCGGCTGATACGAATCAATACGTATCATCATATAACCAAACTTTAAGACAGCCATTACAGTGGCCACACAAATTGAGGAGAGATTCAAAGGATCAACGGCTTCAAGTTTCATACCTTCCACAAAAGTTTTTGTTTTGCCTTCAATGAAATACTCTTCGAAAGTAAAATTCATTTTGAACAATTCTATGGTTGCATCGTCTTCATGTACCTCGATCATGGCTTCACGACCAGCTTAACCATAAAAAATAATAATTGCTGTTAAAGAGATAAAGCTCAACACAAAAAGCATTTTATTATTATATTTTTACCCAACATTCGTTCTAAATAATCCTGCGGTGCGGCTAAGTTATGACCCACTGTAGTGGCCCAGCCCACTGGGTGTATAATGGGTGAATCCTCGTGACACCAAAAGCCATCGTCGGAATCAAAGTATCGCAGAAATAAACGTTTTCCTACAATTTTTGTCACCGTTGCCAAGCGTACTTGTGATATGCGATCCTTATCAACACATTCTAGATTAAGGCCCAGGCGAAAACGAGATTGCATACTCTCGTTGATTTTATTGTAGAAACTGGAAGGTAACGTTCTAGCACCTGACAAACGGCTCACTAAGAAATCCTTCCAATCTTTGTATTTATTTTCAATTGTACGCGGAGGTATTAAAGGTTTGCCACGTGTTGCACACCAGCCGACTGCATGTACTTCTGCGTTACATAAATTCACCCAAAAATCATGACTCTCGTCGTCGAAACCTATTTAAAAGACGGCAAAAAAAATCTGTTCTAAAAAGAGTTTCCTGGTTAAATAAATAAGAATTAATGCAGTCAAAGATAGTCCGCACAAGGACTACATATGTACATCTTCGATGTCCTTCTTAATTTTGCCGCATTTTTCTTTGGCAAACATATCGTATTTATGGTATGGAGTTGGATTTCATCATAAAGTGTTGGAAAGCTTGCATTTCTTGAAAATACTACATACAAAATAATTAATAAACTCACCTTCATATCTCATGAGCGCCTTATAGCCTTGTATATCCAATATCGTAGCAACCCAAAATGAGTGCGGCGTTTGTCCCGGTTGAATCACCTCAAGCTGATCACAATCTGTATTCTCTACCTCAACTTTCATATCAATGCCCAAATTATCCCACACATCGTAGCCGGGTGCATGCTGAAAACATGTCACTGGAGCTGCATAAAAATCTTCTCGAGACAAACGCGGCGTCCAATCATATGAATGCGTTGGATCATACAGTTTCCTGCGTACACTAATTATTTTCTCCATTTGCGGACAGGATGAGGGAAGACGATCATATTTTGGTATTTGCGGCAATTCATCTTGTGGCATAACATCACGATACATACGCAGAGCCTTTGGCGTTTGTGTCATTTCGTTTAATTGTTGGTCATCTGTCGTATATACGCCACTTGGTAATGTTAACGTTGTCACATTTGTAGCGGACGATGTATCTAATGTTTCGACATTTGTAACTTCGCCTGTATCGACAGCAACGTTATCTCTACTAGTGCCTCCATTATTGACCTTTAAATTATTTTCGGCATTAATTTCGGTATTAATGTTGTTGTTTACTGGCTCTCCGAAACCATTAATCTGTGTAATTTTTGATTGATCGGTTATGCGGAAGCGATAATTTGAATTTTTAATATGTGCCACGCGTAATGCTAGTTCTATATCGTTCTGTTGTTGTTGTTGCTGCTGCTGCTGCTGTTGTTGCAGCTGATTTTCATTTAATTTATTTTCCATATTTTCAACTTGTTGGTGTTGTTGCTGCTGTTGTTGTTGTTGACTTGTCGCTCCTGTTATTTTATTGTTCACCACTAACGAATATAATTCACCACGTGCACATGCCATGCTACAAAATCGGCGAGATTTTGTATAAAACGTGTGCTTTACACCGATTGCTCCACAACGCTCACAAACGGCTGAAATAAGGAGCACATACGAAAGAACACATACATACATATGTTTCAACATTTCTTTCTTAAAATTTTATTGGGCCTTATTGCGAGTGTCGTATTACGACTTCGAATACGATGATTTTGTACTGGACTAAAGAACATTGCAATATTTTTTCTTTAACCTAGTACAAAACTGTCGCAGTCGGAATACGACACTCGTAATTAGGCCCATTATTGTTTTAGTAATTAAATTTCGAGACCTCCCCTAAGTACCACAATTAGTTGTGCTAAAACTAGCCAACATTTACAAAATATTCGGAAGTGTGCAAAAATTAATCACAAGTAGAATATTCCTCCTTATCGTGGTTCGCGTATTTAGATTTTGAATATGAAGGTTTTTGTGATAGATTAAAGAGCACCGCAAAATGTCGTAGTCGGATTCGAAATAAGCCAACGACGATAAGGCCCAATATTCACACCACCCACCAAATCGTTTTCTGCATTCCCAGAAACTTTGATATAAAATTATCATTAGTTTTTTACTCATCCTAGGAAAATTTAATCGATTATTTGAGAAAAATTCGTATTGGCGATGGAGGGAGTGGGGGTAGGGGAAAGGACATTGTGTATTTTCTACGAATCTGCGTTCCCCGAGACTTTGAAATACAATCATCAACACTTTAATTCTTTCTTGCAAAAACTTTAATTCTTTACTTTCAGTTATACAGTTCAAAAATTTTGTAAGGGAAAATCGTAAATTTCAAAAACAAAATACAAATAAAAAAATTGGCTTGTTTTTATGGTTAAGCAATTGTCTATATGCATTTCGTTCCCGCTTGTGGAACTCGTCAGTAGACTTCAACCCAAAAAAGTTTTGAATTCAGTTAACAAACTCCGTATGTTTATAGTAAGACTCTTAATACTATATTGAGAATCACAATATACAAACATAATAAGTTTGAAAACCGCAAACAAAAATCTTTACAAAACAAGCATCTTTATTCAACTGTGCATCTATTTTATTTATTTTTTTTGGTAAAAAGGTGGTGGAAAATAAAATAGATGCACAGTTGAATAAAGATGCTTGTTTTGTAAAGATTTTTGTTTGCGGTTTTCAAACTTATTATGTTTGTATATTGTGATTCTCAATATAGTATTAAGAGTCTTACTATAAACATACGGAGTTTGTTAACTGAATTCAAAACTTTTTTGGGTTGAAGTCTACTGACGAGTTCCACAAGCGGGAACGAAATGCATATAGACAATTGCTTAACCATAAAAACAAGCCAATTTTTTGGGATTGGGTGGGGACATTATGTCAAATAAATATACTTCAGTATTTCATGTATCAAATTACAAATATATAAAATTTGTCAACGATAAGCGTTGCGTTTTACAAAATTAGGCCATAAATCAATTTAAAAATCCCCCTTTTTTTGATTTTGAAATCATGAAAATCACGAATTTAATTTATTTTAATGAAAAATAATACGTAACAAAGTATTTCTTGTACTTTGAAATTCGGAAAATAGGCCAGTTCGGGTTTCGAAAACTTTTTTTTTTTGTATGTAGATACTCTGATACTTCGCGTTAAACAACTTTTGACAATCATATTTATAAATTTATCGTTTACAATATGAATAATACATATATGTAATTTATATAAAATTGGAAAAATATTAAGTATCAATGAAATAAAAGAAATAAATGATAAAAGAAAACCTACCCATGCCATCTTTTTGTATTGGTATAACAGAAGGATCAATGTTACCCTTGTAGGCAATTGGTGTTTTCAACACTAAACCAGGACGATTTACTGGTTCAATTTTACGAGTTTTACGTTGAGAACGTAAATTACCACCACCACCAGTGTGAGTACTTGAAGCAACGCCACCACCGCGAGAAGATAAAGAATTTGCTGACGTGGAGGCTACTTGTGTAGCAGCTAAAAGGTTACGATTGGCTGCAGCAGCAGCTTCGCTTAATATTTTGTGCTCATCGCTCATCGGTACGAGCAGATCGTGTTCATCAACCTCATGTGGCTGCGTTATATCGATACCAGTTGCGGACTTATCATCACTGTTAATGAAATCTGTTCCATCGTATGAATTTGAATCGGTCATCATGACAAAATCGTCTATATTAATTATTTCTTGTTTGGGTGTTAGGTCCGATATACCATCTTCGTAGCCATCATCCATTTGGTCATAGATTTGCTGATGATGTTGTTGATGCAGATGATGCTGTTGTCCATCGTCAGATGTTAAAAACTGTGCTGTCGTAATAGGCTTACAATTACTATTGACCAAAACGCCACCAGCAGCTGCAGCAGCATTTAAAGCATTATTTAGGTTTGTGGTATTATCATCGTCATCCATTGATGTGTAATTTTGAAAGACACCTGCTGCCGACTGCTGTAGCAGTTGTTGATGCAAACCACCCATATGGGCCAAACCATAAATATCATTTGCATTTGTAGCCAATAAAGTAGGTTGCACACCCAACGCAACAGCAGCTGATGAAGCTGCACATGCTGCTGCGGCAGCGGCGGCTGCTGATGCATTTGAAGCTGCTACTGCAGCGACTGCAGCCGCAGCTTGATTATTGAAATCCCCCCCAACTAAGCTCATCATAGGATTTAAATCCTGTTTTAGTAGCATATAGTGTATACATATGTATATTTTGTTTGTTTGTATAAATAGTCCAATACAAAAATGAAATTTGTATTTCGCATTTAAGTTAGTTTAGTTTATTGGTTTTGATTGATATTATAAAGTAAAATTATGTTTTGTTTATGTGGGGGAAAGAATTTATATATATTTTTTATACATTAATTAAACAGCCAAGTTGAAATAAACGTAGATATTTTTGAACCAAATATGAAAAGAAAAAAAGAAAATAAACATAGAGAAATAAAATTTTGAAATAAAAGTACAAGGTTTGATATATGTATGTATGTTGTATATGTTGTACATATGTATGTATTTATGTACGTACGATATTTTCGATTTTAATTTTTGCAAATATAAAATATAATTGAAAAATAAAAAAGAAATTATACAGATGTAAATGAAAATTAAGTGGAAATTAAAAACAATTAATTGTTAAATGTGTGTATCTACTTAATTTAATATAGTATGCACAAATATTTCAGTTGCACTTGCAGTGACAGAAAGCTAGTTAAAAGTGTTAAGGAGTGATTGATATATTAAACATATTCTACCTAATAGATACTACAAGAAAGTTATTTTTTATGCTATTGTTTTAAATGCTGCTTACCATAGCTTGTTGTTGCGCTAAATCGTCCATTACTGAAAGTCCAACAGTTGGATAAAATGATGCATCCTCTAGAGAAATACGTTCAGGATTGTATTGACTCATCCACATCATTCTCAATTCTGAGGGGTTCATTTTATATCAATGCTCTCTATATAAACTGTCATTTATTTGTTTTTTTTTTATCTTAATTAATTAGATATCAATGGAAATGTAAAATAATATCTTAAGATTAATTTGTTTAACAGAAACCTGGAAGAAAAGAAAACATGTTTTAAAAAACTTTTAAATTATGAAGCAGACGAACATATCCCTTATTTACTCAAACAACGTCATAACTCGAAAAAACGAGTTTGCCAGAAAATAAGTTTAAAAGTTTTAAATTTACACACAACTGAATGGAAAATGTGGTTTTGCTTTCAGGAGTTGAGTAAGCAAGACATTTGTATGTAATTTTCAACGATATGAGGATTAATCGTTTTTTTTTTGTTTTAGTTACGACGTTCTTTGAGTAAATGAGCGATATGTAAGTATAAAACATTTAAAAGCTAGCTCCCTTATGCAAAAACATTTGTTAAAGTTAAAGCATGTGTTTAAACCGGTTTTGCCATACAAAATTCGTTTGTTAAACCAACTTTAAGTTTAACAATCGTTTTTGCATAAGGGGGTAGAACTTTAATTGAAATCATGATTAATAATCTGAAGCATTGAAATCGTAAACTATCAAGTTGGTCAGGATTGGTCGCATTACAACGAGAAGGATATAGATAAACTGGTCACTTCATAAATTGCATTTGTAATAGTAGATGTGGATATGATTAGACTGAGCATCTTTCAGGATGTTCTAATTTGATTACATTATGCACTCTCCAATTCACTTTTATAGTTGATTTATTCATGTTCATATTCCTGGGAGGTGTAGAAAGTAAGATTACACCGACCAACGTTTGTAAAGCAACGGTTCACTTGGGTTTTGGTATAAAAAAAATAAATAAATAAATAAATAAATAAGCAGACTTAAGACAAAATTGAATTATACCTATGTGCTTAAAAATTAAACAAACGAAGCTACATAATTATAAAGACATAAACAAAACAATATTGACCAAAGACCAATATAAGCACCAAATTATATTAAAAACTAATTCACCCATTTTAATATTTTTCAAAAATTAACGTTTATAAGTTAAAAGTGGTCTTTTCCTAGAAATTATGATTTTAGACTTACTCTGTTGTCGCTTGTAACCACAGATATTTGCACTTAACCTTGTTTAATATAAAATGTGTGTTGGGCAATTTAAAACATATAACAACTCTGCTTAATATAAAAAAACTGGACATAGCAAATATAGTTGGAAAATAACAAATTAATATTAATATGTAAAATATAAAAAGATATTTAAGCAAAAATTTTGCAATAGCTTAACGAAAAATTAAGTTCTACCCGCAAATGCATTCACAATTACTAAATTTTTACGATTTTCAGTCTGCTTGCATTCAGGGTTTCATACTTTTCCAAATTTTTTATTGAACTTTTAACATATGCAAGTTTATTTTTAGTTTATTTATGGTAAAAACTCATTATCATTTTATGTCTACATACAGAAGCAAAATTGTTAATATAACTCCAAACGAAAATTTTCTCGTTGCACACTTATTCGGTTTAGCTAATATACAACCAAACTCTCGTGTATGTTGTGTACCTCAATGTGGAAAAAATACACATTTGCGACAGCATTGACCAAGACCACAAAACATAAATTTTCCATGCGAATTTTAGCACTTTACTCACCAACTTCACTTTAAAGTTATGTAAAATATTATAGATTATACACTTCTTTATATATTTCAAATGGTTTTATAAATTTTAATGCAAATTTTATTGAGAAAAAACACTTTTAAAAATATTTTGATAGTCCGAATATAGAAAAGCAAGCAAATCGACAGCCAAAAACTAGTAATTTAATGTTAGTGCATAGAGTAGCCAGATCAACAAAACAGAATCTAAGTACAGGTATACTTAAAATATATGAAGAAAAACCTAAAAGTATTTAGTAATTTCTAAATATAATTGCTTTTATCAAATAAAAAATATATATTTCGAGTACAAACTGAAATATCAAGGCTTAGAATGGAAGGTTTTGAAAAGTCCTACTTAAGTCTGGTAGTACCATGTACTAGTTCAACTCACCTCGTTTTTGTTTACAGTAGACTGTCAGTAATATTCAACATTGTGGCGGGTAAATCATGGCGTGCTTACACTAAATTGATCTTTTACCTTGAGGCTACACGTTCAATAATTTGCTTTCAATTTTTTCACACTAAAAAAATTTTGCTAAAATTGAAGTTGTGACGTAGGCTGCAAGCAATTTGATTACCAATTTTATGTTCAAATTGCCGTCGTCGAGCAAACAATTAAAAATTTTCGCCTACATATTTTATTTCAGCAAGGGAAATTACTTCTGTTTAAAACAGCTGTTAAATTAAAAGACAAATTGAATGAAGCGTCGAAAGAAAAATTGAAGGCCACCTGGTATTCAATTCCCAAATGTATGAGTGTGGTAGTAAAAAAGTGTGAATGTATTGAACTTTGAAACAAAAATTGAAGCAAACATTGAACGTGTAGCCTCCAAGCTAGAAAATTAAAGAGCTGTCGGCAGTGGCGTCTTCAGCTTTCAATACACATCATGTAAAAAGTCACATGTGTATTTGAATCTGACGTAATTTTAACGACATTATGAAGCTGCGTTAAGCCTAGAGTACACGGTATATAAAAAGCCCCATGCGTATGTGGCAATGACGTAACGAGAATTTTCAGCATGATCGTTGCATTTTTAAAAATACTAGTAATGGCTACATGCCGTAAAATTTGTATTGCATTTTTGTTCCAAAATACGTATGTGGTACATGTAGCCGAATAGAAGACATTTTCTGGGGCAGCTCATCTGTAAGCATGTTAATATCTACAAGTACATACATATGTTGCTAGTACATGGCATGTAGCAAATGTAGCATCATGATGACGTCAAAATTACATCAGAACTACATGCGTATGTGGTTTTTTCCAGCCGTGTACTGTAGGCTTTAGCTACATGCAGTGCACTAGTAACATATCTACATATAGAAATTCACATGTTTACACATATGTTGCTTTTGGAAATGTGTCCGCTTCGGCTACAGGATTTTGGAACAAAAATATTAATATGTGATATACAATACTCTTTGTTTCACATGAATGTGTATTTAAATAATTTTTTTTTAATTTTGAATAATTAATACGTATATTTATACACATACATGCATATATATACATATGAATATATATATACATATGAATATATATATATATATATATATATCGCTCATTTGCTTCAATAGTTTTTTGAGTTAATAATGCAGAAAGATGCGGCATTTTGTATTTTATATTGTGTAAAAATTTCATATAAATAGCTTGTACCATCACCTCCTGAGAGAAGAATTTTTTTCATTTCTCCATTGAGTTGTATGCAAAATAAAAACTTAAAACGCGTTTTCTGCAAAACTGGTTTTTTTGAGTTGTGCCACTATTGAAGTAAATGAGCGATATATATATATATATATATATATATATGTATATATATATTACACCAGTTTATTGTTTGAAAAGTACTTGTCTTCACTTTAAATAAAGAAAACGAGTATAAAATAATAAGTATGAAATCGAACGTAAAAAGATATTAAAAAAAACTCGCAAATCAAAAATCGTAATGTTTTTGCTACCCACCGTACCATGATGCTTAGTCATGACTTAAGATCGTGTTGTGAATTGGGTGCAATAACCAACATATATGTAATCGAAATCAAACTTTCCATCCCTGACTCCTATTACAGGTACACGCATAGGTCTGGCATGCTCACCATATTCATAAGTACACATGTATGTGTGTACAATTGTGTGTTTGTTTTGATTTTTGGGTGTTCATCCAAGATTTCGATCAGAGCAATACTGATTTCTTGTTTGATTTAAAAAATAAATATTAAATAAGCATAACGTCTCCAATATGCCTACAATAATAGCATTAGATACATCACTATCTATGCAGCGTATAATACCCGGACGAAGTGAAGAGAACGCGCTTACATATCATCAGTTGGCTCTTAAAGGTATATCACAACTTTTGGAACATTTGGCTGCCACTTCCAAGTTGGAATTTGCAGCATTGCTAACATTTAGTAGTACGTGCGAGCTAAAAGTGGACTTTACCCGAGATTATGATCAAATTAAACAGACTGTGAAAAAAGTAGAGGCTGGTGATAAGTTGTGTTTGATGTCTTTAATGAGAAGTGTTGCTACAATATTTACTAGCAATTGGGGTACGCAATCCTATTGTCAAGTGGTAGTTTTTACTGATTGCGGCTTAGGATTTGGGGTAACATCACTGAAATCATTCCTGCAGAATTATGTAGGTAAGGAACATGAGCCTGAGTATTCGTGGGTAAAAGTTCTGAAACCGGTCAGGTGGAATTTTATTTGCTTGGGGGTGCATGGAGATACATATTTTACACGAGCTGTTACAGTTTATCAACAACTTTTAGATTTTACTGGATTGAAAGGTGAATTCATAGAAAATTTTAATACTAATACGAAAATGTAAAAGATAATTTTCTAGGTCAGCTATATATGACAAAGGCTCCTAAAGATGCTGATAACGAATCATGCATAAATGAGTTAATGAAAACCACAATACCGGGTCATAAAAGTGAACTCGGTCGTACAGCCATGTTTGAAATGATAGAGAAATTGTGTGAGTCAAATTTTAAACCATATGAAGTCGTCTTGAAATGTGGTGGGTACTTTCGTTTGGAATGTCCTATTTTGCTTTGGCCTCCTCCACAGCCATATCATTCGCCTAATATTGAAAATAAACCAGCCCCAAGTCCTTTAAATATAGCAAACAAATTAGAAATCTGTGGGTATTTGTCTTTAACCGATATTGGATCACCTTCATCGTTGAGTCGTCATCTGATTATTCCTAAAATAGAAAGGGAAAAACCTAGTCGTCGTTCGTCAGATAAATCCGGAGCAGCGGCTAAATTATCATCTGAAAAAAATACTAAATCAGATGTTAATAATGCTAATTATGAATTTGAGAAACTGGAGCAAGATATCCGAGAATTCTATACAAAGGATGTAAAAGATGTTGAAAGTGATGTAACGGAAGAAAATGATAGAACTCTTTCATCTGGTCCGTCAGTTTTAAATGAAATGCAGAAGGAATCAATGTGTGTTTTGCTGCATGGTGCCTTAAAAGTGGAAAACTTGGCTGCCTTGGTTTTATTAAATGATAATTGGTACGGATTTATTTATTCGTATGCCGACACCAAAAAGAAGTCTAATTTAATGTTGAATATTCTGCCACCCGGTAACAATGTAATACCTTGGCTGGGAGATTTGGAAATGTTGGGATTCGCAGAGGACCTCCTGCCTGGTGATACGGCCGCTTTTCCCGTTAAGGCAGATAAACGATCATATTCCCAAAGTTGTGTCGTTTGGATAAATCGCATCAGCCTACAGTCTGATATTCAAAAAGTCCTAAGACATGCTAAGAAAATGCCAGAAAAAACTCAACATTTCTATAAGGAATTAAATCGCATACGTAGAGCAGCCTTGTCCATAGGCTTTGTAGAACTTTTGGAAGCTATGGCTACTCTGTTCGATAAAGAAGCAATAAACTTTGCTGCAGTAAATGCAAATCCTGAATGTACAATACAATTGAAACATGCTTCATTAGAGTTGAGGAAGCCTTCCAATAGAGACTTAAAAATATCTATTGTTCCAGTACCTGTGCAAACTGTTAACCCAACGGCACAAAGTGTGGCGGCAGCAAATGCTGGTAATTTCGTTTATTAATTTACGTAAATTTATGCAATAAAATTTGTCTATACATAACTAAGAATGAAAGCATAACTATTTATGTAATTATAATAATACTGTACAACATCTTATTTGCAGAATGGGGTTGCGTTTAAGCTAAGAAAGGTCTGTTGACTACTTTAATATCATGATTTATAATATGCATCTGGAATAGTGTCCTGCACAAGACTATTTATAAGACCTTTCAAGACATGAGAGATTTTTTCAAATGCTTTACTACAGCGAAATATTCTAAAAGAATCGCTAAGCTTTACTACAGCGAAATATTCTAAAAGAATCGCTAAGCAACACTGTTGGCAAGTAATTTAAATTAAATTAATTTAAATAATAATTTAATTTCAAGACATGAGAGATTTTTTCCAATGCTGTACTACAGCGAAATATTCTAAAAGGATCGCTAAGCAACACTGTTGGCAAGTAATTTAAATTAAATTAATGTCTTGAAAAGTCTTATAAATACTCTTGTGCAGGACAGGATGAAAAGAAATATATATGTACATACATTAAAATATATAGCATCTTATTCGGAATGCATATCGTGCCATAACCGCCAAAAAAAAACTTAAGGGACATAATATTCGATCTTAACTTTTTGAACAAAATCGATTAGCTGCTATCGAAAATAATCAATGCTCGTCAATAAAACGAGGTCCAACATAATATGTGTAGGTTAAACTTTGTTTTGGAGGTTATGACTCGATATATCAAGTACGGCAATCAAATTTAACGTCCTATTATGATATTGATTTAAAAATTACATCTGGCAATATGCAGCATATACATGTGTACATATCGCTCTTTTATTTCAATAGTGTAACAACTCAAAAGTGCGTTTTTTGAGTTAATAATGCAGAATAGCATAACATTTCGTATTTATCTTGCGTAAAAATTTCATATACTTACATAAATAACTCTTAAGAGAAAAATATTCTTTCATGTCTGCATTGGGTTGTATATATGTATATAAAATGAAAACTTTAAACTCGTCTTCTGCAAAATTAATTTTTTGAGTTATTTCACTATTAAAGTGAATGAGTGATATGTAGTTGTAATTTTTTTGGCAAATGCCATAAGAAAACAAAACAATAAGATTTTTTTGTTATTTTCCTTGCTTTGTGAATCAAATAGAAAAGAAGCTTTTCGTGATAAAAGAAAAAAAAATATGGGAGCTCCTGAACTACCCAATGACCCCGGGGACGACGATCTACACACTTCGCATATAGTGCACCATCCTCCAGCACCTAGTGATGACAGCGATAACGAATCCGTATTAGATGGTGGTGAGTATGAGGGCTACCAACCGCTGGCTATGGATGACCACTATACTGATTTGGGTCAAATGCAGTTAGCTTTTGAAGATGATAATAGTGGTGGCTACAATTATACTGAGGATTTCAATAGCGCACAAGAGAACAGAAGCTTTGGTGAAAACGAACCAGTAGAAGTGGTACATGTCGATCCAAATATACCTCAAATAGAAACTGCTGAAATTGAAATCGCACGAGAAGTTTGGAACCAACCAAGACCTCAAGAATTGCAGATTGAATTGGATGGCGATAAAACCCAACAGGTATACAACATAGAAATTTTCCGCTACATTTTATATTGTTATTAAAGAAATAATAGATTTTTATTATTTGTGTTAAAGTAGATGTATACATAGTTAAGTAAATAACAGAGTTTTATTGAAGCGTGCATGGTGTATGGTCGCTAATATAGTTTCTATCAACTTCAAGAAAAATGTCAGTAAAGGGGTGGGATATACATTTTCATCTTATTTACCAGTGTCGTATTTCGATTTTGTACTAGACCAAGGAACATTGCAACAATTTATCTTTAACCTAGTGCAAAATCGTTGTAGTCGTAATTAGGCACATTGAGAATTAAACTCAATTATTGTTTGACTTTGCTTATTAAGCTTAGCTTTTAAATTTTAAATGATCCACACAGATGATTGGTGACGAGACATTTATTCTTAACCTATATTTCACCACCGGTATTTTCAAATCCCTAAGGGGCACTAACCTTTGTGACTAAAATTCTAAAGTGTGTGCTTAAAATATAGTTAAGTACGAAAATATTGAAGGCATAACTTTAAAGTAATTTTTTATTGCAGATTTTAAGTGCAATGGCCAATTTTCAGCTACCTAATTTAGCTGTGCCAGCTTGGGCTACTGGGGTTCCCGAAGAACGCTGGAAAGAAGAATTGTTGCAGCGCATTAGGCAGAGAAAGCCCTCAGCTGATAACTCTAAAATGGAAGTAGATAAATAATTAAAATAAACATTCCCATACCAGATTGCAATACGTCGTATTACGAGTACTTTGTGATAACCGTAATATCGAACCATAACCCTCAAAAAAGCCTAACCGCCACATTTTTTGGACTTTTATTTTTTTTTCTAAAAATTGATCATTTACGATCGCAAATAATCGATTTTGGTAAAAAATAAAGTCGCTTAAGCTTTGCTGGCGGTTATGGCACAATATGTACATATCGCACATCTAGTTCAATAGTCATAATTCAAAAAAACTAGTTTTGCAGAAAACACGTTTAAAGTTTTCAATTTACACAAAACTCTATGAAGGCATGAACAAATATTCTTCTCTCAGGAGGTGATAGTACAAGCTATTTATATGAAATTTGTATGCAAGATAAAATACGAAATGCATTATTATTCTGCATTATTAACTCAAAAAACGAATTTTTTGAGTTATGTCACTATTGAACTGAATGTGCGATATATTTATCTTGTTAATCAAAATAAATTTAACGAACAATTAGAAAACTGAGTCATACATACACATTTTTATTCATTGTATTTTAATTTTAAATAATCCAAGTTAATAAATGAATAGATACATATAAAAATAATTGGAAAATAGTGTATTCAAAAAGCATGATTTTAAAATGCCTTCAATAATGCTGAGCCAGCCGAATTAATTTTAATAAAAACACCAGTTTGTGGTGTATTTGTTAGTTCTCGTAACTTGTCCATAACATAGTCTACCGATATAACTAAAGCTGTTACCTCTGGACCAAAAGGCGTAGAAGTAAGATTACCTATGGCTTGCATTGAACGGTAACATGCCTCCAGATCTACGGCCCATTTCATAAACTCAACTAAACCCTCTGCAATCATGCGACATTTTTCGCCATTAGAAATACCAGTAGTCTGTGTTATTGTTTGATTTAAATAAAATGTTGCTATAGCGATTTGTAAGTTATTGCTTCCAGATTTGATGTTATTAACATGCTCTATTAATGCAGCTAAGCGCTTATTAACTTCTTGTCTTCCCGTCTCGTGTTTCATAATGTTGGCTAGACAACGTATAATCATTAATTGGTTGGGAGCAGAACTGGTTATGTGTTGTAGTAAAGAATCTAGGAAATTCATAGAATTCAACACGGAAAACACTGCTTCACAACGCGCGGCCAGCCGCACAATGTCAATAACCGGGAATAGTAATTCTAAAATTTATATAAAAAATATATGTAAATATGTTATTCCAAACCGATAAAACGAACAATAAAAAAATTTCGTTCGACAATTATGTAGAATTTTTTTTATTGTTTTTAATATAAATTGTCTAGAGAAAAGTTTATTTCTTTCCTAAATCTACTACAGTGCTAATTTATCCATGTTAGTATTTGTAATTATAAACAATCTTACCAGTTGGCCATCTCAGCAATACTTGTAATGCTTCTATGGCAGTCTGATCAACATCTGGTGTTGCATGGGTTAGCCTTATTACAGATTCCAGTAGATTATCCGATACTTTTACGTTACTTGCTGGTAATTTATTATTAAATTCTCTGAAAGTTAAATTTAAATTTCATGTTAAGTTTTTCAACGGTGGTGACATTATAAAACTAACTTAAGTTTCTCCAAAACTTTAACAGGATCGCAATTATCAAATGTAATGTAGTTGCTGACTGGGAAATGTTTATCTCCTAAAAGTTACAAAATTTAATAAAATATATTATATTATAGAGTATAGAAAATAAACCTTTAATAAAATCAACATCCACTTTTGCTGTAGGTTTATTAGCAGCCGTGGTTGTATAACTAGAACAACCCGTAAATGGATCTGCATTGCCAGTGGTTTGAACGTTGGTGTTGCTTGAGCCGGGCATATAACGATTTCCACCAGTAAAAGGATCTTGGAAGGCACTGTATATAAGATAAGAAAAGAATTGTTACGATTTCTCTGTGATTCGAAACGGAAGGAACCACATTGCTAAGCAAACGCATTTATATAAGCATGATTTCGCATTGTTACATTTTCGATACTCGGAAAATTCACTACTTTATCGGCAAGGTAATCTTATATTTAGCAACTTACCCAGTTGCAGATGAGGATAGCACTGGTGCATTTTGAGAATTTTTGACGATGAAATTTGCCACTTGATCCAAGTAAACTTGTGGTAAATCGTTGCGATGTATGAAAGTTTGAGCAGCTTGCCAGGGATCCTCACCGCGATTATAGGGCAGTTTTAATGGTGGCTCTGTGTCCGATATATCCACAGAAAATACATAATCATACTCCTAATAAAACTGTATTTTATAAAAAGTATATCTAATTATAAATAAGAGCAAACCTTTCCGTCGTACATGGGTTTTCCAGTTGAAGGTCCGCCTGTTGCGCCGGTTATATCACCTATTAAATTCCATTTACCCATTTCCCAACTATAACATTTTACAGAACCATCAGGATGTCTAACCATTTTTGTTTGACCGACACGTGTACCATCCTTTAGTAAAGCTTCAGGTCCTGGAAGACTGAATGATATATGAATTTTAGTTTGAATGCCTAAAGGAGTTTTATTTTATATAAGTTGACTATACTCAGTCTTTTTTATTCCTCCTAGTTCTTCAGACATTTGTTGTTTTCTTGTATCAACAGCTAATTGATAGAATTTCTGTACCGTTTCACTGGCCATACGTTCAGGATCTTTGGTGAAGACCCTTACTATGCCATCACTACTGCCGGTAACGATATCGCCATTTTTCAAACATGTTACAGACCACACAGATTGCGTTGGGTGCAGCAAAGGTGCGCCTACTTCTAGACCAGTTGATATATTCCACATACGTAACGTGCTATCTTCACCACAGGATACAAGAAAATCATTCGACACAGATTTTACCAGAGCAATGTCATATATATAATTAGTATGACCACTCATCTCCTGCATACATTCGCCATCTTCATTCCACACTCTAATAATGGCGTCATTGGCACACGACACTAAAACTCCATTGCTTAAAGCCAATATGCCTCTAACACAATCCGTGTGTCCTTTAAGCATACGCAACTTTTCTCCATTTGCATTCCAATAGTAGATGTTCTTATCGGCTGAGCCGGTAATAAATTTATCACTTTCCGGCATCGATGCTACCGCCCACACAGCTGCTTCGTGACCCTTTAACTCAACATATTTAACGTCGCCAGTTTGACTTACAGTCCAGATTCGAGCTGTTTTATCCCAACTTCCAGTAATTAAGCTTCGAGGTTTAATACCGGCAGCTATTGAGCAAACAGTAGACTCATGACCCTTCAAAGTAAGTATGGGTAACAAAGTATTTTCCTGGTATATACAAACAGTTGCATCGTTGCTCCCAGTACACAGCCAACCTTCGGGTTCATAATAAAACACACAAGAAACAAAGTTTTTATGATCTTGCAATGTTACCGCTTCAATGAAACAATCATCTAATGGCTTCCACAATTTAGTTGTTTTATCTCTGGAACCTGAAACAATCATTTGACCACCCTCGGAAGTATTTGCTCCAGCCGCCACTGAACGTACATCCATACTGTGACCTAATAGTTCACAGCTCAACTTGTAATTGTCGAGCGTTAAGGACATGTTTCTTTTAATTATTCAACTTTATAAATAATAATTAAATCGCTTTCAGAATTTAACTATATATGCAAAAATACGAGGAAACTAGACGAACTCCAACAAAAGGATGATGCAGCACAGGTCTGCGCCGACTGTTTAAGGGGCATCGGCGGCTTATATACGGCTGTCACACGGCTAACCAGAGATACCAAATACCATGTTAAAAGAAAACTTCCCATGAAAAAAGCGTTATGGCCTATTTCCCACCTGCGAAAGAAAATGTTCGACTTACAATTTGTATTGAAAACAACAATAAAATACGAAAATTTGTTTTTGTTTTCAATATAAATTGTGAGTCGAAAGTTTTCTTTCGCAGGTGGGAAATAGGCCATTAGTTTTTAATTAATCTATCTATTATTTATAGACTTTTGTACTCCATGTGTATGTATCAGTAAAAATAATTTTTGCTATACAAATGATGTGCACTTTTTTGCGATAAAAATTCCCCTAGCTGGGCCACAAAACATACAGAAGTGTCACGAGACGGAAGATACGGGTATTTTTCAGTTTGCCTCGTTTTCCCTCAAATTTTGTCGTCGGTTTTGTTTTGCTACGTCTTTCTAGTGCAATACATTTTTATTAGCTGTGTTAATTGGTAAGTACTAATACACTACAGTATCAAATACACTATGCTTTTCTCTTTCTTCCATGAATTTTAACAAAAACCTGATTGGAGCTTTTTTTACCTGTCACTTTCTTCACTTCTGTGTATTCTGTGGCTGGGCAGTTAGTCACACTGTAATATATGCACAGGGTTGTCAGATATGACAATTTCTCGCCAAATGCGGCGATTTTTCAATTTGTTGACGATTTTTATGGCTATCAGTAAAATTAGTTTGTTGAAGTAGTTTCAAAATTAAATCCTACCAAAAATTGTCTGCAAGAAATTAAATCAATTTTATTTCTATAATTTTTATTATATTAATTAAATTAACTAATTATAGCGTTTTGAATTTTTATAAAAAAAATTTACAAGAAATAGTATAATTTTAGCGATTTTCTGCCAATTTTTGAAACGATTATTTTATAAAAATTACTTTTGGTAATTTTTAAAATCGAAACAGGTCGGAAAAAGTCTGACAGCCCTAGTTGCAGCCGGTTGAAACTTTATGCCAACAGAAACCTGTTCTCTTCGTCTCTCTCACCAACAAGCTTTCATGTTAAGCCGGCACAATTGTTCCCGTGACGCATTAGTTTTATAGTTTAATGTTGGCAATACCATGTTATTTCAGTTCTCATATTTTCTTGGTGATAAACAAAACGTTCGACAAGTTGTGGAAGTACATATTGCTTTATAGTTAGCAAAATTAACACATAATGGCCGGTTATAATATTAAAATCAATTTCTAAATTGTTGCAAGGCTTTTTTTTAACCAAAATAAGTTGAAATTAATTGAAATATTCCATATTTCTTTACATATTCAACAAGTGCTACAAGTAATCAGTTACCGACTTTGTTGTGTTTGGTTGTGTATTATTATAATTGTTTTGTTTAGTTTATATCACAAACTTCTTTGTGGCTTAAATCAAAATTGTGGTTTGAATAAAAACCTTAAAAAATTGGTTTGTTAAAAAAAGGATAAGAAATTAAAACGACCGGTAAAACCTTTTGCATCTAAATTAATATCGTGCACTAAAAACTAAATTAAATATAAAAATCAAATTAAGCTATTTTTATAAATTAGACCGTTAAAATGTTGCTGCTTATCAAATTTTGTCTAAATCGGAGAACGTGGACTAGTAGAAGTGGTACATGTCGATCCAAATATACCTCAAATAGAAACTGCTGAAATTGAAATCGCACGAGAAGTTTGGAACCAACCAAGACCTCAAGAATTGCAGATTGAATTGGATGGCGATAAAACCCAACAGGTATACAACATAGAAATTTTCCGCTACATTTTATATTGTTATTAAAGAAATAATAGATTTTTATTATTTGTGTTAAAGTAGATGTATACATAGTTAAGTAAATAACAGAGTTTTATTGAAGCGTGCATGGTGTATGGTCGCTAATATAGTTTCTATCAACTTCAAGAAAAATGTCAGTAAAGGGGTGGGATATACATTTTCATCTTATTTACCAGTGTCGTATTTCGATTTTGTACTAGACCAAGGAACATTGCAACAATTTATCTTTAACCTAGTGCAAAATCGTTGTAGTCGTAATTAGGCACATTGAGAATTAAACTCAATTATTGTTTGACTTTGCTTATTAAGCTTAGCTTTTAAATTTTAAATGATCCACACAGATGATTGGTGACGAGACATTTATTCTTAACCTATATTTCACCACCGGTATTTTCAAATCCCTAAGGGGCACTAACCTTTGTGACTAAAATTCTAAAGTGTGTGCTTAAAATATAGTTAAGTACGAAAATATTGAAGGCATAACTTTAAAGTAATTTTTTATTGCAGATTTTAAGTGCAATGGCCAATTTTCAGCTACCTAATTTAGCTGTGCCAGCTTGGGCTACTGGGGTTCCCGAAGAACGCTGGAAAGAAGAATTGTTGCAGCGCATTAGGCAGAGAAAGCCCTCAGCTGATAACTCTAAAATGGAAGTAGATAAATAATTAAAATAAACATTCCCATACCAGATTGCAATACGTCGTATTACGAGTACTTTGTGATAACCGTAATATCGAACCATAACCCTCAAAAAAGCCTAACCGCCACATTTTTTGGACTTTTATTTTTTTTTCTAAAAATTGATCATTTACGATCGCAAATAATCGATTTTGGTAAAAAATAAAGTCGCTTAAGCTTTGCTGGCGGTTATGGCACAATATGTACATATCGCACATCTAGTTCAATAGTCATAATTCAAAAAAACTAGTTTTGCAGAAAACACGTTTAAAGTTTTCAATTTACACAAAACTCTATGAAGGCATGAACAAATATTCTTCTCTCAGGAGGTGATAGTACAAGCTATTTATATGAAATTTGTATGCAAGATAAAATACGAAATGCATTATTATTCTGCATTATTAACTCAAAAAACGAATTTTTTGAGTTATGTCACTATTGAACTGAATGTGCGATATATTTATCTTGTTAATCAAAATAAATTTAACGAACAATTAGAAAACTGAGTCATACATACACATTTTTATTCATTGTATTTTAATTTTAAATAATCCAAGTTAATAAATGAATAGATACATATAAAAATAATTGGAAAATAGTGTATTCAAAAAGCATGATTTTAAAATGCCTTCAATAATGCTGAGCCAGCCGAATTAATTTTAATAAAAACACCAGTTTGTGGTGTATTTGTTAGTTCTCGTAACTTGTCCATAACATAGTCTACCGATATAACTAAAGCTGTTACCTCTGGACCAAAAGGCGTAGAAGTAAGATTACCTATGGCTTGCATTGAACGGTAACATGCCTCCAGATCTACGGCCCATTTCATAAACTCAACTAAACCCTCTGCAATCATGCGACATTTTTCGCCATTAGAAATACCAGTAGTCTGTGTTATTGTTTGATTTAAATAAAATGTTGCTATAGCGATTTGTAAGTTATTGCTTCCAGATTTGATGTTATTAACATGCTCTATTAATGCAGCTAAGCGCTTATTAACTTCTTGTCTTCCCGTCTCGTGTTTCATAATGTTGGCTAGACAACGTATAATCATTAATTGGTTGGGAGCAGAACTGGTTATGTGTTGTAGTAAAGAATCTAGGAAATTCATAGAATTCAACACGGAAAACACTGCTTCACAACGCGCGGCCAGCCGCACAATGTCAATAACCGGGAATAGTAATTCTAAAATTTATATAAAAAATATATGTAAATATGTTATTCCAAACCGATAAAACGAACAATAAAAAAATTTCGTTCGACAATTATGTAGAATTTTTTTTATTGTTTTTAATATAAATTGTCTAGAGAAAAGTTTATTTCTTTCCTAAATCTACTACAGTGCTAATTTATCCATGTTAGTATTTGTAATTATAAACAATCTTACCAGTTGGCCATCTCAGCAATACTTGTAATGCTTCTATGGCAGTCTGATCAACATCTGGTGTTGCATGGGTTAGCCTTATTACAGATTCCAGTAGATTATCCGATACTTTTACGTTACTTGCTGGTAATTTATTATTAAATTCTCTGAAAGTTAAATTTAAATTTCATGTTAAGTTTTTCAACGGTGGTGACATTATAAAACTAACTTAAGTTTCTCCAAAACTTTAACAGGATCGCAATTATCAAATGTAATGTAGTTGCTGACTGGGAAATGTTTATCTCCTAAAAGTTACAAAATTTAATAAAATATATTATATTATAGAGTATAGAAAATAAACCTTTAATAAAATCAACATCCACTTTTGCTGTAGGTTTATTAGCAGCCGTGGTTGTATAACTAGAACAACCCGTAAATGGATCTGCATTGCCAGTGGTTTGAACGTTGGTGTTGCTTGAGCCGGGCATATAACGATTTCCACCAGTAAAAGGATCTTGGAAGGCACTGTATATAAGATAAGAAAAGAATTGTTACGATTTCTCTGTGATTCGAAACGGAAGGAACCACATTGCTAAGCAAACGCATTTATATAAGCATGATTTCGCATTGTTACATTTTCGATACTCGGAAAATTCACTACTTTATCGGCAAGGTAATCTTATATTTAGCAACTTACCCAGTTGCAGATGAGGATAGCACTGGTGCATTTTGAGAATTTTTGACGATGAAATTTGCCACTTGATCCAAGTAAACTTGTGGTAAATCGTTGCGATGTATGAAAGTTTGAGCAGCTTGCCAGGGATCCTCACCGCGATTATAGGGCAGTTTTAATGGTGGCTCTGTGTCCGATATATCCACAGAAAATACATAATCATACTCCTAATAAAACTGTATTTTATAAAAAGTATATCTAATTATAAATAAGAGCAAACCTTTCCGTCGTACATGGGTTTTCCAGTTGAAGGTCCGCCTGTTGCGCCGGTTATATCACCTATTAAATTCCATTTACCCATTTCCCAACTATAACATTTTACAGAACCATCAGGATGTCTAACCATTTTTGTTTGACCGACACGTGTACCATCCTTTAGTAAAGCTTCAGGTCCTGGAAGACTGAATGATATATGAATTTTAGTTTGAATGCCTAAAGGAGTTTTATTTTATATAAGTTGACTATACTCAGTCTTTTTTATTCCTCCTAGTTCTTCAGACATTTGTTGTTTTCTTGTATCAACAGCTAATTGATAGAATTTCTGTACCGTTTCACTGGCCATACGTTCAGGATCTTTGGTGAAGACCCTTACTATGCCATCACTACTGCCGGTAACGATATCGCCATTTTTCAAACATGTTACAGACCACACAGATTGCGTTGGGTGCAGCAAAGGTGCGCCTACTTCTAGACCAGTTGATATATTCCACATACGTAACGTGCTATCTTCACCACAGGATACAAGAAAATCATTCGACACAGATTTTACCAGAGCAATGTCATATATATAATTAGTATGACCACTCATCTCCTGCATACATTCGCCATCTTCATTCCACACTCTAATAATGGCGTCATTGGCACACGACACTAAAACTCCATTGCTTAAAGCCAATATGCCTCTAACACAATCCGTGTGTCCTTTAAGCATACGCAACTTTTCTCCATTTGCATTCCAATAGTAGATGTTCTTATCGGCTGAGCCGGTAATAAATTTATCACTTTCCGGCATCGATGCTACCGCCCACACAGCTGCTTCGTGACCCTTTAACTCAACATATTTAACGTCGCCAGTTTGACTTACAGTCCAGATTCGAGCTGTTTTATCCCAACTTCCAGTAATTAAGCTTCGAGGTTTAATACCGGCAGCTATTGAGCAAACAGTAGACTCATGACCCTTCAAAGTAAGTATGGGTAACAAAGTATTTTCCTGGTATATACAAACAGTTGCATCGTTGCTCCCAGTACACAGCCAACCTTCGGGTTCATAATAAAACACACAAGAAACAAAGTTTTTATGATCTTGCAATGTTACCGCTTCAATGAAACAATCATCTAATGGCTTCCACAATTTAGTTGTTTTATCTCTGGAACCTGAAACAATCATTTGACCACCCTCGGAAGTATTTGCTCCAGCCGCCACTGAACGTACATCCATACTGTGACCTAATAGTTCACAGCTCAACTTGTAATTGTCGAGCGTTAAGGACATGTTTCTTTTAATTATTCAACTTTATAAATAATAATTAAATCGCTTTCAGAATTTAACTATATATGCAAAAATACGAGGAAACTAGACGAACTCCAACAAAAGGATGATGCAGCACAGGTCTGCGCCGACTGTTTAAGGGGCATCGGCGGCTTATATACGGCTGTCACACGGCTAACCAGAGATACCAAATACCATGTTAAAAGAAAACTTCCCATGAAAAAAGCGTTATGGCCTATTTCCCACCTGCGAAAGAAAATGTTCGACTTACAATTTGTATTGAAAACAACAATAAAATACGAAAATTTGTTTTTGTTTTCAATATAAATTGTGAGTCGAAAGTTTTCTTTCGCAGGTGGGAAATAGGCCATTAGTTTTTAATTAATCTATCTATTATTTATAGACTTTTGTACTCCATGTGTATGTATCAGTAAAAATAATTTTTGCTATACAAATGATGTGCACTTTTTTGCGATAAAAATTCCCCTAGCTGGGCCACAAAACATACAGAAGTGTCACGAGACGGAAGATACGGGTATTTTTCAGTTTGCCTCGTTTTCCCTCAAATTTTGTCGTCGGTTTTGTTTTGCTACGTCTTTCTAGTGCAATACATTTTTATTAGCTGTGTTAATTGGTAAGTACTAATACACTACAGTATCAAATACACTATGCTTTTCTCTTTCTTCCATGAATTTTAACAAAAACCTGATTGGAGCTTTTTTTACCTGTCACTTTCTTCACTTCTGTGTATTCTGTGGCTGGGCAGTTAGTCACACTGTAATATATGCACAGGGTTGTCAGATATGACAATTTCTCGCCAAATGCGGCGATTTTTCAATTTGTTGACGATTTTTATGGCTATCAGTAAAATTAGTTTGTTGAAGTAGTTTCAAAATTAAATCCTACCAAAAATTGTCTGCAAGAAATTAAATCAATTTTATTTCTATAATTTTTATTATATTAATTAAATTAACTAATTATAGCGTTTTGAATTTTTATAAAAAAAATTTACAAGAAATAGTATAATTTTAGCGATTTTCTGCCAATTTTTGAAACGATTATTTTATAAAAATTACTTTTGGTAATTTTTAAAATCGAAACAGGTCGGAAAAAGTCTGACAGCCCTAGTTGCAGCCGGTTGAAACTTTATGCCAACAGAAACCTGTTCTCTTCGTCTCTCTCACCAACAAGCTTTCATGTTAAGCCGGCACAATTGTTCCCGTGACGCATTAGTTTTATAGTTTAATGTTGGCAATACCATGTTATTTCAGTTCTCATATTTTCTTGGTGATAAACAAAACGTTCGACAAGTTGTGGAAGTACATATTGCTTTATAGTTAGCAAAATTAACACATAATGGCCGGTTATAATATTAAAATCAATTTCTAAATTGTTGCAAGGCTTTTTTTTAACCAAAATAAGTTGAAATTAATTGAAATATTCCATATTTCTTTACATATTCAACAAGTGCTACAAGTAATCAGTTACCGACTTTGTTGTGTTTGGTTGTGTATTATTATAATTGTTTTGTTTAGTTTATATCACAAACTTCTTTGTGGCTTAAATCAAAATTGTGGTTTGAATAAAAACCTTAAAAAATTGGTTTGTTAAAAAAAGGATAAGAAATTAAAACGACCGGTAAAACCTTTTGCATCTAAATTAATATCGTGCACTAAAAACTAAATTAAATATAAAAATCAAATTAAGCTATTTTTATAAATTAGACCGTTAAAATGTTGCTGCTTATCAAATTTTGTCTAAATCGGAGAACGTGGACTAGTAGCGAAACACTAGTCCATTGGTAAGTCGAAAAACTAATTGATAAAATTTTCAAACCGAATATAAGTATACATATGTATTACAAGCTGTAAACAGTGTGCACACTTAATTTTTTTTAAGTTCGGTAGAATCGACAAAAAAAAATCGGTAGATTTGAATGAAATTCGGTAGAAATTTTTTTTATTCAGAGGAACATAAAAAATAACAATTCAAAGAAACATAAAAAATAACCAAATATATGTACTTATATATAAAGGGTAAGTGCAAGGAGTATCAAACTGAACAGCTCCAAAAGCGCATTTAAAACTTCACATGTGATTGGAAATTAAACTGCTATAAACAATGATGCATTTCCAATAAAAAAATGTGTCATCTGCAGTTATTTGCCCTTACCCTTTACAAAGATATGCCATGAATATATAAAATAGTATACATAAATAACAGGAATTCAGTTTTTGTACATAGGTTTTATAAAGCTACTAAAATAACTTTTATTTGATAAACATTTCTAACTACAAAGATTATATATTGGATCCACTTATGAATTTAAACTTTTGTGCACAAATTATTAAATCATTGGTAGGAATAAATATTTCATCCCCAAGGCACAATTCTTTGGCAAATATTAGGTTACTTATAGTTTCAGTTTTTAACCGATTTCTTTGTTCTGTTTTAATGATTTTCATGACAGAAAATTACTGCTCTGTGGCCGCACTGCTATGTGGCAAAATAGGCAATTTACACATATATCGACTTGAATTACTAAATAACAATATTCGGCTTGTTCGGTAGAATTGGTAGATTGTTAAATTCACAAACATATTAGGTAGAATCTACCGAATATCGGTAGAAGTGTGCACACTGGCTGTAAAGCCTGTACACGGCATTTAAAAAGCCACACGCGCATGTGGTTCTGAATTATATTTGACGTATTCATGAAGCTACATTTGCTTGTAAAATATGTACATGTAGACATTCACATTTTTACACTTGTGATGAGTCTGGAAATGTGTCCGCCTCAGATCTTGTACGATCGATCCGCTTTCTTACACTGTATTGTTCCTTTATACTTTTCTACTTCGCGGAGCATAAAATTAATTTCTGCCTCAAATATATATGAGCGGAATTCACGGTTGGCCTTGTAGATCTTTTACATATTGTAGCTTTAGTAAATTTTGTTAAATTTAAAGCAAAGCAACAATAATTTACCAAAGCTGCAAGATGTAGAAGATCTACAAGGCCAACCGTGAATTCCGCTACATATTAGACCCTGCATAAGACCACTTGCAATAACTTTTAAACCATGAGGGATTTTTCAAAGGATTTACTACAGCGAAATCTTCTAAAACAAACGCTAACAAAACTGTTGGCAAGACATTTGTTTCGTTTATTGCAGGTATAGGATTCAAGAAGAAAATACTTCGTGACGGAAAAATTTGTAATGCTTACTTCTTCATACGCATGGGCGCGTACACACACGTTGTGTGTATGACCTTGAAGGAAATAACGATGGTGAAAATATACTGAGGCGTTTTTGACTTTGTCACCAGTACTACTCTACAATTATTCCCCATACAATACGTACATACAAATTTATTTATATTTACAAGTTGTTGCAAAATCCACCAGAAATACACCACATCTGTTTTCTCTCTTTCATCCATCGTGCTTCGCTTATTAAACGACATCATTTAGTCCCAAATCACACTGTGCAAGTCTTATTGCTAAGCTGATTAGTTTCAGGGAGAGACGAGGGGAACAGCAACGTTTCTTTTCCCCCCGTCTCTCTTCTAATAAACTAATCAGCTTAGCAATAATACTTGCATAGTGTAAATAGGGACTTATTATTGGTTTAGTATAATAGATGCTACGACAATGCGTTTAACAAGACGTATTTACATTTCAAGACTGTTTACGCAGCCCTCTAATATGTATGCATTTTATTCAGCTTTGCAAATCGACACCAACTGGTATGAATTCGCTTTGCTACTCATAACATAGATATCGTCGGTTGGTTATTGGTTTGGTGCAGACATAATGTATTTTGAATATACTGTGCCGCAAACCAATATCCAACGATATGACATATGATGCACTCACTTTAAGTTTAGCTAAACTAAACCAGCATTTAAAAGAATTAGAATGTAGCAAAATTTTGTAGCTCATATAAAAAAATCTATCAGATTAATGACTCGTTAGCCAAACGTATCTGTAATGCAAAATATATCAGCTGTTCTGTTTTAGTATATAAGAACCAATGTATAAACTATAAAGGCTCAGTTAGCCGACTGCTGATCGATATTGTTATGTGAAAAGTAATGTACAGATTATTACATTCTGGTTACATGCCTATAATTTGTTGTTACTGTTGCAGTCACATTCCATTACAATCGGCTACTGAGCCTTAAATGTTCAACTTTGTTGAAGACTGATTAAAAATTACCTGTAATTATTTAATATTAGTCATGCAAATCACCAGTTGTAATGCCTACCACAGACAAAATGTATAGGTACGCCAATGAGCACTAATGATATGTTCGTTTAATCAATAGTACATATATATGTACATTAGGGTGGCCGTTATTTTTTTCTTGATATCTTCTACTCTCACTCCCCAAATCGGTTCAGTTTTATGTAAAAAAAAAATACAAAAAAATTTCATACCGATAAGTTGGCCCTCAAGCCCATATATTCAATGCAATTTTTTTTAATATTTTTTTTTTGTATAGTTTTATTTGGACTATATGTATATGTATGAAATAATTTAATATATATAAGTTCTTATTGTACATGCTTAAAATAAAAAATTTCCATATAAATATAATTTTGTTACATAAAATTTTTGGTATTTTTTTGGTTATTTTTTCATTATTTTCTAAAATATTAATTTTCGCAAAAAACTTTCTTTGAGACTAATGTTGTTGACTTGAAGAGCTAAAATATTGCCACATGTCATATTCTTGTTAAATGATTTTTTAAAAATATAGTCATATGCAAAAAATTACATTGAAAAATGGGCTTGAAGGGCAACTTTGAGGGCCGGACGCACCCCCTAAAACGCAACTTATCGGTGTGAAATTTTTTTGTATTTTTTTTTTACATAAAACTGAACTGATTTGGGGGTGAGAGTAGAAGAAATCAAGAAAAGAAAGTCTCCATATAATTATCGGCCTATCTAAAGTACATATGTAGTTATTTTCTCTATTTTTTGGTAAATTTTTTAATAATGGTTTGTGGAAAAAGCAAATAATAACGAGTATTGCAATAACTAAAGAAATTTAAAAGGATTAATATATTTTCTAATAGAATTGGCTTACCATGATGTATTTGGATTTTCAAATTCATATGAAATAAAACGACAAACAGTTGTTTGCCTCTATTGACCATTTTCGAATTTCGAGTACACACCTTCTTGTTGATCGAGTGCGATAAGCACGTGCATATTCACAAAATACAGGGGTCTAATCGTCGCTAACGAGCTAATTCTATAATGTTTTTTCAGTTTGAGATTTTAGCCTTCGATATCGAACCATATTGTTATATTGTTAGAAAAACATGATCGAATCAACTCATTATCGAAAGAGACAACTAGATCCCAGCTTTAATAAACTGCTGTAGTAAACTCTATATTGAAAATAAGCAATGACTTTCGAACAGAACATAGTTGTAGGGGATAAATTTCTCCCGATTCAAGGTTTCTTCAAACAGCACTAGAAGAAAGTAACGACTCTTCTATTTTTTTCTAGACATGAACAAGTATTAACTTGCAATAAAAGTATAGCAAAGGTTCCAAGATCTGGTTTCGTTTAAAACCTCCTTATCCTTGATATAATAGGCTACTTCAGTATTCTCAGAAAGGTTTGCGGAGGATATTGAAAATTTAGCAGTGGCGGATAACATGATCAGATTGACAGGGGAACACATAAAGCATATCAGACTTATACTGGTTTGAATAAAATAGCAGGCACAGAGTAAAACCCATATAAAAATCTGCGAAAACAAGGTCATTTGAAAAATTGATTTTGCTTTATATGTATTTCATGTTAATTCAACATGATTTCCAATGAACTTAAAAAAAATCTTCCTTTCGAAATAACTTTATTTCATGTAGATTTAATATTCCAGTACTGCTGTTGAAACAAAATAAAGAATCATGTTGAGAACCAAAGTTATTTTCAGTTGAAACAATATGAATTTAATAAATCATCTATTAAATTCAATATGATTTTCAATCAAAATATTGGCACGGTGATTTTATATTGGTATTTTTTTCTGTGTCAGTCATACAAATCTGTTGTTGTTGTTTTTATGTAAATAGAACATATGAAATATTTTATTAAGAAGGGATAGAAACACCTAAAGTACACAAAAGTTAAAAAAAATTCATCTTGTCAAATTTTAAAAAGACATTGTTATTATTCTTATTAATTTTTGTTTACAAATGCTTAATTGCGAACTTTAAAACTACAAATAGTTCACTTAATAATGTTTTTAAAATCATTGCCATAATAATGAATCATTTCGGTCTTGTGCTAAATTTTTGGCACCTACATATGTATTGTCGTCATTAATATTTACGGCCCATTATTATTATATATTTTTTTTGCAAAAAAAAAAAAAAGCTAAGCGCCGGCTAATTAAACTTGAATGTCACTCTGGCCAATTCACAGCATGACAGAAATGGTCAAGTTAAGTAAAAACACAAAAATATTTGAGCATTAAATTTAAATCGAGCAAAGAAAGGTCTTTGTTATGTTCAAAAATGGGGTCAAGTTGATGCGAATCTTGTCAATGCCTTAAAATTATATTTAAGAAAACAAATAATTTCACTAATAACTACGAGTATGTACATATTTATTTTATATCCGTGCATATGGTACATAGCACACTATACTTTGTCCCATAATTTTATTTTGAAGGCAAAAAAATGCACATATGTATAGGAAAAAGAAAAAAAGATATTGGTATGCAATTTTTACACAATATGAAGAACGATATGATAACTAATTCTGCATCATTAACTAAAAAATTCCATATTTTTCAGTTATCACGTTGTGTGAGTAAATGGGCGATATGTACTTTGTGTTTCTAATTGGACAGTACAGTTTGCGGCATAGATATTCAAAATACATTATGTCTGCAGCAAACCAATAACCAACCGACGATATATTTTATAGATCGTTGGTCACAAGTAGAAAGGCCCTAACTCAAATAAATGTAACTTTACAGGAGAAGGTAAAAACATAAAAATAAATAGTACAAGTGCTTGTACAACTGCTTGGAAAAGCGTTATTTTTTACACTTTTGCAATAAATTTTTGTGACGAGGTGCATTTGTGTGAAATGTACTGGAATCACTGAAAAACTCAATTTCGAGAAAATACGAGTAAGGGCCTTTCTACTTGTTACCATCGACATAATCTCTGCATTAAACTTTTGATTAGCTCTGACATAATATGTGAGAGAACGTCGGCAGAATAACAAAAATAAAGTGCCGATATTTCTCTTCATATCAACAAGAGGAACACGTAATTTTACTTTTATTATAAAATTTCATTTTATGCAAATTCTCAACGAGCTAACATGTATTACATTTGTATTATTAGTTATTTTATTTTCACTTTTTCACACAAACTTTAATTCTTAAATCAATTAAGTATATTTAAACATATAAAATCGCAGAAATTTTCTATAAAACATATTTTTTCATTTATTTTAATAAATACTCACACATATATACTAATTTATCTTCATGTACGTGTGTTTTTTGACAGTTCATCTCATAAGATTGTTGTTATAGGATTTCTTATAACATCGCTCTCATAAAAAGTATTATAATATTGACATAACATTAATTTGAAATCTACACGTAACATAATTCTCTCTGCGATTGAATTTGACGCTCTTATCTTACATATTATGTTAGGTGTAGACCATATGTTATGTCTGTTATGTTAGTTCATTTGAAACAAA
This sequence comes from Tachina grossa, assembly GCA_949987645.1. Taxonomy (NCBI): domain Eukaryota; kingdom Metazoa; phylum Arthropoda; class Insecta; order Diptera; family Tachinidae; genus Tachina; species Tachina grossa. The sequence goes on from OX465275.1 coordinate 39,743,787, forward strand.
ATAAATTTTAACAGAATTTGAAAGCAGTAGGCTCGAGGTACATATGTTCATATATTAATGTTCTTTAAAATAAAAATAATAAAAAAGATTTTTAATGACAAATGAAGATATTTTTTTGGTCGACTTGAAGATTATTGAAAATAAAATATGGCAACGCTGCTGTTGAATGAGCTGATAATTTCTGGATGTTGCTAAAGGCCGTGATACACTATCATACAAAGTCGTGCGATCTACGAAAATATACAACCCTGGTGTGATGAATTGTTATTGTCTTTTGAAAATTTTCATAAACTCCATCACACCAGCGTTGTACTTTTTCGTAGATCTCAAGACTTTGTATGATAGTGTATCACGGCCTTAATGGTAGGTACTAGTCTCCTGCAAAAGACATCTTATAAGAACTTTCAAGACATGAGGGATTCTTCAAATGCTTTACTACAGCGAAATCTTATAAAACAAACAACACTGTTTTTCAAGAAATTTGTTTGCGTAGTGTAGGTATAAGAGTAAAGAAGAAAACACTTCGTGATGGAAGAATTTGTGATACTTGCTTTTTTCTACGCATGAGCGCGTGTACAAACGTCATGCATGTATGTGTATATGATCTTTTATTTTTCTGCGCACATGCAAAGGCACACATGCATTAACATTAGTTGTATGGGGTTAATCACATAATAGCTTACCATCTACATATTACACACACACTCTAACGTACAATATGGAAAATAACAAGCATACACTAATCAACAGTACTTCTTTTGAGTGTTTGTTACAAACAAGCTGTCTTGCGACATCGCTTGTTACAACTGATATACACATGCACCAATACATCCATCGTGCTTCGCTTATAGTACGACAGCATTTATTATTGGTTTAGTATAATACATGCGACGTGAATACATTTAAAAATAATGACGTTTTTACATTTCAAGACTGTTTACGCAGCTCTCTAGTAGGTACAGACTTAGTAACGTGTTTATGCAACCAGGCAGGTTGCATTGTCGGTTGCATACTTTGTAGTCTTGTTTATGGTTGCGTTCGAAGTTGTATTCGAAGTTTCGAAAATATCAAAATGTTTTGAAGTTTATGGGTTGCATTAACGGTTGCATTGCAGGTTGCAGTGTATGTGTCGAAATATTCGAAAACGTGTTGCGTAAGCAAGTTGCAAAGTCTGTACCTACCATAAGAGCTCGTTTAGATAAAGGGTGCCGTAGTTGCGACAACGCTTACGTTAATTTTTGGAGTCCCTTGTTAAATCCACGCGCGTTTACGTGAAGACTTTTTTGTCGCAATATTCAGGGGACTTTTTGATATTAATTTGATCAATGCTTTTAATTCGTTCATTCGCAGCAGTGTTGCAGCATGTTGGAAAATGCCTAAAGACAGCGAAAAATACAAATATTTTTTCATCAACTACAGCTGCGCTGATAGTTTTAACTTATTTAGTTTAACATTTGCCACATTGCCATATTGAAAATGACATGCTTTTTATACTTTTAAGTTTGCCACCTAGTAAGAAATTTGATTTACACACAAACAAAAATATCGAACTTGCCAACCCATATTAAAGTATTAAAATTGAAGCGTTGCAATATGAAGACATATTTAAAGCGCTAGTGTGAACCGCCTAAATGTTTTTCTTTGATTGATTTACTAAGGCTAAAGTTTGTATTTTTGAAGAAACCAAATTACATGTGATAATTTTTTTTTTTACCAAAGACAATTGTAATTATTCTGAAAAATATTAGCAGTAGAATGAGACAGCGTGATGTTTTCGAAGGCCATTACAATTTTTTAATAATGCATTTTTGCCACGCCTCTGGTGTTAAATGAGGCTTATTAAATTTTTTTCAAACTGTGGTTAGTAGCCATTTTATCGCTTTTTTTACTTCTCCGATGATTCTGCTACACAACGAAGGAGGGCACTCTAATGTTACATTATCATCATATTTCACATGTTTGGAACACTGTAAGTGGTGTTAGTTATTGCCAAACTTTAGTCTAATAAAAAAATCTCAGTGAAAATGGAATACGTGAATTATTTTAATTTATCGTATCATAATTTGTTTTTCATTCGAATTTCCAAATAAAATGATTTAAATAAATTTTTCGCTTGAGAAAGAGTTTAATTTCACAATTGCATATTTAAATGTTATATTGTTCGTGTGCTTGCACTTCTTTAAAAATAATTAATTGTCTATTGCACACTTAAGGCAACGAACTACTCTTATATTTAACCTCTACTTTTTCAAATTTTATTTAGCATCTGAACGCATTAAACCGAGAACAAATAAATGGTTGTTGGTTTGCTTATGTACATACATACTTACATATATTTTGTAATTGTGGCTGTTGGTTCATGGAAGGGAAATGTTGTTGTTTTGCAAGCACTGCCATTGACTAAATTAATGAATTCTCAACAGTAAAGGAAGAACAAAAAAAGGGGTTAAAATACGTATAGTTTTCCTAAATAAGTTTTAATAAAAAGTAACCATGAAAATTTCAACAGCCAAGGTAATTCCACATTAGTATTGCTGGGAAAGCGTAACAGTTTGCTTTATTACATATTATTTACATGTTAAGAATGCATAATTTTTCAAGTTTTTTTTCTTGCGTGTATACAAGTGCGTGTACTCAAATTAAATTACCCCTTTTGGTTCTTTAAGTGATAGCAGTTTTTTTTTACACAACACAGAAGTGGGTGGTTGTTTTTGAATTTGCGTTGCTGTAGTTTTTGCAGGTGTACAGGTATTTTACAACTAGTTGTTTTTAGCTCTTCTTAATTTTTAGTTAATACGCAAGATAGAGAAATCAGAGGGTGAATATGTTCGACAAAAATATTTGCATTCATTTTAGTACAAAGTTGTTGAACATACCCTACGTTAAAAGCACATATCGTCGGTTGGTTATTGGATTGCGGCACAGTATGCCAAAATACCTGAAGTCTGCAACAAACCAATAACCAACTGACGATATGCTGCGCTAACATGGCAAATGGAGGTAAAAGAAGTATATAATGAAAACAATGTTGAATGTTAAACTTAATTGTAGCAATTCAAAAAAAAAACAATTATTAATTTGACTGTATCCGGTCAAAAATACTTGTGTGGCAACACTCTATTCTTGCAAAAGCAATGAATAACTGTTGTTGTTTTTAGGGTTCCGTACACCAAAGGTGAAAAGGACCCTAGTGTTTTCGCTACGCTGTCCGTCTGTCCGTCACACGGTATTTTCTCAGGAACCGTAAGAGCTACGGACCTAAAATTTGGACAGAGTATGTAGAACATTGGCCGCTACAACAACAAATACATGAGAATTAAAAATTAAAGGGTGTTCAAAAACCAGCAACGAAAAATGTTAAAATCCCATGTAATATACATACAATGGTATGTATCTACATATGTATGTATATTGAAACTTGAATTTTGTAAAATTAGTGTATTTTCATACAGACTACAACAATTAACACTAAAATTAAAAAAAATTTAAATTAAAGGGTGGTCCATCAGTTTAATGCAATTTTGACTATGTAATTTTGACAATTTGCTATATCTTGGAAACCGTAAGAGGCAAACACTTGAAATTTTCAAAAACGGTAAAACTAAAAAAAACCGAAAATTATAAAATCGCCAAACCAAAAAAAAAAAAAAAATCGCCAAAAATTAAAAAAAAATCGCCAAAACGAAAAAAAATCGCCAAAATTAAAAAAAAATTTCTAACAATAAAATAAATCACCAAATTCGAAAAAATCGCCAAAATGAAAAAAAACCCCAAAATGAAAAAAGCGCCAAAAGTCGAAAAAAATCTCCAAAACGCGAAAATGTCGCCAAAACTAAAAAAATTTTTATATAAAAAAAATCGCAAAAATTAAAAAAATCGCCAAAAATAAAAAAAATCGCCAAAATGAAGAAACGCCAAAAACCGAAAAAAAATCGCCAAAACAAGAAAATAAAGTGTCAAAACTAAAAAAAGAGCCAAAACTTAAAAAAATCTCCAAAACCGAAAAAACGCAAAAAATGCCAAACAAAAAACCGAAAAGACCCCAAAAACGAAAAAAATGCCAAAACTATATATTATATGGGATGAAGTTTGTATTAAATTACATATCTAGTGTTCGTACGGAACCCTTCGTGCGCGAGTCAGAGTTGCACTTTACTGAATTTATTTACATTTATTTTCATAACATACTTCAATTCGAGCTGAAAAAATGTCAATAGTAAATACACTACGTTTATACGCGCACTATTTGCAAATAAAATAACTCACTGTTTATGCGGCATAGCAAACGTACAAAAACTCGGTAGCACTTCAATGGAAAACTTACTTATGTTAAAAAAAAATAGTGCAAATGTACAAAATATCAAATAACTATTTTTTTAATTGTCATTATTTGCTTCTATCAATGTTTTTTATGCAATATTATTTATCTATTTATTGTTTTATTTTTTATTATCAAACTTCAAACATTTTATTTGCAAATAGTGCGTTAATCAGGAATTGCTTTTGTGACTTAGCTATTTGCAAATAAAAAATTAATTCGCGGCTTATGCGGCAAAATTCTCTATTTACAAATAAGTCCCCCTTTTAAACGTAGTAAAAGTAAGAAAGTAAAATAAACATGTTGATTTTTGAGTTCTTGTTCCAACTATGATAATCGTTGAGCTTCTCGTTTATTTAAATGAGAGTTTAACATACATCCAGAAAAAAGATTGGTTGGAAAACGGTTAGTCCAATAAAATATCATATGCATTAACTATATTTCAGTTCACGCTATCAATTTTCTGTTAATCCAAAAAACAATCCATGTTCACTGCCATAAGGGCATAATTGTAACAAAGATATGATTGTGACAATACTTAAATTGATTGCACTAACCGAGCGTATGATTTTGTCATGACTAATTAACTGATTGATTAGCACAACCGAATAAAATATTAGGAATTGGATTTTAGTACCAATTTTCGGTATTGGCAACTAAAAAAATTGTCCGTCTACATTTACGTTAAAATAAAGACTTTCTATAAGTTGTTGCAACTAACTAGAGGTTAATGTAACCATCATAGTTTATAGCAGCAAATTAAAATTAAATATTAAGGTTTGATTGATATACTCAACCGATTAATCGGTTCATATTAACAATTGTCTATTATTGTTAAATATTTTTTTTTAAATAAGTAAAAAACAAAATACTATCAGCATTATGTACAACGAAAACCTGGCATGAAGTTAACGTAAATGAAGAAATTAAATTAAATTAAAAATATAGTTGTACCACAAGAAAATTGCAGTCGTTATACCGGAATTCTATTAATTCGATTGACAACTAGTTCAGGCTTCTCAACCAATTTGTTTTCTCTGTTAACAATTTTATCTCCTGTTGCAACTATTGGGTTAGTGGTAATAATTAAAAATATAGTTGTACTACAAGAAAATTGCAGTCGTTATACCAGAAATCTATGATAGTTGCTGCAACCGCCAAAATTCAAAACAAATTCGGTTGTCTCACTGAATCTGTTTTCTCTGTGTACTATCTCTAATTGTTTTGAGACATTTTTGGGTAAAGTTTGTCCCCTCAATAATCAATTTCAATGTATTTTTAATAAAAAATATATTTACGCCAAAAATCCCATCGTCCAAAAAATATTGTGCGACCAACACACACTGTATTTTTTTTAATTTAAATATTAATTTCCTTGCTATGAATTCAGATTAATTGTTAGTGTGAAACATGGAAATATAAAATGGTTGCAGTACTAAAGCTGACAGCTCAACAAGGAATGCAAATAAGCTGAATCAAGATAAGGGGAGCAAATAAAAAAAAAATGTAAAGTGAAGTGTCAATGTCAAAGCAATTGAAAATATGAGTGCATGTCTGCACTTTTCCCTTTAAAAATGCTAAGCTTAAAACAAACATGGGTTGCCAAAAATTTAATTTGATTTAAAATAATGAAATGCCACAATATCAATTAATAAGTTTACTATAAACTTGAAGTAAGAGGCTTTTGCCTTAGTTAATCCAACCAATTTGCATATATTATTTTGTTTTTAGTATGAATTGTAGATTTGTAATTTTGAAAAATTTATGGACTCAAGCTTGCAAATCGTTGTTGCAAAAATAAACATTTTTTTTTTTGTTAAAACAACAAAGCAAAATTTGTTTTAGGCTATCACATAAAAGTTGGTTTATGGGTTAATATAGCTAAAATGTTGGCAGTAAAGTGGTGGCAACCCTAAAAATACAATTTAAGCAATTCGAATTTTTTAAAATTTTATTTTGCTTATTTATTTTGACTTAGGTGTGTTCTGAGACCTTTAGTAGAATTTTATGACAAATATTTTTGCAGAGTATTTCAACTGCATGCAACTCTGTTTAAAAGGTAATTTTTGTTAAAAAAAAATTAATTTCCAAAAGAGTTGCCGGGTTAATGTATACCAACAAAATTTTGCTTACAATGTTCTGAATAAATGTTCTGAATATACTGTATGCCATAAGCCTAGGTATTAAACGATTTTCTACATTTTTTTACTACACAAGCGTGCTTTTAAAACCCTGATACACGTTTATACATATGTATATCTTTTCATAGTCCCTTCTGCAAAAATCAGTTTGGCAGAACATTGTTATTTTTTTGTGTGTTGGACAGCGAATTGCTCCCTTGGCAGGAGGAAAATATTGAGGGCAATCATTAATAAAATTCCGCGAGATATTTTTCCCGGGGAACAATTTCATACAATACCAATTAATAGGGAAAACTAAAAATTCTAATTGAGAAAAGGAGAAATTTCTCGCGGAATTTTATTCATGATTGCCCTGATTAATTCAATCAATTCCTGTATACTCGTAGTTTCCCAGCAAAAAATTAGACATTACCATCTGAACTACTTGCCATATAATGACTTACTTTTTAGATTGCCAAATTGAAGTACTCGCGTACAAAACACATTACGTAAAATTTTAAAAATAGGAAGCTGAATTTGAACATATTCATTGGGTTTTAAAAGATGACGTGAAAATATTGCCTAAAATATGTAGTTATTTTAAATAAATTACATATATTTCTAAATTGTCTACTTATTTATTTTAAACCAAAAAATAAGTACTTACATTTTGGAAAATTATTATTTAAATATAAGTAGTTCTAAAATTTTTTTTTAATTTTCGGCTTTAATAAAAGTTCAACAATCAAAACAATTGATATTTTTCTAAATATAGTATTTATAAGTAACAATACGGGCACGGATACGAATAAAATATAACTCATTTCAATTGAATTTATAAAGGAAATTTTACAAAACGGTGTGTTGCGTAGTAAAACAATAGTTTTTTTTTAATTTATTTACATTTAAAAAAAAAATTATTATTTATTTAGGGCCAATTTCACCAACTCTATTTAAATATCAATTCATATTTAAATGTCGATTTTCATTAATTTTTGTATGGAAAAATTACTTCTAAATATGGATTGATATTTAAATAAGTTAGTGAAATAGGACCTTAATCAAACAACGGCATATTAAAAAAATTAAATTTTTTCGTCTAAAAAAAGTAAAAAAGAAAAAAATAACTATTTCCTACAACGAAAAAAATAATCAGTTCCTATAATAAACAACATAACTACTTCTCAAGAATCGATTATTTTAATCTCATGCCTTGTTAAAATCATTAAGTTGATAATCCAGTAAGGAACCGCTTCCCCCAAAAATGCTTAATTCCAAACTCGATTACCTTTTTTAAAACTTTTTGCTGGGTTGCTTAATGTTTTTATTCTCTCTTTGAAAGAGGTGGGTTATTGGCGTATGAGTAATTAAAATAATACATGAGTAATATTGCTCATACGCGGAAAAATTTGATAATGTCAACTATTCGGCATGAGATGTTACCAACAACTAAAGAACTTAATAATCAACATGTTTTTTATTTTCTTACTTTACCATTGCTACATTGGCTGACTTTATTTCAGCTTCAAATTGTAGTTGTGAGAGGACGTAAAACGAAAATAAATGTAAATAACAACAACAGCTATTCAAGAATGCAGTGTTGCCATACAACTATTTTTTGACCGGGTGAAGTCAAGTTAATACAGTCGGGCCTCGATTATCCGTGATCTTGTTAACCGGTAACCCCGATTAACCGTGATGGCTAAGATCAGTATATTGTTTTTTGTGTGAAATGTTTTCAAATTGTTTGCTTCGATTAACCGTGATTACCTCTATTATCCGTGATGGCAGAATTTTTTTTATTAACTTCAAATTCATAAATACAATATAATAAACATGAAAACGAGAAATTCCGTTGTTTGTATACGATGAGTCAGAAGCATTTACAAGTAATTAGTTTAATTTTGAAATTTGAGAAGTGCGGGTGTTTAGATCTAAATATATTTGTTATTTGATTAACCGTAAAAATCGGTTATCCGTAATGCTTCTGGTCCCGACCATCACGGATAATCGAGGCCCGACTGTAATTAGTGTTTTTATGGGAATTCTTACCTTTGGGTAAAGGCTCCCTGGTGATCTGCGTTAGCAACAGTAAAATGCGCATAGGATCCAGTTGAACCCAATAATCAATTTCAATGTATTTTTAATAAAAAAAATATTTTGCTTAATAAGTAAAATAATAATTTGGGATTATTAGTGAGCTAAAAAATTTTAAACATAAATAAATATTATTTAATATTGAAATAAAAATGTTCATTACGACTAGACTTTTGTTAATTTTTTTTATTGAATCAATGTGGTTTTTATTAACTTTAAATTGTTTTTTCTCTGGGTGTGCCGATTGAAACATTTTAAACTTAAAAATTCCTTGAAAAAGAAACTTTTGCCAGGAAAAAAGATATATATTTTCATCGACCTCTCAGAGAAGAAAATGTACGATATGACTGACATTTATCTGCCAAAAAAAAAAAAGATTTAATTTATAATATAAGTGTGTTTTAAATTAAAATATAACTAATCGCTTCTAAGCACTAAAGAAATCTAAATTGTAAGAAACCTTCTACAGAACGTTCTCGAGTTACCATGTCAAGAGAAAAATAGTTCATACAAAATGAACGAAGTACTCTCCAGGCATCTGCACAACATTCAAGCAAAACGGCACAAGCAGTATATGTTCCAACTGCAAAAATTTTTGGCCACAGTACAATAGTCGTCAGACTGCGTTAGCAATTGTAAAATTATTCATTGCTACTTTAAACACAAGATATTGTTTTCCTTCGAAATTTGCTTATTTCCAAGCGCTTTTTAATTTTTTTTTTACAAATAGTTTCATAATATTAAAATATTAATTTATAAAATATGTATATAACCAGAAAACTCTTATCTTTCTTCACTTGCTATGATTATTAAACAGTTACGGTAAATATAAAATTTGCAAAAATATATGTACATACTAATGAATGTATACAATTCATTATTTCCTGTCAATTGCCTTAACGCGAATATGAATTCTTGAATATTTCACTGTTATTTGAAACATATGCTTGCATATAAATAACTAAAATTTACATAAGCACACAGAATTTTTATTCCAAGAATTATATTACAAAAAAAAAAAAAGCTTTGACGCCGCCTTCATGTCTTTAACGACCGCTACTCGTATTTAATTTGATATGTCTAAAGGGTTCTCCCATAGGGATGGGTCAATGTCAAGAGCAAATAGCAAAAACTTAATAAAGTATTGAGTGTATTATCGTATTAAATACAATAGTGTAAAATGTGTAGTTGCCAATTTTCTTTTACACTTTTATTTCATATGTATGCATATGTTGTGAAAAAGTTGTATTGGCATCCCTGCTATCAATATAATGTGAATGACAGTTGTTGAGAAGAAAAAGAAAACTAGAAGCTATTTGTTTTTTTTGAGTCAACCACTAATATCACAAAACTATAAAAAATTAATGAACTTAATTTCTTCAGTTATATTTTTCATTGTATGTCCTGAAAATCCCATTTTCTTATATGTACTTTTCTTCTTCTTTTTTTCTTTTTTTACGCTTGAAAAACGAAACACTTTAGTAAAACATACACTGGATGTTCACAAATAAATTGTTGTGCATTAAGCAATTGTTTTATTCCATTAAATTTGTGGCAATAAGGAAAAAGTGCTTAAGTCATATTTTACTGTTTTTCAGGAGAGTACTTTTAAGCGTTCAAGTCGATTTTCAGAATTTTTTTCTTTTACAGTTAAATTGGAAAATTATCTGTTTAACTTTATTTTTTTTAAGCAAAAATCCTTATACACACTATAAGTAATACATTTAAGTTAAAATATACCAAAGTATAACCTGAATTAAGCTATTATTCCAAATTAGATTCCCAATAAGCGCTCAAAAAATTAAAATTCAAGCACTTGAAATTAAACTGGAAACAAAGTTGAATTCAAGCATTTTTTCAAGTAATTTTCAAGTTTGAAAATATTTTTAAATAAGAAATCAAACAACATACATATATGCTCAAACCTTGTCAAATACGTAATTTATTTATTATTAAAGCTGAAATTGTGGTGAATATATCAAAAACAAATAAATAAAAGCGAATTCGGAAAACAAAGGTGAGTAAAACGTGAAAACAATAGCGATGGCAGATGTGCAGAAAATAATTATTAGAAAACAAAAGAATTGCATTTTGCTTATCATTTTAAAAGCTTTGTTTTCGATACACTAGATCTTCTTCTATCAAAATATACAAAAAACACGTTTCGAAATAAATAATGAGTTAGGGCCTTTCTGTATTAAGTTAACGAACACTCATTTATACAACAATGCTTAAAAGTACATAGAACACGTACGATAAACAATAGCTTATGAAGTACTTCCCACTTTACTTTCACATTGTTGCTGTTGTCGTTCTTTGTGACATTGCAATACAAAAAAGCTTATGAACATTACTATACAATTTATTTTTGTTTGCTTAGAATACATAAATATAGAAATAGGAACCTTTAGGCATCTCTTGGCTATCTGCAAGTAAAATTAAAAAGCTTGATATGAAATTGAAAATGATTATAATCATTTCAAATAATAAAAGTAATAATAATAAAAAACACAGACTTGAGACTAACTACCTCTTCCACTATTTCGCATTCTAAGCGAAAGAAAACTGATTTCCATTTCTCTATCTTACTTCTCTACGAAATTTGACTCGAACGACAAGTCTCAAGAAAGCGTAAGTGTTTTCATACAGATTTTCATACCACTAACTCGAATGAGTCGTCAACAAAGCGAAAGCTATGTAAAAATCACTCACTTGCTATTTTGCTTTCGTGTAGTAAAATTTATTTGCAAACAATTCAATAAAGTTTGTGAAATTATTATATCACATTATAATTTTTTATTCCTATTTCTTCAATTTATTTTTTATTTGTAGAGAAAAGTCATAAAATATTCATCAAAATATTATGGAACACTTCTGCTTTGATTATTGTTTTATGTTCATTATAAAAAGTACTCGCACATTTTAAACAAAACGAATGTCGTTGTAAAGCAAAACAGCAATAACTTGCTGTTGCTGTGCGACTATTTTGTTGAATTCTTTTTCGTTGTTCAATATGGTTGTATTTATTTTCATGTAAATGTTAGTAAGTTTTAAAAAATCGTTAGAAATACTTGAAATATACAAATTGGCACTACTTTAATTTATAAACACGTAAGACAAAAAAATGACATACGTAATCTGACGACATAGTGGAATGAAAATGTATTAGAATTCTAGTGACTATGTTTCTTTCGCAGAGTTTGTCTTTCGACATAGTGGAAGTGGCAGTAAAATTTCGATTCTACTATCAAAGTGTAGTTAAACTCTATATTCAGTTTGGCGATTTTGGTGAGCAATTTTTTAGGGGCCTTCAAGGATTTGGTTTCCGAAATGCGAATTAAAAAATGGTGTCATCTGTTTTTGTCCAACAGCTAATGCAGACTCGGTGATAGCTTTAAACCAACTACGTCCAAGCCATATGTACAATGTGTAAACTTTTACAAAAGAGCTTTTGTGCTTTCACATCAACGAGAGCACAACAGCAACAACAACAATGCTTGCTCTTACTTTGCAAAGAAACAGGAACAAATCTAAGAGCTTTAAAGCTGTTTGCCTCAACTGCAAATATGAGTGTATGTGTGTTTGGACGTAGATGCTTTAAACTAAATATGCCAAAATTGTAGCTTAAAGTCCAAATAAATCTTGCTATTATTTTATAAAAAAAAAAAAGTTTCTTCGTGCACTTTTTTTTCCAAAAATTAAGGAAAAAATGATTTTTTACTTTTTTCAGAATAACTTACAGTTACTCCTAATTTTTTGCCAATAATGTTTGGCACAGTTGTAGCTAGGATAAAGCTGAATAACTTTTGTGAACATATCAATATAAATGAATAAATACACATCTATATGTATTTAAAGCAGAGCTCGCAAAATATGCTTAACCAAATTTCTCTGTGCGGTCTTCTCACTAAAAATACCTAAAAAAATGAGAGAGAATCACTCAGTGTCTGAACAGCAACCATTTTTTTCGTTTCAATCGTGTTCTCGCTCACGGATTATGGATTGAGCGTAACACACGAATCGGTCTCTTACTGACCGCATGATACGAACATAATCATTATTTGCTCAGCTACTGAGAATCAGTAAGTGAACCAAACAAGCAAAGTGTTTGCAAAAAAGGTCTTTATTTTTGTTGTTGCGTTTCCTTTATGTTGTTGCCTTAGCTATTTCGTCACAGGCAAAGCATTAAAGAGGAAGGGAGAAGATAATAATAAATAACAATATAAATATTTGTAAATCAAACTATTTGTCAACGAAGTGTAAATGTAAAATAAAAGACAGATATGTGTACAACAAAAACAAAATTATACGTCATGTATTTTGTTAAATAATGTTTATAAAATAAAATAACAAAAACAACAAATCTCCATGACGTACATAGTATGTATGAAAATATTTACTTATCCACACTCGCAACACACATACATGCTCAAAAGACCGTTTGCAGAGATTTTACGAAATAAAGGTCTTGAGTGAACACATGAGTCGAGCGATTGAAAAAAAACGGTCGTTGGTTGAGCGAGGAGCAAGCCAAAGAAGAACGAAGTTTGAGGGTTTTTTCGCGACAGTGTCGCATAGTGTCAGTGGATGAGTGTTTTTTTTCTGACAACAAGCACGACAGAGACCAATTATTGTGAGCTCTGATTTAAAGATATCATCAAAATCGCCAAACTGACTGTATAGTTTTACTACCCCTTAGTAGTACTATCGAAACTACCCGGTGCAGTTCCAATTAATTAAATCCCTAATATCCTTAACGCCTTGCTGCTTCATGCATGCAAGTTATTATATTAAAAAAAAACTCTTTTGCTTATGAAAAGAGAAATAAATAAAATAATTTTTTCCCCATTCATGTCATGAGGTCAGCTCTCTGCTGTAAGCATGCTTGAATGTTTTCATGTAAAGCATTTTTTTTTTGAATTATTAAAATGTCCTTAAAATATGGTTTAAAATCATTGCTAAATAAAATTTTTCATTAAAAAATTCAAAGAATTTTTTTTTATTAATTTTTCTTTTCATAACGTAAATGTAAAAGAAATTAAAGGGTGGAAAAATTGTTTTAGTTCAATTACGCTCTATTGATCATATGAATCCCGTATGAGTAACGGAACTGCATAAACAAACACACATTACTCATACGTCAATCATTATGTGGGAAAGGAAATACATACACACATATTTTCAATGCAATTAAGTGATACGAACAAGTACATACATAAATAAATATTTGCAGGGCAAAAAACATACACACGTACATAAATAAACTGCAGTCGTACTTAGTAAATATTTTAATTATTTGTATTTAATGTTCTGAATACACTTCGCACAAACTAAAATTTATGTTTATGAAATTTTATTGAAATGTCAAGTGCAATCAACCAAAAGTGTATAGATTCTCTTTCCAAAAATTCTACATACACTTATGTTAGTTATAATTTTTCAAATTTAAATATGTGTTCACTAAAAGCGTGAGCGAATGTCATCATGCTTACTATATGGAGAAGTACAAAGAAAAACGTGTTTCAATTATATGCAAATTAAACTTTTCCATATATGTAATTGCAAACAATATTTTTTTATGTATAACATTTAAATATTTGCATAAAATGTAGAGAATCTCATTCACCTCTAATTATTTAACGACTAGAGCAACTACTATACACAGAAAAAATTATTTCCAAAAAATTTTAAACAAACGTGTGTTTTGAAATATAACTTAGTTTCAGTAAATATTTTTTACTGTTCCAGTAAATTATTTGTTCCAATTTTATTTTATGTAAAAAAACTGTATAGAATGAAAATTATCTATATAAAGTAAAATTTGCAAAAAACAAATTTAGATTTATTTTTTTTTTATTTAAATTTATTATTTTCAGTTAAATTTATTTTTATTTACTGTAAAAAATTTCTCTGATTTTTTTTAATTTTTTTTACGAATTATTTTATAGATATAAAAAACATTTTATTTTTTTTTAAAGATTTTTGTTTGCGGGTTTCAAATTTATTATTATTATTTATTTATTATTATTTATGTTTCTATATTGTGATTCTCAATATAGTATTAAGAGTCTTACTATAAACATACGGAGTTTGTTAGCTAAATTAAAAAATTTTCGGGTCGAAGTCTACTGACGAGTTCCAAGAGCGGGAACGAAATGCTTAACCATAAAAACAAGCCCATTTTTGAAAGTAAAAAAATAGTTGAACCTTTCATTTGATTCAGTTATTTTTTTTAGATAAAACTTTTACTAATTAAAAAAAAAATTAAAATTGTTATTGATTCAGTTAATTTATTTTCTGATAATACGAAAAATTTTAGTGAATGTGTTTGTAAACTATAAAATAAAATTTGCTGAATAATACAAAAATATCTGCAAAAATGTTTTTCTGTTCCTATTAATAAATTTGACTGAAAATATTTTGAGTTTCAGTTAACTTTTTTCTCTAACGCCATAATAATTTAACTAAAAATAAAATTTTTTTCCAGTTAAATTTTTACAAAAGTGTTATCAGAATCTACAAATTTCTTTGTAGGTCCGCATTCACACAAAAAATTTACTGATTCAATGAATTTGGTTACTGAAAACGAAATTTAGTTTTTTCTGTGTAGGTGTATAAGTATACCTCGTGTTAGTCTTAATACGTAATTGGCAGTATTTAATAAAAAATAAATCCTCAAGTTAAGAGTGAAAATGTTGGTCATGTTTTTAAGTTTTTTCTCTCCTTGCTTATGTTAGATTTTTTTAAGTGAGTTAAGCTAAGTCCATGCCTATCGAGGGTACATACATTATTCTATTATTTTATTTAATTTGATTACTTTAATTTAATTTTATTTTGTTTCATTTTATTGTATTTTATTTTATTTTATTGGACCAAACACCAAGAACACTGATGATGAAGGCGCAATGATCTTCAAAAATACCTAGTTGTTCCGTTCTACTCGTTTTTGTCAGAATTTTTATAATTAACTTTGGTGTTATATGTTCATTAATAAATATCAGATGCAAATTGGCTTACAAAGCAAACTTTAGCCTAATCAAGTCATACATATTTTACATTACTTTTATTTTATTTTATTTTATTTTATTTTATTTTATTTTATTTTATTTTATTTTATTTTATTTTATTTTATTTTATTTTATTTAATTTAATTTTATTTTTAATCCCCGACTAAAAAAACGGGTGTTATAAGTTTGTAGTGTGTGTCTGTATGCCTGTGAATCTGTGTATCTGTGTGTCTGTCCGTGTCCACGTACAGGCCAAACGGCTGGACCGATTTTCATTTAGTTTTTTTTTTGTTTGAAAGATGACTTGATCGAGAGGGTTCTTAGCTATGTTTGAAGAAAATCGGTCCAGCCGTTTAGATGATATAACATCTTTTCTGAAAAAAGTCGAGGGTTTTTAAAATTTTTAATTTTTGTTATATTTTTATCGTTGAGCCCCTTCGTAGTGAACATACATCTTATATACGTACAAGGCAAGCAAAAAATCATGAAAAAATATTCGTAATACATACACCTGTAATATTCGTAGTACATATACGCGTAATATTCGTAATACATAACGCGTACAATTCTAAAACTACGCTATTGACTTTGGTAAATAAGCTTTATTTGCTTTATTAATATATTTTACATTGTTTAAAAAAATTAAAGCTTAGTGTAAGTTTTTTTCTCTTCTTGTTTATACTATACATATTTGTTTTACTGAGTTAATCCGAGTTTATTATGCTTTTCAAGGGTACAAACATTATTCTATTATTTTATTTAATTTAATTTCATTTTATTTTACTTTATTTTAATTGATTTTTTTTTATCGTTGAAACTCCATAGTGAACAGTCTTATATACATACTAGGCAAACAAAAAATCATAAAAAAAAATATTCGCAATACATACACATATAATATTCGTAGTACATAAACGCGTAATATTCGTAATAATAACGCGTAAAATTCTAAAAGTACACTTTTGACTTAAATAATAAATAAATAAGTTTTATTTGCTTTATTAATATATTTTACATAGTTGAAAAAAATTAAAGCTTCGTGTATGAATCAAATTTTTCTAGATACATTTTTTTATTATATTTTATTTTATTTTTAATTTGACTTAATTTTATCTTATTTAATCACATTTCCATTCTCACCTAAAGTGTGCTTCTGATGCACCACTGCTGTGTGTTATGAAAATAAAATAAAAAATAATGGCTGCCAGTGCAACATTTTTCCTGTAAATTGTTTGTAAAACGAAAACGATTGAACATGTGTCATGTCGAATGTTAAAATGAACATTGTTTTTAATTAAAAAAAAAGCAGCGTAAACATGGATACGAATACGGTTGAATAAATGATAGAGCTATTGACTGCATGACTGTATGCATGTGTGAACAAAGTGCACATGAAATGTTTAAGTGTTTTTCTACTACTTTTATTGATATTGCAAAATATTTTTTAACTTCCATAAAAGTGTTACGAACATCACATGGCATGGATGTTATAATTTGTGTTCAAAGATTTCAAATGACTCAACATGGGATTAAAGGTAAATGTCAGAGTTGGATCATTATTATAGTGAAAACAAAAACGTTACAAGTACATCAGTAGCATGGAATGAAATGAATTTGTAAAAAAAACGATGCATGGAATAGAAAACGTTACATGGAATAGAACAAATAGCATATGCAAACTTAATATATTTTCGAACAAGTCTAACTAGCGGTCGCCACTAGCCATGAACTTGGTATGGGCATCATGTCGGACATCGCAAATGTCTAATGCAGACCGTTCATGTCCACCTTTCGTAAATGCTCTGATATGGCTGCCCAAACATATGTCTGAGCAAAAATGATCGCCGTGAGATTCTCAGTCTGCAACCATTTGCAATAGAAAGAAAAGAGACAGAACAAAATTGGTAAATATTCCATCTCTATTGCATTAACGCAAATCACTTTGATATGCCTGAACATGGACATCGCACATATTCACCACAACAAAGTAGTTGATGAATTTTTTTACAGTTGGTCTATCGGCGTCATGTCCATGTCATGTCCAAGTTGATGGCTAGTGGAGACGTAGGGCAACGTAACGTTTCACAGTATTGATCTGGTTGATTATATTAACTGCACAGAAAAACATTATTATATTGTGGTTTGTTTATTAAACAACATACACAAAAAGTTAAAATATAAATATCTTGGTAAAATAACTATATTTTTCCTTAAATTTAACTTCACGGAAAACTTCTAAAATAACCAACATACAGTTAATGTAAAACTTTTTTGAATGTAGTATGTAAAATATGTGTAATTAAAAAGGAAAAAAAAAATATGCAAAAGTTTTATTTAGGTACATTTGTGTACAAAAAAATAAATTAAATTTTCCAATCCTGAAATCTTACATTAATTTTTCTAACTTTTAATACTAATTTATTTTTCTCCAAGATATAAAAAAACTATGTAATTCTATTTAGTTACTTTTATGTATCAAAAAAGGTTTCAATGTTCCAGCTCTGGAGTTGTATTTTTTATTTTGCTGATTTTTAGTACCAGTCTATTTCTTTCTTAAATATAAAATATATTTAGCTTATAAGGAAACAGAAAAAAAATTATTTGCCCTAGTTACTTTTATATACCAAAAAAATTAAAATTTTCCAACCCTGAAATCATCCATTTAGATATTTCTAATTTCTTATACCAATCTATTTCCTTCTAAAATATTAAATATGCTTAATTTATGGAGAAAAAGGGAAAATGAGTTTTAGTAGTTTAATTTTGTATACCAAAAAATTTCAAATTTTCCAACCCTGAAATAGTATTTTTAATTTTTTTTAATTTTGAATACAGATTTAATTTTTACTGAAATATAAAATAGGTTTATTTAACAAAAAAAAATAGTTTCAGCTATTTACTTTTATATACCAAAAAAAATTTAAGCTTCCCAGCTCTGAAACCGTATTTTCAATTTTGTTGATTTTCAATACCAAACTATTTTGTACCATTTCTGACATGACACATTAGCTCAAGTCCGAAGTCTCACTCTACTGGGAGCTTCGGAAAACCGATTTCTCGTACAGATAGACGGACATCGCTTATTCGTCTTCTCTATTCATAAGGACCCAGAATATACATATGTATATACTTTTTGTGTCGATATACCTTTTACCATTTTTGGTGAAGGCTATAAAACGGGTTTTTAAATTTACATATGTCATATAAATCTATATGATATAAATCTATGTACATACATGTTATAATAACTCTATGTCAGATCCTTGCAAACGTCCTGTATGACAAGCTTCTATACCCATTTTCGAAAACGAAAAAAAAAATAGTTAAATCTCACACACTCTTTACGAATAATCTGTGGTATGCTCCTGAGCACAACCCACTATAATTATAATTTATTTTTTAATTTCATGTAAAAGATTATAACATATGCCAAAAGGAAATTGATGCAAATAAAAACGCCAACGCGGAAGTCAGTTGCACTACTTTGTCACAGTTACAACGACAACAACTGTTAACAAGTGTGTGAATCAAAAAGGAAGGCAAATGAAATAAAAAATAAATAAAATACGAGTGAAAAGAAGATATGTATTTGAATTTTCCTTTTAGCCCAGAGAAATGGGGTAAACGTCAGCCGATAATGATTATGATGGCAGAAAACTAAAAAGCCCGCTTTCACTTATTCAGTATCATTTAAAAATTGCTAGTCATTCCTCCGTTTTATTTTTCTTTTGGAATAAAAAGAAAAGTGAAAATTATTGAGGCCGGCCAGTGGGGCATTTTTTTTATGTAACAGGAAGTTAAGCTTTGCTAATGTTAACATTTATTCAGATTTTTCTTTTTTTTTTATTATTTTCTTTTTTAGCAAAACGAAACTGGAATATTATCAAACGAATTTTGCAAATTAAGCATGTTTTATGCAAAAAGCAAGAGTGATAAAAATTTATAGTCCAGCGCGACTGACTTTATTAACATAAAAATGAAATATTTTTAAATTTACAGACAGAAAATGTCACCAGCAAGGACTCTGACAACAATATGCTACGAGTTGTAGAGAATGTAGAATACCCTACATAAAAATCTCTGAAATTTGACAGCTGCTGCTGTTTTGATGATATTGATTTGTAAAATCAAGTTGTTTCTTTTCCCTCAAGATTGAAATAAGTTCTAACTTCTATTACTTAGTCATTTGTAGCCAATCCATAAAAATTGTTTACAAAGATTATTAATTTGAAATCTACTCTTGTCTGTCATGCCATACTTGTTATTTTCTTTGTTTTTGAATGCAATTGTAAATGTGGTGGTGGAGGTGGATGTGGTGGTGTTGTTGGTAGTGGATGTGAAGGTGAAGGTGGAGATTGGCTGCTACAAACAAATAAAACGTAAGCTGGGGAAAAATAAAGCAAATGTCGTTGGATGTAATAAATAGCAAAAAAAAGCATTAAAATCCACACAAAAACTGCGGTTGCAGATAATGTGTGCTTTGAATTTTTATTTATTTTTTTGTTTATTGCAGTAATTTTACTATCCATTATTATGGTTTTTCCTCTATGGATTTCTCTAACCTTGAATAATTAACTGAAATGGAATATAAAAAACTTACATATATATAAAAACACGTTGTTGAATTTACATAAATTTTATGCTTTAATTACAAAGCAAAATACAAAAGCTGCATGACTGGAACACCAAAAAATTATTTTTATTAATATTTGTAATAATATACAATCTTATGCAAATCATTTGCTACACTAGAATTTTGGCTTGGGGACTATCTTTAAAGGCTCAAATCGCGTGTTAATTATACTTAACGAATTACCAATAAATTCTTCAAATAATTGGCCTTTAGTGTTTATGTTTGTGTTTACTTTAAATAACATTAATTAAAAGCTTTTGTCTTATAATTATCTTGCAAATATTTGTCAACCACATTTTAGTGTCGCAGATAATTTGCAAATATAAATAAAATGTTTGCACTTTGTGCAATGAGTATACATAATTGTCGGTTTAATTTATGTGACTTGACATTGAAGTTTGTGTGAATAATTGTGGTGTGGCTGCGGCTGTGGCTGGATATCGATCGATTGATTTATGTTTTAATGTGTAAATGACACACTTGTATGTTAATTATATGTATAATTATATATATAAACAGAGCACAAATATAACATTTGAAAACACTAATTTCTTGTTTTATTGGAAGGTGATGTAAATGTGCGACAATTCGAACGTTGTCGACATCCTCAAAGCGGCCCTAATTCATACTCCAATTTAATATAAAGTACGTTTTTTCTTCTATGTAATATAAATAAATCTGTGGCAATAAGGAAAAAGTGCTTAAGTCATATTTTGATGTTTTGCAGGATAGCAATTTTAAGCGTTCAAGTAGATTTTCAAAAATTTATTTCTTTTACAGTTAAATTGTGAATTTCTCTGTAAACCTTTATTTTTTACAGCAAACATCGTTCTGTACTCTATAAGTAATACATTTAAGTTGAAATATACCAAAGCATAAATCAAATTAAGCTATTATTTCAAATGACATTAGAAGTCAAAAAAATATGCGTCGCAACTATAACTTGCTGAAAAATGAGGAGATTTTGACAATGGGTACTTTCAAATATGCATATTACGGGGGTGCCATTAATTCAAAATTAGCTCATCTCAATTTAAGCACTTCTTACTTTTTGCCACAGAAATCATGCTTGAATGTTATGGTTTTGCATATACTTGCAACCTTATATATTTATTACTATATATATATTTTTCGTCAATGCATGCTTCTACATGCATTGTGTTTGTTTACATTGAATGACCGTTAACGTTACACGTGTATGAAATGCTTAAAATCATATAAACATGGCACGCTAATTTTGAGTTAAAAAATCTAATAGCTTTAAACAAAATTAAAATTTAAGGACGCCTTCAACAGTTTCATGTTAGCAGCGCATTCATGGAAACATGCAATCAAGAGTGATAATCACTTGCATGTTGACTTCAAGCATCTTAAGGAAATTACAGTCATAAATATAAAACATGAAGAGCATGTCATATTTTGTGGCGAACCAGTATTGCTTAATAATTTTCATAAATATTTGGAATATTGATGAAAAAAATCAACTTAAAGAAATAGTTTAATTAAAATAATAATTCAAAAGAATTGAAGGATTTATGAAGAAAAATATTTTCAATGTCGTTGCAGCTAACTTAAACTGAATATTACTCAAACCGTTAGTACACTCAAAGAAAAAATATGGTTGAGGTAACCATAATCAAACAGCAACATACTATGATTGAATTATATGGTTGCAGTCAAATCATATTATTGTTAATAGAAAAAAAACTTTAACAATATTATTATCTGAGTTAATTATAATATTATCTGAGTTAATTATAATATTATCTGAGTTAATTATGTTATAATCTTAGTATTGTAAATATGACAACACTATTGTTAGATGTGACTAAAATATAATTGAGACTCACCATACGATGTTCTAATATTATACTAATATTGTTAAATACGACCACAGTATTATTTAATATAATAATATTATTTTATTTTTTAATCATATATTTATTGTAGAAACAGCTGTGCGTCAAAATCTAAATAAAAATAATTTAATATTGTTGAAATAAAATGTATATATATAAATGCATACTTACACGACATACATCCATACATCTATATAAAGAGATACACAAATGTTTATATATTTTTATTGGTCTACCCTTTTGTTTATTCTTTATTTATTTATTTATTTATTTAACACCACCCGTGCAATACCGATAGCTTACAAACGAAATACTGAACTGACAGATGTTTCTGAAAAAGATTTTTTTAAAAACTTAACATAGTATGGTTTTGGATAACATTACATTGCTATTTACATCATATTATTTTTAAATAATAATACAAATTATGTTGTAGTCATAAATTTTTAACAATACTATATTGTTAAACTCTAACTTTTTTATGGATGCGATAATGTAATTATTAAATTCAAACATTAGTCTGTTTATCGTAACGAAATAAATGTTTAAAATAACAATAACTAGTTTTCGGAGACCACACATTTGTTTCAGAGAACATAATATTGTTTTCTCAACCATTCTACAACCATATCTTTTCTTTGCGTATAGGCTAAGCACTACTGATTGGAAATACCAATTGGATCTTATGAATTTAATGATATAGTTGATTTTATAGAAGTACAATAGAAGCGACTTAGTTCGGAGAGTACAATTTTTATCGAAGCTATTAACAATACAATGCAAAAATGCATCTGTACTCGGATACCCAATTGGGTCCATAGCGATTCCCTTCTATTGCCCATTAAAAGTAATATTTACCGCCCATTTGTACCCAGAAGTGACCCTATTATCCGTCATTAAGCCACTGAATTCGCATGACGAAGCCCTGATGTCCTCACTAATGCTTTCATAGAAACGTCTGCTCAGCGCAGCGTCGCCAGTTTAGAGGAATTGTCCCCAAATTGGGGATTTTTTTTTGAGATTGGGGATAAAAATTTCGTGTTGAGGATCTGGAGATTAGTTGGTGATGATAACCAAATCTTATGGGATGGTAACTGATGGTAGCACGAATGATTTTTGAGCCAAGAAATGTGCGTCTGGCAAGTCTAAGAATGTGTGTTATTATTCATAGTGAATGGTTTCTAAATAAAAAACACAACCAAAACAAAAATACATAACAAAATGCAATATGACTTGTTTATTCTAAGAACACACACCTTAAAAATAATTAAATTTGTTGTTACAAATTTAATACTTCTGCTGAAATGCCAAAGCTGATGAATCAGAAGATTCTGATTCCGATGTTTTTGAAATGGTAAACTTTGGTTAAAAATTTTTATACTTGTTTGTATCGATGGCTTAATATAAAAAAGGCCTTAACTCGAATTTTCGATATTTTCCAGGAGAAGGAAAAAACTGAATAAAAACTAAAGCACATGCAAGAAAAATTTTTTTTTAAAATTAAATAAATCTTTTTATTTGTAATTGTTACTTATTTCGTTCTTGAAGAATGATGTAATTATACGTTGACTACGAAAAAAAGTTAAAAACGCGATTTAAAAAAAAATTGAGATACGCCCTTTTTGTATTAAGCCATCGATATTAAATTATGTGTAATTTTTTCTTTGCAAGTTTTGTTAGTACAAATTAAATTAATATGAATGTAAAAATTTTATTTTTCAAAAAGAAAAATTTGAATCCAAAACTCACTTCGGGGATTTTTGGGGATGACAAATCAAAAACTGGGGATAAGCTATAGAAAAAAATTGGTAACACTGCCTCAGCCATCTAAGCCTCTAAAGTTGCAGCTTCGTGCAGTGACAGATAATATGTTGAATGGTTTCTGCAATGCGAGTTAAGGACAATATTTCCAAAGATCCTATCAGCCGTATCAAAAAAAAAACACAAATTTGAATTTGAAATGAACGTTAAGACAAAATGTTCATAAAAATTTGAATGTTTCAATGTGAAATGCAAATTAACTTTTTTTGGATACGACCATATAAAAAGACATATCGAGCCTTATTTTCTATTTAATCGTAAGCGACAAACATTAAATTTTTCAGAAGTTTTCTTTTAATATTCAAATAAGTTTTTGTACGTAAATTGTCACTTACGATAACATTTTACAGCTTGCATCTTAAAACTTATCAACAATTCTGCTATGTTGATAATTCTAAACTATGGGTAGACCCATAAAATTTCTATTTCAATAAAAAAATTTGTTTTCGATTACATGTCGCTTACGGTAAAATCGAAAAAAGACTCGATATCATATACTGTAGTATAAATACGAGTACATATTTCAGTGGCGCATCTATCAAATATTTCATATTTATAAAGACACAATTATTATACCCTTCACCAAAAATATTCTGGGTCCTTATGAAAGGGGAAGACCAACATATCCGTCCCTCCGTACGCAGCTCACTGAAGAGGTAGAGACTCTCGGCTTTAGACTGGTGTATCAGAAATCGTCCAAAATAGATTTGTTTTGAAGGTCAGCAAAATCGAAAATACGTTTTCAGAACTGGGAAATTTAAACTTTTTTGGTACATAAAAGAAAATAGCTAAAATTAATTTTTTTTTTTGTTAAATAATCCTATTTTGTATTTTATTAAAAATTAAATTGGTATTCAAAATCAAAAAAATGTTAAAAAGACAATTTCAGGGTTGGTAAATTAAAAATTTTTTTGCTGTAGGAAAGTAACCCACTCAAATTAATTTTCCCTTTATTTATTAATTTAACATGTTTTATATTTATAAAGGAAACATCTTGGCATAAGAAATCAGAAAAATCTAAAAGCATGATTCCAGGGTTGGAAAATTTAATCTTTTTTGGTATATAAAACTAGCTAGGGCAAATAATTTTTTTCTTTTTCTTTATAAACTGAATATATATTATATTTTAGAAAGAAATAGATTGATTCTAATAAGCAGAAAAATAAAAAACACAACTTCAGAGCTGGAAAACTTAGACCTTTTTTGGTATATAAATGTAATCAAATATAATTAATTTTTTTTTCTTGTTAATTAAATATACTTTATATTTTAAAAAGAAATAAATTAGTTTTAAAAGTGTGAAAAATTAATATATGGTTTCGGGATTGGAAAATTTAAATTTTTTAGTACCTAAATGAAATTATTTTATTTTTTATTTTTAATTAAATATATTTTATATATTAGGAAGATCTTTACTCAGAAGTTTTTTATATCTGCTAAATTTTGATATGAAATTCTAAGCTATGTATCGTTTATTTTTTTATTTGAGCCTATATTCAAGTAAGAAATAATCAAATTGTCAATGTAACCACAAATAGTTTTTCATCTCTATTGGAAATTTTGAAGTTTTGAGTTAATACCATCTTGTTATGTGCCAAAACGTAAAAAGTGTTTATGTTGAGATAAGCTGATATTGCGTTAGTGGTACCCTTGGAATCCGCATATTCAAAAGTACCATTGGATGAAGTCTCTACCATTTTGTGCAATTTTTCAGGAAGCTATTGCGCAATAAATTGCTGCTTACCTTTTTTTGACTCATAATCTATAATCTCATAATAATGGAATAATAGTTTAATTTATATTATACTTTGGTGTATTTCAAATTGAATGCATTATTTATAAATAAATAAATATTTATAAACAATAAAATATGTTGTTGGATATGAGTCGCCGTGGGGATATGTGGTTGTAGGTGTAACTCGAGTGTATTACCAACGGCAACGTGTGTCCTCTCGGCGACTTCCACCCAACGGCAACACGTTTGTGTTCCACGAGTAAAACTTCCGGCGGTCTTGTGAAAAAAGCGGGGATTCGTATTCTTGAAAACTAAAAGTGTGGAAGCATTTTTTTCTTTGAGTCAGCAAAGAAAGAAATAAAGTTTATATTTAGAGAAAATATTTTCTGTGTTTCCTTTGGACAAGACATCATCGGGTTCAACAACAATATGACTTAAGCACTTTGTTCTGATTGCCATAGATATAATGCCAGATAGACTACATTCCTACTTAATTATTAATGATACTTATGTCTTCACATTATCACTTACGTTGATTTCATTCAAAATAATTATTTTTTTTACGTCTTTAAGAAGTTAAATACTTATTTATTTTCTTCTAAATGCCACACTTTATTAATTTATTCAACAAAATTGTAATTACATGCATATATCATATATCATTTATCACAATAAACAATAACATTATCTATCTACACGCCATAATTTTTTGTTTGTCTGCCTTACTTGAAAGCACTAAATAATTATAATCATTTGTACAATAAATTAAGATATTATTTTACTAATTTCATTCATTGGTAATTGTAGTTTCTTAGCATATATTTTTTTGTATATACATTACTTTTATAGTCATACATTCCCTTTTGCTACTCCATACCGAAATTGTAAATCTTGAATGGGAACATTAATGACACGCAAACGTAAGACAGCACAACCAAGAGCAACAGGACACTAAAATAACAAGTTGGTGATTAGAAAACAACAATTAACTTAAATTACTTATGTACATACAATAATATTGTCATTCTTAGAAAACATATGCAGAAGCTTAAAGGAATAGAATATTTACTTTTCTAAGCTTCTGTCAAAAGTGCATAAGGGGAAAAAAAATTATAAAATGTATTGCGAATGCAGATTATTATTGGAAAAATTGAACTCAATGACTATTTTCTCAAATTCCAAAGCTGTAGCCAAAAAATTTATGATGCTGTCTTAAGTCACGAAAAAAATTAAAGAAAATAAGAAAAATTCAGCAAAAATATTGAAAATCCCCTTTTTGGAAGTTTTCGAAGTTTTGTTGGGAATTACCAGGAACTCAGAATAACATCTGATTTAATTAATTATATTATTTTATTACTGGAAATAATCTGCATTTTGAGAATAATACAATTAATTAAATCAGATTTTCGATTTTTCGATCTTTCTTTGGGAATTACCGGGAACTCACAAGCAAATCTGATTTAATTAATTTTATTATTGGAAATAATCTGCATTTTGAAAATAAGATAATATAATTAAATCAGATTTGGGATACTTAGAACTTTCTTTGGGAATTACTGGGAACTCAGAATCATATCTGATTTAGTTAATTATATTACTTTGTAAATACTTGTTATTTCCAATAACAAGTATTTACAATAATAGCCTGCATCTGGAAAATAATATAATTAATTACCAATAAATTAGATTTGATTCTGAGTTCTCGTTAAGTCCCAAAGAAAGTTCGAAAAATTCCGAATCTGATTTAATAAATTATCTTATTTTCCAAATGCAGATTACTTCCGATAATAAAAAAATATAATTAATTTAAACAGATTTGCCTCTGAGTTCCCTGTAATTCCCAAAGAAAGTTTGAAAAATCCCTAATCTGATTTAATTAATTATCTTATTTTCCAAATGTAGATTATTTTCCATAATAAAATATTATAATTATTTAAATCAGATTTGCTTGTGAGTCCCCGGTAATTCCCAAAGAAATTTCGAAAAATCCCAAAAATGAGATTTTCAATATTTTTGCTGAATTTTTCTTATTTTCTTTCTTTTATAATGACTTAAGACAGCATGATAAGTTTTTTTTTGGTTACAGCTTTGGAATTTGAGAAAATAGGCCTTAAATGCGATATTTAACAAAATAACAAAAATTGGTCTCTTTCGAAACGCTATTTTTGCTTCAATTACGAAAATTTTAAACAAAAAATGTCTTTAAAAATGTCTTTAACAGTACTACTTTTTTCAATAACTATAAATATAGGATTGATATTTTTGCACAAATTTTTTTATAATTGCAAAATAATTAACACAATATTTTCTGGCAAAAAAGGCGAAAAATCTACTCTTTTTAAAAATTCCAATTTAAAAATTTTGTATAACTTTTGACTCAATTGAGCCTTTTAAGCCAAATCGGACTAGGTTTGACTTCTCCATTAACAAAACACTGGAAAAAAGGTTCGTAAAAAACTTAATATTTAATTTATTTTTCTTGAATATATATGGATCTTCACTGTAAGTGGAGAGTTTTAGTAAATTTTTCTTTAGCTCTTAGATAGGAAGATATCCTGGCAAAAATTTAAATTTTAAATTAAATTTTTCATTAACCCAAGGTGGTTTACTTTGGGGTTTTGAGAGCGCACAAATCACAATTATTTTAATAAATTCAGTAAAGTGCAACTTTGACTCCGTACGCGCACTACATATCACTCATTTACTTAAACAATGTCATAAATAAAAAAAGTAGTTTGCCAGAAAACGAGTTTAAAGTTTTTAATTTACGCACAACTTAATGGAAGAAGAAAATTTTATTTTCCTTTTACGAGTTGAGTAGACAAGATATTTGTATAAAATTTTTGCACAGTATAAAGAACGATGTGAGGATAAATACTGCATCATTAACTCAAAAATTAAATGTTTTTGAGTTATGACGTTCTTTAGCAAATGAGCAATTCGTACATAATACTGCACAGACGTTAGCCAATATAATCGAATATGTTACATGATGCAGACATTTTTGTTTACAAAATTCGTTTGTTTTGCCGATTTTTTTAGCTTTGGCGTTTTTTTCGTCGGCGATTTTTTTTTGGTTTTTGAATATACATATTACATGATGCAGACATTTTTTACAAGTTTTTTTTGGTATGACGATTTTTTTAGTTTCAGTGATTTTGTTCAGTTTTGGCGTTTTGGCGTTTTTTCGATTTGGCGATTTTTGTTTGTTTTTGGCGATTTTTTCGGCTTGGCAAACTTTTTTTCGGTTTTTGGCGATTTGTTTCGTTATTTGAGTTTTAGCGTTTTTTCAGTTTTTTTAGTTTTAGCGATATTTTTCTGTTTTGGCGCTTTTTTCGGTTTGGCTATTTTTTCGGGTTTTGGCAATTTTTTTGGTGTTTTGCCGATCTTTTACTTTTGGTGATTTATTTTGAATTTTAGCGTTTTATTTTATTTTTTATGAAATTGTTCAATTAAGCGCTTTTTTAATTTTTAACTTTGCAAATTTCAAGTGTCTATATATAATTGTCTGTATATTAAATTAGGATTCCAACAATTTTCATTGCTCGCTTTAGAACACCATATAATTTTTAACTATCAGACGGATGTCGTAGCGAAAACAATAGGGTTCCTTTTCACCTTTGGTCTACGGAACCCTAAACATTTCAAATACTTGTAATTTGTGCGATGTATTAGCAGGCAAGAATGATAAAATAAAGATTACGCCAGCGCACAAGAATAAAAATACATTTCTGCGCATGATGGAATTATGACGTCACTCAGCTAGAACTATTACACACATACAAACTAACATTTCATATTTGCTCTTCTTCTTATCTCTTTATTTTTATTTTGTTTTTTATTTTTCTTAGTTTTGCAGCTTTTAAGCAACAACATTTAACTTTTTTCTTGGAGATCTCTCTGAGTAAATTAATCACAGGGCTGCCAACTACAACAAAATAAATAAATTTTTTGCAAGAAATTATAAATTTCACATATGATACAGACCTGGTAACCTTTGCGAGGGGACTATTACGTCATCAAACGGTAAATCATGCGCAAGGCGTAATCTTTATTTTATCATTCTTGTTAGCAGGCTGATACGCAAACATTTGATTTTTGTATTTTACCATGAAACGTCAAAATTAATGTGAAAAGATCATATAATATTTTATTTGAATAATTATGCGTTAAAAAGCGATTTAGAAAAAAATTTAAATAAATATAATATGAAAATAAATACTAATCCATCGATATTATAATTTTGCCTGTTTCTGCTTTTTCTCAAAAAAGAAATACAATAGCATTAACAGAGCCATAGTGATGATACACACTTATGAATAACATCTTAAATTCTCGTTACACAAATTTTAAATTAAGAAATAAATGTTTACAAGCAACAACACAATAAATCTGTTGAAATGTTTTCTTCAAAATAATTCAAGTAACGTTTTATGTAAACTTAATAATAAAATTCTTTTAAAATTCTTAGTATACATAAAAAAATAAATAAAATAAATCTATTGGACAAAAAATCAAACAAAACAAAAACAAAATTTATATCGTTGAGCGCCATCAAGTTGTTGCAGGGTATGTGAAATATTAATTGCTTGCTTACAAATATAATGCATACGCTCAAGTTAATGTTCAAGCAAGCGGATAAAAATCAAAAGTAATTTGCTTGAAATTGGTTAACAGGATTTTAAACGACACATACAGCCAGCCATACACACATACACGCATGCAAACATGCGTACATACTAACATACTTACATATGGATATGCATAAATATGTATATGTGAGTGTAAAAGGTCTCGAGTGTGTTAAAGGCTACAGGAGGAAATATTTAACAAATATTTTATAAATAGAAATGCGCAGTCAAAAGTTTCTTTTGTAAATTTATTTTGTAATCTTAAAAATTTTAATTAAAATGTATTTTGTGAAAGATTTTATGTAAAACAGTTAGTCCCAAAACACACTGTGCAAGTCTTATTGCTAAGCTGATTAGTTTCATGGAGAGAGAGAGAGAGACGAGGGGAACAGCAACGTTTCTTTTCCCCCGTCTCTCTCTCCTAATAAACTAATCAGCTTAGCAATAAGACTTGCATAGTGTAAATAGGGACTTATGGAAATATACATACAGAATATTTTAGGTTTGAAATATTTTAAGTATTTGTTTTCAAAGTTCATAAAGTTTAGAAAAGTTCTTGGAGAAAATAGAATCAATGTAATTTCATCTGCTGAATATACAAATTGGAGTTGTAAAATTTCGATACTTTTGAATACTCGATACTACTCGATACTTTTTGAGTATTGACTCAATACTTTAACGGTTTTTTCGAATGGAAGAAAAAAGTAAAAGGAAACTTGGAAAAATTGAATTTTGTTCCTAAAAATTAAAGTTTACTAACTTTTAATATTGAAATATACATTTTTATTATGTTTTACAATGTTTTAATGCACAAATTAAATGAAATAAAATAATTCAGTAATATATATTTGTACTTCGTTTTTGTGGTGTATTTTATATACATACATACGTTTTATTTATAATGCAAATAAATGAAATTGCAGTGTTTCTCAAACATTATAAATCCATTTGCGAAAGGTGTTCATTTAATTGTCAGTAGCATATGTATTTTAATTTATGTCACATACATTTTAACACGTCAATCTTTGTTGAAATGCAGGAAAATAGTTTTTCAACATTTTGCGACTTTAAAAGGCTTCTCCGGTCGCTGTGAACGTGGTCGGCGATTTATTTTTACTTTAGTAAAATGAAGCCACAGGACGCTTTTTTTCGACATTTTTATTCTGAATAATCGTTATTTTTATTAATTTAAATTTTTCTCTATGGCCTTTCACACACTGGTTTAACTTTTAAGCGGCACAAATTTTAATCTTTGTCCTAGTTTACACTATGCAAGTCTTATTGACAAGCTGATTAGTTTGTTAGGATACAGACTAGGGGAAAATACGTTGCTGCTCCCCTCGTCTCTCTCTCCCTCAAAATAATCAGCTTGGCAATAAGACTTGCATAGTGTAAACTGGGACTTTCCAGAATACACGAGACTAATTCATCTGGCATAAAAATATATAGGTTTGCATTTGACGTTTGCCACTTTCTAAAGTTGTGTATGTATTGGTTTTGTGCTGCCTAAAAATAGCAACTCTGAAAGTATTGAGTAGCTACTTTTGAATATCGAGTACTCAAAAATACATCTGGTATTGAGTATTCAATACCCAAATACTCAATACATTTACAACTCTAATACAAATATATCCATACTATGAAAACGCTGCTTTTTAAAGAAAGATGTAATGTTGATTAAAAACTGTAATAAAACTGAAAAAACTCTTTTTTTTGTATGGGAGGGTATAGCTTCCCATTGATCTCATTGTGAAAAAGTGGGCAGGGACATTACGCCCATTAAAATTTATTATAATATTTCACGCGGTTATACATAACCGATTCTTACGAAACTTAGCACACACCTTGAGCTCTAAAATAAACACAATCTTGCATTTAACAACTGGGCGGAGGCACGCCGATTAAAATTTAACTTTATATTTCACGTACTTCTTATCTTCTTCTATCAGATCTTTGCATTAAAGTCGGTTTTCTTTTGGCAGAAAGAATTAGTAATCGAGTGTCAAATGAAAATGAAAGGTCATATAAATAATATAGAAGTAACAAAAAAAGAAATAGGTTTAATATTTTTTAATGCACTAATAATCCCAAATTGTTATTTTACTCATTCAGTAAAATATTTTTGATTGAAATTGATTATTGAAGGGCTTAGCTAGATCCTATGCGCATTTCACTGTTGCTTATGCAGATCCGAGTATTATGTTAAAATTTCATTCCCACTTTGCAAAGTAGACTTTGCGTGTGTAAAAGGGGTGCTACATTACCATTGCATTACTTTACCTATTTTTACATTGGTTGACTTTTTTTCCAGCACGAATTGTAGTTATAAGAAGTACATAAGTAATGAAACTAAATGTAAAAAACAACAACAGCTGCTCATTGCTTTCGAAAGAATAGAGTGTTGCCACACATCAATTTTTGACCGGGTTCAGTCAAGATTAACAATTGGTGTGTTTTTTTTTTTGAGAATTGTTACAATTGATTTTAATATTTTTAATGTATAATAAAAAAATTAGCAACAAATTTTCTACAAAAGACAAATAAATACACTTACTTTTCTTTTCAAAAGTTTTTATTTTTTATTTTTAGTGCTGTGACGGACAGACAGACAGACGCAGACAGACAGATAGACAGACAGACAGACATACTGACAGATAGGCAGACAGACAGACAGACAGACAGACAGACAGTCGGACGGACAGACAGACAGACATACAGACGGACAACATAGCAAAAACAATAGGGTTCCTTTTCACCTTTGGTGTATGGAACCCTAAAAAACAACGGATGAATGTTTTTCCTGCACAGACTTGTTTAACAAATTTGTAGTAAAATTTAGATGAAAAAACAAATATGAAAATATCCTGTTATTTTTGGATTTGTTAATTTTAAAATATCCCTGGGCTGACATCCCTGATGTCTGTTTATATCGCTCCTTTATTGCAACATAGGCACAACTCAAAAAAGCTACTTTTGCAGAAAATTAACTTTGAAGATATATAAATATTTTCTTCTCTTAACACTATGTGTGTTCTGTGCCTCGTTTCTGTAACTTGTGAGAACTTTAAATAATTATATTGGTTGGTTGGGTTATCTATATAATTAATAGGCGAACACGTTTTTTGTAATCCCTTTTACGCTGGTACCACTGCATCGATTTTAAAAAGATTTATATGGTTTTAAAGGATTTTCTGTACAGATGTGCAGAATCTACATTTTATTGAAATCCGTTTAGTATTTTGGGAGCTATAAGCGTTTAAAGTTGCTACTACCACATGCACACATATTACACACGCATTTATTAGCTTACAAGTAAAAAAGAAACAAAACATGAGTTTATATATGTGTGTGTGTTTTTAGTATTTCTCTTGATCCGTTTGGTATATCTAGTTCATATAAAATCTTAAATAAACTTGAAAAAATGATTAACAAATACAGTTTCTTTTCTTACTCACCCGGTGTTGAACTCGAAAAGTTCTCACATTCGTTACAGAAACGAGGCACTGTAACTTGTGAGAAGCTTTTGCTTCGAGAAATATCAAGCGGTTACATTCGTTGTTCTGTTGTCCACAGTGTGACTGATATAAAATCTGAAATAACGTTATCAAAAGCATCATCTAAAAACTAAGTTTTTTTTCTTACTCATTCTGTGTTTCGCAGAATAATAAATAATTGAAAAGTTCTCCCCAAAATTACAAAACATAAGCACAGTTGAATGTATGTACAAGCCTGTTGTATGAAATTTTTACAGAAGATTAAATATTATCATTAGTGTAAAAACAATTTTTATTTTTAAAGATATGACTTAGTTGCAAGAAAGAAACGTTATATAACATACATGTGCCAGAGAACGTTCTAAAGTACTTGCTACATGCCAGCCAGCACATCCTTTTTATTGTGCAACTCAATTTAGGTTTGTTAAAGTGTCTGCGGTGGCCACAGTTTGTTTAAGCAGCAACTGCTCCTAATTGTGATATTTTTTTAATTGACTTTAGAGAATAATTAATGACATTTTGGCAGCTTATAACCCTACAACAACAACAACAACACCATACTTCTTTAATTACTTAAATTAACATTTTGTGTTTTGTCATTAATCATGATTATTATGATTATATTGTTTATCCTTTCCTTTTTGTTAAGAGCACATATTTTTGCCAGACAAAGGATGCAAAACAAGGCCATGAGTGAGTTATAAATACATTTAACGTTAATACGAAATTAGTTTATTAAATACTTATGTATAAGTGTGTGTATAGTATACACTGTATACACATAAGCTAAAATATGTACATATGTAATTAAATGTTAATATATGTATGCTTTTAAAGGATTTTCGAATTGCTTAAATTTTCTCATATAAATATCGTTGCTTAAAAAATATCTGGTGTATGTCAATGAAAATCCCTGCACTTGGCTATCACGATCCCAAGAATTCGTTATTGCTTTATTCCGAAATTTCATGTTTGTTTTATCGTTAAATCCTCCAGTTGTAGTACATTAACATTATCAATTCTCACAGTAAAAGTTTAAAGTTCTTAACAAAGTATATTGTTTAACATAATAAATACTAGATGCTTTCCAACAATAATTATGTAAATGCAAAAGATAATATATATGATATAATTTAATTGAATTCAAGTAGCTAATTAGTAACATAAAATATTTAGTCACACCCGTGACAACAATGCCAAACTGCTATTTTTTCCATGGATGCCGAAAAAAAAGAAAACGGGAACACAGAAAGAAACTGAAAGAAAATAAAGATAAATGTGAAATGCATTTAGATTGAGTGAGAGATAGAGAGAGAGAGAGAGAGAGAGAGAGAAAGAAATTGACAAGAAAAGAAGAAACGCTAAAGCGGCCCACGCACTTGTAATATTATTGTGCAATTTTTTGTATTGTATGTGATATTCGAAGACGGCCCAATATATTGTTAAATATCAAAAGGCTTTTGATTTTTATTGCTCAATCAAGACAATTGTGTAATCTGGTGGGCAACACTGTTCAATTTTGTTTACTTTTTCACTGTCAGGAAAATTGGGCAATATTTCCTTTGAAAATATTAAGCCATTTATTGCATAGTATAGGTCAAAACGACAATATTATATAAAACAACATATGGGCATTTCCACGAGAAAGTTAACTTTTTTGTCACTTGCGACAGCAAGCAATTAATCTTGTATTTCAGAAAAATGTGACTAGATTTTTCTTTAAATTTTACTTAATGTAGAGCTGCTGACGGCTTACAAAAATATATAAAAAAAACAAACATAGTTGTTTGGTGTCGCACGCTACAAAAAGTTGATATTCCTGTGGAAATGCCAACATGCAATAATATTGTATAATGGATGGGCCGCTTAAGAAAATTATAATGGGTAAAGAATTGGAAGAAGTAAAAAGAAAAAAAAATATTATCGAAGAAGAAAATAAACAAAAATATCAAGTTAAAAAGGTTTTAAGTCAAATTAGAATGTTTTTGAATACATCTAAAATTGTTAGTTCGTAACAAATCACCGCAGCATCCATTTAAAATGTCAAACACTAAAGTTAAACGTAACCTTCTTGGTATTCCATCAAAAAAATTGCTGTTACTAAGCAAGTTTTTTTCAAGAGTTTTTTTTTTCAGAATCTCTAGTGCTTCCAATAAGCACAGGAATCAAAACTCCAGCTGGTGACATTGAAAAAATTGAAAAAAACAACTCAATTATCAAGATACAATATTAATCTCCAAGTATCTGGAATGAAAGACGTAAAGGCTCAGTTAGCCGACTGTAATGGAATGTAACTTCAACGGTAGGAAACAGCTGATCGATATTGTTATGTGAAATGTAATGAAAATGGTTATAGAGATGTAATGTAACGTAGCCTACTTTTCATTTAAAAATATCGATTAGCTGTTTCCTACTTTGCAGTTACATTACATTGCAGTCGGCTAACTGTGCCTTAAGTCTCGTAAAATATCCAGCAACTGGCAGTCGTAAAAAATTCGATAAATTTACTAAAGTGTGACTTTGACTCGCTCACGACTGATTCCATACGGACATAACATATGTAATACTTTAAGAACTTTGGCCTATATAATCGAGTATCTAAACTGATGCAGAAATATTTTTGGCGATTTTTTTGTTTAGCGCATTTTTCTTAGGGCCTGTCACACGATGTCGATTGCGTTCGACTTATCGCACAGTTACATTGGAATCAACAACACAATTTTAAAATTAGTTTTTGTTTTGAATATATGTACGTAGGCGACAAGTCGAACGCTATTGACATCGTGAGACGGGCTCTTAGTTTTGGAGTTTTTTTGTTATTGGTTTTTTTTTCAATTTTGGCGTTTTTTCTGAGTTTTTGGTGATTTTTTTTCGGATTTTGGTGATTAGGTTTAGTTTTAGAGTTTTTTTTTTAGTTCTGGTCCTTGTTTTCGTTTTGGCAATTTTTTTGAATTTGGCGATTTGTATAATTTTCGCTTTTTTCCCCACTTTTGGACGATTTTTTTTTTAGTTTTGGCGACTTCTTTTAGTTTTAGCGATTTTTTTAATATGGCTGTTTTTTCGTTGCGGCGATTTTTTCGATATTTTCGATTTTTTCGTTTGACGATTATTTTCTTGTGGTCTTTTTTTTTGGTTTTAGCGTTTTTGAAAATTTCAAGAGCTTGCCTTTTACGGTTTGCAAGATACAACAAGTGGTTAAAATTACATTAACTGATAGAATACTCTTTAATTTTAATATTTTTTAAATTTCACTGTTTGTTAGTGTAGTCTGCATAACAATAGACAAACTTTGAAAATACCAAGTGTCTATATATAAATTGTCTGTATATAACATTTAGATTTCAACATGTTACGTTGCTCGCTTAAGAACGATCTTTAAATTTTTAAATGTTATATATATGTTCCAGTACTAAAAATGAATGGAATCCACTGGGTTTTCACAGAAGAGGACACACATAGAAAAGACAGGTCGACAAGGAGACAGCAAAGATAAAAAAAGTTGGAGCGAAATAAAAAACATCGCCATTGACAGGTCTAGTTGGAGATCATTTATTGAAGCCCTATGCTCATTATAGGATCCAACGAAATATATATTTTTTTGTGTAATGTCCAAAGTTTTACATTCTGTGAAATTCTGTAAAAATGACGGAAACCTTTGGTGTATGTGACCCTAAAAACTGTACAATTTTACAATATATTCAAAGAAGAAAATCCCACTACTAAAATTAGAAAATCTCTGTTCTATAACTATCAGCTGCTAAATGCATGTCTTGCAGCGGAAAGACCTCTTAAGCTTTATGAATTTTCATATTAGGTCACACCTAATTTTTGTTTTTTCAGACAGAAAGTATTTAATATAATTAAAAATCTTTGAACAATTTATTGCACCAAAACTACTATGTGATGGCTCTACAGAATATACTATCAAGTTAGTAATTCTGTAACAACGGAGATTTTTTAGGTCACACCCGCCACATCCACACAGATGGCAATTCTGAACGGAAATCATATTGTGTCTGCCTATTATTCAATATTTTAAAAGAACCAAACCCTCTTTTTAAATTACAAATTTCATACTTCATGGTCACACCCGTCACAATGCGTAATAGTACAGAAAATGATGTAAAATTTTTACTGCGGATGGATATGAAAATTGCTAAAAATTTCGGTTGACCCCGTTTAGAGAAACAACGGTGATATGTATATACGTGTGCGTAAACAAGTGCTAAGTTATTCACATTTTATAGTAGAATAATGAGATGAAAAAATCAAATCACAAACATACATACATAAGTATATACTTGCATACATATTCTGTTTAACTATTTGCTTGATATAATTTAATAATTTGAAAAAAGTTGTCCATCATATTTTAAAAGAAACATTGTTGCAAGTGGCATTCTTGTTGCAATTTTTTTTTCAATTCTTATTATCTTCATTATTGAAATAAACATATTTACATACATACATAAATACAAATTTTTCTTGAAATAACCCACTCAGAAAGTACATAAATATATAATAATATTAAATTTTATATATGTACATACATATATAAATATGTACATAAAATGTTATTATCTCACCCAAAATGATGTGAAATGCTGTAAAAATGAACCCTCACAATGAACTTAATTCATTCGTTTGCTGGTTTTTGTAACTTTGAGCACTTATCACTTTTTTACTCAATTGCAATGCTCAATGTTCTCTTTTATTTCCTCCCAATGAAATCGAGAGTAACGTTTTTTGTGTGTTATAAATAGCGGGTGCTTGAACTCGTGCAAAATTCCAATAAATAATGAAAAAAATGTGTGGAAAAGAGTTGCCACTTTAATATTCTAGATTTTTTTTGTTTGTTTTGTATCATGGTGTAATTATACAGGTGACTGCGTAAGTATTTGTTATACAAAAATACGGCATAGCTGTGTAAAGAACCGAAGAATATCAAAAGCACAAAATATAATTGTACTAAAACCAAAACAAAATCGAAGTTTTTGACATTCTTCAGCTACAAAGCACATAAGGCGGTGTCAGATACAACTGCAACGCTTTGCGTGACGTTTCTAACTTTGGGAAAAAAGCGTGAAGCAAAGTGTGCATGACACAATAAAAACTTTGAAAACACTCACTGTTTGTTTCACTATTCTGTTTTATGTATAAAAGACAGCACAATTCGGTTATTCTGATGCCACAAACTCGTTTTTTATGTAAATTTACCGACGTTTTAATAAAAATTTCATATTTACATGCGAGTTTGGTCAAACAAATTAAATAAAGTATAGCAACTGATTGTCAAAGCACGCAAAAAGTTGAGAGTTGCCTAACTTTTCGCTTCGCTTTGCGTTAAAATTTGTTTATGTGACATTTTTCATATAAGCACGTACATTTCATCTTAGATGTCAAAGCGAACCTTCAACGCAACGCGAAGCAAAAGTTTTATCTGACATGGGCTATAGAGCAAAAAATTATCAGCTGAAGTAGCGCTGCCACCTAGTTAGATACACCTTGTTTTGTATCATCAGGTGAATACAATGGGCCGTGTATGCCAATCAGTGTTGCCTTAAGCCGAAGTAAAAGAAAAATAAGAGATAAGGTATCATTGAAAAATACTAAAAAAACAGATCAACTAAAAATAAGAAAGAAAAACATTACTAACTTCCTATAGTGGGAAGATAAAAATTAAAAAATATTTTTGTTTTAAAGTTAGAGTTTTATCAAATAAACTTTGGTAAAATTATAAAAATTTTTGTAAATTGTTTTTAATCTATACAAAATTTCAGGTGTGTCATGTGCCAAAAAAGCGTAACCACTAATTACTAATGAAAAACTGTATTATTCAGACATATATTTATTAAGTTAAACAGTTTCATACATAACTAATAGAAAAATTTGTAGAATCCAAGGTGATTGGAAACTGTTTAAAGCAATAAATAAATGTCTGAAGCAAAGAGTTTTTCATTAGTAATTAGAAGTTACGCTCTCTTTGGCACATGGCACACAGATGTAAACCCGACTTTAGTAACCTTCATTGACCATACTTTAAGTATGTATTAAGCGCAAGGTGCTTTTAGGCTTCCGGACACCAAAGGTGAAAATTATCCTTATTGTTTTCACCAAGATGTCCGTCTATCCGTCTGTCTGTCGGTCACAGGCTATTCCCTCGATAATCGTAAAAGCTACGGACCTGAAATTTTCACAGAATATGTAAAACTTTGGACGTTATAACAAAAAAATTGTGACAGTTAACAATGAAAGGGTGTTCTAACGCGAACAAACAAAAATGGGGAAATCCTAATGTAATAAAAAAAAACTAAAATAAAAAACTTTTTTTTTGGTTTAGTTTTTTTTTTAGTTTTGGTAATTTGTCCTATTTTTGACGCTTTTTTCGCTTTGGTGATTTTTTTTTTTTGATTTAGAGATTTTTTAATTTTGGGATTTTTTAGTTTTGGAGTTTTTGAAAATTTCAAGAGTTTGTCTCTTACGGTTTCCAAGATGCAGCACGTTGTCAAAATTAATAATCAAAATAACATTAATTGATGGAGCACCCTTAAGTTTCGGTTTTTTAAATTTTAGTGTTAATTGTTGTAGTCTGTGAAAAAATACATTGACCTTGCAAATTTCAAGTCTATGTCTATCACATGGGGTTTTAAAATTTTTAGGAATGTCCACTACAAAACAAAATGAAATTTGACAAGTCTGGCAACTTTTATTTGTTGCCCTCACAATAACAATAAAGTAAACAGTTTCACTCAATTCACATGCTGATTCAGTGTGACCATATTAGCTTATTTTGAGCCATATATAGTTTATTTTTTTGGATTGAGCTTTAAAATTTAGCTCTTAGCTTAATATTAATTTTTTTAACGCATTTTTTTAGAATTTTCTTTAATCTTAAATATATTAAAGACATAAAAATAGTCGTAAGCTAGCAAGCACACAAGACGAATTCATTTGAAATTAGTTTTGTCTTTAAGTAATGTGGAAGTTTAATGTGTATTCAGCGGCGATAAAAACTTTGTAATAGATTTATTTTAAGCAGCATTAATTAATTTTTATATGTACATCAGATGCGGCTTGAAAGGATTAAATACATGTTGTCAAAGCCTTGAAATAACCTAAAGTGGGGCACACACTATCGAACATGATGGACAGTTTTGCTCAAATTTTACATTGATCGATAGTGTGAACACGAATTTCGCCAGTCAACAGTCAACCACAGAATTTTTTGTGGTTGAGTGACAGTCAGCGGCCATATTGGTTTTTGACTGATAGTGTAAAACAAAAACCGTCAGTCAAGAGATATTTTTGTAGCATAAACAACACAAGATGGACGCGGAAAATTATTTTTTAAAGAAATTTACATAATTTTATGAAATGCAAGGTTGTGTGTGATGTTAAAGATAAAATGTTAACACAAAATCGTACGAGGAGTTGTTTGAGATAAGAAAACATTAAAATAATGCATTATAAAAAAGTGTTGTTAGCAATAATGCGCATTCAATTTGTGTTTTCTCTGTGTTTGTGTGTCCAATTTTTTTTCTTGAATGAAGGTTTGAGTGTCGAACATGATCGATAGTTTGAACAGCCAACACTACCATTCAAAACTGATGAATTTTCGACTGTCATTTGTATAAGTAATGCCGTTTTTTTTTGTAAGAAACAGAAGAGCATTCATTTGGTGAAATATTTAACACGTGGTTGCTAAAAGAAGTTTTTACATTTTTTTAAATTTTGAATATATGTTTTTTATTTTTTTTAATGAATGATGCTCGATTTTGCATGTATTTCATTTTGATGCTCAACTACAAAAACTGATGCATCTAAAATCTGACTACATTCAGCTATAGTTTTCACAAAAAGTAACAAACACTATGCAAGGATGGAAAAGTTTATAAAATCGAAAACCGTGCTGCTCTTTGATAATCCTAAAATAATCCTAGTACTGTTAATAAAAATAAAAATTGGTTTTAGTTATTTACCTTTACATACCAAAGAAAAGTTTAAATTTCTCAGGTCTGAAACTTGATTTTCGATTTTGCAGATTTCCAATAACAATCTATTTTGGACGATTTCTGATACATCAGCCTGAGACTTAAGCTCTTGTAGGTGCTTCGCACAACCACTTTCACGAACAGACGGACGGACAGGTGGATGGACAGACGGGTGGACGGACAGACGGGCATCGCTTATTCGTCTTCTCTATTCATAAGTATCCAGAATATATATACTTTATGTGTCGCATTAAAATTTGGAAATTACACACGGAATGAAAAACCTATGTATGCCCTTTACCATTTTGGTGAAGGATAATAAAAATTATTAGCATTTGATTGATTCAAAGTTATTTTAGCAATAATAAACAATTTAAAAACTACAAAAGAATTAGAAAAAATTTTAGCCTTATTTTCATTTTTTTTAAACTTTGTATTAAAAGTGATTTAGCTAAATTTTATTTTAAAATCTGGTCACACTGATGCTGAGAAATAAACACAGCAACAATGATTGATTTGCGATGCTCCAGTATTAAGTTCACTCAGTGCGAAAGTAAAATGAAAATGAATTGCAAACAAACAGTTATTCAGAAACACTTCAAACGAATAGACGTGCGCCTTCCGAATACAAGTTTATGCCGAAGTGAATGTGAATGAGATTGAAAAACCCACAACGAAAGATTTAATTAAAAACTAAGGCATTTCCTCGTAATAAAATTAAACCAAAAATACGATATTCAAAAGATATTTTTTGTATGTTTGATACAGCTACTGCTCTTGTTCTTTCTTTTCTTTTGTGTTTTAAAATAATTTAAAACACTACAAAGAAACAAAGCTTAAAGTTCGTAAAGTGTGTGATTGATAAGAACAGAAAGAATGTCAGAGCACTAAAGTGTTAATAGAAAGATGTCGGCTGTGATGATAATAATAATGATGTTGAAGATTTTTTTAACAGTTTGTGTATCGCAAGTTTATTTAAGAAAACAATAGAAAGCAGTGAAAAAAAATGTTCAATTAATTTTATCAATAAAGAAATATGTATATCTGTACTAGTTAATTTTCTTAAACTTGAGCAATTTGCTTAAAAATAAGAAATTAATTTGTATGTACTGGTATCACAATTTCTTATTTGATTATTTTTTTTTTCAAGATCACAAGTATGTAACATAATCCCATACGCCCGCATGTTTGTGCTACAAATATAATTTTTTTAATATAAAAAAATATAAAAAAATTAATCTGATGTGTGTGCATACGAGGGCTTATCGCATTATTGTGCTGTCAATGTGATTAGTTGTTGTGCAAAAAAAAGAGTGTCACTGAAGTGTTGTGTTGGTTAAATAGAAATTAAAAAAAAACTAATTATAAGGAGCTAATTAAGATGCAAATCATCAACATATTAATCAAATGTGAGTATATTCAATAATTTTTTTTGCCATAGAGAAAATTTTTATATATAAAATTATAAATCACGCAATTGTGCTTAAATATTAATAATGTTAAAAACAATAACTATTTAATAAAACTGAAATTGATACCATGTGTTTTTAAAAGTGAGCTAAGGACCTTTGTCCCTGTTTTGAAAAGAGAAGATGTTGAGATATTAAACATTTGGTTTTTCTTTTGCCAACAGCTGCTCGTATTTTCATATTTAAATTTAGACAATGCATCATTCTTATTATAGCCTTTGCCAGAAATGGTGAAGTGTATATACAGGTTTGTCATTCCGTGTGTAATTTCCATAGTATTAATATGTATATTCTGGATCCTTATGAATAGGGAAGACGCATAAGCGATGTCCTTCTGTCCGTCCGCCCGTCTGTCTGTCTGTACGTGAAATCGGTTTTCCGAAGCCCCCAGAAATGCTAGAAACTTCAGTCTTTAGCTAGTGTATCAGAAATGATCCGTAATAGATTGGTATTGAAAATCAGCAAAATTGATAATGTGGTTTCAGAGCTGGGAAATTTAAACTTTTTTTGTATGTAAAAGGAAATAGCTAAAACTAATTTTTAAAAATTAAATTGGTATTTAAAATAAAAAAAAATTGAAAAGACGATTTCAGGGTTGGAAAATTTTAACTATTTTTGGTATATAAAAGTAACTTACTAAAATTAATTTTCTCTTTTTCTCTACAAATTAAACATATTTAATATTTTAGAAAGGAATTGGATGGTTTAAGAAATCAGAATAATTTAAAGGGATGATTCCAGGGTTGGAAAATTAAATTTTTTGGTATATAAAATTAAGTAGGTAAAATATTTTTTTTATTTTTATTTTTAAACTAAATATATATTATATTTTAGAAAGAAATAGATTAATAGTAAAAATCAGAAAAATTAAAAGCACAAATCCCGAGCTGGAAAGCTTAAACCCTTTTTGGTATTTAAAAGTAGAGATGTGCACGTGAGTGTTTTCTGGCTCACGACACGCACGCTCACGCAGAAAAATATTTTACTCACGCACTTTCACGCACGAATGATTTTGAAAATTTTCATGATCAAGCACGCTCACGAATAAAATATTTTTAAGCACGCACGAGTGGTTTACAACTTATCACGATCACGCACCCTCACGAAAAAGTATATGTATAATATAATTTTCATGTTTTTTGGGTTGAAAAATAGGTTCTTACATATCGTCACCTAA
The DNA here is from genome assembly GCA_949987645.1 of Tachina grossa. NCBI lineage: Eukaryota > Metazoa > Arthropoda > Insecta > Diptera > Tachinidae > Tachina > Tachina grossa. The sequence continues at coordinate 39,788,139 of OX465275.1, forward strand.
AATCCAAAAGGCCGTAATAACCAAATAATTCAAAATAGACTTTTTTATTGATTATGATGTGATTAACCAAAATACATATTTTCCTAAAATTTTACTGAGACCATATGTCCATGATGTTATTAACAGTATTCTTAAAAATGTTTTTGTGACTGACTGTACACGACCTATGCCTTCACATAGGAAGTAGCAACGTGGTTGTTAAGGAAATTCTACAAAAGAACCGCAAGATTATACGGTAGTCCGTGGCAGATCAGTCAACCAGTGCGAGTGAGACGCAAAACTCCTGAAGGCCAATAAACAACAGTGGCCTGGTTGCATTTAAGAAATAATTGTGATGTTGACTCGCCCAGAGCTGCTTTTCGATTGATATATATATATATATATATATATTTTCCATTTTATATACATATATGTATGTATATAATGGTGTATATAATATTCTCTAATCTTATTACGGTCTCTTGTTTTTATATTAAACATTTTTTTGTTCATGTTTCGATATTTCGCTACTTTTTTGTGTGTGTTCTTCAGGAAAATATTTTATATATGTATATACTACATATAAATATATAATGGACGTGGTAAAATTGCAAATTGTGAGGGAAAATTAAAAAAATAAGCAGAAAAAGCTAAAAGCTTTGCCTAATTAAATCCTATACATCTCATGTTATTTTGAAAAAGTATTGAATGCAAACATGAAACCATCAAGTTAAGTTATTTATTTATTTATTTTTTATTTATTTGTATAGTTGTAACCTAGCACAACAAGATATATATATCTTATAAATGAAAGTGCTGGTGAATCAATCAAAATAATAACAAACAATAATTAAGATAATGATAAAAAATTAATCAAAATAAAACGTACATATTAAAAACATATGGAATAATTTTGCAGAAAAATATAACATAGTGAACATGTAGAAAAATAGGATAAAATAAATAAAGCAAAAAAAGAAAAAAAAGTACATGCATAAATTTTCAATAAGTACTGATTCAAAAAAATTGATAATCTGAAGATAAATTAAGAAAAATGTTTATATAACTCCTTTTTAAACGCATATGCATTGCCTAAGGTTTGAATATTATTTGGCAGATAATTCCAGAGACTTGTGGTATTAATAAAAAACTGACGTTGTGACAGAAGGGTCTTATACCTATGCTGAATGATTTTTCTTCCTCGATTAGATCTAGCAAATTGTATTCTACAAAACAAGTACATAGGTTGCTTCGATGTAATTATTTTATGTAGCAACATTAGGCATTTAATTTTTAAGAGGTTTTCAAACTCAAATTGAAATATCTGGTACGAGAAAAATGAAATGTGATCACGACGCCCTTTTAAGAAAATGTATCTTGCGACTTTGAGTTTCCGTTGATCATGGCTGTCACAATTCGCAAAAATTTCACAACCGTATAATAACACCGGAATTAAGTAGGTTTTTGCCAGCTGCACACGTATGGTGAATGGGGTTGAATCTATAACAGCCCATAAGTTGCGAGGCATACTGTATACTCTACCCACAACGACATTAATGTGATTTGACCACGTAAGGCGATTATTAAAAATAACACCCAGATTGGATGCTGATGTCACATAGTCAATTTTATTTCCTTTTATTTTGAGTTCAGGTACATTAAACACTCTATTAGATTTTGAAATCAAAATACACTTTCACTTGGAGGGATTAATACATAGCCCATTAGCATTAGCCCAATTATTTATAGCGTTTAAATCATTACTGATATTGTTCACAGTCGAGCTTAAATTTTCAACACGTGAACTTATGTATAGCTGCACATCATCTGCATACATATGAATTTTGCAGTTGGTTAAAAGATTAGGTAAATCATTAATATATATGCAGAATAAAAGAGGTCCCAGTATTGAACCTTGGGGAATTCCTCTCCTAACATTGAGTGCGTTTGATATCTTGTTATTTAGATAAACTCGCTGGGACCTGTTCATAAGATAGGAATAAATAAGATTGCATGCTGAACTTGAAAAGTAAAACAATTTCTGGAGCTTTAATATTAAGGTTTTATGATCAACTGTATCAAATGCTTTACTGTGGTCCAGAAGTACTAAAACGACACCAAGTTATTATCCAAATTCAATCTTAGGTCTTCAACCACATCCACAAGAGCAGTAGTACAGCTTCTTGCTTTCATAAAACCCGATTGCCTATCAGACAGAAAATTGTTATGCTCTAAGTAGATATTGATTTGTTTGGCAATAAGGTTTTCCATAACTTTGGCTAAGAATGGCAGAATGGCAATAGGCCTGAATTCGCTGTTGGTTTTGGGGATAGGAAGGAGTTTAGATAGTTTCCATCCATCTGGAAAGGTAGACTTAAGAAGAATAATATTAAACAAATGTGTGTAGTAAGGCAATAGCTTAGGTGTAAGTGCTTTTAAAAATCTGGGATCTAAATTATCTGAACCGATTGCATTTGATTTGACTGATAATAGGCACTCTAAAACTTCTGACTGATTAACACCACGAAATCTGAAGGGGTTCTGTATGGAAACACTACAAAGATCATCATAAATGTTACAATTTGGAAATGGTATATTGATATTTGCAAACTGGTAGTTCAAGGTGTTAACATCAACATCCAAGTTATTTGCTTTATAAGAGTTCTGACCTATACCAATTTTACGGATTTCCTTCCATTTCGATTTATTGTCTATTGCAGAAGAAAATTTACTACGATAAAACATGATCTTTGCCTGTTTAATGCTTTTGCTTAATGTTACCAAAATTATTTGTGGAAGTGCTTTTTTTAATGAGAAACAGTGGATGTTCCTTGTCTAAGTGCACACAAAGTTATTAAACAAGCAGAGATTTGACTTTTAAAGGTAAAACGAATAAGCGTTATTTTAGATAAAAAAAATTTTGAGGTTGTGCACGAATTTAGTACAAGCCTCACGCGTTTTTTTTTGCAATAATATGCGTTTAATGGCTTCAACTAACACTTTTGTTGCTGTTGTTTTAGTCATTCTTTTATTTTATTTTATTAGAAATGCACAAAAGTCGTGATTTATTACGCGTGAGTCATGCATTAGTCACGTTTGGATCATGCATGAGTCACGCATAATTGTGATTGTTTTTATATATAATAATGATTTAAAAAAGTAATATGTGTGATTTTAGTTAACTTTCTTCTCAGGCTTGTTAAAAAAATCAATTTTTGAATAACTCGTATCCGAAGTCCGAATCTTAAGTGCACGCTATTCAGCAAGAGCGTGAGTGAATAACAAAGATCATGAATTTTTTTTTCTTTTGATTGATCCTGCTTTGGCATTTCTTATAAAAAAATCATATTTATTAATTCATTAACAATTATTTTGTATGATGGGAGGGGGTACCCATCTCCCTCTTTCGATGCTCCCAAGATTTTGGTGGATTTTAGTGTGCCTCACTATTGTAGTTCTGAAGATAGAGGAAAAAAGCTGCTTTGTGTGGGGGTATCTATCTCCCCTCCCACACCGCCAAAGTTTTGGTAGAACATGAATAAAAAATTTAGTGACTCTCACTATTGTAATTGTGAAGATGTGAATTGATGCATGAAAAAATGGACTTTGATAATAATATCCCAAATTGTGTTAATTTTATTAAAAACTTTCGCTTTTATACCAAAGATTATTTTGCTGCAAATTGTTTATCTTTTTATTTACACATCTGTTTGCACACTTATGTTTCAATTTTGTGGTCATTATTTTATTGAATTTTCTTCTTTATTCGAGTATATAATTTGATTCCATGATATAAAAAATATATACATACAAACTTATGTATGTGTGCAGATACAACGTGCTTTTGTTACTATTTATACGAGAATGATGACGACAATAAATATGAAAACATGATGCTGATGCTGATAATGATGGATCGCTTGATAGAAAGGTGTTATTGTAGTGATTTCAAATGATACTTGAATAAATAAAATAAATAGCACAAATGGGGTGAATATTTAACAATATTAATAGCCTCAAAAAAGGCATATGCATATATATATATATATATATATGTATATATGGAAAATAATTTTATTTTTAACTGCAAATAGTTTTAAATTTTATTTTCATCTTATTTACATATGGACACATATAATCGCAGTGGATCCAATTGTGTCTTCGAGCGAATGTGTGCTTGAAGCACTGCCCTTCCTCACCTACATATATGCAAGAATATATAACCAGCAAAAAAATTAAACATCATCCTAAGAACTACTTGTGTGATTTCCAAATTAATTAAAAGGCTCTAACGCACGATGCTACACACAGACAAATTTCAAGTTAAATCTACGTAAACAACGTTAATGTAAACTTTTACAATAATGATTTTGCTTCATAACTTTTTCATGTTAATTCAGCATGGTTTACAGTAATCTTTAAAGAAAATTGTTTCTTTTGAAATAATTTTATATCATGTTAATTTAATATTCCCGTACCGTTAAATCAAAATGAACCATATTGAATCAAAGTTATTTTAAGTTGAAACAACATGAATTTAATTTAATGTAGTCATAGTATTTTATTAATTAATTAACGTATGTTAATGTGTACATCAGTAAAATTTTTATGTGTTGGCTTCCCCGACCAAGATTTCAACTTGAACCTCATCGGGTGGTAGTCAACACGCTTAGCGCTGCAGCCACAATAAACAAGGGTGATCGACTTGGTTTTTCAACCGGTTTTAAACCCCGGTTTTTTCACAATACGGTTGTCGGTTTTTTCAAAATGTTGATTTTTCGAATGTCGAATAGTCCGGTTTTTTACAATTTAAAAACCGGCTGAGTCGAATACTTTTCGATTTGTATATTTTGCGTGTTTTGTTGATTTTTGTTAGTTTTTTTTTAGTGTAAAAGCTCTAAGCTTTTTTTGAGCATGGCGACATTTACTGAAACATGAAATTTAAGAGAAGTTATTTTATGAGTTAATAGCAGAGGCGAATTTAATTGGCCTTATGGTGTGCAATGGATATCAAAATACAGTTGCAAAAAGTGTTTTTTAGTTTTGTTGACATTTTGCTTCATATTTTATATAGATATCCACCTTGTCCATACATTCATAATATTATGTACATATACATATACCATTAAGGAATAAACTCTACATACACCCATCATTTTTGGGGTTTGAGGAAACTTGGGAAGAAATTCAAAAAATTAATTATGTCAATATTTAGGGTGCTAATAAATATGTTTATACAAAAAATAAAAAATTCAAAAATAATTATAATAACAATAACATATTAGACCATATTTAGATGCCATTTGTTGACGGCTTGGTACCAGAAATCACAGAATTTCCAAACAAGTTGACAACATCAAACATATTGCACGTATTTTTTAATGTATTTTATGCCTTTATGTATACTTTTTTTCTATGTATTTTGAATATTTTGATACTGTAGGTGTTATTATAATTATTTTTTTATGTCTTGTAGATAATTATAAACATATTTAATAGCACCATAAATATTGGCATAATTAATTTTTTGAATTTCTTCCCAAATTTCCACAAACCCTAAAACTTATGGTTTTATATAGAGTTTATTCCTCAAATGTATATTATATATACATATTTATGTACTATACATACATAAGTATATGAAGTAAATTTTTATGCTTTACCTTTAATTTTTGTATTGTTTTATAGTATTTACATGACCTGTTAACTCTTTTTTTTTTAAAAAGCAATTTAAAATCAAAACTTTTGTGTAATAATTTTCTTACTTAAAAAACCGGTTAAACGGGTTTTCCTGAATCGTAATAACCGAAACCGGGTTTTTCATAATTTCAAATATTCGAACTATTCGAAAACGGGTTTCTGGAAAAAGTCGAATAATCGATCACCCTGCAATAAACCCTAATTATACTTTGGATACATACACACTCAATATATGCCATCATGAATAAAACTTTAATTCAACATTATTTAATTGATCAGTTGACATAAAATATATTTGAAAAGTTATAGTTAAAAAATATAAATCGCGAAACTAATTCGGCTTGTCTTGTCGAACCTACGACCCTCCTAGTACAAGACTAGTTAGTACACTGCCTATTAGGCAGCTGTAGGAGGTTTTCGCTTTATATCCTCATTAAAGAACTAAGTACGTTACAGTTGAAAATAAAAGATTTATGACTACTTAAAAAATATCTTTCAGTTTTTTTCCTCTGCTATAAAATATCGAAAGTTCAGCTTAAGAAAAATAGGTGTAAAATTAATAAAAAAATAAAGAAAATAATCATGTACATATCTATATATCTATATATGTATGTATGTATGTACATATGTATGTAAACGCACGTACTGTAATGCATTTTAATAAATTTATTAATGTCTGACCATAAATTTCAATTATTTGTCTCATTCTCTATATAACTGTCACTCACGTATTAAGTATCTGTGAGATACATATGTACATAGATACATACATATGTATGCACATACATGCTGTTCTTAAAAACTAATATGAGTAAATGAAAAAAAAACTAAATAAAAGACATACGAGAACAGCAACAACAACAAAAAGTGCCACAATTAATTCAACCAAAGAAACAATAAAACTCAAAGAAATACAAATTTAATCAAATGAAACGTCGAAAGCAACAACAATATTGAACTGTGTGAAAAAAAATGTAAACAATTAGTTTGTTTATTTATTAAAAGAAATATACATATGTACATATAAACATATGTATATACATATATACATATGTGTATGAAAATAAAAACAAAAAGACAACAACCGTTGTATTAAAAAAACACAAACATACATACATACATATAGTATAAATAAAAGAAGAATTGGAAATAAAAATTGCAGCATCATGGCAAAGGGAAAAGAAAACTTGAATAAATAAATTGTTTGACTTCTTCATTAAATTAGCGCTGCTATTGTTTGCACCTACAAGAAAGAACAATAATAAAATTAACAAGAAAAAAAATATATTTATACGTACATACTTACGTACATACATACATACATGCATACATACATATATACATACGTATACTCGTATGTTCTTTTAATGACGGTGACTTCCGTATGATTTTGCCACTTGTCGAGTGTTGGCCTTTGCTTTAGTAACAATCAAATCCAAATATTTATGTGCATACATATATATACACATGCATATATATACATACATATGTATGTATGTACCTATATTTATGTATTTACATAAGTATTTATGTTGATTTATATGTTGCTAAAAATATAATATAAATAAATTATTAGAAATAAAATATGCGTTATCATTGTTTTGCATCTTAATTTTTCGCAGAACTACGTCCAATTATAATTCAATGAATAACTTCTTTCAAATTTCTTTAATTAATGTCCCAGCTAAAAATAATAATAATCACACATACATAGTAAGTTTTTAAATAATTAATGAATTAATGAAGAAAATAAGTAAAAAAAGCTCCGTCATGTGTAAGACAGTTCGAGTCAACAAACTTTCGAAATTAATATGGTTGAATGCAAATTTCAGCGAAACTCTGACACATGGAAAAAAAGTGCCGAAGAAGCAAATTATAACTAAGAAATAAGCTTGATGTTAGAAAAAAATAAAAAATGAAGAGATAGATCTATGCTGCTTAGCTTTATAAAACATACTTCAACATATTTTATATGTATGTTAAATAACAATGCAATGAAATTGTTTGTATTTTTACAACCATTTATTTAATATTCATGAAATTTATTTATTAACCCCCGACTAAAAAAAGGGGTGTTATAAGTTTGTAGTGTGTGTCTGTGTGTCTGTGTATCTGTGTATCTGTGTATCTATGTGTCTGTCTGTGTCCACGTACAGGCCAAATGGCTGGACCGATTTTCATTTAGTTTTTTCTGTTTGAAAGATGACTTGATCGAGAGGGTTCTTAGCTATGTTTGAAAAAAATCGGTCCAGCCGTTTAGAAGATATAACATCTTTTTTTAAAAAGTCGGGGGTTTTTAAAATTTTTAATTTTTGTTATATTATTTTATTATTATTTATAAAACAAAATAAATTCGTAGCAAATATTTGCATGTGTGGACATTTCGCATATGTAAACGTAGCACAGAGAAAAATAAAGAAAACGAAAGCTAAAAAATGTAAGCAAGGAAATGAAAAAAAAAATTAATTTTTAACGGCCCTTTTCACAATGTACAATTAAAAGCTAACAGGGACTTTAACGGAAAGTTTTGTATGAAGAACTGTCAGTTAAAGTTCACGTCAACTCCTAATCATACATTGTGAAAAGGAAAGTAAGTGTAATAGTGTCGATTATTTTTGTTAAGAAAATCACGTCTTAGCTTATGTGTCTGACATAAAGAGCATGACTCTAAAAACGGCTAGAGCAATTTTTTTATGCACTCTTTTCTTAATTTGGCTGTAGATAAATTTTTTTCGACTTACATACATACATATGTATGTGGAGATTTGGTACTTACAGATGGTTTTGCAACATTTTGATATTGAACCCGCTTCTAGGCTCTTTGCAATTTATTCTTATATATTTCTTTAAAACCCATTGACATAGCTAAGAAATTTTCCTGAAGTCAATAGAACTGGTTATTTTCATGAGTACTATTAAAATAGATAAATGCAGGCAATTTATAAAAATTGCCTGGGGGGGGGGGGCAAAAACAATCCTTCAGAATAGCCTTTCTACGCCTAAGTTAGTCCTTGAGGCTTTTGACTCACTTTCCGCAATATTTTCTCTTCTTCGCTTAAATATTATTTTAGTCTTATTATTGGTGATATTCAGATCTTTCTCCTCACGTTATTTGCGAAATTTTCTCACACGGCTAGGACTGGTTGTAGGTTGTTCGCCATTCATATTTATGTTATTTCGGTAGGCAGTAATCAGTATACACTATTAAAGTCGAAATATGTATATCATATATTTTTCCTTATCGTCATATACAGACACTTTTTAATCATAATTAAATAATCATAATTAACAAATGAAAATAAATTTGCAAGGTTAACTGTTTTTATAATTATCTTCTATATAATTAATAGGCGAACATGTTTTTTGTAATCCCTTTTACGCTGGTACCACTGCACCGATTTTAAAAAGATTTATATGGTTTTAAAGGATTTTTTATACAGATGTGCAGAATCTATATTTTTATTGAAATCGGTTTAGTATTTTGGGAGCTATAAGCGTTTAAAGTTGGTACTACTACATGCACACATAATACACACGCATTTATTAGCTTACAAGTAAAAAAAGAAACAAAACATGAGTGTGTGTGTGTGTTTGTAGTATTTCTCTTGACCTTACAATTGTTTTTCTCTTATTTGTTGTATCAAATCCATAATACTTAAAGGAAGAGAGTTGAATAAATTGAATTAGGTTGGTTGAAGGGATTTTGTTTATGTTTTTTTAATTTCAATTATTATTTAATTAAGCTTGAATATGTATGTAAGTTTGTGTGAAATGATTTTTTTTATGACGTTTAGATACATTTTCTTTGAATCTAAAATTATTTACATTTTGATTCTAGAATATGTACGAATGTGTCGTCCGTTTGGTATATCTAGTCATTATCAAAAGGCATTAGGCGTCACGTGTGTGTCATATAAACTTACCTTCGCTTTGTAATTAATTTCTCCTCAACAAAGCCTTCTACCAAAAATAAATATTATGCAGTTTAACACTGTTCACTACTGACTTGAACTCGCAAAAGAAATCCTGTTTTTATCTGACAAATAGCAGTGACAGTCACTTGTTTAGTAAAGTCTTCAAAAATTAATATATAATATAATAATATAATTTATATGTATATAAATTATTTTAGATGATAACATAATCCCACTGTGCACTCGCAAAATAATTTAAAAAATTAACGTTAGTGAAATTGTTAAGATTTCCGCTTTTTCATGGAATGCGCCTTTTGCATCACTCAAACTCTCACTTATTATTTTGAGACACTCTTTAATGGCTTCAAAACAATTGGTAACGCTAAACTTTGCTGCTGGCAATGATTTTATTGTTATTGTTTTTATTGATATGATTTGTTAATAATGTTCTGCGAATACACACACATACATACATACGTAAATACAAACACATACATGTTTGTATGTACGTGCCTTACTATCTTTCTATTTTTAATATTCTCAGAAATCATTCGTTTGTTTATTTGCTGAGGCTGCAAGAATAAGTTTATAGGAAAGAAGCCAAATAAAAAATTGAAATTACTGCAACTTGAAATGTGAAACTTTTTTTTTGCCGCTGGAGGCCATTTAATAAATTTCACAATTTAATGAAAAATATTTTTCATTCCACTCAAACAGGAAGTAGTGTAAAGTATGTATGTATATGCATATTAATATTAAATTAAATTACTCGTACATAAATACATAGATATGGATGTGACAATTTTTCGAATGCATATATTGAGGGCTTCAGAAATTGCTTTTAAACACCTATGTAGAAAAGCATCGCCCTTAACTTTTTTGTAAAAATCTCGATAGTTACGTTAATACTCGTATAAATCATTTAGCTACAAATAATAATTTTGGCGAAATCAAATCCTTCTGCTGAAAAATTCACTTATGATAACATAAAAAGTTTTTGTGGAACACAAATTGTGCCAGTAAAAATCACTCAAGTGAGACGCGGCGAAACTGCACAAATATTTATGAGTTCTTATGGCCCTGTAGAAAATTTGGTGACAAATAATCCAAACGTTCTCTTCGCCTGATTTGAGAAGATGGTGTTGCATCTTCGTGATGTGCGGTATTAATCTTCAGTAAATTTAATTGGAACTCGGTCTATTATTATAAATAACGATGTGGCTGGATCTAAGACCTTTCATAATATAATACCTCAATATAAAAGAGCCGCATTATTTTCATGACTGCGATCACGGTCACCGTTTAAAAGAACTGTGATTTACAATTCACGTTCACTAGGAACAAACATTATTCAAAAAATCAAGGGATCACTAATCTCTAGTTCAAATCCTATAAAAGAATTTGCTTAAAAACACAGGGGCTAATTGTGTAAAACTCAACGCCAAAAATTTAAATTACAAAAACAAAATCCATACAAAATTTATAAACGCTAAGCGTTGCGTTTCACTAAATAAGGCCCAAAATATTATTGCATTTGTAGCAATAAAAAATTTATACGTTTTCAAATATTACAGTTAAATGTCGGAATGACATTTATATATAACTTTAATTATTTTTCACCGATTAGGTCCCTAGTAGATAGTTCAGTGCATACAAAGCATAAATTGACACCATCTAAGGCTATCTCTATTAAAAAGTGAATGGTTCACTTCTCAGGAAATGATACTGCTCAGGACCAGTCCGAGACTGGTCCCTGGCACTTGGATACTGCTCTCGTGACTAGTCTTACATCACTATCATTTACTGCAGGTATATTCATTGTACTAGTATTTATCTTTTAAAAGTTACAATCATTCCTATTGTGAATATCAAGTGTCTATCGTGAATATCGCGTAAAATCTTTTCCCCGCTATCAGTCCCAGTGAATGTAAAAAAGGGAAGACGATTTTTAAAGCTTAAAAATTAAATGAAAATCAAAGAAATTTAATTTTAATTATAAGAAATACGAATGAAAATTTTTAAGTTTAACGTTTGTGAACGCACCAATTTTTCTTATTCAGTTTTTGCTCTTATTCAGTTTTTTTTTTTGTATTAAAAATACATACATTCACATCCTATGTGAATTTTACTCTTGCTAATGCAGATCATCAGGGAACTTTTACCAAAAAATTTCTTAGAACAACTAGAGTTATTATGTTAAACTTTCAATTAAACAAATGAGAAGTTCAACCAATATCAAAGTTAAAACAATAACTCAATTATCAACATGTTTTTATTTTGTTATTTTACTATTGCTACATTGACTGATTTTTTTTCTAGCACGAATTGTAGTTATAAGAAGTATGTAAAAAAAAAATAAATGTAAAACAACAACAGCTATTCATTGCTTTAGCAAGAATAGAGTGTTGCCACACAAGTATTTTTGAATGGGTGCAGTGAAGTTAAGAATTGGTGTTTCTTTGGGAATTGTTAAAATTTAAGTTTAACTTATTCAATAAAATATTTTTTTGTATTAAGAATACATTGAAATTAGATTATATTATTGAGGAGTTAGCTGAATCCTATGCGCATTTCATTCCTGCTAATGCAGCTCATTAGGGAACCTTTATCCAAAATTTTATTTAGATTGAGTAGAGATATTATTTTAAACTTTCATTTAAACAAAAATTTCGATGGCAACTCGTGCACACTCTTTTTTATATGAATTTAAAAATAGGAAGAGCCTAATGCAAGTCCCTTTATTAATAGCAGGTGATGAAAAAAGTTTTACACATTCTCTGTTTAACAAACACGTGCATAAAGTGGTTTCTAATAGAACACTATTTCTTCTCTTACTTGTCAAACTTGATTATCCTTACCTTTCACTTTGCTTTAGTCTTCACTGTTGCGTGCAATAATTGTGATAAAAATATTCCCTCATAAATAAAACGGATAAAGGGATACATAAAAATAACTTTAACTAATTGAGTGCTAATCGATTTTGTTTATTGCTTATCTTTCACTTGTGTGCCCGTACTTATTAAAGCAATTATTAAGTTACTTTAATATTCACATATACAATAAGTACTAACACTTTAATATTGTAATGGGGATGTACATATGTAAGTATGTAAGAGTGTCCATTCATGTGTTGATAAATTCACCAGTGTGGTGTAACATTTTAGATTTCTTGTATCACATACATGTGTACTACTTATACATACATATATACACGGAAAAATACCAATATAAAGCTATAATGCAAAAATTTTGATTGCAAATCATACTAAATTTACAATAGCGTTTTAAAATATGTAATAATATATTGTAACATTTAAATTTTTAATACTTTAATATGTGGTGGCAAGTGGTGATATGTTTTTGTTTGTGTGTAAATCAAATTAATTACCAGGTGGCAAATTTAAAGGTATAAAAATCATGTCATTTTCAATATGGCACTATGGTAATGTTAAACTAAACAACTTAAAATTGAAAAAATATTTGTATTTTTCGTTGTTTGCAGAACAAAAGTTATTTTGATAAATTTACCCAAGAATAAATTATAATTTAAATTTTTCGTTATTTTAGTAATTTAGTATACTGTGTTTTATATCGTTTTGCCTGCTCACAATGATAATTTTAAGATGCCACAATGTTGCCACACTAAAAGATTGAGACAGTCATTGTGAATTCCCCAAATATGTTTTTTAACTGTGTTGGTATTTATTTACTTTGTTCATAGCTGCAATGCACAGTTGTGTTCAGTTTTCTAATTTCTTTATATTCATACTATTTATTAACTTTCCCAGATAGTTTTTTCTCTTCCATAGTATTTGTTCACGGGAAAAAATCTTTATATTCTAAAAAGCCAGGGAAAGAGCAAATACCCGAAAGAAAAATATGTATCAGCTGTTTAATGCTTACACTTTATTCAGCACTAACGCAAGAGTTCAGTAATATAAATTTAATAAAAATTTTTCATTGCCAATAAGATTATTGTATAAATATTAATTTTTGCTTAAATAAAAATAAAATAAACAGCCTAACCAATCACATTCATTCACTGAAAAAGTGGAGCAAAAACTGAGCCAACTGCAGTTACGAATGGATTAAATTCCTAATAATTGTATGTACAAAGGAAATTGTAAGTTTTATAAATATTTTCCTGTTAAATATCTTGATAATATTAGAGGGAAAACATTTTTCCATTTACCTGTTATGTAAACTTATAGGAGGCCTGCTTAATTGAGTGGCTTTTAACTTTTTTTCTGGAGCCAGAAATAGTTCATGTTTTCGAAGTGCATGTGTGCAGGGCTTGAATAAAAATTTCTGAAACAATGTGTTTATTTACACTTTTTGTTTTAAATAAATGCTTATAATATTATTTAACAACTTTTTTGATTTGGTTCAAAATTAAATTAAAATAATTTGGATAGAAAACTATCGAAAAATTCTCCCTCTCCCTCATACTTAGAATACCATACTATTTTTTCCCCGGAGAAATTTCCATTCATAATAGGAATAATGGGAAAATGGAAACAATACCCGGGGAATTGTTATTCATAGTTGCCGGGTGCTGTTTTCTTTTTGCCTCATTTTGGTAAAGGAATAGTGTATCGGTTGCATATAAGTAACTTCAACATATACAAACATATAAGTAAGACTAACGATTGATTTAAGAAAATGCAGCCAGCCATTCCATCTCAAGTTAATCTTAAACAAATCAAACTTATTCTTACACTATTAAATGTATTTATTAGGGGTAAATTGCATTCAATAATTTAGTTCATTTTGCTAGAAACCCAGTTTTTCAATACTTTTACATACTTTCATTCCATTCACTTCGCACAATTAAAAACGTCTCTACTTATCTTGTGCTTAAAGCTCATAAATTTATGCAAATATTTATACCACTGGGAATAAAAGCAGTTGCAGTTATATAAGAGATTATCCCTTGTTGCTGGTGATCTAGATTTATACTTTTTGCATTAAACTAAAAGCAATGGGTTGAATTCCATTTGGATTAAAAGAAACAAACAACCTCTTCTTCATCTTTTATGCACTATTTAATGGTAAAGATTTTCTAAAGAGTTTTTAAAACGAATGGTTTAACTAGACATTGCTTAACATCTTGCTTATGGATGCAGGCATACATAAATATTTTATTATACGAAAGAAGGTGTATTTTTGTTGAAAAATAAAATATGAGTAGAAATGAATTTCAACACATGACTTGTGGATGCTATCTTAAGTAGTAAAGGATATAAATAAGTAAACTACTGCATCCATCCCACTATCTGTGGCAAGAATGAAAAACTGATTAAGTCGAGATAAGAATGTACATATTCAAGAGTACTTTTGAGCAAAATTCAAGTATCTTTGGGCATTTTTCAGGAAGTCATTACGCAATGAAAGGCTGTTTATCTTTTTTCGACTTTTAATCTCATATGGAATAAAAGCTTAATTATGATTATACTTTTATATTTTTCAAATTGAATGCATTATTTGTGGTGTGTAGAACGAAGTTTTTTCAAAAAGAATTTAAGAGAATACAGAATTTCCCCATTAAATGATAAAAAATACATTTCTAAAAATAGGGTTTACATTTTTTCGTTCGAAATGTTTTCCTTTTTCCCGAAATGTTCTCCTGTTTTGAATTCCCTTATCAGCGGCTACCGAAATCATGCGATTGGATCATTTTAGACTTTTAAGGAATTTTTAAGTCGAAAGAGGAGTAACTCTACGTCTATATCTGATATATTTTTTATCATGACAAACATCAAACTTTATATTGCAAAATATTTTTTTATGTAAGCTGTTTTTCCTATATAGAATTTGACATTTGTCATGATAAAAAAATATCAGGTAAAGACGCAGGGTAGGGAAAACTGCGATTGTGTTACCACTCAAATTTGTTATCTACTACTTTGAAAATTATGTGTGTTGGCAAGAATAAGTGTAGGACTATGGAGAAGGGTACCTCAAACGAAAACTAATACGAATAATATCCTTTATCTGGACAACGACAAAACAACCGACTGCAAAAGATGGGGCAAGTCGTACAAACAGATGGTCCATTAGACTGAAAATCAAGAAATAAATTCAGTAAAGTGCACTTTGACTCGCACGCGAAGGGTTCTGTACGGGCACTACATAACGCACTTAATCAACTCAAAATTTTGAAAATTTCAATTTTTACAAGAAATCAACTAACAACACCAATATCTATCTACTGTAAACGTATTCCGATTACTCTTTCATCTAGAAAACTACATTTGAGACCATTTTTGTGATAGTGTAGTTACTACCTTTATATCACCAAAAATCGTATATTTTCATCTAAAAAGGTATTATTTTGATTTGAAAATAGATTCAAGTTAAAATAATCAAATTGTTAATGTAACCACAAGCAGTTTTTCATCTTTACTGAAAATTTTGCAATTGAGTGAATAAATCCCATTCCATATTTACAGAATATTTGATTTTTTTCGACAATTTATGAGTTCAGTTGCTCACACGCAAATATATACATATATTTAAATTATTATTTTTGATTTTTTATATATTTTGACTTACTTATTACTATTATTTATTCACTCATTTGGTTATAACTTTGTCATTTTTCGGTCAATTTTCTTCTGGTTGGTCTGAGGTCTTACGTTAAAGTATTATCTTTACGGATATGAACAGAAATCAGACGTTTTTTTTAAACGAATTGTACTTTTCTGTCGCCATAGAATCACTCTAAACTATGATTTTTTTTTGAAAATGTGCCCTATTTTCATAGATATATTTCAAACCGCTTTACCAATTAAAGATCCAATTATACATATTTATTCGTCATCGCAATACCTTGCATTGGAATACCAAGAACTAACCAATCGGACATTTCTAGCTCGAGATAGGGTTGGTCAAGTGAAAAAGGTCGAAAAAATGAAAAAATTGCAATATCTCGAAAACTGATTCATAAAAAAAATTAACCTTGATTTTCAAATTCAGCGGAAGAAAATACACAAGGAAAATTACATCTCATCAAATGTACATTTTCAGTGTAAACTAGTGTTATTATTACTATCTCCTATAAGGTAAATCTAATATGTGAAACCTTTTCAGTCTCCCAAGTTCATCTGTTTCATCAAGAAGAGCTATTGCTAACGCATTGAAGTGATTACTAAGACGATTTAATTATCTAGAGCTAAATTTATTTATTTCATCGTGAATAAAGGGAAAATATCTTACATGATGTAAACATTTTATAGTTTTTTGTTTAGTCTTCTAAATTTTAATGCTTTTTTTTCGTTTTGCCGACTTTTTTCGGTTTTTGTAGTTTTTTTTTTGTTTTTAGCGTTTTTTTATTTTCCCCGGTTTTTGCCAATTTTTTTTATTGTTTTTTAGTTTTAGCGATTTTTTAATTTCGTTTTTGACGATTTCTTCGCTTGTTTTTTTAGTTCCAACGTTTTTTTTTATTTTGGCGCTTTTTTCGTTTTGTCGTTTTTTTCATTTTGGCGATTTCTTTTCGGTTTTTGTCGATTTTTTTGTTTATTTTTTTTGGTGACCTTTTTAATTATGGTATTTTTTTGCATTTAAACGATTTATTTTGTTTTTGGTGATACTTTTTATTTAAGCGATTTTTATTTTTGCCAATTTTTAGTTTTAGCGTGTTTGAAAATTTCAAGACTTTACCTTTTACGGTTTACAAAATAACATTGTTTGTTAAATTTTACACATTGACGAAGTAAAATAAAATTGTAATTTTTCGCTCAAGTGGTTAGTTTTCTGTACTCATTTTTATGAAATATTTACATATTTCTATTGTTCAGTATGACAATTAATTCCCTAATATTAAGTAAATAAAATTTAATATTGTGAATTGTAATTTTGTTGCAGCAAAGGCTCTGTATATCGTCACCTTTCTTCTTAAACTTAAACTTAATATCTTTGTAAATATGTGTTTTAATTTTTTTTTACAAAACATGTCTTTGCGACCCTGTGGAGGGTGTAAAACCTTTTTGGGAAAATTTTTTTTATGTTTTATTCCAACTTTAGATATGAAAGTCATTCGTTTTTCATGCAAATGTCATTTTGTGTGGCGCTTACGAGGTTTTGGAAATGGCTTTAATTTTTGTTTTTTCATACAAAGTTGTCAAGATGAGAATGCACTCGGGTGGAAAATGTTATTTTCTATCGTAAAAACCAAAAAAGTCAATTTTGAAAAAATGGCACTTACTTGGTTTGAGAAGAAAGACGACGATATATTCTTGCAAACTATTGCGTATACTTGATATTTATTTCAATCGAAATCGAAATTAAACACTCATACGTCACACGTAACCACTAAATCCTTACAGCCGTATTCATAAAAATTTTAAACCGAGTTTCAAATATTGTTTTAGCAAAATTCGCTAAAATTGTATTCATAATAGAATTTTAGCTTAAAAAACGGTTTTTAAACCTTGCGTAAATCAGCAAATTTTAAAATTGACTGCCCCCATGTTTAAACCAATTTTAAGGTGACGTTGTTGTAATTTTGCTTCGTTTTTGTTTACATTTTGAACTTTACCTGTATGTACATATGTGTGTATGTATGTATGTATGTACTTATGTATGCATGTATGTATGCATATGCCAGTGTTATTTAGAAGAAAACAATGTAATTTTTTTTATAGGAACTATTGCCGAAATAACAAATATACTCCAAAGCATATTTAAAAGAAAAGAAGCGATCCAGTTTCCATTCCCAGTCATTGTTTTCTCATTTTATGTGTTAACAAAAATAGTATAATTGTAGAAAATTAACTAGTGATGTATAAACACTCAAAACAAACAAAATAAAGCTCGTTATTCTAGTGCTTCTTTATCTGCAATAAAATAAATAATATAAAAAGCACTTTTAACAAAGATTTGTTGTGAACTTTGTTTATTATTTTATTAAATACAAGTTGGAAAATATCTTTTATTTTATGGAAACAATATTTCTCTGAAAACCGACAAATAAACAAAATAGACACGAGTACTTTGTGAGTTAACAATCGTTGTTTTGCAGAACTAATATGCAAGTGACAAATAATGAATACAGTGTTGCCACGATATTTTAATAAAATCTAGTTAATTGATTTTTAGTTAAAAAACTGATTATGAATACCAATTTTTAAAAAACGTTATTTAGCCTTAAAACGTTTTTTAACTAATACGAATTTTAAACCTCAATCAACTTTTTTTTATGAATACGGCTGTTAGGGTGCGAACAGAGTGAGCGCTGAAAGCCGAGCGGAGATTGTCAGTGCGATAAAACTGATTACATACAAGTCAATGCAAATAAGCTTGTGTATAACACAGTGAACGCCGACAAGAGCAGAGAGCAAAGCCGATGAGTGCGAGAAAACAGTTTCAAAGCGTATTTCAGCGCCGAAAACATTGTTTATGCTTATTTTAAAAATAAAAAAATGGATATCGATGAAAAATGATGAAATTCACCAAATTCATTCCTTTTTAGTTTAATTGGATGTTTTCCAATTTTTTTTGTGTTAATAATTGCATTAATCATACTAATTGCATTAATCACACTAGGATTCTTCATCAGATGAATCCATTACCGTGTACAGCAATTTTATAAACACAAATGAACAACAAGACTAAATAAAATAAAAGCAAAACACATGGAATAAACAAAATTTCAGGGCTGAGTCTCGCATTCAATGTGTTATATAAAAATTTTGTTCTCACATGAAAATAAGCGTCAATAAGCTCGGCTCGGCTCCGCTCGGCATCAGCGCTCACTCTGTTCGCACCCTTATGAATGGAACAGTGGACATTCATTCTGACTTTCATGCAACTAAAAATTGATTTTAAGCGATTAACAAATAAATGAACCTAAAAATAAAAAATAGCGGCAAATGTCTAATGAAAATATTTTTTTATTATTACTTACAAAAAAAAAAAAAAAAAAAACAACATAAAAAATATAACAATTTATGTAATAAAACTTTAAAACTATTTACTTCAAACAAAAAAAAAAAAAAAAAAAAAACAGAAAAAACAGAAAATTTTTAACACAAAACTTACATAATATTTATAAAAGGCTGCTTTTTACATATACAAATAATATATTTCGCTTACATTTTCAATATTAAAACTAACTCTGTTAGGAGTAAGGAAGCAATTGTATTTCGAAAAACTGCGTTCAACATCTACTGACGTTGAGCGTATTTCAATGATGATATTTCTATAGGTAAAAATTCAGTTTTTAGGTTATATGAACACGGTTTAAGTGCTTAGGAAAGTTGTCTCAAAACATGATTTCCGTTGATTATCTTTATGGTATTATTACCTTTTTTATTTCTTGCTCGCTTTGAAATTTTCTAATACTTCCTTCAACCGAATTTACTTGTGAGTTAAAAAATATAGTTTGAAGATATGTAAAAAGGTCAACTTATTCTTTATAGAATTTAACTATAATTTTTTTAAAATAATTTTCTTAAACATTTTTAAATTATTGTTAAAATATGGTTAAAACTGCAAAAATATGCAATTGTCAACAAAATTGTAAAAGCATGCATATACAAATTGATCCCAAATTCCTCAAAATTTGATGATTTGCACAGATTCATTATATTGCACCAAGAAAGCATGCATCGGCGTAAAAGTCTGAGTCCTGCTAATGAAATATCTTCATTGTATTTTTAATAAAAAATATTTCACTGAATAAGTAAAACAATGATTTGGGTTTATTAGTACGTTAACTAATGTTAAAGATAATTCAAGAAATTTGTTGCGCCAAAAATGTATTATTAATAAATAAATATTTCGTTTAATAAGTAAAATAATAATTCAGAATTATTAATGCGTTAACAAATGTCAAACTTAATTTTAACAATTCCAAAAAAAAACACCAATTATTAAACTTGACTGCAACCGGTCAAAAGTACTTGTGTGGCAACACTCTATTCTTGCGAGAGTATTGAATAGCTGTTGTTTTTTTTTTTTTGGTTCTTAGAACATGTAGTGTAACTGAAAATAAATATAATAAAACAAAAATATTTACACATTGCTTTCGCAAGAATATAGTGATGCCACATTATTAGTTTTGACCGGGTGCTGCCAAGTTTATAATTTGTGCATTATTGGGAATTTTTATTTTACATTCATTACTGAACTTAATTTAGAGAGAAAAGGGATAAAAATATTAAAAATTTAAATTTTTAAATTTAAATATTTAAATTTAAATGTTCTTCTAACTGACGGGCGGCCGGCCTTGTCTTTTATTTAAAGTAAAAACTAAAATGGCCATTAGCTCTGGCGATCTCATTTCCAAGTGTATTGAAACTATCTTAAATAGGTATTTTTTTAAAAGTATTTTATAATGATTTTTTCATAAATTTGTCACAAACGTCATCATTTTATATTGTAAAAAAAACATTTTATATTGTCAAATTTCACACAGTAGAAACATGAAATTTCTTGCTCACGGGGAAATATTTTTTTTTAGCATAATACTTTGTTAATAAAATTAGAAAAATATTATAACATTGTAGCAACATCCTCGTTAATATATAAATATGAAAGTATTTTATACGGAAGCTTATAATTGAGAAGTTTGTACTTATTTCTCAACCCTAAGTATTCATAAATATAGAAAATACTTCTTGCACCTGTGATCAGGTAATGTGAATTGGAGGTGAGAACTTCGGCAAAAAGTTTACATTTATGAGAAGGATACATATGTACATAGAAAGCACATAAATTGACATTAAAACTTGTAGGACTAAGAAAAAAGTATTTTTGTGCATTAAAATATTTTTATACATGTTCTTATACAAATACAGTAATGGCTAAAAATAATAATAGTATTGAACAAAATTTGTTTTGATTTTCATTTACAAAGCAAAATAAGCCGAACGCTCATGTTCCCCAACTAAACAACTGATCGTGTTTGTTACGGGTATGGTATGTTTTAATCTGTTTAAAACAGAATTTCATAACGTAAAATGAATCAATAAAACTAGATGGCGCACTCAGCCGTACAAAAAATTTTTTACTGAGCATTTACGTCAATATGGAATAGCCACGTGTGTTTGTTGTAAAAATAGTGTGTGTGTGAGAGAGAGAGAGAGAGATCACATACATACATTTGTTTACAACAAAATTCTACACAAGCAGGAAATAAAATAACGGACCTGAGCATGATACAATTATACTAGGTACATGCACGACTACAACAAAAATACAACACCAAAAAACACATATATTTTGTTGGTATAAACAAACGAATAATTGTCAGAAACAGATGCCTTTTGTTTTTAAAAATAACAATTACAGGGTAAATAAAGTACAATTGCAGACGCGGCATTCCTGCATGATTATAGTTATTCAGTGTTGCCAATCTGTGTGTAGTTAGACAGTGTGTAATTTCTACTCACATGTGTAGGCCATGTAATTAAATGCTTGTATAATCTGTGTGTAATTCTACTTTTGGTTCTATTTTTATTTATTTTTGTTTTAATTTTAACCTACACAAAATATGTGTAGTGTAATTTTCTTAGATGTCTAATTGCAGACACAGCCATGTGTAAATTCATTGGCAACACTGTAATCATTTTATTCATACACATACACTAACATTTTCGCAGCTTGTAAACAAAGTTTGACAACTATTTGCAATGTATACATTAACAGGCTGGGCTTGTGCATGTACCTGTTATAATTGTATCATGGACCTGAGCAAAGCGCAATCTTGTTTTCTTGATTCATGATAACGTAACATTTATAAGCCAGTGATGCCACTATTGTATGTTGGATGACTCTTTTGCATAAGTGTGTTTTTTTTGTCTTTGTAATATTAATAATATAATATAATAATGTAATATAAATAAATTGAAAATTAATGATATTATTAGTATGCATGAATTAAAAGAGGGCTAATTTTATATAAACAACAACTAAATAAAAATATTCGAAATTTGGATACAACGTGCCGAAACTGCCAAAAAAAATTTAAGCGACATAATTTTCCGGACTTCATTTTTTTTTTTTACCAAAATCGATTATTTGCGATCGCTAATAATCTATTTTCGTTAAAACAGACGAAGTCCAAAAAAAAAATGTGTCGCTTAAGCTTTTCTTTTTAGTGATTATGGCCCAATATCATGCTTAATCGAAAACTTAAGTTATATCTATCGCATACTCAAAAATATCATCTATTATTATGTTGCTTGTTACTGAATTATGTGACAATTATAATGTAAATTGCTTCTGTCCGTGTTATTTACAAATTTAATATTTATATTATATATTATATGCGTTAAGACTTTGAGCAAAATAAGTAAATAGAAATAAATTAAAAATACCTTAAACAATATGAATTGTTTAATTTAATTATGTTTGTTTTTTTTTAATAACATTTTATATATGTATGAGTTTTATATATATACAAAAATAAATCACATTTGCTCACTCGTTATGGCTGTATTAAAATGCAAACAAAAAAACATACATACGTTCATATGTATGTAGATATAAAATATAAAATATAATTTATTCTAATTATTAGTTGACAATAAATGCCGTCTGATGATGATGATGCTGTCTATGCAGACTAATTTTATTTACTGTCATTTTTGTTTTGAAAATCCCTTGTAATCACACGTTAAACGAACCTTTTGTCTATGTTAATATTAAAGATTTTTTTTGTCTATTTTTTTTTAAATTTGATAAATTATTGTGTGAGTTGTTGTCTGTGCTTGAAACAGCATTCAATTGTCCTTGAAAATGTAAACACGTGTCTGCGTTACTCCATTTTCCAGTTTATCACTCACTCACTATATGTACGCTGTAGAAACTTCTCCTGCTCAAAAATATTTATTAATGTCTAGAATACATGAGTCAACATCTCAATGTTATTGTTAAGGTTAAAAACTGACTGTTTGATTTAATGAATAAATCTGTCAAAAATCAAGCGTGTGCTCATTAATTATAATTGTGTGATAACAGTACCAGTACAAACCTCAACACGTTTTTGTGTTTTCCGAAAAATTCATTAAATATTTTTTTAAGCAATAGTAGAACTTTTTGCTGTATTTATTGCAAAGAAATAGCTTAATTAATTTATTTTGTATTCTAGGAAATTTAAGGCAATGAGGCAGAGCTTTATTTCCAACCGCAATATCGGGAATTTTCGAGATCATAAATTAGTCCCAAATCACACTGTGCAAGTCTTATTGCTAAGCTGATTAGTTTCAGGGAGAGAGAGACGAGGGGAACAGCAACGTTTCTTTTCCCCCCGTCTCTCTCTCCTAATAAACTAATCAGCTTAGCAATAAGACTTGCATAGTGTAAATAGGGACTTACTGTTAATTCTCTTAACTTACGATAAATCATATATATGTACATAAAAAAATCTTTAAATAATCAAAATTAGATATTGGCAACTCCATAAAAAAATGCGTTCTTGAAGTGTACTTTGAAACCGGGTTTTCTATGAAAAATTTTTACTTCCCTTGAGAATTTGAATTTGAGTTTAAAATTTTTTAAGCGCACTAATAATACCAAATTAATATTTTACTTATTAAGTAAAATATTTTTTTTATTAAAAATACATTGAAATTGATTATTGAGGCTAAGCCCCTCTATGTAATTTTGACAACTAGTAAGAGGCAAACTCTTGAAATTTTCAGAAACGGTAAAACTAAAAAATTCGAAAATTATAAAATCTCCAAACCAAAAAAAATCGCCAAAAACCAAAAAAAAATCGCTTAAACGAAAAAAAGCACCAAATTAAAAAAATTTCTATATTTGTGATTTGAACGGGCTAAAGTTCGTATCGCTTTTTAAGCCAAATTACATGTGATAATTATTAATGAACAAATAACATCAAAGTCTGTTGTAAATATTCTGACTAACAACACATAGTTGAACGGAACAGCCAGCCGTTTTCGAAGGCCACTAAACCTTCATCATCAGCGTTCTTTTGTGTTTGGTACTCTGTGTGTGGTGTCAGTTGATGTAGATTTCTGCTTTATATACTTAGCATTTTATTGCAAATGGAATATGTGAATTGTTTTGATTCATCGTATTTCAATTTGCTGAAAACTTTTTTTTATTGTAAGCTCAATTTTACCATCACTATATTTACAACAGTCTTACCATTGTCGTTTTGTTCATTAATAATTATCACATGTAATTTGGCTTAAAAAGCGATACGATTTAGCCCGTTCAAATCACAAATATAGAAACAAATGGAGTTCGAATAATAATTAAAATTAACTAAAAATTTCTGTTTAAAATTTTTTAAGCGCACTAATAATCCCAAATTAATATTTTACTTATTAAGTAAAATATTTTTTTAGTAAAAATACATTGAAATTGATTATTGAGGGGTTTAGCTGGATCCTATGCGCATTTCACTGTTGCTAATGCAGATCATCAGGGAACCTTTACCCAAAGTTTCTTAGAACAACTAGAGTTGTTATATTATAAACTTTCATTTAAACAAATAAGAAGCTCAACAACAAATAACAAAGTTGAAACAAGAACTCAATAACCAACATGTTTTTTTATTTTCTTACTTTACCATTAATACATTGGTTGAATTTGATTTTTAATATTTTGTTAAAATTTTCATTTTATTTAGTGGAAACCATCTAATTAGAAAGCTAATTTTTTTTTTAATTCCAGTTATTTCTCACAGTGACAGGTCTGTTTTATATATTTCACACTTTAAAAGTTGACAATTCTATTTGTTTTTAGCACTTTTTTTTATTTATTCATTGCTATTTCTTTAATTAAAGTATTATTATTTTTTTTTATTAATTTACAGCCGTTGTTGTGAAATATAAAAAAAAATTATACATAATATAACAAACAAATATAAAATAAGTGACTTGTGATGTTATCGCCTCTCGGTGTTTGTTTTGAAGGTCTGTTATAAAATTAAATTTTTGTTGCGTATACTCGTAAATTAATCTATAAGAAATATAAAAATATAAACAATATCACAAGTAGATTCGACTGAAGTTGGGTAAGAGGTAAAATGTTCCAGTAAAAATGATGCCCTCTCATTGAGTGTGTGTGTGTTTTTGGGGTTCAGCGTAAAAATGTGCAGTTAGTTCAAAAATCAATTATTATTAATTTCATATATTGTGGCTCAATTTAAAATAATATTTTTTTATTTAAAAATTTGCAATGTATACAGAACTGTGCAATATTTTTTTTTTTAAATAAATCTTTGAGGCCAAACTGTCTCGTTAGGTTTCATATACTTGGAATTTCATATTAGTAAATTCATACTTGGAAGATTATTGATTCTAATTAACGCCATATATAAAGAAAAAAAAACAATATTATTAAGAAATTAAATACTTATAGAGAACAAAGCAATATTTGAATTGTTATACAAAACAAAAACAAGTAAGAGCTCTACATTCGACTGTAGCGAATCTTATATACCCTTCACCGACGTACATATGTATGTATATGATAACCGTGACAACCATAAAATAATCCTGGTACTATTGGAACCTTCACACAAAAAAGTAATATGAATGATTTTGTAATATTAATTAACATATTTGTAATATCAATTAACAAATTAATTACATTTTCACCTATAAACACTTTGATAATATCAAATTTTTTTTTTTTTTTTTTTTTTTTTTAATGCATGTATTTATTTATTGTATCTTCATATATGAACTAACAATAAGTATTCAAATCTTAAATCTATAAAAAAAATTATTAGGCCCGACCAGTGTCGGACATAAACTTAGTGATAGTTATAAATAATACATTAGTAGTGATAATCAAAAAAAAAAAAAAAAGGGAGGGGGGGGGGAAAGTATTTTCAAGTAGTCCCATCTGGAGTGTTAGGTATAAGAGCCCGTGTGTCCCTCTTTTTTAAGCGGACGTGTCCAGTAAAGTTCAAAATATTACGAGCAAGCGGATTAGGATGTGATTCGAGTTTTGTTAAATATTTGCCTGCGTATTTTTCAATTTCTTCAGTCACTAGTGGCATATTTAAATCACGATGTATAATAGAATTTTGGATGTACCATGGAGCCGATGTTATTAACCGTAAAATTTTGTTTTGCCTTCGTTGGATTCTCTCGACATTGGAAGCTGAAGCAGTGCCCCATAACTGAATTCCGTAGCGCCATATTGGCCTCAAAAGCGACTTGTATAATAAAAGTTTGCAGTCTAGTGTCTGCAGTTTGAGTTTCTGCCAATCAACCAATATATTTGAGTTAACTTAAGTTTCATCTGAGTTAACTTAGAGTCAATATGATGTTTCCATGTAAGTCTTCGATCAAGGTGTATACCAAGGTATTTCACTTGGGAATGTTGAGGAATATTTTGATTGTTGATTCGAATGGGGGAGCAAGTATCTCTTCTTAGGGTGAACGTTATATGGACACACTTTTGTTCATTGACTTTAATTCTCCATAAGTTCAGCCATACTTCCAGCTGGGTGATATGTTCCTGGAGATTGCGGGATGCCTCATAAGGGTTTTCGTGCACACTCATACAGGCTGTATCATCGGCAAAAGTAGAAATATGGATATTATTGCTCACAGGCATATCACAAGTATATATTAAATACAAGACAGGACCCAGAATACTACCCTGGGGCACACCAGAAGATATAGTTTCGGGCACACTCGTGAACTCTCCTTCCACAACAGTGAACTTCCTATCAATAATATAACTTCCCAAAAGCTTTTGAATGTTTATTGGCAGATATGTCTTCAATTTTAAAACTAGGTCTTCGTGCCATACTTTATCAAACGCCTGAGAAACATCAATAAAGAGAGCAGAACAATACTTCTTTTCTTCAAATGTTCTTCTTACAACTTGGACCAGTCTATGCGTTTGTTCAATCGTGCTGTGCTGACTTCTAAAGCCAAATTGATGGTCCGGGATGCACCCATTATCAGTTAAAATTTTGGACAATTTAGTCATGAGCAGCTTTTCGAAAAGCTTTGAGATTGTAGATAGTAAGCTTATAGGCCTATATGACTCAGTCTTGGTAAGATCTTTGCCCGCCTTTGGAATCATTTTGATCTTGGCAAGTTTACAGTTATGTGGAAAATACTGCATTCTTAAAATAGCATTAAAAATAAACAGCAGGATTCTTATTGCGATATGAGGCAAGTTCATGAGCATTTTGTTACTAATGCCATCAATACCTGGAGCTTTCTTCGCGTTGAGTTCAGCAATTACTTTTTATACTTCACGCATCTTAAACCTTAAGGGACGAGGGGGTAGAGAAACTACACTCGGTAAATCAGCAGCACCCGTACATGAATTGGGAGTGAATACAGATTTTAAATGCTCAGAAAATAAGTTACCTTTCTCAATATCGCTTCTTGCCCAGCCTCCGGTCACAGTACGCAGTGGTGACTTAAGATCAAGGGGTCGTTTAAGATTTCTAGTAGCGCGCCATAAAGAGTAATTAGATGCGGACTTTACATCAAGACCTTCTAAATACTTTTCCAGTAGTGCAGCTTTTTTCCGACGATAGCAGCTCTTTGAGTCGTTTAGTACATTCTTTAAGTCTGATTTTATTTAGGGGTGATCTGTGTTGTTGCCATTCTCTTCTAGCTCTCCTTTTTTCACATACAAGACGTTCAATTTCCGTAGAATAAATTCTGTTAAAGCCGGTCTGCGGATAGGAGGTAGTGGCGTGTTCAGCAGCCTGTTTAATATTTTCGTTAAGATTGGCAATATTAAATTCAATATCATCGCATGATCTAAGCTGAATGTTTTCTACGCAGTGACTACTAAGATATTTTTTGAATACCAGCCAGTTGATTCCATTAATCATCTTCACATATGAGTTAGTTAAATCACTCCTTAGTGGGTTGAAAATTGTAACTATTGTTGGAGAGTGATCGGAGGACAGATCTAGAGAGGCATCTACATGAATTAAGTCCCCATGAATATTTTTCGTGACGGCAAAATCTATAACATCTGGAATTTTTCTTACGTC
Source organism: Tachina grossa (assembly GCA_949987645.1). Classification (NCBI taxonomy): domain Eukaryota; kingdom Metazoa; phylum Arthropoda; class Insecta; order Diptera; family Tachinidae; genus Tachina; species Tachina grossa. The sequence continues at coordinate 39,816,690 of OX465275.1, forward strand.
AGTAGGCCAGTAAGTAGGCTCCCCACTCGAAATGACATCTAAGCCCATTTTTGAAATTGTATTGAACAAGGCTCGACCTCTAGGTGTAACAAGACGCGATCCCCAGTAGGTATGTTTTGCATTGTAGTCACCAGCTGCCACGAAACAAGATCCAAGCGATTTGTAGAACTTCTCATACCGATCTTCGGTAACTGAAAATCTGGGAGGTGAGTAAATTGATGATATCACGAAATTCGCACAAAAATTTTCTACGAAAATATTCGTTGCTTACAAATATTCTTCACTAACGTTGTCAAGGACATAGTGCTTGAGTCTTGACTTAATCAGAACTGCTGATCCACCACATGCTCTCTCTCTCGGGTCCTTTGTATCATATAAAGTGTAACCATTTATTTTAAATAAGCTTCTTGAGGTCAAATGAGTCTCAGAAACCAACATTATATCAATATTTTTTTCCATGAGGAAGTGTTCAAGTTCATTCTTATGTTGGCGAATGCCGTTTGCGTTCCAGAAACATATTTTTAACGTGTTCATGGTTTATTAACTAATGCTTGAAGCAGTATATTCTGCATTCGCAGCATTTCTTGCATCATACTTGTCATATTGAATCAATTTAATTCTTAATTGATAATATTAATTGATGAATACTTTTTATTGTGTACATACCGTATAACTTAACTTATTAATAACCAAAAAAAAAAAAAAACAAAAAAATTAAATTATTTTTATGTACCAAAAAAGATTTAGATTTTCAATCACTGGAGTTGTATGTTTTATTTTTATGATCTTTAATCTATTTCTCTCTAAAATATAAAGTATATTTAGTTACAAAAAAAAAAAAAAAAAATATTTGTCCTATTTACTTTTATATATCAAACAATTTGAGTTTACCACCCCTGGAATGATCCTTTTAGATTTTTTGATTTCTTATACCAATCTATTTCCATCTAAATTAATAAAATATGTTTAATTTGTAGAGAAAAGGAAAAAATTAATTTTAGTAGGTTACTTTTATATGCCAAAAAAAGTTTAAGTTTTCCAACCCTGAGTTTTTTTGATTATGAATACCAATTTAATTTCAACTGAAATACAAAATAGGTTTATTTAATAGAAACAAAAATCAAAAATTAGTTTTAGATATTTACTTTTTTATACAAAAATAAAAAGCTTACATTTCCCAGCTCTGAAACCGAATTTTTGATTTTGCTGATTTTCAATACCAATCTATTTTGTATCATTTCTGGCACATCAGTTTAAGATCGAAGTCTCAAGCTCTTTTTGGAGCTACGGAAAACTGACCTCACGTACAGACAGACGGACAGACGGACAGACGAACATTTCTTAAACGTCTTCCCTATTCACAAGGACCCAGAGTATGTATACTTTATGTGTCGCATATTAATACTATAGAAATTACACAGGGAATGGCAAACCTTTCTATACCCTTTACCGTTTTTGGTGAAGCGTATAAAAAAAGCTTAGCTCATCGCAACTGCCTGGTGAATATACCTTGATGAAGTGTTTATAATATTTCTGTAATATTCTACTATAATACCAGAAATCTACAATCGAATTGCCCTTAAATTTTTTTTCTTATTATAAAATAAAAAACTTCAAGTTAAAAATGGCTTAACATAATACTTATAGCTAAATCAGTTTTATATTAAAGAAATTTTGTTTGTTAATTAATATTATAAAAGAAAAGCAATAAAGTATTATAATAATAGCGCTTTAAGTATTTTTTACAGGTCAAATATTGCAAAACACTTGTTTTTTCTTTTTTTTTTGTGTTGGTTATAAGAGTTTTAATGTTTAATGATTTTCTTTTACCTGAATTTCAATTTTTGCCGGTTGTTCACTTTAGTTTTTTGCTTAAAATTTAGTGCTTTTTCATGGTTTGTTTGTTTTTTTATATCTTTTGGGGTAAACACGTTTAGTGCGTGTCAAGCAAAAGGCCTATTATTGTATTGTTTCATGTTTATTAGTAGTTTTCTCTATATAAAAAAAAAAATACTCAAGAAGCAGAAACCGCACAAGCAGAAAGAAATTGTTACGATTTCCGTTTCGAGATTGTCATCAGCGGTGGCTAAAAGTTTAACACACGTTTGCCGGCTATTTCTGCACGCTTCCCAAACAGGGTAAAGCCGTTTAATTTATCGTTATCTTCAAGTGACTATAACTTTTTGGCTCATAACTTCTTCATGTGAATATATTATAGTTGCATTCAGGCAGAACAAATAATTAAACTAAAAAAAATTGGATTTAATGCATTAAGCACATTCACCACAACAGGCTACACGAGCGCATGACATAAAATGCCACTAGCTCCATTTGTCACCTTATAGCCAACTACATAATTATTTTGAAGATGGCATGGTAGCAGCATAATAAACAGCTGATATATAAGTATACAAACATATTTCAGTGGTGCCACCTGCAAATATTTCTCTTTTAAAATGTAAAAGTATAATAAATTCAGTAAAGTGCAACGTTGACTTTGACATATGTAATATATACAAACTTTATCTTATACAATCGAAAATCTCACATGATGTAGACATTTAAAAAAAATCCAGAAAACTTTTCTTGGTTTTTTTTGCGATTTTCTTAGTTTTTCGGCAATTTTTTTGGTTTTCCTGAGATTTTTTTTCGTTTTCTCTCCGTTTTTGGCGATTTTTTTGTTTATAGCGATTTATTTTAGTTTTGGCGATTTTATTTTCTTTTGGTGATTTTTTTAATTTTTTGGCGAGTTATTTTAGTTTTGGCGATTTTTTTCAGTTTTTGGCGATTTATTTTAGTCAAGACATTTTTTATTCTTGGCGCTTTTTTTGGTTTAGTGATTTTTTTTCAGTTTTTTTTTGCGATTTTTGTTTGGTTTTGGTAATGTTTTCGGTTTTTGGCGATTTATTTAGTTTTAGAGATTTTCTTTTAATTTTATCGTTTTTTAGGATTTGGTGTTTTTTTTCAGTTTTAGGCGATTTTTTCGTTATGGCGATTTTTCTTTGTTTTGGGATTTCTTAGTCTCATCATTTTTGAAAATTTCAAGAGTTTGCGTCTCTTACGGTTTCCAAAATACGCAAGTTGTCTAAATTGCATTGTCAAAATAACATTAAATGAAAGAATACCTTTAATTTTAATTTTGTTAAATTTCAGTGTTAATTGTTTTAGTCTGAATAAAATTACTTAGTTTATTTTAGGATTTTAACATGATACGTTTTTCGCTTTAGAATACCCTTCAACTTTTAACTGTCTTATATGTATATGTTGTTGTAGCGTCAAAAGTTTTACATATTCTGTCAAAATTTCAGGTCTGTAGCTCATAGGCTTGTTGAGAAATTTGTCTGTGTTACGGAACCCTAAAAATTAATAAATTGAATGTTTGCATCAATTTCGGATAATTATTTCTGCTAAATAATTAATTCCACATCTTGTACTATAATGGCAACACTGTGTTTGATTATTGTAGTGAACAAAACAACCACTATATCAGCAGGGACAACAACCTGCCGCCATGTTGCCTTGCTGTGGTGAAAATAATCATTCACATATAAATGTGTGTTTGTGTATTCTATCCTTGCCATTTTGAAGTCGGTATCTTGTTTGCTGTGGTGAATATGTTCAATGCTTTATAATCGCTTGAACATACCTCATACACATATCTTGCAGTGTAACATCGATAGCAGACAAATATCAAGTGTTTAGGTGTAGCTTCGACCATACAAAATATTACTATTTATTATAAAAACTATTCGCATATTCTCATTTAAATCTTAAATATTGCTGGTAATTTTGTTAAAATATTTATTCCCATTTTTGATAATATTAAGAATAGTGAATTTTTTATTTAGCTTTTTAATAAAAAACTAACAAGTTATCAAAATGATAACTTAATCAGCTCAGTACCTGGATTCATTTTGCTGTAATAAATATAAGGAAAATTTAGAGACTTTGCTTTCGCTTTCGAAAACAGCTAGCTGTTCCGCTCTACTAGTGTTTGTCAGAATATTTACAACTAACTTTGTTGTTATTTGTTCATTAATAATTATCACATGTAATTTGGCTTACAAAGCGATGCGAACTTTAGCCTGATCAAAATTCATAAATATAGAAACAAATGAAGTCCGAATAATAACAATTAAAATTAACTAAAATTAATAGCCATGGACCTGTGGCATAAATTAAGTGGATATACTTAATGGTAACAGACCAAAAAAGTTTGCCTTAAGTAGAACAAAATTAACTACCATGTGCATAATTAGCAAATTAACTAACATGTGCATAATTAGTATAATCGTAATACTTATTATTTATATTTATTCGTTTGCGGTAACGATAATGTGATTCTGTTATTTCTTTTTACGATAGTGTACATCTATGCTCTACTTGCCATGTCGCATCCCTACATACAAAATGAAATAATATGTGAAAAGCACAAAGAAGAATTAAAGAAAAACTATATGATTTCTGAGCTTTTTATTTTTGTTATATTTATTAAAGCGATACGATTATTGTAACTATTGTACTGCTTACCTGACCTAAAATGCAACTTATTATTATTATATATGAGTGTAGGGTATTACATTCGAGTAGCTGAACATAAAAAACATTCAATTGTTTCTAACTAATTTCCTCTTCCTTATAAACAGCAATATTTATAATGGAAACAAAAAAAAAAAAAAAAAAAGAAACATTTTCTTAACGCTTTTATGATTATACGATTAGGTGTTAGAAGTAGAAAAATATACTCTTAATTGTTATAAAAGTAATAATAATAAAAAACAAATAAAAACCCTGGAGCGTGTATGCAATTAAAGTTCTTAGCTAAATTATTGTGTCACCAAATAAAATACGAATAATATTTTTTTTTGGGAATTGTTACAATTTTAGTTTAACCTTTGTTAACGCACAAATAATCCCAAATTGTTATTTTACTTATTCAGTAAAATATTTGTTTTGATAGAAAATATGTTAAAATTGATTATTGAGGGGTTAGCTGGATCCTATGCGCATTTCACTGTTGCTAATGCAGAGCATCAGGGAACCTTTACCTAAAAATTTCTTAGAGCAACAAGAGTTATTATGTTAAACTTGTAACAAGACCTCAATAATCAACATGTTTTTTATATTTTCTTAATTCACCATTACTACATTTGCTGAATTTTTTTTTCAGTTCGAATTATAGTTGTACGAAGTATGCAAAAAAATAAATGCAAAAAACAACAACAGCCATTCGTTGCTTTAGCAGGAAAAGAGTGTTGCCATACAAGTATTTTTGACTGGGTGCCGTCAAGTTAAAAATTGGTGTTTTTTTTGGGAATTTTTTCAATTTAAGTTTAAAATTTGTTAACATACTAATAATTCCAAATTATTATTTTTATTATTTAGTAAAATATCTAAATATATAAAAAAAATTGATTAAGAGCTAGCTGCACTCAGGGTTGTCAGATGTTTTCCGACCTATTTCGCCAAACTGATTATAAAAATCGCCAAAAGTCGCAGAAAATCAATTTTATGCAGTTTTTTCTTAGGAAATATTTGATAATAAATTTGTTTTTATATAACACTTTTTTAATATAAACTTTTAATAAAATTATCGTATCAAATAAATACAATCGCAAAAAATTATTTCATGTACATTTTTCTCATCCAAATTCAAAACACATTAATGACTACAATTAATATAAGAAAAATCATCAAAATCAAATTGTTTTAACGTCTTACAGACGAGTTTTGGTAGGATTTATTTTTGAAACTCCTTCAACAAACAAATTTTCCTGAATTAGAAAAATTTTAAAATTCAATTTTATTAAAAAATAGCCATAATAATCGTCAACAAATTTATTTATCGCCAGTAAAATCGCCAACAAATTTATTTATCGCCAGAAAAATCGCCATGTCACCAAACCAAAAATTTGGACGCCAAAAAAGTTGAAAAATCACCACGTTTGGCGAGAAATCGCCATATCTGACAGCCCTGGCTGCACCATAAAGCAGCTACGTCCAAGCCATATGCAAAATGTGCGAGCTTTTACAAAAGAGCTTTGTGCTTTCACACCGACGACAACACAACCAAGGTTGACAGATTTTTTCCGGCCTATTATGCCAAATTGATTTTAAAAATTGCCTAAAGTCGCTAAAATCAATTTTTTGTACATTTTCTGAATAAATATTTGATGATAAATTTGTTTTTATGTAACACTTTTTTTAATATTAATTTTTATAAAATAATGCTTTTAAAATTTAGCAGAAAATCGCCAAAGGCTGAAATAAAATCAACAAAATTATTTCCTCTTAATTACTGCAACTAATTAAAGAAGAAAAATCATGAAAATCAATTTTTTTTAATTTCTTGCAGACGAATTTTCTTAGGATTTATTTTTGAAACTACTCCTTCAACAAACTAATTTTCCTGAATTACAAAAATTTTTGAGTTCAATTTTGTTAAAAAATAGCCAATAAATTTATTTATCGCTATGTCGCCAAATCAAAAATTTAAACACCAAACAAGTTGATAAATTGCCACGTTCTACGAGCAATCGCTATATCTGACAACCATGAGCACAAAAGCCAATCAAGTTTCGGCGACAAAGATGTTTTTAAACTTTAAGAGCTTTCAAAGCTCTTTGTCTCAAATGCAAACATGTATCAGTCTCTATAAAGTTTCTCTCTCTCTCTCTGTGAGACTTTATATTTTGAGAAACAAAATACCTTGACTATAAATGATGAACAATAAAATTATCCTAATTTTTCCTATAGTGTGTGCTGCACACCACGAGCGGCAAGTTTCCTTAATGATGATGATTTCTTAAGAAGTTGAAAACACACATACTTACACCTGATTTACATTAAGCATTTTTTTCATGAAATTACTTACATAAAAATTTTTTATTTGCCAATAAGAGGCGTGGAGAAGCAACTTAAATCAAAAAGGTTGCCAAAAATGCATCAGAGATTCATTCTACGCCATTTTTTATATGATATTCTCTTATATAGCTCTGGAATTAGCAAATAGAAAAAGTTTCGTGCAACAAAATTCATGAAATTTCATGAAAAAATGCTTAATGTAAATCAGGTATTACTTCAATAATTCCTTAAAAAGTACTACGAAAATCATTTTTCTTTTCTGTTCATTAGCTAAATACAATTTATCGTGTTGTTTTGCTGGCAGGAAATTATTATAAACACATTTCATCGTTTTCTTCGAATACTCATCATGTTTACTTTATTGTAATTAAGTTACGAGGAATATACAAAAAAACTTTATTTTGTGTGTGTGTGTGTGTGCGCGTAATTTGTGTACTAAACGTTCTGTTGTTGGAGTAACGTTTTATAATTGGCTTAGAAGAAAAGCAATTAATTTGCTTAGCCTGCTTGCTTACGTGTTAATAATTCTGCTTTATTTCCCAATTGAAATAAAACATGACTTGGTAAGTTTTTTTTAGTCCAACAAACACTCTTTTCAAATTATAAAAGTTTTTTTTCGATTACATAATTAAATAAGAATAGGATTATTGACTTTTTGTTAAACAGTATGGAATTTATCGTGGCTTTAATATAGAAAGGCCCTTAATCATTATTTTTTGTTTTTGAAATATAGTTTTTTTGTTTATTCCGATAAAAGAACATCATATGTAACGAAAAATGCAAAAATCTCGAGGTAAAAAAAAGTAATGAGTTAGGGCTTTTCTATATTAAGGTTTGTTTGTTTTAAGTTTTCTTTTACAGTTGAATTTTTGGCCTTAAAGTCTGCTGGCTTATACCAACTCAAAAACTCCTTTGAAAGTTCAAGGATTCTTAAGAGTATAGGAGAGGCGGCTGTAAGAATTATCACCCAAGTGTAAATCGCACGAAGCAGGTAAATGAAGCAACGCCCATAATTGTTGTTGGATTAGTTATTTCGAAGAAATGAGAATGAGAGTGAAGAATAATCCAAAACTGTAAAAATAAATAATCGCCCGAAGTTTTTGGATTTTTGTTCACTACGTACAATCACCCGAATTCGGAATGAATAATCGCCCAAACAATTTTTTTTATCTTTTTTTTATTTTTTTAATATTTTGCAAAAACTTGGCAATTGAAGAGCTGACAAACAGAACCAGACTAGTTCCGTTAACTGTTTTTTACAGGAGAGGCAAATAGCTGAACTACCTAGATATAGACTACCAAGGAAAGGTCAGTTTTCTTAATTTGTTTAAGGTAGGATAGAACTGGTTTTGAATGAAAATATTCCGTGACATCATAGATGTGTACTTGGAGAACCCGAAAAAATTAAAAGAAAATCATGTACTGAGGAAATGTTGATTGTGAATAAATACCCAAATGTGCAAAAATTTTGAGTCGCCCAAAGTCGATGAACAAACAATTACCCAATTTTTTTTGCAATCATTTTTTTTGCAATTCTACATTTTTGTTTATGTTTGCACTTGGGCGGTAATTCGTACAGCCAAAATTGCAGCCAATTTATTAGCAAATTGTAAATAAGACGAAAAAAAACGCTTAAAAGATTAAAAATTTATAAAATACACAAAGCGGAAAACAGTACCAACACAAAAAAAAAAGAAAGAGATCGAAAAAATTCGTCAAAAAAACAAAAAATCACAAAACGCAGAATAATCTAAAAAAACGAGTTTAAACTATAAATTAGAAATGATAAAATAAATAGGGGAAAATATCATAATAGTGAGCCAAAAAGGAATTGATTAAAAATGTAAAACAATCCCACTCTTTCATTTCATGAATGTAATTTTTTTGTGGGATCTTCAGTGAGATTTTTTTTAGGTTCCGTACACCAAAGGTGAATAATAATCGCCAAAACTGGAAAAATCGCTGAGATGAAAAAAATTGCTGAAATGAAAAAAATCGCAAAAATGGAAATAATCGCCAAAAATTAAAAAAAAACGCCAAAAACCGAAAAAATTGCAAAATCGAGAAAAAAGCACAAAAACTAAAGAAAATCGGCAAAACAAAAAAAAAAAAAAAAAAAATTCAAAAAACGCAAAATAAAAAACGCCAAAACTGAAAAAATGCCATAAGGACAAAACGCTCGAAACCAAAAAAAGTGCTAAAATTATATATTATATAGGCTAAAGTTCGTATAGTATTACATATCTAGTATCCACTCGGAACCCTTCATGCTCGATTCAAAGTCGCACTTTACTGAATTTATTTAATATTATGAGACCACACAGTTGTGTATTTAATTCTGAAACCCTTAAAATTTCCATGTATTATACAAATTCTAAACTAATATCTTGCATAACTTTTTTCCCCCCATTTGTTATCTCCTATAATCACTGTTTAATAATAAACAACAAACACTTCTACCAGGTTTCATGCCTGCGAAACAAATTGCACAATAGCAAATAATGTAATTTAAAGAATGAAAAATAAAAAATGGTGTACAGCAAAACAGACAAAAATTTACAGCAGAATGTTTTTAAATGGCACTTGCAAAACAATAAAATCACATGCAACCAATATGTACTCGTAGAATGCAGATAGAAGCCAATAACAAATAAATGCTTATTTGAGGACACGAAAATATATTTCCTTAAGTTACACATGATGGGACAAAATTCTTTTTATGTACATACTCGTACTTATATATTCTTATAAAGTGACATGAAATTAATATAAAATATATATTGTTAAACTGGAAGTATGTAGAATGCCTTGTACCATTGAGGTATATCAGTTATCAAATGAAATTTGTAGAAATTTCTTCAATATTTTTATTCTATAGCAAGACATGCACACACGAGCAATAACTCTTATCTCTTAAAGAACACAGTTCATTGCCTCAATTATTTTTTTATCTCTTACAGAAATACTTTCTAAATTGCAGACAATTTCTAAGAAATTCCATTTGGAATACATGATTTTCATGAAAAAACAAAATTCTAACAGATATTAATTATAGCACATTTAAGTGTTTATGCACATAAAAAAACATCTAGTTACTCTAAATAATATAGGGTATTTCCTTTAGGATCCAAACACTCCAAATTATTGTAATTGCTTTATTTTTAAGTCCAATTAAATTAAATTAAATTAAATTTTTACCCAACATATATTGCTATTAGTTTTTTTTTCTGCCTGCACAACCTCAATTGTTGCTGGCGTATCTTATTAGCAAATGGCAACCCTAGAGCAATTAACACAGAGATGTTAAATCGCATCACTTTGGAGGTCAATTTTTTTTCTTGCAGTCTTTTTTAATTCATTGATATTTCATTGATTTTGGCCATCCCAATAGGTGATGTGTGAATTGGTGCGTGCAATCACACTTTCTTTTTCCCCAAATTCCCCATTTTTTCCTTAATGCCACCACTGAAATGCAGCAATAAGTTATTCTATCCCTAGTTTTTTTAACTATTAAGTTAATTTGATTTAAAAAAAAATATTTTTTTTATGATTGAAAGCAAAAAAGACAAAAGAAAAAAATTTATTTATTTTTTTTAATGCATGTTTTTTATTTATTGTATCTTCAAATATGAACTACCAATAAGTATTCAAATCTTAAATCTATAAAAAAATGATTAGGCCCGACCAATGTCGGACATAAGCTTAGTGATAGTTATTAATAATACATAAGTAGTGATAAGCAACAAAAAGAAAAAGGTGTTTTCAAGCAGCTTCATCATCTAGAGTGTTGAATATTAGAGCCCGTTTATCTCTCTTTTTTAAGCGGATGTGTCCAGTAAAGTTCAAAATATTACGAGCAAGCGGATTAGGATGTGACTCGAGTTTTGTTAGATATTTGCCTGCGTATTTTGCAATTTCTTCAGTCACTAGTGGCATATTCAAATCACGGTGTATATTTGAATTTTTGATGTACCATGGAGCCTATGTTATCATGCGTAAAATTTTATTTTGCCTTCGTTGAATTTTCTCTACATTTGAGGCTGAAGCAGTGCCCCATAGTTGAATTCCGTAACACCATATTGGCTTTAAAAGCGACTTGTATATTAAAAGTTTGCAGTCTAGGCTAAGTGTTGAATTTCTACCAATCAGCCAATGTACCTGAGTTAATTTAAGTTTCATTTGAGTTAACTTAGAGTCAATGTGGTGTTTCCATATAAGTCGTCGATCAAGGTGTATACCAAGATATTTCACATGTAAATGTTGAGGAACAACTTGATTGTTAATCCGAATGGGGGAGCAAGTATCTCTTCTTAGGGCGAACGTTATATGGACACACTTTTGTTCATTGACTTTAATTCTCCATAAGTTTAACCAAAGCTCCATCTGGCTAATGTGTTCCTGGAGTTTGCGGGATGCCTCATCAGGATTTTCGTGCATACTGAGGCAGGCTGTATCGTCGGCAAATGTGGAAGTATGGATACTACTGCTCACAGGAATATCACAAGTATAAATCAAATATAAAACTGGTCCCAGTATACTCCCCTGTGGTACACCGGATGAAATAGTTTCAGGCCTAGTCGTAAAGTCTCCTTCCACAACAGTGAACTTACGAGAAAAAAATTTATTAACAAAAAAAAAAAAAAAAAAGAAATATCCTGAAGGAAATGTCAAAATAAAAAATTACAGCCTTATTTGTAAAACTTATTGAAGCTTTATATAAAGAGTTTTCAAAACAAATTCACATAAAATTTTTTTTTTTTAAAAAGGCTTTATAAAGCCTCAATAACACCCCTTTTACACACGGAAAGTTTACTTTGCAAAGTCTTAATTCAGCTGTGTGAAAGACTGAGGAAGGAATACTTTCTCTTTCTATCTTACTCCCAGCTGAATAAAGACTTTGCAAAGTAAACTTTCCGTGTCTAAAAGGGGTATAAGTTTTATAAATAAAGCTGTTAAAATATAAACAGATATAATACCATGTTCACACTTACACGACGATTTTGAATGTTTTAATATTCATTGACTTGTTTTCTTAAACATCTTAAATGAAGTGTTTAAGATTTAAACACTGTTTTGGTGTGCTTCTAAAACTTAAACAGTGTTTAAAGTTTAAAATTTAAATACAAAATCTTAGGCATTTATGTAAGTATAATTTAAATATACACTCAAAAATATAATTTCGCATTTAAATAAGCTAAAAAATAATTAAAATTCATTTAACAAGTCCAATATTGGCTGTTATACTCGCAAAGTTGTGTAACTTTCAATGGCATTGCCAGGCCAAGCAAATTATAACGCAAAAATAACTGTTAAACACAAAAAAAATGGATTTAGCACTTCATCACCCCTTGTTACAGATATGTTACAAACTATTAAATCTCTATAAAAACTATTAATTAAATGTACTCGTATTTATTAATATAATTTCAACTCAATAACTTTGGTACAACATCTTGTTTCAAAGTATAAAATTCATTCTCAATAAAAAATTTTAACTGCTACAGCAGAACAGATTTATGGTAGAATTAGTCGATTTGTTATTGTACTTCTCTTTGTGTTATACATGTGTGTGTATAAATGAAAGAGAGAAATTGACATAGAAATCTATTTTCTGATTTATTTATTTATTGTTGCAGATTTTGTCAGCAGATCCGTCAACTCACGATACGAATCTACTAACTCTACCATCAAAGTAACCAGTGATGCCAACTCTTTTGGCTCTAAAAGCATATTAAAATTTAAAAAAAGCACAAAAATCGTAATTTTGAGATCTAAAAAGCGTAAAAAGCACTAACATGAAAAACGAGTGAAGATCCGAACGAGTGAAGTTAAATAATGTTTTAGTGTTTTCACACTGACATGGTTTTAATAAAAGTTGGTTTTAACGTTAAAACCAACTGTTAAAACCTGGTTTTACCATACAAATTGTTTTTGTTAAAACCGAATTAAAACCATTTTTGAATTGGTTTTAAGTTGGTTTTATGAAATGCAACCTTGTTTTCACTGTGATAAATTCAGTGCTGCCAAGTGGAAATGGCCGACAGTGGCTGATAATGTTTATGCCAGTGAATAACAATAGATGGCGCTTGAAAGATTTTCAACTTGAAAATGAATGCAGCAGCAAGAACAATAAAAAAATTATGGAAAAAAATAGTTTTTTTTATAAGGAAAACAAAGAAAATATTTTCATTGAACTCTGGAAAGTGAAAATAGACAATATGACTGCCATTCATCTGCCTATAAAAGAGCTTATCTTACAATCTATTTGTGCATTTTTTATATATCTAATATCTTTATTTCCAAGCACTTCTTCATTCGGTAAAAGAGGTTCCACAATTTAAAAAAAATTTATTTACAAAATATAAAATAATTTCCCATTTTAGAGCGCATTGATATTTCACAATGCGCTTCAAATTAACAAAAACTGTTGTTGTACAGTTTGTCCAACAAGTGTTATTAAAAAGCAGAAAAAATGCAACAAAAAATATACGCATTTCTGCAGGAGATTTATTTTATTTTGCTCAAAGTTATTAGACAGCCTGTGAGTTAAAACCTGAATTTAACAAATTTGCAGTTTGAATGCAAAATCAGCTGTTTATCGTTTTAACGTTAAAACCAGGTTTTAACTTTCAGTGTGAAAACACTATTTAATAAGTTTGAAATTTATTTGCTGGTGGTTCAGCGTTGTCTATATATTTCATTGTTGCTGTAACAAATCATCAGTAGACTTCAACCACACATTTTGAATAGTCACAAACCTCTTATCTTATGCACAAAATGTGTGGTTGAAGTCTACTGATGATTTGTTACAGCAACAATGAAATATATAGACAACGCTGAACCACCAGCAAATAAATTTCAAATTAAAATAAACTTCTGACAATATGTCGAATAATAAATTTCTTAAACTATTTAATAAGTTCTAAGCTATTCTCTGTTTAAGGGAATATATCTACCGAAAAAGGTAGTATTTACACTGAAAAATAAATACAACTTAATAATAAATTACTAAAGTAATTTTAAGAAATATGTATACAAATTTCTTAAAAGCACTACTTACGGCCAATTTCACCAACTCCATTTAAATATCAATTCATATTTAAATATTGATTTTCATTAATTTTTGTATGGAAAAGTGACTTTAAAATATGAATTGATATTTAAATAAATTGGTGAAATTGGCCCTTAGTGCTTTTTCTGCTTTCTTTAAAAAGCACTAAAACTAATGCCAAAAGCACCAAGTTGGCATCGCTGAATGTAAGCCTACGATTTTATTAAATCAATGTTGCCGTAGTGCAATTTTTTTCAAGTTATATTAACGGCGTCTTACTTGACTAAATTTTGGGAATGCCCAAGTAAATTATTAAGGGTTTTCATGAGAATGTTCGCAAACTGTGCAATTGTGCATTTTTACACTCTCGTAAATAATATGTCAAAAATTTATTGGAAATTTATTTACACAAACCTTGTAAATTTGCCCAACAATTTTCACTCGTAAACTTAAGCTGTGCAATTGTGCATTTATTAAACAACAACTTCTTGGGTTTTTTGCTTCCTTGAGGCATTTTTAGTTACACACACACTTTTTTCATTTTTAGAGAAATATATATATATATGTATTTAATTTAAAAACTGCTTAAAATTAAATTTTTTATTTTTATTATATTAATTTTTTTGACATTTCATTTGAATTTACTTAACTGTTTGCGCAAAAGTTGAAAAGGGGCTTCATAAAACAAGTCTCGCATATTTGCCCAATTGCACAAATGAGAATTTTAAGAGTTCTCATGAAAACCCTTATTGTTTTTGTTTCTAAAATATTGTGAGTGAATTAATTTTTTAATTTGAATGTCTTATCCGCAACACATTTAAAGTTCTTCACATTTTCTTCTAAAACTATTTTCGCCGCAAAAAATAAAATTTCAAAAAAATCATAGAAGAAATTTGTTTACTTATGCTTAAAATATTAAAAAATAAAATAAAATATAATATTTTAAATAAAATTAGTTTCACGATGTTGAGTTATAAATGAGTCCTTAAAAATACTTTTATTTAAATAATTATAAACTTCAAAAAATTATAAAAATGTTAACTTGTCAATATATTTACATTTACTCAAAGAACGTCTCAACACAATAATGAAATTTTTGAGTTAATGTGTAAAAATTTCACTAAAATATCTTCTTACTCAACTCTTCAAAGCAAAATAAAATTTTTCATTGAGTTGTGTATAAATTGTAAATTTCAAACGAGTTTTCTGGCAAACTGCTTTTTATCGAGTTATGACGTTGTTTGAGTAAATAAGCGATTTATACATATCGTTAGCTTAACATAGAAAGGCCCTAACTCATTATTTTTTTGAAATCGAGATTTTTGCATTTTTCGATACATTAGATGTTCTTCTAACGAAATTTATAAGAAATCGTTTTTTAAAAAATAATGAGTTAGGGTCTTTCTATATTAAGGTAGCGATATGTATATGTATGTATAAAACATTGTGCAAAAATTTCAAATACAATCTTAGGATAACAAAAAATTTCGTTTTTTTTTTCAAAACAAACCTCTGGCCTTGACTTAATTTTTTATTTCACTGATATCTTGCGTTTTACTTGAAGTTCTTCCAGAATATTGTTAGATATGTAGCTGATGACTCTCATTTTAATACGGCATATAATTAAGTAAACTTTTTGCAACTGTCTTTTTATTATTTACAAATTCACTAAAAAAACTCTTTCTATAAATTGTTTAAGCTGAAAACTTAACTCTTGGAAAAATTTCTCTATGAAGTGGGAACACATTTAAAGTTTGCTTATTAAATCAAATATATACATACATACACACATAAACACGTATACATACTATAGCATTGCACAGATACATCTGTTTGCACTAGTTTTGCGTGTTTTTTGGTTCTGGTATGAACAAATATGTTATTTATCGTTTTCTGTTACTATTTGTAAATGTTGATTTTTTAAGCAATTATTGTATGGTTGGCCAATGAGCAAATGAAAACAACACATTTAATTTTTTTGTTTTTCTAAGGCAAATAAGATACATAAAACTGCTTTTACCATAAGTGCCTTATTATGTGTTGAGAAAAAATATAATTGGCTGATGAATGAATGAATGAAAGCAAAATTGCACATACATATGTAAGTAAATGATACATGTACATGAAACACATGCATTTGTAATTACTCTCAGAGCAAAATTGTCTCTCTCTATACTTTGGCTGCGCCACAAAATAACATAACGAACGTCCGCACATACATCTGCACATCATGTATTTGTTTCAATAGTGGTTTTTTCATATATGTATTTGTATTACAATATGTATTTTTTGAGCAAAAACAGATCAAACAGTTGCTCAGCAGCAATACAATAAGCAATTGTTATTTGTTTTCAATTGTATTTTAATTTGGAAAAGCACGCACACACAATAACTCTTATACTAGTTCCGTCGCTCACACTACAATTATATGATAAATACCATGGTATATTTGTTTTGGCTATACAAACGAGTATACAAATGCAACCCTTTAATATTACATACATATATGTATTTGCTTAAAAAAGTAAAGCGTGAAAAAAAAAATACAATTGTGAAGTTAATTTTTGCATTCACACAAAACAAATCTAGACATGTGAACAAAATACTTCAGGCGTAAACAATTGAATTTGAATTTATAAATAAAAATGCGAGATTTATTTCATAGATAGCAGGTTAATTTAATACATAAGTATTAAACACATTCACCACAGCAAGCTACCGACTACCAAATGTCAAGGATAGAATACACATGTTTATATGAGAATAATTCTTTTGAAGACAGCAAGGCAACATGGCGGCAGGTTGTTGTCGTTGTAGTCCAATTAAACTAATTTCTATTTTGTTGGCTACAATGAGAAAATTCAGTATTGCCAGTACAATACAAAATATTGAACGAATGATTTTGTACAATTATTTCATATTATTTAACAGAAATAATATAAAAAAATTGATGTTAAGAATAAATTGATTCATTTTTGTACTTTTACGTGAAATAAGTACATTTTAAAAGAGTAATTAATTTTTATAAATGCAAAACATATAAAAGTGGTAATACTGAACTATGTATTTGTACTTGAATATCAACTGCAGATGGTGCTGCTACCGTCTCCAAAGCAATTAAGTAGCCGGCTACGAGGCGACAAATGCTGCTAGCGGCATTTAAAGTCGTGTGTTCGTGTAGCCTGCTGTGGTGAATGTGTTTAATGCTTTACACTTGCTTTATTTTCATTTTTTTTATTTTTTGTCCATAACGACCACGAAAATAAAGGAAGAACAAAAATGCTTTGTTTGTGTATTACAAATCTTATATAAATTCCCATCAGGTATTTAGTATATTTTTCTTAAGTGTGCAAAAATAATAATGAGGATGGTGAGACGTAAATTTTTAATGTATGCATTAGACCCCTGCAAAAGACCATTTAAAAGAACTTACAAGACATGAGGGATTTTTCAAATGCCTTACTACAGCGAAAGTCATCTAAAGCGGGTACTAGACACATCAATATTCAGCTTCAATATGTGTGGTTGTGTGTGTTTTTTTTTATAAAAAAAATTTTCATACCAATAGTATATGTGTGACTATATTTGGTAAGCAAACGCACACAACCACATATATTGAAGCTGAATATTGATGTATCTGGCACTCGCTAAGCAAAGGCTCTTGTATTTTTCTGCGCACATACATTCATTGACATTAGTTGTGTGCGCTTGATTTAAAAAAACCACCTTTAAACACAAACATAAAGCTTACCATCTACATCGGAAGACACTACTTCTTTACATTGCTTGTAAACACCCCACCAATGCATCCATCGTGCTTCGCCTGTTATACGACAGCATTTGTTATTGGTTTAGTATAATACATGCCACGAAAATACATTTAAAAAACAAAACGTATTTACATTTCAAGACTGTTTATGCAGCCCTCTAGTATGCATCTCGTGTGTACGACATAGTGAAACAAATTCGAGTTTTATAAAATTAAAATAAAGCTCTGCGTGACAACAAAAGAAGTAAAAATATTTGTAAAATTAAAAGTTTAATTAGGTCAAATAAACTTTTTTTTAATATAAATGTTTGCCCAAATGCTTACTTGAATTTTAGTTAAACGTTTAGTAAATTAATTAATAGAATCAATTAAATTTTTAGTGATTATTTGTATTTAATTTTTTATTTAACTCTCTTGTGGCCCTTTTTGCATATTCCAAAAATTATCTTTTAAAGTTTTTATTTTGCTGTAACGATTTTTCGTTCCTTTTTTTGAGGATAATCTGTTAGGATGCTTTTTTTTTGGAATAACTAAGTTTAACGTTTCGGATTTTTTTTCTGTTCTGCTTGTGATTTTTTTCGATTTAACAGCCTTAAATTATTTTGTAATAATTTGAATTGTTGCAAACAAAATCAGCAGCTTTTTAGAAAATTTCATGTTAAGCAATTTTTTTTATATTAATGATTTTAACAGGCTAAAGTTCGTATCGCTTTTTAAGCCAAATTACATGGCTGGCTCAACTATGTTCAACTATGTGTTGTCAGAATATTTACAACTAACTTTGGTGTTATTTGTTCATTAATAATTATCACATGTAATTTGGCTTAAAAAGCGATACGAACTTTAGCCTGTTAAAATCATTAATATAGAAACAAATGGAGTTCGAATAATAATTAAAATTAACTGAAATTCTTTTTAATTCGAAAATGGCACTTGCATAACATTATCGATTCAAAATACCTTTTCACTCTTTAAAATCACTTTTAACTAGTTGAACTTCATAAATTAAGCTCGTAGCAAAAATAAATAACATTCGTGCAAAAGAATAATAATAATACCTACTCGTAATGAAAAAGCAACTCGTTTAACTCTAAAAGGATAATATTTTGTGCTTTCATTTCACTATTTAAACCAATATATATATATATATATATATATATATATATATATATATATCCATATATGTATGTGTTTTTGTGTATTTTTTTTGTCTTTTAAAATTTCAAATATTTATGAAGTTTTTAAAAAATGCATATTATTTATTTTCACAGGAAAGAATATTTTCTGTATTTTCAGTCACACGTTTAATACTTTTTTGTTGCTGTCATTTTAATATCACCTGTAGTTAAAATTTTTGTAGTATTATTTTTTTTTATACCACACCAGCTGAATTTGCACTTGCTAGATAAACGTAACCGCAGAAATTTTATTTGAAGTCAAAATGAGCATAGTGAGCATTTGTATTTGAAACTAAGCAGAGCAGCGAAAGTATGAATTCTACGGTTTTATGGCCGGGCCTGACGAAGTCAACGGAGAACATATGTTCGCTCTACAACTTGTATTGTAAACAACAATAAAATAAGTAATTTTGTTGTTGTTTTCTATATAATAGTAAGCGTGGTGAACAAAGTGTCTTCAACACTATGTCTAGTGATTTATAAAAATGTTCGAAGCAGTCCCCCAAGAGTTGGTTATCATACATCCTTAGCTGTGTGAATTGACGGTAACACTTCCACGGATTATCCGCCACACTTTTACTAACAAAAACGATATTTTACAATGATGCACAACGCTTTAAGTCTCTTCAAATTTTTTTTTTTATAATCTGGCTAATTATTTGCAAACAAGGTCGATTATAATGATCACAATTATCCCGTAGTGCTCGAAAAGTGGCACCACTTTTGTACAACCTGCAGTTTGAACTACTTTTATATGTTTTTCGGTTGCTAAATGATTCATATTCGTGAATAGTAAAGCTCTCAGGAAATAAATGCCATTTCAGGTGACAGATATTTTACAGCTAACATCCATTACCAGGCAGGTGGTTTTGAAGCCACTAAATGGATAAACAGTTTCATATATGTAATATTTTACAAAACAAAAATGTGTTCAGCTCTATTTCTCCAATGTTGTAGTTCAAGCGCCAAAGAGAAGAGGTTGCAAAGTTTAAATTCGGAAAGAAATTTTGACAACAAAGTTGATGAATCACTATTACGAAATGCCAGCGGTTGAAAAGAGGTAGCAATAACCCTAACTTTTTAGCTATAACAACTGCAAAATTACTATTGTGAATAGCTATTAACGGGTAACTACAAAACAACTATTGTGAATTAGCTATTAACGGAAATTTTGTTCCCTGTTTTTTGCAACAACAAAATAGTAAAAGAAAAATATTCACTCGGAATGTAAGTAGTAAATAAATAGAAATATATAAATAAATATCGTTCAAAATAAACAAACTAATTGATTTTATACACAGAGGGCGGGGCGTTTTATGAGCAACAAAAGAAAAAACAAATTGCAAGGCTTGTAAGCTTTTTCAACCACTTTCTAATAAACGCTCAAGAACAGTTTTTTGAAAGCCGAAATATTTTTGTGAATCTTTAAAATTTTAAGCTTTAGCATTTTATTTTTTTTTCTCTCTAGAATTTACACTTATATACGTATGCATCATGATTCAATTCTAGAGGATTGGAAACATTTCTTATACGTCGTCGTATTCTTCCTAAATCGCAACGAACCGCATGTGACTTTTTAAATGCCGGGTACTATAGGCCTTAGTTGAAAATTTTTTTTTCGCACTTTTCCACCAGTTTATGGTTAAGAGAGACGATCGCCATCAGTGTCATATAAAATTGTGATATTTATTGTGACATTATAACAGTTACCGTTGCCATATTTATTTTTCAAAAATCTTCAAGTCGAAAAATTTTTTGTTCATTAACATTTTTTTATTTGATTTTACTCCAAGTATATTAATTAATATGTCTTAATTTTATCGAAATGAGAACCATAAACCTAAACTATACAAAATATTTACTGCACTGAATATGTGTAAGATATAAGCGAAGCAAATAAGAAAATATGTGAGTATAGTAGTGAAAAAAATCCTTAAATAATTTACTAAAAGTAATAAAAATCATATTTTTTAAAATCTTAGTTTTTAGCTTAAAAATCGTTTAGTCTTTCTAACATGTCAGAAATAAGATAAAACTTCACATATGGTAACACTGATCACAATAACAATTTCAAATTAATCAAGCACAGTCGCTGACTTGCAATTTTCATTCACAATGCTTAATATGTACATGTCTCCGTGTCCTTTAATACATTATTTCATTATTATTAATGTTAATACATAAATTATTATTAGATAACCAAAGTGTCTGGATCTATAAATCTGCTTACATATTCTGAATTTTATTTACTATTATTTGCATTGTAAGAAATCTTAAAACTTGCAAAATATATTCACCAATATTTATTCAATATTTTCAGTTCACCCTGTCCAATATAAAATAATGCCATTCCTTTAATATACTGTCCAAACATTTTAATAAACTGCGTTTTCATAAGGCATGATACGATTATTATTATTAAAAAAACCACAAAATTTTTCATATATAAACAGCACGAAATGCTGGAATTGTGAAAAATTATGTCGTATATGAAACAAAAATTAAATTAAATAAAAGTTGTGGTTCTACAATGAAAATTCGAAAAACACATTTTTGCTTTCAAGTTATAGCAATATTTATTAAAATGTCATTTAAAATATTTATGTGCTGAATGTTCAAACAATACAAACCACTGTGTTATTAAATTTATACATAATTGCGCCAAAAGTGTAAAGCATAAAACCGTAACTAGGTCATAACCGAAACTGGCCATTTGGAAGGAAAGACATAAAAAAATGTGGCTTTTCACGACAAGAGGATTTTAATTTTATCAAATATAAAGAAGACACTAAATGAAAATTAAAATTTTTATCTATGCACAAACACATACATACAAACATACATACATACATACATATAACGAAATCATTATTAGAACCAGACTGAATATGAAATTAAAAAAAAAAAAATTAGGGAATTTGTGTCTGTTTTCCTGTCTGCGCAAATAATACTCGTATTAAAGCAAAAAATAGTTTAATGTTTAATTTTTTTTATCTAAACAATAGCGGCCTGTCCCACGATGTCACCAGAAATCGTGCGATCGACAACTTGTATTGTAAACAATAATAATATTAGAAAATTTTTTGTTGTTTGTAATACAAGTTGTCGATCGAACGACTTCTGGTGACATCGTGGGACAGGCCGTAAATTTTGCTTATAATGGACTGGATTATAATGAAATAATTTTTTTACTGTAAGTTTGGTTTTATATTTGATTTTTACAATTGTAAATTTTATAAATTTTAGCATATAATAAATATATAGATAAGCTTTTAGTGGAGCTAAAACATTTTTCTGTGGCCGAGGGACATTGCGACTGATTATTTTCATGAGTAATATTAAAACAGATAATTACAGGCAATTTTTAATAATTCAAAGGGGGTAAAATCAATGAATGGCCTTTCCATATTTGTGTGATAAGAAAAGTTTGATACTCGTCCTTATCCATATTAGCTGTTAGCAACAGCTGCTTGTAAATTCGCCTTGGAAGGAGCCATTTGATTTTTTTGAATGCCATTTTATTGGGATTTTTTCTTCATTTAGCCGTATTTCATTGGGAGGCTTTTCATTTACATATGTTGCTACTTTTAGTTAATATTGATAATAGACATTTTTTTATACACATACATACATATTTATTAAATTTAGCAATCAAAATATTTTTGAAATAATTATTACCGTGTAAACACCGGCAGATTTTTTGGCCTTATATTCAGGCAGGTCTTGGTTTTTGATTGAGCACACGTCCCAATAAAAAAATACGTTATCAAAAAATCATGGAAATGTAAAATTTGCAATCCGATAGTGGTGAAAATTTAAACCATCTGCAATGATATTTATAAAGGATTGTCATTGCAAGAAGTTCCTTCCTTACCGAATGGGAAGCAAAAGTGGCCATATATCCATTCATTGTTTTTATTTAAATTTCAGTAAACAGTTAATCATTTTTAGATGAAACTTAATTCATAAATTTAAATAAATTCAGTAAAGTACGACTTTGACTCGCGCACGAACGGTTCACGGACACTATCTATATAATTAATAGGCGAACACGTTTTTTATAATCCCTTTTACGCTGGTACCACTGCATCGATTTTAAAAAGATTTATATGGTTTTAAAGGATTTTCTGTACAGATGTGCAGAATCTATATTTTATTGAAATCCGTTTAGTATTTTGGGAGCTATAAGCGTTTAAAGTTGCTACTACCACGTGCACATATATTCCACACGCATTTATTAGCTTACAAGTAAAAAAGAAACAAAACATGATTTTCTTATTTTGGGGTTTTTTTTTGTTTAAGCGTTTTTGAAAGTTTCAAGAGTTTGCTTCTTACGATTTCCAAGATGCAGCAAGTTCTCAAAATAATATCAATTGAAAGAATACCCTTCAAATTAAACTTTTTAAATTTCAGTATCAGTCTGCATGAAAATACAATAACTTTGAAAATTTCAAGGGTTTAATAACTGCCAGGAAATCATCCTTAAAATTCCAAAAAAAAAAAAAATATTTTTGCTTTCAAACAAAAATTTTAGAACATTATGACAAGATAGAACACCTTGTGAATACCCCAAATATATTTATTTTTAATTGTGAATGTCACTATGTCTTGCACCATTGCCTTCAGGGTACCTTCCTCTTTCCAAAATAATTAAAAATATTATGACATTATGACAAGATAGAACACCTTGTGAATACCCCAAACGTATTTATTTTTAATTGTGAATGTCACTATGTCTTGCACCATTGACTTCAGGGTGCCTTCCTCTTTTCTTTAAGCAGTTAGTTTTTTTTTTAATTTTCGCTTAAACCTCAATATGCGGTTTAGATTATTCGCCCTATAATATATTCATTCAAGAATAACATGCAGCCACAATAAGCTATTCCAACAAAATGTTTGCTTCTGGATAAAAACAAAAGTAGACAAACTCCCCCTAAACTGTGTGAAATATTTACAATTATGGCACCCATTTCCGTTATACAACTCTTACATTTATACATACAAACACACATAATCATACATCCATACATGTACGTGCATATTTAATAACTTGTATCCATACATATGCAAGACTTAAATGAACGAGAAATTCCTTAATTTCATTTAAATTCCACTAACACTAACAAATGTGACGTCGAAGTATTTGTTGTTGTTGTAAAAGTCATTTTTGCTAACGTTTTTTTATGGCTGTTTCATGACGAGCACTTTTAATTTTTGTGCCATCCCCTAGTGTGTGTGTGTGTGTGTGTGTTTCAGTTAAACTGAAATTGTTTGGAATAAGAGTAAAAAATGTAAAAAATTTAAGAGTCTAGATTAAACTTTGCACGTTTCCATATTAGAATTGAACTGTTTTATTAACAATATATTTTTGTGTCATACATACTCGTATTTATTATTTAATTGAATTAGCATGAATTTTAATCAGGAGTAATTTTTTTAATCGTGCTCAAGTTCAGTATTTTCCATTCAACACAACAAATCTGTGGCAAAAACGAAAAAGTGCTTAAGTTGAGATAAGCTGATTTTGAGTTAATGCTACTTCCGTAATCTGCATATTTGAAAGTCGCCCTGGTCAAAATCTCAATTAATTTGAGTGATTTTTCAGGAAGTTATAGCACTCTGACTTGCGACTTATCTTTTTTAGACTTCTAATCTCATTTGGAATAATAGCTTAATTTAGATTATACTTTGTTCAGTTTCAACTTTAATGTATTATTTACAGTATGCAGAACGATGTTTGATTAAAAAATAAAGATTAACAGAGAATTTCCCAATTTAATTGTAAAAGAAATAAATTTCTGGAAATCGATTTGAACTCTTAAAAGTGCTCTCCTGCAAAACAGTAAAATATGACTTAAGCACTATTTCCTTATTGCCACAGAAATTCGGACTACATTCAGCTTTAGTTTTTACAAAAAGCAACAAATACTATGCAAGGGTGTAAAAGTTTATAAAATCGAAAACCGTACTGCTATTTGATAATCCTAAAATAATCTTAGTACTGTTTGTACCTCCATGCCAACTAATCTAACTTATTTCATGCGAGTATTTTCCGGTAATTAATAAAATTTCAGTATCTCAAAACAAACATCCTTTTATCAGTATTCACTTAGTTCACTTATATCGCGGTATCATGTAAAGTATTTATTCCCAAAGAAAGGAACATTTTCAGAGAAATAAAATGGAACATGTTCTTTAATATATTTTGTAGTTATGACTCTTCTTCTTCTTATTTTATGTTATCTCGATCATCGATTTGAAATATAATTGCGCTGGTCGTTTTCAGAATATTTACAATTAACAAAAAAAAAAAAAAAAAAAAAAAAAAAATAAGTGCGAACAAAAATTAACTAAAGTTTTTAATAATATTTCACAATTTATTATTTTAACGTAAAGATATTAAACATGTGAAATAAGAACCAGCCCCTTGCAGAACCTTATAAAGAAAAAGTCATAAAATTTTGAATTAATTTCACAATAACATAAAGTTTAAAGGTGTCGGTCGCTCTTACCTTTACTACAAAAACCAATGAAACACTAAAGAACTTTAAGCCAGTAAAAGCAAATGGCTTGCGATTAGTCACTATAGACAAAGTAACAAATTTCATGAGTTTAACATTATTGCGAGTGTTCGCCGAAAGCTCTATTACGCTTTCCCACTTCGATTCATAGTACATCGCACTTAATTGATCGGTCTGCAGAAAATTATAAATATATATAAAAAAATCATCTGAGCACTGAGGACAAAACTTACCGTGTTTATAATGGTAGAGCCCATTTGACCAAAAGCAATCAATTCTTGAATTTTGCCTACAGCCCAAAATATAATGGCAACACTGTTGGCAGGACTCTGAAAGTTATTGCAACTGTTAATGTAAAATTACTCTTTTTGTTTGTAACACCCGCCCACCTACCGTATACACTTTGAAGCCCAGAGCACACAAAGTCATGGCACTGAATCCAAACATTATAAATATACGAAAAGTAAACTCATCTTGTATCTCCTGGGCAAATTTATTCAGTCTAAGATTTTCTATCAACGTCTCCATTAGCACTCTTTCATATTTCTCCACAATATTGCGGTCTCGTTTACACTTTAACATGGCCTGCACTCTGTTATTTAATACTTCGCGCATTATTATGTAGCGACCATTAAGATGAAATACTAGAAGACCCAATATAGTGCCCTCTCCGAACATCATACTGGCGGCTGTGAAGCCCACCCAAATGTTACTGATCAACAAGGGAAAGTAAACGAAAAAATTATTCTTGTAGTCCATGGGTGGTGTCATCTTGAAGAGCAGTTCTCTTCTATTCGTTGACAATAGATAGACGCATATTAAAATATACGAGCTGATGGCACACAAGTATAGCAGAGAAAATACCAGAATTGGCAAAATTTGCCGCTTGATTTTCCTGAAGAGCTTGGGGTTGGTGATTCTAAATAAGGGTTAAATAAATTGGTTGATTTGTAACTGGTATTTAGTGTTTGTACGAAATTTTATGTTTTTCGGTGCGATATTAAATAAATTATGTGTTTTTTTTTTTAGAAAAACAGTTTTTTCTATCGAAAGAGTACTTTTTGAAAAAAGTACCATTTTTGAAAAACGTGCAAAAGGGACCTTTTTGCAAAAAGACCTTTTTGCAAAAAAGACCTTTTTGCAAAAAGTACCATTTTGAAAAAATAATCTTTTTGAAAAAGTACCTTAAAAAAACTTCTATTTGAAAAAGTAGCTTTTTGAAAAAAATACCTTTTTGAAAAATTTACGTTTCTGAAATAAGTACCTTTTAAAAATATACCAGTTTGAAATAAGTACCTTTTTGAAAAAATTTACCTATTTTGAAAAAAGTACCTGTTTAAAAAGTACCTTTCTTATGACCAAAGGTGCTAGATCACTTCAAGTTACCTTTTTGAAAAAGTACCTTTTTGAAAAAGTATCTTTTTGAAAATAGTAGCTTTTTGAAAAAATGCCATTTTTAAATAAATACCTTTTTAAAAAAATTTAGCTTTTTGAAAAAAGTACCTTGTTAAAAATAGTACCTTTAAGAAAAACACCTATTTGAAATAAGTACCTTTTTGAAAATAGAACCTTTAAGAAAAATACATATTTGAAATAAGCACCTTTTTGAAAAAGTACCTTTTTGTAGAAGTACCTTTTTGTAAAAGTACCTTTTTGCAAAAAAAAACCTTTTTGAAAAAGTACTTAATTGAAATAAGTACCTTTTTGAAACAAGATTTACCTTTTTGAAAAAATACTTTTTGAAAAAAAATTGTTATTTGAAAAAAGTACTTTTTTGAAAACAGTTCCTGTTTGTAATAAGTACTTTTTGGAAAAAAATACCTTTTTGAAAAACATATTTTTTGAAAAACACCTTTTTGTAAAGAGTCTCTTAAAAAAGAAGCATTTACCTTCTTGAAAAAGGTACCTTTTTGAAATAATTATGTTTCGGAGAAACGTACTCTTTCGTAAAAAGTATTTTTTTTACTTACTATTTTTAATAAAAACCTTTCAAAAGAAAGTATAGTTTTCTCAAAAGTATTTAAAAAAAATTGCTTTTTATAAAAAGAATCCTTTTGAAAAAATATTTCTAGTTGAAAAAAGTAGTTTGTAAATTTTTTTTAAAAGAATAAATTTTTGAAAAAATTACGTTTTTGAAAATAGAACCTCTTTGGAAAAAAGTGAGTTTTTGCAAAAAGTATGTTTCTGAAAAAATTTTTTTGTAAAAAGTACTTTTTTTGAAAATAAAAATTATCTTTATGTAAAAAGTACTTTTTTGAAATATGTAAATTCTTTTTTTTTAAGTATGTCTCTTGGGGAAAAAAGATCTTTCCAAAAAAGCTTATTGTTGAAAAAAACGTACACATTTTGGAAAAAAAGTACCTTTTCGAAAAAGTACCTTTTCTGAAATAAGTTTTTTTTTTTTAAATAAATACGTGTATGTAAAGGTCATCTTTTCTTAAAGGTGGATATTTACCCATTTAAAAATTGACGTTTTTGACAAAAAAGATTTTCTGGCAAAAATTGTATTGTTGAAAAAAGTACATTTTTGTATGAAATAGCTTTTTTCAAAA
This sequence comes from Tachina grossa, assembly GCA_949987645.1. Taxonomy (NCBI): domain Eukaryota; kingdom Metazoa; phylum Arthropoda; class Insecta; order Diptera; family Tachinidae; genus Tachina; species Tachina grossa. Next base: position 39,844,625 of record OX465275.1, read on the forward strand.
ATGTTTCGCTGTGAAAAGGTTTTTTTTTACTAAAAGGTTTATTAAAATAAAATGCATTGAAAAGTATGTATACAAATTTAGAAAAGTACTTTTAAAAACACAACAATCTTTTTGAAACTCTTTTTAAATAAGGGGAGCTTTTTATTTATATTTTTCAGTTAAAAAAAATTCTTTTAAAAAGTATCTTTTAAAGAAGAAAACAATGGTTTTTGGAAAGCATCGTTTTCCAAAAATTCGCTGTGTACAACTTTAAGGTCTTATGTAAAAAATTTGGTTTTGCAATTTTTTAACATATTTTTTTCATAATTTTTTTTTTGAAATTGTTGTAATTTTTGAAAATATTTTTTTTCAGAAGTAATGATGTAATTTTTGCAATAAGTTCTAGCCACGCTTTCTACTTACTCTTCTATATAAATCCTCGCATAAAACTTCTTCAATAATGTCTTAAAATCATTTTTTCTCCAACCCAAAGAGAAGGCACGGATATGAAGTTCGATTAGCGCCAGATACGTTGGTACTCCCGTTAGCATTTCATCCAAGTTATTAAAATGCAAACGCAAATATCTCAATTCAGCATCGTTGTGTATAATGAAAACAATAAATCCCAGAAACCAAAAGAAACGATCTGATAAATAAATCCAATACGGTTGCCCATCTTCCAAGGGCCAGCAGATTATATTCATCCAACGGTACAACGTAATGGACCAATTTAATGGTACCGCCTTACCGTTGGGCAGACGTGGTCTATATAAAATGTTAAACATGTTCGCAGGGTAATAAATTGTTTATACTGATTTATTTTTTTTGGAAAACAATGAGGTTTTTATAGAAGATTTACTTAAATTAAAAATTAATAGGCAGTTCTAAAGGGTGTTTTTTATTGAGGTATAGAACTTTAAGTTGGCATCACTTTTTTAACTGGCGGCCATTTTGTCAGCTGTCAAGTGATTAATATTTAGTTTGGTTTGCCATTTCATCATGAACAGGTTGACAAAAGAACAACGCTTGCAAATCGTGCAAATTTATTTCGAAAATAATGGTTCAGTTCGCGAAGTTTACCGCAAGCTCCGTCCATTTTATGGTCGACATAATCGTCCATCAGAGCAATTAATTCGGTTAACCATGGATCGTTTTCGCACTACGTTTACTCTATGTGATAATACGCATCCGCAGAGACGTCGAACAGTGCGCACCGAAGAAACAATTGCCGCTGTAGAGCAAAGTGTTGAAGAGGACCCGAATGAATCGATTCGCCACCGTGCACAGCAATTGAGGCCGACTAACCGACTATTTTGTTCCCGAATTGGATGGCATGAATGTGGATGAGTTGTGGTTCCAACAAGACGGCGCTACATGCCACACAGCGCACGTCACAATCGATTTATTGAAGGAAACATTCGATGAGCGCATAATTTCGCGGAATGGACCTGTCAATTGGCCACCAAGATCGTCTGATTTGACACCATTGGATTATTTTCTTTGAGGATATGTGAAGTCCCTCGTCTACGCCAACAAACCAGAAACGTTAGGGGACTTGAAAGCCAACATTCGTGGCGTTATTACCAACATACGGCCCCATATGCTCGAAAAAGTGGTTGAAAATTGGACCTGTAGAATTGGCTTTATTCGAGCCAGCCGCGGCGGCCACATGCCCAAAATCATATTTAAGCATTAATGGCATAAAATTATCCTTCCAATAAAGCCAAATTGATGGACATTAAAACGATTTTCTTGTGTTTTATTTCAATTCAAAGTTCTATACCTCCTAAAAAAACACCCTATATTTCTTTGTAATTGAATTTGAAATTAAGTTATCAAATTGTTAAAGTTAAAGAGAAAAGTTTTTCATTAATTTGTTTACTAAATTTTATCAGCTATTAAGTTATTATTTGTTACCAAAATATTTGTTTCCATTCAATTTTGTTTGTCTAATGTTGAACTGCGGTTTACATACACAAAAATATCTTAAATACAATGTCAATATATATACATAAATGTTTATTAGCTGTAAAAAAGTTTATCTAAACATGAAGATAAACATATACACGCACTAACAGTAAATATATACATGTACATGTATACATATGTACATACAAACCAGGTATTAGGTATACAATACTAAAGGTTAAAAAGCTCTTAATGGAGAAGTGCTCGTGTGTAAATTTACATTGAATATCAGGGATGGGCACTCTTACTCGTTGTTTTTGGTAATCGAGAATTTCCAGCCATTTTTTACTTCTTTGGCTTAACTCTCGTCACAGAGAACAAGTCATGATATTTGTTTAAGAACAATAACGTGAGTGTTGCCCATATTTAAGACTTGATAATTACGAGTAAGTCTTTAAAAAGTTTCAAGTTTTTTTGTCTATAACTTTTTCGAATAAACAAAATTAATTTTTACTCAATATAGATAATAACAAAATGAATAGCTTTATAATGAGGAAAGGGAATTACTAATGTATTTGGGAAATTAAAAAAACTTCTATGTCAATGATTAGAAAAACTTTGTGTTATTTTTTTTGTTGAATGTCAAAATCAATCAAAATAAGCTTAGTATAAATTGGAGATATTTTCAGTATTATGAATTTTTAATTCAAGGAATAATTTCTCTTGGGGCCCAATTTATACAATGATTTATATGCATGATGAAAATTGTTCAGACTTTTGCTTGTCTGTGCGCTATGAAATACGACCCAAGGAAATAACGCCCAAATAAGAAAATGGAATAAGGCCCAATAAAATTAAATAATTTTTAATTAGGCTTTATTTCACTTATTTTGGGCTTTATTTCATCTTGTGATTGGTTGGGCTTTATTGAATTTTTTTAGGCTTTATTTCATCTTGAGTTTTATTTCATTGGGATTTTTTAATTGTATTTTATTTCATTTATATTGGGTGTTTTTTCATAATTTTTCTTTCGAGTTTTATTCTATTCCTTGGGCCTTATTTTATAGCACCGAAAAAAGGTTTTATCGTTTAGAAAAATTAAAACAAAAAAAATTGTCAAGTCTTATGGTATGTCAAATTTTCATAGTATTGTTTCCCATTCATGCTGACATTTTGAATTCAAACTATCGCACTTGCAATTATTATTTGAAATTTTGACATGTATTAATACAAAGTAGAATAGTGTGAGTATCCATGTAAAGTGATTTCCTTTATCAGGGTATTTAAATTTTATAAATAAATAAATTTTATTTATTAAAAAAAGAAATAAAAAAAGTTTATAAAGCTTTTAAAAACTAACTGCCTGTTCCAGGATGTCACTCATTTTCGTTCGCAAGCCTTTTAAGCGGCAAACAGCTGTTTTGCGTTCCACTAAAAGCCTTTACCGTACGTCTATACTTGATATATTTTTATCATAGCAAAAGTCAAATTTTATATTGAAAAATAATTTTTTTTTTGTTAGCTGTTTTTCCTATATGGAATTAGACATTTGTCATGATAAAAATATATCAGGTGTAGACGAAGGGTTAGCACGACAAGTCGAAAAAAAATGAAAGCGAACGATAATGTAATCATTTCAATGCAAATATGAGCCCCAATAAAATTTTTTTCAGTCATTTGTACGAATTCAAATGCCAAAAGCAGGCACTTGTATTTTTATTGTCGACTGAGACAGATGTGCGATAGCTTTCCGTGAGCACCTGCCATTACGGCCTTATCTCACGGGTGCCAAAGCACCGGGTGTGGGTTAGACGCCAGACCAACGCCCCCATGCACCCTATTAGAATGAACCTATGGCCCACTCCATAAGGCACATAGGTTGCAATCTTTGAATATAGTTAGCCCTGTACTATATTCAATTACCTTGCTGAGGTAATTTGAGCTATCTAAACTCTGCTGCTATGTCCGTGCCCATAGCAGCTTCTGTTAAATGGCAACAGCACCTAGAATAGTGTCTGGCTGACCGCGTCAGACCAATCACTAGCATTGATTTCACACTGGGAAGCCAAGACTATTCTCCCAGCGATTTTGGTAGCAACCACAGCCACCACGATAATTCTCCGGCTTCCACGCTAAGGTGGTGTGTATACACCTAAGCGAGGTCCCCAAGAGAATTCCTCAACCATTGCCGGCACAGCTCAACCACTCATCCATAAAGAACGCATGCCTGTGTCGCCAAATAACCAGTGCCTACTCCACACTTACCAAAATCATCCCTTTAACCCCTTAGGGGTCTACCCCTTTGGGGTAGGACGAACTCGGCATTTCAGCAAAGGAAACTGACGACCGCTACACGCACTCAAAACTTCAAAGCAGCTCGGCTGTCGGGCAACCGGCACCCGTGGCACCAGAAGTAGCCTCTGGTTAGACCTCGAAGTTCCACCACAAGGGCTTCACCTCTATCGTCTTTTGAACTCAGGGGCAGTTCTAGGTGACGCTGCACCTAACTGACATCAACAGGACCTGTCTTCCTTTTGTTATAAATATGTGCACATCCGTTACTCTGTTTATGTTCAGAGATTGGGTAGTAACACATAAGTTCTATGGGTAATGTACCAAAGGTACGTCAATGGAAAAAGCCACATCACCCCAGCTGGGGCCCCGGGGTTGCCACGCCCGTAGTCCATTACAGACTCCCCTGGGGGGTGTCGACTGAGACAAACTAAAACAAATTATTTTTATTTACAATGAATAATAATATAATAATATAATACAGGCCTCGCTGGCAGTGGGTTTATTGCTTAAGCCGTCGTTGGCAATCTCCTCACGTCTGCGCTTGTAAGTAAGCGGTTTTGCGCCCTTTGGCTGGTCTCTGTGATACTCTTCTCTGGGTATGTATGTATGTATGTGTGTTCGACAACAGCTTCGATGAGTAGAAATTTCCTCCTACCACCACTTCCGGTAGTTATAGTGAAGGTTGGTTAGAAACTATCGGTCTTATGTATAAGAAAAAACGGTCAAGAAGTTAGATAAACCACGCTGGGACTTAATAGTGGGCTAAAATTACATTATGCGCCGATTTTTAATGTCAAAATGTATGAAGGAACTCCTTAGAACCTATTTCAATGTCGTCACTTTATGAAAGTTTTTTCTTGTACACAAGGATGTATTTATTCATATAAGCAGTTGTTCTACATACACAGAGGAGAGAGTCATTAGGATCGGATGAAGACCAGCTAAACAAAAAATATACTTCTGCTCTACGAAGTCGCCTTTGCGCATACATATATACATACATATCTATGTATGTATGCACATAAGAGACAATTATTGCACCCGTACAAAGGCCGACAAGGTAGAACACTTTTTCTGGGTCTGTTAGTATTTTAAAGATAATGACAATCACCCAAATGACATATGAATAATGACGTAAATAAATAGGCTATTGATAAGTTTTCCTTTTGGGTGATTCTTCACAAAATTTTGCATAGCTTGTGGTTTTTTCTGTCTTTATTTGTCATAAATAAAAACCCTTGAGTAAATATGTATGTACACTTTTTATCATTTACAAAAATTGTTTTGTCAAGTTTATTTTAATTTATTTTTGGGTGTCACTTGTTGAAGGTTAAATTAGAACACAGTTTAATTTTTTAAAGTACAGTTTAAGGCCCAACTATAATATGAATAAGCTAGCTTAAGCAACTGTGCGGTTACATATAAAACGCATGTGGCAAACTATAATGTACTTAACAAACTTTTCGTCAAGTTTCGTCAAATGTCATTTGCTTAAGTAAAGTGCCAAACTGAACGCACATTCCGTAAGGAAACAACTGTTTGTGCATTTTTTAAACTCAAACAAGCAGCAGCAGAAAATATTCATTGATTTTAAATATTTTTTTATTGTTGCTTATCTTAAACTCGGAAAATAAAGCAAAACTTTTATTTTCATTGTTTGTTTTACAATACACATATACACACATACATATGTATTTACTTACGTATGTATATTCACTGTTGTAATTTTTAGTAGGCAAAACAAATAAAACAAGTAATAAGGTGATGGATATATTTATATGTGAATTTTTAATAGGTTAGGACATTCGTTCAAGTTAGTTTGATTGAGTTGCATTCATTTAGGAGTTATGAGAAGAAACAAAATTACTACAAAATTATTGACAATACCTAGATGTGCAGCTGTGGCTAAAGAATACTTAAGTGCATGTAAGTACATTGTGGCCACCTAAAAGTCACATCTGAATTGTTTAAGCATTTGACAGACTTATCGTTCAATTCTGACATTAGCTTAAGCCAGCTTATTCATATTATAGTTGGGCCTTTACACAATTGAACGATTTTTTATTCCCATTTGACGATGAATGTGTGAAATAGTTGATGTGGCAACATGGATATTTGACAACGGGTATACGACTTACGTTAAAAACGTAAAGCCAATCGAACGATATGTCGAAAGATAGTGGAACACTTTATAGAAGAAAATGAGTGACTTACTTGCGTTCTCTTAAGTTTTCTTTCGACATCGTGGGGGAGGCAGTAAGCTCCTTATTTATAAAAAAAAAAATATAAAGGCTTCATAAAGAATTAATAAGAAAAATTTTGTGCTAAAATCTTTTTTATAAATCCGTTATAAAGCTTTAATATATTTTTTTAAATAAGGCTGTAGAAAAATTTTTATGAATAAGGGAGTAAATTATTATTTATTTTTTAAATTTCGTATTCAAGTACATACTCCAAAATTTAAATTTACTACTTACTCGCTCTTTTAATTTCCAACGCACTCACAATTTAATATTCGTTACACGCTTAATTTTTTTATATAAGAAATGGTTGCGTATGATTAATATCAAGCAATTGGATTAAGTATACTCAACATTTTCGTCCTCTTCTTCGCTCATTGACTTTGCACAGTGGGTGTAAAATGAAAAAAAAATTGGTTAGGTATGGAAATTTAAAAAAAACTGAAAATTGAAATGATTGGATTATTTTTTGCATTTCGAGCATATATCCTACACTTGGCAGCGGTCGAAAATCATTAATTTTCAAAATAACTTTTGAGATTTTTCATGGGTCTGTAAAAAACTTTTCACAGGATGCTTTAAACACAAAAATTAAGCGATGAAAATTATAGCTGAGGTGACTGACTGCCTGTATTAATGCGGTTTCATCTTTTAATTAAAAATAAATAAGGTTTCTGACGCATCGGTGGGCCTTTTCAAGAACTCGATTGAAGATCTTCTGATCTGTTGGCATTAGAGAATCGAACTTAATCGAAATGTGGCCTATTTTAGCGAAAGCAATGTGAACAGCCGCCGTGTTCAGTAAGTCGCTAAAGCTAGGTCTCTATCGTTAAAAATCTATAAAGTCGATTTATAGATTTTCTGCTATGAATGCAATAATAAAACGTGATTTAGCAATCAGGCATTGGATCAAAAATTTAATCCATCGAAATTTTAGCATTTTATGTCATCGCCAAAAATTTTAAATTTTCTGTGTGTTCTGCTTTTTAGCGAGTTACAGAATACGCAGGCTGCTGAGCCTGCCAATCGCACAATTGCTCCTTTTGCTAAGCAGTTAGTCAGTTAAATATCTTATTTATTAAATTCCATGTTTGTTATTTATATTTTAACAACGTTATAACTCCAAAAAAACAAGATTTTTGATTTAATTATGTAAAACTAAAACTCATATCGAAATTCTCAGCTTTCATATTCAACTCTTGAGATAAAAACTAATTTTTTTTTATAAGTTGTATAAAATTTTGCAAACGTTCATTTCGTTTTCTATAAAGTTTTTTTTTGAGCTATGACATTGTGCAAGTAAATGGACTATATTTATAAGCATGTGTGCTTAAAAGTAGCTTTTTCCATGGCTTATTTATTCTGCACAGAAAATGATGCTGTTGTAAACTTGAATTCGCTGGCTGAACTGAATTTGTTTTAGTATAGTATAAGTATATTAAATTTTGCTTAAGTGTTTTTTCTGTTTTGACAAATTCGAAAAGTTTCTTTGCCGAAAAATGAAATATATATTTTTTTCTTTTTTGTACCATAAAAACAGAATCAAAAAGAAAAAGTCCCCAAACAATACATTATATTCCAGCAACTGCTTAAGAAGATTTCAGCAAAAGTTTTTTATAAAATAAGAAAGTTTGCCAACTAGTATGTGATTTGATACCTTCCTGTAAAAATTCTTTTTAGTTTGAAGTATACATATTAATGAAATTAATAAAATTAATTAAAAAAATACATACATACATATATAAAAAAGCGGACATGAAAATCGTATTAAAAACTTTAAACTCATATCACAAAAATCTGCAATTCACTGTTGAAATAGAAGAAAACAACGAAATACCATATTTGGATATGAAAATAATAAAATACAACAACAAATTAATAACAGACTGGTATGCAAAGGAAACCGCATCTGGCAGATTAATTAATTACCATTCCACCCAACCGATGATCATGAAAATAAATACGGCGACGAATCTAATTAACAAAATTCTCAACATTAGTGACAAACGATTCAGAAACAAAAACATCAGTATAATAAGAAACATAATGACAAAAAACAACTTCCCGATATACACAAAAGAAACCAAGGGGTGTAAAAGTTTAATAACTTTTTTGTTTATTAACTTTTTTTTATTTTTTCTTTCAGATTATATAATATACAAAATGGAAATTTTTTTACACTAAGTATGAAAAATGATGTCTCTTAAATGACCACCGTTTTCAGCTTCGCACTGATGGACTCTTTTTAGAGAATTTTCCATAACATCTTTCAAAACTTGTGGCTGTAGCGTTCGAATTTCTGCAACAATGTTTGCCTTGAGTTCAAGGATTGTCTCTGGCTTGTTCACATACACTCGCTCCTTCAAAAAACCTCAAAGAAAATAGTCGGGTGCTGTCAAATCTGGCGATCGCGCTGGCCAAATAATTTCCGAATTTCGAGAAATTATTCGCTCTCCAAAAATTTGACTTAAAAGTGCGTGTCTCGGGCAGTATGGGCAGTGGCTCCGTCCTGCTGAAACCACATGCCAGGTCTGTTTTCAAAAGCAGGATGTAAAAAAATTTCTATCATAAACTGATACCGCTCTCCATTTTCGGTTACAGCACTTCCATCTTCATTCTCGAAGAAGTAGGGCCCAATGACATTTTCAGATGTGATCCCACACCATACTGTACACCTGATGGGGTGCAATTGGCGTTGATGAATGGCTCTTGGATTTTGAGAACCCCAGAACGTACAGTTCTGCTTATTAACAAAGCCATTCAAATGAAAATGAGCTTCATCACTCATAATCAAATTTCAATAAAGTTGATTTCATTTCTGGCCAACTCTTGAAATTTAACTGCAAAATTTAGACGTTGCCGATGATCTGCGGGTTTTGATTCTTGGACCAATTGCACCTTATATGGGTATAACTGTAAATCTTTTTTTAAAATGCGCCGTAGTGACGTACGAGACATTTCTAGCTGAGCAGAACGCCTTCTGCCAGATGTTTCTGGTGCTTCGTTAACACTTTGCTGTACTCGTTCAATATTTTCCGCAGTGCGACTTAAACGTGGTCTACCGGTTCGAGGCAAATCTCTTACTGCCATGCTGGTGATGACGATTAACTAAGCAACGAATCATCGCTTCAGAGGGCGAAATTCTGACGTTAAAATGTCGACGATATGCTCTTTGCGTTAAAATAATTGATCTCTGGTTTAAATAATAAAATTCTATTGTTCTGGTTCTCTGTTCAGTTGTGAACCTCTCCATTATAAATTCTCCAAGTGTTGTCTATATAATCTGAAAGAAAAAATAAAAAAAAAAAATTAATAAGCAAAAAAGTTATTAAACTTTTACACCCCTTGGTTTCTTTTGGCCCACCCTGTACATTACGAACAAACTTAAATAAACAAATGCTTAAATAAAAACCAAACTGGAAACAATAATAATGGAGTAGTAGAAAAAGTTTTTTACAGTGTACCATGTGTTCCAAAGTCGACCGAAAACAAAACATTAAAACATATGATAAATGATATAACAACAATAGTCACACATAGATCAAACAAGACACTGAAACATCTTTTTACACAGGAAAGAACAAAAATTGACAAATTAGAAACAGACAATGTTGTATACGAAATAACTTGTCAAGGAAGTGAAACAGAAATGTGTAATAAAGTATACGTAGGAACAACAAAACGAAAACTCGGGACCAGAGTATCAGAACATGAAGCAGACATAAACAAAGCTCTAGCCCAACATGTGAAAGAAACGGGACATAAAATAGATTTTAAAGGGGTCAAAATATTAGATAGAGAAAAGAAAGCGAATAAAGATATACACTGGAAAGCCTACGAATACAGCAAAGTATTATAAAAATCCATCAACACAAAAGAAGACAAAGACAACACCAAACTTCAATATTCAATTGCAATAACCTGACAAGTGAAGTTCTGTGATATTAGTTTTAAGTTTGCCTGTGATATTTTGCATTATTTATTATTATTCAAATTATACAATTAATTGTTCGTGCTGTCCAGTTTTTATAATTTATTTAATAATGTAACTGAAGATCGTAAGTCAAACATAAAAATTAATTTTACAAAAATGTAACAAAAAATAATAAAAAACTTGTAATTTGTTGCCAGAATTTAAAAATAAAAATTCTCCTGAAGACGTCGGAAAAAAGCTGACGAAACGTTGAGAAAAAAGATGAAACAAATTGGTTTTATTTGCATCCTAAAAATCAAGAAATCTGACCATAAATAGCCAATGTAAAACACAATAAAAAACATAAAAAAAAAAAATACATTTAAAAGCAATTTTCATCTTGAGGGCACTCAAATGTTCTATGGAAGTTACTTAAATAAAATAAAAAATCGAATGCTCTTCATATCAATTTTAAACTCCTGTGACCTTTTAAGCATATTTTTTTTTAAAGAAGGGCACTGGGTGTTACTTTCTTTAGAAAAGGGATATTGATAGAGAAATTAGGTGAAGAAGGAAAAGATAGAGGATAGCTTCATTTTTTCCAACTCTGATTTTTTGGATTTTTTTTAATAATGCAGTGTTGCAGCGCCTCTAGTGTCAATGAAGCCGTATTAAATTTTCAAAGCTGCGCTTAGTAGCCATTTTAATGGTTATTTTACTTCGGTGATAATTCTGCTACACAATATCGACGAAGGAGGACGCTCTGATGTTACATTAGGATTAGTATCCGCTGAAGCAGGAGTAGTTCAGTGATCAGAGTCTTTGCCTTCATCACTAGAACTTTTACTACAACAATTGATAGAAAGAGACACTAATGTACATCAGAAAAATGCGTGGTATTATTATTTAATGACTCGAACCAGGACATTCGGTTTTGTAGTCAACGTGTTCACTACTTCGGGGGGTAATATGTTAGGCTATCAGTATGAGATTCGTGGATACACTTCCTACCAAAGATTCTGATATATTTCACTAAAAATACTGAAGGTATAGGCATATTAATAAAGACCTTCGTGTGTTGTAGTGAAATGGACTAGGGTCTTTCCACTGGCAAGCAGGCTTGCACACTACCCACTAGGATACCGGGGTATCCTCCCTTTACATTCGTTTAAGCAATTTCTGTTAGTTTTTTCAACCATTTAATGCTTTTTTTAATGATCATTTACATATTAATTTGTTAATAGCTTAATAATAAGTTTACTCTTATTTGGCAAAAATATAATGTTGTCAGAAATAATTTCATTCATACATATCTTTCGTCTGGCTGACAAATTTATAACACACCAATGAATTTTTCTTAGCAAATGCAAATTCTGTAGCTGATTTAATTATAAAAGGAAAGAAAATGGAATAATATTCAAATGAAAGTATTTAGACCAGTTCTGTGCTTTAGCAGCTTTTCATGTCAATTATTTGGGAAATTGCACGCACAACAACTGCAGTAAATGAAAAAAAAACTAATTATTTTATTAATTTTCAAGTACGGGTGTAGGAGTAGACATGCTTTAAACTAAAATAAATAAATAAAAGCAATAAAATATATTTACAAATTATTTTAGCTGGAAGTAAATTCATAAATTCATTACGTTTCTTTGCTGAAAATAGACAATGATTATTAATGTTATATTTTTGGGTTTTTATGAAATATACAGCAGGGAAAAAGTGTTAGAAAAATACTAAAATAAATAATATTTGGCATCGAAATTGAGTTAAGTCCGTTTGTGCTTAACTTGATAACGCTTGGTATAAATTTGTTTAAGTACGACTCTTGTTGTTTTTTTTTTGTTACCAATCAATCGTTCTTGTTTGGATGCCGTAGCGATCTTGTTTTGTAACCGATAGTTCTTGATTTGATAACAAATCGTTCTTAATTGATTAACTTATGTGTATTTTAGGAATTTTTTTACGATTTTACTGCAATTTTTTCTTGATTTTTGAACTTAAAGTATATTTGTACTATCTGTTATTTATTTAATAACGTATTGGGCTTGATTTAGTATCCACAGTTAAGAAAATATTGTTCACAAACGTTCTAAGGAATAATGTATTTTTTAATATGAAGGGTTTCGCAAGGACACTAGTGCTGGGGTATTTTCTACTATCGATATCTATCGATAGTTAAAATTTCACTATCGATACTATCGATTTTACACTTAGTTTTTTTTATCACTTTAATGAAAATATATAGTCTTATGTTTATTTTAATATGTATAAATGTATCTACGAACGTTATTTTAGGTGACAGTTTTTGATGTCATTTAAAAAATTTTTATAACAGCTCTCGTTTTCAAACCTACATTTTATATAATATCGATATCAATATTTTTTCCTGTAGATATTTTCAATATTTTAAAACTATCGATAGTACTATCGATAGTATCACAGCACTAAAGGACACTACATATATATGTATGTAATATTATACGAACCAAGCCTATATAATCGAATATCTTGCCTAGTCTAGACATTTTAAAACAATTTCAAGTAGCTGCTAAACTTTTTTTTTTTGGTTTTTGGCTATTTTTTATTTTGACACTTTTTCTTAGTTTCAACGCTTTTTTTCGTTTTTGAGATTTTTTTTTTAGTTTTTTTGTCGGTTTTTAGTTTTATTTAAGTTTTAGCGATTTATTTTTGTTTAAGTGATGTTGAGAAAATCCAACGAAGGCAAAACAAAATTTTACGCTTGATAACGTCGGCTCCATGGTACATCAAAAATTCAAATATACATCGAGATTTAAATATGACACTGAAGAAATCACAAAATACGCAGGCAAATACCTAACAAAACTCGAGTCACATCCTAATCCGCTTTTCGTTTATGGGATTTTTTTCGGTTTTTTAATTTTGGAAGTTGGAAGTGCAAAAAACTTTTTCGGTTTTTGGCGATTTATTATATTTTTGGAACTTTTTTTCGTTTTGGCAATTCTTGTTTCGGTTTTTGGCGATTTTATCGCTTATAGCCCTTTTTGTTTGTTTTGGCGACTTTTTTTATCCAAGGACTTTTTAGTCTTTGCGTTTTTGAAAATTTCAAGAGTTTTGTCTCTCACGGTTCCCAAGATACAGCAAGTTGTCAATATCACATAAGCCCAATTCACAATCTTGTGCAAATGGTCTTGCATCGTTGCATGTGCAAACATGTTAAAGGCAGAGTTTTTGTTTGTGAATTTTTTTAGCTTATCAATAATAATGATAGCTAACATTAACTTTTCTTTTTATATCTCTGTTATTTTTAAAAACATTTACTTTTGACAATGTCAACAGTAATCTGTGAAAAAAATTTTTTAATTTTTTTTTTGGAATTATTATATATTTGTTTTCCAGAAAAACATAGCAAAATCTTCTCAAAATCAGTTTAAAAGCACTTATAAATTAAAAATTTTTCGAAAATGTTAAACATTTTTTGTTGAGCATGCAACTGAGATTAAAGATAAAACAGCTTAATGAATTAAACCTTTGAGACGTCATGTTGCAGATATGCAACAAAGCATTCAATCCTCATAAAAACCATTAAGTACAGGCAATTCTTAATTTTCTTTTATTGCAATAACTTTGATACAATATCTAATTTTAAAATGTAAAATTTGGTCTTAATAAAAAATTTGATCTGTTACATCACAACAGATGTAAAGTAACCCTATGATTTTATTAAATCAATGTTACCGAGGTGCAATTTTTTAAAAACTTATTTTGCCCACGTTGTAAATCAATAAATTTTGTGAATATCCAAGACTTTGTTGTTAGAATATTCTGAGCAAAATTTTTTTTAGTTTGGAAATTTAAAAAAAATCCTAGAACAAAACTTTTTACTTGTGCTACTAGCTCTGTATAAAAAAATATTTTTCTCGATGTTGCGTCATAAAGGAAAAACTGAAAAAAAACAAGTAAGAGTGGTATATTCGGCTGTGCCGAATCTTATATACCGTTCACAAATCATAAAATGTAAAGAAAATTCATGCATGCATACATATACATATGTACAAACATAGACATGCGTAATTTTATGAAAAAACTTTCGTATTCATTACCAACTAAACTTCAATACGCATCGCTACACTGCATTTTAAATGCATCTGGCAGACAAAAGATCCCTTAACTTATGCTTGCCTTGTAAACATGACTGTGTGTGCTCAGCAGCGAACTTGTATAAATATATACTTTAAAATTTATCGGGCCTGTACTGAAAATCATGGTGATTTAAAATCAAAGTAAAATACTAATAGCTGACTTGATAGTAGGTTTTTATTGTATTTATACGTATTATTTGTCATTTATAATATGTATTTTCTTCCAACTTCCAATGCTATAAATCGTGCAATTTACAAAAGCAATGATTTAGCTTTCATTAATTTTTTGAAATCGCCATGATTTGACATGTCGTGATTTGCAGAACAGGGGCCCACATGAATTAAATCAATTGAAACTGAAATAGAGGCAATTATCAGCAATATGCATTCACATTAGGGTAATCGATTATTCGACTTTTTCTAGAAATCGGTTTTCGAATAGTTCGAATATTTGAAACTATGAAATACCCGGTTTCGGTTTTTACAATTCAGGAAAAACCGGTCAACTGGTTTTTTTAAATAAGAAGATTATTATACCAAAGTTTTGATTTTAAATTGCTTTATTAAAAAAAAAAAGAGTTAACAGTTCATCTAAATAAATATATATGTCATTTGTACGAGTATGTATGTAGCTATACAAAATAATTCTGAGTTCTTAGAACAACCAACTTAATATTCTTCCTTCAATGCGTTTGCTGGCACATTGTTGCTGTTTTAGTAGACAAAAACAACAACAAGCAACTGAATATTCTTCTTTCAATACAGTTGGTAGGAAATTGTTGTTGTTGTAGTTGTTTCAGCGCAGCATACGTACAATTTTAAGGAAGCGTTTACTTATACACAAGTAAGTATGTATGTGCGAATGTTTATACCTATAGTTTTTTCTTAACACTATACATTCTGTGCAAACACATTTCTATACATAAATACCCTGCAGAAAGTGCGAATAGTGAAATTGTGGTGATTTACTAGTGACGTTGTCAGTAGCACTACTGACCAGGTGTACCCCAGCCAATGGTATCATCTATTGACATTTAACATTAGCTTGTCATTGAAAATCCACCACTAGACTATAGCACTACGGCCTTAGTAGTTCTTTCGGGACCACATGGAGACATTGGCACCAAAGATTCACTAGTAAATTTTAGGGGCTCTAGTCTACAATATCGATATATCCTCTCTCGTTGTCAATAGTAAACTTATAGTGATTTTCTAGTGACATTGTCAATAGTGCTACTGACTAGGTGTACCCCAGCCAATGCAAATGCCTATTGACAAATAACATAGGGTTGTCATTCAAAATCTATCAGTAGACTTTAGCACTATTGAGAAGGTAGTTCTTTTACGGCCATATGGAGATATTTGAACCGAAGATTCAATCGTCTACATATATTTATTTAATATTATTGCACAATATAATAAAAAAGAAAAACAACCTATTGACGCGTTCATTGACAATATCACCAGAAATGCACTAGAACTGTCGTCTCTAACGTATCTCTACTCGCGCATAAAAGGAAAGTCATCGACATTTTAACTAGTGCAATTGTCGCTGGAGAAAGAGTATTGACATAGAGACATATGGTTCTAGGTTGACTAGAGGGTACATATGTACATGCACTAATAAGAATGTTCCACGCAAATCACGAGATAATTTGTATGTAGTGGTGACAAAAAGGGGTTTTATAGGAAACACTGTTTCAAAAGAAAATGTTTAAATACAGTGAACATAAACCAAAAGTAAGCAAGGCTCAGTAGCTGAGTAGCTAATGGTGTTAATAAGAAATTTGAATATTCTTGGTTCTATGCACGGTAATTTTTATTTGATTTTTTAAAAATTGGTGATAAAACTATATATATAGAAAATGCAAGAACCGATTCTTTATTTTTGCTGATTTTCAATACCAACCAAGCCAAGACAATTGCGGTCGTTTCAGTCCAACTCCGAGCTCTCTAACTTTTTTGGGAGCTTCAGAAAATCTCTTTCAAGCTATCCGTACATGCAGACGGACAGACGGACAGATGTGCAATCGCTTTACGTGAGTACCTTCCATTACGGCCTAATCTCACGTGTGCCAAAGCACCGGGTGTGGGTTAACGCCAGACCAACGCCCCCATGCACCCTTTTAGAATGAACCTATGGCCCATTCCTCAAGGCACATAGGTTGCAATCTTTGAATATAGTTATCCCTGTACTATAGTCAATTACCTTGCTGAGGTAATTTGAGCTATCTATTCTCTGCTGCTATGTCCATGCCCATAGCAGCTCTGTTGAATGGCAACAGCACCTAGAATAGTGTCTGGCTGACCACGTCAGACCAATCACTAGCATTGATTTAACACTGGGAAGCCAAGACTATTCTCCCAGTGATTTTTGGTAGCAAACCACAACCACCACGATAATTCTCCGGCTTCCCCGCTTAGGTGTTGTGTGTACACCTAAGCGAGGTCCCCAAGAAAATTCCTCAACCATTGCCGGCACAGCTAACCACTCATCCATAAAGAACGCATGCCTGTGTCGCCAAACAACCAGTGCCTACTCCACACTTACCAAAATCATCCCTTTAACCTCTTAGGGGTCTACCCCCTTGGGGTAGGACGAACTCGGCATTTTAGCAAAGGAAACTGACGACCGCTACATGCACTCAAAACTTCAGAGCAGCGAGGACCACTTACGCGAGAAGAATGCAAGCTCGCCACCAAGATCCTGTGCCTACTACAGTCGATCATGCTTGATAAACGCCCCTTAACCCAGAGGGTGTGACGCACAACTATTTTAGCACAGAATCTTGACAACCGCAATGCATTTATCTCTAAGCAACCCAGCTGTCGGGCAACCGGCACCCGTGGTACCAGAAGTAGCCTCTGGTTAGACCTCGAAGTTCCACCACAAGGGCTTCACCTCTATCGTCTTTTGAACTCAGGGGCAGTTCTTGGTGACGCTGCACCTAGCTGACAACAACGGGCGTACAATATTTGTTTTCCTTTTATAAATATGTGCACATCCGTTACTCTGTTTATATTCAGAGAGTGGGTAGTAACACATAAGTTTTACGGGTAATGAGCCAAAGGTCCGCCAGCGGAAAAAGCTACATTACCCTAGCTGGGGCCCCGGGATTGCCACACCCGTAGTCTACAGAATTAATCCATACACTCCCCTGGGGGAGGACAGACGGACAGACGGACACGCCAGACGGACCGACGGACATGTCTTTTTTTAATCTCCTCTTCATAAGGATCCAGAATAACTAACTTTATGTGGCCGCAAATGAAAATTGTAGAAATTACAAAAATCTGGACAAACCTATATATACCCTTTACCATTTTTGGTGAAGGGTATAATAAGCTAGGATCTAAATAAAATTTTGAAAGCTAAATTTAGCTCAAAATAAGCTAACACACGCTGGTCCCGGTGTACACTTGTTTGTCCATCCCTATACATACATACATTTAAAACCTTGCATATGAGATTTTATTTAAAAGTACTACAACAATTAAATCTAATAACTTAATAAAAAAAAACTATTAATAACACACACTTGAGGAGAAATTTTCACCAAAACCTTTGCAAAAAAAAACCACACATGCTACAGTGAATTACTGTTTAGATCTTTGAAAAGTTTTGAATTATAATTACTTGAAATTATGAAACTTTTCATGAAATTTGTTGCGTGAAACTTTTTCTATTTGCTAATAGAATCCCTAGAGAATAAAGTAATAAAACAATTTTTGTCTGATTTGCGGTTCCACACCTCTTCTTGATAAATAAAAAAAGTTTTGTAAGTAACCTCATACGCAATTACATAAATAACGACAATTCAGTCTTGGATAAATACTAAAATGTCAAATTAACAAGTTGGAAAACAATATCATTATTCTGGTTTTGATTGAATTTTTTGAATTAGTAAATAATTTCTTGAATTTTTCTTTTTGTGCCAATTACGTAACGATTGGCCAACAATTGAACACTTTAATGGAGTATTAAAGTTGAAGCTTGGAAGAAAATCTATTCGAAAAATGAAGTCGCTAGGGAAGCTGCGAAAGGTACCCTTGGTATCACTGCAACCCAGACAAAATGTGCCGTACACACACATGCGCGCGCACGCACACAAAAAAAAAGAATAAGATCGAATGGAATGAATCTTTTAACGTTTGTATTATAGACATTTAGAGAATTCACAATGATTATCTTAAAATTTTAATATGGCAACATTGTGCCATCTTAAAATTTTCACTGTGAGCAAGAAACGATTGGGGAATTCAAAATGGTTATCTTAAAATTTTAATATGGCAACATTGTGCCATCTTAAAATTTTAATTGTAAGCAGGCAGCGATATAAAGTCCCAGTTTACACTATCCAAGTCTTCTTGCTAAGCTGACGTGGGGAAAAGAAACGTTTCTTTTCCCCTTTTCTTTTCCCCAGCCAAACAAAAACAACAAATACGCCAGCCATGTTATTACACGCAAAGAAAAGATATGGTTGTAGAATGGTTGAGAAAACAATATTATGTTCTCTGAAACAAATGTGTGGTCGTTGAAAACTAATTATTGTTATTTTAAACATTTATTTCGTTACGATAAACAGAGTAATTTTTGAATTTAATAATTACATTATCACATCCATAAAAAAGTGTGATATGGTTAGAGTTTAACAATATAGTTTTGTTAAAAATTTATGACTACAACATAATTTGTATTATTATTTAAAAATAATATGATGTAAATAACAATATAATGTTATCCAAAACCATACTATGTTAAGTTTAAAAAAAATCCTTTTCAGAAACATCTGTCAGTTCAGTATTTCGTTTGTAAGCTATAGGTGCTGCATGGGTGGTGTTAAATAAATAAATAAATAAATAAAGTATAAACAAAAGGTAAGATCAATAAAAATATATAAGCATTTGTTTATCTCTTTATACAGACACGTCTGTATGTCGTGTAAGTATAAATTTCTTTATATACACATTTTATTTCAACAATATTAATTTATTTTTATTTCGAATTTAATGCACAGCTGTTTCTACAATAAATATATGATTGAAAAACAAAATAGTATTATTATATTATATAATACTATGGTCGTATCTAACAATATTAATATAATATTAGATCACGGTATGATGAGTCTGAATTATATTTTAGTCACATCTAACAATAGTGTTGTCATACTTACAATACTAAGATTAGGTCTAACAAAGTTTATTGTTTTTGTAGATAATATTATTATTAACTCAGATAATAATATTATTTAAAGTTTGCTTTTCTATTAACAATAATATGATTTGACTGCAACCATATAATTCAATCATAGTATGTTGCTGTTTGATATAGGCGCACGGCAGTGCGCCAGGCCAAGTTCTGGCCAATGCACGCAGTGTGTATATTTACACGAAGCCATTCGAGCTGTTTTTACCCCCCTCATAACTTTGTTCCCCGCGACCGTAAAATTTAAATCATAATTAGAATAATTAATTTAAATCATAATTAGAATAAATATATATAACCTCATATGCGAAGTTTGAAAGTTTTACAATGAAAGCTTCCGGAGATATGGAGGTGCAAAAAGTGCATATTTTAAGACATACTCACTGACCACTGACACACTCATCAAATTGATGGAGCACTTCCGCTATGGGTAGAGAGCTAAAATTTGGTACACGAAAAGATCTAAGTGAGCAATGAACCAGAAAAATCTGAAAACCCGAAAATTTTAACCAGGAGGGCGGGGCTACGCCCATAAAAATTTAAATTTGTGCTATTGAGCTGAAATTCGATACAGAGCTAGGTCTAGGTGAGAAATAAAATAAAAAAATCTGAAAACCTGGAAATTTAAGCCGGGAAGGCGGGGCTACGCCCATAAAGGTCAGAATTAAAAATGCTAATCTAAGGCGCTTCATAGAAGCTATTTTATTGAAATTCGGCATATATACTGCGGTAATGCCAGGCTATCAATTTTTTTAAAGTGGGCGTCGACACGCCCATACATTTTAAACCTCATTTTAATGCCCTGCGGCTCAGCATATTTAGATATACTATTTATCTAGCTATTATTATCCGTTTGTAACGAAACTAGACACGAATAATAAGCACTGACCGAAAAAAATTTTGAATTTGGAAAAGTGGGCGGGAATACGCCCATAAAAATTAAAAATTAAAAGTTGCGCTAAGGAGCTGAAATTTGATGTACAAGTAGTTCTCAGTGAGAAACAAACTAGAAAAATCTAAAAACCCGAAAATTTTAGTTAGAGGGGCGGGGCTGCGCTCATAAAACTTAAAAATTAAAGGTTGCGCTAAGGAGCTGAAATTTGATATACAAGTAGGTCTAAGTGAGAAACAAACTAGAAAAATTTGAAAACCCAAAAAATTTTACCAGAATGGACAGGGCCACGCTAATATTGTTTTGAACTAAATACTTAATATACAGCTTTTAATTCAAGCCAATTTAGTGAAATCTTGCATCACCTTAAAAATTGGGCGTGATCACTACCATAAAGTGTTAGCCTTGTGTTTAATCTACATCGGTCTAGCATATTTTAGAAGAAAATTAGCATGAATTATAAGCGCTGCTCACAACAAAATTTTGAGTTAGGAATAGTGAGGAGAGGTAATGCTGATAAAATCTAAAGATATAATTCGCGCTAGAGAGCTGACATTTTATACAGTAGTAAGTGTAGTTGCGAAAGCCAATGGGAAAATCTTAAAATCAAAAAGCTTTACCCGGTATGCGGGGTCACGACGTTAAAACTCCAATTCGCACTAGCGATCTTAAATTTGATACACAAATAAATCTAGATAAGAGATCACTAAAAAAAATCTGAAAACCCAGAAGTTGATATCAGAGGACGGAAACAAACACTTCAAATTCAAAATGAACATGCATTTTATTAAAACTTTTCATACACATTGCACTTATCCAAAAAAATTCCCTATTTTGAAAAGTAGCCGTGACTTCACCCATAAATCTTAGCTTTTTCGTTCAGGTACTTCGGCTTAGCAGTTTTTAATTCAATGCTCAGGTATTTGTTATTAACTTTTTAATACCAAACTTTGCATGAACCATAAGCACTAGCAGATATAAAAGTCAGCGGGGCCAGGCTCATGAAAATTTTACGTAATATTATACTATAGAGAGCTGACATTTTGTACACAAATAGTAATTGATTTACTCAATCGGAAAATCCGAAAATTAAAAGCACCAGCTACCCTATTGAAACTTTGCATACACATTGGGCATATCCTTTTGATTTATGTACTTCGGATAAGCAGACTTTATTTAACATGTAAATATATTGAGAAAATAGGCATGGTCATGCCCAGTAAAATTTACGCTGTATTTTACATGTTTCTTCCAGTCGCCTCTTACCAAATTGCAAACACACTGGCGACCCGTTGAAATGACACAATGCTGCATATTTAAGGTCAACAATTCAACACCCATCACACTCTTACCCATTATTTTATGTAACTCTGCCATTTTCAACTGGCACAGTGATCATGAATAGAAATAAAATACACTAGAAATTTTAAGTTTAAAAATTGTTATTATAGAAATCTTTTCAAAAAGTAATCAGATCCTCACAAAAACATAAATGTGAAAAACGGCCAAGTTCCAACCAAAATTTCGGCCATTAAAAGTTGTGAGATATAAATTTTGACCAAGTTCTTCTTTGCCACAATATCTAACACACAAATATATTATGTATGATATAAATATCTAATCGTAAGGGTGTCATATAATTTCTAGATAATCTGATAACTTGGCAATATTGTTACCTTTCCAAAAAAGGAGAAAATAATGTATAAATGTTCATTTCTTTATATTGATAAAAATGTTGTCAAGTTGGCAGATTATCTAGAAATTATATGACTCCCTTACGATTACATATTTATATCATACATAATATATTTCTGTGTTAGATATTGTGGCAAAGAAGAACTTGGTCAAAATTTATATCTCACAACTTTTAGTGGCCGAAATTTTGGATAGGAACTTGGCCGTTTTTCACATTTATGTTTTTGTGAGGATTATGGTTACCTCAACCATATTTCTTCTTTGCGTGTATTTGCAATATCTAGACATATTTTAAAACGCTATTGTGAACTCCCTAATTGTTTTCATTTCACTTGGCAAAATGTTTTACATTTGTGTCACTTAACTGCAAAAATAGCAAATAAATATTTTATAAATACTTATTCTCATAAATTCATGTCAGCATATTAATTTTATTTTAAGGCCTGCCTGCCAGTATTTTCTAAATAAAATATTTTGTTATTCGAACATCTATTTTTAGTTCAGCATATTATTTTGTTTTTCAGTTTTCTCTCACTCGCCAACGACCTTGTGCCACTTGTTAGACAATTTTGCTGCAGACAATTTTAACTTGCAGCATCATGTTGTTGCATGTATGCATGTACATTTGTATATATAAAAAAATTATATTTATGTATTTTTATTCTTAAATTAATTGCTTTTAACGAGAAATGGTAAACAACAAATTTGTAAATTAGGACAGTTAGATTATAACTAAAATAATTAATAAAATTTGTCAATCAATTGAATTCGTAGAATAACTGTTAAGATGGGATTTCATATTGAAAATAGTGAAAAACAGAATAATTTTTTTTACGTATTTTGTGAACCTGAACAGGAGAAATTTGGAGCAAAGTACCAGGTTTAATCGAATAAATTTTTTTCAAAAAAATATTTTGGTTCCACTGTTCCAATAAAACGTTAATTTTAAAAGGGCGCCACTTTGACTCAAGAACCGCAACTACATATTTGACAGATGCCATTAAAAAATAATAAATTCAGTAAACTGCGACTTTGACTCGTGCACGAAGGGTTCCGTACGGGCATTGCACTCTATATGAACTTCAGCCTATATAATCGAATATCTTACCTGATGTAGTCAGTTTAAAAAACAATTTAAATATCCGGTATTTGCGGTTTTTTGCGATTTTTTATTTTTGGCGTTTTTTCGTTTATGGCGATTTTTCGGTTTTTGCGCTTTTTCTTACCTTTTGAGCTTTATTCGGTTCCGAATATTTTTTTCGGTTTAGGCGTTGTCTTAGTTTTGGCGTTTTTTGTTTGTTTTGGCGATTTTTTGCTTTTTTTTTTGGTTTTTGGAGATTTGGCTTGTTTTTTGGTTTTTTGTTTGTTTTTTTGGCGTTTGTCGGCTTTTGCGTTTTTTATGTCTTGGCGATTGTTTGGTTTTGGGTACTTTTTCTTACTTTTTGAGCTTTTTTCGGTTTTGGTATTCGCTTTTGGCGTTTTTTTAGTTTTGGTGTTTTTTTTTGTATTGGCGATTTCTCAGTTTTTGCTATTTATTTGAGTTTTAGAATTTTTTTATAGTTTTAGCGATTTTTTCCGTTTTTGGAATTTTTTTTTTTTTTTTGGCGATTTTTCTCGGTTTAATGATTTTTTCCGGTTTTTGGCGATTTATTTTAGTTTTAGTGACTTTTAAAGTTTAATTTTTTTAAATTTCAGTGTTAATTGTCTTAGTCTGCATAAAAATACACTAACTTTGCAAGTTTCAAGTATCTGTAATAATTGTCTGTATATTACATTAGGATTTGAAAATACTTCGTTGCTCGCTTTAGCCTTTAATTTTTAACTGTCATATATTTGTTGTTCTAGCGGCGAAAGTTTTACATATTCTGTGAAAATTTGAGGTCAGTAGTTCTTATGGTTTTCGAGAAAACAGTCCTGACGGACAGAAGGACCGAAGAACAGACGGGCATCATGGGGAAAATAATAGGGTTCTCTTTCACATTTGGTATACGATACCTTAAACACGGAACCATATGCCCATTGATTGATGATTTAAATCCACTATCAAAACTAAAGCATTTTTGGCCCATGGTGAAGCACCCTCTCTGTCAGAAATTGAGAAACTGGTGAAAAAATTTGGGGCTACGTAAAATATAAGGGCTATGCCAATGATCCATAATCGAATCAAAGTCTCTAAGATGGAATTCGTGAAGTTATCGATGATAACTACATACATATATAGCCGTTAATGTGAGAGTTTCCTGGGAAGAATATGGTCCTGCAAGCGTAGCCAAGGCAAACATTTGGCTGTTACTATTTTCCATTATTAATGGCATACTCTTTACAATTAACTAAAAATCCAACGAGTTTGCTTGTTTTCATATCAAAATAATACCTCTTATTTTTTTATACAGACAAATTAATTGTCAATGAAGACTTTACATATTAATTTCTATTTTATACTCCAACAATGCTAAAGCTTTATTATTAAAGGTATTCACGTCAAAAGTTGCACTGTTGCAGAAAAGCAAAAGTAAAGGGTAAATTTTGCAAAGTTGTGCAACTTTTTATGGCATTGCCAATCCAAAAAAAATTTACAAAAAATACTTATAAAATCAACCTTACACCAAATTACAACGCAGAAATTCTTAAATGTTTTCTTTTAAATGAAATTTTCGATACAAATAAATTAATTAAAAAATTATAAAATTAAAAAAATATTTAAAAATTCTTAGATAGAAATTATAAAGAAATCTTCAAATTCGATTTTCAGATAACAAATACATAAAAAATTTTTGCTATTTTCAAAAGACCTGTGGCTCAAATAGTTATTAGAATTTTGTTAAATAATACCAATATTATTAATATTGATATTTTTATTAGTGAATTGATTACAAAATTAATCAGCGAAGTTTCAACACTTCGTTTCAGCATTTAAAGAAACATACAAGTACAATATATCTATGCACATATTGTGTTGCTTTATAGACAATTAAACAAAATGGGTTGCTCACGTCAGAAAGTGCAATTATGCATTTTTGCACAGTTGCAAGAGTTGACGTGAATACCTTTATTATCTTTTTTGTATTGCTACAGTATTTGTTTGTTGTTGCCGTACATAAAGTTTCTTTTTAGCACTTCTTACAAAAGCTTTTTGGTGATTTCTGAACAAATAAAAATATTCCAAAGCAAGTATTGACAAGACGAAAACATACGAATACAATGCAAATTTAAAACTACTTAAGAAAGACAATGAGATGCTTACACAAAGTATTATAAAAATATTTGTTAATTTTGTTTTTGTTGCTTGCTGAAATTGTTAAGAATTGCGTATTTTCTTATGTCTGCACAAAACCTCTTTATATATGTAACAAAAGTTGTTATGTTTCTTTCAAAAATATATACTCAAGTTGTTTTTTCAGTTTATTTGTCATTTTGTTGCTGCTTAGTGTAAATTAGATCAGCTTTTGTGTATCAGCACTTTAGCAATAACAAACAACTAGAATAACCAAAATACATAAAAAGCAATTGTCATAATAACAAAGAGCAAAAATTGACAATAACGATAATATTTAGTTGTAATAAAGGCAAATATGCTTTAACAATGACAGAGACGAATGGATAGAAGTAAGAATAAAGCATATTTGTATACAATTGGCAGATTCTATTTTTTTACATTCTTTAAACGCAAGAAATCTATATATTTTAGTTTAAACCGGGACCGAGGCCTTATTTAGAGATCACTGTAACTTTCAATTCTAATCTTAAGTAAATAGTGCGATACACTCGATTTTTAAGTAATAATTGTGAATTCTTAAATATTTTAGTAATGTTTTCTTAAACCTTTAGCTATTGTGAATAAAATGTCAATTTAATTTTTTTCCCTGTTCATAATATAGCTATCGTAAATTTAGCTCACACAAACATATGGCAGCTTCGAAAATTGTTCCCGTTAACCTAAATTGTTTTTTCGTGGGAATTTGTTCCCATTTTACTAGTGATTTTTTCCCCTTTGATTTGAAGCGGCGAATTCTGAAAAATAAAATTTGATTAAAATTCAGTATTATTATTTATGTTTTGAATGATAAATTAACTTTTGGAAGTAATGCAGCAAATAAAAAGCAAATTGAAATATTATTGCAAAGAATATGGGAAACTCCTTACACAGCAAATATAGTAAAAAAGTAAAGCAGAGATGATCTTCTATTTGCAATATAATGCACTTTTTCTTTTAAAGGGAATCAACTTCAAAAAATTTTCTCAACTTATTCGCAAAACAAAAAAAAAAAAAAAAAAAAAAAAAAAAAAAAAAAACAACTATAAAAAACCCAATAGCACCAATTCCAGAAATTTTTATTTTTCATTGAAAAATATTACTTTATTTTAGTTTTACTGGTTCAAACCATTTTATTTTTATATTTGTAATGTCTGTGTAGTTTCGAACAAAAATTCATGGGAAATTGTTGTTCAGAAGAAATAAATATTTCTAGGGAATAACATATTCACATTTTTCATGATAAAAGTGAATGCTAGACTTTTATTTGAGGTTAGTATGGGAATGAAGCTTCAGCAGCAATAGTTCCACTCAGTGATGGCATTTTTCTTGCAATTTAAAATACAAAGTGTCTTAAAACAAAGTTGATATTTGCTAAGCCTACTACATACGTGATAATCTGAGGGTAGTGTAGACTATGTAAATCGATAGCGAGGTTATTGGGAATTCAGTTGCTATGACCGTTGTAGTGTCTCCAATACTTTTACAAATATGTTAATTCAATAACTCTACCACGTAGAGCAATCTGCAATATTAGAAACTTGCAACACTTAAATATATAATTCTAAAATTCATCAACACATTTGAAGCAATCTACAGATACTTAGAAAAACGTAAATCCGAATGACCAACATCATCAAGCAAGATAGAAAACGTGGATTGTTAATCTTTCTGTTCATGATGATAAAAATCCTTCAAAAAGAAAGCTCGCAAGTGCTGGTACCCACCACCTCCTTCAAAAAAGTTTATGTACAAGCAAAAAGTCGTTTAATGTAATTAAAATTAATATTTTTTAATTTTTTTTTTTGCTTTATACAAACAGTAAACAACTTTATCAATTATAACAGCTGTTGTTTTTTTGACGTTATTGTAATTCATACGGTGAATTTATACAGCGAATTCATATCAACGAATTCGTCGTATTGGGCGAAATTCGCCATTGGTCCCTGCCGTGCTTCTAGCATTGATTAAAAAATTAAAAAAATATTTTCTATTTCAGATTTTCTATGACTAAAACTTATTTTCTATTAACTTTAATTTAACTAAGTTTTTAATTTAATCTTAACAGCTCTTCCAATCATTATTTAATTAAATTAATTTCTCGCAGCCCATACAGGAAGCTTGATTATTTTCTCACAAAAATTGTTTTCTTCATGCATAAGCAATTATGTATGTAGAGAGTGTGTGTGCTTGTGTTAAGTGGTTACGCTTTAAATTATTCAACACTTGCGGAAAGTAGGAAAGCTTATTTTCCCTTTAGACAAGCAGCCCTAAAATATGCTTTATTTTTCATTATCTTGACATAGTTGCCTGAAAGTTTTATTGCTTTATTGTTTCTCTGCATGTAATCTGGAACACAACACTATGCACATTGGGGTTGATTAGAAGAAACAAGGTAGTCCACGTTAGCAAATTTTATGTTTAATTCAGCAGGACATATTTAAAATTCTTCTTGTTTAAACAGGATCGCTTTAGAAAGCTACAATGAATAGTTTATGAATAAATTTTGCTAAGTTTTGTCTCATTATCTTTCGAAAGTCATTAAAATGTAATATGTTATAAAAAATGGATTTAGCAGATTTACACTTTAAGCTGACGACATTCTACGCTTACCTGTGAAAGTAAGTTCTAGTTTACACTGTGCAAGTCTTATTGCCAAGCTGATTAGTTTGAGAAAGGAAACAAACAACAAACAGAGAAATACCAATAAGACTTGCATAGTGTAAGCTAGGACTAAATAAAAATAATAGTCCCTGTTCTATATTTACGTTTATGCTCTTTAATTATTCTAACAGCTGTACACCTACTGTGAATTTCATGTGTTGTGGAAGTTTAAAACTATTGTGAGTTTAATGTGTTGTGTTATTAAAAAACTATTGGCAATTTTAAAGAAAATTACGGCGAAAATATTAATATCTGGGGGCAAAATACGGCATTCGGTACGATTCGAAATTTTAAATTATTTCCATATAAACTCTTGAAATATTTCGTAATTTCGTTCGATAAAGTGTGGCATAAGATACAACTAATGTTAATATATTTCAATTTCAAAAAATACAGCATGGAAATAGTCGAAACTCGCCACCTCGCGTGAGGAACAAATTTCTAGTTTTCGTCCATATAACGCGTTTATGCTTTCTCATAAAAAGAAAATCAATGATTTTCGCTATTGATCATAATTTTTAATTATTTCAAGCCATGGTGGCATGTATTTTTTTCACATTTTCATTCGCTTGCGTGCTTCTAGCAAATTATTTTTCATAATTTCTAATCTTTCCCTTTCGTAAAATAAACAGTTTGTGTACAAAAAAAATCATTTATGTTTGTAGGAATATCTACATAGATTCACGTACATTCACTTCATTTATTACGTAACTACGAGTACATTTTATATAAACTTGAACGTGAATCCATTTAACTGATGACTTTCGAGAGAAATGCTTATGGCCAAGAAGATGTCTTCCAGCAAGCAAGAACAGATAGAGTTGCAGCTTAAACGAACACATAATGAAATAACTTTTGAAATGGTGGGTAAAGTAAAGAGAATAAAAGCAAAAAAAAAAAAAAAATCCGCTGCTTTCTTCACTAAGAGCATAGATAAAAGAGGAGGAAAGTCGACAAGTTATTTAACTTTAAATTGTTAATATATTAAATTTCCATCTCATTTTTATTATTTAAAAATTTTAAATTATAAAATAAAATTCCAGCAAATACCATAAGAACTTTGTTGGAATGTGCAAAACAGAGTTCAGATTTTAACTAAAGGGGCTGTCCATACGCTGTTTTTCCCGATTTGTGACCCCCCCCCTCTCCCCTAGTAACAGATCGTAACAAAACTGTGAACCCCCTCTCCCCCCAGGAATAACGTAACAATGAGATAAAAAATAAATTAAACAGTTTAAAGTTTTTATTAAAAAAAATTAAATTTAATTCGTATTCCATATATTATTCCATAATTTAAACGTATTCCATATATTGGCGAAATTATTTTTTAAATTTATTCCCAAGTGTCCAAAAAACTCCAAAAATTATGGTTTTATAGAGAGCTTATTCCTAAATTGTATGTATGTATTAGTGATGTGTATTGGAATTCCAAAACATTCGGCCGTTTCTAGATATTCGTATTCGTTAAAAATATATATATAAAGAAATTCATAAATCCAAAACGAAATTTAAATGAATGGCACACAAATATTAGTTTGTAATAATTAAAAAAAATTATAATTTTTTTTTTTGCTATACGTTTTTTGCCAAATGATCTGCTACTAGATATACCAAACGGGCGAAACACTCGTCCGTATTCTAGAATCAAAATGTAAATAATTTAAGATTCAAAGAAAATGTATCTAAACTTCATAAAAAATTCATTAAAACACAGCCACACACAAACTTACATACATATGCAAGCATAATTAAATAATACAAGAAATTAAAAAAACATAAACAAAATCCCTTTAACCAACCTAATTCAATTTATTCAACTCTCTTCCTTCAAGTATTATGGCTTTCATACAACAACAAATAAGAGAAAAAAATTGTTAGATCAAGAGAAATACTACAAACACACACACACACTCATGTT
Organism: Tachina grossa; assembly: GCA_949987645.1. Classification (NCBI taxonomy): domain Eukaryota; kingdom Metazoa; phylum Arthropoda; class Insecta; order Diptera; family Tachinidae; genus Tachina; species Tachina grossa. The sequence continues at coordinate 39,874,715 of OX465275.1, forward strand.
TTGTTTCTTTTTTAAAGGGTGTTTTTTTAGAGGTATAGAACTTCATATTGAAATAAAACACAAGAAAATCGTTTTAATGTCCATCAATTTGGCTTTATTGGAAGGATAATTTTATGCCATTTATGTTTAAATATGATTTCGGGCATGTGGCCGCCGCGGCTGGCTCGAATAAAGCTAATTCTACAGGTCCAATTTTCAACCACTTTTTCGAGCATATGGGGCCGTATGTTGGCAATAACGCCACGAATGTTGGCTTCCAAGTCCCCTAACGTTTCTGGTTTGTTGGCGTAGACGAGCGACTTCACATATCCCCAAAGAAAATAATCCAATGGTGTCAAATCACACGATCTTGGTGGCCAATTGACAGGTCCATTCCGCGAAATTATGCGCTCATCGAATGTTTCCTTCAATAAATCGATTGTGACGTGCGCTGTGTGGCATGTAGCACCGTCTTGTTGGAACCACAACGCATCCACATTCATGCCATCCAATTCGGGAACAAAATAGTCGGTTATCATGGCTCTATACCGGTCTCCGTTAACGGTAACTGACTCTCCAGCATTATTTCGGAAGAAGTATGGCCCAATGACTCCACCAGCCCATAGAGCACACCAAACAGTCAGTTTTTGTGGATGTAATGGCGTCTCAAGGGTCTCATGTGGATTCTCTTCACTCCAAATGTGGCAGTTTTGCTTGTTGACGTAGCCATTCAACCAAAAATGAGCCTCATCACTGAACAAAATTTTGCGATGAAAATCAGCATCGAGATCAATCTCATTTTCGACCCATACACCAAAATCACGACGCATTGCATGGTCTCGCAGCTTTAATTCTTGCACAAGCTGGATCTTGTAAGGTCGCAAGCCAAGATCTTTGCGCAAAATCTTCCATAAAGTTGATGGACAAAGCTCCAATTGCTGTGCACGGTGGCGAATCGATTCATTCGGGTCCTCTTCAACACTTTGCTCTACAGCGGCAATTGTTTCTTCGGTGCGCACTGTTCGACGTCTCTGCGGATGCGTATTATCACATAGAGTAAACGTAGTGCGAAAACGATCCATGGTTAACCGAATTAATTGCTCTGATGGACGATTATGTCGACCATAAAATGGACGGTAAACTTCGCGAACTGAACCATTATTTTCGAAATAAATTTGCACGATTTGCAAGCGTTGTTCTTTTGTCAACCTGTTCACGATGAAATGGCAAACCAAACTAAATGTTAATCACTTGACAGCTGACAAAATGGCCGCCAGTTAAAAAAGTGATGCCAACTTAAAGTTCTATACCTCAATAAAAAACACCCATTACTTGTAAGCTAATAAATGCGTGTGTAATATGTTTGCATGTAGTAATAGCAACTTTAAACGCTTATAGCTCCCAAAATACTAAACCGATTTCAATATAATAAAGATTCTGCACATCTGTATAAAAAATCCTTTAAAACCATATGATACCATACGCAGTGGTACCAGCGTAAAAGGGATTACAAAAAACATGTTTGCCTATTAATTATATAGATAGTTTTCCGTATTGATGACTGAGCAGTATTTCAAACATAAAGACGAAAGAGAGCTTAAAGATGACTCCGTTTGGCCATCTTCAAATCAATCTAAAATGTGCGTGAAACAAAAAAATTATATCTTGGATCAGTAAAGGTTGCCATGGTGAATTATATTTCATTTTCTAAAAGAGAACATTTTTAACCCGCTTTAAACATACAAGATTGTTGGGATATCAAATGAGTCAAAATCATGTCAATTACGAAAGATATGCATGCAATTTTCCTTTTCTTAATTTTTGTCCCTTCAACAACATTACATTTTCAATACATATTTGCCTTAAAATTAGAGGGGCATACAATCTAGTTCCTAAACACATTTCACTGTTGTTTTCATAGTATTTTTTTTAAGTTCTGTTGCATAAAAAATTAAAATAACAATTAAAATAAAATTATGAAAATACGTCTATTTATGCAAGTTTCCATTAACACTAGAGCTGCTCGATGTTAATCGATGCATCGTAAACATGGATGTCTTGGTTTTGATGCATCGAATAAATGCCGATGTATCATATCATACGATGTTAATCGATACATCGATGTTTTATTCGATGTATCGAAAAGACGACTTTTTGTATATATTGATGCTTGCAACTCATTTAATGTAGTGATAAAAAAACCCCTCCTAGAATGACTTTTAAAACGTTTTTTATTGTGAAAAATTTGTCAGAATTTTCTTGGTATTGGTAATAATCTGCAATGTAAGTTCTTTTTCCATATTTGATGTAAAAATTAATAATATATATGGCTTAAAATTACGGTTACAGAAGGTTTTAGACACCCAGTGAAAGTTATATCACCGCATTGTAAAGTTCCAAGTAGAGCTACTGTGACTCGTTGGGTTGATAAAAAATATGAAGTTTTGTCAGGAACATTGAAAACTAAATTACACACAATGGAAAGTATTACTTTCAAAACTGACATTTGGTCCGATTTACAAAGCAATAGAACTGGCCTTTGAAAAAAGAAGTACATACCGTGCTTTGCACACATGCTTTTCTTAATTCTTATGAAATTTTAAAATAGACTTTTATTTATTTAATAAATTTAAAACTTAATAATTTGATATTGCCATGTACATATATAGAAGAATATATTTTTTGAAAGGACACTTCCCAACAAAAAAATTTGAAGATTCTGTAATGGGTGTACTCTTTTAATGGCTTACAAAGTAATGAGTGGTACTTATTTATTTAATTATTTTATGTGTATAATAATGACTGTCTTGTAATGAATAAAATAACAACTTATTTATATCATTACATGAAGGTACTTATTATAGTACTTCCTAGTTAATCCTGAAATCTATCTAAAAAATATTTATTGATCGTGAAAGTGAGCTTCGAAAACAATAAAATAACTTTGGTTTACTACAATATTTATTACAAAATCTAAGTATTTTCGCATATTCTTCAAAATTGTAATTGTAAAATTATGATTTTTAACAATCCCAAAAAAGGTTCAAATTTTATAATTATGTTACAAAATTCTATTTGTTTTTAATTTTTGGCTATTTTATTAAATTTTGCATTTTTGTGAGCATAAAATAACCCATTATATTTTGAATACTTTTAGGCAATCAGTAATCTATTAACTTTTGGATATTTGCAGGCAAAAAGTATAGGGTACCGCATACTTTTTGAACTTCTCATACAAAAATAATGGCTTATTCACTCAAATTGTAAGTACTCACGACTGGAGAGTACATACACTTTTTTGCATTCTAGTAGGCAAACTTTTTTGCTGAATTTTTTGTCTATGAGAATTGCAAGAAACCTTTTCCTAAACTTCTGCAAATACCACCAGTATTTGGTGGATTTAATGTTAATATAAAAAGAAGTTTTTATGTATATACATACATACTTATATTAAGAATATTTAAAAATGTAAATGGATAAAGATGAGGAATTCAGAACCATGTATGTTCAGTTTGACTACAATTTATTTAATTTATTATAAAAACTAAATTTTTGGATAGTTTTATGAAGTTCTTTTCCATACACATTTTTTTTATTTAATTTTGCAGAATAAAATAGAGCTCCAATTAAATGTCCACAAATTTCACATACAATAGATATTCGTATTCGCAAATATCGTTTTAAATATTCGTATTCGCGGATATCGTTTTAAAAATTCGAATTCAAATTCTCGAATATCAAAAGTTGACATTCGGCAGATGTATGCAGTATACATACTCACTCGTACATAATATACATATGTAGGCAACACGTATGATCAAATAAATAAAGAAATGAAAAAAACATAAGTACATATTTTTGAACAAAATTAGTAATTTTTTCTGTTACGTAACATTTTCAAAGACCCCCTCCCCCCCACCATAACAAATCGTAACAAAACTCAACCCCCCTACCCCCTAGAGCGTTACGTAATATATGAACAGCCCCAAAGCAGCATTCCTTTTTAAGGATTCTCTAGTTACATATACTATGCACATACATATGTATGTATCTATACATGTGTATGTGCAATATATTTATTTGTACTTCAAACATAATTATACAGAAAAGCAGCAATTGACAGAGATAAAGGGAAAGAACATTATTTGTTTTAAAAATATGTATTTTTCACGTTGCTTAGAGTAGAAGATATAATTTATTTGAAATCAAGTTAGTGATGCTATTATTTTCCTTGATGTCATTTCAAAGAAAGTTTTCTTCCTTCCCTTCCTCATAGTTTATATGTATATGCACATGAAATGTTAATATTGGCTTAAGTTGTCATATTTGTTAGAGTCTGTCATTTATCCTGAAGAGACTAACAACCAAAATAAGCATTGCAAATGAATAATAGAATTTTATGTGCGCAGCATACATGAGAGTATCTTTTGATTTACTATTTGCGATATCATTTTCTTATTTCGTCTTACAACAGAGTGCCAATCAGCGTTGCCATGTTATAAAAAATCATCGCAGCGCAATCTAAAAGAATGATGCCAGGGATGGAAAACTTTTTTGTTTGTAATAAATGCAACTACTACTAGAAAAAAATAGTTTGATATTAAAAATTAGAATAATAAAAAACACAACTGCAGAGCTAGAGAATTTAAACTTTATTTTTTTGGTATTTAAAAGGAACTAAATAAAATTACATAGTTTTTTCCTTGTTAATTAAATTATTCTACAGAGAGAAATAAATTAAAAGTTAGAAAAATTATAAAAGGTTCCAGGGTTGGAAAATTGATTTTATTTTTTCTTTTTAATCAAACATATTTTCTATATTGGGATAATCTTTACTCAAAACTATTTTTATCTTTACTAAATTATGATACGAAAATCTAATTTAACCTTGAAGATGGGCACTTATTAGTCTAACGAAGCTTTTTTGCTTAATATGCTCTCTGCATAATTAAATAACAGTTATAACTACAAAACAAATTAAAGGACATTTCTCTGAATATGTCCCTTTCTGTGGGAAGAAATATTTTACATAGTATCGCGATATAAGTGAATATGTAATAATGGTAAAGGGATGTTTTATTTGAGATCATTAAGTTTAAAAAGAAAAGTATTAATAACATAAAAAAACTTATTAAATACGGAGTGCAGAATAAAATATTCAACTGTTCTAATACTCGTATCGAAAATAAAATCTTTGAACCAAATTCTTTTGTCAAAAAATTCCCATACGTCACTCATTACAAATGGCACTAGCGCAAAATATTATATATAATATAAATATTTTTTCTGTATTACTAATTGAGATATTTTCAAAAATAATTTGAAATGCTAAAATAAAACAACTAGAAACAAAATAGCCGACTCATAAAATTAACTATTTTCCAGGGAATATTTTGAGTTAAGCTAAATATGTCCTTTGAAATGAATTTTGGAATATAAAATCAGGGTTATTATGAACGGTAACGTGTGGTTTATAAAAGAAATTTTTACAACAAAGTTGATAAATCAGTATAATAAAAAATGCTAGCGGTTAAAAACAAAGAGGTGACAACCCTAACTTTTCAACTACAGCAACTACAAAATCAGTATTGTGAATAGCTTTTAACATGCAACTACAATATCACTATTGTGAACAGCTATTAACGGAAATTTTGCTCCCTGTTTTTTGTAACAACAAAATAGTGAAAGTAAAATATTCACTAGAAACGTAAGTAGTAAATAAATAGAAATGTATGATTAAATATCGTTGAAAATACACAAAATAATTGATTTTATGCACAAAGGGCGGCGCGTGTTATGAACAATAAAAGAGAAAGCAAATTACAAAGCTTGTAAGTTTGATTTTTCGTCCACCTCTTCATAAACGCCCAAGAAGGCTTCTTTCGATAGCCAAAATATTTTTGCAAATCCGCAAATTTCAAGCTTTAGTACTTGATTTTTTTTAAACTTCTTACACTTACATACATCTAACTCAAGAGGATTGGAAACAACCCTAATACATCTTATTATTCCTAAATCGCAACGAACCTCATATTGGTCATCGTCCGAATAAAAAAATTGATCATTTTGAAAATGAAATTTTCTACTAATTTTTTAAACGAATTCCATTTTGTTTTTGTCATTTTCAGCTGTTAGTTGACAAATTTGTGAACTTTTCAACCAATTAATGCTTGCTGTTCATAATAATCCTGAATAATGTCTTTTAGTTTTGCATTTTTGACGGTGAACAAATAATTTTGGGTGTCATTAAATCAATTAAATAAGTAATTTTGCATTTATTCGATCCCCAAGTAGTCATTGAAATTTTATTTCATCTAAAAGAAGAGATTAATTGTTCTCTGTATGGGTCAGTATAATTTAAAAAAGAGCAAGTTAATTTAAACTTCTAATTTCCCTACACTTTAATTCAATTATTACAAGAATCTGAAATAACATAAAAAACTCTACACAAGCAACTTAACCAATGGCAAAATTTTGTCTCGTTTGCCAAACAGTACAAATACATTTTTTGGCCGCTTTTCACTTCCTCTTCCGTTTTGGATTTGAAATTGTTATACAAACAGTTGAAAACTAATATTTTATACAAAGATATAACATTTTGCTATGCCCTTGTCTATCGCTGCTGTCCTAGTTGATGCTAGCATTTTTTTTTTCGTATATAAATTTAATAAGAAAAGTGTGTTGTAACAAAGTTTTTGCTTCATGTTATTACCGACTTTTTGGAGTCAAACTGCACAGCAGGACTTACATACATATGTACATACATACGAGTGCATGTGTGTACATGTGTGTGTGTGTATCTTTTTGTGTGCAGTTTTCTTAACAATTTTATCATAATATAGAAGTATGCTATGTAAACTTAAAATTTAGTGCACAAATAATTTATTATTGGTACTTTTTATACAAGCTAGATACATTAAATATGATTAAATAGCTATAATAGTGTGTATATATTTTTTATATAAATGAGATTTACAGATATCCATCTAGCAGATTCTAATTAAAATCTCTATGAAAATCTATACCATTTACACCAAGTTTTTTTTTGACATTTATCTAGATTTTTTATCCAAATCAAAACCCATTAACTGAAAAGTTTTCAAAACTACAACTTAACAACTGCAATGTAGCCAATTCACACACCTTGTTTTGTACACAGGCCGACTTTTTGGTACAAATTTGCAGAAAAAATTCATAGTTCTACTAAATTTTGAAATCTCGTAAGTACCGGATTTTGCTTTAATGTAAGCGCAATACTAAGAATATTTTCAGTTATACTGCACTTACATTCATAAAAAATATATAACGTTTATTCAGAGCTTATTTGTTATATTTCTATGGGAAATTTGTCAAATAAATCTTTAATAAACCTATAATATTTTTCCTTATCAATACGGCAGTAATAATTGAATATGATACATAAATTTAGGGCCTTATTCAAATAAAATTTTTGGATTGATAAAATGTTTATTACGTATATTTTCACTATCCATGGTTAAGAGTTAATGTGAACTTTCATAGAAAACTTGCCGTTACAGTCCCTGTTAGCTTTTAATTGTACACTGCGAAAAGGGCCGTTAATCAAATTTCCACAAAAAATTGGTTTTATGAGTAAAACTATGTTTTTTTTATTAATAAGTCAGTTCGATTTTATGCTTAGTTTAAGTTTATTAATAAATCTAGGTATTATTCACTTTATTTGTAAGAAAAAAAAATATTTAAAATTTACATTTTATTTTTTTACATCTCTTTGCAGAGTCATTAAATGAAGACATAAAAACAAGCAAAAGGAAAATTCTTCAAAAATACATAAATACAAAGCAAAAAAAAAAACATAAAATAACTTTAAGAGTCCCATAGTAGTTAAAAGCCACAAAACCAGAAAAAAATAGGATGCGTAAAATCAGCCAACACCTTGTTGGTGAAAAGAAAATAGAAGGAGAAAAAACCACATAAAAACTAAAAAAAAACACTACAATTAAAGCAACAAAAATGTATAAAATCTTTTTTAATTGAATTGTTGTTGCTGCTGTATGTGTGCGTGTGACTGTGTGAAAGTAAACATTGCACAGGAATACAATTTAAATTTATTATAGTCTACCTTCAGGCGCAGATAACAGAAAAACGGAAATCAACAAACAAACGAACAAACCCCTGCATGAGTTCAACATATAATTTTTACAACAAATTTAAATGCAATTTTTGCATTTAAATAATAAAAAAAAATAATAGCTTAAAATAAAATGAAAAAATTCACATTTCGCAATAGCTAAATTAAGCAAATTAAGCAAACTGCAAATCTAAGAGAAGTGGCAACAAACAGCACACACACTATATTCTAATTCAACTAAAAACCATTTTTACAACAACAAACGCAGTCGTGGATACCCACGGTGATTTCCAACAGTCAGCCTCAGTGCCAAAGTGTGCCAATACAACACCGCCTTATCAGCGGCTTACCAAAGCTCTGCAATGCGATCCAAGATGCGGACACGAGGTAAGCATTTTATTACTTATTTACATAATTCTTTTATTTTGTTGGTTTTATACATTCTCCTCGAATGCAGCAAGAGAAAAATATAAAAAAAATTATAGTAATTTTCTTTTGTTTTTTTTTTTTTTTTGTTTGTTTGTTTTTCTTGCAGTTCATGTTCATTGTACAATTTGCGTTTGCCACATCAAATTGTAGTTCAAGGTTTAGGGTTTTTCATTTTAAGTGTTTGGTGTGCAGTTTTTATATGTATGTATATAGTATATTTTATTACGATTTTTTATTTGTTTATTTTTTTGCTTGTGTTCAGTCATCAACCCTTTTAGTGTACAATATAATTCGTTTTGCTAAGAACTTGTTTTTGTTTTTTTATTTTTTTATTTTTTTATTTTTTGCTAAAAAGTGAAAGTCATACCACAGGAAATATATAAACAAATAAAGCTTGTTGGAGGAAACTGCAAAAAGTTTGATTACCTAAGGCTGGGCCAGTTCAAAATGTATAAATGTAATTATTAGCAAATTGAGCTGTAGTTGTTGCTGCTTAGTCATTAATGATTAAAACAATGATATAGTATTTATTCAGTAATTTTTTTCAAATGTTTTATTTATTTCTAATAGGGAAAGTTTTTGTTTAAGCAGAAACAAGTTTAGCTTTGTTCAAAAATGAATTGCGAATTGGGTCGCGCTAATTAAAAAGTTTACTTGAGGAGATCCTAATACCGGATACTACTTTAGCAAGAGGAACTTTACAATATGGTAGAATACTCTGTAAAGAATTTATATGTCCAAACATACTCTGGCATTTGTATTTGAGTTAAATAGCTTTGAAACCTCTTACAGTTTCTTCTTGTTTCTTTGCAAAGCAGCCAGCATAGTTGTCACCGAGTTATCATTGGCTGTTGTAATCTCGTCGATGTGAAAATACAAAGCTATTTTTTTCTTAAAGCTGGTACAGAGTACATATGAATTGGACGTAGCTGCGGTAAGGCATCTCTTAATACCCGAACCAGATGTCATAATGGCACATACGATGGTTATTTGGCTTCAACTCTTGCACAAATTGAATCTTAAACATAATCTTAAACTAAAATCATTTCGCAAAATATTCCATAAAGTGGAAGTTTAATTCTACCAACGCTGCCAAACTAGAAATCGATACTGTAAAAAAATAGCAATGTTTTTTTCGATACGATGCATCGCAAACATACATCGATGTTGTATCGATATTTTATTAAATACATCCATGTTTTTTTATACATGGATTTTTTTTTAATTACTTATTATTATGTTTTCAAAAAATCTCAAGTTTATTTTACATTTCCCAATACTTTTTTCCATCAGAAGAAACAGATGTTCCCACCATTGTAAAGTTTGGGAAACTGCGATTTATAATCTTTTCAAATATCAAACGGATTTTCGTTCATTCTTCTAACAGGAGTATTACATTTTAAAAAATTATATCAATCGGCGGCTAATCTCCAGCTGCTCGTAAGCCGAAAAATATCGGCGGCGACGGCTGGTCAAAGCTAGGGATTGCCGTTCGGTTTTAACCGAAACCGAAACCGCGGTTTTTAGCCCATAAAAACAGAAACCGAAACCGACAAAAAAAACCGTCGCTTTTTAAGTTTTACTTTAACATGATTATATTGTTTAAAAATACAGCAAATACTTTACATTGAAGACTTTTATACATTACTAAGCATTCTGTAATAATGAAAGGTAAGAAAATTGTAACATTTTAAGAAAATTATAACAATTCTTTGCAGGAAGAATTGTAATTTGTTATCAAAAAAGCTCTAGCAGATGTAAAGCAAAAAGATGATAATTTTAACGTTCTTCGACAAGAATTTGTACTTTATACAAAATTTGTACTTTGTACAAAATAACCAACCAACCAATAACACAATATACCCCTCTTCAACTGAATGCGAAATAGTGTTTTCTGGTAACTTCTGCACAAAAATAAGATTTCGTTTAAACGACTCTGCTTTGAGCGCTTGAACGTTTCTGAAATTTTATTACTTGAATAATTAAATATAAATAATATACTCACTACTAAATGTTCCTTTTCTAATATAAGTACCTGAATTGAATACAAACCAGAGAAACTCTATCACCCCTATAGTAACAATTTTTTCCCTCGAAAAATTTTTCCCAGAAATATTTTCCCTTTGTTTGTTCCTGTTAACATGAATAAGGCAGAATATTTTGCACGTGAATTTTTTCACTTTTCCCTTGGTTTTGTTTACTTTATTTTTGTAGGCCAACTGAATTATTACATCGAATAATTTCGATATTTTTCTTCGAATTATATATGGAAAGTTATAATTATTTATTTTTAGGACAATAATTCCCTACAACACATTTTTTCATAGATTATGAATCTCTTTGGTTCATAGCCAATAAATTTCATGGTGGTGCACCACGGTGGTATACTTGATGAAAAAATAGCTAAATCAACAGAAGCACCTCCATGAGTACAACTTTAAAGTAAATAAGTTTCGTTTATAACCTAAAATTTGTGTGATTTTTTTATTCAACTTAAATTTATCCGATTATTTTTCAATTAATTTTTAAGCTTTACAAAAATTCTTCCCTTTTGACATTCACGGGATATTCAAGATAGCATTTTTCTCTTTGAGGGGAATGAAAATTTCACATGAAGAAAAATTCCATTTGTTTTTCACGATAGAGATGATTATTTTTAAATCATCATTTATCTTTCCAGCATACATACCTACTTATATACATGCATATTTTTAAAGCCCAAACCGAACCGAAACCGACCGGTTTTAGTAGTTTAAAACCGGAAACCGCGGTTTTCTAATTTTCACGGTTTTTGGCAAACCCTAGTCAAAACTATTTGGCAGCCCAGCTTAGCCAGCTCTCATCCAATCGGCCTTAAGCTGAAGGTCCATATCATACGTTAGATGTGTGAAAAAAATTAATTTTCACTTTTTTTTGATGTGGACAACATCTGAGCATCGAATAAGACCGATCCCATGCCCCAAAAATGTTCCCTCCCAGAGATATGCGCGTTTTATTCAGTGATGGTACACCAAAGATACACGTACTTAAATCTTTAAAATGGCTCTCCTGAACAAAACAGGTTTTTACCCTTAGGTCCCTTTCTATTTTGCGCGTCACATATGTCAAAAAAGTATAATCAGTATATTTTTATGTGGCAATTTACAGAGCAAAACGCATAGAACGTATAGACGCATAGGACGGATAAAGTATGTTTACTTTTTACTTTTGTATCCATCGCATGCATCATGAAAAAGGTCAGCTGGCTTTGATAACCAAAGATGGCAAATTATAATATATTTTCAATGATATCGATAATAATGTTCGTGTGGTGAATTTAGATTTTAAATTTTTTTTGCATAAAAAGGTTTTTAATAAAAGAAAAATCTTTTGTAATAAAGCTTACAAAATACTTTCAAAAATAAAACACATTAAAATCAGGGTTCAAATCGTTACATACGTGATCGTATCGGCAATCGTACGAAAACAAATTAAGTAATACGTCAACCGTATAAACTGAATACGTTCACGTATGTCATAATCAGAAAATGTTGTTTTTACGTGACGAGTTGTACGTTCACGGATGTGACGATTTGCCCCCAGTTTTTAAAATAGTTATTTCACGAACAAAATTTACATTTTAGTTACCGATTGCTTTTATGTACTGAGTGTCACTGAGTGTCACTTGCCGCATGAAACGCATTGCATGTAACTTGAATTTAGAATCGGACAGAACGTACAGAAACGCATGCAACGCATATGTGTAGAACGGATGGTATGTACGTTCAGATACGCCTTTCGCATATCAAACAAACTGTTTGGTGACTGTTTCTTGAAAGTAAAGATGCCAGACACGAGCTTATTCGCCGCTTATTACAGTGTTGCCAGTTGTTCACATAATATTTATCACGTTTACATGTGCAAACTTGAATCATGCCAGCACATATATTGATATGTATACACGCTTATATCCATCTAGCATTTGGGTTATAATTTTTTGCAAAAATCTCTTTATGATTCTCCTTAGATCAGTTTTGATGATTAAAAACTGATTTATCACTTGGATGATTGAAAAAGGATTCACTTATGATTCATATGTATGATAAAATAATTATTTATTGAAAATAGAGGAACAAAATGAAAAGAAAAGCCGCAAAAAGAAAACCAATTATTTAAATACTACCAGAAAATTGCTCAAAAATTAATCAGCAAATCGCATCATAAACGATACTCTGGGATGATTCATCTGTAGGGTACCATTTTCTCACAACGCGAGTATCATTTATGATCGAAAAATGAGCTCATATGCTGTTTTTTCCGTCAAGCTTATACGGAAAAGATTCGACTTTGATACTCGTACAAAATGCTAGCTGAGTGTACCCGCTCTGTATACAATTTATCATTTCGATGCATCGAAAGAAAACATCGATTTTTTCCCGATAGTTTAGGAGCAAAAAAATTGGATTATATCGATGTTTTGACAAAATACATCGAGTGTTTTTAAAACATTGTGTTTTTGTCCATCTCTATGTTAAACTCCTTGATGTGGGGGCTTCTTAAAAACAGAACTATTATTTTTATAAAAAATTTCGTGTCTATCCATGTTGAAATAACAAGCCAAACTAAACAAAATTTAACTATCAGCTGTTTAAAGTTAAATTAATTGTGTCATAAAAATGACCATACAAAGCAGCTGTTCGAACCAAATTTATGGGCTATGCTGTATTTAATTATGGATGACTCGCCATAACGCCAAAGCCATAACCATAATCACAGAAATCAATTGAATTTTGGTTTTTTTTTTTTGCAATAACCAGCGGTTTGCTGGTTAGAGATATTTTTTGATATGCTTTTGAAAATAATAAACAAATGAAACGTAAACAGCTGTTTATGGTTATGGCAGAACTTTATAGGCGAAACAAATATATTTATGGTTATGGTAATGGTAATGGCTATGGCAATGGCTGTGGTATGGTATACGTCAGATTGAACCTTTAACCAGTTGTCATCTAAAGCAGTGTTACCAACTCATAGTTGTGAAACTGAGGTTATACTGTGTAATTAGAGACGAAAGTAAATGCTTTCGAATTGATAGTATGTTTCCACCGGCATGATTTAGACATATCATGGTGGTTTGAGCAAATCAGGTTAATTTATACATGATTTACCATAAATTTTGCATATGGATAAATCACCTCAAAGTGGTTGATTTATTTTAAATCATTCCGAAAATACTATTTTCCGAACTGGATTTATCTATGCAACTCTGCGATGCTTTTAAATTTACCAGCTCCAGCCCTGGGTCATCCATCAATAGTGATAGACAATTTCGAAAAAATGGCGTTAGGAATCTTTCACCAATTTTAAATGTCAAGTACATGTGAATAAAATTCACATAGCAGCTGCTGCGCTCACCTTACAAAGTACGTACATAAATTAAATACGAAAATTCGAAAAACAAATCACTGACAAGCTCGGTGGAAACACTTTGAAATGATTTACTCAAACCTATTTGATTTAAAGTCGGTGGAAATATACTATAACATGTTATAAACATGTAAATTCGAAAGTATTTTCTTTCATTTCGATTTAGACAGTATTCTATCATTTAATTCATGGCAGTGCCTTAACTAAAAATACAAATTTATATTTATATATATTTATAAAAATCTCAGTGCAAAAAGTTGAGATTTTATATGAAATCAATATCGAATAAAATCAAAGAAAATATAGGCGCATAGTCATAGTCATAACCAAAGTACAATTTAAGAGTTTAAAACCAGTATTGCCATACAAAATACTGGTTTTAAACTCATAAAGTATACTTTGTTTTGACTATGACTATGCGCCATAATCTCTTATTGTATATTTTAATTAAAACAATGATAATTTAAAACGATTGTAATCAACATGACATTGTCTGGTTAGTAACAAATTAATGATTTTAATATTCATCAATTAATCCACTTAATTAATTGTTAGTGAGACAAAAAATTGTTGCATGTATTGTTGTTGCAAATTAACATATAATGCGATTAAGTCTTAAAAAAATTAGTAAAAAGCCACTAAAAAACAAATAATAATTATTTAAACAATAAATAGTGTAATTTAGAAAATATTTTCTGTTTTTATTTAAGATATTATTTTGGTTCACTAAAAATAATCATGCAGTTTTTGCATTATAAATAAAAATAAAATAAAAACTAAAACTATAAAAAAATTATAAAGTGGTATGTGACAGAGCTGTAAATGAATGATTCGTATTTAATTTTTAATTCACAATGAATTAAATAAATTAACTTAATTCATTTTGCACAAAATGTGAATTAAATTAAAATTGAAATGAATTCCTAATAATAGTATTAAAAATTCTTGAATGCATTCGTATTACTAAAAATATGAATTGAATTAAAGTTTCAATGAATGTTATCCGCAAAATAGAATTGAATTAAAATTTGAATGAATTCTTTGATATTATAAAGGAAAGGAATTGTAAGTCATTTTTCATTCACTTTTTTAATTAAGATAAAGATAATAAATCAAAAAAGGGTTTGAAGTTTTAAGAAACCAAAGAATTGACATCATAGACTCTGTAAACAAATTTATACAAATAATAACAAATATCCATTTAACTAAAAGTTTCGTTCATGATATTGCCTTCCAACGTATCTCGAGTATTCTGTTCGATTAAACAATCAAAAACAAATTGAAAAAAAGTTCATCTGTCGCTCAGTTTAGTAAAAAAAATAACAGTTTTAAAGATTCGCTTGTTTTGTTGGAGTTATTCTTGTTTCAGCTCGTTGTATTTCTCTAAATGTTGCTTTCACAAACCACGAAGAAAATTCGATGTTACGTGTGCTGTTCCAGTCAACACTTTGTCACAATAAAAGTATTTCACTGATATATTTTCCCTTTTTGGCTTAGTTCTCTTTTCTGGATACTCTTGCTGTAGGATTACAAAGATATCTTACCTATTTTAGTCAATTATTTCTTGTCTCTTATAAAAAATAACCTCTTCCAAGATAGTAAAATATTTCTCAAAGAACAGCGACCGCGTGGGACATTTGCCGACGTCAGGTGATGATGTGACATCCGCTCGCTCAGGCTCATCCGTTTGTGCTAATTCTGATTTACAGTTTTTAGAACTGGATAAGCCATTGTCATTTACAAGTTCACATACAAACGTTTGCGTCCAAATTTATGAAAGAAATTTCCGCTTTTGTCAAATTGGGTTTTGTGGAATAAATTTTGCGACATTATGCACATTTTTCAATTCTGTATTTCAAAACTAAATCAAATTAATCAACCGATTCCTTTGTGAAAGATTCTATTTAATTTATTTGATTCAATCGTTTTGACTAATATTTTTTATTCATATAAACACAAGGCCTATCTAGATCGATTTTTTTTAAAAATATTATTGCCCAGCAAAAAATTTCAAAAAAGGTAATCGAGTTTGGAATTAAGCATTTTTGGTGGAAGCTATTCCTTACTGGATTACCAACTTAATGATTTTAACAAGGCGTGAGACTAAAATAATCAATTCTTGAGAAGTACTTACTTTTTTTATTTGTCAACATTTCACGTAATCTATTTCATCTAAAAAAATCATTCTCTTCATTTAGCAACTTGCACGTCATTTTTTTAAATATTAGGTAATGTGATTTGTAAGCGAGTAATGAAAATTGGCAATCAGAAAAGTAAGTCATTATATGGCAACTAGTTCTAATGGTAATGTGTAATTTTTTGCTGGGTGCTTAAGCAATAAATTGAGTAGCTTCATTACAAAAATCGCAGAATAACGTTTGAGGAACATTTCATTCGTAATGAAGAAGTGAAAATGGAAATGATGAAGGAAGAAATTAATTAAAATTCATTTCCATTATATTATCGATGAATGTATTAAAATTTTAAATCAATTATTTATGTTTGCTCAAATGAATGCAATTAATAAAATTCAAGTCAAGATGAATTAAATAAATTTTAACTCAATAAAATTTTTTCGTGAAATTAATTCATTTAGAAGTTTTTAATTCAATTCCTATTTTGGGCAAAATGAATGCATTAAAAAAGTGATAACTCATTGGCTGAATGATTCACAGATTCATTAAAAAAAGAATCATTCTTTTACAGCTCTGGTATGTGAGTAGTTTTTGTAACGATTTCAAGCACAGAATTTGTCAAAGAGACTCATTATTAAATAAAGTAAAACAAGTGAGTGTGCTATATTCGACTGTGCCGAATCTTATATACCCTTCACCTGAGTACGTATGGGGTACATATCCATACATAAATATTTGTTTTATAAAAAAACATATGAAATTTTTGCTCTACTGCAATTTAAAGTCAATGACGTCTGGGCATTTTTCGACAAAAGAATTTGATTCAAAGATTTTATTTGCGATACTAGAACAAATTTTCCAACTCTTTTTTATTTTTATTTTTATTTTTAATACCAATTTAATTTTTACTGAAATAAAAAATAGGTTTAAAACAAAAAAAAATTAGTTTTAGCTATTTCCCAGCAAAAAATTACACATTACCATCAGAACTACTTGCCATATAATGACTTACTTTTCTGATTGCCAAATTTCATTACTCGCTTACAAATCTCATTACCTAAAATGTAAAAAAATTATGTACAAGCTGCTAAATGAAGAGAATGATTTTTTTAGATTAAATAGATTACTTGAGCAAGTTTCCAAATAAAAAAGGTAAGTACTTCTCAAGAATCGATTATTTTAGTCTCACGCCTTGTTGAAATCATTAAGTTGGTAATCCAGTAAGGAACAGCTTCCACCAAAAATGCTTAATTCCAAACTCGATTACCTTTTTTGAAATTTTTTGCTGGGTTACTTTTATATACCAAAAAATTTTAATTTCCCAGCTCTGAAAACGTATTTTTGTTTTTGCTGATTTTCACTTCACGTAGATTAGACGCGAAGATGGACATGTTCGTCTACCTATTCATACCCAGCAAAAAATTAGACATTACCATCTGAACTACTTGCCATACTTTCTTGATTGCCAAATTGAAGTACTCGCTTACAAAACACATTACGTAAAATTTTAAAAATAGGAATCAGAAGTTGAACATATTCTTTGGGATTTAAAAGATGACGTGACACTATTGCCAAAATAAGTAGTTATTTTAAATAAATTATATTTATTTCTAAGTTGTCTAATTATTTATTTTAAACTAAAAAATAAGCACTTACATTTTGGAAAATTATTATTTAAATATAAGTAGTTCCAAATAATTTTTTTCATTTTCGGTTTTAATAAAAGTTCATCAATCAAAACAATTGAAATTTTTCTAAATGTAGTATTTATAAGTAACAATATAGGCACGGATATGAATAAAATATAACCCATTTCAATTGAGTTTATAAAAGAAAGTTTACAAAAGTAAACAATCGTTTTTTTAATTTATTTATATTATTCTTAAAGAGCTATTATTTACTTAATCAAACTGAAATTTTAATCAAGATCTCAAACAACGGAATATTAAAAAAAAATTTATTTTTCGACTAAAGAAAGTAAATAGTTCTATCAAGAAAAAAATAAGTATTTCCCAAAAGGGAAAAAATAACTAGTTCCTACAATAAACAACATAACTACTTCTCAAGAATCGATTATTTTAGTCTCACGCCTTGTTAAAATCATTAAGTTGGTAATGCAGTAGGGAAGTGCTTCCACCAAAAATGCTTAATTCCAAACTCGATTACCTTTTTTGAAATTTTTTGCTGGGTAAGGACCCAGAATATACATTTTTCCATGATGAACATATTAATTTATGGAAAATGTGGAAACCAAAAGAATTATTTCCCCGAAATTTCGTAAAAATTTTTCCAGGAAAAGTTAATGTCTTTTTTCCGAATAATTTTTGGGCTGTAATCTCAGTTTCACCAAACCTATTGCCAATGCATATTCATACCTACAATATACAGACATAGTCATGTACTTCTAACTAATGATAGTTAAATGAATGAATTATTCAAAACAAAAATAATCAAAAGCTAATCTGATAAATAGTAGTTTGTATGTATGTATTGCTATGTTTGCATTTAATAGTCAATTTCAATTATGGTAAGAAATGAGCATTATAACACACGATATGATGTCACGTGTGTATAAAACTACAAACAATTCAGCATAGAATTTTAATAGTAACATTTTCTTTCCTTACTCGCACATCCTGTTTGACTTGCGTACATGCATACATACATACGAACAGATTGACATATTTCAGTGTAAATTATTCATACTCTTGATGTATGTATTTATGTTTTTCTTTTAAAAATATCTTGAAACTTAAGGGAGTAGTTGATTTATAATGAATTTTGGCATGAAGCAGCTTCGTTGAAATCGTAAAGAATAAATTATAAAAAAAGTACGTAGTATTAAGTTGTCAAGGTTTTCAGGAAATTTGATATAAACAAGTCGGAATGTTATTAGAATGATAAAATAAGTTAATGTAAGTACATATTGCTCATTTACCACAACAATATTATAACTCAGACAACAAAAATAGTTTAACAGAATGATGTCCATGATCAATATAAATATTGATAAATTTTTATATTTAATCCATTCATCTTCAAAGCTACTAAGCATTGAAAAGAAAATTTAATATTTTATCTATTCTCATTAGAAATATCTCAAACACGTTTCGGTAGTTTTAAGAAATATGAACAAATAACTTCGGATCTCATTTCATTAAATTTTGCAAATGAATTTTATTATTAAAATTTACTAAAAAGCCAATTGTTGTTTAGAAATTTGTATGCTAAATCTTAAGCACCCCATACACGTTTCAATTTAGTTGTGAATTGAGTCTTTCAATTGAATTGATTCTTGGCCAAACACTTCATAAACTGAATTTAAAGATTTTCATTCAATTGTCAAAATTATATTTTTTTCACAATTACAAATTTAAAACTTCTATTACATTCATTCATTAATTTTTATATTTTTTATTTAAAATTCAATGAAATTAAATATAATTTAAAAAATACATAGCTGTTCCTATACAAAATAAACCTACAAACATAAATTTTTACACCTAATCAAGAGAATCGAACACACACATCACAATCGAATTGAAGGATTTACTATTCAACATGAAAAATTAAAATCTTTTGATTTTTCTTCAACCAACTCGATAACTGCCAAGCTAATCAATTGATAGAGCCATACACGCTTTGATTTGGACAACAACCGACTCAATTGAAAATTGAATTGAATCGTGTATGGGATGCTTTATAAAGAAGTACAGAACTAAAATCGGTACACAATGTCTTCTCAGAAAGGAAAATTTAAGCGAGGAGTATGTCAATAAAAAAATTATGGGATTTGATAATTATTCTTTTGGGAGGTAAAAACTGAATTTCATACAACAGATAACTTTTATCACACATTATACGTACATGATTATGTTCTATCATAATTATGTCATAACATGCTTATGTCAAAACATGTTTATTTGATAACATGTTTTCTTCATAACATAATTATGTCATGACATATATTCACAGGCGTAGAAAGGCCATTCTGGGGGATGCATTGCCCCAAAGAATTGTTGTTGATACACATACAAACACACCCATGCATGGTATTGCAGACAAAAATAAAATAAACCAAAAGATACACCAGTAAACATTCTTTAATGATGTCTGTATGTCTGTAGTTAATACATGACCTAACATGACGCTATCGACAGCAATCATTGGAGATGCTGCTGAGATTGTCTAGACATTGCTATCACATTCTCACTGTTGAGATTGTGTAGGCGTTGCTGTCACATTCTGGAAGCCTTGTGTATACTTCACAAAAAGTTTGACGCATCTGCTGGCAGTTCAGTCTATCATAAAGTCAGTCTGAAGTTCAGTATTCAGTCTATTAACGTCCCTATGTATAATAAAAAATTGGCATGAAGTTTAGCATAAGTGGCAAAATCGAACATGATCTTAACGTCTTTTGCCATATAATTTTACATGAAAAATCATGCTAGGACGTATTCGCGTGTTAAAACTACATTATGCGGTGATTTTTAATGTCAAATTGTATAGAGGAATTCGTCAACACGTAGTTCAATTTTGTCACTAATGCTAACTTCATGCCAATTTTTGATTATACATAGGGTCGTAAGAGTTCAGTTCATTGTTGTGAAGAAGGCTAAAAGCATGTTCACACGGACAGCAATTATCGAGGTTCGCTCTCCCATTTGAGGTTTGCGGATGAATCTTGATTGAATCAAGATGGTTCGCCATACAAATTTTTGAGAGCGAACCAACTTGGTTCATTTTGAACCTAGTTGCGAACCATGAAGAATTTGCTATCATCGCTAGTTTTGATAACACATTATCGCTAATTTATCTGAACTAGCTATCAAAACAAAATGAGTACACACATACACATACACATGAGCAAACAAAAAACAAACCAAAAAAATGGATGCGTGATTAAAAAGTGCTAATTGCGCGTTTTTTGGGACCAAACATTTTATTTCGCGTTTTGAGTGTCTGAAATCGGGTTAAATCTACCCCGAAAAGTGCTAATGCCCATATTTTGAGTTTGTAACCAAATTGTAATTACTTTTAAGTTATATTTAAATACGAAATTGTGTTTTTGAGTGCATATTTAAATAATAATTAAATTCCCAACCTTGTGTAACATAATACTAGTTAAGTTTTATGAGTGTGCCATTTGTTTTTATGCGTGTGTGTGTTTATTGAAAACATACACATTAACATCATGTGGTCGTGTTGAAAAGAATTTCGTTCAAATTTCATAAATATATAGGACAATACATAGTTTCATATCATGGAATAAATAAATAGAAAAATGCATTATGACGTTGGTTTGGTTTTATAAAATTTATTTTATGCAATTATAATTTTCTACATGTTTTGTTTATGTTCTTTGGAAAGTCCTTGTCCAGACTTTCAATTTTTGTTGCTGGAATTTCTTAAAATTTTGCTTTGAAATTGCAATTCTAATTTTTTGCAATTATGCATTAAAAAATTCTATTACATCACAAATTTCCCTGAAAAATTAAGACTTATATTTACTTTTTCTAGTATTTTTGGTTTTCATACAACTGAAGAAATAAAATTATAAAAAACGTCAAATACAACTAGCAATTTGAAATTAACAATTACGAATTTCAAATCAAAAGAGAATTGCAGAGCACATGAAACTGTTCACCCCTTTCTAATCTTTTCACCCCTCTCACCAATAAACTCAAGAATTGGTGCAACAAAAATTGCAAGTCTGGACAGAGACAAAGCGTTCAAGAATATTTAGAGCTTTTCTATTTTATTTTTTTTTTCTAATTTAATAAGAACTTTAATTAGCCATTGAAAAAATGAAATCGTATCTAAAAAATTTAATTTTAAGTAAAAATTAGCTAATTATATACTTAAATATTAAGTTAGAAACTATGGATAGGTTGGCATCACTGCATCAAAAAGATTTGTTAAAACGAACCACGAATGTGTCGTTTGAACGGCATAGTTTGCAATCGTGGTTCATAGACCGAACCAAGTGGTTCATGTTGCCGTTTGAACATAGCATAAATCCAAGCTAAAAGCAGTTGATAGCAGGGACCGTAACTGTTATGACTTTTATCGAAAAAGTCAAGAAAAAAAGTTATTTTTAACTTTTATTTTTAAAGGCAGAAATAAAAGTCTTGAATTAAGTATGTATTGGATAGTAATACGCTAGTTTTATTGCCTCCAATATATATAATATAGGTAATAATATAGGTATAATAATTGATGTATATTAAAGAAGTCTATAAAAATTATTGTTATTATTATTATTATTATTATTATTGTTGTGATAACTTATGTTTTATCATTTATAGCATTGAAAGCACCCAGCAAAAAAATTTGAAGATTTTGTAATGGGTAGTACTCTTTTAATGGCTTTCAAAGTAATGAGTGGTACTTATTTATTTAATTATTTTATGTGTATAATAATGACTGTCTTGTAATGAATAAAATAACAACTTATTTATATCATTACATGAAGGTACTTATTGTTGTACTTCCTAGTTAATCCTGAAATCTATCTAAAAAATATTTATTGATCGTGAAAGTGAGCTTCGAGAACAATAAAATAACTTTGGTTTACTACAATATTTATTACAAAATCTAAGTATTTTCGCATATTCTTCAAAATTGTAATTGTAAAATTATGATTTTTAACAATCCCAAAAAAGGTTCAAATTTTATAATTATGTTACAAAATTCTATTTGTTTTTAATTTTCGGCTATTTTATTAAATTTTGCATTTTATTAAATTTTGCATTTTTGTGAGCATAAAATAACCCATTATATTTTGAATACTTTTAGGCAATCAGTAATCTATAAACTTTTGAATATTTGTAGGCAAAAAGTATAGGGTACCGCATACTTCTTGAACTTCTCATACAAAAATAATGGCTTATTCACTCAAATTGTAAGTACTCACGACTGGAGAGTACATACACTTTTTTGCATTCTAGTAGGCAAACTTTTTTGCTGGCAATAAAACTTGCGTATTACTATGCAATATTTAATTCATGACTTTTATTTTTGCCTTAAAATATTAAAAGTTAAAAAATAACTTTTATTTCTTGAGTAAAATAATGAAAGTCAAAAATAACTTTTAATTTTTGCCTTAAAAAATAAAAGTCAAAATTAAAAGTTGTTTTTTGACTTTTATCAAAAAAGGCAAAAATTTAAAAGTCATACAAAAATTTGCATGTACATCACCTATGTATCATAATGATAAGAACTAAAATTTTCTACGATCATTTTTTATGTGCGCTTTTTTGATGTAAATTTTTAAAAATATCAGTTATTTTCTGTCCCTGGTTGATAGTCGTGAAAAACTGTGTGTGATTCACTAACTTTAGCGAGTCATTGTTGTTATACAAACAGTGAGCGTCGGCAGAGTGAGTCTTGTGTGAAGAACAGCAGAGAAGAAGTATTATTTCAAGACGTATCATGTGCAACAGCGGAGTAGACGTTGTGGCAATCAGTTGTGAATCATTTATGTAACTTAATATGTGTGCGTGCAATTAAGCCCTTAATTTGATTAGTATAAGTCCATTTGGTAAAAAAAAGTAATTTTTTTTTAAATCTTCGAGTCCACAGAAAAGCATTTTTAAAGCGCAAAGCGTAAGAATATAATAGAAAATTATGATAACTATTTCATATTATAACATATTTATGTCACAATATATGTGCATAACTATGTGCTATGCCGTACTTTCTTTATAATTTAATTACGCTAAAAATATATTATGACACATAATTATGTCATATCATATTTGTGTCAAGGCATCCTCATGTCATGTTATGTTTATTTAATGAAATAATTAGGTCATAGCACCAATATCAATCATTTGCGGACTTATGCATCTTAAAATTTAACCTTACAATTTACATTTCAAATAAAATGGGCTTACAGAGTAGTTTTAGTCTGTACCCTATAAAAAATTATATATTATCACACTAACATGGTATGACATAAAACTATGACAGCTCAATAATATAATAACATATTTGTATGGTAATATATCTATGGTTTGCCATTTTAAGGTCGTGCCATAATTACGTCAAACATATTTATGCCATAGAATAAATACATCATGACATAGTTATGTCATATCATATTTGTGTAAAAGTATGCTTATGTCAAAATGGCGGATTGCTTGTGCATTGTGTATTTTAGATTCGAACCCTAACCTAATGGGTCTCAAATAAGGAAGCATACATGATTAGTACATTTAAAATGCCCACTAACAAAGTAGCGGGTCATATGCTAGCTGCTCATAAAATTTAGAGTTTTGAAAGTGCGGTGCTTAGACATCACATAAATTTTATTATTACTCAGGTAAATGCTAGCGTATTTAGTTATTGTCTTATGCATATTTTACATCTTGTGATTTTTTCATACAATTTATAAATGCGACGTGGTTGTAAATTCAATAGGGGATTCAGATAAAAAGTTTAATATTAATATGTGTTTTTTTTTATAAATAACTTGAGAAATAATAAAGGCTTCATTAGTCTTTACTTTCTGTTGGTGTTCTGTGCTGTGCCGTTCTGCTTCTAAATTCGAGTACTTACTTTTTCCGTAGTAACTTATCAGCTGTTTCTGACCAGAAGGGTCGCAGTTTTCCACTAAAGCGATGAGTTTTGCATCGTCCACTGTTAAGTTTCAATATAGTTTAATTTTTTTCTTTTAAAAATTATTTCTTTAATTCTTAAAGTACAATCACAATTTATTTCAAAATATTTTTATTTAATTTATGCTGTCACTTACAATTACTTAAACATTTTTTGATTTTCATAGGTTGAACCGTAACAGAACAGAACGAAACAGAAAAACTAACGACTTGTATTAGATTTCTATGAACAAAAACGAGTCAGATGATTCGTAACAGAACAGAAAGTAAAAACTAATTCTGCCTTAAGAAAAACAATTGTTAAAATAGATAAATTTATTTGAATATTTTTCATTCAAGGTAACCATTGGCCGGCGCATAGGACTTTACAGATTTTGTGGTGATATAGGACGTGGGAATTTTTCCAAAGTAAAATTAGCTGTACACCAGCTAACAAGAGGTGAGCTTGATTTCTTTTGTTAAGTTTTTCATTTAAAAAATTCTGCCTTTTTAAAATGTCACATAAAAGCCATAAACTAATATATAAACTTATTTTAGACAAAGTGGCCATCAAAGTAGTTGACCGTGCTGGCTTAGATGCTAAAGCTTTGCGTATGCTCTCCAGTGAGATAGCAACACTTGAATGTGTTCATCATCCGAATATTTTAAGGTTTGCAAATATATAAGTCGTCCTATAGCAAATGGGAAGAAAATATAAGAAAATATTCATGATTTTTTGCCAACATTTCTAATATTTCATTCTCTACTTTGTAATTCATATAAATATATTATACATACATACATATGTATGTATATAAACAACAAAATGTACACGTGCTCAAAACATCAACAGCAAAACAATATTTAGCAGCATCCTGTTTGTTTTTTTGCCACAGCATCTGCAAATATTTGTAGAACTGCGGGCAGGAAATGCTTTAGATGTTTATGTGTGTTATACATATGTATGATTGTGTGTATGTATGTATTTGTTATTGTGCTCTACAGCAACACACACGTGTCTCCAAATACCGATGTGTGTGTGTGTGTGTGTGTGCTTTTAAGTCGACTTAATTTATTACAGCTTTTAATGTTTTGTTTTTTCTTCCGCTCGTTTTTCCATTTCATCATCACTTATCCCTATAGGCTTTTTGAAGTAGTCGAAACATTGGGTCGTGTATATCTAGTCACTGAGTGGATACGTGGCGGTGAGCTGTATAATCATATTACTCAAGGTGGTCCATTACGTGAAGTACATACGGCACCGCTATTCAAACAATTGTTATTGGCTGTGAAACACATGGTAAGTGCATGTCTGACAGTTATCACTTAGTGCCAGCCTCCCGGTAAGTGAAGTGTGCGTCGAGTGGGGGGGAGGGGTGAACTTGAACAAAATTATATGGAAATTAGCGTTAAAATTTTTATAAGAAAATGAGTTTCATTAACTTGTTTTTTTTATTGTTTCTGTTGTTGTTATTGTTGTTGGTGCTGCTTCTGCTGTTGCTGGTGATATCGCTGCTGCTGCTGCTGTCTATTGAAATTCTCATGCGAACAGCACAGTTTAGGTTACGTACATCGTGATATAAAGGCTGAAAATGTATTGCTGCTATCAGAGGATCGTTTAAAACTAGCTGACTTTGGTTTCAGCACGCAACTTATTAATGGTAAGTAAGTTAACTGTGTCTGCTTTTACTTTTTTTCCGTTTGTTAATTTTTCTTCGAAGAACAGCTAAAATATTTATTAAAAATAATTGTACTCAAGTAAAATTAATGATTTTCTGCTGAACCGTTTAAATGCGCGCGCGTATTTGGCTATCAGAAAGTGAATTCACAAATTATTTGCAAGTTGTTTGCTATTTGATATGTTGCAAGGTATTTGTAGACATTCTATAACTTCACATTTTAATTAAATTTTGTAAACAATATATCTGTGGCAATAAGGAAAAAGTGCCTAAGTCATATTTACTGTTTTGCAGGAGAGCACTTTTAAGCGTTCAAGTCGATTTTCAGAAATTTTTTTCTTTTACAGTTAAATAGCAAAATTCTCTGTTTAACTTTATTTTTTAAGCAAACATCGTTCTACACACTATAAGTAATACATTTAAGTTGAAATATACCAAAGTATAACCTCAATTAAGCTATTATTCCAAATGAGATTAGTAGTCTAAAAAAGATAAGTCTCAAGTCCTAGTGCTATAACTTGCAGAAAAATCACACAAATTAATTGAGGTTTTGACCAGGAGTACTTTAAAATATGTAGATTACGGAAGTACCATTAACTCAAAATCAGCTTATCTCGACTTAAGCACTTTTTTCTTTTTGCCACAGATATGTACATCAAATACTATGTACATACATCGTCACCTATATTCGAAAAGGCCGCAGGTACACTTTTTACTTTTTTACAGGAGAAGCACAAAACCATATAAACTTGAGACTAAATACTTGTTAGGTGCCAAATTTAACAATGAAAAAAATCTATATTTTTAAAATTTTAAGGAAAGATGTATTGTGGTTAATCACATAATCAATTAAAAAGTCTATTTTGAATTTTTTGATTATTACGGCCTTTTGTATTTTAGGTGACGATATGTAAGTCCAAAGTTATTTATTAACAGCCTGTCGCAGGAAAACGTAAATAAATTTAAGCAAACGAACAATAACCAGTCACTGGCATTTGAGAAAGTGTCCCACTGTCTTTCGACTTAACACGTTCGCTTGAGTTACATTTATGAAGTTGGCAGCAAACTACATTAATTGCTGCGTGGTAAATGAAAAAGAAAAACTCAAGGTTAGTGCAAAGTTATTGTGAGTGTAAGGAAGAATAGAAAAAATTTAATTTTCCAAAAAGCAAGCTGCAAGCAACTGTACATATCTCAAAACACTATCCTCTACACTCACAAAAGGTTCATACAAAAAAATAAATGCAAAACGTTAATGTGTAGTTTCAACAGTGCAAGCAAGCGACTTGTCTAGAAAATTTGTATAGGAATCACTCAAAAATTTGAGTGATTTTCATATATTTTTTCTAAACAAGTCACGTGCTTGCATTGTGGAAACTACACATAAAATTTTTGAGTGATGCTTATAGAAATTTTTTAAATTAGTTACTGCCAGTTTATAGAAGCCATGTAAAAATTCACGTCTGCCTATTTATATTGAAAGCAAAAACAAAGCACTAAAATATATTTTTGTTTTCAATATAAATAGACAGACTAGAATTTTTACATGCCTTTTATAAACTGGCAGTTATTCTGTTTTTTGATTTTTCATATATTTGTTTTTGTATATAATTTTTAAGCGCTAGGTCAGGCTTTTTTTTAAATGAACAATAACAATTTTGATTATTAGTTATTAGTGTTTTTTATGGGAATTGTTACAATTTAAGTTTAAAAATTTTTTTACTTGTGTGGCAACACTCTATTCTTAAATAGCTGTTGTTGTTATTTACATTTATTTTCTTTTACATACTCTTACGACTACAATTTGAAGCTGAAAAAAAGTCAGCCAATGTAGCAATAGTAAAGTAAGAAAATAAAAAACATGTTGATTATTGAGTTCTTGTTTCAACTTTGTTATTTGTTATTGATATAATTGATATAATATAATAACTCTAGTTGTTCTAAGAAGCTTTGGGTAAAGGTTCCCTGATGATCTGCATTAGCAACAGTGAAATGCGCATAGGATCCAGCTAAACCCCTCAATAATCAATTTCAATGTATTTTTAATAAAAAAATATTTTACTTAATAAGTAAAATATTAATTTGGGATTATTAGTGCGTTTAAAAATTTTTAAACTTAAATAACAATTTTGTTTTTACTGTATTTAATGCATTAATTCTAAACATAAATATATGGGACCTATGGAAACCTAAACCTTTTGAGACAAAAAAAGAATCTTTACAATTGGTCTAAAATTTACCGAGATATATATATTTTGGCTGACATTATTATACATATAGTGCGATCAATAATAAATTTTTACTTTTAGGTGCCAATCAAAAACTGGACACATTCTGTGGCTCACCGCCCTATGCAGCACCGGAGCTCTTCTCCGATGATCATTACATCGGTGCACCGGTGGATGTATGGGCTTTAGGTATACTGCTTTATTTTATGGTGGTTGGCAATATGCCATTTCGAGCGCCAACAATACCCGGTCTTAAAGCGGCCATACTAAAGGGAGACTATTTGCTGCCTGGACAACTGAGTCTGCCATGTATAAGACTAATACGTAAGTAAACAGTTATAATTTTTAAATAAGTATGTATATTTCAACAAAAATATGAAAATATTAGAATAAAAATAAAAGAAATAAATTAAACAAATACAAAAAGTGTGCCCTAATCGAATCAAGTATTTCAAATTTCAATAATTTAAAACACGTTTTACTTGGTTCGGCTTTGGCTTTAGTTCCGCCGAAGTCAGAAAATTTGGGTGAACTTTATCATCGGTTAAAAAAGTGGCTTTGGCTATAATTAATACCTTTATTGAAGTGATCAGTCTCACTGTGTATCATATTAAATGTTTTGCTATTTTTAGCGTCATTCAAGCAGCAGTGGGACTCACTTTCAGCTGTCTGCTGTCAGCTGTTTTGATTTTTATAATCAAACTATCGTGCTAATGCCATGTCAAAAACTGCAGCGCAGCCAGACAATAAAATTATGTACATATGAGAATGATACAGGAAAACTGGTGAAATTCATAAAACGCTAACTGCCAGTTTACAGAAGCCATGTAAAAATTCTCGTTTGGCTATTTATATTTAAAACAAAAACAAATTTGAGTGTGTTATTTAAAACAAAAACAAATTTGAGTGCGTTGTTTTTGTTTTTAATATAAATAGGCAGACGAGAATTTTTACATGGCTTCTATAAACTGGCAGAAAAATTTAATTGCCAATTTGTTTATAGAAGACAAGTAGAAATTTTCGACTGCAAAGCACTCAAATTTGATTTTGTTTTCAAGGGACTGAACAAAAGTTTCGTTGTTTTAATTTTTAATTCGGTTGATTTTTATAATAAGTGTTTTAAAATTTTTAGAGTTGTTGCTTCGACCTCAAAGCTAATATTGAATTAAAAATTCGATTTGAATTTTTTTGATAGTTACGAGGTTTTGCAGATCAGCTGACGATATGTAGCATTATAACCATAGTTTTCAATTTATTTACATACATATGTATTTATTTACGCAGAAAAAAGTATTCACCAATTAATTTTTTCAATTAAGAATTTAATTGATTCAATTAAATTTTTAATTGTATTAATTAATTTGAGTGGAAAAACTTAATTGATATTATCAAATTGTTTATAGGTGAAAAGTCAATTAATTTTTTAATTGATATTACAAATACTTTAATTGATATTACAAAATTATTCATATTACTTTTTTGTGTGTACATAATTAAAATTTTTATTTCATTCCTAGAACGCATATTAATCCACATCCCAGCGCGCAGACCCACCATTGATGAAATGCTCAATAGCCAGTTTGTAACTCATCCCAAATTAAGCAACGACTTAATGCAACACGAGATTAATTTACGCCTAAAACCTGTCAAACGATCCGGCTTTTGGGTGCGCTCCAAATCGAGACGCATGCGCAAGCAGTTTTCTCTGCGTGAACGTTATATGGAACTAACAAATAAACCACCCATTAATATGAATACGAAACGCACAGATGGCTTTTTTGTTGACAATTTTTTGCAGCCCATAGAGTTAAGCAATGACCTGCCCTTGGAGATGATTAAAGAGCAATCGAAAAATAATACGCCCAAGAGAGCTTTCCTATGTGGTACATTGAAGAAGAAAGTGGGTCCCTTGGAAACGTCTGAGAAGGAAAAACAATTTACCAATGGTTCATTGAGCAATCACAAATCTCAATGGAATGCTGTCCTGGCTGTTTCGGACTGTCCCCTCTTTAAAAACTATGATAGCGAAAACGGTCGTCATATAATGTTTCCCACACCGACAGACGATTTAAGCTGCGTGCAGCCTCTAGAGTCGGAGGCGAGGCAAATTCTTCAGGAGTTGGGCATAACAAGTGAAATGTTGCTACACGCTTCACAAAATGCTCCGCGCAGTGATATTGTTGGAGCTTATCGTATTGTTGTAAATCGCTTGCAGAAACAATCTTGGCTGGCGCGCAAGCACGTAGAAATGGCCTTACAGGAGATGCCGACCAAAACGGAAAAGAAAATCGAGAGATCCTGTTGTATACTGTGAATTGAAATGAAAAACATGAGGGGATCGATCTATCAATTATGCCATTTCTGAATTAGAAGGAAGAAATACAACAAGTATTTTAAAGAAACTATTTCACAAGGTATCGTACTTCAAAAGCTTTTACTCTCAGATGAAGATATTTTTTTTCAACTTATAGGTAGATTTTGTAAAAAAATTCCTTTCTAAATGTTTCAAATTTCTATGGATAATAACGCAAATTCATTTCAAAAAATATTTTTTTCCATGCGAATTTCGAAACGAAAAAGTTGTTTGTATTTACAAAATCTACTATTTAATTTTTAAAGTATTTTTATTTACTTCAGTCATTAATATAAAAAAATAGTTTTTTAAAGATAGTCCTAGTTCACATTAGTCAAGTCTTTTTCTTCTTTGAACTTTTATAGGCGTTCACACAAGCTCATATTTCTTATGCATAGTTTTGTGTATGCATGTGTGCTTTTTTTAACATTAAGAATGAGAAAGCAAAACGTATTGACAGTACATAAAGCTGAATAGTCGTTTCTTTTCCCCTCGTCTCTCTCACTTCAACAAACTAATCAGCTTAGCAATAAGACTTGCATAGTATAAACTGGGACATACTTTTAAATCAGCTACGTCCAAACACACATATTCGGATATTTGCATTTGAGGTAAACAGCTTTGAAAGCTCTTAAATTTCTTCTCTTTATTGTCGCGGAGATTTGATTGGTTGTTGTGCTCTCGTCGGAGTGAAAGCACAAAAGCTCTTTTGTAAAAGTTTGCACATTGTGCATATGACGTGGACCCAGCTGTTTTAAATTGTTACTCTTTCAGAATACACTTGTGTTTTGAACAAAAAAAAGTTTTTTTTATAATATAAAAGAGTGATTTTTGACAAAAGACGGTTTTTAAAGAGTCACTACTTTAAAGCGGACTACACCCTATCAAAATACTCATCAATCATTATGGTAGTATTTGTGAAAACAACTTAGTATGCATAACACCAACCATGGTTTGTGAGAAACCAATAAGTTTTTATTTTGTAACAGACTTGATATTAAATTTTGATGTGTTTCTTGCATTTATCCATCAAGCACAATGTATTCGAATGAGATTCAAAGTGCTCGTTTAATGAAAATTACGCATGAAAAAAAAAGAAATATTACATACAATTTTATTATCTTGCATGTGTATATAAAATTATTCAGCACACGTACATTCATTCGACAATCAGTATTTTGATCGTGTCAAGACCGCTAAAAAGGTTTTTTTTTTAAATGCACCTCTTTTGAAACTGCTTTTATAGAAGATACTATTTAAATTGTAGTTTTTATAACCTGCTTTAAAACAAATAGGTTCAATAAGCCCACGACTTTTTAAATTTTTCGCCTCTTAACTGAGACTACGTTCAAATATAAAATGATTTCTTGTCCAAAAACCTAATTTTTATTCAAGAAATCACAAACTTATTAAATGATATTAGTTAAAAAAAAATTTTGTTGTAAAATATACTTTTTAGCAGATACTTTTCTTGAAACGTACTTTTTGAAAAGTAATTATTTAGAAAGTACTTTTCTGAAAGGCTCCATTTTAGCACGTAATCTTTTAAAATTAAAATTTTGAAAGGTTAGTTTTTAAAGAAAGATAGAAATATTTTTTTTAAAAAGTACTTTTGTAGAAGATAGTTCTTATAAAAGATACTTGTTCAAACTCTTTTTTTTTTGAAGGTAATTTTTTAGATGGTACTATCGGTGCGTCGTTTAAAAGGTACTTTTTAAAGGTTTTCATCTAACAGGTGCTCTTTTAATAAGGTACTTTTCTAATAGGTACTCATTTAAATTATAAAAAGTACTCTTTTAAAAATGTACTTTTTTAAAGGTGCCCTTTTAAAAAGGTACTTTTATTAAAGGTACTCTTTTAAAAAGGTACTTTTTTAAAATGTGCTCTTTTAGAAAGGCACTTTTATAAAATGTACTCTTTTAAAAAGGCACTTTTATAAAAGGTAATCTTTTTAAAAGGTACGTTTACAAAAGGTACTCTTTTAAAATGTACTCTTTAAGAAGGTACTTTTATAAAATGTACTGTTTAAAAAGGTACTATAAAAGGCACTTTTTTGAAAAGGCACTTTTATAAAAGGTACTTTTTTAAAAACGGTTTTTAAATAAAAGGTATTCTTTTTAAATTTTTTTTCCAAATAAAAGGTACTAATTTAAAAAGGTACTTTTTTTAAAAGTAACTATTTTCAAAGCTATTCTTTACTATTATTGTTTCTAATACTAATACTAAACTACTTTTTCAAAGAAAAGATTTGAAGGAGCTTAATTTAGTTATTTTCTTCACAAGTTTTGATCGACATAAAGACCACGATTTTGATACTTCTAATACAATTTCTCATTATATTCTAAAGTAAACGGTCATGGCATACTGAAAAGATGAATCCATTTCACCGGTTTTCTTTGAAAATGCTCACGATATATTAAAAAAAAGACAGTATATACTATATAAAAAGTGATGCCGTTTAAAAACTCAAAACGATTTTTTTAAGTGCTTTTAAAAGTAATTTAGTACCATTTTTTTTAAAGAAAATACAACACATATTCTTCGATTGATGCCTGGAAATCTCATAATAGTTTCTCCGTCACATACAATATAAGGATTAAAACCCAACAACACAATTTTGAAAAGGTGCCACATTTTAAATAAAATAGTTAAACTAATTAAAGAAAATATATAAACATTTTACAATATATTGCAATAATATAGAGTATAATAGAAAATAGTTTTTCAACATATAATGAAAAAAAAAAATAAATAATTAAAAATTTCGTAGTTATTTTTAAGAAATGATCTCTTCAATTAATAAAACCGAAATTCATAAAAGTGTATTAATAGAAATATTAAAATAATAGTCGAAATTTTTACTGTAGACTTTAAAGTTTATAAACAAAGTGAAAAATAAATCCGTTGATTTTAAACAAACTTAGAAAATATTAACAAAATAAAAAAAACTCCATTTTAAATGTTATTTAGTAAAAGCAACAACTGTGTCCTTTTAATTTTTTTGTTAAAAAATAAAAAATGTTAAACAAATAATAAATTATTTAAAGTTACACAAATTTTATGCTTATATAATTTGATAATAAATTTTAACAAAATATTATTACATATTATTTGTGAAAATTTAAATGCTAAACAAATTCACTCCCATGGAGTCATTTAATATTACCAAAAAAAAAAAAAAAAAGGTTTTAGTTCCAATTTTTATATTTTTTAAGTTGGACGTTTTTATAAATTACATACATATATTTTAAATTTTATATATTTACTTATTTTATAATTATTTAAAAATTGTTAATGTATCTAATTTATGTATGACACTTAGTAAATAAATATTAATTGAATGTTTTAACAAATAAAGCTACAAAGAATATATAAATGAAATAACTTTATGAATAAAATTTATAAAAAAAAATATTAAAATATAAAATATGTGTTAAAAAAATATTTTTTTAAATAAGTTCGGAGTAAGTAAATATTTTTTAATTGTTATTCCAAATTTATTATTTTTAAACTTTTACCCCAGAGAAAATCAAACTCACTTATAAATAGGTTATTACAACCTGACGGATGTGACCATGATACTCATATTTTTTGTTATAATTCAAAAAAATAAAAGTGTACGATTTTCTAAAAACCATTTAATAAAAGTGATTTTTTTAGTTTTGGCGCTTTTTTCATTTTGGCGATTTTTTCGGTTTTTGATGATTTTTTTAGTTACGTGTTCCTAGCGATTTTTTTTCTTCTTGGCTCTTTTTTAGTTTTGGCACTTTTTACCTTTGGCGCTTTTTAGTTATGGCGCTTTTTTCGTTTCGGCGATTTTTTCTGGTTTTTTTTGAATTTTTTTAGTTACTTGGCAACCTTTATACTTTTGATGATCTGTTTTGCATTTGAGTGATTAATTTTATTTATGGCGATAGTTTTCATTCAAGTGCTTTTTTATTTTAGCGATTTTTCGTTTTAACATTTTTTAAATTTTCAGTTTTTTTAGCTTTAGCGTTTTTTTTAAATTTCAAAGATGCTATAAGTTGCCAAATTACATAGTCATAGTTACATTAACTGATGGGATACCGTTTAAGTTCAGAGTTCGATTTATTATCTTTCATATGATATTTACATTGGCATTTACATTTTAGAATTATATTTAAATAGTTCAAGCTTTGCACTTTTTCTTCTTAATAATTCATAGTAGTTTAAAAAATTATATACATATTTACATTATAATTTTATTGGAGGCAAAATTTTATGTGAACTTTTTTTTGATATTTTAATTAAAACTACTTAAATTAGAGCCTACTTTCTACCTAAGCTGACGTCAAGTCATTGATATGGGCGTGTTCTGACCAAGAGCATCTGGAGTAAAAATTTCTTGTTACGACAGTGTCTGTATTTGAAATAGAATGAAACCTGGGTGTTGAAAAGAACCATGGGAGATTATATAAAAGTTTTAGTAGTTTGTTCTGAGCGATTTGAAGTTTTCTAATATGGCATGTTGCACTTGTAGCCCACATAGGGGCAGCCTAAAATACTACAGCCTGGAAAATCAGTTTGAATATAAGCATTTTGTTTTCAATACTAAGAGAAGAATTTCGGTTTATAAAAGGGTAGAGAGTACGTTTTAGAATATTCACGTTATTTAATGCGTATTGTACAAGCTCTTTAAATTTCATTTTTGGATCGAGAACTATTCCTAAATATTTTACTTTTTGCTCCCATTGTATTTCTGTATTTAAAAAAACAATGTTTCTTTGGGGAATATAACAAGGTTTTCTTTTCCTTGTAAGGTATATAGCCCGAGTTTATCTGCGTTTAATGTAATTTTCCATTTATTAAAATATCTTGTTAATTCTTCTAGTTCTCTTTGTAAGTTTGAAATTATGTTTTCGGAGAGTATATCGGAACATAATTGTGCCGTATCGTCTGCATATACTGACATGATGCAACTTTCAGAGGTGTACAAGTTATATAAAATTGGGGAGAGACAAGAGCCCTGGGGGCATCCTGCGGTTATATTGAAACTCTCGGAGCATGATTATCCGATATAAACTTTAAAAGAGCGCATCGACAGAAAGCTTTCAATTATTTTTGTTAAGAAAATAGGGACTTCATTTTGTATCATTTTATAGATAAGGCCATCGTGCCATATGGCATCAAAAGCAGCTTTGACGTCTAATAATACCATTGCCGTTGATTTTTGAAGTTCAAAGTTTTTAGTGACCAAATTTCTGATTCTTACTAAAGATTGTACTGCGTTATGTTCTTTCCGGAAGCCAAATTGATAATTCGGAAAAATTCCTTTGGATTCGATGAAGAACAACAATTTGTCCTTCAGAATTGTCTCAAAAACTTTTCCTATAGATGACAACAGACTAATTGGTCGGTAGGAATTTGAGCTGTCTGCCGGTTTGTTTGGCTTTTGTATTGGTATAATTTTTGCTTTCTTAAAATCGAGTGGAAAGTAGCTGAGCTTTAGACATGAATTAAAAATGACGGTTAGAAATTCAATTGATTTTTTTGGCATATGTTTGAGACATTTATTATTAATTCCGTCTGTTCCGAATATCATTTAATTTTGACTTTTTTAATGTCAATCTTAATTGTTGTAGTCTGCATAAAAATATAGAAACTTTGAAAATTACAAGTCTCTATATGTATATCATTTTCTGTATATTCCCTTAGGATTTCAATATGTTACGTTGCTCGCTTTAGAACACCCTTTAATTTTTAACTGTCATATATTATGTGAAAAGTTCAGGTGCGTTCCTACGGTTCTCGAGAAAACAGCCTGCGACAGACAGACAGACGGACATCGTATCAAAAGCAATAGGGCTCATTTCCTAAAAATCACACTTACGTCCCTTTTCACAATGTATGATTAAGAGTTAACGTGAACTTTAACTGACAGTTCTTCACACAAAACTTGCCGTTAAAGTCCCTGTTAGCTTTTAATTGTACATTGTGAAAAGGTCCGTTAAGCATCTTTAGCTTATTTTAAAAGACGTAATATTTATAAATTTTTGACTTTTCAGTGGTGGTAGAAGAAATATAAATTTCTCTTTGGCTTTTTGTCAATTGTTGGTCTCAAGTAGAAATGCCCTAACTCAAATGATTGAAACTTTAGAGGAGAAGCTATAAACTTAAAAGAAACTGTACAACTGCTTGTAAAAATGTTATTTTTTTTGCAATATTGCAATAAAGTTTTGTGACGCGGTGTATTTGTGTGAAATGTATTGGAATCACTGAAAAAGTAAATTTTGTAAAAAATACGGCTTAGGGCTTTTCTACTTTAGGCCATCGATATGCCGCATCAAATTTAATTAAAGTGTGTTGCTTATCTTAAATGCCGCAATTCATTAAATGATGTTATTAACAAAAATTGTAATATAATACAGATTTACAAGAGAAAACCAAAATTTTAAAATTTTGTTTTTGTTTTGAATATAGTAATGTACGACAAGTCGAACGATGTCAACGCTATAGGACAGGCTCTAATATATTTCCTAGAAGAAGAAAACAGCCAATTCCATACATTTGTATGTATGTATGTATGTATGTATGTATGTATATATGTTTGTATGTATGTATATATGTATGTACAATAAAATGAACCCCGCACGTGGTGCTTGAAAAAGAGAAATACTCAGATGTACAGAGTGTGCGCGTTAAATTATTTTTAAAATGGATTTTATACGGGAAAAGTAACTCTCGCAGTGAACTGGAGAGAGACCAAAAATTAAAAAAATTTTACAAGCAAACAGGCATATAGTCCAAGCAATTCTTTCTTCTACTTATAGGTATATGGAGCAGTAGAGTACCAGTATCACTTACATATGTAAATCAATTTACAAAATATTTATCGCACCTGCTCCTCTAAAGAGGGTCAACTCGAAATTGTGGAATTTTTACTTTTTGCAAGAAAACGGGACAACAGTGTTCATGTGCACCCACTGTAAAAATCTTACATAGTTTTCTCTACTTTTTCGCAAAAAAAAAAAATAAAAAAAGAATCAGTTCTATCGCTCTTGGCAATATAAGAGTCAGTAAAAATCACAGTTTTTGTCTCAACTGAGAATTTGTCAATTTTGAGTTAAGACCCCTTTATAGGAACAAGTGCGATATGTACATACATACATACATACATACATACATACATATGGAAATAATAAACACAGCATCAAACAACCATTTACACACACACACACAGACTTACTAACAGGCAATTTAATATGACACACTTTTCATGTGCTTGTGTATCGAAAATGTGGTCAATAAAAAGATTATTATGGTGCATCAATAAAAGAAGATGTTGTATATTGTTGTTTCAATAATTTACCATCAAAATGATACCAACCCAACCACTTGGGTTATGAAAGCATGTCGGAAGTAAAATAATAAGGAGCGCTCAGAGAAAAGTTTTCTTTTTTTATTTAATATTTTAATCTATGCACGACAGTATGTACACAAGAATATGAGCATTAATTAAATAAATTATAATCAATTTTGGTGAGCCAAATTAAGTGAAACAGCAATAACTAAATAAATTAATAAATGTTTATGCTGTTCGATTTCATATGAAAAGCAAAGTAACGAAGAGTACGGAACATTTAGTGATAAGTCCCAAGGAAATAACGTCCTTAAACATTATTTTTACATGAAAAGGGAAGTAAACGATACTAAAGTCCTGCACAAGACCACTTATATGAACTTTTAAGACATGAGGGATTATTCAAATGCCTTACTACTCCGAAATCTTCTAAAAGAAACGCTAAACAACACTATTGGCAAGACATTTGTTTCAATTATTGCGGTAAAGGGGTAAAGAAGAAAATACTTCGTGACGGAAGAATTTGTGATGCCTGCTTTTTCATATGCATGGGCACGTATACAAACGTCATGCACGTACATACTTACATACACACATAAGTTATGTGTATGCTCTTAAATTTTGCTGCGCACATACAAACACACATATGCATTGACATTAGTTGTGTGCGCTGGCTTAAAAAAGCCTCCCTAAAACACATAATTGCTTACCATCTACATCTTACACACACACACACACACACACACACACACTCAAAGGTTCAATACGCAAAATAACACGCATGCACTCATCAACAATACTTCTTTTGATTGTTTGTTATAAACAAGAAGTCTTCGCGACATCACTTGTTATAACTCATATACACGTAAATCAATACGTACGTGTATTCGTATATTAAACGATGTCATTTATTACACTATGGAACATTTTTGGGATTATTGTCTGGGGGGTGAGAAATTCCAAGTCAGGGTGATGGTACTAGTATAGTAAAACCCTCAAAGGGTTTGGCGTTCGTATGTGTCAGTTTTTTTTTATGACTTCTTAAATTTTTTCCTTATCTTGATGTTTTTTCGTTTAGTTGTAACATTTTGGCAAAAACGTAGTTTAACATAACTCGAGAACCACTTGTCCGATTTTGATGAAACAAACTCAACAACATTTAGAATTACAATTTCTTTAATCCGTTCACATAACGTTTTTCTTTATAATCAACAGTTTTGCCGGTAAAAATAAATTTGTGGAGGCAAAAAAATATTTTTTTGCCTAAAAATTAAATTTTTTTTTTAAATTCATAAAAAATCCAAAACGGAAAAAAGGATTTTGACAAGAATATTGATATTTATTTTTATTCAAAAAAGTGTCATTTATCGCCTTTTTTATAAATTTTCCCCAATAACTCCAGACTTCTGGCCATAAACTACTAAAAAAATTAAGTAAACATTTTTATAATTTTTTATTTCTATTTTATTTATTTATTTTAATAAATATTGCCTAGACTTTTTCGATGGTGGTTGTTCGGGACTAGTGGCATCGCATTCATCGCTATCATCAGTTTCTGAACCACACATAATGTCAATGTGTGACTCCACTGTTGGCCCTTCTGCATCTCCTGAAAATTCTTTATCATCAAGATCATCCTTGTCTTGCCACACAAGCTTTTCTTTCGCTTCTGTACTATAGGCGATTGGAACTGAAGGTTTTTTATTGGTCTTATGCAGTAAAACCGCCTTCAAGCTGAGTTTTGAACTGTCAATAAATAATCTCCAGTCATCTGCTTCATATTTTATTTCCATTGCGTCCATCAATTTTCCTACATCCGGGCAATATGCAGAAGTTTTTTCATCATTCACAAGGAATAAGCTTTGGAGTGTTGCCTGACGACTTCGATAAGCTGTGACTTTCACACCGGGTGCCAACAAATTGTTTGATTTCAAAATGGAAGCCAGCTCTTTCGATTTATGCTGTGTTAATTCCAACTTGGCAACAATTGAATCAAGCTTATTTTGATTTATTAAAATTGGCACATTGGATACTGATGGCTCATATGGGGGATCATCACGTGCATGATATGTCGGAGCAGTCGTAGAAGAGAAAATATCTGGGCTAGAAGCTTTTGGCACAGGAATGTGGTCCGAATGAGGCAATGGTGTTGCGGCACTTGCAACACCAACGTAATTATACGATTTTCTTATCCTTTTTGCGGCTCCTTTATTCGCACATGCATAGCAATTCAATGGATTGTGACCTTCGCCAGAATTAGTCCAAGTCATTGGGATACCGAATGGCATACTTTCACGTCTTCTATTTTTCCAATCCATTAGGTTGTAGCAGCTTTTACACACTATATTTGGTACCCAATTTTCGTTCACTGGTTGAAGTACATCTCGTATGTTTGAACAAAATCAGTACTGAAATTTCCACTTTTTTTATGTGTTGAAACATATTGGCCACAGCAGTAGCAAAAGCTATTTATATCTGGCTTGCACAGTTCCATATTCTGTTCTCTTTTGTTCACTTTTAAAAAACTAGAGAAAAATCACTTTTACTGTTCGCGTTCGTCGGCACTTGTTGAATGACAAAAATCACAGAACCAGTGTGAGAAAGAGAAAATGTATAATAACAATGCATGTTTTATGTGAACATTACAGAACCAGTGTTGCCACATCAATATTTCTCTTTTAGTACAGTAGAAAAATATGAGAGAGTTCGGCTTGTGAGTGTCAATGTTTTCTCCAAATAATGTTGTGCATATCTGGAGCAAATTTTTGAAATTCATACATTTACCTAATTTTGAATAAATGAGAAACGCGTGCATCGATTTTCATGATCTATCCCTTTTTTGGCTCATGAGTTATGTGACTTTACGCGAAAGTAATTAGTTTTGGCACTTTTTTCCATTTTGGATTTTTTATGAATTTAAAAAAAAAAAATATTTAAATTTTTAGGCAAAAAATACTTCTTTCCCTTCATACATTCATTTTTAACTTCGAAAGTGTTGCACATATAGGAAAACGGTATAGAAAAAGATTAGAGAAATTGTAATTCTAAATTTTTTTGAGTTTGTTTCATCAAAATCGGACAAGTGGTTCTCGAGTTATGTTAAACTACGTTTTTGCCAAAATGTTACAACTAAGCGAAAAAACATCAAGATAAGGAAAAAATTTAAAAGGTCATAAAAAAAACTGACACATACGAACGCCAAACCCTTTGAGGGTTTTACTATACTGACCTAGTACCATCACCCTGACTTGGAATTTCTCACCCCCAGATTGGCTGTGGTACTAGTATCGTAGGAATCTCATAAGTAAAAGTAGATGAGTGCTCTCCCTTTTTTGAAAATGGGATTAAATTGGGAGCTTCCTTCCAGACAACAAAAACAATTTCTCAAATCCGTCAAAAATATACTGAGCTATGAAGTAACACACATACAAAAATACAGACGAATTGTTAACGTCCTCGTTTTTGGAAGTCGGTTAAAAAAGGAACTAATTCATTAATTTTTTCAGCATTACCAGTAAGTAGGGATATTATATATAGTGCCAACACACATACATATGTAAATAATAAAATAATAAATTTGGAAACATATATAATACATTGTACTTATAATACTAAAACATTTTATTTTATAAATATGCACTTATGTATGTATTTATATATGTAGTTGGAAAACTAACAATAATTATTTATTTTACTATGACCAGACAAAAACATTCGAAAGATAAAACAAAATTTTTTAAACAAAAATTATTATGCCCTATCAATTGTCCATTTCGTTTGCAAAAAATTAATAAAAATGTACTTCGTCTATTTTTCATGCAAAAAATTAAATACACTTTACATAGAAAACTTAATGGGCTATATATACATCGTTCATTTTTAGGGTTCCGTACACCAAAGGTGAAAAGAAACCCTATTGTTTTCGCTACGCTGTCCGTCTGTCCGTCACACGGTATTTTCTCAGAGACCGTAATAGCTACGGACCTGAAATTTGGACACAGTATGTAGAACCTTGGCCGCTAGAACAATAAATACATGAGAATTAAAAATTAAAGGGTGTTCCAAAACGAGCAACGAAAAATTGTAAAATCCTGTGTAATATACATACAATTGTATGAACATATGTATATTGAAAATTGAAGTTTGTAAAATTAGTGTATTTTTATACAGACTACAACAATTAACACTAAAATTTAAAAAAATTAAAATTAAAGGGTGGTCCATCAGTTAATGCAATTTTGACTATGTAATTTTGACAATTTGCTATATCTTGGAAACCGTAAGAGGCAACCACTTGAAATTTTCAAAAACGGTAAAACTAAAAAAAAAAAATTATAAAATCGCCAAACCAAAAAAAAAATCGCCAAAATTTAAAAAAAAATCGCCAATATTAAAAAAATCGCCAAAATTAAAAAAAAAGTTCTAACATTAAAATAAATCGCCAAATTCGAAAAAATCGCCAAAATGAAAAAAACGCCAAAAATCGAAAAAAATCGCCAAAACCGAAAAAACGCAAACACCGCAAAAAAACAGAAAAGACCCCAAAAAGGAAAAAAATGCCAAAACTATATATTATATAGGATGAAGTTTGTATTAAATTACATATCAAGTGTTCGTACGGAACACTTCGTGCGCGAGTCAGAGTCGCACTTTACTGAATTTTTAATTTTTAATGAAAAAATTTAATGGACCATTAATTGTCCATTTCGTACGCCAAAAATTAAATGGACTATATACGTCATCTATTTTTCGTACAAAACATTTAATGGACTATACATCATCCGTTTTCCAGGCAAAAAAATTTTTTATGATAAAAAAAATTAATGGACTATACATCGTCCATTTTTAAATTTTTTATGAAAAAATTTAATGGACTATAAAGCGTGCATTTCATATGCAAAAAAAAATAAAAAGACTATACATCATCTATTTTGCATGTAAAAAAGTTAATGGACTATACATACAAAATTTAATGGGCTATACATCGTCCATTTTTTAATTTTTTATGAAAAAATTAATGCATCATAAATTGTCCATTTCCTACGCAAAATTTTAAACGGACTATATACGTCATCTATTTTTCGAACAAAACATTTAATGGACTATACATCATCCGTTTTCCAAGCAAAAAAATTTTTTATGAAAAAAAAAATTAATGGACTATAATCGTCCATTTTTTAATTTTTTATGAAAATATTTAATGGACTATAAAGCGTGCATTTCATATGCAAAAAAAAATAAAAAGACTATACATCGTCTATTTTGCATGTAAAAAAGTTAATGGACTATACATACAATCTATTTTGCATGTAAAAAAGTTAATGGACTATACATACAAAATTTAATGGGCTATACATCGTCCATTTTTTAATTTTTTATGAAAAAATTAATGCATCATAAATTGTCCATTTCCTACGCAAAAAATTAAACGGACTATATACGTCATCTATTTTTCGAACAAAACATTTAATGGACTATACATCATCCGTTTTCCAAGCAAAAAAATTTTTTATGAAAAAAAAAATTAATGGACTATAATCGTACATTTTTAAATTTTTTATGAAAATATTTAATGGACTATA
Organism: Tachina grossa; assembly: GCA_949987645.1. Taxonomy (NCBI): domain Eukaryota; kingdom Metazoa; phylum Arthropoda; class Insecta; order Diptera; family Tachinidae; genus Tachina; species Tachina grossa. The sequence continues at coordinate 39,918,537 of OX465275.1, forward strand.
AAGAGTGCATTTCATATACAAAAAAAAAATAAAAGACTATACATCGTCTATTTTGCATGTAAAAAAGTTAATGGACTATACATACAATCTATTTTGCATGTATAAAAGTTAATGGTCTATACATACAAAATTTAATGGGCTATATATACATCGTCCATTTTTTAATTTTTTATGAAAATATTTAATGGACCATTAATTGTCCATTTCGTACGCCAAAAATTAAATGGACTGTATACGTCATCTATTTTTCGTACAAAATATTTAATGGACTATACATCATCCGTTTTCCAGGCAAAAAAATTTTTTATGAAAAAATTTAATGGACTATACATCGTCCATTTTTAAATTTTTTATGAAAAATTTAATGGACTATAAAGCGTGCATTTCATATGCAAAAAAAATAAAAAGACTATACATCGTCTATTTTGCATGTAAAAAAGTTAATGGACTATACATACAATCTATTTTGCATGTAAAAAAGTTAATGGACTATACATACAAAATTTAATGGGCTATACATCGTCCATTTTTTAATTTTTTATGAAAAAATTAATGCATCATAAATTGTCCATTTCCTACGCAAAAAATTAAACGGACTATATACGTCATCTATTTTTCGAACAAAACATTTAATGGACTATACATCATCCGTTTTCCAAGCAAAAAAAATTTTTTATGAAAAAAAAATTAATGGACTATAATCGTACATTTTTAAATTTTTTATGAAAATATTTAATGGACTATAAAGAGTGCATTTCATATACAAAAAAAAATAAAAGACTATACATCGTCTATTTTGCATGTAAAAAAGTTAATGGACTATACATACAATCTATTTTGCATGTAAAAAAGTTAATGGTCTATACATACAAAATTTAATGGGCTATATATACATCGTCCATTTTTTAATTTTTTATGAAAAAATTTAATGCATCATAAATTGTCCATTTCCTACGCAAAAAATTAAATGGGCTATATACGTCATCTATTTTTCGTACAAAACATTAATTGAATATACATCATCCGTTTTCCAGGCAAAAACATTTTTTATGAAAAAAAAAATTAATGGACTATAATCGTACATTTTTAAATTTTTTATGAAAATATTTAATGGACTATAAAGAGTGCATTTCATATACAAAAAAAAAATAAAAGACTATACATCGTCTATTTTGCATGTAAAAAAGTTAATGGACTATACATACAATCTATTTTGCATGTAAAAAAGTTAATGGTCTATACATACAAAATTTAATACATCGTCCATTTTTTAATTTTTTATGAAAAAATTTAATGCATCATAAATTGTCCATTTCCTACGCAAAAAATTAAATGGGCTATATACGTCATCTATTTTTCGTACAAAACATTAATTGAATATACATCATCCGTTTTCCAGGCAAAAACATTTTTTATGAAAAAAAAAATTAATGGACCATAATCGTCCATTTTTAAATTTTTTATGAAAAAATTTAATGGACTATAAAGCGTGCATTTCATATACAAAAAAAAGACTATGCATCGTCTATTTTGCATGTAAAAAAGTTACTTCATCTATTTTTCGTACAAAACTTTTAATGGACTATACATCATCCTTTTTCCAGGCAAAAAAAATTTTTATGAAAAAAAATTAATGGACTATAATACATCGTCCATTTATAAATTTTGTATAAAAAAATTTAGTGAACTATAAAGCGTTCATTTCATATGCAAAAAATAAAAAAGCTATACATCGTCTATTTTGCATGTAAAAAAGTTAATGGACTATACATAGAATATTTAATGGGCTATACATCGTCCATTTTTTAATTTTTTATGAAAATATTTAATGGACCATTAATTGTCCTTTTCGTACGCCAAAAATTAAATGGACTATATACGTCATCAATTTTTCGTACAAAACATTTAATGGACTATACATCATCCGTTTTCCAGGCAAAAAAATTTTTTATGAAAAAATTTAATGGAGTACAAAACGTGCATTTCATATGCAAAAAAATAAAACGACTGTACATCGTCTATTTTGCATGTAAAAAGTTAATGGACTATACATACAAAATTTAATGGGCTATACATGTTCCATCTTTCCACTCCGGTACGAAAGGTCCAACGAACTCCAGGAAGTATTTAAAATTTTGAGGAGAAATTTAGAAAATGCTTCGCAGAAGCAGCAGAGGCACTACAATCCAAGACGCCGGCGGTGGAAACCACAAATTGGCGATCAAGTGTTGGTCCGACAGCATCCGCTCTCAAAAGCAATCGAGAATTTTGCAGCAAAACTGGCCCCAAAATACGCGGGGCCATATATCGTCAAAGGATTTGTGTCTCCAGTTACAGTAAAAATCAGTGACGCCGAAACTAACGTCGATCGTACGGCACACCTCAGTGACCTCAAAGAATACCATCATTAAATACCTATACTTTGTCTATCAAAATAGCTGAAATCAAAAACGTCCGGACACCTGGCTACTTATAACTAATAACGGCTACACAGCGATCTGCGACGAGAGGGGGAAGTGTCACGGCCAAAGTCGGCGCCCTTCTTTTGGCCAACACGAAAACTTTATTTATTTGTTTTATTTCTTTTTCTTTATTTCTATTATTTATAAATTGAATGATTATTTAAGCATATATTTTTCTGATGAACACTAATTGGAGTAATTAAAGTATTTGTTGATTCCTATTGTCTATCCTTCAACAATTTACTAATTATTTAAGAATAAGTCATATAATATAGTAATACAGCGTTCTTTCAATCTTATTTCAAATATAACGGTCTACGCCACCTACATGTCAACTATAATGCTGGCTGGATGGAAAATACAACCATTAGTAAGATTGATGTGAAGAAATCGTACTTTTATAGCCTTTTCACACTTACTCACATCTTTCATCTTTCATCAATTTGGCAAGATGATAATATCTTCCCATAAGAATTATACGGGGCTGAATGTTCAACATCTTTCAACATCTTCAAAAGATGTTCCTATCTCACTTTGTTCCGTTCAACATCTTTCGATTATTTTAGTGTCATCACTAGAAAAAATGTATACAACTTTATACATACATGCATACATACTATAAAAATGTATTCATATGTTTGTATTTATATCTACATATGCATATATGTATGTACATACATTCAAGGCTACATTTTGGAATATCCTTCCCAAAAAAAGATCCGTAATTACTCCAAAACTTTATTATATACATATGTATGTATATTTAAGTATATAATAAAATCTTGTATATATTTTTCCTAATCGAAATAAATTACATAAAAGTAGTTGCAAATGTCTACGCGAAATCTTTGCGGATAAAGTTTGTAATATTTCTTCATCATCATTGTCCGCTGGCATAATTTCTAGTAATTCTGCATATTGTAGCATTATTTGTTTCTGCTCCTCAGGAGCCAGCAATTAAATCAATTTCAAGTGAATTTTTAAATTGCATTTTATTATTTAATTTTTGGTTGCTTTCACTCGTAAAAATAGTATTATAATAAATGACAGATGAAAGATGAAAGATGTTGTAATGTGAACAGGTTTTTTTCAATTTTCAACATATTCCACGCATTCCTCAAAGATGTGAGTGAGTGTGAAAAGGGTATTACAGCGTACCGGGACTCAGGGTTGCATATGTTGGTACTTAGTACTAAATATTTTTTTTTTTTGCTATTATGGTGTAAAAAGTAGCAAGTACGCACATTTGCAACCCATTAGGTGAAAAATTATGCAGAAAACAAAATGTTTGCAGCACATGCAAGTTTTTGAATATATTAGCTTTAAATAATGAAATTAATTAAATTATTTTATATTTGCACATGGATTTTCAATATATATGCAAAATAATTAAAGTATATTATTATTGTTACAGTGTATGTGTGGGGAAAATCGGTTCTATTCCATTCGTTCTTAGTAGATCGTGTGGCAGCACTGGAATTCATCATGGCGTCAGTATTTATTCTATCCATTCCAGAAAATGCCGTGTGAAGAAAAATTATTTTCATTTTTCTTTATAATTATAAAAATAAGAACATGGGGTTTTAAACAAGTTGGTCGTGTTGTTGCGCTCTGCTATTCAGATATAGAAATGGATAGAATTGATATACCCGGTCGCATATTACTCCATTGCAGGCTATGATGAAAAGGAAGTTTGCTTACAAAGAAGAGATTATAGTGGATACCACGCGCATTGAAACCATGGGTGATACGGCGATGGCTGTTCATCCGAAGGATGAGCGTTAAAAACATTTGCATGGCAGATTTGTAAAGCACCCTTTCTGCACTAGAGGTTTGCCCATTGTGTGGGACGAATTTGCGGAAATTGAATTTGGTACGGGAGCTGTTAAAATTACTTCATCCCATGATTCCAACGATTATGATGTGGGAAAAAGTTGTAATTTACCTTTTATCAATATATTCAATGATGATTGCTACATAATTGGTGATTATGGATAATTTACTGGAATTAAAGCGGGTGCTAGACACATCAGTATTCAGCTTCAATATGTGGTTGTGTGCGTTTTTTTATAAAAAAAAATATGCACACCAATAATATAAGTATGTGTGACTATTTTTGGTAAACAAATGCACACAACCACATATATTGAAGCTGAATATTGATGTCTGGCACTCGCTTAAGAGATTTACTTGTCGCAAAGAAATTGTGTTACGACTGAAGGACTTGGGCCTGTGAAGATATACTGTTAGTAACCCCATGGTGGTGCCGATTTCTTCACGCTCTTAAGATGTGGAACCCATAATAAAACCCCAATGGTAAGTGTTTGTTTTTGTTAATGAAATGAATATTTTAATATTTTTATTGGTTTTTGTAGGTAAAATACTCTGAAATTGCAGAAAAGCCTACAGAAGCCGAACTTTAAAATTATGGATTGCCACAATGTTTGCTCTTATGTATTTTACGGGTGCAGAAAATACTCTTCCGATGAAAATAATATGGATGTTTGAATCCTGTCACGTTTGCCGGCGGACATTGAGGCTTGTAACAAGGGCAGCCACCAATGCTTGGTATAGTTTTTGGCTGTACGATTTGTGTGATGTTTATTTGGAATGTTTGAAGCCCATATTTCAAAATATCACCGATGATCAGAACGCTTCAGCACGTAAAGCTTTGTTTGCTTGCCTTTATTTGGGCATTAAATTACTGTCACCATTTGTGCCTTTTATTTTGGAAGAATTGTATCAACGCTTCCCCAGATCTGATACCACACTCAGTATATGTGTGGCTGCTTATCCCGGTTAGTAAAAAAAACATGGCATAATTATCCACAAGTTATAATTTACCAATTATTATTTTTTTTTATAAACAGGTAATGTTACTTGGCGTAATGAAAGGGTTGAAAAAGAAGTTGATTTCATGCTAAAGGCTACACAAGTCATACGTTCAGCTCGCTCTGATTACAATTTGCATAACAAAATAAAACGGAATCGTATGTTGTTGCACAGACGCTCATTTGAAATATGCCAGCTATTTGTCCGTAGTTTCCTACTGTTGCAAGTTTTAGTTCAATACAACACCACCCGTTGGCTGTGCTATTCTAACATAGCGTCTATACCTGATAAAAATTTATCATAACAACTAACAAAACGTCGGCAGAGCCGTTGTCAAATTTTTGTTAATGCAAGCATACATGCGAAGACGTTGTGGTATTTTTTATTATAATAAATCATAATTTCTTTGTCGTCGTGAAGAAAGCTTGTCACAATACCTGCAATATTTCACTTCATGTTTATTAAAATGGTTTTATTTAATAAAAACATTAATACTTTTCTTTATTTTTATAGTTTTTTCTCAAAAATCACATAAAAATTGTATTTTCTGCAAATAAATTTACGTTTTTTATCAAGACAAATTTGTCTGAGCTTGAGCTCTGACAAAATTGTCAAGACACTGCAATAACACTAATAAATGGAGTATATCTGATAAATTTTTCTCTTGATAACCTTTTATCATGATAAAAATTTATCAGGTATAGACTCACTGTTACTATTTCGGGGCAATGTGAAGTTCATTTGCTTTTAAAATGTTTAATCGAGGCGGATAAAGAAATTTCCAAATTGCAAAAGAAACAAATGCAATTGACCCAAACTGTTAGCAAATTGAAACAAGCCATGGAGGCTGGTGATTATGCCACAAAAGTACCCGCTGATGTACAAATTGCTAATAGGGAAAAGCTGCTACAAACGGAAAGTGAAATTCAGCGTATAGCTCAAGCAATGGAAACTTTGAAGCTGATGTATTAAAGTATGTTTTCACATGCATAAGTCATGTTTCAGACAAAGTAGTTTTTCTTGAATATTAATATTATTTTATATACATATGTACCCTACAAGAACACTACCAGTCAATTGACTGCTCATTTGATCGATAGTCATGCAGGCTATAATCATCATTGCGTAGAACAAAGTTTCTATCACATTCTTAAAGGCAAAATGTTATGGAAACTCATTCCGATCAAATGACTAGTCAATTGACTGTCATTATTGAACTGAATGTAAAATTGTTTTAAATGTGTTAGTGAAAAAATTTGTTTGTGTGTTCAATCATTCATTTCTTGTAGGGTACATATGTATGCATTTTTCTGCTTCTTATTTATTAAAAATAAATAAATACATTCGTATTTGCTACATATGTTTTTATGCGGTTTTGATTAAATTTTGACAGTCTGATTTGAAGTTATGCGGTTTTTGAAGCAGGAACGTATCTACCCCTTATATATAGAAGTAGTGCCCTTTTTATGCGGGTTTTTTAATTCAGTTTCTTTTGGAACGCATCTGATTTTTAAATTCTTTTTGCATATGGAAAGGACTACTAAAACCTTTTGAGATTTTGGTGGTAGGACAAAGTGACTGCCCCAAATTTACACCAAAGGTGAAAATGAACCCTATTGTTTTCGCTACGCTGTCTGTCACAGGCTATTTCCTAGGAAACCGTAAGAACTACGGATCTGAAATTTGATCAGGGTGTGTAGAACCTTAGCCGCTACAACAAAAAATACATGAGAGTTAAAAATTAAAGGGTGTTCCAAAACGCAACGAAAAATTATAAAATCCCATGTAATATACATACAATTGTATGTATATACCCTTGAAATTTGTAAAGTTAGTGTATTTTTATACAGACTACAACAATTAACACTAAAATTTAAAAAATTAAAGGATATTCTATCAGTTAATGTAATTTTGACTATGTAATTTTAACAATTTAATATATCTTGGAAACCGTAAGAGGCAAACACTTGAAATTTTCAAAAAAAACGGTAAAACTAGAAAATTGCAAAACTTAAAAATCGTCAAACCAAAAAAAAATCGCCAAAACGAAAAAAGGGCAAAAAAAAATTCTGAAACGAAAATAAATCGCCAAAAACCGGAAAAATTAAAAAAATCCCCAAAATGAAAAAATTTAAAAACAATCGCCAAAAATTTTAAAAAATCACAACGAGAAACAAAGCGAAAAAACAAAATAAAATCGCCAAAATAAAAAAAAATCCCCGAAATAAAAAAAAATTGCCAAAATGAAAACAAATCCCCAAAATGAAAAAATTCCCAAAATTAAAAAAAATCGCCAAGAATTAAAAAAAATCGTCAAAACGAGAAACAAAGCGAAAAAACAAAATAAAATCGTTTCAGCTGAAAAACCTCAAAAACGCCAAAAAAAAAACTCCATTTAAAAAAATGCTCAAAACCAAACGTGCGCGAGTCAAATTCGCACTTAACTGAATTTATTTGTTTTTAACTTGTAGCGGGGAATCAAAGTGCCCACCTTTAAAAAGTAAATATGGACATTTTTCTTTTAAAATCATATTGTTTTTAATTTGTATAATTTGGTTTTAGTGTAGGTTTCCACACTACCGTTGAGGTACTACACTCAGTGCGTTGCCATTTATTTTGAATGGCTGGCTCCCCAGTGGGCCTACACCATTTTAAATGCATACAAATGTGTAGTAATAAGAAATTTATAGCTCTGCTATTTTAGTTTTTTGCATTTCATGCATAATACAAACATCTTTCATGGCTTGTTTGTGTGTACATATGATCAATTTTCAATTGCATTTCATGCATAATACAATTTTATTGATTTTTTTATTGTATTTCGTACCTTTAGTGCCAAGTTTCTTATTGTATTTCATGCATAATACAAATATCTTTCTATTGATTTTGGCACTGTATTTCATAGCTTTTAGTTTATATATATATTTGTATTTCATGCATAATACAAATATTTTTCAAAGCCATTTAGGTATGTGATGGAAAACAGTTATTTTCAAAATGATTTCAAACCAGTCGTTTTGAAAAGCCAACCTTACTTAAGCTACTGACTTTTAAGAACTACATTACAATATAGTAGGGATGTGAAAAAAATTTATCAAAAATGATTGCAAGAATTATTAAAAATTTTAATTATTGCCAAACCGACTATAGAAAACATATCACACCTTTTATAATTTTCAAATTTGTTTAGTGTCTAAATCGTTTTTCATCACATAACTGATTGTATATATATTTATTTATTTGTTCATGGCATATAGTTGTATGCATATGTACATTTGTATGATACATTTTTAATTGTATTTCATGCATAATACAAATAAATATGTATCTTTGAAAGCCATTTTTTTAAATATTTCTTGAATATTTTCTTGCTTATTTTTTCTTTTTTTTTTGTTCTTTTATTACTATTTTGTCCTGAAATATAATTGCAATATAGCTTATATTTAAAATTTTATTTGTACATATTTTACATATCTTAAAACAATTGATGTATACCTCTTTAACACATCGTTCGCACACTCTATAATCACAGGAGCTACATTTACTTTTTGAAATTTTAGTATTTTCGCAATGGCAGCAAAATTTAGAATAATCATCAGAGTTTCGGACTAAAATCGATTTGATAGTATTTCTAAATTTGTCGGGAGAGGGTAAATTAAGTAAAGATTTGCCGTTTAAATAGTTTATGGAGAACATTATAACAAATACACCACAGCTTATACTATCATTTTGTTGGGTTCTGTTTGTTATATTTAAAAATTTCCATGTGCTGTATTTAGGATCATATGAACAAAAATCTTTATAATGCTCTTCTCCACTGAAAGTACTAATGGAATCAATAAACACAAATTCTTTCGAAGCAAAACTCAAAATACAAACTGTAAAATGTTTGCTTCGTAAAATTGGTATAACTATAAATTTCGGATTACATAATAGCAGTCTATTTGCTTTTTCAAAATTAATTTTATTAATTTGACATGGAAGGCTGATGACATTTTTGAAATTCTCTTTTATGAAAGATAGCATCGCACAATCTAACACAAAGTTAGTCAATTGATTTTCTTTTGCTAGCGACTTCCAATCTTCAATGTCTAATACATTCCAAAATCCAAGATCTGATAATTTTAATTTTGGGTACATTTCTTTAAATAAATCATTATACGTAAAGAGCGTGTATTTTATAGCACATTCTGGTGTTGAGGAATTCGTTTCCATTGTGTGTTCTTTCACTTCATTTTTCACACATTCAGGCATAGATAAATTTTTTTTTTGGTTTCTTGGCATTTAGAAGATGCTTTGGCTTAATAGCTTTCTGTGTTCTTGCATTCTTTTTCTGCCATTTTTCTTCAGGCTCTAAATATTCTAATAAATCATAATCATGTTCCTTTGCTATTTGCAATAAATGAAATTTTTTATCAACCTCATGATTAATATCTTCTTCGTTACTTGTTTGTATATCGAACATATCATATTTGTAGCGAAGCTCTTTTAAGGTACTCATGCTGTCCTTTCGATCGATTTTAATAAAATCACCGGGCCTAACTGATTTATTATTCAATAGAATATGCTTCTGTAAATAAAAATTAAATTCTACTGGCGCATTACTAATATGATCGCCTGAAGGATCAACTACAATTCCCATAATGTTTGTCCACATAGGTATAAAAGGGCAATATTTTCTTAGAATGAACATTCAGATATCTTCGTTATAAAATTCATTTATATTATAACTTATTCCCTTGTACTCAACAATATCATGTACAGTTTTATATATATTTTCAAACACTTTTTTAAAAGGACTACGAGATGCAACGGACTCCAAGTTATTTGCTGGGTCATCTTCGAAAACAGTTAAATTTTCAAAATCACTCTCACTAAATTCCATTATATCTCTCTTCAAAATGATGTAGCTGTTCTCAAATTCCTGACCTTTATGTGGACTCAATAGAACAGTGAATATATTTTTAAACCAATATTTGCATTGGACGATTGTGTTCAAATCGAAAGCTATAGTTAATGCATTTTTTAATAAATTTCTTAATGCATTACGTTTGCCAATCTTATTATTTAAGTCTTTGCAAATTATATGAATGTAATCAGCTTTGCACCACTGTATTATAACCTTTGGTCTAGAAGTTAAATTCGGATTCTCTAGATGATTAAAGCAATCGCTTAGATAATCGGAAAAGTTTTGATTATTGCAAGATCGTAAAATTCCTCCAAGCAGTGCCGAGCTTACATCTATGCAAACTCTTTCAAAAAATGGCCACTTATACTTACGATCTTTACAATAAAGCTCCAATTTTTCAAATATTAAATATATATCGGTAATAGTGTGCCGAGACAGTATTCCTGTTACAATTGGAATAATCATTTTTAGCTTTTTAATCCGTATAACAATTTTATAAATTAAAATTCTTCTTTTCGCGCATTGAATTTGTCTTACACTTTGACCAGTAGCATCAAAATGAATTGTATAATTTGCGTCTTTTAGTATTTGTGAATTTTTGGAAAAAGTTTCGAAAGTTTTATCTTCCCAGCAATGTATGGTCAATGGTGATGCTATATACTGTATATATCCTTTATAGCATCCTTGTTGCATTTTGTAAACATCGATAAAAGAGTCCGGGTCACAAAAGGAATCAAAATTATGCTCGGACTTGCACTTGCGCAACGTATGCAAATTTTGTATATTCTGAAAATTTCCGCTTTGAGCTATTTCATCAGATGCTTGAAGAATTTGTTCTTTTCTATACAAATACGCACTCTTATTTTTCAAATCATGTTTAACAATGGCACGGGTAACACCTCGAATTTGTGGAACTCGTTTTTCTCCTACATGATTGGGTTCTCCCAATCTGCAGACAACAACCGTACCATCGAAAGATATTTTGAATCGATGTCTGCAGCAATCTTTGAAAGGACAGTAAGTATATACTAACATTCCACTCACTAAGCGCTTTACGCTTTTCATTGAAATAATGCAAGAATTATTTACCTTAGCATATTCTTGTCTAAGTAGTTACATCTATAATAATTTTATTTCGACTTAGTTTAAGTTTTTTATCGCCCTTAGAATTAAAAATCAAATCAGGATTGACTTTGAAACTGCACTCCGGTGCCTTTAGATCAAAACGCTGAACTGGTTTTACATCTGTCCCTGGAAGTGGGATAACCGGCTTGATAAGTTTTTCTTTTGGGTCAGGTTTTTTCCTATAAATTTTGTACTTAGATAAATCTAAATGGTTATTTTCAGTTTCAAACGGTCCTAGAATGTGACCTTGTCTTTCTGAAGTGTCTGAATCTTCAAAATTAGAAGCGATGTTATCATTTTCTTAAACGCTTTCACTTTGAAATACAATTTTATTTATTCCTTTATCATTTAAAGCTTTGAATTTTTCATTAACAATATCTGATAACGTTAGTTTCATTTCACTCATAAGATCCTTGAAAAAATCTTTTAATATTTCCGGATTGTTACAGCACGTCTCTTTTATAATTTTTTTACAACCTGTTTCTTTTATATATTTTGTACTAGGACCCGGAATTTGTAATAAGACGGGGTTATATTCTAAACCTTCTATAGAATTTTTATTATTATTTATTTCATTTTCGATAAAATTTATGAAATTTCCATTCACCAATATTAGTGGATTTTCGCTTTCATTTCCTACATTATCTCCCAAAAAATCTGCATAAGTATTATTCATTGTGTTCAGGGTTGTTTCTTCAAATAAAGAAAGAAGAGCAACTGCAGCACATTTTTCATCCTCAGTATAACTTTTGCTTTTAGTATATACTGATATTACTGGATGTACGTTTTCATTTTCTGCATTATCTTTCAAAAAATCTGCAAAAGTACTATTATTTATTGCTGCAGTGTTTGAGGTTATTTCTTCAAATAAAGAAAGAAGAGCAACTGCAGCACAATTTTCATCCTCGGTGTAACTTTTGCTTTTAGTATGTACCGATATTACTGGATGTTCGTTTTCGTTTTCATTTTCTGAACACTGAAAACGGTTTCTTCGCAAATTTTGCATTTTTTTTAATCGTTTCAAAATTATTTTTCGGTTATTATAATTATTAGCCATTTTAAGACGAGTTGGCTGATTTTTATTGTATGCCGCAAAAATTTTATCAAAAATTTCACTATTTCGGTAGCATTGCAGACTTCCGACGTCTGATTCCGAAGTTAATTCTAACATAATGTTTTCAAGTTTGGTCCTATTTAAAACCATTTTTATTAAATATGTTTTAAAATAACAAGTATTACTTTCTTTTAAGTTTTTATTTATGAATATATATAAATAATTATTGAATTTTAATTTAGCAAGGATCAATTAAATATATTTGATTAATTATAATAATTATAACTAACTTTGAATTACACGTGTACCTATTATTTTGAGCACACTTGTAATAAATGTATACGTATCTATATATATATATATATATATATATGTATATGTACCTGGTTTTTGTAATTATTGAACTTTAATTTAGCAAAGATCAATTAAATATATTTGATTAATTATAATAATTATAACTAATTACACGTGTACCTATTATTTTGAGCACACTTGTAATAAATGGATACGTATCTATATATATATATATATATATATATATATATATATGTATATGTATATGTACCTGGTTTTTGTAGGCACAATTTTTTTTAATTATCTATATTATTATTATTAATAAGTTCAAATAATAAGTTCAAATTTTAGCAAGTAGTAGTAATTTTCTCACTTCTTCACTTCGCTAAATATTTAAGTACTTATTATTGAAACTTAAATTTGCACTTAAAACAAAAAAAAAGCATATGCAGTTTTTCACTTTACTAAGCACTTAAAAGAATATTACACATAAAATTTTTATTTTTTATAGTAATTTTAACATTTTTTTATGGTTTTAGCAATTATAATTTTAAATTTTGAAATTATTTGTTTAGCATTCACCAAATAATTGTTTTTTTTCACTGCAATAAATGCAACACTTAATAAATACAACACTTAAAAAAGTTTCATTTCGTTTCCAGGTACCGTTAGCTTATTGCCACTGTTCCTAAGTGCTGTTGCCAGACCTTAAAGTTTTCATCTACCCAAAATACACCGTGCAAAATATTTATATTGTATGCCTGTATGATATTATAGATGAAAGTTGTAACTTTCTCAATTACATTTTTATGCCTATTAACTAAAAGAAGAATATTAATTGAATCTATATCTTATCTCTACAGAAAATTTGCATTTCACTTTCATTCATTCAGTGGAAACATATTCTGTGGTCTGGCAACCACCAGACTTGGCAAAACAAATCTGGTGGTCTGGCAACCACCAGACTTGGCAAAAAAAATCGTTCTGATTCAGCGTGTTCCTCATATTTTATATGAAAAAAGATAGGCTTCCATTTGAAGCAAAAATGGACAAAAAAGATTAAAGAAATTTATTACTTGAAATATTTTCAGAAGTGTTCACATAATAATTGAAATTTATTTGCTTGTGGTCCAGCATGTCTATATACATATTTCATTGGTGCAAAATTTGGAAGAAAATTTCAGGTTGAATTCTACTGATTGATAATTTGGTTGAAGCGCCAATCTAATACATATGTAAGTATATAGACATGCTTGAGCACCAGCAAATAAATTTCAATTATTATACTTCCAAGTACTAACCCCTATATTCATAAAATTTAATTATTTTTTAATTCATATTATTTACTATTTTATTTTATTAACTATTTAGAGGAATTAATAGACTACGTTTTGAGCAGAGGCAGCCGAGGACGGCATCATGGCGGCACACGTAGCCGTGGACGTGGCCGCGGACGTGGAAGATACGCTGAAGGACATACCCTCCCATACCAGATAATCAAAAAAAAATTGTGTTACAGAATGTATTACATACAATTTTTATTATTTCAGATGCCCTACCATTCTAACGTGTCGCAAGACATTGCAAATTTGAAATTGTTGTTTGAAAACCAACAACAACAGCTGCAACAACTACAACAACAGCTGCAACAGCAACAACAACAGCTGCAGCAACAGCAACAGCTGCAACAACAGCTGCTACCACAGCTGCAACCACAACAACAGCTCCTACAACACCAGCAGCCACAGCAACAACAGCTGCAGCCACAGCAACAACAGCTGCAACCAGAACAACAACAGCTGCAACCAGAACAACAACAGCTGAAGCCACAGCAACAGCTGCTACCACAGCAACAACAGCTGCAGGCACATCAACTACAGCTGCAGCCACAGCAACCAGAATAGTTTTTTTAATTTAACAAATTTTTTCTTTTGATTTAATTGAAAAAAAATGGAATTATTTTAATTAAATAAATTTTTGTTTTCACTCTTGTAATCATTTTTTTCATTACAAGATTTTTATAGTTGGTTTTGTCAAGAGCTTCAGCTCAGACAACTTTGTTTTGATAAAAAACGTAAACAAATTGAGTGACGTTTTAATTTATTTGTAAAAAATAAAATATTTACACAATTTTCAAGAAAAAATATTAAAATAAAGAAAAATATTGATGTTTTTACTAAATAAACCCTTTTTAATAAATATGAAGTGAAATATTGCACGACGACGAAGAAATTATGATTTATCATAATAAAATAACCACAACGTCTTCGCATGTATGCTTGCATTAACAAAAATTTGACAATTTGTTATGATAAATTTTTATCAGGTATAGACACACTATGTTACATGTGTGTCTAAATAATTTTTTAATTATAAAATAAGTTGTATAAATACGTACATATGAATTTTGCATGTGAGTGAAACGCGTGACTCAATCCTACGCAATGATTAATATTCAAAAGTTTCCATCACATTTTGCCCTTAATAACGTGAGAAAAACTTTGTTCTACGTAATAATTAATATATCATGCGTGACTTCTAATCGAATCACCGGTCAATTGACTGATAATATTCTTGTATGGTCGATTTCAAATTCTCTATCCAGCTTTTTTTCAATTTACAATATATACCATAACAAATCAGTTTGCTTTTAAATTGCTTTCAATTTAACAGCTATCAATTACATGAATTCCTGAAAGAATTATGTAAAGAAATTGTAAATATGTAAATAAAATTAAAAAGTCTTATTGTAAAATTTACGCAAGAGTTTTCAAAGAATATCAGCTTTATCTTCTCACTCATCTCTTTGGATTTTTTTATTAAGAAATTTACTTTCTATTCATATTGAAATATGTATAAAAGATTTATTTTGGGTGTATAAATACAACACTTAAAAAACATTTCATTTCGTTTCATTGTCACAGTTACCTAATGCTGTTGCCAGACCTAAAATTTTCAATCAATTTAAACGTGCTGTCATATGTTGAACAATATGAATGAAACAAGAATTTCACCACACACCGAAAATATATTTCAATTTGATATACAAATAATTTAGATTTTGGCCTAGTATGAAATTTTACTTAAGGGTGGTATACCCTCTAAACGACTAAAATGCCAGGAATGACATCCCTATAGCCGTTTAGAGGGCTCTTTCACCTATTCAAAACTGGTCTTGTTTTTTTCACACCATTAAATTTACAGATTTTATTCAATGGCGCACTTTTGATTTTGGCCTAGTATGAAGTTTTACTTAAGGGTGGTATACCCTCTAAATCGCTAAAATGCCAGGAATGACATCCCTATAGCCGTTTAGAAAGCTCTTTCACATATTCAAAACTGTTCTTCTTTTTTTCGCACCATTAAATTTACAGATTTTATTCAATGGCGCACTTTTGATTTTGGCCTAGTATGAAATTTTACTTAAGGGTGGTATACCCTCTAAATGGCTAAAATGCCAGGAATGACATCCCTATAGCCGTTTAGAGGGCTCCTTCACCTATTCAAAACTGGTCTTCTTTTTTTCACACCATTAAATTTACAGATTTTATTCAATGGCGCACTTTTGATTTTGGCCTAGTATGAAATTTTACTTAAGGGTGGTATACCCTCTAAATGGCTAAAATGCCAGGAATGACATCCCTATAGCCGTTTAGAGGGCTCCTTCACCTATTCAAAACTGGTCTTCTTTTTTTCACACCATTAAATTTACAGATTTTATTCAATGGCGCACTTTTGATTTTGGCCTAGTATGAAATTTTAATTAAGGGTGGTATACCCTCTAAATGGCTAAAATGCCAGGAATGACATCCCTATAGCCGTTTAGAAGGCTCCTTCACCTATTCAAAACTGGTCTTGTTTTTTTCACACCATTAAATTTACAGATTTTATTCAATGGCGCACTTTTGATTTTGGCCTAGTATGAAATTTTACTTAAGGGTGGTATACCCTCTAAATGGCTAAAATGCCAGGAATGACATCCCTATAGCCGTTTAGAGGGCTCCTTCACCTATTCAAAACTGGTCTTCTTTTTTTCACACCATTAAATTTACAGATTTTATTCAATGGCGCACTTTTGATTTTGGCCTAGTATGAAATTTTAATTAAGGGTGGTATACCCTCTAAATGGCTAAAATGCCAGGAATGACATCCATATAGCCGTTTAGAAGGCTCCTTCACCTATTCAAAACTGGTCTTGTTTTTTTCACACCATTAAATTTACAGATTTTATTCAATGGCGCACTTTTGATTTTGGCCTAGTATGAAATTTTACTTAAGGGTGGTATACCCTCTCAATGGCTAAAATGCCAGGAATGACATCCCTAGAGCCGTTTAGAGGGCTCCTTCACCTATTCAAAACTGGTCTTGTTTTTTTCACACCATTAAATTTACAAATTTTATTCAATGGCGCACTTTTGATTTTGGCCTAGTATGAAATTTGTAAAGTAACTGACAAAATCATGAAACGAAATTGTCGAAAATAATTGATAAATTTAACAGAGATACAAAGAGAAACGTTAATGCTAATTATCATTATTTTCGAAAAGCTGAAAAAAATTAAATGAAAAAATAATCTTGTTTTAAAATGCGTGTTTTGGCTCTCCTGAAAAATTATTATTTTGTCTATTTGAGGCTAACCTTCAATTGTACATTCACCCATGTTTCGTTCTTATTTGTCTTTCAATTGCGCAAAGCGCTAAAGTAAATATTAACCAATGTCTTTAACTTAAACGAGATATGTATGTATGTATGTATGCATGTAAATAAATTATATGTATGTATGTATGTATATAAATTAGAGATCAGAATTTTTTCTTTTTTGCTTATTTCGCTAATAAAGCAATTATACTCTCTTTAATATTTCACGTGAAATACTATAAAAATGTGTATTTACGAGTATGTATGTATGTATGTATGTATGTACATTAGTGTGAGCCAATTGCCTTCGTCAACAGGTATCCCTGCAAATAATGCGACTAGTCCATACATGCATGTAAAGACTAATCCAAAGAGCAGTAGGAGTACCACAAAATTACTCCAAATATATGAAAAAAGGTGGTCGATTTAACATTGCGATGTCCTAGGGTTGGACCACATGGTCCAACTTTGCATTACATCGAACTAACCCCAAAAGTACTCCATACGGAATAGTTATAGACTACTCGCATATAATTTGTGAGTGCCTAAGAAGAACGATCATATTCGTTTAAACACGAACACTTATCGTACAGCATTGAATGATTGTATGAAAACGACATGATCCATGACTGCATTACATGGGACCATGATGTAACCATTCTGTTCCATCTAGATTGGACCACGTACTCCAATATTATTTGCAGGGTTATACACTCATACATATATGTATGTATGTTTATTTACCTAGCTAAAAAATTATATATGGTCTATATATTTTTAATATATGAATGTATATAACTATATATGAATATGTATGAATTCATGTATGGAAATGTATGGGATTATACATGGCAAAACTATTATATATGAACTAATATATGGACTAATATATGAAACGTATTATAACATATAAGTTCATATATGAAAATGTAATTATGAAGCTTCATATGTGGATCCATATATAGAAATAAGATTTAATATATGTTGCAAACAAAACAGCTTGGTATTTTATCACTGGTTAATTGGAAATTCATTAGCAAATACATACGGTATGCAAAGATCATATGCGTGCCCTTAACGTTTAAAAAAGAAAAACTTTTGTTACAAAAAAAAAACCATTCTTGTATGATTTTATACATTGTGGCCCCATTTAATATATCAAATAATCAAAGGGATAATCCAGTCATTAATTTTATAGAAAATAACAAAATTCTCTAGATAAGAAACAAAGTTTATATTACTGCAAAAAATTATATTGAAATTATATTGTTAGACGGATTATTTTTTCTTTTATAATTAATTGCATTAGTTTTTAATCTGATTTCTTAAATTAAATTTTATGTACGAATATGATTTTTGTTTTTTTTTTTTAAATAACTGATTCACCTTTTGACTTAAAATGATGAATGAAATGACTTTTGGTTCGTTTTTCATTATTTGTCCAAACAAATGTTTCATTAAATACAACCTCCCTGTTCAAAATCCACAAAAAAGTAATTTTAGTAATTTAATTTATTGTACAGGAGTGCGCTTGTGAATCAAGAGCGTATGAATATTAACTTTGAATACTCTAGAGGGAACATTTACATTTAGTAATTTTTCTTTCTTTTTTATATTTAACGGCTTTGGCGATTTCTAATCCGTTTTAAAGCTTGCTTCCGATTTTGCAACTTCTCGCGAATTTTGGCAAACTTTGCGATAAGAGTGTCTTTTGCATGTTTTCATATTCATTGTTTTTTAAACAATTCTAGAATTTGTTATCATTTCGCTGTTAGTAAGTTTTTGCGAATTTCCGCAGTTTTCGCCATTTTTATCTAATATTTTGCATTCCTCCCATTTTTGGCGATTTTAGATCAACTTGGCTTGTTTAAAGTTTTGCAAATTCTCGCGATTTTTTTCAAAATTCGCGATAAAAGCAACTTTTTGCATGTTTTTTAGCTTCCTAAGAGTTTTGCCGATTTTTCAACGATTTTTCAATTTGTTAGTTAGTAACTTTTTGCGAATTTTCTTAATTTTCGCAAATTTTTTGCATTCCTTATTGTTTTAGCGATTCTTAATCAATATTATGGATTTTTTTTAAACTTAGCAACTTTTCACGAATTATCATTTTTCGTTTTATAAAAATGTAATTACTTTTGCAATGAGCACTAAAATTTTATAACTTTCTTTTTTATTAAAAAATTTTTCTGAGCACCAATTTGATTTACATATTTTGCTATATTGGCAACATTGTGTTTGGTTTGTATATATCAGTATAAAAGGAAGAGAGAAAACAGATGTAGTGAATTTCTGGTGGATTTTACAACAACTTGTCAATATATGTACCAGTAAATGTCTGGTTGGTATGTTTCCATGTTCCCATAAGAACTATGAATTCACTGCCTAGTCAATAGTAGATTTTCAATGACAAGCACATGCTAAATGTCTATAGCACAAAGTATTGTATGGGGAATAATTCTAGAGTAGTACTGGTGACAAAGTCAAAAGCGACTCAGTACATTTTCACCATCGACATTTCCTTCAGAGCATCAAAAATATAAATTAGTTTCATTTGACTACAACGACAAATGTAGCACGGACAACAACCTGTTGTACTCATAATCATACTCATATAAACATGTCGTCGATTTGTTAGTGGTTTACGGCATCAGTGATGCCAACTTGGTGCTTTTGGCACTATTTTTAGTGCTTTTTGAAAACGAAAAACGCCAAGGTTTGAGCATTAGTGCCAAGCTAAGAAAAATCACTAATTAGTGCTTTTAAAAAATGTGTGTTTTTTTAAATTACTTTAATAAAAACTTGATGTATTTATTTTTTCAGTATAAAGAATACCTTTTTCGTCTGATATATTTCATTAAATAGAGAATAGCTTCAAAAATAATATTAAACATTATTAAACTTTACTGGTTTGGATATTCACTCCTTTTTCACGTTAATGCTTTTTGCGCTTTTTTCAATTTTAATGTGCTTTAAAGAGCCAAAAAAGTTCGCATCACTGTGCGGCACTGTATATTCAAAATACATAATGTCTGCAGTAAACCAATAACCAATCGACGATGTGCAGTCTATCCTTGACATTTTTTAGTCGGTAGCTTGCTATGTTGAATGTGTTTAATGCAATAACCAATACATTCACAGCTCCATCACTTATCTAAGTTATGTAACTACCCTGAAGGAAACGTGGGGTTAAGTGTCCCCAAGTCACCACTTTTGTCGACTATTTGTTGTGACATTGTCAACGGAGCGTCTACATATTGATATTGTTTTTGATGCGTAGAAAACATTTTTTCAGATACACGCAACTATCCTAATGTTTTATTGGTTTGTTGAAAATAAAAATGGCGTCATGCAAAATTTAAGTGTTTATAAAAATTAGTTAAAAAATCAAATGAAAAGGTGAATATAAATGTATTCAACAATAATAAAGAAAAATACACAAAAATAATTTGCAAAAAAGAAATAAAATAACCATCCATATTTTATAAAAATAGAAAATGCGAAAATTAAAAAAATCGTAGTGAAAGTACCAATTATGGAAATTTTTACCCTGTAGAAGATTTTGTGCCATCAGTTACAGATTTGTTACACTTGCTGATTCATTCGTAAGTGTTTGACTTTACTAATTCAGCGAAACATAAAATTTTTGATTTATATAAGTATATGTATATAATAAAAAAGACAAACAAAATCCCTACTTGATGGTGATATGCTGAACGAAAAAATTAATTAATTCCGGTTATTGTATGTTTTTAATCATGAGTTCCATTTTTTAACCCCCGACTAAAAAAGAGGTGTTATAAGTTTGTAGTGTGTGTCTGTGTATCTGTGTGTCTGTCCGTGTCCACGTACAGGCCAAGCGGCTGGACCGATTTTCATTTAGTTTAGAAGATATAACATCTTTTCTGAAGAAAGTCGGGGGTTTTAAAATTTTTAATTGTTGTTATTATATGAACTTTTTCATTCATTATGATATAAATTCATCAAATGTGGATACAAAATTAAATAAACAATAAATTAAGAATGCAGAAATATACTTTGTCCTAGAAAAAGTTTCCTATCAAAAGATTGATTTCCCATAATTCGGATTGTTTTTGATACTCATAAGTTCTCATTTACGAACTTCATTTTATATGCCTTACAATTTTCTCAAAATAAAAATATAATTTAATTGAGAAATTAAATTATAACGTGAACGCAAGACAAAATAATTAAATTTCTTTGACTAAACCCATACAGTTCGAGACTAAAACTCATGACGCGATCTATTTTGGTTTTAGAAAAAATTATAATAGTATGCTTTCTTGATTAATCGAGATTAACCGATAACGGTGATTGAGCGCATATATTTTAATCGTAATCGCTATTATGAAAATCTGCGATCATTTGCAAACCCTAATCCTAATACATATATTGTGAATTATCCAAAGTGCTATGGAAGTCATAAGCTATTATGGATTTTAATCAGAATTCGCCATTCCGCGAAAATCCGGATAATCGATTTCAAAGCAAATCAAATCAATTTACATATGTACATTTAAATTTGCCATGTTTGTCATTTGTCAATTTTTTATTTAAATTTTAGTCGTTTACATAATACTGTTACGTTTAAATTTTATTAAACGTGTGAGTTCTTTTGATTGCTCAAAAATAAAAATATATAATACACAATTTTTATTTGCTACTGTTTTTCCTTTTATTCTTAACGAAGCAAATTACAACTTGTCTTTACTTAACTACTTCTTATCGTTATTATCCACTTTCAACGAAGCTGGCTCAACTAATTTCTGATTAGCACTGAATTAACGATGTCAACTCGACTACTTTCTGACTAGCACTGCCCTATTCTCGCACATGCTGCCACTTTTTATAGTACATGAATCGGTTCTCGAATGTTCGCCCGATAGGTGGCGTAATAACATATCTGTACTTAGTAATGGCATCTATGCATGATGATATCTGTATTGTCATTTACTATTGGTAGCCAGATGTTCAAACAGTCCTCTAGCACAATCGGGAAAATTCATGTTGCTGCTTCTAGGCGTTTGTAGATAATTCGATTGGTCGTTATTTTTTTTTTTTTTGAATTTCAAAGTAACGACTCTTATGTTGGCAATGCGGTTTGCTACTGGTAGTACGGTGCTCGCACTTTTATTTGTATGTGTGTGTGTCTGTAGCTATGTATACAATTATTGTTGCTGCTATAGTATTTGCACGTAAATATGTGTGTACGTTTAGTGCTTTAGTTAAATACTTCCAGATAGTTCTTTTCTTTAACCCTGTAGGAATATTTTTACGTAACAATACGATATGCAAAAAACGAGCTATAACGATAGATAATGAATTACATAATACCTATGTAATTTAATTTTTGCTTGGAAATATGTAACTTGTTATTGATCTTTGACGTAATGAGTCACATCTTTTTTTTGCGACCAAAATAAAAGACAACCTGCGGTCATAGGCGGCAATTAGAGCTGAGACGAATGATGAGTCCGGATAGTCGGTGTTCGCATAATCGGGATTCTTCTGTATTTGTTAATAAAATGAACTAAAAAGCTAAGTATCCAAAAATAAAATAAAAAATTATCCTCCATCATCAGATCAGCTCTATGTCATAGTAATATTGCATCGTCCTCCGATTTATACATTCATGAAAAATTTCAGCTCAATCGGAAATCGGAAAGCGGATCAAATTAAATTTACAAGATTTGATTAAAGACAGACAACGACACAGGTGAAACCAAATAAAAGCTTGTAAAAAAACAATTAATTTTAATAATATTTCATAACAATTTATTTAAAAAAAAAAAAATTAATGTAGTATATTTTCTAAACTAACTACACAAAATTGATTTTTCTCTGATGTTTGGTTAGTTTAATTGTTTATTTCTTTCTTGTAATATATGTAATATGTATCAATTAGCTTTAACGATTAAATAAAAATTTATCTAAAATAAATTTCATAGCGTTGACATTATCGGCAGGTACACTGTGGCCAGCACGATTCACCCAGAACATGGTCAATTTCCCACCGGACTTATAAAAGCCCTCATAAATGCCATTAACATGAAACGCCTTCCGTGTAGCTGTAACATATTGATTGCGATATTTCCATTGCAATTTTTTAATCCAATTAGCAGTACCAACTGAAGGTATCAACGCATCGAATTGGCCACAGTAAACTCCTACTTTCAAATCGGTTTTATCCAAGAGATCGCTGACTAAAATATTATTAGAAAAAATTAAATTGAAAATGTCAAAACATCAAATATCTTCTATTTACCAATATCAATAACCGGTTTCATAATTTCACCTTCTAGCTTTTGGAAGACTTCGTCCGATTGAGATCCCCACTTAACCTTATTTCCTATTTTCAGAGCCTTAGCGACCCTAAGTTGCATAACTTTCCTCAGCTGTTCCAATTCCTCTTGATATCTTGTAAATTCATCTCCTTGTACTAAAAAATTCGATGAAATAAAAAAGCCATTACTTAAAGATTTTAGAATAATGGCCTCAACTACATATCTACAATTTCTGTATAAATTACCTTTAACGGGATTGCCAACATTGTTCCTATCAATGTTATTAGAAAACATAATCACTTGATTCCTTACTTCCAAATGTTGATAGTAAGCATCTTTCCATTTTTTATTTTGAGTGAACTCCAAAGTTTTTTTAACAGATGGCATGATCTTGTTATAGCTATCATCATCGATAATACCCTAAATACAAAATAATAAAATGTTAACTATTATTTAGTATTGAATTCTTTCTCATACCATATTTAGCAAATAAGGAGCCCAAGACATCAAGGAATCTATTGGTGACACCCAGGGATCACCCAAACCCACCGAGGACATTTTACATTGTATTTCTTTTCGTTGTATGGCATTGTATAGTTCTAGGGCGAATTCTGGAATCATTTTCCCGGCATAACTCTCACCAAAAATATGCAACGGTACATTTACGAAATCCTTGTGATTATAATAGAATTTCTTCATGAACTCTACCAAATCTAAGGCAATTTGGCTATTATTTGACGAAAGCAAACTATTATTGTCGACATAAGAAAACCCAGTTCCAACTGGATTGTCGATGAACAAAATATTCGCCTCCTTAACCCAGGTCGAGTTACGTTCTTTGCCATTTATATCAAGAGGTCCCAGCTCTTTGAAATTACCATAGCCAGTGGAAGACATAGCTGGACCACCCTGTAGCCAAATAACCAACGGCCGCTCTGTATATTGTCGAACATTGGCAGTGGTGAAGTAGAGCCAATAGAACATGTGAGCACCTTCGCGAACATCGACAAAACCCCAATCCTGTTTACCGGGGCCGTGGTCCTGTTTAGCTGTAAATAAGTTAACATATTAAATATACATACATATAGGAGAATACGTTTTAAGTTATGTAAATAAATAAATTTGTATATTCATGATTTGATTAGGCTAAAGTTCGTGTTGCTTTGTAAGCCATATTACATGTGATAATTATTAATGAACAAATTACACCAAAGTCAATTGTAAATATTCTGACAAACACATAGTAGAAGGGAACAACTAGCTGTTTTAGAAGGCCACTACACTTTCATCATCGGCGTTCTTTGTGTTTGGTCTACTGTGTGTGGTGTCAGTTGATGTAGATTTCTGCTTTATATACTCAGCCATTATTGCAAATGGAATATGTGAATTGTTTTGATTCATCGTATAACAATTTGCTGAAAGATTTTTTGTAATGAAAGCTAAATTTTACCATCTCTAATTACTTCATTTGCTTATTTTTAGGGTTCCGTACACCAAAGGTGAAAACGAACCCTAATGTTTTCGCTACGCTGTCCGTCTGTCCGTCACATGGTATTTTCTCAGGAACCGTAAGAGCTACGCAGTGATGCCAACTTTTGAGACTCAAGACGCGTAAACATTTTTGAAAAAAGGGCTAGAAAGGGCTAAATTGCAAAATATTCAAAAATATAAAAAATAGTAAAATTTTTCGAAAAGGGGCTAGTATTAAAATGTTTCTTTGGTGTTATTTGTTCATTAATAATTATCTCATGTAATTTGGCTTAAAAAGCGATACGAACCTTAGCCCGTTCAAATCACAAATATAGAAACAAATGGAGTTCGAATAATAATTAAAATTAACTAAAAATGAATAGCCATGGGCCTGTGGCAAAAATTAAATAAAAATATACTTAATAGTAACAAACAAAAAAAGTTTGTCTTAAGTAGAACAAAAAATAAGCAAATTAAGTAACATGTGTATAATTAGTAAAAAGAACAAAAAAAAAACGACAATGGTAAGACTGTTGTAAATATAGTGATGGTAAAATTGAGCTTACAATACAAAAAAGCTTTCAGCAAATTGAAATACGATGAATCCAAACAATTCACATATTCCATTTGCAATAAAATGCTATAAGGGTCCTATGCAAAAAAACTTAATAAAGCTTTGCCAAGCAATACTAAGCAAAGTTGTATTCTAAAAAAATTATTGTATAAAAATTCTAAAGTAGGCACCCACGTTTGTTAAGACTACTTTAAGTTGATATTTCCAAAATGTGTATTTTGTACCTCAAATATTTTTACTAATATAGCACATACTGATACATGTTACATCTGAAAATGAAGCTAGAAGTGCCTGCTCTTATCTTAAATTTATTATTTCTGTCATGCAATGGGAAACATCACCAAATTATCCAACTGATTCGAAATACATAGCAAAATCCATAAAAAAAGATATTAAAATAAATACAATTATACAAAAATGTTTTAGTGATGTACATACAATCAAAACAAATCGAAAAAGCTGGATATTCAAATACTCGATTCATTCGAATCGAATTCGAAATTGTGATAATTTTCCACATTTTTTTACTTTTACTTCATGGTTGTGTTTATCTGTTTTCCTACTATGATGATGCTCATATTTTTTAAATTAGGTTGCTTTACTTCAAGATAATAAAAATTTATTTAATAAAATAAAAAAATATTTGAATACCCGAATGAAATTTTATTCAATTTTGTACATCATAAGCTGTGAAGTGGTTGTTGAACACGGTGGTGTTACCAGTATTTATTATTATATCACAAAATATTTAAAGTTGTCTTTTGCATATGATTTTTTAACAAACCTATGTTAGCCTTAAAGTGCTTATCAACTACTATGAACTTTAAAGCTAAAGTAAAATATTTTTTTGCATAAGGGGGAAAATGTTTGTTTCTGTTGAAAATAAAAACATCAAATCAATTTTTGTAAAGTTATTTATTAGAATATAAATAACTATCATGAGATCAACACATACATACATAGCTTGGGAGCTTCATTAATGCACATATTTCATTTACATTTAATATTACATTTCAATAATGTATGTACATACGTAGATTAAATAGTTAGCATATATATACATACATATATAATAGAAATATATATATATATATATATATATATATATATATATATATATATATATATATGTAAATATGTATGTTTACATAAGTAGATACATTTAAAATTGTCCGTTATTAAATAAAATTTCGATTTCTCGCTCTTCTAAAAACATACATTATCTGTTTTAGGCTGTACTGAATAACTTTGAAGGCATAAAAATTTTATTATTCTTCTTTTTTAAATTGGTAAAGCAATACCGACTTTTTACTCATTTTATTTTGCTAGATTAAAGGAAGAAAAAGTTCGCAAAAGTTTAAATGTAGCCATATCGAGCAAAAACTAAAAAGGGGCTAAAAGGGCTGAAAGATTATTGTAAAAAGTGCTAGGTTTGCGGCTTTTTTAGTTTGGGGCTAAAAATTTGTTTTCGCGTTTTGACTGACTGAAAACGATCTAAATCTAGCCCAAAAAGGGCTAAGTTGGCATCACTGGAGCTACGGACCTGAAATTTGGACACAGTATGTAGAACCTTGGCCGCTACAACAACAAATACATGAGAATTAAAAATTAAAGGGTGTTCCAAAACGAGCAACGAAAAATGTTAAAATCCCATGTAATATACATACAATTCTATGAACATATGTATATTGAAACTTGAAATTTGTAAAATTAGTGTATTTTTATACAGACTACAACAATTAACACTAAAATTTAAAAAATTAAAATTAAAGGGTGGTCCATCAGTTAATGCAATTTTGACTATGTAATTTTGACAATTTGCTATATCTTGGAAACCGTAGGAGGCAAACACTTGAAATTTTCAAAAACGGTAAAACTAAAAAAACCAAAAATTATAAAATCGCCAAACCAAAAAAAAAAAAATCGCCAAAAATTAAAAAAAACGCCAAAACGAAAAAAATCGCCAAAATTAAAAAAAAATTCTAACAATAAAATAAATCACCAAATTCGAAAAAATCGCCAAAATTAAAAAAACACCAAAATAGAAAAAAACGCAAAAAATCGAAAAAAATCGCCAAAATGCGAAAATGTCGCCAAAACTAAAAAAAAAATTTAAAAAAAATCGCCAAAATGAAAAAACGCCAAAAACCGAAAAAAATCGCCAAAACAAGAAAATAAAGTGTCAAAACTAAAAAAGAGCCAAAACTTAAAAAAAATCGCCAAAACCGACAAAACTCAAAAACCGCCAAAACAAAAAAAAACCGAAAAAACCCCAAAAACGAAAAAAATGCCAAAACTATATATTATATAGGATGAAGTTTGTATTAAACTTCATATCTAGTGTTCGTACGGAACCCTTCGTGCGCGAGTCAGAGTCGTACTTTACTGAATTTATTATTCTACTTAAGACAATTTTTTTTTATTTTCTACTATTAAGTATATTTTTATTTAATTTTCGCCACAAGCCCATAGCTACTAACTACTACGCGGGAAAAAAATCCCGGGAATTTCCGGGAATAATATTTTTACAAATCCCGGGAAATTTTCAACGGGAATTTTCGGGAATTTAATATTTACGTTCTTGGAATTTGCTTTTTTACATTGCTGTTCGTTGTTTTATTACTTAAAAGTACAATTTTGTGACGATGCATAATACTCATATAATCATGGAAACATATGTAATAGAGGTTTCCGAGGTGACTCCAACATCTGTAAGCGTTACGAAATATTTTCAACCTAAAAACTCTTTATAGGAAATAATATCTAGATTGACAGATTTAGATGGAATTTCCATCAATCTTATAACTCAAAGCACATGAATTTACTTGTTTTTGTTTTGTGTTTGAAATATTGTTGTTCTTGAAATGAACGAATGAAGTGGTTTTGTTTCGAATTTAAATGTTGTATTTTTTTTTCATAAAATTATTTTTTATTATTGAGGCAATTTAATTAAATTACATGTTCTTAAATTCCCGGGAATTCCTGGGAACAGAAAATTTTTTTCTCGATTCCCGGGAATTAGAAAAGTCTGGAAAATTGGAAACCCTAGTTACGGTGCAAAAACACAAAAAAATAATTTTGCGCCATCTGTCGGACGAACTTCAAACTACACAGAAACACTCCTCACTGATATTGATATTTGTTCTAAACAAAAATTGTTATATAAAATTTGTCCAAAAAACACCGCACTTAAAAGTTATCGTGCCAAAAGTGTTTATAGCCAAGATAGGTTATTTTTTAGGTGAAAAGAGCAATGTATGTATGTATATGATCGGTTTGCACGCTGTCAGTGCAATTTTTATACACATGAGGTTTTTTCATGGCCAGTCTGTCAGAAGCTGATGGTAGAGCGAATAAAATGAATACTTTCTGCATCCCATACATATACAAGTATATACATATACATATATATATATATATATATGTATATATGTATATATATATACATGTATTCTCTTATGTTTGTTAAGCTCGAGGTCGTTTTATTTAATTTAATTAGTTTTTTCGATATTTCGTTAACAGTTTGTTAACATCGCCAGCAAAAACTAATTAAATTAAATAAAACGACCTCGAGCTTAACAAACTTAAGAGAATAAACTAAAAAGGTCAATATATTAGATCCTTTCGTTCCTATTCGGAGCATAGGGCCACGATGTATCATTAGACCACCCAAAAAATGTATGGGATGTATGTATGTATCTTGCATATATTATGCAAATTCACGAACAAATCATAAGGATTCTTTATACAAAAAAAGTGATAATAATAAAAAAAAAGTAAGTACAGTGAAAAAAAATTAACCAATGTTTCTTAAATATTAAAGTTTTTTACCCATATCCATATCATGAGAGTGATGAAGCCAGGGACCGTAACAGTTACAATTTTTATTTTAAAAATCACTTTTCAGTCATTATTTCTTAATTTTTATTTATCCCTCACAAAATAACAGTTATTTTGTGACTTTTATTTATTCTTCACAAAATAACAGTTACGTTTTGATTTTTATTTTTTTTTTTTGCTTATTTTTTAAAATATAGAAAGCGTAATTTTTGCGTTAAAATTAATATTAACCGATTTGAAACGGAATTTATCGCCCGAGTCTGTAAAAAACCTCTTATATGTTAAATTAAATTTACTTTTTTATAGTTTATTTATTTTAAAAATTTAAATTTTTTTGAGCAAAAAAATAAAAATCACAAAATAACTCTTATTTTGTGAGGGGTAAATAAAAATAAAAAAATTAAAAATCTTTGCATTTATAGGTAGTCCATGTAACATGGAGTATATTCCTTGTGCATGTAGCACTTCTCTATTATAGTGATTATTTTAGTTTAAATTTGGGAAATAATCGTTATTTGCGATCCATGGATGAAACTATTTCCCGCATGTTTTTTTCGGCTACGGAATCTCAAAAATTTATTTTTATTTCTTCTCGAAAAAATAAAAATCAGGAAATTTCTGGCCGAAATATTATAAACCAGAATATAATAATTATTTCTGCTCGAAAAAAATTCAGAAACTGATTTTTATTTCTGCTCAAAAAAGTTAAAATCATAAAATAACTGTCATTTATTTACTCTTATTGTAAAATTCAAAAGAATAACAGTCCCTGATTAAAGCAATATTTTGCCTTTTTTGTACTATTTCGCTTAATAAACTTTTACATCGATACACTTAATATAATTGAGCCTACTTACCACAGACAATTGTTATAAGGACTGATAGCACTATGGCCTGAGCACTATTCATGGTTATTATGTGTGTCTTTTTTATATATTTTTTCACTTTAATTTAACTATTTTTTATGGTTAGGCAATGGGTAACTTCTACTGTAAGCAGCTTTCTTTATGATAATGAAATGAAAAAAGAAAAAATATTTACCGCAACATAAAATTAATGATTAGTACATTTGCACATACATATGTATGTATGTACATATGTATGTATGTACATATGTATGTCTGTATATATATAATTTATATAAGTATATCTGCTTATAATTCTATAACTAGAAGAAATAACTAAAACTAGGTTAACAAAGGCAGAAAAAATAAGTGCTAAATAACAAATAAGTTACATACATATATTAAAAAAATTTAATACAACAATGTATTCTGTTCAGATACATACATACATATGTACACATATAAACATACATATACTAGTACATATGTATGTACATAAAAATTACTTTAATACACAAATAACTTTTTCATAACTAAACTAAAATTGTGTAGATATGAAAAATTGGTAATGACTTTCGATCTGTATTGCCTCAGGTATACATAGGTATACTGTTTCAAATACTACTCGTATGAAAAAAAGATTTATATGTAACTACGAGTATATGTACATATGCAGCAGCATTGAATATAAACTAAAGCCTCAGAGCACGACATACATAAATACATATGAAAAGCTACCCAGTAAAAAAAGACACTCCAAAGAAGTCATGAAAATGTAGAGTTTGCAGTCTGGAAGTAGTTCAAATTTCGATCCGATCTAATGATTTTTACATAGGGTTGTCATTGCAAGAAGTTCTCTTTTTCGATGCCTAGTCACCGAATTAGAAGCGATTTTAAGAAAAATTTCCTTTTTGTGTTCTATGGTAATATTTTCATCTAGGAAAAACTTTAAAAAGTTACATATTTTAACAATTTGTTTCTTTTTATACGAATTTAAACGCGAAACAGTGTTTTCATGTAAATTTAAGAAAATAACTTCTAAATTTTAGGCCAAAATTAGTTCATAAATTTCTTTAAAGAAATCGATTTTTTGAACATTTTAGTGAGTATTTACTAAAACTATGGAAAAACTACAAGGTTTTGTGTGATTAAAACAAACTTTTATTTGGTTTTCTGCTAACTAACGGCATATTAAAAATATCGATTTTTTGGAAGCAATGAAAATGTGGTTCCTTCAGAAAGACTTCCATTTTTTTTACTTTAATTAATTTTGATGTCATATTGACGCATTAAACACATTTCATATGTATACGTTAAATTTTCATACAAATTATTAAAACTTTTGTTTCTATTATGTAAAATATGAGCACTCACTAGTTTTACGATGCATTGTAATATTGTTGCTTACTTTGCCATTAGCACAATTAATTAATTCAAAGCAGTATCATATCGGTCCTATAATTTAACATGTATGTAGCTGAGGCCCGATTAGTTTTTAGTAAATGAAAGTAAATAATGAAAGTAAACATATGTAAATAATTACAAGAAATTTTATTACGCTGATACGGTAATATTTTTATTATATATTTGGTTCGGTTGCAGTCTCAAATACTCAAGATTGTGAATCAGCCTATTGCTTTAAGAATTTGCTTAAAGGCATACAAGAAGTGATACCAGGGCTCTATTTCACAAAAAACTCATCAACTGTTCACTTTGCAATTATCAAATTGCATTTTTTGTGAAAGTGATAAGTGTTTCTGTTCCACAATATTCTTTGCAAATTTCACTTTGCACTAAGCATATTTTTGCAAAGACTTTGCTCTCTTTGTAAATTTCTTGCACTCTTTGTAAAGTAATTGTGCTCTTTGCAAAGTCTTTGCGTTCTCCGCAAAGTGAGTGTGCAAAGTGTTCCTGAAAAACGTTTAAGCATCTTTGCATTTCTGTCTTATAACTTTTCACTTTGCATTCCTAAATAGAACTTGTTACAGTTATCCGCAAAATAAAAATGAAAAAAATTTCAGAGTTTCATGTGATTAAAAATATATTTAATTTATTTGCTAGTTTTCAAACCAATAAAATATTTTTTTTTATAAAAATTATTGTAAATGTATGCATTAATAATATTAATAATATTAATATTAAAAAAAATAAAATTTATTTGAAATCCATTTTTAGAAAACTTTGTATGAAAAACTTAAAATAAAATACATTTCAAATTTATTTTAAATTTTATGAATATGGGGGTTAATCGTTAATTTTTGCCACAAACTCATTTAAATTACATGGGTTTGATCAAAAGTTTGTGGCAAAAATGAACGAATGAACGAGTTGGACCCAGCTCTACTGGGGTTAGAACATATTAAAGTTTGCATTTCAATTTGAAGGTTAATAAATTAGAATCTAATTATTAGATAAATAGGCTGCTTGTGAGGAAATTTCAAAAAAGCCCAAACCAAATTTTGAACGTAACGTTTTCAATGTGTTATTCTACATTGGTTTTACTATCTTTAATAGAATATATAATAACGCTTAAAACAAGTTTATACAAATATAATATAATAATATATGTAATTTAAAGCTCAAATATTTTTTTCTTTTTTTTCATATCTATGTACATACATGCGAACGCAATGTGCAATTGTTATGATTATTATGTTTAAAAATAATCGAAGATTTATCAACGAATTTTATTTTGTTAATTTGCAAAGAGACCTTGCAAATTTTTAACAAACTTATGAAAATTTTGCTTTGCAAAAATAGAATTTACAGTTATTGTGGAACGAAAAAGCATAATTTCTTGGAAAGTCTTTGCAAATTACACTTTTCAATATTAACTTTGCACTTTGCAAGAGAGAACGTACGTGGAACAGGAAACGCAAGGAGAGTATAAAAATTGCAAAAACTTTGTAAATTACACTTATCAATTTCAACTTTTCACTCATCAAATTTTACAGTTCTGAGGAACGAAAAGTTCTGCAAATTGTCGAAAAATTTGATAATTGCAAAGTGAAAAGTTGATAAGTTGTTTTGTGGAATAGGGCCCAGATCGAACAGTGCAATAAAAAATCTTAAGCTCCCAAATTTCATTATACTGCATTAAATTAATTAAATAATAAAGCTTTTCCATTCAAAAAATTTTAGTCTCCCAGTTAAAAACTGACGACAATTTGTTTTTAATATCTACTTCCATTTTATTTGTTTTGCCATTTTTTTCTTTTTTCTCTTTTTTTTCTTTTCTCAGACGATAAATTAAAAAAAATACTTGCGTCAATTGACTTCTTATTAAAATTACTTTTCATATACATACATACATATCTACATACATATATGTACTTACATCTGTGATGCCAGAATTATTTCACCAATAAAAGCTAAATGTAGCAAAAAAAAAAAACGCTAAAAAATTACTAAGAACTGGCTAAGAAAAAAAGCTAATCTAAATCGAATGATATTAAACAAAAATAAGAAGGTAATTCATATTATATTTTTTTCCAGAAAATCACGAAAAACGTTTAATTTAATTTTAATTTATTTCGCCATAAAAACATTAAGAATATAATTATTTTAGAGTTCAATAACAATACAATACAAATACAATGTTATAATACGTTTTTGATTATATGAAGGGATTTTTGTAATAATTTTTGTAATAATTTTTTTGTAATAATTTTTGTAAAAGAAAGCATATATATATATATATATATATATATATATATATATATATATATATAATATAAAAACAGTAATTCATGAGTATATATAAAAGATAAAATAAATGAAGAGTTACATCAATTTTAATAGATAGTGTTTGAGAGGGGCTGCTAAGTAATATTTAATAAAAAAAAATTGAAAAGAGCTTTAGCAAAACTGTATTTTCTATGTATGATCTTTAAACTTACTGGTAGAGCATTCCATAATTTAATTTAAATTTTAAAGTAAATAAAAGCAAAAATAATAAATTAAAGTAATAAATCAAATTATTTTTCTTCAGATACTGAAGAATCAAACAAAAAACTGAACACAAAAATACAGAAGTATACATATGAAATATATGCGTGTATGAACTTTTTTTCATTATCAACATCATTTTGCTTTTGTTATACATATCTTTGCTTAAGCCTTTATTTCAACTTTAATTTCTATTTTATTTTCAATTGTATGAAACAAAGATGACGCTTGTATTATTAATATCATAAGCCACCACATTGTAGTAACTACCACGATTATAAGAAAGGAGTAGCAAATCTAATTGTTGACATCTTAGCTACAAACTCGTATTTATGTAAATATACATATCTTTCATATTATATATATGAAGGTTTTGTATGTAAAAATGCTTATGCATGATTACACACTTTTTCAAACACCATTGTTGTGTATTTTGTTACGAAAACAACAACATTTCTGTGACAAAAAGGAAAAAGTGCTTAACTCGAGATCAGTTGATTTTGAGCTTATAGCAGCCCTATAATCTTCATAGTCAAAAGTACCAGAAAAACTAAAATCTGAATAATTTTGTGTGATTTTTGAGGCTGTTACCAAGTTACTATCGCCCGAAACAACTAAATAAAGGAACGCCCAAAATTATTGGGCAATTAGTCATTGTGAAGAAATATCCAAAAAACAGTGCCCGATCGCCCAAAAAAATTAAGAAAACCCCAAAAATGTAAAATGAATAATCATCCGAAGTTTTTGGTGGTCCGGAAAAATTTCACCGGATCCCGCACAAAATTGCGGCAAATTTTTTGTGCGGGAATTCCCGGGATTTTTTTCATATTGTTTACCTTTATCGGGAATAAAAGGCGAACATTTTATTCACGTGAAATATTTCCCGTGAACAAAAAAATGGTGAAAGAGAAAACTTTTCACGTGAACTTTTATTCCCGATAAGGGTGATTATGGCAACTTGATGAGTGTCGTTATTCACTTTATGGATGCGATAGTGCAATAACAAGATGATGGCACTAGTACAATAGCTAAAACTTTACAACAATTAAGGCCGAGTTTACATTTATCACACATGTGCACTGAGAAAAAGAGGACTTTATTTGCCAAAAGCGGAGCGCAACGTTCAAAATTTAATTCTACAATTCATAAAAATAAAAACAGAAATGCACAAGGAAATAAAAGAAAAATTACAAAATAATTACATATTCTCCTTGGTAAAAAGAACGATTCTATTAATGCTTATTCTGTTATAAAGTCCTATTTCCAAATAAATATTTTTTTAACAATATAATTTGTTTATTTTTGTGTTAAATCAATGCATTTGGCTTTGCATTTAGATACATATAATATTGGTATTTATGCATTACTATTATTTAAAGAACTGAAATGATATTATTTGTTTGACTAATGTGCTTGTGAAACGTTTTTATTTAACCGATCTCATGAATTATAATTTGTTTTTTGTTGAAATAAATTAAATTAAAAAATATTTTGTATTGTTTTGCACTTGGCGGGAATTCCCGGGATTTTCCGGAAAACCGAAAAGTCGTTACCGCTTTCCCGGGAAATGAAAAAGTCCAGGAAAAGAAAAACTAATTTGGAATGAATATTCGCCCGAATTTGTTTTTTGGGTTTATTAACATTTTGCGAAAATTTGACTATTTTTCATTATGAACAAATACCCAAATATCTAAAAATTTTGAGTTGCCCAAAGTTAATGAACAATCACCCAATTATTTTTACAACTTTTGAGCGATGCAACATTTTTGTTATTCGGGCGATAGTAACTTGGACGATAATTCCGACAGCCTTTTTCGAGTTCTTATCTCATATGGAATAACAGCTTAATTTGGCTTAAACTTTGATAAACATATTTCAAAACAAATGTATAATTGAAAATATGTAGCACGATCTTTTCTTAAAAACATTTAAATGATTACCGAATTCCAAAATTTAACTGCAAAAGAAATTAATTTCTGAAAATTGACTTGAAAGCTTAAAAATGCGCTCCACCAAAAACAGTAAAATATGACTTAAGAAATTTTTCCTTTCTGCCACAGATATTACTCTGTTGTATTTTTTTTTTTTGTATGGAAAAATGGCTAAAACAAATAGCTAGATTGAAATAAAAGTGGCTAAAGAAATGGCTAATACCTAAATTAACTTTTCTTTTGGCTAAATTAAAGCAAAAAATGGCTATTTTTTTATAAATATATTTATTTATTGTATCTTCAAAAATGAATCAACAATAAGTAATCAAATCTTAAATCTAAATATAATAATGAGGCCCGGCCAGTATCGGACATAAACTTAGTGACAGTAATTAAAAATACATACATAAATGTCTTACTAAGCACAAAAAATATTTTCAAGAAGTATCATTTGGATTGCTGAGTATTAGAGCCCTTGTGTATTATATTACGAGCCAAGCGGATGAGGATATGACTCGAGTTTTGTTAAACATTTGCCTGCGTATTTTACAATTTGGCTAATTTGTCATCTCTGATATACATACATACATACATACTTAGATAATTCGCATAGCCGCGAATAACGTTGTAAAAGACAATTTTTACAAAACCAGTTTTCTCACAGATTACCGTTAACATTACTCTCTTGCATTGTTCAAACATCAAACAATCCAAAATTATGCATCTTATCTCCGTCAAAATACAATTACAAGCAGTCAGTCAGTGAAAGAACTTTGTAAAGTA
Source organism: Tachina grossa (assembly GCA_949987645.1). Taxonomy (NCBI): domain Eukaryota; kingdom Metazoa; phylum Arthropoda; class Insecta; order Diptera; family Tachinidae; genus Tachina; species Tachina grossa. The sequence goes on from OX465275.1 coordinate 39,955,544, forward strand.
ACTGACAAAATCATGAAACGAAATTGTCGAAAATAATTGATAAATTTAACAGAGATACAAAGAGAAACGTTAATGCTAATTATCATTATTTTCGAAAAGCTGAAAAAAATTAAATGAAAAAATAATCTTGTTTTAAAATGCGTGTTTTGGCTCTCCTGAAAAATTATTATTTTGTCTATTTGAGGCTAACCTTCAATTGTACATTCACCCATGTTTCGTTCTTATTTGTCTTTCAATTGCGCAAAGCGCTAAAGTAAATATTAACCAATGTCTTTGACTAAACGAGATATGTATGTATGTATGTATGCATGTAAATAAATTATATGTATGTATGTAAGTATGTATATAAATTAGAGATCAGAATTTTTTCTTTTTTGCTTATTTCGCTAATAAAGCAATTGTACTCTCTTTAATATTTCACGTGAAATACTATAAAAATGTGTATTTACGAGTATGTATGTATGTATGTATGTATGTATGTACATTAGTGTGAGCCAATTGCCTTCGTCAGCAGGTATCCCTGCAAATAATGCGACTAGTCCATACATGCATGTAAAGACTAATCCAAAGAGCAGTAGGAGTACCACAAAATTACTCCAAATATATGAAAAAAGGTGGTCGATTTAACATTGCGATGTCCTAGGGTTGGACCATATGGTCCAACTTTGCATTACATCGAACTAACCCCAAAAGTACTCCATACGGAATAGTTATAGACTACTCGCATACAATTTGTGAGTGCCTAAGAAGAACGATCATATTCGTTTAAACACGAACACTTATCGTACAGCATTGAATGATTGTATGAAAACGACATGATCCATGACTGCATTACATGGGACCATGATGTAACCATTCTGTTCCATCTAGATTGGACCACGTACTCCAATATTATTTGCAGGGTTATACACTCATCCATATATGTATGTATGTTTATTTACCTAGCTAAAAAATTATATATGGTCTATATATTTTTAATATATGAATGTATATAACTATATATGAATATGTATGAATTCATGTATGGAAATGTATGGGATTATACATGGCAAAACTATTATATATGAACTAATATATGGACTAATATATGAAACGTATTATAACATATAAGTTCATATATGAAAATGTAATTATGAAGCTTCATATGTGGATCCATATATAGAAATAAGATTTAATATATGTTGCAAACGAAACAGCTTGGTATTTTATCACTGGTTAATTGGAAATTCATAAGCAAATACATACGGTATGCAAAGATCATATGCGTGCCCTTAACGTTTAAAAAAGAAAAACTTTTGTTACAAAAAAAACCATTCTTGTATGATTTTATACATTGTGGCCCCATTTAATATATCAAATAATCAAAGGGATAATCCAGTCATTAATTTTATAGAAAATAACAAAATTCTCTAGATAAGAAACAAAGTTTATATTACTGCAAAAAATTATATTGAAATTATATTGTTAGACGGATTATTTTTTCTTTTATAATTAATTGCATTAGTTTTTAATCTGATTTCTTAAATTAAATTTTATGTACGAATATGATTTTTGTTTTTTTTTTTAAATAACTGATTCACCTTTTGACTTAAAATGATGAATGAAATGACTTTTGGTTCGTTTTTCATTATTTGTCCAAACAAATGTTTCATTAAATACAACCTCCCTGTTCAAAATCTACAAAAAAGTAATTTTAGTAATTTAATTTATTGTACAGGAGTGCGCTTGTGAATCAAGAGCGTATGAATATTAACTTTGAATACTCTAGAGGGAACATTTACATTTAGTAATTTTTCTTTCTTTTTTATATTTAACGGCTTTGGCGATTTCTAATCCGTTTTAAAGCTTGCTTCCGATTTTGCAACTTCTCGCGAATTTTGGCAAACTTTGCGATAAGAGTGTCTTTTGCATGTTTTCATATTCATTGTTTTTTAAACAATTCTAGAATTTGTTATCATTTCGCTGTTAGTAAGTTTTTGCGAATTTCCGCAGTTTTCGCCATTTTTATCTAATATTTTGCATTCCTCCCATTTTTGGCGATTTTAGATCAACTTGGCTTGTTTAAAGTTTTGCAAATTCTCGCGATTTTTTTCAAAATTCGCGATAAAAGCAACTTTTTGCATGTTTTTTAGCTTCCTAAGAGTTTTGCCGATTTTTCAACGATTTTTCAATTTGTTAGTTAGTAACTTTTTGCGAATTTTCTTAATTTTCGCAAATTTTTTGCATTCCTTATTGTTTTAGCGATTCTTAATCAATATTATGGATTTTTTTTAAACTTAGCAACTTTTCACGAATTATAATTTTTCGTTTTATAAAAATGTAATTACTTTTGCAATGAGCACTAAAATTTTATAACTTTCTTTTTTATTAAAAAATTTTTCTGAGCACCAATTTGATTTACATATTTTGCTATATTGGCAACATTGTGTTTGGTTTGTATATATCAGTATAAAAGGAAGAGAGAAAATAGATGTAGTGAATTTCTGGTGGATTTTACAACAACTTGTCAATATATGTACCAGTAAATGTATGGTTGGTATGTTTCCATGTTCCCATAAGAACTATGAATTCACTGCCTAGTCAATAGTAGATTTTCAATGACAAGCACATGCTAAATGTCTATAGCACAAAGTATTGTATGGGGAATAATTCTAGAGTAGTACTGGTGACAAAGTCAAAAGCGACTCAGTACATTTTCACCATCGACATTTCCTTCAGAGCATCAGAAATATAAATTAGTTTCATTTGACTACAACGACAAATGTGGCACGGACAACAACCTGTTGTACTCATAATCATACTCATATAAACATGACGTCGATTTGTTAGTGGTTTACGGCATCAGTGATGCCAACTTGGTGCTTTTGGCACTATTTTTAGTGCTTTTTGAAAACGAAAAACGCCAAGGTTTGAGCATTAGTGCCAAGCTAAGAAAAATCACTAAGTAGTGCTTTTAAAAAATGTGTGTTTTTTTAAATTACTTTAATAAAAACTTGATGTATTTATTTTTTCAGTATAAAGAATACCTTTTTCGTCTGATATATTTCATTAAATAGAGAATAGCTTCAAAAATATTAAACATTATTAAACTTTACTGGTTTGGATATTCACTCCTTTTTCACGTTAATGTTTTTTGCGCTTTTTTCAATTTTAATGTGCTTTAAAGAGCCAAAAAAGTTCGCATCACTGTGCGGCACTGTATATTCAAAATACATAATGTCTGCAGTAAACCAATAACCAATCGACGATGTGCAGTCTATCCTTGACATTTTTTAGTCGGTAGCTTGCTATGTTGAATGTGTTTAATGCAATAACCGTTTAACTATATTGTTACGAAAATAGCCGTCAACAATGTTAAGCAGCATTACACAAAAATATTCCAACAGGGTTAATGTAAATGCTACGCGAAAATATTCCTACAGGGTCAAAGCAAAGAATGGTCTAGAAAGTAGCCAACAACTAAATAAGCATGCCTAGCTTGATTAAACAAGCAAAAGCAACAACACCAAAAAAACCGTCTGCTTATTAAGAAGATTCACATATTTGTACACATACATACATGCCAATTCAAACGAAAAGCAAAAGATAAACAACCACCGTGTGTTGCTTAGTTAATGATGTACACACGTACGCATATACACATGTATGTACATAGTTACCACATGAACTTAATTAGGCAGCATATAAGATGATAATGATCGTCTAGACATTGCTTGAAACTTCTAGTTGAATTTCTGTGAAATATAAATAGAGGTGACGCATCCAATGGTGAGTTAGTTGCAGTCGTAAGTCAGTCGCCAACAGTTATAGTTAGTGCTAATCAGAAAGTAGTGAAGTTAAGAACTCGGTAGTCAGTTGATAAATAAGTTGTGAATTAATAATGGTCTGTCGTGGAATTGAGATTATTGTGGAGTCTATCGTGTCGACTGGAGTAAAGGGAACAGCGCAGCGAATAGACGTGTATAAGGGTGTAAGTAAAGCCAGTGAGTCTTTATTGGTGTATCAACTGTGAGTGACGGCAGAGTGAGTCTCGTAAGTGACGAGCAGTAGACAAAGAGGTGTCACGTGAATACTTGCGCAGCCAGATAAGAGACGTGCGTAAACTACAGCGAAGAAGGCGTAGTGGTAACCAGTTGTGAATATCTGTGTGTAATTTATTAGTTTAAGTTGTATTAGGTATTTAAGCTCTGGATTAATTTAGTATAAGTGTATTTGTAAATAAAACTTGTATCATTCTTAACCCTGATTACTACACTGGGCTCTTGTATTCATTTGCAAATCTTCGGATCTACGGAAAAGCGTTTTTATAGAGAGAAAAACGTAACAATATGTATATAATAAAAAAGACAAACAAAATACCTACTTGATGGTGATATGCTGAACGAAAAAATTAATTAATTCCGGTTATTGTATGTTTTTTAATCATGAGTTCCATTTTTTAACCCCCCCACTAAAAAGAGGGGTGTTATAAGTTTGTAGTGTGTGTCTGTGTGCCTGTGTATCTGTGTGTCTGTCCGTGTCCACGTACAGGCCAAGCGGCTGGACCGATTTTCATTTAGTTTTTACTGTTTGAAAGATGACTTGATCGAGAGGGTTCCTAGCTATGTTTGAAGAAAATCCTTTTAGAAGATATAAAATCTTTTCTGGAAAAAGTCGGGGGGTTTTAAAATTTTAAATTTTTGTTATTATATATATGTTTAATAAAACAAAAATTACTAAAATGTGCTAGTGAGTATTTGTATCCAATGTCTTCATATGGTCCCTAAAGAACTATCTAATCAGTAGTTCCAATGTCAGTAGTTGCTTTTCAATGACACGCAAATGTTAAATGTATATAGCAAAACGCATTGTGTGGGGTATAATTACTCAGTAGTCCTGGCGACAAAGTCAATACTGAATCAGTAGTGATTCACTAGTGACATTTCCTACAGGGTAAATATACTTACGTAAAAAGTACTGTATATACTAATGTAGATTATAGCATTGCACAGATGCATCTGTTTGCACCAGTTTTGCGTGTTTTTTTATTCTTGTATGAAAAAATATGTTATTTAGCGTTTCTTTTACTAGTTGTAAATGTTGATTTTTAAAGCAGTTATTGTATGGTTGTGCAATGACCAAATGAGAAAAACACGTTTGTATGTATTTGTTTTTCTATAACAAATAAGATACATAAAACTGGTTTTAACATAAGTATGGTGTGTTGAAAAGAAAAATCCATGGTTGATGAATAAATGAATGAAAATAAAATTTCACATACACATGTAAGTAAATGATACATGTACATGAAACACATGCATTTGTAATTACTCTCAGAGCAAAATTGTCTCTTTCTCTCTCTATACTTTAGCTGCGCCACAAAATAACATAACGAACGTCCGCACATACATCTGCACATCATGTATTTGTTTCAATAGTGGTTTTTTCATATATAGGGTGTTTTTTTAAGAGGTATAGAACTTTGAATTGAAATAAAACACAAGAAAATCGTTTTATGTCCATCAATTTGGCTTTATTGGAAGGATAATTTTATATCATTAATGTTTAAATATGATTTCGGGCATGTGGCCGCCGCGGCTGGCTAGGATAAAGCCAATTCTACAGGTCCAATTTTCAACCACTTTTTCGAGCATATGGGGCCGTATGTTGGCAATAACGCCACGAATGTTGGCTTCCAAGTCCCCTAACGTTTCTGGTTTGTTGGCGTAGACGAGCGACTTCACATATCCCCAAAGAAAATAATCCAATGGTGTCAAATCACACGATCTTGGTGGCCAATTGACAGGTCCATTCCGCGAAATTATGCGCTCATCGAATGTTTCCTTCAATAAATCGATTGTGACGTGCGCTGTGTGGCATGTAGCGCCGTCTTGTTGGAACCACAACTCATCCACATTCATGCCATCCAATTCGGGAACAAAATAGTCGGTTAGTCGGCTCCAATTGCTGTGCACGGTGGCGAATCGATTCATTCGGGTCCTCTTCAACACTTTGCTCTACAGCGGCAATTGTTTCTTCGGTGCGCACTGTTCGACGTCTCTGCGGATGCGCATTATCACATAGAGTAAACGTAGTGCGAAAACGATCCATGGTTAACCGAATTAATTGCTCTGATGGACGATTATGTCGACCATAAAATGGACGGAGCTTGCGGTAAACTTCGCGAACTGAACCATTATTTTCGAAATAAATTTGCACGATTTGCAAGCGTTGTTCTTTTGTCAACCTGTTCATGATGAAATGGCAAACCAAACTAAATATTAATCACTTGACAGCTGACAAAATGGCCGCCAGTTAAAAAAGTGATGCCAACTTAAAGTTCTATACCTCAATAAAAAACACCCTTTATTTGTATTACAATGTGTATTTTTGAGCAAAAACAGATCAACCAGTTGCTCAGCAGCAATACAATAAGCAATTGTTATTTGTTTTCAATCAGTAACCCGCAAGCCATAGCACAATTGTGCAGATGAAAATCACATACATGCTTATGCTCTTTCATTTAGTCGTCACTGAGCAAGCGACGAATTAAGTTGTGCATGCATGTATTCATTTTTTCCTGGTTTTTTGTTTAGTTTTTTGAGCACACGGAACGAAATTAAAGTTCAAATTTAATAAATTTCTACAGACAAAAAATTGATAATATAATTATGGAAGCTGGGAAATATTTCGTGATTAAAAATGCTTTTAGCAATATGCAATGCATTTTATATTATGAAGCATTAAAAAATAATAGGGAAAATAGATTAAAAAGGCATTTTAATAGTATCCACAGATCTGTGAATAAATTTAATTTTGAATTTATTCACTAAATTGTTGAATGGTTATTAAATTTTTACTTTTTATTTAAGTTTTTATTAAATTGCATATTTACAAACAAAAAATTCAAACAACTAATAAACACATCATGTATTTTATATTACAAAAGTTTTCTTCAAGTGCAAGTTTATTTTACTCTCATTTTTCTCACCAATACAAACATATTTTATTTTGCGGGACACTGTTTTCAATTGTATTTTAATTTGGAAAAGCACGCACACACAATAACTCTTATATTTACTAGTTCTGTCGCTCACACTACAATTATATGGTACATACCATGGTATATTTGTTTTGGCTATACAAACGAGTATACAAATGCAACCCTATAATGTATATATATTTATATAAAAAGAGTGAACACATGTATATGAGTACTGGAGTTCTTAAAGCTTTTCTTGCAGTTGTCACTTTTCTAAGACGAGAGAAACCTCAATGAAAACGGATAACATGGAATTCAATAACAACCCTGCAGAAAATGCTAATAGTGAAATTGTAATGATTTACTAGTGACATTGTCAGTAGTGCTACTGACCAAGTGTACCCCAGCCAATGTAATCATCTATTGACATTTTACATTAGCTTGTCATTGAAAATCCACCACTAGACTGTAGCACTACTGACTAAGTAGTTCTTTTGGCAACACATGGAGACATTGGTACCAAAGATTCACTAGTAAATTTTAGGGCCTCTGGTCTACAATATCGATATTTCCTCATTTGATGTCGATAGTAAAATTGTAGTGATTTTTTAGTGATATTGTCAATAGTGCTACGGACTAGGTGTACCCCAAGCCAATGTAATCGCCTATTGACATATAACATAGGGTTGTCATTGAAAATCTACCAGTAGTCTTTAGCACTATTGGGAAGGTAGTTCTTTTACGACCACATGGAGATATTTGAACCAAAGATACATTCATTCAGATTTTATAAGGATTGGGGGAACAAATTTAAACATATACATACATTACGGGTTTTCATGAGAATTTTCAAAAGTCTTGCAAACTTTACAATTGTGCAATTTTATACTCTCATAAATAAAATGTCAAAAATTTTATATAAATTTATTTACACAAACCTGTTAAGTTTGCCCAATAATTTTGAATCGTAAACTTAAGCTGTGCAATTATGCATTTTGTGAATAACAATTTCTTGCTTTTTTGACTTTCTTTAGGCATTTTTAGACACACACGCACACTTTTTGATTTTTATAGAAATATATAACTTTGTTTTTAAATTAAAACTTGCTTGAAATTTCCTTATTTTATTTTTGTTAAATGAACTTTTTGACGTTTGTTTCAAATTGACATAAACTGTTTGCTCAACGGTTCAAAAAAAGCTTCATGAAACAAGTCTCGCAAGTTTGCCCAATTGCCAGCGTTGCCACTTTCTGCGTAATAGTGCAAAATTTTTACTATTTCAAATTCCTTGCACTATTTTTTGTGTAATTTTGCACTATTTGACTTTAACGGCATTTATATTTCTGTGTTTAAAAGCGATAACAGCATAAGATGACCTAGGACAAATTCGATTTATATATGCTACAAAATTCTGCAAACGAAACTTCATACTTGCGTGAAACCCCAATGTCTCTAACGAAGTTTATTATAAAGATACATAAAAACAAAACAATTTTGACTTCCATAAGTTTAAAATCAATAAAATTTTTAATAAGGGCCAAATTATACCAAAAATATTTAGAAGATTTGCTAAGAAATATTGGATTCCATTTCACCCTGTTGTTTTAAGGCAATGTAAATTATATAAGATTAGAAGTTTATGAAGATCCTTCAATAATAACTGAATCAATGCTTTCTATATTGGATGTAAAATCTGCAAAATGTCATAAAAGTTGATTTTTTAAACAAAATTATTTATTTTTGGTTCACAATAAAAACGAGAAACTTTTTCTACAGAAAAATTAAATTTATTGTAGTAGACCCAAAATTTGCACAATCATTGAGCTAGATTATCAAAAATTAGACAGTGAGTTAAGTTAGGTTAGGTTGAAGGAGAGACAGTAAAAATTTGCCGATCTGTTTCGGACTACACCTACCTATGCTATTATAGCATATTGAGCGCGTTTGATAAGAAATATTGAGGAGGTACCCAATAAAAACTACACTGTGTAATATTTTAAGTCATTGAAATATAATTATATAAAAGACCTGTGTCCCCCAGTTTTGCCCCAAGTCATGTACCTTTTTATGGGCCCCCAAATATTTGGGGCCTCGGTGTCATTTTTGCATTTTCTCAGGCTCATATCTTCAAGATCAATATAGCAAAAAATTTAAAAAATTCGATTTTGTGTACCTTTTTTCCCCTGTTAAGGTCCATAGGTAGCAAACTGCTCAAAATTCAAGGAAACAATCAGCTACAAAAATGTACATAAGAACTCAATAAACAACTTTCTAGAACATATAAACTTTCTAGAAATGATTCTTAACACCGTTAGGTAGCGCTTAGGTAGCCGCAAAAGTGAAAAACTACCAAACAAATGAAATTAAAAAAAAAAACATTAAATTTTGATGTTGAGGACTTTCTTCTCAATCGCCTAGTTTAAATAAATATTTTATGAAATTTTTACACAATTTAAAGAGGAAGGCGGCAATGATTTTGCGTTGAAGTAAATAAGCGACATAAATATGTATGTACATATTTACCTGACTATTTTTTAATTAGTAAAAAATTATCTCCTTTTATATTTCAACTTAAAATGTAAAGCTTACCAAAAATGTATAAAAAAAATATATACTTAAATTTTTTTGCACTGTTTTAGACTTGCACCTGTGTAAGTTCTTGTTCCACTGGTGGCAACGCTACCAATTGCTCAAATAGCAATTTTAAGAGTTCTCATGAACCCTTATTGTATTTTTTTTAGCATTATTGCACAGCATAATAAAAAAGAATTTAAATTTATTTAATTGTTTCAGTCTATTGACAAAAAGGTCCTTTCAGACTACGACATACAATTTAATCTTTAAATATATAACAATTTTCTATTGACGCATTCACTGACAATGTCACCAGAAATACAATTGAAGTGCTGTCTCTAACGTATCTCTACTCGCGCATAAAAGGAAAGTTGTCGACATTTTAACTAGTGTGATTGTCGTTAGAGAAAAGAGTGTTGACATAGAGACATATGGTTCTAGGCTGACTGGAGGGAATAGCAAACATACATACATACAAGCATACGCAAATACATACTCACCTATACTACAGAAATTAGTTAATTTTAACTTTTAAGAGAAACAAAAAATTATATACCTGCATACATATATGCATACATAACAGTCTCAAAAACTTTTAAAATTTCTTTTTAACGTGTCACTTTTTTAGCCGAGAGATAGGCGTATAAGATGAACATGAATAATAATAATATGAAACATATGTATGTAAAAATAGACATGCTTCCATGCCATACACTACAAAAATCCTACAAAAATTGATTAGAGATAATTCTCAACATATTGGCGCATAGTCATAGTCAAAAGAAAGTATACTTTATGAGTTTAAAACCACTATTTTGTATGGCAATACTGGTTTTAAACTCTTAGGGTCTTATGCAAAAAAACTTAATAAAGCTTCGCCAAGCAATGTTAAGTAAAGTTGTATTCTAAAAAAATTATTGTATAAAAATTCTAAAGTAGGCACCCACGTTTGTTAATACTACTTTAAGTTGATATTTCCAAAATGTGTATTTTGTACCTCAAATATTTTTACTAATATAGCACATACTGATTCATGTTACATCTGAAAATGAAGCTAGAAGTGCCTGCTCTTATCTTAAATTTATTATTTCTGTCATGTAATGGGAAACATCACCAAATTATGCAACTGCTTCGAAATACATAGCAAAATCCATAAAAAAAATATTAAAATATATACAATTATACAAAAATGTTTTAGTGATGTACATACAATCAAAACAAATCGAAAAAAGCTGGATATTCAAATACTCGTTTCATTCGAATAAAACAAATTGTGATAATTTTTCACATTTTTTTACTTTTACTTCATGGTTGTGTTTATCTGTTTTCCTATTAAGTCAGAAGCTCATTTTTTTAAATTAGGTTGCTTTAGTTCAAGATAATAAAAATTTATTTAATAAAATAAAAAAAATATTTGAATACCCGAATGAAATTGTATTCAATTTTGTACATCATAAGCTGTGAAGTGGTTGTTGAACACGGTGGTGTTACCAGTATTTATTATTAAATCACAAAATATTTAAAGTTGTCTTTTGCATATGATTTTTTAACAAAGCTATGTTAGCCTTAAAGTGCTTATCAACTACTATGAACTTTAAAGCTAAATTAAAATATTTTTTTGCATAAGGGGGAATAATTTCTTAATCGGGCTTATTAATTTCCGTATTTACAATTTTTATTGAATGAAATATTTTTATAAATTAAAGGGATTTTATGAAATTTTAATAAGAAAATAGATATTTTATTTTAGTTTAGGGGAAAAAACAATGAACTAAAGTAGGTGAAAATTTATACCCCTTTTAGACACGCAAAGTTTACTTTACAAAATCTTAATTCAGCTGTGTGAAAGACAGCTGTCTTTCTCCCAGCTGAAATAAGACTTTACAAAGTAAACTTTCCGTGTCTAAAAGGGTTATTACTTAAGAGAGGAGACATAAACATATTCATATATAAGAACATCTCAAAAGCATGCGCTTTCAAGGACAATAATGCAGAAAAATCAACATGTCATATTTAATCTTGTGTAAAAACTTCATATAAACGCTTTTTACTCGTGAAAAGAACATATCAACAAGTCTTAGAGTTTTTCTTTTCTTGGACGCTTTCATTTCCCGGAAAAGCTTGAACGACTTTTCAGTTTCCCGGTAATTCCCGCCCAATGCAAAACAATTGAAAATATTTCTTAATTTAATCTATTTCAACAAAAAAAAAAAAAAAACAAATTATAATTCATGAGATCGTTTAAATAATAACGTTTCATAAAAACATTACGCCGGGTGGTTATTTGTTTGCCGCACAGTGTATTTAAAATACATTATTACTGCGGCAAACCAATAACAACCCGATGATTAGTCAAAAAAAAATATTACCATTTCAGTTCTTTATATAATAGCAATGCATATATACCAATATAATATGTAAATGCAAAACCAAAATTCACGAGTATTAAAAAAATCTTACAAAATATTTCTTTGAAAATAGGACTTTAGTACAGAATAAGCATTAATAGAATCGTTCTTTTTACCAAAGAGATTCTGTAATTATTTTGTAAATTTTCTTTTATTTCCTTGCGCATTTCTGTTTTTACTTTTATGAATTGTTGTAGAATTAAATTTTAAACGTCGCGTACCTCTAAGTTTTAGAGCACATGTATGACAGATGTAAACTCGGCCTTAGTTGTTGTATAGTTTTAGATATTTTGCTACATATAAAACTAAAGTTTCCATAACAATATAATAAAAAAAAATCCCGGGATCTCGGGAAATTTTCCCCTGGAAATCCCGTATGAAAAATACTAACAAGTATATACGTATCTCCATTGAGTTGTACATATGTATGTAATTTGAAAACTTAAAACTTATATTTTGCAAAACTAGGGCTTTTGAGTTATGCTTCCGTTACAATAAAGGGCCAACATGTATGCACATATGTACATTAGCGTGGGCGTTATTTTTTTTTTTTTTTTTTTGATTTCTTATATTCTCTCCCCCAAATCGGTTAAGTTTTATTAAAAAAAAAAATTTAAAGCGATAAGTTGTGTTTAAGTTTTAAGTTTAAGTTTTTCAAAATTAATCCTCGAACCCATTTATTCAATGTAATGTAATTTGCTTGCTTTGCCTTAAATTTTTGTAAAACATTGCCTTAGGATCATAGTAAACGCAGTTTGAAATGAAATTAAGAAAATTTTAGAAAATTTTTTTTAGTGTATTTAGATATTTTTGCCAGAGTGTCAGAGATAGAAAAAACAATATTCCCTGTTCGAAGTAGAGACGGGCACGTGCTGAATTTTTTCAACACGACAGAATATAAATACGAAAACCAAGATATTAAACACGTACGCAAAACGCACACGAAATATTCACCCTTATCGTGGTTGGCGTAGGCATATTTAGGCGATTGTCGTATTTGTAGGCGTATTTAAAATTCAAGGGTATCGTGAAAAACTTTCGAGTACGCCTGCTTTTGTAAAAGAATCATATTGCAACAGATTATCTAATTTTATTATTTCTGAAGCAGCCTCTTATGAAAACTGTCAAAAATGAGAACTGTTTATCAAAATTATTTATTTACGCGAGACATTTTTTTTTAGTTATTTACGCGGTATAAAAGATACATAAATATAAATTATTTTTTTTATGTTGAGTGTGGGATTTTATTCATCTTCTGAAGACGAAGAAGATTTAAACGTTTCAGACAGAGATTTAAAAAAAATTAAGACAAGAATGTGATATATTTTCTCTGCCTAACAAGAAGTTAGTATACATACAAATGTACATATGAAAATTTAAATTAACTTTCTTTCATATATGTTAGCATGATACAATAATATAAAGGTAAAACCGTTCTCTCTTTTCGTCGCCATATTAACCTTCTGACGTTTGTCCCGATTATTTTTTACTCTCAAAATTAATGCTACCTTATTAGTTTATGAAATCCGAGTTTTTGATTAATTGTTTGACTTTGTTGTTTATTTAATTAAAAAAATTGAAAAATATTTAAATTTTTTCATTATAAAAAACAGCAATAAAAAAATACAGCAGCACCAACAAAGGCAGCAGCAAAGATAGAACAGCAAGGAAATGAACAGCTACAAGGAAATTCCTAACTGAACAGCATCTGCTCCACTTCCGAATCACAGGCGGGACTTCGTGTTCGTGCTTCACTCTATTATTGCCTTACATCAGGTACGTCCAAGGCATATGCACAATGTGAAAACTTTTAAAAAGGAGGTTTTGTGCTTTCACACCAACAGGAGCAGAAGAGATCGCATCAGCCAATAAGATCTTGACGACAGCAATGCGTATACGGTACTTACACTATGACTTTTTACCGTGACTTTCCTAGAGTTTATTGACAAAAGGGGTAATTCAAGAAAAATGCAGGGGAAAAAGTCATCGTGTAAATCCCGTATTACTCTTATTTTGTAAAGAAACAAGAACAAATTCAAGAGCTTTCAAAGCTTTTGTGTGTTTGGACGAAGCTGCTGCAAGCACAACTGGAACCAACGACGAATATTCTTCGTAAAATATAAAAACACTTTTGTGTATATAGAATTATACAAAAACTTTTACCAGACATTGTAATTTCTGCGATGTTAGGAATTTTTTTGTGATTTATCTGATTTTCTGGGAGTTTGTTATTCTTTGCAGTGGAAGTTATTTCTTCAATGCATTTAGAAATTTTTCACGAACTTGCGATGTTTTTAAGACTGATGTTGCATGCCTAGCCATGACACTTTTTTATTATGTGGTGAAATAAATAATAAATCAAACATTTGCCAACTTTTGAAGATCATATTACACACAGATTTCGTTATCCTCATGTCCAATAAATACAGCATTTAAAAATGTGTCGATTAAACTATAATTTTTAACTCAAATTACACATTTCAAAAAGCATTCCTAAATGAAAGTTGCCATTATATGTGTGTGGCAACGTTCTCCTCTCTGTTTACAAAAAAACAGTAATCAAATAATCGGGGAAAAAGTCATAATTAATTTTGTACGTCAAATGAGGTTGTACCTTTATATTATTGTATCATGTATGTTAGCTATTTTAGGCTTAAAGAGGCATTCAAATTAGTCCTGACAACAATTTCTCCAAAACTTAAAAATCCAAAAAAAGAAGTTTGCTGTATCCAAGCTTTGCGAGGCTAACTGCAACCATGAGAATACTTGCGGGAGGTAGTTATCAAAAAGGAGCCGGTAATGACATAAATGTTAACCTTTGCCAGTCCTCTGTTTGCGATGCATTTCACGAATGCATAGAAGCAATGTATGCTGAACTTTGTCCCCAATGGATTTCATTCTTAATGGATGAAGAGGAAAAACACGAAATTAAAAAACATTTCTTTAAGAAAACAGGATTTCCTGGTGTGATAGGCTGTATTGACGGGACTCATGTGGCAATAATACCACCAGCAGTTGATGAATGCTTTAAATACCTAAACAGGAAGGGTTTTTATAGCTTAAACGTGATGTTGGTATGTATGGAAAGCTCCTACTCGTTTAAAAACTAGTTTAATTCAATAATTAACAATTCAATGATAACTATTTAATTACAAAAGGTGTGTGACCACAAGCTTCAAATAAGGTATATTCAATGTCATTCTCCGGGATCTTGCCATGATTCACTAATCTGGAACTTAAGCGACCTAAAACACCACTTAAAAGAAAACTATCATAATGGAGAAAGAAATACATGGTTGTTGGGTAAGTATCTATGTACGAATACTATGTGTGCTTTTTAAATTAAATAGTTTATATTTCTTCATTTGCAGGAGGTGCTGGTTATCATTTGGATACTTATTTGATAACACCTTTTAGGTCAACAGTCGAAGGAACTCCGGAAAGTAACTTCAACAATATACATTCAAAAACCCGAAATGTTGTTGAAAGAACAATAGGCGTTTTAAAAAATAGATTCCGCTGTTTACTAGGAGCAAGACAACTCCATTATTCTCCCGAATTCGCAGGGAAAATCGCATCCATTTGTGCTGCTTTGTACAAATAATGGGTGTTTTTTATTGAGGTATAGAACTTTAAGTTGGCATCACTTTTTTAACTGGCGGCCATTTTGTCAGCTGTCAAGTGATTAATATTTAGTTTGGTTTGCCATTTCATCATGAACAGGTTGACAAAAGAACAACGCTTGCAAATCGTGCAAATTTATTTCGAAAATAATGGTTCAGTTCGCGAAGTTTACCGCAAGCTCCGTCCATTTTATGGTCGACATAATCGTCCATCAGAGCAATTAATTCGGTTAACCATGGATCGTTTTCGCACTACGTTTACTCTATGTGATAATACGCATCCGCAGAGACGTCGAACAGTGCGCACCGAAGAAACAATTGCCGCTGTAGAGCAAAGTGTTGAAGAGGACCCGAATGAATCGATTCGCCACCGTGCACAGCAATTGGAGCCGACTAACCGACTATTTTGTTCCCGAATTGGATGGCATGAATGTGGATGAGTTGTGGTTCCAACAAGACGGCGCTACATGCCACACAGCGCACGTCACAATCGATTTATTGAAGGAAACATTCGATGAGCGCATAATTTCGCGGAATGGACCTGTCAATTGGCCACCAAGATCGTGTGATTTGACACCATTGGATTATTTTCTTTGGGGATATGTGAAGTCGCTCGTCTACGCCAACAAACCAGAAACGTTAGGGGACTTGGAAGCCAACATTCGTGGCGTTATTGCCAACATACGGCCCCATATGCTCGAAAAAGTGGTTGAAAATTGGACCTGTAGAATTGGCTTTATTCGAGCCAGCCGCGGCGGCCACATGCCCGAAATCATATTTAAACATTAATGGCATAAAATTATCCTTCCAATAAAGCCAAATTGATGGACATTAAAACGATTTTCTTGTGTTTTATTTCAATTCGAAGTTTTATACCTCTAAAAAAAACACCCTTTATATGCATTTATTTTAATATTGATTGGCCTTATGTTGACATTAATGATGATATAGATGTACCTGATTGCAATCACGAAATCGATTCAAATGCATCAAATATCCGACTAAAAATAATGCAAGAACTTAGCAATTAGTTTGTATTTTCATCAAAAATTAAATATTTATTTAATGTAATGTAAATAACAATGAATTAAATAAAATGTTTATAAATCATTTTTTAATAAGTCAATTTCGAGACGTTTTTGTTTTATTTCAAGTTCTGTTGTTCTGATTTTTAAAAGTTCTTTTCGATGAGTATCTTTTTTCCTTAACTCAGCCTTAAAAAGTTTCAACTTCTCTTCTTTAACCTTATAAATTTTTCGGGTATATCTTTCAATTTCTGTCAATTTATTTTTTTAGCCTACACATAAGGTTTTTTGAAGCTCCACTTGTTCTTCTAATAATTTCAATTTATCACTTTCCTTACTTTTTCGACTTTTTCTAAAATTACCAATTTCTTCGTTTTCGTTACTACTTTTTGTAGATATCTTAGAAGTGCTAGGTTGATCATTTTTTTTTCATTGAAACTTGTATCAGTGGTTTTTTTTAGTCTTTTAGCAGCGCTACAGGTTTCATCATTTTCGTCAATTACACTTGTTTCTAACACGTTGTCACTAGATACATCATTCTTTGGAGAAACACATAACGGTCGCTTAAGACCGAAAGGTTCTTTATGTTGCACTATAGTGTGCATTCCCAATAAATTTACTGCAGTTTCTTCCACTGGTGACAACGAATATTGCTTAAAACTTCCTCCACCTGTTGCACGACTTTCGGCCTTGTTGTGTGCCAGTTTTCTCTTTCATTTAAATTTGAAATCCGCCCATACCTTCAACCAATCTTCACCTGTACGAAATGGAGGCCCAATACTATTAAAGTCATCTGCTATTTCATTCATTTATTTTATTTATTCCTTTATTATAGCCTCTTGCTAAATACGTCTTTTTTCCCACGAATTCTACCAACTTTGAAAATTGTGCTGGCGTCGTAATTTTTAATCTAGAAAATAAAATTCACAAATATTTTGAAATAAAATATGCTGTATTTATACATTTCTTAACTTACGTTTGTTTTCCTGCATTTTAATAGATTTAATGTTCAATTATATATTTTTTATATTCTGTCGTGCTTATAAAACTTAACGGCAGTTTTTGCAGTTTTTGACAGGCAAATACGCCAACTATGGTAAGGTTTTTTGTAATAGATTTCATAAAAGTGTCGCATTTACTGGCATTTTTGCCAACCACGATACCATTTTATAAAAACGCCTAATTTTCGCCATGAAAACGCCAACCACGATAAGGGTGATTGTCTTAAAATGATAGTGCACAAATAGCAAATATCATTATTTCATATCTATGTATGTATGTTTAGTTTTTATTTTAACGCGAAACAGCAAATTATGAAGACTTGCTCTCAATAATATTGTGTGGGTGGCGTTTGCCTAAAATTAATCCAGAAGTTAAAAAATTTCATTTCGTATTCAATTACATACTAGCTTCTAAAATTATATAATATTTTTAATGAAAAGGGACCTTAAACATAATTCGTAAAACCAACACCAAAATTCGTAATTTAATAACATTAAAAACGCATTTTTTTCTTTCCTTGAAATGTAATATATATCATATGTACTTGAAATAAAACTTAAACTAAGTTTCAAAAACATATTTTTTAAAACAAAAACGTAACATAATTTTTTTCTGTGGGTATATTTAATTGGTATTAGTATGATATTGAAAGTCACAAACATTAATTGATATTTTCAAGAGCCTATAACTACTATTGCTTTGCGTACAGAACTTTAAGCTTAAGAGGCCCATCAACAAATTTTTTTGGTGTTGTGTTTTGCTTTACTGGAAATTCATTCATACATATTTTACACTTAAAATCGTTTCGTGTTTTTTTCGTGTCAATTTTACTCAACACGAAACGATCCGAATGCGCACGATATCATATTTTTTTTTTTTTTGGCCGCGAGAATTTCGTGTTAAGTCGTGGGTGTTGGTGTCACAATATAAAACACGACACGCACACATCTCTAGTTCTAAGTAATATGCGTAGTATTTTATCTATATATACTCGTACATTAGTTGCTGAAGCTTTTGCTGCCACATCATAAACTCATAAAGCTCATAAGACCCAATAAAGTTATTTTGAAACTTAAATTCATTAGCAGAAAGCAACAGCTAATAACTAGAAGCTTAAGCAGCCTTACTAAATAAGAAGTATTTAATTAAAGTGAAAATAAAATATATCTTATTGCTAAAATATCGAAGCAAAAAAAAATTAAAATGTGTCGTGTTCAAGTCACAGTGTTTTTAGCACTTCTAACAATTTCCGGCAACATACTCGTACTTGGTAAGTGGGTCCGACTACTTTAGTTGCATCTTTTGTAACAGTAATTTGAATAGTGTGTGCGCTATTTTAAAGATCTTTTTAAATTTCCATCTGTTTTAAAATTCAGCCATGTGGCACTTTCTCGATTATTCGTTTTAAGTAGGTGGAAGAACTTGCTGAAGTAAAGAGTTTCTTTGGTGTTGTTTCGGTCTTTTGTAGAGATAAATAAGGAGTAATATAAATTGATTTATATTACTTATTATATTAATCGGTCGGACACTAAAGTCTTGTTGTTTATGTGGCATTGCAGAATATCTATTAATTGTGGACAGTTTATATAAAAGTTACTTCCACAATCAAGTGCTTAATTCACAAAACCTATTGTATCTTTGTATCGTTTGTATTATCATACATAATTAATGTGTATTCAGCAATAAGCAATTATACGATATTGCCACAGAAATTATAAAAGATTGTTCACAGTAGTCACATTTTTCCGTGTTGTTAAATAAAAAATATGTATGTATGTGTGTATGTATATATTGCTTAAATATACATATTTATATGTATATAAAATTAATATACAGTGGAGTAAGGATGTACCGAACATTGAACAATTCGAAAAAAAAGTAATAATACATTTCGTCTTAAAATTAATTGGATTTTTATTTTGAGTTATCACATAAGCATATAAATTTCCATGCAGTTTTATTTTCATGACGTAACAAAGAGTTAATTATAAGTGGAATTTCGCTGCGACCGAAGTTCGCTATAAGAGTGTCTTATTTTGTACAACATCAGTGTTACGATATGTGAAGATTTATCTTATTTTTTAAGTTTTTAGACATGATAAAACGACAAAAAAGATTTTTTATCTTAAAATAAGATTTTTTAAAATTTTACTTTTGGTACTTTTAATATATTATTGGGGGATTTTTTGACCAAACTACTTACAAATTTTCTGATTTGCTTCATAATGATCTTACACATATTCTATACATTAAATATTTTGTATTATTTGGCTTTATTTTTAATAGTTCACAAGAAACAAAATAAATTTTAACTCATTTTTATTCAATAAACTCATAAAAAAGATTTTTGGTCACAAAAAAAGTTTTTTTCTCGATTGGAAGATTTTTGAATAAATAAACATGGCAACACTGTACAACATATTTATGCAAAACTGTTGGGAGCCGAGAAAATGCTCGCTATACTCCATAACTTGTAATAAATAATTTTCGCTATATCCAAACTCCTCTCTACATCAATATACACATACATATGCACATATATACATGTATTTTCCCAGCTAGCATTTTGTATCATAACCCAGCTAGCATTTTATATCATAATCGAATCTTTTCCGAATCAGCTTGACGGGAAAAATAACCGCATATGAGCTCATTTTTCGATCATAAATGATACTCCCGTTGTGAGAAAATGGTACCCTACAGATGAATCATCCCAGAGTATCATTTATGATGCGATTTGTTGATTAATTTTTGAGCAATTTTCTGGTAGTATTTAAATAATTGGTTTTCTTTTTGCGGCTTTTTTTCATTTTGTTCCTCTATTTTCAAGAAATAATTATTTTATCATACAGATGAATCATAAGTGAATCCTTTTTCAATCACCCAAGTGATAAATCAATTTTTAATCATCATAACTGATCTAAGGAGAATCATAAAGAGATTTTTGCAAAAAATTATCACCCAAATGCTAGCTGGGTTACGTCCAAAAACATAGACTTTTCTAAGGTAAATAAAGTTTATTTTGCAAAGCATTGAGTTTATAGAAGAGACGGAAAAGAAGAATGAGAGACAATGGGAAGGGGAGGGAGTACAGACTTTTTCTTTTCACTAATTCTTGATCGAACTCTACAAAAAAAAAAGCTTATAACTCTAAACTTTAGAGTCTAAAGCTCGAAAGCTCCATTTTTTTTATTCAAACTCACGAAGAAATATATAAGTATGTATATATACTTTATTTTGCTCTTCCTCAAGTGCGTGATCCAGATATTATAATGCCCATTTAATTTTTATATCTTTTTCCACTGCTTTAGCAACAAAACTTGGTGTTCACAAAAATATTAACTGAAAAATACGAATTTAACGCTGTGAATCTTAGTAGTATTGTATATCAGAAATAAAACTTGGTATAACGAATGAAGTAAGGTCAGACCTATTCATTATAGTGAACAGTTCATTATTTAGCTAAACTTATTAACGTTATCAACAGTTTAGTTATCTTTGCTTGCATTTTACTTATAGTGTAAACAAGAAAGATAACTACAACAGACTCTTGAGTACCAAAACTAAAAAAGCGCCAAAAACCGAAAAAACGACAAAACCATAAAAAAGCCCAAAAACGAAAAATGTGCCAAAATTATATTTTATATAGGCTAAGGTTCGTATTGAGTTACATATCTAGTGTCCGTACGCAACCCTTTGTAAGCGGGTCAAAGTCGCTTTTTACTGAATTTATTTTTTAATCACGCAGAGAATTTCATAATAGTCTGATTCTACAAAGTATTACTATTATTATTACTATTACTATTACTATTACTATTACTATTACTATTACTGTATTACTATGTAAAGACACCTTAAAAAATACTAGTAACAACTAGGTGCTGCCACTGCGAATGTTTTACGAGTAGATTTTCAGTGTTGCCGAGATTTTTCGGGCAAGTTCCGGGAAACTGCTGGGGTTTTGGTAATTTTTAACCTAGTTTTTTGGGCATTTTTCAATATGACTTGAGTCTTTGCTAAAAGTTTCAAGACTTGGATAAGTGGTTCGAGGCAGTAATAGCTGAATGTGTTTCTGATAACAAATATTATAAATGCAAAAGTAAATTTATTGTTTGTTTGTTGCGCCTTAACTGCTAAGTCACGGATACGATTTTGATGAAATTTAGAACATAGATAGATCTAAGTTTAGAAAGACATGTAGGTTATATGTTTTATTAAAAACTAGTAGCACGAGGGGAGATACATACGCAGAAACTGTCTAACGATAAAATTTAAATGAATCCAAAAAAAGGCATAGGCTATACGTTTTTACAAAAATATGAAAACGAGGGGTGGTTGGAGAGAATTTCTGCCTTTTGGAAGTTGACTATCCGATTCTTCATCTTTGAAACTATACATGCAATTTTTATGAAATTCACAACATGGTTAGATCTGAGTCTAGGAAAACACTTGGCTGTACACTTTTTTAATAATAATTATAACAAAAATTAAAAATTTTAAAAACCCCCGACTTTTTTCAGAAAAGATGTTATATCTTCTAAACGGCTGGACCGATTTTTTTCAAACATAGCTAAGAACCCTCTCGATCAAGTCATCTTTCAAACAGAAAAAGCTAAATGAAAATCGGTCCAGCCGTTTGGCCTGTACGTGGACACAGACAGACACACAGACACACAGATACACAGATACACGATACACAGATACACAGACACAAACTACAAACTTATAACACCCCTTTTTTTAGTCGGGGGTTAAAAATAGGAGCACGATGGGTTGAAAGAAATGTCTGCCTCCTTGAAACTATCTAACGGATTTTGATGAAATTCATAACATGGATAGATCTGAGTCCCGAAGAACATAAAACCTATATATTTTATTAAAAATAAGAACACTAGTGGGCAAAAGACAATTTTTAAGGCAAGTAAAACCTAAGGTACTACGTTCCTGCCCTGTCTCGCATGACAACGTCCGTTCTAATTTTTCCATGTCTTTCAAATTTAAAGAGGAGTCACCTTCTTTTTAACCGATGCATTTTACACCTAAAAGAGCAATTATTCTCTCATTTGTATTTTAAGAACTATTCATACATCTTTTCCTCCATATCGCTATACGTTCTGCCCTTTTCGATGAGATCGTCAGTTTCTCGAACCGTTTAAAAAAAAATTCTTTCCATTTATCATTTCGATATTTCATATTTTTTAATTGACTTAAGATTGCAATAATTTTTATATGCATTTAATATAAAAATCGCTTTTTACCAAAGAAAGTGGCCGTCTGAACCACAGTGCGTTCGATTGTGACATTACAATACCCCAAGTTGTATTCCAACTACATTAAATTATAAAATGAATTAAAGTAAGCGTTACTTTTACTATTATTACTTTACTTTAAAAAACTATTTTCGAATGCAAACTAGAGTTCCAGTATGTTTAGAATTTTTTTAAGAGAAATAACACTCAGGCAATGAATGCATGCTACTATTACTAGGTGTTACCTTCTTTTAGAAAAGAGAGAGTGATAGAGATGACAGGTGGTGAAAGAAGAGTTAGAGGAAAGCTCCGTTCTTTTATACTTCTGCTTTTTTTGCAGTGCCTCTAGTGTCAATGAGGCATATTAAATTTTTCAAGCTAAGCTTAGTAGCCATTTTATTGAAGCGAAAGGCAAAATCATACCTGCAGCGCTTGTGTGTAGGCTTTATAAGATCTTTTGAGTAGTGCACATTTTTCCTTAAATATAATTTTATATTATGAAATATTTTAAGCTAAGCAAGGCTATGGACCCGGTGAACAGGATTGGGATTTTGTGAAAGTTCGCGAGGGTGCTCACATGTTTTATTGGCTTTACTTTACCACAGCCAACGTCTGCAAGTATACGGAACGTCCTTTGGTCCTTTGGTTACAAGGAGGTCCAGGTGATGCCTCGACTGGCTATGGAAATTTCAAGGAACTGGGTCCCATTGATATCCATAGAAAAGAACGGGACTTGACCTGGGTTAAAAAAGCGAATGAGTTGTTCGTCGACAATCCAGTAGGGGCCGGTTTTTCATATGTTGATGATTTGCGCTATTTAGCCAACAACAATAGCCAAATCGCCTCGGACTTAGTGGAGTTCATGAAGACATTCTACAGAAAACATCCGAAGTTCATAAGTGTACCATTGCATATTTTTGGCGAAAATTATGGCGGAAAAATGGCATCGGAATTCGCTCTACAATTATACAATGCAATTCAACGAAATGAAATCAAATGTAATTTGTCTTCGGTGGTCTTGGGTAACCCTTGGGTATCACCAATAGATTCCGTCGCAGCTATTGCCCCTTTGATGTTCAATAATGTAAGAGCAAAAGAAAAACAATAAAGAAAATCACTAAATCAATTTTTACCGTCCTTAGCGTATTATCAATCAGACTGAATATAATAACATCAGACCGTTTGCTAATGGGTTTCTGGAATCATCCAAAAATAAAAAATGGGCTGAAGCTAAGGCTTATTATGCGATTATCCAATTGATGATAGAAATACTTTTTAAAGTTGATGCGAACAATTTTAATAAATCCATTACAAGGAAGTTATATACATATTGTGAAATCTATAATTTAGCTAATTCATTTTTTAATTGTATTTATTGTTTTAAAAGGAAATTTTACTAGTGAACAAGAGAATCAGCAGTTGGAAAATTTGATGCGTGGTCCTGTTACTAAAGCTTTGACAATACCCCAAAACGTCAAATGGGGATCACAAAAAATGGATGTTGTCAATGCTTTAGATCATGAATATATGAAACCCGTTGTCAACATTAGTAAGTGGCAGATACTGGTACATATTTCTTGACTTATTATTTATTATTTGTAATTTTTTGCTAAAACTTCAGTCAACAAACTTTTGAATGAAACCAATTTGAAGGTTGGCGTTTACTCTGGAGAATTGGATTTACTGTGTCCCACTGCTGGTACTGTTAATTGAATTGAGAAATTGGAATGGCTACACCGCAATGAATATGTTGAGGCTCCACGTAGGCAATTTACGGTTAATGAAGACAATGAAGGCTCTTATAAGTCCGGTGGTAATTTGTCCATGTTCTGGGTAAAACGTGCGGGCCACAGTGTACCTGTCGATAATGCCAAGGCCATGCATTTTATTTTATTTAAATTTATGTATTAAAACAAAGAATAAAAAACTTAAAGAACCAATAACTAACACCCAATTTCCACAATCCAGACGTTCGTCTTTAGTTGAACGTTTATATGAGTCTGGTTTGTTTAAGCGGGTTATAAAACAATATAATTAGGCAAGTTATGAAAACCAATTTTGAGAAGTCAGGTATACTTTCCACATTACCAACACACAAGTTTTCTAAAAAATGCATCTGAAAGTTAGTAAATTTTGTATACAAATTATTCAGACAAATTGTTTATTTGCAAATGTGAAAACCACGCCTTAGCTATTAATGTAAAGAGCTATTTAAATCTACTGCTTAAAAATATGCAAACATGCAATACTTTATCAAATTGTATCTTATGTACTTTATTTTTATTATTAATGGTAAATAAAGCAAATCAAAGACGTATGCACATAACTATGCAAAATATAACTTTTAATCATTATTCAAATTCGCTTAAGAAAAAAAGGAAAAAATTTAAAATAATCTATAAAATTAGAAAAAATTTGCATAAAAGGAATTCAAGAACGAGAATACTATTTTACCTTATAAAATGCAGCATTCTAAAATACTTACATATTATGTAGGGTTGTTATCGCATAATTTATAAAAAGAGGACAGCAGAGGGAAAAAACCCGGACATTTGCTTAAAAAAGTAGGACTTAAAAATAAGACGTAAATAGTTTTTAACAATAATATTGCCACCAATAAAATCTTAAATACATATCGATGGTGTTGCGTAGAAAGGGTCTATCAGAGAAACAAGTCGACCGGCTCGAGGCCAACGATTTTTAAGATTTTTTAAAATTTTACTTTTGGTACTTTTAATATATTATTGGGGGATTTTTTGACCAAACTACTTACAAATTTTCTGATTTGCTTCATAATGATCTTACACATATTCTATACATTAAATATTTTGTATTATTTGGCTTTATTTTTAATAGTTCACAAGAAACAAAATAAATTTTAACTCATTTTTATTCAATAAACTCATAAAAAAGATTTTTGGTCACAAAAAAAGTTTTTTTCTCGATTGGAAGATTTTTGAATAAATAAACATGGCAACACTGTACAACATATTTATGCAAAACTGTTGGGAGCCGAGAAAATGCTCGCTATACTCCATAACTTGTAATAAATAATTTTCGCTATATCCAAACTCCTCTCTACATCAATATACACATACATATGCACATATATACATGTATTTTCCCAGCTAGCATTTTGTATCATAACCCAGCTAGCATTTTATATCATAATCGAATCTTTTCCGAATCAGCTTGACGGGAAAAATAACCGCATATGAGCTCATTTTTCGATCATAAATGATACTCCCGTTGTGAGAAAATGGTACCCTACAGATGAATCATCCCAGAGTATCATTTATGATGCGATTTGTTGATTAATTTTTGAGCAATTTTCTGGTAGTATTTAAATAATTGGTTTTCTTTTTGCGGCTTTTTTTCATTTTGTTCCTCTATTTTCAAGAAATAATTATTTTATCATACAGATGAATCATAAGTGAATCCTTTTTCAATCACCCAAGTGATAAATCAATTTTTAATCATCATAACTGATCTAAGGAGAATCATAAAGAGATTTTTGCAAAAAATTATCACCCAAATGCTAGCTGGGTTACGTCCAAAAACATAGACTTTTCTAAGGTAAATAAAGTTTATTTTGCAAAGCATTGAGTTTATAGAAGAGACGGAAAAGAAGAATGAGAGACAATGGGAAGGGGAGGGAGTACAGACTTTTTCTTTTCACTAATTCTTGATCGAACTCTACAAAAAAAAAAGCTTATAACTCTAAACTTTAGAGTCTAAAGCTCGAAAGCTCCATTTTTTTTATTCAAACTCACGAAGAAATATATAAGTATGTATATATACTTTATTTTGCTCTTCCTCAAGTGCGTGATCCAGATATTATAATGCCCATTTAATTTTTATATCTTTTTCCACTGCTTTAGCAACAAAACTTGGTGTTCACAAAAATATTAACTGAAAAATACGAATTTAACGCTGTGAATCTTAGTAGTATTGTATATCAGAAATAAAACTTGGTATAACGAATGAAGTAAGGTCAGACCTATTCATTATAGTGAACAGTTCATTATTTAGCTAAACTTATTAACGTTATCAACAGTTTAGTTATCTTTGCTTGCATTTTACTTATAGTGTAAACAAGAAAGATAACTACAACAGACTCTTGAGTACCAAAACTAAAAAAGCGCCAAAAACCGAAAAAACGACAAAACCATAAAAAAGCCCAAAAACGAAAAATGTGCCAAAATTATATTTTATATAGGCTAAGGTTCGTATTGAGTTACATATCTAGTGTCCGTACGCAACCCTTTGTAAGCGGGTCAAAGTCGCTTTTTACTGAATTTATTTTTTAATCACGCAGAGAATTTCATAATAGTCTGATTCTACAAAGTATTACTATTATTATTACTATTACTATTACTATTACTATTACTATTACTATTACTGTATTACTATGTAAAGACACCTTAAAAAATACTAGTAACAACTAGGTGCTGCCACTGCGAATGTTTTACGAGTAGATTTTCAGTGTTGCCGAGATTTTTCGGGCAAGTTCCGGGAAACTGCTGGGGTTTTGGTAATTTTTAACCTAGTTTTTTGGGCATTTTTCAATATGACTTGAGTCTTTGCTAAAAGTTTCAAGACTTGGATAAGTGGTTCGAGGCAGTAATAGCTGAATGTGTTTCTGATAACAAATATTATAAATGCAAAAGTAAATTTATTGTTTGTTTGTTGCGCCTTAACTGCTAAGTCACGGATACGATTTTGATGAAATTTAGAACATAGATAGATCTAAGTTTAGAAAGACATGTAGGTTATATGTTTTATTAAAAACTAGTAGCACGAGGGGAGATACATACGCAGAAACTGTCTAACGATAAAATTTAAATGAATCCAAAAAAAGGCATAGGCTATACGTTTTTACAAAAATATGAAAACGAGGGGTGGTTGGAGAGAATTTCTGCCTTTTGGAAGTTGACTATCCGATTCTTCATCTTTGAAACTATACATGCAATTTTTATGAAATTCACAACATGGTTAGATCTGAGTCTAGGAAAACACTTGGCTGTACACTTTTTTAATAATAATTATAACAAAAATTAAAAATTTTAAAAACCCCCGACTTTTTTCAGAAAAGATGTTATATCTTCTAAACGGCTGGACCGATTTTTTTCAAACATAGCTAAGAACCCTCTCGATCAAGTCATCTTTCAAACAGAAAAAGCTAAATGAAAATCGGTCCAGCCGTTTGGCCTGTACGTGGACACAGACAGACACACAGACACACAGATACACAGATACACGATACACAGATACACAGACACAAACTACAAACTTATAACACCCCTTTTTTTAGTCGGGGGTTAAAAATAGGAGCACGATGGGTTGAAAGAAATGTCTGCCTCCTTGAAACTATCTAACGGATTTTGATGAAATTCATAACATGGATAGATCTGAGTCCCGAAGAACATAAAACCTATATATTTTATTAAAAATAAGAACACTAGTGGGCAAAAGACAATTTTTAAGGCAAGTAAAACCTAAGGTACTACGTTCCTGCCCTGTCTCGCATGACAACGTCCGTTCTAATTTTTCCATGTCTTTCAAATTTAAAGAGGAGTCACCTTCTTTTTAACCGATGCATTTTACACCTAAAAGAGCAATTATTCTCTCATTTGTATTTTAAGAACTATTCATACATCTTTTCCTCCATATCGCTATACGTTCTGCCCTTTTCGATGAGATCGTCAGTTTCTCGAACCGTTTAAAAAAAAATTCTTTCCATTTATCATTTCGATATTTCATATTTTTTAATTGACTTAAGATTGCAATAATTTTTATATGCATTTAATATAAAAATCGCTTTTTACCAAAGAAAGTGGCCGTCTGAACCACAGTGCGTTCGATTGTGACATTACAATACCCCAAGTTGTATTCCAACTACATTAAATTATAAAATGAATTAAAGTAAGCGTTACTTTTACTATTATTACTTTACTTTAAAAAACTATTTTCGAATGCAAACTAGAGTTCCAGTATGTTTAGAATTTTTTTAAGAGAAATAACACTCAGGCAATGAATGCATGCTACTATTACTAGGTGTTACCTTCTTTTAGAAAAGAGAGAGTGATAGAGATGACAGGTGGTGAAAGAAGAGTTAGAGGAAAGCTCCGTTCTTTTATACTTCTGCTTTTTTTGCAGTGCCTCTAGTGTCAATGAGGCATATTAAATTTTTCAAGCTAAGCTTAGTAGCCATTTTATTGAAGCGAAAGGCAAAATCATACCTGCAGCGCTTGTGTGTAGGCTTTATAAGATCTTTTGAGTAGTGCACATTTTTCCTTAAATATAATTTTATATTATGAAATATTTTAAGCTAAGCAAGGCTATGGACCCGGTGAACAGGATTGGGATTTTGTGAAAGTTCGCGAGGGTGCTCACATGTTTTATTGGCTTTACTTTACCACAGCCAACGTCTGCAAGTATACGGAACGTCCTTTGGTCCTTTGGTTACAAGGAGGTCCAGGTGATGCCTCGACTGGCTATGGAAATTTCAAGGAACTGGGTCCCATTGATATCCATAGAAAAGAACGGGACTTGACCTGGGTTAAAAAAGCGAATGAGTTGTTCGTCGACAATCCAGTAGGGGCCGGTTTTTCATATGTTGATGATTTGCGCTATTTAGCCAACAACAATAGCCAAATCGCCTCGGACTTAGTGGAGTTCATGAAGACATTCTACAGAAAACATCCGAAGTTCATAAGTGTACCATTGCATATTTTTGGCGAAAATTATGGCGGAAAAATGGCATCGGAATTCGCTCTACAATTATACAATGCAATTCAACGAAATGAAATCAAATGTAATTTGTCTTCGGTGGTCTTGGGTAACCCTTGGGTATCACCAATAGATTCCGTCGCAGCTATTGCCCCTTTGATGTTCAATAATGTAAGAGCAAAAGAAAAACAATAAAGAAAATCACTAAATCAATTTTTACCGTCCTTAGCGTATTATCAATCAGACTGAATATAATAACATCAGACCGTTTGCTAATGGGTTTCTGGAATCATCCAAAAATAAAAAATGGGCTGAAGCTAAGGCTTATTATGCGATTATCCAATTGATGATAGAAATACTTTTTAAAGTTGATGCGAACAATTTTAATAAATCCATTACAAGGAAGTTATATACATATTGTGAAATCTATAATTTAGCTAATTCATTTTTTAATTGTATTTATTGTTTTAAAAGGAAATTTTACTAGTGAACAAGAGAATCAGCAGTTGGAAAATTTGATGCGTGGTCCTGTTACTAAAGCTTTGACAATACCCCAAAACGTCAAATGGGGATCACAAAAAATGGATGTTGTCAATGCTTTAGATCATGAATATATGAAACCCGTTGTCAACATTAGTAAGTGGCAGATACTGGTACATATTTCTTGACTTATTATTTATTATTTGTAATTTTTTGCTAAAACTTCAGTCAACAAACTTTTGAATGAAACCAATTTGAAGGTTGGCGTTTACTCTGGAGAATTGGATTTACTGTGTCCCACTGCTGGTACTGTTAATTGAATTGAGAAATTGGAATGGCTACACCGCAATGAATATGTTGAGGCTCCACGTAGGCAATTTACGGTTAATGAAGACAATGAAGGCTCTTATAAGTCCGGTGGTAATTTGTCCATGTTCTGGGTAAAACGTGCGGGCCACAGTGTACCTGTCGATAATGCCAAGGCCATGCATTTTATTTTATTTAAATTTATGTATTAAAACAAAGAATAAAAAACTTAAAGAACCAATAACTAACACCCAATTTCCACAATCCAGACGTTCGTCTTTAGTTGAACGTTTATATGAGTCTGGTTTGTTTAAGCGGGTTATAAAACAATATAATTAGGCAAGTTATGAAAACCAATTTTGAGAAGTCAGGTATACTTTCCACATTACCAACACACAAGTTTTCTAAAAAATGCATCTGAAAGTTAGTAAATTTTGTATACAAATTATTCAGACAAATTGTTTATTTGCAAATGTGAAAACCACGCCTTAGCTATTAATGTAAAGAGCTATTTAAATCTACTGCTTAAAAATATGCAAACATGCAATACTTTATCAAATTGTATCTTATGTACTTTATTTTTATTATTAATGGTAAATAAAGCAAATCAAAGACGTATGCACATAACTATGCAAAATATAACTTTTAATCATTATTCAAATTCGCTTAAGAAAAAAAGGAAAAAATTTAAAATAATCTATAAAATTAGAAAAAATTTGCATAAAAGGAATTCAAGAACGAGAATACTATTTTACCTTATAAAATGCAGCATTCTAAAATACTTACATATTATGTAGGGTTGTTATCGCATAATTTATAAAAAGAGGACAGCAGAGGGAAAAAACCCGGACATTTGCTTAAAAAAGTAGGACTTAAAAATAAGACGTAAATAGTTTTTAACAATAATATTGCCACCAATAAAATCTTAAATACATATCGATGGTGTTGCGTAGAAAGGGTCTATCAGAGAAACAAGTCGACCGGCTCGAGGCCAACGACGCGCCGCCGCCGGTTATTTTGCTGTATATCAAGCCGCCGCCGATTATATCGGCTCGCATCGGCTCAAAACCAGCCGAAATTTTGTCTGCTCTTAAAGACAAATTTCCGAAAAAAAATTTTGAAAATCAATTTTCAGTTTCAATTTTTATTTTCTCTTTACATTTTCAAAAAATTTCGAAAATTCTCTCGGCGCGCCGCCGCCGGTCACAAAACTACTGCGCCGCCGCCGCCGATAATTTTGCCTCGACTTGTTTCTCTGGGGTCTATCTCGATACATTTTACATACGAGTAGAATATTGAATCTTTTTTCCCAAAACCATCGACATGTTTACATTAAATTGTACCCATAGTCACTCCATAGAGTGAATGCTCATCTCTGCCTAAAATGTTTCAAGTCAATATTTTAAACAAATTTAGTTAAATCCATAAAACTGTATTTCTACTTCACTTTAAGTAAAATTTAAAATTACACACAATAAAAATGGAAATATTTCATATACCAATAAATAAATATAATTTTTTAACTTAATTCGATTTTTGTAGTGCAAAAAGTGAGTGCTCACTTCATAATAATGTTTTTGAAAAATCTCTTGAACTGTAATCTTGTAATTAGCATATTATTCCTTGATATCTATTACCACTTGAAGTCCTCTCGGAATGGAATCACCCATATTTTTGGATATTTCTTATGGAATCTTGCGCAATTATTCTTGTAGAGCCAATATAAATTCATTTTTTCATATCACTTTTCTTTCTCCAACTTTTCCGTCCAAGTGGTCCTACAAATTCTCAATGGAATTTATATCTGGCGATTGAAGGGGAGTTTCTGTTCACTTTGTGGTATTGCACAAAAGCGTAATCTTGGTGTTCGGCGCAGTGTGTTTCTGTCTATTGTCTTCATTAAATATAAAATGTTCAGCTATTCCCATTTTTCTGATACTGGGTGGGAATGGGCTTTCAAGATCTCGATATATTTTTTATGGTACACTATTCCGTCCATTTTGTGTAAATTTCCTAGTCCAGCCACACTCACGCATCCTCAAACCAGCACTGACTCACTCACTCCCATGTTTTAACGTTTCACAAAATCTTTTTATCACCCTCATTGGACTAAAAAAATATATTTTTTTTATTTTAAATTAATAATTTTATTTTATTTAGACCAAATATTAAATTAACTTTCAACCGCATTTAAAATTTGTAATTTTCTGATGCTTAAGTTAAATTTCGAGCTTTGGCACATTGAGCTACTTATAACATGTGTCCCACATTTAAACTTATGGGTGGGTTAGGGCTAGTTTGGGGATGCATGAGTGTGGCTGGACTCGAAAAATTACATATAATGGATGGAATAATGGACCATAAAAAATAAATCGTGATTTTGAAAGACTATCTCCAACCCATTATAAGAAAAATGGGAATAGCTGAAAATTTATTAATTACTGAAGACAATAGCCAGAACCACACAGCGCCGAACACCAAGATGAGTTTTGTACAATACCCCAAAATGGATGGAAACTCCTCCTCAATCCTCCGCCAGATATAAATCCCATTGGGAAAATGTTGGCTAACTTTGGCAGAAAATATAGAAAAAGAAGTGTCACATGAAAAAGGGAATTAATATTTGATCTCCAGGAATAATTGTCGAAAATTCCATATAAAATAGCCCAAATTCGGGGCCATTCCATTCCGAGAGGACTGCAATGATAATAAGGATTAAGGGATCACATGCTAATTACAAGATCGCTGTCCAAGAGATTTTTCAAAAATTTTACTGTGAAGTGAGCACTCACTTTTTGCACTACAAAAATTGAGTTAAGTTAAAAAATTTTATTTCATCTATTTTCATTTTTATTGTGTATAATTTTAAAGTTTACTTAAAGTGAAGAAGAAATACAGTTTTAAGTTTTATGGATTTAACTAAGTTTGTTTAAAATATTGACTTGAAAAATTTTAGGCAGGGATGAGCACTCACTTTATGGAATGACTGTAAGTACACATTTGAGAATATTTGCATATATGAACCCACAGAAAGACCACTTCAAATATCATTTAAAATATTGGAAACATTTTTTGAACTTATAATTTTGTCGTTTATACCTACTTATCAAAAAAAGGTTTATAACACGAGAATTCCTTAAAAATAGTTCTTCATCAACCAAGAACCCAAACTTATTTAAAGTTCAACCGATTACACATCAAATATATCTAACGATATGGCTCGATGAGAAGAAAGTGTAGAACATTTTCGGTTTCACAGAGCTAGACTGGCAATAAAAAGAATGGCAACAATGGGCGCTTTTGAGTTCAGGGAACTTTCTGACATTGCTAGTGTTGAACTGCAACGTATTAGTATATTGTGCTCTGGTTGGTTCGACGGTGAGGTATCACAATGGACAAAAACTGTCTAATTGAGTACGAGATTCTGACTGCTACCCTTACCTATCCTAACTTTACCAAACGGTAGGGCTACCGACTTTAAGTAAACTTTCATTGTCAAGTTAAAATTTCTTATTTGTTCATAAAATAAAAAATTTTGAACTCTCGTTTAATGTTATATACTAAATTATTTTGGTCCGTTTTACGCAACTCCATCGATATTTTAAATGCATCTTAATAATTTAGCGTCTTAAAATAACTTATCAGAGCCTTAATGGGCAGTGCAATTTGTAAGATAAGCTGGCCGTCCAATACCAATTATTTTTCTTCTTAGCTTGGTTTTTAATAAATACTATTTGCCAAGCAATGTAAAAGCGAAAAAATGTCCTTAAAAGTAGGACTTTCCCGGACACTAATTTTTTCCGAGGACAGAGATCCCAAAAAGAGGATAGTGTCCGGGAAAAAGAGGACGGATAACAACCCTAATGATATATACAACGACTAAATAAAAAAAATTGCTAATAACTTTTTTAAAGCAAAAAATATGAATTAAATTGAACAAAATGCAAATAAAAACAAATTTCTAATTTCTAGGAGAGTTTTCAATGTATCCTTAAGCCGCCCATGTAAATTGTTGCCTACAGGCAGCATTCGAAACATTGTTCAAATATAACAAAAGTCCGTTATTTTTTGTTGTTTTTTTTTAATCTTTTGCAGGAGATGTACAGTTTGTCAAAAAAATGTTTTCATTGCTGTAAAAAAATCAAATACTCTTCAAAGAAACACTTGTTTTGAAGTTAATTATACAAATTTTAGATATTTATTTTTATGTGTAGCTTCGAAGGGCTCAGGTGACTATTTTCGCCGCTTGTAATTTGATATTCAAATTTTGGATGTCAAAAGACATTTTTCAGTACATTTCAAGTATAAATTTCTCAAAGCGAATTGAGCTGAGTATACCTTATATGAATTAGCCTTGGTATCACTTAAACAAGAAGTTTCTAATGATAGTTAAAAAAAAAATAGTTGAGTTTTTGTAATGTCAAATAATTGTTTTCAAATTTATATTACATTCAATAAACATTATATATATCAGAGAAAGACAATCGATATAAAAAATTTGGATACTCCAGCACATATTGAACATTTTTTATGCTAGTGCGCATTGATACCCATTAGAGACCTGCGTAAACAGCCATGAAATGTATATAGGTCTTGTTTTTTAAATGTATTGTTATAGTATGTATTATACTAAACCAATCATAAATAATGTCGTTTAGTAAGCGAAGCAGTATGGATGTATTAGTGTACGTGTATATGAGTATTTACAAGTGATGTCGCAAAGACTTCTTGTATGTAACAAACACTCAAAAGAACTAGTGTTGATGGGTGTATGCTTGTTATTTTGCATATTGCACGTTTGAGTGTGTGTTTAAGATGTAGATGGTAAGATAATATGTGTATAAGGCAGGTTTTTTTAAAGCAAGCGCACACAACTTATGTCAACGCATGTGTGCGTTTGTATGTGCGCAGAAAATATATATCTCATATACACAACGTTTGTGGGTATGTACATGCATGACGTTTATATCGCACCCATGCGTGTGAAGAAGCAAGCATCACAAATTCTTCCATTACGAAGTATATTCTTCTTTACTCCTATATCTGCAATAACTGGAACAAATTTCTTGCAAACATTGTTGTTTAGCGTTTGTTTTCGAAGATGTCGCTGCAGTAAAGCATTTGAAAAATCCCTCATGTCTTAACAGTTCTTGCAAGGGGTCCTGTGCAGGTCTGTAACGCCCATTCATTCTCATACTTGCGCACTTTATTTCACACTTGTACATATATATGTATAGAGCCTAATTTTCGATTTAATCGCAAGCGACAAAAATTAAATTTTTTGGAGAAGGTTTTTTTTTTTAATATTCAAATATGTTTTTGTTCGTAAATTGTCGCTTTCGTTAAAATTTTACAACCCGTATCTTAAAAGTTATGAACAATTTAAGCATTTTGATCATTTTCAATTATGGGTAGGCCCATAAAATTTTAATTTCAAAATAGAAAGTATATTTTCCATAACATGTCGCTAACGATAAAATCAAAAATAAGGCTCGATATACCGACATACCCATTGACTTGCAACACATTCAGATTTTAAAATATTTTTTGATAAGTGTTGCCAGAAATACTAGTTTGTAGTTGTTGAAGTACAAAAAAAAATTTTTCAAACTATTGGAAAACAAAATTCAATAAAGCTGGTTTACCCACACACCTTTTCTTTGCAGTCTTTAGACCTAAAGCTTAAATTAGACGTGACATAGCTATAATGCCATAGCCATAACCAAACAAAAACTCAATTGGTTTCTATGGTGAGATTTATGGCGTTATGGCGAGTCAACTATAATCAAATACATTGTTGCCCATTAGTTTGGCTCGAACGACTGTTTTCTATGGCTATGGTTATGTCACGTCTGATTGAGCCTTAAGCCCTAGTAAATATATACGGGAGTAATTTGACACGCTCCATTCTAAATAGATTTGAGCTAAAATCCGAAATAGTGGAAGAATGGCTTAACCATGGCATTCCTTACAACTTTAGTAACTTTTAAATCATTTTAGCGCTTGTTTGTAATTAGTCGCTAATTTTCGCTATAAAATGAGTTTTTAGCCAAATTTAGGTTTTTTACCATTTTACCGATTTTTAATCTATCTATCTATCTATTTTTGTCATTTTGTCATTTTGTCTTAAAAGTTCTTGTAAGTTGTCTTGTGCAGGGATCTACTACGTATGTATGTATATTAGTACTGGAGTTCTTAAAGCTTTTCTTGCAAACTGATAACGGACAAGATGGAAGTCAATAATAATAGCAAACATACATATCTGTGGCAATATATAATAATAGTTTAAGTTGACATAAGTGCTTTTTCATTTTATTACATATTCTTATTCTCTTCTTCAGGATCTATCACTCAACTAAACTTCAATTAAAAAATGTCATTATTAATAAAACTATACGCATTTATATTTTAACTTAAATCTTCTTGGAAAATAATACGTAAGCCATAACATCTTACCTCAACTTAATTTTTGATGTGTAAACATCTATACGCTAGGGGGTAAAAATCTTTTTCACAATACAATCACAAATTTTGACTGAGATTTCTTTGCTGAGATGCACACAGCGTTGTCAAATCGGTGTGAGTTATGTATGAGTGTATTAGTGTTTGAAAGAAGCAATAAAAACTTATTTAAAATATTGTAAATACATAGGAATTTGCTGGTTTTTGTTTGTTAGGTTCGTTAGGTTTTTGGCTTTATTAGGGTTCCATACACCAAAGGTGAAAATAATAATTGCTTTATGGGGGTTCCGTACACCAAAGGTGAAAATGAACCCTATTGTTTTCGCTACGCTGTCCGTTCCTCTGTTACAGGGTTTTTCCTCGAGAACCGTAAGAGCTACGGACCTGAAATTCGGACACAGTGTGTAGACATTTGGCCGCTACAACAGCAAATATATGAGAGTAAAAATTAAAGGGTGTTCCAAAACGAGCAACGAAAAATGTTAAAATCCCATGTAATATACATACACTTGAATTTTGTAAAGTTAGTGTATTTTTATACAGACTACAACAATTAACAGTAAATTTAAAAAATTTAAATTAAAGTGTGTTCCATCAGTTAATGCCATTTTGACTTTGTAACTTTGACAACTTGCTGTATCTTGGAAACCGTAAGAGCAAAACTCTTAAAATTTTCAAAAACGGTAAAACTAAAAAATAAAAAAAATTATAAAATCGCCAAATCTAAAAAAAATCGCTAAAAAAAATCGCCAAAACCGAAAAAAGAACTAAATTAAAAAAATTCTAGGAATAAAACAAATCGCGAAAAACCCGAAAATCGTCATGAAAAATGAAAAAAATCGCCAAAGTGAAAAAAAATCCAAAAACAGAAAAATAATCGCCAAAATGAAAAAAAATCGTCAAAATAAAAAAATTCGCAAAAATTAAAAAAACCCTTAAAAAAAATGCAATGTGAGTCCGATCACAGAGGAGATGTGTAAACATCTAGGGTCTTATGCAAAAAAACTTAATAAAGCTTTGCCAAGCAATGTTAAGTAAGGTTGTATTCTAAAAAAATTATTAAACTATTTTCTTGAGCTTTCGGTCAGTTTATATTTTGAGTTTATTATCTTCAATATTTCAAATATTTGAAAGGAAAAAGAAAAAATTAGATATCATAAAAAACCAAAAAATATATATCCAGAAGAAGTTAACCGAAGGTTAACGAAATATTGAAGATAATAAACTCAAAATATAAACTGACCGAAAGCTCAAGAAAATAGTTTAATTTAAAACACAAAAAAAGGTCGAAAAATTAGATAAAAATATTTAAAAAAATTATTGTATAAAAATTCTAAAGTAGGCATCCACGTTTGTTAAGACTACTTTAAGTTGATAAATCCAAAATGTGTATTTTGTACCTCAAATATTTTTACTAATATAGCACATACTGATTCATGTTACATCTGAAAATGAAGCTAGAAGTGCCTTTTCTTATCTTAAATTTATTATTTCTGTCATGTAATGGGAAACATCACCAAATTATGCAACTGCTTCGAAATACATAGCAAAATCCATAAAAAAAATATTAAAATATATACAATTATACAAAAATGTTTTAGTGATGTACATACAATCAAAACAAATCGAAAAAAGCTGGATATTCAAATACTCGTTTCATTCGAATAAAACAAATTGTGATAATTTTTCACATTTTTTTACTTTTACTTCATGGTTGTGTTTATCTGTTTTCCTATTAAGTCAGAAGCTCATTTTTTTAAATTAGGTTGCTTTACTTCAAGATAATAAAAATTTATTTAATAAAATAAAAAAAATATTTGAATACCCGAATGAAATTGTATTCAATTTTGTACATCATAAGCTGTGAAGTGGTTGTTGAACACGGTGGTGTTACCAGTATTTATTATTAAATCACAAAATATTTAAAGTTGTCTTTTGCATATGATTTTTTAATAAAGCTATATTAGCCTTAAAGTGCTTATCAACTACTGTGAACTTTAAAGCTAAAGTAAAATATTTTTTTGCATAAGGGGGCTAGTAATGAAAATTTTTTTTTAAGTTGGAAGTACTTATGCTTTTAGTATATTTTTTTTAAATTATTATGAATACGGCCCTACGATTTTACTGATAATGCAAATTAAATTTCATTATCAGTACAAATTTACTGAATTTTTTCAGTAATCAGTAAATTTACTGAAATTTTTAATGCAGTACATAATTACACATATACTGCAGTGTGCCCATTTACCTACTAATCAAATAAGTTAAATAAAAGAAACAAAAACAAGCAAATTCCTATGTATTTACAACATTATAAGTTTTGATACGTTTAAGTGATTAGTTAATAAAAATATACTAAAAGAAAAGTACTTCCAACTTAAAACAAATTTTTCATTGCTAGATGTTTACACATCTCCCCTGTGATCGGACTCACATTGCTTTTTCTCGGTAGCTACATCAATATTAACATATTTGAGCATAAGAACTTGTATACACTTAAGTTCAATAACTAACAACCCATCCAAATTATTCTTCATTAAAAAAAAAAACTTATATTTAACTAAGCTTTTAATAAATTATCTTTTCTCATGTTTTCCGCATTTTTCAATTTAACCTAAAGCACTTATCTCGACTTACCATCAATAAAAATTATTTTGCCTTTCAATATAATAAATAGCTCAAGTGCACTTTAATTTTTATTTTTATAACAATGGATTTTTTCATAACATCTTAACTAAAAAACAGCGAATATTAACTAATAAAACGTTTTCTTTTTTTATAAAATTAACATTTTTGTTCTAAATAAATGTGCATCTTTTTTGGAGGCTAAAAAATTTATAAAAAAGCCAAACACAATTAATTTTAGACAAAACCCTTAATATCTCAAAACATGACATTTCGACTTAAGCCATTATTATTTATTGGCACAGATACTTATATGTATTATTATGTCATGATAATCATGAAAAATGTTGTTAATTGAATGAAATAGTTCGTTGCAGAAATCTAAAACTAACGTCACACTTATAAACACTTTTCATTTTATTAATGTAAATTATTCATTATATAAACTGAATAGTTTCATTGCAATAATTACATTTTGCTTTTCAAATATGAAAATGTACGTAAATGTTAGTAAAAAAATATGTCATTACATAAATGAAAATATTTTGTTGTATATATGACATTTTTTCAGCTGATGAAACAATTTTCGTAATGCGAATGAAGCGTTGCATTGGTTGAAAAACAATGACAAAATCATGTATATATAATGTGAAAAATCGTTGCATTTATATATATCAAAGAATATAAGAATATGTAAAAATATAATATAATATACATAATCCTGAAAAGCTTTCACATACCAATTTACCCGAGAGAAAGAAAGGTGAATGAAAGCGGATAAGATGATTATCAAAAATATCTAATAGCGAGCTTTGATACATAATCATACAGATGCTTACGTGTCTACATGCATATATATAAATGTACATAAGCTAAAAAAAAAAAAAAAAAAAAAAAACCATCTTAAAAATTCGCCTAAATATTTCTCAAC
The DNA here is from genome assembly GCA_949987645.1 of Tachina grossa. Classification (NCBI taxonomy): domain Eukaryota; kingdom Metazoa; phylum Arthropoda; class Insecta; order Diptera; family Tachinidae; genus Tachina; species Tachina grossa. Next base: position 39,995,922 of record OX465275.1, read on the forward strand.
CCCGAATGAAATATTTTTATAAACTGCGGAAAATTTTATTTTAATAAAATAATGAAGTAAGGAAAAAGTTACTTAAGATTTAGATAAGATAAAATGATATGGGATACATCCAAGCTTACTGGAAGTAAAAAAGCTTCCTTGATATTAATTACTCATGTTTTAGACTTGGCAGTTTTTCTTGAAGCAAGTCTGAGTTTATGGGAGAGAGAGGAAAGAAGAAAGAAGAGGGGTACTGACTTGCTTGTACAGAAAATTTACTTCAATTTTCTTTTGTTATTTCGTTCGCAGCATTAAAACAACAGGAAAATTGAACAAGAACCCATCTGAGTGTAAACAAACGAGCAGTTTTAAAAGATGTAGTATGTACATCCTATAAGATGTACATACTACATATCGTGCTATAACCACCAAAATAGCTTGAGCGACATCATTTTCGAACTTGAATTTTTTACCAAAATCGATTATTTGCCATCGTAAATAGTCGATTATCTTCAAAAAAAAAAAAAAACGAAGTCCAAAAAATGTGTCGCTCAAGCTATTTTAGCGGTTATGGCTCGATATATTTATCTATGAAAAGGTTTATGGCGTAAAATTTACACCAATTGCTCTGAAAATATGTATGAAAAGAACGAATTACAATGTATGCATGTCGACTAATGTATGACGAATTTGGATTAGAAATGTAAAATCTTACAAAGATTCCGTTGATGTAAGCCCATTACAGGCATCAGCATAAATTGTCATGAAACTACAGTCACTTCCACATTAACGCTTTGCTTCATATAAAAAACGATCCCAAACGAGTAAATACTGTGTCATGACCAGATGATAGTAATGTTGAATATGCTATAGATTTTAAGATTTCCCCATACCAAAAAAAATTTCAACTTAAAATCTACGTAAACAAGGTTAATTTAACGTTTTTCGGCTATGATTTTGCTTCATATGTGAATCTAACATGATTTACAGTAATTCTCAAAGAAACTTTTTCCTTTTGAAATAACTTTATTTCATTTTGATATAACATACCCTATTGTTAAAGAAAAAATGTAGAAATCATGTTGAATCAAAGTTATTTCAAGCTGAAACAACGTAAATTAGATTTGAAAGTTAGTTCAAGTTAAAACAATATGAACTTAATTTAATGCAGTCATTGTTTTTTATTAATGACACGTACTGTACTGTTGTGCAAAGAAAAAAAATTTAAAAAAAAATATGGACATAAATGCCCTAAATTCAAGTTCCATACAAATTCTTTTTAATGGGCGTGGCTAATATAACCTCCTAAACAAATTACTTTGGATTACTAGTAATATAGAAATGTCAATACTTGAAAGTCATTGTATACACAAAATTAATTGAAAAAAATCTAATTCCAAATTGAATTCAAACCTTTTACTTGAAGATCCATCACACACTTAATTTATTGTGTGCTCAAAACTAATTTTCCCGAACACATACAATTTAAAAAAAAAAAAAAAAACACACACACACACATTTCTCCGACAGGATTTGAACATAGAACTATGTGCATGATACACTGAAAGGCAAATCATTCATTCAGAGAATGAAATGATTTCATTAAATGTTCTGCATTATATTAATGAAACTTTTCATTAATAAAATTAACAATTTCATTGTATGCATGAAATCTTTCAATCTCTGCTCTTCATGTGTTCTTCATAATTCATTGTATTAATGAAAATCGTTACATTGTTTAAACGAATTTTCTTTTTGGTGAATTTGGGGCAAATATAAATAATTTCCACAAATTTCGTCTTCTTAGTGTATACAGTTTGTCAAACATAAATAAATCAAAAGTTATTTTGTAAAAAATCATTTCTATTTCTTATTTTTCTAAACCCTTTTTATTTCAAAGCAGTATGGTCGTCATAAATGCAATGAAATCATTTCATTTATACAATGTAATATTCTTCATTGTATAGCAGATATATCTCTCTTTCTCTTTTTTTATCCATTCACGTTCCTCACCTCTATACAAACACAAGAAGGTTGTGCCAAGCATCTTATAAAGATGCTTGTTTTGTTAAGATTTTTGTCTGATTCTTTTAAACTTATGTTTGTGTATTGTGATTCTCAACAACATATTAAGAGTTTCACCATAAACATGTAAATTTTTCGGCTTACTTAAAACATTATTTGGGTTGGACTCTACTGATGAGATCCTTAAATTTTAAATGTTTTACGTTAATAATACATACTTACATATATTGAGTACATATGTATTTGTATATATTAAATTAAATAAAAAAATCTATATATTTAACTTAATAACAGTTAAGTATGTGGCTTGGAAGGGATTATATTTCATTATATTTATGAAAATTTTTTTATATTAATGAATAAACTTCATTTATAGTATGTAAAAACTTCATTAAGTCAATGAAACAACTACATTATATTAATGAAAAAGTTTCATTAAACTAATGAAATAGTTTCATTCTATTTATGACATAGCAGCCAAAATTAACTTCATAAATATAATGAATCATTCTTCATTGATCCAATGAAGGGCTTCATTAGCTGACTTTTAATGAAACATTTCATTAATACAATGAAGAATTTCATTGTCTGAATGAACGTTTTCCTTTCCTCTACTACTACGCCAAGCAGAGAAAGATTTACTTTATTTATTTACTTGCCAGTCGTTACACAATTGCTCTAAAGTAATTCGGACAGTACATAATTTATATTGAAAAGTAAGTTGTTCTTAATGTAAGCTATTAATTACCAAGTTTTTTCGATCGATCACAGATAAATCTTCCTCACATATGTAAACATGTATTTCAAAAAAAAAAAAAAAAAATCACGTGATATGTTTAGTGCCGGTTCTCTTAATTGTTTATGCCTCAGGCTTAAAGTAAGCAAAATTTTATTAAATTCTTGTAAAAGATGACCTAGGGACCATAATAAATGCAGTTGAACTGAAATTAAGAAGTTTTATTAAAACTTTTTTAGTGTATTTAATTTTGCGAGCGTTAGAGTTAGAAAAAAACCATATATTTTTTGTTCCAAGTAACATATGGAATATTGTTTACTCTATTTATATATAGTTATTATGTTCATTATCTTTCAAAGTTTGTTTAACTGCCTTTTATATGCATTAGTTGCTTTTGCTTTTGGGACTTTTGCTGCCACATCATAAACTCATAAAGCTCATAAAGACCCAATAAAGTTATTTTGAAATTTGACTTCATTAGCAGAAAGCAGCAGCTAACAACTAGAAGCTTAGCAGCCTTACTAAATAAAAAGTATTTAATTAAAGTGAAAATAAAATATATCTTATTGCTAAAATATCGAAGCAAAAAAAAAATTAAAATGTGTCGTGTTCAAGTCAGAGTGTTTTTAGCACTTCTAACAATTTCCGGTAATATACTCGTACTTGGTAAGTGGGTCCAACTACTTTAGTTGCATCTTTTGTAACAGTAATTTGATCTTTTTAAATTTCCATCTGTTTTAAAATTTAGCCATGTAGCACTTGGCACAAGAACTTGCTGAAGTATAGAGTTTTTTTTTGGTGTTGTTTCGGTCTTTTGTAGAGATAAATAAGGAGTAATATAAATTGATTTATATTACTTATTATATTAATCGGTAGGACACTAACGTCTTGTTGTTTATGTGGCATTGCAGAATGTTTATTAATTAAGGACAATATATATGAGGGATAAAAAAATCTTGTTTTATTTTCAATTCTCTTTAAAAGTTACAGCCAACTCTTTTTTTACACGATTGATACGTTCCTAAGGAAATCGTGCAAAAAAAACTCATGTAAAATATTACACGCATGGGACATGAAATAATTAGTGACACGTTCCATTTCTTAAAAAAATCGTGCGAGTTCAAAACAATTCAACCATTTACTTAGTAAAACGAGCAAAAAAAAAAATGATTATCGAAAAGTTTTATTAAAAAATATATATATTAAATAACAAAACCAATTCATTTACACAAGAAAAATTAAATAAAGTTTATTATAAAGCCTATATGGTACACGGCATGTATAAAGCGATGACGTCACGGGGTTTTTCAGCATGTTGGGTGCATTTTTTAATAGTATTTTTGTTTCAAAATACAAATGCGTCACATGTAGCCGAATCGAACACATTTTCTGAGGCAGCACTTCTTTCTGTAAGCAGGTGTATATCTATCTACATGTATATACATGTGTTACTAGTACATGGCATGTTGCAAATGTAGCTTCTTGATGACATCAAAATTACGTCAGAGCACATGCACATGTGGTTTTTTACATGCCGTGTATTATAGGCTTAAGCTTGAAAGATTAAAGTGCCCAGGAGACGTACAAAAAAAGCCATCAATCGGTAAGAATGTGTTAGTGTCGTTTAATTGATGATTTTTCGGAGACGTACAAATAAAATCGTCAATCAGCATTTTAATTTTGTGTTCCTTGTGTGCGATTGCATGTACTTATGTCTACATCGGATGATTTTTTTTTTTTTTTGTTATTAGCGGCATTAAGACTTTATGAAATCTTGGTATAAAAAAGCACATTAAACAAATATACAGAGCTAAATAATAATTTTCCTATCTTATTATTATTATTATTATTATTATTTATAATAATAATTTTTCTAATTCTTCAAACTTTTCTAAAAAAGCAATTATATTTTCCTGAAAAAATATCGAAATATAAACAAACGATTTTTAACATAAAAACAAGACAATGGGTAGTATGAATAACAAAAATTATGTACATATGTATATATGTAATTGCCTTTTACTTAAAAATTTGTTTTAAACACAAAATTCACATACATATATACAAGTAAAATTTTTTTAATAAAATTAGAGAATATTATATTTATAATAATAATAAAACTGTTTGAAGAATTTTGATTGTTTGGTTTTTTTTTACAAAAAACAATGGTTCATTTTCATAAAGTGCAAATTAACTTTTTTCATGCGCGCACTTCTCCATGTCGTCACACAACAAATATCACAAAGCAAATGACGTTTTTTCGTCAATCAGATTTGGAGATGCACAAATAATCAGCCGTCATATAAAAATATCAAAATTTTTTGATTCTCATCAATCAGTGCCGACAACGTGTACGTGTAGCCGAAAAGAAACGACTGCACGCACACAACTATGTGATCATGATACAATTATAACAGGTACATGCACAAGCCCAGCCTGTTAATGTATACAATACCTACAGTTGTCAAACTTTGTTTACAAGCTGCAAAAATGTTAGTGTATGTGTGTGCATAAAATGATTACAGTGTTGCCAATGAAATTACACATGGCTGTGTTTCCAATTATATGTTGAAGAAAATTAAACTACACATCTTTTATGTAGGTTAAAATTAAAACAAAAATAAATAAAAATACAAGCCAAAGTACAATTACACACAGATTATACATGAATGTAACTACATGGCCTACAAATGAGAGTAATTGCACACTCTGTGTAATTACACACCTATTGGCAACACTGAATGACTATAATCATTCATGAATACCGCGTCTGCAATTGTACTTTAGTTACCCTGTAATTGTTATTTTTAAAAACAAAAGGCATCTGTTTCTGACAATTATTCGTTTGTTTATACCAACAAAATGAATGTTTTTTTTTGGTGTTGTAATTTTGTTGTAGTCGTGCATGTACCTAGTATAATTGTACCATGTATGTGATTGATGGGTTTTGGCTAATATCACAATTCACAATCTTGTGCAAATGGTCTTGGATCGTAGCATGTGCAAAATGTTAGTTATAGTATATTGATACTCAGCACTAAGAATTGTTAAGTGGTGAGTATCAATATATTAACCATTTTCTATACAACTACCATTCAAGACCATTTACACAAGTTTGTGAATTGGGCTAATGTAAAGGGCGTTGCTCATATGTGGAAAATGACAGCACAAAATGGGAACACAAGAAATGCAAGATGTGTACTCAGCATTCAGCGATTATTCCATATTGCCAAAGAAATTATGATGGATTTTTCACAGTAGTCATTTTTTTAAAAAAAAATATGTGTGTATGTATTGCTTAAATAAACATACATATATGTATATAAAATTAATATACAGTTTAGTTAGGATATAACGAACTCTGAACAATTCGAAAAAAAAAGTAATAATATATTTCATATGATATATGTATATAAAAATCTGTTTAAGATATGCTTTTATTAAATTTAAAAAAGCAATTAAAAATTAATTGGAATTTTTTTTGGATAAGCATATAAATTTCCATTATAAATGGAAATTCGCTGTAACTGAAGTTCGCTTTAAAGTCCGGGGCACAATGAATCCGTCATACGTTAAACTTCACCTTTTTCAACTGACATTAACGCAACTACGGAGAAGGTTGGCACAATGAGTACTTTATTGACGGAAGCATTTGAACAGCTTCAATAAGTTGACTCTCCAGGTCAAATGAATTTGGTATTTCAAATTAAAACAAAAATTAAAAAATTAAAACGATGTTTCCAGGATTGGAAAACATTTTTTATACAAAAGTAACTTACTAAAACAAATTTTTCCTTTTTTACTATAAATTAAACACATCTTACATTCTTAAAAAAAGATTGGTATAAGAAATCAAAAAAATCAAAAAGGAGGATTCCAGGGTTGGGAAACTTAAAATTTTTGTGATATAAAAAATTAACTACCGAAAGCTAATTTTTATCTTTTTTTATTAAATAAAATTATTTTATGATTGAGTACGAATTAAATTAGTATTTCAATTAAAAACAAAACAATTAAAAAAAATAAAAACACGATTCCAGGGTTGGAAAACTTTAATTTTTTTGGACAAAAGTACCTTACTAAAACAAAATTTTCCCTTTCTTTATAAATTAAACATATCTTATATTCTTAAAAGAAAAATATTGGTTCAGGAAATCAGAAAAATCAAGAAGGATGATTTCAGGGTTGGAAAAGTTACACTTTTTGTGATATATAAAAGTAACTAAGTCTAATTAATTTTTATTTTTATTTTATTTTATTTTATTTTTATCTTTGCCTTTATAAATTATATATATTTATATATATTTATATATATTTTGGAAATAAAACTTTTTTGTAGAAAACTATAAAAATAAAAACCACAGCTCCAGAGCTGGAAACTTTGAACTTTTTTTCTGGATATTAAAGTAAATAAATAAAACATTTTTTTGAATTTTCTTTTTTCTTTTTTCACTTAACACATTTTCTATATTTTTTTAAAAACTACTAGATTGGTATAAGGAATCAGAAGAATCTAAAATGATGATTTTAGGGTTTGAAAATTAATTTTTTTTGTACATAAAAGTGACTAGGTCAAATTATTTTTTTCTTTTTGTTTATACTTTATATATATATATATATATATATATATATATATATATATATATATATATATATATATATATATGTATATATTATACTGTATCTCTATACTAATTAGATTTAAAGCACTTTGGTAAAGGGTATATACGATTCGGCACAGCCGAATATAGCACTCTTACTTGTTAAATTACGAGTCGTATGGAATCCCATATTTTTCCCCTGCTAAAATAAAATTTTGAATGGAAATTAAAAATTCAAACCATTATTTTGATTAAAAATTTTAACAATTTGCACGCATTGCTCTTGCGTAATTCGATTCATAATGAAATTTCAAAGCAAACTATACAAAAAGCTACTATCAGCTGTCAAATGGATGTTCGAATAAAGCAGTGATGCCAACTCAAAGTTTTGACACTCTAAAAAAAACGCCCTTTATTTATGCAAAACTGTTGGGAGTGGAGAAAATTCTCGCTAGGCTCCATAACTTGTAATGAACGATTTTCGTCATATCCATAGTCCTCTGTATGTGAATATTCATAAACATATGTATTTTATTGTTGAAAACCTAGACTTCGCTGTGGCAAATAAAGTTTACTTTGCAAAGCTTGGAGTTTATAGAAGAGGCGATTAAGAAAATGAGCTAGAATGGGAAGAGGAGGCAGAAAAGGCTTTTTTATCGACCAGTACAATAAAAAAAAAGCTTTTAAACTCTGTGTACTCAAATACGCAGAGCTTTATTTACTCTAAAGAATCTAACTTCAGACGGTGAATATATGTCTATATATTATTTTCTTAATTTTATTTACTCTTACTCAGATCCAGACATTCTAATATCGATTCATTTTTTTTTCTTTTTCCCTGCGTCCGCAACAGAACTTGTTATGTGGCGCTGAATAATATCTAATGTTAATAATAGAAGAACATGTGTTAAATTGAAAAGTTCGTTTAATACATTTTGAAACAAATGTTTGCATATTCTATATAAATATTTTATACATCAGACTTTTAAATGAAAATAAAGAGAATTTACTATTACAGTAATTTTGACTTAGCTGCACAATCAACTTTGCACGACTTTTTGTGCAGATAAGTCAAAAATTCTGTTATCTTAAATGCACTTACCTGCCTAAATGTGCAGGTATACAATTTTAGACACATACATGGTTGCATACTTATGTAGCAACATTTATTTAATGTGTGCAGCTAACTTAAAATTTTTATATGAGAATAATTTAAAACTGGGAAAAAATATGTTAAATGCGCAGGTATACAAAGTGCACTTAAAAAGGGATTTTGAACAATAATTACAGAAAAAATATATTTAACGTTGATTTTTTGTATGAAAATCTTTTAAAATTACCAAAATTTTAGGGCACTTATCTTAAATGTACAGGTATAGAAAGTGCACTTAAAAAACGAATTTGTATGGGATTTTAAAGAATAGTGACAGAAATTTATCAGTTAAGGCAGTTAAGTCCAAAGTGCACTTAAACAGAAGGCAGCTAAATCAAAACTGCTGTACTAAATTTTAATATAACTTTTTAGAATTGTTTCTTTTTGCAATTGTAACGTTACAAAGGAAGGATTGCCATGTAATGTTTAAAAAGGAATTGATCGCCAAATAATGTTTAAAAGGATGTGTAATGGTAGTGTGTTTGTGAGGTCCTATAGCCCAATTATTATTTTTATCCAGCTGTACAGGCGGTCCAGCTTATAAGTAGGCGTTCAAAAGAACTGCCAGAAAAAGTGAGAAGAAGTCAATTTATAAACTAGGCAAGTTGTTTCCGGATTGTGTTTTTAAATTAAAGTCTGATTTTATTTAACATTTCGACTGCTTATATACTATTATACATTCTTCAATTTTTGTGTTTCTTTATGTCTTTAGTTTTGCTATAACAACATAATTTATTAATAAAAAATAAAAGTGTGTCATTTAAATATTATAAAGTAAGCGTTCTGTTAATTATTAGAATGAACTGTTTTGCAATGAAATTAAACTATGATACAGTAAGGGGTTTCATGAGAACTCTTAAAATTGCCATTTGTGCAATTGGGCAAATATGCGAGACTTGTTTCATGAAGCACCTTTGCAACAGTTAAGTCAATTTGAATGAAATGTCAAACAAATTAATTTAATAAAAATAAAAAAATTAAATTTCAATGCAATTTTTAATTTAAAAACATGTACATATATGTATATATTTCTTTAAAAATAAAAACGTGAGTGTGTGTATCTAAAAATCTCTAAATAAAGCCAAAAAACCAAGAAGTCGTTATTAACAAAATGCACAATTGCACAGCTTAAGTTTACGAGTCAAAATTGTTGGGCAAACTTAACAGGTTTGTGTAAATAAACTTTCATACAATTTTTGACATTTTATTTACGATAGTGTAAAAATGCACAATTGCACAGTTTGCGAGGCTTTTGAACATTCTCATGAAAACCCTTAGTGTATTATAGTAAGTGAGCTACACTAAACAATAATAATAAAAAATATTAATATTACTTTGTTCTTTAGATATAAAATAATTTTTACAATGTAACAATGCATCGGCATTTGTTTTATCATTTGCCAGTCTCTGATTTAATTTAATGGGTTTAGTTTTACCGTGCAACAAATGACGAGGTTATGTAGTAAAAAAATCATATTAAAAATAATATATAACCAGTGTAACCAGTGTTGCCAAATGTTCAGTTTTAACTGATTTTAGCAGTTTTTTCAAGCATAGAGCAGTTTTGCAGTTTTTCGCTTAAATAATAAGTTTTTTTATAAATTGCGCAGTTTTTAATTTTTACTTTATCTAAAGTTTGTTATTTTATTTCCGATATCAGAAGCCATAGTGTAAAGCATTTTCACACGAAAGTTGTGTTTTTCTTTATGGAATTTGGTCTTATTGTTTGCAAGTTAAGTTCATACGGACAAAGCACTTCCTTTATTAATATTAATTCGCCTTGCCTTATTGAAAAAGAAAAACAAGTTTCTTCATTGAAATAATTCGATCCCTTAAAGAATGAGCTAAAAAACTCCGAAATACATACCAAATTAAAGGATAGACCCCATAGAATTTGAATCCATACACATTTTTCAGAACTCTCTTAGCAAAATTTCAGTAATTCACAGAAAAAAACAACATTTTACTTTGGCTAAGCAAATGTATTAAAACAAAGTCTTACAAAACAAAAGCAAACATTTTAGTTTATTTATTGAATTCTTTGATCCACTTACTTCTTTAGGTTGATTTGAAAAAAAAAAGAATTCCCTGTGTAATTTAATGCGAAATATTCCATAGTGCAACTAAAACAATTCCATTTCAATTTGATTAAAAACTTTATAAATTTGTAGAGCCATATTTTATTAACTGATGCCGATGAGGCTATCGAGATGGTAAAATGTAACAACTTGACAAACATTATCAAGTCATTTTTAGATTTTAATTGAACTATAGTGAATTTTTAATCAGAAATAATTTTTAGTCAGGCTTAAGTTCAGTAATTTCAATTCTTTTATTGAATGAAATATTTTTATTAATTAATGTGAGTTTCTAAAGAAGAGAAGAAAAATTAAATTAGACTTTTTAAGCTGGGGGAAATACCGATATTTTTCTGTGCAGCAACGCACTTCATCAGCACCCTAGTCTATCTACTTGGGTAGGGATTGTTATTAACATCAGCTATTTAACGTAAATTCTAATGAAACGGAATGTGAGAAATGATAGTTGTTTACAATTATTGATTTACCTTTGGTTAATACATATGTAAGTATCACTATTTATTTCCCCTGCTGGATATAACATAATTGCGAACCTCCTGCTTTTTGGAAGTCAGTTAAAAATAGTAAGAGTTTTGCTTAAAAGAGACTTTTTTTATTTAAAAAAAATAATTTTTGAATGCAAACTAGAGTTTCAGTATGTTTAGAAATTTGAAAAAATCATCGGCACATGTATGTATGTATTTAGGCTCTATAAGATCTTTTGAGTAGTGCACATTTTTCCTTAAATATAATTTAATATTATAAAACATTTGCAGCTAAACAGGGCTATAGACCCGGTGAACACGATTGGGATTTTGTCAAAGTTCGCGAGGGTGCTCATATGTTTTATTGGCTTTACTTCACCACAGCCAATGCAACTAACTATACGGAGCGTCCTTTGGTTCTTTGGCTACAAGGTGGTCCAGGTGATGCCTCGACTGGCTATGGAAATTTCAAGGAAGTGGGTCCCATTGATATCCATGGAAAAGAACGTGACTTGACCTGGGTTAAGGAAGTGAATGTGTTGTTCGTCGACAATCCAGTTGGAGCTGGTTTTTCGTATGTTGATGATTTGCGCTATTTAGCCAACAACAATAGCCAAATTGCCTCGGACTTAGTATATTTCATGAAGGCATTCTACAGAAAGCATACGGAGTTCATAAGTGTACCATTGCATATTTTTGGCGAAAGTTATGGCGGGAAAATGGCACCGGAATTCGCTCTACAATTGTACAATGCAATTCAAGGAAATGAAATAAAATGTAACTTGTCTTCTGTGGTCTTGGGTGATCCTTGGGTATCACCAATAGATTCCGTGGCGGCTATGGCCCCTTTGATGTTAAATAATGTAAGAGCAACAGAAAAACAATAAGGAAAATTATTAAAGTAATTTGTTAACGTCTTTGAGTATTATCAGTGAGATTGGTTATAAGACTTTCACAAAATTTGCTAATAAAGTTCTGGAATTCTTGGAAAATGAAGAATGGGTTGAGGCTAACGTGCACTATGCTTCTTTGCAATTTGTAATAAAACATATTTTTAGAATTAATGCGAACAATTTTAAGAAATCTTTTGAAGGTAATTAATATAAAAACTATCAATTGTAAAATTTGGAATCTGTAAATTAACTAATTGTATTTTGTATTTGCATTTAATGTTTCAGAAGGAAATTATACTGTCGAACAGGACGATAACGAGTTGGAAAAGTGGATGAATGGTACTGTCACTAAAGCTTTAGCTATACCTCAAAACGTTATATGGGGATCACAAAAAAAATATATTGTCAATGCTTTAGAGCATGAAATTATGAAACCTGTTGTCAGCATTAGTAAGTGGCAGGTACTGGCACATATTTGTTGATTTAATATTTATTATTTGAAATTTTTTGCTAAAATTTTAGTCAGCAAACTTTTGAATGAAACCAATTTGAAGGTGGGCGTTTACTCTGGAGAATTCGATTTGCTCTGCCCCACTGCTGGTACTGTGAATTGCATTGAGAAATTGGAATGGCTACACCGCAATGCATATGTTAAAGCTCCACATAACGACATTACTGTGAATGAAGACAATGAAGGCTCTTGTAAGTCCGGTGGTAATTTATCCATGTTCTGGATAAAACGTGCGGGCCACAGTGTGCCTGTCGATAATGCCAAAGCTATGCGGTTTATTTTAAACAAATTTATATATAATAACTAAGACTAAAAAATTAAAAAGCCATAATTAAACTACTGTTACCACAACTCAGACGTTCGGCTTTAGTAGAACGTTTATATCAAAAGCACAAATCTCTTGAGTGTTTCTCATGAGTCAAGTGTCTGGCTTGTGGAAGGAGGGAGTAAAGAAATTTAAATAGTAAAGTTATGAAAATTAATTTTGAGAAGTCAGGTGTAGTTTTCACATTACAAAAGGTCTACTTTTCTAAACAAAAAATTTTTATGTAAAGTGTTAAATTTTTTTAAGTGATTTATATGCAGATAAATTGTTTATAATAACTTTTAATCATGAACCCACTTGAACTGAGATTGGATAAAAATGAATGCTCACTACAGCGAATAAATTTCAAAACAAAATTCTTCGATATTTGTTCGCAAATCTAAGAAAGTTCGAATATTTTTTAAAACTTCAAGCTTCGAACGTCTCTCGATAGTTTTTCGAATATGTGACGGTAGCCGAGTGGATGCGTGCTAGCCTGTTAGTCTAGAGCCGTGGTCGGCAACCTATACCATTACATTTTACAATTGTGTGCGTTATACTCTTACCACGAGTCGGTGTTGGCAGTTAAATTTTCGTCTCATTTCCCTAACTCGAAATTTTAAATCTCCAAGACCAAACTTGATTTTATTATGGTCAGAGGAAACACTGAAGTTTTGTTTATGACGAAATACATCTTCTCTTGTTGCTACACCAATGTAAAGATGATTAAAAAGATAGTTTTGTAGAAAATTTTCTTAAAATAATTTAAATATATGCTTGAAAATGCCTTTGCATGTCACGTTTTTTTATGCATGACAATGTACGTTGACAAATCAAATTTTCTGGTTTGCCATAATAATTTTCTGGAAATAAAAAATTTAGTAAATTCTCATCACACATATTTTCTTATTGCTGGGAAAAAATTGTTCTCTGGCAACACTAATTCTTAAGAGTATTCGATACACACAAGTTGTTCTCAGTAATGCGTGTGTACACATGCGTAATAGAAGAGTAAAGAGAAAAGGCGCGGAGCCCTTAATTTGCCGACCACAGCTCTATTGCATTGGTGTCAGTTTCATAGCACCAGCGTTGTTTTTGTGACACTAAAGTATCACCTTTAACCCTTTTTCGTGCAAATGACACTTTTTCTGACCCTTTTTTTAATTTATCCCTTTGTATCATTTTAACAAAATGTATGCCGTAGGGCAATCATATGCTCAAAATTTTAACATAGCACAGTCTAGCATATCAGGTATTGGAAAAAATGCTGTTCGTCCAGTTGGCGATTTTCGGTTTTATGGTGTCGATCATTTTACTGTTTTGGTCGATCCAATAAATGGTGAATCCCTGATTCCAACTGCAAATTATTTATGGGACTATCACAATTAAAAAATATGTATTTTAACTTACTTTCATCTTCAATCTTAATAAAACTTTTTATTAATAGAATTTTAGCAAATAGATACGGTCAGCACTATTCTTTACCAGGCGTTCGTTCCTAATGTTTTTCTCACCTGCAAAATTAAAACTTTCGGTTCTTTTGACCATATCCATAAAAAATTATGGATATATATATATATACATATATATATATATATATATATATATATATATATATATATATATATATATCATCCGACTATTTTTACGATATGGCCAGTTAGAGAGCTAATATTGATTTATAATTAAAGTACGTATGTTAATTAATTTTATTTTAGTCTAATCTATTTAATTAATTATTGAAATTGGTGTTTCTTTTTTTTAATTGAAATGTTTTTTTTTTTTTTTTGTTCACAAAAAACTTGACCGTATTTTACTATAAATTACCCTTTTCTTGACCATTTTTTTCTTAAATACCCTTTTTATGATACTTTTTCGAAATTTTCAACGGCAACCCAGCATAGGACAACTGTGCAAAATAAAATCACACACATTTTAATTCTCTTTCATTTAGTCGTCAATGAGACAGCAATGATAACACATGCGTAGCGGGTGTATTAAATTCTTTATAGATACAGTGAAAGAAAAAAAAGTAGTATGCGAAAAATATTCTATGATAAGTAATGCTTTCGCGACATTCAATATGTTTTATGTTACAAAACTTTTAAGAAAAGAAATTAATATATATTTAAAAAAACATTTTGATTTTTTTGGAGCAGATTCACTAAACTGTATTTAATTTAAAAAAAAAACGTATGGCTCGATTATGGATGGTAACCGAACTTTAGTTGCCGAGTTAACCAGCAACGCAACTGAACTTAAAATTTGTATTATGTATGGCAACTTCCTCCAGTTGCCAAAAAGGTATCGAAAATACGATTATGACAGATTCGCAACTGAAAATAATATAAACAAATATTTAAAATACACAGTACAACAGCCAATCTGGGGGGTGAGAAATTCCAAGTCAGGGTGATGGTACTAGGTCAGTATAGTAAAACCCTAAAAGGGTTTGGCGTTCGTATGTGTCAGTTTTTTTTATGACCTTTTAAATTGTTTCCTTATCTTGATGTTTTTTCGCTTAGTTGTAACATTTTGGCAAAAACGTAGTTTAACATAACTCGAGAACCACTTGTCCGATTTTGATGAAACAAACTCAAAAAAATTTAGAATTACAATTTCTCTAATCTGTTTCTATACCGTTTTCCTATATGTGCAACACTTTCGAAGTTAAAAATGGATGTATGAAGGGAAAGAAGTATTTTTTGCCTAAAAATTTAAATATTTTTTTTTAAATTCATAAAAAATCCAAAATGGAAAAAAGTGCCAAAACTAATTACTTTCGCGTAAAGCCAGATAACTCATGAGCAAAAAAAGGGATAGATCATGAAAATCGATGCACGCGTTTCTCATTTATTCCCAATTAGGTAAATGTATGAATTTCAAAAATTTGCTCCAGATATGCACAACATTATTTGGAGAAAACATTGACACTCACAAGCCGAACTCTCTCATATTTTTCTACTGTACTAAAAGAGAAATATTGATGTGGCAACACTGGTTCTGTAATGTTCACATAAAACATGCATTGTTATTATACATTTTCTCTTTCTCACACTGGTTCTGTGATTTTTGTCATTCAACAAGTGCCGACGAACGCGAACAGTAAAAGTGATTTTTCTCTAGTTTTTTAAAAGTGAACAAAAGAGAACAGAATATGGAACTGTGCAAGCCAGATATAAATAGCTTTTGCTACTGCTGTGGTCAATATGTCTCAACACATAAAAAAGTGGAAATTTCAGTACTGATTTTGTTCAAACATACGAGATGTACTTCAACCAAAATGTTATAGTGAACGAAAATTGGGTACCAAATATAGTGTGTAAAAGCTGCTACAACCGTCTAATGGATTGGAAAAATAGAAGACGTGAAAGTATGCCATTCGGTATCCCAATGACTTGGACTAATCCTGGCGAAGGTCACAATCCATTGAATTGCTATGCATGTGCGAATAAAGGAGCCGCAAAAAGGATAAGAAAATCGTATAATCACGTTGGTGTTGCAAGTGCCGCAACACCATTGCCTCATTCGGACCATTCCTGTGCCAAAAGCTTCTAGCCCAGATATTTTCTCTTCTACGACTGCTACGACATATCATGCACGTGATGATCCCCCATCAGTATTTTTTATTTTTTCAAACTCATTTTAATAAAACAAAAACTTACAGATATAGAGGCAAAAAGTCGCCGAGTGCAATAATTGCGGAAATTTGCTGGTGGAGTAAGCTTGTGTGGTAAGACAAGGATGATCTTGATGATAAAGAAATTTCAGGAGATGCAGAAGGGCCAACAGTGGAGTCACACATTGACATTATGTGTGGTTCAGAAACTGATGATAGCGATGAATGCGATGCCACTAGTCCCGAACAACCACCATCGAAAAAGTCTAGGCAATATTTATTAAAATAAATAAAAATAAATAAATAAAATAAAAATAAAAAATTATAAAAATGTTTACTTAATTTTTTTAGTAGTTTATGGCCAGAAGTCTGGAGTTATTGGGGAAAATTTATAAAAAAGGCGATAAATGACACTTTTTTGAATAAAAACAAATATCAATATTCTTGTCAAAATGGGATACCTTCACTTGTAAATAAAAGCAGAACGCGTTCATCGATTTCTATGATCTATGTCGCATTTTGTTTATAGGTTATGTGACTTTACACGAAATTAATAACACTTGATCCTTTTTTCCGTTTTAGATTTTTTATGAATTTAAAAAAAAATTTATTTTTAGGCAAAAAAATATTTTTTGCCTCCACAAATTTATTTTTACCGGCAAAACTGTTGATTATAAAGAAAAACGTTATATGAACGGATTAAAGAAATTGTAATTCTAATTTTTTTTGAGTTTGTTTCATCAAAATCGGACAAGTGGTTCTCGAGTTATGTTAAACTACGTTTTTGCCAAAATGTTACAACTAAGCGAAAAAACATCAAGATAAGGAAAAAATTTAAAAGGTCATAAAAAAAACTGACACATACGAACGCCAAACCCTTTGAGGGTTTTACTATACTGACCTAGTACCATCACCCTGACTTGGAATTTCTCACCCCCAGACAATAATCCCAAAAATGTTCCATAGTGATATAAGAAATACATGTGCTAAAAAGCAAATTATTGAGTAAAAGTGCCTAAAAACATTAATGATCATAAAAATTATTAGTTAAGTGAAATTAATTATTGGTGAAGAGAAGTACAAAAGACGACTCTTTAGAATTACCGCCTCTGCTGTGAGTAAATGTTGTTGCCTAAAATAAGTTTGAACAATCTCTGTTTTAGCTGTAAAGCATATTTTCCTTAAATACGCAGAGAAGAAATTCAAAAATGAAAATAATATTGCAATTACTGTTTAATTTTTATATTTTTTTGCTTTTAAACTATGCAGCAACTACAAATTTGTGGTTGCCAATATGGCAACTGAAATTACCAGCTGTTAGTTGCCAGTTGCCACCCGTAATATCATTTCGGCAACTAGCAACGCAACCAAAGTTCGGTTGCCATCCATAATCGAGCCATTAAAAGACCATTAACTCAGCAAATATGGGTCGCAACCAATTTTTATGTAAAATTTTTTATTCTTATTTTTAAGTTTCTATCAGATAAGCTATTTGTACATTTTTTGGAGATTTTTTACAGTTTCCTATGAAAAGTTTAGAGCCCCATTACTCGGAAAATATGGGTCCCTGCTAATTTGTTTATTTATTTTCTAGTTTTCTATCATCTGGAGTCTATATATATATATATATATTTTGAGCTGCTTCACTAAACTGCATTTGTTGCAAATATTTATTTTTTTCTATGTACTTCAGAGACGAATGAGACAGCTTTTGTCACACATTGTCAACGTACATGCACACATTGTCAACGTACATGCACACAAAGCAACACAACGATGCATCTGTTAAAGTCAGTCAATATTATATAAAGAATAGCGATGTTAACATCGTGACTGACATACCACGATGTTAATTATTTAACACTGTTTGTTTAAAAGGTCTTAGCATAAGCAAAGTCTTCTGATTTGATAAACATAAGTGTACACTTGTGACTTTTAATTTAATTGAAAATCTTCGATCCCACAAAAACAATATTTTTAGGTAGAAACGTAACAATATATATACAGTGGAAAGAAATTTTATTTCACATTTAGAGAAACATGAAGCTTATGTATTTTCAATTAAATTGAACTAGTTTAATGTTTCCTTTTTGAAATTGTTACTTTTTAACCATAATTTGTAAATTTCTTTAGAATATGGCTCATAGCGGCGGGATTGTCGGCAGGAACCATATGACCAGCACGATTTACCCAAAACATACTAAAATTACCAGCTGACTTTTCATAGCCTTCCAAAACGCGCTCAACACTTATGGCCATACGAGGAGCCTTAACATACTCATCGCGATAACTCCACTCCATTTTTTTAATCCAATCAACAGTACCAGGAGTAGCGCAGATTAAATCCAAGTGCCCAGACAAAACTCCCACCTTCAAATTAGTTTCATCCAAGAGTTTGTTGACTAAAATTGTATTAAAATGGTTATTCAAATACAAAATTATGAAACCAAAATATTTCCACCACTTACCAACATGAATAACTGGCTTCATGAAATCACCCATTAAAGCTGAGAAAGTAATCGAACTTTGCGAACCCCATACAATATTGGGTGGTATACCCAAGGCCTCAGTGACAGGGCCGCGCATTAAATTTGCCAACATTTGATCACGATCTTCATCAACATCGTACTTTACCAAAGTACGATACATTTGCTCTAGAAATATGAAATTTGAATAAAGGCAAGGCAGTAGAAATATATTTAAGGTTATTTTTCACCTTTATAGTTATCGCTGCGCAGCATCATGCGTACGTATCTGTCACCTTTAGTGGGCTTTTGAATATTGTAAAAATCTACTCCTTTCGACTCTATAATCAATACCGATTGTGTAGCACTCCATTGTTGGGTGGCTGAAATCCATTTTTCGTTTTGTACCAACTCCAAAGTTTTGTTGGCAGATCTCATAATGTTGTTATAGCCATCGTGATCGACAATACCCTTAACGAAATAGGGAAGAGAAATTTTAATTTGATTTTACACTCACTGATATTTTATTTGTACTCTCACCATATTAAGCAGCAAAGGGGCCCAAGCCAACACGGAATCTATTGGTGAGGTCCAGGGGTCACCCAAAGCCACCGAAGACAAATTACATTTGATTTCCTTTCGTTGAATGGCATAGTATAGTTCTAGGGCAAATTCTGGTGCCATTTTACCGCCATAACTCTCACAAAATATATGCAAAGGTACATCTACGAACTCTGGGTGTATGTCGTAGAAACCCTTCATGAACTCCACTAAATCCAAGGCGATTTGGGTATTATTTGAGGTCAAGTAACGTGAGTTGTCAACAAAAGAAAATCCACTGCCCACTGGATTGTCGATAAACAAAACATTCATATCTTTAACCCAAGTCCAGTTGCGTTTATTTCCATAGAGATCAAGAGGACCCAATTCCTCAAAATTACCATAACCAGTCGAAGAAGCTCCTGGACCACCTTGCAACCAAATGGCTAGGGGACGTTCTGTATAGTTGGTTACATTGGCTGTGGTAAAGTAGAGCCAATAAAACATATGAGCGCCTCTGCGAACATCAACAAAACCCCAATCCTGTTCACCGCCACCATAACCAGTTTTAGCTGTTACTGGAGTAGAGACAATTTTGTAAATGATTTAAGAAAACTCATGATAGATTAGACACATTGACAAGAGCAGACTACACGACTACAAAACTTCAAATGCCGCTAAGTGCAATTGTCGCCCTGTAGCCAGCTGCTTAGCTTTTTAAAAGCAGCAGCGATATCACAAACATCTGATATGGAAGCAAAATACTTAAATCACGTAAAACTAGAAAACCTAATCATTTTACATATTTTTTATCAGCCTAATTTTTCTCCCGGGGAGTTTTTTCTATTCCCTATCAATTGTTCCTGGGGAAGAAGCCGGATAGAAGACGGAGAATAAGCAAATACGGGAGAGAGTAAAATCTGGATCAGTTGTTTAATGTTTACATTTTATTTAGCGCTATTTAAAAACTTCAGTAATAGAAATTTTAATGAGAATGTGTTACGAGGGTGGATCAATAAGTCCGTGACTTTTTGAATGAAACAGTTTTTTTTTTGCAACAAAAATTTATTTTTCAACATAATCTCCTTTTAACTCAATACACGTCCAACGTTTCTCCAATTTTCTATCCCTTCCAAAAAATATGATTTTCGAGGTCCTTAAAATGACAATCATTTCTTCTTCTTCTTTTTCCACCGAGCCATTTCCTAAGGTTTGGAAACAGGAAGTAGTCAATAGGTGCTAAATCCGGGGAATATGATGGATAGGGTACCAATTCATAGCCCAAGGCATAGAGTTTTGCCATTGAGACTGCACAGGTGTGCACTCGTGCATTATCTTGATGAAAAAGAATTTTTTTCTTAGCAACATGGGTCGTTTTCTCTTTAACTTCTCATTAAATCGATATAATAAGTTGGCATAATATTTGCCGTTTATTGTTTTTCCCTTTTGAAGGTAATCGATGTGGATTATACCGCGTGCATTCCAAAAACTGTTGCCATCACCTTATTGGCCGACAAACTCATTCTTCGGAGCAGGTTCACCCTGCTGTTTTGTCTCCAGAGTACAGTAATGGATACATGTTTCATCTACAGTTACAAAACGATGCAAAAACTCATTCGGATTTCGGTTAAACAACTCCAAACAATCCTTTGAAGTTGTCACACGTTTACGTTTATGGTCAATTGAGAGCAAACGCGGCATCCATCTTGCAGACAACTTTCTTCAACCCAGCTGATCATTTAAAATCGAAACTACACTGCCATATGAAATACCTATGGCATCAACAATCTCACGCACTTTTACTCGGCCAAGACCATATCGTGGATTTATTCGACATTTTCGGGTGTACTGACCTCAATTGGGCGTCCAGAACGTTCAGCGTCATTTGTACTTTTGCGACCACAAAGAAAGTCAGTAAACCACTTTTTTATCATTGAAATCGATGGTGCAGAGTCCCCATATTATTTATCGAGCTTTTCCGTGCTTTGATTAACATTTTTTCGCAAAAAATAATATTTAATGAGCACACGAAATTCACTTTTTTCCATTTTCTTCTCAAAAGGCGAGGTAGTCTGTTATCAACAGCTTCCAAACACAAACTAAATAATACAGCTTATTCAAATTTAGACAGGAGTTAACTGACAGTTGCCTCTTGATAGGAACAGTGTTGCTATTTCAATCGAGTGGCGGGAAATTCAAGAAGACGCTGAGATAATGATCCACCAGTTGTTCCCCGAGGAAATTTTAATTCATAATAGTAGGAAAGGGGAAAAAAAATTGCGTCATATGTTAAACTTTTCCCTTTTTCAACTAATAGCCAAGTTGAAATAAATTGATTCTCATGAGGTCTATTACATTCAGTACATCTCCGTCAACGCAAAGTACAAAAATTTATCAACATGTACTATGCATTTTATATATTTGACAGATTGTAGTCGGTAGCCTGCTGTCGGGAATATGTTTAATGCAACGCACTCACAATTACGAAATCATTCATTTGGTTTTATGTTAATTTGAATAATTTCAGTGAGTATTTTGCGAGAGTAAAATGAGGTCAAAGTTGAGAACTTGTATATCAGCTTATATTGTAATAGGGGGCTCAAAAAACATCTCGGAAGCTTAACACCGCATTAAAATTTCCTGCATACAACAACATTTTGTAATCGGATCTCTGTAGTTTAGAAAACTATTAAAATTTTCCGTAATTAAGCATAGTGTGAACCATTGAAAAAAGGAGGTTAACTTCGGAGTACGAAATAATAATTTAAAATCTCGTTAACATGTTTATTTTGGAAGTAAAAATCTGACATCTTCGATAGCATTCCAACTCTCATCCTGCCGGAGACGTTCGGACTTACCCTTTAAGGAATCAGTAGGATAAATGGCACAATGAGTCCACCTGTGTAATAGCAAAAACCCTCTGGCCTCGCCTTAACCCTTATAAAACTAAGAACCTCGTGAACTTTACAAAGAAGTCCTAGAGGAATGTCTTGGTCAGCCACTGCCCTTTCGGAACATATGATAAACGTTTGGCTCTCTCTTACAACGAATACTGCTTGAGTTGTAATAAGAAAGAGAAGGAAGAAAACATCTGTCCCGCTCTGGAGGATCACCGACTGTTTCTTACGCCAAGTTTCGAGATATCTTCCTCCACTTGATCCTTACGTAGAAGTTTTAGTATTCTCCAACTGCGTGAAGCGTCGTATACAAATAACTTTGTACATGAAAACATTACTAAAAAATCTATTGTTCCAAAAAATTCTTTGACAACTATAAGAAAAAAAATCTTATCAGTACTTCGCCATATTTTTATGAGTGATAATGTTATCGGATTGTGTGATTGTGATTTTCCAAATCATATATAGTTTTGATAACGTCAGCAGATCAAAATAAATTGCTGTCAAGCACACATGCATACATACATATTTCATAGGTAAATTTATTTTATAATGGTAAAATATTAAATCATTAAATTTTTCTTATACTACCAGATAACATGACGTACGAATACTGATAAGATTTTTATAATGTTTATAGGTAAGTAGCCTCTTACGAAAGAACTATTCATTGGCCTCTGAGAAATTGCGACTTTTTCTGTAGGAAGGAAAAAAATGGGCATCTTTGTTGCCGTAAGAAGTACTCCACAAGCGTTCAAGGATATAATGGGAAGAAGTTTAATAAGGCTTTCATAGTCGGGCTTGGTGCGGCCAAGAGTAATGAGCCACACGAGAATCCTGAATGAAATTGATGTGGGTAGAACTCTGAGATTGATTTTCGTAGAATATCTTTATCGATAATACCAGGGTTGAGCGGTTTTTACAAATGAGTTCTAGATGGACGTAAAAACAGGTGCTGGGGTCCACCTTACACACAAAAAAATATTCCTGCAATAAACAACTTTAATTGAAAATAAAACCAAAAATCAACTAAAAGTGTTTAAAGTTTAATTAATTACAAAGTTTAATTGACTCAATTACATTTTTCCTTTATTTTTGCTTTTTTTCAGTTTAAGTTGTTTATTGCAGGAATAATTTTTTGTTTATTATTGTAGGAACATTTTTATTCTGTGCAGCGAAACCAACGTTCGCAAATGCAAGGGTTTTCCAGACAGAGATTCCAGCGATCATGAAGACCATGAAATTATTGGCCGAAATGTGACTGATGTGGAGGAGGTTACCATCTACGTTGACAGTCCATCCCCGCTAAAAGCCTTGAAATGGCATATTGTCAAATCCCAACTAGTTAGTGACTATAAAAGGGTACTCAACGGACTGATGAAGAAGAAGTCTATACTGATTTTCAGTCCATTGCAGTATTGAGAGAAATGAGACTGCCGATGATTCGGCAAAATTGGCATCCGAATTAGATAAAGCAATGGCAGAAGCGCCAATTATCCACTATTTCAGGTAGAAGGAACAACCAGTTGCTGGATCAGTAGAAGGGATTACAGGGTCTCTTGGGCCTTGTGGCCAAGGTCTGAACTAACAAAATCCAAACTATTATATAGTAAGAACAAGGGTTAAGGGTTTTTACAGCAGTTAGGACTGGTCATTGCCTGGTTAGAGCAGGGATCGACAGTTGAGAAACTGGTATCCTGGATTTTTGAAGACTAGGCAAAGATGAGGGTGATCCAGATACATGCACTAGAACAGATTATGCATCATAGCCCGAGCTTACAATGCCACAGACTTTAGTTGCTGAGCAGTGGCTTTCATGAGTAACTAAAAGATATCTCGGAATGTAAGCTCGAGGATGCGCAATGACAGGTAATGTGTTATTGATTATTTTGTATTTAGGGAAGGGAGTAAACTAACAAGGGATTGACAATGGATCTATAGATCTTTGAAGTGCTTAGAACTTTCCTTCCTAACATAACCTAAGCTAGAACAAGTTTTTCGCCTTAAGTCCAAATTGGTTCATTTTTTAGGCCAAGAAAAATTTAAACATTTTCCGTTAAAGTTTCAGTAAATTATCAAAATGCTTAAAAAAAAGTTTCTCGAAATTTAAACTCCTTAACGAAGGGCAGATCCAGCCATCAGATAGTGGCTACACCAATTGGTATCGTAGCCAGAATACCAGTCCTCAAATAGCCCTTGAATCCGCGACTGTCATTAGCCAATTTCAATGAATTCTTAGGACTCTACATTTCGTTTTTAATACATAATAAGTTTCAAAAGTTCTTATTATAATAAAATGCGATGGCTTATGGCCATCGCTTTCGGGCAAATTATTTTAAATAATTTTCAATAAAAAAATTTAAACTTGTAAAATTAAGTATATAAAGTCCATATCCTTGCATTGATATTCCGTTAACTTTAATAAATTCTTACGAAACAGCAATATATAAATTTTGTTCCCGTATTATAACATTCCACTGTATGTTCTTCCAATTGCCTTTTTTGCTGACACTCAGTTTTGTAATGAAAAGCGTTATTAATCATTGTTTAAACAAAATTTATTTTTTATTATATAAAACTCCCGCATTTTATTTTAAACTTGTTCTACTTTTCTATGCTAATTTTTTTCATTTCATTATTTTTTTTTATGTCAAGTCAATAAATGTGAATTTTCTATGATAACTTACGACCTGTCCTATGATGTCGACAGAAAGCAATTGATAGACAACTTGTATTGAAAACAACAAATAAAATATGAAAATTTGTTTTTGTTTTCAATGTATGTACATACATAAGTAATCGATCTAACGTTTTCTGTCTACATCGTATGACAAACCGTTAGTTTTTAATTCAATTTATTGTGTACGTATATTGTGAATTATTCCCTCTTACCAAAGGCGCTGCTCACAATTGTTAACAACACCAACAGTTGACCACCATTCATGATGTTATTTTTTAAATTTTTTGTATGTTTAAAACAAAATCAATCACGTTACTTTTCACTTTTATTAAGTATGTACGTAAATATAATTTTCTTGCTTATTGTTTTCTATTGCTGAAGGTGCTAAGGCTCCTATCGCTGGCTGCCTTCTGCTAATGAAATTAATATTTGAAAGGCTTTTATAACATTCTTTATGAGTGCCTGAACATGTGAGTATAAATGTTTAAACATTTGTAAATGTGTAACTGTGTATTTTTGCTGTGATAGCTTACCATCAACGAAACAATTGATAAAGTTCCTATAGATCTTGCAAAAAAAAATGTGGAAGAGGTGTATATATTTTATATCTAGAATATAAATTGCTGTGTTATCATTTACAAAAAAAAAGATTTTAATCGATAGTTATAGATTAATCAATTGATTAGATTAAATTTAATTTACTGTATCTATCAGTAAATAGTATTAAATAATAAATATGTACGTACATACATATTTGCAGGGACCTAAAGATAATTAGGGACATATTGTGCTTTAATGCCTATGTATGACAATATTACAATTAAATTTAATTAATGCAAATTTGATGCTATAGGTTTGTTCATTTAATAAAAATTATTACGAATTTGTAACAAATGTTAGTGAAAAGCAGGGAGGGCATTGAGAATTTTAAAATTGTACCAACAATTTTCAAAAATTGTACATTTTTTACCTTAATTGTACTAAAAGATTTTTTTAGTTAAATTACATATTTTTGTTTGTTTTTATTAAAATAATCGACTTTGTTCTGGCTACCGAATCGTTTCACAAATTTGCTTATAAGTAGGGAAGTTAAGGCATATGGTTACACCTGTTTAAGTTGAAATTTAAAATATACAAGTTAATATCATGTGCAATAGTATTCGAATTCAGAAGAAAAATTATTGGGAAAAGGACATGTTCACATTTTTTTGATTTTCTCGATGTGTTTTTATTTCACAAGACTGTTTCCAAGTGAGAAGAATATGAGTTACATGGTTCAAAAGTGAAAATTGACATATGGAATCGTTTGAAAAGAAATGTGGAGTGAAACTGGAGAGATTCCTTAAATGTACTAAATTAGTCATTGGTGTAATATTGTACTTTCCGAGTTTGAATAGTACCAAAAAAAGGTACAATTGTACCAACTTTGCATCCCTGCTGGAAAGTGTTCATTAAAGCATTAAGCAATTCACCACAGCAGGCTTCACGAGCACACGACTTCAAATGCAGCTAGCAGCATTTGTCGCCGCGTAGCCGGCTACTTAATTATTTTGGAGACGGCAGCAGCACCATCTGCAATTGATATTCAAGTACAAATAGTTACATAGTTCAGTATTTGCCACTTTTATATGTTTTGCATTTATAAAAATTAATTACTCTTTTAAAATGTATTTATTTCACGTAAACGTACAAAAATGAATCAATTTATTCTTAACATAAATTTTTGGATATTATTTCTGTTAAATAATATGAAATAATTGTACAAAATCATTCATTCAACATTTTGTATTATACTGGCAATACTGAATTTTTTCACTGTAGCCAAAGAAATAGAAATTAGTTTAATTGGACTACAACGACAAAATCAGCATAGACAACAACTTGTCGCCCTGTTGCCTTGCTGTCTTCAAAAGAATTATTCTCATATAAACATGTGTATTCTATCCTTGACATTTGGTAGTCGGTAGCTTGCTGTGGTGAATGTGTTTAATGCGCTGCTGTCCAGAGAAGCGCCAGAGTGCCGAACATCAATCGGCTTTTTATACAAATGAATGCACATACGCTTACACATTTCCTCGGTTTTCTCTCTGTGGGCAGCATTCCCTACAAGAAATTGCTGATGGAAACTAACTCATACAAAACTTATTTTCTAATACACTTACAACAATTTTATATTTAAATATACAGGGTTACATTTTTAGCCGTTTGACATGCAAATGTTATAGTAATATTTGGGAATCCCCGCGTACTGAATCACAATTGTCAAATTGAAAATTTAAGATTCGTGGTGGTTATTTGACTAGCAAAAAAGTGAAAAATAAAACATTTAAGGAAAACCAACTTCTAAATTAAAAAAGAGACAAAAGAAACTTGAATACAAATATAAATTAAAAAAAATTGATTTAAAATTAAAACAAAAAGCAACAAATAAAGAAAAATCAATAAAATAAAAATAAGGAAAGTGGAGCAGTCGGTGTGCCGCATGACGGAAGAAGCGGTAGACCATTCCCTAAATGAAGTCTCCTCAATGCTGCCGTTTAAAACGTTGGAAGATGTCAATGCTATAGAGAACAAATTGCAATCGTCGGACTTCGCAAAGCTAAGGGAATGGCAGAAGACAGTAGCGAAGTCATCCGCAGCCTCATGACGGATGATCTTCTAGATCAATTTAATTGGGAAGGACGGGGGAGAAGAAAGCGCTGGGGAATTTGACACTCTTCGATAAGGTTTTAAAAGGTAAATATTAACCACTTTGCCCCTATCAATGAATTATTTTTTATGTTTTATTATGTCTTGTTTAATTTCCCTTTTTAATTTTCAGATGTATTTTCCAAGCAATCCTCCATCGAGTTTGAGAAGAGTATAAGGAAGGCAGTGGAGAAAAGCCACCATAGACAAAAGCAAAAAATTTATTCAAAAAAATATAAAGATAATAAAAAGTAGTTTCAGTTTTTTTAATTTCTTAGTTTAATTTGTTATGCTTAATATTTTTTGCTTTTGTTTTTTATTATTATATTAATTTTTCTTTTTTTGTTAATTTAATAGCATTAATATTTGTATTAATACTACATTATATTATATTAATTTTTATTTATTATATTAACAGGATTAATTTTGAAATAACTTGAAAAATGTTTATATAAAATATTTAAAACAAATTTTTTTATAAATGTTGTATCAGTCAGATATGAATGGTTTATACATCAGTACTGATTTGTCAGTTTTGACGATGTTTACACCAGTACTGATTTGTCAGTTCTGACGATGTTTACATCAGTACTGAATAGTCAGCTCTGAGGATGTTTACATCAGTACTGATTCATACGTACACGAATATTTACATCAGTTTTTTCATATTGCCCTTAACAAAATGATAGAAAAAGATATAAACCCATCAGAAATGCCCATCAGATGATGCATCAAATGACCGGCATTGTTCTTGTAGGGTTGGTTTAATCATTTAAACTTTAATGCATAACTCAAAAAGTTTGCAAGGAGAGAGCGTCAAAAGGGAGACAAAAAAATTCCTACAAATTATTACTGGTAAAATTTTTACTTGCAAGAATTTTCCGACCACCTGTTGTGTGTTTTGTTGTCAAATTAATTATTTAATTTCTTTGTTAAAAAAAACATGTATACGTATTTGTTTTTCTTTCAATAAGCCAAATAAATTCAATTTTATTGTACAAGAATTTTGTTTGTTTCTCATATCTGATTAGAGATGGAAAGTCGAATTTTTGTATTTCTTAATGGAATAAAATTAAAAGATTATGAAAAATTCATAAAAATAGTAAAAATGCATGTAACTGTGTAAAGAATTTCATATTAAATGTCAATTTCTAAAAAAAAAATTGCGATTTAAAATATTATCAAACAAAATACATCAGAACAAATACAATCGTATCATGATTTCCATCCATGGTTCTGATATGAATAAAAATTTTTTACAAGTTTTTACAAGTAAATCGTTCATTTACTTTTTCATATTTAGAAGAGTAATTTTGTAAATTCCTGCCTTGCTCTCTCGTCGCTAGTTTCTGCAGGGAAAGTAAATGAACAGACCTTATATCTACAGTTGACCAGTGATAACACATTTCTCTGACTCATTCGACTTCAAAAAAAAACCTTCTTCCAATAAAAATTGATGAATGTGATATCAAACTCTTGTCGTCAATTTGTATTCGAAAAAATTCCCTCAAATTAGCAAACGAGAATATAAACACTGCCAAAAGACGTTTGCGAGAAGATTTCTTCAATAGTCTGTAAAGCAAACAAAAAAATACAATATGTGCAAAATCCTTGAGTTATTGAAAGTTTATGTAGCGAACAAAATATTTTTAATATACTACAAATTAATACATCGGCTATTTAAACTTGTGTAAAAACTTCATACAAAATTTCTCATTTAATGACTTATGTAATAATTTTTTGAGCGAAGGACATTTTTTTTATTTGCTCCATTGAGTTGTATGTAAATGAAAAAATTAATTGCCTGAATCATGATATCGAAAGAAAGCTTTTGATTTACAATTTATATTGAATAAGCTTCCATATTTTATTATTGATTTCAATACAAATTTTCAGTCCAAAGTTTTCTTTCGATATCGCTAGACAGGCCATAAAACTCATTTATTTATTTATTTATTTATTTATTTATAGTACATATTCTGTAAAGTAAATTTGTTATTAACAGTATTCTTAAAAATGTTTTTGTGACTGACTGTACACGACCTATGCCATAAAACTCATATTTTTCAGTGAGAATTTTTGATTTATAACGATATTGAAGTATATAGGCGAATTACAAAAAAGAATAAACACATATTTCTATAATCTAAGGCCAAGCAAAGAAATTCAAAAGCTTAAATATACTAACGGGCATCACTCACAATAGCAACCAAGTACTTCACAATAATTCACTATGACCGTTAATACTTATCACTATTGTAATTTATTAGTGAATACATATTTCCCAATAATTTCTTCTTGTTTGTTTTGATAGCAGTATTCTTAATATTTGCATAAAGAAACCACCTAAAGTCAGTTTAACGTTAATTAAATTAATTAAAGCACATAAAAACAATTATAAATTATAATAAAAAAGTGCAAAATTGATAAAAACAAACTGAATTATAATGGCTAGAGTGAGAATACCAAAACAAAAAGTAATATTGTGCGGTGATTATGGCGTAGGAAAAAGTTCTTTGTTTCGACGTTTTACCAATAATACTTTTGTGACGGATACAGACCGCAAGTCCACTTTAGGTTTAGACCATATTGATAAGGACTACCGTATAGATGACAAGCAAATTAAGGTAAACTTTGGAAGCTTAGAAAAAATACAAAAATTTGATGTTATATGTATGCATTTTTATTTTCCAGTTGCAGTTATGGGACACTGGCGGTATGGAGCGCGTAGCTTCTGTTACCTCATCCTACTATAAATTTGCCGAAGGTGCTATTTTAGTCTTCGCTTTAGATTGTGCTGCCTCCTTTCATTCCTTATCCCAACATCTTTTAGACATTGTTACATATGCGGAAAACGCCAAAATATTCATATGTGGCAATAAGTCTGACTTGGAGGGCAGAGAACCAGAAGTTACCGATGCTGAGATTGAGGCTTTTTGTGAACAGTGTCACACTCTAATAAGCGCCACATACAAAACATCATGTAAAACAGGCGAAGGTATAGAGGAAATGTTTCAGGATATTTCAAGAATTTTAGTGGAAGCAAATCGCTCGAGAATGGATCTACAAGCCAGTATGGAACAGCATGGTTTCCAAATAGTGGCTGGTCAAGTTGAATTATTAGATGGCATCGACGAGGGTGAGGAAGCCTCTAGTTGCGTTTGCTAGCAAATGGCCGATTTGGAGTTCGGTTAAGGAGAGGCAGTGCCAAGAAAACTAATTTTATACTGCTGTTTACATTGCGCGTGTGTGTGCGTTGGCAGTATTAGTGCGTAAACATTACTGTTTTAAATAAAACACATGGCACATTACATCTCAACTCTATATGCAGAGTTTTAAATTTAATTTGTCATTTTCTAAAAGCTTTAATTTATTAATACACATTCATACATACATAATTATTTAACTTATATTCTTTGTGAATAACATTAATCAAATAAAAATACAAATAGTTTTTGTATCCGTCATCAAAGAACAAAAATGAACGTCCATTAATCATCAAATTTCTGATTATATAAAAAAATAATTAATAATGATAGTATAAGATAAAACTTACTAATATAGAAACACTGCTTAAAATGTAGAAAAGCTAGCGCTTATTTCTAAGATTTAGCATGTAATTTAATTACGGGATACATCCCTGATTCTCAAATAAAATCAAGATCGAATTCTTGAAAAATATACGTAATGCAACTAGTTTTATGTTTTTAAATATCTTGAAACTTTTCAAACTGTTGATAATTTAATTCAAATATTTTTGGCGCTTTTTAATTAAATTTGAAATTAATAAACGCATTATCTATAACTTTTTTCAACTATGATTAATTTTAAGGACAAAACTATTATATGTAATTTAAGTCAAATTTCACAAAATGTTCGAATTAAAGTTTAATTTTAATATAAGTAAAATAAATAACTAAAAATTTGCATCTAAAATATGTTCACCCAAGGTTGTTGCAATATTTGAATACAAATCACTCAAACAAAAACTAAAGAGCTGGTTTAATAAAGATTTTAAAAACGAAACAGATCTGCCATTTAAATGTATACATATGAAGGGCTTATTGTAATAACATCATAAGCCACTCGAATTAAAAAAGATTTAAGCAATTTTCCAATTAGTTTCTGATTTAGGCGATAATTAAATTTTTACAATTCAATTTGATATTAGGGTATTCATTCAATCGGTTAATCGGTTAATTACTATCCGACTAACTGATCGGTTAATTTAAAATTTTTTTTGATTAATGGTCGATTAATCGACGCAACAAATTTTTTCATGTTGTGTAGTATTAAATTTCTTGTGTAAATAATTATTTGATTCGTCTCATTTACAAAAGGTGAGTGCTTAGAAATTATTTTTCATACAAACCAAAAATTATGTTCGGTGTTCCTAACTTATGGCTATAAAAGATTCTAGTAAAGACTCTGGTACTCTAACTAGAGAGAATTTTTAAGTTTTTTTTTTAATAATATAAATAAATCCAATAGTACAGTTGCCAACGATTTAATTAAGGATTATATTTAATGAGAGACGAATTCAACTATTTGACACCTACACTCTGAAATATTTTCTTCTAGAAAAAAGTAAAGTATAAAAACGAAAGCTAAGAAATTCAGAAATGAATTTATTTGCAGAATATTCGTCGCTGAGTCAGGTAATGACCAGCCAAGAGAATGAACTATCGATAGTAATACGAGAAATGTTCTAACAAAAATTAACTGAAACAATTAGAAGTGCCAAGAATAAAAAATAAAAATAAAACATGACTCTAGTGGCATAATGAATGATTTTATATATTTTGAGAACCCCACGAAGAGGACTGAGAACCAGATATTCTCTATTATGGATTGCTTTCGATTTCCTCGACATCTACGATAAGTAAAATGATTTTTCAAACTAAGGTTTTACCAAAACTAAAGAGGAAAATCTCTTAAGTCGTAAACATTTAAACCAAACTATTTTTCTGAAAGATTGTGTTAGAAGATGTCTTTAAACTACATATATAATAACCTCACAAACTTTTTAATTTGTAATGAATACATATATTTATGAATTTTTTTGCTTAATTTAGCTTAAAACTTCTTATTTGTGTGTGTCTTTATGTTTTACTAATAAACTAAAATTAATAAATAATTTATGCACTTTTATTTTTATAAATTACTGGATTTATGGAAAAACTTTATTAATCGGTTAATAATGAAATTAACCGATTAAGCAAGACCCCGATTAAATGAATACCCTAATTGATATGCCTTGACGTTATGAGAGGCACCAAGCCTAATTTTTCAATTCTGAAATTGTTTCTAGAGACAATGCAACGTGCATCAACAGAGCTATCCCAACAAAATTCCAACGCTCTCCCTATATTAGTTTAGCAGATATCTCAAAGTAAATATTTACTCTTTATAGGAGGTGCCACACCTACAAGGCCAATTAGATTTTTTCTTTAAAACAAAGTCTATTATAAAAATCTTTTACACATAATTTCACATTTTTTATGGCTTTTCTTTAAATTACTACGAATATTGAAAAAATAGACAAATCGATACAGCCATTCTACAGTTAATAGTTAGTTTATTGAGAATTTTGTAAAATAATACGGTATAAAAGATAAATAACAAATCTGAAACGTTTAAGATTATAATATAATGTCTTAAAAATTCTGACATGATATAAATCCAGTGGAAGTTAACTGAAAACGTATAAATTTTTAAATAGGTTTTAAAATAGATAACGCATTTGCTCCCGATGCCAACAGTCAGCCATTCTAAAATTTCAGATGTATTAAAAAAAGTGTACACGTCAGTTTTTCTTTAAGCTGGGATATGACCAGGGTAGGAAGAGTGCTCGAATTAATTTCTTTCGCAAACGAATTTAATTCGAACGAATTTTATTTTTCATATTGTAAAGAATTATTCTTTTTTATTCTCAAATTTTATTTATAAGATTTGCGAACGAAAAAAAACAAAGAATGCAAAATAAATTTTTCTCGCAAATTTAAAAATAAAGTTCGCAAACGAAATAAAATAAAATTCGCGATTAAATAAAGAATACAAATACATAATCAAAAATAAAGACTTTAAATTTTTTAAGGAGATTTTATTATTAACGATTATAGCTGGAGAGCTGAATTTGGTGTGTAGATTCCTGATAAAAAAAGGGCAAAAAATGGTAAAAATCGGTATGATGATAGACTAAAAATTCCAATTCCATTCATAAGTTATGACAAATATAAAAAAATATCGAAATCGGTGGAGACTTTCATAAATTCGATTACCAACCAACCACATTTGATTTTTATTTATATAGATAAAAAATTATTCAGGCTTTATAAAGGGTTGACAAAACAGATTTTCATAGAAAATTTTTCTTGTTAATCCTTTATAAAGCCTTAATAATTTTTATAAATAAGGCTTTTTGACGGTATTTTCTTCAAAATCGCGCTTTTTAATCGATCATATCGCACTTTTTGCAAAAAAACATCTGGTCACGTTAATCATAAGCCACATTAATATTTGAAAACATCGATTTCCGCTATGTTGCTGTTGTCCAAAGATGGGTATGTGATAGTAGTTAGTATATTTAAAGGAGTTCTTGAATGGGTGCACAGTATACTATTATGAAAGACATGTTCTTATTAATATTTTTTTTTTTTTTTTGAACTTTGAAGCCGATTAACTCAAAATAATTTTTTGTGGCATAAGCTGTTATTACAACAAACCCTTCTCATATGTACATATGCATGTATACATATACATATGTATATATCTATGATGGGGTGTTCTGAAAATTTGACGATTTGAAAACTACAGACTTTTTGTAAAAATAAACTAATGCAGTTTTTATCATTACTTACATATCCCAGAAAAAAATTACACATTACCACCAGAACTACTTGCCATATAATGACTCACTTTTCTGATTACCGAATTTCGTTACTCGTTTACAAATCACATTACCTAAAATTTAAAAAAATTATATAATTATAAGTTGCTAAATGAGGAAAATGATTCTTTTAGATTAAATCGATTACGTGAATAAGTTGCCAAATAAAAAAAGTAAGTACTTCTCAAGAATCGATTATTTTAGTTTCAAGCCTTGTTAAAATCATTAAGTTGGTAATCCAGTAAGTAATAGCTTCCACCAAAAATGCTTAATTCCAAACTCAATTACTTTTTTTATTTAATTTTTTGGTGGGATGTTTTAAATGCAAAATATGTTCTTAAAAAACATGGAGTCTTTTCATTTTTGGACGTCGTGCGATTTAGAGAGCAAGTCTGACTATTGCTCCTTCTTATAAAACATCATCCTTTTGAGATTTTGGCCCAAGTGCTTCATTTTCTTCCAAAACCCTACACATTCAAGGTAAATTAAACTAAATTGGTCCCGTTTATAAATAAAATAAGCAAAATTATTTTAAATAATTTATTATAGTTTTACTTAAATTTTAACGAAAATTTCACATTTTATTTAAATGGAATGAACAGTACCTATTACGTATTTTTCTCACACATAAAATAACAATTCACCAAACAATAACTTTTATATAATTTAACAATGCAACCAAAGTACACCATATATAATAAGCATTTTATTTTCAATGCCCACCTTAAGATGCAGAAGTTGGTGTAGTGAATGTAAAATAAAGACTTACAACTACGCCGACAACAAAAAACACACCAACTACATACAATATGGCCTTTTGTCTTAAAGCTCTTAACATCATGCTATTTAAAGTTCTTGACGCTCGACCCAATTCGGCATTCGTTTCTCTTAAGCGTCCTCTTGCATTTTGGATGGTTTCTCTTTGATGATGTAAATCGTTCAAGACTTGTGCTCCCAGAGTTTCTGTTTCGACTAGCACACGATAACCTTCCTGTAGGCGATTGCCAGTTCTTTCTATAGTTTCAGAGTTCTCCAACAGTCTTTGTCTTTGGTCATTGCTAATGGCCACATCTTCGTAGTCGTCATAATCTCCACCTGCTTGCAGTTCCAATGTTGTGTGTTTTTTCTTACCCGCTTCTTTGGCTTTTGAATATTCTGTTTGCAAACGCTTCAGTTCTACTTGTGCACAATTTAATTTGTTTGTTGCCGTTGTTCTGTGTGCAGCACTAAGATCTCTAATCTCTAGACCCATCTGTTCCAACAGCTCATGGGCTTCTGTTAGGCTGGCATCGATTTTTGCACATAGCTCTCGTCGTTCATTTGTCAGAGTCAAACGACCAATTTGGCCGGTTACTTCCGCAATTAAGGACGCATATTGCTGCTCATAGTTCTCCAAAAGTGTCATTTGGTTTTCTTTTTTACAATATTCAATTTGAAAATGCTTTTTTAATGAAAAAATATGTTTGTATGTTACTTTATGGACAACTTTTCTCTACTTTTGTGTTTATTACTTAAAGTAATTACTTTTTCCTTTGCTTTTTTTTAAGTAACAGCTGTTATCCGTTAACAGCGTTGCCAAGTGTGCAGTTTTCCCTGATCTTAGCAGTTTTTCAAAGCATTGATAAGTTTTGCAGTTTTTTCCTTAAAATAATAAGTTTTTCAATAAGTTGTGTAGTTTTTCATTTTTACTTTTTAATATCAATTTATTTTTTTTTTAATTCCCATATCTGAAGCCATAGTTTT
Organism: Tachina grossa; assembly: GCA_949987645.1. Classification (NCBI taxonomy): domain Eukaryota; kingdom Metazoa; phylum Arthropoda; class Insecta; order Diptera; family Tachinidae; genus Tachina; species Tachina grossa. Next base: position 40,032,208 of record OX465275.1, read on the forward strand.
ACCCATTTTGCTTAATAAAACAGTGTTACGGTTTATTAGTACTATTACATTTTGATCTATGTGTTTGTTTTTTGATTAATCAACGTCTATATGCATTTCGGTCCCACTTATGAAACTCATCAGTAGAGTTCAACCAAAAAATTTCTTGAAGTAATCAATATACAAAGATAACAAGCTTGAGAGCATCAAACAAAAATCTTTACAAGTATCCTTGTTCGATTTTGCAATACGCGGAAAAAATTTTTCTTTTAATTTATTTATCCATTATTTTTAAATTTTTTTGTTGTGGTACATATCTTAATTTTTATTTATCACAATTTTCGCCAGCTTTTATATTCCTCAATGAACTTTTTTCAGAAAATAACATTAGCAAAATACATTTTTTTTACCAATTTTCGATATGTAACCAGCAGTGTCAACAAGCGAACTGAATTTTTATAAGAAGGTATGACGGACACGCTATTGGACGAGTATGTTGGTATGCAACAGACATCAGAAAATCAAAAATTTTTTAAAACCAACATACATGTCTATCGTACTCGACAAACTTGTCTGCAGACAAGTATGCCTGTCTAATAGCCCTTTAAATCATGCCCGTTTTGGTTCATTTGACAGCAGGAAATTTATGTCAGCTGGCGAATTAAGATCACCTTATGTGAATTCGCCTTGTACACATCCTTTTACTTTAATTTTGGTTCTACCAAGGCGAATTCACATAAGGTGATCTTAATTTGCCAGCTGACATAAATTTGCTGCTGTCAAATGAACCAAAACGTTAAGAAATATTTTGACAGCAGGAAATTTTACACTAACAAATATACAAGGCGAATACGCAAAGTTGCAAATCAAGACCACCTTATATCAATTCGCCTTGGGTTCTACAAATCTTGTCCGGTTTTTAGAGAAGTCCGTTAAGAGAGGTGGCCTTTCTGCTTGTAACCAACGATATATACTTTTCGGAGTTCTCTCTCGCTCTTTTTTTTACGAAAAAGAAAAAGTTGCTGCAACAAAAATTGAAATGCACGTGCATAACAGTGGCACTTCATCAAAGTGCAATATATATGGACAACAATAATGTGTGTGGAGTATCAAATATATTATAAATTTTTTTGTTTTTCATACAAGTTTCAAAAATTATGAAAGGTAAAGAAGCAAAGTCTAAGCTTCTATGCGTTTCTTCGTTGAAGGATTTGTGTGATAAATGCTTAGAAGTTTTGTTATAATTACATACATATATTTGGTGAGAAGTTATCTACAGTTAAGTTTTTAATGGCCAAACTACCTTTTTTGTCGTATTAATCATATAATGCTAAAGTTTATATACATTTTAAATGTTTTTAAGTTAAATAATGATTTAATTTATAATATTTTAGTGAAGAAAATAAGATTCGAAAACGCAACCAATAACTACACACCGTATCTAAACAGAAGATTTTATTAGTGTGAGCTAAAAGTTTTAGGTAGAATATATGATAGAATGCGGAATTTTCCGTGCATATCAGTGTATAAACTACCTAATGCAGCGATGTCATGTATTTTAAAAATTTAATGAAAATATATATACATAATACATCCTACCATAAATTTTCGGCAGTTTTTTCTTCTGAAAAACAGTTTTTGTTTGTTTGATATAATCAGTTTTTCGTCAAATGTGTGTGGCAACACTGGTTAATTCATCTTTTTTTTGTGGTTAAAATTTAATTTGCGCAAAAACATAAAAGTGTAAAAAATTATGGCGGAAGAAATTGATGATAATGGATTTTATCGTGAGGATTTTAGTGCCGAATCTGATTGGGAAATATTCAATGCCCAACTCTGTGAACTTTTCCAAAAGTGGGAATTGTCCAACAGTGATTGGGGTCGCACTTTTCAACCAAATGAATTGTTTCGCTGCAATTGGAAAGTTGAACAGGAATTGCTGGATGTTAAAGGTAATCAGGTAGCGGTGGCATATTACAGGGCGATATTGCCATCAACAGATAATATTAAAGTGAAAACATTATCCGCAACTGCCAAGGGTATGGCTCCCATGCACGAAGATTTGCTGTCACTAGCCAACACATTTGGTCCACCAGTTTTGGAAGATAAGGGAAAAAACATTCACTGGCTTGCACGGTTTTATGGTCTGAGACGTTTTGTGGTTTTGAATCCTAACAGCGAACAAAATAATTTCATAACCAAGCGGTCGGAGTTTAGTTTTTACTTCAGTGCTCTTTCCGTTGTGGCAGCTGAAGTTTGTGCTGCCGTGCCCATGTTTGTTCAAATCTATGATCATAAGTGGAATTTCTTTTTGGGCTTAGGAATGACATCGTTCATGCGCACCAACTTCGATTTGGTAGCGTTGGAGCAGCCACCGCCAGATTTTTGTTATTTATCAGGTTTATTAACAATGTTCAAAGAAAAATTGCCTAAACATTGTAAACAACCAGTGTTGGTTTCTGTACGCACGACTTACGCTTTGGATGTGGTGAAAATACGTGTACCCATGTATGTACCCTTTGGCATGACACCACTCGTCGACGAGGACCGTTCAATTATAAGTTTGTCCTATTTTACGGCCTTGCCACATGGCTTTTTCCCAGACTCACGAACGGATAGGTATGCTATATTCACTTGGCCGGAATTAGCTGACAATATGGTTATTGATTCCATTATGCAAACGCAATTTGTCCCAACAAAAGCTCCTTGCTGCGCCATACAACTAGTTGTCAACGGCACTTCATATTTAACGTCATGTATCAAATATTTTAACAATTTAATAACTGCAAATAACTCGCTGGAATCATTTGTGGGCCGAAACTTTACGGGAACCTTATCACTCTCGGAGACAGCAAATGCTTTAGATCAATTGACTAAACCCAATTTCGGAAAAATTAATGCTTATCGTCAAAATAGAAGTAATGATGAGAGTGGTCAGCAGCCAGTGGGCTTCAAAAAACTTCCCGGTCCAATGAACGAACACGAACTCAACCAAATGCTCTACTATTTGTTCCCTGATTTGTATAAAGATGTGGCATTATTCCCTTATGAATCTAGTGCTTGGGCTAAGGCAAGTTAAAATATTTTCCTTATTTTTTTAAATTTCAAAGTATGTACATAATTGGAAAATGTGTTATTTTTGATTTCTAGGATCTTCATCGAATAAAATCTGCTTTGCCTGATTCCCTAGTACATCGTCTTAGTTGCCTGCTGGCCACATGTAATGCACATTTTGGTGGCAAAAGCGGTCTAGCTCAATTATGGGCAACATTTACCAGAGAACTGCGTTTACTATGGGAGTGTGGAATAACTATACCGGGGTAAGTCGATGCTTTTATTATTTTTATTTTTTTGTAACTTTTTCATTGCTAAAGATTTTCTAAATGATTCAAATTTCGAAGTTCATTTATTATTTTAATTTAACCACAAAAAAAAAAAATAATAATAATTTTATAACCGAAAATTAAAAAAAAATCAGCAGATTTATGCGCAAATAGATAGAGTTTCTTTAGACGAATTTGAATTTTTAATTTTATGCAATTTTTTTTTTAAATTTAGGAATAAAACATAACACAATTATACAAACGAATATTAACGTAACCAACACACACTTTGCGTATAAATGACAATAAAACAATTAATTTTGGGGTTAATCTTTGTTATACGTTAAATGAATGGTGTAAATATATTTTATTTTAAACTTTAACAGCAGATTTTCAAAAAAAAAAAAAAAAAATCAAATTAAATTACCTTATTATGAAAAATAATTATCCACATTTTCAAATGACAAAATTCTGCTAAAATTGCTAAAATAAGCTCAAATTCACTAAAATTATAAGCACCGACTAAAAAGGCAAATATTTACAGTCTTATTTAAAAAAATTATTAAGGCTTTATAAAGGCATTTTACGAACAATTTTGTATGCAAATTTGTTTTAAAAACCTTAATAAGTTTAATAAATAAGGCTGTAAAATTTTAAGTTGTAATTTGCATGAAATAAATTAAAATCTTTTCAGTAAAAATTATGAAATAATTTAATTAAATAAAAAGTTTATTGGAAATATGTGTGAACTTAAAACTTTAAAAAGTAAAAAAAAACACACACAAATATATTAAAAACTTTAAAAAATTTCGCAAAATTCCAAAAAAAAGGAAAAAATACAAAATAGTTCAAACCAAAGATTAAAAATTAAAAGAATCTGCAAACGTAAAAATTTCGAACATTCAAAAAAGTTGGAAATTGAAATTTTACCATACTATTTTTAGTGAAGTTTTAAAAAGCAAAAATTAAAAGAAATTTTTTTTGTCATCTTATTCAATATTTTCGAAACGTTTCATCATGCTGAATTGTTAGACTGGGTTCACACACAGCGTGACCGTTTGACTGCCTTAAGTGCAAATTGCCACTTTTTCGACTGCCTTGCCAATTTTTAATCCCCCTTTTTTTTAGGGTGAGTTATATAAAAATACATTAAAAATAAAAAATTTAGTGTAGTTTTATCGTTTTTTTTTTTTAATTTTTCCCCTTTTTTTTTTTGATAAATCTCCTATTTGGTGCCACTTTTTGCAAAATGTCATCGGTCACCCTGTTCACATTCACATAGAGAAATTTTAGTTGTTCAACTCTTGAGTTTAAATAAAAGAATGAGAGAGATAGAGAGATATAGGGATAGAGATAGAGAAAGATAGAAAGAGCGTGATTAACTTGTGACAACTTGTATGGCAAACAACAATAACATTAGACAATTTGTTGTTGCTCTCAATACAAGTTGTCGATCGAACGATTTCTGGTCACATCGTGGGACAGGCCGTAATTGTTGAAAATAGGAAAACAATGAATAGAGAAGAAATTTTCGAATAATTGAAAACAATATTTACATACATAATTATTAGTGACAACAATAAAAATATATGGTTTACTGAAGCAACAAGACGTTTAAAAAATCAAAAAATTACAAAATACAAATCGCAAGGATTCAAAACAGTGAAGAAGCGTGGAATAATTACATAAAAATTCAAAATATATATAAAGTAAAAATTGAAAACGCGAAAAAAGAATATATTAATAAAAAAATAAATGATGCCAAAGATCAGAAAGAGATGTGGAGGGAAACAAAGAAACAAATTCTAAAGAAGAACCAAAGTGCAATCCAATCTGTGATATTTAACCAAATAGAATATAAGGAAAATTTTGACATAGCCAATAAATTTAATAATTATTTCGTTAATAGTATTAGGTCGATAAGGAAGACGATAAATAATAATGTGCAATATATCAATGATGTCAACATATCTGTGATAGACCCTAATTTCATATTTCGTGCAATAACATTAGAAGAACTGAAAAATATATGTAAGAACCTAAAAAACAAATCAGACTATAATAAAATCTCCACTAAAATAATAATAAATAGTTGGAATATAGTTGTGAAAACAATGTTAAATATAATAAATGAATCACTAAAAACAGGTATATTCCCAGAGAACTGAAAAACTTCGATGATAACTCCATTAGAAAAGGTAGCCAAATCAAGAAAATGTGAAGAATTTCGTCCAATTAATACCCTGAAGACATGCGAGAAGATATTGGAAAAAGTCGTAAAGGAACAACTTGAAGAATATTTAGAAACAAATCAATTGCTGTCAAAATACCAGTCCGGTTTTAGAAAGAAATTTTCGTGCGAAACTGCAGTTAATTACCTAATAAATAGGTGGAAAAAGATGAAAAAAAAACAACAAAATTTTGGCAATCTTTCTCGATTTTAAAAGAGCTTTTGAAACAATCGACAGGGATATACTTCTACAAAAATTGTATAACTATGGCATCATGAATACAGAATTAAAATGGTTTGAGTCTTATTTAACAAACGGAAAACAAGTTACTAAAGTCAATAATGAAAAATCCAGTATAATTAACAATGATTACGGAGTACCACAGGGATCGATATTGGGTGCACTATTATTTATTGTGTACATTAACGATATGCCGAACGTAATGGATAAATGTGAAATAGCCCTATACGCTGACGATACACTTATTTCTACAGAAGCAATGTCAATTGAGCAATGCTACATGAACCTCACTCGAGATATGGATAAAATTAAAATGTGGCTCAATATGAACAAGCTTAAATTAAACGAAACTAAAACGAAAATATCTAGGCTTCGTCATCGATCAAGATCTAAAATTTAATAATCATATTGACTACATATGTAAGAAGATTGGTAAAAAAATTAACTTTTTCAAACAAATAAGAAAACAAATATCACATATATTTATAATACAATAATAAAGCCTCATTTCGAATTCGGTTCGACTATATTATACTCATGTTGTACGGCGCGCCAAATTGAACGACTGCAGAAATGACAAAACAAAGCAATGCCGGTAATATTAAAACTTAATAGATATACATCAATAAACTTTATGCTAGAAACGCTAAAATGGCTAAATATAAAACAAAGACTTGAAATAAACACTTTAACGTTTATACAAAAAATAAAAAGAGGCGAAGCGCCAAAATATTTAACGGAGCAAATAGCACACGTAAGGGAAGTCCAGCCATATCAACTAAGAAATGCTGAACACTTCAGGATCAAAAGGGTATCAACCAGTACAATGCAACGATCACTGTTCTATAAGGGTTTACTACTATACAACGCTTTACCTAATAATATCAAAACCGAAAGAAACAATAATATATTTCCAAAAAATATGCTGTATATTTTGTAAAACATAATTTGTAAATTTTTTTGATATAAGGAAAACTGTTTTTGTTCTTTAAAGTATTGTCAATACTAATAAATACTACTACTACTACTACATACATAGTTTGTTATTGAAAAGTATTTTGCTAAGGGCATCTGCCCACTTCTAAATATTCCTCTGGAAATTATTCATACGGAATTAATTTTTTTCTAAAAATAAAATCCACCTACAATCTTAAACAGATTGATCTAAAAATGTAAATTTAAGGGAGACTTGAAATTTTCGAATTTCAAATTTTCGAATCTCGAATTTTTGTATTTCAAATTTTCGAATTTCCTCAAATTTAAATTTTTAGCTGAATCTTTTTAAGATTATAGGTGAATTTTATTTAAAAAAAAATTGAAGCTTGAGTTAAAATCAGTGATGTCAATTTAGCCATTTTCTGGCTAAATGAATTTAGCTATTAGCTATTTGTTTAGCCATTTTTATTTTAATTTAGCTATTTTTTAGCTATTTTTCGAAACATGAAATTTATTTGTGATTTTTCATAAAAAATTTGAGCTCGCATCAAAGGAACACTTATTTACTACCAAAAGAACACAACGGAGTTTTGTTTCGCATCGCATTACTATCAATGAATTCTGGTTGAAACTTATAATCGTTTCCATGTTGTGATAAGTTGTCGCGTCTATTTAGTGGTTTTTATATCAATCAAACAAGGGTCAGTTTTGTTTTACACGAGTGAAAATAAAAAATAAATCAAAGTTTAAATGAAATTTAAAAAAATAGAAAATGAATAAAAATTGTAAACAAAAATTTCGCAAGAAATGGATTAGTAACCAAAAAATATATCGACTGTATAGCAGAATGTACAAATGAATACAAGGCGTACTGCAAGTATTGCAAGTTCGCACTATATGCGCATTTTCTTGACTACCTGAAGAAAAATAACTTTATGTATTACTTAAATTAGTTTTTATTTACTTTAAAAAAGGTTTCCCATTTGTTTAGAAAAATTAATGTATGAAATACTTTCTTGTTTTTGCTAAAGTTCATGATTTTCGCATTCTATGGCGTTTAGCCATTTTTTAGTAGAGATGTGCAAATGTCGTGATCTTATCGTGTCACGCGTGAGTCACGCGTGATTCACGTGATTCGTGATCAACTATTATAACTAATCGTGCGTGAGCGTGATTGAAAAAAATTTACTCGTGCGTGAGCTTTTTTAATAATCACGCTCGAATTCTCACGCTCTCACGAGATAACATTCCTGCATTTATTATTATTTTATAATAATAAATGCATATATATATGTATAGTAATATCTTTGGTAGTAAGAGCTTACAAACATAATGAATACCTCCAAACAAAATGTTTCGACTTTTTCTGAAGTCAGACTTGTCGTACCGAATTCGTTAAGACATTTCGGTACTTTCTCTGAAAAATTTTTTTTAAACATTTGATTTTTGATTACATAAGTAAAAGTCTGTGAATTTTTTTTAAATAATTATTGTATATGTTGATAAAAAAAGGATTGTAACAAATATTAAAAAACGTAAGTATGTGCAAACTATTTCGACGATAGCAGCAACATAACGGTGAAGCGGTACTCTGCTATAAAAGCAAAGAGATATCGTACCTACATGTCGTTACGAAGACGTGTCAACCATTTCATACAAAAATTGTTAAGATTTCGGTAATATTTCGGTACAGAAATCGGAAGATTTTGTCGACCAATCGTTACGAATTCTTTACGAATTCGGAGCATTTTGTTTGATGTATACATACACCTTTGTAACCCTCCGTCTATACCTGATATATTTTTATCATGACAAAAGTCAAACTGTATATTGAAAAATAATTTTTTTTTATGTTAGCTGTTTTTCAGGTATGGAATGTGACATTTGTCATGACAAAAATATATGAGGTATAGACGTAGGGTAAGTATGTATGTATCTTTCTTAGATACCCTGTAGGAAGTATCAATTGAGAAACACTACTAATTCAACAGTGCCTTTGTCAACAATACTACTGACGAATTGTACCGCAGAAAATGTTTTTTGCTTTAGGGGCCGTCCATATATTACGTAACTCTGTAGGGGGGGGGGGGGGGAGGGGTGGGGTTGGAGTTTTGTTATGATTTGTTATGGTGGGGGGGAGTCTTTGAAAATGTTACGTAACAGAAAAATTTTAGTAATTTGTATTTTTTCTCATTTAATATGCTTTTCTCATTTATTTGATTATCATTTATTTAATTGATCATATGTCTTACCTTCACATTTATATTATGTATGTATACATACATACATGTGCGGAATGTCAATTTTTGATATACGAGAATTCGAATTCGAATATTTAAAATGATATCCGCGAATACGAATATTTAAAACGATATTAAATTAACTTTGCTTTATTTTAATTTACATTGTAAATTTTACAAAAACACGAGCATACATACATATATACATAGATATGTATGTACATATGTATATGTAAGAACCTATTTTTCAACCCAAAAAACATGAAAACTATATTACAAATATACTTTTTCGTGAGCGTGCGTGATCGTGATAAGTTGTAAACCACTCGCGCGAGATTAAAAATATTTTATTCGTGAGCGTGCGTGACCGTGAAAATGTTCAAAATCATTCGTGCGTGAAAGTGCGTGAGTTAAATATTTTTCTGCGTGAGCGTGCGTGTCGTGAGTCAGAAAACACTCACGTGCACATCTCTATTTTTTAGCCATTTTTTTGTATACATTTAGCCACTTTTGGTGAAGGACTTCTGGCATCACTGGTTAAAATTAAACAACTAGAAACAAAATAGCTAACTTCGAAAATTCTAAGTTCTGTTTAGGAGGGGTGGATTTTATTTAAAAAAAAAAAATTGAATTCCGTAAGAATTATTTCTTAAAATAATTTTTAAAATGTGGAAACAATAAATAGGTAGTAAACTTTCAGGGAGATAAGAGGCCGTTCACATATGCTTCGTAAAGGATTTTTTCCCGAGTTTCAAAAACCACCACCACTCCACCGCCAGTAGCAAAACTAATAGTATATAGTCTTTTAGAGATGTCTGCCCTTCTGTAAAAAATTTCTGCTTCACTCTTGTTTGCACAATTTCTGTAAAATGGGCGCTTAATGTTGCTTGAAACATTCAAGTTTGTTAATGAAACCCAAATGAAAATGTTCCTAATGAAAATATAAGCTTTTATTTTGATGATCACTTACCTTTTTTTATTTATTCATGAACTTCAATAAAATTATCTTTTCCCATTTTTTAACAAAAATATTCTACAATTTTATATAGCAAAAATTTTGTGTACTGTACAATAATAATAACACATTTTCAAATAAAAAAAAAATAAAAAAAAAAAATATTAAAGTAACAATAATTATTGATAAAATTATTTCTAATATTTCTGCAATATTTTATGCATATGATTTTTAACAAATTCCATACAATATTTCATAAATCAATTTTTACCATAGGGTTTTAAAATAGCTTCAATTCGCTTTACCCCTTTTTTTCCACAAACTCAAGACTTTGCAAAGCAAACTTGGCGTGTGTAAAAGCCGTCTTTATTTAAATAGTGGAACAATTAGCTAGTACATAGTATTCATTTATTATTAAATTTTAAGATATTTTTATTTACAATGTTATTTGTTTACGGATATACACGAATATATCCAGTATTCATTAATATTTTTTTTAATTTTTGTACAAACTAACAAAATTGTTCTTTTTTAGAAAAAGAAGTATTCAAATGACTCGATTTTTTATTCTAATAATTTTTAGAAAGTGAGGGAAAATTACGGCATTCGATATCGATCGAAATTTCCTTACAAACACTATTAAAATTGTATGAAAACTTGTTTGATATCGAATGCCGCAATTTGTCCCCTGCTTTTTACTAAAATCGAATTCTTAATATAAATTAAGCAAAATTGCTGCCTAAAATTACACATATTGGTCCATGATATAAAAAAACAAGTTATGTGAAAATTTTCCTAGTATTTTTGAATACTCTAAACATGCTTTAATAGGATTTTAATTAATTAATAGGATATATAGACTTTGATATATAATTATTATATATCAATATATCACTTAAGGAGCTAGAAAAGGATAACTCACCTTCAAGAAACTAGAAGACACATTTTTAAGGAGGTATCAACTCATCTGTATTTTTTTATATATTAGATAAATTTAGTGTAGATTTAATCAAGACTCAAATCATTGGAAGACGAATATATCGATGGCTTAATATAAAAAGGCCCTAACTCAATTTTTTTCGAAATTGTGTTTTTAATGTTTTCTGGGCAACAACGTATAATTCCATCCCTTTTGAAGATCTTAGTACGTTATAGTTCAAAATCAAGAACTTATCGCAACTTTAAAAACTATTTCTGCATGTAAATGCTTTATTTTTTCTTCAGTTTTTTGCTTCTCCTGTAAAATATCGAAAATTCGAGTTAGGCCTTTTTTATATTAAGCCATCGATATATAAAAGAAGGTCATTAAGAAAATTTAAAAATATACCGCAAAAACAAAACAAAAGAATATACAAACAAATTTTTTTTGTTTGAGCTACCTCAAACTGAAATAATTCGGCAATACTAACTAGTTCATATACTTCGAATAATTTTTTATTCGTTGTTTAAAATTTTTTATTTTGCTTAATTGATGAAAATTAAATTTAAACATTTATTTGGGCAACTTAAAACTCGATTAATTTGAAAATACAAGTTTATACAATTCGAATAATTTTTTATCCGTTATTTCTTTTAACTTTCGAATAAAATTAAAATTGTTTAAGTTGTTTGATTAAAGAAAAAAATTTCATTACTTTTGTTTTAGCAACCTCAAACTCGAATAATTTCAAATTACTAGTTTATATATTTCGAATAATTTTTTTATTCGTTATTCCTTCGAATATTCGAATAAAATGTAAAAATAAAAATAAAAATAAACTCGAATAATTTCAAAATATGTACCCATTCATACACATATGTACTTCGAATAATTTTTTATTCGTTATTTCTTGGAACATTCGAATAAAATTTTAAAATTTTTAACTTGCTTGATTAAAGAAAAAAACATTTACAACTTTTATTTAAATAGCCTTAAACTCGATTAATTTGAAAATACAAATTATACATTTCGAATAATTTTTTATTCGTTATATCTTTAAACATTCGAATAAAATTTAATTTGTTTGCAACTTCTTGATAAAATAAAAAAATTACAACTTTTGTTTGAGGGAGCTGAAATTAGAAAAATTTCAAAATACAAATTTATACATTTCGAATAATTTTTTATTCGTTATTCTTTGAAACATTCGAATAAAATTTAAAATTTTTTAATTTCTTTGAACAAAGAAAAAAATTGACAACTTTTGTTTGAGCAACCAAAAATTCGAATAATTTCAAAATATGTTCTAGTTCATGTAGTTCAAATAATTTTTTATTCGTTATTCCTTGGAACATTCGAATAAGATTAAAATTTTTTAACTTGTTTGAACAAAGAAAAAAAAAATTGGCAAGTTTTGTTTGAGGGATCTAAAATTCTAAAAGTTCATATACTTCGAAATTTTTATTTCGTAATTCCTTCGAATATTCAAATAAAATGTAAAATTCTGTCTTTTGTTCGAATAAGAAAAGAAAAATTTACAACTTTTGCTTGAGCAACCTCGAAACTCGAATAATTTGAAAATACAAATGTATACACTTCGAATAATTTTTTTATTCGTTATTTCTTATAACATTCGAATAAAATTTAAATTGTTTAACTTTGAAAAAAAAAATAGACAAGTTTTGTTTGAGGGATCTAAAATTCGAATAATTTCAAAATACTAGTTCATATACTTCGAATAATTTTTTTATTCGATATTTCTTGGAACATTCGAATAACATTTAAAATTTTTTAACTTGCTTGAACAAAGAAAAAAATTGACAACTCGAATATAATTCCAAAACACTAATTCATATGCTTCGAATAATTTTTTTATTCATTATAAATTTAAAAGCCATTCGAATAAAAAAAAATTTAAATAATTTTTGTATGAAACTCGAATAAATTCATCTCGAATGCATTTTTTAACTCCTTATTCGTTCGAATAAAATGTTTAAAATTAAAAAAAAAAATTAAATCTTACATATGGCTTAGTTTACATCTGGCATTTCTTGTGTGACATTTACCCAAAAAAGCGTAATCAACTAATTAATAATGAAAAACTGTTTGATTCAGACATGCATTTATTGATTTAAACAGTTTGCAATCATGTTGGATTCTATAAAATATATATGGAACTATTTAACTTAATAAATACATGTCTGAATCAAAAAGTTTTGCATTAGTAATTAGTTGGTTACGCTTTTTTAACGCTTGTGTGACACATGTCACGCAGATGTAAACCCGCCCTATGTCTGTGCATATCTTTTCAATGCAAATTTATTTTTGTAATTTTGCATTTAATGAGGTATTGTTACAAATATTTTGTGCATACCGTTACAACAATAAGACGCCACCAAGCCCGACCGAACGGTTTTTGAATTATTCTATACACTGGGTGTTTTCGAATTTTCCGTTTTTTTTTCAAAGCTGTTTTTGAAAATTTACTGTCTACGAACTATTCTACAAATACGATTTTTTCATCAGAAATCATTCGACAGTACGAAAATACGCCAACCACGATAAAGGCTATGTTAGCCGACTGTAATGTAATGTAACTGTAACGGTAAGAAACAGATGTTCGATATTGTTATTTGAAAAGTGAGTGATATTCACAATAGCGAAATTTTTTGTCGAATATTTGTTATAATAATAAATGAAAATTCATTCGGTGTTGTATAAATTTCCATACAATTTTAATTATGTTTGTATGGAAATTTCGATGGATATCGAATGGCGTAATTTGTCGACTACTGTCTAAAAATCGAAATTTGCTCACAATAAGCTTCATTCTAACTTGTATATGTAATAAAATAAAAAAAATTCGTTAGCTGTGCTCAAACATTTTATTTAAACTTTCAATGCTGATATTTGTTTTAGATAAATTTAATTAATTGCTCCCTTTTGCTATTTAAAATATAATTTTCCTCTTCGTTTTTTATTTAACACAATTCTAATGCATTTTGTGTGTGAGTGTTTTTTTATGCATATCCAACACTTAATTTATTTTTTTGTTTATTTTAATTTTTATTTTAATTTTATTTATGCAACTTTTATTATGCTTATTTAATTTAATATTTACTAACTCATATCCCTAATTAATTAGCCTAAATTATAATTATATCATTAATGTATGTATGTATATATTTATTTTGTGACTAAATCTAAAGTTTGCATTTAATATCAATGACAAGCACAATTGTGTTTTTTTTTTGATGTGCAATTTTTATTCCATGCCGAGTTTTTTGTTTTGTTAGAAAATTGTGTTTTTTTTTGTGTATTTCCTGTCATGATATTAAATATTTGTTAACTGTCAACTGTGTTTTTGTTGTTGGTTTTTATATATTTTGTTATGAAAATTTTTTTTCTAAAAAAAAGTTTTTAACTATTTTTAAAACCTTTGTGGCAGCGGAATTGCGAGTTTTCTTAATTAGTTTTTTTTTTGAAATATTTTACAATGAAACCTCTTGATACAAATTCCAAACTAAAGAGTGAGTTTTCCATCTCTGTTTTCAATTCCGCTATTTAATTTGCATATTTACTACTAATTATAAATTTTATTTAGGGACTCTACTTAATTTGCTATTTATAAACAATTACATATTATGATGTACATATGTATAATTTTCTACTCTCGTATATTTAAAACAATTTTATTTACAGTGATAGATAGCATCAGGTATGATTAAAAGTAAATTATCGCTTGATTTTATGTAAACAAAGTTCAAAAAAATATACAGTGATAATGCTAAATTAAAAATAATATTATAATAAATTTTAAAAGCAATCAGATTATTTGATGGGAGTAGACAAGGGTGTAAAATATGAAGTTCAAAAACCGTGCTGTCATTTGAAAATCCGAAAATAATCCTAGTACTGCTTGTATCTCCATACCAACTAATCTGTTTCATATTTTCGGGTAATTAATAAAACTTAATATTACAAAACTGTTTAGTATCTCTAATCAAACAATCCTTTACCACTATTGCACGTGCACTAACATATATCTCGATATTATGTAAACTATTTATTCCCAATTGAGAGAAAATTTTCAGAGAAATGAAATGGAACTTGTCCTTTAATTTATTTTGTAGTTTGTAGGCTGTTCTTTAGCGATATATTTGTAATGTTATCTCCATTTACTAAAAATGAATGAGAACTCGTTATAATCTGTCAACGTATGACCATCGATTTGACGCATAATTGTGCTGAAAGCATATTAAGCAACATATCGCAAAGCTTCCTTAGACCAATGATCAGGGAAACTACAAATATGCTCTAAAAAACGTATTTTATGCGCATGCAATATGCAATACAACTTAAAAATATTCCCTAAAAACTTCAAAAATATGCTCTTGAAAATCATAAAGGTATTCACATTAGTTTTTTTCTTGTTGGAAAAATGAAAAAATGTAATTTTTCTTACAACAAACACAGGAAAATAAATTCACCAAAAGTTGAATTAAAAAAAAAACTTGAAATGAATACCTTTAATATAAAAGATTTATTTGGAAAAAAGTTCATTTTTAATCCAACACAAAAATAAAATAAATAAAAAATTTAATTTAATAAAGATATAAAATTTAACTTCATCTTCAAAATAGATCTATATATCAGAATTAAATATTTCAAACTGTATTTTAGATAAATATTCCTTCACTCAGATATTCAAAAACAAATCGTTGTCTGTCACATCGAAATAAACTTTTATACATTAAAACTTTCTTTCCGTCACCAAATTTTTATAGAAATTAACGTCCAATATTTTTATTGAATCGTCACAAGTTATAATGATAATTGTGGAAGGAGTGGTTTTATTCAACGCAATTGTGTTTATTAAAAACTTATATGTATAGTATGAATTAATAAATAATCCAAATGTATACACCATGCACTATATGCATAGAACATTAGAAATGAGATTTAGTCGGAGAAAAATAAAAATAAAAAGTTTGCTGAACATATTTGACCAAGCATATTAAAATAAAAACATATTGCATGAAGTATCAAAATAAGCTCTAAAAACGTCAAATGTGCTCTAAAAACCGAAAAATGCCCAAAATATGCATGTAAGACTAAAATATGCAAAAACATGCTTTAAAAGGTAAAATATGCAAAAATATGCACTAAAAAATTAATGCCAAAAATTCATAAAAGTTCTGAAACGCATAAATAACTTATCTCCGCATTAATACGTCACACTAGAAAAAAAACATGCAACTGCATAGTTGCTGTTTCCCTGCAAATGAGTGCCCATGTTTATGGTTAAATTAGATTTTTATATAACTTCTAAGAAGAAGATCTTCCATATATATTAAATATGTTTAATTAAAAAGGAAACATAATAGTTTTATTTAGATAAATTTATGTTAAAAAAATTAAATTTTCGAAGCCTGAAACCATATATTAATTTTTCTCACTTCTAATACTAATTTAATTTTTTATCACTTTAAATACTAATATATTTCTCTCTAAAATAAGAAAGATCTTTAATTAACAAGAAAAAAATAATTTTATCTAGTTACTTTTATATAGTAAAAAGGTTTAAATTTTCCATCTCTGGAGTTGTGTTTTATATTTTTCTAACTTTTAATACCAATCTAGTTCTTTCTGAAATATAAAATATATTTAGTTTATAAAGAAAAAGAGAAAAAATTATTTGCCCTACTTACTTTTATATACATCAGCTACGTCCAAACACACGTACACTGATACTTGAATTTGAGGTAAACAGCTTTGAAAGCTCTTAAATATGTTCTTGTTTCTTTGCAAAGTAAGATCAAACATTGCTGTTGGTTGTGTTTTTGTTGTGGATGTTGTACTCTCGTCGGTGTGAAAGCACAAAAAGCTATTTACAAAAGTTTGCAAATTGTGCATATGGCTTGGGCGTAGCTGATATACATACATAACAAGTTTAAATTTTCCAACCCTGGAATCATGCTTTTAGATTTTTCTAATGTCTTATACCAATCCATTTCCTTCTAAAATATAAAATATGTTTAATTTATAGAGAAAAAGAGAAAATTAATTTTATATTTTTTTATTATTTTGAATGTCAGTTGAATTTTTACTGAAATACAAAATAGATGTATTTAACAAAAAAAAAAAAAAAAATTAGTTTTAGCTAATTAATTTTATATACCAAAAAAAAAAAAATTAAATTCCCAGCTCTGAAACCGTAATTTCGATTTTGCTGATTTTCAATACCAATATATTTTGGACCATTTCTGACACACCAGTTTAAGACGGAAGTCTAGCTTCTCTGGGAGCTTCGGAAAACCAATTTCACGTACAGACGGATAGACATCGCTTATTCGTTTTCCCTATTCATGAGGACCCAGATCATATGTACGAGTGTATACTTTATGTGTCGCATAATTTATATATGTGTCCCATATTGTGGAAATTACACACGGAATGCCAAACCTAATTATATATATATATATATATATATATATATACCTTTCGCGTTTTTGGTAACAAACAAACAAACGTTGATTTCGCTTGTGGTCAGTAGTTCCAATTGTAATTGTAGTCTAATAATTCTAATCTAAGGGCCTGTTTGTGTAAATGTAAACGTTTCGGTCGAACATTAGTATTGGAAACAAAAACAAATTTGATTTTTTTGTTTTTCTTTTTAATATAAATGTTCGATCGACACGTTCGTTCGCATTTAGACAAACAGGCCCTAATATTTGTTTGAAAATTTAATTCTTTAATAACAAAAATTAAAAATTTTAAAAACCCCCGATATATCCAGAAAATATGTGATGTCTTCTAAGCGGCTGCACCGAATTTTTTCAAACATAGCTAAGAACACTCTCGATCAAGTCACCTTTGAAACAAAAAAATAAAAATAAATTGAACCGAGTACAAGTACTCGTACAGACTCACAGATACACAGACACACACTACAAAGTTATAACACACACCCCTTTTTTAGTCGGGGGTTAAAAATAAACTTTATTATATCATGGTTATTTAAAATTAATATGTATGATTCTTTCTTCTATAATCATAAAAACTTCTTTATAAAATTTAGTTCTTTCTCAATTTTTGTGTAAATTTCTCCAATACATTTGGGATTTAGTTAAGAAAAAGTTTTCGTATTATATTTTCTCCATAAGTTACGCAATTGAGCATAAAAATACAAATGTTCTTTTAACCAAAAAAAAAAAAAAAAAAAATTTAAGCTTCGGGTGTTGCATTCCTTTTTTTATATCTAGTGCAATTATTTTACAAATCGTTTTTTCAACCATTCATTCATCCAGTTATGCAACCGTTTTACAGTGGGACCATTCCCAATAATAATGATGAAAACTATTTTCCCTTTAGCCTAGTAATGCGATTGTTTGAAGATATCGCTCTTTTGCGACGGTATCTCGCAGAGGCCATTATAATTGGTAATAGAGATCTCTCTGTTTTAACACCTTTAAACTTTTTTCCTTTGAAGCTACGTTAAAATGAGTTCCAAGCCACTAGCTCACAATCAATTTAAGACCACAAAGATAGAATTCGTGACAATACCGAAAATACCAACCCGCAAATGTACGAATTCGTGATGGAAAATTTCATGAAAATAATATGGTATTGCAGGCGTAGCCCTTGCGGCCAGTATGATATTGCCTTCTCTTTACAATTAAATAAGTATCCAATAAATTCACTTGAAAATACAAAGTTTAAAAGGAGCCCTATTGGTTTCGCTACGCTGTTCCTCTGTCAAACAACAAATATATGACAGTTAAAAATTAAAGGGCGTTCCAAAACGAGAAACGAAAAGTGTTAAAATCACATGCAATTATATTATTTATAGACACTTGAAATTTGGAATGTTAGTGTATTTTTACACAGACTACAACAATTAATAATTCAAAATTAGAATATAATAAATCAAATTTAAAGGGTATTCTATCAGTTAATGTAATTTTGACAAGTTGCTGTATCTTGTGAAATGTGAGAGGTACACTCTTGAAATTTTCAAAAACGCTAAAAAATCCCAAAATAAAAAATCGCCAAACCGAAAAAATTGCCAAAAGCCGAAGAAAATCGTCAAAAAGAAAAAAGCACCAAAACTTAAAAAATCGCTAAAACCGAAAAAAACTGCCAAATTAAAAAAACGCCAAAACTAAAAAAAACCCTAAAAACCGAAAAATAAACCCAGAAACGAAAAAAGCTCCAAAAATTAAAAAACCGCCAAAACTAGAAAAATAGCCAAAAACGAAAAAAAAAATTTTATTTTATATTTTTTTTTAAATCTTTACATCAGGTAAGATATTCCATTCCATTCCAAAGTTCGTATAGTATGTATTGTATATGTTGTGTCCGTACGGAACCCTTCGTGGGCGAGTAACAGACGGACGCTCTTTACTGAATTTGTTACATATCAAAATTAAACTGTTTTTCTTTTTTTGTGTTCAAAACACACATATTTTTTCGAAAATAAAGAGATAAATAAAAAAGAAAATAGATGTCTTAGAACACCCTGTTATAGCTATGCTGCTTAGCTATATAGACAAACTGAAAGTTAAAACCTGGTTTTAACGTTAAAACCATAAACATCTGATTTTGCTTTCACACTGCAAGTTTGTTAAATTCAGTTTTTAACTCACAGGTTGTCTAATAACTTTGCTCAAAATAAAATAAATGTCCTGCCGAAATGCGTGTATTTGTTGTTGCATTTTTCTGCTTTTTAATAACACTTGTTGGACATACTGTTCAACTGTTTTTGTTTGTATGAAAAACTGAGATATTTCACAATGCGCTCTAAAATGGAAATTATTTTATATTTTGTAAATAAAATCTTTTTAAATTATGGAACTTCTTATACAGAATGAAAAAGTGCTTGGAAATATTGTTAATAATATAAAAATGCACAAATACATTATAAGATAAACCTTTTTTTTTATAGGCAGATGAATGTCAGTCATATTGTCTATTTTCACTTTCCACAGTTCAATTTAAAATATTTTCGTTGTTTTCCTTTCAAAAAACTCTTTTTTTCCATAATTTTTTGATTATTGTTGCTGCTGCATTAATTTTTAAGTTGAAATTTTTTCAGGCGCCATCTATTGTTATTCACTGGCATACCATTACCAGCTGCTGTCGGTCATTTCAACTTGGCAGCACTGAATTTATCACAGCGAAAACAAGGTTGCATTTCATAAAACCAACTTAAAACCAATTCAAAAATGGTTTTAATTTGGTTTTAACAAAAACAATTTTTATGGTAAAACCAGATTTTAACAGTTGATTTTAACGTTAAAATCAACTTTTATTAAAAGCATGTCAGTGTGAAAACACTATTAATGTGTTAAATAATAATACAATAAAATTATATTATATGATAATGAAAAATTTGCCGCAAATATTTCAAAACGTTTTCTTTTATTTCCCATTACTTTCTTTTCGCTGCTAGTACAATTAAATTAATGTATTGTTTGTGGCCGGCGGCGGCTGTTAGCCGGCTTACAGCAGATCGGCTATGTTCTTTGGTTTGAGCTCATTTTCAAAAACAAATTGAGCAATCAATCCATCTCATTGTTTTTGTTTCACTCAAATCAAAGAACGAAATAAAACAAAATCAAACCATTTGTTTCGTATACTTTCGTACTCTAGTTTTAAGTACACGGAAATCAAAACAAAAATATATATACAACTGTAATGTCGATTATTTTTGTTACAAAAATCACGTCCTAAATCCTGTGTCGTGACATAAATAGCATAGCTATATAATATTACAAGATTCAAAACCAGGGTTGTCAGATATGGAGATTTTTCGCCAAACGTGTCGATTTTTAATTTTTTTTGGTATGTAAGGGCCTGACCCACAATATCGACAACGTTCGACTTGTCGCACACTTACATTCAAAACAAAAACAAATTTTAATATTTTGTTGTTGTTTCAAATGTAAGTGTGCGACAAGTCGAACGTTGTCGATATCGTGCTTTAGCGACATGGCAATTTTCTGGCGACAAATAAATTTTTTGGCTTTTATTTTTATGGCTTTTTTCTTAAACAAAATTTAATTTTAAAATTTTTGTGATTCAGGAAAATTAGTTTGTCGAAGGCGTTGTATCCTACCAAGAGTTGTTTGCTGCAAGAAATTAAAACAATTTGATATTTTTTTTTATTTTTCTTATATAAATTATAAGAATTAATTCGTTTTGAATTTGGATGAGAATAATTTACAAGAAATAGCTTTTGGCGATTTTATTTCTACTCTTGGCGATTTTCCGCAAAAATTTTTATACGATTACATATTTTATAACAATTTATATAAAAAAAAAATGTGTTATATAGAAACAAATTTATTACAAATATATACTAAGAAAACATACTTTAAATTAATTTTTGAGATTTTTAAAATCAATTTTTTTTTATAAAAACAGAAGTAACAATCAGGCAATGAATGCCTGCTACCATTACTAGGTGTTACCTTTTCTTAGGAAAGGAATAGTGATAGAGAAGACAGGTGCTGAAAGAAGAGAGAGAGAGAGAGAGAGAGAGAGAGAGAGAGAGAATGGCTTCATTCTTTTACAACTCTGCTTTTTGCACGTTGTTTTTTTTTATAATAATGCAGTATTGCAGCTCCTCTAGTGCCAATGAGCCGTATTAAATTTTCAAAGCTGTGTTTAGTAGCCATTTTATTGATTATTTTACTTCGCCAATGATTCTGCTACACAATACCGACGAAGGAGGCCACTCTGATGTTACATTAGGATTAGTAGCATCTGCTGAAGCAGAGTAGTTCACTGACTTTCATTACTAGAACTTTTACTACAACAACTGATATAAAGGGACACTAATGCACATAAGAAAAATGCGTGGTGTTGTTGTTTAATGACTGTTGGATACAGGGATTGAACCCAGTACCTTCGGTTTTGTAGTCAACGTGCTAACTACTTCAGCCAACGCCGCAATAGATCGGAACAAATCTGGCAACCCTGTTCAAAACGTTCTTCAAATAAAGACATAACTGCTAATAATTTTTTAACTATAACTGCAGGCCATGTTTTACATACTTGAAAGTAGAGATGGGCGCGTGTCGAATTTTGCCAACACGACACGCACGAACACGAATACCATGATATTCAACACTTACGAAACGAGCACGCCAAAAATTGGGAATGGGAATTGTTACAATTTAAGTTTAAATTTTTTTTAAACGCACTAATAATCCCAAATTAATATTTTACTTATTAAGTAAAATATTTTTTTTTTTATTAAAAATACATTGAAGTTGATTATTGAGGTGTTTAGCTGGATCCTATGCGCATTTCTCTATTGCTACGATTTTGTTTCGTGTTGTTCGTGTCAATGTTGCTGAACACTACGTGCTGAATCGTGCGTGTTCGTGTTACGAAAAAAAAACACGACACGCGTCCATCTCTACTTCAAAGTTTCTGGCTAGCGGTCTAATGAGACAGAAGAAATAAAAAATAAGATCTTTATGAAATTTGCTTGTTAGCCAAAGTTTCTTAAAATATTTTTGTTTTTTCATTCAAAATTGAATTGTTTTAGTGAATTGTTTAAGTGAATAAAAGAGCAACTGTAAAAGAGAGTTAAAGAAAAAGATGCGAGAAAAATGTTAACGTTTAAAAAATATGATCACTTTATAAAAATCACAAGTTTCATATTTATAACGATTACGAGAGCATTAAATATCAAATCAAAACTTTAAAATATTAGTATTTCTTATAATTTTATTTGTGCTCGGTCCCATTGTGCATGCGCCATGGCTTATTCACAAAAAACGAAACGAAAATTGTTTTCTAACTTTTACCACAATGCGTTCTAAAATATTACATTACTTTTTGATAGCAGTGTGTCGTCGTTTTATTCTATTTATTTATTTCTTTCTATGCCAGCAGCATATTTTCTTTCATATATGGCTTCAAGTTGGAAATGGAAATTTATTTGTTTAAATTAAAACTTTGTTTCAAATACAATGTATGCATGTGCATACATATGTATGTATGTATGTATGTATGTATGAAAGTGTGATGATGTATTCCGCCAACAAAGCTAGAATAAGAAAAATTGCGAAAATAAACTTTTGCTAGTGACTGTTTTCAATTTATTCTTTCATTTTTGTTGTTGTTGCTGTTGTTGTTGTTGTTGTTGTTGTTGTTGTTGTTGTTGTTGTTGTTGTTGTTGTTGTTGTTGTTTCTGCAGCTTTTTTTTTGTTTGCTTAGTATCTAAATTGTTTTCTAAATTGCACTATAACAACATTAATTTTCATAAAAGAAGAAGAAGATGAAAAAAATGTGAAATTATCTGCTGCGGGTGTGAGGAAAGTTTGAAATGCTGCAGTTTGTTCTTTTCGGTGCTTTTAGCAATTTTTCCTCATTGTGCTTAATATTGTTAGATGTATGTAAGTATGTATGTACATAACATGTGTATGTATGTATCTATGCTTGTATGTCAGTACTTACATACATACTTGCATATTTTGTAATCTCTAATTGATGCTTATGATACTTTCTAAGTAGCATTTTGCCAAATGTCTTATTTTACCACACACATACAACACAAACGATATATGTACGAGTAAAAACATTATCTGTTGAAGTTTAAAATTTTATTAAATTATTCCAAGCAATTTGCGGTTTTTAGCAAAATCAATCAAAGTTTTTCAAATTAAATTCATGTTTAAAGTAAAAGCTAAAATAGTTTGTGGGGTTTTAATCAAAACAGGTTCTGAAATAAATAGATTTTATCAGAACTTTGTTCTTTGTTAAATGAGATATAAAAATTTGATTATATTTTTAGTAGCACTGTAAGAAGTGGGCGGCACTAAGCCCATTAAAATTTAATAATATAACGGGTGTTTTTTAGAGGTATAGAACTTCGAATTGAAATAAAACACAAGAAAATCGTTTTAATGTCCATCAATTTGGCTTTATTGGAAGGATAATTTTATGCCATTAATGTTTAAATATGATTTCGGGCATGTGGCCGCCGCGGCTGGCTCGAATAAAACCAATTCTACAGGTCCAATTTTCAACCACTTTTTCGAGCATATGGGGCCGTATGTTGGCAATAACGCCACGAATGTTGGCTTCCAAGTCCCCTAACGTTTCTGGTTTGTTGGCGTAGACGAGCGACTTCACATATCCCCAAAGAAAATAATCCAATGGTGTCAAATCACACGATCTTGGTGGCCAATTGACAGGTTCATTCCGCGAAATTATGCGCTCATCGAATGTTTCCTTCAATAAATCGATTGTGACGTGCGCTGTGTGGCATGTAGCGCCGTCTTGTTGGAACCACAACTCATCCACATTCATGCCATCCAATTGGGGAACAAAATAGTCGGTTATCATGGCTCTATACCGGTCTCCATTAACGGTAACTGACTTTCCAGCATTATTTCGGAAGAAGTATGGCCCAATGACTCCACCAGCCCATAGAGCACACCAAACAGTTAGTTTTTGTGGATGTAATGGCGTCTCAAGGGTCTCATGTGGATTCTCTTCACTCCAAATGCGGCAATTTTGCTTGTTGACGTAGCCATTCAACCAAAAATGAGCCTCATCACTGAACAAAATTTTGCGATGAAAATAAGCATCGAGATCAATCTCATTTTCGGCCCATACACCAAAATCACGACGCATTGCATGGTCTCGCGGCTTTAATTCTTGCACAAGCTGGATCTTGTAAGGTCGCAAGCCAAGATCTTTGCGCAAAATCTTCCATAAAGTTGATGGACAAAGCTCCAATAGCTGTGCACGGTGGCGAATCGATTCATTCGGGTCCTCTTCAACACTTTGCTCTACAGCGGCAATTGTTTCTTCGGTGCGCACTGTTCGACGTCTCTGCGGATGCGTATTATCACATAGAGTAAACGTAGTGTGAAAACGATCCATGGTTAACCGAATTAATTGCTCTGATGGACGATTATGTCGACCATAAAATGGACGGAGCTTGCGTTTATTTATTTTCGAAATAAATTTGCACGATTTGCAAGCGTTGTTCTTTTGTCAACCTGTTCATGATGAAATGGCAAACCAAACTAAATATTAATCACTTGACAGCTGACAAAATGGCCGCCAGTTAAAAAAGTGATGCCAACTTAAAGTTCTATACCTCAATAAAAAACACCCATTATGAGTAGGTATGTCATGTACTTCGACTCAAAAGATTCCGATTAAAAAGGCTATGACACAAGCTTAGCTATAAAAATGTGGGCGGGGTCATGCCCGAAAAAAATTGTTTTACATATCACACTTACTCAATAGATTTTTGCGAAACTTGTCACACACAAAAACACCATGGGCTCTTATAATAATAATAAAGGGTCCGCCAGATAACCTTTTTTATTTTTAATGCTATAAAAAAAACTAGTGAAGCTTCGGCTGTGTGGCACGTAGCGCCGTCCTGTTGAAACCAAATGTTGCCAATATCCTCCTCTTCAATTTTTGTGAACAAAAATTCGTTCAACATGGGCCGATAACGATCGCACTTGACTGTAACGGCCACTCCTTGCTCAATGGCCCAATTATGCCTCTGGACCAAAATCCGCATCAAACAGTGACTCGTTTTGGGTGCGTCGGCTTTTCAATGTATGCGTGCAGGTTTTCTGTGCCCCAAATGCGACAATTTTGCTTGTTTACATACCCACCAAGATCAAAATGAGCTTCATCTGAAAATATGATTTTTTTTTGCAAAATCGGCATCTTCTGTAAGTCGATCGCAGGCCCACTTAGCGAAGCGAAAACGCATTGGATGGTCAGTTGGCTCGTTCAGCGGAAGGATAAAACTAATTATCTGTCAAATCAGACATGAGCTAAGTGTTACCATTCACGAAATAAGCACTAGTTGAAAAAAAACGTTAGATGGCGGACCCATTACAAGCCAGCTGATGTTTTAAAAAGTTCTAGGGACCACACTTCTTTAATTTAATATAACACTTAATTTATCCAACCTATGCTTACGACACTTTTGTTATATATTAGACTTTTTATAAAATACAAATTAGGGTTTTAGTGTTGCCATATTTTGTTTCCTGCTCTTCAAACAAGCGTATGTGAAATTAATAAAAATCCCTTCAAAAGATTAAAAAATGCTTT
Organism: Tachina grossa; assembly: GCA_949987645.1. Lineage (NCBI taxonomy): Eukaryota > Metazoa > Arthropoda > Insecta > Diptera > Tachinidae > Tachina > Tachina grossa. The sequence continues at coordinate 40,058,142 of OX465275.1, forward strand.
CTGCAAGAAAATTCAACTATTTATGATAAAACAGAATATGTCAGCAACTTCAGGAAAAATCGCTCTCAAATTAACAACAAAGTCCATAAAAAAATCGACGGCAGTAACTTTAAAATGTTTTATTTTTTTTTTTTTTTTGCTTATTTTTCTTTAAAGTTTTGCTTACAAAATATATGAAATTTATTGAAAGTGTGGTAGCATTGTAAAAAGAATTACACCCATTTTCATAAAAAAATAAAATGAATTTGAATTTTTGGCTTAAAAAGCGATACAAACTTTAGCCTGTTAAAATCATAAATATAGAAACATATGGAGTTCGAATAATAATTAAAATTAACTAAAATTAATAGCCATGGGGCTGTGGCAAAAATTAAATAAAAATATACTTAATAGTAACAAACCAAAAAAGTTTGTCTTAAGTAGAACAAAAAAATAAGCAAATTAACTAACATGTGTATAATTAGTAAAAGAACAAAACGACAATGGTAAGACTGTTGTAAATATAGAGATGGCAAAATTGAGCTTACAATGCAAAAAAGCTTTCAGCAAATTGAAATACGATGAATCAAACAATTCACATATTCCATTTGCAATAATGCTGAGTATATAAAGCAGAAATCTACATCAACTGACACCACACACAGTGGACCAAACACAAAAGAACGCTGATGATGAAGGTTTAGTGGCCTTCGAAAACGGCTGGCTGTTCCGGCTGTTTGATAATTTACTACATGTGTTACTTACAATGGAGTTCGACATTGGTGCCAAGTATATTAGAATCACATACTGGTACAAACGTTTATATATTTCTTAACCCTTTAAGGCGCCACATCGAGTGAATAATTTTTTTTTCTACAGATCTTCAAAACTCGTAGCACAAGTAAAAACTTTTGTTTTAGGACTTTTTAAAATTTGATTTATAGGATTGAAAAAGAGTAAACAATTACGAGGAAAGAATGTCAGATATTTTGGCAACAAAAGTTCCAAATTAGAAATAATTTTACTGATAATATTCTAACAATGAAAACAATAATTGACTTGGAAGTTCACAAAATTTATTGAATTAAAACGCGGGCAGAAGATGTTTTTAAAAAATTGCGCTACGACAATTAGTCTCTATTTCTTTTTGGGGTGTTACTTCATAATTCGGTACATTTTAGACCGATTGTAAAAAAAATTTTTGGTCTGAAAGGGTATAGCTTCCCATTAGTCCTATTGTAAAAATAGTGTGCGGGTATACGCCCACAATTTTTTAATTTAATTTATGATATATTGAAACTAGATCTTGTACCAAAGTTATTGCTTTAAAATAAAATTAACAATTGCCTGTACTTAATGGTTTTTATGAACATTGAATGTTTTGTTGCTTATCTGCAATATAAAGCAGTAAAGGGTTAAGTTAAATTCTGTGGCAAAAAGGAAAAAGTGCTTAAGTTGAGATAAGATGATTTTGAGTTGATTGCTCCGCTGTAATCTGCATATTTGAAAGTAGCCGTGTGCAAAATCTTAATTACTCGTAATTTGTGTGATTTTTCAAAAGCTATAGCAAAATGAATTGCGTCTTATCGTTTTTAAACTTCTTTATATCGTTTGGAATCAAAGCTTAATTTAAGTTGTACTTGGATATATTTCAACTTGAATGTATTATTTACAGTTTGTATAACGATATTTGCTTAAAAAACTAATGGTTAACCGACAATTTCCCGATTTAACTGTAAAAGAAATAAATGTCTGAAAATCTACTTGAACGCTTAAAATTGCTCTCCTGCAAAACAGTCAAATATGACTTAAGCACGTTTTCCTTGTTGCCACAGAATTGTTGCCATATAATTGTTTTATTGCTACTTACTAGAGATGAGCCATATTTCGAGACTTGTTACTTTTTCACAGCGATTGAAAAGTCACGAATCACAACTGGGACTCAATTAAAAAAGTAAAAGGTTTCGGAAATATAGTTCTTTCATACAAACTGTGAATGTTCTTGTATACAAAATTTTTTATACCTTCAGCTTTTGTCGAGAATAAAATCGTCAAATCATCTTTTCTGGCAACTATGTACATCTCTCACATTTTTGTGTTTGCAATTTTATTTTTGCATGGGGTTGATTGCTAATTGTTTGTTCTTGTGGCTTTTATTATTAGTATTTATCAAAATACCAATACTAATAAACACTTTTAGAGCAGAAGAGCTGAAATATGTTAAACAGTGACTACAGTCACTTTTTAATTTCACTGCTGCTCTTCTTATTAGATTTTCTCAAAATAACAGAACTGCTATAATAACCCATTCAGGTTGACGCCAAAATGAAGCAATTTCGTGATTTCATCGAATTCAAGTTAAAATTAATGGCTCGATTATGGATGGCAACCGAACTTTAGTTGCCGAGTTAACCAGCAACGCAACTGAACTTAAAATTTGCATTATGTATGGCAACTTCCTCCAGTTGCCAAAAAGTTATAGAAAATACGATTATGACAGATTGGCAACTGAAAATAATATAAACAAATATTTAAAGTATAAGAAATACATGTGCTAAAAAGCAAATTATTGAGTAAAAGTGCCTAAAAACATTACTGATCATAAAAATTATTAGTTAAGTGAAATTAATTATTGGTGAAGAGAAGTACAAAAGTTTAATCTATTAGACGACTCTTTAGAATTACCGCCTCTGCTGTGAGTAAATGTTGTTGCCTAAAATAAGTTTGAACAATCTCTGTTTTAGCTGTAAAGCATATTTTCCTTAAATATGCAGAGAAGAAATTCAAAAATGAAAATAATATTGCAATTACTGTTTAATTTTTATATTTTTTTGTTTCTAAACTATGCAGCAACTACAAATTTGTGGTTGCCAATATGGCAACTGAAATTACCAGCTGTTAGTTGCCAGTTGCCACCCGTAATACCATTTCGGCAACTAGCAACGCAACCAAAGTTCGGTTGCCATCCATAATCGAGCCATAAGTAATTTCCCATATATTTTGACATTTTCCAAATTAAGTTATTTTACTTAATTTCGATGAAATTAACATGAAATTACAATATACAACTCTGTTTTTGTACTAAAACTACTTTTTTTTTTTAAACATGAGTAAATTTAAAACTATGAGAAACAACAATTAAAAGAAATAAAAAATTTGACATTCAATATTAAATTAAAAAAAGATTGAAAATTATTAAATTTATGAAAACTTTTTAAAGAAGAATTTGTATAAGTGTAACAAAGAATTTATTTAACTGAAAAAAGTACTCCAATGTCTGCCGCAGTGAATAAGATGTTTGCGAAATCAACTCAAATGTCATTCAGTGCCTGCATAAACACCCTTCATTTCGTTCGCAATTTGAGCTTGAAATTACTTAATTTCGTTTCAGCCTGAATGGGCTATAAACAAGATATTGCTATGCTGTGATCACAGTCACAGTTTAAAAGAACAGCGATTTACGAGTAGAAATCACGTTCACAAGGCGCAATAAAAAATCACAGTATTGCTCATCTCTACTACTTACTAACTCATGAAAACTATTCACGATTAAAGCATTATTTGCATGTTAAATGTTTACAAATGTTTGCTAATAAAAAAATGATAAATATTGCACAAAAATATTGCGAGAAGAAAATAATGACAAAAACAAAAACTAAATAGTTGTTTATTACTTTATACATACATACTACGTTTATACACGCACTATTTGCAAATAAAAACATTCACAAATAAATTAACTCACTGTTTATATGGCATAGCAAAAATAAACAAACTTGGTAGCACTTTTATAGAAAAGTTACTTTTGTTGTCAAAAAAAATAGTGTAAATGTACAAAATATCAAATAATTATTTGTTTTTTTAATTGTCATTATTTGCTGCTATCAATGTTTTTTGTGCAATAATTATTCATTTATTTTTGTTTGTTATCAAACATTTGTAAGCGTGGCAATCTCAAGCATTTTATTTGCAAATAGTGCGTTAATCGTGAATAGTTTTCTGAATTAGTAAGTCGCAATAAAAACAATAATATGGCAACAATTTACAGTTTTATTTGAAAATAAGCCCTGCGTATAAACGTAGTAACAGTTACAAATTTTTTTTTAAAAACAAAAGTAACTTTTTAATAGAAGTGCTACCAAGTTTTTGTACATTTGTGTTGCCGTATAAACCGTGAGTTAATTTATTTGCAAATGCCAATACCACTGAGTAAGTTCGGTTGGTTCTCAGACAACCAACAATTTGCTATTCTACTTTGCACCTCTAAAGGAAGCTGGAAATTATTGTTAATAAACCTCCCCTGCAGAAAGTGCGAATAGTGAAATTGTGGTGATTTACTAGTGACTTGTCAGTAGCACTAGTGACCAAGTGTACCCCAGCCAATGGTATAATCTATTGTCATTTAACATTAGCTTGTCATTGAAAATCCACCACTAGACTATATCACTACTAACTTAATAGTTCTTTCGGGACCACATGGAGACATTGGCACCAAAGATTCACTAGTAAATTTTAGGGGCTCTAGTCTACAATATCGATATATCCAATCCCGTTGTCAATAGTAAACTTATAGTGATTTTCTAGTGACATTGTCAATAGTGCTACTGACTAGGTGTACCCCAGCCAATGCAAACGCCTATTGACAAATAACATAGGGTGTTTATTCAAAATCTATCAGTAGACTTTAGCACTGTTGAGAAGGTAGTTCTTTTACGACCATATGGAGATATTTGAACCGAAGATTCACTCGCAAATTTTAGTGACCCTCGTCTACATATGTGACAGCGCATAGAGAAAGGGACCTAAGGGTAAAAAAAAGCAATTTTCACTTTTTTTTATGTGGACAACATCTGAGCATCGAATGAGACCGATCCCATGCCCCAAAAGTGTTCTCTCCCAGAGATATGCGCGTTTTATGATGTGATGGTACACCAAAGATACACGTATTTAAATCTTTAAAATGGCTCTCCTGAACAAAACCGGTTTTTACCCTTTCTATTTTGTGCGTCACATATATTTATTTAATATTATTGCACAACATAATAAAAAAGAAAAACAAACTATTGACGCGTTCATTGACAATATCACCAGAAATACACTAGAACTGTCGTCTCTAACGTATCTCGCGCATAAAAGGAAAGTTGTCGACATTTTAACTAGTGCAATTGTCGTTGGAGAAAGAGTATTGACATAGAGACATATGGTTCTAGGTTGACTACAGGGTCTTTATATATTTATATATGTATGTATGTGTATACAGTGGTGCTTTAAATTATAGCATACAAATTTAACAAATACAAATTAAAAGTTGAAAAAATAAAATAAAAATAAAACACAACACAAAATAATTGTAAATAATAAAAATCCTTATTTATTTCCATTGAATAAGTCAAATACTATTGCGTTTTTCTTTGTTAAATTTGAAACAAAAGTAAAAAAAAAATTACATATGAAATAAATTAGAGAATAAGAAGCAGAATTTGTATACAAAATATAGAACCTGGTATTACAACGGCGTTTTGTTTTATTTTTTCTTAATAAAAAAAAATAATTATTAATTTACTGTACAACACACTTCTTCTTTCTGTTAAAGATAAATTGCACCTTTTTGTTTTTTGTTGATGTGTCCTAAGTTGTAAATCTAATATTGCAGCTGTTGCCTTAGGTAGTTTTAGATTAATAAATATATATAATTAATGACTTAAACTTTAGAGTTGCTATAATTTGGAAAAAATATAATTCTTCTTTTGCGATTTTCTTTAAAAAAAAAAGAGGAGGAATAATAATCAGTCCAAATGATTTCAAGCATTGCAAATACTTCTCTAGAAGGCTTGAAATCATTTGAAGTTTTTTTATATATGTTGTGAGTTTTTTTATTATGTATGTAGTTAAATAAGAAAAACAAAAGAATATAATTTTGCTTCAGTTTAAACAAAACCAATAGTGATGAAGCGAAATTGATAAAGATTTTAGCTAGAAATTTCATTTTGTGCTAATGTTTTTATCACTACTGTTGTGGGAAATTTCCTTATTATAACTATCAGTATTATTGATATTTGCATTATTATTATTATTATTATTATTATTATTATTATTATTATTATTATTATTATTGATACAATTAGTATTATTAGTGGAATTAGAATTATTCGTTGAAACGTTAATTTGTTGTTGTTGCTGTTGCTGGTGAAGTTGTAATGACGGTGACAAGGTGAACAGCGAATTATTCACCAACACCAACTGCTCTTCAGCACTAATGCTATTTGAATTTGTATTCAAATGCGTATTCGTATCGGAATTCGTATTTGAATAGAAATTCTTTGAATTAATCATTCGTTTTGGTTGCTGATGATGATGGTGTACAATCTCCTGACGTTCGTATTCATTGAAATAATTTTCAACAACAATACCATTGTGATCGTAGTCTTCGGGTATTGCGTGCGTATTGACATTTGTGTTCTGTAATCTTGGCACTACATCGGGCGGTGATGTGCAACGTGGATATGTAAACGTTAAGTTATTCGAATTGGGGAGAGCAGAAGGAGCTGTTGTTGGGGAATTTGTACGTCTAAAACGATTATAATGATTTTGATTTGCATGATATGGCTGTTGTTGCAGTAATGATAATTGTTGTTCACGTTGTTGATTTTGTTGTTGTTGTTGTTGTTGTTGTTGTTGTTGTTGTTGTTGTTGTTGTTGTTGTTGCATATATAATGAATACGCCTCCCTGGCAACTGTATTGTCATCACCGGAAGGCGTAACGTATTGTCAGAACATCTCATCTAAATTTAATACAACATCGAAATATCAGGATAACATAACCCGCCCTCATAATGGCACTAAACCGTTGCGTGTAGTTGGATTTCTAGCCATGTATATATCCATATCATGATCAGTCCAATTGTCTGATGTATCGCAATAGTTGTTTAGAGTATGAGTAGAACCAGCAGTTGAGTATCTGTAAAGAGGCAAAAAGCATTCCGTCAATAATGTGAGTGAAAATTTTCTTGGTTTTTCAATTTGAAGTTTGAACTTTTTTTTTTTTTGCTTAATAAGTTTGATTTCGAGAGTTAAGAAAAATTTTGAGAGTCCAAGAAATTTATAGCTGATATAAAAATTTTTGTACACAGCAAAATTCAGTTGAAGTGTCTATTTTAAGGTTTTTCATAAAGTTAAAAAAAGCTTGAAAAAGTTTTTCCCCTCAAAGATTTTGCAAGCTTTTTTCTAGTTTGACTTCCAATAGATTTTTTTTGGAGCTTTTCCAAAAGTCATGTTTCAAAAGCTTTGCTTGAAATTTATAAAAAAAAATGCTTTAACAGATATAAAAACAACTTCTTTCAAATATTGTGTGTTTATTTTTAACCGACTTTAAAATGGGTGCCCCTGTGGCTGAGTGGAAGCGATGCTAGCCTCTCAGTCCAGAAATCGTGGGTTCGATTCCCGCCATACAGCCTGGGTGTTTTCTGCAGACAAGCTAATCGCTTGTATTTGTTAAAAAAAATAAAAAAGGAGGTTATTAATTCGTCTGTTTTTTTAAATAAAAATTCCTTTCTTTTTTGTCTGAGAGGGTATGTTCCAATTGGTCCCATTGTAAAAAAAATATTTTTTTACCAAACATAAATTTTTCCATTTAGTGGTTTCAAAACCGCCGGTCTGACAAGGCTGTCAGCTGTTAAATATCCTTTATCTGAAGTGTGTCATTTATTTACTGAAACGTTAACAACCGAAGAACACGTAAAAATTGTTAAAAATTACTATAAAGTAGTGACCACTTTTCGAACATTATGGCGTGATAATCGACCTACTGTGCAAGGAATTCGCTAGATTATAAAATAATTTTAAGAGTGTTACAGATGTGGTCTGGCCTGGCATTATTGCAGTGCGCGCACTGGCGAAAATGTCATATCTGTTAGTGAAAATGTGGTGGATAATCCGTCAACTCCGAGCGCTGGGGGCGTATGATAAGCGATTTTTTTTTGGCCGGATTTAAAGACTATAAACTGAACGATGTGTGGTTTCAACAAGAAGGTGCCATCAGCCACATAACACTACTGATGTTGGCTTCATTGCATGGAAAGTTTCCAGAACGCTTAATTTTAGAATTTGATTTGAGTTCCCGGCAATTACCAAAAAAATTTCGTAAAATCCCAAAAATAGGATTTTTCAGTATTTTTGCTGTATTTTTCTTATCTTTCATGTCTTAAGATGGCATCATAAATTTTTTGATTCATGCTTTGGAATTTGAGAAAAAAGGCCTTGTATTTGATATTTATAAGAAAAATAGGTATATTTTGAAACGATCTGGTTCCTTCTTATAGTATTATCTTTTGAATAATTAAAAATATGGGGTTGGCATTTTTGCACAATTTCTTATAATAGCGAAATATTTAACCCACTTTTTTCTGCAAAAAAAAAAACGGCAAAATACCTACTTTTTTTTTCAAAATTTTAATTTAAATTGCTTACAACTTTTAACCTAACTGTGCTTTTGATACCAATTTTTTTTTTAAATGTTAAAAATTTTGTTTTTAATCCATAAAAAGTTTCAATATGAAATTTATCAAATTAAAATAATTTTCTGAGACCATGTTGATTAATAAATTTCTTACGTAATAAGTATCTTTTTCTAAATCGAATAAGATTTGACTTCTCCATTAGCAGAACAGTGGACCAAGATTGGTAAAAAGACAAAATTTAAATGTTTTTCTCAAATATTTCCTAAACTGTCCATAAATGTAGCAGACTTTTTTTTTAGCTCTTGGATAGAAAAATCCATTTGCAAAAAATCTTTTTTATCAGATGAAAAACATCAGCTTGGCATCGGTTTCATTAACCCGAGATTGCCCACTTTGGGGCTTTGTGGCTCCGACAGACCCCTTTAAAAATATTAAGTTCAAATTGCTGACTTAAGCTCTGTGACAACAAATGCTGTATGAAATTTTATAACAATCGGCTCGTTTAGAAACTACAGAATTATCTAGATTTTTTTAACGAAATCCCCACTGTGTGGCGTCAATTGGCCACCAAGATCAAGCTTTTTGACGCCGCTAGACTTTTTTGTGGGGGGCTACGGCATTTTAAAACCAATATTGGTTAATGGCCTGTTTCTACATAACAAGTAAGCTCTCAGGCAAGCAAGCGGTACACAGGCGAGTACGTAACAAAATGAGTTTTTATAGTACACTTGTCTAGCTTACGTTGTATTTGGTATCACTTTTTGTATATGTAATTTCATTATTGCCATGGTATACAATTTGTTATTTGAGTTAATTTTTTCCATACTGAAAGCATTACTTAATGGCAGCCCTAGGAGAAAATCGAGCAAAATAAAAAACAGCTGCTTTTAAATTACAATGCAATATAAGTTCAGTTCATTTATTTTTCAAACAAAATCGAGTAAAGGTAGAATTAGTAAAATCGTATCATTCTACTTTACAGCTTGCCGTATCGTTCAACTTTGTGCACAAGTTATAGAAAATGTAACAGTTTGCACAGCACATTTTTTTTTTGTCTGGCATTAAATGCGGCGTTTTTGACATTCGCTACAGAAAAATCTGTTTTCTGCAGATTCCTACGTCAGCAGTGCTACCACCACATATTTTATAACTAGTAACATGCATTGTATATGGTACGGTTTTTGTCAGCTGACACGCAACATCACGATACGATTTTACTAATTCTACCTTAACTGAACAAATCCTGAGTATTTTTGCTATTAAGCATTATTAAAAAGGCTGCATCATAGATTCTTAATTAATAACATCGATAGTGACATACTTTTTTCATTTACGATATGTTATGATTTTTTCACAATTATGAAAGCATTAAGATTTTGCTGAAACAAGTCAAAAAGCTTTCATGCTTCATGAATGGATTTCATCCATCATATACGATATGTACATACATATATCGTCAGATGGTAACTAATTTGCCGCATTTAATGGAAATACTCCCAATTTTCTTGATTTGAATACAGTTAGATCCAAGATAATGAATAAAAAACTTTACATTGAAATGTGGTTCAAAGCACAGGAGTTTATATATGAAATAAAATAATATGCCTTATCGTGGTTAGGAGGTTAATATCTTTCAATATATTTTAAATGTGGAAAAATGTATTAAAGATATAAAAAGTATATTTCATATAATTACATAAAACCGATGCATATTCTTTTTTTTTAATATGCTACACATCATACAAGAAAATGATTGAAGAATTTACTTAGAAATAAAATTCACAAAACATAAAAGTGCAACCGCTATTTTCTGCAACCATTTATTCAGTAAGAGCTTGCAATTACTCAGTCTCAAATTACAAACGAACTAAATTCAATATAATACAGCGAAGCTCAGTAAAAAGTTTCAGGTAATCGAACAAACCTATTATTACTTTCCTTGAACAAATTTATGTGAACAAAATTGAAAATAAAATTGTGATGAAAATACATACAAATATGGGATATAATGTAAGAATGTTTGGATTTATGCTTACAGGTAACATAATGGTTCAATTAGACGATTGTGTGGACATTCGATTTCTTCTTTAATGAATAAAATACTATTTTAATTTCCACACAAGTACTAATTTTTGATTGCCTATATTTGACATTAGATACAATTGAAATTGTTATGTAGAAACAACAAAATAAAAAAGGATTACGTATTTTACTCACAAACAGTTGACAGTTGTTTTATGAAACCCCAAAGCCAAATTTTGTACTCATATGAACAAAATTTTCGAGTTACTTGTAAAGTAGAAACATGCCATAAGTTATCGCCCAGATACCGCTGGGAATGTGCGAAAAAGTGATCGACTGCTGCAACCAATTTAGAGGCGGTCATTTCAATGACATTGTATTCCGCACGCAGTGGAAAAGTCCAAACATTTAATGAAATAAAAGAATTCATGGAAATCTTAGCTTTACGTGTGTTCTATTTAACTTTAATTTTGAAATAAAAAAAAAAATGGATAAACCGTTACAGACGACATACATACATACCGCTCATTTACTCAAAGAATGTCATAACTCAAAAAAATTTAATTTTTGAGTTAGTGATGCAGAATTAATACTCACAACCTTCTTCATATTCTTTCATATTGTGTAAAAATTTCATGCAAATATCTTGTTTACTCAACTCTTGAGAGAAAAATAAAATTTTCTTTTCCCATTAAGTTTTGAGCAAATTGAAAACTTCACACTCATTTTCTGGGAAACTAGTTTTTTTGAGTTGTGGTGACGTTTTTTGACTAAATAAGCGATATATTCAGGGTTATCATGAATAAAATTCCGCGTAAAAATTTTCCCTGGGAAAAATTCCAAGTAATAGCGAGTAGTAGGGAAAACAAAAATTCTAATTGGAAAAGGGAAAAATTTCACGCGGAATTTTATTCATGATGGCCCTGATTTATTTTTTAAGTTAAACAAATTTTTGAAAGCAAAAGTAACTGTTTTCGCTTTAAAGCTTTCTCTTAAAATTTAAGCTGTTCGTTCTCCTCTTATTTTTAAATTAAAGAACTGTAGTGGAAGTGTGTGTGTGTGTGTGTGAGTGCACATCATCCGTCTTTATGTCACGAAATGTGTGCAAAGTGAATCTGTTTCGCAATTAGCGTGTCTTTTTGAACGGAAAATGTATGTCACACATACATATGTATGTTTGTATGTTTGCCACATAAAGTAGAACTTCTAATGTGCAATATTTTCATACAGATGCCCTATAAAAGCAAGCAACCTTGTTAGACATTAATTAAATCCAATCTTATCCCCAAAGAAAATCTTAAACGAATCGCATGTGTGCCAATGCGAATGCGAATGTGTAAGTGTGTCAGGATGTGTGAATGTGTGATTGCATGTTGCAAATGCCATTTCAAATGTGTGCATATGTATGTGTGTGTGTGTGTTTATATGTGACATTACCCCAATGCTGCAAGCACGTGCGTGTTCAAGTTAGGAGATATTGCTTAAAAAAAGTGTTATAAGAAGCTAAAAGCCTTATTGGTTTCTCAGTTTGCTTTTTTTTTTTTTTTGGTTTTCTTTCAATTTGAAATTGTTTAGTGAGCCACATTGCCTGTGAGATCTTGCTGCCTACTACTTACCGACTTCCAGGTCGATGATTATGCATATGCGTGGTATTCAATTGATCGCGTGATCTGGAGCGTGGTCTTGAGCGCCGTGTACTAGATGCCACGCTTTGTGGAGCCCCATGTATGGAACCAGCATAAGAGGCTCGCGACATTCTTTCGGAAGCAGCTGCCAGCGATTGTCTCGATTGCCTTAACTCTGGACGCGAATTGACTAAATTCGTTGGAAATGCTGTGCCTAAATAGCCGCGATGCGAATTATTTGAAAAGCTGTGCTGCGATTGACCATCAGCAATGGATCTGTGTGTGTGTATGTTTATTTTTTTTTACACCGTGTTTGTTTGAAGTTTGTTGTTGTTGTGGGAAGAGGAGAAGGAGTTTGGTTGGATGGGTGGTTTGTTTGTGGGTGAGGAGGTGTGGAAGCAAAATGAAATATTAAATTAAATTAATAAAATAAAAGTTGCAAACATGAAATAATTTAAATAATTGATAAATAAAAATTTATAAAAATGGGGTTACAACTAAAAATATTTATGTATAAAAATTAAAAATAAATTAAATTGCATGTCATGCAGGTGTCTTTAATGTTGATTTCCTTTTGCCATTTTGGGTCAATAATATTTAACCTACAATGCTTTTTACTTGCTTTCTTAATGCTAAGTATCGTTAGCTTAATATAAAAAGGCCCTAACTCATTATTATTATTTTTTTTTTCAAATAGAAATTTTTGTATCTTTCGTTAGAAGAACAACATCTTATATATCGAAAAAATGCAAAAATCTCTATTTCAAAAATAGAACGAGTTAGGGCCTTTATATATTAAGGTAACGATATGCATGTTTAAATAAATTTTTATTTGCCTTTCTCTTGAAACTCACCTTGGTTTTGCTAATTTGCCCGGCATACCCGAGAAATGGCTGCGCATATCATCCTGATTATCCATGGGATATATTCTAGGACGTGGTATGGAACGACCACTATACGCTGATACTTGATCCCATTCCTGCAAAGATTTTAACAAAAAGAACAATTGCTTAACATAATATCTTAAAGAAATAAGTTCAGTTTTAAGACTTGTTCGTAGTTGAATCCCGGAAATAAATAACATGCTATTTTCTATTTGAGTAAAAAGTTTCTCTTTTTAAAAATTAGAAGCTTCGCAGTAAGGTTGAAATTTTACATATTTTTCTTGATGCTTGCTATTTCCTAAAGGCTATGGACTCACTATCCTACACATTATCACTTTTTACTTAAAAACAACAACCCTGATCTGATGAATTGTTATTATCTTTTAAAAATTTTCATAGAGTTTATCATACCAGGGTGGTAGTTTTTATTTTTTAGTAAATCGTGCGATTGTATAGGATAGTGTATCACGGCCTTAACTGATAGCCTATTTCACAACTGCGAAAGAAAATTGTCTACTTACAATTTGTATTGAAAACAAAAACAAATTTTCATATTTTATTGTTGTTTTCAATATAAATTTTCAGTGGAAAGTTTTCTTTCGCAGTTGTGAAATAGGCCATAAAACTGCCTTCCAAAACTTCAATTGCTTTGTCTTCAAAGAAAGTTTAATATTTCATAACGTCGCAGTACCAAACGTTCACCTTTTGCACAACATCGCACAGTGGGCCCAAACCCCCATTTTTTCGGGTATTAATTCATTTCTCCACAACTACAATAGTAAACGTCACTTAATTTGATGTGGATAAATCAAAGCACATGGGGCACAAAGGGGCATCCCATACAAGTTAATTATTATTTTCCTTATATCTGCCGAACTACAAGAGTGAGGCGCACTAAATTTCATGTGCATAACTTTTAGAACAAACTTCAGATTCCAACAAAATCTTGGCGGTATAAGAGGGGGTAGTCGGGTATCCCCTCCCATTCAAAGAAACTATTATTTTCCCTATACCTACCGAACTACAAGAGTGAGGCGCACTTTATATGATGTGGATAACTATAAAAGGAATTATTGGAAACTTAAAATTTAGCTCCGGAATAACCAGTGCATTTTCTTAGTTCTTTTTTCAGAAAACCAATTTTTTCATCTATTTGTTAACAACTGGAATTTTTCCAAATATAATAATTACAATCTTTGGCGGCTGAAAAAACAGCACTAGAGCTTGTTCTTATAAAATGTAAATATATTGTATTAAAAGAGTAGACAATCACCCTTATTCCAGTTGTCGACATCGACGTCACTTTAACACAATACCATAAAATTGGGGCTTGTGCAACCGTTGTCGAAAACAACTGACCCCTCTTGCAGGTTTATGCTATTTTCTATACTTTAGAGAACAGGAATATATTGTCCGTAGCACAAAATTGTTCTCGAGAATGAGTAAATAAGCCCCAATTTATTGGTATCATGTTAAAGTGATGTCGATATCGACAACTGGAATAAGGGTGAATATTAAAAATGGCACAACATAAGAACTAGAGGGTTACGACGACATTAGTATTTTTTATCACTCACGCTAATATGCAACAAATTTTCAAATTCTCGCGATCACACTCACGAACATACCTTTTTTCTGTTCACGCACGCCTCCGCTATATTACGTGCCATTGAATAACTTCAGTTATGAATTCTCCATAAATATTAATTTTAACAGGCCTAATAAAGTTATTCAAAATCACACAAGTAATTTTTTAAAGTTAAATTAAATCATGGCCACGCGTGACTAGCACGTGACATACATGAGTCACGCATGAGTCACGCATATCAAATCACATCTATATAATTAATAGGCAAACATGTTTTTTGTAATCCTTTTTACGCTGGTACCAATGCACCGATTTTAAAATGATTTATATGGTTTTAAAGGATTTTTTATACCGATGTGCATAATCTATATTTTATTGAAATCGGTTTAGTATTTTGGGAGCTATAAGCGTTTAAAGTTGCTACTACTACATGCACACATATTACACACGCATTTATTAGCTTACAAGTAAAAAAGAAACAAAACATGAGTGTGTGTGTGTGTGTGTGTGTTTGTAGTATTTCTCTTGATCTAACAATTTTTTTCTCTTATCTGTTGTTGTATGAAAGCCATAATACTTGAAGGAAGAGAGTTGAATAAATTGAATTAACTTGGTTAAAGGGATTTTGTTTAGGTTTTTTTAATTTCATGTATTATTTAATTATGCTTGCATATGTATGTAAGTTTGTGTGTGGCTGTGTTTTAATGAATTTTTTATGAAGTTTAGATACATTTTCTTTGAATCTTAAATTATCTACATTTTGATTCTAGAATACGGACGAGTGTGTCGTCCGTTTGGTATATCTAGTTTCTAATAAAAATACATAAAACAATGACAACAACAATAAAAGTGTTAACAGCAGTCGCTCAGAGCTTATTGTTGGTAAACTCAATGCGTGAGTTAATTACTAATTCCTGCATAACTTCTGAGGCGCACCGATGCCCAGCATAAGTTTTTGTAAAATAACGCAGATTCGTTCAATATTGTGCCCTTTAAGCGCGTACTTTCAGTTTTTACGGTACTTGATTTTTTGTTTTAATTAATCCGTGAAATCACCGCCTTTGGCCCCTATGTGCGTCGTCGACGCCGCAAACAAACTGTCGACGATTCGGTTTTTAAGGTTAATGCTCATTATTACAATGTTGTTGTAAGCAACCTTGTAAGCGCTGGTCTTGGTTTTTCTGTCTTACCAACCTACAGATTAGTAAGCTTGACTTTTTTTTTATCGCCAAATGTAATTTTGCTCTTTCGCGAATATTTTTCATAAATGCTTTATTAACGAGTTACTGGATTTTGTTAATTTCTTAAACTTGAATTTTTTTTAATAATATCTTGTCTTCTTCATCGATTACTTCTGCTTTAATAGAAAAGGGCCATTAAAAAGTAATCGTTTAACTAGTAAACATCATGAAGAAGAATCATCAAAACAAAGTAAAAAAAAAAAATCAATGATGCCTTTATAGCCTTGACTATTTTATTGAGTGAGTGGCTGGCCACTTGAAAATTCTTGCTTAAAACAATACACAGCAACGTTTTAACGAATAATAATGAATGCATCGCCATGTTGTTGGCTGCTGCTGTGGCAGAATGCTTAGCGCTTCGCTTGGTTGGTTGGCTATAAAGAAAGCCACTTCTATTCTGTTGGGGCGTTACACTATAATTACGAACATAACTTCACGTAACTTACCAAATACACGTTGAAAATGATTCGTATTCTGTGTTCGCAAGTATAATATTATAGTGTTCAATGTATTTTAAAGTATTCCTTTGTTCTTAAGCGCCAAAAAAAAGTACAGACAGTGGGCTTAGTTCATAGTTAAAAGTGTGCTGAATTTTGACAAAATATCTGCTTGATATGTGAGATGGCTAAAAAAATACTAAATATACTATACATAGTCTTTACATGAGATCTAACCTACTACAGTGCTCCCCCGCTAATTACTTCTTCTACATTTTATTATTATTATTAATATTTATCATGATAATTTTTATTCTAATATTATAATCCTTTTATTTTTTAATAACTCTTTATAATTAAAAGAAAAATAAAAAAAATAACACAACCCGTTTTTGTAGCAATAAAGTACTTAACACAGTTGATAAAATGAATCCTATATCACTCTCACACCAACTGGAATGTAAAACATTCCACATATCGTTACCTTAATATAGGAAGGTCCTAATTCATTATATTTTTTTGAAGTCGAGATTTTTGCATTTTTTTTGATACATTAGATATTCTATCGAATTATACAAAAATATCAATTTAAAAAAATTAATGAGTTAGGGCCTTTCTATATTTGCTTGTTTTGTGTTTAACCTACAAACCTACCTTCCTTATACTGTAACTGTCTATTGACGTCACGTCAATACAATTATGGTAGGATCATGGGACAACCAATATTTTTTTTGTAAAAGGACTGCCTGCCCTTCTTTCCGTTTCTATCCTGGGAGTCTACTGTGTAATTCGAAACGAATGAAAATACTTTCAAATTTGTATGCGCATAAAACATGTAAACTGGCAAGCATTTTCTTTTGTTTCGAATTGTAGAGTTGACCGCCTGCTTTTTTTTACTTGACTATACACATTATTTTCGAAATTTTCTATACCAAATTCAAGGACTCTTACTGATGTAGCTCTCCAGATATAGAAAAAAGGTGCCCATAGACTATGCAATATTATTGACTACTTTATTGTTGTTATTAAGCCTATTCGCCAATCGATCACAGGACTCTAAATCTAAAAAAAATACTCTGTTATATATGAGGGGTACCCTTATTCCTCCTCCAAGAATTTAGAAATCGCAAGTACTTTAATTAATGCAGCTCTCTTTTTGTATAAGGGGTATCCTTCTCCCCTTCCCTATCTATACCACTTGGCTGTACGCGTAAATTTGAAAGTAACTTATACAGATATAGGGTAACTATTCCCCCTCCTATCTTCAAATTAACTGTTAAAAAATTTGAAGACCGTCTTTATTGTAGTTGTCTAGAAAAAGGATAATTAATAACTATATTTTAATTTGGGGGGGGGGGGTAGGTACCTTTGAGAAGCTAGTCTCAATTACGCCCGATAATATTAGTTTTCTGTGACTTAAAATCGGTTCCGCCTTTGCGGAGATTAGCTGGAACAAACAGACAAACAAAATAATTTTTTTTTTTTAAATTTTTGTTTGTTATCAAGAACTAATTCTGTTCTGTCTACGGACGAAAAAAGTCCCAGTTGTGATTATTTAGGATAATTATTATTTATTGTCTATGCTAGAAGGTTCGTGTCTATGCTTTAAGCTTTTATTTCAAGCCAATACAATATATTCAACACATATTTTTTTATATATTTTTCAAACTACCGTATAAGACTTTAATTGAATTTTTGTGTTTTAAAAACATGTTAATACTATTTTTATTTTTCATTACCAAAGACAGCAACCATTTTTGAAGAAAATTATTTATGTCCACTTTTTATGTTTAATATTAGAAAATAATGCCTCAATTCTATTCTACAATTGTGTCCCCTTGTCTATGGATAGAAAAAAGTCGCAGTTGTGCTTTTTTAAAACAATCACTATTTATTGTCTATGCTAAGAGGTTTGAGAATATGCTTTACGCTATTGTTTCAAACCATTATATTCAGCAGATGTTTTTTTATTTTTTATTGATTGAAATATTGATTTGAAATCTTTATCCAAATCTGTATCGTTTACATTAAACTTTTTTTTGATATTTTTCAAGATTTGCCCTAAACTCTAACCCAAAAAATGCCGACTTAGCTCATTCACATACACACACCTTCAATAGAAAATTTTGTAGAGCGTATATAATTCACTCACATTATTAAGGACCAATAATTGACATTTAAATATCGAATAATTTTTTTTTTGAGAAACATTTAAATGGCCAACCTTGTGTATTTAAATTACACTTAAGTTTTACGAGCATACCATATGTTTTTGTGCTTGTGTGTGTTTATTGATAACATGTACATGAACATCATGTGGTCGTATTAAAAATAATTTCGTTTAATTTTCATAAATATATAACATATACAATATAGAGTTTCATATCATAGAAAAATAAATAGAAAAATGAATTCTGATGCTTTTTTTGTTTCATAAAATGTGTTTATATGAAATTTTAGTTTTCTTCATTTTGATACCCTAACTTTTTTTTATTTATAATAAGCAGCTGTTGTTTAAAAATCGTTCCATAATACTGGGAAATTTTGTAGTGCTGCCGTACTTTCAACGTAATTTAATAGAACTTTAATTAACCATGGAAAAAATTAAAAATGAAATGAAGTGCAACTTAAATTTAGAGAATTCAAAACCAAATTTTTTATTTTTTATTAAATTGGGACATAAGCATGATATATATTTCCATATGCATTGTTGTTGCTTGACACCATTATATTCAAACGTATTACGTATGTATGTCGAGTCGAATATCCGTCTGCCAGAATTTTGTCTTATAATAAAGAAAACTTGCACACGCTTTCTTTCATCAACTACAAAATTCTAGTCGATGAATATTTGATTCGACATACGCAATATGGGTGATTATGGTTTAGATCAAATAATATTATGATTATATTTAATCAAAATATGATTATTTTGAATAATGCTATGGTCATGTACAGCTCAATTATATTTGTATTTCAACAATATTAATATATGGAATAGCATTTGTTTAATAATACAAATGATTGTCCTATAATAAGTATATAGTTCCATGTGTCGCCTAAATTATGATTGTCTCGACCATGATTTTTTATGTGTGCAATTCATTCCCACTGTTGCTTGTTAAAATTCTTCAACAGCTATTTGGGTTTGTTTGCACGTTAAATTTGAGCTTATCTCGTTGTTGTAATTTTGTTTTAGGTTTTTTTTTTATTCCTACATTCTGTACTGTTTTAGTTCTTCGTATAAGTTTTAAAAATTTTTCTTAAGATTCTTTATGCTATCTTAAGTATTTACTTCACCTTCTTAATATTTTGTATAAATTGGATTTAAATAAGTTTTCTTGGCTAAAAAGCTTTGCTATGAGTCTTTCTCTTGAACATAAATCTTGACTTTTTGTGGAAAATTTTTTTTGCCATGGTATTAAATACACATTCATGCATACATATCGTTACCTTGATGTAGAAAGGCTCTAACTCATTATTTTTTTAAATCGAGTGTTTTTGTATATTTCGATAGAAATACATCTAATGTAACGAAAAATTAAAAAAATATCGATAAAAAAAAATCAGCTAGGTTCTTTCTATATTAAGGTAACGATATGTATACATATATACATACATACATACATATGTATATGTGTTTGTATATAAAATATTTAGTGCAGTATTAAGAATATTTTTGTTGTTGCTTACCTTGTGATTATTGAATGCCGAAAGCGTTGCTATTGAGCCAAGTGGTCCTGGTGAACCGGCTGGACCGCAACAATTTACGGGCAAACCTCCAATTGGCAGTGGACTCTTTTGTTGGGACGTTTGTAGTTTGCGAGAACGTCTTTTAATTTATAGCAAAAATGTAGAAAAATAAAAAAAAACGAAATTATAGAAATATGCATGTGTGAAAAAAGTTTTAGTTTTTTGTTACAGTGTAGTAAATATTTGGTGCTGGGGCTGGCTGGCATCAATATGGATAAACTGAACTGAAAAATAAACACTAAACTTTTATACATTTATTGGCCAACATTATTTTATATACATACATATATCACAATGTAACTAATGGGTGTTTTTTATTGAGGTATAGAACTTTAAGTTGGCATCACTTTTTTAACTGGCGGCCATTTTGTCAGCTGTCAAGTGATTAATATTTAGTTTGGTTTGCCATTTCATCATGAACAGGTTGACAAAAGAACAACGCTTGCAAATCGTGCAAATTTATTTCGAAAATAATGGTTCAGTTCGCGAAGTTTACCGCAAGCTCCGTCCATTTTATGGTCGACATAATCGTCCATCAGAACAATTAATTCGGTTAACCATGGATCGTTTTCGCACTACGTTTGCTCTATGTGATAATACGCATCCGCAGAGACGTCGAACAGTGCGCACCGAAGAAACAATTGCCGCTGTAGAGCAAAGTGTTGAAGAGGACCCGAATGAATCGATTCGCCACCGTGCACAGCAATTGGAGCTTTGTCCATCAACTTTATGGAAGATTTTGCGCAAAGATCTTGGCTTGCGACCTTACAAGATCCAGCTTGTGCAAGAATTAAAGCCGCGAGACCATGCAATGCGTCGTGATTTTGGTGTATGGGCCGAAAATGAGATTGATCTCGATGCTGATTTTCATCGCAAAATTTTGTTCAGTGATGAGGCTCATTTTTGGTTGAATGGCTACGTCAACAAGCAAAATTGCCGCATTTGGAGTGAAGAGAATCCACATGAGACCCTTGAGACGGCATTACATCCACAAAAACTGACTGTTTGGTGTGCTCTATGGGCTGGTGGAGTCATTGGGCCATACTTCTTCCGAAATAATGCTGGAGAGTCAGTTACCGTTAATGGAGACCGGTATAGAGCCATGATAACCGACTATTTTGTTCCCGAATTGGATGGCATGAATGTGGATGAGTTGTGGTTCCAACAAGACGGCGCTACATGCCACACAGCGCACGTCACAATCGATTTATTGAAGGAAACATTCGATGAGCGCATAATTTCGCGGAATGGACCTGTCAATTGGCCACCAATATCGTGTGATTTGACACCATTGGATTATTTTCTTTGGGGATATGTGAAGTCGCTCGTCTACGCCAACAAACCAGAAACGTTAGGGCACTTGGAAGCCAACATTCGTGGCGTTATTGCCAACATACGGCCCCATATGCTCGAAAAAGTGGTTGAAAATTGGACCTGTAGAATTGGCTTTATTCGAGCCAGCCGCGGCGGCCACATGCCCGAAATCATATTTAAACATTAATGGCATAAAATTATCCTTCCAATAAAGCCAAATTGATGGACATTAAAACGATTTTCTTGTGTTTTATTTCAATTCGAAGTTCTATACCTCTAAAAAAAAAACACCCTTTACATATCACATAAATATGTATGTATTTACTTGCTAAATATTAAACATATAACTATGCAACTATCTGTGTGTTTTATCCACAATTTAAGTTATTGTTGTATATAGTTTTGGGGCCAATTGTAAGGTTACAGCCGCCAATAAATAAATATTAAATCATGCTTTATCAGCTGTATATGATAGCATTGAGATCATTTATTTGTTTGCAATAAAATTGTTACAGTTTAAATCTGTATTTATGGCATTAGCACTATACAATAATTTAAGGCAAATTATATATGTACTACATACTACTCATAGGGTTTTACCATGCACAGTGGTCATGTTCCGGCCAAACATTATTTAATGTTATGTTTATAGCCCAATTCACAGTTTTGTGCAAATGGTCTTGCATCGATGCATTTGCAAAATGGTATAGTACTCACCACTAAGAAATGTTAAGTGGTGAGTATTAATATACTATACCATTTTGCATATGCTACGATGCAAGACCATTTTCAAAAGATTGTGAATTGGGCTATTGTGAATGGAAAATGTCATTACGGATGGTAAATAGATACGATAAAAATTACACATCCCATAAGACTACCAATTTTGAGAAATTTTTTTATACAATCTTATTACATATGTTGTACATATTATTGTCATTTTGAACTATACTAAGCAATAAATGGCACAATATTTTCAAAGAAAATATTGCCCAATTTTCCTGACAGTAAAAATGTAAACAACATTTAACACAATTGTCTTGATTGTCAAAATTTTTTCGATATTAGCCACCTTCGAATATGACATGAACATTGGCGATATTATTGTATAATACGAAAAATTGCACAATTATATTGCAAGACTTGAGACTTTTCATCTTATCAGAATTGCATTATTACAAAATCAAGTAATAAACAAACTTGCAAGTTGTGTGTTTCGATGCCGATGCCGTGCCGTAATCTATGGCATATTTCTTCGTCTTAAATCGGCTCTAAATATTGAATATTTTTATAGTATGGAAATATATTTCAGGTAAGCAATGTCTGAAAGTTAAAGAATTTATCGTATTTTTCTTTTGCTTATCTTATTTAAATCAACTACTTTAAGCGCCGTCTATTTTTAAAGGCCGGAACGAGCACAGCTTGCAACCGCCAGAAGTCAGCAATTAATGTCGGCATGTTAATCTTCAACAGCTGTTAGCTTTCTACTTGTATTTTTAATGTAATTTAAGGTGTGATGGTGTAAACACAAAATGTCACTTCACGTCAAATTTTTTTTTGACAGTCGAAACAAATGTCTTTAGATTTTTTTCTCGTAAAATGTGATAAAAAAAGTCTTTAGACATGTGTAATACTCATAGTCTGAGTGGCCCTTTAAAATTGTATTTTTTTTTAACGAGAAGTACCTAACACTCAGGCAATGAATGCCTACTACTATTACTAGGTGCTACCTTCTTAACACAGAAAAAAATATTCCTGCAATAAACGACTTTAATTGAAAATAAAACCAAAACTCAAATAAAAATTGTGTGTAAATCAATTAAACATTTGTTTAATAATTTTATTAATTACAAAGTTTAATTGACTCAATTACATTTTTTATTGATTTTTTGTTATATTTTCAATTAAAGTTGTTTATTGCAAAAATATTTTATTTTTAAGGAAAAGTTTAATTGACTAAATTACATTTTTTCTTTGATTTTTGGTTTTATATTCAATTAAAATTGTTTATTGCAGGAATATTTTTTTCTGTACTAGGAACGGGATAGTGATAGAGAAGACAGGTGTTGAAGGAAGAGATAGAGGAAAGATTCATTCTTTTACAACTCTGTTTTTTGCACGCTTTTAATAATTCTTATTTTGTTTATTAGATTACCATATTATTTCTTATGCTTTTTCTATAATCTCTTTTTATTTGCAATCTATCGTGCTAGTTTAAACTAATTTTATATTGCATACATATTGTTCTTTACAAAACGTGTATCGATGTAAATCTCATAAATATGTCCAGCTAGTTATTATCAGTGCTAATTGCTACTTTTTGTCTTTTTTTAAATAAATTTTTTCTATTTTAAATATAAATTTCTAACAAAATTAGAGTTTAGCTAGCAAATATTATCACTATGAGAAATATTGAACCCATTGTTGGAATTTTTAGTACGCATGGATTTGACAACCAAAATAATAAATACTTGAACTTATAATGATTTCTTTTAGGCAAAAGCGTGCGATATTTTATATAAAAATATATATATATTTATATAAAAAAAGAACACGAGAGGTGACTTAGGACACTCGATTGGAGCTATGCTGCTTAGCTGTATAAAACAAATTTCATGTTAGTTAACAATGCAATAAAATTATATTATATGATGATGTCAAATTCACCGCAAATATATCAAAACTTTTCTATTTAGTTCCCATTATTAAATAATATATTGTCCGTGCTCATATGCAAAAACAATACAAAAACAAATTGAGCAATCCTTCTCATTGTTTCTGTTTTTGTTTTGTTTGCGTTTACAAAATCACGTAAAGAGCATAGCTTTAATGTTTTGTATTCTCAAAAAGTAGTATATTCTATACTAAAAATGTCACCCTTATTTAAGGCGAAAGGCATTGCTTTTAACGCCCTTGTATAAATCGACAATAATGTATTGCGCTATAGTACATTGCACACTACTGCACCGTAATTTAATACACATCACTGTGGAGTATACTGCGCAGTTCTACAGTACTGTGCAGTACTGTACTGTACGCTACATTACTGTGTACTACAGTACTGGGCATTGCATTACGGTGCAGTAGTGTGCAGTAATGTGCAGTGTAGTGTGGTAAGGTATTGTAGACTACTATACTCTACTTTACCGTAACTGTCCTGTAATGAAATATATTCCTCCAAATCTTTTCAAAAATTTTCAATTTCAATTTCGCCAATTCTATTTAAGTATTAATTTATATTTAAATGTCAATTATCATGAATTTTTGTATGGAAAAGTGAATTTTAAATATGAATTGATATTTAAATAAGTTACTGAAATAGGCTCTAAGTGTCACATTTATCGTAGCGAGTAGTCGAAAAGCAAGATTTCCAAAAGCAAAAAACGTCTGCTGCATGGAATGCAAGACAGTTACAAAGGCATAAAGAGGCTATATCAAAAAGATAACTCAAACATAAGTTCAAATAATTTTTTATCTAATACAATTTGTAGATAAATTGCAATGCAACAATTATCTTTTTATTTCTTTTAAAATATGAAATTCTTAATTTCTAAAATTAAACATTTGCATCAAAAGAGAAAAATTAAGAGAAAAAAAATTCTTACAAATTATTACTAGTAAAATTTTTACTCGCAAGAATTATCCAAGCACGTGTTGTGTGTTTTGCTTTCAAATTAATTATTTCAAAAATATCTGAAAAAGGAAAACTGAAGAATTTGTATTTCTTTATTAAAAAAAGAAAGCATGTTTTCTTAAGTTATTGTTTTCTTTCATTAAGCTACATGAATTGTATTTTAATTTTAAAGAATTTTGTTTGTTTTTCATATATGATCAGAGATGGAAAGTGGCATTTTTGTTTACGTTAATGAATAAAATTTAAAAATTATGGAAAATGCATAAAAATAATTATAATACATGAAACTGTGTAAAGAATATCATATTAAATGTCAATTTTAAAATAAAATTAGCAATTTAAAATATTATCAAACCAAATACATCAGAAAAAGTACAATTGTATCATAATTTCCATCCATGGTTCTAATATGAATAAAAATTTCTTGCAAATTTTTACAAGTAAAGCGTTCATTTACTTTTTCATATCTGAAGAGTAATTTTATAAATATCTGCCTTCCGCTCTCGTTGCTAGTTTCTGCTGAGAGAGTAAATGAACAGACCTATTATTTATTCATAAAAATTGCCAGATAAATTTAAAATACCAAGCTTTGGAACATTTTATCTACTTCGTATAAAATTTATAGAAATTTGTTTTAAAAATATTTCTTTGTTCTTTCCATTAATATATTCCTTGTATTCATCGGATCAAACTACATTTTAAAATAGTTCACATTAAAAATCTCTTTATAAACTTTACACAACCATTTATCATTGATTACATTTTCCAACATAAATCAAGAGCTAACACATCCCATGGCAAAGATAAATACAAAATCTTCAACTCCAGCTAAATGACGATATGGTCGGCATAAGCATACTTTCGTTTTGAAATTTGTTCTCCTTTGAAGCCAACCCAAGGATAAAACACCAACCAAACATTAATTTATTTGGCCACTTTGTATGTGAGAAGACATATATAAATATATATATAATATATAAAGGCCGTAACTCATTATTTTTTTTTTGTTAGAAGAACATGTAAAAAATCTCGATTTCTAAAAAATAATGAGTTAGGGCCTTTCTATATTAAAGTAACGATGTGTAAAGTTAAAAAAAAAATTGCCGCATTTAGCTTTTTTTTATTTGTAACTCACCTGCTCGCAGCTATGAAGACAATCACAGCCACTATGATGGTGCCACAAATGGCCGCACTTGCTGCAATCGTTATCTTATCCATGTTCGATGTTTGTGAAGCTACAGTGCGCACTTCGCGACACTGTTGATACGGCACCGTTTCAGGCGTAACATGTAATTCCTCCAATGATATGACACACACAATAATGCACTCCTGGGCTGGAACATTTTTTATTTTAAACTCGCGCTCGCTGGCCTCCAGCGGTGGCCCTTGCTTAAACGACTTCTCGCCAAACAGACGATAGACAACACGGAAACCCAAAATGTTGGCCGTATCAGAATCCCATTGTATGATGACGGAGCTGTCTTGGCGGAAGGCGTTCTTCACTTGCACCTCGTTGGAGTCATCAATGCGTGTGCCACGTTGAGGTGGAAAACCCAAAACTAAGGGAGGCCGTTGTTGTTTGTGTGGTGTGCCACTAACAGCTGAGCCACTGCCACTAGTGCTGCCGCTGCCGGATGTGTTTTGGCGCCAAGAAGGTGCTGCCTTGGCATTTACAGCATTAGGATTCGTGATTGTTGTGGGTGAAGCAGAACCAATGCCGGATGTTGATTGCAGTGTTGGTTGTGCAGGCAACTGTGAAGTGTTAACACTGCTGGAAAAACTATCAGATGATGATGATGAGGAGGAGACAACTGGTGGAGCTGGTGTTGTTGCTGCTGCTACTTTGGTCTGTAATAAATTTAGTAGTTTATTGCAAAAAGAAAATCAAATGTACAAACATTTTATTTGTTAGCAGCAGACATGCTGAGTCTGTTGACAAATTGAAACATTTGTTTAGTTGACAATTAAACCTGAGTTTCGACCATTTTATAGTAAATGAACTCACCGTCGTTGTTGCTGTGGGTCGTGGAGTATTTGTGGTCTTTGGAGAACTTTTTGTTGTAGTTGTTGTTGTTGTTGTTGGCGTTGTTACACGTGCAGTTGATGTCGTAGCAGCGGTAGTTGATACCACACTCGGAACATTATTCGAAGCACTTGCCTGTGTTTGATTTAATATGGAAGGCACTATACTGGGTGCAATGGTTGGCTTTTGCACTGGCTGTAGTGTATCGATTACACTGATGGGACCGGTTAGATCCATATCGGAATCATCCGGACAAGTCAGTTCATCCGGTTGTATGGAGTAGAAGCCACGGTCACGAAAACGATTAGGACTCCCACAAAATTGGGGATTGCGTTCGCGTGATGTCACCTAAAGTGTGCGAGTGAGAGAGAGAAAGAGAAGGAGAAGGATATATTATAAAATGTCTATTGGTTTTTTCGACTTTGATTATGACACTTTCGACCCATATAGATAAACAACAAATGTTGCGGCCTTCTTTAAACTATTACAAAAATGTCGTAGTCAAAGTCGAATTGCGTCAACCGCGATAAGAGAAATTTTTTATCTATTTTTTTTTGATTTGTATGATCGCGTTGTATTTATATCTTTAACTTAATATAGAAATGCCCTGACTCATTATATTTTCGAAATCAAGATTTTTGCATTTTTCGGTACATTAGATGGATGTTCTTCTATCGGCATATACAAAAAACTTGATTTCAAAAAAAAAAAAAAAAAAAAATTATGAGTTAGGTCCTTTCTATATTAAGGTAACGATATATAGAAATTTTCATTTGAATTTTATTAAAGTTATAGTTGAAATATCTAACTGCGTTGTTAGTTCCGAATTGGCAAAATTTTAATAAAATTATAAATTTCGTCATTTAAGCTTTCGATTCTTAAAATTAACATTTAACACAATTTCCAAAATTTAATAAAAAAATTATCATCACATGTTTGTTCACTTGGTCCCCTCAGGTTATGAACCTTAGCTTCCCTCAACAATTCAAATAAATTAATTAAATTGCAACTTTAACTCGCAAAGGAAGGGGTCCGTACGGGCACTACATATATATCGATACCTTAATATAGAAAGGTCCTAACTCATTATATTTTTGAAATCGAGGTTTTTGCATACATTAGAAATATACAAAAATCTCGATTTACAAATATAATTGGTTAGGGCCTTTATATATATATTAAGGTAACGATATGTAATACTATATGAACTTTAGAATATAAAATCGAATATCTTATCCCGATGTAGAGTTTTTAAAAATATTAAAAAAATTTTTCGGTTTTTTTTTTTGGCGATTTTGTTTGATTTTTGTTGTTACGTCTTTTTTCGTTTCTGGCGATTTTTTGATTTTTGGCGATATATTTAAGTTTTAGCGTTTTTTAGTTTTGGCTTTTTTCCGGTTTTTGGCGTTTTTGATCCTGGGGGCAAATTACGGCATTCGATACGATTCGAAATTTAAAAATATTGCCATATAAACTCTATTGAAATATTTCGTAATTTCGATCGAAAACGAGTGCCGTAATTTGGCCCCTGGTGTCTTTTTTCGTTTATGGTGATTTTTTTCAGTTCTTGGCGCTTTTTTCGTTTTGGCGATTTTTTTTTGAGATTTTGATGATTTTTTCGTTTTGGCGATTTTTTATTTTAAGTTTTTTTAGCTTTAGCGTTTTTGAAAATTTCAAGAGTTTCCTTTTACGGTTTCCAAGATACTGCAAGTTTTCAAAATTCCATTAACTGATAGAATACCCTTTAATTTTATTTTTTTTTTAAATTTCATTCATTTTAAGTCGGCATAAAAAATTTCAATTGTCTGTATATTTATAATTGTCTGTATTTTTCGTTGCTCGCTCTAGAACACCCTTTAATTTTTAACTGTCATATATTTGTTGTCGTAGCCGGCAAAGTTTTACCTATTCTGTTAAAATTTCAGCTCCATAGCTCTTATGGTTGTCGAGAAAACAACCTGTGACCGACAGACGAACATCGTAGCGTAAACAATACGGGGTACACAACCTTAAAAAAGTAGATAAACAGCTTGTAATTGAAACTTACCTGCAAGTCCCCACTCCTTATCCACTCGGCCACCCAACGCAATTTACAATCACAGTGCAGAAAACGACCACCCAACGACAAACCCCTTAAAGTAGCATTCAAATGTGTGAATGCTTTTTCAGGTACTGTTGGCAACGGATTACCATCCAGGGCCAATAATGTTATGCTGGGATTGCCACGGAAAGCCGACTCCGGCAAAGTGGTTAATAAATTAAATCCGATATCTAATACGCGTAGTTCTTTCAGAGCGTGTATAGCACCAACTGGAAACTCGGCCAAAAGATTGTTTAACAAGCTCAGCGAACTCAAAGTCTTGCGGATGCCCGCAAATGCAGATTCGCCCAAATTCTGTATCAAATTGCGCTCCAGATTGAGGGCCGTCAAAGAATCTAAACCTTCAAAGGTGCGCATGCCGCCCACACCGGGCAATTCTTTGATGCCATTCAGCGAAAGATCCAAAAAAGCCAAACTTTTTAAACCCCTAATGCTCTCGGGTACACGGCGTTGTCTAGTACCTTTTAAATTTAAATTCTTGAGACTATTCTCCAAACCTCGGAAAGCTCCCGGCGACAGAGTGACATTATTGTCATTCAGCTTTAAGGTAGACAGCTTCGAGGAACTCTTAAAGGCCTCATCGGGTACTGTGACTATATGATTCTTAGACAAATCTAATAAATTTAAAATATTCAATATTCTTAGAGCGCCTATGGGCACTTCGTCCAAGTAGTTTTCTTGTAAATTTAAATTTTTTAGCACCAGTTCTTGGCCCCTAAAGGCACTATCACTAATTTCTGTTATTTTGCAATTGGATAATTGAACATTGTGTAAACTAAGATTAATAAATATGTCATCGGGCAACTGGCCCACGGTGGAATTGTTGACATACAACAGATCAATTGGCTTCTGTTGGGCATGTTTATTTAAGGCCTCCAATAAAGTGAGAAAGTGTACCTGAAACAATTTTTAAAATTTTACAATTTTACACTTTAATACTTGAAATACTTTTATTTAAAGAAATGTTTTTTTATTCACACAAACCTGGTCACACTGTACGGACAATTCCCTTCCTAAATTATATGAACATATACAGGATGTTTGCAAGTCGGGTATGTCTCTTTGCCAGGGGCATTGTGCCTCAACTGTGGTTTTTGTTGCCACACAACATACAACTATTGCCATTAACAACAGTCGCCATCCGTTTGTTAAGGACACGGGTGGTGTTGTTGTTGCTGACGTTGGTGTGTTTTGTTGTTGTTGTTGTTGTTGCTTTGTAATCATTGTTTTAAGCAGTTTCCTCTGTATCTCTGTAGGATGCGTCTTATGGTTTATTTTCATCTTTGTAGCATGTGATGGCTTAAAGTCTGTAATTATAATAATAAATAAAGTAGTTAATGTAAAAGGTTTTAAGTTTTTGTTTTTTAATAAATCTTCTTGGTGGTCGGATTTAAAATAATGGAACGTAGTTGTATCTAAAAAAAGTTTGTCGAATAAGACATATAAACTGCCGTAAACTCCATAAATCTAAAGCTATCTTATTTATACATGAAACAGAAAAAAATTAGTTTGTTTGTATGCATTCAATAAATTTAAGTAAGAAACACTTCTGGCCTATTTCACGATATCGAAAGAAAACTTTTGACTGAAAATTTATATTGAAAACTGTTATAAAATATGAAAATTTCGAAAGTTTTCTTTAATTGTAACAGGCTTCATACCCAGTGAACGAAGCCGATAGGCTGGGAGTCGGCTAACAGCCGCCGCTGGCAAGTTTTGAATAGTCTCAACCGCCGCACAGTGGGGTAAATGGTAGAGAAACTGGCAATTAATTCATAGAAGTCGTAATTTTAAAGTGTTGTTGTTTTTTATTAATGAATATTCATAAAAACATAAAAAACCACCATTAAAAATTTTTTTTTTGAAAAAAAATATTTTTAACCTTTTATGGGCTTTTTTGTATTTTGGAGAAAATGGTCTTGTTATCGCCACGTTCGATCAAGTATTTATCGTGTAAACGCCCTTTCAATTCATCGAATACCTGATTAGATTCATTACCAATTACTTGAGTAATACTTGTACCGAATAAATAAGCATAATTGTATCCTGTAACAAAACACGAGCTCTCTTTTGATAAAAATTGGTGAAAGCTAAACCGCGCAGTTGTATATTTAGAAATCAAAAATCTTTAAAATCGTTTGTATAAAATAATTGGATTTCTTTTATAGTTCGCTCTGTTTTTACACTAAAAAGTAGAGATGTGCACGTGAGTGTTTTCTGACTCACGACACGCACGCTCACGCAGAAAAATATTTTACTCACGCACTTTCACGCACGAATGATTTTAAACATTTTCATGATCACGCACGTTCACGAATAAAATATTTTTAATCACGCACAAGTGCTTTACAACTTATCACGATCACGCACGCTCACGAAAAAGTATATTTATAATATAATTTGCATTAAAAAATAGGTTATTACATATATATATATTTATATATACATATCTATGTGTATATGTATGTATGCTCGTGTTTTTGTAAAATTTACTATGTAAATTAAAATAAAGCAAAGTTAATTTAATATCATTTTAAATATTCGGATTCGCGGATATCATTTTAAATATTCGAATTCGAATTCTCGTATATCAAAAATTGACATTCCGCACATCAATGTATGTATACATACATAATATAAATGTGAAGGTAAGTCGTATGATCAATTAAATAAATGATAATAAAATAAATGAGAAAAGCATATTATATGAGAAAACACACAAAAATTTCTAAAATTTTTCTGTTAAGTAATATTTTCAAAGACTCCCCCCCCCCACCCCCACCATAACAAATAACAAAAGTCGAACCCCACCCCTCCCCCTACAGCGTTACATAATATATGGACGGCCCCTAAAGCAAAAAACATTTTCTGCGGTACAGTTCGTCGGTAGTATTGTTGACAACGGCACTGTTGAATCAGTAGTGTTTCTCAATTGATACTTCCTACAGGGGATCTAAGAAACATAGATACATAATTACAAAGGTGTATGTATACAAAACAAACTGCTCCGAATTCGTAAAGAATTCGTAACGATTGGTCGACAAAATCTTCCGATTTCGGCACCGGAATATTACCGAAATCGTAACAATTTTTCTATGAAATGGTTGACACGACTTCGTAACGATATGTCGGTACGAATTCATTACGATAAGTCGGTATGAATTCGTAACACCATGTAGGTATGATTTTTTTTTTTGCTTTTATAGCAGAGTATCGCTTCACCGTTATGTTGCTATTGTCGAAATAATTTGTATATTCGTTTTTTAATATTTGTTACAATACTTTTTTTTATCAACATATACATATTTATTTAAAAAAAAATTTTCACAGACTTTTACTTATGTACTCAAAAATCAAAGTTTTAATGTTTAAAACAAATTGTTCAGAGAAACTACCGAAATGTCTTAACGAATTCGGTACGAGAAGTCTGACTTCAGAAAAATTCGAAACATTTTGTTTGGGGGGTATTCATTATGTTTGTAAGCTCATACTACCATACATATTACTATACATATATGCATTTCTTATTATAAAATAATAATAAATGCAGGAATGTTATCTCGTGAGAGCGTGAGAATTCGTGCGTGATTATTAAAAAAAGCTCACGCACGATCACGCACGAGTAATTTTTTTTCAGTCAAGCTCACGCACTCACGCGAGATTAGTTATAATATTTGATTACGAATCACGTGATAGTAGAGATGTGCAAATGTCGTGATTTTATCGTGTCACGCGTGAGTCACGCGTGATTCACGTGATTCGTGATCAAATATTATAACTAATCACGCGTGAGTGCGTGAGCGTGACTGAAAAAAATTTACTCGTGCGTGATCGTGCGTGAGCTTTTTTTAAATAATCACGCACGAATTCTCACGCTCTCACGAGATAACATTCCTGCATAGGTACATATGTAACTGTATTCAATAATTTGAAATGAGTTATTTTATAATAATAAATGCATATATGTATGTATAGTAATATGTATGGTAGTATGAGCTTACAAACACAATGAATACCCCCAAATAAAATGTTTCGACTTTTTCTGAAACGTACCGAAATTCTGAACAATTTTTTTTTTAACATTAACCCCCATATTCATAAAATTTGAAACGAATTTGAAATGTATTTTATTTAAAATTTTCAATACAAAATTTTCCTAAAATGAATTTCAAATTCATTTTATTTTTTTATGAATATGAGGGTAAAACTTTGATTTTTGAATACATAACTAAAAGTCTGTGAAAATTTTTTTAAATAAATATGTACATATGTATATGTTGATAAAAAAAGGATTGTAACATATATTAAAAAAAAACGTGATTATGTGCAAATTATTTCGACAATAGCAGCAACATAACAAAAAGCAAAAAGAAATCGTACCTACATGTCGTTACGATTTCGTACCGACTTATCGTAACAAATTCGTACTGACATATCGTTACGATGTCGTGTCAACCATTTCATA
Organism: Tachina grossa; assembly: GCA_949987645.1. Lineage (NCBI taxonomy): Eukaryota > Metazoa > Arthropoda > Insecta > Diptera > Tachinidae > Tachina > Tachina grossa. The sequence goes on from OX465275.1 coordinate 40,091,664, forward strand.
CAAAAATTGTTACGATTTCGGTAATATTTCGGTGCCGAAATCGGAAGATTTTGTCGAATTATGTACGTATACATACATACATGTGCGGAATGTCAATTTTTGATATACGAGAATTCGAATTCGAATATTTAAAATGATATCCGCGAATACGAATATTTAAAACGATATTAAATTAACTTTGCTTTATTTTAATTTACATTGTAAATTTTACAAAAACACGAGCATACATATATACATAGATATGTATATCGTCACCTAAAATCCAAAAGGCCGTAAGTACACTTTTTACTATTTTACAGGAGAAGCACAAAACTTCATAAATTTATTCTATTTACATGCATGTTAGATGCCAAATTGAATAATGAATAAAATCGGTATTTTTAAACATATGTGAGTAAAATTTTAGGAAAATATGTATTTTGGTTAATCACATCATAATCAATCAAAAAGTCTATTTTGAATTTTTTGGTTGTTACGGCCTTTTGGATTTTAGGTGACGATATGTAAGAACCTATTTTTCAACCCAAAAAACATGAAAATTATATTATACATATACTTTTTCGTGAGCGTGCGTGATCGTGATAAGTTGTAAATCACTCGTGCGTGATTAAACATATTTTATTCGTGAGCGTGCGTGATCGTGAAAATTTTCAAAATCATTCGTGCGTGAAAGTGCGCGAGTAAAATATTTTTCTGCGTGAGCGTGCGTGTCGTGAGTCAGAAAACACTCACGTGCACATCTCTAGTTTTTTCTGTTTGAAAGATGACTTGATCGAGAGGGTTCTTAGCTATGTTTGAAGAAAATCGGTCCAGCCGTTTAGAAGATATAACATCTATTCTGAAAAAAGTCGGGGGTTTTTAAAATTTTTAATTTTTGTTATTTTATTCATTATTTTATATTTAATATCTTAAATATTTTTAACATTCAAATATAAAACTTTCCTAAAATTGAAATTGTTTCGTTTTGTATTTGGTGTTGACAATCTGGTAAAAACTTAGCGATTGGTAAATATATTCCCGTAAGAGGTCTTATTTGACTATTTTTTCTGTAACTTTGGAATAAAAAAAGATAAATTAGTAAATTAAATTGTAAATTAGAGCATATCTGCCTTACAAAAAATATTTTTGTTTTGTTTAAATAAAAAAAATAAGTACATATTTAATATGTAGTTTTAACATCAATTTTTAGCAACTGGATTCATAAGTGAAAAATTGGAAAGTTGTTGAAACTCAATGTATATATCAAAAATACTACATTTTTTGGGAAATTTAATTTTTTTTTAATATTTCTAAAACATTTATCTAAACAAAAAATAATTTTTTAAATGCTCATATACCTGAAGTTGACGGTTCCATTATAAAACTTTTACTTATAGAAGTCTTAACAAAAGCTATAATCACTTGAAATATCAAAATTTTCTCTTTTTTTCAATAAGAGCAAAAATGACTAAAATTATTGAAATTTGAACACACACTGCAAATAAAGTAAACTACCAAGAACTTTTATTTTTGAAGTTAGTGATGTAGAATTTTCTCTACTTTCATATGGTACCAAATACGTTTGTGAAAGTTAAAGTTCATCTTTTGAATTAATCGCCACTTTTGAAGGCTTTCACCCCACAGTGCGCCTCCGTCCTATTGCTTTCGCTATGATGTCCGTCTGTCAGTCACAGGCTATTTTCTTGAGAACCATAAGAGCTACGAACCTGAAATTTTCACAGAACGTGTAGAAGTTTGCCGCTACAAAAACAAATATATGACAGTTAAAAATTAAAGGCTGTTCTAAAGCGAGCAACGAAAAATTTTGAAATCCTAATATAATAAGCAGAAAATTATTAGACACCTTAAATTTGCAAAGTTTGTGTATTTTTATGCAGACTAATTTAAAGAATCAAAATTAAAGGGTATTTTATCAGTTAATGTTATTTTGACTACTATGTAGTTTTGACAGATGTGCGATAGCTTTCCGTGAGCACCTGCCATTACGGCCTTATCTCACGGGTGCCAAAGCACCGGGTGTGGGTTAGACGCCAGACCAACGCCCCCATGCACCCTATTAGAATGAACCTATGGCCCACTCCATAAGGCACATAGGTTGCAATCTTTGAATATAGTTATCCCTGTACTATATTCAATTACCTTGCTGAGGTAATTTGAGCTATCTAAACTCTGCTGCTATGTCCGTGCCCATAGCAGCTTCTGTTGAATGGCAACAGCACCTAGAATAGTGTCTGGCTGACCGCGTCAGACCAATCACTAGCATTGATTTCACACTGGGAAGCCAAGACTATTCTCCCAGCGATTTTGGTAGCAACCACAGCCACCACGATAATTCTCCGGCTTCCACGCTAAGGTGTTGTGTATACACCCATAGCGAGGTCCCCAAGAGAATTCCTCAACCATTGCCGGCACAGCTCAACCACTCATCCATAATGAACGCATGCCTGTGTCGCCAAATAACCAGTGCCTACTCCACACATACCAAAATCATCCCTTTAACCCCTTGGGGTATACCCCATTGGGGTAGGACGAACTCGGCATTTTAGCAAAGGAAACTGACGACCGCTACAAGCACTCAAAACTTCAAAGCAGCTCGGCTGTCGGGCAACCTGCACCCGTGGCACCAGAAGTAGCCTCTGGTTAGACCTCGAAGTTCCACCACAAGGGCTTCACCTCTATCGTCTTTTGAACTCAGCGGCAGTTCTAGGTGACGCTGCACCTAATTGACATCAACAGGACCTGTCTTCCTTTTGTCATAAATATGTGCACATCCGTTACTCTGTTTATATTCAGAGATTGGGTAGTTACACATAAGTTCTATGGGTAATGTACCAAAGGTACGTCAATGGAAAAAGCCACATCACCCCAGCTGGGGCCCCGGAGTCGCCACACCCGTAGTCCATAACAGACTCCCCTGGGGGGATGTAGTTTTGACAACTTGCTGTATTTTGGAAACCGTAAGAGAGAAACCCTTGAAATTTTCAAAAACACTAGAACTAAAAAATCCCAAAATTAAAAATCGCCAAAACGAAAGAAGCGCCAAAACTAAAAAAAAATCGTTACAACTAAAATATACTGAATTTATTTAAAAACCCCCTCTTTAAAAAAAAAATGGAAAAGTATGTGCCCGCTTCTGACATTAATCGTAGCTAAGAGATTTTGTTGACATTAGCCGACTTTTAGGTGAACTACACTATCCACCGACGGATTTATTTGTCGGCAGCCGTCGCCTTGGTTTCTTCAGTGAAAGTCGACCTTAAGCCGCAGCCTTAGGTAATTTGGTCAGCAACCGCCGCCGACAAATCAGTATCGGCTTCGTTTCGAAAGGACACTCAGCTTTCATAATTTGTAAAAACTGGTTCCAAGAGGTGGCAGGGAGGAAACTACTGTCTCTCCTAAAATAAACAACCAATTTTTAAGAAGTTCAAAACATATGGATACACCTGCGTTTAAGGAAGCACAGGATTTTTATTTTAAAACCACACCTGTACGAGTATTCATAGTTTTCACGGTTTTTGGCGCTTTTGACGAATTTTTCAGTGCGACGAGTTTTGAGCTAAATTATGATTTTTATGTGTTTTAAAGCATTTATAAAAAAATAGTACTCGTATCTTCAATTTTTATTTTTACTAAAAAATTAGTTTATCTCGATTTAAGCGCTTTTTATTTTTATCACAGATTTTATATCGTTTTTATTTTCATGACTTTCTAAAACAAATTCTCATTAAATTAATTTAATTTTATTTGCATTTAAGCTACTTGATATAGTTAATATTTTTGTAGCTTTTTGTGATGTTTTTTCTTTTCTTAGCAAATCATTGGGAAAATTTATATTAATTTTTTTTTCTTGCACAAACATATCTTTTGTCCTTCAGGACATGATGCATCATGACCTTTTTATGAACTCATTTTCGTGATTTAATTTGTGAAAACAAATAGAAAAAAATTATGCCATATTCAATTTAAGGTTGTGACTTATTGCCCCTTTTTTTTGATTTTCTTAGAAAATGTTTTTTTTTTTGCTCACATTAAGCTGATTTCATTCAGTCTTGTAATCATTATTCATTTAGTATTTCTACTCATTCCCTCAAAACATTTTAATGTTTTTTATTGTGTTTTTTGTTTTTGTTTATTCTACGTCTAGCTGAGGACATTTTCAACAGGCCAGGCAACAAATTAATCAAGTTAACGATGTCGGATCAATTTCACTTTCCATTTAGCTTAAGATTTTTTACACCTTTTTTGTGTTTTTTGTGTTACTCTTGTGCTCTGGTTCATTTAGGAGGGTTGTAGCAAAGTAGTGATTATATTTTTTTTGTTTGCCCTTCCAGTCTTATTTGTGTCTATATTTAATGGCAGAAGTTAGAAAATGGTTCTGTTTATAAAAAAGAATTAAGTAAAGAAAACATAATGGCCAAATAAAGAAAACCTTATGTTCATTCATTCAAATAATTTCGGTAAATTTAAAGGACTTTACAATAAAAATAAATAGTCAATAGAACAGAATATAGTAAGCTGATTGCTAGTTTTAAGTGCCCTGGAGACTATCAAAATAAACTCATCAATCAAATAATTGTTGCGCATGCAGTCAGTCGTGCTTCTGCAATGTTTTTTGAGAATAAAAAAGTTTTTATTTTGTTCTATTTGACGGCTGATTATTTGACCATGTCTGACCGTTATTGACAAAAAAAAAAAAAAAAAAAAAAAAAAAAACAAACACAAGTTTCTTTGTGTTTCTGGTAAAAGTGCGTAGACGAACAAAATTTTATATTGCGTCACCATGTCAAAATACTTCTGCGTCTCGTTTTAGGCGAAAAGTATGCGTTACCCACACATACGCAATGCTTGGCGAGTTTCTTTGATCGTCTCCAGGGTACTTTATAACTGTACAATTCATTATTGTAGTATGTTTTGGGTTTTTTAACCGACTTCAAAAAAGGAGAAGGTCAACAATTCGTATCTATTTTTTTTTTTTGGTACATTTTAGACCGTTTGTAAAAATTCTTTTTTTTTTCTTCCCATTGGTCCCATTGTAAAAAAGTGGCCGGAGATACGCCCACAATTATTAAATTTAATTTAATGGTATTCTACTTATTTGATTGCTGAGAAACCTATAAAACACCTTTGCTTCTTGTAATTGCATAATTTCAAAGTTAAAAAAATGGGCGGGTTTACTTACGCCCATAAAAATTTATTATAATATTTTACGCGTTTCCGCTTAACCGATTTTTACGAAACTTACCATATACCTCGAGCTCTAAAACAGATACAATCCTCCATTTAAAAAAATGGGCGGAGTCAAGCCGATTAAAATTTATTATTTTATTTTAATTGGTTTTACTTTACCGATTTTTACAAGACTCAACACGCACCCTGAGCTCTAAAAACACACACAATCTTGCATTTAAAAAATGGGCGGAGGTACGCCCATTAAAATTTAATTTTATATTTCACGTACTTTTTACCTTCTTCTATCAGATCTGTGCATTGAACTCGGGTTTATTTCTGGCAGGAAGAATTATTTAAAGAAATAAATACCTGTTGTCTATGTTTGTATTAGAATATTCAAGAGCAGAGTTTATTTGCAGTCTCCGCCATTTTGTCGAAGAAGTAAAAACTCAATGTCGTTCTGGGGCAATTCGATTCAAGCAGAATTGTTTATTAAAATTGTATTTATTCAAAAGTCGGCCTTGTTGTAATCTGCACAGTGTTTATCCTACCTTATGATAATTTTCACAAAGAACTTTTGCCTATGCAGCTGTTAACAGCAACCTGTCGTTATTGGAAAATGCTTTTGTAAAATAAATAAAAAAACAAACATACAGACATAGATATCGTTAACTTAATATAAAAAGGCCCTAACTCATTATTTTCTTTAAATCAAAATTTTTTGCATTTTTCGGTGCATTAGATGATCTTCTATCGAAATATACAAAAACAATTTATTTAAAAAAAAATATGATTTAGGGCCTTTTTATATTAAGACATCGATATATTACACACAACAAATAGAAGAAAAATGTGCATATTCATGTTATACAAACTGTTTGACTGGTGAGTTGCTTGACCAGATTGAATTCGCCGCTTAGTTAAACTTGTTCATACACAATTACTTTCTAGAAAATGTTTGATATCCTTTTATATACACCCAGAAAAAAGATTGGTTGGAAAACGGTTAGTCCAATAAAATATCATTTGCATTAACTATATTTCAGTTCACGCTATAAATTTTCTGTTAATCCAAAAAACAATCCATGTTCATTGCCATAAGGGCATAATTGTAACAAAGATATGATTGTGACAATACTTAAATTGATTGCATCAACCGAGCGTATGCTTTTGTCATGACTAATTAACTGATTGGTTAACCCAACCGAATAAACTATTACGAATTGAATTTTACTACCAACTTTTGGTATTAGCAACTAAAAAATTGTCGTTCTATAATAAAATTAAAATAAAAACTTTCAATCAGTTGCTGCAACTAACTAGAGGTTGAGTTTACTATCATAGTTTATAGCAGCAAATTAAAAAATTAACTTTTGTGCCTTTCAAAGATATTATGATTTGTGAATTCTCAAATGGTTTTTGAAAGTCTGTGCATAAGATAACAGGTTTGTGGCTTTTCAAAATGTGTGGTTGAAGAAATGTATATAGACATGCTTCGCCATTAGGAAATAAATTTCAATTAAAATAAACTTATGACAATATGTCAAATAATAAATTTCTTAAATTGTGTATTTTTATTTGCGTTTATTGTTTATTTTTATTTCAGCAGGGAATGCCAATTTTTCTTTTACAGGTACCAATTATGATATTGTTTTAATTATATTAACCAAATTTTCGGTAGCAAGAATAACATTTATTTCAAATTCCATACTGTCAACCAATTTTTTCTGTTGCTGCAACTATTGGGTTGAGGGTTATAATTAAAATATAGTGGTACCACAAGAAAATTTCAGTCGCTATAGCAGAATTCTATGATAGTTGCTGCAACCGCCAACAAATTCGGTTGTCACAACGAATCTGTTTTCTCTGTGTACATATATATATGGACTAAAAGTTTTATTCACAAAACAATTAGTATTTGTTATTATGACTTTGTTAAACATAAAACGGCCTACTGGCAATGAAACTTGACCTAAATAATGGTCAAAATGGAAAAATTATAAATAAATAAGAAATTACCTTATAGACAGTAGGGGGGTGCCTGACGGCATACATACATACATACTCGTATTAAAGAAAATATCCCAGTGAACATATTGCTTTGCAATTCTAAACTATCACATAGAAAATTATCATTAGTTTTTTTTTAATTATCTTCGTTGTTTCATTTGTTTTAATCGAAAAAAAAAATATTATATTAACTCTTTTTTCGATAAACCTTCCGATATTAATAAATTTTGATTATCTTACCCGACCGTTTTTTTTTTTTTGGTTCTTGGCGATTTTTTTTGGTTTTGGCGGTTTTTTTTTTTGTTTATGTTCAGGTCCATAGCTAGCAAACCGTTCAAATTTCAAGGAAACAATCAAACAAACAACTTCCTAAAACATATGAACTTCCTGGGAATGATTATCAACAACGTTTAGGTAGCGCTTAGGTAGCCGCAAAAGTGAAAAATTTCCCGAAATTTTTTTAATTTCATTTGTTTAGAAATGTTTCACTCAATAATTATTGAGTTATTGATTTAGATTGTAATGTCGTTTATTTTCCCAGCCGAGGTATGACTCAGTCTGCCAGGGTTCTTACCAAAGGTCGACTTCTTTTGAAATAAAATATCTGTATCTTTTAGGCGTTGAAGATATATGGAACAGTTATTTATTTAACGAAATCTTTGTTCTACTTATAATAAACTTAAATTTACGAAGTCCTCCGAGATTCGGCTGGCGATATCATTGCAGCAGCGATAAGGCGATAATAACCACTTCAGCACTCAGCGTGACCATTTTTAGCATTTTTGCAGCTAAATTTAGCATTTTTTTTGTTGATTTAGCTGCAAAATTTTCGATTTAGCAGTTAGCATTTCCTTTAGCATTTTTCAATTATTTATTTAGCATTTTCTAGCATTTTTTCATAATATAATCAACGTAACTTGTAACAATTTCGGTTATACGTAAAAGGGCTGACTTCCAAAGCGTCAACTGCCTTGCCTTCCAACAGAGTGTAGTATTTCATAATACAGCAGAACAAAATATTGACAATGCATACCCTTTCAAAACGTCCTTGACAAGTATTAAGAACACCGCAAACAATCAAGCAGCGCATCGGTTGCAAAGTTGGTGCTCATACTTACAATGTTATGCAACTTCTGATCTGTGCACGTAGTAAATACCGTATCCGAAGACTGTACAAACTTTTAACTTTTTACGTAAAAGTGGAATAGACAAAAGATTTAGAGTATTTTTAAAAAACCAGGCTTCAAATCGTTACATACGTGATCGTATCGGCAATCTTACGAAAACAAATTAAATGATACGTCAATGGTATAAACTGAATGGGATTCCAATACGTTCACGTATGTCATAATCCGAAAATTGTGTTTTTACGTGACGAGTTGTACGTTCACGGATGTAACGATTTGACCCCAGTGTTTAAACGCTGTTTATAAATGAAACGTAAGTGGGAAAAAGCTTCTTCTAAAGGGTGTTTTTTTCAGAGGTATAGAACTTCGAATTGAAATAAAACACAAGAAAATCGTTTTAATGTCCATCAATTTGGCTTTATTGTAAGGATAATTTTATGCCATTAATGTTTGAATATGATTATGGGCATGTGGCCGCCGCGGCTGGCTCGAATAAAGCCAATTCTACAGGTCCAATTTTCAACCACTTTTTCGAGCATATGGGGCCGTATGTTGGCAATAACGCCACGAATGTTGGCTTCCAAGTCCCCTAACGTTTCTGGTTTGTTGGCGTAGACGAGCGACTTCACATATCCCCAAAGAAAATAATCCAATGGTGTCAAATCACACGATCTTGGTGGCCAATTGACAGGTCCATTCCGCGAAATTATGCGCTCATCGAATGTTTCCTTCAATAAATCGATTGTGACGTGCGCTGTGTGGCATGTAGCGCCGTCTTGTTGGAACCACAACTCATCCACATTCATGCCATCCAATTCGGGAACAAAATAGTCGGTTATCATGGCTCTATACCGGTCTCCATTAACGGTAACTGACTCTCCAGCATTATTTCGGAAGAAGTATGGCCCAATGACTCCACCAGCCCATAGAGCACACCAAACAGTCAGTTTTTGTGGATGTAATGGCGTCTCAAGGGTCTCATGTGGATTCTCTTCACTCCAAATGCGGCAATTTTGCTTGTTGACGTAGCCATTCAACCAAAAATGAGCCTCATCACTGAACAAAATTTTGCGATGAAAATCAGCATCGAGATCAATCTCATTTTCGGCCCATACACCAAAATCACGACGCATTGCATGGTCTCGCGGCTTTAATTCTTGCACAAGCTGGATCTTGTAAGGTCGCAAGCCAAGATCTTTGCGCAAAATCTTCCATAAAGTTGATGGACAAAGCTCCAATTGCTGTGCACGGTGGCGAATCGATTCATTCGGGTCCTCTTCAACACTTTGCTCTACAGCGGCAATTGTTTCTTCGGTGCGCACTGTTCGACGTCTCTGCGGATGCGTATTATCACACAGAGTACACGTAGTGCGAAAACGATCCATGGTTAACCGAATTAATTGCTCTGATGGACGATTATGTCGACCATAAAATGGACGGAGCTTGCGGTAAACTTCGCGAACTGAACCATTATTTTCGAAATAAATTTGCACGATTTGCAAGCGTTGTTCTTTTGTCAACCTGTTCATGATGAAATGGCAAACCAAATTAAATATTAATCACTTGACAGCTGACAAAATGGCCGCCAGTTAAAAAAGTGATGCCAACTTAAAGTTCTATACCTTAATAAAAAACACCCTTTAGAAGAACCGTGCGTAAATTAATGTTTTTAGTATGCCTTAAATACTTTTTCGGCATTTTGTATAGTGAAAAACTGGTATGCAGTTATCATAACCCAGCAAAAATTACTGCTTCCTAGAAGCGTATTTGTAAGGGGTAAAATGTTACAGAATCACTTTCTGTTGCGCATGAATAAGGCATTATTTTTTTTTTTTTGTTCGAGATGAGCCAGTTAGAATTTATACCTTTAGCTTCATAAAAGCCATGAATTTTTTGCCTTACTAAAGGGCTTCATAGAAGTAATACTCAAATCCAAAAGTTGCTGGTTTGCAAAATTTTTTGTAATAATTTTCTATTTTGTTAGAGAGACTGCCTCACGTTAGTGCTTTTCAAAAGCATTTTTCGAAGCTTTTGTTATCAAGTAAGCAATGCATAGCTTCCCTCAATTTTTAGTGCTTCAAATCACATTTTTTGCTGGGAAGTCACGAATTTACTCGTATTTAAGTTTTAACGAGTTGCACCATTCAATTTGTCATCAGAAATCGACGCATGTAGTTTTCACCGACTATTAAATCCTAGCGTGAAGTGTAATGTAATCAAACTATAGGCGAAAAATCCTTAAGCGTATGCTTCATTTTTCCACTTACATAATGCAGTTTATGTTCAAGAAAAAATTTGTAATTTAAAACAAAATTCTGTTTCATTCAAAGGAAATAAGTATAAGTAAGGCAATGTAAGCAGAAATTAAAAAATAACAACTATAAAAGAAACAATTTGATTAAAAAAAAGTACATATTAAGTTTTAGCATTATGTTTTAGCACTTTAATTATTTTTTAGCATTTTTTAGCTTTATTTTGAAGTCAATTTAGCCGCAAAAATTTTTTGGATCTGGTCACACCGTCAGCACTCGATGTTTTCCTATTCTTCGGGTATTCTGGTAAAGGAAAGCAGAGATACTACAATTCGTGTATATAGTTAATTGAATACGAACTTGAGATGTATTCGGAAGATCTTGAAATCGGCTACTTTTAATTATTCTAGTACGATTATAAGATGTATTCGGGAGATCTTATAATCGGAAAACTACACCACAAGGAAGTCAAGATGTATTCGGTAGATCTTGAGATCGGCTACTTTTAACTACTGTTAGTATGATTATAAGATGTATTCGGGAGATCTTATAATCGGAAAACTACACCACAAGGAAGTCAAGATGTATTCGGTAGATCTTGAGATCGGCTACTTTTAACTACTGTTAGTAGGATTATAAGATGTATTCGGGAGATCTTACAATTGGTAAACTACGGTTATATTACTACGACCTACTTGTATATCTGTAATGAACCACGAATCGATATCGGTTAGTGCCTGTTTTTCAGTACCAAACTTGTTCTTTTATGGTTGTTCAATTATCAATTAAGCGAGAATTGTAACTTGACTTAATGTTAATAAACAATCTGAGAATTTAACACTAGTGAAAAACATGCTGCTGTTGTTTTTATATGTGTACGCTACGCTAAGTGAGGTGGTATACACCTATATCCTACTATTTTGTAAACTACATAGTATTTATTAGGAAACTTGTAACGACACGTTACAAAATCATTAGTTTAACTGATTTTAAATTTATTTACAATTATAATTTTAACTCATTCAATTAAATATTTTAATTCAAATCTTACATATTTTTCACTAACTTTTGTTTTTAATTAAAATTAAATATTTCTTAAATTGCGGGAAAATTAAATATTTTTAAAATTTTTTAACTTTAGGGCAATTCCATTTATTATACTTAAAAATCATAAAATTTAATTTCATCATTAAATCATGAACATTATTATAAAATTTCTAGTGCCTTTTAAGAAAATTTCTTATAAGTTCTCAAATAAATAGATTTGGAACTTTTGCAAAATCTCTAAACTTGCGTTTTAAACGATTTCGCCTCTGATTTGCCATATTTTTTTTTTTTTTTTTGTATTCCACTCTTATTATTTTTTAATATTCATATAAAAATCCTTTTATATTTTTATCTTATACAATCATATTTTGTCTTCTTGTTTTTTTTTTTTTTTTTTTTTTTTTGTAGGTCAAGTTACAGTTTTCCATTTTCGTCCTTTATATTTGTAGACATATCAATGGAATTTTAAACACTTTCTATATTTTCGCCACAATTTTGAGTGCATTGATGGTTACTAGTGTGTGTTTGCTGTTTATATGCGTGTATGTGTGTTTGTGTGTGAGAGCGTAAGTTTGTGTTGTCTTGCCTTGAGTGGTTTCAAGTCATATTCCACTTTTCTATGACTTCTTTGGTTTTATGATTATAGATTCAATATATTTTCTAAATGCAGCAATAGATGTTTAAAATTTTGCCAGCACTTATAAATTAGTGTTGGAATCGTGAGTAATATTCCATTTGCTCAATTTTTCACTTCAGGCGCTTGGTCCACTTCGCAATCATTGCGTTTCTTATAAGCTGGAGCATTTTAGGGGTCGCATATGCTAAGCATTTCGATAAGGGGCAATATTAATTTATAATAGTGTGCTTGCTACCAGTTCAATAAAAAGGTTCGTTCCTACGATGAAATTATGGATATAACTTCCGACGAGATTTGCTTTAATTTGAATTGAGCTTTTCATCATCCCATTTTAATGATGAAGTAACAGTTTCAGATATGCGGCATCTTTAGGGTTCTCTTGAATATTAAATCGTTTTCTCGTTTTGCCAATCCGTGTGTAATTTCCACAGTATTAATATGCGACACACAAAGTATTTATATTCGGGGTCCTTATGAATATGGAAGACAAATAACCGATGTCCGTCTGTCTATATGTGCCAAAACAGAACGGAGATTTCGGTCTTAAACTGATGCGTCAGAAATGTTCCGAAATAGATTGGTATTGAAAATCAGCGAAATCGAAAATATGGTTGCAGAGCTGGGAAATCTAAACTTTGGTCTATAAAATTTAATAGCTAAAATTAATTTTTGTTTATTTTTTGTTAAATAAACCTATTTTGTATTTCAGTAAAAATTAAATTGGTATTAATATAAAAAAGAATAAAAAAGATGATTTCAGGGTTGGAAAACTTAAACTTTTTTTGAAATAGCTAAAACTAATTTTTGTTTTCTTTTGCTAAATAAAAATTAAATTGGTGTTAAAAATAAAAAAAACACGATTTCAGTGTAGAAAAATTTTAATTTTTTTTTTTGGTATATAAAATAAATTTTATCTTTTTTTCTATAAAATAATCATGTTTTATATATAAGAAGGAAAAAAATTGTTAGTAGAAATCAGAAAAATCTAAAAGCATGATTCCAGGGTTGTAAAATTTAAACTTTTTTGGTATATAAAAGTAACTGGGGCAAGTAATTTTTTTCTTATAGCAAATATATTTTAAAAGTTAAAAAGAAACAAATTGGTATTAAAAATCAGAAAAAACACAACTCCAGAGCTGAAAAATTTGATAATTTTGTTTGGTAATAAAAGTAACTAAATAAAATTAATTTTCTTTATTTGTTAGTTTAAAGCTAAGTCTAGACGATATGTTGAATCAGCATATTTATGATGAAAAATTTGTTACCAGTGCCAACATATCGTGTAGAGACAAAATTTTTTCAATATTCGTATGCTTAGCTACATATGAAGGTCATTTGTTAAGGTTGTCAACAAACATATGTTCAAGATTTTAGCATATCGCGTAGACACCATATTTTTACTTTGTAACAAATTTCCTATGTATGCTATCAGATATGTTATTTGTTGAAAAGCCTATGTAAGCTTTTCAGCATACGGCAAATTTGATAGCATATAGAATTGATATTTTTACTCTGCTCATGTATGAGCAGTGCTGCCTGATTTGTCATTTTTAAAATAAAAATAACGTAAACATTAAAATAACGAAAATAGTTTAATAAAAGAAAAAAAAAACACAAAAATTCTGCATTATGCGAAATATATACTGCAGAAATGTGAATTGGGGTGAGTAAAAAATAAGGGAAATTACAATTTCTTAAAAAATAATTTTAGGCGATTCTGAAGAAGACTATCACTCTTATTCCAGTTTCTTTCCAATTTTGCAACTTCTCATGAATTTTTGCAAACTTTGCAATAAAAGCAACTTTTTGCATGCTTTCAGCCTCCTAAAAGCTTTGGCGATTTTTAAAAAATAATAGAATTTGTCACCATCCCGCTGTTGGTAAGTTTTTGCGAATTTTCGTAATTTTTGCGATTTTTATTGAATTTTTTTCATTCCTTACAGTTTTGACAATTTTTTACCATTTTTTTTTTTTGTTTAAAGTTATGCAACTTCTCGCGATTTTTTTTTTGCAAAAATTCGCGATAAAAGCGAATTTTTACATGTCATTTTTTGCAATGTTCGCAATAAAAGCGGCTTTTTGCGTGGGTTTTTAGCAGTTTTAATAATTTTGAAGAGTTTAAAACATTATTGGACTTTGTCATCCTGCTGTTGTAGCTTTTCGCCAATTTCCGTCATTCCGCAAATTTTTTTTATTTATATGCATGTATAATTGCACTAATTTTTATTAACCAAAAATATAAATTTTTTGCACTGAAAGCGATAATTGATATACAAACATAAATTTATTGTAATTGTACAATTTATTTTATATCTAAGCAAATGCTCACATGACTCAACATATATATCAGAATACAAAATTCAACATATCATGTAGACACAAAAATTTTATTGTAACTCATATGTTGTATTATCATTTGCTGACATATGTTGACTTTAAAAAATTTGGTAGTTTCAGCATACTGTGTAGACGCCTAACATATATGTATATATGCTGACAGCAGGATTTGTTGTTATTTTAAAGCATATTAATGTACGCATATATTTGCTGATTCAACATATCGTCTAGACTTAGCTTAATATATTTTACAATTTAGATAAAAATAAATTAATTTTAAAAGTCAGAAAAATTAAAATATGGTTTTCAGGCTCGGAAAATTAAATGGAATGGATAATTTTATTTTTGTGCGTAAATGTACCTCGATAAAACTGTTTGTTTTTTTCTCTCATTGCATATACTTATTTTATATATTAGCTGATCTATCCAAGAGCTTAAAAAAAGTCTGCTACATTTATGGGTTTTTGCTCACAGTTTAGGAAATATTTGAAAAAAAAAATTGAAATTTTGACTTTTTTTTTAGCAACCATGGTCCACTGTTCTGATAATGGAGAAGTCAATTCTTGTTCGATTTAGAAAAGGCAACTTATTATGAATTAAGAACAAAATTTGTAACATTAAAAAGAGTATAAATTATGAAAAAATTAGATTTTTCGCCATTTTTTTTTGCAGAAAAAGGGGGTTAATTATTTCGCTATTATAATTTTTTTTTTCCAAAAATACCAATCCCATATTTTTACTTATTCAAAAGGTAATACTATAAGAAATATTACAAAGACACTTTTTGATCAAAATTTTCGTTATTGAAGGAACTACATCGTTTCGAATTAGACCAATTTTTGTTATAAATATCAAATTTAAGGTTTTTTTTTTGTCAAATTCCAAAGATGTAACCAAAAAATTTATTATGCCAGCTTAAGACAAGATATATTTTTAAATATTTCCATAAAATTTTTCGCCCGGCGAAAAATAATAAGAATACAGCAAAAATACTGAAAAAAATCCCATTTTTGGGATTTTGTGATTTATTTTTGAGTATTGCCGGGAACTTCTAACAAAAAAATTCCATTTGTTTTTACTTTCTCTATATGTGACAGCGCATAGAGAAAGGGACCTAAGGGTAAAAAAAATCAATTTTCACTTTTGAGACATTTTTAGATTTTTAATTGAACTATAGTGAATTTTTAATCAGAAATAATTTTTGTCAGGCTTGAGTTCAGTAATTTCAATTCTTTTTATTGAATGAAATATTTTATTAATTAATGTGAGTTTCTAAAGAAGAGAAGAAAAATTAAATTAGACTTTTAAGCTGGGGGAAATACCGATATTTTTCTGTGCAGCAACGCACTTCATCAGCACCCTAGTCTATCTACTAAAAAAAGAATTGAAATTACTGAACTCAAGCCTGACAAAAATTATTTCTGATTAAAAATTCACTATAGTTCAATTAAAAATCTAAAAATGTCTCAATTCATCATGGACACGTGACAAAAATATCTTCACTTGGCAATCACTGTTCACTTGGCAATCACTAATGTTCGAAAACCAAATAAACGGGAGAATGCAACAACAAAAGTAACATAATATCCACTACTGCATGTACCGACGGTACATCGAATAAGTAAAAATAATTAATGTGATGATCGTAAAAGATAAACAAGAATAGTTAAACATACGTAGGTAGAGTAATATAACTTCGTGCTAACCTAAATAGAAAAATGAAAAAATGGAAAACAGGGGAAATAAATAGTGATACTTACATATGTATTTACCAAAGGTAAATCAATAATTGTACACAACAACAATCATTTCTCACATTCCGTTTCATTAGAATTTACGTTAAAAAGCTGATGTTAATAACAATCTCTACCCAAGTAGATAGACTAGGGTGCTGATGAAGTGCGTTGCTGCACAGAAAAATATCGGTATTTCCCCCAGCTTAAAAGTCTAATTTAATTTTTCTTCTCGTCTTTAGAAACTCACATTAATTAATAAAATATTTCATTCAATAAAAAGAATTGAAATTTTCACTTTTTTTTTTTTTTTTTTTTTTGATGTGGACAACATCTGAGCATCGAATGAGACCGATCCCATGCCCCAAAAGTGTTCCCTCCCAGAGACATGCGCGTTTTATGAAATGATGGTACATCAAAGATACACATATTTAAATCTTTAAAATGGCTCTCCTGAACAAAACCGGTTTTTACCCTTAGGTCCCTTTCTATTTTGCGCGTCACATATATTAATTGAATCATTTTCCACTTAAACGAGCATTTTCAGCCCGAACTATTGAGGGCAGATGTGAATAAAATTCCGCGAGAAATTTTTCCCGAGGAACAATTCCCACTAATAGCAAGTAACAGGGAAAACAAAAAATTCTAATTGGAAAATTTCTCCCTTCTGATCGATAAAATGGATCACGAGCTGTAGGATGTGATGTTTTGATTCTTATAGTCGCCTTAAGAATGATATGACATTTTATTATGCCACAGGAATATTATCCTTTAAACTGAGTTTCTCATACAAGATTCGAGTGTTAAACCAACTTTAATAATCGTTTATGAATACCTGCCTTAATCGCTATGCAAATGTAACTTGGCACAACTATTCACGCTTAGCACGTGAGTGGTGCGTGCAGATCTCAAATTTTAATAATGCAAATATATGTTTATTATAAATGCATCTTTGGTTATGTGAGTGAGTATGGGCGGTTAAGTGAATCTTATGAATATGATGCATAAATATTATGTGAAATGCATATTGTATGCATAATGCCAGTAGGCAAAAATATAAAGTAGCAGTCACATAATGTTTGACTTGAATTCAAAAGTAATAACAACAGTAGCATCAACGTTATCTCCATTACAAAAAAAACAACTCATTTTTGTTGCAATTGTGAAAGCAACAGAGAAATTTCCATATTCATAAAAAAAATTCTATTAACCACATTTATTTTTCTATTTTTGCTTTAACGTTTGCCCATAAAGAAATGCAAGATGCAATGTGTGGCCATCAGTATTCTACTGTCTTTGGCATTGTCTCCTTCAATTTTTGTCTATTGAAAACTACTTAAGTGCAGATTGTTGAAAAACTTACAGCCACTATTCCCTGCCATATTTCTCCTCAACACATGATGATGACGACGATGTTGCTGTTCGAAGAAGTACTCTTGTTCTATTGTGGCAGTCAGTAACTCCCACTAGTACATTAAATATACTGTGTTATACTCGTGCAAACACTCTGCTCATTGATACTATCAAAAAGTACAAATCCTTTGATACTATAACTTACGTTTTTTTTTTACAAACAGTTTTATTTGACAAAAGAAAACTTAAAAAAAATTGTAAGAAACAATTTTCGCAGTTTTCGACAAATAAGTAAAAGGAATTTTCGCCTGCTCTCTTCGTTGTTAGCAAATTGATATTTGATGGAATTTATCATTTTATCTGTGGCAATTTTCAAAGTTAGTATTTGACGTGTTCTCGCAATTGCCCAGGAAGGCAAAAGTCAAAAGTATTTATTAGGTCAAGAAAATGTTAGCGAAATGGGCAAGCAAAGTTCATGGAGAATTTTTTGGGCATTAATTTTTTTTGTAATTAAATTCGAAAGTAAAACTGTAACGGTATTCAGTGTTAGGTGCGTTTTAGGTTGCAACTGTTGTTTATTGCAATGGTTTTATCATTAACAATGGGCATTATATTTAAGCAACTTTGCAATACCAGATACAAGTTAGATTACAACTGATATACCGAATTATTGGTTGTTATCTCATTTATTATTGTTTATATCTGGCTTCCAATTTTTGTTGGGTCCACTCTTTTAACACTTTTATTTTATAGTCTGACGATTATAAACGGATTGCTAACAAATGTCAGCTGTTCGAGTATAAGAGATGCAAATGCAATACACGTAGCAAAAATGCTATACGTACAGCTTAAAGCCTGGATCACACGATCGTCACAATGTACCAATTTTCGTCGGCTCACTGCAATAAAGTCATAAATAATAAACCAAAATGACATTATTACTTAATAATTCTTGAATAAGTCTATATGCCTTTATTACCAATGCAGTGTAGTGCAGTTATTTAATTATATTTCAATTAGTTGAGAAATAAGGCAAATTTATCTTGTTCTTTATGCATTTATTTCAGTGAGCCGACGAAAATTGGTACATTATTTCAATCGTGTGATCCAATTTTAAGTATTGCGCAAAATCAATGATGCGACAATTGAAGTTTTATATGTCTTATTGTTGGATTGCAAACATATGCTACATTTGCACTTTCGCAAGACCATTTGCATCAAGCACTGAACTCCCCTTATATATATGTTTTTATATTGCAATACGTAAGCAATTTCTTTACGTTTGAATTACAGTTAAAATGCCTTACTTAAATTACTTTCGAGTAATAATGCTTAGAACCCTTAACAAAAAGTTCAGCCATACAAATTTTTTTTTCGAAATTGGCTTAATTGTAAGTTCACCTCATTTTATGTTTTTTTAACTGAAAGTTAAAAATATTTTAATTTTTCGGCCTTAACGAAATTGACATATTTAAGTAAATTTTGGGAACGTCTAACTAAAAATGGTTTTTCGGTTTTAAACCCGGGATTCGGATTTTTCTGCTATTATCAAGCTAGATTATAATATTACTTAATATTTTATTTTAATTTTTTTAAATACAGAAATAGGTAACTAACTAATGCAGCTATTAATCTGGATTTGGCAATACTTTTTAAAAATTAAAAAAATTTAAATTAAAAATTTTTAATATTTTATTTTCTGTAAATCTCAAGAATTATTTTGACTAAAATATGCTACAACTAAAAATAGAAATTCATTTGCGTTTCAAGCATATTGACTCATTGCCATACTTACAGTCTGATAATGCTAATACTTAGGCTATGGATATTTAATCGGACAACAAAAATATACTCATGATACTCGGAATATTTATTCATCATTCGCCTGCGTATATATACATTTGTGTATATAAAATGAAATGGAAAATATGTGAGTGTGTACGTGGGGGTTTGAAAACATGCTTTAAGTATGTGTGTAAATCTAGCCGATTAATAGTCAGAGTATTTTTATACTCATACGTCTGATTGTACTTGTTATCGTTTGTGCTACGTAATCAAAAAAAATTGTGTAAACATAGTTCTTGGATTTTTTAGTTAGACATACGTATTCGGTTTGCATATAACCGTGTTTGTTTAGCTATACGCATTCATAGTTATTTGACGGCCAGTACTCATAGAGTACTTAAAACGATACTTTTGTCATTCTCTGTCCCAGACTTAAAGTCAAATAAATATATTTTGGCATTTCCTAAATTTTTATTGACGTCAAAAAACGTTTCTTTTTAAATACTAAAAGACGAACCCGTTTGTTTTCGAAACATCCAATAAGCGGTTTAATTTTAAATTGAAGTTTTTTAATAAAGTTCGATTTAGCTTTTCTTTTGAATTTTGAGGAAGCCAAATCTCATGTGATAACGGAACAACATGCTGTTTTCGAAGGCCGCTTCATCTACATACATCATCAGTGTTTTGTCCACTGTGTGTATGGTGTCCGTTAATGCAAACTGGGCCTTTATATACAAATTTTCTTCAATGCAAATAGAATACGCGAATTGTTTTGATTTATAGTATCACAATTTACTTTAAGCTTTTCTGCAATGTAAGCTAAAATTTACCATCACTCATTTAAAACAGGTCTGTCGTTATTATTTGTTGTTAATTAACCATACACATGCCTGTTCATTTCATTGAAATTTTCAAATGTTAGGAAAAATTACTTAGCAGCCATGAAAGAAATTCAATACAAAAATTATCCCAATGTTTAAGAGATGACAAAGTTAGAAACTAGAAAACTATCTTTTAATTGTTGTTTTAGTTTAAAAAAAATGCCACCAGATAAATTTCCTTGCACATAATCCTATGAATGCTGTTTTAAATAATTTTTCTTTTTTCTTCAATATCCAATTTGTTTTCTTTATTTCTTAATAGTGCAATGCAATTTTTACGCCTGCAGCAATTTAAACTCTGCTATTTATCTATCTTAGTTCATCAATCACATTGTTGAACATCTAAGCTAGATTACTCCCATTTGCACATTTGTAGTGTCGCTACCAAAACAACAAAATAATAGAATATAAACAAAAAGAAATTAAAAAAACCAAAAAAAAAAGATAATAGAAAAGAGCATGTCAAATTCTTGTTTACATAGTTAATTGTTGTAAAACAAAAACAAAAAAAAAGTTAAATAAAGTAATTTTTAGCCAGTTTTATTTACTACTGACAAACACCATTAACTCCCTCTCACTCCCAACCCAACCCAACCCAACCCAACCAGCAGCAGCAGCATTGTTGTCTATTCTCTGAAGGCCTTGGTTTGCAAAGGTCATATTGTTTTGTTGTGAATAATATTTTAGCATTCTGTCCTGTTCATGTCATCTATTACATATAAAAATATTTTCCGTTTATTTATAGAAAATATAAATTTTTTTCTCTAGTCTCCTTTCCTTCATTTTGTTTTTTTTTGCATTTTAGAATGTTACAAAAAAATTGTTACTTAATAAATTTAACTAAATTTTTATTTTTTTCTGCATTTTACTATTTTTACTCTCTTGTACAAACAACCAAATAGTTTCGACCAAGTAGTGAAGTAGTAGTCCCCTATGACAGTTGCACAAAAAACAAAACTGTTTAGTACTTGACATTAGAAAAGAAATGGAAAACAATACAATCTTGCAGGACTTAAAAACCTTGTGAAATTCCTACTGGAAACTTATGTATATTGATTTAAAAGGAAACACCAATGATAAATATTCCACTTAAAATTTTTTGTTAATATTATAGGGTCCATAATTTTTCTAAGGAAGCCTATGTAAATTATGCAGGCGTTATGTAACATTTAGTCCTTTTCCCCCAAAAGTGTATGAGTAAAGAGAATGCATATCATAGTGGGATTTACTTTCTTGCTTTCACTTTGCTTAAATAGTAAAGCTCTTTGTCTTGCATATCCGCCTGTAGTTTCAGCTTCATAGTGTATTTTTCTTTGAATTCATACTTTTAAAACTCTGCCTGTCAAGTGACAGAATGACGTCTACAAGAATGGTAGTTTTACATTTGCCATTCTAACATTTTTTAACTTACATGCAATAGTAGGGCAATAATTTAAGTTTGTAAAAAATAACTAAAAAGTTTCTAACATATTTTTATTACTCACTTTAAATGTTTTGGCTTTAAATTGATATTTAAAAGTACTTTTCAATCAAAAAAATTAACACCATTGAAATATGGAAAAAATTTCCAAAAAAAAAATTATTTGAATATCCGAAATCTGCGAAAAAACCATTAAAAATGTCAATAGCAGTGCAATAGACTATATATCCTAACGGAAATGCGAAAAAAATACATTTTCAAAATATATTCGAAATTTCGAAAATAATTTCGAATTGAATGTATAACGCATGTAACACATGTATACATATAAACTTCTTATTAAAACTAACGTTCGATCTTAGCTTAGATTTAGGGAAAATTGTAAAATAAAAAAAGCTTAAAAAAAGCTTCTTTCTTAGTGAAAATGCAAAAATATATGTTTCTAAGATATCTTCGAAATTTCGAACATAAGTTCGAATTGTATGTTGACCACCTGCATAAAATATTTCGAAAGGTATATCTCACCAGGTTTCTTTTAATTGTAAATATCGCTCTGTATTAGTTTCGGAGTGTTCGAAAATGCATAAAGTATTTTGAATGGTTTATCTATTCAGCTTTCTTTTAATTGAAAATATCGCTCGGTTTTAGCTGCGCAGTGTTTGAAAATTCAGATTTATATTCGAATTTTAAAAATATATGCTAGAAATTAAGAAAAAAATAAAAAAAAAGAAAATAACTAACCAATAACTCGCTTTAAATGCTTGGCTTATATGGATATCAAAAAGTGAAATTGGAGTGCCTAAAAAACAACTACCACTGAAATAAAAAAAATGTAAAATAAAAAATTATTTCGAATTTTCGAAATGCGAGTATTCGAAACATTACTAGAAAGATCAATAGCAGTGAAATGAATTATAATATTTCTAACTGAAAATGATTCAATAACTAAATTTTTAAAATACATACATATGTATGTTCGAAATTTCGAACATAAGTTCGAATTTAATATATAACGTGTGTTTTTATGTTTATATATAAGCTTCTTTGTTTTTAAAAATATCATAATGTTTTAGCTTTGATTTGATAAAAATTAAAAAAAAAACTAATTCGAGTTTTCGAAGTACACAAAAACTACATAGAAAGCATTCAGCTTTAAAGTTAATATTGTTTCTTAGTTAAAATGCAAAATAATGTGTTTCTAAGATAACTTCGAAACTTCGAACATGAGTTCGAATTGCATGTTGACCACCTGCATAAAATATTTCGAAAGGCATATCTCATCAGGTTTCTTTTAATTGTAAATATCGCTCTGTATTAGTTTCGGAGTGTTCGAAAATGCAGATTTATATTCGAATTGGGGAAATGTCAGCACAAAATTTCAGTAAGCTTAAAAAAAACTAACAAATAACTCGCTTTAATATGGTTGACCTCAAATTGATATTAAAAAATAAAATTGAATAGTCTACTTTTTGTAAAAATATCAATACCACTGAACACTTGAACACAAATTGCAAAATAAGAAATTTATTTACAATATTCGAAATATACGAAAAACGCATAAAAATTCCAATAGCAGTGAAATAAATTATATAGTGAAGATGCAAAAAATTTATTTTTAAATAACTCGTATGTTCGAAATGTGGAACGTTATTTCGAATGCAATGTATAACGTTGAAAGGTTTATATAACGGGTGTTTTTTTTAGAGGTGTAGAACTTCGAATTGAAATAAAACACAAGAAAATCGTTTTAATGTCCATCAATTTGGCTTTATTGGAAGGATAATTTTATGCCATTAATGTTTAAATATGATTTCGGGCATGTGGCCGCCGCGACTGGCTCGAATAAAGCCAATTCTACAGGTCCAATTTTCAACCACTTTTTCGAGCATATGGGGCCGTATGTTGGCAATAACGCCACGAATGTTGGCTTCCAAGTCCCCTAACGTTTCTGGTTTGTTGGCGTAGACGAGCGACTTCACATATCCCCAAAGAAAATAATCCAATGGTGTCAAATCACACGATCTTGGTGGCCAATTGACAGGTCCATTCCGCGAAATTATGCGCTCATCGAATGTTTCCTTCAATAAATCGATTGTGACGTGCGCTGTGTGGCATGCAGCGCCGTCTTGTTGGAACCACAACTCATCCACATTCATGCCATCCAATTCGGGAACAAAATAGTCGGTTAGTCGGCTCCAATTGCTGTGCACGGTGGCGAATCGATTCATTCGGGTCCTCTTCAACACTTTGCTCTACAGCTGCAATTGTTTCTTCGGTGCGCACTGTTCGACGTCTCTGCGGATGCGTATTATCACATAGAGTAAACGTAGTGCGAAAACGATCCATGGTTAACCGAATTAATTGCTCTGATGGACGATTATGTCGACCATAAAATGGACGGAGCTTGCGGTAAACTTCGCGAACTGAACCATTATTTTCGAAATAAATTTGCACGATTTGCAAGCGTTGTTCTTTTGTCAACCTGTTCATGATGAAATGGCAAACCAAACTAAATATTAATCACTTGACAGCTGACAAAATGGCCGCCAGTTAAAAAAGTGATGCCAACTTAAAGTTCTATACCTCAATAAAAAACACCCATTATAAGCTTTTTGGTTTTTGAAAATTACGTAATGTTTTAGCTTTGATATGATAAAAATTGTAAAAAAAAACTAATTCGAATTTTCGAAATTTACATAAGACGACATATAAAGCCCAAAGCTATAAAATCAATGTTGTTTCTTAGTTAAAATGCAAAATTATCTGTTTCTAAGATAATTTCGAAATTTCGAGCATAAAACATTTCGAAAGGTATATCTCATCAGGTTGCTTTTAATTACAAATATTGCTCTGTATTAGTTTTGGAGTGTTCGAAAATTTAGATTTATATTCGAATTTTGGAAATATCAGCACAAAATTTTAATAAAGTCCTTAAAATGTATGCGTCCCTTAAAATCATAACATTAGATGTTCATTTTTTGTATATGTTATACATATGTCCATGATTTTTTACATAGGGTCTACACCTAACATAATATGTAAGATAAGAGCGTCAAATTCAATCGCAGAGCGAGTCATGTTACGTGTAGACTTCAAATTAGTGTTAAGAGCGTTGTATAAGAGCGTTGTTATAAGAAATCCTATAACAACAATCCTATGAGATGAAGTGTCAAAAAAAACACGTATTTGAAAGTAAATTAGTATGCATGTGTGAGTGTTTATTAAAATAAATGAAAAACAATGATTTGGACAACATTTCTGGGATTTTCTATGTTTAAATGTGCTTAATTGATTCATAAATTAAATTTTGTGTGAAAATGCGAAAATAAAATAACTAATTATACAAAAATAAAACATGTTAACTCGATGAGAATTTGCATTAAATGAAATGTTATAAGAAAACTGAAATTACGTGTTCCTGTTGTATGAGATGAAGAGAAATATCGGCATTTTATTTTTTTTATTCTGCCGACGTTCTCTCAAATATTATGTCAGAGTTAATCGCAGTTGTAGACGCTATGTTAAGGCGACCTGTAATTCATTGTAATTTTATGTAAATTTTATTTTTACGTACACTTCAAACCCATGTCTCTTGGAAGTTAACGTCCAGATTTCTAAAAGTTTCTAGATAGTTGCCAGAAACTGGGCATCATACTGTACCAAATTGCCTCCAAAACGCATCTCTAGTTAAAATATACATATTAAATAAATCCTTCTTAATATCTGAATGAATTTTTACTTAATTGTCCTTCTGATACAGATTTTGCTTTCAAAATTTTATGTTACTCTTTGTTCCATTCTGCCGCCTTAACTCTCATTTGTCTGGTCTTGACGAAGAAAAATTATACATTTTGTATTGTTGTATTTACGGTTGGATGATTGGTTAAATTTTCCTTAAATGAATATTAACATGCATGTATGTATGTAGATACACACCGAAAAAAATACCAATGTATAATCACCATGCAAAAACTTTGATTTGAAATTATATTAAATCATATTTAATTAAAGTTTAAATCTTGATGTTATATATTAAGTGTATATCTAAAGGTTGTTGTGGGTGGCTGCAGCAGTAAGAGCGTTGACTACCGCTTGATGAGTTCCGAGTTCAAATCTTGGCGAGGAAACCAATTATATACATACAAACATTTTTTTTGATGCCTGTTCCAATTTACTCATGTTTAAGTTAAATAATTAATAAAATACAACAACTCAACTTGCTCCTTTGTGTTATTTTACTATCTAACTCACTTGGTTCCAACTTGAAATAACTTTGAATCAACATGATTCTTCATTTTGATTTAACAGTACGGTAATGTTAAATCAACGTGAAATAAAGTTATTTCAAAAGAAAACATTTTCTTTAAATATTACTTTATCATGTTGAATTGACATGAAACAGATATGAAGCAATATAATTGCTGAAAAAGTTTAAATAACCCTTGTTTACGTACTCGTGTATTTTAAATTGAAAATTTTCTGTGTGTATGCTGCAATGTATATATAATGCATATATTTACGTGTGGCATCTTTATTCACACTGTGTTAGAAAGTGTTTGCCTCACAATTTCATTAAAAACTATACCTCCCAATATAATATTGCATGAGTTTAAGTGAATGAGAGAAGAAGGGATTAAAAGGTAATTGAAATCTGTAAGCATGTTGCAGTTTAATGGGTGGAAATTGTAAATTTTCATATAAAAACTTAATATTATTTTTATTGCTTTTTTTTATTTTTATTTTATTTTATGAAGAAGAAAATAGAGAAGAAAATTATAAAGTAATTCCTGTAAAACATTGCAATGAAACTTTTAAATATCCAGTTGAAAATTACGTAATTCAAACATTAACTCAAAGCAAATTTTATTCCTCTTTATCCTTTTTAAATGATTTCCTTTACTTTGAGCACACGGCGGTTTAATGTGAAATTTATTGTTTCATTCACTGTTGGAAACTTTTCTTGATTTTTGCCATTTTTTTTAACGATTTTCTTTGCCACTTATTGGACAAAACCAAAAAATGGTGGCAAAGTGTCGGCCAACGATTCCAGCTGAATGGCTTTAAGGTATTACGCTTCAATGTCCAGCATTGACGTTTGTTCTGGTCACTGTTTATTTCCTGGCACATTTCTTGTTTGTCTGTTGCAGTCAATAAACGTTAAGCAATCTTTTTTTCGCCCTCTTTTCAGTGAAGTAAAATGACAAGAAAACTTAAATGAGACTGTACAGCAAAAGCAAACTTTTTTTTCGAGTAAAAAATATCAGGGTAAAAAAATGGTATGGATGCTTTAAAAATTTGAAGTCTGAGCCTATTGTAGAATGAATAAAGTTCTTTCACCTTTTGCAAGATATTGTGGTCAGTCGGCACCGGGAAACCACGTCTCCATTTCATTTTAGCTATAGAATGTGTTCAGCATTTTTATGTAAAATATCATGACTGCTAATATGCATTAAACACATAGACCACAGCTGGCTACAAAGCAGCACGACTACAACTACTGTTGAATGCCATCGACGCCGTGTAGTCAGCTACTTAATTTATGGTTTTCTTGGTCATAACCATAACTCACACCTTCGTGCAACTAGCAAAATTAAAAAAAAAAGAATTAAAAAATTAACCAATTTAAAAAATAAGCACTAAAAAGTTATAAATAATTGAGATTTAGCTGAATAAATCTTTTTTATATGTGTTATCTACAATAGAGCTCAAACTATGTGCCAAGCTTCGTAGAAATCGGTCACGTAGAACCTCATTAAATATAATCCTTTATCACCCCTTGTAGCAGATATTTTACAAACCATTAAATCTCTATATTGTCAACATCGACTTCACGTCAACACAATACCAAAAATTTGAAGCTTGTCTGTCCAGTCGTTGTCGAAAACAACTGATTGCTATTGACAGGCTCGTTCTATTTTCTAGACCTTAAGGTACGGTCACACTTGTCAAACATTTGCCCAAAAAAGCGTAAGCAACAAACATTAATGCAAAAAGTTTTGATTCAGACACTTGTTTATCATATTAAATAGTTTCGAACACAACTAATGGACAATGTCATAGAATCCAACAATTTGTCTGAATTGAAAGATTTTTCATTAGCTTTTAGTGGTTACGCTTTTTTGGGCAAATGTTTGACAGGTGTGACCGTACCTTTTGTGAAGAGAAAAATAATGTCAATATTACAAAACTATTTTCGAGAGCGTGGAAAAAGCCCAAAATTTTTGGTATTGTATTGATGTGACGTCGATGTTGACAACTGGAATTAGGTAGATTAAATCAATGTTGCCGTAGTGCAATTTTTTAAAAAAGTTATTTTATCGGTGTATTGCTTCATTAAATTATGCTAATGTTTTTGTTTTTATTTACAAAATATTGTGGATGAAATTATTTTGGTTGGAACATTCTCTTCTTTACTTATATTCGTCACAAAAAATAAAGAAATGTTTTTACTTACAGTTATTTGGTCATGGCCCGCCCACTTCTTAAAGCACAAAATTATGTTATGCTAAGAGTCGAAAATTTTTACTAAGTTTCGTGGAATTTAGATGATTAGCAGTACATATAATTTAAAACTAGATTTTCATGGGCGTAGCCCCGTCCACTTTTCTAAACGCAAGATTAAGTATTTTTCAAGGTTCAAGTCGTGTGCCAAGTTACGTAAAAATCGTTAAAGTAGAAGCACTCGAAATACTGTATTACATTTTAATGGGCGTGTCACCGCCCACTTTTTTCAACACAACATTATATCTTTTTAAAAGCTAAAGGTGTGTGCTAAGTTTAAAAAAGTGAAATATAACAATAAATTTTAATTGGCGTGATCCCGTCCATTTCTTTTAAAGCAATACTATGTCCTTGAAAGAGCTCGAGATGTGTGCCATTTTGCGTAAAAATTGTTAGAGTATAAGTACGCAAAATATTATATTATATTTTAATGGGCGTGGCAGCGCTCGTATTTTAAGTTTTTATTTAGAGCTCAGAGTGTTTGCCAAGCTTTGTAAAAAGCGATAGAGTAGAAGTACATGAAATGTAATATTCGATTTTAATAGGCGTGTCTCCGCCCGCTTTTTAAAAATGCAAGATTATGTCTTTGTGAAAACTCAAGGTGTGTGCAAAGTTTCGTAAAAATGAGTTAAGTACAAGCACGTGAAATATAATATTAAAATTTAATAGGCGTAACCCCGCCCACTTTTTTCAAAGCAAGATTGTGTTTTTTAAAAGCTCAAAGTGTGTGCCGAGTTTCGTAAACATCGGTCTAATAAAAGCACGTAAAATATAATATTGATTTTTAATGGGCGTGTCTCCGCCCACCTTTTTGGAATGCAAAGTAGTGTTATTTTTTTATTGAGTTCAGGGTGTGTAAGAAGTTTCGTAAAAATCGGTTAAGTACAAGCACATGAAATATAATATATATGCATTTTACTAGGCGTGGCCCCGCCCACTTTTTTGTATGCAAAATTGTGTTCTTTTTTTGAGCTCAGGATGTGTGCAATGTTTTGTAAAATATGCATTACAATTTTTTTCAAACTGCAAAAATGTGCATTTTTACCCAAATATGTAAAAATATGCACTTACCATATCAAAATATGCAAAAATATGCAAGGAAAAATCAATGACAAATTTCTTAAATTTAATTATTCGGATAGATAATTAGTCAATAACTTTTTATCTATCACCAAAAAAAAAAAAAAAACATTCATATGCATTTCCCACCCCTGGTCATAACACATTAATTAAATTAATTCATTTACAATAATTTATTAGACCTTTTATGTTAATTATATATAAATTTTATTAAAGGTATAGAGGTCTTTTGTAATCAATTTATAAGTTATAAGTTTGTAGTGTGTGTCTGTGTGCCCGTGTATCTGTGTGTCTGTCCGTGTCCACGTACAGGCCAAACGGCTGGACCGATTTTCATTTAGTTTTTTTCTGTTTGAAAGATGACTTGATCGAGAGGGTTCTTAGCTATGTTTGAAGAAATTCGGCTCAGCCGTTTAGAAGATATAACAACTTTTCTGAAAAAAGTCGAGGTTTTTAAAATTTTTAATTTTTGTTATTTACGTTATAGTTTTGAAAATTTGATTATTTTTTTGTGCTTAATAATGATATATGTTGTAGTATTACAATACAATTAAAGGCCTTAAACTTTTATTGTATACCAGGTAAAATCGTGAAATTAACTCAAAAATAATTGAATTATATTTGAATATTTTTATCTTATGCTGGCTGGTTGCTGTTTAAACGAAATAGAAAACGTCTGCAAAACCATTTTATCTAAATAACATAAGCTTACGGAGTACATTTGATAAAATCAATTGTTTATTGTTGTTTTAACTTTTAACTTTTAACTAAGAAGGTGTGAAATTCACAAAACATATATTTTTTTTAAAGTACTAGAGATAACTAACAATTAAAGGGAGGGAGGTCTTTGAACCTAAAACTGTAATAAGCATTAAAATAAATAAATTAACACACAGCTGGCCTGTTTAAAAGATGGCAGGCATTTGCTGTTGTCGTTTGATGTTTCTTCTATTTACATTTTTATAAAAGCCCAATACAACAAGTCATTTGATGACATTTGTTCATTTGTTCACATTTACAGTCATTCATTGTGTTTGGTCATGCCTTCATTTATTTACTCGCATATTTAAACTGATGATAGCACGACTGGGCTAGTGTCATTTGCTGCTATACACTCGTACATATGTATGTGTGTTTAACTGTTTTTCTATAAAATGTTTGCCTGATTACTTCAATACATACTGTCATTGACATCCTCATTCTTTGGAGTACATGATTAATATGCGTAACACGCATCAGCACAATTCAAATGTCCAACCACTACCACTACTAGTACTGCTACTACTGCTGCTACTAATACGTTGTTTGAGTGTAGTAAATTTGTATATGAAATTGACACATTGATACGTAGACACCCAGAACTATGAGTATTTGTAATATAAACAGACAGATGAACCCAATCATAAAGGGAAGGTACATATCATGAGTTTAGGTTTAAGTTGTGCCTTAAAACAACACGTACGTCGTAAAAAAACCCGATACATGTAAAATACATTTAAATGCATAGAGTATTTGTGTGTCAACTGAGTACGCACAGTGGGCCAAAAAGTATCGAATTCAGAAAATTTAAGCAAAAGGTTTGGTTTGCACTTTTTGATAAGTTAAATTTTCTTCAGATATTTGCATTGAAGTTGTTTTTTTTTTTGCAAAATTATTTAATAATTACTATTGAAATAAAAATTATTCTAATAAGAGACTTCATTTTGTTATGTAAAATAAACGAGTCGTTTGAAGTGAAATCATTCATTACATTTCTACAAGAGAGAGCAAGTCATTTATATAGGGTGTTTTTTTAAGAGGTATAGAACTTTGAATTGAAATAAAACACAAAAAAATCGTTTTAATGTCCATCAATTTGGCTTAATTGGAAGGATAATTTTATGCCATTAATGTTTAAATATGATTTCCGGCATGTGGCCGCCGCGGCTGGCTCGAATAAAGCCAATTCTACAGGTCCAATTTTCAACCACTTTTTCGAGCATATGGGGCCGTATGTTGGCAATAACGCCACGAATGTTGGCTTCCAAGTCCCCTAACGTTTCTGGTTTGTTGGCGTAGACGAGCGACTTTACATATCCCCAAAGAAAATAATCCAATGGTGTCAAATCACACGATCTTGGTGGCCAATTGACAGGTCCATTCCGCGAAATTATGCGCTCATCGAATGTTTCCTTCAATAAATCGATTGTGACGTGCGCTGTGTGGCATGTAGCGCCGTCTTGTTGGAACCACAACTCATCCACATTCATGCCATCCAATTCGGGAACAAAATAGTCGGTTAGTCGGCTCCAATTGCTGTGCACGGTGGCGAATCGATTCATTCGGGTCCTCTTCAACACTTTGCTCTACAGCGGCAATTGTTTCTTCGGTGCGCACTGTTCGACGTCTCTGCGGATGCGTATTATCACATAGAGTAAACGTAGTGCGAAAACGATCCATGGTTAACCGAATTAATTGCTCTGATGGACGATTATGTCGACCATAAAATGGACGGAGCTTGCGGTAAACTTCGCGAACTGAACCATTATTTTCGAAATAAATTTGCACGATTTGCAAGCGTTGTTCTTTTGTCAACCTGTTCATGATGAAATGGCAAACCAAACTAAATATTAATCACTTGACAGCTGACAAAATGGCCGCCAGTTAAAAAAGTGATGCCAACTTAAAGTTCTATACCTCAATAAAAAACACCCTTTATTAGCAAATACTATCAACCAAATGGCCGCCATTTTTAAGTTATTTGCATCTGTATGTCATCGATAACTTCACTTATTCCATTTTTGAGGTCTTGCATGGAATATGCATCATTTGCCTAGATCTCATATATCTTTCACTTGGTGCCAGAGAAAAAATTTCATAAAAGTGTTAAATCAAAAGATTTCCTTGGCCAATTATGATACCCCAAACCCACTGTGCCGGTCATTTTAACAGCTTTTATTTCTTTTGTAGCAGTTGTAATTTCTTGTCACCACACTACCAATTTATTGAATAATTCAATATTAAAAAGCTTCTGTTTCGAATTTATTCACACTTTTATGTCACATACAAAATGTGTGTGTGTGTGTGTGTGTGTGTGTCTGAGAGAGAGATATAGATACATTATCCTGTCCCAATTTCTTCATTCAATTCAACTATTGGTTTCAGCATTCACATCATTCGGTAAACAAAGAATGTAATCAAAAAGTTTTTGTTATTTTTTTTATTATTATAAAACTCTTTAAGCCTTTAGAGGTTTGTTAGAATTTTGTTGAAGTGGTTTTCTTTTTATTTTAGATCATAAAAGGGTTTTTTTTTGTGGAACATTTATTTTTTATTTATATTTTTTTTTTTGGTGAAACATGTAATGCTTTGTATTGATGTTGACCACAATGCCCGATAGATTCAGGCATGTTAATGTAATTTTAAACACCAGATGTGCCTGGTGTATTTGATTATGCATGCACAAAAAAGTTACTATGCCCTTGTGGGAGGATTTATTTGCGTGCAGGAAGTTTCTTATTTTTATTTCAAGTAAGTGTAAATTCAAGTTTAATACAAATTTTAGATTCCACAGTTTAAGGCAAACTGAGAATTTAAAAATTTATAAGTAAGATTTTGGGAATGAAGGAAGAAATAAATCACTTTTCGCAAGTGTAAATTGCTTAAAAAATAAAAACTGGAAGCAAATTACGGTATTCGATATGGATCGAAATTTTTAAATAAACAAAATTGAAATTGTATGAAATTTTTTTTTGATATGGAATGCCGTAATTTTCTCCCTGGTAACCTGAAAAATACGTCAGTAAAAAAATATCTAAAAACAAATTGTAAAATTTTTAATAGGCCATTTACATCTGCACAAAATCTAGCAGATTTTAATTAAAATCTTTATGTTGTTTTTTTTTTTTTGACATTTATCAAGATTTTTAACCAAAACAAAAGCCATGAACTGAAAAATTTCATACAACCAAAAAACTGTAATTTAGCCAATTCACACACCTTTTCTTTAAGTACACAGACTCATTTTTCAGTACAAATTTGTGGATAGTGGATTTTAAGTAGATTTTTATAAAATCTAGTGACAAAGTACACTTTCCCCGAAAGCTCGTAAGTATTAGATTGCTCAAAGCCTAAAAAAATTCAATAATTTTTTTTTTGATCTCACAATAAAATTGTTACATTATTAGTTCATAAAAAAGCAAAATCAATCATGCATCAATTTCAATGATATGCTCTCTGTTTAATATCTATTCTGAATAGAAAACACGAAAAAATATGTCAACAAAATATATGTACATATTTCTCAAAATTCTAAAATAAGTATGTATGTAGTGGCTTTAAGGCAAAATTAAAAGCAGTAGCAAGATTTCTGTCTTGAACGCCTCTTTGTTACACTCCTTATCTCAAATCTAAAATAATTAAGTAAAAGATTTTGAACAGTTTTTATAAGCAATAGCAGGATTTTTGTTTTGAACGCCACTTAATTCCTTGTTGAGTAACAATTTTTATCCATAACTTTGAGATCCTTCAATAACCATTTATTTTGCCGCTTCACTCTTGACTTATTGGAAGGAAAATATAAAGTTATTGTTTTTTTTAAGGTGACTAGAGCGGCTAGGTCTATAAAGAAGTATAGTTCAAGGCAATTCACACATTTTGAAGAATAATTGTTTCAGAAATTTAACATTTGCTTGCCTATACTCGTATTTCCATTGAATTCACATTTTTTAAGCAATTATTTTTGTTTGAATTTCGCATTTTAAATTTTGAAATAAAAAAAAAATAACTTTTAGCTTATATCAACGCAACCCCTTTATCCAGTTGCTGCTGCAATCATGTTGAGAGAATTGTAAAATAAACCGCTAAAAATCAATTGAAATTTTTTATTTTTTTGTTCGTTCTTGCCAATTTATTCAAATATACAAAGTTGTTGTTTAGTCAATGTCCATATGCTTTGGCCACTATTGCAATTCCAAACAGTAGCATTCATACATACATTCGCTAAATTTGCTTACCTTTTTCCTTTTTTGATGTTCAAGTTTTTAATTGTTTTGCATGCGGTTGCATGGTTTTGTGCCATGCCATATCGAATGCTAAAGTGAGGGAAATAAAAGCATGCTACACGCACACATACATACATACATGCATACATACGTGCAAACTGTGTTACAAAAATTTGTTGTTTTTCCCCCTGCTTTTACTCATATAGTAACCACATGTCAGTGCTCTCTCCCCTCTCTGACACAATAACGGTAAATGTAGTGTGTTATTTTTCAAAAACAAAAAATGATTGTCTATTTTTAGGCATTTATTTATACGTTTGTGTGGCATGTTTGTTTGTACTTGTGAGTTTTGAAATAATCCTAATAGTTGTTCAATATTTTCTTTTCTGTTTAATTTAGAAACTCTGTACAATAGCAAAAAACTTCTTTCATTTAAGCTTTATGATATTCTAGGAACGTGAATAGTGTTAATTATAGTAAATAAAGTTTTACCTCGGTATTCTTAGAAGATTTGTTTTAAGTAAATTTTGGTTTAACGTACAAATTTCATATAAGAAATCCGGTTTAAAGTATAAGCTAATTTGTGAATATGGATTTTTCCGATTGTAACAGCTTTAATTGAATTTTAAAAATAATTGTTTAAAAGATATAATAAAAAACTTTCCCTCAGCCTTGGCTGTATGAAGAAATGAAAGGCTAAATGGACTCGTACGCACGATTATATACAATATAATGACAAAATTATCGTTTTAAGTACTCTTTGAGTATTGGCCGTTAAATAACTATGAATGCGTTCAGCAAACACACGCATTAATTTTAAACTCAATACGTATAACTATAAACAACTTTGTTTATGAATTTTTTTCTTATTTACGCAGCACAGACAAAAACAACTTAAATTTATAGACTGTATAAGCTACAATCATACGCATGAGTATAAAAATATTCTGACCATTAATCGGCTACACAGGCGTATATACAGGGCTATTTTATTTACACACACATATACAGCATGTTTTAAAGCAGCCACACACTCACTCACACATTTTCCATTCTCTTTTATACGAAAAAATGCGTATACGGTGGCGAATGATGAATAAGTAAATTGAGTATCATGCGTATATTTTTTTATCCGCTTAAATATCCATACTCTGAGTGTAAGCATACTCAGACTATAAGTATGAGAGAGAGAGAGAGAGATAGAGCCAACACGCTTGATACCCATTAGCCTTTTTTAGCTGTAGTGTATTTTAGTTTTTCGCATAAACGAAATGGAGATGCTCTTGTGTAATGGAACCAGCTATAGCCATAGTTGCTTGAGAGAAATTATGTGAGTGTATAAATTGTTTGCGGTACCGGGGCGATTGCTCGCCAAACTTGGCGATTTTTCAACTTGTTTGGCCTCTAAATGTTGGCTCGGCGACATGGTAATATTCTGCCGATAAATAAATTTGTTAGTGATTTTTATGCCTATTTTTTTTTAAAACAAAATTGAACTTTAAAAACGTTTGTAATTCAGGAAAATTAGTTTCTTGAAGGAGTAGTTTAAAAAAATAAATCACCGAAACTCGTCTGCAAGAAATCTAAACAACTTTATTTTGTTGATTTTAATTATATGTATTAATAAATTTTAAAGAAATTATTTTTGGCGATTTTATTTCTACTTTTGGAGATCTTCAGCTAAATTCTTATAAGATTATTTTATATAAATTTATGTATAAAAAAGTGGTACATACAAGCAAATTTATTACCAAATATAAATATATTAAGAAAAATTACATAAAATTGATTTTGGCGATTTTTAAATTCAATTTGGCGAATTAGGTCAGAGAAAATCTGACAACATTGTGCCCTACAACTAGGATTATACGCCAAATGCTAAAATGAAGAGTATTTCCTTTGTAGATTAGAACCCTGCACAAGACAACTTACAACAACTTTGAAGACATCAGGGATTTTCAAATGCTTTACTACAGCGAAATCTTCCAAAACAAACGCTAAACAACAATGTTTGCAAGAAATTGGTTTCACTTATTGCAGGTATAGGAGTAAAGAAGAAAATATTTCGTGACGAAAGAATTTGTGATGCTTGCTTCTTCATACGCATGGGCGCGTATACAAACGTCATGCATGTACATAAGCACACACGTTGTGTATGACGTTTTATTTTTCTGCGCACATACAAACGCACAAATGCATTGACATTAGTTGTGTGCGCTTGCTTTAAAAAAACCTCCCTTAAACACATAATAGCTTACCATCTACATCTTACACACACACACACACACACACTCAAACGTACAATATGCAAAATAAAAAGCAGACACGCATCAACACTACTTCTTTTGAGTGTTTGTTACGGAAAAAGAAGTCTACGCGACATAGCTTAAAAACACTCATATACACTTACATTAGTACATCCATCGTGCTTCGCTTATTAAACGACATCATTTATTATTGGTTTAGTATAATACATGCTACGACAATGCATTTAAAAGAAAATTCGTATTTACATTTCAAAACTGTTTATGCAGTCCTCTATTGTAGATAATTTTTTTTTTAGGTACTCATATTCATTGTTCTGATACATATGTACGTCTGTATATACATATGTACATACATATGTATGCATATATTCATTTTTTAAGATATGTATTCAAACATCTTGCTCATTCATTCATTCATTCATTCACTCATTCATCAATTCATTATATTCATTTGCCAATTTATTCAATTTAATTAACATTTTTCGAAACAAAATTTTTTCTTATACCATGAAACAATAGTGTAAGCAATGTAATTAAATTTTTAAACAAATCTTGTTTACCTACAATTCAACTACAAAAAAAAAGAAAAAAAAATTAAATAAAAATAGTAAAAAATGTCTGCAATAAAACGTATAGTTAGAGTTATCAACTGATTGGCGGCCATAAAACCAACAAAAAGAAATAAATTAAATTCAAATGGAAGGAGTAAAACTAACTATAAAAAACTGCATAACAAAATATTTGTTGTGTTCGATCACTGAATAAATGAAAATGATAGAAAAATTAACAACAATGTAAATTTTCACATACACTTACACATACACATACATGCGCTCTTTACCAATAAATCAATAAAATTGCTGTTAACGAATTCATTTACTAAAATATTTTAAAAATAAATAAATAAATAAATAAATAAATGAGTGAAAAATAGAACATGAATGAATGCTGCACTTGATGGTTAAAAATCATATACATACATATATATATTGATAAAGATAAAACCTTAAAAACTTCCTGCAAATAACAAAAAGTCATTAAATTAAAAGCCATTTCGCCTCACTCACATGCATACACACACAAAACAAATAATAATAGTAAGTAAAATTTTAAAATTTTAATTTGTACTAAAACAAAAACAATTTTATCTTCTCTTTATTTTTCAACTGAAATTACATATAAAATTACAGTGTAGCTGCCGGATTTCCCGATACTAGAACTTGTCTTTTACACCAAAAACTGCAAATGTTAAATACCTGCATAGAACGTAGACTGAAAAGAGAAGAAAATATAAAAGATAAACCCCATGGCAAGCAAATTGAAGAAGCTGACAGTGAAGAGCAGCATGTAGAAACAGATGATGAAGACAATGACGACGAAGAAGAAGAAGAATTTTACGATTGTCATGAAGAAACAATGAATCAGCGTTCTTCATCTCCGTTAAAAGCTGTGGAGGCTACAAATGCCGAAGGCCGTTTGAAACGTTTGCGTGACTTAAAGCTTTTGGACTCGGAAGATTATTTATATGTGCCCATTACACAGGAGCCGGTACCCAAGACTGAAGATCAATTGCAGGACGATACAGATGTTATGTTGAAATGTGGATCTAGTTCGGGTGAGTTGTTTTACTTTCTTTTTATATAATTTCTAGTTCTCAATAATCACAAACGATTGTTACAGTTAATTTTTGTTTAATATACAAGTTTCGTATCAACAAAAAATGGTTTGAAGAATACTTTAAAGGCCTGACCAGAGAAACAAGCCGTCTTAAAAAGTCGGCGGCAGCTTAGGAAAAAAGAATCGGCGGTGTTTATAAGTTTTTTAAACACGTTTCTATACAAAATTAAAAACATCTGATGGCTTCCATATAATTTGTAAGATGTAAAACAAATTTCGGCTCTTGAGCCGGCTGTGAGCCGATCGGCTTGTTTCCCTTAGCCTGACCCATTATGTCGACAACGTGCGACACTTACATTTGAAACAAAAACAAATTTTACAATAATTCTGCCAAAAAAAAAACCCAATTCAATGCCAAGATCTGATAGACCATTTTTGAAAAAAATTTATGGGACCAAACTGGAAGTAAACTCTGCAACAAAATTTTTTTTTGCAAATCTTTAAGTTAAATAAAGTACGTGAAATAGAAAATTAAATTTTAATGGGCGTGAATCCGCCTATTTTTTTAAATGCAAGATTTTGTATGTTAAGTTTTGTAAAAATCGGTACAGTGGAACCACTTGAAATAAAGTATTAAATTTTAATTTGCAACCTTAAAATTGTGTAATTACAAGAAGCAAAGGTGTATGATAGGTTTCGCAGCAATCAAATAAATAGATTATCATAAAATTAAATAAAAAAAATTGTAGGTGTATCCCCGCCCACTCTTTTACAATGGGACCAATTGGAAGCTATATCCTCTCAGTAAAAAACCCAAATTTTTAAAAAATTTTAAAATTTTTTTTCGTTTCAAATGTAAGTGTGGGACAAGTCAAATGTTGTCGACATCGCACAGTCGGGGATTTTCTTAAAAAATGGAAATAATTCTGCAGTTTCTAAATTGTTATGAAATTTCATATCTTGAAACATCATCAGACTTATTATGAACAACAACCATCAAGTGGTTAAAAAATGCAAAAATATTTCAACTAAGGTTGTACTAGGTATTACGAAAGCCAGTTGATAATATTGTGAATGATTAAGTAGGTATTCGCAATTGTGAATATGCATTTTAAGGTAAATAATAAAACAGCTGACAAATAACAAAAATAAGATGCAGCGAATGTGTGGAATTCGTTTAAAAATGAGTAGAAAATTTCATTTAAGGTGGACCTGAACTATTTATGTAATTATTCCATTTTTTTTTAACAACCGATTTTGAGCAGAGTCCATGTGCAATGTCCAGCTTTGCTTTTATCAAGCAAATTGCTCATAATTCGCACAGTGTGCATAAAATTAATTATTTTGTTAATTTATTCAAGCCGTGATACACTATCATACTAAGT
Source organism: Tachina grossa (assembly GCA_949987645.1). Classification (NCBI taxonomy): domain Eukaryota; kingdom Metazoa; phylum Arthropoda; class Insecta; order Diptera; family Tachinidae; genus Tachina; species Tachina grossa. The sequence goes on from OX465275.1 coordinate 40,131,247, forward strand.
CGTGCGATCTACGAATATATACAACCCTGGTGTGATGAATTGTAATTGTCTTTTGAAAATTTTCATAAACTCCATCATGCCAGCGTTGTACTTTTTCGTAGATCGCACGACTTTGTATGATAGTGTATCACGGCCTTTAACGATATTGATTTATATATTTCTTTTTATTTATTTATGTACTTACATTTTGAGTGAATATATTTCTCCAACTATTTTGTAGTTGCAAAAAAGAGAATAAATTTCCGTTAATAGCTATTCACAATAGTGATACTGTAGTTGCCGTTAATACGTATTCACAATAGTGATTTTGTAGTTGCCTATTATTATATATTCACAATAGTGATTTTGTAGTTGCTGGTTGAAAAGTTAGGGTTGCTATCTACCTGTTTTCAACTGCTGACATTTCGTAATACTGATTTATCAACTTTGTTGTAAAAACATCTGTTATCAACCGCATGTTGCTGTTCATAATAAGCCTGGATATGTTTGTAAATATCTCCAAAAGTAGTATCTGCGCCCGGCGGAAAAAATACAGCAAAAATACTGAAAAAATCTCATTTTAAGATTTTTTTTTGGGAATTGCTGGGAACTAAAAAAATTATTTTTTGTTATTTTCTGTGTATTAATTGCATCATTGTTGAAAATGAAGAGAATAGAGAATTTTCAGCCGAATTTTATAGAATTCTCGGCAAACTCTTCACATATTGTAAACAGATGCAGGTAATTCTAAAAAATTAATACAACAATTAATACAACGCATCGTCAACATTGTGGCACAAGCCCTTCTTTTAACAATAGTTTATGAATATCGATAAAAATTGAATGTTAGAATTAAAAAAAAAAAAAAAAAATAATTTCTTTACAGATCTGGTTACTGCCATGATGTGTTCCACACTGCAGTCCGATGCCGAAGCTTTTAAAGCTGCCAATTTAAATGCTCGTTTTGAGGATTTTATACGTTGGTACAGTCCCAACGATTGGGAGGAATATTTCGACGAGGAGAATGTTAAGCGTCATAAATTGAGTGCCCGTATGAGCGCTGAGGGCAATACGTGGCAAACGATGTGGGAACAAGCAAAAGCAGTGCCCGTATCAAGACAGGTAAAAGTTTCTAGCAATTTGCCACAAACAAATTTAAAAAAATTTAATAAGCATACATATTTAATATCATTACCCCATAACCGCCAAAAAAAGCTTAAGCGAAAATAGGTTATAACTACATGAAATACCGAAGTATATTTGGTTGACACAAATCTTTATATAATATGAAAATTATGTTGCATTAGCGGTTATGGGATGATATATAAAATCCCTAACCCTTTCTTTTTAATCGAGATTTTTGCATTTTTCGATACATTAGATGTCCTTTTATCGAAATACTTATAAAAAAACTCGACTTCCAAAAAAAGAATAAATTATGACCTTTCTAAAGGGTGTCCCAACAAGAACCCAAGATTTAAATTTGGCGCCATTCGAAGTGTCATTGTTTGACATTTAAACAATTGTTATTGTTTGCTAGTAGAAGGTACGAGGTTAGTGAAAATGGAGCGCTACACGAATGAACAACGCATTCTTATTGTGAAATTGTTTTACCAAAATGGTGAACGTTTTGCGGCTACAGTTCGCGAATTTGCGATCAATTTGGGGTCACAATAATGCTGCAAAAGAGTCAACTGTGAAGAGATTAATGGATAAATTTGCCGAAACTGGGTCTGTTAGTGATGTAAAGACAACAACGCGCCTTCGACCAGGTCGATTGACCGAAAATGTTGCAGCTGTACGTGATGATATCGCTCAAACGCAGGTCAAGCGCAAACAGTCAATGGTGTTCGATATCGTGAAATGATACCAGTTTTTTCGTGCCTAGAATTGAAGAAATTAATGTGGAGGGCATGTGGTTTCAACAAGAAGGCGCCACATGTCATACAGCCAGAGAAACAATTCAATTGCTACATCAGTGATTTCCCGGTCGTGTTATTTCGCGTTTTGGAGACCAGAATTGGCAGCCTAGATCGTGCAATTTAACACTATTAGACTTTTTTCTTTGGGGTTTTTTGAAGTCGATGGTTTACGCGAATAAGCTGACGACGACTCAATTCTTAAAAGAGGAAATTGGACGCTGCATTAATGAAATACCGCAGCATTTATGCAAAACGGCCACTGAAAATTTCATTAAAAAGCCGCGGCGCGATATAATAAAGTTTCACGATTTTTTTTAAATATCTGTGTTTTATTTAAAATTTAAATCTTGCGTTCCTGTTGGGACACCTTTTATATCAAGGTAACGATATGTAGTTTATTGGTTATTCCAATTCAATGACGGCCAATTTTCTATTTTCAATGAATGCCTTGCAATATAAAGACATACATAAATAAATAAATTCTTGAACACTTTCTTTTCTTTATACTATTTCATTTTTATAGAAACGTTTATTTAATGATACCATTGAAGGCTTTAAAGTTCTTAATTATTTGGAGACACGCAATTTGGGTGAAATTTATGGTCTCACAATTGTACCCCTGCTGCACAGTTGTCTATTAAAATTAAAGGTAATTTCTTGTTAATAATTTGCTTTTGAAATTCATTAAAGAATTTTCTGCAACATTTTTCCAACAGAATATTTTTGACAATTCCCATGTCTTGGAACTTTTCAACGAGTCTCTAGATGAACTTTTTGCCGATCTCAGTCGATTTTCCAGAGATGTAGAGATAGTAGCCGCTTCACCCTCCTCCTCCTCCTCCTTCTCCTCTTCCACAGCTACAACTTCTCCGATAAGCGAAACAAATTATGTTTTGCAATTACCCAATCCCATGGCTATTACCAAAAAAATTGTAAAATTGGAAATGCAATTTTATCAGTATAAATGTTTCGAGCACATGCCCGAATTGGCTGGCATAAATATACAACAAATACAAAAGAAATTTAAAGAGATTTTAAAAAATGATGGAAGTTGTATAATATATGCCAGAGATTTAGCTAAAGAGAAAACCGCCCTAGAGTCAACAACAACAACTGAAGTAGACTCACGTTTAATGAACTCATTTGAAAGAGACATGCAAGAGCAACTTATCAGCAAAGACTATGTGATGCGCCTGGGCGAGGGCTTAGTAAAGTTGGCCGAGAGCGAGAGAAATAATGAGAATGCTAAGCAGGTAATGCCACAGTTTCTGAGAGCCATTGTTACTGGCGGAAAATTACGTTTGTGTGGAGCATTTACCGAAAATACAACATTTCTCAACTAAGTGGAAGGAGCTACCGATAAAAAAAAATATATATACATACATATAATTAAAAGAAATATTTAATATTGTAGTGATTTCATATGATTAATATGCTTAAGGAAAAATATTAAAATTAAAACTCTTCACATGCTCGGAATACAACTGGAATGAAGGGCAAATTGTGATCAACGATTACATATGTACATGGCGTCGGCAGAAATTAGCCATAGATTTATTTTTAGGCCGGCGAACGACGAAAAAATATCAGTTTTATTTGACCATGTTTGGTTTTACTCGTCACGTGTTTTAGTAACTAAAGTTACATTATAGTTTTTAATTTAATAATTGTTTTAGTTTTATTTTATAGTATTTAAAAAAAATATATAAAAATTGATTAACAAAAAAAAAAAAAAAAAAAAAATATTTTTTATTTCAGTATTTTATTTTTATTTAATTTAAAAAATTTATTTGTTGTTGGTTTAGCAAGTCTGGATGTATTTCGTTGCTGCTAAGCAATACTTCAAGGTGAATTGATACCAGTAGGTCCCGATTTGCAACTCTGCATATTCGCCTCAAAAAATTTCCTGCTGTCAGAAAATTTCCGTACGTTTTGCCTTGATTTCACATAAAAGAAATTAACAGCTGATCATCAGCTGCTGAACCGAGATCACCTGATATGAATTCTCCTTGAAATACATCAGTAGACGTCACAACATGCTGAACAGTATTATTTCTTGTTTTTTTTTTCTTATTTTTTTTGCAAGTTTCTTACAGCTACTGTGGTTGTGGTTTTGTAATTCTCAATAATTTTATTTGATGTTTTCTATAAACATTGTCAACCTGTTCTAAAATAATTTTTATTTATCTTTTTTTTACACAAAATTATAAATTAAAATTGAGATAAATAGCAACCATATTCTCGCGCTAGAAAATAAATACAGCTGATTGGAGTATACAATAGAAAATCGGCATGAAAATATCATTTCTTGTGAAGAACAAAAAGAAGTGTGATTTTTTCGAAAACAACTAAAGTTTATGTGAGTGTATGTGTATTGTTAGTACTTTATTTTTATTTTGGTTCACTATTTTTGTAGAATCTTTTAATCGCCTGCTCTATAAACGTGAGTAGTGATGACACAAACCGTCCTATATAACAACCAAAATAAAGTGACAACTCGTCAGCCCATTATTGGTTTGGAACATATGTCAAAAAGTCGGAATGGAGAAAAACGACAAAGAAGGTTTACATGAAGTTTTCTCAAAATATACCCAATAGAATTTTTTTTTGTATTTTTACCATTGCTTCCGACACATGTTTAGAAAAAATGTGTGAATTTTTGTGAACTTTTATGAATAAAGTTAGAAGTGTGCCACTTACGCCACTTTTCTTAATCCATTTTTACTTTACTTTACTGCTGTATATTGAGAAACTTGTTATTGAGAAGAAAATTAATGCTTCAGATTTATTTTTCTTGCTGTCCATAGAAATAAGTTGATCGGTTTATCGATGACCTCAACATTAAACATAAACTTGTACTAGACATTGTAATTTCCGCGATGTTAGCAATTCTTTTGCGATTGATATAATTTTCTTAGTTTTTTTTTTGATTCCTTGCTGTGTAAGTAATTTCATCAATGCATTTAGAAATTTTTCGCAAACATACGATTTTGTCGCGTTCTTTTCGAGTTTATTTTATTTTTAACAATTTGGAGATTTTTAATAAATTTTAGGGCTTGTTTCCGATTTTACTCGTGCAACTTCTCGCGAACTTTTGCAATTATTCTTCTTAACAGTTAATTTTTAACAGTTATTGACTTTGCTTTTACTTATGCTGTTGTTAGCAAGTTTTCGCGAATTTTCACAATTATAGCGTTTTTACGGAATTTTTAACATTCCTTATAGTCTTGGCGAATTTTAATAAAAATTATAGCTTGTTTAAAATTTTTCAATTTTTCACGAATTTCTTCTGTTCTTTTTTTTTGCGAAAGATGTAATCTCCAAAGTTTTTGGGTTTTTTTTATTTATTTTTATTTAGCGACTTAAAATTTAAAAAATTTTGCAAGCTTATTTTGAATCTTCATAATGTTTTGCCCTTTATCCCTAGTTAGTTAATGACTCAATTTTAGTTTTGCGCTTGTTTGCAAAATTGCAAATTTTTAAGATATTCGCGATAGGTGTGATGATTTATTCCAAATTTCTGCCTTTTTAGGGTTCCGTACACCAAAGGTGAAAAGGAACCCTATTGTTTTCGCTACGCCGTCCGTCTGTCCGTCTGTCCGTCACACGGTATTTTCTCAGGAACCGTAAGAGCTACGGACCTGAAATTTAGACACAGTATGTAGAACCTTGGCCGCTACAACAACAAATACATGAGAATTAAAAATTAAAGGGTGTTCCAAAACGAGCAACGAAAAATGTTAAAATCACATGTAATATACATACAATTGTATATTGAAACTTGAAATTTGTAAAATTAGTGTATTTTATACAGACTACAACAATTAACACTAAAATTTAAAAAAATTAAAATTAAAGGGTGGTCCATCAGTTAATGCAATTTTGACTATGTAATTTTGACAACTTGCTATATCTTGGAAACCGTAAGAGGCAAACACTTGAAATTTTCAAAAACGGTAAAACTAAACAAACCGAAAATTATAAAATCGCCAAACCAAAAAAAAAAAAAAAAAAAAAATCGCCAAAAATTAAAAAAAATCGCCAAAATTAAAAAAAAATTTCTAACACTAAAATAAATCGCCAAATTCTAAAAAATCGCCAAAATGAAAAAAAATCGCCAAAATGAAAAAAAACGCCAAAAATCGAAAAAAATCGCCAAAACGCGAAAATGTCGCCAAAACTAAAAAAAAATTTTATAAAAAAAATCGCAAAAATGAAAATATCGCCAAAAATAATCGCCAAAACGAGAAAATAAAGTGTCAAAACTACAAAAAGAGCCAAAACTTAAAGAAATCGCCAAAACCGAAAAAACGCAAAACACAAAAAAACCGAAAAACCCCAAAAACGAAAAAAAAAATTTTAAAACTATATATTATATAGGATGAAGTTTGTATTTAATTACATATCTAGTGTTCGTACGGAACCCTTCGTGCGCGAGTCAGAGTCGAACTTTGCTGAATTTATTATAGTTTAAGAGACTTTTATCAATTTCATGACTTGATATCGATTTTTGCTTGATATTCATTTTTACTTCAAGTACACAATCCAATTTATTTGCATACTATGCAAGTAATTTTTTGCCGGAGTTAATATTTGCATAACTTGATATCCATAGGCTACAAATAAATGTATCCATAGTAAGGCAGAGATTTGAAGTTCATCGAACTATGCATAGTTCGTCGGTCATCCCAATTGTGTTTATAACATTACACAAATGAAGCAAAACGAGAATTAAATTTATTTTTTACGTTTTTGTATGAATAATTTGACGCAATAGCCAAACAGTGGCGAGTACAGCAAAACAATACTTATAATTATTAACCCTAAAAATAGCACAGTACAACATTTTTGAAGTCATTGATTCGGGACTCAATTCTGACAATTTCACGTGAAAGTGTGCCCAAAGTGAAGAACTTGTGCATTATTCGTTTTGTCTTCTTAGCTGCTAAAATATTTTTAATATCGATTTGAAGTTAGTAACTATCGTATAGGGGAATTTTTCACGTTTTATGCTCTTTTGCTTGGCATAACTCGAGAACCACTAGTCCGATTTAGCTGAAACAAATTTAGAATAATTAAGAATTACAATTCCTCTAATTTGACACTTTTTTTGCATATTTGATTGTTTATGAATTTAAAAAAAAAAATTAGATTTTTAGGCAAAAAATATTTTTTTCCCTTAATACATTCATTTTTAACTTCGAAAGTGTTGCACACATAGGAAAACGGTATAAGAAAAGATTAGAGGAATTGTAATCCTTAATTTTTCTAAATTTGTTTCAGCTAAATCGGACTAGTGGTTCTCGAGTTATGTCAAACAAAAGAGCCCAAAACGTGAAAAATTCCCCTATACGATAGTTACTAACTTCAAATCGATATTAAAAATATTTTAACAGGTAAGAAGACAAAACGAATGATGCACAAGTTCTTCACTTTGGGCCTACTTTCACGTGAAATTGTCAGAATTGAGTCCCAAAATCATATGATGTACTGTGTTATTAACCCTAAAGATAGTTGAAATGTAGCAAAATGAATGCTAAATATCTCAGAAACCATTATTAATTTCGCGAAACATGTTTTGAATTCAGAAAGAGGATATTCGAAATATATATACCCCATATATAACTAATTTTTTTTAATGGTCAGTAGGTCAAACCAATAATGGGCTGACGAACTGTCATGTGTTTTTATAAAAATTTTGTGAGTAGTCGCGATATAAAAAAAAAAATAAAACCGCTAATATTTTAACGCTTATTTTTAACGATTCGCTGATCATCGTTTACCTAAAAATTTCTTAGAACAACTGGACTTATTTGAATTTTATCTGATTTTTTTTTTTTACTTCGAGAAAAATAATTTCTAAACTGTTCAAAGAGAATTTTTTGCTATAAAATTAATATCAATCGATTTCCAAACGAATTTATTCACGCAAAAACTTATATTTGTTAAGTTAAATTAATTCTTTTCTATTTTATACAGTTTTACAAATTTTCTTTTCCAAGCAAACCTTCTCTTTCAATCTGATTTTCTTACTTTCAATTTTGAAAATAATCGTTATTTACAGTCCCTGGTTTCTAACAATAAACTTAAAATATTTCGTTTTATAATTTTTGTAGCTTAATTTCTCTGTTTCTTACACATATCTAAGAGGATGATGTTGAAATAAGTTCTATTTGCTGTCAGAATGGCAACAAACTATTCAAACCAAGTTTTTAGTTTAATGATCTGCTCACTTTGGTGCTGCTGTCTGTCATTTCTTTTTAATTTCTCTTTTTAAATAAATGCAGTACTTACATAAAAAATATTTTTTTTTTATTTTTCTCTAACTTTCTTGCATATTTTTCATAGACATTCTGTGAAACAAAAAGTTGTAACAAAAATAATTCATTTGGAAAGAGAAATGCCAACGTGTTTGAGAGGCTGCATTTTTGCTAAATGCCACAGGTAATTCTTTTATTTTTTTAACAAACACACAAATAGTCTGCAAAGATTTCTTCATTAGTCAAGCCTGCCTTTGAGTTGCTGTAACTTTTATTTTCCTTTTTTTCCCTTATTTTTTTCTTTTTGCTTATATATCCTGATTACTTACCTGCTAGTGGGCTCTAACGCTCTACAAACGCATACTCATTTAGGATAATTCTCTTTAACATTCTTTGGCAATATGAAATATTTAACTAAAATTACTTCAAGTACATGAATTTCTCATAAATTTTTCCTATTTCAAAAGGACACCGCTTGGAAGCATACAAGCAAGTTTGGCATATACGATTGTTGGTTGCTGCGCTTGTATGTAGGAAAGGTTCATTGTTGTCGAGCCAAAACTCCAGCCGATTGTGTGTAAAATTATAATAGGGTAAGATTTAGTAGCACTTAACAAATTTTTGACTGGAAATATTTTAGAAAAAAATTAAATTTAGCTCGATATCGATAGCATAGAGCGCTCCTCTACATCGCCTTAAAAGTATAATAAAAATAATTTTTGAAGGTGCCAAAATGTCTATACAACTTTCTTATTTATTTATTGTAGAAATTTAGCGAATTTTTATTACTTTTTTAATTAGAAAACAGTTCATAAAAATTAAAAATGTGTTTTCGGAAACCATTTGCACTTAACAAAAAAAAGTAATTCTTCCGAAAAAAAGCCGACTTCAATGCAAAAATCTGATAGAACATTTTCGAAAAAAATTTATGGGACGAAACCGGAAGTAAATTCTTTCAAGCAAAAAAGAAGAGAGGTGTCTTAGGACACCCAGTTAAAGCTATGCTGCTTACTTATATAAAACCAATTTCATGTGTGAAATAACAATACAATAAAATTATATGATGATGTCAAATTCGTCGCAAATATTTCAAAATGTTTAAATTTATTTCCCATTATTTTCTTTTCTAGTGGCGTACAATTAAATTAATGTATTGTTTGTGGCCGGCGGCGGCTGTTAGCCGGCTTGTAGACAATCGGTTGTGTTCTCTGGTTAGTCCTCACGTGCAAAAACAAATTAATTAATCGTTCTCATTGTGTTTGTTTTGTTTTTGTTTCACTCGCTTCAAAAAAAGAAACAAATCAAAATCAAACAATTTGTTTCGTTTATTTTCATACTCTGCTTTTGAGTAAAAAGAAATCAACACAAAAATAAATGTATAACTGTTATAGTGTCGATTACTTTCCTTACAAAAATCACGTCCTAACTCCTGTATCGCGCAATAAATAGCATAGCTATAATTTATTTTTTAAATCTGTTGGTAAACAGGAAGTACACAAAATAAAAAAATAAAAAAAATAAATTTTAATGCGCTTGCCTCCGCCCATTTTTTTAAATGCAAGATTGTGTATTTTCTAGAGCTCAGGATGTATGCTAAGTGTCGTAAAAATTGGTTAAGTAGAACCAAGTGAAATTTTTTCAACTTTGAAATTTTATAGTTACAAAAACCAAAAATGTTTGCTAGGTTTCGCTGAAATGAAATACGAAGTATATCATAAATTTAATAAAAAAAATTGTATGTGTGTCCCACCCACTTTTTTACGTTGGAATCAATTGGAAGCTATACTCTCTAAGACAAAAAATAATTTTTACAATGGGTTTGAAATGTACCCAGGTATGAAATAACAATTTAAAAAGAAAAAATACAGACGAATTGATAACATCCTCCTTTTTTTTTTGAAGTCGGTTACAAAAAATAAAAATTAATTCAAAATACAAGAGTTTCAAAACGCATTTGAATTTTCTATCTACACGCAACTTAATGGAAAAAGAAAATTTTATTTCGCTTTCAAGAGTTGAGTATTCAAGATATTTTTGTACACAATTTTTACACAATATGAAGAACGATATGAGGATTAATTCTGCATCATTTACTAAAATATTCCATTTTTTGAGTTATGACGTTCTTTGAGTAAATGAGCGATAAAACTGGCAAGTAATTTGTCCTTGCATCAATAGAACAAAAAATTTTTGGGGATGTTGTAAGAAAGAAACATATTTACGCTGATTCCTAATCATAATTGTGTTTGAAATTTAGTTATAAAATAAAGGATATATGGGAGCCAAGCGTGTCCTTGTGCCGATTGAACTGAAATTTATTCCTGAGCTTTATTATATAATTTTATAAGTAGTTACTCGTTATTGTTCATTTCCGCTAGTTCCTTATCGCAATTGTGGTAGATATTTAGTTATAAAATAAAGGATATATGAGAGGTAGGCATTTTCCTGCATCGATTGAATTGAAATTTATTCCTCATCCTAAATTGTATAATTCTATAAGTTGTTATGTATAAATTGTTGGTGATATTAAATTGTAAAAATTAAGGATATATGAGAGTTTGGTATGTCCTTGCTCCGATTGAACTGAAATTTATTCGTAAGCTTTATTATATAATCTTAAAAGTTTTTACTTATTATTGCTCATATATGATCATTCTTGAGGTTGATGTAAAATTTTTTTAAAATTAAGGATATCTATTTATGTGGCAGTTAAATTTTGTTCTTACACTAATAGAAATACAACTTGCTGAAGATTTTGACATCATATATATTGAGGTAAATGCACATTTCTACTGATTTTCCTTATCACAATTGTGGTTGAAATTTAGTTATAAAATAAAGGATATATGAGAGGTAGGCATTTTCCTGCATCGATTGAATTGAAATTTATTCCTCATCCTAAATTGTATAATTCTATAAGTTGTTATGTATAAATTGTTGGTGATATTAAATTGTAAGAATTAAGGATATATGAGAGTTTGGTATGTCGTTGCTCCGATTGAACTGAAATTCATTCGCGAGCTTAATTATAAATTTTTATAAGTAGTAACACAATATTTTTTTCTGTGATCGTTGATATTTATTTATTTTTTTAAATTAAGGATATATGGCAAGTAACTTGTTCTTGCACGAACAAAATTTTTTTGAACATGTTGTAAGATAGAAACATTTATTTATGCTGATCATAATTTCGGTTTAAATTTATTTATGAAATAATGGATATGTGGGAGCCAAGCGTGTCCTTGTGCCGATTGAACTGAAATTGGTTCGTTAGCTTTATTTTATAATTTTATGAGTAGTTATTGTACATTTCCACTCGTACCTTATCACAATTGTGGTAGAAATTTTATTACAAAACAAAGGATATATGAAAGGTAGGCATGTCCTTGCGTCGATTGAACTAAAACTTATTCCTCATACTTAAATGTATAATTCTATAAGTTGTTATGTATAAATTGTTGCTGATATTAAATTGTAAAAATTAGGGATATATGAGAGGTAGGCATGTCCTTGCTCCGATTGAACTGAAATTTATTCGTAAGCTTTATTATATAATCTTAAAAGTTTTTACTTATTATTGCTCATTTATGATCATTCTTGAGGTTGATGTAATTTTTTTTTTTTAAATTAAGGATATCTATGTGGCAGTTAAATTTTGTTCTTACACTAATAGAAATACAACTTGCTGAAGATTTTGACATCATATATATTGAGGTAAATGCACATTTCTACTGATTTTCCTTATCACAATTGTGGTTGAAATTTAGTTATAAAATAAAGGATATATGAGAGTTGGCCATGTCCTTGCTTCGATTGAACTAAAATTTATTCCTAACCTTAAATTGTGTAATTCTATAAGTTGTTATGTATAAATTGTTGGTGATATTTAATTGTGAAAATAAAGGATATATGGGAAAAAGCCATGTCCTGAAATTTATTAAAATTAAATTTTAACTGTCTTTTAGTCTTGAATGATGTCAACATAAAATTTTTTATGTGATGGAGATTTATGCATATTATTGTCTGTTTCTAAGATATTTTAATGATTCTTGTGTAACATTTGTTAACGCACTAATAATGTTAAACTTAAATTGCAACATTTTCAAAAAAAAAAAAAAAAAAAAAAAAAACACTAATAATCTTTTTTTTTAATTTTTTTTAGATTAATTCAAGTGTAGAATTTTTAGGGTCTATATAAATAAAATAAAATTTTGATTAATGCTATACAAATTTGTGATTAAAATATGATTTTTATGAAGCTTTTTTAAAGGAATATACATATGTATGTACATAAATTTTTTTTATCTCTGTAAAGTTAAACCGATTTAAATTTATAGAACTTACAAGATCTGAAAAATCTGTCCCAGTTCGAACTTCGCATCCTGTAGCGAGAAAAAGAGTGATTTTAATTTCAAGTCCTCCTTGTATAAGTTTTTCAGAAATAGTTCCAACAGTTTGTAAGATATAGTTTTACTTTCCCTTCATTTGCAAACGTCCCTACTGTAAAGTAAGATAATAATTTTTTTAAATGCTTACGATAAAAAAATTATTATTCTCTTCCCAAAATCTTTCACACTGTTTAAGAACCCACATTTACGTGCTTTATTTTTCTATTCATTTCATTTCTTTTCTCTCCAGTTATGACATTGTGTTTTAGTAAACTAATGACTGAATAGAATGAGTGAATGAATAATTGCATAAGTAGTTCTTTATAATCGCATTGCATATACATAATTATAGTTTATGGCGGACGGAAATATTCTCTAATTCTTTTCACATTTATTCATATTCGATTTCTTTTATTTTTTTTCTTTCATCAAATTAAAAATAAAGACCAGAATTAAATTTGTTGAAAGCGGATGAAAGAATTTTAGCTTTTGTTGATAAGAATTTTTCACGTTATTTATCCTTTCAAAAATAATTGCAGTAAAATTTTATTTAAATTAATTTCTAAAGAAAAAAAAAATATACTAAAGTTAAATCTGTTAAATTTGAAGGATTTTCTTAAGCTTATTAAAAGTGAAAAGGAAAAATATGAGGAAAAGCTAAATGCTTAAAGAACTTTTACTTGTGCTGACTGGAGGGAAAATTCCTAAAAGGCGTGCTATGTCGTTTTTAGAAGAATTAATTCCTTTCGCAAATAGGTGATCCCAATTTAATGTTAATACTTACTTTTCAATATTAAGGATGTATGAATAGTAGGCTAAACCCTTCACCGATTACCTAAAAAATTTATTTAAGTAATTACTTTATATATTTTTAGAACGAAGGCATAAATTTCAACTGTTTTCGTTGGATACTTATAGTTGAAATTTAGGTTCAAAATAGAGGATATATGGGAGCTTAATATATCCTTGCAGCCATTGCTCTAAAATTTATGCTGAAACTTAAACACATGATTCTATAAATTGTTACGCACTTTAAATGATTTTTGCTTACAAGAGGAAATTATACTTATTTTTTTTTAATTAAGGATATATGGCAGATATGAATATTTTCTAAAAAAAGTTGACACAAATATTTCCCCTGATTTTTGGTTATATATATTGGAATTTCCATAGGAATGTCAACTTTTTGTAGAATGCGACTCTCTACATAAGGTAAAATTTTGAGACAAATGAAGTCGCATTGTTTTGAAATACAATCTTAATTGCCTGCAGTCGCACGCGACAAAAAAGTGAACTTTTTCGTGGAAATGCCCATATGAAATTTAAGAAAAAGGATATTTAGAAGGTAGGCATGTCCTTGCATCTATTTAATTGCATTTAAGCAGTTAGCTTAATTGTATAATTTTATAACAAAGTTGCTCTGAATTGCTGATTTCCTGGTCATAATTATGGCTGAAATTTAACTGTAAAATAAAGGATATATGGGATTGCTCCGATTGAAATTAAATTTATTCGTGAACTTACAATTGATTGCTCAGTTAAAATCGTAGTTGTCATTGATACTTAATATTTTTTTTAAATTAAAGAAATTTGACACGAATAGAACAAACATTTTTTTAGAGATATTCACGCCTTATATTTTAAGGTAGATTCATATTTCCGCTGATTTTTAATCACAATTGTTGATGAAATTTAGTTATTAAATAAAGGATATATGGGAGCCAGGTATGTTATTGCATCGATTGAACTGAAATTTTTTCATGAGATTAATTGTATAATTTTATAAGTAGTTACCTATTATTGCTCATTTATGATCGAAATTAAGGTTGATATTTAATTTATGTAATATTAAGGATTTATGGGAGGAAAATTTGTCTTTGCAAGAACAGAGAAAACATTTTTTGAATATGTAGATACATATTTACGCTGATTCCTCAGCATAATTGCGGTTTAAATTTGATTATGAAATAAAGGATATATTGGAGCCAGGCATGTCCTTGCACCGATTGAACGAAAATTTCTTTGTGAGCTAAATTGTATAATTTTATAAGTAGTTACACGATATTTTTTCTTTGTGATAGTAGTTGTGGTTAATATATAATTTTTTTTTAAATTAAGGGTATATGGCAAGTATATTTGTCCTTGCACGAAGAGAGCAAAATTTTTTAGACACTATATATTGTAATATACATACATATTTACGATGGTGCCTAATTATAATTGAGGTCTAAAATTAGTTATGAAATAAAGGATATATGGGAGGTAGACATGTCCTTGCGCGAATTGAACTGAAATTTTTTTCGAGAGCACACATTAGTTTCCCTCTGTGATTGTAATTGTGGTTTATAGTTAATTTTTTTTTTTTTTGAATTTAAGAATATCTGGCAAGTAATTTGTCCTTGCACGAATAGAACAAACTTTTTTTGGACATGTAAGATAGAATCATGTGTATTTATGCTGATTCCTAATCATAATTGAGGTTATGAAATAAAGGATATATAGGGGGTAGGCATGTCCTTGCGCCGATTGAACTGAAATTTATTCCTGAGCTTTATTATATAATTTTATAAGTAGTTACCCGTTATTTTCCATTTTCGCTAGTTCCTTATCGCAATTGTGATAGATATTTAGTTATAAAATAAAGGATATATGAGAGGTAGGCATGTCCTTGTGTCGATTCAACTGGAATTTATTCCTGATCCTAAATTGTTTAATTCTATAAGTTGTTATGTATAAATTGTGGTTGATATGAAGATGTAAAACCTAAGGATATATGCCAGATAGGCATGTCCTTGCTCCGATTAAACTGAAATTTATTCGTAAGCCTTAGTTAATAGTTTAATAAATTTTTAATTATTATTATTCATTTATGATCGAACTTCAGGCTGATGCTAAATTTTTTAAAATTAAGGATATGTGGCTGTTAAATTTTGTCCTTACACTAATAGAACTACAACTTGCTGGAGATTTTTAAATCATATATTTTGAGTTAAATACACATTTCCACTGATTCCTTATCACAATTTTGGTTAAAATTTAGTTATAAAATAAAGGATATATGACAGGTAGCTATGTCCTTGCTTCGATTGAACTGAAATTTATTCCTGTGTTTAAATTGTGTAATTCTATAAGTTGTTATGTATAAATTGTTAGTGATTTTTATTTGTTAAGATTAAGGATATATGGGAAAAAGTTATGTCCTGAAATGTAATAAAATTTAATTTGAACTGGCTTCTAGTCTTGATTGTTGTCAAATAAATTTTTTTTATGTGAAGGACATACATATGTATGTATATATTTCTAAAAAATTTAAATGATTCTCGTGATGTTGGTAGCATAACTGAATTAAAATTGATTTACTATGCTTTTAGCTCTGGTCTAATTAAACGCTTTTACTTAAACTTCTTTTCCCATTTTTATTATGAATTTTTCCTTTCCGATAATCAAGTTTTTTTTAGGAATCTCTGCATTTTCCTTTTTCAGTTGTGAATTGCTTTATTGTTTTCTTTTGCCTTCTTTTCCTTTTCCTTTTGTCCTATTTAAATTTCTTTTCCTTTGTTCTATTTATTTTGTTGTGTATTGTCAATTTAACTATTCCGTTTTTTTTTTGTTTTTTTTTTTTGTTTAAAAGAATGAATAAAAATTGCGACTCAGAGAAACCCGTACTTCAGTTTTTTAGTGGCTTATGTTATACATAGCGAGAGTATATGAATACGAGTACAAGGTTTTTTAATAAGAGCAGGTCGATCCTGTAGCAGTGTAGTTCGTACCGAACGAATATGTTATATATTTTATTTATGACTATGAATATGGATGAAAAGAAGCACATAGTGCGTCATTAGCAACAGTGATAAAACTTTGTTAGAAAACACTATGGATTAATTTTTATTTCACTTAAATTTACGTCAAATTCTGTTTAAATTCTAATATGGGCTTTGTGTGATAATTTATCATCCACCAGCAAATTTTTCATTCCAAAACCCTTTACCAATCCATTAGTTTTTCTTTAGGTGTACAATTTTGTACTCCCTTATTGTTGCCCGTATATTTGTTCTATGCTTTATGATGCCATTTTCTGCTTTCATAAAAAGCTTTTAAAACAAAGACGGTACTTTCGTGTCAATGACATGTGCATGAAGTAAAAAAATATAAAAAATTTTAAAAATAAATAATAAAAGAAACTGCAGGGAAACTGCAGCGAAACGCTATTGTTCTTTTCAATTTGTTTTTTGTTTGTTATTTACCGTAAAGGGTCCCACGTAAAATATTCAATTACTTTGTTAAAGATTTCAAAAAAATGTGATAAAAAAATCAACTTAACTTATAATTGCTGTAAAGATATAATGTATTATGTTAAGCATTTACTTAAGTAAACGGTAGAATAACAAAATAGTTCCCCAGATACGGGTATATGCAAGAGCTCAGCTGATTCACTTTTTTTCATGTGCTTCCAGTCACATTTTTCGTGGTTCTTCTTTTCACTAATTTTCCTTCCTATTGTTTATTGTTGTCCGTATTTTTTTTTAAGAATTGTGCACAAAAACAATTAGTAGTCCATTACACAGTCTTGTGCAAATGATATTGCATCACAGCATGTGCAAAATGGTGTAGTGTATTTAAACTCACCACTAAGAATTGTTAAGTGGTGAGTATCAATATACTCGTACTATACCATTTTGCACATGCTACGATGCAAGACCATTTGCACAAGACTGTGAATTGGGCTAGTGTGTTTTTCATTGTAGTGGATGGACTTATCATACTTTGACAGTGCTCTGAGCTCATACAATTTTTATACCCTTCACCAAAAATGGTTTGTCTTTTCGTGTGTAATTTCCACAATATTCCTTATGAATAGGGAAGACGAATAAGCGATGTCCGTCTGTCTGTCTGTCTGTCTGTCTGTACCAGAATAGCTAGAGACTTCGGTCTGGAACTGGTTTGTCAGAAATGGTTCGAAATATATTGATATTGAAAATCAGCATAATCGAAAATACGGTTTCAGAGCTGGAAAATTTAAACTTTTTTTGGTATTTAAAATTAACTAGTTTTTTTTTTTTTTTGTTTTTTTTTTTTGTTAAATAAAGCAAAAATAATAAAGTATTTCAGTAAGAATTAAATTGGTATCCTAACAGAAAAAAAAATAATAAAAAATACAATGCCAGGGTTGTAAACTTTGAAGTTATTTTTGCAAATAAAAGTAACCTAAACTAAAGTTAATTTTCTCTATATAAATTGCACATATTTTATATTTTGGAGGGAAACAGATTTGTTTAAAAAAATCAGAAAAATCTAAAAGGATGATTTCAGAGTTGGAAAACTTAAACTTTTTGCTTTAAAAAAAGTAACCAGAGCAAATAATTTTTTTCTTTTTCTCTATAAGCTTCTAACGCAGTTTATTTTTCAGCTGGGGTATGACTTAGTCTGCCCAGGGTCTGATCAAAGGTCTGCTTCCTTTGGATAGTATGTAGATGTTGTTGTACTAACACAATCAGTTTTATATACGAACTCACGACTTCTAACGTCAACACTATTAAAAAGTGAATAGTATGAAGTATATCCGAAAGGCGAGGTTAGGTTTGATTACTTTACGAAATACGATTAATACTAATATAAAGTAAATTCGGAAGACTTTATATTCGGCTAACGTGCCACTAACTACAACGAACACGAAGTAAGTTCGGGATACTTCGCGTTCGGCTAATTTACGAAATAATATTACTACGAAATATAAAGTAAATTCGGGAGACTATATTCGGCTACCGTGCAGCTAACTACAACGAGTACGAAGTAAATTCGGGAGACTTCGCGTTCGGCTAGTCTAGGAAATAATATTACTATGAAATATAAAGTAAATTCGGAAGACTTTATGTTCGGCTACCGTGCAGCTAACTACAACGAGTACGAAGTAAATTCGGGAGACTTCGCGTTCGGCTAATTTACGAAATAATATTACTACGAAATATAAAGTAAATTCGGGAGACTTTATATTTGGCTAAAATACGGTTTATCTACTTGCTAACTACTTAGAACAGGAGTCGGCAAAGCTTTCGGACGACACTTTCAAGTGGTCTACTTATAATTGTCGTTCGTACGATCTCGGCACTCGTTCATCATTGTGTACAAACATTGATTACTTATGCCAACTAAAATATGACCTGAGTGAGAATCAGACTTTGCGTTGGCATCAATCAGTGGTGGTGTCTGGCTGTATGTGTATGTCGTGCTTTGTACAGGTATACGGTAAAAGGTAGATGAAATTTCACTACGGTATACGGTAAAAGGTGCGTGATTTTTCACTTTTTATTGAATAAGAATAAAAAGTATATGCAGTTGTAACGTCACGTTACAAGCTAAATATATTCTGATTTGCAAATGGTGCGCGTATAAACGTAGTATGTATGTACATCTGTATACTTATGGGTAAAGGGTATATAAGATTCGGCATAGCCGATTATAGCACTCTTACTTGTTTTATTTTATAATTGCAGCCAAATTTATTGCATAGGGGCACATACATACATGTATGTATGTATATGTAGTTGTTTCTACCACTGAGTGCTGTTAAGGTATTGTTTTTTTCTATTTTTACCTTTTTAGAATATAATTTAATTTATATAAATTTACTAGAATAAATAGAATAAAAAAATTGTCATACTCTCATGTTAAATAAATTGTGCACGTATAATGAAATTAACTTACCAACATAAATACAATTTTATAGATTCGTTTGCAAAAGTGCCGAAGGGAAGTTGAAGAGCCGTTGAAATGTAGCAGCAGCAGCAGCAGCACAATCTGTAAGAAATAGATGTGAAAAAAAATAAAAACAATTGATACAGCACTCAGATAAATAATAGCTAAATAACTTACAGAAAAAATCCTTAACAAAAAAAAAAAAAAAAAAAAAAAAAATCAAACAAACAAACAATTATTTTCTTTTATAGCTTTAAGCTGCTGCTCTCGCATTAAAAGGACTTATTCAAGTAAGACAAGCGATTTCTATCAACTAATTCTACAAAACAAACGACTTACAGCGATTTTGAAAATTGTTTTGTATTTTTCTGAGATTTAAAGTATTTTTTTTTTAAGTATAAAAAGCAATTGAGTTTTGTTGTAGTTTCAAAACATTTCATTTTATATGAAATTTTCTCTTAAATTTTATAAAGACAATTTAAAAAGATATAGAAAATAATTCTGCAAAAAATCTACTTCAATGCAAAGATCTGATAGAACATTTTCAACACAAATTTATGGAATATAAAATTAAATTTTAATGGGCGTGCTTCCGCCGCCCATTTTTTAAATGCAAGATTTTGTGTTTTTTCAGAGCTCCGGTTGTGTGTTAAGTTTTGTAAAAATCGGTACAGTAGAACCACTTGAAAGAAAATAATAAATTTTAATGGGCGTGACTCCGCCCATTTTTTTCAAATGGAAGATTGTGTCTATTTTTGAAGCTCAAGGTGGGTGGTGTTAAAATTCGTAAAAATCGATTAAGTAGAACCACGTGAAATATAATAAAATATTTTAATGGGCGTAGCTCCGCCCATTTTTCAATTCTTAAATTTATAAAGATAAGTTAAAAAGATAAAGAAAATAATTTAGCAAAATAAAAAACAACTTCAATGCAAACGTCTGATAAAACATATTCGAAACAAATTTATGTGACATAAAATTAAATTTTAGTGGGCGTGCCTCCTCCGCCCAGTTTTTAAATGCAAGATTTTGTGCTTTTTTCAGAGCTCAGGGTGTGTGTTAAGTTTTGTAAAAATCGGTTGAGTAAAACCACGTAAAATATAATAAAATATTTTAATGGGCGTAGCCCCTCCCATTTTTCAACTCTAAAATTGTGTAATTCCAAGAATTAAATTTGTTTGCTAGGTTTTCCAGCAATCCAATAAGTAGAATATCATAAAATAAAATAAAAAATTGTATGGCGTGTGTCCCCGCCCATTTTTTTACAATGGGACCAATGGGAAGCTATACCCTCTCATACAATAAAATAATTTTTACATTCGGTTTAATATGAACCGAGTCATGAAGTAACACTCCAAAAAAAAACAAAAAAAAAAAAAAATAGAGACAAATTGATAACCTCTTCCTTTTTTTGAAGTTCTGGGTGTTGCTAGGAAGATGAAAAAAAAATTAAATAAAATTTTAATGGGCGTAAAAAAGTGTATTCAAAGGTCATAAATAATTCTACGATCATGGTTAAGTGGGTTATGCTTCAGCTATAACTGCTGCTGGCTTATTAAGATTCATTTATATCTTACTTCAGACTATAGCATTGCACAGATACATCTGTTTGCACTAGTTTTGCCTGTTTTTTGGTTCTGGTATGAACAAATATGTTATTTATCGTTTTCTGTTACTAGTTGTAAATGTTGATTTTTTAAGCAATTATTGTATGGTTGGGCAATGAGCAAATGAAAACAACACATTTATTTTTTTTTGTTTTTCTAAGGCAAATAAGATACATAAAACTGCTTTTACCATAAGTGCCTTATGATGTATCGAGAAAAAATGTAATTGGCTGATGAATGAATGAATGAAAGCAAAATCGCACATACATATGTAAGTAAATGATACATGTACATGAAAGACATGCATTTGTAATTACTCTCAGAGCAAAATTGTCTCTTTCTCTCTCTATACTTTGGCTGCGCCACAAAATAACATAACGAACGTCCGCACATACATCTGCACATCATGTATTTGTTTCAATAGTGGTTTTTTCATATATTTGTATTACAATATATATTTTTTGAGCAAAAACAGATCAAACAGTTGCTCAGCAGCAATACAATAAGCAATTGTTATTTGTTTGCAATTGTATTTTAATTTGGAAAAGCACGCACACACAATAACTCTTATACTAGTTCTGTCGCTCACACTACAATTATATGGTACATACCATGGTATATTTGCTTTGGCTATACAAACGAGTATACAAATGCAACCCTTTACTGCAGACCATAGTTACAAATAATTGATTTAAAACGACAATTTTTCCTTTTATGTAATCTAATAAAAACACAAGCAAAAAAAAAAAGTTTAAAAACACAATTACGACTGCAAGTATAAGGCAAAAGCGACAAAAAGTCCGTCACCGTCACCGTCAAGCCAGTATTTCTGCTCTTTAAAGAGAAGCACAAGCACAATACGTAATACACATTCAAACTGCGAATAGAAAAAAAAGACAAACTACTCCCACCCCCCCCCCCCCCCCGCTTTTCTGTTCTGGGTCTCATTCATCAAACTGTGAACAAATAAATAATGGACAATATAAGCAAAAAAAAATAAATATTTAAAAATGTTGTATTGTTATTTAACAAGAAAAAATTCAGAATAAAATGCAACATAACTTTTTCTTCTTCTTCATCTCCTTCTACTACTGAGTCCATTTGATTATATTCAAGTTGTTTTTTACTGTTTTTTTATTTCCTCTCCACCGTTTAGTGTGTCTTCATGTAACATTCATTTTTCATATAATTGCATTTTATTTCGTTAAAGACTTTGGGTTCGCTTGCTTAAGGTTATGAATTATTCAAAAAATAGAATGGGATACAGCAAAATAATAAAAAACCTTTACTTCTATTATAATTTTTGTTTTTTTTTATGGAGTTACTTGAATACTCAAAATTGTTGTTCAGTTTTGTGTGCCATTTTATGAGTGACTGTAGCAGATGCAGCTAGTGTGCAGTCAAGTTTTTGTAGTAGAATAAATTGTGCATTTGTATTCCAAGATATATATGCTTTTTCACTTTTTAAATTCTAGTTCCGAATGCATTTTATATGCCTTTGACTTTAAAGGAGTTAACCTCTTGTTTACTGTTCAGATTTGCAAATCAAGGGAAAGTCTAGTTTTATCTTCTTTGTGGTAATAACTAAAACTATTACTTTTCTAATATCTTCATATCTGGAAATTTTGCCTAAGAAAGTAAATGTAATTTAAGTTATGACATATACAAGCTGATGGATTATCTTTTTATTACTGCAATAAATCATTTAAAAGGGATTAACTTATATGTGTACCCGGGATGATAAATGATGAAACCAATTTCGTACCAATTAGCTTTTTAAAACGAACTTTTTCGAACCCAATAGTACTAAAATCGGTATTTTTCTTGCATTTTTAACTTTTTTTTTATTATATTTTTGGAACATGTCGCTCATTTACTCAAATAACGTCATAACTGAAAAAAACTATTTTGTCACACCACAAATTTCAAGTTTTCAATTTACACACGTCTTAATGAGAAATGAATACTTTGTGTTTGTTTAAAAACAAGAACTATGTGAGGATTAATCTGCATCATTAACTGAAATTTTATTAGAATTTGAGACAGTGGAACAGGCAGTAAATACATATCGTTGGTCTCAAGTTAAAAGGCCCTAACTCAAATAATTGCTATTTTACAGGAGAAGGCAAAAACACAATAGAAACTAATATTCTTTTTGTAATATTTTTGTACAACTGATTGTAAAGTTAGTTTAGTAGCGTTAGTTTTCAAACTATTTTAAATATATTGGAATCACTGAAAAACTCAATTACGTAAAAAATATGAGTTAGAATCTCTCAATAAGTTCTTTGTTTGTATTAGACTTTCAAGTCTTCATTTTGATTATTGAAAATACTCTTTCCACATTCGCGGATGAGTGAAGAATTAATAATTTTCTCCTGATAACTTGTGAAAGCTCATTAGCTAATTTTTTAAAGCTTGAAACTCGTTATTTATAGTATTATAATTTCCATTTTCTTTTGGGAATATTTTTTAATACGAGAGATACTATACTACTAATATATTCGGGAGTGAATTTTGTTAGCCAGGTTAAAATTTCGTCATGAAAAGTAGATTTATT
This sequence comes from Tachina grossa, assembly GCA_949987645.1. Taxonomy (NCBI): domain Eukaryota; kingdom Metazoa; phylum Arthropoda; class Insecta; order Diptera; family Tachinidae; genus Tachina; species Tachina grossa. Next base: position 40,154,656 of record OX465275.1, read on the forward strand.
TAGTTTCGCAAAAGGTTCTATAACATTTCTTTTAAAATCCGGTTGTTTAACAATTCTTTTAAAATTCGTAACTATACAACTTTTAATTTTATTTCTAGATACAGGGTGGGCCAAAAGAAACCAAGGGGTGTAAAAGTTTAATAACTTTTTTGTTTATTAACTTTTTTTATTTTTTCTTTCAGATTATATAATATACAAAATGGAAATTTTTTTACACTAAGTATGAAAAATGATGTCTCTTAAATGACCACCGTTTTCAGCTTCGCACTGATGGGCTCTTTTTAGAGCATTTTTCATAACATCTTTCAAAACTTGTGGCTGTAGCGTTCGAATTTCTGCAACAATGTTTGCCTTGAATTCAAGGATTGTCTCTGGCTTGTTCACATACACTCGCTCCTTCAAAAAACCCCAAAGAAAATAGTCGGGTGCTGTCAAATCTGGCGATCGCGCTGGCCAAATAATTTCCGAATTTCGAGAAATTATTCGCTCTCCAAAAATTTGACTTAAAAGTGCCATTGTGTCTCGGGCAGTGGCTCCGTCCTGCTGAAACCACATACCAGGTCTGTTTTCAAGAGCAGGACGTAAAAAATTTTCTATCATAAACCGATACCGCTCTCCATTTACGGTTACAGCACTTCCATCTTCATTCTCGAAGAAGTAGGGCACAATGACATTTTCAGATGTGATCCCACACCATACTGTACACCTGATGTGGTGCAATTGGCGTTGATGAATGGCTCCTGGATTTTGAGAACCCCAGAACCTACAGTTCTGCTTATTAACAAAGCCATTCAAATGAAAATGAGCTTAAAATAATTGATCTCTGGTTTAAATAATAAAATTCTATTGTTCTGGTTCTCTGTTCAGTTGTGAACCTCTCCATTATAAATTCTCCAAGTGTTGTCTATATAATCTGAAAGAAAAAATAAAAAAAAATTAATAAACAAAAAAGTTATTAAACTTTTACACCCCTTGGTTTCTTTTGGCCCACCCTGTATATGAAGCTTTTCATTTCAAAGTAAATTTTAATCGTTTGCATATGTTTGTTTCATCAATTAAATGATTGATATGATAATAATATAGCAAGTTTTTTATTTTTTACAAATTATATATTAATGCAATAGATAAAATAAATGAAGACAGCGCTATCAGCGCTTCACACCGGTGAAGTTAGATGTAGTTCTTTATAATAAACCAATCAAGTGTAATGCACATCTAACAAGGTAGTCGCTCTCAACAACAAATCAAATTCGCCACTTTTCTCCCAAATTGATTATACTTTAAATGATAGCGATTAATTATTATTGTAAAAATAAAACAAGGGATAGTCTCTCGCAAATTTTTCGAATAGTACCAAATGAGTCACGGGGCTACCAACGTACTTTTAGGGTTTGAATAGTACCAAGAAAAGTACAATTGTATCAACTTTATCATCCCTGATGTGTACATACGTACATATATCTAGGTATGAAACTTAAACTATTACTTAATGTAAATTTTTGTAATAAAATTTATGTAAGATTATCACAATTTTACTATTTAAATTTGTATTTTCAGAACAACAATATAAAAAGTATTTTAAAATATCAAATACTATCGAATAATTGCTGCTCTTAAAGTGTGGGCATATAGAGCATTCAGAAAGCCACGGTTATTCGATAGTATTTCATATTTTAAAATAAATATATGTAGTGATTTTTTTTAAAGAAAATTAAAAAAATTAAGTCTTCTAGAAAAATGGTGCTAATCTTATCATTTGTATGATAATTTGATCACTTGTATGTATAATAGCATTTTCAGACTTAAAGTTAAAACCTGGGTTTAAAGTCAAAACTATTAATAGCTGATTTTGCGTTCACACTGCATGTTTTATAAATTCAGGTTTTAAACCACAGCTTGTCTAATAACTTTGTTTCAAATAAAATAAATGTAGTGTAGAAATAAGTACGTATATTTGTTGCTGTATTTTGTTCTGCTTTTTGTAACACTTAGGGCCATTATTACAACTTAAAGTTAGGTAAAAGTAGGATTTTATCGGACGTATAAAAACATTTGCAAAATTTTACTTTAACCTAAGGTGAACGATAAATTATAGGCAAGTTTGTCCTACCTGGTAAGTTAAATTCAGTTTGCAATAATGAAAAGCTTTTTATACGTCCGATAAAATCCTACTTTTAACTAACTTTGAGTTGAAATAATGGCTCTTATTTGATAAACTGAGCAACAATGGATTTTTTTTTGCCTGAAAAACTCAGAAATTTTACATAATATTTTATATTTTTAACCGACATCATTGACACCAGAGGCGCTGCAACACTGCATTATTAAGAAGGTGCAAAAATAAATTCAGCAAAGTGCGACTTTGACTCGCGCATGAAGGATTCCGTATGTACACTAGATATGTAATACTATTATTACTTTATTTAGCATTTGTAATAAGAGTATATAGTTTTGTAATTTTTTTAGTTTTTGGGACTTTGTTATGATTTTGAGCGTTATATAACTTTTCTTTTTTTCTGTTTTGGCATTTTTTTTTGCGTTTTTTTTTTTTGTTTTTTTCCATTATGGAAATTTTTTTAGTTTTTGCGCTTTTTTTTTCGTTCAAGCATTTTTTTTTTATTTTGGCGATTTATTTTTGATTTTGACGATTTTGTTTTTAATTTTGGTGGTTTTTTGGTTTTTGGCGATTTATTTTAGTTTCAGATATTTTTTTTTAATTTGGCGTTTTTTTGGTTTTGGCCATTTTTTTTAGTTTTTGGCAATATTTCCCGTTTTGGCAATTTTTTTCATTTTGACAATTTTATTTTAAATTTTGACGATTTTTTTTTCGTTTTGACAATTTTATAATTTTGAAAATTTCAAGATTTTGCCTCTTACGGAAAGTTGTTAAAATTACATAGTCAAAATTATATTAACTGATAGAATACCCTTTAATTAAGATTTTTTTTTTAAATTTTAGTGTTAATTGTTGTAGTCTGTATAAAAATACATTAACCTTACAAATTTCAAGATTTTAAAAGTTTTCGTTGCTCGTTTTGGAACACCCTTTAATTCTTAACTGTTAACATATACAAGGTGGCGCAAAAATAACCTTCCGATGTTATTTGGCTGTAATTAAAAAAAAAGTGAAAAACTTTAATTCTTCTTGTGGATTATTTTTATTTGGTCTTTTAATTTTTTTACATCAAGTCGAGAATATGATGTCATGTAAATGGCCGCCGCCACAGTTGATTGTCATTTGAGCCCTTTTTATGGCATTTTCCATCACTTTGGCCAAAACTTCCGGCGATAGGTCCTCACATTCTTGACGAATATTGTCTTTAAGAGCTGCAAGAGTCTGAGGCTTGTTGAAATAAACCCGCGACTTCAAAAAGCCCCACAAAAAGAAGTCTGTAGCGGTCAAATCAGGCGGTCTTGCTGGCCAGTGCAAAATAACGGGAGATTAGGCGCCCGGGAAATGAATCCTTCAGCATATCGGTTGTGGCACGTGCAGTGTGTGCCGTTGCTCCGTCCATTGTTTATTAACGTGTATTTCGCATGTGTTTACTACACAAATGTCAAAACAGAACTGTCATTAGGCGCCAATCGCAAAATTTATAGCATTTTCTGATAGGAGGATTACTTTTGCGCCACCTTGTACTTGTGTACTGTATCTGAGAAATTTCTACATATTCTGCCGAAAATTTCAGGTCCTTACTTTTCTCGGGAAAATAGCCTGTGTCGGACAGACAGTCAGACCGACAGCGCGCTGCAGCGTAGCGATCCTTTGATGTACGGAACCCCAAATAAAAAAATTCAAAAATATATTATTAGCTGAACCTTTTTTTTTAGCGACAAATGAATGTCAGTCATACCGCTTATTTTCTTTTCCAAGAGGCCAATGAAAATATTTTTATTTTCCATATTTTTATTTTCGATAAAATGAATTACAAAAGATTATTTTTCTGTGCAATTTTTTGATTATCGTTGCCACTGCAACCATTTTTAAGTTGAAAATGTTTCAATCTGTATCTATTCTTATTCACTGGCATAAACATTATCAGCCGCTTTTAGTCATTATATCTTGGCAGCACTGAATTTAGCACAGATATTACTACGTTTATACGCAGGGCATATTTTCAAATAAAACTTTAAATTGTTTCCACATTATTGTTTTTATTACGACTTACTAATTCAGAAAACTATTCACGATAACTCACTATTTGCAAATAAAATGCTTGATGTTGCCACGCTTACAGATTTTCATTACTAATTAGTGGTATATTATGAGACTGAATAATATCTGAAGATTCTTGGCACTTAAAAAAATCTATTTTAAAAACTACTTCAAAAACCCACCCTTGTTCGTCAAAGGGTTAAGGAATATTAAAAACAAAATAATAATAAAAAGAAAATGATGCAAAGATTAAAAAAATGTGTAAACTACTTTAAAAATTTAAACTTAACAATTTGTTAATCTCTTAAGAACAACAAAGAATCGTACCAGCAGCGTTAGAAGATGTGAAGAATTGCCTGTGGTAGCATATTTTTTTCATTACTGGTAAGAGTCTTAAGTACTAAAAGTCAATTAAAATAATTTTTAAACTGCATTTCGTTTTAAAGGATGGCTTAAAAAATAATTCCTAAAAATACGTATTCGCTTAAAGCGGTAAAGTTCTTCTTACTCATGAATAAAATTTATGGAAGAAAAAATAGAATAAAAGCAAAACTTCTTCAATTATTCATATGCAGTAAGGCAAATGGAGTAAGTTTACTCGTGCGAGTGTTTCAAAAAAAAAAAAAAAACTTTTTTTAAGTTTTCGTATCTAAAAAAATATACATGGTCTTTTATTAAGAGTGTGCTGTCTTTATCTTTTATCTTAATACTTTGCATGTGTTGTTGAATGCCTTATCCTTTTATGATGATTTGGAGCAAGACACGGAATAAATGACAGCCAATCTGACTGAACCAAAACTGATCGCTTTCAATTGTCAAAGTTCGCAAGCTACTATTGGAATGCCCTGCGTATTGCGCTGGAATATTTAAAATATGCACATAAAAAAAAAGAAATGCCACACACAATACTTCATTTAACAAAAATCGAATTAATATATGCACATACATATGTATGCATGTATGTACATATGTATGTATGTATTAGAAGCCTGCACAAACAGTCTTGAAATGCAAATACGTCTTGTTTTTTAAATGTATTCTTGTGATATGTATTATACCAAACCAATTATAAATTATGTCATTTAATAAGCGAAACACGATAGATGCATTGGTGTTCGGGTATATGAGTGTTTACAAGCGATGTCGCGAAGACTTCTTGTTCGTAACAAACAATCAAAAGAAGTAGTGTTGATGAGTGTATGCGTGTTGTTTTGCATATTGTACGTTTGAGTGTGTGTGTGTAAGATGTAGCCCTGTCGGAAAATGTGCGGTTGACTACAAAAATAGTTAACTTATAGTTAACTTTTCTTAGACTGACTAAAAGCTAACTGCAATGTCATCCAGAACAAACACAAAATTAATTCTAAAGTTGAGTACGTAATCGAATTTGGTGAGAGCCAACAAATTTATTCTCAGTTACCTTAAAACTCATTTCAGTTTTATATTAACATTTTGCTGTTGTTATGTTAGATGGCAGCTTAGCCGAGTGGTAGCGCGTTGAGTACACAATGTGTGATATTACATGTACGAGCGACAGAATTTTTTTTTTTTAATTTACTCACTACCAGGTGATATAAAAAAAATAGTTTTAAGTTAGCTTAAGGTAGTGCCTACTGAGACAATTGACTACCGCCTAAGACATCGCAATGTTAAAATAGTCAGTTGATTACATTGCAAAGTAATCCAAGTGTAGTCAGTACTAGTTGCGAAATAGTTAGCTTAAAGTTAGTTTAAAGTTAGCCAAATTTCCGATAAGGAGACGGTAAGCTATTATGTGTTTAAGGTAGGTTTTTTTAAAGCAAGCGAACACAAGTAATGTCAATGCATGAGCGCGTTTGTATGTCCGCAGAAAAATAAAAGAGCATACACACAACTTATGCATGTGGCCTGGCTACAATGACAGGCGCTCAATACAATTAATAAACAAGAACCGTAGGGACATGTCGAGGCTCGTCGCAGTCATGACGGGGCACTGGATAGGTCTGTCCTATAATAAGTTCTGCCGAAGTTGTCGTCCACTTACTTCTTTGCGAATGTCCAGCTCTGCATCTCTCGAGACACAAGTTTTTAGGCAGAAATGTACTAGACGACCTTTCAGATTTATCTGAGATTGGGTTTAGTAACCTTCGGGTATGTTCTGCATTCCACTTATCAGATATCTCAACGCGACGGGCTGGATCTAAATAGTACCTTCCACCGTATCCGTATACTTAGATACGGTTCTACATAAGTTAACACCGACGAGTGGAGTGGTCTTTCAAAATTTCAAAATCATCTCGATTCTACTTGAATGCCTACGTGTATAAGGCAGCCACGCAAAACAACCAACTAACCATGTATGTATGTATGTACATGCATGACGTTTGTATACGCGCCCATGCGTATGAAGAAGCATTACAAATTCTTCCGTCACGAACAATTTTCTGCTTTACTCCTATACCTGCAATTACTGAAACAAATGTCTTGCCAACAGCGTTGTTTTGCGTTTCTTTTAGAAGATTTCGCTGTAGTAAAGCATTTAAAAAATCCCTCATGTCTTAAAAGTTCTTGTAAGTGGTCTTGTGCAGGACTTTAGTAAGGAAAACATTTTTTGTTTTTCATTTTTATTGAAAAAAAAGGTTTGTTTTAAATAAAATTTGAGTTGAAGCAAAAAGTCTGCCTTTGGATTTGGTATTTATGTATGTACTGCATACAAGACAACGAAAAAAAAGGTGCTGTTGTCAACATGTGTTTAAACGCATAACTAAAAGATGCAAACAAATATGTTACTCAAACTTTGCACAAAATAAACTAAAAAAATAAAACTAAAATATATTGAAAAAAATACAAAAAAATCAACTAAAAATTTAATAAAGTCAATTAAACTTTTGTTTAAAAATTGAGTTAATAAATTGACACAGTTAAATTTTTAATTGATTATTTGTATTTGTTTTCCTCATTTAAAGCTGGTAATAGGAGAACACTTTTTTCTGGAGTATGTTAATGAAAATACGAAATTTTTGATATTATTTGAATTAAATTCTTCATTCAAATGTATTCTGACACTTATCTCCTAAATAGTCCTATTACAAAAGGTATTTATTGTTACTGATTAAGTCAACCATTACAAATTATTTGTCCCTTTTGCATAAATATTATAAAATGACTTAGAATATAAGACTGCTAAACTTTGCATAAAATAAAATGAAATAAAAAAAACTCATGATGTTTGTGGGAGTGTCTTGTTGCAGTCATAATGTCCATAATGTCAGCATGCAACTTTTCATCAGGAAAACATGTATAAAATGTCATCATGCTGTTGTCCATGACATTTTTGTGTGTCTCAAGCAGCTTCATTATTTTTGCCACAATAAAAAAGAAATAAAACACATTTCAACCAGTTGTAGTCGTTTATTCTGGATGATGGTGTGTTTCTGTCAGCTTTTGTGGTTGTGCTGCTGAGTTGAGTAGTGTGCATTGTGGCAATTTTGTGAAGATAATAAAATCCATCATTTAAATTTTTTGTTCTGTTTTTAAATTTTGGTTTACGGCTTAACATCTAGTATTATAGACAAAGTCAGGAAACTTAAGGTGCAGATTTTGGTGGTTCTGCTGAAAACTATTTATATCTGCAAATGATTGACGATGACAACTTTGAGTACTATTTTTTTCCTTCCTTTTAACTATGATTAGTTTCTTTAAGTTTACTCTTCTTGTAGTTCTTTTGCAAATAAAATCAACTAATACAAAATAAAATAAAATAAAATAAAATAAAATAAAATAATACAACATAAAATAAAATAAAATAAAATAAAATAAAATAATACAACATAAAATAAAATAAAATAAAATAAAATAAAATAAAATAAAATAAAATAATACAACATAAAATAAAATAAAATAAAATAAAATAAAATAAAATAAAATAAAATAAAATCAAATAATACAAAATAAAATAAAATAAAATCAAATAATACAACATAAAATAAAATAAAATAAAATAAAATCAAATAATACAACATAAAATAAAATAAAATAAAATAAAATAAAATAAAATAAAATAAAATAAAAAAAGATAAGATAAAATAAAATAAAATAAAATAAAATAAAATAAAATAAAATCAAATAATACAAAATAAAATAAAATAAAATAAAATAAAATCAAATAATACAAAATAAAATAAAATAAAATAAAATAATACAAAATAAAATAAAATAAAATAATATAAAATAAAATAAAATAAAATAAAATAAAATAAAAGAAAATAGTATAATATAAAATAAAATAAAATAAAATAAATAAAATAAAATAAAATAAAATAAAATAAAATAAAATCAAATAAAATAAAATAAAATAAAATCAAATAAAATAAAATAAAATAAAATAAAATAAAATAAGATAAAATAAAATAAAATAAAATAAAATAAAGCAATAGTTAATTAATTTTTAGTTAGTTTTATTAGGGTTCCGTATACCAAAGGTGAAAAGGAACCCTATTGTTTTCGCTACGCTGTCCGTCTGTCCGTCACACGGTATTTTCACAGGAACCGTAAGAGCTACGGACCTGAAATTTGGACAGAGTATGGAGAACCTTGGCCGCTACAACACCAAACACATGAGAATTAAAAATTAAAGGGTGTTCCAAAACGAGCAACGAAAAATGTTAAAATCGCATGTAATATACATACAATTGTATGAACATATGTATATTGAAACTTGAAATTTGTAAAATTAGTGTATTTTTATACAGACTACAACAATTAACACTAAAATTTAAAAAAATTAAAAATAAAGGGTGGTCCATTAGTTAATGCAATTTTGACTATGCAATTTTGACAATTTGCTATATCTTGGAAACCGTAAGAGGCAAACACTTGAAATTTTCAAAAACGGTAAAACTAAAAAAACCGAAAATTATAAAATCGCCAAACCAAAAAAAAAATCGCCAAAAATTAAAAAAAAAATCGCCAAAACGAAAAAAATCGCCAAAATTAAAAAAAATTCTAACATTAAACATTAACATAAAATTCTTAAATTATATTACATGTGCTTAAAATAAAATTCAACTTTAAATTAAAAATTATTTTTGTTAACAAAAATTAAATGGGCCGCATACTACGAAGCAAGTCTTATTTTCGATGCTAGCAAACTGTGCTGAATGATAATTTACACTCAGCAAAATTTTTTTCTTTATTTATGATTTGATCAAAATAAATAAATATAGAAACAAATGAAGGTCGAACAATAATAATTAAAATTAACTAAAAAAAATTATTTTTAGTTAATTTAATTATTATTATTCGAACTTCATTTGTTTCTATATTTTAACAGGGCAATGTTCGTATCGCCTTGTAAGCCAAATTACATGTGATAATTATTAATGAACAAATGACATCAAAGTTAGTTGTAAATATTCTGAGAACACATAGCTGTTTTCGAAAGCCACTACAAGAACAAACGACAATGGCAAGACTGTTGTAAGTTTAGATAGGTTAGGAAGGGTGGTGCTTTACCACACCTCTACTCGGAGACCCAATTGGGTCCATTGTGATAAGTTTAGATATGGCAAAATTGAGCTTTCATTTCATTTGCACTGAAATCTGAGGAGTCTATAAAGCAGAAATCTACATCAACTGACACCACACATAGTGGACCAAACTCAAAGAACGCTGATGATGAAGGTGTAGTGGCCTTTCGAAAACAGCTAGTTGTTCCGTTCTACTAAGTGTTTTTCAGAATATTTACAATTCACTTTGGTATTATTTGTTCATTAATAATTATCACTTGTAATTTGGCTTACAAAGCGATACGAACTTTAGCCTACTCAAATTCATAACAACCAACAAATGAAGTTCAAACAATAATAATAAATTCAGTAAAGTGCGACTCTGACTCGCGCACGAAGGGTTCCGTACGAACACTAGATATGTAATTTAATACAAACTTCATCCTATATAATATTATAGTTTTGGCATTTTTTTCGTTTTTGGGGTCTTTTCGATTTTGACTATTTTTTTAAGTTTTGGCTATTTTTTAGTTTTGACACTTTATTTTCTCGTTTTGGCGATTTTTTTCAGCTTTTGGCGTTTTTCATTTTGGCGATTTTTTTTATTTTTGGCGATTTTTTTTATTTTTGGCGATTTTTTTATATAAAATTTTTTTTTAGTTTTGGCGAAATTTTCGCCTTTTGGCGATTTTTTCGATTTTTACATACAATTGTATGTACATTAGGTTGGCCGTTATTTAATTTTTTTTTTGATTTCTTTTCCAAAAACCGGAAAAAATCGCCAAAACGCGAAAATGGCCCAAAACTAAAAAATTGCCCAAATGAAAAAAAAATATCACCAAAATGAAAAAAAATCGCCAAATTGAAAAAACGCCAAAAACCGAAAAAAAACACCAAAACGCGAAAAAAGCGCCAAAACTAAAAAGTCGCCTATATGAAAAAAATCGCCAAAATGAAAAAAATCGCCAAAATGAAAAAACGCCAAAAACCGAAAAAATCGACAAAACGGGAAAAAAGTGCCAAGACTTAAAAAAATCGCCAAAAACCGAAAAAAAGAAAAAAATGCCAAAACTTAAAAACGCTCAAAACAGAAAAAACCCAAAAACGAAAAAAAAGCCAAAACTATTTATTATATAGGCTAAAGTTCGTATTGAATTACATATCTAGTGTCCGTACGGAACACTTCGTGCGCGAGTCAAAGTCGCACTTTCCTAAATTTATTTTGCTTTAAATTCTTTGAAAAATCTGTGTAAATTACTAGATTAAAATCACATTTTTCATCTTCAGCTATTAGACAGAAATGAATAAAGATTTTTTTTCAAGTTTAAAAAGTAATTTTTTTAACACAAACACGGTCCCTAAACTGATTATGTAGTACCTAGAAGAAAAAAGAACATTTTGCTATTATTTTTTAAAGGAAAATTAAAAATAAATGTAACATCGAAGGAGTGAACCGATCCTTAAACCGCAGCAACAAAATAAAATTGTTACTGACTCTCAACATTGAGTGATGTCATCGTTGCAACGTTTATTTTTTTTTAGCCATCATCATTTTATATGGAGTCTCTTAGTTGTTGAGTGCATTTCTGCATAATAAAACAACAAACGTCAACATCAGTCGCACATGTATACAGTTCGGTGTGGCAAGTGCGGGTTGCATGTGAAACATACTTAATGTGTTTTATGTGTCATTAAATTAATTGTGAAGAAGATATAAAATAATAATAAGAGAAACAAAGCCAAGCATATCCGTGCACCTCCATAATAATGAAAAATAAGAAAATATTATAATTGTTTTATTAAAAATAAAAAAAGTTAATGCTCACATTTAGTTTCAACATCACACATTTGCACATTCTTAGACTGGGTGCGATTTGTTTTTTTTTTAAGAACTTTGTGGGTTAATTATAGCTTGATTTTATGCAAATTTCATGTACATGTCACAGAATGCTTAGAATTTAACGAAAATGCTTTTGTATTTTAAACGGGAGGTGCCTTTAATTGTTTTGTGGAATTCAAATTTTATTTGTTTCTTCTTCAAATGAAACCTTAAACAAACGGTTGTGTTAAGAAATTTTTTTTTCTGATATATTAACAGCCTTATTTATAAAAATTATCATGGCTTTATAAAGAGTTTATAAAACAGATTTTCATAAAAAATTTTTCTTATTAAGCTTTTATAAAGCCTTAGTAATGTTTATAAATAAGGCCTTAATAACTTATTTTAGTCTGAAATCAGTTTTAACTAACCCTTATTTATATTCATTAAATTTAAAATGAGTGAATGTATTTTATTTACAATTTTTCATAAAATTTTTTCTTAAAATTCATTTTTCATTCATTTTTATGGGGGTAAGAAATTACTAATAATTTAAAAATTCTATATTTCCCCAACAAGCACAAAATCTTGTTTCCTAATTAACTGTTTTATTCAATTACCCAGAGTTTTCAGCACTTTAACTAGATTTTGCTTCTTGTATCCTGCGGCTGCACACTGTGAGGCTTGTTTTCTATAATCGCATTATTAGTTCCAATTACACAAATTTAAGTATGTGTGCAAGCAAGTCCACACACATATACCAGTATGTTTATGCATGTATGTACATACAAACATAAGTGTATGTGTGTGCACATGTCGCAATTTTAATCGTCAAACTTTATAGATAAAACAGAATTTTAATAAATAATAATAGATATGTTTTATGCACAATTTCTATAGATTTTCATTTTGATTTCTTGTGCATTTTCTCAAATATAAATTACACATTGTTATAGTATAGATATTATAATATTTGTACTTCATTAATAACAAATATGTATGAATTCATTAGGATACAAAATACCAAATATATTTGCAAGAACCAGTACATGTGCACAGTGGGATAGAAAAGAAAAATCAGTGAGTGCAACAATGAAATAATAAATTCAGTAAAGTGCGACTCTGACTCGCGCACGAAGGGTTCCGTGCGAACACTAGATATGTAATTTAATACAAACTTCATCCTATATAATATATAGTTTTGGCTTTTTTTTCGTTTTTGGGGTCTTTTCGGTTTTTTTGTTTTGGCGTTTTTTGCGTTTTTTTCGGTTTTGGCGATTTTTTTAAGTTTTGGCTCTTTTTTTAGTTTTGACACTTTACTTTCTTGTTTTGGCAATTTTTTCGGTTTTTTGCGTTTTTTCATTTTGGCGATTTTTTTTTATTTTTGGCGATTTTTTCATTTTTGCGATTTTTTTTATATAATTTTTTTTTGTAAGTTTTGGCGACATTTTCGCATTTTGGCGATTTTTTTCGATTTTTGGCGTTTTTTTTCAATTTGGCGATTTATTTTAGTGTTAGAATTTTTTTTTAATTTTGGCGATTTTTTTCGTTTAGGCGTTTTTTTTTTAATTTTTGCCGATTTTTGGTTTGGCGATTTTATAATTTTCGGTTTTTTTAGTTTTACCGTTTTTGAAAATTTCAAGTGTTTGCCTCTTACGGTTTCCAAGATATAGCAAATTGTCAAAATTACATAGTCAAAATTGCATTAACTGATGGACCAACCTTTAATTTAATTTTTTTTTTTAATTTTAGTGTTAATTGTTGTAGTCTGTATAAAAATACACTAATTTTACAAATTTCAAGTTTCAATATACATATGTTCATACAATTGTATGTATATTACATGGGATTTTAACATTTTTCGTTGCTCGTTTTGGAGCACCCTTTAATTTTTAATTCTCATGTATTTCTTGTTGTAGCGGCCAAGGTTCTACATACTCTGTTCAAATTTCAGGTCCGTAGCTCTTACGGTTCCTGAGAAAATACTGTGTGACGGACAGACAGACACACGGACAGCGTTGCGAAAACAATAGGGTTCCTTTTCACCTTTGGTGTACGGAACCCTAAAAAAGAATTTCAAACAAAAATATTTTTAAGTATTATTTTATAAATTCCGTTTATACAACCCAGACGTTGGAACTATATAGAAAATTTACTTGAAAAAAAGAATTTTTTTCTTCTAGTGATTTTCATACAAATTTTGTAGGCGAGTCGACTGCTTGTGTTGTGGAAAATGTGTTTAAATATTTTGCTTGCCACATAAAATCTGAGCTGGTTATGTGATTCCTTATCTTTTTTTTTAGGGTTTCGTAAACCAAAAGTGCAAAAATTTGTCAACTAAAGCACCCCATACATATTTCAATTCAATTGTGAATTGAGTCTTTCAATTGAATTGATTCTTGGCCACACTCTTCATAAACTGAATCAAAAGATTTTCATTCAACTGTCAAATTTATATTTTTTTCACAATTACAAATTTAAAACTTCTATTGCATTCATTCATTAATTTTTGAATTTTTTTATTTAAAATTCTATGAAATTAAATACAATTTTAAAAATACGTAACTTTGTCTTTACAAAATAAAGCTACAAACATAAATTTTGACAGCTTATCAAGAGACTACTCGAACACACACAGCACAATCGAATTGAAAGATAAACTAGTCAACATGAAAAATTAAAATCTTTTGATTTTTCTTCAACCAACTAACAATTGCCAAACTAATCAATTGACAGGGCCATGCACCAGTGATGCCACCTTTTTTGCTCTAAAAGCACATTTAAATTAAAAAAAAAGCACAAAAAGCGTAATTTTGGGATCTAAAAAGCGTAAAAAGCACTAACGTAAAAAAGGAGTGAAGTTCCAAACGAGTGAAGATTAATAATGTTTAATATTTTCGATGTTATTCTCTGTTTAATAAAATATATCAGACAAAAAAGGTATTCTTTACACTGAAAAAATAAATACACCAAGTTTTTATTAAAGTAATTTTAAGAAATACACAAATTTCTTAAAAGCACTACTTAGTGCTTTTTCTTAGTTTGGCACTACTGCTCAAAATTTGGCGTTTTGAGTGTTCAGAAAGTACTAAAAATAGTGCCAATAGCACCAAGTTGATTTGGACAACAACCGACTCAACTGAAAAATTTAATTGAATAGTGTATGGGGTGCTTAAGGTTGAAATAATTATTACGAAGACCAGTTGTGAATGATTAAGTGAGTATTCGCACTTGTGAATACACTTTTGAAGGGAACAAAATATATAAAAGTTGACAAATAACAAAAATAAGATGCAGTGAATGAGCGGAATGCATTTAAACATTAGCAGATATTTCATTTAGATAGACCTAAACTATTTAACCCTGTCGTATATTTATCCAATCTTTTACCAATCGCTTTTGAGCGGAGTCCCTTAGCGATGTCCGAGTTGACTTCCATCAAGCACAAGCCTTGCTATTGGCCTTTTATTGCTGATAATACGCGCAGTGTGCATAAAATCAATTATATTGTTTATTTTTAACAATAATTATTCATATATTTCTATTTATTTACTTACATTTTGAGTGAATATATTTCTGCTACTATTTTGTAGTTGCAAAAAAAAAAAGAATAAATATCCGTTAATGGCTATTCACAATAGTGATATTGTAATTGCCTGTTAATAGGTATTCACAATAGTGATTTGGTAATTGCCTGTTAATAGGTATTCACAATAGTGATTTTGTAGTTGCTCGTTGAAAAGTTGGAGTTGCCGCCTCTCTTCAACAGCTTGTATTTCTTAAGAGCACTTTGTTTTCAGTTTATTTCAAAAACTTTGGGTGGAAATCTGCTGATGAGTTCCTTAAGACGGAAGGAAATGCATATAGCTAGTGCTTAACCATATAAACAAGCAAAAATTCCTAAAAATTCAATATGTATTTCAGCCACTGTACTGCAGGTACTTATCTCTCTTATCTAAAACATTTTAATAAATGAGTCTGAATCTCATTTGTATAAATTTATCTAGACATACTCTCATATAATATATCATATTATGCATGCATGTATGTATGTATGCATATATGTATGCATGTAATAATGTGTGTATGTATGTGTGATTTAGTTTATAAAGCGATATGCCCTTAATCATTTAGTTTGCATTGAAATGTATTCAATATTCCCCAAGGCACACACACAAAGTTCTACAATACAATTCACTTAGTGCAGCCAATTTGAAGTACAAATAAGTTTCGCTGTAGGCCAACAAATGCGAATACAATATTAAAGGTGGGATAAAGTTTATTTTGGAGAAGATTATAATTATATATTTTTCTATTTGTAATACAATATTGAAGTATTTTATGAATGATTTTACATATACGCAGAAAAAACTACCAATGTAAACTCACCATTAAAAAAGTTTTATTTAAAATCATATTAAATCATGTTGAATTAAAGTTTAAATCATGATGGCAGTCGTATATTTTTGGTGGGTATCTAAAGATTATTTAAGGTTGTTGTAGCTGCAGCGGTAAGCGCGTTGACTACCACGTCATGAAACCAATTATATACACACAAATATTTTTCTGATACCAGTTCCAATTAACACACGGTAAAGTTAAATAATAAAATACAATGACTACATTAAATTAAATTTATGTTGTTTTAAGTTGAAATAACTTTGATTCAACATGGTTCTTAACTTTGATTTAAAAGTACGATAATTTAAATCCGCATAAAATAAAGTTATTTCAAAAGGAAATATTTTCTTTGAATATTACTGTAAGTTAAATTAAAATGGAACACATATGAAGTAAAATCATTGCCGAAAAAGATTAAATAAAAAAATAAAAATTTTTCTGTATGTAAGGATTGTTCACTAATGACATTGAAAATGCTATAAAACTAAAGTACACACAAAATGTTTTGTTTAAGGTACGGCTACACTTGTCAAATATTTGTCCAAAAAAGCGTAACCAACAAACAATAATGAAAAAAGTTTCGATCCAGACACTTGTTTATCATATTAAACAGTTTCGAACACAACTAATGGACGATGTCATACAATCCATTAACATTGGCTACTCTTTAACTTGACAGACTTTTGTCTGAATTGGAATATTTTTCGTTAGCATTTAGCGGTTGCGCTTTTTTGGACAAATAATTGACAAGTGTGACCGTAGCCTTACCAATTGTTTTCAGGCGCTATGAAATAAGGCCCAAGGAAAAATCGCCTAAATAAGAAAATAAAGACCAATGAAATCAAATTCAAGATGATATAAGGCCCAATTAAAAATGCCTTAGTTAAGAAAATGAAAATTCTCTTATTTGTGCGTTATTCCATTAAGGCTTAGTTCAAAACACCGTATTTTCACTGCTAAAACTGTGTAACACTTAAAATTTTTTTTAATATTTTTTTTAAATTAAAGTCCTGTAAATCTGCCGTTGTTGTTATTAGAAATTCGATTCGAAGATATGTATATTCAAGCGGTGTTAAATCCAGTAAACAGGGCGGATGAGGGCGCAATTTATAAATTATTCCAATTGATGGATTTTTGTCATGGAAACTGCAAATCGGTGTATCCTTGCATTGTCCTGGTAGAAAAAATTTTTTCTTGACATTTGGTCAAAAAAATTTACCCCAATAAGTTGTCATAGTATGCCCCATTGATCGTTTTGCCCTCTTGGAGGTAGTTTAATGTGAATCATGTCACGTGCATTAAAAAAAACAGTCGCCACAACTTGATTGGCTAAAAAACCCACCTTGGCCTTCTTTGGCGCCGATCCACACCGAAGAACCCAATGTTTTGTCTGTTACCTTTTTTACATAAAGTTTAATTACCCAGCTAAAAAAATTATATATGGTCCATATATTTTTAATATATGAATGAATATAACTATATATGAGTATGTATGAATTCATGTATGGAAATGTATGGGATTGTACATGGCAAAACTATTATATATGAACTAATATTTATATGGACTAATATATGAAACGTATTGTAATACATGAGCTCATATATGGAAATTTAATTATGAAGCTCTTCATATGTGGATCCATATATAGAAATAAGATTTAATATATGGAGCCATATAAGAATGTATGCATACATGATATCTCACATAAAATCGTTTTTGCAATCAAAAAAGCTTGGATTTTATCACTGGTGAATTGAAAATCCATTAGAAAATAGATGCGGTATGTAAAGTTTATATGCGTACCCTCAACGTTTAAAAAAGAAAAACTTTTGTTACAAAAAAAAAAACCATTCTTGCGTGGCCCCATTAAATATATTAAATAACCAAAACGATAATCCATTAATTTTATAGAAAATAACAGAATTCTCTAGATAAGAAACAAAGTTCATATTACTGCAAAAAAATTGTATTGAAAACTATTGTTATGACGGATTATTTTTTCTTTTATAATTAATGGCATTACTTTTTAATAGATTTCTTAAATTAAATTTTATGTACGAATATGAGTTTTGTGTTTTTTAAATAATTGATTCACCTTTTGACTTAAAATGATCAATGAAATGTTTTTTAGTTCGTTTTTCATTATTTGTCCAAACAAATGTTTCATTAAATACAACCTTCCTGTTCAAAATCTAAAAAAAAGTAATTTTAGTAATTTAATTTATTGCACAGCAGTGCGCTTTTGTGAATCAAGAGAGTATGAATATGAAATTTTCATTCTGTAGAGGGAAAATTTACATATGCATGTATGAAAATGTATGAATATATATAATCATATATGGTCATATACCCTCATTTTTCGGATCCGAAACATATATGGGATATCATATATGCTCCATACATATTTTTTTTAGCTGGGTACTCGTATATTTTTTTTTTACAAAAGTATTTTTTTTTTGCCAGAGTTATCTTTTATGATTTTTTTTTATAAAATTGCAATTAAGTGATTTCGTCGCATCAATGGCGCCTTTATCAAAATGCTTTCATACTCATTTGTATTTGCATTTGCATTATCTTCCCCATCATCATTATATGTAATTAAAGCACAAATTCATGGCATCATTCAACCGGCTTTGAAATTTTAAACAAAAATTCAACTCAGTTAATGAACAAAATTTTCTTCTTAACGCTTCAGTAAAAGGTTTATGACATTGCTGTAGATAAATGTTAAAATTTAAGTGGGTGAATTGCCAAGTTTGGCTTTTAATAACACTTTTTAAAAAAGGCGACTTAGTCTCTTGAGGGATTATATCTAAATTATTTTAGAAGATCTTTGAATGATCTGATAGAAAAATTTTGAAATTTGGTCACCTCGTCTGTGGTAAACGTTGTTATAACGGCAGTTTTTTTTTCAAGGTTTATAACTTGGAGTTGGCAATGCTGCTTCGATATGACAGCTGATAGTTGCTTTTTGTTTAGCTTTGCTTAAAATTTGATTATTTTGTTACGAGAATGATTGCAAATTGTTAAAATTTTCTATTAATATAATGGTTCTGTTCATGAAACTTATCTTGCAATTCGCCTACTGTATGCTATTCATAATCGTGCAACAGAGCGGCTAATTGAACATAACTCAAAAAAACTAGTTTTGCAGAAAACACGTTTAAAGTTTTCAATTTAGATACAACTCAATGAAGGCATGAACAAATATTCTTCTCTCAGGAGGTGACAGTAAAAGCTATTTATATGAAATTTGTATGCAAGATAAAATACGAAATGCATTATTATTCTGCCATGTTATGTCACTATTGAACTGAATGTGCGATATGTAAGTAGTCGCTGTAGAGCAACGCATTGAATCAGACCCACATCAGCCAATGCGGTGCTTGTTTCGATAACTGGAGATCTGCTTATACACTTTATGGAAGATATCATGAAAGAATTTTAATTCAACGTGTGCAAGAATCAGAAATACATACATATGTATGAATGTATATTACCGATACAACTCTGTTTTAAAGCTTTGAGAGCACCAAAGCTCGTAGTTCAACCTTAAAGCAAAATTTCCAATCGTGCCACCCTATTTTACTTTCATAACTCCCATTTGATTGTCTTTGTTTGCTGCATATTTAAAACAATAATTAGTAGATTTGGTTAAGTTTAGCATGCTCGTGCTTGTACTATTTTAAACGTTCCTCAAAACATATTAAGCAGAATTTATAATTGTTTGTGTATATTTACACGTACCAGTGTTTTTCGTATTTAAGCTACATAAATGTACAGTGGGGTGTGCACTTTTTTATATACTAAATATACCTTCTTAGGGTTCCGTACACCAAAGGTGAAAAGGAACCCTATTGTTTTCGCTGCTCTGTTTCTCTTTCTGTTCGCCCAGCACAGGCTGTTTTCTCGAGAACCGTAAGAGCTACAGACCTAAGATTTTGGCAGCATATGTACAACCAGCCAAAACAAAAAAGCGCTAAACTAAAAAAATCTCCAAAACTAAAATAAATTGCCAAAAACCAAAAAAAAAAGTCAAAATGGAAAAAATATCGCAAAATGAAAAAAAAATCGCTAAAACTGAAAAAACGCCGAAATTAAAAAATGACAAAAACAAAAAATCCCAAAAACGAAATTAAATTCCAAAATTCGTATAGTATTACATTTCTAGTGTCCGTAAGGAACCCTTCGTGTGCGAGTTAAAGTCGCACTTTGGTGAATTTATACATCGGCACCTTAAATGAAAACGGACGTAACTACACTTTTATATATTTTACAGGTGAAACAAAAAACGTTTCAAAATCAATAATAATAAGTTGTTCTTGAAAATTTTCTTCGAAATTTACTTGTAGTATGGATACTTATATATTTTAACCATTTATTTCCTTTTTGTATATGTATGTACATATATTTAAGCTTTTATGTTAGCTACTTTCTTTGCAATAAAAAATAGACGTCTAAATATTTGCGTTAACATGTAGTTTGATAAAATGAACCATATCAATCAAAAACTTGATTTCGGATTTTTGTGTAGTTACGTCCGTTTGCATTTAAGGTGACGATATGTATGTAACTCATAATTAATTAATTTGAATAATTGAAGTATTTTCGCGCACGTTTCGTTAAAGATGAAAAAATAAATAAATATAAATATCATGAAAGTCACGTCCGACATCTCCCGTGTGACTGAGATTAAAATTTAATGGGTTAAATCAAAACCATTTTTAAGAGACAAAATTCTAAATTTATTCGCTTTAAAATATTGTTTCAGGTTTCGCTGTAATCAGCGTTTTAATAATTGACCGAAGAAACCAACTTCTTTTTTTCTCACATGCGAATGCCTTATTTTGCAATTATCTTGAAAAAGAAAAATTTCTCAAAATCAAACTCAGCACGAATTTAAGGAATAATTTGGAGTTATAAGTAACGCTTACATGCAAAATAAAATTTTCTTTTTATTATGACTTGATTCAATTTAAATGTGCTCGACGGTCACGTTCGACTTGAGGAAAATTTCAAAGTATAATATCGCAGGCTGACTTAGTTTATTATTTAAAGATAATAACATGCACAAGTAGTTGCATATCCCTAACTACATAATAGAACTGAGTGACCATAACTGAAATCATTAACCCATGACACATCGTCGATTGGTTATTGGTTTGCTGCATTATGTATTTTGAATGTAGTGTGCCGCAAATCAATAACCAACCGACGATGTGTCGTGGGTTAACGATTTCATTATAGTCCAGCAGTCGCTTGACCTTCTCAGTAAAATCCTATCTTGACCACTGTGTCGCAGTGAATAATTTTCTAATCACGTGTAATAATATCCTACTTAGGTTTTTGATAACATTATGTTGGTGCTACCAAACATGCGGCTGTTTATTATGCTAATTCTTTGTTTTTTTCACATAATTTCTGTATTTTCTGCTATGTCCGCTGCCAAGTTTAATTAGATTATCGTTGAGCGATTAAATATGAAATGTGCGCTGCCATGTTGTTGGAAGATTAAGCCAAAAATAAATGAAACTGAAAGACCAATATGTGTTGCAAGGCAGTCAAGATTCAAACTAGCAAACGCATGCAAAGTCATACTCATGCACATATGCATGTAAGTATATGACTGTGCTAAAGGGGGATATTACAGTAATAATTCACAATCACACACACACACACACAAACATTTGCTAAATTAGTGGCTCAATATCTTTAACATACATCATGTTAACATTCTCATTATTATTAGGGTTATTGTTTTTCTGCGTAAGTGCATCATATCGCTGCAATTTACGATTAATTAGAAAACAACTTTCAGTTGTTCAACATACTCATTGTTCAAATGTCCCTTAAAGCCTTTTATTTTATTATTAAATAAATTAAAATGTATCCGTACAGCTGAAAATTTAGCCTATTTTGTGGAATTCAAATGCATTTTAAATAAATTAATCGAAAATAATATTTTTTTCACCATATTTTATTTCAATGCTGTAAAAAGGATAACATAGACTTCAACCTATTCATTGCATTACACAGTGCAACACGAAAAAATATAACCATATACGGATATCACTACGTAATAAACGACCAAAAAAAAGACCTATGCTCATATCTTGCAAACCATTCGGAATTTTGATTTACTCTCTGAGGAAAAATTGTAACTCTTGTCATAAAGAACAAAAATTGTAAACATATAAAATAAAAAAAAACTTCATCTTCAAGATCAAAATCGCAAAAAATTTAAAAAAATTCGAGTTTTTTTTTAACCTTTTCCTCCTAGCAACAAAATCGTATCTAAAATCTCAATAAACAACTTTCTAGAACATATGAACTTCCTAGGAATTATTCTTAACACCGTTTAAGTAGCGCTTAGGTAGTCGTGAAAATTTTTCAAAGAAATGAAATTAAAAAATTTTCAAGAAATTTTTCACTTTTGCGACTACCTAGGCGCTACTTTTTTATTTTTTTGAAAAATCTATTATTTTCGCTCGTAACTGATTGATTTTCGTAAAAAAACGAGGTCAAAAAATTTGTGGGTAAAACTTTTTTGGCGGTTGTGGCTCAATATATCAATGCATTGATCGAACTGGAATATGAAAAGTGATTTGGTGTCCAGTGATTGGCGAGGTCTTCTGCTGGAGGTCGAGCAGCGATGTGAGCAATCACATTCGCTGCGTAGTATCACGGAGAAACTTTCGTAGGAGCTTTGGTTGCCTCAAAAATTGCTGAAAGAATGGTCGTGGATCTCTAGTGGCAAATCAATGCTAGTGGTTGATCTGACACGTTCAGCCAGATACTATTGATGATGGCTTATGGTACCGTTATTGGGAGATATCCCTCACTACGTATGCGTCCCGTAAGCCGCCTTTTCAGTCCGAGATTAGATTAGCTCGAATAGCTCAGCAAGGTGCTTGCAAGTCACATAGTGTTTTGCAAGTTGCACTCGCTGCACACTGGCCCAAATCCGGTCATTTCACGAATTAATTAAAAAAAGAAAGTTCAAGTACCGTAAAAACTGAGAGTAATCGCTTAAAGTGCATAAAATTCTATATTCCCAAATCACACTATGCAAGTCTTATTGCTAAGCTGATTCGTTTCAGGGAGAGAGAGACGAGGGGAACAGCAACGTTTCTTTTCCCCCCGTCTCTCTCCGCTAACAAACTAATCAGCTTAGCAATAAGACTTGCATAGTGTAAATTGGGACATATCATTAAGCAAAAAATAAATATTAAATAGGCATCGGTGCTTTTGTAATGACGCGTTAAAATTAAACAATGTGACAGAAAACTGAAAAATAAGCAGAAAAAGGGTAAGAAAATCCCATTTATTTTAAATAATTTAAAAAAAGTAATAAATCTAACCACGTCCCTTTGCTCCTTGCAGGTGTAAAAGGAATGAATATAATTCATTTAATTTTTCATTTCATTGACAACAAATTTAAGCAAAACATTTCAATAAATACCTGAACTTGATTTCGTAGTTAGATTTATAATTAGATTTATATCTATATTGAAATGTTTTGCTTAAATTTGTTGTCAAATTATTTCTGGAAGTGCTATTGCTTTTAACCGACTTAAAAAAAGGAATAGCTTATCAATTCGTCTGTATTTATTTAGTTTTTTTTTCATGACTCGATATATTTAAGACCGATTGTAAAAATTATTTTTTTTCTGAGAAGCTATAGCTTCCAATTGGTCTCATTGTAAAAAATTGGCAGGGACACGCCCACAATTTTTTTATTTTATTTTATGATATTTAACTTATTTGATTGCTGCGAAACCTAGAAAACAACTTTGTTTCTTGTAATTATACAATTTTATAGTTGAAAAAATGGGCGGGGCTGCGCCTAATAAAATATATTATCATATTTCAAGTGGTACTATTTTACCGATTTTTACAAAATTTAACACACGCCATTAGCTCTGAAAAATACACAATCTTAAATTTAAAAAAATAGGCGGAGGCACGCCCATTAAAATTTAATTTTATATATCACGCAATTCCTCTTAATTAAAAGATTTTCAAAAAAATTCTTGTTTACTTCCACTTAGGTCCCATAGTTTTTTTTTCGAAAGTGTTCTATCAAATTTTTGCATTGAAGTTGGTTATTTATTTTTTTGGACGAGTTATTAATGTTTGAATTGGAAGTGCACGATAAAAATTAATTTTCTCAGTTTAAGTGGACATAAAGTTATTAATTGGGCTCAAATAACCAGAGATTTTAATTTTATTTTAAAGTTTGAACAAATAACCGTTAGTTTAGAAAAATTTAGACTGCGCAAAGTTACGCCTCAGAAGTTATGTACGAATTAGTAATAGCCTCACGCGTTATTTTTTTAACCGATAATAAGCGCTTAAGGAATTCCGCTAAATCTTTTATTGTTGTTGTTTTTGTATTTGTTTTAGGTGATTTTCAGTAGAAATGTTAGGCGTGAGTCATGCATTAGTCACGTGTGTGTCACGCTTTAGTCACTTGTGAGTCACGCGTGTTTGTAGTTGCATTTATATATAATAATAATGTACTTACTTTCTTAGGCTTGTTAAAAAATCTATATTTGAATAATTCGTATCTGAAGTCATTCAATAGTAGGCAATTTATCAGGAGCGTGCGTGAGTAAAAAAATCATGAATTCTTGGCTTCTGTTGTTGGTTAAGCAGTTTGTTTGCATTTATTCTTACTTCGTTATTTCTTATGTAAAAAAATCATGTTTACTAATTAATTAACAATCACTTTGCTGGAGGGGTACCAGTGTCCCCTCTACTATACAACCAAGTTTTTTTTTGGAACATAGAAAGTCTTTTTAGATTTATCAACATCAAATTTAGTAAGCCTGACTATTGTAGTTGTGGATACTACAAAAAAAAAGAATAATATCTCTGAACTGGGATTACCCGTCTGCCCTTTCCCACACCACCAAGATTTTGTTGGAACATGAGTGTGTTCCAAGGGGTAGGCATATAAAATTAAGTGACCCTCACTGTAGTAGTTGTGAATATAAGAATTGATTCATGAAAAACAGCCTTTGGCCCCACTGTGCAATGACCTGAACAGAATTTTATTGATTTAAATTTAAAGATAGCAAACGCTTAATGTAAAGCTTATCAAGTAAAAAATATTTTACGTTTTTTAAGGAAATTCTGTATGTATTCTGTTGGTATCTTTATATAACAATTTTATTACTCAAGTGCTCAGGTTTCCATTCACTCCTGCTGTGGTTCACTTGCACAACAGTTACTTTTTCAATTACTGATTTAAATGGTCAATCAAAATGATCTGTCATAAATGTACACTCTCTTACTTCAATTACAAAAAAAGCTTTTCAATCAAATTGCCTTGATAAAATATTCTGACCTTAACATCCATAACGAATGCAGTTCTTACAGTCGCTACACAGCAAAAATATGGCTGCAATAAACAATTGTAATTGAAAATAAAATCATTTAAAAATTTATTCAAGTCAATTAAACTTTTAATTAAAAATTTAATTAATTTCAAAGTTTAATTGACTCAATTATATTTTTTTCATTGATTTTTGATTTATTGCAGGAATATTTCTTTCTGTGTACTCAAACATTTTTTTATTTTTTCTTTTCACATGTTGCATAAGATTTTTGCTTTTCAATGTATATACGTTGGTTCAATTCATTAAAATTGAAGGTTGTGCATAAACATCCGCTTAAACATACACTTGCGATCTTTGTAAAAATATTTAAATTTTTTTTTTTTTGGGGTATGGAGATAAGCAGTTATGGCTGCAGGCAAAGCTTAATGCACAAGTAGCAAATTTTTGTTTTTGTAAATTTTTCTCCGTTTTTTATAGTTCCTTTTTTTATTATTGGTTTCTTTACATGGCATAAATACCGTGATTTATTTGTAAAATAAAATTTTTTATTAACCAGAAGATGGTGATGGATGTTGTGCATTAATTTTGTTGTTGTTGTTGTTGTTGTTGTTGTTGTTGTTGTTGTTGTTGTTGTTGTTGTTGTTTATCTTAATGTGGTGTTGTGTTTGTTTTTGAAGCATTTTAACTATGGCTGGTTATAAAATTCTTTGAAAAAAGTCTTAATTTATGGATTTTTGGCTTTTGCTTGACCACAATATAATTTATTAAACACATTCACCACAGCAGGCTAACGACTACAAAATGCCCAGGATATAATACACAATGTTTATATGAGAGTGATTCTTTTGAAGACAGCAAGGCAACAGGGCGGCAGGTTGTTGTCTATGCTGATTTTGTCGTTGTAGTCCAATTCAACTTATTTCTATTTGCTTGGATACAATGAGTAAATTCAGTGTTGCCAGTATAATATGAAATGTTGAATGAATGATATCGTACAATTATTTCATATTATTTTAAAAGAAACAATAACCAGAAATTGATGTATAGCATAAATTGATTCATTTTTATACTTTTACATCATATAAGTACATTTCGCAAGAGTAATTTAATTTTTATAAAGGCGAAATATTTGAAAGCGGCAATACTGAACTATGTATTTATACTTAAATATGAGGTGCAGATAGTGCTGCTGCCGTCTCCAAAATATTTAAGTAGCTGGCTACCAGGCGACAAATGCTGCTACCGGCATTTGAAGTCGTGTGTTCCTGTAGCCTGCTGTGGTGATTGTGTTTAAAGCATAAAGTCTGCATGTACGTGTGAGAAAGCTTGAAGTTTAAGTTTAATTAAGCCAACAGTGAGGCAAACTAATAAATGTTCTTGCAACTATATTTTTTTTTAGCTTAAAAGCGTTATAACTGAACATTAAATAATATTTATAAATGCTAAACAAGTTATTAGAAATAGCTTTCAAATATATGCTAAAAAATAAAGTAATTTTAATTGCGAAAAGAACTTACTTATTTGTTTGAGTAAAGCAATAAAACTAAAAAAATTAAAAAAGTGACTTTATACATCTATTTCCTTTGCTAAATGTAGAACTGCCGCCTTCATAATATTGGTGGCATCTCAGAATTCTAAATTTTAGGGGAAAATATACTAATGTAAAATCACCATGCAAAAATTTTAATTGCAAATCATATTATATTTACAGATATTGTAACGTGGTTTACTTTTCCAGCTGGGGTATGACTCAGTCTGTCCAGGTTCGAACTCAAAGGTCCACTTCCTTTGAAATAAAAAATTAATTTTCTTGGGTGTTAAGAAAATATACAAAGCTCTCTTTATTTAACGAAACTTATGCTACTAGGATATCTTAGAACTACAGGGTTTATTGTCAGTGAATTACAGGCGGTGACAGCTATAATTAATACCAACTTATTATCTGCGGTATTCGGTGGGCCTTGAGGCTGTTTAGTAAATGAGGAATTCTGTGGCTCTCGAAATAAAATATGTTCAGGTTATATTCGGTGGGATCTGAAGCCAGTTTAATGCGGGCGAGAGGAATTCGGTGGCTTTTGTAATAGGAATTCAAGATGAATACGGGGGATCTTGAATATAAACGATTTTTCAAGATTAATTCGGTGGATCTTGGAAAATAAAGCGGCGAAAGAAACTCAAGATGAATTCGGAGGATCTTGACAGCGTTGTCAACTTCGTGCGTTTCGCACCATTTTGGGTGCCTTTTGAAATTTTTTGTGCGAAAAATTCTTTAGTTGGTGCGTGGTGCGCTTTTTTTAAAATTACGGTGCGTTTTTTAATTTTTGGTGGCACCAACGCAAATTTAACACAACAATGGGTTAAAACCGGAAAATTATTGTTGTGAAACTTACCAATTTCCTGCTGTTAATTACCATATTAATAGTAATGATATTTACAAAATATCACAATTTGAAATGAAATCTGTTTTATGGCTTGATGATAACAATAATGATGAAAATATTAGATTTATTAATTTGGAATAATAATTTTTTGATCTCTTTTTAAAAAGTTGTAATCAGAATTTGTAAAATTAATGTACAAAAATGTATCTTCTTGTACGAGTGAATGCAAGCATGTCGTTGGCTTAATATAAAAAGGGCCTAACTCAATTTTTTTCGAAATCGTGTTTTTAATGTTTTTTTGGCGACAACGTATAATTGCATCCTCCTAGAAGATCTTAGTACGTTACAGTTCAAAATAAAGGACTTATGGCAACTTTAAAAACTATTTCTGCATGTAAATGCTTTATTTTTTCTTCGGTTTTTTGATTCTCCTGTAAAATATCGAAAATTCGAATTAGGCCTTTTTTATATTAAGCCATCGATATGTATGTATGTGCCCTTAATTGTGAAAGCGGTATAAGTTATGTATTTCTTTGGTCGAGATATTTAGTAGACTATATTTGAACTAATACAAAAATATTTTTTTATTATGCAACAGTTTAATTTAATTTATTTTGCTATGACTTAGATGCGTATGACTTAGAAGTTTTTTTAGTTTTTATTTTTTTTAACACTGAACTGTAAAGGCCTGTCTTAGTGTTATAATTTTAACACAAAAAAAAAAAAATAATATTATAGTTTGTATGCAAAATTAACTGCCTGTCCCACGATGTCACTCGCAAACGTTCGATCGCCAAACATGTATTGCAAAAAACAATAACATTAGAAAATTTGTAGTTGTTTTCAATATAACTTGTCATTCGAACGTTTAAACTAAAAATAGGAATTCTAAGCTTGGTGCGTTTTTTTGTAAATGGCGCGTTTTTTTCTCCATTTTGGTGCGTTTTGAAATTTCAAAGTTGACAACACTGGATCTTGAGTATAAACGAGAAGTTCAAGATGAATGCGGTAGATCTTGAACAAAAAAATAAAAATAATTTCAAGATGAATACTGTAGATCTTGAAATACTAACTACAATTTAGTGTTGTAAAAGTATTGAGTATTTGAGTACTGTGTACTCAATACCGGGAGTTTTTCCCGGTACTCAATACACAAAAGTAACTACTCAATACTTTCAGGGTTGCATTTTGTAGTATTCAAGCGAAAGTCTTCCTTTAAAATACAACAGAATTATACAACTCTGTGAGCTTGATACAAATAAATATGACTCTGAACCTCATGGAGTTAGTGTAACAAATAGCATTTCTGTTAGGAATTATTTTGATACGAAAACAGCCACTAAAAAAATGTACTACAAAATGCATTATTGAACTACTTTAGTCATTAACAAATGCTGTTGGACAGAAAAAGTCACCCTTTAGAATAGTGGAAGGAAGGCACGTGATACAATATAACCAGCAAGTCAGGTCCTCACAAACATGAAAAATATTTTCTTTCAATGTCGGTAAAATTTTATTTCCACATTTCAACAATGACTAAGTAATAACATCAATTGTGAGAAAAAAATGTTTATTAAAAAATATTTAGAAGATAATTTAAGAGATTAATGAACTAGAAGTGTTAAGAGTACGTTAAAAAAATTTTATGTACAAAAACTAATCTCCAAACTTATTTATTTTCATTTGTTATAAATTAATTTCAATATACTTGTATTTAATCTTTGTTTTTCCATATTGCAACATCAATAAAATAATATGAGTAATAATAATTTTTAACTTCCCATATACATACATATATAAAGTATTGAGTAGTATCGAGTACCCAATTGAAAAAGTATCAAGTAGTACCGAGTATTCAAAAGTAGCCACTTTTTACAACACTCCTACAATTTATTAGAAAGCTCAAGATGAATGCGGTAGATCTTGCAGCTTTCTGTTCACAAAAAAATTAGGACAAGCCTTTATGTTGATATCCGTTCTTGTACTATACAGGTAGTGCCCGTGCTTACTGTACTGACACGTCCAGCTCGTCCCGATTGCCTGTGGCTTAAGCTTGACAATTTATAGTAATTATTATTTTAACCTGTTGAGAATTAATTTCCCCATTTGTATGGTTTGTTCGTTTTAGTTTAAAATCTATAAAAGTCCGCATGTGTTTATTGTATTTTATACAGCATGCATGCGCTTACAAAAGCATGTACGTGGTTGTTGTTATTTTTACTTCTGGTAGCGTACGTACATATGTATGTTTATGTAAGTATGTATGTGCAGTTACTTGACTGCATGAGCGTGGTTGTTGTATTTGTTGTGTATTTTTGAAACATTTATGTAGTTGTTGGTATTATTTCTGTTGGTCAGTTTTCAATAACAAAAAAAATGTAAAATCAACTAAACAAGTATACAGTGTAGGAAAAAAATATAGAAGGATTTGTGACGGCTTATGCGGTAAGCGCATTGACTACCACGTGGTGGGTTCATATATTTGCCAATACACAAACATTTTCCTCTCCTGATGCCTGTGCCAAAATATGCAATAACATAAGTTTAATTTTTAATAAAATACTATGACTATATTACATTAAATTCATTTTGTTGCAACGTGAAATAACTTTGATTCAACATGATTCTTCATTTTGATTTAAAATAACTGTAATGTTAAATTAACATTTCAAAAGGTGAAAAGAAGATTAAAAAAAACTTCCAAGCTTTTTGTTCTGTAATTGTCTATGGCCAGAACTTCTATAGAAGCATTAGAAAAAGCCTTTCTCGAAGTAAAAGTCAGGCAAAGAATGCCTACTACTATTACTAAGTGTTAACTTCTTTAGTAAAGGGATAGTGATAGAGAATACTGGCGGTAAAGAAAGAGACAGAGAAAAGCTTCATTCTTTTGCAATTTTGCTTTTTACACGTTAATAATAATGTAGTGTTGCAGCGCCTCTGGTGTTATAAGAGGCGTATTAATTTTTTTTAAGCTGTGTTTAGGAGCCATTTATTTTACTTCGCCGATAATTTTGTTTCACAAGGAAGAAGGGTGTTCTGATGTTACATTAGGATTAGTATCTTCCGAAGTCAGTGACCAGTGACTATGGCTTCTTAACTTGAACAACCGATACAAAGGGACACTAATGGTCAGCATCAGCACTTTTTCAAAAAAAAAAAAAAAAAAAAAAAAAAAAAAAAAAAAATGCTATTGCTTCTGTAAGCATCAGCAATTTCTTTCAGTAATTTCATTTTGCTGATTGCTTGTGCTTCAAACATTTCACAGCACAGCATTTAGCAAATAGTTTTTTTTTTGCATTGAGTGCTGATGCTGATTGCTGCTGCTGATTGCTGCTGCTTATACAATGTGATTAGCAGAAGCCGAAGCATAGCAAAATTTGTGTGCTGATGCTATTTTGAAGTCAGCAATTCAAACCCTGGTTTGGTCCACTGTGTAATGTGTCAGTTGTTGTAGATTTCCGCTTTATATACTTAGCCTTTATTGCAAATGGAATATGTGAATTGTTTTGATTCATCATATTACAATTTGCTGAAAGCTTTTTGTCTAATGAAAGCTCAATTTTAACATCTATAAATTTACAAACAGTTTTGCCATTGCCTCGTTTTTATAATAGAAAACTACAAAAATTGCAACATTCGAATGCTCTATAAAAAAAAATTCAATATTTTATATTGCTTTTATTGAAAACAACAAAAATTGCAAAATACTAAAAAAAATTAAATATTTTACTTTACTCTTAAGTTTTGATTGAATCTCAAACCTAATAATATTACAACAGCATTAAAAATAACTTGAAAATTTTTCTTTTAAGTTCAGCCATCGTCTAACTGATGTTTTTCTTCAAATCAAACTTCAGCTACCACAACAATAAATTCATTTTAAATTTTACTCTTTTTCAAAGGAAAATTAAATTAAAGTCAAGCTTTTAAATTTCCAAATAAGTTGTGGGTTGCTTTGTTGAAGGAAATCATTGGCTATTGGTGCGGTTGAATGGTTTCTAAATTGCTGCTTTTAAATGGAGTAGTGATACAAATAAATGGATACAGACATCACAGCAGCAACAGTTGCACTTAATGTTTTTATTTGTTGTCGGTTTGCGTCATTATCTTTGCCACATAATTATTTAGTTGTTTTCCAGCTAAAAACATTAGTGACAGCTGAGCTTAATTTATCATTATTATATATTTCAATTATGTAAAAAAAAATTATAGTGATGCGCAAGTTGGAATTTTTGTGGGTTGGATTTAAGAAAGAAAAAAAAAACAATTTCCTTAAGTTTTGTAATAAAAAAATTCAATATCTATAGAATTGGTTTTAAATGCCTTATTCGTTTAAATGATTACGTTATACAATACATTAAATTTGTTATTGTTTGCATTTGCCATTTTAATTTATATTAGAAATATTAAAACTTTTTTGTATGTGGGTTTAAAAAAAAAATCAACAAAAGATCAATTTTAATAATTAATTTAAATTTTGCATGTGTCTTCTGATGGGCTTAGCCTAAAAAAAAATCCGAGGTAATTTGTTAAAAGCTACCACGCACTTTTTGGAGAACACATTTTTTGTTTGCAAGGCAGTTTTATGAAAAATATTAGATGTGACCTTCTTTAGGAAAGAGATAGTTATAGAGAGGACAGGCGGTGAAGAAAGAGACAGAGAAACGAAATGTACTTTCTCAAACAGTACTTTTTAAATTGTACGTTCTTAACACTAACTTTTGTTAAAGGTATTACTTTAAAGAGTTCTTTTGATGAAGTACTTTTTTAAAAAGTACAAAACTTTTTAGTATCTCAAATCAAATATCCCTTTACCAGTATTTGCTTAGCTCACTTATATCGCGATATTATGTAAACTTTTTCTTCCCAAATAAAAGAACATTTTCAGTGAAATGAAATGGAACATGTCCTTTAATTTATTTTGTAGTTATTACTTCAGCGATATATTTAATGTTATCTCCATTTACTAAAAATTAATGAGAATTCGTTGTGCTGAGAGCATAATAACCAAAAAAAAAAAAAATAACACAAAGCATCATTAAACTAATGAGTGCCCACTTTCATGGTTAAAATAGATTTTCATATCAAAATTTATTGAATATAAAAAGAAAACTTCTGAGTAAAGATCTTCCTAATATATAAAATATGCTTAATTAAAAAGAAAAAATTAATAATTTTATTCAGGTACATTGGGTGCATTCATAAGACGTAGCTGTTGCGCAACCGTTGAGTATTTGTCTTAGACATGCATAGTTGAGTAATTCCGCTCCATGCAACAGTTGAGTAGTTTTCCATCAGAAAAGTTTTTCGCTACCTGTAGTCAACATGTTGTGCTCAGCATAAACAGCTGATCGAATAGAGCTTTGTCGTTTATATGCTTTGTTAGGTGGCAGTAGCAAATATTTGTTAAATTTTATATTACAAATGCAATGAAGTAACGAAATAAAGATATAAAATTAAATTATATCCATCAAGCCGTTTCTAAGACATAACTGTTGGAGCCAACAGTTGCTAACAGTTTCACAACCGTTGAGCTCAACAGCTACGTCTTATGAATGCGCCCATTTATATCCAAAATAATTCAATGTTCCAAGCCTAAAACTATATTTTATATATATATATATATATATATATATATATATATATATATATGTATATACATATGATTTGATTAGGCTAAAGCTCGCTCGCCTCGCCTTGTAAGCCAAATAACATGAGATAATTATTAATGAACACATAACAATAAAGTTAATTGTAAATATTCTGACAAACACGTAGTAGAATGGAACAACTAGCTGTTCTCGAAGGCCACTGCACCTTCATCATCAGCGTTCTTGGTGCTTGGTTCACTGTGTGTGGTGTAGTAAATTTGAGGTGTAGATTTCTGGTTTCTTTACTCAGCCGTTATTGCAAATGGAATATGTGAATTTTTTGATTCATCATACTACAATTTGCGATACGAACTTTAGCCTAATCAAAATCATAAATATAGAAACAAATGATGTTCGAACAATAATAATAAAACTAGCCAAATATATTTGATTAACATTATTTGGTTACCTTTATATACCAAAAAAGGTTTTAAATTTTCCAACTCGGAGTTGTGTTTTCAATTTTTCTCATTTTTAATACCAATCTATTTCTTTCTAAAACATAAAATATATTATATTATAAAGAAAAAAAAATATTTGTTCTAGTTACTTTTGCATAGCCAAGAAGTTTACATTTTCCAACCCTGGAATCACCTTTTTAGATTTTTCTGATGTCTTATACCAATCTTTTTCGTTCTAAAATATTAAATGTGTTTAATTAATAGAGAACAAGAGAAAATCAACTTGAGCAGATTACTTTTGTATAAAAAAACAACAAAAATCAAATTTTCCAACCCTGAAATCATGTTTTTAATTTTTTTTTTTTTTTTTTTTTTGACTTTGAACACCAATGTAATTTTTAGTGAAATACAAAATAGGCTTATTTTACAAAAATAAAGACTAGAATTCGTTTTAGCTATTTACTTTTATATATCAAATAAAGTTATAATTTTAAAACCCTGAAATCATCTTTTTAATTTCTTTTGATTTTGAATACTAATTTAAATTTACTGAAATGCAAAAGAGGTTCACTTAACAAAAAAAAAAACAAGTATTCGTTTTAGCTATTTAATTTTATATATGTACCAAAAAAATTTTTAAATATCCCAGCTCTGAAACCTGCTGATTTTCAATATCAATATATTTTGGATCAATGCCACGAAAGCCGACCTGGTTTTTCAACTGGCGGCGGCTGAATAAAATAATCAACGGCGACGGCTGAAAGCCGACTCAAGCCGAAAAACGTCGACTAAGAAATAAAAACTACGGCGGTGGCTTAATCGGCTAAAAAAGGCACGTTTTATTCATCATTTATTTCTTTTGAACAAATAAAATTTAAAATTTTTTTCTGTTATTTTGTTTAAATTGTAGTGCGGCGGCGGCTCATGGTGCTCAATATTTATCGGGGCGTCTCGAAGCCGGCTCTGAGCCGATCGGCTTCGTCCCCTGCACACTAGCTCAGGACCGAAGTCTCTAGTTCCTCTGGGAGATTTGGAAAACTGATTTCACATGCCTGCAGACGGAAGGACGGACAGACGGACATGGCTTATTCCTTTTCCCTACTCATAAGGAGCCAGAATACATATATATAAACTTTATGTGTCGAATATTAATACTGTTGAAATTAAAGACAGAATGACAAACTTATATGTATATATCCTTTACCATTTTGGGTAAAGGTTATATTTATTATGTACTAGGAAAAAGTGTTTGCACTTCTTTGCTAAATTATTTTTAGAAACAAAAAACCCCATTAAAAAAACCAAATAATAGACATACAAATGCAGACAACAAACATCAGCGAAATAAATGATTTTTCTAAGCAGCTGCTGTATAATTTTTGGTTTCACTCTCCTCTTTTAAATTTAATTACATGACACGCAAATCCAACACTTCCACACCAGACACTTTTAGTGTCAAGACGACTTAATGTTGTCTGTCTCGGACGCTTTTAGAAATTCAGTTTTGGTTTTGTTTTAGCGAATAATTGTCTGTAACATTGTTGCAGCTTTTTTATAATTGTTTGTTTAGTCTTTTGTTTTTTGGTTGCTTGTGGATAAAATATACGAGGATTTTGTTGGTAAAGGCGATGTCTTGATGCGAATAATATGCAACATTGTAAAGCATAAAAATATAATACTTTTAATTGCACATTGCGGTCACTAATGTTCTTCATAAATATTTTTTATACCCTTTACCAAAAAATGGTAAAAGGGTATATATAGGTTTGTCATTCCGTTTGTAATTTCTAGAATATTAATAAGCGAGTCCTAAAGTATATATATTCTGGATCCTTATGCATAGGGAAGACGAATAAGCGATGTCCGTCTGTCCGTCTGTCTGTACGTGAAATCGGTTTTCCGAAGCTCCCAGAAGAGCTAGAGGCTTCGTTCTTGGACTGGTGTCTCAGAAATAGT
Source organism: Tachina grossa (assembly GCA_949987645.1). Lineage (NCBI taxonomy): Eukaryota > Metazoa > Arthropoda > Insecta > Diptera > Tachinidae > Tachina > Tachina grossa. The sequence goes on from OX465275.1 coordinate 40,190,252, forward strand.
CGAAATAAGATTGGTATTGAAAATCAGCAAAATCGGGCAGACGGCTTCAGAGCTGGGAGACATAAATTTCATTTTGCCATACAAAATAACTACCGAGAACTAGTTTTTAATATTTTTTTATTAAATAAACTTATTTTATACTTCAGTATAAATAAAATTGGTATTTCTAACTAAAAAAATTAAAAAAAAAAAATTAAAAAAATTAAAAAGACGTTTCCAGGGTTGGAAAACCTTTTTTTTTTTTTTTTTTGTTAAGCAAAAGTAACTTACTAAAACAAATTTTTCCTTTTTTTTCTATAAACTAAACATACGTAAGGTTCTTAAAAGAAGGAGATTGATTTAAGAAATCAGAAAAATAAAAAAGATGATTCCAGGGTTGGAAAACCTACGATTTTTGTGATATATACAATTAAATACAGTAAACAAATTTTTTAATTATTTTTATTAAATAAACTTATTTTATACTTCACCACGAATAAAATTGGTATTTCAAATAAAAAATTAAACTTCAAAAAATTAATAAGATGTTTCCAGGGTTGGAAAACTTGTACTTTTTTTCTTATACAAAAGTAAATTACTAAAACAAATTTTTCCTTTTTTTCTATAAATTAAGCATATCTAATGTTCTTAAAAGAAGGAGATTGATTTAAAAAATCAGAAAAATAAAAAAGATGATTCCAGGTTTGGAAAACCTACGATTAACTACAGTAAACTAATTTTTTACTTATTTTTATTAAATAAACTTATTTTATACTTCACCACGAATAAATTGGTTTAAATAAAAAAAAAAATTAAAAAATTTAAAAAGACGTTTCCAGGGTTGGAAAACTTTAACTTTTTTTTATACAAAAGTAACTTACTAAAACAAATTTTTCCTTTTTTTCTATAAATTAAACATATCTAATGGTTTTAAAAGAAAGAGATTGATGTTAGAAATCAGAAAAATCAAAAAGGATGATTCCAGGGTTGGGCAACTTACTCTTTTTGTGATGTAAAAAATTAACTACCGAAAACTAATTTTAATTTTTTTTAAATAAATAAAATTATTTTATACTTCAGTACGAATAAAATTGGTATTTCAATTAAAAACAGTTTAAAACACGTTTCCAGGGTTGGAAAACCTTACCTTTTTTTATAGAAAAGTAACTTACTAAAGCAAATTTTCCCTTTTTCGTTATAAATTAAAGATATCTTATATTCTTAAAAGAAAGAGATAAGTATAAGAAATCAGAAAAATCAAAAAGTTTGATTTCAGGGTTGGCAAACCCACACTCTTTGTGATATTAAAAATTAGCTACCGAAAACTAATTTTTATTTTTTAGTACGAATGAATTTGGTATTTCAAAATAAAAAAATGAAAAACATTAAAATAACGTTTCCAGGGTTCGAAACCTTATTTTTAATACAAAAGTAACTTACTAAAACAAATTTTTTCTTTTTTACTATAAATTAAACATATCTTATATTCTTAAAAAAAAATGGTGTAAGAAATCAAAAAATATTAAAAAGGAGGATTCCAGGGTTGGGAAACTTACACTCTTTGTGATATAAAAAATTAACTACCGAAAACTAATTTTTATCTATTTTTATTAAATAAACTTATTTTATGCTTGATAACGAATAAAATTGGTATTTAAAATAAAAAAAAAAAACAATTAAAAAAATTAAAAAGACGATTCCAGGATTGGAAAACTTTAACTTTTTTTGTACAAAAGCAACTTACTAAAACAAGTTTTTCCTTTTTTTCTATACATTAAACATTTCTTAAATTCTTAAAAGAAAGAGATTGGTGTAAGAAATCAGAAAATCAAAAAGGATGAGTTCACGGTTGGGACGCTTACACTTTTTTGATATATAAAAGTAACTAAGTCTAATTAACTTTTATCTTTTCCTTTATAAATTATATATATTTTACGTTTTGGAAAGAAAAGCTTAGTATAGAAAATTATAAAAATAAAAACCACAGTCCAAGAGCTGGAAAATATGGTTTTTTTCTGGACATTAAAGTAACTAAATAAAACATTTTTTTTGAATTTATTTTTTTTCATTTAACACACTTTCTATATTTTTTTTAAAAACTACATACATATAAGTAATCAGAAAAATCTAAAATTATGATTCTAGGGTTTGAAAAATATTGTAATTTTTTTCTTTGTACATAAAAGTAACTATGTGGTTATTTATGTATCTCTATAATACATAAACGCACTTTGGTAAAGGGTATATAAGATTCGGCACAGCTGAATATAGCACTCTTACTTGTTAGATTTATTTTTTATTCTTGCAGATTTAAATTGCTTTTAATTGTCTTATAAATATATAATTTTTGTTAATTGATAATGGAAAATTTAATTTAATTGACAATAATAAGCAAATTAACTAACGTGTGCATAATTATTAAAAGAACAAACAACAATGGCAAGACTGTTGTTAATTTAGAGATAGAAAAATTGGCCTTTCATTACAAAAAGAAAGCTTTCAGCAAATTATAGTACGATGAATAAAGACAATTCACATATTTCATTTGCACAGATATCTGAGGGGTATATAAAGCAGAAATCTACATCAACTGACACCACACACAGTGGACCAACCACAGAAGAACGCTGATGATGAAGGTGTAGTGGCCTTTCGAAAACAGCTAGTTGTTCCGTTCTACTAAGTGTTTTCCAGAATATTTACATTTAACTTTGGTATTATTTGTTCATTAATAATACTGTGCTAGTTCAAAAATGTTACAAGCGGGAGGCCTGGTGGGTGAACCTAATTTGAGTACGCTAAATCCAATGCTGCTAACCATTTTTTTTTAAGGTAAGCTTTTATTTCAAACATAATTAAGATTAAAAACTTGGTTAAAAGCACCTAAAAACAAAATTTTTTTCCAGTTTTCTACTATTCATTAATTTTTATATCAATTATAAGAACATATTATGGATGAACATGCGACCTAAAGACATTTTTGAAAAAAAAAAATTTTAAAAAAATTTTTTAAATTGCCCTAATTAAAATAATTGCTCCAAAAAATTGACGCAAAAAATTCGAAAAAAAATTTGTTTATACAATAATACATGTCTTTTCATGCGATATATATCGATATAAAAAACTAGGAAAAATTGGGTCCGCGACTTGTTACAAAAAAAGTTTCGAATCCGAGCACAGTGTAACTATCACATGTAATTTGACTTACAAAGCGTTACGAAGTTTAGCCTAATGAAATTTTTAATTTAATTAAATTAAAAGACTAAACAAAGATTTAATATGATAAACAAAAATAATTCGCGTATTCTATTTGCCTTGCAATTCCTGGATAAATCTAAAAACTAATTTTTTTATTGTTATCCTAACTAAAATATAATTTTCGAATCCACTTCAAAAGTTTGTCTTCACAAGTTCTATAATAAATCAGTGAAAGCTTAAAAGCTGGTTTAGCTGAACTAAGTTCAAATTTATATGCGGTTTAAACTCAATAGTAGTAAATCAGTTAACCATACCTTATGTGCTGTTAAAAAAAATAATATTGTGGCAGCACTGGAATAAAGGTCAAAAGAAACAGCTGTTTTGCAGCAGGCTAACATAACAATTCTTTGCACAATCAAAAAGTAAAAAAATTTAAAAAATTTTAATCTAATGTCGCCAATCTTTACTGAGAAAGAAATAATATATTTATGTTTGGCGAAGTAGAATATTTTAAAAGAACAATAGAGTGCAAGAAAACAGATCGCACAAGATCTGAAGAAAAAGTAGAGGCTTGGAAAAAAAAAGTTGAGTGCTCTTTTAATGCAAAATATATGGTCTGTTACTTACAGAATTACTAAATTTATATGGCCTATATTGGTAGTTTAAACGCTTAATTTTCTGCACTCACAGCCACTTTAAATACTGCTGGTTTAAACTCTTTTTAAACCAAAAATAGAGTTTAACTTGCACTAATGTATTTGCCCTAAGTGTCTTATTAAATAGTTTGATTTTAATTTTGTCCATTACTTTGGTATGTAATAAAAAACTAATTTTAATTTACACTAAGATATTTTGGCCTTTTTTTAAAAAGTTTTCTTTGATTGAAATAACTATTTGCAAGAATGTAATAGAGGAAATTATATAAAAAAATTAATGCCAAATAAATTAGCAAATTTTTTTTTAAGTTTCTTTTCTTCTTTCCAAACTTTACTACTCTAAGTGCCAAGTTTTGATTTTTAACTTTTTCAATTATACGTCACTAGTTTCCCCTTCAACTCATGCACAAAAAATATTTCCGGTCAGATGAGGCAAATTCCAAAAAAAAAAAAAATATCTGCAAATATATATATTAGACTTAAAAAATAAACTTTATTGGGAAATAAATCTTTTTATTTATTATAATCAGGGAAACCGCAAATATGCAATTGCATGTTTTTTCTTGTGTGACGTATTAATGCAAGGATAAGATATTTGTCCGTTTCAGAGCTTTTTATGAATTTTGGCATCGATTTGTTAGTGCATATTTTTGCATATTTTACCCTTTAAAGCATGTTTTCGCATATGTTAGTCTTAAACGCATGTTTTTAGCATATTTTCTAACTTTTAGAGCATAATTTACGCTTTTAGGGCATATCTTGATACTTTTTGGATTTTTTTTAATATGCTTACAAGCTTATCTGTTGGTCAAAATTTTAAGTTTTTAATTTTCGGCATTTAAATCTCATTTCCAATCTTCCATGTAGTATATGGACGTTAGTTTAAATAAAAATTTGGGTTTGCTAGTTATGCCGGACTCTACGTCGATTACATCAGTAGACGTTGAAGGAACATTGTCAATGTATAAAAGATTACTTAGATGTGGCAGGCACCGATTTTTATTTGAAAAGCTAGGTCAATACTTTGTTGTTTATTACAATATAAATTTTAAATAAAAATCTTGTCTTATTTATCCAAAATACAGTTACAATGTTTTAATTCTGATATCGTCTTTTGAAATCGAAGTTAAATTTTCACGAGTATCCAAAAAAAAAATAGTTTATATTATTTACTTTAGTCAAAAATTGTATGGCAATTTTGTTTTAACGTGCTCTTCAAACCCAAACTATTGTTTATAATACGGCAGTTATTCTTTGTTAATTTTTTTATTGTTTCCTTTCTTTTGTTTATTTTATTTTTGTCTTATTTTATATGAAAATATTGTTGAATTTTTGGATTAAAAATATATTTTCATTTATTTATTACATTTTTAAGAGCATATTTTTTACTTTTTAGTGCATATCTTCAAGTTTTTAGTGCATATTGAATGCGCATAAAACACTTTTTTTAGAGCATATTTTTGGTATCCCCGATTATAATATATCAACATTTTAATTTATTTCTCTATGCCTTAATTATGTAATTTTTTTGATGTGTAAACATCTATACGCTAGGGGGTAAAAATCTTTTGACTTTGATTTCATTGCTGAGATTTCTTTGCTGAGATTTCTTTGGATTGTCAAATCGATGTGAGCTATGTATGAGTGTATTAGTGCTTGAAAGAAGCAATACCAAGCAGAGAAACAAGTCGACCGGCTCGAAGCTGACGGTGCGCCGCCGCCGGTTATTTTTCTGTATATTTCCGTACACCAAAGGTGAAAATGAACCGTAAGAGCTACGGACTTGAAATTTGGACACAATATGTAGACATTTGGCCACTACAACGACAAATACATGAGAGTTAAAAACTAAAGGGTGTTCCAAAACGAGCAACGAAAAATGTTAAAATCCCATGTAATATACATACAATTGTATGTACATATATACACTTGAAATTTCAAAAGTTAGTGTATTTTTATACAGACTAGAACAATTAACACTAAATTTAAAAAAAATTTAAATTAAAGGGTGTTCCATCAGTTAATGCAATTTTGACTTTGTAATTTTGACAACTTGCTGTATCTTGGAAACCGTAAGAGCAAAACTCTTGAAATGTTCAAAAACGGTAAAACTAAAAAACCAAAAAAATATAAAATCGCCAAATATAAAAAAATTGCTAAAAACAAAAAAAAAAATCGCCAAAACGAAAAAAAAACCACCAAATTAAAAAAAATTTCTAGGACTAAAATAAATCGCAAAAAACCGAAAATCTCGCGAAAATGAAAAAAAACCTTAAGCAAAAAAATCGCCAATATGAAAAAATCGCCAAAATGAAAAAATCGCCTAAATAAAAAACCACAAAAACAGAAAAAAATCGCCAAATGAAAAACCCCAAAAAAACAGAAAAAAATCGCCAAAATGAAAAAATCGCCAAAATGAAAAAATTGAGAAAATTAAAAAACCCTAAAAGAGAAAAAAAAACGCCAAAACGAGAAAAAAGCCATAAAACTGAAAAAAATGGTTTGAACTGGAAAAACTTAAAAAATTAAGAAAGCTAAATCAAAAAAAATGATCAAAACCGAATGTGCGCGAGTCAAAGTCGCACTTTACTGAATTTATTTTAATTGCAATGCGTACACAACAACAAGAACAGCAACAACTAAGTGATGAAGAATAGGAATTAAAAATTTAAAAATAAAAGTAAAGGCACTTACCATAGATGAGCACTGCAGTACCAGTAAAATTTCAGAAATTTTTACTGATTACTAAAATTTTTTTCTACAATTTTTATAAATTGCCTAAATGATTTGTTATATGATGAGGTGCATTGAATTTTCAGTAATCAGTAATGAAATTCTACCAAGTAGCTAAATGTTTTTCATACAAAAGTTTCAAAATTTAAATGAAAAAACTTTGCAACTTGCTACAATTTTATTATGATTACGGCCCTACGATTTTACTGGTACTGCAAATTAAATTTCATTAGCAGTAAAAATTTACTGAATTTTTTTAGTAATCAGTAAATTTACTGCTTACTGCAATTTTGAATGCAGTACATATACATATACTGCAGTGTGCCCATTTACTAACCAAATAAGTTTAATAAAACAAACAAAAACCAAAAAATTCATATGTATTTACAATATTGAAAGTTTTGATACTTTTAATCAATTAATTTAAAAAAATATACTAAAGGCATAAGTACTTCCAACTTAAAAAAATTTTTCATTACTAGATGTTTGCACATCTCCTCTGTGATCGGACTAACATTGCTTTTTTTTGCTTCGTCTGACCTTTAGTCATAAGCAAAGTGCTTGCAAAAGATATTAAAGCATTAAGCAGCCTAATAAATCAATTAATGTTAGACGACGAAAATATTTGCTTTCATTTTGTATATTTCTCAGCTTTCGCCACTTGAAACTAAATTTGTTAATTTACGGTCTTAACAAACTTTAATTGACACCATTTATTAACTGTGTGTGAGAGAGAGAGAGAGCGCGAGAGCTCTGTGATGCACACAAGACACCAAACATCATGGTCAACCAAGAATGATAAACTACAAGATTACGCCAGTGCAAAAAAATAGTAGACGTGTGACGTCACGCACACTGCGTTTCTATTGGCTGATAATTTGGTTTTTTTTTTTTTTATAAAACTCTTTAAAGATATTTTGACTGCAGGATTGTCAACCGCTATACAAGTACTGGGGGCAAATTATGGCACTCGTTATCGAACGAAATTACGAAACATTTCCATATAAACTCTATTGAAATATTTCGCAATTTCGTTCGATAATGTGTGCCGTAATTTGCCCCCTGGTTTTGCTAAGTTCGGTGAAGAAAATTGGATATATAATAATTCCACTTTTTTTTTACTTTTGCAGTTACTTACGAACAAGAAGACAATATTGTTTTTGTTGTAGGTATGTACCATTTTTTTTTTAATATTATCCGTAATTAGATAATTGATTTTTAACCGATATACAAAGTCTTAAAATGCTTATTTTTGTAGTTTTTTTTTGCATATTTTCTCCCAAGACAACATTTAACAAAAAAGATCATCTGAAAGAGTTTTTCAAGCCATTTTACCATTCATAACATCAGCAATATGTTAAAAATTACGATTTTTTAAGCGTTTTTATAGCAGAGCATATTCTCACAAAAGTGCAATCACTTCTTAATACAGACTTTCATATGTACATACACACATATGAATGTATAACATATAAATATGTCATTCCTTTTGTAATTTGTATAATGTACCTGCTAGAAGGGGCGTTATGCCAACAAAATATTAGTACCGTTCACACTGAATTTGTTATTTGTTTACTTGGTAAAATTATGTACCATTTTTGATGTTTTAAAATTTTAAATTTTACTTTCTAATATTTTAAACAAAAATATTATTAAAAAAATATTCAGTGCTATCATGAATAAAATTCCGCGTGAAATTTTTCACGGGGAACAATTCCAACTAATAGCAAATAATAGGGAAAACAAAAAATTCTAATTGGAAAAGGGAGAAATTTCACGCGGAATCTTATTCATGATAGCCCTGATTACTAAATAAACAAATAACAAAATTCAGTGTGAACTATATTAGAAAATAGCTATTTAAAAATATACAATAGTTAGAGTCTTTAGTTTTGGTATGTTTCGATTTGGTGCTATGTATTAACACAGTATATATTAAATAACTAATAAAATTCAAAATTAAGATTATTAAAACAAGTTTAATTTCAAAAATTAAAAGAAACTGTCAATAACAAATAAGAAAAAATTTTGTAGAGAAAATAAAATAATAGAATAGAATTTGTTTGTTGCGATTTCTGTGTTTAAATTTCTTTGTTTCCCATACTTATGCTTTAAGTCTTTCATTTGATTTTTCCCAGCCTTTATGGCAACTCTTACAATAGACGTGTGACGTCACATCTAACGGTAAACTCTCTGATTGGCGTAATCTTGTAGTTTATCATTCTTGATGGTGAGCCTAAGATAAACCACCATGAATGAAAAGTAAAACTGAAAACAATGAGATAATAAAAAATTAAATTATAAAAATTTATTACCAAGAGAAGAAAAAGGCAACAAAAATGTTTTTGATATGAACTAAAAAAAACCAAGTGCGGAAAACTTTAACAAATAGGAGTTGGAAGGAGTAAAAAAAAAAAAATTAAAGCCATTGTAGACGAGAAATTTTTCGAGTTTTCATTCTAAATGATTGATGGTGAGGAAGTAAAGCGTTGAAACCTTAGTCTGTATGTTTGCCAGAAAAATGGGCAATTAATTTAAAAAATTAACAGCAAAACAACTAATATTTTAGTGCATTTTTTTTTTTGGGATTTGTTACAACTAAAGTTTAACGTACTAATAATCTTAAATTAAAATTTTACTTATTCAGTAAAATATTTTTTTTTATTAAAAAAATTCAAATTGATTATTGAGGGGTTTAGCTGGAGCTAATGCAGAACATCACGGAATTTTTTTATCTTACAATTTCTTAGAACAACTAGAGTTATAATAAAAAATAACAAAGTTGAAACAAGAGCTCAATAATCAACATGTTTCTGATTTTCTTACTTTAACATTGGTAGATTGGCTGACATTTTTTCAGCTCGAACTGTAGTTGTAAGAAGTATGTAAAGAAAATGAATGTAAATAACAACAACAGCTATTCAAGAATAGAGTGTTGCCACACAAGTTTTTTATTTTTTTTTTGACCGGGTGCAGTCAAGTTAATAATTGAGTGTCTTTTTTTTGGGAATTGTTACAATTTAAGTTTAACATTTGTTAACGCACTACTAGTAATCCCAAATTAATATTTTACTTATGCCCCTATCACGGTTTTCAACTTTTAAAATAGTTTGGTTGGAATTGATAAATTTGCATTGCCATTCTCCACTAAATTAAGAGTTGACTTTTCAGTTGTGTTTTGGTACTGTCATTTACAACTGTGCGTAAGTTTGGTTGAGAAAAGCGTTGAGTATACACAACTGCTTTTTAGTAGTTGGGTCTGTGGTTGGGTTTTTCTAGTTACATGTTGGCGCGATATAAAAAGCAGAAAAAGTGGAAAAATCGTAATTAAAAATATTTGTTATGCTTAATAACAAAATTTTTTAACAATTTCAGTATCGGCGGTATAGCGGGAACAAACAAAGATTTCTATATTTGTGATTTGAACGGGCTAAGGTTCGTATTGCTTTTTAAGCTAAATTACATGTGATAATTATTAATGAACAAATAACAACAAAGTCTGTTGTAAATATTCTGGCTAACAACACATAGTTGAACGGAACAGCCAGCCGTTTTCTTTCTTTAAATATGGTTTTAGGTGATCAAAAAAATTAACAAAACGTTTCTTTTTTCTGCCGAAAATAACTAAAAACCTTCAAAATTATCTTTTAAAGAATTGGTCCCCTATTTTGGTTATGCCTTACTTTGCATTGGGTAGTTCGAGAGGCTTGGAATCATCACGATTGTTTCTTCTGATACGTAGCACATCTATAATTGCGACTTCGTTTTCGTCGTCATTTAATAAATCTACACATATTTGTGTCTATTTGGTATGATTTCTTTGAACTTAAACAGTAAAAACGATACTTTTTCTAATACTTGATTTACATTAAGCATTTTTTCATGAAATTTCATGAATTTTGTTGCAGGAAACTTTTTCTATTTGCTAATTCCAGAGCTGTATAAAAGAATTTCATATAAAAAATGGCGTAGAATGAATCTCTGATGCATTTTTGGCAATTTTTTTGATTTAAGTTGCTTCTCCACTTCTCTTATTGGCAAATAAAAAATTTTTGTGCAAGTAATTTCATGAAAAAAAAATGCTTAATGTAAATCAGGTATTAGTGTTTTCTTTCTGTCAAACTTGATATTTCAAGTTGGCAACGCGATGACAATTTCAACTAAAAAACAGTTGTGGTTCATAATACTAAAACACAGTTTGGTCGTGTGTAAGTTTCGTCTACTCTTAGACGACCAAACTAAATTTAGTTGAGAACCGTGATAGGGGCATTAATCAGTGAAATATTTTCTTTAATACATTGAAGTTGATTATTGAAAGTAAGAAAATAAAAACATGTTGATTATTGAGTTCAGGTTTCAACTTTGATATTTGTTGAGCTTCTCATATGTTTAAATGAAAGTTTAACATAATAACTCGAGTTGTTTTAAGAAAGGTTCTTAATAAAAAAAAATATTTTACTGAATAAGTAAAATAATAAATTGGGATTATTAGTGCGTTAATAAAAAAAACACTAATTAATAACCAACAAATACTTCTTAAATTAAGCAGCACAGACGACAACAACTAAACTTTATAGACTGTATGAACTACAATCATATACATGAGTGTAAAAAATACTTTGAATATTATTCGGCTACACAGGCGTATATACAGAAGTATTTTATTTACACATACACATTTTGACACATATATGTATGTATGTGGTAGCGAATGATGCATAAGTAAACCGGGTATCGTGCGTATATTTTTTTGTCCGATTAAATATCCATAGCCTGAGTATAAGCACACTCAGACTATAAGTATGATATATGCATGTGCTTTTTTATATTTAGTTGTAGCGTATTGCAGATCTTGTGTATTGGCATCGACTATGGTCGTAGTTGCTTGAGAGAAAATAGGCGATGATTATTATCGCAGTTGCTTAAATTAACACTATTTACTTACGCATATATTTTTTGAGTACTCATTGCCATTCTTTGGTATATAATGGGTGTTTTTTATTGAGGTATAGAACTTTAAGTTGGCATCACTTTTTTAACTGGCGGCCATTTTGTCAGCTGTCAAGTGATTAATATTTAGTTTGGTTTGCCATTTCATCATGAACAGGTTGACAAAAGAACAACGCTTGCAAATCGTACAAATTTATTTCGAAAATAATGGTTCAGTTCGCGAAGTTTACCGCAAGCTCCGTCCATTTTATGGTCGACATAATCGTCCATCAGAGCAATTAATTCGGTTAACCATGGATCGTTTTCGCACTACGTTTACTCTATGTGATAATAGGCATCCGCAGAGACGTCGAACAGTGCGCACCGAAGAAACAATTGCCGCTGTAGAGCAAAGTGTTGAAGAGGACCCGAATGAATCGATTCGCCACCGTGCACAGCAATTGGAGCCGACTAACCGACTATTTTGTTCCCGAATTGGATGGCATGAATGTGGATGAGTTGTGGTTCCAACAAGACGGCGCTACATGCCACACAGCGCACGTCACAATCGATTTATTGAAGGAAACATTCGATGAGCGCATAATTTCGCGGAATGGACCTGTCAATTGGCCACCAAGATCGTGTGATTTGACACCATTGGATTATTTTCTTTGGGGATATGTGAAGTCGCTCGTCTACGCCAACAAACCAGAAACGTTAGGGGACTTGGAAGCCAACATTCGTGGCGTTATTGCCAACATACGGCCCCATATGCTCGAAAAAGTGGTTGAAAATTGGACCTGTAGAATTGGCTTTATTCGAGCCAGCCGCGGCGGCCACATGCCCGAAATCATATTTAAACATTAATGGCATAAAATTATCCTTCCAATAAAGCCAAATTAATGGACATTAAAACGATTTTCTTGTGTTTTATTTCAATTCGAAGTTTTATACCTCTAAAAAAACACCCTATACTACATAAAGTGAAAGGGAACCAATAAATAAACACAAATTATTTTACTACCGGTTGCGTAGGGAATATTAACTGAACTCTTTCAAGGCCCTTGACGCGTAAACATTACAAATACGTTTCATAAGAGCTGTTGACAGTCATATAGGTCTATGCCAAAACTTAAGCACCAGTCACGTAACTAACAATTTTGTCACTGTCATTTTTCCCCTAGGGTTATTACTCACTCAACTGCCACTGAGAAAGTATTTCTGAAATAAAATAAATTAGACATCTTAAATTTAATTGAACTATAGTGAATTTTAATCAGAAAGAATATCTTCAACGGGCTTAAGTTCAGTAATTTCACATCATATTGAATGAAACATTTTTATTAATTAATATGAGTTTCTAAAGAAGAGAAAAAAATTAAACTAGACTGTATTAGCTGGGGGAAAATATCAGTAAATAAAATAAATTAGTCAATCAGGGGCCAAATTGGAAAAAAAATCGAAAAAAATTTCATAAAACTTTATTGTGTTTGTTTGAAAATTTCGAACGATATCGAATGCGTAATTTACCGCCAGTTTGTATGTGTGAGTGTCGTGTGCTTGACGCTTAAAAAGAGACGTAGAAATAAACATATCAATGTCCACTTTTATTTGGACTTTTCTTCGTCCACGCACTTCTCCATTATTAACAACAATCATGAGTTTTTTTTTGTCAATCAGAGTTGGAGACGATCAAATAATCAGCTGTCCAATAAAAAATAAAATCTTCTAGATTTTTATTAAGAAGCTACATACACTTAATTATGTGATTGATGAGTTTATTTGATAGTCTGCAATGCATTTTAGAACTTGCATCAGCAGCTTTCTGCCAATGTGACTACTTTTGTTTTAGTAGATTATGGGCCATATCGATCTTCGCTGGCTATCGAACATCGAAAATCTAATGTTCAATTTATATTATGAGCATCGAAAATTTCGTTGAGCAAGGAATTTTCTATCGAACAGAATTTAGCATTCGATGAGGTATTTTTGTATGAAAAATACGATTGTTTTTTATTTCTAGGTAAAGTTGTTGCAAATTTTGAAAATCACTTTAAGTGATATTCACAGTAACTGGCGGTCTCCACTACCCATGAACTTGGTATGGACATCGTGTCGGACATCTCAAATGGCTAATGGAGACCGCTCATGTCCAACTTTCGTCCATGCTTTGACATGGATGAGCGAACATATGTCTGAGCAACAATGTTCGCCATGAGATTCTCAGTCCGCAACCATTTGTAATAGAAAGAAAAGAGACAGAACGAAATTGGTAAATATTCCATCTCTATTACACTAACGCAAAACACTTTGATATGCCTGAACATGGATATCGCACGTATTTAGCACAACAAAGAAGTTGATGAATTTTTCACAGCTGCTCTGCCCGCGTCATGTCCATGTCATGCCCAAGTTGATGGCTAGTGGAGACATAGGGTAAGGATATTCTTTGTCGAATGCTCGTCATAATATCAAATGAAAATTCGTCCGATCAGTACTTTCGACTACAGTCGATGATCGAAAGTTGCTCTTAAAATAAATAGGCCCTATATCTTGTGTGACTTAATATGCCGGATAGGTTCCTCTTAAATTTTTCATATAAGTTTGTGTTAAAATTATTTTTTATAAGCATTTTTTTTTTGTTAAAACCAGTTTGTATCACAAAAAATTTCTCATTCTTAACATGCACTGCATTTTCTTGTTTTTTGTTTTTTCAAAGCATAATTAGCATTAGTGTCACGTGTTTTTCTGTGAATTTTTTTTTTTTTTTTTTTTTGTATGCATTCTACGTAAAAAGATAATGCCATAGACTTCGAAGTGTGCTACGTAAAAGTGTGTATGTAGTATGTGCTGCTTACCATATTAAAAAAAAATAAAAAATAAATTAAAAAAAAAAAATACATTGGAGTCGAGAATTCTTGTTAAGAGTTGTGCTTTCTACAAATATTGTCTCAATTTCGTTGCCCTAAACTAAGTTCAATAAAGTTACAGCTAAAGAATATTTAGTAGGAAGTAGAACTAAAAAGAAAATCTTATTTTTTTAACATTAAAAATGCTACAAGCGTCCCAACATAAAAATATAATTTAAGAAAGATTTTATAGCTATTTAAGCATTTTTGGGGAGGAGAAAATATATTTTTTTTTTTTTTTAATTTCCCAGCATATTTTGTATTCAATATGCGTGGCAGTTTTAATAATCCGTAAAAAGTATTATGACAAAAAAAAATTGAATTGTAACAAAACAAATCCGCAAAAACATATTTAAAGGTAATCGGAGAATTTATTATAAATAATAAAGAAATCTTTAGTGTTTTTTTATGGGAATTGTTACAATTTAAGTTTAAAATTTGAAGCTGAAAAAAAGTCAGCCAATGTAGCAATAGTAAAGTAAGAAAATAAAAAACATGTTGATTATTGAGTTCTTGTTTCAACTTTGTTATTTGTTATTGAGCTTCTCATTTGTTTAAATGAAAGTTTATAACATAATAACTCTAGTTGTTCTAAGAAGCTTTGGGTAAAGGTTCCCCGATGATCTGCATTAGCAACAGTGAAATGCGCATAGGATCCAGCTAAACCCCTCAATAATCAATTTCAATGTATTTTTAATAAATAAAAATAAAATATTTTACTTAATAAGTCAAATATTTGGGATTATTAGTGCGTTTAAAAAAATTTTAAACTTAATAAAGAAATCTTTAATAAAATTTAAAGTGATTCCAAGCTAAAGGCTTCAGTTAGCCGACTGTAATGGAATGTAACTGCAACGTTAGGAAACAGCTGATCGATATTTTGTTATGTGAAAAGTAATGGGAGATGAAAAAAAAGTAAAAAAAAAAATTCTAGCAATATTCTAGAAATTTTGGGACATATTTTATTTTATAATTTGTTGAGTTTTATGGCCAGATTTTGTAAAATAAAACGAATTTTCGTTTTCGTTTCTGGTTGGAGCGTAAACGAAAATATTTCAAATTTTGTAAAACGCTACGTTTTTTTCGTTTCATGTCAAAATGTTATAATTGAAAAATATATTATTCCTCATAACAACAATTAATAAAAAAATGTTTTCAAAATAAAATTTTATTACATTATGGAATATGCACCAACAAAAATACGAAATTTGGAATTTGCCGCATTAGTTAAGGGTCCATTATAGCTTATTGGATCTTTCTGCAACTTTGAAACATTCAATATTTCAGTGTTGGAGTAAAATGATATTATATTATATTGAGCTTACAATACAAAAAAGCTTTCAGCAATTTGAAATACGATGAATCAAAACAATTCACGTATTCCATTTGCAATAAAATGCTAAGTATATAAAGCAGAAATCTACATCAACTGACACCACACACAGTGGACCAAACACAAAAGAACGCTGATGATAAAGGTTTAGTGGCCTTCGAAAACGGCTGGCTGTTCCGTTCAACTATGTGTTGTTAGTCAGAATGTTTACAACAGACTTTGGTGTTATTTGTTCATTAATAATTATCACATGTAATTTGGCTTAAAAAGCGATATGAACTTTAGCCCGTTCGAATGACAAATATAGAAACAAATGGAGTTCGAATAATAATTAAAATTAAGTAAAATGATATTGTTGATGGATATCTTTTTCAGAACACACATGTATTTAGTTAAGGTAGCTTGTCAAGGTCAAGTTCCTATCCAAAATCTCACAATTGCAATCATCAAGGTCTCATATCATGTCTAGGCAACCTGCTTACTGCACAACATTTTTCCTTTCATAAAGATATAAAGAGATGTCCGCTTTATATTCTTCTTAAAGGATAAGAATATTATCCAAGTATGAAGGTTGCATAGATATAATATGACTTTCTATTAATCTTTCTATTAATCACATCTTTTCAAAACGATTGTTTTGAAACCGATAATTTTCCATCAATGTTATGTTAAATTTTAATGAGCATGGCCCCGTGTCCCTGGTTTAACAATCGATGCTTTCGAATTGTTCTTGCTCGTAACTTACCTAGGTCTACTTGGGTATCAAATTTGAACTCTACAGCTAGAGCTGACTTTAATGACTGTGCCAGTGGTCAGTGTGTCAGTGAGTAGGTCTTAAAAATGGAATTTTTGCATCTCCATTTATCAGGAAACTTTCATTAGAAACTATCAAACTTCGCATATGACGACGAAATCTCCTGAAGATTTCTCACTTTACAATTGGCGAGAACAAAGTAGTTATGAGGGTGTTAAAGCGAATTTATATGTAAATATAGACACTACGTGCATAGGCCGAGCTGGCCTGGAGCTCTATCGTGCACCTATATTCTAATTTACTCTTTATTGCAGCAAAACTAATGCAATAATGTTGTTAAAACTTTTAAAACTGTAACAACCTAGCACCTCGATTGCTATTGAAAAAGGTCTGTTAGGTTTAATAGAAATCGGAGCTTCGAAAATACAAATAACTCTGAGTAATTCCTCAGATGCGTATGCCCGAAACTGATTTGCCGATTTTGTGCGAGTGTTAAACGCCGTTGCGCTTTTTCGTTGTAAGACTTGCCAATCTTTGCGACTTAAAAGATTAACTCGACACCCTGAATCTATAATCAATGGTATCTTGTGGCCTCCAATCTGACATACCAAACGTTCTTCATTTTCATCATCACTTGTTATCCTAAAACAATAACTTTCGTCCTTCTCAATGTCAAACTTCTCGTCATCTATAGATCGTACTGCAGTACGCCGACGTTTCAATTGAAAATTTTCATTTTGTGAATTCTGTCGCTTAATATTCGTACGACACTTACGAGCGTAATGGCCAATACGGGAACATTTATTGCACTTCATGTTTCGAGACGGACAATTTATTGAATTTTCGGCATGGTAAGTGCGACCACATCTATTGCACTCTACGTCAAACGACTTTGTCCTCCATCTCTTTGAATCAATTTTATTAATTATGTTTATATCTGGATTAGGCAACATTGATTGCGATTGTTTACTAATTTGTTCATCTATGCGGCACGCATGTAAAATTTCATCAAGGCTGTATTCTTTTTCTAGTAATTTCCGCTTCAGTTCTAAAGGTGTCCATACATCAATAATTTTATCTTTTAAGCAGACCTCCTCGAACTCGGTCTTCGTATCACCGAAAGAGCACTTAGCTATCTGTTGACGCAACCGCAAAACAAATTTGTTAAAACTTTCACCTTCTAAAGGGCTGATGTTACGAAACAGATGTCTCTCAAATGCAGAATTTCTTTTTGGCGTAAAATATTCATTCAGTTTATTTACCAAAACAGTATATACATCATTTTTCTTTTCTTTGTCATATGGAACAACTGCCCCTGGCAAGGAATCAGCCACAGTTTGCAATTGCTGCCCTCCAAAATGAAGTAATTTATTTCTTTTCCGCAAAACTGATGTAATCTCTTCCGCATCTATAGGGTGTTTTTTTAGAGGTATAGAACTTCGAATTGAAATAAAACACAAGAAAATCGTTTTAATGTCCATCAATTTGGCTTTATTGGAAGGATAATTTTATGCCATTAATATTTAAATATGATTTCGGGCATGTGGCCGCCGCGGCTGGCTCGAATAAAGCCAATTCTACAGGTCCAATTTTCAACCACTTTTTCGAGCATATGGGGCCGTATGTTGGCAATAACGCCACGAATGTTGGCTTCCAAGTCCCCTAACGTTTCTGGTTTGTTGGCGTAGACGAGCGACTTCACATATCCCCAAAGAAAATAATCCAATGGTGTCAAATCACACGATCTTAATGGCCAATTGACAGGTCCATTCCGCGAAATTATGCGCTCGTCGAATGTTTCCTTCAATAAATCGATTGTGACGTGCGCTGTGTGGCATGTAGCGCCGTCTTGTTGGAACCACAACTCATCCACATTCATGCCATCCAATTCGGGAACAAAATAGTCGGTTAGTCGGCTCCAATTGCTGTGCACGGTGGCGAATCGATTCATTCGGGTCCTCTTCAACAGTTTGCTCTACAGCGGCAATTGTTTCTTCGGTGCGCACTGTTCGACGTCTCTGCGGATGCGTATTATCACGTAGAGTAAACGTAGTGCGAAAACGATCCATGGTTAACCGAATTAATTGCTCTGATGGACGATTATGTCGACCATAAAATGGACGGAGCTTGCGGTAAACTTCGCGAACTGAACCATTATTTTCGAAATAAATTTGCACGATTTGCAAGCGTTGTTCTTTTGTCAACCTGTTCATGATGAAATGGCAAACCAAACTAAATATTAATCACTTGACAGCTGACAAAATGGCCGCCAGTTAAAAAAGTGATGCCAACTTAAAGTTCTATACCTCAATAAAAAACACCCTTTATATAAATTTGAAAGGACCGCAGCCATTTTTCCCATTCCATACGTACATACCAATGATTTATCAATTGTATCGCATAAGAATGGTTTAATTATTTCTGCCATTATGATTTCTGAAGAAAATAAAATAAATATTAGCTTTCTCCTTTTTTTTTATCCGATGTCCCTAAGATCATCAACGCACAGTCTCTGACCTACATCAGATAATCATAAACGGCTTGCTCTTAACGCCCAGCCACTGACCTTTGTGAGATTCTAATATATATTCTTTTCCCACGGCATGTAGCCTCTGATACTTTATCAGATAATTCCAATTTCTTTTCAGTCTGCATTTTAAAAGCACGACTTCTAGCATTTGCCAGATGATAAAAAAAAATGGATTATTTACAAACCTTTTTCTTTTATTAGCGAGATTTCACAGTCAATGTGAATTTATCTGCTTATCTCTCTCTTCTCTCAACAATTATATTCAATGTTATCCTATCACCGTCGCCAATGTAAGTAACAACCTAGCACCTCGATTGCTATTGAAAAACATCTGTTAGGTTTAGTACTCGAAACAAAACTATTTTATTATTCACATATATTTTTATAATCAATTTTCATTGCCATTGACATTTCATCACAGCCTACTAAGATAATTTCCTTTCTAAAAACTTGAGTTGTTTTTAGGTATTCATATTCTGTTCGCTTGAACAGGTTTGCCACAAAAACGAATACAATTTTATGAACGTTTTCATATGACATTTAAATTGTTTGAAAACGTTTGGTACTGCTTTATAAAAAACATTTATTTTACGTAAAATAGAATTTTCGTTTTCAAATGTTTTACAAAATTCAAAATTAAAAATAAACCAAAATTTTCTGTTTGAAACGTTTCGTTTTGTGTTACAAAATTAGGCCATTAATCTTGTGATTAAAAAAAAAAAAAAAAAACAGTGTATAAATTCTTGTAAAAGACACTTTAAACTTTATGCGGATGATTACAAAAAGTTATACACTACTAAACTTGAATTTTTTTTGAGGCCCTATGCTCCTTATTTTTTTTTTATTTTTTTTAAACACAAACACAACTCGCAAAGCGATTAGCTTGTCTGCGAAAAACATCCAGGGTCTATGGTGGGAATCGAACCCACGACCTCTGGACTGAGCGGCTAGCATCGCTACCAGTCAGCCACAGGGGAACGAAGGGAACATATATCAGCGCAAAAATGGTGTAACCCACTTTAGATTTTTGGTTGCTGTTTGAAAGATAAATATATTATTTACAATAGAGGTGGAAAACTATCGATAGTGTCACTATCAAAAATTTTCGATAGTTTAAAAAACTTTATCGATATATCGATTCAAGACTATCGAAAGTTAGAATAACTATCAATATATCGACGATACTATCGTGATAGTATCGAAGTTGTATGGTTCTCGTATAATGCACAAATATATTTACACTAAAAATTCACAACAAAATATTTTAATCAAAACAAAACAAAATAAACAGGTATTTGATATAAAACGATCGTTTTCAAAACGATTTCAAAACAATCGTTTTGAAAAGGTGTGATGAATTCCGATAGATTTTGAGTATCTTTTTTGAGCTTATCTTAAACTGCTGACTTCTAAAAAGCACACTAGAAGATAAAACATAAATCACATATTGGAGCTGTGAAAATAAATTTATCAAAAATGTCTGGAAAGACTATTAAAAACAAGTTTTAAAATTATTGACAAAACGAATATAAGAAACATATCACACCTTTTATCGGTTTCAAATTGTTTTTGTGTCTGAATCGTTTTTCATCACATACCTGAAAATGTAAGTTCAATAAATAACAAAACTAAAATAATTGTATGAAAAATAAGTGATATGGAAGAAATGTGGAAGAAGTTTCCTTGTCATCCAGCATAGAAACAAGCCGATCTTCTTACAGTCGGCTCAAGAGCCGCCGACTTTCCACGTAACTTCAAGCCGCTGCCGATGCATGCGGCAAGCCTCGGCTAATTATTGTAGCCGGCTAATTGTTTTATGTAGTTGCAAATTTGTACATATCAGGTGTTTGAAATTTTTTTTATAGAAATGTGTTAAAAAAAAACTTATAAAAAGCGGCCGTCAATGTTTTAGAGTGACTTTTTGAGACGGCTTGCTTCTCTGTCTTGCAGTTATTTTTGTTAATGAAAAGCAACATGTTTATGGTTTTAGTGATGTATCATTTACTTTCGATAGTGATAAAAGAATGTCGATTGTTTTCAAGCATTAATCGATTGCAGATAGTCACAAAAAAAAAAATTAATCGATAGTACCATCGATAGTATCGATAGTTTTCCACCCCTAATTTACAATACCAACTATCAAAAAAAAAAATAGATTATAGTTAATTTAATTATTATTATTCGAACTTAATTTGTTTCTATATTTTATGATTTGAAAAGGCTAAAGTTCGTATCGCCTTGTAAGCCAAATTACGTGTGATAATTATTAATGAACCAATAACACCAAAGTTAATTGTAAATATTCTGACAAACACTTAGTAGAACGGAACAACTAGCTGTTTTCGAAGGCCACTACACATTCATCATCAGCGTTCTTCTGTGTTTGGTCCACTGTGTGTGGTGTCAGTTGATGTAGATTGCTGCTTTATATACTCAGCCATTATTGCAAATGGAATATGCGAATTGTTTTGTTGCATCGTATTGCAATTTTCTGAAAGATTTTTTGTAATGAAAGCTTAATTTTATCATCTCTAAATTTACAACAGTCTTACCATTGTCGTTTGTTCTTTACTAATTATGCACATGTTAGTTAATTTGCTTATTTTTTGTTCTATTTAAGACAAACTTTTTTGGTTTGTTATTATTAAGTATATTTTATTTAATTTTTTTGGCACAGGCCCACGACTATTAATTTTAGTTAGTTAGAGAGAGATTCTTTTTCTGGAACAAACAAATGCATATGGATATATTTCCCTCTTTTTAAGCAACACTACGGCATGTTGCAAATGTTTTATTCACATAACATAAGAATCACAATTGTAAGTTTATGTATTAAAGACTAATTAAAGTTGTTTGCATACACACACACACACACACACACACAGAGAAAACATTTATTAAACAAATACAAAAGTTGCACAAAACATAAATTTGTTTTTTATTTCATACTTGGCACTTGTATTTTTTGTTGCGAAAACTTTATTTCTATAGAGAGTCTAAGTTTTCAAATTCATAACTTTATTTAAACTAAAAAATATAATAAGCATGTTTTTGTAGTTAAACTACTTAAAAAAAAAAAATCGTGTAAAGCACTACTAATACCCCTGCATGTACGCATAACACCCACACGCACACACACACACATATACACCCATTCATTCACAGTTTCAAAATTATTTCCTACATGTTTGAATAACGGCACACGCGTGTGTGGTGCAACAGAAGTTCTTACACGTTCATATTTCTGTGTGAATAAACTTGAACGAAACTTGATAAAGTTTTTCTTTTTCATCCAGCTACTAAAACATGACTTATAAAATTTAAATCCTTCCTGTGTGCGTGTGTGTGCGTGAGCTTTTGTGCAGAAGGGATATGTTGGCATGATTGATCAGATATATACATGCACAATATACAGATGACTGTGACATAAAATATTAGCGTATTCTCTCTATGCAACAAAACACAACTTGATAATTTTAATACATTTTTTTAAATAAATAAATAAGAAAAAAGAAAAAAAATAAGCAACATGCTAACGCACGTGCTGCACAATGAATGTGTTTAAATATTAATTTTGAAAAATTCGAAACAAATTTTCTCTATTCAGAGGATTGTAAATTGTATAAAAAACTAAAAAAAAACTATGAAGCTTAAGAGGATATTAAAGGTTAAGAAACAAAAGTTTTTTTCAAAAAGAGTTTAAGAATTGTGCAGCACATAGAAATATGTATGTGGAAAAGCTAAAAACAATATTTAAATACATATGTATAGAAATACATGAATTATGGCAGAATAGACGTCAAGTCTTAAATTTTAATATATGTATGAAAAATTTGTGTTTGCTGTTAGTTAAGCACGTATATAAGCGTTTCATTTCTACTTTAAAAAACTCATCAGTAGAATTTAACCAAAAAAAATTCTTTTTTAAAGCTAAAAGAACTTCATATATTTATAGAAAAATTCTCAAAATTGCGAGCTTAACAAAAAAAAAAAAAAATTAAATTAAAAAAAGACAAATTTAATTAAAAACAATTCAATAAAAAATATCTTACGGAATAAGTAAAATAATAATTTAGGATTATTACTGCGTTACTAAATGTTACACTTAAATTATAACAATTCCCAAAAAAAAAACACTCAATTATTAACTTGACTGTACCCGGTCAAAAATACTTATGTGGCAACACTCTATTCTTGAAAAGCTGTTGTTGTTTTTTACATTTATTTTCTTAAAATACTTTTTACAACTACAATTCGAGCGAAAAAAAAATGGCAGCCAATGTTGCAATGTTAAAGTAAGAAAATCAAAAACATGTTGATTATTGAATTCTTGTTTCATTTATAATATTCGTTGAGCTTATCATTTGTTTGAATGAAAATTTAACATAACAACTCTAGTTGTTCTAAGAAGCTTTGGGTAAAGGTTCCCTGATGATCTGCATTAGCAACAGTGAAATGTGCATAGGATCCAGCTAAACCCCTCAATAATCAATTTCAATGTATTTTTAATAAATAAATATTTTACCGATTAAGTAAAGTAATAATTTTAGATTATTAGAAAAAAAAAAAACTAAATAAACTTCATATATCTATAGAGAAATTCTCAAAATGGCATGATTAACCAAAAAGAAAAAAAAATTCGTTATACTAGAAGAAATTTAAAGCTTTTTCTCCGCTACACTAGCCAAACACCGTTGGGGAAAAATTCTCTACCTGTTACAGCTAAATATAATGACTAATAAGGTGGGCAGTGCCACGCCCATTCAAAGTAAATATTCTTTTTAAACTAATTGCGCTTAAGCGAATCTTAAGCAACTTATCGCACACACAAGCTTCGCCATAAATGCGATATTAAGATTGGATAAATGGGCAGTACCACGCCCATTCACAGTGAATATTTAAATATTGTATTTAAACTGCTTCTACTTAACCGAATCTTATGAAACTTGGTAAACACATTAAGCTCCGTTGAGAAAGCAATATTCTGTCTCAAAAGGGTAGTGCCACACCCATTCAGAGGAATCCTTCCCAATTGATTATAACGTGGCGTAAAGAGCATAGCTAGAATAACAACCATCTTAACTTTTTTCTGTTAAGAAACATCATATTAAATAAAACACGACAGGGCCAACGAATTTGAAAATGGAGGACCTTTAGTGGTTGGGAAGGGGGTGGAGAGTTTGCATGAGATCAAATATTTTTCATACAACGTGGTAGAGATATTTAAGAGATTTATAGACTTTACTTATGGCGAGAGGAGGATAGTATTTTTCATCGTCCCTGGCTCGGTGCAAGCCAATCACGTACATTCGCGATTACGAAGATTTGAAACGATATTCGCGACTTTTTTGATATAAATTGCTTCTCCAGGCTTCCTATTGACAAATAAAAAATTTTCATGAAAAAAATGTTTAATGTAAATTAGGCATTTGTAATTTTTTTCGGGTTTCGGTGTTTTTTTTAAGTTTATGGTGATTTTTTCGGTTTTTCTTAGAGTTTTTTTTTAGTTTTATCGATTTTTTTAGTTTTTGTGCAATTTTTTCGTTTGGCGATTTATTTTTGGTTTTTGGCGATTTTTTTCGCTTTGAAGATTTTTTAGTTTTGGTGTTTTATTTTTGTTTGTGGGATTTTTTCTGTTTTTTGAGATTTTTAGTTTTTGGCGTTTTTTTTTTTAAATTTGGCGTGTTTTTCGGTTTTAGCGATTTATTTAACTTAAGCGATTTTTCAGTTTTGGCGCTTTTTTCATTTTGCCGTTTTTTTTTTTTTGGTTTTTGTGCGACTTTTTTTCGCTTTTGCAATTTTTTTTGTTTATGTAAATTTTGGCGCTTTTTTGGTTTTAGCGATTTTTTCGGTTTTTGGCGATTTTTTTCGGATTTTGGTGATTTTTTCGGTTTTTGTGACTTTTTCATTTTGGCGTTGTTGATTTTGAAATGTTATAGTTTTAGCAATTTTGAAAATTTCAAGGGTTTGCCTCTTACAGTTTTCAAGATATAGCAAGTTGTGAAAATTAGGTATAAAATACATTAGCTGATAGAATACCCTTTAATTTTTATTTTTTCGATTTCAGTGTTAATTGCTATAGTCCGCTTAAAAATACACAGACTTTGAAAATTTCAAGTGTCTATATGTATATAATTGTATGTACATTACATTAAGTTTGCAGCACTCTTTGTAGCTGGCTTTAGTTTTAGCTGTCCGTTGTTGTAGCGTTCATAGTTGAATATATTCTGTGAAAATTTCAGTTACGTAGCTCTTAAGGTTCTCCAAAAAACAACATGTGACAGACAGACGGACATTGTAGCGAAAACAATAGGTTGCCTCTTTACCTTTGGTGTACGGAACCCTAAAATAGGAAACAAAAACTCCTGAAAAGCAGGAGAGCAGCAGTTTATGAAAATAACTTTAATTGGCTTTACACAAAATTTTTAAATAAAAAGTCAAGCATAAATTTTATTCCAAACAATTTATCAGTTAACAAACTCCACAGAGAGTGCAAGAAATATGCAGAAATCCAGCAGAGTATTATGATGAAACTTAAAAATTCTTTTGCAACACTATGTTGCAAGCTTAAAATATGTTGTATAACTAAATATTTTTAATTTATATGCGTGAGTGTGTGTGTGTTTATGATGATGCGTGCATGTGAGTATTAGAAAAATTTTGTTAGTTGTGTCACACAAGCTGAGTGATGCAATGCCACACAAGTGTGGAAAACTTTATAATATACTCTTTTGCTGGAATGTTTATTAAAATCTTTTCCATATGTGCAACTAAGCGAGCAGAGAGTTAAAAGAATTTCTGTGTGAAATTTAAGACAAATTTATTTGTCTTAATATTCAACTGGATGTATTTCATTCCTCCTAACTTCTGCTGCTTGGGTGTGATATGAAAAAAGCTTTGGCTTTGTAGGATGTTTTGTCAGTTAAAACAGATTTTTAGCTGGCTGCTGCTGGAAAACATGATGAAATATAAAATTATTTCATATAATAGATACAAAAAATATTGTATTTATGGTCGTGTTTAGTATTCTAAGAGAAAATATTTATTAGATTTCTTTTGTAGGTATGAGGAGGTTAAGGCGGCCACAATTGATGTGGGGGAAAGTAAACGATGAAAAAAAAGAGTTTACTACTTTCGTAGTAGCTCTTAATTTTTTTTTTTGTATAATTTATTGCTCTTTTTTTTTCAAAAGCAGAAGATATAAACTTTATATCATGATACAAAAATTATATTATTGTATCATGATTTATATTATATTCAATGTTTTATTATATTGGCGATATTTATTAGATATAGATAAAATAATAATTACTTGACAAGGAGGCACCCCTTTCCCCCTCCTATACCACCAACATTTTGTCGAAACATGTACTTTGTTCTAAGACTTATCTATATCTTATTTAGTGAGCCTTATTACTATTATAGTTGTGTATATATGATTTGGCCCCACTGTGCATCTGTGCCAGGTTTCGTTAGAATCGAATACGTTGAAGTTTGTGAAATTTTATATGAAATATTAGTGGGCGTAATCCCTCCCACACTTTTTGTTACTATAAGCACCTAGAATATGTCCCAATTTTATTTGTAACTCAATGGGTGGGATAA
Organism: Tachina grossa; assembly: GCA_949987645.1. Classification (NCBI taxonomy): domain Eukaryota; kingdom Metazoa; phylum Arthropoda; class Insecta; order Diptera; family Tachinidae; genus Tachina; species Tachina grossa. Next base: position 40,216,878 of record OX465275.1, read on the forward strand.
ATAAAATTATAAAAAAATATTAGTGGGCGCTGCTCAGCAGCTTTACTTGCACTCTTAGAAATTTTTTCCTTTGAAATCGGTTATCTAATGTCGGTGTTATAAGCGCAGAAAAAATATTCCTTTAATCAACAAGTTTAATTGAAAATGAAACCAAAAAATCAATTAAAATTGTAATTGAGTCAATTAAACTTTGTAATTGATTCAACTTAAGTACATTTTTAATTGATTTTTGGTTTTATTTTCAATTAAAGTTGTTGATTACAGGAATATTTTTTCTATGCAGTAACACAAACAACAACTGAATGGACAACCTTAAAATCAAATTATTTATTCACAAGTGTTCGAACAGAAGGTAAATTTTACACGCTGAGTTAATTCTTTGGACAAATTTTCCGACTTAATGCATAAGTATGTATATCAAATATCAAAACCCAAGTTAGTTGGTTTTCCTTTCAGCGATACTCCGCTTTTCATTGCTATCGATATTAACTAACATACATTAAAAATATTTAAAAATAGCCATTGCCTTAATATCTTATATTTATATTATCAAACACATAGGGCCAAACTCACGATGTCGACAACGTTCGACTTGTCGCACACTTACATTCAAAACAAAAACAAATTTTAATCACCCTTATTCCAGTTGTCGACTCGACGTCACTTTAACACAATACCAAAAAATTCGGGCTTGTGTACTCGCTCTCAAGAACAATTTTGTGCAACTAACAATCTATTTCCGTTCCCTAAGGTCTACAAAATAGCATAAACCTGCCAACAGGAGTCAGTGGTTTTCGACAACGGGTACACAACCCCCAATTTTTTGGTATTGTGTTAAAGTGATGTCGATGCCGACAACTAGAATAAGGGTGAATATTTTGTTGTTGTTTTAAATGTAATATGTGCGACAAGTCGAACGTTGTCGATATCGTGGGTCAGGGGGACAATTTTTGAGTACATGTTTATGATTTTTTACCCAAAATATACGAGCGTATGAAACAGGCGATGTGTGCTATAAGAAAAAATTTATTTATTTCGTGGTGAGATTGATTGAATAGATTTAATTTTCAATAAAAGCTACATGTTGTTGTCTACATAAATTATTATTTATTATTTATATAAATTTTTTATTTCTACTAAAGAATGAAGTAGTTATTTAAATATAATGCAAAACACAAAAATTTAATTAAATTTAAATTTTAATTGTAAAAGTATTACTTTGGCATTCTTTTGCTTATATTACTCGTAAATTACAAAAGATATTTGAACAATAAAATATTTTACATTTGTATAATGAATTATTTATTTTATTTCTATTTATTTAATAGTTAGTTATATTATATAATTTTGTTGAAAACAATAAAATTCTGAAACATGGTAAAGCTAATAGCTTTACCTTTACAAATTTATTTCAATTACACTGTACAACAAAGAAAAAAAAAAATTAAACATATTCAGGCTTGTCATAAATATAATTCCACACGGAAATTTCAGAATGTGTAAACAGTGGGTATCATGAATAAAATGTGTGGTGAAAATTTCCGAAGATAATTGCTTGTGAATTTGTTTGCTTTCAAAAAACTTCATACAATTGCAAAGTATTTTAACAATTTATGAGGAAAATTATTCACAAAAATTTGTCTGTCGGAAAAAGTGGAAATATTTAAGTTGTTAATTTTAACCCATTTTTCGCCGCACCAAGTTCCTGTTGACCGATTTGAATAAAATTTTTTATAGAACATATTCTGATACTAAATAAGAAAATTTCCAACTTTGGACTAAGTGGCTTTTCCCGTTTTCTAGAAAATAACTGGTAATTATAATCACCATCGGCGTAATATGTATACAGGTGTACGTACGATTTTTCAAAGGTAACTAGAAGACATTTTATTTAATGATAAAATGTTTTTATTATGGTTCACATTTTTTACATACAAATGGGGTGCGGATATGGCATTTCTTGCACCGATAATTTCGCCTTCATCTTGCTTACAATAACGTATTGGGTCACTATCATGCGTTTTGGTCTTGGTAACTCTGTTTCCATTTACTGTTCGTCGGAATCCTCGCAAACCAGACGAGTTCTAGTCATTTCCGACCGAAATTAGTGTTGGCTTTTCCCTCAATTTTTTCTAATGTTGCACAAAAAAAAAGGTTTAACTTGCAAGCATTCACAACAACCGAGTTCACTACTTTCGAAAAATGAGACCATCACCACTTCCCGCTGAGGGTGGAGTTGGCTGAAGTAGTTAGCACGTTTACTACAAAACGGAAGGTCCTGGATTCGAGCCCGGTCACTGACGAAGTCACTCAATTATAACACCAGTAATTTTTCTGATGCGGTGTTCTTGTCCCTTTGTGTAAGTTGCTGTAGGAAAGTTCGAGTGATGAAGGCAAAGACACTGGGTATTGAACTACATCGGGTTCAGCGGATACTAATCCGCCAACATCAGAACACCTTCCTTCGTCGTTATTGTGTAGCAGAATCGTCGACGAAGTAAAATAAAAATTAAAAATGGCAAGCTAATACACCTTCAAAATTTAATACGCCTCATGGACACCAGAGGCGCTTCAACACTGCATCATTAAAAACGTGCAAAAAGCAGAGCTGTAAAAGAATGCAGCTTTCCTCTATCTCTTCCTTCACTACCTGTATTTTCTGTCACTATCCCCCTCTCACTCAAAGGTAGCACACAGTGATCATTGTATTGAACCCAAGTGGCCAAGTGGACTCTAAATTTCACAATTCCTTACCAGCAGTCTGCTAACCTCACCTAACCTAACCACTTCTTGCTTTTAACATATGTGCGGCAGTTCGATGCAGTATTACCTTCGACATATTTCATTTCTAGATTAATTAGCTGGCAATCTGGTTTTGCGCACTGAGCCAACTGCATTAAATTTCATTTCAGATAGTAGACAGACGCTCAGGATGCTTCACATATTCGATCAAGTTTAAGGCCACAAGAGAACCGAGGTCAATTTATGTACTATAAACTTCTTCAGAGAGAGCGTGTACACCAAGGCATATTAATAAGACGTACTATAAGGTGTAGACGTTTTTCGCTAATGGTGATTATAAGTACCACAATATAAATAATGAACTTTTAGATTATATATGGATATTATTTTTGGTAAATAGTACACAAAAGATACAAGTAAACGTTTACTTTTATAAAAATAGGTGTAATTGATAGATATAATAAAGTCTTGCTACTTTATCTCCATGTTTTTCAATTCCCTTTAATTACTTATTTCTAAAATGACCAAAAATAAGAAATTTAAGTAGCGAAAGGAACTGAACTGAGTATTTAATAAACTAACTAATCCCCAAATAACTTATTAAAAAAAGTCTATCGAATCAAAACTATTTTGTTTGTTATGATTGTTATGCTTAAAGAATAGCCCTTAAAGAAATAATTTTTTTAAATTCGAATATTTTCAATTAAATAAACAATCGGCTGTGTACGATTGTGCATAAACCAAAATGCTTTATTTACTTAATAGTGATATTAAGATCTTTCAAAACACTCAATGTTAAATAATTCACTACTGGAATATCACAAAGTTAATTTCGTATAAATACAGGGTGGGCCAAAAGAAACCAAGGGGTGTAAAAGTTTAATAACTTTTTTGTTTATTAATTTTTTTTATTTTTTCTTTCAGATTATATAGACAACACTTGGAGAATTTATAATGGAGAGGTTCAAAACTGAACAGAGAACCAGAACAATAGAATTTTATTATTTAAACCAGAGATCAATTATTTTAACGCAAAGAGCATATCGTCGACATTTTAACGTCAGAATTTCGCCCTCTGAAGCGATGATTCGTTGCTTAGTTAATCGTCATCACCAACATGGCAGCGTAAGAGATTTGCCTCGAACCGGTAGACCACGTTTAAGTCGCACTGCGGAAAATATTGAACGAGTACAGCAAAGTGTTAACGAAGCACCAGAAACATCTGGCAGAAGGCTTTCTGCTCAGCTAGAAATGTCTCGTACGTCACTACGGCGCATTTTAAAAAAAGATTTACAGTTATACCCATATAAGGTGCAATTGGTCCAAGAATTAAAACCCGCAGATCATCGGCAACGTCTAAATTTTGCAGTTAAATTTCAAGAGTTGGCCAGAAATGAAATCAACTTTATTGAAAATTTGATTATGAGTGATGAAGCTCATTTTCATTTGAATGGCTTTGTTAATAAGCAGAACTGTAGGTTCTGGGGTTCTCAAAATCCAAGAGCCATTCATCAACGCCAATTGCACCCCATCAGGTGTACAGTATGGTGTGGGATCACATCTGAAAATGTCATTGGACCCTACTTCTTCGAGAATGAAGATGGAAGTGCTGTAACCGTAAATGGAGAGCGGTATCGGTTTATGATAGAACATTTTTTACGTCCTGCTCTTGAAAACAGACCTGGTATGTAGTTTCAGCAGGACGGAGCCACTGCCCATACTGCCCGAGACACAATGGCACTTTTAAGTCAAATTTTTGGAGAGCGAATAATGTCTCGAAATTCGGAAATTATTTGGCCAGCGCGATCGCCAGATTTGACAGCACCCGACTATTTTCTTTGGGGTTTTTTAAAGGAGCGAGTGTATGTGAACAAGCCAGAGACAATCCTTGAACTCAAGGCAAACATTGTTGCAGAAATTCTAACGCTACAGCCACAAGTTTTGAAAGATGTTATGGAAAATGCTCTAAAAAGAGCCCATCAGTGCGAAGCTGAAAACGGTGGTCATTTAAGAGACATCATTTTTCATACTTAGTGTAAAAAAATTTCCATTTTGTATATTATATAATCTGAAAGAAAAAATAAAAAAAAGTTAATAAACAAAAAAGTTATTAAACTTTTACACCCCTTGGTTTCTTTTGGCCCACCCTGTACTACAAACTGTACGGAGTTGAAGAAAACGAGTGATGGAAAAAGCTACAATTATCTTTGACACAAATTGAGCGAGAAAAGGACAACTGTAGTATATTGTTGTTAGTAATATAATCAAAATAAACAAGAGAAAAAAATGTGTACTATGTGAAATGAACAAGAGAAAATTTTTGCAAAATTTAATGAAAGATTTTTTTTGTGTCGAATAAAAAAACAGCATGTGAAAAGGATTATTAGTATTAAAAATAGACTTGGGTCGAACTCGTTCACTAGTTCATTTTTGCCACAAACCAATGATCAAACCCATGTAATTTAAATGGGTTTGATCATTGGTTTGTGGCAAAAATGAACTAGTGAACGAGTTCGACCCAGGTCTATTTAAAAAAGCAGCGTTTTAGATTTGTTCTCAAATAATTCCATATTTAACTTTAAGCTTTTTCATTTATAAATATTAATTTTAACCTCTTAATTATAAAAATCGCATAGCGCGTGAATATACAAAGTACACTTTACAACGAAGTAAAAAATTAAGCACATTGTTACGTTTTTATCTTTAAAAACAAACATTATTTTAATGGGCTCGACTATTTTTCATTAAATAAGCAGTACACTGCTGTACAATTGTTATCAAATCAAAATACTTTATTTACCGAATACTGATATTAAGAGTTTTCAAAGCACACAATGTTAAATAATTCGGTGCTTGAATACCACAATCTTAATTTCGCTGTTTATATTTGTATGAAAACTAGGCTGATTGCTTGGCGAATACTTCCCTATTCTTATATGCACTGAACATAAAGCTTCTAGAACAATGTTACACAGAAAAAATTATTCCCAAAAAATTTTTAAACAAATATTTGTTTGAAATCAAACTTACTTTCAGTAAATATTCTGTACTGTTTCATTAAATTAATTTGTACCAAAAAGCTGTGTAGAGAAGAAACAGGCCACGACGTTTGTCGGCAACTTTTCGGCATTTACATGTACACAACACGATTAATCAAAATAAACAACAACAACCGCACAACAGCACGTTGTGCCTATCAACAAGCGAGATAAACACCAACACACTGAAATAACATTTTCTTTCAGCCGAACTATGATTAATTAAAATTTTTACAAAATTTTTATCAGAATTTACAAAATTATTTGTAGGACAGCATTCAAATAAAATATTTACTGATTCAACGAATTTGGTTACTGAAAATGAAATTTAGTTTTTTCTGTGTAACAATATCCAAAAAAATCTCAGCTCATACATATAACATATTTTCAATACTGGTTTTCGATTACGTCATTAGTTCGTGTATTTGGTTTGTATGTATGTGCGTTGTTAATAATACATAATTGTAGAATCCCTGCAGAAAATGCGAATAGTGAAAACGTACTGAGTCGCTTTTGACTTTGTCACCAGTACTACTCTACAATTATTCCCCATACAATACTTTGTGCTATAGACATTTAGCATGTGCTTGTCATTGAAAATCTACTAGCAACACTAAAACAATTGACTAGGTAGTGAATTCATAGTTTTTATGGGAACATGGAGACATACCAACCAGACATTTACTGATACATTTCTATACCTTACGTACATACAAATTTATGTATATTGACAAGTTGTTGTCATTTCTTTTATTTCTCTATTTCTCTATTTCTTTTATACTGACAAATAGTAGAGAAATTGTAGACAATGTAACTACTACTAGAATTTTAGTGTTGACATAGAGACACTTGGCCCCAGTCTGACTGCAGGGATTATTACAACTAAGTATAAAGTTTTTTGTGTCTTCTGCCTCAATCGGCTTATTTGTTTGTGTGTGCAAACACACGCATTAATTTTAAACCCAATACGTATAAGTTGACAACACTTTTTTTTTGTCAGCTGTCAAGTGATTTATGTGTAGTTTGATTTGGCATTTGAAAATGAATATATTTACGCCTGAACAACGCTTCGAAATCGTGCAAATTTATTTTGAAAATCATGCTTCTGTCCATTTTACAGACAACATAATCGTCCATCAGAGCAATTAATTAGATTAAATATGGGACTTTTCCGCACCACGTTTACTTTAAATGATAATACGCCTCCTCAGAGACATCGTACAGTGCGCACAAAAGCAGGCGTAGCGTAGAGGAATACCCGAATTAGTATATTCGCCATGATTACTGGCTTATTCGTTCATTAATTGAACAACCATGGAGTGCAGGAGCTGTGGTTTCAACAAGACGGCGTAATATGTCACACAGCTAGTGCCACAATTGATTTATTGAAGGCAATGTTGGGTAACCGCATAATTTCACGTTTCGGACCCGTATATTGGTTTCCAAGATAGTGCGATTTAGCGCCGCTAGAGAGACTATTTTCTGTGCTGCTATGTGAAGTCGCTAGTCTACGCCGATAAGGTCGAAACCATTCAACACTTAGAGGACAACATTCGCCGCATTATTGCAAATATGCGGCCACAAATATTGGAAAAAGAGATCGAAAATTGAATCTATGTCTGAGCCAACTATGGCAGTCATATGCCAGAAGTCATATTTAAATTATAATACCACAAGATAAGCATTCGAATAAAGTAAATTTCATAACAATTTATAAAATTTATCTTTGCTTTGTTCTATTTCAAAGTTCTATACCTCCAGTATAAACATCCAACAACTATGTACGTTTATACAAATTTTTTAAATTACGCAGCAAAAACAACTATATTTAAATTTTACAGACTGTATGAGCTAAAATCATACGCCTGAGTATAAAAATACTCTGACTATTAATCGGCTACACATGCGTATATACAGGGCTATTTTTTTACACGCATATAGCATGTTTTCAAACAGCCACATATACACCCACACATTTCCCATTCCATTATATATTTACATACGGTGACAAATGACGAATAAATATCCTGAGTATCATGCGTATATTTTGTTTGTTCATACTCTAAGTATAAGTATAATCTGGCTATAAGTATGACAGAGAGTCAATAGGCTTGATACGCATGTACCTCTTTATTCATAGTTGTAGCGTTTTTAAGTTTTTCGCATAGACGAAGTTGAGAAGCTCTCGGTAGGTGGAGTCGGCTATAGTCATAGTTACTTGAAGGAACGTACGAATTGTTTGCGCTAGAATTTTGTAGGTAAGTGTAAACTGCTGCCAAAAATTTTCAATATATTTTTAGTATACTCTTGTATCTTTTGAAGTCTATACTTTTTATTAGCTTTTAATTTGTTGTTTGTTACAAAAGTATACCAGCAACTAACACAAATAGCTAAAAGCTATTGGAAAACACAAGTCTTACTTCCTTTTTTTTTTTTTTTTTGTTGGCAATATTTTAGCCGGCCCAAGTTGGAATAAGTTAAAGTAACATTTTGGTACTGTAATAAAATGTTGCAAGAACTTTTGCTACTTGACTATGTATTGGCCCGATGTCGAAAAGTATTTTATTTAAAAAAGCAACCAACAGACGAAGAAAAATAAAATTGAGCTTCAGAAGTGAACAACATTTTGAATGAACAAACTTTTGCTTCAAATTAAATATAAGTAAAACACATATGTTAAGATAAAAAAAAATAATAATAAAAATTTTATCTGTACAAAATATACACTCGAAAGTTGGGCAAGTAGAAAAAAAATTAAAAATGTTCTAAAGTTGACTTTATGTGCACTTAATGTGAACCAGCTGCATAAATAAATATATTCGAATCCGTAAAAGACAAAAAGTTACATTTCCAATACTCATAACTTATCCATATGCAAACGAGTATGGGTATTAGAGTGGACTTGTATCGAACACATTCAGTAGTAGGCTTGTATCGAACTCTTTTAGTAGCTCGTTTTTGACACAAACCATTAGACTTGGGTCGAACTCGTTCACTAGTTCATTTTTGCCACAAACCAATGATCAAACCCACTTAAATTACATGGGTTTGATAATTGGTTTGTGGCAAAAATGAACTAGTGAACGAGTTCGACCCAAGTCTACAAACCATCAAGCCCATTTAAATTACATTAGTTTGAGCATAGGTTTGCGTAAAAAAGAGTTCGATAGAAGTCTATATCAAACCATAATCGCACCAACAAGTATGATTCCATACAGGCATGTATATAATGAGTATGAACTAGACTTGTATCGAAATCATTCAGTAGCTCGGTTATGACACAAACCAATGATCAAATCAATGTAGACTTGGGTCGAACTCGTTCACTCGTGCCACTAGTTGTGGCAAAAATGAACTAGTGGACGAGTTCAACCCAAGTCTAAATCAATGTGATTTGAATGTGTTTGATCATACGCTTGTTTCAAAAATGATGTACTGAAAAAGTTCGATAGAAGTCTATATCAAACAGGGTTACCGTTCATACGACTAAAGTCGCAATTTGACCCTTTTTTAGCGGTTTGCGACTTTTTGTGAGACTTTTTTTATGAGCGACTTTTGCGACTTTTTTGATTTTCTTGGGACTTTTTACCCTTTTTTGTAAAGATTCTCACAAAAAACATTAAAATTACAGTAAATTAAATTTGTTTATAAAAAAAATAACGCCGTCAAAATTTAGAAGCAATTCACAGATTATTGTTGATTTGGAAGCACTTTTGTTATTTTATATTATATTACTTTCTTGCAAACATGTCATGTGTACAATGTATTTAAGAAATTTTTCCCAAATTTGCAGTAAAAGTTTCAAAGAAAAAAAATAAAAAAGGATTTTAAAATAAAAATTCTGGTTTTGCAGTGCTTATTTTACAAAATTATTTTTAGCTGTCGAGTCAATGAAAGAAAAATTTGTCGTAAAACATACAAGTGTGTACCAAAATGTGAACATTTTGAAATTAGCTTTGCTTGAAACTAAGTTGAAAGTAAAAACATGCAACTCAATGCTGTCAGCTTTAAATTTGATAGACAAAGATATATAAGAGTGGATTCCAAAAAAGTAATATTCATGTATGTTGAAGTATAAATAAATTCACCCAAAAAAACAGGATATATGGCGCCAAGATCAAACGAATAGAATTGATATAAAGAGCTCACAGGGTTTTGGTTCGAAATGTTAGAATTTTGTAAAAAATATCTTTACCTCTGCATCATACGACAGCCAAATTTAATAAACTTAAGTAGATTTCTTCAGTATACATACAAGCACATACAATAATGCAACTGTATATGTTATGAAATATGCAATAAGCTTTTTGTTTTGATTCAATAATCTTTTTTTTATCAAAAAGCGTTTAAAAAGCTGTGCAACTTTTATTTTCTCAAGCGACATTTTTGTGCGACTTTATTTTTATAAAACGACCTTTTGTGCGACTTTTCAAAAATTCCCAGCGGTAACGCTGATATCAAACCATAATCGCACCAACAAGTTTGATTCCATACAACCATGCATAGTAATGAGTATGAGTAGACTTGTGCCCAACAGTTGTTTTTCAACTAGTTTGAGAGCGTTTGAATCAAAAGTTGTTTCAAACCCATTTAATTTACATTGATATTTTTGACCGGACTTGTGTCGAACTGAACGAATTTGTTCAAAAATAACTGTTGGACACAAGTCTAAGTATGAGCTGAACTTGTACCGAACTCATTCAGTAGTAGACTTGGGTCGAACCCGTTCACTAGTTCATTTTTGCCACAAACCAATAATCAAACCCATGTAATTTAAATGGGTTTGATCATTTGTTTGTGGCAAAAATGAACTTGTGAACGAGTTCGACCCAAGTCTATTCAGTAGCTCGGTTTTGACACAAACCAATGATCAAACCGATGATCAGACCAATGCAATTTAAATGGGTTTGATCATACGTTTGTGTTAGACTTGTATCGAACTCTTTCAGTAGCTCGTTTTTGACACAAACCTATGATCGAACCCATTTAAATTACATGGGTTTGATCATTGGTTTGTGTCAAAAACGAGCAACTGAAAGAGTTCGATACAAGTGTAGTGTGTGTCAAAAATGATATACGGAAGAAGTTCGATAAAAGTCTATATCAAACCATAATCGCAACAATTATTTAATATATGTTTGATCATATGTTTATGTAAAAAATGATCTACTAAAAGAGTTCGATACAACTCTAGTATGAGCACAATTAATTGCTTGATCAAACAAATATTTTTTGTGTATGAACACGTTTAACAAATTTCTTTTTGATGAGTGTAGCAAACGAAAACAAATATGTGTAAGTGTATTCATCTGTTGCAGTTTTTTTTTCTACGGCTACGTACACACGGACGTACATTGGCTCAGAAGTTGAACCAAAAAAAAGAAAAAATTTTTTTTTATAAAGATGCAACAACTTTTTAATGTTTTAATGTTGTGTATAGTATGTATGTGTTGCTTCTTGTGTTGTGTACTCTTCTACTCTGCTGCCAGTTATTTGTTAATATGTATGCAACAACAGCTTAAACTCCCTTGGAAAAGTTAAACAAAAATGCATTTATTTTAATACGATTTATATAACTGCATATTGTATGTATTCTGGGAAACTTTTATTCTTTCATTAAGTTTCTTTCTTGGGTTACTTTAAAACTTTTCACTGACTTTTATATTTAGTTGAAAATAAAGTTTTATTACTTCTTATTTAACATTTAAAAACAATAAATAAACATTTTTGGTATTTTTCTTTTTGAAAGCGTTCAAAATTGCTTTTTTTTAAATAAATTGCTTAATAAAAGTAATAAATGTAAATGTTAAACACAGAATACTCGTATGATTGTTTGTCTTTTTTTGGGAAATTAAAAACTTGCAGTTGAATATTTTTTTTTAATTCATATTAATTATAAAATAGTTTTTGATAAAAAAAAAATTTAGAAAGAATTTTTTTAATACTGAAAAAATTCGTTAGACTGCAGTGCACAGTGGGGACTATAGCAAAATAATTGGTAATAAATCTGAAACTTCTAAACTACTGAAACTTCAAATATTTTTAGCAAAGGACTTAGGCTCTATAACACATGTATTGACAGCCCTCTGGCTTAAGCAGGAGAGGAGTTACAGTGGGCCCAAGTTGGCCACCCGGCACTAGAAAAAATTCTGAGGCTAGTATTTTTATTTTAAATTATGCAATTTTTATAGTAAAAAGCATTTTGAGCTAATTCTAAAGAAATAAGCTCCTTACACTTGCAAGAAATTTTTTTTTTTGCCTTGACTCTTTTTAGTACATATTTCGTACATAGCTTTTTTCTTTATTGTTTGGCTTTTAAATTAAAAGTCAGCATTCGGATTTCGACAGCATTTTAAGTCAAATATAATAATTTTTTTAATTTAATCCCCCTTATTGTGAATGGCCACGTCGCACTGTGGGGTGAAAGCCTTCACAAGTTGCGATTAATTCAAAAGATGAACTTTAACTTTCACAACCGTATTTGGTAACATATGAAAGTAGATAAAATTCTACATCACTAACTGCAAAAATAAAAGTTCTTGGCAGTTTACTTTATTTGCAGTGTGTGTTCAAAGTTCAATAATTTTAGTCATTTTTGCTCTTATTGAAAAAAAGAGAAAATTTTGATATTTCAAGTGATTATAGCTTTTGCTAAGACTTCTACAAGTAAAAGTTTTATAATTGAACTGTCAACTTCAGGTATATGAGCATTTAAAAAATTATTTTTTGTTTACGTAAATGTTTAAAAATATTAAAAAAAAAAAACTAAATTGCTCTAAAAATGTGGTATTTTTGATATATACATTGAGTCTCAACAACTTCACGGATGAGTGCAGGGAAAATGATTTTATGCTCTTAAAATATAAGATTTTAACTAATAAATCCCAGCATACCTATTTGTGCATTTGTGCAATTTTTGAGTTATGAAGGTTTTTGTAAGAGAATTCCAGTTGCTAAAAATTAATGTGAAAAATACATGTTAAATATTTATTTTTTTATTTAAACAAAAAAAAAAAAAAAAAAAATTTAAAGGCGCATAAAGTATGCTCTAATTTACTATTTAATTTACTAATTTATCTTTTTTCATTCCAAAGTTACAGCAAAAATAATCAAATAAGACCATTTTCACCAAAATACAAAAAAGCCCATGAAAGGTTAAAAATTTTTTTCAAACATTTTTTTTAAATGCTGATTTTTTATGTATTTATTAATATTTATCAATAAAAAATAACATAACTTTAAAATTACGACTTCTATGAATTAATCGCCACTTTCTCTACCATTTACCCCACTGTGCGTAGCCTTCACATTAGGACGACAGTAAATATTGTCACTTTTCTCCGCTTTATCGGCAACAATGCCCTACTAATCTCTAAGGGTTTGTAAATTAATGGATCATGTTAATAGTAGCCAATTGTTGTCGACAAAGAGTAGACAAGTGACAATTTTTACTGTCGGCTTGATGTGTCGTCGACGACACCATTCACAACAGGGGGTCGCAATTGTTTTTTTCTTTAAGTGAAATATGAATTCTGCTGTCATAAATGCGGTCTTAATTTTTTAGCTCTATCCAACGGTGCCTTCTGGTGCCTAGTGGGGTCTAAAGTACCCGATACACAGTGGGGGGATTTTGTTAAAAAAAATGGAAATTGATTAGATTGTTATGAAATTCCATAGAGCTTTTGAGGAGGTTATACATAACTTAGATCTGGAATTTGGGCTATCTATCTTTAAAGGGGCGGAGCCAAAAAGCCCAAATTTGGCAATCTAGGGTTAATGAAAAATTCAAACTGATGCCAAGCACATGTTTTTTATCTGATAAAAAATATTTTTATAAAAGAATTTTTTTCTACCCAAGAGTCAAAAAAAAAAATCTGCTACATTTATAAGTTTGCGCTTACAGTTTAGGATATAAAATTTTAAATTTTGGCATATTTTTTTCACCAACTTGGGTCCACTAATATAAAAGTAAAAACTTATTCGATTTAGCAAAAGGAATCTTAATTATAGGTAAGATTAAGATTTTTAACATTAAAAAAAAATTTGGAATCAAAAGCACAATTAAGTCAAAATTTATACTCAATTTAAATTAAATTTGTGTATAAAGAAGATTTTGAGCCGTTTTTTGCCAAATAAACGTAAGTTAATTATTTCGCTATTATAAACTTTTTTTTTTCAAAAATACCAACCCCATATTTCTACTTATTCAAAAGGTAATACTATAAGAAATATTACAAAGAAATTTTTTGTTCAAAATTTTCTTTAGTTAGGGAACCAGGTCGTTTCAAAATAGACCTATTTTTGTTATAAATATCAAATTTAAGGATTTTTTTCGTCAAATTATAGCGCATATAAGTATTAATAATTAAAAAAAAGTCCATACAATCTGCGATCTGCATTCGTGAAATTGGAAAACGGCTAAAAAATCAAAATTCTTAAATTTAAATTTTTAGATATGTCTGCAATTTTGAAGTTAATAAATTACAATAAACATCAATGGGTAATTTGCTGTGATTTTAAAATAGTTGCTATTTTAACTGAATTTTAAAACTGTATTCTTCAAAACACCAGTGCCTCTTTCTTTGTCTTTGAGAAGGTCGTTAGTGAAAATGGAATATGTGAATTGTTTTGATTCATGATATGACAATTTGCTGAAAGTTTTTTCTGTAATGAAAACTCAAATTTATAATCTCTCATTTACAGCAGTCTTGCCATTGTTGTTTGTTCTCTACTAATGCATATGCCATATGATAAAGGTGTGGCTGCTTTTAGAAATAGCGTGTTGTTCCGTTCTGCTAGTGTTTGTCAGAATATATACAATTAACCTTGATGTTACTTATTTGTAGCTTAAAAATTGTGACATGTAATTTAGCCTCCTAAAAATACGAACTAAAGAAATATTAAAATTACAAAGAGCTAGGAATATATGTACATATATCGTGACCTAAATACTTGTTAGGCTGGCAACAAAACTAAATATGATTAAATTGCATTTAAAAAAATGTTTTCAAGAAATTTATATTTTTTCTTTTAATGATGTAATTCCTCTAAAAAAAATAAAAAAATCTCTTTTTTATACATAATTTTACACTCCCATTTCTTTGGCTTACAATAACAATTATAATTCAACAGAGTTTTAAACACCTCAACTTTTATTCATTAATAAAATAAATATTCACTGAAAAACAACAACAGCAACAACAACTTCTACACCCAAAATACAATAAAGAAGCGAACAACTAAAACTATAACCTTGTTGCAAGACATTTATCATTTGTAATTAAAACTTGATATCAAACTGACAATTCAAATCGTTAAGTAAGACGAGAGAAATTCAATGAGTAAATTTTATAGAAACTAAAACCTTGACTTCTCAACACAAACAGCTGCTGCTGAAGTTAGAAGAAGAAATAAACAAAAAAAAAAAAAAAAAAAACAATGCGGAAAACCTACTCAATTGTCTAAAAGATAAGTAAAGTTGACTGAATATATAAGTATAAGTATCAGAGAAGACATAATAAATGAGGTATTATTTGTTTATTAATATTTTTGTTAACGCAAGAAGTTAGGGGAAGTTCGCCAAGTCAAAGTTCCGATTTTGAATTTAAAATAGAAAAGTTAGCAAGCTGGATTAAGGCTCAGTTAGCCGTTTGTAATGTAATGTAACTGCAACAGTAGGAAATAGCTGATCGATATTACCCAACATACCAGACAATAATCAAACTTCAATACAACTTATGAATATACAAATAGTAAATTTTAAGCTTTTCGTAATATCGTTTATCCTTTATGTCAACGGCAACATACCTGGGTATGTTTTTAGTTTTGAAAACGCTGTAGCTCTAAACTGGATAACCGATCGACTTGAAATTTCTTGATATCCTAGTCAAAACTGTTTTACGAAATAGTTCGAAGTTTGGTTAGGATTAGATCATCCGTTCGGAAGATAAAGCCCATTTACAAAGTTGCACCCTTAAGTCAACAGAATACATACCTGGGTATGTATAGTAAAACGTATGCAAATATTTTAATATAATATTAAAGTATAGTTTATTTTGAGCTAAGTTTTGTAATTATTTTTTTATTATTATTATATAATGTCAGTTTTAATTATTTTTGCTTAAAATTATTGAAATTCAAATACATCTATCGCATTGAGGTAAGTCTTTGGAATGCTCTGCGCACACTGGTTTGTTGCATAATGTGCATGCTTTACGAGTAGGGCGTCGTTTCGAGCAGATGTAGCAATTCCCCTTTACTTTTAGCCGGCCCGTACTATCACGTTCCTCCGATGCATGTGCCTCAGCATCCACAACTCCGATGGGCCCACCTTTCATGGCTTCGATGGCGTTGCGCGTTGAAAAAACTCTGGATATTCTGCTGTTATTCGCCCTTCTTTCCATTTCTGGCTTGCACAATTGCTCGCTAAGCTGATGGAGAAACATCCTACGGCGGCTTGTAGATGTCTTCAGGTGAGTGATGTTGTCAATGTATATTACGTATGCAGCAAACGCAGCAACGTCCACAATATTATAAAAGAACTATTTGTGCGCCGCTTCGTACTAAATTCGGACAAGCACTTGTCCATGTTATCAACGCCACCTTTGGTTTTGTTGTAGTCCAATATAAGCAATGGCTTCTTCTTAGGACCGGTCGTTTCTGTTGTATAATGAGTAGTGGACAACATTACAACTGCCTTGTTTTTCTTGGGAACGTACGAGCACATCGTAACGTGATTACAGAACCCAAACATTGATGATTCAGCCTCACGTCGTTTCGGGTTGGCAAATGCTGCTGGCACGAATGTACGCCTTTTGTTGCAAGTACCCAATATAAATAAATTGTTGTCTAACATCAAAGTTTTTGCCAAGTTGTAGTTAGTGAAAAAGTTGTCACATACAATATTTCTTCCACTTCCAGCAAAAAGGTTGACACATAAATCCTTTACTACTCTTTCGCCAACGTTTTTTTCACGTTCATCAGACGGTGCCATTCCTGTATAGATCTGTCCCTGCATTGAAAAATTATGTTCAATTTAGTTATTTAGATTTTCAACAATTTTCAACAATATTCATTGTACCTGGAATGGATAGGAAGAAATGGAGTCGCACACCCACCACACTCTTATTCCATATTTGGCAGGTTTTGATGGTATGTATTGCTTGAAGCCTACAATTGTTCATCTACGGTGACGTTGGCTCCAGCCACGTAATATCTACGAAGACAGCTGTTAAGCATCAAAAAAACGTCCGATATTGCTGCTGCTTTGTCAGTTTGTTTTCGTTGCTGGCGTGTGCTTCCATTATCAAAACGTATGAAGCGGCTTATTTCCCAAAATCGTCGTACACTCATTGCGGCACGATATAGTGGATGTGAAGTAGTTTTCCACAAATCTTTCGTATGCACGTAACCAGAATGTGTAACGCCACTTAGCAAAAGTAGGCCCAAATATGCATCAAATTCACTTTTTGTTATGGGAATCCATGATCTCGGTTCTCTTGTTGGATGTTTTGCGTTGTCAATATCATAAAATTGCCTTGCCTTTCGATTTGATTCACGAATAATTATGTCGCATATTTCGTTTGACATTATCAATTGGAACGTTTCTGCAATGGTCAAACCCTGCGTTGCCCGTACTGGTCCAGATTCTGCACTTCTTAGAATGTTGTGCGTACGGAATCTTACAGGTTGTGGCTGTATCGAGGACCAAACATTACCATCTCTGGCAGTAAAAACTTCGCCAGTTTCAATTGGTGCATCTTCAAGATCTTCATCAGAATCACTGTCGCCCTCTATGTCATATTCTGGTAACATGGGTTCTTCAACGTCTGAGTCATCTCCACCAATATCACCTAAAGCCTCGTCATCAACTATTGAATCGCGGTCACTTGCTTCTTCTTGGCTCTCTTCAAGCGCTTGCCAAATATATGCTTGTTGTTCTTCGTACGAAAGTGCGCTTAGTTGTCGCGGAGTAAGCCATTCACCATCAGCCATTTCACTTTTAATATTTTTTTATTTCCACAAAATAAACAGAAACGTCCTTTCACTTCGAATCACAAATGTAAACTAAATTTTCTGACGATACTAATTACAAAGAATGAAATTTCCGCAACAATAAATGTTTCTACCTGCCTATATTATATATTTATTATATACGTATGTCGTCTACCTATACAACCACTTTTTTCAACAAACAATGACTGTGAGGATGAAATTGGTTATCATAAAATTTTTTAGCCTTTTGTCCATTTCTAACAAACTAAAAAAATAATTCGGAAATTCCAACAAACCAGGTAGATACGTAATTAGCATTTTTATGCTAACGACGTACCATTCCCCATACAAAACGTATGTACATACCCAGGTATGCTGCTGTGGACGTGCGTAAAGCATTTCTGCTGTTGACATAAAGGTTATAACTAAAAATTAGACTTGGGTCGAACTCGTTCACTAGTTCATTTTTGCCACAAACCAGTGATCAAACCCATGTAATTTAAATGGGTTTGATCATTGGTTTGTGGCAAAAATGAACTAGTGAACGAGTTCGACCCAAGTCTACTAAAAATGTAAAAATTATCCTGTTGACTTTCGCACCCTGAACAATAATAATAAATAATTAAATAAATAACACTTATTGCATTTCAATAATTACTCTTAGGACTCTTCACCTTTTCAACAATTAATTCTAAATGCACATGCCCCCTCTCAATTAAATCTTAAAAAAATTACCAAAGTCAGTAAAAAAAATAAATAAGAATCATAAAAAATAAAAGACGACAAAAAAATCTCCCACACTACTCGTAAAACCAACCCGTATTTTGAAATTTCTTAACTCTCGCAGACGTACATGACGAATACGCCACACCATTATTTAAAAAACAAAAATTCAAGTAATTTTTGAAGCACAAAAATATTTCAAGTAATAGAAATAGAAATTTAAAAATTGAAATTTTTTTAAATAATCCTTTAAAAATTAATTTTTCAAGGCTTTCAAATAAAAAAAGCCTGTTTGTGGACAATGAAAATCTTGATGTTTCTACTACATATGTATGTACATTAGAGTGACCGTTGTTAATTGTATGGAGACTTTTTTTTATTTCTTCTACTCTCACCCCCAAAATCGGTTCAGTTTTATGTAAAAAAAGACAAACAAAATTTCATACCGATAATTTGTGTTTTAGGGAGTGCGTCCGGCCATCAAAGTTGGCCCTCAAGCCCATATATTCAATGCAATTTTTTTAATTTTTTTTTATTTTTATTTTTTATTTTTAGTTTGACTATATGATATGTATGAAATAATTTAATATATATAAGGTCTTATTGGACATGCTTAAAATAAAAAATTTCCATATAAATATAATTTTGTTACATAAAATTGTTGGTTATTTTCCTCATTATTTTCTAAAATATTAATTTTAGCAAAAAACTCTCTTTGATACTAATTTTGTTGACTTGAAGAGCTAAAATATTGCCATATGTCATATTCTTGTAAAATGATTTTTTAAAGAGATAGTCATAGGCAACAAACTAGATTGAAAAATGGGCTTGAAGGCCAACTTTGAGGGCCGGACGGACCCCCTAAAATGCAACTTATCGGTATGAAATTCTTTTGTATTTTTTTTTTACATAAAACTGAACCGATTTGGGTGTGGGGGTGAGAGTAGAAGAAATAAAAGAAAAAATCTCCATACAATTAACGGCCACTCTAATGTACATACATATTAGTGTCCTGCACAAGATATCTTATAAGTACTTTGAAGACATGAGGGATTTTTCAAATGCTTTACTACAGCGAAATATTATAAAACAAACTTTAGCAACACTGTTTGCAAGAAATTTGTTTCAGTGTTGTAGGTATAAGAGTAAAGAAGAAAACACTTCGTGACGGAAGAATTTGTGATACTTGCTTCTTTTTACACATGAGCGCGTGTACAAACGTCATGCATGTATGTGTGTATGATCTTTTATTTTTCTGGGCACATGCAAAGGCACACACATGCATTAACATTAGTTGTATGCGGTTAATCACATAATAGCCCTATAGTCAGTCTAGAACCATATGTCTCTATGTCAATACTCTTTCTCCAGCGACAATTGCACTAGTTGAAATGTCGACAACTTTCCTTTTATGCAAGAGTAGATATACGTTACAGACAACAGTTCTAGTGTATTTCTAGTGATATTGTCAATGAACGCGTCAATAGATTGATTTTCCTTTTAATTATGCTGTGCAACAATATTAAAAAAATATATGTAGACGAGGGTTACTAAAATCTACTAGTGAATCTTTGGTTAAATATCTCCATATGGTCGTAAAAAAACTACCTTCTCAATAGTGCTAAAGTCTACTGGTAGATTTTCAATGACAACATTATGTTATATGTCAATAGGCGATTACATTGGCTGGGCTTCACCTAATCAATACCACTATTGATAATGTCACTAGAAAGTCACTATAATTTTACTATTGACATCGAGCGAGGAAATATCGATATTGTAGACTAGAGGCCCTAAAATTTACTAGTGAATCTTTGGTGTCAATGTCTCCATGTGGTCCCAAAGCAACTACTTAATCAGTAGTGCTACAGTCTAGTGGTGGATTTTCAATGACAAGCTAATGTTAAATGTCAATAGATGATTACATTGGCTGGGGTACATTTGGTCAGTAGTACTACTGACAATGTCTCTAGTAAATCATTACAATTTCACTATTCGCACTTTATGCAGGGAGCTTACCCTCTACATATTACACACACACTCAAACGTACAATATGAAAAATAACCAGCATACACTAATCAACAGTACTTCTTTTGAGTGTTTATTACAAACAAGCTGTCTTGTCGACATCGCTTGTTAACACTGATATACACATACACCAATACATCCATCGTGCTTCGCTTATAGTACGACAGCATTTATTATTGGTTTAGTATAATACATGCGACGTGAATACATTTAAAAATCATGACATATTTACATTTAAAGACTGTTTACGCAGGTCTCTAATACATATAATGAAAAACATACAAATACAAAAACTTTTTTTGTTTAATTTCAGATACTTTCAGTGCACTTAAGAGGATAAAGAATCCGGCAGAATGTGAGACTTAAAAAAAAAATTAACAGAAAAAATAACGAGTATATACAAACACACAAATGTATACAACGGAATATGAAGGTTTTCATAAAAGTCCTAAACAAATCTTCTAGTATATGTATAACGAAATTGCAGGAGTTTCCTGTGAACCACAACTAAGTGAGTTACTGAGATACTGCAGCCCTCTCACCCTTTAAAATAGTTTGAGATGTGAATCTTCAAAACACTGATACAGGTATGTTTCATTAAAAAAATTTAGCAAACAATTATTTATCAGAAATTTAATATTGCAAAATAATTTCAAATCATAAATGAATCATTCTTAAACGAATGTAATTTACTTTCAATTGACAAAACAATCAATAATATGGCTGAAAAAGAGAGCTTTTGAGGTTTAGAAAGTGAAGAAATCAAACAAAATAGTGGTAAAATTATTCGATTCGTATCGTGTTACTTTTGTAAGTGGTCGTATCGTTTAAATCATGTTATTTAGCAGCGTGACCCTTTCAGCATTTTCGCTGCTAAATTTAGCATTTTGTATTTTGATTTAGCAATAAATTTTTTTTTATTTTGCATTTAGCACTTTTTCCAGCATTTTTGTATTAATTTTTTTTAGCATTATTTAGCATTTTTAATTTTATAAATTTCATATATTCTTTTCCATTTACACAAGTAAAAACCTTTGCCAATTCATGTATTTCATGGTTTTTTTTTTTGTCTTTTTATACAAAAGTATAAAAAACAGTAAAAGACGTCTTCAGTGAGCGGCTATTATGCTTTGGTTTGGCTTTCAAAAAATTTTTAATTTTTGTATTTGCCATCAATACCATCATATTCGTTTAATAGATCAACTGTCAAACTCAGAGCAAATTTCATTTGACTTTTCGTAAGTAAAGGGTAAAGATAACTTGGTTAGAGCGCGCATTTTTAAAGGTGTTTATTGAAATGTACGAAAGTCTAATAGCCGCTTTAATGTATTTTAAACGTCAAATACCTAATCGTAAGGAGAAAAGAAGTATTCAAAATTAGGTTTTTCGGGTTCGAACACTTCAAAATTCATCGTTGCGGAATCCGGCTACTGGACATGCAATGAAAAATAGTACTGAAAAAAGTAAATTAATCAATTTTTTAATGCAAAAAGTATTTTTTAAAAAGTATTTTTTCACATTATGTAGATAGCAGGCAGGCTAATTCCCTGTCCAGACTTGCAATTTTTGTTGCAGCAATTCTTGAGTTTAGAGGTGAAAGAGGTGAGGAGATTGGGGAGGGGTACACAGTTGCATGTGCTCGGCAATTATCTTTTGATTTGAAATTCGTACTTATTAATTTCAATGTAGAAACAGAATAAAGTCTGCAACTTCAGGAAAATCGCTGACAAATTAATCAAGCCCATAACAACATCGACGGCAGTAACTTCAAATGCTCTCTAATTTTTGTTTTATTTTCTTTTGTGCTTATTTTTCTTTGTAGTTTTGTTTACAAAATGTATGAAATTTATTGAAAGTATGGTAACATTTTTGTGAGAATGAACATTGATATGTGAGAGTATAAGAAGAAACGCTCTCAAAATAAAATAGATTCTATCTCACGACCGGTTTCTACGGCTGTTTTTTGTGTCAATTTGTATGGAAAATGTGTTGAAGCCGGTATTCTGTTTAATCATTAAAGTTGTTAGTTGTATTTGACGTTTTTTATAATTTTATTTCTTCAGTTGTATGAAAAACAAAAAATATATTAAAAAGTAAATAGAATTGTTAATTTTTCAGAGACATTTGTGGTATAATATAATTTTTTAATGCATAATTGCAAAATGAAAATTTTATAATGTGGACGCTTATGCAATTTCAAAACAAATTTTTAAGAAATTGCTGCAACAAAAATTTCAAGTCTGGACGAGGACTAATACATTAAAAACGTAGGAAATAAAAGTGTAAAATTATTTTATGTATTTCATTTTTGTATGAAAACTACCAACACAGAGAAAACAGTGCCTAATAATACCTCATAAAATAGAAGAAAATTAATAAGAAATCTCTATGGTTTTTTTTTCAATACGGAAATCTTATTAATTTCATAGAGAAAACCTTTTTGAAAAAATCAAGAGGAAATCTTGCAGTTTTTATGAGGTTATCTTATTGATTTTTTTAATAAGGTTTTCTTCTTGATTTTATGAGGCGACCTCATTATGTCTTTCTTTTTTCTTTGTGCTTTGTATTAAACAAGTATTGAACCAGCAAACTTCTGACTGATAGACAAACACTCTAACCAATATGCTAACAAGCAGTCTGAATAACCATTGAAATAATTTTGCAAACATGCTTATACAAAAACGAAAAAGATCATGAAAAAAATTGTCTGTGTCTATTTATAGATATGAAATAACAAGACACCTCATAAAATCAAGAAGATTTCCTTATTAAAAAAATCAATAAGATGCTTTACACATAATCATATAGGAACCTAATAAAATCAAGAAGAAAACCTTTTTAAAAAAATCAATAAGGCAACATAATAAAATCAATAAGAAATCCATATAGTTTACAATTTATAAGAAAACCTAATAGAATCGAGAAGTTTTTCTTTATGGATTGTTTTTTTTGGTGCCAAAAATAACGGGAATTGAGTAAAAAAAAGTTGGGAATAATAAGATTTCTTCTTGATTTTATGTGGTTTTCTTCTTGATAAAATTAATAAGATTTACCAGATAAAAACAATAAGGAATCTCTATGAAAAAATCTTCGCTTCTTTCTGCTGGAATACCCCTTAGCCTAAAAACGTTTCATAGAGAAAATCTTCTTGATTCTATGAGGCAGTTTTTTCTCTGTGAACAACAAAATTTTACACTATTATATTAAATACGATCACACAAATGTATTTACAAGAGGTTTTATGAACTGAGCAATTGTATAAAAACAACAATTCAGGAACAAGTTGTTTTTATTTTTGAATCAACTTTGTTTATTTTATTAAAATTAAATAAAATATTCGTTCGAAATTATAACTATATAATTTGTAAAAAATCATTCCATTCATTTTAGCATTATGTTTTAGCATTTACAAATATTTCTTTTTATTAGCATTTTTAGCATTATTTTAAGATCTATTTAGCATTAAAATTTTTTTTAGTTAAGCCACTACTATCACACTACTAGTTAGTAAAATCCTGAAGCTGCCAGCGAGTGTGTCAGCTGTTATTGTATTTCTCTTTGTTTTATAAGTGTGTGTGTGTGTATGTACATATGTGAGAGAGAAGAAATTGATGTTTGCCACCTAAAAATTTATTTTCTGTAGATTTCTAAAGGTACCAACAGACGACATGTTTTTCACATTGTATGTGCCAAAATTTACATATGTAAACGGAAACATGTCGTGTGTTACCTTTAAAAAATTGCTTGTGTAAAAAACATGACAAATAACATAAGACATTATTTGAAATAGAGCGTGCTCTATTTTCTTATGTTAAACATACAGCTCCAAATGTCTATGTCATGCGAACGAATTCGTCGGCGGTTGATTATGTGCACGATCATTAGCCGTCTGAATGAAGTATTTTGCAAGACAAATTAATTATATATATTTTTTTTTTAATTTAACGTTGTCGTTTTATTAAAATAAGTCCAAAAATGTATAGATTTTTAGATACAACCTCAACGTCTTGTTTAAAAAAGAAAAAATTAAAAAATCAAATTTGCGTCGCCAGTACTACACCGACGGAACCAAAAATATTTCGATGGCTGCAAGCCATTTATAAAACAAACTACGTGGATATTTATGTACTGAAAAAGAAGAAGTGATACTACATGTACGTTTGTGACCAAAAATTACAAATCTTATGTAAATTAACCAATATTGACAAGCATAAAGAAAAACATAAGAGTTGAAAACTTAAAAAACACATGTAAAAAACATGTCGTCTGTTGGTACCTTAAATAAACAGCAACATGTTTTATTTATGGTACAGATTTTGTCAGCTGATTCGTAAACTCACAATACGAATCGACTAATTGTACCATAGCTATAACTGCTGAAAAAATCGCTGACAAAATAACAAAGCCCATAAAAAAATCTACTAAAGTAACTTCAAATGCTGTCTAATATTTTTGTTTAATTTCATTTTCTGCTTATTTTTCTATGTAGTTTTGTATTAATATGTGAGAGCATAAGAAAACACGATCTCAATATAAAACAAATTCTATCTCTCGACTGCTTTCTGTGGCTGCTTTTTTGTGTCAGTTTGTATGAAAAATGTGTTCGCGACGCAATTCAGTTTGATCATTTAGTTTGTATTCATATAAAAAATAAAATGCATTTGAAATATCAAATTCTTTTATCTAATTTTTCAACCTTTTTTTTATATATTTATGCCCCAATTCTATTCGACGATTACATCGTCTTTTCTATAATTATTATTTATTTTCTATGCTAGAAGGTTCGTTTATTTGCTTAATGATTTTGTTCCAAACATTATATCCAATACATATTTTTTCACATATTTTTCAAACTATTGTATAATACTTTCAATTAATTTTTATATTTTAAAAAACATGATAATAATATTTTTATTTTTTATTATCAAAGACAACAACCATTTATGAAAAAAATAATTTAAATAATTCAAAAACAAGAAATCAATAGAATTTTCAAACAAAAACGTACTAAATCTTCTTACTGAATCAGGGCATTAATTAAACTATTTTTTTGAGCTCAAAAAATAGTTTAAATAAATGTATATGAAATATATTTTAAGAAATATTTTAAATAAAATACATATCGATCGAACTCACTTTAGATTTGGTGAATACAGGGGATATTTTTTTTTAAGATAATTAACAGTCAGGCAATGAATGCCTACTACTAAAGGGTGTTTTTTACTGAGGTATAGAACTTTAAGTTGGCATCACTTTTTTAACTGGCGGCCATTTTGTCAGCTGTCAAGTGATTAATATTTAGTTTGGTTTGCCATTTCATCATGAACAGGTTGACAAAAGAACAACGCTTGCAAATCGTGCAAATTTATTTCGAAAATAATGGTTCAGTTCACGAAGTTTACCGCAAGCTCCGTCCATTTTATGGTCGACATAATCGTCCATCAGAGCAATTAATTCGGTTAACCATGGATCGTTTTCGCACTACGTTTACTCTATGTGATAATACGCATCCGCAGAGACGTCGAACAGTGCGCACCGAAGAAACAATTGCCGCTGTAGAGCAAACTGTTGAAGAGGACCCTAATGAATCGATTCCCCACCGTGCACAGCAATTGGAGCCGACTAACCGACTATTTTGTTCCCGAATTGGATGGCATGAATGTGTATGAGTTGTGGTTCCAACAAGACGGCGCTACATGCCACACAGCGCACGTCACAATCGATTTATTGAAGGAAACATTCGATGAGCGCATAATTTCGCGGAATGGACCTGTCAATTGGCCACCAAGATCGTGTGATTTGACACCATTAGATTATTTTCTTTGGAGATATGTGAAGTCGCTCGTCTACGCCAACAAACCAGAAACGTTAGGGGACTTGGAAGCCAACATTCGTGGCGTTATTGCCAACATACGGCCCCATATGCTCGAAAAAGTGGTTGAAAATTGGACCTGTAGAATTGGCTTTATTCGAGCCAGCCGCGGCGGCCACATGCCCGAAATCATATTTAAACATTAATGGCATACAATTATCCTTCCAATAAAGCCAAATTGATGGACATTAAAACGATTTTCTTGTGTTTTATTTCAATTTAAAGTTCTATACCTCTTAAAAAAACACCCGCTATTACTAGATGTTACTTTCTTTAGGAAAGGGATAGTGATAGAGAAGACAGGTGGTGAAGGAAGAGATAGATGAAAGCTTCATTCTTTTAGAAGTCTGTTTTCTGCACGTTTTTAATAATGCAGTGTTGCAGCGCCTGTGGTGTCAATGGGACGTATTAAATTTTTAAAGCTGTGCTAAATAGCAGTTTTATGGGTTATTTTACTTTGCCGATTACTCTGCTACACAATACCGATGAAGGAGGGCGCTGTGCTGTTACATTAGGATTAGTATTTGCTGATATTGGTATAGTTCGGTGACCAGTGACCAGTAATTATGCCTTCATCACTTGAACTTTCCTACAACAACTGCTACAAAGGGGCACTAATGTACATCTGAAAAATGCGTTTTGTTGTTATTTAATGACTATCGGAGACCGGACTCGAACCCAGGACCTTCGTTTTTATACTCAAAGTGCTAACCACTTCTATAAATCTGTTAAAGGCTGGTGTAAATCAGTTACAGTTGAGAATATTTTAGTCCAGTTAGTCATTCGGCATTCCAAACAGCAATTGCCTCGTTTTTCTCCTCAAACAATTTCTTACCTCTAATGGCCATCGCTGACTTGGTGCAGTTACTAAGGGACATCCTTTGAGCGATCTACCACTGCTTGTCAGAAATGATCAGAAATGACACCCATTGAAATGAAGTGGCCAGGAGCGGTGTTGAGAAGTAGTTGCCCCAAATAATAACACTCTTTACATGACTTATGAAAATGTTGGTCTTAAGAGAATTAAAAATTATTAGCTATCCAAAGAAAGGCTGACGACAATTTGCATATAGATTTTTTTGGTCTCCCTTCTTAGACACATTTGGTGTTGTACTGTGTAATTGAAGCTTTTTTCATACATATATGTATATGTGTCTCTATCTGCTTTAATTATGCCAAATAAATATAATATAATAGTTTTTGTCTATTCAAGACAAAACCATATTTTCAATATGACATTTTACCCATTTGTGGTTTTGATAATGCAAAAACTTTTTACCACATCAAAGCCGCACAATTGTGCACACAAATATTTGAAAAATAAAGAAAATTGTTTTTAAATAAAATAGGAAATCAGCATTTATGATAATTTCAAAAGATATAAAACACAATACATATTACTAAAAGTTTTATAGAGAAAACAATAAGGAATTAAACGTTTGGAAATAAAGAAGATTGTGTCTAAAATCTTGCTATTGCATATCAAATATAAATTAATCTCGTTTGTGAGTTGTGAGCAGGTGTAAATTAGTATTTCCTTTCGGCCCTTGGGTCTTATAAATCTAATGTCTTATCATGACATTCCAACATTTGACTCTTACCAAATCGTTTGCAGAAAGACACCGCAAAATGACTTACCAATATACGCAAAAATAAACATGCACATGCACGCACTTGCACGCACACACCTTTTATGCATATCACCACAATATCAGAAACAGAAATTGTAACAGTTCCACAATGTATTGTAATTTAGAGAAGAACAATAAGTTCGGAAACCAGATGAAAGTTAGGCAACACAACAATGACATATGTAAATTTATGCATATACGAGGGCAGTACCAAAACTAACCCATCCCTGTTTAAAGAAAAAACTGTATGGACTCCTCAAGAACCGTTTTACTACAACTCTTAATTTTTGTCACGCAATGTTAACAACGAGCAAATTTTTTCAAGTTGGAAAATAGAAAAACTCTCTTATTGTGAATGTCGTCATCGACGTCACATCAAGACGTCAGCAAAATTATCATTTGTCTACTCTTTATCGGCGCCGTTGGAATTTTCGAATTTGTGGATTTGTTAGGCACGATGTCGCAGTGGTCGAGTGAGATGGCGCTTTTGCTGTGGAAACGTTCTTAAGAGCGTTTTAGCACTGTAAATCCCATTTTTTTTTTTTTTTTTTTGAAGCGACGAGGCTCATTTTCACTTAAACGGCTGCGCCAGTAAGTAAAACTGCCGTTACTGATGTACAAGGATCGGCGATTCTCGATTGAAACATCAAAAAATATTCGTCGGGAAATCAGCTCAATTGAACAATGTTTACACAAGGCTCCGCTTTGAACAATGTGTTCAACTCGACGGAAGACGTCTGGATGATATAATCTTTAAAAAATAAAATCCGCATTTCCATTCTATCGTTCAATGCTCTTGATAAAACTTTGTGCCAATTATTACGTTTTTTCTATATTTGTGATTTGAACGGGCTAAAGTTCGTATCGCTTTTTAAGCCAAATTACATGTGATAATTATTAATGAACAAATAACACCAAAGTCTGTTGTAAATATTCTGACTAACAACACATAATTGAACGGAACAGCCAGCCGTTTTCGAAGGCCACTAAACCTTCATCATCAGCGTTCTTTTGTGTTTGGTCCACTGTGTGTGGAGTCAGTTGATGTAGATTTCTGCTTTATATACTTAGCATTTTATTGCAAATGGAATATGTGAATTGTTTTGATTCATCGTATTTCAATTTGCTGAAAGCTTTTTTGTATTGTAAGCTCAATTTTACCATCTCTATATTTACAACAGTCTTACCAATGTCGCTTTGTTCTTTTACTAATTATACACATGTTACTTAATTTGCTTATTTTTTGTTCTACTTAAGACAAACTTTTTTGGTTTGTTACTATTAAGTATATTTTTATTTAATTTTTGCCACAGCCCCATGGCTATTCATTTTTAGTTAATTTTAATTATTATTCGAACTCCATTTGTTTCTATATTTGTGATTTGAACGGGCTAAAGTTCGTATCGCTTTTTAAGCCAAATTACATTTGATAATTATTAATGAACAAATTTTTTATTTAACTTTGAAAATATAAATCTGCTACCAGACATCCTGGGGGCAAATTACGGCACTCGTTTTCGAACGAAATTACGAAATATTTCAAAAGAGTTTATATGGAAATATTTCGTAATTTCGTTCGATAACGATTGGAGTAATTTGTCCCCTGTATAATTTAGGTTAGTCTTATTTGAAGTTTTTATAAGTCAGGCAGACGACTCGTCTAGAAAATTTTTATGAAAATCGACCGTCTGGGTTGCAGAAACAGGGGGTTAATGTTTAATGGATTGAAACCTTTCAAACGAAAGTATTCAATTGAAACTCTTCAATTACATAACGATGACTAATTTATGTTTTCTAGCTTACAAATTTACTGAGATCGTAAAGCACTGAAACTTAAAACACATGTTTCGTAAGGTTGCCACTTTACACCAAAGCAATTTCTTAACACTATTTTTGTCATCTATATGTCACCCAGCTAGTTTTGGTAATGCCCTCGTACATATACCTTCAAAACTTCTTCCACCAATCTAACAAAGTTTTAACTGCATAATTTGTTTCTGGATTGTTGAATATAAACAAATTTTGTGTAGTTGTTTGGTTGTACAACTCCTTACTTAAGGCTGCAATATAATGATGAAAATGTCAGCAACAATACAAAGAAGAAAAAAAAACAGAAAATACTAACAGAAAGGAAAAATTATGCAGAAATATCGGACTTTTATTTACATGTTAAATAAGAAGTTTCGAAAAGAACAACATATTAAAAGACTTGGACAAAGATACTCGTTTTAGTCCTTGACAAACAAATGCTAGCTATAGCCATGAAAGTAGAAAATAATTCCCTGACGTCAATTAAATTTTCAAAGTCAAAATAGTAAATATGAATAGAGAAACATGTTTGAAGTTTATGTAAACTCAAACTAATGGCAGCAATTTAAGCTTTTCAATAGAGACAAACTGATCTTATTCCTACTTTCTTTTATAATATAAACAGTGTGACCAGATCCTAAAAATTTTTGCGGCTAAATTGACTTCAAAATAAAGCTAAAATATGCTAAAAAATTATTAAAGTGCTACAACATACTGCTAAAACTTAATATTTACCTTTTTTAATCCAATTGTTTCTTTTAAAGTTGTTATTTTTGTAATTTCTGCTTACATCGCCTTACTAATATTAAATAAAATGTATTTCCTTTGAATGAAACAGATTTTGTTTTAATTACAAATTATTTCTTGAACCTAAACTGCATTATGTATAATGAAAAACTGGCATGAAGTTAGCATAAGTGGCAAACTGAAACATAGGCTTAACGATTTTTGGCCCATAATATTATTACATTAAAAATCACGCTAGGACTTAATAGTGGGTAAAAAGTACATGACAAGTTTTATGGAGGAACTCGTGTATAATAATAATGTTTTTTATACTGACGGCCTTTGGCCGGGGTTAAGGACTTTCTCCACCAAGGTATTTCCTGAAACTGCGGAGCATAATAAAGATTTCTGTCTTTGCAAAGTTTCCCTGCTTAAAAACGTTTTCTAGACTGCTAGAAAATTTAACTTATTTAAATTTCGTCACTTCCCGCAAAAAATAGTGATTTGGAAGCAATAACAACAACAAGCACTAAGCGGACTCCCTAGCAAAATAAAAAGTTATCACAAAAAATTTTGCAAGCCAGTAATTTTTGCATCTGAGTATTGCTTCTTTGAAGCACTTTAGTAAGCTAAATGTGTTGATTCTAAGTTTAAAATTTTTAAACGCACTAATAATCCCAAATTAATATTTTACTTATTAAGTAAAATATTTTTTATTATTAAAAATACATTGAAATTGATTATTGAGGGGCTTAGCTGGATCCTATAAGGATCCTATGCGCATTTCACTGTTGCTAATGCAGATCATCAGGGAACCTTTACCCAAAGCTTCTTAGAACAACTAGAGTTATTATATTATAAACTTTCATTTAAACAAATGAGAAGCTCAATAACAAATAACAAAGTTGAAACAAGAACTCAATAATCAACATGTTTTTTATTTTCTTACTTTACTATTGCTACATTGGCTGACTTTTTTTCAGCTTCAAATTGTAGTCGTGAGAGTATGTAAAAGAAAACAAATGTAAATAACAACAACAGCTGTTTAAGAAAAGAGTGTTGTCACACAAAAAAGACCGGGTGCAGTCAAGTTAATAATTAGTGTTTTTTATGGGAATTGTTACAATTTAAGTTTAAAATGATTCTAGCTGGATCATCTCGAACAAAAAAATTCCTTATTCACGCGCAACATCAAGTGATTCTGTAACATTGTATCCCTCACAAATATGCTTCGGGGAAGCAATAATTTTTGCTAAGTAAGTACTAGTTTGTCACTATACATAAATTATTTAAAGCAAACCAAAAATATTAATTCACGGACGGTTCTTCGAGAAGAATTCGTTTCTCACTTACGTTTCGTTTATAAACAACGTTTAAAAATTGGTTTTTGTAAAATATTCTAAAAGCTTTCGCCTATTCAATTTTTACGTAAAAAGTACAAAGTTTGTACAGTCTTAGGATACGGTATTTATAACGTGCACAGATCCAAAGTTGAGAAACATTGTAACCATGAGCACCAACTTTGCAACCGGTGCGCTGATTGATTGTTTGCGGTGTTCTAAATAATTGTCAACGACGTTTTGAAAGGGTATGCATTGTCAATGTTTTGTTCTGCAGTGTCATGAAACACTACACTTTGTTGGAAGGCAGTTGACGTTTTGGAAGTCAGCCTCTTTTACGTATAAGAGATATTGTTAAAAGTTATGTAGATTAATAATGGGTGTTTTTTATTGAGGTATAGAACTTTAAGTTGGCATCACTTTTTTAACTGGCGGCCATTTTGTCAGCTGTCAATTAATATTTAGTTTGGTTTGCCATTTCATCATGAACAGGTTGACAAAAGAACAACGCTTGCAAATCGTGCAAATTTATTTCGAAAATAATGGTTCAGTTCGCGAAGTTTACCGCAAGCTCCGTCCATTTTATGGTCGACATAATCGTCCATCAGAGCAATTAATTCGGTTAACCATGGATCGTTTTCGCACTACTTTTACTCTATGTGATAATACGCATCCGCAGAGACGTCAAACAGTGCGCACCGAAGAAACAATTGCCGCTGTAGAGCAAAGTGTTGAAGAGGACCCGAATGAATCGATTCGCCACCGTGCACAGCAATTGGAGCTTTGTCCATCAACTTTATGGAAGATTTTGCGCAAAGATCTTGGCTTGCGACCTTACAAGATCCAGCTTGTGCAAGAATTAAAGCCGCGAGACCATGCAATGCGTCGTGATTTTGGTGTATGGGCCGAAAATGAGATTGATCTCGATGCTGATTTTCATCGCAAAATTTTGTTCAGTGATGAGGCTCATTTTTGGTTGAATGGCTACGTCAACAAGCAAAATTGCCGCATTTGTAGTGAAGAGAATCCACATGAGACCCTTGAGACGCCATTACATCCACAAAAACTGACTGTTTGGTCTGCTCTATGGGCTGGTGGAGTCATTGGGCCATACTTCTTCCGAAATAATGCTGGAGAGTCAGTTACCGTTAATGGAGACCGGTATAGAGCCATGATAACCGACTATTTTGTTCCCGAATTGGATGGCATGAATGTGGATGAGTTGTGGTTCCAACAAGACGGCGCTACATGCCACACAGCGCACGTCACAATCGATTTATTGAAGGAAACATTCGATGAGCGCATAATTTCGCGGAATGGACCTGTCAATTGGCCACCAAGATCGTGTGATTTGACACCATTGGATTATTTTCTTTGGGGATATGTGAAGTCGCTCGTCTACGCCAACAAACCAGAAACGTTAGGGGACTTGGAAGCCAACATTCGTGGCGTTATTGCCAACATACGGTCCCATATGCTCGAAAAAGTGGTTGAAAATTGGACCTGTAGAATTGGCTTTATTCGAGCCAGCCGCGGCGGCCACATGCCCGAAATCATATTTAAACATTAATGGCATAAAATTATCCTTCCCATAAAGCCAAATTGATGGACATTAAAACGATTTTCTTGTGTTTTATTTCAATTCGAAGTTCTATACCTCTAAAAAAAACACTAGAAAAAATACTAGAAAATGCTAAATAAAAAATTGAAAAATGCTAACGAAAATGCTAACTGCTAAATCGAAAATTTTGCAGCTAAATCAACAAAAAAAAAATGCTAAATTTAGCTGCAAAAATACTAAAATGGTCACGCTGAATATAAATATTAATATAAATTATGTTGAAAGCAAATATTTCAATTATCCTTGCATTTACTAAAAAATTTTGCCATCAAATATTCAAACTTTCTTCTTCCGTCTTTATTTTGCTTGTGGTCAGCCGGCAGCAAGTTGTAGTTGTAAAACATTTGTAATTTGTTTGGCAACTTATAAGCATTTAAATTTGTTTATTCGCACATTCTCAGTCACTCATTCATTCCAATGTTTTGTTGCTCCACTACTTTTTGTGGTTGGTTACCAAGTTAAACACATGCGAGTTTGAGAACAAATTCATAAGCAAGTGTTAAATACATGTTGTCACACACTCACTAGGAAAATGAGGGATAAATAAACGGAAACCGGATGTGTGTTGACAAAAAGTTTGTGTGTGTGTTTTTTTCCTGTTCCATATGGTTGCTAAAGTATGAGAAATGTGAGTGTTAGAGGGAACTTTTGTGTTTATGACATTTAATTTTGAAATGAGGTTTTCCCCAAATAATTTATGTATGTTCGTACGCCTGTTAAGGGGCGTTGGTTTAAAAATTTTGTATAGATTGTAATTAAAAAAAAAGTTATCTATAGCTATTGCAACATGGTTGTCAGATATATAAGCGGAAATCACCCTTCGTTGCATACTGCCCTTGCAAAAAGTACATGCAACTGAGATTTGCATCACTTGAATAAATATGCATAACCAAAAACCATTGCATATGAAAATTGTAAATGTTCTCAATGCTAAAACAGCTGTGTTTTTGGTTTTTTTTTTGCAATAAAAACAAGTAAACCCCTGCGTTTAAAAAATTTTACGACTGCAGAGCCGCCACGAAGACTACCTGTGCTGAAATTAAATTTGGAAAAAGACACTCACGCTTTGTAGCAAAAAATCATGCTATGTTTGCTAAAATTGCAGATGTGCAACAAAGGGTGATTTCCGCTATAGATAGATATAAATTTCCCGCACAAGGTAGACTTTCAGTTCAAACGGTTGTATACAATTTTTCATTATTTTTTTTTGTACAGGTGATTGTATGATAAAAAAAAATTATCTGAGAATATTGTCCGTCAAAATATTTTCAGTTCGCACGGTTGCCATATGCAAAAATTAACAGATATGTTGTTAGGCATTGCCAGACTCGAAGCATTTGACAGAGATGTTCAATAGTCTATCGTTTTTGCTTGTGTTAAATGTAAAAAAGTGAATATATAATATATATATATGGAATATGGAATATATGGATTATAAAGAAACAATTGAAATGTTTTTGGCTGCATATATTTTATGAATTTATTTTTTGCTTTTCGTTTTCTTTAAAAACTGGTGTAAACGGATGTAGCCATTTTTAAGTTTGAAGTAGCCGGTAATTTTTGTTTTTTTGTTTTTGTTTTTGGCGATATTATTAAGTTTTGACGCTTTTGTTTCATTTTGGCGTTTTTTTCGTTTCGGGAATTTTTTTCAAACTTCTATTTGGTTTTTGGCGATAATTTTAAGTTTTGACGCTTTTGTTTTGATTTGGCGTTATTTTTTTGTTTCTGGAATTTTTTCGGTTTTGGCAATTTCTCTTAGCTTTTGCGCTTTTTTAGGTTTTGGCGATTTTTTCCGTTATTCACGAGTTATTTTAGTTTTAAAGTTTTATCTTTAGTTTTGGCGCTATTTTCGTATGAACGATTTTTTCGGTTTTCAGCGTTTTTTACTTCTGAGGTTTTTTCGGTTATTGGAAATATTTCCAAGATTTGACGCTTTTTTCGTTTTGGCTTTTCTTCGTTTCTGGATTTTTTTTTGGTTTTGGCAATTTCTTTTAGTTTTGTCGTTTTTTTTCGTTTTTTTTTTTGCTTTTTTTAATTCTATTTCTTTAACAACTAGTGTAGCCAGATGTAGAATTTTTTTTTTAAGTTTGAAGTAACCGGTAAACTTCTATTGGTTTTTAGCGATACTTTTAGGTTTTGTAGCTTTTGTTTCGTTTTAGCTTTTTTTTTCGTTTCTGGAATTTTTTGGGTTTTTGGCGACTTTTTTAGTTTTAAAGTTTTTTTTTTATCAGAAATAATTTTTAGTCAGGCTTACGTTCAGTGATTTCAATTCTTTTATTGAATGCAACATTTTTATTAATTAATGTGAGTTTCTTAAGAAGAGAAGAAGGGGGAAATACCGATATTTTTTATTTTTTATTTTTTTATTTATTTATTTTTTTTTATTTATTTATTTTTTATTAACATCAGCTTTTTAACGTAAATTCTAATGAAACGGAATGTGAGAAATGATTGTTGTGTACAATTATTGATTTACCTTTGGTAAATACATATGTAAGTATCACTATTTATTTCCCCTGTTTTTCCATTTTTTCATTTTTCTATTTAGGTTAGCACGAAGTAATATTACTCTACCTACGTATTACGTATGTTTAACTATTCTTACTTATCTTTTACGATCATCACATTAATTATTTTTACTTATTTGATGTACAGTCGGTACACACATATAAATATTATAGTAGTGGATATTATGTTACTTTGTTTTTGCGCTTTCTACCGTTCATTTGGTATTTCAACATTTGTGATTGCCAAGTGAACAGTGATTGCCAAGTGAACATATTTTTGTCACGTGCCCATGATGAATTGAGACATTTTTAAATTTTAATTGAACTATAGTGAATTTTTAATCAGAAATAATTTTTAGTCAGGCTTAAGTTCAGTGATTTCAATTATTTTATTGAATGAAATATTTTTATTAATTATAATTGTACACAACAATCATTTCTCACATTCCGTTTCATTAGAATTTACGTTAAATAGTTGATGTTAATAACAATCTCTACCCAAGTAGATAGACTAGGGTGCTGATGAAGTGCGTTGCTGCACAGAAAAATATCGGTATTTCCCCCAGCTTAAAAGTCTAATATAATGTTTCTTCTCTTCTTTAGAAAATCACATTAATTAATAAAAACATTTCATTCAATAAAAAGAATTGAAATTACTGAACTTAAGCCTGACTAAAAATTATTTCTGATTAAAAATTCACTATAGTTCAATTAAAATCTAAAAATGTTTTTTTTTTAGTTTTGGCGCTTTTTTCGTATGAGCGATTTGTTTGATTTTCAGCGTTTTTTACTCCTGGCGTTTTTTTTTTGGATTTTGGCGACTTTTTCGGTTTTTCGCGATATTTTTAATTTTAAACGCTTTTTTCGTTGTGGCTTTTTTTCATTTTTGAAATTTTTTCGATTTTGGCGATTTCTTTTGGTTTTGGCGTTTTTTTTTCGTTTTGTCCTTTTTTGGCGACTTTTTCGGTTTATGGCGAATTATTTTAGTTTAAACCTTTTTTTTAGTTTTGACGTTCTTTTTTTCGTTTGAGCGATTGTTTCTGTTTTTGGCGTTTTTAGTTTTGGCGTTATTTCGGTTTTTGGCCAATTTAAGTTTTTGTTTTAGTCTTGGCGCTTTTTTTCGTTGGAAGATTTTGTTCGGTTTTTGGACTTCTTTTTAGTTTTGGCGTTTTTTTTAGTTTTTGGAGCTTTTTTTCGTTGTTTGACGATTTATTTTAGCTGCGGCGCTGTTTTTTAGTTTTGGTTTTTTTTTAGTTTTAGGCGATTTGGTCGGTTTTTGGCAATTTCGTTTTTACGATTTTTTTTATGTAGAAATTTTTTAGTTTTATTATCTTATCTCAGGTTTTGCGCATTTTTCAATTTAACCTAAAGCACTTATCTCGACTTACCATCAATAAAAATTATTTTGCCTTTCAATATAATAGCTTAAGTGCACTTTAATTTTTATTTTTCTAACAATGGATTTTTTCATAACATCTTAACTAAAAAACAGCGAATATTAACTAATAAAACGTTTTCTTTTTTTATATAAAATTAACAGTTTTGTTCTAAATAAATGTGCATCTTTTTCGGAGGCTAACAATTTTATATAAAAACCAAACACAATTAATTTTAGACAAAAGCCATAATATCTCAAAACATGAAATTTCGACATAAGCATTATTATTTATTGGCACAGATATAATTGTCTGTAATTACATAAGGATTTCAATATTTTTCATTGCTCCCTTTAGGACATCCTATATACATATTTGTGTTGTTGTAGTGATCAAAGTTGTACATATTCTGCGATAATCTCACGTTCGTGGCTCTTACCGTTCTCGACAAAACAGCCTGTGACAGACAGACGGACATCGTAGCGAATACAATAGGGTTCCTTTTCACCTCCTATGTATGGCACCCTAAAACTGCTGATGTCAGGTTCCTATTGACTTTTGCAAAAGCAAATGTTTTCAAGGATGTTTTCCTTTATCACCATTAACACCGCAATATTGTCCCTGGATTACATTAATTTTAGTGTAATTTCTACAAATGTTTATTTGTTCCAAGATCCGTACTTACATATGTACGTAAGTGTGCGCTCGTGTGCGCTCGTGTGTGTGTGTGTGTGTGTGTGTGTGTCCAAGGGAAAAGTTCTTAATATCATACATACAACACGAGTACATCTGTTTTGTATATGTGTGTGTCTTTTTTTCCTTCATCTATTTACTATTTGCAAAAAACTATGCATACAAAACTGCTTATTTGGATTGGTTGGTTGACTCATGCACAAACATACATACATCCTTACAAATGTACATAGATACCCAGTCGGATTTGTATAAGATAGTTCAAAATATTTTTTTTTTTTACATGCATTTATTTATTGTATCTTCAAATATTAACTAACAATAAGAATTCAAATATTAAATCTAGAATATATTTATTAGGCCCGACCACTGTCGGACATAAACTTAGTTGTAGTTATAAATAATACATAAGTAGTGATAATCAAAAAGAAAAAAAAAAGTATTTTCAAGTGGTCCCATCTGGAGTGTTGAGTATAAGAGCCCTTGTGTCCCTCTTTTTTAAGCGGATGTGTCCAGTAAAGTTCAAAATATTACGAGCAAGTGGATTAGGATATGATTAGAGTTTTGTTAAATATTTGCCTGCGTATTTTGCAATTTCTTCAGTCACTAGTGTCATATTTAAATCACGATGTATATTTGAATTTTTGATGTACCATGGAGCCGAAGTTATCATACGTAAAATTTTGTTTTGCCTTCGTTGGATTCTCTCGACATTGGAGGCTGAAGCAGTGCCCCATAGTTGAATTCCGTAGCACCATGTAGGTGTCAAAAGTGACTTGTATATCAAAAGTTTGCAATCTAGACTGAGAGTTGAATTTCTACCAATCAGCCAATGTAACTGAGCTAATTTTAGTTTCATTTGTTTTAGCTTAGAATTAATGTGTTGTTTCCATGTAAGCCGTCGATCAAGGTGTATACCAAAGTATTTTACATGTAAATGTTGAGGAACAATTTGATTATTGATTCTTAAGGGGGAACAAGTACACAGAAAAAACTTAAAATCAACTTTAATTAATATTTTAGTTAGAAATTTGTACTATTAATTAAATCCTGTACTGATTTTCGTCCTGCAAACAAATTGATAATATCAATTAAT
This sequence comes from Tachina grossa, assembly GCA_949987645.1. Taxonomy (NCBI): domain Eukaryota; kingdom Metazoa; phylum Arthropoda; class Insecta; order Diptera; family Tachinidae; genus Tachina; species Tachina grossa. Next base: position 40,256,075 of record OX465275.1, read on the forward strand.
GAATTTGTAAATATGAGGTTTTCTTGCTGTTTGAGATCAATTAATCGAGTTAATTGAAAGTACGCGTTTATTCTAAACAAATGATTAATTGGCCAAATTAAATTAATAATTGAATTTAGAGATTTTAAACAATTAAATTGTTCGTTGAATGAATTAATAAAAGTAATTGAATTGCATAAAATTTTAAAAAGTAAAAGTAAAAAAATGTTAAAAAGTAATTTTTTTATTTATTTATTATAACTTACTTGTTTTACATTTAAGAAATTTATTGTTCGACATATTGTCAGAAGTTTATTTTAATTTGAAATTTATTTGCTGGTGGTTCATCGTTGTCTATATATTTCATTGTTGCTGTAAGAAATCATCAGTAGACTTCAACCACACATTTTGAATAGTCACAAACCTCTTATCTTATGCACAGACTTTCAAGAACTATTTGAGAATTCACAAATAATAATTTTGAAAATCACAAAAGAAAAATAAAAAAATAAAAAAAAATAAGCGTAGTAGGCTTTGAAACTAATACAAAAAACCCAGCAAATAATTTATATTCGATTCGAATCCAATGGATTTCTAATTGTATAAAGGTGTAGAAAAATAATATAGATTCATATCGAATATAAATTATTTGCTGGGTTTTTGTATTAGTTGCAAAGCCTACTACGCTTATTTTTCTTTTGTGATTTTCAAAAAAAAAACTATTATTTGTGAATTCTCAAATAGTTCTTGAAAGTCTGTGCATAAGATAAGAGGTTTGTGATTATGCAAAATGTGTGGTTGAAGTCTACTGATGATTTGTTACAGCAACAATGAAATATATAGACAACGATGAACCACCAGCAAATAAATTTCTTACTTATTTTATTTAATTCCGTAACTTATGCTGCAGGCTTTGAACATGGTACCTTCATTCTAACAGGCTAACACACATCCACTAGGCTATCGTGGCAAATTATTTTTCATTCAATTATTGCACATATGTAGGTATGTGTTTTTATTTTATTTTTTAACTTACAGTGCTGTCATGCTTCGAACTTGGTACTTCTAGAATAACAGGCTGACACACTTCCATTAAAACATGAACAAGCACAAACACAAACCAAAATATTTTTTTTTCATTAAACAAAGTTAATTCAAACAATCAAAAAATTGGTTGAATTTTTAATAATGCGTACTAGTGTTCTGCACAAAACTATTTATAAGACCTTTCAAGACATGAGAGATTTTTTCAAATGCTTTACTACAGCGAAATATTCTAAAAGAATCGCAAAGCAACACTGTTGGCAAGACATTTTTTTCGGTTGTTTATCTTGCCAACAGTATTGTTTAGCGATTCTTTTAGAATATTTCGCTGTAGTAAAGCATTTGAAAAAATCTCTCATGTCTTGAAAGGTCTTATAAACAGTCCTATGCAGGACACTAATGCGTAATAAAGTTTAATATTCGTCTGTATGTTTGCATATTTGCTAACATCCATACAAACATTAAACTTTTTTGTTTTCAATCAACCAAATTTAATTGGGACAGTTATAAAATTGTTTGAAACAGCATTACTTGATTTAATTGGAAGCATTTTGGCTAAAAATTTTTCTGTGTATCTTTTCGTAGAGTAAATGTTACCTGCGCACACTTCTGCTCATTTGCTTTAATTCTCCATAACTTTAACCATAGTTCCAGCTGGGTAATATGTTCCTGAAGATATCGGGATGCCTCGTAAGGGTTTTCGTGCATGCTAAGTCCTAATTTACACTAAGCAAGTCTTATTGCTAAGCTGATTAGTTTTTAGGGGAAAGAGACGAGGGGAACATAAAAGTTTCTTTTCCCCTCGTCTCTCTTTCCTAAAAAACTAATCAGCTTAGCAATAAGACTTGCTGAGTATAAATTAGGACTAAAGAAGGCTGTATCATCGGCAAAAGTAGATGTATGAATTTTAGTGCGAACAGGCATATCTCAAGTATAAATCAAATATAAAACTGGTCCCAGTATACTGCCCTGTGGCACACCGGCAGAGATAGATTCGGGAACACTCATGAAGTCTCCTTCCTCAACAATGAATTTCCGGCATAGAATATAACTTTCCAATAGCTTTAGAAAATTTATTGGTAGATATGTCTTCAAATATGGCTGATTTTTTGCTAACTTATTTGCAACTAGCTTCTGAACTAACTCATAAATGATACAGATGTGAGTCAGTTGTTTTTTTTTTTTTTTGCACAACTGTCTTCTTCCCGATAACTATTGAACTAACTTTAAGCTAACTTAAAATTGATGCAGAGATTAGTGAGTTGTTTTTGTACAACTAACTTTTGCGATAAGTTGTGAGCTAACTTTTAGCAAACTCAAAGCTGATACAGTCAAAGTTCAGAGAGAAGATGTCAGCATAAATATCGTGTTTATAATAACTCTGTGCCGTTTATTTTATATCACGGTTCCATACCCGTTCTCGTTTCTCAAAAAAAAATAATTTAAAATTATTTAAGCTTTAAGCTGACTAAAAAATGTTAATCAATAGTAAGTTAAATCATAATTAACTAAAAATAATACTTTCTTTTTTTTTAATTTGGCACAAGCTAACTCATAATGACCTAACTCATGGTTAGTCCAAAACTCATGCACTTGTCCTGAGGCCACTCAATGCTAAATCTGATCACTTTTAACTTGCAGAATGAAAGCGAATTTTAGCCACCTCTGACTAATTTTTGGCTGATAATTCAGTAGATTTGAGTTAACTCAAATTCCCACTGGGTATGTTCAGACAAGTGTGTGCTTGCTGAAAACATATTGTGGTTTTTTGTGTGCCATTGTGTTAATCCGATAACTCTATAATTTGCAATAAAGGTAAAAAAGCAAAAAAAAAAAAAAAAAAAATACAAAACGGCAGGCAACAATAGAAAAACTATTTTTCACAGGAAAACAATTGACAAAACAAATAAACATGATTGTTTTTTGCTCATTTTTGACAATTTCTTTTATTATTTTGTGCTCTTTTATTTTCGAACGTTTCCATTAAGGAAGTTGATAGCCAGGACATCAATGTGTTGTTTTTATATAATGTATCTATGTATCTATCATAGCTGTAATAAGTGAATGGAATGAAAACTAAAAATATTTTTGTTTCAGTTATAGTTTTTATTTTAAATAAATTAGAAATAATAAAAATTTAAACAATTATTTGTTATGTGAAAATTCAATACAATTTATTTATTTTAAAACGATTGAAATTTTTTAAATTTATACATTGCTCAAATCCAATTTTTGGAGTATTAAATCAATTTACAATATTCGATATACAATTTTGTTCATATTTTTAAAACAAAAGAAAATTTTATAAATTTAAATATCCAAAATTTGAATAAAATTCATTTCAATATTATTTGACTACAAAAAAAATCAAATAGTTTTTCTCAGAATTTAATTTAAAAAAAAAACAGTAAATTAATTAAATCAGGCTATTATTTCTTGAATAGAAACTATTTCTGAAAAATAAAAAGGAATATTTATTAGACTTAAAAATATATAACAAAAATTTATGATATATTTAGGTCAGAGAGTTCTATAGTTGAACTTTTTTTTTTTTTTTAAACGGACTAATGGTATCAGCAATGAAAAAGAGCACTTTTTGAGCGAACGCGTTTTTCTTATCTTTTCTTGCTACTGAGCCTTTGGTATTCATTTTATTTTTCACTATGAAATTTCCTTAGGTGTACAATAAAATTTGAATTTTATTTAGAGCTAGCACATAATGATTTCGCGTAAGTTTTGCAAAAACATAATACCTTGTTATTTTTATTGAGCTAAATATTTTGTTATATGAAAATAACGTTAAAAGTAGACAAAACACGGATATGGCGCTAAATGTATTTCTCAATTATCCAAGGTGACATTAATAGAAATCATCTTACAAGGAGTATGTTCAATAATAAAACAAAATTTTTTCATTTTTATATGTTTTTACAATTTAAAACTATTTGAAACTATTTTTTATGAATTTGAAATAATCAATAAAGTTTTTGTTGAATAATATAAATTTGGTTTATTAACAAAAAATTATTTGAATTTAAAAAACTCAAATGAAATAAAATAAAATTTCATTCAAACTTTAGAAATATAATTAAAAAAAATTTCAGTCGCTGAATTCAAATAAAGCATTAATTTGTTATATTTTTATTTGAATTTCTGAAGGAGTGATTTTTTTAAATTTTCTGACAAAAAAATAAATTTACATTTGAAAAATTTTATTTCAAATCAATAACAACAAATATTAATTTATTTCATGAGAAATGTCGATAATTTCAAGGAAATTCTATTTCTTAAACAGAAATAAAATTTAAAATTAATTTCATTTTATGTAAAAATTCAAATAAAAAAAATCATACTGAACAGCTATGGTATCTATGTATATGAGCGTGTGTACATACTTATGTACATATCTGTGCCAATAAATAATAATGGCTTAAGTCGAAATTTCATGTTTTGAGATATTATGGCTTTTGTCTAAAATTAATTGTGTTTGGTTTTTATATAAAATTGTTAGCCTCCGAAAAAGATGCACATTTATTTAGAACAAAACTGTTAATTTTATAAAAAAAAAAGAAAACGTTTTATTAGTTAATATTCGCTGTTTTTTAGTTAAGATGTTATGAAAAAATCCATTGTTAAAAAATAAAAATTAAAGTGCACTTAAGCTATTATATTGAAAGGCAAAATAATTTTTATTGATGGTAAGTCGAGATAAGTGCTTTAGGTTAGATTGAAAAATGCGCAAAACCTGAGATAAGATAATTTTTTAAAAGCTTAGTTAAATATAAGTTTTTTTTTTTAATGAAGAATAATTTGGATGGGATTTAAGTTATTGAACTTAAGTGTATACAAGTTTTTATGCTCAAATATTTTAATATTAATGTAGCTACCGAAAAAAATAAATTAAGTTGAAGTAAGACGTTATGACTTACGTATTATTTTCCAAGAAGGCTTAAGTTATAATATAAATGCTTACACTGAACCAAAAAGGTACATAAATTCAACGAAAAAATTCGTTGATTCAACGAATTTCTTCCTTATTTTTCACCTAAGGAACATGTTCATTGAATTCAACGTATGCCAATCATTGGTTTGTTGAATTTAACGTACCAGTTCGTTGAAGTTAAGAATCCATACGTTGAAATATTACGTAAATTCATTAAAACTATATATTTATACTTTGGATTTAATGAAATAGTTCCTTGAATTTGAGGAACCTATACCTTGACCCAATGAATGCATTCATTGATTTTTATGAATATATTCCTTGACCCAATGCACCTATACATTCAAAATTTCATTTTAATAAATATAATAATAGACAAGTTCATATTAAATTGAGTATTTTATTTAAAATTTCCTATAATAAGAAATAATTTACATTTGTAAATATATGTATATATGTAAGTATGTATTTACATAAAAAAATTTGCTTATGATAGCATTTTAGTCTACTAAATTATTACTGCCTTATTTATAAAAATTGTTAAAGGTTTATAAAGGGTTAATATCGAACCGTTCTGGCGAGTTAAAGAAAACTCCTTCACGTTTCCCAAAAGCAACGCCAAAGTCCTTGTTAATCTGAAATATAGTTATAAATATTTATTTTGCAATAAATACTAAAGTATAAAACACTACAGATTTGTATACTCACATATCGCATTTCTTATTACCCGGGCCATCTTTTAAAAAGCTTCGGCTAATGTGGAAGCTTTGTTTAATTCCTTAATTCTGGAATTGCTGCATGCCTGCCAAGTTCTATTGAATTCCTCTGCACTCGATTTGTCATATCTGAGGCTTCTAATGCAAATCACTGCATTGGTTCCGAATCTTCAAAATTAACATAAATAAATATGTATAGTATGTATATGTATAAAAGTATACTATCTAAATAGCATCCAAAATAATTATTTACATAAAACTTGAGAATTGGAACCAATAATGTCAGAAGAATGTGTTCTTGATATTCGGGATATTATATAACTATATTTCTTTTTGCAATGAAAATTAATTATAATAACTTCTTAATTATTAACTTACTTTTTGGCACTTTTTTATTTCAAACTTTCTTCTTTAATTTGCACTCAAAATTATTTGTTAAACGAAGAACAACAGCTGATTGCTTTGTGTTTATTTTTTCTTTTTAGTACGTTTTTCCCCGTTATAAAACAATAACTTGTACGTTGAATTGAGTCAAGTATAACAAAAATTCAAATGGTGGCTCCTTGAATCAAAGTACTCGTTCATTGAATAAAACATCTCCTTCTTGCTCTTGAAGTCAAATTCAACGTACATTACTTAAAATCAATGAACGGGTTCCTTGAATCAAAGTACACTTTCTTAAAAATTATTAAAGTTTTTCCTTTTATTTATATATAAGAAAGAACGTGTTCCTTAAATTGAACGTATTATACGTTAAATCAATAAACTATTTCGTTGTTAAATTCAACGAATAATATCAAGGAATTTGACGTTGAATTTCAAGGAATATTTTTTTTGAACCAACGTATAGTACGTTGAATTTCAATGAATTTTAATCAATGAATGCGAGTTCCTTGAATTTATGTAAAACTGTTTTTTCAGTGTATAGTGTTATTAATAATGACATTTTTTAATTGAAATTTAGTTGAGTGATAGATCTTGGAGAAGAGAGTAAGAATATGTAATAAAATGAAAAAGCACTTATGTCAACTTAAGCCATTATTATTTATTGCCACAGATATGTATGTATGTATGTATGTATGTATGTATGTGTTCATATGTATTTATGTATATGTATGTACATTGTACATACCCAGCAAAAAATTACACATTACCATCAGAACTACTTGCCATATAATGACTTACTTTTCTGATTGCCAATTTGCATTGCTCGCTTACAAATCACATTACCTAAAATTTAAAAAAATTACGTGCAAGTTGCTAAATGAAGAGAATGATTTTTTTTTAGACGAAATAGATTACGTGAAATGTTGACAAATAAAAAAAATGTAAGTACTTCTCAAGAATCGATTATTTTAGTCTCACGCCTTGTTAAAATCATTAAGTTGGTAATCCAGTAGGGAAGTGCTTCCACCAAAAATGCTTGATTCCAAACTCGATTACCTGTTTTGGAATTTTTTGCTGGGTATTTTAGTTTTTGTCTATTTATTTTTAATATTTTTTTTTGTTTGTTTGTTTTCATTTCATCCACATCGTCATTATCATCAATTTCATTCTGCTGTTTACTTAAGTATCGATACTTTTATAAAGACAAAAGCAAAAAATAAACAGAAAGTTATACTAAAAGCAATTTTTAAACAAAAAGGAAACACTAAATAGTGCTTTGAAAAGTATAGTTTGTTAGTTTATACGTAGTTAGTTAAGAGAAAACTGAAAAGAAAAACGAGACAACACACAGTGGTTTCCAAGGCACAAAAGGGTAATAAATTGATTCCTTGTGCTTTAGGAATCCCATTTAAAATTCATGTATACAAAACAGTGTTGCCACCAAAAATGAGCAAAAATAGTATGAAAGCAAATAAAAAATTAGAACAAAAATGTTTGATAAGCGAATTTACTACACATGAGTATATACAGGATTATATTATTTTTGCACACACTTAGAACATCACTACTGCCAGAAAAGAAAATATAGTTCCAATTGGAAAAATTTTTTTATAAATCTTTAACTTTGAAATTTGGCGATCCGATAGCAAAATGATGTACATATAATGAAATCATAGATCAAGACCAAAGCTCTAATAATGTTGAAATTTGAACCACCCTACTACTATACTTGACAACCTCTAGCTCATAAGCCACACGAAAAACCTTGTTGATTTCTTAACTTTTTTAAGTATCATCTAATTCGAATGGCTTCAAAAAAAAAAAACTCAAAAATTTTCCAAAACTTACTTAAAACTATTTTATAATTTTTAATAAAATCCTTTTTTTTTTTAATTTATTGATTGATGAGTTATTTTTAAGAAAAAATGAACTATTTTATTTATATCCAATATTTCGCTGCCACTTTGGATAGCTTCTTCAGGGATTTTTTATAATAATATGACAAACATAAATTGTATGAAAAATTATTTGAAAAGGCAGAAAATCAAAAAATTATTTTTGTCAGTATATGAAAAAGAATTTTTTTTAAAAAAAACCTGTAGAGCACTTTGACCTGCACAAAATATAGCAGATTTGAATTAAAATCTTTATGAAGATCAATACCGTTTACACCAAGATTTACCCCTAGTTTTTAACTTAAAAATTAAGTACGTAATTAGCTAATTTTTATTTAAAATTAAGTTGTAATTAAATACGATTTAATTTTTTCAGTGGTTAATTAAAGTTATTATTAAATTATGTTGAAAGTACGGCAGCACTCAAAAATGTCCAAATATTATGGAAAGCTTTCCAAAGAATAGCTGTTTAACATAAACAAAAAAGTTAGGTTATCAAAATGCAAAAAATTAAAATTGCATAAAAACACATTTTATGAAACCAAAAGAGCATCAGAATGCATTTTTCTATTTAACTATTTATACCATGATATGAAACTATGAATTGTTTATGTTATGTATTTAGGCAAATTAAACGAAATTCGTCCTAACACAACCACATGATGTTTTCAACCCAACCTCATGATGTTCATGTGTATGTTTGCAATAAACACACACACGCATAAAGACATATGGTGCGCTCATAAAACTTAAATACTACTTAATTACACAAGATTGGGCATTTAATTATTATTTAATTATGCACTCAAAAACACAATTTCGTATTTAATTAGAACTTAAAAATAATTACAGTTTGATTATTAAGTCAAGAAATGGGCATTACTATCCAAAAGAAAACCCTTTCACTGAATATTTTCCAAAGCTACAACCAAACATCTGCAATATAGCCAATTCATACACCTTTTTAAGCAGACTCTAGCTAATTCACTCACTTATCACTGCTTTACGAAATCTAGCTGTCAAAATTAATATTTAGATGAAATTCGTTACCGTAATTGCTAATTCAAATCTTGGAAAAAATATTTCCCATTGACGTGAAAGGGTTAAAAACTAATAACCACCCGATAAATATTTTTTTCTGTTTTAAGCGATATTTCTAATTTTGGCGGTTTTTTCTTATTTTAAAGCATTTTTTTTCGTAGCTGGGACTTTTTGCGGTTTTTGGCGTTTATTATTCATTTTGGATTTTTTATTTTAATTTTGGCGATTTTTTTTTTGGGTTTTTGGTGATTTATTTCTGTTTTAACAATTTTTTTTCTTAATCTTAGTATTGTCTTAAGCAATTTTTTCGGTTTGGCGATTTTTTAATTTTGGAATTTTTTAGTTTTAGCGTTTTTGGAAACTTCGCACTCTCTCCAAGATACAGCAAGTTTTCACAATTTCATAGTGAAAATTACATTAAATGATAGAATGCGCTATAATTTCGATTTTGTAAATTTTAGTGTTAATTGTTGTAGTCTGCATAAAAATACAATAACTTTGCAAATAGCATATGCTTGTATAATGTAGCGGCTAAAGTTCTACATTCTCTGTCAAAATTTCAGGTCCGTATCTTCTGCGGTTCTCGAGACAGGCAGTCGGACAGAGGGACAGCGTACACAGAAAAAACTAAATTTCATTTTCAGTAACCAAATTCGTTGAATCAGTAAATATTTTATTTGAAAGTTTTGTAAAAATTTAAATTAATCATAGTTCGGCTGAGGGAAAATTTTATTTCAGTGTGTTGGTGTTTATCTTGCTGGTTGATAGGAACAACGTGCTGTTGTGCGGTTGTTGTTGTTTATTTTGATTGGTCGTGTTGTATACATGTAAATGCCGAAAAGTAGCCGACAAACGTCGCGGCCTGTTTCTTCTCTACACAGTTTTTTGATACAAATTAATTAAGTGGAACAGTACATAATATTTACTGAAACTGAGTTTGATTTCAAACAAATATTTGTTTAAAAATTTTTTGGGAATAATTTTTTCTGCGTAGCGAAAAGAAAAGGATTTCTTTTCACCTTTGGTGTACGACCCTAAAAATTACTTATAGCCTATTTCCCAACTGCCAAAGAAAACTTTCGACTTACAATTTGTATTGAAAACAACAATAAAATATGGGATATAGGCCATTAATTTTGTTGGAAGTTTTTCTCAAAATTTTGTTTGAATTAAAAATTATCTTTTTCAATATTCAATATCAAAAGAAAAGACTTCAAAAATCACTGTAGTTGAAATTTTAAGTTAATTAATCTATATAAATATATAAAACAGGATGTGTGTATGTATGTATGTAATGTGGACTCCAAAACGGCTTTGCCGATTTTGATGAAATTTTCAGGGAATCTTCAGGATATTCAGGCGGGTGACACTGTGAAGTCTGATTTTTGATTTTCGGTCTTTCGGCGGAGGGGCGTGGCAAAATCTAATTTTCATAATGCACCACCAATGCGCAACACTTTCAGTTCAATATATAAGTCAAATTGAAAAGACAATGGCGGTAGCGAAGCACACCGGGTGTAGCTAGTAATAAATAGTTTTTCTTCGCAATTCTATATTAATCGCTTGAGAAAAAAAAATTTAAATCGAGTTTTTCAAATCTCTCCACAAATTATATTACAGAGATGCATTTAACATTATTAAATTGACTTTAAACTGTACTTCTTTTCCAAAAGTACTAATTCTAAAAGTACTTTTTGCACAAACTATCTTTTTCAAAAACCACTTTTTATAGAAAGTACGTTTTTCAATAAAGTATTGTTGCAAAAAAGTTTCTCAACTGAAAAGTACTATTTTTTTGTTTAAAAGTACTTTTTCAAATAAGTACTTTTCCCAAAAAGTACCTTTTTAAAAAAATTAATTTTTGTTAAAGCACCTTTTTAAGCGTAAATAACTTTTCTTAAAAGTACTTTTTTGAAAGAGTACTCTTGTATAAAATACCATTGCCGAAATAGACATTTATGTAAAAAATTACCTCGTCCAAAAGTTTTTATATTCCAAAAGTACATTTGCAAAAATTAGATTTTCAATAAAGTACCATTTCACAAAAATATCCGTTTAAAATAAGTGCTGGTACCAGAAAGAATATTAAAATTTTCTTAAAAGTACCTTTTCTGAAAAATATTTTTTTCAAAGATACCAAAAGAATATTCAAAGTACCCAATGTTAAAAATGCCAATGTTCAAGAATACACTGTATCAGTTAATAAAATATAACACAAATTTTAGGGCCCGTGTCCAAAAAAAAAATTAATTTGAACTTCAAGTGTTCTTTTGTATGTTTGCAGTTTTGTTTTAACGTACACTTCAAGCTAAAATAATTTCTTTTTTGATACGGCCATAAATGTTTCAATTGTATGAATTCTTCGTAATTTAAAGTTTTTTCTACCTTTTGCAATATTTACCCTTTTTGGTGCCTTTTTTGGGGCCCTTCGAAAAAACATAAATTTTATTATCTCAACTTCTTATGAGCGCTAGGAATTCATAATAAATTATTTTTACATGTGTGTCATATATATCTTATGATTTACAAAGAAAGTACCGAAAACGGGTACGATTTTAGCCCTTTTAAGTAGGAATATTCAGAAGTGCCCAAACATACTCGACATTTTGTTCAGAAGAAAAGAACGCGTTGTAAGGCTTTGTGTTATGTTCAATACCTTAGAAGATGTGTCGAGTCAAAAAAAATGGTACCAAAATTAAATTTTTACCTTCTTTTAACCCCTAAAAGTACACATATCGAAAAAGTACCAAACACGTGTCGACTTATTTTTTAGCATTAAGCATTAAACACATTCATCACAGCAGGCTACACGAACACACGACTTCAAATGCCGCTAGCAGCATTTGTCGCCTGGTAGCCGACTACTTAATTATTTTGGAGACGGCAGCAGCACCATCTGCAGTTGATATTCAAGTACAAATACATAGTTCAGTATTGCCACTTTTATATGTTTTGCATTTATAAAAATTAATTACTCCTTTGAAATGTAATTATTTCACGCAAAAGTACAAAAATTAATCAATTTATTCTTAACATCAATTTTTGGATATTATTTCTGTAAAATATTTAATATGAAATAATTGTACAAAATTCATTCAACATTTTCTATTATACTGGCAATACTGAATTTTCTCATTGTAGCCAACAAAATAGAAATTAGTTTAATTGGACTACAACGACAAAATCAACGTAGACAAAAACCTGGCGTCATGTTGCCTTGCTGTCTTCAAAAGAATTATTCTCATATAAACATGTGTATTCTATTCTTGACATTTGGTAGTCGGTAGCTTGCTGTGGTGAATGTGTTTAATGCTTTATGCTTTATGAAATTTTCAGTCGATGTGCGATGTTATGTCAGTCAGTGAGTCAATCAGTCCCGCTATTAAAAATAAATATTAAAAATTTCCGAAGCATTTTATATATGGATGTGTCAGAAGCTAAAAAGCCTAACTCCACAAAATAAAAAGTTGAGTAAATTAGTAACACAGAAAAAAATATGCACCAATTAATATTTTAATTAAATGAATTAAATTTTTAATTGTATTAATTAATTTGAGTGGAAAAACTTAATTGACATTATCAAATTCCTTATAGGTGAAAATTTAATTAATTTTTTAAAAGATATTACAAATATTTTAATTAATATTACAAAATCATTCATATTACTTTTTTGTGTGAATTTTTGGCAAAATTTATAAAAATTATAAAAGGTACAAAATATTTTTATGGCATTTAATGAAGGGATAGGGGGGATCCCCACTTAACACATACATTGGCTAGTTTTATAAAATTTTATAAAACACGGAAATTTTCCTTGATTAAACCAATGCGTTTAATTAAAATGGATTCAAAGCCGATTTTTCATGCTTTTAATGGAAAATATTTTTAAATAATAGAAGAACAAAATTATTTTCATAGAGTTTACAACTAATTCGATAGTAATATAACAAAATTGAGAAATTTTCGAAGAATGTAGTTAGGCCTTTTAGCGTCTCACTCATCATCCATATGTACTTGTATGAAAATTTTACTCAGATTTTTTTTGTAATTTTTATTTCTTTGCTGTTTATTATAAATTTCATATATAGTATATATTTAGTCTCTTTTCTTCTCAAACGACCCACTGTACATTATTATATGTAACATGAAAAAAGTATTAACAACAAATACGCTTCTTACCTTTTGGATAGACGTGATGAGAACTGCAAAAAAAAAGGAAGACAAAAAAGCGGAAAATTAGCCAAGTATTTGAAAAAGTTTTTTGATTACAAAAACAATAAAAAAAAAGAACAACTTATTTAAAGCATCTTATAAAATTAAAGAATTTTATATCATAATGGTAACGATATAGATATTAAAAAATTAAAGAAATGCTACTTTATATTAAAGGGATTGGAAAGAATTTTAATGCCCTGATATATAATAAAATGTTTAAATAAAAAAAATATATAATTGCATAAATACTTGTAAATACATTAAAAAAATATTTATTGATACCTACATACATACATAAATATAAAGCGTTACCTAAAATGAAAAAGGCCCTAACTAACAAAATTTAAAATCAGATTTTTTATAAATTCCAGCGTATTTTAGCCAAAAATATAATCGTAATAAAGTTAAACTTGCCTAGTCATATCTCAATTTCCTACAAGCTAAAATATGTTGAATTTTATTAATTCTTTTTAATTTCAAGTAAAATGTTAGAAATGTAAATTAAGCCATTTTGCCTTTTAGCTAACGATATGTTTGTTGTAAATAGCTCATTTGCTTAGAAACAAATAAAAAATAATCTTGTATGTTAAGAAATACTCGTAATGGGTGTTTTTTATTGAGGTATAGAACTTTAAGTTGGCATCACTTTTTTAACTGGCGGCCATTTTGTCAGCTGTCAAGTGATTAATATTTATTTTGGTTTGCCATTTTATCATGAACAGGTTGACAAAAGAACAACGCTTGCAAATCGTGCAAATTTATTTCGAAAATAATGGTTCAGTTCACGAAGTTTACCGCAAGCTCCGTCCATTTTATGGTCGACATAATCGTCCATCAGAGCAATTAATTCGGTTAACCATGGATCGTTTTCGCACTACGTTTACTCTATGTGATAATACGCATCCGCAGAGACGTCGAACAGTGCGCACCGAAGAAACAATTGCCGCTGTAGAGCAAAGTGTTGAAGAGGACCCGAATGAATCGATTCGCCACCGTGCACAGCAATTGGAGCTTTGTCCATCAACTTTATGGAAGATTTTGCGCAAAGATCTTGGCTTGCGACCTTACAAGATCCAGCTTGTGCAAGAATTAAAGCCGCGAGACCATGCAATGCGTCGTGATTTTGGTGTATGGGCCGAAAATGAGATTGATCTCGATGCTGATTTTCATCGCAAAATTTTGTTCAGTGATGAGGCTCATTTTTGGTTGAATGGCTACGTCAACAAGCAAAATTGCCGCATTTGTAGTGAAGAGAATCCACATGAGACCCTTGAGACGCCATTACATCCACAAAAACTGACTGTTTGGTCTGCTCTATGGGCTGGTGGAGTCATTGGGCCATACTTCTTCCGAAATAATGCTGGAGAGTCAGTTACCGTTAATGGAGACCGGTATAGAGCCATGATAACCGACTATTTTGTTCCCGAATTGGATGGCATGAATGTGGATGAGTTGTGGTTCCAACAAGACGGCGCTACATGCCACACAGCGCACGTCACAATCGATTTATTGAAGGAAACATTCGATGAGCGCATAATTTCGCGGAATGGACCTGTCAATTGGCCACCAAGATCGTGTGATTTGACACCATTGGATTATTTTCTTTGGGGATATGTGAAGTCGCTCGTCTACGCCAACAAACCAGAAACGTTAGGGGACTTGGAAGCCAACATTCGTGGCGTTATTGCCAACATACGGCCCCATATGCTCGAAAAAGTGGTTGAAAATTGGACCAGTAGAATTGGCTTTATTCGAGCCAGCCGCGGCGGCCACATGCCCGAAATCATATTTAAACATTAATGGCATAAAATTATCCTTCCAATAAAGCCAAATTGATGGACATTAAAACGATTTTCTTGTGTTTTATTTCAATTCGAAGTTCTATACCTCTAAAAAACACCCGTTAGTAAAAATCCCTTATAATTTTAAGCAGCCTGTCTGCTAAATTTATAAAATGGTTAAAAATATCTTTGACATTAAAAGCAATTGCGCTATTTAAATCCAAAAGCGTGCAAAGAGGATTTTTATCAATTAAAATGAAATGATTTACATCAAAATGTTTATTTATTTATAAATGTGTGCAGATGTTTATAAAAATTTCAGCTAAAATGAAAAATGATTATATATATTTCAATGTAATTTGAAAAACCTTTTAAAATAATGAATGAATGTCAATATTTTATTGCTAATTTATTAATATTTTAAATATATTTATTAATGACATTATAAAGCAAATTTTTTTTATATTTTTGTTTTGTGGGTTATTCCACAGATGCTTTTAGTTTCAGTTGTTTTTAATAGATAATAATCAATTACACTGGACAACACAAAAAAAAATAAATATACACCCAGAGAAAAAACGATTTAAAATTAATAAAAACCACATTGATTCAATAAAGACATTAACGAAAGTCTAGTCATGATAGATTTTTTTTTTCAATATTAAACCATATTAATTTAATTTGCTAATTTTAATATGAAATTAAATATAGAAATAATATTTTTCGGCACTGAATTAATATTGAACTCTTATGGAACAGTATTGTCGTCCTATTGATATGATATAGTTTACACATTCATTTAAAGTGGTGTCCTTTAGATTTTAATATGTTTCTTATTGATTCAATATTTTGCAATTTAAATTTCAACTTAACTGAGAATTTGATGAAATAAAAGAATGAAACTAATATGTTTAAATTTTTAAACAATATTGATTCAATGTAATGCAATAAATAAATCGAATCAACATTAACTCAAAGTTGAAAATTATTGATTTAAAGTATTTTAATATAATTTTTCTATTATATTAAAATTTAGTGAAGTAATATGACGCATTCTTATATATAAGTTGCAGCTTTTCTCTGAGTGTACAATAAGGGTGTAAAAAGTAATTCTGACAGAGAAGACGAAAAGTAGTAATGGTGCAATGTGCCGCATTTTGTCGGCTCACTGAAATAAAGTCATAAGTACTAAGCTTAATTGGCATTATTTCTCAACTAATGGAGATAAAAGGACATAGTTTAACCACACTGTAATTGGTTAAAATGCCACATAGACTTATTCCGGAATTAATTGAGAAATAGGGACAATTTGGTTTATTAATCATTAATTTATTCCAGTGAGCCGACGAAAATTGACATATTGTGCCGATAGTGGGATCTAGACTTAAGAAACAACTATGAATGCGTACAGCTAAAAATAAAATAAAATCAAGCTCATATACAAACACAGGCATTAATTTTAAACCGAATAAATATATTTTTAATTATGCAGCACAAACGACTACAACTAAAATTTTTAGTCTGTATGGGCTTCAATCACATGCATCAGTTAAAAAAAATACTCCGACTATTAATGGCCTATTCAGGCGTATAGACAAGGATATTTTATTTACACACACACATAAAGCATGTTTTTAAACATCCACACACACACATACACACCCACAAATTTTCCATTCCCACATTCAATAAACAAATGTATGTATACGGTGGCAAGTGATGAGTAAATATTCCGAGTATCGTGCGTATATTTTTTTTTGTCCGATTAAATATCCATAGCCTTAGTATAAGCATACCTAGACTAAAAGCATGAGAGAGAGAGAATCATTACGCTTAGTACGCATATAACTATTTTAGTTATTTTGCATAAACGCAGAGGCGCTCTTGTATTTTAGAATCTGCTTTAGTCAAAGTTGCTTATGAAAAAATATGTGAGTGCACGAGTTTTAGCGCTAAAATTATGATTATACGTAGTTAACAAAATTAAGACTATTCACTTATACATATATACACCCAGAGAAAAATTAGCTTAAAATCAATAAAAACCATATTGAATTAATAAGAAACATTAACGAAAGTCTAGTCATTTTGAAATTTCTTATTTCATAATGGAAAAATATTAATTTACTATATTAATTTATAAATTTTATTGATTTTTAAGTGTCGCAATATACATTTTCTATTATATTGAAAATTATTGAATTAATGTGTGAAGCGTTTTTATTTTTTTATGTTGCAGTTTTTCCCTGAGTGTACATATATTTTTTTGAGTATGTATATGGGCAACTCCAAGCAAAACGAGTCTACACAAAAAAAATTATAATTTACTTATTTGTAATAAAAAATATTTCAGCTTAGGTCCACAAGATAATGACAATTATAACATAAAATTTTGTATTCTTATCAATTTGGAAATAATTTGAAATGAGCATATCGTTGCTTATTTCTCAAACCACTTAAGTGCTATTTTTTGAAATTAACTTTTTTTTAGAATTCGTATACCAAAAGTGAAAGGGAAATCTTTAGTTGTTGCTACGATATCCGTCTGTCTGTTTGTCTATATGTAACTGTCTGCTTTCTCTAGAACCGTAAGAGCGACGGACCTAAAATTTTTACAGAATATCTAAATCGTTGGCTGCTACAACAACAAATATAAGACACTTAAAAATTAAAGGGTGTTCTAAAGCGAGAAACAAAAATTTTAAAATCCTAATATAATATACAGCCAATTATAATGTATAGAAAAAAAAAAAAAGAATTGTAAATACAACTAATTTATTTGTGAATACAAATAAAATATTATTTAAAAAGGCACCTACAACGATTTTTGTAAATACAAACACACATTTGTAACATAAGAAAACAAAATCAACTTAATTTTTTCCAATTAAAATTATTGTGTTATTCACAATTGAGTTGTTAACAGAAAACAAAAATTTTTAATGAATTTGTTTTTCAAATTCTAATGTGTTGTTTTTCGTTGTTTCTTTAATTTTTTTTACAAATTGGTTTTTTATTAAATTTTAATTTAAAGACGTTTGGGATGAGTCGAACCGGCAACCTCTTGACTAATAGACTAACGTACTTACCACTCAGCTAAAGAGCAAATCGTTATTAGCAGGGCTAATTTTTCTGGCTTTTTGCCAGGAAAAGCATTTTTTTTGCATATTTAAATTTTTTTTGTAGAAAAATGCTTATTTTGGATCACCTTGCATAAAAAAAGCTTATTTTTCACTCTGGCAACGCGATTAATATATAACGACTCATAATATAATATAATAGTTATATTATAACTCAAACTGGTGTAAAAGAAATTCACATGAAATATATTTCTTTCCTCTTCTTGCACATGTATGTCTGCATGTTATTAATTTTTTTCTTTACTTTTCTATAACTTCTACCACAAAGTCGAACCGAAACTGTTACCGCCGGAGGCTTATGATTGTTTGCTTGCAGATATTCGATTCAAAAATACCTTTCGTTGCCCTACGTCTTCACGAGCCATCAACTTGGACACGACATGAACATGACGCCGGCAGAGCAACTGTGAAAAATTCATCAACTTCTTTGTTGTGGTGAACACGGGCGATGTCCATGTTCAGGCATAACAAAGTATTTTGCAGTAGCGCAACAGAGATAGAATGTTTACCAATTTTGTTCTGTCTCTTTTTTTCTTATTATTGTAAATGATTGCGGACGGCGAATCTCATGGCGAACATCGTTGCTCAGACATATTATTCTGAAAATTTCAAAGAAATTTGTGTCGTTTTAGATAAACTTGATGACGATGAGGCAGAGTCTATACGCAATGCAAAATTGTTGTTTCAAAAAGCGTCAATGAAATATGATTTAGTTTATATAAAACATAATTTTGAATGCCTCTGCTCAAGCATCACCCGACTAGAAACTAAAGGACTTCCTATTAGTGAAAGTTTAGCTATTATAGAACGTGTGAAAGAAAGTATTGAAAATACAAACCAAAACGTATTCATTGATAAATTCAACAAAGTTTTGAACAGAAACACAGTTCTGAAGACCTTAATCAAAATTAAAAATTATATATGTATATTTTAATAAAACCGAAACCGATGAATATATTGAAAATTTCTGAAATACTCGCATTTAAATACGCTCCTGTTACATCTACTGATGTTGAACGCATATTTTCCATGTATTCATCTGTTTTATGTGACAATAACTAGAAGATCATTTCTCTTTGAAAATTTATAAAAACACATGATTGTTCATTATAATAAAGATCTCTTTGAATAAAAATACTTTGAAGTAACAAAATTGTTGATTTTATTCTTGCATATTTGTGCATATAACCGTGCATATTCTGGCGTGCTATTTCTGGCGCATATTTTGAATTTTTTTTGCATATTTTAATTAGCCCTAGTTATTTGGTACGCAAATAATGAATACACGCAAAATATGATTTCTTATGTTTCTTCTGCATGGCGCATTTCGTTAATATAATCTAAAAATAACTTTGTTGATTAAAATAAAACAAGTCACGACGTTTTTCGGCTTCTTGTCGGAATTTACACGTATACAACACCAACAATCAAAATAAACAACAACATCAGCACATGACCACGTTCAGTCAATCAACAAGCAAGATAAACACCAACACAAACAAAGTAATTTAAATGATATTCTAAAATACGCAGCATTGATAAATACAATATTTAAGTTAATGTCAAATATTATTGGCGCATATTCAGAAATTATCACTAAGTGTTAACTTTTTTAAGTATCTATTTAAGTTATTCATAGTTGATTACTTTCAGCAGTAATAGTTTACACTTAATTATGGGTAAAGCTGTAACTAAATGCCAGCTGACTAATACATTCAAAGAACAGCTGGTTGATTTCATTTACAATTTATTTGAAAAGTAAAATCAATTTGTAGCTCTTTAAAATGCACAAAACAACAAATACTCTATATTTTCTAACATTTTCCTATATAATAAGCTTACCTTATTATCTTTACTTCTTGCATTTATTTCTATTGCGTCCAAAAAAATATCCATATAAAGCAATAAAATAAATTAGAGATGAGTTTTTGGACAACAAAATTCTACTGATTAACTTTATTTTTACAAGCACTTATTTTAATTGATTATATAAATCAGACTATAACTTAAAAATTACTTTTTTAGAATTTGCATAATTTTTTCAGGAAATAAAACTGTTTTTTAATAGCTTCATAAGCTTTTCAATTAGTTACAGAGTTTATCGATCAAAATATTATCGACATTTTATGCTCTCTACATAACAATATGCAATGTTGCATTTCTTTTACCAGCTGAAAGCATTTGCTGGACTAGTTATGAATATTGAATAAGAGCTATAACTATCTATGAACTATTTTTTAGTTTCTGTTTTATTAGTTTCGACTTTGGTTACGATTTCTGAATATGCGCCATTGAAATTAAAAATTTTATTCAACAACATGGTTTTGTTGAACATAAATCTTGTATATTTTTTTCTGTGCAGTAAAGAGGAAAAAGTGCTTAAGTCGAGATAAGTTGATTTTGTGTTGATGGCACTCCTGTAATGTGCATATTCGAAAGTATCACTGCACGAAATCTCAATTAATTTGTGTGATTTTTCAGGAAGTTATAGCATTATGACTTGCGACTTATCTTTTTTAGACTTTTAATCTCATTTGAAGCCGTTTCAGACTATAATATTATAAGTATTATTACTTTCGTGGAAAATGCAACTCTGACATGTTGAGTTGTTATTGTTTTTTGAATTTTTTTTTTAACAGAAATTAGATCAGGGAAACATTTTCGTCAAAAGCATAAATACTTGTATTATAGTCTGAAACCGCCTTTAGAATAATAGCTTAATTTAGGTTATACTTTGTTATATTTAAACTTAACCTTTATGTCAACGGCAACATACCTGGGTATGTTTTTAGTTTTGAAAACGCTGTAGCTCTAAACTGGATAACCGGATCGACTTGAAATTTCTTGATATCCTAGTCAAAACTGTTTTACGCAATAGTTCCAAGTTTGGTTAGGATTAGATCATCCGTTCGGAAGATAAAGCCCATTTACAAAGTTGCACCCTTAAGTCAACAGAATACATACCTGGGTATGTATAGTAAAACGTATGCAAATATTTTAATATAATATTAAAGTATAGTTTATTTTGAGCTAAGTTTTGTAATTATTTTTTTATTATTATTATATAATGTCAGTTTTAATTATTTTTGCTTAAAATTATTGAAATTCAAATACATCTATCGCATTGAGGTAAGTCTTTGGAATGCTCTGCGCACACTGGTTTGTTGCATAATGTGCATGCTTTACGAGTAGGGCGTCGTTTCGAGCAGATGTAGCAATTCCCCTTTACTTTTAGCCGGCCCGTACTATCACGTTCCTCCGATGCATGTGCCTCAGCATCCACAACTCCGATGGGCCCACCTTTCATGGCTTCGATGGCGTTGCGCGTTGAAAAAACTCTGGATATTCTGCTGTTATTCGCCCTTCTTTCCATTTCTGGCTTGCACAATTGCTCGCTAAGCTGATGGAGAAACATCCTACGGCGGCTTGTAGATGTCTTCAGGTGAGTGTTGTTGTCAATGTATATTACGTATGCAGCAAACGCAGCAACGTCCACAATATTATAAAAGAACTATTTGTGCGCCGCTTCGTACTAAATTCGGACAAGCACTTGTCCATGTTATCAACGCCACCTTTGGTTTTGTTGTAGTCCAATATAAGCAATGGCTTCTTCTTAGGACCGGTCGTTTCTGTTGTATAATGAGTAGTGGACAACATTACAACTGCCTTGTTTTTCTTGGGAACGTACGAGCACATCGTAACGTGATTACAAAACCCAAACATTGATGATTCAGCCTCACATCGTTTCGGGTTGGCAAATGCTGCTGGCACGAATGTACGCCTTTTGTTGCAAGTACCCAATATAGATAAATTGTTGTCTAACATCAAAGTTTTTTCCAAGTTGTAGCTAGTGAAAAAGTTGTCACATACAATATTTCTTCCACTTCCAGCAAAAAGGTTGACACATAAATCCTTTACTACTCTTTCGCCAACGTTTCTTTCACGTTCACCAGACGGTGCCATTCCTGTATAGATCTGTCCCTGCATTGAAAAATTATGTTCAATTTAGTTATTTAGATTTTCAACAATTTTCAACAATATTCATTGTACCTGGAATGGATAGGAAGAAATGGAGTCGCACACCCACCACACTCTTATTCCATATTTGGCAGGTTTTGATGGTATGTATTGCGTGAAGCCTACAATTGTTCATCTACGGTGACGTTGGCTCCAGCCACGAAATATCTACGAAGACAGCTGTTAAGCATCAAAAAAAAACGTCCGATATTGCTGCTGCTTTGTCAGTTTGTTTTCGTTGCTGGCGTGTGTTTCCATTATCAAAACGTATGAAGCGGCTTATTTCCCAAAATCGTCGTACACTCATTGCGGCACGATATAGTGGATGTGAAGTAGTTTTCCACAAATCTTTCGTATGCACGTAACCAGAATGTGTAACGCCACTTAGCAAAAGTAGGCCCAAATATGCATCAAATTCACTTTTTGTTATGGGAATCCATGATCTCGGTTCTCTTGTTGGATGTTTTGCGTTGTCAATATCATAAAATTGCCTTGCCTTTCGATTTGATTCACGAACGTTTCTGCAATGGTCAAACCCTGCGTTGCCCGTACTGGTCCAGATTCTGCACTTCTTAGAATGTTGTGCGTACGGAATCTTACAGGTTGTGGTTGTATCGAGGACCAAACATTACCATCTCTGGCAGTAAAAACTTCGCCAGTTTCAATTGGTGCATCTTCAAGATCTTCATCAGAATCACTGTCGCCCTCTATGTCATATTCTGGTAACATGGGTTCTTCAACGTCTGAGTCATCTCCACCAATATCACCTAAAGCCTCGTCATCAACTATTGAATCGCGGTCACTTGTTTCTTCTTGGCTCTCTTCAAGCGCTTGCCGAATATATGCTTGTTGTTCTTCGTACGAAAGTGTGCTTAGTTGTCGCGGAGTAAGCCATTCACCATCAGCCATTTCACTTTTAATATTTTTTTATTTCCACAAAATAAACAGAAACGTCTTTTCACTTCGAATCACAAATGTAAACTAAATTTTCTGACGATACTAATTACAAAGAATGAAATTTCCGCAACAATAAATGTTTCTACCTGCCTATATTATATATTTATTATATACGTATGTCGTCTACCTATACAACCACTTTTTTCAACAAACAATGACTGTGAGGATGAAATTGGTTATCATAAAATTTTTTAGCCTTTTGTCCATTTCTAACAAACTAAAAAAATAATTCGGAAATTCCAACAAACCAGGTAGATACGTAATTAGCATTTTATGCTAACGACGTACCATTCCCCATACAAAACGTATGTATATACATATCCAGGTATGCTGCTGTGGACGTGCGTAAAGCATTTCTGCTGTTGACATAAAGGTTATAACTAAAAATTAGACTTGGGTCGAACTCGTTCACTAGTTCATTTTTGCCACAAACCAGTGATCAAACCCATGTAATTTAAATGGGTTTGATCATTGGTTTGTGGCAAAAATGAACTAGTGAACGAGTTCGACCCAAGTCTACTAAAAATGTAAAAATTCTCCTGTTGACTTTCGCACCCTGAACAATAATAATAAATAATTAAATAAATAACACTTATTGCATTTCAATAATTACTCTTAGGATTCTTCACCTTTTCAACAATTAATTCTAAATGCACATGCCCCCTCTCAATTAAATCTTAAAAAAATTACCAAAGTCAGTAAAAAAAATAAATAAGAATCATAAAAAATAAAAGACGACAAAAAAATCTCCCACACTACTCGTAAAACCAACCCGTATTTTGAAATTTCTTAACTCTCGCAGACGTACATGACGAATACGCCACACCATTATTTAAAAAACAAAAATTCAAGTAATTTTTGAAGCACAAAAATATTTCAAGTAATAGAAATAGAAATTTAAAAATTGAAATTTTTTTAAATAATCCTTTAAAAATTAATTTTTCAAGGCTTTCAAATAAAAAAAGCCTGTTTGTGGACAATGAAAATCTTGATGTTTCTACTACATATGTATGTACATTAGAGTGACCGTTAATTGTATGTAGACTTTTTTTTATTTCTTCTACTCTCACCCCCAAAATCGGTTCAGTTTTATGTAAAAAAAGACAAAAAAAATTTCATACCGATAATTTGTGTTTTAGGGGGTGCGTCCGGCCATCAAAGTTGGCCCTCAAGCCCATATATTCAATGCAATTTTTTTATTTTTTTTTTATTTTTATTTTTTATTTTTAGTTTGACTATATGATATGTATGAAATAATTTAATATATATAAGGTCTTATTGGACATGCTTAAAATAAAAAATTTCCATATAAATATAATTTTGTTACATAAAATTGTTGGTATTTTGTTGGTTATTTTCCTCATTATTTTCTAAAATATTAATTTTAGCAAAAATCTCTCTTTGAGACTAATTTTGTTGACTTGAAGATCTAAAATATTGCCATATGTCATATTCTTGTAAAATGATTTTTTAAAGAGATAGTCATAGGCAACAAATTAGATTAAAAAATGTGCTTGAAGGCCAACTTTGAGGGCCGGACGCACCCCCTAAAATGCAACTTATCGGTATGAAATTCTTTTGTATTTTTTTTTACATAAAACTGAACCGATTTGGGTGTGGGGGTGAGAGTAGAAGAAATAAAAGAAAAAATCTCCATACAATTAACGGCCACTCTAATGTACATACATATTAGTGTCCTGCACAAGATATCTTATAAGAACTTTGAAGACATGAGGGATTTTTCAAATGCTTTACTACAGCGAAATATTATAAAACAAACTTTAGCAACACTGTTTGCAAGAAATTTGTTTCAGTGTTGTAGGTATAAGAGTAAAGAAGAAAACACTTCGTGACGGAAGAATTTGTGATACTTGCTTCTTTTTACACATGAGCGCGTGTACAAACGTCATGCATGTATGTGTGTATGATCTTTTATTTTTCTGGGCACATGCAAAGGCACACACATGCATGAACATTAGTTGTATGCGGTTAATCACATAATAGCTTACCATCCACATATTACACACACACTCAAACGTACAATATGAAAAATAACCAGCATACACTAATCAACAGTACTTCTTTTGAGTGTTTATTACAAACAAACTGTCTTGTCGACATCGCTTGTTAACACTGATATACACATACACCAATACATCCATCGTGCTTCGCTTATAGTACGACAGCATTTATTATTGGTTTAGTATAATACATGCGACGTGAATACATTTAAAAATCATGACATATTTACATTTAAAGACTGTTTACGCAGGTCTCTAATACATATAATGAAAAACATACAAATACAAAAACTTTTTTTGTTTAATTTCAGATACTTTCAGTGCACTTAAGAGGATAAAGAATCGAGCAGATTGTGAGACTTAAAAAAAATTAACAGAAAAAATAACGAGTATATACAAACACACAAATGTATACAACGGAATATGAAGGTTTTCATATAAAAGTCCTAAACAAATCTTCTAGTATATGTATAACGAAATTGCAGGAGTTTCCTGTGAACTAAGTGAGTTACTGAGATACTGCAGCCCTCTCACCCTTTAAAATAGTTTGAGATGTGAATCTTCAAAACACTGACACAGGTATGTTTCATTAAAAAAATTTAGCAAACAATTATTTATCAGAAATTTAATGTTGCAAAATAATTTCAAATCATAAATGAATCATTCTTAAACGAATGTAATTTACTTTCAATTGACAAAACAATCAATAATATGGCTGAAAAAGAGAGCTTTTGAGGTTTAGAAAGTGAAGAAAAATAAACTCTTAATAATCAAACAAAATAGTGGTAAAATTATTCGATTCGTATCGTGTTACTTTTGTAAGTGGTCGTATCGTTTAAATCATGTTATTTAGCAGCGTGACCCTTTCAGCATTTTCGCTGCTAAATTTAGCATTTTGTATTTTGATTTAGCAATAAATTTTTTTTTATATTGCATTTAGCACTTTTTCCAGCATTTTTGTATTAATTTTTTTAGCATTATTTAGCATTTTTAATTTTATAAATTTCATATATTCTTTTCCATTTATACGAGTAAAAACCTTTGCCAATTCATGTATTTCATGGTATTTTTTTTTTTTTTATACAAAAGTATAAAAAACAGTAAAAGACGTCTTGAGTGAGCGGCTATTATGCTTTGGTTTGGCTTTCAAAAAATTTTTAATTTTTTTATTTGCCATCAATACCATTATATTCGTTTAATAGATCAACTGTCAAACTCAGAGCAAATTTCATTTGACTTTTCGTAAGTAAAGGGTAAAAATAACTTGGTTAGAGCGCGCATTTTTAAAGGTGTTTATTGAAATGTACGAAAGCCTGTCATATATCGAGTATTACTGTCTAAGAGCCGCTTTAATGTATTTTAAACGTCAAATACCTAATCGTAAGGAGAAAAGAAGTATTCAAAATTAGGTTTGTCGGTTTCGAACACTTCAAAATTCATCGTTGCGGAATCCGGCTCCTGGACATGCAATGAAAAATAGAACTGAAAAAAGTAAATTAATCAATTTTTTAATGCAAAAAGTATTTTTTCACATTATGTAGATAGCAGGCATGCTAAGTCCCTGTCCAGACTTGCAATTTTTGTTGCAGCAATTCTTGAGTCTAGAGGTGAGAGAGGTGAGGAGATTGGGGAGGGGTACACAGTTGCATGTGCTCGGCAATTATCTTTTGATTTGAAATTCGTACTTATTAATTTCAATGTAGAAACAGAATAAAGTCTGCAACTTCAGGAAAATCGCTGACAAATTAATCAAGCCCATAACAACATCGACGGCAGTAACTTCAAATGCTCTCTAATTTTTGTTTTATTTTCTTTTGTGCTTATTTTTCTTTGTAGTTTTGTTTACAAAATGTATGAAATTTATTGAAAGTATGGTAACATTTTTGTGAGAATGAACATTGATATGTGAGAGTATAAGAAAAAAACGCTCTCAAAATAAAATAGATTCTATCTCACGACCGGTTTCTGCGGCTGTTTTTTTTTTGTGTCAATTTGTATGGAAAATGTGTTGAAGCCGGTATTCTGTTTAATCATTAAAGTTGTTAGTTGTATTTGACGTTTTTTATAATTTTATTTCTTCAGTTGTATGAAAAACAAAAAATATATTAAAAAGTAAATAGAATTGTTAATTTTTCAGAGACATTTGTGGTATAATATAATTTTTTAATGCATAATTGCAAAATGAAAATTTTATAATGTGGACGCTTATGCAATTTCAAAACAAATTTTTAAGAAATTGCTGCAACAAAAATTTCAAGTCTGGACGAGGACTAATACATTAAAAACGTAGGAAATAAAAGTGTAAAATTATTTTATGTATTTCATTTTTGTATGAAAACTACCAACACAGAGAAAACAGTTGCCTAATAATTACCTCATAAAATAGAAAAAAATTAATAAGAAATCTCTATGGTTTTTTTTCGTTAAGGAAATCTTATTAATTTCATAAAGAAAACCTTTTTGAAAAAAAATCAAGAGGAAATCTTGCAGTTTTTATGAGGTTATCTTATTGATTTTTTTAATAAGGTTTTCTTCTTGATTTTGTGAGGCGACCTCATTATGTCTTTCTTTATTCTTTGTGCTTTGTATTGAACAAGTATTGAACCAGCAAACTTCTGACTGATAGACAAACACTCTAACCAATATGCTAACAAGCAGTCTGAATAACCATTGAAATAAGTTTGCAAACATGCTTATACAAAAACGAAAAAGATCATGAAAAAAAATTGTCTGTGTCTATTTATATGTAGATATGAAATAACAAGACACCTCATAAAATCAAGAAAATTTCCTTATTAAAAAATCAATAAGATGTTTTACACATAATCATATAGGAACCTAATAAAATCAAGAAGAAAACCTTATTGAAAAAATCAATAAGGCAACCTAATAAAATCAATAAGAAATCCATATAGTTTACAATTTATAAGAAAACCTAATAGAATCGAGAAGTTTTTCTTTATGGATTGTTTTTTTGGTGCCAAAAATAACGGGAATTGAGTAAAAAAAAGTTGGGAATAATAAGATTTCTTCTTGATTTTATGTGGTTTTCTTCTTGATAATATTAATAAGATTTACCACATAAAAACAATAAGGAATCTCTATGAAAAAATCTTCGCTTCTTTCTGCTGGAATACCCCTTAGCCTAAAAACGTTTCATAGAGAAAATCTTCTTGATTCTATGAGGCAGTTTTTTCTCTGTGAACAACAAATTTTACACTATTATATTAAATACGATCACACAAATGTACAAGAGGTTTTATGAACTGAGCAATTGTATAAAAACAACAATTCAGGAACAAGTTGTTTTTATTTTTGAATCAACTTTGTTTATTTTATTAAAATTAAATAAAATATTCGTTCGAAATTATAACGATATAATTTGTAAAAAATCATTCCATTCATTTTAGCATTATATTTTAGTATTTACAAATATTTCTTTTTATTAGGATTTTTAGCATTATTTTAAGATCTATTTAGCATTAAAATTTTTCTTAGTTAAGCCACTACTATCACACTACTAGTTAGTAAAATCCTGAGGCTGCCAGCGAGTGTGTCAGCTGTTATTGTATTTCTCTTTGTTTTATAAGTGTGTGTGTGTGTGTATGTACATATGTGAGAGAGAAAAAATTGATGTTTGCCACCTAAAAATTTATTTTCTGTAGATTTCTAAAGGTGCCAACAGACGACATGTTTTTCACATTGTATGTGCCAAAATTTACATATGTAAACGGAAACATGTCGCGTGTTACCTTTAAAACATTGCTTGTGTAAAAAACATGACAAAAAACATAAGACATTATTTGAAATAGAGCGTGCTCTATTTTCTTATGTTAAACATACAGCTCCAAATGTCTATGTCATGCGAACAAATTCGTCGGCGGTTGATTATGTGCACTATCATTAGCCGTCTGAATGAAGTATTTTGCAAGACAAATTAATTATATATTTTTTTTAATTTAACGTTGTCGTTTTATTAAAATAGGTCCAAAAATGTATAGATTTTTAGATACAACCTCAACGTCTTATTTAAAAAAGAAAAAATTAAAAAAGCAAATTTGCATCGCCAGTACTACACCGACGGAACCAAAAATATTTCGACGGCTGCAAGCCATTTATAAAACAAACTACGTGGATATTTATGTACTGAAAAAGAAGAAGTGATACTACATGTACGTTTGTGACCAAAAATTATAAATCTTATGTAAATTAACCAATATTGACAAGCATAAAGAAAAACATAAGTGTCGAAAACTTAAAAAAACACATGTAAAAAACATGTCGTCTGTTGGTACCTTAAATAAACAGCAACATGTTTTATTTATGGTACAGATTTTGTCAGCTGATTCGTAACCTCACAATACGAATCGACTAATTGTACCATAGCTATAACTGCTGAAAAAATCGTTGACAAAATAACAAAGCCCATAAAAAAATCTACTACAGTAACTTCAAATGCTGTCTAATATTTTTGTTTAATTTCATTTTCTGCTTATTTTTCTATGTAGTTTTGTATTAATATGTGAGAGCATAAGAAAACACGATCTCAATATAAAACAAATTCTATCTCTCGACTGCTTTCTGTGGCTGCTTTTTTGTGTCAGTTTGTATGAAAAATGTGTTCGCGACGCAATTCAGCTTGATCATTTAGTTTGTATTCATATAAAAAATAAAATGCACTTGAAATATCAAATTCTTTTATCTAATTTTTCAACCTTTTTTTTATATATTTATGCCCCAATTCTATTCGACGATTACATCGTCTTTTCTATAATTATTATTTATTTTCTATGCTAGAAGGTTCGTGTATTTGCTTAATGATTTTGTTCCAAACATTATATCCAATACATATTTTTTCATATATTTTTCAAACTGTTAATTATCAATGAATTTTTATATTTTAAAAAACATGATAATAATATTTTTATTTTTATTATCAAAGACAACAACCATTTTTGAAAAAATAATTTAAATAATTCAAAAACAAGAACTCAATAGAATTTTCAAACAAAAACGTACTAAATCTTCTTACTGAATCAGGGCATTAATTAAACTATTTTTTTGAGCTCAAAAAATAGTTTAAATAAATGTATATGAAATATATTTTAAGAAATATTTTTGCACAAAAAATTTTAAATAAAATACATATCGATCGAACTCACTTTAGATTTGGTGAATACAGGGGATATTTTTTTTTAAGATAATTAACAGTCAGGCAATGAATGCCTACTACTATTACTAGATGTTACTTTCTTTAGGAAAGGGATAGTGATAGAGAAGACAGGTGGTGAAGGAAGAGATAGATGAAAGCTTCATTCTTTTAGAAGTCTGTTTTCTGCACGTTTTTAATAATGCAGTGTTGCAGCGCCTGTGGTGTCAATGGGACGTATTAAATTTTTAAAGCTGTGCTAAATAGCAGTTTTATGGGTTATTTTACTTTGCCGATTACTCTGCTACACAATACCGATGAAGGAGGGCGCTGTGCTGTTACATTAGGATTAGTATTTGCTGATGTTGGTATAGTTCGGTGACCAGTGACCAGTGATTATGCCTTCATCACTTGAACTTTCCTACAACAACTGCTACAAAGGGACACTAATGTACATCAGAAAAATGCGTGGTGTTGTAATTTTTAATGACTGTCGAATGCAGGGATTGAACCCGGGATCATCGATTTTGTAGTCAACGTGCTAACTACTTCAGCCAGCGCCACCCTCAAAACATTGATGACTGTCCACTCGCTTTCGAGAGCAATGTTCAAATGCTTTTGACAGCATATTTCTGTTCAATAGCAATCAGATGTTTTCGACAACGCCAATTTTTTGGTATTGCCCTGAAGTGACGTTTAAAAATAGTTAAAGTATGAGGGCAAAGAAATTAATTTCCAAATTCACCCAAATAGAAAAAAAAGAAAACATTTCTGTGAATAATGCAGTGTTGCAGCGCCTGTGGTGTCAATGGGACGTATTCAATTTTCAAAGCTGTGCTAAATAGCAATTTTATGGGTTATTTTACTTTGCCGATTACTCTGCTACACAATACCGATGAAGGAGGGCGCTGTGCTGTTACATTAGGATTAATATTTGCTGATGTTGGTATAGTTCGGTGACCAGTGACCAGTGATTATGCCTTCATCACTTGAACTTTCCTACAACAACTGCTACAAAGGGACACTAATGTACATCAGAAAAATGCGTTTTGTTGTTATTTAATGATTATCGGAGACCGGACTCGAACCCAGGACCTTCGTTTTTATACTCAAAGTGCTAACTACTTCTATAAATCTTGGTGTAAATCAGTTACAGTTGAGAATATTTTAGTCCAGTTAGTCATTCGGCATTCCAAACAGCCATTGCCTCGTTTTTCTCCTCAAACAATTTCTTACCTCTACTGGCCATCGCTGACTTGGTGCAGTTACTAAGGGACATCCTTTGAGCGATCTACCACTGCTTGTCAGAAATGATCAGAAATGACACCCATTGAAATGAAGTGGCCAGGAGCGGTGTTGAGAAGTAGTTGCCCCAAATAATAACACTCTTTACATGACTTATGAAAATGTTGGTCTTAAGAGAATTAAAAATTATTAGCTATCCAAAGAAAGGCTGACGACAATTTGCATATAGATTTTTTTGGTCTCCCTTCTTAGACACATTTGGTGTTGTACTGTGTAATTGAAGCTTTTTTCATACATATATGTATATGTGTCTCTATCTGCTTTAATTATGCCAAATAAATATAATATAATAGTTTTTGTCTATTCAAGACAAAACCATATTTTCAATATGACATTTTGCCCATTTGTGGTTTTGATAATGCAAAAACTTTTTACCACATCAAAGCCGCACAATTGTGCACACAAATATTTGAAAAATAAAGAAAATTGTTTTTAAATAAAATAGGAAATCAGCATTTATGATAATTTCAAAAGATATAAAACACAATACATATTACTAAAAGTTTTATAGAGAAAACAATAACGAATTAAACGTTTGGAAATAAAGAAGATTGTGTCTAAAATCTTGCTATTGCATATCAAATATAAATTAATCTCGTTTGTGAGTTGTGAGCAGGTGTAAATTAGTATTTCCTTTCGGCCCTTGGGTCTTATAAATCTAATGTCTTATCATGACATTCCAACATTTGACTCTTACCAAATCGTTTGCAGAAAGACACCGCAAAATGACTTACCAATATACGCAAAAATAAACATGCACATGCACGCACTTGCACGCACACACCTTTTATGCATATCACCACAATATCAGAAACAGAAATTGTAACAGTTCCACAATGTATTGTAATTTAGAGAAGAACAATAAGTTCGGAAACCAGATGAAAGTTAGGCAACACAACAATGACATATGTAAATTTATGTATATACGAGGGCGGTACCAAAACTAACCCATCCCTGTTTAAAGAAAAAACTGTATGGACTCCTTAAGAACTGTTTGACTACAACTCTTCATTTTTGTCACGCAATGTTAACAACGAGCAAATTTTTTCAAGTTGGAAAATAGAAAATCTCTCTTATTGTCAATGTCGTCATCGACGTCACATCAAGACGTCAGCAAAATTATCATTTGTCTACTCTTTATCGGCGCCGTTGGAATTTTCGATTTTGTGGATTTGTTAGGCACGATGTCGCAGTGGTCGAGTGAGATGGCGCTTTTGCTGTGGAAACGTTCTTAAGAGCTTTTTAGCACTGTAAATCCCATTTTTTTTTTTTTGAAGCGACGAGGCTCATTTTCACTTAAACGGCTGCGCCAGTAAGTAAAACTGCCGTTACTGATGTACAAGGATCGGCGATTCTCGATTGAAACATCAAAAAATATTCGTCGGGAAATCAGCTCAATTGAACAATGTTTACACAAGGCTCCGCTTTGAACAATGTGTTCAACTCGACGGAAGACGTCTGGATGATATAATCTTTAAAAAATAAAATCCGCATTTCCATTCTATCGTTCAATGCTCTTGATAAAACTTTGTGCCAATTATTACGTTTTTTCTATATTTGTGATTTGAACGGGCTAAAGTTCGTATCGCTTTTTAAGCCAAATTACATGTGATAATTATTAATGAACAAATAACACCAAAGTCTGTTGTAAATATTCTGACTAACAACACATAATTGAACGGAACAGCCAGCCGTTTTCGAAGCCACTAAAACCTTCATCATCAGCGTTCTTTTGTGTTTAGTCCACTGTGTGTGGTTTCAGTTGATGTAGATTTCTGCTTTATATACTTAGCATTTTATTGCAAATGGAATATGTGAATTGTTTTGATTCATCGTATTTCAATTTGCTGAAAGCTTTTTTGTATTGTAAGCTCAATTTTGCCATCTCTATATTTACAACAGTCTTACCATTGTCGTTTTGTTCTTTTACTAATTATACACATGTTAGTTAATTTGCTTATTTTTTTGTTCTACTTAAGACAAACTTTTTTGGTTTGTTACTATTAAGTATATTTTTATTTAATTTTTGCCACAGCCCCATGGCTATTCATTTTTAGTTAATTTTAATTATTATTCGAACTCCATTTATTTCTATATTTGTAATTTGAACGGGCTAAAGTTCGTATCGCTTTTTAAGCCAAATTACATTTGATAATTATTAATGAACAAATTTTTTATTTAACTTTGAAAATATAAATCTGCTACCAGACATCCTGGGGGCAAATTACGGCACTCGTTTTCGAACGAAATTACGAAATATTTCAAAAGAGTTTATATGGAAATATTTCGTAATTTCGTTCGATAACGAGTGCAGTAATTTGTCCCCTGTATAATTTAGGTTAGTCTTATTTGAAGTTTTTATAAGTCAGGCAGACGACTCGTCTAGAAAATTTTTATGAAAATCGACCGTCTGGGTTGCAGAAACAGGGGGTTAATGTTTAATGGATTGAAACCTTTCAAACGAAAGTATTCAATTGAAACTCTTCAATTACATAACGATGACTAATTTATGTTTTCTAGCTTACAAATTTACTGAGATCGTAAAGCACTGAAACTTAAAACACATGTTTCGTAAGGTTGCCACTTTACACCAAAGCAATTTCTTAACACTATTTTTGTCATCTATATGTCACCCAGCTAGTTTTGGTAATGCCCTCGTACATATACCTTCAAAACTTCTTCCACCAATCTAACAAAGTTTTAACTGCATAATTTGTTTCTGGATTGTTGAATATAAACAAATTTTGTGTAGTTGTTTGGTTGTACAACTCCTTACTTAAGGCTGCAATATAATGATGAAAATGTCAGCAACAATACAAAGAAGAAAAAAAAAACAGAAAATACTAACAGAAAGGAAAAATTATGCAGAAATATCGGACTTTTATTTACATGTTAAATAGGAAGTTTCGAAAAGAACAACATATTAAAAGACTTGGACAAAGATACTCGTATAGAAGGAAATAAACATATTGGCCTTTTAGTCCTTGACAAACAAATGCTAGCTATAGCAATGAAAGTAGAAAATAATTCCCTGACGTCAATTAAATTTTCAAAGTCAAAATAGTAAATATGAATAGAGAAACATGTTTGAAGTTTATGTAAACTCAAACTAATGGCAGCAATTTAAGCTTTTCAATAGAGACAAACTGATCTTATTCCTACTTTCTTTTATAATATAAACAGTGTGACCAGATCCTAAAAATTTTTGCGGCTAAATTGACTTCAAAATAAAGCTAAAATATGCTAAAAAATTATTAAAGTGCTACAACATACTGCTAAAACTTAATATTTACCTTTTTTAATCCAATTGTTTCTTTTAAAGTTGTTATTTTTGTAATTTCTGCTTACATCGCCTTACTAATATTAAATAAAATGTATTTCCTTTGACTGAAACAGATTTTGTTTTAATTACAAATTCTTTCTTGAACCTAAACTGCATTATGTATAATGAAAAACTGGCATGAAGTTAGCATAAGTGGCAAACTGAAACATACGCTTAACGATTTTTGGCCCATAATATTATTACAATAAAAATCACGCTAGGATTTAATAGTGGGTAAAAAGTACATGACAAGTTTTATGGAGGAACTCGTGTATAATAATAATGTTTTTTAGACTGACGGCCTTTGGCCGGGGTTAAGGACTTTCTCCACCAAGGTATTTCCTGAAACTGCGGAGCATAATAAAGATTTCTGTCTTTGCAAAGTTTCCCTGCTTAAAAACGTTTTCTAGACCGCTAGAAAATTTAACTTATTTAAATTTCGTCACTTCCCGCAAAAAATAGTGATTTGGAAGCAATAACAACAACAAGCACTAAGCGGACTCCCTAGCAAAATAAAAAGTTATCACAAAAAATTTTGCAAGCCAGTAATTTTTGCATCTGAGTATTGCTTCTTTGAAGCACTTTAGTAAGCTAAATGTGTTGATTCTAAGTTTAAAATTTTTAAACGCACTAATAATCCCAAATTAATATTTTACTTATTAAGTAAAATATTTTTTTATTAAAAATACATTGAAATTGATTATTGAGGGGTTTAGCTGGATCCTATGCGCATTTCACTGTTGCTAATGCAGATCATCAGGGAACCTTTACCCAAAGCTTCTTAGAACAACTAGAGTTATTATATTATAAACTTTCATTTAAACAAATGAGAAGCTCAATAACAAATAACAAAGTTGAAACAAGAACTCAATAATCAACATGTTTTTTATTTTCTTACTTTACTATTGCTACATTGGCTGACTTTTTTTCAGCTTCAAATTGTAGTCGTAAGAGTATGTAAAAGCAAATAAATGTAAATAACAACAACAGCTGTTTAAGAAAAGAGTGTTGTCACACAAGTATTTTTTTTTGACCGGGTGCAGTCAAGTTAATAATTAGTGTTTTTTATGGGAATTGTTACAATTTAAGTTTAAAATGATTCTAGCTGGCTCATCTCGAACAAAAAAATTCCTTATTCACGCGCAACATCAAGTGATTCTGTAACATTGTATCCCTCACAAATATGCTTCGGGAAAGCAATAATTTTTGCTAAGTAAATACTAGTTTGTCACTATACATAAATTATTTAAAGCAAACCAAAAGTATTAATTCACGGACGGTTCTTCAAGAAGAATTCGTTTCTCACTTACGTTTCGTTTATAAACAACGTTTAAAAATTGGTTTTTGTAAAATATTCTAAAAGCTTTCGCCTATTCAATTTTTACGTAAAAAGTACAAAGTTTGTACAGTCTTAGGATACGGTATTTATAACGTGCACAGATCCAAAGTTGCGAAACATTGTAACCATGAGCACCAACTTTGCAACCGGTGCGCTGATTGATTGTTTGCGGTGTTCTAAATACTTGTCAACGACGTTTTGAAAGGGTATGCATTGTCAATGTTTTGTTCTGCAGTGTCATGAAACACTACACTTTGTTGGAAGGCAGTTGACGTTTTGGAAGTCAGCCTCTTTTACGTATAAGAGATATTGTTAAAAGTTATGTAGATTAATAATGGGTGTTTTTTATTGAGGTATAGAACTTTAAGTTGGCATCACTTTTTTAACTGGCGGCCATTTTGTCAGCTGTCAAGTGATTAATATTTAGTTTGGTTTGCCATTTCATCATGAACAGGTTGACAAAAGAACAACGCTTGCAAATCGTGCAAATTTATTTCGAAAATAATGGTTCAGTTCGCGAAGTTTACCGCAAGCTCCGTCCATTTTATGGTCGACATAATCGTCCATCAGAGCAATTAATTCGGTTAACCATGGATCGTTTTCGCACTACGTTTACTCTATGTGATAATACGCATCCGCAGAGACGTCGAACAGTGCGCACCGAAGAAACAATTGCCGCTGTAGAGCAAAGTGTTGAAGAGGACCCGAATGAATCGATTCGCCACCGTGCACAGCAATTGGAGCTTTGTCCATCAACTTTATGGAAGATTTTGCGCAAAGATCTTGGCTTGCGACCTTACAAGATCCAGCTTGTGCAAGAATTAAAGCCGCGAGACCATGCAATGCGTCGTGATTTTGGTGTATGGGCTGAAAATGAGATTGATCTCGATGCTGATTTTCATCGCAAAATTTTGTTCAGTGATGAGGCTCATTTTTGGTTGAATGGCTACGTCAACAAGCAAAATTGCCGCATTTGGAGTGAAGAGAATCCACATGAGACCCTTGAGACGCCATTACATCCACAAAAACTGACTGTTTGGTCTGCTCTATGGGCTGGTGGAGTCATTGGGCCATACTTCTTCCGAAATAATGCTGGAGAGTCAGTTACCGTTAATGGAGACCGGTATAGAGCCATGATAACCGACTATTTTGTTCCCGAATTGGATGGCATGAATGTGGATGAGTTGTGGTTCCAACAAGACGGCGCTACATGCCACACAGCGCACGTCACAATCGATTTATTGAAGGAAACATTCGATGAGCGCATAATTTCGCGGAATGGACCTGTCAATTGGCCACCAAGATCGTGTGATTTGACACCATTGGATTATTTTCTTTGGGGATATGTGAAGTCGCTCGTCTACGCCAACAAACCAGAAACGTTAGGGGACTTGGAAGCCAACATTCGTGGCGTTATTGCCAACATACGGCCCCATATGCTCGAAAAAGTGGTTGAAAATTGGACCAGTAGAATTGGCTTTATTCGAGCCAGCCGCGGCGGCCACATGCCCGAAATCATATTTAAACATTAATGGCATAAAATTATCCTTCCCATAAAGCCAAATTGATGGACATTAAAACGATTTTCTTGTGTTTTATTTCAATTCGAAGTTCTATACCTCTAAAAAATACCTCTAAAAAAATACTAGAAAATGCTAAATAAAAAATTGAAAAATGCTAACGAAAATGCTAACTGCTAAATCGAAAATTTTGCAGCTAAATCAACAAAAAAAAAAAATGCTAAATTTAGCTGCAAAAATGCTAAAATGGTCACGCTGAATATAAATATTAATATAAATTATGTTGAATGCAAATATTTCAATTATCCTTGCATTTACTAAAAAATTTTGCCATCAAATATTCAAACTTTCTTCTTCCGTCTTTATTTTGCTTGTGGTCAGTCGGCAGCAAGTTGTAGTTGTAAAACATTTGTAATTTGTTTGGCAACTTATAAGCATTTAAATTTGTTTATTCACACATTCTCAGTCACTCATTCATTTCAATGTTTTGTTGCTCCACTACTTTTTGTGGTTGGTTACCAAGTTAAACACATGCGAGTTTAAGAACAAATTCATAAGCAAGTGTTAAATACATGTTGTCACACACTCACTAGGAAAATGAGGGATAAATAAACGGAAACCGGATGTGTGTTGACAAAAAGTTTGTGTGTGTTTTTTTTCCTCTTCCATATGGTTGCTAAAGTATGAGAAATGTGAGTGTTAGAGGGAACTTTTGTGTTTATGACATTTAATTTTGAAATGAGGTTTTCCCCAAATAATTTATGTGTATGTTCGTACGCCTGTTAAGGGGCGCTGGTTTAAAAATTTTGTATAGATTGTAATTAAAAAAAAAGTTATCTATAGCTATTGCAACATGGTTGTCAGATATATAAGCGGAAATCACCCTTCGTTGCATACTGCCCTTGCAAAAAGTACATGCAACTGAGATTTGCATCACTTGAATAAATATGCATAACCAAAAACCATTGCATATGAAAATTGTAAATGTTCTCAATGCTAAAACAGCTGTGTTTTTGGTTTTTTTTTTGCAATAAAAACAAGTAAACCCCTGCGTTTAAAAAATTTTACGACTGCAGAGCCGCCACGAAGACTACCTGTGCTGAAATTAAATTTGGAAAAAGACACTCACGCTTTGTAGCAAAAAATCATGCTATGTTTGCTAAAATTGCAGATGTGCAACAAAGGGTGATTTCCGCTATAGATAGATATAAATTTCCCGCACAACGTAGACTTTCAGTTCAAACGGTTGTATACAATTTTTACTTTTTTTTTTTGTACAGGTGGTTGTATGATAAAAAAAAATTATCTGAGAATTTTGTCCGTCAAAATATTTTCAGTTCGCACGGTTGCCATATGCAAAAATTAACAGATATGTTGTTAGGCATTGCCAGACTCGAAGCATTTGACAGAGATGTTCAATAGTCTATCGTTTTTGCTTGTGTTAAATGTAAAAAAGTGAATATATAATATATATATATGGAATATGGAATATATGGATTATAAAGAAACAATTGAAATGTTTTTGGCTGCATATATTTTATGAATTTATTTTTTGCTTTTCGTTTTCTTTAAAAACTGGTGTAAACGGATGCAGCCATTTTTAAGTTTGAAGTAGCCGGTAATTTTTGTTTTTTTGTTTTTGTTTTTGGCGATATTATTAAGTTTTGACGCTTTTGTTTCATTTTGGCGTTTTTTCGTTTCGGGAATTTTTTTCAAACTTCTATTTGGTTTTTGGCGATAATTTTAAGTTTTGACGCTTTTGTTTCGATTTGGCGTTATTTTTTCGTTTCTGGAATTTTTTCGGTTTTGGCAATTTCTCTTAACTTTTGTGCTTTTTTTTAGGTTTTGGCGATTTTTTCGGTTATTCAAGAGTTATTTTAGTTTTAAAGTTTTATCTTTAGTTTTGGCGCTTTTTTCGTATGAACGATTTTTTCGGTTTTCAGCATTTTTCAGTTATTGGCAATATTTCCACGATTTGACGCTTTTTTCGTTTTGGCTTTTCTTCGTTTCTGGAATTTTTTTTGGTTTTTGCAATTTCTTTTAGTTTTGGCGTTTTTTTTCGTTTTTTCGCTTTTTTTAATTCTTTTTCTTTAACAACTAGTGTAGCCAGATGTAGAATTTTTTTTTTAAGTTTGAAGTAACCGGTAAACTTCTATTGGTTTTTAGCGATACTTTTAGGTTTTGTAGCTTTTGTTTCGTTTTAGCTTTTTTTTCGTTTCTGGAATTTTTTGGGTTTTTGGCGACTTTTTTAGTTTTAAAGTTTTTTTTTTTTATCAGAAATAATTTTTAGTCAGGCTTACGTTCAGTGATTTCAATTCTTTTATTGAATGCAACATTTTTATTAATTAATGTGAGTTTCTTAAGAAGAGAAGAAGGGGGAAATACCGATATTTTTTTCTGTGCAGCCACGCACTTTATCAGGACCCTAGTCTATCTACATGGGTAGAGTTTGTTATTAACATCAGCTTTTTAACGTAAATTCTAATGAAACGGAATGTGAGAAATGATTGTTGTGTACAATTATTGATTTACCTTTGGTAAATACATATGTAAGTATCACTATTTATTTCCCCTGTTTTTCCATTTTTTCATTTTTCTATTTAGGTTAGCACGAAGTTATATTACTCTACCTACGTATTACGTATGTTTAACTATTCTTGCTTATCTTCTACGATCATCACATTAATTATATTTTTACTTATTCGATGTACAGTCGGTACACACATATAAATATTATAGTAGTGGATATTATGTTACTTTGTTTTTGCGCTTTCTACCGTTTATTTGGTATTTCAACATTTGTGATTGCCAAGTGAACAGTGATTGCCAAGTGAACATATTTTTGTCACGTGCCCATGATGAATTGAGACATTTTTAAATTTTAATTGAACTATAGTGAATTTTTAATCAGAAATAATTTTTAGTCAGGCTCAGGTTCAGTGATTTCAATTCTTTTATTGAATGAAATATTTTTATTAATTATAATTGTACACAAAAATCATTTCTCACATTCCGTTTCATTAGAATTTACGTTAAATAGCTGATGTTAATAGCAATCTCTACCCAAGTAGATAGACTAGGGTGCTGATGAAGTGCGTTGCCGCACAGAAAAATATCGGTATTTCCCCCAGCTTAAAAGTCTAATATAATGTTTCTTCTCTTCTTTAGAAAATCACATTAATTAATAAAAACATTTCATTCAATAAAAAGAATTGAAATTACTGAACTTAAGCCTGACTAAAAATTATTTCTGATTAAAAATTCACTATAGTTCAATTAAAATCTAAAAATGTTTTTATTTTAGTTTTGGCGCTTTTTTCGTATGAGCGATTTGTTTGATTTTCAGCGTTTTTTACTCCTGGCGTTTTTTTTTTTGGATTTTGGCGACTTTTTCGGTTTTTCGCGATAATTTTAATTTTAAACGCTTTTTTCGTTGTGGCTTTTTTTCATTTTTGAAATTTTTTTCGGTTTTGGCGATTTCTTTTGGTTTTGGCGTTTTTTTTTCGTTTTGTCCTTTTTTGGCGACTTTTTCGGTTTATGGCGAATTATTTTAGTGTAAACCTTTTTTTTTAGTTTTGACGTTCTTTTTTTCGTTTGAGCGATTGTTTCTGTTTTTGGCGTTTTTAGTTTTGGCGTTATTTCGGTTTTTGACCAATTTAAGTTTTTGTTTTAGTCTTGGCGCTTTTTTTCGTTGGAAGATTTTGTTCGGTTTTTGGACTTCTTTTTAGTTTTGGCGTTTTTTTAGTTTTTGGAGCTTTTTTTCGTTGTTTGACGATTTATTTTAGCTGCGGCGCTGTTTTTTAGTTTTGGTTTTTTTTTTAGTTTTAGGCGATTTGGTCGGTTTTTGGCAATTTCGTTTTTACGATTTTTTTATGTAGAAATTTTTTAGTTTTATTATCTTATCTCAGGTTTTGCGCATTTTTCAATTTAACCTAAAGCACTTATCTCGACTTACCATCAATAAAAATTATTTTGCCTTTCAATATAATAGCTTCAGTGCACTTTAATTTTTATTTTTCTAACAATGGATTTTTTCATAACATCTTAACTAAAAAACAGCGAATATTAACTAATAAAACGTTTTCTTTTTTTTATAAAATTAACAGTTTTGTTCTAAATAAATGTGCATCTTTTTCGGAGGCTAACAATTTTATATAAAAACCAAACACAATTAATTTTAGACAAAAGCCATAATATCTCAAAACATGAAATTTCGACTTAAGCCATTATTATTTATTGGCACAGATATAATTGTCTGTAATTACATTAGGATTTCAATATTTTTCATTGCTCCCTTTAGGACATCCTATATACATATTTGTGTTGTTGTAGTGATCAAAGTTGTACATATTCTGCGATAATCTCACGTTCGTGGCTCTTACCGTTCTCGACAAAACAGCCTGTGACAGACAGACGGACATCGTAGCGAATACAATAGGGTTCCTTTTCACCTCCTATGTATGGCACCCTAAAACTGCTGATGTCAGGTTCCTATTGACTTTTGCAAAAGCAAATGTTTTCAAGGATGTTTTCCTTTATCACCATTAACACCGCAATATTGTCCCTGGATTACATTAATTTTAGTGTAATTTCTACAAATGTTCATTTGTTCCAAGATCCGTACTTACACATATACGTAAGTGTGCGCTCGTGTGCGCTCGTGTGTGTGTGTGTGTGTGTCCAAGGGAAAAGTTCTTAATATCATACATACAACACGAGTACATCTGTTTTGTATATGTGTGTGTCTTTTTTTCCTTCATCTATTTACTATTTGCAAAAAACTATGCATACAAAACTGCTTATTTGGATTGGTTGGTTGACTCATGCACAAACATACATACATCCTTACAAATGTACATAGATACCCAGTCGGATTTGTATAAGCTGGTTCAAAATATTTTTTTTTTTTTTTTACATGCATTTATTTATTGTATCTTCAAATATTAACTAACAATAAGAATTCAAATCTTAAATCTAGAATATATTTATTAGGTCCGACCACTGTCGGACATAAACTTAGTGATAATTGTAAATAAGTAGTGATAATCAAAAAGGAAAAAAAAGTATTTTCAAGTAGTCCCATCTGGAGTGTTGAGTATAAGAGCCCTTGTGTCCCTCTTTTTTGAGCGGATGTGTCCAGTAAAGTTCAAAATATTACGAGCAAGTGGATTAGGATAGGATGTGATTCGAGCTTTGTTAAATATTTGCCTGCGAATTTTGCAATTTCTTCAGTCACTAGTGTCATATTTAAATCACGATGTATATTTAAATTTTTGATGTACCATGGAGCCGAAGTTATCATACGTAAAATTTTGTTTTGCCTTCGTTGGATTCTCTCGACATTGGAAGCTGAAGCAGTGCCCCATAGTTGAATTCCGTAGCACCATGTAGGTTTCAAAAGTGACTTGTATAT
The DNA here is from genome assembly GCA_949987645.1 of Tachina grossa. Classification (NCBI taxonomy): domain Eukaryota; kingdom Metazoa; phylum Arthropoda; class Insecta; order Diptera; family Tachinidae; genus Tachina; species Tachina grossa. The sequence goes on from OX465275.1 coordinate 40,299,259, forward strand.
CAAAAGTTTGCAATCTAGACTGAGAGTTGAATTTCTACCAATCAGCCAATGTAACTGAGCTAATTTTAGTTTCATTTGTGTTAGCTTAGAATTAATGTGTTGTTTCCATGTAAGCCGTCGATCAAGGTGTACACCAAAGTATTTTACATGTAAATGTTGAGGAACAATTTGATTATTGATTCTTAAGGGGGAACAAGTACACAGAAAAAACTTAAAATCAACTTTAATTAATATTTTAGTTAGAAATTTGTACTATTAATTAAATCCTGTACTGATTTTCGTCTTGCAAACAAATTGTTAATATCAATTAATGAATTTGTAAAAATGAGGCTTTCTTGCTGTTTGAGATCAATTAATCGAGTTAATTGAAAGTACGCGTTTATTCTAAACAAATGATTAATTGGCCAAATTAAATTAATAATTGAATTTAGAGATTTTAAACAATTAAATTGTTCGTTGAATGAATTAATAAAAGTAATTGAATTGCATAAAATTTTAAAAAGTAAAAGTAAAAAAATGTTAAAAAGTAATTTTTTTTATTTATTTATTATAACTTACTTATTTTACATTTAAGAAATTTATTATTCGACATATTGTCAGAAGTTTATTTTAATTTGAAATTTATTTGCTGGTGGTTCATCGTTGTCTATATATTTCATTGTTGCTGTAACAAATCATCAGTAGACTTCAACCACACATTTTGAATAGTCACAAACCTCTTATCTTATGCACAGACTTTCAAGAACTATTTGAGAATTCACAAATAATAATATTTTTGAAAATCACAAAAGAAAAAAAAAATAAGCGTAGTAGGCTTTGAAACTAATACAAAAAACCCAGCAAATAATTTATATTCGATTCGAATCCAATGGATTTCTAATTGTAAAGGTGTAGAAAAATAATATAGATTCATATCGAATATAAATTATTTGCTGGGTTTTTGTATTAGTTGCAAGGCCTACTACGCTTATTTTTCTTTTGTGATTTTCAAAAATATTATTATTTGTGAATTCTCAAATAGTTCTTGAAAGTCTGTGCATAAGATAAGAGGTTTGTGATTATTCAAAATGTGTGGTTGAAGTCTACTGATGATTTGTTACAGCAACAATGAAATATATAGACAACGATGAACCACCAGCAAATAAATTTCTTACTTATTTTATTTATTTTATTTAATTCCGTAACTTATGCTGCAGGCTTTGAACATGGTACCTTCATTCTAACAGGCTAACACACATCCACTACGCTATCGTGGCAAATTATTTTTCATTCAATTATTGCACATATGTAGGTATGTGTTTTTATTTTATTTTTTAACTTACAGTGCTGTCATGCTTCGAACTTGGTACTTCTAGAATAACAGGCTGACACACTTCCATTAAAACATGAACAAGCACAAACACAAACCAAAATATTTTTTTTTTTCATTAAACAAAGTTAATTCAAACAATCAAAAAATTGGTTGAATTTTTAATAATGCGTACTAGTGTCCTGCACAAAACTATTTATAAGACCTTTCAAGACATGAGAGATTTTTTCAAATGCTTTACTATAGCGAAATATTCTAAAAGAATCGCAAAGCAACACTGTTGGCAAGACATTTTTTTCGGTTGTTTGTCTTGCCAACAGTGTTGTTTAGCGATTCTTTTAGAATATTTCGCTGTAGTAAAGCATTTGAAAAAATCTCTCATGTCTTGAAAGGTCTTATAAACAGTCTTATGCAGGACACTAATGCGTAATAAAGTTTAATATTCGTCTGTATGTTTGCATATTTGCTAACATCCATACAAACATTAAACTTTTTTGTTTTCAATCAACAAAATTTAATTGGGACAGTTATAAAATTGTTTGAAACAGCATTACTTGATTTAATTGAAAGCATTTTGGCTAAAAATTTTTCTGTGTATCTTTTCGTAGAGTAAATGTTACCTGTGCACACTTCTGCTCATTTGCTTTAATTCTCCATAACTTTAACCATAGTTCCAGCTGGGTAATATGTTCCTGAAGATATCGGGATGCCTCGTAAGGGTTTTCGTGCATGCTAAGTCCTAATTTACACTAAGCAAGTCTTATTGCTAAGCTGATTAGTTTTTAGGGGAAAGAGACGAGGGGAACATAAAAGTTTCTTTTCCCCTCGTCTCTCTTTCCTAAAAAACTAATCAGCTTAGCAATAAGACTTGCTGAGTATAAATTAGGACTAAAGAAGGCTGTATCATCGGCAAAAGTAGATGTATGAATTTTAGTGCGAACAGGCATATCTCAAGTATAAATCAAATATAAAACTGGTCCCAGTATACTGCCCTGTGGCACACCGGCAGAGATAGATTCGGGAACACTCATGAAGTCTCCTTCCTCAACAATGAATTTCCGGCATAGAATATAACTTTCCAATAGCTTTAGAAAATTTATTGGTAGATATGTCTTCAAATATGGCTGATTTTTTGCTAACTTATTTGCAACTAGCTTCTGAACTAACTCATAAATGATACAGATGTGAGTCAGTTGTTTTTTTTTTTTTGCACAACTGTCTTCTTCCCGATAACTATTGAACTAACTTTAAGCTAACTTAAAATTGATGCAGAGATTAGTGAGTTGTTTTTGTACAACTAACTTCTGCGATAAGTTGTGAGCTAACTTTTAGCAAACTCAAAGCTGATACAGTCAAAGTTCAGAGAGAAGATGTCAGCATAAATATCGTGTTTATAATAACTCTGTGCCGTTTATTTTATATCACGGTTCCATTCCCGTTCTCGTTTCTCAAAAAAAAATAATTTAAAATTATTTAAGCTTTAAGCTGACTAAAAAATGTTAATCAATAGTAAGTTAAATCATAATTAACTAAAAATAATACTTTCTTTTCTTTTAATTTGGCACAAGCTAACTCATAATGACCTAACTCATGGTTAGTCCAAAACTCAAGCACTTGTCCTGAGGCCACTCAATGCTAAATCTGATCACTTTTAACTTGCAGAATGAAAGCGAATTTTAGCCACCTCTGGCTAATTTTTGGCTGATAATTCAGTAGATTTGAGTTAACTCAAATTCCCACTGGGTATGTTCAGACAAGTGTGTGCTTGCTGAAAACATATTGTGGTTTTTTGTGTGCCATTGTGTTAATCCGATAACTCTATAATTTGCAATAAAGGTAAAAAAGCAAAAAAAAAAAAAAAAAAAAAAATACAAAACGGCAGGCAACAATAGAAAAACTATTTTTCACAGGAAAACAATTGACAAAACAAATAAACATGATTGTTTTTTGCTCATTTTTGACAATTTCTTTTATTATTTTGTGCTCTTTTATTTTCGAACGTTTCCATTAAGGAAGTTGATAGCCAGGACATCAATGTGTTGTTTTTATATAATGTATCTATGTATCTATCATAGCTGTAATAAGTGAATGGAATGAAAACTAAAAATATTTTTGTTTCAGTTATAGTTTTTATTTTAAATAAATTAGAAATAATAAAAATTTAAACAATTATTTGTTATGTGAAAATTCAATACAATTTATTTATTTTAAAACGATTGAAATTTTTTAAATTTATACATTGCTCAAATCCAATTTTTGGAGTATTAAATCAATTTACAATATTCGATATACAATTTTGTTCATATTTTTAAAACAAAAGAAAATTTTATAAATTTAAATATCCAAAATTTGAATAAAATTCATTTCAATATTATTTGACTACAAAAAAAATCAAATAGTTTTTCTCAGAATTTAATTTAAAAAAAAACAGTAAATTAATTAAATCAGGCTATTATTTCTTGAATAGAAACTATTTCTGAAAAATAAAAAGGAATATTTATTAGACTTAAAAATATATAACAAAAATTTATGATATATTTAGGTCAGAGAGTTCTATAGTTGAACTTTTTTTTTTTTTTTAAACGGACTAATGGTATCAGCAATGAAAAAGAGCACTTTTTGAGCGAACGCGTTTTTCTTATCTTTTCTTGCTACTGAGCCTTTGGTATTCATTTTATTTTTCACTATGAAATTTCCTTAGGTGTACAATAAAATTTGAATTTTATTTAGAGCTAGCACATAATGATTTCGCGTAAGTTTTGCAAAAACATAATACCTTGTTATTTTTATTGAGCTAAATATTTTGTTATATGAAAATAACGTTAAAAGTAGACAAAACACGGATATGGCGCTAAATGTATTTCTCAATTATCCAAGGTGACATTAATAGAAATCATCTTACAAGGAGTATGTTCAATAATAAAACAAAATTTTTTCATTTTTATATGTTTTTACAATTTAAAACTATTTGAAACTATTTTTTATGAATTTGAAATAATCAATAAAGTTTTTGTTGAATAATATAAATTTGGTTTATTAACAAAAAATTATTTGAATTTAAAAAACTCAAATGAAATAAAATAAAATTTCATTCAAACTTTAGAAATATAATTAAAAAAAATTTCAGTCGCTGAATTCAAATAAAGCATTAATTTGTTATATTTTTATTTGAATTTCTGAAGGAGTGATTTTTTTAAATTTTCTGACAAAAAAATAAATTTACATTTGAAAAATTTTATTTCAAATCAATAACAACAAATATTAATTTATTTCATGAGAAATGTCGATAATTTCAAGGAAATTCTATTTCTTAAACAGAAATAAAATTTAAAATTAATTTCATTTTATGTAAAAATTCAAATAAAAAAAATCATACTGAACAGCTATGGTATCTATGTATATGAGCGTGTGTACATACTTATGTACATATCTGTGCCAATAAATAATAATGGCTTAAGTCGAAATTTCATGTTTTGAGATATTATGGCTTTTGTCTAAAATTAATTGTGTTTGGTTTTTATATAAAATTGTTAGCCTCCGAAAAAGATGCACATTTATTTAGAACAAAACTGTTAATTTTATAAAAAAAAAAGAAAACGTTTTATTAGTTAATATTCGCTGTTTTTTAGTTAAGATGTTATGAAAAAATCCATTGTTAAAAAATAAAAATTAAAGTGCACTTAAGCTATTATATTGAAAGGCAAAATAATTTTTATTGATGGTAAGTCGAGATAAGTGCTTTAGGTTAGATTGAAAAATGCGCAAAACCTGAGATAAGATAATTTTTTAAAAGCTTAGTTAAATATAAGTTTTTTTTTTTAATGAAGAATAATTTGGATGGGATTTAAGTTATTGAACTTAAGTGTATACAAGTTTTTATGCTCAAATATTTTAATATTAATGTAGCTACCGAAAAAAATAAATTAAGTTGAAGTAAGACGTTATGACTTACGTATTATTTTCCAAGAAGGCTTAAGTTATAATATAAATGCTTACACTGAACCAAAAAGGTACATAAATTCAACGAAAAAATTCGTTGATTCAACGAATTTCTTCCTTATTTTTCACCTAAGGAACATGTTCATTGAATTCAACGTATGCCAATCATTGGTTTGTTGAATTTAACGTACCAGTTCGTTGAAGTTAAGAATCCATACGTTGAAATATTACGTAAATTCATTAAAACTATATATTTATACTTTGGATTTAATGAAATAGTTCCTTGAATTTGAGGAACCTATACCTTGACCCAATGAATGCATTCATTGATTTTTATGAATATATTCCTTGACCCAATGCACCTATACATTCAAAATTTCATTTTAATAAATATAATAATAGACAAGTTCATATTAAATTGAGTATTTTATTTAAAATTTCCTATAATAAGAAATAATTTACATTTGTAAATATATGTATATATGTAAGTATGTATTTACATAAAAAAATTTGCTTATGATAGCATTTTAGTCTACTAAATTATTACTGCCTTATTTATAAAAATTGTTAAAGGTTTATAAAGGGTTAATATCGAACCGTTCTGGCGAGTTAAAGAAAACTCCTTCACGTTTCCCAAAAGCAACGCCAAAGTCCTTGTTAATCTGAAATATAGTTATAAATATTTATTTTGCAATAAATACTAAAGTATAAAACACTACAGATTTGTATACTCACATATCGCATTTCTTATTACCCGGGCCATCTTTTAAAAAGCTTCGGCTAATGTGGAAGCTTTGTTTAATTCCTTAATTCTGGAATTGCTGCATGCCTGCCAAGTTCTATTGAATTCCTCTGCACTCGATTTGTCATATCTGAGGCTTCTAATGCAAATCACTGCATTGGTTCCGAATCTTCAAAATTAACATAAATAAATATGTATAGTATGTATATGTATAAAAGTATACTATCTAAATAGCATCCAAAATAATTATTTACATAAAACTTGAGAATTGGAACCAATAATGTCAGAAGAATGTGTTCTTGATATTCGGGATATTATATAACTATATTTCTTTTTGCAATGAAAATTAATTATAATAACTTCTTAATTATTAACTTACTCTTTGGCACTTTTTTATTTCAAACTTTCTTCTTTAATTTGCACACAAAATTATTTGTTAAACGAAGAACAACAGCTGATTGCTTTGTGTTTATTTTTTCTTTTTAGTACGTTTTTCCCCGTTATAAAACAATAACTTGTACGTTGAATTGAGTCAAGTATAACAAAAATTCAAATGGTGGCTCCTTGAATCAAAGTACTCGTTCATTGAATAAAACATCTCCTTCTTGCTCTTGAAGTCAAATTCAACGTACATTACTTAAAATCAATGAACGGGTTCCTTGAATCAAAGTACACTTTCTTAAAAATTATTAAAGTTTTTCCTTTTATTTATATATAAGAAAGAACGTGTTCCTTAAATTGAACGTATTATACGTTAAATCAATAAACTATTTCGTTGTTAAATTCAACGAATAATATCAAGGAATTTGACGTTGAATTTCAATGAATATTTTTTTTGAACCAACGTATAGTACGTTGAATTTCAATGAATTTTAATCAATGAATGCGAGTTCCTTGAATTTATGTAAAACTGTTTTTTCAGTGTATAGTGTTATTAATAATGACATTTTTTAATTGAAATTTAGTTGAGTGATAGATCTTGGAGAAGAGAGTAAGAATATGTAATAAAATGAAAAAGCACTTATGTCAACTTAAGCCATTATTATTTATTGCCACAGATATGTATGTATGTATGTATGTATGTATGTATGTGTTCATATGTATTTATGTATATGTATGTACATTGTACATACCCAGCAAAAAATTACACATTACCATCAGAACTACTTGCCATATAATGACTTACTTTTCTGATTGCCAATTTGCATTGCTCGCTTACAAATCACATTACCTAAAATTTAAAAAAATTACGTGCAAGTTGCTAAATGAAGAGAATGATTTTTTTTTAGACGAAATAGATTACGTGAAATGTTGACAAATAAAAAAAATGTAAGTACTTCTCAAGAATCGATTATTTTAGTCTCACGCCTTGTTAAAATCATTAAGTTGGTAATCCAGTAGGGAAGTGCTTCCACCAAAAATGCTTGATTCCAAACTCGATTACCTGTTTTGGAATTTTTTGCTGGGTATTTTAGTTTTTATCTATTTATTTTTAATATTTTTTTTGTTTGTTTGTTTTCATTTCATCCACATCGTCATTATCATCAATTTCATTCTGCTGTTTACTTAAGTATCGATACTTTTATAAAGACAAAAGCAAAAAATAAACAGAAAGTTATACTAAAAGCAATTTTTAAACAAAAAGGAAACACTAAATAGTGCTTTGAAAAGTATAGTTTGTTAGTTTATACGTAGTTAGTTAAGAGAAAACTGAAAAGAAAAACGAGACAACACACAGTGGTTTCCAAGGCACAAAAGGGTAATAAATTGATTCCTTGTGCTTTAGGAATCCCATTTAAAATTCATGTATACAAAACAGTGTTGCCACCAAAAATGAGCAAAAATAGTATGAAAGCAAATAAAAAATTAGAACAAAAATGTTTGATAAGCGAATTTACTACACATGAGTATATACAGGATTATATTATTTTTGCACACACTTAGAACATCACTACTGCCAGAAAAGAAAATATAGTTCCAATTGGAAAAATTTTTTTATAAATCTTTAACTTTGAAATTTGGCGATCCGATAGCAAAATGATGTACATATAATGAAATCATAGATCAAGACCAAAGCTCTAATAATGTTGAAATTTGAACCACCCTACTACTATACTTGACAACCTCTAGCTCATAAGCCACACGAAAAACCTTGTTGATTTCTTAACTTTTTTAAGTATCATCTAATTCGAATGGCTTCAAAAAAAAAACTCAAAAATTTTCCAAAACTTACTTAAAACTATTTTATAATTTTTAATAAAATCCTTTTTTTTTTAATTTATTGATTGATGAGTTATTTTTAAGAAAAAATGAACTATTTTATTTATATCCAATATTTCGCTGCCACTTTGGATAGCTTCTTCAGGGATTTTTTATAATAATATGACAAACATAAATTGTATGAAAAATTATTTGAAAAGGCAGAAAATCAAAAAATTATTTTTGTCAGTATATGAAAAAGAATTTTTTTTAAAAAAAACCTGTAGAGCACTTTGACCTGCACAAAATATAGCAGATTTGAATTAAAATCTTTATGAAGATCAATACCGTTTACACCAAGATTTACCCCTAGTTTTTAACTTAAAAATTAAGTACGTAATTAGCTAATTTTTATTTAAAATTAAGTTGTAATTAAATACGATTTAATTTTTTCAGTGGTTAATTAAAGTTATTATTAAATTATGTTGAAAGTACGGCAGCACTCAAAAATGTCCAAATATTATGGAAAGCTTTCCAAAGAATAGCTGTTTAACATAAACAAAAAAGTTAGGTTATCAAAATGCAAAAAATTAAAATTGCATAAAAACACATTTTATGAAACCAAAAGAGCATCAGAATGCATTTTTCTATTTAACTATTTATACCATGATATGAAACTATGAATTGTTTATGTTATGTATTTAGGCAAATTAAACGAAATTCGTCCTAACACAACCACATGATGTTTTCAACCCAACCTCATGATGTTCATGTGTATGTTTGCAATAAACACACACACGCATAAAGACATATGGTGCGCTCATAAAACTTAAATACTACTTAATTACACAAGATTGGGCATTTAATTATTATTTAATTATGCACTCAAAAACACAATTTCGTATTTAATTAGAACTTAAAAATAATTACAGTTTGATTATTAAGTCAAGAAATGGGCATTACTATCCAAAAGAAAACCCTTTCACTGAATATTTTCCAAAGCTACAACCAAACAACTGCAATATAGCCAATTCATACACCTTTTTAAGCAGACTCTAGCTAATTTACTCACTTATCACTGCTTTACGAAATCTAGCTGTCAAAATTAATATTTAGATGAAATTCGTTACCGTAATTGCTAATTCAAATCTTGGAAAAAATATTTCCCATTGACGTGAAAGGGTTAAAGCTAATAACCACCCGATAAATATTTTTTTCTGTTTTAATCGATATTTCTAATTTTGACGGTTTTTTCTTATTTTAAAGCATTTTTTTTCGTAGCTGGGACCTTTTGCGGTTTTTGGCGTTTATTATTCATTTTGGATTTTTTATTTTAATTTTGGCGATTTTTTTTTTGGTTTTTGGTGATTTATTTCTGTTTTAACAATTTTTTTTCTTAATCTTAGTATTGTCTTAAGCGATTTTTTCGGTTTGGCGATTTTTTAATTTTGGAATTTTTTAGTTTTAGCGTTTTTGGAAACTTCGCACTCTCTCCAAGATACAGCAAGTTTTCACAATTACATAGTGAAAATTACATTAAATGATAGAATACGCTATAATTTCGATTTTGTAAATTTTAGTGTTAATTGTTGTAGTCTGCATAAAAATACAATAACTTTGCAAATAGCATATGCTTGTATAATGTAGCGGCTAAAGTTCTACATTTTCTGTAAAAATTTCAGGTCCGTATCTTCTGCGGTTCTCGAGAAAACGGACTGCGACAGACAGGCAGTCGGACAGAGGGACAGCGTACACAGAAAAAACTAAATTTCATTTTCAGTAACCAAATTCGTTGAATCAGTAAATATTTTATTTGAATGCGGTCCTACAAATAATTTTGTAAATTCTGATAAAAGTTTTGTAAAAATTTAAATTAATCATAGTTCGGCTGAGGGAAAATTTTATTTCAGTGTGTTGGTGTTTATCTTGCTTGTTGATAGGAACAACGTGCTGTTGTGCGGTTGTTGTTGTTTATTTTGATTGATGGTGTTGTATACATGTAAATGCCGAAAAGTAGCCGACAAACGTCGTGGCCTGTTTCTTCTCTACACAGTTTTTTGATACAAATTAATTAAGTGGAACAGTACATAATATTTACTGAAACTGAGTTTGATTTCAAACAAATATTTGTTTAAACATTTTTTGGGAATAATTTTTTCTGTGTAGCGAAAAGAAAAGGATTTCTTTTCACCTTTGGTGTACGACCCTAAAAATTACTTATAGCCTATTTCCCAACTGCCAAAGAAAACTTTCGACTTACAATTTGTATTGAAAACAACAATAAAATATGGGATATAGGCCATTAATTTTGTTGGAAGTTTTTCTCAAAATTTTGTTTGAATTAAAAATTATCTTTTTCAATATTCAATATCAAAAGAAAAGACTTCAAAAATCACTGTAGTTGAAATTTTAAGTTAATTAATCTATATAAATATATAAAACAGGATGTGTGTATGTATGTATGTAATGTGGACTCCAAAACGGCTTTGCCGATTTTGATGAAATTTTCAGGGAATCTTCAGGATATTCAGGCGGGTGACACTGTGAAGTATGATTCTTGATTTCCGGTCTGTCGGCGGAGGGGCGTGGCAAAATCTAATTTTCATAATGCACCACCAATGCGAACACTTTCAGTTCAATATATAAGTCAAATTGAAAAGACAATGGCGGTAGCGAAGCACACCGGGTGTAGCTAGTAATAAATAATTTTTCTTCGCAATTCTATATTAATCGCTTGAGAAAAAAAAATTTAAATCGAGTTTTTCAAATCTCTCCACAAATTATATTACAGAGATGCATTTAACATTATTAAATTGACTTTAAACTGTACTTCTTTTCCAAAAGTACTAATTCTAAAAGTACTTTTTGCACAAACTATCTTTTTCAAAAACCACTTTTTATAGAAAGTACGTTTTTCAATAAAGTATTGTTGCAAAAAAGTTTCTCAACTGAAAAGTACTATTTTTTTGTTTAAAAGTACTTTTTCAAATAAGTACTTTTCCCAAAAAGTACCTTTTTAAAAAAATTAATTTTTGTTAAAGCACCTTTTTAAGCGTAAATAACTTTTCTTAAAAGTACTTTTTTGAAAGAGTACTCTTGTCTAAAATACCATTGCCAAAATAGACACTTATGTAAAAAATTACCTCGTCCAAAAGTTTTTATATTCCAAAAGTACATTTGCAAAAATTAGATTTTCAATAAAGTACCATTTCACAAAAATATCCGTTTAAAATAAGTGCTGGTACCAGAAAGAATATTAAAATTTTCTTAAAAGTACCTTTTCTGAAAAATATTTTTTTCAAAGATACCAAAAGTATATTCAAAATACCCAATGTTAAAAATGCCAATGTTCAAGAATACACTGTATCAGTTAATAAAATATAACACAAATTTTAGGGCCCGTGTCCAAAAAAAAAATTAATTTGAACTTCAAGTGTTCTTTTGTATGTTTGCAGTTTTGTTTTAACGTACACTTCAAGCTAAAATAATTTCTTTTTTGATACGGCCATAAATGTTTCAATTGTATGAATTCTTCGGAATTTAAAGTTTTTTCTACCTTTTGCAATATTTACCCTTTTTGGTGCCTTTTTTGGGGCCCTTCGAAAAAACATAAATTTTATTATCTCAACTTCTTATGAGCGCTAGGAATTCATAATAAATTATTTTTACATGTGTGTCATATATATCTTATGATTTACAAAGAAAGTACCGAAAACGGGTACGATTTTAGCCCTTTTAAGTAGGAATATTCAGAAGTGCCCAAACATACTCGACATTTTGTTCAGAAGAAAAGAACGCGTTGTAAGGCTTTGTGTTATGTTCAATACCTTAGAAGATGTGTCGAGTCAAAAAAAAATGGTACCAAAATTAAATTTTTACCTTCTTTTAACCCCTAAAAGTACACATATCGAAAAAGTACCAAACACGTGTCGACTTATTTTTTAGCATTAAGCATTAAACACATTCATCACAGCAGGCTACACGAACACACGACTTCAAATGCCGCTAGCAGCATTTGTCGCCTGGTAGCCGACTACTTAATTATTTTGGAGACGGCAGCAGCACCATCTGCAGTTGATATTCAAGTACAAATACATAGTTCAGTATTGCCACTTTTATATGTTTTGCATTTATAAAAATTAATTACTCCTTTGAAATGTAATTATTTCACGCAAAAGTACAAAAATTAATCAATTTATTCTTAACAGCAATTTTTGGATATTATTTCTGTAAAATATTTAATATGAAATAATTGTACAAAATTCATTCAACATTTTCTATTATACTGGCAATACTGAATTTTCTCATTGTAGCCAACAAAATAGAAATTAGTTTAATGGAACTACAACGACAAAATAAGCATAGACAACAACCTGTCGTCATGTTGCCTTGCTGTCTTCAAAAGAATTATTCTCATATAAACATGTGTATTCTATTCTTGACATTTGGTAGTCGGTAGCTTGCTGTGGTGAATGTGTTTAATGCTTTATGCTTTATGAAATTTTCAGTCGATGTGCGATGTTATGTCAGTCAGTGAGTCAATCAGTCCCGCTATTAAAAATAAATATTAAAAATTTCCGAAGCATTTTATATATGGATGTGTCAGAAGCTAAAAAGCCTAACTCCACAAAATAAAAAGTTGAGTAAATTAGTAACACAGAAAAAAATATGCACCAATTAATATTTTAATTAAATGAATTAAATTTTTAATTGTATTAATTAATTTGAGTGGAAAAACTTAATTGACATTATCAAATTCCTTATAGGTGAAAATTTAATTAATTTTTTAAAAGATATTACAAATATTTTAATTAATATTACAAAATCATTCATATTACTTTTTTGTGTGAATTTTTGGCAAAATTTATAAAAATTATAAAAGGTACAAAATATTTTTATGGCATTTAACAGAAAAAAATGAAGGGTGAGGGGGGATTCCCACTTAACACATACATTGGCTAGTTTTATAAAATTTTATAAAACACGGAAATTTTCCTTGATTAAACCAATGCGTTTAATTAAAATGGATTCAAAGCCGATTTTTCATGCTTTTAATGGAAAATATTTTTAAATAATAGAAGAACAAAATTATTTTCATAGAGTTTACAACTAATTCGATAGTAATATAACAAAATTGAGAAATTTTCGAAGAATGTAGTTAGGCCTTTTAGCGTCTCACTCATCATCCATATGTACTTGTATGAAAATTTTACTCAGATTTTTTTTGTAATTTTTATTTCTTTGCTGTTTATTATAAATTTCATATATAGTATATATTTAGTCTCTTTTCTTCTCAAACGACCCACTGTACATTATTATATGTAACATGAAAAAAGTATTAACAACAAATACGCTTCTTACCTTTTGGATAGACGTGATGAGAACTGCAAAAAAAAGGAAGACAAAAAAGCGGAAAATTAGCCAAGTATTTGAAAAAGTTTTTTGATTACAAAAACAATAAAAAAAAGAACAACTTATTTAAAGCATCTTATAAAATTAAAGAATTTTATATCATAATGGTAACGATATAGATATTAAAAAATTAAAGAAATGCTACTTTATATTAAAGGGATTGGAAAGAATTTTAATGCCCTGATATATAATAAAATGTTTAAATAAAAAAATATATAATTGCATAAATACTTGTAAATACATTAAAAAAATATTTATTGATACCTACATACATACATAAATATAAAGCGTTACCTAAAATGAAAAAGGCCCTAACTAACAAAATTTAAAATCAGATTTTTTATAAATTCCAGCGTATTTTAGCCAAAAATATAATCGTAATAAAGTTAAACTTGCCTAGTCATATCTCAATTTCCTACAAGCTAAAATATGTTGAATTTTATTAATTCTTTTTATTTTCAAGTAAAATGTTAGAAATGTAAATTAAGCCATTTTGCCTTTTAGCTAACGATATGTTTGTTGTAAATAGCTCATTTGCTTAGAAACAAATAAAAAATAATCTTTTATGTTAAGAAATACTCGTAGTAAAAATCCCTTATAATTTTAAGCAGCCTGTCTGCTAAATTTATAAAATGGTTAAAAATATCTTTGACATTAAAAGCAATTGCGCTATTTAAATCCAAAAGCGTGCAAAGAGGATTTTTATCAATTAAAATGAAATGATTTACATCAAAATGTTTATTTATTTATAAATGTGTGCAGATGTTTATAAAAATGTCAGCTAAAATGAAAAATGATTATATATATTTCAATGTAATTTGAAAAACCTTTTAAAATAATGAATGAATGTCAATATTTTATTGCTAATTTATTAATATTTTAAATATATTTATTAATGACATTATAAAGCAAATTTTTTTTTTATATTTTTGTTTTGTGGGTTATTCCACAGATGCTTTTAGTTTCAGTTGTTTTTAATAGATAATAATCAATTACACTGGACAACACGAAAAAAAAAATAAATATACACCCAGAGAAAAAACGATTTAAAATTAATAAAAACCACATTGATTCAATAAAGACATTAACGAAAGTCTAGTCATGATAGATTTTTTTTTTTTCAATATTAAACCATATTAATTTAATTTGCTAATTTTAATATGAAATTAAATATAGAAATAATATTTTTCGGCACTGAATTAATATTGAACTCTTATGGAACAGTATTGTCGTCCTATTGATATGATATAGTTTCCACATTCATTTAAAGTGGTGTCCTTTAGATTTTAATATGTTTCTTATTGATTCAATATTTTGCAATTTAAATTTCAACTTAACTGAGAATTTAATGAAATAAAAGAATGAAACTAATATGTTTAAATTTTTAAACAATATTGATTCAATGTAATGCAATAAATAAATCGAATCAACATTAACTCAAAGTTGAAAATTATTGATTTAAAGTATTTTAATATAATTTTTCTATTATATTAAAATTTAGTGAAGTAATATGACGCATTCTTATATATAAGTTGCAGCTTTTCTCTGAGTGTACAATAAGGGTGTAAAAAGTAATTCTGACAGAGAAGACGAAAAGTAGTAATGGTGCAATGTGCCGCATTTTGTCGGCTCACTGAAATAAAGTCATAAGTACTAAGCTTAATTGGCATTATTTCTCAACTAATGGAGATAAAAGGACATAGTTTAACCACACTGTAATTGGTTAAAATGCCACATAGACTTATTCCGGAATTAATTGAGAAATAGGGACAATTTGGTTTATTAATCATTAATTTATTCCAGTGAGCCGACGAAAATTGACATATTGTGCCGATAGTGGGATCTAGACTTAAGAAACAACTATGAATGCGTACAGCTAAAAATAAAATAAAATCAAGCTCATATACAAACACAGGCATTAATTTTAAACCGAATAAATATATTTTTAATTATGCAGCACAAACGACTACATCTAAAATTTTTAGTCTGTATGGGCTTCAATCACATGCATCAGTTAAAAAAAATACTCCGACTATTAATTTCCTATTCAGGCGTATAGACAAGGATATTTTATTTACACACACACATAAAGCATGTTTTTAAACATCCACACACACACATACACACCCACAAATTTTCCATTCCCACATTCAATAAACAAATGTATGTATACGGTGGCAAGTGATGAGTAAATATTCCGAGTATCGTGCGTATATTTTTTTTTGTCCGATTAAATATCCATAGCCTTAGTATAAGCATACCTAGACTAAAAGCATGAGAGAGAGAGAATCATTACGCTTAGTACGCATATAACTATTTTAGTTATTTTGCATAAACGAAGAGGCGCTCTTGTATTTTAGAATCTGCTTTAGTCAAAGTTGCTTATGAAAAAATATGTGAGTGCACGAGTTTTAGCGCTAAAATTATGATTATACGTAGTTAACAAAATTAAGACTATTCACTTATACATATATACACCCAGAGAAAAATTAGCTTAAAATCAATAAAAACCATATTGAATTAATAAGAAACATTAACGAAAGTCTAGTCATTTTTAAATTTTCTTATTTCATAATGGAAAAATATCAATGTACTATATTAATTTATAAATTTTATTGATTTTTAAGTGTCGCAATATACATTTTCTATTATATTGAAAATTATTGAATTAATGTGTGAAGCGTTTTTATTTTTTTATGTTGCAGTTTTTCCCTGAGTGTACATATATTTTTTGGAGTATGTATATGGGCAACTCCAAGCAAAACGAGTCTACACAGAAAAAATTATAATTTACTTATTTGTAATAAAAAATATTTCAGCTTAGGTCCACAAGATAATGACAATTATAACATAAAATTTTGTATTCTTATCAATTTGGAAATAATTTGAAATGAGCATATCGTTGCTTATTTCTCAAACCACTTAAGTGCTATTTTTTGAAATTAACTTTTTTTAGAATTCGTATACCAAAAGTGAAAGGGAAATCTTTAGTTGTTGCTACGATATCCGTCTGTCTGTTTGTCTATATGTAACTGTCTGCTTTCTCTAGAACCGTAAGAGCGACGGACCTAAAATTTTTACAGAATATCTAAATCGTTGGCTGCTACAACAACAAATATAAGACACTTAAAAATTAAAGGGTGTTCTAAAGCGAGAAACAAAAATTTTAAAATCCTAATATAATATACAGCCAATTATAATATATGTATATACATAGAAAAAAAAAGAATTGTAAATACAACTAATTTATTTGTGAATACAAATAAAATATTATTTAAAAAGGCACCTACAATGATTTTTGTAAATACAAACACACATTTGTAACACAAGAAAACAAAATCAACTCAATTTTTTCCAATTAAAATTATTGTGTTATTAACAATTGAGTTGTTAACAGAAAACAAAAAATTTTTAATGAATTTGTTTTTCAAATTCTAATGTGTTGTTTTTTGTTGTTTGTTTAATTTTTTTTACAAATTGGTTTTATATTAAATTTTAATTTAAAGACGTTTGGGATGAGTCGAACCGGCAACCTCTTGACTAATAGACTAACGTACTTACCACTCAGCTAAAGAGCAAATCGTTATTAGCAGGGCTAATTTTTCTGGCTTTTTGCCAGAAAAAGCATTTTTTTGCATATTTAAATTTTTTTTGTAGAAAAATGCTTATTTTGGATCACCTTGCATTAAAAAAGCTTATTTTTCACTCTGGCAACGCGATTAATATATAACGACTCATAATAAATATAATATAATAGTTATATTATAACTCAAACTGGTGTAAAAGAAATTCACATGAAATATATTTCTTTCCTCTTCTTGCACATGTATGTCTGCATGTTATTAATTTTTTTCTTTACTTTTCTATAACTTCTACCACAAAGTCGAACCGAAACTGTTACCGCCGGAGGCTTATGATTGTTTGCTTGCAGATATTCGATTCAAAAATACCTTTCGTTACCCTACGTCTTCACGAGCCATCAACTTGGACACGACATGAACATGACGCCGGCAGACCAACTGTGAAAAATTCATCAACTTCTTTGTTGTGGTGAACACGGGCGATGTCCATGTTCAGGCATAACAAAGTATTTTGCAGTAGCGCAACAGAGATAGAATGTTTTTTTTCTTTTTTTCTTATTATTGTAAATGGTTGCGGACGGCGAATCTCATGGCGAACATCGTTGCTCAGACATATTATTCTGAAAATTTCAAAGAAATTTGTGTCGTTTTAGATAAACTTGATGACGATGAGGCAGAGTCTATACGCAATGCAAAATTGTTGTTTCAAAAAGCGTCAATGAAATATGACTTAGTTTATATAAAACATAATTTTGAATGCCTCTGCTCAAGCATCACCCGACTAGAAACTAAAGGACTTCCTATTAGTGAAAGTTTAGCTGTTATAGAACGTGTGAAAGAAAGTATTGAAAATACAAACCAAAACGTATTCATTGATAAATTCAACAAAGTTTTGAACAGAAACACAGTTCTGAAGACCTTAATCAAAATTAAAAATTATATATGTATATTTTAATAAAACCGAAACCGATGAATATATTGAAAATTTCTGAAATACTCGCATTTAAATACGCTCCTGTTACATCTACTGATGTTGAACGCATATTTTCCATGTATTCATCTGTTTTATGTGACAATAACTAGAAGATCATTTCTTTTTGAAAATTTATAAAAACACATGATTGTTCATTATAATAAAGATCTCTTTGAATAAAAATACTTTGAAGTAACAAAATTGTTGATTTTATTCTTGCATATTTGTGCATATAACCGTGCATATTCTGGCGTGCTATTTCTGGCGCATATTTTGAATTTTTTTTGCATATTTTAATTAGCCCTAGTTATTTGGTACGCAAATAATGAATACACGCAAAATATGATTTCTTATGTTTCTTCTGCATGGCGCATTTCGTTAATATAATCTAAAAATAAATAACGACGTTTTTCGGCTTCTTGTCGGAATTTACACGTATACAACACCAACAATCAAAATAAACAACAACATCAGCACATGACCACGTTGAGTTAATCAACAAGCAAGATAAACACCAAAACAAACAAAGTAATTTAAATGATATTCTAAAATACGCAGCGTTGATAAATACAATATTTAAGTTAATGCCAAATATTATTGGCGCATATTCAGAAATTATCACTAAGTGTTAACTTTTTTAAGTAAATATCTATTTAAGTTATTAATAGTTGATTACTTTCAGCAGTAATAGTTTACACTTAATTATGGGTAAAGCTGTAACTAAATGCCAGCTGACTAATACATTCAAAGAACAGCTGGTTGATTTCATTTACAATTTATTTGAAAAGTAAAATCAATTTGTAGCTCTTTAAAATGCACAAAACAACAAATACTCTTTATTTTCTAACATTTTCCTATATAATAAGCTTACCTTATTATCTTTACTTCTTGCATTTATTTCTATTGCGTCCAAAAAAATATCCATATAAAGCAATAAAATAAATTAAAGATGAGTTTTTGGTCAAGAAAATTCTACTGAATAACTTTATTTTTACAAGCACTTATTTTAATTGATTTATATACAGACTATAACTTAAAAATTACTTTTTTAGAATTTGCATAATTTTTTCAGGAAATAAAACTGTTTTTTAATAGCTTCATAAGCTTTTCAATTAGTTACAGAGTTTATCGATCAAAATATTATCGACATTTTATGCTCTCTACATAACAATATGCAAGGTTGCATTTCTTTTACCAGCTGAAAGCAGTTGCTGGACTAGTTATGAATTGTGAATAAGAGCTATAACTATCTATGAACTATTTTTTAGTTTCTGTTTTATTAGTTTCGACTTTGGTTACGATTTCTGAATATGCGCCATTGAAATTAAAAATTTTATTCAACAACATGGTTTTGTTGAACATAAATCTTGTATATTTTTTTCTGCGCAGTAAAGAGGAAAAATTGGTTAAGTCGAGATAAGTTGATTTTGTGTTGATGGCACTCCTGTAATGTGCATATTCGAAAGTATCACTGCACGAAATCTCAATTAATTTGTGTGATTTTTCAGGAAGTTATAGCACTATGACTTGCGACTTATCTTTTTTAGACTTTTAATCTCATTTGAAGACGTTTCAGACTATAATATTATAAGTATTATTACTTTCGTGGAAAATGCAACTCTGACATGTTGAGTTGTTATTGTTTTTTGAATTTTTTTTAACAGAAATTAGATCAGGGAAACATTTTCGTCAAAAGTATAAATACTTGTGTCATAGTCTGAAACCGCCTTTAGAATAATAGCTTAATTTAGGTTATACTTTGTTATATTTCAACTTAAATGTATTATTTGCAGTGTATAGAACGATATTTGCTTAAAAAAAATAAAGGTTAAAAGAGAATTTTCAAAATTTAACTGCTAAAGAAATAAATTTCTGAAAATGGACGCTTTTCCTTATTTTCACTATTTAGCTTTGAAAAATTTCTGAAACCGTAACATACAGCTAACGCCAAAAATAAAGAAAATCCCCAAATTAAAAAAAAAAACAAAATGACGAAACGAAAAATCGCCAAAATGAAAAAAGCTCTTAAATGAAATATATCACCAAAAACAAAATAAATCGCTAATATGTAAAAAAAATCATCAGAAATAAAACTGTCCCCAAGGAACTGAAAAGAAATCGCCAAAAACCAAACAAAAATCGCCAAACCGAAAAAAATATCCAAAACGAAAAAATAATCGCCAAAATTAAAAAACATAAAAAAAATCCCAAAATTCCAAAAAAAAATTGCAATTACGAAAAAAGCGCCAAAACTAAGAAAATTGCTAAAAGTAAAAAAATCGCCAAAAAAAACGCACAAAAAGCGGTAAAAGAAAAACGCTAAAACTAAAAAAAATAACATAAATTTTTGTTTTGTTTTATGTCTATATCAAGTAAGATCTTCGATTATATAGGCTAAAGTTCATTATGTTATTTGCCCTTAATTATGAAAACGGTCTAAGTCATGTGCATTTTTGCTTCAAAATTTTAAATAAATCTGAAAAAAAAAACTTTAACAAACATTTAATAAATATAACATTTTATAAATTAAAATTTTTCATAATATAAAAATAATCTTTGATTTGTTCAAATGTACTCTACTAAATATTTCGCCCAAATAAATATATGACTTAGAACACTTTCATAATTAAGTGTCCGTACTTAGAGATCCCTATGGTTGCGAATTTACTGAATTAATTTAAATAAATAAATAAATATATAAATAAATATATAAATAAATAAATAAATAAATAAATAAATTAGAGCCCGTCGGATTGCAACTATTTTGTATGTAAAAAAAAATCTTATATGAAAAAAAAATTTTTTTTGTAATGTCCTTCCAAGTTAAGTAATTTTTTTTAAGAATTACATGATAGTGTTTACCAAATTTTAATATCGTCCTTATTTTTGGTATTGTAATGTCAAAAATGTTCAAAGTGTAAATTGTAGAGTTATGGTGAATTTCCCTTTAGTACAATTATTTATTTTATAAAGCTGCACAGGGGGCCCAGCTTGAACGTAAACTTTCAAAAGAACCGCTAAAAAAAAATGTGCTGATATTTTGAAATAAAAACAAACAGAGTTGTTGCTCGATTGCTTTGTATTTTCTTTTACAGTGCATTACCATAAGTGTGGTACACTTCAGTAGTAAGCTCATAAATTTTAAAATAATGATAATAAATAAAATATTTTGTGGCATTCGAATCTGTTTTTTTATTAATTAAAAAAATTGAAGATTTTTTTTAAAGATTATTATATAAAAAAATAAAATGCATTTGAAATCCATTTTAAGACAATTTTGTTTGAAAAATTTGAAATAAAATACATTTCAAATTTATTTTAAATTTTATTTTACATTTTTGCTTTTTTTTTACTGTTTATATTAAGGGCCTAATTCACAAACAATTATTTTGGTTTTATAAAAGGTTTATTAATCACATTTCCACAGAAAATTTGTTTTATAAACCTCTTATAAAATAGTAATATTTTTTATAAATAAGGCAATAAATGATTTTTAATAAAATTTAATTTCTCTTATTAGTTTCATTTATTATATTTTAATTCTATATAAAATTCTGTTTTTATTGACAAACAAAAATCCCTGCTTAATCCTTATAAATGAGCAAGCATGTTTTTAATCTCTTCTAAATCCCGTTAAATTAAATCATAATTTTATTAATTATTTCTCATAATATTGGGTCTTCACATAAATTTTAAACTACAAAAATCTGCATTTATATCATGATAATGTATTATTTTTATTAAAAGTATTGTGCATCACAATCTACAATTAAAGAACCTTGGCCTATTCAATCGTATATCTTACCTGGTGTAGAAATTAAAAAAAAAATAAAGTACACGAAAAGCTTTTTCGGTTTTTGGCGAAAAGGGACCCTATTGTTTTCGCTGCGCTGTCCGTCTGTCCGTCACAGGCTATTTTCTCAGGAACCGTAAGAGCTGCGGACCTGAAATTTAGCAAGAGTATGTGGAACCTTGGCCGCTATATCTTGAAAACCGTAAAATGCAAACTCTGGAAATTTTCAAAAGTGGTTAAACTAAAAAATACAAAAATTATAAAATCGCCAAACCAAAAAAAAAAAATTTCTAACACTAAAATAAATCAACAAAACCGAAAAAATCGCCAAAATTAAAAAAATCGCCAAAATGAAAAAAACGCCAAAAAAAGAAAAATAAATCGCCAAACCGCGGAAAAGGTGCCTTAACTTAAAAAATCGAGTGAGTGAAAAAAAATCGCCAAAAACCGAAAAAAATCGCCAAAACGAGAAAAAAATGCATAAACTAAAAAAAAGCCCCAAAACTTAAAAAAAAGTCGTAAAAAACGAAAAAACGCCAAATCAAAAAAAAAAAAACGCTCAAAACCGAAAAAAACCTCAAAAACGAAAAAAAAACTTCCAAAACTATATATTATATAGGTTAAAGTTTATAATGAATTACATATCTAGCGTCAAAGTCGCACTTCACTGAATTTGTTTTAATTTTGACTCATTTTCTAAGTTTTGGCGCTTTTGTTCATTCTTTAGATTGTTTTGGTTCTCGGTTTTCTTAGTTTTGGCGATTTTTTCTTTTTTCTTTTTTCGCTTTTTTCTTTTTGCGATTTTTTTATGTTTTTGGTGATTTATTTTAGTTTTAAAGACTTTTTTAGCTTGGGTGCTTTTTTCGTTTTTGGCGATTTATTTTCGTTTTAAAGATTTTTTTTTAGTTTTAAAGCTTTTTTCGTTTCGGTGAGTTTTTCTGTTTTTGCCGATTTATTCTAGTTTGAAAGATTTATTTTTTAGGCTTGGCGCTTTTTTGTTTTTGCTTTGGCGTTTTTTTCGCTTGGACAATAGTGGTTTTTGGCGATTTCTTTTTGTTTTTTTACAAAACCTATTTTTAGTTTTAGTGATTCTTTAAATTTGAAGTTTTTTTCGTTTTGCCTTTTTTTTAGTTTTGGCGATTTTTTGTTATTTGGAGATTATTTTCGTTTTTTATGTGATTTGTTTTAGTTTTTTTTTTAGTTTTGGCGCTTTTTTTTGTTTTGCCGATTTATTTTCGTTTTAAAGATTTTTAAGTTTTTGCGCTTTTTTTCGTTTTGGCGAGTTTTTCTGTTTTTGCCGATTTATTTTAGTTTGAAAGATTTCTTTTTTAGTTTTTTTTTGCTTTGGCGTTTTTTTCGGTTGGACTATTTTTTGTGGTTTTTAGTTTTAGTGATTTTTTAAATTTGAAGTTTTTTTAGTTTTGGCAATTTTTTGGTTTTTGGCGATTTTGTTCGTTTTTTTGTGATTTATTGATTTTTGTCGATTTATTCTAGTTTGATTTTTTTTTGGTACTTTTCTTTTGGCGTTTTTTCGGTTTGAATATTTTTGGTTTTTGGTGATTTATTTTTGTTTTTTACAAAACATATTTTAAGTTTTAACGATTTTTTTCATTTTGGAGTTTTTTTCGTTATGACTTTTTTTTTGGTTTTTGGCGAATTTTTTCGTTTTGGCGTTTTTTATGGCGTTTTTTCGTTTTTGGCGTTTTTCTTTTTTTTTGCGATTTTTTCGTTATTTGCGTATTTTTTCGATTTTAGACGAATTATTTTTGTTATTTTTTACCTACATATTTTTAGTTTTAGCGAAATTTTAGTTTTTTTTTTATTTGGTTCTTGTGGATTTTTAGTTTTTTTGCGACTTTGTAACTTTTGGTGATTTTGATGCGCTTAAATGAAAAATAACACTAAAAATAAAATAAATTGTTATTATTTTTGGTGTTATTTTTCATTTAAGCGCTTTTTATATTGGCGATTTTTCTTTTTGGTGTTCTTTTTAATTTTGGATTTTTTTTATTTTTTAAGAAATCAAAATTGCACTAACTGATAGAATACCTTTTAATTTTGATTTTTCTGATTTTGTAGTCTGCATAAAAAATGCAGTAACTTTGAAAATTTAAAGTGTCGTTTTATATTTTTGGCAAATATAATTTTGTAATCGGCTTTCAGCAAATTAGCAGTTGCAGCCTTACTTATAACCGTATACTTTATTACATATCACCGTGCAGCTGGAATTAATGCGTAAACCCAATAAAATTCAAATTACTCCCAAACATTGATTTAATCCATATGCTATGTATTTGCTTTAAACAACCAATTGTTAATAACAGACAGCAAAAATTAATACGCTTTAGAATCCAAATATAAATATAAATCATGTATTAATGTACAAAATTAGCAACAGTATGAACATATTAAATTTAAACTCTAATTTGTATTGATATGTATGTATGTTTGTATATAAAAATGTTTCTTTGTTTGTATATTTGTTGATTTGTTCTGTTTTGTGTGTGTGTGTGTTTTCGTTTTGAACGACTGAATCTTTTGCTTTAAAATTTTTCACTCGTCTTTGCTTGCGACCGAGAAAGTAAACTAAAGTGTATTAATATTTCTTTTTAACGAAGCGTGGTAAAGGTGTTCCCTTTCAAAATAATTAAACTGAAGAAAAAAAATTTCTTTTCAAGAGAAATTTTTTTTGTGGATTTTCACATTTTTAGAAATTCGATTAAGCCCTTAAAATACGGGAATTATGAATAAACTTAAATTGTTTAGGGACGTAGTATACCAAAATAAATATATTCAAGGAAAACAATTTTGTGTTTGTGATTCGATTGGGTTAATTTTTGATGCGCTCTGTAAGCTAAATTACAAAAATCATTTAAGACGAGCCAAATTTGCATCACTTTCGGATTCCAAATTCTACATTTTCCTGACTTCTTGGGAATGTCTGCTAGTTTTTAATTTAATATCCCTTTGAAGAAGAGAGTATGTATATTTTGTTTACTTGCTGGAAAATGTTTGCGTAAACAAATCCCTTTGAAAAACTTTTTTTCTTTCCATTTTAATAATGATTATTTGCTTAAGCAAAAAAATGATTGTCAAAATGTGATGATTTCATTTTGAAATGCCTACAAATGAACTTTTCGAATTGATGTGGGAAAGACAAGACACACATTATTATGTATTATTACATCACAAAAATACCATAAATATTTATTGGCCTTATCTGGAAAGAACACAATAATAAAAAAAAAGAATAATGTTGTGTAAAACATTTTTGTTAAGTTGAAAATGGTTTTTATGTAATAGCTACGCAAATGCAAATACTCTCAAGCATGTTTTTCTATTTGTCTTTGAATAAAATTTTGGCTCAAACGTAACATAATTCAAGCTGCATTAAGTTTGAATAAAAATTGGCTTTAAAAAAAATTTCTTTTAAATATCTTGCTACAGAGATTAAACAAATATTTGCGACAAAGCCAGTAGAGATAAAGTGTTTGATGTGATAGTTTTTGCCAGTAGTTTTTTTTTGGCAAATTTTAAAAGCAAAATATTTTAACTCAAAGAAAAGAGAATTTGGCTTGCAATAGAAGAAATAATTTTATTAAATACCCTGTCGGAAACTATGTAAGTTAACTTTAAACTAACTTTAAGCTAATTATTTTGCAACCAGTGCTGACTGACGCTTGTATTAATTTCCAATACAAACAACTGAATATTTTAACATTATGATGTCCTAGGCGTTAGTCAATTGTCTCACCCTGCATTAATTTTCAACTAACTTAAAGTTGACTTTATTTAATTCACCTAGTAGTCAGTAGACATACAAAAAATCTTGCTGCAGTTCGACCTATGTACCATCACATGTTGTATAGTCAAATACGGTATCACCTAGCTAAAGTAACATCTAAAATATTAACAGCAAAATGTTAGTATAAAATTGAAATGAGTTTCAAAGTAGTTGAGAGAAAATTTTTTGGCTCTCACCAAATCCGATTACGAACTCAACTTAAAGCATTAAACACATTCACCACAGCAAGCTACCGACTACCAAATGTCAAGGATAGAATACACATGTGAATATGAAAATGATTATTTTGAAGACAGCAATGCAACATGGCGGCAGGTTGTTGTCTATGCTGATTTTGTCGTTGTAGTCCCATTAAACTAATTTCTATTTTGTTGGCTACAATGAGAAAATCCAGTATTGCCAGTATAATACATGTTGAATGAATGATTTTGTGCAATTATTTCATATTATTTAACAGAAACAATATCCAAAAATTGACGTAAAGGATAAATTGATTAATTTTTGTGCTTTTACGTGAAATAAGTACATTTTAAAAGAGTAGAGCTGTGTCGTTCATGAACGAACGAGTACAATTGAACGAATCAGTAAAATGAACGAAGTGAGCCGGTCACTTTACTGAGCTGTTTTGGCTCACCAGTACTGATAAAAAGTACAATTGAACGAACGAACGCACTTGTGTGTTTTTGTGTTGTTTTGTTTACTTTTTCTTTATTCATGACAGATTTCTTGTCACATTCTGGTTTTCATTTGCCTTTTTGTTTGCTTTTAGTAATATTATGATCATTATGAAATTAATAAAATTGTCATTAATATTGGTTAAGGTTTTAGAACATATTAAGATTTTTTTTAAACAAATTTGATACGTAGATATTAATAACAGTTAATTTTTATTCTTTATATGTGGCTCTTTTGGCAATATGAATCTTTTGATTTCTTATTCCTAAGAATATAAAATACTTTAATATTTTAAAAGTTTTTGCTTCCTGATTTTTTTTGATGCTTATATTTATATTGGTTGTTTTGCTTATTTTGCTAAACAATGCATAAGAAACTCACTGCATTTGTCCCTTTTTATTTGACAAATCAACTGTTTGTTTGCTTTTATTTCGTTCCATCCGTTCTTGAAAAGAGCGGATGAACGAAATGAACGAACTCGTTCTTTTTTAGAAAATGAACGAAAATGACCGGTCAGCTCTATAAAAGAGCAATTAATTTTTATAAATGCAAAATATATAAAAGTGGCAATACTGAACAATGTATTTGTACTTGAATATCAGCTGCAGATGGTGCTGCTGCCGCCTCCAAAATAATTAAGTAGCCGGCTACGAGGCGGCAAATACTGCTAGCGGCATTTGAATTCGTGTGTTCGTATGTGTAGCCTGCTGTGGTGAATGTGTTTAATGCTTAATAATTAATTTTAGGTAAGTTTTGAATGACATTGTAGTTGGCTTTTAGCTAGTTTAAGAAAATTTAACTATAATTTAGTTATTTTTGTAGTCAACCACACATTCCCCGACAGGGTATGAAGACGTTTTATAACATAAGGTAAAAACATTTATGAGCTTACAGGGCTGCCCTTATTTCTGAGAAAAAAAAAGTTCTTGAAAAATTTAAGGGCATCAGTTATGCAAGCGTAATTTTGCTTTGAGCTGAGTAAGTAACAAATTAAGTAACAAACACTTTACGCAAACACCTTGATAGTTTAATGGCAACGATGTTAACCCCGCCGTATCATTTATTCTGAGTTTCTTGGTCACACTTCTGTATCAATTCAACTTCTAGATTAAAATAAAACCATTTTTCATTATTTAATTCCTTGCTAGCAAATTATATTTGTTGATAAAATGGTAATAAACAGTTTCGGTAAAGTATTTTCAAAACGAGTGTGAGAGGCTGAAATTACACCCTAGATAGACATTAACTTCCTTTTTTTACAGCAGATACAAAAGTATCTTCAAAAACATTTTAAAGTTATTGCAGTTAAAAATAATCCGCACTTATTTGCTAATTTTCAGACAGTAAAGATAATTTTTCTACTTACAACTTCCTATTAACATGCCGAAAGTTTTCTTTTAACAATTTAGGAATGGTAAATTTGAGCTTTCGTTACATCAAAAGCTTTCAACAAATTGAAGTACAATGAATCAAAACAATTCACGCATGGGCATTTCTCCAAGAAATTTCAATTTTTTGTCACGTGCGACAGCAAGCAATTAATCTTGTATTTCTGAATAATGTGACTCGATTTTTCTTGAAATTTTACCTAATTTAGTGCTGCTGACGGTCTACAAAAAAGTTTGATTTTCTTTGAAAATACAAACATATTTTCTTGGTGTCGCACGCTACAAAAAGTTGACATTCCTGTGGAAATGCCCATATTCTATTTGCCTTAAGAACATTTATATATAGAGCTGAAGTTAAACTAATTGACACCACACACGGTGATCGAGACTTAAGAACGCTGATGATGCTAAAGGTGTGGCGGCCTTCGGAAACGACATATTGTTCCGTTCTGCTAGTGTTTGGCATAATAATTTAGATTTTATCTTTAAGACAATTTTCTTCTTTCTTAAAAATTATCACATGCAGTTTGTCTTACAGAGCAATACGAACTTTAGCCTAAGCGAATCATAAGCAGATCTCTAGAGCTGAGGTTTAAATGTTTGTGGTCACCGTTCTTTAATAAATATACTCGTAGAATCATGACGCCGTCAGATCAAAATCCACGCAAACCAGTGACTGTCTCGGCATGTATTGAACGCTTGTGGATCTCGGTATGCATTTGATGTTTTTAAATATCAAGTGGTAATATTCCAAATTCAATATTTGCCTCATTAAGAACCAGACCTCATCACTAAGGATGATTTAAAAAAAAAACTAAGAAAAAATTATGCAAATTAGGATTACTTTTTAAATGCCCGAGAGGTTTTTAAAAAGAACATTCAGCTCCTGAGTCAGTTGAACTTTCTACGGATGCATGCGCCGGGCATAATGCAAATTTGTTTAAGTTGTGTTCTGCGAAAGGCAGATTTGTTGTGGGCGAAGCGAAATCAACTTTGTCGAATTCTCCTGCACACTCTCACAAACAATAGCGATAGTTTTTTTAAAGCAGATCTTGCAATTGATAAGCGAAAAGTTGTTAAATATTTTTTTTACTAAATCAGTGAACTCAAATTTATTATTCACCGCGCTGCAAATATTTTTCCCTCTAGGATGATAATGGCGACCGAAAAATGGGCCTAAATAAATAAATTCGGTAAAGTGCCCTACTGACCTCGCACACGAAGGCTTCCGTACGAACACTAGATATGTAATACTATAAGAACTGTAGCCTATATAATCGAATATCTTACTTGATGTAGAAATTCAAAAAAAAAAAAAAAATTAAGTGCAAGGTAAACTTTTTTCGGTTTTTAGTGCTTTTTTAGTTTTGGCGCTTTTTCTTAGTTATGGGCTCTTTTTTTGCTTCTTAAAATTTTTTGGGTTTCGTGGCGTTTTTTTTTTAGTTTAAGCGTTTTTTCTGATTTTGGCGTGTTTTTAGTTTTTGCTTTTTCTTTTGTTTATTTTAGTTTAAGTGTTTTCAAGCTTTGGCGCTTTTATCAGTTTTGGCCTCTTTTTTAGTTTTGGAGTGTTTTTTTAGTTTAACCGTTTTTTTTAATTTTTGGGTGATTTGTTCTTTTTTTTTAGCAATTTATTTTAGTTTCAGCTTTGCTCTTAGTTATGGTGCTTATATAGTGTTGGCGTTTTTTTTGCGATTTATTATATTTGATATGATTTATTTTAGTTTAAGCGTTGTTTTACTTTTAGCGTTTTTTTTTTATTTTGGATTCATTGTTTTTAGTTTGGCGTTTTTTGTTTGTTTTTCGCTATTTGTTCGGTTTTTATCGATTTATTTTAGTTTAAGCGTTTTTTTTAGTTTTGAAGTGTTTTTTAATATTGGATCTTTTTTAGTTTAGGCGTTTTTCCTATTTGGCAATTTGTTCGGTTCTTGGAGTTTTTTTTTAGTTTAGGCCCTTTTTTACTTTTGAGGCTTTTTTGTTTTAGCGTTTTTTGGTTTTTGCGGGTCTGTTGGGTTCTTAGCTATTTATTCTAGTTTAGGCGTTTTTTAGTTTTGGCGTTTTTTTTTTAGTTTTTGTGATTATTTTAGATTTTGGGGATTTTCCGGTTTCCAGCGATTGATTTACTTTAAGAATTTTTTTAAATTTTGGCACATTTTTAGTTTTGGCGTTTTTCTAGTTTTTGAGTTTATTTTTTGTTTTTGGCGATTTTTGGTTTTTAGCGATTCAATTTAGTTTAAGCGTTTTGGTTTCCGTGTTTCTAGTTTTGGCTTTTTTTCATTTTTGGTGATTTGTTTGGTTCTTAGCGATTTATTTTACTTTAAGATTTTTTTTTAGCTTTGGCGTTTATTTTCGTTTCTTGGCTATTTTACGGTTTTAAGCTATTTATTTCAGTTTAAGCATTTTTCAGTTTTGAAGTTTATTTTTATTTTTGGCGATTTTACGGTTTTAAGCGATTTATTTAAGTGTAAGAATTTTTTAGTTTTGGAGTTTATTTTTGTTTTTGGCTACTTTTTCGGTTCTTAGCGATTTAGTTTAGTTTAAGCGTTTTTTAGTTTTAGCGCTCTTTTTGCTTTGGTGATTTTTTCGATGCTCTCGATTTTTTCGTTTTGGCGTTTCTTTTTATTTTGGGTTTTTTTTTAGTTTAGCGTTTTTGAAAATTTCAAGAGTTTTTGCCTCTTACTTACGGTTTCCAAGATACAGCAAGTTATTAAAATTATATAAGCGAAATTACATTACTGCTAAAGTTCGGAAGTCTCTATTGGATAATCCTTTACAAAAATATATGAATCTCTTTCTATAACAATTTCCCCTGCCGCCAGTAAAGTAAGACTTTCTGTATGAAATATTTCATCACCTAAACTCTAACTTACTTTGCAATGAAAGTCTTATTTATTGGTAACGCGATAAGTAAAGTAACCAAAACTCCCTAAAATATTTATTTTATAGCATCCCCATGAAGTTGACGCTCTTTCTTTCTTCCCCCCACCCCGCCGCAAAAAACGCCACTTATCTGCGTCGTTATGCTGCAACACAATTTACAACATTTACTGGCAGATGTAAACA
Source organism: Tachina grossa (assembly GCA_949987645.1). NCBI lineage: Eukaryota > Metazoa > Arthropoda > Insecta > Diptera > Tachinidae > Tachina > Tachina grossa. The sequence continues at coordinate 40,330,135 of OX465275.1, forward strand.
CAACTTAAGCAAATAGTAAAGAAGAAACAATTTAAAAAAGAAAAACGTAAACGAAATTAATACTGAAAGAAGATAATACGCATCAATCTCTCACCTGTTTCTGATTATTTATTTTGTTTAACAAAAAAAAAAAAAATAAATAAATAAATAAATACATAAATAAGTTAAGAAAAATTAATGCAAATTGAGTGGCACAAAGAAAGAAAGAAAGAAAGCAAATAGAAATAAATATTTATAACGAACTGGTAAATATTGTTAATCAGAAGGCATTAACAAACATTTTTAATTAACATCCCAGTACAGCACAGCACAGCGTTTTTTTTTTTATTGGTTTAATAAATATTTCAAATTGCAGCTTGAGTGAATAAAGCATTAAACACATTCACCACAGCAAGCTACCGACTACCAAATGTCAAGGATAGAATACACATGTTATATATGTTTGAAGACAGCAAGGCAATAGGCGGCAGGTTGTTGTCTATGCTGATTTGGGGTTGTAGTCCAATTAAACTAATTTCTGTTTCTTTGGCTACAATAAGAAAATCCAGTATCGCCAGTATAATACAAAATGTTGAATGAATGATTTTGTGCAATTATTTCATATTATTTAACAGAAACAATATCCAAAAATTGACGTAAAGAATAAATTGATTAATTTTTGTACTTTTACGTGAAATAAGTACATTTTAAAAGAGTTATTAATTTTTATAAATGCAAAATATATAAAAGTGGCAATACTGAACTATGTATTTGTACTTGAATATCAGCTGCAGATGGTGCTGCTGCCGTCTCCAAAACAATTAAGTAGCCGGCTACGAAGCGACAAGTGCTCCTAGCGGCATTTGAAGTCGTGTGTTCGTGTAGTCTGCTGTGGTGAATGTGTCTAATGCATAATGGCAACTTTTCTTAAGTACTAAACACATTCACCACAGCCGGCTACCGACTACAGCCTCTCAAAAATAATAGAATACATTTGTGTATATGAAAATTATTATTTTCGCGACTACACGGCGACTTTTGAAGACTAAATGATCAAACAGAATTGCGACATAAACACATTTTCCATACAAATTGACACAAAAAATTAGCCCCAGGAAGCATTCGAGAGATATAGAATCTATTTTCTTTTGACAGCGTTTTTTCTTATGCTTTTACATATAAATAAATATACTCTCAGCAATGCTACTTTCAATAAATTTCATGCATTTTGTATCCAAAACTACAAAGAAAAAAAGCACAAAAGAAAATTAAACAAAAACTAGAGAGCATTTGAAGTTACTGTCGGAGATTTTATTATGGCCTTTGTTAATTTGACAGCGATTTTTCCTGCAGTTAATGACTTATTCTGTTTGATCATTAATTTTTATTTTTGTTTTCCACAAAGAGCAGGTACAGTGCTGCCAGTATAATACAAAATGTGATATTATTGAATATTATTATTATCAGAAAGAAAATTTCAAAAGTCGTATAAAGGTTTACATTGATTAATTTCTATACTTTTACGTGATTAAAATAGAACTTTTTAAATAAGTAATTTTATTTTTATAAATGTGGCAACACTGTAATATGTGTTTGCATATATTTCAATATCATATGCTTATGATGTCGCTGCCGCTTTCAAAATAATAAAGTTGCTGGCTACATGACTACATTGCTACAATTGTTGCTAGCAGCATTTGTAGTCGTGTAGTCGGTAGCCTGCGGGAGTGAATGTGTTTAATACATTATCTACTCCAATTTAAAGTTTTTTTTTCCAGTGAGTTAAAGGGTATCCCAACAAGAGCGCAAGATTTAAATTTGGCGCCATTCGAAGTGTCATTGTTTGACATTTGAACAATTGTTATTGTTTGCTAGTAGAAGGTACGAGGTTAGTAAAAATGGAGCGCTACACGAATGAACAACGCATTCTCATTGTGTAATTGTTTTACCAAAATGGTGAAAGTTTTGCGGCTACAGTTCGCAAATTTGCGATCAATTTGGGGTCACAATAATGCTCCAAAAGATTCAACTGTAAAGACATTAATGGATAAATTTGCCGAAACTGGGTCTGTTAGTGATGTAAAGACAACAACGCGCCTTCGACCAGGTCGATGGACCGAAAATGTCGCAGCTGTACGTGATGATGCCGCTCAAACGCAGGTCAAGCGCAAACAGTCAATGGTGTTCGATATCGTGAAATGATAACCAGTTTTTTCGTGCCTAGAATTGAAGAAATGAATGTGGTTTCAACAAGACGGCGCCACATGTCATACAGCCAGACAAACAATTCAATTGCTACATCAGTCATTTCCCGGTCGTGTTATTTCGCGTTTTGGAGACCAGAATTGGCCGCCTAGATCGTGCGATTTAACACCATTAGACTTTTTTCTTTGGAGTTTTTTGAAGTCTATGGTTTACGCGAATAAGCCGACGACGACTCAGGCCTTAAAAGAGGAAATTGGACGCTGCATTAATGAAATACCGCAGCATTTATGCAAAACGGCCATTGAAAATTTCATTAAAAGATCGCGTATGTGCCAGCAAAGCCGCGGCGGCCATCTGCCCGATTTGTTGTTCCACACATAACCTCATTTTGTCTACTTTACGATATAATAAAGTATCACGATTTTTTTTTTAATATCTGCGTTTTATTTAAAATTTCAATCTTGCGTTCTTGTTGGGACACCCTTTATATTAATTTACAAAAAAGTTTATTTCTATAGAACTTGTGTAACAGAATTGAACTTTTTAGTGTGAAATAAATCGCAAGTTAATATTTTTGAGAAAGTTAAATTTTTTTTCAAAGTTTATCATATGTTTTATGGCAACTCAATCTTATAGACAAACTTACACACACAAACACACACACACACACACACACACACACACACACACACACACACACGCGCGACTTTTTAGAGACACTTAGTTGTGTTTATATTAGCAAAGAATGCCGAAACTAGATATTCCAAGGGGGGATATATAAAAACATATTGATTGCATGTGTTTGTTAGTAAAGCCCTGCTGAGTGGCGGGTTGTTTTTGACAAGTGTTTGTTTTCTTTTTTAGGGTGTGTTACTATTTGTACTATTTGTACTTTTTTTTTTTTTTTAAATGCCAAACAAACCTAAGCCATTTTGATACAAGTAAAATATTTCCCCCCATCATCTTTATTTTATGCTCGTACATCAGCATCAGTCATCATTCTGTTTTCTCAGGCGTCGACACCGTAAACAGCCATCATCATGCTCGTTACAGTCATCATTATCGTCATTATCATCATCATTATTATCATCATCGCCGCTTTAGATTAGTTAATGTTTATTTGGTGTTGCTGTCATGCTCATTTACGCATTAAATGTATGACAAAATAAACAACAAGTGTATACGAGTACAACAAAAAATATTTGACACATTAACGAAAATGTCTGAGCACCCCTCCTGAATTCCTTTCAAACATTTTTTAAATGCCTCGTTAATATTATTATTATAATATTTATTTTATTTATTTGTTTTGTGGAAAACAGGAAAGTACTTAACTAAATTATTTATTTAAGAGCAATATCTTTTGATTTTGACGTTAATTTTATTTATTAAAATAACATTATTCGACAGAGTTTAAAAGTTCAAAATGTTTTTGGAAATTTGGGAAAAAATTCATCAGCTAAAATAATATTAAATATGACAGATGTGCAAATGCTTTACGTGAGTACCTGCCATTACGGCCTAATCTCACGTGTGCCAAAGCACCGGGTGTGGGTTAGACGCCAGACCAACGCCCCCATGCACCCTTTTAGAATGAACCTATGGCCCACTCCATAAGGCACATAACTTGCAATCTTTGAATATAGTTATCCCTGTACTATATTCAATTACCTTGCTGAGGTAATTTGAGCTATCTAAACTCTGCTGCTATGTCTGTGACCATAGCAGCTTCTGTTGAATGGCAACAGCACCTAGAATAGTGTCTGGTTGACCTCGTCAGACCAACCACTAGTATTGATTTCACACTGTGAAGCCAAGACTATTCTCCCAGCGATTTTGGTAGCAACCACAGCCACCACGATAATTCTCCGGCTTCCACGCCAAGGTGTTGTGTATACACCCATAGCGAGGTCCCCATGAGAATTCCTCAACCATTGCCGGCACAGCTCAACCACTCGTCCGAGATGAACCCATGCCTGTGTCGCCAAATAACCAGTGCCTACTCCAGACATGCCAAAATCATCCCTTTAACACCAAGGGGTAGAACGAACTCGGCATTTTAGCAAAGGAAACTGACGACCGCTACAAGCACTCAAAACTTCAAAGCAGCTCGACTGTCGGGCAACCGGCACCCGTGGCACCAGAAGTAGCCTCTGGTCAGACCTCGAAGTTCCACCACAAGGGCTTCCTCTATCGTCTTTTGAACTCAGGGGCAGTGCTAAGTGACTCTGCACCTAACTGACATCAACAGGACCTGTCTTCCTTTTATAAATATGTGTACATCTTTTGCTCTGTTGCCAGAGATCAGGTAGTAACACATAAGTTCTATTGGTAATGTACCAAAGGTACGTCAATGGAAAAGCCACATCACCCCAGCTGGGGCCCCGGGGTTGCCACACCCGTAGTCCATAACAGGCTCCCCTGGGGGGATTAAATATCACATATGTAATTGCTCACAAATTGATAAAGAGATATATTTAGCACCGTGACATATGAGAGTTAAAAAATACTTTTAATTATCAATTAGCCGACTGTAATAGAATGTAACTGCAACGGTAGGAAACAGCTGACCGATATTGTTCATTACTTTTCACGTACCCGTATCGATCAGCTGTTTCCTATCGTTGCAGTTACATTTCATGACAGTCGGCTAACTGAGCCTTTATTCGCTAAAAACGTATGATTTATACTAGGGACCTGCGTAAACAGTCTTTAAATACTTCTTGTATTTTAAATGTATTGTTGATGTCGTTTAATAAGCGAAGCATGATATACGCGTATATGACTGTTTACAAGCTAAGTCGCGAATACTTCTTATTCGTAACAAACACTCAAAAGGAGTAGTTTTGTTGCATGTACGCTTGTTATTTTGCATATTGTACATTTGAGTGTGTGTGTAATATGTAGATGGTAAGATATTATATGTTTAAGCGCATACAACTAATGGCAATGCATGTGTGTGCGTTTGCATGTGCGCAGAAAAATAAATGATCATACACACATACATGCATGACATTTGTATACGCGTCCATGCGTAGAAAGAAGCAAGCATCACAAATTCTTCCGTCACGTAGTATTTTCTTCTTTACTCCTATACCTACAATACTGAAACAAATATTTTGCAAAGCATTTTAAAAATCCCTCATTCTTGTAAACGGTCTTGTGCAGGACTTTAATTTGTACTATAATCAACAGTGTTGCCAGTTTAGACTTTTTACATTCGAACTTGGTGGCTTTTAAACAAAAATTGTTTTAAGAAATTTAATATTTTTAGGGTTCCGTACACCAAAGGTGAAAAATAACCCTATTGTCTTCGCTTCTATGTCCGTCCCTCCGTCCGTCCGTCTGTCTGTCTGACTGCCTGTCTGTTAGAGGCTGCTTTCTTGAGAATCGTAAGAGCTATAAACCTGAAATTTTCACAGAATTTGTAAAAATGTCGCCGCTAGAACAACAAATATATGACACTTGAAAGGGTGTTCCAAAGCGAGCAACGAAACATGTTGAAATCCTAATTTAATACACAGACATTTGTTTATAGATACTTGAAATTTTCCAGATTAGTGTACTTTTATACAAACTGCACCAATTAACACTGAAATTAAAAAAAAATACGCGAAATTCAAGGGTATTCTAACAGTTACTGTAATTTTGTCAACTTAGTTTTGACAACTTGCTGCATCTTGGAAACCGTAAGAGAGAAACCCTTGAAATTTTTAAAAATGCTAAAACTATAAAAATCTCTTAATTAAAAAAATCTCCAAAAAGCAAAAAAAAATCGCCAAAACAAAAAAAACGCTAGAATTAAAAAAACGCTTAAACTAAAATAAATCGCCCATAAAAAAATTTCAAAAATGCGAAAACTAAAAAAAAGATCTCAAATAAAAAAAAATCGCACAAACTAAAAAAAAACACCAAGACACCAAGGACAAAAAAAAAACGCCAAAAAGAAAAAAAGTATCAGAACAAAAAAAAACGCTAAAACTAAAATAAATCACAAAAAACCCGAAAAAATCGCCAAAACAAAAAACTCTTAAATTAAAAAAAAAATCGCCAAAAACCGACAAAATTTTTTTTTTTTTTTTTTAATGCATGTTTTTTTTATTTATTGTATCTTCAAATATGAACTAACAATAAGTATTCAAATCTTAAGTCTATAAAAAAATTATTAGGCCCGACCAATGTCGGACATAAGCTTAGTGATAGTTATTAATAATACATAAGTAGTGATAAGCAACAAAAAGAAAAAAGTGTTTTCAAGCAGCTTCATCATCTAGAGTGTTGAATATTAGAGCCCGTGTATCTCTCTTTTTTAAGCGGATGTGCCCAGTAAAGTTCAAAATATTACGAGCAAGCGGATTAGGATGTGACTCGAGTTTTGTTAGATATTTGCCTGCGTATTTTACAATTTCTTCAGTCACTAGTGGCATATTCAATTCGCGATGTATATTTGAATTTTTGATGTACCATGGAGCCGATGTTATCATGCGTAAAATTTTATTTTGCCTTCGTTGAATTTTCTCTACATTTGAAGCTGAAGCAGTGCCCCATAGTTGAATTCCGTAACACCATATTGGCTTTAAAAGCGACTTGTATATTAAAAGTTTGCAGTCTAGGCTAAGTGTTGAATTTCTACCAATCAGCCAATGTACCTGAGTTAATTTAAGTTTCATTTGAGTTAACTTAGAGTCAATGTGATGTTTCCATGTAAGTCGTCGATCAAGGTGTATACCAAGATATTTCACATATGAATGTTGAGGAACAACTTGATTGTTAATCCGAATGGGGGAGCAAGTATCTCTTCTTAGGGTGAACGTTATATGGACACACTTTTGTTCGTTGACTTTAATTCTCCATAAGTTTAACCAAAGCTCCATCTGGCTAATGTGTTCCTGGAGTTTGCGGGATGCCTCATCAGGGTTTTCGTGCATACTAAGGCAGGCTGTATCGTCGGCAAATGTGGAAGTATGGATACTACTGCTCACAGGCATATCGCAAGTATAAATCAAGTATAAAACTGGTCCCAGTATGCTCCCCTGTGGCACACCGGATGAAATAGTTTCAGGCCTACTCGTAAAGTCTCCTTCCACAACAGTGAACTTACGGGAAATAATGTAACTTTCCAAAATATTTAAAATGTTTATTGGTAAGTAAGTCTTCAATTTTAAAATTAGGCCTTCATGCCACACTTTATCAAATGCCTGGGAAACGTCAATAAAGAGCGCAGAACAATACTTTTTTTCCTCAAAAGTTCTTCTTATAAATTGAACCAGTCTGTGAGTTTGTTCAATGGTGCTATGCTGACTTCTAAAACCAAATCGATGGTCTGGTATGCACCCACTACTAATTAGAATTGGGGACAATTTTGTTTTGAGCAGTTTTTCGAAAAGCTTTGACATAGTTGATAGTAGACTTATTGGCCTATATGACTCAGCCTTGGTTAGATCTTTGCCCGGCTTTGGAATCATTTTAAATTTGGCAAGCTTCCAGCTGTGTGGATAATACTCCAGTCGTAAAATGGCATTAAATATGAATAATAGGATTCTCATTGCAATACGAGGCAAGTTCATAAGCATCTGGTTACTAATTCCATCAATACCCGGAGCTTTCTTCGGGTTGAGTTCGGCAATTAATTTTTGTAAATCACGCGTCTTAAACTTTATGTGTTGAGGGGGTAGAGCGACTACATTCGGCAAATCAGCAACACCAGTATATATGTTTGGCGTAAAAACGGATTTTAAGTGCTCAGCAAATATTTTACCTCTTTCAGTATCGCTTCTTGCCCAACTTCCGGTAGATGTGCGTAGAGGTGGCTTATACTCAATGGGTGTTTTAAGCTTTCTAGCAGCGCGCCACAAAGAGTAATTAGACGCTGGTGTGACATCAAGACCTTCCAGATAATTTTTAAGAGATGCAGTTTTTTCAGACGCAAGCAACTCTTGGAGTCGTTTAGTGCACTCTTTAAATCTGATTTTATTTTGTGGTGATCTGTGCTGTTGCCATTCCCTTCTAGCTCTTCTTTTTTCACGTACGAGACGTTCAATGTCTGTAGAATAAATTTTATTAAACCCAGTCTGCGGATGGGAGATAATGGCATGTTCAGCAGCCTGTTTAATATTCTCGCTGAGATTGGCAATGTTAGATTCAATATCATCGGATGTTCTAAGCGTAATGTTTTCCGTACAATGACTACTGAGATATTTTTTGAACCCCAGCCAATTAACACGATTGATCATCTTCACATATGGGTCAGGTAAGTTACTTCTTAAGGGACTACAAATTGTAATGATCGTCGGAGAGTGATCGGACGAAAGATCAAGAGAAGCTTGAACTTGAATTAAGTCCCTAGAGATATTTTTTATGACGCCAAAATCTATAACATCCGGAATTTTTTGTATGTCAGTAGGCCAATAAGTGGGCTCCCCACTCGAAATGACATCCAAGCCCATTTTTGAAATAGTGTTGAACAATGCTCGACCTCTGGGGGTAATAAGACGCGAACCCCAGAACGTATGCTTAGCATTGTAGTCGCCAGCAGCTACAAAACAAGGTCCAAGAGATTTGTAGAAATCCTCATATTGATTCTCAGTGATTGAAAATCTGGGAGGGGAGTAAATTGATGATATAACAAAATTTGTACAAAAACTTTCAATGCCAATATTTGTTGCTTGTAGGTGTTCTTCACAAATGTTATCAAGAACATAGTGCTTGAGTCTTGACTTTATTAGAATTGCTGATCCACCGCAAGCCCTTCCTCTAGGGTCCTTTGTATCATATATAGTGTAGCCATAAATTTTAAAAAGACTTCTCGAAGTCAAATGAGTCTCAGATACTAACATTACATCAATATTTTTTTCCATGAGGAAGTGCTCAAGTTCATTTTTATGTTGGCGAATGCCGTTTGCGTTCCAGAAACATATTGTTAACGTGTTCATGGCTTATAAATTAATGCTTGAAGCAGAGTATTCTGCATTCGCAGCATTTCTTGCATCATGCTAGTCATATTTGTTGTAAAATTGTTTATAGTTTGCACCAGATTTTCAATAGTAGCTTCAAGGCGATTAAAATTAAAGCTTGCGTCAGTATTTTTTGAATTATTTGGCGGGGAAACATTTTGTGTGGGAATTGTCTTAGCAGCATCTGCATACGATACACGGGAAGTAACTGGTTGGCTCATTTGCGCAAAAGTGGCAGAGTAGGCGTTTGCTGATTGAGCTGGAGCTAATTTAGGTTTTTGCACCATAGTCTTCTTTACGAAAGAGTACACAGGACAACCTCTGTAGTTAGCGGTGTGATTACCTCCACAATTACTGCATTTTTTATCACTTTGATCTTTTGGCTTATTGCAACTAGCAGTGCCGTGTAATTCGCCGCACACAACACAAACAGAGGGTAAATTGCAGTATGTTTTTGTATGGCCATATTCTTGGCAATTATGGCACTGTACAGGACCTGAACGCTTATGTGGCTCTTCAACTGTGATTTTTCGGTACAAGAGGTATTTCAAATTATAAATTGGATTCGTCTCATTTTTTTTCAATTTTATATCATTAGGCTCAAGTTCAACACGAAATAGGGGTTGGGGAATCTTCTCTCTGTTTATTATATTGAGTTTCGAGCCGCTGTTATCTGTAGTGATAACTTTGTTAAGTGATGAACACGAGCCTGAAGGGGATGATATTACTGGCTTATATGAAGAAGTACTAGGCAACTGTAATGTTAATGCATCATTACTATTTGGCATTGGACAAAGCGAAGTTGATCGCTGACGAAAAATTGGCTTTGTCGGTAAAAAAAAAGGTTTTCATCAGATTTATTATTTATATTTTTTTCATTAAGAGTTTCAGAACTCACAGTAAAATAAGCATTTCTGCCGTTAGAACTCACTTCAAATTTTTTTGTATTTGAGGCACTCATACAAAGAATTCCTCAAGGGATATTCGTTTGTGTTTTTTTTATGTTTGCGGTCTTTTTTTGTTTTTGTTATTTATGATTGTTTATTTGTTTAGAGGTACACATATATATAGTATTCCTCAATATCAATTTGTTTAATTTTTTTTGCTTGCGGTTTTTTTTTGTTTTTGTTATTTTTACTATGTAAAAATAACAGCAAAGCATAAAGCTTATTTATTAAAGACAGTATGTACCTATTACGAATAATATGTACTACGAATATTTTTTGTTTGTTTAATTTTTTTGTAAGTAAGAAAAATTCCGCTAATCGACTGTTCGCTATGAAGGTACCACGAAAACCGACAAAATGCTTAGCGGATACTGGACTATATAGGCCAGTATTAGGTGTGTAGTCTCCATACGGAACTCTTCGTTTGCGAGTCAAAGCCGCACTTTACTGAATTTATTTAGTTTTTCTTGTTCTTGCGAACCATTAAAAAAAACTTTACTTTCATTTAACTTCATAAGCTTAAGCCTTCACTGAATAAATGATTTTTTTTTAATATTATAAAAAGCTAGGAAAACGTGTATTAATGTATCACGAAGGTATTAAATTAAATCTAAATGTGTCAGCTTTGCTTTTTCATCTTATATGCATGTGTTCAGTATAAAACGTATTGAATTTGGATTAAGGAAATATGAGCAGAGAAAAAAAGCTTAAATATTTGTTAAATTAAGTGCTGCTTGATTGATGCGTTTGAGTTTTTTCTTTTGATTTTGTGCAAAGACTTTAGAAAATAAAAGCACATTTAACAAACGTCAACTTAAAATTAGAGAAAGAAAATAAATTATGAAGAAACTAAATGGACATGCATGAGTAACAAACAGTTCATTCATTGAAAGGGTGTGAAGAAAAAATTACTCACGATCTCAGCTCTAATAAAAACTAAAACAAAACTTGTTATTATAATCAGGGATTTTTCAAAGAAAAATAACTTTGCATTTAAAAAAGATAATTCTTGTTGTAATTATAAGTTATTTATGGCCCTAGTAAGGCAATAAAAATGTCATTATAAAGCGAACTTGAAATTATACAAAAAAAAAAAAATATTCAAATAAAATGTACTATTTGAATTTAAAGACCAAAAATTACAAACAAAATGTGTTTAAGGAAATTGAATTAATTTTTTTTATTAATTTAAAAAATTCCAGTGTCTAAAATTGTATTACATATTAGGCTTTTCCTTCATTATGTGCCCTTAATATAGAAAGGCCCTATCTCATTTATTTTAAATTAAATTTTTTTTTGTACTTTTCCATACATTGGGTGTGTTATCGAAAATTTTATCGATATAAAAAACTTGATTTAAAAACAAAATAATGAGTAAGGGCCCTTCTATATTAAGGTAACGATATGCTATTCTGCCTTGAAATATTAAAAAAAAAACACTTGAAAAGATTGGAATCAAATAATTTGATTTTATAAAAGATTAATTAATCAAATGGCCATAAAAAATTTTATTTTATAAACCCTTTTGCAAACCAAAAAATATTATTTATGAACACGGCAGTTAATAAATATTAAATAAATTTATATTAAACAAAACTATTTAGCAGAAGTCTAAATTAAAATGTTGCATAATATAAAAATATTTTTTTTGATTTATTTAAATTTCGAAACAATAAATATATGACTTAGACCACTTTCATAACACACAGTGCAACACGAAAAAAATATAACCATAGACGGACACCACAACATAATTAAATACCAACAAAAAAGACCCGTGTCTCCCAGTTTTGCCCCAAGTCATGCAATTTTTTATGGGCCCCCAAAGATTTGGGGGCACGCTCTCATTTTTGCATTTTCTCAGGCTCATATCTTGCAAACCGTTCTGAGCTACAGCTCTTGTCATAAAAAGCAAAAATTGTGAACATATAAAATCAAAAAAACTTCACCTTCAAGATCAAAATCGCAAAAAATTTTAAAAAATTTATTTTTTGTTTACCTTTTTTCCCCTGTTCAAGTCCATAGGTAGCAAACCGTTCAAAATTCAAGCAAACAATCCGCTACAAAAATGTGCCTGAGATTTCAATAAACCAATTTCTAGAACATATGAACTTCCTAGGAATGATTCTTAACACCGTTTACGTAGCGCTTAGGTAGCCGCAAAAGTAAAAAATTTCCCGAAAATTTGTGAATTTCATTTGTTTGAAAATTTTTTACTTTTTGTCGCTTAAGTCTTTTTTGCGCTTATGGCACAATAAATAAAACTGAATTTAATTAAAAAATATTTTTCTACTTCTGCCAGACTTCAAGTTCAATAGCAGCAAAACCATTTATTGAAAAAAAAATATAAAACAAAAACAATTGAAAAGATTTGCATATAAAAATAAAATATTCAATAGCTTAACACTAAATAAATTCTTAGGCTTTACAATCAAAACAAATAAAAACTGTTGGCCAAAAATAACAAACGGACAAAACCGGTTTTTGGTTGACTCTGTGTCAGCACGGCTTAAGCTCAAATGCATATTTAAAATGTTACAGATATTAAAATATACCAGAATTCTATACGAAAACCGGTACATCAACATTTTATGGGAAACTACGATTTAAAATGTTTAATTTATGGTTTTTGCTGATTTTTCTATATTTGAGTTCTTTAAAATTTTTTTTTTTAATTTTTATTTTAATGCAAGTTCTAGTCTAAGAAATTAATTAAAGGGTCTTTCATTAGGCGCTTACTATGTAAAATAAAAAAATTTCCAAACAAATGAAATTAAAAAATTTTCGGGAAATTTTTCACTTTTGCGGCTACCTAAGCGCTACCTAAACGGTGTTAAGTATCAATTCTAGGAAGTTCATATGTTCTAAAAAGTTGTTTAATGAGATCTTAAGTACATTTTTGTAGTTGACAAATTCCTTGAGTTTTGAACGGTTTGCTATCTATGGACCTGAACAGGGTAAAAAAAGTTAAAAAAAATCGAATTCTTTTAAATTTTTGCAATTTTAATCTTGAAAATTAAGATTTTTTAATTTTTTTTTTATTCACAATTTTTGTTCTTTATGAAAATGCTTTAAATAAAAATTCCGAACGGTTTGCACGAAATGAGCATGAGAAAATTCAAAAATGACACAGAGGCCCCAAATCTTTGGGGGCCCATAAAAAGCAAGTGGAGGGCTGGGGCGAAATTGGGAGACACAGGACTTTTTTTGTTGGTCTTTTATCACTTAGGGCGACTTTTTGAGTTCCAGATTAGAGATTAAATTAACCTTAATCTTTATTTGTGATTTTTGGGTAGTCGATTATATAGTTTTGCTTGCTAGTTTAAGCGGCCAATCGTGGTGGCTTAATCATGCATTAATATTGAAAACATACACTTGTGAAACATATAACTTTTTGTAAAAATTATATGATAAAATAATTTAAAAACACATAAATCAATATATATATTTTATATTATTTATCAATTTCCTTTAACGCGCGCAATATATTACTTGTAAATAATAAAACATGACAGTTTCTTCTTCTTCCCACAAAAAATCAAAGTGTGTTGATAACATGTATGACTTTTACACAGAAAATGTTGCCACTATTTTGTTCCTCAGTATGGTAATACTACACATAATAAGAAGTTTAAACTACCACTCAAAAATATCAAACTAAATTAATTTGAGATTAAGCTAATTTGCGGATTAGCTAATTAGAGAAATAAACTAATCTTAATCTCGAACCCAAAAAGTCGCCCTTAGTGGTCTCCGTATATGGTTATATTTTTTCGTGTTGCACACAATTGCACTTTTTTCTAAAATATATTACAAATTCTTATTTGATAATATTTTAAATCACAAAATTTTTAAAAATCGACATTTAATATGAACTAGATATACCAAACGGACGACACACTCGTCCGTATTCTAGAATCAAAATGTAAATAATTTAAGATTCAAATAAAATGTACATATCTAAACGTCATAAAAAATTCATTAAAACACAGCCACACACAAACTTGAAAATTGAAATTAAAAAAACATAAACAAAATCTCTTCAACCAACCTAATTCTCTTCCTTTAAGTATTATGGCTTTTATACAACAACAAATAAAGAAAAAAATTGTTAGATCAAGAGAAATACTACAAACGCACACACACACTCATGTTTTGTTTCTTTTTTACTTGTAAGCTAATAAATGCGTGTGTAATATGTTTGCATGTAGTAGTAGCAACTTTAAACGCTTATAGCTCCCAAAATACTAAACCGATTTCAATAAAATATAGATTCTGCACATGTGTATAAAAAATCCTTTAAAACAATATAAATCTTTTTAAAATCGGTGCGGTGGTATCAGCGTAAAAGGTATTACAAAAAACATGTTCGCCTATTAATTATATAGAAGATTACTTTTACATAATATTATTTATTATTTACAATTTTCATAAATTTCTCACTACTTTTTTAATTCTTTTCACATACAAAAAAAAAACAATTTTCCATCCCTGATCAGCTGTGATAAACAAGTCTACATTAGAGTCTAAACACAATGTTTGCGGTGCGGTGCGGTGCGATTTCTCGTTGCGGGAGAGAACAATAAACATAATACAACGCAAGAATGATAAACTACAAAATTACGCTAGTGCAAAAAAAAAAAATTAGTAGACGTCACGCACACTGCGATTCTATTGGCTGATAATTTCGTTTATTTTTTTTTTATAAAAATCTTTAAAGCTATTTTGACTGTAGGATTGCCAACCGCTATGCAAGTACTGTGTTCAAATCGTCACATCCGTGATCGTATCGGCAATCGTACGAAAACAAATTAACTGATACGTCAAACGTATAAGCTGAATGAAATTTTAGTACGTTCACGTATGTCATTATCCGAAAATGGTGTTTTTACGTGACGAGTTGTACGTTCACGGATGTGACGATTCGATCCCTGGTTTTGCTAAGAAAATTGGACATATACAATAAAACCACTTTTTTTACTTTTGCAGTTACTTACGAACAAGAAGACAATATTGTTTTTGCTGTAGGTATTTACCATTTTTTTTATATTATCCGTAATTAGATAATTGATTTTTAACCGATATACAAAGTCTTAAAATGCTTATTTTTGTAGTTTTTTTTTGCTAATTTTCTCCCAAGACAACATTTAACAAAAAAGATCATCTGAAAGAGTTTTTCAAGCCGCACACAATGGTGCATTAAACTTTACCATTCATAACATCAGCAATACGTTAAAGATTAAAATTTTTTAAGCGTTTTTATACCAGAGCATATTCTCACAAAAGTGCAATCACTTCTTAATACAGACTTTCATATGTACATACACACATATGAATGTATAACATATAAATATGTCATTCCTTTTGTAATTTGTATAATGTATCTGCTAGAAGGGGTGTTATGCCAACAAAATATTAGTACCGTTCACACTGAATTTGTCATTTGTTTACTTGGTAAAATTATGTACCATTTTTGATGTTTTAAAATTTAAAATTTTACTTTCTAGTATTTTAAACAAAAATATTATTAAAAAAATATTACTAAATAAACAAATAACAAATTCAGGGTGAATTATATTAGAAAATAGCAATTTAAAAATATGTCATAGTTAGAGTCTTTAGTTTTGATATGTTTCGATATAAAGGGTGTTTTTTATTGGGGTATAGAACTTTAAGTTGGTATCACTTTTTTAACTGGAGGCCATTTTGTCAGCTGTAAAGTGATTAATATTTAGTTTGGTTTGCCATTTTATCGTGAACAGGTTGACAAAAGAACAACGCTTGCAAATCGTGCAAATTTATTTCGAAAATAATGGTTCAGTTCGCGAAGTTTACCGCAAGCTCCGTCCATTTTATGCTCGACATAATCGTCCATCAGAGCAATTAATTCGGTTAACCATGGATCGTTTTCGCACTACGTTTACTCTATGTGATAATACGCATCCGCAGAGACGTCGAACAGTGCGCACCGAAGAAACAATTGCCGCTGTAGAGCAAAGTGTTGAAGAGGACCCGAATGAATCGATTCGCCACCGTGCACAGCAATTGGAGCCGACTAACCGACTATTTTGTTCCCGAATTGGATGGCATGAATGTGGATGAGTTGTGGTTCCAACAAGACGGCGCTACATGCCACACAGCGCACGTCACAATCGATTTATTGAAGGAAACATTCGATGAGCGCATAATTTCGCGGAATGGACCTGTCAATTGGCCACCAAGATCGTGTGATTTGACACCATTGGATTATTTTCTTTGGGGATATGTGAAGTCGCTCGTCTACGCCAACAAACCAGAAACGTTAGGGGACTTTGAAGCCAACATTCGTGGCGTTATTGCCAACATACGGCCCCATATGCTCGAAAAAGTGGTTGAAAATTGGACCTGTAGAATTGGCTTTATTCGAGCCAGCCGCGGCGGCCACATGCCCGAAATCATATTTAAACATTAATGGCATAAAATTATCCTTCCAATAAAGCCAAATTGATGGACATTAAAACGATTTTCTTGTGTTTTATTTCAATTCGAAGTTCTATACCTCTAAAAAAACACCCTATATTAAATAACTAAAAAAAAATTCAAATTAAGCGCTTTGTTAAGATTAATAAAAAAAGTTTAATTTCAAAAATTAAAAGAAACTCTCAATAACAAATAAGAAAAATTTTTGTAGAGAAAATAAAATAATAGAATAGAATTTGTTTTTTGCTATTTCTTTGTTTAAATTTTTTAGTTTCCCATGCATATGCTTTAAGTCTTTCATTTGATTTTTCCCAGCCTTTATGGCAACTCTTACAATAGACGTGTAACGTCACGTCTAACGGTAAACTCTCTGATTGGCGTAGTCTTGTAGTTTATCATTCTTGATACAACGGAAGACGGCGACGGTAATACTTGTCATTGCTTGTTTAAATTTTTATTAATTTTCTTGTGCATACATTTTTATAAAAAATTTACTCTTTCTGTTAAATATTTTGTAATGGCAGTAACTAAAAACAAAAAAAAATTATTAAAATTTTATACATTCGCAGACACATTTGGTAATTTTTTTTAAGCTTTTATATTTTATGACAAACATTTTTGAACTTCAAAATCATGTTTTTTGTTGTGATCATCGCCAATTATTCAAAAACTATGGCAACATCAGAAAGAGAAAGAGAGTCAAAAATTGAGAAAATAAGTAAATCCGCAATGAAAATAAAATAGATTTTAAATTTATGCCGTTCCGCTTTGCGGGTTTTTAAATACTTCAAAATCGTATGATAAACCGCACAGCAATGAATTCTCGTTACATTGTGTTCAGACTCTTAATTATACTTTCGTATTTGTGTGGCTTAAACAAAGAAAGAAAAAATATTTAGAAAATCTGTTTTCTTTTTTACATATCGATGATTTACTCAAACAACGTCATTACTTAAAAAAATGGAATTTTTGATTTAATGATGCAGAATTAATCCGCATTAATCCTTTTTTTATATTGTACAAAAATTTCATACAAATATCTTGTTTACTTAACACTTGAGAGACAATTAAAATTTTCTTTTTCCATTAAGGGCCATTATTACAACTTAAAGTTAGTTAAAAGTAGGATTTTATCGGACGTATATAAACATATAACATTTGCAAAGTTTTACTTTAACCTGAAGTGAGCGATAAATTGCAGGCAAGCTTATCCTACTTGGTAAGTTAAATCCAATTTGCAATAATGGAAAGCTTTTTATACGTCCGATAAAATCCTACTTTTAACTAACTTTAAGTTGTAATAATGGCCCTAAGTGCCTGTAAATTCTAAGTTTCAATCTTGTTTACTGGTAAACTGTTTTTTGAGTAAATTAGCAATATTCACACATATTTTTCTTAATAAAGAAATGCACATTTTTCGAGTTTTTTTTTAAAGATATTTTTCAAATAATTAGTTTGTAAACAAAGCACAAAACAGCTGTTTCGCTAATTCTTGCAAGTAAAAATTTTATCAGTGAAAATTTGCAAAAATTTTTCCTCTCTCAATTTTTTACACTCTCTTGACGCTCTCTCCTTGCAAAAAGTTTTTGAGTTAAGCATTAAACACATTCACCACAGCAGGCTACACGAACACACGCCTCTAGCAGCATTTGTCGCCTCGTAGCCGGCTACTTAATTAGTTTGGAGACGGCAGCAGCACCACCTGCAGTTGATATTCAAGTACAAATACATAGTTCAGTATTGCCACTTTTATATGTTTTGCATTTATAAAAATTAATTACTCTTTTGAAATGTAATTATTTCACGCAAAAGTACAAAAATGAATCAATTTATTCTTAACATCAATTTTTGGATATTATTTCTGTTAAATAATATGAAATAATTGTACAAAATCATTCATTCAAAATTTTCTATTATACTGGCAATACTGAATTTTCTCATTGTAGCCAACAAAATAGAAATTAGTTTAATTGGACTACAACGACAAAATAAGCATAGACAACAACCTGTCGTCATGTTGCCTTGCTGTCTTCAAAAGAATTATTCTCATATAAACATGTGTATTCTATTCTTGACATTTGGTAGTCGGTAGCTTGCTGTGGTGAATGTGTTTAATGCATTAATGAAGAATGCCAGATTTGATGATTTATCGTCATTTTGACTATTTTGGGTTGCAAAAATAGCATTTTGACGCCTGAAAGATTTTTGCCTTCAATTTGACGATTTAAAAATAATTATAAATTTACACCATTTATTACAACTTTAAAACAATTTTGAGCTTAACCAAGAACTTGGCAGCTTGAAAGCATATGCAATAAAACGAAAGACTAAAAGGCAATAAATTTTAATTTTTGTATTAATAATTTTGGAAAACTATTTATAAAAGTTATGAGTAATTTTTTTTAGAACAGATTTGCTTGAGTGTGATAATTTTTATTTGGGGGATTCTAAAGATGATTTATGTAGGAATATTAGTATTGGCTGATGCACAGGTTAATCAAATTGAAAAATGTGAAATGATTAAAATTTTTCATATGCAACCGTGTGGTAAATAAGATTTGACTTCGAATATAAATTAAGTCTAATTGATTCCTACAATATTTTTATAGAAAATACAAGTTCTTTCTATGATATTCTAAGAATTTCTCAAATTGTTAACTAATGTGAAAGACAGGAAATTGAATCTAAATTCAGGCAATTAAAGTTATTAAAAGTGGAAAAAGTTTTCCATGATACATACTTAAAACTTTCAGATTTGTGGAAAAAATTTCCAAAACGAAAAAAAGGACTCTAGTCTTTTATATCCCACCATAAATAATTTGATCAAAAAAATGTCCCCTAATAAAGCCTAGTTTAATTTTTCTTCTCTTCTTTAAAAACTCATATTCACCCCTATCGTGAATAAAATGTGAAATTTTTGTTCCCATGAAATTTTCATTCCCCATGAAGGGAAATTTGCAATCGTGAATTTCATGGGAACGTTTGTTCCCGCTATCAATGTGTAGTGAATGTAAAAAACGGGAAGAAGACTTGTAAAGCTTAAAAATTAATTAATTAAGTTTAATTATAAGAAATAAATATATTTTGGGTTGTAAATTAAATATTATTAAGTGTAAGGTTGTGTTTTTAAATATTTAGGTGCCGTGCAAAAAATTCTTTAGTATACTACAGCCATAAAATTTACTGCATGTCAACCAAAGAGATTCATATGTTCAATGAAAAAAGGCGTTGCAAGGAATAATTGTTATTATTCGTGGACATTATTTATTGATCTTGTCCTAAAAATAATTATTTATAAATTTTAAAATATAATTGCAAGTATAATATTGAAATTACGCAGTGCACTAATTCAGTTCGCCTGCAAAAATAAAGTGACCAAAACGAAGGGAAAAGTGAAAAAATCCATGTGAAAAATATTATTTACGATAAGGGGAATCAAGAAAGGGAATACATTTCAGGCGAAAAATTATTCACGATTGCGATTTGGGGAAAAGGGAAAATATTTCGAGGGAAAAACTGTTCACGATAGGGGTGATTAATTAATAGACATATTTCATTCAATAAGAATTGAAAATACTGAACTTAAGCCCGATTAAGAAATTATTTCTGATAAGAAAAAATTTTTAGTCTCATCGTAATGTTCAGCATACGTAGAAATAGTAAATGGAAAACAAAACCAAAGTAAGACATGTAATTATTTTGTCTTTTAAACAATTGATTGTTTTGATTCTGAGAATTATGCTTCTCACCTTTCAGCAAAATCCTTTAATGTTTCCTTCGTTTCCGGAAAATTGTTTTGACGATTTTGACAATTTTTCGTACGAAATTTGACGTATTCACATCTATTTCATCTGGCAAGTATCTTTCCAGCACTAATTTTTACAAATTTTTAATAATTTTTAGTAAATGAACACACCTAATGTCATCTCCATTTTTATTTGAATTTTTAGAAAATCATAAAAAATTTATCTTCACAGGCACAGTTATGAATTTTCGTAATAACTAAAAACAAATGTAAAGTTTTTTAATTTTTATAACAATTTTGCCCTAATTTATATTTAACTTGTTCAGTGAAATATTGTTTAAAAAATTTATTATTGCAATTTAATATTGAGGGATTAGGTAGATCACAAATTGCATATTTCATCCTTGCTGAAAACTTTCTAAAAACAACTACAGATATTATGTTAAACTTTCATTTAAATAAATGAGAAGTTCAACGAATTTTATTGGTGAAACAAGAACTTAATAATCAGCATATTGTTTTTATTTTCTTACGTTACGATTAATATATTGGTTAGCACATTTAAAATTTAATCGATTTTGAATACCATACAATTACTGACACCAATCAAGCAGGACTGGCTTCTTAACTTGTCACTGAGTTTCAAAAAAAAAAAAAAAAAAAAAAAAAATCATTAACAAAAATTATAATGACGAAATTACGTTGTCATCTTTAAGGCCATAATTTTTGGCTTCATTGCGAAAAGTTTAAATGCCAAACGATGAGCCAGCAAATAAAGCAGCCAAACTAGGGTGATCGACTCGGTTTTTCAACCGGTTTTAAAATCCGGTTTTTTCAAAATACGGTTGTCGGTTTTTTCAAAAGGTTGATTTTTCGAATGCCGAATAGTCCGGTTTTTTTACAATTTAAAATCCAGTTGAGTCGAATACTTTTCGATTTGTACATTTTGCATGTTTTGTTGATTTTCGTAAGTATATTTTTAGTGTAAAAGCTCTAAGCTTTTTTAGAGCATGGCAACATTTACTGAAACATGAAATTTAAGAGAAATTATTTTATGAGGTAATAGCAGAGGCGAATTTAATTGGCCTTATGGTGTGCAATGGATGTCAAAATACAGTTGCAAAAAGTGTTTATTAGTTTTGTTGCCATTTTGCTTCATATTTTATATAGAGGTAAATAACCACCTTGTCCATACATTCATATGTATGTATGTATATACCATTAAGGAATAAACTCCACATACAACCATAATTTTTGGGATTTGAGGAAACTTGGGAAGAAATTCAAAAAATTAAATATGCCAATATTTAGGTTGCTAATATTATATATGTTTATACAAAAAATAATAAATTAAAAAATAATTATAATATCAACAACATAATAGACCATATTTGGATGCCATTTGTTGACGGCTTGGTACCGGAAATCATAGAATTTTCAAACAAGTTGACGATATCAAACATTTTGCACGTATTTTTTCATGTATTTTATGCCTGTATGTAGACTTTTTTCCTATGTATTTTGAATATTTTTGCTACTGTAGGTGTTATTATAATTATTTTTTTTATTTTTTGTATAAACATATTTATTATTGGCATATTTAATTTTTTGAATTTCTTCCCAAGTTGCCACAAACCCAAAAAATTATGGTTGTATGTAGAGTTTATTCCTCAACTTTATATTATATATAAATATTTATGTACTATACATAAGTATATGAAGTAAATTTTAATATTTTACCTTTAATTTCTGTATTGTTTTATAGTATTTACATGAACTGTTAACCCTTTTTTTATAAAGCAATTTAAAATTAAAACTTTTGTATAATAATTTTCTTACTTTAAAAAAAAACGGTTGACCGGTTTTTCCTGAATTGTAAAAACCGAAACCGGATTTTTCATAATTTCAAATATTCGAACTATTCGAAAACCGGTTTCTGGAAAAAGTCGAATAATCGATCACCCTAAGCCAAACACACGTTGTTTATACAAAAACCACTACATCCATTTACGGAGACCAATATTCATTAAGTCAACTGCCACAGAGAGTGACTGCCACCGCGACTGCCACAAAACCAATAACTGGATTCATATTAACTAATAATGAATACTCGTATGATGGCGATGATGATGATGATGATGATGTAAGTTATTTTAATTTCGTATGTTAAACATTAATAGTGAGTGCTTATTTTATTGCAGACAAAAAAAAAACAGA
The DNA here is from genome assembly GCA_949987645.1 of Tachina grossa. Taxonomy (NCBI): domain Eukaryota; kingdom Metazoa; phylum Arthropoda; class Insecta; order Diptera; family Tachinidae; genus Tachina; species Tachina grossa. The sequence goes on from OX465275.1 coordinate 40,352,640, forward strand.
AAATAAATAAAAAAAAAAAAATAAGTAAGAAAAATTAAGCAATCATAAATTAAGTTAATAAAATATATGAATTATGTATGCCTGTATGTAGCTAATAAATATTTTCTTTGCTCAATGCCTTGGATAATGAAGCCATTTAAGTATTTAAGTATTTAAGTATTATTTGCCAAAAATGGCAAAAAGTTATGGCAAATTTTTGCTTAATTTCCGTTAGTTGAAGTTCTTACGCTGCTGTCACTGTGGCAGGCCATTAACACCAAAATGTACTTCCGCCTTGTTCTAAGCAAACAAACGGATTTATGGCTTATAAATACAGGCTTTAAGGTAAACATGCGTGACACCACAGTTGACAGTCAGTCAGTCAATCAAACCTGTTGCTTATTTATTTAGTTATTTCTTTGTGTTATTTTAAATTTTACTATTTTTTATGTATTTAACAGTAATTAAAAACCATTTTAGTCGCTTTAATGCCCTACGCTAAGTATAACTGGTCACTGCACAAGTGTACACCAGAGACAGACAATGAAATAAAAAAAATAAAAAAATTAGACACTCTATCACATATCGAATATTTTTCACTCATGCCCATTCATTCGCATACTTGCGTCAGTGATGGGAAAGTTCAGCACTTAAAAATAAATAAAATAATTTATAAATCACTTCAATAAAACCAACAGAAACTTGTTGTGTTCATTATATTATTTGTTATTGGACCCATAGTTTCATAGAATTGAAATTTTTAGAGCTAACATTTTCTGAGGGTCTTGGGTTCGAGCCCAGTGTTTGAAAAAGTAAAAGTCATTAAATAAAAATACAACTGAATAGTACCGGCTAAACTTTAAACTAAAGCCACCCTCTTTTGTGGTTAGCAAGACAGCTCAATCAAATACCACCACATGCCCAGCTAGTTAATGTTTGCAAGACAGACAAATTTCAAATTTATCATAAAGTGTGTTTGAGTGCGGTTAATTGTTATTTTTATTTTACTTCTATGACTTCTAAGCAGTGCTGCCAGAAAAATGTTGACTCTTGTCCCCAATTTAAAACGTCATGTCCCCAAAAAATCCCCATTTCAACAGAAAAATCCTAACTTTTGTCCCCAAAAATATATCATTCATCAAAAACGATTATTAAGTCCTATGCGCAGGGATGCGAAATAAGATTTTCAAAAAGTTACAAGAAAAATTGTACTTTTTTCAGTACGATTGACCAAATTCTTTATTTTTATTTTTTTTTAATGTTTTATTAACTTAAAACGTACATAAAATTCAATTGTACATGCATATATTTACATATGAATGTGTGTAAAAACTTAATAATTAACAAAGAGGCACTTTCAAGTTTATTTATTACAATATTATTAATTAATACTATCAATTAACATTAATGTTTAATTTTAGAAGGTACATAAAAGAGTATTAGTTTTTGAGATCAGAATATAAAACAAAAATTTAGGCTTTACTTCTCCATCCATTGTTTTAATTCGATTGGAGTCAGTCGAAGTAAACAATATGAAGAAGATAATAGCAAAAAAAAAAAAAATAATCACCCCTATCGTGAACAGTTTTTCCCTCGAAATATGTTCCCTGTTCCCCAAATTGCATTCGTGAATAATTTTCCCCCTGAAATTTGTTACCTTTCTTGATTCTTCTTATCGTGAAAAATATTTTTCACATGGATTTTTTCACTTTTCCCTTCGTTTTGTTCACTTTATTTTTGCAGGCGAACTGAATTAATACACTGCGTAATTTCTATAATATACTTGCAATTATATATTAAAACTTATAAATAATCATTTTTAGGGCAAGATCAATAAATAATGTCCACGATTAATAACAATAATACCTTGGAACACCTTTTTTCATTGAACATGAATCTCTTTTGTTTACATGCCGTAAATTTTATGGCTGTGGTATACTAAAAAAATTTTAATTAAAAACACAACTTTGCACTATAGTATATAACCAGGGAAACCAAAAAAATGCTGTTAAAAGAGTATTTTATGCGCATGCAATATGCACTAAAAACTTGAAAATATGCACTAAAAACTCAAAAAATATGCTCTTAAAAATAAAATAAACTTGTTTATTTGTAAATGAAAATATATTTTTAATTCAAAATTCAACAAAATTTGCATATACAATAAGACAGAAATCAAATAAACAAAAAAGGGGACAGTAAAAAATTTAAAAAATAATTTGGGTTTGAAAAGTATGTTAAAGCAAAACTGACCAAAGCAAATAATAAATTAATTTTTCTGATGCTCCCGTAAAAATTTAATTCAATTTCAAAATTGATCTCAATATCAGAATTAAAACCTTAAAACTGTATTTTGGATAAATAAGATAAGCTTGTGAATTTAAATTTTTTTTTAAATTTTTTTTTAATTGCAATAAACAACAAAATATTGAACTAGATTTTCAAATAAAAATCGTTGCTTGTCACATCTAAATGAAGTTTTTACATTGCAAATGTTCCTTGAACGTCTACTACAAATTTTTATTGAACCTAACGTACGTAATAACTGCTTACTGCCTTATTCATAAAAAATATTTCAGGTTTATTAAGCGCTTAATTGACATATTTCTATGGGAAATTTGTCAAATAAACCTGTTATAAACCTAAAATATTTTTTATGAATTATACCGTTAATATATAAGAAAAATTTATACAATACAAGGAACATTGGAAATGAGATTTAGATGGCGAAAAATAAACTGAAAATTTTTGGCTTAACATTAAAATAAAAATATTCTATAAATTATCAAAATATGCCCTTGAGGCGTAAATTATGCTCTAAAAATTAGAAAATATGCTAAAAATATGCATGTACGACTGAAATATGCAAAAACATGCTTTAAAGGGTAAAATATGCAAAAATATGCTCTAACAAATCGATGCCATAATTCATAAAAAGTTCTGAAACGGATAAATATCTTATATCCTCATTTATACGTCAAACGAGAAAAAACATGCAATTGCATATTTGCGGTTTCCCTGTATATAATGTTTCATTTGAAACCCAAAATATGTGTTTCTCTTGTTATTAAACTTTTTTTGTTTGATTTTCAATTAATTTTAAAGCTTTACAAGTCTTCCTCATGTGGTTTTACATTTACTACACAGAAAAAAATGATTTGTAAATACAATTAATTTGTTTGTTATATCAATTAAATAATAATTGATTTTGAACCTACAACGATTTTTGTAAATACAATTAACGAAATTGTAAGTTAAAGGAAAATCTTTAAAATACTTTCAATTAAATGTATCAACAAATAATTTGTTGACATTTATTTATTTTTTCAACATTTATTTTTGTTAGATTTCAAAGTTATTTCAATTAAGGTTATTGTTATATTAACAATTGAATTGTTGAATTTCCGTATCATAATTGTTATACATAATCACAATCCTCGAAACGATTTTTGCTTGTCTGCGAAAAACACTAAATGTCTTTGGGCGGAGTTGAACCGGCAACATCAAGATTAATAAACTCACTCACTTACGTCTCAGCTAAAGAACAACACTTAATTAAATACGCAAATGATGAATACACACAAAATATGATTTCTGGTTTCTTATACATGAGCGCATTCCATTGTGATATAATTTAACAAATAATTTTGTTGAGTAATTTAATTGACTACAAAAATTTAAATTTGTTATATCAACTTAATTTTTAAATTATATTTTTACAATTTGTTTTGTTGGTTGCATTTCGATGATATTTTTTTTCTGTGTACGCATTGATAGCGGGAACAAACGTTCCCATGAAATTGAAGATTGCAAATTTCCCTTCATGGGGAATGAAAATTTCATGGGAACAAAGATTTCACATTTTATTCACGATAGGGTTGAATATGAATTTATGAAGATATTACATACATACATACATTCTTGCAATCGAAATATTCTAAATAATTTCCCAATCCAAAACTTCATAGACATCAAGCTCGTCTCCGTCCTCTACAACTCGCTTTTATATATATTACGATTTGAACTTTTTTATCATTTCTTCAGGAAGGAAGCTCAAATTTATGACAGCACATCTTATAAATATTTAAATGTGATTTTATTCTTATTAAAGATTCTAACATTTCATATTGCAGATTATTCCTTAATTTAGTTTTGGTAGTCTTCATGCATAAAAATATTCTCTGCACAAACGCATTACTTATTGGCACTGTCAACAGGTTGAACACAGCAGCTGAAATTTCATGAAAGAAGTAATTTCCGACATTATCTTCGTAATGGGTGTTTTTTATTGAGGTATAGAACCTTAAGTTGGCATCACTTTTTTAACTGGCGGCCATTTTGTCAGCTGTCAAGTGATTAATATTTAGTTTGGTTTGCCATTTTATCATGAACAGGTTGACAAAAGAACAACGCTTGCAAATCGTGCAAATTTATTTCGAAAATAATGGTTCAGTTCGCGAAGTTTACCGCAAGCTCCGTCCATTTTATGGTCGACATAATCGTCCATCAGAGCAATTAATTCGGTTAACCATGGATCGTTTTCGCACTACGTTTACTCTATGTGATAATACGCATCCGCAGAGACGTCGAACAGTGCGCACCGAAGAAACAATTGCCGCTGTAGAGCAAAGTGTTGAAGAGGACCCGAATGAATCGATTCGCCACCGTGCACAGCAATTGGAGCTTTGTCCATCAACTTTATGGAAGATTTTGCGCAAAGATCTTGGCTTGCGACCTTACAAGATCCAGCTTGTGCAAGAATTAAAGCCGCGAGACCATGCAATGCGTCGTGATTTTGGTGTATGGGCCGAAAATGAGATTGATCTCGATGCTGATTTTCATCGCAAAATTTTGTTCAGTGATGAGGCTCATTTTTGGTTGAATGGCTACGTCAACTAGCAAAATTGCCGCATTTGGAGTGAAGAGAATCCACATGAGACCCTTGAGACGCCATTACATCCACAAAAACTGACTGTTTGGTGTGCTCTATGGGCTGGTGGAGTCATTGGGCCATACTTCTTCCGAAATAATACTGGAGAGTCAGTTACCGTTAATGGAGACCGGTATAGAGCCATGATAACCGACTATTTTGTTCCCGAATTGGATGGCATGAATGTGGATGAGTTGTGGTTCCAACAAGACGGCGCTACATGCCACACAGCGCACGTCACAATCGATTTATTGAAGGAAACATTCGATGAGCGCATAATTTCGCGGAATGGACCTGTCAATTGGCCACCAAGATCGTGTGATTTGACACCATTGGATTATTTTCTTTGGGGATATGTGAAGTCGCTCGTCTACGCCAACAAACCAGAAACGTTAGGGGACTTGGAAGCCAACATTCGTGGCGTTATTGCCAACATACGGCCCCATATGCTCGAAAAAGTGGTTGAAAATTGGACCTGTAGATTTGGCTTTATTCGAGCCAGCCGCGGCGGCCACATGCCCGAAATCATATTTAAACATTAATGGCATAAAATTATCCTTCCAATAAAGCCAAATTGATGGACATTAAAACGATTTTCTTGTGTTTTATTTCAATTCGAAGTTCTATACCTCTAAAAAAACACCCTTTATATGTCTTTAGGAAAACTATGTTTTGTTTGTTTCCGCCAGTCGATATAAGCAATGTTATTCCATTGGTTTACATATACGCTCAATGCCACTTTTGGCTCTATAACATTTTAATAAATTCCATACACCGCATCAAATCTATGTTTTGTAATGTTTTTAAATTACAAATTTTTAAAAAGTGCAAAGTTTTTCATATTTTCTGGGAATCACACATACATAGTTTTTTATGCGCGACACAATAAATATGGTAGAACCTTGCGTAGAACAATTGCACAATCAAAACTTTCAAGAGTTATTTTTCTTTTTCAAAAGAAAAAAAATTCTAATTGATAAAGAGCTAGTTCTGCAACTGCGAGCACGGTTTTCCCTATGTACATATTACCATGATGGTAGTATCATCTTCATTATAAAGTATGATTGCCACACTACTCTAAGAGATTTTTAAAAACTGAAATGTTACCAGTACTAAAATATTATGTCAACATCCACGATTTTCCTGACACATGCAAATTGTTAGAGCTCAAAATGAAAAGTCCCCAAATCCCTCCCCACGAAATTCTGTCCCAAAATTAGAGGCGAAATCCCCATTTTGGGGACAAACCCCCTAATCTGGTGGCAATGCTTCTAAGCGACATACTTAATATTTTCTGTTGATGTGTAGAAAACATTTTGTACCTGAATTTAGCAACTTTTTGCGAATCGAAAATCGTAATTTTTAACGATATATTTATTAGATTGCGGTAACGATAAGTGATTCTGTAATATCTTTTTTACGATAGTGTACATTTGTGTTTTTATCGCACATTTAATTTTATATCATTTGGCATCTCCGAATAGAAAATGACAAAATGAGAAAAATTAAGGAAAAGGTAAATAGAATTGAACTTCCGATTTTACTTCATTTACTTCAACCGACAGTGAATATCGTTTAAATATGTTACTGGATAGCTAATTTAATTTATTATAGCGACACGATTATCGTAATATAAGTATGAGAAGGTTAAGAGATTTTTGAAAAATCTTTGATTGTCCACAAACTCAAATTTTTAATAGAAGAAAAGTAAAGTAAAACAAACAGAAGGGAGATGAGAAGAGTGAATAAGAGAAAAGAAGAGAAGAGAAGAGAAGAGAAGAGAAGAAAAGAAAAGAAAAAGGAGAGTAAGAGAAGATGACAAAGGATAACAGAAAAGAAATGAAGAGAAGAGAAGTGAAGAGAACATGAATGAAGAAAAGAGAAAGGAAGTGATGAGAAGAAAATAAATGAGCAGAGAAGAGATGAGAAGAGAAAAGGAGAGAAGAGACATTTTTTTTAATAAACTCAATAAATAAATTAAAGCAGCGCGCGAGAAAAATTAATAGTAGAGGTCTGCATAAAGCCATTTGAAAGAACCTTTCAGACAGAGGTATTTTTCAAATAATTTACTGAAGTGCAGTCTTGAGAAATAAACACGGACAGATACTGTTTGCAAGACATTTGTTTAAGTTGCCATCCGAGTTGTCAGATATGGCGATTTCTCGTCGAACCTGCCGATTTTTGAACTTGTTTAGAGTCTGAGTTTTTGATTTGGCGAAATGGTAATATTGCTAGCGGTAATTAAATTTGTTACCGATTTTTATAGCTATTTATAACAAAATTGAACTTCAAAATTCTTTTAATTCAGCAAAAATAAATCTTACCAAAACTTAACAGAAAGTAATTAAAACAATTTGCTTATGTTGATTTTTCTTATATTAATTATAGTTATTAATGCGTTTTGGAATTCAGATAAGAAAAATTTACAAGAAATAATTTTTGGCGATTGTATATCTACTTTTGGCGACTTTCTCTTACATTTTTATACTACTATCTTATTTTTAAAACCAGTTTGGCGAAATAGATCGGAAAAAATCTGACATCCCTGGTTGTTGTATGTATTGAAGTAAAGACGTATCGAAGTTGCCGATCAAAGAATTTTTGGTGTTTTATTCTTTTTACGCATGTGCGCGTGCACAAACTTTATGCATTTATGTATATACTCACGTAAGTTGTGTGTATGCTCGTTTAATTTTCTGCGCACATACGAACGTACACATGTATATATTTACATATAAGTTGTGTGCGCTTGCTTCAAACATAAGCCATCTACATCTTGCTAACACACGCTCAAACGTACAACACTCAAAATAACAAGCACATACACATCAAAAGTGAGGACAGTATTCCTTCTTGTGGTATTTGGAGTGTTTATAATTTTTTTTTTCAAATTCTGCAAAGTTTATTACGAACAAGAAGTGTTCGCGATATCATGCTTCCCTTATTGAACGACAGTATTTACGAGTACTTTTGGTGTAGTACACAGAGAAAGCAGTGCCTAATAATTACCTCATAAAATAGAACAAAATTAATAAGAAATCTCTATGGTTTTTTTTTCAATAAGGAAATCTTATTAATTTCATAGAGAAAACCTTTTTGAAAAAATCAAGAAGAAATCTTGTAGTTTCCATGAGGTTATCTTATTGATTTTTTTAATAAGGTTTTCTTCTTGATTTTATGAGGCGACCTCATAAAATAAATAAAATATGTCTTTCTTTATTCTTTGTGCTTTGCTTATATATTTTCATTTAAATTCTATACCATATACTTTGAAAGGAGACAAGTATTGAACCAGCAAACTTCTGACTGATAGACAAACACTCTAACCAATATGCTAATAAGCAGTCTGAATAATCATTGAAATAATTTTGCAAACATGCTTATACAAAAACGAAAAAGATCATGAAAAAAAATTTTCTGTGTCTATTTATAGATATGAAATAACAAGACACCTCATAAAATCAAGAAGATTTCCTTATTAAAAAAATCAATAAGATGCTTTACACATAATCATATAGGAACCTAATAAAATCGAGAAGAAAACCTTATTGAAAAAATCAATAAGGCAACCTAATAAAATCAATAAGAAATCCCTATAGTTTACAATTTATAAGAAAAACTAATAGAATCAAGAAGTTTTTCTCTATGGATTGTTTTTTTTTTTGGTGCCAAAAATAACGGAAATTGAGTAAAAAAAGTTGGGAATAATAAGATTTCTTCTTGATTTTATGTGGTTTTCTTCTTGATAAAATTAATAAGATTTACCACATAAAAACAATAAGGAATCTCTATGAAAAAATCTTCGCTTCTTTCTGCTGGGATACCCCTTAGCCTAAAAACGTTTCATAGAGAAAATCTTATTGATTCTATGAGGCAGTTTTTTTCTGTGTATAAAATATGCCAGGTCAATACATTTAAAAAGCAAGATGTATTTACAATTCAAATATGTTTGTGCAGGCCTCTATATGATAGTGCGAGTAAAATAAATCACATCAAATACTTTTCAAATAATATATTTTTTTTTTTATATATGCAGACTTGCAAAAAAATAAAAATGACAGAATGTAAAAAAAAGAACTAAAACCTTTTCTTAAGCGCGCTGTAGCGCACCATTGGTTGCTGCTAGATCCAAAAAAAGTTGTCGGTATTGTAACAAATTAAACACATTTTGCAATTTGAAGGTGTTAGACTTCGTGAGACTTTAAAATTTCGAGAACTTTATAGTTCTCGTATTATATGTATATGACGTTAATTGTCATCTACGCTTATCCCTATAACTCTCTATGTGACTACTCATCTGTTGCCTAACTAACTTAACTTCAATAGCTCTTAGCGCAAATATTAAAAAGACTTTGAACATGATTTTTGTTTATTTGTAGTTAATTAAGTGAAAAGATTTTATCAGAAAACAATTTGTTAGATTTGCATAATAATAAATGTTTTTATAATTAAGCATTATTTTATTTGTTATCCTCAGTGATAATTAGGTTAAACTTATTAAAGTAAATGTATACTTTGCATTTTAAAATAATTTCTATTAATTACAAAAAATTCGCTGAAATGAAGTAAACTAGTAAATAGTTCTCAAAAATGCTTTAGTGTCTTTATTTAACTTTACATTTAAAAGCCTTGAAGCTTGCTTCACATTTAGCGGCTTCAGTTTTTTATGATCGTTTGGACATTGAACACGTGCTAAAAATTTTTGCAGAAAACAACAAGAAATACTACGAAAAGAACGGTAATTATTTAATTTCGCTTATGTCATTGCTAGTTTATGTAATATTTAGTTATATTATTACAAATTGTGCTGAGAAATATAATAGTTAGAGGAAATAACTAGTGTTTTTTTTCATCGGGATTATAAGTCCCATCAGTTTTTTTAGTTGGGACTATATATCGCAGGAGTATACAAAATTAAACATTATTTCTTATTAGTTTTGTTGACTAACAGGTAAAATGACTAGCAAGAGAACTAAACTAACTGATAATGATATCGAAGATATGCTCTTTGATTCATCAGGCGAGTCAGAACAATATGAAGATAGTGGATCAGAGTACTTAGCTTCGGAGGATGATGATTCTTCTACTGGTGCAGGAGACTGTGCAGAAATGGAAGTCGATCATTTTAGCAGCAATGAAAATAATTCAGATGATGAAATCGATCCAACCGACGCTCAAGAAAATCTCAGCAATGTAGTTACACCTGTTGCGGAAAATATATGGACGATCAACGGCAATGGCCAGCCCAGAAAAGAAATGCCAGCAGAGTACATCCCATCGGTGCTTTGTGACATAAATCGTGGATCCAGTGAGCTACAAACGTTTATAAAATTATTTCCCCGAAGCTTACTCATATGGATAGGCCAATGCACAAATGAAAGGTTGGACATTGTTAGAAAAAGTCAAGAAGCATACAAAAAAAAAATAGTTCTCGAAAGTTTCATCGAACCGATCAGCACGAAGTTTTAGCATTTTTAGGAATAATGCTTATAACTTCCTACAACAGACTACCAAAAATGCCCATGTATTGGTCTAAAAGAAAGTCTGTTGGCAACGCGTTGATAAAAGACAGCATGTCTCGAGACCGATATATATTGCTGCACTCCAAATTTTACTGCAATTCTCCAGAAAAGCCCATTGGCTGCTCAAAAAGTTTCTACATTGAAAAAGTAGTAGCTTGTCTAAAACAAACATTCAATGCGTGTCGGGAAGACAGCTCATTCCAATCATTGGATGAATCAATGGTTAAGTTCAAAGGACGGTCAACATTGGAAACCTATCAAGCGTGGAATCAAAATTTGGGAAAGATCTGATTCATCTTCTGGGTATGTTTATGATTTCAATATATATTGTGGAAAAGAAGAAACTGGACAACATGTCGACAACTCGACTTTGGGTGAAAGAGTAGTCTCGCCTTTGGCAAAAAGTGTCAAGCGAACAAATGTAGCACTTTTCTTTGACAGATTTTTTTCCTCTGTTTACCTCTTCAACAGTCTTACATATGCTGCTGTTGGAACTGTTTTTTCTAATCGAAAGCAGCTTCTGTCTTTCTCACAAAAACTGAAAAGAGGAGAAAGCGTCTTCTATCAAAATCAATTTGGAAACTTCGTGCGCGTTTTGGCAAGACACAAAACTGGTGACTGTAATGAGCAACTGTCATGGTGCAGAAAATGGGGTTTATTCAAAGAAAACAAAAAAAAAACGGTGAAAAAGTTACCTTCAACTGCCCAAAGTCTATTGTCGACTACAACCAACATATGGGTGGGGTCGATTTGTCAGACCAAATATCACAGCTATACGACATTAATAGAAAATCCACCACATGTGTGAATGCCTGGATACTATATAAGGAAACCCACCATATGCCAAATCTTCCATATATAGACTTTGTTACTGGCTTAGCAGAGAGTATGGTAAAGTTTGGCCTGGAAAACACTAAGGTACCTAAAAAGAAAAAATCTGGACGACATCTGCAAACCAGAGACGTTAGTTACGGCACAGTTGGTGATCACATGCCCATTGAAGGCAAAACACGACGCCGATGTGTAAAATGTTCCAAGGACAAGAAAGGCGGCAAAAATGACAAACGAACCTTCTTTACATGCAAGACATGTGAAGTTCCACTTTGCTTTCAATGCTTTACACCATTTCACATGTAATAATTTTAATAATCAATAAAAAAGAAAACGTTTTAGCTTTATGAGTACTGATGTGTCCCATATTTATATCCCAAATTTTGAATTCAAAACACCGTATGGGACTATATGTCTCAGCCTCCCCAGCGTCTCTGGTGGTGAATTTGGACATTCTGGCACAGTAGAAGTTTTAACATTTAAATACTGCTTTAGCACCACCTATGGACAATACCGTACATACCGTAGTTTTTTTTTCGGTGCGAAAGGGTTAAGTACTTTATACCCAAAGGAATTCTAAAACCTCAAGGTTATTACAAAGTAACTGATGGTATTTGAACAAATAATAAAAACAATTCTATAATAATTTGTTCGAGATACAAGGCTAAATTTGGGCATCTCTTGGAATTTGGTAAAAAAAAATATTTAGCAAACTTAGAATTGTTGATTTAAAAACTTTAAAAAAAAACTAAATGCGTGCAACAAACTAAACAAATAAATAAAATATTTAGTTAAACCATTAAGTCAGTTGAAGGCTATAGACTTTAAAATATAAAAGATTATGGTGTTCACTTAAATTAAACTTCTACCTCTAAACATTTAAAATAATTTTATTTTCTACAAGAATTCAATAAGAATTCTTAGTCATTCAATTACATGCGCGTTTTATTTACACGTTTCAATTTATCTTTCATTTACGAGTAACACACATATACAATTTTTATTTGCTTTTGTTGTCTCTTCCTAAGTATCACGATTTCAATTTTCGTACAAATCGTTGGAAATCACTATCAAATTGAAAAAGGATATGACATCAGCACATAAAACATTTGATAGAGTTCAAGAAAGAAGAAAGAAATAGTAATTGTGAATGTAAACTAAGCAGTTATGCAAAGGAATTATTTCATATTGAGTTTTGCAATAAATCTAATATTAAATATACGATTGCCGAAATATATTTATTTGACATTTGTGCAGGAATTCGAATATGACATACATGACATTGGAAGTATTATTGTACAATACGAAAAATTGCACAATTATATTGCAAGTGGATGCGCTTAAGACCATAGTTTGGTCAATTAATTTTTTTAGGTATTTTAGATTAATATACTACATACTTAATCATTTATATATTTATATATATACATATATACATATGTATGTGTTTATATAGAAAACTTACATATTTTTAAGCACATTTATCGCTGCCATATAAATCATTTACACATCTTACCTAAAACGAAAAAGAAAAAGGTAAATATTTACAAGAATATTGCTTGTGATTGAAAGGAAAATTATATCAAAAAACAAAAAAATGAGAAATATCGTTGAGAAGTTAGGCGAAGGGTAGCGAAATATCGAACTAAAAAATAAAAATATAAATAAACTTAAAGCTTGAAAAAAGCTCGAAAAATTAGATTAACTTTTTTTAGATTAACATAGATTTACTTAACTGTGCAGTGGCATCGGCAACGGCTTTCTCTATATCTCACAATTTTTGTTTTTACTTGATAGATACGCTTTTTATCCCTCAAATTCGTTTATATTATATTATTATTATATATTACTAATTTAAAACAATACAACATTCTGTAAAATTGATTAATTAATAATTTTTGATTGCATTGCAGGAAAAAGTCAGAACAGAAAACAAATATCAAACATTGTGAAAAGTTTCCCTTTGATGTTATTAACGTCCAGTTTAAAATTACTTAAGGTAAGTAAAAATCAGTATTTCCTCGGGTATTGAATTAAAACAAAATTTCATTGTTAAGAGAGGTCTTGATGTAGAAAATTTTTATTAATGTTGTAGTTGCCATATTGGCGAATTAAACATTACTAAATGATACCGTAGCGAATAAAATTCGCCGGCCACTAATTATTTTTTAATTAATTAGTTTGATGATGATGCACCCTTATATTCATAAAATTTAAAATAAGTTTGAAATATATTTTATTTAAAATTGTCTTAAAATGGATTTTTTTTATATGAATATAGAGGTTAGTGCAGTGGCATCGGCAACGGCTTTCGCTATATCTCACAATTTTCGTTTTTACTTGATAGATACGCTTTAACCAGCGGTATATCTATTTAAATGTGATAAATTTTTTTTAATATCGGACAAAGGATATGATTACGTTGAAAAGGGCGATTATATTGAAAACAAAAATAAAATTATTTTTTATATCTCATTCAAAAGGTCATATACTTATTGACCCTTAGTATGTCTTAAACAATTTAGAACCAAACTGCATTTGTACTTCTAGTTATATTTATATAGTTCGATAAAAAAGTTAGATTTTCATTGTAAAATTAACTGTCACTTCCACTATGTCGAAGGAAAAAATCTGCGAAAGAAACCTAGTCGCTCCAATTCTAATACATTTCGCTTGTGATTACGTATGTAATTTTTTTGTTTTACGTTTTTAAAAATTAAAGTAGTGCCAATTTGCATGTTTCAAGTATTTCTAGCGATTTTTGTAAATTTACTAACAATTACATGAATTTATTTATTATTTAAATATTTATATTGAACAACAAAATAGTCGCACATCAGCAGCATGTTATTACTGTTTTCTTTTACAACTACATTCCTTTTGTTTAAAATTTTGGAGTACTTTTTATAATGAAAATAAAATAATAATCAAAACAAAAGTGTTCAATAATATTTTGATGAATATCTTATGACTTTCTCTACAAAAAAAAAAAAAAAAAAAAAAAAAAAAAAAAAATTAAAGAAATGTGATAAAAAAAATTAATAATGTGATAAAATAATAATTTTATAAACTTTATTGAATTCTTTGCAAATAAATTTTAATACAAGAAAGCAAAATAGCAAGTGAGTGATTTTGACATAGTGTTCGCTTTGTTGACGACTCATTGGAATGAAAACACGTTTTCGTCGTTCGAGTCGATGTTCGTACAGAAATAAGATTGAGAAATGGAAATCAGTTTTCTTTGTAGAAAATTTTTGTTCGAATTTCGTGATATCATCAATTTATTCACTTTCCAGATTTTCAGTTACCGAAGAAGATCACTATGAAAAGTTCTACAAATCGCTTGGATCTTGTTTCGTGGCAGCTGGAGACGACAATGCAAAACATACGTACTGGGGTTCGCGCCTTGTAAGACCTAGAGGTCGAGCATTGTTTAATACAATCTCAAAAATGGGATTGGATGTTATTTCGAGTGGGGAGCCCACTTACTGACCTACTGACGTACGAAAAATTCCGCATGTTATAGATTTTGGCGTCATGAAAAACATTTCTAGGGATTTAATTCATGTTGAAGCTTCTCTAGATCTCTCCTCCGATCACTCTCCGACTATCGTTTCAATCTGCAACCCACTAAGAAGTGACTTACCTCAACCATATATGAAGATGATGAATTGTGTTAATTGGCTGGGATTCAAAAAATAACTTAGTAGTCATTGCACGGAAAATATTACGCTAAGAACACCCAATGATTAGTTCATTTTTAATTATTATTCGAACTCCATTTGTTTCTATATTTGTGATTTGAACGGGCTAAAGCTCGTGTCGCTTTTTAAGCCAAATTACATGTGATAATTATTAATGAACAAATAACACCAAAGTCTGTTGTAAATATTCTGACTAACAACACATAGTTGAAAGGAAGAGCCAGCCAATGATATTGAATCTAGAATTGCCTATATTAACGAAAATATTAAAGAGGCTACTACCTCCCATCCGCAAACTGGTTTTAATGAAATTTATTCTAGAAATATTGAACGTCTCGTACGTGAAAAAAGAAGAGCTAGAAGGTAATGGCAACAGCACAGATCACCCCAAAATAAAATTAGATTTAAAGAGTGCACGAAACGACTCCAAGAGTTGCTGCATCTTTTAAAAATTATCTGGAAGGTCTTGATGTCACACAAGCATCAAATTACTCTTTGTGGCGCACTGCTAGAAAGCTTAAAACACCCGTTGAGTTTAAGCCACCTCTTCGCACATCTACCGGAAATTGGGCAAGAAGCGATACGGAAAAATGTAAAATATTTGCTGAGCACTTAAAATCCGTATTTACGCCAAACACATGTACTGGTGTTGCTGATTTGCCGAGTGTAGTTGCTCTACCCCCTCGACCCTTAAAGTTTAAGATGCGTGATATACAAAAAGTAATTGCTGAACTCAAACCAAAGAAAGCTCCAGGTATTGATGGAATTAGTAACAAGATGCTGATGAACTTGCCGCATATTGCAATAAGAATCCTGCTGTTTATTTTTAATGCCATATTACGACTGGAGTATTTTCCACAACACTGGAAGCATGCCAAGGTCAAAATGATTCCAAAGCCGGGCAAAGATCTTACCAAAGCAGAGTCATATATGCCAATAAGTTTGCTGTCAGCTATGTCAAAACTCTTCGAAAAGCTGCTCATGACAAAATTGTCCCCTTGTCTAACAGATAATATGTGCATACCGGACCATCAATTAGGTTTTAGGAGTCAGCATAGCACCATTGAACAAACGCATAGATTGGTTCAATTTATAAGGAAAACATTCGAAGAAAAGAAGTATTGTTCTGCCCTATTTATTGATGTTTCTCAGGCATTTGATAAAGTTTGGCATGATGGCTTAATTTTAAAATTGAAGACATATGTATCTACCAAATAACATTCTAGAACTTTTGGAAAGTTATATTTTAGGCCGGAAGTTCTCTGTTATGGAAGGAGAATTTATGAGTGCGCCCGAAACTATCTCATCCGGTGTACCTCAAGGTAGTATATTGGGGCCAGTTTTGTATTTGATTTATACTTGTGATATGCCTGTGAACAGTAATATGCATACTTTTACATTTGCCGATGATACAGCCTGCCTTAGTATGCACGAAAACCCTCATGAGGCATCCCGATATCTTCAGGAACATATAACACAGCTTGAGCTATGGTTAAACTTATGGAGAATAAAAGTAAACGAACAGAAGTGCGTACATATAACCTTTACCCTACGAAAATATACTTGTCTCCCCATTAGAATCAACAGTCAAGTTGTTCCTCAACATTCACATGTGAAATACCTTGGTATACACCTTGATCGTCAAAGCTAACACAAATGAAACTTAAAATAACTCAGATACATTGGCTGATTGGTAGAAATTCAACACTCAGTCTAGATTGTAAACTTTTAATATACAAGTCGATTTTGAAACCAATATAGTGTTACGGAATTCAACTATGGGGCACTGCTTCAGCTTCCAATATCGAGAAAATCCAACGAAAGCAAAACAAAATTTTACGGTTAATAACATCGCTGGCTCGTAATATTTTGAACTTTACTGGACACATCCGCCTTAAAAAGAGGGACACAAGGGCTCTTATACTTAACACTCCAGATGGGACTGCTTGAAAATATATTTATTTTTCCTTTTTGATTAT
Source organism: Tachina grossa (assembly GCA_949987645.1). Classification (NCBI taxonomy): domain Eukaryota; kingdom Metazoa; phylum Arthropoda; class Insecta; order Diptera; family Tachinidae; genus Tachina; species Tachina grossa. The sequence goes on from OX465275.1 coordinate 40,369,585, forward strand.
CACTACTTATGTATTATTTATAACTATCACTAAGTTTATGTTCGACTTTGGTCGGCCCTAATAATTTTTTTTTTTTTATAGATTTAAGATTTGAATACTTATTGTTAGTTCACATATGAAGTTACAATAAATAAATAAATGTATTAAAAAAAAAAAAAAAAAAAAGTTTTCTTTCGCTTACACAAATGAAACTTAAAATGCGAATGAAGACCTTCTTTCGAAATAGTGGAAGAGGCAGTAAAATACTATTTTTATAAATTACTAAAATAAATTCACTATATATTCCAAGATAAATTTATCTCCTTAACATCTTCAGTGTTAAACCTGTTGTCTACGTGCTTGTTTTAATAATTTATTTACACCGTGATTCATCACCTTTTTATAATATCTATTTTCAAGTAACATGCATCAGTTTAAAATAAATTTTTAAAATATATGCAAATGCAATTCTTCCTTGACAAACTTATTACATACATAACGAATGTTTAAATTTAGTAATATAAATAATTATTACTTATCTTGCTACGACCAAGCTGTAAGATATCGCTCAAAGGAATTTAATACTTTAAGCTTGATTTTAATAGTTTAAACAAATCAAAAAGAAAAACCCCTTAATACCACAAATATAAGGATAGTTATAAAAATATAAATCATTTTACGGAAATAAACAGGGAATTAAAGTCTTAAGGAAGTACAGTGGTCATTGTCATAAAAAAATTTGCTAAGAAATTTTCAAGATACAAAATACTGAACCTATGACAAAAAGTCATACAAAATCGTATGCTCTGAAAAAAAGTATTTCTATATCTATGCAACAGTTTTGTTATATAAATGTCTTATCAATATTTTATTTAAAAAAATAATTAGAAACAATATTAGTTAAAAATTCCACAGGATAGGATATAAAATATACATAATAATATATGTAATATTTCAAAAATGCCGTTTGTGATATGCTTATCAGAAAAATCTATGCTGTCGATAAGTTCACCATGGGCCTATCTCACGATGTCACCAACGTTGGGTTTGTCACACAGTTTTGCATTGAAAATACCAACGAAATTTTAAAACTTATTTTTGTTTTGAATGTAAGTGTGCGACAAGTGTTTTGAAATTGGAAAATTTATTCGACACCTGCAAATATGAACTTTATTGGTTAAATGGATTAAGAGATATCGTTTATTTTAAATTTTAAAACCCGCCTATTTCTTAATAACTCTAAAAAGTCTTATCAAATCGTTTTTCAAGATTCATATATTTTTTTCGGGCTTGAAAATTTGGAGGGGAAATTACGGCATTACAAAATATTTCAATAGAGCCTGAATGGAAATATTTAAAAAAATTTCCATCGGTATCGAATGCCGTAATTTTCTCCCTGCTACCCAGTTCAAAATATTTTCTCAACTTAAATCATAAATTATATAAAAAAAAAAAAAAAATTAAATTCAAAAAAGTTTTCCCGTCCTTGCAAAAAGCTGAACCGTTAGAGCATTTATGAACTTTGGATTTGAGTTTAGTGGGAAGTTCTAGCTCTTATCTGTAAAGCCTATAATTGCTGCAGACAGTATATTTTTGATCAATTGTATATTTGCCTTATTATGAATTCCACATGTGCAAATTTCCATATAAAAATTTTCGTTCGTTGGTATTAGGGATTACCGTTCGGTTTTAACCGAAACCGAAACCGCAGTTTTTAGCCCATAAGAACCGAAACCGAAACCGACAAAAAAACCGTCGGTTTTTAAGTTTTACTTTAACATGATTATATTGTTTAAAAATACAGCAAATACTTTACATTGAAGACTTTTATACATTACTAAGCATTCTGTAACAAAGAAAGGTAAGAAAATTGTAAAATTTTAAAAAAATTATAACAATTCTTTGCAGGAAGAATTGTAATTTGTTATCGAAAAAGCTCTAGCAGATGTGAAGCAAAAAGACGACAATTTTAACGTTCTTCGACAAGAAGTTTTACTTTATAAAAAAAAACAAACAACAAAACAACCAACGAACCAATAACACAATAAACCCCTCTTCAACTGAATGCGAAATAGTGTTTTCTGGTAACTTCTGCACAAAAATAAGATTTCGTTTAAACGACTCTGCATTGAGCGCTTAAACGTTTCTTAAATTTTATTACTTGAATAATTAAATATAAATTTTTTAATTCTTAAGTAACGATTTTTTCCCTCGAAAATTTTTTCCCAGAAATATTTTCGTTTTTTTTTTGTTCCCGTTAACACGAATAAGGCAGAATATTTTTCACGTGAATTTTTTCACTTTGCCCTTGGTTTTGTTTACTTTTTTTTTGCAGTCCAACTGAACTATTACATCGAATAATTTCGATATTTTTCTTCGAATTATATATTGGAAGTTATAATTATTTATTTTTAGGACAATAATTCCCTTTCATGGTGGTGCACCACGGTGGTATACTTAATGAAAAAAAAGCTAAATCAACAGAAGCACCTCCATGAGTACAACTTTAAAGTAAATAAGTTTCGTTTATAACCTAAAATGTGTGTGATTTTTTTTTTATTCAACTTAAATTGATCCGATTTTCAATTAATTTTTAAGATTTGCAAAAATTCACGGGATATTCAAGATAGCATTTTTCTCTTTGAGGGGAATGAAAATTTCACATGAAGAATAATTCCATTTGTTTTTCACGATAGAGATGATTATTTTTAAATCATCATTTATCTTTCCAGCATACATACCTACTTATATACATACATATTTTTAAAACCGAAACCGAACCGAAACCGACCGGTTTTAGTAGCTTAAAACCGGAAACCGCGGTTTTCTAATTTTCACGGTTTTTGGCAAACCCTAGTTGGTATCACCAAATGGCATTATAATTAAAAAAAAACCTAAATATTTCTTCTTTTTCCAACAGACAATTTTTTTCATGGCCTATTTCCCACCTGCGAAAGAAAACGTTCGACTTACAATTTATATTGAAAACAAAAACAAATTTTCGTATTTTATTGTTGTTTTCAATATGAATTGCAAGTCGAACGTTTTCTTTCGCAGGTGGGAAATAGGCCATCAATAATTTTCTTAATAAATTTTCAAAATATTTCGCAATCTAATGATGTTTTTTGAAACAAACTGTTCGTTCACACGTTCGGAAATTTTCATGTGGAATTTTACTCATGGCAAGCCTGTATATTAAATTCTTCTACTTAAATCTAGGACGTATACGTGATATACAATTTGTTAAATAATTGTACATAAAGTATACGCAGTGAATCCCAAATTTTAAGGCAGTAAACTAGTAATAATTTTATACTGCAATGCAATGTCTTTGTGAAAATTTATTTTTTTATTTATTTTTATTTTATTAAAAATATTTTGATAAATTCTTTAAAATTTTTATATTTCAATTATCGCGATTTGTAGAAGTGCCGAAAAATTACAATTAAAAATGTTTTCTGCTTTTATATTAATACATTGAGAAATAAATACCATTAAGGGCCATTATTACAACTTAAAGTTAGTTAAAAGTAGGATTTTATCGGACGTATAAAAACATATATCATTTGCAAAATTTTACTTTAACCTGAAGTGAGCGATAAATTGCAGGCAAGTTTATCCTACTTGGTAAGTTAAATCCAATTTGCAATAATGGAAAGCTTTTTATACGTCCGATAAAATCCTGCTTTTAACTATTTTTAAGTTGTAATAATGGCCCTAAATGATTTTTAGCAGAAGCTTTTTTAAATATTAAATTTAATAAATATTACAACTGACAACAAATAAATGAAATTTAATATTTATTTATTATGTGTAGAACTGAGTAAAACTGAATTCAAATATGAACATTTTAAATATATTTTAATAATTAAATAAAAATAAATTATTAAATCAGAAGACACTGCGTAGTACTGTGAGGCGACCAAAGTTAATAATGGGCAAACAACAAAAAATAATTAAACAAAAATAATTATTATATTTGTGATTTGAACGGGCTAAAGTTCGTATCGCTTTATAAGCCAAATTACATGTGATAATTATTAATGAGCAAATAACACCAAAGTCTGTTGTAAATATTCTGACTAACAACACATAGTTGAACGGAACAGCCAGCCGTTTTCGAAGGCCACTAAACCTTCATCATCAGCGTTCTTTTGTGTTTGGTCCACTGTGTGTGGTGTCAGTTGATGTCGATTTCTGCTTTATAGACTTAGCATTTTATTGCAAAATGGAATATGTGAATTGTTTTGATTCATCGTATTTCAATTTGCTGAAAGCTTTGTATTGTAAGCTCAATTTTACCATCACTATATTTACAACAGTCTTACCATTGTCGTTTTGTTCTTTTTACTAATTATACACATGTTACTTAATTTGCTTATTTTTTGTTCTACTTAAGGCAAACTTTTTTGGTTTGTTACTGTTAAGTATATTTTTATTTAATTTTTGCCACAGGCCCATGGCTATTAATCACAAATATAGAAACAAATGGAGTTCGAATAATAATTAAAATTAACTAAAAAATAATTATTTTTGGCAATAGTATGCAGCGTTAAGGTTGTAATTTGTGAACAACTTTAATAACTTTTATTAAAATACGTAAAATTACAGTTTATTTTAACCGGATAAATAAGTAAATTCCATCAACTTGGGTAAAAAATTTGTACTTCGTTATTTCAGTGTTCGCAAGCGAATAGCATAGTTTCGAGAAAAATACACACTTAACGTATGAACACCTTTAAAAAAAATCAAAATGGGCAAATTAAATTGATTGCATGGTAAAATTTAGATTATTGTATTAAGGAGTTCACCCAAAATTTTAATAACAAAAATAAAAATTTTAAAACCCCCCGACTTTTTTCAGAAAAGATGTTATGTCTTCTAAACGGCTGGACCGATTTTTTTCAAACAAAGCGAAGAACCCTCTCGATCAAGTCATCTTTCAAGCAGAAAAAACTAAATGAAAATCGGTCCAGCCGTTTGGCCTGTACGTGGACACAGACAGACACACAGATACACAGACACACAGACACACACTACAAACTTATAACACCCCTTTTTTAGTCGGGGGTTAATAAAAAGGTAGATTTTAGTATAATTTGGCACCTAAGGTAAACTTTTATTGAATTAAGATCAATGTAATATTGTTTATATATTTAAGTAAACTTCGCTAGAGACATAGAAAAAATTTATATTAACTTGAATTAAATATGAATTTAGAACAACATAGAACAACATATGCAATAATATTGTATAATGGATGGGCCGCTTTAGATTTCAAGTATTTTTCAACAAAATCTAGTAACGAAGTTGATTTTGTTTTATGTGGGAAATCTAGCGGAATCTAGCGAAATCTATTAAGTTTTGGATGTAGGATGTTAACGCACTATTAGAAAAAAAAACTAATTCTTCATAAAAATGTTTAATCATTAAAACAAGAATTCATTATTTATAGCCTGGAACAGATTTCTGCTTGAAATTGCCGTATGAATCAATATAACAAACTCTGTAGAAAAAATATTTTGATAGCCCTCAAATTCGTTTATATTATATTATTATTATATATTATTAATTTAAAACAATACAAAATTCTGTAAAATTGATTAATTAATAATTTTTGATTGCATTGCAGGAAAAAGTCGGCCTTTGTCCTCGAAACAGAAAACAAATATCAAACATTGCGAAAAATTTCCCTTTGATGTTATTAACGTCCAGTTTAAAATTACTTAAGGTAAGTAAAAATCAGTATTTCCTCGGGTATTGAATTAAAACAAAATTTCATTGTTAAGAGAGGTCTTGATGTAGAAAATTTTTATTAATGTTGTAGTTGCCATATTGGCGAATTAAGCATTACTAAATGATACCGTAGCGAATAAAATTCGCCGGCCACTAATTATTTTTAAATTAAATAGTTTGCTGATGATGCACCCTTATATCCATAAAATTTAAAATAAGTTTGAAATATATTTTATTTAAAATTATTCATACAAAATTGTCTTAAAATGGATTTCAAATACATTTAATTTTTTATATGAATATATAGGTCATTATATAAATATTAAAACTTAACTCTAGGAAGTCAAAAATATCATAAAAACTATCCATATTTCCAAAAAAAAAAATCATATCTGGCCATACTTGCAAATGTTAACTCAAATTTTGTGTTAAAAGTAGCGTTGAGTTTTGAAAAAAATCCAAATTTTTAAGGCAAACATATAAATTTCCAACTTTTGCTGTTTGAAAAAAAAATGATCAATTTATTAAAAAATACCAAAGACCTGATTCGTTAAAAAATTATTTTAGTTTATAAGAAAGAGGTTTATAGAACAGTTTTTCACAAAAAATGTCTTTTCTAAACGCTTTCTAAAACAAAATAATTTTTTTATGAATGTGGCAGCAAAAATTTATGACAGTTGGCAGGCAACTCAGTTTATATATGCAAACAGCTGTGAATATTTATATTTTGTTTAAATGAAGTTTTAAAGCTGTTCAGTGGTAAAAGAAATTACAATAAGGAAAAAGTGATGTGAAAAAAATAGTCATAATAAAAATTTTACCAAAATGGATGAAAAATTTGTTTAAATGTTTAGCTCACTTGCAAATAATTTTTGCCGCATTTTCTTTCTCTTCTTGTGCTACTGTAAGAAGATTGTGAAAAGGTTTTAATTGCAAACAACACCTTAAATGAAAATATAACTGCATGCTGAAAGGATATATCACTTCTTAAATGCAACAGGAAGTGATGGAAAAAGAAATGAATGGCAAGCGTAATGTGTTGTTGTTGGTTGCTTACACTGAGACAATAAAACAGAGAACACATCTATTTATGTTTGGATTAAAATCATTTAAGAAAAAAAAAATCACAACAGTAAGAGGAATAATACAAAATCAAGGCAACAGATTTCGAGGCAGCATTTTACACACATGATACTTGAAGAAAAAAAGAACTACGATAACAACAGTTTAAAGAAAGAAGAGCAGACAAACATTTAATGGGAAAAACGTAATTTCGACACAAGTGGCGGAAAGATAAATTTTCACTTGCTCGCATTGCCAACTACGGCCAAAAATAAAAACCTCTAAAAGCAAGAAGAAACAATTTCATTTTAAAAAGAAACGTTTTTGTCGCTCACTTACTTACATTCAAAACAAAACCAAATTTTAAAATTTTGTTGTTGTTTCCAATGTAACTGTGTGACAAGTCGAACGTAGCCGACATCGTGGGACAGACCATAAGTTTGCTTCATTTTTAAAATAAAAGTGCACGTGCTCGTTATATACTATATCAATAATAAAAGATATTCGTAATAATTTTATAAATTTAATAATATTTTTTATATTACGTTATAAATTTTTGTAATATTAACTACTAAATAAATAAAAATATAAATTTTGTTAATGCATGGTCGAACCAATTAAAAAGATATATATTTATAAAAAGAGGTGTTTAAAAAATGTCACGCGTGTTAATGCGTGAGACTGAGTGAAAAATATTATATATTATTTTAATATAAAAATAATAGCAAAGCTAAAAAGATATAAAAAACGAAGTATTTAAAAACTGTCACGCGTGATAATGCGTGAGCGTGAGTAAAAAAATTCATATATTTTGTTTGTTTCAATAGAAAAAGAATAGCAAAGTTACCAGGTCTTTTAACAAATTTTCCGAAATTTTTTTTGTGTTGATAGAGCGACGCAATATAGCAAGTGTTTTGTGCGAGATTTCAAATAACGAGCGAGTGTAGTGAAAGTTTCAATAATAAAAATTTATAATTCTCTCTAAATTAAAAAAAATGCAAACTAATATCGAAGCTGAGTATATTATAAAAATTAGTTAAAAGTTGTCACGCGTAAAATGACGTGAGCGTGAGTGATAAAAATTTTTTGTTGCTTCCCAAGGTTAAGTGATAGAAATTATAAGAACGTTAAGCAAATTGGTGCCAAAAAAAATTATTTAAATCAGAACTGCCGTTCGGATGTAATTAATTATAGCCAAACGAAAAATTGGCAACACTTTGTCGACTTCCACATACTTAATTAAGTTCCACTAAAATTCTTCAAATGTATCATCATTTAATCTCTACAACTTAGGATTTATGAAACTAGTGACTTGGCTATACATAAGCCATATCTCTTTGTTATAAAAAATTGCCAAAACAAAAAAAAAATCGCCGAAACAAAAAATCGCCAAAACAAAAAAAAAACTAAAAATCTAAAAAATCGGCACAAACGAAAAAAGCGTTGGAAGTAAAAAAATCGCTTATACTGAATTATTCGCCAAAAACCGAAAAAAATCGCCAAAAACCGAAAAAAGCGCCGAAGTAAAAAAAACAAAAACCGAAAAAAAATCGCCAAAAACCGAAAAAAGCGCCGAAGTAAAAAAATCGCTAGTACTAATATTTTTCGCCAAAAACCGAAAAAATCACCAAAATTAAAAAAACCGAAAAAATCCCAAAAACCAAAAAAGGAAAGGAAGGAAATACGTCAAAACAAAGAAAGAAATCGACAAAAATCGAAAAAAGTTACATATCGGTCATTTACTAGAATACAACAAGAATACAACTAAAAAAAAGCAGTTTTGCATAAAACAAAACTGCGTTTTCAATTTGCATGCAACCCAATGAAGACTTAAAAAAAAGAAGAGAAGTGTCTTAGAACACCTGGTTTTAGCTTTACTGCTTACTTATATAAAACGAATTTCATATGTGAAATAACAATTCAATAAAATTGTCAAATTCTTTGCAAATATTTCAAAACGTTTCCATTTATTCCCATTATTTTCTTGTGGCCGGCGGCGGCTGTTAGCCGGCCTACAACCGATCGGCTGTGTTCTCTCATGTGTGCTGCTCATGTGCAAAAACAAAGCAAAAACATATTGAGCATCGTTATTGTTTTGTTTTTAATTCACTCATTTCAAGCAACGAAACAAAATAAATATAAATTTATAACTGGAATAGTGTCGATTATATTTGTAACGAAAACCACGTCCTAACTCCTGTATCGCGCAATAAATAGCAAATCTATAAAAATATCCTTCTCTCAGAAAGTGATGATACCAGCTTTTTTATATGAAATTTTTACACAATATAAAATATGAAATGCCGCATTATTCTGCATTATTAACTCAAAAAACTAATTTTTTAAGTTGTGACACTATTGAAGTAAATGAGCGTTATGTATTGTCCGTACGGAACCCTTCGTGTGCGTGTCAAAGGCCCACTTAATTGAATTTATTTTTATCTCTATTAGCTCACGCAGAAAAAACTGTGATAAAAAATTTTAAGTTTTATTATTTGGTTGGCTAAATTTATAGAAGATTATTTTAATAAAGAAAACAACTTTTACAAATTCTGTGCTAGGTCCTACTTAAGGAAAAATATTGTGTGATATTAAGTGATACATATTAAATTTAATCATTGGCGTAGCTAGACATTTTTTCTGGGGGGGGGGGGGGGCAAACACAATTTTTTAATTACTGTTTTTTATGGGAATTTGTTAAAATTTAAGCTTAAAATTTTTTAAACGCACTAATAATCCCAAATTAATATTTTACTTATTAAGTTAAATATATATTTTTTATTAAAAATACATTGAAATTGGAAATTAAAAAAATATATTTTACTTAGTAAGTAAAATATTAATAAGTAAAATATTGGTTTGGATTAGTGCGTTTAAAAAATTTTATACAGATTTTTTTTATTTAACATTTTTTTTATTTAAGTAAAAACATAAATTAACAGTCCAGTTTCAATAACAAAAATTAAGTTATAATTAAAACTAGAAAAACAAAACATTCAAAACAAAAACAATATATAGACAAAAAGTAAAGTATGTATTAGAAAAAAACAAAATAATAATAATAATAACAAACTAAATAATAATAAAATTAATATTCGTTTCCAACAAGTTTATATGTTCATATGGAAAAATTATTTATGTATATACTATATTTGAATACAATATTTTGAAAAGATACAAGCCAGAAATGATTTCATTCATCATTCATTATTTCATTTCTTAATAATTTATTATTTAATTTAAAAAAAATTTATCTGTTGGTGCATAAATAAAAATAGAAAATTGCCATTTATTATTTAGTTACCCTTCCAATATTGAAGTTCTGAATCAATACTATATTGTTGCGATGAATGAACATACATTCATAAATAAGTACAAACATATGTATGCAAGTATGTATGTATGTATACGTGTTCAATTGAAAAAAATTTTATGTGCATATATGTATACACATGCATACATATCGATAGTTGAGTTTTTCAGTGATTTCAATAAATTTCACACTAATACACCTCATCACAAAAATTTATTGAAATAGTGTAAAAAATAGCGCTTTTACAAGCAGTTGTACAAAAAAGTTACATTTTGAATTACACTTTCTATTATGTTTTACCTTCTCCTGTAAAGTTACAATTATTTGCGTTAGGGCCTTTCCATTTGAGACCAACGATATATTGACCTGTGTAAGTTGATATCCTATCAAAAATTTCGGTCATCAAAAGTACTGATACCAAAATTTGGACCTAGGAATATTTTTCACAAGTTTTTCACTAGTCTAAAAAAGTTGTACAGGGTGGGCCAAAAGAAACCAAGGGGTGTAAAAGTTTAATAACTTTTTTGTTTATTAACTTTTTTTTATTTTTTCTTTCAGATTATATAATATACAAAATGGAAATTTTTTTACACTAAGTATTAAAAATGATGTCTCTTAAATGACCACCGTTTTCAGCTTCGCACTGATGGGCTCTTTTTAGAGCATTTTCCATAACATCTTTCAAAACTTGTGGCTGTAGCGTTCGAATTTCTGCAACAATGTTTGCCTTGAGTTCAAGGATTGTCTCTGGCTTGTTCACATATACTCGCTCCTTCAAAAAACCCCAAAGAAAATAGTCGGGTGCTGTCAAATCTGGTGATCGCGCTGGCCAAATAATTTCCGAATTTCGAGAAATTATTCGCTCTCCAAAAATTTGACTTAAAAGTGCCATTGTGTCTCGGGCAGTATGGGCAGTGGCTCCGTCCTGCTGAAACCACATACCAGGTCTGTTTTCAAGAGCAGGACGTAAAAAATTTTCTATCATAAACCGATACCGCTCTCCATTTACGGTTACAGCACTTCCATCTTCATTCTCGAAGAAGTAGGGCCCAATGACATTTTCAGATGTGATCCCACACCATACTGTACACCTGATGGGGTGCAATTGGCGTTGATGAATGGCTCTTGGATTTTGAGAACCCCAGAACGTACAGTTCTGCTTATTAACAAAGCCATTCAAATGAAAATGAGCTTCATCACTCATAATCAAATTTTCAATAAAGTTGATCTCATTTCTGGCCAACTCTTGAAATTTAACTGCAAAATTTAGACGTTGCCGATGATCTGCGGGTTTTAGTTCTTGGGCCAATTGCACCTTATATGGGTATAACTGTAAATCTTTTTTTAAAATGCGCCGTAGTGACGTACGAGACATTTCTAGCTGAGCAGAACGCCTTCTGCCAGATGTTTCTGGTGCTTCGTTAACACTTTGCTGTACTCGTTCAATATTTTCCGCAGTGCGACTTAAACGTGGTCTACCCGTTCGAGGCAAATCTCTTACGCTGCCATGTTGGTGATGACGATTAACTAAGCAACGAATCATCGCTTCAGAGGCGAAATTCTGACGTTAAAATGTCGACGATATGCTCTTTGCGTTAAAATAATTAATCTCTGGTTTAAATAATAAAATTCTATTGTTCTGGTTCTCTGTTCAGTTGTGAACCTCTCCATTATAAATTCTCCAAGTGTTGTCTATATAATCTGAAAGAAAAAATAAAAAAAATTAATAAACAAAAAAGTTATTAAACTTTTACACCCCTTGGTTTCTTTTGGCCTACCCTGTATATGAACATGAATTGTTTTGTTTTGTTTTGTAATAAAAATAAAACATATGTATACATGTTTAAAGAAGAAATTTTGATTTGTTCGATTTTCTGACGATTTTTCGGGCATGAAATGACGATTATTTCATATTTTATCGGGATTTCGGCGAGTTTTCCATCATTTTATCTGGCAGCCCTGGATTGAACCATAAATATGCATACATACATACATACATGTGTGTGTACGAGTATATATAGTATATGAATATATACAAGGTATTTGCAGATCATAATTTTTCACTATTTTTTTAACTTTACTCTAAATAAAAATTGGTGGCTTGTGTTACAAACAATTTGACAGTAGAAAATCTTAAGAACACCTTACAACAACTTGTCTTGCTACTAACTACGTACACTAATACAACTTTATTAATGTGTAGTTTCCACAATGCAAGCAAGCGACTTGTCCAGAAAAAATACATGAAAAGCACTCAAATTTTTGAGTGATTCCTATACAAATTTTCTAGACAAGTCGCTTGCTTGCATTGTGGAAACTACACATAAGAATTTGTTGAAAGCTACATACACACATACATATCTACACACATGCATTATAAATTCACATGGAGTTTACTATTTGTGATGTTTTGAAGTGCTGTAAACTTATAGTTTTTTGGGTATTTGTTATCTAATAAAAGTATGCATATTTAGCGATTATTCGAAAAGTTCGTATAAAAATTACTGGTGATTTTCATGAGTAATTTTAAAATAAATAAAAAATAGAATTTTTTAATATTACAGGCAAAAGAATATGTTTTAAAAAGAATTTGTAATAAATCCTGGGGGAGGCAAAATCAAGGGCATTGCCCCCCCCCCCAGAAAGGCCTAGCTACGCCTATGAATTTAATTGAAATATATTGAATTTTAATCAAAAATAATTTCTTAATCTTAATTAATTATTTGATATTTAGAAGTTACTAATCGAATAAAAAATAATAAAATTTTTTCTGTGTTATTTTGAAAAACAGAATATCAATATAATTGAAAAATTTCGAAGAAGTAAATTTAAAAAATTTTTAGTAAATGTATACAAAAATTGTTAACACATATTTATGTATATTAACTCTATTTAAATGCAATAAACAGCTTATAAATGAGCGCTTGGTCAAGGAAAAGTGTTTAATTCAAATTACAAATTGCTTAACGTGTTGTCTAACAACTCTATTTGCTGTTTTCTTTTTGTAAAACTATAAAACTATGTTTAATTACAAACTGTTTCTCTAGTCCATCCATTTAAATACAAAGTTATTAAAAATACTTTTCTAGGTTTTCGATAAAGCAAACTTTATTAAAGCATGTGCAGTGCACACATTCCTTTTCAAATTAAAAAAAAAAGTACAACTGTAGCATTTATTTTACTTAACAAGGAAATGAAAACATATAGAGACAAACACACACAAACACACCCACATACACACACACACATACATATGTATATACATGTGCACTTATATATATGTAATTTTGCTTAAACTCATTTATTTAATGTTATACCTGACAAGCTTTTATTAGTGCTGACTGACACACAAACTTTCGTAGACATGCAACAAACTAATTTTGCAAAATTATTTCAAAGGAATTATTGTAAAGCATTAAATGAAGGCGAAGTTGATTCAAACTAGAATAAGAATATTCATCTCAAAGTTACAAAAAATACAATTATATTATTGGACTGGGAATCTCGTAAGAGTTTAGGTCATCATGAAACTAAATGTATAAAAAAAATTACACGACATTTTCTGCATCGACACTATCAAAATATACTAACTTTAGCCTATATAATCGAATATTTTACCTGATGTAGACAGTTTTTAAAAATATTTAAGTACCCGGTAAACTTTATCCTGGTTTTAGAAGATTTTTTTTAGTTTTATCACTTTTTTGATCTTGGCGCTTTTTTCGTTTTTGGAATTTTTTTTTAAGTTCTTGGCAATTCTTCCGTTTTGGCCTTTTTTCGTTTTTCATGATTTTTTCAGTCCTGCCGATTTTTTCAGTTTTCGGCTATTTATTTAAGCTCGAGCGATTTTATTTAGTTTTTGCGATTTTTTCGTGTTTGGAAGTTCTTAGGTTCTTGGCGATTCTTTCGTTTTGGCGTTTTTTTTATGATTTTTTAACTCCTGACGATTTTTTCAGTTTTCGGCTATTTATTTTACCTTGAGGAATTTTTTTTTAGTTTCGGCGATTTTTTCGGTTTTCAAAGCTTTTATGTTTTGGCGGTTTTTTTGTTTTTGGCGCTTTTTTTTAATTTTCTAACTATATTTTTGTTTTTGGCGTTTTTTCGTTCATAACGATTTTTTCGATTTTTGGCGTTTTTATTGTTTTTGATCTATTATTATAGTTTTAGCAATTTCTTAGTCTTGGAGATTTTACCGGTTCGTAAAGCTTTTTTTTAAATTTTGGCGTTTCTTTTCGTTTTTGGTGCCTTTTTTTCGGTTTTTGAAAATATTTTCGTTTTGGCTTTTTTTTAAGTTGTTAACTATTTTTTCAGTTATGGCTATTTTTTCGATTTTTGGCGATTTATTTTAGCTTTAGCCATTTTTAAGTTATGGAGATTTTTTCGATTTATGCATTTTTTATTTTTGGCGGTCTTATTAGTTTTTGTCTTTTTTTTCGTATTGTTGAATTTTTTTTCGTTTCTGACGTTTGTTTCGTTTTGACGTTTTTTTCGTTTTTGGTGGTTTATTTGGTTTTTAACGATATTTTGGTTTCAAGCGATTTTTCAGTTTTAGCGGTTTTTTTTTTGTTTCTTGGCGATTTTTTTAGTTTTTGACCATTTTATCAGTTATGGCTAGTTTTTTAAAAAATTTTTTATTCTAGGCGATTTTTTCGATTGATAAAGTTTTTTTAGTTATGGCGGTTTTTCGTTTTGGCGTTTTTTTTTCGATTTTTGACGATTTTGTTCATTTTAGACGATTTTTTCGTTTTAGGCGATTTTTTTTAGTTCTTGGCGATTTATTCATTTTTTTTTATTTTGGCGATTTATTTTAGTCTAAGCAAGTTTTTTAATTTTAACGATTTTTTCTGGCACCTATTTCAGGTTTTTTAAGTTTTTTAGTTTGGCGTTTTTTCGTTTTAGCGTTTTTTTTTCTTTTTTGGAGATTTTTTCGATTTTTGACGATATTTTCGTTTTTACGAATTTTGTGTTTTGGCAATTTTTTAGTTCTAGGCGATTTTTTTTTAAGATTTTGGCGATTTATTTTAGTCTGGGTTATCTATTTTAGTTCACGCGATTTTTTTCATATCGGAGATTTTTTTCTTTTTTGCATTATTTTTTTCTTTATTTTGGGATATTTTAGTTTTATCGTTTTTTGCAAATTTCAAGAGTTCGCCTCTTACGGTTTCCTAAATACCACAAGTTGTCAAAATTACATTAAATGATAGCGTACCCTTTAATTTTGTTTTTTTTTTAATTACCATGAGTGAAATATTTTTTTCGATTGTAAATAAATTTTTTCTCCATACATTTTTGCTCCAAACTTAATTTTTTTTTTAAAATTCGGTAGAATCGACAAAAAAAAAATCGGTAGATTTGAACGAAATTCGGTAGAAATTTTTTTTTATTCAGAGAAACCTAAAAAATAACAATTCAAAGAAACATAAAAAATAACAAAATATATGTACTTATATATAAAGGGTAAGTGCAAGGAGTATCAAACTAAACAGGTTTCAAAAGCGCATTTAAAACTTCATGACAGAAAATGACCGTTCTGCGGCAGCACTGCTATGCGGCAAAATAGGCAATTTACACATATATCGACTTAAATTACTAAATAACAATATTCGGTAGATTTCAGGCCTTGTTCGGTAGAATTGGTAAATTGTTAAATTCACAAACATATTCGGTAGAATCTACCGAATATCGGTAGAAGTGTGCACACTGATCCAAACCCTTTAAAGCGATTTGCTCAGTTACTCTCTCTCTCTCTCTTTTGAGTAGTTCTGTAAGTTGGCTACAACACTATTATTAAATACATTTGCTTGCCATCATCTCACCAAACAACTAAAGCATATGCAGTTTCAACATTAACTTACGATTACTGCCACATTTTATCTTTCGAATGATTTTGCTGGTACTTTTTAATAACACCCCGACCCTTGGAAGGGGGCCAAGTAAATTTTATTTGCCTTCGTGCTAAACAAATACTAATAACTGATGTTACACATGTGCATAAGTATGTATGTTTGTATGTATGGGTATGTGCATACTTTAGAGAATAAGCGCTGTTGTAATACAGAAACTAACCATTTGCTGACCATTTGGAAGGAGCAACCAATTTTAATTCGAATTTTAATTATTATTTACGAGTGGCACGAAAAGAATGAATATAATGAAAATTCTTCTCTTAACTTAATTTGATAATTTTTCTTCATATCAAATATATCAAACATGAATACACATACATACATACATACATACATGCATAAATACTCGCACAAACGTTTTCATTTTGAATTTAATAAATAATTTTGCAAGACACTTGAGGAAATTAATTGCTTCAGCAAGTGGAAAACTAATTGGGTTACCTGAAAAGAGCAGGAAACGGAAAAGCAGCAACAACCAACACTGCGAACAGCGAAACATGAGCAGAAAGCAAAACGTGCAAGTTAATGAAGTAAAACAAAAAAGTGTTTGCAAAATTAGTTTCTTCCTTTGAAGTAAATATTAAAAAAATTGTTTAATGTTGGAATAGAATTTTTTTGAACTAAACAGTCAGTCAACAAATTCTTTAATTTTAGTTTAATTTTGAAATGCAGTAATGGGAAAATCTTTTAAAAATAAATCATTTCAAGGTATAGAAAAAAAAACTGTGACATGTTCTCCTATTTCCATTTAAATATTTTTTAAATTAATTTTTTTACAGCCTTATTTATAAAGCTTAAAAAGGCTTTATAAAGGCTTTTTAAGAAAAGTTTTGTATGAAAATTTGTTTTAAAAAACCTTTATAAAGACTTTTAAATTTTTATAAATGAGGCTGTAACTTTTCCCAATCAAAAATAGGAAGTTAGTGTTTTCGAATTGATTTTCGAAAATCGAGTTATCATCAGATATCAACATTTAAAAGTTATAGGAGTATAATCTCACTATTTTTGCGATGATATCCTTACCCACTTTACCTAAGATATAAATGAATGCTCACTAATCCGAAGAAATTTTAAAATAAAACTATTCGATATTTATTGGCGAATTTAAAAAAAAAACTCGAACGTTCGCTAAAGCGAACTTCTCTCAATAGTTTCCCGAATGTGTGTCCATAGCTTAGTAGATGTGTGCTAGTCTGTTAGCCTGGAGACTGCAGCGTAAGTTAAAGGATTAAAAAGTAAATCAAATAAATTAAAAAACAAAGATAACAAATAATCTTATAAAATTACTTATTCTGCTGCTTTTTCACGATATCGAAATTAGTTCGATATTGACTGACTTTTGATATTGCTAGCAAGGTTTTTTTACAATATTCAGATATGTTTCACATGCGTCGTAAATTATCGCTTATGATAAAATTTGAGAGCCTTTATTTTAAAAGTTATCAAATATGTTTAAATTTTGGTAAATTTAAACTGTGAGTACGATCATAAAATTTTAATTTCAATAAAAAAGTTAATTTTTTTACTACATGCCACTTACGATTAAATCGAAAAGAGGGCTCAATGATATACAAACAACAGCAAATAAATAAAATTGCTCATCTCCAAAACAAAAATATTCGAAAAATATTTAATGAAATTTATTATAGTATAAATTATTCGAAAATGGTAATAATCAAAAAAAAAATTATTCGAATAAAAATTATTAGAACAAAACTGATTAATCCAAAAATTTTTATTCGAATAAAAAATTTTCGAGCAAATATTCGAATATAAATGATCATAATTAAAATTTAATGATGTTCATTTGGATTAACTAAATAAGAAATTTTATGGAGATAAATGTATTTTAACATTAATCTTATTTATCTAATATAAACTCTCATAATTTCTACTTTAATAAGAAAAAAGTAATATTCTAGTTATTCAAAAAAAAAAAAAATTATTAAAACAAAAAATATTTGAATAAAAAATTTTTTTAACAAGTTTTCAAAAAACAAAATTATTTGAATAGATATTAGAATAAAAACTACTCACATAAATATTCGAATAAAAATTAATCAAATAAATATTTTAATAAAAATTATCATAACAAAAATTTAATAATATTCAATCGAATAACAAAATAAGAAATTTTATACTAATAAATTTACATATTTTAGAGCTCATTCGAATAAAAATAATTCATAGGAACTTATCGAATAAAATTTCTCATAATTTCTACTTATATAATAAGAAAATTTTTTACAAAAGTTATTCGAATTACAATTATTAGAACAAAAACTATTTCAATAAATTTTTTTTCCAAAATTTTTTATTTAAATTAATATTAATCGAATAAATGTTCGAATAAAAACTACATATTCAAATAAAAATAATGACTATAATAATTTAATGATATTTATTCGAATAACATAATGAGAAATTTTATATTTTTATGTATTTTAGAGTTTTTCGAATAAAAATAATTCAAGTAGGAACTAATATAATTGAAACTCTCATAATTTCTACTTAAATAATAAGAAAAAATAATTAAGGTAATTATTCAAAAAAAAAAAAAAATAAATTATTCGAATAAAAATTATTGGAACAAAAACCGTATGAATAAAAATATTTAATCGAACAATTTTTATTAAAACCAAATTTTTTTAAACAAATATTCGAATAAAAATTACTCGAAGAAATATTTGAATAAAAATAATTCGAATAAAAATAATCGATTAACGAAATAAGAAATTTTATACGAATAAATGTATTTTAGCATTTATTCGAATAAAAATAATTCAAGTAGGAAGTAAGCTAATAATAACTCTCATAACTTCTACTTTATTAATAAGAAGAAAGAGTAATTTAAGTAATTATTAAAAAAAAAGAATTATCCGAACAATAATTACATATTCCAAAAAATGATTCGAATAAAAATTAATGGAACAAAAACCATTTGAAGACGATTTTTAGTCGTACCATTATTTACTCGAATATAAATTACTCATATAAACATTCGAATAAAAATTATTCGAATGAAAATAATCATTATACAAATTTAATGATATTCATTTGAATAACAAATAAGAAATTTTTTACGAATAAATGTATTTTAAAGCTCATTCGAATACAAATAATTCAAGTAGGAACTAATCGAATAAAAACTCTCATAATTTCAAAAAAAAAAAAATTATTCGAAAAAACGTTATGGGAACAAAAATCATTCGAATTAAGATTATTAAAACAAAAATATTTTTCGCAAAAAAAATTATTCCTATTAGAATTAATCGAATAAATATTCGAATAAAAATTATTTGAATAAAAATAATCATAATCAAAATTTCTTGATATCCATTCGAATAACATAATAAAAAATTTTATACGAATAAATGCAGTTTATAGTTTATTCGAATAAAAATAATTCAAATAGGAATTACTAAAATAAAAACTCTTATAATTTCCATGTTTTTAATGATAAGAATAAAAAGTTAGTTAGTTAGTTAGTTAGTTAGAACATACGAGTGCATGGTGGGGATAAATCATGAAAATAATTTTATTACTTCATATATGTATGTATGTAAATTATACTTAAACAACAATTTTTAGAATTTTTCCAATTGTTTATGAAATAGGTTTTAATTTTAATGTGTTAAATATTTTATTATAAAACCTCGACCTACCCTTGATAACAGTTTATAAAATTCAGCTTAATGCAAAAGTTTAACTTCTTGTTTGTTAAGAATAATGAGAGAACCTCACTAACGAAAAAACTCTCACTGACGCTGAATGTACTCGTATGTATTTCCGCCGGAAGAAGTGTATAAACAGTTTTAATTGTTCCTTTTTCTTACCATACTTACTAATTTAACATTCGTTGTAGGTAAAACATTTAAAACGTTTTTGTTATAAATCGTATTTTCAACTACTGTTCAACAATTTATGGCATGTCAAGTGGCAACAATTGGTCTCAACCTTTTTTATTTGTTTTTTTTTTGCTGCAGATAAAAACGTATCAAATACAAATATTTTTTTTTTTTTTCTAGTTTTAACAAAAGGGAAAACCATCATGCTCGAACATTTTTCTTTTTCAATTACGAATGAGAAATGATGATGATGGGAATAGAATAAATTACGTATGTATGTACTCGTATATGAAAAAAAACAATTGGTCTCGTTGTCTATTTGCGTCAATGAAGATGAAAATTTTACTTCAGGTAGCAAATGGTTGTGCCAGAAAACAATTACGGAAAAGGAAGGAATGATTTAATATAAATAATAAATAAAAAAAAAAAAACAATAAGACTTCAAAATGCCTTTTAATAAATTAGGTCTTCTAGGGAAAAGTTTAAAATAAAAAAATTCATGAAAGCCATAACTAAGAATTTATCAAGAAATTGATTAACATGATGAATAGATCTTATTTAGTTTGTTTTAGAAAACAAAAATATTGTGTTTTCAATACTAAAATAAAAAGAATACAACAATTTTATAAACAACAACAAGTGGACGAGCTGTGTTTGTATAACATAAAAAATATCAGCTAAGATATATAAATTGAAAAGAAAAGTTTTTTCAAATAATAATGAGTTCTGAAATAAAAGCTATTTTTCCTAAATTTATTTATTTATTGGTTCATTTTTATGTCGCTGTAAAAGAATTACTGTGAAGCGTGGTAGATCAAGGGATAGAGTTGCTTTGTATGGTGGCAAGTTCGACCATTGCTTAAAATGAATGAAGACATAAAATTTAGCTGAAAATTCTTTTAAGACAAAATTATTTTACTCAAAATTATTCGACGAAAAGTTATTCGAATAATTTTTTTTCATACAAAATCGAAAAATATTTTAAATAATTCTTTCAGCAGAAAATAAACCGTGAAATATAAAATTAAATTTTTACGGGCGTGCCTCCGCCCATTTTTTAAATGCAAGATTGTGTGTTTTTCAGAGCTCAGGGTGCGTGTTAAGTCCTGTAAAAATCGGTAAAGTAGAACCACTTAAAATAAAATATTAAATTATAATGGGCGTGATTACGCCCATTCGATTGGGTAGAACCGCGTGAGAGTTATTATAATAAATTTTAATTTAATGGGCGTAACCCCGCCCATTTTTTCAACTTTCAAATTGTGTAATTGCAAGAACCAAAGCTTTTTCATAGGTTTCGCAGCAATCAAATAAGTAGAGTATCATAAAGTTAAATATTAAATTAAACTATATTCTTGAGCTTTAGGTCAGTTAATATTTTTAATTTATTGGTTCAATATTTCGTTCAACTTCTTCAGGATATATATTTTTTGGTTTGTTTGATATTTAATTATTTCTTTTTTCTCTTTTTTCCTTTCAAATTATAATTGAAGTTAACCGAAGGTGAACGAAATATTGAACCAATAAATTAAAAATATTAACTGACCTAAAGCTCAAGAAAATAGTTTAATTTAACATATAAAAAAAGGTCGAAAAATTTGATAAAAATATAAAGTTAAATAACTAAAAAAATGTGGGCATGTCTCCGTCCACTTTTTTACAATAAGACCAATGGGAAGCTATACCCTCTCAGACAAAAAAAAATATTTTTCTTCAATCTGCTTAAAATGTACCGAGTTATGAAGTAACACCAAAAAAATAAAAGCCGAATTGTTAACCTCCTTCTTTTTGAAGTTATTTTTTAAGTACAAATTATTTCAAAAAATATTCGAATAAAAGTTCGAATAAATATTATTCGAAATAAAATTATTTTAATAAAAATTTTCTGGCATAAAATCTAAAATTATTTACTTTAATAATTTAAAAATAACATTTTATTGTTTAAAAAAAATTATTTTCGAAAACAAAACCAGTCCAAAATAAATTCGAAAAATTTTTTTATTAAAGGTTTCAGGAAAAATTAGTAATCGAGTTAAAATAAGTTTATTATTGAATCAGATTAATTTTATCGCAATATTTAAAAGATGCTACTAAGCTTTATTATTTAAGTAAAAATTAGTTTTAAAAATAATCGAATAAAAGTTATTCGAGTAAAAACTATTTAATACTAAAATCAAAAAATCTGCTTTCAAATTAAAAGCAGGCGCCAATTAAAAAAGAAAAATTATTCGAATCAAAAATTTTTTATACAAAATCGAAAAATATTTACTACAGTAATTTAGAAGAATAGTTTTTTGTTTTAAATAATATTTTTGGAAGAAATAAGTCCAAAATAAATTCGAAATTTTTTTTAATAAAAATTATAGGAAACGTTATTATTTTTTTAAGTAAAAATTATTAAAAAAAATATTCGAATAAAAGTTATTCGATTAAAAAAAATAATTGATGCTAAAAAATCTAAAAAACTTCTTTTGAATTGTCAAGAGACGCCATTAAAAGAAGAAAAATTATTCGAATAAAAATTATTCGAATAAATTTATTTTATAAAACTGAAAAAATACTTATTACAATAATTAAAAATACAGTACAAAACAAATTAAATTTTTTTAATTGAAAGAACTTTATTAGGCAATCAGGTCCTTTCTATTAAATATAATATAAAAAAATAGGAGTACAAGTGATTCGAGTAATAAGTATTTGATACTAAAATCAAGGAATATTCTTTAAAATCATAAAGAGGAGCTATTAAAAAGGGAAAAATTTTACGAATAATTTTTTTAACCGAAAAATATTTACTACAATAATTAAAAAAAAACAGTTTTTTTTTCGAAAAAACCAGTCCAATATCAGTTAGAAATTTTCTTTAAGAAAAATTATAGGAAAAATTACTAATCGAACTAAAATAAGTTTATTAATGAACCAGATCCTTTTTAACCGATTGCCCGGCGCAGGTACTTCGACAGGTATTTTAAAATCATCTTTAGGTTTCTCTTATGTTCCAAAAAAATTGTTTGTTAGATAATAAAATTCTTCAACCGATTAAATTTTCCTCTCTAAGTGCATTATCTTCTTGATATTAATTAATTGGCCACTAGTCTTTGATTTTGTACTGGTTGAGCCATGTTAAACTAAAATTTTCAATAGCATTTTTTATATTAAAACGATTTATCACTCACCCCACTGTACAATTAATGTCACTTGCCAGTCTGATGTTATACATAATTTTTTTTATAACTTAAATCGTACACCCTTGAAATATTTAATTCTTCCTTTTGTGTCCCCTGCCACTATGCCGCAACATTTGTGACAACTGTGACACCTACACAGCTTGTGGTCACCTCAAGTCATTTATATGAATAACTTTCTCATCAAATAACCAAGAGGGAGTGAGGTGGTAAGCAGCGCCGGAAATAGTTTTTGCAATGAAAAATGGTCTGCTGAATATTAAACTTAATTGCTTTGTTGAAATATTATTTCAATGGAAGAAAAAAATTAAAATAATAATTGTATTATTGGTAGCAAAGCAGTTCAAACGTGCAATAAAAATGTTGAGAGCTGTTAAAATGTTTAAAATCTGATGGCGAGTTTTATTTTTGTGTGCTTTCATTAGAGGCCCATCTAATTATATTAAATGTAAAAACCGGTGAATTCGATATAAAATATTTTAAATGTCCGCTCTATGGTTAGAAAAAGAATATTCATTTTCGATTTTATATTGAAAATAAGAATAAGATAAAATTGTTTGTTTTAAATATTTTTTGTTTCATATTGAATGACGAATATCTCCTGGAGCTGCATAAGTACTTTGAGATAGTATTATTGACTTTAAAATTATTATGTATTTGTAAAGAAGAATTTCATATTTGGTATACTATTTAAAGCAATAAAATTTTTCGCTGTGAAAAAAAGTAGCGAAATTTTCCAAGTTTACAGGTTAAAGAAGTTAAATTTGTTCGTAGGTAGGGGTAATTTTTATTCGAAACCATTTTCTCATAATGATTTTGAATCGATTAACTTTTAATCGAATAATTTTTATTCAAATAATTTTTAAATCGAGAAACTTTTATTTTAATAATTTTTATAAAATTTTAATTAGAATAATTATTATACAAATGATTTTTATTGGAAAAATTTTTTTTCGAATATTTTTTGATCGAATAATTTTTATACAAATGATATTTATTATAATAATTTTAATTTTCAATCAATTTTTAATCGAATATTTTTTTTCGAATATTTTTTAATCGAACAATTTTTATACGATTAACTTTCATTAAATTTTAAGAATATCATTTAAATAATAAATTTTAAGAGAATCATTTTTATGCAAATGATTTTTATTCGAAAATTTATTCGAATTATAACTATTCGAACAATTTTTTTATCGAATAATTTTTATACAAATAATTTTACTACAATAATTTTAATTTTGTAGGGGTAGTTTTTATTCGAAAACATTTTTTCAAAATGATATTGATTCGATAAATTTTTAATCGAATAATTTTTTTTAGAATAATTTTTAATCGAATAATTTTTTACGAATAATTTAATTAAATTTTAATTTTTAATCGAATAAATTTAAAACTAAATATTTTTATTTGAATAGTTTTTGTTGGAATAAATTTTATTCGAATAAATTTTATTATATATGGTCCTAGAATTTTAAATTATTTGCTCGTATACTAGCTTTTGTAGGGGTAATTTTTATTCGAAAAAAATTTTCTCGTAATAATTTAGAGTCGATTAATTTTTCATTTTTAATCGAATAAAGTTTAATCGAATAATTTTTAGGATTTTTATTTCCCCTTTTAAATGTTAGCAGTCAGTTAAAGTCCTAAAATTGTAAAGTTTTTTTATGTATCTTTAAAAAGAAATGAATTAAAATCTATTAGAGCAATGAGCTATAAATAAGAAAAACTAAAGCAACGCACTTACATACATATGTATATATTGGTGGCCGCATTCAAAGAAAACATTATTTGAGCTTGAAGTGTACGTTAAAACAAAACTTCTATAGAAATTTTTACAAAAGAACACGTGAAGTTAAATTAATTTTTTTTTTTTGTGGATACGGCCCTGAAACTTTGCAGCATTATTTTATAAAATTGACAAAATTTTCCTGAAAATCTGGCAGCACATTTTTTATATAACAGTTGGTAGCGCAATTATATATTTTTTAACCCTCAGACAGTTTTTTAGGCTAACTTAGTCTCGAGTAAATTGACCCACATTAGATTTATGGGATCTAACAAGTAAGGATTTTTTTTATATTAATAACAATTACACTGGTTTCAGCTTTGATTTTTTTTCTCCTTTCATATTATTTTATAATTTTTCATTAAATAACCGTTTGCAAAATAATAGCATCTGTGTAACGCAACTATGGCCGACTTTTAAAAGACAAAATAAAAATAAAAAATAAAAATAAAATAAAAACCGTTGAACTAGTTTCAAAGCCATTATGCTTGTGTTTATAATTTCAAAATCAAGTTCTTAATTTGGTGTTGATTTGCAATACGAATGCAAGAAAATTTTAAATGTTAGAAGGCTTAATCAAATGAAAAACTAAGCCAAGCCAGCTACAGTTTGTGTAACTGTACAAATGAAAATTATACTGGTACAAAAATACAAACAAACATATAAATGGCATTATTTAAGTTGTGACACCAGTTGGAATAACGTACCGTTCGTTCATTGATGCAACAAATGCATGCATATAAATGTATGTATGTACATATGTATGTATGTTAAAAATTTGCTAACCGCAAATGTGTTACGATTGTGCAACATTCTAAACATGTCAGCATTTTAACACAAAAACAAACTCTCAAACAGGCACGCACACACACATACACACACAAATACGCATACAATAACACACACACACACACACATGACCAAAACTGGCTTCAAATATATAAAAGATTATAAATTTTTTCTATGTACAACAAGTAGAATATAAGGAAGCATGACCGTACGGACGAACAACACTGCTATATGCTTAGATACTCGTAGTTGGAAAGACATGTGCTAAACCACAATAAAGATTTACAATCCTGCTGAGGTAAAGAACCAGAAATTATGGTTTTATTAAAAGTAAGAAAAAAATAATAATAATAAAAATGAGAAGTTTCTTCTTACTTGTCATCATAAGACCGACGAAGCCAGCAATTGCAGCAATACCTCAGCTAAGGCATTGCAACAAAACCGGTCAGTGCAACAGCAGCCATAAAAACAATTTACACTACGGAACAACTTTTTATAGTATTTCCTTAAAAAAAAAATAAATATTAAAAAATGAAATATTCGTTTAAGTGTAAATGTGGACAAAACTATTATATTATTACGATGATAATGACGATGCCACCAAACATCATCATAATGATCTCAAAACAGTTTGGAAACTAGTTTTGACCACATCAAAAAAAAAAAAAAAAAAAAAAACAATCCGCTGCTATTCTGCAATAGTTTTACCAATATTTCTATTGATCAAACAAGTACGTTGTCTATTTACAATATTAAGATTTTTTTTTAAGACTTTTTTTTTATTGTATCTTCAATTATGAACTAACAAATTCAAATCTTAATCTAAAGTATAATTATTAGGCCCAACCAATGTCGGACATAAACTAAGTGATAGTTATTAATAATCATAAGTAGTGATAAGCACAAAAAAAAAATATTTTTAAGCATCTGAATCTGGAGTGTTGTTTATAAGAGCCCTTGTATCTCTCTTTTTTAAGCGGATGTGTCCAGTAAAGTTCAATATATTACGAGCAAGCGGATTAGGATGTGACTCGAGTTTTGTTAGGTATTTACCTGCGTATTTTGCAATTTCTTCAGTTACTAGTGTCATATTTAAATCACGATGTATATTTGAATTTTTGATGTACCATGGAGCCGACGTTATCAAACGTAAAATTTTGTTTTGCCTTCGTTGGATTTTCTCAACATTTGAAGCTGAAGCGGTGCCCCATAGCTGAATTCCGTAGCACCGTATTGGCTTTAAAAGCGACTTGTATATTAAAAGTTTGCAGTCTAGGCTGAGTGTTGAATTTCTACCAATCAGCCAATGTACCTGACTTAACTTAAGTTTCATTTGTGATAGCTTAGAATCAATGTGGTGTTTCCATGTAAGTCGTCGATCAAGGTGTATACCAAGTTATTTCACATGTGAATGTTGAGGAACAACTTGATTGTTAATCCGAATGGGGGAACAAGTAGCTCTTCGTAAGGTAAATAAACTTGAACACACTTTTACAATATTAAGATGACATTCGAAGAAGTTAGATAAATGGCAGCATAAAACAACATATCTACCAGCCACCTAAAATCGACAGGATAATTGAGGATCAGCATGTTTTTGAATAACGATTTTCTTCTCAGCAATCTGGAAAAATTCTTTGACAAGAGCTTTGGAGAAAATTTTGTAATAGAATATTATGCTGATGCAGGTGGGCAGATTAAATTTAAAATTATGCCAGGATCTGGGCTTTCAAAGGGAGGTTATTACTAGAGATGTGCACGTGAGCGTTTTTTTAATCACGACACGCACGCTCACGCAGAAAAATATTTTACTCACGCACTTTCACGCACGAATGATATTGAAAATTTTCACAATCACGCACACTCACGAATAAAATATTCATAATCACGCACGAGTAGTTTACAACTTATCACTATCACGCACGCTAACGAAAAAGTATGTAATCCAATTTGTATCTTTTTTTGGGTTGAAAAATAGATTTTTACACATACATATGTATGTATTAGGGTTTCTAATTTCCCGGACTTTTGCCATTCCCGGGAATCGAGAAAAAAATGTTCTATTCCCAGGGAATTTCCGGGAATTTCAAACACATATGACGTTAATTAAATGGCTTCAATAAAAAATATAGTTCTATGAAAAAAAAAACTTACAATATTTAATATTTAAAAAATTTATTATTTGACATATTGGCATAAGTTTATTTTAATTGAAATTTATTTGCTGGTGGTTAAGCATTGTCTTTGATTTGCAAAACTATTGTTTGTGAATTCTCAAACAGTTCTTGAAAGTCTTTCCATAACATAAGAGGTTTGTGACTGTTCAAAATATGTCGTTGATGTCTACTGATGATTTGGCTAAGCACCAGTGAAATACATATACAATGCTTAACCACCAGCAAACAAATTTTAATTAAAATACAACATTGAAATTAAAAACAAAACAACTTCATTGGTTCATTTCAAAAACGACAATATTTCAAAAATAAAAATAAATTAAATTCATATGCTGTGAGTTATAGCATGGATGGAAATTCCATCTACATCTGCCAATCTAGATACTGTTTCCTATAAACAGATTTTAGGCTGAAAATATTTCGTAACTCTTCTATTAAAATTCTATTTTGAAGTAATAAAACAATGAAAAGCAATAAAAAAATCAAATTCCAAAATCGTAAATATTAAATTCCCGTTGAAAATTTCCCAGGATATGTAAAAAATATAATTCCCGGGAATTCCGGGGATTTTTTTCCCGCGTAGAAACTCTAGTATATATGTATGTATGCATTGCACAGTGGGGACTTTTACAAAGTAAATGGCCATAAATCTGGAACTTTTAAACTACTGATTGGATTTATATGAAACTCCTAACATCCGTAGAGGAGGACTGAAGCTTTATAACACATCATAACAGCATTCTCATTGAGCTAGACATGAGTTACAGTGGGCCAAAGTTGACTACCTGGTACTCAAAAAAACTTCTATAGCTTGTAACTTTTTTTAAAAATTATCAGATTTTTACCGGATAAAGTATTTTGACATAATCTTGAAATTCTTAAGAAATAATTTCCCAAGATGTGTTTCCTTATCTCTCATAAGATATTTTACTTAAGACATAAAAAAAATTTTTGCCTTGACCTTTTTTAGTATTTCGACTATTACTTTTTAGTTCATTGTTTTATTTTAAGTTAAAAAGCAGCATTAAATTTTTGACAAAATTTTAAATAAAAATGGGGGAAAATATTTATTGATATCTCCATTCGTGAAATCGGGAAAATGCTAAAAAATTAAAATTTTAAAATTTCCCTGAAAAGGCGTTTTTTTAAGTATCTTCATTATTTTCAGTTTTGTAAAACACCTTGTTTAAACAGTTCACTTTTAAATTACATAGCACTAAAGACAATGCAATAAGAATATGCCTAGATCCAACTATTTAGTAATTTGGACATGTACCCTACATTCAGCGATGTCCTAAAATAGTAAATTTTAAAAATATTTTTTGTGTTTAAGCGCTTATAAAAAGTTGGGACGGTAGATTTTGAAAGTTTCAACTATGACATTTTATTATGTAGATAGCTTGAAAGATTTTTCACTAAAATTTAAGAGTGCCTTTCGATAAATCCGAATGTACAAGCAGATTTTTTGAAAAAAGTCAAAATTTAGGGTAAAATATAGTTGCGTACAATAAAAAGTACATTAAAATAGTTTTATTTTTTTATATTGGTATTTTTTTCACATGGGCCAGTTTACTACGCCTGAAAAATTTATAACAATATACCAATTCACAATCTTGTGCAAATGGTCTTGCATCGCAGCATGTGCAAAATAGTAAAGTATATTGATACTCACCTACGCGAGAGCGTGAGAATTCGTGCGTGATTATTAAAAATAGCTCACGCACGATCAAGCACAAGTAATTTATTTTTAAGTCACGCCCACGCACTCACGCGTGTTTAATTATAAATTTGATCACGATCATGCGTGCGTCACGCGTGACACGATAAAATCACGACATTTGCACATCTCTAGTTATTACTTAAATCTATTTAAATTTCTTTTATGTTCAGTCAAACCGCGATATTTCGTACCGTGATACTTCAAAAACTTCAACAATTCGTAATGATAGGCTGATTGTTCCCTTGAGAAAAAGTACTAAATTCGCCAAAATCCCACACGTTTTGACCCCCTCTTGAATTCGTTTTTTTTTTTAATTTTTTAAACGCACTAATAATCCCAAATTAATAGTTTACTTATTAAGTAAAATATTTTTTTTAAATTAAAAATACATTGAAATTGATTATTGAGGGGTTTAGCTGGATCCTATGCGCATTTCACTGTTGCTAATGCAGATCATCAGGGAACCTTTACCTAAAGTTTCTTAGAACAACTAGAGTTATTATGTTATAAACTTTCATTTAAACAAATGAGAAGCTTAAAACAAATAACAAAGTTGAAACAAGAACTCAATAATCAACATGTTTTTTATTTTCTTTACCATTACTACATTGGCTGACTTTTTTTCAGCTTCAAATTGTAGTTGTAAAAGTAAGTAAAAAGAAAATAAATGTAAATAACAACAACATCTATTTAAGAATAGAGTGTTGCCACACAAGCATTTTTTTGACCGGGTGCAGTCAAGTTTATAATTAGTGATTTTCTATGGGAACTGTTAAAATTTAAGTTTAAAATTTTTTAAACGCACTAATAATCCCAAATTAATATTTTACTTATTAAGTAAAATATTTTTTTTAATTAAAAATACATACATATAAGTACATCGTATAAGTAAAAATAATGTACTTATATGTATGTACCGACGGTACATCGAATAAGTAAAAATAATTAATGTGATGATCGTAAAAGATAAGCAAGAATAGTTAAACATACGTTTTATTATAATTAATAAAAATATTTCATTCAATAAAAGAATTGAAATCACTGAACTTAAGCCTGACTAAAAATTATTTCTGATTAAAAATTCACTATAGTTCAATTAAAATTTAAAAATGTCTCAATTCATCATGGGCACGTGACAAAAATATGTTCACTTGGCAATCACTGTTCACTTGGCAATCACAAATGTTGAAATACCAAATAAACGGTAGAAAGCGCAAACACAAAGTAACATAATATCCACTACTATAATATTTACATGTGTGTACCGACTGTACATCGAATAAGTAAAAATATAATTAATGTGATGATCGTAAAAGATAAGCAAGAATAGTTAAACATACGTAATACGTAGGTAGAGTAATATAACTTCGTGCTAACCTAAACAGAAAAATGAAAAAATGGAAAAACAGGGGAAATAAATAGTGATACTTACATATGTATTTACCAAAGGTAAATCAATAATTGTACACAACAATCATTTCTCACATTCCGTTTCATTAGAATTTACGTTAAATAGCTGATGTTAATAACAATCTCTACCCAAGTAGATAGACTAGGGTGCTGATGAAGTGCGTTGCTGCACAGAAAAATATCGGTATTTCCCCCAGCTTAAAAGTCTAATATAATTTTTCTTCTCTTCTTTAGAAACTCACATTAATTAATAAAATATTTCATTCAATAAAAAGAATTAAAATTACTGAACTTAAGCCTGACTAACAATTATTTCTGATTAAAAATCGAATATCTTTAGAAAAAATACAATGATATTTTTTTTATAATTGTCGATGATTTTCTTTATGGAAATTTTTGTGCTTCTTAAGATTATTTTGTTTGTAGATTTTGCAAATAACACAAAATTAAATTCATAAATTATATATATAATTTTTTTTGCACCTCGTTAAATCGAAATTCTCATCTACACCAATTAACACTAAAATTTAAAAAAATCTTATTTAAAGGGTATTCTATCAGTTAGTTGAATTTGGACAATTTGCTGTATCTTGGAAAACGTAAGAGGCAATCTCTTGAAATTTTTAAAAACGCTAAAAGAAAAAACTTCCAAAATAAAAAAATCGCCCAAAACGACAAAATCGTCGAAAACCCGAAAAAAATGCGAAAACGAAAAAAACGCCTAAACTAAAAAAAATCGGTAAGAATAAAAAACGCCTAAACTAAAAAAATCACTAAGAATGAAAAAAGCGCCAAAACTAAAAAATCGCCAAAACCGATAAAATTTCGAATGACCATTTGCGACATTTAACGGCTCAAAGTTGGTCGCAGGCAGATTTTTTGATTTTTTTAATTTCTATTTTTTTATTTATATATTTATTCTTGATATTTTTCGTCACAATTTCAGTTTCATTAATAAATAAATTACGTATATCACAAGGTTTGAGTATGTACTAGAGTTTCTAGACGGAAAAAAAATCCCGGGAATTCCCGGGAATTATTTTTTTACAAATCCCGGTAAATTTTCAACGGGAATTTTCAGGAATTTAATATTTTCGTTTTGGAATTTGCTTATTTTAGATTGGTGTTCGTTGTTTTATTGTATTAAAATTGTATTAAAAATACAATTTTGTAACGATGCATAATAAAAGTATGGAAGCAGATGCAATAGAAGTTTCCGAGGTGACTCCAGTAACTTCAAGCGAAATATTTTCAACCTAAAAATTCTTTATAGGAAATAGTATCTAGAATGGCAGATGTAGATAGAATTTCCATACATGCTTTAACTCAAAGCACATGAAATTATTTCTGTTTGGTTTGTTTTTGAAATATTGTTTTTCCTGAAAGGAAAGAATGAAGTTGTTTTCCTTTTAATTTAAATGTTTTTTGTTTTTTGCATAAAGTTGTTTTTTTATTGAGGTTATTTAATTAAATTTATATGTTTTTGAAATTCCCGGGAATTCCCGGGAATCGGAAAAATCAGGCAAATTAGAAACCCTTAGTATGTACGTTATTTGTTTTTTTTTTTATTTCAAAATATTTTCAAATTTCAAGTGCTTGAATTTTACGGCTTGTGCCACGATATCACCAGCAAACGTTCGAACGACAACTTGTATTGCAAACAACAGTAACATTAGAAAATTTGTTGTTGTTTGCAAGACAAATTGCTTTCTGGGGGCCTACTCTGTAATTCGATTCGAAAGAAAATGCTTTCGAATTTACATGTTATAAACATACAAATTCGAATACTTTTTCTTTCGTTTCAAATTGCACTTAACATCGTGCGACAGGCCGCTAATATTTTGAAAATTAAACAGAACACCGACAAAATCTAATCAGCTCTTAACCTCAAAAATATACTCAATCTAATGATTTGTTCGTTGAAGAAAAATTTGAAAAAAATTATTTTTTTAACTTCAAAAATGTTCGGCAAATCGATTTTAGACTTAAACAATTTTTTGCACGCCACAATTTTGACCAAAAATCTGTATATTAGGTGGATCTTACAGAACAACCAATCGCCATATTTTTTTTATTTACATCGAATGTGCACAAGTTGACAAGCAGCGTTGTCAATAACCAAAATTTGGCAACGTACCCTTGATAAGCAGAGTTGTTAAAAAAATTAACAACTTAGGGCGTTATATTAACAACAGGCGTTGTTGAGTTTGCAATATCTTTTTTTCCTCACTGTATAGCCATAAAGGTTCTAAAGCCGTTTTTTGTTCAAGAAAATAAAGGATTTTAAAAATAGATGTGAAACTTTTTTTATAATATGACTCAAATGCCGTAAATCACTCAACATTGATGTATTATCCCATACTAGTCGACTTCGCAACACAATTCGAAATTTTTGAGGCAATTTTTTTTTTCCAAAAAAGCCTTTTTAAAATTTAATTAATTTTTTTGTTTTATTTAATGGATGAAATCCAATGAATCACCAGCAATTACAGCAACCAAACATAGACTCATAGTGCAATTATTTCTTCAACTAGTTACTGGTGCACACTAGAGTTGAGCGATATTTAGAAACCTCTTACTTTTTCACAGCGATTGAAAAATCACAAATCACAACTGTGACTGAATTTATCAAGTAACAGGTTTTGAAATATAGTTCTTCCATACAAACTGTGATTCTTCTTGCATGCTTACTTTACAATAAATAAAACTACCACATAAATTTTTTTTTATACCTTCAGCTTTTGTCAAGAAAAAAATCGTCAAATCACGTCAAATCATGTTTTCTGGCAACTATGTACAACTCAAATTTTTATATTTGAAATTTTATTGTCTCTCTGCCTCTTATATATATATTTTTTTTTTATTTATTCTCAATATTTGAACGGGGTTGATTGCTAATTGCTTGTTCTTGCTGCTCATCTTATTAGTATTTATCAAAACACCAATACTAATAAATACTTTTAAAGCAGAAGAGCTGAAATGTGTTAAACCGTGATCACAGTCACTGTTTAATTTCACTGCTGCTCTTCTTATTAGATTTTCTCAAAATAACAGAACTGCTACAAACAAAATACTGCTAAACTGTGATGTGATCACAGTCACAGTTTAAAAGAACAGCGATTTAGAAATCACGTTCACAAGGAGCAACATTATTAAAAAATCACGCTTTCGCTCATCACTAGTGTGCACATTCCTTATAGACACAATCTTAACCATTTTTGCGTTTTCAGGCTTAAAACCACATGTTGTATGTAGTCAACATTAACCAACGACCGAAACCAAATAAAGCCACCACGAAAGAAGTATTTAGTAGAGTAGTAGTGTAGAACCCAAGACAAAACAACGACAGAAAAAAAAGTACAACACTAGAATAAACAAGTTGTAGCCTCGATAACCTAAAAACAAACACGTTTAGATCTCGCACGCACACAAACTCCTGAGGGGCATACATACATATGTATGTATGTATGATTGTACGAGTATAATCAAAACTCACAGAACCCATTTACACTTAGACCAAACAAACAACCAACAAGATTCACAACAATAACCTCATTATTGCGCTGCTCATCACAGTCGTTTAAAAACTCGTACAACATGCATTAATATTAACCAACATTATCATACTTGTTGGAAATGATGCTAGATTGCACAGTGGGCCCAGGTGCTGGCCAAACTTGAAAAATATAAAATAAAAGAAAATAAAAAGCAGCGATAAAATAAAATGATTCATATTGTAAGAAAGATAGTGCCACTAAAAAACAAAAAATATTAAAACTAAAATAATAGTATGAAAAAAAAAGTGAGATCGGCGGAAGAAATTTTCCCGTTATTCAGTTCTTTTTTTTTTCGTTTGTTTTTTTTTATAAAAGAGAAGTAACACTCAGGCAATTAATGCCTACTACTATTACTAGGTGTTACCTTCTTTCGGAAAGAGATAGTGATAGAAGACAGGTAATGAAGGAAGAGATAGAAGAAAGCTTCATTCTTTTACAACTCTGCCTTTTGCACGCTTTTTTATTTTCGAATAATGCAGTGTTGCAGCCAGCGCCTTCTGGTGTCAAATCAGGCGTATTAAATTTTTTGAAGCTGTGTTTAGTAGCCATTTTATTGGTTATTTTACTTCGCCGATGATTCTGCTAAACAATGCCGAGGAAGGAGGGCGCTCTGATGTTACATTAGGATTAGTATCTGTTGAAGTCGGTATAGTTCAGTGACCAGTAACTATGTCTTCATCACTTGAACTTTCCTAAAACAGCTGATACAAAGGGACACTAATGCACATCAGAAAAATGTGTGGTGTTGTTATTTTTAATGACTGTCGAATGCAGGGATTGAACCCGGGATCATCGATTTTGTAGTCAACGTGCTAACCACTTCAGCCAGCGCCACCCTCAAAACATTGATGACTGTCCACTCGCTTTCGAGAGCAATGTTCAAATTCTTTTGACAGTATATTTCTGTTCAATAGCAATCAGATGTTTTCGACAACGCCAATTTTTTGGTATTGCACTGAAGTGACGTTTAAAAATAGTTAAAGTATGAGGGCAAAGAAATTAATTTCCAAATTCACCCAAATAGAAAAAAAAAAGAAAACATTTCTATGAATACAGTTCAATTGAAACTTGAATCACGGGTTTATTAAAAACGCTGATGACGAAGCTGTGGCGGTCATCAACATATTGTTCCGTTATACCCTTTTCACACTCACTCACATCTTTCAGGAATGCGTGGAATATGTTGAAAATTGAAAAACCCTGTTCACATTACAACATCTTTCATCTTTTATCTGTCATGTATTATAATACTATTTTTACGAGTGTGAGCAACTAAAAAATAAATAATAAAATGAAAAAATTCAGTAGAAATTGATTTAATTGCTGGCTCCTGAGGAGCAGAAACACATAATGCTACAATATGCAGAAGTAGTAGAAATTATGCCAGCAGACAATATTACAAGAAGAAATATTACAAACTTTATCCACAAGGATTTCGCGTAGACATTTGCAACTACTTTTATGTAATTTATTTCGATTTGGAAAAATATATAACAGATTTTATTACATACATATGTATGTATATGTATGCATGTATGTATATGTATGCATATAATGAAATCTGAGAATAGTTACGTATCTTTTTTTGGGAAGGGTATTCCAAAATGTAGACTTGAGTGCATGTACATACATAGATGCATATGTATATGTACATACATACATACATACATATGTATAGTATGTATGCATGTACATATGTATATAGTTCTATACATTTTTTCTAGTGATGACACTAAAATAACCGAAAGATGTTGAACGAAACAAAGTGAGATAGGAACATCTTTTGAAGATGTTGAAAGATGTTGAACATTCAGCCCTGTATAATTCTTATGAGAAGATGTTATCATCTTGCCAAATCGATGAAAGATGAAAGATGTGAGTAAGTGTGAAAAGGCTATTATGCTAGTGTTTGTTATAATAGTTTAGACTTGTCTGCAACGCACATTGTTTCATAAAAATTATAACATGTAATTTGGCTTACAGTGTGATACGAACTTTAGCCTAGACGAATCATAAAATAGTTTTTTTTTACTCTGTTGCACTAATAAAGCTCGAGAGAAAATTTAGAAATTTTCGAACACTTTGAGATTGAGCTTAGTGGGGAGTTCCAGCGCTTTCATATAATTTTAAAAGCTTTACATTTTTTTTTAATTTAATTTAAGTTTAACATTTAACATAAAAAACACTAACTGCCACTTCCACTATGTCGAAAGAAAAACTTTGCGAAAGAAACATAGTCGCTCGAATTCTAATACATTTTCATTCCACTATGTCGTCAGCTTTCTTTCGCTTGTGATTACGTATGTCATTTTTTTGCTTTACGTGTTTATAAATTAAAGTAGTATATATATATATATATGTATATTTCAAGTATTTCTAGCGATTTTTTAAAACTTACTAACATTTACATGAAAATAAATACAACCGTATTGAACAACGAAAAAGAATTCAAGAAAATAGTCGCACAGCAACCGCTCGTTGTGGCTGTTTTGCTTTACAACTATATTCGTTTTGTTGAAAATGTGCGAGTACTTTTTATAATGAACATAAAACAATAATCAAAACAAAAGTGTTCAATTATATTTTGATGAATATTTTATGACTTTTCTGTACAAATAAAAAATAAATTGAAGATATAGGAATAAAAAAAATTAAAATGTGATAAGATAATAATTTTACAAACTTTATTGAATTCATTGCAAATAAATTTTACTTCACGAAAGCAAAATAGCAAGTGAGTGATTTTGACATAGTGTTCGCTTTGTTGACGACTCATTCGAATTAGTGGTATGAAAATTTGTACTAAAACACTTACGTTTTCTTGCGACTTGTCGTTCCAGTCAATGTTCGTACAGAAGTAAGATAGAGAAATGGGAATGAGTTTTCTTTAGCTTAGAATGCGAATGAAGACCTTCTTTCGAAATAGTGGAAGTGGCAGTAACTATTTATTGAATTTCTTTTTATTTTTTAACCCCCGACGAAAAAAAGGGGTGTTATAAGTTTGTAGTGTGTGTCTGTGCGAATTTGTATCTGTGTATCTGTATATCTGTGTGTCTATCCGTGTCCACCCTCTAGTCAGCCTAGAACCATATGTCTCTATGTCAATACTCTTTCTCCAGCGAAAATTGCACTAGTTAAAATGTCGACAACTTTCCTTTTTTGCGCGAGTAGAGATACGTTAGAGACGACAGTTCTAGCGTATTTCTGGTGATATTGTCAATGAACGCGTCAATAGTTTGTTTTTCTTTTTTATTTTGTTGTGCAATAATATTAAACAAATATCTGTAGACGAGGGTCACTAAAATCTACGAGTGAATCTCCGGTTCAAATATCTCCATATGGTAGTAAAAGAACTACCTTCTCAATACTGCTAAAGTCTACCGACAGATTTTGAATGACAACCCTATGTTATTTGTCAATAGGCATTTGCATTGGCTGGGGTACACCTAGTCAGTAGCACTATTGACAATGTCACTAGAAAATCAGTCTAAGTTTACAACGACAACGAGATGATATATCAATATTGTAGACTGGAGCCTCTAAAATTTACTAGTGCATATTTGGTGCCAATGTCTCCATGTGGTCCCGAAAGTACTACTAAGTCAGTAGTGCTATAGTCTAGTGGTGGATTTTCAATGACAAGCTAATGTTAAATATCAATAGATGATACCATTGGCTGGGGAACACATGGTCAGTAGTGCTACTGACAACGTCACTAGTAAATCAGCACAATTTTACTATTTGCACTTTCTGCAGGGCACGTACAGGCCAAACGGCTGGACCGATTTTCATTTACTTTTTTCTGTTTGGAAGAGGACTTGATCGAGAGGGTTCTTAGCTATGTTTGAAGAAAATCGGTCCAGCCGCTTAGAAGATATAACATCTTTTCTGAAAAAAGTCGGTGGTTTCTAAAATTTTAAATTTTTGTTATTCATGTTAATTAATTTTTTTTAAGTTACGTTTGGCCATTTATTAAATAATTTCGATTATTATAAATTTTTTTTAGATTTGTAAATTTATTTCTCAATTTTATTTTATTTGTTTTCAATTTTGTTTATTTTTTTGTCTTATTTTTTTGTTTTTGATTTTGTAATTCCTTTACACGTTTATGGTCAATGTAACTTTATTTTTTATGGTGAAAAACTGAACTGGTTAACTGGTTCAATAAATTTTGATTTTACAAAAACAAATCGTAACACACAAAAATATTAAATAAAGGTTAAAGTAACAACTGAATATGCTAAGTTTGTGGCTGTAAAACCAGTAGAAGTGATTTAAATTTTTGTTGTCTCTTTGTTTTTTAGTTGAAAGACAGGTTCAAAATAATTTAAATTTTTTGCAAATATTCACAGTCATGCAACATTCAGGCAGCGTTATTTTATATTAGAGATTATTTTTAATTGAACGGTTTGTATAGATTAATTGTAGAATTTAGTTATTTCACTGAAACAGTTTTAAATTTAAAATATTATTTTAATGATTTCTTACACATAAAATGTTGTCTTAATTAGTATGAAAATAATTGGCCGTTATATAAAATTAAAAGAGGCGTAACTTATAAGAAAAAATTAAATAACTACGTGACTTTTTGAATGAAACACAGGCTTTTGGCTAACAATGTAGTCTTCTTTAAGTCTCCAATTTTTTATCTCTTCAAAAAAAAAAAATCTAAAATTTGTTGAGGTCATCCAAACAGATATTTGTTTGTCTCTTTCCGTTGAGCCAGTTTTAGGAAAGATATATAGTCACTCGGATCTAATTTAGGAGAACAGATCGGAAGAGGGAGGAGTTTGTAGCCACATTCCTGGATTTTTGCCATGGAAACTGATTGCCAAATGCGGTATTTTTTTTGAATCTGTTAGATCATCCTTATACGCCATTGATTGCTTTCCACTTTTGAAAATAGCCCATGTGTAATCAATTAATTCAATAAAGTGCGACTTTAACTCGCACCCGTAGGGTTTCGTACGAACATACGAAAAAGGCTTAAGCGACATAATTTTCTAACTAAATTTTTTTAACCAAAATCGATTATTATTATTATACATATCGAAATAATCGATTTGCGTCAAAAAAAAACGAGATTTTATGTAATACAATACGCGCTTTAGCCTATTTAATCGAATATCTGACTAATGTAGAAATTTTTTAAAAATTTAAAATAATTTCTCGGTAAGCTTTTTTCGGTTTTTGGTGATTTTTTTTAGTTGGCGTTTCTTGTGGCTTACGGATTTTTTCAGTTATTTCAATGTTTTTTAATTTTTTTGCGTTTTTTTTAACAATTTTTTGGGCTTTTGGCAATTTTTTCGCATTTGACGATTTTTTTTCTAGTTTTGGCGCTTTTTTGAATTTTTGTGATTTTTTTTTTTAGTTTTTGCGCTTTTTCTTAGTCGGTATTCACACTATGACTTTTTAGCCTGCCTTGTATTGACAATTTTCTTTTGAAACCCCTACGAAAAGTCATACACATTTACATTAACAGCCATACCCACGATATCGAACGTTGTCGTTCGCAATCATTTTTAACGACAAACAGCTGATTTGGCACCCACTAAACTTGTTCAGCACGACAAGTCGATCGGCAATGCATGCGAACAATGACGTAACCATTTCCATACAAATTTGGTACCCACTATGAAAATTC
This sequence comes from Tachina grossa, assembly GCA_949987645.1. Taxonomy (NCBI): domain Eukaryota; kingdom Metazoa; phylum Arthropoda; class Insecta; order Diptera; family Tachinidae; genus Tachina; species Tachina grossa. Next base: position 40,409,703 of record OX465275.1, read on the forward strand.
AAACGACAACAAATGTCAAAATCAGTCACTTGGTTTGTGCTTGTCGACAAAATAAAAAAATTACACATAAATACCAAATTTTTAAACAAATTTACATTTATGAACATCAAAAATGAAAATTTTAATTTTTTTGCATTTTTGTCACATAATTCTTTTTGAATTACATACATACATACATATATATTTATGTATGAATGTGTATACGTGCAATTTATCTAACCAATTCTAAACACTCAATTAGGCAAATTACTCTTTCCACTTCAATAGATTGCTTGTCCCATCGGTGCTACTCCGCTCCATTCTTCATTACAATCCGCTTGCATTATTTTAGGAGTATCTACACATTTCAACTTATATATTTATTTATATTTCACACACAAAATTTTGAAAATTACTTTTTAATTTTTTTTTTGTATTGTCTTATGTTTATTATTGTTGTTATTTTTATTATTTATTTGTAGAAACTTTAAGTAGCATAGAGTTGCATTTTTTATGGAATACTTTTCACATTTCAGCGCTTTTTATTTGTAAAGTAGCGTTTTATTTGTGAAATTTTTGATGTGGCAATATGCTAATTTGACAATGAGTAAAAAATGCATTACGTTAACAACGTAAAGCCCGACGACCGACAAGTCGATAGTTAGTGGGTCGCTCAAACGAACTATAATGAGTGACTTGCCGTCAGTCGATCGAGTTGTCGATCGACATCGTGGGTTAGGCTGTAAGCCTTTTTTATTCATGCCTTTTTGGCATTTATATACACGTTTAATGCTGAGAATACGATTGAGGCAAAGAGAAATGTCATAAATCCCCTCGAATTTTCATTTCGTTCCTTTTGTTCTACACCGCAAGCCTCTCACCCCCTCTCACCAATAAACTAAAAAAACCTGCCTGCACAGGCAAGCAAAAAAGGCATAGTGTAAATTGCGTCTTAGTTTTAACGGTATTAAGTTTAGGGGATTTTTAAAGGTTTTTGACGATTTGGTTTTTTTGGCGATTTATTTTAGTTTTAGCTATTTTTTTAGTTTTGGCAATTTTTTCGGTTTTCGCCTAATTTTTTTTTTGTTGGCTTGTTTTTTTCTGCTTAGATATTTTTTTCAGTTGTTGGTGATTTTTTTGGTTAAGCGTTTTTTTTTGTCATGGGATTTTTTTTGAAGTTTTTGGCGTTTTTTTGTAATTTTAGCGTAGTTTTGCCGATTTTTTCGGTTTTTGGCGATTTTATTTTAGTTTTAGCTATTTTTTTTTTAATTTTAGCGCCTTTTTTATTTTGGATATTTTTTCGGTTTTTGCCTATTTTTTTTTTTTTTTTTTTTTGCATCTTTCGGCTTAGAGATTTTTTCAGTTGTTGGTGATTTTTTAGTTTTGGTGCTTTCTTTTTTTTTTGGTTTAGCGTTATTTTTTTTTTGCTAAGGATTTTTTTAAATTTATAGCTTTTTTGTAGTTTTGGCGTTTTATGTAGTTTTGCTGTTTGTCTCGTTTTGGCGATTTTTTGGTTTTTGGCGATTTATTTAAGTTTTAGTATTTAAGAAATTTATTATTCGACATATTGTGAGAAGTTTATTTTAATTTGAAATTTATTTGCTAGTGGTTCAGCGTTGTCTATATATTTCATTGTTGCTGTAACAAATCATTAGTAGACTTCAACCACACATTTTGAATAGTCACAAACCTCTTATCTTATGCACAGACTTTCAAGAACTATTTGAGAATTCACAAATAATAGTTTTTTTTTTGAAAATCACAAAAGAAAAATAAGCGTAGTAGGCTTTGCAACTAACACAAAAACCCAGCAAATAATTTATATTCGATATGAATCTATATTATTTTTCTACACCTTTATACAATTAGAAATCCATCGGATAACAATAAAAGTAATTATAAGGCAAAATGAAAAATAAAATCTAAATTTAACATTTAAGAAATTTATTATTCGACATATTGTTAGAAGTTTATTTTAATTTGAAATTTATTTGCGAGTGGTTCAGCGTTGTGATTTTCAAAAATACTATTATTTGTGAATTCTCAAATAGTTCTTGAAAGTCTGTGCTTAAGATAAGAGGTTTGTGACTATTCAAAATGTGTGGTTGAAGTCTACTGATGATTTGTTACAGCAACAATGAAATATATAGACAACGCTGAACCACTAGCAAATAAATTTCAAATTTAAGCTTTAGTTTTAGCGAGTTTTTTTTGCGAATTTTTTTGATTTTGCCGATTTATATTTGTTTTTGGAGTTTTTTTTCGGCTTGGGAATTTTGTCAGTTGTTGGTGATTTTTTAGTTTAAGTGCTTTTAGTTTTTGGTTTTTCTTTTGGTTTAGGGATTTTTTCAGTGTTCAATGCTTTTGTAGTTTTGGCGTTTTTTTCGTTCTGGCGATTTTTTTTGCAGCATTCAGGCAGCTGAAGCTCTTTGTTTTGTATATACATTCGTTTATTGTGTTAACTTCTACTCAGTAGAATCCACTGCGATTCTTGAATTTTCAGAAGCAGAAGCAAAAGGAAATATACAAATGAGACTTTTTTAAAAGCTGCTTCGCACAACATTCAGCTTTGCAAGAATTGTAGCCTTCGGTTGGTTTCATGCATTTACTGTTTGGCCTCATCAACAGTACAACATACAACAAACTAAAAACTTGAGCAAGAAAACTTTTTGTATGAGAATCACATCAAAAATATATTTTTTCCAAACTGAACATTTCCTTCACAAAAGCTTATGGGGTTAATGACACCCATAACTTTCAAATATCTTTTAGTTCAATGCAACAATTTTATGTCCATCTAAATAAATGATTGAATATAAGCCGTTTACAAATGAATGAATTTACAAATGAAAACAATTTTTCATTGTTATTTTTATGAGATTTTATAAAAGGTTTTCCTTTTCGTAACCGTCCGCCGTCCGTCCATTTATGTATGTCAGCATAAATGAACGAGTGATTTAATTGTTGCACAACAACCAACACACAAATGCAATTGTATTTGGTATTTTTTTCTTTTTTTGAAATAAAGACATTTGTTTAATAAAAATCCCATTAATAAAATACCTTGCAACATGCACGACTACATGCAACAGCATGTCTTAACTTGTTGCTACAATTGCAGCATGCGTAATTTTCAACTTAATTATAAATATCAAAGAAAGGCAGGGGAAAAGCATAAAATAAAAATAAAAAAAAATTCTTAATTTCAACAATGCAATTCAATTGTTTTAATTTACTGCTAAAAATCGTGCGTCTATCTGTCGGTCTCTTTGACGGTCTGCAGCAGCAAGCCAGCACGCTTGAATGAGGAAACCTACAAAAATTCTTATAATTAATGTTAAGATCTTTTATTTTTCCTACGAATTTTTTTTTCGCTACTCACTGCCAATTCATCAATGCGAGCCAAATTTATTTCGCTATGAGAAATGGTAGGAGGAAAACATAACGTGCCATAAGGGCCAAAACAGCTTAAGCGACGTAATATTCGAGCTGAATTTTTTTTTTATTAAAATCAATTTTTTACGACCGCAGATAATGGTTTTTGGTAAAAAAAAAACTTATATTCAAAAACTATGTCGCTTAAACTTTTTTTTGGCCGTTATGGCTCGATGTGTACATAAATATGCGTTATTTAAGCAGTCTTTGTTGTCAGAGAGCGTGCTGCAAGCGATATTGTGCTGGAAGCTATAAAAGATATCAAAGTAAGTGTTACATTTTGGACAACGAGCTGTTGAAAATGATTTAAAAAAATGCTACTTGCATACACATACATACATACACATATACATACAAAGTAACATATTGTAGTTCAGTTTGCTCGTATATAAAACCCTCCCATCGATGTGTCTGTATTTTGAGTGATCGTTTGAGAAAGCACAAGAAATCGTTTGACGGGGTATTGCAATAAATAAAATAGCAAAATTTTTTATTGCAATATATTTTCTAAAAATTTATTGATAAAAAATATTATTGCAATTGCAATAAAAAAAATTCATTGGTATTGCAAGTTTATGCAATATCAATTAACAAATATTGCTCGAAAAAATTTCCAATCAATCAAATTATTGAAATATTTTAAGGTGCAATCAACATTCAAACTAGCTTTCATGAAACGATTGTAATGAAATCGGAAAAATAAGCATTTTTATAATATATCGTCAGGTTATACACAATCTCATGTACTAAGTAAATATTACGCAGACGTGTAAATGAATTAATACAACAGTTCAAGAACTGAAAAATGTTTTTATATGAAGTTGTGATAACTTAAAATGTATATTTCTATGTTCCGACTGTTAAGGAAAATATAATTTCCACATAATGAAGCATACTCATATTTATCAAAAAAGTATACACAGAGAAAAAACTGCCTCATAGAATCAATAAGATTTTCTCTATGAAACGTTTTTAGGCGTTTTAGACGTTTTTCATAGAGATTCCCTATTGTTTTTATGTGGTAAATCTTATTAATTTTATCAAGAAGAAAACCACATAAAATCAAGAAAAATCTTATTATTCACAACTTTTTTTACTCAATTTCCGTTATTTTTGGCACCAAAAAAACAATCCATAGAGAAAAACTTCTTGATTCAATTAGGTTTTCTTATAAATTGTAAACTATAGGGATTTCTTATTGATTTTATTAGGTTGCCTTATTGATTTTTTCAATAAGGCTTTCTTCTTGATTTTATTAGGTTCCTATGTGATTATGTGTAAAGCATCTTATTGATTTTTTTTAATAAGGAAATCTTCTTGATTTTATGAGGTGTCTTGTTATTTCATATCTATTAATAGACACAGACAATTTTTGTTCATGATCTTTTTCGTTTTTGTATAAGCATGTTTGCAAAATTATTTCAATGGTTATTCAGACTGCTTGTTAGCATATTGGTTACCTGCCATTTACAATTAATAGTAATAGTAATTATACAGGTGACTGCGTAAGGATTTTTTATACAAAAATACGGCAACCATAGCTGTGTAAAGAACCGAAGAATGTCGAAAGCACAAAAATAATTGTACTAAAACCAAAACAAAATCGAAGTTTTTGACATTCTTCAGCTACAAAGTACATACAGCAAAAAATTATCAGCTGAAGTAGCGCTGCCACCTATGTAGTTAGATACACCTTGTATAATATCTTACGTTCAAATGTACATGAAGAAAACAATGCATGCCTTTTGAAAACAATAATATTATTAAAATATTAACAATAATATTTATTCTTAATATTTATTCTTAATTGCCTTATGTATTTGTGTAAGTGACATTCTTGGTAACTCCTCTAATTAAGAAGTGAATAAAACATTTTTTTTTCATCTTTACTTTTCGACGACATTTTTAAAACGAACTTTCACTTTCCCATGAAAATTAACAAGAAATTTTCATGAAAGTAATTTATTTCATTAAAATTTTTATTCACAATACGTATACAGAAATTTCAAGAAAGTACTTTCTTGTGTGAATGTATCGTTAGAGTGTTCGTCTATCAGTCAGAAGTTTGCTGGTTCAATACTTGTCTCCTTTCAGGTAATAATATGTATGTATGGTGAGTTAATTAATTAAGAATACAATATAATATGTATGTATGTGTGTACATAAGTATGTATAGTATAAATAAATAACATCTACATATACTACATACATACATAAGTATATGGTATAGAATTTAAATGAAAATACATAAGCAAAGCACAAAGAATATAGACATATTTTTTTATGAGGTCGCCTCATAAAATCAAGAAGAAAACCTTATTAAAAAAATCAATAAGATAACCTCATAAAAACTACAAGATTTCTTCTTGATTTTTTCAAAAAGGTTTTCTCTATGAAATTAATAAGATTTCCTTATTGGAAAAAACCATAGAGATTTCTTATTAATTTTGTTCTATTTTATGAGGTATTTATTAGGCACTGTTTTCTCTGTGTACTTTAAGAGCCTTATTTATACAAATTATTATTATTATTATTATTTTTTTGACTCCAATAAATAACTTTTATTGGATTTTTTTTTTAAATAAATACCAATAACGTTGATTTTTGATTGGAATTTTGCAATCACCAATCAAAATCCAAAAAATTATTGTAATCATGTTGAAATAGCAAAGTTAATATAACAGATGGCACAATATTGAATACCCCCATATATGAACTGTAGACAACACACCTGCTCTATCATTTGCATTTGCAGTAAACAGCTTTAAAAGCTCTAACAATTTGTTCTTATTTATTTGCAAAGTAAGCAGCAAGTATTGGCTGTTCTGCTGTTCTGTTTGTTCACAGCAAAAGCTCGTTTGCAAAAGCTCGCACATTACAGCTTGGCTGTAGCTGGTTTAAATATGTTAACAAAAGCTTTTTGATACGAAGGCGCCTGGCACTAAAACACTTCGTCTTGCATTGACTTGTTTTTCTTGACAAAAATTTCAGAGCCAGATTGCTTTCTAATAAGTCATGTTTTAGACTTGACAGTTTTTCTTGAAGCAGTTATCTTCAATTCTCTTTTAAAACTGCTCGTTTGTTTACACTCAGACGGTTTCTTGTTCAATTTTCCTATTGTTTTAATGCTGCGAATGAAATAACAAAAGAGAATTGAAGTAACTTTTCTGTACAAGCAAGTCAGTACGCCTCTTCTTTCTTCTTTCCTCTCTCTCCCATAAACTCAGACTTGCTTCAAGAAAAACTGCCGAGTCTAAAACATGAGTAAACTAAAAGTAATGAAAGAGGGCGGACTTCAACTTTTGTTAAAAACTATCAGCATAAGTCATTATAAGCTTGTTATTTAGGAATCAATTGACTTTCTTGTGCCAAGCGTTGTTTACAATAGAATTCTCATTTAATTCATTTCAAAATTGTAGGTATTAAGATATATCAGATTTTCTTGTCAAGACAACCATCTACATAAGATATAGTGTACACTTAAACATACGAGTAATAATCGGCAGATGGAGTCAGTGATGTCTGAACTATGTAGAGGCCAATTTATAAATCGATGAAATCGTATCATCTGATATTAATGTAACGAGGAAGGAGGCTGACGCAATCGTTACTTTGTTGACCAAAGCATTTGAACAGTTTCAATAAGTTTGTTCTCTATTTTATTTATTTAACTAAAGTTTTTTTTATTTAAATATTTTATTTTTTTAACCGACTTTCAAATATTTTTTTTTTGTTTGTTTGTTACTTTACAACTCGGTGCTTCTTAGACCAATTAAAACCTTTTTTTTATCTAAGAGGGTATAGATTCCATTTGCTTAAATTGTAAAAAAGGGCTCAGGGACACTCCCACTAATTTTTTTCTTTGATTTTATGATACTTAACTTATTCGATTGCTATAAAATTGCAACATCCTCCAAGTTGAAAAAATATGGACGGATACACTTAAAATTAATATATTATATTAATATATATTACAGATTTTTACGAAATTTATCACATAGCCTGAGCTTTAAAAAACACATACTCCTGCATTTAAAAAGGGTCGCGCCTTTTAAAACTTATTACAGGCAAGTCTCTGTAAAATGAATCTCGCTTTAACAATAATTCTATATAAAGAACGTCCAACGTCCGTTTTTAGGGTTCGGTACACCAAAGGTGAAAAGGAACCCTATTGTTTTCGCTACGCTGTCCGTCTGTCCGTCACACGGTATTTTCTCAGGAACCGTAAGAGCTACGGACCTGAAATTTGGACAGAGTATGTAGAACCTTGGCCGCTACAACAACAAACACATGAGAATTAAAAATTAAAGGGTGTTCCAAAACGAGCAACGAAAAATGTTAAAATACCATGTAATATACATACAATTGTATGAACATATGTATATTGAAACTTGAAATTTGTAAAATTAGTGTATTTTTATACAGACTACAACAATTAACACTAAAATTTAAAAAAATTAAAATTAAAGGGTGGTCCATCAGTTAATGCAATTTTGACTATGTCATTTTGACAATTTGCTATATCTTGGAAACCGTAAGAGGCAAACACTTGAAATTTTCAAAAACTGTAAAACTAAAAAAAGCGAAGATTATAAAATCGCCAAACCGAAAAAAAATCGCCAAAAATAAAAAAAAAATCGCCAAAACGAAAAAAATCACCAAAATTAAAAGAAAAATTCTAACACTAAAATAAATCGCCAAATTTGAAAAAATCGCCAAAATGAAACAAAACGCCAAAATGAAAAAAAAACGCCAAAAATCGAAAAAAATCGCCAAAACGCGAAAATGTCGCCAAAACTAAAAAAAAAATTTTATAAAAAAAATCGCCAAAATGAAAAAACGCCAAAAACCGAAAAAATCGCCAAAACAAGAAAATAAAGAGTCAAAACTAAAAAAGAGCCAAAACTTAAAAAAATTGCCAAAAACCGAAAAAACGCAAAAAACGCAAAAAAAAAATCCGAAAAGACCCCAAAAACGAAAAAAAAATGCCAAAACTATATCAGGGCTATCATGAATACAATTCTGCGTGAAATTTATCCCTTTTCCAATTAGAGTTTTCCGTTTTCCCTATTATTTGCTATTAGTTGGAATTGTTCCCCGGGAAAAATTTCACTCGGAATTTTATTCATGATACCCCTGTATATTATATAGGATGAAGTTTGTATCAAATTACATATCTAGTGTTCGTACGGAAACCTTCGTGCGCGAGTCAGAGTCACGCACTTTACTGAATTTATTTATATTAACAACCTTATATACCGAATGCTATCCTAATTTTATACTGGATATAATGAATGATAAAAAAATCGCAAAATAAAAAACAATAGCTTGCGAGGAATATATTTCTAACATTAGTTCTACTTTATACAGTGAATTTTTTTTTTGATAAATGTGTGCTATGTATAACGAACGCAAATAATATTTAAAAAAATCTTCAGCAGCAATGTAAATGCGAAAAGAAAATATAATACCGTTAGTTTGTATTTGGTAGTTTATTTGAAAACAAAAAAAATCTTTTTATTGTGTTGTATTTTGTCTACAATAATAATAGTTATAACAAAAATTAAAAATTTTAAAAACCCCCGACTTTTTTCAGAAAAGATGTTATATCTTCTAAACGGCTGGACCTATTTTTTTCAAACATAGCTAAGAACCCTCTCGATCAAGTCATCTTTCAAACAGAAAAAAAAAACTAAATGAAAATCGGTCCAGCCGTTTGGCCTGTACGTGGACAAAGACAGACACACAGATACACAGACACACAGACACACACTACAAACTTATAACACCCCTTTTTTTAGTCGGGGGTTAAAAATAACACTTGAAAAAAACTGCTGACCTGACACTATATCGTTCGTTATACTAGGCTTTGCCTGTATTGTATTTCACAAGCTTTTATTTAACCGATTTCTATAAAATTTGGCATACACCCTTAGCGCTAAACAAAACTTAATCTTAGATTGAAAAAAGTAGGCGGGGTCAAGTCGATTAAAACTTAATTTTATGTTTTACAAACTTCTATTTAAGAGGTGTTTACAAAATTTTTACATACACCCTAACCTCTAAAAAGAGTTAGAATCTTGCATTAAAAAAGGTAGGCGGGAACACGCCCAATAAAACTTAATCTTATATTTCACATGCTTCTAGTAAACAGATTTTTACGAAATTTTACACACACCCTAACCTCCGAAAGAGTTAGACTCTTGCATTAAAAAAAGTAGGCGGGACCACACCCATTAAAAATAACTATATTTCAGATGCTTGTAATTATCTGGCTTCTATGAAACTTGGCACACACCTGGAGTTATTAAAATAATCAAATTTTGTATTTAAAAAAGTGGGCGGGGGGGCGACGCCCATTAGCAAAAATTTAGCTCAAAAATTCAATTTTTTGAGTTCTGACGTTCTTTGACTAAATGAGCGATATATGTATAAATAGATTTTTTGTGCATTGAATTAATTAGTGCTCGCTACAATTCCAAATATTAAAATATTTAATTATTTTTTGTATGTATAAATAACAAAGACACTACAAATAATTTAAATTCCCTTAAACTTTTTAGACTAAGAGCTTTTTGTAAGAGAAAACTGCTGAACTTTTTTCCTAACATGTCGTTTATTAAAGACGACATCACAATATCCCAGCAAAAATGTTTGCTTGCTTGAAGCATTTTTGTGAAAAGAGACCATGAAACGGAATCACTTGCAATTGTGCTTTTATAATGCATGATTTTTGTTCGCGATGAGCCACTTAGAAGCAATAGCAATAAATCATCCACCAAACGTATGCCTGTACTATACACATACATATAGATATATAATTGTGTACTGTTCGTGTACGATCGTAGAACATATTTTAATGGTCTCGCTTACGTTAGTGCTTCTAGAGATGCAACGTATTGCTTCGAACAGCATTTAGTGCTTCTAAGTGTCCATAATTTTTTGCTGGGGTTATTAAGACCAGGTCTAGCTTAAAGGCTTGTCTGATGACTGCTTTTTTGTCCATTATTATTTTTTTGTTTCTTAACTATTTGTGCAATTTGTTGCAACAACTTGTAAGCATTTTAAACTTAATAATTTATTTACACACACAAACAAGGCAAAACAAAATATTGCAAATGACAGCTTAAAGCAAGAAAAGGTTACGCATGCGCAACACACAACAACAAATACTGGTAATAAGCTGTAGAAAACCTGAAAACACATGAGATTTTTTTTCTCTAAAGTATGTATATTTATGAATGTATGGCTGTATCAAAAAGCAAACAAATCTATAGCCTACATTAGTCAAATATGTGCTAAATGTGCATTAAACCCCAAAAAAATACATTACAAGTATTTATTTCATTTCTTAAAGTTAAGTTGTTTTTTCTTTTGCTAAATTTAGCAACAGCTTTGTTTGCAATTTATAAAAAAAAAAAACAAAACCAAACATAAAATAAATGAACGAATAACATAATAAAACTAAACTTCGTTAGTTTAGTAATAAACCATAAAAAAAATACAGGCAAACTTGTAGTTTTGAGTTCAATACTTTTATTTTAGTTGCGGCTTTAAATTGTTAGAAAAATAAAACAATCGAAACTTCAGACAAACGTTTTATTTTATTTTTTGTTGGAGTTTATTATTATTTTACTTTTGCAATTTTATGAATCTCACTAGATTGCATTGGATTTGATTTAATGAAGTTTTTTTATAATTTGTTTTTCCTTCTATTTTTTTTTTAAATGCAGAGAAAGTTTTCTTTGGTTTATGAATTCCCCCCCCCCCCCCCCCAAACGGCAGGCAGGCAGCAGCATTAAATAAATGTATGGCCGTCTACAAGAGATTGTAAGCGGTATGTGTGTGTGTGTGTGTGTGTGTGTGTCTGTGTGTGTGTGCCGGTTAAATCTTTATAGAGTATGAACAAGCAAATAATAAAAAGTAACAATTATCTAGTTGAAAAACGTTTATTTTTTTTCTACATTTTACTTTTTTTTTGTATTGAACGCTTTTTTATTTAAGTTTTGCGTGGTGGCAAAATGAAATAGTTTTGAACTAAATTATTTTGCAATCAAATATATAAATATTGGTTTTGTTTTTTGTGATATAAAGTATTAACAAATAAGTAGTTTTGATTTGAAATTGGAACTTATTTCATATAAAGTTATACATAACTCTCAAATTGCTAAGGGAAACATAACAATATTAAAATAACTTTATGTTAACTAAAGGGTGTTTTTTATTGAGGTATAGAACTTTAAGTTGGCATCACTTTTTTAACTGGCGGCCATTTTGTCAGCTGTCAAGTGATTAATATTTAGTTTGGTTTGCCATTTCATCATGAACAGGTTGACAAAAGAACAACGCTTGCAAATCGTGCAAATTTATTTCGAAAATAATGGTTCATTTCGCGAAGTTTACCACAAGCTCCGTCCATTTTATGGTCGACATAATCGTCCATCAGAGCAATTAATTCGGTTAACCATGGATCGTTTTCGCACTACGTTTACTCTATGTGATAATACGCATCCGCAGAGACGTCGAACAGTGCTCACCGAAGAAACAATTGCCGCTGTAGAGCAAAGTGTTGAAGAGGACCCGAATGAATCGATTCGCCACCGTGCACAGCAATTGGAGCCGACTAACCGACTATTTTGTTCCCGAATTGGATGGCATGAATGTGGATGAGTTGTGGTTCCAACAAGAGGGCGCTACATGCCACACAGCGCACGTCACAATCGATTTATTGAAGGAAACATTCGATGAGCGCATAATTTCGCGGAATGGACCTGTCAATTGGCCACCAAGATCGTGTGATTTGCCACCATTGGATTATTTTCTTTGGGGATATGTGAAGTCGCTCGTTTACGCCAACAAACCAGAAACGTTAGGGGACTTGGAAGCCAACATTCGTGGCGTTATTGCCAACATACGGCCCCATATGCTCGAAAAAGTGGTTGAAAATTGGACCTGTAGAATTGGCTTTATTCGAGCCAGCCGCGGCGGCCACATGCCCGAAATCATATTTAAACATGAATGGCATAAAATTATCCTTCCAATAAAGCCAAATTGATGGACATTAAAACGATTTTTTTGTGTTTTATTTCAATTCGAAGTTCTATACCTCTAAAAAAACACCCGTTACAATACTGTCAAGTTTTTTCAACTGAAAAGTTTTTACAAAAATTTACAACTAACTTTGGTGTTATTTGTTCATTAATAATTATCACATGTAATTTGGCTTAAAAAGCGTTACGAACCTTAGTCTGTTCAAATCATAAATATAGAAAGTTTTTTTTTTTTTTTTAAATTGCGATAGTTTAAAGCTTTAAAGTTTACACTGAAAAAAATTTCTGTTATTAACACATATTGACATTTAAATTTTTAATTCATATTTTTTTCAATTAAAGTTATTAATGGAAGATATTTTTTCTTTATTTTTAGCGCCATTGTGCAGCATGAACATTATTTTTTTTTAATCAAGTTAAATAAAGATAAAATATCCCTGTAACAACAAGCAAGAAAAGTTTGCCTTTAAAAAAAAAAATTTAGAAAAACTTTATTTTTGAAATTCCGCTAGTTTAAAGCTTTAAAGCTTGCACTGACAAAATTTTTCTTATTAACACATTTAATTAAACATGGCATTGAGTTAACTTAAACCTTTGTTTATAGCATTAATTGATTAAAAGTTTAATTAAAAACTTTATTGAGTTAATTAAACTTTTCTTTAAAAACTTTATAAAGTAAAAATTTCAATTGAAACAGTTGAATTTTGAATTGATTATATGAATTTGTTAAATGGAGATATTTTTTTTCTGTGTGAATAATATCTACATTTTTATTTTTTAAAGCCATTGTGCAGCAAGAGCATTTTTTCAATAAAGATTAAATTTTCCTGTAACGACAAGTTTTGGGGCAAAAGCGATACCTTAACTTAAACTTGATTTAAGAAGCGAATTTTTTATGATAAAGCCCGGTTTTAGCGAATGCTTTAACTTTAATAATAATTTTCAAATGAGAAGATTAATCAATATTGACATTATTTGCAGATAATATTTATTTTGGCTGGTTTTAATTTTTTTTTCTCTAATAGCAATTAATTAAAAGTTATTTCTATATGCATATCTATCTGGCCTTTGCTAAAACTAGAAATAGATTTCTTAACTATTGTTGTATATTTTCTTTTGTGTTTATTTTAGAAAGAGTTTTTTTTATATTTTCTTTCTTTAAACTAAGTCAAGTTCATTAAAACGTCAGTTGCACTTGTCGTATGAATTTTGTATGGGATTTTGCTGCTGTTTGCTGCTAGATAAACTTTTCTATAAAAATAAAATTTTCCAAAAACAAAAAGAAAGATGAGAAAGAAATGAACTAACAATATTTAAGTAAAATTTTTGTAAAAGCTAAAAGGTGACCAAGTTCGCACAAGGATCGAAGCATACGTGACAACGTTTAAATTTTATTATCAGTGACTGACCTTTTAAAAGAACTTTTTAATTTGAAATGAAGTGCTGCGACACAAGCGTTGCTTTTGCAGGAACAGCCATGCAAAAATTAATTTGTAATTAAATATTTTAATATTTTGTTTTAAGTTCATCAAAAATTACTTTGGGCACCTTAAACTTTGGCAATCCATCTAAGACTACGGGTTAAAGTAGATTCTTCCTAACAATAAATACGTTTGAGTGTTTATGTGCCAATAAAAGTGTATGTGTATAGAATTTACGTATGTGAGTATATAGATCTCTATTTCTACATTTATGTATGTGTGTTCGTATAAATGTACATATGTATGTGTTAAGAAAAGTCATATTTGCTATATTTTTATTTCTGGTTAAATGTGAAAAGTTCAGAGGCTTATTATATTGCTTTTACTATTAAAAAAAATATAAATAGAAATTTATTTCTTGTTGTCAGTTTGCTGCAGTTTCATGTTATGAATTTGTCTTGAGCAAAAAAGTGAAAAAAAAAACAATTTTCAACTTTAGACACAGGCGACAGATACATTCATTCACATGGAAAATAAATGGAAATGTTATACAAAAGTTTTGTGTTTTGTAAATAAATAAATATATATAAATATTTATTCTGTAGTTTTATTCACTTTAAGAGTAGTTATTTGTTTATTGTAGTTTATTCATTTTTATGAATATCAAATCCAGAAAGTTTAAAACAATCACAGATAGTTCAAGTTATTGGTTATAAGATTTTTGAAGCATGAAGTATTAAACAGCAGCAACAAAAATTGTTTGTTTGTATATATTTCTTGAGAATTGAGTCACAAAGTTAACCAAACAAAACAGTTTATCAACTATAAGTTTCTGTGCTTTGGGGTCATCGAAAGCATAAATTTTTTATTAAATATTAATCTGTTTTTCTTTCAGAAAATATTATGAAATTTAAAAAAAAAAATATTGCAAAATATTTTTTTGTTATTTAAGTAAGAGAAATCATCTTTTTTTGGTTAAATGTTGTTCTATATTACAAATTATGAATTAAAAATTTTCATAAATTTTGAAAAAAAAAAAATATTGTACAATATATTTGCTTTTTAAGTAAGACAAATTTTATATTTTTTCAGTTGTATATTATTGATATATTTTTGACAAAACATCCTTTTTTCGGTTAAATATTATTTATGTGTTTTTGTTTAACATAATATTAAGAATTAGGGATTTTCATTAATTTAAAAAAAAATATTGTGCAATATTTTTGTTATGAAGTTAGACCAAAGCATCTTTTTTAAAGTTAAATATTATTTAACACAATGCAATGAACTAAAAATTTGCAACAATCAGAAATTCTAAAAATTTCTCATTTAATTTGCAACAATTTTAGAAGACAAACCTTTTTTTTCGTTTAAATATTATTTATCTCTTTTCACATTATTATGAAGTAGATAAATTGATTAATTTAAAAAAAAATATTGTACAATATTTTTGTTATGTAAATAAGACAAAGCATATTTTTTTGGTTGAATATTAACACAACATTAGGAATTAGTGATTTTCATAAATTTCGGAAAAATATTGTACAATATTTTTTTTTCAAATAAGACAAAGCATCTTTTTTCAGTTGAATATTATTGATATATTTTTCTTTAAAACAATATTAATGAATAAGGGATTGGCTTACATTTTTGAAAAAAAAAATTTGTACAATAGTTTTGTAATTTAAGTTAGACAAATTATCTTTTTTTCTCGGTTAAATAATATATATCTATTTTTCTTTAACACAATATTATGTGTAGGGGATTTTCATTAATTTTTAAAAATATATTGTACAATATTTTTTATATTTCAGTAAGACAAGAGCATATTTTTTTCGTTTGAATATTACTTATCCGTTTTACTTGAATGAATTAGGGATTTTCATAAATGTTGAAAAAAAATATTGTTTAATATTTTTGTTATTTAAGTAAAATATTATTATTCATCTGTTTTTCTTTAATACAACATCATGAATTAGGAATTTTCATAAATTTAGAAAAAAAAAATATTGTACAATAATTTTGTTTTTTAAGTAAGACACATCAGCTTTTTTTGATTGATTATTATGTATCTGTTTTTCTTTAACAGAATTTTATGAATTAAGGACTTTTATAAACTTATAAACTTATTGCACAATATTTTTGTTACACAAGTGAGACAAAAAATCAATTTTTTTTGCTTAAATACTATTTGTATGCTTTTCCTTAACAAAATATTATGAATAAGGGATTTTTATTAATTTTGAGAAAAAAATATTGTACAATATTTTTGTTATTTACAAGTAAGTAGGAAAAATCATATTTTTTTCAGTTGAATACTATGTAATATTTTGCTTTAATACAATATTATGAATAAGAGATTTTCATAAATTTTGAAAAATATATTGTACAATATATATGTTATTAAATTAAGACAAAAAATTTTTTTCAGTTAATTATTATTAATCTGTTTTTCTTTAACACAATGTCATGAAATAGGGAATTCCATAAATTTTGAAAAAATATTCTACAATCTTTTTGTTATTTAAGTGAGACAAAAAATCACATTATTTTGCTTAAATATAATTTATAAGCTTATCCTTAACAAAATATTATGAATATTTTTATTAATTTTGAGAAAAAAAAATATTGTACAATATTTTTGTTACTTACTCGTAAGTAGAAAAAATCATATTTTTTTTTCAGTTGAATATTATTGATATGTTTTGCTTTAATACAATATTATGAATAGGAGATTTGCAAAAATTTTGAAAAATATATTGTACAATATATTTGTTATTAAGGTAAGACAAAAAAAATTTTCAGTAAATTATTATTAATCTGTTTTTCTTTAACACAACGTTAAGAAATATGGAATTTTATAAATTTTGAAAAAATATTGTACAATATTTTTGTTATTTCTTTAAATATCATTTATCCGTTTTTCCTTAACACAGTATTATGAATAAGCGATTTCCTTAAATTTTGAAGAAAATATTGTACAACATTTTTGTTATTTAAGTAAGACAAGTTTTGAGTTTTTAACCCACAATATACTCGTACTTTTTAAATAGAAAAAGGGAAACATTAACTTAGTTAGGAAACTTTCTGCAGAGAAAGTTTGGAATAATAACTCAAGAGGATAGCTTTTGATAATAATTTTATATGTTTGCAAAATTAAGTTAAAAATAACCGGCAGTGATTGAATAAAAAGTAATTTTAATCTTCGAATTGAAATGTGATAATTTTTAAATTAATTGTAAATATTCTGACAAACACTAGCAGAACGGAACAATATGCGTTTTTCGAAGGTCGCGACAGCTTCATCATCATGGGCGTTCTTGTGATTGATCCACTGTATGTGTACCATTGAGATGGCAAATTTGAGCTTTAGTTATAAAAAAGTTTTCAGCAAAATTTAATACGATAAATTGAAACAATTCACATATTATATTTCCAATGAAAAATATGCATGTATACTAGCTAAAATTAACATTGAATGACACCACACACAGTAAAACAAAGACAATGACGCTGATGATGAAAGCGTATCGGCCTTCGAAAATAGCATATTGTTCCGTTCTGCTGGGATTTTCAGAATATTTGCAGTTATCTTTGGTGTTATTTGTTCCTTGAAAAATATCACAAGTAATTTGGCTTCCTCAAAAACACCAACTTTCAAGCCCGATAGAGCTTTAAAACTAACTTACATACTTCTCTTCCTTTTTGACATTTATGATCTGTATATTTTGGCTATCAAATTATTCAGATTTGCTTTAAATATCACTCATCAATTCGCGCATCTTATAAACGATTTCATGTATTCAATGATGAGACTAGCCGTGATTTGTTAATTATTAAAATAAACGCATATCAAATGAAATCAAACCCCAACAAACCCTACAGGTTCAATGATTCAAGAACTACTGGGCAATAATTCTTAAAGCACATTTCACTTGAAAACAAAACACTCAAGATATATATGTGTGTATATAAATGTAATGTTTCTTCTTTTTTACTTTTAACCCACAGCTAAAGTCCTCAAAACTTGCTTATAATCAATAAATTTCTTTATCATCACCACCATCACCGTCAGTGGCACTAACATAATTGAACTAACTCACTTTGATAAAGTTTGAACGAACTCAGATATTTGCTGCAAGCAAAAAAAAATATAAAAAAAAGTAAAAAAGATAATCCTAGACACTTCGTAAGAAAGCATTTACTAAATTAAAATAGTGTCCATCAAAAAGGGGAGGAAGAGAAAAAAAAGTTTTGCAAAATGTTGCAAGACTGCTGAAGTGTTGTGAGTTTTATCTTAAATTTGCAAGAAGAAAAAAACTTATTTTTCTTATCCCTGGGGAAAAACTTCTTTTTTATAAAACAAAAACTTATATATTGTAAATGACAAAAATATAATATTTAAGTTGTTATAAGAAAATAACCCAATTTGCTTGACAACATCAAGCTAGAAAAAGCCAAAGCTTTCTAATAATTCAAAAGCCAATTAAAATAATAAGCTACTATAAAACAACACAGCAGAGATTGTCAGAACTCTGTATGAGTGACCAAAATTCTCTCGGGAAACTTCAAAAATTGTGGAACAACAAAAGGAGTTTTAAGTCATTGCTGGGCCTTTCATACCAAAAATGTTTTGACAGCATACATATGTATGCATATGTAGTCGATAAGACTTACCTCAACTATTTTTTATAAATTTTTTCTTCACGAATATTTATCCATATCATATTTTTTTCCATTAACTTTCCTTACACCAAAGGTGAGAAGCGACCCTATTGTTTTCGCTACGAATGTCCGTCTGTCCGGCTTAGGCTGCTTTCTCGAGAATCGTAATAGTGTTTTCACACTGACATGGTTTTAATTAGAGACGTGCAAACAGTGTTGCCAGAATTTCTAGGGATAAAATCTGCAAAATGTAACAATTTTTCACGAAAAAATCTTCAAAATCTGCATTTTGTTTTTAAAATCTTCAAGAAACCTTCAAAGCAATTTTGAAAACAACTTTTTTTTATATTTTATTTAAACAATTTACATCAATATGGATGTAATTACATGTGTATCATAAACATTTTTTCGTTAACCCATATACATACAATTTACACTCGGTTTAAAATGTATTTTAAATTTTTTTAGAAAAAATTTTCTTAAAATAACATTCAAGAACATTTTATTTTTTTATGAATATAAGCCTTTAATATATAAGGAATGTGCATTTCGTTTCTGCTTTGAAAAAAACTCATCAGTAGACTTCAATCCAAAAATGTTTGAAATAAGGTAAAAAAGTGCATACATATGTTTATAGAGCAAACATAATAGGTAATATTCATAAAAATTATTTTGGGTTACAAAACGTTTAACAAACAAATTTCCATGCAAAGTTTGTTTCGAAACCTTTTGTAAACCAAAACTATTTTTTATGAAAACGGCAGAATAAGCTTAAAAGCTTAAGCAAAAATCCTTACAAGCTAACATCTTCGATTTTGAATCCATTATTATTTTTTTATTACCTTTTTACAATTAGCTGCCACATTGATTGAAGTCTACAGATAAGTTTGGCGGCTTTTCAACACGCAAAGTTTACTTTGCAAAATCTTGAGTTTGTTGAAGAAAAAAGGAAAATCTTTCCTTAGGAGGAACAAAATGCATATAACCAATAAACATATAACAATTTTCATAGTTATGTGCAAATAATATAAAATGAATTAGAAAAGAAATGAGATATGTAAAAAAAAGTCATTTAAATTGTTGCATAAATAGCCAATAGACTCCGAAGTTTTGTTTTATTTAAGTTTACTTGACTTTCAACATTTTTAAGTGAACATGGTAAAAAGATTACATTTTGAATAAACTTAGGGCTGCAAAATTCTAAACAGAATGAGCTCTTTTTATATCGGATATTCGTTCCCAGAAGCTTGCCAAAGTAACTTCTTCTTTTTCTTTAATGAAGTCTTCTAAGTGCAAAAATTGTAACTGTCTAGCATTAGCATTATTGTAAATACTGGAGTTGAAAAATTGGAGTTGAAAAATCTGCGTTTTTAGGCCAAAAATCTTCAAATCTGCATTTCGTCTTCTTAGAGGGCAAAAATCTGCAAAAATCCAGATAAATCTGCATATCTGGCAACTGTGCGTGCAATGTGTCATGATTTTATCGTGTCACTCGTGAATATGTATTACATACACACATACATATGGTAAAAACCTATTTTTCATATTTTTGATTACTTTTGATTCTTTATGATTATTTTGTTGTAATTGCTAGTAATTCAAATAACTTTTCGATTATTAGTAATCGTAATCAATTATTTATCAGAATTTTTTTTTAAAAGGGAATTATATAATCAGTACAATTCTTTTTAAAATGTTATCTAATTGATTCCTAATCGTATTGGAAATTTAACAGCTCCGATGTAGACACTTAAAATTATTGTATTTTAATACAGACTACACCAATTAACACTCAAAAACGCTAAAATAAAAAAATTTTAAAACTAAAAAATGCCGAAATAAAAAAATTCCACAATGAAAAAGCGCTTTATTGCAAAATATTATCACAAATAAAAAAAATAAATAAATAAAAAATCACTAAAAGTAGATATAAAGGACGCCAAGTAACTGAAAAATCGACAAAAACCGAAAAGAAATCACCTAAAGAAAAAATAATCTTTAAAACGGAAATATATCGCCTGATTAAAAAAAATCGCCAAAAAGATAAAATCGCCGAATTTTAGAAAAAAAAATCGCTTAAACTTTAAACATCCGAAAAAAATCGCCAATAATTCAAAAAGAGCTTGGGATTTTCGGGATTGGCATACAGGGATTGGCATCCCTAGTATGGACACTAACACATGTATGTAATACTATACGAACTTGAAACTTTATCTGTGGCAAAAAGAAAAAAGTGATTAAGTCGACATAAGCTAATTTTGATTTAATCGTGCCTGCGTAATCTGTATGTTTGAAAGTACACAGAAAAAAAAATGATTTGTAAATACAATTAATTTTTTGTTTGTTATATCAATTAAATAATTAATTGATTTTGAACCCACAACTATTTTTGTAAATACAATTAAAGAAATTGTAAGTTAAAGTAAAATCTGAGAAATATTTTCAATTAAATATATTTATTTATTTATTTATTTATTTATTTATTTTTTCACATTTTTATTTCCTGTACAACAAGACATAGTCTTATATTTATAGTACAGGAACGCATTACGTTAAAGATTTTCGTTGCAGAATAAATAAAAATATAATTAATTATAACACTAAAACATAAGTATACAGTGCAATAAACACATTAAAATTTAATATAAATTATAAAATTGAATATATGTAAATAGTAAAATTAATTAAAACTAATGCAAATATTTAAGCCGGCGAATACATAGCTTTTTCATAAATTTACTGAAAGTAATTAAATAGAAATGTTTTAAAACTATTAGCGTTGCTATTTACCTGTTGTTCTGGTGTAAGAAAGTTCCAAAGACGAACTGAGTTAATATAAAATTGCCATTCTGAGACTAGGCAATGGTGTCGAGTTATTACAATCTTTCTCCCTCGTGGAGAGTGGAAAAATTTTATTTTATCAAACAGATAACTTGGCTTGTGAGTGTATATTATTTTGTGTAATAATATTAGTGTTCTTATTTTTAACAAATTTTCAAAACTAACTCCATAAAGATTATTAGAGACTGAGGAAATATGATCAAACCTTTTTAAGCAATATACATATCTTAAAATGTTGTTGAACAGAACGTTTAATTTTCGCTTGCTAACTGCATTAAAATTTGAAAATATTACACACCCATAAATGAACACGGGGATAAGATAAGATTTGGCTAATAGAACTCTTATTCTCAAAGGAGTGAGATGTTGTGTCGACCAGAGCGCCCGCAACTTAATATAAGTTTGGCCTATCAGCAAGTTTATATGATTATCCCATGTCAAGGTATTATGGAACATTATGCCAAGATTTTTTGCTGTTTTTACAACTTCAATTTTTTCGCCATTTAATACAATGTCATTAGAAATAATGGGATTAATGCTGCTCTTATGTATTACAATACACTTAGACTTCTGCGGATTCAAACACAGTCCATTTACAGTCGCCCAAATATGAACTTTATTTAACTAATAGTTTAATGTATCTATGCTTGAGACTATACTTGATATCGAACTGCCCATGTAGAGTTGTACATCATCTGCATACAGGTGGATTTTGCAATTAGTGAGTTGGTTTGGCAAGTCATTTATGTAAAGTGAAAAAAGAAGTGGCCCTAAAATAGATCCTTGAGTTAAAGAAAGACTATTAGACCACTTATTGTTCACAAGGACAGATTGTGTGCGGCCTGAAAGATAGGAAGATAAAAGACTAGTCGAAGTATTAACAAATTTAAAGAAGTGTCTAAGTTTCTGTAATAGAATGCTGTGTTCTACCGTATCAAAAGCCTTGGAATCAACAAATAGTTTTTTGAAATTTATTTATTTTTTCAACATTAATTTTATTAGATTCCAAAGTTATTTCAATTAAAGTTATTATTAACAATTCAAACTCAAATTTTTGAATTTTTATACAAATTTTGATTATCATAATTGTTATGTTAACAATTTTTTGTATTTTGTAAAATATCACAATCCTCGAAACGACATTTTTATTGTCTGCGAAAAACACTAAACAAAATGTCCTTGGGCGGAGCTGGAGCTGCAACCTAAGGACTAATAAACTAACTAACTTAACTCTTAGCTAAAGAGCAACACTTTATTAGATACGCTAAAAACTAATACATTCAACACATGATTTTTAATTTTTTTCTACATGTGCGCATTCCGTTATGATATAATTTAACAAATAATTTTTGTTGAGTAATTTAATTGACTACAAAAATTTTAATTTGTGATATCAACAATGATGATTGTTGATTTATAAATTAAATATTAACAATTTCTTTTTTTTTTTTTTTTGTTGGTTGCATTTCGATTATATTTTTCTCTGTGTACACCTGGTCAAAATCTCAATTAATTTGTGTGCTTTTTCTGGAAATTATATGACTTGCGACTTTTTTAGACTTCTAATCTCATTTGGAGTAATAATAGGTTATACTTTGGTATATTTCAACTTAAATGTATTACTTATAGTGTGTAGAATGATGTTTGCTTAAAAAAATAAAGGTTAACAGAGAATTTCCCAGTTTAACTGTAAAAGAAACAATTTTCGACTTGAACACTATAACAAGACTTAAGCACTTTTTCCTCATTGCCACAGAAATATGTCAAACCAGCAAACATCTGTTTATGGTCACGGCGAAAAAGCAAAATTCGAACGGTTTCTTTGATTATGGTTATGGCTAGTCAGCTATAATCAAATACAGTGTTGCCCATAAGTTTGGTACGAACAGCTGTTTTGTGTGAATATGGTTATGGCGCATTTAATTGAACGTTTAGGAACTCAGTTTGGATAAACTTAAGAAAATACATTGAGGAAGCTACTATTCTATTTATCTGAACAAATTTCATATGTAAAAGTACTGGGTCTTATTTTGTGTGGCTTTAGTTCTTGTGTTTTCAACTTCTGTAATCCATTTAAGACAAATATGGTAAAAATTTTAGACATATAGTGACGCTGGTATTTATGAACTATTATAATAATTATTAAAGTTAAAATTGGTTTAACGTACAATTTTTGTATTGGAAAAACTTTGTTGAAAGAAAGCCTTAAATTTAACAAAAGCTTAGAAATACTGGTCTTATAAGGGGTCCGCCAGATAACTTTTTTTTTTTTTGAAAATGCTATAAAAAAAACTACTGAAGCTTCGGCTGTGTGTCACGTAGCGCCGTCCTTTTGAAACCAAATGTTGCCAATATCCTCCTCTTCAATTTTTGTGAACGAAAATTCGTTCAACATGGCCCGATAACGATCGCCATCCATTGACTGTAACGGCCACTCCTTGCTCATTTTCGAAAAAAATGCCCAATTATGCCTCTGGACCAAAATCCGCACCAAACAGTGACTCGTTTTGGGTGCGTCGGCTTTAAAATGTATGTGTGCGGGTGTTCTGTGCCGCAAATGCGACAATTTTGCTTGTTTACATACTCGCCAAGATCAAAATGAGTTTCATCTGAAAATATGATTTTTTTTTTGCAAAATCGGCATCTTCTATAAGTCGATCGCAAGCCCACTTAGCGAAGCGAAAACGCATTGGATGGACAGTCAGTTGGCTCGTTCAGCGGAAGGATAAAACTAATTATCTGTCAAATCAGACATGAGCTAAGTGTTACCATTCACGAAATAAGCACTAGTTGAAAAAAAAAACGTTAGATGGCGGACCCTATAGTTTAAAAATATTCATTTAATAAATAAAAAGTGTCTTCCCTACAGGCCTTCTAAAATATAAAAACAACTGTTTTCCATCTGTGACGCACCTCAGACGCTCAATAAAATTCTGCTTTACAGGCCTTCTAAAATATAAAAGCAATTTTTGTTCACTTTACTTAGGAAGTTTAGCTTGTTAAGTTTTTTCAATTCTATTTCCCTTTCATAGTTTACAGTAGATGTTCCTTAAGGTATAAAATTAACTAGAAACCTAGTTCTTTGTGAATTTGAAGTCAAACTTTGTTGGAAAGAATTCCAAGTGCTCTGCAAATAAACTTAAAAGCTAAAAAAGTATGCAAAAGTGAGTGTTTAACTATTTGCAAATTTTGTGTTATTTACGTTTGAATACGAGCGTGCGTGCGTGTGCGTTTGTATAGTAAATGGCAAACAACCGGCAGCATTGCTCCAATTTCTCTAGTCTATCGTTAACTTGTTTGTCTTGCTAGGTTCTCTGCATATTTCTTCATGGATTGTTGTGACAAACTATTTCTGTCAGGGACTTCGTTCGTAATGCTACAAAAGATATTTGGAAATTTTAAAAATTTTTGTTTCAAATAAAATTTGAATGCCATTTTATTCAAACAAGACAAGAAGAAAACTCTGAAACTAGCACGAGTATCAGATTAGAAGACTTTTGGGGTATTTTTAAAAATTCCTTACCAAGACAAAATGTCACTGTAAGCATTTCACAATGAAGAATACAATTGAACGGTGATGAGCTGAGCGGTGGCTGGTAGGCAGGTGTGTTAAAAAAAAAAACTTAATAAAAAAAAAGAAATTTGTTTCCAATAAAAACAACTCAGAACGTGTTAAAGAAACTCTCTTAAGTTTAAATAAATATAAAATAAAAAGTTTTTTTTTTTCTGAAGAAAAACACGTTTATCTCATCATTTCTTATTGTGTTTGAAATTCTTGTGTTGCCACCGCCAACAATTTGAACATCAGCAACACGTTTTAGCATAAAATGCAACAATTTCTTATTTCTGTGGCACCTAACGGTCGTTCGTTCGGTCGCTACAGCTACAACTACACACACATACACACACACACATACATACATACATACATCAAAATAATAAACATATATATATTTTTATATTTTCTCTTATTTTGCACTAAAATTAGTTTTAGCATAAAAATAGTTGAAATGAAATCTAAAATTTTATTATTTATCACTAAAGTGAGGACTTTTTTAAGAAGAGTCAAAATCAATTGCAGGCGTCGTCAACTGAATAACTAACAGGCAGTTCTGGCATTTTAAGCGTGAACAATCTTATACAATCTGGCACCACAGATTATTTTTAAGCTACGACTCTTGATTATTATTTTATTATTATTCAAATTAAAATTATAACAGACTGATTAATGTTTGTACTTCTATTAATACATGTTTATTTAAAACCAAAAGTAGTTGACGAAGGAAGCACTAAGACTGGTCCTGTCGTAAATTTTTAAAAGATTTTTAAGCCTTTGAAGATGCCACATTTTCTTGCCAGAATATAACAACTTCAGTAGCAACTTTATGTCAAATTTAAATTATTTAAGCTGTCAAACGAAGTATAAAATAAAAAAAATAAAAAAATAAAAATAAAAAAGCAAGTTAGAGTGCTATATTGGACTGCGCCGAATCTTGTATACCCTTCACCGATGTACATATGGAGTATGTTTATACATTAGGGCGGCCGTTATTTGTTTATTTTTTTGATTTCTTATACTCTCACCCCCCAAATCGGTTCAGTTTTATGTAAAAAAATACAAAAAAATTTCATACCGATAAGTTGCCATTTTAGGGGGTGCTTCCGGCCCTCAAAGTTTGCCCTCAAGTCCATATATTCAATGCAATTTTTTTTCTTTTTTTTTTTTTTTTGTTTAGTTTTACTTTGACTATATGTATATGTATGAAATAATTTAATATATATAAGCTCTTATTGTACATTCTTAAAATAAAAAATTTCTATATAAATATAATTTTGTTACATAAAATTATTGGTATTTTGTTGGTTATTTTCCTCATTATTTTCTAAAATATTAATTTTAGCAAAAAACTTTCTTTGAGGCTAATGTTGTTGACTTGAAGAGCTAAAATATTGGCATATGTCATATTCTTCTAAAATGATTTTTTAAAAAGATAGTCATATGCAAAAAATTACATTGAAAAAAAATGAGCTTGAAGGCCAATTTTTAGGGCCGGGCGCACCCCCTAAAACGCAACTTATCGGTATGAAATTATTTGTATATTTTTTTTTACATAAAACTGAACCGATTTGGGGGGTGAGAGTAGAAGAAATCAAGAAAAAAAGTCTCCCTACAATTAACGGCCACTCTAATATACATACTAGAGAGCTACGTAAAAAGTCTTGAAATGTAAATTTGTCGATTTTTAAATGTATTGTCGTAGCATGTATTATACTAAAGCAATAATAAATGATGTCTCGTTTAGTAAGCAAAGCACGATGGATGTACTAATGTACGCGCACGAGGGCGGATACATGGGGTCGTTTTCTTTTTAAATCCTCATTAAATCGGTCTAATAAGTTGGCATAATATTTGCTGTTTATTGTTTTTCCCTTTCGATGTGAATTATCCCGAGTGCATCCCAAAAAACTGTTGCCATCACCTTATTGGCCCAGAAACTCACCTTGGCCTTTTTTGGAGCAGGTTTGGACTGCTGCTGGGTCTTCGGAGTACAGTAATGGATCCATGCTTCATCCAGAGTTACAAAATGCCGCAAATACTAATTCGGATTGCAGTTAAACAAGTCCAAACAATCCTTTGAAGTTGTCACACGTTTACGTTTATGGTCAATTGAGAGCAAATGTGGCACCCATCTTGCAGACAACTTTCTTTAACCTAGCTGATCATTTAAAATCGAAACCGCATTGCCATATGAAATGCCTATGGCATCAACAATCTCACGCACTTTTACTGTTCGAGCGGCCAACACCATATCGTGGATTTTTTAGATATATTCGGCAGTAGTGACCTCAATTGGCCGTCCAGAATGTTCAGCATCGTTTGTACTTGTGCGACCACAACGAAAGTCAATAAACCAAATTTTTGCCATTGAAATCGATGGTGCGGAGTCCCCGTAGTATTTATCGAGCTTTGCTTTGGTTTGATTGACGTGTTTAATGTTTAATGAGCACACGAAATTCACTTTTTTCCATTTTCTTCTCAAAAATCGAAGTAGTCTGTTATCGACGGCTGCCAAACACGAAACTAGATTACGCAGCTTCGTGTTCAAATTTAGACAGGAGTCAACTGACAGTTGACTCTTGAGCGGAGCAGTGTTGCCATTTCAATCAAGAGGCGGGAAATTAAAAAAGATACTGAGTTATTGATCCGTCCTCATGTATGAGTGTTTTTAAGCGATGTCGCGAAGACTTCTTGTTCGCAACAAACACTCAAAAGAAGTAGTGTTGATGCGTGTATGCTGGTTATTTTGCACATTGGACATTTGAGTGTGTGTGTGTGTGTGTGTGCGTGTAAGATGTATATGGTAAACTATTATGTGTTTAAGGGTGGTTTTTTAAAGCAAACGCATATAACTAATGTCGATGCATGTGTGCGTTTTTATGTTAGCAGAAAAATAAAATATCGTACACACAACGTGCGTGCGTATGTACATCTATGACGTTTGGATACTCGCCCATGCGTATGAAGGAGCAAGCATCACAAATTCTTTAGTCACAAAGTATTTTCTTCTTTACTCCTATACGTGCAATAATTGAAAAAAAATTCTTGCAATCATTGTTGTTAAGCGTGTAATACATGCATAAGTACATACATACATACATATCGTCACCTTAGTATAAAAAGGCACTAACTCATTATTGTTTTGAATTCGAGTTTTTATAGCTATGCTATTTATTGCGCGATACATGAGTTAGGACGTGATTTTTGTAACAAAAAAAAATCTACACTATTACAGTTATAGATTTATTTTTGTTTTGATTTCTTTTTACTTAAAAACAGAGTTTGAAAATATACGAAACAAATTGTTTGACTTTATGTTGTTTCGTTCATTGAAGTAAGTGAAACAAAACAAAACAAACACAATAAGAAACACTGCCCAATTTATTTTTGTATTGTTTTTGCACATGAGCACAAAGCAAAAAACACAGCCAATCGGCCGTGAGCCGGCTAACAGCCGCCACAAGCCACATACAATACATTAATTTAATCGTACGCCGCTAAAAAAGAAACTACGGAAATGGAAACGTTTTGAAGCATTTGCGGTGAATTTGATATCATCATATAATATAATTTGTTTTTTAACACATTTGCATTGTTATTT
This sequence comes from Tachina grossa, assembly GCA_949987645.1. Taxonomy (NCBI): domain Eukaryota; kingdom Metazoa; phylum Arthropoda; class Insecta; order Diptera; family Tachinidae; genus Tachina; species Tachina grossa. The sequence continues at coordinate 40,438,254 of OX465275.1, forward strand.
AACACATTAATTTTATTTTATATACCTAAGCAGCATAGCTATATTTGTTTCGAAATATACAAAAACTCCCTTTTAGAAAAGTAATGAGTAAAAATTTTCTTTTTTTTTTAAATGGAAGTGAGCGACAAGTCGAATGTTGTCGACATCGTGGCACAAGCTCTTTATTTGCGTTTTCTAAATTTCAATTCAAGCAGCAAAAAATAATTAAAATATAACCACATTCATAATATCACAACTACCGGGCTGATAGTGCCTGCGTTACTGTGTAAAAAAAATATTTACTTTAATTTTAAAAGTTACGCTTAGAAATTCAATTTCTCTTTAGTTATGAATTTTTCTATGCAAATTTTGTTTATTTTGTGTCACAGCATTTTATGTTAAGAGCAGAATTTATCACAAATAGTAAAAGGATTAGAAAATTGACAAAAATATTTGGAAGCATATCCATACTTGAACATTTTAAGGAAAATATGCTAAGCCAATAAATAACTTGAATTTTTTTATTGTTAAAAAATTTAAAACAAAAACAAACATAGCTTATTATTTCTAAAAAGTAATTTTTTAAATTAATTATTTTATCGAAAGTTATTTAAAGTAAAGCAGTGAATGAATACTGTAAACAAATTCAAATAGAATGCAATCAGGAACTATGCACAAAGGATTAGCACAAACAATTGTGTTAGTGTCTGAAATATTTAACTTCAGAGATGTCCAGACTATTCTGTTAAATTTTTTAAAATTACATACATATTAAAAAAAAATCAGTCAATTAGCATAAAAGAAATTGAGCAGAAACATCTGTTGAACTAGTTTAAAAATGGGCAAAATTTTTCAATCACAATGTGCGAACTAGTGTATAAATATATGGGATATTATTTGGGTAAATAAGCACAAATAACGCAAAGAATCTTTATCGAATGTTCTGTCAAACTTTTAAAAAAAACTTGAGGCAATTCAGTTTGTAGTCTGTTCAAGTTTAGGGTTTTATCTGACTTCGACCATATCGATCAGAGAATGACAAGAGTATTATTTTAAGTACGTTTCGAGTATTTTCCGTTAAACAACTATAAATGCGTACAGTTAAAAAAAAGCACCCTCATGTACAAACACACCTATGTAAACCACATACGTATAACTATAGACAACCAGCAACTATATTCAGACATGTTTTTAAACTACGCAGCACAGACGACAGAAATACTATGACTATTAATCGACTACACATGCGTATATGCAGGGCTATTTTTTTACATACACACATAAAACATATTTTCAAACAGCCATACACATACCCACACATTTATTCATTCCATTTTATGTACACAAATGTATGTATAAAAATACTCAGACTATTAATCGACTACACATGCGTATATACTGGGCTATTTTGTTTACATATAAACACAAAACATGTTTTCAAACAGCCACACATTTTCTCATAACATTTTACATACACAAATGTATTTATGGTATTTATGCGGTGGTGAATAATAAATAAATATCACGAGTATCATGCGTATATATATTTTCCAACTAAATATTCATACTAAGGGTATACACAGAGTCAATATGCTCGACACGCATGTGCATTTTTATTTTTAGTTGTAGCGTATTTTAATTTTTATGAATAAACGAAGTAGAGATGCTCTTGTATTTTCCAATCGAATATAGTTATAGGAAAATATATGTGCGTACGAATTTTTTTTTTTGCCAGTTACTTAAATTAATACTATTTGCTTATGTAAATATTTCTCTGCGTACTAATTGTTATTCTCTAATGCCGAAATTTAAGCTCGCAAGGGATGATACAAATATTTCTAATAAAGCGTATATTTCAGAAAATCATTTTTCCCAGAGAAGAAAATGCCATTAGTTAATACTTATTTTCCTCTAAGGAAAACTTACTTAAGTCTGATTTTGTTGTTTTTCTACAGAACATTTTCAAGTTTTAGTTTTTTTTTTGTTATTAGTTATTACTGTTGCTGTAAATATTTAGAGCCTTTTTGTTTCTAAAACTCATCGCTGATTGTTGACAAATTTTGTACGTGTTTTGTTTTTGCCATTTACATAAATATTTGAACACTTGTCCTTGCGTCTTACAAAATAGAACCCTTAAGCTTGTAAAATTTTTTGATTTGGGTCTCCTAGTGAATGAGCTTAGCAGCAAAGAAATGCAGCTAAACGTGCTCAACCAGCAAAACGCAAATATTTTTCTTAAATATACTTAAAAAATTAACAGCCTGATTTATAAAATTTATTAAGGCTTTATAAAAGGGGTTTTTAACACAAATTTTCATACAAAATTTTTCTTAAAAAGCCTTTATAAAGCCTTAATAATTTTAATAAATAAGGCTGTAAATATCTTAAGTATTAGTTTTAAGTAAATCGTATCATAATTACAATTAAGCTATATCTAGGATTTTGTTAGACTAAAATTAGTAACGTTCTGTTAGCCAAATTAGATGTGATAATTATTTATGAAAAAATAACACAAAATTTAATTATAAATATTCTGACAAGGACTAGTAGAACGGAACAACTAGCTGTTTTTAAAGGTCGCAACACCTTCATCATCAGCGTTCTTTGTGTTTGGTTCACTTTGTGTGGTGTTAATTGATGTAGATTTCTGCTTTATATACTCAGCTTTTTTGAGCTTGTTTTTCAAATGATAAAATTTTCTATAATTTACTAAACATTTGTATATATAATTAAATTTTTATACAGATCTATAATAATATTGTTTATAACTTTTTTCTATGCTAAATCGACTTATTTACATATTTTCTGTTGCCACAGAATTTTTTTTAAGCTTAAAAGATCAAATAAATACAAATTGTTACAACTATCCATTTCAAGTGAAACGTAAAATAACATAAACAATATAATTATACCTTTAATTGCTAATCAACTGTTACACACAGAATTTGAAAACATGTTTGTAGAGATTAGGAAACAACATCTTAACATGTTTGAATCTAGACACAGATAAATCACTAAATAATGCTTGACAATAAAGTTAAAGAAAGCAATTTTTGTGCGTGTGTGTGTGTTTTTTATACCCTTTACCAAAAAATTGTAAAAGGGTATATATAGGTTTGTCATTCCGTTTGTAATTTCTAGAATATTAATAAGCGAGCCATAAAGTATATATATTCTGGATCCTTATCCATAGGGAAGACGAATAAGCGATGTCCGTCTGTCCGTCTGTCTGTACGTGAAATCGGTTTTCCGAAGCTCCCAGAAAAGCTAGAGACTTCGTTCTTAGACTGGTGCATCAGAAATGGTCGAAATAAGATTGGTATTGAAAATCAACAAAATCGAGCAGACGGTTTCAGAGCTGGGAAGCTTAAACTTCATTTTGCCATACAAAATAACTACCGAAAACTAGTTATTATTTTTATTTTATTAAATAAACTTATTTTATACTTCAGTATCAATAAAATTAATATTTCTTAATAAAAAAAATATAAAAAAAAATTAAAAAATTTAAATAGACGTTTCCAGGGTAGGAAAACTTTTACTTTTTTATACAAAATTATACAAAATTAATTTACTAAAAGAAATTTTTCCTTTTTTCTATAAATTAAATATATCTTATATTCTAAGAAGAAAGAGATTGGGTTAAAAAATCACAAAAATCAAAAAGGATAATTCCAGGGTTGGAAAACTTAAAATTTTTGTGATATAAAAAATTAACTACCGTAAACTAATTTTTATATTTTTTTTATTAAATTAACTTATTTTATAGTTCAGTACAAATTAAATTGGTATTTCAAATTAAAAAAGAAAGTTAAGAAAATTAAAAAGACGTTTCCAGGGTTGGAAAACTTTAATTTTTTTTTCATATACAAAAGTAACTTACTAAAACAATTTTTTTTCTTTCTCTCTATAAATTAAACATATCTTAGACTCTTAAAAGAAAGAAATTGGTGTAACAAATCAGGAAAAACAAAAAGGATGATTCCAGGGTTGGGAAACATACACTTTTTGAAATATATAAAAGTAACTAGATCTTACTATTTTTTTATTAAATTAACTTATTTTATACTGTAGTACACATTAAATTGATATTAAGAATAAAAAAAAAGTTTAATACATGAAAAAGACATTTCCATGGTTGGAAAACTTTAACTTTTTTCTTATACAAAAGTAACTTACTAAAACAAATTTTTTCTTTTTTTATAAATTAAACAAATCTAATGTTCTTAAAAGAAAGAGATTGATGTAAGAAATCAGAAAAACAAAAACGATGATTCCAGGGTTGAAAAACCTACGATTTTTGTAATATATAAAATTAACTACCTTTAACTAATTTTTTATTTATTTTTATTAAATAAACTTATTTTATACTTCACCACGAATAAAATTGGTATTTCAAATAAAACAAAATTTAAAAATTTAAAAAGACGTTTCCAGGGTTGGAAAACTTTAACTTTTTTTCCTATGCAAATTAACTTACTATATCAATTTTACTTTTTTCCTATAAATTAAACAATTCTCATATTCTGAAAAGAAAAAGATTGATGTAAGAAATCAGAAAAATCAAAAAGGATGATTCCAGGGCTGGAAAACTGAAACTTTTTGAGATATAAAAAATTACTACCGAAAATTAATTTTTATTTTTTTTTATTAAATAAACTTATTTTATACTTCAGTACGAATAAAGTTGGCATTTCAAATTAAAAATTAAACTTCAAAAAATTAAAATGATGTTTCCAGGGTTGGAAAACTTTAACTTTATACAAAATAACTTAGTAAAGCAAATTTTTCCTTTTTCTCTATAAATTAAAGATATTTTATATTCTTAAAAGAAAGAGATTAGTATAAGAAATCAGAAAAATCAAAAAGGAGGATTCCAGGGTTGGGAAACTTACTCTATTTGTGGTATAAAAAATTAACTACCGAAAACTAATTTTAATTTTTTTTTTTAATAAATAAACTTATTTTATACTGTAGTACAAATAAAATTGGTATTTCAATTTAAAAAAGTTTAAAACACGTTTCCAGGGTTGGAAAACTTTACCTTTTTTTATACAAAAGTAGCTTACTAATGCAAATGTTTCCTTTTTCTCTATAAATTAAAGATATCTTATATTCTTAAAAGAAAGAGATTAGTATAAGAAATCAGAAAAATCAAAAAGTATGATTTCAGGGTTGGAAAACCCACACTTTTTGTGATATAAAAAATTAGCTACCGAAAACAATTTATTTTTTATTTTTTATAAAATAAACATATTTTATACGTCAGTACGAATGTATTTGGTATTTCAAATTAAAAAAGGTAAAAAATTAAAAAGACGATTCCAGGGTTGGAAAGCTTTAACTTTTTTTGTACAAAAGTAACTTACTAAAACAAAATTTTCTTCTTTTCTATAAATTAAACATATCTTAAAATCTTAAAAGAAAGAGATTGGTTTAAGAAATCAGAAAACCCAAAAAGAATGATCTCAGGGTTGGGAAACTTACACTTTTTGTGATATATAAAATTAACTAAGTCTAATTAATTTTTATCTTTTCCTTTATAGATTATACATATTTTACGTTTTGGAAAGAAAAGTTTGGTGTAAAAAATTATAAAAATAAAAACCACAGCTCCAGAGCTGGAAACTTTGACCTTTTTTCTGGATATTGAAGTAACTAAATAAAACATTTTTTTTAAATTTCCTTTTTTATTTTTTTACTTAACACACTTTCTATATTTTTTTAAGAACTACTAGATTGATATAAGGAATCAGAAATATATATTATAATGATTGTAGGATTTGTAAATTTATTTTTTTGTACATAAAAGTAACTAGGTCAAAGTTTTTTTCTCTTTTTGTTTATACTTTATGTATGTGCTTATGTATGTATCTCTATACTACATAAAAACACTTTGGTAAAGGGTATATAAGATTCGGCACAGTCGAATATAGCACTCTTACTTGTTTTTTGTTTAAATATTCTTCAAAATCGATTCAGTAGCTGATGGCAAATGCCTTTATTATGTTTAAAAGGCAAAAAATATGGGTGACTGTGAGACAGTTGACAATATGGCAGCACACTGTTTTTGTATAAAATGTAGTGACAGTGTGGTAACACACTGGTCACTATATAACAGCACAATGTTATTATATCAAAGATGGATGACTGTGTTACAGAACACTGTTATTATAGGAAAAGTGGTTGATAAAGTGGCGGCACGCTGTTATATAAAATATAGCTGAGTATCTAATAGCACACTATGACGGCATAGAAAACATTTTATAATAGCAGCACACTGCTCTTACATGAAATATGTCTGACCATCTAACATCATTCTATTCCATATATCCAAGATGGCTAGCTGTTTGACAGCACACTTTTCTTATAGAAAAGTTGATTGACAATGGCTATTATCGTCGCTGACGTATTTTGACTTCGACTATGACAATTTGGTAATATATTAAAGAAAACCTATTGAAGTGTTCTTTAATCTACTACATAAATGTCGTAGTCGAAGTCAAAATACGCCAAACACGATAAGGGGAAATATGTCAGAACACTTTTTTTTATATAAAACATTAATGACAAGATGGCCGCAAACTACTTATGTATAAAAGATGTTTGCGAGAATGACAGAGACCTGCTCTTATAAAAAAAGATGGCTCATTGTTTAACAATACAATATCTGTATAAAAAAGATAGATCACTGTGTGACAGAACACTGCTCCTACGGAAAATTTGTTTGAGATAATGATAGCTCACTGCTCTTTTATAAAAGTTAGCTGTCCATCTAACAGCATACAGGTCGTATATCAAAGATGGCTGACTGCGACAGCGCAATTGTCTTATAGAAAATATGGTTGGGAGTATGTCAGGATTCTACTCTTATATATAAGATGGCTTACTATCTAACAGCACACTGTTTTAATATAAAAAGAAAGGCAAACAGTGTGGCAGCATACTCTTTGTTTTGGAAGGATGGTTGACAGTATGAAAGCACATTACTATTTCATTAGAGGTGCACAGAAAAAATTATCGTTAATTCAATAAAAAAGTGTTCTTAATTTTGTGTTTACAATTTTTGCATTATTGATAAATAAAATTGTATGTACGTTTATTGAAAATAAATTCAATAAATAAATTTAATGAATCAAAGAAAAAAGTTGTTAACTGAAATTTTATTTTCAGTGATGTTGTGTGTGTGTGTGGATGAATGTCACATTTTTCAACACCTTATTGTTTGTGTTTGCTTAGCTGCGATTAACACAGAAAAAAATATACAAGATTTATGTTCAACAAAACCATGTTGTTGAATAAAATTTTTAATTTCAATAATATTTGTCATTAACTTAAATATTGTCTTTATCAATTCCGCGCATTTTAAAATATCATTTAATTTCATTTGTTTGTCTTGGTGTTTTCCTTCCCTGCAGTAAGACTGGGGCCAAGTGTCTCTAAGTCAACACTAAAACTCTAGTAGTAGTTACATTGTCTACAATTTCTCTTTTATTCATCAGTATAAAATAAAGAGAGAAAACAGATGTGGTGTATTTCTGGTGGATTTTGAAACAACTTGTCAATATACATAAATTAAGGTATAGAAATGTACCAGTAAATTTCTGGTTGGTATGTCTCCATGTTTCCATAAGAACTATGAATTCACTATCTAGTCAATTGTTTTAGTGTTACTAGTAGATTTTCATTGACAAGCACATGCTAAATGTCTATAGCACAAAGTATTGTATGGGGAATAATTGTAGAGTAGTACTGGTGACAAAGTCAAAAGCGACTCAGTACATTTTCACCATCGACATTTCCTTCAGGGTTGCTTGTTGATTGACTCAACGTGGTCATATACTGATGTTGTTGATTATTTTAATTGTTGGTGTTGTATACGTGTAAATTCCGACAAGAAGCCGAAAAACGTCGTGGCTTGTTTTTTAGGGTTCCGTACACCAAAGGTGAAAAGGAACCCTATTGTTTTCGCTACGCTGTCCGTGTGTCCGTCTGTCCGTCACACGGTATTTTCTCAGGAACCGTAAGAGCTAAGGACCTGAAATTTGGACAGAGTATTTAGAACCATGGCCGCTACAACAAGAAATACATGAGAATTAAAAATTAAAGGGTGTTCCAAAACGAGCAACGAAAAATTTTAAAATCCCATGTAATATACATACCATTGTATGAACGAACATATGTATATTGAAACTTGAAATTTCTAAAATTAGTGTATTTTTAAACAGACTACAACAATTAACACTAAAATTTAAGAAAATTTGAATTAAAGGGTGGTCTATCAGTTAATGCAATTTTGACTATGTAATTTTGACAATTTGCTATATCTTGGAAACCGTAAGAGGCAAACACTTGAAATTTTCAAAAACAGTAAAAATAAAAAACCGAAAATTATAAAATCGCCAAACCAAAAAAAAAAAAAAAAAATCGCCAAAAATTAAAAAAAAAATCGCCTGAACGAAAAAAATCGCCAAAATTAAAAAAAAATTTCTAACACTAAAATAAATCGCCAAATTCGAAAAAAGTCGCCAAAATTAAAAAAATCGCCAAAATGAAAAAAACGCCAAAAATCGAAAAAAAATCGCCAAAACCCAAAAATTTCGCCAAAACTAAACAAAATTATATAAAAAAATCGCAAAAATTAAAAAAATCGTCAAAAATAAAATAAAATCGCCAAAATTAAAAAACGCCAAAAACCGAAAAAAATCGCCAAAACGAGAAAATAAAGTGTCAAAACTAAAAAAATAGCCAAAACTTAAAAAAATCGTCAAAACCGAAAAAAAACGCCAAAACAAAAAAACCGAAAAAACCCAAAAACGAAAAAAAATGCCAAAACTATACATTATATAGGATGAAGTTTGTATTAAATTACATATCTAGTGTTCGTACGGAACCCTGCGTGCGCAAGTCTGAGTCGCACTTTACTGAATTTATTTTTTTAATCAACAAAGTTATTTCTAGATTGCATCAACGAAATGTGCCATGCAAAAGAAACATAAGTAATCATATTTTGCGTGTATTCATTATATGCGTACCCAATAATGATTTGCTCTTTAGCTGAGTGGTAAGCACGTTAGTCTATTAGTCAAGAGGTTGTCGGTTCGACTCATCCCAAACATCTTTAAATTAAAATTTAATAAAAAACAAATTTGTAAAAAAAAAAAATAAACAAACAACAAAAAACAAAAAACAACACATTAGAATTTGAAAAACAAATTCATTAAGAAATTTTTGTTTTCTGTTAACAACTCAATTGTGAATAACACAATAATTTTAATTGGGAATAATTGAGTTGATTTTGTTTTCTTATGTTACAAATGTGTGTTTGTATTTACAAAAATCATTGTAGGTGCCTTTTTAAATAATATTTTATTTGTATTCACAAATAAATTAGTTGTATTTATAATTCTTTTTTTTTTGTGAAAACTAAATGTGTTTGGCATGAGTGGAACCGGCAACCTCTTGATACGCAAATAATGTTTAAACGCAAAACATGATTGCTTACGTTTCTTTTACATATATATAACTTTGATGAGTAAAAAAATCAAGCCACGGCGTTTTTCGGCTCTTGTCAGTATTCACACGTATACAACACGAGCAATCAAAATAAACAACAACAATGGCACATGAGCGCGTTGTATCAATCAACAAGCCAGATAAACACCAACACAAACAAATTAAATTAAATGATATTTGAAAATGCGCGGTATTGATAAATTCAATATTTAAGTTAATGACAAATATTATTGAAATTAAAGTTTTTTCAATAACATGGTTTTGTTTGAAAATAATTCTTGTCTATTTTTTTCTGTGTAAATTGAAGAGTTTAAAAAATCGTTTTTTTGGCAAACTAGATTTTTTTTTGAGTTATGAGGTTGTTTGATTTAACACATCTCGCGCCAAGCCCCAAAATCGCGATTTACTTCATTCGGGCCAAAATATATATTTTTTTTCTGATAGCATTCTGTTTATGTTCATTTATTGTATATTTGAAAACAGAAAGTAAAAATTTTTACTTTTTCCATGATTTTTCATCAATTTTCCTGTATATAAATCAATGTAAATCGTGCGCTCTATGCCACATTGCGTATGGATATGTGAACACGCGGCCCAAACGAGTACTCAGGTCGTGCGCACCGGTGCCGCATATGGCGCCAAATGTGTTAATGAGCGATACAAAGAATGGCTGACTATCTAAAGAAGTTGATAATAACATAATGGAAAATGTTCACGTCATCCTTTAAATATTTTTTATTTAAAAAATTTTTTTTTAGACATTATTATGCCGACATTATTGATTGTGTTAAAAAATCTACAAGTGCTGGTCGAAACATAAAGAAAAATTCCGTTTCACATTTATTAAACTAAATATTTTTTTTTTAATTTTTTTATTTTTTAGACGACTAAATTAGTTGACTTTACCACTTTTTTTTTAATGCATGTATTTATTTATTGTATCTTCAAATATGAACTAACAATAAGTATTCAAATCTTAAATTTAGAATATAATTATTAGGCCCGACCACTGTCGGACATAAACTTAGTGATAATTGTAAATAATACATAAGTAGTGATTATCAAAAAGGAAAAAAAAAAGTATTTTCAAGTAGTCCCATCTGGAGTGTTGAGTATAAGAGCCCTTGTGTCCCTCTTTTTTAGGCGGATGTGTCCAGTAAAGTTCAAAATATTACGAGCAAGCGGATTAGGATGTGATTCGAGTTTTGTTAAATATTTGCCTGCGTATTTTGCAATTTCTTCAGTCACTAGTGTCGTATTTAAATCACGATGTATATTTGAATTTTTGATGTACCATGGAGCCGAAGTTATCAGACGTAAAATTTTGTTTTGCCTTCGTTGGATTCTCTCGACATTGGAAGCTGAAGCAGTGCCCCATAGTTGAATTCCGTAGCACCATATAGGTTTCAAAAGTGACTTGTATATCAAAAGTTTGCAATCTAGACTGAGAGTTGAATTTCTACCAATCAGCCAATGTACCTGAGCTAATTTTAGTTTCATTTGTGTTAGCTTAGAATCAATGTGTTGTTTCCATGTAAGCCATCGATCAAGGTGTATACCAAGATATTTCACATGTGAATGTTGAGGAACAATTTGATTATTGATTCTAATGGGGGAACAAGTTTCTTTTCGTAGAGTAAATGTTACCTGCGCATACTTCTGCTCATTTACTTTAATTCTCCATAACTTTAACCATAGTTCCAGTTGGGTAATATGTTCCTGAAGATATCGGGATGCCTCGTGAGGGTTTTCGTGCATGCTAAAGAAGGCTGTATCATCGGCAAAAGTAAATGCATGGATTTTAGTGCTAACAGGCATATCACAAGTATAAATCAAATACAAAACTGGTCCCAGTATACTGCCCTGTGGCACACCGGCAGAGATAGATTCGGGAACACTCATTAAGTCTCCTTCCGCAACAATGAATTTCCGGGATAGAATATAACTTTCCAATAGCTTTAGAAAATTTATTGGTAGATATGTCTTCAATTTTAAAATTAGGCCTTCATGCCATACTTTATCAAATGCCTGAGAAACATCAATAAAGAGAGTAGAACAATACTTCTTTTCTTCAAATTTTCTTCTTATAACTTGAACCAATCTATGCGTTTGTTCAATGGTGCTATGCTGACTTCTAAAACCCAATTGATGGTCCGGTATGCACCCACTATCAGTTAGAATTGGGGATAATTTTGTCATGAGCAGCTTTTCGAAAAGCTTTGATATTGTTGATAGTAAACTTATTGGCCTGTAAGACTCAGCTTTAGTAAGATCTTTGTCCGGCTTTGGAATCATTTTGACCTTGGCAAGCTTCCAGCTGTGTGGATAATACTCTAGTCGTAATATGGCATTAAAAATAAATAGTAAGATTCTAGTTGCAGTGCGAGGCAGATTCATCAGCATCTTGTTACTAATACCATCAATACCTGGAGCTTTCTTCGGGTTGAGATCAGCAATTAATTTATCTACATCACGCATCTTAAACTTTAAGGGTCGAGGGGGAAGAGCAACTGCACTCGGCAAATCAGCAAAACCAGTACATGTATTTGGGGTAAATACGGATTTTAAATGCTCAGCAAATATTTTACCTTTTTCAGTATCGCTTCTTGCCCAATCACCGGTCGAAGTGCTCATAGGTGGTTTATACTCAACGGGTCTTTTAAGCTTTCTAGCAGCGCGCCACAAAGAGAAATTAGATGCTTGTATGACACCAAAACCTTCCAGATAATTTTTAAAAGATGCAGTTTTCTCAGATGCAAGCAACTCTTGGAGTCGTTTCGTGCACTCTTTAAATCTAATTTTATTTTGTGGTGATCTGTGCTTTTGCCATTCCCTTCTAGCTCTTCTTTTTTCACGTACGAGACGTTCAATGTCTGAAGAATAAATTTTATTAAACCCACTCTGCGGATGGGAGGTAGTGGCATGTTCAGCAGCCTGTTTAATATTCTCGTTGAGATTGGCAATGTTAGATTCAATATCATTTGGTGTTCTTAGCTTAATATTTTCCGTACAATGACTACTAAGGTATTTTTTGAACCCCAGCCAATTAACACAACTGATCATCTTCATATATGGTTGAGGTAAGTCACTTCTTAGTTGGCTACATATTGTAACAATCGTGGGAGAGTGTCGGACAAGAGATCTAGGGAAGCTTCAACGTGAATTAATTCCCTAGAAATACTTTTTCGTACGTCAGCAGGCCAGTAAGTGGGCTCCCCACTCGAAATAATATCCAAGCCAATTTTTGAAATTGCGCTGAACAACGCCCTACCTCTAGGCGTAATAAGACGCGAACCCCAGAGCGTATGCTTAGCATTGTAGTCGCCAGCTGGTACGAAACAAGGTCCAAGAGATTTATAGAATTTCTCGTATTGATCCTCAGTGATTGAAAATCTAGGAGGGGAGTAAATTGAAGATATCACGAAATTTGAACAAAAATTCTCAATGCAGATGTTTGTTGCTTGTAGATGTTCTTCACAAATGTTATCAAGAATATAGTGCTTGAGTCTTGACTTTATTAGAATTGCTGATCTACCGCATGCTCTCCCTCTAGGGTCCTTTGCATCATATAATGTGTAGCCATTCATTTTGAAGAGGCTTCTAGAAGTCAAATGAGTCTCAGAGACCAACATTACATCAATATTTTTTTCCGTAAGGAAGTGCTCAAGTTCATTTTTATGTTGGCGAATGCCGTTTGCGTTCCAGAAACTTTACCAGTAATTTATTTTTTGAACAGAAGCTTAACTAACCGCTTTAATTTTACTATACCAAACATTAGACCTGGTTAGCGATTTGCATGTACGAGCTCTATATACATATAACTTATACTAGATCAAAAGATAATTCATTACCTATTGCTCTTTGAATAGTTTTTGTTAATAATATCCTGATATTTATTACCTGGCTCGTTTATTTTATCATTTAGCTCTGTGTAAATGGGTTGAGTTTAATTTAAAGCTTTTCAGGTCTATATTTACTTCTGACTTTAGTGCAATAATTTATTCATGATTTAAATAAAACTGCACTTGCACTTTAAACAAGAAGAATTTTATGTTACACATGTAATGCAAATCATAAATTAAATGTGTGCTGTTTGTTTTATTTGATTTACACTTTTTGTTTTACAAAATTTCTGTTGCTGATTTTTGTGCTAAATAAAATGAAATAAATAAATTTTGTTTTTTTATTTTGTTTTCTTTATAAAATAAATAAAAATAAATCAACAATAAAGTTGAACAATTCATTGCATTGCAATTGTGCAAACATATGTATGTATACACATATATATGTAAAGGGTGTGGAAAAATTCAAAATAAATAAATTTTTAACATTGATGAAAGTTAATGTAAATTAATATTTTATTTTACAGCTAAAAATATAATTAATATTACCAACTAGGATTGGTTATTTTATTTTTAAAGCAAATTGTTTTAGTGATTTACATTAAGAAAGTTTTTTTTTTTTCAGGTTAACTTATTGAACCATATTTAAGAAAAAGTAATTTATTTCAAGCTGAGCTGTTAAATTTCAATAACGATTAGGAATCAATTAGATTACATTTTAAAGAGAATTGTACTGATTATATAATTCCCTCTTAAAAAATTTCTGATAAATAATTGATTACGATTACTAATAATCAAAAAGTAATCTGAATTACTAGAAATTACAACAAATAATCCAAAAGAATCAAAAGTTATCAAAAAATTATCCGACAGACCTTGGTTCTTGTAATAACAGAATTTTCATGTTAAAAAAATAGGCAAAGCCACGCCCATTAAAATTAGATATTATAATTCATGTGGTTCTACTGAACCGATTTTTACGAAACTTAGCATATATTCTGAGCTCTGAAAAATACATAATTTTGCATTAATAAAAAATTAAGTCCAATAAATTTAATTTTCAATAACTAAATTTATTGAAGCAGTAAATATTTTCTATTATTATTAAACTACTTTAAAGATTCTGATAAAAATTGTATAAACATTTAAATTAAACAGAGTTCGGCTCAAAAGAATCTGCTATTTAGTGTGTTGGTACTTATTCTGTAAGTTGATAGGTATTAGACCCCTGCACAATACCACTTTCAAGAACTTTTAAGACATGAGAGATTTTCAAATGCTTTACTACAGCGAAAATTTCTAAAACAAACGCTAAACAAACACTGTATGGAAAAACTTTATTTTCCCAAAAAAAAAAATTAACATCTCTTGAACTCATTTTTGCCAGAACCTTTAGCTTACGTAAAAGGTCATTTATTATAAATTTATTTGTTCAAACATTTATGAACATTTAACATGAAAACAAAAAGAAAATTATGCAAACAATTCAAAAATACTCGAATAAATAAAATTAGTAATTTATAGATTTTGCATAAAACTAACAGAGAAAGAAAAAAAAAAACAATGTCTAACCAATGAGGGCAGCTGATGACGGACCATTTAATTTATTATAAATGTTTAGTTTCAATAGATTTTAGATTTTTAAAATAATTGCTATTAAAATTGCAAAGGAATTGTGCAGAGAAATAAGACCAAATAATTTTTTTGGTAGTGAAAATTTTACAATTAGTTTTACAAAACAAAAGGAAAGCAAAAAAAAAAGCAATTTAAAATAATAGAGGAAATCATTGTTCATTGCATATTTATATTTTTAGGAAATATGCTCTGATTTCTTTTTTAATACAAGATGGTGGGCGGGAGGGAGTCTTTTTCAGGCATTTAGAAAATTTATTATGAAACTTTATTTTTTAAATATTTTAATAAATAAAAATAACTTATCCCCAGTTTTTAACTTAATATTTAACTGCGTAATTTTTATTTAAATTTAATTTATATTTAAATATGATTTATTTTTTTTTTCAATGGTTAATTAAAGTTCTTATTAAATTAAGTTGAAAGTACGGCAGCACTAAAAAACTTACAAATATTATGGAAAGCTTTCCAAACAACAGCTGTTTAACATAAATAAGAAAGTTAGGTTATCAAAATGTAGAAAATAAAAATTGCATAAAACCACATATTATGAAACAAAACCCGTATCAGAATGCTTTATTTTTTTATTCTTTATTATTTATTCCATAATATAAAACTAAATATTTTATATGTTATATATATATGAAAATTGACATCATGTGTATTTTATCAATAAATACACACATGTGCAAAACCATATGTTACGCTCATAAAATTTAAATAGAATTTAAATACACAAGGTTTGGCATTTAAGTATTATTTAAATATACACTAAAAAATACAATTTCGTATTTAAATAGAACTTAAAAATAATAGCAATTTAATTATAAAGTTAAAAACTGGCCCTTAAAGTCATACTTTATTTAAATCTATCAGCGAATTAATCATACGTTTTTTTTTTAAATATTTACTAACTGATTCATAAATATTAATTTTATTTTATAAACGCGTTATAAAACAAAGTTTGCTTGAAATTCTGTTTTATAAACCTTTTATAAATTTAAAAAAATATCTTATTTTTTTACCCTTTAAAAATACAGGGCTATAATATAATGTTACCCTGGCAATGCAAGGTGTGTAAACATTTTCTATACGGTATTTATATCGTGTATAGATACAAAGTTGCTAAACATTTTAACCATGTCATACAACTTTGAAACCGATGAGCTGGTTGGTTGCTTGTTTGTCGGGTTCTTAATACTATTCGATGACGTTTTTTTAATTAAATTTGTATAAAATACGTCTTGTTTTTGAAATGCATTGTCGTGGCATGTATTATAACTAAGCCAATAATAAATGCTGTCGTATGATAAGGGAAGCAAGATGGATGTATTGATGTACGTGTTATGGCATTGCACAGATACATCTGTTTGCAATAGTTTTGCCTGTTTTTTTTGGTTCTGGTATGAACAAATATGTTATTTGTCGTTTTGTGTTACTAGTTGTAAATGTTGATTTTTTAAGCAATTATTGTATGGTTGGGCAATGAGCAAATGAAAACAACTCATTTATTTTTTTTTTGTTTTTGTTTTTCTAAGACAAATAAGATACATAAAACTGCTTTTACCATAAGTGCCTTATGATGTGTTGAAAAAAAATGTAATTGGCTGATGAATGAATGAATGAAAGCAAAATTGCACATACATATGTAAGTAAATGATACATGTACATGAAACACATGCATTTGTAATTACTCTCAGAGCAAAATTGTCTCTTTCTCTCACTATACTTTGGCTGCGCCACAAAATAACATAACGAACGTCTGCACATACATATGCACATCATGTATTTGTTTCAATAGTGGTTTTTTCATATATTTGTATTACAATATGTATTTTTTGAGCAAAAACAGATCAAACAGTTGCCCAGCAGCAATACAATAAGCAATTGTTATTTGTTTTCAATTGTATTTTAATTTGGAAAAGCACGCACACACAATAACTCTTATACTAGTTCTGTCGCTCACACTACAATTACATGGTACATACCATGGTATATTTGTTTTGGCTATACAAACGAGTATACAAATGCAACCCTTTAGTACGTGTATATGAGTGTTTACAAGCGATGTCGCGAAGACATCTTGTTCGTAACCAACACTCAAAAGAAGTAGTGTTGTTGCGTGTATGATTGTTATTTGGCATATTGTACGTTTGAGTGTGTGTATGTAAGATGTAGATGGTAAACTATTATGTGTTTAAGGGTGGTTTTTTAAAGCAAGCGCACACAAATCATTCAATGCATGTGTGCGTTTGTATGTGCGCAGAGAAATCAAAGAGCATACACACAACTTATGTGTGTATGTACATGCATGACGTTTGTATACGCGCCCATGCGTAGGGAGAAGCAGGCATCAGAAATTCTTTTGTTCCAAAGTAGTTTCTTCTTTACTCCTATACCTGCAATAAGTGAAACAAATTTCTGGCAAACATTGTTATTTAGCATTTGTTTTAGAAGATTTCGCTGTAGTAAAGCATTTGAAAAATCCCTCATGTCTTAAAAGTTCTTGTAAATGGCCTTGTGCAGGGGTCTATTACCTATCAGCATACAAGATAAGCAGCAACACACTTAAATATTAGATTCTTCCAGCCGAAGTCTGTTTAAATTAAATGATTATAAAATTGTTATCAAAATCTACAAACTAATTGAATAATTAATACAAAATATTTACTGGTTCAAAAAATTTGGTTACTGATAATGAAATTTATTCTTTTTTTCTGTGAAAGCATTTGAATTAAATACTAATGCAGAAAAATTAGTTTATTCTGGCATATATAGATATATTTCATTAGTGCCTATGTCAACGCATTAGTAGGCCTTCGAGGATTTCCACAAACAAAGTTTTAATCTCTAATATTTATATAAAAGCCTACACTAAATAATTGAGAATTATAAAAATCTTAACATATTATTTAAACATACAACAAACAATGTCATATAAAATACATTCAGATAGAACTAATTCATTGAAAAATCGCACATACGATTAAAATAGTTTAAAATAATTTGAAGTTGAAGTGTACGTTTGAACAAAATTTAAATACAAATTTTGACGAAAGAGCACTTGAAGTTCAAATTATTATTTTTTAGACACGGCCGATAAATTTTAATTATATCAGCTTAGTTATATAGATATTTGGACTTATTCTGTACTGCTTAGTGGCTCGTATACGAGTATTAAAAATGTTTGATATATGTTAAACTTCTCATTTGTTTAAATGAAAGTTTAACATAAAAACTCTAGTTGTTCTAAGAAATTTTCGTGCAAAGTTTCCCTGATGATCTGCTTTAGCTACAGTGAAATAAGCATAGGATCCAGCTACACCCCTTAATAGTTAATTTCAATGGTATTTTTTTAATAAAAAATATTTTACTCAATAAGTAAAATAATAATTTGGTATTATAAGTGCCTTAACAAATTTTAAACTTAAATTGTAACAATTCCCCAAAAAAAAGCACTAATTAGTAACTAAAAATTTCTTTATTTTTTTTTAAACAAATATGTATTTTAATTTTTCCTACTGTCAAAAATTTTATACCCATAAATAATGATTGTTGATTTGTAGTTCTATGAAAATTTTTACATTCAAACATTTTTGATGTTTTTTCCCACTGGCTAAACCATAAATTCAACAAAACTTAATTAACAAAATTCTGAAAAAACAACAGTGCACATGAACCAAAAGAAAGTATATTTATGTGCATTGTATTTAATTTTTCAATTGCAGACCAAAGAATTTCAAACAGACGGTAAAAGAGTAGTTTCATTCAAAACTAAACATCAGTTAAATTTCCATATTCAAGTTGATATTTAAAAATATTCATTTTGAGCACATAATCTACTGGTAAAAGAAGTATAAGAGCTTGTTGTTATTATCTTTAAAATAATTTATATTGTACATATACATATATTGGCCTATTTCTAAAAATCTGTGAGTAAATAAGGCTGTAAGCAAATAGGAAAATTGCAGCAGAATTATATTTATCCCCGAATGAAATTAATATAAATGAATTTTGGTGTTAGATCTTAATATATTTTTATTCTTTTTTATTTCAATGTTTCGTTAACTTTCAGTTAGCTTATTTAGGAAATCAATTTTACATTTTTTAATTTTAAATTTTCACAAAAAAATATTTTATGTTATAATTAAAAAAAAAAAAAAAAAAAAAAAAAAAAAACAGTGGGCCATACTCATATGAAATTTTCTTTTATTAAAAAAAAAAATATTACACTTATTAAATCCATGCGGGCTTAAACTTTTTCTTTAAACGAAGGCTAAATTTTATTTATTTTTTTTTTTTAAATAAAAAGTTAAAAAATTTTCCACTTTCTCCAGAAAAGAAAATGCCAATAGTCATAAACAAAGTATACTTTATAAAAATTAAAACCACTATTATCATACAAAATATTGGTTTTAAATTCTTTATACTACGACCACACCAGCAATTTGATGTGTCTTAACACAAGCAATAACGCCGGCAGAATGATGACGTCCGATTGCTTGTGTTCAACAATGTATTTGGAGGTGGTGAACACGTATATTCAAATATATTTGCTTTTTATTCACATAAATACTTAAATTGTCAATAATTTTATCATTTTTAAATTGAACTTTAATTGGTTTTATGTAGTTAAAACTTTGGTTTTCTAATATAATGTGTATTTGACAGCATGTGTTAAGAGATTGTTGCTCAGAAATGTATTTTAACATTTGTTGCTGAATATATATTTGAACACATATTCATACGGTCCACACGCTAATATCTTGTGTTGGCAATCGAATTTGACAGTTGCCACGGCAAAATTGCCAAGATTATTGCTCGTGTGGTCGACATGTTAAGTATACTGTGTTTTGACTTTGACAATCTGTGTTATTACAAAAAATATTATTTTGTGATTGAAAGAAAAAATTAAAAAAAATTAAAAAAGATTTTTTGAAGAATTTAACGAAGTGTTGAAATCAAAAAGTAAGAATATATTAAGATCTAAAGCGTAAAAAACTTGTTCAATTGAAACAAAAAATTACATATAAATTAATTCGAAATAAATTTAAAGCCTTAAATCTACAACAGTATATAAATAAAACCGCTGAGTATAAAAAATTTAATAATTAAATTTTTTTAATAGGTAAAATAATAAATAAAAAATAAAATAATAATCAGTAAAGTGCGACTTTGACTCGCACACGAAATGTTCCGTACGGCGCTAACTTCTTTTTGTCGATTTTTTTCGGTTTTTAGTGATTTTTTTAGTATTCACGTGTGTTTTTAATTTTGGGGTTTTTTCATTTTGGTGATTTTCTGGGTCTTGGCATATTTTTTGTTTTAGCGATTTTATCTAGCTTTGGATCTTTTTTTTGTTTGTTCAGCTTTTGTCGGCGATTTTGAATTTTTTTTAATTTTTTTACTTAAAAAATATTTTACTCAATAAGTAAAATAGAAATTTGGTATTATTAGTGCGTTAACAAATTTTAAACTTAAAAAAAACAATAACTAATACCTAAAAATTTCTTGATTTTTTTAAGCATATATGTATTTTAATTTTTCCTAATGTCAAAAATTTTACACCCATAAATAATGACTGTTAATTTATAGTTCTATGAAAATTTTTACATTCAAACATTTTTGAAGTTTTGGGCATTTTAGAGATTTAATTTATTCTTTTTTCGTTTTGACAATATTTTCGTTTTCTGGCGATTTTTTGTTTAGTTTTTTCACAATAAAAATTGTTGGTTTTAGCGATTTTTTAGTTTTGGCGTTTTTTCAGTTTTTGACGATTCCCCGCCGCAGCAGCAATTTTTTCAGGAAAATATTTTACCGTACTACTTTTCTACCTTTTCACATACGCCCTCGATCTATTTTAAAACAGAAAAAATTTTTGATGTGCTGTTTTTTCCTCCTTCCTATTTTGCACATATTTAGTAATTATTACCTTGTAATTCCTTTTCAATGATTTTTTTCAAAATAGTAGTTGTGAACTGCCAATTCGGCCCCAATTAAAATTGTTAAATTGTTGCTGAAATTGTTAAATTTGGGTAATTAAAATTTGAAAATTTTAAAATTCTTGAAATTTGATACCTACGAGGGTGGTTCGATAAGTCCTTTAAATATTTTTCGAGGGTGGTTCAATAAGTCTGTCTTTTTCCTAATGCCTACGGCAATACATAATTATTTTCAAATGCCGACGGCAATACATGATTATTTTTTTTTTTCAAATGCCGACGGCAAAACATGATTATTTTTTTTTTCAAATGCCGACGGCAAAACATGATTATTTTTTTCAAATGCCGACGGCAATACATGATTATTTTTTTTCCTAATGCCGACGGCAATACATACTTATTTTTCCTAATGCCTACGGCAATACATAATTATTTTCAAATGCCGACGGCAATACATGATTATTTTTTTTTTTTCAAATGCCGACGGCAAAACATGATTATTTTTTTTTTCAAATGCCGACGGCAAAACATGATTATTTTTTTCAAATGCCGACGGCAATACATGATTATTTTTTTTCCTAATGCCGACGGCAATACATACTTATTTTTCCTAATGCCTACGGCAATACATAATTATTTTCAAATGCCGACGGCAATACATGATAATTTTTCCTAATGCCTACGTCAATGCATGATAATTTTTCCTAATGCCGACGGCAAAACATGATTATTATTTTTTTCAAATGCCGACGGCAAAACATGATTATTATTTTCTAATGCTCCCAGTGTTGCCATACTGTAGAAATTTGTTATCGTAATACTATATCAGTAATATCAGAGAAAGAAGGTTTGATGACTACTAGGTCATATGGTTTCATATGAATCATGGGAATGTGCTTGTGTGATTTCCTCACGCTAATAAATTCTTATAAAATAAAATAATTAAATAAATGAATAAAATAATTACATAAATTATTTTATTTATTTATAAAACGTTCTCATGTATGTGAACACCCCTAATGCTTGTGTGTGGGGGGTCCAGCTTGTTTGTCGCTGGTAAGCTTATATTCTGTTTATTTGTTTAAGAAATATATTTGTATGTAGGTATGTATGTGTGTATGATGCATGCATGCATGTATGTATGTATGTATGTATGTGTGTATTATGTTTGTATGTATGTATGTATGTATGTGCGATCGAAAGAACTTGTGCGTGGAATATTTTGTGGCTGTGTAGAATACATTTATATTTTGCAACGTAATCATTTTCTTTGGCTGCGATTATTTTAAAGCAGCAAGTTTCAACTAACTACAGTCATAAGCAGAGAAACAAAAAGTAAAAATTTGCAAGTTAGCAAAAATGCTAACTTCTCCTCCTCCTTCCCACTTCCTTCTCTTTCCTTTATGTAGTTTGTTTTTGAAATAAGAAAACACTTGTAGATTTTTTATTTTTCTATACATTTATTGTTTAAAGTTTTTTAAAATTTTATAATAATACATACATTAATATTTTAAAGAGTGTAAAAATTCATTTAAAGCAAGATATTTCTTTTGTTAGTAAAATAGCATTTTTTAATGCGCAAACACCAAGTTTATGATAATTACAAAAAAAATATTCTGGATACTTAATCTCCATTTGTTTAAAGTTGATACAGCCTATATCCTCAACGTTAAAAATTTTTTCCAACCATCGTCTTTTCTCTTCACCTTTTACATAAATTTTAGAACATCTTGCGTTGGCTTTTAAAAAATTGCAAACGCTTTCAAAAGAAACTGATCCAGCAGTCCAGCTGAGGTGATGATAGTTTTTCGTTAGCCACTTTGCTTCTCTTTGCTTTTTTATTGATAAGCATTTAAAATCAAAAGGTGGTTTTATAATGAAATTGTTATATTCATAATTGTTGAAAACAATCGCTACTTCTTTTGCGATGAAATCATTTGAATTACTTTTGAAACCTTGTACGTCTATAAAAATTGTGTTATTTTCCATATTACTCAATTTATAAGACTTTTCGAACTTGTCCTTTGATGGGTATATATTCTATTATGCGATCATGAATAAGAATGCAGTAAGCTGATGTCTTTGCTGCAATATTAGTTGCTGTTTCAAATGCTATTTTTATATCAATCGGTCCATTATTGAGTGATTCATTCTGATGACTGACATCTACTACAATAATAGGAGCTTTTGTCTTAAACTCTGATGCAGATAGAAGCGGTTGAGATTCCCTGATATAGTAACTTTGTTGGAATCTTAGATACATATCATATAGAATTGCATATCGTTCATTTTTGAACTTTATGTTAAGATCATCATATGGATATGAGACTGAATTTAAATGTACTTTTAAATTAGTCAAATCACAATGAACAAACTTATTTTCTTGTTGAAAAGCAATCAATACAAAACGGGGGCGTTCTCTATTTGCAGCCAGTTTAACATTCCAAATATGGCTAGTACCTGTGTTTAATTGTGGATTAACATGACAATCCCAACTGCGAAATGCCATAGGTATAGAAGCACCATTGTTAATAATTTTTATCATATTCAATTTGCTAAAGTCGGATAATTGTACATGTGGGATTCTCCATGAGATGAGTGAAATTGTAAGTTTAGCTTTTTCAGTAGAAACACTCGAGCGTACAAGATCTTCATCATTCTTATTGCGCAAGAGTATCAATTCATGTTTTCCATTTAGTATAACTTTGTTGTAGTCTTCGGTGAATCCTAGAAGCATTTTTAGAGGTACATAAAAATTGAAAAATCCATTTTCAAGAGTGACATCGTCAATTTTGTTCCATCCAGCATTTTGCATCACATTGCTTCCTGTTGGTGACAGAGAAACCAAATTTTTTATAGTGCTTGTGGCTCCTAAATATCTTGTATGGTCAATTTCAATTCCATTGAGCTCATAGCGAATTTCATCAAATAGATATGCCACAAAGTTGTTTTTTAATAAAAAGTTCTCCGAAGAAGAAGAAGAAGAAGATTTGGCCTTATTATCATCGACAACAAATCCCTCTACATAAATGTAGCTCTCACTGGGTAGCACATACAAATCTTGATTTTGTATTGAAATTCTAATTTCATCATTATTGTTGTAAGATTGTAAGTATGGTACATATGTATGATAGTCCTTTTTGATTATATTCTCATCAGACAAGGGTTTATCTAAGACATCTATTATTGAACTCATTTTGTCTTCAATTTAAAATTCAAGGACTTTAGAAAATTTTTATTTGATGTTGTTAGAGCTTTTTGTTGAGCTGGTCGCTTTAATGTTGTTGTTGTTGTTCTTGGTGCTATATTTTTCAATGTATTTGTGTTGTATATTAGCATTATTTAGTTGGCCTTAAATGTATTCGTATTGTAATTTCCTCTCCTCGGAAATTAATTAAATCACCGTGTTGATCCAGTACGCGCAGCGCTAGTGAACTTATCTCTCTGGTGTTTACAGGTAAATAGATAAGATTTCTTGGAACCTCATCTATTTTATAGCCTGGAGGAACATTAATCGGAAATTCATGAAGTGTATGCGATTTCGAGTTATTCATATATGTGTTCATAGCGATACTACTTTCAATTCGCAAGAGATTCACTTTAAAAATATTAACTGGAAGATCTGAATAATAATATTTGTTTGGTGTTAGGATTTTGCTATTGAATCCTAAAAGTTTTCCAATTGTATTGTCTTTATTAAAATATACAAGATCCTTGGAACTATTAACTTTAACTTGCATTGTATTGTTATTGGCTTCAATAAAAATCTTATTTGCTGGGCAGAGTCGTTTGTATTCCTCTTCTATAAAATCAACTATATTATTTAATTCGTAAGATCCAATTGGTATTTCAATTATATGTTCCCCTATATGAAACATATTGTTGTAGGTGTCTACATTTGGAATACTGTTGTATGAATGAAAATCAGTTAGAGCACACTCATATGCACCATGTAATTCAATAGGAGGAAAGTAACTAGCAGATAGTTCTGATGAGTTAGAGCTCAGAGTAAGTGTTATTGACATTATAACAGTCTGATTACAATTAAATAATGTTTAGTACACAGTATGGTTTATAAGTATGATTTACATATTTTATTTAAAACTTTTTCTCATTTTAAAATTAACATTAGTTTCTTAATATTAATGCTATTGTTGTTGTTGCAATTGATGTTGTTGTTGTTTCTAATTTAGTTTTTCTTCCAACTATAATATTTCATCTTTACTTATCCAAGAATTGTGTTGATTAGAAAATCCCAGCCATTTAACATATACCTCCTTCCCTTTAATTTTAAGAACCTTTTTAACTAGATATGTATTTGGAAATCTAGTTTTTGAAAGTTCCTCAGTATAGAAGCCACCTTTAATAGGATTGCCAAGATAGTCTTCTAATATGTATGTTTCAGGATTTGTATTTTGAACTCTTGTAATTGTGAAAATTTCTGTAGTCCAATTTGGAGTATAACTTTTTTCAAATGTGTGCTTATATTTGCTTATGCGAACATGATCTCCCACATTAAATTTTGACATTTTATACATTTTCAAATGACTGTATACTGTATTTAGCAGCTTTTCCTCATTTGTTGAGTTGACTTTAATAGGAGCCATTTTAATGGTACGATGAACTTTTCTATTGTATGCATTGAGTAAATCTTTGTATATATCAATCCACTTATATGAACCATTATAACTAAATTCTTTCCACATCATTCCTTTCAATGTTCTATTAAATCGTTCTACTATTGATGCTTTCATAATGCTATATGTTGAGTAGTGATTAATGTTGTATTTATGCATTAATTTTCCAAAGTGTTTGTTGAAAAATTCTTTTCCATCATCTGTTTGTAAGTATTTTGGTACTCGTCCCAATTCAAAAATATCTTCCATTGCCTTGGTTGTTTCGAGTGCTGTTTTTGTTTTTAGCGGTACTGCCCATGCAAATTTTGAGAATGTGTCAATTACAGTCAACAAAAATCGATAATTTCTATTTTCTTTAGAATAGTTCCCCATTTCAACTAAATCAGCTTGCCAAAGATCATCTATTCCTTTCATTACAACTCTGCGACGCACAAATTGTTTTCGTGCTTGCTTATGGAGTTCATTTACTAAATTTCTTTTTGAAGACATTAAGTTGTTTTTAAAGATTTTTTGCAGAGTGTTGTGATCTGCTTGACGCACTTTCAGCTATTGATACAAACATATAATTTTCTAATCTATAAATTTTTTCATTAAGCTGTTCAATTTGTTCTTCAAAGGATGTTTTAATATGTAGAATATCTTTTTCAATTTTATAATTTTCTTCTATATATAATTTTATTTCGCGTTGTAGTTCCTCAATTTGCATTTGAATATCTTCTCGTATTATAGTATTATCCCCCTTAAAATATGTTAATAATTTCTCTTCTAATTTTTCGATTTGAGTTTGCAAAAACAATTTATTGATAACATCGTTTTCCTCCAGAGCTTTTGCAACATTTTTGATCCTTTTGTTTTGGACATCAATGTTGTTGTTCGTATCCACAAAGAACCCCAGCAGTTTAGGTGCATTTTTCAAAGAAATTGTGCTGCTAGTATCGTTTAAATAGTGTCCAAATTTATCAACAGACATACTCTATTTAGTTTATTAAAGTTAGTGTATTATATTCGCTTCACGTAGTTCTTCAATAATTGATACAATTTCGTTATTGTGATTAGTATGACCTGCACCTTGTGATGCGAGCAGTAGTCGAAGTCTATCTACTAACTCATTTGGATCGTCCCAGTATATATAGTTGGGATTATTGATGTTAACTTGCATCATTCCCTCACCTAAATAGCTACCTTTGGGCTTAGACCCTGTTGATTCAGGTAAATTCTTCTGGTTTTTCTCATCAATAAATTTCTTAATAATATATTTATATTTATATCCTCTAGTACCCTTAATTTGACCATCAGGTTTAAAGTCTCTTCTATATGCATTAGTAGTAATTAAAATCTTTTTATAGATTTCAAGTTCAAATTTATCGTAATTTTTTGGTATTTTATGAAACATTAGAGAAAATAGTCCTGGTGTTAGAGCCCATATTTGACCACCAACTTGTATTTTATCTTCATTCAGTTTTAGGCTACTATCACCAAATTTCCATTCATTATTGTAATCTTTATGTGGGCCATAGTTTGTATCTAACTCATTTCTTCCAAAACTGATAAATCAGTATAAGTATATTCTGTATTGGAAGTCTGTGAGTAAAAATCATCTTCATCATCATCATCATCATTTTCAGTATTAACATCATTAAATAAGATGGTATTATCAAAAATTGTCCCTTCTACTAGTTTTTTTGGTGTACTTGTCTCTATCTTGACTGATGGGTTTTCAGGCTTTAAACTTGTATTATTTTCAACTTCTGTCTTGATGTTACTTTCTTCTTTTATACGAATTCTTTTCAAATTTTTAGAACTATTTATGAATTCTTTAAGAGGTTCTGTTATAGGTTTGAATGTATCTCTTAATTGTTCACGTGTATCTATTTCACCAGTTTTTATACCACGAAGCTTTTTCTTCAACACATTCCTTGTCAACACCAACTGTTTTAAAATTTTCTCATCCATGTTTGCTAAGGGCAAATAACAGGTATCAGCAATGAGATCAGCTTTTCAGGACCTGGTCTGGTTTTCAGATCAGCTTATCAGGACCTGGTCTGGTTTTCAGATCAGCTTTTCAGGACCTGGTCTGGTTTTCAGATCAGCTTATCAGGACCTGGTCTGGTTTTCAGATCAGCTTTTCAGGACCTGGTCTGGTTTTCAGATCAGCTTATCAGGACCTGGTCTGGTTTTAAGATCAGCTTATCAGAACCTGGTCTGGTTTTCAGATCAGCTTTTCAGGACCTGGTCTGGTTTTCAGATCAGCTTATTAGGACCTGGTCTGGTTTTCAGATCAGCTTTTCAGGACCTGGTCTGGTTTTCAGATCAGCTTTTCAGGACCTGGTCTGGTTTTCAGATCAGCTTATCAGGACCTGGTCTGGTTTTTAGATCAGCTTATCAGGACCTGGTCTGGTTTTTAGATCAGCTTTTCAGGACCTGGTCTGGTTTTCAGATCAGCTTATCAGGACCTGGTCTGGTTTTTAGATCAGGTTATCAGGAGCTGGTCTGGTTTTCAGGTAGCTGGTATAGTTTGGAGATCAGCTTATCAGGTATCGGATGAGGTTATAGCAAATAGATGTATCAAGTTTAAAGTTAGATTAATAACTAAAGTCAATCTTTTATGAGAAGTAGTTTATATAGTTATGAAAAAGTCAAATTGCTTTCTGTAGCGACCATCATTTAATTCATTATCTTTGCTTATCACTAAAAAGCCATATTTATCCTTCCAACATTCTCTACAAATTTCTTGGAACTTTTCGTAACTCATATCGCTGCCAACATGATCCCTATAAACATGCTTCATATTTGTATCATCTTGCTTAAACATTATAATAACATTTGCATTGTCTCTTATTAAATGCTTGGGAATTCTAGTATAAGTTTGACACAAGTAGAATGAATCAATATCCCTATGTCGCCCCATACAAAAATATGTACGTATATTATTCTGCTTTTCACATGCAACATCATCAAATATCATAATTGAATTAGTTTTAGCTTCGTCAGGTGGAATAACTGATTCATTATCGGTGAATGTATAATATCCCATTCCTTTAATTGGTGAAATTAGTTTCTTCAAGTACTCATATTTGGGTTGATAAAGAGATTTTGAGTATAAATAGATGTTTTCAAACTTGAGTCCATTATGACTTTCTAGTAAGCCGATCATAACATTAGTCTTTCCACAATTTGATGGTCCCACTATTAGAGCACGAATAGAATTTGGTAAGAGGGGGCTATGCTTTATTTTTGAAGTGATGTTCGATGATTCATGAATATTACGAACTAAAATATTTTTATGTTGTTTTACTAACTGCATTTTTGTAACTAAATACATTTCATAAATGTTACCTCTTATTATAGAAAAAATCAGATAATATGGTTATACGATATCAGAAAACGTTTAGTCATAAAAACACCTTCGTTGGAGGAGGTATAGTAGATAAAATAATAAACTCTCTACCTCTTGAACTTCATGTTCCTGGATATCAGTACTGTGGACCTGGAACAAAACTACAAAAACGTTTAAATCGAGGTGATAAAGGAATTAATTTATTGGACTCTGCTTGTAAAGATCACGATATAGCTTATTCGAAAAATAAGGATTTAAGCACTAGACACAAGGCTGATAAAATACTTGAAAATTCAGCTTGGGATCGAGTTTTATCAAAAGATAGTAGTATTGCTGAAAAATCATTTGCCTATATGGTTACTAACGCAATGAAAGCCAAAACAAAATTTGGTATGGGTGTGGAGAAAAAGAAAAATGTTAAAAAGAACAAGCTAAATGATAAAAAACTGTTTAGAACATCAATTAGAGCTGCAACAAAAATACTAAAGAAGGAAAAACCATTACATATTAATTCAGCAATTAAAATTGCCCGAAAAACTATCAACAAATCATTAAAAGGAAGAAAATCTCAAATTATAGTACCACGTGTAATACGTGTCCCAAAAATTGGTGGGTTTTTGCCTCTAATACCGATTTTAACTGCTCTGGGTGCAATTGGTAGTCTAACAACTGGAGGTGCTGCTATAGCTAAAGCTGTTAATGCAACAAAGAATGCAAAAAATCAACTTGATGAAGCAACTAGACACAATAAAGCGATGGAATCTATTGCAGTTGGAAAGGGACTTTACTTAAAACCATATAAAAAGGGTTATGGTTTAGTTTTCAAAGAGGAATCAAAAAACTATTAGAGATGCTACCCAACAGACCACTATCTGATGAGGACCTAAACCGTTTCTCTATAAATATTCCATATTTTAGAGGAGTTTTCATGTTGAATACTCTACCAAAACGAACAAAGAAAATAGAATGTGGAATAATCAATTTAGACGTATCAACAGGACCTGGTACACATTGGGTAGCATATTATAAAAACAACAATGAAAAAGAATATTTCGACAGCTTTGGAAACTTACAACCTCCTTCGGAAGTAGTCAAATATCTTGGTACAAATATAAAATACAACTATAATCAACATCAGAATTTCAATACATTTACCTGTGGTCATTTATGTCTTAAATTTCTTTATGAAATAACTGAAAATATTAAATAAAAAAGCACAAACATTTATTTTTTACAAAACTGTTTCATGTATTTTTATTTATAATTTAAAATACAAAATTATTATATATTATTGCCAAATTGGAAATTGGGAATTTTGAATTAGAAATTCACTCAGCTCGCTTTCAACAATTAAGCTTTGTTCACCTTCTCTACTTAAGCAATATGATCCGCTCGAGAGCTCTTTAATTTCATCATCGGTTAAAGCATTATATCGCTTTGGGAGGAACATTATGTGGTTTTCCATTTCAACTTTTAGTGTTGGCCCATATTTTGTTGTTACTCTTGTCACTTTTCGAATTGTGTATTTAATTGATGTCTCAAGCTCCTTTATGTGGATTAAGGTTTTATTTTTTAGTGAATTAAATTTTGATGTTAGATTTGTTGTAGACTCCATTTTTTATTTACTTCTACTCACTTTAAATGTTTAACTGAAAATGATCTTAAAAGTAGCGATGATGACTTCTAGAAGGCTAATCGAAAATATTTATGGTGAAATAGTGAATAAGTGGGGGATAGTGATAGACAGAAAGAGATGGTTATAGAGAGAAAAGGGATAGAGAGAGATAGAGTGCTAAAAAAGAAGTATGGAATATAGATGATGGCATAGATATTTTAAATATCAAAAGATAGTACTTTTAAAATTTAAAGAGCAAATTAGTCTTAAAGAAACCTTCAAACAATCATCATTCATTAATTTATCGGGAAATACAATGAGCCAAATTAGACGTACTCTAAACCAATTTTTAAGAGATTTCGAAAGCTTCAGGCTTTTTGATGAGATGATGAAATTTTTCGAAAATATGCTAGATGATAACGAAGAATATGGTATCATGGAAGATGAAGACAATACAGAAGGACACTTCAAAAGCTGTCCTTGGTATGATCCTGAGTGTGAGGAAGGACCTGATACTTGCAGATGTACAATATATTTTTTGCGCAAAAGTATATTAGAAAATTTAATAATTAGATACTATGAAATGTTTCCATCATTATAATAAAAATAAATAAAATTAAATTAAATTATTCCTTGTTTTGTATTATTTTTTAAAGGATATTTAGGAATCATTTATTCGAATAGAAAATTACAGAAACTTGTATGTAGTGAAAAATATAAGGACTTATCCGATTATCTAAATTGTTTCTCTTTATGAAAATATGAAATTTAATGGAATTTCATAATATTGTGAAATTCAATTTGTTTTGTGCAGAACCTCTCAGGGAAAACAAGACTGTGCATGTTTAAACGATATGAAAACAAGAATTTGCAAATAAGCAAAAACGAAAGTTTTTTTGATTCAACGAATTAAAGCCAATAAAGAAATAAACACTTTGGAAAATTAATGCATAAATACAACATTAATCACTACTCAACATATAGCATTATGAAAGCATCAATAGTAGAACGATTTAATAGAACATTGAAAGGAATGATGTGGAAAGAATTTAGTTATAATGGTTCATATAAGTGGATTAATATATACAAAGATTTGCTCAATGCATACAATAGAAAAGCTCATCGTACCATTAAAATGGCTCCTATTAAAGTAAACTCAACAAATGAGGAAAAGCTGCTAAATACAGTATACAGTCATTTGAAAATGTATAAAATGTCAAAATTTAATGTGGGAGATCATGTTCGCATAAGCAAATATAAGCACACATTTGAAAAAAGTTATACTCCAAATTGGACTACAGAAATTTTCACAATTACAAGAGTTCAAAATACAAATCCTGAAACATACATATTAGAAGACTATCTTGGCAATCCTATTAAAGGTGGCTTCTATACTGAGGAACTTTCAAAAACTAGATTTCCAAATACATATCTAGTTAAAAAGGTTCTTAAAATTAAAGGGAAGGAGGTATATGTTAAATGGCTGGGATTTTCTAATCAACACAATTCTTGGATAAGTAAAGATGAAATATTATAGTTGGAAGAAAAACTAAATTAGAAACAACAACAACATCAATTGCAACAACAACAATAGCATTAATATTAAGAAACTAATGTTAATTTTAAAATGAGAAAAAGTTTTAAATAAAATATGTAAATCATACTTATAAACCATACTGTGTACTAAACATTATTTAATTGTAATCAGACTGTTATAATGTCAATAACACTTACTCTGAGCTCTAACTCATCAGAACTATCTGCTAGTTACTTTCCTCCTATTGAATTACATGGTGCATATGAGTGTGCTCTAACTGATTTTCATTCATACAACAGTATTCCAAATGTAGACACCTACAACAATATGTTTCATATAGGGGAACATATAATTGAAATACCAATTGGATCTTACGAATTAAATAATATAGTTGATTTTATAGAAGAGGAATACAAACGACTCTGCCCAGCAAATAAGATTTTTATTGAAGCCAATAACAATACAATGCAAGTTAAAGTTAATAGTTCCAAGGATCTTGTATATTTTAATAAAGACAATACAATTGGAAAACTTTTAGGATTCAATAGCAAAATCCTAACACCAAACAAATATTATTATTCAGATCTTCCAGTTAATATTTTTAAAGTGAATCTCTTGCGAATTGAAAGTAGTATCGCTATGAACACATATATGAATAACTCGAAATCGCATACACTTCATGAATTTCCGATTAATGTTCCTCCAGGCTATAAAATAGATGAGGTTCCAAGAAATCTTATCTATTTACCTGTAAACACCAGAGAGATAAGTTCACTAGCGCTGCGCGTACTGGATCAACACGGTGATTTAATTAATTTCCGAGGAGAGGAAATTACAATACGAATACATTTAAGGCCAACTAAATAATGCTAATATACAACACAAATACATTGAAAAATATAGCACCAAGAACAACAACAACAACATTAAAGCGACCAGCTCAACAAAAAGCTCTAACAACATCAAATAAAAATTTTCTAAAGTCCTTGAATTTTAAATTGAAGACAAAATGAGTTCAATAATAGATGTCTTAGATAAACCCTTGTCTGATGAGAATATAATCAAAAAGGACTATCATACATATGTACCATACTTACAATCTTACAACAATAATGATGAAATTAGAATTTCAATACAAAATCAAGATTTGTATGTGCTACCCAGTGAGAGCTACATTTATGTAGAGGGATTTGTTGTCGATGATAATAAGGCCAAATCTTCTTCTTCTTCTTCTTCGGAGAACTTTTTATTAAAAAACAACTTTGTGGCATATCTATTTGATGAAATTCGCTATGAGCTCAATGGAATTGAAATTGACCATACAAGATATTTAGGAGCCACAAGCACTATAAAAAATTTGGTTTCTCTGTCACCAACAGAAAACAATGTGATGCAAAATGCTGGATGGAACAAAATTGACGATGTCACTCTTGAAAATGGATTTTTCAATTTTTATGTACCTCTAAAAATGCTTCTAGGATTCGCCGAAGACTACAACAAAGTTATACTAAATGGAAAACATGAATTGATACTCTTGCGCAATAAGAATGATGAAGATCTTGTACGCTCGAGTGTTTCTACTGAAAAAGCTAAACTTACAATTTCACTCATCTCATGGAGAATCCCACATGTACAATTATCCGACTTTAGCAAATTGAATATGATAAAAATTATTAACAATGGTGCTTCTATACCTATGGCATTTCGCAGTTGGGATTGTCATGTTAATCCACAATTAAACACAGGTACTAGCCATATTTGGAATGTTAAACTGGCTGCAAATAGAGAACGCCCCCCTTTTTGTATTGATTGCTTTTCAACAAGAAAATAAGTTTGTTCATTGTGATTTGACTAATTTAAAAGTACATTTAAATTCAGTCTCATATCCATATGATGATCTTAACATAAAGTTCAAAAATGAACGATATGCAATTCTATATGATATGTATCTAAGATTCCAACAAAGTTACTATATGAGGGAATCTCAACCGCTTCTATCTGCATCA
This sequence comes from Tachina grossa, assembly GCA_949987645.1. NCBI lineage: Eukaryota > Metazoa > Arthropoda > Insecta > Diptera > Tachinidae > Tachina > Tachina grossa. Next base: position 40,472,297 of record OX465275.1, read on the forward strand.
GAGTTTAAGACAAAAGCTCCTATTATTGTAGTAGATGTCAGTCATCAGAATGAATCACTCAATAATGGACCGATTGATATAAAAATAGCATTTGAAACAGCAACTAATATTGCAGCAAAGACATCAGCTTACTGCATTCTTATTCATGATCGCATAATAGAATATATACCCATCAAAGGACAAGTTCGAAAAGTCTTATAAATTGAGTAATATGGAAAATAACACAATTTTTATAGACGTACAAGGTTTCAAAAGTAATTCAAATGATTTCATCGCAAAAGAAGTAGCGATTGTTTTCAACAATTATGAATATAACAATTTCATTATAAAACCACCTTTTGATTTTAAATGCTTATCAATAAAAAAGCAAAGAGAAGCAAAGTGGCTAACGAAAAACTATCATCACCTCAGCTGGACTGCTGGATCAGTTTCTTTTGAAAGCGTTTGCAATTTTTTAAAAGCCAACGCAAGATGTTCTAAAATTTATGTAAAAGGTGAAGAGAAAAGACGATGGTTGGAAAAAATTTTTAACGTTGAGGATATAGGCTGTATCAACTTTAAACAAATGGAGATTAAGTATCCAGAATATTTTTATTGTAATTATCATAAACTTGGTGTTTGCGCATTAAAAAATGCTATTTTACTAACAAAAGAAATATCTTGCTTTAAATGAATTTTTACACTCTTTAAAATATTAATGTATGTATTATTATAAAATTTTAAAAAACTTTAAACAATAAATGTATAGAAAAATAAAAAATCTACAAGTGTTTTCTTATTTCAAAAACAAACTACATAAAGGAAAGAGAAGGAAGTGGGAAGGAGGAGGAGAAGTTAGCATTTTTGCTAACTTGCAAATTTTTACTTTTTGTTTCTCTGCTTATGACTGTAGTTAGTTGAAACTTGCTGCTTTAAAATAATCGCAGCCAAAGAAAATGATTACGTTGCAAAATATAAATGTATTCTACACAGCCACAAAATATTCCACGCACAAGTTCTTTCGATCGCACATACATACATACATACATACAAACATAATACACACATACATACATACATACATACATGCATGCATGCATCATACACACATACATACCTACATACAAATATATTTCTTAAACAAATAAACAGAATATAAGCTTACCAGCGACAAACAAGCTGGACCCCCCACACACAAGCATTAGGGGTGTTCACATACATGAGAACGTTTTATAAATAAATAAAATAATTTATGTAATTATTTTATTCATTTATTTAATTATTTTATTTTATAAGAATTTATTAGCGTGAGGAAATCACACAAGCACATTCCCATGATTCATATGAAACCATATGACCTAGTAGTCATCAAACCTTCTTTCTCTGATATTACTGATATAGTATTACGATAACAAATTTCTACAGTATGGCAACACTGGGAGCATTAGAAAATAATAATCATGTTTTGCCGTCGGCATTTGAAAAAAATAATAATCATGTTTTGCCGTCGGCATTAGGAAAAATTATCATGCATTGACGTAGGCATTAGGAAAAATTATCATGTATTGCCGTCGGCATTTGAAAATAATTATGTATTGCCGTAGGCATTAGGAAAAATAAGTATGTATTGCCGTCGGCATTAGGAAAAAAAATAATCATGTATTGCCGTCGGCATTTGAAAAAAATAATCATGTTTTGCCGTCGGCATTTGAAAAAAAAAATAATCATGTTTTGCCGTCGGCATTTGAAAAAAAAAAAATAATCATGTATTGCCGTCGGCATTTGAAAATAATTATGTATTGCCGTAGGCATTAGGAAAAATAAGTATGTATTGCCGTCGGCATTAGGAAAAAAAATAATCATGTATTGCCGTCGGCATTTGAAAAAAATAATCATGTTTTGCCGTCGGCATTTGAAAAAAAAAATAATCATGTTTTGCCGTCGGCATTTGAAAAAAAAAAAATAATCATGTATTGCCGTCGGCATTTGAAAATAATTATGTATTGCCGTAGGCATTAGGAAAAAGACAGACTTATTGAACCACCCTCGAAAAATATTTAAAGGACTTATCGAACCACCCTCGTAGGTATCAAATTTCAAGAATTTTAAAATTTTCAAATTTTAATTACCCAAATTTAACAATTTCAGCAACAATTTAACAATTTTAATTGGGGCCGAATTGGCAGTTCACAACTACTCAAAATTTCTTTTTAAATTTGTTTACTAATTTTTGGATTTAAGTCATTGTTGCAAATGGTGCATGAGTTCGTTTGATATTCATCACACGTTTTCAAAATGAATTGTTTTAAAATCGCTCAACTTCCACGCATCAATCACATAACTGATAAAAAAAAATTAACCAGTTCTTTTTTCTTTTTTTTTTTAATGATTTTCCCTTTATTTTTATTATAACAAAGAATGCATTCCTTAACATGTCTGAACTCCAAGCGAGTGTATTCAAATGTATAAATGTTATACAAACTAAAGCAAGTAAATATGAAGGCAAGCACAGTTAAATCTGTTGCACTCAATGTGATAAGTCGCATAGACCAATACAGAAACAACAGCATGAACAAAAATAAATATCAGTATATTTTGGTATAAAAACATTAAGCGGCAAATGCTTACTGGAGCAAATTCACTCGTACGCACAAAGCATCCGTTTAAATATTAAAAATAAAACCCAAAATCTTTTAAAATGTTTAAGAAAAACTACAAATAAACTCTCAAAACATACACACACACGCACGCACATGCAAACACATACACACGCACTCATACACATTAAATTACTCAGTGCAGTCATATGGCTTATACGCAATTCTAAAATATTTTATAAAAATACAAACAAAGAATATGTAAGAGAGAGAAAAGATAACAACAGCAGCAACAACAACAATAACACTTTAGAGCTCATGGTGCGAAATCTATTTGTTGTGGGAATGCACCACAATGAAGCAGCTGAGCATGATGACGACGCAGCAAATTTGCTGTTAAAAATTTTACTGATATTTTCTTTGTTTTGGTTTTTATTACTGTCGCGCGTTTTTTTTGTTAGTGTGCGAGTATTTTATTCGCAAGTAAACATTTTAAAATTTTTGTTGTTATAAAAAAAGCAAAAATTCCAGCTCACTTTCTGGGCTTAGAATGTAGGTAAGTGTGTGTGTTTTTGTTTGTTGAAAAGAATACAATTGCAATTATAGCTAAAACAACAAAATGTAATATGTTCTTATTTAAGAAAATGCTTCATGTCATTTATAAAAAATATAGGGTTAGTTTCAAAAGAACTTTTTAATTAATACATAAGTAGTTAGTGTTATTGGGGCAAAAGGATAAGAGAAAAAAAATTTCTGCTTTTATACAAAACATTTTTTTTTAATTTTTTTCTTTTATATAAGGATGCTACAACACATGTTGATATTTCATAACTTCTTAATTTCAACTTAAACAAGTTAATTAATACTCGTGAACTCACAATAAAATTTTTGAAAACGTTTCCTCAGCCAGAACAGCTTGTGTATACGTAATATGAAGTTGTGTATGATTTTATATAAAGTATACGTTGTGACTAAAGATAACATTTCCGGGATAATGATCCTCAACTAAAGCGGCCCATACACATACACAACAGCATGCACGCACAATCAAGCTATTGAGCATTCATGCTCGAACCACACACCATACCAGCAAGCTGGTACAATATTCATTTCTTACAAAATTTCGGGAAGGGTGGTTATGAATAGTGATACATATTTTGTTGCAATTATTATTAGTATGTTGTTAAAATTAGCAGCTATGTATAACTCAAGTTCTTAAATTCTGTTTACCATTGAAACAAATTATATTTCAACAAATTATATTACTTAAATGCATGTTTACTCTATGACATCTTTTCTCAACTGAGCTAATTTCACCATATACCACACCAGCGAGCTGGTACCATCAGCAAAATATTAAACTCTACTTGACATCGCTACAGCAAAACGTACAATCGCACAAAATGCCCATACACGACCAAACCGCTGGCACAAGCACTTGATTGCGTATGCATGCTGTTGTAGTGTATGGGCCGCTTAAAGGCCGTGATACACTATCATACAAAGTCGTGCGATCTACGAAAATAGATAACCCTGGTGTGATGAATTGCTATTGTCTTTTGAAAATTTTCATAAACTCCATCATACCAGCGTTGTACTTTTTCGTAGATTGCACGACTTTGTAAGATAGTATATCACGCCCTTAAGTATTTCAGAATTTCTCTACAAGCTTAGAATAATTTTAAAAAATTTTATAAGCATTTTGAAGTCTTAAATCAAAAGACTTTAATGTTCTTTTCATACGTTTGATACTCCCAGAAATGTGTGTTTGTGTTTAAGTTCATTTGCTTAAATAAATCTTATTAGTCTACAATTGCAAATGTGCGTTAATGTGAATGCACAAACATAAATATTTGTAACAAAAAAAAAAACACATATAAACACATAAAGCAAACATACATTTAGCTTTGAAAACATATCAAATGTACAAGAAAGACAAATAAAAGCAAGACAAAAAAACTTCAACCTAAATTTTGTGAATAGACTGGAAAAAATGCTGGCAACACAAGAAAATAAAACTATCACTAAATAACCAACAAAACGCAGCAACATTTTGAAAATCTGTTACAAAAAAAAAATAATTTTTCTCTCAAAGACGTTTTACCCGAAACGAACGCATAAATAAAGACTTGTTGAAAACAGTAAATTATTGTTTCTTGCATATTTGTTCATATGAAATACATTCATTACCCAAATATGCATGAATGAACACCAACAGCCAGAGATACGGAAGGAAGTAAACGCACACAAATATAAGAAGAAAAAATTGCGTTTATATCCGGATGTTTTCCAAAAGTTGTATGCATTTTCTTTTATTTTAAGTGGTATATATAGTTTTTTTTTTAAACAACTAAGAGATACCAAGTGTTTTGCCAACAGCAACAGCAACAGCAATTGTTTCAATATATTTATTTATATTATATTTTTCATTTTTGCCTGTAACTATGGCATCAACGAGGTATTTGTGAATTACAAAAATACTTTAAATATGTCGTTATCATTGTTGTTATTGCTTCTGTTGTTTTAAGTATTTTTCGAAGCAACCAGTAAGAGCTAAACTAAAATGTACCGGCAGTAAGTAATGCTGATCTATGGTAATGTGGACTATAAAATCGCCATCTCTCGACGGTTTTATAGCAGAAACATAGAATAATTAACTATTTAATGCAGCTCCCTGACACCAGAGGCGCTGCAATACTTCATTAAAAATAGGTTGCTGTATTAGTTGCAAGAGGAAGTCAGCTTCCTTTCTCACTTTACCATATCTCTCATTTACTCAAACAACATCATAACTCAAATAAAACTTACGTAAAATGAAGCATATTTGCATATTTTTTTCTGAAATAAATATATGTCAATTTCATGAAAAATTTTATAGTATAAGTTCAGTACTAGTCACGTTGCCCTCACCCTCCCCCCCCCGCCCCCCCCAAAAAAAAAGAAAAAATCAGGAAAATTTTGAAAAAAATATTTTATTTCATGTCTATTTTCTTCATTCAGATTTAAATGCCTATCTTATGTCTTTAAAGCAAACGATTTTCTCAAAAATTTGTTGCAAAAGTGCCAAATTAAAAATATTGGAAAGGAAAGTCCGGATAAAAATAAATTTTCTAATCAAATGTGTTGGTGATAAAGTAAGAAAATAAATAAATAGTGTCCAATTATGAAAAACAATTCCACGGGAGTTTTTTCTCTATTCCCATTCCTCCTATTATGCATTAAAATTTCCCCGGGAAAAGATTAGGTATTCTAAATATAAGGGAGAGGCAGAAAAATCTCCCTGGAAACAAAGTAGGTATTCTAAATATGACGGAGAGGGAGAATTTTTCAATAGTTTTCTCCCCAAACATTTTGAAAGGAACTAATGCAAAAATTAAAAAATCAAATTAATAAATGTTGTAAAACAATAGTATAAGCATTTATTTATAACAAAAATATTAAATAAGCACCGGAATTTTATATTTCTCTCTTGTTTTAGTCAATTTTATTTAAGCTCTGCGCACATCAGTTTTAAAATCCAGGAACTAATTGTGTCTTTAGAAAAAATACTAAAACATTTAAACTGCACGCCTTCTTTAAGTTCACAGAGTAGGTAAATGGAAGATTTGTTTAGCTCTTATATCAAGACCGATAAGAAAAACAATAAAATTTACAATTTCCTTTGCATCTACAATAATTTTGGAATTAATCCATGCGCATCTGCTTCTGTCTAGTTTTAGCTACACTTTCTCAGCATAAAGTTATTCCGCATAATTGTATATGGTTACGCTGCTTATTTTATTTTTTATTTAAAATAATTGAAATTTATTTGCTGGTAGTTTAGCATGTCTATATACGTATTTCATTGGCGCTTGAACCAAATCATCAGTAGACTTTAACCACAAATTTTAAACAGTCACAAACCTCTTACTTTATGCATAGACTTTCAAAAACTATATGAGAATTCATAAAATAATAATACTTTTGAAAATCACAAAAGAAAAAATAAGCTTAGTAGGCTTTGAAACTGATACAAAACCCAGCAAATAATTTATATCCATGTGAACTCATTTTATTTTTCTACATCTTTATACAATTAGAAATCCATTGGATAACAATAAAAGTATTTACAAGGCTAAATGAAAAATAAAACATTAATTGATCTCTAAAGAAAATTTATTATTTGATATATTTTCAGAAGTGTACATATGCATAAAGTAAGAGGTTTGTGACTGTTTAAAATTTGTGGTTAAAGTCTACTGATGATTTGGTTCAAGCACCAATGAAATACGTATATAGACATGCTAAACTACCAGCAAATAAATTTCAATTATTTTATGTACACTTCTGACAATATGTAAATAATAATAAAAAAAAAATAATAAATTTTTTATTTAAGCAAAATAGATTTTATTATAACACGCATTCAATGAAAATATAAAAGTTTTATTTAATCTCTGTTAGTGAACTCTTGCATTAGTGCAGAATGAATGTAAACATTAAACAGCTCATGCAGATTTTACTTTTTCCCGTATTTGCTTATTCCCCAGTTATTCAAAATAGGAGAATTATTTCCCGGGAACATATGATAGGGACGAATAAAAACTCCCCGGAAGTATTCATAATTGGCCTCAGGCTTGTCAGATATGGCAATTTCTCGCCAAACTTGGCGATTTTTCAACTTGTTTGGAGTCTAAATGTTTGATTTGGTGACATGGCGATTTTTCTGGCAATAAATAAATATTTTAGGCGATTTTTATGGCTATTTTTTGAAACAAAATTTAACTTCAAAGTTTTTGTAATTCAGGAAAACTAGTTTGTTGAAGAAGTAGTTTCAAAAACGAATCCTACCAAAACTCGTCGATCAAAAATTTATATTAAAAACAAAAACAGAAAACTGAAATTCGTCTTTGTTTCCCATATAAATATTCAATCGAATCTATCGTTCGCATTTGTATGAACAGGCCCTAAAACGATTTGATTTTGATGATTTTTTATATTAATTTTCGTAATTAATGTCGTTTTGAATTTGGATGAGAAAAATTTGCAAGAAATAATTTTTGGCGATTTTATTTCTACCTTTGGCGATTTCACAGAGAAAAAACTTTTTCATAGAATCAATAAGATTTTCTCTATGAAACGTTTTTAGGCTAAGGGGTATCCCAGCAGAAAGAAGCGAAGATTTTTTCATAGAGATTCCTTATTGTTTTTATGTGGTAAATCTTATTAATCTTATCAAGAAGAAAACCACATAAAATCAAGAAGAAATCTTATTATTCCCAACTTTTTTTACTCAATTTCCGTTATTTTTGGCACCAAAAAAAACAATCCATAGAGAAAAACTTTTTGATTCTATTAGGTTTTCTTATAAATTGTAAACTATATGGATTTTTTATAGATTTTATTAGGTTGCCTTATTGATTTTTTTAAAAAGGTTTTCTTCTTGATTTTATTAGGCTATCTTATTGATTTTTTCAATAAGGTTTTCTTCTTGATTGTATTAGGTTCCTATATGATTATGTGTAAAACATCTTATTGATTTTTTAATAAGGAAATCTTCTTGATTTTATGAGGTGTCTTGTTATTTCATATCTATAAATAGACACAGACAATTTTTTTCCATTATCCTTTTCGTTTTTGTATAAGCACGTTTGCAAAATTATTTCAATGGTTATTCAGACTGCTTGTTAGCATATTGGTTAGAGTGTTTGTCTATCAGTCAGAAGTTTGCTGGTTCAATACTTGTCTCCTTTCAAAGTATATGGTATAGAATTTAAATGAAAATATATAAGCAAAGCACAAAGAATAAACAAATACATAATTTTTTTTTTATTTTATTAGGTCGCCTCATAAAATCAAGAAGAAAACCTTATTAAAAAAATCAATAAGATAACTTCATAAAAACTACAAGATTTCCTTCTTGATTTTTTCAAAAAGGTTTTCTCTATGAAATTAATAAGATTTCCTTATTGAAAAAAACCATAGAAAAAAAATTAAAAAAAAAATTAAACTTAGATTTCTTATTAATTTTGTTCTCTTTTATGAGGTAATTATTACCCACTATTTTCTCTGTGTTTCTGCTAAATTTTAATACGATTATTATTTTATAAAAATTTATATTAAACCAAGTTGGTGTATGAAAACAAATTTGTTATCAAATATATTTAAAATAAACTACATAAAATTGATTTTGGCGACTTTTGACAATTTTTAAAATTAATTTGGCGGAACGGGTCGAAAAAAATCTGACAATACTGATTGGGCTGATGTTTCAGTAAGTGCGACTTTGACTCGCGCACGAAGAGTTCCATACGGACATTACATATGTATGTAAAACTATACGAACTTTAGCATATAAAGATGTAGAATCGAATATCTTACTTGATGTAGACATTTCTTTTTTTTAATTTTATGTACCCGTTAAACTTTTTTGTAGATTTTTTTAGTTTAGGCGTTTTTTTTCGTTTCTGGTAATTTTTTGCGTTTTATTTTAGCGAATTTTTGAGTTTTAGCGCTTTTTTTGTCTTGGCGATATTTCTTTTTTGGCGCTTTTTTTAATTTTGAAATTTTTTAGTTGTAGCGTTTTTGAAAATTTTAAGAGTTTGTGTTTTACGGTTTCCAACATACACAAAGTTGTCAAAATTACCTAGACAAAACTACATTAACTGATAGAAAACATTTTAATTTTAATCTTTTTTTTCAAATTTCAGTGTTTATTGGTGTAGTCTGCATAAAAATACACTTGCTTTGAAAGTTACAAGTGTCTATATATAACTTTCTGTATACTAGCATTACATTAGGAATTAAAAATTTTTCGCTATGCGCTTTACAACACCCTTTAATTTTTAGCTATCATATATTTATTCTAGCGGCCAAAGTTTTATATATGCCGTGAAAATTTCACGCCCACGGCTCATACAGCTCTTGAAAAAAAAAACAGTCTGTAACAGACAGACGGCACCTTTCACCTTTGGTGTACGGAACCCCAGAAAAACATGTCAATTTTATTGAATTCTTATTTCATTTATAATATTCGTTGAGCTTCTCATTTATTTCAATGAAAGTTTAACATAATATCTGTAGTTTCTCTAAGAAATTTTTGGGTAAATATTACTTAATGATTTGCCTTAGCAACAGTGAAATGCCTCTCATTAGTCAATTTCAATGTATTTTTAAGAAACAATATTTTACTAAACAAACTAGATATTAATTTTGGAGAAAAATGTAGGATAAAAATTATAAAACTTGGTAATTAGTAAATTTTTTTAAAATTGCGCTGCCTGTTTTAAATAAATTACGCCTCTTGTTAATACAGGTCTTGGCAACACTGGCGCCCACAGCAAACAAAAACAACAAAGAGCCTCATCATCAATAACAAAGAATGCGAGATAACCGAAATAAAAGCAAAGCCAACCACCACAATGGCAATCCACAAACATACACACAAACCCAACAATAATATTTATATATTTATATTTATAATATTAATAGTGATGAACAGCGTTATTAAGAAATTTATTTATTATCGCTTTATATAACCAACGAATGGCGCAAGTGTGTGTGTGTGTGTGTGTGTGTATCTGTGTGTGTGGCAGAATTTTACTACGAATTATAATTTTATTGCTTTAATTTCTGTAGACATTTGAATGGGAATGTCTGTATGTAACGTATGTATGTACATGTATGTATGTATGTATGTATGTATATCAATGCTGCCCACAGAGAGAAAACCGAGTGTAATGTATAAGCCTATGTCCATTCATTTGCAGCGTTGTCAACTTGGTGCGTTTCGCACCATTTTGGGTGCTTTTTGAAATGTTTTGTGCGAAAAATTCCTTAGTTGGTGCGTGGTGCGCTTTTTTTAAAATTTCGGTGCGTTTTTTAATTTTTGGTGGCACCAACGCAAATTTACAACAGCAGTGGGTTAAAACCGGACAATTCTTGTTATGAAACTTACCAACTTCCTGATAGTGTTAATTCCATATTAATACTAATAATGTTTACAAAATATCACAATTTGAAGTGAAATCTGTTTTTGGCCCAATGATAACTAACAATAATGATGAAAATATTAGCTTTATTTATTTGGAATAATTAATTCTTGGTCTCTTTTGAAAAAGTTTTAAACCGAATTTATAAAATTAATATACAAAAATTTATCATCTTGGACAAATGAATGCAAAGATATGTATGTGCCCTTAATTATAAAAGTTTTATAAGTCTTATATTTCTTTGGTCGAGATATTTGGTAGATTACATTGGAACAAATCCAAAAATAATTTTTTTGCTATGCAACAGTTTAATTTAGAGTTGTTCTAGTCTGATTAAAATGTACTATATCGAATCCGAAATGGTATGACCTAGAGCACTTGCATACATATGTACACTATGTATGTACGAATTTGTTTAGTTTTTTTTTTTGTTGTTTTTTAATTATGTACATATATTGTAAAAGGCTGTTTATTTTTATTGTTATATTTTTAATATAATTAATTTAAATTAAATTTAATATTAAACTTCTGATAAAAAAAATTTAAAAATATTTGAATAAAATGATAAATAAAGAACTTTTATTAGTTTTGAATCCTTTCTATTAATCATTGATCTCTTTAAAAAGTTTTGTACAGAATTAATGAAATCAAAAAAAAAAAAATATTATCTATGAAATACAAATGAATATAAACAAATTTGCTAAGTATTTTTCGGTTTTATTTTTTTTAGCCCTGAATTAAATTTTTAACACAAAAAAATAATGTACTTTTATGCATAATTCAATAAACATTTTAAACTAAAAAAATTAATTCTAAAATTGGCGCGTTTTTTCTACATTTTGGTGCGTTTTGAAATTTCAAAGAGGACAACGCTGTTCATTTGTACAAAAAGCCGATTGATGTTCGGCACTCTGGCGCTTCTCTGGCCAGCAGTGATATATATATGTATGTGTGTGGGAGTGTTTGTGTGTGTTTGTGTGTATTTGAGTGTATGTGGCTGGATGATGAGGTATTTGTGTTTACGTTTGCATTTGGTTATTCTTTAAGACATAACCATTAAATCTAATGTTTTTATTAAAGAATGAAAATTAATAAACTAAAAGAAATACAAAAAAGGAGTTAAGGCCTTTCTGTATTAAGGTAACGAGATATTCATTGAATAGTTAATTTTGATGATTGATACGGAACCTCATTAAGGGAATATGTAGTTGTACTAGATTGTGTAACCCGGGGCATATAAATTACAAAAAAAAAAGTTATTTGAGTATTTTTGTGAAGCACACATTACAGTTTTCAGGGCAATTGTATTAACCAGGGAAATTGTATTTTAACAAGTCTTGGGATTCACATTCACTTCGCTAAACTTCAGCCTGTTTGCTTTTATTATACTTGATTATTTAAATATAATATTTTTTTTTTGGTGTAACTCAAAGGTTTACGCATGCATTAGCCAGCCTACTGGTGTTTCAGTGAACATTTCACAGAGTTCGTAAGTTAAATAACTATCAAATTTATATTCTCCATTACATTATTTAAGAATAAATCAGATATTTTTTCTTTATATATTTTATTTACAAAAATATATATTTTCTTATTAAGATTATTTTCATTATAATTGAAAAATATTTTCCATTTTTATCTATCTTTAATTATCTTCTTGAGGATTTCTGCGGTTAAGTGACTTAGCAAAATATTTCCATAAAGATAAAATAATATCAAAGTTCGCTCACTTTAAGCATATTTTATACATAAATCATCGTTTAAAATATGACAGCTTAGCCAGACAAACACACATACAATTCAACTTATACGCATTTGTGTGCATGTACATATGTATGTATGTATGTATGTGTGCATTGAAGTGTGATTTTACTTAACAGTAAATTAAATGAACGGATGTTAAGTAAGACTTATACCAACACACACACACACACACACACACACATTTATTCTCTTGTGCTTTCTCATAGTCGCACAATGCTTTTAACTGCATTTCTATAGTCGCTTTAAGTATTTTCAGCTATAAAGAGATTTTCTTTTTCCACCATTTTTAAGCATAAAATATGTATGTACACAGAAAGAAAAAATCCATACTAAATTCAAATTTTTGTTACTTACTTTTAGTACGAATCGTATTTAAAAATTTAAGTACGAATAGAACTAACATTTTCTTAAATCAAGCCGAAAACGGGATTACTTTAGGAAACCAATCCTGAAGTTTCTTAAATTGAGTATGAAGCCCTTAAATTTTGTACAAAATTTTAAATCAAGTACAAAGTTTTTGAAGTGAGCAACAAAAACTTGGTTAAAGTACGACTACGTGCACAAACTTTATACACATATGAAAAAAAAAAATTCAAAAAAACATTTTTAGCAAAAAATTTCAAGTTCATTAGTATGCTTATGATAAAAATTTAATAGAATTAAAAAAAATAATTCAAAAATCAGTACATTAAAATAAAAACAATTTAATATTTGTAATTTTTAACGAATATTTTTTATTTAAGTGTGAGTAAGTGCGGTTTATTCTTAATACTCGTGTGCAAAAGTGTGGTTTTAAAAATATAATGGTAACTAAAATAAAACTATAATGTTCAGTGACAATTAATTTAATAAAACTATAATATCAATATTAACTAAAAAATAAAAAGTGAAAGCAAATGACGACTTCAAACTGCGCCAGCTTCTGAGGGGCTTAAGTGCGAAGATGTTTCTGAATATCTAAAGAGTAAGAAATAAATATGGGGCTTTTTTTTATCGAATACGCGTGTTGTTTTTAACAAGTCCCGTTTCAATATATACATATGATTACATATATATATATATATATATATATATATATATATATATATATATATATGTATACATAAAGATACATAAATATTAAGTAAAAAATAGTAATAGGTACGAAAACTTCCTGCATATGCATGTCTCATGAGTTCTCATTGAAGAATTATTTTCTTATGCTCAACTCGCTGTAAGACCGGACTCAAAAATATGTTATCGCTCTAGGTGACCAAGAACCCCTAGCTTCTTAATGACATAGTTTCGCTTAGAGCACTGATGGGGTTGCACTTTTTAAGGAGCGATGACGATTATAAATGTAATCAGCTTAGAAACGTGGGCTTTAGTTGAGTGCAAAACAAATAATTAATTATTCATTGATGACAAAGAGGCAATATTGTGCAGGGCAAGTTCCTATTATTATTTAGTAAAAAAGCATTAAACAAATAACCTATATAAATTTAAAATCTAGTATTTTTTCTTCCATAGAACAGACATCTTGGACTCATTTAGAATTCTTCCATCATAATTTTCTGCCAACACTGTTAGAGATGCATGTAATAGAGCGACGTAAAGGAAACAATACCCGCTTTTGGTCTTTCGCATTAAATTTAATTGTTATTACCATAGAAATGTTTATCAATAATTAAAACAAACAAAAAATATTAATCTGGACAATAAAAAATTAATAAAAAATTATATTAAATCTTTAATTCAAAAAATCAAGTTAGGGTTTCTTAAAACAGGCGTTTTTGGATTATTTCATGTACGGATTCGGGATTAAATGAACCCCATTTTTAGATTAATTCAATCCCAGATTTTCTTAAATCAATCTCGTTTTGGGAGTATTTCAAGTATGGATTACGCTTGATTCAAGTTAGAAATTCTTGAATCAAGCGTATTTTGAAATAAATTCAATCTGAGGTTAACTGAAATCAATCTGGTTTTGGAATTATTTCAAGTACGGAATCAGGATTAAATAAGGATAAAATTAAGTATTTAGCACTTGAATAGTTCATACTTAAATCAAGTCTTTCGTACTTGATTTGAGTAAATCCGTACTTATGACACCGCTTTGAATTGATTTAAGTACGGATGGATTGATTTTTATTTTGAGTGTATATATGAAGAGATGATAAAACAGATAAAATACTGCCAGCAAACTGTTAATGCTTTACAATTGCCATTGTACTTTTCTTTTGTTATATATTTTTTGTTGCTGCTGTTTGTTGCCTTTCATGTCCTTCAGTAAAATCGCACCACTGACTTGAATTCTTGTGCCAGTTGTTTGTTCTCTTTTAGCTGCTTTTACCCTTTTTACAGCTATTTTTATTTTATTTAATTTTTTTTTTTTTTTGTATCTCAGCTTAAAATAATTTCATATACTTTTTTAATAATTAAAAGGATTTTTTATTATATATTATTTTTCTATTTTGCGAATAAAAAACAAAAAAAAAAAACAATTTATCTTAAAAAGATTTAATGTCTTTTGCATTTTCGTTAAGCGCTAAAAACCACAAAAAATTACTTTGTTTCAAAATTGAAATTGTATATAATATTCCTAGTATTAGGAATCATCAATAAAAGTAGAATTTTTTTTTTATTTCAGTGGCCTTTTTTTCTCTTTGCAGTATTTTAATTGTTCATTAATCTTTTGTTATTTAAAGCTTCTTTTGATGCCTCTTTTGTTCTAATATCCCGATATTATTGTCATTGCTGCTGCCTCAGTCTCAAAATTGCTAATTTTGTTTGTTTTTTTTTTGTTTTTTTTTTGTTTTACACAATTTATATTTCTTATCCCATTTTTTACGGGCAAAATTTGTTTCATAATCGTATTTGCCAAAAACAATAGAAAATTTATTTTAGATCTGAAAAAAAAACTTTTTTTCATTGATGTTGAAATAACAAATAATTTGTGGCAATTAAATAAGATGATAAACATAAATAGGATAATAAATCGTATAAACTACAAATGCCAGCAAATTGCGAGGGTGGTTCATATGCATTCACTGAATAGCTGCTATTTTGAGCTTTCAGACAGTTACTTCAATTTCATTTAGTTGAATAGATAAAATAATGTTATAAAATTAAGAGTGTGACTTAATGATTTTCTCATAATTTTTTTTAAATAATATAAATATCCTGTGAAAAAAATTTCAGCCTGCCCCTGTCGATATGGAAATTGTTATAGTTTTGTTATAGTTTAAATTGAAAACAATAATAAAATATGCAAATTAGTTTGAAGTCCATATAAAATTTCCACAAAATTATAATAATCACCCCTATTCTGCGTTTCGATTACGTTGCCGCATTCAGTTACGCACGGATCGAAAAGAGGTATTCTGTCAAAAAACTGAATCGAAAGAAAAAGAAGAAGAGAATAGTATGTTTAAACTTGCTGCTTTGCTATGAAACGGGTGAAATAGGAACAGAAAAATTAAGCAATTTTGCAAAAATTTTAGCAAAAAGTTAAATTTAGTGCAAAAAAACTGTGATTTAACATTAAAACAAATAATAATTAAATATTGTGAAAATTTTCATTAAATAAACTCTTGTAAATTTAAGTACAGAGAGGTAAAAAAAAACGAGATAAGCTAGAGGTATTTTTGGCCAATCTTTTCCAGTGTGAAGAATCCTGTCGCGCCGGAGGTGATATTTTAATTCTTTACACATAATTGTAACACAAAAATAAAGTTTATTTGTTTAAATTTAATTAAATCCGTAGAGAATATCGTTTTTCGTTGCCATTAAATAGGTATTTATGTCAACTTTTTATACTGTTCTACCTGTAATAAACGAAATAAAAATCGCATTTCAGTACAGAAAATCAAAACAAACTGTTTAGTTCATTAATTAAACCTTCTTTCATTTAATACTTGCATTATTTATTGAATTAATCACTTTTTAAGAGAAATCGAAGAACGGAACGCAGAATACCAAAGTTGCCAAACGGAGAAACTTTCGATTCGAATCGAAACGCAGAATAGGGGTGAATATTATTTTGTGTTAATACAAGTTTATATGAGTGTTTTTTGAATTCTTATATTAAAGGAAATTAACTTTTGCTTTAAAAATTTAGCATAATAATTTTGTGATTCAAGTGAAAAGTTTTAAATAGAAAAACTTTTGATATGTCTTAGTTACTGCTGATAAAAATTCTAAAATAAAAACTTTCGCATTCAGTGATTGACAAAATTTGGGCGCTAACAATCATTCTCTGGGATATTTGTATTAACTTTTCAATTGTAGTCTAATGGCTGGGTCATGGTGACTTTTTTGTGTTACGTATCTCAAATAAAAATTGTTTCAATATTTTTTTTTAGTTTTGTTAGTCTCTCCTATAAAATTCGTATTCTTTTTTGGAAAAAGTGCCATATTTTTACCTCTCTTAAGTTAAAAAAAAAGCTTATCATAACGCTATCAACATTTTTTGCCCTTAAACTTCTTCCTAGCAAACATAAAATTTATATCATTCCCTTGTAAAGTCAAAAACTGTTGCCATTAAATTATAGAATTGTATTCTTAGTAAAATAAAACATAATACACAGAAAAAATTATTTCCAAAAAATTTTCAAACAAACGTGTGTTTTGAAATATAATTTAGTTTCAGTAAATACTTTTTACTGTTCCAGTAAATTATTTGTTCCAATTTTATTTTATGTAAAAAAACTGTATAGAATGAAAATTATCTATATAAAGTAAGATTTGTAAAAAAAAATTTTAGATTTATTTTTTTTTTTTATTTAAATTTGTTATTTTCAGTTAAATTTATTTTTATATACTGTAAAAAAATTTGTCTGATTTTTTTTTATTTTTTCTACAAATTATTTTATAAATAGATATAAAAAACATTTTATTATTTTTAAGATTTTTGTTTGCGGTTTTCAAATTTATTATGTTTGTATATTGTGATTCTCAATATAGTATTAAGAGTCTTACTATAAATATACGGAGTTTGTTAGCTAAATTCAAAAAAATTTTGGGTTGAAGTCTACTGACGAGTTCCAAAAGCGGGAACGAAATGCTTAACCTTAAAAACAAGCCAATTTTTTAATGTAAAAAAAATAGTTGAACCTTTCATTTGATTTATTCAGATAAAATTATTTATTTCAGATAAAACTATTACTAATTTTTTAAAAAAAAATTTTAAGAATTGTTATTGATTCAGTTAATTTATTTTCTGATAATACGAAAAATTTTAGTGAATGTGTTTGTAAATTATAAAAAAAAAATTTGCTGAATAATACAAAAAGAAAAAAATCTGCAAAAATGTTTTTCTGTTCCTATTAATAAATTTGACTGAAAATATTTTGAGTTTCAGTTAACTTTTTTCTCTAATGCCATAATAAGTTAACTAAAAATAATAGTTTTTTTTCAGTTAAATTTCTACAAAATTGTTATCAGAATCTACAAATTTCTTTGCAGGTCCGCATTCACACAAAAAACTTACTGATTCAATGAATTTGGTTACTGAAAACGAAATTTAGTTTTTTCTGTGTAGTGGACTGTGTTAACAACGAACTAAAAGTTAAAAGAAAGCTTTGAATAAATTATCGATTATATTCCCTATGAATTACTGATGCACGAATATTCGTATTCGTATTCGAATTGCCGAATATTCGGCAATTTTTAATGTGATTACGAAACATTCGTATTCGTATTCGTAAAATTCAGGCGAATACGAATACGAATATTTTTCCAAAAAAATTAAATAAATAAATGCCTAAATCCTAAACTAAATTTAAATAAATGGATAAAAATATTAGTTTGTACGAATCCATTAAATTTTTGATAGAAAGGTGTGCTTGACGATCATTAATATTTTGGGTAGTTTTTATTAACTTTAAAGTATGCCAACAGGAGTACGAAGTTTTTATTCATACCAAATTTTTTAATATTTCATATTGCAGGCGGAAATAGAGCCCTAATTTAATATCTATAGATTTTACATGAAATATTCGCATTCGTATTCGCGAATATCAAAAATTGACATTCGTTACATCACTACTATGAATGAATGATGTTTACGTGAAAGGACAATACTTGATTGAAAACATGTCGTTGCTTTATTGCAACAAAGGCATAACTCAATAAAAGCTAGTTTTGCAGAAAACAAGTTTTTAAGTGTTAAACTTACCTACAACTCAATATAAAAAATAAAAATATTTTTTTCTTCTCAAGAGGTGTGTGTACAAACCCTTTGTAAAAGATTGTACATAAAATTGAATAGTGTCGGCTTGAAGTATAAAAGTGCTAACTCACTTCAACCAAATTTTACAGGAGAAACAAAATACTGTTAACATTTTCTATATAAAGCTTAAGAAACTACCCTAATACAATAAGTTTTTTCGGCATGTATAAATTAAAATTAAAATAAATATAATAGACAATCGATGCGGAGTCTTTTTTCCTTTTTTGAGCGGGAATTAAATATCATAACTTATAAAAAGGGGACTAAGCACGTTTACACTATAAACGATTTTTTCTACATTATTAATTTAAAAAAAAAAATTTTTTTTGCAATAAAAGAGCGATATAAATGCTGATGATGCTTAATTTAATTTAATGTAATTTAATTTAATTTAACTTAATTGAGTTTTATTTTATTAGATTTTTACTTTATTTTATTTTATTCTATTTGATTTTAATTTATTTAATTCGATTTAATTAAACAATTTTTTTTGAGCTTTAGGTCTGCTTTTATATGTATTTAATTTGATCAATATCAATATTTCGTGAACCTTCGGTTAACTTCTTCAATACATATATTGTTTTTTATAAAAGCAGACCGAAAGCTCAAAACAAAAGTTTAATTAAATATATAAAAAGGCCGAAAAATTAGATAAAAGAATTTTATTTAAGTTTAACAATTTTAAACGCACTAATAATCCCAAATTAATATTTTACTTATTAAGTAAAATATTTTTTTTTTATTAAAAATACATTGAAATTGATTATTGAGGGGTTTAACTGGATCCTATGCGCATTTCACTGTTGCTAATACAGATCATCAGGGAACCTTTACCCAAAGCTTCTTAGAACAACTAGAGTTATTATATTATAAACTTTCATTTAAACAAATGAGAAGCTCAACAACAAATAACAAAGTTGAAACAAGAACTCAATAATCAACATGTTTTTTTTATTTTCTTACTTTACTATTGCTACATTGGCTGACTTTTTTTCAGCTTCAAATTGTAGTTGTAAAAGTAAGTAAAAAGAAAATAAATGTAAATAACAACAACAGCTATTTAAGAATAGAGTGTTGCCACACAAGTATTTTTTCACCTGGTGCAGTCAATTTAATAATTAGTGATTTAAAAAATTTTACACTTAAATTTTAACAATTCCCATAAAAAAATCACTAAGAATTTTATTTATTTGATTTTATGGCTCGATTATGGATGGCAACCGAACTTCAGTTGCCAAAAAGTTATCGAAAATACGATTATGACAGATTGGCAACTGAAAATAATATCAACAGATATTTAAAATATAAGAAATACAAGAAAGTTATTGAGCAAAAGTGATTAAAAACATTACTGATCATAAAAATTATTAGTTAAGTGGAATTAATTATTGGTGAAGAGTAGGAAGTACAAAAGTTGAATTTATTACAGGACTTTTTAGAATTGCCGCCTCTACTGTGAGTAAATGTTGTTGCCTAAAATAAGTTTGAACACTCTCTGTCTAAGCTGTAAAGCATATTTTCCTTAAATATAGAAATAAAAATAATATTGCAATTACTGTTTAATTTTTAATTTTTTTTTTGCTTTCAAACTATGCAGCAACTACCAATTTGTGGTTGCCAATATGGCAACTGAAATTACCAGCGGTTAGTTGCCAGTTGCCATCCGTAATACCATTTCGGCAACTACACGTAAGAAAAAATATGGTTGAGGTAGCCATAATCAAACAGCAACATACTATGATTGAATTATATGGTTGCAGTCAAATCATATTATTGTTAGTAGAAAAAAAAAACTTTAACAATATTATTATCTGAGTTAATTATAATATTATCTGAGTTAATTATATTATAATATTAGTATTGTAAATATGACAACACTATTGTTAGATGTGACTAAAATATAATTGAGACTCACCATAACATGTTCTAATATTATATTAATATTGTTAAATGCGACCACAGTATTATATTAATATAATAATACTATTTTATTTTTTAATCATATATTTATGGTAGAAACAGCTGTGCGTTAAATTCGAAATAAAAATAAATTAATATTGGTGAAATAAAATGTATACATATATAGAAATGTATACTTACATGACATACAGCCATGTCTGTATAAAAAGATACACAAATGTTTATATATTTTTATTGATCTACCCTTTTGTTTATACTTTATTTACTTATTCATTTATTTAACAGTACCGACAGCTTACAAACGAAATACTGAACTGACAGATGTTTCTGAAAAAGATTTTTTTAAACTTAACATAGTATGGTTTTGGAAAACATTATATTGTTATTTACATATTATTTTTAAATAATAATACAAATTATGTTGTAGTCATAAATATTTAACAAAACTATATTGTTAAACTCTAACAATACCACACTTTTATATAGATGTGATAATTTAATTATTAAATTCAAACATTACTCTGTTTATCGTAACGAAATAAATGTTTAAAATAACAATAACTAGTTTTCAACGACCACAAATTTGTTTCAGAGAACATGGTATTGTTTTCTCAACCATTCTACAACCATATCTTTTCTTTGCGTGTAGCAACGCAACCAAAGTTCGGCTGCCATCCATAATCAAGCCATTAATTTATTTAATTTTATTTAATTTTATTTAAATTTAGTTTATTTTATTTTTTTTTATTATATTTTAGTTTATATTATTTTATTTTATTTTATCTTATTTAATTTAATTTAATTTATTATAATTTTAGTCTATTTTAATTTACTTTCTTTTATTTAATATATTTTTATCTAATTTATTTCAATTTAATTTTAATTTATTTCAATTTAATTGTATATTATTTTATTTAATTTTATATAATTTTGCTTTATTTTATTAACCCCCGACTAAAAAAAGGGGTGTTATAAGTTTGTATTGTGTGTCTGTGTGTCTGTGTATCTGTGTGTCTGTCTGTGTCCATATAGGCCAAACGGCTGGACCGATTTTCATTTAGTTTTTTCTGTTTGAAAGATGACTTGATCGAGAGGGTTCTTAGCTATGTTTGAAAAAAATCGGTCCAGCCGTTTAGAAGATATAACATCTTTTCTGAAAAAAGTCGGGGTTTTTAAAATTTTTAATTTTTGTTATATGTTATATACTTTTTATTTATTTTATTTATTTTAATTTAATTTATGTAAGAGCCGACTAGCCCTGGCAGCTAGCTCTCCTTAAACCTTTAGTCTTAGAATTAATTCGTAAGACTAAGTCAAATAAATAAATAAATAATTTATTTATGGCTCGATTATGGATGGCAACCGAACTTTGGTTGCGTTGCTAGTTGCCGAAATGGTATTACGGATGGCAACTGGCAACTAACAGCTGGTAATTTCAGTTGCCATATTGGCAACCATAAATTTGTAGTTGCTGCATAGTTTAAAAGCAAAAAATAAATGGAAAAATTAAACAGTAATTGCAATATTATTTTTATTTTTGAATTTCTTCTTTAGATACAGATAAAAAGAGATTGTTCAAACTTATTTAAGGCAACAACATTTACTCACAGTAGAGGCGGTAATTCTAAAGATTCGTTTAATAGATTCAACTTTTGTATTTCCTTCTCTTCACCAATCACCAATAATTAATTCCACTTAACTAATAATTTTTATGGTCAGTAATGTTTTTAAACACTTTTTACTCAATAATTTTCTTTTTAGCACTTGTATTTCTTATATTTTAAATATTAGTTTATATTTTTTTCAGTTGTCAATTTGTCATAATCGTATTTTCGATAACTTTTTGGCAACTGTAGGAAGGTGCCATACATAATACAAATTTTAAGTTCAGTTGCGTTGCTACTTAACTGGGCAACTGAAGTTCGGTTGCCATCCATAATCGAGCCATTAAATTTTATTTTAATATATTTAAAATTTATTTTAATATTTCTTATTTTGTTTAATTTTATCTTATTTTATTTTATTTTATTTTATTTTAGTTTATTTTATTTTATTTTATTTTATTTTATTTTACTTAATTTTTCTATCCTATTTTATATTCCGTGTTATGTAAGCTAGTACTAAATGTAAAATTAAATATTAAAGCACTCATCGTTAAATCATTCGTTTGTTGGCATTTCCCTTTGGGATGCATTTTATTATGCATGTAAAAATTATTTTTTTTCCGATCTTTCTTTGCCCCCCCCCCCCCCCCCCAAAAAAACGCTTGTACTTTACCAAAAATCTATTAAAATAGCAACATGTTTTTTTAACTAATTCCATTATCGAATGATGTATTATGTCGATTTTATATAAAAATCAATCAATTTATTAATTTTAATTAGTTTACAAACTATTATGCTCAGTCTTGCTCAGTTTTTAATTGATAAAGAACTTTTTCCGGTAGCAAAATATGTAAATATGAATTATATATGTGCAATGCATGCAGATGTGCCTGCAAATTAAAATTATTTGATTATGTTGTTGACTTTGTTTGAGTATTAATGTTGATTATTTAAATAATCATAGTGTAATTATAAATGATTCACAACACAAGTTTGCTTTGGTTTTGAAATACTTTTTGTTTTTTTTTTTGCCTTTATTTATAGTAAACTCAAAAAATAAATAAATAAACAAAATATTTACATTATATAAATGTGGTGATCCTTTTAAATTAGAGATGGACTGGTGAAAAAGATTATCAATATTAGGTTTCTGGATTGCAAGCTCACGTCTAAAAAAATAATGACCAAAAAAATAATTAAATAATTCTTAAAGCTTTTCATACATTTTTGACATTATTGCATTATGAAGTAATTCCCAAATTTTTGGAATTTATTTAATTTTTTCGAAAATAGTTTTATTTATTTTTTTTGGAGTTATTTCGTTATACCATAATAAAATTAAATTAAGTACTCGTATTTAAAAAAAAAAATTTTTTTTGGAAGTTATGGGCGAAGAAAGATGGGACTTATTTTATTTTATTTGGGACTTATCTCGCTCTCCAAAAATTGGCACTTATTTAATTAAATATTGCTGGAACTTATTTAATTTTAGGTCCTATTTGATTGAGAATATTAGCTCAGGCTTCTGTTACATTCAGCTCAAACTCACTAGAACTAATTTCTTGCAATTCACTCACCATAACAGAGGCAATAACTTTGACACAAGACCATCTCAAATTAAAAGTGGACAGTAAACTTGTGTTTGGCTATAAATGATGGACGGTAAATATAATTAGGTTTTGCAGAAAAGTTCAACGGAAATATTTTTAAAACCAATTACACATATGCACACACAAAAGCATAATTATATTTGTTGAATACATTAAGAGATTTTAAACAAACATGTAAAGTGATGCATATTTAAATCAAATTAAATTTAAAAAAATAATAAATTTGAATAGAAGAATTCCAGCAAAAACCAAACTATTAACAATTCTATAGAGGGTTTGAGATAAAAATTTTTATCAAAAAAAAAAGGTTGATCTAACCAATTTATATTAATTTTTTTTATTCAATTTTATTTAAAAAATATTTATTTGGCTAACCCAACCAATGCCAATTGTTTATATTACTTTTAAATTATTAAATTGCAAATATTTAACTCCGAATTGTAAATTATTTCCATATGTAAATTTTAAATAAAATTTACCATTTGATGAGGGATGATTTTATAGAAATAAACAGCTAACTGAACATAACCCAAAATAATAACGAAAGTAAATACATATAACACATTTTGGTCTAATTAACCAATTTTAGTTGTTAGTTTACTGTTAACAAAAATTATTGTTGCGATTCGGCTATTAATACAACAACATTATATATATATATATATATATATATTTTTTTTTTTTTGAAGCATCTCTTCAATTAAATAAAAAAAAATTGCTTTTCAAAGTAGCGAAATTAATGCCCCTATCACGGTTCTCAACTAAATTCAGTTTGATCGTCTAATAGTAGACCAAATTTACACACGACCAAACTGTGTTTTGGTATTATGAACACAACTGGTTTTTAGTTGAAATTTTCATCGCGTTGCCAACTTAAAGTATGTACGTATGATACGTTAATATCAACTTTGACAGAAAGCAATTCATTTGTGTGAAAATTTAAGAAACACAGTCTCAGAAAAACTATTATATTTAGTGTTTTATTCAAATAAATCATACCAAAAGGATACAAATATATGTAGATTTATTTTATGGCGACGAAAACGAAGTCACAAATATAGATGTGCTACGTATCAAAAGAAAAATTCGTGATGATTGTAACCCTAGACCGAACTTTTTTTGTATGGGAATTTTTTTTTTTTGCAAAAAAAAGTGTCCCGCCCCCTCAAATCGTTCCTTTTTACGCCAATAGTTAAATTCCAAAATCTTAGCCTGATTGCCTTAGGTTAAGGCGTGGCACATGCCCACTAAAGTGGCTAAAACTGGTTTATATTGACTTTTCAAGAGACAATTCACGAAAATATAAGTAAAATGTTTCATATATATTTGTAATATATTATTTTATTGCAGTTAACTTACGTTTAATGATTTCATTTGATTTCGTTTTTGAAGTTCTGTTTGCATTCACACAGCAAGGCATTTGTCTTCGGCAAATGCTCACGATTTGTTGTTGTTTACGTTGATTACGGACAACACCAAAGCGTGTGTAACTCAGTACATCGAACACAGTTCCCCATTCTTACTTCTTGCCTTCCTCTCAAACGAACTCGTGTCTTGCAAGACAAATGAAATACAACTCTGTAAACATATATTTGATTGCTAAATAGAATGTTGGCAACAACAGAGTAAAGTCAACCACGTGGCAATTAAAAGTGTAAAAAGTGAAGTGTAGCCATTTTGAGCTTTGAGTCATAGAAACATTATTGCTATAAAGAGAATTAATATTGATGGTATTTGCAAAATGGACACAAGAGCTAGTGAAAAAATTTATTTATTAGGATGTGACGAAAGCCAAATTGTTGGATCTAAGCTGCCTTCCAATGGACAAGTTTTGAAAGTTTTGTTTTATAACATGCGCAAAGTGAAATTGGATCTTCGTTCAAGTGTATATCTGGTTATCAAAGAGGCCGAAATTTTTTGGAATAAAGCCCGTATTCCAGTTCGTCAAATTGATAGAAGCGTTCAAAAAGTTGAAGCTTTGTATCACCAATGGAAAAATCTACAAAAAACGTGCAAACGCAACACACCACTTCAAAAAAGGCGAGAAGATGAGTTTATTAAAAATATGAAAAACTTATTTGACATTGCGCACGGAAATGCATTAGATTTAATTCAAATAGAAGAAGATAAAGAGTTTTTGAAGAATCAACGTAAAGAAGGTAGACCTGGTGCAATGGTTGGATGCGATCGTTCATTATTTGAAAAAGAAAAGCGAAGAAATATTCGTATTGAGAAAGAGGTAATGCGAAAAGAAAAGCAGGGCGAAGAACAATTCCAAGTATTCCTGACAGCGAATGATTTGAGTGACAATACAGAAGAACTAATTGATGAATACGATAGTGATGATAATACTGATCAAACTGCTAACTGTAACTCGCAACAAAAAACCAGAAAACGAGGAATAAAACATTTTATCACTTCCAAGCTTGTTGCGACCTTAGACAAGTGCAAGGTAAGCGACAGGGACGCAGTACGTATTCTGATAGCTGCGGCTGAAGCATTGGAACATGATATCAGTACATTAGTAATAAGTAAGACATCGATACGGCTTTGCCGTAAACAATTTCGTTCGGAAACTGCTGCAAATCTGATGATGGATTTTAAAAACAAAGATATAAATCAAATAACGGTACATTGGGATGGAAAAATTTTACCATCGATCACAGGAAATGCAAAAGTGGACAGATTACCAGTTGTGATAACAACAAATGGCATTGAACATCTACTTGGAGTACCTGCCCTGTCAGCTGGTACTGGAAAAGAACAGATGGACGCCATACTCAAACTATTAAATGAATGGAATCTAACAGAAAAGGTATTTAAAAAACAATTTCTTATAACAGTAAATATAAACAACATTCTTTCCAAACAAGGTACAAGCTTTATGTTTTGATACTACAGCGACAAATACAGGTAGATTACAAGGTACTTGTATTTTATTAGAACAACACCTCAATAGAGAATTGTTATATCTCCCTTGCCGTCATCACATATATGAACTCTTGCTGAAAAGTGCTTTCGTGAAATATGATTTAAAATTAAGTGGACCATCATTAGATATTTTCCAGCGTTTTAAAAAATATTGGCCCAAAATCAATCAACAAAAATTTGCAAGTGGAATAGTGGATAAAAAAATAAACCTTGCGCTTAACAAAACTGAACAAGATCAATTAGCTCAATTTGCAACATCCCAGGGCAGACTACAAGGAGTTATTGGAATTGAGTCTTATATTTCTTGGTCGAAACACAGAACCTGTAAGGTTTAAATCACCTGGAGCGATGCATCATGCCCGATGGATGGCTAAAGCGATATATACGCTTAAGATTTTTCTTTTCCGCCACCAATTCTCAATGTCATCAGATGAAGCAAATGCTATACAAGATATAAGTGTGTTCATTTTGAAAATTTATTTGAAACCGTGGATTGAAACGCCAATTGCCGCGAAAGCACCGTTAAATGATTTAAATTTTATTAAAAATATTATTAAATTCAATGAATTGAATGAAATAATAAGCAATGAAGTAACGAGCAAGTTTTCGAACCACTTGTGGTACCTGACACCAGAAGCAGCAGGTTTTTCATTTTTTGATAATGCTGTAGACGTTGGAGAAAAGAGAAAAATGGTTGAAAATCTCAAAGAAGAACAAAATAATGAGAATAAAAGAATTGTAACCAACATGAATGAATTAAACCAAAAAAATATTTCAGATTTTGTTAATAAAAAAACATTGAGCTTTTTCGAGAGATTTAGTATTGAAACTAACTTTCTAAAACTTGACCCTTCCAAGTGGCACAATGAATCCGAATTTCAAAAGGGAATGAATATTGTACAAAACTTACATGTTGTTAATGATACTGCAGAGCGTTTTGTAAAACTAATGGAAGAATATAATGCAGCTTTAACAAAAAACGAAGAAGAGAAACAATATATCTTGCAAACAGTAACTGATTATAGGAAAAAGTACGGCAGCATTAATAAATCAGACCTTTGCGATTAAGTTTAAATCTTTATCAATAATAGTAATCATTAAACGTAAGATAATTTTAATAAAATAATATATTACAAACATATATGAAACATTTTACTGATATTTTCGTGCCTTGTCTCTTGAAAAGTCCATACAAACCAGTTTTAGCCACTTTAGTGGGCATGTGCCACGCCTTAACCTAAGGCAATCAGTCTAAGATTTTGGAATTTAACTATTGGCGTAAAAAGGAACAATTTGAGGGGGCGGTACACTTTTTTTGAAAAAAAAAAAATTTAAGTCCGGTCTATTGTAACCCTCTTGAACTACCCAAAGCAAGGAAAGGAATAATCAAAATAGGGAATGAATTCCTTTAAAACTTGTTATGGAAGGTTTTTAGTTTTTTCCGGCAGAACAAAGAAATGTTTTTTTTATTAGTTGGATTACCTAAAACCATACCTAAAGAGACCCAGTAAAAAAATGGAAGTCATTCGGAAGGAACCACATTTTCATTGCTTCCAAAAAAATCAATATTTTTAATTTGCCGATAGTTAGCAGAAAACCAAGTGAAAGTTTATTTTAATCACACAAAACCTTGTAGTTTTTCCATAGTTTTAGTAAATACTCACCAAAATTTAAAAAAAAACGATTTATTAAAGAAATTTATGAACTAATTTTGGCTTAAAATATAGAAGTTATTTGCTTAAATTTACATGAAAACACTGTTTCACATTTAAATTCGTATAAAAAGAAACGAATTGTTAAAATATGTAACTTTTTAAAGTTTTTCCTAGATGAAAATATTACCATAGAACACAAAAAAGGAAATTTTTCTTAAAATCGCTTCTAATTCGGTGACTAGGCATCGAAAAAGAGAACTTCTTGCAATGACAACCCTATGTAAAAATCATTAGATCGGATCGAAATTAGAACTACTTCCAGACTGCAAACTCTACATTTTCATGACTTCTTTGGAATGTCTTTTTTTACTGGGGATCTTTGTATTCCGGGCATACCGACTGAAACTGTTAAGAACATTTTGTTAATAACCATAATAAATAGTTTTCCATTTCTTCTGCTTTTTATATCGCGCCAACCGGTAACTATAAAAACCCAACCACAGACCCAACTACTAAAAAGCAGTTGTGTATACTCAACGTGTTTCTCAATCAAACTTACGCAGAGTTGTAAATGACAGTACCAAAACACAACTGAAAAGTCAACTGTTAATTTAGTGGAGAATGGCAATGCAAATTTTTCAATCTTAACCCAACTATTTTGAAAGTTGAAAACCGTGATAGGGGCATAATTTAACCACTCAACGTTGGTAGTTTTACTGTATTTTAGAACAAACTATTAAGTGTACTCATTGATATGAGATGGTCGATTTGATGTGATTTTCATATAATTTTCTGTCTATTCGTATTTTCGAATAGAATCCTTAAATCATATTTGGATCAAAATGTCATTTAATATATGATAAATCATCAATTCTGGCAACGATGATTATGTGTATTACTGAACAACAGTATTTAAATTCAAGAATGAAATGAGCCGAAGACAAAGTGAAAGCAGAACGTAATGAATGAAGGATCAAATTAGTGAGCTAGTTCAGTTTAATGTAACATATTCAGAATAATGATCAGATTTGTCCAAGTCTAGTGCAAGGCAAGTTCATAAACAGCTGATTTCCTTTCAGCAGTCAGATAGCCATTTAGTTAATTAGTTAGTTAGTTTCTCTGCTGTCAAAATGTTCGTATCAGAGCTGCGTACAAGACATAAAAAATCGCACAGTATTGTATATAATGGTAATTGTTATTGAGTGTAAAGCAAATATAGAGAGTAAGGAAAAAAAGCACAAAACTAGTGTATAACAGTTGAATAGAAAGTTGTTTCAAGTTTGTAATGTATTTATTTTATACTTCATAGTTCACTGTACTCCATTTCACAAACTCAAAATTGCATAAAATATTAAAGTGTTAAAATTAAACTTTTTACACATATTTTGGTCCATTATGAAAGATCTTATTTTGATTCTTTATTTTTTAAAGTTTTAAATTAATAAAATTATAAAACTTAGAACACGCTCAAAGAAATTGCGCTATTTATTTTTTCCTTTGCATAAACACATATTCTCACGCTTGTCATTTCATTTAGCACTTGTTGATCGGTATGCAATAGTAAAATATGCTTCGACATTACAATAACTACTAATAAAAATAGAGAACAATTTGATAGATTTAGCAAACAAATGGTTTGTGCTCAACTCTAGTCCGTACATACATATTTTAAGAGCTGGAAATTTTACTTTAACAAACAAACGTATTTTTTCCTGCACTGTTGCATTTGAAATTAGGTTTATCCTGCTATAAAATGGGAAGTATTCACACTTTGTGATAAAAGTTCTCATTATTCCTAGTTGGTTGTAACATATTTCATTCAAAATGTCACAATTTAATGGCCTGTTTCACAATAACGAAAAAAACTTTCGACTGAAAATTTATATTGTAAAAACAACAATAAAATATTAAAATTTGTTTGTGCTTTCAATATAAATTGTAAGTCGAAAGTTGTCTTTCGTTCTTGTGAAACATGCCATAAGATTTATTTTTTGGAATAATTTAAAGTACTTTTAGCCTTAGATTTTTTTTGGTTGCAGAGCTGCAGCTGTACTACATCTTTGAAAGCAAAACTTAGTTTCTTCTCAGCCTTAAAAATATTGGTCAAAATTAACTGAAAAAATTTTTGTTAAGAGAATTTAATTTCAACTTAGAAGTTCCAAATAGCGAATAGACAATTCGAGAGAAAAATGATAAATGATTCACAACACAATTTAAACAAATTAGGATCAAAATAGCATTTAGTATCGAGATTTTTCTTGAAATTATCCTGTGATGTGTTTACAATTTAATCGTTTTTTTTTAATATTATTTAAATTTATTTTTATCTGAATCATTTTGAATATTCAACTTTGAAAATATTATTTACCTTAAATGTCTAATTTTTGTAATGAATATTAGAAGCATACCTGAAAAAAATAAGAAATATTTGATTATTAATAAACTATTTAATTATTAATAAAATTAATAGTTTGCAGGATTTTAATAATGAACTACTGCACCATGCCGAGAATAATTTACTTTTTACTTTGCAATCGTTACATAACTAATGTAAAATAATGCAGACGGTATGTAGTTTGTGTTCAATCTATGTTACTTTTAATTTCTGGCTGGAAATTCAACGAAAATCTTAATATTCAGTGGATATTTTTTCGAAAAAAATTTGGCATTTGCAATTCTTGTTACTGTAATTTTTGCGATATGTGGAAGAGTGTTGTCCTTTCTCGCTTTTTTGCACTAAAATCTGAAAAGTTTCTGCAACAAAAATTGCAAGTCTGTAAATAAAATAGCCCTGTGTATACGCATATGTAGCCGATTAATGCTCAGAGTATCTTTATACTCATACATTTTATTGCAGCTCATACAGTCTATCACTTTAAGTTGAAGTCTTTTGTGCTATTAAGAAATGTGTGTAATTTTAAAAATTTGTTGTTTATAATTAAGCGTATTCGGTTTAAAATAAATGCGTGCGTTTGCATATTAGGGTGTTTTTTAATTTTTACCTGTACGCATTTAATGTTGTTTGAGGACCAATACTCAAAGAGTACTTAAAACGCTAGTTTTGTCATTCTGTGATATGGATATGGCTGAAAAAAAAACCCCGTAAGAATTTTTACTGCCCTTATTAGTTCAATTTGCTTGTAAACTAAAGCATTTTGTATCAGCTGCCAAATAAATTTGCAATTTATGTTAGAAATAAAACAGAATTTGAAAGATGTGATAATGTTTTAAGAAAAATTAACCCTACAAGAAATGAATGACTGAAACTAACACAAATAACATTTTTTTACTAACACATTTCCAACAATTTTACATTCAATTCGACAGTGATTATAGTTGCTCTACTCTAACATATATGCTAGAGTAGAACATCTAATGTCAAAAATTTTAAAATATTAAATTTAACTGAAAATAATTTATAGTTCGTTCGGTTTGTAAAATTAAAATGTATAAAAGTGGTAAAAAAAATGATGGTGTTTGTGAAAAAGTAAGATAAAAACAATGAAGAACAAAAGAAATTTTATAAAGTTTAATTAAAAATATACATATGTATGTATGTATTCGTTTCTTTTTCAATTTTTAGATATTTAGATTTTAGATATTTTTAGATATTTTTAAACATTTATTGTATTTTTCTATACTTTTGATAATAAAAAAAATATTAAATTAATTGGGGTATTCACAAGGGTGTCCTAAGTGTCATAAAGTCATTTTAAATCAGTTTAAAACTATTTTTATTTTCTTTCATACAAAAGGAGTACTATATTAATACAATTCTTCACTCTATGTATTTTTTACTGTCATAACTAATTATTTTGCTTTTTACTTTTCTTTTACGACAAAATGTCAATTTACGTTTAAATACATGGCGTTTTCCTTTAGCAAATTTCTACTCAAATCATTATATATTGCAAAAAAAAAATATAAAAATTCGCAAGGGATTACAATAATGGAAACAATATCCCAGAGCTGATTATATAGACCTCAAAAAAAAGTAATAACTCGAGTATAGACTTACAGCATACACTCAAAAAAAAAACTAACTAATACTTTGGAAAATTTTCTAAATTTGAATAAAAAAAAGTTGTCGTATGCCGCCAAAGCTGTTTTTTACTTGAAACCAGTAAAATATTTACTAAACTTCTGGTTCATGAATGAACTAGTTAATAGTAATTATATTTTTATATTTGAGTAAAATTTTTCTAAAATTAAGTAAAATTTTCCCATAAAATTCGGAGCTGTGCAAAAATTTTGTTTCATCTTTGATCTCAAATTTAGTAAATTTTTCAAAGTTTTTTATGTCTTTAATTCTGGTACTTTTTTTATTTTTTATTAAATTCTATACCGCATGGTATGTTTTTTTATTATATCTTCATATTATATTCTTAATTAATTCACCTCACCATACATACATATTAATTCCTTGAGAGGAGACAAGTATTGAACCAACAACATTCTGAATGATAGGCAAGCACTCTAACCAATTGCCTAACAGGGCAGCCTGAATAAGCATTGAAGTTTTCGAGTTTTAAAATTTTATTTTATTTTCAAAAAAATATATTTCAAGTTCAAATATTCCTCGGAAGAATGAAAAATTTACTTAAATTTTTTGCTTAATGCAAATAAAAAATATATTCTATAATTTAAAGAAAAAATACTTAAAACTGGTAAATATTTTTCTAAAATTTAGAATACCTTTTTATATCTTTCGAGTAAGTCAAATTTGATGAACTACTCAGGAGTAAGTCATTTCCTGAAATTTATTTTTTAATTTAAGACGAGATTGACTAGTTCTTAGGATACATTTTCCCAAAACTTTTAAACCATTTTCTAATTTTTGGTACATATTTCCTTTAAGCAAGTAAACTTGTCCTTGAATGTGAGATTTTTTGTGTGTATTTTTGTGAACTATTTTTAAGGATATGAACTTTTAATTTTTTACTAATATTAAGTAATTTTTACTAGATTTTTGTAAAAATTTATTTAAACTTAGAAAAAATTACTTAAATTTGGAAATTTTTTTTACTTAAATTTAGAAACTTTTATTCCTTAATAATAGTATATGTCTTTTTTTTTTGAGTGTATAAATCGCGAAAACTTGCAAAAATGTGAATATCTTCAAAAAATTTCCAAAGCCTCAAAAATTGTAAACGAGCAAACTCAGTAGATTTTATGAATCAAAAATTATCTCACGTGCAAAAAATTTGAGAAAATTCGCGAATAATTTTTTAATTGAAAAAAACCTAAAATTTATTTAAAAAAAAAATGCTTAAATTGTAAGGAATGCAAAAAACTTTTAAAAATCCGCAATTACGAAAATTCGCAAAAACTTGGTAACATCAAAAATATATTAAAGTCTGAAACTTATTAAAAAAAAGTTTAAAACTGTTAAAAAAAAACAAATAATTGGGAATAATCACTTTTATTGCAAAAATTTGCAACAAATTGCAAAATTGCAAACAAGCTCCAAAATTACTTACAAATACCTAAAGATCTAAGGAATTCCAAAAACCGCAGAAAATTGACAAAATTGTGAAAATTCTCACAAATAGATAGTTGTATTAAAAATCGGTAAAATGGTAAAAAGGCAAGATTTGGCTAAAAATCACTTTAATCTCAAATTATAAATAAGCCCTAAAATAACACATAACCTCAAGATATAAGAAATTCCAAAAAATTGGAAAAATCCGCGAAAATTAGAATTTGCAAAAACTTGCTAATACCAAAATGATAACA
Source organism: Tachina grossa (assembly GCA_949987645.1). NCBI lineage: Eukaryota > Metazoa > Arthropoda > Insecta > Diptera > Tachinidae > Tachina > Tachina grossa. The sequence continues at coordinate 40,506,274 of OX465275.1, forward strand.
AAGTGTGATATAAAATAAAAGTCGCCAAATCTGTAAAAAGGCAAAAACTGCAACAACAAAAATACTTCAATCAGACAATGATGTGGCATGATTCAATCCTAATTTGTTAAAATTACACACAAGAGCAATAAATTTTATCAAAAATTACCTGATCACAAAACTTAAGAAAATTTGCAAATAAATTCCAAAGCCTTAAAATTTTAAAAGGGCAAATGCTCGAAAAGAATTTTGTTTTACATATAGCAAAAATTCGCAACTAATTTTCGGAAACAGATAGAAGCCGTTAAATAATTTTCTCATAATTTTGCATATTCGTACCAAATATTATTTAATTTTTGTAATATTTTTTCTCATTTGTTTTGTATCATATTGTTTATGTTTCAACTAACACACTAAAATGTAAGGGGTTGCTCACAGCAGTCGTATTTTAAACTAGTTTAAAAGTTTAGAATATTATGATGTTATGACTATAACACTACCGTTTGAATACCCCAAATATAAAAGTTATATTTATTATTACTATATCACTTTTACATCAGTTTAACATCAGTACTGATTTGTCAGTTCTGACGATTTTTACATCAGTACTGATTAGTCAGTTCTGACGATGTTTACATCAGTACTGAATCACACTTACACGAATGTTTACATCAGTTTTTATACTTTTATATATAGTTATATATAGGTTTGTCATTCCGTTTGTAATTACTAGAATATTAATAAGCGAGCCATAAATTATATATATTCTGGATCCTTATGCATAGGGAAGACGAATAAGCGATGTCCGTCTGTCTGTACGTGAAATCGGTTTTCCGAAGCTCCCAGAAAAGCTAGAGACTTCGTTCTTGAACTGGTGGATGAGAAATTGTCGAAATAAGATTGGTATTGAAAATCAGCAAAATCGAGCAGACGGTTTCAGAGCTGGGAGACTTAAATTTCATTTTGCCATACAAAATAACTACCGAAGACTAGTTTTTAATAATTTTTTATTAAATAAACTTAGTTTATACTTCAGTATGAATAAAATTGATATTTCTAACTGAACAAAAAATTAGAAAAAATTAAAAAAATTAAAAATACGTTTCCAGGGTTGGAAAACCTTAACTTTTTTTGTTATGCAAAAGTAACTTACTAAAACAAAGTTTTCCTTCTTTTCTATAAACTAAACATATGTAATGCTCTTAAAAGAAGGAGATTGATGTAAGAAATCATAAAAACAAAAAGAATGATTCCAGGGTTGGAAAACCTACGATTTTTGTGATATATACAATTAACTACCGTAAACTAATTTTTTAATTATTTTTATTAAATAAACTTATTTTTTACTTCACCATGAATAAAATTGGTATTTCAAATAAAAAAAAATTTAAAAATTTAAAAAGACGTTTCCAGGGTTGGAAAACTTTAACTTTTTTTCTTATCCAAAAGTAACTTACTAAAACAAAGTTTTCCTTTTTTTTCTATGAATTAAACATATCTAATGTTTTTAAAAGAAAGAAATTGATGTTAGAATTCAGCAAAATCAAAAAGGATGATTCCAGGGTTGGGAAACTGAAACTTTTTGTGATATAAAAAATTAACTACCGAAAATTAATTTTTATTTTTTTTTTATTAAATGCACTTATTTTATACTTTAGTACGAATAAAATTGATATTTCAAATTAAAGATTAACCTTCTAGAATTAAAAAGATGTTTCCGGGGTTGGAAAACTTTAACTTTTTTTATACAAAAGTAACTTACTAAAGCAAAATTTTCCTTTTTCTCTATAAATTAAAGATATCTTATATTCTTAAAAGAAATAGATTAGTATAAGAAATCAGAAAAATTAAAAAGTTTGATTTCAGGGTTGGAAAATCCACACTTTTTGTTGTGATATAAAAAATTAGCTACCGAAAACTAATTTTTTTTTTTATAAAATAAACTTATTTTATACTTCAGTATTTCAAAATAAAAAAAAAATTAAAAAAATTAAAACGACGTTTCCAGGGTTGGAAAATCTGATTTTTTATACAAAAGTAACTTACTAAAACAAATTTTTTCTTTTTTACTATAAATTAAACATATCTTATATTCTTAAAAAAAAAGATGGTGTAAGAAATAAAAAAAAACCAAAAACCAAAAAGGAGTATTCTTTGTGATATAAAAAATTAACTACCGAAAACCAATTTGTATCTATTTTTATTAAATAAAATTATTTTATGCTTGATAACGAATAAAATTGGTATTTCAAATAAAAAAAAACAATTAAAAAATTAAAAAGACGATTCCAGGGTTGGAAAAATTTAACTTTTTCTACAAAAGCAAGTTACTAAAACAAATTTTTCCTTTTTTTTCTATAAATTAAACATATCTTAAATTCTTAAAAGAAAGAGATTGGTGTAAGAAATCAGAAAAATCAAAAAAGATGAGTTCAGGGTTGGGACACTTACACTTTTTTGATATATAAAAGTAACTAAGTCTAATTAATTTTTATCTTTGCCTTTATAAATTATATATATTTTACGTTTTGGAAAGAAAAGTTTGGTATAGAAAATTATAATAATAAAAGCCACAGCTCCAGAGCTGGAAACTATGATTTTTTTTCTAGAAATTAAAGTAACTAATTAAAACATTTTTTTTAATTTCCTTTTTTTCACTTAACACACTTTCTATATTTTTTTTAAAGAACTACTAGATTGGTATAAGTAATCAGAAAAATCTAAAATTATGATTCTAGGGTTTGAAAATTATTTTTTTTTCCTTGTACATAAAAGTAAGTATGTGCTTGAGTATGTATCTCTATACAACATAAACGCACTTTGGTAAAGGGTATATAAGATTTGGCACAGCCGAATATAGCACTCTTACTTGTTTCATATTGCCCTTAACAAAATGATAGAAACTACTGATGTATATACCCATCAGAAATGGCCATCAGATGATGCATCAAATGACCGTCATTGCTCTTGTAGGGAAGTTATGAAATTCTTCACATATAATATAATAAAAATTAAAGATTTTTGTTAAACAAATTTTGTTTTTCCAACATAAAGTCCAAACCGAATTTTTTTGTTGGTAAAATAATGCAATATAATTATATATTGTGATTAAATTTTTACCATTAAATTTATTATTATTAAAATATTAAATCAGTAAAATTTATGCAAAGGCTTTAATTTCTTTTTTTTTAAAGATTTCTATTCAAAATCCTGGATTTTAAAAATCCCATCAGACAATATTAACCAAGCAAGCAAGCAAGTTGTTTGTGTAGCTGCCAGTCACTTTCAATTTCATTTTTTTTTTGCAACAACTTCACAGGTGACATTTTCATTAAACTTACATTGTTAGCCAAGTTGTTGTTATTGTTTAAAACAACAATTATGATGAAGCTGTCTGCATGTTTTTTCATCTTATTTTTTTTTTCTAATAAAAAATGCAAATTTTCTTACTGCAAAACTTTAACTAACAACAATTTCTCTACTTTCTCTGAAGACAAAATATATATATATATATATATATATATATATAAACATCTTAAAAGCAGCCAATAGAAATAGCGATTTGAACGTGTGACGTTAAAACGCAGTGTTCTCGCAAAATGAAAAATGAAAATTTGCAAGTCATTTTAAAAGAAACAGAAAAAAAAACTCTAACAATAAAAAATAATAATCATTTAAAGTGGAGTTTTTCTTGTGCATCTGGTTTTTTTTAATGCAAATTAATGATGCTTGATGTAAGAGATGAGCGGAATACACGTGACAACATCTGCTCAAATACTTGCACTAGACAAACTGCAAGTTCTGTTTATTTTTATTACGAAATATATATTAGCCCAATTCACAATCTTTTGCAAATGGTCTTGCATCGTAGCATGTGCAAAACGGTATAGTATATTGATACTCACCACTAAGAATTATTAAGTGGTGAGTATCAATATACTATACCATTTTGCACATGCAACGATGCAAGACCATTTGCATAAGATTGTGAATTGGGCTATTGAATATATTATGAAGCAAAAGCTTGGGATGTGATTTTCGACTCTATTTATTCGATGTTTTAGATTTTTTCATAAAGTCAAGAAAATGATTTGAAACTTCAACAGAATCTCAGACCATAAACTGACAACACTTTTAGCAATAAGTTCTCACATTCTTGTGGACTTAAATAGCCCAACAAACGGACAAGGAAGCCTGTTAGGGTTAAATGAAGCTATCTTGCCGATCTGGAGAGATTAAGCAAGCTGAAAGTGTCATCGAAAAAAACTTTGATATTTATCTGAGGCATTATGCACGTACCGTTGCTCCCGCCTATAGTAATCACCAGGGGGGGGGGGGGGGGGGAACTGCCGATATGCAATTGATATTTTTTTCTTGTGAGAGGTATTAATGCAGATATAAGATATAAGATATTTATCCGTTTCAGAACTTTTTACGAATTGGGGCATCGATTTGTTAGTGCATATTTTTGCATATTTTACCCTTTTAAGCATGTTTTTACTTATAGCAGTCTAACACGCATATTTTTAAATTTTTTATATATTTATAATTTTTAGAGCATATTTGAGGATTTTAGGGCATATTTTGATACTTTTATAGAATTTTTTTATTTTAATATATTGGTCAAAAAAATTTTTTCCATCTAGCCTTTATTTTCAATGTTCTATCCATGTAGTGTATACATTTTTCTTATAATATATTCTGCAGGTATTATAAACGTTAGTTAAAAAAAAAATAGTTTTGCTATTTGTGACGGACTCTGCCCCGATTTCAATCGAAAATAAAGTTCCAATGTTTTAATTTTGATACCGAGAGCAAAATACATATTTACGGCCGTATCCAAAAAAAAGTTATTTCTATTATTTGCTTTATACCTGATTTACATTAAGCATTTTTTCATGAAATTTCATGAATTTTGTTGCACGCAACTTTTTCTATTTGCTAATTGCAGCGCTTTAAAAGAGAATTTTATATAAAAAGGGCGTAAAATGAATCTCTAATACATTTTTTACAACTTTTTTGATGCAAGTTGTTCCTCCAGGCCTCCTATTGACAAATAAAAATTTTTCATGCAACTATTTTCATGAAAAAAATGTAAATTAGGTATTAGTTAAAAATTTTCTTGTGCAATTTTCCAGTATTAAGTGCATATTTAATGTGCATAAAACACTTTTTTTGAACATATTTCTGGTTTCCCTGGTAATCACATATTCTTTAATCCCAAAAGAGTACTCAAAAAAGCAAAAGAAAAGTCGTTTAACATGATTCCTTAGCCTTCGCTGGCCGCAAACAATTATCTACTGGTCAAGCCATAACCGCCAAAAAAGCTTAAGCGACATATTTTTTAAACATCGTTTTTAGTGAAAATCAGTTATCTACGGTCGTAAACAAATGATTTTCATCAAAAAACTGAAAGCCCGAAAATTATGTCGCTTAAATTGCTTTGCAGTGACCGCTTTAATGGCTTCTTATCGTTAACAATAGGACTCTCGATTTTTTTTTTTAGTTCTACATCGAAATTCTCTTTAAAAACTCTGCTGATTGATGCTTAATTTTTCAAGACGTTATCGGGTTGATACTCCGCTGTATTCAGCGACATCTTTAGCTACAGATGCCGTATTCTCAGCAGATTAACGGATCCTAGGTGATGCTCTGTGAAAGTTTTAAATTATTAATTAACGTTAGAGAAAACTCGCTCTCATAATAATGACGAACTAAGTTGAAAAAGTTTAGCTGAACAATTTTTCGATTATATTAAGAATTCACATTATTTTCTGATATTTTTTTTTTTTTTTTTTTTTGAAAATTTTAAATAAATATATTTATGCCCTAACCCTACGTCTATACCTGATATATTTTTATCATGACAAAAGTCAAATTCCATTTCGAAAAAAGAGCTAACATAAAAAAAATTATTTTTCAATATAAAGTTTGACTTTTGTTTGAAAATATTTTTGAGTTCTTGTTTTTGAATTCCTCAAATTATTTTCTTCAAAAATGATTGTTGTCTTTGCTAATGAAAAATAAAAATATTATTACCATGTTTTTAAAACATAAAAATTAATTGAAAATATTATTACGGGATTTACACGATGACTTTTTCCCCTGCATTTTTCTTCAATTCTCTTTTGTGTTGCTACCCCTTTGATTGCCTTTGTACCCCGTTTGTCAATAAACTCTAGAAAAGTCACAATAAAAAGTCATAGTGTAAATCCCGTTTATACAATATTTTGAAAAATATATGAAAATATATGTGTTGGATATAATGTTAGGAATAAAATCATAAAGCAAATACACGCACCTTCTAGCAGAGACTATTACTAATAATTGTTTTAAAGAATCACAACTGCGACTTTTTTCCGTCCATAGACAAGACGGAACAATCGTCGAACAGAATTAGGGCATTAATTTTAAAAATAAATATTTTAAAATTTCTACATAGTAGCAAACTTTTTCACTCACGATTGAAAAATTTCCAGCAATCTCATCTCTACTCCCAATAAAGATGTTAACAGTGTGTCACAGTAACATTTTAATATCAAACATACTCTCACATACATATGTATATATTTTTCACTGACACACATCAGCGTTGGCAAATTACGCCTTAAGCGCATTTTTTACAACTGACACATTTGCTTTAACGTCAATTTGATTGACAGACACAAAGCAATAGAAAGAAGCATGCGTTGAAAAAAAAATTATTTTTAAAGCTAAAAAATATTCATGTCTCTACATAAATATTTTAGTTTAGATTTTTTTTAATGCGCTAAGTAAAGATAGAAACTTAAATGATATAAAAGTAAAATCTTAATTAGCTGATTAGTTTGTTAGAAGATAGAGAGAGAGAGAGTGACGACGGTAACAGAAACGTTTCTGCGTAGCAATAAGACATGCATAATGTAAACTAGGACTCATCATTTTTATATTATCCATCAAACAATAATAATTATTGGATAAAGAAAACTAAGGGCAGTTTATATTTTTATCAATAAAGGCAAAAATGTTTGCCCTCTCGTAGTGTCAGTATCTTGTCCAAATAACAGGACCCTTCGTTTTCAGAAGTTTTTGAACAAATTATTTTTATCAATTAAAAGTTTCTTAATTAAATTATTAATTTTAATTGTTGTAGTATTTTTAAATAAAATCTCATGAGCGTAAAAATTTAAACATTTCAAATATTTACGCTAATCTAATCCCGATACTATTGCAGCAATTTATTCAACTTATTTTTGGAGTTCTCTTCAAAATTGACAAATAGAAATTCTTAATTTCTAAAAAAGCCTGATGTCATAAATTCAAATTAGGACACTTTTAGTTGTAGGCCTTCTATTGTACAATAACTTTTTCTGCACACACAGCGCTTAAGTGTAATTTCTTTTTTGCCTTACACAATGCGTATTCACGTCTTTTGACATCTTAGAAAAGAAACCTGGTCAAAAGTAAATAAATTATATTCACACAAGTCTTTTAAGAATTCTTAAAAGGGAATTTTGCACAATGCAACTAAAAATGTTGAATAAATTTTTTTTATTATCTTCACAACTGTATGCAGCTGAGTAACTGCAAACACTAAGTAGTACTCGTACTTTGTGTAATAAACATTTTATGTATGCAAAAACTGAGTAAGTGGTTGGCTGCACGGTGGAGCAGTAAAAACATTTTAAGTGCACATAAATTCCATGGTAATTCAAAAGTACCAACAACATGGATTATGTTAAATGATTTGTTGTGAAAACTTTTTTTTTTTTTTTTTTTTTTGATGACTAGTCATAGAATCCAAATCCCACTGTGCCGCTTCTGTTAAAGGCAGTACTGCAATTCTTTACTCAACATTCATTATGCACTTTTGAAAAAATAAAAACATTTGTTTATGAGTTCTTGCGTTTTCTTCTCAGTTGTAAAGTCTAAGTGGCTTTAAGTATTTTTATAACTAAAGCTGTGCTCGTACAATTATTTATGCCTTGGTTAACATATGTACATACGAGTATGTACATATTTAGTGCTGGTCCATGTGCAGTATGTTATTACGATGTGTTTACAGCTAATAGACTCTAATAGACTTTGTTGTAGCAACATTGTTTAGTGTTGCTAAGGCTGTATACATTTGTCATTCGCATGAATGCACTTATATTTAATGTAAAGGGTGTTTTTTATTGAGGTATAGAACTTTAAGTTGGCATCACTTTTTTAACTGGCGGCCATTTTGTCAGCTGTCAAGTGATTAATATTTAGTTTGGTTTGCCATTTCATCATGAACAGGTTGACAAAAGAACAACGCTTGCAAATGGTGCAAATTTATTTCGAAAATAATGGTTCAGTTCACGAAGTTTACCGCAAGCTCCGTCCATTTTATGGTCGACATAATCGTCCATCAGAGCAATTAATTCGGTTAACCATGGATCGTTTTCGCACTACGTTTACTCTATGTGATAATACGCATCCGCAGAGACGTCGAACAGTGCGCACCGAAGAAACAATTGCCGCTGTATAGCAAAGTGTTGAAGAGGACCCGAATGAATCGATTCGCCACCGTGCACAGCAGTTGGAGCCGACTAACCGACTATTTTGTTCCCGAATTGGATGGCATGAATGTGGATGAGTTGTGGTTCCAACAAGACGGCGCTACATGCCACACAGCGCACGCCACAATCGATTTATTGAAGGAAACATTCGATGAGCGCATAATTTCGCGGAATGGACCTGTCAATTGGCCACCAAGATCGTGTGATTTGACACCATTGGATTATTTTCTTTGGGGATATGTGAAGTCGCTCGTCTACGCCAACAAACCAGAAACGTTAGGGGACTTGGAAGCCAACATTCGTGGCGTTATTGCCAACATACGGCCCCATATGCTCGAAAAAGTGGTTGAAAATTGGACCTGTAGAATTGGCTTTATTCGAGCCAGCCGCGGCGGCCACATGCCCGAAATCATGTTTAAGCATTAATGGCATAAAATTATCCTTCCAATAAAGCCAAATTGATGGACATTAAAACGATTTTCTTGTGTTTTATTTCAATTCGAAGTTCTATAGCTCTAAAAAAACACCCGATATATGTACATGCAAAGATATGCACATACATGCATATGTTTAGAAATTACATATGTATGCAGATAGGTTCAGGAAATTTATTGTAAATTACTTTTAATGGAATGAACTTCTTCAGGGCAGCATAGATATCTACAATTGCTCTAAGTAAAAAGATGCAGCTGATCTGGTGGTGTTACTCTAAGAAAACTCTCTGATATAATAATTCTTTCTGCCAAAAAAAAAACCGACTTCAATGCAAAGATCTGATAGAAGATGATAAGAAGAAGTACGTGAAATACAAAATTAAATTTTAATGGGCATGCCTCCACCCATTTTTTAAGTGCAATATTGTGTGTGTTTTCAGAGCTCAGGGTGCGTGTTAAGTCTTGTAAAAATCGGTAAAGTAGAACCACGTAAAATAAAATATTAAATTTAATGGGCTTGACTCCTCCCATTTTTTTTTAATTGGGGAATTGTCTCTGTTCTAGAGCTCAAGGATTGTGCTAAGTTTCGTAAAAATCGGTTGGGTAGAACCGCGTGAGATATTATAATAAATTTTAATAGGCATAGCCCCGCCCATTTTCTCAACTTTCAAATTATGTGATTACAAGAACCAAATGTGTTTTATAGGTTTGGCAACAATCAAATAAGTAGAATATCATAAAATTATATAAAGAAATTTTACTATTTTACAATGGGACCAATCGGAAGCTACACCCACTCAGACAACAACAAAATTTTTCAATTGGTCTAAAATGTGCTGAGTTATGAAGATACACACCTAAAAAAATAGAGACGAATTGTAAACTCTTCCTTTTTTTGAAGTCGGTTAAAATTGATATCTTTTTTTGAAAAAAGTAGCTTTTATAAAACTGTATTTTAAAAAAGACAGCTTAAAAAATACTATTCCTCAAATAGTTCTTATTTAAAAGTTATATGCAATAATTATCTATATAGGAAGAATACCTTAAAAAAATACTTTAAAAAAAGTACCTTTAAAAAAAGTACGTTTTTAAAACGTACTTCTTAAAAATGTAATGTAAAAAAAAGACCTCTTATAAGAGAAAATTTTGAAATAAATATAAATAATGGGCTTTTAAAGAAGCAACTTATTAAAAATTTACATAAGGTACTTTTTATTAAAAGTACCTTTTACAAAATAATTGTTTAAAATAGTTACTATTTGACAAAAAAAAATTACAAAATAAACTTTTTAAAAAACACATTTTGCAAGTGGTATTTTAAAAAAAGGTACGTGTTTTTAAAGGTACATTTTACAAAAAACACTTTATACACGAACTTGTTTTTACAAAATGTATCTTTAATCAGAAATAATTTTTTAATCGGGCTTAAGTTCAGTAATTTCAATTGTTATTGAATGAAATATTTTTTATTAATTAATGTGAGTTTCTAAAGAAGAGAAGAAAAATTGAACGAGACTTTTTATAAGCTGGGGGAAATACCGATATTTTTTTGTGCAGCCAGGCACTTCATCAGCACCCATGTCTATCTACTGGGGTAGAGATTTTCATTACTCTTCACATCAGCTATTAAATATAAAATGTATTGTTATGAAAGGTACTTTTTACGAAAAGTACTTTTACTTTATACGAAAGCTCTTTTTCATAAAGGTAGTTCGTACAAAAAGTAGTTTTACAAAAGGTTCTTTTAATAAAACGAAATTTTTGACAATATGTACTTTCAACAAAATTCATTATTACAAAAGGTATTTTATTTCAAAGATGCCTTTTACAAATGGAACTTTTTTACAAAAGGTATTTTCTGCAAAAGTTATTTTTTGCAAAAGGTTCCTTTTACAAAATGTACTTTTTACAAAAAGTACTTTATACATAAGGTACTTTTAGCAAACTATACTTCTTGTAAAAGGTTCTTTTTAACCCCCGACTAAAAAAGGGGTGTTATAAGTTTGAAGTATGTGTCTGTGTGTCTGTGAATCTGTGTGTCTGTCCGTGTCCACGTACAGCCCAAACGCCTGGACCGATTTTCGTTTAGTTTTTTTCTGTTTGAAAGATGACTTGCTATGTTTAAAGAAAATCGGTCCAGCCGTTTAGAAGATATAACATCTTTTCTGAGAGAAGTCGGGGGTTTTTAAAATTTTTAATTTTTGTTATTACATTAAGTACTTCTTACAAATGGTACTTTCAACAAAAGGTATTTTTACAAAAAGTAATTTTTACAAAAGATTTTTTTTACAAATGGAACTTTTTACAAACGGTATTTTCTGCAAAAGTTATTTTTTGCAAAAGGTTCTTTTACAAAATGTACTTTTTACAAAAAGTACTTTATACAGAAAGTACTTTATACAGAAGGTACTTTTAGCCAACTATACTTTTTACAAAAAGTTCTTTTTACATTAAGTACTTCTTACAAATGGTACTTTTCGCAAAAGGTATCTTTTACAAAAGGTGCTTTTTACAAAATAGACTTTTTACAAAATGTACTTCTTACAAAAGGTCATTTTTTCTAAATGTATTACTTTTAACAAAATGTTCTTTTCACAAAAGGAACTTTTAACAAAAACTTCTTTTCACATTAGGTACTTTTCACAAAAAGTTCTTTTAACCAAACTTACTTTTTACAAAATGTACTTTTTACAAAATGTACTTTTTGCAAAAGGAATTTTTGCAAAATGTTAATTTTACGAAAGGAATTTTTTACAAAATGTAGTTTTTACAAAACGTGATTTACAAAATCTATTGAAAAGAATATTTAAAAAGTACCTTTAGAAGAAAGCTACCACTACAACAGAATGTCGACTAGATATTCTTTAGGCAACTTTACACTCACAAAAAAATCGCTTTGTGGGCTGATCATTGTAACTTCATTATATAGGGTGTTTTTTTCAGAGGTATAGAACTTCGAATTGAAATAAAACACAAGAAAATCGTTTTAATGTCCGTCAATTTGGCTTTATTGGAAGGATAATTTTATGCCATTAATGTTTAAATATGATTTCGGGCATGTGGCCGCCGCGGCTGGCTCGAATAAAGCCAATTCTACAGGTCCAATTTTCAACCACTTTTTCGAGCATATGGGGCCGTATGTTGGCAATAACGCCACGAATGTTGGCTTCCAAGTCCCCTAACGTTTCTGGTTTGTTGGCGTAGACGAGCGACTTCACATATCCCCAAAGAAAATAATCCAATGGTGTCAAATCACACGATCTTGGTGGCCAATTGACAGGTCCATTCCGCGAAATTGTGCGCTCATCGAATGTTTCCTTCAATAAATCGATTGTGACGTGCGCTGTGTGGCATGTAGCGCCGTCTTGTTGGAACCACAACTCATCCACATTCATGCCATCCAATTCGGGAACAAAATAGTCGGTTAGTCGGCTCCAATTGCTGTGCACGGTGGCGAATCGATTCATTCGGGTCCTCTTCAACACTTTGCTCTACAGCGGCAATTGTTTCTTCGATGCGCACTGTTCGACGTCTCTGCGGATGCGTATTATCACATAGAGTAAACGTAGTGCGAAAACGATCCATGGTTAACCGAATTAATTGCTCTGATGGACGATTATGTCGACCATAAAATGGACGGAGCTTGCGGTAAACTTCGCGAACTGAACCATTATTTTCGAAATAAATTTGCACGATTTGCAAGCGTTGTTCTTTTGTCAACCTGTTCATGATGAAATGGCAAACCAAACTAAATATTAATCACTTGACAGCTGACAAAATGGCCGCCAGTTAAAAAAGTGATGCCAACTTAATGTTCTATACCTCAATAAAAAAACACCCTTTAAATAAGATGATGGAAGATAGGAGAAAATTTTACTATGCAACGGTTGACATTAGTGAATCATTATTATCAATTTTTCTACACCAAAACTTTAAACAATCGACTAGAGGAAATATTTTGCGAAGATGTTTTTCGAAATATTTCAGTCAATCGGGCACAAGTATCGTTTGATTTTTTGTTTGCGTGAGGTTAAGTGCATAAATGAATGAAATATAAAACTACATTGTATGAGATATGGCTCTGGACGAGCTACGTCCATGCCATATGCAGAATGCACAAACTTTTACATTAGAGCTTTTGTGTTTTCACACCGACGAGAGCACAATAGCCAATCAGATCTTGGCGACAAAAAAACAGGAACAAATGTAAAAGCTTTTAAAGCTTTTTATCTCAAATGCCAATAAAAGAGTATTAGTGTAGCTACTTTACACGGTAAAAATTTGCCTTCCGAAAATTAGACTTCCATAGTACTAAAACATTATTGGCAAAGAGTTATTTTTGCTATAAATACAATTTATGAATTTAAATTAAATTAAATTCATTAAATTATTTTTATACTTCTAAAAAAAATTTAATAACACGCCCATTAGAAACTGTACTGATATAAATTTATAAATAACTCATAATCCATTTCCAGTTGCCTTCAGATTTTCTAACTGACTATTTATAATTTACTTTATTCTCTGCAATTTTCTTTTAATTTTTTATTTTTTTGACTACTAGTCTTTTGTCATTGACAATTCTTTTCTCTTTGTAAATAATCTGCTTATCTTTCCTCATAAATATCTTACGAGTATTACATAAAAAGGAACTTAAAAATTCTTTTAAACAAAAAATTTCGTACAGTGTAATTTGATTAAGTACAAAAGATTTGCACATTCTTTGTGCAGCATTATGAGTTTGTGCTGAAAAACAATTGTATATTAAATCTATTGTTGCAATCTTTAGGCAAACGTTGTATGTACGAGTACTTATGCGAGCACTATTTCGCCAGTTCAACTTCCTCATCCAGCTGCTGTACCTCCACCCACCATTAACAACCAACATATTTTCCCATAATGCAAACAACAGTACATAATAGAAATGGAAATTAGAATGAGAACGGGAATGGGAACAAAAGCTTCACGGCTGTTAGTTTGAATTGCGGGTAAGTAATAATGAAGCATATTCCATTCCAGGCAACAATAATTGAGGGCTAAAAAGACCTCATGGTTTATATATTTATGTATAATTTTTTTTTTTTTTTTTAATTCTAAAAGAAAATTATGAAATAACAATGATTACATGAACTCGTATGATGAGGCACAGACTTCAAACAAAGCAGTTGGTTAGTTATTTTATATAATTGAGGTCGTGATTGTGGAATCGCAAAATCTTAAAAGATTTTGTTTAGAACGTCTGTCCGCTTGTGTGCCCAAAACCTTTAATACAGTGTGTTACATATGTATGTGTTTATATGAGTATATACGTATGCAATATGAAGGAGTTTTGTTCATGGCATCGTGAATATATATATTTTTTTTTTTAAGTTTCCCAGAACTTTTATTAGCACAAAACAGGAGAAAAATTGCACAACTTAAGTTTTAATTAATGAGGTTCTTTCTTTACTGTTTGTAATACCTTTACCAAAAAGTTTATATGTCTGTGCATATGGGTGCATATTTAAGATTTAATTACAGATTTTAAAATATCGTACTATAAATATGAAAAGGTAAAATAAATATTCTGCCTTATCGTGGTTGGCGTATTTCAAATACGACTACGTCTATTTGGTAATAGATTAAAGAAGACTTCAACAGTTTTTCTTCAATCTATTACCAGACAGTCGTAGTCGTATTTGAAATACGCCAACTACTATAAGGAAGATTGACTCAACTCACATCATATTGTGGAAGTCGTAGTTCTTACATGAGTTGTTGGTAATTTCAATAAAAACATTGTTTATAAACAAATGTTTACAGAGAAATTACCAACAACGTTTGTACGAACTACACCACCTACAATAGGTTGTGAATTGAGCAATTGTTGGTTGTCATTAAAATATTCTTGGATTTTTTATTGAAAAGTTTGTGTATTGAACGTTACTCTAACAGAAGCGGCGTACTTTTGAAATGATGACTACTGCAGAGAATGATAATAAGTACTTAAAAAGTATACTTAATTATTTATTATTAATTTTAGCAGACTCATAATTAAAGCACAAATAATTCGTACGCTCACATATTTGCTTTGCAGGAAACTATGACTTTAGCCGATTCGAGCACAATAGTATCTTAATTTATGCGAAAAACTTAAATACTCTACAACTATAAATTGAAATGGGCACGCGTATTGAGTATATGTCTGACTTATACACAGGGTCTGGATATTTATTTGGACAAAATAAATATACGCTTGTATATCTTCTATCTATATAATTAATAGGCAAACATGTTTTTTGTAATCCCTTTTACGCTGATACCACTGCATCGATTTTAAAAAGATTTATATGGTTTTAAAGAATTTTTTATACAGATGTGCAGAATCTATATTTTATTGAAATCGGTTTAGTATTTTGGGAGCTATATATAAGCGTTTAAAGTTGCTACTACTACATGCAAACATATTACACGCGCATTTATTAGCTTACAAGTAAAAAAGAAACAAAACGAGTGTGTGTGTGGGTTTGTAGTATTTCTTTTGATCTAACAATTTTTTTCTCTTATTTGTTGTTGTATGAAAGCCATAATACTTAAAGGAAGAGAGTTGAATAAATTGAATTAACTTGGTTGAAACGGATTTTGTTTATGTTTTTTTAATTTCATGTATTATTTAATTATGCTTGCATACATATGTATGTAAGTTTGTGTGTGGCTGTGTTTTAATGAATTTTTTATGAAGTTTAGATACATTTTCTTTGAATCTTAAATTATTTACATTTTGATTCTAGAATACGGACGAGTGTGTCGTCCGTTTGGTATATCTAGTTTAAATATGTACTCTAATTCGTTTATGTGCAATTGAGTATCTGTTATACTTATACTGAAATTATGGATATTTATTTGGACAAAATAAATTTATGCATAAATATATAAATATTTTCTCTTAATTTTGTTGTTGTATGTTTCTACTTCATTTATGCGAAAAACTTAAATGCTCTATGACTATAAATTAAAAGGCGTACTCGTATTGAGTATCTGTCATATTTATACTCAGAATATGGATATTTGATGCAAAGGAAATGTGGCTGTCTTCTTCAGGTTAAAGACAGGCCAAAGCTTTGATTCCACCATTTACATATAATAACATCCTGAACTTCAACAGGAATAAGTTACGGCTTGTTACTGTTTTTCTTTCTGATCACTTTGGACTGTACTATCCTCTGTGGAAAAGTAACCAAGTTCTTTCATTCTTGTGTCGTTTATGCTTGGAAGATGACGAGACGACGGCACACATTATTTGTGAGTGTGAAAGTGACAGTAGAAGGCGTGTTTTTGATTTTGAGTTTCTATATTCAGATGATAATAGGTGGGCTTCTTCAATATTTATGCTAACTTTCAGAGATTGATTAAATTTAATTTACAGATCTAAGGTACAAAAGATCCATCAGGTGTGGCAGTGCTGGTCTTTGGACCAGATTTTCCTCCTATTTTATTCTATGGATATTTTTTGGGGCAAACTAAATATAGGCATGTGTGTTTAAATATTTGCTCTTAGTAACTGCATTTAGTAACCGATTTTAACAAACAAGAGTGTTTCTACTTCATTTATGCGGAAAACTTCAATATTTCGCAAAAATTTTAAAGCTCAAACGTACTGAGTATCTGTCATACTGATATTGAGAGTATGCTTATACTCATAATATGGATATTTATTCATACTTAATAAATATACACTCAGAGTATGTATTCGTCATACGCCCCCATATGCATTTTTGGGTATGTAATGGAATGGAAAAAGTTTGAAAACATTAATCAGATAGTTAGAAAAATAACTATGACCTTTTAACAAAAAAATTTTACGAACCAAAATATTTAGTGAACTAATCAGCCTGTCCCACGATAATGACAAAAAACATTCAATCATTTACTTTTGTTCAACACACAGACGAATTTTCTTATTTTCTTGTTGTTTTCAATACACATTGTCGATCGAACTTTTTCTGTCGACATCGTGGGCCAGGCCTAATGTTTTGCAATGCAGTCTAGTAAATATTTAGTTAAAAATGCTTTTAGCACAGCTTTGTACGCAATCCAGAACTATTTAATAACACTTTCCATCCCTGGGATGCAATGAGTTGAACAAAGTTGCCATCTTAGTGTTTTTCTCCAATTCACTTTTCAGGCAGCACCGATGCTTGAAGTGTGTGCAAATACAATAATGCTGTATATACTCATTTGTAACCGAATAAATACTCGGAGTATTTAAACAAATGTTTGTTGTGCAAAGCAAATAAGCGCATTTTTTGTATGTGGTTTTGTGAATAAAAATTTTATTGCAATAGTTAAAGGTTAAATTCCCAATGAAAGAAATGCAAATAGATAAAAGTTAAAAAAAAAAATGTTTAAATTACTGGTATTACATAATTTTTTGCAATTCTTTTTTTTTTAATTAACTTAAAACTTATTGAGTGTATGTTTTTATGATTCAATTCAATTGCATTCATTGAATGTGGTTTCAAAGAAAAATTTTTATCAAAAGATTATACATACGAGTGCAATATTTGTTGAGTTGAGTATCTATCTAAACGTGAAAGTAGCTTTTTAATACACATATATTTGAAACTAAAAATAAATATTGTATATACGGAATTTTATCTAAAAAGAAATTCTTTAGAAAGAAAAACTACTTCATAAGTAAAACTTAATTTAACAAATTCATACACATGCACACAGATATAAGCAGATGAAATAAAAAAAAAACAAATATTAAGCAGATTTTTTCCTCAAATTTTTTATTTGAAAAAGAAAAAATAAAGAATTATCTAACCTATAAAAGCAAAATACGGGGTTAGGAAATAAAATACTTTATTTATTATAATATTATTATTTATCCTCACAGTAACTTAATTAATAAATATGATGTGATATTATAGTATTTGTGGGTGAAATATTTTTCATACCTTTTTGTAATTCATACAAGTTTAGGAGAGAAAGCCCAATATTATAATTTGATGAAATCAAATATTATAATTAACAAAAAAGATTTTCGTAATTAAATTCCATATTGATTACAAGCTTTAAAGACGTCGGTATTTTAAAAGAAAAAACAAAAAACTGTAATTTTATTGAAGATTACAGCTGTTGGCCTTGTAACACTACAGCCGAAAACTGGTCATAAAATAATAATAAAAAAGAAAAACATAAAAGAAAACAAACAAAACTGACCTGAGTGCCATCGTAACGAAAAGCACCATAACAGCAGTGTCAAATGAACACACAACAAAATTATTAATTTCACCTTCACGTTTATTAAAAATCTTCAAGACGACTCAAATAATATACCACATCAAAAAGTGATAAGCTGCACATATGTACATAGTAGTTATGCAATCATAAACAAGTTCCAGCCAAAAAATTAATCAGGCGCAGTGGCTTGGAGCGATTTTTTTTGAAAATTGTTGGGCACCCTGAAAAGCACCTCCCTTAGTATTGGCAAAAATATTGCTATAGATTTTGTGAAATATATTTTAAATATAATATGGGACATTACTACGTTTATACGTGCACTATTTGCAAATAAACTAACTCTTTGTTCATCATATGGCATATGAAATTTACAAAAACTTGGTAGCACTTCTATAGAAGAGTTACTTAAGTTTACAAAAAAAAAAAATTGTGTAGTAAATGTTTGAAATAACAAATAATTATTTGTTTTATTGTCATTATTTTCTTCTTTCAATGTTTTTTTTTTTTTGCAACGTCAAGCATTTTATTTGCAAATAGTGCGTTAAACGCCCCACCCACTTGCAATATAATTGTGCTATTTTTCTTATTGGACCATAGACCCCTGCACAAGACCACTTATAAAAACTTTTAAGACATAAGAGATCTTTCAAATGCTTTAATAAAGCGAAATGTTCTAAAACAAACTCTAAAGAACAATGTTTTTAAGAAGTTTGTTTCAGTTATTGCAGGTATAGGAGAAGCAGAAAATGAACATAACTTACAGGATATCATTTTTCAGAAATAGCATTCAATTATTTTTGTACGTTGTTCAGTCGCAAAACGATTCATAATTAATTACCCAAGTCTTTACAAAATGCTAAAAAAAAACAAAGAAAGAATAATAATTAAAAAAGCTATAAAGTATTCAAACCATATACATAGCTCATTCTGTGCCACCCTTGTAATTATAATACATGCTACGACAGTACATTTAAAAAACAAGACGTATATACATTTCAAGACTGTTTACGCAGTCCTTTAATGTGTATGTCATATTCAAAGGTGGCACAATATATATGCAAACACCAAAAGACTTGAGTTTTATTGTACCATCAAGACAATTGTTTAACGTGGTGGCAACATTGTTCAATGTTGTTTACTTTTTCACTGTCGGCAAAATTTGGCAATATTTTGTTTGAAAATATTGTGCCATTTATTGCATAGTTTAGATCAAAACGACAATAATATGTACAACAACATATGCAATAATATTGTATAATGGATGGGCCGCTTTAATCGTGAATATATTTCTGAGTTAGTAAGTCACAATAAAACAATTAAATACATATGTGCCCTTAATTATGAAAGTAGTCTAATGTCCCTTTTCACAATGTATGGTTAAGAGTTAACGTGAACTTTAACTGCAAGTTCTCCGTACAAAACTTGTCATTAAAGTCTCTGTTATCTTTTAACCATACATTGTGAAAAGGTACGCAAGTCATATATTTTTTTGGTCGAGATATTTAGTAGATTATATATGAACAAATCAAAAACTATTTTTATATTATGCAACATTTTAATTTAGAGTTGTACTTATCTCGATTAATACAAATTAATTTAACATTTGCTAAATATTTATTCAAGATTTTTTAAGATTTATTTGATATTTTGAAGCAAAAATGCACATGACTTAGATCACTTTCATAATTATTATTTTTTTATTTGCAAATAAGTCGTGCGTGTGAGTAAACGTAGTATGTAAATCAAAGTTTTTGAGATACCCTTTTTTTAGTTCAAAAAAGTAAATTAATGAAAATCTAATTGACCAGAACTTTTGTGTTAGGGACTAATACTTATGTATGTTCTGGTTCTTTGTTTTTATCAGTGATGCCAGAATTCCTCCACCAAAAATGGCTAAATGTAGACAAACAAATGGCTAAAAACTAGGTAAAAAATGGCTAAGCAAAATCGAATGCAAAAATCATGAACTTTAGCAAAAACAAGAAGGTATTTCATATATTGTTTTTTAGGCAAATCGGGAACTTTTTTAAAGTAAATAAAAACAATAAATTGAAGTAATAAATAAAATAATTTTTCTTCAGGTAATAAAAAAACTGCTCATATGGTGCAAACTTACAATACTTGCATTACTTACGCCTTCTATTCATTTGTACATTCTTCTATTAAGTCTTTAAATTTTTGGGATACTAATCCATTCCTTGCGAAATTTTTGTTTATACTTTTTATTAACTTTCTATTTTTAACCACCGACTAAAAAAAGGGGTGTTATAAGTTTGTAGTGTGTGTCTGTGTATCTGTGTATCTGTGTGTCTGTCCGTGTCCACGTACAGGCCAAACGGCTGGACCTATTTTCATTTAAATTTTGTTTGAAAGATGACTTGATCGAGAGGGTTCTTAGCTATGTTTCAAGAAAATCGGTCCAGCCGTTTAGAAGATATAACATATTTTCTGAAAAAAGTCGGGGGTTTTTAAAATTTTTAATTTTTGTTATTTAAACTTTTCTTGATATTTTCACTCGTGTAAAACAAGTATGGCCCTTGTTTGATTGATATCATAAACCACCAATTACAGTGAAACCTCTCATAACCGGACACTCACTGTCGCCCTGTTTTTGTCTGTTTATTAGAGGTGTCCGCTTATGAGATTCATTTCATTGTAGTTGAAAAATTATTTAAAGAGTAGACTTCTTCAAATTAGATGCGTATAATTTCAGCTGTTGGGTTTCAAATGACTTTCAATGATTTTATTTGTTGGAATACAACAAAGTCGTCTCTAGAAAAATGCTTTGAAAAGGCAGTTTGTATAAGAAATGTAGCAATATGAAACTTTATATCTTCACAAGTTCGTGCCCCGAATATTTTCCTTTTTCAAACTCGTTTAAAATATAATTTTTTTTTCTGTAACTGATAAAAACAATTTTTTCACTGCCATTTTGGGACACCAGCTAAGCAAACAACTTCATCATATAAAAACCAATTTATTTGCGTCTCCAACGCATCCGTATTTACATATGCGTTAACCAGGGAACCAGCAATATCATTGACACTAATATAAATATGAACCAGAGTTGAATAAAGAAAGACCTACTATTTAAATGCAACTCTTGTTGCCGTGTTTCACCGCTTTTGTGCTTTTATGAGAGTGTCCGGTTATGGGAGTGCATTTTGTATGGAAAAACTAATGAACGTGTTGGATCTACAAAAATTGTCCGGTTATTGGGGGTGTCCGGTTATAGGAGGTGCCCGTTATGAGAGGTTTCACTGTATAAACACCTTGCAACGATTATAAGAATGCAGTAGCAAATCTTATTGTTACCAATTGAGCCATCTCTTTCATATAAGCGCTATTAGACTGCTGCAACAAAAATGGCAAGTTTGAACCAAGATTTATAGATATTAATGTGAAAACAATAACATATTACTCTGTTGTATTTTTTTTTGGTAGTTAATTAATGTTCCCATGTTCCGAGTTTAAATTTTTTGTGAACAATCACATACAAATTTCATGTTTGGAAAAACAGCTAAAAAATAGCTAGATTAAAATAAAAATGGCTAAAAAAATAGCTAATAGCTAAACTCACTTTTCTTTCGGCTAAATGGGATAAAAAATGGCTAAATTTAGCCAGAAAATGGCTAAATTAGCATCACTGGTTTTTATGCTTCAGCATTTAACTGATGTATTTTTAAATTAAAGTTCTCATAATATTTCATTCTTATGTTTTTAGTTATTGAATAAGAAGTTTTATTTCTACTAAGTTTTACTTTTTAACTCCCGACTAAAAAAAGGGGTGTTATAAGTTTGTAGTGTGTATCTGTGTGTCTGTCCGTGTCCACGTACAGGCCAAAGGGCTGGACCGATTTTCATTTATTTTTTTCTGTTTGAAAGATGACTTGATCGAGAGGGTTCTAAGCTATGTTTGAAGAAAATCGGTCCAGCCGTTTAGAAGATATAACACCTTTTCTAAAAAAAATTGGAGGTTTTTAAAATTTTTAATTTTTGTTATTATTAAAATGTTTAGAAAATTGTGGTGTTCCTATTTCACACGTTCCGTGGCAAATCAGCTGGCTTAAGCATACTTTTCGGCTCTTCTTTTTTCTTCGACTAATTCTTTTTTGATTACCTTTGTTTTTTTTTTTAAGCTTCAATTAAACGTGCCATAACCATAACCATACGAAATAGCTGTTTCTAACCAAACTTATGGGCAACACTGTATCTGATTACAGGTGACTGTAACGCCATAACGCCATAGCCATAATCATAACCATAGAAAGCAATTGAGTTTTGGTTTTTTGCCATAACCATAAACAGCTGTTTGTTACACATATTTGTTCTTACACTAAGGAAAAAAATGTGCTAAAATCAAGATTTTACGTTCTCAATGAAATCATTTCAATCTTAATAGTCTGCTAAAAGTGAAAATTCTTAATTCAAAAATAAAATCTTAATTTTTTTTAAGATGGCATTTAAGATTGTAATCTTGAATAAAATCATTTTATTTTAGGATTGAATTCAAGATTTTGTTTTTAATAAAAAATCTTAAATTCAGACCATACATATTCTTAAAAATTTAATATATATATTCTTAAAATTAAGATTTCGTTCTTGATTTTAAGAATGCTTTCTTAAAGTTTGAGACCATGTTCTCAATTTTAGGAATTCATTCCATATATAATTAAGAATTTATGTTAAAATTTGAGAACGTCAATCTTAATGATCAAACAGAATATGTCCGTAACTTCAGAAAAAATCGCTGTCAAATTTACAAAGCCCATAAGAAAATCTACAGCAGTAACTTCAAATGCGCTCTCATTTTTGTTTTATTTTATTTTCTCATTATTATTTTTTTTTGTAGTTTTGAATAAAAAATGTATGAAATTTTTTGAAAGTATGGTAGCATTGCTGAGAGAATATTTATTTATATACGAGAACGTAAGAAAAAACGCTGTCAAATTAAAATAGATTCTATCTTTCGACTACTTTCTGGGCTGCTTTTTTGTGTATTTATACCGCATTTTTCTCTTGGTAGTTTGAAAATTCTAAACTTACCTCAATGCCCAAAAATCTCATTTTCTTTATCAGTAAAATTACTGTCACACACAATAATTTAGTTTTGGATGCTAAATTTTACTTAATTTTCAACCCAGCCACGTTGATGATTCAAAGCTTTTAATACAAAGCAAAATCTTAAAAGAAAATTTTATTAGATAAAAAGTATGACAGCATTTAAAAAAAATAGTTTTTTACCATCTACAATAAAAAAAAAATATTATTGAATTGACACTTGAGCTCACAGCAATATTTAAAAAAATAAATAATTCTTTTCATGTTGACAATTTTTCTTTTTTGTCGACTTTTATTTATAAACACATAAAAGTGTGCTAAGATTAAATTATCAAAGAATAAAAAAAGAAGAGTGAAAAAAAGAAGATCAAAGAAATTTGATTTGATTTCTTTAAACAAACATTAATCTATCCGATTTTCTTGCAGTTAATAAGTTTAGTCTTTTTTTTTGGAACAGAATTGCAAACCTGTTAAAGAAATACACAGAAAAGAAGATGTAAAAGCGCAGTATTAGAAGAATATATCATTATATATGAATTACTAAAATAAAATAAAAAACAACTCATTAAATTTTTCCTTCCTTTTTATACAGATAAATTTACTGTATATGAGTAGTTAATCCTAGTTGTAGCATAACTGATTCTTTGAATCACCAAAAATATTAAAGGATGTTATAGGTTTGCTAATTCATAAAAAATATGGCAAATATCCCATAGAAATATGTCAAATAAGCGCTTAATTAAACCTTTAAACAGCTGTCTCAGAAATTCTCGGAAATAGATTGGCAATTAAAATCAGCAAAATCAAAAATAAGGTTTCAGTGCTGGGAAATTGAAACCTATTTTAATATACATATATGTATAAGTACCCAGGCAGAAATTGTGACTTTGCCCAAAAAATATGCACCACCAGAACACTGTAAATACAAAATTACGACTCTTCCAAAATTTTTGTACCAACACAGTACTCTAAACACAAAAATATGACTTAACGTTTACACATACCGCGTTCTTAGTAATGCTATACCACAACAACACTCTATAACCAAAATTCGACGTTAGTTTCCCAATACCCAGTTTACAATAATTCATCAACACAGTTTACAACACCGTAAATTCAAAAGTTTGACTTTAGTTCCCCAAGTACCCCATTTACAATAATTCTTTACCGCTGCCACACCGTAAATACAAAAATTTGACTTAAGTTGGGAAATTTACATTGTGACAACCTTATAAATATGTATTTAGAGTATTGTGACAACATTGAAAACAAGAGTCGGAGGACGGTCATTTGGCGTTATCATTTTAATGTTATGAGTACATTAAAATCTTGGTAATCGAATGTTGTGCTGATGTTAGTTGTACCCGGAGATAACCGTAGCAACGTCGTGCTAATTGTCTTTTTCTGCCTGGGTAAATAACTAAAACTAATTTTTGGTTTTTTTTTTCATAAAACTATTTTGCATTTCATAAAAAAAAAATTAAAAAGTCAATTTCAGGGTTGGAATTTCTTTTGTATATAAAATTAACCTAAAATTAATTTTGATGTGTAAACATCTATACCCTAGGGGTAAAAATCTTTTGACTTTTGGCTGAGATTTCTTTCCTTTTTGCTTTTGCTTTGCATTGTCAAATCAGTGTGAGCTATGTATGAGTGTATTAGTGTTTGAAAGAAGCAATACCAAGCAGAGAAACAAGTCGACCGGCTCGAAGCCGACGGTGCGCCGTCTCCGGTTATTTTTCTGTATATTTCCGTACACCAAAGGTGAAAATGAACTGTAAGAGCTACGGACTTGAAATTTGGACACAATATGTAGACATTTGGCCACTGCAACAACAAATACATGAGAGTTAAAAACTAAAGGGTGTTCCAAAACGAGCAACGAAAAATGTTAAAATCCCATGTAATATACATACAGTTGTATGTACATATATATTCACTTGAAATTTTAAAAGTTAGTGTATTTTTATACAGACTACAACAATTAACATTAATTTAAAAAATTTAAATCAATGGGTGTACCATCAGTTAATGCAATTTTGACTTTGTAATTTTGACAACTTGCTGTATCTTGGAAACCGTAAGAGTAAAACTCTTGAAATGTTCAAAAACGGTAAAACTAAAAA
Organism: Tachina grossa; assembly: GCA_949987645.1. Lineage (NCBI taxonomy): Eukaryota > Metazoa > Arthropoda > Insecta > Diptera > Tachinidae > Tachina > Tachina grossa. The sequence continues at coordinate 40,531,627 of OX465275.1, forward strand.
ATCAAAAATATATAAAATCGCCAAATATAAAAAAATCGCCAAAACGAAAAAAAGCACCAAATTAAAAAAAATCTCTAGGACTAAAATAAATCGCGAAAAACCTCAAAAATCGCCAAAATTAAAAAAATCCTTAAACAAAAAAATCGCCAATATGAAAAAATCGCCTAAATAAAAAAAACCCCAAAAACAGAAAAAAATCGCCAAAATGAAAAAAAACCCCAAAAAAACAGAAAAAAATCGCCAAAATGAAAAAATCGCCAAAAGGAAAAAAAATTGCGAAAATTAAAAAAAAACCCAAAAACAGAAAAAAATCGCCAAAATGAAAAAAACCCCAAAAAACAGAAAAAAATCGCCAAAATGAAAAAAAATTGCGAAAATTAAAAAAACCCAAAAAGAGAAAAAAAAAACGCCAAAACGAGAAAAAAGCGATAAAACTGAAAAAAATCGTTTAAACTGAAAAAACTTAAAAAATTAAGAAAGCTAAATCAAAAAAAATGATCAAAACAATGTGCGCGAGTCAAAGTCGCACTTTACTGAATTTATTTTAATTGCAATGCGTACACAACAACAAGAACAGCAACAACTAAACGATGAACAACAGGAATTAAAAATTTAAAAGTAAAAGTAAAGGCATTTACCATAGATTAGCACTGCAGTACCAATAAAGTTAAAATAATAAAAAAAATTTAACAAGTAAATTTTTACTGATTACTAAAATTTTTTTCTACAATTTTTAAAAATTGAATATTCATAATGAAATTCTACCAAGTGGCTAAATTTTTTTCATACAAAAGTTTAAAAATTTGAATGAAAAAACTTTGCCACTTGCTACGGCCCTACAATTTTACTAGTAATGTAAATAAAATTTCATTAGCAGTAAAAATTTACTGAATTTTTTTAGTAATCAGTAAATTTACTGCTTACTGCAATTTTGAATGCAGTACATATACATATACTGCAGTGTGCCCATTTACTAACCAAATAAGTTTAATAAAACAAACAAAAACTAACAAATTCATATGTATTTACAATATTGAAAGTTTTGATACTTTTAATTAATTAATTTAAAAAAAAGATACTAAAAGCAACTTAAAAAAACTTAAAAAAAATTTCATTACTAGATGTTTACACATCTCCTCTGTGATCGGACTCACATTGCTTTTTTTCCTTTTCTCAATAAATAACACATATTTTATATTTTAGAAGGAGACAGATTGATATAAGGAATTAGAAAAATCTACAATCATGATTCCAGGGTTGGAAAGTTTAAAGAATGTGGCATATAAAATTAACTAGGGCAAATAATTTTTTTTTCGTTATAAACTAAACATTTATGATTTGATTAGGCTAAAGTTCGTATCTCTTTGTAAGACAAATTACATGTGATAATTTTTAATGAGCAAATAATAGCAAACATAATTGTAAATATTCTGACAAACACTTAGTAGAACGGAACAAGCAGCTGTTTTCGAAGGCCACTAAACCTTGATCATCAGCGTTCTTTTCTGTTTGGTCGACAGTGTGCAGATTTCTGCTTTATATACGAAACTTTAATTGCAAATGGAATATCTGAATTGTTTTGATTCATCTTATTTTAAGTTGCTCAAAGCTTTTTTGTAATGAAAGCTCAATTTTACCATCACTAAATTTACAGCAGTCTTGCCATTGTAATACGATGAAGCAAAAAGAATTCACATGTTCCATTTGCAATAAAAGTTGCGTATGTAAAGCAGAAATCGACATCAACTGACACCACACACATAGGACCAAACACAAAGGACGATGATGAGGGAGGCGTAGTGGCCTTCGAAAACAGCTGCTTGTTCCGTCCTACTAAATGTTTGTCAGAAAATTTACAATTATGTTTGGTGTTGTTTGTTCATTAATAATTATTCGTATCACATGTAATTTAGCTTACAAAGCGATACGAACTTTAAGCTAATCAAATCATAAATAAAGAAACAAATGAAGTTCGAACAATAACAATAAGACTAACTAAATTTTCTAATTTTTCGACCTTTTTCTGATGAATGTATGTATATAATTAATTGGCTCTAGGTCACTTTTTTATAACGTTATAAATAATTATTTTCTAATGTCGATATTTCGATATCCTCCGGATATCTTCTTCAGAACGACATTTTTAATAAATTTAACAATTAAACAATAATATAAATATAAATACCAATAATAATTAATTTGTTTTTTTTTTTTTGTTTTTTTTATAAATAAAATAATTTTTTTTAATTATTTATAACATTATAAAAAAGTGCTCATTAATTATATACATACATTAAAAAAAACTAACTAAAATTTTTTCGAGTTATGTCACTGTTTAAGCAAATGAGCAGTATATTTTTTATTCCCTTAAGTAATCGTATTTCTCTAATATATTTTATGCACTGTAACATTTTTATTATTGTTACTTAATTTCAGTATCCTTACTTTTTAAACTAAACTTTAAAAATAATATATATATATATAAAGCAACATTATGTCCCATTTCCGCTTGCAGTTACAAAAGAGCATTTTTATTTATATTACCTTTTTTTTATTTCACTAACGTATTCAAATAATTATGCCGGGAATTAACTAAATGGCCAAAATCAAATTACTCTACATTTAGCCGTAATTTTTCTAAGGGCTGCTCAAGTACAATCCAGTGGAATATAAAAAGCAACTTATAAATAATAACAACAACAACAAAAACTAAAAAAAGAAAAACAAAACAGGTAAAAGCAGCAGCATCATAAAATGTAACCCCACTTTAAATAATTATCAAAATATGGTTTTTGTTAATGCCGCTGTTATTTTTGTTTTTTTTTTTTATCCCTTTCAAACTAAAAGAACGTTGCTGCAACAACGTTAATTTGGCTAAACTAAAATAATATTTAGGGTGTTCAAAGTGGTTATTTTGCCGTTCCTAGGGTATAACGATAAAAGAACATTTTATTTTGAGCTACAATTAGGCGGCACAATAAGTCTGTGATGGCGCTATGAAATTAGGCACAAGGAAATAAGGCCCCAATAAAATAAAACCCCCAAAAAAATGGAATCAGGCCCAAAAGAAAAATAATAACCAACCAAACTCAAGATGAAACAAAGACAAAAAGAAATTAAATTAAACCGAATTAAATTCAAGATGAAATAATTAAAAATCCCTGTTTATTTTGGGCCTTATTTCATTTTCTTATTTGGACTTTTTGAATTTTTCGCCTAATCACTTAAAGGGCAACACTGTTGCCGGCCACAGGCAACTGTCAGTTGACTCCAAATTATTAAAAATTTTAACAAGCCGCATCATTTAGTTAATACTATGGAGACTCGTCACCATCGATTTCAATGGTAAAAAATTGACTTACTGAATTTCGTTGATGAAAATATCATTTTAAGTACTCTTTAAGTATTGGCTGTCAAACAACTATGAATGCGTACAGCTAACAACTATGTTCATAAACATTTTTAAAGTACGCAGCACAAGCAACTGTAAATAAAATTTATGGACTGTATAAGCCGCAATCATACCCATGAGTATAAAAATACTCTGATTGTTAATCGGCTACACATGTGTATATACAATTCTATTTTATTTACACATACATATATTTTAATCAGCCACACAGCTCACATATTTCCATTTCATTTTATATACACAAATGTATCCCAAGTATCATGTGTGTATCTTTTTTTTGTCAGACTAAATATTCATGGACACAGTGTAAGCATACACCGACTATTAGTATGAGAGCGATAGAGTGAATGCGCTTGATAGGAATGTGCCTTTTTATTTTTAGTTGTAGAGTATTTAAGTTCTTCGCATAAACGAAGTAGAGATGTGGTATGTTGGAATCGGCTATATTTCTAGTTGCCTGAGAGAAAATATTTGAGCGTACGAATTGTTTGCGCTACAACTGTACAAAATTTACTATAGTTCAATTAAATTTAATGTGTATCAAAAAAAAACTATTTTTCTTATTTTTATATCTCGATTTGATTATCTTTTTCTTGCCATTCCTTCTGTAACTGACTTGAAAAAAAGGAGGAGGTTATCAATTTGTCTGTATTTTATTTTATTTTTTGATCGGTTATAAAAATAATTTTATTTTTGTATGAAAGGGTATAGCTTCCAAGTAGTCCCATTGTAAAAAAAGTGGGCGGGACACTCCCAAAAAAATTTTATTTGATTTTATGATATCCTACTTATTTCATTTCAACGAAACCCAGCAAGCAACTTAGGTCCTTGTAATTACACAATTTCAACGTTAAAAAAATGGGCGGGGCTGTGCCTGTTCTGGCACACTATTTTCATTCTCTTTTCCAATTTTGTTTCTTCATCGTTTTTGTTATATCGAGTAAAATGTTTTCAATATTCTTTATATAAATTAATCCATCTGTAAAAGTTTAATATGCGTTGCATTCGATTTTCACTTGAGAGAGCTTCGTTATACAAAATTTTGCCTGTAGTTGCCTTTTAGTAAATGGAAAACACAAATTTATAAACTTCAAAATTAATATTGTACGAGTTTCGGAAACCCTTTACATATATACATACATACATACACATACATGTGTGTGTATGTGTATGTATGTACATGTGTGTATATGTGTATGTATGTACATTAATTTTTAATAGCAACCGCAGCAAAATGAAAAGTATATTTGAAGAAAAATTATGTCTGTACTTAAGAATACCACGCAGTTCTGATAACTTGCTTATACATACTACGTTTATACGTGCACTATTTGCAAATAAAAATACATATTTGCAAATAAATTAACTCATTGGTTATACGGCATGTATAAAAACTTGGTAGCACTTCTATAGAAAACTTACTTATGTTGACAAAAAAAAAATAGTGTAAATATACAAAATATCAAATAATTATATGTTTTAATTGTTTGTCATTATTTGCTTCTATCAATTTTTGTTTTTGTGCAATATTTATCTATTTATTGGTTTTTGTTATCAAACATTTATAAGCGTGACAATCTCAAGCATTTTATTTGCGCATAGTGCGTTAATCAGGGATTGTTTTTGTGAGTTAGCTATTTGCAAATAAAAAATTAATTCGCCGCAAAATTCTCTCGGGCTGTCCCACTATGCCACCAGAAATCGTTCGATCGAATACTTATATTGAAAACAACAAAAAATTTTCTAATGTTATTATTGTTTATAATACAAGTTGTCGATCGAACGATTTCTGGTGACATCGTGGAACAGGCCGTCTATTTGCAATATTTTTATTAACGAATAAGTCGGCCATATAAACGTAGTAACAGCCAACGCCGCCTTTAGATGCGAAGTATTGCATTGTGAAATTAAATAAAACAAAGAAATGCTCGAGGTGGAATGCATGCGTACTTTTTTTTAATTGCTGGGTATTTACATTGTTTCAAATACTTGACTATAGCTGCGTCTTTGTATGTTTGATGGTGTATGTGTATGCTTGCGTGCATGTGCATTAGTTGGGGAGCATTAATTTTAAATGTATTTTCTCTAAAATGTTTAGACGAGGTAATGACCTCTGAATGTTTCTATACTTTTTAGACTAAAGTGCATACGAAAAGAGCAAAACAAAGCAAACAAACTGCTACAAATTTAAAATATGTGCATAATAATAATAGCAGTAATAACCATGCTTACTGCCACTCTAACACCAACAACAAACATTACGATTACGATGGGTGCATAGTCTAAACAAACACATAAATAAATATCTAATCAGATATGGTACTTAAATATAAATTTGTTTTTTAAATTTATACACGAAAGCCGCCAGCAATAACAGCAATACGAATACATTAAGATAAGATTTTACATTAAATCCCTAAAATTCGAATAGCGGAAATCTGTGGATATTATTCGAAGTCTTCCAGACTCACATACTGGGATATATAGAGATACTTTCAGTGCACATTTCGGTGTATTAAAAAATTAACTGATATTTTTTTAATCTTTAAATACTCGTATTAAATTTTTTTTAAAATCAGATTTATAGAAACTCTAGGCAGTTTATTAGCAGGGACAATAACTTTATGCATTTAAAATATGTGTTTTAATAAATATCATTAATAATAACAAAAATTACAAATTTTAAGAACCCACTAACGTGCAGACCAAACGGATGGTCAAGTCACCTTCCTAACGCAAAAAAAAACCAAATTAAAATTGGTCTTTCAGCTGGGGAGCCACGGCGTCAAAGACACGCATATTAACTAGAATACATCTAGAAAACATGTGATATCTTCTGAACGGCTAGATTTATTTTCTTCAAACATATGTAGCTAAGAACACTCTCGATCAAGTCACCTTTCAAAATGAAAAAAAACTAAATCAAAATCGGTCTAGTCTTCCACGTACAGACACACACTACTAAAAATTAATAAGAGCTCTTTACAAACTGTCAACGAAAGACCATCGGTTTGAAACATAACTGTACTGAGCGCATAATAAGCAACATTATACTTCAATTAGATATCCATATTAAAATTTAACAAATATAAAAAAAAATATTGAGTAATGATCTTCCTGAAACGTGCAATATGTTTAATTAAAAAAAAAATATTTTTGATTATTTTTTTTGCCCAATTTTTTTTCAATTTCCAACCCTGGAAGCATAATTTAAATTTTTCTATTTTTTAATACTAATTTATTTCTTTCTAAAATATATAATTTTTAAAGAAATAATTAGTTTTATATACCACAAAAAGTTTTAAGTTTTCCTAAAGTATACATATATAATTTGCAAATGAAAAAAAAATAGTTTGATCTAGTTACTTTGAAATGCATAAAAATTAAATTTTCCAACCCTGGATTTTCCTGCTTCATTTTACCAATCTAGTTCTTTAAAAACTATATATTAGATATGTTAAATGAACAAAGAATAAAAGAAAATAAAGAACACATTTGTTTTATTTAGTTACTTTAATATTAACAAAAGTTAAAAATTTCCAGCTCTGAAGCTGTGGATTTCATTTTTCTAATTTTCTACATTAAACTTTTCATTCAAAAGCATAAAATATACTTAATTTATAAAGAAAAAGAAAAAAATTAATTAGACCTAGTTACCTTTATATACATAACACAAAAAGTGCAAGTTTCCCAAACCTGGTATCATAATTTTAGATTTTTCTGATTTCTTGTAAGAATATAAGATATGTTTAACTTATAGAGAAAAAGGAAAAATTAGTTTTAGTAGGTTACTTTTATTTAACAAAAAAAGTTAACGTTTTCCAACCCTGGAAACGTCGTTTTGATTTTTTTTTTAATTTTCTTTTTTATTTTTATTATCAATTTTTTTTTGTGCTGAAATATAAAATAAGTTTATTTAACAATAAACAAAATTAAAAATTTTAAAAACCCCCGAATATATCTAGAGAAGATGCGATATCTTCTAAACGGTTGGACCGATTTTCTTAAAACATGGCTGAGAACCCTTTCGATCAAGTCACCTTTTAAACAGAAAAAACTAAATCAAAATCGCTTCAGCCGTTTGGTCTGTACGTGGACACGGACAGACACACAAATACACCGATACACAGACACACAGACACACACTACAAACTTATAACACCTCTTTTTTAGTCGGGGGTTAAAAATAAAACAAAAATTATTTTTAATTAGTTACTTTTGTATGGCAAAATAAAGTTTAAGTTTTCCATCTCCGAAACCATCTGCTCGATTTTTCTGAATTTCAATACCAATCTATTTCGGACCAATATCGAAGTCTCTAGCTTTTCTGGGATCCCGGAAATATGTTTTCACATACAGACAGACGGACAGACGGACCTCGCTTGTTCGTCTTCTCTATACATAAGGATCCAGAATATATATACTTTATGGGTCGCATATAAAAATTATGGAAATTACACACGAAATGTCAAACCTATATATACCCTTTACCATTTTTGGTGAAGGGTATAAAAACATTTGGTTATACCCAAAATTCAGCAAACCTAAAAAAATCCTATTCATTATATGAATATGGGTATGGGGACCTTGTGTTGAAGATTTTTAGCGAAACATCAAATACAGAAATATTTATCTGCTAGCGGAAATAAAATGACATATAATTAATCAGTCTTACAAGTTAATTTGCTAAATTCTGCGAACGTTCTTAGCCGCAATTCCAGAGTAAAAGTTTTGTTAGCACGTTTGTAATCCAGTATCTAAACGAATATATAAGCTCACTTAAAATTTTTAGCTAAAAAAGCGAGAAACAAAACTAAAGTAAACAGCAGAAGAAAAAACATTAAACAAGAAATTCTAAACTACCCAGCGAAGAATAACAAAAAACAGAAAACTAAATTTACACACAAAGCAGAAATTTGATAATTTCAAAGAGAAAATTTCTTGGCAAAACATGACTATGGGAATATTCTAAAAAAAAAAGAAATTCAAAATTATCTCATTATGGTTATGTGGCTGCTGTTATGCAACTGCAATTTAATAATACCCCTTTTAGACACGCAAAGTTGACTTTGCAAAGTCTGAATTCAGCTGTGTGAAAGACAGAGGCATGAATACTCTCTCTTTCTGTCTTTCTCCCAGCTGAATTAAGACTTTGCAAAGTAAACTTTCCAAAGTTTAATATAAGCTAAATTATTCATTATAAAAAGCTTTATAAAACAATACTTTAATTTATTAGCTGAATATTATTATGTGAAATACCTTGCAAACTTACGAACGTGATAACAAAAATTTTTACTTAATTATAGTCCACTCAATCAAGCTTGTATTTGAGGCATAATGTGATAGCTTGGTGCTCTGCATTATTAAAAACCTCCTCTCGAGGGATAATAAAAATAATCTTTCATACCTCTGCCTAGTTGATAATCGTACAAAGTGCTTTTCACTAAAATGCTCTGGCTGCCAGCTGACCTCATGGTCAAACAAATTCATTACAATGAATTCAGCAATAAGCCAAACAAAATGCGTTAAAAAAAAGCGCTCAGTGGGCATGCGTTAATATTGGAATAATATTTAGGTATTTCCTCGAAGTATGCAGACTACTGCTCATCGGAGAATGAAAATCAATACATAAGTAAACAGTCTTAGTTTTAGTAACTGTATTTAATCATATAATAGCCGATTTTAACATATAAGAGTATCTTTATTTTATTTATGCGAAAAACTAAAATACGCTATAGCCAAAAAATAAAAAAGTCTCATAGGTATCAAGCGTATTGACTCTTTCTCATACTTATAGTCGGTGCATGCTTATACTCATAGTAAGGATATATAGTCGGACCAAAAAATATAGGCATTATACTCGGGATATTTATTCATCATTCGCCCACTGTATACATACACAAAATGGAATGGAAAATGTGTGGCTGTTTGAAAACATGCCTTATGTGTGTGTGTTCATAAAAAAGCCCGGCATATGCGTATTTGTAGCCGATTAATAGTCAGAGTATTTTTATACTCATACATATGGTTGCAACTCATACAGTCTATAATCTTTAGTAATAGTTGTTTGTGCTGAGTAATTTAAAAAATGTGTCTAAAAAAAATCCATTTATAAACCTTTTATAAAGCCTTTTGTTTTAAAATTAATGCGTGTGTCTGAGCGTGTTTTTTATTATTAGCTGTTTGACTTTTGTTTTTCTCTGATGCCCAACCAAACCGCTGTCTGATAGAATATTTGGTCAGTTTAATAGTTTGCTACGCTTCTGGTAGAATTAGTAAAATCGTATCGTGAGTTGACGGATCAGCTAACAAAATCTGTAAAATTAATAAAACATGTTGTTGTTTATTTAATATGTATCGTAATTGTATGTGAGGTAGAAACCCTATCGGAGAATGTGTGGTTGACTACAAAAATAGTTAACTTATAGTTAACTTTTCTTTGACTGACTAAAGCTCAAATTCACAGTCTTTACTTAACTAATAAAGGTGGTTTAATCAATGAAATTTATAAGAAAAATTGCTAGTTAAACCACGGGCGTTAGTTAACTAAAGACTGTGAATTTGGCCCTAAAAGCTAGCTGCAAAGTCATCCATAACAAATCCAAAATTAATTTTTAAGTTGAGTACGTAATCGAATTTGATGAGATCCAACAAATTTATTCTCAGCTACTTTAAAACTCATTTCAGTTTTATATTAACATTTTGCTGTTGTTATTTTAGATGGCAGCTTAGCCGAGTGGTAGCGCGTTGAGTACACAACGTGTGATGTTACATGTTCGAGCCCCAGAAAAAATTTTTTAATTTACTGACTACCAGGTGATTTAAAAAAGTCAACTTTAAGTTAGCTTCAAGTAGTGCAGAGTGAGACAATTGACTACCGCCTAGGACATCGCAATGTTAAAATAGTCAGTTGATTACATTGCAAAGTAATCCAAGTGTCAGTCAGAAATAGTTTCGAAATAGTTAGCTTAAAGTTAGTTTAAAGTTAGCCAAATTTCCGATAGGGAATCTACACAAAATAGATTTCTACGTCAACTTCTCTCTTACATACATTCACACACATGTATAAAGCGAAGAGAAATACAATAACAGAGAACACATTCGCTCGCAACCTCACGTTTTTATTAACTAACATCCAGAATTGAGAGATACGTCCACTTCAAAAGTAACAGGATACGATTCGACTAATTCTACCATTAGAATGATATAAGGAAATTTTGCCGATGTGCTTTATCTTTTCACAGACGTATATAAATCGGACACACTTGTCGATTGGCAAAATCGTCCGATTTATTCATTATAGACTTCTTTGCAGGGTTTCCTTAAGTCACGAGTCTATGTCAATAATCTCAGACTCCTGAAGCCCTCAAAGAGAATATCCGTCAAGTATGTGGGAACTTTTTGTCGAAAATTGTAGCAAAAGTGATGGAAAATGTCATAAATTGGGCCATCATTGTCATAAAGTCTGGCGGATCCCAACTTGACTGATGATATATTTTATTGTACTTAATAAAAAATTAATGCAGTAAAGTGAGCCTTTTTACTCTCTTACCTGATGTAGACATTAAAAAAAATATGTACATGGTAAACTTTTCTTTTAGTTTTTTTTATAGCGATTTCATAGTTTTGGCGCTTTTTATAGTTTTGGGCGCTCCTTTCGGTTTTAAGCTTTTTTCCAGTTTTAGCTTTTTTTTCTTTTGAACGATTTTTTGGTTTTTGGCGATTAAGTTTAGCGTTTTTTTTTTTGGTTCTTACGCTTTTTTTCCTTTTTGGCGATTTTTGTCGGTTTTTAGCGATTTATAGATTTTATATTGGCGCTTTTGCTTAGTTTTGGCGCTTTTTCTCTTTTTGAGATTTTCAGTTTTTGGCGTTTTATTTTCTTTTTGGCGATTTATTTTTCTTTGTGACGATTTTTTTAGTTTCGGCGCTTTGTTTCAATTTGCTGATTTTTTTCAGTTTTTTTTGGGTTTGTTTGTTTTGGCAATTTTTTATTTTGGGATTTTTTTTTTAATTTTAGAGTTGTCAAAATTACAAAGTTAAAATAATATTAACTGATAGAATACCCTTTGCATGTATATAACATTAGGATTTCAACATGTTTCGTTGCTCGCTTTAGAACACACTTTAATTTTTTACTGCCATATGTTTGTTGTTGTTGTAGCGACCAAAGTTTTATATTCTATGAAAATTTTAGGTCCGTCGCTCTTACGGTTCTCGAGAAAACAGACTGTGACAGACAGACAAACATACAGACGGATACCTTAGCAACTACTATAGGGTTTCTTTTCACTTTTGGTGTACGGTGTAATTGTCTGTAATTTACATTATGATTTCAACATTTTTGTTGCTCGCTTAAGAACAACCTTTAGAATTTACTTGTCATATAATTATTGTTGTAGCGCCCAAAGAATATCTAGTTCTGTGAAAATTTCAGATCCGTAGGATGATTCTCGTAAAAACAACCCTTGACAGACAGACGGCCATCGTAGCGAACATAGTAGGGTGAACAGGAACCTTTGGTGTACGGAACCCTTAAAAGATTTGATATCAAGGGAACACAACAAAAAAGCACAAGTAAAGTTTTTGAGTTATTAAAAAATATATTCAAAGAATATCGGGTAACAATTTTTGCGTCGACTGTACAATAACTCCCAAAGAAATTATGTAATAAATTTCAGGGTTTGGGAATCTCGGGAAAAGTAGGTTAATATTTTCGGGAAATTGTTAAGATTCTCTCGGGAAAACGGGAAATTAAAAGTACATTGTTTTTCAAAAATCCCAAACCCTAGATGAATTGCTATTTTTTATTTTCATTAACCCTTTATTTTAGCTTTTGTTACTTTATATTCTGGGTTATATAAAACTTTTTTTCAGCTCACTTGAATTTAAAATTTTCTAGGGTCCACTGTGCATATAAAGGGTGTTTTTTTTAGAGGTATAAAACTTCGAATTGAAATAAAACACAAGAAAATCGTTTTAATGTCCATCAATTTGCCTTTATTGGAAGGATAATTTTATGCCATTAATGTTTAAATATGATTTCGGGCATGTGGCCGCCGCGGCTGGCTCGAATAAAGCCAATTCTACAGGTCCAATTTTCAACCACTTTTTCGAGCATATGGGGCCGTATGTTGGCAATAACGCCACGAATGTTGGCTTCCAAGTCCCCTAACGTTTCTGGTTTGTTGGCGTAGACGAGCGACTTCACATATCCCCAAAGAAAATAATCCAATGGTGTCAAATCACACGATCTTGGTGGCCAATTGACAGGTCCATTCCGCGAAATTATGCGCTCATCGAATGTTTCCTTCAATAAATCGATTGTGACGTGCGCTGTGTGGCATGTAGCGCCGTCTTGTTGGAACCACAACTCATCCACATTCATGCCATCCAATTCGGGAACAAAATAGTCGGTTAGTCGGCTCCAATTGCTGTGCACGGTGGCGAATCGATTCATTCGGGTCCTCTTCAACACTTTGCTCTACAGCGGCAATTGTTTCTTCGGTGCGCACTGTTCGACGTCTCTGCGGATGCGTATTATCACATAGAGTAAACGTAGTGCGAAAACGATCCATGGTTAACCGAATTATTTGCTCTGATGGACGATTATGTCGACCATAAAATGGACGGAGCTTGCGGTAAACTTCGCGAACTGAACCATTATTTTCGAAATAAATTTGCACGATTTGCAAGCGTTGTTCTTTTGTCAACCTGTTCATGATGAAATGGCAAACCAAACTAAATATTAATCACTTGACAGCTGACAAAATGGCCGCCAGTTAAAAAAGTGATTCCAACTTAAAGTTCTATACCTCAATAAAAACACCCTATACATACATGCATACATACGTACATGTATAATTTTTGGTTAATTTTTTTTTTAAGAATTATAAATCTCCTTTACGCTAGCCATTTTAATTTGAATTTTAAATCTAAAACTCACCACTTCCGTTTTTTATTTACGCCGTAAATAATTAAATTCTACGCTCTTATCTTATCAAATCATGTTGTAATTGTCGTAGCAATGACAAAGCCATTTCCTTTCATTCAAATTTGACACTCCCTTAATAAGTTATCACTTGTTTGAGTGAATGTAATTTACTTTTCTTACGCTTGGTCTCCTAATCTTTGAGAAGAAATTTGTTTAAAATTATCTTTACTTTCTTTTTTTTTAACAAGCAAACAAAAAAAAAAGAAATATAATAAATATTTGTGTGTTTTATTCTTTTATGATTTATGCCACTTTTTGGTTTTTTTTTTTGCGCTTATCTCACTACAAGATCTCTAATGTTTCTTCCCTGCACATGCTTCTAGAGTGCGTAAGAGTTTTTTAGAAAAATACAATTAATGGTTTTGTTAATGTGGGTACTCAGGCATTAGTTACCTGTGATTTCCCAGGTTAATAGGAATTTTATACATATTTTCTTTTTTTGTAATCTTAATTTTTATTTTTAAAGCAACAACAAACATTATTTACTTACCTTTGGTAAATTGTTTTTAATCCTAAAAATATGGGGAAAAATTTGTTTGAAAACTTTTTAGATATTCCAAAGCATAAATTTGCTTGGTTCTTTTTTTTCTTTCTTTTTTTTGTTGCTGCCTGTTCATATAAGAAAACAGGTAAACACTTGTTTTTGTTCTTTGCTTTCCAATGTTCTTTCACTGCATTTTCTTTTGCTTAAGAATTTTTTATTCATCGATTATTTTTTTATGATTTTTTCTTTATTTCTATATTTAATATGGGGATGCGCGGTATGCTTGCGATATTAGAGTCCGCTGCTGGTACTTGTTTTTTTTTCTTCTTTAGATTTATTCTTTCATTGCTTCTCCTTTTTGTTATTGCAAAGTAATGAAAAATTTCTAATTTAGCTGTTGCTGTTGTGTTTGGTGGCCTAAAAAAAATGGTGAGAGTAGCAAAGTTTAATAAAAAATTATATACAAATCAACTAAATATAAATAACAAGAAACAATCGTAAAAAATGTATTTCATCAATAAGCAATCAATTAAATTGATATTAACCCATTAAGGCCCTCACTTCCATCACCTCTCAGCACCACCCATATTAATTTATATTAAAACTAAGCATAAGATAATTAATTTTAATTTATAAACTAATTGACATGTTTCAGGATTTTCGTTATATTTAAGTATTTTTCAAAAAAAAATATTTATTTTAAAAATTTGGTTTTTCTTACTTTTTGGGGTATTTTTATAAAAACTAAAGTAAAAATAGCGATAAACAATATTTGAAGAAGTGACTTTTAACGAAGATAGCTTATAACTAGATGCGTTTTGGGTTATTTGTTAAAATAATAAACTTTAGTATGCATTTGGTATGTTTTTTATGTTTATGATATATAAATTTATTATTTGGTGTGTTTTTTTAACCGTTTTATTTTCTCAGAATATTAATTAACAATAATGTTTTACGCACGGTATATTGATAATGTTTACTCATCGGCATTAGCATAGCTAGAAAGTTTTATTAGAGTGGGCTAAAGCCAAAATTAGTATCTTGAGTACGATTTCATTAATTTAGGAGCAATTATCTACATTCAGAGATAAATATACACAATACTTGATCAAACTGATCAGATTTGTTGTCAACAATGCATCAACAATACTTTTGTATACTCTGTTGACAATTAGACAACGAAGTGTTGACAACGAATGATTGCAAGTTGACGACCAGTGATATCAATAACAAAAAGTTGAAAATGTACCGTTGTCAGTTCGTACACGTCCGTTTACAAATTGACAACTTGCGTTGTTAGAAAAAGTGGTACTGGCCACTTCTTACCAATATCCTACAAGCAGTTCTTGTAAATTCTTAGAAACTTCATTCCTTATTGAGAAAAGAGGAAAAAAAGAGGTCATGTTTCGCCACTGAAAGTAACAATGTTTGTGATTGAATGCTTGTTGCAAAGAGGAAATGTTGAGAGGATAAAAGTAAAAAACATCAGTGTTTCATCGCCACTATCACCTGTTCGAAATAACCGTGTTGATCATAAAATTCTTCGAAAAGATAGGAGATTACGCTATCAAAAATGCAAGAGTCAAACAGTTTATAAATGTGAAAAATACAATGTATCAGTGCATTCCAAGAGCTCTGATACTTATAATAATTGAAGATAGTTTACATTTCAGTTTTTTAATAAGTTCATGTTAACTACTTTTATTTTAAGAAGTTTAATAAAACATATTAAATTTGAAAAAAAAAAGTTCATTATTTATATCGTTTTCTCAACGTGGATTAACTCGGTAACTTTTTTCAAATTTTGTTAGTATCATATTGAGACCGAAACTAACATGTTCTGAAAGTTTCACTTATGTAGCTCAACGGGAGCGATGCTTGGGCCTTAATGGGTTAAGATTAAATGCTTAAGTATTCTGCCATTTTTTGATGAATATTCAGATTCAACATATTTGTTTTTAACTGGCTTCCAAAATAATGAAAACAATAGTTGCTCGTTTGATGCAATTTTCAGATGAAAACCACTATTTTGTGCACTTCACTGTCTAAAGCTTTTTTTTATAAAACTTTGCACACATCTTGCTCAATTAAATTTAATTTTTAATTTCATAAATTTCCACTTGGCTCACTCACATCTAGTAGGCGCTAGTAATGAATGACTCACTCTCCGGTGCGAAAAATTGGGCAATGAGAAACATGTTACAAATAAAGTTATTACAAAAAGTTTATTCAGGAATAATTTTTTAATCGAGCTTAAATTCAGTATTTTCCATTCTTATAGAATGATGTATTTATATTAATTAATGTGATTTTGAGTCATGATGATTTAAATTAAACTTAGTTGGGGGAAATACCGGCATTTTTATAAGCCGCCAAGCACCTCATCAGCACCAAATGTATTTATACTTCAGAGACAAGCAAAAGGCCACCCGTGGGCACTTCGTTATTCTCTTTTTTACACGTACATAAACACACGTATGAAAGAAAATAACTCAATCTCTCATAAGCATGCATTTTACTATCTGTCATGTTATCACTAATATATAAATAATATAAATATGTATCTGTGTGCCTGACTTTGATTTACTTGAACAGAGATTGTTTGTTAAGCAGATAGACATGGTTGCTAATGAGGTGCTTGGCGGCACAGAAAAATGCCGGTATTTACTCCCAGCTAAAGTTTTATTGTATTCTTTAGCAAACCTTATTAATTGATATAAATATTTCAAAATCTTAGAATTAAAAATACTGAACTTAAGCCCGATTAAGAAATTATTCCTAATTAAAATTCATTCTCGCCCAATTAAATTTAAATATGTATAAATTTATTAGAAAACTATTAAAAGTAGAATGCAATATTAACTTTCTAAAAGAAAAGCATTTAGTTTTGTTATTATTAGAAACAAAACAACAACAACAAAATTAAACTGCCTGTTTTAAAATTTTACTTTGCTATAACATTGAATTCTTTCTATGAAAGTGACAAAAAAAAAAGAGCTTTCAGTTTATCTATAATAAAACTCTTTTTGCGTCAAGTCATCTTTTACATAGATACATCAGTTTTTTCTTGAAGGAAGTCTGAATTTATGGAAAAGAGAGTTGTTTCATGCGCTGCTTTAAAACAATAGGAACATTTAACAAACAGACTATCTGTGTGTAAGCAAACGAGCAGTTTTAAAAGAGAATTGAATAACTGAAAATAAGGAAAACTGATGTGTCTAAAACAGCTGCGTGTAAACACACATACTATGATATTTTTATTAGGGGTAAACAGCTTTTAAAGCTCTTACAATTTGTTCTTGTTTATTTGTAAAGTAATCAGCATGCATTGTGATCGCTGAGATCTAATTGGCTGTTGTACTCTCTTATGCTCTCGCCGGTGTGAAAGCACAAAAGCTCTTTTGTAAAAGCTCGCAGATTGTGCGTATGGCTTGCACGTAGCTGGTCTAAAATATGACAAAATATATTGGACGGAAAGCTTTAGAATATTTTATAAACCCAGCTAAAAAAAAATTATATATGGTCCATATATTTTTAATATATGAATGAATGTAACTATATATGAGTATGTATGAATTCATGTATGGAAATATATGGGATTATACATGGCAAAACTATTATATATGAACTAATATATGAACTAATATATGAAATGTATTATAATACATGAGCTCATATATGGAAATTTAATTATGAAGCTCTTCGTATGTGGATCCATATATAGAAATAAGATTTAATATATGGAGCCATATAAGAATGTATGCATACATGATATCTCACATAAAATCATTTTTGCAATCAAATAAGCTTGGATTTTATCACTGGTAAATTGAAAATCCATTATAAAATAGATGCGGTATGTAAAGTTTATAAAAAAACCATTCTTGTGTGGCCCCATTTAATATATTAAATAACCAAAAGGATAATCCATTAATTTTATAGAAAATAACAGAATTCTTTAGATAAGAAACAAAGTTCATATTTCTGCAAAAAAAAATATATTGAAAACTATTGTTACGACGCACTATTTTTTCTTTTATAATTAATTGCATTACTTTTTAATATGATTTCTTAAATTAAATTTTATGTACGAATATGAGTTTTGTGTTTTTTTAAATAACTGATTCACCTTTTGACTTAAAATGTTTCATTAAATACAACCTTCCTGTTCAAAATCTAAAAAAAAGTAATTTTAGTAATTTAATTTATTGTACAGCAGTGCGCTTTTGTGAATCAAGAGAGTATGAATATGAAATTTTCATTCTGCAGAGGGAAAATTTACACATAAATACATGTATGAATATATATAATCATATATGGTCATATACCCTCATTTTTCGGATCCGAACCATATATGGTATATCATATATGCTCCATACATATTTTTTTAGCTGGGAAACCCAATTCGGAAACGTTATTGTTTTTAAACGAAGGATATATAAGTGATCAAATACTCATGTTTTTAAAAAACATGCTGTAAATTAATATTATTGCTGGGCATATTTTTCAAAAATAAAATAATATATAATAAAGGTATTCACATCAGTTTTTTTCTTGTTGGAAAAATGTAATTTTTTACAACAAACACAGAAAAAAAAATTCACCAAAAGTTGAATTTAAAAACTCAACTTTAGGTGGAATTTTTTTTTCATGTGTTTGTTGTAAAAAATTTACATTTTTCCACTTTTCCAACAAGAAAAAACTGATGTGAATAGCTTTAATATAATATCCATATATTTTGTAATAAGTTTTTTATGAGAAAAAGTTTTAACAAAAAAATCAACTATGAAAACTTAACAATTAAAAATTAATACGGAAATACTTCTTCCAAATAATAAAGTTCTTCATACTGTTGTTGAGAAACTTCATTAACGTAATGAGAAACATTTAAAGAAACCATTTCATTATCTGAATAAATAAAATTCTTCATTTACACTTATTCCAGTTGTCTACATCTACGTCACACATAATTTCAAAAATTGGAGCTTGTTTGCTCGCTCTCGATAACAATTTTGTGCTATTGAAAATCTATTTCCATTCACTAATGTCTAGAAAATAGCATAAACCTGCCTACCGGAGTCAGTTGTTTCCGACATTGGATACACTAGCTCCCTTTTTTGGTATTATGTTAAAGTGACGTCAATGTCGACAACAAGAATAAGGGTGATTGGATTGTTAAAAACGACATAATGAAAAACATTTAGTGAAACCATTTCATTATATGATTAAATGATTTTTTTTCAGTGGATGTACTTAAATATAACAATTTTAACTCTTTAAGGGCCAATTTCACCAACTTATTTAAATATCAATTCATATTTAAAAATAATTTTTCCATACAAAAATTAATCAAAATCGACATTTAAATATGAATTGATATTTAAATAGAGTTGGTGAAATTGGCCCTAAGTGTCCTGGAGACGATCAAATAAACTCATCAATCTCAAAGTTGTGTGCGTGCAGTCGTTTTTTTTTAGCAACAGGTAGGCGTTATTTATAACTTTATTTTTGTTTAATTTAAGTTTTTGTTTGATGAATGATTATTTCTGTGGCAATATGTAAAAATCGTTTAAGTAGAGTTAAGTTAATTTAGCTTATTATGCTGCGTTGTATCCCAGTTGAAAGTCGTAATAGTCGCAATGCTACATTTGCAAAGAAAGTATCACTAGAGCCTTTAAATATCTTATTGATAGCGTCAAAACGGCTGAAAAACTCGGCCTTGTTTTAGTGGACTTATGCGGTTATTACATATTACGACAGATTTGATCATCTCTAACTCTAATTGATAAAAACATCGGTGTCGTTGGGATTCTTGTTATTGAGAAGAAGTTTATAATGCATTTTAAAGAACATTAACAATACGAACGCTAGGAAGTCAAAATACAAATGATGATTATTAAGGCTAATAAATCAGTCAAAGTTTAAAACGCTGGTTTAGTTAAACTAAACTCAAATTTATATGTGGTTTAAACGCAACAGGAGTAAATCAGTGAACCATACCTTATGTGTAGTTTAAAAAATAATATTATGGCAGCACTAGAATAAATGCTAAAAAACAGCTGTTTTGCAGCAGGCTATCAATTCTTTGTACAATCAAAAAGGGAAAAAGTTAAAAAAAAATTCAATTAAATGTCGCCAAATTGTACTGAGAGAGGAATTATATTTATGCTTGGCGAAGTAGAATAGTATAAAAGAATAATAGAGTGTAAGCAAACAGGTCGAATAAGATCTGAAGAAAAAGTACAAGCTTGGAAAAAAGTTGTGTGCTCTTTCAATGCAAAACATATGGTCTGTAATTAACAAAATCATATGGCCTGTATTGGTAGTTTAAACGCCCAATTTTATGCGTTTACAGGTGGTTTAAATACTGTATTGATTTATAGGTTCGCTAGTTTAAACACATTTTAAACCAAAAATAGAGATTAACTTGCACTGATTTATTAGTTCTTAGTGTGCCTTTGTGCGTTTACCTTTAAGCGACAAGCATAGAAGACTAATACAAATGCACTGATTGACGACGATTTTAGTTTACCGTTTACAGAGAACTTTTAGAACATCAAAACCGTTCATTCAATATTATAAAGTCTTTGATATTTCGCCTCCTGGCGGCAATTTGCATGCCACAGCGCAAAACAACAACCAACATTAATAAGAATAATTAATTTGTTTGTTTTAATAACAATTATATTTACTCTTATTATTTACTCTTATTATTTACAAAGACTTAAAAAAAAAATTAACATGAAACTGAACAAAACATTTTCATTTAGCTTGTTTTGCATTTTTCACACTCAATTTTCTTGGTAATGCACTGTCTCCATTTTTTTTTTTTGCAAATATGACACTAAAAACAATCACTTTTCTTTTGCAATAATTTCATAAATCATATTTATTAAAAGCATTTTTCCACAACGAAAATAATTAACAATTTATTAGAGCACTACAGACATACTTTCCAATATAAAATCTTAAAAAAATAATAAAAATGAAGAAAAAGCAAAACTCACAAAAGAGAAGAAGAAATGATTGCACTACAACAAACCTAAGGTAAAATGCTGTTGCAGTTGTTTTCTTGCATTAGAGATGGCAACGTGAGTCGAAATGGCAAGCCATAACCGCCAAAAAAGCTCAACTAACAATTTTTCGTACCTCGTTTTTTTTTACCAAAATCAATCATTTACGATCGCCAATGACCAATTTTGGTAAAAAAAATCAAGTTCGTAAGTTATGTCGCCTAAGCTTTTTTCGTCGGTTATGGCACGCTAGAGAACAATAAATTGCGGTATGCAATTTAAATTTTTATTTTGTTTTATGAAAATTTTAGATTATTGTTCACCAAGTTAAGTATTTTCAATTCTTATTAAAGAATGAATCTTATTATTTAATGAGATATCTTAAAGACGGCATAAAAAGGTAAACTAAACTTTTGAAATATGCTGCATTTTTCTGTGTCATCACGCTGATTAATAAAATTCATTCTAGTTCAATTAAATAATAAATATTTATCACATCTTATTATTCATACAAATCAAGTCAATACGACGCGAAAATAAATAAATGCAAACAATTGCTCTTCTGTGTTACGATGTTTGCAGTTTCTTTTTATTCGAATTTCATATGCGAAAAATTCGGTATTCTGTAATGCGAAAACATATATAGAAATCGCAAAATGTAAGTGAAAAATTATATTTTATTTATTTCTTCAACTATTTATTCCTAAAATTCCAAAATAAGTTATTCAGTTGTTTAAAAATTTTGAAATAATAGCGAGATTTATGAATAACCACAATCCAATTGGTAAAACGCCATTTGTGGCAGACATTGGACGACGAATTAAATATGAACCCTCCGCCAATTGGAAAAGCTTAAAAAATATTTGATTTCAACTTTATATACAAATTATATACATACAAAAATATTTTCGATGCTTCGTTCAATATCGACACGTAATTTAAATAATTAATTGTTACAATGAATATATTAAATTAAATTTATGTTGTTTCAACTTTAAATAGCTTTATTTCAACTTGATTCTTGATGTTTTTTTCAGTTTCTATTTTATGTTGTTTCAACTTCAAATAACTTCGATTCGACATGATTCTTCATTTTGGTTTAACAGTGCGGAAATGTCCCATTAAAATTTAAACCCATACATGTTACGTGTAAACACATTAGAAAGTTTCTATACTCACGCTCATATGTTTGGAGGAAACAGTTTGGCCAAATCGACCAAATGATTCATGCCAATCATATGAGTAATATCCATTTCTTGTAAGTAGTACGCACAATATTTTCTAAAGCACAATTTGCTGTTAACACCTTCAATAAGTTATAAAAAAAAATAAAATAAAAAATTAAATGAAGTGAAATTAATAAATTAATTAATTAATAATTAAATAAGCAGAATTCAAAAAACACAACACAACTCTTAAACTATTATGAATTAATTGTGATCACACACGAAATTGCAAATTATCTAGAAAAATATTTTTAGCAAACAACAACAACGAACAGAAAGTTTACAGTTAACTGGAGAGAATTAGTCATAGAAAAAAAATGCTATTAGAGAATTTTAGATAAAGAAGTGGGGAGTTGCAATATTATCAATATCAAAATATGTAAACAACTACCATAAGGTTGTTTGATATTTTCAGCCTTATTTTCTATTAAATCGTAAGCTACAAATATTAAAATTTTTAAGGAGAAGTTTTTTTTTATAATATTCAAATTTGTGTTTTATACGCAGATCGTCGCTTACAATAAAATTTGTACAGCCTATATCTTAAAACTTATCAACAATTTTGGCATTTTGATAATTCTAAACTATGGGTAGGCCCATAAAATTTTTATTTCAATAAAACAATCTATTTTCGATAACATATCGCTTACGACAAAATCGAAAAAAAGGCTTTCGATATTATCTTAATGGAAAAAAATTATAGATGTACATATTAATTTTTCACTATCTTTTTTTTTTTTTTTGCTTGAGATAGAGATAGAGAAATCATATGAGTTACCAAAATGATATGGATATATTTCTGTACTTCTACGTAATGGAAGTTCGAGTAAGTACAAAATTAACCTTCGAACATTTTTCATGTTCTACCAATTTTTGCTGTTAAGGTTTTATTTTAAACTTTTGGTGTATTCAAAAATTTTTTTAAATTTTATGAGAGAATATCTTATATTTATTCAATCAACAACTTTAAATGAAAAAATTACCAAAACTCAAATGAAAATATAATTGTATCAATTTTAACAAAAGTTTAATTGATTCAATAATATTTTTTAATTAAACTTTTAATCAATTTATACCTGAATTGCATTAAGCACTTTTTCATGAAATTTCATGAATTTTGTTGCACGAAACTTTTTCTATTTGCTAATTGCAGAGCTTTACAAGAGAATGTTATATTAAAAAGAACGTATAATGAATACCTGATGCAGCTTTGGCAACTTTTTTTATATAAGTTGCTGCTAAAGGCCTTTTATTGAAAAATTAAAAATTTTCAAGCAACTGATTTCATGAAAAAAATTCTTAATGTAAATTAGGTATTAGTTTTTAAGCAAAAAAGATTAATTAGTTTATAAAAAAAAAGTTTAAAAAAGTGAATACAATTTTTAATTGATTACTTGTGTTAATTGAAGAAATGTTTTTTAAAGATAATATAGGCTTGAATATATTTTATAATAAAAACAAGTAAGAGTGCTATATTCGGCTGTGCCGAATCTTATATATCCTTTACCAAAGTGTTTTTATGTAGTATAGAGATACATACATAAGCACATACATAAAGTATAAACAAAAAGAAAAAAATAGTTTGACCTAGTTACTTTTATGTACAAAAAAATAAATTTACAAACCCTAGAATCATTAAATTAGATTTTTTTGATTCCTTATATCAATCTAGTAGTTCTTAAAAAAATATAGAAAGTGTGTTAATTGAAAAAAAGGAAATTAAAAAAAAAATGTTTTATTTAGTTACTTTAATGTCCAGAAAAAATCATAGTTTCCAGCTCTGGAGCTGTGGTTTTTATTTTTATAATTTTCTATACCAAACTTTTCTTTCCAAAACGTAAAATATATATATTTTATAAAGGAAAAGATAAAAATTAATTAGACTTAGTTACTTTTATATATCAAAAAAGTGTTACTTTTCCAACCCTGAAATCATCCTTTTTGATTTTTCTGATTTCGTGTACCAATATTTTTCTTTTAAGAATATAAGATATGTTTAATTTATAAAGAAAGGGAAAAATTTGTTTTAGTAAGTTACTTTTGTCCAAAAAAAAATTAAAGTTTTTCAACCCTGGAATCGTGTTTTTAATTTTTTAATTGTTTTTTTTTATTTGAAATACTAATTTTCATATTTTAATCATAAAATAATTTTATTTAATAAAAAACAATAAAAAATAGTTTTCGGTAGTTAATTTTTTATATCACTAAGAGTGTAAGTTTCCCAACCCTGGAATCCTCCGTTTTCATTTTTCTGATTTCTTATACCAATTTTTTTAAGAATGTAAGATGTGTTTAATTTATAGTAAAAAAGGAAAAATTTGTTTTAGTAAGTTATTTTTGTATAAAAAATAAGATTTTCCAACCCTGGAAACGTCGTTTTAATTTTTTTAATTTTTTTTATTTTGAAATACCAAATTCATTCGTACTCAAGCATAAAATAAGTTTATTTAATAAAAAAAATTAAAATTAATTTTCGGTAATTAATTTTTTATATCACAAAGAGTGTAAGTTTTCCAACCCTGGAATCCCCCTTTTTGATTTATCTGTATTCTTAAAAACATTGTTTTTAAGAATATAAGATATCTACTTTATAGAGAAAAAAGGAAAAATTTGTTTTAGTAAGTTACTTTTGTATAAAAAATAAGGTTTTCCAACCCTGAAACTTCGTTTTAATTTTTTTTTAATCTGAAATACCAAATTCATTTTTACTGAAGTATAAAATAAGTTTATTTTATTAAAAAAAATAAAAAATTAGTTTTCGGTAGTTAATTTATATATCACAAAAAGTGTAAGTTTTCCAGCCCTGGAACCGTTCTTTTTGATTTTTCAGATTTCGTTCACCAATATGTTCCTTTTAAGAATATAAGCTATGTTTAATATATATAGAAAATGAAAAAATTTGTTTTAGTAAGTTACTTTTGTATAAGAAAAAATGTAATGTTTTCCAACCCTGGAAATGTCTTTTTCATGTATTAAACTTTTTTTTTTAATTTTTAATATCAATATACTGCAGTATAAAATACGTTAATTTAATAAAAAAATAAAAAAAAATAGTAAGACCTAGTTAATTTTATATATTTCAAAAAGTGTAAGTTTCCCAACCCTGGAATCATCCTTTTTGATTTTTCTGATTTGTTACACCAATCTCTTTCTTTTAAGAGTCTAAGATATGTTTAATTTATAGAGAAAAAGAAAAAAAATTGTTTTAGTAAGTTACTTTTGTATATGAAAAAAAATTAAAGTTTTCCAACCCTGGGAACGTCTTTTTAATTTTTTTTTAACTTTCTTTTTTGATTTGAAATACCAATTTAATTTGTGCTGAAGTATAAAATAAGTTAATTCAATAAAAAAATATAAAAATTAGTTTACGGTAGTTAATTTTTTATATCACAAAAATTTTAAGTTTTCCAACCCTGGTATTATCCTTTTTGATTTTTGTGATTTTTTAAGCCAATCTCTTTCTTCTTAGAATATAAGATATATGTATATAATTTATAGAAAAAAGGAAAAATTTCTTTTAGTAAATTAATTTTGTATAATTTTGTATAAAAAAGTTAAAGCTTTCCAACCCTGGAAACGTCTATTTAATTTTTTAAATTTTTTTTTATTTATTTTTATTAAGAAATATTAATTTTATTCATACTGAAGTATAAAATAAGTTTATTTAATAAAAAAAAATAATAACTAGTTTTCGGTAGTTATTTTGTATGGCAAATTGAAGTTTAAGCTTCCCAGCTCTGAAACCATCTGCTCGATTTTGCTGATTTTCAATACCAATCTTATTTCGAGCATTTCTGACACACCAGTCCAAGAACGAAGTCTCGGACAGACGGACATCGCTTATTCGTCTTCCCTAAGCATAAGGATCCAGAATTTGTATACTTTATGGCTCGCTTATTAATATTCTAGAAATTACAAACGGAATGACAAACCTATATATACCCTTTTACCATTTTTTGGTAAAGGGTATAATAAAACAAATATGCATTATTCCATTTTTTTACTAGTTTAACGAATAAGATTCAAAACTTGGTTTAAAGTAAAGGCTATTAATCATAAGAATGGAATTTATTTAGTAAGACATTAGCGCTAAAGCTATTAATAATAATAAATAAAAAAAATCCAAATAAAATACTGGCAAAATATTTTCTGAACTAACTATTTATGATAAAAATTTCAAACTCAAACTTAATTAAATGTGCACTCCTGCATAAATATAAAACAAAAATGTCAAGAAAATTATACAAAAAAATTTATTTCTTTTATCTTTGTTTGAATTTCATTAATTTATAGGCATGAATGTACATACATACATACATATGAACGTATTTAGCAGTTTATTCCGATAGAGACTCAACCAAATCTATTAAGCTAAAATGTAACACTTTAAAACATTTTATTTTACAAAAAATGCTTCATTTTAGTTTGCTTTAGATACACAAATCATGCAAAAACATAAACCGTTAATTTATCTTGTTTAATTGGCCATAAAAAACTTATAATCGATTAAAATACATTTCAATTACAACATTAACTGATTAAATTACAAGAAATAAAAACAAGAAAGCACAGAGCTACATTAATTAAATATGCCAAAGCTGGGAGCATAAGAAAAAACAACAAATCCAACTGACTGTTAATGTACACTTTCTGTTGTTGTTGTTACTTTTATTGGTTTGAGGCGAATTGACCGCGTTCTTTTCTTAAGTTTTTTTCTTTTACACATAACCAAGCACTCACTCACTCACACTCCAAACACGAGGAGAAAACACTTTACAAAGTAAAATAATCAGCACACACACACACACACATGCATACGTACATACACTTACACGAGCGCGCCTAAATGAAATACATACTAATGCAGTTGTAAATGTTGTTTTAAAACAGGTTGTTTTTGTTGTAAAAATATTAGCTGGTCGTTAAATGACTGGATAAATATGTAGATTATTTTTCTTAACATTTAATTCGTACTCGTACAAACACACGCATACACACACACAAATACACTATCATAGGCATTCATATAAAATTTTCGATTATTTCTATGTTTTTAGTCGTAGCAGTTAAAAATATAGGTTTTGTTTTTCTATAGAGGAGAAAATTTAATAAGAGAATTAATATGTATGTAAACGTATTTGTTGTTTCTTGTTTGCGGTGATGATGATGATGATGATGGTGTTGTTATTAATTTATGTTCATACATACTCGTATTAAAGTGTGAATGTATGTTATAGAATTTTGTTTGAATACCAAGAACTTTTTTTATTTTTTCTGTAAAAAATAACTATTTGTTTTATTTTTATTTTTTCATTTTCTATACATATTTGTTTTATTATCTAAATTGCTTTTAAGTTTCAGAGACGAGGTTAATGCTTTCCATCTTTTTTATGTTTGAAGCATGTTAAAAAGTGATATGCAAATAAATCATAAACATTTTATAAAATTCATAGTTTAACTTTGAAAAAAAAAACTTCTTAAATATCTATCTACTAACCGTTAGTTATTTGTTATAATTTTAATATTTCTGTTGTTTTGAACATATTTTATTTAAAAAATAAACATGCAGGCATTTCAAAATATAGGTATATTTTTCTATTTTTTTCACCTCAAAAACCGAAATATTTTTTTTATTTTTTGTAATTAAAATAACACAACGATTTAATAAACCAACTCAAGAGTGAACGAAAAGAACACTAATTAGAAAGGAGAACACGAAAAACTTAAAGATAAACGAATTTAATGAAATAAATCTAACCGAGGAAACAAAAAAAATTAATTGTTTGATTTTTGTTCCAATTGCCACACGTTATGGCTGCACTTTGCTTATGTTTTATTTTGAAAAGTAATAAACAGAAAATTATTTAAACCTTTATTTCGTATTCGTAATAGCGAGTTAACAACAGAACACGTTGTGGCGCGTTGGAACCTTCGCAGGTGACTGAATTCATCAATGGTCAACAAGAAAAAACATGCCTGCAGACTTTTCATCTGCTGCTTTAAACGTTTATTGAACAAATGTTAAGTTAACAGTGGTTTAAACGTAAAAACAAGTCAACAACAAGAATGGCTGCTTGTTGCAGACATTTTATTTGCTTTAAAAAACCCGTTAACATTTTCAGAGTTGGTGAGACCAAACAGTATGTGAGCGGAAACACTGAGAGCGAGAGCATTATAAATTGGCTTGTTAATGTTCGTTAACATGATTGCACGATAATAACGTTTATGTTAAATATGTGTTGAAAATTTTTGTTTTTTCTTTTAACGAACAGTTTCATGATAATTTATTTCACATTTACATTTTCATGTCTGCGAGTAATCAAATGTGAGAAAAAGTTTGTGAGCTTTTTGCATTGACCGTGAATAATAATCCGTGGTTAATTATGTCCTATTTTCTTTTTATTATTCTTCTTCTTTTTCCTTTTTTTCTTCTTCAGTTTGTTGCGGTAGGTGCAAAGATATCTTTCGCTCAACTGTCTATTGTAGATCTACCATTAGATTCATTTTAAGTAGACTTAAAATAGTAAAACACCAAATTACAACGCAAATAATTGGCCTAATTTGATAGCATTATTATTTTGTTTCGTAGTTTTCACAATATGGAAAATATATTTTTATTTTCTTAAACAAAATTCTTGTCATCATAAGATCTTAAGATGTATGCAAAGTTAATTTGAAATCGATTGAATAGAAGTACCTGACCAATAAAATTATATATTAACAGGCATAGTCCCAAACAATTTCTTAGACAGCAGGCTGTGCCACTGCAACTTCACAAAGTGTTTGAAATAACTCCATCCAAGTACAAAATCTTTGTACATATTTTTGGAAATACTAAATTTTTTTAATAAAAATCACTTCATAATTGTGGCAGATTTTGAGCTAATCTTTTGAATAAAACTTATTTTGAACAGGTTATTTCACTAAAAGGCCCCAATTTAAATTGTCCTTCAATTTCTGTCAGTCGTGGCTAATTATTGTTATATTATTTTTCCTTTAAACGCATTCTACCTATTTTTTTTTTTTTTTTTTTTTTTTTTTGTTATAGTCAAGAGTCAAATGCGAATTATTATTAGCTCTTTCCAGTATGTTTCTTTTACTACTTTCCTTCATTTTGTTTTTATCTTGCTACATTTTTTTTTTTCATTTTCAATGCTTTGGATTATTTGCAATTTTTGAAATAAATTTTTAATTAAAAGCTGAGTTTAGTTTTATTTTATTATTGTTATTTTTTTAATTCTTATTGTAATGTTTCATCATTTTCTTCATATTTTTTCATCATTTTTGTATTTGTTTTTGTTGGTCTTAACATTTTATTTGTTGTTGAAGACGTTCTGGTCAGTTGATTGCAATTGTTGAAGCATGATTTGCGCATGCGTGGCCACTTTTAGTTTAAGTTTTTTACTTACTTTTTTCTAAAACGTTTCTATTTATTTTACATTTATTTTTTTCTTAAAAAAACCTTTTACTACTATTGCTATTTGTTGTGGTTTTATTTTGAGTGATCAATGTTTGTTTTAGTTTCCACTGGTCTCTTGTAATGAAATCTATTGTTAAACATTTCCTTCCCCTAGTTGAGAAATATCTATGGTGGGAGGGATTGTCTACATTCATATACATACATACATACATACATATATAATACGCTTCTTTAATTCCCCTTTGTATGAATCAAGCACAATGATAAATTAATAAAAGTTCTGGTGATCATTCATCATGGAGTTGGTAGAGGAAATTTTCGCTACAAGCCAAGAGCCATGGGAAATATATGTTAATGAGAGGTTTTTCGTGTTTTTTTTTTGTTTTGGTTTTTGGTGAATAACAGTTTTTAGATATCAAATGAATAATGTTTGCGAAATATTCGGATTAGTAGTAGTATCCCAGTTATTGTTTACTTACTTACTTCGCGTTCTAAGCGAAAGTAAATTTATTTAAGTTCACCAATGCCGAACATTTATTCAAACGGGAACTCGAAAGAAAAAGTAAGTGTTTTCATATAAAATACAGTTCAGCTATATCGACAAAACTATCAACAATACGACCTCAAATGTCAAAACCACTCACTTGTTATGTTGCTTTCGACTGGTACAATTTATCTCCCAAAAAGCCAATAAAGTTGGCAAAAAGATTCATTTATCACTTTATTATTTTATTTATTCACATTTTTTGAATTATTTTTTTATTTTTACACAAAAGACACAAAATATGAATTAAAACATTATTGAACATTTTTCTTTTGATTATTGTTTTATATTCATTATACAAAGTACTCGCACATTTCAAACAACAAACGTAGTTGTACAACAAAACAATAATAACAGGGTGTTGATCGTCCATTTTTCACTGACAAAAATTTTTCATGCAAAAATATAATAGCGAGCCTAGAAAAGCAAAAAAATTGCCGAAGATGTTTCAGATATTCATGGTACATCATTTTTTTATATATCACTCTCTTCTATAGTGCTGCTATTAGCCCATCAAAAAAGTTTCCTGCAACAAATTTCAGGAAATTACATGACAAAATGCCTAATATAAATCAAGATATATATACAGCGTACATTTTTCACGCAAAAAATTTTTTCGTGCAAAAACTATAGTGGACTATATATTATCGTCCATTTTTTATGCAAAAAGTTTTTTAATTTTTTATGCAAAAATTAAATGGACTATATATACGTCGTCTATTTTTCATGCCAAAAACTTTTTCATGGAAAAAATATAATGGACTATACATCGTCATTTTTATGCAAATAGCAAATGGACTATACATCGTCATTTTTTATGCATGCAAAATTTAATAGACTACACATCGTCCATTTTGCATGCAAAAACTTTTTCATGCAAAATATATAATTGACTGTACATTGTCAATTTTATGCAAAAAGGAAATGGATTATACATCGCCATTTCTCATGCCAAATAATTAATAAACAAAACATAATCCATTTTTCATGCAACAAATTTAATGGACTATAAATACAAAATTTAATGGACTATACATTGTCCATTTCGTAAGCAAAAAATTAAATGGACGATATACGTCATCTATTTTTCGTACAAAACATTTAATGGTCTATACATTATCCGTTTTCCAGGCAAAAAAAAATTTTATAAAAAAAAATTAATGGACTATACATCGTCCATTTTTAAATTTTGTATGAAAAAATTTTATGGATAAAGCGTGTACTTCATATGCAAAAAAATAAAAAGCTAATACATCGTCTATTTTGCATGTAAAAAAGTTAATGAACTATACATACAAAATTTAATGGACTATACATCGTCCATTTTTAAATTTTTTGTGAAAAAATTTTATGGACGATAAAGCGTGTACTTCATATGCAAAAAAATAAAAATACTATACATCGTCTATTTTGCATGTAAAAAAGTTAATGAACTATACATACAAAATTTAATGGACTATACATCGTCCATTTTTAAACTTTTTATGAAAAAATTTTATGGATAAAGCGTGTACTTCATATGCAAAAAAATAAAAAGACTATACATCGTCTATTTTGCATGTAAAAAAGTTAATGGACAATACATACAAAATTTAATGGGCTATACATCGTCCATTTTTTAATTTTTTATGAAAAAATTTTATGGACGTTAAAGCGTGTACTTCACATGCAAAAAAAAAATAAAAAGACTATACATCGTCTATTTTGCATGTAAAAAAGTTAATGGACTATACATACAAAATTTAACGGGCTATACATCGTCCATTTTTAAATTTTTTATGAAAAAATTTAATGGAGCATAAATTGTCTATTTTGTACGCAAAAAATTAAATGGACTATTTTTGGTACAAAACATTTAATGGACTATACATCATCCGTTTTCCATGCAAAAAAAAAAAATTATGGAAAAAAATTAATGGGCTATACATCGTCCATTTTTAAATTTTTTATGAAAAAATTTTATGGACTATAAAGCGTGAATTTCATATGCAAAAAAAAAATAAAAAGACTATACATCGTCCATTTTGCATGTAAAAAAGTTAGTGGACTATACATACAAAATTTAATGGGCTATACATCGTCAATTTTTAAATTTTTTATGAAAAAATTTAATGGACGATAAAGCGTGCACTTCATATGCAAAAAAATAAAAAGACTATACATCGTCAATTTTTAAATTTTTTATGAAAAAATTTAATGGACGATAAAGCGTGCACTTCATATGCAAAAAAAAATAAAAAGACATCGTCTATTTTGCATGTAAAAAAGTTAATGGACTATACATACAAAATTTAATGGGCTATACATCGTCCATTTTTAAATTTTTTATGAAAAAATTTAGTGGACGATAAAGCGTGCATTTCATATGCAAAAAAATAAAAAGACTATACATCGTCTATTTTCAATGTAAAAAAGTTAATGGACTATACATACAAAATTTAATGGGCTATACATCGTCCACTTTTAAATTTTTTATGAAAAAATTTAGTGGACGATAAAGCGTGCATTTCATATGCAAAAAAATAAAAAGACTATACATCGTCTATTTTCAATGTAAAAAAGTTAATGGACTATACATACAAAATTTAATGGGCTATACATCGTCCATTTTTAAATTTTTTATGAAAAAATTTTATGGACGATAAAGCGTGCCTTCATATGCAAAAAAAAACTATACATCGTCTATTTTGCATGTAAAAAAGTTAATGGACTATACATACAAAATTTAACGGGCTATACATCGTCCATTTTTTTTTATTTTTTATGAAAAAATTTAATGGACCATAAATTGTCTATTTTGTACGAAAAAAATTAAATGGACTATATACGTCATCTATTTTTGGTACAAAACATTTAATACATCATCCGTTTTTCAGCAAAAAAATTTTATGAAAAAAAATTAATGGACTACATACACATCGTCCATTTTTAAATTTTTTATGAAAAAATTTAATGGACTATACAGCGTGCATTTCATATGCAAAAAAAATAAAAAGACTATACATCGTCTATTTTGCATGCAAAAATGTTAATGGACTATACATACAAAATTTAATGGGCTATACATCGTTCATTTTTGAATTTTTTATGAAAAAATTTAATATACAATAAATTGTTCATTTTGTACGCAAAAAATTATATGGACTATACATAAAAATTTTAATGTTACATCGTTAATTTTTCAATTGTTTATGAAAAAATTTAGTGGCCTATAAATCGTCCCTTTCCTATGCAAAATAATTAAGTGCAAAAAATAAATGGACTATATATCGTCCATTTCCCATGCAAAAATTTTTTTCTGCAAAAAATATAATGGACTATATAGACATTGTCATTTTTTATGCAAAAAATATAATGGACTATACATCGTATATTTTAATGCAAAAAATTAAATCGTCCATTTTTACGCA
Source organism: Tachina grossa (assembly GCA_949987645.1). NCBI lineage: Eukaryota > Metazoa > Arthropoda > Insecta > Diptera > Tachinidae > Tachina > Tachina grossa. Next base: position 40,565,127 of record OX465275.1, read on the forward strand.
AAAAATATAATAGTCCATTATACGGACGGTGTAGAGCCCATTTAATTTTTGACATAAAAAATTACGATATATAGTCCATTATACTTTTTGCGTGAACAAATTCTTTCCATGAAAAATGGCCGATGTATAGTCCATTTAGTTTTTGCATAAAAAAGTCCGTTATATTTTTTGCATTAGAAATTTTTCTGCATGAAAAATGGACGATGACGATGTATAGTCCCGCAGCAAAAAATTACACATTACCATTAGAACTACTTGCCATATAATGACTTACTTTTCTGATTGCCAATTTTCATTACTCGCTTACAAATCCTAAAATTTAAAAAAATGACGTGCAAGTTGCTAAATGAAGAGAATGATTTTTTTAGACGAAATAGATTACGTGAAATGTTGACAAATCAAAAAAAAATGTAAATACTTTTCAAGAATCGATTATTTTAGTCTCACGCCTTGTTAAAATCATTAAGTTGGTAATCCAGTAGGGAAGTGCTTCCACAAAAAATGCTTAATTCCAAACTCTATTACCTTTTTTGAAATTTTTTGCTGGGCCATTTAATTTTTGACATGAAAAATTGACAATGTATAGTCCATTTAATGTTTTGCATAAAAAATTAAAAATTGTAGTCCATTTAATTTTTTACATAAAAAATGGCGCTTACACAATTGCTGCGGAAAATATAGTTAGAACTACCAAGGTATGAGTGTAGAAAATTTCATATTTAAAAGTTTTACACATATGAACATATTCGTAGCAAGGCGTTTTAAAACTATGTACTCTTACAAAAAATTATATTGCGCCATACTGTCAATTTCCCAATAAAAAGTTTTTATTTTTGCATGTTTTTATATGAAGTTTGACACATAGGAATTGTCAAATCTGTCAAAAAAGTTAACTTTGAACAAAAAGGGGCACAAAATAATGCAAATCATACAAAAAGGGGATTTAAAACTGACTTGCATAAAAAGTGGCAAGGCAATCAAAAAAGGTGCAAAATGAGGTTTTAGTCGTACAACGGTAACGCTGATCGTAGCTGCAAGCAGTGCCCCCGAAGCAACGTAACGATATTTATAACCGAATGCAGCTATTTCTCTGAGAAGGATAACTATAACAAAAAGCCTCCGAGTGAATCTCATATTCATTGTAGCTATTGTGCAATAAACCGATGTTATATCTAATTTTATCAAATTGTAAATAAAGATAAAAATATATTTTAACCCCCAGAAAGGTTAAATAAAAAGAGTTGTTACTTAAGGTTTGTGGATCCGTAAGTAAATCCTAGGCTAAGCTGTGCTAGCCAACGATAAAATTACGTTAAAAAATTAAAAGGGTTATACATCGTAAATTTTTAATACAGAAAAATTAAATGGGCTAAATTTTTCATATAGAAAAAGTACATGGGATGTAAATGGTTAACCACAACAAAAATAAATTTAAAAAAATTTTACAAACAAAATTTTACACTTCATGATATGGATTTAATTTGCATAAAAAGTATTTAGGAATAATTTCATAATTAATTATCGGAATACTGTTAATATTCACTACCTAAAAATTCAAATATACACACTTATTATTATTTTTTGGAAGTAGGGAAAAAGTAGTTCTTCAATATTTTTTTTTTCTTGGGACAGTATGCATCTTTTTAACAATATTTCTGTTTTAAATATAAACATGAAATATTGTTACAAAGTATTGTAACTATGTTAATGTTATAAACTTGAAAATTTTGCTTACGGTTGCAGTTGTTTACGAAACTTGCTCGTTGAGACTCCCATGCAGGCACACCAGCTGCAACATTCCCTCTTTTTAAATTTTACGTACCTGCATTCAAAAAGCTTGAAATACTTCACGCAATAAAAATTTATATGTTTTAACGATAAAAATTAACTACTCATTTAGCCGTGAAGAAGCAATAACTTAAATGTAAAACAAATCAAGCAAAAAGTGAGAGTGCTACATTTGTGTCTACCGAATTTTTTGTAGCCTTGAAGATATTTTTTTCACATGAGCTTCGAATCTTACAAAAATTATAGCGTGTCATGACTTAATTATCTGCATTATAATTATTATATGAAATAGTATTAAATATCAACCAAATACTCACACTAGTGGCGAGCACTTGATACTTTGTTGACAGAGCGCCACCGTGACGTGTATTCAAGTATTCAAGGTCACGCAGTATTATGTCTACTAAATTTAACGGTTCGGTAATTATAAAGCGTTGTTAATTTTTGTCGCAGTTGAAATGCGCATCACTGCAAGTATGGAAATATCCACTAGGTAGATATAGGATATTTTTTTTAGCTGCATGAGATTTATCAATATCGATAACTACAGAGTGGGCCAAAAGAAACCAAGGGGTGTAAAAGTTTAATAACTTTTTTGTTTATTAACTTTTTTTTATTTTTTCTTTCAGATTATATAATATACAAAATGGAAATTTTTTTACACTAAGTATGAAAAATGATGTCTCTTAAATGACCACCGTTTTCAGCTTCGCACTGATGGGCTCTTTTTAGAGCATTTTCCATAACATCTTTCAAAACTTGTGGCTGTAGCGTTCGAATTTCTACAACAATGTTTGCCTTGAGTTCAAGGATTGTCTCTGGCTTGTTCACATACACTCGCTCCTTCAAAAAACCCCAAAGAAAATAGTCGGGTGCTGTCAAATCTGGCGATCGCGCTGGCCAAATAATTTCCGAATTTCGAGAAATTATTCGCTCTCCAAAAATTTGACTCAAAAGTGCCATTGTTTCTCGGGCAGTGTGGGCAGTGGCTCCGTCCTTCTGAAACCACATACCAGGTCTGTTTTCAAGAGCAGGACGTAAAAAATTTTCTATCATAAACCGATACCGCTCTCCATTTACGGTTACATCACTTCCATCTTCATTCTCGAAGAAGTAGTGCCCAATGACATTTTCAGATGTGATCCCACACCATACTGTACACCTGATGGGGTGCAATTGGCGTTGATGAATGGCTCTTGGATTTTGAGAACCCCAGAACCTACAGTTCTGCTTATTAACAAAGCCATTCAAATGAAAATGAGCTTCTTTGCGTTAAAATAATTGATCTCTGGTTTAATAATAAAATTCTATTGTTCTGGTTCTCTGTTCAGTTGTGAACCTCTCCATTATAAATTCTTCAAGTGTTGTCTATATAATCTGAAAGAAAAAATAAAAAAAATTAATAAACAAAAAAGTTATTAAACTTTTACACCCCTTGGTTTCTTTTGGCCCACCCTGTAGAGTCTGACAACTAAGAATATTAAACTATATTGACATTTCTGCTCATTGAGGTTCGACAAATCATCAAGAATCGTTTAACTCAAAAGCAAGGCTTAAAAATTGTGGGAATTTACATTAAAAAAAAATAAATCTGTTCGCGAAGCTCAGACGGTCGACCTAATCGTTGTAGTGAGCAAACCGTAATTGATCGTTTTCGGACTAATTTTACTCTTTTCGATTCGAAACCTTCAACATATCGCTAGTGTTCTTCGTTCTTTCGAAATGATGAAGAACCTGAAATTACCTTGAATGGCGAGCAATGTCGAGCCATACTGGCTAAATGTTTGTTTCCAAAAATGAATCAGCTAAACATCAACGACGTTTGATTTCAACAAGATGGCGCAACTTGCCATACAGCGCGCTTGACAATCGATTTATTTGCAAAATCAATTTATTTATGCCGACAAACCATTAAAGTATTGGAAGACAATATACAAATCCACCATTGCAACCATTTGGCCAGATTTATTGAAAAAATTATTAAAAAAATTGTACTGATAATATTTAAAAAAAAATGCCATTAAATTATTTACCAGATTATAATAAGAAGAAAAAAATTCATTCCAACAATATTTATTTTTGTCTTGTATTATAATTTTAATTGTCATGCTGCAGCTAACAAAAACACCCTTTACTTATTTTAAATCTGTGGGAAATAAAGATTAATAAAAAATCAAATCTAGCAATTTTTTAACCGACTTAAAAAAAAGTTGTTAATTTGGTAGAACAACGCCGACTAAATATTACGCTAATTTTCTTAACTTTAAACAAATCTATTCCTACCAACCCTTGTACATAGTTTAAAGCTCTTCAGCAGCCAATCCAGCACTTGAAAAAATAGGCAAAGCCACGCCCAAAAAAGTTTTTTTCGACAAAAAAAAAATTTTTTAAAAATTTGTCATACAAATAACAAAAATTTAAATGGTTCTAGTCATAGGACAGGGAGTGCATACAGTGAAACCCCTATTTCAGATTAGGTGAAAGGAATAACTAAAGATTTTTAGTCATAAAAAATAAAATAAGCAAAAACAATTTTCAGCGTCAAGCAACTCTGTCTGTCTGTATCATGAAACAGTTTTTAAGATGAATTAAAATAAATTTCCAATTTATATTGCTGACGTCTTTATCAACTGCTTATTTAATAATATATACAAACAACTTAAAAAAGTAAAACAACAAAACACTTACTGGTAACACCCATAATGACTTTTAACTTCATGATGATGAACAGCATCATTATTATGTTGGTTTTTTTAAGACAATGCAATGTAAAAGTTTTATGTTGAGGTTAATAACAGCACAATTATAACAGTAACAGTGTTGCCATGACTTAATAATTAAATATTATAATTACAAATAAAAATAAAAAATTTTAATTTCAATACAAAAATTACAATTTATAATTCGTATTTATTTTATTTTAAATAATTCATATATTTTCAAAAATTTTTTTCTTATTTTTTCATGTAGACGTCGAAACTCCATGTGAAATGTGTAATCATTGCACGGAAAATATTAAGCTAAGAACATCCGATGACATTGAATTTAACATTGCCAACCTTAATAAAAAGATTAAATAGGCTGCTGAACATGCTACTACTTCCTATCCCATCAGAATGAGTTTAATAGAATTTATTCTAATAATATTGAAGTGCTAGGACTTCAGACTTAAAAAGTGCACTAAATGACTCCCAGGGTTGCTAGTATCTAAAAAAAACAGCATTTCTTAGAAAATATCTCGAAGGTCTCGATGTCACACCAGCATCTAATTACTGTAGGTGGCGCTCTGCTAGAAATCTGCGCACTTCGAACGGAGGTTAGGCAAAAAGCGATACTGAAGAAGGTAACATATTTGCTGAGCATTTAAAATCCGTTCTCGCTTCTGAAACTTATATAGTGCTAGAGAATTCAACTATGGGATACTGCTTCATTTTCAAATGTAGAGAGAATCCAACGAAGGCAAAACCAAATTTTAACATCGAAACTTCAAATTTACATCGTGATTTAAATATGCCACTAGTGAATGCTGAAATTGCAAAATATGCAGGCAAATATTTAACAAAACTCAAGCCACATCCTAATCTCCTTGGTTGTAATACCTTGAACTTTACTGGACACATCCACTTAAAAAATAGGGACTCAAGGGCTATAATACTCAGCACTCCAAATGATACTCCTTGAAAATAATTTTTGGACTTAATACGAAATTTATGTATTTTTAATTAATCACCCCTATTCTGCGTTTCGATTACGTTCCCGCATTCAGTTACGCACGGATCGAAAAGAGGTATTCTGCCAAAAAACTGAATCGAAAGAAAAAGAAGAAGAGAATAGTATGTTTAAACTTGCTGCTTTGCTATGAAACGGGTGAAATAGGAACAGAAAAATTAAGCAATTTTGCAAAAATTTTAGCAAAAAGTTAAATTTAGTGCAAAAAAACAGTGATTTAACATTAAAACAAATAATAATTAAATATTGTGAAAATTTTCATTAAATAAACTCTTGTAAATTTAAGTACAGAGAGGTAAAAAAACGAGATAAGCTAGAGGTATTTTTGGCCAATCTTTTCCAGTGTGAAGAATCCTGTCGCGCCGGAGGTGATATTTTAATTTTTTACACATAATTGTAACACAAAAATAAATTTTATTTGTTTAAATTTAATTAAATCCGTAGAGAATATCGTTTTTCGTTGCCATTAAATAGGTATTTATGTCAACTTTTTATACTGTTCTACCTGTAATAAACGAAATAAAAATCGCATTTCAGTACAGAAAATCAAAACAAACTGTTTAGTTCATTAATTAAACCTTCTTTCATTTAATACTTGCATTATTTATTGAATTAATCACTTTTTAAAGCTAAACAAACAAAAATTGAAAACGCTCCGCCACTAAAATAACAACTTACAAAAACGTAGTTACGATCGAAATGCAGAATACATAGAATCGAAAGAGAAATCGAAGAACGGAACGCAGAATACCAAAGTTGCCAAACGGAGAAACTTTCGATTCGAATCGAAACGCAGAATAGGGGTGAATAACACTAAGTTTCTGACCGACACTGGTCGGTCCTAATAATTATGTTTATTATATTTATTAATTGGTAGTTAATGTTTAAAGACACAATAAATAAATATACGAAAAAAAAATTTTATTGGAAATTTCTAAAAACGATTTTATTTTAGGGTCAATTAAAATGGTAACTAAATCGAACTCATTTGAACGGGTATTATTTTTTTGTGTATTATATGGAACATTTCCATTTAATGTTATGTGGGGAGCAATTAAGGGGAAATTACTGTATTACAAAATTTTAATATTGCAAGAGGCCAAGGTATTTATTTAAAAAGCTTTTCAAAAGCAATATTTTTAACCGACTTCAGTAAAAGGAGCTGGTTATCAATTCGTCTGTATTTTTTTTTTTTTTTTTTTTTTTTTTTTTTTTGATATTGTTATTTCATAACATGTTAGACCAATTGTAAACACTCATTCTTTGTCTGTCCCATTGTAAAAAAGTTGGCGGGGACACGCCCAAAATTTTATTTATAGGATTTTCTGATTTTCTACTGATTTGATTGCTTCAAAACCAAGCAAGTCCCTTTGCTACTTATAATTACAAAATTTTAAAGTTGAAAAATCGAGCTGTAAGACAAACATACTCTTTTATTAAAAAAAATGGGCGGAGTTGCGCCCATTAAAACTTAATATATTATATTTTAAGTGGTTCTACTTTACCGATTTTCACAAAATTTAACACACACCCTTAGCTCTGGAAAACACATAATCTTGCAATTAAAACATGAGTAAAGGCACTTCCATTAATATTTAATTTTAATCAACAAATTAAAAAAAAAAAAAATTAAGAGTTTAGAGTTTGCTCCCACAAATTTTTTGTCGAAAATGTTCTATAAGATTGAAGTCGATTTTCTTTGTCAAAATTATTTAATTACAAAAGCTTAAGATGTGTGAAAAATTTCGCTGTCAATCAGTGATAAGTGAAATAAAAATTCCTTTATTTTATTGGGCCTTATTTCATGTTCACTTTTTGCAAGAAATCAAATAACAACATCAATATCTATCTACTGTAAAAATTTTAACGTATTCCGATTACTCTTTTGTTGATACAAATTTGTTTTACTTTATGATTTTAACTCGAAATTTTGCTGTTTATATGATCAAATTTGTCAATTTTTGTTTGACTTGTGACTCTTTTCAAAACATAAATATTCTTCCCCAATAATTGTAAGGTTTTATAATACAATCAATATATAAATATATTTTCAAATTGAATTTGCTTACGATTGTGTATTCGGATTTTAAAATTCCCTTCGAATGTAACCACTAACAGTTTGTCGTCTCTACTGAAAATTTTAAAATTTTGAGTTACTAGTAGGGTGATCGATTATTCGACTTTTTCCAGAAACCGGTTTTCGAATAGTTCGATTATTTAAAATTGTGAATAACCCGGTTTCGGTTTTTACAATTCAGGAAAAACCGGTCAACCGGTTTTTTTAGTAAGAAAATTATTATACAAGTTTTGATTTTAAATTGCTTTATTAAAAAGAAGAGTTAACAGTTCATGTAAATATAATAAAACAATACAAAAATTAAAGGTAAAACATAAAAATTTACTTCATATACTTAGCTATAATACATAAATATGTATATATAACATACAGTCGAGGAATAAACTCTACATACAACCATCAGTTTTAGGGTTTGTGAAAATTTGAGAAAAAGCTCAGAAAATTAATTATGCCAATATTTAGGGTGCTAATAAATATGGTTATACAAAAAAATAAAAAAATAAGTAAGTAGCAAAAATATTCAAAATACATAGGAAAAAAGTCTACATACAGGCATAAAATACATGAAAAAATACGTGCAAAATGTTTGATGTCGTCAACTTGTTTGAAAATGCTGTGATTTCCGGTACCAAGCCGTCAACAAATGGTATCCAAATATGGTATAATATGTTGTTCTTATTGTAATTATTTTTTAATTTTTATTTTTTGTATAAACATATTTACTAGCACCCTAAATATTGGCATAATTAGTTCTTTGAATTTCTTTCCAAGTTTTCTCAAACCCCAAAAATGATGGGTGTATGTAGAGTTTATTTATTCCTTAATGGTATATACATACATACATATGAATGCATTGACAAGGTTGATATCTACCTCTTTATAAAATATGAAGAAAAATGTCAACAAAACTAAAAAACACTTTTTGCAACTGTATTTTGCATTTGCAAATTAAATTCGCCTCTGCTATCACCTCATAAAATAATTTCGGTTTAATTTCATGTTTCAGCAAGTGTCGCGATGCTAAAAAAAATGATTAGAACTTTTACACTGAAAAAAAAATACATAGGAAAATATACAGAACACGTTGGTCTGAGTTTTAACATAGTAAAAACTAATTTTATTGCAAAATGTACAAATCGAAAAGTATTCGACTCAGCCGGTTTTTAAATTGTAAAAAAACCGGACTTTTCGACATTTGAAAAATCAAAATTTTGAAAAAACCGACAACCGTATTGTGAAAAAACCGGGTTTTAAAACCGGTTGAAAAACCGAGTCGATCACCCTAGTTACTACCCTATTGTTGATCAAGTGCGATATGTGTGTATGTATGTAACTTGGCATGATTGTATTGTAACATAAAACTATTTAATAAGTTTTTGATTAACCATAAATGTAAGTATATTATCAAAAATGTTAAAAGGATATTCTGTTAAGAGCGCATTCCGAGTTTGCGCAATAAAAATATTATTAAATTATTATTTTAGTAAATTTTTCTTGGTTATTCAATCTCTTCGGGCCAGAGGCACGTGTTATCAACATAAGCAAAAGAGATTTTTATGTAAATAAGGGAACAAATTTATTTGGTTTGTTTGTTACTGTTTTGTTTTTGTCACTTTTACAGCTTTACAGTGAAATTCAACTTTTTTATAACTTGTTTATGTAGGTTTATTCTTTGATTATAGGTTAGTATGCAAGCATGTGTATGTGTGTGCATGTGTGTGTGTGTGCATGTTTTCCCATGTTTTCTTAACACACACTCGTGTTGTTGTTGTTATCGTATGCTTTTTTTTTTATTATTATTTATTTGTTGTCATTTTCAAAATAGAAAGTAAAAATATAATCAAAATAAAACACAGGTAAATGGTATTTGTGCAAGTATTTACTAAATACTTGCACAAAACGGATATAGACGAACGTTTGCAGATGTGGTTGTTCGAATGCAATTACCAGAATTTTTATTGCCGAAATGCTTATTAAAGCGTGCGTTAAAGAATGAGATATGAAGCCATTTACGAAATATAAAAAAACACTTGTGCTGTATGTATGTATGTATGTAGTATAAGAGTATATACATATGTATGTATATAAAAAATATTTAACGTCTTAGACACGTTTTGATATATGCATGCTGGATGACCCTTCAAGCATTAATTTTGAGTTTGATTTTGTGCTTTTAGCATAATATAAATGTCAATAGCGGAGTATTTATATACATAAAAAATATAATATAATAATATATATAAATATAATATAATAAATAAAATATAATAAAAAATATATTTATATACGTAAAAATTTCAATATCAATAGTGTGTTTGAAAAAAAATAATAAAATAGTAGTTTTAAACAAAAAATAAAATCTTAGGCCGGGTTTCCATCTGTGTGCCATGTGCCACACAAGCGTAAAAAAAGCGCAACCACTAATTACTAATGAAAAACAGTTTGATTCAGACACGTATTTATTCAGGGCTATCATCAATAAAATTCCGCGTGAAATTTTTCACGGGGAATAATTCCAACTAATATATAGCAAGTAATAGGGAAAACAAAAAATTCTAATTGGAAAAGGGAGAAATTTCACGCGGAATTTTATTCATGATAGCCCTGATTAAGTTAAACAGTTTCATAGATAACTAATAGACAATTTAGTAGAATCCAACATGATTGGAAACTGTTTAAATCAATAAATACATGTCTGAATCAAACAGTTTTTCATTAGTAATTAGTTGGTTACGCATTTTTGGGAAAATGACACACAAGAAATGCCAGATGTAAACTCAGCCTTACAAAACTTTAAACATCATCTTTAAATATTGAATTATATAGATCGTTCTACCGACTCAAATAAAGCTTTCATACATTGATCTAAATTGTATGTATTTTTTTTTAATCAAATCCGAAAGTTCTTAAAAAATCACCCTATTGTGTGTAATTTGCACAGAATTAATATGCGACACATAAAGTGTATATATACTGGGTCCTTATGAATAGGAAAGACAAATATGTAAGTGTTACTCGTCTGCACGTCCGTCTGTCATTCCGTCCGTCTTTTTGTGCGTGAAATCGGTTTTCCGAATCTCCCAGAAGAGTTAGAGACTTTGATTTTAAACGGATGTATTCAGAAATATAACAAAATTGGTTGGTATTGAAAATCAGCAAAATCGCAAAGAATGTTTCAGAGCTGGGAAATGAAACTTTTTTTACTATATAAAAGCAAATAGCTGAAAGTAATTTTAGTTTTTTTGTTAAATAAACCTATTTTATACTCAAGAAAAAAATTTAATTGATATTCAAATTAAAAAAATTAAAGATATGATTTCAGGGTTGGAAAATTTTAACTTTTTTGGTATATAAAAGTAACATACTCGTAGTAAAATGAATTTTCTCTTTTTCTCTATATATTAAACATGTTTAATATTTTAGAGGGAAAAAGATTGGTATTAGAAGTCAGCAAAATCATAAAGGACGATTCCAGGGTTGGAAAACTTAAACTGTATTGGTATATAAAAGTAACCTACCAAAATTAATTTCTCTCATTCTCTACATATTAAACATATGTTATATTTTAGAAGGAAACAGAATGGTATTAGAAATCAGCGAAATCTAAAACGATGATCCCAGCGTTGGAAAATTTAAGCTTTTTTGGTATATAAAATTAAATAGATACAATAAATTTTTTTCTCTTTCTTTATAAACTAAATATATTTTAGAAAAAAATAGTAGATTGGTATTAAAATCTTAAAAGTAAAATACACAACTCCAGAGCTGGAAAGTTCAAAACTTTCTTGGTATATAAAAGTAACTAGATAAAATTATTTTTTTATTTGTTAATTAAATCTACATATTTTATATTTAGAGAGAAATAAATTTGTATTAAAAGTCAGAAAATTTAAAATATGATTTCAGGCTTGGAAAATTTAATATTTTTGTACATGAAAAAAATATTTATTTTTTTAATTAAATATATTTTATATATCAAGAAGATGTTTGCTCAGAAGTTTTTTTTAGATTTGCTAAGTTTTGATATTAAAATCTAATATAACCATAATATAACCATAATGAGCGCTCATATTAGTCTGACAAAGCTTTGTGATATTTTGCTTATTATGATCTCAGCACAATTATGTTTAAAACCGATGGTTATACGTTGACAGCTTGTAACGAGTTCTCATTAATTGTTAGTAAATGGAAATATGTACCATAAAAAATTAAATAACATGTTCCATTTCATTTTTCTGAGAATAATCATTTCTATGGGAATCAATAGTTTAGTGCAAAGGGATGTTTGATTTGAGATACTAAACAGTTTTATAATATTAATCTTTATTAATATTAGGATTATCAAATAGTAGCGCAGTTTTGAACATCAACTGTTACCAAAAAATAAAAAAACAATCCGCGATTCTATAAACTTTTCCAGCCTTGCATAGTGTTTGTTTTAATTTATTTTAAACTACAGCTGAATGTATTTAGAATTTGTAGTTGCATCAGTGTTGTTGTTATTATTATTTTATTGTAAATAAATAAATAAAAAACTTATTAAATACAGAGTGAAGAATAAAATATTCAACTGTTCTAATATCGAAAATAAAATCTTTGAACCAAATTCTTTTGTCGAAAAATGCCCGAGCGTCACTCACTGTATCAAGTTAGTGTCATTAGAGCAGAAAATACATAATCCATTTTTTTCACAAAACAAATATGTATGTACATATGTATGTACCTATGCATTGATATATGTATGTATATACTTCATATGTACGTTGGTGAAATGTACGTAAGATTCCGCACTCTGACTTGTTTAAAAAATATGTTAATGCTTGATGAACAAATGCAAGAAACACGTCAAAGTGTTGGATTTTTTTTTAATTATCGTCGGTGCAACAATTACAAAGTTATTTTCACCAAAACTACCATAATGATTGGTGAACATTTTTATAGTGTCTAGACCGCTTTCAACCCAGCAAAATAAAAAGAAAATATTACACATTACCATCAGAACTACTTGCCATATAATGATTTACTTTTCTGCTTACCAAATTTAATTACTCGCTTACAAATCACATTACCTAAAATTTAAAAAAAAAAATTATGTACAAGTTGCTAAATGAGGAGAATGATTCTTTTAGATTAAATCGATTACGTGAACAAGTTGCCAAATAAAAAAATAAGTACTTCTCAAGAATCGGTTGTTTTTTTTTTTTGGTGTCACGCATTGTTAAAATCATTAAATTTGGAAGTGCTTCCACCAAAAATACTAAATTCCAAACCCGATTACATGTTTTGAAATTTTTTGTTGGGAACTTCCTGTTAGAAAAAAGACGAATTTTTAGAATTCCTTGAACAAATTTCTTAGATAATAATATACATTAAATTCCGATTACAAAAAAAGTCCAGTCCTTACGATCTTCTTTAAGCGCTTAAGTTACTTAGCAGGATGGCTGACAGAAGTAAAACAGAACTTGTTACAACGAAAAATTTGCAATAAATGCATTAGTTTGTATGAAATATTAATGCATAACTGTTGTTAGTTGTAAGCAATAAATTGACTGTCAAATGATGAAATGTCAAAAATAGAGCTGTCATCTTTTTTGTAAAAGATTGGGAAATTTTAACCATGGAACGCTACACTCTTGAACAGAGATTTTTAACTGTAGATTTTGTGAATTTTAATGTGAAAAGAGCGGACGTCGGCTGACCTGCTAAAGGTGGACATTTGCCCCAACATCATTTTCCATTACTAATTTCCATATTTCTTCTTTATATTGGTATCAATAAAACTGAATTTGTCACAAAAAAGTGTGTTTATAAGACAATTTACTTCCTAACCTTAAATTTCCCCACCCTTTATAAACGGTGTTCGTTATAACCTTACTCCACTGTTTCAGATTTCTTCTTTATAACCAACATATCAAAGAAAAACATGCGCAAGTATAAATTATATGTTGGCCAGAAACCATGGCCTTTTCCTTTATCGTTTACTGTGAAAGCAAAAGTGTTCTATAGCTATAATTCTCTGTTCAGACTGAAATGGCGGAGAGTTGATTTGAATGGCATGACCAAAATTAAATTCCTTTTACTTTAAGATACAAAAAAAATAAAAAATTTCCATAATACAATCTTTAAAATTAACTTTTGTAGTGGTTATTTAAGTATTTAATTGAAGGTTTTGTCTTTTCTTACTTTATTATTTTATGAATTTGTTGCACTTTACAACAATTACGCTTGTGCAAATATGGAAGTCAGCTAATGCGGTATATGGCAAGTGTAACTAAAGTCAGACTCTGAGACAAGTAAAAAATTGGTAAATAAACGAAGTTGTAAGATCAATATCGAAGAATGTTGTTACTGCATCTTGTAGCAACCAAGAGCCTGTTAAATTCAAAAAACCTTTTTGTATTTTTTAAAGGCTGGGTTAGCCGAACGTTGCTGTTGCTGTACCGTACCATACCGTACTTTTAGCACGTTGGTGCACTTATAGAACATTTAAAAACGTGCGTATGCTTTACATCGTTTTTTTGTTTTAATATGAAAAAGGAACAGCTGTTCACAAAACAGTGATGGGAAATAAAAAAGTTCAAATGGTGAATGTACCGAAGAAAAGTTCCTAAAAGTACCTAAATATGTATGTTATACATTATAATAAATAAATATGTTCTTACATACATACATATCGATGGACACAAGTACACATCGTTACAAAAATTTATTGCAAATACCGTAAAAATAACACTTTTAAGAGCAGTTGTACTTTTTATTATTATGTTTTCATCTTCTCCTGTTAAATTACAATTATTTGAGTTAGGGCCTTTCTACTTGTGACCAACGATATGTATGCAACATGAAATAATCTTTACATGTGTGCATACACAATAAGAAGTATTGATACCATTTAAATCCTTTAATACATATCACATTTACATTATGCCCATACATATTTATGAATTTCTTTATTATATATAAGAACATATACATACACATGTATGTATATATTTGTGTACATAAGTATATATATACATACCCAAAGATTTATGTATTATTTTAAGTTAATTTTTCACACATATTTTTAACAAAAGTACCAAAAAACAGAGCCAAAATAGCCCTATTCCATTTAACTTACAATGGTACCATCACTGGCTTACAAACGTCACTTAACAACGTTAGGAAATTCTATTTTATACAGGTTGAGACGTGCCGTCAACGTTACAGCTAATTTCGGTAAGCGTTTGCATTGTTTTCAATCAACAAAAACTATCAGCTGTTTCGTTAGCTTACGTGGACGTTCGGCTAATTCTACCTTAAACAATTCATTCCATTTTCGTGTAATATACACACACGAGGCATTTGTTTTTGTTTTTTTTTTGTTTTTTTTTTTAATTTGTCGGCGACTTTTAAAAACTTGCTTTATATCTTCTCTGATCTTTTCAAGTTGGGTAGAGCTGGTGGCTTAGTATCAAGTAAAAATTTAGTTGTAGTTTTACTTGTTTATTTAGAGGTATTCAAGGACATTAAAATTAAAAAAAAAAAATATCTGGTAAATGAGAGAAATTGAAAGATTTTGTCTGCAGCTTAATATTTTCTTAAAGAATTTCACATAAAATGTTAACAACAAAAAGTATATGAGTGCGTTTTGTTGTAATGTAAGATATTTTGTTCTTTAGCGAAACAAGAATTTATGTACATACATACATATATTTTCAAACATTCTCTTTAAGATGTTGGAAGTAATTGTTGGTAGTAAGATTTACTTTAAAATTAATCAAGACGTATACACACATTTCGTTAGCTGAAATGCAAAATCACGTAACAAAATTTTTTTTAATTTAAAGAAGAGAGAGATCCTAAACAAACTTATTGAAGTGACTGAAGTAAAGTTTCTTTTTTTCGGCTGAATTTTATAATTAAGGCTTTTTATATCCATGTGAGCCTTGATTGGCTTCCAATAAACGAATATTTACTAACTTTTGATACATATGTACATACATATCTCCATGAAACATCATATACATACATATGTATATTCACTTGCACAAACACCACAAGCTCGCAACTCAAACTCAAAGTTTTGTACTTGTGTCTTTAGAGATATGTTTTTTTTTTTTTTTTTTGGCAAACGATGTGTATTTTCTACATTTGCTTAATGTTTGATGAGCTTAATTTTGCTAATTTTCAAAATGTAAATTCTTTACATAATTTATAACTTGTTTAATATATGCGAAGAAAGAAAATGATAAAAAGTACATTTGCCAAAAAATTTTGCTCAAGTCATTTTCCACCGGGGATAAATTACCATAGTGGAGCTGAGAACAAAGATGTTGATTGTACTTGATAAGGAATCATTAGAAATACTTAATAATTTATTAATCTTGTTCTTTACAAATGAAATTGATTTCATATCATCCCGAAGGCAGTCAGCAGTAATAAAATAACACATGCGCCTAAAAGTATACTAATTGATTTTTGACAATTTGCTTTAAAAAAATTATATATATGTACATTACATATGTTTGCACTTTTCAATTCGTGAGCGACAACTTCTACTCCCTCTGCTCGTAAGCAGTTATTAATATTTAAAAACTTTAATGAAGGCAATCTGCAATATTAATTTTTAATTGTTTGAATTGAAATTGTAATTTATAAAGTCCAAACTTAATTTTTATTAAAGAGGCGATGTTTGAAATAAAAGTATACATTTGAGCAATAAAACTTTTCTAAAGAAGAAATGGTATCGTCTTCGAAACAGGTGTAAGATGATTAAAAATTAGTCTAAGATTGCATTAATAAATTTTTTATTAAATTGTTTACATGAATAAATTAATGGATATTCATGCTACTGAAATTTTATCTTTTTAGTGTCCCGTACACCGATGTCCATTTATCTATGTATCCTTAATGTAATATATAGACAATTATTTACAGATGAAATTTAAAAAAATAAAATTAAAGGAGTTTCAATCAGTATATGTAATTTTGACTATTTATTTTTGACAACTCTTAAATTTCTTTGAAAAATCCAAAAAATACAAATCGCTAAAACCATAGAAGCGCCGAAAACCAAAAAAGTTGTCAAGCCAAACAAAATTGTTAAACTAAAAAACAAACGGCAAAAACTGAAAAAATCGCTAAAATAAAAAAAATCGCTAAACTAGAAAAAATCGCCAAAAACTTAAAAAAATCGGCAAACCAAGTAAAGTTCCAAAACTAAAAAATCGCCAAACGAAGAAAATTCCAAAACTAAGGAAAAGCACCAAAACTAAAAAATAAAACCAGAAAACGGAAAATATATAAATTAAATAAATATGGGGCTTAATTTGGAAAACGCAACGCTTCGTTGACGAATATTGTAATTATTTTGTTTTTGTAGTTTAAATTTTTTCATATAAAATTTGTCAACGCTTTGCCTTGCGTTTTATAAAATTAGGCTCATAATGTTTGTTGAAAGTAATTTTTTTTTTAAACTTTTTTGATCTTATTCTTCGACCTTTTTGATATGTTCAATGAAACCATTTTTTAAAGCTTTAGGTCTGTTTATATTTATATAACATACCAGCCGAGCGCGACAAACGTTGTCTTTCGCCCCCACTTGAATGCATATACAAAAATTCATTCATTCCAGCTGTTTAGTTGCAGTATAGATAAATAACCTAGCTACCGACTGCAGCGCCATCTGCTGGGCTGATTTATGTACATTAAACATCCAGGGTGCCACCCAACGCATACAACAAAAAATGTATTCAAATCGGTCTAGCTGTTTTGGAGGAGTTCAGTTACATACACACGTACAGTAGAATTACATATAATGGGTGTTTTTTATTGAGGTATAGAACTTTAAGTTGGCATCACTTTTTTAACTGGCGGCCATTTTGTCAGCTGTCAAGTGATTAATATTTAGTTTGGTTTGCCATTTCATCATGAATAGGTTGACAAAAGAACAACGCTTGCAAATCGTGCAAATTTATTTCGAAAATAATGGTTCAGTTCGAGAAGTTTACCGCAAGCTCCGTCCATTTTATGGTCGACATAATCGTCCATCAGAGCAATTAATTCGGTTAACCATGGATCGTTTTCGCACTACGTTTACTCTATGTGATAATACGCATCCGCAGAGACGTCGAACAGTGCGCACCGAAGAAACAATTGCCGCTGTAGAGCAAAGTGTTGAAGAGGACCCGAATGAATCGATTCGCCACCGTGCACAGCAATTGGAGCTTTGTCCATCAACTTTATGGAAGATTTTGCGCAAAGATCTTGGCTTGCGACCTTACAAGATCCAGCTTGTGCAAGAATTAAAGCCGCGAGACCATGCAATGCGTCGTGATTTTGGTGCATGGGCCGAAAATGAGATTGATCTCGATGCTGATTTTCATCGCAAAATTTTGTTCAGTGATGAGGCTCATTTTTGGTTGAATGGCTACGTCAAGCAAAATTGCCGCATTTGGAGTCAAGAGAATCCACATAAGACCCTTGAGACGCCATTACATCCACAAAAACTGACTGTTTGGTGTGCTGTATGGGCTGGTGGAGTCATTGGGCCATACTTCGTCCGAAATAATGCTGGAGAGTCAGTTACCGTTTATGGAGACCGGTATAGAGCCATGATAACCGACTATTTTGTTCCCGAATTGTATGGCATGAATGTGGATGAGTTGTGGTTCCAACAAGACGGCGCTACATGCCACACAGCGCACGTCACAATCGATTTATTGAAGGAAACATTCGATGAGCGCATAATTTCGCGGAATGGACCTGTCAATTGGCCACCAAGATCGTGTGATTTGACACCATTGGATTATTTTCTTTGGGGATATGTGAAGTCGCTCGTCTACGCCAACAAACCAGAAACGTTAGGGGACTTGGAAGCCAACATTCGTGGCGTTATTGCCAACATACGGCCCCATATGTTCGAAAAAGTGGTTGAAAATCGGACCTGTAGAATTGGCTTTATTCGAGCCAGCCGCGGCGGCCATATGCCCGAAATCATATTTAAACATTAATGGCATAAAATTATCCTTCCAATAAAGCCAAAGTGATGGACATTAAAACGATTTTCTTGTGTTTTATTTCAATTTTAAGTTCTATACCTCTAAAAAAACACCCTTTACATATGTATATGTGCCCTTAATTATGAAAGTGGTCTAAGTCATATGCATTTTTGATTCGAAATATTAAATAAATCTTAAAAAAAAACTTAAAAAAATATTTAAAAAATATTAAATAAATTTATATTAATCGAGAATAGAACAATCTAATTTAACATGTTGCATAATATAAAAATATTGTTTCATTTGTTCAAATATAATGTACTAAATATCTTGACCAGAGAAATATATGACTTAGACCACTTTCATATTTAAGGGCACATATGTATATAAAGATAAAAAAATATTTGTTTTGGTGTTTGAAATAAAAAAAGGTTAAAAAATATTTTTTTGCGATTAAAAGAAACAATAACTCTGTCAAAAGAAAGCGGACTGCTGGTTAAGAAAAATTACGTAGAATATACAATACAATTTTATTGAGCCTTCTTCGCCTTTATTTTTTGAATGCAAAATGGTGTGTTTTTCAGAGCTCAAGGTGTGTGTTAAGTTTTGTAAAAATCGCTAAAGCAGAACCACTTATGATGTGATTGTGTATATTTTAGAGCTCAAGGTGTGTGGTAAGTTTCGTAAAAATCGATTCAGTTCAACCACGTGAAATATAATCAGGGCTATCATGAATAAAATTCCGCGTGAAATTTTTCCCGGGGAACAATTCCAATTAATAGCAATTAATAGGGAAAACAAAAAATTCTAATTGGAAAAGGGAGAAATTTCACGCGGAATTTTATTCATGATAGCCCTGAATAATAAAATTTAATGGGCGTAGCTCAGCCTATTTTTTCCTTTGAAATTGTGTTATTAGAAAAATCAAAGGTGTTTGCTTAGTTTCGTAGCGCTATAAAATAAAATTTAAACAAAATTGTTGGAGTGTCTCCGCCCACTTGTTTTGCTATGGGACAAATTGGAAGCTATACCCTATCAGACAAAAAAAAAAAATGTTTGCAGTCGGTCTAAAATGTACCGAGGTATGAAGTGACAATGTCCTCTTTTTTTAATATTTTTTTTTTTTTTTTTTTTTTTTTGAGATTGAAAGGAAAAAAGACAAAAGAAAAAATTATATATCAAATAAACATAAAATGAGAAAAAAAAGTTTAAAGAAATATCAAACTAAAAGTTAAAAATATAAACAGACCTAAAGCTTGAAAAAATAGTAAATTTGTTTAGAAATTCATTAGGGACGAATATAAATATTTAAACAATTTTGTAATCAAATATGGGAAAATCTTTGTCACATTAAATTTAACAACTTTTTTTTATTGAATCAATACATTTCCATAGAACAGCATACAAGAATCTTTATCACAAGAAATTCAAGAATTTTTTTTTAACTCGCACTTTACTGAATAAAGGAATCATATAAGAATAATATAGATTCTACCTGAATGCCTGCGTGAAAAAGAAAACCCCGTAAACCAAAATAATAATGCAAAAAGGATCAATTAAAAATATATAAAGGAATCGGTTGACCTTGCAGGCCATCTGTGAAGCTTTCCGCTAAGCTACAGATATTTGCCAAATTTAAGGCATCCGATATAATTTTAAACAACCTTAGATATAAGGAAAAACTTCATGCCAGTTAGCATAAGTGGCAGAATTGAACGTGAAGATCCCAAACAACTTTAAAAGAAAAAAAAGAGGTAAAAAACTGAAATAGTTTGTCTATAAATTGTATAGTATTTGTAACGAATATACATAAACATTAAATTTAATGTTATTTTTGATCATTAAAATGAGACAACCCACAACTCACTTGACAAAGCTTTGGAGCTTTTAGGGTTCCGTACACCAAGGGTGAAAAGGAACCATATTGTTTTCGCTGCGCTGTCCGTCTGTCCGTCACAGGCTATTTGCTCAGAAACCGTAAGAGCTACTGACCTGAAATTTGGACAGAGTATGTAGAACCTTGGCCGCTACAACAACAAATACATGAGAGTAAAACATTAAATGGTGTTCCAAAACGAGCAACGAAAAATGTTAAAATCCCAAAAAATTTAAATTGAAGGGTGTTCTATCTGTTAATGCAATTTTGATTATGACAACTTTGTTAAAATCCCAAAAAATTTAAATTGAAGGGTGTTCTATCTGTTAATGCAATTTTGATTTTGACAACTTGCTGTATCTTGGAAACCGCAAGAGGCAAACTCTTGAAATTTTCAAAAATGGTAAAACTAAAAAATCCCAAAATTATAAAATTGCCAAAAATTTAAAAATAATCGACAGAAAAAAATCCAACACTAAAATAAATCGCCAAATCCGAAAAAATCGCCAAAATTAAAAAAATTGCCAAAATGAAAAAGAAACGCCAAAAATCGAAAAAAAATAGCCAAAACGCGAAAAAGGTACCAAAACTAAAAAAAGATCGCCAAAATCAAAAAGAAATCACCAAAAATGAAAAACAATCGCCAAAAAGAAAAAAATCGCAAAAACGAGAAAAGTGTCAAAACTAAAAAAACTCCCAAACTTAGAAAAAAATCAGCAAAACCGAAAAAACGCAAGAAAACGCCAAAACTAAAAACGCTCAAGACCGAAAAAACCCCAAAAACAAACAAAAATGCCAAAACTATATTTTATATAGACTAAACTTCGTATTGAATTACATATCTAGGGTCTTATGCAAAAAAACTTAATAAAGCTTTGCCAAGCAATGTTAAGTAAAGTTGTATTCTAAAAAAATTATTGTATAAAAATTCTAAAGTAGGCACCCACGTTTGTTAAGACTACTTTAAGTTGATAGTTCCAAAATGTGTATTTTGTACCTCAAATATTTTTACTAATATATTTAGCACATACTGATTCATGTTACATCTGAAAATGAAGCTAGAAGTGCCTGCTCTTATCTTAAATTTATTATTTCTGTCATGTAATGGGAAACATCACCAAATTATCCAATTGCTTCGAAATACATAGCAAAATCCATAAAAAAATATTAGAATAAATACAATTATACAAAAATGTTTTAGTGATGTACATGCAATCAAAACAAATCGAAAAAAGCTGGATATTCAAATACTCGTTTCATTCGAATAAAACAAATTGTGATAATTTTTCACATCTTTTTACTTTTACTTCATGTTTTCCTACTATGTCAGAAGCTCATATTTTTTAAATTAGGTTGCTTTACTTCAAGATAATAAAAATTTATTTAATAAAATAAAAAATTATTTGAATACCCGAATGAAATTGTATTCAATTTTGTACATCATAAGCTGTGAAGTGGTTGTTGAACACGGTGGTGTTACCAGTATTTATTATTAAATCACAAAATATTTAAAGTTGTCTTTTGCATATGATTTTTTAACAAAGCTATGTTAGCCTTAAAGTGCTTATCAACTACTATGAACTTTAAAGCTAAAGTAAAATATTTTTTTCATAAGGGGGCTAGTGTCCGTTCGGAACCCTTCGTAAGCGGTCAAAGTCGCACTTCATTGAATTTCTTTAAACGGTTATCTTTAAATCGTCATAAATTACTTAAATGCACCACTCTCCTTATCTATAGCCCACTCTTTGTATACGTTGCACTGTAGCGACATGTTTACGAGAAAAATGCGATGTATGTATATCATAAATGTAACAGCAAACGCAATGAAAATGAAATGACATTAAAAGAAATGATAAAAGCACTACTTATGGGTCATGGAATATAATAAAAAATTCAGAGCACTTATTTTAATGTTAAAGAAAGTGGGTTGAAATATAAATTATCTTTACCCACACACACACACACACACACACACACGCACAAGTGCACTTGTGTGCATATGCTACCTTTAATAAGGTGACCAGATTTCGGAGAAAGAGAAAGATGACATCAGCAAAAATAGAAATAAAAAATTTACTTGAAATCAATATCTACATTTTTTTACCTACTTTATAAAAAATTACATTCATATACATACATTCAATAGTAAAAATAAAAAAATTTAAAAAACGCCCGACGCAGTTGACGCTGTAGCAAAACATAAAAAGAGAAAAAAAATCTCAACAATATCACAGCCCTGTACACATTAAGCTTAACAGGGTACACTCAAACTAGGTAAGCCCATAAGGCAGCTGTTTATTTCAACTGTCAACTGGAGCTTGGTTGATAGTTAGAGAATGCAAATGAAATTGAAGGATACATTGTTTCATCGGTAAAAACAATTTTTTTTATAAGGAGAAGTAACGCTCAGGCAATGAATGCTTACTACTATTACTAGGTGTTACCTTCTTTAGGAAAAGGATAGTGATAGAGAAGATATGGGGTGAAGGAAGAGATAGAAAAGCTTCATTCTTTTATAACTCTCTTTATGCATGTTTTTTTTTCTAATAATGCAGTGTTGCAGCACCTGTGGTGTTAAATGAGGCGTATTAATTTTATTTTTTAAGCTGCCGTTAGTAGCCATTTCATCGGTTATTTTACTTCGTCGATGATTCTGCTACAGAACGAAGGAGGGCACTCTGATGCTGCATTAAGATTAGTATCTGCTGAGGTCGGTATAGTTCAGTGACCAGTGACTCTGGCTTCATCACTTGAACTTTCCTGCAACAACTGACACAAAGGGACACTAATGCACATTATAGCATTGCACAGATACATCTGTTTGCACTAGTTTTGCGTGTTTTTTGGTTGTGCTATGAACAAATATGTTATTTATCGTTTTCTGTTACTAGTTGTAAATGTTGATTTTTTAAGCAATTATTGTATGGTTGGGCAATGAGCAAATGAAAACAACACATTTATTTTATTTTATTTTTTTTTGTTTTTCTAAGACAAATAAGATACATAAAACTGCTTTTACCATAAGTGCCTTATGATGTGTTGAGCAAAAATGTAATTGGCTGATGAATGAATCAATGAAAGCAAAATTGCACATACATATGTGAGTAAATGATACATGTATATGAAATACATGCATTTGTAATTACTCTCAGAGCAAAATTGTCTCTTTCTCTCTCTATACTTTGGCTGCGCCACAAAATAACATAACGAACGTCCGCACATACATCTGCACATCAGGTATTTGTTTCAATAGTGGTTTTTTCATATATTTGTATTACAATATGTATTTTTTGAGCAAAAACAGATCAAACACTTGCTCAGCAGCAATACAATAAGCAATTGTTATTTGTTTGCAATTGTATTTTAATTTGGAAAAGCACGCACACACAATAACTCTTAAGCCCCGTTCAGACTATTATACAAGTATTATTACTTTCATCACATTTTACGATACAGAAATCCAAATACATTTGGTGCGACTGTCAAAAAATCTAACGTAAAATCACATATTGTGTTCAGACCAAGGCACATCAATCAGGTACCCGCGATTCTACAACAAATATTACAACAGCAGCAACCACATGTTACTTTTCAAAACAGGGTAGCATCGTCAGATTGCATGTTTCTTATAGGAAATGTCAAACACCATACAAAAATGAATATTCGAAAGGTGTTTATGGATACCCAAACAAAAGCATGGTTTTAGGCTTATACCTACACAATCGAAATTTGACATTTAGATTGGTATAATGACATTAGTCACCTGGTGTAGTGCTGCCACCTAATAAATGCGCCTTGGTTCAGACCATCACACTTCAAATAAAATGTGTAATACAAGCAGACAACAAAACAGCTGTTCAATGAAAATGTTTGTGCTATTAATTTACTAGCGGCGGCAAAACGGTTTCATGTAGGCGGGGACGTGCCCGCACTTGAAAAAATTCAGCAGTTAAAAATATTCTATGTGTATAACAGAAAAAGTTTAAGAAAAGATATTACAAAAACGTTAAAAAATTACGTCAACGAAATATACTTCCATACGATTCACATATTAAAAATTTTGAGTCGATATACATATGACAAAACATTACATCAATGACGACACGCTATCGGCGGCGAAACAGCAGACTTGGAAATTTGGTTTGTGTGAAAATGCAACCCTGATCTAATGAAAAGTATTATCGTTTAGAAAATTTTCTAAAAACGCAAAAGTCTTATGGGATGTCAAAATTTTTATCGTATTATAAGACTATCACACTTGCACGTATTATTTGAATTTTTGACAAGTATAAATACAAAGTATAATAGTCTGAACCCGGATTTATACTAGTTCTGTTGATCACACTACAATTATATGGCACATACCATGGTATATTTGTTTTGGCTATACAAACGAGTATACAAATGCAACCCTTTAATGTAACGGGTGTTTTTTTTAGAGGTATAGAACTTCGAATTGAAATAAAACACAAGACAATCGTTTTAATGTCCATCAATTTGGCTTTATTGGAAGGATAATTTTATGCCATTAATCTTTAAATATGATTTCGGGTATGTGGCCGCCGCGGCTGGCTCGAATAAAGCCAATTCTACAGGTCCAATTTTCAACCACTTTTTCGAGCATATGGGGCCGTATGTTGGCAATAACGCCACGAATGTTGGCTTCCAAGTCCCCTAACGTTTCTGGGTTGTTGGCGTAGACGAGCGACTTCACATATCCCCAAAGAAAATAATCCAATGGTGTCAAATCACACGATCTTGGTGGCCAATTGACAGGTCCATTCCGCGAAATTATGCGATCATCGAATGTTTCCTTCAATAAATCGATTGTGACGTGCGCTGTGTGGAATGTAGCGCCGTCTTGTTGGAACCACAACTCATCCACATTCATGCCATCCAATTCGGGAACAAAATAGTCGGTTATCATGGCTCTATGGCTGTGCACGGTGGCGAATCGATACATTCGGGTCCTCTTCAACATTTTGCTCTACAGCGGCAATTGGTTCTTCGGTGCGCACTGTTCGACGTCTCTGCGGATGCGTATTATCACATAGAGTAAACGTAGTGCGAAAACGATCCATGGTTAACCGAATTAATTGCTCTGATGGACGATTATGTCGACCATAAAATGGACGGAGCTTGCGGTAAACTTCGCGAACTGAACCATTATTTTCGAAATAAATTTGCACGATTTGCAAGCGTTGTTCTTTTGTCAACCTCTTCATGATAAAATGGCAAACCAAACTAAATATTAATCACTTGACAGCTGACAAAACGGCCGCCAGTTAAAAAAGTGATGCCAACTTAAAGTTCTATACCTCAATAAAAAACACCCATTACATCAAAAAAATACGTGGTGTTGTTATTTAATGACTGTTGGATACAGGGATTGAAACCAGTACCTTCGGTTTTGTAGTCAACGTGCTTACTACTTCAGTCAACGTCAAATAGATGACAAAAAGAGGACACAATTTTTATAGATGACAGCGAGCTAAAATAGATGATTGTCTTCTAAAAAAGAGGACGTTGGTCACCTTACCTTTAATAGTGTTGCACCAATATCGCAACTCATTTTTATATCTGCACTCATATCACTCAAAAAGCGAAGTGAACTAAAGCGAAAAATGGCAACAATTCAGTTTTTGATGAAGATATTTTAAAATAAAAATTTAATGCAACTTAAAAAATAAAAATGGACACTATTAAAACTATATGAGTATGTGGCGAATATTAAAAAAAAAAACAAAAAAAAACCATTCGTAAAAACTTTAAGCTGCCATAGAAGTGGTGTCAGATGAAATGTCTGTGCATTAACTTTTATGGGAGAACAGAAATATACAAGATTTTTGTTTTTAGAAGCATTTTTAGCAGACAAAAAACTTTGAAATACATTTTCTATTAAACCTGCTTTTCATAGTTATATCATTATTGCATTAAAGCATTAAAGCAGCAATATTACAATAAGACTGTTTGTCACAATTTATTAACAAAAAATTTGTTCATTGTTATTATCTGCTCTAAAACAATATAATTTTTAAGCGAATTTGCATACGTATGTATATCTAAAAAAAAATGTTTATCCCATTGTTTGGTAGTAAAATATGCAAATTATCCCTTTAATATTCCCAGCATTAGCAAACTGAAAACATTTCAAAAGAATTACTACTATTGACTGTAGCATATCATTTTGCTTGATATTTATGTACTCGTACATATGTACATACATATATAACATTCATCATTTGTCTATTTGATTGCCGGTAAGTTTCGTGTTAGCTGGTGGTGTAGCTGACAGGTCTGTATATTTGGACGTACGCCTGGCTGTCAGCTGAGTATCACTGTTATTATTAATTGTTGGCACACACATGATGCAGAGCAGGGAAACATCAAATAAAAATATTCTCATTTTTGAAGTCGCTTTATTTCGCAAACAAGAACGTACTCGTATACTGATTGAAGATGTCGCACTAACGGTACTTATGCCAGAGAGGTATATAAAATTCGGAACAGCCGTATAGAGCACTCTTACTTTTTCTTTTTTATGTTGGGAATATAATTTTTTTAAATTAAAAAAAAACTTATAGCTCTTTTCTGACTAATTTCCCTTTCATATATTTTTTATATATATGTGTGTTACATGTGTGTGAAAAAGGCATTTGTTTCTAATTTCTACTGAAAAAAAATATTTCTGAATAAAAATTTGTAGCGCTAAATATATTTTATGAGAATAACGCATAATAGGAGTTGCATCGGTAATTCGCTTATACTTAAACTCATATAGAATGTATGTGTTTGAGTGTGTGTGCGTGTGTACGTGTGTGTGTTTCTGTGCGAATATTTTCAAAATATTCCCTGGGAATAAAATTATTTAATGTTTCATTCACAACAAAAGTCTTCATCAGCAAAAACAAAAACTCCATTATTATCATGTAGAAGATAAAATATGTTTGGTTGAGTTGTAAAACTTTTTTTAATTGTTTTTGAACAAATGTAAAATTTCACATTTAACGTTTAATTAATTTATGCAGGTATTCGCGGTACTATGACAGGAGAAAGATTAATTTCAATTTTATTACGTTAATGGCTGTGACAAATTGTTACAACGGTGCCACTAACATTTTGTGTCATAATCAAATACTTGATTAACGTGTTAAAATTTTAAATTTAAAGAATTTATGCAAAAAAAGGCCGTAGTTTCTCTTGTCACAATTGTTTTTGTTTATTTTACTTATAGTGGATTGAAATTTAAAATAAAATTCTATTGAACAATGATTTTTTTTTAAACAAATAGAACACGCTAATGATTATAAAAATACATATATTTGCAAATTTCCCAGGTTGAGGAAGGAAGATAAATTTTCTAGTTTAAAAAAAATTTAATTAAAGTTTAAAATTTTTTTAACGCACTAATAATCCCAAATTAATATTTTACTTATTAAATAATATATTTTTTTTTATATTAAAAATACATTGAAATTGATTATTGAGGGGTTTAGCTGGATCCTATGCGCATTTCACTGTTACTAATGCAGATCATCAGGGAACCTTTACCCAAAGTTTCTTAGAACAACTAGAGTTATTATGTTATAAACTTTCATTTAAACAAATGAGTAGCTCAATAACAAATAACAAAGTTAAAACAAAAACTCAATAATCAACATGTTTTTTTTATTTCCTTACTTTACCATTAATACATTGGCTGACTTGAACTTGAAAAGGAACCCTATTGTTTTCGCTACGCTGTCCGTCTGCCCGTCTGTCCGTCACACGGTATTTTCTCAGGAACCGTAAGAGCTACGGACCTGAAATTTGGACACAGTATGTAGAACTTTGGCCGCTACAACAACAAATACATGAGAATTAAAAATTAAAGGGTGTTCCAAAACGAGCAACGAAAACTTAAAATCCCATGTAATATACATACAATTGTATATTGAAACTTGAAATTTGTAAAATTAGTGTATTTTTATACAGACTACAACAATTAACACTAAAATTTAAAAAATTAAAATTAAAGGGTGGTCCATCAGTTAATGCAATTTTGACTATGTAATTTTGACAATTTGCTATATCTTGGAAACCGCAAGAGGCAAACACTTGAAATTTTCAAAAACGGTAAAACTAAAAAAACCAAAAATTATAAAATCGCCAAACCAAAAAAAAAAAATCGCCAAAAATTAAAAAACAATCGCCAAAACAAAAAAAATCGCCAAAATTAAAAAAAAAATTCTAACACTAAAATAAATCGCCAAATTCGAAAAAATCGCCAAAATGAAAAAAACGCCAAAATGAAAAAAACGCCAAAATCGAAAAAAATCGCCAAAACGCGAAAATGTCGCCAAAACTAAAAAAAAATTTAAATAAAAAAAATCGCAAAAATGAAAAAAATCGCCAAAAATAAAAAAAATCGCCAAAATGAAAAAACGCCAAAAACCAAAAAAAAAAATCGCCAAAACAAGAAAATAAAGTGTCAAAACTAAAAAAAGAGCCAAAACTTAAAAAATCGCCAAAAACCGAAAAAACGCAAAAACCGCCGAAAAAACGCAAAAACCGGAAAGACCTCAAAAACGAAAAAAATGCAAAAACTATATATTTTATAGGATGAAGTTTGTATTAAATTACATATCTAGTGTTCGTACGGAACCCTTCGTGCGCGAGCCAGAGTCGCACTTTACTGAATTTATTTCAGCTTCAAATTGTATTTGTAAGGGTATGTAAAAAGAAAATAAATGTAAATAACAACAACAGCTATTTAAGTATAGAGTGTTGCCACACAAGTATTTTTTTGGTTAGTTGCAGTCAATTTAAAAATTAGTGTTTTTTTATGGGAATTGTTAAAATTTAAGTTTTTAAACGCACTAATAATCACAAATTAATCCCAAATGAATATTTTACTTATTAAGTAAAATATTTTTTTTTTATATTAAAAATACATTGAAATTGATTATTGAGGGGTTTAGCTGGATCCTATGCGCATTTCACTGTTGCTAATAGAGCTGCAAAACTATCGATGGTACTATCAATAGTATCGATAGTTTTATTTTAAGTGGACTATCGATATTTTTTTTTCGATAGCGATACTATCGACAAACATTCTACTAAAAGAGAAAAAATCAAAGTCAATAAAAACGGAATGATGGCGACTGTGTAATAAAAAATGTAACATTCAAATTTCGCCGCCTGGTTTGGTAATGGTTATCATTACATATATAAATGTGAAAACAAATTAATTAGTTTTGATTTGTTTCAACATAAGATGTCAGTTTTTATCTACTAGCTGCAAATTGCATAAAAATACAATTATTATGTACCAACTGCTTTGATACTTGAAGAAACTTGACGGCGGCTAAATTTGACGACTAATGGACTGTCTACGCTCTTTACTTTTAAATAAAAGGTGACGCTAAATAGTTTGCTTCTCCTTCTTTTAAATGAATACTTTTTAGCTAACTGCAATAGTTTAAATAATAATGAAAGATTTTTTTATTTTATTCCTTTTTGATTTATTTTTTATTGATCCATCTATCTATCTGTTTGCTTTTTCATTTATTTTTTTTATAGAGCTGTGTAGATATGTTTGTTGAATATGTGTATTGAAAACATTGGAACTAAAAGTTTTAAAAAAATCAACTTTCTTTTTAATTTATGGAATGATTAAAAAATTCAAGATTTTATATTAGAATAAAAAAAATTAAAAATTTTAAAAACTCCCGACTTTTCTCAGAAAAGATGTTATATCTTCTAAACGGCTGGACCGATTTTCTTCAAAGATAGCTAAGAGCCCTCTCGATCAAGTCATCTTTCAAACAGAAGAAATGGGTCCAGCCGTTTGGCCTGTACGTGGACACACACTACAAACTTATAATACCCCTTTTTTTAGTCGGGGGTTAAAAATACACACTTGATAAGTTTTAGTCCATATAGACACGGAAACTTTACTTTGCAAAGCCTTAATTCAGCAGGGAGAAAGACAGAAAGAGATAGTATTTATCACTCTGTCTTTCACACAGCTGAATCAAGACTTTGCAAAGTAAACTTTCCGTGTGTAAAAGGGGTGTTTCTAAGAATCAAAAACTATCGATAGTATCGATGGCATCAAAAAATACTATCGAAACTATCGAATGGAGCTACTATCGATAGTTTTGCAGCTCTAATTGCTAATGCAGATCATCAGGGAACCTTTACCCAAAGTTTCTTAGCACAACTAGAGTTATTATGTTATAAACTTTCATTTAAACAAATGGGAAAAAAAATTTAATTTACTTGAAAATAGTGTAGGGTAGAAAGTTTTCAATTCAATTGGATTTTTTTTTAATGTTTGTTTAATGATTTTAAAATTCATTTACATATATTTTTATATTTTTCACTAGGCCAGATTCTGCTCTACTGCGAACACATCCACAGCTCCCACAACTGCTCATAACACAATCCTGTAAAATCTCCAAAGGCTTAATTAATGCACTACCATTAAATATTTTTAATGTAAAAAAAAGAAAATAATATTCCATAAATATAATAAAGAAATAACTCTTGGTTTTTATGCCATAAAATAGCTCATTCGCAGCAGCCTGCAATAAAAATGAATTAATCTCTCTTGTCCACTTTGTCCTTTGAAAATTCCTTGTAAAATTTAAATACATTTTTTTATGCCAACTCATCATCACAGTTAAGGATCATACTCATATAGTTATTAATAAAGAAAAAAAACTTTATTTTTATTCTCCTTAATTCCCCAAGATTGCCTCATCATGCTCTGATTGGTTTGTGTCCGGTTAAGGGTTGTTGTTATAAACACGGAAATGATAAATGTTGTCATTCAACATTTGCCAGCAATAGCGACAAAAGTTAAAGTCTTTAATAACAACAGCAATAATCATTATGGGTTAAAAACATAATTAATATTTTGCTATAAATATGTGCATATGTATATCAGCAAATGGGAATGATTACGGCTTTTATGGCCATGAATTTAAATTGTAAAAATAAATTCGCCATAAAATTATATTATGTAATTTTTCATGAAAATAGTTGCATAAAATAATTTTTAAAGGGTGATTTTTTAAGAGCTTTCGAATTTGGTTTCGAGAAATGTGTGAAATCTTCATTTGAGTTGGTAGAACGATCTATATAATTCAATGCTTAAAGATGATTTCATTAAAATGTTGACCGCGGCTACGCCTGAAATGCTGCATACGCTGGGTGGTCCAATTTTGGCATACTCTCTCTCATACTCTGGTCAGCGAACTCACCTCTCAATTGGGTCTTTGTTTGGTTTAGTGTGTGGTATGCGGTACCATCTCGTTGAAACCGCATGTAGGCCAAATCCAGCCCTTCCCTTTTGGCGAAAAAAAGTAACAGAGGTCCAATTGCTGCGAATGGCGCCGAATCGATTATTCACGGTCATCAGCAACAATGCTGGAGTGGATACAATTGCGACATTTTCCACTGTCCTCACTTTACGTATGCGTGTTGGTAGTTTAATGTTCAATAATGTAATTTTGGTGCGAAATTTTGCCAAAAGATTCCAAATAGCCACCTCAAAAGATAGACCATAAAATGGAAGAAGTGAAGAAGAAGAATTTTGATAATAAAATTCTATTGAATTGCTTATTAGCTGCAAGCGTTGTTCATTTTGTAAGTCATTTATGGTTAAATAGTAGACAAGACTGAACATGTTTAACAAAAATATGATACACGAAAACAGCTGAGTTGCCAAAAACAGTGTTGCCAAAAAGAAATTCCTAAAAAATCACGCTTTAATAAACAATAAGATCCAAATTCGGAGTCTATAGTTAACTAACATCCGTGGTTTAACTAACAATCTTAAATCTTATCGATTTCATTGGTTAAACCACCTTCATTAGTCAACTAAGGACTGTTAACTTGATCCTTAAAGGTTTGTATAAGCAGGTGGCGTTGGCTGAAGTAGTGCATGTCAATCCCTGTATCTGATACTTATTAAATAACAACACCACGCATTTTTCCTTATATGCATTAGTGTCCCTTTGTGTCAGTTGTTGTCCCCCCAGGGGAGTCTATTTTTGACTACGGGTGTGGCAACCCCGGGGCCCCAGCTGGGGTGATGTGGTTTTTTCCATTGACGTACCTTTGGTACATTACCCATAGAACTTATGTGTTACTACCCAATCTCTGAACATAAACAGAGCAAAGGATGTGCACATATTTATAAAAGGAAGACAGGTCGTGTTGATGTCAGTTAGGTGCAGCGTCACCTAGAACTGCCCCTGAGTTCAAAAGACGATAGAGGTGAAGCCCTTGTGGTGGAACTTCGAGGTCTGACCAGAGGCTACTTCTGGTGCCACGGGTGCCGGTTGCCCGACAGTTGAGCTGCTTTGAAGTTTTGAGTGCATGTAGCGGTCGTCAGTTTCCTTTGCTAAAATGCCGAGTTCGTCCTACCCCAATGGGGTATACCCCACGGGGTTAAAGGGATTATTTTGGTATGTGTGGAGTAGGCACTGGTTATTTGGCGACACAGGCATGGGTTCATCTCGGATGAGTGGTTGAGCTGTGCCGGCAATGGTTGAGGAATTCTCTCGGGGACCTCGCTATGGGTGTATACACTACACCTTAGCGTGGAAGCCGGAGAATTATCGTGGTGGCTGTGGTTGCTACCAAAATCGCTGGGAGAATAGTCTTGGCTTCCCAGTGTGAAATCAATGCTAGTGATTGGTCTGACGCGGTCAGCCAGACACTATTCTAGGTGCTGTTGCCATTCAACAGAAGCTGCTATGGTCACGGACATAGCAGCAGAGTTTAGATAGCTCAAATTACCTCAGCAAGGTAATTGAATATAATACAGGGATAACTATATTCAAAGATTGCAACCTATGTGCCTTATGGAGTGGGCCATAGGTTCATTCTAATAGGGTGCATGGGGGCGTTGGTCTGGCGTCTAACCCACACCCGGTGCTTTGGCACCCGTGAGATAAGGCCGTAATGGCAGGTGCTCACGAAAAGCTATCGCACATCTGTGTCAGTTG
Organism: Tachina grossa; assembly: GCA_949987645.1. NCBI lineage: Eukaryota > Metazoa > Arthropoda > Insecta > Diptera > Tachinidae > Tachina > Tachina grossa. The sequence continues at coordinate 40,598,580 of OX465275.1, forward strand.
TTGTAGGAAAGTTCAGGTAATGAAGTCATAGTCACTGAACTATACAGACTTGAGCAGATACTAATCCCAATGTAACATCAGAATGCCATCCTTCGTTGTGTAGCAGAATCATCGGCGAAGTAAAATAACCGATAAAAATGGTTACTAATCACAGCTTAAAAAAAATTAATACGCCTCATTTCGTCGCTGTTTTAACTAACCGACCTAACTGACATTTTTTTGAAAAATTAGTTAAGTCCTTTACTAGACTTTATAAGTCATAATACACATTGTCTACAATTTTCATGACTGTGAGCATCACTTTTATGCCTATATAAGTAAAAAGATTTTTGACGCAGCCATAAGAATGAATGTTATAAACAACCATAAAAGCTGCTCTCCTGTTAAATTTTTAAAATGTTAGTTAGGTCAGTTAGTTAAAAGGCGCTGCAACACTGCACTATTAAAAAAACTTGCAAAACCAGAGTTTTAAGTGAATGAAGCTTTTCTCTGTCACTTCCTTCACCGTCTACCCTCTCTATCACTATCCCTTTCCTAAAGAAGGTAACACCTGCTAATAGTAGTAAGCATTCATTGCCTGAGTGTTACTCTTCTTTAAAAAAAAATTAAGATATTAAAAACAAATCAAAATATGTATATGCATGATGGAAAAAAGGATGCTGCAGAAATGTATGCTACTCCATCCTTTTTAGATCAAACTCTTTTCTAGAAAAATAAAATCTGCTAATCCATTCCTTTTTTTTTTGTCTGAGAAAATTTTCCTGCAGCTTGGTTTCATATTTTTTTCGAATCGGAGGGGGAAATTTACCCCCTCCCACACGCACAACTCTGGTTTTTGAGAACAGATTTTAATTTTTTTTAAAGGGTTTGCCTTCAGCTTAGACCCATAATATTTATTTCGAAAATTGGAGGGGAAAATTTGCTCCCCTTAAACATAACTCTGTTGCTTGTCAGCCGATTTTCGTAATTCTTGTTTTTTTTCTGAAAAGGTTTGTTTGCAGTTTGGTCTTACAATTATTTTTTGGGCAAACGGAAGGGGAATTTTCTTGCCCCTTGCAAAACTCTGTTATTTTTTCAAGCGATTTCCAATTTTTTTCTATTTGAAAGGGTTTGTTTGTTTGCAGCTTGGTTTTTTTAATTTTTTTTTTTTCAGAATTGGTGAGGGAAATCGGCTCCCCCTGCATAACTCTGTTATTTGTAAAGCAATTCGCTAAACTCTTTTTTTCAAGGGTTTGCCTGCAATTTGGTCAAACAGTTGGTTTTTTTTTTGAAAATCGGAGGGGGAAATTTTTCTCCCCTATGCATATTTCGGTTATTTTTCAAAGCTCATTTTAGTTCAAAAGAAATGTTGGAACAACTCTTATTTTGGGCAACGAATATTAGTGTCGGAGAACTAGTCACTTGTTCCAGATGTGTTCCTAGAATAAAGCTGCCAGAAGAATATTACCAACATTGAGAAGACGTCAGCACATTAAACAGTCTCTCAATTGTGGCTTTCGATCGAATTCTACTGCTTCGTGTGTTGGTGCGTTGACAATAGAACATCATTGCAGAAGAATTATTTATTGCGAATGGGTTAAATTTTCTTCCGATCGTTTGACCCGTTCTAAGTTATGAGATGTTTACATACATACACACACAGACATATGAAAATCATTGCGAAAATTCTCTCAGGACCTTAAAACGTCCAAATATGATTAAAACTTGATTTTCGAAAATTGGGGTGAAATCAATATCTCCCTCTAACCCCCCGTTGTCACATGCCAGTAGTTACTTGCAAGTAGTGTATATGTATTACTAACGAAAATCAGGAGAAATGTAAAAACACAAAAAATTTTTGAGTGGATACACAGCACAGTGCAAGTTAAAATGTCGTCAACAAGTAAATTTCTAGCTAACAGCGTTACTTCAACTGTTAGTGCAGTGTTGCCAAGAAGTCAATATTGAACTTTAATTGTATTGTTAATATATTTCTTTTATTAAAACATGAAATTTATGTTCAAACTTAGCTCCAAAATGAGTCTTTATGCCATTTCGCAATATCCTTTTTATACATACATAAAATCAGCTATAATACTAACAAAATTAATGAAATAACTCTCTACTCGGCAACACTGTTTTTCGTTTTGTCACTTTACTTGCGACAAGTGTGAAAATTTACTTGCTTCAAAATTGCATTGCAAGCTGACTCGCAAGTGGCAAAAGTGTGGCTGTGTTAGTAAAAAAAATGTGATTGTATTCAGTTTTTTTCACTTGCACTTACATGTGGCAACGGGGGGTAACTTGAAGTTAAAAAGTGCAAAAACGCTAAAATTAAGATGTTCTTAGGCAGCTTTCATATTTTAAGATATTTTTACCAGGACTCCACTGAAGAGTCCTTTGTCAAAATTAAAGTAAACCGCATAAATCTTTGCACTTGCTTTTAGATTTTATATAAGTATTTTTTATTTTTTGCTATCAAAATATTTTTAAACGGATGTTAGACACAACAAAGCAACAATCCTTAGCTGTTGTTACACAAAGGGTAAGAAAAAATTTTTTATTGTTTTGAAATTGCTGTTAAATAACTTCTTCTGTCAGGTTTTATTATGTTTTAGTAAATTTCTTTTTTAAAAGAATGGCTCACAAACTCAACAATCAGTCACAGCATCACAAATGCTTGTTTTATGTATTTATGAGTATGTATGTATGTACTCGTATGTATGCAATGGATGCTCAGTTTTTAGGGTTCCGTACAACAAAGGTCCGTCTGCCCGTCTGTCCGTCTGTCCGTCTGTCCGTCACACGGTATTTTCTCAGGAACCGTAAGAGCTACCGACCTGAAATTTGGACAGAGTATGTAGAACCTTGGCCGCTACAACAACAAATACATGAGAATTAAAAATTAAAGGGTGTTCAAAAACGAGCTACGAAAACTGTTAAAATCCCATGTAATATACATACAATTGTATATTGAAACTTGAAATTTGTAAAATTAGTGTATTTTTATACAGACTACAACAATTAACACTAAAATTTAAAAAAATTAAAATTAAAGGGTGGTCCATCAGTTAATGCAATTTTGACTAAGTAATTTTGACAATTTGCTATATCTTGGAAACCGTAAGAGGCAAACACTTGAAATTTTCAAAAACGGTAAAACTAAAAAACCAAAAATTATAAAATCGCCAAACCAAAAAAAAAAAATTGCAAAAATTTAAAAAAATCGCCAAAACGAAAAAAATCGCCAAAATTAAAAAAAAATTTCTAACACTAAAATAAATCGCCAAATTCGAAAAAATCGCCAAAATGAAAAAAAATGCCAAAATGAAAAAAACGCCAAAAATCGAAAAAAATCGCCAAAATGCGAAAATGTCGCCAAAACTAAAAAAAGTTTTAAATAAAAAAAATCGCAAAAATGAAAAAAATCGCCAAAAATAAAAAAATCGCCAAAATGAAAAAACGCCAAAAACCAAAAAAAATCGCCAAAACAAGAAAATAAAGTGTCAAAACTAAAAAAAGAGCCAAAATTAAAAAAAAAAATCGCCAAAACCGAAAAAACGCAAAAACCGCCGAAAAAAAACGCAAAACCCGAAAAGACCCCAAAAACGAAAAAAATGCCAAAACTATATATTATATAGGATGAAGTTTGTATTAAATTACATATCTAGTGTTCGTACGGAACCCTTCGTGCGCGAGTCAGAGTCGCACTTTACTGAATTTATTATGCTTAGTTTTGCTAATTTTCCATTGAGGTTTTCTTTATTGTTTTTTTTTTTGGCGAAGAAATTCCAACGCTACCCATGTTGCTATAAAAATGTTGTTAACGCTCCATTTTTTTGATAAATGGCTGTTACATAAACGATAGAAGTTTTGCTGTTTGCTATTATGTCAGTGTCTATGAGTGAGTGTGAGTTTTTGGCGTTTGTTACAACATGTTACAACCTGTGTTGGTATCTCTACGAAGAGCAAAAGCACATTAAGCTGTTGCAAAAAGGGTAAAAAGCGCAAAAAAAATACGAAAAAGCGGGTAAAAAAGCACGAAAATATTTTTTTTTTAATTTTAATACATTAAGCCATTTAAAGATGAGAGTTTAGAGTGTAAAAGCTGAAAGTATAATTTAAAATGGAACAAATCAAGTTAAGGGCACCTCCCAGAAATTTAAAAACAGTATCCTATCCTATACAAATATGGCCAATATTGGTATCCCAAAAATTTAAAAAAGTACCGTATCTTATATGAAAAATAAGAAGAAAAAATTCAACAAAACACTAGTGGCGAGGCTTCATTTCTGAGTTATGGGCCTCTGAAATTGTAATTAAAATTATAATTTAATATATAATTATGGTGTTTGCCTAGACGGCGCAGCCTAGTAAAGATTTTCTGCCTTGCAAAGTTTTCTTTCCTTATAACGTTTTCCTGCATTAAGCATTTTCTCCACCATGATATTTCCCGAGACGGCGCAGCCTAGTAAAGATGTTCTGTCTTGCAAAGTTTTCCTGCTTAATAGCGTTTTCCTGCATGGCCGACAAAGAGTCTATTTTTACCATTTCATGAAAGGTATTCTCAAAAGCTTTAAGAGATACCAATATTGGTTATATTCGTTGGTAAACACCGTATAATCACAATATTGTATTAGAATTTCAGAGGCCCATAACTCGGAAAGTAAGCCTCGCCGCCAATTTTTTATTTAATTTTTTCTTCTTATTTTTTAATTTTCTATAAGATAGGATACTGTTTTTAAATTTCATGATTAATTTAAAACATCATGATTAATTTAATAAAAAATAAGTATGTTAAAACAAATAATAAAAAAACTAGGAGATAGATTCTTACACACATACATATTTATATACATACAATAGTAGGTGAAGCTAAGGCTTAGATTAAGATATGTATGTTACTGAATAATCATTTACACATAAAAAATGCATTAAAAGCATCACTTTTTTCTTAAGTACTCGTAACTTAAAAGTTTTTGTTTTTGCGATATTCACCCTTATTGTAGCTGTCAACATTGACAGCACGTCAATACGATATCAAAAAATTGGGGCTTGGCTAGCCGTTGTCTAAAACAACTGACTGCTATTGATAACATAATTATTTCAATTATTCTAGTACATATGATTAAATATTTATGTAAGCTTTAACAAATGCTTATTGCATACTACTTTCAATCAATTATTATACAGAGAATTATTTGGTACTCTCGAGTTACCTCCGTTTTCAATTTTGCAAAAAAAAAATTAATTTTTTAATCCCAATTATGAAAAATTTTCTACATTGTTTTTAACAATTTAAGAAGGCTCAGTCAAAAAATGCTGCTATTAGGGCTTAAAAGTAATTTAGTTTTATAAATTATAAATATTTTTAAAATTTAAGTTTAAAAAAACAACTAACTAAAAATATTTTTATTTAACAAAAAAGCACCAAAAGCACTGTAAATACCCGCTTTTAAAAAAAGGGTATTAGCCAAAATTTCGCGTTTAAGAACAGCCAAAAAGCACCAAAAAATACCCGAAACACACCAAAATATCATCACTAATTAACACAAATAAGTGCTTGTGTTTCATTGAGACATGTCTAAGCTTAAAATATTCCCACCCCAACTCTTGCAGCTTTTCTTCAGATTGATTTTATACCTGTGGCAAATTACATGTCGTAATTTAGCTTTATTTTAATTTTTGTCTTTTCTTTTTTCCACAGAGTTTTTTTTTGAGTGGTCGGAATAAAATTATGCTGGTGCTTATATTATGTAAGCTATAACGCATGAATATAGAAAAATCTACAGTGGGAGACAAAAGGAATCAAAACTACTCAGGTAAGAGTAAGGGCTAGTATTTACTTTGTATTTTGAAGAAACACAACCACGATCTAAAGAAAAGCTATTGTGCTTTGAAAATTTTCGTGAGCTAAATCATGTTTAAAGTCGTTTGGGTCTGTGAAATAGTGAATACCAGCCTTGACAGACTTAATAGACTTAACTTTTACATCCAACTCTATAAACATTTTATGCTCAAAATTCAAGCGTTTAATACATAAAATATAGGCCCTAGAACACAGAAAAAAATATTCCTGCAACAAACAACTTTATTTGAAAATAAAACCAAAAATCAATTAAAAATGTATTTAATAGTGTTTTCACACTGAAAATTAAAACCTGGCTTTAACGTTAAAACCATAAACAGCTGATTGTGCATTTACACTGCATGTTTGTTAAATTCAGGAAGCAAATTACGGCACTCGTTATCGAACGAAATTACGAAATATTTCCATAGAAACTCTATTGAAATATTTCGTAATTTCGTTCGAAAACGAGTGCCGTAATTTGCCCCCAGGTTTTAACTCACAGGCTGTCTAATAACCTTGCTCAAAATAAAATAAATCTCCTGTCGAAATGCGTGTGTTTGTTGTTGCATTTTTTTTTTGCTTTTTAATAACACTTGTTGGACATACTGTTCAACTGTTTTTGTTTGTATGAAAAACTGAGATATTTCACAATGCGCTCTAAAATGGAAATTATTTTATATTTTGTAAATAAAATTTTTTTAAATTATGGAACTTTTTATACAGAATGAAGAAGTGCTTGGAAATAAAGTTATTATATATCAAAATGCACAAATAGATTATAAAATAAACCTTTTTTATAGGCAGATGAATGTCAGTCACATTGTCTATTTTCACTTTCCAGAGGTATAGAACTTCGAATTGAAATAAAATACAAGAAAATCGTTTTAATGTCCATCAATTTGGCTTTATTGGAAGGATAAGTTTATGCCATTAATGTTTAAATATGATTTCGGGCATGTGGCCGCCGCGGCTGGCTCGAATTAAGCCAATTCTACAGGTCCAATTTTCAACCACTTTTTCGAGCATATGGGGCCGTATGTTGGCAATAACGCCACGAATGTTGGCTTCCAAGTCCCCTAACGTTTCTGGTTTGTTGGCGTAGACGAGCGACTTCACATATCCCCAAAGAAAATAATCCAATGGTGTCAAATCACACGATCTTGGTGGCCAATTGAAATTATGCGCTCATCGAATGTTTCCTTCAATAAATCGATTGTGACGTGCGCTGTGTGGCATGTAGCGCCGTCTTGTTGGAAATACAACTCATCCACATTCATGCCATCCAATTCGGGAACAAAATAGTTGGTTATCATGGCTCTATACCGGTCTCCATTAACGGTAACTGACTCTCCAGCATTATTTCAGAAGAAGTATGGCCCAATGACTCCACCAGCCCATAGAGCACACCAAACAGTCAGTTTTTGTGGATGTAATGGCGTCTCAAGGGTCTCATGTGGATTCTCTTCACTCCAAATGCGGCAATTTTGCTTGTTGACGTAGCCATTCAACCAAAAATGAGCCTCATCACTGAACAAAATTTTGCGATGAAAATCAGCATCGAGATCAATCTCATTTTCGGCCCATGCACCAAAATCACGACGCATTGCATGGTCTCGCGGCTTTAATTCTTGCACAAGGTCGCAAGCCAAGATCTTTGCGCAAAATCTTCCATAAAGTTGATGGACAAAGCTCCAATTGCTGTGCACGGTGGCGAATCGATTCATTCGGGTCCTCTTCAACACTTTGCTCTACAGCGGCAATTGTTTCTTCGGTGCGCACTGTTCGACGTCTCTGCGGATGCGTATTATCACATAGAGTACACGTAGTGCGAAAACGATCCATGGTTAACCGAATTAATTGCTCTGATGGACGATTATGTCGACCATAAAATGGACGGAGCTTGCGGTAAACTTCGCGAACTGAACCATTATTTTCGAAATAAATTTGCACGATTTGCAAGCGTTGTTCTTTTGTCAACCTGTTCATGATGAAATGGCAAACCAAACTAAATATTAATCAATTGACAGCTGACAAAATGGCCGCCAGTTAAAAAAGTGATGCCAACTTAAAGTTCTATACCTCAATAAAAAACACCCATTATTTTCTTTGTTTCCCTTCCAAAAAAAAACTCTTTTTCTTATAATTTTTTGATTATTGTTGCTGCTGCATCCATTTTTAAGTTGAAAATCTTTCAAGTGCCATCTATTGTTATTTACTGGCATAAACATTAACAGCTAATGTCGGTCATTTCAACTTGGCGGCACTGAATTTATCACAGTGAAAACAACGTTGCATTTCTTAAAACCAACTTAAAACCAATTCAAAAATGGTTTTAATTTGGTTTTAACAAAAACAATTTGTATGATAAAACCAGGTTTTAACAGTTGGTTTTAACGTTAAAACCAACTTTTATTAAAACCATGTCAGTGTGAAAACACTATAAGTCAATTAAACTTTTTTTTTAAATAAAGTATTCCTGCAATAAACATCTTTAATAGAAAGTAAAACCAAAAATCCATTTAATGTGTTATTGAGTCAATTAAACTTTGTAATTAATTAAATTTCAAAACAAAATTGACTTAAAATCATTTTTAATTGACTTTTGGTTTTATTTCCAAATAAAGTTGCTTATTGTTTATATTTTATTTTTAAACAAAAGTTTGATTTTTGATTTTATTTTCAAATAAAGTTGTTTATTGCAGGAATATTTTTTTCTTTGAATGCATTTCAAGTTTTAATCTATTTATGGTGTTAAATTTTAGTTTTGCATGGCAAATATTTTTTTGAAACATTGTAAAGTCCACGATATTCATGTTTTAGGCTTCTTGTTGGTCAGTTTTTTGAAAAAATACAAAAAAAAACTTATAAAAGAGAAGAGTTAAAATAGTCCATATAATATGTGTCTCACTCACATAAAAGTGTTGAACAGATCTTATACCTGAAATTCAAGGGTTATATTTCTATGCCATTTCACCTTAAAAGCTTGCAAAGGTTGAAGTCTTTAATCCACTTTTAAAAAGACACCCACATAAACTCCTGCTCGCATGTCCGGCCCAATTCAGTCCTTCGATCATTGTGATTTCTTTAGCCGATTAAAAAAAAATGAAGAGGTTGGTTCCCAACTTGTCTGCACTTTTATTATGTACCCTGCAAAAACACTTCCAGTTAAATAACAGCTCATTTGACCGACACTGGTGATGGGTTTATCTATCTAAGTTTCTATGAGTTTGTTAACAGTAATGTCGATGTAAACTTTTGTGTTCGTGTGATTTTGCATCTTTGTCTAACTAATTAAAAATGTCTGCTATGGAACATATATAGCTGACCTGCTTACTCTGCCATATTTTTACTTGTCATTGATGATGCATGTGGTAGTCACGTCTAGCTGATCACGCTTGATGTATATAACCGTCATAGAAAACTAGTCAAACCTGCATAATTATATTAATAAACATGATTTTCATATTGTTTTAATTGTTTTTTATTATAGAACAATAAAAATATGTATAATTAAAATATTTAAAAGCAAACAAAAGCACAAAACAATGTAGGTGGTCTAGGCTCTTAACGCTTGTTTCAACCTCCAACGCAACTTGATTTTTATAAATACGTATCTAAAATTTGCCAAAGAAATACATATATAGAAATATTTAATTAAACTTTTGAAATTTCTTTTATACACTATTGATTTTTATTTAAACTTTTTAACACCTATATTAACTTTAGTTTCACAGACCGAACGAATTGTATATTTTACAATAAACTGCGATATTTTAAAATTTTTGGCAAATGTAGATTAGATGTTTCACTTCTACATATATGTATGTTAGAGTAGAGCAACTAGACCAATTGACTGTCACTGTTGATTTCAATATAAATTTGTTGTAAAGGTGTTAGTGAAAAAATTATGTTTGTTTTAATTTCAGTCATTCATTTCTTGTAGGGTATGTTACTTCACAACTCCTTAATATTATTTCTAAGAGGGTATATATATGCACCTTCATATACATATTTAGTCTTTTACTTTTCTGTACTAATAACCATCTGATTTCTGTCGTATAAACCACAAATGATAAACACGTTTGTCTCTTAATAAAATCCTATCTAACGTTTAAAAAAGTGGGCGCAAACACACCCACAAATATTTATTTTTAATTTACACAAGCTTTTAATTGTGTGCTTTCTACAAACCTTCACACACACATTGGACTTTTTGGAAGGCCCCATATTGCATTTCGAAGAGTGGGCATAACCGCACCCCTTAAATTTTATATTGCAGTATATTGTGTGATTTCACAAATCCATACGTTTTATATGAGACTTGGTATACACCTAAGACTCTTACTAGGACACTATCAAACTTTTAAAAAAAGGGGGCGAAAACACTCCCACTAATCATTATTATTAATTTACATGAGCCTTTAATTGTATGACTCCTACAAAACTTGATACACACTTTGGGCAGCTTGGAAGGCTCGATCTTCCACATATCCATTCCCTTTATACGACACTTGGTACATATTTAAGGCTCTTACTACGACACTGTCTACGCATTTAAAAAGTGGGCGGAAACACGCCCGCTACAATTTATTTTTATTATGTATTTATGCTTTCGCTTAATCGATTTTTACGAAACGTCGCAAAAAATTGTAAATCTTAGTATGATACATTATATTGTGTTTTTTTCAAAAGGGCAGATCCACGCCCCTTAAAGTTATATATTGAATTTTTACCTATTACATATTGCCCAACCGACACTTGCGAATTTTTTTTTCAAACATTTAATATTCTTAGAACTACACTATATCGTATTTTTAAAAAAAAGTGGGCAGGACCACACCCATTAAAATTTAGCATCCCGTAGCATCTAAAATTAAATACGATTTAGCTGACATGACTGCTATAACAAAAATTTGTCACGAATTCATGCGAACTAAGATCGTACCCTCATATGCATATACTCGTACACAGAAAAAAAATACCAATGTAAAATCACCATGCAAAAATTTTGATTTAAATTGAAAAGAAATAATATGTACACTTAAACTGTGTTGTTGTTTATTTCCTTTGTTCATAGCTGCAATATACTTTTTTGCTTAGTTGTGTGAATTCAGATTATATTGATATGTTTACAAAAGTTGTTCAACTTTACCGTAGGTACAACTTTTCCAAATATTGTTGGCAAAAATTTTAGAGTCCCTTTAAGATATTTTGAAACAACTAAAAAAATTTTCTTCCTTAATTTTTGCACAAAAAAAGTGCACAACAACATACTTTTTTTGGCATAAGATGTCAGCAGACATCTGTCAGAGACAGACTCTTAGCTACATTATTGCTATATAAAGCTATCACTAAGTCTGAATTAGCTGTTGGCCAAAAACTGGTGACACCTTTTTTGAGGGTGCACTGATTTTCGAAATCTTTAGAGGCTCATCAAAAAAAACTTGATCACCGAAAACTGGGTATTGGGTTTTACTACCCTTTAGTAGTACTAACGAACCTATACTGTCAGGATCGTATGGATTTCTCACTGTTGCACAGTGCTATCAATTAAATGATTTTGAATTAAAATTTTATTCCTGATGGTATATATTTAGTGTGTATCTAAAGAATGTTTAAAGTTGCTGTGGCTGCAGGGGTAAGCGCATTGACTACTACGCGATGTGTTCAGAGTTCAAATCTTGGCCGGAGAAGCCAATTTATATACAAACAAACATTTGTTTGATGCCTGTGCCAAGTAACACTTAAGTTAAACAAATTAATAAAATACAATTACTACATTAAATTATATTCATGTTGTTCCAACTTGAAATAACTTTGATTCAGCGTGATTCTTCATTTTGATTTTAAAAGTTCGTAAATTTTAAATGAACGTGAAATAAAGCTTTTTCAAAAGGAAACATTTTCTTTGAAAATGACTATAAATCATGTTAGACTAACATGTAACACATATGAAGCAAAATCATTGACGAAAAATATTAAATTAACTTTGTTCACGTAGATTTTAAGTTGAAATTTTTTGTGTGTATATCGTCTATTAGCTCAAAAAATCATATTTTTGAGTTAATAAGATCATGTTACCAATTTTTTTATGAAACCCAGGTTATTGGATTAATATGTAGCACTGGTTTACAAGCAAAATATATAAATTTTATAATGCAAGCAAGAGAAAAATAAAATCAAAATTTTACTTTTCGCCATTTTCCAGATAAGGATACATTTGAGTTTTTCGGTATATACTAACATCCGCCACTAAAAGCTAGTCCGATTAGGTATTTTTTATTTTTTATTTTGTTTGAAAGGCCACAAAATTTCATGTCGATTAGTAAAAAAAAGTGTCTCAGTTATAGGGGTTCAAATTTAATTTTTTTTAATTTTTTGTTACCCATTGGTAAGCAAATAAAAAATAAATAAGCTTTATAGGAGGAAACTATAGTGATTGAAAAACCATTTTTATCATCCCCCTAATTTCCCTCGAATCCGTGCCCTCAATCTACATATACACAGACTTTCCCTTTTGCCATTTTTTTGCTGTTTGGTGTTCACGTTTTCATAAAACGTTCAAATGTACTCGTAATATTGTTATCTGATTGTTTGCAAAAAAAAAAACACTACCCATTTTGTTTTTTTTTTTTTGCAAATGATGTCATGTTGCTGTTGTGTATGTTTGATGTATGGATTCTTGTTGTAATTACTTTATTGTTTTAACTCTCATTTTTCTTTCTTACTGCATACAACATGTTGTCGTTTAGTAAAACTTTTTCATTAGATTGTTGCATGGCTGATGTTGTTTTATGTGTGTGTGCTGTCTTATTCTTTTTTAAAACTTTTTGTGTTGTTGCATTTTATAAGTTAAATGAGAAAAATATTGCTGCTGCTATTTAAGTTGTTGCTAGAGCTCTACTGCTGCGGCAAGCACACATTATACGGTTGTATGTCAAAAAGTGGACAATAGAAAACACAACCCTCTAGAAAGATAAAATTTAATAAACCATAAGAATAAATAGCACCAGTATAGTGTGACGTCGAACATAATTAATGCTATTTGGCAACTGATAGTTACATACATATGTATGTACAGGATGGGTCTACTGTGCAATTCAATTTTTAACAATTATTTTTGTTTTCCTTATTCTATTTAGCAAGTTATGAAGTAACTCAGGTTACTTAATAAATTATGCTGCTCTACCTATCCATACCCACACTCTTTACTCTTTAAGGGAATTGTTTGTTGAATTTTTCGAATAATTTTTGAATGTTTTATTTCGAAAGCACCAGTTTTCATAGAAAATTTTTTTGTGAAACATTGTTTCCTTAGAAATAATTTCTTATAAAAATGCCTCTTATAGGTCCAAAGGGCACTTTTTACAAAAGATACTATTCACTATCACAATGGATCCGAGTGGAGGTGCGGTAAAGAAAGCACCACCCTTCCTAACCTACTATTCACATAAGGTACTTTTCACAAAAGGTACTTTTTACAGTAAGTACTTTTCACAATAAGTGCTTTTCACAAAACGTACTTTTTACAAAATGTACTTTTGACAAAAAGTACTTTCAAAAAAGGCACTCTTCACAAAAGATACTTTTTACATAACACACTTTTCACAAAATGTAATTTTCAAGAAAGGTACTTTGCGCAAAAGGTACTTTTCACAAAAAGTGCTTTTCACAAAAGGTACTTTTCACAAAAAGTACTTTTCACAAAAGGTACTTTTCAAAAACGGTTCTTTGCACAAAGAGTACTTTTTACAAAAAGTGCTTTTGACAAAAGGTACTTTTCAAAAAAAAGGTACATTGCACAAAAGGTAATTTTAACAAAAGATACTTTTCACAATAGGTACTTTTCATAAAATGTACTTTTTACAAAAGGCATCTTTTACAATAGGAACTTTTTAGAGAAGTTTATATAAGTTGATAAAAGGTATTTCTTACAAAAGTACTATTTCCGAAAAGTAATTGGAACAGAATAAACCTCACATAAAATATATTTTTTGGCAAAGGAATCCTTTTAAAACAGCAATTTTTAATAAGAAGTACTTTTCAAAAATCCATATTTAACATCAGGCACTTTTTACGCCGAGTAATTCTTACAAAAAAGATACTTTTTACAAAAGATACTTTTTACAAAAAGAACTTTTTAGAAATTTACTTGTTACAAAAGTTAGTTTTTACAAAAATTCATTTTTATAACATGTTTTTTAAGGTTCTTTTAACAAAAATACTTTTTATAAAAGGTACTTTTACGAAAGATACTTTTTACATAAGGTATTTTTACAATAGGTACTTTTTACAAAAGGTACTTTTTACAAAAGTGCCTTACTACAAAAATTTCTTTCAAAAGCTATTTTTGCTAAGGGAATTTTTCACAAAAAGTACTTTTTATGTATGGTACTTTTTATATAAGGTACTTTTTGCCAAAAGGTACTCTTTACCAAAAGTACTTTTTACATAAGATACTTTTTACAAAAGGTATTTTTTTACAAAAAGGTGCTTTTTACAAAAGCTACTTTTTATACAAGCTACTTTTTACAAAAAAAAACCTTGTTTTTGCAAAAGCTATTTTTTACAAAATGTACTATATACAAAAGGTAATTTTTACAAAAAGTACTTACCTTATTATAAAAAAACTTATTTCGCAAAAGCTATTTTTTACAAAATTTTTTTTTTCACAAAAGGTACTTTTTACAAACAGTAATTTTTTACAAAAGCTACTTTTGTGCGTGAAATTTCAATCAATCCATTTTTTCTATCTTCAATATATTGCAGGTAATTTACCAGAAATAAAATATGTATATGCGGTTCATTATGTTTTAATATTTTACTTTTTAGTTTTAGCATAAGCTTTATAGAACTCTAACGTTAAGCACTGCTGAATTTATGTAATGAAATGAGATACATCTTCTTTTTGTTCACTTCCAACTGAACATTAAGCACAATTTCCCATTACAGATACGAGTAATCAATATTCTATTGAAAGTGTGTCATTTAAAGTATTAGCTTTTCTTCGTATAGACGTATTAGACGTAATCAAATATGTTTTTCATGTTTATTTATTGAAACATTTGTGTGTAGTTCATACACACACACACACACGCACGCACGCACTGGCACACTGAAACACTTACTAGACGTCTACTTATAGATACATTTGCAGAATATAAATATACTAATCATTTCACCCCCAAAACTTTGTAAGATTCTTAAAAATGTTAGAAATGTTGTAATTTGGGTTTTTTTTAAACTAACTCACTGGCTGGATGGATGATGGCTGGCTTTTCTGCTGAGTGAGTATGAGAGAGCTCTTTCCTGGTGTCTTAATTTTATTTCTTTTATGTGTGTGTTTGTGTGTGCCTACGTCAGTTATAATAATGACGTCATTTCCATTTCCGCTACATACGCAAATGTTGACTTCCCTTTTGTCTCGTATCAAATGAGAAATTCTAAATATAAAAGCTTTTAAGAAAGTTAGCTAATATCCTTTTTTATGCTATTTAAATTTCCGAGAAAACGAAAGTTAATTTTGTTAGAAGTTAAAAATGTTCTTTATTCTTTTGCTGTTTATTAGAATTTTTTTTAACAAATTTAAAAATTTACAAGCATTTTCCAAGATTAATGACCTAGCTGATTACAGTCGCATGCTTGGCTTTTAACGGTATTATGTTTTGTTTTTAATAGGTAAAACTTTTGACGTTACCTGTTGATAACATGTCTCTATGGAAGACCTCTTCCCCTTTGCCCTTATTTTTAATAAAAATCAATAAAAATTATAAAAACATAAAATTCAGGCCAACTATCCTAGCAGCAAAATCACATGAGTTTCAAAAAATAAATACAAATATAAATACACAGGACCATAATATTTTAATGAAATTTTTCATCACCAATTTGTACATTTGCGTTCGTGATAGCTTCACGGGTCTTTGAGGTCTTGAATCGATTGTATGCTAGTGGTATATACTTCATCTTTCAGTAAGCCTCCAAGAAATAATTCGTCACTTTTTGCGGAAAAGTAAGCAAAGCCTTTAATACAAATGGTGGTGTGGAGCAAGGATGTCTACTCTCCCTTATCTTATTTAATACAGTTCTCTACGAAATGATATCAATAACAGAGTAGAGGCCTTCAAAGGTGCTATAGAATAGGGCTTAGGGAAATGACGCCTAACTAAGAAATTATCGCCAAAAATGGTTCGATAGAATACTTATATTGAAAACAACAACAAAGTTTCTAATGTTATTGTTGTTTGCAATACAAATTGTCGATCGAACGATTTCTGGTGATATGGTGGGACAGGCCGTTAGTACGAGTTGCCTCAACGCCACGACCAGTTTAGTCTAGTCATTATAATTTTTTTGTATCTCAAAATAAGAGCAATAAAGTCATATTAATGATACGATTTTTTCTGCCTTATTCATAAAAAAATGTTGGCTTACACTAGCCTTAAGATATTAAAATATTTTTTTTTGTACAGTTTTGTTAAATGTTTTATAAACCAAAATTATTTATTATGAATAAGGCTTTTTGTATTTTGCTTAATATAAACCACCAAATCAAAATATGCCTAAAAGTATGCAACAGATTTCGCATTACAATTGTATTACGTATGAAAATTTAATCAAAACAAATAAATAAATATTACTCATACGCATCGGTTCACAATATTCTCCCATACTCATGCGAAAGTATATAGTCAGCAGATTTTTGTTATTTAGAACCAGTGATGCCAATTTAGCCATTTTCCATCCCATTTAGCCGGAAGAAAAGTGAGTTTAGCTATTAGCTATTTTTTTTAGCCATTTTTATTTTAATCTAGCTATTTTTTAGCTATTTTTCCAAACATGAAATTTGTTTGTGATTTTTCACAAAAAATTTAAACTCGGAACATGGGAACATTAATTAACTACCAAAAAAAACACAACAGAGGAATATGTTATTGTTTTCGCATTAATAGCTATAAATCCCTGTTCAAACTTGCCATTTTTGTTGCAGCAGTCTAAAAGCGCTTATATGAAATAGAATCGTTGCAAGGTGTTTATAAGTTGTCGGGTCTACAGTGAAACCTCTCATAACGGACACCTCCTATAACCGGACACCTCTAATAACCGGACAATTTTTGTAGATCCAACACGTTCATTAGTTTTTCCATGCAAAATGCACTCCCATAACCGGACACTCTCATAAAAGCACAGAAGCGGTGAAACACTGCAACAAGAGTTGCATTTAAATAGTAGGTCTTTATTCAACTGTTCTATTCATATTTATATTAGTGTCAATGATATTGCAGGTTCCCTGGTTAACATATATGTAAATACTGTATATGATACAGCAGAGAAATTGCTGTTTATATGAAGATGTTGTTTGCTTAGCTGGTGTCCCAAAATGGCGGTGAAAAAACTGTTTTTATCAATTCAGATTTCACAGTTTTTATTAATTATATTTTAAAAGAGTTTGAAAAAGGAAAATTATTCGGTGCACGAACTTGTGAAGATATAAAGTTTCTTGTGTATTTTAACAATTCATATTGCTACATTTCTTATACAAACTGCCTTTTCAAAGCATTTTTCGAGAGACGACTTTGTTGTATTCCAACAAATAAAATCATTGAAAGTCATTTGAAACCCAACAGCTGAAATTATACCAAAAATAATTTTTCAACTACAATGAAATCCAAAAAATGTGTAACTCTCTCATAAGCGGACACCTCTAATAAACAGACAAAAACAGGGCGACCGTGAGTGTCCGGTTATGAAAGGTTTCACTGTAATTAGTGGTTTATGATATCAATCAAACAAGGGCTATATTTGTTTTACACGAGTGAAAATATCAAGAAAAATAAAATTTTAAATGAAAGTTTAAAAAATAGAAACTTAATAAAAAGTATAAACAAAAATTTCGCAAGGAATGGATTAGTATCCCAAAAATTTAAGGACTTAATAGCAGAATGTACAAATGAAGGTGTAATGCAAGTATTGTAAGTTTGCACTATATGCGCAGTTTTGTTTTATTACCTGAAGAAAAATTATTTTATTTATTAACTACTTCAATTTATTGTTTTTATTTACTTTAAAAAAGTTCCCGATTTGCCTTAAAAAAAACAATATATGAAATACCTTCTTGCTTTTGCTAAAGTTCATGATTTTTGCATTCGATTTTGCTTAGCCATTTTTCAGCTAGTTTTTAGCCATTTTTTAGCCATTTTTTTTGTCTACATTTAGCCATTTTTGGTGGAGGAGTTCTGGCATCACTGTTTAGAACAGAGCTATTCAACCTTTTTGGTTCGCTTACCACAAAACTCACAACCAACAATTCGCGTACCACCAAAAAAATTTTATGTGTATAAACAAATATGGGCTCAATAAATAACCAAACAATTTTAAAAAATTTAATACATTTCATTTATTAATAATAAAAACAACAAAATTAAGAAGAAATTAAAATTATTAAAAACATTACAAGAATAAATAAAATTAAATACATAAAAATTAAGAGGTCTTGGCGATTTCAGTACTTTATTATTCAACTAATAAAAATAAAATAAAATGAGGAAATTAAACATAACAAATTAATTATTCAAAATCAATAAAAACATAACAAGACTGTATTTCTAATTCATGTTATATATGTCAGAATTTAATGAGATCGCTGGCATTGCATTTAGATTTTATTATACCACCTGGGAAAGTTTCGCATACCCCAAGTGGTACGAGTAGCACAGGTTGAATAGCCCTGATTTAGAATATTTTTTTTTTAATTTAAAATTTTTTGAAGGCAATAAATTACTGTTCTGTCTTTAAATTAATAACAAAAATTAAAAATTTTAAAAAGCCCCGACTTTTTTCAGAAAAGATGTTATATCTTCTAAACGGCTGGACCGATTTTCTTCAAATGTAGCTAAGAACCCTCTCGATCAACTCATCTTTCAAACAGAAAAAATTAACTGAAAATCGGTCCAGCCATTTGGCCTGTACGTGGACACGGACAGACACACAGATACACAGACACACACTACAAACTTATAACATCCCTTTTTTTAGTCGGGGGTTAAAAAAGAATTATATAGACGCTAGTCATATTTTTTTCATATTTAGAAAAACAAGTGCAAAAATAACAGAAAATTTTACAACAAAAATTTTTTTGTGGAAATACTGCTGCCTTAGTTAAAAACCCCCAGGGGAGTCTATTTTTGACTACGGGTGTGGCAATCCCGGGGCCCCAGCTAGGGTAATGTAGCTTTTTCCGCTGACGGACCTTTGGCTCATTACCCGTAAAACTTATGTGTTACTACCCGATCTCTGAACACAAACAGAGCAAAGGATGTGCACATATTTATAAAAGGAAAACAAATATTGTACGCCCGTTGTTGTCAGCTAGGTGCAGCGTCACCTAGAACTGCCCCTGAGTTCAAAAGACGATAGAGGTGAAGCCCTTGTGGTGGAACTTCGAGGTCTAACCAGAGGCTACTTCTGGTACCACGGGTGCCGGTTGCCCGACAGCTGGGCTGCTTAGAAATAAATGCATTGCGGTTGCCGGAAATTTCTGGTCCAAAATGGCTTTCGTCCTGGATACGACCCCATGACTCTTTCACTTTTTAGTGTCTTGCCGTAGTAGGCACAGAAACTTAGGTGGCGTGCTTGCATTCTTCTCGCGTAAGTGGTCCTCGCTGCTCTGAAGTTCTGAGTGCATGTAGCGGTCGTCAGTTTCCTTTGCTAAAATGCCGAGTTCGTCCTACCCCAATGGGGTATACCCCACGGGGTTAAAGGGACGATTTTGGTAGGTGTGGAGTAGGCACTGGTTATCTGGCGACACAGGCATGCGTTCTTTATGGATGAGTAGTTAGCTGTGCCGGCAATGGTTGAGGAATTTTCTTGCGGACCTCGCTTAGGTGTATACACAACACCTAAGCGTGGAAGCCGCAGAATTATCGTGGTGGTTGTGGTTGCTACCAAAATTGCTGGGAGAGTAGTCTTGGCTTCCCAGTGTGAAATCAATACTAGTGGTTGGTCTGACGCGGTCAGCCAGACACTATTCTAGGTGCTGTTGCCATTCAACAGAAGCTGCTATGGGCACGGACATAGCAGCAGAGTTTAGATAGCTCAAAGTACCTCAGCAAGGTACTTGAATATAGAACAGGGATAACTATATTCAAAGATTGCAACCTATGTGCCTTATGGAGTGGGCCATAGGTTCATTCTAAAAAGCTGTATGGGGGCGTTGGTCTGGCGTCTAACCCACACCCGGTGCTTTGGCACACGTGAGATAAGGCCGTAACGGCAGGTACTCACGTAAAGCAATTGCACATCTGCCTTAGTTAAAAATTTTAATAACTATGCTCATTAAATTAATTTACATTTTCCTATGTACATATGTTATTCTGTTTTGTAATTTTTAATTAAAAGATCAAAAATTTAAAAGCTTTAAGTGCTTAAAAGCATTTAACACTTTCATTTGCTTTGTAAATTCCCTTAGTGCTTTATGAAATTATTAATTATGTATTTAATTTCCTATTATTGTAAATATGAATGCAATTGCTGATAAAATATTTTAGGGGGAAATTTTGTTTTGCGATGTATTTGTTAATTAAACTGTAAATTAATTGATCTAAAATGAAAGTATTTTATATTGAATGGAAAATAAATTCTTTTAAAATAATAATGGTGTATTTAAGCATGCACACCAAGTTAAAATTGGCGATTTATATATTTTAAAATTCCTTTTGTGTGGTTTAAAAATATCAAGAGTATGTTGTTACTACGGCGAGTTTGAGAAAATTGTTTTGAAAAAATTTTCCAACCCATCATTATCGTCACACACCACAAAGTCTTAAATGGATTTTTCTAAAAATTTTAATTATTGTAAAAAAGTAGTTAAGTTTCGAGAATCGTGTCTTAAAAGATCTATAGTTAAACCAAAGACAGAGCTTTGGCTTAGGACGAAAATTATAGATTTCAAAAATACTTTCTGAGTTTATGTGAACAATAATAACACTTTAATATCTCAATACGGGTTAATAAGCCTCATTAACTTATTGACAAAAAAAAATTTATAAAAATTTTCTTTTAAAAGAAATTTGAAGACTGAAAAATTTTGCTCCATCAACCACATTTATAATCAAAATGTCTACATCTGAAAAGAAAGTAATTTCTACTCTCCGTTTAAAATTATGACATTAATGGATTTTTAAATGTCTATGTGCAAAGTTTCTCATAGGGCCAACATTTATAATGTTTTAATAATTTATGTATGTTTTTCAAAATTAAATATAAATGTCAGCAAAAACAATTTAACAAGCACAATAACTTGTTAATCTATAAACATTTATGAAAAAAACAGAAAAAATCTTAGCAATACTAAATATCAGGTAATCGTTTTTTAAGGAAACTTATTCTCAAATGTTTCATGGCGTTTAAATACTTTCATTAAAAAAAGCAGGAAATTATTTGCTAAAAATCTAATTTTCGTTGCATAATTTTCTTATATTTTTCATGCAAGCAATTTTATAAGATCTCTTGAGGAAGATGTTGACAATTTATTTTGCATTTTGTTGAATTAAAATCAAAGATGGCAAACGTAAATAGTTTTTATGAAATTGTTTTTTTAATGCGACTACTTTCAAAATAAAATTTATTTTACCACTTTTTGTAAACAGCATATTTTGTAAAAAAACAACGTTTTGCAAAAAGTTCCTTTTGTAAAAAGTACTCTTTGTAAAGAGTACCTTTTTTAAAAAATAACTTTTGTAAAAAAAACCTTTTGTAAAGAATACCTTTTGTAAAAAGTATTTTTTGTAAAGAATACCTTTTGTAAAAAGTACCTTTTGTAAAAAGTACCTTTTGTAAGAAGTACTTTTTGTAAAAGTACATTTTGTTAAAAGTATCTTTTGTAAGAAGAACATTTTGTACAAAGTACTTTTTCTAAAAAGTACCTTTTGTAAAAATTACCTTTTGTAAAAATTACCTTTTGTAAAAATTACCTTTTGTAAAAAGTACCTTTAACAACTTATGCAAAAAGTACCTTTTGTAAAAAGTATCTTTTGTAAAAAGTACTTCTTGTATAAAGTACATTTTGTTAAAAGTATCTTTTGTAAGAAGAACATTTTGTACAAATTACTTTTTCTAAAAAGTACCTTTTGTAAAAATTACCTTTTGTGAAAAGTACCTTTAATACCATATAAAAAAGCACCTTTTGTAAAAAGTACCTTTTGTAAAAATTAATTTTTGTATAAAGTACATTTTGTTAAAAGTATCTTTTGTAAGAAGTGCATTTTGTACAAAGTAGTTTTTGTAAAAACTACCTTTTGTAAAAAGTACCTTTTGTAACAACTAACTTTTGTAAAAAGAACCTTTTGTTAAAATTGCCTTTTGTAAAGTAGCTTTTGTAAAAAGTACCTTTTGCAAAAAGTACCTTTTATAAAAAAAACCTCTTGTAAAAATTACTTCTTGTAAAAAGTACCTTTTGTAAATATTAGTTTTGAAAAAAGTACCTTGCTTAAAAAATTTGTTTTTTTACAACTATTTTTTGCAAAAAGTACTATCTGTAAAATATATTTGATGTCAAAAGTACCGTTAGTGAAAGCTGTCTTTCCTAAAAAGTACCTTTTGTAAAAAGAAACTTTTGTTAAAGTAGTTTTTGTTTTAAACTACAATAACACTTTCTTTAAGTACCTTCCTTTTGTGAAAGTACCTTTATTAAAAGTAAATATTGTAAAAATTACCTTCTTAATTAAAAGTTTTTTGTAAAAAGTACCTTTTACAAAAAGTACCTTTTTTAAAAAGTTTATAGTTGTTTAAAACACTTTTGTTTAATCACCTGCTGTAAAAGTACAATTTGTGAAAAAGTACCATTTCAAAAAGTACCTTTTTTTAATAATGGCTGTTTGTAAAAAGTACTTTTTGTAGAAAGTACTTTTTGTGTAAATGGCAATTTTGAAAAAAATAGTACCTTTGTAAAAAGTACTTTTTTGAAAAGTACCTTTTGTAGAAATTAGCTTAATAAAAAGTAATTTTTGAAAAAAATAACTGCTCTAAAGGACGTTTTTTAATGTTACTTATAAGACACTCCCCGTTTTATTTTTTTTAAGTCTTGTGTATGCCAAAAACTGTTAAAATCAAACAAGGCAGAGTGATAAAAACAA
Organism: Tachina grossa; assembly: GCA_949987645.1. NCBI lineage: Eukaryota > Metazoa > Arthropoda > Insecta > Diptera > Tachinidae > Tachina > Tachina grossa. The sequence continues at coordinate 40,621,542 of OX465275.1, forward strand.
CTACATAACATTTTTCCATTAAAATTGGAAATAATATTACTTTAATTTATTTAACTAAACGAGCTGTGAAATGTAAAGAAGGAAAAAAACTTATAACAAAATTTAGTGTCGTTTAAAAGTCACTGCAGACCGGAACAATTTAACTTGAAACTTTAAATGAAAAACAATTATAAATTTTATATCAGACAGGTGCAGATATTGTGCATACAAATGAAAATTACCTGCAAAAGATTAAAATAAAAATCGAGACCCAGATGGAGTAAATAAATATATACATATTTTTTTTTTTTTTTTTTTTTTTTTTGTCTTTTAAAGCAGCACTGACCAGAATCAGAAGGAAAAATCACTTCTCAGACACAACAGAAATGAAAATATGCAGAAGGAGGTGGATATTTGGAGGAAATAAATCATAAACTTAATAGCTGGGCTGAACGGTTGCTTGAAAGTGAGCAAACGATGAAAAATTCTTTGGGGTCGCAAAACTATTGAGGAAAATGTGTACAGATTTAAAATAACATAACATGCACGCACACACACACACACACACACACACACATAGATGTAAAGTAGAAAATTATAATTTTAGTGGTATAAAGACAATCGCGATACATACATATATCGAAACATTATAAATTTGTTTGTAGCCAGACAAGAATTATTTCTAGTTACTCGTATCAAAAAATTATCAATCACGGACCATGTTGATTAATAACAGTCAAAATTAATTAGGGCTTTGTTGACTAAATCACAGCTTTTGAGTATCAGAAAGATGTGCCCTTGAGTCAGAGTTTTTAGCTAATGCTGGCTGATGAAAATACAGACAAAGAGAAATACTTATTTTCAAGGTAAATATGAATAAATGGGTGAAAGTTCTGTGCAATGACGCAGTTTTGTGACAACTTCGAAGGAGTGTTTGACATTGTTTTACCGCCGCAATATGTAAGAGTTGCCATTTCGTAATCGTAAACAAAAAGGCGAATCCACCACTGAACAATATAGACCAAACAGCAGTCCAAGCAGCAGCGTTGTCAACTTTTAAATTTCAAAAAGCACCGAAACCAGGTAAAAAGCGCGTAATTTAAGTAAAAAAGCACTAAGTTTAAAATTTTATTATTTTATTTAAAAAAATTGTACACATCGTCGATTGGTTATTGGTTTGCTGCAGACATAATGTATTTTGAATAAACGGTGCCACAAACCAATAACCAACCGACGACATGTACATAAAAAATAAGATTTCAAATTTGAGCCATCCGATATATATTTTATTTCTATAAGAATAAGTCAATTCTTAAATCAATTTGACGAAGCATTTTCAAGTTATTATAAAAAAATTTAATTTGTTTTCGAATCTCTCGAGTTTAGTCAAATTGGCAGTAACCTACAAGTCTTTCTGAGGTTAAGAGCCTATTACTCGTACATTTTGAGCTCGATGGGCTTAGCAGTTGATAATATTTTACACAATTTGGTTTTTATTAAATTATGCTGTGGAAACATTCTCTCGCCTGCTCTGTGACAAAGATAATAAATTTTGACCGAAATAAAAATGGTGACTTCTGCGTTTCAATATGGAAGTAACAGAAGTTTGATGGGAATGCAAGTTTTGTAATGCCTCAAACGAGGTCATATCAACTGAATCTCTCAATAGTGGACTCAATATTTTCCCATTGCATTAAGTATATAAATATTTCTCCATCCATTCTATACTAGACAAAATTTCGCTATTAGACTATATTTACATTAATTATGCTTAAAATGTTAAAGTTTGAGGGTAATATGGCACGTATTTATTCATTCAAGACTTTTAAAATCTTAGTAGATTTTTTTGAGATGCTCCATTTAACTTCAGAGCTTATGTTTTTGAATGAAAGACTTCCTCGAAAAAAAAATAGGTAAAGAAATTTTCTTTGAGTTTTTGGTTTAGTGCCACCGACTCGAAACAAAAAGCACCGAAAATTAATTTAAAAAGCACTGAGCACTAACTTCAAAATTTGTCGCGTCGAAAATTTCAAAAAGCACTAAAAACGGTGCGAAAAGCACCGAGTTGACAACGCTGCCAAGCAGTAGATTTATCGTGGTGAGTCTGAAGCCAATAAGGGAAAGGTGAGTTTGTCAGTCAATAAGGTGGCCGTGTTTAGAGTTCCGTACACCAAAGGTGAAAAGGCACTCTATTGTTTTTGCTGTGATATCAGTCTATCCGTCTGTCTGCCACTCGCTATTTTCTTCAGAAGCGCAAGGGCTGCGGACCTAAAATTTTCAAGGAAAGTGTGTAAAACTGCTACAACCGCTACAACCAATAGAACTAAATCTATATATCAGTTAAAAACTAAAGGGTGTTCTAAAAGCTGTTGAAATTTTCAAAAACGCTAAAAAATTTCAAAATTAAAAAATGCCGAAACGAAAAATCGTAAAAATAAAAGAGCGCTAAGATGAATATCAACAAAAATAAAATAAATCGCTCATATGCAAAAAAAACATCGCCGAAAGTAAAAAGGTCGCCAAAAAAACTGAAAAGAAATCGCGAAAGTCCAAAAGAAAAACGCACAAAAAACAAACAACCGAAAAAATCGCCAAAAACCGAAAAAATCGCGAAAACGAAAAATAGTACCAAAACTGAAAAAAAAAACCTAAAACTAAAATAAATCGCTGAAAATTGGCAAAAACGAAAAAAAAACGCCACAGCCGCAAGAAATCCCAAAAACGAAAAAGCGTTAGAATTAAGAAAAAGCGCCAAAATTAAGAAAAATCGCCAAAACTTAAAAAACGACAAAAACTGAAAAAAGTTTATCATGTACATACTTAAATTTTTTTTTTAATATCTCCATCTGGAAATTGAAAAATAACAAATAAAAACACCAAAACTAAAAAAATCGCTTAAAATAAAATAAATCGCCAAAAACCGAAAAAATCATCAAACACGAAAAAATACATTAAAATAAAAAAACGCCAAAATGTCAAAAACCCATAAAAGATGCCTTAAACGCAATAACGCCAAAAATAAGAAAAAGCGCAAAAACTAAAAAACAATCATCAAAATGAAAACAATTGCCGAAAACCGAAAAAATCGCCAACGAAAAAAATGCCAAAAATAAAACAAACGTTAAAAATTAAAAAAAAATCACCAAACAAAAGAAAAAACACCGAAGCAAAACATCAGCAAAAACCGAAAAAAAAGTTTACCGGATACTTTAATGGCCTGGCCCACGATGTCGACAAAAAACTTTCTGTCGCTCACTTACAATGAAAACAAAAACAAATTTTCATATTTTATTGCCGACATCGTGGGCCAGGCTGTAAATTTTTTTAAAAATGTCTCTATCACTCAGGTAAGATATGCGAGTGGCTTAAGTTCGTAATATGTTTTAAAATGCATGCGGTATAATGCACATAGAATATTTTCAAATTATGAAAAGAATTGATGGCGCATATTATGGAGCGACTTAATGAGGATTGAAGGACATTAAGGCATATAGTAAAGAAAAAAGTTTCCTTCCACCAGGTCGATGCAAATGTACAGTTTTCAATGAAAATATCAATGACCAGGGCTACGAGTTGCTGCCTTATCCCGTTTATTCTACGGATTTGTCTCTTATTGAATATGAGAATTTTTATGACCTTGACAAATTTTATTTTTGGGAAGGGATACAAAATTATAGATACGTTGGACAATGTGCAAAAACACCAGATTGAAAACTAAAATAACTTTTCATCTTAAAGTCGTAGAGTTATTGAACCACCCTCGTAAGTACAAAGTTTGCTAACAGCTACTTTTAACTATGGAAATCGTAATGCTCATTACTTGAAAAATTTAAGTTTTAAGCTATGTACAGACGATTGTCAGATCGTCTATGTTGCAATCTTTGAATATAGTTATCCCTGTATTATATTCAATTACCTTGCTGAGGTAATTTGAGCTACCTAAACTCTGCTGCTATGTCCGTGCCCATAGCAGCTTCTGTTGAATGGCAACATCACCTAGAATAGTGTCTGGCTGACCGCGTCAGACCAATCACTAGCATTGATTTCACACTGGGAAGCCAAGACTATTCTCCCAGCGATTTTGGTAGCAACCACAGCCACCACGATAATTCTCCGGCTTCCACGCCAAGGTGTTGTGTATACACCCATAGCGAGGTCTCCATGAGAATTCCTCAACCATTGCCGGCACAGCTCAACCACTCATCCGAGATGAACCCATGCCTGTGTCGCCAAATAACCAGTGCCTACTCCACACATACCAAAATCATCCTTTTAACCTCGTGAGGTAGGACGAACTCGGCATTTTAGCAAAGGAAACTGACGACCGCTACATGCACTCAACTCTAAGCAGCTCGGCTGTCGGGCCACCGGCACCCGTGGCACCAGAAGTAGCCTCTGGTTAGACCTCGAAGTTCCACCACAAGGGCTTCACCTCTATCGTCTTTTGAACTCAGGGGCAGTTCTAGGTGACGCTGCACCTAACTGACATCAACAGGACCTGTCTTCCTTTTGTTATAAATATGTGCACATCCTTTGCTCTGCTTATGTTCAGAGATTGGGTAGTAACACATAAGTTCTATGGGTAATATACCAAAGGTACGTCAATGGAAAAAGCCACATCACCCCAGCTGGGGCCCCGGGGTTGCCACACCCGTAGTCTATATACACTCCCCTGGGGGGTGCGAATTGTATCAAATAACCTTTAAGATATTAAAAATTACTTATATTTCCTAGATCCGAAATCTCCTTGCCCTAAGTTAAGCCGTTCCTGAGTTACAGCACTGAAAAGTTGCAAGTGATTACATTTGTACCCGGGTGTGTGTTCTATGGTTAAGAGAGTATAAACACAAAAATCAATTAAAAATTTAATTTATGTCTATTGAACTTTTGTTTAAAAATTTAGAAGCGTATCCAAAAAAAAATTATTTCAACTTCAAGTGTTCTTTTGTCAAAATTTTTATAGCAATTTTGTTTTAACGTCACTTCAAGCTCAAGTAAATGTTTTTTTTTCATGCGGCCATTAATTGATTACAACATTTTATTTACTCCATTGCATTTTAATTGATTTTTGGTTTATTTTAAATTAAAGTTTTTTACTGCAGGAATATTTTTTTCTATGTAATGAATACAAAAAAACAAAATAATTCCTTAGCAAACAATGCAACATAAAAGTTGCCTAAAGTTGTGTGTCTCCCATAGAAATTCTTAACAAAATTTATTGTTTCTTTTAACAAATTTAAAAAAAAATGCATTAAATAATTTATATCACTAGCCACAGTTGTATTTGTAATTGTGAAAACATTTAAATATCCTTGTTACTTTCGCACTTGGCTTTATGTTACTTATTGCTGGTGGCAAAATGTAATAGATTTATTTTTGTAAATAAAATTTCCCTGCAAAATTTCCATTACATATTATTCTTCTTATTATTATTCTTCTTCTTGTTGTTATTCTTTCCAACCCTCGCCAATATATGGAGCAATATTTGTCATAATTATGACACTTACAGATTGTGGTTATCTCAAATCATTTATATAAATAAATGTCTGCTCTGTGCTGCATTAAGCAAGATGGATTTGTACAGGAAGTATGTAGTAAAAGCAAAGCAAAGCAAACGTGAAAAATTACCTGGTGAATATTTAAGTTAATTGGTTTATTGTAACGTCATTTCACTAAAGAGAGACTAAAGTAATAAGCTGAGGAAGAAAAATTGGTTAAATGCTTGAGAGGAAGTGTGCAAAAGCTATTTTTTTTTTATTGCTCATTTATTTCTTAATTTTTTCAGGAAAATTAAAAAAGAAATTATTTTAATCCACAAATTGCTTGAATCAATAAAAGCGAACTTTCTGATTTTATATATGTATGCACATATTTCATACCAGAGATAACCAAAAATGAACCATTTTGCATAACATAATTTGCAAATCTTTTGTATAAATATAAATTTAACTTACTGCTGTGTTTTAATCCGTATTAAAATTTTTGCTACAAATTTTCAATGTTGATTTTTGCACCAAATAAAAGGATTTACATACAGAAATTTGTTTTTATTCCCATAAAGAAAACGGCAATAAATAGTCAACAATAAAATGTATGCAAGAATATGTGAAAAAACCAAAGGCTTGAGAATAATAATTTTAATATCATATAAATTCAGTTTGTATAGGAAAATGTATTTATTGCCTTAGACAATTGTGAAGACCCTGTCGGAGAATGTGTGGTTGACTACAAAAATAGTTAACTTATAATTAACTTTTGAATTTATAAATTGATTTTATATAAAAATTGCTAAGAAATCCCGAAAAATAAATCCCGGGATTAAATTTTACAAATCCCAGATATCGAGATTTGGCAAATTCCGAAAATCCCAGGATTTCGGGATTCGGGATTTCCCGTTTAGCATCCCTAGTATGAAGTCAACTCTGCGGTTGGAAAAAGTACTATGGTTCAGGTATCGGAATTTAAATAACAAAATTTATATAAAATAAAAATTCAAAACTGCACAATTCATAGAAAAACTTATTTTTTAAGCAAAAAACTGCAATAGTCAGCCATGTCACAGAGCTCAATTCCATTCGGAAACGGAACCAATCCATATTTTGGTGCTTTAGAAAACGAGAAACGAAAAAAAATTTCGGAATGAAATCACTTTTAATTTCATGGACGGAATTAACATTTTCCGCATGTTAAAGTAAAAAAAAAAAGCATTTAAAAAATTTTTTTTTCAATTAAGAATACTATTTTTCATTTATTTGTTCAAAGCTGGATTGCAATTATTTAGTTTTTATTTATTTATTATGCAAATTTCTCAAGTCATTACAAAAATAAAATCAACAAAACAAAATGTACGGAATTGGTTTCTTTGGTATTACCATACCATTTTTGTATGTACTTTATCAAAATCTTCATATTGGCAGCACACAAAACAAAAAAATACAAGGCAGAATTAAAATATGCATACAAAAAAAAATTTAAAACGCCTAAACATATGCCACATTATCATTTACTACAAAATTATGTTGCCACACTTGTAAGATTAAGCATTTCTTTCGGATTGATGAAAACGATGTGAATCTGAAGCACCAAAATGAACATTGAACGGAATGGTTAATACGGAATGAAAACCATTCCGAACGGAATCTGTGACACGGCTGAGTTGCTCTATACTTAAGAACAAACTGCAATAATCAGGACAAACTGCACATGTGGCAACGCTGAGCACACGTATGGAAGAAAACAGTTCAGTCTCTCAAAATCATTCGCACAAACATGTATTTTACTCTCTTTCATATTATCACTAATACATAAATAATATAAAGATGTATGTATGTATGTACTTGTGTGCAGAGTAGCAAGCCGACCAAAAAATTTCGGCGGTGGCTGAAAGACAAATATTTTTGGCGGCGGCGGCGGCGGCGGCTGAACGGCTTAACGCCGATTTATTTAAGCATATAAAAAAATGTTTGAACCCAGTCTGCTACCAGAAAAGTACATGAACTATTGAATCACCACGTTGTACCATTATTTATTTTGCAATAGTTTGAATATTGCAGTAATTGATGTCCTAAATGCCAATGAAAATAACGTCGTTAATAATTTTTTAAACCATAGAAACTAGACTATACATAACGTCACCTAAAATCCAAAAGGCCATAAGTACACGTTTTACTATTTTACAGAAGAAGCAAAAAACTTCATAAATTAAATACTAAAGGGTGTTTTTTATTGAGGTATAGAACTTTAAGTTGGCATCACTTTTTTAACTGGCGGCCATTTTGTCAGCTGTCAAGTGATTAATATTTAGTTTGGTTTGCCATTTCATCATGAACAGGTTGACAAAAGAACAACGCTTGCAAATCGTGCAAATTTATTTCGAAAATAATGGTTCAGTTCGCGAAGTTTACCGCAAGCTCCGTCCATTTTATGGTCGACATAATCGTCCATCAGAGCAATTAATTCGGTTAACCATGGATCGTTTTCGCACTACGTTTACTCTATGTGATAATACGCATCCGCAGAGATGTCGAACAGTGCGCACCGAAGAAACAATTGCCGCTGTAGAGCAAAGTGTTGAAGAGGACCCGAATGAATCGATTCGCCACCGTGCACAGCGATTGGAGCCGACTAACCGACTATTTTGTTCCCGAATTGGATGGCATGAATGTGGATGAGTTGTGGTTGCAACAAGACGGCGCTACATGCCACACAGCGCACGTCACAATCGATTTATTGAAGGAAACATTCGATGAGCGCATAATTTCGCGGAATGGACCTGTCAATTGGCCACCAAGATCGTGTGATTTGACACCATTGGATTATTTTCTTTGGGGATATGTGAAGTCGCTCGTCTACGCCAACAAACCAGAAACGTTAGGGGACTTGGAAGCCAACATTCGTGGCGTTATTGCCAACATACGGCCCCATATGCTCGAAAAAGTGGTTGAAAATTGGACCTGTAGAATTGGCTTTATTCGAGCCAGCCGCGGCGGCCACATGCCCGAAATCATATTTAAACATTAATGGCATAAAATTATCCTTCCAATAAAGCCAAATTGATGGACATTAAAACGATTTTCTTGTGTTTTATTTCAATTCGAAGTTCTATACCTCTGAAAAAACACCCTATATTTATGTGCTAGGTGGCAAATTGAATAATGAATAAAATCGGTATTTTTGAATATATATGAGTAAAATTTTAGGAAAATATCAATTTTGATTAGTCACATCATAATCAATCAAAAAGTCTATTTTGAATTTTTTGGTTGTTACGGCCTTTTGGATTTAGGTGACGATAAATTTCATTTATTGCAAAACTGATACGGATGAACGAATAAAAAGCTTTGATCAAATAATTATAAAAAGTTGCCTGACGGCTGCAACAAAAAAAGTCTATGTAAACTTGCATGGATTTGAGAAGGGACTCCAATAGAGAACGTAAGTGTTGCCGCAGCTACGTTAGTCCAGGTTCATACACAGCTGTAAGAAAAAAGAGATATTTGTACTTCTTCATCCGTCTCTCTTACAACTGAATTACGAGTTGATCAACAAAAGTTGAAGTGTGTGAACCGGGACTTACCGTTCATATACACATACTATCTCTATGTGGAAGCAAAATCAACCATTTTTCAGAGACTCGCTATCATATTCAATACAAAATATAAATAAAAACTAAAAGCAAGTGGAGTAGACACAATATTAAACATTATTCAAAAAGTTTAAAAAATAAAAGACAAAATATCGGCTGAGTACTAAGCCGCTGTTCGGCGGCGGCCCGGCTTGTTGAAAAAAAACGGCTGAGCGGCTAGCCGCCAGCCACGCCGTTACGGCTTGCTACTCTGCTTGTGTGCCTGACTCTGGTGTCGAATCACACACAGAGCAAAAAATTAAAGCAAAAAAAAAAAACGTTAAAAACATCCCTGCAAATAACGCGACTAGTCCATGCATGCATTTAGGAACTACTCCATAACGGACAAGGGCTAGTCCAAAACTAGTTTAAATTTATGGCTAAAAGTTGATCGATTTAACATTGTGATGTCCTAGGGATGGACCACATGGTCCAAAATTGCATTACATCGGACCATCCCAAAACTAACCCATATGGAATAGTTATAGACTACTCGCATACAATTTGCAAGTGCCTAAGAAGAACGATCATAATCGTTTAAACACGAACACTTATCGTGCAGCATTGAATGATTGTGTTAAAACGACATAATCCATGACTGCATTACATGGGAACATGATGTAACTAGTCTGTTTCATCTAGATTGGAATAGTTCATAGCTTGTGTGTTAGTTCATTTTGTGTTTTAGTTCTTAGTTAAAAGATTGAACTAGCGAGCGGAAAACAATTGAACTAGTTCAGTTAGTTCAAAGTACTGAATTGTTAATTTGAACTAATTCGCTAAGGAACTACACAAGACTGGCATACGGACTCACTCACCATAGCTCACTTGTCATAGCTATTCGAAGTATTCCAAAGCATAACATCATAACTGTGTAGTGACCCGCCTGCCATCTCTGGCCTCAGTGCAAACTGGTAAAAATATTTATTATAGTTTTAATAACAAAAAAAAAAAAAAAAAAGAATTAAAACTGACAGGCACTTACATTAAATAGATTTTGTAATATTCTTACATTTCGAATTAATTGTTAGCATAATACGTTACAACAATAATTACAATTATTATTTATTGCTTGATTTTTTTTTGTATTATTATTTTCAACATTTATGCTGACAATAATAATGTGGTAAATAAAAAATTAATTAAAATTATTTATGTGTAAACAAACAAATATTTACAAGTGCCAGGCACAACTTCCACACATCGACCTTTAAACGTAAAAAAATTTTTAAATTAATTAAATAAGTACTTTTTATTGATACATATAATAATACAAATGCAAATGCTAACCTGTATTTTTAAAATGAGATGGATGCACTTGAAGAAACTTTTTATTACATATTACACTGCAAAAAAAATACTAATTATTTAGATAATTTTGTAAACTTTAGTTATACAACTAGACCCCCAAAAACCGAAAGTATTCAATATAACCAAATCTTTTAAATATATTATTTGTTTTACCTTTAACTCAGATACTTTACACTAAAATTAAAATTAACATGCCAAAATTTTTATTGGAAATCTTATAAAATTTATTAGAAAATTAATAGCCCAATTCACAAAAAAAAATGGTCTTGAATCGTAGCATGTGCAAAATGGTTAGGTATATTGATACTCACCACTTAACAGCTCTTAGTGGTGAGTATAAATATGCTTTACCATTTTGCACATGCAACGATGCAAGACCATTTGCATAAGATTGTGAATTGGGCTAATATGTTGTCTAAAGCTACGGTCACACTTGTCAAACATTTTCCCGAAAAAGCGTAACCACTAAATGCCAATAAAAAATCATTCAATTCAGACAAATGTTTGTCAAGTTATAGAGTAGCCAATAATGTTGGATTCTATGACATCATCTATTAGTTGTGTTCGAAACTGTTTAATTTGATAAACAAGTGCCTGGATCAAAACTTTTTTTTATTAGTGTCTGTTGGTTATGCTTTTTTGGGCAAATGTTTGTCAAGTGTGACCGTAGCTTAAGTGTGTTGTTGTTTATTTGTTTTATTCATACCCTGCAGAAATTTTAATGACAATTGATCCAAACGTACGTAGGGAGAAGCGATGTTGAAATAAAACATATCGTATAAATGGTTACATATTCACCAGTTTCATGAAACATTGTTTTACGGGTTATGTATAAGCAAAAATTGGCATGAAGTTAGCATAAGTGGCGAAATTGAATTTGATGTTAACGAGTTCCTCTATACAATTTGAAAAATGGTCGCAATACGTAGTTTTAACCCATTACTAAGTCCTAGCGTGATTTTTAATGTTAAGTTTCATGGCAAAACTCTTTAAGTTCATGTTCAATTTTGCCACTTATGCTAACTTCCTTCCAATTTTTGCTTATACATACGGCCGTTAATCTTTAGTCAATGTAATTGGTACTCGATAAAGCATTGTAGTAAACAGCACTGAACAAGTTCGAAATGGTTGGATCCAGGACATATCAAATACTACACTGAAAGGAAAACCTTCATTTGATCAATGAATTTTGTTATTAATAACGAGCTAAATTAAGAATTCATTGTATATTTCGCTGTAGTAAAGCATTGGAAAAAATCTCTCATGTCTTGAAAGGTCTTATAAATAGTCTTGTGCAGGACACTAATACACAATGAACAGTGTGACCAGATTTTAAAATAAAATTAAGCTAAATCACGTATGTCTTTAATATATTTTTAGAGAATACGCAATTTGGATTAAAAAAGGCTAAAAAAGTTAAATCCATTTTTTAAAAAAGCTAAAAAAAAAGAAGCTAAGAGCTTAATAGAAATTTTAAAGCTAAATCCAGAAGAAATAAGCTATATTTAGCCCAAAATTAGCTAATATGGTCAAACTGACAATAACCAACTCTATCAATTCAAGAGCTGAGTTCGCTGAGTAAATTAGTCGTTATTCTGCTGCACACGACGAATTTACGCAGCGAATTCTTATCGTCGTCGATGTGGATGAAATTCATCGTTCGTCCCAATTGTGTTCCTAGCATAAAGCGTCCATTTATATACTTTTTCGTATCTGGCAGAATAATTTTGTAAATTTCTGCTTTACTCTCTTGTTGCTAGTTTCTGCTGGGAAAGTAAATAGTCTAGAAACTTATGGCCCGTCCCACAATGTCACCAGCAAATGTTCGAGCGACAACTTGTATTGCAAACAAAATTAACATTAAAAAATATTTTATTGTTTGCAATACAGGCCGTTAGTTTCTAGATTCGAGAGACAGACTTAATAATTCCTAAATTTTGGTTCTAAATCAGTAACCCGCAAGCCATAGCACAACAGGGCTGTCAGATATGGCGATTTCTCGCCAAACGTGGCGATTTTTCGAATTGTTTGGCGTCCAAATTTTTGGTTTGGCGACATGGCAATTTTTCTGGCGATAAATAAATTTGTTGGAGATTTTCCTGGCGATAAATAAACTTGTTGGCGATTATTATGGCTACTTTTTAACAAAGTTTAACACAAAAATTTGTATAATTCAAGAAAATTAGTTTGTTGAAGGATTAGTTTCAAAAGTAAATCCTAGAAAACTCGTCTGCAAGAAGTTAAATCAATTTGATTTTAATGATTTTTCTTAAATTTTGGAATTTGGATGACAAAAATTTACAAAAAATAATTTTGGCGATTTTATTTCCAATTTTGGCGATTTTCTGATAAATTTTGATACGATCATTTTATAAAAATTTATATATATTAAAAAAGTGTTATATAAAAACAAATTTATTATCAAATATTTACTAAGAAAAACTACATAAAACTGATTTTAGGCGACTTTTGGCGATTTTTAAAATCAATTTGGCGAAATAGGTTGGAAAAAGTCTGACAACCCTGTAGCACAATTGTGCTTATGAAAATCACATACATGCTTATGCTCTTTCATTTAGTCGTCACTGAGCAAGCGACGAATGAAGTTGTGCACGCATGTACGAATTTTTTCATGGTTTTTTGTTTAGTTTTTTTGAGCATACGGAACGAAATTAAAGTTAAAATTTAATAAATTTGTACAGCAAAAAAAAAATTAAATAATTATGGAAGTTAAGAAAAATTTCGTGATAAAAAATGCTTTTCGCATAATGCAATGCATTTTATGTTATGAAACATTAAAAAATAATAGGGAAGATAGTTTAAAAAGGCATGTGAATAAATTTAATTTTGAATTTATACACTAAATTGTTGAACGGTTATTAAATTTTTACTTTTTATTTAAGTTTTTATTAAATTGCTTATTTACAACAAAAAAAATCAATCTACTAATAACCACATCATGCATTTTATATTACAAAACTTTTCTTCAAGTGCAAGTTTATTTTACTCTCATTTTTCTCACCAATACAAACATATTTTATTTTGCGGGACACTGATTTAGAACCAGTGTCCCGCAAAATTAAATATGTTTGTATTGGTGAGAAAAATGAGAGTAAAATAAACTTGCACTTGAAGAAAAGTTTTCTAATTTAAAAAACATGATGTGGTTATTGATTGTTTGAATTATTTTTTGTAAATAAGCAATCAAAAGCTTAACTAAAAACTAAAAATTTAATAATCCATTCAACAATGAGTATATAAATTCCAAATTAAATTTATTAAAAGCTTTGTGGATACTATTAAAATGTGTTATTTTTGACTGTTTCATAACATAAAATGCATTGCATATTGCAAAAAGCATGTTTTATCACGAAATATTTCTTAGCTTCCATAATTATTTAAATTTTTTGTTGCTGTACAAATTTATTAAATTTGAACTTTAATTTCGTTCCGTGTGCTCAAAAAAATTAAACAAAACACCACGGAAAAAATTAATACATGCCTGCACAACTTAATTCGTCGCTTGCTCAGTGACGACTAAATGAAAGAGCATAAGCACGTATGTGATTTTCATCCGCACAATTGTGCTATGGCTTGCGGGTTACTGTTTAGAACTTAAATAAAAAGTAAAAACTTAATAACCATTCAACAATTTAGTGTATAAATTGAAAATTAAATTTATTCACAGATCTGTGGATATTATTAAAATGCCTTTTTAATCTATTTTCCCTATTATTTTTTAATGTTTCATAACATAAAATGCATTGCATATTGCCAAAAGCATTTTTAATCACAAAATATTTCCCAGCTTCCATAATTATATTATCAATTTTTTGTCTGTAGAAATTTATTAAATTTGAACTTTAATTTCGTTCCGTGTGTTAAAAAAAACTAAACAAAAAACCAGGAAAAAATTAATACATGCGTGCACAACTTAACTCGTCGCTTGCTCAGTGACGACTTAATTAAAGAGCATAAGCATGTGTGTGATTTTCATCCGCATTGTGCTCAGTGGCACACCACTGATGGGAAATGAGATTTGCATTTCGGTACCAAACAAATTTTTTGGAGTACTTTTTTGATCCCGAGAGTACCAAAAACTATTTTTTTATTTAAATTTTATTAACAAAAAATTATATAAAATTTATTACAAATAAATAAGAAAATGAACAAAAAGCATATACATATGTACATAACCAGACAGAAATTGTGATTTTGCGCAAAAAGTATGTGCCTTCACAACACTGTAAATACAAAATTACGACTCTTCCGAAAATTTTGTACCACCACAGTGCTACAAACAAAAATATTAGTTTGTGTTTTCAAATACCGTGTTCTTAGTAATCCTATACCACTACAACACCGTAAATACAAAAAGTTGACTTAAGTTTGAAAATTTCCATTTGCTTAATTCACAACAATCTTTATCGTGTATTTGTGTATCAAATACACGTTTGGTTTTTCAATTGTGAACACCCTCTGTGTTGTGTATTAATGTATTTCGTATTTTTAATGAAAAAAGAAGAACAAGCTACATACAAATTCTCTCAGAGAGCCTCTCTTTGAATACAACATTTTAAAAACATATGAAATAAAAGTGTAATAGTGTATTTCATTTTTATATGAAAATTTCATACAACAAATGTTACACTCTTGTATTTAATATGATAATACAATCGATACAGAGATACAAGAGGTTTTGTGAATTAAGCAATTGTGACGACCTTATAAATTTGTATTTAGAGTATTGCACCAACATTAAAAACATGAGTTGGAGGATGGTCATTCGGCGTTACCATTTTAATGTTATGAGTTCCTTAAAATATTGGTAAACAGATGTTATACTGATGTTAGTTGTACCCGCAGACCATCGTAACAACATCGTGCTGATTATCTTTTTCTGGGTGGGTATAAATATTCAGGGCTATCATGAATAAAATTCCGCGTGAAATTTCTCCCTTTTCCTTTTTTGTTTTCCCTATTACTTGCTATTAATTGGAATTGCTCCCCGGGAAAAAATTCACGCGGAATTTTATTCATGATAGCCCTGATTAAAGTTATAACAAAAACAGTTTTTAGACTTCAATAAATCTTTGGCCTGGATAAGACTATACTGTTGGAACATAAATTATATTCCTTTGTTTTGTTTTCATGATGTTGTGGTAAGAGAAAATCCTTTCGATATTTACAGAGAAGTGAGGTATGGACAAAATTCCGTAAACTACTCTCGATTTACCAGGAAGCATGTATTCGCCCAATGCGTTTTTAGTTATAGCCACGGAAGTCCAGAAACTGCATACATATATTTTCTGTTGTTAATGGCTTCAGTTGTTCCATAGTATGCTCTATATTGGTTGTTAATATTTTAAAAATTTTGCTTTTCGCTGGGAAACACTTTAACTAAAAGTAGTATAATTACCAAATAAAACATTTTCAGAGGGATACTTACTAAACTAAACCGTCAAAGTCCACTTTTGCTCTAAGAACTTGACAGAATGTAATACAGGGTGGGCCAAAAGAAACCAAGGGGTGTAAAAGTTTAATAACTTTTTTGTTTATTAATTTTTTTTATTTTTTCTTTCAGATTATATAGACAACACTTGGAGAATTTATAATGGAGAGGTTCACAACTGAACAGAGAACCAGAACAATAGAATTTTATTATTTAAGCCAGAAATCAGCTTTATTGAAAATTTGATTATGAGTGATGAAGCTCATTTTCATTTGAATGTTAATAAGCAGAACTGTAGGTTCTGGGGTTCTCAAAATCCAAGAGCCATTCATCAACGCCAATTGCACCCTATCAGGTGTACAGTATGGTGTGGGATCACATCTGAAAATGTCATTGGGCCCTACTTTTCGAGAATGAAGATGGAAATGCTGTAACCGTAAATGGAGAGCGGTATCGGTTTATGATAGAAAATTTTTTACGTCCTGCTCTTGAAAACAGACCTGGTATGTGGTTTCAGAAGGACGGAGCCACTGCCCATACTCCCGAGACACAATGGCACTTTTAAGTAAAATTTTTGGAGAGCGAATAATTTCTCGAAATTCGGAAATTATTTGGCCAGCGCGATCGTCAGATTTGACAGCACCCGACTATTTTCTTTGGGGTTTTTTGAAGGAGCGAGTGTATGTGAACAAGCCAGAGACAATCCTTGAACTCAAGGCAAACATTGTTGCAGAGATTCGAACGCTACAGCCACAAGTTTTGAAAGATGTTATGGAAAATGCTCTAAAAAGAGCCCATCAGTGCGAAGCTGAAAACGGTGGTCATTTAAGAGACATCATTTTTCATACTTAGTGTAACAAAATTTCCATTTTGTATATTATATAATCTGAAAGAAAAAATAAAAAAAAGTTAATAAACAAAAAAGTTATTAAACTTTTACACCCCTTGGTTTCTATTGGCCCACCCTGTATAAACTTTTTACAATTTTCTTTAAACTGAAACAGTTGTTTCAACATGATTTCTGTTTACATAGAGATCAACTTCTGTGCCACAGAAAATATCATTGAATCAAATATAATTTTCATTCATATTTAATTGTGATTGGTTGGGTACACTTTTCTAAAATGTCTTTACTAATAAAGTTCTGTGCCTTTTGGCGAAAAAGAAATTTAATTATTCGCAAAAAGATATGCATACGCGCATCTTCCGACTATATTTCTAAGCTGGCCGTGAGAGTATCAAACGTGTTGCGGGAGTACTACGGTACTTTTTCATGTCAAATAGTATCAAAAAAAGTACGATCGTACCAACTTTCCCATCACTGGTGCACACTTCTACCGATATTCGGTAGATTCTACCGAATATGTTTGTGAATTTAACAGTCTACCAATTCTACCGAACAAGGCCTGAAATCTACCGAATATTGTTATTTAGTAATTTAAGTCGATATATGTGTAAATTGCCTATTTTGCCACATAGCAATGCGGCCGCAGAGCGGTAATTTTCTGTCATGAAAATCATTAAAACAGAACAAAGAAATCGATTAAAAACTGAAACTATAAGTAACCTAATATTTGCCAAAGAATTGTGCCTTGGGGATGAAATATTTATTCCTACCAATGATTTAATAATTTTTGCACAAAAGTTTAAATTCATAAATGGATCTTACATATAATCTTTGTAGTTAGAAATGTTTGTCAAATAAAAGTTATTTTAGTAACTTTATAAAACCTATGTACAAGAACTGAAATCCTGTTATTTATGTATATTATTTTATATATGCATATAGCATATCTATATAAAGGGCAAGGGCAAATAACTGGGGATTACACTTTTTTTATTTGAAATGCTTCATTGTTTATGGCAGTTTAATTTCCAATCACATGTGAAGTTTTAAATGCGCTTTTGGAACCTGTTAAGTTTGATACTCCTTGCACTTACCCTTTATATATAAGGGTTATTTTGTTATTTTTTATGTTTCTTTGAATTGTTATTTTTTATGTTTCTCTGAATAAAAATATTTTCTACCGAATTTCATTCAAATCTACCGATTTTTTTGCCGATTCTACCGAATTTAAAAAAACTTAAGTGTGCACACTGATTGTGCCATGGCTTGCCCATTTGAAAGAAGCCCATTTGAAGGTGGGAGTTTACTCTGGAAATTTGGACTTACTCTGTCCTACTACTGCTACAGCTAAATGGATTGAGACAATGGATTGGAGCGGTAAAGATAAATATATTAACGCTATGCCTAAGGAAATTCTTGTTAATGGTGTCTTAGAGGGTTACGAACGGCCTGCGGCAAGTTAACCATGTTCTCGGTAGAACGTGCTGGTTACGTGGTGCCCGCTGATAATCCTGCCGCTATGAAATATATTTTAAGGAAATTAACCAATTTTGGTTAAAATTATTGTTAAGGGAAAATCATTACTAAAATTAAATGATTTAAAATAAATAAACTAACTTATTCATAAAAAAAATAATTTTGTTTTTCAAAGAGTGTTTGTTATAAAGAGTGTTACAAAGAGTGTACAAATTAATTCATTCAGAAATAATTTAAACCGCATTCTGGACTTGATATTTATATCTGATCATTTTAAATCTTCCTTATCTCATTGTCCATTTCCCATGTGTGTAACTGATACGCACCATACTCCGTTAATTTTGGTTCTATCGTATTTTGAATATATTCCTAATTTACGTGAAGATAATAGTATTTATAATTTTAAAGCTTGTAATTATGTTGATTTAAATGCCAAAACTGTTGCTATAAATTGGGAAATGCTACTGCAGATTGTTATAATGATATAATCAATCGTTTTGTTCCTCGTTTGTCACGTAAAGTTCATAGGCTTCCCTGGTACACTAAGGGTTTAAAAAAGCTAAAAAATCTTAGAAATAAATTTTATAATAAGTTTAAAGTAACTGGTGATGTAAATTATAAAACACTTTACGAGCATTATATGAGAGAATTTAATTTTCTTGATAAGTTTTTATACAAACAATATTTATTAAATTTTGAAAATTCTATTAAAAATAATCCTAGACAATTTTGGAATTTTATAAGATCTAAAAAGTCTGCGTCAGATTATCCATCTACCATGCATTTTAATGGAAAATATTTAAGTTCCGGTACCGACATTGCAAATGCATTTGCACAGTTTTTTCAATCGAATTTTGTAATTAGTAATAAATCTATAGATCCTAATATTTGGAAATTTATACAGCCTATTGTTGATTTTGGTTATATTCAATTAACTGTTTATGATATCCTAAATGGTAATAAAAATATAAAGAACTCTTTCGGTATTGATATCGATGGACTTAGTTCCTTTTTTATAAAAAATTTGGCTGGAAGTTTAGTCGTACCTAGAGCTGTGCCAAATCGTTCTTTTCAGTGACCGGTCATTTTCGTTCAATTAGCAAAAAATTTACCCGTTCGTTCAATCGTTCACTTTTGAACGAGAGTATGATGCTATTTTGTAAGAATAATAAAATCGGTTGTATATACGAGTATTTAAATAATGCGAATGAATTAATTGAAGAATTTATTTAAAAAAAAGTTGAATTATTTATTTAAAAAACTATATTCAAATTTATTTTATAAATAATTTCTTGTTCTTTCGACTAGAATATTGTACATTTTATTTTGGCTTAATATTTAGTTTAATATTAAGATTAAAAAAGGTACTTTTGTTTGGTTTTTCTTCCGATAATTAATAAAAGCATTATAACTCGTTTATCGTTATTCATATATCAAAAGCGCAAAGTTTAAGTTAAAATTTTGTTGTCAAAAATATTTTACCGGAAACAAAAAAAAAATATCTCAAGCACTACAAATTCATTTTAGATTGAGGTAATGAAATGTATGTATAAACATACAGGGTGGGCCAAAAGAAACCAAGGGGTGTAAAAGTTTAATAACTTTTTTGTTTATTAACTTTTTTTTATTTTTTCTTTCAGATTATATAATATACAAAATGGAAATTTTGTTACACTAAGTATGAAAAATGATGTCTCTTAAATGACCACCGTTTTCAGCTTCGCACTGATGGGCTCTTTTTAGAGCATTTTCCATAACATCTTTCAAAACTTGTGGCTGTAGCGTTCGAATTTCTGCAACAATGTTTGCCTTGAGTTCAAGGATTGTCTCTGGCTTGTTCACATACACTCGCTCCTTCAAAAAACCCCAAAGAAAATAGTCGGGTGCTGTCAAATCTGGCGATCACGCTGGCCAAATAATTTCCGAATTTCCAGAAATTATTCGCTCTCCAAAAATTTGACTTAAAAGTGCCATTGTGTCTCGGGCAGTATGGGCAGTGGCTCCGTCCTGCTGAAACCACATATCATGTCTGTTTTCAAGAGCAGGACGTAAAAAATTGTCTATCATAAACCGATACCGCTCTCCATTTACGGTTACAGCACTTCCATCTTCATTCGCGAAGAAGTAGGGCCCAATGACATTTTCAGATGTGATCCCACACCATACTGTACACCTGATGGGATGCAATTGGCGTTGATGAATGGCTCTTGGATTTTGAGAACCCCAGAACCTACAGTTCTGCTTATTAACAAAGCCATTCAAATGAAAATGAGCTTCATCACTCATAATCAAATTTCTATAAAGTT
The DNA here is from genome assembly GCA_949987645.1 of Tachina grossa. NCBI lineage: Eukaryota > Metazoa > Arthropoda > Insecta > Diptera > Tachinidae > Tachina > Tachina grossa. The sequence continues at coordinate 40,642,037 of OX465275.1, forward strand.
GATTTCATTTCTGGCCAACTCTTGAAATTTAACTGCAAAATTTAGACGTTGCCGATGATCTGCGGGTTTTAATTCTTGGGCCAATTGCACCTTATATGGGTATAACTTTTTTTAAAATGCGCCGTAGTGACGTACGAGACATTTCTAGCTGAGCAGAACGCCTTCTGCCAGATGTTTCTGGTGCTTCGTTAACACTTTGCTGTACTCGTTCAATATTTTCCGCAGTGCGACTTAAACGTGGTCTACCGGTTCGAGGCAAATCTCTTACGCTGCCATGTTGGTGATGACGATTAACTAAGCAACGAATCATCGCTTCAGAGGGCGAAATTCTGACGTTAAAATGTCGACGATATGCTCTTTGCGTTAAAATAATTGATCTCTGGTTTAAGTAATAAAATTCTATTGTTCTGGTTCTCTGTTCAGTTTTGAACCTCTCCATTATAAATTCTCCAAGTGTTGTCTATATAATCTGAGAGATAAAATAAAAAAAATTAATAAACAAAAAAGTTATTAAACTTTTACACCCCTTGGTTTCTTTTGGCCCACCCTGTATATACAGTTAAGGTCTAACATCTTTACTTTGTAAAAACACTTTATAAAAAACACTAGTAAAAATATTTCTTGTGAAAAGACTATTAAATCAAATTATCAAAGTAATGATGGCAGTGCCACAGTGATGCTAAATAGAATTTAGTATACACGTACCTAAACCTTTTAAAACACAAAAACTCAACTCAAACAAAACGACATAACATAAATAGCAAACATGAACGAAAGCAAATTTGACATAAAAGACTTGAAACACAAACTGAATGAACGAAAACATCGATCGGTACACTACTGATCTAAAAGCGTTCAGTAAAATCACCGGATCAGTTCGTTCAATTTAACCCGTTCGTTCATGAGCTACACAGCTCTAGTCGTACCCCTTCAGCACATTTTTAATAAATCTCTGGCCGATGGGTGTTTTATTGAAAGATGGAAATTTGCCTCTATTACTCCGATTTATAAAGGAGGTGATAAATCTGATATTTGTAATTATCGTCCAATTTCTAAATTGTCTAACGTGTCAAAAATATTCGAACACATTATTAAGGAAAAACTGTATTTTGCGATTAAGCGCTATATCTGTAATGAACAGCATGGATTTTTTTCCTGGTCGTTCTACTGCTACAAATTGTGCAGTGCTTAACCACTTTTGCATTTCAGTTTTTGAAAGACATAATCAAGTCGATGCTATTTTTATGGATCTTTGCAAGGCATTTGATAAGGTAGCACATGATATTTTGTGCCTCAAACTTAATAACATGGGTTTTCATGGAACTTTTCTCTGCTGGCTGAGATCTTATCTATCAAACAGGTCATATATAGTTAGTATAGAAAAGTTTGTATCCTTACCGTATACTGCTACCTCTGGTGTACCACAAGGCAGTATATTAGGTTCTTTGCTGTTCTTAATCTTTATAAATGACATTGGAAACTCTATTACAGGTTCTCGATTTTTACTATATGCTGATGACCTCAAAATTTTTAAGGAAATTAGTTCTGATAATGATGCCCTTATACTACAGAATTGCATTAATGGTATATCTTCTTGGTGCGATATTAATAATTTATCTTTAAATATAAACAAGTGTTACCAAATGACTTTTCATAAGTCTAATATTAGTAACCGTAAGTTCTTCCAATACAAAATTCTTGATAAGAATTTAAAAGTTGTTTACCAAATGTTGGATCTTGGTGTTGTTCTGGACTCTGAGCTAAATTTTAATGCCCACCCGGACCACATAATACCTAAAGCCTATTCTGCATGTTCTTTCATAAGAAAAAACTGTAAAGACTTTTTAGATCCTATAACTCTGAGAACTCTATATACTGCTTTTGTGCGCTCTAAGTTAGAATATTGTTCCTTTATTTGGAACCCCATTTACCGTGTTCATACGGACAGAATTGAAAGAATTCAAAAGAAATTTGTAAAATTTGCTCTTCGTAACAATCGTATTCTCTTGTCGTCTACCTCATATTATGCTCGTTGTTTGCTTTTAGGCCTAAAGCCTCTTTATTTAAGGTTTTCAAATCGCATGTGAGTTGCAAATCGCTAAACTTGTTTCTGCATGTTCCGTAACTCATGCGTTTTGCTTGCGACTTGTCATATTGATTTATGCACAAATCGCCAGAGTATAAGGAAACAATGGAGAGGAAAAATGAGCAAAACAAAAAAGCTTTTTTTAAATTTAATAAATTTGATTAAAATTGTCAACAAAATCGTCTAGTTTTGATACAAATAAAAAGAAAACATATTTAATTTAATAAATTTATCATTTTATTGTTTGTTTAAAGTTCAGTTTATTGTAATTTCATCAGTTCACTTCAGTATACCCTTGCGAGTTCAACTCGCCAAAATTCTGGCGTTTGCGATTTACAGAACACTAATCTTGCGAGTTAAAGTCATAATCGCAAATATTATACGAGTTGCGAGTGTGAGAACATGCCTGATTAAGGGCTAATAAATCAGTTAAAGTTTAAAAGCTGGTTTAGTTAAACTAAACTCAAATTTATATGTGGTTTAAACGCAAGAGGAGTAAATCAGTGAATCATACGTTATGTGTAGTTTAAAAAATAATATTGTGGCAGCCAAAAAAAATGCCAAAAAGCAGCTGTTTTGCAGCAGGCTATCAATTCTTTGTACAATCAAAAAGGCAAAAAAACTAAAAAAAAAATCAATTAAATGTCGCCAAATTGTACTGAGAGAGGAATTATATTTATGCTTGGCGAAGTAGAATAGTATAAAAGAATAATAGAGTGTAAGCAAATAGGTCGAATAAGATCTGAAGAAAAAGTACAGGCTTGGAAAAAAGTTGTGTGCTCTTTCAATGCAAAACATATGGTCTGTAATTAACAAAATCATATGGCCTGTATTGGTAGCTTAAACGCCCAATTTTATGCGTTTACAGATGGTTGAAATACTGTATTGATTTATAGGTTTGCTAATTTAAACACATTTTAAACCAAAAATAGAGATTAACTTGCACTGATTTATTAGCCCTAATTCAGTTTTGGTAATCTATAATTTGATTAATGGTGTCATAGATTGTCAATACTTGTTAAATTTGATTAATTTTTGTATACCTTTCAGAAGCCTTAGATACATGTTACTAATTATGCTATGCGTGAGCCTATGTTACGTGCTTTGTGTACTTTAAATAATATAAATAATGTTGTTAGTATAGATTTTTCGTTGTCTGAGAATAATTTTAGAATGTAATTAGAAAATAAGGAATTATTAAATGTATTTTTAATTTAAAATTTATTGATTAGCCTGTAAGGATATTTTAGTTCATTGGCGAAATAAATAAATAAATAAATAAATAAATAAAAACACATTTTGTATGAAAATCTCTTTTATAAACCTTTTAGAAATCAAAATTATTTTTTATGAATAAGCCATTAAAAATATATATACATATAAGATGCGAAAGTATTTCGCCGTACAGTTTTGCAATTTTTGTTGCAGCAAATACAAAGAGCAAGAGAGAAATACGAAATGTATATATTTCTCTTTCACAAACTTTCGTATATGTTCAAGATTTGCTGCAACGAAAATTGCAAGTCTAGACGGGGACTATATATGTATGTGTGTCCATAATTATTCATTTGTTTATATTGTTAGGGAAATTAGTATAACACTGAACTAATGCAAATGTGTTCAATGAAACATTAACAACCCAGAAAAAAGCTCACAAATGTATAAGACGGACGATCTTAAAATAAACAACAATAATGTTATAACTTCTGCTTATTAAGAAAAAAAAATACCATCACACCAAGGCATAAGCCAATACAGACGCCAGATAAAAAGAACAACAACAAACACAATGTGCTTTCGTCAACGAACATACAAACTAACCAACAGAGAAACTAACTACTGACGAGATCTGAAGCTCTTGTTAGCAGGCTGTTGAATGTGCTGAGATTTTTTTTTTTCTGAAAGCTTTATGCTAAGTACAAAGAGGGCGATGCATCTGCTTTAGCGGAGTCAGTATTGTTTAAAGAACAGCAAAGTTAACATCGTGGTATTCGAGCAGTCAATTAATGTAACATTTTGTGCGAAAAAGCTCTAAATATTAGTGTTTAGTAAATAAAGTGTTCTTTTTTGCTAATAATTGTATAATGGACAGTTTTCCTTTGGTTTGACTTCCAAAACCTGTCAATACAAAGTTTGTATACTGTATTTATATCGTGTACGCAATGAAAGTTGTTGAAGCATTTATTAAATAAAGTCTAATTGTGAATATTAACCCTAATTAGTACATTGAAGTCTTTTATTTATTTGTAAGTCTTCGAGTTCACATAAAAGCGTTTCTAAAGGACAAAAAGTTAACAAAATATTACTTGTTAAGCAAAATATTAATTGTTTCTTAAAAATACACTGAAATTGATTATTGAAGTAATCAATACACGATTTTGTGTAAATATAAAGGGTCCGTCAGATAACTTTTTTTTTGAAAATGCTATAAAAAAAACTACTGAATATTTTCTCAAATTTCTTTTTTTTTTTTATTTGAAAATACAATCCTTTCGGCCTCGGCTGGCCATGCAGTAGCCTACACGATCGATTGTGTGCAGCTGTATTTCACCAATGGCTTCACGAATATTGTACTTTAAAGCGTCGTCTTGGCTTGTCGGCGTAACACTTATCTTTGACGGCCAAACGACATCAGCTCTGCGGCTGATAATGCGATCTTCAAAAACAGGGCGCAAAACAAACCAAATCAAAACATTTGACAACAAATGTTGCCAATATCCTCCTCTTCAATTTTTGTGAACAAAAATTCGTTCAACATGGCCCGATAACGATCGCCATTGACTGTAACGGCCACTCCTTGCTCATTTTCGAAAAAAAAAATGGCCCAATTATGCCTCTGGTCCAAAATCCGCACCAAACAGTGACTCGTTTTGGGTGCGTCGGCTTTTCAATGTATGCGTGCGGGTTTTCTGTGCCCCAAATGCGACAATTTTGCTTGTTTACATACCCGCCAAGATCAAAATGAGCTTCGGCATCTTCTGTAAGCCGATTGCAGGCCCACTTAGCGAAGCGAAAACGCATTGGATGGTCAGTTGGCTTCAACTCCTGAACCAATTGGACTTTGTATGGCGTCATACCAAGGTCTTTATGCAAAATTCGTCTCAATGATATCTCCGAAATGTTCAATTGTTGAGAAGGACGGTGAATTGATGTTGATGGCACTTCACGCACACTTTCTGCCACAGCAGCAATATTCTCGGGTGTACGCACTGTTTTTGACTGTTTTTTTTTCACGCTTTGGTTTATCGATAAGGATGCCAGTTTCTTTCACTTTTTTCACGAGATAACGAACATACGGAGCTGACGGTGCTTCTCTTCTTCCAAAATCCGTACGCAATTTTCGCACACATTCTGCAACATTACCATGATTTTCAAACTAATGTGACAATATTTCCCAGCGTTGCTCAAGCGTATACACAACCATATTTGTTCAGCGGAAGGATAAAACTAATTATCTGTCAAATCAGACATGAGCTAAGTGTTACCATTTACGAAATAAGCACTAGTTGGAAAAAAACGTTAGATGGCGGACCCTTTATTTTTTAATTCCCGACCAAAAAAAAAGAGTGTTATAAGTTTGTAGTGTGTGTCTGTGTATCTGTGTCTCTGTACGATTCCACGTACAGACCAAACGGCTGGACCGATTTTGATTTAGTTTTTTCTGTTTGAAAGGTGATTTGATATATCTATGTTTTAATGAAATCGGTCCAGCCGCTTAGAAGATATCACATCTTTTCTAGAAATATTCGGGGATTTCTTAAAATTTTTAATTTTTATTTCTGATTTTCTGATTGTAAAAAAAGACTAGAGTTAAAAAAAATTAACGTGCGAGTCTCTGTTTCCAAAGTCTACAGTAACAATTCGACTGCAGTACTGGTGACAAAGTCAATAGTGAATCAATACTGTCTTACGGGGTACAGTTTTATATAGAAAAGAAAATCCGTTTTGAGAATTGATGGATTAAATTTTAATATTTTTATCGCAATTTTTCCCATAATTAATATTTTACTTGTTCAACAAAATATAAAGTGTTTCTTAAATACATATATCGTCCCTACCACGTCAAACTATCCAATATGCAAATTTGAACTTTTCAGAAGAGCGTCAATTATGAATTTAAAGTTATCGTATTCCTAAAAGTATCAGGCTTAAAATATTTCTTATTGAGTTATCTATCTTCCGTTCGTTACAATTAGGGTAGCAAGATAACGAAACTGAGAAACAAATTTTGCATATTGGATAGTTTGACGTGGTAGGGACGATATGTACATACTACTGTTCTGCACAACATATCTTATAAGAACTTTCAAGACATGAGGGATTTTTCAAATGCTTTACTACAGCGAAATCTTATTAAAAAAAATGTTAACAACACTGTTTGCAAGAAATTTGTTTCAGTATTATACGTATAGGAGTAAAGAAGAAAATACTTCGTGACGGAAGAATTTGTGATACTTGAGTATTTCTACGCATGAGCGCGTATACAAACGTCATGCGTGTATGTGTGTATGATCTTATATTTTTCTGCGCACATGCAAAGGCACACAAATGCATTAACATTAGTTGTATGCGGTTAATCACATAATAGCTTACCATCTAAATACATCTTACAGACACACTCAAACGTACAATGTGAAAAATAACAAGCATACACAAATCAACACTACTTCTTTGAGTGTTTGTTATAAACAAGAAGTCTTTGGACATCGCTTGTTAACACTGATATACACGTACACCAATACATCCATCGTGCTTCGCTTATAGTACGACAGCATTTATTATTGGTTTAGTATAATACATGCAACGTGAATATATTTAAAAAACATGACGTATTTACATTTCAAGACTGTTTACGCAGGTCTCTAGTACATACATTGAGTCAATAATCAACTATTAATACTTTGCTGAACAAGTAAAATATTAATTTTGGGAAAAATGGCGATATAAATATTAAGGAAAATTCATTTTATTTTATTTTTATTTGCACAAGAAATTAAACAAATTCATCATATAAATGTCTGCCGAACTAGGAGGCTTACAGATGATCTTAAATTCCTTTCATAGACACACTGGAAAATACAAACATTTATTAAAAGCACTTTGTTAGATCCAAAATTACTCACTGTTCACACGTTTCCAGCCAACTTCAAGCTTTTTCCGTTGATTTTCACTTTCTAGCCATTTGAACAAAGGCCTGTAGTATTCCAAAAAACCACTAATGCTTAATTCTTCTGAGTTCATCAAAACTTTAAGGACCCGCTTGAAGTCAACCGAGGAACCCAAAGACATGGCTTGGCTAATGAATATTTTTTTTATCTACATATTTCTATTCCTATTGCATAAAATCAAACTTACTAAATCTTTTCACCCACTATTTTATGTCCTCTTAAATCACACAGATCCAAAGGTTTCTCGGGATCATTTTTAACAAATTGCCCAGTCAACTGGCAAAAATATTCGAAGAGTTGATATGACAAAATAATAGCGTTAATCTCTTTCGTGTATTGCTCATCAATCTTCATAATCAGCTTGGCGGCAGCATCAAAATCAGCTTTTGATCTAGCCAGTGAAGGCTGGACCCCATAAAGGTCTTCATTTAAGCGCCAATAAGCGCAATTGTCATCAATGCTGGTTCTATTATCGATCACGTCCAAACGATGACGTTCAATCAAATACAACACCGGTATGATAAATATATTCCGAAGACCCTGTTAGAATATATGCAAGTATATGTACAATATTATTTCATTAGCTTTTTTAAATTTCAGTTCACTTACTGCCACATATAATCTATTTATTCTAGCCTCTTTTTTTCCATAATCCTTATCCACTAAATTCAATTCATTTAAATGCTTTGGTGACATGGCGGCCAGAGAAAAGAATTGAGACAAAGCAGAACTAAAGCCCGGCATTGGTTCTTTCTGATACAAAGTCACCAGCTTGTCATAGGCCCGATAATTATGAACATCAGAAAATGTTTCAAACATATTGACAAATGACGTTTCACTAACAATGGGATTGTAGGTCAATTTGATGCGATGTGTTTGATAAAATTTCCAAGCCTTATGCGTCGTATCAATATCATTCACTAAATCACTTTTGCGCTCACTATTATTATACCACAAAGACCTTAAAGAAAATTTTTTACAATTATTAACAAACATTAAAAAAAAAAAACATCATTAATTCCAAACATACATGTCTAATTGCGGCATACCCAGCTGCTTAAAAAACTCGCCAGTCCACACAAACAAATCCTTCGCACTCGCATTTACTCTCAATAAGCTTTCATCAATATTTGACTTGTTAACTTTTTTGAAAGGTAGATCTACAAACTCACTAGCAATAATAGCACTAGAGAGAAAGGGATCCAATACATGTTGCGGTATTGGCCTATTATAATTAATCAATTTAGAGCCGTACTTCCGGCGCAATCGTCCCCTCACATAAGCGTGTGCTTGATCGAATAATGGTTTCAAATCCGACATACATTTTTCCAAATTTCGCAACACTGCACTGCCGCTTTCATCATAATCTCGGAACCAGAAATCGGAAGGCTTATAGTATCCTAATTGATAAAAAAAAATGCAAAGCATAATTAGTTGAAATTTCATAGAACGAGATCAGTTAAAAAGTCAAATTAGGCAGCCACTAGGGTTTCTTATTCAGTAGATGTTCCACCTTTCTATGAGCGATTGTATTCTTGTTTGTGTTTATTTTTATCACTTTACCAACACACAGTGGGGAAAAGTTTTTCAAATTAAAGTTTATGTTACGTCTAAACACACATACTCTGACAATTGAGGTAAACAGCTTTGAAAGCTCTCACAATTTGTTCATGTTTCTTTGCAAAGTAAACATCGGCCACTGTTTTCGCCGATTGATCTGATTGGCTGTTGTGCTCGGAAAAAACGCTAAAACTAAAAAATTCGCCAAAACGAAAAATTTGCCAAGAACCGAAATAATAGCTAAAACAAACAAAAAACGCCAAAACTAAAAAAATCGCTAAAACAAATATAACGCAAAAAAGGAAAAAACATGCCAAAAATCAAAAACTCTAACATTAAAATAAATGGCCAAAAACCGAAAAACCGTGTAAAGGAAAAAACGCCAGAGCTAAAAACGCAAAAAACCGACAAAATTCCAAATTTAAAAATATCGCCAAACCGAAAAAAACCCCAAAAACCGAAAAAATCGCCAAAACCGAAATAAAGGCCAAAATTAAAAAAATCTCTAAAAACGAAAAAAAACCAAAACTAAAAAATCGTGCGTGTGCGTGTCAAAGTGCTAATTCACACGGTGAAATTTATGACGTCTATTTTTCTTAATTCTCTTTTGAAGTTGCTACCAAAAATTCCTTGCATTCATACGATGTTTTTTTTTTTGGACGTCTAATTTTACTTCTCTCCACTCATATAGCCAATAAGCTAGAAGAGTAACAATAAAAAATAACAATAAGATAGAAGAGTAACATTGAAACGTAACAACAATAATAACAAGAGCAATGTAAAGAGAAATATGAAAAAAACCATGGAAAACAGAAATCGAGCCATTTTTTCTACCCCTCTTTCTTCTCTACCCCGTTCGCTAAGTCCTGATTCACACACATCAGGTTTAGCTGATCAGTTTTTGTTCAATTTTCTTTTGAACCTGCATTTACGTTCATACACACCGTCAAGTTTGTTTCATCAAGTCTCATCAATTTGTGTTGTAGTAAAGTATTACGAATGACAAAACAAAAGGAAAAAGCAAACTTGACTGGTACGGTCAAGTCTGTACCCCTTTCCATTCTCTTTTCCTCTCTCTCCTAAAAACTCAAGACTTGACGACTCAGACCTGACGTGTGTGAATCAGGACTAACAAACAAAAAGTGACGTCGAAAAGTAGACTTCATAAAAGTCTTCGTGTGAATTAGGTGAAAGTCACACTATGTATACTAAATTTATTTACTCACCGTTCATTTTGGACGCTTTACGGTACAAGTCGACAAAGGTTTTGAAATTATTGTAAACCGCAGCTCCTGCCTTTTGACGCCATTCCAGCCAATAATATTTAATTTCCTCCTCCTTGTTCGATTTAGACATAATATTTACCAATTCGGGATAAAATGTTAAATTACATCGATTTCTGTGCTCGTACGCACACACCTTCACTTTTTGGTATGTATCAGTCATATTATTAATGACAGCCAAAATAGTTGCCAAATCTTCTTTCGGCAATACCTCATAGCCCAGATCGGGTATGAGAGCGATTTGCCTCTTTAGATCTGGTTCTGTCAAATTGAGATTTTTAAGATCAGCCAACTTTTTGGTAATATTTTGCCTAAAATACATTATGTCTTTTTCAGCATTTTCGGCAGCTTGAACATCTTTTGTAGCATTAATTTCATTTTGCCATTCAATATCAGTTAATTTGTCATATAAGGCAGCGTAGTCATGATTTATAGATTTTAAAATGTCATTAGCTGTTGCTTGATAAGCGTTGATATTCGCATTCGCATTCGAAATAGTTAAAAGAAAAATAAGAGTTCCGTGGAAGAGGTACCGCAATTCCATGTTTGGCTGAAAACTAAAATTTATGGAAATATGTATACAAAAAACATAATTATCTAGGGAATTCACAATGAGTATAGGTATTAAAATTTTAATGTGGCAATATTACGCTATCTTAGGGCCAATTTCACCAACTCTATTTAAATATCAATTCATATTTAAATGTCGATTTTGATTAATTTTTGTATGGAAAAATTACTTTTAAATATGAATTGATATTTAAATAAGTTGGTGAAATTGGCCCCTAATTTTTTCATTGTGAGCAATCAACGATATAAATCAGTGATGCCGGTTTAGTGCCTTTAGCACTAGATTTAGTGCTTTTTAAGTTATAACAGTGCGCATTTTTTTCAAGTTGGAGATTTTTTTTAAAAGGTACTAAATTGGTGCTTTTTTAACTTTGAATTTAGTGCTTTTAGTGCGTTTTACAATTAGACTAAATATAAATTTGTGAAAATCTTGTAGCTTCATAAAAAACGCGAATTAAGATTTTTTAACTTTTTTGAAACTCTAAATTTAAACACATACACACATACTCAATCTAACAAGGTGACTGTACTTGCTTCTTTGCGTTCTTCCTAATTATCAAATTTCCTATAAAAAATACTGAAAAAACTTAATAAGAATATGAGAATTGGATGTAACGTCTTGGTTGTATGCATGATACAATAAAATTAATTTTTTATGTCAAAAATATCTCATTATACCATGGATGACCAAAATAAATTTAAAGATATGTAAGTGAGCGAAAAAGATAAACACACAGGCAGAAACAATTAATAAAAGTAATTATTATATAATTCTTTTTATAAAAGAATTTTTTCTAGATAACCGTTTCAACAAAAAGGAATCACAATAAATATTATTATTCACTTTAATTCTGAGTTTAAAACTACTAAAAACCAATTTGCAAAAGAAAATAATTTTTAATTTTAATGTAGGCAAAAGCATTTTTTAACATAAACAGCATATAATAATATATTTCTCGCAGTGCGTTTGAGAAAAATTGGTTAAAAGATAGGCAAAAATTTGTCTCAGATAAGACTAAATGAAAGAGAATAAAAATACTACGTGTGAATTCGATTTGCAAAAATTTGCTACATGATGTTCACCCATGGATTAGACCCTTTTTTGATACGGAATGTTTTCTTTGCAGTATTTATTCAATTGGATGAAAGACAGAAAAGGAACTACATACATACTTTCTCATTCACAGAGTGCAGAAATGGCTATCACGAAAAAAGTAATTCATTTTAGAGCTAAATCGCTACATAATTTTACATAATTGTACAAAAAACTTTATGTATCGTTAAGAACATATTTATAGAAATTACTGAGGACACATAGACGTTATAAAATAATATAATAGCAAATGCGGTGAAGGTGAAGAAATACAGAAGAACGAAGCATTAAAAATTTAAGACTACAAAAATGGAAAATTAGTTTTAGCGCTATGAATTATTCTAAAAGTATAACTAGGGCAATCGATAAGGACCAAAATTTCAAAACATTTTCACTTAAATTTTATTCAAGTGTTTTGATATTTCGACTATAGTGGATGATTTAATTTAATATATAAAAGAGTAAAAATAAAATTTTAATTCAAATGTTTATCCTGCACATATATACATACAAACATATTTATTGCATTTGGTGCATTTTAGTGCTTTTTTCATGACCGAACAGTGCTTTTTGCTTTAAAAAAGTTGGCACCACTGATATAAATACACATACTCAGCGATGCCAACTTGGTGCTTTTAGCACTATTTTTAGTGCTTTCTGAATACTAAAAACGCCAAAATTTGAGCGTTAGTGCCAAACTAAGAAAAAGCACTAAGTAGTGCTTTTAAGAAATGTGTGTATTTTTTAAAATTACTTTAACAAAAATTTGGTGTATTTATTTTTTCAGTACAAAGAATACCTTTTTCGTCTGATATATTTCATTAAACAGAGAAGAGCTTCGAAAATATTAAATATTATTAAACTTCACTCGTTTGGATCTTCACTCTTTTCACTTTAGTGCTTTTTACGCTTTTTAGATCTCAACATTACGCTTTTTGTGCTTTTTTTAAATTTTAGTGTGCTTTTAGATCCAAAAAAGTTGGCATCACTGCACATACTGTGTATATCAAAGTCAGGCAAACGCAAGTACATCTTTATATTCAGCGTGACCGTTTGACCGACTAAAGTGGCAAATTGCCACTTTTTAGACTGCCTTGCCACTTTTTCGAGTGCTTTTGCCACTTTTTGTCTCCCTTTTTTAGAGTGAATTATTTAAAAATACATTAAAAATAAAAAGTTTAGTGTAGTTTTCTCGTTTTATTTTTTTAATTTTGCCCCTTTTTTTGATAAATCCCCTTTTTGGTGCCACTTTTGAAAAATGGCATCGGTCACCCTGTTAATATTATTTACAAATTATGCTAGGAACACAATTGGGACGAACGACGAATTTCGTCCACATCGACGAATTCATCGATAAGAATTCGCTGCGTAAATTCGTCGTGTGAAGCACAATAACGACGAATTTACTCAGCGAACTCAGCTCTCATAATTGATAAAGTTGGTTATTTTCAGTGTGACCATATTAGCTAATTTTGTGCTAAATATAGCTTATTTCTTCTGGATTTAGCTTTAAAATTTCTATTAAGCTCTTAGCTTCTTTTTTTTAGCTTTTTTAAAAAATGGATTTAACTGTTTTAGCCTTTTTTAATCCAAATTGCGTATTCTCTAAAAATATATTAAAGACATACGTGATTTAGCTTAATTTTATTTTAAAATCTGGTCACACTGTTTATTGTGTATGTAAAGAGAGTGAGAGAAATTTGTTTTTTCGTCTTTCGTCGGCGTACAAAATAGAAATAAATCTATCTCAGAGTCAGCGTTGCCGCTTTGGTTACTTTTAACCAAAATTGGTTACTTTTTTTGCCAATGTGTACTTGTGTACTTTTTTTCCATTTTGGTTACTTTTCTTCAACACAAAAATAACCATTTTTATATGGTATATAAATATGAATATAACTAACTATTGAGATAAACTATCATGTGATTGAAAGATTTTTCGTGGCTAAAAAAATATGGATGTGATTTCCAAACAGATGGTAAATATTGTATCCCAATAGAAATTGCTCAGATGTTCTAAATTGGAAATAAGAAGTTGAATTTTGGGACAAAGTTTCAGAACATACAAATGAATGCAACGAAAAAATTTTTGGTGACTTTATTAAATTTTGTTTTTAGTTTAATGCCATTTTCATACACTTCGGGGTCTTCTGAAAGAATATTTTCCCAGCTAGGTTTAGTCAGAATTAAATTCAGGAATAAGATTTATTTCCATACCAACTCTATAATGCATATGTATGTATATTTTAATAGTTTATCTATTCAGTCATGTCTTTGGATAACGAATATAACACTGTGTTTTTTTTAAGTCATGGAAATATAATCATATACGAACACCACTGCATGATAAAAGGCAGAAAAGAAAGGCAAGACCGGTGTCTTGCCCCAGGTCATGAACATTTTTGTTTGCCCAAAGATTTAAGGCCTCGATGTCATTTTTGCATTTTCTCCGGTTCATATCGTTCAGAATTTTGATTTACTCTTTGAGGCAAAGTTGTAGCTCTTGTCATACAACAAAAATTGTGAATATATAAAATTAAAAAAATATTACCCTCAAGATCAAAATCGCAAAAAAATTTTAAAAAATTTTGAGTTTTATACCTTTTTCCCCTGTTCAGGTACATAGGTAGCAAGCGGTTCGAAATTCAAGGAAACTATCAACGATAAAAATGTCCCTAAGATCTCAATAAACAACTTTCTACAACATATGAACTTCCTAGGAATGATTCTTAACACCGTTTGTGTAGCGCTTAGGCAGCCACAAAAGTAAAAAATGTCAAAGCAAATGAAATTAAAAAAACGGTGTTAAGAATCGTTCCTAGGATCAACTGATTGGTGATTGATTGTTTCCTTGAATATTCAACGGTTTGCTACCTATGGACCTGAACAGGAGAAAAAATGTGAAAAAATCGAATTTTTTAAATTTGCCACAGATACATATATTTCTTAACGGAAATACAAATAAAACAGTACATATGTACATATATTAAATTTATAGAGATTTTGGTTACTTTTTGTCTCGTTTGGTTACTTTTTGTCCATATTTTGGTTACAAAAATATTTTGGTTGTGGCAACGCTGCTCAGAGTTCGTCACGCACGACGAATTTCGTTCTACGGCGGTGTTGTGCTCATTTTCATATGAACAAATGTGTTTTATTTTTTATGTCGAAAGTTGGCACCGAAAAATTCGTCGTTCGTCCGAGTTGTGTTCCTAGCATTAGTGTATAATATGAGAGAGAGAGAGAGAGAGAGAGAGAGGGTAAAATGAATGTTTGTACGAATGCTTATGAGAGACTGAATTATTTTCTTCCGTACGTATTAAAATAACAAAAAAAATTTTATTAGAAATTATTATTGGATAAATTTATTAAAATAACTTTTGTTCTGCGAAAAATACAAATATTTTTTTATCAACTACATCTCCGTTGACAGTTTTAACATGTTTAGTTTAACATTACCATATTGCCATATTGAAAATGACATGCTTTTTATTTTGTTAAATTTGCCACATTGTTATTAATTTGATTTACATACAAAACAAAAACAACAAACTTGCCAGGCCATACTAAAGTATTAAAATTGAAGCGTTGCAAACGCTATTTCCTAATTCCCTAATCATTTCGTTCATTTAATCACACAACGTCATATAAATTTATAAAAAGTAGTTTTCCAGAAAAGGAGTTTAAAGTTTTCAATTTACAGATACAACTTAATGGAGAAAGAAAATTTTATTTTTATCCCAAGACCCAGAAAAGGTAATCGAGTTTGGAATTAAGCTGTTCCTTACTGGATTACCAACTTAATGATTTTAACAAGGCGTGGGAATACAATAATCGATTCTTGAGAAGTAGTTATCTTATTTATTGTGGGAACTAATTTTTTTTCTTATTTCTTTATTTTTTGTCCAGATGGAACTACTTTTTTTATGCTAGGAACACAACTGGGACGAACGACGAATTTTTTGGTGCGAACTTTCGTCATAAAAAATAAAACACATTTGTTCATATGAAAATCAACACAGCACCGCCGTAGAACGAAATCCGTCGTGCGTGACGAGCTCTGAGATAAATTTATTTCTATTTTATACGCCGACGAACGACGAAAAAAACAAATTTCTCTCACTCCCTTTACATACACAATAAACAGTGTGACCAGATTTTAAAATAAAATTAAGCGAAATCATATATGTCTTTAATATATTGTTAGAGAATACGCAATTTGGATTAAAAAAGGCTAAAAAAGCTAAATCCGTTTTTAAAACAGCTAAAAAAGAAGCTAAGAGCTTAATAAAAATTTTAAAGCTAAATTCAGAAGAAATAAGCTAAATTTATCCCAAAATTAGCTAATATGGTCACACTGACTACAACCAACTTTATAAAATATTAGAGAGTAATTCGCTGAGTAAATTCGTCGTTGTTGTGTTTCACACGACGAATTTACGCAGCGAACTCTTATCGACGAATTCGTCGACGTGGACGAAATTCGACGTTCGTCCCAATTGTGTTCCTAGCATTAGACGAAAAAAATGCTTTGTTTTTAATATGCTGTTGTTTGAGTACATGGAAGATCTTGATTTTAATTTTTTTTTTAATTGCAAAAAAATACCCACTTCCAGAAGAGCTAGAGGGTTTATGTGTGGCAACGAAATGTTGCTTTTACTGTTTTGAATAAATGTTCTGAAGACACTATATGCAAAAAAAAACCTAAAGGCCCAACTATAATATGAATAAGCTAGCTTAAGCAACTGTGCGGTTACATATAAAACGCATGTGGCAAACTATTTATAATGTACTTAACAAACTTTTCGTCAAGTTTCGTCAAATGTCATTTGCTTAAGTAAAGTGCCAAACTGAACGCACATTCCGTAAGGAAACAACTGTTTGTGCATTTTTTAAACTCAAACAAGCAGCAGCAGAAAATATTCATTGATTTTAAATATTTTTGTGTTGTTTCTTATTTTAAACTCAGAAAATAAAGCAAAACTTTTATTTTAATTGTTTGTTTTACAATACACATATACACACATACTCATGTATTTACTTATGTATACTCACTGTTGTACTTTTTAGTAGGCAAAACAAATAAAACAAGTAATAAGGTGATGGATATATTTATGTGTGAATTTCTAATAGATTAGGCCATTCTTTCAAGTTAGTTTGATTGAATTGCATTCATTTAGGAGTTATGAGAAGAAACAAAATTACTACAAAATTATTGACAATACCTAGATGTGCAGCTGTGGCTAAAGAATACTTAAGTGCATATACATAAGTACATTGTGGCCACCTAAAAGTCACATCTGAATTGTTTAAGCATTTGACAGACTTATCGTTCAATTCTGGCATTAGCTTAAGCCAGCTTATTCATATTATAGTTGGGCCTTAAGTAAGTAACACACGATTTTCTACATTTTTTTTACTACACAAGAGTAAAACTTTAAATAGACCGTAAAATGAGTTTCAGATGTAAATGTCGATGCACTTACACATAATATGTATAATTTTACAGTATAATTTGTTCGTATTATAAATGAAAAATTTATTAATTTAAAAAAAAATATCTTTATAAATTTTTTGCAAATATCGAGCCATAACCGCCAAAAAAGCTTAACCGACACAATTTTTGGACTTAATTTTTTGACGAAAATCTATTATTTACGATCAGAAATGATCGATTTTGGTCAAAAAAATCAATTTCGAAAATTATGTCGCTTAAGCTCTTTTGGCGGTTATGGCACGATATGATAGATTTTGGTAATAGCATTTTTTTATTAAAAAAATTTGTATTCTTTTATTTTTTTTTCTATGAACACTGTGGGTTTTCAAATTGCACAAAGATATATGTATGTACATATGTACATACATATATCTTAAAATAAAATAATTTATTAATTTAACACACATTACCCTGTTAAACTTATATTCTGCTCTTTAGATTATTATTTTATAATATATTTTTCTGCTTCTGCCTTTTGCTGGTAACCCGAAAAGAGATAACTTCAAATTGAACTATTTATTATAACCAGCAGTCGTGGCTTTTTATTCTAAATTTGATACACAGTAAAGCAATAACAAAAATTTTTTAATACGAGTGTTAAAAGTATAATGGCCACATCATTAATTACGCTCATATGTACATATGTATATAATTTTTATAAGAAACTATTGCCAGAATTAAAGCTTAAATTAGACGTAACATAGCCATAACGCCATAACCATAACCAAACCAAAATTCAATTGGTTTCTATGGTGAGAGTTATGGCGTTATGGCGAGTCACGTATAATCGAATACAGTGTTGCCCATTAGTTTGGTTCGAATGGCTGCTCTCTATGGCTATGGTTATGTCACGTCTGATTGAGCCTTAAGACCCCTTCTGCACCCGCAAAGTTAACTTAGCTGGGCCCTGAGAGACAGGGGTAAAACTTGTGCTTTGTTCTTTGTTCCCTTATTTTGTTTTTTTTCTCAGATACATTGAAAAGTAAATTTCGCGTGCATGAGAGTCGCCTTACTTTGTGGTATCTTGCACAGGGCTGCCAGAAGCTTTGCACAGAAAATCATCATTTGCCGGAAATAAAATCATATTTTGAAGAAAAAAGTCATCACAAGCTCAATTTTTTTTTAATTAACAACAATTCACATATTTATATAAAAATCAAGTTTCTTATTCTATATGCAAAAAAAAAAATATGCATTTTTGAATATGTAAGACACAGGGGGCACAAGTGAAGTGAATCAAAGCAATATATCGTTGGCTTAGTAGGCAATTCTAATTTTTTAGGGGACAAAAATCTACCTAAATTTATTGAAACTAAATCAGTGTGAGGGCAACGAAAGAATTCATTTTCTTACATAAATATATAAAATGAACACAAAAGTTATTTTTTAAATAAATGTTAGTACACTAGATGCATATTGTTTTCCGCTGGACTTAAGAGGTGTTTTTTTCTGGACCTAGCATAGGTATTTGCTTACCACTGCATAAAGGCAAGAAAAAACTGACTGACACCTGGATTACTTTCCAATGGAAACAAATAACTATTTTAACATTGCGATGTCCTAGGCGGTAGTCAATTGTCTCACTCCGCATTACTTTTCAACTAACTTAAAGTTGATATTATTTATGTCAACTGCTAGTCAGTAAATTAACAAAAAAAAAAAAGCATTGTGAGTCCGATCACAGAGGAGATGTGTAAACATCTAGTAATGAAATTTTGTTTTAAGTTGGAAGTACTTATGCTTTTAGTATCTTTTTTTAAATTAATTAATTAAAAATATCAAAATTTGTTGGTTTTTGTTTGTTTTATTAAACTTGTTTGGTTAGTAAATGGGCACACTGCAGTATATGTATATGTACTGCATTCAAAATTGCAGTAAGCAGTAAATTTACTGATTACTAAAAAAAATCAGTAAATTTTTACTGCTAATGAAATTTAATTTGCATTACCAGTAAGATCGTAGGGCCGTAATCATAATAAAATTGTAGCAAGTGGCAAAGTTTTTTCATTCAAATTTTGAAACTTTTGTATGAAAAACATTTAGCCACTTGGTAGAATTTCATTATGAATACGGGCATTACTGATTACTGAAAACTCAATGCACCTCATCATATAACAAATCATTTAAGCAATTTATAAATATTTTAGAAAAAAAATTTTGTAATCAGTAAAAATTTACTTGTTAAACATTTTTTATTGTTTTTACTGAAACTTTAGTGGTACTGCTGCAGTGCTCATCTATGGTAAATGCCTTTAGTTTTACTTTTTAATTTTTAATTCCTGTTGTTCATCGTTTAGTTTTTGCTGTTCTTGTTGTTGTGTACGCATTGCAATTAAAATAAATTCAGTAAAGTGCGACTTTGACTCGCGCACATTCGGTTTTGATAATTTTTTTTGATTTAGATTTCTTCCTTTTTTAAGTGTTTTCAGTTTAAACGATTTTTTTTCAATTATATCGCTTTTTTCTCGTTTTGGCGTTTTTTTCTCTTTTTGGGTTTTTTTAATTTTCGCAATTTTTTTCATTTTGGCGATTTTTTTATTTTGGCGATTTTTTTGTTTTTTGGGGTTTTTTTCATTTTTGCGATTTTTTTCTCTTTTTGGGGTTTTTTTATTTAGGCCATTTTTTTATTTTGGCGATTTTTTCATATCGGCGATTTTTTTGTTTAAGGATTTTTTTCATTTTGGCGATTTTTCCTGTTTTTCGCGATTTATTGTAGTCCTAGATATTTTTTTTAATTTGGTGCTTTTTTTCGTTTTGGCGATTTTTTTTTTTGTTTTTGGCGATTTTTTTATATTTGGCGACTTTATTTTTTTTTGATTTTTTAGTTTTACCGTTTTTGAAAATTTCAATAGTTTTGCTCTTACGGTTTCCAAGAAACAGCAAGTTGTCAAAATTACAAAGTCAAAATTGCATTAACTGATGGAACACCCATTGATTTAAATTTTTTAAATTTAGTGTTAATTGTTGTAGTCTGTATAAAAATACACTATCTTTTAAAATTTCAGGTGTATGTACAGGGTGGGCCAAAAGAAACTAAGGGGTGTAAAAGTTTAATAACTTTTTTGTTTATTAATTTTTTTTATTTTTTCTTCCAGATTATATAGACAACACTTGGAGAATTTATAATGAATGAAAATAATAAATGAAAATCAGAAAATAAGAAATGAATAAATGAAATCAACTTTATTGAAAATTTGATTATGAGTGATGAAGCTCATTTTCATTTGAATGGCTTTGTTAATAAGCAGAACTGTAGGTTCTGGGGTTCTCAAAATCCAAGAGCCATTCATCAACGCCAATTGCAGCCCATCAGGTGTACAGTATGGTGTGGGATCACATCTGAAAATGTCATTGGGCCCTACTTCTTCGAGAATGAAGATGGAAGTGCTGTAACCGTAAATGGAGAGCGGTATCGGTTTATGATAGAAAATTTTTTACGTCCTGCTCTTGAAAACAGACATGGTATGTGGTTTCAGCAGGACGGAGCCACTGCCCATACTGCCCGAGACACAATGGCACTTTTAAGTCAAATTTTTGGAGAGCGAATAATTTCTCGAAATTCGGAAATTATTTGGCCAGCGCGATCGCCAGATTTGACAGCACCCGACTATTTTCTTTGGGGTTTTTTGAAGGAGCGAGTGTATGTGAACAAGCCAGAGACAATCCTTGAACTCAAGGCAAACATTGTTGCAGAAATTCGAACGCTACAGCCACAAGTTTTGAAAGATGTTATGGAAAATGCTCTAAAAAGAGCCCATCAGTGCGAAGCTGAAAACGGTGGTCATTTAAGAGACATCATTTTTCATACTTAGTGTAACAAAATTTCCATTTTGTATATTATATAATCTGAAAGGAAAAATAAAAAAAAGTAAATAAACAAAAAAGTTATTCAACTTTTACACCCCTTGGTTTCTTTTGGCCCACCCTGTATATGTACATACAATTGTATGTATATTACATGGGATTTTAACATTTTTCGTTGCTCGTTTTGGAACACCCTTTAGTTTTTAACTCTCATGTATTTGTTGTTGTAGTGGCGAAATGTCTACATGTTGTGTCCAAATTTCAAGTCCGTAGCTCTTACGGTTCATTTTAACCTTTGGTGTACGGAAATATACAGAAAAATAACCGGCGGCGGCGCACCGTCAGCTTCGAGCCGGTCGACTTGTTTCTCTGCTTGGTATTGCTTCTTTCAAACACTAATGCACTCATACATAGCTCACGCCGATTTGACAATGCAAAGAAATCTCAGCAAAGATATCAAAGTCAAAAGATTTTTACCCCCTAGCGTATAGATGTTTACACATCAAAAATGTTGCTGCTGTTCTTTGCATATGGTGTCAAATATTTTTTTTTATATGGACCTATATCATTTTTTTCCAACACAACAATACAACTTCTACGTTTTTTCAAATAAGTTTCAAAACTAACGTAAGATGTTGACAAACATTGACTTGCAAAAGAGTTGTGTTCTTAAGCCTAGTACTCTGTTCGATGTTGTGAAAAATTTTCAGCAACATTGATTATTTCGCGTGATTTGACACGTAAGAAGTGATGCCCATTATACTTTTTCGGAAAAAATGTTCGTATTTATTGGTTTGAAGTAGGCAACACTGATCGACTTTTGTTAACAAAAACATCAGCTGTCAATATTTCGCACGAAATAAATGCCAGTCTCATTATTTCACAGATAGCAAGAAAATGTTGCCAGATACATTTAATACATTTTTCACGAGTTGAACAGAGTACAACTTTTGCAATATTATTTCATGTAAATTTCACGTGAACTTTTTTTGTATGGATTATGTCAACATTTCGCGTGAAATTTTGAACAGAGTACCAGGCTTTACAAAAAAACACAGCGCCATTAACGTTCTTTTATCTGGACAAGTTTGAAAATTATCTTTGTTTGGTTAATAAGAAATCGTAATCATTTGTTTGTTTGTTTTTTTCTTTTCTTGATATAACTGTGATTTGTACAGTGTTTATCGTTATTTTAAGTCTTATGTCATTTATATCCCACATGTAGGTACATACTAGTCTCCTGCATAAGACATCTTATAAGAACTTTTAAGACATGAGGGATTTTTCAAATGTTTTACTACAGCGAAATCTTATAAAACAAACGTTAACAACACTGTTTGCAAGAAATTTTTTTAAGTATTGTAGGTATGAGTAAAGAAGAAAACACTTCGTGACGGAAGAATTTCTGATACTTGCTACTTTCTACGCATGAGCGCTTGTACAAACGTCATGCATGTATGTGTGTATGATCTTTTATTTTTCTGCGCACATGCAAAGGCACACACATGCATTAACATTAGTTGTATGAGGTTAATCACATAATAGCTTCCCCGCAGAAAGTGCGAATAGTGAATTATGGACCCTCATACCTAAATAAGAGCGGCAAGCGTTGCGTTAGCAGCAGGGTACGCATTTTCAGTACATTTAAATGTGAAAATATTATTTGATTGTACTAAAAATGCGTACCCTACCGCTAACGCAACGCTTTTCGCTCTTATTTAGGTATGAGTGTCCATTTAAGAAGAGAGCAGAATATTTTACAAGAACACTACTAGTCAATTTAACAGTCATTTGAGCGACCGGTAGTGATGGCGGCCATATCCCTGCAAAGTTTCTATTTGTTTATAAAAGACAGCACGTTTACTTTGCATAGTCGTGAGTTTGTAGGAGGGAAAAGAATAGAGCTTCAATTATTTTCTTCTCGCACAAACTCAAAACTTTACGTTTGTAAAAGGCGTCTAAGAGAAAAATTAAAAACTTGATCGAACCTTTGTGTACTTGTGATGTCAGCGTGGCCATTGGGATTTTTTTTTTTTTTTAATAAATATACTACATATTAAAAAAAATCCTGAATTCCTCATGTCCTGAATTCATTCATGTTTTGAAATAAAATAAAATGTAAAATCACCATGCAAAAATTTTGATTGCAAATCATCTTAAATTTACAAGAAATAATATCGTGCCGTGCCACCAAAAAAGCTTAAGCGACATAATTTTCGAACTTACTGCCAGTTCATAAAAGCCATGTGAAAATTCTCGTCTGGCTATTTATATTGAAAACAAAAACAAAGCACTCAAAATTTGTTTTTGTTTTCATTATAAATAGACAGCCGAGAATTTTTACATGGCTTCTATAAACTGGCAGTTAATTTTTTGACCAAAATCGTTTATTTGCGAACGTAAATAATCAATTTCCGTCTAAAAAAAAAAAAAATTAAATGCAAAAAATGTGTTGGTCAAGCTTTTTTGGTATGTAGTTATGTCTCGATATGTTGTTTAAGTTTACTGGTGTCTTATTTCATTTTTTCATAGCTGCAATACACTGCTGTGGTCAGTTGTATTTGTTTTGTTGTTGTTTACTTTGATGTTCGTAAAAAGCTGACAAACTTCGCATTACCAGCGAAAGCTTCCTGCTTCTAGCTAGTAGGCAGTGTACTTGCCTTGTGGTCGGAGGGTCGCAGGTT
Source organism: Tachina grossa (assembly GCA_949987645.1). NCBI lineage: Eukaryota > Metazoa > Arthropoda > Insecta > Diptera > Tachinidae > Tachina > Tachina grossa. The sequence continues at coordinate 40,665,779 of OX465275.1, forward strand.
CGAATTCTGGATATAAAGTTTGTGTTTTATTTTTATTATGCTTTCATTTCAAATCACAATAACTTTTCAAACAAATTTAATATTAGATAATCCAATAAATAATTTTGAATTATAATTTTATTCATGACATTTCCTGGTGCCTGTGCCAATACACACAATAACGTAAGTTAAATAATTAATAATATATAGGAAAGCATGAAATTAAATTTATGTTCCTATATTTATGATTTTAACATGCTAAAGTTCGTATCGCTTTTTAAGCCAAATTACATGTGATAATTATTAATAAACAAATAACACCAAAGTTAGTTGTAAATATTCTGACAGCACATAGTTGAACGGAACAGCCAGCCGTTTTCGAAGGCCACTAAACCTTCATCATCAGCGTTCTCTTGTGTTTGGTCCACTGTGTGTGGTGGCAGTTGATGTAGATTTCTGCTTTATATACTTAGCATTATTGCAAATGGAATATGTGAATTGTTTTGATTCATCGTATTTCAATTTGCTGAAAGCTTTTTTGTATTGTAATCTCAATTTTACCATCTCTATATTTACAACAGTCTTACCATTGTCGTTGTTCTTTTACATGTTGTTTCAACGTGAAATAACTTTAATTCAACATAGCACTTCATGTTATTTCAGTATCAAATTTACTGTGTTTCAACTTGAAATAACTTTGATTTGTTGATTTTAAATCAACATGAAGATTTGATTGGCTGTTGTGCTCTCTTGTGCTCTCGTTTGCACATTGTCCATATGGCTTGGACGGAGGTGCTGTAAATCATGTTAGATTAACATGAAGCAAAGTCATTACCGCAAACCGTTAAATTAACCTTGTTTTGTTAAGTTAAAAATTGTTCTTGTGTATTCACTCGGACTTAAATCCGAAGAACATGGAGAATGATTGAATAATTTAAGGATATTTGACTTGGAGACTGCACATGTGTATACCCTGTAATTGTTCTAGTGAAAAAGACGGACTTTTTTTTCAAATCCTCATTAATGTGATGCAATTAGTTGCTACAATAGTTGCCATTTATAGATTGTAGTCAATGTGGAATCAAGTAGAATCGTTAGATTTCGTTTCTGATGAAACAAAATCAATATCAATTTGTTTTCAATCAAACCCATTTACATATGTATGTATGTATGCTGGTAGTTATATTAATTGTCTGATTATTATTTTTCTTTAAAAACGAAAAAGATAACAATTAAAAGCAAGCTGACTTAACCATATTTATAATATTTTTTGTAGCTACGAGATTGTAGTTTACTTAAAGTTCTTTCAATTATTTCAAGTTGAATTTGTACAAGTGTTTTAGAATTTTCATCTTAACTTGCTTATTTCTTTTTTTTTCCTATTCATTACTGAAATTTAATGCTAGAAGTAAGAAACAAAAATTAGAACAAGTAACAAAAAATCGTTATAAGAGAGTACCATAGATTAACAATACAGTGAGTTCGGTTATAACGAACACCGAAGTATCTGACAATTTTGCGTGTTCTAGATAGAGAGCATTATAACCGGAGAAAATATTATCAAGAATTGAGAAAAAATAATAAAAAAAAAATAAGCAAAAGAATTCTTAAAAAATTCAACTCTAGCATATCAAAAGTATACGCATATGAAAGTAATTAAAAATACACAGCCTGAGTTGAGATTCCAAAAACAGCTGACAATAACTTGATGCATTAATCAAGAAAACAAGATTGCGCACTCAGCCGTATAAAAAAATTTTCTACTGCGCATCTACGTCAATATAGAATACACACGTGTGTTTGTTGTAAAAAGTGTGTGAGAGAGAGAGAGAGAGCACATTCCACAAACAAATGCATATATTTTGTTTACAATAAAATTCTACATCTACGTCACAGGCAGAAAATAAAATAATGGACCTGCGCAATGCGCAATCTTGTCTTCTTGATTCATGAACTTGATGTACATAAATTCTCTTTCAGTTTCGTTTACAGAATCAAAAAACAAATTAGTTCGTTTAAAGTGGACATACATATGTACGTTCCAACCGGAGTTTGCTATAACCATAAAAATTTTTATAAAATATTAATGTTATTTTGTTGGTTGAGCAACCTCTATTACTTGTGATAATAAAAAAAATGCATACATGAAATACCGAAGTATATTTATTTGACATAATGTCTTTATTTAATTTCAAAAATTGGCTTGTTTTTATGGTTAAGCAATTGTCTATATGCATTTCGTTCCCGCTTGTGGAACTCGTCAATAGACTTCACAGAAAAAATTATTCCCCAAAAATTTTTAAACATATATTTGTTTGAAATCAAACTTAGTTTCAGTAAATATTCTGTACTGTTCCACTAAATTAATTTGTACCAAAACACTGTATAGAGAAGAAACAGGCCACGACGTTTGTCGGCTACATTTCGGCATTTGCATGTATACAACACGATCAAACAAAATAAACAACAACTAAACAACAACAAACGCACAACAGCACACAACAAGCAAGATAAACACCAACACACTGAAATAACATTTTCTCTCAGCCGAACTATGATTAATTTAAATTTTTACAAAATTTTTATCAGAATTTACAAAATTATTTGTAGGACCGCATTCAAATAAAATATTTACTGAAAATGAAATTTACTTTTTTCTGTGTTCAACCCAAAAAATCTTTTTTCAAAAGACAATTGCTTAACCATAAAAACAAGCCAATTTTTGAATAAAAAAATTTCATTATTTTTTTGGATTTTTGGGAAGGTTACAATTAAGTTTAATATTTGTTGACGAACTATAAAATTTCAAGTATGTATTTTATATATATTTATATATTTTTATATATATATATATATATTATTAATGGCTCCATTATGGATGGCAACCGAACTTTAGTTGCCGAGTTAACCAGCAACGCAACTGAACTTAAAATTTGTATTATGTATGGCAACTTCCTCCAGTTGCCAAAAACTTATCGAAAATACGATTATGACAGATTGGCAACTGAAAATAATATAAACAAATATTTAAAATATAAGAAATACATGTGCTAAAAAGCAAATTATTGAGTAAAAGTGCCTAAAAACATTACTGATCATAAAAATTATTAGTTAAGTGAAATTAATTATTGGTGAAGAGAAGTACAAAAGTTTAATCTATTAGGCGACTCTTTAGAATTACCGCCTCTGCTGTGAGTAAATGTTGTTGCCTAAAATAATTTTGAACAATCTCTGTTTTAGCTGTAAAGCATATTTTCCTTAAATATGCAGAGAAGAAATTCAAAAATGAAAATAATATTGCAATTACTGTTTAATTTTTATATTTTTTTGCTTTTAAACTATGCAGCAACTACAAATTTATGGTTACCAATATGGCAACTGAAATTACCAACTGTTAGTTGCCAGTTGCCACCCGTAATACCATTTCGGCAACTAGCAACGCAACCAAAGTTCGGTTGCCATCCATAATCGAGCCATAAAAATCCATTGGAATTGATTATTGAGGTGTTTCTATTGTAACAGCTATTGCGTTATGGTGAGTCACCCACAATCAAATACACTGTTGCCCATAAGTTTGGTTCGAACAGTTGTTTTGTATGGTCATGGCACATCACGTAGCCATAACGCCATAGTCATAACCAAACCAAATTTCAATTGGTTTCTATAGCAATGGCTATGGGGTTATAGCGAGTCACCTATAATCAAATGCAGTGTTGCCCATAAGTTTGGTTCGAACAGCTGTTTTCTATGGTTATGGTTATGTCACGTCTGATTGAGCCTTTAGCGTATTTCACTGTTATTAAGTGCTTTCGAGAACTCAAAAATTTGTACAAATTTTTACTATTTTTTACTGGATTGCGTTCGAGTACACAAAATCCAGTAAATGAGAGGGCGAATGGAGTGAGAAAAATGACAGTTCTTTTACTGAGTAAATGCAAGTTTTTACTGGACAAATTTTTGCCAGTAAAATCCAGTAAAATGAAACCATATGTTTTTAAATATAAACAAACAGTAGCAAAGGGAAACAAAAGTTTTTTGTTTTTGATGCAATTTTAAAAATAACAAAAAAACAAATGTATTAAGTTATGAACAATATTGCATTTATTTAAGTTTGATGCCAGAAAAATATAAGGGTATGTTTTATGTATTCCATGGGAAATTAAAACGTGTGGAATTTTCATAGAATTGTTGGAAATATGTATTTATAACAACAATTTCCCAACGATGTAATTTTACGTGAAATGCAGAACATAACCGCTTGTTTTTAAACGTGAATAAAGTTAATAGATTTTTATAGTTAAATTTTTGTTTATACATGCAGTCAGACGGTTACTGTTTCCCTGCATGGAATATTCAAAAAATTTAGTTATTGATCCATTAAATATGATTAATGTGTACATTTCTTAAATTTCTTTTCAGTTTTTCGATATCTTGAATATATTAGGATATATAAAGTTCTTTTCCCATTGTACAGGGTGGGCCAAAAGAAACCAAGGGGTGTAAAAGTTTAATAACTTTTTTGTTTATTAAATTTTTTTTATTTTTTCTTTCAGATTATATAGACAACACTTGGAGAATTTATAATGGAGAGGTTCACAACTGAACAGAGAACCAGAACAATAGAATTTTATTATTTAAACCAGAGATGAAAATTTGATTATGAGTCATGAAGCTCATTTTCATTTGAATGGCTTTGTTAATAAGCAGAACTGTAGGTTCTGGGGTTCTCAAAATCCAAGAGCCATTCATCAACGCCAATTGCACCCCATCAGGTGTACAGTATGGTGTGGGATCACATCTGAAAATGTCATTGGGCCCTACTTTTCGAGAATGAAGATGGAAATGCTGTAACCGTAAATGGAGAGCGGTATCGGTTTATGATAGAAAATTTTTTACGTCCTGCTCTTGAAAACAGACCTGGTATGTGGTTTCAGCAGGACGGAGCCACTGCCCATACTGCCCGAGACACAATGGCACTTTTAAGTCAAATTTTTGGAGAGCGAATAATTTCTCGAAATTCGGAAATTATTTGGCCAGCGCGATCGCCAGATTTGACAGCACCCGACTATTTTCTTTGGGGTTTTTTGAAGGAGCGAGTGTATGTGAACAAGCCAGAGACAATCCTTGAACTCAAGGCAAACATTGTTGCAGAAATTCGAACGCTACAGCCACAAGTTTTGAAAGATGTTATGGAAAATGCTCCAAAAAGAGCCCATCAGTGCGAAGCTGAAAACGGTGGTCATTTAAGAGACATCATTTTTCATACTTAGTGTAAAAAAATTTCCATTTTGTATATTATATAATCTGAAAGAAAAAATAAAAAAAAGTTAATAAACAAAAAAGTTATTAAACTTTTACACCCCTTGCTTTCTTTCTTCCCACCCTGTATATTTCTCTTAATAAATGCACTCATTGGAACTACTTGAAAGGAAGTGAACAATATTGTTGTTATGATTGGTATAAGCGGCAACAAACATTTTTGTCTTTAGAAACTTTAACGGCCTGACGCGCGATGTCGGCAAGTAAGCTATAGAAAGTTTCTTGTCGACATCGTGGGCCAGGCCCGTAAGTTCAAAAAAAAAAACATATGTATCTATTACTTTTATTATTAAAGAAAATATACTATGGTGTATTTTTATAAAACAAATTAAAAAAACATTCTTCATCGATTTTCTCAAAACCATATAATTTTTCCATGCGGCTAGCCAGTAACTACCCAGCAAAAAAAATCTGATTTGGAAGCACTAATCATCTGATCACAAAAGCTTCGAAAACTGCTTCTGAAAAGCACTAACATAAGGCAGGCTCTCTAACAAAATAGAGGAAAAAGTAAAAAAAAAAATTGCAAGCTAGTAACTTTTGCATCTGAGTACATAAAAACTAAGGCCAATTCACAATATTGTGCAAATGGTCTTGCATCGTTGCATGTGCAAAATGGTATAGTATATTGATACTCACCACTTAACAATTCTTAGAAGTTAATGTTAAAGTTAAGTTAGCTATTTTATGTCAGGTGGAGACCGCGAGTAAGGGAGATAATGTTAGGGAATCACTTGGTGTTGCGCATGAATAAGGAGATTGTTTTTGTGCGAGATGAGCCAGCTGGAAGCAATTTATTCAGCTTCCAAAAAGCCATAATTTTTTGCCTTACCAAAGTGCTTCACAGAAGCAATAATATATACTTATGTATGTATAGTTTTGTATATTGTTTGCAGATAATGCGACTATTCCACACATGTATGTAAATACTCCAAAGAGGAGTAGGTATACGCCAAAACCCCAAATATGTGAAAAAAGGAGATTTATGTCCTAGGGTTGGACTAAATGGTCCAAATTTGCATTACATCGGCCTAACCCCAAAACTACTCCATATTGCATTGAATGCTTGTGTGAAAACGACATGACCCATGACTGCATTACATGGACCATAATGTAACTAGTCTGTTTCATCTCCATTGGACCACGTAGTACAATATTATATTCAGGTTTTTTTTTGCATATACATATGTACATACTTATGTATAATTTTTTTAGCGCCAAATTGTCTATCAGCTGTTGTGTATGTTTTACTGGATTTTACAATTTTTCCGTTCGCTGCAAACTTTTTTATTGAGAGTAATTTCTTTAAATTACTCAGTGTTTACTCAGTTACTGGATTTTACTGGAAAAGTACTCAAACGCACCTATTGAGTTAGTAATAATATATAACTAGATATACCAAATGAACGACACAATCGATGATATATGGATAAATCAGGCAAAAAGATACAATAAATAATAATAAATACAAAATTATGATATAAAGGCAAAGAATGAAATTTTAATAACAAGAAATAATTAATAAAGAAAAATTAATAACATCCAAGCAAAATTAAGAAAAATTAAAAAAACAAAAATTTTTTGAAACTAGTTGCGTTGCTATTGACTTGTTGGGCTTGTGGAAGAAGATTCCAAAGACGTGATGATACAGAAATTATTGCCATTCAGACACAAGGTAGCGATGGCACGGAATTATGTCTTTTTCTTCTTAGAGATCTGGCAAATCTGATTTTGTCATAAAGATATCGCGGAGTTCGAGTATAAATAGTTTTATTTAAAAATAAGAGCACACGAATCTTACGTAGGTTTTCAAATGATACACCATAAAGCTTTGAGGAGAAACCAGAGACATGATCATACTTTCGCAGGCCATACACATATCTTAGAATATTGTTGTATAACACATTTAGCTTTTGTTTACTAGCGGAATCACAACTGGCAAAAAGTTCACAGCCATAAAGCAAGCCTGCGATAAGGTAGGATTTGGCAAGAAGTTCCCTTATGTGCAAGGGTGTGTAAATTTGGTTAGACCATAAGGACCTCAACTTGAAATATATTTTCCCCACAAGAGTATTGACATGTTTCAATTTCGGTAAGATTATTATTGAAAATTATACCCAGTTTTTAAGCGGCGCTTACGACTCTTATCCTTTCTCCATTAATTAAAATGTCAACACAATTAACAGGATTAATTGATTATGCCTTAAGATTTTAGCGGGTTAAGCAAAAGTACCTTCGCGGAAGCCCAACGATAAATATTGCATAAATCATCGTTGAGTCTTATAATATTTTGCTCGACAGATTGCACAGGACTGCTTAAATATAATTGCACGTCATCTGCATACATATGAGCTTTGCAATAGAGGAGTTGATTTGGCAGGTCATTTGCATATAATGAGAATATGAGTGGTCCAAGAATTGAACCTTGAGGCAATCCCCTAGATAATTTTAGTGGACGAGATTGAGCATTGCTCGTACAAACAGATTGCCAACGGTCAGTAAGATACGACGACAAAAGACGTGTTGATGTCGGACAAAAATTTAAAAAGTGCTTGAGTTTCATTATCAGTGTGCAGTGGTCTACCGTATCAAACGCTTTCGAGTGGTCCAGTAGGACTAAAAAATTGGTTTTACAGTTATCAAGTTCACGTCGTAACTATGTTTTCTGAAACATCAAGCAAGGCAGAAACACAACTATGATTTACCCGAAAACCTGGTTATTTTTTGAAATCAACAAGGACATCTGAATGTAAAAAATTGTTTCTAAAACTTTTGATAGATAGCATAGAATATCAATTGGCCTGGGGTCAAATCGTTACATCCGTTAACGTACAACTCGTCACGTAAAAACACAATTTTCGGATTATGACATACGTGAACGTATTGAAATCCCATTCAGTTTATACGATTTACGTATCATTTAATTTGTTTTCGTACGATTGCCGATACGATCACGTATGTAACGATTTGAAGCCTGAATTCAGACTCAGTTTTGGGTAGGGGTATTATTTTTCCAATCTGCCAACTGGATGGAAAAATGCCAAACATGATAATGGTGTTAAATAAGTGTGTAATGTAAGATAAGAGAAGTGACAGCAGAATATTTACGTATTTCGGGTGCATGTTGTCACAACCCACTGCATTCGACTTAACTATCCTGAAACATGAAAAAACATCTGATTGAGTAACACGGGAAAACTTGAAAGTATTAGAATCAGTTTCTGTATTCCCATCATTAGCGTTAGAGAAATTGTAAAAATTTGTGGCAAATTTTATTAAGATTCAAAGGAAATTTATCTAAACGTCACAAAAATGTTACCATACTTTCAATAAATTTCATACATTTTGTAAACAAAACTACAAAGAAAAATAAGCACAAAAGAAAATAAAACAAAAATTAGAGAGCATTTGAAGTTACTGCCATGGATGTTATTATGGGCTTGATTAATTTCTCAACGATTTTCCTGAAGTTGCAGACTTTATTCTGCTTCTACATTTAACCACAAAACATACAGAAGTGTCACGAGACGGAAGATACGGGTATTTTTCTGTTTGTCTCGTTTTCCCTCAAATTTTGTCGTCGTTTTTGTTTTGCTACGTCTTTCTAGTGCAATAAATTTTTATTAGCTGTGTTAATTGGTAAGTAGTAATACACTACAGTATCAAATACACTATGCTTTTCTCTTTTTTCCACGAATTTTAACAAAAACCTGATTGGAGCTTTTTTGACCTCCCAGCTAAAAAAAATATGTATGGAGCATATATGATATCCCATATATGGTTCGGATCCGAAAAATGAGGGTATATGGGCATATATGATTATATATATTCATACATTTTCATACATGTATGTGTAAATATTCCCTCTACAGCTCATATTCATACTCCCTTGATTCACAAAATCGCACTGTTGTGCAATAAATTAAATTACTAAAATTACTTTTTTTTAGATTTTGAACAGGGCGGTTGGATTTAATGACACATTTGTTTGGTTAAAATAATACAAAACGAACTAAAAGTCATTTCAGTCATCATTTTAAATCAAAAGGTGAATAAATGATTTCAAAAACACAAAACTCATATTCGTACATAAAATTTAATTTAAGAAATTAGATTAAAAACTAATGCAATTAATAAATATAAAAGAAAAAATAATCCGTCTAACAATATTTTTCAATATAATTTTTCCAGCAATCTGAACTTTGTTTCTTATCTAGAAAATTCTTTTATTTTCGATTGCATACCGTATGTATTTTCTAATGGATTTCCAATTCACCAGTGATAAAATACCAAGCATTTTTGATTGCAAAAACGATCTTATGTGAGATATCATTTATGCATACATTCTTATATGGCTCCATATATTAAATCTTATATCTATATATGGATTCACAAATGAAGAGCTGCATAATTAAATTTCCATATATGAGCTCATATATTATAATACATTTCATATATGTATTAGTCCATATATTAGTTCATATATAATAGTTTTGCCATATATAATCTCATACATTTCCATACATGAATTCATACATATTCATACATTCATATATTAAAAATATATGGACCATATATAATTTTTTTAGCTGGGCTGTCACTTTTCCCACTTCTGTGTATTCTGTGCTCTAACTTGCATGGAAAATAATGTCATATTCTATTTATCAAAAGCTTTATATAATTTTTAAAATTACATTCTTAAAACAAATATATTGCTTTCATTTCATTTATTTAATGGAGTCTGCTTTATTCAGTTGTACCCGTACAACACACAGTTACTTTGGTGCTTAGTTGATTTATTAATTGTTAAGAAATTTCTTATGCTTTATTTTATTACTCTGTCACTTTGTTTATATAATTTATATTAATATAATTTTTCCAGTTCATTTCATTTGATAAACATGCATCTGCATTCTACGTCATTCTAAGCAGCGTTTCGTTTGGAGGTACTTTTTCAAACAGAAGACAGAGAGAGAGAGAGAGAAAAAAAATAAGCAAACAATACAAAAACAAGTTAGTGAGGAGAAAATTAAAAAAATAAATTCAGTAAAGTGCGACTTTGACCCACGCTCGAAAGGTTCCTACGGGCACTAGATATACAATTCAATACGAACTCTAGACTATGTATATTGCAAAAAGTTTTAACTTTGTTTTCGTTTTCTTGGTTTTTGGAACTTTTTTCCCCCGGTTGTCGATTTTTTTCGGTTTTTGGCGTGTTTTCATTTTGGCGATTTTTTTCATTAAGGCGATTTTTTTAGTTTTGGTGCTTTTTTTCACGTTTTGGCGATTTTTTCGGTTATTGGCGTTTTTCAATTTGGCGATTTTTTCATTTTGGCAATTTTTTTTTATTTGGGCGATTTTTTTTAAGTTTTGTCGCCTTTTTCACGTTTTTTCATTTTGGCGATTTTTTTTCTTTTTAGTTAATTTTAATTATTATTCTAACTCCATTTGTTTCTATATTTGTGATTTGAACGGGCTAGAGTTCGTATCGCTTTTTAAGCCAAATTACATGTGATAATTATTAATGAACAAATAACACCAAAGTCTGTTGTAAATATTCTGACTAACAACACATAGTTGAACGGAACAGCCAGCCGTTTTCGAAGGCCACTAAACCTTCATCATCAGCGTTCTTTTTTTCATTTAAGCGGTTTTTTAATTTTTGGCGCCTTTTTGACAACTTGCTGTATCCTAGAGACCGTAAGAGACAAACTCTTGAAATTTTCAAAAACGCTAAAACTGAACCAAAAATTATAAAATCGCCAAAAGGAAAAAATCGCGAAAAACCGAAAAAGTCGGCAAAACGAAAAAAGCACCAAATTAAAAAAAAATTCTAACACTAAAATAAACCACCAAAACCCAGAAAAATCGCCAAAGTGAAAAAAATCGCTCAAATTAAAAAAAACCTAGAAAAAAGCAAAAAAAGAAAAATACGCCAAAACTAAGTAAATCGCCAAGACCGGAAAAGCGACAAAACTAAAAAATGGCTCATTAAAAAAACTCTCAAAACCGAAAAAATACCAAAAACAAAACAAAATGCCAAAACTATATATTATATAGGGTAAAGTTCGTGAAGTATTACACATCTAGTGTCCGTGCGCGACTCAATTTTTAAAACAAATATCACATACATTAATAAATATATTTCTTATTTTTACATAAAAGGGAGTAAACACAATTACACACTGTTGCAGTAATAAGGGAGTGACATCACTTTATATTTTCATTCAATATGCTGCAAAACTTAAATTATGTACATATTTATAAAAAAAAACTTAACCAAACTGTATTTTTTCAAAAAACTTTTTGGCATTTAAAAAAAAACTTTCAAAAAAAGGGAAAACTTGAAAAAATAGTAATGCTGGTACCAGACATGTCAGATTTTTTCCGACCTATTTCGCCAAATTGATTTTAAAAATCACTAAACGTTGTCCAAATCAGTTTTATATGGTTTGATATTTGATAATAAATTTATTTTTGTACAACCAATTTATTTAATTAAAATTTTTATAAGATCTATATATCGTCACCTAAAATCCAAAAGACCGTAAGTACACTTTTTACTATTTTACAGGAGAAGCAAAAAAACTTCATAAATTTAATACTATTTATATGTTAGGTGCGAAATTGAATAATGAATAAAATCGGTATTTTTGAACATATGTGAGTAAAATTTTAGGACAATATGTATTTTGGTTAATCACATCATAATCAATCAAAAAGTCTATTTCGAATTTTTTGGTTGTTACAGCCTTTTGGATTTTAGGTGACGATATATAAAACAGGATGTGTATATGTATGTAGCGTATGGACTCCAAAACGGCTGGACCGATTTTGATGAAATTTTCAGGGAATCTTCAGAATATTCAGGCCGGTGGCACTGTGTAGTCTGATTTTTTATTTTCGGTCTGCGGCGTAGGGGCGTGGCAAAATCAAATTTTCATATTGCACCACCAACGCCGTATATATATATATATATATATATTTATTTATTTTTTACTTAGGGCCAGCAACGCGGACGGGGTCAGCTAGTAATCATATAAAATTTTAGCAGAAAATCGCCAAATTTTATTTCTTGTTAATATTTCTCATCCAAATTCGAAACGCCATTAATTACTATAATAAATGAGAAAAATCATTAAAATCAAATTGCTTTAAATTCTTGCAGTTTGGACGCCAAACAAGTTGACAAATCGCCAAAACCCTACTTAGTACTACAAAAAAAAAAAAAAAATACGTGTGACTGCGGCGGTAAAGCTTATTGCTTAGGATTTTTTTATCAACTTATGCAAATTTATTTTTTTAAATAAAAACCTACGAATTGACTGTATGTTTGTGTTTATCATTTTTTGTCAACCACAATTTCTCTTAAGTACGCCACATTGTGTTTTCCTGTTCTAGCAATACTGTATGTTAATGAAATCAATAGCATACTTTAGGGGTTAACATACACTGGGCGATTCAAATAAAAATAGTCTTAGGTTTTTTTTAGTTACGGAATTTCTTGATTCGGTCGACACCCTCAAAGCCTGCGATAAAAGCTATGCAATAGCTTAAAAAATGTTGTTCCGAAACAATGGGGTTATAGAAGCTTATTACGAAACAAGGGGCTCTCGCTTACAATCTTGCTTCGTACAAAGCATTTTTTATTGGGTATCTGTTCCCTGAATACCACTACAAATATTATAGATTTGTTATTTTGATAACCGAAATTAATAGTACAGCGTTAATATTTAATATATCATATTAGCTTTACAAAAATCGCTATGTTCAAAAGGTTCCTCATAATATACACTCTAGTGTTTAGCCTAATTGTGAATATTACATCAACCAACAATATTATCAAGGAGAACAACAGAACAAACATTACACTCTTACGGTCTCTAGGATACTAATACAATTGTTTCTCCACCGAGTGGAGCTGCCTGCCTGTTCGCTTTGCAACAGGAACTGTCACATTAAATAAAATGATTTATTGCGTCCTTAATTTACTACGGAAGCAAATAAAATGAAGTTGAAAAATGTTATAACAAACGAGTAAAACAGAGACATGCAAAAAAAAGCCTCAAAGTATCGTCCATAAGTGCAACGAACGCATAAACTAAGAACTACACTTAACCATTAAAAGACACAAACACACACATACACAGATGAGCTTAATAGAAGAAAAAAAGTGCAAAAATAGCGGAAACAGGAATTGCACTGTGCTTAATGCTTAAGCGCCCCACCCACTTGCAATATAATTGTGCAATTTTGATTTTTATTATACAATCAAGACAACTGTGTAATGTGGTGGCAACATTGTTCAATGTTGTTTACTTTTTCACTGTCAGGAAATTTTTGGTAATATTTTCTTTGAAAATATTGCGCTATTTATTGTATAGTATAGCTCAAAATGACAATAATATGTACAACAACATATGCCAAAATATTGTATAATGGATGGGTCGCTTTAAAGATTCATTTGATTAATAAATTATAAAAATAATAAACGATACTTAACGATGCACACTACACTTGGAATATAAGAGAAAGGAAATTATTTTAATCGAACTACGATCAGTTTAAATTCTAAGTCCAATACTACAAAAAATTTATGGCCTGTCCCACGATGTCACCAACGTTCGAATTGTCGCACACTTACATTCAAAACAAAAACAATTTTTGAAATTTTATTGTTGTTTACAATGTAACTGTGCGAGAAGTCGAACGTTGGTGACATCGTGGGACAGGCCCTTACCCTATCAAGTGGCAATAAAAATATTTGCACTCAAGTTACATACAATTGCCTTAAACTTAATTCCAACACGATTCACTTAAAACAACAATCAAGTTGTTTGTTTGTTCAATAAACTGAAAAATCGTCAGCAGAAAAAAAGGAAGCAAAGACAAGCAAAACAATAACGTTCTTAAGATAAAAGCTTGAAGTTATCGAATAACAAATTGTTAACATCTTTAGCTAGCTAATGTAGATTGTTTTCTTTTTTTTAATAGTTGATATAATAAAATTCATAGAGAATGTACAAATTTTATAGCCAATTACTTTTATTTATATTTTTTAATTGTAAATAAGATAAAGAGTGTTTTTTTATTGGTTAATAACTCTTAATAAAAACTCAAAAATATTGCAACACTTTTAACACACAAATGTATAACAAAAATAAAAATTTTGGCAACACTGTAAAAGAAGCCTTAAATCAGCAAGCAGTGCCCAAAAATTCCTTGTGGAAGAGCAAACAGCAATACATTTAAAAAAAAAACTTATCTGTATTCAATATTTTTTGTTGTAAAATACGTAATTACAAAGAAAAAAAAAGAAAAAGTGTTGTTGCTTTGAAGAACGACAAAAAACTAACAGATTGGTACATGAAACAAATAGCTTCAGGCAGAATAATAAATTATAATTCAATACAGCCCTTTAAACATAAGACAAACACAATTTCAAAATTTATTAATAAAGTGTTACATATAACTCATAACAAATTCAAGGATAAAAATATTAAATTAATCAGAGAAATACTTAAAAACAATAATTATCCGACATACATATGTGATAAATTACCTAATAGACAAATCAATACACAACGCAACAAAAAACAATAACACAAAAACAATATCTGGCAACACTAAATATGTAAGCTTATCTTATATTCCAAAGCTGACTGAAGAACGAATTATATTTGCACACAAACCAAACAAAACAACAAATACACTGTTCACAAATCTAAAAAGAAAAATAATTAAAAAAGATCAAAGCAATGTAGTATATGAAATAAAATGTAATGGAAACGCACACGAAAGCTGTAAACAAGTTTACATCGGGACAACAAAAAGGAATCTAGGAGTAAAGGCCCAACTATAATATGAATAAGCTGGCTTAAGCTAATGTCAGAATTGAACGATAAGTCTGTCAAATACTTAAACAATTCAGATGTGACTTTTAGGTGGCCACAATGTACTAATTATTCTTTAGCCACAGCTGCACATCTAGGTATTGTCAATAATTTTTTATTAATTTTGTTTCTTCTCATAACTCATAAATGAATGCAATTCAATCGAACTAACTTGAAAGAATGTCCTAATCTATTAAAAATTCACATATAAATATATCCATCACCTTATTACTTGTTTTATTTGTTTTGCCTACTAAAAAGTACAAAATTGAATATGCATAAGTAAATACATGTGCATGTGTGTATATGTGTATTGTAAAACAAACAATAATTTTGCTTTATTTTCCGAGTTTAAAATAAGAAACAATAAAAAAATATTTAAAATCAATGAATATTTTCTGCTGCTGCTTGTTTGAGTTTAAAAAATGCACAAACAGTTGTTTCCTTACGGAATGTGCGTTCAGTTTGGCACTTTACTTAAGCAAATGACATTTGACGAAACTTGACGAAAAGTTTGTTAAGTACATTATAAATAGTTTGCCACATGCGTTTTATATGTAACCGCACAGTTGCTTAAGCTAGCTTATTCATATTATAGTTGGGCCTTAATGGTAGAATTAGTAGAATCGTATCGTGAGTTGACGGATCAGCTAACAAAATCTGTAACATTAATAAAACATGTTGCTGTTTATTTAATATGTATCGTAATTGTATGCAGTGATGCCAACTTTTGAGACTCAAAACGCGTAAAAATTTTTGAAAAAAGGGGCTAGAAAGGGCTAAATTGAAAAAATATTCAAAAATAAAAAAAATAGTAAAATTTTTCGAAAAAGCGCGAAAAGGGACTATTATTAAAATGTTTCTGTTGAAAATAAAAACGTGAAATCAATTTTTGTAAAGTAATTTATTAGAATATAAATAACTATCATGAGATCAACACATATAAATATAACTTTAGAGCTTCAGTGTTGTACATATTTCATTTACATTTCATATTACATTTCAATAAGGTATGGACATATGTAGATTAAATAGTTAACATATACATACATATATAATAGAAATATATATACATATTTATGTTTACATAAGTAGATACATTTAAAATTGGCCGTTATTAAATAAAATTTCGATTTCTCGCTCTTCCAAAAACATACATTACAAAATTTGGAAGAAATAAAAGATTACTCTATATTATTATTCTTTTTTAAATTGGTAAAGCAATATCGACTTTTTACTCATTTTATTTTGCTAGATTAAAGGAAGAAAAAGTTCGTAAAAGTTTAAATGTAGCCATATCGAGCAAAAACTGAAAAGGTGCTAAAATGGCTGAAAGATTGTTGTAAAAAGTGCTAGGTTTGGGGCTAAAAATTTGTTTTCGATTTTTGACTGACTGAAAACGGGCTAAATCTAGCCCTAAAAGGGCTAAGTTGGCATCACTGCAGATTTCCTTTCAAATTTCAATTCATTACTATTAATATGGTAGTTAACACTATCAGGAAGTTGGCAAGTTTCGCCACAAGGATTTTGCGGTTTTAACCCATTGTTGTGTTAAATTTGCGTGGGTGCCACCAAAAATTAAAAAGCGCACCGAAATCTTTAAAAAAGCGCACCACGCACCAACTAAGGAATTTTTTGCACAAAAATTTTCAAAAAGCACTCAAAATTGTGCGAAACGCACCAAGTTGACAACGCTGATAATGGTATAGGTACAGTGTTACCATATGTGAAGATTTGTCTTATTGTCAAAGTTCTTCGGTATGTTAATAAGACTAAAAGGTTTCTTTGTTAAAAATAAGATTTTTAAGATTATGATATTTGGTACTTTTAGTATGTTTTTTAAGGTCCTTTTGACTAAAGTACTGACATATTTTCTTCTTTCCTTCATCAAAGTATGAATTATATGCATACATATTGTAATACGTAATGAATCGTCAAATTATACAATATAAAATGTCTTTGGAAAGGGAGTCCCTATAGCCCCTTTTTATTTTAAAACAGCTGGGTTGGGGGGTCCCAGCTAAAACTTAGGCGTTCAAAAGAACTGCCAAAAGAAGTTTTGAAACTTTAAAAGAAAACAAGGCTAAAGAGCCGATTTATGTTAATCAAATTAAAGTCTGATTTTATTCTACTTATTCTTTGGCTTATATACTAATTTTGAAAATAAATCTTAACCTTTCTAACTTATTCTAAGCATACAAATATTATTGTTTTCTCTTTCAATACTATGAAGGATCGTATTCACATTCTCACTTGACCAATCATCGTGTTTTATATTTAAAATTGCACTCAAACAAAAATGTGTCACTCAAACAATTATTCATAAGCAGTTCAGCATTGCACCATGCATGCATACAATGAAAGTAATGTTATTGATACTTTATTAGTTCTTTGTTGCATTCATTGTGCAAGCATTATCAACTTGTGTGATACACTACAATATATTTATCTTATACATATTCTATTCAGTAAACATTTTGTGTTATTTACTTTTACGTTTGTTAGTTCATTTGAAACAAAATAAATTTTTCCTGAATTTGAATTCAGTAAAACAAATGCATATTAATATCTATATTTTGAGTAAAATCACTCAAAAAAAGATTTTTAATGAGAAAAAAATATTTTTTTTGTTCGACTTGAAGATTTTTGAGAAAATAAATATGGCAACGCTGTATAGGTTGCCGACCACTGCTTCGAATGCTCTCCAATTTGTGTTTCATTTTATTGTGTGCTTATCAGTGATGCCATAAAGATACGAAAGATACATTTTTCGTATCTTTTGATAACTTGACGTACCATGTATAATCCTGACATTTTTCGTATCTTTTGAATCTGTACACAAAATTTACAGAAATAAAATATTAAACTTTCCGTTTCTGACAAAGTTTGTTAAAGTTATCAATTTCGTTGACAGTGACAACTAAATACAAAAATAACATGTATATATTTTGTTGTTAAGTTTTCTAAGTTCCTCTGTCGTCTGCTTATTCTTGTGTATGTATGTTAAGATGAAATTTTAGAAGAAAACAATAACGATTTTTATAGTGTTTTCACACCTTAAGTTAAAACCTGGTTTTAAGGTTAAGACCATAGACAGCTGATTTTGCGTTCACATCGATAAATTCAGGTTTTAACTCACAGGCTGTCTAATAACTTTAATTCAAATAAAATAAATCTCGTGTAGAAATACGTGTAGTTGTTGCTGTATTTTTTTTTTTTTTTGCTTTTTATAAATTATTTTATATTTTGTAAATAAACATTTTAAAATTATGGAACTACTTATACAGGATTCACACTATGACTTTTTACTGTGACTTTTCTAGAGTTTATAGACAAACGGGTTACAAAGGCAAACAAAAGGGTAGCAAGACAAAAAAGAATTCAAGAAAAAGTCATCGTGTAAATCCCGTATTATACAAATTGAAGAAGTGCTTGGAAATAAAGTTTTACCACCATATGCAAAAAAATAAAGTGTGCTTCAAATGTACGTTAAAACCAGTTTTTGTATGGAAATTTGGTTTTAACATACACTTCAAGCACACGTTATTTTTTTTTTTTGCATATGGAGGATAATATATAAAAAAAGCATAAATACATTATAAGCTAAACGATTTTTACAGGCAGATGGATGTCAGTTGTAACGTTAAAACCAACTTTTATTAAAACCATGTCAGTGTGAAAACACTATTAAGGATGTTTCAACATACGATCTAACTAAGTCGATGATTACTAGTAGTGCGAAGTTGTTCTGAGGAAATAGTAACATCGTTTTTATTTTCAGGAAATTTGTACGAACTTTTTGATATAATCGCTTTAGTATAACCGTTATATACTTAGCATTATTGCAAATGGAATATGTGAATTGTTTTGATTCATCATATTTCAATTTGCTGAAAGCTTTTTTGTATTGTAATCTCAATTTTACCATCTCTATATTTACAACAGTCTTACCATTGTCGTTTGTTCTTTTACTAATTATACACATGTTAGTTAATTTGCTTATTTTTGTTCTACTTAAGACAAACTTTTTTGGTTTGTTAGTCATGTTTTAGACTTGGCAATTTTTCTTGAAGCAGTTATCTTCAATTCTCTTTTAAAACTGCTCGTTTGTTTACACTCAGACGGTTTCTTCTTCAATTTTCCTATTGTTTTAATGCTGCGAATGAAATAACAAAAGAGAATTGAAGTAAATTTTATGTACAAGCAAGTCAGTACCCCTCTTCTTTCTTCTTTCCTCTCTCTCCCATAAACTCAGACTTGCTTCAAGAAAAACTGCCAAGTCTAAAACATGAGTTACTATTAAGGACGACTTTTTGAGTTCAAGATTAGAGATTAAATTAACCTTAATCTTCATTTGTGATTTTTGGGTAGTCGATTATATGGTTTACTTGCTAGTTTAAGCGGGCAATCGTGCTGGTATAATCATACATTAACATTGACAACATACACTTGTGAAACTTATAACTTTTTGTAAAAATTATATTATAAAATAATTTAAAAACACATAAATAAATATATATATTTTATATTATTTATCTATTTCCTTTAACATGCGCAATATTTTACTTGTAAATAATAAAACATGGCAGTTTCTTCTTCTTTCCACAAAAAAAATCAAAGTGTGTTGACAACATGTATGACTTTTACACAGAAAATGTTGCCACTATTAAGTTCCTCAGTATGGTAATACTACAAATAATAAGAAGTTTAAACTACCACTCAAAAATATCAAACTAATTAATTTGAGATTAAGTTAATTTTCGGATTAGCTAATTATAGAAATAAACTAATTTTAATCTCGTACCCAAAAAGTCGCCCTAAGTATATTTTTATTTAATCTGACACCACACACAGTGGACCAAACACAAGAGAACGCTGATGATGAAGGTTTAGTGGCCTTCTAAAACGGCTGGCTGTTCCGTTCAACTATGTGTTGTCAGAATATTTATAACTAACTTTGGTGTTATTTGTTTATTAATAATTATCACATGTAATTTGGCTTAAAAAGCGATACGAACTTTAGCCTGTTAAAATCATAAATATAGAAACAAATGGAGTTCGAATAATAATTAAAATTAACTAATATTTATCTTTCTCGAAATTTCACTGTCAACACTGGTGCTTATATTTTTTTGTAGTTTTGCGCACATATTTTATGAAATTTATTGAAAATAATGTAGCATTATTGATAGAATCAGTATGTATGTACAGGGTGGGCCAAAAGAAACCAAGGGGTGTGTTAAAGTTTAATAACTTTTTTGTTTATTAACTTTTTTTTATTTTTTCTTTCAGATTATATAATATACAAAATGGAAATTTTTTTACACTAAGAATGAAAAATGATGTCTCTAAAATGACCACCGTTTTCAGCTTCGCACTGATGGGCTCTTTTTATAGCATTTTCCATAACATCTTTCAAAACTTGTGGCTGTAGCGTTCGAATTTCTGCAACAATATTTGTCTTGAGTTCAAGGATTGTCTCTGGCTTGTTCACATACACTCGCTCTTTCAAAAAACCCCAAAGAAAATAGTCGGGTGCTGTCAAATCTGGCGATCGCGCTGGCCAAAAAATTTCCGAATTTCGAGAAATTATTCGCTCTCCAAAAATTTGACTTAAAAGTGCCATTGTGTCTCGGGCAGTATGGGCAGTGGCTCCGTCCTGCTGAAACCACATACCAGGTCTGTTTTCAAGAGCAGGACGTAAAAAATTTTCTATCATAAACCGATACCGCTCTCCATTTACGGTTACAGCACTTCCATCTTCATTCTCGAAGAAGTAGGGCCTAATGACATTTTCAGATGTGATCCCACACCATACTGTACACCTGATGGGGTGCAATTGGCGTTGATGAATGGCTCTTGGATTTTGAGAACCCCAGAACCTACAGTTCTGCTTATTAACAAAGCCATTCAAATGAAAATGAGCTTCATCACTCATAATCGAATTTTCATCTCTGGTTTAAATAATAAAATTCTATTGTTCTGGTTCTCTGTTCAGTTGTGAACCTCTCCATTATAAATTCTCCAAGTGTTGTCTATATAATCTGAAAGAAAAAATAAAAAAAAAATTAATAAACAAAAAAGTTATTAAACTTTTACACCCCTTGGTTTCTTTTGGCCCACCCTGTATATGTGAGAGCATAAGAAAAATCGTTGTCAAAATAAATTAGAATCTAATTATTAGATTCTATGGCCGGGTTTACATCTGTGTGCCATGTGGCAAAAAAGGCGTAACCACAAATTACTAATAAAGAACTGTTTGATTCAGATAAAAATCAAATTTAATTTTTAATTAAGTAACTTAAAAAATAGAAAAATAATTATTAGTGATGTACCTGGAAATAGTTATTGTACAATAGATTTATTGTTGCACAATCAATATAAATCAAAAGAATTTGTATTTTATCCATACACGATATTTTATTGTACAATAACAATTATTGCACAATATTAACGCAAATGTGAGTGGGTACCTTTAGAGCTATTTAAGCTATCATTTTATATGCAAACAGATGTATTTTTGTACAATCCCTGTTCAATATTGTGTTCACCTTTTTCCAATAGTGTACAAGTTAAATGTAAAATATTTAATACTCTATTCCCCTGTTTTCTAAATTAAAAATTTTTGATTTGCCACAAAACGAATGCTTTTATACCCTCGTTATTCATTTTCATAGAAACATTTTTTCTAAAACAATATTTTCTATGCAAACATTTAAATTGATGGTTTTTTGTTTACAACAATTAAATTTAACACATTGATAAAATTGTATATAAATCACTTTTCACTTTGTGATTTGAGCAGGAAAATTAACGTCAAAGAGCACAAATACTCGTAAAATATTAAGTGTGTTAATGTGCCATTTGCACGCACAACAGCAAACATCAACGGGGCCACAGCCGCAAATAAACATCATTATATATTAAATTAAATTCCAGCTGGAATTTTATTAAATTTACAAATGGCAAATACGGGTAAAAGTTTAAAATTTCGCCACCACCAACATGCAGCAGTGGCAGCAACATTTTATAAAAATATTTAAAAAAATCTGAAAAGTGGAGCATAATTGTGCAACTAGTGCACTCTCGTCTATATTTTTGCCTTTTTTTCAATATTTTAAGCCGGAGATCTAAACGTTATAGAACACATTTAAAAACATAAAAATAAATAATAAAGAATTGTTAAAAATTTTCTTGTTTTGAAATAATTGGTTACTTGTGTTATATAAAATTTGTATACAGTGAGAATCAAAATTTAGTATACAGCAAGAAAGCTGTACTACTGTACTGGTGTTGCTGATTTGCCGAATGTAGTCGCTCTACCCCCTCAACACATAAAGTTTAAGACGCGTGATTTACAAAAATTAATTGCAGAACTCAACCCGAAGAAAGCTCCGGGTATTGATGGAATTAGTAACCAGATGCTTATGAACTTGCCTCGTATTGCAATGAGAATCCTATTATTCATATTTAATGCCATTTTACGAGTGGAGTATTATCCACACAGCTGGAAGCTTGCCAAGGTTAAAATGATTCCAAAGCCGGGCAAAGATCTAACCAAGGCTGAGTCATATAGGCCAATAAGTCTACTATCAACTATGTCAAAGCTTTTCGAAAAACTGCTCAAAACAAAATTGTCCCAAATTCTAATTAGTAGTGGGTGCATACCAGACCATCAATTTGGTTTTAGAAGTCAGCATAGCACCACTGAACAAACTCACAGACTGGTTCAATTTATAAGAAGAACTTTTGAGGAAAAAAAGTATTGCTCTGCGCTCTTT
The DNA here is from genome assembly GCA_949987645.1 of Tachina grossa. Lineage (NCBI taxonomy): Eukaryota > Metazoa > Arthropoda > Insecta > Diptera > Tachinidae > Tachina > Tachina grossa. The sequence goes on from OX465275.1 coordinate 40,688,751, forward strand.
ATTGACGTTTCCCAGGCATTTGATAAAGTGTGGCATGAAGGCCTAATTTTAAAATTGAAGACTTACTTACCAATAAACATTTTAAATCTTTTGGAAAGTTACATTATTTCCCGTAAGTTCACTGTTGTGGAAGGAGACTTTACGAGTAGGCCTGAAACTATTTCATCCGGTGTGCCACAGGGGAGCATACTGGGACCAGTTTTATATTTGATTTATACTTGTGATATGCCTGTGAGCAGTAGTATCCATACTTCCACATTTGCCGACGATACAGCCTGCCTTAGTATGCACGAAAACCCTGATGAGGCATCCCGCAAACTCCAGGAACACATTAGCCAGATGGAGCTTTGGTTAAACTTATGGAGAATTAAAGTCAATGAACAAAAGTGTGTCCATATAACGTTCACCCTAAGAAGAGATACTTGCTCCACCATTCGGATTAACAATCAAGTTGTTCCTCAACATTCACATGTGAAATATCTTGGCATACACCTTGATCGACGACTTACATGGAAACAACACATTGACTCTAAGTTAACTCAAATGAAACTTAAATTAACTCAGGTACATTGGCTGATTGGTAGAAATTCAACACTTAGCCTAGACTGCAAACTTTTAATATACAAGTCGCTTTTAAAGCCAATATGGTGTTACGGAATTCAACTATGGGGCACTGCTTCAGCTTCAAATGTAGAGAAAATTCAACGAAGGCAAAATAAAATTTTACGCATGATAACATCGGCTCCATGGTACATCAAAAATTCAAATATACATCGCGATTTGAATATGCCACTAGTGACTGAAGAAATTGCAAAATACGCAGGCAAATACCTAACAAAACTCGAGTCACATCCTAATCCGCTTGCTCGTAATATTTTGAACTTTACTGGACACATCCGCTTAAAAAAGAGAGATACACGGGCTCTAATATTCAACACTCTAGATGATGAAGCTGCTTGAAAACACCTTTTTCTTTTTGTTGCTTATCACTACTTATGTATTATTAATAACTATCACTAAGCTTATGTCCGACATTGGTCGGGCCTAATAATTTTTTTTTATAGATTTAAGATTTGAATACTTATTGTTAGTTCATATTTGAAGATACAATAAATAATAAACATGCATTTAAAAAAAAAAAAAAAAAAAAGCAAGAAAGCTCAATATTTTTATTTACATAAATAGTAATATTTACATAGTGTCCGCACCTGATGATTTTATATCAGATCTCGTAATATTACGCCGGCAGATCAACTGTCATTTTTTAAATTAATATCAACACAAAGGAGTAGACGTTGATAATAATTTTATATCATGATGAATCAAAGAAATATTTGAAAAATACTTGCCAAAAATTACTAATTTGCGTGGTGTTTAATTTTTTGGTCAGAAATAATTGCTGTGATAGAGAAGACAGGTGGTAAAGAAGTAAAGAAAAATAGCAAAACTTAATTGTTTTTACAACTCTGCTCTTTGCAATTTTTTTTATAATGCAGTATTGCAGCGCGTCTGGTGTCAATTAGGCATATTAAATCTTTTCGAAGCTGCATTTAAGACATTTTATTTTATTAGTTATTGCACTTTGCCGATGATTATGCTACACTATGCCGACGAAGGAGGGCGGTTTGATGTTAATATTAGCAGTAGTATCCAGCTGACGCTGGCATTGTATTGAAAAAATTATAAAATAAGTAAATTTATTTTTGTTTTCAATACGAGTATAAGTAATCGATCGAACGTTTTCTGCCAATATCGTGAGTTTAATCTTTTTTTATTTTATTATTTTTTTTTTTTTTTTCAAAAAGTAAATAGAACCCAAAAGATATTATATCACAATGGACAGTGGCTTTTGAGGTGCAAATAAGCCAGGTGGTGTCAACAGCTGATGTGACAGTGTAACCACATGTCAATTTTTTTTTTATTTTATATACATATGTTTCATTTAAAAATTATTGATTCTTAATACGTAGGAAGTCAAATCTTGATAGATTTGCAAAAAGGATTTTTTGTAGATTAAGAACAAGATATTTTATAGTTTAATTATTATTGTTTAAACTTTATTTGTTTCTATATTTATCATGATTTGATTAGGCTAAAGTTCATAAGTAAGTTATATTTTACATGTGATAATTTTTAAGGAACCAATACAACAAAAGTTAATTGTAAATATTCTAACAATTAGCGGCAGAACGGAACAACATGCTGTTTTTGAAGGCCGCCACACCCTCATCATCAGCGGTCTTGTGTTTGGTCCACTGTGTGTGGAGAGTAGTCCCCTGGCAAAGGCTACCAAGTCTGTATTAGTGATGTAACGAATGTTCGCATTCGCAAATTATTCGCTTTCTTTTGCTATTTGCATTCGCTTTTGCATTCGCTAAAATCCATGCGAATATTTCAAGCGAATACTAAACCAAAATACAGCTTTGAAAAATACTTAAAACTAGCCTTTTCAAACTTTTCATTACTTCGCACAGAAAATTTTAAATGCAAACAATTTTAACTAGCAGTTCTTTGTTGTAAATTTTATGCGAAACCAGTGCTACGCATATTATTTCGCATGAAAACTTAAAATATTGAAGATATATTTCATATGTTTTTCCCAAGATGAACAAAGTACTACTTCTCCAAAATTTTTTCATGAGTTCATGCCAATTTTTCTTAATATGTATTTTGGCAGCATTTCACATGAACTATTGAACAGAGTACCAGGATTTAGGGCCAAATTACGAATGGGTTAATTGCCTAACATTTTGTAAATTTATTTTTATTATCTATATTTATTTCAATATAATTTCATATATACATCTTTCTGTTTTAAGAATTTAATAAATTAATAAATATTTGCTCAATTCAAGACTCAATTTAAATAAAATGCTATATGTAGTACATCTAATTATGTATATAATACAACTTCATGTTCTTAAACAAATTTAGTTTGATGTGATTTTTTACCGTATTGTAAGTATTTGCATTCGCTTTGGCATTCGCATTCGCTTTCGCAAAAATTCAAATGCATTATTCGCTAAACTGGTATTCGTTACATCCCTAGTCTGTATCACATCTGAAATTTATAATTTCTTGCAAAAAATTTATGCATTTTGTTGCATTTGGCAGCCCTGTCATTAATTTACTCAGAGAGATCTCCAAGAAAAAAATTAAATGTTGTTGTCAGAGCTGTCAGATATGGCGATTTCTCGCCAAACGTGGCGATTTTTCAACTTGTTTGGCGTCCAAATTTTTGGTTTGGCGACATGGCGATTTTTCTGGCGATAAATAAATTTGTTGGCGATTATTATGGCTATTTTTTAAACAAAATTGAACTTCAAAATTATTATAATTCAGGAAAATTAGTTTGTTGAAGGAGTAGTTTCAAAAATAAATCCTACCAAAACTCGTCTGCAAGAAGTTAAAACAATTTGATTTTGATAATTTTTCTTATATTAATTATAGTCATTGAATTTGAATGAGAAAAATTTACAAGAAATTGTTTTTGGCGATTTTATTGATAATTTTGGCAATTTTCTGATAAATTGTGATGCGATCACTCTACAAAAATTTATTTTAAAAAGTGTTTTATAAAAAAAAAAATTATTATCAAATATTTACTAAGAAGAACTAGATAAAAATGATTTTTGGCGACTTTTGGCGATTTTTAAAATCAATTTGGCGAAATAGGTCGGATAAAATCTGACAACCCTGGTTGTTGTTTCAAAGCTGCAAAGCTAAGAAAAATAGAAAAAAATAAAGTAAAGAGATAAGAAAAAGACCAAATATGAAATGTGATTATGTGTGTAAATAATAGCTCTACAGCTGAATTTTACTAGCCAATGAGAACACAGGTTGAGTGATGGCGTAATCTTTATATTATCATTCTTGAATGGTGCTAAGTCCAGTTTTATATACTCAGATTTCAGTGCAAATGGAATATGTGAATTGTTTTCATTCATCGTATTACAATTTGCTGAAAGCTTTTTTTGCAGTGAAAGCTCAATTTTAAAATCTCTTATTTACAACAGTCTTGCCATTGTTGTTTTTGTTTTAAATTTTTGCCACAATCCCTTAGCTTTTAATTTAAATTAGTTTGTATTATATTTATTCGGACTGTGTGTTAATAAGAATTAACACAGTAAGAACTGCACTTTACTATTATTTTTTATCTTGCGTGAAAGAAATTTTAAGTAAATTTTTTTTAAAACATTGTAATGAATTTTAGCTATTTGCTTTTTAAAATATTTAGTTAAAACTAATATTAAAAAAAATAAAAAATTTCAAGTGTTACTCCATGTAATGTAATCGTAAGTTTGTATGTTTAAGCATAAACAAATAAAACTGATCAAAAAAACGGTTTTTATATTTATATTATTTATTTTTTATTATTTATTTTATTTTATATTTGGGTTGGATTGTTTAACTAGTCTTAAAACCGGTTTTTATTATATTTTTCATTTTTTATCGCCTTTATCAGTGTGGGTGCAAATAACATAATACGACACCCTCTAGTCAACCTAGAACCATATGTCTCTATGTCAATACTCTTTCTCCAGCGACAATTGCACTAGTTAAAATGTCGACAACTTTCCTTTTATGCGCGAGTAGAGATACGTTAGAGACGACAGTTCTAGTGTATTTCTGGTGATATTGTCAATGAACGCGTCAATAGTTTGTTTTTATTTTTTATTATGTTGTGCAATAATATTAAATAAATGTATGTAGACGAGGGTCACTAAAATCTACGAGTGAATCTTCGGTTCAAATATCTCCATATGGTCGTAAAAGAACTACCTTCTCAATAATGCTAAAGTCTACTGATAAATTTTGAATGACAACCCCATGTTATTTGTCAATAGGCATTTACATTGGCTGGGGTGCACTTAGTTAGTAGCACTATTGACAATGCCACTAGAAAATCACTATAAGTTTACTATTGACAACGAGAGAGGATATATCGATATTGTAGACTAGAGCCCCTAAAATTTACTAGTGAATCTTTGCTGCCAATGTCTCCATGTGGTCCCGAAAGAACTACTAAGTCAGTAGTGCTATAGTCTAGTGGTGGATTTTCAATGACAAGCTAATGTTAAATGTCAATAGATGATACCATTGGCTGGGGTCCACCTTGTCAGTATTGCTACTGACAATGTCACTAGTAAATCACCACAATTTCACTATTCGCACTTTCTGCAGGGTATTCATAAATTTTAAGTATAGTTTCCAAAATACAAAGCGAAGTGAGCGGATTAAAGCTACTAAGTATGTAGATAGATAACAAATATAGTTTTCTTATACTTATATCTTTTTGTTATTTTTGAAACAAAAAAAAAATATCAACTGAATATTTATGTAACGAAACGCCATCTAACATAACGCCAGATACTAAGGCTAACAGATAAAAAAAGGGAAAAAGATTTTTAAATATAGAAGCTTGGAAAATAAATGTATATCAATCAGTCCAAGTCCTAACAAAACAAGTTTTGTCTAAAAAGACTTGCCCAATTCGCAGAATTAAGCAATTCAGTTATTCAAGTCAAACCCCACTTCAGTTTTTTGTAACGTAACGCCAGGTCATATTTTGATCATATCTTAAAATCTGTATGTTTGATTGTTTTCATTTTCAAAAAAAAACTATTTGATAAATAAATTATCATATATACGGACCTGTTCTGAAAATCACGTTTATTTAAATCAGGGTGATTTCAAAAACAAACTATTTATTAGCTGACTTGTTAGTGGGTTTTTATTGTATTTTAAGTTTTTGTCATGTATAAAAGAATATTTTATTCCAACTTCCATCACTAAAAATCGTGAAATTTTTAAAAGCAATGATTTAACTTTTATTAACTTTTTGAAATCAGCGTGATTTGACAAGTCGTAATTTGACAAGTCATGATTTGCAGAACAGGCCCAATATTCATACATTCAAAAAAATAAATTGTATACAAATTCTCAAAAAAAAAAAACGATTTGAAAATTCTTTGGTTTTATTAAAAAAAGAAATCTCAATAACTTATTTTTTAACTAAATATCTAATAACTTGTTTGTAATTGTACTTATCAATAATGCAAATATTTTTTTTACAGGAAATTTAAAAAAAAGTTGTTGGATGCCGGCATTTTTATTATTGAAACTGAAGAAGTATTTCTTAGTGTGAACCAACTTTTTACGGCGCAGTTGATGAGTTTTGGCAAAAAGGCAAAATTTAAAAATTTAGTATTTAAATATCCTTTATTGATCAAGTGGGATATGTATAAAAAATCATTTATTGTAATAAACTATTAAAATGAAAACACTCATTCGCCTTTGTTATAGAGTTTGATTTTCGCTATTATGCTGTTGTTGTTATTGTTATTCTTATTATTCCTGGCAACTTGTGGCACACCCCAACCACAATTTTATGAGTTAAATGAGAAAAATTCTGGCTGCTTTTTTAAGTTGATGTGAAATACCTAAAGCTGTGCAAGCAGCATATGCACCGCAAAAACAATTAATATATACGATAGAATATTATAGCAAAAGTAGTGCAAGTGTTCTAATTAAATTTTAAACTCATCTAAATTTTTTTATTCTTCCTATTGTTGCATACAGGATGCTGGCAGTATTCAATAGAAAAGAAATTTTAATGGTTTTATATGTGACAGCGCATAGAGAAAGGGACCTAAGGGTAAAAAAAATCAATTTTTTTTTTTTTTTTTTTTTTTTTTTTTTTTTTTTTTTTTGATGTGGACAACATCTGAGCATCGAATGAGACCGATCCCATGCCCAAAAAGTGTTCCTTCCCAGAGATATGCGCGTTTCATGATGGTGATGGTACACCAAAGATACACGTATTTAAATCTTTAAAATGGCTCTCCTGAACAAAACCGATTTTTACACTTAGGTCCCTTTCTATTTTGCGCGTCACATATGCAGTTTATTTTGTTATTCCTAAGAATATACATTAATATGCATTGTAAAAATATTTGCTTGCTGATTTATTTTGTTTCTTATATTTTCTGTGGTTTGTTTTGATTATTTTGCTAAACAACACATATCAAATTCACTTCATCTGATCCTTTCTATTGGCCGAATCAACTGTTTATTGCGTTCTATTTTTTGAAAAGAGCGGGTGAACGAAATAAACAAACTCGTTCTTTTTTATAAAATTAACGAAAATGAGCGGTCCCTTGAATGAACGATTTGGCACAGCTCTATTTTATGTACAGCTCTATAACACTGTTGGCAAGACAAACTACCGAAAAAAATTACTTGCCAACAGTGTTGTTTAGCGATTCTTTTAGAATATTTCGCTGTAGTAAAGCATTTGAAAAAATATCTCATCTCTTGAAAGGTCTTATAAATAGTATTGTGCAGGACACTAACATATATATATATATATATAAATATATATATATATATATATATGTGTATATATATATATATATACATATGTGTATATATTAGATCATTTCGTTATTGTAAGAAGCATAGGACCTCAACGTTTACATATAAAATTATTTAAAATTATTTATGCGAATTTATTTTGCAATATTTTCGCGTATTAGCTTAAGACAAATTGCTGAAATTTGCGATTAAAATTTTTAAATCAAAAATAATTTTTTAATCGGGCTTAAGTTCAGTATTTAAAATTCTTGTTGAATGAAAATATTTTTATTAATTAATGTAAGTTTCTAAAGAAGAGAAGAAAAATTAAACTAGACTTTTTAGTAGCTGGGGGAAATACCGATATTTTTCTATGCAGCCACGTACTTCATCAGCACCCTAGTCTATCTAGTTGGGTAGAGATTATTATTAACATCAACTATTTAACGTAAATTTTTAATGAAATGAAATATGAGAAATGATTACATTGTTTATACAATTATTAACTTACTTTTGATAGATACATTTGTAAGTATCACTATTTAATTTCTGTTTTTCCGTTTTTTTATTTTCTATTCAGGTTAGCACGAAGTTATATCACTCACTCTACCTAAGTATGTTTAAATAAATATTCTTGTTCATCTTATTGCGATCATTACATTAATTATTTTTGCTTATTATTGTATTAACTTATTAAACAGTTTCTGTTAATAAATCTCAGTTATTTGGTGTGATTTTTCAATACGCATATATCAGATTGAAAATATTGGTTATAGTGTGTGGAACGGAATTTTCTAATTTAACTCTGCTGCAAAATTGTAAATTATGACTTAAGCACTTTTTCGTTATTGCCACAGATGTGTGGAAGTACCCTTCACCCTTACTTCTCCAGCTAGACTTTTATTTAATCTACTTTATTTAGTTTCACATGATATGCACAAAACTTGAAAAAGTCTTGCCATCATAGTTCTTCATATTGCGATAGTTGATAATTGCATGGCACAGTGAGGCAGTTACAAAATATTACATACAGTGGGGCAGACTCAAAGGCCTTATTTGTCCTAAGGGGCCCATACAATACAACAGCATGCATGCGCAATCAACTCTTTGTGCAAGCGGTTTGGTCATGTATTGGCATCACGTGTGATTATACGGTTTGATGTAGCGATGTCAAATAGATTTTGATATTTTGCTGATAGTACCAGCTTGCTGGTGTAGTATATTGTGATATTAGCTCAGTTGAGCAAAGTTGTCATAGAGTAAACATGCATTTAAAAAATACTCGTATATTTTGTTGAAACATAATTTGTTTTAATGGAAAATAGAATTTAAGCACTTTAGTAATAATAGCTGCTAATTTTAATAACATACCAATAATAATTGCAGCAAAAAATGTGTTGACTGTTCATAACCACTCTTCCCGCATTTTTGTTAAGAAATGAATATTGTACCAGCTTGCTGGTATGTTATGTGTCCGGTGACCATTCGTCCTTTTTGATGTGTAAACATCTATGCGCTAAAGCGGCCCATATACTACAACAGCATACACGCACAATCAAACGATTGAGCATTCATGCTCGAACCACACAACATACCAGCAAGCTGGTACAATATTCATTTCTTACAAAATTTCGGGAAGGGTGGTTATGAATAGTGACACATATTTTGTTGCAATTATTATTGGTATGTTGTTAAAATTAGCAGCTATGTATAACTAAAGTTCTAAAATTCTGTTTACCATTGAAACAAATTATATTTCAAAAAATTATATTACTTAAATGCATGTTTACTCTATGACATCTTTGCTCAACTGAGCTAATTTCGCCATATACCACACCAGCGAGCTGGTACCGTCAGCAAAATATCAAACTCTACTTGACATCGCTACAGCAAACCGTACAATCGCACAAAATGCCCGTACACGACCAAACCGCTGGCACAAACACTTGATTGCGCATGCATGCTGTTGTAGTGTATGGGCCCCTTAAGGGGTAAAAATCTTTTTCACAATACAATCACAAATTTTGAGTGAGATGCACACAGCGTTGTCAAATCGGTGTGAGCTATGTATGAGTGTATTAGTGTTTGAAAGAAGCAATACAAACTTATTTAAAATGTTGTAAATACATAGGAATTTGCTGGATTTTGTTTGGTTTATTTAACCTGATAATTGCTTTATTAAGGTTCCGTACATCAAAGGTGAAAATGAACCCAATTGTTTTCGCTACGCCGTCAGTCAGTCTATCACAGGGTATTTTGTCGAGAACCGTAAGAGCTACAGACCTGAAATTCGGACACAGTGTGTAGACATTTGGCTGCTACAACAACAAATGCATGAGAGTTAAAAATTAAAGGGTGTTCCAAAACGAGCAACGAAAAATTTTAAAATCCCATGTAATTTACACACAAATGTATGTATGTACATATGTGACAGCGCATAGAGAAAGAGACCTAGGGGCAAAACCCTGTTTTGTTCAGGAGAGCCATTTTAAAGATTTAAATACGTGTATCTTTGGTGTACCATCACCATCATAAAACGCGCATTTCTCTGTATGGGAACACTTTTGCAGCATGGGATCGGTCTCATTCGATGCTCAGATGTTGTCCACATCAAAAAAAAAAAAAAAAGGAAAAGTGAAAATTGATTTTTTTACCCTTAGGTCCCTTTCTCTATGCGCTGTCACATATATACACTTGAAATTTTGTAAAGTTAGTGTATTTTTATACAGACTACAAAATTAAAGGGTGTTCCATCAGTTAATGCAATTTTGACTTTGTAATTTTTACAACTTGCTGTATCTTGGAAACCGTAAGTAAGAGCAAAACTCTGAAATTTTCAAAAACGGTAAAACTGAAAAATCAAAAAATTATAAAATCCCCAAATCTAAAAAATCGCCAAAAACAAAAAAAAAACATCGCCAAAACGAAAAAAAAATACCAAATTAAAAAATTCTAGGACTAAAATAAATCGCGAAAAACCGGAAAAATCGCCAAAATGAAAAAAATCGCCAAAGTGGAAAAAACCAAAAAACAGAAAAATAATCGCCAAAATGAAAGAGTCGCCAAAATAAAAAAAATCGCCAAAATTAAAAAAAAACAAACAAAAAAATCGCCAAAATGAAAAAATCGCCCAAATATAAAAAATCCCAAGAACAGAAAAAATCGCCAAAATGAAAAAAACCCAAAAACAGAAAAAAGTCGCAAAAATGGAAAAAAAATCGCCAAAATTAAAAAAATTGCGAGAATTAAAAAAATCCAAAAAGAGAAAAAAACGCCAAAAAGAGAAAAAAGCGACAAAACTGAAAAAAATGGTTTGAACTGGAAGAACTTAAAAAAGGAAAAAAGCCACATAAAAAAATGCTCAAAACCGAGTGTATGGAACCCTTCGTGTGCGAGTCATAGTCGCACTTTACTAAATTTATTTTAATTGCAATGCGTACACAAAAACAAGAACAGCAACAACTAAACGATGAACAATAGGAATTAAAAATTAAAAAGTAAAATTAAAGGCATTTACCATAGCATGAGCACTGCAGTACCACTAAAGTTTCAGTAAAAACAATAAAAATTGTTTAACAAGTAAATTTTTACTGATTACTAAAATTTTTTTCTACAATTTTTATAAATTGCCTAAATGATTTGTTATATGATGAGGTGCATTGAATTTTCAGTAATCAGTAATGCCCGTATTTATAATGAAATTCTACCAAGTGGCTAAATGTTTTTCATACAAAAGTTTCAAAATTTGAATGAAAAAACTTTGCCACTTGCTACAATTTTATTATGATTACGGCCCTACGATTTTACTGGTAATGCAAATTAAATTTCATTAGCAGTAAAAATTTACTGAATTTTTTTTAGTAATCAGTAAATTTATTGCTTACTGCAATTTTTAATGCAGTACATATGTATGTATATACTGCAGTGTGCCCATTTACTAACCAAATAATCTATCTATATAATTAATAGGCGAACATGTTTTTTGTAATCCCTTTTACGCTGGTACCACCGCACCGATTCTAAAAAGATTTATATGGTTTTAAAGGATTCTTTATACAGATGTGCAGAATGTATATTTTATTGAAATCGGTTTAGTATTTTGGGAGCTACAAGCGTTTAAAGTTTCTACTACTACATGCACACATATTACACACGCATTTATTAGCTTACAAGTAAGATAAATTCAGTGAAAAGCGACTTTGACTCGCGCACGAAGGGTTCCGTACGAACACTAGATATGTAACTCAATATGAACTTTAGCCTATATAAAATTTAATTTGGCCATTTTATATTCATATTTGAACAAAATAATCGTGAATGCTCTTTTAAATACTGTTTGAAGTTTTCGGAACAATCACTCTCAGAAATCTATGACAAGAAATGGGCGTACGAAAACTTTTATTAGAAGATGTCCCAAAATTCACTGCACTTCAAGTTTTTCTGATAACTGGTTTAGATATCGTAATCAAAACAACTGTTAAAGTAACAGAAACTAAATTTTTATGTTATATTTTTTTTTTGTTATATTAAAGCAAAAAAAATAAACTTTGCAAAAATTCCAATTTTTACTTTTGACCAAAAAAAATGGGTGAAATTTCCTATAGTGCACTGTTTTAATTTCAGTGCAGCTCTTCTATTAGAAGAGGTGCAAATAACAGAATAACAGAACTGTAACAAACAAAATACTGCTAAACTGTGATCACAGTCACAGTTTAGAAGAACAACGATTTAGAAATCATGTTCACAAGGAGCAACATTATATAACAAAATCACAGTATTGCTCATCTCTACTGTAAACTAACATACATACACGCAATTCACGCGTTGATTTTACTTCAATGTTTGTTTTTTTTTATGAGTTTTGGAGTTTGTAGGCGAACGGTAGAGAAAAGTAAAAGGGGGTGGGAAAAACTCACAATTTCCGTTCTCCGAGTTTTTTTTAATTTTTAACCCCCGACTAAAAAAAGGGGTGTTATAAGTTTGTAGTGTGTGTGTGTGTATCTGTGTATCTGTGTGTCCGTCCGTGTACAGGTACAGGCCAAACGACTGGACCGATTTTCATTTAGTTTTTTCTGTTTGAAAGATGATGATCGAGAGGGTTCTTAGCTATGTTTGAAGAAAATCAGTCCAGCCGTTTAGAAGATATAACATCTTTTCTGAAAAAAGTCGGGGGTTTTTAAAATTTTTAATTTTTGTTATTCTTTATACTTATTTCAATTTTTGGTATGTTGCTTTATTTTATTTTTTCATTCAATACCCCCCGCATTTGGTAAAAAAAAGGGAAAAAACAAATTTATAATAGGAGAAAAGGGAAAAGTGAAAAACTCGCACGGAATTGTGGTTCAGGATTGGGATGATTGTCCTCGCATTCGTTGCTTATTTCTAATAAAAATTTTTAAATTTTTATATATTTATGCAGCCTTTTCTATTTATAGAACATTTCTGAATATAACAAGTGATTCAATTTCATTAATCACTTTTAAGTATCAATTTATTTTTTTGACAGATCCATTCAAATAACTCTTCGCTTTGACTACACATCATCGTTCATCAGCTGTCATTTTGACAGTTTGTATTGTTTGCTTTGATTATCGTTACATCCGTTGCTCAATACACACTTTGGTGAACATTTTAAATTGTATTGGGAATTTGGAATTTCTACTTTTTCAATCAGTCATGCTTAACATACTCGTACATTTGTGTCGAAGTGGTCATGTACAATATGTTAGAGTTACAGTAAGGCAAATTTAAAATGCAAATTACATTGCAAGTTTGTTTACTGGTATGAAGACAGTGTCTATGATGGATATGCAGTAAATACGGGAATAACCTGTGTAGAGGCATATGTAGACTTTTCTTATAAAGATAAATTCATAATTTCTTAAATCAATTCTCATCAGAGAATGAATTATCTTTTTGATGTGTAAACATCTATACGCTAGTGGGTAAAATTCTTTTTCACAATACAATCACAAATTTTGCTGAGATTCACACCGCGTTGTCAAATCGGTGTGAGCTACATATGTATGAGTGTATTAGTGTTTGATAGAAGCAATACAAACTAAATAAATAAAAAATAAATAGTAGAGCGTGGCACAAGCCTTAAAAAAAAAGCTTACAAGCACTCTCATTAATTTCAAAATGTGTGTATATATTGCTCCGTTATTTTAAAACAAAACTTTCAAAAGAGATGTGTTTTGCTTTACGATAAGAATACTGCAGTACAGAACAAAACTGCAATAGAACAATGTTGAAGTAAAATTAAGCCTTTCAAAATAAAAATGAAATAGAACATCAAAATTCACACAGAACATTCAAAACATGTTTACATGTTTTGATAGCAAAGATAATTTTCCATATAAAAGAAACATTGCGCTTCGTTAGGAATATGAAAGCTGAAAAGATGTTTTATTTACTATGAAATAATATCATATATACTTATGTACATTTATATATATGTAATAATTTGTTAATTTTTATTTTCAACATATGTATACATATATAAATACATATACATACATAGTTTGCATGTTTGTGCTCGTGTTCTAGTGCACTCGATGTTTCTGCTATGATTTACTGTTGTTTTGTTTCATTCTCGCTTTTTGTTTTGATGTTCTACTTGTTTTGAGAACACAAGCACTAAACAAACTGCAGAGAAAAACTATTCGAATGATTCTTGATTGATTTTAGTGAGAGTGATGTTTTGTTAGTTTTGTTTTGTTATTTATGTTTGCACTAAAACAGACTGCTGTGTGAAATAGAATACAAAACTTTTAGAAGGATTTACGCAGCCCTTTAGTAAATACATAGGAATTTGCTGGTTTTTGTTTGTTTTATTTAACTTGATAATTGCTTTATTATGGTTCCGTACACCAAACGTGAAAATGAACCGTAAGAGCTACGGACCTGAAATTTGGACAAAGTGTGTAGACATTTGGCCACTACAACAACAAATACATGAGAGTTAAAAATTAAAGGGTGTTCCAAAATAAAGGGTTGCATTTGTATACTCGTTTGTATAGCCAAAACAAATATACCATGGTATGTACCATATAATTGTAGTGTGAGCGACAGAACTAGTATAAGAGTTATTGTGTGTGCGTGCTTTTCCAAATTAAAATACAATTGAAAACAAATAACAATTGCTTATTGTATTGCTGCTGGGCAACTGTTTGATCAGTTTTTGCTCAAACAATACATATTGTAATACAAATATATGAAAAAACCACTATTGAAACAAATACATGATGTGTAGATGTATGTGCGGACGTTCGTTATGTTATTTTGTGGCGCAGCCAAAGTATAGAGAGAGAAAGAGACAATTTTGCTCTGAGAGTAATTACAAATGCATGTGTTTCATGTACATGTATCATTTACTTACATATGTATGTGCAATTTTGCTTTCATTCATTCATTCATCAGCCAATTATATTTTTTCTCAACACATAATGAGGCACTTATGGTAAAAGCAGTTTTATGTATCTTATTTGCCTTAGAAAAACAAAAAAAAATAAATGTGTTGTTTTCATTTGCTCATTGGCCAACCATACAATAATTGCTTAAAAATCAACATTTACAACTAGTAACAGAAAACGATAAATAACATATTTGTTCATACCAGAACCAAAAAACACACAAAACTAGTGCAAACAGATGTATCTGTGCAATGCTATATTCCAAAACGAGCAACGAAAAATGTTAAAATCCCATGTAATATACATACAATTGTATGTACATATATACACTTGAAATTTTAAAAGTTAAGGCTCAGTTAGCCGACTGTAATGTAAAGTAACTGCAACAGTAAGAAACAGCTGATCGATTTTGTTATGTGAAAAGTAATGAAAGTGGTTATAGAGATGTAATGTAACGTAACCTAATTTTCATATAAAAATGTCGATCAGCTTTTTTCTACGTTACAGTTACATTACATTACAGTCGGCTAACTGAGCCTTTAGTGTATTTTTATACAGACTACAACAATTAGCACTAAATTTAAAAAATTTAAATCAATGGGTGTTCCATCAGTTAAAGTAATTTTGACTTTGTAATTTTGACAACTTGCTGTATCTTAGAAACCGTAAGAGCAAAACTCTTGAAATTTTCAAAAACGGTAAAACTAAAAAATCTAAAAAATATAAAATCGCCAAATCAAAAAAATCGCCAAAAACAAAAAAAATCGCCAAAACGAAAAAAGCACCAAATTAAAAAAAATTTCTAGGACTAAAATAAATCGCGAAAAAACGGAAAAATCGCTAAAATGAAAAAAAAACCAAAAACAAAAAATCGCCAACATGAAAAAAATCGTTAAAGTGAAAAAATCGCCTAAATAAAAAAAAACAACAAAAACAGAAAAAATCACCAAATTAAAAAAATTGCCAAAATGAAAAAACCCCAAAAACAAAAAAATCGCAAAAATGAAAAAAATCGCGAAAATTAAAAAACCCAAAAAGAGAAAAAAAACGCCAAAACGAGAAAAAAGCGATAAAACTGAAAAAATCGTTTTAACTAAAAAAAACTTAAAAAAGGAAGAAAGCTAAATCAAAAAATGCCCAAAACCGAATGTGCGCGAGTCAAAATCGCACTTTACTGAATTTATTTTAATTGCAATGCGTACACAACAACAAGAACAGCAACAACTAAACGATGAACAACAGGAATTAAAAATTAAGAAGTAAAAGTAAAGGCATTTACCATAGATTAGCAGCACTGCAGTACCAATAAAGTTAAAATAATAAAAAAAATTTAACAATTAAATTTTTACTGATTACTAAAATTTTTTTCTACAATTTTTATAAATTGCCTAAATGATTTGTTATATGACGAGGTGCATTGAATTTTCAGTAATCAGTAATGCCCGTATTCATAATGAAATTCTACCAAGTGGCTAAATTATTTTCATACAAAAATTACAAAATTTGAATGAAAAAAACTTTGCCACTTGTTACAATTTTATTATGATTACGGCCTTTCGATTTTACTCGTAATGCAAATTAAATTTCATTAGCAGTAAAAATTTACTGAATTTTTTTAGTAATCAGTAAATGTACTGCTTACTGCAATTCTTAATGTAATACATATATACTGCAGTGTGCCCATTTACTAACCAAATAAGTTAAATAAAACAAACAAAAACCAGCAAATTCCTATGTATTTACAATATTGAAAGTTTTGATACTTTTAATTAATTAATTAAAAACTTAAAAAAATTTTTTCATTACTAGATGTTTACACATCTCCTCTTTATTTTTAAATTGATGTGATTTTCTAAAGAAAAATATTCATTATATGAAGTGCGTGGTAACACAGAAAAATGCGGCATTTCCCAAGCTAACTATAATTTAACTTATTTTTACTTCCTTAGAAACAATTGCTTTAAAAAGAAAAACTTTCATACAAGAAATACAATTAAAATCTGGCAAGTTACTATATTATTTGGAAGGTGATTGTTTCAGCTCAATTTCATTGAAGTCTTATTCGAGAGAAGTCATAGAAAATCATTTTGCATAATGTCGAGTACACACTATTGCATTTTGTGACATCGCAATAGTGTGTACTAGTAGCAACGTTTGTCATTTTCATTTTTCGTTGTGTGGCATGAAAAACTTAATGTGAACTGCATTGTACACATTTTGAAAATGACACCACAAAATGAAAACACAAGAAATGCCAGATGTGTACTCGGCATAAGCTTGCTCTTCACTAGGATCGTATGTATGGGCACTTATTTGCATATTCTTAAGTTTCCTGTTATATCAGTAAACAAACTATTTTTTAAATTCTTGCTATAATTTTAAGGAAAATGCGTTCACTGTGCCAGCTGCATATCGAGCCTTAAAAGCCAAAAAAAAACTTAAGCGACATATTTTTTGAACTTCGTTTTTTGACGAGAATCGAACATCTACGATCGTAAATTAGTGAAACTCGAAAGCTTTTTTGGCGGTTATGACACGATATGTGGTACGAGTATGTTTGTTGACACTTTAACTACTTCAAATTGCATCTAAAATTGTGGAATGAAAATCACTTCATGAACTCAATCATATGCAACTTTTCTTTTTCAGGTTTAACAACATGTCAGCATGGAAATTGTTTTTTACCCTTTCAAAATCAAATTTGCAAAAATCCAAAAAAAAAACTTCAAATTACAAATTAGGAAAATAACTTTCTCTCATGCTCTCAAAACTTAATTATTTAATTAACTAATCTTTAATCTTCAAAAAAAATTTCTTAATTTTGCATTTAAAACATTTAAAGTTAATAAAAATGCAAATAAGTTTGTAAAGAAATTTTTGCGCCTGCCACGTCTGTGAGTAAAAAGGAAGCCAGTGAAAAAGTGTTAAAAAGGATTTCCCGCCCTTTTTGATGGTGTAAGAATTAAGTTCTCTTATGCAACACTTAATGGCAAAAATTTTTCTTTTTACACTTTAATTATAAAAAATGCTTGAACTTAATTTTTTTCTATTTGAAAGTAACAGGGAATAAAAAACGAGTTTAAAAGAATCTAAATGAACTGAATGGAAGAAAAACTATTTAAAATAAGTTTTTCATATAAAAAAACTATATATATTTTTTTAACACCAAATTAATTGAATTAGCCTATATGTACTTTTGTTAAGTTTAGAAAAGAAATTAAATAAATTCAGTAAAGTGCGACTCTGACTCGCGCACGAAGGGTTCCGTACGAACACTAGATATGTAATTTAATACAAACTTCATCCTTTATAATATATAGTTTTGGCATTTTTTTCGTTTTTGGGGTCTTTTCGGTTTTTTTGTTTTGGCGTATTTTGCGTTTTTTCGGTTTTGGCGATTTTTTTAAGTTTTGGCTCTTTTTCAGTTTTGACACTTTATTTTCTTGTTTTGGCGATTTTTTTTATTTTTGGCGATTTTTTCATTTTTGCGATTTTTTTTTATTTAAAAAATTTTTTTAGTTTTGGCGACATTTTTGCGTTTTGGCGATTTTTTTCGGTTTTTGGCGTTTTTTTCCATTTTGGCGTTTTTTTTTTCATTTTGGCAATTTTTTTCGAATTTGGCGATTTATTTTAGTGTTAGAAATTTTTTTATTTTGGCGATTTTTTCGTTTTGGCGATTTTTTTTAATTTTTGCGATTTTTTTGGTTTGGCGATTTTATAATTTTCGGTTTTTTTAGTTTTACCGTTTTTGAAAATTTCAAGTGTTTGCCTCTTACGGTTTCCAAATTGTCAAAATTACATAGTCAAAATTGCATTAACTGATGGACCACCCTTTAATTTAAATTTTTTTAAATTTTAGTGTTAATTGTTGTAGTCTGTATAAAAATACACTAATTTTACAAATTACAAGTTTCCATATACATATGTTCACACAATTGTATGTATATTACATATGATTTTAACATTTTTCGTTGCTCGTTTTGGAACACCCTTTGATTTTTAATTCTCATGTATTTGCTGTTGTAGCGGCCAAGGTTCTACATACTCTGTCCAAATTTCAGGTCCGTAGCTCTTACGGTTCCTGAGAAAATACCGTGTGACGGACAGACGGACAACGTAGCGAAAACCACCAAAGGTGAAAAGGGACCCTTTTCACCTTTGGTGTACGGCATGGGTGAACATCATGTAGCAAATTTTTGCAAATCAAATTCACACGTATTCTTATTCTCTTTCATTTAGTCTTACCTGAGATAAATTGTTGCTTATCTTTTTACTCATTTTTCTCAAACGCACTGCGAGAAATTTATTGTGTATGCTGTTTATGTTAAAAAATGCTTTTGCTTATGTGAAAATTAAAAATTATTTTCTCTTACAAATTGGTTTTTAGTAGTTTTAAACTCAGAATTTAAGCGAATAATAATTATTTATTACTTTATGTTGAAACGGTTTTCTAGAAACAAAATTCTTTCATAAAAAAATCATATAAGCATTACTTTTATTAATTTTTTCTGCCTGTGTATATATCTTTTTCGCTCACTTACACAACCTTAATTTATCTTGGTCGCCCATGGTGTACGGAACCCTAAAAAGAGCTAAAAACTTTAAGCAGATAAAAAAAATAGTTTTGAGCTTCTTTTCTCATAAAGTTTGCCATACACGACATGCTTTTTACAACTGGCATGTCAAATTATAAGTGCACCTTTAAAACATTGCTTTGTACAAGACAGTACAAAGTTGTTTGACGGTGCAAGGACGATACTACCTCCCACATATCATCTTAGTTAAAATATAGATTTGAGATGCATTTATCATTATAATGCACTAAAAACTTATATATGTATGTATATTTTAAGAATTATGCGTGTAAGTTCTGTTGTAAATTTTGCTGCATTCATTGTAAGGACATGACTACCTTCCATATATCCTTTTTCCTAAAAACTAGATTTGAGTTGCATTTGTACTTAGAATGCACTAAAAATTTAAATATACCTTTAGAATTATGCATGTAAACTCTGTTGTAAATTCTATTCGGTGCAAATAAATGACTGCCCCCATATATCCTTTTTCTTAAAAAATTGATTTGAACTGTATTTATTGTTAGCAAGCACTAAAATTTCACAATTATGCGACGCACTTAAAATTTATATACAAGTTTATAATTTTAAATTTTGCTGTATTTGGTATACGGGGATGACCAACCCCCATATCCTTTTTCTTAAAAAAATAATTTTAGCTGAATTTATCAGTAGAATGCATTTAAATTTCAAATATGTTTTTAGAATTATGCGTGTAAGCTCTGTTGTAAATTTTGCTCAATTCGGTACAAGGAAATGCCTACCTTCCATATATCCTTTTTCCTAAAAACTAAATTTGAGATGCATTTGTAGTTAGAATGCACTTAAAATTTATATACAAGCTTAACATTTTAAATTTTGCTGTATTTGGTGTAAGGACATGATTACGTCCCATATATCCTTTTTCTAAAAATATAGATTTGAACTGCACTTTTAGTTAGAACAACCTAAAAATGTATGTATATTATTATTATTATTAGTCGTGAAAGCACTGTTGTAAATTTTGCTATTTTTGCTGTAAGCACATGACCACACTCCTTTTTCTTAAAAAATAAATTTGAGCTGCATTTATAGCTAGAACTCACTAAAAATTTACATATATTTTTAGAATTATGCGTGTACGCGCTGTTATAAATTTTGCTCTATTCGATGCAAGAACATGACTACCTCCCATATATCCTTTTTCGAAAAAAAATATATATTTAAGTTGTATTTATTGTTATAAAGCACTTAAACTTCATATATATTTCTATAATTACGCGTGCAAGCTCTATTGTAAATTTTGCCGCATTCGGTGCAAGGATATGACTACCTCCCATATATCCTTTTTCTTGAAAAATAGATTTGAGCTGCACTTATAGTTGGAACAACCTAAAAATATATTATATTATTATTATTATTATGCGTGTAAGCTCTGTTGAAAATTTTGGTCTATTCGGTGCAAGAACATGACTACCTCCCATATATCCTTTTTCAAAAAAATATGTATATATTTGAGTTGTATTTATTATTAGAAATCACTAAAATTTCACATATATTTCTAGAGTTACGCGTGGAACCTCTGTTGTAAATTTTTCGGTATTCGGTGCAAGGACACGACTACTTTCCGAATATCCTTTTTCTAAATAAATAATTTTTAACTGTATTTATGATTAAAAATTTATATATATATTTTTAGAATTATGCGTGTTAGCGCTGTTATAAATTTTGCTTTATATCATGCAAGGACATGACTGTCTCCCATATATCCTTTTTCAGAAAACAAAAACCTAAATATAACCTGCATTCATAATCAGAATGGACTAAACCTATATTTAACCTGCATTCATAATCGACTAATTTCTTTTAAATAAATCATATATTTAGAGAGGAGTCCTTCCATTTAACTTCTTTGAAAACCGATAAGTTCGAAACTTGTGTGTTATAAATTCCACTTTAAATTAGAAAAACAGTCCTCTTTATTCTATTTTTCGGTTTTTTTTTCTAATTAGTTTTTCATCACTTATCAGTAAAATGTACTAAAAAAAAATTCTTACAACAGTGTGAAGTGGCGATTTTGACTGGCAATGTAACCAAAAAAAGCATTGTTAGTTCATATTAATGCAAGCCTTACACTTTTCGACCGTTGTTACCAAGTTTTGTGTTTAGCACACAAACGATACAATACTGTGTTTTAATATTTCATAAAATCCAGATATATGTAATTTCATACAATGACACAACATACTTTTAAATCGCATACACAGCCTCCACATGTTATACCATCAAACGCAAAGTGTGTGGCTTTCATAAGACGTTCATAATCTGACAATAAATTGCCAGACATCTGATTATCATGTGAATACATTTCGTTTCCATTGTCAGATTATTGTCAGACATTTTTTTATTGTCAGAAGTGCGAAAGGCGATGGCATCATTAACAATATATTTTCTAACAAATTTCATACAATCGCGTGAACTGACAATCTACCTTGAGCAATTTTTTATCTGACAATATTGTACGTAGTTTAAGCATTTTTAATTTTTTCTTTCTTTATGTCTTTTAAGCACAAAATGTAGTTCTTGATATAAGCAAAATTTAAAGCACATTTTTAATTTCAATAGATTTATGAATATAAAAGAATTCGCATTTACAAAAAAAAAAAAAAAAAAAAATTAGTGTACGAGTACCTAGAAAATCTAGTGCATCATTAAACAACACAGTGATTTGGCGAAAACATTTAAGTATGACTTCTTTTTTCATGATGTGACATTTATGCAATCAACCAGAACTGGCTATAATCGACATAATGATGACGTTTGCTCCAACATTTTGAAGTTGAAAGCATAGAAATTCAAGTATTTTGTGGCCATAGAGAAGCAGCTATAAAAGCTTCTGTATCAAAATATTCCATACTTTAAAGATAATAAAAAATCGTTATAATGAGAATTGTGTGTGTGTGTGTCTGTTTTTATCTCTTGTGGACGGTCGTCGCCTTTCTTTACAAAATATTTATCTTTTTGCTCAATTTGCAGAATGAAATTGATTTTATTTAAGCTGCATTTTTTTAATGTACACAATAAAGTTGTTGTGTAAAGGTCCTTGTAAGCAAAAATCTGTTGCAATGTAGAAAGTCACTGCTTTAATAAATATTTTTCAATTTTAAACTTCTTAATGGTTATGAGCTATTGTTTACAATTCGAATTGCACAAGTGTTTGTGTTTAATACACATGGCTGATGTACTTGTAATTTTTGTAATTACATACACTGATTATTGTAAAAAGAGCTTATTTGGACTTCAAGTTTCAAATTTATTCCATGACCTCGACTATCAAGTGCGTTACATTTATAAGAAAATTCTTTTGAAGCACTTGAAAGCTGCTCTGAATCTCTTTTTATTTTGTTCTTATGCATATTTTTTTTAAATTCAAAAATACGAAATTTCCGTACACTAAAGATGAGAAGGAACCCTACTGTTTCCGGTACGATGTCCGCCTGTCCATCACATTCTGTTTTCTCGACAGTTAAAAAATAAAGGATGCTCTAAAGCGAGCAACGAAAAATGTTGAAATGCTAGTCTTACACACAGACAATTATATATAGACACTTGAAATTTTGAAAGTAAGTGTATTTTTATGCAGACTATACAAATTAACACTGCAATTTAAAAAAATCAAAATTAAAGGGTATTCTATCAGTTAATGTAATTTTCACTATGTAATTTAGACAACTTACTGCAACGTAGAAATCGTAAAGTGTCCAGGAGACGTACAAAAAACCCATCAATCACATAGTTGTGTGCGTGCAGTCGTTTCTTTTCGGCTACACGTACCCGTTGTCGGCACTGATTGATGAGAATCAAAAAATTTTGATATTTTTATTTGACGGCTGATTATTTGTACGTCTCCAAATCTGATTGACGAAAAAAACGTCATTTGCTTTGTGTTATTTGTTCTGTGACGACGTGGAGAAGTGCGCGGATGAAAAAAATTAACTTGCACTTTATGAAAATGTACCATTGATCTTTGTAAAAAACCAAACAATCAAAAGTCTACAAACAGTTGTATGATTATTATAAATACTATATTATATTCTCTAACTTTTCTAATCTTAATGGGTAGTGTGAATAAAAAAAATTACTTAAAAATTATTTTTAAAACCCCAAATGCATATGTATTTATTTATGTATGTGAATTTTGTGTTTAAAACAAATTTTTAACTAAAAAGCAAATACATACGAGTATGTACATATTATTTTTATTCACACACCTAATGTCTTGTTTTTATATTAAAAATCGTTTGTTTGTTTCGAATTTTTTTTAAGGAAAATATGTTTGTTTTTTAGAGTGTTTTGAAGAACTAGAATTATTATTATTATACACAGAAAAAATTATACCCAAAAAATTTGTAAACAAATATTTGTTTGAAATCAAACTTAGTTTCAGTAAATATTCTGTACTATTCCATTCAATTAATTTGTACCAAAAAACTGTGTAGAGAAGAAACAGGCCAAGACGTTTGTCGGCTACTTTTCGGCATTACAACACGATCAATCAAAATAAACAACAACAACCGCATAACAGCACGTTGTTCCTATCAACAAGCAAGATAATCACCAACACACTGAAATAACATTTTCTCTCAGGCGAACTCTGATTAATTTAAATTTTTACAAAATTTTTATTAGAATTTACAAAATTATTTGTAGGACCGCATTCAAATAAAATATTTACTTATTCAACGAATTTGGTTACTGAAAATGAAATTTATTTTTTTCTGTGTAAATAAATATAAATAAATATATAAATAATAATAATAATAGATGAAAAATTAGTGTGGAAGATAGAAAAATTATTTTTTAGCTCTGTGTATTTGTTTAATGTGCTTTTTTATACAAAGATTTCATAAAGTTTTAATGCCGCTAATAACAAAAAAATCATCCGATGAAGACATATATGCCATCGCACACAACGAACACAAAATTAAAATGCTGATTGACGATTTTATTTGTACGTCTCCGAAAAATCATCAATTAAACGACACTAACACATTCTTACCGATTGATGGCTTTTTTTGTACGTCTCCTGGACACTTAAGAGGCAAGCTCGAAAAGGCAAGACGAAAAAAAATCGTAAAAAACGAAAAAATCGCCAAAAACTAAAAAAAATCAAAACTAAAAAAACCCTAAAAGTAAAATAATTCGCCAAAAACTAAAAAAAACTCCAGAAACGAAAATAACTCTGAAACTAAATAAATTCAGTAAAGTGCGACTCTGACTCGCGCACGAAGGTTTCCGTACGAACACTAGATATGTAATTTAATACAAACTTCATAATATATAATATATAGTTTTGGCATTTTTTTTTTTTTTTGGTTTTTGGCGTTTTTTCAATTTGGCGATTTTTTTTTCATTTTGGAGATTTTTTTCATTTTGGCGTTTTTTTTTTCATTTGGGCGATTTTTTTTAGTTTTGGCGCCTTTTTCGTGTTTTGGCGATTTTTTTCAGTTTTTGGCGTTTTTTCATTTTGGCGATTTTTTTCATATAAACAATTATTTTGGTTTTGGCGCCTTTTTCGCGTTTTGGCGATTTTTTTGATTTTTGGCGTTTTTTTTTTCATTTTGGAGATTTTTTTCATTTGGGCGATTTTTTGGAATTTGGTGATTTATTTTAGTGTTAGAAATTTTTTTATGTTGGCTATTTTTTCGTTTTGGCGATTTTTTTAATTTTTGCGATTTTTTTTTTTTTGGTTTGGCCATTTTATAATTTTCGGATTTTTTAGTTTTACCGTTTTTGAAAATTTCAAGTGTTTTCAAGATACGGTTTCCAAGATATAGCAAGTTGTCAAAATTACATATTCAAAATTGCATTAACTGATGGACCACCCTTTAATTTATATTTTTTTAAATTTTAGTGTTAGTTGTTTTAGTCTGTATACAAATACACTAATTTTACAAAATTCAAGTTTCAATATACAATTGTATGTATATTACGTGGGATTTTAACATTTTTCGTTGCTCGTTTTGGAACACCCTTTAATTTTTAATTCTCATGTATTTGTTGTTGTAGCGGCCAAGGTTCTACATACTCTGTCCAAATTTCAGGTCCGTAGCTCTTACGATTCCTGAGAAAATACCGTGTGACGGATAGACAGACAGCGCAGCGAAAACAATATGGTTCCTTTTCACCTTTGGTGTACGGAACCCTAAAAAAGCACCAAAAAAAGAAAAAAGCGCCAGGAACAAGAAAAAGTGTCAAAATTAAAAAAAAAATTAACAACAACCGAAAAAAAAGTTCACCGGGTACGTAAAATTTTTGTAAAAAATGTCTACATGTTTTTTACACATGACATGTCAAATTTACCACTGCGAAATACGTTGAAGTCATGTGTTATCCTCACGATATTGCTTTGTACAAGGCGGTACAAAGTTGTCTGTCGGTGCAAGGACATTACTGCCTATCATATATCCTTTTTTTAAATTTTAACTGAATTTATAATTATAACACCTTGAAAATTTATATATATTTTTAGAATTAAATTTTTGTGTTAAATTTTTTTCTATTCGGGGCAAGTAAATGACTAGCTCCCATATACATATCCTTTTTCTTATAAAATAGATTTCAGCTGTATTTATAGTTAGAAACCACTAAAAATTTATATATATTTTTAGAATCATGTGTGCAAGCTTTACTGCAATTTTTTTTTCTATTCGGTGTAAGGACATGACAACCTTCCATATATCCTTTTTCTTAAAAACAGATTTTAGCTGCATTTATGGTTGGAACGCTCTATAAAATTATTAATATTTTTAGAATTATGTGTCTAGGCTCTGTTGCAAATTTTGTTCAATTTGGTGCAAGTAAATGACTACCTCCCATATATCCTTTTTTTTAAACTTGATTTGAGCTGAATGTATTGTTTTAAAGCTCTATGAAATTATTAATATTTTTAGAATTATGAGTCTAGGCTCTGTTGCAAATTTTGTTCAATTGGGTGCAAGTAAATGACTACCTCCCATATATCCTTTTTCTTAAAAACTATATTTTAGCTGTATTTATAGCTATAACGCACTAAAAATTTCTATATATTTTAAAAATTATGCGAGCATGCTCTGTTGTAAATTTTGTGCTATTCCGTGCAAGTAGATGACTACCTCCCATATGTCCTTTTTCCTAAAAAGTAGATTTTAGCCGTATTTATGGTTAAAACGCACTAAAAATTTATATATATTTTTAGAATCATGTGTCTAAGCTCTGCTATAAATTTTGTTGTATTCGGTGCAAGGACATAACAACCTCCCATATATCCTTTTTCTTAAAAACTAGATTTGAGCTGTATTAATATTTAGAAAACACTAAAAATTTATATATAATTTTAAAATTATGCGTCTAAGCTCTGTTGTGAATTTTGTTCAATTCGGTGCAAGTAAATGACTACCTCTCATATATCCTTTTTCTTTAAAACTAGATTTAAGCTCCATTTATAGTTAGAACGCACTAGAAATTTCAACATATTTTAAGAATTATGTGTCTAAGCTCTGATATAAATTTTGCTGTATTCGGTGCAAGGATATAACAACCTCCCGTATATCCTTTTTCTTAAAAACTAGATTTTAGCTGTATTTATAGCTATAACGCACTAAAAATTTCTATATATTTTAAAAATTATGCGAGCATGCTCTGTTGTAAATTTTGTGCTATTCCGTGCAAGTAGATGACTACCTCCCATATATCCTTTTTCCTAAAAAGTAGATTTTAGCTGTATTTATTAACCATAAAAGCACTAAAAATTTATATATATTTTTAGAATTATGTGTCTAAGCTCTGCTATAAATTTTGCTGTATTCGGTGCAAGGACATAACAACCTCCCAACCTTTCTTAAAAACTAGATTTCAATGCTCTAAATATTTATATATATTTTTAGAATTATGTGTCTAAGCTCTGCTGTAAATTTTGCTATATTCGGTGCATATATAATTTTTCTTAAAAAATTAATTTGGGCTTATTTATAGTTAGAAAGCACTAAAAATATACATATATTTTTAGAACTATGTTTCTAAACTCTGTTGTAAATTTTGCTGTATGTATGTATTTATGATTATAAGACACTAAAAATGTATTTAATTTTTTATAACTATGCATCTAAGCTTTGTTGTAAAAATCGTCAAAAGCCGAAAAAAATCACCACAAATGAAAAAGAAGCCAAAATTAAAAAAAATCTCTAAAAATAAAATAATTCGCTAAAAATCATAAAAAATCACCAAAAGCGAAGAAAAGTTTAAACTAAAAAAAACTCCAACAACGTGCCAAAACTAAAAAAAAATCGCCAAAAGCCGAAAAAAAGTTTACAGGGTACTTAAATTTTTTATAAAAATTTCTACGTCATTTAAGATATTCGATTATATTGGCCAAAGTCCTTATATTATTACGTATGTAGTGTCTGTACTTAATACTTCGTGTGCGAGTCGTCAAAGTCACACTTTACTAATTTTTTTTTTTAGTTTTCTCGCTTAGAATTGGAGGATTGTCGTTAACTGAAAAAAACTAACTCACTGGAAATTATTGTAAACAAAAAGATCAGCTGTTAATATCAGCGATGCCAACTTGGTGCTGTTGGCATATTTTTAGTAGTTTTGGTACTATTCTTAGTGCTTTTTGAATACTCAAAACGCTTTATTTTGAGCGCTAGTGTTAAACTAAGAAAAAGCACTAAGGGCCAATTTCACCAACTCTATTTAAAAATCAATTCATATTTAAATGTTGATTTTCATTAATTTTTGTATGGAAAAATTACTTTTGAATATGAATTGATATTTAAATAAGTTGGTGAAATTGGCCCTAAGTAGTGTTTTTAAGAAATTTGTGTACCTATTGCTTAAAATTACCTTAACAAAAACTTGTTGTATTTGTTTTTTTTTTTTTTCAGTTTAAAGCATAAATTTTGCCTCTGATATATTTATTTCTCTATTTCGGCAATAGTATCAACTGAAGAAATAGAAATAGTTTTGAAAATATTAAACATTATTAAACTTTACTCGTTTGGATCGTTACTCGTTTTTACGTTAGTGCTTTTTATGCTTTTTAGAACTTGAAATTACGCTTTTTAGTGTTTTTTTTTTTTATTTTGATGTGCTTTTAGAGCCATTAAAGTTGGCAGTACTGGTCAATATTTCCCACGAAATAAATGCCAGCAGTCACATTATTTCACAGATGGCAAGAAAATGTTGCCAGAATAGAATAAAACTTTTGGAACATTATTTCATGAATATTTCATGAAAACCTTTTTTATATGGATTATAACAACACATTTCGCGTAAAATTTTGAACAGAGTATCAGTCTTTGAGGATTCGGTACTCGTATTTTTTTTTTTTTTACAAAAAGTGCCTTTTAAGAAAATCTGTATTTTTTTTGGAAAAAAAATCTTCGAATTATCTGCTATAAAAATAATGCCTTATATAAATTTTACCCATTCAGAAATATTCCCAACTGCAGCTTCAGATGAAGGGTGTATAAAATTCAAGGCAGTGGAATACAACTTGTTTTTTTTTTCGTAAATATGTACTTTGCTCTTGTGTTACACAATATAAACATTATTTTCATTATACTAGTTCAAGTTATTTTTATTTTAAGTTTTTCACATTCCAAAGCACTTTTTATTGAGTTTCCTTTTAAGAGTAATAAAAGTCTTTACAGAAAGTCACTTTCACAATCGGAGCATAATAGTGCACATTTTTTATCTCTAACTTTTATTTTGTTGTACGAGTATGTGGCTCATCATTTCATGTTTGTTTTGTTATTGGTAAGTCCCTATTTACACTATGCAAGTCTTATTGCTAAGCTGATTAGTTTATTAGGAGTGAGAGAGAGAGAGACGGGGGAAAAGAAACGTTGCTGTTCCCCTCGTCTCTCACCCCCTGAAACTAATCAGCTTAGCAATAAGACTTGCACAGTGTGATTTGGGACTAACATTATTTTCTTTTTCCATTTTTATCAGAACATTTAATATTGTATATTTGTTTGTTTGTTCGCAGTCGCAAATGCTGTTTATTTAAATACAAAAATTTACAACACAAAAAGAATTTCAAGTTGAAATACTAAATATGTCAACTCATGCTGGAGTCTTTTATATGTTGCAGCACAGCTATAAAATATTTTTTTAAGTATCTAAAGTATGTATTTTTGCTTTTAAAGGGAAGAAAGGAATTTATACTATATACAAATCAAAATAAGTGCAGTAATATGGAGATTAAATGCTTGAAATTGTCTCCTCCTTGTGCAATAAAACATACAACTTAAAGGATTTAAACCAAATTACTTGCAAGAAGATGGAGTAAATTGATTTAAAATAAATAAAAGTGGGACTTGAAATCATTAAAAATATACTTTATATAGCTCAAACAAATTAAGGCAATTTTTTTTTTTTTTTTTTGAAGAAAGAAAAACTTAAAATAAAATTGAATGAACTATTTCAATGGTCTCATCTAAGTTGATGGGGAAGGGAAGGGGAAAGTTTGTGTGCAATTTTTTATTTTCTTCCTTTTGCAAGTGAGTGAAAAGAAAAAGTTGAGCTTAAAGTCACTTTATCTGTTTGCCACAGTTAACGGACAAGTTTAAAGTAGTTTTAGCGAAGTTAAACAGCAAAACTTTTGCTCTTTCAACAAACTGTCAGACACATAAACGCAGCACTGGCAGACAATGGCTTCTTGGAAAGGACATTTGATTTTGTGTTTTTGTTTTTATAGTAACCCTGCACTCAAATAGCTATAAAACTTGAGAGTTTTTTTGATCACTTCTTCTGCTTAAAATGTCATTAACTGTAACCTACAAGCAAGACTAAGAAATTTAAATACACGAGAAAAATTGTTCCATGGCAGATGGTAAAAAAAAGAGAAGATTACATTTGCCAAATAACTATTTATAGTCGTTTTACGAGCTGCTAATCGTGTACAAGCGGTCGTAAGGTTTGCCGCCTTAATGCATTAAACACATTCGCCACAGCAGGCTACACGAACACACGACTTCAAATGGCGCTAGCAGCATCTGTCGCCTCGTAGTCAGCTACTTAATTACTTTAAAGACGGCAGCAGCACCATCTGCACCTCATATTTAAGTATAAATACATAGTTCAGTATTGCCACCTTCAAATATTTCGTATTTATAAAAATTAAATTAATCTTTCGAAATGTACTTATATTGCATTCAACACATTCACCACAGCAAACTACCGATTACCAAATGTCAAGGATAGAATACACATGTTTATATGAGAATGATTCTCTTGAAGACAGCAAAGCAACAGGACGACAGGTTGCTGACTATGCTGATTTTGTCGTTGTAGTTTAATTAAACTAATTTCTATTTCTCTGGCTACAATGAGAAAACTCAGTGTTGCCAGTATAATATAAAATGTTGAATGAATGATTTTGTACAATTATTTCATATTATTTAACAGAAACAATATCTAAAGATTGATGTAAAGAATGAATTGATTCATTTTTGTACTTTTACGTGAAATAAGTACATTTTAAAAGAGTATTTAATTTTTATAAATGCAAAATATATAGAAAGTGACAATACTGAACTATGTAGTTATTTGTACTTGAATATCAGCTACAGATGGTGCTGCTGCCGTCTCCAAAATAATTAAGTAGCCGGCTACGAGGCGACAAATGCTGCTTGCATATCAATTTGTGCTTAACATCAATTTTTGGTTATTGTTTCTGTTAAATAATATGAAATAATTTTACGATATCATTCACTCAACATTTTGTATTATACTGGCAACACTGAATTCTCTTATTGTAGCCAAAGAAATAGAAATTAGTTTAATTAAACTACAACGACAAAATCAGCGTAGATAACAACCTGCCGCCTAGTTGCCTTGCTGTCTTCAAGAGAATCACTCTCATATAAACATGTGTATTATATCCTGGGCATTTTGTAGTCGGTAGCCTGCTGTGGTGAATGTGTTTAATGCATAAGACTTGAATGAGGTGAGCCGAATAGAAAAACATATGATAAATAAATAATGTTTTTTCTCATGGAATTTAATAGTGATCGGATGATGGGTGAGTATATTTTCACTCACAAGCAAAGATATACTACTAATGCACGCTCATATATCATCTATTATTTTTAGGATTCCCGCACATCAAAGCTGAAAAGGAACCCTATTGTTTACGTTACGATGTCCGTCTGTCTGTCGCTATTTTGCTATTTTGACGAGATCAGTAAGAGCTACGAAACTGAAATTTTCACAGAATATTTAAAACTTTGGCCGCTGCATCAAAAAATATATGACAGTTAAGAATTAAAGGGTGTTTTAAAGCGAGCAACGAAACATATTGAAATCTTAATGTAATATACATAAAATTATATATAGACACTTGAAATTTTCAAAGTTAGTGTGTTTTTATGTAGACTACATTAATTAACACTGAAATTTAAAAATATAAAAATTAAAGGGTATTCCATCAGTTAATGTAATTTTGAAAACTTGCTGTATCTTGGAAACCGTAAAAGGCAAACTCTTGAAATTTGCAAAAACGCTAAAACTAAAAAAAACTCAAAATAAAAAAAAAATGCCGACACGAAAAATCGCCAAAATGAAATAAATTCAGTAAAGTGCAACTTTAAATCGCTCACGAAGGGTTCCGTACGGACACTATTTATGTAATATCATACGAACTTTAACCACCCTTGTGCGTTTAATAAAAATTTATCTACGTTTTGTTGTAGACGTGAACATTTTGATTTAATTTGTACTTACAAATAAACAGCCTTATGTAAAGTGATTAAATTTTAAGGGTCTAAATCGGCACTATCTATACACAGAGAAAACAGATTCGTTGTGACAACCGAATTTGTTGCCAATTGAATTTTGGCGGTTGCAGCAACTATCATAGAATTCTGCTATAGCGACTGAAATTTTCTTGTGGTACCACTATATTTTATTTATAACCCTCAACCCAATAGTTGCAGCAACAGAAAAAACTGGTTGACAGTATGGAATTTGAAATAAATGTTATTCTTGCTACCGAAAATTTGGTTAATATATATAATTAAAACAATATCATAATTGGTACCTGTAAAAGAAAAATTGGCTTTCCTTGC
The DNA here is from genome assembly GCA_949987645.1 of Tachina grossa. Taxonomy (NCBI): domain Eukaryota; kingdom Metazoa; phylum Arthropoda; class Insecta; order Diptera; family Tachinidae; genus Tachina; species Tachina grossa. The sequence continues at coordinate 40,721,190 of OX465275.1, forward strand.
TGAAATAAAAATAAACAATAAACGCAAATAAAAATACACAATTTAAGAAATTTATTATTTGACATATTGTCATAAGTTTATTTTAATTGAAATTTATTTCCTAATGGTGAAGCATGTCTATATACATTTCTTCAACCACACATTTTGAAAAGCCACAAACCTGTTATCTTATGCATAGACTTTCAAAAACCATTTGAGAATTCACAAGTCATAATATCTTTGAAAGTCACAAAAGTTAATTTTTTAATTTGCTGCTATAAACTATGATAGTAAACTCAACCTCTAGTTAGTTGCAGCAACTGATTGAAAGTTTTTATTTTAATTTTAATATAGAACAACAATTTTTTAGTTGCTAATACCAAAAGTTGGTAGTAAAATCTAATTCGTAATATTTTATTCGGTTGGGTTAACCAATCAGTTAATTAGTCATGACAAAAGCATACGCTCGGTTGATGCAATCAATTTAAGTATTGTCACAATCATATATTTGTTACAATTATGCACTTATGGCAATGAACATGGATTGTTTTTTGGATTAACAGAAAATTGATAGCATGAACTGAAATATAGTTAATGCAAATGATATTTTATTGGACTAACCGTTTTCCAACCAATCTTTTTTCTGGGTGTAGTTTTGGGATTTTGGATGTTTTTGGTTTTTTTCATTTTGGTGATTTTTTAGTTTCGGCGTTTTTTTTTTTGTCATTTTGACGATTTTTTTTTGGATTTTTGGGGGTTTTTGCAATTTTTTTTTTTTAATTTGGCGCTTATTTTCCTTTTTGGCGATTTTTTCGGTTTTTGGCAAAATTTTCGGTTTGTCGATTTTATAATTTTGAAGTCTGTTAGCTTTACCGTTTTTTAATAGTTCAAGAGTTTGCCTCCCAGATACACCAAGTTCTCAAAATTACATAGTCAAAACTACATTAACTGATAGAACACCCTTTAATTTAGATTTTTTTTAAATTTTAGTGTTAATTGTTGTAGTCTATATAAAAATACACTATCAGGTATGTGATGGAAATCGGTTCGATTTGAAATGAAATCGCAAGCTCAAAACGTAGAAAATTGTTTTTGGTGTGACAGAAAACGCACCGATTTCATATTCCAACTTTGTTTCATTTTCAGTTGGTTACAAAAAAATCAATTGTTTTTTTTTATATTTTTTGCTTTGTTTCTTTACTTTTTGGGTAAAGTTCGGTAAAATGAGAGGAAACTATAATTTCGCTCAATAATATAGAAAAATGGACAAAAGTACGGGAACGCGAAAAACCAACATTTTAATAAACGTCAATGCATGTAACTAAACATATGCTTATGTACATACACACGCACGTATTTACTTCCATGATTCAGCATACTTATATAGGTTTTTGTCTTAATTTCATAAAAAAAAACTTATAAAACTTTGTTTACCACTAGTTTATAAACATTTTTTCATACATTTGGCCGTTTTTTAGTGTTTAGGCAAATGTAATTTTTCTTTGTAATTGGTTATTTTTCAAACAGCTGCTTGATTTTGTGTTTGCCCAAACTAGCACGAAGAAAAAGTACGGGCTGTTTCGTGCAAGAAGAAAAAAATTTCTCTCACAAAACCTCTCTCATTTACCCAATTTTCTAGTACGGGAACGCTTTTCGTGATCCCGCGGGATTCCAATGTACAGTCTTTACACACCTAATGCTGAAGTCGGCTTGAGGTTGCTAAATATATTTTCGGCGACGGCGAAACGAATTTCGTTGGATCGTGATTTGCTGAAGCAATTGTTGAATGGAATGGCATATTTTTTCTTAATTTCAAACACCGAGTTTTATAATGAAAATCTTTTATTTTTTAAACCATGGAAAAGTCTTGCAAAAAAAATGCCCACGTCGATGGCGGCTAAGTGTTTTCAGTACATGTCGGCGGCAGATTTTAACTGATCGGCTTCAACATACATACAATTGAATTGTTTCAAACAAAAATAAATTTATGTAAATAAAAATACCTTTTATTGTGGTATCATATGTCTTTAATTATTTTAAAGCATTTTACTTACATTTTCACATTAGTTATTGCACGAAAATTTTGCTTAGATATAGAATAATTTCTAAATCGTCAAGTCATGCTTACTCGATTTAAAAACGCAAAAACAACACAAATTCCGTTTTGCATCACATCTTTTTTTTCTAATATTTTCATAGCACAAGATGGGAAATGAAATCGATTTCGATTTAAAACAAAACCAGAATGAAATCGAAATAAATGTGTGCATCACAACTTTTTACGTTTTTCAATCGATTTTAAATCGAAAACGATTTCCATCACATATGTACCTGTATGAGTAACTTTACAAATTTCAAGTTTCAATATACAATTGTGTGTATATTACATGGAATTTTGAAATGTTTTGTTGCTCGTTTTGGAACACCCTTTAATTTTTAACTCTCATGCATTTGTTGTTGTAGCGGCCAAAGTTTTACATACTCTGTCCAAGTTTTAGTTCTGTAGCTATTACGGTTCTCGAGAAAATAGCCTGTGACGGACAGATAGACAGACGGACAGCGTAGCGAAAACAATAGGGTTCCTTTTCACCTTTGGTGTACGGAACCCAAAAAGGCCTTGGTGGGCTTGTTTTTGATAAAAAAAAATATATATACTGACTTTGTGTCCTTCCAGACTCAGAGCTTTCCATGTCTTCAATTTAATCAAAATCAGTTAGATAATTTCAAAGAGGCAGTAATTGCCCCTACCCCTCCTCGTGCTTCTATTTTTTAAAAAGTGTTTAGCCATGTGCTTTCCTATACTCAGATCTATCTATGTTTCGAATTTAATCAAAATCGATTAGATAAATTTAAAGAGAAACAAATTTCCCCTTTCCTACCCTCGTGATCATATTTTTGAAAAAATAACGCCTGCCTTTCTTTAGACTCAGATCTATCTACATATGTTTTGAATTTCATCAAAATCGGTTGGATAGTTTTTGAGAGCCAGAAATGTCCCCCTACCATACCTCGTACTCCTAGTTTTTAAAAAACATATAACCTATGTGTCCATCTAGACTTAGATCTCTCTAAGTTCTAAATTTCATCAAAATGGGTTGAGAGACTTAGCCGTTAAAAGGCAGCAAACAAACAATAAATTTACTATCGCATTTATAATATTAGTTAGCAGAGACACCATCATCTAGCACGGCCACGAACCGCCTTTTAGCAAGGACCAACCCATATCGGAGATTCCAAAAACTAGGTTAAAAATCCCTAAAATACCAGGAGCAAAACTATACTATTCAGTTGTTACCAGCATAGTTAGCAGGGTTTTTTTTTATGCATTTTCAAACAATTTTTTTACATGCATGTAGCTCCATAAGGAACTTACGTTCCAAAAAAATCACAGCCTTTTGATTTTCAACAATCATTGCCGACAAAGAAGGACAGCAGCCGAAAAAACACGAATCTACCCATACAACTACATATCAGGGTTGTCAGATTTTTTCCGACCTATTTCGCCAAATTGATTTTAAAAATCGCCAAAAGTCGCCAAAAATAAGTTTTATGTAGTTTTTCTTAGTATATATTTGATAATAAATTTGTTTTTATATAACACTGTTTTTAATATAAATTTTTATAAAATGATCGTGTCAAAATTAATCAGAAAATCGCCAAAAATTATTTCTTGTACATTTTTTCAGCCATATTCAAAACGCATTAATGACTTAATTAATATAAGAAAAATTATCACTATCAAATTGTATTAACTTCTTGCAGACGAGTTTTGGTAGAATTTATTTTTAAAACTGCTCGTTAAACAAACTAAGTTTACTGAATTAGAAAAATTTTGAAGTTCAATTTTGTTTAAAAAAAAATACCCATAATAATCGCCAACAAATCTATTTATCAGCAGAAAAATCGCCATGTCGCCAAACCAAAAATTTGGAGGCCAAATAAGTTGAAAAATCGCCGCGTTTGGCGAGAAATCGCCATATCTGACAGCCAGCCCTGCTACATATCTGATTGGAGAGTTTATTTTAACTTCACCAGGCCACTCTCGCTTTTTATCAACCATTGTCGACAACGTGCACGTGTATCCGAAAAATAACGACTGTACGCACACAACTGTGTGATTGATGAGTTAATTTGATTGTCTGCAGGGCACTTTACCAGGAACTTCCATTGGTTTTGAAGAAGAATATTTTTTGTTATTTCTTATATTCTCTTTCTCAAAATCGGTTAAGCTTTTGGTAAAAAACAAATACAAAAAAAATTCATATTTTTATCATGACAAATGTCAAATTCCATGTAGAAAAAAGAGCTAACATAAACAAAATTATTTTTCAATATAATAGCCCAATTCACAATCTTGTGCAAATGGTCTGGCATCGTAGCATGTGCAAAATGGTATAGTATATTGATACTCACCACTTAACAATTATTAGTGGTGAGTATTAATATACTTCACCGTTTTGCACATGCGACGATGCAATACCATTTGCACAAGATTGTGAATTGGTCCAATGTTTGATTTTTGTTATGATAAAAATAGGGAGTGCGTCCGCCCCATAAAGTTGGCCCTCAAGACCATTTTTATATAAAATTGCATATAGCATGTGTGAGTCCATATTTTCCACCAATCATTTAGCATTAAAACACAGCACTGCTAGAAAATCATGTAACCAAGCATTTTGTCACATTTGTCATCTAATGTCTTATTGTATAGCAATTATTTTTTTTTTTTTATATAAATAAAGAAACCTAAAATAAATATTAGGATTATTTGATATTTTTCGTATTGACCACAAAACAGACATGTACAAAAATTGTTCACAAACATATTTGCTATATTTATGTACAAGATTATTTGTTTGTACATATTTTGATGCTTTATATCAGAGCTGCACACAGAGAGAAAACCGAGAGAAATGTATAAGCGTATGTGTATACATTTGTATAAAAAGCCGATTAATGTTCGGCACTCTGGCGCTTCTCTGGGCAGCTGTGCTTTATATACATACACATGTATATTTTATATCATTTTGTGTTGACAAATAAGTTTATTTTAAAAACAGATACAAATATACACACATACCGATGGTCACAAGTAGAAAGGCTCTAACTCGTATTTTCACGAAATTGAGTTTTTCAGTGATTCCAATACATTTCACGCAAATACACTTCGTCACAAAAATTTGTTGCAATAGTGTAAAAAATAACGCTTTTACAAGCAGTTTTACAAAGCAGTTGTAAAAGCACTTGTACTGTTTATAATTATGTTTTTACCTTCTCCTTTAAAGTTACAGTTATTTGAGTTAGGGCCTTTCTACTTGTGACCATCGCATACTTATGTATGAACATTTACGTCGGTACATGTCATTCGATAATCGGATTTTTTCACCCAAATGTATCAGAAGCTACATAGTGTCACCTAATCCTGCCAATGACTGCACTTAAATTCATATTTTGGAATTAGAATTTTATCATTTTATACTGGTGCAACTTTCATTATTGGTGTAATCATAATGATGTTTTTGTTTAATCATGTATGTTTGTATATGACTATTAGAACCCTGCACAAGACCACTTACAAGAACTTTTAAGACAAAACAAACTTAACAACACTGTTTGCAAGAAATTTGTTTCAGTTATTGCAGGTGTAGAAGTAAAGAAGAAAATACTTCGTGACGGAAGAATTTGTGATGATTGCTTCTTCATTCGCATGGGCGCATATAGAAACGTCATGCATGTACATTAGAGTGACGGTTAATTGTATGGAGACTTTTTTTTTTTTTTGATTTCTTCTACTCTCACCCCCCAAATCGGTTCAGTTTTATGTGAAAAAAAATACAAAAAAATTTCATACCGATAAGTTGCGTTTTAGAGGGTGCTTCCGGGCCTCAAAGTTGGCCTTCAAGCCCATTTTTCAATGTAATTTTTTGCTTATGACTATCTCTTTAAAAAACCATTTTACAAGAATATGACATATGGCAATATTTTAGCTCTTCAAAAGTCAACAACATTAGTCTCAAAGAAAGTTTTTTGCTGAAATAAATATTTTAGAAAATAATGAGGAAAATAACCAACAAAATACTAACAATTTTATGTAACAAAATTATATTCATATAGATATTTTTTATATTAAGCATGTACAATAAGAGCTTATATATATTTAATTATTTCAGCATGTACATATAGTCCAAATAAAACTAAACAAAAAAAAAATTGCATTGAATATATGGGCTTGAGGGCCAACTTTAAGGGCCGGACGCACCCCCTAAAACACAACTTATCGGTATGAAATTTTTTTGTATTTTTTTTACATAAAACTGAACCGATTTTGGGGGTGAGAGTAGAAGAAAAAAAATAACGGCCACCCTAATGTACATACATACACACGAAAGTTGTGTGTATGATCTTTTATTTTTCTACGCACATACAAACGCACACACATGCATTAATATTAGTTGTGTGCGCTTGCTTTAAAAAATCACCCTTAAGCACGTAACAGCTTACCATCTATGTACATCTTACACACACACTCTCAAACGTACAATATACAAAATAACAAGCATACACGCATCAACACTACTTCTTTTGATTGTTTGTTATGAACAAAAAGTCTTCGCGACATCGCTTGTTAACACTCATATACACGTACATCAATACATCCATCATTCTTCGCTTATTAAACGATATCATTTATTATTGGTTTAGTATAATATATGCTACGGTAGTACATTTAAAAAACAAGACGTATGTATTTATGTTTCAAGACTCTTTACGCAGCTCTCTAATATTCATACAATACATATTAGTAAGAATATGTATGTAGTATATATGACTAGATCATGACTATATATGAAAGGTCATAGTTGTTTTTAAGACGAAGATTGGTAAGACGCCATTTAGTCATGCAGGGAAAAGAGAATGGGAGCTCTATTCCTTCTCTCCAACAAACTCAAGACTTTTCAAAGTAAACTTTGCGTTTGTAAAAGACGTCTAAAAGAGGTCGTGAAAACGCAAAGGACTTTCGGCCAATCAGCCTTTCATCTTACCTGATTAAGACGGCTGCTGGTAAGATCGTAAAGATCTATCTATCTCAAGAATTTTCCACAGAAACATTAAGCTTTGGCTGCTTACCTAGACATAGAAAGTGCCTTCAATAATGTATCAGTTACAGCCATCCATCCCATCCAGAATGCTGATACTGAGGAATAAATACATCAGTAACTGAGTAATAAAATTAGGCAACATGAGGTGTCAAAATGGGGATGGTGAGGTACACTGCTGGGTGGTGTGATCTCACTTTTGCACTGGAGGTCTACTCCGTAATTCAAAAGGAAAGCATTTTATTTCAACAGTGTGGATCAAAAATTGACCATTCATTCATACAGCCACTCAATAGGATTATTCCTTTATGTGTTTAATATAAATGGACATCTCACTGAGCTTTACTGTCCGGGAAATAATAATAATAATTTAATACTGCCATTAGCAATACAACTTTCATAAATAATAAATAAATTTTTATTTTTTTTTTTTTTTTTTTGTTAATTCCAGTACCACACACTTGTCAAAAACATTGAAAAGAAATACAACTAAATCGGAAACGATGCAAGATTTTTACTCTACAATGTCATTTGAACCTTATTTCCTTTTTGCTCTTAGTTTCTTTTTGTTTCATGTGTAGTTTATATTTTTTTTAATGTCTCTGTTTGTTTCTTGTTGATTTTATTTTTGTGACGGAAACGGAATTTCATTTTGTAGTAAATAGTATTTCTTTTTTTTTTTTGTTTTTTCTCAAATTTATTCTGCATTTGGTTTTGTATTTTTTGGCATATTTGCATACAAAAATTTAATAATTCTCATTTAAATGAAGTATTCATGTCATTCTCACTACTGCCATGCCATTAAAAAAAAGGGAGAAAACAAAACCAACATTTTCAAACCACATACAAAATTTTAAAAGAAGATTTAAATATTCTTGCATGCTGCTGCAAATGGAGTAAATGTTAAGACCGCAACAGTGCATACATAATCGCATACACATTGTACACTATGATAGAAGCAATTACTCTTACATACTGACAAATCTTTGAATGTTGAACAGTGTGTCGCTGTAAAAAGTTGTAAAATTCCAAACGCAAATGTGATATTTATTTAAAATATCTTGGACTGCTTGAAACGTACGTTTAAATTGTAATGAAGTTTATTAGCAAAGGTACATTTTTGCTCGTTGTTTACTGAGCGTACAATCGCTAAACTCAAAGAATCTAAATAACGAGAAAAATTTAGCGTAAGCCAGTTCTGTCTAGATTTTGGGGTTTCGACCAAATTTTAAAAATAAAAAACAATTTCTGTTGGCCGCCATATTGAACTGTCATATGCTCGGAATTAAGACAAATCGATTGACGTAACAATCATCAAAATCGGCCCAAGTGTTCGGCTTATATGTATTGAGAGAATTGGGAATTGAGAATTTTAAAATTGTATCAACAACCTTGCAGGAAATGTAACTGACACAAGACTAGTTAAGTGATCAGTATCCAAGTGATACAGACCAGTCCGAGTTCTGACACTTCCTATGAAGCGAACCAGTCACTTTTACATGGGGATAGCCTAGGTTGGGGTTAATTGATACTTTGCATGAACCTTATGACTTGTCACTGAACTATGTCATAGGGACCTATTCGGTGTAGAATAATATAAACCATGATATAAATATATAAGGTACTTCCATTCTTTCTTTGTTTTGAAAAATAAGGATTTTTGAGGTTTGTTTTTTGAGAGAAATAAATTATATATATAGTAAAAAATGTAAGTCTTCCCCTAGAATTTTTTTTACAAAAATGTGTAATTATCTTAACAAAATTTGGGAACAAATAAAGTTATATACATAACTACATATCTGTGAAGTTTGAAAAGTGATTATGTAATAACTTATCTCATAGTTTTAAATATTTTTACCATGTTTTTAAAACATAAAAATTACATTAAAGTACTACAGGTACAATAGTTTGAAAAATATATGAAAAAATATGTGTTGGATATAATGTTTGGAACAAAATTATAAAGCAAATACACGAACCTTCTAGCACAGACAATAAATAATAATTGTTTTAAAGAATCACAACTGACGACTTTTTTTCGTCCATAGACAAGACGATACAATCGTCCAGCAAAATTAAGGCATTAATTGTTTAATTAATAAATTCTGTATTTTATAAAAACAATTTTGAAATAATTTTTGAATAAAATTTTTAAGCAAACAGGAAACAGAGGGGAAATATTAAATTATTACGGTAGCACGATTTTAGTGGAACCTTCGCAATCCTTATACTTGTCAGATGGTGAATGTCAAGAAAAATTGAGAGAATGGAAGTACCTTCTATATTTATATCATGATATAAACTACATATATACATATGTATATAAATGTCATTCCAACATTTAACTGTAACAATGAAAACTTATAATTTTTTTTAATTGTTACAAATGAAATTATAATTTATTTTTAAGCAGAAAATTTTTTCAGATTCGAACCGACAACCTCCAGCATGACAGGCTTGCACTCTACCCCACTCCACCACAGGGGCACTCATATTTCCAAAGTATAAATACCAGTTAAGCTTAGGTTAATATCTAGGTATATTTATGGAACTGGTTCTAGAGTCACATTGGAGGGAACAATTAGCATTATCTTTACGCTATTTGATAGGTTCTACATTTATCCACATCGAACATGTTCAGTGCCGCTTACTACAATACTAGACTGAGTCCCTATTAAATTGTTTCAAGATCAAAACGATACATCGGGAAAATGACGAACATGTAACCATTTACACGATATATCTTTTTTATCATACACTACTCCGTACTTTTGGTAACACTTGCATTTTCTCAAGTCATAGGACCAATACGTTTGGGTCAATTTTCACCTAATTTTTTACAGGGAAATTTCAAAAATTGTACTTTATTAACCTTATTTTTGTACTTAATTATTTTTGAGTTAAAATTTATTTTTTAATTTATTTTTAATAAAATAATCGTCGGTAGCCAGAAAAAAAGGCTACCGAATCGTTTTCACAAATTTGCTTCTGAGTTCGGATGTTAAAGCATATGCTATAGCTGTTTAAGTTGAAATTTAGAATATACAAATTAATGGCATGTGCTCTAGTATCTTTAGAAAAAAAAAATTAAAAATTGAATAAATTATAAATTAACTTAGAAAAAAAAATTATTTGGAAAAGGACGAGTTTACACTTTTTTTATTTTCTCGTTGCGTTTTACTTTCACAACACTATTTTCAAGTGAGAATAATAATATGATTATCATATTGACATATACACAATTTTCGCTTCTGAACAATGAAAAGAAATGCGCACTGAAATTATTAAAGCGGGGAAATTCTTTAAGGGCCATTATTACAACTTAAAAATAGTTAAAAGCAGCGTTGTCAACTTTTAAATTTCAAAAAGCACTGAAACCAGGAAAAAAACGCGTCATCTAAGTAAAAAAGCACTAAATTAAATTTTTTTTTTCTCTATTTATGATTTGAACAGGCTAAAGTTCGTATCGCTTTTTAAGCCAAATTACATGTGATAATTATTAATGAACAAATAACAGCAAAGTTAGTTGTAAATATTCTGCCAACACATAGTTGAACGGAACAGGTAGCCGTTTTCGAAGTCCACTAAACCTTCATCATCAGCGTTCTTCTGTGTTTGTTCCACTGTGTGTGGTGTCAGTTGATGCAGATTTCTGCTTAATATACGAAACTTTTTTGCAAATGAAACATGTGATTTGTTTTGATTCATCGTATTTCAATTTGCTGAAAGATGTTTTGTAATGAAAGCTCACCTTAACATCTCTAAATTTACAACAGTCTTACCATTGTCGTTTGTTTTTTACTGACTATTTACAACTAACTTTGGTGTTATTTGTTCATTAATAATTATCACATGTAATATGGCTTAAAAAGCGATAGGAACTTTAGCCTGTTCAAATCATAAATATAGAAACAAATGAAGTTCGAAAAATAATAATTAAATTAATTAAAATTTTTTGTTTTATAAAAAAAAAAAAAAAAATTTGTATTTAAAAAAATATAGAAATCCCTTAAACTTCAAATTTGAAGCATCCGATACACATTTTGATTCTATGAGAATCAGTGAATTCTAAAATCAATTTGACGAACCCTTTTTAAGTTATTATAAAAAATTTATTTTTTTTCGTCAACGAAGAAAAAAAATCACCTGAAATTAGTCAAATTAGCAGCAATTGGCAAGTCTTTTTGACTTGCTGATTAGATTTTGAACTCGATGGTAGTAATAGTTAATTTTTTTTTAAATCAAGACTTTCAAAATTTAATTTTTATTAAACAATGCTGTGGAAACATTCTTTCACAGCAAACGCAATATTAATAACAGCAGTTTTGTACAATTTTATTAGAATATTTTGAAATGTTCCATTTAACTTCAGTGCTTATGTTTTTTAAATGTTAGACTTCTTCAACAAAAAAATATATATATTATATGTATAAGGAAAATTGTTTTTGAATTTTAGGTTTAGTGCCACCGCCAAGAAATAAAAAGCACCAAAAATTAGTTTAAAAAAGCACCGAGCACTAACTTCAAAATTTTTCGCGTCAAAAATGTCAAAAAGCACTAAAAACGGTGCGAAAAGCACCGAGTTGACAACGCTGGTTAAAAGTAGGATTTTATCGGACGTATAAAAAGCTTTCCATTATTGCAAATTGGATTTAACTTACCAGGTAGGATAAACTTGCCTGTAATTTATCGCTCACTTTAGGTTAAAGTAAAATTTTGCAAAAGATAAAGTTTTTATACGTCCGATAAAATCCTACTTTTAACTATCTTTAAGTTGTAATAATGGCCCTAAAAGTACTAATTTAACCATTGGTTAAAATTAACTTTGAATAGTAACAAAGTACATTTTTACTAATTTTGCCATCCCTGATATGTATATGTAGTACCGCAAAGGAACACACACATACATACACCCAAACATACCTTTTTGACTGTTTGATGATTTTCGTTGTTAAAATCAATGTTTACTTCTTCGTTCGTTGAGATGTTTTGGAGTAGTTGGTGATGATTTGCACTCCACTTTTGCAAAGTTAGGCCATGCTGTTTTAATATGTGCTTCAATTCTTGCTGAATGGTGATTGTTGTACTCAAACTATCATCTCCTCCCATCCCATCATCGACGTAAAAATTATTGAGTAGAAAGTTGGCTCCAAGAGGGTATCGTGCTATATTCTTTTTTGCGATTTTTTCCAGGCATTTAGTTGCTAAATACGGTGCAGCTCGGGTGCCATAGGTTATTGTGTTCAATTGGTAATGCTTGATTGCTGCAGTTGGACTTTCTCTCCAAATGATGGTTTGAAATTTCCTGTCTTACGGATGTATAAGCATTTGTCGATACATTTTTTCCACGTCTGTGGTAAACACAAAGCGTGGTATTCGAAAACGGAGTATAATGGAAAAGAGTTCGCTTTGAACGGTTGGCCCAGTGTACATTAAGTCATTTAATGATACACCAGTAGAAGTCTTCGCAGAGGCATCAAAGACTACTCTTAATTTAGTTGTCGAACTTTCAGGCTTGAGTATGCAGTGGTGAGGAATGAAGTAGTTAGGTTTATCTATGGAATTGGTGTCTATTTCGGTCATATGTCCTAACGACTTATACTCTTCCATGAATCGTATGTATTGCATTTTAATTTCTGGTGTCTTTGCAAGTCGACGCTCTAAAGCAAGAAACCTGTTGAATGCTATTCCCTGAGACTCCCCTAGTTCCTCGGGATTACTGCAAAATGGCAGTCTCACGACAAATCTTCCATTCTGATCGACTGTATAAGTATTTGCGAAATGATTTTCACAAAGCCTTTCTGAAGTAGAAAGTGTTTTATCTGCTGCTTCCACCTTTTCTAGCTCCCATAGTTGCGTAATTGTTTCTTCCAGCTTGATTTCCTCCTCAGTACACATTCCACAGGTTGTCGATGATAGCTGAATTTCACCAACCCTTCCTGAAATAACCCATCCCAATACCGTATTTTGCAAAGTCGGCAGCTCCTTGCCCAATTTTATTTGTCCGATTGAAAATAACTGATGATAAAACTCTGCACCTAGAAGCACATCTATTTTATCAGGACGATTGAATTCCGGGTCTGCAAGTTTGATGTTTTTGGGAATTGGCCAATTGTCAATGTTAATTGTTTGTGACGGTTGTGAAGATATTATCTGAGGAAGAACAGCTGCTTCGAGTTGCGTCGTGAAGTTGTTTAGTCTAGAATGTAACGTGATATTGACTCTGTGCCGAACCTTAGCGTTGCTTGCTCCGATTCCATTTATATAGATAGAAGCTGATTTTGTTGAAAGTCCTAAGCACTTAACTAGTCGCTCACTGACGAAATTAAGTTGAGATCCGGAGTCAAGAATTGCTCGGCATTGTATTTCTTTTCCGTTTGCCTTGACGATGATTAATGCTGTGCTAAGAAGCACGTAATTGCTTGAACTTGAATTTTTAGCTGTGGTTAATGTGGCAGCTTCTTGTGCATTAAGAGTTAAGCTTCCTTTAGATGTCTGGTTCTTTGAAGCCGTGTTGCTTCTGGTTTGTTCTGAGGTTTCTAGGTGAAGAAGTGTGTTGTGTTTTTCGTTACACTTAATGCAGCTTCTAGAAATGCAATTCTTTACGTTATGGCCTGTTTTTAAGCAATTGAAACAATATTTTTTCTTTTGAACGAATTGAAGCCGAGCTACCGGTGATGATTGAAGGAAAATCTTGCAAGCAAACAAGGGGTGTTTACCGTTTCTGCACATGACACAGGAATCGTATTGAGTTACCACTGAAGTGCAAACCTTCGAAATTGGGTGTTTCTTTTTGACCCCCATTGCTTCAATGGACTGGAAGTGTTTTTCCAAAAACATCAAAAATTCTTTAACTGTTGGAACTTCTTGTGGTTGTAATAGAGACTGTTCAAAGCGCAATCGTGTGTTTCGATCTAGCCTTTTTAGTAATAAGTGCAGCAGAAGCGGGTCCCAAGATGATGTATCAATTTGAAGGTTCTGTAGTGCTAAAAGGCACTCTTGAGTCTTGTCATGAAGCTCTTTAAAGTTGTCACTTATTCTATCATCTGCATCTTCGACCAATTCATGAACTAATCTGCTGACTAGTAATCTCTTGTTGTTGTAGCGGTCTATGACCATCGTCCATGCGGCTTCAAAATTTTCTTCTGTTGCAGCAAAATGTTTTATCAAGTTTGCTGCCTCTCCTACTAAGTGTGATTTTAAGTACCAAATTTTTTGGACTCTTGTCATTGGTTGATTGACAACCAGTGACAAAAATAGATCATGAAATTCCTGCCATTTAATCTGGTTTCCATCAAATTTGGGTATAGTGATTTTCGGAATAGGTACTGTCAATGTGTCTGAATGCCCAATGTTTTGCCCATGATTATTCTGAACTGTGTTGTCTCTAAGTCATCTGGAGGCTGCTCGGACCTGCCCTTCAAGCTGGATAAACCTCTCCATATTGTATACATTCTGATTTCCTTCATCACATATTTCTGAGATTTTGTAGTGTAGCTCCTCAATGTCTTGCCATAACCTGGTGGCGGCTATGGCATCGTCATGACTAACGTCATCTGTTAATAGTCGATTGACCGATGCCATCATGGCTGCCTGCCTTCGCATAAGTTTTATCAGCTCACCAACTGGTGCCGTGGCTTTCTTAGCGAGTTCTACCTGTATTTGATCATCTGTATTCGTGGCTTCAGGCATAGGTAGTTTCAGCATTGATACTTCAAACTCCCTCCTGTATTGCTGCACGATATTTAGGATTGATGTGTAATAATCCTTTTGGAAGTAGTCATGGTCGAGTTGAATCTTCTCCAGCTCGCGAATTTGGCTGTCATTGACTTCAAAGGCTGTCCATTCCTCGTCCAGTCTTCTTAATCGCTCTTGGAAGTAGCTTGTTGATGTCTTCCTCGATGCTGCATCCTTTTTATAGTTGCGGATGATGGTTTCGATCCGCTGACCAATTTGCTGCTGAGAAGTAACCAGTTCCGTAAATGAGCTCATGTTGAATTATTTTTTCTTGATGAAAAGATGATATTAACCAATCAATAAACTGACGATCACGTCGGGGTCACCAAAATGTTAATTAACTCGTTTGTTAATTAGATGCTTGTTTTAATCTCAGCACATAAACTGGATTAAAGTGTTAAAGTGTTAAGGTTTATTCAACAACAAACAGTACTTGAACCGAGTTGTTTGAAGAAATGATTTGATGTAGACTCTTTAATGTTCAATAACAAAAAGGTTTTCTTTATTTAAATTTTTCTTCATTTTATACAGAAATATTGATTACTATTAATTTAATATAAAATGTTATTTACTGTTAATTTTACATACTTAGCATTTATGGTATTATGTATCATATTTTAAGTTCATTGGCTGTGTGACCATGAACATGAGGCGAACAAAATACTTAGCATGCAATTTAATGTCTAAAAGGTGATCGTACTACAAAAAACAAACAAATTAACAAAAAATGCATAATAGACAAGAGTGACTTACAAACAGACTATATAATTGTAATAAAATACTTAAGAGTGCAACGAAACTAAAAATGCATAATAAGCAAGAGTTAATCAGAATTATGAAGACAAAAGAATAAAACCATAATAATAAATTTATAAATAAAAAACTATGTTAATTATAAACACATAATATACATAATAATTTTGAGTTGCGATATTTAATACTTAAATGTAGCTCAACATTTTCCAACATCCTTTTACGAAATTTAAATGACTGGCACAATTTAAAATATTAGTACATAAATAAATACCAAATTTAAATTATGCACACAATTTACCATAAATATCTACACATTCACACAATTACATATAATAATGGCAAAGTTTATGCTCACAGTAATTGAAAATTCTACATGTGTAATTATATTTTGCGGATTTTGGGATTTCAAAAATACAAAAGCAAAATAAAAGAAATAAACAAATTTAATTTCCATCCGGAAACGGATAACTATTCAAAATTGCTGATCGGCACATAATATTAAATAACAACAACAACAGCTATAGTTACACACAAATGCCCAATTTGTAGTATAAAAATATACATGCATAAATACGAGGACAGTTTGATAATTTCATAACTTAATGCATAAAATAATTTTTTTTTTTTGGGATAGTCTCCTTTGAGCCCGATACATTTATTTTCATCGTCTTTCCAGTTTTTACTGTTCCGAACACAGAAGACGAAAATTTCCGTCTGTCCGCCCCAGGCTGTTTTCTCGAGAACCGTAAGAGCTACGGAGCTCAAATTTTTACAGAATATGAAAACTATGGGCGCTCCAACAAATATATAACCAATATATGACAATTAAAAAATTAAAGGGTATTCTAAAGCGAGCAAGGAAACATCTTGAAATCCTAATGCAATATATACACAATTCCATATAGACACTTGAAATTTTCCATGTCACTGTATTTTTATGCTGACTACACCAGTTAGTTAACTTTAAAATTTAATAGATCAAAATTAAAGAGTATTCCATCAGCTAATGTTATTTTGACTATGTATCTTAAAAATTCTTCAAATTTTCAAAAACGCTAAAACTGAAGAAACCTAAAATAAAAAAATTACCACCAAAACGAAAGAATTACCCAAAACCGAAAAAACGCCAAAATTAGAAAAATCGTTAAAAATAAAATAAACCGCCAAAAACCGAAAATATTGCCAAAAAACCAAAAAATCGCCAAAACGAAAAAAGCACCAAAACTAGAAAAAAATCACTTAAACTAAAATTAATCGCCAAAAACCAAAAAAAAAAATCCAAAAAGCCAAAAAGAAAACTTAAAAATGAAAAAAACGCCAAAAAACCAAGAAAAAGCGCCAAAACTAAAAAAAAATCGCTAGAAACCGAAAAAAGTTTACCGGGTACATAAAATTTTCTTAAAAAAATCTACATAAGAAAAGATATTCGATTATATGGGATAAAGTTCGTATAGTAGTGTCAGTACGGAACCCTTCGTGTGCGAGTCAAAGTCGTCGCACTTTACTGAATTTATTTTATTCCCTCTAAATATTTAATAAGATTTTTAAAACTCTCAAAATAGGCGTTTGACTCAAATTTCTTAACATGCACTTATTTTTTTTTAAATTCGGAAACAGAAAATAGTATAAATTTGTCTAAGCTTTAATATTTATTAAAGACGTTATTTTAATATACTTTATTCATTATTTTTATATTTTAAGAAACCTTATTTAAAAGACCGAACTTTAATATGAGAAGGGTAACAAAAACTTTTGTTTTCTGCAAGTCGCTCTAATATACCAGAGAATGACAATGAGTACTCAAAAAAAAAATATTTATATACATAAGTAAATAGTCTTAATTTTAGTAACTGCGCATAATCCTAATTGTAGCCCAAACAGTCCATACGCTCACATATTTTTTCCTCAAGCCGATTGCAACATACAAGAGCATCTCTACTTCATTTATGGGAAAAACTAAAATACGCTGATACTCGGAATATTTATTCATCATTCGCCACCCTATACAAGGTGTAGTCGATTATAGCTGGCACAGTCTATAAATTTTAGTTGCTGTCGTTGGTGTTGCGTAATCTAAAATATGTGTATAAACATTGGCCGTCTTATTCATAAACGCTTCATAACAGCTTAATAAGAAAAAATCGAAAAAAGACTATTCATAAATGCTTAATAGCCTATTAGACGTTTAATAAACGTTTCATAACTCAGAAATTTTTAATGTAGCCTCCATGCTACTTTAAGCGTTTGATAAACAATTATAAATAATTTTAGTTAATTTTAATTATTATTCGAACTCCATTTGTTTCTATGTACATATATTTGTGATTTGAAAATAATATTTTCTTGATTTTTTTATCCCTTATATGAGATTTTCTGTAGTTTCTCACTTTTATATTTCTTGTTTATTCTTATGCATGTCTCCTGAATCATATTCTTGGACAAATGTATTAATTTATGTAAGTCGGTACATGTATGTATGTATGCATAATTGTACAAAAAGAAAAATACCCTGAAGGAAATGTCGATGGTGAAAATGTACTGAGTCGCTTTTGACTTTGTCACCAGTACTACTCTACAATTATTCCCCATACAATACTTTGTGCTATAGACATTTAGCATGTGCTTGTCATTGAAAATCTACTAGTAACACTAAAACAACTGACTAGGTAGTGAATTCATAGTTCTGATGGGAACATGGAGACATACCAACCAGACATTTACTGGTACATTTCTATACCTTACGTGCATAGAAATCTATGTATGTTGACAAGTTGTTGCAAAATCCACCAGAAATACACCACATCAGTTTTCCCTATTTCTTTTATACTGAAGAAAAGAAGAGAAATTGTAGACAATGCAACTACTACTAGAATTTTAGTGTTGACATAGAGACACTTGGCCCCAGTCTGACTGCAGGGTACATATGTACATATAAACATCGTTGAAAATTAAAGAAATCACATTCATTGGCAAAAAGAAAAATAGAATTATAAACATAAGGAAATATGCAAGTACAAGCATACGTATGTTTATATGGTACTGCATGCTTACATATGTATGTATGTATGTACTAGGGATGTAACGAATGTTCGCATTCGCTTTCGCATTCGCAAATTATTCTCTTACTTTTGCTATTTGCATTCGCTTTTGCATTCGCTAAAATGCATGCGAATATTTCAAGCGAATACTAAACCAAAATACAGCTTTGAAAAATACTTAAAACTAGCCTTTTCAAACTTTTGGAAAATGTTGAGCACCATTCATTACTTCGCACAGAAAATTTTAAATGCAAACAATTTTAACTAGCAGTTCTTTGTTGTAAATTTTATGCGAAACCAGTGCCACGCATATTATTTCGCATGAAAACTTAAAATATTGAAGATATTATATTTCATATGTTTTTCCCAAGATGAACAAAGTACTACTTCTCCAAAATTTTTTCATGAGTTCATGCCAATTTTTCTTAATATGTATTTTGGCAGCATTTCACATGAACTATTGAACAGAGTACCAGGATTTAGGGCCAAAGTACGAATGGGTTAATTGCCTAACATTTTGTAAATTTATTTTTATTATCTATATTTATTTCAATATAATTTCATACATACATCTTTCTGTTTTAAGAATTTAATAAATTAATAAATATTTGCTCAATTCAAGACTCAATTTAAATAAAATGCTATATGTAGTACATCTATGTATGTATATAATACAACTTCATGTTTTTAAACAAATTTAGTTTGATGTGATTTTTTTACCGTATTGTAAGTATTTGCATTCGCTTTCGCATTCGCATTCGCTTTCGCAAAAATTCAAATGCATTATTCGTTTTCGCATTCGCATTCGCTAAACTGGTATTCGTTACATCCCTAGTATGTACAATAACATTTTAAAATTAAAACAAAATAGTGATGCATAATCGACAGCAATAAAATGGGTATTTGCCTACCTGTGTACTCAGCCGAATATAAATGTGTTTAAATACAATTTTTTGTAACATATATGGGGTATTCAAACGGTAGTGTTAAAGTCATAACGTCATAATGTTCTAAACTTTTAAACTAGTTTAAAATACGACTGCTGTGAGCAACCCCTCATATTTTAGTGTGATACAAAACAAATGAGAAAAAATATTACAAAAATTAAATAATATTTGGTACGAATGTGCAAAATTATGAGAAAATTATTGAACGAACGGCTTCTATCTGTTTCCGAAAATTATTTGCGAATTTTTGCAATATGTAAAACAAAATTTTTTTCGAGTATTTGACCTTTTAAAATTTTAAGGCTTTGGAATTTATTTGCAAATTTTCATAAATTTTGCAATTTGGTAATTTTTGATAAAACGTATTGCTCTTGTGTGTAATTTTAACAAATTACCATTGAATCAAGCCACATCATTGTCTAATTGGAGTATTTTTGTTGTTGCAGTTTTTGCCTTTTTACACATTTGGCGAATTTTATTTTATATCACACTTTGCTATCATTTTGGTATTAGCAAGTTTTAGTAAATTTTCATTTTCGCGAATTTTTCCGATTTTTTTTTTTGGAATTTATGTGTTATTTTAGGGCTTGCCTTTTTACCATTTTACCGATTTTTAATACATCTATCTATTTGTGCGAATTTTCATAATTTTCTCAATTTTCTGCGATTTTTGGAATTTTTTAGATCTTTAGGTATTTGTAAGTAATTTTGGAGCTTGTTTGCAATTTGTTGCAAATTTTTGCAATAAAAGTGATTGTGCCCAATTCTTTGTTTTTCTTTTTTAACAGTTTTAAACTTTTTTTTAATAAGTATCAGACTTTAATATATTTTTGATGTCACCAAGTTTTTTGCGAATTTTTGTAATTGCGAATTTTTAAAAGATTTTCGCATTCCTTACAATTTAAGCATTTTTTTAAATAAATTTTAGGTTTTTTTCAATTAAAAAATTATTCGCGAATTTTCGCAAATTTTTTGCACGTGAGATAATTTTTGATTCATAAAATCTACTGAGTTTGCTCGTTTACAGTTTTTGAGGCTTTGGAAATTTTTTGAAGATATTCGCATTTTTGCAAGCTTTCGAGTTTTATATACTTTAAGTCTATACTAGAGTTATTACTTTTTTTTTGCAGTCTATATAATCAGCTTTGGGAGATTGTTTCCATTATTTCAATCCCTTGCTAAATTTTTATATTTTTTGCAATATATAATGATTTGAGTAGAAATTTGCTAAAGAAAAACGCCACGTATTTAAACGTAAATGGACATTTTGTCGAAAAAGAAAAGTAAAAATCAAAATAATTAGTTATGACAGTAACAAATACATAGAGTGAAGAATTGTATTAATATAGTACTCCTTTTATATGAAAGAAAATAAAAATAATTTTAAACTGGTTTAAAATGTTAGGACTTTATGACTTTATGACACTTAGGACACCCTTGTGAATACCCCAATACATTTTTTTGGTTTATTTATTAATAAAAAGTGAAACGCCTACTTTTTAAGTTATTTTTTAATAACATTATGGGTAATGATTTACTTTTTTTCGACTCAAACAGACTACCTAGATAACCGATACTTCGTTGTATGCATCACTAAACATAAAATGAGAGCGAAAGTAGCATGATGTTGCCAACATAAAATTACAAAAGAAGCAAAATCATTTAATAGTTAATTCACTGATATTAATCAGTTATGAATACAAATGTTTATTAGAGCTTAATAAAGCAAAATCTGTTTCATAAGTAATGTACAGATTAAAGCTGAAATAAGGAATTTTTATGAATAAGACCGTGGATATTTATAGTTATACGTATTCGGTTTAAAATTACTGCGTGTGTTTGTATATGAGCGTGTTTTTTTTTATTTTTAGCTGAAGACATTCAGTTTTTCGACGGCCAGTATTCAAAAAGTGCTTAAAACGACACTTTTATCATTCTTTGTAATGTACGTACGTATGTACATACATTCTTAATTGTCTTCAGTATCTCTATTGAAAAGTTTTAATCGTCACTTTTAATTTTCAAACTGCAAACTTACAGTTGAGAAAACTACAATTTAATATTTCTCCTTAAATTCTTTAAAGAGTTTCATAATTTTTATGAAGTAACAACAATTTCTTTCTCAATGTTTTGCCTTTTGCTCCTTTTCTATATTTTCTATTATGCAAAGTTGAAGGAGATGAGCAAAATAACATTTTAAGATTCACCAAATGAACGCTTAAACTACATACATATGCTAAATATTTGAAATGTTTCATGAAAATTGCGTTTGGATTGAGTTATACATACGTATTTTCCTTCTTCTAATTGTTATAAAAAATTCTTTATGAATGCAGTGACATAATTGTTATAAAAAAAATTATCAATGAGTGAAATTTATTCACATTGTCTATATGCATTTAGTTGATGCTTTAACAAATCGTCAGCAGACATCAACCACACATTTTGAACAGTCACAAACCGTGTATCTTATGCACAGACTTTCAAAAACTATTTGATAATTCACAAATAATAATACTTTTAAAAATCACAAAAGAAAAATAAGCTCGGTATGCTTAGAAACTTATACAAAAACCAGCAAATAATTTATATTCGATATGCTTATTTATTATTATTTAATTTATAAAATATTCATATGTCTATGTCTCGATATAAACATTTGCTTTTTAACAACGATATATAATGTCGTCTACAATGGCAACTAATTTTTATACCACAATATACTTTTCACAATAATCTAAAAATTTCGCCAAAAGGGTTAGGATTATTGTTTTACTATCGAACTATTTTTAAATAACATTTCGTATTGAACTTTTATCGTATTATTTCATTACTTATGTAAACAATATTATTAATCATATACTATGGTCATGTGGGCTCGATTACATGTACAAATAAAAATGAAAATAAAATTGAAAAGATTTAAAAAAAATCAGCACCAATATTGAAAAAAAACAATAATTTAAACTAGTTATCACAGCTAAAAAATATTTAAAATCATGACATAATAGTAAATTAACATTTACATATTTGCCAAGTAACTGAAATAAAAACAAGTAAGAGTGCTATATTCGGCTGTGGCGAATCTTATATACCCTTTACCAAAGTGCTTTTATGTAGTACAGAGATACATACATAAGCACCATACATAAAGTATAAACAAAAAGGGAAAAATAATTTGACCTAGTTACTTTTATGTGCAAAAAAATAAATTTACAAACCCTAGAATCATTATATTAGATTTTTCTGATTCCTTATATCAATCTAGTAGTTCCTAAAAAAATATAGAAAGTGTGTTAAGTAAAAAGAGAAAAAAGGTGTTACAGTCCGTTTTTCCTGGCGGTTTTCACCGACTAGCTCAGGCCTCTCAGGAGGTTCCAACCCTTTCGCCAGGGACGACACAGAACATAAAACATTTCTTTTTCTTTCAAACAAACTATACTATATATCATACACCATCATTAAATAAAACATTAGTTTTTCTGGGACAGGTGTTAGTCCCTTTATTACCCACCAAACCTTGTCGTAGAAAGTTAAAATACATTTCTTTTTGCACTACGACCCAAAAGCCGCTCCACCTGACTACCACTTACCACATTATCATTGCCATTACCTCAGTTAACTTTACTCCATCATTTTTCTGAACACTTGCTAATCAACTATACATTTATTTTAAAATTTATTTACGCTTATCTTAAAAAAACAGAAATTTATCTACAATATTGATTTTACAGAAATAAAAAAAAAACAAAAGATTTCAATTCACACAATTTATCTAACCAAAAGTATCTCTAATTTTTGTATGAGTTTTATTTTTTAATTTCTTTTTTTTCAGCTTAGGGCTCAAATTTAGTATGATTTTTAATTTACCTTCGGATGTGTTCACTTATCTTCTTTCTAACGACTTAACTACCCTTAAAGGAGCTCCCTGAAGTGTATGCTTTCTTTGCCTTCTATGGGCTAACTATCTAACCGGTTTACTTCTACTCCCGTTCCTAACTTTCAGCTCTAATCTAGTATTTATTATTTTCTTTACTGCCTATTCTTTTTTTTTATTTTATTTCAGAGATATATGTATATATATATATATATATATATATATATATATACGCAAAAGTTAGTTTTTTTTCTTTTACAAATTAAATATCCTAACTTAAACTATAACTTAAATTAAACATTTACTGATACTCTATATGATTATTATTAATTTTATAATTTTTGTTTGCTGATGTTTTCCCTCTGCTAGTTTTTTGTTCACTTCTATAATTCGTTTGATTTATTTTGCTTGCTTATGTTATTTATCGCGGCCTTAATATCCTTTTATTAGTTGGACTTATTAAATTTTCTGGCCTCAGTTTTCATCCAATTGAGAACTTTACAATAAAAATATATATATCTTTATTACCTGGCTATTCCTCCTTGCTCGGTTATATTTCTGGTGGATTTAGCCTCTCTTCCTTCTGAGGACAATAGCCAGCTATCCCAGAAAAATTAGAATATTTTTAATCACTGGCTTTCTACTTTTATTTTTTTTTTTATAACTTACGTTTTTTTAAAGATTTCTTAGATTTGTTTTATATATATATATATATATATATATATATATATATATATATATATATATATATATATATATATATATATATATATATATATATATATATATATTCTCCCGAGACTTGAGACTGTTTATCTAATTGTTACACAAAATTTTCTTAATCGTTTCTTTTGCTTATTTAGTTGTAACTTGCACCACCACTTGTATTTTACTAAAACCTTTTCTTCATCTTTTTCGGCTTAAATACCTAAATATCTATATAGTTTAGCCTACGGTTCTTTCCCGCTTATCTGTTGTTTTCCATTTACATATATATTTACATTCTAGCCTTACATAAGTTTTTCCCGCGCATCTTTTTACCTGATTACATGCATATTTACATAATTGTCTATCTATATGCAAGTTATCCCGCTCACAGGCATTTATATAATATATTTATCTGGTAAATATATTACATATTCCGCCCTGATGAGTGTGGGAAGAGCTACATGGACTTCTCTCCTTGTCCTAAAGGTTCTACCTGTGAGTCATGTAATACGACTTCATCAAATTAGCAAGGGTTTATTGTTTAATTCATTTCATGCAATTAAAAATTTAAAACCGTTTTACTTTGCTTCAGTTTGTAAAATTTCATGAATGAAAAATGTAAACCTGACAATACAACACTACCGTACGTTGCCAACTTATGTGTTTTATTTATAGTATTACTACACCATATACACAGGTTTTTTCATTTGACAGCTGCGCATTTGGCCATTTTTATTTTACATTTTCTGCGCACAACACAGCCATTCCACCAAAATATTGAAAATTAGTTGGAGAAACAAACAGAAACTCATTTTTGGACAAGTAAATCTACCATCCTTGGAGTAGCTCCAAATAAATTAACAAACATCCATTCCACACAATTACAAAATAAATAACAAACACAATTTTCATTACTTGGCCTGTTTTATTTCATGGTCGCCCACAACAAAGGATATTAAAAAAAATGTTTATTTAGTTACTTTAATATCCA
Source organism: Tachina grossa (assembly GCA_949987645.1). Taxonomy (NCBI): domain Eukaryota; kingdom Metazoa; phylum Arthropoda; class Insecta; order Diptera; family Tachinidae; genus Tachina; species Tachina grossa. The sequence goes on from OX465275.1 coordinate 40,746,320, forward strand.
GAAAAAAAGTTCAAAATTTCCAGCTCTGGAGCTATGGTTTTCATTTTTATAATTTTTCACACCAAACTTTTCTTTCCAAAACCTAAAATATGTATAATCTATAAAGGAAAAGATAAAAATTAATCAGACTTAGTTACTTTTATATATCACAAAAAGTATAAGTTTCCCAACCCTGAGATCATTCTTTTTGATTTTTCTGATTTCTTACACCAATCTCTTTGTTTTAAGATTTTAAGATATGTTTACTTTATAGAAAAAAAGAAAAATTTGTTTTAGTAAGTTACTTTTGTACAAAAAAAGTTAAAGCTTTCCAACCCTGGAATCGTCTTTTTAATTTTTTAACTTTTTTATTTTGAAATACCAAATACATTCGTACTGAAGTATAAAATAGGTTTATTTTATAAAAAAAATAAAAATTTGTTTTCGGTAGCTAATTTTTTATATCACAAAAAGTGTGGGTTTTCCAACCCTGAAATCATACTTTTTGATTTTTCTGATTTCTTATACTAATCTCTTTCTTTTAAGAATATAAGATATCTTTAATTTATAGAGAAAAAGGAAACATTTGCTTTAGTAAGTTACTTTTGTATAAAAAAGGAAAAGTTTTCCAACCCTGGAAACGTGTTTTAAACTTTTTTAAATTGAAATACCAATTTTATTTGTACTATAGAATAAAATAAGTTTATTTATTTAAAAAAAAAATTAAAATTAGTTTTCTGTAGTTAATTTTTTTATATCACAAATAGAGTAAGTTTCCCAACCCTGCAATCCTCCTTTTTGATTTTTCTGATTTCTTACACTAATCTCTTTCTTTTAAGAATATAAGATATCTTTAATTTATAGAGAAAAACGAAAAATTTGCTTTAGTAAGTTATTTTGTATAAAAAAAGTTAAAGTTTTCCAACCCTGGAAACATCTTTTTAATTTTTTTAAGTTTAATTTTTAATTTGAAATACCAACTTTATTCGTACTGAAGTATAAAATAAGTTTATTTAATAAAAAAAAAATAAAAATTAATTTTCGGTAGTAATTTTTTAATCTCAAAAAGTTTCAGTTTTCCAATCCTGGAATCATCCTTTTTGATTTTTCTGATTTCTTACATCAATCTTTTTCTTTTCAGAATATAAGAATTGTTTAATTTATAGGAAAAAAGGTAAAATTGTATAGTAAGTTATTTTGCATAGGAAAAAAGTTCAAGTTTTCCAACCCTGGAAACGTCTTTTTAAATTTTTAAATTTTTTATTATTTGAAATACCAATTTTATTCGTGGTGAACTATAAAATAAGTTTATTTAATAAAAATAAATAAAAAATTAGTTAAAGGTAGTTAATTTTATATATCACAGAGTTTAAGTTTTCCAACCCTGGAATCCTCCTTTTTGATTTTTCTTATTTTTTATACCAATCTTTTTTTAAGAATGTAAGATGTGTTTAATTTATATTAAAAAAGGAAAAATTTGTTTTAGTAAGTTACTTTTGTATAAAAAATAAGGTTTTCCAACCCTGGAAACGTCATTTTAATTTTTTAATTTTTGTTTTAATTTGAAATACCAAATTCATTCGTACTGAAGTATAAAATAAGTTTATTTATTTAAAAAAAAAATTAAATTAGTTTTCTGCAGTTAATTTTTTATATCACAAAAAGTTTCAGTTTCCCAACCCTAAAATCATCCTTTTTAATTTTTCTGATTTCTTACACCATCTTTTTCTTTTAAGAATATAAGATATATTTAATTTATAGAAACAAAGGAAAATTTTGTTTTAGTAAGTTGCTTTTGTATAAGAAAAAAAGTTAAAGTTTTCCAATCCTGGAAACGTCTTTTTACATTTTTAAATTTTTTTTATTTGAAAACCCAATTTTATACGTGGTGAAGTATAAGATAAGTTAATTTTGAACTTCACAAAAATTTTAGGTTTTCCAATTCTGGAATCATCGTTTTTGTTTTTCTGATTTCTTACATCAATCTCCTTCTTTTAAGAACATCATATATGTTTAGTTTATAGAAAAAAAAGGAAAAATTTGTTTTAGTAAGTTACTTTTGCATAACAAAAAAAGTTAAGGTTTTCCAACCCTGGAAACGTCTTTTTAATTTTTTTACTTTTTTTAATTTTTTTCAATTAGAAATACTAATTTTATTCATACTGTAGTATAAAATGAGTTTATTTAATAAAAAAATAATAATAACTACTTTTTATTTTGTATGGCAAAATGAAGTTTAAGCTTCCCAGCTCTGAAACCGTCTACACGATTTTGCTGATTTTCAATACCAATCTTATTTAGACCATTTCTGACCCACCAGTCCAAGAACGAAGTCTCTAGCTTTTCTGAGAGCTTCGGCAAACCAATTTCACGTACAGACAGACGGACATCGCTTATTCGTCTTTCCTATGCATAAGGATCCAGAATATATATATATACTTTATGGCTCGCTTATTAATATTCTGGAAATCACAAACGGAATGACAAACCTATATATATCCTTTTACCATTTTTTGGTAAAGGGTATAAAAAAATAGTTCTAAATATCAGAAATTTGTCACGAAAGACGAAAGAAAGGTCAACACTATTTAAGCCATTTGCAGCAAATAATTTATTTTATATTATACATATTACATGCAACTGTACTTTAATAAGACACTATACTGAAATCAAAATTGTAAAAAAAATCACAAAAAACTGAAATTAATATAAATTCAAATAGTACCGGACTATTCGTTAACTTGCTTATTTAAACTTCCCGTTAAAATCGTTGAAATCAACAGTAATTCAAAGTCTGGTATCATTTTCTTAATCCTTTCTGGCATCTCTATCATTGTGTAGAAAGAAAATCTCACAGAGCATAGTGAATTTTAATATAATTAATTTTACACTTAAATATCGATATTTTACTAAGAAACCATTTGATAAAAACAAAGAAATCTTAGTTCAGTTGAAAGAAAAAAATATTTACATATAACGTATAATGGTATATTAGTGCAAAAATGACGACGATATTTTCGGTGTAAGCAAGTCCAGTAGAGTGCACGTTCTTAGTTTTCGTCATATGTATAGCCGTGAAAAACGAGAACATTTAATCGTTTGTTGCTGCTTTTTTTAAATAATGGCTATGTTTATAATTTAAACTTTAAATAAAAATCAGCAAAAAAATAAAAATTAAATTGCTAATTTTGTGAAAAAGGTAAGGGTGTATAAAATGGATAAACAAAAAACGAAAGAAGATAGTTACTAAAAAAATTAAAGTTGACAGTTCACAGAGTGTGTGAAAACAATTTAATTTTACATACAGTTGCGGCAAAACTTCTAGACTTGTCCATGGCATAAACATTAGTTGCGGAGCGATTGTCAATGGGTAGTATGAATAAAAAAAAAGTATTTGCTTTTTACTTAAAATTTGTTTTGAAAACCCAAATATGAATGTGTTCTTTTATATTTTTAACAAATTTTTAACTAAAAAGCAAATACAGTTCGACTTGTCGCAAACTTACATATGTACATTTGAAACAAAAAACAAATTTGGCTTAAATCTAGTTTAGGGACACCTCCTAAAAATGAAAAAAAGTATCCTATCCTATAGTAAATTGAAAAAGAAGAAAAAAAAATTAAATAAAAATATTGGCGGCGAGGCTTAGTTTCCGAGTTATGGGCCTCTGAAACTCTAGTACAATATTTTGATTATAAGGTGTTTCTCAACGAATATGACCAATATTGGTATCATCTTAAGCTTTTGAGAATACATTTCATGAAATGGTAAAAATAGACTCTTGGTCGGTCATGCAGGAAAACACTATTAAGCAGAAAAACTTTGCAAGACAGAAAATCTTTACTAGGCTGCGCCCGGCCGAAAGCCGGCAATGCAACAAAACGATATTAGGCAAGAAAACTTTGCAAGGCAGAAAACCTTTACTAGGCTGCGCTGTCTCCGGAAACACCATGGTGGAGAAAATCTTTAAGCCCGGCCGAAGGCCGGCAATGCAAGAAAACGTTATTAGGCAAGAAAACTTTGCAAAGCAGAAACTCTTTACTAGGCTGCGCCGTAGAGTTGTGTCGTTCCGGAACGACCTAGTTCCATTGAACGATTCACTAAAAGGAACGGTTCGGACTTTAACACAGTTTAATTTCTTATCGTTCATCGTTCCGACTAATTTTTTTTAACAAGGTGGTGGTATTATTGCACAGAATAGTTGAAGGGTTCTTTTTTATGAAGTTTGAGGCATTGTTTAAAGATTTTATAAGTATTCACATAAAATTTGACAGCAGTGGCTGGTATTTGCGACCAAGTTAATGGTTCATCAAGATAGCATTTTACCCAACAATCGTTACTTATTTCTGATACAAGGTTGATATTTGTGTGTAATTACAGAATGAATGATGTTGTTTAATAAATTTATACGCGCTAATATATAATTGGGTTTTTAATTATAATTAAAACAATGATTTGCTCAACACGAAAATATACATATGTATAAGCAAACAGCAATTCTTAAACATGACATGCATTTGTTTGCATTTTTTGGAGCGACAGAGAAGTTCTCTCGTTCATCGTTCATTTACTGTTCAAAGTAAAAAAGGAACGATGAACGAAATGAACGACCTAGTTCCTTTAATATTTCGGATCGTTCCGAACGATTCCCAAAAAGGAATGATTTTGCCCAACTCTACTGCGCCGTCTCGGGAAACACCATGATGGAGAAGAAAATCCTTAAGCCCGGCCAAAGGCCGGCAATGCAGAACAACGTTATTAGGCAAGAAAACTTTGCAAGGCAGAAAATTTTTACTAGGCTGCTCCGTCTAGGGAAACACCATAATTATATATTAAATTATAGTTTTAAGTTATAACTAAGCCTCGCCGCCAGTCTTTTTGTTTAATTTTTTCTTCTTATTTTTCAATTTTTTATAAGATACGGTACTTTTTTAAAATTTTTGTGATACCAATATTGGTCATATTCGTTGAAAAAAAAAACACCTTATAATCAAAATATTGTACTAGAATTTCAGAGGCCCATAACTCGGAAACTAAGCCTCGCCGCCAATATTTTTATTTATTTTTTTTTTTCTTATTTTTCAATTTACTATGGGATGGGATACTTTTTTTAATTTTGGGGAGGTGTCCCTAAACTAAATTTGTTCCACAAAATTTTAACAGCCTTATTTATAAAACTTATTAAGGCTTGGTAGTGTTTTTTAAAACAAATTTCCATAAAGAAAAATTTCTTAAAAAGCCCTAATATTTTTTATAAATAAGGCTGTAAATATGTAAATCCCAGTTCACACTACACAAGTCTTATAACAAAGCTCATCACTTTTTCTTCTGTGGACTTTCATCGGCGTCTTTACAATTCAAGTCTTAAGGCAGAAATAGTTCTTACTTTCAGTTCTCTTAGGAATCAGCCGAATTTTTTTTATTTACAGAAATCTAATACAAGTCGTTAGTTTTTTTGTTTGGTTCTGTTCTGTTTCGGTCAACCTGTGAAAATCAAAAAATTGTTAAATAATTGTGAGTGACAGCATAAATTAAGGTCCCTATTATGATTTACAACTAAATGGATAGTTTAGTTGTAGTTGTAAAATTTTTATAATGAATTACAACTTTTTTCACCATGACAAAACTGCTTTTTATCAGTTGTATTTTGGTTTTTATTTCGAGTGTTGTATTAGCTTTGCTTCATTATTCCAGACGCCAACCAATCTCATTTGTCAGCCAATATTGTGCCACGTCCATAAAACATGAAAACTAAAAAAGAAGAATAAAGGCCAAAACTAAAAATATTTAAAATGTTTTGTGATAGCTACTAGAGAGCTGCGTAAACAGTCTTGAAATGTAAAAACGTCATGATTTTTAAATGTATTCACGTCGCATGTATTATACTAAACCAATAATAAATGCTATCGTACTATAAGCGAAGCACGATGGATGTATTGGTGTATGTGTATATCAGTTGTAACAAGCGATGTCGCAAGACAGCTTGTTTGTAACAAACGCTCAAAAGAAGTACTGTTGATTAGTGTATGCTTGTTATTTTTCATATTGTACGTTTGAATGTGTGTGTAATATGTAGATGGTAAGCTATTATTTGGTTAACCGCATACAACTAATGTTAATGCATGTGTGTGCCTTTGTATGTGCGCAGAAAAATAAAAGATCATACACGCATACATGCATGACGTTTGTATACGCGCTCATCGTAGAAAGAAGCAAGTATCACAAATTCTTCCGTCAAGAAGTGTTTTCTTCTTTACTCTTATACCTACAATACTCAAACAAATTTCTTGCAAACAATGTTGTTAACGTTTGTTTTATAAGATTTCGATTTAGTAAAGCATTTGAAAAATCCCTCATGTCTTGAAAGTTCTTATAAGATGTCTTGTGCAGGAGACTATTAGCTACTATGCTGTCAAAAAACATAGCATAGCTGAAAATCTTTTCTTTTCGAACATTGTTTCGAATACAACTAAAATTAGTTGTAATTCAGAATACCAAAAAACAGTTAAGTTGTTTTAAGGTTAAGTTGTCACAATTTCAACTAAACTTAGTTGAGTTGTAAACCGTAATAGAGGCATAAATAAAAATATTTTAAAATAAATTTTGATTGTGCTTTCAGAAATTACATTCAGTACGTGTCCGTCAACGCAAAGTACAAAATATGGTCAACTTTGAACTTTTTGTGTACGTTGAGTAGTTTGACAGATATTGGTTGATTTTTTTGGTATGTTCTGATTTAGTTTTTTGTGTTTTGTGGCAGCAAAAATAAAATTAAACAAAAGAAATAAACGAAATAAATACAAAAAGTTGAATTTAATACATAAAATGGAGAATCGACCTATTGAAGCTGTTCAAATTCTTCCGTCAATAAAGTACTCATTGTGCCAAGCATTATGCATCGTTGCGTTAATGTCAGTTGAAAAAGGCGAAGTTTAACGTATGACGGAATCATTGTTCCCCGGCCTTAAGTACTCAAATATAGAAGCAGAACGGCACAGCACAGAAGAGCAAGACTCAGACTCAGACTTTCTTTAAGAAAAACGTTTATCTCTAAAATCTGATAAGGAATAATTTTAATGAAGGTTTAGTATTGGTAATTCTGCGGACACATTTTGAGATTCACATTTAAATCGTTAGATTGTCAAACTTGCCTTTATTAGCCGCCTGTCCGAAGTATCCGATGAGTAGCTAATAGCTCTACGAAGATAACGTTTCTAACCTGATATGTCTCGATGTTGTAAGCATTTAGAATAAATAAGGACTTTCACAAAAAGCGGAGTGATACCCCATCACATAATTATTTGTGGTTTATTTTCCTTAAAACCGGGAAGAGCAAAATACGTTCTAAGACAAGCAACTAAACTAAGAAACATGTTTCTAACAAATATATATCTGTTCGACTGATCTTTAATATATTTTTAAATTAATCTTTTATATCTTTCCAATTTTTGTGAAATAAATGTGAATTTTATTGCCTGTTTTTGTTTTTAATGGCAAAAGAAAATTTCATGTTTTTGAACGAAGTTAGTACTTAATTGTTTCGATAGTAATTTAAAATTGATGTTTTTATTGCTATCAATTAATCCTGGCCCAGACTTGCAATTTTTGTTGCAGCAACTTTTATTTTTTAGTGGAAAAGAGCGAAAGAGGTATATAAAATGTACATACTTCTATTTTAAGACTCTCCCACATATTTAAGAATTGCAAGTCTGGAATAAAAAAGTGCTAAATTGTTACTAAACAAGAACTAAAATTGTCTCTGAAGAATATGTGTACTTATTATTGATGCATACAACGATGTTATCGGCCATATCACAGATTTCATTTCTGTTCGGAAAATGAATTCAATCCACCCCATTTTTCTTAAGAGATAGTGTCTGAAAAGGAAACTAAAATACGGAAATTTTTCAGTTGTGTTCAGGCTATTGGTAACGCAATTGAACTCGGTATATGGCTATATGAGTGTCATACGTATTTAAATAAATAACTCGTTCGTAAAGAACAGAACAGAAGAATATAATTATTGGTGAAAAAAATATAATTATTAAAGTTTATTTAGGTACTTTCACTTTACCAAGTATCTCTTCATTTTCCATACCTAAATTATGTGATCTCTTCGAAATTCGAATTCTATTGGATACCGTAGTGGTGACTTTCTTATATATGTTGAATAAAGTTTGTTTGTTAATCACGTCTAGTTGCATTTCTTTTCTACATAGGTAACTCACGTGTGGAGTTAAAAACAATTCAAAAAGTTTTAAAACCACAATGCTTATAGACAAACTCCCAATAAATTGTTGAGAAGTATAAAACTACAAAAAACTATTCGAAAAACCAAAAAGAATACTGTTCAGCATATGTTGCTTATCTTATTTTTCTTCTGCGAATCTGAACTCTGGTGATCTACTGTGTAATTCGAAACGAAAGAACAAGCTTTCGAATTTGTATGCTTATAACATGTAAATTCGAAAACATTTTCTTTCGAATCGAATTACAGAGTAGACTCCGATTATTTTGAAAGGAAAGAAAATGCTTTTGAATTTGTATATGTTATTATAACGGGTAAAGTGAATTAAAAAAAGCATTTGCTTCTGACTTAAAAATTTGTTGTAAAACCTAAAATATGTATGTGTTTTTTTTTGTTTTTTTAAACAAATTTTCAAGTAAAAAGTAAATGCTTTTTTTTATTCACTTTGCCCAATGTTTTGTAGTTTTCAAATAATTTATTAAGTTAATATTTTATGACAAAAATTTAAACTACATTAACATTCGTCAGTTTATGGCTAATTTATAAAAACCAAGGTGTATATAGCCATGATAAAAAGTATTACATATCGCTCATTTAGTCAAAGAACGTCATAACTCAGAAATAATTTTTAAGCTAATCTTGCAGAATTAATCCTCGTAACGTTCTTCATATTATGTAAAAATGGCATACAAATATATCTTGTTTACTCAACTCTTGGAAGAAAAATAAAAGTTTATTTCTCCATTAATTTGTGTGTAAATTAAAAAATTTTGACTAATTTTCTGGCAAACTACTTTTTTTGAGTTATAACAGAGAAACCAGAAATATGCTCCAAAAAAAAATGTTTTATGCGCATTCAATATGCACTAAAAACTTGAAAATATGTTCTAAGAACTTGAAAATATGCAGTTAAAAATAAAATAAATTGGCTTATTTGTAAATGAAAATATATTTTTAATTCAACAATTCAACAATATTTGCATGTAAAATAAGACAAAAATAAAATAAACCAAAAAAGGAAACAAGAAAAAGGTTAACAAAGAATAACTGCGGTATTAAAGAAATAATTTGGGTTTGAAGTGCACGTTAAAACAAAATGATCATACAAATTTTGACTAAAGCAATAAGTGCCAATTCACACGGTGAAATTTAGGACGTCTATTTTTCTTAATTCTCTTTTGAAGTTGCTACCAAAAATTTCTTGCGTTCATACGATGTTTTTTTTTGGACGTCTAATATTACTTCTCTTCACCCATATAGCCAATAAGTTAGAAGAGCAAGAATAAAAAATTACAATAAGATAGAAGAGTAACATTAAAACGTAACAACAATAACAACAAGAGCAATGTATTGAGGAATATGAAAAAACCATGGAAAACAGAAATCGAGTCGAAATTTTAAATAAAATACATTTCAAATTCATTTTAAATTTTATGAATATGGAGGTTATTGTATGCAATCATAAAAATTTAACTTCAACTTCAAAAGAGATTACGATATTAGAATTAAAACTTTGGAACTATATTTTTGATAAATAAGACAAGTTTTGTATTTATAATTTTTATTGCAATAAACAATAAAATATTGACATATATTTTCAATTAAAAATCGCTGCTTGTCACACGTTAATAAACTTTTATACACTGACAATATTCCTTCAACTTCAACTTGAAACTAACGTCCGTAATATCGGTGCAAAAAATTATAAAAATTTATAATATACATATATGTATAGATCATTGAAAATGAGATTAAGTAGGTGAAAAAAATAAATTGAACAACAGATAAATTGCTTGTAGCATATTAAAATAAAAAAATTATATCTAGTATCAAAATATGCCCTAAAAGCATCAAATATGCTCTCAAAATTCGAAAAATTCTAAAAATACGATACTTGTTATTTGTCGCCCTAGGTATTTTTCGTTAAAGAATTAAGCATAGTACTCTGTTCAAATTTGTGAAAAATGTTCATCAACATTGATTAATTCGTACGAAAAATTTGACATGTAAACAATATTAATTGGCGGTTGAAACTATGCTACAATTTCTTATGTTTGTAGAAACACCCCATGTGTTTGTTACAAATTCCGTACGAAACAAGTTGCACTCTAATTATTTCGCATGAAAACTTCAAATGTTGAAGATACATTTCAAATGTTTTTCTCAAGATTGACAGAGTACTATTTCTGCAACATTTTTCGTGAACAATTCGTGTCGATTTTTTTTTATATGTGCTTTGGCAGCATTTCGCGTGAAATGTTGAACAGAGTACCAGGATTTATGGTCAACCAAAATTAATATATTATTGAAGATCAATTTAGTACTAATTGTGAAAATATATAGTTAAGAGTTCTTCTATAATTTTTATCATAGCTGTACTTTTAACTCACTTGCGATTAATCTGGCATCTCTTGTTTTTCATATTATGTTTTAATTGGTTTCTTTTTACGATTCTTCTTCAGACTGCAAAAAGTGAGAAAATTTTCAAGTAAATATTTTACAAATTTAATTGGATTTTTGCAATAATTTTAAACAATTGTAAAAAAATTAACAACAACTTGTATTGGAAAAAAGTGTTAGTTCCAAAGAGCATATTAAAATTGAAGGGATATGATACTTTAATAAAAAGGATGGTTAAAAGAGATTGTTAAAATCATGTCAGAAAAGAAAACGGAGAAAAAAAATTTAGTGAAATGAAATTCGTAATGATGACTGTGGAAATTATAACAAAAACTTTTCTATTATTTATATATATATTGTAGCATAAATAAAAACAAAAACAATAGTGAGCGCATTTAATTACATATTCCTCTTATCTTTTTATCACACACAGGAGAACGCACATTTATTACAATAGTTACTGGCGGAAACAGTAGAAGAATCAAGCAGCAATCATCGACTTTACCGTATGTACGAGTATGTAATAAATCAACTTTAAGCAACAAGAAAATTAACAATAGTTGAAAATCTCCTCTACTAATAAGGCCACCAACAAATTCTGCTTTGTAATTGCAACGATAAGACAAGCGATCGACGGAGTCATTGAAGAAAATCGCAAGAAACCACCACATACATATATACTAAATATAGGGAAAAAAGCAAATAATTGCCGCATATTTGTTTCATTTTATTAACCTGAGAGCGCTGCGCCTCCGCCAAGTCTATTTGCCGCTACGCTAAAGAACTGTCTGCTTTTCTTTAAACCTACATACATATATACTTGTTTAGCTGTGCCTTTGTTTTCAATTACATATTAAAAAAATTCGTTTGCAAAACAAACAAGATAAACAACATTAAACGAGAAATATTGTCTTGAAACTTTGTGGTTTTTGCCGGCGATCGCTGCGATCGAGAGACAAGCCACAATTTCGTTTTTTAGTTTCATAAAGTGGAGGAAAATTGTCGCCGTCTACACACCATGAATATCAGGAGCACCGCTCCCAAGAAGGAGGGAAAGATGCGCATTCGTGCCTTCCCGGTAAGTTGCTATGTATATATGAATAAGTAATTCAAAAAATGTAATATCGACAGACAAGCAAATTACTCGTTTGAATTGCCATTCGGGCATAACTGGAATTGGCAACCATAATTTAATGTTATTTACTATTTTGGCGATTTTTAAGTAAAGCTGTAGTTTCGAATTTATTATAATTGTTTACCACATAGCCCACGAGGGCCTTTGTAATATTGAATTCACCTTCATTCAGACCAATTATGAATAACAATTCTCCGCTAGTTTTTTCCCTCTTTACTATTCCTCCTATTATGAATTGAAATTTTCAAAAAGTATGTTTCTTAAATATGAGGGAGATGGAGAATTTTTTGAGAAGTTTTCTCCCAAATTTAGAAAAAAAAAAAAATTAAAAATCCAACTAATAAATGTAAAATAATGGTATGTATAAGCATTTATTTTATGTTGTGTTATATTCCCTCTTGTTTGAGGCATTTTTTTTTTATCCAAGCCCCTACCCACATCAACTTCAAAAACATTAACTACTTCTGCGTTCAAAAAAAATACTAAAACACTAAATTTTGCACGCCTCCTTTAAGTTCACATAATAAGTAGGTAAAGGAACGATTTGTTTCCCTCTACTATCAAAAGCGATAAGAAAAACTTTCTGAAACTTATAATTTCCTTTGAACATACCGTCATTTGTATACTAATATTACTTTTTATGGGCAACAGAAGGGAATCAAAATGGACCCAATTGGGTCTCCGAGTGGAGTTGCGGTAAAGCACCAGCCTTCCTAACCTAACCTAACCTACAGTCATTTTTAATTTAATCCACTCGCATCTGCATCTGGCCAGTTTTAGATCCACTTTCCTAACATAAAGTTATTCCGCAGGTTTTTGAAAAGTTACGCTGTTTATTTTATTTTTGTTATTTAAGCAAAATAAGATATTTATATTAAGACATTCTTATTGGCACAATGGAAACATTAAATTTTTATTACTGAACTCTTGCGTTAGGGCAGAATAAAACGTAAACATTAAACAGTTGATCCAGATTTTACTCTCTCTTGTATTTGCTTATTCCCCAGCTATTGAGAATAGGAGTATCATTTCCCGGGAATAAAAGATGGGGAAGTGAATTTAACGGAAAAATTCATTATTGTACCGCTTATGAAATTTTTATGAAATTAGTTTCGCAACTTTTTCTTTATTAGCGCAAAATCAGTGTTGGCTCTCCTGGCAACACTGATATTTTTGTCACATGGAAAATCGAACAAATATTCAATTCTGTTGAAGGATTATGATTTTAGTGAATTATGGCAGAGACCTGACATGATAATTTCACTGATAAGTGTTCGGTCAGCAAAAGGCTAGCATCCTTGATTTTCGCAGGCTATGCAAAGATGACAGGGACTGAAGGATGTGGAACCGAAATATGAAATGAAATATAGATATTAGCAGGTTATAATAGAGACCTGTGTAAAAGGTCTTTAAATGTAAATACGTCATGATTTTTAAATGTATTCACGTCGCATGTATTATACTAAACCAATAATAAATGCTGTCGTACTATAAGCGAAGCACGATGGATGTATTGGTGTACGTGTATACCAGTGTTAACAAGCGATGACGTCAAGACAGCTTGCCTGTAACAAACACTCAAAAGAAGTACTGTTGTCTAGTGTATGCTTGTTATTTTTCATATTGTACGTTTGAGTGCGTGTGTAATATCTGGATGGTAAGCTATTATGTGATTAACCGCATACAACTAATGTTAATGCATGTGTGTGCCTTTGCATGTGCGCAGGAAAATATAAAATCATACACGCATACATGCATGACGTTCGTACATGCGCTCATGCGTAGAAAGAAGCAAGTATCACAAATTCTTCCGTCACGAAGTGTTTTCTTTCTTCTTTACTCTTATACCTACAATACTCAAACAAATTTCTTGCAAACAGTGTTGTTAACGTTTGTTTTATAAGATTTCGCTGTAGTAAAGCATTTGAAAAATCCCTCATGTCTTGAAAGTTCTTATAAGATGTCTTATGCAGGAGACTAATTTCTTATAAACTCATGTTTTAGACTCGGCAGTTTTTCTTGAAGCAAGTCTGAGTTTATGGGAGAGAGAGGAAAGAAGAAAGAAGAGGGGTACTGAATTGCTTGTACAGAAAAGTTACTTCAATTCTCTTTTGTTATTTCATCCGCAGCATTAAAATAATAGGAAAATTGAACAAGAAACTGTCGTGAGTGTAAACAAGCGAGCAGTTTTAAAAGAGAATTGAAGATAACTGCTTCAAGAAAGATTGCCAAGTCGAAAACATGACAAACTATATATATCAAAAAGCAATTAATTGAGAATTTTCGTTGAAGAGTGCAATAATTGTAACATTTTTTTCTAGAAATGAAAATGCCATAAAATAGACAAGATTTCCACAAGATTTCGTACAAGTTCGGACTAATGAGAGTAAAAAGAAAATTACTCTCTGAATATGCAAAAGTTATCCAAAATTGCTGGAACGTAAAAAAACATAATTGCCCATCTTAAAATACTAGTGCTGCTTACTTTTTAAATTAAATTTAATTTAAATGATTTTAGTCGCTTAAAACGCATAACATTATAAAAACAAAAGTTTTGCATCATTGGCAACAGCTTTAAAAATCAAATGAAAATGAGTTCTAAAAAGTAAATTATCTAAAAACAGCATTTTTTTTATATTAAATAAATAGGGAAATGTGTACAAATGTACTTACAACTTCAACTTTGTTCAAAAAACCTTCCATTTTGATTTTTAATAAATTTGTATGCAAATACTTTTTTTCCTATATTTGTAAACTTTCTGGTTAGTTTTTCAGTTCGATATGTAAACAAAAAACAGCTGATTATTTAATTCTTGTCCGAACTTACCCAGAAGAAAAAGTTCGTACTAGTTTGTACAGGAAATGGAAAAAATTACTCTCTCATTCGCTCTCAAAACTGCACGAAATTTGCTATCTGGAACGCTTTTGGATAACTTTGTACAAGTTCGGACTGTTTTGTTATGCATCTGGAACAGACCTTATATGTTATTAAGATACAAAACAAAAAAAAAAAGTCAGCTGATTCGTAACAGAACTGAAAGTAAAAACTACCTTAATTCTTTGATATTTGTAAAAACAATTTTTCAGTTTGAAAATTATTGACACAAATTCAAAAATTCCTGTTTCAAATATCAAAGAATTTGTAACTTGTAAAAAACTGAAGAAGAAGTTGGGATTTTCCAACGAAACGTCGGATGAGATCACAAATTAAAAATATTCTTTTATTTAAAATTTAATGATCTTAAAAGTCCATTAATAGTACAAAAATAACTTTATACATATATACAAAATAATAGAAAAAGGTCAATAATAAGAACAAAAAGTAAAAAATTATTTAATTTTATAACGTTTTGAAATTAACATTCCCTGAAAAAATTTATGCCAGATTGCCCAAAAATTTTAAATTTTGAATTTCTTCCTTGCTGTATTTTTTTATATTTTTTTTTATAAACAAGCAACGACTTTATTGTCAAACTAAATTTCATGTTTGAAAAAAAAAGAAATTTTTAATGAAATGTTTTTAAAGTTTATTTTTTAAAAACCGTAAAAAATTAAGTTTGTGTTAAAAGCGTTTTTAATAAAGGCAATATTATTATATTATGATATACAACATTACAAGTGTAAAAAATTAAACAAAGAAAAAAAATTAGCTGAAAAAAATCAACGTGCATTAAACAAAGACAATTTAGTTGCAGTTGGAAGAAGTGAGCTGAAGAATATTTAAAAAAGAAAATAAACTAAGAATAATACAACAACATTCGAGTACAACAGAAAAAGCAAATTCAGTAGCTGCCTAAGGAAAAAAAAAATTCCAGGGGACAAAATTTATATTTTAGATTTTCTATCCATTTAATTAAATTTCGAAACTCGCTAGAGAAATGTTTTAAAATTCAAACCAACCAATGATTGTTAATATCAATTATAAAAGAAAGCGACGTCGTTTTGAGAGGAGGAGTAATACTAAAGAAGATCTCATAATCAACAGTTCAAAGTAATAGAAGAAGCTTCATTCAAATTTATCCAATAAAAAAATTATTTAAGTATTTAAAGGTTTATATTTCTAAATTAGTTTTGTGTGGCAGAAACGATTAGCTGCGCAAATAGTCAAAATAAAATCTCGGATTGTTAAAAAAAAAATTCCCGTACATATCAACGAACCTTATAAAACTTGAATAGTCTCCATCTACCAATGCCCAGGGAATACCGTCCTGGTGCATATAATCACTTTAAAAATTCAAACAATTCTAACTCTGGTGCCAGCAGTGAAAATAATATTAACAACGGCAACGGAGCTACTTTTCGAAACAAGTTTAATAGAAACACATCAACTGGAAAAAGTTATAATGGCACCTCAACAGCAAATCGTTTTGATAATGATACAGAGCAACCCTCAACTTCGAAGGGAAATACCACGAGCCGCTATCGTAAATTTTTTGTGAGCAAACAACCAACAAACAATAAAGATGAGCTACCTTCAACATCCAAGTCTGCATGGAAACCACGAAAAGTTACGGATATATCAAATCTGCGACCTGTTTCGCAACACGCTTCTGGTAAAAATATTATCATTGAGATTGAACGCAAGTTTCCTTTGTGGACACCGGACTACAAGACAATTTGCTTTAAAGTTAGTATGAATAACATTTCTTTTAAACACTTATAGTGGTTTTTACCGAACTTAAAAATACGAATACATCGTGCCGCAACCCCCAAAAAAGCTTAAGCGACATAATTTTCGAACTTCCATTTTTTTTTACCAAAGTCGATCATGAATAATGTATTTTCGCCAAGAAAAAAAGGTTTAACATTACAGTAGAAATTCCTGGAAATTCTTACTTTATTGCAAACTATTTTTGCAGATATTACAGATATATCAAATCTGAGATAATTATTACAATCTTAGCTGTTAAGCAGTTATTAGTAATCGTAATGATTATTAATTTGATTACTTTTTTTGAAAGGTGAAGTAATGATTAAATTACTATTATATTCAGTTTCGCACGATTACTAATTGATTACGATTACTAATAATGAAAAAGTAATCTGAATTACTTGAAATTACAAAAAATAATCAATAGTAATTAAAAAATAATCTGATTACTTTTAAAGATTACTTTTAATTATTTTTGATTATTTATCAAAAGTAATCTTTAAAAGTAGTCGAATTATTTTTTGATTACTTTTGATTCTTTTTGATTATTTGTTGTAATTTCTAGTAATTCAGATTACTTTTCGGTTATTAGTAATCGTAATCAATTATTTATCAGAAATTCTTTTAAAGGAATTATACAATCAGTACAATTCTTTTTTAAAATCTAATCTAATTGATTCCTAATCGTAATCGAAATTTAACAGCTCTGATTACAATCCCCGATATCGTATAGGTGGCTTTTACACACGCAAAGTTTACTTTTAAAACTCTTGAGTTTGTAGAAGAGAAGAGAAAAGAGAACGTGAACTATTTTCTCTTCTCTAATACAACTTCTAGACTTTGCAAAGTAAACTTTGCTGTGTACGTATTTATGTACTAAAATTACTTTAATATTGAAAGGCTTTAAAATCAAGACACACTAGATGTTCTTCCATCGAAATATGCAACAAACTCAAAAACTTTCAAAACAATAATGAGTTAGTTAGGGCCTTTCTATATAAGAGTAACGATATATATGTATATGTTCCATTTTTCCCTTAAATTTTTTCGAAACAGCCCTCAAAAGCTTAAGAATGTTTTGAAACTATTATTCTTTCAAATTTTGTAAACTTTTTATGTGTTGTCTTGGTAGAAAATACGAAAATATGCAACAGCAAAAAAAAATAATCTACAAAAATAGGATTTTTTTAGTCACGGTGCAACTCACCACCAAATGTTTGGAGAATCCCCATCAAAAAAATCGATCTTTAGTATGAGAGGGGTAACAAAATCACGTTTTTCATCTAAAGTTCAATTATGTGATAAATAAATGGCCCATATGTAAATAAATATAATGTTGGAGCAGAAAGGTATACATATATAAAATGTAACAATTGTTACTGCTTGAATCTGTTTATTTGTTGCTAAAACTCTACAAAACAAACTGCACTCCTGTTTTACTAACGCTCAAAGTGGACTCTTAAGGACGATGCCGGTAATATAATGGTATGGAAACATTATTGTACTACGGTATGGAATCTCTAAATCTCAAATATACCACAATCTGCACAAAGAAATGGTTTAATAACAACTAAAACAATTATGCATGGATTTAAATCCCATCGAAACTTTGTGGCTTCTAATCAAAGCTCGAAGGAAGCCATCGAATTCTAATGAGGTTTATAACTTCTACAGACTGCGTGGAAGGCATTACCTGTTTCAGTCTGATAAGTCAGTTGACTCAATGCCCAAACAATCTCCATGCAATTTCGGTCATCAACAAAACCTTAGACGATCCGACCCGTTAACATTTTGTAACATGAATTAGTAAAAATCTTTTCTAGTTTTTTCAATTTCTTCATTCTATTTCTATGATAATATGAAAAGCCCTCATTATTTACATGCCACATTTGCATTAATACAAAATAAAATATTGAAAAGCTTAATATTATAATTCAAACATTACTTTGTAGAGTTTTAGCAATAAATGAAGCACGTTCAAGCAGAAAAAAAATTTAAACACTAGCTTTCTATTCCCAATATTGTATTGGGAGTGTTGCTATTATTTTTCACATAACTGTATGTATGTAGATACAGTATTGTGCAGAACAAAAGCAACAAAATGCCTATTTGACTTAAATTTGTAATATTTTGAATATTTGATTGTTTCAAGCAGCCCTTTTTACATACTTTTGTAAGCAATCATAGTAGAAAACGAATTCGCATTTAAATTTTTCAATATTGATATTTCTTGAAAAATAAAATAACTTATATTCTCAAACCCGTGTATCGTGACTGTGCAGAACAATAGCAACAAAATAGAGAATGTCACAATTATCAATAAACTCTCTGATATAGCGCTATAATTCCGAAGTCCAACATGCTTAATAGTTTTTATTATTCCTTATAATAGATTTTAAAATTCATTTCTAAATGTTGTTGGTGCTGATTGATCTAGCAAGAATGGGAAAGTGTAGATATTGCTGTACATCCGAATCTTTAAAAAGTTAAGGGTCTAAAAACATATAGAAATTGGCCGTTAATCACTTAGGGCGACTTTTTGAGTTCAAGATTAGAGATTAAATGAACCTTAATCTTCATTTGTGATTTTTGGGTAGTCGATTATGAGCTAGTTTTTCACATAAAGATAAACTCTACTTGTCGGTTAACTGTAGTTTAAACTTAAAACTTTGTTTTTCAGATAAAGATTATCTAGTTAAAAATCTTGGTTTAACCGGGCAACATTGCGCAGTTAAACTCAAGTTAGAACTATCAAATGATAAATATACATACATACATATGTAGACATGTATTTATAAAATAAATACTACACCCAAAAAAAGTTTTAAAATCAAGAAAAAACAATTTGATTTTAAAAACGTAACCTTTATGAAATAGAACCTAGTTTGTTTTCTGCTATTTTAAAAATTTTCACCCTTGTTTTAAAAATGAAAAATATTTTGAAATCAAAAAAGAATATTTTTGGTTTGAAAAGGACAGCAACCTTGATATAAAGTTGAGCATACTCAAATTAAAGGATTATGTTTTTGAGTTACGAATGAAATGTTCTTGAAGTAATAATGAAGCATTTTTTATTTTAAAACTTATTATTTTTATATAAAAAATGAAGCGTTTGAATTAATAATATAGAATTATTAAGTTAAGAATGAAAGGTCTTAAATTAATAATGTAGACTTTTTAAATTAAGAATGAAAAGTTTTAAAATAATAATATTGAATTTTCGTTTTACAATTTAAAATATTATTTTATTTAATTTTTTTTTTTTTTTTTGGAATCAAAATGCCCTTTTTGTGAAAAATTTTCGATCTTCGACTGTAGTCCAAACCGCTAATGGAACGAATTTTCATTTGGGTTATGACGATTTTTTTGTGCTCCAGGATCATACAGGGTAATGGACATTAATATACACTTGGTCATAATAATAAATTAATTCTCTTTTTTTAACACGACTCAAATATAAAATTTTACTCGGTGAAAAATATAATTTCCTTAATTTTAAAAAATTTAAATTCTTGCTATAATAATAAAATATTTTTGTTTTTAAATTTTTAAAAAATACATTTTCTTTTTCATTATGACTTCAAAAATTAAAATTTTTAATTTAATAAGAAAACGTTATCGTTTTTGAAATTTTTAAAATGAAAGCGCTTATTTTTGTTTAAAAATTGCTTCGTTATAAAAATAAGAATGTTATATATTAATATTATACAAGAAACATTCTTATTTTAAAAATAATTTTTAAAAATGCTGCATTTTTAAAACCAAAACGCACATTTTTGTTTTAAGACTGCTTCTTTATAGACATAAGAATGTTATTCATTAATGTTATAAGAAATATTCTTATATTAAAAATGATTTTTAAAAATGCTGCATTTTTAAAACGCACATTTTTGTTTTAAAAATGTTTCGAAAATTAAAAATAAGAATATTATAGTTATAAGAATTTTTAATTTAACAATTATTTTTAAAAATGCTGCATTTATAAAACGAAAACACAAAATTCTTGGTTTATAAATGTTTTTTTTGGTTCAGTGTACGCAATTGAAAAAAAAAAGTTTTACTGAAAAGTTTAATAAATAAATAAATTGGATGTTTCTTATGACGACGAAAATTTTAGCGATTAATTGCGTTCGCGTACTCAAAAGTTTTTAAAATTTTTTACTGAACTTTACTGCATTTTACTAAATTGCGTTCGTTTACCCAAAATACAGTAAATGAGAACACAAATTGAGAGAGTAAAGTGACAGTTCTTGACTGAGTGTTTTGCAAATTTTTACTGCAGAAATTTGTCGTAGTAAAGTTTAGAAAGACAAAAACATATGATTCAAAATGTAAACAAATGGAAAGTTAGCAAATGAAAAGTGTAAAAATTTGAAAAAAGGTTAAATGAAAATCGTGAAAGTCATTAAAAAAAATAATTATTTTATAAATCATAATAAAAATAGCTGTTAATATACATATTTTCTAACATATTTTATTAAACCTTTTGTTTTGCAATTTATTTTAATTACTCAGAGTTGTAAAACTGTAATGTATCTGGGTACTTAGTATCGCACTTGCTTTTAAAGTAATCAGTAACATTAACAAATAGTCATGAAATTTTTAGTAATTTAGCCAACAACAAAACAAGGAAATCAAAAAGAAATTAATTACAAATGTTACATGAATTAAATTACAGAATTTATTCTTAGATTGTCCGTGTTATAAAAATATTGTATCGAGTAACAATAGTTAAAAGAGTTGCATAGTCAAAAGGTTATATATTTATCAACACTATGTGGAGTTAGAGTCAGCTGTTTCTTTAATCTTACTAATTTTTACTATTTTTCCGTTCGCGTACTTTTTTTTGGCTAACGCTCTTTTTGAGAGCAAATTTTAAAATTTTCGCAGTAACTACTCATTTACTGCATTTTACTGCAAAAGTAAACGAACATACTTATTATTAAACCTATAATAATTTGGATAGGACAATTGCGAGAAATATAAAGAAGACAAGAACACGTCAAAATTATTTTTATGTGTGTAATGAATTGGAATTCTTTCAAATATTTCCTTGGATTTAAAATTTTATGTTTTTTTGTAGTTTATTTTTGGAGCGTCATTATTTTTAAGTCCATATTACTTATTTTTAAATTCTTAAAAATTTCACAAAACTTATAGAAGTTTTTTTAATATAAATTTAAAGAATTGTCATACCACTTTTTAAGTGTTGCCCTATTTATATAAAATATTTTCAAGAATGCCATATCTATATTGAAAGCAAAGTATGGCATTTCTAGCTAAATTGACAACTTTAATCCATCACTGAAAAACAGCATGGGTGGTTAAAACCCGTTTAACTTTGTTTCTTGGTTAACTCAAACGTATGTTAAACTAGGTTTAACTGACTAGTAAAAAACTAGCCCTATATGGTTTACTTGCTAGTTTAAGCGGGCAATCGTGCTGGTTTATTCATACATTAACATTGACAACATACACTTGTGAAACTTATATATATATATATATTTTATATTATTTATCTATTTCCTTTAACACGCGCAATATTTTCCTTGTTAATTAATAATAAAACATGGCAGTTTCTTCTTCTTTCCACAAAAAATCAAAGTGTGTTGATAACATGTATGACTTTTACACAGAAAATGTTGCCACTATTTTGTTCCTCAGTATGGTAATACTACAAATAATAAGAAGTTTAAACTACCACTCAAAAATATCAAACTAATTAATTTGAGATTAAGTTAATTTTCGGATTAGCTAATTATAGAAATAAACTAATCTTAATCTCGTACTCAAAAAGTCGCCCTTAAAAGTGTAATAAAAATATATCCCTAGTTTTCCGATGTGTAGGTCGGCAGGATAATTACGTATTAAGCAGTTTTGTGCACGATCGCGAAAACTTCCGCAGCTTATGATAGAAAATTGTATTTCACATAATCCAAAAAACTCGATTACTGTTTCTAATGAGGTTATAATATCTGCAAATTTAAGTGAGCATTATGGTACAACTCGAAACCGTGTCAGAGAAAGCAATTGAAAAAGTTGCAGACTAAGAAAATACCATAGTTGACCAAAAGATACTTCCAAAAAGAAAGACAGGTAAGTCTTATATTTAGTTCATAGAATTTTATTGCTTTTATGTGCTTAAACTAGAGTTCAGTAGAACACATCCTAGTTGGATCATAATAAAATGGGAAACCGATTTATTTGTTGAAGAATTCAAATTCTATGTAACAAATTAATATATCATATCTTAAGTTCGGCTCTTGCCTAGCAAACAGTTTTCGCTACGAAATATCAAAATGGGTTTTAAGCATAACAGCGGTTAGGTGATCGTGATGTTTTGTTTTCCGACGTATAAAGTTGGACCATTCCACAAATTTTGTTTAAAAGAAAAAAAATACTTGAAGTAAAATTCATTAGGCATTTTGAGTGGAATATGACACTTCTACGGATGTTTCAATGCGGTAGTAGTTCATAACATACTTGGAGGTTGGGCAAAAAATAGCAAGAAAATGAATTTAACTCCAATCCTTGCTTGACCGACACGCAGTTTTCTTCAACGCCATTGAAAACCTCTTTGCAAGATGGTGCAGGAGTATTTTTGGAGAATGGTTCCAAAATTGCAACAAACACCTCGAAATTCCATTATCAGCCGAAATATATTCCATAGTGCATAATAAATAATAAAATTTGTGAATTAATTCAGCGTTGAAATACACGTGTTATGAAAAAAAAATAAGGATTATACGAAAAGTATTCATTTGTTGCTTTTGTTATGCACAGCTCCATATCAAAGCCTGGACTATTTTATACAACTTTTGAAAACCCAGTATTTTTAACCAAGATTTTATTTAATGCGCTACATAGTGCACATAAGTACAAATAAATTGTGGTCACAGTTTTTGTCACATATGGTGTATATTCGGCAATAATCGTCTGCATTTATTTTTGCAGAATTTGTTGCTTTTGTTTTGCACAGTACTGTATATGTATTATAAATAAATTTTATATTTAAATGGTTGCTCCATGAAAAATCGCCCAAAAATGAAAATGAAAAATCGCCCAAAAATTTCAAAATGAAAAATCACCCAAAAAAAATTAAAAATCGCAAAAAAAAATGAAATATCGCCCAATATTAAAAAACACCAGAAAAAAATTAAAATTATAGTAATTTCATTTTTATATTAAAATGAAGAAAGAAAAGTTATAGAGAATCGTAAATAATGTTCGTTCGTTCCCGAATTTTCTACACCAAAATAAAATATTTTCTGCCTTGCAAAGTTTTCCTGCGTAAGAACTTTTTATGGCACTACCGGCCTTCGGCCGGGATTAAGGACTTTCTCCACCATGGTATTGCCACACACGGCGCTGATTAATAAAGATTTTCTGCTTTGCCAAGTTTTTTTGTTTAATAACATTTTTCTGCACTGCCGGCCTTAAGAATTTTCTCCACCATGGTATTTGGGTGTATTTTTCCCTTCGATTTTTAAATGTTTGAACAATTTTGGGCGATTTTTCATATGAAAAATTACTTAAAATTTGTATGAAGAAATTTTTGGGCGATTTTTCATTTTAATTTTTGGGCGCTTTGGTTTTGGGTGATTTTTCATGGAAACATTTTTCATATAAAAAATCGCCCAAAATTTCAAAATGAAAAATCACCCAAAAAAAATGAAAAATTGTCCAAAATTTTTGGGCGTTTTTTCATATGAAAAATCACCTAAATTTTGTATGGAAAAATTTTGGGCGATTTGGTTTTGGGCGATTTTTCATGGAGCCTTAAATGGTAGTGCGGTACTAGGGTAACACGGTATATTTACAATGTTAATATCGTTCTTATCTGCCCTTTTTAAAACGAAATACTCATCTATTCAGTTTTGCCAAATGTGCAGATTTATCTGGGGGCAAATTACGGCACTCGTTATCGATCGAAACTACGAAATATTTTAATTGACTTTGTATAGAAATATTTTAAATCTATCTCGAATCGTATCGAATGCCCCCTTTTTTCGCAGTTGTGCAGTGTTTTCTTTCCTTCTTTTCTTTATATCGTAAGCATACAAAAACTGAACATTTCTTTATTTTATTTATTATACATATTATACAAAGTAAATTTGCATAATATGGTGTTGCACAAATATGGGCGGGGTAACTAGACCATATGCCCAATATGGTATTAACAGTATTTTAAACGGTTTTGTGACTGACTGTACACGACCTATGCCTTCACATAGGAAGTAGCAACGTGGTTGTTAAAGAAATTCCACCAAAAGCCGCAAGATTATACGGTTATCCGTGGCAGATCAGTCAACCAGTGCGAGCGAGACGAAAAACTCTCGAAGGCCAAACAACATACACAAGCCTGACCGCACTTAAGAAATAATTACGATGACGCGAGAGATATTCCTCAACCCAGAGCTGCTTTACGACATTTCTTTATGTTTTTCTTACAAGTTTTGAAAATTATGAAAGCAAATCAACGTATGAATTCTAATACGTTTCATATGTAAAGAATTTGTATGGAAAACATTTAAAACAAATTTTAAAAGTTGTAACATTTTCTCTTTTTGTTTTTTATACACACAATTTTTCTATACTGTTTAAGTAAAATTTCTTTGTTTCGGTTAATACTTTTCTCTAAGTGCTTAATGCAAATTTAAAGTATACTTTTCTTTCAACTTTGTTTGAAATCTTTTATAAGTATTTCAACTAGTAAACCGCCAACGGTATTTACTAGCCGTCTCCACTAGCCGTGAACTGGGTATGGGCATCATGTCAGACATCGCAATGGGCTAATGGAGACCGCTCATGTCCAACTTTCGTCCATGCTCTGACATGGATGCCCGCAAATATGTCTGAGCAACAATGTTCGCCATGAGATTCTCAGTATGCAACCATTTGCAGTAGAAAGAAAAGAGACAGAACAAAATTGGTAAATATTTCATCTCTATTGCACTTAACGCAAATCACTTTGATATGCCTGAACATGGTTAGCAGGCTGCTGGTAGGGAAAAGTAGAAAGACGGAATCCAGCTCACTTGGTTCCAATATGATGATCCCTCTGTGCTATGCCTGAACATGGACATCGCACATATTCACCACAACAAAGAAGTTGATGAATTTTTCAGTTGCTCTGCCGGCTTTATGTCCATGTCATATCGAATTTGATGGCTAGTGGAGACGTAGGGTTAAGCATTGTTTTGTCAAATTTCACTATAGTTATGTTATACTCGGTTTACAGAACAGGGCCCATAATGTTGCAATGTACTTTAGTCTAGTACAAAATCGCCGTCAACAAGTCTAGGCGCACTATAAAAAAAATGTTACACAATGTATGTGCCCTGATTTAATTATAAAAAAATTTAACTCTACAGCCGCTTTTCTTAATTAATTCATATATAAAGAAAGTGTAGATATTTTTATGTATTGCATTTAACAAAAAAAAAAAATGATCAGCTGCTCTTTCATCAAAATAACCTCTTATCTTATGCACAAACTTTCAAGAACTATTTGAGAATTCACAAATAATAATATTTTTGAAAATCACAAAAGAAAAATAAGCGTAGTAGGCTTTGCAACTAATACAAAAACCCAGCAAATAATTTATATTCGATTTGAATCTATTTGATTTTTCTACACCTGACAATATGTCGAATAATAAATTTCTTAAATGTTAAATTTAGATTTTATTTTTCATTTTGCCTTACAATTACTTTTATTGTTATCCAATGGATTTCTAATTGTATAAAGGTGTAGAAAAATAAAATAGATTCAAATCGAATATAAATTATTTGCTGGGTTTTTGTATTAGTTGCAAAGCCTACTACGCTTATTTTTCTTTTGTGATTTTCAAAAAAAAAACTATTATTTGTGAATTCTCAAATAGTTCTTGAAAGTCTGTGCATAAGATAAGAGGTTTGTGACTATTCAAAATGTGTGGTTGAAGTCTACTGATGATTTGTTACAGCAACAATGAAATATATAGACAACGCTGAACCACCAGCAAATAAATTTCAAATTAAAATAAACTTCTGACAATATGTCGAATAATAAATTTCTTAATTTTTTTTTTTTTTTTCATTATAAAAAATAAAAATTTTTAATTATAAAAAAGAGATATTTTATTGGTCCCCCAACCATAGTGTTCAAAAAAGTAATTACAATCATAGGAATTTTAAAAAGCAGTAAGTATTCTGATAGTCCAGATCAATAGTAATATCGTTAGCTACACATTCAAATGTGCTAAGTTACAAATATCAGTTTTTACAGGAGAGCTAAATAACTCATAAATTTTTGCAAAAATCATTATTTCATAAAAATTTAAATGCAAGCTTCTTCTTTGTCTGCCTGTTTGATCAATTAAAATGTAAAACACAAATAAATGCTGCATATTATCTCTCTTTCAGATGTTTTTTGACTTAGCACTTTTTATATTTTTTTTATTTTTTTGTTTACGTACATAGCACATTTTTTCCTGCTTGATAAAAACCATGATACAAACAAAACAAAATCTTTTTAAATACATATATACATATGTACATACATATATATAAATTTTTTTATTGTTGTATTAATTTGTATCACAAAAAATAATTTGCAGACTTACTTCGTTGCTGCTACTTAGTTACATTAGTTATTTCTATATAAAGTAATTTCATTATTGTAAATATCATTATAAAAATACAGACTAAACATTTATCACAAAACAAAATTTGCAGACTTACTTCGTTGCTGCTAGTCAAATTAAAAAAAATTACTATTAATCATGTGGTAAATCATCATAAAACTGATGATGATCTTTGGGCAAAGTCAATTTTAAACATTGTAAGTCCTCGTATTTCCTGCGAGTTATTGGCTTCCTTTTTTGGTAAAGCTGCTGTAAATCACACCACTGTAAAGGAACTATGTTTCGATCAATTCTTTGGGGTAAAATTTTCCATGATTCGGTGAACCTTAATTTGAAAAAAATTTCCCGATCAGGTGTATACCTTATAGCGCGTAGATCTGTCACTTTGGCATCGAATTTTCCACGTCCTGGCCGAATGCTTTTACAGAACTCAATAACTAACTCAAGCTAATATTTCTTTTCTCAAATTCTGAATAAAACAATGATGGCGAAAGCGGTTGAACATTGTTAGTTGAGCACCAATCCGTAGCATACAAATCGAAAATCATTTTTTTAGAACGCCATTCTGGCAAAAGATATTTTTTTTTAGTCACAGATCGACAGTAGTGCGATTCCATCAGTGGAAGGCTGTCAAAAAATATATTTAAATTTTGTTTTCTTGGACAGATTTTTTTAACACTTTCAGTAGCATTCTTATTTGCAACCAAAGGCGTCTTCACCCAAGTAAGCACAGATCGCCTACCTATATTCAAGGTGTTTATGAAAAATGTTCTACACACCCGTACAGTCTCATTATTTAATTTCAAGTGATATTGCAAAGATCGGGATCTCCTAGAGACAGTAGGCTTTGTTCGATTGTGGAGTCGATGAGGATGTGTTGTGTTCACTAAGGTGTTTATATAAATTTTTTTTTGGTTCCAATCCATTTTCCAAAAATTGGTAAACATTTCTTGTCTTTGAAGATCAGTAATTAATGGGCATTTCATGGCAGCGTTGTTTTTTTTCTGTGCGCACTTACATCTTGGCTTCATAGCCCGTGCTTCCTTTTTGTTTCTGTAGTTCCACGAACCACTTTCTTTTCGAGTACCCCAATAATTTTTGCCAATTTCCCTTCTTTTTTTATTTTTTGCCTGAAACCATGCATCATTTTTCACCTGAATTCTTTTCTTTCGCTTTTTATTTTTTATTGGCATATCACTGGAATTGTCAGAATCACTATGGAATCCATAGGGCACTAACCCAAAAACACCATCGTCTGGTTCTATCCCAAAATAATCATCGGATGGCTGAAGCAATTGGGCTGCATTGTTATTTATGTTCAAATTCATTATATTCTGTAATAATTTACTGTTATAAATCTTGTTTAATTTAATAATAATAACAATTTCTTACCTTTTTGTAAAAATGAAACAAATTAACTTTTTATTTTGTACAAACAATAATTAATTTAAAATTTTCTGTCACATAGCACGTGCTTTTTTACAGCTGTGTACTTAGCACATTTATATATCATTGCCAACGTTAAGTAAAAACAATAAAAACTTAAATTTTTTTTTTCCAAAATATTATTTGGTGTTTATCTATCGAACTGCGTCTAAATCTTAGTTTTCAAAAAAATGTACTTAGCACATTTGAATGTGTAGCTAACGATATAATCAATTTAATTAAGAATAACTCAGTAAAGTATGTTAACAAATCCTATAATATTTGTGAAATTAAAAAATATATTTATGTTTAATTCACATAACATGTATAATATATAGTATAAGATATATACAAATATACACCATATCAGTATACATAAGTACAAATTATGTAGATTGAAGGAAATTTAAAAGTTTGAGACGGAAGACATTGTTAGACTGCGAGAAGATGCGAAGTTCAATTGGTAAATGATTCCAATAGCGAGCTACTCTTATTAAAAATGATTTTTCATAAAAGGAATTTACAATTCTAGGAATAGAAATCTGTGGATTCCTCGTCGACCGACTAAATATAAATTTTTTGGATAATAATAATGGACTAGTTTTAATAACCCTATGAAAAAGAATCAAGCAACGTAATCTCAAAAAACTAGG
Source organism: Tachina grossa (assembly GCA_949987645.1). NCBI lineage: Eukaryota > Metazoa > Arthropoda > Insecta > Diptera > Tachinidae > Tachina > Tachina grossa. The sequence continues at coordinate 40,775,439 of OX465275.1, forward strand.
AAAGGGGTGCACCCTAGACATTTTATTATATAGTCAGTAATATGGCTCCCTGCGGCCAATATTGTAGACATATCGAACAATAGTATTAACAATCCTATTAATTTTGGATAAAGCATTTGAGAACGTCCCAGACACAACCTCCAATCCATATAGCACTTGAGACATCATTAGAGAATAAGCCAACCGGTATTTAATAGTAATAGGTAGATGTGCATTAATAGAAAATAATCTTCGTATTATTTGTAGAATTCTGCCAACAACTATATACATCAAAATGTGGCTCGAAATTTAAGCTTCTATCTAAAGCTAAGTCTAGACGATATGTTGAATCAGCAAATATATGCTTACATTCATATGCTTAAAAATAACAACAAATCCTGCTGTCAGCATATACATATGTTAGGCGTCTACACAGTATGCTGAAAGTACCAAATTTTTTAAAGTCAACATATGTCAGCAAATATAATACAACATATGAGTTAGCATACAATTTTTGTGTCTATACGATATGTTGAATTTCGTATGCTGATATATATGTTAAGTCATGTGAGCATTTGCTTAAATGTAAAATAAATTTGACAATTATATTTCTTTATTAGTAATTTGTATAAATTATCGCTTTTAGTGGAAAAGTTTATATTTTTGGTGTATAATTAATATATAAAAAACATAATGTCATCAAATGATATTTCCCTTGCCGTTATCCTAACTGCATTTGTTTTTGCTGGTGATGCAGAATTAAAAGAAAAACGACGTAGAGTTTGGCAAAAGAAATGGTTAGAAAGAAGAGAGGAGGAGGGCTTCTGTGCAAAATTATACAAGGAATTGAAAGAAGAGCAAATATTATACAAAAATTTCATACATGTCATCGTTAGACCATTCAGTATGGATTTTTGGCCTAATTTGTTTGTAGGGTTTTTTCACTTTTTTGACTGCCTGCACTTTTCAGGTGTTGCGCGTGCAGAATCATCTGTATCAAAGCCACAAAATGATTCTAAACAATCAGCATTTTCCAACAAACCTGTAATCACTGTTTCCATTTCTTTATACATATCGTTTGCTTAATCGGCAAATATGATAAGTCCCTTTTTAATTTTTCAGGAGAGTCTGTCTAAATTTATTTAAACTGAATATGTGTGAGGAAACCGAAACTATTAATTTGACTATTTTAAATTAACACAAAAAATTTATTTGCTAAGTAAATGCAAGTACATTAGATGCATATGTATTTATTCTTTTCCGCTAACAGGTGTTTTTTTAATTTTTTTTTTGTCTTAGCATATTTGCTTACCACTGTATAACAGCAAGAAAAAATACCGTAACGACATTTTAGGTTTTGGAAATGATGCGTTTTGAGTTACAGTAGCATTCTACATTAAAAACTCAATTTACAGAAAAATGGACTTAAAATAATCCCGACTAAGCCAACGATATGTTTATATTTGAAAATAAAACAACAATTTTTTATTGTAAGGGAATAGTAATACTAAAAATATATACTTATCTATAATGAGTCACCCATTACAAATATCTTCCAATAAATAAACGTTTATTTTTACTATATTTTAATGAGCAGAGTTAAAATAACAATTCTATTTGCTATCAAATTTGCCGTATGCTGAAAAGCTTAAATAGGATTTTCAACAAACAACATATCTGACGGCATACATAGCAAATTTGTTACAAAGTAAAAATATGGTGTCTACACGATATGAAAAAATCTTGAACATACGTTTGTTGACAACTTTAACAAATGCCCTTCATATGTAGTTAAGCATACATATGTTGAAAAAATTTAGTGTCTACACGATATGTTGGCACTGATAACAAATTTTTCACCATAAATATGCTGATTCAACATATCGTCTAGACTTAGCTTAAGACAACTCCCAAGAACTTAAAAATACGATCTAGAAATTCAATTCTAACATTGTTAATATAAATATTGAGATTAATAGTAAAACGATCATATGGACTAAAAACAATACCTTTAGTCTTGATTGCATTTATCGTTAGATAATTATAGGCAGCCCAGTCAGACACAATTTTAATAGAATATTCAATATTACTTAGTAAAACATCAGGAAAATTACGGTCACAACTAAACAGTAAGGCAACATCATCTGCAAAAATGAAAGATTTACATATTTATGAATTCTCTAGGGAAGGAAGTTCATTAATATATAGAATGAATAGTAATGGGCCAATAACTGACTCCTGTGGAACACCCGAATGAAGCCCAGATATGACGGAGTTCACACCATTAAGTGCAGTAAATTGAGATCTTCCGCGAAGATATGAGAAAATAAGCTTGCAAGCAGATATAGAAAAACCAAATTTATCATGAAGTTTACTAATCATTCTTCCATGATCAATTGAATTAAATGCTTTGGAGAGGTCAAGTGAAACAAGTAGACTAAATTTTTCATTATTTATATCTTCTCTAATTGAATCAGTTAAGTCAAGTAGGAGTGTGGTAGTGCTATAACCCTTGCGAAAAGCGTATTGAGCATGATTTGATTTTTCATTAAGCAAAGGTTGCACACTTTGGAGCTTTGTGGCTGCGCTCCCCCCCCCCCCCCCTTCAAAGATATACATATAGTCCAAATTCCAGACTTAAGCGGTACGAAATTTCGTAACAATCGGAAGGCCCGTTTAGAAACTGCAGAATCATTTCCAAAAAAAAAAAAAATTGATATCAAAAAAACCAAAAAATATATATCCTGAAGAAGTTAACCGAACGAAATATTGAACCAATAAATTAAAAATATTAACTGACCTAAAGCTCAAGAAAATAGTTTAATTTAACATATAAAAAAAAGGTCGAAAAATTACATAAAAATATTTAGTGTGTATTGGGTACTTTAGGCCCCACTAGGCACCAGAAGACACCGTCGGATCGAGCTAAAAAATTAGGACCGCATTTATAGCAGAAAACCTCATATTTTACATAGTGCACATATTAAGAATTAAAAAAATCCATACAAGCTGTGACCAGTCTAATGGTCACTCACGCTGGTTAAAACAGGGGAGCCTACTCTGTATTTCGAAACGAAAAAAAAAATGCTTTTGAATTTGTATGTTATTAACATTGCAATTAATTCGACAGCATTTGCTTTAGCTTCGAATTACAGAGTCAACCCCTGGCATGTTATTTACATTTCAATTCGAATAAATTCCCATTAGGGAAATTTTTTTAAATACTACCAGTTTGAATTGTAAATACCATACATTTGTACCTATTGCTAAAATGAATTTTTAATAAGATAAATTAAAATTTAAATTGAAAAATAAATTAAAAAGTCTTTATTTAACATTTTAAAATTAAAATTCTTACAGGCCTCCATGGATGAAAAATATGTAGAAACAATATGGGCCAGTTTAAAGAATGCCATACAAGAGATCCAAAAGAAAAACAATTCGGGTCTGTCATTCGAACAACTGTATCGCAATGCCTACAATATGGTACTACACAAATACGGCCATCGTTTGTATTTCGGATTAAGGGAAGTGGTTAAGGAGCATTTAGAGGAAAAGGTGCGCAAAGATGTACTCGAAAGTTTGCACAATAATTTTCTGCCAAAACTCAATCAGGCCTGGACTGATCATCAGACATCGATGGTGATGATACGTGATATACTTATGTATATGGATCGTGTCTATGTGCAAAGTCGTGAAGTGGAGAATGTTTATAACTTGGGCCTAATACTTTTCAGAGATGAGGTGAGTTTCGTTTTAATTAAAAATGCTTTTAAAATTATTTTTACATTGAATTTTATAATGTTCGAAAACCGAAAGATTGTACGCTACTCGGAAATCCAAAAGGCACTGCGCGAAACTCTTTTAGGCATGGTAATGGATGAACGCAGTGGCGAGGCTATAAATCATTTAGCTATAAAAAATGCTTGCCAAATGTTAATGGCATTGGGCATTAACTCACGCTCCGTGTATGAGGATGATTTTGAAAAGCCCTTCTTGGCCCAGTCGGCCTCATTTTATAAATTCGAATCACAAAAGTTTTTGGCCGAAAATAATGCTAGTGTATATTTAAAGAAAGTGGAGGTGAGTCGATGAAATTAACAATTAAAATTGTAAGGGAAAGCAATTAATATTCCTAGGCTCGTATAACTGAAGAATCCGCTCGGGCTGCTCTCTATTTGGACAAAGACACTGAACCGCGCATTGTAAAAGTTGTCGAGGATGAGCTGATCAAGAAACATATGCGCACCATTGTGGAGATGGAAAATTCAGGTGTTGTTTACATGATTAAAAATTCTAAAACCGAGGATTTGGCTTGCACATATAAACTATTTTCACGTCTGAAGGATGAGGGTCTTAAAGTTATTGCCGATACCATGTCGGCCTATTTAAGGGAACAGGGTCGCATGTTAGTCAAGGAGGAGGAAAATGGCACAACAAATCCTATAACATTTGTACAGAACTTGCTCGATCTCAAAGATCGTTTTGATCAATTTCTCCATCACTCGTTCAACAATGATCGGCTCTTCAAAAATGTCATCTCATCGGATTTTGAGCATTTCCTTAATTTGAATTCAAAATCACCCGAATATTTGTCACTCTTCATAGATGACAAATTGAAAAAGGGAGGCAAGGGTGTAAGTAAAAAAACAAACTTAACAAACCTAACAAATAGGCAAATTGAGCATTTATATTTAATATATCATTATTACCAGATGACTGAACAAGAAATTGAAGTTATATTGGACAAGACAATGGTGTTGTTTAGATTTCTATTGGAAAAAGACGTATTTGAACGTTACTATAAAACTCATTTAGCCAAGCGTTTACTGCTCAATAAATCAGTCTCAGATGATTTTGAAAAGAATATGATTTCGAAATTAAAGGTATATAGTTGTTATGTTTGTGTACAAGAAAAAATAATAATTTTATTTTTTATTTTTGCTTCTCAAAGACTGAATGTGGTTGTCAATTTACTTCCAAATTAGAAGGAATGTTCAAGGATATGTCTATATCCAATACCACCAATGAGGAGTTCAAAATTTACATTAGTAATCATAATATTAATTTAACTGTGGAATTTACATGTAGGATACTCACAACCGGTTTTTGGCCAACACAGGTAAGATTTTCGCTAGCGCTTACATGTGGCTATTTTTTGCTATAATTTGCTTTTCCTGCTTCTTCTCTTTTGTTTCAGACTTCTACACCTAATTGTAATATACCAGCAGCGCCCAGAGAAGCCTATGAGATATTTAAAAAATTCTATCTGGACAAACATTCTGGACGTCAATTGACGTTGCAGCCACAATTGGGTAAATTTAAGTCTCATTGCATTCAAATAACTTTAATTAATTACAAATAATAAATATTTAGGAAATGCTTGTCTAAACGCCGTCTTTTATGGCCGCAAACTTTTGGATGCCGCGGCGGCTGCTGCTGAAAAAGATAAAGATGCCCCCAGTTCTAGTATGTCCTCTTCCAGCTCCAGTGGTTGTACTATACCTGCTACAACGCGTAAACACATTTTAACCGTATCAACGTATCAGGTATGTGATTTAAATACATATTACAACTGAAAATAATTATTTACTTATTTTTATTTTTTATTTTTTAAATACAGATGTGTATTTTGATGCTTTTTAACAATCGTGAGGTCATGACTTATGAGGAAATTTTACAAGAGACCGATATACCCGAGCGAGAACTGCAAAGGGCTATACAATCGTTGTCGATGGGTAAACCGTCGCAACGTTTACTGGTGCGAAATTCAAAAACAAAAACTAAGGACATTGATCCCACAGATGAGTTCCTGGTAAATGATGCGTTTGTTTCCAAATTTCACAGGTATGTTAATCTCAAAAAAAAAAAAAAAAAAAACTTTGCACACACTGAGAGAAAATTAAACTAATTTCTGTTTTTTGCGACACTGAGCACAAATAAAACAAAATTATTGCACATTATTTAACAGAAAGAATATTTCAAAATTCATATATAAGTTCCGTTCGAGAACTCAAAAGTTTTTACTATTATTTACTGGATTGTGTTCGCATACTTACAATTCATTAAATGAGAGGGCGAATTGAGAGCGAAAAGTGACAGTTCATTGACTGAGTAAACGAAAATTTTTGTTGGACAAATTTATGCCCGCAAAATTCAGGGAAACGAAAATTTGTAATTTTCAAAATAATCGGCCATGTTCTGTAAACCGAATCCGAATAAATTTCTCGTTTTCCAAAAATAAATAATGGCCCCATTGATGTCTTTCCAATCATACATACTAAATTAATTTTACATATAATATTTCAAGCTCTAAAATATAGAAAACTACGAAAAAGTGTGAAAAAAATCACTATTAGTAGATTTTATTTTTCTAAATCGATCTTTTTTAAATCGACTCGATTTACAGAACAGGCAGGAATATAAAAAACACAAATATATTAACGGCTCAATTATCTTGCGTACATATTGTCGATAACAATTGACATTTTATTAAAAAGCTAGAAAGTAACAAGAAGCTCTTAAATACACCAAATAACATCATTGGGTGCATTCATAAGACGTAGTTGTGTGCAACCGTTGAGTGTTTGTCTTAAAAAGACATAATTTAGCATATCCGCTCCACTCAACAGTTGAGTAATTTTCCATCATAAAATTTTTTCGCTACCTATAGTCAACATGTTGTGCTCAGCCTGAACATCTGATCGAATAGAGCTGTACCTTTTATTTGATTTGTTAGGTGGCAGGAGCAAATATTTGTTTAATTTTACATTACAAATGTGATGAAGTAACAAAATAAAGATATAAGATTAAATTATATCCATCAAGCCGTTTCTAATACGTAACTGTTGGGACCAACAGTCTGCCCCAACAGTTGCCAACAGTTTCACAACTGTTGAGCTAAACAGCTACGTCTTATGAATGCGCCCATTGTCCGTCTAATAAGTTGGCAAATATTTTTAATGATGCATTTTTCTTGCAGAGTTAAAATTCAAACTGTGGCTGCTAAAGCAGATACGGAGCCTGAACGAAAAGAAACAAGAGGAAAAGTCGATGAGGATCGTAAGCATGAAATTGAAGCAGCCATTGTGCGCATAATGAAAGCAAGAAAGAGAATGCCGGTAAGTTTAACAAATAAATTAAAATTATTTGTGCGTCAAAAAAATATATATTATTTGATTATTCTATTGTACAGCATAATCTACTCGTGTCTGATGTAACTTCTCAGTTGAAATCCAGATTCCTACCATCACCCGTCTTAATTAAAAAAAGAATAGAGGGTCTGATCGAACGAGAATATTTGGCCAGAACGCCCGAGGATCGTAAAGTTTATGTTTATTTAGCTTAAATGTCAAAATATACCAACCGCAGAGATGACGACATGCATACATTCAGACCGTAAAAAAAGAAGAAGAACAACAAACCAAGCTTTGATATATTATTGTGTTTTTTTTAATAGGAAAAAACTATAAGAAAATCCGAAATTAAGAACCAATATCCCAATCTTGCATTATCATTAAATAAGAGAAATAAAACACTCTCCTGAAAACAACACCCTTTTTAACTTCCCCTACACGCTCTACACCACTAACAACCTACATATAAAAATTCTATATTAAATATAAATATATTTTCAAATGTGAACCCTAAATGTGGAATAGAAAAATAACAAAACAAAATTAATATTTTTCAAATTAAAAAATTGTAAAACATGTGAAATGTTTTTTTTTTTAAGATAAACGGAAAATTAAATTTTGTCTTGAGAGAGTTTTAACTGGAATCAAAAACATGTGTCGCTCAATCCAACAACAACAACGATTTTTATAGTTAGTATTTTTTTTTTGTATTATCCGGGTCTATTCTTGTTTGAGTATCGTTTTAAAACTATAAATAAAAACTACAATTTTGCATTTAAAAAAAATACTGTTTTATCCAAGTGCATGTATGTATGTGTATGTGTCGTTTTTAAACGATACTCAAACGAGAATAAGCCAGATAGTTAAATTTAAACGATAATACGGTAGTTGAGTAATGCAGTACATTTTTAATTCCAAATTACCATTTAAAACGAGATTAAAGGATCAGTTAGCCGACTGTAATGTAATGTAAACTGTAACGTAGAAAACAGCTGATCAATATTTTTATATGAAAAGTAGGTTACGTTACATTGCATCTCTATAACCATTTTCATTACTTTTCGCATAATATCGATCAGGTGTTTCGTACTGCTGCAGTTACTTTACATTACAGTCGGCTAACTGAGCCTTAGGCAGATTTTTACATTTAAATGATAACGCGGTGCTTGAGTAATACGGTACCTTTTCAATGTAAAACTTTCGTTTTTATGTGACGTTTTAAAAGGATACTTCAACAAGCATAAGCCAGATTTATGGATTTAAATGATATCACGGTACTTGAGCCTTTTTAATGTGAAATTTACGCTTTTATTTTATACTTAAACGAGAATTGGTCCGATTATTTTAAAATTTTAATGGACTATTAATTAATTTTGGGGCTTAAACTTAAAATTAAAACTTATAACTTTTTGAATACTTTTGCCTCTTAACTTAAACTGCTTAGGTTTCTTATGTCTTTTTGCATCCAAAATAATTGGAAAAAAATTTAAAGGATTATCGATAGTATATTTTTTCCAAAATAATTGGAAAAAAATTTAAAGGATTATCGATAGTATATTTTTAAGGCTATTTATTCCTTTCACTGTATAAGAAAAATTCAATTTGGATGAATACTAAAATGAAATTTTGTGAGTAATTTGAAAAATAAATTTACTAATTAGCTTATCATTAACAATAAAAAAAATCTTTATTTGCCCTTTACCCACAAACTGTTTTCCCAATTAAACACGATCGCTCATTTGCTTGAACAATGTCATAACTCAGAAAAAAATTAATTTTTTCTTAAATAGTTTTTATTTAAAATTTCTCACTTCCGGTCAAAGTTCATGTTATTTTTTAAACATACATTGTGAAAAGGGTCGTTAATAATGGAAAAATGAAAATTTGATTTTTTTAAATTTTAACACAATATGAATAACTCTAAAATTGCTGTTTTTTAGTTATGACGTTGTTGGAGTAAATTAGCGATATTTCTTGTTTTTTTATTATATTTATTTGGCTCCAACTAACAAATCGTTTCCTTTCTATTATATGTTGCTAAATCACCTCTCTCTCTCTCTCTCTCTCTCTCTCTCTCTCTCTCTCTCTTTACCTTCCTAGAAAAGAAAACAGTCGAAACGTAAATGCTTTTTGTTAAACCTATTAAATAATAAACATATTTAAAATCTAAAAACAAAATTTGATTTTTTTCTAAATTTATTAATTTGGCAGAATCGAAACGGATTCAATGAACTCATATTGAAATATGTATTCTTAATTTTATTTGGGTCTAGTCTCGTTTGAGTATGGTTTTAAAAAGAGAATTGAGAATCAAAACATACAAACATAATCAGGGGGTCGATTCTCGTTCTGTGAAACTATGAAATGATAAGTTTTTTCACGATTTCAAAGCATTTCTGATTCCCGTTCAGTGAAAAATGAAAAGAATTTAAATACATTTTCATTATGAAAAAAATGGGGAATGGAACAAAACTTTTCACATTTACATAACTCTGTCGATTCTCGTTTAGTGTCACTGTGAAAAAAAAAAACTTAAAAAACTTTTCATATGATAAATTATTTTACACAAAAAATATTTACGTGAAAAACAGTAAAGAAGCTAGAAAAAACTCGCGCAACAGCGAAAATCAAATTTTTTTGATTTTAAATTATTTAGACGATGTCGAAATAGTTAACAACAAGTCCGAAATTTAAGTACATAATCAAAAATAATACCTTGTGAATTATTTAGGGGTGGATGTTGAAATTGCAAGCTACAATTCCGAAATTCAGTTAATAAAAAAAAAAAAATATAGTAACCTGCGTTTGCAGACAGTGAGTATGTACCAAGATCAGAGAAAAAAAGTGCAGAGAGATACATATACATAGGTCATGCCTTTGGGTCATGCTAAAATTTAAGATGATAGAATATGGAAAATTAAGTACGGTGGTTTAATATGTGCGCTATAACATTTAAAAAAGGAAATAATAACGTCCATTATGTCACGATGGGCATCATTTATTTGCCTTTTGCAAAAACATAACATTTTACGAGCATATCAAACAGTAGCTTCATAAGTTCTTAGCCTTCAAAGCTGTCGGCCGGACTAAAGGGGTTCTCTCCTAAGTATAATAATAATAATAATAACGACTTTGCTGAGTAAATATTTTTGCGTACCCAGCCTTTTGCAGAACTTAATGGCTGACGATAAAAAGAAAACCTTTACTCAGCACAGCCACTGTTCGATATTTAAGCTCCCTATTCCCACAGATGAAACGAATAATAACTCCTAGGCGTTTAAGTAAAGTTTGTCCTAAATTCTGCTTATAACGATGATTCGGAACAAACAACCGACCTTGCAATTGGAAGCGTAAATTTTACCCAATCTGTAATAAAGAGAAAAATATTAAGTTAAATTATGTCGCGATAAGCTTTAAAATACTTTTACCTATGCTCATACCGAATTCCTTGCAATATGTACATAAATAATATTATTTATTTACATGACATATTTCAATAGCATAAAAACAAAAGTTTCATAGGCACAACGGAATAAAACAATGTTTTCAAAATAGCAACTAGAATCGCACTTTATGTAATTGTGAAAAGTATTATGAAAAATGGTTGTGAAAATGAAAATGAAAAGTTTTTTTTTTCATTTCACATTATCACAGAACCAGAATCGACTCCCAGGTATGTGATGAAAAACGATTGTTTTAAAAACTGAAATCAATCTCAAAAACGATTTAAGTGTGATTAATTCCGATCGATTTCATTTTCCATTTTTGTTTCATTCCATATCATTTTCATAGAAAACAACAAGAAAATAAGTAACTCTGCAATTGTTTACCTCAAATTAAAAATTAATTTAAAACAAGAAAAATATAAAAATAATTAACACAAAAACTATTTGTAACTAAATGGCGTTCGTTGTAGCAGCAGCATTACTTTTAGTGGAAGACGAGCATAATAAAGTGAATGTAAGAAGAAAACAATTACGAGATAGTTCAAATCCATTGGATTTGCCGCAGGATATGTATGTAAAAATATTTATTTTAAAAGAGCCTAGTTTATAATTTATTACTTACATATGTATACAGATTTATTCAATGTTACCGATTGAATAAAGAAGGTTTTTTAATGGTGTTGAATATGATTGGTCAGAATCTGCCACATTGCAATGTGCAATATTATACATATAAAACTTGTTGTAATACAGATATGCGATTATAAAACAAATATCAGAGCTGTTGACGCAACAAGGCCTGGTTCAAGTCACGATGCTTTCGTATGGAGCATGAGCAAAGCTCGAAACTCTTTTGTGTCTCAATATGAAAATGGCGATCGTGGATCATGGTTATTAGCAGATTATGTGTATGTTTTGGAACCTTTTGTAATAACTCCTTACAGAACCCCAAGTAGTTACCATTATCCAGCAAAATTTTAATAAAAAGCATGCCTCAGGTAGAAATGTTGTGGAGAGAACCATCGGAATATTAAAGAGTCGTTTCAGATGCCTGTCTCGCACTCTTTGGTATTCACCATCAAAGATTGTTAAAATTATTAATATATGCTGTGGTTTACATAATCTTTGTAATTTATTAAAAGTTGAACCTAGCTTTGAAGTGCTTGAAGAAGTAGCCAGCAGTGAAAACAGCGAATCATTTCAAGAAACCGAATATCAATTAGATAATAATGCAAATAACATAAGAAATATTATTGCGGAAAGCTTAAACTACAATTGAATATTTAGTCAAACGAAAAATATGAATTCATTTTATTTAAACGAATATAAAAAATTATTTCTATGTAAAGGGTGTTTTTTATTGAGGTATAGAACTTTAAGTTGGCATCACTTTTTTAACTGGCGGCCATTTTGTCAGCTGTCAAGTGATTAATATTTAGTTTGGTTTGCCATTTCATCATGAACAGGTTGACAAAAGAAGAACGCTTGCAAATCGTGCAAATTTATTTCGAAAATAATGGTTCAGTTCGCGAAGTTTACCGCAAGCTCCGTCCATTTTATGGTCGACCTAATCGTCCATCAGAGCAATTAATTCGGTTAACCATGGATCGTTTTTGCACTACGTTTACTCTATGTGATAATACGCATCCGCAGAGACGTCGAACAGTGCGCACCGAAGAAACAATTGCCGCTGTAGAGCAAAGTGTTGAAGAGGACCCGAATGAATCGATTCGCCACCGTGCACAGCAATTGGAGCCGACTAACCGACTATTTTGTTCCCGAATTGGATGGCATGAATGTGGATGAGTTGTGGTTCCAACAAGACGGAGCTACATGCCACACAGCGCACGTCACAATCGATTTATTGAAGGAAACATTCGATGAGCGCATAATTTCGCGGAATGGACCTGTCAATTGGCCACCAAGATCGTGTGATTTGACACCATTGGATTATTTTCTTTGGGGATATGTGAAGTCGCTCGTCTACGCCAACAAACCAGAAACGTTAGGGGACTTGGAAGCCAACATTCGTGGCGTTATTGCCAACATACGGCCCCATATGCTCGAAAAAGTGGTTGAAAATTGGACCTGTAGAATTGGCTTTATTCGAGCCAGCCGCGGCGGTCACATGCCCGAAATCATATTTAAACATTAATGGCATAAAATTATCCTTCCAATAAAGCCAAATTGATGGACATTAAAACGATTTTCTTGTGTTTTATTTCAATTCGAAGTTCTATACCCCTGAAAAAAACACCCTATACATAAGTACATAAGTATGTATGTAAAAAAGTACTCGTATTGATAATTATAGCATTTTTCTTAATTCTTCCAGCTCCAACTGCTTTTGCTTTATTTCTAGGTCTATTTTCTTTAGTTTATTTTTTTCTATTGCTATTTTTTCCATTTCTTTATGATGACGCTTAAATTCATCGGAAATATTTGTGGTAAGAGTTTCAATAGATTTATATATACGTCTTATAAAGAATAAAATATGCGGTGAAAATTTCATTCGGTATTTCTAAGTTTAATTTTATTGCAATGGTAGTGCGGTACTTAGGTAAAACGGTGCCTTTTCAATGGGTGCGTTCATAAGAAGTAGATGTTGCGCCGACGAAAATTGATACATTGTGTCAATCGTGTGACCCCAGATTTAGAAACGCATAGTTGAGTAATTTTCCATCACAAAATTTTTTCGCTACCTATAGTCAACATTAGAGTTGGGCATAGTTGTTCCTTTTGCGGATGGTTCCTTCTTGTTCCCAACAACAAAAGGAACTAGTTCGTTCTTTTCGTTCAGTTGTTCTTTTCGGTCAGTTGTTCAGTGAACAACAGAACAGAGAGCCTAAACAGCTGATCGAATAGAGTTATGTCTTTTCTATGCTTTGTTAGGTGGCAGGAGAAAAATTTAAAATTTTTCATAACAAATGCGATGAAGAAACGAAATAAAGATATAAAATATAAAAAATATAAATATAAAGATATAAAATAGAAGGGTCATCTTAAAATAAAATGATTAATTTTCCTGCATTTGTATAACTACAAATATAGCGTGGATTATTTTTGAAACAAAGGGAATATTGGAGGGAAAATTTATGGTATCGGGGCGTAGATAATGCTGCTTCCTATGTCAAGTATTTTTTTCGTTTTTAAATATCCTATATCGTCAGCTGAAATGAAAAACCAATTAACTAACAAACAAAAATTCAAAATCGCATTATCAATTACACAGAAAAAACTAAATTTCATTTTCAGTAACCAAATTCGTTGAATCAGTAAATATTTTAAATTTGTGATTTGAACGGGCTAAAGTTCGTATCGCTTTTTAAGCCAAATTACATGTGATAATTATTAATGAACAAATAACAACAAAGTCTGTTGTAAATATTCTGACTAACAACACATAGTTGAACGGAACAGCCAGCCGTTTTCGAAGGCCACTAAACCTTCATCATCAACGTTCTTTTGTGTTTGGTCCACTGTGTGTGGTGTCAGTTGATGTAGATTTTTGCTTTATATACTTAGCATTATTGCAAATGGAATATGTGAATTGTTTTGATTCATCGTATTTCAATTTGCTGAAAGCTTTTTTGTATTGTAAGCTCAATTTTACCATCACTATATTTTATTTGAATGCGGTCCTACAAATAATTTTGTAAATTCTGATAAAAATTTTGTAAAATTTTAATTAATCATAATTCGGCTGAAAGAAAATGTTATTTCAGTGTGTTGGTGTTTATCTCAGTTGTTGATAGGCACAACGTGCTGTTGTGCGGTTGTTGTTGTTTATTTTGATTAATCGTGTTGTGTACATGTAAATGCCGAAAAGTTGCCGACAAACGTCGTGGCCTGTTTCTTCTCTACACAGCTTTTTGGTACAAATTAATTTAATGAAACAGTACAGAATATTTACTGAAAGTAAGTTTGATTTCAAACAAATATTTGTTTAAAAATTTTTTGGGAATAATTTTTTCTGTGTAATTATTGGGTATTATGTTCAACTACATGTCTCCACAAAATTTCAAACCTTTATCATAACTATCAACCAAATTAAAAATAAAAATAAATAAACTTTACTTCAGTCGCTTGAATAACTTTGTTTAGTTTTTTTTCTCTTCTTTAAAATGTAAAAAAGTATGGCTACGTGATTTTGCATTTCAGCTAATGATATTGAACCTACTATGATATACATACATACCCACATAAGTATTAGTCTCCTACACAAGATATCTTATAAGAACTTTCAAGACATGAGGGATTTTTCAAATGCTTTGCTACAGCGAAATCTTATAAAACAAACGTTAACAACACTGTTTGCAAGAAATTCATTTGAGTATTGTAGGTATAAGAGTAAAGGCTCAGTTAGCCGACTGTAATGTAAAGTAACTGCAACAGTAAGAAACAGCTGATCGATTTTGTTATGTGAAAAGTAATGAAAGTGGTTATAGAGATGTAATGTAACGTAACCTAATTTTCATATAAAAATGTCGATCAGCTGTTTTCTACGTTACAGTTACATCGGCTAAAGGTAGAATTAGTAAAATCGTATCATGATGTTGCGTGTCAGCTGACAAAAACCGTACCATATACAATGTATGTTACTAGTTATAAAATATGTGGTGGTAGCACTGCTGACGTAGGAATCTGCAAAAAACAGATTTTTCTGTAGCGGATGTCAAAAACGCCGCATTTAATGCCAGACAAAAAAAAAGTGCTGTGCAAACTGTTACATTTTCTATAACTTGTGCACAAAGTTGAACGATACGACAAGCTGTAAAGTAGAATGATACGATTTTACTAATTCTACCTTAACTGAGCCTTAAAGAAGAAAATACTTCGCGACGGAAGAATTTGTGATACTAGCTTCTTTCCACGCATAAGCGCGTGTACAAACGTCATGCATGTATGTGTGTATGATCTTTTATTTTTCTGCGCACATGCAAAGGCACACACATGCATTAACATTAGTTGTATGCGGTTAATAACATAATAGGTTACCATCAACATATTACACACACACTCTAACGTACAATATGAAAAATAACAAGCATACACTAATTAGTGTTGTAAAAAGCGGCTACTTTTGAATACTCAGTACTACTCGATACTTTTTCAATTGGGTACTCGATACTACTCAATACTTTGTATATGTATGTATATGGGAACTTAAAAATTATTATTTATATTATTTTATTGATAATGCAATATGAAAAACAAGGATAAAATACAAGTATATTTAAATTAATTTATAACAATTGAAACTAAATAAGTTTGAAGATTAGTTTTTGTACATAAAAATTTTTTAACGTACTCTTACACTTCTAGTGCATTAATCTCTTAAATTATTTTCTAAATATTTTTTAATAAACATTTTTTTCTCACAATTGATGTTATTACTTAGTCATTGTTGAAATGAAGAAATAAAATTTTACCGACATTGAAAGAATTTAAAATATTTTTCATGTTTGTGAGGACCTGAATTGATGGTTATATTGTATCAAGTGCCTTCCTTCCACTATTCTAAAGGGTCACTTTTTCTCTTCTATAGTATTTGTTAATGACTGAAGTAGTTCAATAATGCATTTTGTAGTACTTTTATTAGTGGCTGTTTTCGTATCAAAATAATGCCTAACAGAATTGGCATTTGTTACACTAACTCCATGAGGTTCAGAGTCATATTTGTTTGTATCAAACTCACAGAAATGTATAATTCTGATAAAATACGTCAGACTTTCGCTTGAATACTACAAAATGCAACCCTGAAAGTATTGAGTAGTTACTTTTGTGTATTGAGTACCGGCAAAAACTCCAGGTATTGAGTACTCAGTACTCAAATACTCAATACTTTTACAACACTAACACAAATCAACAGTACTTGTTTGTTACAAACAAGCTGTCTTGCGACATTGCTTGTTTCAACTGATATACACATACACCAATACATCCATCGTGATTCGCTTATAGTACGACAGCATTTATTATTGGTTTAGTATAATACATGCGACGTGAATACATTTAAAAATCATGACGTTTTTACATTTCAAGACTGTTTACGCAGGCCTCTAATAAGTATACGACAATGATGTTTTTAAGATTTTATCGATCACACTCCTTAAGAAATCTCTAATTTTCAATCTAGCTAAACTGAATACACTTCAAACCGGCAAAAAATCATAATAACATTGATTTTAATTTAAATTTTAAATTTTAAAATTTAAATTTATACAAACGTAGAAAAATCTCACGAGTGTGCGAATCGATACGCTCTTGATTTTTTGATTTTTTATAGGGATGTAACGAATACCAGTTTAGCGAATGCGAAAGCGAATAATACATTTTAATTTCTGCGAAAGCGAATGCAAATATTACAATACGTTAAAAATGACATGAAAATAAATTTATATAAGAACATGAAGTTGTATTATATACATAGATGTACTACATATAGCATTTTATTTAAATTAAGTCTTTAACTGAGCAAATATTTGTTAATTTATTAAAAATAAAAATTCTTAAAACAGAAAGATATATGAAATTATATTAAAATAAGTAAAGATAATAATTAGAAATGTTGGACAATCAACCCATTCGTACTTTGGCCCTAAAGCGTGGTACCATGCTCAACATTTCATGTGAAATGCTGTCATATTAAGAAAAATTGGGATGAATTGTTCATAAAGAAATGTTGCAAAAGTAGTAATCTGGTTATCTTGGGAAAAACATATAAAATATATCTTCAACATTTTAAGTTTCATGCGACTAAGTTAATATTGCTTGCATTTAGAATTTTTTGTACGAAGTAATGAATGGTGTTCAAGATTTTTCAAAAGTTTGAATATACTAGTCTTAAGTAGAAAATGTGTTCACGCAAATCAAACACTGCCTTTTCTGTTTCAAAAATTTAAAAATATTTTCAAACACCGCTGGATTTTGGTTTCATTTTTATACTTATGAGAACTTATTTATTAGGGTATTCAATCGGTTTAACCGTTAATCGGTTAAATCGGTTAATTTCAGCCGATTAACCGAAGCAACAAATTTTTAAAGATTTTGTACTATGTAACCTATTTTTTGTGTGTTAAATTATTTGTTTCGTCTCACATACAAAAGTTAATTGTTTAGAAATTATTTTTATACAAACAAACAAGTATATTCAGTGATTCTAACTTAACTAAAACTTCAAAATCTTTCGACGTTGCCAAAAAAAGGTTTAGTAAAGACTCTGGTACTCTAATTGAACTTTTTTTTTAATAATTTAATTTAATTAAAAGCTAATAGTACTGTTACTAACGATTTAAGTAAGGATTAGATCTAATAAGAGACGAATTCTATTATTTTATACCTACTCTCTGAAATGTTTTCTTGTAGCAACTAAGAAATTCAGAAATAAACTTTTTTACAGAATATTCGTGGCTGAGTCAGAAGAGGATAGGCCAACAGAAAAAATATCGATAGTAATACAAGAAATGTGCTAACAAAACTAACCGAAACAACTAGAAGTGTCAAGAATTAAAAAAAAAATATATATAAAACAGGACTCTATTGGCATAATGAAATTAGATATTCTGTATTATGGATTTCGATTTTCTCAGCGTCTACGATAAGTTAAAGGATTTTTTCCAAGTCAAGTTTTATCAAAACTTATTCGCTTAAATCCTTAACACTTAAACAAAAATATTTTTGTGAAAAATTTTGTTAGAAGATCTCATTAAACTACTGAAGTACTAACATACATATGATGTGTATATAATAATATAATATATATAATATAATATAATAGTAATAAACTCAAATTAATAAATAATTTATGTGCTTTTACTTGTTCAAATTACTTGATTTATAAAAAAAAACTATTAATCGGTTAACCGGTTAATACCGAAATTATCAGATTATTAACCGATTAAGCCAAAACCTCGATTAATTAATCGAGGGATTAACCGATTAAAACAAAACCCCGGTTAAATGAATACCCTATTATTTATAGAAAAGTTTTCTGCTGAAATCTTGAAGCTTTGATTAGAATGCTTTACTTGTCAGTATATGTATCTTTTTCATGCTGGCTTACAAAAAATTTTCGAGTTTTTGACATTTGTTAATCGCAAACTAATTTCGTAAAAGAGTACAAAATTTTTTTCTTTAGTATTCGCTTGAAATATTCGCATATTTTAGCGAATGCAAATAGCAAAATTAAGCGAATAATTTGCGAATGCGAAAGCGAATGCGAACATTCATTACATCCCTAATTTGTTATATTGAACGATTGGAGTTCAATCATTGGACGTTAAGTACTCGCTGTTTGTGGTTAACGGAACCAGCTGGTGTTTGAAAAAGATGAACAACACGAAAATTCATTTAATGAGTGCAACAAAACTTTGAAATCGTTTCATTTCTGAAGTGTTGTTTCCTACCTTTGCAGTTACATACATTCCATTACAGTCGGCTAACTGAGCCTTAAGGGGCTGTCCATATATTACGTAACGCTGTTTTCCCCGATTTTTGACCCCTCCCCCCTCCCCCCTAGTAACAGATCGTAACAAAACTGTGAACCCCCCTCCCCAACAGGAATAACGTAACAATGAGATAAAAAATAAATTAAATAGTTAAAAGTTTTAATTAGAAAAAATTTAATTTAATTCATTGTTTTAAATTCATTTGTTAGACTAGCACAGTGCGTAGACAAAAATTAAAGGTAGAATTAGTAAAATCGTATCGCGATGTTGCGTGTCAGCTGACAAAAACCGTACCATATACAATGCATGTTACTAGTTATAAAATATGTGGTGGTAGCACTGCTGACGTAGGAATCTGCAGAAAACAGATTTTTCTGTAGCGAATGTCAAAAACGCCGCATTTAATGCCAGACAAAAAAAATGTGCTGTGCAAACTGTTACATTTTCTATAACTTGTACACAAATTTGAACGATACGGCAAGCTGTAAAGTAGAATGATACGATTTTACTAATTCTACCTTAAATAAGCTTACATATGAACGTACTCCATATATTGGCGAAACTATTTTTTAAATTTTTTCCCAAGTGTCCTCAAACTCCAAAAATTATGGTTTTCTAGAGAGCTTATTCCTAAACTGTATGTATGTATTAGTGATGTGTATTGGAATTCCAAAATATTCGGCCGTTTCTAGATATTCGCATTCGTTTAAAAAATATATAAAGAAATTCATAAATCCAAAACGAAATTTAAATCAATGGCACACAAATATTAGTTTGTAATAATTAAAAAACAAGATTTTTATATTTTTTTGCAATGCGTTTTTTGCCAAATAATCTGCTATAGTTTTCCGTATTGATGACTGAGCAGTATTTCAAACATCAAGAGGAGAATTGGCATTAGCCTTGCGGTCGCATTCACTAGTTTCTATAAGTGAAGTCGTCGTGTATTTCAGAGAGCTTAAAGATGACTTCGTTTGGCCATCTTCAAATCAATCTAAAATGTGAGTGAAACAAAAAAAATTATATCTACGATCAATAAAGGTTGCCATGTTGAATTACATTCTACAACATTACATTTTCAATAGATATTTGCCCATTAAAAAAATATACCTTAAAAATACCTTAAAATTAGAGGGGCACACAATCTAGTTCCTAGACGCATTTCACTGTTGTTTTCATATTTTTTTAAGTTCTGTTGCATAAAAAATTAATATAATATCCATATGAAAATACGTCTATGTATGCAAGTTTCCATTAACACATCTCTCAAAACTTAAACATTGTTGACAAGTTGACCAACAAAAATGTTAAAACTAAATAATTTGATGTTCTCATGCACATATATGGAAGAATATATTTTTTTGAAAGGACGCTTTTTTGTCCATGAGAATTGCAAGAAATATTTTCCTAAACTTCTGCAAATACCATTTCCTTCTATGTATTTGGTGGATTTAATGTTAATATATGTTGCAGTTTAATATAAACAGAAGATTTTATGTACATACATATATTAAGAATATTTAAGAATGTAAATGGATAAAGAAAGATGAGGAATTCAGAACCAGTTCAATTCAGTTTCACTACAATTTATTTAATGTATTATAAAAACTCTGTATAATTTTCAAACGTTGTTTAACAACTATTAAATTTTTGGATAGTTTTCATAAACTTTAAGGTACGTTTTAAATATTCGAATTCGAATTCTCGAATATCAAAAGTTGACATTCGGCAGATGTATGTAGTATACATACTCGTACATAATATATGCAGGCAACACGTATGATCAATTAAATAAATAAATGAGAAAAACATACGTATTTTTGTACAAAATTACTAAAATTTTCTGTTACGTAACATTTTCAAAGACCCCATACCCCCCCCACCCCTTAACAGATCGTAACAAAACTCGAACCCCCCCCCCCCCCCCCCCACCCATACAGCGTTACGTAATATATGGACAGCCCCTAAGGCGCAAGACATGGCTCGTCTGATTGAACTTCAATAAAGAAATTCTTTTTAATTGTTATGGTTCAAGTAATTGGGGTAAAATCTTAAAGATCACAAAAACTATAGGAATTTTCTGTTAGAGCGGTTCGATCTGGTCGCGTTACTTACACACCATATATTTTTAGAAAACTAACAACAATTGTAAGAAATTGCCTTAAAAAAAATAATAATACGCAATGCTATGCTACAATCGGAACAAACACTCAAATGATAGATAAGTATTCGGAATACGATTATGAATAATTTTCTTTAAGATTAAGAGCATGAGAGCTCTTTTTTTTCAGTTTGCCAGCCAGTCTTGTTTTAGCTGGAAATTCGTACAAACGTGTCGCTGTTAACGCTTTACAAAATTTTTTAAGAGAAAGTTAAAAAATACGAAAAATTCGTTTTAAAACAAAAACAAATAAAAAAAGTAACAATAAACAAATAATAAGAAGCTGATATTGTTAAATAAATTAAAATATCGAAGACAAACAACTAAAATATTAAAAGATATTAATAACAAACAAACAAATCAATTGTAAACAAGTGACGTCAAAACCAAGTCAATTTAGCAAGAAAAATTCAGCGAAAACCTCAAAAAGCGAAAATCGCACGAATGTTCGATGAAAATTAATATAGAATAAAAAAAAATATAATTTAAAAACTGCAGAAGAAAACATTTGTTGGAACAACTTTAAAAAACAACAATAACAACAACAACAAACAAATATATTTTTTCGTAACGTATTGTTGCTATTTTAGCTAAAATATACGTATACATACATACACACAAAAATATATATGTATATATATTTATATTTTTTTATATAGTTAAAATTAAGTGAACGACACTCGCGTTTTATTCACAAGTGCGTAAGTAAAGCTCAATAATATTAACTTTGCAGCAGCGACTTGAAGGAATCATTTCATTGGTTTTAAGAGATAATTTCAACACCCAGAGCCGACATGTCATCTTCACCACATAAATTATTAAAAAGAAACCTTATATTTGACGGCTGACTTTTTTTTTTTTTTTTTGATAATTTCGAATATCCACTGTAATCATTAATTTCTGTCGAGACACTGTAGCGAGCATTGTCTTATAGACCCCTGCAGAAGACCATTTAAAAGAACTTTTAAGACATGAGGGATTTTTCAAATGCTCTACTACAGCGAAGTCTTCTAAAACAAACGTTAAATGCTCAGTTAGCCGATTATAATGTAATGCGACTGATATTATGTTATGTGAAAAGTAATGAAAATGGTTATAGAGATGTAACCGGAATGTAAGAATCTGTACATTACTTTTCATATGACAGTAGTATCGATCAGTTGCTTCCTACCGTTGCAGTTACATTACAGTCGGCTAACTGAGCCTTAAACAACACTGCAAGGCATTTTGTTTCAGTTATTGCAGGTATGAGCGCATGAGCGCGTATAGAAAACAGCTGTTCGAACCAAATTAATGGGTAACACTGTATACGATTATACGTGACTCGCCATAACGCCACATCTATTACCATAGAAACCAATTGAATTTTGGTTTGGTTATGGTTATGGCATTATGGCTAAGTCACGTCTAATTTAAGCTTTAAAGACACTATTTCTTTAGTTAATTTTTAATTATTATTCGAACTGTATTTGTTTCTATATTTGTGATTTGAACGGGCTAAGGTTCGTATTGCTTTTTAAGCCAAATTACATGTGATAATTATTAATGAACAAATAACACCAAAGTTTGTTGTAAATATTATGACTAACAGCACATAGTTGAACGGAACAGCTAGCCGTGCTTGTAAAAACTCATATACACGAACGCCAATGCATCCATCGTGCTTCGCTTATTATACGACAGCATTTATTATTGGTTTATTATAATACATATATGCGACAATACATTTAAAAAACAAGAAGTATTTACATTTTAAGACTGTTTGCGCAGGCCTCTACTATTGTCTTACTACGAATGCACAGTGGGGACTTTTGCAAATTAAATGGTAATAATTTTGTTTTTCTCTTTAGGTAGAATTTTAGAAATCACAAGAGTTGTAATCAGCTAATGTGTGAATAAAAGGAAAGAAGTTAAGCGCCTTCTATATATTTTTTAACTTGCGCCCTACAATGGGAATATCTAGAGATCAGTTAAATATATTGGAATAATTATTGCAGGCGTAGTAAAAAGATTCATATGAAAGTCAAAAATGGAAATTTAAAATAATAATAATTATTTACATATATGTATGTACCTATGTATGTATATAAGAGTACATATCGATGATCATAAGTAGAAAGGCCGACTGTAGCTGCTCTCCTGATTAAGCCAGATGGCTGTCAAGACATGTGTGTTGTAAAGCCTTAGTCCTCCTCTAAGTTTCATATACATAAATCCTATCAGTAGTTTAGTAGTTCCAGATTTATTACCATTTATTTTGCAAAAGTCCCCACTAATTTTGTCAGTTCTTCTCAATTTGTGTTGGGACTTATTTTTGTTTATTTGAGGAAGCCAAATTATATGTAATAATTTTAATTTGAATAATAATTAGACTGAGTTCACACAATGCAATTTTAGTTGAGCAACTTTTGAGCTTATGGAATAGAGATATAGAGAGAGGAGAAAATAATGAAGAGGGGAGCCATCATATTTTCTTCTCTCGCCCGTGAACTAAAAAGTTGTGAAACATACTCACCCCTATCGTGAATAAAATGTGAAATTTTTGTTCTCATGAAATTTTCATTCCATATGAAGGGAAATTTGCAATCGTGAATTTCATGGGAACGTTTGTTCCCGCTATCAATGCGTAGTGAATGTAAAAAACGGGAAGAAGACTTTTAAAGCTTCAAAATTAATTGAAAATCAAACAAATTACGTTTAATAATAAGAAATAAACATATTTTGGATTTCAAATGAAATGTTATAGAGTGTTTAGTTGTGTTTTTAATTGTTTCCGGCGCCGTGCAAAAAAAATTTTTAGTATACAACAGCCATAAAATTTACGGCATGTGAACCAAAGAGATTCATATTCAATGAAAAAATGTGTTCCAAGGAATTATTGTTATTAATCGTGGACATTATTTATTGATCTTGCCCTAAAAACAGTTATTCATAAGTTTTAATATATAATTGCTAGTATAATATTAAAACTAGGCAGTGTATTAATTCAGTTCGCCTGCATAAATAAAGTGAACAAAACGAAGGGAAAAGTGAAAAAATCCATGTGAAAAATATTATTCACGATAAGGGGAATCAAGAAAGGAAACACATTTCAGGAGAAAAATTATTCACGATAGGGGTGACTGTTTTCAAAAGTGGCTAAAATTTCTTCATCAGCAGTATTCACGTGTTTGATTTACGTGCAATTTTCACCCTCATAAAGTTTTAATGCAAATGGAATACGTGAATTGTTTTCATTAAATTTTATCATAATTTGTTGATAAACTTCACCATCACTCTTTATTTATTATGCACATGCCTTACTTATTATTCTCGATAATTTGGCGAATATTTTTGTTTCGAAAATTCTTTGGTTTTAGCAAACATTCGATTATCTTCGAATCCCAGCAGAAGTTTACTGTCACAACAAAGTTTTTGTTGGTATTTTCATACATTTTTGATTGTTTTTGTAAAGAGTTTTGTTGGGCGCTATGAAATAAGCCCTAAGGATATTATGCCCTATTAAGCCCTAAGGATATTATGCCAACTACAAAAAAAAAATAAAAATTAAACGAAACTAAACTCAAGATGAAATAAAGCCTTAAGTCCCCGTCCATACAGTGAAACATTTGCTGCAAAACTTTTGAATTTGTCGATGAACGGGGAAAGAGGAATGGAAAAGGGTACTTTGTTGCATGTACATGCAGTTCTTGTTGAGTACGTCATTCTCGTCTCATTCTCATGAGAAGTATATGAGAAAATATATTAAGCTGCAAAACAAAAACTTCACAGTGTGGACACGAATGCAGTTTCAAAAGAGAAATCAAAAATGTTTCGCAGCAAATGTTTCACTGTATGGACGAATACTAAGTAAATGAAATAAAGTCCAATTAAAAAATTTTCAATTTTATTGGGCCTTATTTCATTTGCATAATTATTTGGGCGTTATTTTCTTGGGCCTTATATCATAGCGCCTTTTTGTTGTGCTTTTAGCTCTTCAGGTGGCAGTCGAATTCAGTTTGCCATAAATTTATCATATGCAGCTACATTTAATAGTTTTTGGTATCTGTTTGTTTTTAAACAACTTCGATCGAACTTGTATCAGTTTTCAATGCAATTTTTATTGATCTTAACAAAAAAAAAAAAAAAAAAAAAAAAAAAAAAATAGAAAACAACAACTTTTCTTTTATGTTCGCAACAGTGTGACCAGATTTTAAAATAACATTAAGCTAAATCACGTTTGAAAAAGAGCTAAAATAAGCTAAAAATTTAAATTTTAAGCCAGAAAATAAAGCTACATAAACTTTTTTCGACTTCTTTGATCAATTTGAAATAGTTTCTTATTGCTAAAATAACGTTAATACACAAACATATTTTTCTACTATTTGAAAAAAAAATATTGAATAATTTTTTATTAAGTTATTTATTCATTATTATATTTGAGTTTAAGGAAAAACCAAAGAAAAACTTCCCAAAATAAGCTTAACCAGTCTTCAAAATTGTAAAAGCATTTACACTAAAATACGAAACCTTTTTTAAATCTATTTCTAATTTTTGTTTTAACTAAATTCATGCCGCTGAATGCACGATCGATCAACTCAAGTCAAAGTAACTCTTTAAAAGTATTATCTTTAGTTAATTTTAATTATTATTCGAACTCCATTTGTTTCTATATTTGTGATTCGAACGGGCTAAGCTTCGTATTGCTTTTTTTAAGCCAAATTACATGCAGCGCTGCCGTTTTGGTTACTTGTAACCAAAATTGGTTACTTTTTTCCAATGTGTACTTGTGTACTTTTTTTCCATTTTGGTTACTTTTTTTCAACACAAAAATTACCATTTTTTATGCATAATGTACATATGTGGTATGTTAAATTTGCACATAACTAATTATTTTGATAAAAGATCAAAATTTAAGCGTTTTTACTACGTTGTAAAGACAACACTGGATAATCAACATAGCGTTTAAAAATATACAAGTCTGTCTCTGAACATAACCAGCGTTGCCGCTTTGGTTACTTTTAACCAAAATTGGTTACTTTTTTTTCCAATGTGTACTTGTGTACTTTTTTTCCATTTTGGTTACTTTTCTTCAACACAAAAATAACCATTTTTATATGGTATATAAATTTGAATATAACTAACTATTGAGATAAACTATCACGTGATTGAAAAATTTTTCGTGGCTAAAAAAATATGGATGTGATTTCCAAACAGATGGTAAATATTGTATCCCAATAGAAATTGCTCAGATGTTCTAAATTGGAAATAAGAAGTTGAATTTTGGGACAAAGTTTCAAAACATAGAAATGAATTCAACGAAAAAATTTTTGGTGACTTTATTAAATTCTGTTTTTAGTTTAATGCCATTTTCATACACTTCGGGGTCTTCTGAAAGAATATTTTCCCAGCTAGGTTTAGTCAGAATTAAATTCAGGAATAAGATTTATTTCCATACCAACTCTATAATGCATATGTATGTATATTTTAATAGTTTATCTATTCAGTCATGTGTTTGGATAACGAATATAACACTGTGTTTTTTTTAAGTACTGGAAATATAATCATATACGAACACCACTGCATGATAAAAGGCAAAAAAAAAGACCGGTGTCTTGCCCCAGGTCATGCACATTTTTGTTTGCCCAAAGATTTGGGGCCTCGGTGTCATTTTTGCATTTTCTCCGGTTCATATCGTTCAGAATTTTGATTTACTCTTTGAGGCAAAGTTGTAGCTCTTGTCATACAACAAAAATTGTGAATATATAAAATTAAAAAAATAAATATTACCTTCAAGATCAAAATCGCAAAAAATTTTAAAAAATAGGTAGCAGCGGTTCAAAGTTCAAGGAAACTATCAACAATAAAAATGTCCCTAAGATCTCAATAAACAACTTTCTACAACATATGAACTTCCTAGAAATGATTATTAACAGCGTTTGTGTAGCGCTTAGGCAGCCACAAAAGTAAAAAATTTCAAAGCAAATGAAATTAAAAAAAACGGTGTTAAGAATCGTTCCTAGGATCGATTGATTGGTGGTTGATTGTTTCCTTGAATATTCAACGGTTTGCTACCTATGGACCTGAACAGGAGAAAAAATGTGAAAAAATTGATTTTTTTAAATTTGCCACAGATATATATATATTTCTTAACGGAAGTACAAATAAAACAGTACATATGTACATATGTTAAATTTATAGAGATTTTGGTTACTTTTTGTCTCGTTTGGTTACTTTTTTCCATATTTTGGTTACAAAAATATTTTGGTTGTGGCAACGCTGATTACATGTGATAATTATTAATGAACAAATAACAACAAAGTCTGTTGTAAATATTCTGACTAACAACACATAGTTGAACGGAACAGCCAGCCGTTTTCGAAGGCCACTAAACCTTCATCATCAGCGTTCTTTTGTGTTTGGTCCACTGTGTGTGGTGTCAGTAGATTTAGATTTCTGCTTTATATACTTAGCATTATTGCAAATGGAATGTGTGAATTGTTTTGATTCATCTTATTTCAATTTGCTTCTTTATCTTTTGCCATTGTAACTCCAAAATTGCAATCAATGTCCTCTATATTTAAATTTTCAATTTCTCTTATAAATAAGCAATTTACATTTTGAATTTTTTAAATCATTTTCCAATGAAAAAATTGTATATTTTTAAATGTTAACAAATTATCATCTTTAACACCCGACCAAAAAAAGGGGTGTTGTAATTTTGTAGTGTGTATCTGTATGTCCACATACACCAAATGGCTGGATCGATTTAGTTTGAAAGCTGACTTGATCAAGAGTTGTTTTAGCTATGTTTGAAAGAAATCGGTCCAGCCGTTTAGAAAATATCACATCTTTTCTAGATATACTTAGCTGAATCTGTGTGTCGTTGACGCCGTAGCTCCCAAAACGGCTACACCTATTTTAATTTTGTTTTTGTCGTTTGAAAAGTGACTTGATCTTGCCTATACTTGACAAAAATCCGGTACAGCCGTTTGCTCAGTACGTTGGGGTTTTTAAAAATTTTAAATTTTGTTATTATAACTTTTTTATGTCTTTAACATATTTTTTGAGAACATGCAATTTAGATTTAGAAAAACGGCTAAAAAAGCTAAATGAGTTTTTGAAAAAAGCTAAAAAAATAAGCTAAGAGCTAAATAGAAATTTTGCAGCTAAATCCCAAAAAAAATAAGATAAATTTAGCCCTAAATAAGCTAATATGGTCACGCTGGTTCGCAAATGGAACATGTTGTTTACATATATACAAACATATATGTACATATATGTATGTATGTGACTATGGCATACATGTACATACATATGTTGTACGTGTTAAAAAAAATATGCTTGATATCGAGGTTGACCTTTGAGAAGAAAAAAAAGTCACAAAAGCACACTTCAAAAAATTAAAGTTGCATTTTTATAACAGCTGGACGTTGAAAAGTTTAATGAAAATAAGATTTATTTAAATAAATCTTATTACATACATATGTACTAGAGACCTGCGTAAACAGTCTTGAAATGTAAAAATGGCATGATTTTTAAATGTATTCACGTCGCATGTATTATACTAAACCAATAATAAATGCTGTCGTACTGTAAGCGAAGCACGATGGATGGATGCATTGATGTACGTGTATATGAGTGTTAACAAGCGAAAACGCCAAGACAGCTTGTTTGTAACAAACGCTCAAAAGAAGTACTGTTGATCAGCGTTGCCACAACCAAAATATTTTTGTAACCAAAATATGGAAAAAAAAAGTAACCAAACGAGACAAAAAGTAACCAAAATCTCTATAAATTTAACATATGTACATATGTACTGTTTTATTTGTACTTCCGTTAAGAAATATATGTATCTGTGGCAAATTTAAAAAAATCGATTTTTTTACATTTTTTCTCCTGTTCAGGTCCATAGGTAGCAAACCGTTGAATATTCAAGGAAACAATCAACCACCAATCAATCGATCCTAGGAACGATTCTTAACACCGTTTTTATTTAATTTCATTTGCTTTGAAATTTTTTACTTTTGTGACTGTCTAAGCGCTACCCAAACGGTGTTAAGAATCATTCCTAGGAAGTTCATATGTTGTAGAAAGTTGTTTATTGAGATCTTAGGTACATTTTTATCGTTGATATTGAACCGCTTGCAACCTATGTACCTGAACAGGGGAAAAAGGTATAAAACTCAAAATTTTTTAAATTTTTTGCGATTTTGATCTTGAAGGTAATATTTTTTTAATTTTATATATTCACAATTTTTGTTGTATGACATGAGCTACAACTTTGCCTCAAACAGTAAATCAAAATTCCGAACGATATGAACCGGAGAAAATGCAAAAATGACACCGAGGCCCCAAATCTTTGGGCAAACAAAAATGTGCATGACCTGGGGCAAGACACCGGTCTTTTTTTTCTGCCTTTTATCATGCAGTGGTGTTCGTATATGATTATATTTCCAGTACTTAAAAAAAACACAGTGTTATATTCGTTATCCAAACACATGACTGAATAGATAAACTATTAAAATATACATACATATGCATTATAGAGTTGGTATTGAAATCAATCTTATTCCTGCATTAATTTCTGACTAAACCTAGCTGGGAAAATATTCTTTCAGAAGACCCCGCAGTGTGTGAAAATGGCATTAAACTAAAAACAAAATTTAATAAAGTCACCAAAAACTTTTCGTTGAATTCATTTCTATGTTTTGAAACTTTGTCCCAAAATTCAACTTCTTATTTCCAATTTAGAACATCTGAGCAATTTCTATTGGGATACAATATTTACCATCTGTTTGGAAATCACATCCATATTTTTTTAGCCACGAAAAATTTTTCAATCACGTGATAGTTTATCTCAATAGTTAGTTATATTCAAATTTATTTACCATATAAAAATGGTTATTTTTGTGTTGAAGAAAAGTAACCAAAATGGAAAAAAAAGTAACCAATTTTGGTTAAAAGTAACCAAAGCGGGAACGCAGCTGTTGATTAGTGTATGCTTGTTATTTTTCATATTGTACGTTAGAGTGTGTGTGTAATATGTTGATGGTAACCTATTATGTGATTAACCGCATACAACTAATGTTAATGCATGTGTGTGCCTTTGCATGTGTGCAGAAAAATAAAAGATCATACACACATACATGCATGACGTTTGTACACGCGCTCATGCGTAGAAAGAAGCAAGCATCACAAATTCTTCCGTCACGAAGTATTTTCTTCTTTACTCCTATACCTACAATACTGAAATAAATTTCTTGCAAACAGTGTTGTTAACGTTTGTTTTAGAAGATTTTGCTGTAGTAAGTCCCAAAACACACTGTGCAAGTCTTATTGCTAAGCTGATTAGTTTCATGGGGAGAGAGAGACGAGGGGAACAGCAACGTTTCTTCCCCCCCCCCCCCCCCCCGTCTCTCTCTCTCGTAATAAACTAATCAGCTTAGCAATAAGACTTGCATAGTGTAAATAGGGACTAAAGCATTTGAAAAATCCCTCATGGCTTAAAAGTTCTTATAAGATATCTTGTGCAGGACACTAATATGTACATATTAGAGGGCTGTGTAAACAGTCTTGAAATGCAAACACGTCTTGTCTTTTAAATGTATTGTCCTAGCATGTATATTATACTAAACCAATAATAAATGATGTCACATGTCACATGTAATTTGGCTTAAAAAGCAATACGAACCTTAGCCCGTTCAAATCACAAATATAGTAATAAATGATGTCGTTTAATAAGCGAAGCAACATTGATGTATTGATGTACGTGTCTTTTTAAGCGATATCGCATATTGTACTTTTTTGTGTGTGTGTAAGATGTAGATGGTAAGCTGGTATGTGTTTAAGGATGGTTTTTTAAATTAAGCGCACACAAGTAATGTCCATGCATGTTTGCGTTTGTATGTGTGCAGAAAAATAAAAGATCATACACGCAGCGATGTGTGTATGAACATGGATGACGTTTGTATACACGCCCATGCCTATGAAAAAGCAAACAACACAAATTCTTCCGTCTCGAAGTATTTTCTTCTTTACTCCTATACCTGCAATAACTGAAACAAATTTCTTGCAAACAATGTTGTTTATGGTTTGATTTAGAAAATTTCGCTGTAGTAAAGCATTTGAAAAATCCCTCATGTCCTAAAAGTTCTTGCAAGTGGTGTTGTGCAGGGGTCAAATATATATATAAATATATACTTTAACTGAATGTAGTGACTCAGATTGTACTCAGATTTTACATGCATCAGTTTTTGTTGTTGATCATGAAAATAAAATGCATCTTAAATGGTGCAACATTAATTTTAAATATAGAAAATATTAATAATACAAAAAAATATATTAAATACAGAGAGCAGAATAAAATATTCAACTTTTACAATATCGGAAATAAAATCTTTGAACCAAATTTTTTAATTATGTATATTGGCAATAGAGTTTTTCTTTTCCCGGACTTTTTCATTTCCCGGGAGAGCTGGAAGGACTTTTTGGTTTCCCGGGAATTCCCGCCCAATGCAAACTAATACAAAATATTTTTTAATTTAATCTATTTCAACAAAAAACAAATTATAGGTCTGTTCCAGATGCATAACAAAACAGTCCGAACTTGTACAAAGTTATCCAAAAGCGTTCCAGATAGCAAATTTCGTGCAGTTTTGAGAGCGAATGAGCGAGTAATTTTTTTCATTTCCTGTACAAATTAGTACGAACTTTTTCTTCTGGGTAAGTTCGGACAAGAATTAAATAATCAGCTGTTTTTTGTTTACATATCGAACTGAAAAACTAACCAGAAAGTTTGCAAATATAGGAAAAAAAGTATTTGCATACAAATTTATTAAAAATCAAAATGGAAGGTTTTTTGAACAAAGTTGAAGTTGTGAGTACATTTGTACACATTTCCCTATTTATTTAATAAAAAATGCTGTCTGTAAATAATTTACTTTTTAGAACTCATTTTCATTTGCTTCTTAAAGCTGTTGCCAATGATGCAAAACTTTTGTTTTTATAATGTTATGCGTTTTAAGCGACTAAAATCACTTAAATTAAATTTAATTTAAAAAGTAAGCAGCACTAGTATTTTAAGATGGACAATTATGGTTTTTTGCGTTCCAGCAATTTTGGACAACTTTTGCATATTCAGAGAGTAATTTTCTTTTTACTCTCATTAGTCCGAACTTGTACGAAATCTTGTGGAACACACCTTATAATTCATGAATCGATTAAACAATAAACATTCAGCCTTATTTATAAAACACAAAAAGGCTTTATAAAGGCTTTTTAAGAAAAATTTTGCGTGAAAATTGATTTTAAAAAACCTTTATAAAGACTTTTTAGTTTTATAAATAAGGCTGATTATATTTAAAATACATTATTACTGCGGCAATAATAACCACCCGACGATTAGTCAAAAAAAATAAATAATAACTTTTCAGTTCTTTATATATTAGTAACGCATAAATACAAATATTATATGTAAATGCAAAGCCAAATGCATTGATTTAACGCAAAAAAAAAAACAAGTTTTATTATAAAAAAATCTTACAAAATATTTTTTTAAAAGTAAGTATGATGTACAAAATCGAATACAATTTCATTCGGGTTTTCAAATAATTTTTTATTTTATTAAATAAATTTTTATTATCTTGAAGTAAGGCAACCTAATTTAAAAAATATGAGCTTCTAACTTAGTGAGAAAACAGATAAACATTTCTGTGAAGTAAAAGCAAAAGGATATGAAAAATTATCACAATATGTTTTATTCGAATGAAATGAGTATTTGAATATCCAGCTTTTTTCGATTCGTTTTGATTGAATGTGCATCCCTAAAACATTTTTGTATATTTCGATTTATTTTAATATTTTTTTATGGATTTTGCTACGTATTTCGAATCAGTTGGATAATTTGGTGATGTTTTCCATCACATGACAGAAATAATAAATTTAAGATAAGAGCAGGCACTTCTAGCTTCATTTTCAGATGTAACATGAATCAGTATGTGCTATTTTAATAAAAACATTTGATGTACAAAACACAAATTTTGGAAATATCAACTTACAGTAGTCTTAACAAACGTGGTTACCTACTTTAGAATTTTGATATAATAATTTTTTTTAGAATAAAACTTTACTTAACATTGCTTGGAAAAGTTTTGTTAAGTTTTTTTGCATACGACCCTAAGACTTTAGTACAGAATAAGCATTAATAGAATCGTTCTTTTTACCAAAGAGAATCTGTAATTATTTTGTAAGTTTTCTTTTATTTCCTTGCGCATTTCTGTTTTTACTTTTACGAATTGTTGTAGAATTAAATTTTGAAAGTCGCGTTCCTCTTTCGGCAAATAAAGACCTCTAAGTCTCAGAGCACATGTGTACCAGATGTAAACTCGGCCTTAGTTGTTGTATAGTTTTAGCTATTTTGCTACATACAAACTAAAATTTCCATAACAAAATAATAACAAATCCAGGGAATTCTCGCACAAATTTCCCGGGATTTTTTTCCCGGGAAATCCCGTATGAAAAACACTAATTGGCAATAAAAAATAAATAAATTCAGTAAAGTGCGACTTTTACTCGCACAAGAAGGGCACCCACCGTACGGTGCTAGTTTTTTTTTTTTTTTGTTGCGATTTTTCCGGGTTTTGGAGATTTGTTTAGTATTGACATTTTTTAGTTTTGGCGTTTTTTTTTCCTTTGGACAATTTTGCCAATTTTTTTACAATACATATTTCTAGTTTTAACGTTTCTTTTAGTTCTGGTACTTTTTTCATTTTGGCGATTTTTTAGGTTTGACGCTTTTTTTAGTTTTGGTTTTTTTTTTGTAATTGTTGTGATTTTTTCGGTTTATGACAATTTTTTATTAAATACACATTTTTAGTTTTGGTGTTTTCTGTTTCGTTTTCGCGATTTTTTTGGCTTTTGGAGATTTGCTTAGTATTGACGATTTTTAGTTCTGGTGCTTTTTTTCATTTTTGCGATTTTTTATGTTTGACGCTTTTTTAGTTTTTTTTGTAATTTTTTTTTTTTTTTGGTTTTTGGGGACTTTTTTACAATAAATATTTTTGTTAGTTTTAACGATTGTTTTTAGTGTTGGTGTTTTCTTTTTCGTTTGAGCGTTTTTTTCAGTTTTTGGCGATTTATTTACAATACATACTTTTAGTGTTAACCATTTTTTTAGTTTTGTTGTTTTCATTTTCGTTATGGCGATTTTTTCGGTTCTTGGATATTTTTTTAGTATTGACGCTTTTTTAGATTTGAAGTTTTTTTAATTTCGACGATTTTTTCAGCTTTGCTAAATTTTTTTTACAATAAATATTTTTATTTGTTTAAATTTCTTCGATCTTTTTGTTTTTAATTTGTTTTTATATTTATTAAACAAGATTTCAAGCTTAATAAATATAAGAACAAATAAATATTTTTAGTTTCAACGATTTTTTTAGTTCTAGTGCGTTTTTCATTTTGGCGATTTTTTAATGTTGATGCTTTTTTAGTTTTGAATTTTTTTTAATTTTTGTGATTTTTTCTTTTTTTTAGCACTTTTTAATATATATATATATATATATATATATATATATATATATATATATATATATATATATATATATATATATATATATATATTTTTTTTTTAATACATGTATTTATTTATTGTATCTTCATATGTGAACTAACAATAAGTATTCAAATCTAAAATCTATAAAAAAAAAATTATTAGGCCCGACCAGAGTCGGACATAAACTTAGTGATAGTTATAAATAATACATAAATAGTGATAATCAAAAAGGAAAAATAAATATATTTTCAAGCAGTCCCATCTGGAGTGTTAAGTATAAGAGCCTTTGTGTCCCTCTTTTTAAGGCGGATGTGTCCAGTAAAGTTCAAAATATTACGAGCCAGCGGATTAGGATGTGACTCGAGTTTTGTTAAATATTTGCCTGCGTATTTTGCAATTTCTTCAGACACTAGTGGCATATTTAAATCACGATGTATATTTGAATTTTTTATGTACCAAGGAGTCGATGTTATTTACCGTAAAATTTTGTTTTGCTTTCGTTGGATTTTCTCGATATTGGAAGCTGAAGCAGTGCCCCATAGTTGAATTCCGTAACACCATATTGGTTTCAAAATCGACTTGTATATTAAAAGTTTACAATCTAGACTGAGTGTTGAATTTCTACCAATCAGCCAATGTATCTGAGTTATTTTAAGTTTCATTTGTGTTAGCTTTGAGTCAATATGGTGTTTCCATGTAAGCCGACGATCAAGGTGTATACCAAGGTATTTCACATGTGAATGTTGAGGAACAACTTGGCTGTTGATTCTAATGGGGGAACAAGTATATTTTCGTAGGGTAAAGGTTATATGTACTCACTTCTGTTCGTTTACTTTTATTCTCCATAAGTTTAACCATAGCTCAAGCTGTGTTATATGTTCCTGAAGATATCGGGATGCCTCATGAGGGGTTTCGTGCATACTAAGGCAGGCTGTATCATCGGCAAATGTAGAAGTTTGGATATTACTGTTCACAGGCATATCACAAGTATAAATCAAATACAAAAACTGGCCCCAATATACTCCCTTGAGGTACACCGGATGAGATAGTTTCGGGCGCACTCATAAATTCTCCTTCCATAACAGAGAACTTCCGGCCTAAAATATAACTTTCCAAAAGTTTTGGAATGTTATTTGGTAGATATGTCTTCAATTTTAAAATTAAGCCATCATGCCAAACTTTATCAAATGCCTGAGAAACATCAATAAATAGGGCAGAACAATACTTCTTTTCTTCGAATGTTTTCCTTATAAATTGAACCAATCTATGCGTTTGTTCAATTGTGCTATGCTGACTTCTAAAACCAAATTGATGGTCCGGTATGCACATATTATCTGTTGAACAAGGGGACAATTTTGTCATGAGCAGCTTTTCGAAGAGTTTTGACATAGTTGACAGCAAACTTATTAGCATATATGACTCTGCTTTGGTAAGATCTTTGCCCGGCTTTGGAATCATTTTGACCTTGGCATGCTTCCAGTGTTGTGGAAAATACTCCAGTCGTAATATGGCATTAAAAACAAACAGCAGGATTCTTATTGCAATATGTTACTAATTCCATCAATACCTGGAGCTTTCTTTGGTTTGAGTTCAGCAATTACTTTTTGTACATCATCTTAAACTTTAAGGGTCGAGGGGGTAGAGCAACTACACTCGGCAAATCAGAAACACCAGTACATGTGTTTGGCGTAGATACGGATTTTAAGTGCTCAGCAAATATTTTACATTTTTCCGTATCGCTTCTTGCCCAATTTCCGGTAGATGTGCGCAGAGGTGGCTTAAACTCAACGGGTGTTTTAAGCTTTCTAGCAGCACGCCACAAAGAGTAATTTCATGCTTGTGTGACATCAAGACCTTCCTTAATTTTTAAGAGATGTAGTTTTTTCAGATGCAAGCAACTCTTGGAGTCGTTTAGTACACTCTTTAAATCTGATTTTATTTTGGGGTGATCTGTGCTGTTGCCATTCCCTTCTAGCTCTTCTTTTTTCATACACGAGACGTTCAATATCCCTAGAATAAATTTTATTAAACCCAGTTTGCGGATGGCAGGTAGTGGCATGCTCAGTAGCCTGTTTAATATTTTCATTAATATAGGCAATGCTAGATTCAATATCATTGGGTGTTCTTAGCGTAATATTTTCCGTGCAATGACTACTAAGACATTTTTTGAATCCCAGCCAATTAACATGATTGATCATCTTCATATATGGTTGAGGTAAGTCACTTCTTAGTGGATTGCAGATTGAAACGATAGTCGGAGAGTGATCGGAGGAGAGATCTAGAGAAGCTTCAACATGAATTAAATCCCTAGAAATGTTTTTCATGACGCCAAAATCTATAACATGCGGAATATTTCGTACATCAGTAGGCCAGTAAGTGGGCTCCCCACTCGAAATAACATCCAATCCCATTTTTGAAATTTTATTAAACAAAGCTCGACCTCTAGGTGTTACAAGGCGCGAACCCCAGTACGTATGTTTTGCATTATAGTCTCCAGCTGCCACGAAACTTTTTAATATATGAAGATTTTTTTTTCATTTTGACGATTATTTTCGGCTTTGGTCAATTTTTTTACAAATTTAAGTTTAACGATTTTCTTAGTTCTAGTGCTTTTTTTCATTTTGGCGATTTTTTTTTTAGTGTTGACGCTTTTTTAGTTTTGGTTTTTTTTTAAACTTTTTTGTGATTTTTTACAAGAAATATTTTCATTACTTTTAACGATTGTTTTTAGTTTTGGTGTTTTCTTTTTCGTTGTGGCGTTTTTTTCGTTTTTTTGCGATTTTTTAGTCTTTTAGCGACCTTTTTACTTTTGGTATTTGTTTTGCATTTTAGCGATTTATTTTATTTTTGGTGATATTTTACATTTTCTTTTTGGCGATTTTTTTTTTATTTTGCGATCTTTTAGTTGTAGGCGTTTTGAAAATTTTAGGATTTTGCCTGTTACGGTTTCCAAGATGCAGCAAGTTTGTCAAAATTACCTTAACTGATAGAATACCCTTTAATTTTTTTTTATCTCACTGATACCATGGTGTAATTATACAGGTGACTGCGTAAGGATTTGTTATACAAAAATACGGCAACCATAGCTGTGTAAAGAACCGAAGAATGTCAAAAGCACAAAAATAATTGTACTAAAACCAAAAAAATAGAAGTTTTTGACATTATTCAGCTACAAAGCACATAGAGCAAAAAATTATCAGCTGAAGTAGCGCTGCCACCTAGTTAGATATACCTTGACTGATACTTTGTGTTTTAATTACTTGAGGGTTACACGATCAAGTTTTGCCTTTCAAATTTCAATACATTCACACTTTTTCACTAATACATTCATATTTTTAGAATTTGATTCAACTTTGACTTCAAATTTTCTTTCTAAATGTGTGTTTAATTTATAGGCAAAAAAAAAAAACAACTGACAGCAATTTCAATGAGCACAGTATTGTATTATTTGTGTTCTTTTATTACAAATAATGTTATATTTCACCGAAAAATTTTAATTACAGTTAAATAAATATGTTTAGGAACAAAAATAAAAAGTGTATAATGAAGTGTTGCGGTTTATAGATCTATATAAATCTATAAATCACGAAGTTTTGTTGCCTTAAGCTGTTTTTTTTATCAACGGCATATTGAAAATAAATTTGCTTGGAAATTGCGTGCAGCCTTCGTCACAGCTTTCAATTTAAACGACTTTTGACAACCAGTGTGTGTGAAAAACTGGAAAGCAAATTTTGGTCGTGTAACTGTAGCGTTACATCAGCAATCAAAGAATCGATTAAAAATTATTTTTCTAGCTACCCCTTTCTGAATTTTAGTGGACGAGATATAAAAAAATAAGTTGACAAATGAAAAACAAATAAAGTATAACAAAAAAAAAAAAAAATTAATTCAACTTTTAAAAAATAAATTAAAAATACTTTTTCGCAATAAGTTAACAAACAAAGTCAGCAACTAAAATCTCATTCTGTTCTCAAATTACAACGTAATGCAAACAAACTCTTCAGATACTATATCAAAATTATGCAGATCACCAGAAAATGCCATACAGCAGCAGGCTGCAGCTACAAGCTCTGGACAATTTCCGAGAGCAACAAACAATCCCAGATTCGCTATTACGCCTGAAAGTATGGGTATGAATTTGCGTTCAGATACTCCCACACCTGGCAGAGAACAACAACGACAACATGAAACACCTTTAGTTGAAGTAAAATCGTATTGTGAACGTTATAATAAAAACTCGATGACAACAATGGAGGATGAAAAACATGCCTCAAATACTTCCTTTTACCGTACCTACTCTAATGCGGCCACAAATTCACAGGCCTGCACGAAAAAAGACACTCTAGGTCAGCCGTTGTTACATAGAGCACATAGTAAAAATGAATTTTCAGACAATAGTCCGTCGCCCAGTAGTTCACCCAAAACACCGTCTCAACAATGGAACTTTGAAACAACAACGAACAATGAATGCTCACTAACAGTTTTGGGGCAACAGCAGCATAAATATAGATCCGGTTCAGATGTTTCATTAGATGACCCGGCAAGATTAAATTTTAAATATATTAATGATTTGTATGCGAAGAGAATAGAAGATATTGATGTAAACGCTTGGGGAGATAAAGACGTAAGTATTTATTTATGCATTTCTATGGTTTTCGAATTAAAATTATCATAAAGTCCTTGCTTATGAAAATTATTACTGATTTATAAAGGGTTTATAATACAGCTTTCCATACAGATTTATTTCAAAATTTTTTTTATAAGTTAAAAGAAAACAAAATTCTCCTTTAATTTAATAAAACTTAAAAAAAAATCAAACTTCCTTTAAAAAAAAGCATTAA
The DNA here is from genome assembly GCA_949987645.1 of Tachina grossa. Taxonomy (NCBI): domain Eukaryota; kingdom Metazoa; phylum Arthropoda; class Insecta; order Diptera; family Tachinidae; genus Tachina; species Tachina grossa. Next base: position 40,814,983 of record OX465275.1, read on the forward strand.
AAAGTTAAAAATAATTTATCTTTAGTTAAATGAAATATTTTATTTGTGTTATCTATGGGGGCGTGATCACGACCAATTGGGCAAATATTAGTGCGCGCCCACTTTTTTAAATTCAATATCGCATCACTTTGAGACCTCAAGTTGTATGCCAAGTTTCGTAAAAATGGTTCAGGTAAAAGCACGTGAAATATAATATTAATCACCCTTATTCCAGTTGTCGACATCGACGTCACTTTAACACAATGTCAAAAAATGTATGCTTTTGTACCCGCTGTCGAAAACAACTGACTCCTGTTGACAGTTTTATGAAATTTTCTAGACCACAGGGAACAGAAATAGATTGTCAGTAGCACAAAATTTTTCTCGAGACTGAGTAAACAAGCACCAATTTTTTGCTATTGTGTTAAAGTGACGTCGATGTCGACAACTGGAATAAGGGTGAATATTTAATGGGCATGTCTCATCTTACTTCCTTAAGTATAAAATTATGTCAATTTACGAGTAGAAAGTCTTTGCCAAGTTTCGTGGGAATCGGATAATTAGGAGTACATATAATTTAATAGTAATCTTTTATGGGCGTAGCCTCGCCCTCTCTTTTGAAAAACAAGATTAAGAATTTTTCAGAGCCCAAGGTGTGTGCCAAGTTTCGTAAAAATGGATAGAGCAGAAGCGTGTGAAATATAATATTAAATTTTAATGGGCGTAACCCCGCCCACTTTTTGGAAACAATATTGTGTTTTTTAAAAGCTCAAGATGTATGCCAAGCTTCGTAAAGATTGGTTAAGCACAATAACGTGGTATATAATATTAAAATTTTATAGCCGTGACCCCGCCCACTTTTTCAAAGCTAAATTGTGTTTTTTTTAAGCTCAAGATGTGTGCAAAATTTCGTAAAAATCTGTCCAATAGAAACATGAGAAATATAATATTAAGTTTTATTGGGCGTGGTTCCGCCCATTTTTTCAACTTCGAGAGATAGTGTCGCTACAAGAGCCCAATGTGTTGTATAAGTTTTGTAGCAATCGGATAAGTAAAATATCAAAGTCAAATAAATAAAAATTAGTGGGCATGTCCCCTCCCACTTTTTTTTACCATAGAACCAAATGGAAGCTATAGTCTCTCAGACAACAAAATAATTTTTACAATCGGTCTAAAATCTGTCGAGTTATGATGTAACATGACCAAAAAAAAAATACAATCCTTTTTTTTTTTTGAATCCGGTTAAAATACAAATAATCAATTAAAAATTTAATTGTGTCAATTAAGCTTTTTTATTAAAAAATGTAATTGATTAAAAGTTTCATTAAAAAGTTTAAGTGACCCAATTAATTTTTTTATTGATTTTAGTTTTTTTTTCAATTAAAGGGTTGGAGTTCAGCAATATTCTCGGAATACAACTTCATTTTGAAATAAATCTATTGAATGTTGATTTAACATTCCAGTACTGTTGAATCAAAGTTATTTCAAGTTGGAATAACATGAATTTAATTTAATGCAGTCATTGTATGTTATTAATTACTACCTGGCCCTGCTAACGTTGTTTTGCCACATAAATTATTTCTAGGGAATTTCTAGGGTAAAAAATAATAAATAAGTGCTGTGAACGATGACGGAATATAAAACTAACACAAAACCAAACATTTATTATTTTAAATTTACATATTGTAATATATATTTATATTAATTGTTTTCAAATTAACTCATACCAAATTTGAATACTATTAAAGCTTTTAAGCTTTTCTACTAATATCTTGAATGACTTCGCACCTTGCTCTCAAAAGAGTTCATACAAAATTTTAAAAATCTTGCTATTATAGCTTTCAATATGTAAAATTATTATTAATTAGTTTATACGGCTGGTGGCCCTTCCCTCGGCCTTATTCTGCCAATATTTTGAATTACTTCGCACCACGGTTTCAAAAGAGTCCATACGAAATTTCAATACTCTGACTCTATAGCTTTCAAGATATAAGATATTTCGTTCATATGCGTGTGGCGCAGCCCACTTATACCTGATTAACATTAAGCATAATTTTTTCATGAAATTAGTTGCATGAAATTTTTTTAATTTGCTTCAGAGATTCATGTTATATCAATTCTTATATGTATACCACTCTCTCCTATAGCGCTGCTATTAGCAAATAAAAAAGTTGCGTCCAACAAATCTCATGAAATTTCATTAAAAAAAATTATTAATGTAAATCAGGTATTAGGAGTATCAAAAATAGATTACGACCTATTCTCAGACCAACCGGATACACATAAAAAATTTCATAAAAATCGGTTAAGCCGTTTCGGAGGGGTTCAATTACAAGCACCGTGATACGAGAATTTTGTATATACAGATATCGTCAGCTGAAATGCAAAACCACATAACTAAAAAAAAAAATTCAAAATTGAATTTTAAATTACTCTATAAAAAATGAAGGACTGAAACTTGTACAAACAAAATTTTTGCACTTGCAACAATTTTACATTGAATTCAACAGTGGCAGTCAATTGACTAGTCATTTAATCGGTAGTGATGATGGATTTATTTATTAATTAGAGTTACTCCACTCTAGCATATATGTTTACTTTAATTAGAGTGAAACATCTAATGTACATATTCCAAGACTTTTAAAACATCGAGTTTTATTTAAAAAAAATACAATTCATTTGCTCTGGGAAAATTATAATTTATAACCCCCATATTCATAAAAAAATAAAATGAATTTGAAATTCATTTTAGGAAAATTTTGTATGGAAAAAAAGATAAATAGATTTTTGCAACTTTATAAAAAAAATTATTTTTCTTAAAAAAAAACAAATTTTTTTTTTGAGTTATGACTCTATTGAAGCAAATGAGCGGTATGTAAGTCATATTAAGCCTGATTACGAGCATCGTATTTCGACTTTGATGACGAAGGCTTATCCAAAGAGTAAAGTAAAAATTTTTATGTGTCCTGTAATCTAGTACAAAAACGTCTTAGTCTAAATCAAAATACGACACTCGTAATTTGTATCATTATTTGTAATATTTTTCTGGTTAAATAAACCTTCGAAAATATTTATGAAAACATTTTTTCCTTAATTTTTATCATGGTTTCAAGTGAAATTGTCTTAACGCGACTTAATATGTTTTGTTGCAATTTGTCTTTCATAATGCGTTTTTTTATGAATGTATGCTTACAGCTGAAAATTTTCACTTATCAAGAATGGGTTGAAGTTTTAACAAAAATCAGTGAATCCTTTATCGCTAACATGGAAGACTTGGAGAGAGAAGTGGCCGGTCATTTGGAGCTGGTGCAAAAAAGAGTCGTTAGCAGTTGTCGCCACAGCCAAGAAAATGAAATATTAAAATATCGCAAAGATATTAACACTCTGATCAGATATATCAGAAACGCTCGCAGCGGCAACAATTGGGATCAGCAGGGTTTGACATTTGAGACGATATCACCAGCTCTATTATTGGACTTGGGCGAATTTGATAATTTAACGATAGAGGATAACAGAGGAGATGAAATGAAAGTGAGTTGTCTTATAAGTTAGAAAGCCAATAGAAGAAAATCGTTAATATTTCTTTTGTTTTACTATTACAGAATTATAACGAAGCTGATGTTGCACAAAAATCCAAGGTTCGTAAGGCATAAATGAATATGTTCATACATATATTATGTATTGTTATAAATTTTATATAGTTAAATAAAATTGTTTTCCATAATTATGCATGCCTTCAAGGTAAGAGCAATAGCGTATTCAGTTTGCTATTACACCAATTGCTAATTAGATTATAATTATAATATAATTATAATAATAAAGGCTTTCACTAGTTAAAGGCATATTTACAAGGCAAATTCATATAAGGTATACTCAGCTCAATTCGCTTTGATTAATTTATACTTGAAATGTCAGAAAAATGTATGTGTTTTGACATCCAACGTATATTCAAATTACAAGCGTCGAAAATAGTCACCTGAGCCTTTGCGGCCACCTAGTATGGATTCGCCTTGATATAAGGTATACTCAGCTCAATTCGCTTTGAGAAATTTATACTTGAAATGTCAGAAAAATTTACTGAAAAATGTGTTTTGACATCCAACGTATATTCAAATTGCAAGCGGCGAAAATAGTACCTTAGCCCTTGCGGCCACCTAGTATGAATTCGCCTTGGCATATTTATATAAGGTATATTCAGCTCAATTGGCTTTGAAAAAATTATACTTTTTTTAACAAAAAAAAAATGTAGTGACAAGAACAGTCACCTGATCCCTTGCGACCACCTAGTATGAATTCGCCTTGGCTTGCACTAGTTAAAGGCATATTCATATAAGGTATATCCAGCTCAATTCGTTTTTAAAAATTTATACTTTAGTTAACAAAAAATGTACTGAAAAATGTGTGTTGATATCTAATGGACATTCAAATTACTCGTACAAGCGGCGAAAATAGTCACTTGAGCAGTTGATACCACCTAATATGAATTCGCCTTGAGGTACACTCGCTCAAAATCGCTTCGAAAGTTAAAATTCATTCTTGGGATGTGAAAAAAAAAATGTACTGACAAATGTCTGTTTAGATTTGGGCATATTCAAATTACAAGCGGCGAAAACAGTCAGCTGGGCTATTGAGGCCACCTGATATGGATTCGCCTTGCTTGCGCTTGCTCCTTTTTTAATTTCGAATTTGTTCTTTTAACTGTTTTGTCCAAGGTGAATTCATATGTATTAGGTGCTCTCCACTGCTCAGATGACTGTTTCCGCCGCTTGTAATTTGAATATCACGAGCAAGGCGAATTCATATTAGGTGATCTCGATTCAGCAGCTGATGATCAGCTGCTAATTGCTCTTGTATTGAATTAAAGCAAAACATTCGGATATTTTCTAACAGCAGGAAATTTTACACTAACAAATATGCAGGATTGCAAGTCAAGAGTATAAATTTCTCAAAGGGAGTTGAGCCGAATATAGCTTTATATTACTTTGCCTTGAGTTTAACTATTTTTTTTTCTTTGTTGTAGTTGTATGCCAACATGAAAGCTTTGGCCCACGAAGTCGCCGAGAAACATGATGAAGTCAGAGAGCTAAAACGTCAAATCATTTGCTTGGAAGATGAGATACAAAAGGCGCAAAAGAAAATCCAGCTAAAAGACGATGTCATCAGAGAGCTAAGAAATGATCTCAAGTGTGTCAACAGCAAGGTGTCTAAAACAAATTTTCTTTTATTTTTACTTCAAAATTTTAAATTTGTAACAAAAAATTTTTGAGTTAAAAAATAAAAAATATTTTAAAAATTATTCAGAATCAAATTTTTTTTAAACATTTTATTTACATGCATACGAGTATTTAATTAATTAGTTAATCTATGGTATAAACATTTTCTTTCTTTGCCTTCCCCTTAAACTCAGATCTCTAGCAATCCATCCCTGGAAGCGGCTTTGCCTTCTATGTCTCCAATCAATCTTCAAAATGAAACCTCTCGCAGCGCCAATACGCAAATCACTGACAACACTGCCACGGTTAGTTAAAGCATAATTTATTATAAGAAAACTGTTTCAAATTTATTTTTGTTAATATTCTTATTTAGTTTCAAATGGGCAATATCTCTCAATTTGATTCCCTAAGCCATACCGAACTGGAAGAACAACAGAAAATTAAGCTACTAGATGAAGAAATTAACGAATTCTTCGAAATGAATCATGTTTTGAATAGGCAGCAAATGGATCATCACCGCAAACGCATACGGGAGATTATGGATAAATTGGTAAAACTGCAATAAAATAAATAAATTATGTAGGACAAAAATTTATTTCGATTCCTTTATTTTTAGGAATCTGAAAAGGCTGCTGCTTATCGTAAACTGGACTTTATACGTCGACAACTGATCGATTTGGAATCTGTTGCCACGGAGGGCAGTAATGATTGTGATTCTGGTTTTCTTTCGAAAAGTGAAAATGATCAGGATGCGAAAATTTTGGAAGCGGTCCGTAAACGTTTGCGTAGTTTAAACGAAGCGAATTGTGAAATGAAAAAGAAAATTCAAAAGTTGGAATTTGAAAATAATGGTATGTGTTATAAGCAGCATATGATGGAGAGGGAAGTTGTTAATTCCCGACCAAAAAAAAGGGGGTGATATAAGTTTGTAGTGTGTGTTTGTGTATCGGTGCGTATGTGTGTGTCTGTACGAGTCCACATACAGATCAAGCGGCTGAACCGTAGTTTTTCTATTTGAAAGGTGACTTGATCGATAGAGAGTGTTCTTATCTATGTTTGAAGGAAATCGCTACAGCCGTTTACAAGATATCACATCTTTTCTATATGAAAAAAAAAAAAAATTTTATTTTTATACATGAAATACTGAAGTATATTTATTTGACATAATGTCTTTATTTAATTTCAAAAAATTGGCTTGTTTTAATGGTTAAGCAATTGTCTATATGCATTTCGTTCCCGCTTGTGGAACTCGTTAGTAGACTTCAACCCAAAAAAGTTTTGAATTCAGTTAACAAACTCCGTATGTTTATAGTAAGACTCGTAATACTATATTGAGAATCACAATATACAAAGATAATAAGTTTGAAAACCGCAAACAAAAATCTTTACAAAACAAGCATCTTTACTCAACTGTGCAATTGCTTAACCATAAAAACAAGCCAATTTTATGAAATTTTTATTTTTATTTTTTCAATAGTATTTTTTTCTTCTTTTTTCTCTAGAACTGACCAACAACTTTGAAACGGATAAATCGTTTTCTCAACGTAATAGCAACATTTTGAAGGAAATAGCTGATTTATTGTGCAACTTGGTATGTACCCAATCAATATCTATTCGTATGCAAATTACTATAAATGCGAATGAAAAAAGCAGTAGTTTTTGAGCTCTGAAAAGTCCCCCTCCCTGGGGTTATTATGCAATTCGATTCGAAAAGAAAACTGTTCGAATTTGTATGTTGTTAACATTACATTTCGAACACATTTCCGTTCGATTCGGAACCCCTCAGCCTCAGAATAGAATTACCTCTGCTAGTCTTCGTAGCTATAGCTGAATTTCCCATACCCCAGTGACCCACTTTTATTGCATGACATACTAATCACAATCCATTTGTAACGATTTTCATCCCGTTTTGACAACTTTTCCTTTTTGTTGTAACGATTTTTTTGCGATATTTTTAATGGGCCTAGTGTCGTATTTTGACTTTTGCAATTTTGTATTGCAACATTTTTTTTTTTTTTTAATTAATTAACAAACTTGTTCTAGTCGAAGTCGAAATATGACTCTTTTCATTAGGCCCAAACTTTTAAAGTTTTTTGTTGAAATTGTTTTTCTTTTTTTTGCCGATTTTTACATTCCATGTTGAGGTTTTATCGATTTTAACAAATTTTTGTAAATTTTTTTTTTATTTTTCGATTTTTCTCATTATGTCATTTTTGGCGATTTTTTTTTTACATGGTATTTATAAGTCAATACACCGAAGATAAAAAGGAACATTATTGTTTTCGTTACGATGTCCGTATGTTTGTCACAGGTTTCGAGAACCGTAATTTCACAGAATATGAAAAACTTTGGCTGCTACAACAACAGATATACATACATACATACAACAGTTGAAAATTAAAGGGTCTTCTAAATCAAGCAACGAAAAATTTTGAAATCCCAATCTAATATACAGACAATTATATATAGAAACTTGTAATTGTCAAAGTGATTGTATTTTTATCGTGTCGTTGGCTGAATTACTTAGCACGTTGACTACAAAACCGAAGGTCCTGGGTTTGAGCCTGGTCTCCGAGTCATTAAAATAACAACACCACGCATTTTTTTTTTTTTTTTTTTTTTTTTTTTGTGTACATTAGTGTGCCTTTGTGTCAGTTGTTGTAGGAAAGTTCAAGTGATGAAGGCATAGACACTGATTTCTGAACTAAACCGGCTTCAGCGGATATTAATCCTAATGTAACATCAGAGCGCCCTCCTTCGTCGGTATAGTGTGGCAGAATCATTGGCAAACTAAAATAACAAATAAAATGGCTACTAAGCGCAGCTTCAAATGCTTTAATATGCCTCATTGACACCAGAGGCGCTGCAACACTACATTTTTAAAAAAACCTGCAAAAAGCAGAGTTGTAAAAGAATGAAGCTTTCGTCTATCTCTTCCTTCGCCACGTATCTTTTCTATCACTATCCCTTTCCTACAAGAAGGTAACACCTATTAATAAAAGTAGGCATTCATTGCCTCTTCTTAAAAAAATAATACTGAAATTCAAAACAATCCAAATTAAAGGGTATTCCATAAGTTAATGTACATTTTGAGGCAAAATCTTGAAATTTTTAAAAACGCTAAAACTAAAAAATCGAAAAAATAAAGAAATTTTCAAAACCAAAAAATCACTAAGAAACAAAAAAAAATCGCCAAAATTAAAAATAGGGTCAAACTAAAAAAAGGTTAAATTAAAATAAATCGCGAAAAAACAAAAAATCACCAAAGCAAAAAAAAAACGCAAAACCGCATAAAAATCCTAAAAACAAAAAAAATAGCCAAAACTAAAAAAAAAATAGCCAAAACTAAAATAAGCCGGAAAAATCGCCAAAAATCTAAAAAAACGCCTAAGCTAAAAAACAACGACAAAAACTGAATAAAAATCCCAAAAAACAAAAAAAAATGCACCAAAACCAATAAAAAGAGCCAAAACAAACAAAAAATCAATAAAAATAAAATAAATCGCCAAAAGCCAAAAAATCACTTAAAGCAAAAAAAAAAACGCCAACATTAAAAAAAACGAATAAGAATCCCAATAACGAAAAAAAAAACACCAAAACCAAGAAAAAGAGGTAAAAGTAAAAAAATCGCTAAAACTTAATTAATCGCCAAAAAAGCGAAAAAATCGCCAAAAGCTTAAAAACCGACGAAAACCGATTAAAAATTCCAATAACGAAAAAAATCATCAAAACCCAGAAAAAGAGCCAAAACTAAAAAAATCGCTAAAACTAAATAAATTCCCAAAAAAAGCGAAAAAATCGCCAAAAAAACCAAAACAAAAAAAAAAAACACCAACACTAGGAAAAGGTCAAATCGCCAAAAACCGAAAAAAGTTTACCGGGTACTTAAATTTTTTTTTATAGAAAATGTCTACATTAGTTAAGATATTCGATTATATAGGCTAAAATTCGTATAGTATTTAATGTATGTACATACATCGAGCTTTATTTTAGATTTAATAGCAAACGGCATGTTGTAAAAAATTAGCAGTTTAACTGAAATTAAAATTTGATGGCCCTATCTATAGTTGAGAATTATCAAAATGCCAAAATTTAGGATAACTTTCAGTAATTTTTTTCTGTCGATATATTATACATATATCGATATAAAGGTTAATAAATGGTAGAAAACTGGGGAAAATTGCGATTTTTAGGTACTTTTAACCAAGTTTTCAATCTTAATTATTTTTTAACAAAGAGCTAACCTAAAAAAATAGTTAGTCCCTGTCCATACTTGCAAATTTTGTTGCAGCAATTCTTGAGTTTATTGGTAAGAGTGGTGAGAAGATTGGGGAGGGGTACACAGTTTCATGTGCTCGGCAATTCTCTCTTGAATTGAAATTCGTAATTATTAATTTGAAGTTGTTAGTTGTATTTGACGTTTTTTATAATTTTATTTCTTCAGTTGTATGGAAAACAAAAAAATATAACAAAAAGTAAATATAATTGTTAATTTTTCAAGGAAATTTGTGGTGTTTTAATTTTTTAATGCATAATTGCAATGTTATAATTTCGTAATGTGGACACTTATGCAATTTGAGAGCAGAATTTTAAGAAATTGCAGCAACAAAAATTGCAAGTCTGGACGAGGACTTAGCAATATTGGTTTCATTGTAGTCGATTTAGTTTAACCCACCGGGTCCCCGGCTTGTTACAAAAAAATAGTTTCCGATTCGAGCATGACTAGAATCTTTTATTTAGTTTTATTCATTATTATCATCATCATTACTGTTTTTATCTTAACTATTTCTCAGAACAGCAATGAAATTAATATTTATGAAATTGTCTTTTTTTTGTAATTTTAGAGAAGTAAGCAATTTTCCTATGCCGAGATTCACACGGCTCCCAGCCAAGTAAATCCCTTCTGTGAAGCTATTTTAGAAATGCAAAAAGAGTTCCAAGAAAGAGAAACTCAACTATTAAAAGTTTTAGGAAATCGCACCAAACAGAATGAAGAATTATCACAATTATTAATACAAAATGAAAAGAACTTTAATCAGGAAAGAGAAGTGCGCTTGGTAAGTAAACAAATATTAAAATTATATCAATTGGGTCTATTATCGTTTGAGTATTGTTTTAAAAGGATGCATAAGAACGACAATTTTATATGGAAATAATAATACGGTAAAAGGTACAACGGTGCACTTTCTATATATCATCGGTTGGTTATTGCTTTCCTGCAGTCATAATGTATTTTGAATATGCTGTGCCGCAAAACAATTAAACAACCGACGATATCTTCTCTACCACGTCAAACTATCCAATATGCAAAATTGGTTTTTTAGATTCGTTAACCTGGTAGCCTAATTTTTACAATATGCCTCGTTTCAAAGTGCTGAAATTGTCACGTAAGAAATATTTTAAGCCTGGCATTTTTAGGAATACGCTAACTTTAAATTCACAATTATCGGGTCTTCTATCGTAGACACACGACAGCGTTAATTTGCATTAAAATCTCACTAATGTGAATTAAAAATTTAACCTGACAGACGACAGTATTTGCATTAAGTAAACAAAATCTGGGCATCCCTTTCGTACCTCACATTTCGATAATTTTCCTTGGAAATATTAAAATGGAAAAAATGTGTCTCGATTTTAATATTTCTTTGTTCTTTTTCTAAAAACAATTAAAATAACTTATATTTCCTGACTGAATCGCATTTTAATTTTGAAAACGAACGAAAACAATTTGCCAACATTTGATTGGTTGTTGACGGTGTTACCATATGAGGACGGTGTTATCATATAGCTCATTTTCAACTGAGATTATCGCAACGACCGGGAAGGTTGGCACAATGAGTACTTTATGGACGGAAGCATTTGAACAGCTTCAATAGGTTGATTCTCCATTTTATTTATTAAATTCAAATTATTTTAATTATTTCGTTTATTTCTTTTGTTTAACTTTATTTTTGCTGCCCCAAAACATACAAACCTAATTCAAAACATACCAAGAAAAACCAACGAATATCTGTCAAACTACTCAACGTACGCAAAAAGTTAAAAGTTAACCAGTTTTTGTACTTTGCGTTGACGGATACGTACTGAATGTAACAGCCCTCATAACAAACCATGTAACATTACATTCAACTTAGCTGTCAGTTGAAAAAGGCGAAGTTTAACTTATGACGGATTCATTGGGATGGGGATAATTCACAAATTAATTTTAATTAAGACTGCTAATGCAAATTAACGCTGTCGTCTATCTATGCTATTCGCTCTCGTCTGAAAAGTTCAAATTTGCATATTGGATAGTCTGACGTGGTAGGGACGATAAGTGAAATTGTCGTTTTAAAACGATACTCATACGAGAAAAGGCCCGAATAATTGTTTTAGAAAAACTTGACGTTAAATTACTCCAATATTTATACTTAATAATAATAAATAATTTTGAGGACACTGACACTACACCAGCAACACTATTACCTACAACAACATCACAGCCGCTACCTGTTACTACTACAGCACCATCAGCCTTATCTAAACCATTGACCGGCCAGCAATTACACAGCAATTTAACGGCATCCTTGCACAGACTATAGATTAATAATCATGGAATGAAGGATTCCATTTAAAACAAACATTGAAATGGAAAAATCAACAATTTTTATAACTACAGCACATTCAAGGACAGTGTCATTGTACTTAATGAAAGTATATGAAAAGTGCAATAAAATTGGAGGGGGCAGAAGGAGTCAATGACTTTAATTGTAAAACACACAAATATATAGTGAGAGAGGAAGGAAATGTACAATACACGAACAGTTTCAGTTCATAAGACGCAGAAAGTGTAAATAATTGAAAAGTTTTGTTTGCAGAAAATAAAATTATTGCCATTTAGTGCATTTCAAATGTTGTATTGAAATTTCTTTATTGAATCACCAACTTTTTGTGATACTGAACTTGAATTTCAGCTTCGTAGGGTCTTTCACGTTGTTTAATTTAAAGCAATTACGGACTAGGCAACTTCCCTTTTTTTTCTCTTACTCCTAACATTTTTTTATATAGTTTTGTGTTATTCTATTGATAATTACTTTTCTGTACAGGTGAAATCAAAGCAAAAGGTTTCATACAAAAAGAGAATTGATTCTTTTTAAACGCTAAACGCGTGCCATGATTATTTTAGTGGCAATAAGAAATAAATTATTAAGTTGACTTAACATACTAGCACCATTATAATTTCCCAGTGTCAAAGTATGTACATATATGTATATTGTTACCTTAATATAGAAAGGCCCTAACTCATTATTTTTTATTTTTTTTTTTGAAATCGAGATTTTTGTATATTTCGATAGAAAAACACCTAATGTATCGAAAAATGCAAAAAAAAAAAAATTTCAAAAAAATAAATAGTTAGGGCCTTTCTATATTAAGGTAATGATATGTATAAAAGTACGTCTGAATTAAACGTTTCATTTTATTTGTACGATTTATCAGAATGTTATTCATACATTTACCCCCATATGCAAAAAAAATATAGGGGTAAGATTTTAGTTTTTAACACCAAGATAAACTCTACGTATCAGTTAACTATAGTTTAAACTAAAAATGTTGTTTTTCAAAATTAAGATTAGCTAGCGAATAATCTAGGTTTAACCGAACAATTTTGCTCAGTTAAACTCAAGTTAGAACTCTGTCAAATGATAAACATATGAAATAAATATTACGCAATTGAAAACAAAACAGTTTTACTAAAAAGTTAAATAAATAAAAATATACGTACGTATCGATGGCTTAATATAAAAAAGGCCTAACTCGAATTTTCGATATTTTACAGGAGAAACAAAATACTGAAGAAAAAATAAAGCATTTACATACAGATATATATATATATATATATATATATATATATATATATATATATATATATATATATATATATATATATATATGTGATAGAAATCGTTTTCGATTTAAAATCGACTGAAAAACGTAAAAAGTTGTGATGCACACATTTATTTCGATTTCATTCTGGTTTTGTTTTAAATCGAAATCGATTTGATTTCCCATCTTGTTCTATGAAAATATTAGTAAAAAAAGATGTGATGGAAAACGAAATTTGTGTTGTTTTTGCGTTATTAAATCGAGCAAGCATGAGTTGACGATTTAGAAATTATTTTTTATCTAAACAAAATTTTCCTGCAATAACTTGTGTGAAAATGTAAGTATAATGCTTTAAAATAATTAAAGGCAGATGATATTACAATAAAAGGAATTTTTTATTTAAATTTATTTTTGTTTGACGCAATTTACACTGTGCCTTTTCTGCTTGCCTGTCGAGGTAGCTTTTTCAGTTTGTCGGTGAGAGGAGGTGAGAAGCTTGCGGGGTAGAACAAAAGGCACAAAATGAAAATTCGAGGGGATTTATGACATTTCTCTGCCTTTTTCGTATTCTCAGCATTAAACGTGTATATAAATGCCAAAAAGGCATGAATAAAAAAGGCTTAATGTAAATGTGTGTGACTTTTCGTAGGGGGTTTAAAAGAAAATTGTCAATACAAGGCAGGCTAAAAAGGCATAGTGTGAAATGGCTCTTTGAAACAATTTAATTGTATGTACATATGTTGAAACCGATCAGCAAAAATCTGCCGCCGACATGTATTGAAAACACTTAGCCGCCGTCGATATGACCATTTTTTTCCAAGACTTTTCTATGGTTTTAAAATAAAAGTTTTTCATTATAAAACCCGGTGTTTTAAATGAAGAAAAAATATGCCATTCCTTACAACAATTGCTTCAGCAAATCACGATCCAACGATTTTCGTTTCGCCGCCTCCGAAAATATCTTTGGCAACCTGCAGCCGGCTTCTGCATTATTGGCTTCAATTTCAGTTAGCAGCAATATAAAGAAATATAAAGGAACAAATTGATTTTTTTGTAACCAACTGAAAATGAAACAAAGTTGAAATATGAAATCGATGCGTTTTCTGTCACACCAAAAACAATTTTCTACGTTTTGAGCTTGCGATTTCATTTCAAATCGAAGCGATTTCCATCACATACCTGATAGTTTTTAAAGTTGCCAGTTAAAGTCCTTGATTTTGAACTGTAACGTACTAAGATCTTCAAGGAGGATGCAATTATACGTTGTCGCCCAGAAAACATTAAAAACACAATTTCGAAAAAAGTTGGTTAGGCCCTTCTTATATTAAGCCATCGATATGTATAGTTTTTCAAAATTATGAAACCAGAATGACTTGGATGGGACAATTGTGAGAAAAATAAGAGAGATAAAAGTACGTCCAAATCATTTTGTGTGTATAATGAATTGGTATTCTTTCAAAGATTTCGTTTAACAAAGAATACTGAAAAATCCAATTTTTGGGATTTCACGAAATGTCTTTGGGAATTGCCGGGAACTTAGAAGCAAAAGCAATTTTTAATTTTTTTATTTTATTTGCATTAATTAAATCATTTTACACTCAAGTGAGAGCTTTCAGCCGAAAATATTGTTAAATAAATTTTCTATAGCATCCTTTTCCCAAGACCTCTAACGTCTTTTTAGTATTAATTTATTTTAAGAGGAAACTCTTCTTATAATGTAAGCAGATGCGGTTAGTTCAAAAATATGAAAATTTATTTGTTTTGTGATTTCAGCAGGCTGTAATAAGTGAATGTAATATAAAGTATATCCTTTGTAATGAATTCATAAAAAAAATAAAATTTATTTGAAATCTATTTTAAGAAAATTTTGTATGAAAAATTTTCAATAACATACAAATCAAACTCATTTTAAATTTTATAAATATGCCAAATACTGCCACTTTAAAATTTTTTTAACAGCACAATGGGGCTAATACATATGTATTTTTTATTTGACTTACAAATAACACATGCTAAACAAAATTCCTTTGGTTACCAAAACATACTCGTAATACAAACTGCCACAAATGGAAAGCAGGCGAACAAGCGAGCGAGCGAGTACTTTTTAGAGTGCAATAGTATTTGTGTGAAATAAATTTGCATTTCATATCAATTTGTAAATATGTTTTCACATAATAAAAAACAAATTTTATCAATGCTGAATGAATGTTACATATTACAAGAATAATACAATTGACAGGAAATAGTACAAACTCACACATTTCTTGACTGCCTGCATTCGTGACAAGACAGTCAATAAAATAAAACGGAAGTTTTCGGTTAAATTCAAAAAAGAAAAACTTTTAAACGTTCAATAGCGAAAAAAAAATTATGTGTAAATAAAAAAATGTGTAATAAAAGAAAACAAAGTGTGATTGTGTTACAAAAATGCAAACAAGAAAAAAAAACAAAGTTTAACAATTAAAGCTGAAGTATTTGGAAAATGAAATTACTTTCAACAGCTTTTAATTAAAGCAAAAACTTTTAAAGAAAACTAAAATTATAACAATTTTGACAAAATTTATATAAAACCATAAATAACAATAAAACAAGTAAAAGAATGCAAAGCAAATTTTGAGACATTTCAATTTCATTTCACGCCTTTGAACCTTTTTTATTGTGATTTTTCCAAGGGGACAGGAGTGGGAGAGTTAAAAGATTTTAAATGATGTTTTAAAGGTGTTTAAAAGATTTCACCTTTTTTGGTTGATTACTTGCAGTTACTTGGAAATTAAATCAATATTTATTCGTAACTAATAAGTCGAAAAATAATTGTAGAATAGGAATAAAGTATAAATTACACTTAAATAGCTTCAATAGAGGACAGTAGTGAATTGATATTTAAAGGGCCCTTTGTCGAAAATAGGCGCCAGCATGAGTTCCTTTTTAATTTTTGTCTCTTCTCGCTCAGAGGATTTCTGATGTTTTCGACTACAGAACCGAAGGTCCTGGGTTCGAGCCTGGTCTCCGACAGTCATTAAATACTCGTAAAGACACCACGCATTTTTCTGATGTGCATTAGTATCCCTTTGTGTGAGTTGTTGTAGGAAAGTTAAAGTGATGAAAGCATAGACACTGATCACTGAACTCCACCGGCTTCAGCGGATACTAATCCTAATGTAACATCAGAGCGCCCTCCTTCGTCGCTATTGTGTAGCAGAATCTTCGGCAAAGTAAAATAACCAATTAAATAGCTACTAGCTACTAAACACAGTTTTGAAAATTTAATACGCCTCATTGACATCAGAGGCGCTGCAACTCTGCATTATTAGAAACGTGCAAAAAGCAGAGTTGTAAAAAAGAATGAAGCTTTCCTCTATCTCTTTCTTCACTATATGTCTTCCATCACTATTTCTGACACACACTAGCAGAACGAAACACAACATGCTGTTTTCGAAGATTACCACACCTTTATCATCAGATATCTTGTGCTTGGTTCACTGTGTGTGGTGCAAAGCTCAGCTTAATATACAGCTTAATATACTCATTTTTCAGTGAAAATGGAATATGTGAATTGTGTTGATTTGTGGTACTCCATTTTCTTGAAATCTTTTTATGTAATGAAAGCTCAATTTTACAATCTCTAAGTCTCCATCTAACCGTCTTGTCATTGCTGTTTAACCATTATTAATTCTGCACATGCCAGTTAATTAATAATACAAACTTTTCTGATATGTTACTTTTAAGTATACATATTTATTAAATTTTTGTCACCAGCAAAAATACACAATTTGGGAATTTATTTCTTAAAATAATATCGTCCAAATATAAATCATAGCGCTTACAGCACTCAACTAATCGACTATATACAACATATATAGAAAAAATATGTCTCGGATCAGCATTTTTAATTGAAAAAAAAAATGTTATTTAATTCATAATTTAATTAATTGAAAATTTAATTGTGTTAATTAAATTTCATAATTAATTAAATTTTTAAGCAAAAGTTTAATTGACTTAATGTTTAATTCATTAAACATTTAATCAAAAATTTATACAATGTTAAATGAGTTTGAAATGTATTTTTAACTGACTTCAAAAAAGTAGGAGGTTATCAATGCGTCTATATTTTTTTTAAATTGTCACTTCATAACATTTTAGACCCATTGAAAATATCTTTTTATGTCAGAGAAGGTATAGCTTCCAATTAGTCCCATTGTAAAACAGTGGGTGAGAACACGCCCACACATTTTATTTTATTAAGTTTTATGATATTCCACTTATATGATTGCTGTGAAACCTAGCAAATACCGTTGGTTCTTGTAATTACACAATTTTAAAGCTAAAAAATGGGCGGCGCTACGCCCAATAAAATTTATTATTATATTTTACATGGTTCTGCTTAACCGATTTTTGCATAACTTCTAACAAGTCAGTTTTTTGTTTAGCAGAATTTAATTAATTAATTTAATTTATTTAAAATTTTTCGTAAATTTTTTTTTTAATAGATTTTAAATACACGTTATTTTTTTATGAATATATTCCTTGGACTATAGCTAAACAAACTCAATTAAACTTTTAATTGATTAAATTTTTTAGACAAAATTTTAATTAACTCAATTAAATGTTTAATTAAACTTTTAAAGAATCAAAGGTTTAAGCAAAATTTTAATTGGCACAATTAAAGTTTTAATTGATTATTTGTATTTTTTTTTCAATTAAAGTATTTAATTGGAGAAAACTTTATCAGTGTAGTAAAGTTCAAAGTTATTAAAAATTCACGTTAAGTAGCTGATATTAAAAAACAATCTCTACCCAACTAGATAGGACATGGTTGCTGATGAAGTGCTAAAGCTAAATTATTACATTAATTAATAAAAACATTTCACTCTACGAGAATTGAAAAAAAAAATGAACTTAAGCCTGATTAAGAAATGATCCCTTAATTAAAATTCATTCTAGTTTTCGGCTGAAAATGCTCGTTTAGCTGGTAAATTATACAATTACGAGTAATACATAGGAAGTAAGAACAAATAGAATTTGCACTTGAGTTCCTGGCAATTCCCAAAAAAAAAAGTTCGCAAAATCCCGAAAATTAGATTTTTTCACTATTTTATATATTTTTGGAAATATTTAAAAACATATGTATGTACATACATATCTAGTCTTAAGGTGCCATAATAAATTTTTTTGGTTCCATTTTTGGAATTTGAGAAAAAAGGCCTTACATTTGATATTTATAACAAAAATAGGTCTATTTCGAAACGATCTGGTTCCTTCAATAACGAAAATTTTTAACAAAAAATTTCTTATAAGTAGTATTACATTTTGAATAAGTGAAAATATGGGATTGGCATTTTTACTAATTTTTTATAAAAGCGAAATAATTAGCCCACTTTTTTCTGCAAAAACGCCGAAAAATCGACTTTTTTAAACTTTTCTTTTAAATTTTGTATAACTTTTGGCAAAATTATGCTTTTGATACAAAAATTTTTTTTTAATGTTACAGATTTCGTTCTTAATTCATAATAAGTTTGACTTCTCCATTAGCAGAACAGTGGAGCAAGGTTGGTAAAAAAGTCAAAATTTTAATTATTTTTTCTCTAATATATATTTCCTAAATTGTATTCGAAACCCCATAAATGTAGCTGACTTTTTGTTAGCTCTTGGATAGAAAAAAAATCCACTTCGAATATATATTTTTTATCAGATCAAGAACATCAGCTTGGCATCGGTTTTAATTTTTCATTAAACCAAGGTTGCCTGCCCACTTTGGGGCTTTGCGTACAGTTCGTATTTATATACATATTTACATATACGTATATTTTTTTTAAATTGAAACAACGAATGACACGTTTAATAAAGGCTTTTTAAAGAAAAATGTGAACGAATTTAATTCAATGAACGTGAGTTCGTTTCGTTTTTCGCTAATAAACACACTGAAAGGCCCCCTTAATCTATAAACCTTTTTACAACAACTTATTGCGTTCCTTCATCGCTTAAACGATTTTTAACCCCACAAGTACACCTGCATACATACATATGTACATTAGGGCGTTTCACAAAAAAAATTTGCAACTCTTGAAGCGGATATTAAAGCTTGTGATCTAAAAGAATTTCGAAAATTTTTTGGGATTTTTTGAAGATGGGTATGGGGTCGCTGAAATAGATTTTATCAAAAAAATGAGGTTATGGAGAAAAAAATTTTATATTATTTTTTTCTGGTGTTTTTTGTTCATACAACTAACAACAACATTCTCTTCTTAATGATCCGATCCCACGACAAAAAAATTATTGGTGTGAAAAATTATTATATTAAGGACCACTTTGATAGTCTTAAAAGTGAAAAATTATTTTTCTTAGATTTCAAACCTCGATAACTTGAAAAGTTTTCAACATTTTTTCAAGATGCAAAATGCGTTAGAAAGATAATTTATTTTGGTATATATAAATTTATATCTTACTTGTGAAAAAATGTTGAAAAAAATAAAAAATAGACAAAAAAAAATAATTTTTTATTTTTGAATTCTTACTATTTGAATTTTAAAATATTTGAAGTAGCCCCTTTTTTAAATGTAACAAAATATACAAAAATAAAAATATTTCAGACTATTTGAATTTTGCGATACTTGAAGTCGGACTTCTTAAAAAGTAGGTAATTGGCAAAAATATTAAAGATTTCATTTACAAGTGGTATACTGTATAAAGAAAATAATCAAAGCATGGGTAAGTAAAATATATATAAAACTGTTTTCTAAGTTTAAGCAACAATTTTCCTCTACAAATGTCTACAGATGTTAAAAAACAGTACCGCAAACAGTTTTGGCTGCTTGGTAAAAGTACTGAAAAAATTCCGGATGATGAGTTACCTTCAAAAAATATAGTGCTTAGAAGGCTATTGACTTTGGATGACAAAAAAAAAACACTTCAAATGAGAGCTGCATCAGTAGCAGATGAAATAAAACAAATTTGGAGAAAAGCAAGCCTTCCATATATTCAAAAACATAATATAATTATTAAAATTAAAAAAAAAAATGCATTCAGAGTGGGTTCATCTGAAAAAAAACAAAAATTTGAGATATCAAAGTGAGATTAAAAAAAGACATAATTTCATTGATTTTGTTTATTTAATATCTTTTGATTTTGTATGGGAATACAAATATATTGATGAATTGAATTTTTGATATTTTTATTAAAGCAATGTATTTTAGATGTTTTTTTTTTTTTTACTTAATCAAGAACGAAACATAATGAAATTCTTTTAATTTTCATAAAATTTGATAAATAAAAAAATTTTTCTCAAACTTTAATTTTTTTCTTAATTTTTCCAACAATTAAAAATAAATCTGTGTACCGAATGAAAGGTAATTGAAATTACATTAACATCTTGAAAAAATGTTAAAAGTTATCGAGGTTTGAAATCTAGGAAAAATAATTTTTCACTTTTAAGACTATCAAAGTGGTCCTTATATAATAATTTTTCACGCCAATAATTTTTTTGTCGTGGGATTGGATCCTTAAGAAGAGAATTGTTTAGTTGTATGAACAAAAAGCACCAGAAAAAAATAATATAAAAATTTTTTCTCCATAACCTCATTTTTTTGATAAAATCTATTTCAGCGACCCCATACACATCTTCACAAATCCCAAAATTTTTTTCGAAATTCTTTTACATCACAAGCCTTAATATTCCGCTTCATGTGTTGCAAAAATCGCAAAAAACGCCTTTGGTGAAACGCCCTAATGTACTTACCCTCATTTACTTCAATATTGTCATAACTCAAAATATGCATTTTTTTTAATTAGTAAGTACTGCAAAATAATTCGTCATTTTGCATTTTATCTTGTGTAAACATTTCATATAAATACCCCTTAGTCAGCCTAGAACCATATGTCTAATATGTCAATACTCTTCCTCCAGCGACAATTGCACTAGTTAAAATGTCGACAACTTTCCTTTTATGCGCGAGTAGAGATATGTTAGAGACAACAGACGCGTCAATAGTTTGTTTTTCTTTTTTATTATGCTGTGCAATAATATAAAATAAATATGTATGTAGACGAGGTTCACTAAAATCTATTAGTGCATCTTTGTTTCAAATATTTCCATATGGTCGTAAAATAACTACCCTCTCAATAGTGCTAAAGTCTACTGGTAGATTTTCAATGACAACCCTATGTTATATGCCAATAGGCGATTACATTGGCTGAGGTTCACCTAGTCAGTATCACTATTATTAACTATGTCACTAGAAAATCACTATAATTTTACTATTGACAAGGAGTGAGGAAATATTGATATTGTATACTAGTGAATCTTTGGTGCCAATGTCTCCATGTGGTCCCAAAAGAACTACTTCGTCAGTAGTGGTACAGTCTAGTGGTGGATATTCAATGACAAGCTAATGTTAAATGTCAATAGAAGTTACCATTGGGTGGGGTACACCTGGTCAGTAGTACTACCACAATTTCACTATTCGCACTTTCTGCAGGGTAGCTTCTACTACCACCTCGTGAGAGAAGAATGTTTTTGCATTTTTGTTGTATGTAAATTGAAAACTTTAAACTAGGGTTTGCACAGCGATTATAATCGTAATCGTAATCCACACAATCAATTGACAAGGGTTGAATTATGCTTGATTTACACTTTAATTCAATAGCATTCTCCAGTGAAAAGGGAACTTGAATTCAATGAGAACAATTAAGTTGTAGTACAGTGTGATTCAAGCCTTGAATTATACTACAATTAAGCCTTGTATTACAATTGAACTCAATTGATTTTCAAGCTGCAAAAACAAGGCTTTTAAAATAGAAAGCAAAATGCAATTCTTTTCTTTTCTAATAATAATTTTCTGCACATCTGCCTTCGCCATTGTTTTCACGATTTTACTCACCTTTGATTTCCAAATTCACTTTTATTTATTTATTTTTAATATTTTCACCCCAATTTCAGTTTTAATAATAAATAAATTACGTATTTGGTTTGAACCATACCTGTTAAATTACGATTACGATTAGTAATCAATTAGATTACATTTGAAAAAGAATTGTAATGATTATATAATTGCCTTTAAAATAATTTCTGATAAATAATTGATTACGATTACTAAAATCGAAAAGTAATCTGAATTACTTGAAATTACTATAAAATAATCTAAAAGAATCAAAATTAATCA
Source organism: Tachina grossa (assembly GCA_949987645.1). Lineage (NCBI taxonomy): Eukaryota > Metazoa > Arthropoda > Insecta > Diptera > Tachinidae > Tachina > Tachina grossa. Next base: position 40,837,193 of record OX465275.1, read on the forward strand.
AAAAGTAATCCGATTACTTTCAAAGATTACTTTTGATTCTTTTTGATTATTTTCAAACATTCTGAATTAAGATTACTTTATTTGGAAAATTAGATGTTTTTTCTTTAAGAAATTCTTAACAAAACCATTTATGTAACAACATTAATAATATCAATCTGAGAAAAAAAATATAAAGAAAAACATAAAGTGCAATTTTTTGCTGGTGGTTAAGCATTGCCTGTATGCATTTCATACTCGCTTCGACAAAATGTCAGTAGACTTCAAACCACACAATTTGAACAGCCACAAACTTCTTATCTTATTCACAGACTTTTAAAAAATGATTTGAGAATTCACAAAAAATATTTTTGAAAATCACAAAAGAAAAAAAACATATACACGCCAATTTTTTGAAAGACTATAAAAATGTATCAACAGATATCTTTCAAGCTTTCCTCAAAATTTTTCTCATTTGTCAAATTATTTAATATTTTAAATTTTAATACAAGTGAAATGCAATAAACTTAATAAATAATCAAAAGGAATTAAAAGTAATCCTTAGAAGTAATTGGATTATTTTTTTAATTCTTTTAATTCTTTTTGATTATTTTGTAGTAATTTCAAGTAATTCAGATTACTTTTCCATTATTAGTAATCGTAATCACGATTAATAAGTACGAAACTGAATATAATCGTAATTTAATCATTACTTCACAAGAAAAGTAATCAAATTAGTAATCATTACGATTAGTAATCATTACTTAACAGCTATGATTTGAACATATATGTATGTTGTTTGATTTTTCATTTAAAAATATTTTCAAACTTGAAAATTACTTGAAAAAATGCTTGAATTCAACCTTGTTTCCAGTTCAATTTGAAGTGCTTTAATTTAAATTTTTTGAGTGCTTATTGGGATGTTTAAAATCTTAAAAAAAAGTAATTTAAATAATTGAATTTATTTCACAGTAGTGCGCTTTTTTTTAATCAAGGGAGTATAAATATCAACTCTGCGTACTATATAGGGAATACACATTCATGTATGCAAATGTCTGAATATATATATATTTTTAGCTGGGTAGACAAAACGATAGTTAAAATCCAAATTAAGCACTTATTAAATTTATTATTTTATTTTATTAATTTTATTTAAAAAACGTCGTAATATCTCAAAAATTTCATTACGATTGATACAAATTAATATTTTTCATTCGGTTGGCAAACAGGTGCAGTTTGTTTTATTTTGAGATCTCGTATTGTTACAAAAAACATAGAAATACTAAAAAAGGATATACATAGTTATAAGCGAGTGTCCGCAAATGATGAATTTATATCATGATGGATGAACTACTTCGTATAAAAAAACGGTATAAGAAATACTGTTTTTATATGAACTTGTTCATTCATTTTGATATAAACTCATCATACATATGTGGATACAAAATTAAATAAAGAAATAAATTAAGAAATTAGAAATATACTTCGTACTGGAAAAAGTTGCCTATCAAAAATTTGATTTCCCATAATTCGTATTGTTTTTGATACTCCTAAGTTCTGCTGATTTACGAACTTCATTTTACATTTTTTACAATTTTTTCAAAATAAAAACAAAATTTAGTTGAACAATTAAATTAAAACGCGAACCCAAGATAATATAATTAAATTTCTTTTGCTAAACCCATACAGTTCTACTAAAACTGATGACGCAATTTATTTTGGTTTTAATAAAAATTACAATAGTATATTTTCTTGATTAATCGAGATTAATCGATAATCGCATATTTTTTAATCGCAATCGCAATTATGGAAATCTCCGATTATTCGCAAACCCTACTTTAAACGTCTTTTCTGAGTTTTTTTGAGTTGTGACATTATTCAAGTAAATGATGAGCGATATGTATTAGAGACCTGCGTAAACAGTCTTTAAATGTAAATACGTCATGATTTTTAAATGTATTCACGTCGCATGTGTTATACTAAGCCAATAATAAATGCTGTCGTACTATAAGCATAGGCGTAGCTAGGCCTTTCTGGGGGGGGGCGGGCAATGCCCCCCAGACTTGATTTTGCCCCCCCCCCAGGATTTATTACAAACTCTTTTTAAAACATATTCTTTTGCCTGTAATATTAAATTCTATTTTTTATTTATTTTAAAATTACTCATGAAAATCACCAGTAATTTTTATACAAACTTTTCGAATAATCGCTAAATATGCATACTTTTATTAGATAACAAATACCCAAAAAACTATAAGTTTACAGCACTTCAAAACATCACAAATAGTAAACTCCATGTGAATTTATAATGCATGTGTGTAGATATGTATATGTGTATGTAGCTTTCAACAAATTCTTAATAAAATTGTATTAAGCTATGTACAGACGGTTGTCAGATCTTACAATATTGCCAGTAAAATGTGCTAAAAATTTTTTACAACCGTGTGAACTGGCAATTTTTGTCAGACGACGTTGCCAGAAAAATCATTGTCAGTCCATTGCAAGACTAGCAACTGACAACATATTGTCAGACATCTTACAATCGTGAGAACACATTGTAAAATTATTGCCAGATATTTGTCAGACATTTTAATATTGTCAGATGTGCGAAGTTCCTGCATCTGACAATGGCGTCATTGTAAGATAATTATTTCTATGGGCAACACTGCATACGCTTGATTTTAAAGAAAAAGTTTATAATAAAATATACGCAGACAAAATCATTGCAATTGCTTCTTTATGGTCCATAATAATTTATACTTTCACTTTTTACATTTAACACAAACACAAACGATAAATATTTAACAATTTCCAACAAATGGTTTAAGTCTGGCAACGCATAACAACAGATCGAACAATTTGTGCATATGACAACCGTGTAAACTGACAATTTTTCTACTGACGATTTTGTCAGATGAATTTATTGTCATACAACCGTCCAGCAATAAATTGTAAGATTTTCTGACATCCGTGTGAACTGACAAGAAATATTGTGCTACCAATTTTCGATTGCCAGTACATTGTCAGCACATTGCCAGATCTGACAATATTGTAAGATCTGACAATCGTCTGTACATAGCTTTAGTGTACGTAGTTAGTAGCAAGACAAGTTGTTTTAAGGCGTTCTTAAGATTTTCTACTGTCAAATTGTTTGTAACAATAGCCACCAATTTTTATTTAGAGTAAAATTAAAAAAAAATAGCGAAAAATTATGATCTGCAAATACCTTGTATAATTTCATATACTATATATACTCCTACACACACATGTATGTATGTATGTATGTATGCATATTTATGGTTCAATCGAGGGCTGCCAGATAAAATGATGGAAAAATCACCGAAATCCCGATAAAATATAAAATAATCGTCATTTCATGTCCGAAAAATCGTCAGAAAATCGAACAAATCAAAATTTCCTCTTTAAACATGTATACATATGTTTTATTTTTATTAGAAAACAAAACAAAACAACTCATGTTCATATACAACTTTGTTAGACTAATGGAAAACTTGTGAAAAATATTCCTAGGTCCAAATTTTGGTATCAGTACTTTTGATGACCGAAATTTTTGATAGGATATCAACTTACACAGGTCAATATATCGTTGGTCTCAAATGGAAAGGCACTAACGCAAATAATTGTAACTTTACAGGAGAAGGTAAAACATAATAGAAAGTGTAATATTCAAAATTTAACTTTTTTGTACAACTGCTTTTTTGTACAAGCGCTATTTTTTACACTATTTCAATAAATTTTTGTGATGAGGTGTATTAGTGTGAAATTTATTGAAATCACTGAAAAACTCAACTATCGATATGTATGCATGTATATACATATATGCACATAAAATTTTTTTCAATTGCACACGCATACATACATACTTGCATACATATGTTTGTACTTATTTATGTATGTATGTTCATTCATCGCAACAATATAGTATTGATTCAGAACTTCAATATTGGAAGGGAAACTAAATAATAAATGGCAATTTTCTATTTTTATTTATGCACCAACAGATAAATTTTTTTTAAATTAAATAATAAATTATTAAGAAATGAAATCATGAATGATGAATGAAATCATTTCTTGCTTGTATCTTTTCAAATATAGTATTCAAATATAGTATATACATAAATAATTTTTCCATATGAGCATATAAACTTGTTGGAAACGAATATTAATTTCATTATTATTTAGTTTATTATTATTAGATTATTATTATTATTATTTAGTTTTTTTCTAACACATACTTTACTTTTTGTCTATATATTGTTTTTGTTTTGAATGTTTTGTTTTTTTAGTTTTAATTATAACTTAATTTTTGTTATTGAAACTGGACTGTTAATTTATGTTTTAACTTAAATAAAAAAAAATGTTAAATAAAAAAAATCTGTATAAAATTTTTTAACCGCACTAATAATCCCAAACCAGTATTTTACTTAGTCCCAATTTACACTATGCAAGTCTTATTGCTAAGCTGATTAGTTTGTTAGGCTAGAGAGACGGGGGGAAAAGAAACGTTTCTGTTCCCCTCGTCTCTCTCTCCCTGAAACGAATCAGCTTAGCAATAAGACTTGCATAGTGTGATTTTGGACTTATTAATATTTTACTTATTAAGTAAATATATTTTTTTAATTTCCAATTTCAACGTATTTTTAATAAAAAATATATATTTAACTTAATAAGTAAAATATTAATTTGGGATTATTAGTGCGCTAAAAAAATTTTAAGCTTAAATTTTAACAATTCCCATAAAAAACACTAATTAAAAAAATTGTTTTTGCCCCCCCCCCCCCCCAAAAAAAGTCTAGCTACGCCAATGACTATAAGCGAAGCACGATGGATGTATTGGTGTACGTGTATATCAGTGTTAACAAGCGATGTCACCAAGACTGCTTGTTTTTAACAAACACTCAAAAGAAGTACTGTTGATTAGTTTATGCTTGTTATTTTTCATATTGTACGTTTGAGTGTGTGTGTAATATGTAGATGGTAAGCTATTATGTAATTAACCGCATACAACTAATGTTAATGCATTTGTGTGCCTTTGCATGTGCGCAGAAAAATAAAAGATCATACACACATACATGCATGACGTTTGTACACGCGCTCATGCGTAGAAAGAAGCAAGTATCACAAATTCTTCCGTCACGAAGTGTTTTCTTCTTTACTATTATACCTAGAATACCTACACAAATTTCTTGCAAACAGTGTTAACGTTTTTTTATAAGATTTCGCTGTAGTAAAACATTTGAAAAATCCCTCATGTCTTGAAAGTTCTTATAAGATATCTTGTGCAGGACTCTAATATGTATGTATATACTTTTACATTTATTTGATCCAGGACTTTTGGCAAATAAATGAGTAGGCATGCATACACAGTGTAAATAATTTTATTTTTTATGTATTTAATTCAGTTTTTTCTATTTTTTTTTTGTCTGCAGTCACAGAAGTGGGTTAACTATACATATATTCAATTGCCTTAGCTCAAGCACACATTTTTACGAGCCGAAAATTCCCATATATTTATATTTATGTATTCTCCTTAGCTAGCGAAATAAAATAAAAATATGTAAGAGGAAAGGAAATACTTTCAGACACGATTCTACGAACTTGACCTGCCACAAGAGGCACTTTAGGTTTGCATCAAGTGATATACAAACGTGTAGAAAGAATGTGCGTGAAAACAAAAAATATATTTAACAGGCATTATTTGAAATCATATAGACATAAATAAATTCATATATTGGCTGGGACATTATCATCCTGGGCCAAGAACTTTAAATATACATATTTAAGAGCATATTTTGCAAGTTTTAATATTTTTACCACACATTAGAGTATCCAACAACGATTAATAGCGAATTTTTTTCAATTATTTGATTGAATAATCAAAATAGCTTCGATTTCGATTAATGAATAATTAGAACAATTTATGTCAATTAATCGCTTAAAATTAATTTCTTAGTAAATTCTTATTTTTTTTTTAAAGACATAAATGGCATAAATTTCTAAATTATAGAAATTAGTTATTTGTTGTGATGTCAGTGCAAAGCATACAAATTTAATAATAAAACTATATTTGCTTACCCATGAATATGTTTAAATTATAGGCGCGCCTTGAAAGATTAACATTCACACTTTTTATAAATACTAAAAATGTGTTTTCGGTTACAGTCACGAGGAACAGCTGCTACCAACAGTTGAAATTTATATTTTAGCATTTAATTTTATAGGGACGATATTCGTTTATTCGCTCGTGGAAACAAATTTCATGATTTATTTTTATTTTTTGAGTATCAACTTTTTCCTTTAATGCCCTAATTCCGTTCGACAATTGTATCGTCTTGTCTATGGACGGAAAAACGCCGCAGTTGTGATTCACTAAAACAATTATTATTTATTGTCTATACTAGAAGGTTCGTGTATTTGCTTTATGATTTTGTTCCTAACATTATTTCCAACACATATTTTTTCATATACAGGCATGTTCTGAAAATCACATTTTTCAAATCACATGTGATTTCAAAAGTAATGGTGGTCATGTGGATATTTTTTCACTCTTTATATTAATTTTTTTTTGTTGTATAGAGCATCAAATATCATTTATCGTATATGATTTTAAAAATGTCAGCAGGACCAAACTATTTATACTTTAAATTTAATTTTTGTGTTTTAAAAACATGACAATAATAAAGGTATTCACATCAGTTTTTTTCTTGTTGGAAAAATGGAAAAATTTAAATTTCTTACAACAAACACAGGAAAAAAATTCCACCTAAAGTTGAGTTTTTAAATTCAACTTTTGGTGAAATTTTTTCTGTGTTTGTTGTAAAAATATTACATTTTTCCATTTTTCCAACAAGAAAAAAACTGATGTGAATACCTTTAATATTTTTATTTTTTATTATCAAAGGCAACTATTTTTGAAGAAAATAATTTAGAGAATTCAAACACAAGAACTCAAAAGTATTTTCAAACAAAAACGTCCTAAATCTTCTTAATGAATTATAATGCATTTACATTATATCGAAATCTGGTATTTACGAGATTTCGAGCTAAATCTAACTGCTTTTTACTTGATTTCCCATACAAAGCAAAATCTAGTTTGTGAGTAGATTTGCAGACAACAATCTACTCAAAATCTAATCTTTTTATTTTATTTTTACTACCCTGTACAACATATTTATGTAAAAGATTATTGAATTAGCTACGATCTGCTTAAAAAGGTGTGTGAATTGACTACGTTGCCGTTGGTTTGGTTGTAGTTTTAGAAATTTGTCGGTTAATGGGCTTTGTTTCGGTTAAAATAATCTTTGATAAATGTCAAAAAAACATGGTGTAAACGGTATAGATTTTCATAAAGATTTTAATTAAAATCTGCTAGATTTTGTGCAGCTGTAAATGCCCCATTAGGGCATTATTTTTTTTTTTCAAAATTGTTAAAAGTTTTTTTTTAGTTTTTCTCATTAAATATTTGAACATGAAAGGATTTTTTGAAATGAAAACTTTTTTAGAACAATTTTATAAAACTGCATCAATTTAAGTTTTATTAAACAACTAGCTGAGCCCGGCATTAATACATAATAATATATTTTTTAACTGCAAATTACTCCACACAGTGGTCACTTGTTGGGTGAGAAACAAAACAAGAACCTGCCGGGTATTGACCTGAAACTGTGTGAAAAATTTCGGTCTCACAGCTCTTATAGTTCCAAAGATCATGGGTTATAAATAAATAACTTAACTTTTTACTGTCCTGATTCCAGGCGATTTTTCGTAACTTTGTCTGGTAGCCCTATAAATCTGCTTTTTTGCATTTTGAACACTGTCGATTTAGTAAGGGTGAATTTTTCAGAATAAAACATACTAGTATTTCAGAGAGTAAAAACTATTCTCAGAAAGGAACACAAAATTACGTGTTTTTTTTTTTGGCAGAGAAGAAATTATGAAAAAAATTATAAAATAGCTTAATTATATTTGTTGTTTTGTGTGCGAGTGTTATGGGCAGCGTTGCCAGACAATGCATAAAAAATCCAAGTTTCTTTAATAAATTTGGGTAATATGGAACCACCTGAAAATTGTTGATGGTTTGTATGTAAAAGCAGGTTGAATTATATTAAAAATATTGTTACTAAATAACTATTATTTGCCTTCGAATTAAAATATTCATTGGCTTGCTTTCTCAAATAAGCCCGGAGTGGCGAAATCCTGAAAAATTGCGGAATCCCGAAGTCCTGGGATTAGACATTATCCCTATAATTCCGGTATTCAGAAAACCAGTTACGTCGTAAAATTTTTTTTCAGCTACGCGTATATATTCAAACCGCAATTCAAAGCATACAAGGTAGAAAAAAACTGGCATCTGTTGCAATTTTTTGACGCCACTGTACTCGTATGTGATTATCAGAAAAAAAATTTATGTAAAATATAATAAATTTCACACGCAATTTCATTTTTTTTATTTATTTATTTTTTTACGCAAAATAATCAACAACAATTGCCACGCAATTTGATTTGTATTTATCACTGATAAAAAGTGACGTGTGCGTGTGTGTGTCTTGTCAAACGGTCTTTCGTTGAGCCATAAAAGTGTCGATTAAGTTGTTATGTCTGAAGAACTAGAGAACTGACTACAGCGTTAGATATGATAAAACATTGAATGTATCGTAGTAAACACATAATAAAAAAAAAGTAAATAAATTAAGAAATACTAATCAAACGTATACATATCGCTCATTTGCTCAAATAACGTCATAACTCAAAAAACCAGTTTGTCAGAAAAGGCGTTTGAAGTTTTCCATTTACACACAACTTAATAGAAAAAGAAAATCTTATTTTGCTTTCAAGAGTTGAGTAAACAAGATATTTGTATGAAATTTTTACACAATATGAAGAACGATATGAGGATTAATTTTGCATCAAGAATTCGATATTTGAATTACCACATTCTTTGACTAAATGAGCGATACATATTATGTGCATGCATAAATTTATTTATTTGATAGCTTTTGAGATATAGGGTCATCCAATAAGAGGTTTCAGCTGTTATTACTCAACCTGTAATTTCTTGGCGAATGGCAGATAAAGAAACTACGCCATTAAAAAACTTTGAACGATATGATCTTCAACAACGCATTCAAATTATTAAAGTGCATTAAAAATAAATTCAGTAAAGTCCGCACAAAGGGTTCCGTACGGGCACTAGATATGAGGCGCTCAAACGCCAAAACGGCCTAACCCTCATTTTCAAAAAATTCAAACTGACTATGCTGAACTAACCGGAACCTTTTGAAATAAATACTTAGCAAACTCCCTATTTCATAGTATAAGACTAGGTTATACTACCTGCTGAATACTGTTTTTCCTCTATGCAAAGCTCAAAAAAATGTGGATGCCATAATGGCCTAAGCCGATTAGGCCAAATCGAATCCTAGAAATAAAAAAATATGTGTGGGTAACTTGAGGGTTACACGATCAAGTTTTGCCTTTCAAATTTCAATACATTCACACTTTTTCACTAATACATTCATATTTTTAGAATTTGATTCAACTTTGACTTCAAATTTTCTTTCCAATTGTGTGTTCAATTTATAGGCAAAAAAAAAACTGACAGCAATATCAATGAGTACACTTTTCGTTTTTGTTTTCAAATTTTCTGCCGACATAGTATTTTTGTGTTCTTTTATTACAAATAATGTTATATTCCACCGAAAAATTTTAATTACAGTTAAATAAATATGTTTAGGAACAAAAATAAAAAGTGTATAATGAAGTGTTGCGGTTTATAGATCTATATAAAAATCATGAAGTTTTGTTGCCTTAAGCTGTTTTTTTATCAACGGCATATTGAAAATAAATTTGCTTGGAAATTGCGTGCAGCCTACGTCACAGCTTTCAATTTAAACGACTTTTGACAACCAGTGTGTGTGAAAATCTGGAAAGCAAATCTTGGTCGTGTAACTGTAGCGTTAGGCCAAAAACGCATGTTACGTTTTAGTCAAGAATATATTCGAAAAATAATTCAAGTTAGCCATTGGTGTTCAAATTTTTGAATTTTCCCCTGAAGCGAAAAGATCGAGAGGGCCGAGAAATGTCTGTTGATTTTTAAAAATCAACTTTCTTTTTAGTAAGTAAAAACCATAGTTTAAGTAATAAAGTTGACAAAATACATTCATACATACATTCTTCCAAAGAAGAACAGCCAAAGTGGTGGCCAAAACCGGAATATAAGAATGAGTACTACTTGCAAATACATGGCAAATAATTCGACCTTCCCAGTGGAACAGATAGACCACAAAGCTTTAGTATCTGGCCACTCATTCCTACCATGCGATCAAGATTTTGGTCTCATTGAAAAGGAAAAAAAATATTATAAGAACATTTTTACGCCTGATGATTGGGATCGTGTAATAATCACGGCAAAAAAGGGAACCATTTGACTTGGTAGAGATGACGGCTGATGATATTAAAAGCATATCTTTAATCGAGAAACTACTGACAAACAGAAAAATCTCCGCAGACAGGATTTTAAAAGTTGAACAGCTTAAGATTCAGTGGCTTCGATTCCAAAATGTGAAGTCATTTATAATTCAATACAAATATTCAAATAACATAGATGTTTTATTTCAAGAAGTTGATATTTCAAATAGGAACTCCAGCAAGTTCGTAAATTTGGAATTGGAACAGCTTTATCCTGGAGGAAGATTCATTGAAGCTGAAAAGTTTAAGGATTCACAGGAACTCAAAGAGTTCATACCTCCTATAAAGCATGCATTTTATAATAATTTAAAAACAAATTCGAGAGCCGAAGAAGAAGATATTCAGGAAGTAGACGAATAATTATTAATTATTATCTGAAGAAATTTTGTATGTTTTAATAAATGGAGCCAAAATGGCCTAACCCTCAGTTGCTATCAGTAGAGTTTTTTTAAATGGATTCCAAAATGGTCTAAGCCACTTTAGTTTTTGTATTAACTGTTTAAAACAGTCTTTATCTAATTTAATTAAGACCTAATGATTAACCTAAAACAAATATTACAACAAATATTTATTTACGATTAATAAAAAAAAAATTAAAATATTTTAAAAACTTATTTTCTTTTAACTTCGTTTTTCTCAGAACCATTTTTTTGGGCTTATGCCGTTTTGGCGCTGAGCACCTCATATGTAATACTATACAAACTTTAGCCTATATAATATATAGTTTTGCCATCTTGTTCGTTTTTTTTAGGATTTTTTTCACTTTTAAGCGTTTTTAATTTGGCGTTTTTTTTCAGTTTTTGCGTTTTTTGATCGTTTTCGCCATTTTTTAGATTTTGGCGATTTTTTTTAGTTTTTGCGCTTTTTTCTCGTTTTGGCGATTTTTTAAATTTTTGCCGATTTTTTCGGTTTTTGGCTTTTTTTCGTTTTGACGATTTTTTTGATTTTGGTGATTTTTTTCATATTGACGATTTTTATTTTTTTTTGGCGATTTTTTCGAATTTGGCGATTTATTTTAGTGTTAGAATTTTTTTTTAATTTTGGCGATTTTTTTTAATTTTTGGCAATTTTTTAGTTTTTACGTTTTTGGAAAATTTCAAGAGTTTGCCTCTTACGGTTTCCAAGATACAGCAAGCTGTCAAAATTGTATGTAAGTATGTAGTCAAAATTACATTAACTGATACAACATCCTTTAAGTTAAATTTGTTTAATTTTAGTGTTAATTGTTGTAGTCTGTATAAAAAAACACTAACTTTAAAAATTTCAAGTGTCTTTTATATTAATATAATTGTATGTACATATGTATATATATTAAATGGGATTTTAACATTTTTCGTTACTCGGTTTGGAACACCCTTTAATTTTTAACTCTCATGTATTCTAAAAAATCTGTCCAAATTTCCGATCCGTAGCTCTTACGGTTCCTGAGAAAATATCCTGTGACGGAAAGACAGACGGATAGATGAACAGCGTAGCGAAAAAATAGGGTTCCTTTTCACAATTGGTGTACGGAACCCTAACAAACTAGTGAAAATTTCGCTGATACAGTTCCCAAAACTAGACACAAGTACAGATGCTAACGCTACTTTGCGTGGAAAGTTTCCTGACGGTGTGATTTCTCGAAGAGAGATTACAATTGGCCACCGAGATCTTGTGATTAATTTTTTTTTTAAATGTTTGCTTTGAGTTTGCTCTTCCCAACATTTGTCGTAAAATGTTGGCTTACATTTACAAGTTTTTTTTTTTGAAGATGGGGAGTCAAATGATTGCCACAATAGCCTAGTGGATGTGTGCTAGTCTGTTAAAATGTAAGAAGAATGTCCAAATCCTTTTTTTACTTTTTCTGCTGACTTTTTGCGATATCGAAATTAGTTCGATATTCTCTGACTTTTGATATTGCTAGCGAAACTTCGAGATTGGATATTTTTTGGGACAAGCCCGAGCGACAGGTGAAATTTTTTCGAATCATTTTTGAGTGGACACTCTCGATAGTTTTACACGATAAATGTTCGAGATGTATTCGAAATCAATAACGAAAGTCTTGGTCGACTGGGTAACTGCAAACTAAGCAAATGGTTTGTGTCTCTGGTAATTTAATTCGAATTTATCAAATCAAAACAAACTTAGGACTCTTCTGCTTGTTTATTCGCTGAAATGAAAATAACTGTTGATTGCGCTGATTTACACGGGCATAATTGTGCTGGCATAACATGCCAGTTTGTTGGTGAGAGAGGCAAAGAGAGTGGTTTTGCGGTTGGCATAACTTTTCAACCAGCTTCAACCCCGCATTAGCAACATAAAACCAATCCACACACAACTTAAAAAATAGCAAATGTTAAATGAGGGCGTGTGCCAAACGGTAGAAAAGTACTATGGTGAAAAAATATTTGCCTGTGGGGAAAAAAATTCATTTTTCTGCTGTGCCAAATGATATCTTTTTTGACAATGTAAAATTTTGACAAATTCGCTTTAGCATAGAAAGAAGCTGATGAAAAAATAGCTGCGGCGGCAAAGCAAAAAATTTGACTACAAGCCGCCGACCACCATCAATTTTTTTAAAAGAAAATTTTTATATAAAACAATATTCTTGTAGCAAAAAATTATATAATATTATATAAATGATGCAAAATTTTTCACAAATTAAAAAAGACAATGCATTTTTCGCAGTCTAACTACATTTAAGAGACGTAAGAATGTATGTAAAATGCGACGGCTCGAAGCGACGGCGGTGGTTTTGCCTTTTATGATACTATGCTTCTTATTTGCTAATTGTCAAAAATTTCTCTGTTGTGTCAAAAATTCTACTAGCCCCCAGGGCCATGGTACAATTATACTAGGTACATGCACGACTACAACAAAATTACAACACCAAAAAACACATTCATTTTGTTGGTATAAACAAACGAATAATTGTCAGAAACAGATGCCTTATGTTTTTAGAAATAACAATTACAGGGTAACTAAAGTACAATTGCAGACGCGGCATTCCTGCATGATTATAGTTATTCAGTGTTGCCAATCTTTGTGTAGTTATACAGTTTGTAATTTCTACTCACATGTGTAGGTCATGTAATTAAATTCTTGTATACTCTGTGTGTAATTCTACTTTGGGTTCTATTTTTATTTATTTTTGTTTTAATTTTAACCTACACAAAAGATGTGTAGTGTAATTTTCTGCGATATATCATTGCAGACACAGCGATGTGTAAATTCATTGGCAACACTGTAATCATTTTATTCACACACATACACTAACATTTTCGCAGCTTGTAAACAAAGTTTGACAACTATTTGCATTGTATACATTAACAGGCTGGGCTTGTGCATGTACCTGTTATAATTGTATCATGCCCAGGGCTAGTGAAATTTTATTCACCTCAGAAGTGTCAAAAATTTACTTACAGTAGTACTTTGCTACCGTTTGGCACAGGCCCGAATACTAAAAACACTAACACACACACAGCTGTGTATACGAATACATTTTGTGCCAGATGAATTAGTCTCGTGTAATTTGGAAAAGAACAAAAATTGTGCGACTTAAAAATTGTTCTCGTCTAAACTACCTCAATAGAATTAGTAAACTGCTTCTCATATAATTTATGTTGGTGTTACTTTGTGATTGTTCGTGTGTTTGAAGATAATTGAGTATCTATATCACTGATTGTTTTTGGCGTTGGTTCAAATTATTTGTTTATTTTCTTTTTTTTTTTTTTTGCATTTTAAATATATCGTGACAAAGTTTTTATTGCAAAATTATTGAATTCTAAAATTGTTATGATGGCGGCAAATACTTGTTAGTATATTTTTTTTATATTAAAAAGGAAAGGACAAACACAAATAGTTAGTAACAAATAAATAAAATAATTGCTCTACAATGATAAAAAGTAAAGAATCTACAGTTTGTGAGAAACTTGAAACAAAAGTTGCGGAAAGATTTAATTAAATATGGTAAGCAAGATTTAAATTGCTAATGAAAATATACATATATGAATGAGGCTAAAAATTTAAATTAATTTTACAAGGCTGGCGAGTGTCCGCACATCAATAGGTTGGAAAAAACTCTAACACAATGCCATGATGGCTCCTCTGCTCTAATGGCCAGTACTCACGAAACGTATTTAAAGATAATTGATGATTTGAAAAATGATCTTGAGCAGATATCCTGCGAAGTTGTAATGGTACAAAGCGAATACAGCGCTGAAACAGACGATGTAGGCTTGGAGAACTCTCTTAGAGAGCTAGAGACACAAAATGATCGACTAGAGCAGGCACTAAAACAACAGACACAAAACAAGGCAGCAGCCTTAACGGAGCTACAAGCACATGTGTGATACACTTTTATTTTATAACTATTTTTAACTATCAAGCTATTTTTATTAATAATAATAATTTGTCTTTGCTCAGAATGAATCTCTAAAATGCCAAATTGACCAGCTGCAACGTAAGGTTTTCGAAAGAGATCAACATATCGTACAACTGACGAGTATGTTAAAAAATATCTCTCAAATACAATCGACTGAACCCAAACAGGCTGCCTTAGAATATGTCATCTCCCGCAGTAATTTCAGTGCCGAACTTGAAAAGAAAATAGAAACGCTCTCACAAAAATTGGACAAATCAACAAGGCAAGAACAATTCCTACACCGAGAGACCAGAAAGCTAACTGAGGAGCTAAATGAGAGCAAACTGAAAAACAGTAAGCGAAAAAAATATATTAAAAAGCAGCGTTGTCAACTCGGTGCTTTTCGCACCGTTTTTAGTGCTTTTTGAAATTTCCGACGCGAAAAATTTTGAAGTTAGTGCTCGGTGCTTTTTTAAACTAATTTTTGGTGCTTTTTATTTCTTGGCGGTGGCACTAAACCCAAAATTCAAAAATAATTTTCCTTATATAATATATGTATATATTTTTTTTGAAGAAGTCTAACATTTAAAAAACATAAGCACTGAATGAAGTTAAATGGAACATTTCAAAATATTGTAATAAGATTGTACAAAACTGCTGTTATTAATATTGCGTTTGCTGTGAAAGAATGTTTCCACAGCATTGTTTAATAAAAATCAAATATTGAAAGTCTTGATTTTAAAAAATTTTACTATTACTACCATCGAGTTAAAAATCTAATCAGCATGTCAAAAAGACTTGCCAATTGCTGCTAATTTGATTAATTTCAGGTGATTTGTTTCTTCGTTGACGAAAAAAATTTAATTTTTTATAATAACATAAAAAGGTTTCGTCAAATTGATTTCAGAATTCACTGATTCTCATAGAATCAAAATGTGTATCGGATGCTTCAAATTTTAAGTTTTAGGGATAAAATGCAAGGTCAACCGATTTCTATATTTTTTAAATACAAATTTTTTTTTATAAAACAAAAAATTTTAATTAATTTAATTACTATTTTTCGAACTTCATTTGTTTCTATATTTATGATTTGAACAGGCTAAGGTTCGTATCGCTTTTTAAGCCAAATTACATGTGATAATTATTAATGAACAAATAACACCAAAGTTAGTTGTAAATAGTTAGTAAAGAACAAACGACAATGGTAAGACTGTTGTAAATTTAGAGATGGTAAGGTGAGCTTTCATTACAAAACATCTTTCAGCAAATTGAAATACCATGAATCAAAACAATTCACAATTCCATCTACAAAAAAGTTTCGTATATAAAGCAGAAATCTACATCAACTGACACCACACATAGTGGAGCAAACACAGAAGAACGCTGATGATGAAGGTTTATTGACCTTCGAAAACGGCTAGTTATTCCATTCAACTATGTGTTGGCAGAATACTTACAACTAACTTCGGTGTTATTTGTTCATTAATAATTATCACATGTAATTTGGCTTAAAAAGCGATACGAATTTTAGCCTGTTCAAATCATAAATATAGAAAAAAATTTAATTTAGTGCTTTTTTACTTAAATTACGCGTTTTTTCCTGGTTTCAGTGCTTTTTGAAATTTAAAAGTTGACAACGCTGTTAAAAAGTTTTCATCAAATGTCTTTTATTATTATTCATATTTTAGGAGACTTAGTTGCCCAAGCACATCGTTTGGGTGAGCTTTTGAAGCGTCAAGAATCTCATCACATGGAATTTGCTGCCAAATATGAAGATTTAGAACAAAACTATGAGGATCAAGCGAAAAAATTGCGCGCGGCCAACAATAAACTGCATATCTTGGAGGAAAGATTTCAGACTATGGAAAAGAGACAAAATGAGCATAATATCGAGGTAAGAAAACAGGTTTTATAAAAAAAAAAAAACAACGCACTGCTAGTTCTCACATAATTGGAAGATGTTGCGACCTTCGAAAACACCATATTGTTCCGTTCTACTAGAGTTTGTCGGAATATTTAAAATTAACTTTGGTATTATTTGATCATTAATAACACTGTGCTCGAATTCGAAACTTTTTGTTTTGTAATAAGCCGTTCACCTGGTGGGTAATCCTAATTCGAGTACGCTGAATTTAATGGTGCTAACCAATTTTTTAGATTAGCTCTTATTTAAAAAATAATTAAGACTGACAACTTTTTAAAAGCATCTAAAAATCGAAATTTTTCCCAGTTTTCTATCATTTACGAGTATTAACCTTTATATCAATATATATCGATTGAGAAGACATGTATTGATGAACTAACGTCCTGAGAAAACGTTTTGAAAAAAATTAGAACATTTTTTTCGAATTTTTTTTTTCATAAAAAAATGGATTTTTTTTTAATTGGTGGCAATTTTTTAACTTTTTATTTTTGCAATTCTTTTTTCAAAAATTTCTTTAGGAAGCATGTCCATCCATAATTTCTTCTTTTAATTGATATAAAAATGACTAAGAGTTAAAAAATTGGAAAAAATTGCGATTTTTAGGTACTTTTAAATAAGTTTTCAATCTCAGTTATTTTTTAAAGAAGAGCTAACCAAAGAAAATGGTTAGCACCTTTGGATTCAGCGTACTCAAATTAGGTTCACCCACCAGGTCCCCCGCTTGTTAAATTTTCGAACTAGCACAGTGTAATTATTACATGTAATTTGGCTTACAGAGCGATACGAACTTAAGGCTAATCAAATCTTAAAGATTATTCTTTTAATACTTAATTAGAAACACGCGATTATTTATTATTATTTTTTGTTAAAACAGGGCCTTATATTGAAAATTTAATCATTTTTATAAAAACAACAATGTAGGCTATTGAAAATTTAATACATAAGCCTAGTTTTTTGCAGTTATAAATAGATTCTAGACTTTTTCGGATATAAACATATGTAGGTATACATAACTATGTAAGATATGACCAGGCAGAAACAACTGAATCATTTCTAATGTCTTGCAGATAGACACTGAATTAAAATAATACTGCAAAAACCCGACTTTAATGGAAAGGACCTTATAGAACATATTACAAAATGTCCCACAGATTTGATTTGCGAAAAAATTTGTGGTACCAAACTGCAAGCAAACTCTTTCAAACAAAAAATTAGCAGCATAACTCCAAAAATTTGAAAATTTATGACAGAGTTATACTTTTGAGTGCGGTGAGGCTAATTTTTCCACCGATTTTGAAAAAGATTTTGCAGGCAAAAAATCGGTTTACAAACGAAATAGTTATACATATATGAGGTGGTGGGGGGAGGAGAAAATTTCCCCCATCGATTTTCGGAAATATATAGAACCTCAAACCCTTTCAAATAAAAAAAAAAATTAGCAAATCGCTTAAAAATGATAGAATTATGCATGGGAAGAAAAAAGCCCCCCCCCCCTCCGATTAAAAAACCAAACTGCGGGCAAACCCTTTCGAACGGAAAAATAATTTATCAAATCGCTTTACAAATGACAGAGTTATGCACAAGAGGAATAAATATCCCCTCCGATTCTCGAAATAAAATTATGGGTACGAAGTCTAGGCAAACCCTTTCAAACAAAAATCAAAAGAATTTTGAAAATCGCTCCACAAATAAGAGAGTTATGCATAAGGGGAGCGAATTTCCCTTCGGATTTCCAAAAAAAAAAATTGGGACCAAACTGTGTATAAACCCGTGCGAACGAAAAAATAATTTTGAAAATTGCTTTACAAATGACAGAGTTATGCATAAAGGGAACAAATTTCGCCCTACAATTTTCGAAAAAAAAACATTATGGGTCCCAAGTCCAGGCAAACCTTTTCAAACAAAAAAAAAAAACAATTTTTGAAAATCGCTTCACAAATGACAAATTTTCCCCTCAGATTTGGATAAAAAAAAATTATGGAACCAAACTGCAGGCGAACCTTGCAGACAAAAAAAGAATTTTGAAAATCGGTTTACAAATGAGAGACTTGTGCGTGTATATACATAGTTATATACAACATTATTTATAAAACTTATGAAGGCTTAATAAAGAGTTCTTAAGACAAATTTTCATACAAAATTTTTTTTTATTTTTTATTTTTTTAACAAATACAAACCGCAAAGTGATTAGCTTGTTTGGGTCTATGGCGGGAATCGAACCCCCGACCTCTTGACTGAGAGAATAGCATCGCTACCACTCAGCCACAGGGGCACCCTATGTAGAAACATACATACCTGCCTGTTCTGTAAATTGAGTCGATTTAAGAAAACTCGATTTAGAAAAAGTAAATCCACTAATCAAATTTTTTTCAGACTTTTTGGTAGTTGTCTATTTTTTAGAGCTTGAAATACATATATATCTGAAATTAATCTAGTATGTATGACTTAAGACACATCAATGGGGCCATTATTAATTTTTGGAAAACGAGAAATTTACTCGGATTCGGTTTACAGAACATAGCCGATAGATAAGTAAAAGTATTCTTTTATAATATTTGAGAATTTTCATTAAAATAAAAAAAAACGTTTTACAGGTGGATCGTGGCGAGTGCAAAAGATAATATATTGTTACGTAAAAATATTCCTACAGGGTTAATGCAAAGAACTATCTAGAAGTATTTAACTAAAGCACTAAACGTACACACATATCAACGTGCAAACACTATAGCAACAACAACAATTGTGTACATACCCTGTCGGAAATTACGTTAACTTTAAACTAACTTTAAGCTAACTATTTCGCAACTAGTACTGACTGACACTTGGATTACTTTTAATGAAATCAACTGACTATTTTAACATTACGATGTCCTAGGCGGTAGTCAATAGTCTCACTCTGCATTACTTTTCAACTAACTTAAAGTTGATTTTTTTAAAACCACCTGGTAGTCAGTAAATTAAAAAAATTTCTGGGGTTCGAACATGTACCATCACACGTTGTGTACTTAATGCACTACCACTCAGCTAAGGTACCATTTAAAAGAACAGCAGCAAAATGTTAATATAAAACTGAAATGAGTTTCAAAGTAGCTGAGAATAAATTTTTTAGCTCTCATAAAATTCGATTACATACTCAACTTAAAAATTCATTTTGGGTTTTTTCTGGATGACATTGCAGTTAGCTTTTAGTCAGTCTAACTTCCCTTTTCACAATGTATGATTAAATTTTAACTTGAACTTTAAATGACAGTTCTCCATACAAAACATGCAGTTAAAGTTCCTGTTAGCTTTTAATTGTACTTTGTGAAAAGGGCCGTAAGAAAAGTTAACTATAAGCTAACTACTTTTGTAGTCAACCACACATTCTCCGACAGGGTAGCTACAGATATACACACATACAAATAAAAGTGCGAGCACTTATGGTAACCACCCTTTACTACCAGTAGCACACCGCATTGCCAACACAAGAGTCGTTGCTTTGAAATTCAAAAATAACGGCCAATCGAATTATCTACAAACGCCTAGAAGCAGCAACATGAATTTTCCCGATTGTGCTAGAGGACTGTTTGAACATCTGGCTACCAATAGTAAATGACAATACAGATGCCATCATGCATAGATGCCATTACTAAGTACAGACATGCTATTACGTCACCTATCGGGTGAACATTCGAGAACCGGTTCCTGTACTATAAAAAGTGGCAGCATGTGCGAGAACAGATCAGTGCTAATCAGAAAGTAGTCAAGTTAAGACCTCGTTGAAAGTGGATAATAACGATAAGAAGTAGTTAAGTAAAGACAAGTTGTAATTTGCTTCGTTAAGAATAAAAGGAATAAAAAAAATTAAATTTTAAAAACCCCCGACTTTTTTCAGAAAAGATGTTATGTCTTCTAAACGGCTGAACCGATTTTCTTCAAACATAGCTAAGAACCCTCTCGATCAAGTCATCTTTCAAACATAAAAAACTAAATGAAAATCGGTCCAGCCGTTTGGCCTGTACGTGGACACGGACAGACACACAGATACACAGACACACACTACAAACTTATAACACCCCTTTTTTTAGTCGGGGGTTAAAAACAGTAGCAAATAAAAATTGTGTGTTATTTATTTTTATTTTTGAGCAATCAAAAGAACTCACACGTTTAATAAAATTTAAACGTAACAATATATTGTTAAAGAAGACACTTTCATCTTTTTCTTTATTACATAACAATCTAATTACAAATAGTACAGGGTCTGCACATACCATTTATTAAAAACAACAGTTTACCCAATACAAAAAAAAAAATTGCAATCAAATTAATTGCAATCAAATGATGTATAAATTATATCAAAAAAATTTATTGCAATCAAAATATTAAATTGATTGCAATCAAAAAATTTAAAATCAGTGACGTGAAATCAAGTGATTGCAATTAAATTGATTGCAATCTTTTACAGCTCTGATAGTTACAGACATGCACACATACAAATAAGTGCGAGCACTTATGGTAACCACCCTGTACTACCAGTAGCACATCGCATTGCCAACATGAGAGTCGTTACTTTGAAATTCAAAAATAACGGCCAATCGAATTATCTACAAACGCCTAGAAGCAGCAACATGAATTTTCCCGATTGTGTCCCGATTGTGTCCTCTGAACATCTGGCTACCAATAGTAAATGACAATACAGATGCAACATGCATAGATGGCATTTGGCATTACTAAGTACAGACATGTCATTACGCCATCTATCGGGCGAACATTCGAGAACCGGTTCCTGTACTATAAAAAGAGGCAGCATGTGCGAGAGCAGTTCAGCACTAATCAGAAAGTAGTCGAGTTGAGATCGTTAAGTCAGTGCTAATCAGTGAACTGTATGAGTTGATTCACTTTCGCTCTCCACTCACTTTTAAGGTAGAATTAGTAAAATCGTATCGTGATGTTGCGTGTCAGCTGACAAAAACCGTACGATATACAATGCATGTTACTAGTTATAAAATATGTGGTGGTAGCACTGCTGACGTAGGAATCTGCAGAAAACAGATTTTTCTGTAGCGAATGTCAAAAACGCCGTATTTAATGCCAGACAAAAAAAATGTGCTATGCAAACTGTTACATTTTCTATAACTTGTGCACAAAGTTGAACGATACGGCAAGCTGTAAAGTAGAATACGATTTTACTAATTCTACCTTTACAATGCTTTTGTTTTGTTTTTTAACATCAATATGTACTAATGATATTGCTTGCAGTGTTGCCTCTCTAACAACTGACTTTCTTTAACTCACTCTCTTTTTTTTAAGTGTTGTCAGTACACATAAATAAAAAATTCGTACTGTTGTTTGATTGTTTTGTATAGTAATCAAATAACTCACAAAAGCACGTTGACTAGATGAAGTCTTCAGTTTATAAAATATTGAGTAAATATTTGCACACATGAATAAATAGCGTTAAGAAACTGTTAAAAAGTGTTTTTAGAAAATTTAACAGAATGTATTCAGAAATAATAAAAAATTTCGAAAATGGAGTTTTTCGTGTAATAAAAAATTAAATAAAATGAAAAAATCTATCCCTTCATATTGTGTTAATTAATAGTTTTTCTCATATTAAAATAATTTATAAAAAAGAATGGGCCTAGCTATTTGATTTTATAATATTACATAAAACTATATTTGTCAGAAGTGGTTTAAGAAGTATTCAAAACAATCATACTGATTTATTGCTTTAGTGACTCATATGAATGAATCTAAATTGCAAGCAATGACAGGCATTTATCAACAACAGTCTCATTGATATGAATCATGCAATGGCATCATTCATTTTGTTAATGTTAAGTGCTAGCTCAATATTCATTTTAGAAAATGCAAAATTATGCCGTTTGAATCGTAATCATGCAGATCACTGGTGCTAATCAGAAAGTAGTCGAGTTAAGACCTCGTTGAAAGTGGTTAATAACGATAAGAAGTAGTTAAACAAAGACAAGTTGTAATTTGTGTGTTATTTATTTTTATTTTTGAGCAATCAAAAGAACTCACACGTTCAATAAAATTTAAACGTAACAATATATTGTTGCGGCTTGCTTTCTGACCCAAATTTTCATAAAATTTAAAATGAATTTCAAATGTATTTTATTTCAAATTTTTCATACAAAATTTTCCTAAAATGGATTTCAAATTCATTTAATTTTTTTTATAAATATGGGAGTGAATGTATAAATTATTAAATAGTAGATTTGTATGCAGTGACCAATCTCTTGAGCAAAATATTTTTATTAAGTAAAATCAAACGCAAAATGAAAGCAAATGTTAAGCTAACACTTCGCTATTATTTCAGAACAATTTACTACGTGAAGAGGTATTGTCGCTCAAAGAAAAGCTTGCTTGTGCCACAGGTCGTCAGAAGAGCATGCAGGAACATCTCCTAAAGACCGAAAAAGAACTGTTCATAGCCCATGATGTTATGAGAGAACAAAAAACCATCATGGAACGCAATCAAAACGTCCACAATGAAGAACAGCGAAGACTACAAGAAACCAATGAACAACTGAAAAGAAAATTAGGTGAACTGGCAAGAGACTATAAGAAATTGCAAGAAGAACACGAGTGAGTTTATTCCAAATATATTTCCAAATAGACTATTATATATAAAATGCCCCAACTATAACGCATTACATTCCAACTAATATATAGACTATTATTTGCATATATTTCAGTAGCCAGAAACAGATCAATACACAACAACTAAAAATTATCGAAAACTTTCGCAAATGGAAAGATAATCAGTTGAGAGCCGAGGAATGTACACGTGAAGGTCTTGACTATTATAAAAATTGTATCAATGGCCTGCTACAGGATAAAGCAAAAATGCTTAAAGATTTCCATGACCTATCCAAAGATTACAGTCTGCTGCAAAATGAATTAGATCGTTTAAAATTGTGCCCCTTAAGGTATTTAGTTAATTACATATTTCAGAACACTATTTGAAAAGTAATTTTTAATATTTAATTTTATAGCATAGACAGACGACAGCGTTAATTTGCATTAACTGTCTTAATTCAAATTAACTTGTGAATTATCCTCATCCGTAAATGCACTAAATAAATGACAGTGAATTAATACTGAATTCAGCTATATGATAACACAGTCCTCATATGGTAACACCGTCAACAATCAATCAAATGTTGGCAAATTGTTTTGGTTTTCAATAGAGATGTGCAAAGTGATTTTATCGTGTCACGCGTGAGTCACGCATGATTCACGTGATATGTGATCAAATATTATAACTAATCACGCGTGAGTGCGTGAGCGTGACTGAAAAAAATTTACTCGTGCGTGATCGTGCGTGAGCTTTTTTAATAATCACGCACGAATTCTCACGCTCTCACGAGATAACATTCCTGCGTGGGTACATATGTAACTGTATTCAATCATTTGAAATAAATTATTTTATAATAATAAATGCATATATGTATAGTAATATGTATGGTAGTATGAGCTTACAAACATAATGAATACCCTCAAACAAAATGTTTCGACTTTTTCTGAAGTCAGACTTGTTGTACCGAATTCGTTAAGACATTTCGGTAGTTTCTCTGAACAATTTTTTTTAAACATTAACCCCCATATTCATAACAAAATAAAATTAATTTGAAATTTATTTTAGGAAAATTTTGTATGGAAAATTTGAAATAAAATACATTTCAAATTTGTTTCAAATTTTATGAATATGGGGGTAAAACTTTAATTTTTAGTACATAAGTAAAAGTCTGTGAAAATTTGTTTTTAAATAAATAAATATATGTTGATAAAAAAAAAAGATTGTAACAAATATTAAAAAACGTGATTATGTGCAAATTATTTCGACAATAGCAGCGACATAACGGTGAAGCGGTACTCTGTTATAAAAGCAAAAAGAAATCGTACCTACATGTCGTTACGAATTGGTACCGACTTATCGTAACGAATTCGTACCGACATATCGTTACGAAGTCGTGTCAACCATTTCATACAAAAATTGTTACGATTGCGGTAATATTTCGGTGCCGAAATCGGAAGATTTTGTCGCCCAATCGTTACGAATTCTTTACGAATTCGGAGCATTTTGTTTAATGGGTACATACACCTTTGTAAGTATGCATATATGTTTCCTAGATACCCTGTAGGAAGTATCAATTGAGAAACACTACTGATTCAACAGTGCCTTTGTCAACAATACTACCGACGAATTGTACCGCAGAAAATGTTTTTTGCTTAGGGGCCGTCCATATATTACGTAACACTGTAGGGGGAGGGCTGGGGTTCGAGTTTTGTTATGATTTGTTATGGTGGGGGTGAGGGGAGTCTTTGAAAATGTTACGTAACAGAAAATTTTAGTAATTTGTATGTTTTCTCATTTAATATGCTTTTCTCATTTATTTAATTGATCATACGTCTTACCTTCACATTTATATTATGTATGTATTCATACATACATGTGCGGAATGTCAATTTTTGATATACGAGAATTCGAATTCGAATATTTAAAATGATATCCGCGAATACGAATATTTAAAACTATATCAAATTAAGTTAATTTAATTGTGATAATTATTAATGAACAAATAACACCAAAGTTAGTTGTAAATATTCTTACAACACATAGTTGAACGGAACAGCTAGCCGTTTTCGAAGTCCACTAAACCTTCATCATCAGCGTTCTTCTGTGTTTGGTCCACTGTGTGTGGTGTGAGTTGATGTAGATTTCTGCTTTATATACGAAAGATTTCTGCTTTATGGACCAAACACAGAAGAACGCTGATGATGAAGGTTTAGTGGCCTTCGAAAACGGCTAGCTGTTCCGTTCAACTATGTGTTGTCAGAATATTTACAAAAAACTTTGGTGTTATTTGTTCATTAATAATTATCACATGTAATTTGGCTTAAAATGTGATACGAACTTTAGCCTGTTCAAATCATAAATATAGATATTAAATTAGCTTTGCTTTATTTTAATTTACATTGTAAATTTTACAAAAACACGAGCATACATATATACATAGACATGTACATATATATATATATATATGTATATATATATATATATGTATGTGTAAGAACCTATTTTTCAACCCAAAAAACATGAAAATTATATTATACAAATACTTTTCGTATACAAATACTTCGTGAGCGTGCGTGATCACGCTAAGTTGCAAACCACTCGTGCGTGATTAAAAATATTTTACTCGTGAGCGTGCGTGATCGTGAAAATTTTCAAAATCATTCGTGCGTGAAAGTGCGTGAGTAAAATATTTTTCTGCGTGAGCGTGCATGTCGTGAGTCAGAAAACACTCACGTGCACATCTCTAGTTTTCAAAATTAAAATGCGATTCGGTCAGAAAATATAAGTTATTTTAATTGTTTTTAGAAAAAGAGCAAAGAAATATTAAAATCGAGACACATTTTTTTCCATTTTAAAATTATCGAAGTGTGTGGCACGAAAGGTATGTACAGATTTTGTTTACTTAATGCAAATACTGTTGTCTGTCAGGGTAAATTTTTAATTCACATTAGTGATATTTTAATGCAAATTAACGCTGTCGTCTGTCTTCGCTATTAAAAAACTTTTTTTTTTCTAATTAATCAGTCTTCCTAATTTTAATAGTTTTCTGAATGCCTCTGAAAGATCGGTAAGTGCTAAGAAGGTGAAGAAAATAAAAAAACGCACAACTTCAACATTATTCTCCTCTCGCCATACTAGATTGCCGAACGCTTGGAAATTGTACGCCGCACAACACATCGCATCTCGCAACAAAGCACTTCGTTCAAGGACGAAGAGCCAAGCGCTTCGGGATGCGATTCAAGCTCAACTTATAGACCGAGCGAGGAGCCGCTCTAGATCTAGCAAAAGTTGTGCTAAATAATTTTTTGTATAATTTTTAATAGGTTTTGATATATATAAATACATATATACATACATATGTATGTATATATGTATGTTTATTTAATAGAAATATGTATGTATACACATATATATTTCTCAAGTCATTATAATCTAATTTTTTTCTATTTTTAAATGATCATCTATACATTTACATATGTGCATCTCCTATTATTAAATAATTATTTTATATCATATGTATTTGTATAACTTGTAGCCCGTAGTTACATAACAACTTATGTATTTTGTAAATGTGTATAAATTTTAATTATATTTTTAATTACTAATTTTTTTTTTTAAATACTAGCGTATGTATGAGTTTATAATTTCAAACAAAATAAATTGAATGTATTCTTGCAGGTTTTTAATGTTGAATAAAACGGTTTGTTTTTATGTCAATAATAATGTGAGCTGAGAACACTATTATCAAATATGTTTTGCAAATATACTTTTTATCAGAGCCAACAACATTTTTAGTTTAGCACTGGCAATACCTTAATTTTTAAAATAACTGCCAGTTTATTTAAAAGACAAGTAAACATTCTCGTTTGCCTATTAAAATATTGAAAACAAAAACAAGCTTTTGAGTGCTTTGTTTTTGTTTTCAATATACGCCCAGGTTCTGTAAATCGCTTTTCATCAAAAAATCGGCAAAAGTGTAATTTTCGTCTATTTGGTGTTTTAGAAATCGCTTAAATGGTTTACATAACTAAATTTCATTTTCAAGTTGTTTCTATAGTTTTTTCCGTTGAATTGTTGTGTTCTGTAAATGTATTTTCCTACAAAAAAAAAAACGTATTTAAAACAGTTGGGATTTGACAGCACGAAAAAAACATTTTTTAAATAAATATACATATTAAATATTTAATTTTAAATAATATTAAAAAGAAAAATACGAAATGTAAGTAGTAGATATTTTTATAATAAAATTTATCATAAAACTTAATTTACCTGTTAAAGGGGAAAACATAAAAATGTGGAGCAAGAGGAACTTTTCCTGGATTTTATGGAAAAACATCCAGGACTGGCGACAGAGTACTCGCGGAAGAAATGTGGAAGGAGCTATGTGATGAGCTAAATAATAAGCGCCCGCCACGAAAAGATGTCAATGGGTGGAAGAAAACTTGGAATGATTGGAAAGGTACTATTCAAAAAAAAATTGGCTCGCAACAAAGCAGAAGCAACCGCTACCGGTGGAGGACCGAACAGCATGCAATATGTGACCTCCAAAGAAGATGCAATTGCAAAACTTTGTGGCATTTACACTGCAGTTGAAGGTATATCAGCTACTAGATCGTTTGGAGTAAAGATTGTACCGCCAACATCTAACAGCACCCTTGATTTGGAAAATATTTACGAAGGCGCAGACATTGAAACAGAAAGTTCGGCAGAGGTAGTTGGAAATAGTCCACAAAAAAGACGTAGACAAGAACCAACAAATCAAGTGGCAGAGGATAACGAAAATCATCCACGAAAAAGATGTAGACAAGAGCCAATACAATATGTCTTGTAATCTTTTATTTCCAGCCAAACTGCTACTAATGAAAAAATTATAGAAGCGTTAAATAATTTTAATGAAACATTAAAAAACATTTTAAAGGAGTTTCAGGATACGTCGAAACAATTGTATAAAGTGCGTAAATCTTTAGATGATGTAACAAATACATTAAAAGAAAAATATAAAAGCCAAAACCTTTACCACGAGGAGAAAATGAAGGAAGTTAAACTTTGAAGTTGAAAAAAATTTAATGAAAAAAATTTAATTCAAATAAAAAGAGTTCGATTTAGATATATAAAAAAAATGTCCTTACAAAATAAAAACAATCACCTAGCTATTGGTTATTTAAATACTGGTAACACCACCGTGCTCAACAACCACTTCACAGCTTATGATGTACAAAATTGAATACAATTTCATTCGGGTATTCAAATATTTTTTTTATTTTATTAAATAAATTTTTATTATCTTGAAGTAAAGCAACCTAATTTAAAAAAAATGAGCTTCTGACTTAATAGGAAAACAGATAAACACAACCATGAAGTAAAAGTAAAAAAATGTGAAAAATTATCACAATTTGTTTTATTCGAATGAAACGAGTATTTGAATATCCAGCTTTTTTCGATTTGTTTTGATTGTATGTACATCACTAAAACATTTTTGTATAATTGTATTTATTTTAATATTTTTTTTATGGATTTTGCTATGTATTTCGAAGCAGTTGGATAATTTGGTGATGTTTCTCATTACATGACAGAAATAATAAATTTAAGATAAGAGCAGGCACTTCTAGCTTCATTTTCAGATGTAACATGTATCAGTATGTGCTATATTAGTAAAAATATTTGAGGTAATAAATACACATTTTGGAAATGTCAACTTAAAGTAGTCTTAACAAACGTGGGTGCCTACTTTAGAATTTTTATACAATAATTTTTTTAGAATACAACTTTACTTAACATTGCTTGGCAAAGCTTTATTAAGTTTTTTTGCATAAGACCCTTTATTTTTAATGTATTTTCATATAACTCACCCTAAATAAAGGGGGTCAAAAAGTGGCAAGTCAGTCGAAAAAGGGGAAACACAGTCGACAAAGTGGCAAATTGCCATTTTAGTCGGTCAAACGGTCACGCTGCAAACAAGCAAAACAACGAGCTTCGTACTGCGGTGATGCCACGTATTACTCTTTTTTGTTCCCAAGGAATTTATGATTGGAGGAATTTTTTCTCGAGAAAATTATTTTCCGTGAGAAATGAATTCCGAGGGAAAATCGATTCTTGAATATGAACTGATATTTAAATATAATTGCTAAAAAAAAATAAAACTTTTCACTTTAAATACATATATATATATATATATATATATATATATGTTTATTACTCAGTAACGCTTTTTATATTTAATTTTAAGTGACTTTTCTTTGTTATAATTTAAAATTATTATGAAGTATGTAAGCAATGCGCTATTGGCCTCTAAGGCTTCTTTGTATTGCTGATAAATAAATAAATAAATAAACAAATAAATAAATAAATAAATAAATAAATAAATAAAAATAAATAAATAAAATAGGCCCTAAAAGGGCTATTAGACAGGCATACATGTCTGCAGACATGTAAGCATACCAACATACTCATCTAATAGCGTGTCCGTCATACTTTCATATAAAAATTCAGTTCGCTTATTGACGTATCGGAAATTTGTGAAAAAAAAATGTCTTGCTAGTTTTATTTTCTGAGAAGAGTTCATAAAAGCTTGCCACAATTGTGGCAAATAAAATCAGATCTGTACCACAACAATAAATTAAAAATTAATGGATATAAAAGATGAAGAAACGCTACAATTTTCCGCTTCCGTTCTGAAGTATGCCGTCAGCGTTCGATAGTATAATAGCAAAACCCAAAGTATGCCATCGTACATGTCTGCAGACAATTATGCGTGTCTAATAGCCCTTTTAGGGTTGTAACGTCATAAAATGTATGTATCGATGGCTTAATATAAAATATATTTAAGTATTTAATTTTTTTTTTTTTTTTTGAATTGCTACAATGATTTAAATTTTTTTTAATAAAGATACCCATCCCAACATTACACAATATTATTGAGTACTTTATTGATATAGTTATTGTAGCTTTGCACCAAACTATTCAATAAGTTGTACAATATGTACTTAAAAAATTACATACATATGTGACTCAATTTGTGTGTAAATTTGTTGCAATTATTTACATGAATAGTGGGAAATCATTGTACAATGTGGCCAACACATTGCAAAAAATATTCCTTTTTGCGCAATATAAATCAAAAATCATTTGATTTTAGCCAATATTTTGTGCCTTCTACGAATATAATATACACATGGGCAATTTTATTAAACAATATCAATTATTGCACAATAATATTGTATGTTAGTTCCTGTCCAGACTTGCAATTTTTGTTGCAGCAATTCTTTAGTTTATTAGTGAGAGGAGTGAGAAGATTGGGGAAGGGTACACAGTTTCATGTACTCTGCAATTCTCTTTTGATTTGATTTTAAATAGAATTGTTAATTTTTCAGAAAAATTTGAGATAATGTGGATACTTCTGCAAATTTAAAGCAAAATTTTAAGAAATTGCAGCAACAAAAATTACAAGTCTGGACGAAGACTTACCCTTTCGACAAAACTGCTAATTTTATTTTAACTCAACTTTAAGCACAGCGATTTTTTTTTTATTTAGTATTTACTGTAATATTTAAAAATTTGTTTATTATATGTTGCTCTATTTTGTATACAACGAAGTTAATTTTTTATCATTTTCTTCTCAAATCAAGCGGTAACTGCTGCTGTCAATGGGTTGTCAAACGGAATTTAAATGACGCAGCTTGTTTAAATTTTGAGGAGTCAACGGAGACGATACGAAATAAAGAAAGGAAATAACCGCCCAATAAGAAATAAAATAAACCCCAAAAAATGGAATAAAATATAATAATATATATGAAAATTTATAAAAAATAAACACCCAATATAAATGAAATAACTCCCAATTAAAAAGCTTAATCAAGCCGAATTGATAAAAGGTGGTCTCGATTTGCAAGTCTGCATATTCTCCTTGTATATTTGTTAGTCTAAAATTTCTGAACGCTTTGCTTTGATTTGACACCAGTGAAATTAACAACTGCCCATCAGCTGCCGAACTAAGATCCCCTGGTATTTATTCGCCTTGAGGCTAATGAAACTAAATTCAAGATGAAATAAAGCCCAAAATAAATTAAATAAAGCCTAATTAAAAATTCTTTAATTTTATTGGGACTTATTTCATATCCTTAGTTGGGCGTTATTTCCTTGGGCCATAAGAAAATGAAATACAGTAGAATCCCGATAACTAGTAGTCGCAAGGGACCGACCGTTTATTACGACTTATTGAGATTTTCGAGTTAGTGAGATTTCGACTTATCGGGAGTAAAATTTAAAAAATACGTCTTAGAGGGATTTTTTTTTTTTTTTTTTTTATTGAGAATTTATAAGAAAATAAATAAATGAAAAGAGTTACAATGTCAATACATATGTATTAATGTAAAAAATCTGTAATTTGTGTTTGATGTGATTTTTGTACACTTAAACGATCAATTATATTGTCCAGTTTAAAAATAACTTCAAAGGATGCATCATCAGTTTCTGTTTGCATAAGAAAATCACGAATTTTTTGAACGCTAGATTTGGCACATTTAACAGAAACACGTGGAATTTCCACATCGTTTTCATTGTTGTCGTCCTGTTCATCAACTTCTAAGCCCAAAATATCATCATCCGTCAAAATTCCTTCTGTAGCCAAGCCATCGTCAAAATGAACGTACTCATAGAACGTTATGGTGGATTCTTCATTTTGTGGAATTTCATCCCATTGCGGTACGTGAACTATCTCACTGCTGACTACCATTTCGTTTGAATCGGTAAAACCGCAAGCTCTAAAACAGTTTTTTATAGTGGATTTTGAAACATTCTGCCAAGCTTTAAAAGCATAATTTATGGCAGAATATAAATTGATGTTATGATTTTTTTCTTCTTGTATATTTTGTATCATTTGTGAAACTATTTCTTTTCGGTATAATGTTTTAAAGTTTTGGATAATGCCTTTATCCAGTGGTTGTAGTTTGGAAGTGGTATTTGCCGGCAAAAATTCAACATGAACATGACTTAAATCTTCATCAATTTTGTGTGCAGGACAATTATCAACAAACAATAAAATTTTACGATGTTGTTTTTCCATTTGACTGTTCAACATTTTAAGCCATTCATTGAATAAGATTGCAGTCATCCATGCTTTCTTGTTAGCACGGTAAGTGACGGGTAATGTTTTCACATTTTTAAAACATCTAGGTTTTACTGATTTACCAATTATTAGTGGCTTTAGTTTCTCTGTGCCATCCATATTGGCAGCAAGCATTATTGTAATGTGGTCCTTACTGCTTTTACCACCATGGCACTTTTCACCCTTTAAGCTCATAGTGCGATCAGGAAGACACTTGAAAAACAAGCCCGTTTCGTCCGCATTGAAGATATTTTTTGGGTCAAAGCCCTCTGTGAGTTGACTTAGCTTAGCACGCCATTCTGAACACACATCATCATCCACAGAGGCACTTTCCCCGCAAATTTTCCGAAAACTTATGTTATGTCGCTTTTTGAACCGATCAAACCAGCCATCACTCGCTTTAAATTCTGGAAAATCTAATTTTACAGCAAATGCTTTAGCCTTTTCCCTCATAAGTGCTCCGCCGACTGGTATGCTAGAATGACGACACTGCTCAAACCATTTTAACAGTGCTTTTTCTAAATTTGGATGCTCAGATTTTTTTTGTCTTTTTAATTTATTGTTTGACGAAAGGTTTAAATAAAACTCGCGTTTTTTTAAAATTGATGTTAAAGCTGATGGAGCTATTTTATATCTAGCTGCAACTTCAACTTTTTTTTCTCCACTCGATACTGCATTAATAATTTCTTGTTTTGTTTTTACGCACAATGTGTTGCAACTCCGCTTTGACATTTTTACTTAATGAACTGAAAATGCGCTACAAATTCAAGTTGAATAGAGCAAAACACTATGGTAAACACAAAATACATAACGGTAAATAATATGATCATTTTACGGCGACATAATTTTTTTGTTTTTTTTACAATTACGAGTTAGAAGAAGTCTTAGTGAGAAATTACGACTTATAAGACGTTTTGCCAAATTGACTTTGCAAAAAAATTACGACTTATTGAGGGGACCGAAATGCATGCATTTTATACGAGTTACCGCGATTTTTTCAAGGGACCGACCAATTATTACGAGTTAGTGATATTTACGAGTTATCGGGATTGCGAGTTATCGGGATTCTACTGTAGATCCTAATAAAATTACAGAATTTTTAATTATGGTTTACTTCATTTATTTTGGGCTTTATTCCATCTTGAGATTGCTTGGGCTTTATTTCATCTTGAGTTTGGTTTCATTAGGCTTTTTTAATTGGAATTTTTTTCATTTATTTTGATTGTTTTTTCATAAATTTTCTCTTACTAGCGGTCTCCACTAGCCATGAACTTGGTATGGGCATCATGTCGGACATCGCAAATGGCTAATGGAGACCGCTCATGTCCAACTTTCGTCCATGCTCTGACATCAATGCCCGAGCATATGTCTGAACAGCAATGTTCGCCATGAGATTTGACGTCCGCAACCATTTGCAATAGAAAGAAAAGAGACAGAACAAAATTGGTAAATATTCCATCTCTGTTGCACTACCACAAAATGCTTTGATATGCCTGAACATGCACATCGCACGTGTTCACCACAACAAGGAAGTTGATGAATTTTTCACAGTTGCTCTGCCGGCGTCATGTCCATGTCATGTCCAAGTCGATGGCTAGTGGAGACGTAGGTTAAGGCCTTATTTAATTTTTTTGGGTTTTATTTTATTGGGTCTTATTTCATTTCTTATTTGGGAGTAATTTTCTTGGGTCTTATTTCACAGCGCCTTAAAAATAAAATATTTCTAATTAGTTTCCAACAAATTATTTGCGGGGTTCTATTTAGCAAAATGCTTTGAAATAATAAACTCAAACATTTTTCACATGAAGTTAAAAATTTTTAGTTTTTGTTTTATATTTTTCTGATTATGTTTTTAGTAAAACAATATAATTTATGGTGTATACAAAATATTTTTGTTTATTTTAATTTGAGTTAATAAATCATCTATACTTTAATATTTTAAAGTGTCGTACTTGTACGTTTTATTTTAGATAACGATATCAGAGCTATTGACCTTTATCCAGTGAATAAAATAACTCTGTATAAGATTATTTGCACTTAAGATTTTATTAACTAATCAGTAGAGCTGCAAAATTATCGATAGTCGCTCCACTCGATAGTTTCGATAGTTTTATGTAAAACTATCGATACTATCGATAGTATCGAATAGTTTTATATTTAAAAGTTGCCACATAAACTACATTTGACTCGAAAAAAATCCAGAGTCCTCAACATTTTCATTAGTATATAAAAATATATCATGCCTTTTTTTCAATTTTATCGTAAGCGGGGCATATTATCGAAAATATACTTTTTTATTGAACTTAAAATTTTATGGGCCTACCCATGCTTTAGAATTATCAAAATGCGAAAATTGTTGATAACTTTTTTCGTAAGAGACGATTGGCGGCCGTCGCGATATCAGTACCACTAAAATTTATCTTTGTGTCGACGATGTTGAATTTATTAAGATACTTGTGACTACTATTTGTCGAATAACACTTGGATTTATAAATAAATTCATATACATACATATATATTTAAGTACTTGTGTATACAGAAGCAGGGATGCGATGTCATATTTACAAATTGTACTAACTTTCAAAAATAATTTTAATTTTTTCAGTACGATTGTACCTAATTCTTTATTTATATTTTTTTAATACTTGTAATTTTTAGTTAACTAAAAATCAATTAACAAAACACCAGAAGGTGCACAAAGAATATTAGTTGCTGGGATCTGAATATAAAAGTAACATTTGCGATATACTACGTTTATAACCTTTTTTTATTCGATTGTTCACAGTCGATGCAAATAGTCGGCTTCTCTCCTTGGTACGAAAATAAAATTTCCACATTTGCAGATGAATTTGGAATAAATAACATTCCTCCAGCAATTCTTTAAGTAACGGAAAACATCGTTTGATTTACTTAATTTTCTAATACCTTCGAGCTAAAGATTAACCACCTTGTGCAAAAAAATAAGTGAACGTTAAAACCGGTTTTTCTATGGAAATTTTTTTTAATGTGCACTTCAAGCACGCATTATTTTTTGCATAAGGGGGTTAATATATTTTAATGCTATTTTTGGCATGTAATATAATATAAAGAGATTCCAGTAGTGCTAAATGGGTCATTGCGGTGCTACGGTACTTTTGGCATTCAAATAGCGCTAAAATTATACAATTGTACAAACTTTTCCATCGCTGTAAAAAAGCTTGAATCAACTACGGATAATTTGCTTCAAAGCTGCCGGATACTGTTTACTGACTTCGATTATTTTTACTCTTTTAATTACTTGTTTTTTTTTGCCGATAGTATCGATAGTGGAAAAAACTATCGATATTTCATTTACAACAAAACTATCGATACTATCGATAGTACTATCGATAGTTTTGCAGCTCTACTAATCAGCTTCACCTTGTTTTTCTGAAGATAACAATTACACACATTGTTACAACGTTCAGTTGTATGAATTTTATTTAAAAAATTACTATCTTTCAGTTAACTTAGATTTGTGTTTTAGCTGAAACTTAAAAACATTTGTTAACAACCAAATAAAATCATTAATTTTGGAAAAATATCAAAATTGGTTTTATTTTATTAATTTCAATGAAATATTTAAATTATGCAATAAATAGTTTCAGTTAAATTTAACTGAAATCTCGGCATTTAAACAGAAAATTTAAGTACAACTGAACCTTGTACATATTTGTATTAGAAGTCGTAATACGCACTCGTAATATATATTGGAAAGTTCTTGGAATAGGAAGCAGACTTAACCCTCTGAAAGAAAACGCAATTTGCTATAAGCCTTCTAAGACTCCCACTAGGAAACATTAAAAATTTGGATCCTGGCCCACAATGCGACAGAAAACGCTTCATCGATTACTTCTTTTGAAAACAAAAACCAGTTTTCATGTTTTATTGCGTTTTTTTTTAACAAACTGTCTATCGAATTTTTTCGGTCGACATCGTGGGCCAGGCCGTTAATTTAAATTTATTCATACCACTAAAGAAAGTATTTCAATCATGAGGAAACAATTGTATCTGCGCATAAATTTATAAATATATAACATAAATAATAAACACACAATAAAGTTTTTTTTCCTTTAACAATTAAGTATATTTCTTTATGCAATAAAGCTTCCGTTGCAATTGCATTTTTTTGTTGCAGTAATAGTAGTTACGTTTTATTTTTCTTCTTTTGTTACTTGCGTTTTATTTATGGAATTCTTAACAAATCCACACGTACTGCTAGTCAATTTTTACGAAAGCAGTCTTAACAGTGCAGTAAAATCGTGCATGGAGATTTTAGCAATTAATGCAAAAAGTATATTATTATTAAACATTGAACTTTAACACTTCAGCTTATGTGTATAAGAATTCTTGTAATGAAAATCAATTTTTATAAAGAAATTCCTTTTGCCACCCAACAACTGTTTATATTCTGGCTGGTGCTGTGAATCGTTCCTCAATAAGTTTTTGGTTTTTATAAGATAATTTAAGGGCTTAATTTTTGTAAATACATATTTAAAAAGAAACTTACCCATTTCATATTGCAAATTCTGTTCATATATCCAAAATCCTCCTGTTTAAAATGTTCCATGCAGACATACAATGTTTTTACACTGCACTTTCCCCTACGGTTACAAAAAAAAAAAGAATGCACTGCTTTAATAGGATGAGGATGCAAGGGAAAGTTGAAAGATCATATTTTAAACGCTTTTGTATTGTTATCATTCTAAAATTAATTCACTGCACACTTTATTTTTGTTTTTAATTAATATTTTTTACGTTTTTTCACTTTAATTATCTTGAACTTTCCAAATGTACTTTGTTTACAACACATATTCCACAGACTAGAAATTAAACACGGCATCGGCGAATTCAAGCGAATTCTTTTACCACACATTTATTTTGTGACATATTTTATATCTACGTCACACAAGTAGACTTTGTGACACAAGCAGCTCATCGACACACAACAAAATAACGGCCATGCGCAATGAACAATGTTGTTTTTTTTTTAATCCTGATAATTCACACACGTGATCAATTGTCTTGGCATAACACACAGCATGTTGGTGAGAATTAAAAAAATTACTCTTAAAAAAAGCTGTTGCCGAAAAAATATTCTAACGGAAAAATTTGTAGTTCTAAAATAACAAAACAAAAAACAACGGCGTACGAAAGTTGTTAACAACTATTAACAACTTTGAAGCGAAAAAAAGTCAATCAATTGTATCGATCTTATATTGATAGACTCTGATAGTGTGATATGCAATATATTTTTGCACTGAAACTCCGTAACATACCTACATATGTATGTAATAATATAGTGTAATTCGTTAAGTGAGTAAATTTTAAGAGAGTTGGATATGCGCACCTTCAGTTGAATATCAAAGGGTAAATGACTTTTTTAACATTTTTACTCGCCCAAGAGGCAATGGTATGAGGCAATTATTTATGAAAGTCCTTAATCATGTTTTACACACACAGTCCTTCTTCAAGCAACTGACTGTCTTTAATTCTGTTTTAAAACTGCCCCTACGCTTACACACAGCCAATCAGTTTCCTCAATTTTTCTATCGTCTTAATTCAGCAAAAGATACGAGCAAGTATTTACCCATTGTTTCTTTCTTCTTTCCACCCCTCCAATAAGATTAGACTTCCTACAAGAAAAACCGATATGTCTAAAACATGGCTCATTGCCAGTTTACAGAAGCGTTTTTCCTTTTAGGGGTTGTAGACCACGATTGTGGCCGTTTGGTTTTCGTTACGCAACCTAAGAGCGCTGCATTTACTTTCGTTTATATTTATATACATACATGCATATGTATATACATATGTATGTAGATATGCATATCGCTGTCTGTATTGTAGACTTATGTCTAGTTTATTCAGTCGGTGTGTCTTGACACAAACCTGTGACGAAACCCATGTAAATTCAGTCGTTCGTTTTTGACACAAACCTATGATCAAACCCATTTAAATTACATGGGTTTGATCAGAGATCTGTGTCAAAAGCGACCTACTGAATGAGATCGACCCATTTCTATTGTGTTGTCGATTCAATAAATTCTATTCCGTGCACCAAATTTTATAATACAGCAAGAAAAAATATAAAAATTTGTTTTAAGAAATTTCACACTTTTTATTCTTCAAATTACACACAATTTTTAAAACACTATTAAATCCATTAAAACCACAGATTAAAACGAATGAATTTTTTATGCAGATTTTTTTAACTCTAGTCAGCTGTGTTTCTTTTTTGGCGCCAGTACAGGGCTGCCTTTCTTTCAAGTTTAATATAATATTTTGTATGAAAAAGGTAAATAAAAAATATTTTTTTTTAATGCTGGTAACATAAAGTTTTGTCACAAACTTGATGTATACGAGAAGCAACGTAAGCTGCTCACACACGAGGGAACATTAGTGGAAACAAAGGTATTTTCCAGTGTGTTAAATATTGTTCCACTAAATATTGCAGTGCCTGCTTTCCCGTTTATACGCACTAGTTATTTGCAAATAAATTGTAAAATGTTGCTATTATTTTTGTTTTTGTGCCAATAGCTGTGTTCGAGTACGCAAATTTTTTTTCTAAATATGTCTACTGTAAATGAGAATAGAGTTCAACTTAAGGTAAATAATTTTTATAATTAGTATTATGTTAAAAAATTCTATTATTGATATTTTGCATACACTCAAAGCATTGTTGTTTTTTTCATTGTTGTATATTTTCATCGTTGCTATAATTCTGATTTTAACTGGAAATGAATGTGCCTTGGAATGGAAGTACCTTTTGTTTTTGTACCATGATTAATACTTTACTTTATTAATTATCTTTTTTTTTAAAGGACTTTCACGATTTTTATTCAAACTTCTGTAACATTTTTTCTATTACTTCCTTTTGCTTGCTTACATTTTAAATCAAATGTTTTTATCTCACTAAATCTTATCGAGAACCTATTTTTTAATTGGAGAAAAGGATGACAGAAGAAGAAGAAACTGTATTGCTAAAAATTTATGCTTTTCAAATTTGTAAAAAATCAGTAAAGAACTAACACTATATTCTCATTTACAGTAAAAATTTGTAGAAAAAACTTTTGCGTACTCGAACACACCTATTGCGACAAAAACAAAAATAATAGCAACATTTTACATCTTATTTGCCAATAACTAGTGCGTATAAGCGAATAACACGCATGGAATATTAAGGCCCAATAATTGACTTCTCAATTATATGTCATTTATCTTTAAGTGCCACTTAAGTATCGAATTCATTTCTTTTAGCACAAAGTTGAGAGACATTTAAATGACCAACCTTGTGTATTTAAATCCTACTTAAGTTTTACGAGCATACCATATGTTATTATGCTCGTGTGTGTTTATTGAAAACATGTATATGAACATCATACAGTCGTATTAAAAAGAATTTCTTTTAATTTTCATAGATATATAAGATATACAACACATAGTTTCATATCATCGAATAAATAAAGAGAAAAATGCATTTTGATGCTCTTTTGGTTTAATAAAATGTGTTTTTATGATCTTGATAACCTAACTTTCTTATTTACATTAAACAGCTGTTTCCTTTTAGAACTATCAACATTTCATAGTGCTACCACACTTCCATAGTATTTAAGTGAGCATTTAATTTTACAACTGAAAATATGAAACTGCAATTAAGTGCAACCTAAAATTAAGTGGATATTAGTAAAATGACGCTTAATTGAGAAGTCGATTATTGGGCCTAACTGAAATAGACCAAGGTGTATTAATATACATAACTACATACTTATTTTCACTAATGTTCCCTCGTGTGTGAGAAGCTTACGTTCTTCGCGTATACATCAACTTTGTGACAAAACTTTATGTTGCCAGCGCTTAAAAATTTATATTTTATTTACCTTTTTTCATACAAAATATTATATTAAACTTGGAAAATAGGCAACCCTATTCTGGCGCCAAAAAAGAAACACAGCTGACTAGAAAATAGAAATTCGGCATCAAAAATTCATTTGTTTTAAAAAATTTAATTGTGTTTTAAAAATTGTGTGTAATTTGAAGAATATAAAGTGTGATATTTCTTAAAACAAGTAAATTTTATGTGAGTGCATTGTAAGTATGTATGTTTTTTTTTTATAAGTTTTCTTAGTGTACTATATACATATGTATGTATTTAGGTGCACGGAATATAATTATTTAATCGAGAAGACAGTAGACTTTAGTCGATCTCATTCAGTCGGTCGCTTTTCACACAAACTTGTGATGAAACCCATGTAATTTAAATGGCTTTGATCATAGGTTTGTGTCAAAAACGACCGACTGAATTTACATGGGTTTGATCAAAGGTTTGTGTCAAAAGCCACCGACTGAATTAATTCGACCCAAGTCTACAATACAGACAGCAATATGCATACCTATATATGTACATACATATGTATGTACATATGCATGTATGTAAATATAAACAAAAATAAATGCAGCACTCTTAAGGCTCAGTTAGCCGACTGTAATGTAATGTAATTGCAACAGTAAGAAAAAGCTAATCAATTTTGTTATGTGAAAAGTAATGAAAATGGTTATAGAGATGTAATGTAACGTAACCTACTTTTCATATAAAAATATCGATCAGCTGTTTCCTACGTTGCAGTTACATTACATTACAGTCGGCTAACTGAGCCTTTAGCTGACTAGAAAATAGAAATTCGGCATCAAAAATTCATTTGTTTTAAAAAATTTAATTGTGTTTTAAAAATTGTGTGTAATTTGAAGAATATAAAGTGTGATATTTCTTAAAACAAGTAAATTTTATGTGAGTGCATTTTAAGTATATATGTTTTTTTTATAAGTTTTCTTAGTGTACTATATACATATGTATGTATTTAGGTGCACGGAATATAATTATTTAATCGAGAAGACAGTAGACTTTAGTCGATCTCATTCAGTCGGTCGCTTTTCACACAAACTTGTGATGAAACCCATGTAATTTAAATGTATTTATGTATGTATGTATGTATGGAAATATAATTTGATCACTATATAAAAATTATCATTTATTATTTTTGTCATTTCAATAGTTTTTATATTGTTGTTGTTTTCTTTTGTTGGCGAAAGTATTTCAAAGAGCAAAACCGATTTACATATGTATGTATATACATGAAAATTTGGTATATAAAAGGATTATAAATTTACGCATGAAAATCTTTTAATGGAATTGAGATTAAACTGTAATTGTTCAATAGAACGCAATATATGTAAACTACTTATTGCCCGTCCCGTCCGCGCACTTCTTCATTTACAAGAATCAAAAATAAACTAATTTTTTTCTGTCGATCAGAATTGAGGAGGACTAGATTATCTGATTCAGATAAAAAATTAAAGCTTTCTGATTTTCGTCAATCAGATTATCTGATCCTTCTCAATTCTGATCGAGAATATAAAATTAGTTTTATTGTGATTCTTGTAAATGAAGGTGTAGTGCGCGGACGGGACGGGTAATATGTAGTTTATAATGCGTTTTGTTCAGATTCCGACAATCTGCACTCAAATAAAAAAAAATTTAAATTTGTTGATTATCGCTAATCATTGCAGACAAAGCACGACTGCACGCACAAACCTACATACTAGTGTGGTTTATAAGTTTATTAGATTGTCCCCAAGAGTCGTATTCCGCAATGATGAATTTTAAAGCGTGTATCAATTTCAATTATTGTTATTATTATTTTGACAGTTACAGTGAATTGTGAACACTGAAAAGGGCCGGCCCATTACATTGCAAAGATAAACTTTCTAAAGCTAAGTCTAGACGATATGTTGAATCAGCATATTTATGATAAAAAATTTGTTACCAGTGCCAACATATCGTGTAGACACTAAATTTTTTCAACATACGTATGCTTAACCACATGTGAAGGGCATTTGTTAACGTCGTCAACAAACGATGTTAGCATATCGTGTAGCCACCATATTTTTCCTTTGTAACAAATTTCCTATGTATGCTGTCAGATATGTTATTTGTTGAAAAGCCTATGTAAGCTTTTCAGCATACGGCAAATTTGATAGCATATAGAATTTATATTGATATGATATGTATGAACAGTGTTTCCTAATTTGCCATATTTTAAATAAAAATAACGTAAATATTAAAATAACAAAAATAGTAGAATAAAAGCAAAAAAAAAAACAAAAAAAATTCTACATTACGCGAAAAATATACTGCAGAAATGTTCATGGTAAATTCGGGTGAGTAAAAAATAAGGGAAATTAAAATTTAATAAAAAAAATTTCAGGCGATTCTGAAGAAGACAATCAATATTATTCCAGCTTCCTTTCAATTTTGCAACTTCTCGCGAATTTTTGCAAACTTCGCAATAAAAGTGACTTTTGCATGCTTTCAGCCTCCTAAAAGTTTTTCGAGTTCGAGATAAAAGCGAATTTTTGGATGCTTTCTTTCAGCCTCTTAAAAATTTTGCCGATTTTTAAGAAATAATGGAATTTGTCATCATCCCGCTGTTAGTAACTTTTTGCGAATTTATGTAATTTTCACGATTTTTGCCGAATTTTTTGCATTCCTTACAGTTTTAGCGGTTTTTAATCCATATTATGACTTGCTTAAAATTTTGCCATTTTTTTGCGATTTTTTGCAACGTTCGCAATAAAGGCGGCTTTTCGCGCGGTTTTTTTGTTAGCAGTTTTAACAATTTTGAAGAGTTTAAAACATTATTAGACTTTGTCATCTTGCTGTTGTAGCTTTTTGCTAATTTCCGTCATTTCGCGAATTTCTTTTTATTTATATACATTGTATAATTTCACCAATTTTTATTAACCAAAAATATATTTTTTTTGCACTGAAAGCGATAATTGATATGTGTACATACATATATAATAA
This sequence comes from Tachina grossa, assembly GCA_949987645.1. Classification (NCBI taxonomy): domain Eukaryota; kingdom Metazoa; phylum Arthropoda; class Insecta; order Diptera; family Tachinidae; genus Tachina; species Tachina grossa. Next base: position 40,880,488 of record OX465275.1, read on the forward strand.
AGAAAAAAAATTGTCAAAATTTATTTTATATCTAAGCGAATGCTCACATGACTCAACATATATATTAGAATACGAAATTCAACATATCATGTAGACACAAAAGTTTTATGGTAACTCATATGTTGTATTATCATTTGCTGACATATTTTGACTTTAAAAAATGTGGTACTTTCAGCATACTGTGTAGACGGCTAGCATATATATATGCTGATAGCAGGATTTGTTGTTATTTTAAAGCATATGAACATAAGCATACATTTGATGATTCAACATATCGTCTAGACTTAGCTTAAGGAAAGGAAGTGACTGCTGTACTTTCGCTTAAGTTTTTGTGCTACAGTTAATTTAAGTTAGTTTCAGTTAAGAGTACATACATACATATGTGTGGAATGCAAAGTTATTCGAAGTCGATATCCAGCAGGTCATCAATTTTACATTTACATATGTAGGTATGTACACACATATATAAAGACATGCCTACATACGTATGTAAGTATATAAATATTTATGCGTTTAGCACTTAGTAATGTTTTATTTAACTCAAATTAAATTAGTTGTAAAATTTTTTGTGACAATTTTTGAAGTCGGTTTAATAGGTACATACATACATACATATGTACATATTTCTTATACAATTTTCATTTTCTTATTATATGTACGTATGTATGTAAATATTTCGATTTTATATTAATTAATTGCATTTAAGCGAATCACCCCCATTTATAATTTTAAAAATTTTCTCTGCCTGCCTTCGTATTGTGGTATAAATTCATGGATTATTGGATTTGCTGCTTCTCTGACAGAGTATTTATTTAAAAAGCAATAAAACTGGTATATTTGCTTTATTTATATATAAAAAAAAACAATTGCATAAAGCAAAAGAAGAAGAAAAAAATTAAAAAATGCAGCAAAATTGCAATAATTTTATGCATTTAAACTTAAAATTTAAAACAACTCCATAAAACACATTCACATAACAACAGAATAACAAAAGTGTGCTGTTTTGTTTTTATTTTTTAACTCGAAAAGCCTTAATCAACAACAACAACAACAACAAGTCTCTGTAAAAAAAAATTAAATAAAAATAAACCACCAGTTAGTTGTTGTAAATCAGCTGTTTTTACTTTCAAAAGTAGTTCAAGTTTTATTTTGGTTTGGTTGCTTGAGTTTGTTGTTGTTTTATTTTATCATTACACCAGATGGCCTATTTATTTTTTACTGCATTCTTACATACATACATCCATACGTATATATCTATGTAAGTATATGTCCATGCATTTCATACTGACATACATATGTACATAAGTATTTAAATGTGTATGTATGTTTTCTTAACATTTTTTAATTTTCTTGTTTGAGCAAACAGGTTAAGTAAAGGTCAAAGTTCTTTTTAGACTCAGTCATTCAACACTCTTTTGCATTAATTTTCCTTTGTTGTTGTTGTTGTTGTTGTTGGTGTTGTTGTTTTTTTTTAAGTGCTCATATATTTGCAATTGAGCAGCATTAACTCAATGCATTTTTATGTTTGTGTGTTTTTACCGACAGTGTCTGGTTTAAATTTCAATGTAAATTTACAGCAGGAAAGTGAAGAGGAAGATAATTTTGTGTATGTATTTGCATCAGTACATTTAACTGAAAAAGAAACTGTTGCCTTATTGTAAGTTAATTTATTATTAATGCAGATTTGTGTTATTGAAACACAATGCATATTTTAATATGAATAAAGTACGAAGTAATATGAAAGTAAAATTTTATCATATTTATTTAAAAACGAATTTCAAAATTCTCCACTATTAATTTAAAAAAGAAATTCTTTATTATTACTTCAAGAATATTTCTACTTCGTCACTAGATTTTTTTGTTGCAGCAATTCTTGAATATAAGTATGTGAGAGAGCTAAAATAGAATTACATGCTTTTTCTATTCCTCTCTTGCTCTTTTGCACTAAAAAATAAAAAGTTGCTGCAACAAAAATTGCAAGTCTAAAGCGGCACTTATACCCATTTCTTGACTTAATAATCAAACTGTAATTATTTTTAGGAGTCATTTTTAGATTTTTTTTTTAATTGAATTATAGTGAATTTTTAATCAGAAATAATTTTTAGTCAGGCTTAAGTTCAGTAATTTCAATTCTTTTTATTGAATGAAATATTTTTTTATTAATTAATATGAGTTTCTAAAGAAGAGAAGAAAAATTAAATTAGATTTTTAAGCTGGGGGAAATACCGATATTTTTCTGTGCAGCAACGCACTTCATCAGCACCCTAGTCTATCTACTTGGGTAGAGATTGTTATTAACATCAGCTATTTAACGTAAATTCTAATGAAACGGAATGTGAGAAATGATTGTTGTGTACAATTATTGATTTACCTTTGGTAAATACATATGTAAGTATCACTATTTATTTTTAAGTTCTAATTAAATACGAAATTATGTTTTTGGGTGCATAATTAAATAATAATTAAATGCCCAACATTGTGTAATTAAGTAGTGTTTAAGTTTTATGAGCGCACCATATGTTTTTATGCGTGTGTGTGTTTCTTGCAAACATACACATGAACATCATGTGGTTGGGTTGAAAACATCATGTGGTCGTATTAGGATGAATTTCGTTTAATTTGCATAAATACATAACATAAACAATTCATAGTTTCATATGATGGTATAAATAAATAGAAAAATGCATTCTGATGCTCCTTTGGTTGCATAAAATGTGTTTTTATGCAATTTTAATTTTCTGCATTTTGATAACCTAACTTTTTTGTTTATGTTAAACAGCTGTTCTTTGGAAAGCTTTCCATAATATTTGGAAATTTTTGAGTGCTGCCGTGCTTTCAACGTAATTTAATAATAACTTTAATTAACCACTGAAAAAATGAAATCGTATTTAATTACAACTTAATTTTAAATAAAAATTAGCTAATTACGTACCTAATTTTTAAGTTCAAAGTCGTCCAGACTTGCAATTTTTGTTGCTGCAATTTCTTAAAATTTTGCTTTGAAATTGCATAAGTGTCCACATTGTGAAATTCTAATTTTGTAATTATACATTAAAAATTCTATTATACCACAAATTTCTCTCGAAAATTAACAATTCTATTTACTTGTTAATATACATTTATTTATTTATTTATAACATATTCTACAAAGTAAATTTAGTAGAAGATGGTTGCACAAGTATGGACGGAGTAACTAGACCATATGCCCAAGATGGTATTAACCCTGCACTATCATACTTCGTCGAAATGACGACGCGCGATTTTATTTTCTATTTAAAACATATTTTTTGTGATTGTTTTTGTTTCGTTTTTCGTATAGCGTTAGCCGCTAATATCAGTTACTCGAAACTAATGTTGCTTTTTTAGTTTAATAAATTTATTATAAGAAACTACAAGACTTAATGGAAAAAATGTGTAATATTTCATACAATTGATGTTATAAATGCTATGTTTCAAGAAAAAATGCCAATTGATAGAAGTCTGTGAAATGTTAATTTTACGTTAAACGATTAAAAGAAATATATGAATTTCGTTATATGATAATTAAAAACTAGCTAAATATCAATAATAAATCTATTTTGGTACTTATTTTTGCTCAAGACGTTTTTTATTGGCTTTTGAAATAGGTCGTAGTCGATTCGACGAAGTATGACGTTTGCGATATAAAAATAAGTATGATATTCTAGGGTTAACAGAATTTTAAAAAGTTGTTGTGACTGACTATACACGACCTATGCCTTCGCATAGGAAGAAACTGTTTTTGTTGTTAATATAACTACATATTTTTCGTTTTTCATACAACTGAAGAAATAAAATTATAAAAAACAAATACAACTAAAAACTTACAATTACAATTACAATTACGAATTTCAAATCAAAAGAGAATTGCAGAGCACATGAGAATTGCAGAGCACATCTCATCAATAAACCCAAGAATTGCTGCAACAAAAATTGCAAGTCTGGACAGTGATGCAACTACATATGTTTTTTTCAAATGTGTACTGAAAAGTCAGCCTGAAAAAGATGAAAAGGTGTGTGAATTGGCATTGCATTGTTTGTTGTTTAGGAAACTTTTCAGTCAATGGGTATTTTTTTTTTTTTTTTTTTTTTTTTTTTTTTTGATAAAAAATCTTGATAACTGTCAAAAAAAACTTGGTGTAAACGGTACAGATTTTTATTAGTTGTATTTCAAGTGTTCTTTTGTCAAAATTTCTATGGAAATTTTGTTTTAACGTACACTTCAAGCTCAAATAACTTTTTTTTGGATGCGGCCATTAGTTTTTAAGATAAAAATATAACTTTTTTGGACATACATATTAATCAAAATAAAAGTTTTTTTTTCATATACATATTTTGAAATATATATATACATATATATAATTTGACATAAAAATTCACATTTTAATGTACATACATATGTACATATCAATGGCTTTTTTCGAAATCGTGTTTTTAATGTTTTCTGGGCGACAACGTATAATTGCATCCTGCTTGAAAATCTTAGTACGTTACAGTTCAAAATCAAGGACTTATGGCAACCTTAAAAACTATTTCTGCATGTAAATGCTTTATTTTTTCTTCAGTTTTTTGCTTCTGAAAAATATCGAAAATTCGAGTTAGGCCTTTTTTATATTAAGCCATCGATATGTTTGTGTTTACGAAAAATAATTCCCAAGATTCTGATAAAATTTAATAGATATGGAATTAAAAAAAATAAATAACTCCCTATAGATATACATACATATGTATGTAAATACAAACATACTTACATAGAATATATACATACATATTTTTTTTCGTTACAGATTGTTCAACTTAGTTCTAACGACCGTTTAAATTTCGAAAGATAAAAATGGTAAGTTTTAATAATTTATTAAGATTTTTAAAACTATTCTTAAGTTTTGATTAACAAAAAGTTTATAAAACAATTTTTTTAGAGAAATTCCTTTTTTAAGAGTTTTGTAAATCAAAATTATTTGTTATGAATAAAAGGCTTAGTGTTTATATCTACTCAATATCCACTGTAGGATAACTGTTATTCGCATCGAAGTTTGCAGTTTCTCTCAATAACTTTACATTCTCTTCTTGTAATAAAAAAAGCTCTTTCAAAATTTAATTTAACATTTGTAAAAAACAACAATAAAATAACAAACAAAAACACAATTAATGTAAAAACATGCGCATTAGATAATGAGAGTTTGAAAATAAGAGACCAAAGCAAAACAAAGCCAAAAGAAGCAACAACGTTTCTTTACATTAGTATTACAACTTGTAACACTGTACAGCATAGAAAATAACAAAATTCTGAACGATTAATTCTGGCAGAGGGGAGAGTTTAATAAAATGTACTTTTATCGGCATTTCGAAAGTTAACATCTGAACAAATTGTAAAATCAAGATTGAAGGGCTCTTCAATGCAATTTTATACAAAAAAACTTACGAGGCAAATTTTTAAGCCTTTGGTAAAATTGAAGGTTGGTTGCTATCGAGTAAATTATTAATTTTGTCAATGAATTTTAATAAAAAAATACTAGTATTATATCTATACACAAAAAAAATTATACCTACATATATTTATTTGAATCATAAAATCGCTACAATTAATCAAACAGTTGTATACACTATGGTGTGTATATGTAAATAGGCTCAGAAGTAAATTTATACATGTCGATAGTCTCAAGTAGAAAGGCCCTAACTCATATTTTTTTTACAGAATTGAGCTTTTCAGTGGTTCCAATATATTTCACACAAATTCACCTCGTCACAAACTTTTTTTTTATTGCTTGATTTTCTTAAAATCTCAGCATTTAAAAAAGTTACATTTGGAATAGATATTACAGTTTCTATCATGTTTTTACCTTCTCCTTGATGTTACTTGATTTTAAAGATATATTTATGTCTCCTCTGACAGAGATGCAGTCATTAGAACTTTGTTATTTTGGAAACAATTTTGTTTTGTTGCACCGTGTAATTAGCAACAGAAAGTGATAAAGTCCAGATACAATGTATTTAATATACAGGTACATACAATATGCCCTGTAGGAAGTGTCAGTAGTAAAATAGTACTGATTGACGGTTAATGGACACCCATTACGAAAATATGTTGTCAGAATCGATTCCCAGGACCTCAAAACGTCGAAATATGATGCTTTTCAAAAATTGGGTTAAAAGTATTGTTTCACTATTCACTTACGGCCTTATGTACAAGAAAATACTAGCAAGAAGTTAGCATAAGTGGCAAACAAATCGATGACATTTTCATGCCAATTCAATGTTTCGTAAAGATATTTCGTTGCTGCCATTATCAGGATTAAGGGGGAAAAGCATACATTTGCATGAAACCTCTGTCCCTGATAATGACAATACTTGAAAGTATATGATTATATCGAGCCTTATTTTCGATTTTATCGTAAGCGACAAAAATTAAATTTTTCAGGAGAAGGTTTCTTTAAAATTTTCAAATATGTTTTTGTACGTAAAATGTCGCTTACGATAAAATTTTACAGCCCCTATCTTAAAAGTTATCAACAATTTTGACATTTTGATAATTCTAAACTATGGATAGGCACATAACATTAAAAAAAAAAGTCATCTAAATAAAAAATAGAAATATAAAAAAGCCTATTTTCGATAACATGTCGCTTACGATAAAATCGAAAAAGGCTCGATATGTATATGAAGAATAATTTGTATGGTTTAAAGCCATAAAAACTTTAAATTTAAATTACCCTACGTCTACACCTGATATATTTTTATCATGACAAATATCAAATTCCATATAGCAAAAACAGCTAACATAAAAAATATTTTTCAATATAAAGTTTGACTTTTTTCATGATAAAAATATATCAGGTATAGAAGTAGGGTTAAGGCAGTAAGTAGGAAATATTCAATTTGTCACACATAAATAAATGGATTTTTCTCTTAAGAATATTTACATGGCTATTCACAGAAAGTATTGTTACTGAAAAATAGTCATAACTTTAACATTTTGACTAAAGACTAAAATTTCCGATTCTTAGATCAAAATTCTATCAACATAAATTTTTAAAATAAATACTAGGGGTCGTATGCAAAAAAAAACTTAACAAAGCTTTGCCAAGCAATGTTAAGTAAAGTTGTATTCTAAAAAAATATTATATCAAAATTCTAAAGTAGGCACCCACGTTTGTTAAGACTACTTTAAGTTGATATTTCCACAATGTGTATTTTGTACCTCAAATATTTTTGTTAATATAGCACATATTGATTCATGTTACATCTGAAAATGAAGCTAGAAGTGCCTGCTCTTATTTTAAATTTATTACCAAATTTTATCACCAAAGTATACAAATGATTCAATATACATAGCAAAATCCATAAAAAAAATATTAAAATAAATACAATTACACAAAAATGTTTTAGTGATGTACATACAATCAAAACGAATCGAAAAAAAACTGGATATTCAAATACTCACTCATTTCATTCGAATAAAACAAGTTGTGATAATTTTTCATTTTTTTTTACTTTTACTTCATAGAAATGTTCATCTGTTCTCCTACCATGTCAGAAGGTCATATTTTTTAAATTAAAGTAAAGCAACCTTACTTCCAGATAATAAAAATTTATTTAATAATATAAAAAATTATTTGAGTACTCGAATGAAATTGTATTCGATTTTGAACATCATAAAGGTGGAAGTCCATAACATGCGTTCAATGCGCTAATGCGATACACGCGGCTGTCAAAAAAGTTTAAATAGTGTGTTTTCATAAGGCAAGTTACATAGAGAAGTTCGCGACGCGCGTACCTCGCAAAAAGTTGAACATTCTTCAACTTTCACGCGTTGTATACAAAATGACAGCTAGTGCTGCCAGATTCATAAGCTAACATACACAAAAATGATTAGAAATTAATTTTTTCATTAAACAATGGATAAAAAAATGCATTAAATATTAGAAAATGCAAGACAAAAAAATAGCCGGCAAAGGCTTTAAATTTTACAACTAAAAAACCCCAAAAGCGTGGTGTGTAACTTTCAATTTGTATAGCGTTAAACATATAACAAGACAGAAAAGCGTTGCCGCATAACGCGTGGTATGTACTTGCGTCCTGCACAAGACTATTTATAAGACCTTTCAAGACATGAGAGATTTTTTCAAATGCTTTACTACAGCGAAATATTCTAAAAGAATCGCTAAGCAACACTGTTGGCAAGTAATTTTTTTCGGTGGTCTGTCTTGCCAACAGTGTTGTTTAGCGATTCTTTTAGAATATTTCGCTGTAGTAACGCATTGGAAAAAATCTCTCATGTCTTGAAAAGTCTTATAAATACTCTCGTGCAGGACACTAGTATGTACTTCCACCTTAAGCTGTGAAGTGGTTGTTGAACAGGCTGGTGTTACCAGTAGTTGTTATTAAATCACAAAATAATTAAAGTTGTGTTTTGCATATGATTTCTTAACAAAGCTATGTTAGTCTTAAAGTGCTTGGCAACTACTATGAACTTTAAACCTAAAGTAAAATATTTTTTTTTTTGGTAGGAATGTAGGCAATCCCAAACTTCCTACTGGGTATGTATGTATGTATGCATACACGCAGTGCTGGACTTAAGTATATATCTTCCGACAACGCTGCTTTAATATCACATTTGTTTGAAATGGTGCGTTTTCGGACTTTTCGTTCGAATTCCTCCCACAAATGCTCGATAGGATTTGGGTCTGGGAAGTGAGGAGGATGTGGTTAGATGTGTGTGGAGGATCAAATAACTGTGCCTATACTTTTGTCCCGCTGAAAACTGACCTTTTTGACATATTTCTTTATTGTCTTATCTGTGAAAAAACATCTGTTAAATTTTTATTATTATTTCTTAAATATAATTGTTTTATAGCCCTTAATGTGTTCATAAAATAACAAAAATTAAAAATTTTAAAAACCCCCGATTTTTTTCAGAAAACGGCTGCACCGATTTTCTTCAAACATAGCTAAGAACCCTCTCGATCAAGTCATCTTTCAAACAGAAAAAACTAAATGGAAATCGGTTTGGCCTGTACGTGGACACGGACAGACACACAGATACACAGACACACAGACACACACTACAATCTTATAACATCCCTTTTTTTAGTCGGGGGTTAATAAATATTTTGTGCTTCGTAATAAATAAAAAAATACATTTGGTTTCAATATGCAGTTTGTGCCTATACTTAAGTCCGCCACTGTACATACAGTGTACACATGAACATACTCTGAGCTTAACAGACAAAAGAGATAAACAATTAATAACGTGCACACATACTACATATTTACATATCGAGAGCCTATATTCAAAATACGTCAACTCAAATTTGGTCAAAATGAGTTTCCCATGGCAAATAGCTCCCCTATGCAATATTCATCTGTAGTATAGATTTCGAATAAAAAAAAATGATTTTTCCCCATTTTATATAAATTTTTCTTATTCTGCTATCTCAAAGTATAATTTTTTTTTGGTGAAATGAAAATTTCTAATATTTTTAAAAAATTAGTAATTTATTATAAATCTACCTCATATTTTGATATCTTATGGCTAGTTTTTTAAATATGGTCACTTTTAATATATTCGTACATAGGGGTTCCGATAAAAAAAAAATTAGTAATGTATGTCTAACTTTTAAACTGTTTCGAATAAAAACATTATGTATGGACCGATTACACCGTGTTACAGTGAAAAAAAAAACTTGGAAAACGACCTAGCGTGAGTTGTAGATCTTGTTGAGTACATTACAAATTGTGTCAAAAAATTTCAGAAACACCCTCAAATTCAGAAGTTATTCTGAAAATACCGTTTTCGGTGATGTTCGTCAACTTATCGAACTGTAACTAAGTCAGTTTTTGTTAGATCTAAAATTTTTTAATATTTTTAGAAAGAAAACTGATTACGCTTTACAACGATGTGTATATCTTGATATATTTGAAAATTTTGAGTATTGTTTTTGTTAAGAATATTCAAAAAAATAATAAAATTTATCAACTTTTTTGATTTGCGTAGCTTTTCATTGCTTATTTTGATATGAAAGCTTATGAAAATTTATACTAATATGTATATAAGGCAAATTTAGTTTTTAGCAAAATATGGTTTTAATGATTCAAATCGGATAAAAATTGTGAAAGTTATTGAACTTTTCATTAACACCCTTTTTTAACATTTTCTAAGCCCAGTGCGAAAAATTTGAATAAAAACACAGTTAACGAAAGAAACAAATTCATCAACTTAATTATGCAAATTTTTTTGTTTTTTTTTTTTTTTTTGTAATCTTACAGTTATTTTTTTTTTCTTTTTTGTATATACTAAAGCCTTATACATAACAAAAACCTTCATGCCAGTTAGCATAAGTAGCAAAATTTACTATAAAGGTATTCACGTCAACTATTGAAACTGTGCAAAAATGCATAATTCCACCTTCTGAAGTGAGCAACCCGTTTTGCTTAGTTGTCTATAAAGGAACACAATATGTGCATAGATATGTTGTACTCGTATGTTTCTTAATTGTTAAAAGAAACGAAGAAAACGAAGTGTTGTAGCTTCGCTGATTCATTCTGTAATTAATTCACTAATAAAAATATCAATATTAATAATATTGGTATTATTTAACAAAATTCTAATAACAATTTGACCCATAGGTCTTTTGAAAATAACAAATAGTTATTTTTTAGTAAATTTAATTATTATTCGAACTCCATTTGTTTCTTTATTTGTGATTTGAACGGGCTAAAGTTCGTATCGCCTTTTAAGCCAAATTACATGTGATAATTATTAATGAACAAATAACACCAAAGTCTGTTGTAAATATTCTGACTAACAACACATAGTTGAACGGAACAGCCAGCCGTTTTCGAAGGCCACTAAACCTTCATCATCAGCATTCTTTTTGTGTTTGTTCCACTGTGTGAGGTGTCAGTTGATGTAGATTTCTGCTTTATATACTTAGCATTTTATTGCAAATGGAATATGTGAATTGTTTTGATTCATCGTATTTCAACAAATAACAAATAGTTATATTAAAATCGAATTTGAAGATTTCTTTATAATTTCTAGCTAAGACTTTAAAAAAAAAAATATTTAAATTTTATAGTTTTTTAATTAATTTATTTGTATCGAAAATATCTTGAACCACTTGTTTTTTTTTCATTTAAAAGAAAAATATTAAGGTATTTCAGCGTTGTAATTTGGTGTATGATTGATTTTATGAATACTTTTTGTCCATTTTTTTGCACAACTTTGCAAAATTTACTCTGATAATCTTGCACTTACTCAGACCCTGACAATTTTGCATCAATTGTGCAAAATAATTTTCTATGTGGTTGTTGTTATATTTTTTGAAAATTTTGCAATTTTGTTTTTCTGCAACAGTGCAACTTTTGACGTGAATACCTTTTATATGTCTTAACGAGTTTCAAACTATTTGACATTAGAAATCGAAGCATGATGTAGTTTTAACCCACTATTAAATCCTAGCCTAAATTGTAATGTAAAATTGTCTGGCAAAACTTGTCGGGACCATGTTCAGTTTCGTCGCTTTTTCCAGTTTCTCGTTACGTATGTATAAAGGCAGAATTAGTTTGTACGTGCTGTTCTGTTCTGAATCAGCTGTTTTGTTTCTGTTGAGTTGAAAATCTGTATGTGTGGTTAGTTTTTACTTTTTTGTTCTGTTCTGTTGCGGACGAATCTGTAGAAACTAGAATTCAACGTTAAGTGACAGCCAAAAGTGTGTATGTATTAGTGTGTTGTGATATTTTGTGTACAAGTGTAATCAATTCTGCAGGTTGCCAGCTGATTTTTTTCACAGACAAAGTAATTGCAAAATATTTTATACAGAAAGGAACGGCACAGAACAGCAACAGAAAGTAAAGACTAATGAAGCCTTCAGGCTGTCAATAAGTAAAGTTATTGGGGCATACTCATAGTCAAAACAAAGTATTCTTTAAGAATTTAAAACCAGTATTTTGTATGGTAATACTGGTTTTAAATACATAAAAGTATACTTTGTTTTGACTATGAGTATGCGCCATTATATTCGGTGATGCAGAAATAAATACATTCTTTTTTATTTTCAATTTGTCCTAAACTGGAAAAAATTAAACTGGAAGATAGTACAGATGAATGGGGTTTATTTTGTCCCTATTTTTCTTAATTATTAAAAAAGTTTAGAATGTTTTTATAAGTAAATTTCTGCTATATACATATATTTGCATAAACACATAAACACATAAAATAAACGAATTTAATACGAGTACCAACACAATGTGGTGAAGGTTATTGTTTTTAGAAAAGGGTAAAAAATTGTAACTAGATTAATATTTGTTTTAATTAAAATAAATAAGTTTGTAGATTTTGTTATCATCATGCAGTGTGTGATAAGCATAATATTTTTTTATGTTTGCGGTTTGAATTCTACTGGAATACCTGCGCGAAGCGGACAGCCACGCAAAAGATGCCTTCAAAATAGATTTTGACTGCTCATATAGTTCTAGGAAATGGTATGAACCCGAAAGTACTTGTACAAGCTGTTCCAGTGTACTTGAGAAAATTAAGTCTGAAGAGTTTATAAGGCCCTCATTATCATTATATTTCTCAATGATTTGGCATCATCAAATATTCCACAAAGCAGAGGACTGTAATTTGTGTGAAGTGGCTTACCAAAAAAAGCCTGCAATCGCAATATTTGTACTTTAGAAAAAGTTTAATAACTTTTACAAATATTAATCGATTCTAACAAATGATGTCTCATTCTTTTGTATATAAAATTTCCTTTAAAGAGCTGTGCAAAAAAAGATAGGTCTTCATAGAAAAAAATTAAAATAATTGTTTATTTTCAAAAATTACGCAAAAAAATAAAAAAAAATTTAAATGTTTGATAAAAACTTTACCCACTTACAACATTGAAACATACAATTAAGGCATACATTTTTTAAAAACCTAATTCTTTGCCTTTCCAAAACTGTTTAAAATTTTAAAATTGGTCAAAACATGAGTGAGCTAGAGGTACTAAAGCACTACGACCCACCCTAAAACAGTTTTTTCAAAATAACTCCAATTTTTGAGGGTGTTTCAAAATCTTTGAAAACGATTCTTGTATGTCCTCACCTAGGCCTACAAGTCCAACTAGGTCGCTTTTCAAGTTCTGACAAAAAGTGTTTTTTTTTGTAACACTGTGTTATAGTCAATGATGTAACCTGTCGAAATTGCGGTGACCCTGTTACACTAGAGATTGAGTTAGAGAGTGCTAAATCTGACCACCTCGAAATGGAAGAGGCTTACAGTCAGGCTTAAATTATTTTTTTATGGTATTTTAAGTTTTTTCTTGTAGCTTTTCAATTCTTATATCTAGTATTGAGTAAAAGATTTCACAAATTGATTAAAAAATAAATATATTAAAAAAATCATATTTGTTTTCCGACAAAATATGCTATTTCAAAAAAAATATTTATTTTTTTATCGACTAAAATATATGGTATTTTATAAAAATACGCAAACCAGTGCAAAATAAAATATATTTTGCAGACCTATAAATTAGTAGGCATATTTCAAACATATTATGGAAGGAAAATCATTTATTTTTACAATAATGAGCAAATTAACTAGTTTTTTCGCTCTACTGAAAAGTTAGCTTTTTTGAGTTGACGTATTTTGAATATATGTAGGCTCTCGATGTAATCTTTGTTTAATTGAAAAAAGTATTATGTACATATGTAGGTTCTATTAAACATATGTACAAATGTATTTAATTGATAATCGAGGAAAAACTAATAACAAATGTTCTTAAATTAAATACGAATAATAAATATTGAAGGTTCTGCTGATAACAAACAAATTTATGTTTGTGTGCGTAAATTCATACTTCATTGTTGCCATCTCTCATGATAAGAATATTTTTCTAACAAAGGGATTTTTTAAAAGTAGATAATTTCTGTTATTGATTAGTCCTAGTTTACACTATGCAAGTCTTATTGCTAAGCTGATTAGTTTCAGGGAGAGAGAGACGAGGGGAACAGCAACGTTTCTTTTCCTCCCGTCTCTCTCTCCTAATAAACTAATCAGCTTAGCAATAAGACTTGCATAGTGTAAATAGGGACTAATGAGCTTAGTAGCAATAAGACTTGCATTGTGTAATTTAGGACTTAGTATAATTTGTACACTACAGAATTTTTGTTTTTTGCCGAACGTAGAGGTCAGGTTTTAAAAAAATTTCATTTAAACTTCGTCATTTACAGTCGGATCGCAGTCGATTGCAATTTGAAAGGGAAAATACATACAGATTAGTGTCCTGCACAAGACTATTTATAAGACCTTTCAAGACATGAGAGATTTTTTCAAATGCTTTACTACAGCGAAATATTCTAAAAGAATCGCTAAGCAACAGTGTTGGCAAGACATTTTTTCGGTTGTTTGTCTTGCCAACAGGTCTTATAATAGTCTTGAAAGGTCTTATAAATAGTCTTGTGCAGGACACTAATACACATGATGTGGAGTGTACAAAAAATAATTAAGTTTAATGATTGTAAAGTTATGTTTCTCATTGAAGAAAAGAAGTTGAGCCTGGGCGGACCAGTTGAAGAAGAAGAGCTGTTTCAGAATCGCCACCACAGCAGAGAGGAAAATATTTTGGTGTAGGGTGCTGTACGGTACTATGGAACAATAGAATTATAATTTCTTAACGGTAGGGTGACTGCACAGAAAAAAGTATTTACCAATTAATGTTTTCAATTAAAAATTTAATTGATTTAATTAAATTTGTAACTGTATTAATTAGTTTGAATGAAAAAACTTAATTGATATTATCAAATTATTTATAGGGGAAAATTTAATTGATCTCGGGGCATTAAAAATCTTTTCACAAGCAATACAATCTAAAAAAAAGTAGTTGACAGCATTTTGACTTAAATACTCCTCTGTACGGTCCATTTAATTTTTGGCTTAAAAAATGGACGATGTATAGCCCATTTTATTTTTTTTTATGAAAAATGGACGATATACATACATACCAGAGAACAGATTGAATGCCTCATTTTGTTGTTTTGAATGCAATCACAAAAAACCTGCATATTGTTGTCAATCCACAATTTTTGAGAAAAAAAAACAACGCATGGCACAATCGAAAGAGATGAGTGCGTCGAATTTTATTGCGTGCATTGCATGTTTTATATAAATGTTCACTGGTCTTGTTAAAATCAACGAATACTCAGTGAATGGTGCGAATACTTTTTACTGTGATTGAACACAACGTAGCCTTTGTATTGTGTGCTTGTATAAAACTCTTACATTAGTATTCAGTAAACGCGATATAGATTTGAAATGTACTTTATGTAAAATTTTATATGAAACGGTTATTTGAAATACATTTCAGATCTATTTTACTTAATCCAAATTTTAATTTTTATATGTATTTTTTTTCTAACTCTAAATATCGGCATTTTTTTTTCTAAAATTTTTTATTGTTGACGAATAAATGCATGCAAAAGCAACGAATGTATGAATTGTTAGCAAATGCGAATGGTTTCATTCTGTACTCTGATACATATATATATATATATATATATATATATATATATAGTCCATGTAATTCTATTCATAAAAAAGTGGACGATGTACATATGTATATGATTCAGTTAATTTTTCTTAAGGAAAAATGGACGATGTATAGCCTTTTTAATTTTGTGTATGAAGAATGGACGATGTATAGCACAGTTAGTTTTTTTTATATGAAAAATGGACGATGTATATGTAGTCCATTTATTTTTTGCTATGAAAAATGAACGTTATGTAGCACATTTAATTGTTCGATATGAAAAATGGATGATGTATAGCCCTTTTAACTTTTTGTACGAAAAATTGACGATGTATGTATATCCAATTTTTTATATAAAAATTGGACGATGTATAGCTCATTTTATTTTTTGTGCGAAAAGTTGAAAATGTATAGTATAGTTAATTTAGTTTTTTGTGTGTATAGCTCATTTAATTTTTTCTATGAAAATTGGATGATCTATAGCACATTTAGTTTTTTTTATATGATAAATGGATGATGTACCTCTAATTTAATTTTTCTATATGAAAAGTGGACGATGTAAAGCCCATTTAACTTTTTTGTATGAAAAATTGACGATGTATAGCCCATTTAACTTTTTTGTATGAAAAATGGACGATATATAGCCCATTTACTTTTATTTTTTGCATATGGACGATATAGTCTATTTAATTCTTTTATAGCCCATTTAAATACCTTTTTGATCTTATTTCTGTTTAAAAAATTTCAAAAAACAATAACAACTCAACAGATGTGCAATCGCTTTACGTGAGTACCTGCCATTACGGCCTAATCTCACGGGTGCCAAAGCACCGGGTGTGGGTTAGACGCCAGACCAACGCCCCCATGTACCCCTTTAGAATGAACCTATGGCCCACTCACAAGGCACATAGGTTGCAATCTTTGAATATAGTTATCCCTGTATTATATTCAATTACCTTGCTGAGGTAATTTGAGCTATCTAAACTCTGCTGCTATGTCCGTGCCCATAGCAGCTCTGTTGAATGGCAACAGCACCTAGAACAGTGTCTGGCTGACCGCGTCACACCAATCACTAGCATTAATTTAACACTGGGAAGCCAAGACTATTCTCCCAGCGATGTTTGGTAGCAAACCACAGCCACCACGATAATTCTCCGGCTTCCACGCTTAGGTGTTGTGTATACACCTAAGCGAGGTCCCCAAGAAAATTCCTCAACCATTGCCGGCACAGCTAACTACTCATCCATAAAGAACGCATGCCTGTGTCGCCAAATAACCAGTGCCTACTCCACACTTACCAAAATCATCCCTTTAACCCCTTAGGGGTCTACCCCTTTGGGGTAGGACGAACTCGGCATTTTAGCAAAGGAAACTGACGACCGCTACATGCACTCAAAACTTCAGAGCAGCGAGGACCACTCACGCGAGAAGAACGCAAGCTCGCCACCAAAACTTCTGCGCCTACTAAGACCCGACACTAAAAAGTGAGAGTGTCCTGGGGTCATATCCAGGACGAAAAGCCATTTTAGCACAGAATTTTTGACAACCGCAATGCATTTATCTCTAAGCAGCCCAGCTGTCGGGCAACCGGCACCCGTGGTACCAGAAGTAGCCTCTGGTTAGACCTCGAGGTTCCACCACAAGGGCTTCACCTCTATCGTCTTTTGAACTCAGGGGCAGTTCTAGGTGACGCTGCACCTAGCTGACAACAACGGGCTTACAATATTTGTTTTCCTTTTATAAATATGTGCACATCCGTTACTCTGTTTATATTCAGAGATTGGGTAGTAACACATAAGTTTTACGGCTAATGAGCCAAAGGTCCGCCAGCGGAAAAAGCTACATTAACCTAGCTGGGGCCCCGGGGTTGCCACACCCGTAGTCCATAACAGACTCCCCTGGGGGGATAACAACTCAACAGTTACATTTTCCACAAAGGTATTAATACTTGTATTAGAGTCTGAACACAATGTAACGATAATTTATTGCGGTGCGGTTTTTTCCGCAGTGCGGAACGGCATAAAATTAAAATCTATTTTATTTTCATTGCAGACAGTGTTACCATATGTGATGATTTATCTTATTTTTGAAGTTTTTAGACATGTTAAAACGGCAAAAATGATTTATTTTCTAAAAATAAGATTTTTAAAAATTTTACTTTTGGAACTTTTAATATATTATAGAGGGTTTTTTTGACTAAACTACTTACAAATTTTCTGATTTGCCTCATAATGATCTTTTACATATTCTATACCGTAACTATTTTGTGTTATTCGGCCTTACTTTTAATAGTTCACAAGAAACAAAGTAAATTTTAACTCACTTTCATTCAATAAAATAACGAAAAAGATTTTTGGTAACAAAATAAGATTTTTTTTTTGCTCGAC
Organism: Tachina grossa; assembly: GCA_949987645.1. Taxonomy (NCBI): domain Eukaryota; kingdom Metazoa; phylum Arthropoda; class Insecta; order Diptera; family Tachinidae; genus Tachina; species Tachina grossa. The sequence goes on from OX465275.1 coordinate 40,898,405, forward strand.
TTGAAGATTTTTGAAAAATAAATATGGCAATACTGATTGCAGACTTTTTTATTCTCTCAATTTTTGACACTCTTTCTCTCTCTCTGATGTTGCCATAATTTTTGAATAATTGGCGTTATTCACAACATTATTGTAAAGAAAAAACATGATTTTGAAGTTGAAAAATTTTTGTCATAAAATATAAAAGTTTAAAAAATATATTAAATATATCTGCGAATGTATGAAATGTTAATAATTTTTTGTTTTTAGTTACTGTCATCACAAAATATTTATTACAAAGAGTAAATTTTTTATAAAAATGTATGCACAAAAAAAATTAATAAAAACTTAAACAAAATATGACAAGTATTGCCGTCGCCGTCTTCCGTTGTATTATGTTTGTTTTTCTCTCCCGCAACAAGAAATCGCACCGCACCGCAAACATTGTGTTTAGATTCTTACGGTCTAATTCATAAAAAGTATTTTAGGTTTATTATGGGTTTATTTGACAAATTTCCCATAGAAATATGTATATATGTCAAATAAGCGCTTAATAAACCTGAAATATTTTTTATGAATAAGGCAGAGCATTTCCAATTTTTTCTGGGAGTTTGGATCCATAACATTCGCAAGTCATAACCGCCAAAAATCCTTAAGCGACATATTTTTTGAAATTCTTTTTTTTAAGAAAATCTTTTATCTAATTATCCTAAATAATCGATTTTCGGTTTGGCGGTTATGGCACGATATGTAAGTAGATATTGGTTTAATAATATAGGGCGGTTTTTTCGTCACTAGCTGTAAAAATTAAAAAAAAAACAAATAACAAACATAATGATAAATTTAAAAGATTATTTCTTGCATTCTAGTTGAAATTAAAAGAAAAAACAAACTGCATTTTAACTCAGCACACATCACAAATTCTCAGCGTCTCTCTTTCTCACTCCCGAACTTCCTGAGCAAGAGTAAGCTTTAAGCTAATGTATATTTGGATGTATGTTCATGCGTATGCACATACATATGTACATATTTATGTTATCGCAATGATAGGTACAGGCTTAGTAAACTCCACACTGTTATTAGCGTTCGATTAATTCATTGGCCCGAATAGTGAATGCGTAGTTATGGTGTCTGTCCATCAGCCGTATGATTGAGTACAACAGAACTGAAGTAGTATGTACTCGTATAAAATTGTAGCTAAAAGCGCGCTGCTGCTATTACGTTTTGTGTTTTTACATACATACATATGTATTTTTTTTTTGTTTGTTTTTGCTATGTGTTTTTAGCGATAAAGAAAATGTTCAAGAGCCTCAGCGAAGTGAGAAAAAGTCTAGTTACCCAGCTGAAAACATTCAAAAGCTATCTCAACCTCGTAGAGGATGGACGTGCAGTTTTCGTGGTCCGTCGTGTTAATTAAAAAAGAATAATAAATATATAAGTACATATACACATGTATTTTTAAATATTAAAAAAAAAGTTTTAACTTTGTATAAATTTTTTTTGTGGTAAAATACAAAAAATAAAAAAATATTCATTCTCAAGAAATATAGCAAAAGAAACAACAACAAGCGTTGCTAGTGTTTTAATAAAATAAGAACACGCATTTTAACAAAATTCATTTTGGAAAAATAAAACCGTAGAAAAGAAAAATAAATTCAAAAGTGAAATGTTTTTAAAACGATTCTAAAAAAAGCAACCAAAACGAAACAACAACAACAACAACTTCAGTACAAATCTACAGTATCCTGTCTGTCACACTCCCTTTTTGATTGTCTCTGTCTGTGTCTCTGTCCTTGACCTTCAAAGTAACAAAACTTAAGCAAAGACATTTTTTAACGTTTGTGGAAGGGGAAAAAAGTATACAAAATGGCTTTACGTTGCGCTGGTCTTTTCTTGGGCAAGGAACTCGCCTCAGCTTCAAAGCAATTACGTGCCTTTAGCACTACTCCTGCTGTAACGGGCAGTTTCCTGAAGAACTCTCCGAACACTGTGCTGGACAAGAGCATTTTGGAACGTTATCGCAATTTGGAAACCCCAAGCGACCGTGTCCAGGCCACTTATCTGTGGATTGATGGTACTGGTGAAAATATACGTTTGAAGGATCGTGTTTTGGACAAAATACCCACCGGTGTAGAAGATTTACCCAACTGGCAATACGATGGCAGTTCCACCTACCAGGCGGTGGGAGAAAACTCCGACACCACTTTGGTGCCTCGTGCCCTTTACAAGGATCCCTTTAAGCCCGGTAAAAATGATGTTATTGTCATGTGTGATACTTATCTGGCTGATGGCAAACCGACCGTATCCAACAAACGTTTCGCCTTACAGGCTGCCATAGAAAAGGTAACTGAGCATGAGCCTTGGTTCGGCATTGAGCAAGAATACACTTTATTGGATGTGGATGGACGTCCTTTTGGCTGGCCCGCTAATGGTTTTCCAGCTCCTCAGGGTCCTTACTATTGTGCTGTGGGTGCTGATCGTGTGTACGCTCGCGATTTGGTAGAGGCCCATGCCATTGCCTGTTTATATGCCGGCATAGATTTTGCTGGCACCAATGCTGAAGTTATGCCCGCACAATGGGAATATCAGGTGGGCCCCAGTCTAGGAATGAAAGCCAGTGATGATATATGGGTATCTCGTTATATTCTGCAACGTATTGCAGAAGAATTAGGTGTAGTGGTCACCTTCGATCCCAAGCCCATGGTTGGACATTGGAACGGCGCGGGCGCCCATACCAACTTCTCCACCAAGGCCATGCGTGTCGATGGCGGCATGAAAGCCATCGAAGAAGCCATAGAAAAGCTCAGCAAGCGTCACGATCGTCACATCAAAGCCTACGATCCCAAGGAAGGCAAAGACAATGAACGCCGTTTGGTAGGACGTCTCGAAACCTCCAGCATTGATAAGTTCTCTTGGGGTGTGGCAAATCGTGCCGTTAGTATACGTGTGCCTCGTGGTGTGGCCAATGCCGGCAAGGGTTACTTGGAAGATCGCCGTCCCAGCTCCAACTGTGATCCCTATTCTGTATGCAACGCTCTTATCAGAACCTGTTTATTGAATGAATAAAGTAACGGAAAAGAAAGTAGAAAGCTTATCAATTACAAAAACATCATGCCGATGATTTTCTCTTACTTACTTCACACAAGAGAAGCAAACTGAGAGCTAAACATATACAACGTGTCGTAAACGCCAACAAAAAGCTTAAGCGACATAATTTTCGAACTTAATTTTATGGATTATTTGCGTCAAACAAATAACGAAGTCCTAAAATGTGTCGCTTAAACTTTTTTTGCGATTATGAGTCGCAACAAACAAATTAACAAACAAATTATTTATGTAATTACTCATTATTGAGACAGTAATAATGGTTATTTCATAAATTTAATTAAATGTGTTTATTCCATTATAGAAATCATTAAAACCAAGGAAATATTTTATACTACCATACATATTTCTAATAATAACTGAAGATTATAAGATTATTAAAACAAAAAGTCACTTTTTATATCGAAACAAAATGAAAAATAAAATTATTTACAATTGTATATAGTGAACATAATACATACATACATATATAAAAAAAGAAATTCCTTGAACTTATAAATATGTTAAAATAATATAAAATTTGTTATTTATATTTTTGTATATTTTTTTTCCAATAAATTATTATTATTTTTTAATAATATTTTTATAGCATTTAAGTTAAAAATCTGCCATAAATTTTTTTTATTAATTATTCTTAATTAAAATTTTGTATTGTATTTTTATTTTGAAAAATATAAACTGAAAAAAAAAGAAAAAATGATATCATGAAAAAACTAAAATGTTTGCACAAGTTTATTTTTATATAAAATATATACATGGTACCTACCATACATATAAAATTTGAAAAAAAAACAAAGAATTTATCTTTTAATTTTTTGTTTTATAAACAAAAGAATTAAAATTTTTATACATTCTATAGCACTAACAAGTAAACTAACCCAATTTACACATTTTTTTTTCTGAAATAAATGTGCTTAAAATTTAATTTAATTAAAAAATTTAACATATTTACATACATAAGTAAGTGTATATAGAATTGTTGAAATTTTCCAAATTATTAAAAGAATTTTTTTTAAGAAATTGTTAAGTGGCATAACGAAGTAAAATATCAAAATAACATAATCAATAATACATACATACATACATATGTATACTACATACATATTATAGTTGTTAGAAAATATTAAAAAACAAAGAAAGAAGGACAGAAAGAAGCCCCTTAAAACAGAAATAAACTCTAATGAAGAATTGCAAAAGAAAAATCTAAAAATATTTCTCGTTTTATTTCCAATTTATACTGCATAAGATATGATACTTACATTACCCAGCAAACACTTGGATTCGAACTCAATTTATGTATTAGAGACCTGTTTTTAGGGTTCCGTACACCAAAGGTGAAAAGGAACCCTATTGTTTTCGCTACGCTGTCCGTCTGTCCGTCACACGGTATTTTCTCAGGAACCGTAAGAGCTACGGACCTGAAATTTGGACAGAGTAGGTAGAACCTTGGCTATAACAACAAATACATGAGAATTAAAAATTAAAGGGTGTTCCAAAACGAGCAGCGAAAAATGTTAAAATCCCATGTAATATATATACAATTGTATGTACATATGTATATTGAAACTTGAATTTTGTAAAATTAGTGTATTTTTATACAGACTAAAACAAATAACACTAAAATTAAAAAAAAAAAATAAATTAAAGGGTGGTCCATCAGTTAATGCAATTTCGACTATGTAATTTTGACAACTTGCTATATCTTGGAAACCGTGGCAAACACTTGAAATTTTCAAAAACGGTAAAACTAAAAAATCCGAAAATTATAAAATCGCCAAACCAAAAAAAAACCGCCACAAATTAAAAAAAAATCGCCAAAACGAAAAAAATCGCCAAAAAAAATTCGAACACTAAAATAAATCGACAAATTCGAAAAAATCGCCCAAATGAAAAAAATCGCCAAAATGAAAAAAAACGCCAAAACTCGAAAAAAATCGCCGAAACCAAAATAATTGTTTATATGAAAAAAAAATCGCCGAAATGAAAATAAAATCGCCAAATTGAAAAAACGCTAAAAATCAAAAAAAAAAAAAAATATATATATATATATATATATAGCTGAAGTTTGTATTATATTACATATCTAGTGTTCGTACGGAACCCTTCGTGCGCGAGTCGGAGTCCCACTTTACTGAATTTATTTAAATGTATTGTTGCTGCATGTACTAACTATATTAAACCAATAATAAATGATGTCGTTTAATAAGCGAAGCACTATGGATGTATTGATGTACGTGCATATGAGCAGGGCTGCCAGATGAAATGATCAAAAAACCGTCGAAATCCCGATAAAAGGTGTGTTCCACAAGATTTCGTACAAGTTCGGACTAATGAGAGTAAAAAGAAAATTACTCTCTGAATATGCAAAAGTTATCCAAAATTGCTGGAACGCAAAAAACCATAATTGCCCATCTTAAAATACTAGTGCTGCTTACTTTTTAAATTAAATTTAATTTAAGTGATTTTAGTCGCTTAAAACGCATAACATTATAAAAACAAAAGTTTTGCATCATTGGCAACAGCTTTAAAAATCAAATGAAAATGAGTTCTAAAAAGTAAATTATCTAAAAACAGCATTTTTTTATATTAAATAAATAGGGAAATGTGTACAAATGTACTTACAACTTCAACTTTGTTCAAAAAACCTTCCATTTTGATTTTTAATAAATTTGTATGCAAATACTTTTTTTCCTATATTTGCAAACTTTCTGGTTAATTTTTCAGTTCGATAAGTAAACAAAAATCAGCTGATTATATAATTCTTGTCCGAACTTACCCAGAAGAAAAAGTTCGTACTAATTTGTACAGGAAATGAAAAAATTACTCTCTCATTCGCTCTCAAAACTGCACGAAATTTGCTATCTGGAACGCTTCGGACTGTTTTGTTATGCATCTGGAACAGACCTAAAATATAAAATAATCGTCATGTCATACTCGAAAAATCGTAAGAAAAATCGGAAAAATCAAAATGTGCTTTTTTTTTTAGCATGTACACATATGTTTTACATGGGTGCCCCTGTGGCTGAGTGGTAGCGATGCTAGCCTCTCAGTCCAGACGTCGTGGATTCGATTCCCACCATGGACGCTGGGTGTTTTTCGCAGACAAGCTAATCGCTTTGCGGATTGTGTTTGTGTTTGTTTGTTAAATTCTTCATGTAAATAAAAAATTCAAATGAAAAATAAATCAATTATAAATAAAAAAGATAAATAATACAATTCTAAAATAGGAAAACTAAGTAAGCTTTGTTCTTGCTTAACTTGGTGAACCGGCCCTCTTCTGAAAATCACACTGATTTTAAAAACAAACAATTAATAACTGACTTGGTAGTGGGTTTTAATAGCATTTGTTTTTTTATGTTTTTAAGCTTCTGTCTTTTATAACAAAATATTTTATTGCAACTTCCTCCAATGCTACAAAATCTACAACTTACAAAAGCAACGATTCAGCTAAATCGAATTGACACCCGGTAATCTCGATTCATCATATGGTTAAATCCAGAAAAAGGTCAACAAAAAAAAAATTTAATTTTTCCTCAAAAAATTTTGTTTTGTTCTTAATAATAAACCTGAAAGTTTTAAAAGTATTTTTAATTTTTGAAATTTTTTTACCGAAATAAATAATTAAAAAAAATAATAATATTACTAGTATTTGCTTATTTATGTAATTTGCAAATTTTCTGTTATATTTTTTTTAAGGGAAGTAACACCCAGGCAATGAATGCCTATAACTATTACTAGGTTTTACCTTTTTAAAAAAGGGATAGTGATAGAGACGACAGGTGGTGAAGAAAGAGATGGAGGAAGGCTTCATTCTTTTACAACTCTGATTTTTGCACGTTTTAATAATGCAGTGTTGCAGCGCCTCTAGTGTCAATGAGGCGAATTATTTTTTAAGCTGTGCTTAGTAGCCATTTCATTGGTTATTTTACTTGGCCGATGATTCTATGACACAATACCGAGGAAGGAGGGCGCTCTGATGTTACATTAGCATTAGTATCTGCTGAATCCGGTGTAGTTTAGCGACCAGTGTCTATGCCTGCATCATTTGAACTTTCCTACAACAACTGATACAAATAGACACTAATGTATATCAGAGAAATGCGTGGTGTTGTTATTTAATGACTGTTAGATACCAGTATCGAACCCAGGAATTTGGGTTTTGTAGTCAACGTGCTAACTCCTTCAGCCAACGCCATATTTATATTCATATTCATATTCATATCCATATTAACGTTCATATTCATATTCATACTCATACTTATACTCATATTCATACTCATACTTATTTTATACACATATTCATACTCATAGTCATACTCATACTCATATTCATACTCATGTAGTGTCTATATACATATAATTGTATGCATATTACACAGGGTTTTAACATTCTTCGTTGTTCGTTTCGAAATACCCTTTAATTTTTTAATTTAATAATTTTTTAATTTAATAATTTAACTGTCATATACTTATTTATTTATATTGTTGTAGTGGTCAAAGTTCTACATATTCTGTCAAAATTTCAGGCCCGTAGTTCATACGGTTCTCGAGAAAACTGCCTGTGGCGGGCACACGGAAAGCGTAGCGAAAGCAATAGGGTTAATATTCAGCTTTGGTGTACGGAGCCATAAAAAGTAAAGCATGTTAATCTAACAAATTTCAGGTGTCAATTTTACTCTAAATAATAGTTGTTATTGCATTTCAATTCAAGAAACTAAATTTATTGGATAATCGCTCCAGCCGCTCTATTTCAAGCAAATTTACAAACACATATTAATTTATGTTGCCCCACTTGACCTGAGATTCGATAAAAAACGAATGCTCACTAAAGCGAAGAAATTTCGAAACAAAATTATTCGATATTTCGAATGTGTGACTGTGGTCGAGTGGATGCGTGCTGGCCTGTTAGTCTAGAGTACGAAGCTCGAACCATGACATCACTGTAACTTGGGGGCCACACGTTCAATTCTTGACTTTCAATTCCATTCAATTTGCAATACACTCACACTTTTTTCACTAACACAATCAAGCTTTTTAAATTGAAAACTATATTGATTTCAAATTCACCTATCCATTTAAATGGCAATTTAGTTTTCAATTTGAACGGCTGGTCACAGCACACATTGATTGAAGCTACAAATTTGAGTTGTTTCTTGGTCGGTGGCATTTAAAAAATGAAATTAATTATCAATTTGTGTCACAGCTATCAATTTCAAGCAATTTTGACACACAATATGTGTAATGAAATTGAAAGCTATTTATTGAACGTGTGGCTGCAGAGTAAATTAAAAAATAATTGAACAGAAAAAAATTTACCACAATAGCCTAGTGCAGGGCTATTCAACCTGTGGTACGCGTACCATTTGGGGTACGCGAAACTTTCCCAGGTGGTACGCCAATACTTCGAAAATTTGAGAATTTTTTCATTAACTAACCAAGTAATGCAATTAAAGAAAATGTGTTGTATTTGTTTATGTTTGATTCTGAAAGTATACTGACGTATTTTTCATGAATTTCCATTTTTATTATACCGAGCATTTCTGTTGTAGAACGACCCATATGCACATGTTATATATGTACATGCCTTTGTACGTATATGGTCGTATTTTAAAATTGTTTGGTTATTTAGTTATTGAGCCCATACTTGTTTATACACATAAAAATTTTTTGGTTGTACGCGAATTGTCGGTTGTGAGTTTTGTGGTACGCGAACCAAAAAAGTTGAATAGCTCTGGCCTAGTGGATGTGTGCTAATCTGTTAGAATGGAGGTATCATCTTCAAATCCTGCAGCGTAAGTTAAGGTATTAAAAAATAAATAAATAAGTTATAATAAATAAATTAAAAAATAAAATTACCTCTTTACCTTTTCTGCTGCCGTCTTGCGATATCGAAATTAAGCATGAAACACATTCACCACAGCAGGCTACACGAACACACGACTTCAAATGCCGCTAGCAGCATTTGTCGCCTCGTAGCCGGCTACTTAATTATTTTGGAGACGGCAGCAGCACCATCTGCAGCTAATATTCAAGTACAAATACATAGTTCAGTATTGCCACTTTTATATATTTTGCATTTATAATTAATTTTTTTTCTTTTAAATTGCACTTATTTCACGTAAAAGTACAAAAATGAATCAATTTATTCTTAAAATCAATTTTTGGATATTGTTTCTGTTAAATAATATGAAATAATTGTACAAAATCATTTATTCAACATATTATACTGGCAATACTGAATTTTCTCATTGTAGCCAATGCGCTGATTTACACGGGGATAATTGTGCTGGCATAACATGCCAGTTTGTGGGTGAGAGAGGCAAAGAGAGTGGTTTTACGGTAGGCATAACTTTTCAACCAGCTTCAACCCCGCATTAGCAGCATAAAACCAATACACATACAACTTAAAAAACAGCAAATGTTAAATGAATACTAAAAACACTAACACACACACAGCTGTGTATACGAATACATTTTGTGCCAGATGAATTAAGGTAGAATTAGTAAAATCGTATCATTCTACTTTACAGCTTGCCGTATCGTTCAAATTTGTGCACAAGTTATAGAAAATGTAACAGTTTGCACAGCACATTTTTTTTGTCTGGCATTAAATGCGGCGTTTTTGACATTCGCTACAGAAAAATCTGTTTTCTGCAGATTCCTACGTTAGCAGTGCTACCACCACATATTTTATAACTAGTAACATGCATTGTATATGGTACGGTTTTTGTCAGCTGACACGCAACATCACGATACGATTTTACTAATTCTACCTTTAGTCTCGTGTAATTTGGAAAAGAACAAAAATTGTGCGGCTTAAAAATTGTTCTCGTCTAAACTACCTCAATGAAATAGAAATTAGTTTAATTGGACTACAACGAACGACAAAATCAGCATAGACAACAACCTGCCGCCATGTTGCCTTGCTGTCTTCAAAATAATTATTCTCATATAAATATGTGTATTCTATACTTGACATTTGGTAGTCGGTAGCTTGCTGTGGTGAATGTGTTTAATGCTTTAGTTCGATATTCTCTCACTTTTGATATTGCTAGATAAAATTCGAGATCAAATGTTTTTTGGGACAAAACTGAGTGACAGGTGAACTTTTTTTGATTCATTTTGGAGTGTCATTCTCGATAGTTTTACGCGATAAATGTTCAAGATATATTCGAAATCGATATCAATAATGAAAGTCTTGGTCAACTGGCTGTAAATATATATGTATGCACATAGTTTAACAGAAATGTGTCTTTTAAATAATTATAGATGCAAAATAGTAAAAAATACTAGCGTTTTATTATCAAAATAAAAAGAGTCGTTCTCTTGCTAAATCTGGTTAATTCTATTAAATTCAAACTGTAGGTATACATAAGTCGAATTGTCTGGTTTAAGAAAAAATGTTTCTTTCTTATTACATATTCTTTTCTTATTCAGCTTAAGATTATTGATTTAAAACACTTGGTCTCCGCCTTAGAACAATTTGCCTTATATTGCATATTAAGAGAACAAATAAGAATAATAAAGTGTTTTGAATAATTGCATGGCCTTAAATAGAGACGGGTACGTGGCGTAGTTATACATATTTATTTCATATTACGGATCGTATTAGAAATAAATCGCTTGTGAAAATGGAATAGAGTTGAAGAAATAAAATGATATATGCACATATAAACTTAGCCTAGTTTACACTATGCAAGTCTTATTGCTAAGCTGATTAGTTTGTTATAAAGAGAGAGACGAGGGGAACATAAACGTTTCTTTTGCTCTCATCTCTCTCTCTCTCTCTCCTAACAAACTAATCAGCTTAGCAACAGCGATGCCAACTTGGTGCTTTTGGCACTATTTTTAGTGCTTTTTGAAGATTAAAAACGCCAATTTTTGAGCGTTAGTGCCAAACTAACAAAAAGCACTAAGTAGTGCTTTTAAGAAATTTGTGTATTTTTAAAATTACTTTAATAAAAAACTTGGTGTATTTATTTTTTCTGTGTAAATCATACCTTTTTCGTCTGATATATTTCATTAAAGATGTTGATAATATTGCCTAAATAGAGAATAGCTTAGAAAACATTGTTAAATTGCACTCGTTTTTCACGTTAGTGCTTTTTACGCTTTTTAGATCTTAAAATTACGCTTTTTAGTGCTTTTTTTAAATTCTGATGTGCTTTTAGAGCCAAAAAAGTTGGCATCACTGCTTAGCAATAAGGGCCAATTTCACCAACTCTATTTAAATATCAATTCATGTTTAAATATCGATTTTCATGAATATTTGTGTGGAAAAATTACTTTTAAATATGAATTGATCTTTAAATAAGTTGGTGAAATTGGCTCTAAGACTTGCATAGTGCAAACTAGGACTTATGTGCGTATATGTGCTTTCTTTTGCTGTGGACCCCAACGAGTGAATGGCTTGTGCAGACCTTTAGTATATGTGTGCATAAGTATATGTCGGTTCTAAAAGTAACAGTTTGTCTTATAACTACTATAATATTTGCCATGTGCATGCTTTCTACTCGTTGTTTAATTCATAAAAATGTGTTATAATATTCTCGAGTCACCATATATACGAATGAAGCAAAAAGTTTATTTGTATGTACATATATTGTATATGCATTTCGTTTTATACATATGTAAATTTGGTATTCTTAAGAGCACTTACTATGCACATACTTTGTACTTTGAACAGGCACCGTGAACAATAATGCGCAGCACAAGTCGGAGACCAGCAAGATGCTATAGTTTTCATAACTTATTGTTGAGAGACCATCAAAAACTTGTGATTCTTGGCAAGCAAGACGTTTTATGGAATTTCCTTGTAATAGTAATAGTGCGTGCGTTTTCTGAAAATTAATTTTATAGGGAACTGTCAACTTGAATCATTAACAGGGAATACGTGCCAAGATCAATCAAAAGCGTTGAACCCTAATATTTAATACGTACTTATTCATGTGCGCTTGATAATAATCTCTTCATTAGTGCAAAGTTTTACACTTTAAATTCAAGCTTTAAATGATTAATACCGGGTTTTATTACCCTTCAACAAAATAGTAAAGGGTATATCTATATATATATATATATATCTATATATATAAAATCGTAGTGTGTGTTTGTTCCTAACACATGATCTCTGGAACTATAAGACCTGTGGGGCCGAAATTTTTAACACAGGTTCGGGTCAATATCCGGAAGGTTTTTGTTTTGTTTCTGACCAAACAAGTGACCACAGTGTGAAGTAATTTGTAGTTAAAAAAATTTAATATAATTGAGGGTAATACAACGTTTGCCGGGCTCAGCTAGTGTATATATAAGTATGTACATACACACATATATGTTTGTAATTGCGTGTGTAATTTCCACAATATTCATATATATTCATATCTAGAAATTTCGGTATTGGACTGGTTTGTCAGAAATTGTCCAGAAGGGATTGGTTTTGAAAGTCAGCAAAATCATAAAGATAGCTTCAGAGCTGGAAAATTTAACCTTTTTTTATATAAAAGTAACTAGCTAAAAATAACAAAATATAAAAAATATAAATAAAAATAATAAAAAAATAAATATAAATAAGAATAACTTTTGTTATTTTTAGTTAAATAATCCTATTTTATATGTAATTCAGTAAAAATTAAATTGCTATTCAAATTAAAAAAAATTAGAAAGATGATTCCAGGGTTGGAATATTTGATTTTTTTTTTGCTATATAAAACTAACCTACTAAAACTAATATTTTTATTTTTCTTTATAAATTAAACATATTTTATATTTTTTTTAAAAGAAAGAGATTGTTATGAAAAATCAGGGTTGGCAGTTTTGCACTTTTTTTTTTTTTTTTGGTATACAAAAGTAACTAGGTCAAACCAATGTTTTATTTTTCTTAATCAATTAACTATATTTAATATTTTAGAAAGGAATACTTTGGTATAAAAAATTAGAAAAATAAAAAACATTGCTGCAGAGCTAGATTAATATAATTTTTTTTATGTATAAAAGTAAATAAGGTTAAAATTCACAGTCTATAGTTAACTAACTCGCGTGGTTTAACTAACGATTTTCCTAATCAATTTCATTGGTTAAACCTCTATTAGTTAACTAAATTTGAATTTTAGCCTAAATAAAACATTTTTTTTAATTAAACATATTTTATATTTTAGAAAGAAATAAATTAGTGTTAAAAATCAGAAAAATCAAAAATATGGTTCCAGGGTTGGAAATCTGGAACTTTTTTTTGGTAAAAAAAAGTAACTACATAATACCTAATTTACATTAAGCATTTTTTTTTTCATGAAATTACTTGCATGAAAATTTTTTATTTGTCAATAGGAGGCCTGGATTAGCAACTTATATCAAAAAAGTTGTCAAAAATGCATCAGAGATTCATCCTACGCCCTTTTTTATATAACATTCTCTTTTATAGCGCAGCAATTAGCAAAATAGAAAAAGTTGCGTGCAACAAAATTTATGAAATTTCATGAAGAAATGCTTAATGTAGGTTAGGTTAGCAGGCTGCTGGCAAGGAAAAGTGGAAAGTGGGTCAAGAAATTTGGCTAGGAAGGGGTGTCAGCGATTATACCAGCCACTATTCCTAATATAGAGGCTTAGGTTTTTGAGCCCGATTTCCGATAACTCGTATAAGCTTCCGAAGGATATTCTGCCAAGGCTGCGCAGACAGAAATCCTCCAGAGCGGCACAAAGACACAGGAGATGCAGGATACTTATGCTTAATGTAAATCAGGTATAAGTAAAAATTCTGAGGAAGACCTGTACTGGATACTTATGTATTTGATTCAGTTTTCGGTGTCAGTATGAATATGGTAAAGGCTGGCAAAATTTTTAACTTGCATACATATAATTGTCTGATTTAGAAATAAACGCTTGAAAATTGCATTCGTAGCCGAAAATCGATAAATCGACTTAATTGATTTTTTATCGATAGTGATTTAGCTTTAGCGAGTTACAGAATAAGGGGACTTGGTCTTGACATAATATTCGAGTTGAGAAGGAAATATTTTAGGTGTGATATTCCAGAAGTATGTATGTATCTATAGATATATAGATATATATATATATATATATATATATATATATATATATATATATATATATATATACAATGTAGATTCTACATAAGCTTAGTCCCTATTTACACTATGCAAGTCTTATTACTAAGCTGATTAGTTTATTAGGAGAGAGAGACGGGGGAAAATAAACGTTGCTGTTCCCATCGTCTCTCTCTCCCTGAAACTAATCAGCTTAGCAATAAGACTTGCACAGTGTGATTTGGGACTTAAGAGACCTTTCTAGATTCTACATATACATACATACATACATACATACATATACATATGTAGGTATGTATGATAATACATATATATTTCGATGAGTTTGTATGCACCAGTATGTTTTGTAATTTATAAAAATTTTCCATTGGTTTTGCCTTAATAAAGAACTACTACTGCAAATCTAACGATGGAACAAAGGCAAAAACTTGGCAACAAACAAGTTTGTCATATCAATGAACAATGTCACACATATTAATATATTATCTATTTATGTGTGTAGATATGTGGAAATTTTAGTTTTATCTTGCTTGCCGGTTCGTTTGTAAACAACATATTAAAAACAATAAAATAAAAACAGCCAAATACAAAATACCTATGTATGTATGTACATAAATACATATCTAAATTTTTTATACTACATTAAATTGCTCATTATCTGCCACTTGTTGTAGGTATAAAACTCTTGTTTCTCAGTCTGCTTTAATTCTATACAAAATATTTCTTTTTCGTTTATTTTTATTTTACTTACTTTTTTGTAGAGAGTAGCCAGATAAATTTACATATTTATTTCAAAATCATAGCTTCGTCACTGATTAGTGGCTGTTCACATATTATGGTACGCCGGGGGGAGGCGGTTAAGGATTTGCTATTAATACTGAAAATTTTGTAAAAATCGTTACTAAGGTCGGGCGGGATGCGTCGTATAAAAACTCCAAAAACCCCTTACGAGAACATGAGGGCGGATCAATAAGTCCGTGACATTTTGAATGAAACACAGCTTGTTTTGCAAAACAAAAATTTATTTTTCAAAATAATTAACCTTTTAACTCAGAACACTTAGTCCAATGTTTTTCCAGTTTTTGTATCCCTTCCAAAAATAGGATTTTTCGAGGTCCTTAAAATAGATAATAACTTCATTCATCGTTGGAGCTAAATCTCTTTCCACCAAGCCATTTCTTTAAGTTTGGAAATAGGAAGTAGTCACTAGGGCCTAAATCCGGAGAATATGGCGGATGGGTTACCAATTCATAGCCCAATTCATAGAGTTTTGCCATTGAAAATGCACACGTGTCGTCCACTCGTGCATTATATTGATGAAAAATAACTTTTTTCTTGGCCATATAGGGTTGTTTTCTTTTTAAATCCCTATTAAATCGATCTAATAAGTTGGCATAATATTCGCCGTTTATTGTTTTCCCCTTTTGCGCGTAATCGATGTGGATTATCCCGCGTGCATCCCAAAAAACTGTTTCCATCACCTTATTGGCCGACAAACTCACCTTGGCCTTCTTCGGAGCAGGTTCACCCTGCTTCTTGGTCTCCGGAGTATAGTAATGGATCCATGTTTCATCCACAGTTACAAAACGTCTTAAAAACTCATTCGGATTGTGGTTAAACAACTCCAAACAATCCTTTGAAGTTGTCATACGTTTACGTTTATGGTCAATTGAGAGCGAACGCGGCACCCATCTTGCAAACAACTTTCTTGAACCCAGTTGATCATTTAAAATCGAAACCACACTGCCATATGAAATGCATATGGCATCAATAATCTCACGCACTTTTACTCTTCGATCGGCCAACACCATATCGTGGATTTTTTCAAAATTTTCGGGTGTACTGACCTCAATTGGCCGTCCATAATGTTCAGCGTCATTTGTACTTGTGCGACCACAGCGAAAGTCAGTAAACCATTTTTTTACTATTGAAATGCAGATTCCCCGTAGTATTTAGCGAGCTTTTCTTTGGTTTGATTAACGGTTTTTTTATTTTTTGTCCACGTACAGACACACGTAGGCCAAACGGCTGGACCGATTTTCATTTAGTTTAGATGACTTGATCGAGAGGGTTCTTAGCTATGTTTGAAGAAAATCGGTCCAGCCGTTTAGAAGATATAACATCTTTTCTGAAAAAAGTCGGGGGTTCTTAAAATTTTTAATTTTTTTTATTTTAAAAATCAGATTAGAAATTCATGCAATTACAAAAGAAAAATTTAAATTTTTTTTTACTAAAACTAGTTTTAAAATGAATTTTTAGCATTATTTAGTGCACGAATGTAAACTTTGCTCCTTAAAGATATTTAGTGAATTCCGCTATTTTTTATGAAATTATTAATAGAAGTATCATTTTGATTATTTGATTTGTTAAATATTCGTTTGTTATAAATTCATTTAAGAAAAATTACAATATTATAGTTCTTTATTTGATTACAAGAGTTTTAATTTTTTATATAATTGTATGTGATAGAGATGGGCGCGTGTCGAAATTTTTCCAACACGACTCAAGCCGAGCACGAATACCAAGAATACGCGATAAAAATTTCTAACATGACACGGCATAACACGAACAAAATTGAATAGCAAAAATTATTTTTTTATATGTTTAAATAGATATTTTTTTTTAATTTTTGTTTTATTTCAGAACTTTACGCTTGTAGTGCAGCATCACCGTTTGACCGACTAAAGTCGCAATTTGCCACTTTTTTGACTGCGTTTCCCCTTTTTCGACTGCCTTGCCACTTTTTGACTCCCTTTATTTAGGGTGAGTTATATGAAAATACATTAAAAATAAAAAGTTTAGTGCAGTTTTCTCGTTTTTTTTTAATTTTGCCCCTTTTTTTGATAAATCCCCTATTTGGTGCCACTTTTTGAAAAATGTCATCGGTCACCCTGTTGTAGTGTATATGTCTCTCTACACTACTAACAAATTTGTTTATCAAACGCATTGACTCCCTCTCTCTCTCTCTTATACTTACAGTCTGAGCCATGGTACAATTATACTAGGTACATGCACGACTACAACAAAATTACAACACCAAAAAACACTTTCATTTTGTTGGTATAAACAAACGAATAATTGTCAGAAACAGATGCCTTTTGTTTTTAAAAATAACAATTACAGGGTAACTAAAGTACAATTGCAGACGCGGCATTCCTGCATGATTATAGTTATTCAGTGTTGCCAATCTTTGTGTAGTTATACAGTGTGTAATTTCTACTCACATGTGTAGGCCATGTAATTAAATTCTTGTATAATCTGTGTGTAATTCTACTCTGGGTTCTATTTTTATTTATTTTTGTTTTAATTTTAACCTACACAAAAGATGTGTAGTGTAATTTTCTTCGATGTGTAAATTCATTGGCAACACTGTAATCATTTTATTCACACACATACACTAACATTTTCGCAGCTTGTAAACAAAGTTTGGCAACTATTTGCATTGTATACATTAACAGGCTAGGCGTGTGCATGTACCTGTTATAATTGTATCATGGTCTGAGCATGTTTATACTGAGGCAAAAAAAAAAAAATATACTCATGATCAGCGTTGCCACGACCAAAAAAAATTTGTAACCAAAATACAAAAAAAAAGTAACCAAATGCAAAAAAAAAAGTAACCAAAATTTTTATGTATTTAAAATACTGTTTTATTTGTATTTCAGTTGAAAAATATACATACATATATTAATATATCTGTATATATAAAATCGTAGTGTGCGTTTGTTCCTAACGCACGATCTCTGGAACTATAAGCTGTGGAGCCGAAATTTTCAACACAGGTTTGGGTTAATACACGGCAGGTTTTTGTTTTGTTTTTGACCCAACAAGTGACCACTGTGTGGAGTAATTTGTAGTTACAAAAATATAACATAATTGAGGGTAATACAATGTTTGCCCGGCTCAGCTAGTGTTATTATAAAATCATATAACATAAATGAACCATTACATTTAAATTTTTACTTCAGTTTTATAAGTATATCTTATTAATTATGATAGCAATCAATAAAATCAATTTTATAAAGAAAAAATACTTCAGGTAATATTGTTAGAAATTCCAAACCAAAAATATTTTTAGTAACAAAAAAATAATACCGGAGTTCGATGTTTGATGCAAATTGTCTTGCGTAAGTGCAAATGCAAAATATCGTAGCTTTTCTTTGGATTGTGTGTGTGTATTTTGTTGTTGGATTTGAAAGAAAAGCTACGATATTTTGCATTTGCACTTACGCAAGACAATTTGCAACCAAACATCGAACTCCGCTAATATGTAATTTAATTACATTCGTTATAAAAACACAAGACTGTATAGATAAAGTATTAAATTTGTTAATATTAAAACAAATCTTTAACAGACCAAACCTGATGGGAATTGTTTCGATTGACGCACAATTCTTTAGATTGCATTATTGAGTTGTATCTATGTTTTGAAACGGCGTCCCAAAATTCAACTATGTCCATATCAGCACTTACTTCTAATTTAAAAAATCTGCCAGCAGCGGCTGTTAGCCGACTCACAGCCAATCGGCTTCGCTCCCTGCTTGTATCGTTCTCAAATTTATATGTGACAGCGCATAGAGAAAGGGACCTAAGGGTAAAAAAATCAATTTTCACTTTTTTTTTTTTTTGATGTGGACAACATCTGAGCATCGAATGAGACCGATCCCATGCCCCAAAAGTGCTCCCTCCCAGAGATATGCGCGTTTTATGATGTGATGGTACACCAAAGATACACGTATTTAAATCTTTAAAATGGCTCTCCTGAACAAAACCGGTTTTTACCCTTAGGTCCCTTTCTATTTTGCGCGTCACATATATAAAAAAATGTAGCTTTTCTTTCAAATCCAACAACAAAATACACACACACAATCCAAAGAAAAGCTACGGTATTTTGCATTTGCACTTACGCAAGACAATTTGCATCAAACATCGAACTCCGCTATTGTGTTTGACGTTTAAATATTTTGCAACCAAAAAAGTAACCAAAATGGAAAAAAAGTACACAAGTACACATTGGAAAAAAAAGTAACCAATTTTGGTTACAAGTAACCAAAACGGCAACGCTGCTCATGATACTCGGGATATTTATTTATCATTCGCCACCGTATACTCGTACATACCGATGTGTAATAATATTTAATAATAATAGTCATATTATTTTTATACACATGCGTGTGGTTGTAGCTCACACCGGCTATATACCTTCGTTGTCCTTTGTGTTTGTATATAAGCGTGTTTTTTATTTTAAGCCGTACGCATTCATAGTTGTTTGACGACCAATACCGAAAAAGTACTTAAAATGATCGAATTAAATTTGATCTGGCCACACTGTTATTGGTTTGCACCCTCATTTGGCTTCTCGCATCGATATTTTGTTTTTATACCCTTTACCAAAAAATGGTAAAAGGGTATATATAGGTTTGTCATTCCGTTTGTAATTACTAGAATATTAATAAGCGAGCCATAAAGTATATATATCCTGGATCCTTATGCATAGGGAAGACGAATAAGCGATGTCCGTCTGTCCGTCTGTCTGTACGTGAAATCGGTTTTCCGAAGCTCCCAGAAAAGCTAGAGGCTTCGTTCTTGGACTGGTGGGTCAGAAATGGTCGAAATAAGATTGATATTGAAAATCAGCAAAATCGAGCAGACGGTTTCAGAGCTGGGAGACTTAAACTTCATTTTGCCATACAAAATAACTACCGAAAACTAGTTATTATTATTTTTTTAATTAAATAAACTTATTTTATACTTTTGTATGAATAAAATTGGTATTTCTAACTAAAAAAATAAAAAAAAAAAATTAAAAGGACGTTTCCAGGGTTGGAAAGCCTTATTTTTTTTTTATGCAAAAGTAACTTACTAAAACAAATTTTTTCCTTTTTTTATAAACTAAACATATGTAATGTACTTAAAAGAAGGAGATTCGTTTAAAAAATCAGAAAAATAAAAAGGATGATTCCAGGGTTGGAAAACCTACGATTTTTGTGATATATACAATTAACTACCGTAAACTAATTTTTTAATTATTTTTATTAAATAAACTTATTTTATACTTCACCATGAATAAAATTGGTATTTTAAATAAAAAATGAAACTTCAAAAAATTAATAAGATATTTCCAGGGTTGGAAAACTTTAACTTTTTTTCTTATGCAAAAGTAACTTATTAAAACAAATTTTTCCTTTTTTTCTATAAATTAAACATATTTAATGTTCTTAAAAGAAAGAAATTGATGTTAGAAATCAGAAAAACAAAAAGGATGATTCCAGGGCTGGAAAACCTACGATTTTTGTGATATATAAAATTAACTACCGTAAATAAATTTTTTATTTATTTTTATTAAATAAACTTATTTTATACTTCACCACGAATAAAATTGATATTTCAAATAAAAAAAAATTTTAAAATTTAAAAAGACGTTTTCAGGGTTGGAAAACTATAACTTTTTTTTCTTATACAAAAGTAACTTGCTAAAACAAATTTTTCCTTTTCTTTATAAATTAAACATATCTTATATTCTTAAAAGAAAAAGATTGATGTAAAAAATCAGAAAAATCAAAAAGGATGATTCCAGGGTTGGTAAACTTACTCTTTTTGTGATATAAAAAATTAACTACCGAAAACTAATTTTTATCTATTTTTATTAAATAAACTTATTTTATGCTTGATAACGAATAAAATTGGTATTTCAAATAAAAAAACAATTAAAAAAATTAAAAAGACGATTCCAGGGTTGTAAAACTTTAACTTTTTTTGTGCAAAAGTAAGTTACTAAAACAAATTTTTCCTTTTTTTTATAAATTAAACATTTCTTAAATTCTTAAAAGAAAGAGATTGGTGTAAGAAATCAGAAAATCAAAAAGGAAGAGTTCACGGTTGGGACACTTACACTTTTTTGATATATAAAAGTAACTAAGTCTAATTAATTTTTATCTTTTCCTTTATAAATTATATATATTTTACGTTTTGGAAAGAAAACTTTGGTATAGAAAATTATAAAAATAAAAACCACAGCTCCAGAGCTGGAAATTATGATTTTTTCTGGACATTAAAGGAACTAAATAAAACATTTTTTTTTTAATTTCCTTTTTTTCACTTAACACACTTTCTACATTTTTTTAAGAACTACTAGATTGGTATAAGTAATATTAAAAATCTAAAATTATGATTCTAGGGTTTTAAAACTATTATTTTTTTTCTTTGTACATAAAAGTAACTATGTGCTTATGTATGTATCTCTATACTACATAAACGCACTTTGGTAAAGGGTATATACGATTCGGCACAGGCGAATATAGCACTCTTACTTGTTCTCTCTGAAAATGTTTGTTATTTAAAAAAAAATCATTCTGATTCAACAGTTTTTGTTTACATATTTTACTTGATTTTGCTTTGTATTCTTGTTTTTAATATTCAAAGAATGTGTTTGTTTAGTTTTGTTTACTCTAGGTGGGTGCTTGTCGTACTGATTTTGTAATTATTGTAAAAATGGTCTTGAGAGTACTTCCTTGCTTGAGTGCATACGTATATATGTACATATGTATGTATGTATTAGACCCCTGCACAATACCACTTCCAAGAACTTTTAAGACATAAGGGACTATTCAAATGCTTTACTACAACGAAGTCTTCTAAATCAAACGCTAAACAACACTGTTTGCAAAGAATTTGTTTCAGTGATTTCAGGTATAGAAGTAAAGAAGAAAATACTCTGTGACGGAAGAATTTGTAATGCTTGTTGTAAACAAACGTCATGCATGTGCATACGCACACATGCATTGACATGTGCGCTTGCTTTAAAAAACCACCCTTAAACACATAATACCTTGCCATCTACATCCTACACACACACACACTCAAACCTACAATATACAAAATAACAAGCATACACGCATCAACACTACTTCTTTTGAGTGCTTGTTATGAACAAGAAGTCTTGGCGACTTCGCTTGTTAACATTCATATACACGAACATCAATACATCCATCGTGCTTCGCTTATTAAACGACATCACTTATTATTAGTTTCAGTGCTGCCAGAAAAATGTTTACTCTTGTCCCCAATTTAAAACGTCATGTCCCCAAAAATCCCCATTTCAACAGAAAAATCCTAACTTTTGTCCCCAAAAATATATCATTCATAAAATTATTATTAAGTCTTATGCGCAGGGATGCGAAATACGATTTTCACAAATTTACAAGACAAATTGTACTTTTTTCCGTACTATTGACACAATTCTTTATTTTTATTTTTTTTTAATGTTTTTATTAACTAAAAACGTTCATAAATGTGTGTGTAAAAACTTAACAATTAACAAAAATGCACTTTCAAGTTTATTTATTATAAGATTATTAATTAATACTATCAATTAATATTGATATTTAATCTAGGCGCACGGCAGTGCGCCAGGCCAAGTTCTGGCCAATGTACGCAGTGTGTATATTTACACGAAGCCATTCGAGCTGTTTTTACCCCCCTCATAATTTTGTTCCTCGCGACCGTAAAATTATGAAATTTAAATCATAATTAGAATAAATTCATATAACCTCATATGCGAAGTTTGAAAGTTTTACAATGAAAGCTTCCGGAGATATAGAGGTGCAAAAAGTGCATATTTTAAGACACTCACTGACCACTGACACACTCATCAAATTGATGAAGCACTTCCGCTATCGCTAGAGAGCTAAAATTTGGTACACGAGAAGATCTAGGTGAGCAATGAACCAGAAAAATCTGGAAACCCCAAAATTTTAACCAGCAGGGCGGGGCTACGCCCATAAAAATTAAAATTTGTGCTATTGAGCTGAAATTCGATACAGAGCTAGGTCTAGGTGAGAAATAAAATAAAAAAAATCTGAAAACCCGGAAATTTTAGCCAGGATGGCGGGGATACGCCCATAAAGGTCAGAATTAAAAATGCTAATCTAAGGCGCTTCATGGAAGCTATTTTATTGAAATTCGGCATATATACTGCGATGATGTAAGGCTATAAATTTTTTATTAAAAAAGTGGGCGTTGACACGCCCATACAATTTAAACCTCATTTTAATGCCCTGCGGCTCAGCATATTTAGATATACTATTTATCTAGCTATTATTATCCGTTTGTAACGAAACTAGACACGAATAATAAGCGCTGACCCCAAAAAAAATTGACTTTTGAAAAGTGGGCGGGGTTACGCCCCTAAAAGTTAAAAGTTGCGCTAAGGGGCAGAAATTTCATATACAAGTAGAATTAGGTGAGAAACCAACTAGAAAAACCTAAAAACCCTGAAATTTTAGTTAGATGGGCGGGGCTGCGCCCATAAAACTTAAAAATTAAAAGTTGCGCTAAGGAGCTGAAATTTTATATACAAGTAGGTCTAAGTGAGAAACAAACTAAAAGAATTTTAAAACCCAAAAACTTTTACCTTCGTGTAAATATACACACTGCGTGCATTGGCCAAAACTTGGCCTAGATAAAAACTTATAAATAATAATTTTTAGGGCAAGATCAATAAATAATGTCCTCGATTAATAACAATAATACCTTGGAAAACCTTTTTTCATTGGACATGAATCTCTTTGGTTCACATTCCGTAAATTTTAAAACAATTAAAACACAACTTTACACTACATTTGAAACCCAAAATATGTGTATTTCTTATTATTAAACTTAATTTGTTTGAGTTTCAATTAATTTTGAAGCTTTAAAAGTCTTCTTCCCGTTTTTTACATTCACTACGCATTGATAGCGGGAACAAACGTTCCCCTGAAATTCGCGATTGCAAATTACCCTTCATGGGAAATGAAAATTTCATGGGAACAAAAATTTCCCATTTTATTCACGATAGGGGTGAATACGAATTTATGAAGTTATTGCATACATAAATACATTTTTGCAATCGAAATATTCTAAATAATTTCCCAATCCAAAACTTCATAGACATCGTCTATGTTCGTCTACATCCTCTACAACTCCCTTTTTATCATTTCTTCAGGAAGCTCAAATTTATGGCAGCATATCTTATAAATATTTAAATGTGATTTTATTCTTATTAAAGATTCTAACATTTCATCTTGCAGATTATTCCTTAATTTGATTTTGGTAGTGTCCATGCATGAAAATATTCTCTCCACAAACGCATTACTTATTGGCACTATCAACAGGTTGAACACAGCAGCTAAAATTTCACAAAAGAAGTAATTTCCGGCATTATCTTCGTATTGATATACTATTGCCCAAAAGCCAATGTAAAGGGTGTTTTTTTAGAGGTATAAAACTTCGAATTGAAATAAAACACAAGAAAATCGTTTTAATGTCCATCAATTTGGCTTTATTGGAAGGATAATTTTATGCCATTAATGTTTAAATATGATTTCGGGCATGTGGCCGCCGCGGCTGGATCGAATAAAGCCAATTCTACAGGTCCAATTTTCAACCACTTTTTCGAGCATATGGGGCCGTATGTTGGCAATAACGCCACGAATGTTGGCTTCCAAGTCCCCTAACGTTTCTGGTTTGTTGGCGTAGACGAGCGACTTCATATTTCCCCAAAGAAAATAATCCAATGGTGTCAAATCACACGATCTAGGTGGCCAATTGACAGGTCCATTCCGCGAAATTATGCGCTCATCGAATGTTTCCTTCAATAAATCGATTGTGACGTGCGCTGTGTGGCATGTAGCGCCGTCTTGTTGGAACCACAACTCATCCACATTCATGCCATCCAATTCGGGAACAAAATAGTCGGTTATCATGGCTCTATACCGGTCTCCATTAACGGTAACTGACTCTCCAGCATTATTTCGGAAGAAGTATGGCCCAATGACTCCACCAGCCCATAGAGCACACCAAACAGTCAGTTTTTGTGGATGTAATGGCGTCTCAAGGGTCTCATGTGGATTCTCTTCACTCCAAATGCGGCAATTTTGCTTGTTGACGTAGCCATTCAACCAAAAATGAGCCTCATCACTGAACAAAATTTTGCGATGAAAATCAGCATCGAGATCAATCTCATTTTCGGCCCATACACCAAAATCACGACGCATTGCATGGTCTCGCGGCTTTAATTCTTGCACAAGCTGGATCTTGTAAGGTCGCAAGCCAAGATCTTTGCGCAAAATCTTCCATAAAGTTGATGGACAAAGCTCCAATTGCTGTGCACGGTGGCGAATCGATTCATTCGGGTCCTCTTCAACACTTTGCTCTACAGCGGCAATTGTTTCTTCGGTGCGCACTGTTCGACGTCTCTGCGGATGCGTATTATCACATAGAGTAAACGTAGTGCGAAAACGATCCATGGTTAACCGAATTGATTGCTCTGATGGACGATTATGTCGACCATAAAATGGACGGAGCTTGCGGTAGACTTCGCGAACTGAACCATTATTTTCGAAATAAATTTGCACGATTTGCAAGCGTTGTTCTTTTGTCAACCTGTTCATGATAAAATGGCAAACCAAACTAAATATTAATCACTTGACAGCTGACAAAACGGCCGCCAGTTAAAAAAATGATGCCAACTTAAAGTTCTATACCTCAATAAAAAACACCCATTATAACATTTTTCAAAATTCCATACACCTAATCAAATCTATATTTTGAAATGTGCTTAAATTGCAAATTTTTAAAAAGTTTAAAGTTTTTCATATTTTCTGGGAATCACACATGCATACATAGTTTTTTTTTATGCGTGACACAATAACTAAGGTAGAACCGTACGTAGAACAATTGCACAATCAAAACTTTCAACAGTAATTTTTCTTTTTCAAAAGGAAAAAAATTAAATTGACAAAGAGCTAGTTCTGCAGCTGCGAGCACGGTTTTTCTATGTACATATATATGTTCGCGGTCATGGTAATAATGGTAATATCATCTTCATTATATAGTATGATTGCCACACTACTCTAAGGGCCATTATTACAACTTAAAGTTAGTTAAAATTAGGATTTTGTCCGACGTATAAAAACTTTATCATTTGCAAAATTTTACTTTAACCTAAAGTGAGCGATAAATTACGGGCAAGTTTATCTTACCTGGTAAGTTAAATCCAATTTGCAATAATGGAAAGTTTTTTATACATCCGATAAAATCCTACTTTTAACTAACTTTAAGTTGTAATAATGGCCCTAAGAGATTTTTAAAAACTGAAATGTTACCAGTATGTCAACACCCACGATTAGTTATTTTCCTGAGTCATGGAAATTGTTAGAGCTCAAAATGAAAAGTCCCCAAATCCCTCCCAACGAAATTCTGTCCCCCAAATTAGAGACGAAATCCCCATTTTGGGGACAAATCCTCTAATCTGGTGGCACTGATTAGTTTAGTAAAATACATGCTACGACCAAGGCACATTAATCAGGTACCCGCGATTCTACAACAAATACTACAACAGCAACAACCGCATGTACTTTGTTGGTATAAATTACCTTCTTACTTTTCAAAACAGGGTAGCATCGTCAGATTGCATGTTTCTTATAGGAAATGTCAAACACCATACAAAACTGAATATTCGAATGGAGTTTATGGATACCCAAATAAAAGCATGCTTTTAGGCTTATACCCACACAATCCAAATTTGACATTCAGATTGGTTAAATGACATTAGTCACCTGGTGTAGTGCTGCCACTTGGCTACGACAATACATTTAAAAAAGAAGACATATTCACATTTCAAGTCTCTTTACGCAGCCATCTAGTAAATATATACATATGTATGTGCGTACAATGTATGAGAGTTACTTGCTTACAACAAAAAAAAATTGATTTCAAGCAGGAAAACTTGATATTCAAATAATTTTTATCAACAACAAAATACAATCAATGACAAACATTTTATGTCTTATTTTATTTTTAATAACATGAGCAGTTGATTTAATTATTTTTAGTACATATTGGGAATTTTATCACTTGGTTTACACAAGAAAATTTAAAATTTTTGTTACCGTGTGCTTTGCTAAGAATGCAGATTTATTTTATTTACTTTTTATATATTTTATTTATTTACTTTTATTCAGTCAGTTTTGCCAAAACACCTTGGATGCAAATAATTTTTTTTTAATTCAATTGATGTTATGTTTTGTTGTTTTTAAAGTTATTACAGATAACAGAGCTTCTGTACGATCAGAGTTGCATTTTTTGTAGCAACTGCCTTAAGGCTTAGTTAGCCGACTGTAATGTAAAGTAACTGCAACAGTAGGAAACAGCTGATTGATATTGTTATGTGAAAAGTAATGAAAATGATTATACAGATGTAATGCAACGTAACCTAATTTTCATATAAAAATATCGATCAGCTGTTTTCTACGTTGCAGTTACATTACATTACAGTCGGATAACTGAGCCTTTAGTTATAATTTTAAATATTTCTTGTGTGACATTTCTTATTAAAATTTTTTAACAGATCGAAATTTTATGCAATTTTCGTACGAGTATTGAGAAATAGTGAATACTGTGGGCAAATTACGAGCATTCGATATTGATCGAAATTTCCAAATATATTTCAATTTCGATATCGGATGCCGTAATTTGCCTCCTGAACTTAGAAAGTTTTTTCTTTTTAAACATTAACAAATAATTTTGTAGATCAATACTTTCAATGAACTTTGCTTCAAACTTAATTTCGTTACATATCATAAAAATCGTTCATTTTAATCGTTCAATTTTAATTAAAAAAACTTAAATATTCTCTTTCCTGGCAAACAGGTTTTTCTTTACGTTATAACGTTGTTTTAGCAAATGAGCGATATGTCCATAAATACATACATACAGCCTTATTTATAAAAATTACTAAGGCTTTATAAAGGGTTTGTAAACCTAATTTTGATTTTAAAAAAAATTCTTATTAAGCCTTAATAATTTTTATAAATAAGGCTGATAGATATTTTCATAAACATTTATTTATTTATGTTTAAATAAACATACATATGTGCCCCTAATTATGAAAGTGGTATAAGTCATATATTTCTTTGGTCGAGTTATTGAGTCGATTACAATTGAACAAAGTTAAAATATATTTTTAGATTATAAAACATTTTAGTTTAGAGTTGTACTAGTCTGCATTTATATAAATAATAAATATTTATTAAATATTTATTGAAGTTTTTTAAAGATTTATTTAATATTTCGAAGCAAAATCGCATTTGAATTAGACCACTTTCATAATTAAGGGCACATATAAGAAAATAAATGGAAGGACTTCACTATAACATTCGAAAACTTTAAAAAAACTGGAAGACTAAACAAAAAATTAATTTAAGGGAAATTATGATATGAACTTGTGTTATCACTTTCTTTTATAATTATGTGCAACTTTTAAGGTCTCTTTTTACTCAATATGGTTAAGTTTTCGGCAATTTTGTGAATTTTTGCATAGATGGCTTTTCGTAGACAATAAAATCTTTTCCATATGTTTGCTTAAAGCCCTTGGGTACAAATGAATACAGCAACGTTATCCTTTTTTCCCCTTTTATAATTTTTTTATATCTCTTGATATGGTCATTATCTTGTTACATTTAATCAATTGCTTTGGTGGGGTGGGGGCGGGGGGAGGTGGGGAGAATAGAAATGTTTAATTAAAATGTATGTATGGACGCCCGAAAAAACAGTGACATGTAACTTAACTAGAAGAATTTTAGTTTAATAAAATGTTCGGTTAAAGTTTAGTTAACATTGTTTGTTAACACCCCTGTGGCTGAGTGGTAGCGATGCTAGTATCATCTCTGTCCAGAGGTCGTGGGTTCTATTCCCACCATAGACCCTGGGTGTTTTTCGCAGACAAGCTACTCGCTTTGCTAATTGTGTTTGTGTTAAAAAAAAAAAGAAATTTCAATGCAGAAAATTGTTTAAATTTACTGCAATTGAATGTGGCGTAATAGAATTGAGAAACTACGTTCATCATTCATTCATATCGGCTAGGAAAATATTTTTAGATAGTGCAGTTCGTATAAGGAGTGAATTTGCGACAGATTTCATTCCTTAACCCTCATGGCACACATGACATTTGCAGAAAAAAGTCCAAAAGAGACGTTGCAAATAAGAGAAGTTTTTACAATCAGGATTTCGTGTTTTAAATTTTGCATTTATATATATATATTTATATATAGCTATAGCTTCACATATTTCTGGAATAGCAGCACAATGAATTGAACTTGATAACCGTGCTTGGTAATTAATACTTCTATATAATTCCCCAGCATCTAGATAAGGAAGAGTTGCTGACGGCCAACTTTTTGCCGTATATATTGGAGATATTGATTCCTTAGACATTGTGTCTTTCTTTTTAATATTCCTTTCTATTTTTCCTAGAATGAAGGAACAAACTGCCTGCAGAAGTCTTTCGTGTCACTTTGAACGTGAAAAAGTTCAAATCTAATGCCCACAGACAGTACTCCCTCTATCCTCCTCTCCATCACCTATTTTCCTAGTTCTAACACAATGCATTGCATGAGTAGGGGTTATCCCCTGACTACTCTTCCTATTAAAAAAATTATTTTTAATCATTCATTCTAGCATAATTTAAAAATGAAGAAATATCCCACGAAAAATTAGCTTCCTATCTCCCGTTCCTTTTAATCGAAAGCCAGTTGAGTTAGATCCACAATTTCTAGAATAATTTCTTCCTTGGTTAAATCGGAAATTTTGCTTTTAAACAATTTTTAACTTTATCCTTATAAATTGTTATCAAAATTGCTTATTTTGCATATTAATTCTAAATTTCCCAATTTAAACGGTTTAGTTACTTTACGAAAACCCTGCAACGAATGAAGTAATAAAATGCTTTGATCAAATAAATTTCAAAAAGTTCCTTGACTGCCACCCTTCATCTAAGCAGACTCTATGTGAGTCAAGCGATTGTGTCGAATTTTTAGCACAAATTAAACATAGAAGTTACAAATTGGCATATCCTCGTATTCTTCTCATGTTGCGTATACGTGGTGTTGCCGATTTGGCCAATTTTTCATTAGGCTTGGTAGAAGTTTTCATTTACGGCAACATTTCCACATGAAAAAAGCTTTGCTACAAAGCAATCATTGGGGTAAATAAACGAGCCGTTTCGAAGGGACATCAAAAGAAAAGGCTATTATTGAAGCAGGGGCAAGATTCTTAATGTAAGAACCACAGAATGACTCAACAAAAAAATATACATAAGCAAATAGTCTTAATTCTAGAAACTACGTATAATCGAAGTTGTAGCGCAAACAATTCATACGCTCGCATATTTCATCTCAAGGTACTACGACTATAGCCGATCCCAATATACAAGAGCATCTCTACTTCGTTTATGCGAAAAACTCAAATACGCTACAACTAAAAGTAAAAAGGGCACATGCATATCAAGCGTATTTACTCTCTATCAGAGTATATGCATACTCAGGCTATAGTTATAAATATAATCGGACAAAAAAAAAAATACACGCATGATACACGGGATATTAATTCATCATTTGCCACCGTGTACATACATTGTTGTATATAAAATGGCATGAAAAATGTGTGGTGTGTGTGTGCCTGTTTGAAAACATGCTTTATGTGTGCATATAAATTAACTAGCCTGTATATATGCATGTGCAGCCGATTAATAGTCAGAGTATGTTTATACTCATGCATATGATTGCAGTTGATAAAGCCTACAAAGTTTAGTTATGATTGCTTGTGCTGCCTGATTTAAAAAATGTGTAAAAAAAACATAGTTGTTGGATGTTTATAGTTATACGATTTCGGTTTAAAATTAATGCGTGTTTTTGCAAACTAGCGTATTTTGTATTTTTGGCTGCACGAATTCATAGTTGTTTGACGGTCGATACTCAAAGAGTACTTAAAACGATCCTTATTTCTTTTGGGAACCTTCTATATTAGTTTTTTACATTCGAATTTCTGTGGATCTTTTACGAGTATTAGCCTGATAGTGGATATCAAAAATTGTTTAAGCTAAACATTTTAACTTAAGTTATTTATCAAATAAATATATTGCTCGAAGTGTTGAAGTGATAACGCGTATTTCGTCAAGCAGTTGGTTGATCATGTCTTTAATATTATTATTACTAGGATCGCCCTAAGTGGTCTGTCTAAATTACACTTGACACCTAAGCGTTCAAGTTAATTTTCAGAAATTTTTTTACTTTACAATTAAATTGGGAAATTCCAAATGAGATTAGAAGTCTAAAAAAGATAAGTCGCAAGATATAGTACTATCACTTCCTGAAAAATCACACAAATTAATTGAGATTTTGACCAGCAGTACTTTCAAATATGCAAACTGCGGAGGTACCATTAACTCAAAATCAGCTCATCTCGACTTAAGCACTTTTTCCTTTTTGCCACAGATGTAATAAGCACAAAGAAACAAAAGAAAACAAAGAAGAAAGTCATAATTTTTTCAAGCAAATTTAAATAGCTTTTTACTACCTTTAAGCCAAGAAATTTGAAAAAAAAATATTTATATTATGCATATCTACACAAAAATACTTTTTAAATCATATATATATATACGATATACGATAAAATACTTAAAAATGTACGACAAAAAAATGTGTGCCATATTTATATATAAGATTTTTTTTTTGCTACAACCGGAAATATCTGTATATTCTACGAGTATCGTCATATGAAATTTTTAATTGTATACAATATATAATAATGGTTTCATTCCCATAATTAAAATATTACTTCCCTAAACGCTCACGGTAAAAACAATTAATTATTTGTTTTGCTCATATAATATAATTTTAGAACTAAAATTTCACATAATTAAAATATCACTTTCATAAAAGCTTACGGTGCAAGCAATTACACTGTGCAACAGCGAAAAATCTCGCACGGTCTTGATAGTATAGGTTCGATAGTACTAACAAAAGGTAGTAAGAGCCTATACTCAGTTTGGCGATTTAGGAGACTAATTTTTTTTTCTGGCACTCCAAAGATTTCGAAAATCAGTGCGCCCTCAAAAAATAGTGTCTTCAGTTTTTGGCCAATATCTTATTCAGACTTGATGATAGCGCTAAACTGTACATGGCAATAATGTCTAGCCAAAAAAAAAATAAATAATTTCTTCTTCGTATACTTTTTTCGCTAAACTAAAGGAAAACAATTAGTTTGGCCAAAAACTGAAGACACCATTTTTTAAGAGCATATTGATTTTCGTAATCTTTGGAGGCCCACAAAACAAAAATTGGTCACTAAAATCGCCAAACTGAGTATAGGGTCTTACTACACTTTGGTGGTACTATTGAACCTATATCATCCAGTCCGGTGTTTTTCCAAAAGTCTTCATTTGTTGCATAGTGTTATTTTGTTGTTTCGCTCATACAATAGAATTTTAGAACTAAAATTTCACAACCCAATAAAATATGATAAACAAATTATTTCTTTTTATTAATGTTAATTAAAAAAATTTCACATATATTTATTATTATTATTATTATTATTTCCTATGAATGCTGTTTTCACATTACCCTCATATGTATATGTATTTATGAGTTTAAAATAACGCTATGAAATCAAGTTTCAGTTTGCTTTTACTATTCTTTCTGCCTTTCTTTATATTTTATAATTAAGAAAGAAACTTTCAATTGGCGTGATCATTTTTAAAGAATACTGTTAAAAGTTAATTATATTGACACCAGCTATTATGCCCTTCATCAGTATTCATTGTGTATTTTTAACCGACTGGGCGACGCAAAGAAGGGGATTGTGTTTATCAGCATATCGTCATATAAATTAAAAAAAAGGCGTAAGTTACATACATATAAAATATTTTACAGAAGAAGCAAAACATATTATAAGTTTTGGTGCATTAAGTTCTCAGTAGTCACTTGAATTTCGTTAAAAATTTCGATATTTTTGAACATACTAGTATAAAAATATTGTGAGTAGATGGATTTTATATAATTACATACATATAATCAATCAAAAAGACGATTTTTAACTTTTTGTAAGTTACGCCCTTTTTGAATTTATATGACGATATGTGTGTGATGCACGAATATTCGTATTCGTATTCGAATTGTCGAATATTCGGCCATTTTCAGGCGAATACGAATACGAAAATTTTTCCAAAGAAATTAAATAAATAAATCCTAAACGAAGTTTAATTAAATGATTAAAAATTTTAGTTTATACAAATACATTAATTTTTTATAGAAATTTGTACTTTGTATCATTTTCAAATATTATTTAATGACAATCATTAAAATTTTGGGTACTTTTTTTTATTAACTTTAAAGTACGCCAACAAGAGTGTGAAGTGCTTTTTCATAACAATTTTTTAATATTTCATATTGCATATAATATTCGTATTCGTATTCGCGAATATCAAAAATTGACATTCATTACATCACTAGTATTTACATATGTGTGTGTGTTGTCAAAATTCAGTATATAGGTCAACAGACGCTATTTTGTAAATACGAAAAAAAAATAAATAAGAAGTCGACGAATTTTATCAAAATGGGTTTCATTCGACAGGTATTTTAAAATCCTCTTTAGGTTTCTTTTGTGAGTTTTCATATCGAATGAACATTTAGGACATCTAACATGTTTTTTTAACTGACTTACAAAAAAGGACGAGGTTAAAAATTCGTCTCTATTTTTTCGGTACATTTTGATGGGCGTGCCTCCGCCCTTTTTTTAAATGCAAGATTGTGTGTTTTTCAGAGCTCACGATACGTGTTGTTTTGTAAAAATTGGTAAAGTAGAACCACTTAAAATACAATTATAAATTTTAATGGGCGTGACACTCCGCCCATTTTTTCAAATGGAGGATTGTGTCTTTTTTAGAGCTTAGGTGTGTGGTAAGTTTCATAAAAATCGGTTAGGTAGAACTGCGTGAAATCTTATAATAAATTTTAATGGGCGTAGTAACCCCATAGGTGTTTTATAGGTTTCGCAGCAATCAAATAAGTAGAATATCATAAAATTAAATAAAAAAATTTTGCGTTTCCCCCACAAATTTTTACAATGACACCAATGAGAAGCTACATATACCCTCTCAGACAAAAAAATAATTTTTACAATCGGTCTAAAATGTACCGAAAAAATAGAGACGTACTTCTATCAGATCTTTGCATTGAAGTTGTTTTTTTTTTGCAGAAAGAATTATTATTTTTTTTTAAATTACTATGTACTTGTTTTAATTGTATTTGGCTTCAGCTGTAAACTTCATATAAATATTGTCCCAAGGTTATGTTATGCTGCGCCATACATTCCTAACAGTACGACCACACGAGCAATTTGTTGTGTCTTAACACAAGCAATAATTTCAGCAGAATGATGACGTCAAATTGCTTGTTTTCAACAACGTATATAGAGATGGCGAACACGTATATTCAAATATATTTGTATTTTTATGCATATATGCATGTACATACCTAAATTATCCTTTGGTAGATCTTTTGCCAATTGTAAATTAAAATTATATTTATTTCAAACATTTTTTCTTACTGTTTTGTTAAAAAAAAATTAATATTATTTGAATTTGACGCATGTGTTAAGAGATTATTGCTCAGCAATGTATTTTAACACTTGTTGCTGAATATATATTCGAACAAATATTTTGACCATTATGGGTCTTTCTATAGCTCTATAACTTGAAGAATATATTGCCTAGAAAGACAATGATTATTCTCTTATAATTTTGTTAATCAGCTGTTTATAATTTTCCCATCAGCAGCTCAGTTGTTCAGTTGAATTTACAGAAATTTTTATAAAAAATTCAAATTGTGAATTAGATGATAAAACTAATGATGCGTGCTTTTCTAATTTTTACAGCTATAATATATGAGGCTATTAGCGCAGAATTGGCGTAACCCACATTAATTTACATATATAAAAAAATTGCTCTTTTTAATTATTTAATTACTTTGCAATATTATGATGTGTGCAAAAACGATTTTTCAGCTCAATTTCCTTTAGAATACCAAAAGGCGGCTTACTCTACTTTTGGATGTGTAAACATCTATATACTGGGGGTAAAAATCTTTTGACTTTGATTTCTTTGCTGAGATTTCTTTGCTTTTTGCTTTTGCTTTGCATTGTCAAATCGGTTTGAGCTATGTATGAGTGTATTAGTGTTTGAAAGAAGTAATACCCCTGAAGTAAACGTCGATGGTGAAAATGTACTGAGTCGCTTTTGACTTTGTCACCTGTACTACTCTACAATTATTCCCCATATAATACTTTGTGGTATAGACATTTAACATGTGCTTGTCATTGAAATTCTACTAGTAACACTAAAACAATTGACTAGATAGTGAATTCATAGTTCTTATGGGAACATGGAGACATACCAACCAGAAATTTACTGGGTTGTCTGGTAAAATCTGACTACACAACCGGCACATATGAATAGTCTGATATTAAAGTGGTAGTCCTGATTGTAGTAACAATTGAGTACACATCAGTGATGGGAAATGTGGCACAATTGTGCCATTTTTGGCACTATTGGATGTTAGCTGGCATTTTGGCACTCTCGCTCCTTTTCTGGCACTTTTTGTTTATTCCAGCCATAACCACCAAAAAAGCGTAAGCGTCATATTTTTTAAAACTTCATTTTTACGAAAATCGATTATTTGCGATCGTAACTCATCGATTTTTGTAAACAAAATTAAGCCTTTTTTTGGCGAATATGGCAACTTTTTTTATCCCAATAAAAAGTATTCTTTTATATTTATGTTTGAAAACTTACGGCCTTTTTCACAACGTGCAATTAAAAGCTAACAGGGACTGTAACGGCTAGTTTTGTATGAAGAACTTGCAATTAAAGTTAATTTTAAGTCTTAATCATACATTGTGAAAAGGGACGTTAAGCTTCGTACTCTGTTCAAAGTTGTGAAAAGTTTTCAGCACCATTGATTATTTCGCGTGAAAAATTTCACATGTACTAAATGTAGCTCAACTCGCGGTTTTTTTTATAAATTTCTCGCTTTTATTGCTTGAAAGTATGCAACATTGTTAAAATTCCGTGCGAAAAAAGCACTGCTCATGTTTCGCAGCTAAACTAAAATGATGCCAGACTAATTTTGCATGGAAAAACATGATTTTACGTGTTTTTCACAACAAGAACAGAATACTACTTTTGCGAATTTATTTCGCAAATATTTCATACCAAATACTTTTATATGTAGTTTGACAGCATTTCGCACGAAATTGTCAACAGAGTACTAGGCTTTAGTAGGGTTTGAGGCTGACATTTGTTCGCTTGTGATGGGGAAAAGTAACGGTGTTCAACGAATGTTTGATACGAATTATTAAAAGAAATAACAGCTGATGTCGTAAACTTTTTATAAATATCCCCAAAAATGTTGATTGTTTCGTCAAACTATTTTATATAGAGTCCTGGAACAGTGGAAGTCCTCATAATATTTCTTCTCATTGTTAAATGCTTAGTCAAAATGCAATGATAAAAATTATGTTCTTAAAATAATAAATGGTATTAATGTCGAAACTCTCTGAAGATGTAAGAGTACATTTAATTTTTAGGAGGCTTTCTTTTTTATTCCGTCATTTTTGTCGACATTTTTTGAACAAAAAATGATAATATACATACATATGTATGTAGTTCTAAATTCTCACCATCCTTAAACTGAAAATTTCAAGCATAAAGTTGAAGAATTCAAAAATAAAATAGTATTTTTTTCTTTTTTTGTCATATTGGAAAACTAAATATATCTTCAATATAGCTTCAGAAAATGTTTTCAGTAAAGACATAAATATTACTATTCCTTTTGTTACAGAAATGTTTCCAAATTAAAGAAAACACACTGCAAAATTTAAAAGTGAATGCAGATCTATATCACACTTTGAAGATTCATAAAATTCCTTATCTTAAGTGAGAGTGAATTTTGAAAGATATCAGAGACGTGAAAAATAATTTCAATATGCTGGCATAAGATATCCCCTTGTAGGCAAATTTGGTGAAGAAACTGGTTTTCGATTTTATGTTTAAAAGAACAAAAACTGTGCGCTTAAGAAGCGTTTTCGACCTTCGCCACCTGTCTTCTCTATCACTATCCCTCTTTTAAAGAAGATAACACCTAGTGACAGTACTAGGCATTCATTGCCTGAGTGTTACTTCTCTTAAATTTTTTTATATTTTGGAAATAGAGAAAAAGTAGTTCCTGATCAATTACCTCCCATTTATTCACTGTAGCGATGTATCCTTTAGAATCATGTTTTGTTCAATTATGTAAAAGACTAGATGAGGCCACTAAAGCTTGCCTTGCGATCAACAATTTTATTTCCGTTATATGTTTGTTTTATATATACATAAAAAGCCTTTGTTTCCATTTTCATAAAAATCAGTTCAGCAGTCACTTTAGCATTCGGTTAGGTGACAGTCGAGCGGACAGATAAACTGGAGGCGGAATGTAGGGTGAAAAGCGTATTTAGGTTAAAATAATTTTATTTTTCTTTTCAGTACGTAAGCTATTGCTTTAATAGATCCCTTCTAAAATGATAATTCATATTTTCAAAGTATAGGAGGTTTAGCTCCCGTGGACCCTGACTAAGGCATATTAGTTGAAGTTTACTTAGCCTATATCCGTAAGGAGGTTCCATTCTTCATTTTGTTGAAAAAAAATTTAAAATCGAGCCGGCAGATATTAATGGAATTTTCTAGCTATACACAATAATGTATCATTAAATGATCACAGTATACTAACGAACATCAAGTGCCAACATTTAAATAATATAAAAAGTGGTTTGGCACTATTTAAAAACAAATTCGGCACGAAATCAAGATTTCCAATTCCCATCACTGGTACACATTAAATAAAAATACAAATTTTCTCTTATTGCTCTCTTCATTATTGTGAGAGCACTCGCACGCGTGCGCGGTTTTGAAGATCGCTGGTTTAAAGACAAGGTTTAAAAAAATATGCTAAGAGTAAAGCATTAAACACATTCACCACAGCAAGCTACCGACTACCAAATGTCAAGGATAGAATACACATGTTTATATGAGAATAATTATTTTGAAGACAGCAAGGCAACATGGAGGCAGGTTGTTGTCTATGCTGATTTAGTCGTTGTAGTCCAATTAAACTAATTTCTATTTTGTTGGCTACAATGAGAAAATTCAGTATTGCCAGTATAATAAAAAATGTTGAATGAATGATTTTGTACAATTATTTCATATTATTTAACAGAAACAATATCCAAAAATTGATTTTAAGAATAAATTGATTCATTTTTGTACTTTTACGTGAAATAAGTGCAATTTAAAAGAAGAAAAAAATTCATTATAAATGCAAAATTTATAAAAGTGGCAATACCGAACTATGTATTTGTACTTGAATATTAGCTGCAGATGGTGCTGCTGCCGTCTCCAAAATAATTAAGTAGCCGGCTACGAGGCGACAAATGCTGCTAGCGGCATTTGAAGTCGTGTGTTCGTGTAGCCTGCTGTGGTGAATGTGTTTAATGCTTAAATCCAAATCCTACAGCTAAATGAAAAAAATATTAATACTAACTAAAAGCTAAATTTAGCTCAAAATAACCTAATTTGGTCACGCTGAATATTATGATTTTAATATGGGCTCATTTTTGTCTAAATCCGTACCATTTTTATATTATAATGTGGAACCCAATTAAACTGGTATATTTCTAAATATTTCTTGAATGGGTTAATTGAACTTATTAGAAAAAATCTAAAATTAAGAGAAAAAAATGAGAACCCAAGGTCGTATTCTGCAAAGTTTTTAACTGGATTCGATTACCCAGCAAACAAGTGGAAATAAGTCTAATCAAACACTCATTCCAAATGACAAACTTTTGGGGAGAATGATTTGAGCATTAATTGAGAAATAATATATGCACTTACTATCAGGGAAGAGGGTTCAAAAAAGCTATTTTAGGCACCTAAAATATGACATAAAAAAGTGGGCGTGCTTCCGCCCATTTTTTAAATGCAAGATTCTGTGTTTTTCAGAGCTCAGGGTGTTAAGGCTCGTAAAAATCGGTAAAGTAGAACCACTTAAAATAAAATATTAAATTTTAATGGGAGTGACTCGGACCATTTTTTTAATGGAGAATTGTTCCTGCTTAAGAGCTAAAGGTTTTTAATGTTATAAAGTTCTTAATTCATAATATGTTTCCTTTTCTAAATCAAACAAGATTTGACTTCTCCATTAGCAGAACAGTGGATAACCTTGGTCCACTGTTCTGTAAGAAAGCCGAAAATCTTACTTTTTTTCTTCGAATATCTCCTAAACTGTAAGCTAAAACCCACATATATAGCTTTTTTTTAAAGCTCTTGGATAGAAAAATAATCGACTTTCAAAGAATCTTATTTGTCAGATCAAAAACATCAGGAGGATTATTATGTAATCTGAATCGAATGGAAATGTGTTCGAATTGTAATGTTAATAACATACAAATTCGAACAGTTTCCGTTTCGAATCGAATAACATAATAACCCCCCGGCGTGGCATCTGCTTGAATTTTTCATTAATCCCAATTTGGGGCTTTGTGGCTCCGCCCCCTTTACAAATATAAAATTTAAACTCTGTGACACCTTCGCAAATCCTGTATGAAATTTCATAACAATCTAAACGGACCATTTAGAAACTGCAGAAAATTTTAAATTTTTTTTCAAAACCCTCCACTGTGCGTCGGTTTAGAATAAAGCTGGATGCACCCATTATTTCCGAACAAAATTTTTGTCCAAACAAAAATTTTTTTACTGAAAGTTTTCTGCAGCACGATTCATCCATTTCGAAAATTTTGTCTGGAAAATCAAAGCTACCATATGAAATACGTGTGTAAACGATGCGTATTAATTTTACAAGTGGCAGCACATCGGGAAATGATTACAATTCGCTGCGTATTTTTAATTGTTTAATGCAATTTTTTCGTTCAGCTCCACATCTATATGTTTTATTCTCCGATTTTCTTTTATTTCTATTGTAATTAATACGAGTATACTCTGTGCTTTTATTATTCATATAACATGATGTGGCAGCTCAGTTCAACTTTGGCTGAAAAAATAAAATACTTGGCAGCTCAGTTCAATTTTGTCCGGACAAAATATAAAATTAAACCAATTCAAGCTGAGAATTGTTCGTAAAAAATATTTTCTCTCTCTCAAGAAGAGAGACGTCAAACTAAATATAAAAAAAATTTTGTGCGGACCAAGGCGAATTCATAACAGGTGACCTTAACAGTCCCGATGATTATCAGGTGTTCGAAAACTGCTTAGACCCCAACTGTCAAAATGTCTTCTTTTATCTGATGTTTGTTTACATTTAAAGTGAAAAAAATTATATCGTTCTTTATGTTTAAAAAATATATTTTAAAATAAAAAGGATTATAATGTATGAATATTTATCACAATGGAACCCAATTGGGTCTCCGAGTGGAGGTGCGGTATAGCACCACCCTTCCTAACCTATGCATTCTAAATTAACTCTTGCATAATGATTAACTCCATTAGTTTATTGATGATGATTTTTAAAAAATTGTATCGAATATAAAATATTTCTACCACATGTGTCTCGCCTAAATGCATGATAGCTTTTGGTACAGAATCTTGTATGGATTTTCGCACAATATAGAAATAAGATTTTATCAAACGTTCTGCATTCCTTGAGGCAAAGAACTAATACTATTCGACGCATTTGCACGTCGTCACAGAATACACAGAAATGAAGAAAGTGACAGGTAAAAAAAGCTCCAATCAGGTTTTTGTTAAAATTCATGGAAGAAAGAGAAAAGCATAGTGTATTTGATACTGTAGTGTATTACTACTTACCAATTAACACAGCTAATAAAAATTTATTGCACTAGAAAGACGTAGCAAAACAAAACCGACGACAAAATTTGAGGGAAAACGAGACAAACTGAAAAATACCCGTATCTTCCGTCTCGTGACACTTCTGTATGTTTTGTGACATCGTTGTGGTTGCTGATGTCGATATTGTTCCATTGTGTCAGCTTTTAGTAGACTAGGCATGTTTATGAAAATTGGATATTTATATAGACCAATTCAATGGCTCCCAAATTCTCAACCATGACATTGGTGGCTGGTAAACGACGACGCAATAACGTTGTCACCACATCAACAATTTTTCCGTGCAATTTTGGGAAACCTTAAATAGATATAAACATACATACTATGTATGTATATATATATTATAAATTAAGTTTATACATAGAAATAAATATTCAAGCATACCTTAACATTTCCTGCTGCACTTCATTGCCACAATGCGCTGCATATCCTCATGTATCAACTCAACACAACGCAAGTTCTTAAATGTGCGGGTAAGAAAACTCTTCCGGGCTTAACTAGTACTAGCTGACTTCTTATATATGTATGTAGGTATAAATAAGACGCACGTTTATTTGTTGTAAACTTAAGTATTTCCTTGTACGTTTTGGTGAATAATTTCATGCATTTAAGGATAATATTTTGTTTACGGCCATGATGGCCAGTAAAACACATTTTACACCACCGATTTCGCGTTAAACAAACCATCGGAGAGGCTGCAATAAGGCAGCAAGTAAGTTTTCTTTACGTTGTCCCAAAATATCAGGATCATTTAACTAGAACCGTCTTTCATAATTTTAATTACATTTATTTTACAAATATTATTTTCTGTGTTGTTGATAGTAGATGCACATGGATAGTAAAATGTGTTTTTATAAATATGTATGTATTGGTATTTTAGTTAACTGTTTTTGACAGATGGGGTTTTTGAAGCCAGACGAATTGCATGTTGTTTTTAGTATTGTTGTATTGTTGTAGCGATAAGGTCACCTGTTATGAATTCGCCTTGGTGCGGACAAAAATTTTGTTCGGAAACAATGGGTGAATCCAGCTTAAGAGAATTTTGTTTTCGGAAAAATTTATTCTATGGATATTATTTCCCGGGGAATATTTAGAATTGGGCTGTATATTTCAAATGTTTGATGTTGTGTTTGCTGGGATGTATTTGCACAAAATTTTTGTATGTATACATGTATGCGAACACATGAGCATTTTCTGTGTATGTTTGTATATACATAACTTAAGTAAAAAAAATGTGCATATTAATTAATTAATTATTACACCAATTCGCCTATTAGATCAAATTGAAAATTTTAATTTATTCGCTTTCATTTAAATATTTATAGAGAAACACGCAATTATAGAAAATTGATAAAGCAAAAAAGAAGTATAAAATTAGAATAAAAAACATTTTTTTTAAAACATGCACATAATGATTGAAACACGTTTCAGTTTAAATTTTTAAAACTGAAAACTAAAATTTTATAGCACACGATAATATGCATACATATTTACACAATTCACACACAGTTGTATTGTTTGTATGTCATATACGAGTATTGAAATACACTGTTAGGTTAGTTAGTTGTGTACACGCCTTCTGTATCATTTTATAACATATTTTATTGTAAAATATCAATATCAATTTTACACTATTGTATTGTAGTATAATAATATAATTGATACAACATTACATAAAATATGCAGTAAAAATATAAAAATATGTATTTAAAACTAATAAAATATGCATTTATCAACTTTTAATAACATTAAAAACTTTAAATAACAAAAATTAAAAATTTTAAAAACCCCCGACTTTTTTCAGAAAAGATGTTATATCTTCTAAACGGCTGGACCGATTTTTTTCAAACATAGCTAAGAACCCTCTCGATCAAGTCATCTTTCAAACAGAAAAAACTAAATGAAAATCGGTCCAGCCGTTTGGCCTGTACGTGGACACAGTTATCAAGGATAAATCTTTGGAGATTTTTTCTGAAAAAATTTTATGTAATAAAAATGAATATTCCACGTCAGAAGAAGTTATTGGTGTGTACTTAAATGCTGCTATTTCGTTTGTGGAATATTCAGTTTCTAAATTTTCATTCTTAGAACTTTGTATAAACTATTGATCCATATATTTTAAGTTCATTATTTTTTTGTATAAATATTTCTAATTGATGTGTTAAGGTAACGAAAGCCTCTAATTGGTCTATAGTGTGAACGAGAAAGCAATACTATGTGTACCGAAACATAAATTAAGCAGAAGGCTGTCGGATACTATATTTCTATTGATAAAATTAAAAAAAATTTAAGGTCAAAAAACTTGCACCCGTATGAAAAAAAAATAACGTGTGCTTCAAGTGTACGTCAAACCAGTTTTTGTATGGAAATTTTAATTTAACGTACACTTCAAGCGCACGTTATTTTTTTTTTGCATATGGGGGAAAGTTTTTTGACTTTGAAATTTCTTTAATTTTATTAATAGAAATTTAGTATCCGACAGCCTTCTGCCACGTTCCCCATCTACATAGTTACTATAGAATGCATCCGTATCATATCATTTGATATTTTTCATTAAGTTCTGAA
This sequence comes from Tachina grossa, assembly GCA_949987645.1. NCBI lineage: Eukaryota > Metazoa > Arthropoda > Insecta > Diptera > Tachinidae > Tachina > Tachina grossa. The sequence goes on from OX465275.1 coordinate 40,941,881, forward strand.
ACACGCAAAGGTGCTTTCAAAAGCACTTTATATCCACATGAAATTAATGCGGTCGGTACCAGTAGAGAACGCTGAAAAAATTACACAAAAATTTTTGATTTTAAAAGGGCTATTATCCCATGCTATTTTTTGAATTTTCAATAGTACTGGTATTCTTGACTTAACCCAAGGTATATCGAATAATATCACAAAAAATACGATCGTAAATTTGTCTCGTTTTCCTCTTTTTTTGTTCATACACAGTCGTAAAAACTGCAGCTTTTAAATACTTTACAACTAACAAAAATAAAAACGAAATTAGATTTATAACATGAAAAAACTAAAAAATGTATTAAAAATATACATTTATAGTAAAATATGCAAAAATATGTATTTATTGTAAAATATGCAAAAATATGCACTAACAAATCGATGTCATTTTGTCACAAATTTGTTGATCTAAGACAAACGACAGAAAACATGTATTTACATAAAAATCTTTTCCCCAGTCATAACTATGAATATTGAATTGACTCACATTCGTGCAATTTATTTAAAGAAACAAAAAATTTAAAAACAAACAAAAAGTACCAAAAGTACACACTTTCACCCGTTTTAGCCCCTAAAAAGTGTCTGTTCCATATACTATTCGTCTATCGAATTTCATTCAAATCCATTAAGCCGATTTCGCTTTACAGTGGAACAAACTCGAATTTACAACAGAAATTTCAACTATTGGTTATATGATTTTTTTTCTTTTTGTTTCTTAATTTTTTCTTTCATATCATTCTTCTCCAAATAATCAAAAGCAAAACAAGTAAGTTCAGTAAAGTGCGACTTTGACTTTATCTTTATCTTACCTTATATAGATTTTTTTTTCATTTTAAGTACACGCAGTGCTGGATTTAGGTATAGGCCTGTGAGGCCCGGTGCTAGGGCGGCATGGTTTTGGGGGCGGCATTTTAAGAATTAACATTTTAAATAGTTTGAAATTGAGAATTTTTGATTTATAAATACTAATGAAAAATCTAGAATATAATTCTGAACTTGCCCCTTAATTTATCGGTGCAATTTTTTTTAGATAGCATTTTAAAGTGCTTGTGTATACCATTGGGCATTTTTAAGATTTAACGACAGTTCGGGCAAGTGCATGAATCAAGAAAACAAGATTGCGCATTGCGCAGGTCCGTTATTTTATTTTCTGCCTGTGACGTAGATGTAGAATTTTGTTGTAAACAAAATATATACATTTGTTTGTGGAATGTGCTCTCTCTCTCTCTCACACACTTTTCACAACAAACACACGTTTGTATTCTATATTGGCATAGATACGCTGTAGAAATTTTTTTTTTGTACGGCTGAGTGCGCAATCTTGTTTTCTTTATTCATGGGGCAAGTGTATTTTACATATTTATTTACGAAACCTCACTCTAGTTAGTAGGTATTGAGAAGTAACGTTTAAAAACTTCTGATTTGTGTATTTGCTTTTGCTTCTGAAAATGTAAACAGTCGCAGTCAAAGCGAACGCATAAAATGAAAAGCTATACAGAACGGAGAGTTTCAACAGTTGATTGCTCTTTTAAATAAATTCGGATGTTAAATTTTTGTTTTTTTACTGGACTATACTATAGTTTTTGAAAAAAGTGTTAGTGAAACTCTACAGAGAAGTGTGCATTAATTATATGATTTTAGAAAAAAAAAATTTGCGTAAAAATTGTGAAAAACTAAAATTTTTGAGTTAAAAAGTGGTTTGTATGACCTACTAGGGTGCCTAGACACGTTCAGATTATATTGCCAAATATTGTTAGCAAAAAATTAGGAGTTCCTGTTAGTTTTCTAAAAGAAATGAAAAAAATTGCTTTTGCAAAAAAAGTCCATGAAGAAATATTTTTTTTTCGGCGAAATATGTTAATGAGATTTATTTAGTGGACTCTTAGCTCCATTATTTCCCTATACATATAGTAAAGTGCATCACTTAAGTCTGAATTAGCTGTTTTCGAAAAAATGAGAGCGTAATTTTTGTGAGTGCGGACTGTTTTTCGGAATTTTTGGAGATTCATAAAAATTAATTGGTTACCAAATCGCCAAATAAAGTATAGGGGTTTACTTCCCTTTGGTAGTATGTACTATCGAACAGAACCGTTCGGATTTTTTACAGTTGCACAGTGTCATTTAAATATTTATAAATTGCATATTTAATATTAAAAAGCTTTTCTTCATAGAGCAAAAAGGCCGGCATATCTCACGCAGTCTAGGGCGACATCAAACATATGTAAATCCGCCACTGAGTACACGGTGATTTTTTTCGGTTTTTGGTGTTATTATCTTAGCGCTTTTTTCGTTCATGGGATTTTTTGGGTTTTTGACGTTTTTTTTTTAGTTTTTGGAGATTTTTTCAGTTTTTGGCGATCTATTTTAGTTTTAGCGACCTTTTTCTAGTTTTGGACTTATTTTTCGTTTTGGCGAATTTATTCGGTTTTTTGGCAATTTTTTCGTTTTGGACATTTTTTGGGATTTTTTAGTCTAGCGTTTTTTTGTTTATGAGATATTTGGTTTTTACCAAACTTTTGACGTATTTTAGAGATTTATGGCCTAATTTTGTAACACAGAACGAAACGTTTCAAACTGAAAATTTTGGTTCATTTTTAATTTTGAATTTTGTGAAACATTTGAAAACGAAAATTCTAGTTTACTTAAAATGAATGTATTTTATGAAACAGTACCAAACGTTTTCAAAGAACTTAAATGTCATATGAAAACGTTCATAAAATTGTATTCGTTTTAAAAGTTTTAACAACATTATTGCATTAGTTTTGCTGCAATAAAGAGTAAATTAGTATCCAGGTGCACGATAGAGCTCCAGGCCAACTCAGCCTATGCACGTAGTGTCTATATTTACACATACATTCGCTTTAACACCCTCATAACTACTTTGTTCTCGCCAATTGTAAAGTGAAAAAACTTCAGGAGATTTCGTTGTCATATGCGAAGTTTGATAGTTTCTAATGAAAGTTTCCTGATAAATGGAGATGCAAAAATTCCATTTTTAAGACATACTCACTGACACACTGACCACTGACACAGTCATTAAATTCAGCTCTAGCTGTAGAGCTCAAATTTGATACCCAAGTAGACCTAGGTGAGTTACGAGCAAGAACAATTCGAAAGCATCGATTGTTAAACCAGGGAGGCGGGACCGTGCTCATAAAAATTTTACATAATGTTATACTATTATGTATCACTCTCTAACTCATTATATAATTGCATTCTGCCCTCTTAAACTGGCGCAGTGATCATTAATAGAAATAACGATAAGACAAAAGTGGTTAGATTTTCACAAAATATAAATGTGAGAAAAGGCCAAGTTCCTATTCAAAATTCCGGCCATCAGAAGTAGCGAGAGATCAAGTTCTTGTTTGGCACAATACCTTTCACGATATTATATTAATTTCTAATCGTTAGGGTGTCATATTATTTCTATGAATATTTTTAACCTTTTAATACAGAAGATAAAGCGGACATCTCTTTATATCGTTTGTAGGAAAAAACGTTGTGAAGTAAGCATTTTGCCTAAAAATTATATGAGACCTTGACGATTGCAATTGTGAGATTTTGGATAGGAACTTGACCTTGACAAGCTACCTAAACTAAATCCATGTGTGTTATGAAAAACATATACATCCACAATAGCATTTTACTCCAACACTGAAATATTGAATGTTTCAAAGTTTCAGAAAGATCCAATAAATTATTATGGGCTCTTAACTAACGCGTCTAATTCTAAATTTCTTGCTTTCGTTGGTGCATATTCCATAATGAAATAAAACTTGATTTTGAAAACATTTTTTTAATAATTTTTGTTATGAGGAATAATATATTTTGCAATTATAATATTTTGACATGAAACGAAAACAACGTAGCGTTTTACAAAATTCAAAATATTTTCGTTTGCGCTCCAACCAGAAACAAAAGCGAAAATTCGTTTTATTTTACAAAATCAGGCCATTAATCGGAGAGAATCGGTCCAACCGTTCACGCACGATTCATTTTTATATATCGTGCCACAACAGCCAAAAATGATTAGGCCACATAATTTTCAAACTTGATTTTTTGACAAAAAAAATGTGTCGAAAATCGGCTATTTACGATCGCAGACAATAATGAAAATTGTGTTGCTTAAGATTCTATCGCGCTTATGGCTCGATATATTGATTATAATTATTTTCAGTGACGAATAGTTAAATACAATGAAATTTATTGTGTAGGAAGGAGCGAATAAACTCTCCCATGCTAGAGATATTAAGGAAAATCTACAAATATCACGCAAGAATTGAATTTGCTTTAAAATTAAAAAAATTTCATTAGAAATACTTAAGTTTGAATTAAATCAATTGAATAAGCATTATAAATTTGTATATTTGTATATGTGTATATACTAGTGATGCACGAATATTCGTATTCGAATTGTCGAATATTCGGCCATTTTTAATGCGAATACGAATCATTCGTATTCGTCAAATTCAGGCGAATACGAATACGAATATTTTTCCAAAAAAATTAAATAAATTAATGCATAAATCCTAAACGAAATTTAAATAAATGGATAAAAATATTAGTTTGTACTAATCCATTAAATTTCTTGTAGAAATTTGTGCTTTGTATCATTTTCAAATATTATTTAATGACGATCATTAAAATTTTGGGTACTTTTTTTTGTTAACTTTAAAGTACGCCACCAAGAGTGTAAGTAAAGTCCTTTTTCATAACAATTTTTTAATATTTCATATTGCATATAATATTCGTATTCGTATTCGCGAATATCGATTCAAATATTCGTATTCGTATTCGCGAATATCGATTCAAATATTCGTATTCGTATTCGCGAATATCAAAAATTGACATTCGTTACATCACTAGGATATACATATGTACGTACATTAGACCGTATCAAAAAAAAAAAAAAGTTCTCCGTACACCAGCGAATATAAAGTATTGTGCCAAGGACATTTCAAAAAAAAAATTTTTTTTTTGCTTTAATTCTTTTTGTATAAGTTGAGAGAGATATGATGGGTTGATACTATAGACGTACTTGAGGTCAAAGACTTTTGAATTAAAAAAAATTGGTCTGCCACAGAAAAACTCATCGATATATTATACTTTAATATCTGAACGTAAATATTGAAGCTATGACAAATTTAAAAAGGTGACCCCTACGGTCTGCAACAAAGAATGTATAAAAGCATTTTTAAATAGTTGTGCTGTAATTATCGAAGTACTTTCTTAGCAAAAGTTTTATGATTTTTCGCGAGCTTTAAATTTCTAACATTAGGGTGGTAGGAAATGAGATTTTGGGGGGGGGGGGGTAAGTACTAGAACGGTACACTTGAGGTCAATGGACCTAAGAGCAAAAATATTGGCCTTCTTGAGACAAAAAATTCGATATATCAAACTTTAAGATCGGACTGTAAATATGGACGATATAACGAAAAAACTAAAAAGGCGACCCCTACGTTCGGCAAAAGAAAAAAAATTTTTTTTTTGAAATGTCCTTGGAACAATACTTTATATTCGCTGGTGTACGGAGAACTTTTTTTTTTGTTGCCTGTTGGGCGAGACGCTATAACGTACATATGTATGTGAAAATGTAGCAGACCTTTTTTAGTTCTTGGATAGGAAAAAATCTTTTTTATTAGATCAAAAACATCAGTTTGGCATCGGTTTGAATTTTTCATTAACCCTAGGTTGCCCACTTCGGGGCTTTATAGCTTCCTCCACTCCTCCCCCCCCCCCCGCTCCCTTTATTATACACAGTCCAAATTCAGACTTAGACTCTGTAACACTGCTTCAAATGCTGAACGAAATTTCATATCAATCGAACGGCTCGTTTAAAAACTATAGAATTATTTCGGTTTTTTTTTAAACAAAATACCCCACTGTATATCGGGTACTTTAGGGCCCACTAGGCACCAAGAAGGCACCGTCTGATCGAGCTAAACAAATTAAAACCCCATTTATGACAGCGAGCTTCATATTTTAGATAGTGTAAATATATTAATTAAAGAAAATAATTGGCATTTGCGACAATTTCCCTTATCAAAAAATAATTGGCGAACAAAAGTAAAAGTGTTTTTCGCACTTAATATCCTTTCGTGCATTTTGTTTCGAAAATTCATACAAATCAATTAACACTTCTATATGAAAGTGTGTTATCTCAATCAGTCAAAAATTATATCAGAGTGCTTGCTTTACTTTGTTTTTTTTTTTTAATTACACTTGCTAATTTTATTTTATTTTTCGCCACAAATCAAGATAACGATCCAATGCCATACCAAAGTCGACTTCAATACACTTGTTTTCCCAAATAAAATCTAATCAAATTATAAAAAGTGAAAATATAAAAAAAAAACTTTTATTAACTCTGCTTATCATAAAATACAAATAAAAAATAGCAGACTTATGCGGTAGCAAAACAAGTTAAATTGAATTGAACGGAAACATGAACCAGAAACGTGAACAGCAAGCAGATGCCAAAATTTGTTTGTAATTCCATAAAAAAAAAATTATATATTTTTTTAAACTTATTATCATCAAGCGTATTTAGCACAACGACGACAATAATCATGAGAATGTGTTTATTATGTTTATTAATATAATTTAAAACATAGTTTGCATTAGAATAAAATATGCCGCATTTTTAAATCAATGCTTTTCGAGTTATTCCGAAAAAATCTATTTTACATACTCGTATATAATAATAAACTGCAAATAGCCTTTACTCTGTGTTAGTGGTTTTGTAATACCGGAGGGGCAGTCACCTCGAAATCAAATCAATTCTCTGGGATGCCTAAGCATTTAACAGATAATAAGAAGTAATTTCTTAAATTAATATATATACATCAGAGCTGCCCACCGAGAGAAACACGATAGTAATGTATTAGCGTGTGTGCAGTGTTGCCAGAAAATGATGATGAGAGAATGCTAAATTGGTCAAAAAAATTCTGCTAAAATGTTCTACAGAACAAAAGTATAATGCCAAATTTAAATAAAGAAAATTATTTAAATGGCTCTGAATTTCATGTTTAAACAATCTTATTGGATATGTTAAATTACGTTTAAAATTTTTTAACGCACTAATAATCTGAAAATATTATTTATATGTATATATTTATATTATACTGAATAAGTATACTGAATAAGTAGTAAAATATTTTTTTATTTAAAATACATTGAAATTGGTTATTGAGGGGTTCCCTGGATGCTGTGCACATTTAACTTTTGCTAGTAAAGATCATGAGGGAACCTTTACCCTGCAATGCATATATATTTATGAGAAAAATCCTATAAACAGAAGAATATTTTTAAAGAATTAAAATTTTTCATTGTCAACAAATTCTTGCAGAAAGCATTTAGCAGAATTTTTCAAAAGTTGACTGCTTTTTAACTAATGAAAATGCCAGATCTGGCATTGAAAATGCTAAAATGGTAATAATGCGTGTGTGTATTCATTTGTATAAGAAGCCGATTGATGTTCGGCACTACGCTGGTACTTTGAGCAGCCTGGATCTACATGCAAGAGATCGAGATTTTGATTGATTATGGTTAATTTGTCGAATCTTTCAACTGTAAGTTCAGGGTTCTTTCAACAGTAGTTTGACATTAAGTTGACAATTTTGTTATCTCTCTATGAAACCACAGAAATATCAAAATTTTCAACCGTTGCAACATATTCATATGACTCTCCACGTGGCTTCTTCATCATTATTTTATCGTCAACAAATTTTAAGTTTGGAATTCTATTCCGCCGGATAGTTCCTAGTGAATAAATTGCACGGTAAGCTAGTGTTAGCATTAATGGCAAAGATGTATAAAAATTATCAAAAAAAACTTTGAAATTCTCCTGAGATGGAACATCACGCAGCAGTCTTACGACAATATTTGCACTAGAGCCCAGTCTCAGTCTCTTCAGGGAGCCTAAATGCATGGCTGTTCTCTTGGCTCGTATATATTTCAAAGTTATTGTTATATCCAGATATTCCGGCCAACACGTACAGCTTAAAACCCTATTTGTATGGTTTCATTGGAAGGTATTGTTTCAGGTATGACTTACATTTTGTGGAGCATAGTTGTTCATCCACAGAAAGGAACCTTTCGTACGGTACCGACTTGATTTTTTTAACCAAGTGGTCTACCAGAGGACGTATTTTAAAAAGGCGGTCAAAATTCGTATCATTCCTTGGTTTCATATTATCATTGTTATTGAAATGTAATATCGACTTAATTTTTTCAAACCTATTTAGCGACATAGTTTCTTGTATTAGTTTGTTTCCCACAGTAGGTGCCCAATATCGTCTGTTGTTTGGAATTTGAACCACAGACATCACAATGCATATGCCCAGAAATTTTTGCAACTCTAATTCATCAATCTGCTCTCGGCTTTCTGGATTTTTCTGACAAGCATATAAATTCGACTGATAAACAATAGACTTCATAAGATCGTCAGAAAAAAAGTACGTGAAATAGCTGCTCGGTCCATTGAAATTCAGAAAACTCTCTGGGAGGTCGTCACTGCCCTTAAAATTAGTATCTAAGTTAGCATCAAAATCTTTTAGTTTCCATATAATTTTGTCGTATCTTTCTTTCAAAGATCGCACATCACAAGTTATTTTTTCATTCAATTCAGAAGTAGCAGTTGTTTCCACTGTATTTATTCCTTCTTCTATACTTGCCGTCTCTTCTACATTTTGGCATCGATTTCCTTTAAATTTAATATCAATATCTTCATCGCCATCATCAAAATAGTCATCCTCACTTTCTTCCCAGCTTTCAATTATTTGTTCAATTTCTTTATCAGATAGTGCCCATTAGAATTAAATGCATGAAATAGGATATATGCAATAATAAACCATATATGCAATATCAGTTCATATTGACTATTACGCATAAATTTGCACATATGATATGATAGATCACCGTGCATGAGCAAATATTGTATCAATAAAAAATTTATACATATGTATATCTATGACAATGTGGTTATCTTTACAAATAGTACTTACATTCTAAAAAACTGTCATAATATTTCTGAATATTAAAAGAATACCATTCAATTTGTCCACGTACTGAGAACAACTATTTCTCTCTCAACATATCTGTACATATTTTTTAAGATATTACACGTAAATGGCACCACAAATTTAATGTTTTCAAGTAAAAGAGACTATTAGAAAAAAATAACTGTAAAATAAGAAATAGTATAGTTGCCAGACGAACGAAAATTTAACATTGCATATATGCAATGCCATGCAACGAAGGGTTAAACTACATGTTCCTCCCACACACACGGCAAAAGTAACGATTTAGGTGGCCAAAAATATTTAACTTATTGAAGATGATTTTTTAAGTAGGGATTTAACATAATATGATACTTTATGACAACTTAAGCATAAATAACGACTATAGAAAGAAAATAATGGGTTGATCCGAAACATTGAATAAATCATAAAAATAAAAAATGCTAACAAAAACTTAGTTTATTTTATTAGACTATTAATTATATTATTACACAGCAATAAATGAACATACAAATCATTAGTTACAGCATTGATGAACTCAACTCCAAGTAATTCTATTATTCAAACTTAGTCACCATCGCAATTTTACAATTATTGCTTTAAAGTGATTTTTTTTTAACACGTAGACAAAAACTTTAATAACTTCTAAAGTGATTAAACGTGATAGCTAAATATTTGTGTGGATTTTCTAAAACACTTGAATAACGTAATTATAAAATTTAAATGCGGGTACTATGAGGTACTTTTTTGTTGTAGTCCACGGAATCACCGTTTTCATTAAAAATTAATATATGTAGTTTCTTTAAATAACTTCAGCTCTAAAACTATACTATGTACCGGAATTAAAAAATTAAAAATTCACTTGCAAGAAGTCCATCATTGATATAAAAAAAAAATTAAAAACCCAGCTAAAAAAATATGTATGGAGCATAAATAAATAAAATAAATAAATTTTTCCCTCTACAGAATGAAAATTTCATATTCATACTCTCTTGATTCACAAAAGCGCACTGCTGTGCAATAAATTAAATTACTAAAATTACTTTTTTTTAGATTTTGAACAGGAAGGTTGTACATATTTAATGAAACATTTGTTTGGACAAATAATGAAAAACGAACTAAAAAACATTTTATTCATCATTTTAAGTCAAAAGGTGAATCAATTATTTAAAAAACGCAAAACTCATATTCGTACATAAAATTTAATTTAAGAAATCATATTAAACAGTAATGCAATTAATTATAAAAGAAAAAGTAATCCGTCGTAACAATAGTTTTCAATATAATTTTTTTCAGTAATATGAACTTTGTTTCTTATCTAGAGAATTCTGTTATTTTCTATAAAATTAATGGATAATGGTTATTTAATATATTAAATGGGGCCACATAAGAATGGTTTTTTTTTTTTTGAACAAAAGTTTTTCTTTTTTAAACGTTGAGGGTACGCATATAAACTTTACATACCGCATCTATTTTCTAATGGATTTTCAATTCACCAGTGATAAAATCCAAGCTTTTTTGATTGCAAAAACGATTTTATGTGAGATAAATAACAAAATCAAAAATCATACAAAAAATATTCGTAATACATATTCACCTTGATAAATAAGCTTATTGGCTTTACTAATATTTTTTACATAGCAAGAAATAGCAAAAACAAAAAAAAACCGTAAACACAAAGTTCCCTTGAGGAATAATACTCTGTATGAGTACCTCAAAGGAAAAAAATTTTGAAGTGAGTTCTAACGGCAGAAATGCTTATTTTACTGTGAGTTCTGAAACTCTTAATGAAAAAAATATAAATAATAAATCTGATGAAAATCTTTTTTTAACGGCAAAGCCAATTTTTCGTCAACGATCAACTTCGCTTTGTCCAATGCCAACTAGTGAATCGTTAACATTACCATTACGCATTCATCACTAAACCAAGTTATCACTACAGATAACAGTAGCTCAAAACCCAAGGTGCAAGTGGGAATGGACAGATATATAACAGTGGTAAAGCGTGGACGAAGCCCAAATTCTTCAAAAATTTCATCTGCCCCAAAGATGTCTAGGGATAACAGCGCATCATCTACCAATCGTCAAAATCGTTTTTCATTATTGCAAGACACCGACGACAAGCCCTCTACATCATCGCAAAAGTCTTTTAAGCCACCACCTATTTATCTGAGAGAAAAAAATTCTAACGCGCTTATAAAAAAACTACTGTCGACCATTGGTGAAAATACTTTTCACATCGTTCCAATTAAACGAGGTAATATTGATGAAACTAAAATCCAAATATATAATGAAAAAGATTTCCGAAAAATTGTTAGTGAATTCGAAAAAAATAAAACAAATTTTTACACATACCAACTTAAGAGTGCTAAAGGCCTACAGATAGTATTAAAGGGCATAGATTCATATGTTGAACCCGAAGAAGTAAAATGTGCACTTGTCGACCAAGGATTCAAGGTAAAAAATGTTACCAACATATTTAATAGAGAAAAGGTCCCCCAACCCCTATTTCGGGTTGAACTGGAGCCGAATGACATACAATTGAAAAAAAATTAAACCCATCCAGTTTATAACGTAAAGTATCTCTTACATCGAAAAATCACAGTTGAAGAGCCACGTAAGCGTTCAGGTCCCATACAGTGCCATAATTGCCAAGAATATGGCCATACGAAAACTTACTGCAAGTTACCTACAGTGTGTGTTATCTGCGGTGAATTGCATGGTACTGCTAGCTGCACTAAGCCAAAAGATCAAGCAGAAAAAAATGTAGTAATTGTGGAGGTAATTACACAGCTAACTATAGAGGGTGCCCTGTATATTCTTTCGTTAAACAGGCTATGTGTCAAAAACCCAAGTTAACTCCAGCTCAACAAGTAAACGCGAACTCCGATACTTTTGCTCAAATCAGCCAACCAGTTACTTCACGTGTATCGTATGCTGATGCTGCTAAGACTAGTTCAATTCCCACGCAATATGTTCCACCGCCAAATAATTCAACGAATTCAAACTCAAGCCTTAACTTTAGTCGCCTTGAAGCTACTATTGAGAATCTGGTGCTAACTATAAACAACTTTACTACAAATATGACAAGTATGATGCAAGAAATGCTGCGAATGCAGAATACACTGCTTCAAGCATCTATATAATTAAAGGCGAACATGTTTTTTGTAATCCCTTTTACGCTGGTACCACTGCACCGATTTTTAAAACATTTATATGGTTTTAAAGAATTTTTTATACAGATGTGCAGAATCTATATTTTATTGAAATCGGTTTAGTATTTTGGGAGCTATAAGCGTTTAAAGTTGCTACTACTACATGCACACATATTACACACACATTTATTAGCTTACAAGTAAAAAAAGAAACAAAACATGAGTGTGCGTGTGTGTTTATAGTATTTCTCTTGACCTTACAACTGATTTTCTCTTATTTGTTGTTGTATCAAAGCCATAGTATATACTTAAAGGAAGAGAGTTGAATAAATTTAATTAGGTTGGTTGAAGGCATTTTGTTTATGTTTTTTTAATTTCATGTATTATTTAATTATGCTTGCATATGTATGTAAGTTTGTGTGTGGCTGTGTTTTAATGAATTTTTTTTATGACGTTTAGATACATTTTCTTTTAATCTTAAATTATTTACATTTTGATTCTAGAATACGGACGAGTGTGTCGTCCGTTTGGTATATCTAGTTAGTTAATAAACCATGAACACGTTAAAAATATGTTTCTGGAACGCAAACGGCATTCGCCAGCATAAAAATGAACTTGAGCACTTCCTAATGGAAAAAATATTGATATAATGTTGGTTTCTGAGACTCATTTGACCTCAAGAAGCTTATTTAAAATAAATGGTTACACTTTATATGATACAAAGGACCCGAGAGAGAGAGCATGTGGTGGATCAGCAATTCTGATTAAGTCAAGACTCAAGCACTATGTCCTTGACAACGTTAGTGAAGAATATTTGCAAGCAACGAATATTTTCGTAGAAAATTTCTGTGCGAATTTCGTGATATCATCAATTTACTCACCTCCCAGATTTTCAGTTACCGAAGATCAGTATGAGAAGTTCTACAAATCGCTTGGATCTTGTTTCGTGGCAGCTGGTGACTACAATGCAAAACATACGTACTGGGGATCGCGTCTTGTTACACCTAGAGGTCGAGCCTTGTTCAATACAATTTCAAAAATGGGCTTAGATGTCATTTCGAGTGGGGAGCCTACTTACTGGCCTACTGACGTAAGAAAAATTCCAGATGTTATAGATTTTGCCGTCACGAAAAATATTCATAGGGACTTAATTCATGTAGAGGCCTCTCTAGATCTGTCCTCCGATCACTCTCCAACAATAGTTACAATTTTCAACCCACCAAGGAGTGATTTAACTAACTCATATGTCAAGATGATTAATGGAATCAACTGGCTGGTATTCAAAAAATATCTTAGTAGTCACTGCGTAGAAAACATTCAGCTTAGATCATGCGATGATATTGAATTTAACATTGCCAATCTTAACGAAAATATTAAACAGGCTGCTGAACACGCCACTACCTCCTATCCGCAGACCGGCTTTAACAGAATTTATTCTACGGAAATTGAACGTCTTGTATGTGAAAAAAGGAGAGCTAGAAGAGAATGGCAACAACACAGATCACCCCTAAATAAAATCAGACATAAAGAATGTACTAAACGACTCAAAGAGCTGCTATCATCGGAAAAAACTGCACTACTGGAAAAGTATTTAGAAGGTCTTGATGTAACGTCCGCATCTAATTACTCTTTATGGCGCGCTACTAGAAATCTTAAACGACCCGTTGATCTTAAATCACCATTGCGTACTGCGACCGGAGGCTGGGCAAGAAGTGATAGTGAGAAAGGTAACTTATTTTCTGAGCATTTAAAATCTGTATTCACTCCCAATTCATGTACGGGTGCTGCTGATTTACCGAGTGTAGTTTCTCTACCCCCTCGTCCCTTAAGGTTTAAGATGCGTGAAGTACAAAAAGTAATTGCTGAACTCAACCCGAAGAAAGCTCCAGGTATTGATGGCATTAGTAACAAAATGCTCATGAACTTGCCTCATATTGCAATAAGAATCCTGCTATTTACTTTTAATGCTATTTTAAGAATGCAGTATTTTCCACATAACTGGAAACTGGCCAAGATCAAAATGATTCCAAAGGCGGGCAAAGATCTTACCAAGACTGAGTCATATAGGCCTATAAGCTTACTATCTACAATCTCAAAGCTTTTCGAAAAGCTGCTCATGACTAAATTGTCCAAAATTTTAACTGATAATGGGTGCATCCCGGACCATCAATTTGGCTTTAGAAGTCAGCACAGCACGATTGAACAAACGCATAGACTGGTCCAAGTTGTAAGAAGAACATTTGAAGAAAAGAAGTATTGTTCTGTTCCCTTTATTGATGTTTCTCAGGCATTTGATAAAGTATGGCACGAAGGCCTAGTTTTAAAATTGAAGACATATCTGCCAATAAACATTCAAAAGCTTTTGGAAAGTTATATTATTGATAAGAAGTTCACTTTTGTGGAAGGAGGTGTGCCCCAGGGTAGTATTCTGGGTCCTGTCTTGTATTTAATATATACTTGTGATATGCCTGTGAGCAATAATATCCATATTTCTACTTTTGCCGATGATACAGCCTGTATGAGTGTGCACGAAAACCCTTATGAGGCATCCCGCAATCTCCAGGAACATATTACCCAGCTGGAAATATGGTTGAACTTATGGAGAATTAAAGTCAATGAACAAAAGTGTGTCCATATAACGTTCACCCTAAGAAGAGATACTTGCTCCCCCATTCGAATCAACAATCAAAATATTCCTCAACATTCCCAAGTGAAATACCTTGGTATACACCTTGATCGAAGACTTACATGGAAACATCATATTGACTCTAAGTTAACTCAGATGAAACTTAAGTTAACTCAAATATATTGGTTGATCGGCAGAAACTCAACACTCAGCCTAGACTGCAAACTTTTATTATACAAGTCGCTTTTGAAGCCAATATGGCGCTACGGAATTCAGTTATGGGGCACTGCTTCAGCTTCCAATGTCGAGAGAATCTAACGAAGGCAAAACAAAATTTTACGGTTAATAACATCGGCTCCATGGTACATCCAAAATTCTATTATACATCGTGATTTAAATATGCCACTAGTGACTGAAGAAATTGAAAAATACGCAGGCAAATATTTAACAAAACTCGAATCACATCCTAATCCGCTTGCTCGTAATATTTTGAACTTTACTGGACACATCCGCTTAAAAAAGAGGGACACACGGGCTCTTATACCTAACACTCCAGATGGGACTACTTGAAAATACTTTTCCCCCCACCTTTTTTGATTATCATTACTAATGTATTATTTATAACTACCACTAAGTTTATGTCCGACACTGGTCTGGCCTAATAATTTTTTTTATAGATTTAAGATTTGAATACTTATTGTTAGTTCATATATGAAGATACAATAAATAAAAAATAAAAAATGTGAGATATCATGTATGCATATATATATATATAATATATGTATCCATATATTAAATCTTATTTCTATGTATGGATCCACATATGAAGAGCTTCATAATTAAATTTCCATATATGAGCTCATGTATTATAATACATTTCATATATTAGTCCATATATTAGTTCATATATAATAGTTTTGCCATGTATAATCTCATACATTTCCATACATGAATTCATACATACTCATATATAGTTATATTCATTCATATATTAAAAATATATGGACCATATATAATTTTTTTTAGCTGGGAAGATATATTAATGCAAACTGAAATTAGTACAGAACGAAAACGTATGCTTAACTGAGGTGCGTATGTTACAGATATGCATACATCAAGTTTTGGGTACCGTCGTAAAAAATTGTGTAATGTTATTGCTTAAATATTACTGCCACTTAGTCACCCAAACACTTAAGAACGTTGACACATATTATCATAAGTATTGAAGAACATCGGTATTACCAATTTTTGTCCACCTAAATCGCTACTTTTGCCGTGTGTGCGCCAGTGATGCAAAATGTGACACAATTGGGCCATTTGTGGCACTTTTTGATGTTTGATGGCCCTGTGGTACTCTCTAGGCAATTTTGGAGACAACTTTTATTTTTGGAGATTTTTTTATTTAAACTGGTTTCCGAAATCTTCGTGAGACCATGTTTAAAGTGGGGAAGCCAATAGTTTTGTACCGCTTGCTATTAAACTTTTTCCGAAGGAAACAGAACAAATAAATATATAAATATGAATATAGAGCAGTATTGCAAGTTCCGGATTTAAAAATCTCAATGATTTAAGTAGCAGTAAATTTTAGAAAAATATTTCTACAATTAGAAATCGTTTAGGCAATCAAACCTTTGCATACAAATATATACAGAGCTCTTTCTATTCCACACTCCTCAGCATGTGTGGAAAGAACCTCTTCTTTCTAAAATATCGAAAAAAAACTTTCAACTAAAAATTTATATTAAAAACAACAATAAAATATGAAAATTGGTTTTTGTTTTCAATATAAATTTTCAGTCGTGAAACAGGCCAGAATACAAGAAACTATCTTCATCTATATATATAAAAGAGGATGTGTGTATATATGTGTGTATGTATGTATGTAACGTATGGACTCCAAAATGGCTGGGCCGATTTTGATGAAATTTTCAGGGAATCTTCAGAATATTCAGTCGGGTGACACTGTAAAGTCTGATGTTTGATTTTCGGTCTGGGGGCGGAGAGGCGTGGCAAAATCCATTTTCATATTGCACCACCAATGCCATATGTACATATATATTAATTTTTTTTTGCTTTTTTTGTATTTTATTCAATTTTTTTTTAAAGCTGTTGTCATGTTTTTCAAAACGAGATATCACACTCTTAAATGGGTTATGTAGTTCCGAAGATATTTACAAAAAACCTATGTTAATAATGATCCAATATCAAAACTTTCGAAATGTTGCATTAAAAAATCCGAGTTTTCGGTTTATTTACAAAATATTTACATCATTCGATAACACGATGGGGGTAACGAAGCACGCCGGCTGTAGCTAGTCTTTAATACAATTGAAAAATTTAATGCAATCTAATTCTAATAATTGTTATGGTGAATATATTTTAAAACTTAACAAAAAATTTTGGAAACAGAAGTAAATTGAGGAACTGTTGTACTAAATATTTAGCGATTATGTATAATAAAATTAGAATTACATAGGGAATGTTTTTAAACTAAAATTTTATTTCATATAAAATATGTATTTACTTTAATTTAACAAAAAGTACGTTTAAAAATTTTGAATTTATGTGGCTAATTTTTGTTTTTGCTCTTAGCAAAATAAATGATATCTAGGTATTGTATTAATATGTAAGAAATGAAAAGATTGTAGTCAAATACATTAAAAATTTTTTTTTTGCCCTATCAATGGTATTTTGGCCCTTTTGAATCGTTACTTTGGCCCTAAACTGAAAAACTCAAAATGCATCACTGGTTCACGCAAATATTTAGACCTCTGCGATGAAAAATGACGACTTTATTAAAGAAATTCAAACTGACGTAATTACGAATGCATCTATTTTTTATTTCAAGGAACGTAACTAACATAAAACCTTAAATATACATAAAAAGGAAATAAATGGTTAAAAACATATAAGCCATCCATACACAGAAAAAACTAAATTTCGTTTTCAGTAACCAAATTCATTGAATCGGTAAATATTTTGTATGAATGCGGACGGACCTACAAAGAAATTGTAGATTCTGATAACAATTTTGTAAAAATTTAACTGGAAAAAAATTTTGTTTTTATACCTGATTTACATTAAGCATTTTTTCATGAAATTTCATGAATTTTGGTGCACGCAGCCTTTACTATTTGCTAATTGCAGTGCTATAGAAGAGAATTTTATATAAAAAAGGACGTAGAATAAATCTCTGATGCATTTTTGGCAGCTTTTTTGATATAAGATGCTTCTCCATGCCTCCTACTGACAAACAAAAATTTTCATGCAACTAATTTCATGAAAAAAAAATGCTTAATGTAAACTAGGTATTAGTTAACTTATTATGGCATTAGAGAAAAAAGTTAACTGAAACTCAAAATATTTTCAGTCAAATGTATTAATAGGAACAGAAAAACATTTTTCGAGAATTTTTTTGTATTATTCAGCAATTTTTTTTTTAATTTACAAACACATTCCCTCAAATTTTTCGTATTATCAGAAAATAAATTAACTGAATCAATAACAATTCTTACCAATTTAAAAAAAAATAGTAAAAGTCTTATTTGAAAAAAATAACTTAATCAAATAAAAGGTTCAACTATTTTTTTTTACTTTCAAAAATTTGCTTGTTTTTATGGTTAAGCATTTCGTTCTCGCTTTTGGAACTCGTCAGTAGACTTCAACCCAAAAAATTTTTCAATTTAGCTAACAAATTCCGTATGTTTATTGTAAGACTCTTAATACTATATTGAGAATCACAATATACAAACATAATAAGTTTGAAAAACGCAAACAAAAATCTTAAAAAAAAAATATTTTTTATATCTATAAAATAATTTGTAGAAAAAATTTTAAAAAAATCAGAGACATTTTTTTGCAGTATATAAAAATAAATTTAACTAAAAATAACAAATTTAAATATAAAAAAAAATAAATCTAAATTTTTTTTTTACAAATTTTACTCTAAGACTCTTAATACTATATTGAGAATCACAATATACAAACATAATAAGTTTGAAAAAACGCAAACAAAAATCTTAAAAAAAATATTTTTTATATCTATAAAATAATTTGTAGAAAAAATTTTAAAAAAATCAGAGAAATTTTTTTGCAGTATATAAAAATAAATTTAACTTAAAATAACAAATTTAAATATAAAAAAAATAAATCTAAATTTTTTTTTTACAAATTTTACTTTATATAGATAATTTTCATTCTATACAGTTTTTTCACATAAAATAAAATTGGAACAAATAATTTACTGGAACAGTAAAAAATATTTACTGAAACTAAATTATGTTTCAAAACACACGTTTGTTTGAAAATTTTTTGGGAATAATTTTTCTGTGTAGTACAAGTAAATTTTGATGAAAATTTTCAAGAATACATTATTATTATTGTTTTTTTAACCTGTTTTGTTTCTCCTGTAAAAAATATAAAAGTGTGTTTACGTACGTTTACATTTAAGGTGACGATATGTATATACATTAGGCTGGTCGCAAATTTTTTATTTTTTTTTAATATATCTAAAATATGAGGTTTGCTGCCTTAAATGCGGTCTTAATTTTTTTTAGCTCTATCCGACGGTGCCTTTTGTTACCTCGTGGGCTCTAAAGTATCCGTGACACTGTGGGGGATTTTGTTAAAAAAAAAAATGGAAATAATTCTGCAGTTTCTAAACGAACCGTTCGATTGTTAGGAAATTTTATACGCATTTGAGGAGGTGTCACAGAGTTTAAGTCCGAATTTGGACTATATACGAGTATCTTTTTAGGGGGGATTGCGGAGCCACAAAGCCCCAAAGTGGGCAACCTAGGCTTAATGAAAAATTAAAACCGATGCCAAGCTGATGGTTTTGATCTGATAAAAAGTATGTTTTTCCTATCTAAGAGGTAAAAAAAAGTCTGCTACATTTATGGGGTTTCGGCTTACAGTGCAAAACGAAAAAATATAACCATATACGGACACCACAACGTGAAAAAAGAGCCGTGTCTCCTAGTTTTGCCCTAAGTCATGCATTATTTTATGGGCCTCGGTGTTATTTTTTGCAAAAAAAAAACTGATAATTTTCTCAGACTCATATCTTGCAAAACGTTCGGAATTTGGATTTACTCTCTGAGGCAAAGTTGTAGCTTTTGTCATAAAAAACAAAAATTCTGAACATATAAAATTAAAGAAACTCCATCTTCAAGATCAAAATGGCAAAACCTTTAACACATTCGATTTTTTTCTATAGGTCTATAGGTAGCAAACTGTTAAAAATTCAAGGAAACAATCCATTACAAAAATGTACATAAGATCTCAATAAACGACTTTCTAGAACTTATGAACTTCCTGGTAGCCTCATAAGTGAAAAATTTCCCGAAAATTGTTTAATTTCATTTGTTTGGAAATTTTTCACTTTTGCGCCTACCTAAGCGCTATATAAACGGTGTTAAGAATCATTCCTAGGAAGTTCATATATTCTAGAAAGTTGTTTCTTAAGGTCTAAGGTACATTTTTGTAGTTGATTGTTTCCTTAAATTTTTAACAGTTTGCTACCTATAGACGACCCGAACAGGGGGAAAAAGGTAAAAACAAAAATCTAATTTTTTTATTGTTTGTGATTTTGATCTTGAAGTTAAAGTTTTTTTGATTTTATATATTTACAAGTTTTGTTCTTTATGACAAGAGCTACAACTTTGCCTCAGAGAGTAAATCAAAATTCCGAACTGTTTGCAAGATATTAGCCTGAGTGTTAGTCATGAGCTATCAGCTCAGATCACTTGAAATCTCTAAAACGCGCCAATCAGATGAAAATATCATTAATTTATCAAAAAAATAAATTGAGAACAAACATTTAAACAAAAACTGTTCCATTATTGCATTATAATTTTTGTTCTTGTTTCTTTTTTTGTTCAAGTGATTAAATCAATTTTAATTGTTGACAAGTGACATTTCGTAACTCAACTTGAGCCATAAACTGCTGGTATTATCGTGTGTTATAAATATTTCAAATTCAAATTTCTAAACATAAGATTATTAAACAATAATTAAGATTAAGTGGCCTACTTTTGCACCAAAATATGAGTACGAGTATGTACGTGTATACAAATTAATAAAATCAGATTGTTTCCTTAGCAACATGTGCAACTATTTAATGTTATAAAACTGAAAGACCTAAAGTGAAATTTATCGATAAAAATAAATAAAATGATTGGCGTCAATGATAACACACTTCGCCAATCAATAATTATTTACTTACGGCCTAGACAATCACATCGTGTGTCTTAAAATCTTCTTATTTCCCGCAGAATTAAAATAACTGTGCGAAATTATGGATTATACACTGAAAGAAAGAAACTCTTTTATTCACATAAAGAATTAAATTACCGCTACGCTTGGGTTCTACTTTTGTGTGATACTTTCTTTGCATACGCAATATTTTAAACACTGCAAATTCCAACTGAAACATAATACAGTCGAACTTCTCTATAACGTAGCAGTTTGGGACCGTCAAATTTCTACGTTATAGAGAAACTGCAGAAAATTTTGACTACATTTTTTTATGTAGAAAATATATTTAATAAGACAAAAAAAATTGTTTTTACATGAACACATTAATTTTTTTTATTAATACATACCCTGCAAGCATTTTATGAAAAAATTTATCATATTCGAGTCATTTACGATTCTTCTGCGCTATTAAAGTAGGCATATTAGAGCTCATTTTCTGATCATAAATTATTGTTTTATCGGGAGAAAATGGTACCCTAGCCGCGACTCTTCTTGAGGAGTATTTTATTACCCGCTTTTCTGATCAGTTTCGACTCATTTATGACTCATATATTTTAATGATTTGCGAATCTTTTTCGAGTAATTTTTAGCTGTATTTCCAATCGTTCGCGAATCGTTTATGAGTGGTTTTTTATTCATATTTCTGATCGTTTGCGAGTCTTTTTTTACTCTTTTTTCAGTCATATTTGTAATCGATTGTTTGGCTAACACTACATTTTTTATATTTATGATTTGAATAGGCTAAAGTTCGTATCGCCTTTTGAGCCAAATTTCATGTGATAATTATTAATGAACAAATAACACATAAGTTAGTTGTAAATATTCTGACAACACATAGTTGAACGGAACAGCTAGCCGTTTTCGACGGCCACTAAACATTCATCATCAGCGTTCTTCTGTGCTTGTTCAAGACTGTTTGTGTAAGACTGTTGTAAATTTAGAGATGGTAAGGCGAGCTTTCATTACAAAACATCTTTCAGCAAATTGAAATATGATGAATCAAAACAATTCACATATTCCATTTGCAAAAAGTTTTGTATATAAAGCAGAAATGTACATCAACACACAGTGAGAGCTGAAATTTTATACACAAGTAAGTGTAAATGAGTAAGAAAATGGGAAAATCATAAAACCAAGAAGTTTTATCCGCTAAAACTCTAATTCGCACTAGAGAGCTGAAATTTGGTACACAAATTAATCTAAATCAGAGATCACTAAGAAAAATCTAAGAAACCAGAAGTTTCAATCAGGGATTGGGAAAAAGCACTGTAAACTCAAAATGAAGTTAAATTTTATTGAAACTTTTCATACACATTGCACTTGTCCAAAGTAAAAATTTCCTGTTTGGAAAAGTGGACGTGACTTCACCCATAAATCTTAGCTTTTTCTTTCATGTACATCGGCTTAGCATTTTTTAGTCTATTACTCGTGTATTTCCCATTAGATTTTTCATACTAGCAGATATAAAATTCGGGGGGGCCAGGCCCATAAATTTTTTTCGTAATTTTATACTGTAGAGAGCTGATTTTGTAGACAAATAGTCCTAATTGATTTACTCAATCGGAAAATCCAAAAATTAAAGTACCTCTTACCTTCTTGATTTATGTACTTCGGCTAAGCAGACTTTAATATGTAAATATATTGAGAAAATAGCCGGGATCACTCCCACTAAAATTGACGCTGTATTTTACATGTTTCTTTCCAGACGACTCTTAACAAATTGCGTACACACTGGCGACCCGTTGTAATCACCCCTATTCTGCGTTTCGATTCGAATCGAAAGTTTCTCCGTTTGGCAACTTTGGTATTCTGCGTTCCGTTCTTCGATTTCTTTTTCGATTCTATGTATTCTACATTTCGATCGTAACTACGTTTTTGTGAGTTGTTATTTTAGTGGTGGAGCGTTTTAAATTTTTGTTTGTTTAGCTTTAAAAAGTGATTAATTAAAAAAATAATGGAAGTATTAAATGAAAGAAGGTTTAATTAATGAACTAAACAGTTTGTTTTGTTTTTCTGTACTGAAATGCGATTTTTGTTTAGTTTATTACAGGTAGAACAGTATAAAAAGTTGACATACCTATTTAATGGCAACGAAAAACGATATTGTCTACGTATTTAATTAAATCTGAACAAATAAACTTCATTTTTGTGTTACAATTATGTGCAAAAAATTAAAATATCACCTCCGGCGCGACAGGATTCTTCAGACTGGAAAAGTTTGGCACAAATACCTCTTGCTTATCTCGTTTTTTTTTTAGCTCTTTGTACTTAAATTTGCAAGAGCTTATTTAATGAATATGTTCACAATTTTTAATTATTATTTGTTTTAATGTTAAATCACTGTTTTTTTGCACTAAATTTAACTTTTTGCTAAAAATTTTGCACAATTGCTTAATTTTTCTGTTCCTATTTCA
The DNA here is from genome assembly GCA_949987645.1 of Tachina grossa. Classification (NCBI taxonomy): domain Eukaryota; kingdom Metazoa; phylum Arthropoda; class Insecta; order Diptera; family Tachinidae; genus Tachina; species Tachina grossa. Next base: position 40,965,384 of record OX465275.1, read on the forward strand.
ATCGTTTCATAGCAAAGCAGCAGGTTTAAACATACCCAGTAAAAAAAGACACTCCAAAGAAGTCATGAAAATGTAGAGTTTGCAGTCTGGAAGTAGTTCAAATTTCGATCCGATCTAATGATTTTTACATAGAGTTGTCATTGCAAGAAGTTCTCTTTTCCGATGTTTAGTCACCGAATTAGAAGCGATTTTAAGAAAAATTTCCTTTTTTGTGTTCTATGGTAATATTTTCATCTAAGAAAAACTTTAAAAAGTTACACATTTTAACAATTCGTTTCTTTTTATACGAATTTAAACGCGAAACAGTGGTTTCATGTAAATTTAAGCAAATAACTTCTAAATTTTAGGCCAAAATTAGTTCATAAATTTCTTTAAAAAAATCGATTTTTTGAACATTTTGGTGAGTATTTACTAAAACTATGGAAAAACTACAAGGTTTTGTGTGATTAAAATAAACTTTTACTTGGTTTTCTGCTAACTATCGGCAAATTAAAAATATCGATTTTTTGGAAGCAATGAAAATGTGGTTCCTTCAGAATGACTTCCATTTTTGTTTTACTGGGATACTCTTCTCTTCGTCTTTTTCTTTCGATTCAGTTTTTTTTTTGCAGAATACCACTTTTCCATCCGTGCGTAACTGAATGCGGGAACGTAATCGAAACGGATAATAGGGGTGAATAACACAATAATTCATTTTTACTCACGCTCTAGCCCATTTTTTTTGTAACTATGCCATTTTTAACTGGCAAATTGATCATGAATAGAAATAAAACACACTAGAAATTTTAAGTGTAAAAAATGTTATCATAGAACATTTTTCAAAAAGTAGTCAGATCCTCACAAAAACATAAATGTGAAAAAAGGATAAGTTCCTATAAAAAAGTTCGGCCATTAAATTAGTGAGATATAAATTTTGACCAAGTTCTTGTTTGGTACAATACCTATCACTGAAATATGCTATGCATTATATAACTTTGTAATCGTAAGTAAAGTTGTCATATAATTTCTAGATAATCTGCTAACTTGGCAATATTTTTAACTTTCTAGAAAAGGAGAGGATAATGTATATTTGTTCATTTCTTTATATCTGTAAAAATGTTGTCAAGTTAGCAGATTATCTAAAAATTATATGACAACCTTACGATTACAAATTTATATAATGCCGAACTTTTTTATATGAACTTGGCCTTTTTTCACATCTATGTTTCTGTGGGGATTTATTTTTATATACTTTTAGAGATTTTAATATAATATATATAATTCAAACTTCAAAACAGTCATATTTCAAACACCTGTATGATATATTTTCGATTGCTTTATGTTTTGTTATTGTATTTTCAATAAATAACTTTTTAAGCATAAGCACGAATCATTTTCGAGTCTATTTTCAAGCGCGCAAGTGTTTAATCAGTTTTTAATTGTCAAAACTACTCGAGGAAGACTTAGTTAGGTGATTATTGATAAAACGATCTTCCAAATGATTGCAGGGTACATATGTGACAGCGCATAGAGAAAGGGACCTAAGGGTAAAAAAAATCAATTTTCACTTTTTTTTTTTTTTTTTTTTTTTTTTTGATGTGGACAACATCTGAGCATCGAATCAGACCGATCCCATGCCCCAAAAGTGTTCCCTCCCAGAGATATGCGCGTTTTATTCAGTGATGGTACACCAAAGATACACGTATTTAAATCGTTAAAATGGCTTTTCTGAACAAAACAGGTTTTTACCCTTTGGTCCCTTTCTGTTTTGCGCGTCACATATGTAGAAGAAAATTATATGTATTAGGAGAAGAACATTTTACAGTTATATTTATTGTGACTAAATTGATGCAAAAAATCGATTGCTAAAAACTTCGCAATAGAGAGATTATTTTAGTGTGAAAAATTCCATTTAGGTCTTAAAAAATTGTACGTTACAGAGAACTTCGCTATAGGGCCGTTCGTTATAGGGAGGTCAAAATGTATGAAAATACTGATTTATAAGTTTATATTTTTCATCACATTTATTTTAATTCCATGTTTCTAGGCATGTTTTTTTTTATTAGTTATTTATCAATAAATTATATTTCTAGCTTAAAAATAATCTCAAACGATTAAATGTCTACAAAGAAAAATAGGTCACTTATAAGGTTTACGCGATTAACTTCTCCTTACGTCATTCCATTATATTTTGCGATAATTTTAATTTGTGTCTGATAAGATTTAACTATAAAAATTAAGTTTAATTGTGCTTGAAACAAATAATAATGATTTGCGTTTTTTTTAGTTTTGTAGCTTTTTCATTTAGGCGGTTTTTTAGTTTTGGGGTTTTTTTAGTTTTGGTGATTTATTTTAGTTTTAGAATTTTTTTTTAGTTTTTTATGTTTGGAAATATTTTTAGTTTTAGCGATGTTTTAGTTATGGCGATTTCTTAGTTTTGGCGATTTATTTTAGTGTAAGATTTTTTATTTTTGGCGCTTTTTTTGTTTTGGTGATTTTAATTCGGTTTTTGGCAATTTTTTCGTTAATATGATTTTTTTGGAATTTTTTGGTTTTGAGGTTTTTTTTTTGCTCTGTCGATTTATTTTAGTTTTAATTTTTTTTTGTAGTTATTTTTTAATTTTTCATGATATCAGTTTTAGCGATTTTTTGTGTTTTTGGCGATTTGTTTTAGTGTTAGATTTTTTTTTTAGTTTTGGCGCTCTTTTTGTTTGGTCAATTTATTTTAGTTTTAAGAATTTTCTAGTTTTGTTTTTTTTTCGTTTATGGTGATTTTATTTGTTATTGCCAATTTTCAGGCGATTTTTTAGTGTTGGGGTTTTTTAGTTTTGGAGATTTATTTTAGTTTTAGAATTTTTTAGCTTCTTTATATATGGCATTTTTTTAGTTTTATCGATTTTTTTTGTTATGGCGTTTTTTCGTCTTTGGTGATTATTTAGTTTTGGCGCTTTTTTCGTTTGGGTGATTTTTATTAGATTTTTGGCAATTTTTTCGTTTTGACGATTTTTATTGGAATTTTTTAGTTCCGAAGTTTTTTTTTGTTTTGTCGCTTTATTTTAGTTTTAAAATTTTTTAAGTTATTTTTTAGTTTTTGGCGATTTTTTAGTTTTAGCGATTTATTTTACTTTCAGCGCTTTTTAGTTTTGGTGTTTTTGACGATTTTTTTAGTGTTAGATTTTTTGGTTTTCGGCGATTTTTTATTTTTGACGATTTATTTTAGTTTAAGAGATTTTTTTTTTAGTTTTGGCGCTTTTTTTTTCTTTTTTGGTATAACGAATCTCGGTATAACGAATCTCGCTTTAACGAAAATCCGATATAACGAACCTCCAAATTTTTTACATTAACAACCTTATATAGCGAATAATATCCCAATTTTGTACTGGATATAACGAATGATAAAGAAAATGGCAAAATAAAAAACAAAAACTTGCTTAGAACATATTTCTAGAATTTTGATCTACATTATATAGCGAATATTTTGATAAATGTGTGTTCTGTATAACGAACGGCAAAATGCAAAAAAAATGTGATACCGTTAGTTTGTATTTGGTAGCTTACTTGAAAAAAAAATTGCCCTCATTATTTTATTTGTATTGTATTTTGTCTACAATAATAATAGTTAGTATAACAAATGAAAAAAACTTTGCGATATAACGAATTTTTCGGTATAACGAATGGGCCTGACATTATATCGTTTGCTATACCGGGATTTGCCTGTATTTTAATTTTGGTATTTTTTTCTTTCTTTTTTGAAAATTTCAAGAGTTTCCCTTTTACGGTTTCCAAAATACAGAAAGTTGCCAAAATTACATAATTTAACTTTTTTATATATCGTGCCATAACCGCAAAAATAGCTTAAGCGACATAATTTTCAAACTTCAATTTTTGACCAAAATCGATCGTTTGAGATCGTAAATAGTCGATTTTCGTAAAAAAAAACGAAGTCCAAAAAATGTGTCGCTTAAGCTATTTTAGCGGTTATAGCTCGATATAAATTTCAGTGTTAATTGGTGTAGTCTGCATAAAAATACCCTAACATTGAAAATTTCAAGTGTCTATATATAAAATTGTATGTATGTATGTATATAACGTTAGGAATTCATAATTTTTCGTTGCTCGCTTTAGCACACCTTTTAATTTTTAACAGTCATATGTTTGTATTTGTACACATTCTGTTAAAATTTCAGGTCCGTAGCTCTTACGGTTCTCGAGGAAACAGAAACAGGAGGATGTCCATCTGTCTTAGGGTTCCTTTTCACCTTTGCTATACGAAACGATAAAAACGAACAACAAATATGTTCCTACTTGAAAAAAAAAATTAGTGAAAAGAGGAATTATGAAAAATTTGACAACAAACACATGAAAAAAAATGTCAATCCATCTGAGCACTTGCCTAATACAGATACAAAACAAAATTGTTTCTGATGACTTTCTGTGCTAAAAAATTATAAAAAAAATTAACATACCTATTTGAAAGACAAAAAAAAATAATTCTTAACAACACGTTTAAATAATTTATTGCATCATCGTATTTTTTTTTTTTTTTTTTTTTGTATAAACAATCTCATAAATATTAATGCAAAACACAGATAAAGTCCAGATCAACAAATTGGGCACAAAACAAAAAAATTAAAAATAATAATAATAAGAACGTTTACCACGCTTCAATTAAGCAACAACAACAATTTAAATAAATATACCCGTAGATTTCCATAAATGCTTTATAACTTTTTAAAATAAATGAATAAATATTTTATTTGATTTCATGTTAAATTTTTTTCCGAAGAATCACGCTGCATTTGCATGCCAACCGTTTTATTAAAATAAAACAATAATAAATAAAAGTTGATAAACATTGTTGCTGATAAATTACAACATATCGGTCGGTCCTCCTATTTTGCAACATAGTCACAAATAAAAAAAGTTATATCGTCGGCTTAGAGTGTAAACCTGCTAAATCCACTTTTTATATCATATGACATTTTAATGCCATTCGAAAGAGAAAGAGACGCTTCATCGACTTGCTTAAATATTTACTTTAATTTGAAGCTCTATATGTCGAAAAAACTTAATATATTAGGCTAGTTTCTTTCTTAAATAGAAACCGTTAACAGAATTTTGTCTCTCCTGTAAAATTTGCTGGAAGTGAGTTAGCAGGTTTACACTCCAAGCTGACGATATACTTATTTCTATATTCAAAAGGTGAGAATGAATGATTTGTATGACATTTTTACACCAATTAAAATACGATATGATGCATTATTCCACATTTTTGACTCCTACCGTTACCTTAATATAGAAAGGCCCTAAAGTCATTAATTTTTTTTTTTTTTTAAATTGAGTTTTTATTTTACGAAAGAACGATCTTATGTATCAAAAAATGCAAAATCTCGATTAAAAAAAATAATAATGAGTTAGGGCCTTTCTATATTAAGGCAACGATTAATTAAAATTGAGAATGATTTGAAATCAAGCCTTTTCTCAAATGACGAACCTTTGAAAATTATTTGAAAATAACTTGAAAAACATAGCATTCTCAACAAAAAAGGGAACTTATTTTCAAATTGAGAAATTCATTTATTCTCAACTTACTTTCGAACGTTATTCTCAATTGTTTTTCAAATGTGGATTGTAATATAATGTGGAACGTAAATGAACATAAGTTTTAAGTTCTTCACGGTACTAAAGTTGAATTTTGAGCTCTGCTGTGTTCATATACTTATACAGTGTTGCCATATTTATTTTTCAAAAATCTTCAAGTCGAGCAAAAAAAAACTTTTTTTAAACGCATAATAATCCCAAATTAATGTTTTACTTATTAAGTAAAATATTTTTTTACTAAAAATACATTGAAATTGATTATTGAGGGGTTTAGCTGGATCCTATGCGCATTTCACTGTTGCTAATGCAGATCATCAGGGAACCTTTACCCAAAGCTTCTTAGAACAACTAGAGTTATTATATTATAAACTTTCATTTAAACAAATGAGAAGCTCAATAAAAAAATAAAAAAATAAAAAAACATGTTGATTATTGAGTTCTTGTTTCAACTTTGTTATTTGTTATTGAGCTTCTCATTTGTTTAAATGAAAGTTTATAATATAATAACTCTAGTTGTTCTAAGAAGCTTTGGGTAAAGGTTCCCTGATGATCTGCATTAGCAACAGTGAAATGCGCATAGGATCCAGCTAAACCCCTCAGTAATCAATTTCAATGTATTTTTAATAAAAAAATATTTTACTTAATAAGTAAAATATTAATTTGAGATTATTAGTGCGCTTAAAAATTTTAAACTTAAAAACTTTTTTTGTTACCAAAAATCGTTTTTGTTATTTTATTGATTGAAAATTAGTTAAAATTTATTTTGTTCCTTGTGAACTATTAAAAGTTAAGCCAGATAACACAAAAATATTTACTGTATAGATAAGATCAATATGAAGCAAATCAGAAAATGTGTAAGTAGTTTAGTCAAAAAATCCCTCAATAATATATTAAAAGTAGCAAAAGTAAAATTTTTAAAAATCTTATTTTTAGATAAGACATCTTTTTTGTCGTTTTAACGTTTCTAAAAACTTCAAAATTAAGATAAATCTTCACATATGGTAACACTGTACTTATACATACCTTCTTTGACTGGTACATATTTGTACGGTTCATTTTTCAAGGGACCAAAGAGATCCCATTGTAAGAAGAGTTGTTGGGTTAAAGCATGATACAATTATAACAGGTACATGCACAAGCCCAGCCACATGCACAAGCCCAGCCTGTTAATGTATACAATACCTACAGTTGTCAAACTTTGTTTACCAGCTGCAAAAATGTTAGTGTATGTGTGTGCATAAAATGATTACAGTGTTGCCAATGAAATTACACATGGCTGTGTTTCCAATTATATGTTAAAGAAAATTACACTACACATCTTTTGTGTAGGTTAAAATTAAAACAAAAATAAGTAAAAATACAAGCCAAAGTAGAATTACACACAGATTATACAAGAATTTAATTACATGACCTACACATGTGAGTAGAAATTACACACTGTATAACTACACAAAGATTGGCAACACTGAATAACTATAATCATGCAGGAATGCCGCGTCTGCAATTGTACTTTAGTTACTCTGTAATTGTTATTTTTAAAAACAAAAGGCATGTGTTTCTGACAATTATTCGTTTGTTTATACCAACAAAATGAATGTGGTTTTTGGTGTTGTAATTTTGTTGTAGTTGTGCATGTACCTAGTATAATTGTACCATGGGTTAAAGGGTCCCACAAAATTTTTTCTTAAAACTGCTAAAGACATACTGCAGCTAAAATCTAAAAAAATCATTTAAAAAAACTTATGTTAAATATATTGCGAGACAAACTTTAAATTATTTACTTTTCTAGCGTTTTAATAACCTTCTGGCAACACTAACGCAATGGAAACATACAAAAATAGAAACTATTTTCAACTTTCTTAGATAATATTTGTTAAGCACCCCATACACGATTCAATTCAATTTTCAATTGAGTCGTTTGTTGTCCAAATCAAAGCGTGTATGTATGGCTTTGTCAATTGATTAGTTTGGCAGTTGTCGAGTTGGTTGAAGAAAAATCAAAAGATTTTGATTTTTCATGTTGACTAGTAAATCGTTCAATTCGATTGTGCTGTGTGTGCTCGAGTCTCTTGATTAGTTGTCAAAATTTATGTTTGTAGCTTTATTTTGTATTGAGTATTTTTAAAATTGTATTTAATTTCATTGAATTTTAAATAAAAAATATATACATAAATGAATGAATGAATGCAATAGAAGTTTTAAATTTTTAAATTTGTAATTGTGAAAAAAATATAAATTTGACAGTTGAATGAAAATCTTTCAATTCAGTTTATGAAGTGAAATTGAAAGACTCAATTCACAATTGAATTGAAACGTGTATGGGGTGCTTTACTAATTAAGGGAGGAAAATGCAAAATGTTTTTTGTTAAAACTAAATTTTTTATTATATTTATTCTTATAAAACAGACAGAAAGGCGCCAACTAAAAGTATCACACATACATAATTATAAAATAATTTATTTAATTTAACACGTACGAAAACGAAAAAAACAAAACAAACAACTTTAAATTATATTTTTTTTGCATGAAATTTATTGTGGTCTTGACTTTTGTCAGTTTGTTTTTTATTTTATTTTATTTTTTCAATGGAAAAGTTGAAAAATGACGTCAATTGAATAATTCTAAATTTATAAATTGTATGTAAAATTCAAATGAGATTATTTTGTGGTTATTAGTATATGTATTTCTGTTTTGTTTTTTATTATATATTATTTACTTATGTATGATAAGACTGAAATTATTATTCTAGAAAGGTTTGAAGAAATAGTATCAAGGCACATTTATTTCCAGGTAATATCAGGATTACAAGAACAATGAAAAAATACAACAATGAAAAAAAAAACAACATGGCTTTTAGTTGATCCAAAATATCAAAAATAGAATTTGTTGTAAAATAATATAAATGAAAATTCTTCACATAAATTTGAAAAAATTTCTTCACGGCAGCTACTACTAACGAAATTTGCAACGTTTAGGCCACTTTTCACAATTTTTTAATAGTTTTTTCATATTTTTACATTTGTTTCAAAAGAATTTTTTTAATAAAATATTTTTCACGTTGAAAATTTTTTAACATTTTTTTTTTAATTTCTCTTTCGTAAACAATTTTTGAAGCTTCGAATGAACTATAATTTAAAAAAAATAGCTCAGCTGCGTTTCCGCTACTACCTGGTGAATGTGCCTTGAAATAGTATGATTGGCATAAAAACAAAAAACAAAAAATAAATTCAGTAAAGTGCGACTATGACTCGCGCACATAGAGTTCCGTACGAACACTAGATATGTAATTTAATACAAACTTCATCCTATATAATATATAGTTTTGGCTCTTTTTTAGTTTAGACACTTTATTTTCTTGTTTTGGCGATTTTTTCGGTTTTTTGGCGATTTTTTTAATTTTTGCGATTTTTTGTTTATTTAAATTTTTTTTTAGTTTTGGCGACATTTTCGTGTTTTGGCGATTTTTTCAATTTTTTGCGTTTTTTTTTTATTTTGGCGTTTTTTTTTCATTTTGGCGATTTTTTCGAATTTAGCGATTTATTTTAATGCTAGATTTTTTTTTAATTTTGGCGATTTTTTTCGTTTTGGGGATTTTTTTTAATTTTTGGCGATTTTTTTTGGTTTGGCGATTTTATAATTTTCGGTTTTTTTAGTTTTACCGTTTTTGAAAATTTCAAGTGTTTGCCTCTTACGGTTTCCAAGATATAGCAAATTGTCAAAATTACATAGTCAAAATTGCATTAACTGATGGACCACCCTTTAATTTAAATTTTTTAAATTTTAGTGTTAATTGTTGTAGTCTGTATAAAAATACACTAATTTTACAAATTTCAAGTTTCAATATACATATGTTCATACAATTGTATGTATATTACATGGGATTTTAACATATTCATTGCTCGTTTTAGAACACCCTTTAATTTTTAATTCTCATGTATTTGTTGTTGTAGCGGCCAATGTTCTACATACTGTGTCGAAATTTCAGGTCCGTAGCTCTTACGGTTCCTGAGAAAATACCGTGTGACGGACAGACAGACAGCGTAGCGAAAACAATAGGGTTCCTTTTCACCTTTGGTGTACGGAACCCTAAAAAAGGGAAATATTTTAAATGTGTTTTGTTTTGGATAATTAAAGAATTTGTTTACAAAGTAATAAACAAAAATATATTTATACCCACCAAACCAAATGCTACGAATTGATAAATAATTTGTAACGACTGTTTGACAAAATCTTACAAATTCGGCACTTAAATATATTACTTTTATTATTATTGAAATCGTAAAAATTTTTTATGTTCAGGTACTTATGTTCTGACACTCGGCATAGTTTTCAAATTGCCAAACTTTTTCTACATATTCTCTGGAGCTCATACGTTTTGCTTGCGACTTGCCATATTGATTTAAATCAGCTGTTTGTTGAAATTGTCACAGTTAATTAAACAATGCAAACACAAAATTAACAAAAACAAAATAACATTTTATATATTGCGTATTCTTAATAAAAAATTTACGAAACTATGTATTAAGGTACGGCCACACTTGTCAAACATTTGCCCAAAAAAGCGTAACCAATAAATGCTAATGAAAAGTCTTTCAATTCAGAGAAAAGTTTGTCAAGTGAAAGAGTAGCCAATAATGTTGGATTCTATGACATTATCTATTAGTTGTGTTCGAAACTGTTTAATTTGATAAACAAGTGTCTGGATCAAAAATTTTTGACAAGTTTGACAAGTGTGACCGTACCTTTGCTATTTTTGGATTAAAATCGCAAGAAAACACATTTAATTTAATTTATTAATCAGTTTAGTATTTCTTTAAAGTTTGGTTTAGGCTAAATACATGAGTTCCACTTCAGTATGCTCCTTCGATTCCGATTTACAGAACATCTCGAGTGTCAGAATATGACCCATCAACTGGTTGACACGACATCGCAACGATATGTCGGTAAAAATAGCAACGATATGTACGTACATTTTCTTTAAGAGATTTTTTAATGATTCGCTGTTAATAAGTGTTTATATAAACATTATTTTTAATAATTTTAACTGAAATTTATTTGCTGGTGGTTAAGCATTTTCTACATGCATTTCATTTTTGCTTTAACAAATCGTCAGTAGACTTCAACCATACATATATTGTGAGCTATCACAAACCTCTTACCGTATGCACAGACTTTAAAAAACTATTTGATTTTCAAAGATATTGAAAATCACAAAATGTGTGGTTGAAGTCTACTGACGATTTGTTAAAGCAACAATGAAATGCATGTCGACAATGCTTAATTACTAGTAAATAACTTTCACTTACAACAGAATTATGACAATATGTCGAATATTTAATCATTATATATATTAATTTGAAAAGGACTTTTTAGTGACTTTTGTTGCCGGTCCTTTCTGGTATTAAAATATCTCCTTATCAGAGAATGACAATGAGTACTCAAAAAATAATATATATATATACAAGTAAATAGTCCTAATTTTAGTAACTTGTAATCATAATTGTTGCGCAAACAATTCATACGCTCACATATTTTCTCTTAAGCAAATATGACTAATGTTGATTCCAACATACATGAACATCTTTACTTCGTTTATGCGAACAATTAGAATACGCTACAACTCAAAAAATAAAAAGGCACATGCGTATCAAACGCATTGACTCTCTGTCATGGTTTTCGTGGCTGCGTTCTACAAGTAGGCATTCAAGTAGAATCTTGATGATTCCTTTTTGAAAAGACTCTCTGTAATAATTATATTCGGAGTATGCTTATACTCAGGCTATCGATATTTAATCGGACAAAAAAATATATGCATGATACTCGGGATATTTATTCATCATTGGTCATGTTATACATGCATTTGTGTATATAAAATGGAATGGAGAATGGGTGTGTGTGTATGTGTATGGCTGTTTTATAACATGCCTTATGTGGGTGTGTAAATAAAATAGCACTGTATATACTCATGTGTAGCCGGTTAATAGTTGGAGTATTTTTATACTGATGCGTATAAAAATACAGACAGACAGACAGTTCATAAACTTTAGTTTTAGCTGTTTGTTGTACGTAATTGAAAAAAGGTTGCACAAACATAGTTCTTGAATGAGTGTGTTATTTTTAGCTGCACGTATTCATAGTTGTTTGAAGGCCAATACTCACAGAGTAATTAAAAGGATACTTGTGTTTATCAGTCTATGTATGTATGTATGTGTGTTGCTTTGCGGGACTTTATAAACCAAACGCGTGGACCGATTTTGATGATTCTTACGTCAATCGATTTGTCTTAATCCCGAAATTGTCACTAAGGACAGTAGTGAAAACTCAATATGTTGGGCAACAGACGCCATTTTGTAAATACGAAAAATATAATAAAAAGTCGGGGAACTATGTATATCAGAATGGGTATCATTCGAAAGGTATTTTAAAATCATCTTTAGGTTTCTCTTTTTCATTTCGAATGACCATTTAGGATATTTATCGGTTCAAAGTTGGTCGTAGTCGGGTTTTTTTTTAATTTTTTGTATAAATACGAATACTTGCTCTCTATTTTTTCTTAGTTTATCCTGTTATAATTGTGCTCATAATTATGAAAGTGATCTAAGTAATATATTTCTCGTGCCGAAATATTTACTAGATTAGATTTGAAAAAAATTAAAAAGTATTTTCATATGCAACATTTTAATTTTTATAATTTATTAAAGTTCTCTTATGATTTATTTAATTTGGTATTATCAATTTTATTTTATGGTGAGGCTACAACGTGCCATTAAGAATCGTAATAAGTTATACAAGTCTGACTTCAGACAAAGTAACGAAACGTCTGAACGAACTAGGTACGACATGTCTGACTTCAGAAAAAGTCGAAACCTTTGGTTTGGTGGGCAATATGTATGTATAAATATATATCGTTACCTTAATATATAAAGGCCATAACCCATAGTGTTATAGAAATCGAGATTTTTTTCATTTCTCGATACATAGGATCTTCTTCTATCGAAATACACAAAAAAAATCGATTTCTAAAAAAAATAATGAGTTGGCACCTTTCTATATTAAGATAACGATATGTAAGTACATATCGCACATTCAGTTCAATAGTGACCTAACTAAAAAAAATAGTTTTTTGAGTTAATAATGCAGAATAATAATGCATTTCGTATTTTATCTTGCATAAAAATTTCATATAAATAGCTTGTACTATCACCTCCTGAGAGAAGAATATTTGTTCATGCCTTCATTGAGTTGTATGTAAATTGAAAACTTTAAACGTGTTTTCTGCAAAACTAGTTTTTTTGAGTTATGACACTATTGAACTGGATGTGCGATATGTAATGCTATCAATAAAACTCAGATGTTAATGACCCCAAAAATAACAAAATGACCTTTAAACAGTAAAGTGCGACTTTGATTCGTACACGTACATATAATACTAAACGAACTATACATAAATATGTTGTGGATTTATTTCCTTTTTGGGATTTTTTTTGTTTTTGGCGTTTTTTAGTTTTTGGGCTCTTTTTTTTGTGTTGGCGTTTTTTCAGTTTTGTCGTTTTTTCGGTTTTGGCGATTTATTTTAGTTGTAGAGTTTTTTTTAGTTTTGGGGATTTCTTCGTTTGTGCGATTTTTTTGTGGTTTTTGGATTTTTTTTTCATTTTGGAATTTTTATTTTCATTTTAGAGATTTTATTTTTATTATTTTTTTCGTTTCGGTGATTTTTTCGGGGTTTTAATGATTATTTTTTGTTTTAGCTATTTTTTGTTTTGGAATTTTTTGTCTTTAGCGTTTTTTGAAAATTTCAAGATAGAATAGAATACCTTTTAATTTTAAAATTGTTCGCAATTTCGCATATTGCATAGATCAATGTTGAACACAACAATTCCATCTCTATCATGAATTGTACTCATCACAGCTTGAACTGAAATGTTTAAAATATTTCTTGCAATTTACGTATTATTTTTGTTATTAATTTGCTTAAGTTCAATGTATAATGATTAAAAATGATTGGCCTTTGGTGGAATAAAAAAGTCTTTGCTTTGATATGATTTTTACACACTTCTTAACTGACGTACATATTTTTACAAAACATTTAGCAATATATCAATAAACTTTGCACGAGTTTTTGTCGTGTTATTAAAAATAAAGATTTTATTTCCAATAACAATGTTTTCATATAAATAAATACATTCATACTGCTCCTTTATTGCAAAATATGCATAACTTAAAAAGTCTATTTTTGCCCCGAAAATAGTATGTTTTAAGTTAAATTTAGATATAACTCAATGATATGTATATTATATAAATATTATTAGGGGTAATATTTTGCATTTATGGTTTGTTTTGAAAACCCTGGTCCATTTTATGGTCAACATAGCTGTTCATCAGAGCAAGTAATTCGATTAAGAATGGAACGTTTTCGCACCACGTTTACCCTAAATGACAATACGCATCCACAGAGATCTCGTACAGTGCGTACAGAAGAAGTCATAGCTGCTGTAGAGAGTAGCGTAGAGGAACACTCGAATAAGTCTATAACGTCATTGTGCGGATATGTGTCCATCCACTTTATGGAAGATTTTGCGAAAAGATCTTGGTTTGTGTGCTTCCAACATGTCACACAGCTCGTGCCACAATTGATTTTTTGATGGAAACGTTTGGCATAGTTTCACATTTCGGACCCGTGAATTGACATCCAAGATCGTGCGATTTAAAGCCGCTAGACTATTTTGTGTGGGGATATGTGAAGTTGCTAGTCTACGCCAGTGTTGCCAAAACGGCGGTTTTCCCGCTATATATGACTGTATTTTGTTGTCTTTAGCGGCAAGTCTATTTAAAAAACCGCGAGCGGGTTTTTTAGCGGAGGAATTTCTTAGTTGACTTGTTATCAGCGTTTTTCTGAAACTGATAAAGAAATATATTGAATTAAAATAAGTTATTTTTAAGGCAGCTATGCAACGCGTACCCTGGTATTTATGTTGAGTTTTTACATTTTCTGGTGGTTATAGTATAAAGCAAAACTTTAATAAGTTAAAAATAAAAAAGATGAGAGGTGTCTTAGGACACCCGGTTATAGCAATTGCTACTTAGCTATATAAAACAAACTTAGGGCCATTATTACAACTTAAAGTTAGTTAAAAGTAGGACTTTATTGGACGTATAAAAACTTTATCATTTGCAAAATTTTACTTGAACCTAAAGTGAGCGATAAATTACAGGCAAGTTTATCCTACATGGTAAGTTAAATCTAATTTTCACTAATGGAAAGCTTTTTATACGTCCGATAAAATCCTACTTTTAATTAGCTTTAAGTTGTAATAATGGCCCTTAATGTGTTAAATAACAGTGCAATAAAATTATATTATATGATGATGTCAAATTCGCCGCATATATACCAAATCGTTTCCATTTATTTCCCATTATTATCTTTTCTAGCGGCGCACGATTAAATTAATGTATTGTTTGTGGCCGGTTTAATAATAATTTGGTTGTCGCATACTGCCGATGTCAAAGAAGCAGGACTTTAAAAAAAACAAGCTAAAAAAAGTTAAAGACAAAGACAAAAAGAGGATTTTTTAAAACAGGTGTCATCAAAAAGGGGATTTTATGAAAAAATAAGGGCAACCTTAAAAACAAGAAAAATTAAAGCAGATCTGCTTATTTTTGAAAACATCAAGAATAAAAATAGGTTTTGCATATAAAAAGAGTAAAAATTACTATTTTTTATGATAAAACAAAGCTAAAAAATATAAAAATAGTTAATATGCGGCCCTGTACTGTAAACCAATCGATTTGAAATCGCACGAATTTAGAAAATTAACTCCGACAATAGGAATATTTTTTTTAGATTTTCTTTAATTTTTTTTACTATATATATTCTTAAATATCATATCTGAAAAAAAATTATCGTGTACGATCTTAAACACGTCTGCTGGATCATTATTAATTTTTTGAAAACGAGAAATTTACTCGGATTCGGTTTACAGCACAGACAGGGCCGATAATCTGCGCTTATAATAATAACTTACTTGAATTTTCTGAAGATACATACATACATATAAATATATTTTTAAAGCTTTTTTGGCATTGTCACTTATTTATAAAAAAATTAACTCAGCTTATTTACTTAAGAAAATATGTACTTAACTTTTGATAAAAAAACTGAGTATTGAATTCTGAAGACACTGGCATATTACAATTCTGTAAATTTTTTGTACCTTGCATTTTTTAATTGACGGAAAATATTGTTTTTAGAAATTTCTAATAGTTATTAGTATATGCCAATTTTTTAAACTGTATATCTGCACTTTTGAATAAGTTCATTATTTGGAATCCAGTCTCCAGATATGACACGAGACAGTGTTTTCTGAGGTCTCGCTCACTCAGTCACTGCGTCTTTCTTAAACCTCCTTTAATGGTGGCAGTTTTAGCTTATTTTCGTTGTATACTTTGTAACCTCACTCGCTGTGCGATGTTTGTAAATAAATGGTAAAAATTAAAATTGTACAATGAAAATTCTTAAAGTCAAATCAGGAATCATTTGGAAATAAATTTTAATTACTTTTTAATAACAATAATCTTTTTCACACTCTATTTTTTTAATTCAATGCAACAAACTCTTTCATTTAATTTTGTAAATGTGTATACATATATGTACAGTGTACACGCTTTCATTTCACAAAATACAAATTTGCTCTTGTTTGTTTTGATTATGTTTTTAACATCTTAATAACAAATATACATACTACAGTTGTCCCTTTCAGACGCAGAACCTGTGTCATAGATGATTCTAGCTTTTTTCAGAAGACACTTTCTTCAACTCTGGTATCCTCTGTGTCCAATCTTCTAAATCACTTTGCTACAAACTTATAGCAGATACCTATCACGGAATGAAAAGTTTCAACTTTTAGGTCGTTAGCTAATTTTTTTTCTAACGATCCCAATTTAGAAAAAGAACCGTTCAGCAGGAGTAATATCATACAGCATAACTAAATATACATAAACATATGTATGAAGCAAATGTAAACAACTTTGAATATAAATTTTCATCCGAGCAATTTGATAAATTGCTGTACCAATTTCGCACCAAAATTTTAAGTTGAGATATTTTGAAAATCACATCACAGCATTCTTTATTTGCTTAGATTAAGCTACGGCCACACTTATCAAACATTTGCCCCGAAACGCGTAACCAACAAACACTAAAGAAAAAAGTTTTGATCTAGACACTTGTTTATCATATGAAACAGTTTCGAACACAACTAATAGACAATGTCATAGAATCCAACAATATTGGATACTCCTTAACTTTGCGAATTTTTGTCTGAATTTAAAGACTTTTTCATTGGCATTTAGTGGTTACGCTTTTTTGGGCAAATGTTTGACAAGTGTGACCGTAGCTTTACTAATACGCGTAACTTTAACTCAATTTCGCTTATTATATTACTAAGAACGGAAACAATTTAATAAATACCGGATCTAAATAAATACTTTAATAAAATCAGTCTTTTATCGCTTATAACTATTAATTCTTCACAAAACTTCACTACATAATTTAACTAAACCAATTTTTGAATATACTAATAAAACCGAAAGTCCAAAAAGTATATCTTCGTTCAGTCAAAAGTATCAAAAAGTGGCAAAAATTAGAAAAAGTGTAAAATTTGGGTGCATTTTGTAAAGTTGCAAATTGCTAAAAGTAGCTACTAAAGAGTAGCACCAACGGTAACGCTGAATTCATTTGGCATAAAAATGTATACGTGCACACGGCTTTGTGTTTATTAGTGTTTTTTTGCATTCTTTTAGCCATGGTACAATTATATTAGGTACATGCACGACTACAACAAAATTACAACACCAAAAAACACATTAATTTTGTTGGTATAAACAAACGTATAATTGTCAGAAACAGATGCCTTTTGTTTTTAAAAATAACAATTACAGGGTAACTAAAGTACAATTGCAGACGCGGCATTCATGAATGATTCAGTCAGTCATTCAGTGTTGCCAATAGGTGTGTAATTACACAGAGTGTGCAGTTACAGTCATGTGCTGGCCATATAATTACATTCATGTATAATCTGTGTGTAATTCTACTTTGGGTTCTATTTTTATTTATTTTTGTTTTCATTCTAACCAACAAAAAACATGTGTAGTGTAATTTTCTTCAATATGTAATTGGAAATACAGTCATGTGTAATTTCACTGGCAACACTGTAATCAGTTTATATACACACATACACTAACATATTCGTAGCTTGTAAACAAAGTTTGACAACTGTATGTATTGTATACATTAACAGGCTGGGCTTGTGCATGTACCTGTCATCATGCTTTAGCATTTGCTGTTTTTTAAGTTGTGTGTGGATTGGTGGATTGTGCTTCTGTATTGAAAAACAATGCCAACCACTCCCTCTGCCTCTCTCCCCAACAAACTGACATGTTATGCCAGCACACTTGTTCTCGTTCCCAATGTTTTTGTTTTGTTTTTGTGCCATTCACTTCAAAGAACGAAACAAAACAAAATCAAACAATTTGTTTCGTTTATTTTCGTACTCTGCTCTTAAGTACAAGGAAATCAAAACAAAATTAAATTTATAACTGTAATAGTGTCGATTATTTTGTTACGAAAATCATTTTCTAAGTCCTGTACCGCGCCATAAATAGCAATAGGTATAAAAACATACATATATATAATAGTATACAAACCCAGCTAAAAAAAGTATATATGGTCGATATATTTTTAATATATGAATGTATATAACTATACATGCGTATGTATGAATTCATGTATGGAAATATATGGGATTATACATGGCAAAACTATTATATACATATGAACTAATATATGGACTAATATATGAAATGTATTTTAATATATGAACTCATGTATGCAAATTTAATTATGAAGCTCTTCATACAAATAAGATTTAATATATGGATCCATATAAGATCGTTTTTGCAATCAAAAAAGCTGGGTATTTTATCACTGGTGAATTGGAAATCCATTCGAAAATACATACGGTATGCAAAGTTTACATGCGTACCCTGAACGTTTAAAAAAGAAAAACTTTTGTTACAAAAAAAAAAAAACATTCTTTTATGATTTTTTACATTGTGGCCCCATTTAATATATCAAATAGACAAAAGGATAACCCAGTCATTAATTTTATAGAAAATAACAAAATTCTCTTGATAAGAAATAAAGTTCATATTACTGAAAAAAAAATATATTGAAAACTATTGTTAGGCGGATTATTTTTCTTTTATAATTAATTGCATTAGTTTTTAATCTGATTTCTTAAATTAAATTTTAAGTACGAATATGATTTTTGTGTTTTTTAAATAATTGATTCACCTTTTGGCTTAAAATGTGGAATGAAATGACTTTTAGTTAATTTTTCGGATCCGGACCACATATGGGATATCATATATGTTCCATACATATTTTTTAGATGGGAATATCATTTTTGGTGAATAAAATTTAATTCAAGATTAAATTGATATTGAAAACCAATTAAATCTTTCTTTTCACATTAAAGCAAATGAGTAAACAAATCTTTAGACAAAAGAAAACAAACCGAAAATTGGGTGATTGGATCAGTGGGATTGAGGAAAAGAAATAAAAAAAAAACTCTCAAAATAATAACTTTTTCTGAATAATTTGTTTTTCATTAGAGACTTTTTGATTAAATTTTCCTTTGAAATACAACTTCAAGCAAATTGAATTGAGCCCTAGAATTTATTTTATGCACACTGTTTTTATTTCAAATAGTCAGAAAATCAGGAAATCTTAACAAAAATAAATAGCTTCATATTTCAAGGATAACGGCAAGATATTCCATACGTTTAGAATAATTTAGGTCTATCGCAGAAAAGTTTGAAAAACTACTGAATCAGCATAAACATATTAATATTATAAGATGCAATAGTCCCTTAGATTCTACTTTTTTCTGGTTCCAAGTTCGAGTATGGGGACATTGTAGGAAAAAAATATTCAAAGAGTGGGATGAGTTTTGCTTACATTCTATCATTCTATTTTTTTACCAATAATCCATGAAAAAAGAAATAAGTTGCTTATAAAAAAATTCAGCTGTTTTATTAGCGTTTATTTTTACTCAGGTAGCGGTTTTAGCGGGTTTTCAGTAGCTATATGGCGGGAAATGCCTACAACATTTTGGCAACACTGGTCTACGCCCATAAGCCCGAAACGATTGACCACTTCGAGGATAACATTCGCCGCGTTATTGCCAATATACGCCCACAAATGTTGAAAAAAGTCATCGAAAATTGGGCCTCCCGATTGGACTACGTCCGAGCCAGCTGTGGCGGTCATATGCCAGAAGTAATACTTAAACTATATTCCATTAGATTATCTTTCGAATGAAGTTAATTTCATAACAATTTAAAAAAAAAAATCATCTTTTACAATGAATCATTTTTCACTGATCCAATGAAGTCCTTCTCTGGGTGACTTTCAATGACAAATTTCATTGCCTGAATGCAAAAGTTTCTTTTCAGTGCAAGGAAACAACAACAACAGCTGAGAAGTTGCGATAATCGTGGGTAGCAAAAAGCGAGGCCGTACTGTAAAATAAAGAACATTTAATTTTAAACAGATAAAAATATCGCAAAAAAAACTTACATATGTATTACAGTGAAATACTTCTTTGATAGAATCCGCTTCTTTGTATGATAAATCATACACGCGTTAACCAAGTGATCACATCAGGGCTCTGCTGCTTTGCCATTGTCTCGCTTATTACTTATGGACGGATGACTGGCTGGTGCCTCATTGGCATACAATTATCTTCACCCCCCTTTCCGCAGCACCGTCTCCTCAGAAAAAAAAATTATTTATGAAATTTTTTTTACGAACACTCTCGTGAGTAATATATGTTTTATATTGTAATTGGGTTGTTGTATTCAGACTTTAATGGTTTGCTGATATTGTATAATTGTTTATTCATTTTGTTTTGTTTTTTTTTAAATTTATATTTTATTTTAATTTCTGTTATGATTTGTTTTTGTTTGTTTTTTATTTTTGTTAACGCTGTTTTTCCAGCAGGGCTGTCAGATGTAGCGATTTTTCGGAAAACGTGATAATTTTTTCCTACATATATTGTACTTTATGAAGTTGTTCTTTATATGAGAGGTCATGCTCTGAAGACCCAAATATTTGATGATCATCTCGAAAAAATTTTCAATTAAAATATAAAATTTTTCTGCTACACTTTTTTCTCATAGCTTCAACTCTTTCTGCGGTAAATTTTACATCGATTTTTAAAATTTATTTTTTTGTCTGAGATGGTATATTTAGCTTCCATTTGGTTCCACTGTAAAAAAAAAACAGTGGGTGGAGACCAGAGAACAACAATGAGTAGTGAAAAAGTGAGTAGAGTTGAATCATCACTTATAATTTGTTGTATTTATGCGCACTCATACTTATTGGAATGTTGTCTATGAATCATATTCAGTCGAAAGTTTGAAGTGCGCATCGAACTCATACTTAGCAACATTTATGACGTTATTGATTTCGACTCTCCTTAAAGCTTAAATTAGACGTGACATAGCCATAACGCCATAACCAAACCAAAATTCAATTGGTTTCTATGGTGAGAGTTATGGCGTTATGGGGAGTCACATATAATCGAATACAGTGTTGCCCATTAGTTTGGTTCGAACGGCTGCTCTCTATGGCTATGGTTATGTCACGTCTGATTGAGCCTTAACTAAATACCTATGAACGATGCAAAATAAGTATGATTCACAATGCGAACTTCGCATACGAACATTTAAGTTCTCATTATGAGGTTATGTGTTTCTCTGTTTTTTTTTTTTTTTTTGCAGGACTTGAAAAACAACCCTATTTACTACTATTGTATACCAGTGATGGGAAATGTGGCATTTTTGGCACTATTGGATGCTGGTTAGCACTGTGGCACTCTCGCTCCTTTTCTGGCACTTTTTGTCCATTAAATATGGAAACTTTTCTTATTGCAATAATAAGTACTGTTCTTGTACTTTTTACGTTTTTAAGTAATGATAACTTAAGCTTAAATTAATCGTGACATACCCATAATGCCATAACCAAACCAAAATTCAATTGGTTTCGTTGGTAATAGATATGGCGTTATGGCGAGTCACTTACAATCAAATACAGTATTGCTCATAAGTTTGGTTCGAACAGCTGTTTTCTATGGTTATGGGTTATGGCACGTCTGATAGAACTTTTAGTAGGATTTGAGGCTGGCAACTGTTCGGTTCTGATAGTTAAAGGCAACGGTTTGCCCAGAGATATTAACGATCTATTAAAATGATTATATAATTTGTTTGTAACAGCTCATGTCGCAAAGATGATTTTATAAATTTTTAGAAATATTTCAACTCTGAAATTTATGAAATTCTTAAGTATTGCCCAAACCGTTGGTTGTCTGGTCAAGCTTTGGCAGATATACGGGTATGTTCTGCATTCCACGTGAAATTAAAACGAATGGAATTGCCATACAATTGTTGTTGGAAATATGTAATTATAACAACAATTGTATGGCGATTCCACTCGTTTTAATTTCACGTGGAATGCAGAACATACCCGATAGTCTTTTAACAGTGGGGGCCCTTGAAATATTTCTTCACATTATACAATTTTCAGTCCTAATGCAATAATAAAACTTTATTCATAGTAAATAGTTTAACGACTAATATAATCAAAATGTATATTTATTTTTATCTCATGTCCTTGAAATAGTAAATTATCGAAATTCAATCTTAAAATGTGAGACTTCATTTAATTTTAAAGAGGCTTTTTATTTCATCATTTGTGTCGAAATTTTTCGAACAAAAAATATATTGATAATCTTCATGTTGACAATATACATATGTGGATCGAAATTCTCACCATCTTCCAACGGAAGAAAATTATTGCCGCACTGAAATTAAACTATTAATAGTCAAAAACTAATTTTCCCAGCATAAAGTTGTAGAATTCAAAAATAGAATTAAAGTCTTCTTATATTTCTTTTGTGCCATATTTGAAAACTAAATATAACTTCAAGGACTATTATTTGAATTGTTTTTCAAAGTGTGTTCGAAGGGGAGACACAAATAATAGTGTTCCTTTTGATGAAAAAATGCTTCTAAACGAAATAAAATACGTGAAAAATTAAAATTACTATTAGACTTTGAAAATTTAAAAAACTTGAGTGAGTTTTTGAAATACATGGAGACGTAAACAATAGTTTAATGCACAATTTTTAAGTAATATTTATCGAATCATTCAAGGTATTCTTTTTATTCTCTATTCTTCAACAAGCGTGGAAAGTATATTTTTAGTTCGAAATTTTATCAAAAGTAAAATGTTAAATGGACTGCAATTATAAACTTTAGCATCTTTAATACATGTTAAAGATTTTTTAAGTCTAACAATATATCTTCGTTCTAATTCATAAAAAATATTTTAGGTTTATTTGACAAATTTCCCATAGAAATATGTCAAATAAGCGTTTAATAAACCTGAAATATTTTTTATGAATAAGGCAGCATGTATATAATCGTAATACATATAAAATGATGAACCAAAAAAGCAATACAAATTCTACTACAACGACAGAATCTTTGTTTGATTAAAATAAATAGCTAACAATTATTATTATTTTTAACGTGCACCATAATAAAATCACAAACTATAATTATATAATTGTCACTAAATATATACTCTCTTATTATTTTATCATTTAAATTTGCTTAGGCTTATTATAGTCTTTGAGTATGTCCTTTAGAATTTTGAAAATAATAATATCGAGCATTATTTTCGATTTAGGAGAAGGTTTTCTTTTAATATTTAAATATGTTTTACATATGCTTACAATAATTATTACAGCCTGTATTTTAAAAGTTATCAATAATTTTGCAATTTTGATAATAAAAAAGTTAATTTTTTTACTACTACTACTACTACGATTAAATCGAAAATAGAGCTCGATATTTATTAATGTGTATATACAACTAATTTTAGACTGTTTTTTTTTTAATAGTTTAAATGAACACCAAGTGCCAACATTAAAATTATATAAAAAGTGGTTTGGCACTATTAAAGTGATTCTGGCACTATTTAAATGCATATTTGGCACGAAATCAAGATTTCCAATTCCCGTCACTGTTGTATACTACTTGCAAACTGTTTAAGTAGTAGCATAAGTGAGTAGTATAAGTATTTTCCTGAAATTAGAAATCAAACTGAGGTCATTTATAAGTGTGAGTGTGGTATGATTAAAATGTCGGCGTCGCATTCATATTTATTTCAACCTATACTTATAAATCAATATCATCGTGAGTATGCGTAAATCAGAGTAGTTGAGTTTAAATGATGTCTACTTACTTATATTTAAAATTTCATGAGTCGCTATGAATAGCGAAAAAACGATTCATTGCCGGCCGATCACTAGTGGAGACACACCCACTAATTTTATTATTTTATTTTCTAATATTTTACTTGCTATGAAGCTTGTCCCATACATTGGGCCGTTGTAACGACACAAGGTTAAAGTTGAAAAAATGAGCGGCGCCACTTCCAATAAAACTAAATATTGTATTTCACGTACTTCAATTTTACCGATTTTTAAAAAACTTGACACACTCTAGGCTCTAAAAAAACACATAATTTTGCATGGAAAAAAGCGGGCTGGGCCACTCCTACCTATTAAATATTAATGTTATATTTCACCTGCTTGTATTTAACCGATTTTAACAAAACTTGGCACAAGCATCGAATTTTTATAAAGACACAATCTTGCATTTAAAAAAGTGGGCGGGGCCACTCTTATTAAATTTTAATATAACATTTCATGCTATTCCATTTTACTGATTTTTTTTACGAAACTTAATACACATCTTGAGCTCTAAAAATTTTTAATCTTGTGTTGAACAAAGTGGGCGGGGCCACGCCTATGAAAGATTAGTATTAAATTTTATGTACCTACTTCTGTTTATGCGATTACCACGAAACTTGTCAAAGAGTTTGGGCTTTTAAAATTATATAATTTTGTCCTTAAAGAAGTGGGCAGAATCACGCCCATTAAAATTTAATATACCATGTGTTTCTAATTTACTGAAATTGAGACGATGTTGAATTAAGAAAAGTGAGCGAACACTAATATTTGCCTAATTGGGCGTGACCAAAAATATAAAATGGCACTAAATTTTTAAAAATAAAACTTTAAATAAATTAAACCAATGTCAAAAATAAGCATTAAAATGTTAAAAATAATCAAGATTTAGTTAAATAAAAATGTTTATATGTATGTGCCACCTTTAATAACAATGATAACTGACAAGTCAGGCAGGCGACTTTTCTAAGATTCTTATATGAAAATCACTAAAAATAATTGGTTCTTTTCATATAAATTTTATGCTCAAGTCGACCGTTCGTATTATGGAAACAGGGGGTGCACCTGATTAACACCGACTTCGAATAGCATTATACGTAAGACATATAAAAATGTTTTATTTTAGTAAATCTAAGCGACAATTTCCACAATCCACGCAGTCGGCTCGTTTAGAAAATTTTAAATGAAAATCATTCAAAATTGTAAGTGATGTTCATATACCCCCCTCCCGTTCCCATAATGCGGACGGTTGACTTGAGTAAAAAACTTATATGAAAAGCACCGGCGATAAATTATTTTTAACTTTTTAGAGCTTATTTTTGAAGTTGGCTTAATTTTTTTTGTTATAGTTTTACTTTTAGTCCAAGAGCTGGTTTTAGTTATTTAAAATCTATGTATAAAAAATGTTTTTTTTTTAATGAGTGATTTTGTAAGAGCTTTCTGATTTGCTTTAAAAAATTACATAAAATTTACAGGGCAATTATGAACAAAATTCCGTGAGAAATTTCTCCCTTTTCCAATTAAAATTTTTTGCTTTTCCTATTACTTGCTATTAGTTGGAATTGTTCCCCTGAAAAAATTTCTCGCGGAATTCTATTCATAATTGCCCTCGTAGAGAAATGTATGAAATCTCTGTTTGAGTCGGTATGTATATAATTCAATGTTTAAAGATGATTTCATGTAAATGCTGGGTCCAATTTTGGCATACTCTCTCCAACATATCGGCCGGTATCTCAAGAATATATTCTTCAATATTATTTTCCAGTGCGTCAACTGTTGCACGATTGTCGCTATAGACATGACACTTAAAATAGCCCCACAAGAAATAGTCTAAGGGCCATTATTATGACTTGACGATAAAGTTCCGGATAGTTAATCTTAACTTTAACAAAACTGAACTGTAAAGTGACCTTTAAAATTTGTCCATTATTACAACTGTCCGATAAAATAAATAATACAGTTTTTGTTTAGTGGCAACTTGCTTTTGTTTATTTGTCAAATTAATTAACTGAAAACAGTTTTGTAAATTCATATTTTGTCAATACCATATTTTGACCAAATAAATTTGGCTGTAATTGTAATTTGGCAAGGGATGAAAATATGGCAACTTCAAATGACTATACCTCACGATAACAGTTACAGGTAGGATGAACTTGTCTTTAACTTATCGCTCACTTTTGGTTAAAATGAAGTTGTAAGAATGAAAAAGTGTTTATCCATCCAATAAAATCCTACCTTTAGCTAACGAAAAGTTATAATAATGGCCCTAAAGGTGTTAAATCGTGCGATCTAGGCGGCCTATTGACAGGTCCCAAAAAAAAAGAGTATTGCTGCGAATGGCACAAAAACACTGGCGGATACAAATGCGATATGTTCAAAAATGTACTTTTTATGCGAAAATTCATCACAAGATTCCGAATAGCCTCAGAAGGTCGCCCAAACTGACCTTAAAATGCACTTTCTTAACCGAGAATGAGTTTTGATAATAAAATTTAATAATTTACATGCTTCGTTCTCTTGTACGTCGATTCATTTTTAAATTATAGACCAAACTGAACATGTTTGACAGTAACATAAGGTGTGTTCCACAAGATTTCGTACAAGTTCGGACTAATGAAAGAAAAAAGAAAATTACTCTCTGAATATGCAAAAGTTATCCAAAATTGCTGGAACGCAAAAAAACATAATTGCCCATCTTAAAATACTAGTGCTGCTTACTTTTTAAATTAAATTTAATTTAAGTGATTTTAGTCGCTTAAAACGCATAACATTATAAAAACAAAAGTTTTGCATCATTGGCAACAGCTTTAAAAATCAAATGAAAACGAGTTCTAAAAAGTAAATTATTTAAAAACAGCATTTTTTATATTAAATAAATAGGGAAATGTGTACAAATGTACTTACAACTTCAACTTTGTTCAAAAAACCTTCCATTTTAATTTTTAATAAATTTGTATGCAAATACTTTTTTCCTATATTTGCAAACTTTCTGGTTAATTTTTCAGTTCGATATGTAAACAAAAAACAGCTGATTATTTAATTCTTGTCCGAACTTGCCCAGAAGAAAAAGTTCGTACTAGTTTGTACAGGAAATGAAAAAAATTACTCTCTCATTCGCTCTCAAAACTGCACGAAATTTGCTATCTGGAACGCTTTTGGATAACTTTGTACAAGTTCGGACTGTTTTGTTATGCATCTGGAACAGACCTATATTATACACGAAAACAGCTGAGCTATCAAAAACAGTGTTGCCAAAAACAACGTTGCTAAAAAATCACCCTTTACTGTGTTTTATATCGTTGCCTGCTCACAATAAAAATTTTAATATGGCACAATGTTGCCACATTAAAATTTTAAAATACTTCATAATTATTTCGCTATTCTCTGGACAGCAGCATGAACAAATAATGATTAACAAAAGGAAAACAATATGTAATAAAAATACTTATAACATGTCTTTCCATTTCTCAAATTCAAATTAATTTTGCAAATTAAATAGCCTACTTCGAGAAATGATTTTTAGTTCAATTTCTCTCTGATTCTTGTCAACGTAACGTGTAAAATGAGAAGCAATACATAAATTGCCAAATGCTGTGTGTTTCCAGAACAAAAAATATTTGCATTTAAATTTATTCACAACCACACTTGACTTTGAATTGCAAAAAAAAGGGGGGGGGGGGGAAATAAAAATTTGTTGTTTTTGCGACTTCACTTTAAAATTTAATTAAAATAGTAATTTACAAACAATGATGACACACCTTAAAGTCAACTAAGAAACTTCTGCTTTTCAATCAAAAACAATGATAGGAGGATTACTTAAAGCGTTCAGATACGAATCAAAAAGTACACTACTTTTTCAAGTTTAATATTTTCTTTATTGTCTATTTATTATGGAGCAAGAAATTTACCAGCCGGTTTTTCGTTTACAAACAATAACGTTTAAAAATTGGTTTTTATAAAATATTTCAAGGATTTAGATTGTTCCACTTTGACGTAAAAAGAGCTTTCTTCGTGTAACTAAAAACGTATGGAAAAACCGAAAGCTATAGTTTGTCACTCACATGCAAATTATTCAATGTTACAAAAAACAAAATTAAAAAATGTGGACCAAACACAAAAAAACGCTTCGAAAACAGCTAGTTGTTCCGTTCAACTATGCATTTGTCAGAATATTTACAACTAACTTTGATGTTATTTGTTCATTAATAACTATCACCTGTAATTTGGATTACAAAGCGATACGAACTTTTTAGCCTGTTCAAATCATAAATATTAAAAAGTGTTTTTGTTCGTTATTTTTTAGAACGTATACATTTATTGATTTTTGAAAAATAATCTGTTATTAATATTTAGCAGCTCCATCCAGACCTGTATACCAATTTAATTTAAAAATATGCAACAACTTACTATAACTTAATTTGTAATGAATCTTACGGATTGAAATTTTTAGGATTGTAATGAAAAATAATATACTCGAGCGGTTTGTTTAATTGTTTTGTTGTCGTTGTGTACCCAGCCGTGCTGTAGGGTGTACATTAGGGCGGGTCGATTTGTATGGAGGCAAAAAAAATGGCTCAAATTACAAGGAAAATCGTATTCTAGGGATCAAAATAAGAAATTTGCCTGAGGAACCATACCTCCAAAATATATGATGTCCCGACTTTTGATCCGAAGGGTTCCCCACACAAACATTTGTGATTTTTTTAAATGTTTGTATGAGAAACCCCCAGGGGTGGTTCCAGGGGGTGTGCCACTGGATAGGTGGGTCGGCCCTCCAAAATTAGTGGGGGTCGGTCATACATTTTGACTCGATTGAGGAACTCTAAATGGGTCAAAGTGAGATTTTTCAAAATTTGACCATTCAAAAAAATTGTACCCTTCGGATCAAAAGTCGGGACATCGAAATACATTTTAGAGGTATGGTTCCTTCGGCAAAGTTTCTTATTTTGATCCCTAGAATACGATTTTCTTTGTAATTTGTGCGATTTTTAATTCGACCCTCCCTAGTGTACATAGATAATAGACCAAACAATTTTTTATTTTATTCATACTTATGCCTTTTTCAAAGCTTTTTGCTTTCAAATCAATCTTATTTATTGCAAAATGTGTTCAACATCAAATGTTATACTGCTCAATGTTGTTTTAATCTGTTTTCCGCTGCAGCCAATCAATTACTAGTATTTTTTTTATTTACTTAATGCCATTCATTATCTGTTAAATATTTTAGTTCTTCTTTAAGCAATGAATGGACTTATCGGACACATAATTGATAAACAATATTTTCATAAAATCTTAACATATCTTGCAGGAAAAATTTTCACACTGGAACAAATTTCGAAAATAAATCGTCCAATCTGGCAACCCACCGCTGCTAAACTGTTGGACTGTTTATTTGTTAAACTGCAATTTATTTCCCCTTTGAACGTTTTGTGTGCGTCAATGAAAGTGTTGAAGTTTTTAAACTCATAAATCATGATAAGAAAGTGAATATTATCTTCGATGAAGTAAATTCGTTTAACACAACTCATTCAATCACCGTTCTTATCAGAGTTTGGATGCATGAAAGATGGAGAGAAACCGTCCAAGTGCGCCATGTAAGAAATTTTTAACTGTATGGAAACATTCTTTTACGACTTATCTTCTGTTATTTAGTTTTCCAGTCAGCGTGACCGTGACCGACTAAAGTGGCAAATTGCCACTTTTTTTTAGAGTGAATTATATAATAATACATTAAAAATAAACAGCCTTATATATAAAACTTAAAAAGTCTTTATAAAGGGGTTTTAAAACAAATTTGCATACAAAATTTTCTTAAAAAGTCTTTATAAAGTCTTAATAATTTTCATAAATAAGGCTGAAAAAGTTTAGTGTAGTTGTCTTGTTTATTTTTAATGTTGCCCCTTTTTTTTTTTTTTTTGATAAATCCCATATTTGCTGCCACTTTTTGAAAAATGTCATCGGTCACCCTGTTTCTAGTTGACAATTTAAAGGAAATCGTCATTCTGGACCGTCTCGGTGGCACTGTCTTGCATGTTCTACTCTTGAGGGTGGTGTTGGCGTAAGTAGTTAGCATGTTGATTACAAAAGCGAAGGTATTGGGCTCGAGCCTGGTATCGAACAGTCATTAAATAACAACATCATGAATTTTTCTGATGTAAATCAGTATCCCTTTGTGTAAATTGTTGTAGGAAAGTTCAACTGATGCAGGCATAGTCACTGGTTACTGAACTATACCGACTTTAGCAGATACTAATCCTAATGTAACATCAGAACGCCCTCCATCGTCGGTATTGTATCGAAGTCAAAAAACCAATAAAATGGCTACTAAGCACAGCTTCAAAAAAACCTAATACGCCTTATTGACACCAGAGGCGCTGCAACTCTGCATTATTACAAAAAACGTGCAAAACGCAGAGTTTAAGAAACATAAAGCTTCGCTCTATCTCTTCCTTCACCACCTGCCTTACCTATACTATCCCTTTCCAAAAGAACGTAACACCTATTAGAAGTAATAGACATTAATTGCCTGACTGTAACTTCTCTTTAAAAAAAAATTAAACACTTTTAACTTTGTTGATGACAATTTGAGCGAAAAGTCGTGTGTTTTATCTTCAATCAAATCATTCTTGCCATTTTGGCATTTTCACGGCCATATCTGGCATTTTCGTTAGTTGAAAAGCATTAAACTTTTAAAAAATTCTGCCAAATACTTTTTGGCAGAATTTGCGTAAAATAAAAAATGTTAATTTTTAAAATTTTTTTCAGTGTAGAGAGTAATTCTATTCATAAATGTAAATTTTTTTTTACAATTATGTGTTTCCTACGTAATGTAGATACAACGAATGTATTATATGCTATGTATTGTATACATACGTATATGGAGCCGTATTTTCAATTATCCGTAAGCGACAAAAATTAAAGTTTTCAGAAGACGGGTTTGTATAGTATCCAAATATATTTTACCATATATAAATTGTCGCTTAAGATAAAATTTTACTGCCTGCATTTCAAAAGATATCAAACATTTCGACATTTTGTAATTCTAAACTATAGTTTTAATTTCAATTAAAAAGTTTATTTTTTTACAACGTCTCGATATACATACATATATTATATGTAAATATATACCCTGAAGGAAATGTCGATGGTAAGATTTACTGATCCGCTTGTGACTTTGTCACCAGTACTACTCTCTAATTATTCTCCATACAATACTTTGTGGTATAGACATTTGCGGTCATATGTATGTACAGGGTGGGCCAAAAGAAACCAAGGGGTGTAAAAGTTTAATAACTTTTTTGTTTATTAATTTTTTTTTTATTTTTTCTTTCAGATTATATAGACAACACGTGGAGAATTTATAATGGAGAGGTTCACAACTGAACAGAGAACC
This sequence comes from Tachina grossa, assembly GCA_949987645.1. Lineage (NCBI taxonomy): Eukaryota > Metazoa > Arthropoda > Insecta > Diptera > Tachinidae > Tachina > Tachina grossa. The sequence goes on from OX465275.1 coordinate 40,996,734, forward strand.
AGAACAATAGAATTTTATTATTTAAACCAGAGATCAATTATTTTAACGCAAAGAGCATATCGTCGACATTTTAACGTCAGAATTTCGCCCTCTGAAGCGATGGTTCTGGGGTTCTCAAAATCCAAGAGCCATTCATCAACGCCAATTGCACCCCATCAGGTGTACAGTATGGTGTGGGATCACATCTGAAAATGTCATTGGGCCCTACTTCTTCGAGAATGAAGATGGAAGTGCTGTAACCGTAAATGGAGAGCGGTATCGGTTTATGATAGAAAATTTTTTACGCCCTGCTCTTGAAAACAGACCTGGTATGTGGTTTCAGCAGGACGGAGCCACTGCCCATATTGCCCGAGACACAATGGCACTTTTAAGTCAAATTTTTGGAGAGCGAATAATTTCTCGAAATTCGGAAATTATTTGGCCAGCGCGATCGCCAGATTTGACAGCACCCGACTATTTTCTTTGGGGTTTTTTGAAGGAGCGAGTGTATGTGAACAAGCCAGAGACAATCCTTGAACTCAAGGCAAACATTGTTGCAGAAATTCGAACGCTACAGCCACAAGTTTTGAAAGATGTTATGGAAAATGCTCTAAAAAGAGCCCATCAGTGCGAAGCTGAAAACGGTGGTCATTTAAGAGACATCATTTTTCATACTTAGTGTAAAAAAATTTCCATTTTGTATATTATATAATCTGAAAGAAAAAATAAAAAAAAGTTAATAAACAAAAAAGTTATTAAACTTTTACACCCCTTGGTTTCTTTTGGCCCACCCTGTATAATAGAGAGCTGCGTAAACAGTCTTGAAATGTAATAACGTCATGATTTTTAAATGTATTCACGTCGCATGTATTATACTAAACCAATAATAAATGCTGTCGTACTATAAGCGAAGCACGATGGATGTATTGGTGTATGTGTATATCAGTTGTAACAAGCGATGTCGCAAGACAGCTTGCTTGTTTGTAACAAACACTCAAAAGAAGTACTGTTGATTAGTGTATGCTTGTTATTTTTCATATTGTACGTTTGAGTGTGTGTGTAATATGTTGATGGTAAGCTATTATGTGATTAACCGCATACAACTAATGTTAATGCATGTGTGTGCCTTTGCATGTGCGCAGAAAAATAAAAAATCATACACACATACATGCATGACGTTTGTACACGTGTTTATGCATAAAAAGAAGCTAGTATCACAAATTCTTCCGTCACGAAGTGTTTTCTTCTTTACTCTTATACCTACAATACTCGAATAAATTTCTTGCAAACAGTGTTGTTAACGTTTGTTTTATAAGATTTCGCTGTAGCAAAGCATTTGAAAAATCCCTCATGTCTTAAAAGTTCTTATAAGATATCTTGTGCAGGAGACTAATGTATAAGCAAAAACTGGCATGAAGTTAGCATAAGTGGCAAAATTGAACATGATCTTAAAAAGTTTTGCCACGAAACTTAACATTAAAAACACGCTAAATCTTAGTAGTGGGTTAAAGCTACGTATTGCGACCAATTTTAATGTCAACTTGTATAGAGCAACTCGTTAACACCCAATTCAATTTTGTCACTTATGCTAACCTCATGCCAGTTTTTGCTTATAGATAGGGCCGTTAGCATGTGCTTATCATTGGAAATCTACTAGTAACACTAAAACAATTAACGAGGTACTGACTACGTACTTCTCATGGCATCGAGACATACCAACCAGAATTTTACTGGTACATTTCTATATATTACGTACATATAAATTTGTGTATATTGACAAGTTGTTGAAAAATTCACCAGAAATACACCACATCTGTTTTCTCTCTGCTGTATACTGATGTAATGTAATTACTGTATGTGCTATAAAAACACCTGTAAATGCTAATAAGTTTGTATAAACATGAATTTCCAAGCTATTTTAATAAAATTTTTTAAATATAAATCTTGCATTATGCATTTGTTCGGTAGAGCATTTTAGCAGAATTTTTTTAAGGATCTAGCATTCTCTTATCATCATTTTCTGGCAACACTGAATCAAATACATGAATATGTTGCCTTTTGTTAGTAAAGGCTCAGTTAAGGCTCAATTAGCCGACTGTAATGTAAAGTAACTGCAACAGTAGGAAACAGCTGATCGATATTGTTATGTGAAAAGTAATGAAAATGGTTATAGAGATGTAATGTAACGTAACCTACTTTTCATATAAAAATATTAATCAGCTATTTTCTACGTTACAGTTACATTACATTACAGTCGGCTAACTGAGCCTTAACTTTTGCTAATTTAATGCAGCTACGTCCAAAAACACATACTCTGGAAATCTCTTACAATTTTTTCTTGTTTCTTTGCAAAGTAAGCAGCAATCATTGTGTTCGCTTATATCTGATTGGCTTTTGTGCTCAGTGATGTCAACTCGGTACTTTTGGCACTATTTTTAGTGCTTTTTGAAGACTCAAAAGGGCAAATTTTGAGCGTTAGTGTCAAACTAGGAAAAAGCACTAAGTAGTACTTTTAAGAATTATGTGTTTTTTTTAATTACTTTAATAAAAAAACCCCGGTTTATTTATTTTTTCGGTGTAAAGCATGCCTGATATATTTCAGTATATTGCCGAAATAGAGAATAACTTAGAAAATGTTAAACATTATTAAGCTTCACTCGTTTGAATTTCCACCAGTTTTTTACATTAGTATTTCTTACGATTTTTAGATACTCGTATCAAAATTACGCTTTTTAGTGTTTTTTTTTTAATTTTGATGTGCCTTTAGAGCCAAAAAAAAGTTGGCATCACTGGTTGTACTCGCGTCGTTGTGAAAACACAAAGCTCTTTTGTAAAAGCTTGCACATTGTGCATTTAGCTTGAACGTAGCTGATTTAATGGTAATTTTAGTTCGCTGAAAATTCTTTTTACTACTGAACAGTATTTAAAAATGGCAGAATAAGAATATTCCTAAAGGCTCAGTTAGCCGACTGTAATGTAATGTAACTGCAACAGTAAGAAAAAGCTAATCAATTTTGTTATGTGAAAAGTAATGAAAATGGTTATAGAGATGTAATGTAACGTAACCTACTTTTCATATAAAAATATCGATCAGCTGTTTCCTACGTTGCAGTTACATTACATTACAGTCGGCTAACTGAGCCTTAAGCCAATGCATGTGTTGCCAAACGAACAAATAAAAAGTTAAAACAAATATCATTGATTGTAAATTTATTTAGTGATTTAATTTTTAAATGAAATTAAAAATTTTATTTAAAAATTTACTTGCATATGAAATAATGTTTAAGCGAAATTACATAATACTCACTCGTAAATAAAAATTGTATGATCTAGAAATAGTGCAAGAAAAAACCTTTTATCCTATTTTTCTATAATTACACAGAAACCGGCCACGCTGGTGACTAACACCTTTCAACAGTAACTTGTTGTATTCATTTTATTTATCATTATTTTATTATTTCAGGCATACTTTTGGGAGCATGCAGATACTTTAACAAACAGTAGCGGCAAAATGTATTGTACCGGCTATTATATGTATATGTACATACATAAATATGAAAGGTTGATTTATCTTATAATGAATGAATTTTTTATTAAGGTAAGTGGAATATTTTTGTGTTATCCGCCATAGATATTTAATATATCATATTTAGACATACATATATTTATTGTTTGTATATTGACCAAAGAGTCAGGCAAGTAGAAACAACAAATTATCTGAAAATTATATGAAAACCCTTAGCAACAGTATTTGGATACGCTAAGATCGCTACTTTTGTAAATTTTCGAGAAAAAAAAATGCATGAACCAAATAATTATGGGGGTGGGATGGTTTAAATGGTTCCTCATCGGTGTCAAAACTAAGAAAAAACGAAGCAAAATCCACAAAAAGCTTCACAACTTAACAAAATCCACAAAATCTTCACAACTGATTTGCTCCCAGAGGGGTAAAACTTAAGACCGACCCCCACTAATATCCCCCCCAAATATATTGTTACGTTTAAATTTTATTAAACGTGTGAGTTCTTTTGATTGCTCAAAAATAATAACACAATTTTTATTTGCTCTAGCACAATCGGGAAAATTCATGTTGCTGCTTCTAGGCGTTTGTAGATAATTGGATTGGCCGTTATTTTTGAATTTCAAAGTAACGACCCTCATGTTGGCAATGCGTGTGCTACTGGTAGTACAGGGTGGTTACCATAAGTGCGTGCACTTTTATGTCTGTTTATGTTTTATGTATGTCTGTAGCTATGTACTAGTGTCCTGCACAAGACTATTTATAAGACCTTTCAAGACATGAGAAATTTTTTCAAATGCTTTACTACAGCGAAATATTCTAAAAGAATCGCTAAGCAACGCTGTTGGCAAGTAATTTTTTTCGGTGGTCTGTCTTGCCAACAGTGTTGTTTAGCGATTCTTTTAGAATATTTCGCTGTAGTAAAGCATTGGAAAAAATCTCTCATGTCTTGAAAAGTCTTATAAATACTCTTGTGCAGGACACTACTATGTACACAATTATTGTTATGTTGCTATAGTGTTTGCACGTGAATATGTGTGCTTTAGTTAAATACTTCTAGATAGTTCTTTGCATTAACACTGTAGGAATATTTTTACATAACAATATTATCGACACCCATTATTTTTGTTGCCTCAACATTTGTTCAGAACACACCTAGCCTCCATTTTCAATCATTAGGGTAGTACCCATACAAAAAAATTATTAGGAATATAAAAATACATATTTTTATAATTAAATAGTGTTAAAAAACTATTTTTTTCTTCTTCGTTATGGCATAATGCGTTGTTATATTCTTCTTAGATTAGTAAATTTCTCACTCAATTACATATAAACAATTTAGAAATACAACTAATATGGCTTGTGCAATTGCTCAACAAATTGAATACGAGGGTTAATATTTATATTTCGCGAATAGCTAATAATAATAACACTTTTTAAATGATAATTGCTTTATTGATGATCAATACACTTTTCCATTTCTTTAAACCAGCTACGTCCAAACCATATGCACAATTTGCAGTATCCACAACAACAACACAACAGACAGCAATGTTTGCTTTTACTTTGCAAAGAAACAAGAACAAATTTAAGAGCTTTCAAAGCTGTTTACCTCAAATGCAAATATCAATGTATGTGTGTTTAGCTGGTAGCTGTAGCTGGTTTAAACCATTTGTCATAGCAGTTTTTCCATTCATCTTGAGGCACCTACAAAACATGGTTTTTGAACGCTTCAACAAGAAGAAGTCATTGGGTGCCAAGTCAGGGGTCTAATCGTCACTTTCGATAACGCGCAGATTCGATCATGTTTTTTCAGTTTGAGATTATGGCATTCGCTATCGAACAATGTAATAATGTGGTACGATATCGAATGCCATAAACTCAAAGCGAATCTAGTCATTTGAGACAATTTGTTGCTATGAAAAATTTATGAGGGAAATCAATTCACAAATCATTTGGGCAAATTAAATGTATTGTCCCAAATTATGTATACGGAACGCACTGTAAGCTTGTAAAAATAGTGAATTTTAAGCTTTTCGCAACCAAATAAGCATCCTACACTTCCTTCCCTTCCCCTACCCTACAGATAGGTATGTAAAGCTTGCATTTAAATTAAAATGAAAAAAAAACACTTGTATAATATTTGTTCATATATTTATTATATAAAATTTCTTACAAGTTTTCCAAATATACCACACCATAATTAAACTTCAATACAATTTGAGAATAAGCTTAACAAAATTAGTGAATTTTAATTTTAAAAAATGCTTGAGAAACGCTGTTATACACAACTTTGGGAATCCTGATTAAAAATAACGATTTATAATTTGAGAGGGGGCGTAACAAAATGACATTTTTCATCTTCATACACTAGGTAAGTCGCTCTAATGTACATATTTATGCTTTGTCAAAAAATTTATATTTTTGAGCGATTCGTATAATGTTGGCAGTTCTTTCTATAATATTCTTTTGGCCCACATTGCGGCTCAATACGTTAATATTTATATCCTTAAAATCATCCGGCAACGTACTGTTATCGGCCAACATAATTGTTAGAATACGAAGTGCATGACATTCCTTCATGAAGCTGAAAATAAAATGGCAACTAATAAAATAAATGCAATGCAAAGAAAATTTATATTAAACATAACGAAAATAAACAAATACATAATTGCAAAAGATATGTAAGTTTAAAAGTTTGCCGGTAAATTTATTTTCTTTATTTTTCCGCATGTTTTTCAATAAAAAAAAAACAAAACAAAATCTAATCAAGCTTCATTTAACAAAACAATATTAGAAAGTGTAATTCGAGAAAAAACTCGAATATTCGAACAAATATAAAACACGAATAATTTACAACACTAATCTATACATGTGCGTATGCATGTATGTTAGAGTTTCCCGGGAATTATTTGTTTTACAAATCCCGGGAAATTTTCAACGGGAATTTTTGGGTATTTAATATTTACGTTTTTGGAATTTGTTTTTTTTTTAATTGCTGTTCGTTTTTTTATTACTTAAAAATACAGTTATGTAACGATGCATAATATACTCGTAAGCATGGAAGCAGATGGAATAGATGTTTCCGAGGTGACTCCAACAACTTCAAGCGTTACCAATTATTTTCAACCTAAAAATTCTCTATAGGAAATAGTATTTGGATTGGGAAATGTAGATGGAATTTCCATCCATGCTTTAACTCAAATCATATGAATCTATTTGTTTTTGTTTTGTTTTTGATATATATTGTTGTTCTTGAAATGAACGAATAAAGTTGGTTTGTTTTTAATTTAAAAAATGTTTTTATAAAATTATATTATTTATTGAGGCCATTTAATTAAATTCATATGTTTTTGAAATTCCCGGAAATAGAAAATTTTTTGTCTCGATTCCCGGGAATTGGAAAAGTTCGGGAAATTAGAAACTCTAATGTATGCTTGCATGTACTTACCCGACATATGAATATTCATCAGTGGAAACATGTACTGATTTTAAACTATCTATAAATGCCTGATAATAAAATTGTAGCAGTTCATCGATATGATACTCAAGTACGGGAATGTCTACACTTGAAAACAGTAAAAATATAATATCATGAGCACAACTTTCGTATTGGGCAATTTGAAAATCAACAAATTTTACTTTAATCGCTTGACCCGATTCATCTGCAAGGAAAAATTAATATTTTATATTAAATTTAAAAACAAATTGTTCAGGCTTCATACCATATTTTAACATTAAATTATTTATCCACAAATCAGAGTGCACTATCGAGCTAAACAGATCATCTTCTTTTTCTGGTCCAGCAACAAAGTTGTTATATTCTTGCTCTAGTTCTTTAATGAGATTCACATAGGTTGCATTGTTATTTGTAGCCATGAAAACATGTTGATATAATTCCTAAAAAAAATTAAGTTGAATTTTTTATATGCTTAGAAGCGAAAATCATGTGAATCAATAATGACTCTACGGACGCAATAGTAGAATAGTATCTGCGGAATTAGGCAATGCCAATGTAAACAAAGAAGCTAACAGAGGAACTCTCCAAGGAGGTTTTCTATCACCACTTCTTTGGATGCTGGTTGTTAATGAAATTCTCATGGAATTCGAGGGTAAAGCAGCTAGGATTACAGCATATGTGGACGGCATAGCCATTATCATAACTGGTAAGTTCCTCGACATAATTATGTCTCTAATGGAGTCCTCGTTAAGTGATATTCAAAGATGGGCAACGCGGGTAGGTTTGAACTTAAACCCTGGAAAAACTGACCTTGTGCCTTTTACTAATAGGAAAGTCAAGGAATGGAAAACACCAAAATTTGACGGTATATCGCTCTCGCCCAAAACACGCACAAAGTACCTGGGGGTTATTTTGGATAGTAAGCTGACGTGGAGGCCCAATAGAGGAGATAGAGTTAAAAAGGTCACCATTGCTCTATATGCATGTAAAAGAATGCTGGGCAAGACATTGGACCTTTTGCCTAATCTTACGTATTGTACCTACACAGCGGTAGCGAGACCAATTCTACTCTACGGAATACTTGTATGGTGGAGGGCGACTGAGACAAAAGCATACCTGAAAAAGTTAGAAAGTATCCAGAGACCAGCAGAGCTCCGCATCACCTACTGCAGGTTTAGACGTTATATTGGACCTTAAACCAATAAAACTAACTGCAGTGAATGCGGCATGCAAATCCGTTATCCTACTCAGGACAACAGGACAGATGTCATACAGATCATTTGGTCACAGTAAATTACTAGAAGACATGGAGTGTAGCTCGGACTACATCATTCCAGTGACGAACGTTTTTGCCAAACCACAGATCACTATAAGTGAAGAAGGCTATCTGGAAAGTCTTAATCATAGTGGTTCTGGTTTCAACTTCTTCACTGATGAGATTTTCTTGCACTAATACAGCATCGCGATCTACTTTCTTGGAGTCAGGATTTAGGGAAATTCTACTGCCATAATACTTGGCAAATCCATCGAAAAGATCATTTTCTTGAATGCCAGCTTCCAATTGCACTAAACGTATGGCAGGACTTAGATACTTATAAACCGCGTTTTCAGTAAGACAGGTGCGTTCTGGCTGAATCATATGCCAAAATAGTTCATTCGTTATAGGCGGCAATTTAGCTACCAGCGGCAGTTCTTCAATTTCTCCAGATGCTTTTTGCACATTTGCCATGATGGCAAGCATTACACTGCCATAATTATCGCCAGGTTTGGTTAGATAACGACTTGTGTAAGACACTAATTTATCACCATTTAAATGTGGATCTATAACTGATGCTAAATCCTTTATTTTAGGAACATCGGCCGTAATTTCTAAAAGTTGAAAGAAAATAAATGTATACAAAGTTTTTATTAGAGATATACAAAAATGGCAAATGATATAGAACAATGGCAAGTGGTGTTTATTGCCAAGAATTTTTTCTTCTTTCGAAAGGTAATGCTTTGTAACTTTTATTTTAAAATGATTTCCCGCATATCGTCGCCCAAGAGTGTAAAACTGCAAACTCTTTTCAATCAAATTTTACAGGGGAGGTAAAAAACTGTTAACATTTTCTATACATATGTATAAATAACAACAATACTGAAAATTACATATTTTGAGTTATGACTTTGTTTTAGTAAATGAGCGACATTTTAAATTGCATCTGACATAAACGCTTTATTCACATTGTTACGGAAATGACCGCGAAAGAATTATCCAGAATCATTTAGCTAAAGAACTAAATACACATTAAAGTCCTGCATAATACCCCTTATAAGAACTTTTAAGACATGAGGAATTTTTCAAATGCTTTACTACAGCGAAATCTTCTAAAACAAACGCCAAACAACACTGTTGGCAAGACATTTCTTTCGGTTATTACAGGTATAGGAATAATGAAGAAAATACTTCGTGACTGAAGAATTTGTGATGCTTGCTTCTTCATACGCATGGGCACGTATTCAAACGTCTTGCCAGCGTTTTGAAAATCCCTCATGACTTAAAAGTTCTTGTGAGTGGTATTGTGAAGACCTGTATGCCAAATTAGCCATTGGTGTACTGTTGTACTTTCCGAGTTTAAATAGTACCAAAAAAATTACAATTGTACCAATTTTTCCAACCCTGATAGTGGCATCTAGTTTTGAATCATTTACATAAGTAATTTAAGTTTTATGTGTGCATTTAAGCTCTTGATTAGTATAAGTGTATTTATTTAGTAAAAAAATAGTGTCATTCTTAACCCTTATTAGTACACTGAGGTCTTTTATGCATTTGTAAATCTTCGAGTCCACCGAAAATCGTTTTTAAAAGGTTAAACGTTACAATATTTTTGCCGCCACAGACACTGTTCTTATACCAAATGAAATTCTATCCAAATAGCGCATGTATTAGTAGCAACTTTAAACGATTACAGACAGAGCGTTAAGCGTTGCGTTAGCAGCAGGGTACGTATTTTTATTAAATTCAAATAATATTTTGTATTTTCAAATGTACTGAAAATACGCACCCTGCTGCTAACGTAACGCTTAACTCTCTATAGTTCCCAAAATACATAACCCATTTCAATTAAATCTTTTTCTTTTCCATCAATGCAGTAGCAACGGCGTAAAATGTATTACAAAAACATGTCTGCCTATTAATTATATAGATATGGGTATAAGCACAATTGCACGAACGACGAACTTGGTATAGTTCGACGAACTTCCCTTCAATAATTCGTTGCGTAAATTCCTCTTTTGAAACACAATTAAATTTGACGACTTAACAGTTCTACTCCAAATCCCTGTCTTTCTATGAATATTTTTTTTAGCCCATGGACACCAGGTTATGCAAATATTCATTCATTGCGGCAAACATCAATTGCATTTATGTTGCTGTTGACGTTTGGCGACTTTTTTTTTTAAATACACAGACAAATTTTCAATCGGATTTAAGTCCGGACTTTGGGCAGGTGTATCTATGACTTTACCGCAGTTGTAAAGTAGCCACATTCTTACAACATGCGATTTGTGTTTCGGGTCATTATCTTGGTATTTTCCCTCATGAGCCCGAACTTTCTTGCAGTTGTCGTCAAATTGGTCTTCAAAATATTTAAATATTGCTCAGCATCCATCGTTGTATCAATGAAGACCAAATCTTCTACACCTTTGTTCGAAATACAACCCCAAACCATTATCGATAATTCGCCAAATTTTACTGTTGGATTATGTTTCGATTTTCCAGCGATGTTAATGGCATTCTCCACACTCTAGATGGACCGTCGTTGTAATACAACATTATTTTGGTCTCATCGCAGAATATCACATTATCCCAATAGTCCAATCGATGCGAAATGTTTTGCATAGAGAAGGAAAATCGTTTTTCTATATTTGCACCAGACAGTAGTGGTTTTTTGCGGGCTGCTCTTGAAGAGTATTTATTTCTTGACAAGAATTGCCGAACCGTTTCATGGGAAACAACAATGCCACAGTCTTCTTCAAGCCCCTTTGCAAGTGTTCTGGTGGAAATTTGTGGGTTCTGGCTTACTTTCCTCAGAAGTAAACGCTCTGTGCGTGTATTTATTTTAGGCGTAGGGCCACGTCCACGTTTTAATTCTAATCTACCCTCTTTTTCAGGACGATAAAGCACATTATAAATGGTTCTTCTTGATACTAAAAACCTCTCTGACAGCTCCTGTGCACTTGCTCCCAATTGATGGTTGTAATATATCAATTGTATTACATCATACGTTAACCGTTTTCCTGGCATTTTTTTTAACACAAAAAATCATTAAATAAACTGCGCACTTTAACAATTGCATAGCAAATAATTCATAAAAAGACAAATAAAATCAAAGCACATAAAAAATAACGGCATTTTATTATTACTCATCAAGAGTTCTGAGAAAAGAGAAAAAAACAACTGTTGTGCAAAGAGTTTCTTGACACTAACAAAATTGAGTAGTATTAGATTTTGTTACATTTTTTGTCTCTTTTTCACAAAATTTACATATTTTTTTGCTCAACCGTTACCTAACAAAGTAGAAATATGTATGTATGTATATGAGTTCAAAAAAGCAGGTAGCAAAACATAGTACAGTTTTTTTTATTAAAATAGTTCAAAATGATTAATTATTTTCAATGTGCAAACTCATGTTTGACAGACTGTATGTATTCGTTTCTTCAGTTCTGACGATGTATACATCAGTACTGATTAGTAAAATACTGTGGAGTGAGAAGATCAGATATATGTTATACTAGTTCATGAAGTTCACAAGTGTGAAAGAGAAACAAAATCACACGTACACGAATAAATGTGTACATCAGTTTTTTCATATTGCCCTTAACAAAATGATAGAAACTTCTGATATTGACGTAGCAATTCTAGTGTATATTCTAAATTCTGCAATACTCATACCACATAAACAAGACATTAGTGTCCAATTGATTAATCGGCTTTGGCTAAATCAATTTATTATTACTCCTCATTTATATCTACAAAAGACCGAAACAACAACAAAGAAACTCTATACTTCAGCAAAAGTGCCACATAGTTGAATTTTAAAACAACTAGGTATTCAAATTACTATTGTAAGGAAGTAAAACTGAAGTAATTGTAACCACTTACCAAACACATTGCCGGAAAGTATTAAAAGTGCTAACAGCACTGTGGCTTGAATACTATGCATTATGATTTTTTTCCTTAGATATTTTAGCAATAAGAAATTTTTTTTTTACTATTTTCACTTGAATTAAATACTTTCTGTTTAGTAGAGCTGCTTGAAATTCCAGTGATAGCTGTTGCTTTCTGCCAATGAAGTCAAATTTGCAAATAACTTTATAAGGCCTTGACTAAGCTTTATCAGTTTCTGAGGATTTAGCAAAAGCTTCAGCAACTAACACATACATATAAAGGTAGTTAAACAAACAAAAATAACTATTTATAAATAAAGTAAACATATAATATAATAATATCTGTGGACATTTCACAAAACGTCTTTTTTTCTAAATCAACAACTTTTCAGTAGAGCTAAAAAAACTAGTAAAGTGACTAACAAAAGTTATTGTTTAGAAAATTAAAGAAATCTTATACTCGGTTAATTGAACAAATGCTTAATGAACATTTTGCAATCTATTTTTTCTTTTTCTTCTAAAACTACGACAACAACAGATTAAGATTTCTGTAAAAAAAAGAAAATAGCTTTTATCATACAAGACGTTGTGCCAAAATTGTTTTGATTAAATTAAAAAGAGATCTCATAGTGTTTTCACACCTAAAATTAAAACCTGTTTTTAACATTAAAACCATAAACAGGTGATTCTGTGTGCACACTGCAAGTTTAATAAATTCAGGCTTTAACTCACAGACTGTCTAATAAATTTGTTCGAAATAAAATAAATCTCCTGCAGAAATGCGTGTATTTGTTGCTGTATTTTTTTCTGCTTTTTATAACACTTATTTAACAAACTGTACAACAGCTGTTTTTGTTTGTATGAAAACTTCAGAAATTTTACAATGCGCTGTAAAATTTAAACTATTTTTTATTTGTAGTTGATAATTTTTAAGTTATTATACATAAAAAATGCACAAATACATTATAATTTAAACCTTTTGTTTTATCGTCAGTCATATCATCTATTTTCGCTTCCCATAGGTCAATGAAAATATTTTTGTTGTTCTCCTTCCAAAATATTTTGTTTCTCCACAATTTTATTATTTCGGCTGCATCCAATTTTAAGTTGAATATGTTTCAATAGGTATTTAGTTTTATTAACTGGCATAAACATGAGCTGCGAAAACGAAGGTTGCATTTCATAAAACTTACTTAAAACCAATTCAAAAATGGTTTTAAATTGGTTTAAAAAAATCATTAGCCCAATTCACAAACTTGTGCAAATGGTCTTGCATCGTAGCATGTGCAAAATGGTTAGTATATTTGTACTTACCACTTAACAATTTTTAGTGGTGAGTATCAGTATACTATACCATTTTATAAATGCTACGATGCAAGACCATTTGCACAAGATTGTGAATTGGGCTATTGTGTATACTCGTAGTAAAACCAACTTTTATTAAAACCATGTCAGTGTGAAAAAACTGTTAGGTGTCTTGTGACGCAGATAAGGATAGAGAGAGATAGAGATAGAACGACAACTTTGCTTTGAGTGTAATTACATATGTACATTAGGGTGGCCGTTATTTAATTTTTTTTTATTTCTTCTACTATCACCGCCCAAATTGGTTCAGTTTTATGTAAAAAAAAAAAAATACACAAAAATTTCATACCGATAAGTTGTGTTTTAGGGGGTGCGTCCGGCCTCAAAGTTGGCCCTCAAGCAGTGTCCCGCAAAATAAAATATGTTTGTATTGGTGAGAAAAATGAGAGTAAAATAAACTTGCACTTGAAGAAAACTTTTGTAATCACCCCTATTCTGCTTTTCGATTCGAATCGAAAGTTTCTCCGTTTGGCAACTTTGGTATTCTGCGTTCCGTTCTTCGATTTTTCTTTCGATTCTATGTATTCTGCATTTCGATCGTAACTACGTTTTTGTAAGTTGTTATTTTAGTGGCGGAGCGTTATCAATTTTTGATTGTTTAGCTTCAAAAAGTGATTAATTAAAAAAATAATGCAAGCATTAAATGCAAAAGAAGGTTTAATTAATGAACTATACACTTTGTTTTGTTTTTCTGTATTGAAATGCGATTTTTATTCAATTTATTACAGGTAAAACAGTATAAAAAGTTGACATACCTATTTAATGACAACGAAGAACGATATTGTCTACGGATTTAATTAAATTTAAACAAATTGACTTTATTTTTGTGTTGCAATTATGCGTAAAAAATTAAAATATCACCTCCGGCGCGACAGGATTCTTCACACTGGAAAAGTTTGGCCACAAACACCTCTTGCTTATCTCGTTTTTTTTTAACTCTCTGTATTTAAATTTGCAAAAGTTTATGTAATGCAAATTTTTACAATATTTAATTATTAATTAATTGTTTTAATGGTAAAGCACTGTTTTTTTTGCACTAAATTAACTTTTTGCTAAAAATTTTGCAAAATTGCTTAATTTTTCGGTTCCTATTTCAGCCGTTTCAAAGCAAAGCATCAGGTTTAAACATACTCTTCTCTTCTTCTTTTTCTTTCGATTCAGTTTTTTTGCAGAATACCTCTTTTCGATCCGTGCGTAACTGAATGCGGGAACGTAATCGAAACGCAGAATAGGGGTGAATATAAAATACATGATGTGGTTATTAGTTGTTTTCATTTTTTTTTGTTGTAAATAAGCAATTTAATAAAAACTTAAATAAAAAGTAAAAATTTAATAACCATTCAACAATTTAGTGTATAAATTCAAAATTAAATTCATTCACAGATCTGTGGATAAAGAGCCATTGTTTCGTTAGCTGTGTGGAAAGTGGCACCGTCCTGTTGAAACCACATATCGTCCACATCCATATCTTCCAATTCGGGTCATAAAACGTTCGTTATTATCTCACAATAGGGAACTCCATTCAATGTAACAGCCTGAGCGGCCTCATTTTGGAAAAAATACAGCCCGATGATGCCGCCACAGCATAAACCGCACCAAACAGTCACTTTTTGTGGGTGCATTTGTTTTTCGACAATCACTCTTAGATTATTATTCGCCCAAATGCGGCAATTCTGCTTATCGATGAATCCACTGAGGTGAAAATGTGCCTCATCACTGAAGATGATTTTTTTTTTTTTTTTTTTTTTTTTTGAAATTAATCATCCACTGTTGCCATTTCTTGCCACCATTCTGACCATTGACGACGATTGGAATGGTCAAGAGGCTTTAGTTTCTGAGTTAATTGCATCTTGTAAGTTTGTAAATGCAAGTCTTAAGGTAGAGGTCCATAGCTCGCTTTTTGCGCGTTATGCTTTACACGCGTTTCATCCTCTTGTTTCATTCTATACTTTGTTAGCGTTGAGTTACATGCACTGCTTTTCATGCGCCATTTTATTTTTGTTTTCATCAGCTGTGTGCGTTTGTTTATAAATACTTATAAAGAAAAAATGGAGAGTGAAATAGAGTTTTTAAAAGAATTTGTGTAGTTGGTCGAGTTTGTATATTTAATTTATTAAATTTTCTTCCATTTTATTGTTTAAAAATATGTAATGCACACAAAGTAAATAATACAGATTTAGCGGAGATGACACTCAGTACGTAAAAGTAATCGATAAATAATATGGAAAATTTGTTACTGAGAAAAGTGTGGTGAAAAGTTAATTAAAATACATCGCATTAATGAAAATATTCACATATTTTATTAAACAAGTTTTTTTACTAAGAATTTTTTTTTTTTATTGAAAAAAAAATAAAAAATTATCCACGGCAAAATAATATTTATCGATAACGTAAGAAATAAAGTATTATTTAACATATTTAACTTTCAAGAGCAGCTGACTTTCGTTCATGGTGCTTGTAACGCGTACAAAAGTAGAAAGTAGACCTACTTTTAGCTTTGAACGCGCCTACGGGTGCTGCGCTTTTTGCAATGTAACTTGTCACATGCTATTACATTGATTCTACTTTTTTGACAGATGCATAGAAAGCGTAACGCGCAAAAAGCGAGCTATGGACCTCTACCTTTAATGCATAACGACAAGCGTGAGAGGTGCGATTGTTGGGCGCGACGACGAGTTGAGGTGGACGGCTCTTCAGGCACACTATCGCGAACAGCAGCAATATTTTCTGCAGTACGAGCATGCACTGGTGTTTTCACATCTCCTACAGACCCGGGGGTCGATTCTGGTTCTGTGATAATGTGAAATGAAAACTTTTTTCATCTTACCATAGTGTTTCTGATTCTAGTTCAGTGAAAAAATAAAAACCAAATTGAAATGATTTCATATGAAAAAAACAATCGGAATGAAACAAAGCGTTTTCACAGTTACACATCATTACTGATTCTCGTTTTATGAAAAAGTGTAAACAAGTGTCAAAACCTTTTCATATGAAAAGTTTTTTTACACACACAATTCATTAGTGAAAAAGCATGGAAACCCATGAAAAACGCATACAAATACTACTTCTACACTTTTAAAATATTTAATTCACTTATCCTCATCCGTAATTTCGTCTGATAGGTCCATTAAAACATTTTATCCAGTCATTTTCTATTTTTATTCATGTTCATATTTGCATAATTTGGCAATTGATCAGAAGCCGAGGGAGCCATAAGTTAAGTTATTATCGGCGGCAAAAAAATAATTTGGCGCCGAGTGAAAGTTAACTTGAAATGTTATTTATAATAGTTTTTATTATGAAATTTTATAGTAATTAATATATCAAAATGCCATACCACACAAAAATTAATATGTTTTCTTGAAAAAAGTTTCAAACTCCAATTGCGAAAGAAAATATGTAGCTTTCTAGTACTGAAAAGAGAAATCAATGTAACATTTAAGAAATTTATTATTCGGTGTAGAAAAATAAAATAGATTCAAATCGAACATAAATTATTTGCTGGGTTTTTTGTATTAGTCTCAAAGCCTACTACGCTTATTTTTCTTTTGTGATTTTCAAAAATATTATTATTTGTGAATTCTCAAATAGTTCTTGAAAGTCTGTGCATAAGATAAGAGGTTTGTGACTATTCAAAATGTGTGGTTGAAGTCTACTGATGATTTGTTACAGCAATAATGAAATATATAGACAACGCTGAACCACCAGCAAATAAATTTCAAATTAAAAGAAATCAATGTAACAATTCCAAAGTCTTTAAAAACTGTTTTTATTTGTGAAGCACTATGAGGAACTTTGTAGAACAATATGTCAATTTCTACATGAAAAATATGTGTATTTACATAAATGTGTACATATGTACGTATGCTAATTTGTGGGTGTTGGTACATTCATATGTACATAGAGGTATGTTTAAATCTTCGTATGCACATTCTTAAAAAAATAGGTAAAAAAACGCATTTTGTTTAGCTTGTTTATCCTTTTTTTGAAATCCTGGTTTATGCTGGTATTTTACACTTTTCTCTACCTGCCAGAAACATGCACACTAGAATAAAGTACATAACATATAATGGGTGTTTTTTATTGAGGTATAGAACTTTAAGTTGGCATAACTTTTTTAACTGGCGGCCATTTTGTCAGATGTCAAGTGATTAATATTTAGTTTGGTTTGCCATTTTATCATGAACAGGTTGACAAAAGAACAACGCTTGCAAATCGTGCAAATTTATTTCGAAAATAATGGTTCAGTTCGCGAAGTTTACCGCAAGCTCCGTCCATTTTATGGTCTACATAATCGTCCATCAGAGCAATTAATTCGGTTAACCATGGATCGTTTTCGCACTACGTTTACTCTATGTGATAATACGCATCCGCAGAGACGTCGAACAGTGCGCACCGAAGAAACAATTGCCGCTGTAGAGCAAAGTGTTGAAGAGGACCCGAATGAATCGATTCGCCACCGTGCACAGCAATTGGAGCTTTGTCCATCAACTTTATGGAAGATTTTGCGCAAAGATCTTGGCTTGCGACCTTACAAGATCCAGCTTGTGCAAGAATTAAAGCCGCGAGACCATGCAATGCGTCGTGATTTTGGTGTATGGGCCGAAAATGAGATTGATCTCGATGCTGATTTTCATCGCAAAATTTTGTTCAGTGATGAGGCTCATTTTTGGTTGAATGGCTACGTCAACAAGCAAAATTGCCGCATTTGGAGTGAAGAGAATCCACATGAGACCCTTGAGACGCCATTACATCCACAAAAACTGACTGTTTGGTGTGCTCTATGGGCTGGTGGAGTCATTGGGCCATACTTCTTCCGAAATAATGCTGGAGAGTCAGTTACCGTTAATGGAGACCGGTATAGAGCCATGATAACCGACTATTTTGTTCCCGAATTGGATTGGCATGAATGTGGATGAGTTGTGGTTCCAACAAGACGGCGCTACATGCCACACAGCGCACGTCACAATCGATTTATTGAAGGAAACATTCGATGAGCGCATAATTTCGCGGAATGGACCTGTCAATTGGCCACCAAGATGGTGTGATTTGATTTTCTTTGGGGATATGTGAAGTCGCTCGTCTACGCCAACAAACCAGAAACGTTAGGGGACTTCGAAGCCAACATTCGTGGCGTTATTGCCAACATACGGCCCCATATGCTCGAAAAAGTGGTTGAAAATTGGACCTGTAGGATTGGCTTTATTCGAGCCAGCCGCGGCGGCCACATGCCCGAAATCATATTTAAACATTAATGGCATAAAATTATCCTTCCAATAAAGCCAAATTGATGGACATTAAAACGATTTTCTTGTGTTTTATTTCAATTCGAAGTTCTATACCTCTAAAAAAACACCCGTTATATGTATGCATGTTCATGAGTATGCATGAAAAAAAAGCAAAGCAACTGTGTTGTTTGAACTTAACTTTTCCTCATGTATTTAAATTACGTATGTATGTATGTACATTGTACATATGTGTGCAGTTGCAAAAACAATTACTATTTCTTATTATTTATATATTTGTTTTTTAATAAATAAATCAGACTCAAAACATAAGCCAGATTATATACTTCAATCATAAATATAAGCAGCGGCAGCGGCTCAAGCAATAACAAAAAATTACATGCGGCTTAGCGCGGCATCATAACTGCGAAACTTAGATCTCTGCTTTTGACAATTAAAGTTAAATAACATGAATACAAACTTTTCACAGCTACACTGGAATGAAACATTTTTTCATTACTTGAACCAGAATCGCAAACTGTGAAACTGTGAAAAGACGGTGTGAAAAGTTGCTATGAAAACGAAAATGAAACGTTTTTTTTCACTTCACATTATCACAGAACCAGAATCGACCCCCCGGTTTGCTAAAATTTTTGCACGATTTTTCCGATTGTACGCACATTTGGTCGATTGTGTTGACCGAAAAAATCACAAAGTGTACGATATGCATTTTGATTTGAACGCCCATTTTCATAATAAGCCTGAATAACTTTAACCCGTTGCTCGATTGTGTATCTTCCCATGGTTAAAATTGAGTTAGTCTGAAATTGAGAAATTTCAAATGAAATGCAGAAACAAAACTTGACGTCTAGGTGTGGTTCACATTCAACATCGGCCCTTAAAATTTAAGCACCCTTTATAATTTATGTGAAATTTCACTTTTGAAAATTTTTAGCTTTAATTTTTTTATTCATAGACCCTGATATTAAGTGATTAACATATACATACATATTTAGTGGGAAAATAGTTTATATTATACATAATTCTTTTTATCTATGAGTTAAGAAACAATATTTATTTTTTTATATAATTTTTATCTATGCTTTCTTTCTTTCTCATATTGCATTTAAATTTTGCCAAATAAAAAGCTTTTAGGTTGCTTATCGTGATAAGCTAGTTTAATAATCCATAAAAATCACATTAAAAGTACCCTGAAGGAAATGTCGGTAGGGAAAATGTACTGGCTCGCTTTTGACTTTGTCATTCATTAGATCTACTCTATAATTATTCCGCATAAAATACTTTGCGCAATGGACATTTAGCATGTGCTTGTCATTGCAAATTTAAATCAGTTTTTGATTTGATACCAATGTAAAGTAAAAATATGAGAATTTACGAGGGCGGATCAATAAAGGTACCAACACACGACATGTTTTTTACATGTGCTTTTTAAGTTTTCGACTCGTATGTTTTTCTTTATGCTTGTCAATATTGGTTAATTTACATAAGGTTTATAATTTTTGGTCACAAACGTACATGTAGTATCACTTCTTCTTTTTCAGTACATAAATATCCACGTAGTTTGTTTTATAAATGGCTTGCAGCCGTCGAAATATTTTTGGTTCCGTCGCTGTAGTACTGGCGACGCAAATTTGCTTTTTTAATTTTTTCTTTTTTAAACAAGACGTTGAGGTTGTATCTAAAAATCTATACATTTTTGGGCTTATTTTAATAAAACGACAACGTTAAATTAAAAAAAAAATATATATAATTAATTTGTCTTGCAAAATACTTCAGTCAGACGGCTAATGATAGTGCACATAATCAACCGCCGATGAATTTGTTCGCATGACATAGACATCTGGAGCTGTATGTTTAACATAAGAAAATAGAGCACGCTCTATTTCAAATAATGTCTTATGTTGTTTGTCATGTTTTTTACACAAGCAATGTTTTAAATGTAACACACGACATGTTTTCGTTTACATATGTAAATTCTGGCACATACAATGTGAAAAACATGTCGTCTGTTGGTACCTTAAGTCCGTGACTTTTCGAACTTTCTTCGTAGTTATATGAAATGCAACAAAAAATTTGAATTTCAAGTGCTCAAGTCGCACAAGTACAAATGACGCTGTCGAAAAAATCCACGATATGGTGTTGACCGATCGAACAGTAAAAGTGCGTGAGATTGTTGATGCCATTGGCATTTCATATGGCAGTATGGTTTCGATTTTAAATGATCAGCTGGGTCTAAGAAAGTTGTCTGCAAGATGGGTGCCGCGTTTGCTCTCAATTGACCATAAACGTAAACGTGTGACAACTTCAAAGGATTGTTTGGAGTTGTTTAACTGCAATCCGAATGAGTTTTTACGGCCTTTTGTAAATGTGGATGAAACATTGATCCATTACTGTACTCCGGAGACCAAGCAGCAGTCTAAACCTGCTCCGAAGAAGGCCAAGGTGAGTTTTTCGGCCAATAAGGTGGTGACAATAGTTTTTTTGGGATGTACACAGGATAATCCACATCAGTAATCTTCAAAAGGGAAAAACAATAAACGGCGAATATTATGCCAACTTATTATACCGATTTAATGAGGATTTAAAAAGAAAACGATCCCATATGGTCAAGAAAAAAGTTCTTTTTCATCAAGATAATGCACGAGTGCACACGTGTGCAGTCTCAATGACAAAACTTTGTGAATTGGTCCACGAATTGGTACGCCATCCACCACATTCTCCAGATTTAGCCCCTAGTGACTACTCCTGTTTCCAAATCTAAAGAACTGGCTCCGGTGGAAAGAGATTTAGCTCCAACGATGAAATTATTGCCTATTTTAAGGACCTCGAAAAATCCTATTTTTTGGAAGGGATACACAAATTGGAGAAACGTTTGACTAAGATTATTGAGTTGAAAGGAGATTATGTTGAAAAATAAATTTTTGTTTTGCAAAAAAAGCAAGATGAAAGATAAAAGGAGTCTTTAAAATTTGTCATGAGTTAATTTGAAAACAATTAATTTAATTTTTGGTGTTTTGTTATTTTTATATTCCATTGTGGTTCACAGCACTCCCTGCCGCTATAATTCATATCGATGGCTTAATATTAAAAAGGCGTAACTCGAATTTTAAATAAATCTTTTATTTTTAATTGTTACCTATTTCATTCTTGAAGGAGGATGTAATTATACGTTGACTACCAGAAAACGTTAAAAAAGCGATTTCGAAAAAAAATTGAGATACGCCCTTTTTATATCGGGTGTTTTTTTTAGAGGTATAGAACTTTGAATTGAAATAAAACACAAGAAAATCGTTTTAATGTCCATCAATTTGGCTTTATTGGAAGGATAATTTTATGCCATTAATGTTTAAATATGATTTCGGGCATGTGGCCGCCGCGGCTGGCTCGAATAAAGCCAATTCTACAGGTCCAATTTTCAACCACTTTTTCGAGC
Source organism: Tachina grossa (assembly GCA_949987645.1). Taxonomy (NCBI): domain Eukaryota; kingdom Metazoa; phylum Arthropoda; class Insecta; order Diptera; family Tachinidae; genus Tachina; species Tachina grossa. The sequence continues at coordinate 41,018,885 of OX465275.1, forward strand.
ATATGGGGCCGTATGTTGGCAATAACGCCACGAATGTTGGCTTCCAAGTCCCCTAACGTTTCTGGTTTGTTGGCGTAGACGAGCGACTTCACATATCCCCAAAGAAAATAATCCAATGGTGTCAAATCACACGATCTTGGTGGCCAATTGACAGGTCCATTCCGCGAAATTATGCGCTCATCGAATGTTTCCTTCAATAAATCGATTGTGACGTGCGCTGTGTGGCATGTAGCGCCGTCTTGTTGGAACCACAACTCATCCACATTCATGCCATCCAATTCGGGAACAAAATAGTCGGTTAGTCGGCTCCAATTGCTGTGCACGGTGGCGAATCGGTTCATTCGGGTCATCTTCAACACTTTGCTCTACAGCGGCAATTGTTTCTTCGGTGCGCACTGTTCGACGTCTCTGCGGATGCGTATTATCACATAGAGTAAACGTAGTGCGAAAACGATCCATGGTTAACCGAATTAATTGCTCTGATGGACGATTATGTCGACCATAAAATGGACGGAGCTTGCGGTAAACTTCGCGAACTGAACCATTATTTTCGAAATAAATTTGCACGATTTGCAAGCGTTGTTCTTTTGTCAACCTGTTCATGATGAAATGGCAAACCAAACTAAATATTAATCACTTAACAGCTGACAAAATGGCCGCCAGTTAAAAAAGTGATGCCAACTTAAAGTTCTATACCTCAATAAAAAACACCCATTATTAAGCCATCGATATACCACACAGTTACCATGAGTTATTATTTACTACCCTCGAAATTCCCTAGAAATAATTTATATCGCAAAAAAATCTTTGCCGGATCAGCTGGTAGCGATATTTCTCATTAACATTTACTAAATGGACTAGATTTAAATAATTAGCTAATGTGTTGTTAAAATTCAAATTAATTAATTCATATATGTATGTATGCATTGTTGTTATTAATGGGTTAATTTTTGGTCGTTAATGGGTTAAATTATATCAGCCTTATTTATAAAACTTAAAAAGGCCTTATAAAGGTTTTTTAGAACAAATTTTCATACAAAATTTTTCTTAAAAAGCCTTTATAAAGCCTTTTTAAGTTTTATAAATAAGGCTGTATATTTTTTTAATATAGTTATTCCAGTGTTTAAAAAACTGCATTCGAAATAGCAAAAGTCGTAAAATTGTGCTATTTTTTAGACCATTCTTTTGTTTGACTGCACAATCACAACGTGTGTATGAACACATCTGCTACTGAATTTCAAAGTGTCGTAGTTGAAGTTTACACAATAAACGAATAACTATACAAAAGAGGGTGGCGTTGGCTGAAGTAGTTAGCACGTCGACTACAAAACTGAAGATCCTAGGTTCAATCCCTGTATCCGACAGTCATTCAAATAACAACACCACGCATTTTTCTGATGTGCATTAGAGTCCCTTTGCATCAGCTATTGTAGGAAAGTTCAAGTGATGAAGGCATAGTCACTGGTCACTGAACTATACCGACTTCAGCAGATGCTAATCCTAATGTTACATCAGAGCGCCCTCCTTCGTCGGTATTGTGTAGTGTAGCAAAATCATCGGCGAAGTAAAATAACCAATAAAATGGCTACTAAAAACACAGCTTCAAAATTTAATACGCCTCATTTAACACCAGAAGGCGCTCCAACACTGCATTATTAAAAAGCTTGCAAAAAGCAATTGTAAAAAGAATGAAGCTTTCTTCTATCTCTTCCTTCACCACCTGTCTTCTATCACTATCCCTTTCCTAAAGAAGGTAACACCTAGTAATAGTAGTAGGCATTAATTGCCTGAGTGTTATTAAAAAACGAAGAGCTTCAACTCTCGACCACTGTTGCCAGAACTTTTAGGGATGAAATCGTCAAAAACTACAGATTTCTGTGCAAAAAATCGTCAAAATCGTCCAGTCATTTTAGAAAATCGTCAAAAAAAACGTCAAATCAAAAATATCAAGTTTTTTTGTTTTATTACAAAAACTATTACAATGGTTCAAACTTATTAACTATGCTTTCATCAAATATACACATATACATTAAATATATGTATATTACCTAGACATGAAAACCATTAAAATTAAAAATAAAAGTTAAAAAAACAAAATGAAATCAGAATTCACATACGTACATATGTATTTATTTTTAAAACAGATAATTTATAAAAAACATAATTAGCATTTTTGTTATACAAACATTTTATGTATAAATATCAGAATTTAACATTTTGAACACAATAAAATCATAACATAACAAATAAATTCAGTAAAGTGCGACTCTGACTCGCGCACGAAGGGTTCCGTACGAACACTAGATATGCAATTTAATACAAACTTCATCCTATATAATAAATAGTTTTAGCTTTTTTTTCGTTTTTGTTTCTGGGGTCTTTTCGGTTTTTTTGTTTGGTGTTTTTTCGGTTTTGGAGATTTTTTTAAGTTTTGGCTCTTTTTTTAGTTTTGACACTTTATTTTCTTGTTTTTGCGATTTTTTTCGGTTTTTGGTGTTTTTTTCATTTTGGCGTTTTTTTTTATTTTTGGTGATTTTTTTCATTTTTAAGATTTTTTTTATATAAAATTTTTTTTAGTTTTGGCGAAATTTTCGCGTTTTGGCGATTTTTTCGATTTTTTGGCGTTTTTTTTTCATTTTGGCGATTTTTTTGAATTTGGCGATTTATTTCAGTGTTAGAAATTTTTCCGAAGATTTCTTGGTGTACAGCGACGGGTATGTGATAGTAGTCTTCCTTAAGCACTAAATAAAAGTATCTGTATCATGATTTCATCAAATCCCTATTTTCTGCATTTATTTTAAACTTCAAAGGCGATTTTCTCAGTATTTTCATTTTGTGGCTTATCGAGTTTTTGCAATAAGCCCTTCATATGTACATACCATTTTATGTATATTACATGGGATTTTAACATTTTTCGTTGCTCGTTTTGGAACACCCTTTAATTTTTAATTCTCATGTATTTTTTGTTGTAGCGGCCAAGGTTCTACATACTCTGTCCAAATTTCAGGTCCGTAGCTCTTACGGTTCCTGAGAAAATACCGTGTGACGGACAGACGGACAGCGTAGCGAAAACAATAGGGTTCCTTTTCACGGTGTACGGAATCCTAAAAACCAACTCTAAAAATGCAATACTAAAAAAAGTTGCCATATATATTAAATTTAGAAACATCGTCATTTCTGGACTTAAAATCGTCACTAGTGTATTTTGAGAGGTGAAAATCGTCAAAATGCAGAGAAATCGTCAATTCTGGCAACAGTGCTCTCGACATGTTCGAAAAGCTTTTGGTTTGACTGACGGCTGCTTTAAATAAATACGAAGTTAACGAAGCAGAAATGTTTGTGTGTATGTGTTTGAATGTGTATTTTGCGTGTGAGTGTAGTGTTTTTTCTATATGTACAAATATAAAAGTAAGACAACAACAACAACATTTCTTCCAGCAAGCAACTAAATACGCAATTGAAACTGCAAAATCAAAAGAGAAGAAAAAACACACAACATCTCTACTACGATAACTTCAGAATTTATTTAAAACAGCGCGCTGACAAACAGAAAACTTTTCGAACATGTTAACTAGATAATCTTTATCTGAAAAACAAAGTTTTAAGTTTAAACTACAGTTAACTGTCAAGTAGAGTTTATCTTTATGTGAAAAACTAGCTCCTAAACATATGTTTTATTTTATATGTATCAAACAAAAACCGTTGACTAAAAGTTTTCCTAGACTACAACCAAACTACTGCATTATGGCGAATTCACACACCATTTTTAAGTACATCAGTTTATTTTTAGTACAGCGCTACCATATGTGAAGATTTATCTTATTTTCGTAGTTTTTCGGGATGTTATTGAGACTAAAAGATTTCTTTGTTAAAAATAAGATTTTTAAGAATATGATATTTGGTAATTGTAGTATATTATTTAAGGTCCTTTTGACTAAAGTACTGACCAATATGTCAGTGTCTTTTTTTCTAAAAATCTATTGGATTTTCCTTGAAATTTCGTAATTAATAGATTTTGATCAGATGTAAACGCAATAAGTTTTTTATTTACCTTTTTTTTTTAACACATTCAATGTGATGAGCCTGTTCATTGTGAGACCTTCACAGGATTCACACGATGACTTTTATGAAGTCTATTTTTCGACGTCATTTTTGGTTTGTTAGCGAAGGGAGTAGAGAAGAATGAGGGGTAGAAAAAAATTACTTTTCTAGCTTATTGGCTATATAGCTGGAGAGAAGTAAAATTAGACGTCCAAAAAAAAAACTATCGTATGAATGCAAGAATTTTTTGGTAGAAACTTCAAAAGGGGATTAAGAAAAATAGAGCTGATAAATTTCATCGTGTAAATTCACACTTTATAAAATATATATTTTTTTTAATAAGCAGGCCTTGTCCATTGTTTGCTTAAAAAATATTTTTCTGGCATATGCTGCATACAATTTTCTGTTTCTGTTTTTTTGTTCTCTGACTCCGAAATATCTATCAGGAAGATTGTCTTTCGATTTCTAGACCATAATATTGTATTTCTGTCAACTCTTGCTCGACTAGTAGTTATTCAGTGTTAAAGTCCATACCTTGCAGGAAATGGAACTGGCACAAGACAAGTCACGTGATCGATCCTCCCCAAGTGATGGGGACCAGTTCGAATTCTGACACTTCCTTTGAAGCGGACCAGTCTCTTTTACATGGGTATGGCTTATTTAGGATGAAGTTAATTGATACCTTGTGACTTGTCACGGAACTATCCCATTGAGATCTATTCGGTGTAGAATAACATAAATTATATATAAATGTCATTCTGACATTTAAATGTAACAATGCACAATTATAAATTGTAACAAATGCAATAACATTTTATTTTTAATCAGAAATTTTTTTTTTTTTTTTGAGATTCGAACCGACAACCTCCGGCATGAAAGGTTTGCACACTACCCATTCGGCCACAGGTTCAAAAGTATAAATACCACATAAGCTTAGGTTAATATCTAGGTATAGTTACGGGACCTGGGTCACATTGGAAGGAACAATTAAAATTATATTTGCACTATTTGATAGGTGCTGGATTCAACCACATCGAAAATGTTCAGTACCGTTTACCACAATACTAGACCGATCAAAATTAAATTGACTGAAGATCAAGACGATACATCAGGTAACCATTTGCACGATATGTATTATTTTCACCATACATTAGTCCGTACTGTTGTTAAAACTCGCATTTGCTCACGTCATGGGACGAGTCCGTTTGGATCAATTGTCACCAAGTTTTCTGCAGCGTACTTAAAACTTTGTTATTTTGCCTGCAATAAAAAATGTTACAACACGAATTGGCAAACCTTTGGCAAAAATTACAAATTATATTTTTTCAATATTTCGTCGAAACAGTTCATTTTGCATGCACGTATGTAACTCATAACTTACACATTTGAAATTGCAAGTTGTTTTCGAAATCCTCGGGTTTGCAATGTTCCATACAGATTTGCGACGTCTTTACATTCATTGTAATATCGCTTCTAGAAAAATTCTTCCAGTGCTTTAACAAACTACAATCTGACGGAAAATTAAAAAAGCTTCTTGTGGCACGGTTTTGTCTAATCATTGATAATATTATTGCAATTTTTCACTAATTTTAATTTTTAGTTTATTTTTTATTCACATATACATACGTACATACTTGGCATTCAAAACAAAACAGAAAGACCTTTGTCTACGTCACGAAAACAGCTGATTTACTACGTTTATACGCGCACTATATGCAAATAAATTTACAAATAATATTTATGCACTCATTGTTTTTTATTAGCATACATTTATAAGCGGGGCAACTTCAAGCATTTTATTTGCAAATAGTGCGTTAAGCGTGAGTGAATAGTTGTCTTCATGGTACAATTATACTAGGTACATGCACAACTACAACAAAATTACAACACCAAAAACCACATTCATTTTGTTGGTATAAACAAACGAATAATTGTCAGAAACACATGCCTTTTGTTTTTAAAAATAACAATTACAGGGTAACTAAATGCAGACGCGGCATTCATGAATGATTAAAGTCATTCAGTGTTGCCAATAGGTTTGTAATTACACAGAGTGTGCAATTACTCTCATGTGTAGGGCATGTAATTAGATTCATGTATAATCTGTGTGTAATTCTATTTTAGCTTCTATTTTTATTTAGTTTTGTTTTCATTTTAACCTACAAAAAACATGTGTAGTGAAATTCTCTTCAATGTGTAATTGGAAACACATCCATGTGTAAACTCAATGGCAGCACTGTAATCAAATTATTCACACACATACACTAACATTTTTGCAGCTTGCAAGCAAAGTTTGACAACTAATTGTATTGTATACAATAACAAGCTGGGCTTGTGCATGTAGCTGTTATAATTGTATCATGGTTGTCTTATACTACGTTTATACACGCGGCTTATTTTCAAATAAAACTGTAAATTGTTGCCATATTATTATTTTTATTGCGACTTACTAATTCAAAAAACTATTCACGACCAGCTATCACACACGAGAACAATTGTGCTGGCATAACATGCCAGTTTGTAGGTGAGAGAGGCAAAGAGAATGGTATTGTGTTTGGCATAATTTTTCAACCAGCTACAACCCCCCATTAGCAGCATAAAACCACAACTTAAAAAACAGAAAATGTTAAATGAATACTAGAAACACTAACACACACAGAGCTGTGTATACATTTTGTGCCAGATGAATTAGTCTCCTGTAATTTGGAAAAGAACAAAAATTGTGCGGCTTAAAAATTACTCCCGTGTGTGATACCCCATTAACGCACTATTTGCAAATAAAATGGTTAAGGTTGCCACACCTACAAATGTTTGATAATAAAAAACAACAAACTAATAGAATATTGCACATAAAACATTGATAGAAGAAAATAATGACAATAAAAACAAATTATTATTTGTTATTTTGTACATTCACACAATTTTGGTAAACATACTTATGTTTCTAGAGAAGTGCTACCAAGTTTTTATATATTTACAATGCCGTGTAGACAGTGAGTTAATTTATTTGCAAATAGTGCGCTTATAAAAGTAGTAATTGATAGCAACAAAACTAAAGGACAGACATACTCGTACATGCATATGTACATAATAAATTAACTAACTCATTTTTCTGACTTAACTTTAATATAAATACATAATAATAAGCATGTATTTATTCTCTGTAAAAGAATTTATACTTTTGAGCCATTCGTATAATGTTGGCGGTTTTTTCTGTAATATTCTTTTTGCCCACATTACGACTTAAGACGTCCATATTTAGATCCTTAAAATCATCTGGCATTGTACTATTATCGGCCAATATAATTTTTGTCATAAAAAGAGCATGACAGATTTCAATTGGAGCACATTTATGTATTTCCTTCATGAAGCTGAAAATGAAAAGAAAATGACAACAATTAATTCAGCGTATGCACTAAAATAAGTAAATTCAATGCAAAGAAAATAAATTGCAATATTTGTGACAGATTTTTATTTTACTTGTAAATATTAAAAATAGCAAACATAAACAAATAATTGCAAAAGATAAGTACAATAAACGTTTGCCGGTAAATACCTACAATGAATTGATAATTTTTACAAATTTATTTTCTTTATTTTTTTTTTTTTTTTTGCATGTTTTTCAATCAGAAACAATACAAAATCTAATCACGCTTTAGTTAACAAAACAATATCAAGAAATGTAATTGAAAATCATATTTCGCACACATGTGCTCATGAATATACATACATATACATACATATGTATTAAAGTCCTGCACAAGACCACTTACAAGAACTTTTAAGATACGAGGGATTTTTCAAATGCTTTACTACAGCGAAATCTTCTAAAAGAAACGTTCAACAACACTGTTGGTAAGACATTTATTGAAGTTATTGCAGGTATAGGAGTAAAATACTTCGTGACGGAAGAATTTGTGATGCTTGCTTCTTAATACGCATGGACGCGTATACAAACGTCATGCATGTACATACGCACATATATTTTATGTGTATGATCTTTTATTTTTCTGCGCACATACAAACGCAGACACATGCATTGACATTAGTTGTGTGCGCTTGCTTAAAAACACCTCCCTTAAACACATAATAGCTCACCATCTACATCTTACACACACACTCAAACGTACAATATGCAAAATAACAAGCATACACGCATCAACACTACTTCTTTTGAGTGTTTGTTGCAGGCAAGAAGGCTTCGTGACATCGCTTGTTAACACTTATATACAGGAACACCAATGCATCCATCTTGCTTCGCTTATTATACCTCAGCATTTATTTTTGGTTTAGTATAATAACTACATGCCACGAGAATTCATTTAAAAAACAAGACGTATTTACATTTCAATAGTGTTTACGCATTCCTCTAATATGTATATATACATATGAATACATATAGTGTTGTCATTCGAACTATAATTGTTCGACTATTCGAAAAAAAATTTAATTTCATCCGAACACACAAAATTGTTTCAATCTAGAATAAAGAATTATTCGAATAAATTTTTGTCGAATTTTCGAATAATTTCTTTATTATTATTACTCTATTTGGTGTTCCACACATTGTATTAATACCAAGTGGCCTTATCAGCTCAGCTTATCGTTAAACTCCATAGAAAATGGCATAAAATCTTAATCAGATTTGTCAGCATACAAATAAAAATAATACTATAACAAATTCGGGTGTATGTTGTAATCATAAGGCAAATTGGTATTAATACACTTTGGTGTCCCATAATATTTGGTGACATTCGAAATTAAGTTGGAATAAATTATATGAACGTCAAAGTCAGCTGATAAAAAAAGAAATCTTATTTTATATAAAAAATAAGCATTTAAATTGCCCGCCTGCTCTAAATCGTCGTAATTTTTCCTAATTTTTTAACTATTTTATCCAAAAGAAAACCCATTAACTGAAAATTTTTCAAAACTACAACCAAACAACTGCAATGTAGTCAATTCACACACCTTTTTAAGCAGATCGGAGCTCATTCAATCATCTTTTTAACCGACTTCAAAAAAAGGAGGAGGTTAATAACTCGTCTGTATTTTTTGGGGGTGTTACTTCATAACTCAGTACATTTTATATCGATTGTAAACATTTTGTTTTTGTCTGAGAGGGTATATCTTCCCATTAGTCCCATTGTAAAAAAGTGAGCGGGGACATGCCCACAATTTTTTTATTTAATTTTTTGATATTCTACTTATTTTACTGCTGCGAAAGCTATGAAACATTTTTGGTTCTTGTAATTACACAATTTGAAAGTTGAAAAAATGGGCGGGGTTACGTGGTTCTGCCTTACCGATTCTTACGATACTTACCAGAAAGAATTATTTATAAATATGTTGTACAGGGTAGTAAAAAAAATGAATCAAAACATTACATTTAGAGTAGATTTCCAACAAATCTACTGACAAAATAGTTTTCGTATTGCATGGGAAATCTAGTAGAAAGCAACTGGATTTAACTCGAAATCTTGTAGGTACTAGATTTCGAGACAAAAAAAAATGCCCTATAAAACTAATTTTTTACATTTAAATATAATTTGGTCATTATCTGGTTCTCGAGAACCGTGAGACCTACGGACCTGAAATTTTCACAGAATGTGTAATACCTTAGCGGCTACAACGACAAATACATATATGACAGTGAAAAGCGAGCAACGAAAAATTTTGGAATTCTTATGTAATAAACCGACAATTATATATATAGACACTTGAAATTTTGAAGTTAGTACATTTTTATGCAGAATACACCAATTAGAGCTGAAATTAAAAAAAAAACAAAGTTAAAGGCTATTCTATCATTGAATGTAATTTGGAGCATGTAACTTTGACAACTTGCTGTATCTTGGAAACAATAGCATATCTAGTGTCCACACCTGATGAATTTATATCATGATGAATGTCAAATTCATGTGATGAAAATTCATTGCGTAGAAACTCAATTTATTAATATTATGGCAGCGTTATGATATAATTCATCAGAGCTCACGGCCTGATAAATTCATCTTGATATCAAATGTCATGTTATGTGTTACTGTGCATTTAACGTTTATTTATTAAACAATTTTCGTTCAAAAAAGGCGGCAAAACAATTATTTGTGACCAAAAAATTAAACAACACGCAAGTTAGATATTTTTTGCAAATATTTTTCAAACATTTGTTTGATTCATCATGATATAAAATCATCAACGTCTACCCCTTTGTATTGATATTAATGATTAAATTCAGTAAAGTGCGACTCTGACTCGCGCACGAAGGGTTCCGTACGAACACTAGATATGTACTTTAATACAAACTTCAACTTATAAAATATATTGTTTTTCCATTTATTTTCGTTTTTGGGGTTTTTCGGTTTTTTATTTTTGCGTTTTTTTTTGGTTTTAAGTTTTTTAAGTTTTGGCTCTTTTTTTAGTTTTGACACTTTTTTTCTCGTTTTGGCGTTTTTTTCGGTTTTTGGCGTTTTTTCATTTTGGTGATTTTTTTTCTATTTTTGGCGATTTTTTTCATTTTTGCGATTTTTTTTAATGTAAAATTTTTTTTTAGTTTTGGCGATATTTTCGCGTTTTGGCGATTTTTTTCGGTTTTTGCAGTTTTTTTTCATTTTGGCGATTTTTTTATTTTGGCGATTTATTTTAGCGTTAGAATTTTTTTTTTAATTTTGGCGATTTTTTTCGTTTTGGCTATTTTTTTTTTAATTTTTGGCGATTTTTTTTTTGTTTGGCGATTTTATAATTTTCGGATTTTTTAGTTTTACCGTTTTTGAAAATTTCAAGTGTTTGCCTCTTACGGTTTCCAAGATATAGCAAGTTGTCAAAATTACATAGTCAAAATTGCATTAACTGATGGACTACCCTTTAATTTAAATTTTTGTTTTAGTCTGTATAAAAATACACTAATTTTACAAATTTCAAGTTTCAATATACATATGTACATTGTATGTATATTACATAGGATTTTAACATTTTTCGTTGATCGTTTTGGAACACCCTTTAATTTTTAATTCTCATGTATTTCCTTTTCACCTTTGGTGTACGGAACCCTAAAAATGACAGTTGCTCTGCCGGCGTTATATTACGAGTTATGATATAAAATCGTCAGGTGTGGACACTGTGTAAGAGGCAAATTCTTGAAATTTTCAAAAACGCCAAAACTTAAAAATCGATAAAATGAAAAAAGCTCCAAAACTAAGATAAATCGTTAAAAATAAAATAAATCGCCCAAAAAGGAAAAAATTGCCAGAATGGAAAAAAAAACAAAAACAGAACTGGGTCGAATGTTTTATCAGTTGACAAAAAAAAAACTATCAATAAAGCAAGAAATTGTACTAACGTAAAAATCGTTAACAATATTAAGCTTAATTTAATAAATCATTCTTTGGAATCATCAAAGAAAAGAACTCACACTAACTTAATATGCTTTTCAATTCTACTTTAAACGTATGTATCACCAAGAAATTTCCCTGCTTGTTCTTTTATTATTAAAAATAAAAAACAAAGCATCTTCTACAAGGTAAATAGCTGGATTGTAGGCTCTTTTTAAACTATTATTTTAAAAGGAATCAATGAGATATTTAAAACGTTTTAAATATATACATATCGCCCATTTATTGCAACATAGACATATCTTAAAAAAGGAGAGAGATGTCTTAGGACACCCGGTTGTAGCTATGCTGCTTAGCAATATAAAACAAACTTGATGTGTTAAATAACTATGCAATAAAACTATATTCTTCCTTATCGTAGTTAGCGTTTTTCGACTTCAAATTCGACTATTTATAGTTGATTAAAGAAAACAAACTAAATTTTTCTTTAATCTAGTACAAAACGACTGACTTTCGCCACAAAATCGCCAGCCACAATCAGGGGGATTATTTGATAATGTCAAATTCACGGCAAATATTTCAAAGCGTTTCCATTTATTTCTCATTATTTTCTTTTCTAGCGGCGTACGATTAAGTTAATGTATTGTTTGTGGTCATGTGCAAAGAACAATACAAAAACAAATTAAGCATCGTTCTCATTGTTTTTGTTTCACTCACTTCAAAGAACGAAACAAAACAAAATCAAACAATTTGTTGCGTTGTGATTTTCTTATAGTACGTTTCCATATACGTGATTTAGTTCAAAACATTTGATTTGCCCAAATTAAGTAATTTGCGAAGTGATTTGCCATACATTTTTCATATGAGCAAATTATCTCAAATGACTTAATTTGCTACAAATTAAGTCGAATTTGTCAATGCAACACTGCGCTGCAGTGTTCCGAAACAAGGGGTGAATTCACCTTTAAGCTTTTTTTGGCGGTTATGGCTCGATATGCGTGAGTGAGTTTGATTCTTTGCTAAATTTTTGAAAATTATTCGAATAGAATTTTTTATTCTTTGCTTATTCGAATATTCGAGCCTAACTTCAAAATTACTCGTCTTTTCTTCTAACAAAACAATAATCATAATCTATAGATACGAGTATATGTATGTATGTATGTATGTATGTACATATGTATGTGTACATGTTAGGGATGCCAATCGGGATCGATTTTTGGAAATCCCGGGATTCGGGATTTTGTAATCCGGATTTTTCGGGATCACGGGATTTTCGAGATTTCGGGATCTAAATATTTTTCGTAAAATAAATTATTTTTTTAAATAAATATTACTTCAATAACAATTTAATGCATTTTAAAAGGTTTTATGTTCATAATTTATCATTGCACAATTGTATTTAAAGAGAACAATTTTCTAATACGAGTATGAAATAAAAATCAAAAGAATTTTTCTCATCAAGTTGATTAATCACATTTTATGTTAGAGAATTTATAGTGAAAACAATAACTAAATATGAAAACTTGTTTTTGTTTTCAATATAAATGTTTTTCTATTATCTAAACCAAAACGAATATTCACCGATATATCGGTGGACTTTTAGCACTACCGCTTAAGTTGACTTACGAAAATTTTTAGATTCACTTTCATACAAATAAGTTGCAAAAACAATATTGTTTTGTTAAAAATATATCTACTAACGTTTTTTTAATTGCGATTGATCAACAACAAGTATAACGGTTGTTACATATGTATGTATAACAAGAATTATCTATTTTTTTGTTTATCGATTTCGTTACGACTATGACAACGATAATAATTCTGAACATGTCGAAAAATTAAAAGAAATTTATACACTATTCTAATCAAATTCGATTAATTACGTCTAAAGATCACATTTTTATAGGCACATACATTAAAAGTTTGCCTGAGCACTTGAACAGTACTTTTGCTCTACTTAAAAAAAAATTTTTTTTCTACAAGTTCAACAGATACATATGTATGTATGTATTCATACGTTCGCTAAGAGGAGTATGGTTTATTAGTGTCCTGGCCTTCTACTCTGCAACTCGAATACAACTATAATTGAATTTGACTAAAACTATTTATCAAATCCATGTAATTTAAATGGGTTTGATCTTAGGTTTGTATCAAGAACGACCTAAACGGTCTAAATAAAAAACAAAATAATTAGTGATTTTTGAATTGTTAAAATTTAAGTTTAAAATTTTTTAAACGCACTAATAATCCCAAATTAATATTTTACTTATTAAGTAAAATATTTTTTTAATTAAAAATACATTGACATTGATTATTGAGGAGTTTAGCTGGATCCTATGCGCATTTCACTGTTGCTAATGCAGATCATCAGGGAACCTTTACCCAAAGTTGCTTAGAACAACTAAATTTATTATGTTATAAAAATTTTAAACTTCAAAAACAAAATAATTTTGAACTGCAATATAAAAAACATACATACACACTCGAGCAGTTTTTTAGACAAAATACTCCGCATCCTTGTATTGTATTCTACTCCAATTGTAAGGAGATGTCAATAGTACTCAATTGTTACCGACAAGTAGAGAAGTGCTAATTTTCTTAGTGTTGAGGCGTCGACATACAGATAGTTATACACTGCAATTAGATTTTTTTGTTTTGCCTATTAATTGCTACTGTTTGAAATTATTCCCCGGGAAAAGTTTCTCGTGGAATTTGAATTATAATTGCCCTCATTATATAGAATAAGACGGAATAAATTTGTCAAACTTATGAATTTTTCAAATGTTATTTTCCTTCCAAAGGTAATATGTTTCTTTTGTTTTCAAAATAATTCTAAAATGTACATATATTGTAGCACCTTTGATGAAAATAACCGTAAGAAAGTAGTTTATTTATTTTGCTCTTGTTATTAATTTATAAGAAATATGTCACGAATAGTTTAAGAAATTTATTATTCGACATATTGTCAGAAGTTTATTTTAATTTGAAATTTATTTGCTGGTGGTTCAGCGTTGAATTTTGAAAGTCACAAACCTCTTATCTTATGCACAGACTTTCAAGAACTATTTGAGAGTTCACAAATAATAATATTTTTGAAAATCACAAAAGAAAAATAAGCGTAGTAGGCTTTGAAACTAATACAAAAAGCCTACTACGCTTATTTTTCTTTTGTGATTTTCAAAAATATTATTATTTGTGAATTCTCAAATAGTTCTTGAAAGTCTGTGCATAAGATAAGAGGTTTGTGACTATTCAAAATGTGTGGTTGAAGTCTACTGATGATTTGTTACAGCAACAATTAAAAATATATAGACAACGCTGAACCACCAGCAAATAAATTTCAAATTAAATTGTCACGAATAGTCATTAAATTCTTAAAACTGTACGTACAAAATTTTATGGGACTTTTAAATATTATAAAAAATACCTTAAAATCAACGAAAATTTGAATTTATAAAGTTTTTATACAAAAATTGCTAAGAAATCCCGAAAATGAAATCCCGGGATTGAATTTTACAAATCCCGGGATTCGGGATTTGCCAAATACCGAATATCCCGGGATTTCCGGGTTCGGGATTTCGCTTTTGGCATCCCTAGTACATGTATGTACTCGTATGCATGTATGTACTTACCCGACGTATGAATATTCATCAGTGCTAACCTGTACTGATTTTAAACATTCTATAAATGCCTGATAATAAAATTGTAGCAGTTCATCGATATGATACTCAAGTACGGGAATGTCTACACTTGAAAACAGTAAAAATATAATATCATGGGCACAACTTTCGTATTGGGCAATTTGAAAATCAACAAATTTCACTTTAATCGCTTGACCCAATTCATCTGCAAGGAAAAATTAATATTTTATATTAAATTTAAAAACAAATTGTTCAGGCTTCATACCATATTTTAACATTAAATTATTTATCCACAAATCAGAGTGCACTATCGAGCTAAACAGATCATCTTCTTTTTCTGGTCCTGCAACAAAAGCGTCATATTCTTGCATTAGTTCTTTAGCACGATTAACATAGTTTGCATTGTTATTTGTAGCATTGGAAACTTCTTGATATAATTCCTAAAAAAAAAAAATTTAATTTTATTGTCTGCATAATTAAAAAAAAACAAACGAAAATGACAAGACTGTTGTAAATTAGAGATGGTAAATACAATTGAGCTTTCATTACAAGAATGGTTTCGGCAAATTGTAACACGATGAATTAAAACAATTCACATATTCAATTTGCGCTAAAAATTTACTATACAAACATACACATAAAGCTGCAATATCCCTGCAAATAATATTGGAGTACGTGGTCCAATCTAGATGAAACAGACTAGTTATATCATGGTTCCATGTAATGCAGTCATGGATCATGTCGTTTTCATACCAGCATTCAATGCTGTACGATAAGTGTTCGTGTTTAAACGAATATGATCGTTCTTCTTAGGCACTCACAAATTGTATGCGAGTAGTCTATTACTATTCCATATGGAGTAGTTTTGGGGTTATTCCGATGTAATGCAAAGTTGGACCATGTGGTCCAACCCTAGGACATCGCAATGTTAAATCGACCACCTTGTTTTCATATATTTGGAGTTGTTTTGTGGTAATCTTACTCCTCTTTGGACTAGTCTTTACATGCATGTATGGACTAGTCGCATTATTTGCAGGGATGTATCAACTGGTTCCACACACAGAGAGACTACAAACACAAGAACGCTGTATTTATAAACAAATGTGATATTACATGAAAAGTTGGTAGCATTATTGCTAAAATACCAAAATGGGAAACAAATATCCAATAACAAAACAATATTTGCCTTGGAAAAAAAATTAATATTATATGAATTTTGTGTGAAAAATTAAGTGATTGTTGTAATTTTTATAATGATACGATTTATTTTTAGCGCCTGGAACATTTAGATGCGCTTTTGCGAGGTCTGGATCAGTGATCGGCATTGAATCGTTTTTCCGCTATTCATTCTGACTCATGAAATTTTGAACATAAGTGAGTAGACATCATTTAAACTCAACTACTATGATGTACGCATACTCACGATGACATTGATTTATAAGTATAGGTTGAAATAAATATGAATGCGACGTCGACATTTTAATCATACCACACTCACACTCATAAATGACCTCAGTTTGATTTCTAATTTCGGGAAAATACTTATACTACTCACATTGATTCAGCTCACTCAACTCATGCATGTATGTATATTTATTTAAAAGTTTAGTCATTAAACAGTTTGCAAGTAGTATAAAATAGTAGTAAATAGGTCTGTTTTTCAATTCTTGCAAAAAAAAAACAACATAATGAGAACTTTAATTTTCGTATGCGAAGTTCGCATTGTGAATCATACTTATTTTGCATCGAACTATTTAAGTGATTTAGACGAAACCAATTGTTAAGCAAAAAAAGTTTTAGATTTTTGAGCCAGTATTTTTGAAGGTAAAATAAGCTTAAAGTATTATACTATTCATTAGTGTTGTTTATATTATACTATTCCTTTCGTTTTAAAAATATTTGTTGCAAGTTTTCTTCTCTGTGTAACAGAGAATGACAAAAGTCCCGGTTTAGGTATGTACTCTTTTAGTATTGGCCGTAAAAGCCATACTCAAACGCAAACATACCCATCAAATTTAAGCTGAACCACAAAAACGACTATTTCTATTTCTACAATCATACGCATAAGTCGTAAAATATTCTGAGTATTTATTCGGCTGCACATGAATATATACAGCAGTATTTTATTTGCATACACTTCATCATCGTCAGTGTTGACAGAAACTGTTTTCAATGATTTTATCATAGGGATGGAAAGTGCCATTTTATAATTCTCGAATATGCTTAAAGCATTGTGTGTGCTTCCCTGCGGCCTGCGGGTTCCAATCTAGGCATTTCTTGGCCATATCATGGTCTGGTTTACGGAAAGTGTGACCTATCCAACTCCATTTCCGCTTGCTTGTTTCCATTATAATGAACTTGTGATTTGCCACGACCCAGAGTTGGTTGTTGGATATTGTTGCAGGCCAGAAAATCCGTAAGATTTTGCAGAGGCATTTATTTGTTAAGAAATACCTGAAGGCACTGTATGTCTTGTGGTGCCAGGTTCCAAGTCTCGCATTATTATAACAGAAAACATAGAACATAGAAATACACTTATCGTTTTACAAACTACAAAATATCACTTCATTAAGCATCTTCGTTTGCAAAATAAATTTTAGGAATGATGTCAGTGGTTTAAAAGTTATATTACATTATTCTAAACTTTACTTCTAATTATTTGATTAATGTTTTCAAACAGCCAAGGCACAGTTTCCATTTCATACAAAGAAATGCCTACGGGTGCGTATGGTGAATGAATACTATTAGTATTATGCGTATATTTACTTAGTCCGAATAAATATCCGTAATCTGAGTATAAGGTATACTCCAAGTATAAGTATGACAGACACTCAAGACGCAAAATACGCCGCTTTCTATTTATAGTTATAATAAATCAGAGATACTCTTGAGTTTGGAATCGTTGTTGAATATTTGTTGTTTGAAAGTAAATATGTGATCGTTCGAATGTTTTGTATTACTTTGTACATATACTTACATAAATATATTTTTTATTACTTATTGTCATTATCTAGTGTGTAAGTGTGTGCATGATCTTTTTCAGGGTTGAAATGACAAATGGGAGACCAAACAAACTTTTATATTTTATTGTTCTTTTCAATATCAATTGTCGAAGAAATGTATTCTTTCGACATCGTGGAACAGGCCATAAGTTAGTTACCATATAATTTATATTTGTATTTCCCTAATTTAATAAATGCATACATACTAGTAAATAATAAATTCTACTTACCGCTTCCATTTGGGCTTTTACCGCTGTTTCCATTCCTGTATTCATATTAAATTTTCCAAAGTATGGCCGAATTAATTTATTAAATTCTTCTGGTTTTTTTAACCTTAATGCTATGGGCAACGCATGATACTTGGCCACCTCACTTAAAATTAATTTTATTTGCGCCATATCGAAAGGATTGTGTCGATCGCCCGCCTTAAAGCCAGATGTCTGTAGATTTTCTTGCACTAATACAGCATCGCGATCTACTTTCTTGGAGTCTGGATTTAAGGAAACTCTACTGCCATAATATATGGGAAATCCATCGAAAAGATCATTTTCTTGAATACCAGCTTCCAATTGTAATAAACGTATGGCAGGACTTAAATATTTATATACAGCATTTTCAGTCAGACAGGTGCGTTCTGGCTGAAACATTTGCCAAAATAGTTCATTCGTAATGGGTGGTAATTTAGCTACCAGCGGCAATTCTTCAATTTCTCCAGATGCTTTTTGTACATTTGCCATGATGGCAAGCATTACACTGCCATAATTATCACCAGCTTTGGTTAGATAACGACTTGTGTAAGACACTAATTTATCACCATTTAAATGAGGTTCTATGACTGATGGTAAATCTGTTATTCTAGGAACATCCGCCATAATTTCTAAAAGTCTAAAAAAAGAAATATGTGAAAAGTTTTTATTTAAAATAAGTTTTTTTATATATAGAGAGTGTATTTCGAAGGAAGACACACAAAAAAGTAATATAAATAATTTTGTAATATTAATTAAAATATTTGTAATATCAATTAAAAAATTAATTAAATGTTCACCTATAAACACTTTAATAATATCAATCAAATTTTTCCAATCGAATTAATTAATACAATTAAAAATTTAATTGAACTAATTAAAAACATTAATTGGTGAATACTTTTTTCTGTGGAAGTTGTATAGATTTAAATTATCTTCTTTCGAAAGATAATGATTTATAACTTTTATTTTAATATGATTTTCAGCATATCGTCGGCTTAGAGTATCAACCTGCTCACCAGGTGGGACTTATTGCACCTTTTTAATTGGTTTTAATGTTTAATTTCATTAGTTATTAGTGGTTACGTTTTTTTTTTTTTTTTTTTGGCACATGGCACACAGATGCAAACTCGCATTTACTCGGGATATTTATACATCATTCGCCACCGTATACATACTTAGAAAAAAGTATTTACAAAATTATTCATATTACTTTTTTGTGTGCATATTTGTTTATATAAAATGTATGGCTGCTTGAAAACATTATTTATGACTGTGTGTAAATAAAACAGCCCTGTATATATGCATGTGTAGCCGATTAATAGTCAAAGTAAGATTGTAGCTCAAACAGTCTATACATTTTAGTTATAGTTGTTTGTGCTGCGTAACTTAAAAAAATTTGTATATATACTTATTCCATTTAAAATTAATGAGTGTGTTTGCATATGAGGGTGTTTTTGTATTTTTAGGGGCCATTCACATTTTTCGGAGCTTTCATTCCTATTTTTAGCCTATTTTGCTTTCAAAGAATATTTACCGCCAGTACGTTGAACACATTCTCCCTTTTCACCAAAAAGGTTTTGAAGCACAAGACATTGCATGTAGTTGTCTTCAATATGACTTTGCTTAAGAATCTGTTTAAGACATTACCTTGCGATACTACTGTTTTTTTTAAATATATCCAACGTGTGTTCAAAGACAATTACATTATCGTATCATATCGTATTCTGTAACTATGACCAATTGGGATATCTGAATAAAAAATAATAATTCGCAGAACTTGTTACAGCAAAAAACGCTATTTTCAATTAATGCTATAATAAAAGATTGACTTGCAATGCAGCTAATGCTTTATAGTTTGACTACGCCGAATTGATACTTTTAAATGGCGTGAGAATTATTAAATTTCTCCCCCCATTTCAGATAAAAATTATTATTGCTTTGCGTTATATTGTAAATTGAATTCATTTAGTACAAGCTAGACATCTGCATGATTAAAATTATTACACTGTATAACAAAAGAAAATAAATAAATAAAACGCATTTGAGAACTGAAAGTAAGTAGAATGTTGAATATAGTTAAACTCCTGATCTCACACTTATTATTTGTAGGTGGGATTTGTGCCAGTAAAATTATTTTTTTTTTTAATGGCAACAATTAATTCTTGTTTTCTGTTCTGTCCTTGTATTTATAAGTTTTACATTGCCAAATGGCAGTTTCTTCTATTAAAACTTATATAAATTCAGTTAATATACATATATACAGGGAAAAAAATCTCTCCTCAAGCATTCACACTAAACCAACAAGAATTCAACGACTATGTTCGGGCCTACGAATCGTTTTTTGCAAATTTTCATGTGATTTCGGATGTTAAAACGCATGCTACATTTCTCTAAGTTGAAATTTAGAATAAATTCAGTAAAGTGCGACTTCGACTCTCACACGAAGAGTTCCGTACGGACCCTACTTACCAATGTAATACCATACGAACTTTATCCTATATAATCGAATATCTTACCCGATGTAGACATTTGCCAAAACACTTTTTTAGTTATGTTGCTTTTTAGTTTTAGTGTTTTTTCGGTTTTTATATATTTTTTCGCTTTTTGATGTTATTTCTTTTTTTTTTTTTTTGACTTGGCGTTTTTCGCAACTTTTTCGGTTTTTGGCGATTTATTTTAGTTTTGGCGATTTTCTTTTTAGATCTTTTGCGATTTTTTTAATTTTGAGATTTTTTAGCTTAAGCGTTTTTGAAAATTTCAAGAGTTTGCTTCTTATGGTTTAACGTTTTTTTCGTTTTGGAAATTTTTTTTCGGTTTTTGGCGATTTATTTTAATTTAGGCTTTTTTTGTTTTGTCAATTTTTTTTAGATTTTTTGCGTTTTTTTTTTTTGATTTTGAGATTTTTTAGTTCAAGAGTTTTAGAAAATTTAAAGAGTTTGTCTCTTATGGTTTTAGCGTTCTTTTAATTTTGGAGATTTTTTTTCGGTTTTTAGCGATTTATTTTAGTTTTGACACTTTTTTCCTTTCGGCGATTTTTTTTTAGTTTTCTTGCAATTTTTTTTTTAATTTTGGAATTTTTTAGTTTAAGCGCTTTTTTCGTTTTGGCGATTTATTTAATTTTGTGATTTTTTAGTTTTAGTGTTTTTGAAAATTTCAAATAGTTTGCTTGCCTCTTGCGGTTTCCGAGATACAGCAAGTTGTCAAAATTAGAATAGTCAAAATAACATTAACTAAATCAGTTTAATTTTAAATTTTTTTTTTAATTTCAGTGTAGTGTGCATAAAAATGCACTAATTTTGATTTCAAGCGTATATATCGATATAATTTTTCAGTGATTCCAATACATTTCACACAACTACACCTTGTCACAAGAATGTATTGCAATAGTTTGAAAAATAACGCTTTTACAAGCAGTTGTACTGTTTATTATTATAAATATATTTACCTTCTCTTGTAGAGTAACAATTATTAGAGTTGGGGCCTTTCTACTTGTGACCAACGATATATAATTGTCTGCATATTACTTTAGGATTTCAAAATTTTTCGTTGCTCGCTTTAGTACACTCTGTAATTTTAACTTTCATATATTTTTTGTTGCAGCGGCCAAAGTTTTAAACATTCTGTGAAAATTTCAAGTCCGTAGCGCCTACGGTTCTCGAGAAAGCAGCCAGACAGACAGACGCACGGACAGACAGGCGGGCATGGTAGCGAAAACAATGGGGTTCCTTTTCACTTTTGGTGTATCTAAAACGATCCACTGAACTAGTTTGAACGAGTTGGACCCAGCTCTAATAACTACCCAGCTAAAAAAAAATATATGGAGCATATATGATATCCCATATATGGTTCGGATTCGAAAAATGAGGATATATGGGCATATATGATTATATATATTCATACATTTTCATACATGTACGTGTAAATATTCCCTCTACAGTTCATATTCATACTCTCTTGATTCACAAAATCGCACTATTGCGCAATAAATTAAATTACTAAAATTACTTTTTTTTTTAGATTTTGAACAGGGAGGTTGGATTCAATGACACATTTGTTTGGTTAAAATAATTCAAAACGAACTAAAAGTCATTTCAGTCATCATTTTAAGTCAAAAGGTGAATAAATTATTTCAAAAACACAAAACTCATATTCGTACATAAAATTTAATTTAAGAAATCAGATTAAAAACTAATGCAATTAATTATAAAAGAAAAAATAATCCGTCTAACAATATTTTTCAATATAATTTTTCCAGTAATCTGAACTTTGTTTCTTATCTAGAAAATTATTTTATTTTCGATTGCATGTATTTTCTAATGGATTTCCAATTCACCAGTGATAAAATACCAAGCTTTTTTGATTGCAAAACCGATCTTATATGAGATATCATGTATGCATACAATATTATATGACTCCATATATTAAATTTTATTTGTATATGTATATGGATCCACATATGAAGAGCTTCATAATTAAATTTCCATATATGAGCTCATATATTATAACACATTTCATATATTAGTCCATATATTAGTTCATATACAATAGTTTTGCCATGTATAATCTCATACATTTCCATACATATTCATATATAGTTATATACATTCATATATTAAAAATATATGGACCATATATACTTTTTTTAGCTGGGTAAGTATTAATGTTGCGACTCATAAACATTTATAAACTTTTCTCGAACTCATTCAGTCGGTCTTTTTTGACACAAACCCATTTAAATTATATGGGTTTGATCATAAGTCTGTGTAAAAACGACCGAATGAATGAGTTCGACCCAAGTCTATCAAAAATTTACTAACACCTAAGTATAAAACACAAATTTCGAAGGATTGATAGATTTGTACTCGGTTTAAGTTCGAGTGCGTAAGACGGCTTGTGGCAGCTCTCCAGTGTTCACTACAAAATTGTCTCAAATTTCGGTGAATTCCACCTTTTCAAAGGGCTATAATTTAAAGTTAAAAGGATACTGCAAATATTCTTTGGTTTCGATTTTTTCGACACATACATATACATACATACATATGTATGTGCGTTATTATGTATGTGTATATGTAGATTCGTCCGCTTTTCCTAAAAAGTCATTTAGTCAGATAGCAAAACGTGGATCATACCATATTAGGCATATACTCGTATATTATTTTGATGATTTTTTATTATCATTATGAAAAATAACGAATAATCTAAATCTTCATCGCCAACGTCATCATCACTATCTGTATATCGTTACCTTACTATAGAAAGGTCCCTAACTCATTATATTTTTAAATCAAGTTTTTTCATATTTCGATAGAACATCTAATGTATCGAATAATTCTAAAATCTTGATTTAAAAAAAAAAATTAGTTAAGGCCTTTCTATCTCAAGGTAACGATATACTATGTATTTAAATTCATATGTTTTTACATACATATACATATGTGCGTGCGTACATTCACACCAGATTTTAACTGCCAAATTATTTTATTGACTAGTCAGTCAGCCAGTGATAAGGGTAAAAAATAAGTGTTTTCGGATTCCACTCACTATCTTTTGTTACCTCTTTT
Source organism: Tachina grossa (assembly GCA_949987645.1). Lineage (NCBI taxonomy): Eukaryota > Metazoa > Arthropoda > Insecta > Diptera > Tachinidae > Tachina > Tachina grossa. Next base: position 41,042,709 of record OX465275.1, read on the forward strand.
ATCAATTATCTTATTATTTTAATTTAAATATAACGTACATATGCATATGTATGTATATTTAATTTTAAAACAAATACCACTTTGTGTGATAGTAGATATATGTATGTAGCTATAGGCCAAATAAAAAATAAATCAAATTGCTAATCTCTTTTTCATCAAGTTCATTGTCTCCACTCTAAAACGTGTAGTTAACTACCCTCATACCTAAACAAGAGCGGCAAGTTTGCGTTTGCAGCAGAGTACGTATTTTCAGTACAATCAAATAATATTTTTACATTTAAATCAGTGGTGTCAAAAATAAAACTATAGTTGTATGTGTGAGAAAATCTCTCTCATTCGTCTCTGAAGTACATAGAAAAAAATAAATATTTGCAACAAATGCAGTTTACTGAAACAGCTCAAAATATATAAAAAGGAGTCTATATGATAGAAAACTAAAAAATAAGGAATAAAAATTTAATAAAAAATTTGGGGGCGGGCCATATTTTCCGAGTTACGGGGCTGTGAACTTTTCATAGGAAACTCTGAAGAATTAAATTATTTGCTGGGTTTTGTATCAATTTCAAAGCCTACTAAGCTTATTTTTTCTTTTGTGATTTTCAAAAGTATTATTATTTTATGAATTCTCATATAGTTTTTGAAAGTCTATGCATAAAGTAAGAAGTTTGTGACTGTTTAAAATTTGTGGTTAAAGTCTAATGATGGTTTGGTTCAAGCGCCAATGAAATACGTATATAGACATGCTAAACTACCAGCAAATAAATTTCAATTATTTTTTGTATTTAAAATTAGTAAAAACTCATATAACATTACACTGAGATCCAGTTAATTTCTACTAAAGTGTTACTAGGGCAACACTGTTAGCTAACTTTCCATTTACTTGCTGCAAGTGAAACAAGTCACTGTCTTGTAAAATTCCTTGGCAGTTGAGTTGGAAGTAGACTGCAAGTGTCGAAAGTGTAGTTGTGTTAGTAAAAGAGTTTGAGTGTCTTGAGTTTTTCGAACTTGCACTTGCACGTGTAAACCCTAGGTAAAATAGATACTACAACTACAAAAATTATAAAGATTAGTAAAAAAAATAAAAAATTCCAATATGAATTTCGTTCTCAACACTTTGATTTGCAGTTACTTTCGTGTAGGTAAACAATAGTTATTGTCGTCATTTTTATAAAGTTTTTATTACATATTTTGTTTTTTAATGGAATTTTGTAATCAATTCAACTCGTGCCTTTCAAGTCGCTAGTTTTGAAATTTTAAGTACACAATAGATGGAATTCGAACGACAATTTCGAAAAAAAAAGTTGGTGGTCCATGCTATTTTGCAAGGGGCTAATATTTTGGAATGCAAATTTTCGTTGACATCGGCTAGGTGGAAGGAGCATATGAAACATTATTTTAAATTTTAATGAACGAGAAATTGATTCAATTTTTTAAACACAACATTTTGTTACTGCAAAATTCCAAAGTGTATTACTGCGTTTATACGGGCGACTTGTTTGCAAATAAAAATATTACAAATGGAGAATTTTGCCGCATAAACGGCGAGTTAATTTTTTATTTATATAAATAGCTAATTCACAAAACCATTTCCTGATTAACGCACTATTCGCAAATAAAATACTTGAGGTTGCCACGCTTACAAACGTTTGATATCAACAAACAATAAATGGATAAATATTGCAATAAAAATATCGATAGAAGCAAATAATGACAATTAAAACAAATAATTATTTGATATTTTGTACATCTACACTATTTTATTTTTGTCAACATAATACAGGTTCTAAAAAAGTTGTTTTTGCAAGCCTATGATACACATACATAAATACATAGATATATACTTACCCTGTCGGATTTTTATTAGCTAGCTCAAAATATAGGTGACTTTTTGCTAACTCATTTACTACTAGCTTCTGAACTAACTCATAAATAATACAGATGTGAGTCAGTTGCTTTTTATACAACTGTCTTCTTCCCAATAAGTATTGAACTAACTTTAAGCTAACTCAAAACTGATGCAGAGATTAGTGAGTTGTTTTTTGTACAACCAACATCTCCTCGATAAGTTTTGAACTAACTTTTAGTTAACTCAAAGCTGATACAGAGATGAGTCAAAGTTCAGACAAAAGATGTCAGCATAAAATTCATGTTTATGTTAATTCTGTGTCGCCTTTATTTTCTATGGCGCAATAACAAAGTGTTAAGTATTATGGTTGACAAACAAACCGATCACGGTACGATACCCATTCTTGTCTCTAAAAAAAGTAATTTAAAATTGTTTTAAATTTAAGTTGTGAGTTGTAAATAATGGCTAGCTAAAGAAATAGCTTTTTTCCTTTTTTGATGCGCCACAAACTAAAGCTATGTACATATCGTCGCTGTTTTAACTAACTGACCTAACTAGCATTTTAAAAATTTAACAGGAGAGCAGCTTTTATCGTTGTTTTATACATTCATTCTTATGGATGCGTCAGAAATCTTTTTACTTATATAGGCACAAAAGTAATACTTATGGTCAAGAAAATTGTATACAATGTGTATTATGACTTATAATGTCTAGTAGAGGACTTAAGTCACTTTTTCAAAAAATGTCAGTTAGGTCGGTTAGTTAAAACAGCGACAATATGTACAGACGATTGCCAGATCTTACAATATTGTCAGATCTGGCAATGTGCTGGCAATGTACTGGCAATCGAAAATTGCCAGTTCACACGGTTGTCAGAAAATCTTACAATTAATTGCCAGACGGTTGTATGACAATAAATTCATCTGGCAAAATCGTTAGTAGAAAAATTGTCAGTTCACACGGCTGTAATATGCACAAATTAGGTGTGTTTGAGTACTTTTCCAGTAAAATCCAGTAACTGAGTAAATACTGAGTAATTTAAAGAAATTACTCTCAATAAAAAAGTTTGCAGCTAAAAGTACGCGAACGGAAAAATTGTAAAATCCAGTAAAATAAACACAACAGCTGATAGACAATTTGGCGCTAAAAAAATTATACATAAGTATGTACAATGTATATTCAAAAACAAAAAAAACTGAATATAATATTGTACATCCTACGTGGTCCAATCGAGATGAAACAGACTAGTTACATCATGGTCCATGTAATGCAGTTATGGATCATGTCGTTTTCAAAAAAGCATTCAATGCAATATGGAGTAGTTTTGGGATTAGGCCGATTTAATGCAAATTTGGACCATTTAGTCCAACCCTAGGACATAAACCTCCTTTTTTCACATATTTGGAGTAGTTTTTGCCTTATCCTACTTCTCTTTGGAGTATTTACATACATGTATGGAATAGTCGCATTATCAGCAGACAATATGCAAAACTATATATACATATATATTGCTTCTGTGAAGCACTTTGGTAAGGCAAAAAATTATGCCTTTTTGGAAGCTGAATAAATTGCTTCCAGCTGGCTCATCTCGCACAAAAAAAATCTCCTTATTCATGCGCAACACCAAGTGATTCTCTAACATTATCTCCCTTACTCGCGGTCTCCACCTGACATAAAATAGCTAACTTTAACATTAACTTCTAAGAATTGTTAAGTGGTGAGTATCAATATACTATACAATCTTGTGCAAGATTGTGAATTGGGCTATAGTTTTTATGTACTCAGCTTGCAAATTTTTTTTTTTTACTTTTTCCTCTATTTTGTTAGAGAGCCTGCCTTATGTTAGTGCTTTTCAGAAGCAGTTTTCGAAGCTTTTGTGATCAAGTAAACAGTACATTGCTTCCCTCAGTTGTTAGTGCTTCCAAATCAGATTTTTTTTTGCTGGGTAGTTACTGGCTAGCCGCATGGAAAAATTATATGGTTTTGAGAAAATCGATGAAAAATGTTTTTTTTTCATTTGTTTTATAAAAATACACCATAGTATATTTTCTTTAATAATAAAAGTAATAGATACATATGTTTTTATTTGAACTTACGGGCCTGGCCCACGATGTCGACAAGAAACTTTCTATAGCTTACTTGCCGACATCGCGCGTCAGGCTGTTAAAGTTTCTAAACTTTTTACCCTCGACGTGAATAATTAGGATGTACAGAAAAAGACAAAAATGTTTGTTGCCGCTTATACTAATCATCACAACAATATTGTTCACTTCCTTTCAAGTAGTTCCAATGAGTGCATTTATTAAGAGAAATATACATTGGGAAAAGAACTTTATATATCCTAATATATTCAAGATATCAAAAAACTGAAAACAAATTTAAGAAATGTACACATTAATCATATTTAATCGATCAATAACTAAATTTTTTGAATGAACAGTAACCATCCGACTATATGTATAAACAAAAATTTAACTATAAAAATCTATTAACTTTATTCACGTTTAAAAACAATCGGTTATGTTCTGCATTTCACGTGAAATTACATCGTTGGGAAATTGTTGTTATAAATACATATTTCCAACAATTCTATGAAAATTCCACACGTTTTAATTTCCCGTGTAATACATAAAACATACCCTTATATTTTTCTGGCATCAAACTTAAATAAATGCAATATTGTTCATAACTTAATACATTTGTTTTTTGTTATTTTTAAAATTTCATCAAAAACCAAAAACTTTTGTTTCCCTTTGCTACTGTTTGTTTATATTTAAAAACATATGGTTTCATTTTACTGGATTTTACTGGCAAAAATTTGTCCAGTAAAAACTTGCATTTACTCAGTAAATGAACTGTCATTTTTTCTCTCTCAATTCGCCCTCTCATTTACTGGATTTTGTGTACTCGAACACAATCCAGTAAAAAATAGTTAAAATTTGTACAAATTTTTGAGTTCTCGAACGCACTTATTGTTAGATCTGTTGTTGTGTGTTGCCAGACTTAAAGCATTTGTTAGAAATTGTTAAATATTTATCGTTTGTGTTTGTGTTAAATGTAAAAAGTGAAAGTATAAATTATTATGGACTATGCATATATTTCGTTATAAATTTTTACTTTAAAATCAAGCGTATCCAGTGTTGCCATTAGAAAGAATTCTCTTTTATAATGTGTTCACACGATTGTAAGATGTCTGCCAATTTGTTGTCAACTGCTAGTCTTACAATGTACTGACAATTCTTTTTCTGGCAACGACGTCTGACAAAATTTGTCAGTTCACACGGTTGTAAGAAATTTTTAGCACATCTTACTGGCAAAATTGTAAGATCTGACAACCGTCTGTACATAGCTTAAGTCATAATGGGCCAACCATTAGTTAGTCAGTTCGCAGCTAACTAATCAAAGCGCATTTATTAGGTGGCAGCACTACACCAGGTGACTAATGTCATTATACCAATCTAAATGTCAAATTTGGATTGTCTAGGTTTAATCCTAAAAGCATGCTTTTATTTGGGCATACATAAACACCTTTCGAATATTCAGTTTTGTATGGTGTTTGACATTTCCTATAAGAAACATGCAATCTGACGATGCTACCCTGTTTTGAAAAGTAAGAAGGTAATTTATACCAACAAAGTACATGTGGTTGTTGCTGTTGTAATATTTGTTGTAGAATCGCGGGTACCTGATTGATGTGCCTTGTAACTAATAGTGCTCTTGTATTATATCAGCCAAGAACTCACTCGAAATAAGCTAACTTGTGGTTATTTAAAAACTTATGCAGCCTCGTTCTGAGGACATTACGTTGAAAAACTGAATAACGTTTAACATGTAAAATGAGTTAGCTTTTGATTCAGTTGTCACTCGTCTCTAATTAACCATTAAGCTTGGATCACACGATTGGTACAATGTACCAATTTTCTTCGGTTCGCTGAAATAAATTCATAAGAAACAAGGTAAATTTGCCTTATTTCTCAACTAATTAATATATAACTACATAACTGCATCACACTGTATTGGTAATAAAGCCATATAGACTTATTCATATAGACTTGTTTGGCTTATTACTTATGACTTTATTGCAGTAAGCCGACGAAAATGGTTACATTGTGCTGATCGTGTGATCCAGGCTTTAGTTACTTTTAAGTTAGCTTAAATCCCGACAGGGTACATACATACACTTATGTATATACATATGCATGAGCTTATATTGAAATAAGTATAATAATGGACTTATCATAAAGCTGAAATAATTAGTAATATATTTGTTTTTTCAATAAAGTTGTCGGCGCGTGAGGGCAATGAACTTAAATAACACTATGCAAAAATAAAAACTACCTCTGTAGCTAAGTAATATTGTATTTTTTATGTGCTCTGCCTACAAAAACAGTCTAATACCATGTTCACACTTATCGTCTTAAACATGTTTAAGGCAACTGTTTTAAAAAACTAAACACAACCGTTCACATTACATTTGAGATGTTTAAGGTTGACGTTTGTGTCAATAAATGATCGTATTTGTAAAAAATTACGAACAATTATGCTTTTTTATTGGTTTATTATTTTCAAACAATAAATGTTTTTGTAAATAATTGAGCATTTTTTTAACTAATTACTTGTTTGACAAATAGTTTTTCACGTGACGTCATCTAATAGCAACACAAAGTTGCCAGAGTTATCAAAAAACGGACTGAACATACTACATTTGCGTGTTTAAGGAAGTGTTTTAATCTTAAACACTTCATTTGAGATGTTTAACAAAACAAGTCAATGTATGGTAAAACATCTCAAAACCGTCGTATTTAAGCTCTTAAACACGAATGAGGCATTAAACACGTTTAAAACCATAAGTGTGAACATAGTATAAATAATTTTAATAATCTTTGGGTTGGTTGTTTTAAAGCAGCTGCTCCATAGATTTCTTTAATTATAACACTGCACAACAGTGGTTTTGATGTTTAAATAAAAATAGCCGATGCTTATGTATTTTTATCTGCTGATTACGATGGCGTCATTCGTTTGCTAGTTTTAAACATATAGTGACATTTAGAATTTGCATAATTTAAGCTGAGTTTACATCTGGCATTTCTTGTTTGTCATTTGCTCAAAAAAGCGTAACCAACTAATTACTAATGAAAAACCGTTTGATTCAGACATATACTATTTATTGATTTAAACAGTTTGCAATCATGTTGGATTCTATAAAATTGTCTGTTAGTTATGTATGGAACTATGTAACTTAATAAATACGTCTCTGAATCAAACTGTTTTTCATTAGTAATTAGTGGTTACGCTTTTTTACGCTTGTGTGGCACATGGCACACAGATGGAAAATCGGCCTTACACCACTTTTTGTATTATTCCGTTAATATTTCACGAATGCTGCTCCAAACTTAAAAATACTTTCGGGATTATTAATCTACACAAAAATCTCTTTTATGTAGATAGAGTCACATTGATGAATATATCGACGGTTCCATTCTAAAACATGCGAAGTCAAAAAAGCTAGTTTTGAAATATACGCCTTCAAAGTTTATTCATGATATCTCTGGAATGTTATGACAGGGGTTTCATGCAAATGCATGCTTTTTCCTTTAACGCTGATAATAGCAAGAACAATGAATCTGTGTAAAAATTGCATTGATTTGTTAGTGTATTTTTTATTTTTTTTTGTTGCATTTTTTGGTCATAAATGCATAGTTTTGCATAATTTGGTCATAAAAGCATATTTTTGTCTCATATTTTGGTTTTGCGCATGGTTTTGTGTCACATTTAGTCAAAAATTCAAAATCCAAAAAATTTATTGCTGACAAATTATTAATGCAAATCTGTCTTTCAAATGTATGTGCCAAATTTAATGGATACTGTCATTTTGATAATTTCAAGAGGAAATTGTCTGCTATTAAAACCAAAAGTAGTGAAACAGATCTTCTGGAACTTGATATTGTTTTTAAAAATGATAACGGATTCAAAAAACAAATCTAATAGTTATCATTCAATTCATTGTAATGTAACATTATAGAAAAAGAACAATTTAAATTTGAACCGATTACATCCACACACGCTACAAGGCCCTTTTTCAATACCCAAAAGCTTTTTAAGAACAAATTGTGTGAACTTCACATTCAAAAATATACAATTTTATTTTTCTATTTATGTATCGCTCCTATACTGCAATATAAACATATCTCGAAAAATGCGTGTTTGGATTATATCATATTTAATCTTGTGTAAAAATTGAATTTACAAACACCTCTTGAAAAAAGAATATACATACTTTTATATCTTTATTTAGTTGTTTGAAAGTTGAAAAATCTTTCTTTTGAATAAAAAATGTTTAAGATATGTGCATATTTTATTGTTTTTAGTGCATATTTTGCGTTTTTGATGTCATATTTTAGGCGCCTAAAATACCTTTTTTAATTTTAATTTATTTAAACTTTATAAATTTGTTGTATATCATAGTTAAAAGTGACTAAGAATCAAAAATCTATATACATAATAGTAAGGTTCTCTCTCACCTACAATGGTCATCTAAGTACATATAGCATGTTTTAGTTTGACTACTTAATTTCAAACTAAAGCATGCTAAGTGTACTTAAAACATTTAAAAATGGTGTTTTTTTAAACTTGACAAATTATGCTGAATACATTTTTGCTCATAACTTTTGATAGAATAGTCCGATAACTAAAAAAATTCTACAGAATCTAAGTTAATAAACGATGAATTCAGAAATGCTTCTCCCAGCATAACATCTTATGTCGACATGTTTTCGAATGGGACCGCCGATATCAGGATATCTTACTGTTATTGTAAGGATGTTAAAAATCGTTTATTTTTAGTTTAGTCCTTCAAATTTTTTTGATTATAATTTTTTTTTTACCTGATTATACGTAAATAGGTTTATTGCTTTTCTAGCCCCTCTAGTTTCAGAGATATTGTGCCTTGCATAAAAAATACTTTAATTTTTTTTTCGATCGAAATCCAAAAAATTGCTTATTATAATACATTTGTCAATTTACAAGTTGTAAAAAGATCGATTTTGTTATGCAGTGTGATATGCAAGTGAGTTTTGTAATTTTGTTATTAAAAACACACAAGAAAATTAATTATGTTAAATAAATTTTTCTATAAACAGTTTTAGTTTCATTCATAACGAAGTGAAAAATATTTTATGTAAGAAATACCGAAATACACATCGTCGTTGCTTTGACGTGATCGGTTATGTGTAACCTGACCAGACATCACGCTTTAGGCGGGATTATCCCGCTTTTCATAGGTCGATCCGGCCTTGAATTTCTATTTGCTTATTCTTATTAAAATATAACTGATAAAAATTTAATCCAAATATTTTTTAATTTTAGTTATTGCTTAACTATCCAAAACCGAGTGTTCTTCGATACACTCCATATATGTACGTTTTGAGTGCCACGCATGCCGTTCAACCTTCACTATTTTGTAGAATATAATTCTTATTATTAAAATATTTATATATAGTAATGAAGAGTTTTAAAATTTTTACTGCACTCGAGACCAAGATATTTTTTTAAGTAAACATTTTCTCTATTCGAGAGGAGCCACATTCACTTGTCCAATCCCGACTATTATTCAAGTTTGTGTTTGTAGCAGATACCAAGATATTAAAAAAATTAATATTTAATTTATTTAAGAGGTGATACACTCTTTGCTCCATCATTTTTATACTGTGGGCAAATCAGCAACATTACTACACTGATACCAGTGAAATTGTTTCCACAGACAATACACATTATCAACAGAGTTATCCAGATATCTCAATATCTCAAAGTAAATATTTTTTAAGGGAGTTGACACACCTTAATGTCCAATTCGAACTTTATTAGTAAGACAAGGAACATTATAATAAATTCAGTGAAGTGCGACTTTGACCCGCGCACGAAGGGTTCCTTACGGACACTAGATATGTAATTCAATACGAACTTTAGCCTATATAAAATATAGTTTTGGCATTTATTTCGTTTTTGGGTTTTTTTCTGTTTTGAGCGTTTTTTTATTTTGGCGTTTTTTGCGTTTTTTTTTTTTTTGTTTTTGCGCTTTTTCTAGTTTTGACACTTTTTTTTCATTTTGGCGACTTTTTTGATTCTGGTGATTTTTTCGGATTTGGCGATTTACATATTTTAGTGTTAGAAATTTTTTTTTTTTTTAATTTTGGCGATTTTTTTTTTATTTTTGCGATTTTTTTCGGATATGCGATTTTATTATTTTGAGATTTTTTAGTTTTACCATTTTTGAAAATTTCAAGAGTTTGCCCCTTACGGTTTCCTAGCTACAGCAAGTTGTCAAAATTGCAAACTGATAGAACACCCTTTAATTAATTTTTTTTAAATTTTAGTGTTAATTGTTGTAGTCTTTGTAAAAATACACTAATTTTACAAATTTCAAGTGTCAATATACATAATGTACATACAATTGTATGTATATTACATGGGATTTTAAAATTTTTCGTTGCTCGCTATGGAACACCCTTTAATTTTTAACTCTCATGTATTTGTTGTTCTAGCCAAGGTTCTAAATACTCGTTCAAATTTCAGGTCCGTAGCTCTTACGGTTCCTGAGAAAATAGCATGTGACGTACAGACGGCCAGATGGAGTATAATGTACATAGTTTTTGTCGATAAAAAATTTAAGGTCTTGCATAAAATGCATTTTTTGGAGATGTATATAGAGTTTTCTGTGCCACTGTATGTGCAATCACTAAGCGCTTTTTTGTGTAAAACGTTGACGTTAGAAATATTGGCGTTTTTGTAATAGATTCAAGAACATTTCTACAACAAATAGTCAAAATTTTCATCGACAACGTCTTACACAAACAGACTGTAAAATATACTTAAAAACAGATCTGCAACTATTTCGAAAAACTTTCACTTTAAATTTCTTATTTAGCTATTACATATGTACATATTTTATTTATAACGTATGTATATGTAAATACCTACCCTGCAGTCAGACTGGGGCCAAGTGTCTCTATGTCAACACTAAAATTCTAGTAGTAGTTACATTGTCTACACTTTCTCTTCTATTCGTCAATGTAAAAGAAATAGAGAAAACAGATGTGATGTATTTCTGGTGGATTTTGCAACAACTTGTCAACATACATAAATTTGTATGTACTTAAGGTATAGACAGTAAATATCTGGTTGGTATGCCTCCATGTTCCAATAAGAACTATGAATTCACTACCTAGTCAATTGTTTTAGTGTTACTAGTAGATTTTCAATGACAAGCACATGCTAAATGTCTATAGCATAAAGTATTGTATGGGGAATAATTGTAGAGTAGTACTGGTGACAAAGTCAAAAGCGACTCAGTACATTTTCACTATTCGCACTTTCTGCAGGATATCTATTTTTAGCATTTCACCATTTATTTTCGAAATAATTTTTTTTTTTTTTTTTTTTTGTTTTACCATTATCACATTTTATGCTGTCAATTTTAACCACTTGATTAAAAATTATTAAACCAGAAAACACTTACTTAAAAAATATATGTTTATAGTTGTTTTTAATTATTATACAAACGATAGCAAATTTAGAAAAATTTAATCGAAATTCACTCTTCTAACTAGCAATGCCAACTGAAGAAATTCTTCATTGTCAATCGCGTTTTCAAACAGCGAAGACACACACACACACACGTACGCACACACAACATAGAAATACTTATAAACTCGTGCAAAATTTAAATTAGATAAAATTTTTTCTGAATTTAGTTTTGTAGGTTCTAATCAGCAAAAAAAATGGTGAGAGATAAACGTTAAGTGTTCGTATAAAATCAGGAAACTTTCACACACTAAAATTCTCAACTAGGGAGCTTTTAAGTGACTTAAATAAAAAATTCAAAAAACTGTTTAATCTGTAAATATTTTAGACTTGAGTCCATGGTACAATTATACTAGGTACATGCACGACTACAACAAAATTACAACACCAAAAAACACATTCATTTTGTTGGTATAAACAAACGAATAATTGTCAGAAATAGATTCCTTTTGTTTTTAAAAATAACAATTACAGGGTAACTAAAGTACAATTGCAGACGCGGCATTCCTACATGATTATAGCTATTCAGTGTTGCCAATCTGTGTGTAGTTAGACAGTGTGTAATATCTACTCACATGTGTAGGCCATGTAATTAAATTCTTGTATAATCTGTGTGTAATTCTACTTTGGGTTCTATTTTTATTTATTTTTGTTTTAATTTTAACCTACACAAAAGATGTGTAGTGTAATATTCTTCTATGTGTAATTGGAGACACAGCGATGTGTAAATTCATTGGCAACACTGTAATCATTTTATTCACACACATACACTAAAGGTAGAATTAGTAAAATCGTATCATTCTACTTTACAGCTTGACGTATCGTTCAACTTTGTGCACAAGTTATAGAAAATGTAACAGTTTGCATAGCACATTTTTTTTGTCTGGCATTAAATACGGCGTTTTTGACATTCGCTACAGAAAAATCTGTTTTCTACAGATTCCTACGTCAGCAGTGCTACCACCACATATTTTATAACTAGTAACATGCATTGTATATCGTACGGTTTTTGTCAGCTGATACGCAACATCACGTTACGATTTTACTAATTCTACCTTAACATTTTCGCAGCTTGTAAGCAAAGTTTGACAACTAATTGTATTGTATACAATAACAGGCTGAGCTTGTGCATGTACCTGTTATAATTGTATCATGCTTGAGTCGAACTCGATCACTTTTCGTTCATTTTTGACACAAACCAATGATCAAACCCATTTAAATTTCTGTGGCCACAAGCGATAACAGCATAAGTCGAAAAATATAATATCGAGAAAATCAATTTTTAATTTAGGCCCCTATTATGATTTACAACTAAAAGGATAGTTTAGTTGTACTGTCAAATTTTATGGATTACAACTTATTTCACCAGGAGACAACTGCTTTTTATCAGTTGTATATTGGTTTTTATTTTGAGTTTTGTATTAGTTTTGCTCCATTATTCCAGACGCCAACCAATACCATTTATCAACCAATATTGTTGCCACGTGCATAAAACATGAAATCTAAAAAAAATGCAAGACCATAACTTAAACTATTTAAAATGTTTTGTGATGGCTACTATGGTTTCGAAAAACATAGCATATTTTATTTTCGAGTATTGTTTCGAATACAACTAAAATTAGTTGTAATTCAGAATGCCCAAAAACAGTTTAGTTGTTTTAGGGTTAAGTTGTTACAATTTCAACTAAACTTAGTTGAATTGTAAACCGTAATAGGGGCATTAATTTAATTTTTTTCCTCAAAAAATCGAAATTGGCAAATTAAAATCACAACAAAAGAAATGCCAAATGCGAAACGTTTCTGTTTCTGTTCCCCTTGTCTCTCTCCCCTAACAAACTAATCAGCTTAAGGCTGGTACTCTGTTCAAAGTTGTGAAAAATTTTCAGCACCATTGATTGTTTCGCGTGAAAAATTTGACATGTACTAAATGTAGCCCAGCTCGCGGTTTTTTTTTATAAATTTCTCGCTTTTATTGCTTGAAAGTATGCAACATTGTTTCGCAGCTAAACTAAAATGAGTAATTTTGCATGGAAAGACATGATTTTACGTGTTTTTCACAACAAGAACAGAGTACTACTTTTGCGAATTTATTTCGCAAATATTTCATACCAAATACTTTTATATGTAGTTTGACAGCATTTCGCACGAAATTGTAAACAGAGTACCAGGCTTTAGCAATAAGACTTGCATAGTGTAAACTAGGACTTATCAATTTACGGAATTTTAATACGCAGTATGTGTTATGAACTTGAAATCGATTCAGTCAACGTGTGAATGCAGCGCTCGTGGTGTTACACTACTCAAGGCATATCAATCAGGTACCCGCGATTCTACAACAAATATTACAACAGCAACAACCACATGTACTTTGTTGGTATAAATTACCTTCTTACTTTTCAAAACAGGTTAGCATCCTTAGATTGCATGTTTCTTATAGGAAATGTCAAACACCATACAAAACTGAATACCCAAATAAAAGCATGCTTTTAGGCTTAAACCTAGACAATTCAAATTTGACATTTAGATTGGTATAATGACATTACGTCGGTTTTTTTCTGCTTTGATGTATGGGACAAAAATATGTTTTCGAGAAAATCGATGAAGAATGTTTAGTTCATTAGTTTTATAAAAATACACGATAGAATTTTTTGTTTAATAATAAAAGTAATAGATACATATGTTTTTTATTCAAACTTAAAGTTGATAAACTTTTTACACCCAACTTGAAAAGTTATTGGGACTTAAAGAAAAAATGGCAAACAACTTTGTCAACGCATCTCACAATCATAACAACAATATTGTTCACTTTTAACAAGACTTGTTCAAGTAGGTTACATTATTGTATATATTTGAGTAGACAAAAAAAATGAAAATATCAGCTTTATTCATATAACATGACTTTTAGAGGAAAAACAAAGGAAGAAATAAAAGACGGTGAATTTATTTAATGAAAGAAATTGTATTAATAAAAAATAAAAATCAATTCATTTCATTCACAATAATTAAATTTTTGTACTTTGCTTTGTTTCACGTTCTTTGCGTAGAATATGCATTGATATGCATTGGGTGCATTCATAAGACGTAGCTGCTGTGCAACCGTTGAGTGTTTGTCTTAGAAACGCATAGTTGAGTAGTTTCGCTCCACTCAACAGTTGAGTAATTTTCCATCATAAAATTTTTTCGCTACCTATAGTCAACATGTTGTGCTCTGCCTGAACAGCTGATCGAATAGAGCTTTATCTTTTATTTGATTTGTTAGGTGGCAGGAGCAAATATTTGTTAAATTTTACATTACAAATGCGATGAAGTACCAAAATAAAGATATAAGATTAAATTATATCCATCAAGCCGTTTCTAAGACGTAACTGTTGGGGCCAACAGTTGCCAACGGTTTCACAACTGTTGAGCTCAACAGCTACGTCTTATGAATGCGCCCATTGTAACAGCTGCGAATAAAAATATTAATACTTTTACTTGGGAAATGTGCCACATATCACAAAAATGGCCGATTGCCGTAAAACAGACTTTACAATGTTCAACAATTGTGGAAATGACGCAAATTTCCACATCTATATCTCCAGATATATTCAAGATATCGGAAAACTGATAACGAATTTGGATAATACTTCTAAGTAATTCTTTGCATCAACCCTGTAGGAATATTTTTACGTAACAATATACATACATATGCATTTTATGGGGTCGCATATGAATATTATGGAAATTACACACGGAATGGCAAACCTATACATAATCTCACCATTTTTGGTGAAGGGTGTAATAATAATATTTAATGGATAAAAAAATAACAAATGAAGGCTTTATAATGCAAATCTATTTATCGGTCCGACAAAATCCTACGTTTAACTAATGGCAAGTTGTGAAAATGGCCTTAAAACTTTAAGAATGGGAAATACGAATAAGCAATATCCGTCTGTCAAATTGTCTAACTATGAGGAATATTTTACACAAACTCGTCAATCGTCTCTTGAAGAAAATTGTTGTAATAAATCGTCAAAATAACGTAAAATTGTCATATCTAATAACCCTGATGTCCAAATTGATATAATTCATTTTACTTGGGGGCCACACGTTAAATTTTTGACTTTCAATTCCATTCAATTTGCAATACATTCACACTTTTTTCACTAACACAATCAAACTATTTAAATTGAAAACTAGATTGATTTCAAATTCACCTATCCATTTAAATGGCAATTTAATTTTCAATTGGAACGGCTGATCACATCACACATTGATTGAAGCTACAACTTTGAGTTGTTTCTTCGTCGGTGGCATTTAAAAAATGAAATTGATTATCAATTTGTGTCACAGCTATCAATTTCAAGGAATTTCGACACACAATATGTGCAATAAAATTGAAAGCCATTTATTGAACGTGTGGCTGCATAGTTATCCGAGATACAAAAATCTACAATAAATAAAACAGCAGGGCTGTTTATTGTTTTTTTTTTGCAAATTAATTTTGCAAGACAGTGATATCTTTTTACCGGCAGCACGTAAATAAAAATTTAATTAACAATGCTGCACAATTAATAGTTTAGTACACATTAACTGGCAGTAAAATGTTATTGTTTACTTAATTTAAATGCATTTAAAAGTTAATTTAATATTTTTGCCTTAAATATTCATAAATCAAGCAATTAATAAATTCTTAAAAAGACATGAATATCATACAAATAAAGTTCAATAGGTACTATCTGGTTCCCTTAAACTTTTCTGTTATGAACAATCCTGCATTTAAACGTAAACATGCAAGTTGCAAGACAGCCGGGCATTTTAACAAAATTTTCGTTGATAATACGTACAAAGTGTCTATATGCAAGTAATTGTGTTCATGCACATGTGTAAGCGCGGGGTAACAGGTAACATCCCACAGCTAACAGTACGAATAGACGAGCAATTTTTATTTCTAAACATAAGAAATAACGTCGGCAGAATGACGTCACAAAAAAGTTTGTTTTCAAATTTATTTTAAGGGGTGGCTAGACGTATAATGTTAAAACTCAAAATTTAGGTTGTCGTATGCATACAAAGTGCGCGTTTTACGTTTTGATTTTTTAATACTTCTGCAGTAGAGCATATATTTTGTGCTTCTGCTTGATTTTTTTTTTTTTTTTGTAATAAACTTATTATTTCTAGTTTCCCGCCATTATTTTCTACGAAAAAGGTAAATTTTGTTGCGTCTGCTTAAAATGATGCCCCTACAATCTGCCGAAGCAGCTCATGTAGTGTTCAGACATTACAGACCGGTGGGAAGAATGAGACCTCTGTTGTGATTGTATCACATTAATAGGGATTAATCCGTGTTATGCATGGTACACGATGAATCTGAAAATGTTGCACACAAATTGTTTCTGTCCGCTTATATGTGAATTGTTTTGCTTCCCGTTTTTGTTTTTTTTTTTTTGTTCTTCTCAAAAAAATAAAAATTTTACTTTTTGTTAGCTATGAACAATGTAGAAAAGAATGCCAGCTGTCAGGAAATATGCAAAAGCAAAATAAAAATAAAAAAAATTTTACACATTTTACAGCTGTCATCAGTGCGTAGTGCTGGTAAATAGAATGCAGTGGAACATAATAGCAAATACAGGGATGTCATTTTCATTCAAGCCACAGTAAAACCAAAACGGTTAAATTGCAGATTTAAAAATACACAAAAAGAAAACATACAAAAAAAAATAATATAATTGAGCTGTAGACATAGAAAAAGGGAATAGCTATTATGTGAAAGTGAAAAAAAATATATAAATAAACACAGATAAAAACATTATTATAGCACAAAACATACAAAACAATTTTTTTTTGCAGATATATGTTATATGTATAAAATTTTCCGTTGCCACGTATATGTATATATGTAGATTTTTTTTAGGTGTATATAAATATACAGAAATACATAAGATTTAATAGCATAGAGGTTAATTCGTTGGAAAAGTCCAGAAAGAAAAAAAGATGGCTTATTGGCGGGATTAAGTTCTCTGAAAATTGGAATATGTAAAGAGGTACGTCAGAAGAAAAATAATAGCGGA
The DNA here is from genome assembly GCA_949987645.1 of Tachina grossa. NCBI lineage: Eukaryota > Metazoa > Arthropoda > Insecta > Diptera > Tachinidae > Tachina > Tachina grossa. Next base: position 41,060,187 of record OX465275.1, read on the forward strand.
CGAACAGAGGCTTAACAGCAGTCAAAGTGTTAATTTTGGCTTATAATCCTCTAAAAAAAAATAGGTGAAACCCATTAAGGTGTTTATGAAGGGTGGAACAAAACTTAAAAAAAGGAAGTAATTACACGCCGATGAAACAGGACCTGGCTACAGGGCAACCGGAAAGTAAGAAAAAAGGTGCTAGGGCTTGCAAAATCGTGGCAGCCAAGGGACTAGAAGAGCGAACTCTGACTGCATCAAAAATTTAAAAAAAGAAAAAAAAGAAGCGCTGGAGCCAGGTAACAAATCTTATAGTGAAATAAATAAACGTGAAAAAAATTACCCAAAAAGGAAATAAAAAAGGGGAACAAAGAAATAAATTCTTGTGATTTGAACGGGCTAAAGTTCGTATCACTTTTTTAAGCCAAATTACATGTGATAATTATTAATGAACAAATAACACCAAAGTCTGTTGTAATCACAAATATAGAAACAAATGGAGTTCGAATAATAATTAAATTAACTAAAAATTAATAGCCATAGGCCTGTGGCAAAAATTAAATAAAAATATACTTAATAGTAACAAACCAAAAAAGTTTGTCTTAAGTAGAACAAAAAATAAGCAAATTAAGTAACATGTGTATAATTAGTAAAAAGAACAAAACGACAATGGTAAGACTGTTGTAAATATAGTGATGGTAAAATTGAGCTTACAATACAAAAAAGCTTTCAGCAAATTGAAATACGATGAATCAAAAAAATTCACATATTCCATTTGCAATAATGCTAAGTATATAAAGCAGAAATCTACATCAACTGACACCACACACAGTGGACCAAACACAAAAGAACGCTGATGATGAAGGTTTAGTGGCCTTCGAAAACGGCTGGCTGTTCCGTTCAACTATGTGTTGTTAGTCAGAATATTTACAACAGATTTTGGTGTTATTTGCTCATTAATAATTATCACATGTAATTTGGCTTAAAAAAGCGATACGAACTTTAGCCCGTTCAAATCACAAATATAGAAACAAATGGAGTTCGAATAATAATTAAATTAACTAAGAAATAAATTCTTGATGCCAGTAGGCAAGAAAAGATTCAAAAAAGAATAATAATAAAAAATATATATGTATATAGAAGTAAATAAGTACGTATGAAGTAGATTAATGTATTTTAGGTAGATAAGTTAGAATAAGGTATTTAGATTTAGAACTCCGAAAGTTTTAACCCTAGGTGTATGCTATATAAAATATGTGAATTTCTCGTATTATTAGGTTGAAAGCTAAACTAAAATTATAATAGTTTTGTTGTTGGTAAAGTAGAAAAATATAAAAAGTAAATAAATCGGATAGAAGAACATAAATAAAATTAGGTCCATCCTGATTATTGACTAGCCTTTAGGAGCTCCAATAGGATAGGATATTGTTACGTAAAAATATTCCTACAGGGTTAAAGCAAAGAACTATCTGGAAGTATTTAACTAAAGCACTAAACGTACACACATATTTACGTGCAAACACTATAGCAACAACAATAATTGTTTACATAGCTACAGACGTACGCACATACAAATAAAAATGCGAGCACTTATGGTAACCACCCTGTACTACCAGTAGCACACCGCATTGCCAACATAAGAGTCGTTACTTTGAAATTCAAAAATAACGGCCAATCGAATTATCTACAAACGCCTAGAAGCAGCAACATGAGTTTTCCCGATTGTGCTAGAGGACTGTTTGAACATCTGGCTACCAATAGTAAATGACAATACAGATGTCATCATGCATAGATGCCATAACTAAGTACAGACATGTTATTACGCCACCTATCGGGCGAACATTCGAGAACCGATTCATGTACTATAAAAAGTGGCAGCATGTGCGAGAATAGGGCAGTACTAATCAGAAAGTAGTCAAGTTAAGACCTCGTTGAAAGTGGATAATAACGATAAGAAGTAGTTAAGTAAAGACAAGTTGTAATTTGCTTCGTTAAGAATAAAAGGAAAAACAGTTACAAATAAAAATTGTGTGTTATTTATTTTTATTTTTGAGCAATCAAAAGAACTCACACATTTAATAAAATTTAAACGTAAGAATATAATAGGATTCGACCGAATCGGGAATTAAAAATAGATTAGAAAACAAATTATTCAGAAGCAAATAAAAACTTCGTAACGCGAGAAAATTAATTAGGTAAGTAAGTAGTTAAAATCAGTTGAGAAAAGAAAAGAATTCGTATTATTATATTAAGTATTTAGAGTTAGAGATATATAAATATTAATAAATAATGTACTTTTGTAGTTGAAAAGAAAGTAAAATTATGGAGTAGAATCATATAGAAAGGCAAAAGTTAACAGGTAAAAGTAAGGAAGGTGGGCTAATGAATGGATCGCTAAAGAAAATGAAGATGGAGAGTTAGCGACATGGTTGGGAGGGCTAAGGGAACAAAACATCTGTTTCCCGTAGTGTGTTTCCTGTGGTGTGTTGAGTTGTAAACAAGGCGAATTCACATAAGGTGATCTTAATTCGCCAGCTGACATAAATTTCCTGCTGTCAAATGAACCAAAACGTTAAGAAATATTTTGACAGCAGGAAATTTTACACTAACAAATATACAAGGCGAATACGCAGAGTTGCAAATCAAGACCACCTTATATCAATTCGCCTTGGTTGTAAAGTTCAGTAGAAGTTTTTTTTTGTAGTTCTTGATTTTTGTGTATGGATACGCGGCCAGCAAGAAGGGTTGGGACCAGTGTTGTCAATTTGGTGCGTTTCGCACCATTTTGGGTGCTTTTTGAAATGTTTTGTGCGAAAAATTCCTTAGTTGGTGCGTGGTGCGCTTTTTTTTAAATTTGGGTGCGTTTTTTAATTTTTGGTGGCACCATCGCAAATTTAACACATCAGTGGGTTAAAACCGGACAATTCTTGTTATGAAACTTACCAACTTCCTGATAGTGTTAATTACCATATTAAAACTAATAATGTTTAAAAAATATCACAATTTGAAATGAAATCTGTTTTATGGCCCAATGATAACAATAATGATGAAAATATTAGCTTTATTTATTTGGAATAATTAATTCTTGATTTCTTTTTAAAAAGTTTTAAGCCGAATTTATAAAATTAATTTACAAAAATGTATCATCTTGGACAAATGAATGCAAAGATATGTATGTGCCCTTAATTATGAAAGTTGTATAAGTGTTATATTTCTTTGGTCGAGATATTTAGTAGATTACATTGGAACAAATCCAAAAATAATTTTTTTGTTATGCAACAGTTTAATTTAGAATCAAAATGGTATGACCTAGAGCACTTCCATATGTACACTATGTATGTACGAATTTGTTTAGTTTTTTTGTTGGTTTTTAGTTATGTACATATATTGTAAAAGGCTGTTTATTTTTATTGTTATATTTTTAATATGGATATATTAAACTTCTGATAAAAAAAATTTAAAAATATTTGAATAAAATGAAAAATAAAGAACTTTTATTTGTTTTGAATCCTTTCTATTAATCCTTGATCTCTTTAAAAAGTTTTGTACAGAATTTATGAAATTAAAACAAAATTATTATCTATGTAATACAAATGAATAGGTTTTTAGGTTTTATTTTTTTAACCTTCAACTGTGAAATCCTCTTTTAGGGCTAATAAATCAATTAAAGTTTAAATGGTAGTTTAGTTGAACTAAACTTTAATTCATATGTGGTTTAAACTCAACAGGAGTAAATCAGTGAACCATACCTCATTTGTAGTTTAAAAACTAATACTGTGGCAGCACTAGAACAAATGACAAAAAACAGCTGTTTTGCAGCAGGCTATCAGTTCTTTGTACAATCAAAAAGGCAAAAAATTTAATAACATTTAATTAAAAGCATTCAAATTTTACTGAGAAAGAAATTATATATATTCTTTGCAAAGTAGAATAATATAAAGGAACAATAGAGTGTAAGAGAACAAATCGAATCGAATCTGAAGAAAAAGTAGAAGCTTGGAAAAAAAAGTTGAATGCTTTTTAAATGCAAAACATATGGTCTGTAAGTAATAAAATCATATGGCCTGTATTGATAGTTTAAACGCCCAATTTTATGCGTTTACAGATGGTTTAAATACTGCATTGATATATATGTTTGCTGGTTTAAACACATTTTAAACCAAAAACAGAGATTAATTTGAACTGATTTATTAGCCCTTAGTGTTAAATTTTTAACACAAAAAAATAATGTACTTTTATGCATAATTAAATAAACATTTTAAACCAGAAAAATTAATTCTACAATTGGTGCGTTTTTTTGTAAATGGCGCGTTTTTTCTCCATTTTGGTGCGTTTTGAAATTTCAAAGATGACAACGCTGGTTGGGACCTCCTGAGTAATGTGAGAGCTAGTCGGAGGTCTTGCTAAGTCAACCGGTCCATGACAATTTGACATCTTGTGTCCTAACATAATTGCTCAGACTTGTGTTTGAGCAATTGTTTCCAAACATGTGTTTGAACACTAAAGGTGGAAGTACATAACACGCGTTTAATACGCTAATGCTATACAAGCGGCTGTCAAACAAGTTGAAATTGTGTGTTTTCATAAGGCAAGTTACATAGAGAAGCTCGGGACGCGCGTACCTCGCAAAAAGTTGAACATTCTTCAACTTTCACGCGTTGTATACAAAATGACAGCTAGTGTTGCCAGATTCATAAGCCAACATACACAAAAATGATTAGGAATTAAGTTTTTTATTAAACAATGGATAAAAAATGCATTAAATGTTTAAAGAAAAATACGTCGTAAATGCAAGACCACAAAAATAGCCGTCCAAGGCTTTAAATTTTACAACTAAAAAAACCTCAAAAGCGTGTTGTGTAACTTTCCATTTGTGTAGCGTTAAACGTTTAACAAGCCAGAAAAGCGTTGCCGCGTAACGCTTTGTATGTACTTCCACCTTAACATTTACGGTTTACACAGTAATTTTTTGTGTTAGCAACAGATTTTGAGAATTGCCAACACAAAAATTTCAAAACTTATGTCTCGTGTAATCTCAATGTAATGTCACGAAAGAAGAAAATAGTCATCAGCTGACACCCGAGAATTATTGTACCATGGTTCCATCCCTGGTATACATTATGACAGATGACTAGGCAAAACAAATTCATTTGTCAAAATTAACAAGCAGAATTTCTTGAAGAAATAATTTTTGCACACTTTTTTATATTGAAATAAATATTAAATATGTCGGCTGATAAAGAAAAAACTTCCAAGGGCGATTTGGGCTTGTTAGAAGAAGATGATGAGTTTGAAGAGTTTCCCGCTGAAGGTAATAAATGCATTACACATATAACGTGGGCTCAAAATTTGTTTGCTTTTATTTAGACTTCAATGCGGTACAGGAAGACGAGGATGAAGTCAATGTTTGGGAAGATAACTGGGACGATGATAATGTCGAGGACGACTTCAATGTCCAACTAAAAGCTCATTTGGAAAAACAAGCAATGGAAACGTAAAAATATTCATCTTCGAGTAAAAACTATATTTATAGAATTGTTAAGTATACGTATGATGTATAAATAAAACAAGAAAAATTTTCATTTTACATATTTATTAATTCAATTAAATTAGTAGATTAATCATCATCAGATAGGATCTCCTTGATATTTTCCAATATATATTGGGCAATATCTTTTTGCCTTTCCAACTGGCATGAGGAAATGTCGTCCTTTTTACCCAAAAGGAGTATTTCATTTTGTTTTTGTTTCAGCAAACTTTCTTTCATGGTAACTTTTGTTACAAGTTCGTCATGTTTTGCTTGAAATTCTGCATTTTTTTTCTTATGTTCCTGTTCCAAGGACACCTTTGTTGCATTTTCATCTGCGATTTCCTGCAACAAGCTATTTTCTGTGAGCTGCAACTCACGCTCTTCTTTTTGAGCTTTTGATAACTGCTTATTAATTTCTTGTACCTTTTTTATCAGATGTATGGGTATAATTTGTTCAGCGTTTTCAATTTCTTTACTTAATTTTTGTAAACTTGCATTGTTCTCTTTACACTCATTTAAATTGGCTGCACGAGTAGTTTCAATTTCCTTTTGTTCTGATAATTCCAATTTTAATTGACGAAGCTGGTTTTGCAATTCCTGAAATTCTTCCTCAGTCACTACGCGTTTACGTAAAAGTTTCTTCTGCTCTTCCAGATGCTGTAATTTTTCTTTAAGTTCTTGATGTGAATTGCTTAGTTTGTGAAACTCTTCTTCTTGTTGGTTCTCTTTTGTGTTAAATTCTTTAAGATTCGCGCGAGCTATTGGAATTTCCTGCATTAGCGTTTCAATTTCAGTTTTCATATTTTCAATTTCTTTTCTTTTCTGTTCATTGTCGCATCGAGTTTTATCAATGAGAACTCTTAACTCCTCTAACTCGTGTATTCGTTCGCCGGCAATTTTAAATACATCCTCCTTGTATAGATTGTAATAGTAATAATAGTTAAGAAGAATGTATAACATATGAGCAGTCTTCTTTGGAGCTGTAATGAAATCGTAATATCATCCTATTGTCACTTTCATTTAATTTCAACTTACTTGGTCTTATCAGGTCATAATAAGTAAAAGAATAACTTTTATCTGTTATCTTTAGGAAATGGTCAATCTGTCTACATAATTTTATAAGAAACATGCGATTTTCTTTGTTATTTTCCTTATTATCAGCACGTAAATTAAATGGAGGCTCAATTTTTAAGCCAAAGCGGCGTAAATATCCCACCAAAGCACTGATGAGGAAATTTTCATTTGGATTGCCTAAATTGGTTTTATTAATTTGACAATCGGGAAATAGTTTATTCCAACTATCAACATCTTCCTCAGTCAACATTTTCACTCAACTTTTCCAACACAGAATATAATTTTTTGATGTTTATTTGCATCCTAAATATTCATTGTTTTTAATTTAAAGCGCGTTTTGTAGTTTATTTACAGCGCTGTATTGTGATGTCATATTAAAATGCCAAGTGCTGCCAAGTTAAGGCACAAATATGTGGTGCTAATGCAATAAGAAACAGGAACCACTTAATATGACGGTTAAAATCACAGAGGATATAGTTAAAATAACGGAGGGTTATTTCATATAAAAACATGCGCTACAGTCTAAAACCCGATTCACAGAATTCTAGGATATTTCTCTATATAGACTGCTCCAAATTTTCGGTAGCCATAGCGCATATATATTTGCTTATTGCTCACGTCAAGTTAAAAAAATACATTGCTTTATAAAGTAAATATGTATAAGATTAATTTCATACGAAAATAATCTTTAAATGATCCGCCATCATATCTAGAGCAAACCGACTTTATAGAAGGAGGTCTTGTTATATTTATGTTAGAAATAGGCACGACCTTATCCAGTTTTCTACACATTTTATTGCAGATATTTCTGCTTGTGGAATGCTACATTAAATCGGCAGACCAGAAGACCGACACCTCTCGCTGCATTGCAATCATTCGTGCATACGCGCTGGGCCCCTGATGGTGCGGGTAGATTTGATTTTGTTTTGGGAGGGACCAGGGTGTAAATTACCGCAAATTTCCAAATGTTGCAATAGAGTTTTAATGGAATGCGCCTGTTACATATAGTCCGGGGTAGAGCGTGTTGCTAACAAAATTTAAATTAGAGCACGTTCTATTTTGAACTGACAAAGCAAGACCGCTTTTAGACAAAGTAAACTTTGCGTGTCTAAAAGGGGTGTAAGACATTACTTGGCCCCGGTTCACAAACGTAACTTTTCTTGATCAACTTTTAATTCAGTTGGTAGAAAAGAGATATTTGTATGTATATGTTTCTACGTCTTAATTAAGCGCATTATTCACGGTCAAAATCCACAACCTGCATAATAATAATATTAGTGAAATTTTGTTTGTATGAGTCACACCGACGATGCTTGAAGCAAAATCTAAATTTTTTGATTTTTGCACATGCATGTATGCAAAACAACATAGCAAGATAAACTACTCAAAGCATTGTGTTATACAAAGAACTGTCAAATTCTATACGTAAAAAGTTTTTGTACGTAGTTTGACAATTGACAATTAGCTTGTAACAAGATGCTATTAATTTATCGTGCAATGCATGCAACCGCTGAATTACGAGTTGATCAACATAAGTTGAAGTGTGTGAACCGGGACTTGGAAAAATGTAGTAATTAATCATACAAAACAAACAATTTTGGTTTATATCCCAGAATATTTTTACATCAAATCCTTTAAAAAAATTATGACATTATCTAAAAGAAAATGTGGATAGTCCTAACATGTTTTTTTATATTTTATTGTTGTTTTTTTTATAACATTTTAAACATTTATGGAGCTTTATATATGTATGTATATATATATATATATATATATATATATATATATTTCTTATTTGTTAAGGAATTTAAGGGGGAAAACTATTTAAATTTTTGTTATTATTTTGATTAGTATTAAGATATTATAACTTATCATTTCTGTAGTTTTGTTTGTAATCTTCTTAATTCATATTGAGCTAAGCGGATTGGTTATTCATATGTATTTGCATTTACTATTAGGGTTCTAATAAAAATTTCAATCGATAGTTATTGCATTTAAGAGTGTATAAGTTTTTTTATGGAACTATGTTTTAGTTGTTTTTATTATTTTAAGTGCTTCAATAAGTAGTGTCTCACATAGAAATAGAAAACGTTCCCCCAAATAGTATTTTTGAACAAAAAAAAAATGTATTTAATTTAATTTTGAATATAAAAATATAATTTTCCAAAAATTTTTAATGTTACTTCTTTGATATACATTTTAAGAAAATAAATTAATTTTTGTGTGTATGTATATGTGTATGTAATTGAATATACTTGTTACAATTATTGTAATATATAAATATTTTTTAACTTGATTTCTATAGTTATAGCACCACTCTAACATTTCAGATCTTGTGAAAGTAATACAATAAAAGCGTCAATGTTCCTTAAGTAATGTTTCACAGAAAGAGCGCAAAAAATAATTTTCGACGCAACTTTGCCATAAATGTTTTTATTACGGGTGTGTTCGTAAATGCATCACTGCTCTGCATCATACGTGCAAACTTTTATTTAAGATGCAATCCAAGTTCGCTGATAATCTGTTTTAGTAGTAATCATGTTTGTACACAATGTTTGACATTTATTTGTGCGTTATCTACTTCAAAGTACCAGTTTAGAATATTTAAATTTCCATTTGCAGCGCCATACAGACCCATACACTCCTATTCTCGTTTAATTATCGTTTTAAAATTAAACTTTTGCATTGGTAAATTGCAGTATGTAGGTACAGTGAACTCGCGTTAATATGAACTAATTAAAACCAACCCAGTTCACTTTAGCAAGATTGTTCATATTAGCGAATGACATCTAATTTCCCATAAAAGTAAAATTTTCTTATATTAAATATTTTAATCAGGAAAAATTTCTTAATCGAGCTTAAGTTCAATATTTTCAATTCTTATTGAACTGCACTTAAGCCCTATTAACGTCCCTTTTTCACAATGTATGATTGAAAACTTTCGGTTAAAATCGCTTTTAACCTTTAATCGTACATTGTGAAAAGGGCCGTAAGAAATTATTCCTGATTAAAATTCATTCTAGTTAAATTAAAATGTACATAAATGTCTCAGTTATATATTTTATTTATTGTTTAATGAATTTTTTTATTCCCAATATTGTGGATTCGCTAAATTAGTAACAATCGCACTTTTTGCTAAATGTTCTAAAATTTCTGATTTTTCTTTTAAGGTTAAAAACTTATGTTTTTTTGTATGCACATTTAAATTTATATGGAATAAATGAATATGGAATTCCAGTTGAATTTGACCGTAAAAACGTTCATGTAAGAAATATTGGTTGACAGCTGAAGACAATTTAAAAGCAAACAGTTGATTCAGAATTTAGATTTCAAAAATGTGTACATAAACTCCATTAATATAACAAAAATGTGTTATTCATATTTTACAGCTTTTGCACTAAGTTCATATTTTAGAGCAGTCAATGCAAACAAAATTGTTCATATTTTGAGGTGTTCATATATTAGGGTGTTCATATTATCGCGAATTCACTGTATTACCAAAATACGGTATTACCATTTCAATGTAAAATTGACGTTTTTATGTGTCGTTTTAAAGCGATACTCGAAGTCCCATTGTAAGACTAATTATAGGTTTCACTTTATATACATATGTATATAGCAATGTTGACACCCTACAATAATATTTCTCTTGCCGAAACTATGTACAAATCTACAATGACTTGATTTTCAATTTTTGGCCAAATTTTTTGAGCCATTTTTTTGGAAAGAATTATTTTTTTTATATTTTCCGTCTAAACCCTTTCATAAACCGAATATGTTAGGATGGTTATAAGTATGGAAACCATTATATATTTTACTGATTTGTTTTTCGCTTAACACTAAATAATAATTTTTTTTCAAATTTTTTTTTAATATGTAGGTATGCTTATACACACATACAAATACATATGTACATATATGCAGGTATATTTTTTTTATATATAATATGTATATACATATGTATATGTATATACATATACATATATATTTCTACTTTAAAACATTCAACATTTATTTGGAAATTTTTAAGAATATTTTTTATATTAAAAAAGAAAACGACTGTGATTCATTCGTAAATTCTTATTTTGTGCATTTTTCAAAATCAAGTTTTCCACTAGGCTAGTTTTTTTTTAACTAACTAAAAAACACTAAAAAAAACTAACACAAAATTCAGAACAAAAATTATTTTTCTTCAGAATCACAGCCTACTAGACAACAATTAATTTATATTTTTAATATAGTTTTGGATAAAAATAGAATTTAAAAAATATTATAGTTTTGGGAAATCAATAAGTTATTTAAATATTTTATAGTGTGCTTGATTTGTTTTAATTATTTTTTTGTTTGTTATATTTTCAATAATCACAGACTGTCTTTAACAAAATTCATTTTAAATGTTTATTATCAATCAATTATTTAATAAATATTTATTTTTTACAAAGATGAAAAAACACTTGATTTAATGCAACAAGATTGGAAAGAATTTAATATTTCGTGAAGTGAAAGAAATCAATTAGTTAAAAAAAAATTGAGCGTTGCATACTGTTTTGTGCATTAAGTAATAATAATCGCTAAAAAATTATACATATATATATAAATATAGTGATTTTTAAATTTAACATAAATATTAAAATAATTTAGTACTTTTTATTTGTAAAATTAAATTTAAAAAAAAATTATCACAAAAGTATTAGGAAGTACATATAATAAGAGATTACAGCAATTACATACATACATATAGTATGTATGTAGAAAAATAAATAATAAGCTATAGATAGAATGAATTAATATAAATAAATATTCGGACCTATTCTCGTTTGGGAATCATTTCAAACTGACACATAAAAACAATCATTTTATATTGAAATGGTAATACTCTATATACCAAGGGAAAAAGGTACAATTTCAATGTAAGATGGTCGTTCTCATATGTCGTTTTAAAATGATACTCAAAGAGAATACGCCCGATGTTGTTTAAAATCATAAAACAGATTTAAAGTACATATGTTCATACATATTTTCAGATGACAATATATTTTTACAAGCATGTATGTATTTGCTTGTAGAAATTGCACCCATGAGATTTTGACAGGTTAGTAGTAGCAATTGAAAATGAAGTGCGCCTGCGGCAGCTCAAGATTGACACACTTCAGCGGAAAGAAATCAGTTTCCAATCCTTTTTTTCGCAGACAAGATATACAGCACGTCTCTGCGGAAAACTTCGCGTATGAAAAAGTAAAATATTATTAGCCAATATATTCAAAAAATTTTGTCATAAAAATCGAGTCTCAACGCATCGCAACTCGAAGTGAAACTAAATCAAAACACCTATTTTAACAGACAATTCCAGTTATATTTTCTTTCAACTCTAACGGCCTGGCCCACGATGTCGACAAGAAATTATCGATCGCTTACTTATATTGAAAATAAAAACAAATTTTCTTATTTTGTTTTTGTTTTCAATATAACTAAGCGACAGATAATTTCTTGTCGACATCGTGGGGCAGGCCTTAAGTATCGCTGCAGTATCGCCTTTGACCACTAAGTCTCCCTTCGTTCGGTGCACTGCGATGGAAGGTAGATTGCACCGGAATAAAGCAATTAAAATATTTCTATCAACAAAATTCATCTAAGTAATTACTCGTACGCCAGACCAATTCCAGATGATCAACTTTCAAGCAGTTGCCTTTTCAAAAAGAAAGAAATATGTATATTTGATGTTCATTAGGAAACATAAGTTTAATTGGAGGTAGTGCTAAATAATTTAAAGCCATATAATTCCTTTAACAATTTTTACTACCAAGCATCCGCTATCCAAAATGGATACAGGATTGTGATTCACCTTACGTGACTTTAACACAATACGAAAAAATTCGGGCTGGTTTACTCGCTCTCGAGTACAATTTTGCGCAAACTGACAACGACAACGGGTACACAAGCCACAATTTTTTGGGGTTGCGTTAAAGTGACGTCGATGCCGACAACTGGAATAAGGTTGGTTATGTTTTATTAGGGTGGGCCTATTCTCGTTTTAAAACGACAGTTAAAACGAAAATTTTGCATTGGGCGCATTCATAAGACGTAGCTGTTGAGCTCAACAGTTGTGAAACTGTTTGCCCCAACAGTTACGTCTTAGAAACAGCTTGATGGATATAATTTAATTTTATATCTTTATTTCGTTACTTCATGGCATTTGTAATATAAAATTTGACAAATATTTGCTACTACCACCTAACAAAGCATATAAATGACAAAGCTCTATTCGATCACCTGTTTATGCTGAGCACATTTTGACTACTGTTTAGTGAAGCGGAATTACTCAACTATGCGTTTCTAAGAGAAATACTCAACGGTTGCGCAACAGCTACGTCTTATGAATGCACCCATTGAAAATGTACCGTGTTACCCTAAAACCGTATCCTTTTTTGTGCCGTGTTAAGACGATACTCAAACGAGAACAGGCCGGAATGTAAACTCGGCAATAATCAGGCGATGTACCAAACTGGAAAAACAAAGTGGAGACTAGTGGTTGAATATCGTAAGCCCATCCTGGCGTCAATCTACACAAAATAGAAGATATTCTGGAAAAAAGGCAATTCTTACTGTGCTATATCTTGCCACAGTATTTCGAATAGAGATCGTAAATAAAGAGATTCACAAGGGAGCATTAAGGGTCGCGGGAGAAGTCTGTTGAAGTTTCATGGAATGCGGTAACGCATCTCCCGTGAAATTTGTTCCCCTCTATCAGCCCCAGTTAATGTAAAAAGGTGGAAAAAATTTTAAAGCTTAAAAATTAATTGAAAATTAAATAAATTTAAGTTTTATAAAAAAACCAAAAATACCAATTTCGGATTTCAAGGCGAAATGTTTTTAAAAGTAAATTTGAATTTTAAAATTATTCTAGGTACAGTGGGAAACATTTCTGTACCATCGCCATGTTGCAGGCGAATGAACGTTATTTACTTATCTTTCTACAAACAAGTATTTCGTTAGATAAAATGCAAAAAGGCATAACTAACAAAAATATAATTTTACAGGAAAAGCAAAAAACTAAAAAATAAACTAAACAAACTTGTAGTTAAGTCACCTTATTTTTTGTTAATGAAAGCTTAATTTTTTATCGTAGAAGTGTAAAATTTTGTCAAGACATCTAGTTTAATGGCACTCATAATAATCAGTCTTTTTGCATTTTAGCTAACGATTTATAAAATGTATTTAATTGGAAATAAAATTTTGAAATTACGCTATATATTCACCACTATCACGAACATTTTTTCCCTCGAAAATTTTCAAAGGGATTTTTCCATTTTTCCCTTGGTACTGAATTATTAAATGGAATTATTTAAAAACAACTTTAAAGTTAAAAAAATTTCATTTGGGACCTAAAATTTGTGTACATACTTCTTATTATTAAACTTAAATATTTCTCATTTTCAATTAATTTTTAAGCATTAAAAATCTTCCCTTTTTATATTCACTGGGACTGATAGCGGGGGAAAAGAATAGATAGAAACGATAGAATTTTTCCCTTCGAGGTGAATGAAAATTTCACGGGAACAAAAATTTCACTTGTTATCCCCAACAGGGTTGATTAATTCCGTTCGCCTGCATAAAAAAGTGTTCGAGTGAAAAAGTCCACGTCAAAAATATTGCCATGATAAAAAAAGGGGAAATAAAAAAGGGGGAAATTGTGTTACAATATTTCTGGCTCTCCTTCAAAAATCCGGGCTGATCGTTACTCTAACCAAGCAGTGAGCACTCGAGTCTACTATAAGTGGCAATAGAACAAGACGGTTCATACTCAATAATGGTTCAGATCCTCCTTACTAATCTAGGACCCATGACGTTTTCCTAAGACCCAATTATTGTGTTCCCATAATCTGGGATTTCACCGACATTTCTGCCACTGTCTCTGTAAAGTTTTTAGGCATTGAATATAAAAACATCGGAAAATATATCGTAAAACTACAAGAGCCTATGCACTAATTTCGTCCCTTACCACCAGTGGGAGGTGACGGAGATAGTCTTGGAATTGAAGCTTACCTTCAAGATGCTTAACTTCCGTCCCTGTCCATACAGTAGTAAAACATTTGCTGCGAAACATTTTTTAAATTCTCTTTGGCAAACTGCAATAAAGTTTTTGTTTTTATACATATCGAGCCATAACCGCTAAAATAGCATAAGCGACACATTTTTTGAGCTCAGTTTTTTTTTTGACGAAAATCGACTATTTACGATCGCAAATAATCAATTTTGGTCAAAAATTGAAGTTCGAAAATTATGTCGCTTGAGCTATTTTGGCGGTTATGGCGCGATATATCGTGTCATAACCGTCAAAGAAAGCAAATTCATTATTTACAAACTTAAGTAAACTATTTTCGTTAAAAAATTAAGTTCGAAAATTATGTCGCTTAAGTTTTTTTGACACGATATTTCTCCATGAGAATGGGATAGTCAACTTAAACCTCACGTACATGAAACAAATTACCTTTTTCCATTTGTCCTTCCCCTTTCATCGACGAACTGAAAAGTTCGTAGTGTATGTAAACAACAACGACTCGGTGGTATGCAACAGAATTCTTATCGAAGAATTAAGATGTCCCCTATTTTCAGTTTTGTCTTTCAAGATAAGTAAACACTAACTGAGCCAATATATTAAACTTTAGTTTTGTATACTTTATAGATATTTTTTGTCATCTACAGTTTCTCTTTCTCAGAGATATACATACATGCAGTATTTTTAAAAATCCGATTCTTTAAATCTGCTTATGAAATAAACATTAACATTTTTATATTCATAAGTGAAGCTATGAAAAATATATAAATACATATTTACATGTATGTATGTACATATTCACATATCCAATAAGATAAAGCTTTTTGAAAACTTTGACAAACCTAATGGACAAAAATAAAATACTCGTAGTATTACTTAATTGTAATTGAAAAAAAAATAAAAAATAAAGTAAGCACCATAAAAGCTATGAAAAATTAAATCATATTTAGTTATTTCTTAATAACATACATACATATGTATGTATGTACTTAAAACAGTAGATAAATAATTAACAGAAATAGAAGTGTGTACTAACAAAGAAAGTCTTATACTAAAAACTTTGGAAAAAGCAAATGCATAGTTTATTTATAAATATATAAATATTTTTTTTAACATTAAGAAATGTTGGAAATAGAAATGTTTCTTTTTTTAGTTTTTCTAAACTTTCACATTTTCAAAAATATTTTTTTTTGTACCATTGTTGCAAAGTACTAGCTTAAAAGAAAACAAAATTGTCTTACAATTCTCTCTCTCTCTCTCTCTCTTTGTTTTTAATTCTTATAAAAGTCATATCAGTATCATCATACACTTGCACCCCACTTTAGTATCGGAAAACATCTAGTCTTATTTCTTATTTATAAATTCACTAAAAAGCCTTATCAGCAAACAAAGATTTGTTTTGTGTTTTCGCTTACCACTGGCACAGCCCGCTGTCACAGCAGCAGTTATTACACTGAACTCATTCTCTTCTGGTTCTCTTCGGTCTGGAAACTGCAATTGAATCGCCCGCAGTTGAGGAATCTGTAGTACTTGATAGATTAACTGTTGAATATGTAGAATTTGTTGTATGATTACCTAGTTTATCGACGCCACGTACTTTTTTACTCGCTACCGATTGAGCAGTAACTTGTAGTGATATTGCATGAGTGTTTAGTTTCTCAGCCAAAAGCAAGTCTCTTAAACCTTTCATTTTTTGACTGTAGAGTGTTATCACTGGTGTCTTTAGCATATAATGCAAGGGATCTTCTTCGTCTATCACAGGTGCCGCAGCAACAGTTTCTTTTATTGATGATTGTTCTGTTCGCATATTGCTCAAATTGCTGAAATTGTCTGTTGGTGACCTTTTTTGTAGCGTGTTATAAAGCGATGATGTTGTTGTTGTATCATTTTTGGGATTCTTTGCTTTTTTATCGACATATTTGCCATTTGTGGTATCATCAGGTTGATTGTTTAATTTTTGTTGCTCCGCGAATGGTTGACCGCCTCCTTGTAGTAAGAAATCGGGATTTAAAATTTTTTCACCACATGCAGCTGTTAGGTCGGCCAATGTTGTTGGCATTTCACATTTTTTTCCGTCGTTTGTTCTCTGGAAATTTTTTGGAATCGTCATATAAAATAAGTAAAATTTTAAAATGTATGGTTTGTTAATAAAAAAAGGTCTTTTGTCACCTTTTTCCAATAATAGGTATTAATGGTTCTATTTTTAACAGAATTTCGACTGTTTAGTTATGAAAGGCCGCATATCATTGATAAAAGGCTATTAAAAGAAATTCAAGAAAATATGGCAGGTACTGCAGAAACAACGCAAATAATAATAGTAAGAGATACTTGGGATTTCTAAAGCTGCGATCACAAGTTTATAAAAGAACAACAGCATACAGAATCAAGGTGTAGGAAAAAGCCAATATTTTTTTTGTACTACTGTACTGCGGAAATTGAAGGCTAAATTTTGTAAATACAAACGATTTTTTCGTTGTGAAATTTGTGGGAAAAAATATATTTTGAAATGAGTTTTCGTTATTTTTCATACAAATTTGAAACGTTCATAATGCGCGTTATTTCTACAAGCAGGTAATTTACCTAAGGTTTTTACCCACGAGTTTGCCTTATAAAATTTAACTTACCCGACACTCTCAGATATCTGTACACTAATAGATATCTATGGCTAGAAATAACGAGCATGTCTTTTAAAAAATATCTTTAAAGTAAAATATCGTCATGGAACTTACTGTGGAGCCCTTAGATAGTTTTAAAACATACTAGATATACCAAACGGACGACACACTCGTCCGTATTCTAGAATCAAAATGTAAATAATTTAAGATTCAAAGAAAATTTATCTAAACGTCATAAAAAATTCATTAAAACCCTGCCACACACACACTTACATACATATGCAAGCATAATTAAATAATACATGAAATTAAAAAACAAACAAAACAATTATGGCTTTCCTACAACAACAAATAAGAGAAGAAAAAAAAGTTAGATCAAGAGAAATACTACAAACACACCCACACACACACTCATGTTTTGTTTCTTTTTTACTTGTAAGCTAATAAATGCGTGTGTAAAATGTGTGCATGTAGTAGTAGCAACTTTAAACGCTTATAGCTCCCAAAATACTAAACCGATTTCAATAAAATATAGATTCTGCACATCTGTACAGAAAATCCTTTAAAACCATATAAATCTTTTTAAAATTGGTGTAGTGATACCAGCGTAAAAGGGATTACAAAAAACATGTTCGCCTATTAATTATATAGATTGTTGGTGCATGCACGAATCCTGTGACTGGCATTTGTGTACAACGAAGATCTAAGAATTTTATGTTTAGTGCATTTTTGAAGGTAATTAGCGTGTGCTGAACACGAAAAAACTTTTTTTAATTCGGATTTCACTATAAAATGTCATCTAGAGTCAATTAAAATAAATTATATCGTGTTTGAAATGCTATGCTTTGAACTGATAAGAAAAAATTACTGAAATGGATGGAATAATAAAATATAATTCTTGAGTCTAGGTGGCGATGTATCTGGTGAATTTCCGAAATTTTCTGCACACGCTAATTACAATACAAAATACAAACATTATTAAAATAAAAATTGCGAAACAATATACTAGGGTTGTAACGAATTGTCAGTTTAGCGAATGCGAAAGCGAGTAATAAATTTAATTTATTGTGAGGGCGAATGCGAATACTGGTCACATACATCATTTTATTTAAATTAAGTTGTTCAATTCAGAACAAGGGATGTAGCGAATGTCAGTTTAGCGAATGCGAAAGCGAATAATAGATTTTAATATTTGCGAGAGCGAATGCGAATAGTGCGCTGTTTTAAATCTAATTTTTATTTTATACTAAATCTTATTTTATTTTTTAATTATATATTTATTTATTTTGTTCGTTCTGTTGGACACAAGTCCGGTCAAAAACGTCAATGTAATTTGAATGGGTTTGAAACAACTTTTGATTCTAATGCGGACGAACTACTTCAAATAACATTTCCTGAACGTTCCCCTTGATAATTGCACGTGTATATTTTAATTTTACGTCTAGACTGGCAATAACTTATTTAACATATATTGCAGCAAATGTCCAAATATTGATATTTCCAATGGAGACAGCTCATTTCCAGTGCTTGCAATACTTGCCAACAGTTTTTCGTTAACAATAATTTTAATTTAATTTTAGTAATATTTAATTGAGCCTTTACATTCTGGTTACATCTCTATTATAACCATTTACACAAGGTCAGTTTGTTTACTTTTCCAGTAAAATCCAGTAGTTGAGTAAATTTTGGGTAATTTGAAAATTTTACTCTCAAGAATGTCTCTTGCACAAAAAAGTACGCGAACGGAAAAATTGCAAAAATTTGCAGATTAATCAAAACAGCTGATAACATTGTTGTATGTTTTTGTTGTTTTTGAAACCCATCAAATACATATTTTTGGTAATTGATGCATACATTTTTATAATTATAAATTTGAAGCGATATATACATACATATTTCTAAAATAGAAGTTGTGTGAAAGCTTTAGCTTGTATTTGGTTTTTATTTTTATTTTTTCTGGGTAAATGGCATCAATATTTGATTTCTGATACTCGGTACCCTGAATAGTATGCAGAAATAAGTATTCACATATATATAAACCTTAGATCTCAAAAAAACTAAAGTAAATAACAATTAAATTAAATTTGAAAACTGATATATTTAACGATTATTATTCTTTTATTTGTTTCATCTTGAGCATAAAAATTTTTAGATTTGTTTTGTTAAACTTTTACTTCAAATTTTCTTCTTTTAAATGTTTTTATTAAAAAACATTATACTTTGTATTTGCTTACTTTTGTTTATTTTATTGAATCATATGTTTTTCTCGTCTACTGGATTTTACTGGCAGAAATTTGTCCAGTAAAAATTTGCAGACTCTCAGTCAACAACTGTCAATTTACTCTCTCAATTGGCACTCTCTTTTGCAATTTTTGTGTTTAAACGAACGCATTTCAGTAAAATCCAGTACAAATTTGCACAAAATTGCACAAATTTTGTGGTAAACAAACGGACCTACTACTTTTCACAGACAATATCGATCAGCTGTTTCCTACCGTTGCAGTTACAGTTACAGCCAGCTAACAGAGCCTTTATTCCGTTATTCTGCTAGCGGTATTGCTACATTTCCAACATATATATTGTCAGTCTTGATGGCGGGTAACCCTACTCTTCAGTTCACAAAAACAAAAACCCGTTAAAAACATTGAAATAAATACTAATTACAAACATTTATAAAAATATATTGAAAACAACTAAAAGTAAGTACACACCTTGAGAATTAATAATAATACATGCATACATACATACATATACGAGTATTTTCGAAAATTTTATTGTTTGGCAACTATTAATACGTATTATAAAAATTTTAATTTAATTGCCAGCTGTTTATACACACATAAATAGTTTTACCATGGCAGATCCCACGCCTTGAGCTTTAGCTTATATTTTTATTTCCAATATGTACAATATTGGTAAATGAATATATTATGTATACTGCAAAAGAATTTATAAAAATCTAAAATTGAAAACTTAAATATCACAAGTATACATATATGAATATGTGTATGTATGTACAAAATGAAATAAAAAACAAGAAAATAATTCGAATCTAAGGCAGCAGAAGCAAGTTTTGAAGATCTTCCGAAATCTTACATTCCGGAAACCTTTAAGAATGTAACCCACTCACTGAATGAAATATGAGGAGCTGGCGAACAAAACAAATTACTGAACTACCTACATAGAGACTAGTAAGGAAAATTCAGTTTTCGTTATTTTTTTAAGGTATGATCGAATGAAAATATTTCGTAATTTTATAGATGTGTACCTGGACTAGTTTTGTTCGCCAGCTCCTCATATAATACAATAAAAGGAATACACAAAAATTTAACACTAAAACATAAAAAAAGTTGATTTCACATAAAATAACAAAACCTAGTATACATATATGTACGCACGAAAGTTACAAATTACCTTTATCCATTATAATGGATATGGAATGATGGAATGTTATAACATTAAATTTGATTTGAACTTACTTACCTCTTCTTTTTTCACTAAATTGTTATTTCCTTCAATATGATTTGACGTGCTCATATCAACAATTGATGATTTTTGTGCTTTTGACTCATTCGATGCGTTTTCATGGTCGCGCTGCTTATTTTCAACCGATTGTGCATTCGAGCCACGAACCGTTAGCGGCTCATCTTCGGGAATTTTAATAACAACTTGAGAACGTACGTCATAGTCAAATTTACAAATGTTATTAACCAGGGGCTTAGCCCAACCAATATGTAGAATGGGAGTTAAGCTATCCTCTTCCCACTGACAAATGCCATCATAAAATCGCAGAAGATTAGCGAATACCTCTGAGTCGCGCAGTATGCTGCGGGCCGAATGGCCCGAACTTTCTGTTTTCATAACATACGGTATCATTTCGTTAGCAATATCTAAAAGTTCTTTGTAGATTTCTTCATCATCTCTACACTGATAAGTGTATAAACGTATAACATCGCCTGCATTAGCCCAAGCAGCAAAAGCTTCACGATATTTATTTAAGCGATTAAAATAGTTTCCCTGATATGTATAGGGATATACATGATGATTCTGATAGTAGACTTTGGCCGATTCAATAGACTCTCTGTAGAGTTTGTCGCACTTTATACGGTTTGGTGTTGGATTTATTTCTTCCAATTCACCAAGAGTACCTAAAATACAAAAATAAATTAAAATTTATTTAAAACACTAAAAAAGGAATATAAGCTTATTTATTTTACTTATGGCTTCTTTATTGTATGATAGACAGACATATCTCAAAAAATCCGGTTTTGACGGTAGTAATGCAGAAAAATTCGTTATATCATATTTAATCTTGTGTAAAAATTTTATAAAAGGCTTTTGCACCCTTGAATATATGCAAAAAAATAACGTGTGCTTGAAGTGTACATTAAATTTTTCCAATGGGGGTATTAACTGGTGAATTTCATAACTAATAATAAAATAAATAATTACATGAAATTTTTAATAATTGTCAGGTGGGGGCGGGGGGCAACAGCAATTCTTTGAGAGGGGGCAAATTTGTAGCACACGTTACTTTTTTCATATAGAGGTAAAACTTTTGTTCGTTCGCATTAAAAAGAATTATACAAAATACTAGATTAACTTCGTTTGGCATCGCAAGAGCATTACAATAAAACACAGACTTTTCTATGGTTTCTGTTCAAGTTATTATTAGAAATATAATGGTAAAACGCCATTATTTCGATAGAGAGCCAGCTGTTTGATATACACATATGCATGTATGTATGTGTATATGTATATACTTCTTAACATACCTAAAGCCATGGGATATTTTTTTAAGTGTCCCATATCATAAAGTAACCAGAGTAATCTTTGCTGTAACTCTTGCACTTCAACACAGTCAGTATTGGCTGATAATGATATATTAATTGCAGACGCTATAGCTGCAACTTCCATGCCTTTATCACAGACAACTGCCAGTCCTCCTAAATATAACCACGATCCCGACTCCATCCCATGTGATATATCCTGGCCGCGCTTATCTTCACTGCCTTTACCATGCCAGGTGATTTCTATAGTTTCTTGCTTTTTATTTCCGAAAACAACCCAGGCATGATCTTCCGATATAGCTAGACGAACATCTCTATAACCCAACAACTGACAACCGGCAACTACAGCCAAGGCTACACCGAAACAATCCAATTTATTGCCTGATAAATAGCTATAAAGATTTTGTAAATGTGCACGGTCTTTATAACTGCTTCTTATTAAGGAATGCCAAATAACATCCGAAACTTTTTTTATTACATCCCTCGTAGCTTGTCGGCTGTTGCAGGTAGATGATACTTTTGGCTTTTCCACAATTGAAAGAATACTTTGAAATTTTTTGTACAGGCGAGATACTAGATCGTAAGTAATTTCTGGAAATGGTACAGAGTTTCCAGTAATTATATCGCTGTTGGCTAAAAATATAGAAATAACAGTTAAATGAAATAACTTTTTCTTTCGTTGCGGAAATAGATTTTTGAATTAAATACAAAAAAAGAATTTTAAATTGAAATTTAATTACATGTACATAAGTATTTTGTTAATGCATTATATTAGCTTTGTTTTTATTTTTTTAATAAAAAAATTAAATGAAAAAACCGCCCCAAAAATTTTTTTTTTAATCTTTTAGTTTTTTAGTTCAATCTTTCCTTTAGCAGGGAGATGAGGGTAACATAAAAAATTAAAAATTGCCAATCTGAAAACGAAAATAAATTATTGAAATTATTTTTTTTGCCGTTTTTTTTATTTTTTTAAGTCAAATTGTACCTCCATTTTTAATATGAAAAATGGCTATAATAAAATAAAAAGTGAATGAAAGAAATAAAGTGATTTGTTGTTTTGTGTACTATATTTCCTTTTGCGTCCAAAATGGAATATTCTGTGCAAACGAAATAACCTTTAGTCGAAATTTCAATTCGGGAGTTCATGCAGAAAATCATTTAAGAGAAGTCAGTTTTCGTTATGAAAAATTCTCTCTCAAAAATTCATTTTAAATTTGTAGTCGTTTTCACAAAATTTATTTTTTATTTTGACTTGAAAATGTTATCGTTACATTTAACGTTGGAGGAAACATTGAAAGTGTCATTGAATAAATGCACATGAAGAATTGTAAATTTTTTTAGAAACTTTCTCCAAATTAATAAATAAAAATTGATAAAATATCGACAAAAGCTAATCAAAGTTTTTGTTCTCAATGTTTTCAAAAAAAAAAAAATTTTTGGCAGTTTTTAATTTAATTTCCTACAAATTTGTAGCAGTTTTTATTCCTTTTTTTTTTTTTTTGTGTTAAAAGGCGAAAGCTGAAAAATTACATTGATAACATAACAATACAAAGTTACAAAGGAAGTTATCAATACACACCTGCTGTCGTCATGCCACTGCCCGCCATTCCAGCTAATGTTGTTGGTGCTACAGCATTCGATGATGATGACGATGCATGCTCGGCTGCTGAAGCAGCAGCTGCTTGGGCCGCATCGCCAGTGGTTAACGATAGTTCAATGTAGCCAGCTACAATTGATAATAAGGTTAAATCAGGCTCCAAATTTTGAGAATGGTACAGTTCCATTGAGCGCTTGAAAAAATTGACAACATCATTGATTGATTTTAAGGGAAACAAGCTAGGATCCAACGATGAATTCAATGATGTCAATGGACTGTTACTAGCACTACGCGTAACTGTGGCCATGATAATAAAATATGAATTAATAACAATGAAGTAAAAACCAAATATTTTTATTTTCAAAACTGCTGTGATTTTAAACAAAAATTGTGCACTTTTATTCCTTGCAGCTACTTTCAGTGCAATGCAACTGTTCTTTTATAACTTATTTGGCTTTTAAGTTCTTTCAATTTTGTATTTTTTTTTTTCTTATTCTGTACTGTTGACTGCCTAGCTGGTTGTTCAATTATTTGGCTACCAGTTGACGACGCCACAAGTTGACAAACCACTTTTGTTTCGCCTGTTTTGCACCTTGTTCGCCAAAAATGCAATGCAACATAATCGAGCGCATCTGTTTAAGACTCCTTATGTATGTATGTTATTTTGTTGCACATATAAATGTCATTGTAGAATTTATGCTTCCTTTAATTACATATATATTTTTTTAGACACAATATGTATGCACATTCAAATTTATTTTTCATTTCTTATATTAATGAAGTTTTCAGCATGTTGATTCTAGTTTATCTATGATTCACGCAATGACAAATTCCTTTGCGAAATCACGACCCTTTTGCCCATAAACACCCCCTTAAAAATTACTTCGCACACTATACACTTCACTTTCTTGTACTACAAAAAAACAACAACAAACTAATTACACGTCATAAGTTTATACACAGATTCGTAATAAAATATATTTTTTAATTATTATTCGATTAAACGACTGTAAATGTTTATTTCAATTTATAAAACATGCATGTTACTTTTATTTCATTAAAGATATTATTATTTTAAACTTAGTTTTTATTGAAAACAGCAGATTTCACACGTACTACGTCTTTGTTTTTTCTAACTGCGGCGTGTTTACAAACATGATGTACTTATATAAGATGCCACATTTTTTATTTGCTTTTAGCCCTTTTGGCCAGATGGTAAAAATTTCGAACAAATTAATTTGGGAAAAGTTTCGTTTCTGGGATTAGCAAGACCTGGGGCCTAATTACGACTGTCGTATTTCGACTACGACTGCGACGATTTTGTACTAGATTAAAGAAAAACTGTTGTAATGTTCTTTAGTCTAGTACAAAATCGTCATAGTCGAGGTCGTAATACGATACTTGTAATAAGACCCCTGAACTTTATTACACATAATACCACTTTGGAAGAACAAGGTGTTTAATAAAAGAATGAATATTTTAAATTTTCGAAACGGTACAAAAACTATTAATTTTCATGGAAGAAAACGAATAATCATGAAAAAGTACCTTTTTATATACATACATGCATACATATTTAAAAAATCATATATTTATATACATTGTTTTCGACATTTCTCTTAAATGTGATAAGATATTACATACATACATATATGGCTCTAAATTCTTAAGTATTAATTCCTAATACATTATCACTTGCAAATCAACATGAATTTTATTTATATGATATACATATCGCTCGTTTACTCAAATAACGTCATAATAAAAAAAAGCATAAAATGAGTTTAAAGTTTTCAATTTACAGGAAATCTAATGGAAAAATAAAATTTTATTCTACCTTGAGTAAACAAGATATTTATTATTCTTATTTCATTACAAGGATTTACAAAATAGCCAAGCTCATAGAGCCATATCGACGATTGGTTATTGGCTTGCGCCACAGTATGTTCAAAATACATTATGTCTGCAGCAAACCAATAACCAACCGACGATATATGGTTTGTATGAGGTAGTTTAGACGAGAACAATTTTTAAGCCGCACAATTTTTGTTCTTTTCCAAATTACACGAGACTAATTCATCTGGCACAAAATGTATTCGTATACACAGCTGTGTGTGTGTTAGTGTTTTTAGTATTCATTTAACATTTGCTATTTTTTAATTTGTGTGTGTATTGGTTTTATGCTGCTAATGCGGGGTTGAAGCTGGTTGAAAAGTTATGCCAAGCGCAAAACCACTCTCTTTGCCTCTCTCACCTACAAACTGGCATGTTATGCCAGCACAATTATGCCCGTGTAAATCAGCGCTATGAAATTTTTACACAATATGAAGAATGGTATATGTGTGTATTAATTCTGCAACATTAACTCAAAAATTCCATTTTTTATACATATTAGACAAATCCATTTTCAATAAGTATGGAGTTTTTCTTAGTAAATATTTGATAATAAATTTATTTTTTTATAAAACTTTTTTAATATAAATTTTTATAAAATTATCGTATCAAAATTTATCAGAAAATCGCCAAAAATACTTTTTTGTAAAATTTTCCCTGCAAGAAATGAATGATTGAAACTAACACAAACGACAATTTTTTACTAACACACTTGTAACAATTTTACATTCAATTCAACAGCGATTTTAGTTGCTCTACTCTAACATATATGCTAGAGTGAAACGTCTAATGTACATATGTCAGAATTTTTAAAATATTTAATTTTGCTGAAAATAATTTATAATTCGTTCAGTTTGTAAAATAAAAATGTTTAAAAGTTTAAAAAAAAATTATGGTGTTTGTGAAAAAGTAAGATAAAAACAATAAAGAAAAAAAGAAATTTTATTCAGTTTAACTAAAAATATACATACATACATATGTATATATTCGTTTCTTTTTCAGTTTTTAGATATTTGGAAAGATCAAGATTCGTTGGGGTTGAAGAAGGCGTTAATACAATTCATATCGTATGGGAAAAGTTTACAAAAGTGTTAAAAAAGATAAGTAAAATAGTAAATAAATGAAATTCACCATGTTTAATTTAATATGTATATTTATTTTCAAAATTTTAGATATTTGTAAAGAGAAAGGTGCGTTGGTGATGAAAAGGCGTGAAGAGGGATAGATACTGCTGAAATTATTTGGTGTTTTTGTTTATTTGTATTTTTTGTTTTAAAAATGTTAGTTAAGTGTGTAGTTAAAAGTTATTTTTTATAATAAAAAAGCAAATAAAATAAAAATTATATTTGCTGTCAGTATATCAATCAAGTGTTATTTCTCAATTGTGGGGGATATATTATTCAGTTATGAACAGTCAAACTTGAGTAATATTTATGCTACCGTTGATTACTAAAAAGCACCGGAGTGAGCAGTTCAACTATATGTTATATTCATTTGTTAGAGAGAGATGCAACATCACACGTACACAAAAGTTTCCATCACATTTTTCATTTTGCCTTTAACAATAGGTGCGTTTGAGTACTTTTCCAGTAAAATCCAGCAACTGAGTAAATACTGCGTAATTTAAAGAAATTACTCTCAATAAAAAAATTTTCATCTAAAAGTACGCGAACGGAAAAATTGTAAAATCCAGTAAAATATATACAACAGCTGATTACCAATTTTGGCGCTAAAAAATTATACATATGAAATACACGATAGAACATTTTGTTTAATAATAAAGGTAATAGATATGGACATATGTTTTTATTTAAACTTATTTGGCTGGTCCACGATTTCGACAAGAAACTTTCTATAGCTTACTTACATATATTGAAAACAAAAATAAACTTTCTTATTTTGATTTTGTTTTAAATATAACTAAGCGATAGAAACTTTCTTGTCGACATCGCGTGTCAGGCCGTTAAAGTTTCTAAGCTTTTTACCCTGAACGTGAGAAGTTATTAGGATGATATATTCAAGACAACGAAAAACTGGGAAAGAATTTTAAAAAAGTACACAAAGTAATTTTTTTTAAATGATCCATACGGCAAACCAGGAACCGTCGACCCGACGATATGTATAAACAAAAATTTCAATATAATAATCTATTAACTTTATTCACGTTTAAAAACAATCGGTTATGTTCTGAATTCCAAGTGAAATTAAATCGTTCGGAAATGCAATAGCATTGTTATTATAAATACATACATACATATTTCCAACAATTCTATGGAAATTCAGCACGTTTTAATTTCATGTGGAATACATAACATAACCGATTGTTTTTCTAGCATCAAACTTAAATAAATGTTATAATGCTTATAACTTAATACATTTGTTTTTTATTTTAAAAATTTTATCAAAAATTTAAAATTTTTGTTTCCCTTTGTTTTTGTTTGTTTATATTTAAAAACATATGGTTTCGTTTTACTGGATTTTACTGGCAAAAATTTGTCCAGTAAAAACTTGCATTTACTCAGTAAATGAACTGTCATTTTTCTCTCTCAATTCGCCCTCTCATTTACTGGATTTTGTGTACTCGAACGCAATCCAGTAAAAAATAGTAAAAATTTGTACAAATTTTTGTGTTCTCGAACGCACTTAATGTGATAGAAACTTTGTTCTACGCATTAGTGTCCTGCACAAGACTATTTATAAGACCTTTCAAGACATGAGAGATTTTTTCAAATGCTTTACTACAGCGAAATATTCTAAAAGAATCGCTAAGCAACATTGTTGGCAAGTAATTTTTTTCGGTGGTTTGTCTTGCAAACAGTGTTGTTTAGCGATTCTTTTAGAATATTTCGCTGTAGTAAAGCATTGGAAAAAATCTCTCATGTCTTGAAAGGTCTTATAAATAGTCTTGTGCAGGACACTACTACGCATTGATGAATGACTTCCGATCAAATGAGCAGTCAATTGACTGGTAGTGTTCTTGTAGGGTTCTCATCCAAATTAAAAACGCATTAATGACTATAATTAATTAATATAAGAAAAATCATCAAAATCAAAATAAATAAATAAATTAAAAAAGATAGCTATAATAATCGCCAACAAATTTATTTATTGCTAGAAAAATCGCCAACAAATTTGTTTATCGCCATGACGCCAAACCAAAAATTTTAAAGGGCTTTGTAAACGATCAAAATGCTTGCTGTCAAGTTCGTGTACGTGTGCTTGTCGGCTTGATGTTACCATGCTTGATGACCCACCAAACATTCATTTTGATTTTGTGCTGTTCGTTTGGTTGAAATAAATATATAAAAATTTTTAAATAAAGAAATTCAATAGCAATAATGGCATCACTGTTTACAAAAAAAAGAGTGAAATTTATGTTTTTCTTCTTTTAATTCCGATGTTTTGGGCAACCGTTCACAATGAAAATATAATTATAATGAAAATTTGTTCGTGCTTGGCGGGTTAACACATACGCATATATAACAATTGACAGCAAGCATGCCAAAAATCAAATTTTTTTGATTTTCCATCAAACATCTTTGGTGTCACACATACTAACAAATTTTCACTCATACTATAACCAATCTCAGCAAGCATTTTGACCGTGTCTAAACCCCTTAACGCCAAACAAGTTGAAAAGTCGCCACGTTTGGAGAGAAATCGCCATATCTGATAACCCTGCATGAATCAAGAAAACAAGATTGCGCAGGTCCGTTATTTTATTTTCTGCTTGTGACGTAGACATAGAATTTTGTTGTAAACAAAGTACATACATTTGTTTGTGAAATGTGCTCTCTCTCTCCCACACGTAGAAGAAAATCCAAAAGTAATATAAACAGATTGTTTTTGTTTTTCATACATATTATAAAAATTATTAAATTCAAAAGTTTCAAATTTAGATGATGTTAACGTCAGTGATCGGCATAAGGCGGTAAATAGAACCTTTAGTCAACGAATAGCAAACCTGATTTAGTAAACAGTAGTGGATAACACACTTCAGATCTGAAAGAACTTAAAAATTAATAAAAACTTTCTGTAATATCATCTGAGAAGATAAGACCGCCTTGAAAATGACACCAGTTGATCTCGATTCCGGAAATCTACTGTGTCAAATCAAGCATAAAGTTCGGAATTTTTTCGACAGCAGGACATTTCGCACATGCATATATGTACATGTATTTTCTAGAGTTGCAAATCGAGATCACCTGGTGTCAATTTGCTTTGGCGGCAGCTGACACTAAAAATATTTATCGACATGACTTGCATATAGGGTTTGAAACTTCAATTTGAATTTACAATTAAAAAGTTTGCTGGTACATTCTGCTTAGAATTTTTTGACATTTCGTTTTGCAGTTTTACTGGTTGACGTTTCTATTTAGTTATCCCGAAAATTTTTAACTAAAAGTCGCAGTTTTCTTCTACTTTTTGTTGTTGCTTTTAGTTTTAAATAAAATTTACTCCAAAATAATTAAAAGTGTGTTTTCTCTAGCTTTTATATTGTAAATAAAATGTGAATCTAAGTGTATAATATTATAATTGGTTATTCACGTGTTGGAAAATAAGCTTTTACATATCTACAATATGTGTGTACATATGCATACTTAGATAGTATATTTGATATATACATAAGTACCCCTACAAGTTCTTATTAGTATTTTTTTAATTAAATGTAACGATATATATACGTACATGTATATATGGATGCATAAAAAAGATTGATTACAGCAAGCAAATATTTTATTAACAAAAAAGATAAAAAATTAATATTACGTGAAGCGGTAGCCATAATTTTTCGTTTTGCTTGTATGCATGTTAATTTATGTATATGCCCGATTAGTTTTTTAAAAGTGTATGTAAACGAGAATGAATAAAATATAAGATATACAATAACAAATACCATCAAGCTGTTAAACACATTCATACATACATACATACATGTAGTATAAGTGTGTTTGTGCATATATTGATTGTGTGTGGAGTAAGGAGGGGTACTGCCTGCATTATAATCAGTTTTTTCTAAAGAATATGTTGGAATAGGAATTATAAAGCAAACAATTCCAAAAAATATTGGTGGTAAGTATTATTTAGCATATGTTTATTTGCAAGATTCTCTTAAAAATGCATATACTTAAGTATTATTTTGACATTAGTATGTACATAAAGTTATGTATGCTAGATTAAATGCGCGTAAATATTCTTGGACATGCGTTCTTGTAATTTCTACTTCTAGCAATAAGTATATACATACATACATATTTATGTATATACATGCACACATGTGTATATAAAATCACATAGGTGAGGGGAAACTTTTAGTACCTATGTAATTAAAATTAAATAAAGTCTTGCTTTGTGTTATTTAGTACTTATTAATTTTGAAATTCGAAGTTTATATGTATATTATGGATAGTATGAACTATTTTTATTCTAAAATAAGTTCAAATTCATACATACATATGCACATATTTACCTATGTATATAGTACGTATTTACATAGGTATGAAGTATATTGGCGTATATATTCACTTTTATATTATTTTTTTTAAGTTTGTAAACAAATTGTTTCCATATAAATACATACGTAAATATGTATGTAGGTACATATTTTGCAAATTGTAAAGAGTACGCGTTGCAAGTCAAACAGAAATATGAAATAAGTGCAACAAACATACGACATAACAACAAACCAAAAATCTTATTCATTTTGCCTGCCTTCCCCAATAAGAAGAAAGAAATAAAAACATACACATTAATGTTGCCGGTGTAGTGAAACAATTTTACACTGCAAAAGTATCAAACATTTCCATATATTTTCCACACAATTAAATGCCGACACAGAGTTCTGACGGAAAGTCACTTTTATTTCTACACGAAAAATTAATTGTGTAGACTTATGTATGTAGAGAAGTTCTTTGTATACAAAAAAATTATTATCCAAGTATGTATGTGAATTAAAAAAATGCGTTTCAAAACGATTGTTTTGGAAAGGTGTGATAAATTCCGATCGATTTCGAGTATAATTCCTAAGCCAATCGAAAACTGACTTGAAAATTACACTTGAAGATATAAAATAAGTAATATAAGATTTGTGAAAAGGATTTATTAATATTAAAAAGAAACCGGAGCTAAAGTTTTATTATACATAAATAAGGCTTGTAAGAAAATACAATACTAGTATGGTGGAGCTTATAAACATTTTCGAGACCATAACAATTCATTAGATCAAGTTTGTATTTATTGGTGGGTCCTGCGATGTGTAGAATAGTGAGTCCTAGCCTTAATTGTGTACATATATAAAAAGAGGATACAATTATTGTATAGTAAGTTATGTCTAAGAAAAATAATTTTGGGGCATATCATACGGCCATACTGACAATTATCAGCTGCTACAAGTCAGCAAACGCTTAGCAGTTACTTACCAACATGTAGGCAGATCATGGGCTATTGTTTCCATAGTTCTGTATAAATTCATCAATGAATGAATCAATGTGCTGACTGACTGGCTCTACAATAATTATAATCGAAAGTTATTTAAGCACTCATACGAAATTGCCACTCATTGTTTTCACAAAAACTACGACAAATATCGCAAGTATTCGCTTATTTGGGTGTCGATCGCCATTAAAATCAACAGTTTTTGTGTTGATTCACTTGTTATGACTTTGTTTATATGTCTTTATTTTTATGTTCCTTAATAAATACGTGTCTGAATCAAACAGTTATTCATTAGTAGTTAGTGGTTACGGTTTTTTGGGCAAATGGCACACGTGAAATGCCAAATGTAAACTGAGATGTTTTCCCTTCTAAGGCCATTTCAGTCTGTATAAAAGCATTTAGTTTTTCACAGTAGATTCTCTACTCGCAAAATGGGACT
Organism: Tachina grossa; assembly: GCA_949987645.1. NCBI lineage: Eukaryota > Metazoa > Arthropoda > Insecta > Diptera > Tachinidae > Tachina > Tachina grossa. The sequence continues at coordinate 41,092,595 of OX465275.1, forward strand.
ATTCATGCCCTGATTCAGTAAGAAGATTGTGGACGTTTTTGTTTGAAAATACTTTTGGTTTCTTGTGTTTGAATTCTCTAAATTATTTTCTTCAAAAATGGTTGTTGTTTAGAGATAATGAAAAATATAAATATTACCATGTTTTTAAAACGTAAAAATTAAATTAAAGTATTATACAATAGTTTGAAAAATATATGAAAAAACATGTGTTGGAACAAAATCATAAAGCATATACACGAACCTTCTAGCATAGACAATAAATAATAATTGTTTTAGGGCCATTATTACAACTTAAAGTTATTTAAAAGTCGGATTTTATCGGACGTATAAAAAGCTTTCCATTATGGCAAATTGGATTTAAATTGCCAGGTAGGATAAACTTGTCTGTAATTTATCGCTCACTTTAGGTTAAAGTACAATTTTGCAAATGAAAGTTTTTATACGTCCGATAAAATCTTACTTTTAACTAACTTTAAGTTGTAATAATGGCCCTTAGACAAGAACAGAATTAGGAAATCAGTAATAGGGACAGTAAACTTCGGGACATTTTGCAATAATGTTACCTTCATAATATGGACAGCAATTTATTTTTCATAATAGTTGCTCATGGAGTTAACACATTAACGTAGAGTTTCCTTAGATTAGGTTAAGTTAGGTTAGCAGGCTGCTGGTAAGGAAGGGGAAATTTAGAGTCCAGCTCACTTGGGTCCAATACAATGATCCCTTTGTGATACCTGTGTGTTGAAGATAAGTTAGTGAGAGAGGATGATAGGGAAAGGATAGTGATAGTGAAGTATGAAGATGAAGGAAGAGAGAGAGGAAAGCTTCATTCTTTTACAACTGCTTTTTTGCACGCTTTTTTTAATAATGCAGTGTTGCAGCGCCTTCTGGTGTCAAATGAGGCGTATTAAATTTTGAAGCTGTGTTTAGTAGCCATTGGTTATTTTATTTCGCCGATGATTCTTCTACACAACGAAGGAGGGCGCTCTGATGTTACATTAGGATTAGCATCTGCTGAAGCCGGTGTAGTTTTAGTGACCCAGTGCCTTATGCCTGCATCACTTGAACTTTTCCCACAACAACCGATACAAAGGACGCTAATGCAGATTAGAAAAATGCGTGGTGTTGTTATTTTAATGACAGTCGGACACCGGGCTCGAACCCAGGACCTTAGGTTTTGTAGTCAACATGCTAACTACTTCAGCCAACGCCACCCCTAGAGTTTCCTTAAAGTTAATGCAAATACAGTACCAAATCTAGGCAAAAAGCCTATGTCTTATTAATAACTTGTTTATAAATTTTGCAACAATCGAAGTTTATTTACACATCGGTTCCGTATCAGATCCGTTCAGTATCAGTGAAAAATAAAATATCGTTACTTTAGTTAAGATGCTGCTGTTTGCACATGGCCGTTTAGCCTTCCGTACCTTTTTAGTGTCTGTTCCGTATTTTTTAAAAAGTCGGAAATGATATTTTTATTAAGTAATAGTAGTAGTATTTATTAGTATTGACAATACTTTAACAGACAATTTTCTTATATCACAAAAATTACAAATTATGTTTTACAAAATATACAGCATATTTTGTAAATATATTATTGTTTCTTTCGGCTTTGATATTTATTTATTTATTGTAGTTCAGTCAATGGACAAATAGTCCTTACAGACTAAGAACAGTCATCGTTGCATTATACTGGTTGCTACCCTTTCGATCCTGAAGAGCTTAGTTGATATGACTGGACCTCCCTTACGTGCCCTAATTGCTCCGTTAAATATTTTGGTGTTTCGCTTCTTTTTATTTTTTGAATAAACGTTAAAGTGTTAAGTTCAAGTCTTTGTTTTATATTTAGCCTTTTTAACGTTTCAAGCATAAAATTTATATAAATCTGTTAAGTTATAATATCCGCATTGCTTTGTTTTGTAATTTCTGCAGTCGCTCAATTTGGCGCGCCGTACAACAGGAGTATAATATAGTCGAACCGAATTCGAAATGCGGCCTTATTATTGTATTATATATATTTATTGCTGTTATGTATGATATTTATTTTCTTATTCGTTTAAAAAAGTTATTTTTCTACCAATCTTTTTACATATATAGTCAAGATGATTATTAAATTTTAGATATTGATCGATAACGATTTTTGATTCACCTTTTCTATTAATTCATTATTTATTTTAAAGATTTCATTACTATTTGCGTTAACTTCCATTATTTTCGTTTTAGTTTCGTTTAATTTAAGCTTGTTCATATTGAGCCATGTTTTAATTTTTTCCATATCTTGAGTAAGGTTCAGAGGTAGCATTGGCCAATTGACTTCGCTTCTGTGAAAATAAGTGTATTATCTGCGTATAGAGTTATTTCACATTTATTCATTACGTTCGGCATATCGTACACAATAAATAATATTGCATCCAATATCGATCCCTGTGATACTCGGTAATCATTGCTAATTATACTGGATTTTTCATTATTGACTTTAGCAACTTGTTTTCTGTTTTTTAAATAAGACTCAAGCCACTTTAATTCTGTATTCGTGATACCATAGTTATAGAATTTTTGTAGAAGTATATCCCTGCCGATTGTTTCAAAAGCTCTTTTAAAGTCGAGAAAGATTGCCAAAATTTTCTTGTTTTTTTTTCATATTTTTCCACTTATTTATTAGGTAATTAACTGCAGTTTCATTTTTTTTTAAACCGGACTAGTATTTTGATAGCAATTGATTTGTTTCCAAATATTCTTCTAGTTGTTCCTTTACGACTTTTTCCAGCATCTTCTCGCATGTCTTCACTGTATTAATTGGACGAAATTCTTCACATTTTCTTGATTTGGCTACCTTTTCTATTGAAGTTATTAGTCTTAGTGATTCATTTATATAACATTGTTTTCCAAACTATGTACCAACTATTTATTATTATTTTAGTGGATAGTTTATTATAGTCTGATTTGTTTTCTAGGTTCTTACATACATATATTTTTTCAGTTCTTCTAGTGTTATTGCACGAAGTATGAATTTATTGTTTATCACAGATATGTTGACATGGTTGATATATTGCACATTATTATTTATCGCCTCCCTTATCGACCTAATAATATTAACGAAATAATTATTAAATTTATTGGATATGTCAAAGTTTTCCTTCTATTCTATTCTATTTGGTTAAATATCACAGATTGGATTGCACTTTGGTTCTTCTTTAGAATTTGTTTCTTTATTTCTCTCCGCATCTCTTTCTGATCTTTGACATCATTTATTTTTTTTTATTAAAATATTCTTCTTTCGCGTTTTCAATTTTTACTTTTATGAAGCCCTGCGATTTGGTATTTTGTAATATTTTGCTTTTTTAAACGTCTTAATTCATCAGTAAACCATATATTTTTATTGTTGTCACAAATTGTCTTTTTTGTTAGTTTTTTAACTGCATTTTTTAAATATACATCAAATTCATATACGGTCTAGTTTATATCATTTCTAGTATTTGATGCCCTGACGGTATTCTATTGCAAGTTTAAAGATTTTTAGTAGTCACGTTACGTAATCAAGCAATTAAATTATTGATTTATAGCCATGCTGTCCGATTTGTTCCTATCTTTTACTAATTACGCTTATTGTTCTTTAAAAACCTAACATGACAAAAGGTGGACTTTTCTGTGGAAGTCCATATATGTATATGTATGTAGTTGTTGGGAATTGTTATAATTTAAGTTTAACATTTATTAACTCACTAATAATTCCAAATTATTATTTTAATTATTCAGTCAAATATTTTTTTTTATTATTAAAAATACATTGAAATTTATTATTGAGGGGTTTAGCTGGATCCTATGCGCATTTCAGTGTTGCTAATACAGATCATCAGGGAACCTTTGCCCAAAAAATTTCATAGACAACTAGAGTTATTAAGGGTTTTCATGAGAATGTTCAAAAGCCTCGCAAACTGTGCAATTGTGCATTTTTACACTATCGTAAATAAAACGTTAAAAATTTTATGAAAATTTATTTACACAAACCTGTTAAGTTTTCCCAACAATTTTGACTCGTAAACTTAAGCTGTGCAATTGTGCATTTTGTTAACAACGATTTTTTGGTTTTTTGGCTTTATTTAGAGATTTTTTAATACACACACTCACGTTTTTATTTTTATAGTAATATATATACGTTTTTAAATTAAAAATTGCTTGAAATTTAATTTTTTTATTTTTATTAAATTAATTTGTTTGACATTTCATTCAAATTGACTTAACTGTTGCAAAGGGGCTTCATGAAACAAGTCTCGCATATTTGCCCAATTGCACAAAGGCAATTTTAAGAGTTCTCATGAAAACCCTTATTATGTTAAACTTTAATCTAAACAAATGAGAAGCTCAACAAATAACAAAGTTGAAACAAGAACTCAATAATCAACATGATTTATATTTTCTTATTTTACCATTGGCTGACTTGTTTCAGCTCGAATTGTAGTTGTGCCCTTAATTATGAAAGTGGTCTAAGTCATATCGTCCCGTTAATAAAACAATAGTGTATAATTTTGTTGTCATTTCGATATAATGGAGTTTTTTTGTTATTACACACACGCCTGGGAAAACAGTAATATTTCAGAAAATAATCAATATTTTTAAGTTGTGGTCATTTAAATATGTGGTGGCATAAAAGTGCTTTGATTGCAAATAAATGGGATTCAAAGTACCATGATGTCACTTAGGATATTTTATTTGACCCACTTTGTGGAAGTACAATTTCACCAAATTTTTACATTTAGAATCAGTTATGTAGATTCTTATTTTGCAATAAAAAAAACAATGGTGTACATGCGTATACACTAGTGATGCACGAATATTCGTATTCGAATTGTCGAATATTCGGCCATTTTCAGGCGAATACGAATGTATTCGTATTCGCGAAATTCAGACGAATACGAATACGAATATTTTTCCAAAGAAATTAAATAAATAAGTGTATAAATCCTAAACGAAATTTAAATAAATGACAAAAAAAATTTTAGTTTGTACAAATACATTAATTAAAAATTATAGAAATTTGTGCTTTGTATCATTTTCAAATATTATTTAATGACGATCATTAAAATTTTGGGTACTTTTTATTAACTTTAAAGTACGCCAACAATAGTGTGAAGTCCTTTTTCATAACAATTTTTTAATATTTCATATTGCATATAATAATCGTATTCGTATTCGCGAATATCGTTTCAAATATTCGTATTCGTATTCGCGAATATCAAAAATTGACATTCGTTACATCACTAGTATACACTATTGTTTTATTGAGGGGACGATATATTACTTTGGTCGAGACATTTGGTAAATTACATTTAAACAAATCAAAATACATTTTTATATTATGCAACATTTTAATTTAGAGTTGTACTAGTCTCGATTAATATAAGTTTATTTGACGTTTATTAAATATTTATTGAATTTTTTTTAAGATTAATTTAATATTTCGAACCGAAAATGCATGTGACTTAAGATACGGTCACACTTGTCAAACATTTGCCCAAAAAATCGTAACCACTAAATGCTAATGCCAAATCTTTCAATTCAGAGAAAAGTTTGTGAAGTTAAAGAGTAGCCAATAGTGTTGGATTCTATGACATTATCTATTAGTTGTGTTCGAAACTGTTTAATTTGATAAACACGCGTCTGGATCAAAACTCTTTTCATTAGTGTTTGTTGGTTACGTTTTTTTTTTGGCAAATGTTTGACAAGTGTGACCGTACCTTTAGACCTCTTTCATAATTAAGGGTACAATTGTAAAAAGGATGTATAATTAGTATGTTGAAAGAATTTGGAGACATGAAAAATATTGGAAGCAATTATTTCATCTAATTTTTCTCTACTTCCAAAGTATTATCAACTAGAGTGTATTTTTGAATTTTTTAGGAATCGATTGTTAAAAAAATCCAGAAGAAGAAGAACAATTTATTTAACTTATGCAAACTTGGAAATAATTTTTAGTTTTCCCAAATACTTACGATATGTCTTGTTATTTGTTAGAAAAGTGAACTCACTGTCATTAAGTCTTAAACTTTTATTTGTAAAAAGATATTCCCCCTTATTGTGAATGGCGTCGTCGACGTCACATTAAGACGACACTAAAAATTGTCACTTGTCTAGTCTTTGTCGACAAAAATTTACTACTACTAATATGCTCCATTAATTTGCAAAGCCTTAGAGATTAGTAAGAGATTCTAAATAAGATTAAATTTTCGCCGATCAAGAGTATACAAGTGACACAATATACTGTCGTCTTGATGTGACGTCGACGACGCCATTCACAATAAGGGGGATTGATTTAAAAGAAATTCAGGAAAAGAAAAAGAAGTGCATGTTCTTCAATCAGATTTATTTAACATTACAAAATTTACTCCGATTTCACTGAATAGGTATCAAAAAAGAGAATTTCTCCGAATGACAAACCTATGTAAAAGTCATTAGAAATTATACAAATTTGCACTACTTCTGGATAACAAGTTCAGCATCTTGTTGACTTTCTTGGAAGAAATTTTTTTACTGTGGTGTAATATATTTTCCTTCACTTTCTCGTTTGCTCTGATTGTTCCTCGTCTAAATTTATGGCAATAATTGACAACTCATCCTAAATAAAATAAATAATGTCCATTCAATGAAAATACTAGACGTACAACGGACGAGTCTAAAATAGCATCAGTTATTGATGAAAATTTTCACAGATAGTGAACGGACATGGCAGTGATACGGTATGGTTGACTATAAATAGACCTTAAACGGTACTTAGGACTAGATTGTGTTTGATTAAAAAAAATTATTTTATTGTTGCTTTCAATTAAAATTTAAATGAATACAGTACGAGCTCGATTTGTGTAAGGGTAAATTTTGCAAATACAAACGATTTTTTCGTTTTGAAATTTGTATGTTTTTGAAACGAATAGTCTTTATTTTTCATACAAATTTGAAACGTTTTGAAACGATTCTATATTTATGATTTTAATAGGCTAAAGTTCGTATCGCTTTTTAAGCCAAATTACAAGTGATAATTATTAATGAGCATAAAACACCAAAGTTAGTTAAATATTCTGACAACACATAGTTGAACGGAACAGCTAGTTTTGAAAGGAATTTTTTTTATAAAATCTGCTTATTATATATTTCTATACAAATAAAAAAATGTGAAGTGTGTCTATTAATGCATAAAGGAAGCCAAAAAAACCAAATTGTTCAGATTATTCGAAGAAGCGTTCCATGCAATTTTTGACAGTTTATTTACGAGAATGTAAAAATGGACAATTGCACAGCCTGCAAATTTGGCTTATATGAAGTTTTTGGTGGTCGATTAATGCAATTTTTCAGTTAAAGCAACAACCTCGATTTATTTCGGTTTCCCACATCCTCGTATTGTATTTTCTTTTGGTTACATATTTTGCAGGATGTAAATACTTGGTAACGCTGGCTGTATCTAATGTATTTTTTCCCTCTTCTCTTTCCCAATAAGTATATATTGTATACCATGCAACACAAGAATAATAAGCAAATACCATCATAAAATTCATTGTGTGAGTTTTCGTGCTGTTCGTCTCTACGTCTTCGGCTACGTCTCGTCATCAACTTTGTTCAGATTCGGTGCTTTGTAAAAAAGTTCTCATTGACTTTAGCAGTTCAATATAGTCTACGCACCTTAAATCGCGCCTCACCTCCGCTTCCATAAACTGTGTGTGTATTATCTTCATTTTGTTCTACGTACAAAATAAAAAAAATTTTTGATAGTATCTATTTTGACTGTTAACATACATACATACCTACATATGTATCTATTTCGGTTTTGAAGGCATTAACTGAAGTACTGGCATTTTTAGGTACAATAAATAATTATGATCACCTCAGATAATTGCATACATATGTACATACATAGGTATGCATTCATGTACATATATGCATCTAAATATGTACACATTTATGTATAATAGAATGCATGCATACATACGTATGTACATAACATACATACATATTTCATTATATACGCAAATACATACAAATGTATTTAAATCAGCTTTATATACACAGATATGTATGTAAGTACAAAATGATGTAGGTACCTACATACCTATGTACATATTAATTATTTTTCGCATACATAAATACATGTGTGTTATTATTCAATTATTTTAATGAGTAGGTACTATTTAATATTTTAATCAACAGCTGTTAATGTTAAAAACATATGTAGTATCTACATACATACTTACATACCTACCTGCCTACATATTTTGTTTAAGTTCTGTTTCTTGAAATTGCATTACATTCATACGTACATACATATGTACATGCCTACTTGCAGATACAAAATCTTGAAAACAACAAGACGATTTCTATACTAAATGTATGTAATTAATCAGTGCATTAAATATGTGTGTTTGTCATATAAGCATGGAAGCAGTATCTATCTATGTATGTATTTAGCTAAGTACATGTATATTTAAGAATGCATACACATCCATATATACATACATTTGTATATATATAAAAATTTTAAGAGAGTAAAGTGTAAATTAGAAAAAAGAAAAAAAGCCAACAAAAATTCAATTGGAATAAAAATTAGACAAATAGAGAACATGTACATACTAGAGCGCTGCGTAAACAGTCTTGAAATGTAAAAACGTCATAATTTTTAAATGTATTCACGTCGCATGTATTATACTAAACCATGGGTGAACATCATGTAGCAAATTTTTGCAAATCGAATTCACACGTATTCTTATTCTCTTTCATTTAGTCTTATCTGAGATAAATTTTTGCTTATCTTTTTACTCATTTTTCTCAAACGCACAGCGAGAAATTTATTGTGTATGCAGTTTATGTTAAAAAATGCTTTTGCTTACGTGAAAATTAAAAATTATTTTCTCTTAAAAATTGGTTTTTAGTAAATAGTTTTAAACTCAGAATTAAAGTGAATAATAATGTTTATTTATTACTTTTTGTTGTAGAAAAAAATTCTTTCATAAAAAAAATCATATACGAATTACTTTTATTAATTCTTTCTGTCTGTGTGTTTATCTTCTTCGCTCACTTACACAACATTAAATTTATCTTGGTCACCCATGTACTAAACCAATAATAAATGCTGTCGTACTATAAGCGAAGCACGATGGATGCATTGGTGTATGTGTATATCAGTTGTAACAAGCGATGTCGCAAGACAGCTTGCTAGTAACAAACACTCAAAAGAAGTACTGTTGATTAGTGTATGCTTGTTATTTTTCATATTGTACGTTTGAGTGTGTGTGTAATATGTTGATGGTAAGCTATTATGTGATTAACCGCATACAACTAATGTTAATGCATGCGTGTGCCTTTGCATGTGCGCTGAAAAATAAAAGATCATACACACATTCAGGCATGACGTTTGTACACGCGCTTATGCGTGGAAAGAAGCTAGTATCACAAATTCTTCCCTCACGAAGTGTTTTCTTCTTTACTCCTATACTTACAATACTCAAAAAAATTTCTTGCAAAAAATGTTGTTAACGTTTGTTTTATAAGATTTCGCTGTAGTGAAGCATTTGAAAAATCCCTCATGTCTTAAAAGTTCTTATAAGATATCTTGTGCAGGAGACTAGTACATACAATATTCAAAAGCTGTAGATACAGTATGTAAAGAATGAGTTAACACACAAGAAAAAATTTTTTTTTAAACTTTGTTTTTAACTTTGTTAGCAATTTAAGTACCCTTGTTTTTATATACCATTTTTTTGTATTTATTGTAACTATTTACATATTTACAAGGATATTGAGTAAAAAAATAATGAAATTCAGTTTAAAACAAATCAAAATAAAACAAAAATAAATATTACTCAGGTTGGGTACCGTCAAATAACTTTTTATACAAAATAAAAAATTTAGCCTAGTATTTTAAGTTATTAAAAAATACATAACATTTTGTTTAATATTTAGTATAGCCACCATTGGCATCTACCACACATTGTAGGCGCTTCTTCATAGACCTAACCAGCTTTTTCAAATCATAATAGGCTGGCATACTCTGCCACTCTTCTAATATCGCAGTTTTTAGAGCTACTTTGCTTGTTGGTTTACGCTTAGCGACTCTTCTCTTCAAAAAGACCCACTCTGAGGAGGGTTATCTATAACTTTCCCACAGTTATAAAGAAGCCACATACGAACCATATGAGATTTATGTTTAGGATCGTTGTCCTGGTAAAATTTAAATTGAGGGATTCCAAATATTATAAACCCGAATTTTTCAGCACTGCTTGTCAAATGTTTCTTCAAAATATCTAGATATTGACGTGCATCCACGTTGATTCTATAAACGCTATGTCTCCAACACCTTTGTTCGAGATGCACCCCCAAACCATTATCGAAAGTTTTCCAAATTTCACTGTTGGAATGATGTTCCCATTTTCAAGTGAGCTTAAGGGCTTGCGCCATACTCTAGTTGGCCCATCATTGTAGTAGAGCATAATCTTGGTTTCGTCGCAATATTCAGTTGGCTGTGTAATGTTCAAAGTGGCAAAGGAAAACCATTTTTCTACATTTGAAGCGGAAAGCAGAGGTTTTTTCCGAGCTACTCTTTATGAGTACTTTTTGCTCAATAACAACTGGCGAACTGTTTCATGAGAAACAATAGTGCCGCATTCTTCCTGAACCTCTCTAGCAATTGTTTTGAGGGTTTTGGATAATTTTTCGCATAATTACGCGCTCCACACGTTTATTTATTTTGCGTTTTGGACCACCACCTTTCCTGTACTCCAATCTACTCTCGTCTTCTGCACGATTTTTTATATTATAAATTGTCTTACGACACACTGAAAACATTTCTGATAATTCGCTCACGCTTTTTCCCAAGTGGAGATTGTAATAAATTAACTGGATTACATTATAAGATAACCTTTTTCCTGGCATATTAAATATTAAAAAAATTTTCAATAAACGATGCGCACAAAACAAAAACTCCTTAACAAGTAATTTAAAAATATACATAAATCAATCACGCACTTGAAAAATAACGGGAAATGCAAATTCAACTTTGTTGTTAATGCAGAAAAGAAAAAAGCAAAAAATGTGTAAAGAGTTGCTTGACATTAAAAAAACTAAGCAATAATTGTTTTAGTTCTACTTTTCTCTTATTTTACGCTCACCTTGAAATTTTTTGTCGTACATCCTTGTAGGCATTGCATATAATTACAGTGAATCAAAAAAATCTATGTAATAAGACAAGATGTATAATTTTTGGCTAATGACGTAAAAAAAATTCGATTTATTTTTAGTGTGTAAACTCATGCTTGACATACTGTATGTGCATATACCTACATAGATATATAAATATATATACCCTGTCGGAAATTACGTTAAATTTAAACTAGCTTTAAGCTAGCTATTTCGCAACTAGTACTGACTGACACTTGGATTATTTTTCAATGTAATCAACTGACTATTTTAACATTGCGATGTCCTAGGCGGTAGTCAATAGTCTCACTCTGAATTACTTTTCAACTAACTTGAAGTTGATTTTTTCAAACCACAAAATTTCAAAATTTCTAGGGTTCGAACATGTATCATCACACGTACCATCTTAAATACAGTAGTTTTAACTGATAAATTTCTGTCAGTATTCTTTAAAATCCCATACAAATTCGTTTTTTAAGTGCACTTCCTATACCTGCACATTTAAGATAAGTGCCCTAAAATTTTGCCAATTTTAAAATATTTTCATATAAAAAATCATTGTTAGCTGCACATTGGCTTATTTTTTCTGTAATTATTGTTCAAAATCCTTTTTTAAGTGCACTTTGTATACCTGCACATTTAGGCAGGTAAGTGCATTTAAGATATCAGCCTTTTTGATAGAGCTGCAAAACTATCGATAGCGGCTCCATTCGATAGTTTCGATAGTATTTTTTGATGCCATCGATATTATCGATAGTTTTTGATTCTTATGGCCTATTTCAAACCTGCGAAAGAAAACGTTCGACTCACAATTTATATTGAAAACAAAAACAAATTTTCGTATTTTATTGTTGTTTTCAATACAAATTGTAAGTCGAACGTTTTCTTTCGCAGGTGGAAAATAGGCCATTAGAAACACCACTTTTACACACGGAAAGTTTACTTTGCAAAGTCTTAATTCAGCTCTGTGAAAGACAGAGTGATAAATACTATCTCTTTCTGTCTTTCTCACTGCTGAATTAAGGATTTGCAAAGTAAAGTTTCCGTGTCTATAAGGGCTAAAACTTATCAATTGTGTATTTTTATAATATAAAATCTTGAATTTTTTAATCATTCCATAAAGTAAAAAGAAAGTTGATTTTTTTTAAAACTTTTAGTTGCAATGTGTTTAATACACATATTCAACTAACATATATACAAAGTTCTATAAAAAAATAAACGAAAAAGCAAACAGATAGATAGATGGATCAATAAAAAATAAATTAAAAAGGAATAAAATAAAAAAAATCTTTCATCATTACTTAAACTATTGCAGTTAGCTAAAAAGTATTGGTTTAACAGAAGGAGAAGCAAAATATTTAGCGTCACCTTTTATTTAAAAGTAAAGAGCGGAGACAGTCCAGTAGTCGTCAAATTTAGCCGCCGTCAAATTTCTTCATGTATCAAAGCCGTTTGTACATAATAATTGTATTTTTATGCAATTTGCATCTAGTAGATAAAAACTGACATCTTATGTTGAAACAAATCAAAACTAATTAATTTGTTTTCACATTTATATACATATGTAATGATAACCATTACCAAACCAGGCGGCGAAATTTGAATGTTGCATTTTTTATTACACAGTCGCCATCATTCCGTTTTTATTGACTTTGATTTTTTCTCTTTTAGTAGTGTTTTTGTCGATAGTATCGCTATCGAAAAAGAAATATCGATAGTCCACTTAAAATAAAACTATCGATACTATCGATAGTACCATCGATAGTTTTACAGCTCTACTTTTTGACTTATCTGCAGAAAAAGTCGTGCAAAGTTGATTGTGCAGCTAAGTCAAAATTACTGTAACAACAGCAAAATGTTAATATAAAACTGAAATGAGTTTCAAAGTAGCTGAGAATAAATTTGTTGGCTCTCATCAAATTCGATTACGTACTCATTTTAAGAATTAATTTAAGGTTTGTTCTGGAAAAAAGAAGAAGAAAGAAGAAGAAGAAAAGTTAACTATAAGTTAACTATTTTTGTAATCAACCACATATTCTCCGACAGGGAATATATATATATATATATATATATATATATTTAGCTGGTGTGACGTCAAAATGGCGTAGAAATCGTGTATAATTATTATTATTAGTCGTAGATGCAATAATTTGAAATTTAACTAGAGATTATCTTACAACTCTTTTTTGAAAAACATTGAGAATCTATATGAGCCATTGGGAGAATCGTTCGATAATGATTTGGGGAATCGTACAATACTCAAGTTAAATAAAAAAAAAACAAATTACATTTTTTTTTTAATTTCTTCATTAATTGATTAAAGACTTTAGTTGTATATTACCTAGGGTTTACACGTGCAAGTGCAAGTTCGAAAAACTCAATACACTCAAACTCTTTTACTAACACATCTACACCTTCGGCACTTGCAGTCTACTTGCAACTCAACTGCCAAGGAATTTTACAAGACAGTGACTTGTTGAACTTGCAGCAAGTAAATGGAAAGTTAGCTAACAGTGTTGCCCTATTAATACTTTAGTAGAAATAAACTGGATTTCATTGTAATGTTATATGAGTTTTTACTAATTTTAAATACATTTAAAAGCTAATTTGATATTTATTTTGTTAAATATTCATAAATCAAGCGGTTAATGAATTTTTTTAGACATAAATAACACTAAAATAACACGAATTAAGTTCAATACTATCTGGTTCCCTCAAAATTAAACTCCTTTATGTTATGGACAACTCTGCAATAAAAGGCAAACATGCAAGTTGCAAGACAGTCGGGCATTTGTATGAAATTTTCGTTGATAATACGTACACAGAGCTTGCATGCAAGGTACTTGCATGTGTAAACGCAGGGTTAAACACCATCGCCTATTAAACAGCTCTTGGCTAGCTGGGTAAATATGTATGTCTAAATAAAGTATTCATACATTAAAGCACTGAGAAAACAAACGAAAAATAAAGCAAACCAAAATCACCACCAGCAGCAGCAGCAGTCAAGCGAACAAGTAAAAACTTTATGAACGTCATCGTGTCATTCTAAAGCTAAAGCAATAATTGGAAAACATTTTTACCAGTGTTGCCGAAATCGAGATTCAATTTTACACATAAAATACTTTAAAATTATCCAAAATTTTATAAATTATGTATGTACCTATGTACACAAAACAAATTTGTGTGTTTAATACCTAATTTGCAAATACATACAGTTTGTCAAAAAAGTGTTTTCAATGCTCAAAAATTCTAGTAATTTTACATTCTAACATGAATTACATCAACAAATAAATTCCATTTTCTGCTAGTCTATGACAATATCGCGGCAAAGTTCTACAGATATAAGCACTCATTACAAACAAAGAAACAACTAAAATAATAAGAATTATTGTAGTTAAACAGAATTCCGGCAACTGAGAGTACTAGCACATCAAATCTGGGGGTCTGTAATTCGAATCCAAATGTTTTCGTTTCGAATTACAGAGTAGACCCCCAGTACTGACTGCGGGGCAAATGTATCACATGAAAGTATTCGAAACGTACTGAAAAATCATGTATATTTTTCCAGAGTTGCTAGAAAAAAAAAACTTTCCCGGCAGCGCAAAACATTAAAAACCGACTGTAATTTGCTATTGACCATATTTTTTTCCTTTGGAGTACTATCACAATTGACCACAAAAAGTTTGGCACAAGCCTCTGACGGCACTAGAAAATAAAAATTTCATACCCAAAGTAACGTTTTGGTATAGTATTGTATATCACACAATTAACTGCCATTGCTCGAAGATTCGAGTTTTTTTTTTTGACACAGGAAACCCTTTACCGGGTTAATTATAAATTTTATCAAGACAATGAATGACCCGAAGCAAAAATCTTCTCTCTGTAGGACATAGTGGGCATATAACAGCAGAAAAGTTATTGACTCTCCAGCACAAAGTACTGACTTGAACCACATCGAAAAATTTTGGGCTCATGGTGAATACGGTTTATAAAGGAGGAGTGTTAGAAAATACCTGAATAATATAGTATATATGAGAATTCGATGTCAATATGTTTACAAACGGTAATTGGTGCTCAAGGAGGGCACACAAAGTATTACACTATGCAACAAATTGAGACTTTTGGAGAAACACACGGTCGTGACAGTATACTTCGACTACGACAGTTTTGTATTAGATTAAAGAAAAAATCTTGCCGTAGTAAGAGTCGAAATACGCCAACCACGAATGTTCTTGGCATAAGATGTTAGCAAGATTTGCTCGGTGGTCTATTAGCTAAATTATTGCTATATATAGCTAAGCGCTATCACTAAGCCTGAATTAGCTGTTGCCCAAAAACTGATGATGGTTTTACTAAGCACTATAGAATTCATTGTCAGGACCGTGCGGATATGTCACTGTTGCACAGTGATTATCAAAGAAAAAATCACATTTTAGGGAAATGAACACATTTATTTGACAGTAGGAACCCTGAACTATTTTGCTTTTAGTTATTATTAGAAATTTCTTGTTGAAGTGATATTATTTTTTTTTATAGTTATAAACAGGGAACCCGCAAATATGCAATTCCATGTTTTTTTCTTGTGTGACGTCGTATTAATACGACGATAAGATATTTATCCGTTTCGGAACTTTTTATGAATTTTGGCATCGATTTGTTAATGCATATTTTTGCATATTTTACCCTCTAAAGCATGTTTTTGCATATTTCAGTCTTAC
Source organism: Tachina grossa (assembly GCA_949987645.1). Taxonomy (NCBI): domain Eukaryota; kingdom Metazoa; phylum Arthropoda; class Insecta; order Diptera; family Tachinidae; genus Tachina; species Tachina grossa. The sequence goes on from OX465275.1 coordinate 41,108,488, forward strand.
AAGCATATTTTTAGCATTCTTTCAAATTTTTAAAGCATCTTTGACGCGTTTGGGGCATATTTTGGCACTTCATATAATTTTTTATATTAATATGCTTACAAGCCTATCTGTTGGTCCAAATTTTTATTTTTTGCCATCTAAATCTCGCTTCCAATAGAACATGTGGTATATAAATTTTTTCTTATTTATTACGCAGTTACTACAGACGTTAAAAAACATACTAAAAGCTAATTATTATTTGCTTTTGCTGTTTCGGACAGACTTTGTTCCTATTACATCAGTGTAAACGTTGAAGGAACATTAGATGTGAAAATTTAGATCAATATCTTGTCTTATTTGTTATTTGTATCAAAGAAAAAAAATACTAATTTGAACTATTTGCTTTAGTCACAAATTGTATTGCAATTTTGTTTTAACGTACACTTCAACACAAATTATTATTTTTTTGTTAAATTTTTATTGTTTCCTTTTTTGTTAATTTTATTTTTGTCTTCTTTTAAATATATGCAAATGTTGTTGAATTAAAAATATGTTTTAATTTATAATTATAAATAAACCAATTTATGTATTTTTAAGAGCATATTTTTGAGTTTATAGCGCATATTTTCAAGTTTTTAGTGCATATTGAATGCGCATAAAACACTTTTGTTAGATCATATTTCTGGTTTCCCTGGTTATAAATAACTTTGAAAAGGTACACATAAAAAATATCCAAAATTATTGTAATTCACTTCAGAACAAGCGTTTCTTTGAAGAGTATTTGATTTTTTACAGCAATGTAAACGTTTTTTTGACAAACTGTACATATGTATACAGTTGCAGTCAAAATAATTGCACCATGACCAAATTGTTCTATTGATCTATTGATCAATCAATTAACATTTTGACTTCAATTCTTCTTGGTCTTAATGCAGACACTCTCCTCTTTAGTTCCCACCAGAGTTTTAAATCTGGTAACTGTTCCTTACCATACAAATTATTAATTAAGCTCTAAAAAGTAAAATATAAACACTTGAAAAAAAATTAAACCGACTTTATGTACTAAAAAGTTAAAAATAAAAGAAATATATGCTTTATAGCGTAGACAGACGACAGCGTTAATTGCATTAAAATTTCACTAATGTGAATTAAAAATTTACCCTGGCAGACGACAGTATTTGCATTTAGTAAACAGCTATCAGAATCTGTGCATCCCTTTCGTACCACATACTTTGCTTATTTTTTTTGGAAATCTTAAAATTTAAAAAAAATATTTCGATTTTAATATTTACTTTTTCTTTTCTTAAAAACAATTAAAATAACTCATCTTTCCTGGGTTTGAATCCATTTTAATTTTGCAATATAAAACAATTTGTCATAATCGGATTGATTTTTGACGGTGTTACTATATTGAAATAGCTAAACTCAGTATCAATTCACCCTGATTTAGTGCATTTACGTCAAATCTATCACATTGGGATGGGGATAATTCACAAGTTAATTTGAATTAAGACAGCTAATGCAAATTAACGCTGTCGTCTGTCTACGCTATTACTACTTAAATGTTTGCAGTCGGTATCAAGGGGGTTGTTAACTAAACGCAGAAATAAATTTCTAGGTTGTCAACTTATAAGATAGATTCGTTCTTCTTTCGCACCGACTGCAAATAATTAAGTAGTTAAGGCATAGGTATAATATTTCTTTTATTTTTAAGTTTTTAGTACATAAAGTCGATTTAATTTTTTTAAATTTTTTTTTTAATTTTTAATCAGAAATAATTTTTAGTCAGGCTTAAGTTCAGTAATTTCAATTCTTTATTGAATGAAATATTTTTATTAATTAATGTGAGTTTTCTAAAGAAGAGAAGAAAAATTAAATTAGACTTTTAAACTGGGGGAAATACCGATTATTTATTATATTTTCAAAAATCTCAAGTTTATTTTCTCCCAATACTTTTTTCATTACTGTTTAGAAATAAAAGTTTACCAAGTCTTTCACAACTCAATCTGTTTCTTTGTTGAGTTATCACCTGCGCAGCTGGCGAAAATAATCTTTCAGACGGAACCGATGTTCCCACCATTGTGAATTATTTAAAAGCGATCTTGTAAAGTTTGGGAAACTGCGATTTATAATCTTTGCAAATATCCAACGGACTTGCGTTGTAAGTTGTTATTTTAGTGACGGACCGTTTTCAATTTTTGTTTGTTTAGCTTCAAAAAGTGATTAATTCAAAATATAATGCAAGTATTAAATGCAAAAGAAGGTTTAATTAATGAACTACACATTTTGTTTTGTTTTTCTGTACTGAAATGCGATTTTTATTTAATTTATTACAGGTAGAACAGTATAAAAAGTTGACATACCTATTTAATGGCAACGAAAAACGATATTGTATACGGATTTAATTAAATTTAAACAAATAAACTTTATTTTTGTGTTACAATTATGTGTAAAAAATTTAAATAGCACCTCCGGCGCGACAGGATTCTTCAGACTGGAAAAGTTTGGCCACAAAATCTCTGTACTTAAATTTGAAAGAGTTTATTTAATGAAAATTTTCACAATATTTAATTATTATTTGTTTTAATTGTTAAATCACTGTTTTTTGCACTCAATTTAACTTTTTGCTAAATATTTTGCAAAATTGCTTAATTGGGAATGCGGGAACGTAATCGAAACGCAGAATAGGGGTAATTATCTTAATACTAAAAAAGTTATACATGAAAAATACAAGATAATTCAAGAACTGTCATTTAAAAATGAAAAACTCTTTGGTTCAGCCACGTGTTTATCCAGTTAAACAGTTTCATACATAACTAATAAACAATTTTATCGAGGCCAACATGATTGTATAGTGTTTAAATCAATAAAAACATATCTGAATCAAACAGTTTTTCATTAGTAATTATTGGTTACGTTTTTTTGGGCACATGTCACACAGATGTAAGCCCGGCCTAATGTGGAACCCCCAGGTGGGTAAGGTTTCATCAAAAATCACCAAAATCAAAATAAATAATATAAAAACAAGCCCAATTTACTCGTAGTATATAATCCGTTTCTTTTATTTTAATTAATTTGAAACATTAGAGTACCCCCTTGGCGTTACGTATTCTTTGATAACAAAAATTAAAAGTTTTAAAAACCCCCGAATATATCAAGAGAAGATGTTATATCTTCTAAACGGGTGGACCCTTTTCCTTAAAACATAGCTAAGAACCCTCTCGATCAAGTCACCTTTCAAACAGAAAAAAACTAAATCAAAATCGGTCCAGCCGTTAGGTCTGTACGTGGACAAGGACCTGTTAAAAAATATGGTAAATTATACATTATTCCTCAGTCTTTATTGCTATTGGTACTATTATACATATAAACACATGGAAGATCGCAAAGAATATCGTTTTAGGTAAACTGCTACTGAAAAATTTCTTGTTGTTTAGAGGCAGTTATCATGTGCACTATGAAATGGGGTTCCATAATACCCCTCTTGAGGTATTCCACATTACCCGATTGTATAAGCAAAACATAAGTGCAAAATTGAACATGATCTTACAAAGTTTTGCCATGAAACTTCAAATTAAAAAGCACGATAGGACCTAGTAGTGGGTTAAAACTCCGTATCGCTACAATTTTTAATGTCAAATTGTATAGAGGAACTCCTTAACACCCAATTCAATTTCGTCACTTATGTTAACTTCATGCTCATTTTTCCTTATACATAAGGCCGTAAATTACCATACTTACTTAAAGTATCGTTTAGTTCACAATTTGTAATATCTTATAAAAAAAGAGATAAAATCTCAATAATGTGAACAATATAACAGTTGGAAGAAGTGCAAAAAAAAGTCTAGTGGACGTGTTTTCAGTCATAGATAGAGTTTCTAAGCGGGAAAAAAATCCCGGGAATTCCCGGGAATTATTTCTTTTTACAAATCTCATGAAATTTTCGTGATATTTTCAAACTAAAAACTCTTTATAGGAAATAGTATCCTAGATTGGCAGATGTAGATGGAATTTCGATCCATGCTATAACTCAAAGCATATGAATTTATTTGTTCTTGTTTAGTTTTTGAAATATTGTTGTTCTTGAAATGAACGAATGAACTTGTTTTGTTTTTAATTTAAATGTTGTATTTTATTTTTTTTCATAAACTTATATTTATTATTGACGCCATTTAATTAAATTCAGATGTTTTTAAAATTCCCGATAATAGAACATTTTTCTTCTCGATTCCCGGGAATTGGAAAAGTCCGGAAAATTAGAAAACCTAGTCATAGACCAACTGAAAACTAACAGTGCGACCATTTTCATAGCCAATACAGCTGGAGTTTCAAATAACATTTAATTTGGGAAATAAAGGGGGTTCCACATTACCCGCATAATTCACAATACCCGAAGTTACTCTAGTAAGGATAATATTTAATACATTATCCTTAATATCCTTAATTCCAAATTTCTGTTAATCTGCTGGAAATTCTTTCCAATGAACAGTTCGAAAATGGTAGAATAAAAAAATTTCCAAGCCAAGTATTGCCAAACAAAAACATAAAAATTTTTATTGTACAAATGTTGGGTTGAAATAATCTTTAGGCGAAATTACATAAACATTTTACGATTCGAAAATAGCTAAAAAAAAATTTTACAATTTTTTAATAATTTACAGAAATCGGAAACACTAATTTTTTACTCATATATGTATGTACTACATATGTACATACATACTATAAATATTTATTTAAGCGTAGAAGCGGTGGCAGTGTTTTATTTTATTATTTTTGTTTAGTTCATTTTCTTTAACTCACATCCATATATTAAATAGGCATGTATGCATATTTAAAATTAACAGATCAACTGTTTAAATACATATGTACATACAAATGTACATATATGTATGTATGTATATGTACATCTGTACATTAGGGTTGGTTTAATAATTAATACAAAATTTAACTTTAATTGCATGACCTAATTAATTAAAAAATATTTTAACAGAGACCAAATTAAAAAAAAAATTTATTAAATAACTAGGTCTAAAATGGGCCGCCAGATGCTAAAAACTGGATTTCCGACAACAACCAAGAAAATCTGGTTGCCAGCAATCATGTAATTTTTAGGAACCGCAAATTTTTGGTTGCCACTAGATATGGCGATTTATCGCAACTTTGACAAGTTTTGGACCCAATTGTTGAAAGAAGAATTTCTATTTATTGTTATTTAAGCAATATCTACGTATGCACATATATATGTACATATATACATTTCGTTTCTGCTTAAGAATCTTATTTGTTTCTAAGTTTGGTTTTTGTTTTTGTTGTTGTTGTTAATGTTTGATTTTTAGTAGGGACAGCACTCAGGGGAAAGCCCTGATTGTGGGGAGGAGGATAGAACTTTCCCCATTGAAATTTAAGAACAGTGTTGTGTAAGAATGTTCTTCGATGCTTCAATAATTCAGAAGAGTTTGATACATTACCCTTACCGATGAAATTCTTCGCAATCTTCTGTCGAAAAACATTCTTTGAATGTTTTGGGCGCCCGCCCATACACCGTTTAGTCTATTACTGAATGATGTCATCCGCGAAAGAGAAGATAGGATTTGGAAGTTTGAAATATAAAGTTATTTAGAAAAGTAAGAAATAGAGTGAGAGGAGCCTTGTAGTACCCCTGAACTTACCTTGAAATCTCTTGATTAGAACCTATCTATCTATAACAACTCTAATATTGCGATCCCTGAGGAAGCTCGATAAGGATAAATATTACCAAAAGTGCAGCATGCCACATTCTATCAAACACCTTACAGTACTCGTAACAGCCTTATTTTCGTCAAAATACTGGATTGAAATACACCATTTCTCCATGCCTCTACGCAAGCCATATTACCGGACGTTGAGTAACCTACTGGACTTTAGATACCTCACAAGATGGAAGTTGATCATACTTTCCATTCAGAACATATTGCGATTAGGCGGAGATTTTCAAAGCTGTTAGACCCTTCTTTTTAGGGATTGGCGTAACATTAGCAACTGAAAAGGTTAGCGAACAGAAGAGCTACTAAATCAGCAAAACTATCGATAGTACTCTTCCACATCGTTTCCTAATTTGTATGCATATGTGGTAATGGCCTGATATGACTGCCATTATAGTTAGGTCAATTGTGAAGAACTTCTCCTCTATTTGTGATTTTCAGCATTTTAATGGAATTCCGACCAGTGATCGGTATATCAATTGGACAGTTGAGGACGATATTCCGAGTACACCTCCGTGCCACGGTATCCAGATTAACTCTATGTTAGAATATCTCGCATTTCTTTAAACTTTCCGCATTCATAAACCAAAATATATATTGTGTATACAACTGATAGAGATTTAATAGCGACTATATGTAATACCTACCCGCCCTTTTTTTGCTGAGATTTCACAGCGTTACTAAACTATACTGATTGTCTAGCTTGCAACTAATCTTTTGCCCGAAATTCCCCACCCACACCTATGTTCGTCCGTCTGTGCAAACATCAAGCACGCCGTCAAGATTTGCTAATATCGTTCCATGCTTGCCAGATGTGTAGATATCGAGTCTTCTGTCAGACAAAGATTTGGATCAGCAGTCTATATACACCGGATAATCGCCTAATTCATACAAATTAACGCGTGGCCAGTGACCGCCTTTTTCTGTAACCTTGTTGCTGAATTCGTTGTCATTTGTTTAACCATAAGGTCAGTTCGCAGTCAGTGGGGTTTGTAGCAACAGTTATCCACAAGGCAGATAGAGGTACGCCTCTATATGCGACCTTTCATAATGCAGGCACCCATACTATCCCACCTTATATCAATATACGTTTGACCATTGAGTTGAAGAGCCATTTAGAATTTCTTGGGCTTATACCCAATATTTTCCCTATAGCCTTCCTACACGTATATAAAGCTTGAAGGTTGAGGTGAAATGTAGGTTTAGAGTAAATGTATATACCCAAATATATTAAGTTATTCTATTCTATTTAATTTTGGAATTATAAAAATTTGTATCTTGTACTTTTTCGTGAAGAGCACATGATCCACTTATTGATAATTTTCAGTGATGCTTGCAGCCTTTGCGACACTGTATTCAACTGTATTATTGATACTGTCACTGCCTTTCTTCGTTTTCAGAAGGAAAGAAGATAGACTGATGGGTCTGAAGTCCTTGTGTTGTGTGCGAAGTTTTTCTCTTCTGAATGAACACTACGGAACACCTTGCCCATGATTCTAGTTTACAGGACCATCTAAGATATCATCACGATATCAGCGTTTCACTGTAAGTCCGCCGCACAGTGGTACATTTGAAGAGATGGCGGCCAAAAGTCTTAAAAAAAATTTTTTTTTGTGTCACCGATTTAATTTTTTTTATATAAAAGTAAACACATAGGAACCTCGAAATCCAGAAATTTAAGTTTTTATTTCGATTATTTCTCTTGAATAGGGTGATCAAAAACGCGCTTTTTTAAGAGAAGCTGAAATTCAAAATATTTTAGAAAATTTTTGAACTTCAAGTGGGCATAACTTTTTTGGTTTTATATATTTTTGGAAAAAAAAATTTTCTTCACACAATATCATTTCTTAACTTATAAAATAAATTAAAAAAATCGTGCCTTACTTTGCTTGATTGTAATAAAGGTCTAAAATATACCCAAATCTCGATGTTCAGTGGAACGCAACTTTTTTTCTGCGAAAAACTTCGTAAGATGACTTATAACGTGTTATAGTACGTACTTTGAGCTGTTATTATATGTTAATTTTTTAAATTTATATTTGCATCTCTAGGAACTACAATGATTTTACTGCTTGCATGTCGAATATTTTAGGCATGGGAGTACAGTATATCTACATGTGTTTGTGTGTGTATTGTGTGTATGTTTTTTCTTTTTCCGAAGAAGTTTTATTAATGAAAAGGGTATAACAAAAGACTGTTATTATAATGCATTAAATGCATTTTTGTAATTTAGGCCATTAAAAAATGTATAGTTACATATAAGCAGGGGTAGGTACATGAGTTGTTGTATTTGGATTGATATATTCGACCTTTTGTTATAACTTTATTGTGTACCCAGGTAGCTGCTGCTCATATAAAGGTTAAAATACGATAGACCAGTGGTCTTCATTCATATTACCCAGCTAACGAAAATGTTCGGGATTTTATTTATTCTCTTCGTGAATATTACAACCAGAATTGCTCAAACTAAAAAAAAAATCCTAAAAAACAGCTTCTCAAAATGTACCAAAATTACCTGTCTTGTTAATCTTTATTACATTATATTTTATTTTAAGTATTGTACTGTATTTAGTGATATTGCTTTTATAATTCCTGAAAAGCTATTTTTGATAATTTTCCTTTCGAAAGCTTAAGTAATTGTAATAAATTAACGACGTTATAAAATCTTTCATAAAAATGAATATTTTCATGAATATTTTCAGTTAAAAAAATTATATATATGTATTATTCCTCATGAAAACTTATTTAATAATATATATTTATGAAAACGAATTACACAGGTCGTCGACATTGAAAAAAAATTATTGATTTGATTCTTGTTTTTTATAACGGTACATTTATGTTTTAAAATGTCTACCTGTGTTATTTAACTCTTATGAACTAATGTTCATTTAAGGTACAGAAGGAGGAATTAAATCGGTTTCCTTGTGTTTGATAAAATCTATCATTGCATCAATGTCAATTTCCTTTTGATAGCACTTGATTTTTACCAATGTCTCCATGTGGTTATCTGTTAGCTTGTTTCTAAACTTGTTCTTTATCTGAGACATTGAAGAAAATCCAGATTCGCAGATATATGTGGTGCCAAACATTGAAAAAAGATTTAGTATTAAATCCCTAAGAATCGGGTATTTTTTAGGGCAAACATTTTTCCAAAAGTTTATACCCATTTCGCTTGAAATAAATAAGTCTTGCCGCATCAATATCAATTCATTTTCTATATTGTTTGGAAGACTTTCTAACGAACACGTCATTGGATTATTAAATATGTTTATAATCCATTGCAAGCTCAAGAAGTCTTTAAATCTACTTTGGAAGTTCTCGAAAAGTAAATTTACTTCCTCTTTTATAACATGAAGTTTTTCTACATTTGGAAGTTGTGTAAAGATTTCTTGAAATTTGGGAAAGTTTGACAAATTTTCGCATTCAATTTGATTTTTCAAAATGATAAGTTTTCTTGAAAACTCATTAATTGCATGCAAGAGGTCAGTAATATTTCCATCTTTACCTTGTAATATAAGGTTCAAACTATTGATGTGTTGAGACATGTCAGCAAGAAAGGCTAAGTCGTAGAGAAAATTAGGACATTTTAAAGCATTTAAAATGTCTGCATCTTTGGAACAATCCATTGATTTGAAGAATAGTTCTAACTCGGCTCTAAGATTAAAAAGACGCTCTAAACATTTTCCTCGACTTAGCCATCGCACCTCCGTATACATTAACACGTCACCATAATCTGCATCTATTTCTTTCAGAAACGCTATTAGCTTTCTGTGAGTAAGAGCGTTGTGGCCTCCTCTTAGTCGGTTTATTATTCTAACAGCTGTTTTCATTGATTCTTTAAGACCTATAGTTTTTAAAACAGCGCTTGCTGGTGTATAATGCAATGACATGTGCGAACATGTATTCCTGCTTTTAACAAATGGCCCACGAAACCCTGTTTTCGCCCAACCATTACGGCAGCACCATCAGTGCAAATAGCAGATAGCTTTTCTTTTTCTATCACAGAGAAAACATGTTTGTTAAAAGCATTATAAATAGCTTCACCGGTAACATTTCCATAAAAGGACTCGACTTTTAATATTGCCTCAAATGAGTTAAAAAAATTATCAACCGTTCTTATGGAAATAATCATTTGGCTAGTATCAGATATGTCAACACTTTCATCAAAACATACGGACAAATATCCGGCATTTTTAATCCGTTCTTTTGTCTCACATTGTATAAATAGTCCTATATCTTCCGTCCGGCGTACTATTGTTGCCGGAGATAACGGCATTTCATTTATAATATTCGCCATGCCTTGTCCTGCTTCCCCAAATAAATGCATTATTGACAAACATAAGTTTTTGAAAAATATTCCATCTTCAAAAGGCCTGCCCTTCTTAGCTAAAGCTAAACTAATAATATATGTAGCCTTAATTTGACTATCAGTAGTGCAATTGATACAACCATTCGAATATCTACTTTGAACATAAAGATTTTTGCGCCGAAAATCATCTTTTAGTTTTTTTATTAATTGATTTCTTTCATTTCCAGAAACAGAATGCAATTCAGGATGCTTTCTATCATAATGTCGCTTAATATGAGATGCAAACATATTCTTTATTACCTGATTACATACAAGGCTCTCTGCTTCCTTCAATGTGTTCAAAGAAAACAAAAAAAGATTTTCCCACTCAACATCCCACATTTTTATTAAATATTTTGTTTTAAAATGCTGTAAAAAAGTACATATGTATATAATTATACGAAACATAAACATGCATAAATTTATATAGCTTGTTATCAACTTTTCAGTGTATCAAAAAATATTTTAGTTCTCTTTAGAAGATTTAAAACGCAAAAACTTCCGATACACTCCTACTCCGTTGAAAGCTTACAAGCTACTGAATGAAATTTTTGTTTCACACCAGCAGCGTGACCGTTTGACCGACTAAAGTGGCAAATTGCCACTTTTTCAACTGCCTTTCCCCTTTTTCGACTGCTTTGCCACTTTTTGTCTCCCTTTTTTTTTTTGGCGAGTTATATGAAAATACTTTGAAAATAAAAAGTTTAGTGTAGTTTTCTCATTTTTTTTAATTTTGCCCCTTTTTTTTTGATAAATCCCCTATTTGGTGCCACTTTTTAAAAAATGTCATCGGTCACCCTGCACACCAGTGGTGTCAAAAATAAAACTATAGTTGTATGTGTGAGAAAAGCTGTCTCATTCGTCTCTGAAGTACATCGAAAAAATAAATATTTGCAACAAATGCAGTTTAGTGAAGCAGCTCAAAATATATAAAAAGGAGTCTATATGGTAGAAAATAAAAAAATAAGGAATAAAAATTAAATAAAAAAGTTGCGGGCGACCCATATTTTCCAAGTTACGGCGCTGTAAACTTTTCATAGGAAACTGTGAAGAAATTCCAAAAATAAATTTTTAAATAGCTTATCTGATAGAAACTTGAAAAATAAGAAGAAAAAATTAAACAAAAAAATTGGCTGCGACCAATATTTTCCGAGTTATTATTGGTCTTTTAAGTTTTGATATTAAATGCAATTTATTATATATATATATTCATTTCTTTCCTTAAAAGTTTTGTAAATTTGAATTTTTTCCCGGGGAACAATTCCAATTAATAGCAAGTAATAGGGAAAACAAAAAATTCTAATTGGAAAAGGGAGAAACTTCATGCGGAATTTTATTCATGATAGCCCTGAATGTATTTTATGTTACAAAACTTTTAAGGAAAGAAATGAATATATATTAAAAAGACATTTTAGTTTTTTTTGAGCAGCTTCAATAAATTGCATTTAATATCAAAACTTAAAAGACCAATAGCTCGGAAAATATTGGTCGCAGCCAATTTTTTTTTGTTTAATTTTTCTTCTTATTTTTCAAGTTTCTATCAGATAAGCTATTTAAAAATTTATTTTTGGAATTTCTTCACAGTTTCTAATGAAAAGTTTACAGCGCCGTAACTCGGAAAATATGGGTCACCCGCAACTTTTTTATTTAATTTTTATTCCTTATTTTTTAATTTTCTACCATATAGACTCCTTTTTATATATTTTGAGCTGCTTCACTAAATTGCATTTGTTGCAAATATTTATTTTTTTCGATGTATGTACTTCAGAGACGAATGAGACAGCTTTTCTCACACATACAACTATAGTTTTATTTTTGACACCACTGGTTTAGACACACAGTTTGTGTTCAAGTTTTTAATGAGTTTTGAATATGAGAATGAAATAACAAAAGAGAATTGAAGTAACTTGTCGGTACAAGCATGTCTGTACTCCTCTTCTTTCTTCTTTCCTCTCTCTCTCTCGTTGAAACACATACCTGCTTCAAGAAAACTTGATGTGTATAAAAACAGACAAAATTAATAAAGACGATCAGTATTGTCAAAACGATGGCTAAGTTCAGTTATAACGATCTTGCTAAAATTTATTTTGAACAAAAAAAAAACAAAAACGATGTTATATTACATATTTTAAAAGGCCCTTACTTTGAGTTGTGCGACCAAAAAAATCAATAATTTTTTAACGCGATTAAATAAACGGTATAATGAATGTAATAGAAATAAGGAAAAAATGTTTAACTGCAACAAACAATGGCTTACAAGCGAACTTGTATTTGAAAGCCAACCAAAACCAGCAAATGTGGGCCGACCTGCCAGACCAGTTGAGGAGTGTAGTGAAAGGTCCCGAAGACGAAAGCTGCAAAGCATGAATGAAGAATTTTCTCAAGAAATAATTAAAGATACGTTTTTCCATCAACTAGGACCAACAAAAAATAAAACTAAAAAATTGATATAATAGAAAATGTAATGAAAGCGAGCCCCAAGCGTGTAAAAAGGAAAGTTGGAAAACATTGCTCCATTTATCCAGAATATAGAGATTTGGTTTTAATTAAAAAAGATTGTTTACCACCACAAAATTCTATAAACATTACAGAAAGTTCCGCAGAGGTGGTATTGCAAGACATATTAAATCATACTGCGAAAAGATTGTTGAATACATTGGACGCAGATAATATTAAAAAGCTTGGTGACTGTAGCCTAACATTAATTTCTAAATGGAGATGCGATGGATCTTCTTGACAAAAGCGATATAAGCAGTATAATGCAGAAAAAATATCAGATTCTGACTTATTTATGATATCTTTTGTTCCGTTAAGACTAAAAACAAATAACATTAATTTTGAGCCATCTACTAGCAAAGAAACCGATATTGACATATGGAAAAACGAAATACCTTCCTCAACAAAATATTGCAGACCAATTAAATTTGCTTTTAAGAAGGAAACAAAGGATGTAATATTAGAAGAAGTATCTAAGCTTAAACAACAAATAGATAAACTTCAACCGATAACTTTATTACTTAACGATCAAGAGATTCAAATAAATTATCAAATGTTACTTACAATGATTGATGGAAAAGTTGCACAGGCCATACCTGAAACAAAATCATTTTCGAGCTGTGTTATTTGCAAAAAAAAAACTGCAAGCCAATTAAGTCAACTTCCAACAGAAGACACCACTTTCCAAGATGCCTATGAGTTTGGCTTGTCCCCATTCCATGCTAAAATTCGATTTATGGAACACATATTAAAGCTATGCTATGATTTAGATTTTAAAGGAACAGTACGAAATAGTGACGAAAATAAAGCCAAAAGAGAGGCAAAAAGAAACACGTACAAGAAAAATATTTAGAATTGGGTTTACTGATCGATCAGCCAAAGCAAGGAGAAGGAAACACAAATGATGGCAACACAGCAAGGAAATTTTTTTCTGATCCTGAAACTGCTGCAGCTATTACGGGAGTAGATTTTGAATTAATAAAACGCTACAAAATCATACTGCAAGTAATATCATGCAATAAAAAGGTAAATGCAAGAAAATTTGGTGAGTATGCTAATGAAACAGCGAAACTATACAACGAAAAATATGATTGGAAAATGGGGAAATGGGGAAAACACTATTCAACACAATATGCTTCCGATTGGAGATCTTTCTGAAGAAGCGCAAGAAAAAAGGAACAAAGATTATAGATATTTTCGCGAGCACAACACAAGAAAGATATCTAGATATAGTACCAATGAAGACCTCTTTAATATTTTACTTTGCACTTCTGATCCATATATCTCCAGCATTCGACAAAAATGGAATTCCACCCCCATGGAATTGGACAAAGACGCCAAGCAGCTCCTTGAAGATGAACAGGAGACATACTTAGATGAAATTTTCACTAAGACAGCTAAATGAAAAATGTATTCTATGCAAATTAACATAAAAATTAGAGCAAAAGAGCACAATAAATATTGAAAATTTATAGAAGAAATTTTATTTTTTGTGGAATAAAAAGATTTTCTTAGAATTTATGGTAAAACCTTTTTTCGGATATGGATCTCCTACATATCTGTTATGGATTCACGTTAAAAATATATTTAAATTGTTCATATAATAATAACATTTAAAGCTGTCGAACTTACATTTGTTAGTGAATTATGATCACTGAGGCTATTTTACGAAATTTGACTTACAAGGGCCCTATGAGTAAATGTGGACCGATTGCCCTAAAATTTCACAGGGATATCAACGACTAAAATAAAATTAGTTTTGCTAAATATTATATCAATATTAATATATTTAAAACAATTATGAGCTTCAAACCCGTATTCTAAGTGGTCCATTGGATGCAATGTTAAATCACTACATTCACAAATTTATTTTTTTTAAGGCCGATAATACCTATATTTTTAAAAGGCATTTTTCAATCATATATAAGTGTACTTTAATACGGCTCGATTTTAAAGTTAATACATTAAATTGAAGCTTAAGATGTCTTCTATCCAACAAAAAATTTCATTAAAAAATTTCAAGCCAGTCAAACAAAAGTTATAGTATTTTGACCGCCAACTCACAAAATGTGCCACTGTGCGCCGGTAAGATATCATCGGGGCTGGCCAACTTAAAAAGTCAAAAAATGTTTATCACATATACCCAGTCAACATTTTTTGAAATTTTCAATCAATTCCTTTTTTTATATTACTTTAGAGTCATTTTCGACCCCTTTCTAGTAGTATTTAAAGTCTTTCGAATCGTTTTCTAATCATTTATTAGTCTTATATCACTTCATTTGTGGCTCTTTCAGTCAAGTTTCTAATCGTTATACTAAAAAAACAAGCAGTATTAGATCATCTGTCTGTGTAAAATATGCTCATCAAATACATAATTATGATCACTTTTCAAATACCTGAATGACCTGTTTTTGATGAAGCATTTTTCAATCTTCCAGATGAGCAAAATATAATAACAACTAACTGAAATAATAGTCACATTTTACACGTCTAGATGATTAATGGTTACTATGTAATATATATTTATATTTTTGGCCTTGATGGCTTTGTATTTAACCTGATGATATGAATAAATTAAATTAAATTAAAATTAATTTACGATTGATATGCAATTTGTTATTGTATTTTAAATCGAACTATTTTTACCCAGAAGCACGAATCATTTTCGATTTCTTTTTTGATCGTGTAAGAGATTAATCACTTTTTGACCACAAAATAGTACTATAAAATGACTCAGCAAGTGATTTTTCAAAAAAAATGTCTTCCAAATACTAAATGGGATATGATTCTGTACATATATATGGCTATGAGTCACTCTCTCCTCCACATAGGGAGTGCATCCGGCGAAATGTGTATCCCTGAGTACCACAAGGGTGTCACTTCTGCATTCAGACCAACTGCCACAAGGTTTTTTAATAAAGCTTGGTACAGTGGAAGTGGTTGACAGGAGAAGTACTTTTTATATTGCTTTCGGAACTTGCCTTTCGCATTTCTCATTATATTCTTAAAACGGTTTACCGAAGCTTTGTATGCCAAGTTGCATTTGTATGCAGGTTGCCTAGTGTAGTAGTCGAAGGGTCGCAGGTTCGATTCCTGTCGGAGAGTGTTTGTTTTTGCAGACAAGTCAAAATTGATTTGCAGCTTATGTCTACTTAATTAAAAAAAAATACTTCTAAACTCCCGTAACCGGAAACTCAAAATTTGAAAAGTAAGCGCTTGAGAAAATATCAATAACCAAAAATGTCGCTGGCTCTTGGTCTTTTAATTGTTTAGGTGAAATTCCATTTTAACCTTTGTTTATACGTGCAAGTATTTACATGTAAGTTCTGTCTACGTAATATCAACTAAAGTTTTGAAAATAAAACGCCCGACTGTCTTGTAAGTTGCATGAATGTTTTTAATGCAGAGTTGCCAATTACACAAAAAGTTAAATTTTCAGGGAACCAGTATCCCATTTCTGCAACTTGTGAGAAGTTTTCGCATCGAGAAATATTAAATAATTATATTGTTTGTCCTATTTTACATAGAGTTATTCAAATAAAAACTTAAGTAAACTTATTCACCACTATGGGGAAATTGTTTCCTTCGAAATATTTCCCCTTTTCGCCTAATTGCAATCTTGAATAATTTTCCCCTCATATTCGTTACAGAAACGATACTTTGGTTTTAAAACTTTATTAACTGTTTGATTTATGAAATCAAATTAACTTTTTTAAATGTATTAAAAAAATAACGAACTAGTTCAATTGATCTATTCCCATAAGTGAACGATGTGAACTAGTTTAGTCTAGTTGTTCCTTTTTGTTCTTTTGGTCTTTCTTGTTCTTTTGGTTTTTCTTGTTATTGTGGTCTTGCTATCTTGGTCTTTCTTGTTCTTTCGTTCTTTTTTGCTCCTTCGTTCGTTTTTGGTTCTATTTCGTTTTATTTATCTTATTCTCTGTTCCTAACCAATACACATGCAAATCATTTCAATTAAAAAGAGACAAATGTAGTGTGCCTATTAAATTTTTAGCAGAATAATGAAAACAAACAACAGAAAATGTATACTTAGTGAAATATACAAGCGAGTTTTATAAAATTAAAATAAATACTTTGTAGTATTGAATTAAAAAACAAATTGTGAAAAAGATTATTAGAATTAAAAAAGTGATTAAAATTTGTTTTAAGCTGATTACGGATTTCATTTAAAAAATTTTCGTTCAAATTAATTAATAATTAATATTAATTTTTACTTTTTATTTACTTGCGAATGAGAACACAAAGTGCAAATAAAAATACTTATGAACAAGAATCATTTTTACTAAATTAAAAAAAAAAAAAGAATTTGTTGTATTGAATATGAATCAGTATTAAAAAAAGTGATTAAAATTTTTTTTCAAATGATCACTGACTTCATTTTAAGCATTTTAAATCAACAATATTAATTTTAACCATTTACTTCCCAAAACTACGCAACGAATAAGGTCACTAATAAGCACTAAGAAGAAAACATTGAAGAGGATTCGACGATTACACTCTCTGTTCTGTTGTTCACTGAACAACTGACCGAAAAGAACAACTGAACGAAAAGAACGAACTAGTTCTTTTTGTTGTTGGGAACAAAAAGGAACAATCCGCAAAAGGAACAACTATGCCCAACTCTAGTAAGCACTACAATAACATTATACCGCAATCCAGTTAATTTGCACTAAAGTTTTGATAAGGCAATACTGTTATTTAATTTGTTTTCTGCAAGTGCGGGCACTTTTAACTCGGCTTGCAAGGAATTTTACAAGACAGTGATTTGTTCGGCATTTGCAGCAAGCAAAATGGCAAGTTAAATAACAATTACTACGTTTATGCGCTCACTATTTGCAAATAAAAATATTTGTAAATAAATTATCTCAGTGTTTATACGGCATTGTAAATGTATAAAAACTTGGTAGCACTTCTATAGAAATGTTACTTTTGTTTGCAAAAAATTGTGTAAATGTATAAAATTACAAATAAAAATTCGTTTTTGTTGTCATTATTTTCTTCTATCAATGTTTTTTGTGGAATATTTTATCAATTTATTGTATTTTTATTAGCAAATATTCGTAAGTGTGGCAATCTCAAGCATTTTATTTGCAAATAGTGCGTTAATCGTGAGTAGTTTTCTGAATTAGTAAGTCGCAATAATAAGAATAATATGGAAACGATTTACAGTTTTATTTGCAAATAAGCCGTGCGTATAAACGTAGTAAATGTTAACAATTTTATTACAAATTAGTTAGACCGCAGTATAATGTTATTGTAGTTTTTACTTATTTTAAATACATTTAAAAGCTAATTTGATACTTATTTCCTTAAATATTCATAAATATATGTATAACTTAATGAATACGAATGAAGTTCAAATCTATCTGGTTCCCTTGAAATACAATTTTTTTCTTTTGTATGGACAACTCTGCATTAAAAAGTAAACATGCAACTTGCAAGACTGTAGAGCATTTTTCGAATTTTTCGTTGATAATACGTACACATAAGTTACATGCGTGCAAGTACGTCTAAACGGGGGCTAAACGTACAACTTGCAGGACACTCAGAAATTTTTTTTTTTCGAAATTTTCGTTCATAATACGTACACACGCAATGTAAAGCTATGTACATATGGTTGTCAGATCTTACAATATTGTCAGTAAAATGTGTTAAAAATTTCTTACAACCTTGTGAACTGGCAATTTTTTCAGACGTCGTTGCCAGAAAAAGCATTGTCAGTCCAAGACTCACAACAGATTGTGAGACATATTACAATCTTGTGAACACATTGTAAAATTATTGCCAGATATTTGTCAGACATTTTAATATTGTCAGATGTGCGAAGTTTATGCATCTGACAATGGCGTCATTGTAAGAAAATTATTTCTATGTGCTGTGTTGCTGCACACGCTTGCTTTGAATGAAAACTATATGTATAATAAAATATATTCAGACAAAATCATTGCAATTGCTTCTTTATGGTCCATAATAATTTATATATTCACTTTTTACATTTAACACAGCCACAAACGATTGATCTTTAAAAATTTCGAACAAATGCTTTGAGTCTGACAACGCATAGCAACAGATCTGACAACCGTGTGAACTGACAATTTTTCTACTGGCGATTTTGTCAGATGAATTTATTCTCATACAACCGTCTGGCAATAAATTTTTAGATTTTCTGACAAATTTGATACAACCGTGTGAACTGGCAATTTACCTTGAGCTAGCAATTTTTGATTGCCAGTACATTGCCAAATCTGACAATATTGTAATATCTGACAATCGTCTGTACATAGCTTTGGTTAAAAAGTTTTAGTGTGTTGAGTTTTTCGAACTTGCACTTGCATGTTACACAGAAAAAACTAAATTTCGTTTTCAGTAACCAAATTCATTGAATCAGTAAATTTTTTGTGTGAATGCGGACCAACAAAGAAATTTGTAGATTCTGATAACAATTTTGTAAAAATTTAACTGAAAAAAAATTTTATTTTTAATTAACTATTGTGGCATTAGAGAAAAAAGTTAACTGAAACTCAAAATATTTTCAGTCAAATTTATTAATAGGAACAGAAAAACATTTTTGCATATTTTTTTGTATTATTTAGCAAATTTTTTTTTATAATTTACAAACACATTCACTAAAATATTTCGTATTATCAGAAAATAAATTAACTGAATCAATAACAATTCTTAATTTTTTTTTTTTAATTAGTAAAAGTTTTATTTGAAAAAAATAACTGAATCAAATGAATGGTTCAAATATTTTTTTTACTTTCAAAAATTGGCTTGTTTTTATGGTTGAGCATTTTTCGTTCCCGCTTTTGGAACTCGTCAGTAGACTTCAACCCAAAAAATTCTTTAATTTAGCTAACAAATTCCGTATGTTTATAGTAAGACTCTTAATACTATATTGAGAATCACAATATACAAACATAATAAGTTTGGAAACCGCAAACAAAAATCTTAAAAAAAAATGTTTTTTATATCTATAAAATAATTTGTAGAAAAAATTAAAAAAAAATCAGACAAATTTTTTTACAGTATATATAAATAAATTTAACTGAAAAAACTAAAAAAAATCAGACAAATTTTTTTACAGTGTATAAAAATAAATTTAACTGAAAATAAAAAATTTAAATATAAAAAAAAATAAATCTAAAATTTTTTTTACAAAATTTTACTTTATATAGATAATTTTCATTCTATACAGTTTTTTTTACATAAAATAAAATTGGAACAAATAATTTACTGGAACAGTAAAAAACATTTACTGAAACTAAATTATATTTCAAAACACACGTTTGAAAATTTTTTGGGAATAATTTTTTCTGTGTACTTGGTTGATTTTCCCTCCGATTAGAAGATGTAATTTTGAAAATATATTACGGCAGCATTGTTGAACATACAGACACAGATAAAAACCAAAAGCTTCCCTGCAGAAAGTGCGAATAGTGAAATTGTGGTGATTTACTAGTGACGTTGTCAGTAGCACTACTGAACAGGTGTACCCCAGCCAATGGTATCATCTATTGACATTTAACATTAGCATGTCATTGAAAATCTACCACTAGACTATAGCACTACTGTCTTAGTAGTTCTTTTGGGACCACATGGAGACATTGGCATCAAAGATTCACTAGTAAATGTTAGGGGCTCTAGTCTACAATATCGATATATCCTCTCTCGTTGTCAATAGTAAACTTATCGTGATTTTCTAGTGACATTGTCAATAGTGCTACTGACTAGGTGTACCCCAGCCAATGCAAATGCCTATTGACAAATAACATAGGGTTGTCATTCAAAATCTATTAAAAGACTCTAGCACTATTGAGAAGGTAGTTTTTTTATTTTTATTATTATTGATTTAGAATCAAGCCCTTAAGGCCAAATATGATTCATATTCTACTCACAAAATAATAGTAATTTGAGTTTAATAAATAATAAAATAACGGATAACACTATTTACATAGTATTTAAATTTCAAGATAAAGCAGTAATATAATTATGAACAAAAGATAAACATTATATATGTAGACATATGTATGTAATTATATGATTTATGTATTATAAACATTTTCTAACAAAAACAGATAACAGCAAAATAGGATATTAATTGCAGCGGTCATAGTGTTGAAGCAGAGAAAAAAAAATTTAACTTACCTTTAAAGGTAGCATTTGAGAACGAAAACAATTTTAAATAAATGGGAAGGGGATTCCAAGCTCTAGTAATTCTCATATGCAGCGATATTTCATATATTGAGGAAGCTATGCGGCGACACACTATCTGCGGATTTCTAATGGATCTTGAAAATGTAAAACTATCCACCAAGTATCTAGGACAATTCATCATTATGGTCTTTCGAAACAGACATAAAATTCTAAACTTAATGAAATTTTCAAATGAAAAGCCAATAAAATCTATAACATAAGCAGAGACATGAGATCTAATTTTCAGTTTATATACAAATCTAATAATACGATTAAAAATCAAATGAATTTTCCTTAGGATAGTGCTGTTGGTACCCGAAAATACTTCTAGGGCGTAGAGCACTTGGGACATTAAAAGTGCATTTGCAACGTTTTTCCTCACACGTTTCCTATATATCCTGCATATATAGTCTTCTGAGGGTGGCATTCACTTTAGCGCAGACATGATCAATATGTTTCGAAAAATTAAACTTATTATCCAGAATAACACCAAATTAAATCCATTAAGAGAGAAACTGAAATCTTCAGCATTACACCCGAAACACATGGCTGTGGTTTTTTCTGGATTAATATTCAGTCCATTCTCAATCGTCCATTGCGATATCTGGCCTAAGACAAAATTTACGTTATTCCTCAAGACATCTAAGTACTGCGAAGAAAATACAATTTGAATATCGCCAGCGTATACATATGGCTCAACAGAAGTTTCATCAAATAAATAAATGAAATCGTTCAAGTATGCCATAAATAACAATGGTCCAATTACCGACGCCTGTGGGACTCCACTAGTGACCTCTAGCTCATTTGATTTTTTATTTCCTGATAACACATACTGCGACCTACATGAAAGATATGACTGCATCAGTTTGCACGCAAATTTCGAGAATTAAAACAGGTTACATAATTTAATTATTAACAAAGAATGCCTAACCATATCAAAGGCCTTGGACAGATCCAATGAAATCAAAACACTGTAATTTTTCTCATTTATATTACGCCTTATTGAGTCCGTTAATTTTACGACCATATGGAGATATTTGAACCGAAGATTCACTCGTAGATTTTATTGACCCTCGTCTACATATATTTATTTAATATTATTGCACAACATAATAAAAAAGAAAAACAAACTATTGACGCGTTCATTGACAATATCACCAGAAATACACTAGAACTGTCGTCTCTAACGTATCTCTACTCGCGTATAAAAGGAAAGTTCTCGACATTTTAACTAGTGCAATTGTCGCTGGAGAAAGAGTATTGACATAGAGACATATGGTTCCAGGTTGACTAGAGGGTTATTTAAACCACCCAGTCAACCGACCAATATATTGTTGAAGAATAAGGCTTTTGTTCTGTGCATTTATTTTAGCTTAAGGCGGCGGCATTGGAAAGAGTGAAACGAAATCTTAGTGTCGTTTTTCTTTATTTTTTTTTTATTACTTGTTGTTAATTTTTCTTGTTTGCATTTCAATGAAAATAAATAAAATTCAATATATGAAGTAAATAGAGAACGATAAGAAATGGTATGAAGCAGTGATGCCAACTTTTTTTTTGCTCTAAAGGCACATACATCAAAACTTAAAAAAGCATTAAAAAGCTTAATTTTGAGATCTAAAAAGCGTAAAAAGGACTAACGTGAAAGACAGTGAAGATTCAAACGAGTGAAGTTTAATAATGTTTAGTATTTTCTAAAGCCTACAGTACACGGCATGTAAAAAGCCACATGCGTATGTGGCGATGACGTCACGAGACTTTTCAGCATGTCGCCGCATTTTTTAAAATTACTAGTAGCTAGATGCCGTAAAATTTTTATAGTATTTTTGTTTCAAAATACATATGTGGCACATGTAGCCGAATCGAAGACACTTCCTGGGGCAGCTCGTCTGTAAACATGTTAATATATACATACATGTACATATGTTGCTAGTACACGGCATGTAGAAAATGTAGCATCTCGATGACGTCAAAATTACGTCAGAACCACATGCGCATGTGGTTTTTGCCGTGTGCTGTAGGCTTAAGCTATTCTCTATTTCGGCTATAGTATTATCTTTAATGAAATATGTACATACATATGTATATCAAACGAAAAATGTATGATTTAAAGTGAAAAAACAAATACACCAAGTTTTTATTAAAATAATTTTAAGAAATACACAAATTTCTTAAAACCACTACTTAGTTCTTTTTTCTTAGTTTGACACTAACGCTAAAAATTTGTCGGTTTGAGTCTTCAAAAAGCACTAAAAATAGTGCCAAAATTACCAAGTTGGAATCGCTGGTATGAAGTTAACTAAAAGTACTAATGAATGTGTATTATAGAAATATGAAAATTGTATTATCGCATTTTGCCGATGTTAAATCTTTAGAATGTATATCGTTTCATTGCAAAATTCTTAATAAGAGTATGTATCAATGATGGGGGTAGTGCTCTTATATTGCAATTTCCACTAACACATATCTAATAGTGATAGTGCAAAATTATTGCAGCCATTTTGTTAATGTGTAGTTAGTGTTGATTTGAAAACTAAATACTCTCAGAGATAGTGATGTTAAAAATTTTGTAAATAAAATAAATTTAATTACATATCGTTATATAAATTCAAAAAGGGCGTAACTTTTTAATTGATTATTATGTAATTATATAAAATACATCTATATACCCACAATATTTATATCCGAGTATGTTCAAAAATATGGAATTGTTTAACGAAATTCAAAAGACTACTGATAACTAAATGCACTAAAACACATAATGTGTTGCGTCTTCTGTAAAATATTTTAAATGTAACTTGCTCCCCTCAATTATTAATTTCAATGTATTTTTAAGATACAATATCGAGCCTCATTTTCGATTTCATCGTAAGCAGTGATGTCAACTTTTTTGGCTCTAAAAGCACATCAGGGGGGTTATTATGTAATTCGATTCGAAACGGAAATGTGTTCGAATGTAATGTTGAAAACATACAAATTCGAACAGTTTCCGTTTCGAATCGAATTACATAATAACCCCTCAGAATTTAAAAAAGCACTAAAAAGCGAAATATTGAAATCTTAAAAGCGTAAAAGCACTAACGTGAAAAACGAGCGAAGTTTAATAATGCTTTCTAAGCTATTCTCTATTTCGGCAATATTATCAATATTTTTAATGAAATATATCACACGAAAAAGGTATGCTTTACACTAAACAAATAAATACACCAAGTTTTTATTAAAGTAATTTTAAGAAATACACAAAATTTCTTAAAAACACTAGTCAGTGTTTTTTTGTTAGTTTGGCACTAACGCTCAAAATTTGGCGTTTTGAGTCTTCAAAAAGCACTAAAAATATTGCCAAAACCAGCAAGTTGGCATCGCTGATCATAAAGAGAAGGTTTTTCTAAAATATTCAAATATCGAGCCTTTTTTCGATTTTGACGTAAGCGACATGTTATCGAAAATAGACTAATAATAATGAAAGGCATAAATATTTAAATGTAGATTTTGCTAACCTGATTGGCACCGACTTCGAATAGCACTAAATATAGATAACAATTATAAAAAACGAATCTAAATTATTTTTAACTTTTAATTGCTTATTTCTGAAGTCGGTTTAATTGTGTTTAAAACGTTTTATTTGAGAATAGAGTTTAGACCTGTTATTAGGTATGGTATGTTATTAAGTGTGGATGTGTCCTGTACACATCCACACTTAAGGCTTTATCACATATGTAATTGACGTCTTGTTTAAACAAAAGTTTAAATAACGAGTTGTTTAACAAAAAAGTTTAATTATTTTTTTTTTCAAAAATAATACATAGATACATATGTATTTAATTATTAAAATAAAGAAAATAATGCATAGCAGATTGTAGTGATATGTATTGTGCCAAACAAAAACTTGATCAAAATTTTTATCTCAGTACTTTTAATGGCCCGAAATTTTGGATATAAACTTGGGCTTTTTACCCGACTGCGTGACGCAAGGAAGGGTGTTGTGTTATCATCCTATGTATGTATGTATTTATGTCCTGCATAAGACCATTTATAAGACCTTTCAAGACATGGGAGATTTTTCAAATGCTTTACTACAGCGAAATATTCTAAAACAAACGCTAAACGACACTGTTGGCAAGACAAACAACTGAGACAAAAGTCTTGCCAACAGTGTTGTTTAGTGTTTGTTTTAGAATATTTCGCTGTAGTAAAGCATTTGAAAAATCTCTCATGTCTTGAAAGGTCTTATAAGTGGTCTTGTGCAAGACTTTAGTATGTATGTATGCATGTGTGTTCCTCTGCGGCACTATATAAACTGAACGAGTGGACCGATTTTGATGATTATTAAGCCTGCAGTGCACGGCATGTAAAAATCCACATCACATTTGGCTCATTTAATGACGATTATTAAAATTTTGGATAGTTTTTATTAATTTTGAGGTGTGGCAAATATTAGTATGAACTTCTCTTTCATTTCATCAATTTAATGTCTATAAATTTCACATATAACATAACATTCGTATTCGCGAATATCAAAAATTGACATTCCGCACTAGTATATGTGTACATATCGTCAGCTTAAATGAAAACGGACGTAACTACACTTTTATATTTTTTACAGGAGAAACAAAAAACGTTTCAAAATCGAAATTTACTTTTAGTTGGAATACTTATATGTTTTTAATCATTCATTTGCTTTTTATATATATTTAAGCTTTTATGTTAATTACGTTCTTTGCAATAAAAAAATAGATGCGTTCTTAATTACGTACGTTTGTATTTCGCAGAGGTCTAAATAATTGCGTGAACATTAGAGCTGCTCGATGTTAATCGATGCATCGTAAACATCGATGTTTTGGTTGTGATACATCGAATAAGTGCGGATGTATCGTATCATACGATGTTTTTATTCGATGTATCGAAAAGACGACTTTTTGTATATGTGACCCGGTCTATGAAAAGGTGGCTTACGACTCAAAAATATGTATTATCTTCATTCTCGATTTTCAATCAAATTATGTTTTTCATTCTTTTGTGCTCTTCTTTCTCTACATTTTTAATACACTTCTAAGCAAGTTAGGACTTTCTGCTTTTCACCATGTTAAAGAGCGTCTCAAAAACTATCCGAACCAAAAAAAAGTGAAAAATAATTTTTTGAGTCATAAGCCACCTTTTCATAGACCGGGTCACATATATTGATGCTTGCAACTCATTTAATGTAGTGATAAAAACCCCATCCAAGAATGACTTTTAAAACGTTTTTTAAATTTTAAAATTGTTTTAAAATCGCTTGATGTAACAACACAATACTAAAGCTATTCTTTGTCAATTTACAAAGCGTCAGCGAAGCAGCACCGTTATCTTACAGCATCCAAATACATATTCAATATGACTGTTCGTGTGGCCGTGACAACATAATGTAAAATAATTCGATACTATCGATATTATCGATAGTCTTCCAACAAACTATCGAAAATATCGAATGGCGTGACTATCGATAGTTTACCAGCTCTATTTTAGACACCTACTGAGAGTTATATAACCGCATTTTAAAGTTCCAAGTAGAGCTACTGTGACTCTTTGGGTTGATAAAAAAATATGACGCTTTGTCAGGAACATTGAAAACAAAATTACACACCATGTAAAATATTAATTTGACAACTTGCATTTGGTCCGATTTGCAAAGCTGTAGAACTGGCCTTTGAAAAAAGATGCACATACCGTGCTTTTCACACATGCTATTCTTAATTCTTATGAAATTTTAAAATCGACTTTTATTTATGTAATAAATTTTCTAGGTTATAATTAATCAATACGATGGATTGTAAACATCGATGTTTTTTTAAATCGAATAACATCGATGTGAATTAACAATGAATCGAATGAGAAAAAACATCGATGTTTTTTTTTACGTGAGCGGCTCTAGTGAACATGTAGTTTGATAAAATGAACCATAATCAATCAAAAACTCGATTTCGAATTTTTGTGTAGTTACGTCCATTTGCATTTAAGGTGACGATATTCATATGTATGTGTATGTATGTTTATTTGAATAAATTAGTATAAGCATATTGTAAAATAAGTTATAAATCAATTTTTCCCTTAATTATGAAAGTGGTCTAAGTCATTTGCATTTTTGCTTCGAAATATCAAATATTATTTAAACTGTTCAAATGCAATCTACTAAATATCTAGATCAAAGAAATATGTATATGACTTATACCACTTTCATAATTAAGGGCACAATTATACACCTTATAAAAAAATTAAATAATCAAAATTTTCATTTAAATTTATTTTTAGGCAAAACCTGTTAGTTGCAAAGAACAATGTTGCCAACTATCATTGGTTTGCTTTGCTGTTATTAAAAAAATGAATACTGAGAATGCAATTGCTAATGGATCAACTCCTGCTGAATCAACAACAGCGGTAACATTATCAAACACAACAACAACTATTGCTAATGCGCTTACAACACCAAATGGCTATGATCCACAGCAACAAAATCGTCATTCGCCTTTACAACAGCAACAACAACAAACCCAATTAAATGAGGTAAATATTTCTGTACGAGTATATACATACATAATACTTTAACATTTATAATAAACAGCAAATAATCATATTAATTCATTTTGTGTTTAAAACTATGTACATGTTAATTCGCGAAAAACGAAACACCATTCTCATTTGAATACGTACTACATATCGACGGCTAAAATGCAAAACCGCGTAGCTAATAAAAAAAATCAAAATGCATTTTTTTTGGTTAATAAAGCTGTGTTCACATTATATGTATTTGTATTGTGGAATGTCACTTTTTCACATGGTAAATTTGTACATATAGTCTGAACACCTATAAACAATAGCATGTGTTATTTCTATGTGTGTAGTACAAACGACATTTTTGATTTAGAGCGTGTTCTATTTTCAAGTGACAACGCATCTTACTTTTAGCTGGTTTAAAATAAAGAAATTGATTGTAGCGTTAAAAATTAAGTAAAATTGTTAGATAAATTAAATTAAAATTGATTTAATAGTTTAAAAACTAAAAATTAAAGAAAAAATTTAAAAGGCGTTAACAAAAGTAAGCATTTGTTTACCTTATATGTACATAACATACCAATGTGTGAACACAAAAATTATAAACCGTGTGTAAAATGCAGATTTTGACATATGTACACAGGAAATATCGTGTGTATAAAAAAGTGACAGTCTATAAGGCAAATACATATAATGTGAACACAGCTTAAATATGTAAATAACATGGGAACACATCTCCCTACAAATTTTCAAATCTTTATCACAACAATCAGGCGAATTAAAAATGAAAATAAAGAAACTTTATATCAGTCACTTGAATAATGATGTTTTGTTTTTTTTCTGTCTCCTATAAAGTGTAAAAAGTGTAGTTATGTGATTCTGCATTTCAGTTAACGGTATGTAGTACATACATATTTTTGTACGAAAATACACCGTAAATTTATTTTATTTAAAATGTTCAGAAGCTTCTTAGGAGCTATAACGTAAGCTACTTACTGGCATAGTAAGATATTTGCAATTTGCAAAGCATTATTATTTCCCAACTGTCCACCTGCATGTAAAAATATAGAATAGCTGCTAAGAATAGCTGAAGAAACGATAAACCTTCCGCAACTCTGCATGGCTTGGCTTATGCCTTGTATAGAATGCCGAGAATCATACATATTCGGGTTAAAAGTATGAAGAAAATTAAAAGAAAAGTAAAAAAAATTACTCAAGTAAATTGACATTTATTTTTAACCCCCGACCAAAAAAGGTGTGTTATAAGTGTGTAGTGTGTGTCTGTCTATCTGTGTATCTGTACGAGTACTCGTACAGACCAAACGGCGGGACCGATTTTGATTTAGTTTTTTTCTGTTTGAAAGGTGACTTGACCGAGAAGGTTCAAAGCTATGTTTTAATAAAATCGGTCCAGTCGCTTAGAAGATATCAATTCTTTTCTAGAAATATTCGGGGGTTTTTTAACATTTTTAATTTTTGTTATTAGGAGAATTTAAAATAAAATAATTCTTTCTGCCAAAAAATAACCGACTTCAATGCAAAGATCTGATAGAAGAAGATAAGAAGAAGTACGTGAAATATAAAATTAAATTTTAATGGGCGTGCATCCGCCCATTTTTTAAATGCAAGATTGTGTGTTTTTCAGAGCGCTTTGTTAAATCTTGTAAAAATCGGTAAAGTAGAACTACTTAAAATAAAATATTAAATTCTAATGGGTGTGATTCCCCCATTTTTTAAATGGAGGATTGTTTGTGTCTATTTTAGAGCTCAAGGTGTGTGGCAAGTTTCGTAAAAATCGGTTAAGTAGAACAGCGAGAAATATAATAAATTTTAATGGGCTAACCCCGCCCATTTTTAAACTTTCAAATTGTGTAATTGGAAGAACCAAAGGTGTTATATAGGTTTCGCAGCAATCAAGGAAGTAAAATATATAAAAAAAATTGTGAACGTGTCCCCACTTTTTTACACTGGGACAAAAAAAAAATAATTTGTACAATCGGTATAAAATGTACCGAGTTATGAAGAAACATGGGGGGGGGGGGGAATTGTTAACCTCCTCCTTTCTTTTAAATCCGTTAAAAACATAATTACATCACTAACTTCTACTAGATTTTGATTAAATTTTTACAAAATCTAGTGACTGAGGAGATTTTGGTTTGTATGGGAAATCTACTCGATATCTACTAGATTTGGCTGAAGTGCAAACTAGTGCTGTCTATTATTCGTGTTTTATATATGTTGGAATAAAATTTCATGTTTCTTTTTTTGTTCGAATAGACGATAATTTTGAATTTTTGTTCGAATATTCGAACGAACAAGGAAAAAAAATTTCATTCGAATAATTTTAAACATTTTAGGAAAAAACCGAGACTTATATGTACATACATATGTATTAAGCTGGGGTCTCACGATTGGCACAATGTACCAATTTTTTATGAAATAAATTCATAAGTAACAAAGTAAATTTGCTTTATTTCTCAACTAATTGAAATATAATTACATAACTGCACCACACTGCAATATGAATTATTCAAGAATTAATTAAGTAACAATGTCATTTTGTCTTATTCCTTATGACTAGGGAAAGGATTTTCATGTAAATACATGTTTTATGTCGTTGGTCGTAGATCAACGTAAATAAAATATCTCTGCGAATCAACAAATTTGCGACAAAATGGCATCGATTTGTTAATGCATATTTCTGCATATTTTATAATAAATACATTTTTTTTTTCATATTTCATTATAAATGTATATTTTTAATACATTTTTTAGTTTTTTGCATGCTATAAATCAAATTTTAGTTTTTTGATTAGTTGCAAAGTATTTAAAGGCTGCAGTTTTTACGACTGCCTAAGAACAAAAAAGGAGAAATCGAGAAAAATTTGCGACCGCATTTTATTTTTCGATGTTCAAAAACACCGTAGGACTCCTTCAACTCATTTGAAAAATTCAATACATTAGCTTAGTCAAGAATACCAATGCCATTGAAAAAAAAACAAGAGCATGGGATAGTAGCCCCTTTAAACCCAAAAAAGCTTGTTTAATTTCTTTTCATGTGGATATAAAGTGCGTGTTGCAGCCTTTAATGAAAAATATCCATTGATACGATATGGATACATCCTATAGTAAATAGATGGGGAACGTGGCAAAAGGCTGTGGAACGTTTGCTTTATTCATTCATGAACGTAAATAAAAGTTTCACTCATATTTACTTTGTATTTCATATGATTTGACAAATATTTGTTAAGAAAGCATTGAAGATGAGCTTTTTATGTTTTTTTATGTTTGTTAAGAAAGAAATGAAACATCTTTTTTAAGTTTTTAATGTTATTAAATGTTAAAAAAAAAGTTGATAAATGCTGCATATTTTATTAGTTTTAAATACATATTTTTATATTTTGACTGCATATTTTATGTACATAAAACATGATTTTAAACGCATGAAAATCCTTTCCCTACTTATGACTTTATCGCAGTGAGCCGATCAAAATTGGTACATTGTGCCAATCGTGTGACCCCAGCTTTAGTTTAATTTTTTCATCGACAAATAAAAAGAAATAATTCATTACAAAAAAAAAAAAAAAAAAAACAATTACATATTTTAATGATAAACTTAAAATTATTATTGACAACGAAACGCAAATATTTAAAAAATATACTTAGGGCTAATAAATCAGTCAATGATTAATTATATGCATTTTATTTTTAAATCATATTTAAACAAATTTTTTTTTCTCACCGCACAAATAGACAACA
Source organism: Tachina grossa (assembly GCA_949987645.1). Classification (NCBI taxonomy): domain Eukaryota; kingdom Metazoa; phylum Arthropoda; class Insecta; order Diptera; family Tachinidae; genus Tachina; species Tachina grossa. Next base: position 41,139,550 of record OX465275.1, read on the forward strand.
TTGTGCATTTAAGTGTTGTTTAAGTTTTACAAACATACCATATGTTTTGTATATGTGTGTGTTTTTTGAAGGAATGTACATGAACATCATGTGGTCGTATTAAAAAGAATTTCGTTTAATTTTCACAAATATACAACAAATGTAACGTATATTTTCATATCGTGAAATATGTAAATAGAAAAATGCATTCTGATGCTCTTTTTGTATCATAAAATGTGTTTTTTGCTATTTAATTTTTTTGCAAATTAATAAATCAACTTTCTTATTTGTTTGTTCTTTGGAAAGCTTTCCATATTATTTGGAAATATTGTAGTGCTACCATACTTTCAACGTAATTTGATAATAACTTTAATTAGCCACTGAAAAAATGAAAGTGTATTTAAACAAATTTGAATTTTTTATGAAAATCAACTTAAACTACATATGTTTAAATATTCACTGATTTATTAACCATTAGTTATGTTATTTCAAAAGAGGCATAACTAAAAAAAACTAGTTCTGCAGAAAATAAAAAAAAATTGTTTAAAGAATTCGTCTGCATAGATATTCAGCCTTACCATAAATCCCACATGTGAAAACTACAGAATAAAATTTTTTATTCACATGGATTATAATTTCTCATCATCAATTCCATGAAAATTAAAAACTTACATATTTCCACTTTTTCCGACGGACTAATGTTTGTGAATAATTTTCTTCATGAATTTGTCAAAATATGTCACAATCGTATGAAGTTTTTTGAAAGCAAACAAATTCACAAGCGGTTTAAAAATGTAAATGGAAATTATCACAACACATTTTATTCAACACAGAAAATTCATAAATTTCCATGTGAAATTTTATTTCTGACAAGCCTGATTAACTAAGCAACGTGTTTTTTGAGCAATAATGGAGCGAGGTGTATGTACAAAATTATTTAAATATCTTATTGATGTCTTTTAGAATTATTATTTAAAAAGAGCTAATAATCCATATCTTCTGCTTGTTGATTCTATTTTTAATTAAAAAAAAAGTATTTAAATATCTTTCACAAAAATTGTTCATGTTGGTGATAGTTTAAAATAGAATTAAAAAGCATATCAAGTTTGTATGGTCTTTTCTTCGATGTTTCAAAATAATTTAAATCAATCTCAGTATTATTAACGATTTTTACGTTAGTATAATTTCTTACTTGATAGACGTTTTAGATTAGTTAATAAAACATTATCACTAACTTTAGAAACGCCATCGAACTCTTCATCGTAGTTGAGGTCATTATCCGCACTCTTTTTAACACAAAATAATGATGAAAATAAACTATTTGCGTGCTCTTTTGTAAACTTGAGCTCGTTAATATTACAAAATTCTGAATTTAAAATATTTTTTATATAAATTTTGTTAAGGAAATTATTCGAACATTCGAATATTCGACAAAAATGCTTCGAATATTTCTTTATTCTAAATTGAAATATTATTGTTCGAATGAACAAAAATTAAAAAAATCGAAAATTCGAATAATTATTGTTCGAATGACGACACTAGTAAAGGGTGGTTAAATTTTAAGGGCCGATGTTGATTTTGAATAAAACAAATTGCTTAAGAAATTATTGTCATTTCTTTTTATTATGATATGGTATATGTAGTTCAATTATGTATGCACACCTCTATCCGATGGTCCAAATTTTCGATGACGCTGAGGCATAATTGAGGTTCTATGGCGTTAATGTGCAGAATTATCTCATCCTTTAGGACTTCCCCCCAGGGGAGTCTATTTTTGACTACGGGTGTGGCAATCCCGGGGCCCCAGCTGGTGTGATGTGGCTTTTTTCATTGACGTACCTTTGGTACATTACCCATAGAACTTATGTGTTACTACCCGATCTCTGGCAACAGAGAAAAGGATGTGCACATATTTATAAAAGGAAGACAGGTTCCTGTTGATTTCAGTTAGGTGCAGCGTCACCTAGAACTGCACCTGAGTTCAAAAGACGATAGAGGTGAAGCCCTTGTGGTGGAACTTCGAGGTATGACCAGAGGCTACTTCTGGTGCCACGGGCGCCGGTTGGCCGACAGCCGAGCTGCTTTGAAGTTTTGAGTGTATTTAGCGGTCGTCAGGATCCTTTGCTAAAATGCCGAGTTCGTCCTACCCGACGGGGTTTAAGGGATGATTTTGGTATGTGTGGAGTAGGCACTGGTTTTTTGGCGACACAGGCATGCGTTCAACTCGGATGAGTGGTTGAGCTGTGCCGGCAATGGTTGAGGACCTCGCTATGGGTGTATACACAACACCTTAGCGTGGAAGCCGGAGAATTATCGTGGTGGCTGTGGTTGCTACCAAAAACGCTGGGAGAATAGTCTTGGCTTCCCAGTGTTAAATCAATGCTAGTGGTTGGTCTGACGCGGTCAGCCAGGCACTATTCTAGGTGCTGTTGCCATTTAACAGAAGCTGCTATGAGCACAAATTACCTCAGCAAGGAAATTGAATATAGTACAGGGATAACTATATCAAAGATTGTAACCTATGTGCCTTGAGGATTGACCTATAGGTTCATTCTAAAAGGGTGCATGGGGACATTGGTCTGGCGTCTAACCCACACCCGGTGCTTTGGCACCCGTGAGATAAGGCCGTAATGGCAGGTGCTCACGGGAAGCTATTGCTCATCCTTTAGCACTTGAATTGTTGCTGGCTTATCGACATACACCTTTTATTTCAAATAACCCTAAAGAGAGAAGTCCAACGGTGATTTTGGCGGCCAATTGACATCGCCACCACGTGAGATAACACGGTCATTAAATTTGTCGCGCAAAAGAGCCATTGTTTCGTTAGCTGTGTGGCAAGTCGCACCATCTCACAGTGGTTCAGTAGTAGGACATAGTGTTCAAATGGCGATGTTCGATTTTTTCACCGTTAGTTCGCTCTAATACTCACTATTAGTGGTACTACTAAAACATGCAAAAAGATTTGCAATCAGTTGTTTTTTACATTTACTTTTGTGCATCGAAAGTGAACAAATCAAAACAACTTTCCTTATATTTTTCAGCAGTGCAAATAAAGTTAATTTCTAGTGCGTGTTTTTCAAAGAAAAAACATTTTTGACTTATTGTTTTACAATGGATATTTAAGTTGAAGGTGTTTACCGTTATTATTATGTATTTAATAATTCTATAAGCAAAACGTATTTTGTGGAAAGCGGTTTCACGACAAATCAATTTTCACTATAACTATGTTGCCGTCTTATGCCGCATTCAAGTTACATATCAAAATGTTACTCTATATCTGTACTTTTAATTTAAAAATAATTTATCTGCGTTTGTTTGCGAATGTGCATGGTACAGAGGGTCTTCGTCTCTACTACTAGATTCATAGCACATACATACATATTTTCCACACATTTTTTACCGTTCGTTGCCCACTACACAGTTCATGTTTACGATTTGATTTATTATTTTATTTCTTCACAATTTTGGAAGCCCGATAAAATTGAAACTACCAGCCTGGCCCACGATGTCGACAAAAACAAAAACAAATTATGAAAATTTGTTTGTGTTTTCTATATTTATAGTTTTAGTATGTTTTATAGTTTTTTTCAAAGAATTATTTGTGACTTATTGTTTTACAATGGATATTCAAGTTGAGGGTGTGTACCGTTATTATTATGTTTATTTTTTACTTACTTGACCAATACATATTAAACATATTTATGGTGTTGTTATTAAGTGTTCTTTCTCAAAAATGCTTGTACTGGATACTTGGCTGTCGATTAAGGAAAGTTTGACAGAAAGTGAGCGGCGAAATCTTGTAGTTCAAAGTTTAACGGAGTTACTGCCAGATACGGAACATTTAAACATTGGAAGTTTTAAAATTAAAATAACCAACATTTGTAAAAGATTAACTACCTACTGGAAACAAGTTAGTCGATCACGTTTGCGTATGGTCACTAAATATACTGACTGGCTTGGTGAAATCTAAGTTTGTGAACTGTCTGCGATAGTCAGCGAACATACTCTGAAGCCTGCAGAGAGTAACCAGCCTTCCATAAGTGTACTACATACAAAGGAGTTCACGGACTGCAGTAAGAGAACAAAACGCCGCAGGTTAGCTAAGTTAGTTGATGTAGATGATTCCGCTATGAACTATTTGCTGAGTGGTTCTAGCCGATCTAACACCTCTTGTGTGAAATTTAGTACAAACGAAATATCGGTTATAATTGAGGCTAAATTAACAAAACACCAGTATTTAGTACTAAAGGAGCTTATCAATTCACAATTACCAAATGCATTGCCACCTTATCATAAAGTTTTGGGAGGCCAAGAAATAGTGTTATCCACCAGAGGAACATATCACGGAATCATCTGCCGAAATAGAGTTACAATCTTTGCTAGATCATACAACTTTCCGTATACTAGAAAATCAAAATGATGTCCTCTATTTTAAAAATTAAATTAGCAATTTACAACCATCCATTTTCAACATCAACAACAACAAAACTAAAGTTGTACATTCATTACAATTAACCATGGTTGATGGTAAAGTCTGTAGTGCTTTAAGTAACACAGCGTGTAGTAGATGCTATATTTGTGGTGCAACACCGAAAGAAATGAATGATATTGACATGTGTTTAAGTAAACCCATTATTGATACTGCTAGATATCAGTGTGGATTATCTCCTCAGCATTCATGGATAAGAAAGATTTTTCGAATATTTTATACATTTATCTTACCGATTAGATTTTAAAAAGTGGCAGGCTCGTTCAACAGATGAAAAGGAGCTTTTTGCACAGAAAAAACTATCGGTCTAATTCATAAAAATTCCTTATTTCAGCTTTAATCTGCACATTACTTATGAAACAGATTTTGCTTTATTAAGCTCTAATAAAAATTTGTATTCATAACTGATTAATATCAGTGAATTAACTATTAAACGATTTTGCGTCTTTTGTAATTTTATGTTGGCAACATCATGCTACTTTCGCTCTCATTTTATGTTTAGTGATGCATACAATGAAGAATCGATTATCTAGGTAGTCTGAGTCGAAAAAAAAAGTAAATCATTACGCATAATGTTATTAAAAAATAACTTAAAAAGTAGGCGTTTCACTTTTTATTAATAAATAAACCAAAAAAAATTTATATGTTACAAAAAATTGTATTTAAACACATTTATATTTGGCTGTCAGTCGTTAAGCAGCTCTGGGTTGAGGAACATCTCTCGCGTCATCGTAATTATTTCTTAAGTGCGGTCAGGCTTGTGCGTGTTGTTCGCTTCGAGAGTTTTTCGTCTCGCTCGCACTGGTTGACTGATCTGCCACGGATAACCGTATAATCTTGCGGTTTTTTGTGGAATTTCTTTAACAACCATGTTGCTACTTCCTATGTGAAGGCATAGGTCGTGTACAGTCAGTCACAAAAACTTTTAAAATACTGTTAATACCATCTTGGGCATATGGTCTAGTTACTCCGCCCATACTTGTGCAACACCATATACAAATTTACTTTGTATAATATGTACTAAATAAATAAATAAATAAGTAAATATTTGGCTGAGTACAGAGGTAGGCAAATACCCATTTTATAGCGGTCGATTATGCATCACTATTTTGTTTTAATTTTAAAATGTTATTGTACATACATACATACATATGTAAGCATGCAGTACCATACAAACATACGTATGCTTGTACTTACATATGCCCTTATGTTTATAATTCTATTTTTCTTTTTGCCAATGAATGGGATTTCTTTAATTTTCAACGATGTTTATATGTATGTATTTTTATTTTTGTACAATTATGCATACATACATACATGTACCAACTTACATAAATTAATACATTTGCCCAAGAACATTATTCAGGAGACATGCATAAGAACAAACAAGAAACATAAAAGTGAGAAACCACAGAAAATCTCACATAAGTGATAAAAAGTCAAGAAAATATTATTTATAATTGTTTATCAAACGCTTAAAGTAGCATGGAGGCTACATTAAAAATCTCTGAGTTATGAAACGTTTATTAAACGTCTAATAGGCTATTAATCATTTATGAATACACATTTAGCGATTTTTGACTATTAATGTGTTATTGAACTGTTAATAATCATTTATGAATTAGACCAGCAGCACTTTAGGACACGATTAGGTTTAATTTTCGACAAAGCTCAAAGTGGCGGAAGTGGTACATCCAATGACGGAAACACTGCAAGAATTTTTTTTTTCAACTCAGCTATATGAGCTTAAATAATTGGCTTAGATCAAGCAGTTATTGATCGGTGTCATCATCTTTTGCAGTGTCTTTCGTCGGGATACAAAATTAATAGTGTAGAATTTAGAGATTACTCGTTAAGAACCGCGCAAATGCTTATTAGTACGTATCCATGGTATGATTTGCCTGCTTCAGTTCATAAAGTGTTTATAAAATTTATTATTTTTTCTTTAATTACATAATAACTAACATTTTTGGTAAATAAATTATTATAATATTATATTTAAAGACTTTTTTATCTTATTTTACCCTAATTGGCCCATAAATACCGTAAACATAAATATTCATATTAATTTTGATGACTATAGCTGAGTAAACTACGTATGACCGCCTTCCGTAGAAACTTGAACCACTGTGCATCCTGTTGAAACCACATATCGTCCACATCCATATCTTCCAATCCGGGCCATAAAAAGTTCGTTATCATCTCACGATAGGGAACACCATTCACAGCAACTGCCTGACCGGGCTCATTTTGGAAAAAAATACTGCCCGATGATGCCGCCAGCCCATAAACCGCACCAAACAGTCACTCTTTGTGGGTGCATTTGTTTTTCGACAATCACTCTTGGATTATCATTCGCCCAAATACGGCAATTATGCTTATTGACGAATACACTGAGGTGAAAATTTGCCTCATCACTGAAGATGATTTTCTTCGATATGCATTTTGATTTGAACGTCCATTTTCATAATATGACTGAATAACTTTAACGCGTTGCTCGATTGTGTATCTTTCCATGGTTCAAATTGAGTTAGTCTGAAATTGAGAATGTCAAATGAAATGCAGAAAAAACTTGACGTTTAGGTGTGGTTCACATTCAACATCGGCCCTTAAAATAGTTATAAAACTGTTAATATTTGCTTATAAAAACATCTGTTTTTCAAACCTTTTCGATATCCATTGCCTCCTTATAACCTGAAATAAGAAATTTTTATAAATTTAAAAGCATGCATTTAATATTATTTTAATGAAACATATAATATGTAGTACATGCAATAAATAACTAATTATTCACATAAATATGAAAACCTGCTAGAGCAATTTGTCTTTTTTATAGACGAAAACGAAATTCACAATGTGCCGTATTGCGAGTGACGTATTAGGACTTTGACTGCGAAGATTTTGTACCAAACTAAAGAACATTGCAACAGTTCTTCTTTAATCTAGTACAAAATCTTCTTAATCGTAGTCGAAATACGATAGTCCAATATGTATACATGTACATAGATACATGTAGATATGTGCATTGTTATTACCATTTTAAATGCATAAAAACATCAATACATAAATCACTATATATTGTGTTCTAACCAATATCAATTAAACCAAATTAAATAAACATATATAATATGAAATTTACAAAACTGATTTTTCGATAAAATCTAAAAATGTTGCAGTCGCGCGATATTTTAACTGTCGTTCAAGCACAAAATCAAACATCTCAACAATTTATGTCGACTCGAAATGTAAATAGTGTTGGTGATGTTTCTGGCATTAATCACATAGCACTCACACCTTTAACAGTATCCCCAAAAACGCCAACAACGTCGTCTACAAGTATTGTTGAACATAAAAATGTTATTACGCAGCTATCAATAATAACTTCAACGAATTCCACAACAACACAATCAACAACTGAGGATGTCAATTCTAGTCCAGTTGCTGTACCTATGAGCACCACGTTAGTGTCTGCACATGAACCACTTTTGCTAAATCATCATCAGCACGATCAAAATGTACACCAGCATGCAAACCAAGCTTTAGGCACTCCTTTGCTGCTAAATAGTTCTTCTGGGCCTTCGGGAACACTCTTAGCCAATAATTCGCAAAATGTAAGACTTTAATATAAGAATATGGTTTTTGAGCGATATACAGAATTATTAGGTCTGACACCAAACACATATTTTTATGAAGAAAAAAAAAATTAAATTAAATATTTATGTAGGTACTGATTGGAATGTTTTTAACTAAAATTTTTTGTAACAGGTTCATAGTTAGTAAGAAACGAGTTAATTATTTGTTATCATTTATATATTTTTTCTGAAATTTTCTTATTATATGTATATTTCAGTTGGGTAAATATTGGGTCGTGACAAACTTGTTTCCGGGAGGGCCTAGTCAAGCGGCTCAATATAACGAAGGTGGCATAACGCATACACAGACATCTATATCAGGAGTGCCTTCATCGACATTAGTGCGTGCTATATCCACAACTGCGGGAAGTACAACAGTGGTAACAAAAACTGAGCCAGTTTGTAGCAGTGCGGGAACGCTGCAAATCCCACAAACACAAATGCTATCGCAGGCGGGTATTGCACACCAATTGCCAAATGGCACCATTATAACAGCGCAACCACAGCAACAGCAGCAAAGACATGTTGCAGAACATCAACAACAACAGTTGCATGTGCACGGTAAGTAAAAACTGTAATAATATTTCTTATTAAAACTTTAATAATATTTCTGTGGCAAAAAGGAAAAAGTGCTGAAGTCGAGATAAGCTTATTTTTAGTTAATGGTACCTCCGTAATCTGCATATGGTCATTTCCACAGCCCATTTTTTTCTAGCTTTTACTAAATGTAGAGCTGATTGCGCTCTACACTAACATTCTAAGATGTTCTTTAAAAAACAGCCTACGTTAGCAAATAACGTCACGTGACAAAAGGTGGACTTTTCTGTGGAAATGCCCATATTCAAAAGTACACCTGGGGTCAAATCGTTACATCCGTGAACGTACAACTCGTCACGTAAAAACACAATTTTCGGATTATGACATACGTGACCGTATTGAAATGCCATTCAGTTTACACGATTGATGTATCATTTAATTTGTTTTCGTACGATTGCCGATACGAGCACGTATGTAACGATTTGAAGCCTGGTCGAAATCTCAATTAATTTGTGCGATTTTTCAGGAATTTATAGCACTATGACTTGCGACTTATCTTTTCTAGACTTCTAATATCATTTGGAATAATAGCTTAATTCTCGACTGCGCAACGCAAAGAAGGGTATTGTGTTTATCAGCCTATCTATGTATGTATGTATGTGTGTTCCTTTGCGGCAATATATAAACCACCCTGAAGGAAATTTCGATGGTGAAAATGTACTGAGTCGCTTTTGACTTTGTCACCAGTACTACTCTACAATTATTCCCCATACAATACTTTGTGCTATAGACATTTAGCATGTGCTTGTCATTGAAAATCTACTAGTGACGCTAAAACAATTGACTAGGTAGTGAATTCATAGTTCTTATGGGAACATGGAGACATACCAACCAGACATTTACTGGTACATTTCTATACCTTACGTACATACAAATTTATGTATATTGACAAGTTGTTGCAAAATCCACCTGAAATACACCACATCTGTTTTCTCTCTCTCTCTCTCTTTCATACTGACGAATAGAAGAGAAATTGTAGACAATGTAACTACTACTATAATTTTAGTGTTGACATAGAGGCACTTGGCCCCAGCCTGACTGCAGGGCAGCTACGTCCACGCCATATGCACAATGTGCAAACTTTTATAAGGAGCTTTTTGTGCTTTCACACCGACAGTACAACATCCACAACAACAACACAACAGACAGCAATGCCTTGCTCTTACTTTGCAAAGAAACCAGGGTTGCCGTTGAAAATTTTGAAAAAGTGTCATAAAAAGGGTATTTAAGAAAAAAAGGGTTCAATAAAAGGGTATTTTCTAGTAAAATAGGGTCAAGTTTTTTTTTTGGAAGAAAAAAAATAACATTTATTTCAATTAAAAAAAGGAAACACGAATTTTAACAATTAATTAAATACATTAGACTAAAATAAAATTAATTAACATACATACATACTTTAATTATAAATCAATGTTAGACCTCTAACTGGCCAGATCGTAAAAATGATCGGATGAAGCTAATATTTTTTTAAAGCCAAAAGAACCGTAAGTTTTAACTTACAGGTGAAAAAACATTAGGAACGAACACCAGATAAAGAATAGTGAAAACCGCCTGTAGACGGTCTTGCCGATTTGCAAGTAATGAAAAATCACATATAAATTTTATTTATAAAAAGATGAAGGTAAGTTAAAATACATATTTTTTAATTGTGATACTCCCAGAAATTATTTGCATTTGGACACAGGGATTTGACTTTCATATATTTTGCAATATTTTCACCATTTATTGGCTTTTGTATCGACTAAAACAGTAAAATTATGGACGACCAGCACTTTTTCCAATTACTGATATGCTAGACTGTGCTTCGTCCAATTTTTGAGCATATGATTGCCCTACGGCATACATTTTGTTAAAATGATACAAAGGGATAAATTAAAAAAGGGTCATAAAAAGTGTCATTAGCACGAAAAAGGGTTAAAAGTGATACTTTAGTGTCACAACGGCAACGCTGAAAGAAACAAAAACAAATTTAAGAGCTTTCAAAGCTTTTTATCTCAAAAGCTGGTATCAATGTATGTGTGTTTGGACGTAGCTGATATAAACCATACGCGTGGACCGATTTTGATGATTCTTACGTTTATCGGTTTGTCTTAACGCCGGGAGTGTCACTAAATATACATATATCACTTGTCAAAATTCAATATGGCCGCCAACAAACGCCATTTTGTAAATACAAAAAAAAAAAATAAAAAGTCGGCGAACTATATAAAAATGGGTATCATTCGACAGGTATTTTAAAATCATCTTTATGTTTCTCTTATAGTATGTTTACACGATACGTGCTTCGCTCTCTATTCATGCTTCACACCCCAATCATGACCGAATCAACTTGCTTCGCCATACAAAATTATGAGAGCGAATCAAGTAGATTCAATATGAATCTCCTTGCGAAGCACGTAAAATTGGTATCTTCTCTAACTTTTATCGCCAGTTTAGCTGAATCAGCTATCAAAACAAAATATGTATATGTGTATGTGTGTGTGCTTTTCAACAAATAAAAACAAACCAAAAAAACATAGATGTGAGTTATACATATAAATATATTTAATTAATACCTGATTTACATTAAGCATTTTTTCATGAAATTTCATGAATTTTGTTGTATGCAACTTTTTCTATCTGCTAATTGCAGCGCAATGGAAGATAATTTTATATAAAAAGAGCGTATAATGAATCTTTGGTGCATTTTTGACAATTTTTTTAATATAAGTTGCCCCTCCAGGCCTCCCATTGAAAAATAATAAATTTTCATGCAACTAATTTCATGAAAAAAAAATGCTTAATGTAAATTAGGTGTAAGTTATGAATAGTAAAGAAAGGAAAAATAAGAAGAAAATATAGGGATGCCTTCAAAAACAAGATTTTGAATGAGTCGAATGTATGTAAGTATGTATGCTTATGTGTATGTATGTATATACGTGCGTATGATACGTATGTACCCAGCTGGAAAAGTAGGCATTAATTACATGAAGTATTATTTTCCAAAGCAAAACAATGCATCCCTTAGAAACGAGAGGGTAATTTGGTCAAACACTGTTAAAATAATTCATTACTTTTCTAGGACATGTTCTGTGTTAACAGTAAACAATTCAGAAATGAAAAATTATACATGATGTGCATTACCTTATAATTTACTATTCATTAACTTTTCCCACTGGGTATGTGTATGCGTGCGTATGATACGTGTGTATGTGTGAATATACAAAAAGATGTCACACGAACAGTGATGCCAACTTTTTCAGAGCAAAAAGCACTGTGCCTGCATAAAAAACCACTAAATGCAACAAAGCCATATTTCGATTTTGCTTAGTTAGAAGTAGAATATGAGTAGGAAAATAATTTAAGTTCAAGACAACAACATATTAAACAATTGTAATACGCTATTTGATTTAATAATTTTGGAAAAATAAAGTAGAACTCGTCAACTTTCATAATCCTTAACACTTAATTTTAGAAACAAAGTAATTTTATTTGCAGGATAGAGATTTCAATTCAAATTTTATTTGCACTCTTTTATATAACTGCCTAAATTAAATACCAAAACACTTGATTAAAATTTATGTGGAAATGTTTTAGGATTTTGGTCGATATGGAGTCCCTCAATTCGTTATTGGGGTTACATTGTAACTCGAATCGAAATAAAATGAATTATTCGTGTAATTAGCATACAAGGCGAAAGAATTTTCTTTTGTTTCAAATTGCAGAGTTCAGAGTACACTTAATTATATATGTACATGTGTTTATGTATATGTATATGCGTATAAATATGTATGTATATGTCAATTAATTAACAAAAACTATTAATGTAGGGATGTGCATATATAAATACTTTAAAATAAAGTCATATGTACATATTTATATTAATATATAATTATACTCCTCGTTTGAGGAAAAAGTCGTTTCATCTTTTTCTCTGGCCATAAAACTGTTTTAATAAAACAATTTGATTTTTTAGGCGTTTCATCTGAACTAATTTTTATATGATGTATGTTACATTCTGAATGACATAAGTCTTTTCTTTTTGACCGTATTTTATCTGAATTAAATAATTTGATGTATTAAAAATGTATATTCTATTTCTAACTTACTTTTAAAATACTTATTAGCGCTTAAAGTTCTTTCCAACTCAGCATTTGAACTTGGCAATGTTAATAGTGCCAGAGCATATATTGACAATTTCAGAAATGGATTAGAATTTCCATAATTATAAACTTCAATCCAAAATTGATCAGTTCTGAGCAAATTTTCCCATTTGTGTAACCTTAAATTCTGATACTTTCAATTTCTTCAATTTCAACATCCCAGCAAAAATTACAGCCTTCCAGAATAGTGCTTGAAAGCTAGCTAGAAGCAATTGCATTCAGCTTCCAAAAAGCTATGAATTTTTCGCCTTACTAAATCGATTCACATAAGTAATAATGTGTAGGTATTGTTTACTCAGATGTAAAAGTTACTGGCTAACAATTGTTTTTTACATTTTCAGTAAGCCCGCTTTACGTTAGTGCTTTTTAGAAGCATTTTTCGAAGCTTTCGTTTTAATAACTAAAGTTTATTTTAATTTTAAAATTATTTGGCAATTTGGCTCTAATTTCATACGTTTATAACGTTCCTTGTACAATCAATAGTTTTTTTTTTTGTAATAGCAATTTTTTTTTTCACTGTAAAAGAGAAAGTTGCTCCTCCTCTGTATTTCACCCAGCTAAATTAACATTCTGCAAATGAAACTTTTTGTATTTAAAAGGGGTGAAATCAGATAGAAAAATGGAAAATTCTTATTTGGTGTTTTGTATAAAGTCACAAGAATATCTCAAATCAATATTTAGTAGATTTGTAAAACGCACCAAAGGCACTAAAATCAAAGGTAAAAAAGCACCAATTCAGTGCCTTTTTAAAAAAGCACCAAGTTGAAAAATTCCGGATTGTTATGAATTAAAAAGCACTAAATCTAGTTCGAATCTATTGCGAAAAGCACTAAATTGGCACACTGCGCACGAAGCACCAAAGCGTCGTGTAAACAACAAGATTCATAAACAAGATTCAGAGCAAGGCGCATTTATTAGGTGGCAGCACTACACCAGGTGACTAATGTCATTATACCAATCTAAATGTCAAATTTGGATTGTGTAGGTATAAGCCTAAAAGCATGCTTTTGTTTGGGTATCCATAAACATCTTTCGAATATTCTGTTTTGTATGGTGTTTGACATTTCCTATAAGAAACATGCAATCTGACGATGCTACCCTGTTTTGAAAAATAAGAAGGTAATTTATACCAACAAAGTACATGTGGTTGTTGCTGTTGTAATATTTGTTGTAGAATCGCGGGTACCTGATTGATGTGCCTTGATTCAGAGAGCGAAGCATGTGATTCAACTCGTCGTCTAAACGTAGTATTATGATTTTTCATTTCGAATGACTATTTAGGATATTTAACGGTTCAAAGTTGGTCGCAGTGGGGTTTTTTGATTTTTTTTATAAATACTTTTTTAGGTTCTACTTTGGTATATTTCAACTTGAACGTATGTATCATTTAGAGTGTGTAGAATGATGGTTGCTTAAAAAAATAAAGGTTAACATAAAATATCCCAATTTAACTCTAAAAAATAAATTTCTGAAAATCGACTTCAACGCTTAAAAGTGCTCTCCTGCTAAACAGTAAAATATGACTTAAGCACTTTTTCCTTATTATCACAGACTTAAACTTGTATGTAGGCATGCATGTCATATGTACATAAGTATGTATAACTAACAAACAATCCTTAAATAATGCAGATGATAATCACCAACAACAACAGCAGCAGCAACAGCAACAATTGAGTCAACAGCAACATATTGCCGTACTACAGTCAACGGATGCCATAAAAGATGAAAAGCCTTTTGCTTCAAATGGCAAAATATCGACACCAAATCAACAAATTATTATGCAGCATATGTCAACAGCAGCATCTTCTGGAAACCCGTCTACCTCCGGAGGTACCACTATTACATTGGGTACTCCTAAAACGGAAATTAAAGACGATGGCAGCGTAGTCATGAGCGGTAAATTGCATCCTGGCATCGAAATGTATAAGGTTAATATCGACGATATATCGCAACTGTTTACCTATCACGAAGTTTTCGGTAAATTACACGGCGATGCTATGAATCATACTTTGGCTTCCGCCCACGGATCATTGCCCCCAACTGCAAACAGCAATATTGCTACAGCTGTTTCAGCAGCAAGTACCAGTACTGCCGAAGTAAACAATTCGACTGGAGGAGTTCCTGTGGTAGCCAATAGCGCCTCTATAACAGAATCCACCAGTAGTACTTCAACCAGTACAGCGGCAAACTTAACCACAGCCATTGCAACAAACTCTACTGCTACTTGCACAACTACCGGTATGCCACCTGGTGGCTTGTTAATGCCTAAAATGGAGGGTGGTATTACTGGTGTAGAACAAAATACTGTCACTTTGGCACCAGATGGTACAGTAGTTTCGACTGGAGAACATGTGTGCGATATATGTGGAAAAATGTTTGCTTTCCGTTATCAATTAATAGTACATCGGCGTTATCACACTGAACGTAAACCATTTAATTGTCAAGTCTGTGGCCAGGGGTTTTTCACTTCTCAGGATCTAACTCGGCATGGCAAGATTCATATTGGTGGACCCATGTTCACCTGTTTAGTGTGTTTTAATGTTTTTGCCAATAATGCCTCTTTGGAGCGTCACATGAAGCGACATTCTACGGATAAACCTTTCGCTTGCACAATATGTCAAAAGACTTTTGCTCGCAAGGAGCATTTGGAAAATCATTTTCGTTCACACACTGGTGAGACTCCTTTCCGGTGCCAATATTGCGCTAAAACATTTACACGCAAAGAGCACATGGTAAATCATGTTCGCAAACATACAGGAGAGACACCTCATCGTTGCGAAATCTGCAAGAAATCGTTTACGCGCAAAGAACACTATGTCAATCACTATATGTGGCATACAGGTACGTACTTATGCATACATATATCTTGTATATAAGTATCAGAGAATGCCAATGAGTACTCAAAAAAATATACATACATAAGTAAAAAGTCTCAATTTTAGTATAATCATAATTGTAGCGTAAACAGTTCGTACGCTCACACATTTTCTCTCAAGCAACTATGACTATAGCCGATTCCATCATACAAGAGCACCTCTACTTAGGGTATGGGAAAAACTAAAATACGCATTGACTCTCTCCCATACTTTCTCATAGTATGCTTATGCTCAGGCTATATATATTTTGCACAAAAAAATATACGGATGATACTCCGGATATTTATTCATCATTCGCTACCATATACATACATTTTTGTGTACATAAAATGGAATATGTAGTAAATGTGTGGGTGTGACTGTGTGAAAATATGCTTTACAATACCCCTGTACATACTCATGTGTAGCCGATTAATAGGCAGAGTATTTTTATACTCATGCCTATGATTATAGCTCATACATTCTATAAATTTTAGTTATAGTTGTTTGTGCTGCGTAATTTAAAAAAATGTGTTTTTTATGTTTATAGTTATACTTGTTCGGTTTAAAATTAATGCGTGTGTTTGCATATGAGCTTGTTTATTTTTATTTTTAGCTGTTCGCATTCATAGAGTACTTAAACGATATTTTGGTCATTCTCTGATAAGTATATGTATATCGCACACTTACTTCAACATTGCCATAACTCACAAAAGCCAGTTTTACAGAAAACGAGCTTACTTTGTTTCATCTCAACTGTTTCTACGTTAAGTTAACAATATTAGTTAATAGGAAGTAAAAAATTAAATAATAATAATAATAAAATCAATAATTGAGTATAAAAAATACCTTTTTGCTAATTTGACCAAAAAGCTAGTGCGATTTCGTTTCAAGTAAAGCTTGAGAATCGATTATATCGTGAGATAATGGGTTTTAGTTTTGCTGAGAAGGAAAATTAAGTGATAGTGAGGTGACAGATAGGTAGAGAGAGGAGAGGTGCTTAATTAATTTAATAAAGGTACCAACAGACGACATGTTTTTCACATTGTATGTGCCAGAATTTACATATGTAAACGAAAACATGTCGTGTGTTACCTTTAAAACATTGCTTGTGTAAAAAACATGACAAACAACATAAGACATTATTTGAAATAGAGCGTGCTCTATTTTCTTATGTTAAACATACAGCTCCAGATGTCTATGTCATGCGAACAAATTCGTCGGCGGTTGATTATGTGCACTATCATTAGCCGTCTGAATGAAGTATTTTGCAAGACAAATTAATTATATATATATATTTTTTTTTTAATTTAACGTTGTCGTTTTATTAAAATAAGTCCAAAAATGTATAGATTTTTAGATACAACCTCAACGTCTTGTTTAAAAAAGAAAAAATTAAAAAAGCAAATTTGCGTCGCCAGTACTACAGCGACGGAACCAAAAATATTTCGACGGCTGCAAGCCATTTATAAAACAAACTACGTGGATATTTATGTACTGAAAAAGAAGAAGTGATACTACATGTACGTTTGTGACCAAAAATTATAAACCTTATGTAAATTAACCAATATTGACAAGCATAAAGAAAAACATTCGAGTCGAAAACTTAAAAAACACATGTAAAAACATGTCGTCTGTTGGTACCTTTAATTAATTTTTTCATTTTACAAATCGCATTGTGCATGGTGTTAATTTTTATATAATAGTTGTCGCTGCTCTGGTGTTAAGTAGTCGCATTATTTTAAGCTACATGTAGACATTTTATTTATTTTACTTCGACGACGATTAATCGCTACAAGGAGGACGCCGCAATATGCATGGACACTAATGCATATCAGATGGATCGATGGATGATGTTGATGTGAATCGGTCTGGCCAGGTATTGAACTCGGTCTTTGAAAAACCTTCAATTGCTTTGTAGTCGGCGGAATTAACTTACTTAACTATTTCATATTGCAATAATATACAGTTGTAAGCAAAATAAGACCAATTGAAAATCCATATTCATATTAAACTTCAATCACCTATCCCAAACTTTAGCGCAGTTCCAGAATGACACACAAACATATCGTCGGGTGGTTATTGGTTTGCCGCAAAAATAATGTATTCTTAATATACTGTGCGGCAAACCAGTACTCACTAGACGATATGTATGTAATTCAATTTAAATTTCAGGTCAAACTCCACATCAATGTGAAGTGTGTGGTAAAAAATATACACGTAAAGAACATTTGGCAAATCATATGCGTTCGCACACAAACGACACACCGTTTCGTTGTGAAATCTGTGGCAAAAGTTTTAGTCGTAAGGAGCATTTTACTAATCATATATTATGGCATACAGGTTCGTAAACATATCTACATATGCGAAACACATCACATTTATTTTGCTTGTTATTTTTTTAGGCGAAACTCCCCACCGTTGTGACTTCTGTTCGAAGACGTTTACACGTAAGGAACATTTGTTGAATCATGTGCGTCAACATACTGGAGAATCACCGCATCGTTGTACATATTGCATGAAAACGTTTACACGCAAGGAACACTTGATCAATCATATACGACAGCATACTGGCGAAACCCCTTTTAAGTGCACTTACTGCACTAAGGCTTTCACCCGAAAAGATCACATGGTCAATCATGTACGCCAGCATACCGGCGAATCGCCACATAAATGTACATACTGTACAAAGACGTTTACACGCAAAGAACATTTAACGAATCATGTACGGCAACATACTGGAGAATCGCCGCATCGTTGCACCTACTGCAAGAAAACCTTTACACGCAAAGAGCATCTAACGAATCATGTGCGTTTGCATACTGGTGATTCGCCGCACAAGTGTGAATACTGTCAGAAAACATTCACACGTAAGGAACATCTCAACAATCATATGCGTCAACATTCTAGTGATAATCCACACTGTTGCAATGTCTGTAACAAACCATTTACGCGCAAAGAACATTTAATAAATCACATGTCACGCTGCCACACCGGTGATCGGCCATTTGCATGTGAAACATGTGGAAAATCTTTTCCACTCAAGGGAAATTTACTTTTCCATCAACGTAGTCATACTAAGGGTCAAGAAATGGAAAGACCATTTTCCTGTGAAAAATGCCCAAAAACATTTATTTGCAAAGGTAAGAAAAAGTAAACATTTTCAGCAGTCGGAATGCGCCAACGACGATAACACCCAATATTTTCATAGAATGAAAGGCTTCGCTTATGAATAATGATTCGCGATTTTTTCCCATTTAACTTTTATACAGTTTTTGGAACTTTTAATAAATTAGAACGCTAGTCTTTTAACATAAAAATGTAAGTAGGTGCTTTCTTGGGAATGGTTATATGTATTTCAGATTTTTCCTGCACTATTTGTCAAATTTGTATTATTTCACTTATAATGTAAAATACTTTTGTACTAAAAATACATTAAAGTTTATTATTTCTATGCGCATTTGCTGCTGCTAATGCATCAGGGAACTTTTACCCAAAAGTTTTCTAGCATTGAAATAGGCAGTCGGTTTTTTACATCGAAGCAGTGTAGGCAATAATAATCCCCCTTTTTGTGGTTGGCGTTTTCCGACTGCACCTACGACCTTTTTGTAATAGATTAAAGGATATCGCAATATTTTTTTCTTTTTGGCGAAATAAATAAATAAAATATTTTTACATTGAAATTTAAGAACTTTATTGATGGTATTGACTAAAAAAATATGTTAAATATTACAGGACATTTGGTTTCACATATGCGTTCTCACTCTGGCGAGAAGCCACACGCTTGCACTTTGTGTAGTAAAGCATTTGTGGAAAGAGGTAATTTAAAACGCCACATGAAAATGAATCATCCAAATGCTCCAATGCCGCCACCTCCAGTGCCACATCCAGTTATACCAGCCGGGGTATTGCCTCAAATTAAGCAAGAAATAAAACCAGTTATCAGTGAATTAAGTAAGTTTTTCTTTTCTATAAATGATTAGTGCAATAAAATTAATGAAACCATATTAGATTCGCTTCAAACAACAACTCCAACAATGCATACCATACAACAAATAACAGCAGGAGCCTCGGCAAATAATGTGCAACTAACATCGGGTTTAACACCGTTGGTAACATCAACTATAACATCGCATACTACACAGAAACAGGCGACACAGAGCCAAGCTCAAGTACAGCAAGATCCATTGCAACTACAAGTCGCTACACACCAGCAGCAGCAGCAGCAGCAGCAGCAACAACAAATGTCAGCCCATCAACAAGTTTTACAGCAGCAGCAACAACAACAACAACAACAACAACAACATCAAAATCAGTTACTGCAGTTGTCTATGCAACAGGCAGCGGCTGCATCCGCAGCCCATCAGCAGATACAACAGCATCAGGACCAACACCGCCAACATCATCATCAACAGCAACAACAACAGCAGCAGCAGCAGACACAACAACAAGCTCATCATCAACAACAAACAGCTTCAAATGTTACTGGCGTTGCAAGTGCTCAACAACAACAGCAGCAGCAGCAACAACAACAACAACAGCCATCTCAGCAACAAACTCAAACTCAACAGCAACCACCACAAGTGCCAATCGCTTTAATACAAACCGATCAGGAAGCTTTGGCCCGTGCTACCATGCAACAATTACAGCACATGCCCGCTAATGTTGAACAACACCCGGTTGTTTACTAACAAAAACAACTATGAAAATGCCCATTTGACCACTTGGTAGCAAATTTATGGATGCTTCTGAATTCATAAGTTGTTTTATTTTTAAATTAAATTTTCTATATAAAACAAAAAATTAAAACCGCTTTATCGATACCCATATGTACAGGCATATGTACATATGAATATGTATGTAAGTTCTTAGTTAAATTAGTTGCATTAAGTCCCACATCACACTGTGCAAGTCTTATTGCTAAGCTGATTAGTTTATTAGGAGAGAGAGACGGGGGGAAAAGAAACGTTGCTGTTCCCCTCGTCTCTCTCTCCCTGAAACTAATCAGCTTAGCAATAAGACTTGCACAGTGTGATTTGGGACTAAGTTAACAAACTTGTTTGACATACATACTCGTACATAAAAAAAGTGCAACCAATTGAAACTAGCACCGTTTCCATTTGGTCATATGCAAACATACATACATAAGTATGTATATATCTTTCTTGCAAGATATGTAACTATAACTAAATAAAGATATAAAAAGTAGGTCTGTTCCAGATGCATAACAAAACAGTCCGAACTTGTACAAGGTTATCCAAAAGCCTTCCAGATAGCAATTTTTGTTCAATTTTGAGAGCGAATGAGAGAGTAATTTTTTTCATTTCCTGTACAAACTAGTACCAAGGCACATTCACCAGGTAGTAGCGGAAACGCAGCTGAGCTATTTTTTTTTTAATTAAAGTTCATCCGAAACTTCAAAAATTGTTTACGAAGGAGAAATTAAAAAAAATGTTAAAAAATTTTCAATTTGAAAAATATTCTTTTGAAAAAAATTTAAAAATATAAAAAAACTATAAAAAAAATTGTGAAAAGTGCTAAATGTTGCAAATATTGTTAGTGGTAGCTGCCGTGGAGAAATTTTTCAACTTTATGTGAATAATTTTTATTATTATTGTGTTACAACAAATTCTATTTTTGATATTTCGGATGAACTAAAAACCATGTTGTTTGTTCATTGTTGTATTTTTTCATTGTTTTTGTAATCCTGATATTACCTGGAAATAAATGTGCCTTGAACTAGTACGAACTTTTTCTTCTGTGTAAGTTCGGACAAAAATTAAATAATCAGCTGTTTTTTTGTTTGCAAAAATAAGTAAAAGCTTTTACCAAGTTTTTACATACAAATTTATTAAAAAGCAAAATGGAAGGATAGCAGCATTAGTATTTTAAGATGTGCAATTATCGTTTTTTACGTTCCAGCTATTTTGGATAACTTTGTCACATTAAGAGAGTAATTTTCTTTTTATTCTCATTAGTCCGAACTTTAACAAAATCTTGTGGAACACACCTCCAGATAACAATTTTTGTGCAATTTTGAGAGCGAGTAAGAGATTAATTTTTTTCATTTCCTGTACAAACTAGTACGAACTTTTTCTTCTGGGTAAGTTCGGGCAAGAATTAAATAATCAGCTGTTTTTTGTTTGTATATGAAACTGAAAAATTAATCAGAAAATTTGCAAATATACGAAAAAAGTTTTTACCAAGTTTTTACATACAAATTTATTAAAAAGTAAAATGGAAGGTTAGCAGCATTAGTATTTCAAGATGTGCAATTATGGTTTTTTGCGTTCCAGCTATTTTGGATAACTTTGTCACATTGACCGCCCTTTTCATAATGTATGATTAAGAACTGACAGTTCTTCATACAAAAGTTGCCGTTAAAGTCCCTGTTAGCTTTTATTTGTACATTGTGAAAAGGGCCGTGAGAGAGTAATTTTATTTTTACTCTCATTAGTCCGAACTTTAACAAAATCTTGTGGAACACACCTCCGGATAGTAATTTTCGTGCAATTTTGAGAGCGAATGAGAGTAATTTTTTTCATTTCCTGTACAAACTATATAGTACGAACTTTTTCTTCTGGGTAAGTTCGGACAAGAATTAAATAATCAGCTGTTTTTTTTTTTACATATTAAACTGAAAAATTAAACAGATAATTTGCAAATATTGTATTGTAAGTACATTTGTGCATATTTCTCCATTTCTTTAATATAAAAAAATGCTTCTCTTAAATAATTCACGTAGCTTTTATTTTGTTGGAAGTTATTTTCATTTACTTTTTACAGCTGTTGCCAATGATGCAAGTTTTTTGTTTTTATGATGTTATGCGTTTTAAGCGACTGAAATCACTAAAATTAAATTTAATTTAAAAAGCTAGCAGCATTGGTATTCGAAGATGTGCAATTGTGTTTTTTTGCGTTCCAGCTATTTTGGATGAATTTGTCATATTGAGAGAGTAATATTCTTTTTACTCTCATTAGTCCGAATTTTAACAAAATTTTGTGGAACACACCCTAGTATTCTTCTCTCAAGAGATAATTGTATAACAAATTTTCTTTAATTTTTTACACAAAATGAAATACGTTATGCTGAATTATCTATCTTCTATCTATATAATTAATTTGCAAACACTTTTTTAAATCTCTTTTTTACGGCGGTACTTCAGCACCGATTTTAAAAATATTTATATGTTTGTAAAGTTTTTTTTCCACAGATGTGCACACTCAACATTTTATTGAAATCGGTTCAGTATCTTGGGAGCTATAATACACACATAGTACACATGCGTTTATTAGCTTACACCTGAGCTGCCGAAAGTAGCACCAGGTTGCCGAACATCAATCGGCTTCTTATACAAATGAATACACATACGTGAATACATTACTCTCGTGTTTCTCTCGGTGGACAGCTCTGGCTTATACTTACCTGCAAATATTGTTGGACTACTCGGTCCAATCTAGATGAAACAGACTAGTTACATCATGATCCCATGTAATGCAGTCATGGATTATGTGGTTTTAACACAAGCATTCAATGCTGCACTATAAGTGTTTGTGTTTAAACGATTATGATCGTTCTTTTTAGGCACTTTCAAATTTTATGCGAGTAGCCTATAACTATTCCATATGAGATAGTTTTGGGGATGGTCCGAAGTAATGCAAATTTGGACCATGTGGTCCATCTCTGAGACATCACAATGGTAAAATTGATTACCCCTGTCGGAGAATGTGTAGTTGACTACAAAAATAGTTAACTTATAGTTAACTTTTCCTAGACTGACTAAAAGCTAACTGCAATGTCATCCAAAACAATCCCAACAAATTTATTCTCAGCTACTTTGAAACTCATTTCAGTTTTATATTAACATTTTGCTGTTGTTATTTTAGATTGTACCTTAGTTGAGTAGTAGCGCGTTGAGTTCGCAATGTGTGATGATACATGTTCGAATCCCAGAAAAATTTTTTTAATTTACTGACTACTACTGATTAAAAAATTCAACTTTAAGTTAGCTGAATGTAATACATAGTGAGACAATTGACTACCGCCTAGGATATCGCAATGTTAAAATGGTCAGTTGATTACATTGAAAAGTAATGCAAATGTCAGTCAGTACTAGTTGCGAAATAGCTTTAAATTAGTTTAAAGTTAACGTAATTTCATGCATTAACTAATTATGGTTGCATATGTAAGTATGTATGCATACTGTGGGGTTGTTTTTTAATGCATTTTTTTGTGAAGTTTAGATAATTTTTCTTTGAATATTAATATAAAAAAAAATAAAAATTTAAAAAAAAACACTGAATATTTCTAGAAAATATGAGATATCTTCTAAGCGGCTGGACCGATTTTATTAAAACAAAGCTAAGAACCTTCTCGATCATTTCACCTTTCAAACAGAAAGAAACTAAATCAAAATCGGTCCAGCCGTTTGCTCTGTACGTGTACTTGTACAGACACACATATACACAGATTCTCAGACACACACTACAAACTTATAACACCCCTTTTTTGGTCGGGGGTTAAAAATTATTTACATCAAAATCAATAAAATTAAAGTGTTCTGGAAAATTCGCTTCGAAATTCAACTTTAGTATGGATACTAATATGTTTTTAACCATTTTTGATCGCAGAGGTCTAAATATTTGCGTGAACATGTAGTTTGATAAAATGGACCATAATCAATCAAAAACTCGATTTCGAATTAGTTACGTCCGTTTGCATTTAAAGTGACGATATATACTTACCATTTTCAAAAATTCAATACAAAAAATCAAATTCTTATCGTTTGTATTATTCTCAAAAAATTAATTCGAAATTAAATGCTTTCTTAAGCAATACTTAGTTGTTTGAAAACATTGCTAATATCATAATGTGTTTTTGAACTCGTGGAAAATGCATTCATCTTTGCTAGTTAATCACGTTAAAAGTATTGTAGTGGGTGGTTACAGTAAGAAAGATATGCCAAAAAAGTAGTTAAATAATTTTTCAGAAATAATTGCAGTGAAACAAGTTTAGCTCTTAATAAAATATGCAGAAGAAGCCCGATAATTAAAAAAAGCCTTTACTTTATATCACGCATTAATGAAAAGTCGTAAAATTATCGATATTCCATTGAATTTGTTATAATTTCATGTAAATTTTAACAAGTGCAATATCACCACAACCAATGTTTAAACGAGCTTCCTGCACGTCTTTTTTTTTTTTTTTTTGTTGAGTTAAACGTATATAACTCCATAGGCATGGTGCATTTATCGAAGTCGAAATACGCCAACCTGGTTTTTACAGCGCAATTGTTATAAGAGCTTGGAAGGTATTGGCGAAAACAGCTGCGTTAATTTTTCAAAGCGCATTGAACTGAGTATACCTTATATGAAAATGCCTTGATGTCTTTTTAAATTTGTTCTTTCGTGTTGGGTGAACTTAGTCGATCGATCGAGTTGTGTTCCTAGCATAAACAATTTTATTTGTTGGTATTAATTTGGACGCGCCTTTAATAATTATTAAAATAAATATTCAATACTATTAATTAAGTGCATGTGCCTTGAATACTATATTCATTTCATTCCTGCAAACGTTTGCAGGTCATTTTAAATGAATTTTGGACAGTCCGTAAATCTGCCCATGTTTGAGAATGTGGATTATCCAAGGCCCATTCTCAATACACAAAGTCAATATTAATGCGTTGGGAAAGGTTTAAGACGATTGCGAATATAATTTCTAGAAAATGTATCAGACAGACGGAAAACAAAAGTTAATTTTGTACCTTAAAAATGAAATTAATACTGAAAACCATTGAAAGTTTAACACATTTCGGGAATTCCTGTCATTAACTTAAAAAAACCAATTGCCAATCAAATCAAATTTTTCAACTCCAAGAACCTAAATTTTTTATCACTTTACAAAACAAATTACCAAATTCCAATAAAGGTACATAATTGTCATTTAAAGTCAACGTACAATTATTGCGTAAAAATAAATTTATCCCGTGAAAGTGTTCACATTATGCAAACTCTGCAGTGATCCTTAGTTTTCTGAGTGAAAGGGGAATATAACGGGGTTCAGTCTTGAATGTGTTTGAAACTCGTTTTGCATGTGCTTTTTTGAAAACACATAAAAGATGAAACTTTAAAGCCAAAAAAAAAAAATCCAAAAAATACTTGCAGAATGTGAATAGGAACTTTTTCTTTCAAAGCATCAAAAACATAGTTCAATAAAATTGCGTCTTTTGTTTTCATTTTTACCCGAATAATACCACTCAAACTTATTTTAAGCTTTATTTTTTATTTTTCATAGAAGTTAAATACGTTATACATAAAAAAATTAATAAATAGATTTATTTTCTATACAAGCAAAATAAAAAAACGAAATAAAAGTAATTATAAGTTTAACATTTTTAAACGCACTGGATCCAGCTAAACCCCTCAATAATCAATTTCACTCTATTTTTAATAAAAAAATATTTTACTTAATAAGTAAAATATTAATTTGGGATTATTAGTGCGTTTAAAAATGTTAAACTTAAATTGTAACAATTCCCATAAAAAACACTTAAAAGTAATTATATTTTGGTGCAATTTCAAATTATAATGTCAGAGGTGTTGTTCCATTTAACGGTAAAATTGTTCTATTTTATAAAAACGAAGATTATTTGTATCGAAAATTATTTATAATAAAACTAAAACCCTAGAATTGAAACGGAAAACAAATTTCAAAATTTGGTTTTGTTTTCCATACAAGCTTTCGCGCAACACTAGTTTTTATATTATTTTTATTTGCGTTGCGGCTTGAAAGCCTAAAATATATAAAATGTTGCACTAGTTTACAGAGAAAATTTTAAAGTTAAATATTGCATTTTATTTTTCAGATAACTAGCATGTGCTAAATTTTATTTAGGCTATTCACCGCGTCGTCTAGAGTGGAAGGTTGCTTCGATTTGAAAACCCGATACATATGTATATATTTGAAAGGCTATTAAAGTATGCGTCGAGTAATGGGTTTTTTCTGTGATCAGATGAAAAATGATAACTATAGTGCTATAGTGCCCATTTGTATTAGTTGTTGCAGGAAAGTTCAAGTGATGAAGGCATACATAATGGTCACTGAACTACAGCGGACAGTATTCCTAATATAACATCAGAGTGACCTCCTTCGTCGGCATTGTGTAGCAGAATCATTGGCGAAGTAAAATAACCAATAAAATGGCTACTAAACACAGCTTACAAAATTTAACACTTTTCATTGACACCAGAGGCGTCGCAAGCTGTCTGAAAAAATATTAACGTGCAAAAAGCAGAGTTCCTCTATCTCTTCCCTCACCACCTGTCTTCTCTATCACTATCCCTTTGCTAAAGAAGGTAGGTAACACCTAGTAATAGTAGTAGGCATTCATTGCCTGAGTGTTATTGCTTTAAAAAAAATATGTATATATTTTACGCGAACCAACCTTTCACTCTCGATGGTGCCTTAAAGAGATATGTACTGTTTGTCTGGTGAATGGTGAAAAACGAACTTCGTGATCAGTACACCCTTATTATCTTAAAAGTTTCAATAGAAATTTTTAACATTTCTGAAATAAAAATTTGTGGACTAGTGCTATTTAATTTTATTATAATTTTCCTTATTGTTGTTATCTTAACAATTAAAAGTCTAATACATATTTTCATTAAAAGAAATTTTAATGTAACATATGCACACATTAATACATATGCCTACATATTTTCATATTTACTTTTTTAATTTAAGTTTAATCTTAACACAACTTTACCATTTGTGTTCTTTACCAATTTTAATGCAATTAACCATATATTTTTATTAAAAAAATACATGTCTATATTTCAACAGCCTTAAAAAAAATTTCCAATTAAATAAATTTTGTGTGAAAATTTTATTTCATAAATCTATTTTATAAAGTATAAATATTTATTATAATGCCTTAAATGTTTTTGTTGTTTTTGTGCAATAACGTATTCCATTTTTTTACTTCGATTATATAAATTAATTTTAATTTATAGTAGCTGGGCTATTATAGTTAAAGAATTTAAAAAACTTTAAAACATTTGAGTATGTACGGTTTAAATAAGTATACGGCATTTCTAAAAAGCCATTAAACGAAAAATTATGAAAAAAAAAGAACGAACAAAAAACTGCAGTTTTGCATTAGAACACAAATGGTTAAAATGTTCATAATAACCCCATTGTTTTTAACCTTAAAATATGCTTTAAATATTTTTAAAATTACTTATTAATAAACATATACATATATGTATGTATTACATACGATATAATATAAAAATATATAAAAATAAAAATACTTTGAAATATATTACAGGAGATGATATACATACATACATACATACATACACACATATATTAATTGAAGAAAAATAAAAACTATTAGATTTTAGAAAAAAAAATAATATTTATATATACACATATACATATGTATACATATATAATAGTAGTATATATATTGAAAATATCAATAAACCCAAATGAATAAGTGCATATGAATACATATACGAATTCATTTACGATAATATTTTTTTAAATCATCTTTTCTTTAAAAATATACTTTTGTATATACATACATACATACTCTATACTTATATGTATGTATGTACTATTATATTAATTTCTAATCTATCTCACAACAAGTTCACTTATGTCAAAACAGAAGTAGAGAGAAACAAAGCAACAATAAATTGTTAAACACAAAAAAACACATAATGTTATATGCATTATAAATTGCATTTTTGTATCTTAAAAATTTGATTTTAAAGTAAGTTTATTGGAAGTAAAAAACATTAATACAATAGTAAAGTAATTTCAAATGCTTTTAATTATTATATTTTTATTTCTCTTTAACTGTTTTATTGTATTTTCGGTTCAGTTTATTATTCAATAATTGGAGTTTCGAGTTTATTACTTTTTAAAATTAACATTAATCAATGATAATAGGTCCGTTTGTTTACTTTTCCAGTAAAATCCAGTAGTTGAGTAAATTTTGGGTAATTTGAAAATTTTACTCTCAAGAATGTCTCTTGCACGAAAAAGTACGCGAACGGAAAAAATACAAAAATTTGCAGATTAATCAAAACAGCTGATAATATTGTTGTATTTTTTTGTTGTTTTTGAAACCCATCGAATACATATTTTTGGTAATTGATGCATGCATGCATTTTTATAATTATAAATTTGAAGCGATATATACATTTTTCTAAAATATAATTCTGTGAAAGCTTTAGTTTTTATTTGGTTTTTAGTTTTTATTGGCTTAAATGGCGTAGGAAAATACATCAATATTTGATCTCTGATAGTCGGTACCCTGAATAGTATGCAGAAATAAGTATTCACATATACATAAACCTTACATCTCAAAATAACTAAACTAAATAACACAATTAAATTTAATTTAAAAACGGATATATTTAACGATTATTATTATTTAATTTGTTTCATCTTGAACATGAAAATTTTCAGGTTTTTTTTGTTAAACTTTTACTTCAACTTTTCTTCTTTTAAATGCTTTTATTAAAAAAAAATAAAACTGTATTTGCTTTTGTTTATTTTATTGAATCATATGTTTTTCTCATCTACTGGATTTTACTGGCAAAAATTTATCCAGTAAAAATTTGCAGACTCTCAGTCAACAACTGTCAATTAGCTCTCTCAATTTGCACTCTCTTTTGCAAAAAAATAAACGGTCCTAATGTAAATAATGTATGTCACACTACTTTTACTTTTGGTTGATAGCAATTGTTGAATCCGGAATAAAAAAATTGCTGCTAATCTGTGAAACAAAATGATTTACATTCAGGCGTGTTCTGAAAATCACCCTTCATCAAAGTGATCTGAAGTCACAAAACAAAAAAATTTTTTGGTATGAAAACGAATAGAAAGTACCTAATCACTTAGCTATTTTTGCGACTATTAGTATATGGCGAACGTTATCATAAATTACTTAAAGAAATTACGCCCATATGAGCCCGTTTAGATGAAGGGTAGCCTGCGAGTAGTGTTTGTAGGCGAGAAGTGAAGAGAAGCTTGCGGGGTAGCAAAAGTCGCACGTACTGGGAACTGAAGCGACAATTTTAACTCCTCTCTCACATAGGTATGTATATCTTTTTCTCGTATTTTTGTTATGCTGTGTACAGTTAGACCTATTTTTTATAACGTTCATGAAGTAAACAGTTATAATCATGATACAATAATATAAAGGTACAACCACATTTGACGTATAAAATTAATTCTGACTTTTGCCCCAATTATTTGATTACTGTTTTTTGTAAACAGAGAGGAAAGCGTTGCCACACACATATAATGGCTTTTTTTATTTAGGAATTCTTCTTGAAATGTGTAATTTGAGTTTAGAAATTGTAGTTAAACACGTATTTTTTTGAATGTTAATTGAACATGAGAATAACGAAATATGTGTGTAATAAGACCTACAAAAGCAAATATTTGATTAATTATTTAATTCAATAGATAACAAAAAAAGCCTCACGGCTTGGGATGCTACTTCGTTCTTAAAAACATCGATATAAAGATACGGCGTTTCTTAGAAGCGATACATCGATGTTTTATTAGCGGAATTCACGGTTGTTTCATACACATAATACACATTCACATATACTTCGTGTGCAAATTTATTGCTGCCCTGCAGTCAGATTGGGCTAAGTGTCTCTATGTCAACACTAAAATTCTAGTAGTAGTTGCATTGTCCACAATTTCTCTTCTATTCGTCAGTATAAAAGAAATAGAGAAAACAGATGTGGTGTATTTCTGGTGGATTTTGCAACAACTTGTCAATATACATAAATTTTTATGTACGTAAGGTATAGAAATGTACCAGTAAATGTCTGGTTGGTATGTCTCCATGTTCCCATAAGAACTATGAATTCACTACATAGTCAATTGTTTTAGTGTTACTAGTAGATTTTCAATGACAAGCACATGCTAAATGTCTATAGCACAAAGTAT
The DNA here is from genome assembly GCA_949987645.1 of Tachina grossa. Taxonomy (NCBI): domain Eukaryota; kingdom Metazoa; phylum Arthropoda; class Insecta; order Diptera; family Tachinidae; genus Tachina; species Tachina grossa. Next base: position 41,170,224 of record OX465275.1, read on the forward strand.
TGTATGGGGAATAATTATAGAGTAGTACTGGTGACAAAGTCAAAAGCGACTCAGTACATTTTCACTATCGATATTTCCTTCAGGGTGGTTTACATCAAGCACAACACACATACTGTGACATTTGCATTTAAGGTAAACACCTTTCAAAGCTCTTAAATTTGTTCTTGTTTCTTTGCAAAGTAACAACAAGCATTGTTGTCGCCGAGATCTGGTTGGCTGTTCTGCTCTCGTCGGTGTGAAAATACAAAAAGCTCTTTATAAAAGTTTGCACATTGTGCATATGGCTTGGACGTAGCTGAACAAGAGTTAATGCTTTGTTTATATTTACAACAAACACTGTTCTTCTTTTTTGTTTGCTAAGGACATGGCCTATGATTGGACTAGGAACATGAAATTATCACATTTCTCCTTAAAATGGACCAAGTGGTCTAATAATATCCGTAAGGATGCTACAACCCGTTAACAATTTCATCCGAATAATGTAAGGCAGCTACGTCTAAGCACACATACTCTAATATACATATGTATTTCAGTTAAACAGCTTCGTTATTGTTTCTTTGCAAAGACCAAAGATGTCGCCGAGATCTGGGGCAAATCGCGGTAACTGGTATCGAATTACGAAATATTTCCATATAAATTCTATTGGAATATTTCGTAATTACTTAATTTGCCCCCTCCTTGGATGTTGTGCTCTCGTCAGTGTGAAAACACAAAAGGTCTTTTGTAAAACTTTGCATATAGTGCGTATAGCTTGGACGCAGTTGATGTAAGGCAATACACCAGAGAGTATAAAGACAAAGTTCCGCCTTGATTCATTTGGAAATTTCCTTCCTGTTGTATCTTGCTTGCTGCCCTTGTTGGTGCTCCTGTAACTTTTTTGCTGTTTATTTTTTATAAATTTATGAAATAATTAAAATATTTTCCATTATTTTTAATTTAATAAACAAGAACGTCAAAAATAAAAATAAAAAAAAACTCGGATTTCATAAATTGAATAAGGTAGCATTAATTTTGAGAGTAAAAAATAATCGGGACAAACGTCAGAAGGTTAATATGGCGACGAAAAGAGAGAACGGTTTTACCTTTATATTATTGTATCATGGTTATAAAGGACTTTGGACACGATCAAAATGCTTGCTGTCAAGTTCGTGTACGTGTACTTGTCGGCTTGATGTTACCATGCTTGATGACCCACCAAGCATTCATTTTTATTTTGATTTTGTGCTGTTCGTTTGGTTGAAAAAAATATATAAAAATTTTTAAATAAAGAAATTCAATAACAATAATGGCAGCACTGTTTACAAAAAAAGAGAAAAGCAAAATAACTCTTCTTTTTTCTTCACCAGTGAAATTTATGTTTTTCTTCTTTTAATTCCGATGTTTTGGGCAACCGTTCACAATGAAAATATAATTATAATGAAAATTTGTTCGTGCTTGACGGGTTAACACATACACATATATAACAATTGACAGCAAGCATGCCAAAAATCAAAATTTTTTGATTTTCCATCCAGCATCGTTGGTGTCACACATACTAACAAATTTTCACTCATACTATAACCAATCTCAGCAAGCATTTTGACCGTGTCTTAACCCCTTAATATAAAAATTATAAACAAATAAAGCAAGGAGAGAAAAGGAATTATTGTATTTTGGTAGTAAATTAAAAAAAAAAAATGAATAATAACACTATGGAACATTTTTGGGATTATTGTCTGGGGGTGAGAAATTCCAAGTCAGGATGATGGTACTAGGTCAGTATAGTAAAACCCTCAAAGGGTTTGGCGTTCGTATGTGTCAGTTTTTTTTATGACCTTTTAAATTTTTTCCTTATCTTGATGTTTTTTCGCTTAGTTGTAACATTTTGGCAAAAACGTAGTTTAACATAACTCGAGAACCACTTGTCCGATTTTGATGAAACAAACTCAAAAAAATTTAGAATTACAATTTCTTTAATCCGTTCATGTAACGTTTTTCTTTATAATCAACAGTTTTGCCGGTAAAAATAAATTTGTGGAGGCAAAAAAATATTTTTTTTGCCTAAAAATTAATTTTTTTTTTTTAATTCATAAAAATGCCAAAACGGAAAAAAGGATCAAGTGTTATTAATTTCGTGTAAAGTCACATAACCTATAAACAAAATGCGACATAGATCATAGAAATCGATTAACGCGTTCTGCTTTTATTTACAATTAAGTGAAGGTATCCCATTTTGACAAGAATATTGATATTTGTTTTTATTCAAAAAAGTGCCATTTATCGCCTTTTTTATAAATTTTCCCCAATAACTCCAGACTTCTGGCCATAAACTACTAAAAAAATTAAGTAAACATTTTTATAATTTTTTATTTTTATTTATTTTAATAAATATTGCCTAGACTTTTTCGATGGTGGTTGTTCGGGACTAGTGGCATCGCATTCATCGCTATCATCAGTTTCTGAACCACACAGCAAATTTCCGCAATTATTGCACTCGGCGACTTTTTGCCTCTATATCTGTAAGTTTTTGTTTTATTAAAATGAGTGAAAAAATAAAAAATCAGTATTACCTCATTTCAAATGGCATAGAAACTTGATGATAGCGTTCACCTTGTTCATCAGATTCGGTAGCCAGTTGATTGCTGAAGTAGTCCAGATGATGATGTAAATAATGGATTTTCAAGGACATGTGGACACCAATTTCCGAGAATGAGTCCAAGTCATTGGGATACCGAATGGCATACTTTCACGTCTTCTATTTTTCCAATCCATTAGACGGTTGTAGCAGCTTTTACACACTATATTTGGTACCCAATTTTCGTTCACTATAACATTTTGGTTGAAGTACATCTCGTATGTTTGAACAAAATCAGTACTGAAATTTCCACTTTTTTTATGTGTTGAGACATATTGACCACAGCAGTAGCAAAAGCTATTTATATCTGGCTTGCACAGTTCCATATTCTGTTCTCTTTTGTTCAAAATCAAAATCACTTTTACTGTTCGCGTTCGTCGGCACTTGTTGAATGACAAAAATCACAGAACCAGTGTGAGAAAGAGAAAATGTATAATGACAATGCATGTTTTATGTGAACATTACAGAAGCAGTGTTGCCACATCAATATTTCTCTTTTAGTACAGTAGAAAAATATGAGAGAGTTCGGCTTGTGAGTGTCAATGTTTTCTCCAAATAATGTTGTGCATATCTGGAACAAATTTTTGAAATTCATACATTTACCTAATTGTGAATAAATGAGAAACGCGTGCATCGATTTTCATGATCATCTATCCCTTTTTTTGCTCATGAGTTATGTGACTTTACGCGAAAGTAATTAGTTTTGGCACTTTTTTCCGTTTTGGATTTTTTATGAATTTAAAAAAAAAAAAATATTTAAATTTTTAGGCAAAAAATACTTCTTTCCTTTCATACATTCATTTTTAACTTCGAAAGTGTTGCACATATAGGAAAACGGTATAGAAACAGATTAGAGAAATTGTAATTCTAAATTTTTTTGAGTTTGTTTCATCAAAATCGGACAAGTGGTTCTCGAGTTATGCTAAACTACGTTTTTGCCAAAATGTTACAACTAAGCGATCAAGATAAGGAAAAATATAAAAGGTCATAAAAAAAACTGACACATACGAACGCCAAACCCTTTGAAGGTTTTACTATACTGAGCTAGTACCATCACCCTGACTTGGAATTTCTCACCCCCCCAGATTGGCTGTTGTACTGTGTAATAATAATAAAAAAAAAATTAAAATATATCGACATATTAATTCTCCATTTCCCAAACTAACAATTAGTTCCATTATGGCAACACTGCTACGAATGGTCAAATTAATATGAAAAAGTTCCTTGACTATTGCGACAAAAAAGTCTTCATGTAAACGCCTGTCGATTTAAGAAGGAATTCCAAAAGAGAACGTAAGCGTTGTCACAGCTAGGCCATCCTTTATCTAAACGGGCTCTATGCAAAAAAAATAAAAAATAGCATGTGCTTGAAACTGATTTTGTATGGAAATTTTGTTTTAATGTACACTTCAAGTACACGTTATTATTTGCATACGGGGGCTAATCATGTGCTTTTTGACAGTATAGTGAACACTGAGGCCCTATGTTTCACCTAGGAACTATGGGAATTGAATTGAATAATGGTGAACACTAGTGTTAAAATTTTTGCTGGAAAAAGTGTGTGAATTGTGAACACTAAAATTGATGAACACTCCAAAAATCATCGTTGCGGAATCCGAAACCAGGTTTCTTTTTCATTGTCAAAATAAAGACATCAGCTGTTTTCTTGTGTTTTCAACAAGTTCAAATTACACAGAAAAATACAAAAACAGTGTGATTTAAAGAACAGGGGTCGATTCTGGTTCTGTGATAATGTGAAATGAAAACTTATTTCATCTTTTCACAGTGTTTCTGATTCTAGTTCAGTGAAAAAATGAAAACAAAATTGAAATGATTTCATATGTAAAAAAAACAATTGGAATGAAACAAAACGTTTTCACAGTTACAAATCATTACTGATTCTCGTAATGAAAAATTTTTAGATTTAGTTGACATGGGGGTCGATTCTGGTTCTGTGATAATGTGAAGTGAAAAAAAACGTTTCATTTTCGTTTTCATAGCAACTTTTCACAGTTTCACAGATTGCGATTCTGGTTCAAGTAATGAAAAAATGTTTCATTCCAGTGTAGCTGTGAAAAGCTTGTATTCATGTCATTTAACTTTAATTGTCAAAAGCAGAGATCTAAGTTTCGCAGTTATGATGCCGCGCTAAGCCGCATGTATTTTTTTGTTATTGCTTGAGCCGCTGCCGCTGCTTATATTTATGATTGAAGTATATAATCTGGCTTATGTTTTGAGTCTGATTTATTTATTAAAAAACAAATATATAAATAATAAGAAATAGTAATTGTTTTTGCAACTACACACATATGTACAATGTACATACATACATACGTAATTTAAATACATGAGGAAAAGTTAAGTTCAAACAACACAGTTGCTTTGCTTTTTTTTCATGCATACTCATGAACATGAATACATATATATGTTATGTACTTTGTTCTAGTGTGCATGTTTCTGGCAGGTAGAGAAAAGTGTTAAATACCAGCATAAACCAGGATTTCAAAAAAAGGATAAACAAGCTAAACAAAATGCGTTTTTTTACCTATTTTTTTAAGAATGTGCATACGAAGATTTAAACATACCTCTATGTACATATGAATGTACCAACACCCACAAATTAGCATACGTACATATGTACACATTTATGTAAATACACATATTTTTCATGTAGAAATTGACATATTATAAAAATAATAAAAACTGTTTTTAAAGACTTTGGAATTCTTACATTGATTTCTCTTTTCAGTACTAGAAAGCTACATATTTTCTTTCGCAATTGGAGTTTCAAACTTTTTTCAAGAAAACATATTAATTTTTGTGTGGTATGGCATTTTGATATATTAATTACTATAAAATTTCATAATAAAAACTATTATAAATAACATTTCAAGTTAACTTTCACTCGGCGCCAAATTATTTTTTTGCCGCCGATAATAACTTAACTTATGGCAACCTCGGCTTCTAATCAGTTGCCAAATTATGCAAATATGAACATGAATAAAAATAGAAAATGTCTGGATAAAATGTTTTAATGGACCTATCAGACGAAATTAGGGATGAGGATAAGTGAATTAAATATTTTAAAAGTGTAGAAGTAGTATTTGTATTCGTTTTTCATGGGTTTCCATGCTTTTTCACTAATGAATTGTGTGTGTAAAAAAACTTTGACACTTGTTTGCACTTTTCCATAAAACGAGAATCAGTAATAATGTGTAACTGTGAAAACGCTTTGTTTCATTCCGATTGTTTTTTTTCATATGAAATCATTTCAATTTGGTTTTTATTTTTTCACTGAACTAGAATCAGAAACACTATGATAAGATGAAAAAAGTTTTCATTTCACATTATCACAGAACCAGAATCGACCCCCTGTAGTGAATAATATTATTATTTCTGATTAAAATTCACTACAGTTCCACTAAATCTAAAAATTTAAGTTTAAAATTTTTTAAACGCAGTAATAATCCCAAATTAATATCTCACTTATTAAGTAAAATATTTTTTTATTAAAAATACATTGAAATTGATTATTGAGGGGTTTAGCTGGATCCTATGCGCATTTCACTGTTGCTAATGCATATCATCAGGGAACCTTTACCCAAAGTTTCTTAGAACAACTAGAGTTATTATGTTATAAACTTTCATTTAAACAAATGAGAAGCTTAAAACAAATAACAAAGTTGAAACAAGAACTCAATAATCAACATGTTTTTTATTTTCTTTACCATTACTACATTGGCTGACTTTTTTCAGCTTCAAATTGTAGTTGTAAAATTATGTAAAAAGAAAATAAATGTAAATAACAACGACAGCTATTTAAGAGTAGAGTGTTGCCACACAAGTATTTTTTGACCTTTTTTAATAATTAGTGATTTTTTTATGGGAATTGTTAAAATTTAAGTTTAAATTTTTTTTAAACGCACTAGTAATCCCAAATTAATATCTCACTTATTAAGTAAAATATTTTTTTATTAAAAATACATTGACCTGCACCAGGTAAAAAAATACTTGTGTGGCAACACTCTACTCTTAAATAGCTGTTGTTATTTACACTTATTTTTTTTACATAATTTTACAACTACAATTTGAAGCTGAAAAAAAGTCAGCCAATGTAGTAATAGTAAAGAAAATAAAAAACATGTTGATTATTGAGTTCTTGTTTCAACTTTGTTATTTGTTGTAAGCTTCTCATTTGTTTAAATAAAAGTTTATAACATAATAACTCTAGTTGTTCTAAGAAACTTTGGGTAAAGGTTCCCTGATGATCTGCATTAGCAACAGTGAAATGCGCATAGGATCCAGCTAAACCCCTCAATAATAAATTTCAATGTATTTTTAATAAAAAAATATTTTACTTAATAAGTGAGATATTAATTTGGGATTATTAGTGCGTTTAAAAAATTTTAAACTTAAATTTTAACAATTCCCATAAAAAAATCACTAAATCTAAAAATGTTTCATTTAAAAAATCATCATGGGCACGAGACGAAAATATGTTTACTTGGCAACACAGTTCATAATGCTTGAAAGTAAAATCAACTGTTGAAAGCAAAAACAATGTAAAATAATAGCCACTACTATAATACTTACATGTATGTATGTACCGACGGTACATCGAATAAGTAAAAACAATTAATGTGATGATCGCAAAAAAAAAGGTAAGCAAGATACATACTTAGGTAGAGCAATATGACTTCGTGCTAACCTAAATAGAATGAAACAGAAAATGAATAGTGATACTTAAAAATGTATTTACCAAAGGTAAATCAATAATTGTATCACAACAATCATTTCTCATATTCCGTTTCATTAAAATTTACGTTAAATACCTGATGTTAATAATAATCTCTACCCAAGTAAAGGGTGTTTTTTATTGAGGTATAGAACTTTAAGTTGGTATCACTTTTTTAACTGGCGGCCATTTTGTCAGTTGTCAAGTGATTAATATTTAGTTTGGTTTGCCATTTCATCATGAACAGGTTGACAAAAGAACAACGCTTGCAAATCGTGCAAATTTATTTCGAAAATAATGGTTCAGTTCGCGAAGTTTACCGCAAGCTCCGTCCATTTTATGGTCGACATAATCGTCCATCAGAGCAATTAATTCGGTTAACCATGGATCGTTTTCGCACTACGTTTACTCTATGTGATAATACGCATCCGCAGAGACGTCGAACAGTGCGCACCGAAGAAACAATTGCCGCTGTAGAGCAAAGTGTTGAAGAGGACCCGAATGAATCGATTCGCCACCGTGCACAGCAATTGGAGCCGACTAACCGACTATTTTGTTCCCGAATTGGATGGCATGAATGTGGATGAGTTGTGGTTCCAACAAGACTGCGCTACATGCCACACAGCGCACGTCACAACCGATTTATTGAAGGAAACATTCGATGAGCGCATAATTTCGTGGAATGGACCTGTCAATTGGCCACCAAGATCGTGTGATTTGACAACATTGGATTATTTTCTTTGGGGATATGTGAAGTCGCTCGTCTACGCCAACAAACCAGAAACGTTAGGGGACTTGGAAGCCAACATTCGTGGCGTTATTGCCAACATACGGCCCCATATGCTCGAAAAAGTGGATGAAAATTGGACCTGTAGAATTGGCTTTATTCGAGCCAGCCGCGGCGGCCACATGCCCGAAATCATATTTAAACATTAATGGCATAAAATTATCCTTCCAATAAAGCCAAATTAATGGACATTAAAACGATTTTCTTGTAATTTATTTCAATTCGAAGTTCTATACCTCTAAAAAAACACCCTATAGATAGACTAGGGTGCTGATGAAGTGCGTTGCTGCACAGAAAAATATCGGTATTTCCCCCAGCTAAAAAGTCTAGTTTAATTTTTCTTCTCTTCTTTAGAAACTCACATTAATTAATAAAAATATTTCATTCAATAAGAATTGAAATTACTGAACTTAAGCCCAAATAAGAAATTATTTCTGATTATGTTTAAAGATAAATTATTTATAGAACACCAATTATGCACTTCATTGATGCACTTTTGTAGAATAAGAGCATCACTTTCAGAATGAATTTCTTTAAAGAATCTTAGATCATCGGCATACAACAAAAAATTAGAGCCCGAAATAAACTGTCCAATGTCATTGATAAAAATCAAGAATAACAAAGTTCCTAGAATGCTACGCTGTGTTACACCAGAATCAGCATAATAAGGCAACGACTCAAAATCTTCTACGATAACTGTATATTTCCTGTTAGACAGATATGAGTTCAACCAATTAAGAAACATACCGTGAAAGCCCATAGCTTGAAGTTTAAGGCAAAGAATATTATGTGCTACTTTTTCAAACGCTTTACACAGGTCCATAAAAATCGTATCTACACGGTTATCTCTCTCAAATACCGAGATATAAAAATGCAGTGTTGCCGGAATAGAAATTTAATTTTACACAGACGAACCTTCAAAATTATCCAAAAAGTTATAAATTACACAAAACAAATTTTGTGTTTGATAATAAGTAATGCTTTTTATATAAGAATATGTATCGAGTGATTTTTTTACTATTTGTTTTTTCAGTGTGAATTTTAACTTTTAACGATTCCGAAAATGCTTACTTTGGTTTCAGACTCGACAGTTTTTCTTGCTGAACTTTTGATTTTATAATGCCAAAGAAAAAGGTATATGTATTTCAATTTTTTATAAAAAAAATTTAATGGACTATAAATCGTCCATTTCGTATACATCGTCAAATTGTTTTCTCGCATTGAAAACTATCAATTATTTTGTACTAACTATACAGAAAAATTTATAACATTTATTGTTTAATAAATATTACTAAAAATGTATCTACAATATACTTAGAATACTTGAGATTGAGAGCTCGTTTGGAGGGACTGTGTATTATAAATTCTACCTATGCTTAATATTTGTTTATTTAGAGTTAACTATGTAATATGCATTTGAATTAAATAAACATTAAAAAAAAAACGAAAGTGAAGAAGAGCTGGATGGAACTGAAGATGTCATTAAGCATTTCGAAATTTGTATTCAACGGGTTCAACAAAACAAAATTAGTATCTCAAATTTAATGCTCTGGAGAGAGCTTTAAGAAGACGACATTAAGAGAAAGATATCAATTCCAAAAAAACAGGCTATACTAAACCAGTTATTTAAATAAATTATTTTTGTATTATACTTAGTACTTTATAAAATTTTCTTGTACTGATATTTTAAATAAATATGTATTTAAATATTTTCTTTTAATAAAATATTAAAAATACTACGAGAACATATGTATGCCTTGAGTTTTTAATAAAATAGAGGACACTTTTCCTTTTAAACTTAGTACTGGATATAACGAACAATTCACTTTAACGAACAGGCCTGACAACAATTAGGTTCGTTAAATCGGAAAACTACTGTACATCGTCCATTTTTCAATTTTTTATGAAAAAATTTAATAGACTATACGTCAATTTCATATGCAAAAAATTAAATAGACTATTCATCGTCTATTTTTCATGCCAAAAATTAAATGGACTATAAATCGTGCATTTCGTATACACCGTCTATTTTTCATGAAAAAAATTTAATGGACTATACATAAAAATTTAATGGGCTATAAATCGTCCATTTTTTTAATTTTTTTTATGAAAAAATTTCATGGACCATAAATTTCGTATGCAAAAAATTATATGGACTATAGACGTCGGCTATTTATCGCACAACAAATTTAATGGACTATACATCCATTTTGTATGAAAAAATCAAATAGACATGCAAAAAAGTATATGGAATATACATACAGAATTTAATGGGCGACAACACATCGTTCATTTTTTATTTTTTTTTATGAAAAATTTTCATGGACCACATATTGTCCATTTCGTATGCAAAAAATTAAATGGACTATACACGTCGTCTACTTATCGTACAAAAAATTTAATGGACAATATCATCCATTTTTCATACAAAAAAAATTTTATGAACAAAAATTAATGGACTATCTATATACATCGTCCATTTTTGAATTTTTTATGAAAAAATTTAATGGACTATACGTCCATTTCCTATGCAAAAAATTAAATAGACTTATACATCGTCCATCTTTCATGCAAAAAATTAAATGGACTATACATACAAAATGTAATGGGCTATATACAATACATCGTCCATTTTTTAATTTTTTTTATGAAAAAATTTAATCGGCTATACATTAATTATAAGAAAAATTAAATGTTCTATACATCGTCCACATTTCATACAAAAAATTATTTAAGCTATACATCGTCCATTTTGCATACAAAAATTAAATGGGTTGTAGATCGTCCATTTTTTTCATAAAAAATTAAATTCGCTATGCGCTATTAAAATGGCTATACATCGTGCATTTTTTAAGATTCTACCTAACGACAATATGCTATTATTTTTTAAAAATAAGATACAATTATATTTTATTTAAAAATTGCCTTACAACTAAAATGAAGTTTATAAAAAAATTGATTTGAAAAATTATATACTGTTATAATTGATAATGGATTTTTAATCTTCTCATAGTTATATTTGCAAATAGATTTTTTTTACTGTAGAACAAAACATTCCTTGTCGTTTTATATACTTACATATATAATGCTTGCAAGGTGGTAAGGCTTATAATAATTGTATAAAAATGCAAAATTGACGTAATTTACTTTGAATGAAAAATAAAAATAATAAAATTATATTAACGAATACTCTGACGGAAAACACTTTGTTTAGCTTTGTTAGTGGCAGAATTTGACTTTTTTGCGGTATGAGGATCTGGTGCAAAGCAATTCCACAAGCGTAAAGTTTCATCGGCGCCAGCACTAATAACTGTACTGCCATCTGGAGACAAAGCCATTTGTAAAACCCTCGAAGTATGGCCGGTTAATTCGGCTTGTCTAATCATTGATGGATATTTCCATATCGTTAGTTGGTTGTTTGCGAAACCGTGAGCTGAAATAAGTTCTTTATAGTTACGAGACCATAGCAAAGCGCATACTTGAGACTTAGAGTCCATAGAATTAATAAGGGATCCGTTATTAATATTCCAAAACTTAATACATCGATCAGCTGTACCACCTCCAGTAGCTAAAAGATTTGGTACCCAGGGACACCAAGCCAAAGCTCGTACAGCGGCTTGGTGTTGATTGAGAACATACAAGGGTTCGTTGCTGGTACCAATACCTCCACTACTAGCAGACCAAACATTGACCAAGTTGTCATTGCCTCCACTTGCAAGATATTTAAAATCGGTCGACCATTTAAGACCACAAACTTCTTGGGTATGTCCTGATAGGTTAGCAACCTTATGATCACGTGCTCTAACATCATGGTGTATAATAGAGCCATCCCGACTTCCAGAGGAAACCAGAAAAGAGTTCCATGCCAAAGAGCCGACTCGTGCGGAGTGACCGACCATCACTCTTAAGCGTTTAATTTTCGAACAATCCCAAAGTTCTACAGCTCCCGTATTATTTCCAATAGCTAAAATTTGTCCCTCTTGAATCCATGCTAAGGCGCAGGCATGATCACCTTCCCCATACTCCACTAACTGCTCGATATTTCCAGTAGCAGCATTCCAAAGATAAACAGCATTACCTAAAGCCACCGTTACTATATTTTCAGCGCTCCAATCCAGTAGATTAAGATCTATTCTTAAAAAGAAACTAGTCAATTTTAATATAAATCGTTTTCCGTTTACATACAATAATCATTAATAATGTCCGGTGCATCCAAAATACGATCAGAAGTGGTGGGTATAAAACGTGTGCCGCTTTTCGTAGATACAGGTGTATTAATTGAATAAACAACCTTTAGGGGATTAATATGAAACTCTGGAGCTGCTGGAGCTTTATTTTGGTAAGATAAAATTCGAACGTTTTTAACATCCGCTACTTGCATTGAGTCCGATATTAATTTTTTTCTTTCAGTCTGAGCTGGAGTCGATTTGTTGTTATTTGAATTGCTGTCATTTTCTTCGTCATTTTCAGATTTTTCCTGTTCTTGCTTTATCTAACAAAAATCCTTCGGTATAATCTCAATTTACATACATATGTACATATATGAATATATAAAACTTTCTTTACTTACCAAAAAATGACCTAATTCAAAATTTGTTGTTCCACGATTAGGTATGAATCTATCACCTCCACCAGGGGTTTTTGAGCCTTTGTTAGGAGTAGGCGTCTTTTTACTTTTACCATCACCATTTTTCCCAGGAGTTTTCATTGGCGGATTAACACCAGAGAAACTAGTATTGTATGAAACTGATAACACTGAACGAGTTCCATTTATGCTACCGTTCAAGCTGGCGGTAGATGATTCCAATTTCTTTTGCCACCTAGGTGCTGGGCCTCTAGTTATTTCTCCATCCATTGTAAGGGCACTATTTATTTCGTTAAAAAAATTAAACTGAGACATTTTATTAAAAATATACAATTTTACGCAGCGGTTTTATAAATTAAAATAAGTTTATATTTAGCACAGATATAATAAATTTAATGAAGGAATGTGTTTAAAATTGTTCTATTTTTTAACAATGGCGTTCAATATTTGCGCCGATGTAATAGCAGTGTTGCTCAGAAAATTTCAAAGAAAAAAGTTGCCGTACTCAGATTTTTTACAAAAATTCAATTTCAAGGCAGCTCAATTGGGTGCCTCTAGTTCTACAACAAAATTTTGTCACCAGAAACAAGAATAGTGTCAAAGTTATCATGCATTTTCCTGTTTTTTTAACAACACAGTGACACATACTTTATGCAAAATCATATATACTGTCACCCTTTATACATAAATTTATTATTTTTCTGTCGTCTAATACTGGGTACACAGTTTTCAACGTGCTTACGTACACGTTTACATAACATGTTGCATATTTTGACACAGACCATGCAACCTACAATGCAACTGTCAATGCAACCTATAAACATCAAATATTTTTGATATTTTTGAAACTTCGATCGCAACCATAAACAAGACTACACACTATGCGACGGACAGTGCAACCTGCTTGGTTGTATAGACACGTTGTTATGTCTGTACCTACAATAATATTAACCAGCTGGGCATGTGGTGGTACCTGATTAACTTGGACTATATAAAATTAATAATAGAATTGCCAGTAATATAAAATACGTGCGCCAAGATAGCGTCGACGAAATAGCAACGATTTAGGGAATTTAAAAACCGGGAAACAATTGGAGAAATTTTCAGGGTATTTTTAAAAATCTAGCAACGATTTTAGGAATTAAAAGGGGGAAACAAAACAAAAACCGTGGATGAATTTTCCTAGGAGCACTGTTGGACTCCCACGCCAAAACGTTATACATTCTTAGAGTGGACACTTTGGTGAACAAAATGAGACATTCGTGCAAAAATTCTGTTTGCACGTTTTTGAGAAAATCGACTTAATCGAAAATGGCAAAAAAAACCGTGGATGAATTTTCCCAGGAGCACTGTTGGACTCCCACGCCAAAACGTTATACATTCTTAGAGTGGACACTTTGTTGAACAAAATGAGACAACCGTGCAAAAATTCTGCTCGCACGTTTTTGAGAAAATCGACTTAATCGAAAATGGCCAAAAAAAACCGTGGATGAATTTTCCCAGGAGCACTGTTGGACTCCCACGCCAAAACGTTATACATTCATAAAGTGGACACTTTGGTGAACAAAATGAGACAACCGTCGATTAAGTCGATTTTCTCAAAAACTTGCGAGCAGAATTTTTGCACGGTTGTCTCATTTTGTTCGCCAAAGTGTCCACTTTATGAATGTATAACGTTTTGGCGTGGGAGTCCAACAGTGCTCCTGGGAAAATTCATCCACGGTTTATTTTGGCCATTTTCGATTAAGTCGATTTTCTCAAAAACGTGCGAGCAGAATTTTTGCACGGTTGTCTCATTTTGTTCACCAAAGTGTCCACTCTAGGAATGTATAACGTTTTGGCGTGGGAGTCCAACAGTGCTCCTAGGAAAATTCATCCACGGTTTTTGTTTTGTTTCCCCCTTTTAATTCCTAAAATCGTTGCTAGATTTTTAAAAATACCCTGAAAATTTCCCCAATTTTTTCCCGGTTTTTAAATTCCCAAAATCGTAGTTATTTCGTCGACGCTATCTTGGCGCACGTATATAAAATTATTCAATTTTTAATCAGCTGTTGTGCATATTATTTAACTAGCCAAATTCTAATGAGTTGTATTAGTAAAAAATGAGGGTTTTCGCAAAGACGGAAACAAAGTCTCAGGAAGAAATTTCAGAGCTTTTACTAAATACACCAGCTACAGAGGAACCAGCACAGGTATTAGAAAGTCATAATACGGACAACAATAGTACTAAAAAGGAAACCAAGGAGTGGGGATATGACTTGTATCCAGAACGTCGTGGTGAAGAATTCAAGCCGAAATGGTATCGTATTTTTCTAGGTTTGGAGGGCCACGAAAATATGGATAAAATGAAATGTGAACGTAATGTTTACTGGTGTGTAAAAAATAGTCCTCTTGTTAAATTAATGATGGGTGCTCTAAAAAGTTCTGGTTGCCCGATAGATTTAAGAAGGCATATCTCATGTGAAGTTTGTGACTCTTCAGTTACTGGGGGATATGATCCCGTTCTTAATCAGATCGTTGTTTGCCAAAACATGGCCAAGAAGGAAGGCATGGTTCAAGGAGTTCTAACACATGAAATGATTCATATGTTTGATTATTGTAATAATGACTTGGATTTTCGTAATATAGATCACTTGGCATGTACAGAAATAAGAGCAGCTAATTTAGCACATTGCTCATTCCTAAGTGCACTGATGCAGGGCGATGCCTCATTATTTGACATCAAACAAACACATCAAGTAAATATGCTCATACATTCACATATACCGTTCTACACAGAAATATGTCGCCAATTTATTGGAAGATATGCATAACTCAAAAAAAGACAGTTATACAGAAAATACGTTTATTAAAGTTTTCAATTTACATACAATTTATTGAAAATATAAGAATATTTTATTTTCTCAGAGATGCGTGTATGAGCCTTCTAAACGAAATTTGGCTTAAATCGGGTTTAGTTTCTCTTGTTAAAAATTAATAAAAATTATCTTATCCAATAGAAAATTAAAAAATAAGAAAAAATAAATAAAAAAGTTGTTAAAAGTTTTCATATAAAACTGATTGTAACGTGCCAATATTGATATCAAGAGCTGAACAAGGAGTCTTTAGTAAGAAGTTCCGCTTTGGAAAAAAGCCATGACGGAGAAAATCCATATGCCCGGCCGAAAGCCGGTTATACAAGGAATCTTTAGTAAGCACCGTCGTTTTCGGGAAAACCTTGGTGGAGAAAATGCTTAAGCCTGGTTGAAGGCCTGCTATTTTTAACTTGAATTTCCTAACAATTTAAAAAATCCTTAAAGATCTTATTAAAAGCTTTTAAATTATACAAATATTGACTGCAATGGATGGAAATTGAATCATAAAGAGCCATTCATCAACGCCAATTGCACCCCATCAGGTGTACAGTATGGTGTGGGATCACATCTGAAAATGTCATTGGGCCCTACTTCTTCGAGAATGAAGATGGAAGTGCTGTAACCGTAAATGGAGAGCGGTATCGGTTTATGATAGAAAATTTTTTACGTCCTGCTCTTGAAAACAGACCTGGTATGTGGTTTCAGCAGGACGGAGCCACTGCCCATACTGCCCGAGACACAATGGCACTTTTAAGTCAAATTTTTGGAGAGCGAATAATTTCTCGAAATTCGGAAATTATTTGGCCAGCGCGATCGCCAGATTTGACAGCACCCGACTATTTTCTTTGGGGTTTTTTTGAAGGAGCGAGTGTATGTGAACAAGCCAGAGACAATCCTTGAACTCAAGGCAAACATTGTTGCAGAAATTTTGAAAGATGCTATGGAAAATGCTCTAAAAAGAGCCCATCAGTGCGAAGCTGAAAACGGTGGTCATTTAAGAGACATCATTTTTCATACTTAGTGTAAAAAAATTTCCATTTTGTATATTATATAATCTGAAAGAAAAAATAAAAAAAAAGTTAATAAACAAAAAAGTTATTAAACTTTTACACCCCTTGGTTTCTTTTGGCCCACCCTGTATAATCAAAATTTTTCACAGGAAGTTTGGATGCCCATAACTCCCAATTTACACTATGCAAGTGTTATTGCTAAGCTGATTAGTTTCTAAGTAGAGAGAGACGGGGAAAGAAAAGTTTCTGTTCCCCTTGTCGCTCTCTCACTCAAACTAATCAGCTTAGAAATGACTTGCATAGTGTAAATTGGGACTAACTCTTGAAATAAGGCTCACCGCCAATTTTTTTATATAATATATTCTCAATTTTCTATCGGATAGGATAATTTTTATTTATTTTTGAAAGGAGTACCTAAAGCCGATTTGTTCCTGAAACTTTTACACAAGATGAAATGTGATAAAACTATTTTTTCTCCATTATTAACTTTAAAATCGCATTTTTTGAGATATGGCTATGTTGCAGTGTATGTCGAAAAATCCTTTACTATTCTAAACGAATTTCTTTTAAGCTCTCGTTCGTTTTCACAAAACTGGAAAATATGTATTAAAATAATTTTAAATGTTATTGTTAGTTTAACATACGAATTTTGAATGAGGAAACCGATTTAAAGAATGATTTAACTTTAACAATCGTTTATTAATACAGATGTAATTGCATAAATAATGTGACGGTATAACTACGTATGTATTATAATTATAATTTATTTATAATTACATATGTATAATATAATATTAATTTATTTTCTTACATGAGAGATATCTCTTAAACGATTTATTTTTAATTTACAGAATTGTGTAAAATCAAAAGCTTTAGCGTCGGTTTTGGCTGTTCGTAATATCACAAAACAAGAAGCAATTGAAGCGGTTGAAAAAGTGTTTCCTAAATGTTATAATGATTTGGAACCTATTGGACGCCGTATAAGACGTAACTCGCCAGATCAACACAGAGCGTATATGGAGGGGCCCATGTATGGATATGATGTTTATTAGATAAAATGTAGTCTACATTTTATAGTATTTTAATAATTAAATAAAAGATTTTTATTTATAAAATATAATTTTCTTATCTATAATTACTTCAATAGTATGTATGTACATATGTATGTATGTATGTATGAAGAAGCTTCCCTGCAGGAGAGTAGGCATTTAAGACAATTAAAAGCTACTAGTATAATTACTAGAATAGCAAGAACTATTCCAAAAAGGGTTAATAAAATTGTGTAAAATTATACCCCTTTTACACACGGAAAGTTTACTTTGCAAAGTCTTAATTCAGCTGTGTGAAAGACAGAGGGAATAATACTATCTCTGTCTTTCACCCAGCTGAATTAAGACTTTGCACAGTAACTTTCCGTGTGTAAAAGGGGTATAAGCTTTTGTGTACGTGTGATTTTGTATCTTCGTCTAATTAAAAATATCTACTATGAAACATATGGATGTGTCAGACGCTAAAAGGCCTAACTCCACTTTTCTACAATTTCTCAATTTTGTTATATTGCTATGTAACTAGTTGTTAAATCGGCTTTTATTTGAATTTTTTCAAAATCTACTCTAATTAACTCCATTTTAATCAAGCGAAATTTCCATGTTTTATGAAATTTTATAAAACTAGTGGATGTATCTGTTATGCGGCAATCTCCTCTCCCCTCATTTTTTTTCTGTTAAATACCATAAAAATATTTTCATAAATTTTGAAAATCTATTTGCCAAACATTACTAATTTACTCAACTTTTTATTTTGTGGAGTTAGGCCTTTTAACTTCTGACACATCCATATACTTATATCTGGGGGCAAATTACGGCACTCGTTATCGAACGAAATTGCGAAATATTTCAATAGAATTTATATGGAAATGTTTCGTAATTTCGTTCGATAACGAGTGCCGTAATTTGCCCCCTGACCTGCATACTCTGCCGTATTTTTACTTTGTGTTGATGATGCATGCGGTAGTCCTGTCTGACTGATCACACTTGATGTATATAACTGTCATAGTTAACTGGTCAAAACTGCATAATTACTCTGGTTTTAGACTCGGCAGTTTAGATTCAGAGTTTCAGAACATGGATACTGTGAAACTGGCTAGTGAAATTTTATTCACCTCAGAAGTGTCGAAAATTTACTTAGAGCCTATTTAAATGAAGGGTGGTCTCGCTGCGACAACGCTTACGTTCTATTTTGGAGCGTTTACATGAAGACTTTTTTGTCGCAATAGTCAGGCGACTTTTTGATATTAAGTGTGTTCGTTTACTTTTGCAGTAAAATGCAGTAAATGAGTATTTACTGCGAAAATTTTAAAATTTACTCTCAAAAAGAGCTGCTGCCAATAAAAGTACGCGAACGGAAAAATAGTAAAAATTAGTAAGATTAAAGAAACAGCTGACTCCAAGTCCACATAGTGTTGAAAAATATATAAACTTTTGACTATTCAACTCTTTCATTATTGGTACTCGATACAATATTTTTATAACACGAGCAATCTAAGAATAAATTTTGTAATTTGCTTTATGTAATATTTGTAATTAATTTCTTTTTGATTTCCTTGTTTTGTTCTTAGTTAAATTAATAAAAATTACATGACAATTTGTAAATGTTACTGATTACCTTAAAAGCAAGTGCAATACTAAGTAACCAGATATTTTACAGTTTTACAACTTTGAGTAATTAGAATAATTTGCAAGGCAAAAGGATTAATAAAATAAATTAAAAAATATGTATATTAACAGCTATCATTATTATGCTTTAGAAATAAATTATTTTTTAATGACTTTCACAATATTAATTTAACCTTTTCTCAAATGTTTACACTTTTCGATTGCTTACTTTTCATTTGTTTACATTTTGAATCATATGTTCTTATCTTACTAAACTTTACTACGACAAATTTCTGCAGTAAAAATTTGCAAAACAATCAGTCAAGAACTGTCAATTTACTCTCTCAATTTGTGTTCTCATTTACTGTATTTTGGGTAAACGAACGCAATTTAGTAAAATGCAGTAAAGTTCAGTAAAAATTTTTAAAAACTTTTGAGTACGCGAACGCAATTATTAATTTGTTCAATGCTTTTTATTCGTTCATTCGTAGCAGTGTTGCCGTAAAGGAACTAATTGTTAGTTTGAAAAATGCAGAATTAATATGTCCACATATTTTTATTTATTTTAATTTACCACCAAATTACAATAATTCCTTTTCTCTCCTTACTTTATTTGTTTATAATTTTTATATTATAACTGTTTCTTTGATGCATGTTATAAAAAATTGGTCTAACTGGCAACACTGTCTGCACATAGCACACAAAAATACGAGAGAAAAAAAATTTGTGAGAGAGAAGAGATAAAATTGTCGCTTCAAGTCAGTGTGCACACTTAATTTTTTTTTAAATTCGGTAGAATCGACAAAAAAATCGGTAGATTTGAATGAAATTCGGTAGAAATTTTTTTTTTATTCAGAGAAACATCAAAAATAACAATTCCAAGAAACATAAAAAATAACAAAATATATGTATGTATGTATGTACTTGTAAATAAAGGGTAAGTGCAAGGAGTATTAAACTAAACAGGTTCCAAAAGCGCATTTAAAACTTCACATGTGATTGGAAATTAAACTGCCATAAACAATGAAGCATATCCAATGAAAAAAAGTGCCATCAATAGTTATTTGCCCTTACCCTTTATATAGATATGCTATGCATACATAAAATAATATGCATAAATAACAGGAATTCAGTTTTTGTACATAGGTTTTATAAAGCTACTAAAATAACTTTTATTTGAAATTTTTATGAATTTAAACTTTTGTACAAAAATTATTAAATTATTGGTAGGAATAAATATTTCATCCCCAAGGAACAATTCTTTGGCAAATATTAGGTTAGTTATAGTTTCAGTTTCTAACCTATTTCTTTGTTCTGTTTTAATGATTTTCATGACAGAAAATTACCGCACTGCTATGTGGCAAAATAGGCAATTTATATATATATCGACTTAAATTACTAAATAACAATACTAAATTACTAAATAACAATGCACACTGCTTCAAGTACCAGTACGCAGCGTGACCGTTTGACCGACTAAAGTGACGATTTGCCACTTTTTCGACTGCGTTTCCACTTTTTCGACTACCTTGCCACTTTTTTACTCCCTTTATTTAGGGTGAGTTATATGAAAATACATTAAAAATAAAAAGTTTAGTGCAGTTTTCTCGTTTTTTTTTAATTTTGCCCTTTTTTTGATGAATCCCCTATTTGGTGCCACTTTTTGAAAAATGTCATCGGTCACCCTGCCAGTACGTGCAACTTTTGCTACCCCGCAAGCTTCTCCTCACTTCATTCCTAAAAACAATACTCGCAGGCGACGTGTCGCAGCGAGGCCACCCTTCATCTAAACGGCCTCATACACTAGTACCAAGGCACATTTATTTCCAGGTAATAACAGGATTACAAAAACAATGAAAAAATACAACAATGAAACAAACAACATGGTTTTTAGTTCATCCGAAATATCAAAAATAGAATTTGTTGTAACACAATAATAAAAATTATTCACATAAAGTTGAAAAAATTTCTCCACGGCAGCTACCACTAACAAAATTTGCAACGTTTAGTACTTTTCACAATTTTTTAATAATTTTTCCATATTTTTAAATTTGTTTCAAAAGAATTTTTGTAATAAAATAGTTTTCACATTGAAAATTTTTTAACATTTTTTTTAATTTCTCTTTCGTAAACAATTTTTGAAGTTTCGGATGAACTTTAATTTGAAAAAAAAAACTCAGCTGCGCTTCCGCTACTATCTGGTGAATGTGCCTTGCACTAGTACATTGATTACTACCGTTCAAGGCGAATTCAGTATCAGGTGACCTTATCAGCCCGGCTGATTATCAGCTGTTGATGCAAAATTGAGCAATTTGAACCATAATGTCAAAATTTGCTCAGAAATCTTTTGACAGATTGGTTTTCTAGCATAGTAAACTACTGTGGTAAACTACATGTTGTTTTTTGTGTTGTAAAATTGTTGTACTGATAAGGTCACTTGATACTGAATTCGCCTTGCTACCGTTTGGCACAGGCCCTTCCAAGGCGCATTTATTAGGTGGCAGCACTACGCCAGGTGACTAATGTGCAATCTAAATGTCAAATTTGGATTGTTTAGGTATAAGCCTAAAATCATGCTTTTATTTGGGTATCCATAAACACCTTTCGAATATTCAGTTTTGTATGGTGTTTGACATTTCCTATAAGAAACATGCAATCTGACGATGCTACCCTCTTTTGAAAAATAAGAAGGTTATTTATACCAACAAAGTACATGTGGTTATAGCTGTTGTAATATTTGTTGTAGAAATGCGGATACCTGATTGATGTGCCTTGGGCCCTTCGTAAACAAATTTTGAAGTTTCCGATGGACTTCTATTTTGGAAAAAAACCTCAGCTGTGTCTTCGCTATTACCTGGTGAATGTTCGTTCCTTAAACGAGTATTTGACAGCTAGTTAAAATCATCTAAAGTGAGGTTTCCAAGGGGGAAATACCTTTTGTTATACAAAATAAAATTTAAAACAAGGCGAATTCATTACAGGTGAAGGCAGCATTACAAAATTACAACAATGCAAAAAACAACATGTTTTTTTAGTTCATCAAAACTGTCAAAAATATAAATAAGGCGAATTTATTTGTTTAATAAAAATAAAATGTATGTGTATTGTAAAAAGTTATATATATATTTATAAATGCATGGATATACATATGTATGTATCTTTAACTATATATATGTAGAATGATTACCATGCGAAATATTTAGTTCTTTCCACAACTTCCGGTTGGTGGGTCCCATGTCGCAAACCATTGCAACTACAGGAAACCCTACCTTGTGCAGCTCAGCTATTATTGCATTCAATAGCTCGACAGTTATTTTCCGATCAAAACCATAAAAAATCGGTTGCTTCCAAGACTTGCGTAGCCCTCGAGCCATAACCACTTGTACATAATTAGCTGGGTTTCTAACGGCATCGTCTGCTTCATCGTATTCAATGGTTTCCACTACCTTCATTTCGTCGAAAGCAATAACACAAATTTTATCCTCAGCTCCAAGGTCAGTGATCCCTCGCATAAGGTGAATGGCAGTTGAGAGAATACCTTCGCTGAGGTTAACTTTACGGCACCAGCGCTGTAATGTGGAAACATGTGGTAGTGGAAATCCTTTTTTATATAAGTGGTTATATGCCGGGGGCCCTGAAGCTTGTAGACATATTGCGCTTGATATGTCTGGCAATCTCCAGTTAACGTAACTAGGACTCATAAGTTTACGTATCTGGCCTTCCGTAAATATAGAACGCATAGCATTAATGGCTGCATTCACTCTGTCCTTGATTTCAGTCTCTAAACTTTAAATTTTCTTTAAATATTTTTTAACATATGTTGGGGGTACGGGTCTACAGCCAAAAATTTTTTATCCGTTATGAAAAAAATTAAAATTCAATTATTAAATAAACGAAAATTCCGCGGGAAACTAAATACATATTGAAACGGCTTTAGAAATTTTGTACTTACTCAGTTTGAGTTTCCTTTTCCAAATAAAATTGGTTTGCTTTTTGTACATCGTTTTCTTCCAAAAAAAATATTTTGCTCCAATGTAGAGCAAACGTCCATATAGTCACATTGCTCTGCGGTTGCAACTGCATTTTTAATTGGCATTCTTAAAGGCTCAGTTAGCCGACTGTAATGTAATGTAACTGTAACGTAGAAAACAGCTGATCGATATTTTTATATGAAAAGTAGGTTACTTTACATTACATCTCTATAACCATTTTCATTACTTTTCGCATAACAATATCGATCAGCTGTTTCCTACTGTTGCAGTTACTTTACATTACAGTCGGCTAACTGAGCCTTAAATATACCCGTATTATATAAGGATGTGCATATGTACATATGTATGTACAATTTAATTAAAATTAAACGTTTACTTACATTGGCATAGCATTCGGTAACAACATAACATTTGGTCCCGTTTTTATAACATGAGACGATGAAAAATGGTCTGCACAAATTACAGCGAATTTCGAGAAAACCAGATTGCAAATTTGGCTCCACTTAAGCCTGCGGTCATCGCTAGGAACGCGAAAGAAACTTCCACTTCCAACTACCTATTTGTTTTGCAAATGCAACAAGATTTCATTATTTTCTTCTGTTTAATTTATAATAATAAGTAAATTTTATTTATAATTAGTCTTGTTGTTTATATTGTTCACTTCTCACAATTTTTACACCAATTTAAATTTTTCACATTTCTTTTTTATTTTCCACATTAAAATATTTATTTATTTAGTACATATTATACAAAGTAAATTTGTATAATATGGTGTTGCACAAGTATGGGCGGAGTAACTAGACCATATGCCCAAGATGGTATTAACAGTATTTTAAAAGTTTTTGTGACTGACTGTGCACGACCTATGCCTTCACATAGGAAGTAGCAACGTGGTTGTTAAAGAAATTCCACAAAAAACCGCAAGATTATACGGTTATCCGTGGCAGATCAGTCAACCAGTGCGAGCGAGACGAAAAACTCTCGAAGGCCAAACAACATGCACAAGCCTGACCGCACTTAAGAAATAATTGCGATGACGCGAGAGATGTTCCTCAATCCAGAGCTGCTTAACGACTGAACACATTAAAATATATTATTTAAATTTTCTGATTTTGAATTTTAACGTAAACAACTTTTGAAGTTTCGGATGAACTTAACTTAAAGAAAAAAATAGTTCAGCTGTGTTTCCGCTATCACCTGTAAGTGATTTCGCCTTGATTTAAAACATATATTTTTCTTGTGATATTTACATACAACAAATCAAGGCGAATTCACATCGTATCAAATCGCCTTGCAACAAATCAAAGCATACTGAGTAATATATACTTTGTTTGAATCCAATTAGAATCATATTTTGCTAATGTTCCCGAAATCATCGGTATCAGCTCTGCAAGAATATTGCTCCAAACATAAAATACCACCGCCTGTATACGATTATATTGATTCAGAGGAAGGTGGGGCATTTGTATGTCGCGCTATCGTAATGGATGTCGAAGCAGATGGTACTGGAAGATCTAAAAGGGATGCAAAACATTTGGCAGCACATAACTTAATTAAGAAATTGCGAAAAGAATGCCCAGGTTTGGATAAAATACAGAATGTTGAACATATGGAAATACCAGCAACAGATATGATTGTATTATTGCGAGACTATTGTGTACAACATCAGCATCCTTTGCCTGTTTTTGAAATTATACAGCAAGGTGGAACACCAGACACTCCTGAATTCGTTGCCTTATGCAGTTTGGCATCCATAAAACGATATGGGGCGTCAGAGAAGAAAAAAGATGCAAAACAAATAGCTGCATTGGCCATGTTAAATGTTATATCAGATGTAAGTGGCTTATTTGTATAATGTTAGCAGATTTAAGTAAATATACCTAAGTACATCTACATATCTTTGCCTTTCTTCTTAAACCACGTAAGCGCCAAAGACTCATTTTTCAGGAAACGAAAAAAACTTAATATCTTTGTAAATGTGTTTTAAAAATTTTTTTTTTAAATAAGACTCAATTATTGACAAAACGACTATAGCAAATACATCACACCTTTTGTCGTTTTCATCGCATACCTTAGCAGTATACACTGTACATTAACTTGAAGTTAATGTTAAAGTAATCCATAAAATGGCTTCTAACCGCAAGTTAGAGCGTACCATCTTGGCGGAAAAAAAATTTATGCCGTACACCTTCGAATAGGTACTAATTATTATTGCAAGGCGACTCTGAAAATGTCAAAAGTTTTCGTTATAATTTCGTAATTTTTAGTCGGATCTTAAAGTATGTCATATATCGATGTTTTTGTCGCGAAAAGATCAATGTTTTGTTCTATGAGCCACTGAAATCAAGTATCCCCTCCCACTATTTACGCACCATATCTCAGTTCCTACTACCCTAAGGCCAGAATGTTAATATCACCAAAAAAAAAAATATCGTAGCATAACAGTTCATACAAGTTTGAAATGTTTTTAAATTAAATATATTTTTTAAACTGCTTTGCAATATATCATATTCGCTGGTGTAAGGCGAACTATTTTTGCGGTTAGGTTTCAATATTATTTTGTTCCAAACTTTAGCTCAGGCAAATTTGCCTGAATTTATTTATTATTTCCGTAAAAAACTACTAACTAACGGTTTAAATTAGTTAAGCCGTAACGTAATACATTTATAATTGATATTCTTTTTCAAATATGAATTTGCAGCGCTTACTAAGTTTGATAAATTTTTATTTCGTTAAAGAACACACAGCCCTTAGAACACCAAATGCAGGTTGCATCAGTAGATTCCAAAATAGAAGACGTGGAGTACGAACGATACCAAAAGTTCAAGACTTATCGGGAACTTTCTGAAGCAAATCTTGGGGAAACCTTACCGGGCGTTTTGATATGCGATCGTCATAATTATTATGTACAATTTCACGAGAATTTAAAAAAAGCAGCTTTAGAAATTATTAATAATAACATTGACTATGAGCGTAATGATCCACAGCAAGCTATGGAATTGTTTCGAGCTTTGAAGATCACTCCTCGTATCACATCCTTTCCTGCTGTAAAGACGTCGGAGAAGATGGTTCAGATTGAAGTTGATTGTGATTATGACTCATTTTTCTTGGGAATTGAGAGCGATATTTATACCTCAGTTATTGAATATTTTCGCGATATGTTAGTGTAAACATAACTTATGTATTAGAATATGGTGAATGAATGGAAAGATACGTACATATTTACATACTTATATTTATGGTCAAGCTTAGCAAATAAAAAATAGAAAAACTTTTCGTTAATGATTTATTTTCATAGTTTTATACAAGCATATAAATTGCTAAATAAGATATACATACCTACACACATCTATAGATATATAGCTTTTACATACATACATACATATATTTTCTTATGCTCCTTATTAACAATTGCTTTGGAATTTCACTTTTTCTCTGTTATTAAATTAAAAAATATCACTTTTATCACCCTCATCATAAAATTAAAGTTATTAGAGAGTTAGTATGTATTAAATAAATTCCAGTAAATCCTAAAACGCATTTAAAATATATATTTAATTTGCACGTTCAAACATCCACTGGGTCTTTCGTAAATGCATATCAGCGATGCAAGTGATACGTAATACGTTCACAAAAGCATTACCTAAGCAGGTGATGCGCAAAATAAATGGCAAATACGCAATAAAAATTTCTGATACAATGAAAGAGAGTCAGTAACCACGTATGTACATCAGATGCACTGTTTTTAAATTGATTAAAAAGAAAAGATATAATTAATATATGTAGTTAATTTTTATGTGTGTAGAACACAAACATATTTACAGTTTATTGTTGTTCAATAACGGTCACTTCAATGGGTGGAATAAATCTCCAAATGTGTTCTTGCTGTTCGTGGTAGCTTTGTGAACCAACTGTTATATCATTTATCGTAATATGTAGTCTATTATCATTAATCTGTGGCATGGGACATGAACGAACTATATTTTGCGGTTTAGCGTGACATTGGATGCTAGTTTTGAACCGTCCGGGTGTAAAAAATAACACAGTGTATTCATGATTAGCTGCTTCATCTTTTCGTAATATTGGTATACGAATTCTACAAGTTAAACATATTATTTGTATTTAATCAAGCTTCTAATTCATCAATCTTACCGATTAGGTCCTGAAATAGCTACTCTTGTTTCTAAATTGTAGTTTTCTGTACCATTTAAATAATCCTGGTAAAATTTTATAGTAAGTGTTAAGTTTTTCAAAGGTTGCATCGATTGATTGCAAACTGTCACGCTGAAAAGAGAACTTTGTCCTGCTATGCATATGATTTCAGACTGTGGTTGAACAGGTTGACTCTTAAAGCAAATGTCTGTAAAAAAATTAAAAATTTTAAATTATATGTATTTTTCTTTTTAACCCCCGACTAAAAAAAGGGGTGTTATAAGTTTGTAGTGTGTGTCTGTGTGTCTGTCCGTGTCCACGTACAGGCCAAACGGCTGGACTGATTTTCATTTAGTTTTTTCTGTTTGAAAGATGACTTGATCGAGAGGGTTCTTAGCTATGTTTGAAGAAAATCGCTCCAGCCGTTTAGAAGATATAACATCTTTTCTGAAAAAAGTCGGGGGTTTCTAAAATTTTTAATTTTTGTTATTTCATTTATAACTTACTCCATTGTAGTGGTGATACTGTACACAAATCAATCATTGTTGTTGTGAAAACAATTCCTTTTAAAGAAGCTTTCCCTTTTATGTCCGTACCCGTCAATGACCAGTTGATGCTTACCCTTTCTGCTATATGCTTCGAACACAAACGACTTACAGAGTCATTGAAAGAGCCCATGTCAGTACGAAAGCATAGTTCTGGAATTAATTTTTATTTCAAAAGGGTTGTAACAGTGGGAACTATTGAACGGTTTACAGCAGTAACCACATTACATTGAGTGTCAAATTAAGAAAACAAAAATAAATAAATTGCGGTTACCAATGAAATAAAAAATATTTCTTTGTTTGGAAATTATATCGCTTCGGTGTCAGTAGTACAATATCCGATATTAAATATCCGGCGATTTGTCGGATATTTAATATTTATATCAATTGCGTTTATTCTCAAGTAGAACAAGGATTAAAAAAAGCCATAAAAATATTTAAAATAAAAAGGTCAAGAAATAAAAGTACAAACCCTTTTCCATGTTTTCAGCCATTTCTGCCTCCCTTGCGGCCCAAACTTGTTCAAGAGAACACCGATCTACCGGTATAGGGACCCGACAACTGTCTTTTGCCTCCATAGAAATATTTTTATTGTTTGTGTAATTGAGCGTCATTTCTTGAGCAGTCAAATTTGTTATATCCAAAACTAAATAGAATTGCGAGGGACTGAAACAAAAATCGAACAATGTGAATGCTAGTATTAAGGCTTTGTAATTTGACTTACACTTCAGCAGGTAATACGTCCCAACTCGTAATTTGCACACTTTGAATAAGTTCAAGTTTAAAATATATGGAACATTGACGACAATAACCCTCTTGCATGGCCTCACCACCTGCGTATTTTATTCGAAATTGAGCTTCTATATGTTGAGTCTGAGTCATGGCTGAACTGGATTCTGCCGTTGCCAACGAATGTTGAGTAGTTGATGAGGATGATGTAGAACGAAAACTGCTAAAAGTTGTCTCATTACGGCGCATTGACGAATGCTGGCTGGGAGAACCAACACGTGATGACAAACTCGCGCGAATAGTTCCAGGAAAGTTCGAGGAATATTGCAGGCCATGAGAATGTTCAGAAGGATGAATATTTGTGGAATGTATAGAAGAAACATTATGCTGATTAACAATAGGACATATAAAGTCAGCTTCAGCAAATATGTTAGCAACGATATCCCTACTGCATTTTGCATCTATAGGTAATAAAGACTTTTGTAAAAAACGAATGTAAATATACAAGTTTAAAGTTTCGAATAAAGCTAATTTTTTTAATTACCTGCAAATCTTCATTGATTTTAAACATTTTCTTCTGTATATCCTGTTCAACATTAGATGTTATATTAATTTCCAAATGTTCCACCGGTATATCACTATCGTTTGTTATTGTAATAATGCATGTAGACGATTCACCGTTATAAAGCTTCAAACTAGCTGTTGTTATCACATTTTCGGCTCCTGTCATACTACTAAATGAAGCTAGTTGTGGTAACGATGTTTGAACTGTAACAGTTGGCAGTACTGGTATTACGTCCACTAAAAAATTTTGTGGAAACTTTCTATCTTTCATGTGTTTTATTCGACAATTCGACTTTACACCCAATGTATGTGTACTATAACCAAGAATCTCCAACTGTCCAACTTCTATTGGAGTTCCATGCAAGGTTACAAATGTTGGCACTTGCGGTTGTAAGACAACAGTTTGTGGTAGAGACTTAAAAACAATACCATTGGTCAGCAAACGCATATCCGAAACGGTGAGTTCGAATGGTAACGGATTTTGTAGTCGTATCGTTACTTCGCTTATATTGTTTTGTACCCAAAAAAATGCTGTACAAATTATTAGAAATAAACATTTATGAGGTTTTATAAGATGTCTTGCTGCAACCGTTTATAAAAAATAAAATAATAAATATCAAATAAACAAAAGCAAATTTTAAAATTGTCTCTCATAATTGTCTATTAATCTTTACGGTAACAGGTTGCCGAGGAAAGATAGTGTTCGGCTAGCTTGGATTAATTAATTTAAGTCCCTTTGTGTGTCTATTAATCTTTACTGAATATAAATTATCAATCTTTTCCCATTTGTTATATTTTTTTAACAAAATGTTTTCAAGTTTTATTATCTTTATCTCACCAAACACAATTTAACCTAATAATAAATGAAATGATATCCTTAGGCTTTATTTCCACTTCAAAATTTAATTTTTCGAGTTATAGCAAGTAGTAACTTTGCTGAGTAAAATTGTCTGCGAAAAACTTTTCAACATAACCAGAAGAGAAAACCCATCAGATTGTCAGCGATATAACAAATCTTTACTCTGCGAAGCCAATATTCGCAATATTAGACCGCCTGGAGGTCGCCAATTCAAAGTAAGAATTCAATATCTTATACACATGGCATGAATAATTACACGGAGTTTCAAGGATTAAAAATTGAAAACCAAAGGGGAGAGTAATTAACTTTTTTTTACAATTATTAGTTACAGAAATGCAAGATTCGAATATCAGAATACGAGCCGAACACTTATTTTTTTCGGCGACATGTAAACCTAACCATCATTCCAATTGAATAGCAAGAATTGCCAAAGGTGTTGGAGAAAATTATTGTTTTTATTTGTTTGCCCCTTCTGGAAAAAATGATATTTTTTAATTCGAAAATTCAAATTTAACTCTAGAAAGTGTACTTTGTGCGTAAACAATCCACTGCCCACAAAGCATAACTACTTCCACATACTTGAAAATTTATTGATGTTTTTAACATACATATAATTTGATGTATCATACTTACATATTTTATGTTTGTCTTTATTTTTATCTCTTCTATCCATAGAATTAAATTGCAGTGGTGTAAACAAAAAGGGGCCACTGTCAGTTTGAGCAATTTTTATCCGCTGCGGTTTCAAAGTAGCTGGCAAATCTTTAACAACAATATCCAAACACAAAGGAAGGTCTGTAAGGTTAGCGGGAGGTATTATAGTACCATTTTCCAAAACCAATGGTACTGGAGAACCCTCACACTGGGCACTTAAATTCTGAATGGTAAAAATAAAACAAGATTTATATAACAGATACACAAAGATCTAAATTAAAAACCTGAAGTTGTATTGCCATTTCACTTTGCTCCGTCGGTGCCATATTGTGCCATTGTGTTTGCAATAAAAATGTCATATGTCTGGTGGCTAAAGTAGAATGCCCCAATTCTTTAGCTGCTTTTATAAGAGACTGCAATAAATCAATTTGTAAGCAAGGCCATCCTGATCTGGTTTCTAATACTTCCAAAGGATCTAACGATAATGTATAACCTGGAAAACTAGACAGCATAAGACGATATTTTTGTGACCAATCTGGATCTGAGGACTTTCGGTGAACATGTTTTAAGCCTGCTAGTCGTTGAAAAAAAGCCGCCTTACGTCTGTAGCCGATTTGTTGGTACAGTGAAGTCATGACCTCAAAGCTTTTGTTACGATCTGTTTCGATCATGGAGTGATTAATTTGTAAAATATTTTGCAAACACATCGCAACGTCCAAAGGTCTGTTTTGCTCTATAAATATGCGAGCTGCTTTAAACGCAGCCTCAATTTCTATTATAGCAGCATTTCGATACTTGCTATAATTTATTATGGCATTTTGAAAATGACTCAAGATTTCGTCAGGTTTCAGGATATTGCCAGGTAAATCATAATGTTGCCCGGAACGACAGTTGCCTGCTGATATTGTGGATGTAGAAGACGAAGAAGACGTTGAGTTTGTTGAAGTTTGAGACAATGTTGATGTCGTTAGTATTGATGAGACTGATGAATTTGAAGACGAATGAGGCGGTTGTTGGTGGTGAGTGGGTGATGTTGAAATAATTTCCGAGTTTTCCAGTATAGTCTTCTCGGAGGCATTAAAACGTTTGGTAATTTCACTCTGCCTCCACTTTTCGGGAGTACCTTTCAATGGCGAGCCGTCTTGTAATGAAGCATTGCGGTGCAAAGTTTCGTCGGCCCTTAGCTGAGGATAGAGTAATCCAACTGATGCCGAACAGAGACCCTCTTCAGCCGCACCTTCCCATAACAGATCGTTAATTGACTTTAGGATGTCACAGGCATTGTGATATAATCTTAAGGCGTCTTCAACCAAGCCTGCTTGTAATGAAAGATCTGCCAAGTTCTTTGTTACTCTGCCCATAACACGTTTTCGATTATTCCTCGATTCCATATCTAAGCCCACAAAGTCTCGCTTTTCAAAAGGGGCGGTTAATAGTGGGCATTTTTCAACTTTTTCTAACGTTCGATCCAATCGCCTTGATTCTAATACCCAAAATAAAGTGCTTATAAAGTCAGTCATGTGTGATTCTAAGTCTAAACACATTTCGTTTTCTCTATAGAAAAATGCCTGTGCTTTAAAGTTGGACGGTGTTGTAAATATATCTTGCAATCGTTTCGTTTCAGCATTTTGAACTGTATTCTCACACACATCTTGAGGAGCAACTGTCTCATCTACTTGATTTGCTTTATCTTCCTTCAAATCGATTGGACCGAAAAATATTGCTCTCGAATCATATAAGGTACTTCCATAACGAACTTTAAGAGATTCATGATGTCGACACAATTCATTCAGTTCCTGCTGACTATCAAATTTTCCGATAGTGACCAGACCTAACAATCGCCGATGTGTTTGGAAATCTCCCCAATCATTATTTTCTACAGGATAATCATGTATATAACGTATCCAAATATCCCTAGTGACACCGTTAGAATCTAAAAAAGGAATATTAACCAACAATGGTGACCATACGGGTGTAAGAACTTACCAATTATTTTAAAATTGTTTACTCTCCTGACCTTGTCAAAAGCCTTTTGTAAAGTTCTCGGTTTGGATGGTCCAACACCTCTTAATAAAACTAACAAACAACTGTGATGTAAAATAGTTTGTTCGTAGTCAGGGCGAGACATATTTTGATATTAAATATCACAATGGAAGGCTAATAAATTTGTTTTTTGGTTTTCAATTTAATTCTCAAATAACTTAGAATAGTTCTTATATTGTAAATTAGCATCCCTTCCAGACATTCACAAATATTATTAAGTATAAGAATTATTTGTTGGTTTATTATATTTGCGTACTACGTGGTTAGATTTTCGTCATCTGATATTTTGCAACACAACTCGTTTAGTGTTATGAATTTATCGTTATAATTCTATACATACACATATGTATGTACATTTCAAAAGCCATGTACTTTAACCAATTTTTCACTTTTTATACTGCAATTATAATTTTAAAAATTTCCTTTTAAAAAAATTTTTACAATTTTTTATTACAATCGTTTTTTTTGGTTGTCAATTATTTGTCAAAATTTTCTTAGGCTGACCAGCTCATCAGCTTATTTTATAGGTCGAATGTCATCTGGTGCATAGAACACATTTACACCCGCCAGTATTCTTCAGCAGGTTAAGACCTGGTACTAACTTTGCGTACTGAATTCTAAAATTTATTTCTACGAAAATATATATTAATTGTGTATACATACCCCCATATTCATAAGACTTGAAACGAATTTATATTTTAGTTCAAATTTTCCATACAAAATTTTCCTAAAATGAATTTCAAATTCATTTTATTTTTTTTTATAAATATGGGGGATAGTTTTTTGGTAGATCATAAAACTTCTTATGAAAGTCATAATATACATTAGACGTAATTTACACTATGCCTTTTATGCTTGCCTGTGCAGGCAGGCTTTTTTAGTTTATTGTTGAGAGGGGGTGAGAAGCTTGCGGTGTAGAACAAAAGGCACGAAATGAAAATTCGAGTGGATTTATGATATTTCTCTTTGCTCTTTCGTATTCTCAGCATTAAAAGTGTATATAAATGCCAAAAAGGCATGAATAAAAAAGCCTTAATGTAAATGTGTGTGACTTTTCGTAGGGGTTTCAAAAGAAAATTGTCAACACAAGGCAGGCTAAAAAGGCATAGTGTGAATAGCGACTTATATGTAACAAGATCTTGCCTATATTGATAATTAACTAATGGACTCGCAATGTGTGTACAGAGGATAATATCAATACATAAAAGTCGCTAATTTGTCTCTATCTGGCAACTCGTCGTTATGTTTATTTAATGCGCGTGCAGTTTGTCTATTTTGTTTTCAATATTTATAATAAATAATAAGTAGATACAGAAGTATACAAAAATCAAATAAATAATATTACAATGAATCTTTTGCCAAAATCTCATGTGGAATTTGCTCAAACCGACTACTGGAATGCTTTTTTTAAAAAACGTGGAGAAAAGGCTTTTGAATGGTTAGTAAATGGGATTCATTGAGTTAAAATTTGGGACAAATACTTATATTTCAGTGAAGCACCTCGGAATAAAATAAAAAATTATCTAAGTGATAGAAATTTGAATTCTAAAAAGATACGTACACAAATCTTCGGAAACGCATTTTTTCGATTACACAGACCCACAAATTTTTGTAGATCTTGTCATTTGGTAAATTTTTGATTCAGTGAACAATATTGGTATCATATAAAAGTTGATTCAAATGAGTAAGTAGATGATAAACATATTTTCAAAGAAAATCTAGATGTATTTGTTATCCGTTCTTAATGGACTAACAGATGTTAACAATTTCAAAATTTCCCGAAATATATTTTCAAAAGCTCTTAAATGGTGTCAATATTGACCTGATACCTTCAGAAACTTAATATATGAAAACTGCAGAGACCGGCGATTTTTGTATATAAGTGCTTTTTTTTATTGGATGTGCTTCACTAATTTAGATGGAAGCCTAATATTTAATTAAATATGTATACTATAGGTATGGAGAGTATTTGGAATTGTGTGAACAAATACACAAATATGTAAAGACAAATGATAAAGTTCTCATGTTAGGTTGTGGTAATTCCAAACTAAGTATGGATATGTACGATGAAGGATTTAGGTAAATCTTTTCTTTATTTTGCCGTGATAAGACCTCATTGATCTTTTTTTTTCAAGAGATATTGTCAATATCGATATTTCCGCTGTAGCCATAAAAAAAATGCAAGAAGTCAACAGCCGTTCCCGAGCAGATATGCAATTTTTACAAATGGATGCTACAAATATGTCGTTTGAAAATGAGCAATTCTCGGTGGCACTGGACAAAGGTACGCTAGATGCGTTGTTTGTTGATGATTCGTTGGAAGTAAGACAGACAGTGGAAAAGTACTTTAAAGAAATTAGCCGAATTTTAAGAACTGGAGGGCGTTATTTATGTATTTCGCTGTTGCAGGAACATATTTTAAAATATATGATTGACTATTTTCCTAAAAACTCTTTCATATTGCGCATTGTACACTGTTTAGATGCGGAGAGAGCTAATCAAGAAAAAAATGCTGATAATCCCGATGCTATTACAATGCCAGTGTTTGCTTTAGTTGCTACAAAGTTTAAGGCGCTACAAATGCCGGTATGTAAATTTTAAGAAACGTTCAGTTTAAAAATACCAGAAAACTTGCTTGAATATTTGTTAAAATAAAATACATACCATACGGTAGGTATTACACAATGCGTACATATGTACATATATACACGTTTGTAGATTTAATTTTATAGGTTATGACTACCAAAATATGGGTTAGCTCCAACTAGTTAGGGGAACGTAAACACTGGTAAGCTCTAACCAGTCAGGCAAACGTAAATATTGGTTAGCTCTAATTATTAAGTCATATCATAAATAAAATTTACATTTTAAATTAAAGTTTTTATTTAACATAAAACAATAAATGTTAAAGTTTTTAAAACTAATTTAAGCAACATGCCCTTCATTTTACTAGCCAAAGATGGATGCATGCTTTCGGTCATTGGGTGTAAACGTCCGCCCAGAATTTGCTCTTATGGTATTACATTTTTTAACAAAGAGCTTTATGAACTTCCGTCCTGCGTCTTAGATGGATGCATACGTTCTATCATTTGGTATGAACGTTCGCCCACCTTCTGATCTTGTGGTATTGCATTTACCAACAGCGAGAGAAAATATTTTCAGGTCCTTAAATAAATGGCGAGAATTAAAACTTCTAAAACAAAATCATTTAAAAAACATTACCGTTTTGATGCATTTGCTGAATAGCCAGAGTTGCTTGAATCTGTTGAGTGTTGTGGGCGCTTAGGACATAGAAACGTTGGCCGGGTCCCATGCTAGGTATAGAAACCACAAGCGGCATTAAGTGGGAACATTTGGCCAAGTTGTTGATTGTGCCATGCCGCAATGACGGAAATTGTTAAGAACATATAGTACGAATCAAAATTGATTGTATTTAAAGCGTATTAAGCGTAAAAAATATTTAAAATTAATTTATTTTGTCAATGCGAATTCTTGAACATGATTCCACAAATATTTCATCACTTTCCCATTATTTAGGGTTTATTTCACAGTCAGAATTTGAGGAACACCACTGCCCTTTGATTATAGAATTAAAACACAAAAATTACAGCCATATTGCACAATTATTTAAATTTTATTCCAAATACATGTAAAAATTAACTTGGAAAATATTATATTGTATGTGCAACACCATATTATACAAATTTATTTTGTATAATATGTACTAAATAAATAAATAAATAATTGATAAATATTTTAATGATATGATAGTTATGGTTTTTGGACTGAAATTGCTTTTGCATGGCAATATGTAGAATATTAAATGAATGTGTATTATATGTACAAAAATGTAACTATGAATGTCTACATAAATAATTTTTTTTTTCAAGTAAATGTGACCAAAGAACACTTTTTCCACCAAGATTTTAGAATTCAGTTTTAGTAGTGATAAAATTCAACGTTTAAAAACCACACAAGAACTTGAAAATGCTGTAACATCTGTTCAGCGTGCCGCCCTTGTATGTAATGGCTTAGCACGTACCAACATTGCTGGCCATAATGAAGTAACAATGGAATTGTGTAAACCAGGTGAAACATCTACTCGTTATACTATACATATATTGGACCGACCACCAGCTAAAGGTTTTGGAATATATGCTGCATTTATTGTACCCCAAGGAAGGTATTACTTACATGTGCACCACTTTTATGTTGAATTCATTTAACCAGTTTTAATATCAGAGAAATCGAGTGGCTGTTTGGCACACCCGAAGGTCGTAAAAAATTGCAGTCTTCAGCGAAATTTAAGCGCTTAGCCGTAGTTACTTTACATAGAGATCAATCGTATGAGTCTATAGATGCAGTCAAAATGGAACTATCGGATAATGTTAAAAGCTTAGCTCCGATCGGTATAAAGGATCAGGTATAAAAAACGTTATAAAATGATTTTATACTCCCCATTAACATACTATGTATGTATACATACATAATGATTTATTTGTTAAAATATTTTATTTTATCTAGATACCTTTTCTAACACTTGGTTCAAATGTGGGAAAACGCGAGACATTGGTAAGTGGATTTTCAAAAATATCTGGCGATTTTCGAATAGAAGAAGTAGAAGGTACTGATGGAAAGCTTTTCAGACGTTTAATATTTTTAAACAATCAGTTTGTAATACAGTCAGAGGCTCTAGTTAAAATTGGTGAGTTCTTTTATTTTAATTCAATTTTCCTTTTCAAGTATTTTGATTTATTTTTCTTTTTGTTGTAGTTAAACCAAAAGGAAAGATTGAACGTAAAAAAATTGATTTCGGTTATTTGGCATGTCAGCATCATTTGTACATGTCGGTAGGTGTACAAATGGCAATTGGACCCAGCAAGCTGTCAGAAGAAATTACAAATGTATTAGTTGTTGGATTGGGAGGTGGAGGCTTATGTAGTTTTTTACACCAAGCATTGCCGTAAGTATGCATTTACCCTTATCATGTTGGGCGTATTTCGGCGTTAACTACGACAGTTTTGTCCTAGATTAAAGAAAAATTAAATTGAACTTTATTTAAATACGTTTAGCGTGTGACGAAAGATCGAAAAGCACAATCTTTCACATTTATAATATTGCTAGAACTAAAAATTAAGCTTTCTATTAAAAAATTAATTTTATTTAAATTTAAACAATTTTCTTAATGTTTAGTAATGTACGTGTTACGGCAGTAGATATAGATCCCATTATGTTAGAAGTTGCTGAACAATATTTTGATCTTAAACAAGATAACCGACTGTATGTAGTTATTGATGATGGTTTATCTTTTCTAGAACGATGTAAAAATGAAGGTAACATACTCTTGACTATAAAAAAATTAGTTTTGCGTCTATAATTTTTATACTATCTTTCTTTATAATTTTATTTAGGAATTAATTTTGATGCTATACTTTTTGATGTGGATAGTAAAGATTGGTCGTTAGGGATGAGTTGTCCACCGCCTTCTTTCCTAGCTGACAGGGTGTTATCAAATGTCAAAAGCATCATAGGTGAAAAGGGATTATTTATTTTGAATTTAGTTTGTCGCGATGAAATTATGCATGCGAATGTTCTCAAATCTCTAAAGGATAAGTTTCCATCTATATGTACCTATAAACTTGAGGAAGATATAAACGAAATTGTTTTCTGTACAAACAATGATAAACTAACAAACGTAAAAAATTGGAAGAAAATATTGGGCACATCTGGCAGAAATCTGAATTCCGCAGTGAAGACAAAAAAACTAAGCGACGAGGAGATGCTCAACGTTACGGATTTTATGAATAATTTGAAATTATAAAAATTATTGCATTTAAAAACTCAATAAAGTTTGTACTTCTTAGTAAAATATGCTCGATTGTTCTTTAATTGAAAATGTAAACTAATTATAGCCAATACGAATTTTTCATGGATTTCAAAATATAAAAATATTCCCGTAAGTAATTCGGTAGCGTTTTGTTTCATATGCAATGTGGTATTCTTAAAAATATTGGGGAATGTTCCGTATATTCCACGTGAAATCGTGAAATTAAAAGGTGTGGAATTGCCATAGAATTGTTGGAAATATGTATTTATAACAACAATTATATGGCAATTCTATACCTTTTAATTTCACGTGGAATATAGAACATACCCGATTGTTTTATCTTCGAGATACATAATTATTACTTTATTCACATATTTACAAGCTCGTAAATAAATAAAATAAATAAATAATGTTGGCAAGAGATATTTGTTCATACATACACATCGATAGGTTATAACTAATTATTTTTTTGAAATCGAGATTTTTGCATTTTTCGATATATTAGATGTTTTTCTATTGAAATATACAGAAATATCGATAAAAAAAATGATTTAGGGCCTTTCTATATTAAGATACCGATATTTGGGACTTTTCGATACATTAGATGTTCTATAGAAATTGTACAAAAAACTAGGTTTAAAAAAAATAATGAGTTAGAGCCTTTCTATATTACGGTACCCAGCAAAAAAAGTGGTGAAAAAAAGTAGAAAAAGCACCACAACTACTAATACGAAGCACTTCGAACTCCGAGCAAAAAGTAGTGAATTTTACATTAGCGTGTCATTGGAGCGAAGTGGTTTGTTTTTGTCAACCCGTGAGTGAATAAGATTTACTTTTTATTTGCTATAGAAACTCTAAAATAAGGTGTGATTTTTTATTGGTGAAGTAAATCCAATATATTTTACATTTACGATGTGGTTATTAACCACTTTTCCAAAGCACTTAAATCTATGATTTAGGAAGTGGTGCTTATTCACTTATTTACTAAACCAATTGGAAGCTACTTAATTCCTAAAAGTATTCTACTCATTAAAATAATTGTCTCAGAAGAAAAAAGAAGGAAAATCTGTTCTAGTTTTCGTTAATTTCTGAAGTTGAAGAATTGGTACTTTTAAACAATTAAATAAATCAATCATTCAATTTATTAGCTTACGGGCTTGCTCGGAGTTTGAAGTGGTTCGTATCAGTAGTTGTGGTGCTTTTTCTAATTTTTTCATCACTTTTTTACTGGGTTATTATTTTAGAGGATAATAATAATAAAATAGGTGATTTGTCATTACTTTAGATATGTGATTAAAGATAACTTCATTAAACCAGAATAAAATGCATAACCTATTTTGGAAGTAAATTAGAAGTACTTTCTAAAGAAGTACTCATTTTATTTTTTGCTGGGTAACGATATCTGTGTGTGTATGTACATATATTTTTTACCGAAATTCTGAAATAAACTAGCACGCACGGTGTCATGGGACCATTGGCGTAGCTTGAATTTTTTTTAGGGGTGGAGGCCATTATGACTAGTGATTTTCATTAGTAATATAAAAGTATATATGTAATTACATGCATTATGTAATAATTCTTGGGGAGGCAATGTACCCCTCAGAAAGGTCTTTCTACGCCTATGCATGGGACACGGGGTAGGAATGCAATTCCTTATGTTTTACTTACCTTAGAAATTGCCCCTTACGCCCAGTAGGTTTATTTTTGATAAAATATATAGCGTTTGTGTCCTTCCAGACTCAGATCTATACATATTTTCACTTTCATCAAAAATGCTCCCTACTCCTCTTCCTATTTTTAAAAAACATAACCTATGTGTCCATTTAGACTTAGATGTATTTATGTTCTAAATTTCATCAAAATCGGTTCCGTGGGTTAGCCGTTAAAGCTCAACAAACAAACAATAAATTTGCTTTCGCATTTACATATTAGTTAGCAGACACAACTTCAGATATCGCTGCCACGAGCCACTTATCAAAGTCATAAACCTTTTAGCAAATATACAAACCATATTGGAGAACTTATTTCTTTAGCTTGCTTTATTTATTCGCCATGTCAATGTTAATAATCATTATCATTTTTTTTTAAATACTTACCACAATGCATTACTAAATAGGTTTTGTTGAAGGTTTTAACACATTTTGCAAATGCGTTCATAATGATATTATTGATCGATTTAAAATAAAAGATTTACATAGTATCTGTCAATTAAATTAGATAAAAGATTTTTCTTCATATTATCTAAAAATTTTATTATAAAATTTTATCTGTTTGTAAGGAATAATTAAAATAAATTAACGTTCTGATTCGCATACATGTGACATGTACAAATACTTATTAAAAAGTTTGCAAGAAATATGTACTATATATGTATATTATTATTTTTAAATTAGCTGGGCTTTGTTTTAATAAATTTTTTAAACTTAGTTTTTTTTTTTTTGAAAATTTTTAACGCTAAGATTTTATTCATGCTTGTAGCTCAGAACCTAGAACTAAATTAAACGTAATTGCTAACATACATATTTATGTATATAAAACTTAGGAAATATACATAATAACAAATAAAATAATGAAAATGAAACGAAAAATAAGAATAAATGAGAAATAATAAAAAAGTGTCCAATTGGAAACTAAAAATCAATTTAAGCAAGTCTTAATGTTATTTGTAAATGAGAAATGTAAAAAATATTTTAACGCATACACATTGCAGTCAAAATTACAAAAAATCTATACATATATTTTAAGTCAATATACAAGGAACTTAAATCAATCATACATATTTTTAAAAGTTAAATTTTTTTACGAATCAATTGAACCATTTGTT
Organism: Tachina grossa; assembly: GCA_949987645.1. Taxonomy (NCBI): domain Eukaryota; kingdom Metazoa; phylum Arthropoda; class Insecta; order Diptera; family Tachinidae; genus Tachina; species Tachina grossa. The sequence goes on from OX465275.1 coordinate 41,211,653, forward strand.
TAATAAACGATATTTTTATTAACCCCCGACTAAAAAAGGGGTGTTATAAGTGTCTGTGTATCTGTGTGTCTGTCCGTGTCCACGTACAGGCCAAACGGCTGGACCGATTTTCATTTAGTTTTTTCTGTTTGAAAGATGACTTGATCGAGAGGGTTCTTAGCTATGTTTGAAGAAAATCGGTCCAGCCATTTAGAAGATATAACATCTTTTCTGAAAAAAGTCGGGGGTTTTTAAAATGTTTAATTTTTGTTATTTATATTTGGAGTTATGTTTCCTAAATACATTAATTTTCTTTTTATGACTAAAAAACAATAAAGATTAAATTTGCAAAATAAAAATTAATAAAGAAAATAATCGCTTGTTAATGATTATTTATTAAAAGCAATTTGCTACTTACAAAAAATGCAGTCTAGAATTGTAAAATTTAATCATAATCATATTTTTTAGACTAACGAGAAAAGAATATAATAATGATAATAACAAAATATATTCTTTAGTTAATACATACAAACATAGATTTTAATTCTCGTTTGAAGTTACTATTAAGGTTGTCTTATGTTTTACTTAAGTCTCCAACTAAAAATAAAATAGAAAAAGTAATTTGATTAAAGAAAAACAAATATACCGTACATAAAAATGTTACAACGTATTTGAGTTAATCTATAATCTATAATGTTTTAAATGCTCTAAAGGCAATTGCATGTTAATTTGCCATTTATGTTTTAAACGTTGCATAATAGTACACATTTTTTCACATAAACAAGTGCACTTGTAATACTTAAACTGTTGTCCATAGCAGTAACCCAATAATATTTAACTAACTAAAAAGAAACGAACAATAGGCCATATTGATTTCATTCTGAGTTTAGAATTAACTTCAGATGCGATATACGCCTTGCTTGAGATTCTGTAAACAGAATATTGCCGTAAAACAATCCAGAATTGAAGCACTATTTCCGAACTAAATTTACAAAAATTGCCGAGCGTTATTCTAGCAATAATTCAAGGTAAAACGGCAAAACAAAGTGAGCAAAAATTATAATAAAGTTGCCAGATTTGACAACTGTATAACGACAGTGTAATCAATATGCGAAAATATAACCTTAAAAGACACCTCTTTTTTTTGGAGACCCATTGCATTTTAATTAACCAGCAAACAAATTTAAAAAAGTTAATCGAGTTTGGAATTAAGTATTTTTGATAGAAAAACTTCTAAACTGGATTACCGACTTAACAAGGCGTAAGACTAATAATTTTTTTTAGAACTGGAAGTCTACTCTGTAATTCGAAACGAAAGGTATTACATTCGATTTTTTATGTTAATTACATGTAAATTCGAAAGCATTTCCTTTCGTAGTAGAATAGAACCCCTGCTTCTTTCCTTTGATGTATTTCGGAAATAAATATTCATTGGAATTTGCTATACATATTTTAATATCTTTGCATCAATTAAATTGATTTAAAAATTAGAAATGTAGGCCACTAAATAAATTGGGAAACATTTGTAAGCGAGTGAATAAATTTGGGTGAGCACATAAGTAACAATGGCAAAAAGTTCTTATGGTAGGTACTACACACTTTGCAACTTGTTTACGCAACTCGTTTATATTTCATGTTGTATATTTTGACAAACACACACACACACACACACACACACACTGCAACCTACAATGAAACCATCAATATTTTTGAAACATCGAATGCAACTTCGAACACAACCATAAACAAAAATACACACTAAGCGACCTATAATGAAGCTGCTCGGTCGCATAAATATGTTGCAAATTCTGTACTATAGCATTGCACAGATACATCTGTTTGCACTAGTTTTGCGTGTTTTTTGGTTCTGGTATGAATAAATAATATATTATTTATCGTTTTCTGTTACTAGTTGTAAATGTTGATTTTTTAAGCAATTATTGTATGGTTGGGCAATGAGCAAATGAAAACAACACATTTATTTGTTTTTTTGTTTTTCTAAGGCAAATAAGATACATGAAACTGCTTTTACCATAAGTGCCTTATGATGTGTTGAGAAAAAATGTAATTGGCTGATGAATGAATGAATGAAAGCAAAATTGCACATACATATGTAAGTAAATGATACATGTACATGAAACACATGCATTTGTAATTACTCTCAGAGCAAAATTGTCTCTTTCCCTCTCTATACTTTGGCTGCGCCATCTGCACATCATGTATTTGTTTCAATAGTGGTTTTTTCATATATTTGTATTACAATATGTATTTTTTTTTTAGCAAAAACAGATCAAACAGTTGCTCAGCAGCAATACAATAAGCAATTGTTATTTGTTTTCAATTGTATTTTAATTTGGAAAAGCACTCACACACAACTATTACACTAGTTCTGTCGCTCACACTACAATTATATGGTACATACCATGGTATATTTGTTTTGGCTATACAAACGAGTATACAAATGCAACCCTTTAGTCTGTACCTACCATCAGGGTAATGTTTAATTTTTTGCTGGATAAAATCGTATTTCCTTTAAAGGAATTGAATCAAGCAGTTAATTTTAGATAGAAACGATAGAAACTTGTTGACATCGCGGGTCAAGCCGTTAAAGTTTCTAAGCTTTTTACCCTGAACGTGAGAAGTTATTAGGATGATATATTCAAGACAACGAAAAACTAGGAAATTATTCAAAAAAAAGTACACAAAGTAAATATTTTTTAAATGTTCCATACGGCAAACCAGGAACCGTCGGCCCGACGATATGTATAAACATAAATTTCAATATAATAATCTATTAAGTTTATTCACGTTTAAAAACAATGGGTTATGTTCTGAATTCCATGTGTAATTAAATCGTTCGGAAATGCAATAGCAATAGCATTGTCATTATAAATACATACATACATACATATGTGCATACAGATGTACATATTTCCAACAATTCTATGGAAATTCCGCACGTTTTAATTTCACGTGGAATACATAACATACCCGAATATTTTTCTAGAATCAAAACTAAATCAATGTTATAATGCTTATAACTTAATACATTTGTTTTTTGTTATTTTAAAAATTTCATCAAAAACTAAAAATTTTTGTTTCCCTTTACTTTTGTTTGTTTATATTTAAAAACATATGGTTTCGTTTTACTGGATTTTACTGGCAAAAATTTGTCCAGTAAAAACTTGCATTTACTCAGTAAATGGACTGTCATATTTCTCTCAATTCGCCCTCTCATTTACTGGATTTTGTGTACTCGAACGCAATCCAGTAAAAAATAGTAAAAATTTGTACAAATTTTTGAGTTCTCGAACGCACTTAAAGTAAATCTTGTTTTAGACTCGGCAGTGTTTCTTGAAGCAGTTCTATTCAATTCTCTTTTATACTGCTCGTTTGTTTACACACAGACGGTTTCTTGTTCAATTTTCCTATTGTTTTAATGCTGCGAATGAAATAACAAAAGAGAATTGAAGTAACTTTTCGGTACAAACAAGTCAGTATCCCTCTACTTTCTTCTTTCCCCTCTCTCCCATAAACTCAGACTTGCTTCAAGAAAAATTGCAGAGTCTAAAACATGAGTAAGTTTTCAGCTCTTCAGCTCACTTGGGTCCAAATAACAATCTCCCCCTTTTTGCTTTGAAGTACAAATGGTGAAGTGGCAGATAGATAGATAGAAAATAAGGAGGTTATTAAATGATTTTAATTTTTACAACTTTTTTATTGTGCGATTGGTTAATTTTTATACACATATATTATCGTTGCAGCGCCTCTGGTGTTAAGTAGGAGCATTATTTGAAGCTATGTAGCAATTTTATTAGTTATTTTACTTTCGCCAACTAACACATATCCGAAAAATCTATGATTTGATATGACTTAGTCTGGCCAGGGTTTGAACTCGTGCTCTCGAACACCGTCATTTCCTTTGTAGTCGACGCACTCACTAATTAAACCAACATCACATAGCATCTGGAACTTTACACATCCGACTGACAATTGAGAAAATGTAAATTTTTGCGACGATACGAAAATTATTCTGTATTACAATGTTGTACCGAACAGAGTGTGACGTAAGAATTAACATCGCTTGAAACCCACAATAACATCAAAATATCGATAATGATTAGGGGGTATATTTCGAGCAGATCTTGATTTTATGGAGTCAACATTAATTTATACTTATTTCACTGATGGAGAGAAACTTCTAGCATGATCTTGTATATAACTTAGATCTTAATTCAAGTTATGTTGTTCTTTCAAATGATATGAATAATATTGAAATAATATAAGCGGAAAGTTTTATTGCTATAATTCCCCGGCAATGGTGTAAATTAATTGAAATTTTGCTCAGGGATGCTTTTGAATCAGTGATAATCAATTTTAGCTTATTTTTTGTCACAAATTTCTAAAGAAAATAAATGATTTTTTAATAAAAAAAAAACTTACGAAATGTTCATTCAATAAGGAATATTTACATTTTATAATAGCAAAATATTTATAGAAGCAGATAAAAAATATAGGAATTGGTTGACCTTTTGCAGGCAATTTCCCGCAAAGTTATAAATTTTGGTCGAATTGGTAGCATCCGATAGACTTCTTAAGTCTTAACAATCAGTAAACATCTAAAATCAGTTTGACAAAAACTTTTTCTGGGAATTGTTACAACTTAAGTTTAACATTTGTTAGCGCACAAATAATCCCAAATTAGGTTTGTTTATTTATTTATTTATTAACTCAAAAAGCTTGCAAGGAGAGAGCGTCAAAAGGGAGACAAAATTGAGAGACAAACAAATTCAAGAATTAATGATCAAACAGAATTGCGACATAAACACATTTTCCATGTAAATTGACACAAAAAACCAGTAGCAAGCAGTCGAGAGATAGAATCTATTTTATTTTGACCGCCTTTTTTCCTATGCTCTCACATACAAATATTTATTCTCTCTGAAATGTTACCATACTCATGTTTTAGACTAGGCAGTTTTTCTTGAAGCAAGTCTGAGTTTATTGGAGAGAGAGGAAAGAAGAAAGAGGAGGGGTACTGACTTGCTTGTACAGAAAAGTTACTTCAATTCTCTTTTGTTATTTCATTCGCAGCATTAAAACAATAGGAAAATTGAACAAGAAACCGCCCGAGTGTAAACAAACGAGCAGTTTTAAAAGAGAATTGAAGATAATTGCTTCAAGAAAAACTGCTAAGTCTAAAACATGACATACTTTCAAAAAATTTCACACATTTTGCGAACAAAACTACAAAGAAAAGTAAGCAAAATGAAAATAAATCAAAAATTAGAGAACATTTGAAGTTGCTGTTGTAGATTTTATTATGGGCTTTGTTAATTTGACAGCGATTTTTCTTGAAGTTGCTGACTTATTCTGTTTGATCATTTATTCAAACAGCTGATAATTTGGGATTGCGTTAACAAATATTAAAGACTTTTGAAGTCAACAAAAAAGTAATTTTTTCGTCAACGCCAAATTGACAGCATCGACGTGTCTTTTTAGGGACAAGAGCTTACTAAAAATATAATTTTAGAAAAGTTTCGAAATCTATCGAACCGAATCCATTCACTTTTCTATGACATCAAAGTGAGCTAAACATCTTTCGAATGTCATAAATTTGCTTTCGATCCATTGACCCGTTCATAACTTATGAGATGTTTACATACATACATACACACCCACATACATACATACATCCTTGCGGACATCATCTCGAAAACAGTCGTAATCGACTCACAGGACCTCAAAAATTCGTAATATGTATGATGAAAACTCGATAGCGGGAAGTTAAAAATAGAAAAAAAGTTAATTATAAAATTGAAGAAAAATAGTATTTTAAATTTACACTGGCATAATTTACCAGCAAAAAATTTTAAAAAAGGTTATCGGCTTTGGAATCAAGCATTTTTGGTGGAAGCTGTTCCTTACTGGATTACCAACTTAATGATTTTAACAAGGCGTGAGACTAAAATAATCGAATCGTGAGAAGTACTTACTTTTTTTTATTTGGCAACTCATTGTAAGCGGGTAATGAAATTTGGTAATCAGAAAAGTAAGTCATAAGTATGGCAAGAAGTTCTGATGGTAATGTGTAATTTTTTGCTGGGTTCTCTAATTATTAACAAATTGTTAGCATTTAATAATGCCTTAAATATAGATACATACATACATATGTATGTATGAGTAATAATATTATTATTATGAATAAAAATTTATTGTGGTATTATGTAAATGACTGCAAAAGCTTTTTTAAAAGTCAACTCAAACCATTAGAACAATTTATATATTTACAAAATATTTCCCTCCCTCTCCCACTCCCTGCCGCTATCGTCCTCTTTCTCTTTCATCTTTTTAAGCTTTAAAAGGTTCTATATTTCTCTTGCGCTTAAAATACTTTTCGGAAAATTTTATTGAAACTTCTATTTTTCTTCTTTGATTGCGTTGAGGAATTTGAACTTGAACTACGATTACTATTACTACTATTACTACTGCTTAGGCCAATCGAAGATTTTTTACAATTTGCTGAAGCTGTTGTTGCTGTTGTAACGGCTTTTTCGCCTGATGTCAAAATTGCTTCTTCTAATATGCGAAATGAATTTTCAGTAGAATTAGTGGGAAAATTAATCTCTGACAAAGAAGATGAATCCAAGCTGGTATTAGGTGAGACACGTGAAAATGCGTTATTAGTGCTGTTAGAAATGGAACTGGCTATTTGATCTCCACCACCACCACAACCACCAGGTGATGATGCAGATGAAGCTGATTTCTTTAAGCGACACCATTCCCATGATGTCGACTCATGAGCTGGATTTGACTTATTGCTGTTTGAACTTTTACCTTTGAAACCTTTTGTAAATGGTGATTTGAAGAAAACTGGCGAAGATAGACGGCGTGATTTTTTCAAATTGTTATCCAAATGTTTATTGGATGATTTCTTCGAGGCAGGATTGTTGGCATTTGAATTAGGATTTGCACATTGGTAGCCTCGGGGGCCATCAGGCATAAACTCGTTGTAGGCTAAATCGGTATTAGGTATAAAATTATCTAAGTCATCTTCATCTAATATTACGTGCTCATCAAATTCGGCACCTAATTCTGCGGCCTCAGAGCTTTTACATTGGGACGAGCATTCAGCTGGTGAAGACTGTTGGCGTTTTAAACTTTCCCCTTCTTTTTTCTTTTTAGATTTGCAATTTAAGGTAGAAGGCTTTCTCGCTCTCATTGGAATTTCCGCTGAATCTTTATATACAAATTAAAGGGGAATTCTTTTTATTTTGTTTTTATTTTTAAGACATATGTATATGTAAATGACTTACCTCCTATAGGATTATCTGTATTGAGTTCCTCTAAGTGTTGCCAATTTGTATTGGGCCATGAGTGTTTTTCTCCTGTACGCCTATTTATCGATTTTTGAGGATGCTGCGGTGGTAGACCAGAACACTGATTATTTGATTGATTGATATTATTATTGCTTCCATAGCACACTGATGTTTTACGTTGTCGCGCTGTTGAGGCATTGTTGCGGCTTGCAATGACATCATCTGGTTGTTCAGTTTCAGTCTGACACTGTGGACATAACCTTTGTCTGTCACTTTTACAATCTTTCAAAATTAACATTACCTCCTCACTGGGTCTTCGGAATTTGTCACTAAAACTACCACTTACGTTTAAAGCGTTTTGATCTCTTCTTTTAGACGACTGTTGATGATCTGAAAAAGACTTTCGTCGATCTATTTTTTTCTGGGTAATTGTTGTTGTGGTCATCGTTGCATCGTTTTTCCTCTTGTTTGCTTTATTGTGAAGTAAAAGGACATCCTTCGTTTGCCTTCTTAGCGAACGATAGAAAAGTATGGCCACCATCAGTACCAGAAACACAAATGCTCCCACAAATATTATAACCACAATACAAGCATGAATCTGCAGTGTTAGATTATCCAATTCATCTTTGAGTTGTGTGTTTCGTAATGTATAGAATTGTTCGAGTTCATGATGAAGTCGATTTTCTTCCTCCAGCATGCGTACTGTTTGAACTTGTTGTGTTAGAGTCTGTTGTAATTCTTCGACTTGTTTTTTATAGCGACGCGATAGTTCTTCTAGGTATTGGCCTGACAACGACATATTACGCTCAAGTGCCTAAATGGTAAAATTGAGTAAAATGAAAGTTAGTAAAATAGAGAATAATTGTATTTTTTTACATTTAGCATTACGTAATATATACATACTTATATATATACATATATATGTATATACATATGTATGGTATATAGACTTTGTAAAACACATTCTGATAGTGATATACATACATACATACATATTTAATCTAACATTAAAGCCAACTCTGGAGGACATCATACTAGAAGTAGATTAGTTAATATACCGGGGATGTACATGTTCGAAATGTTAGCAAAGTATATATTATGCACAGTGTTATACTAACAAAAAATTCATGTTAGCAAAGTATATATTATGCACAGTGTTATACTAACAAAAAATTCCAAAAAATGTTTGTAAAATGTGTGTAATTTTTTAGGTCATGGAAATTGTATAACCATATATGGACACCACTACGTGATAAAAAAAACGAAAAAAGACCCGTGTCCCCCAGTTTTGCCCTAAGTCATGCACTTTGGGGCCTCGGTGTCATTTTTAGGGTTCCGTACACCAAAGGTGAAAAGGAACCCTATTGTTTTCGCTAAGCAGTCCGTCTGTCCATCACACGCTATTTTCTCAGGAACCGTAAGAGCCACGGACCTGAAATTTGGACAGAGTACGTAGAACATTGGCCGCTACAACAACAAATACATGAGAATTTAAAATTAAAGGGTGTTCCAAAACGAGCAACGAAAAATGTTAAAATCCCATGTAATATACATACAATTGTATGTACATATGTATATTGAAACTTGTAATTTGTAAAATTAGTGCATTTTTATACAGACTAAAACAAATAACACTAAAATTTAAAAAATTTAAATTAAAGCGTGGTTCATCAGTTAATGCAATTTTGACTATGTAATTTTGACAACTTGCTATATCTTGGAAACCGTAAGAGGCAAACACTTAAAATTTTCAAAAACGGTAAAACTAAAAAATCCGAAAATTATAAAATCCCCAAACCAAAAAAAAAAAAAATCGCCAAAAATTAAAAAAAATAAAAGAAAATTTCTAACACTAAAATAAATCGCAAAATTCGAAAAAATCGCCCAAATGAAAAAAATCGCACAAAATGAAAAAAAACCCAAAAAATCTAAAAAAAAATCGCCAAAACGCGAAAAAGGCGCCAATCCAAAATAATTGTTTATATGAAAAAAAAATCGCCAAAATGAAAAAAAACCGCCAAAATGAAAAAAATCGCCCAATTGAAAAAACGCCAAAAACCAAAAAAATTGCCAAAACGCGAAAAAGGCGCCAAAACTAAAATAATCGTCCAAATGAAAAAAAAAACGCCAAAATGAAAAAAATTTCCAAAATGAAAAAAAAATCGCCAAATTGAAAAAACGCCAAAAACCAAAAACAAAATGCCAAAACTATATATTATATAGCTGAGGTTTGTATTAAATTACATATCTAGTGTTCGTACAGAACCCTTCGTGCGCGAGTCAGAGTCGCACTTTACTGAATTTATTGTATCTCGCAAACTCTTTGAGTAAAAGTTTTAGCTCTTGTCATATAGTGTTTTCACACTGACATGGTTTTAATAAAAGTTGATTTTAACGTTAAAACCAACTGTTAAAACCTGGTTTTACCATACAAATTGTTTTTGTTAAAACCAAATTAAAACCATTTTTGAATTGGTTTTAAGTTGGTTTTATGAAATGCAACCTTGTTTTCGCTGTGATAAATTCAGTGCTGCCAAGTTGAAATGACCGACAGCAGCTGGTAATGGTATGCCAGTGAATAACAATAGATGGCACCTGAAAAATTTTCAACTTAAAAATTAATGCAGCAGCAACAATAATCAAAAAATTATTGAAAAAAGAGTTTTTTTGGAAGGAAAACAACGAAAATATTTTAAATTGAACTGTATAAAGGTAAAATAGACAATATGACTGACATTCATCTGCCTATAAAAAAGGTTTATCTTATAATGTATTTGTGCATTTTTATATTATTAACAATATTTCCAAGCACTTCTTCATTCTGTATAAGAAGTTATATAATTTAAAAAAATTTTATTTACAAAATATAAAATAATTTCCATATTAGAGACCATTGGGAAATATCTCAGTTTTTCATACAAACAAAAACAGTTGAACAGTATGTCCAACAAGTGTTATTAAAAAGCAGAAAAAATGCAACAACAAATACACGCATTTCGGCAGGAGATTTAGGGCCTAATTGTGTAAAACGCAACGCCAAGCGTTGTCAAATTTTATATGGAAAAAATTTAAATTACAAAACCAAAATACATACCAAATGTATCAACGCCAAGCATTGCTTTTTACAAAATTAGCCCCTTATTTTATTTTGAGCAAAGTTATTAGACAGCCTGTGCGTTAAAAACTGAATTTAACAAACTTGCAGTGTGGAAGCAAAATCAGCTGTTTATGATTTTAACGTTAAAACCAGGTTTTAACTTTCAGTGTGAAAACCCTAATAAAGAAAAAAAATTGTGAACATATAAAATCAAAAAAACTTCATCTTCAAGATCAAAATAGCAAAAAATTTTAAAACAATTCCACTTTTTTACCTTATTTCCCCTGTTCAGATTCATAGGTAGCAAACCGTTAAAAATTCAAGGAAACAATCAACTACAAAAATGTACCTAAGATCTCAATGAACAACTTTCTAGAACATATGAACTACCTAGGAATAATTCTTAACACCGTTTAGGTAGCGCTTAGGTAGCCGCAAAAGTGAAAAATTTCGCGAAAATTTTTTAATTTCAGTTTGGAAATTTTTCACTTTTACACATACATACATAGACTGATAAACACAAAACCCTTCTTAGCTTTGTGCGGTCGTGTAAAAAATTCGCTAAAAATATCAACATGTACAAAAAACAAACTGATTTATAATAAATAAAGAAGATAGAAATGATTTGCCATCCAAAATGCTTCAATCGAAAATTTCTGGCTTGATTATGGGTGGCAACCGAACTTCACTTGCCTTGTCAACTGGCAACGCAACCAAGATTAAATAAATATTATGTGTGCCAAACTTTCGCAGTTGCTTAAAATATTGGCAACTGGGCATAATATAAATAAGAGTCTGTTCGATTTTTCTATGAAAAGATACAGATGTGTTTCAGATTAACGTGAGCACCTGGCTTTACGGACTAAAACCCGGGGTGAAGGTTAGACGCTTACCATCGCCGACATGCACCTTTAGAAAGCACCATGTGACACTCCAAGAACACATAGGTATCAATCTTTGGACATAGTTATCCATGTACTACGGCCAAGTACCTCACTGACGAACTTAGAGCTATTTAAATTCTTGCTGTTAAGACTTTGTCGAAACAGCTTCTGTTGTATGTCAACAGCACCTAGAATAGTGTCTAGTTGACCGCGTCACGCCAATTACTAGTATTGATTTAACACTGGGAAGCCAAAACTATACTCCCATCATTTTTGGTAGCAACCACAGCCGCGAGTATAATTGATTACAGCCACAGCGAGATCTTCAGAAGAATTCCTCACCATTAACCAACACAGCTCAACCACTCAACAGAGCCAGACGTATGCCTGAGTCGGCACGATCCGGTACCTCCTCCACACAGCTCAACATCATGCTTTTAACACCGTGGGGTGGGACGAAATTGAACTTTCGGTAAAGGATCATCACGACGGCTACACACATCCAACTCCTAGAGCAGCTCGGCTGTGGCACCCGTGATAGCAGAGACAACCTTATAGTGAAACCTCGAAGTTCACCTCTATCGTTTTTTGAACTCAGGGCAGTTTCAGGTGACGATGCACCTGCTCGATAACACAGACCAGGGGCTCTACTGTGTAATTCGAAACGAAAGGAAAAGCTTTCGAATTTGTATTTTTATAACATGTAAATTCGAAAGCATTTTCTTTCGAATCGAATTACAGAGTAGACCCCCTGTTTCCTTTTATAAATATGTGCACATCCGTTGCTCTGTTGCCAGAGATTGGGTAGTAACACATAAGTTATATGGGTAAAAAGCCAAAGGTACGCCGATGGAAAAAGTCAAAGGTACGCCGATGGAAAAAGCCAAATTACCCCAGGTGAGGCCCCGCGATTTACCCACACATAATTTACTATAGATTCCCCTGGAGGTATGAAAAGATACAAATAAAATAAAGTAGATGTAAATAAAATAAAAATTTATGTATATACATACATATGTATCTAAAATATTCACATACATACATATGTACCACTGCCATATAAACTTGTTCCGCCTTTCTGACTGACTTGGTAGAAACTAAAAATCAAAGTTCTTTTCATTTGAAGGAAAACTATAATAAAACTTACGTAAACACGCAAATTTCCTACTAAACAGAACACAACTTGTAAATCGTGTGCACGTTTTAAAGAAATATGTATGTACAAACAGGTGACCCTCGATTGACGCGGTTTTTATTTTTCGTTATAAGCACTGTTGCCAGATTTGCAGATTTCTCTGCATTTTGCTGATTTTTCATTGCAAAAATTATATATCTGAAATGCTTGTGTAACATCAATATATCATGTTTTTCTTTACTACGTAAAAGAAATAACCATGGTGTTACTGTCAGAAACATACACAAAAGAAACAATCATAAATAAGTAGTTTCTGACGTTTAATTTTGGGGTAACCATACCACCAACATAACAATATTAAAAAAAATCTAATAAATCTGTGCAAAAATATATACATACATATCGCTCATTACATCATAAACAGTCACAGCTCAAAATTATGAAAATTATTTTGTTTTTCATGGACCGCAAAAATTTCTTTTGCAGCAAAGTCTTCTTGAACAGTTTTTTGCCACTCCTTAACTTCTGGAATGTTTTGAGATGTGACTGTTTATGATTTAATGCGCGATATGTTAATATGTATATTTCTTTGCACAGATTTGTATTTATATGTTATATGTACAATTTTTTCAAGTTTTATGTCGAAAACTTCTGCATATATTTGTCCCTATCCTTTGGTTAATTTTTATTTTTATTAAACAATTTATAATATCAGAACATGTTTTTGTATAGCAAGATAATTTATTTTAACTCGAAAACAAAATGAAAAGCAATTCAAAATGAAGATGTTTTTATTGTTGCAGATTTTTTGTCGATTTTTTTAAATTTTGCAGATTTTTTGTAAAATCATCTGGCAACAGTAGTTATAAGGCAACTTAGCAATACCTGCAATTTTAAATTACACGATTTTACCGCAATTTCAACACATTCAAAAACTAGTGGAATTCCTTCATTAACGTGAAATACAACGATGTGCATCTGTGAAATAAAAAAAACATGTACACAATTTAACAGGAATGCGATAAGAAACAACGAAAGCAGAACTAAATAACTCAATAATTTAGCGACTGCGATTTTTAAGTCCGGAAATAAAAATTTTCATTAACATCTGTTTTTAAAAAAGAGTTTTTATGAAAAATTTTAACCTTATTTTAAGCAGATTCGAGTCACACGTATTTTTTTCGATCCCAACCAACCCCGTAAATCGAGGTTTAGCTGTGCATGCTCGTATTTATATGTATGTATGTATTTACATATGTGTGTATGTGTATGTATAATGAAAAGTGAAAACATGGAATCCCAAGTTCATCCCCTGCAGTAAGACTGGGGCCAAGTGTCTCTATGTCAACACTAAAACTCTAGTAGTAGTTACATTGTCTACAATTTCTCTTTTATTCGTCAGTATAAAATAAAGAGAGAAAACAGATGTGGTGTATTTCTGGTGAATTTTGAAACAACTTGTCAATATACATAAATTAAGGTATAGAAATGTACCAGTAAATTTCTGGTTGGCATGTCTCCATGTTCCCATAAGAACTATGAATTCACTATGTAGTCAATTGCTTTAGTGTTACTAGTAGATTTTCAATGACAATCACATGCTAAATGTCTATAGCATAAAGTATTGTATGGGGAATAATTGTAGAGTAGTATTGGTGACAAAGTCAAAAGCGACTCAGTACATTTTCACCATCGACATTTCCTTCAGGGTCATTACGAAAAATATGTGTATGGATGTGCACACGCATGTATGTATGTAAGTATGTATATCGTTACCTAAAACGAAAACGTCCTAACTAGCATTTTCATAGTTTTACAGAAGGTATAAAATAACATGTTAAAATGGAAAATAATGAAGCATTTAATGTGAATTTTTGCAGTGTAAAAAAATAATTAAAATCTCTAATTTTACTTCGGGCAGATTTGGTATTTGTTTTTGTAACGATTGTATTGATGAAAAAAAGGGTTTGTAAAAAAAGTCCATTTACAATTTTTGGTTAGATAGCTTATTTTACGTTTTAGGTAACGACATGTAGGTATAAACTGCATTTGGTAAACTATTTACATATGTATGGCAGGGCAGTATTAAAATTTTTTAATTTCAGTTTGGAAATTTTTCACTTTTACACATACATACATAGACTGATAAACACAAAACCCTTCTTAGCTTTGTGCGGTCGTGTAAAAAATTCGCTAAAAATATCAACATGTACAAAAAACAAACTGATTTATAATAAATAAAGAAGATAGAAATGATTTGCCATCCAAAATGCTTCAATCGAAAATTTCTGGCTTGATTATGGGTGGCAACCGAACTTCACTTGCCTTGTCAACTGGCAACGCAACCAAGATTAAATAAATATTATGTGTGCCAAACTTTCGCAGTTGCTTAAAATATTGGCAACTGGGCATAATATAAATAAGAGTCTGTTCGATTTTTCTATGAAAAGATACAGATGTGTTTCAGATTAACGTGAGCACCTGGCTTTACGGACTAAAACCCGGGGTGAAGGTTAGACGCTTACCATCGCCGACATGCACCTTTAGAAAGCACCATGTGACACTCCAAGAACACATAGGTATCAATCTTTGGACATAGTTATCCATGTACTACGGCCAAGTACCTCACTGACGAACTTAGAGCTATTTAAATTCTTGCTGTTAAGACTTTGTCGAAACAGCTTCTGTTGTATGTCAACAGCACCTAGAATAGTGTCTAGTTGACCGCGTCACGCCAATTACTAGTATTGATTTAACACTGGGAAGCCAAAACTATACTCCCATCATTTTTGGTAGCAACCACAGCCGCGAGTATAATTGATTACAGCCACAGCGAGATCTTCAGAAGAATTCCTCACCATTAACCAACACAGCTCAACCACTCAACAGAGCCAGACGTATGCCTGAGTCGGCACGATCCGGTACCTCCTCCACACAGCTCAACATCATGCTTTTAACACCGTGGGGTGGGACGAAATTGAACTTTCGGTAAAGGATCATCACGACGGCTACACACATCCAACTCCTAGAGCAGCTCGGCTGTGGCACCCGTGATAGCAGAGACAACCTTATAGTGAAACCTCGAAGTTCACCTCTATCGTTTTTTGAACTCAGGGCAGTTTCAGGTGACGATGCACCTGCTCGATAACACAGACCAGGGGCTCTACTGTGTAATTCGAAACGAAAGGAAAAGCTTTCGAATTTGTATTTTTATAACATGTAAATTCGAAAGCATTTTCTTTCGAATCGAATTACAGAGTAGACCCCCTGTTTCCTTTTATAAATATGTGCACATCCGTTGCTCTGTTGCCAGAGATTGGGTAGTAACACATAAGTTATATGGGTAAAAAGCCAAAGGTACGCCGATGGAAAAAGTCAAAGGTACGCCGATGGAAAAAGCCAAATTACCCCAGGTGAGGCCCCGCGATTTACCCACACATAATTTACTATAGATTCCCCTGGAGGTATGAAAAGATACAAATAAAATAAAGTAGATGTAAATAAAATAAAAATTTATGTATATACATACATATGTATCTAAAATATTCACATACATACATATGTACCACTGCCATATAAACTTGTTCCGCCTTTCTGACTGACTTGGTAGAAACTAAAAATCAAAGTTCTTTTCATTTGAAGGAAAACTATAATAAAACTTACGTAAACACGCAAATTTCCTACTAAACAGAACACAACTTGTAAATCGTGTGCACGTTTTAAAGAAATATGTATGTACAAACAGGTGACCCTCGATTGACGCGGTTTTTATTTTTCGTTATAAGCACTGTTGCCAGATTTGCAGATTTCTCTGCATTTTGCTGATTTTTCATTGCAAAAATTATATATCTGAAATGCTTGTGTAACATCAATATATCATGTTTTTCTTTACTACGTAAAAGAAATAACCATGGTGTTACTGTCAGAAACATACACAAAAGAAACAATCATAAATAAGTAGTTTCTGACGTTTAATTTTGGGGTAACCATACCACCAACATAACAATATTAAAAAAAATCTAATAAATCTGTGCAAAAATATATACATACATATCGCTCATTACATCATAAACAGTCACAGCTCAAAATTATGAAAATTATTTTGTTTTTCATGGACCGCAAAAATTTCTTTTGCAGCAAAGTCTTCTTGAACAGTTTTTTGCCACTCCTTAACTTCTGGAATGTTTTGAGATGTGACTGTTTATGATTTAATGCGCGATATGTTAATATGTATATTTCTTTGCACAGATTTGTATTTATATGTTATATGTACAATTTTTTCAAGTTTTATGTCGAAAACTTCTGCATATATTTGTCCCTATCCTTTGGTTAATTTTTATTTTTATTAAACAATTTATAATATCAGAACATGTTTTTGTATAGCAAGATAATTTATTTTAACTCGAAAACAAAATGAAAAGCAATTCAAAATGAAGATGTTTTTATTGTTGCAGATTTTTTGTCGATTTTTTTAAATTTTGCAGATTTTTTGTAAAATCATCTGGCAACAGTAGTTATAAGGCAACTTAGCAATACCTGCAATTTTAAATTACACGATTTTACCGCAATTTCAACACATTCAAAAACTAGTGGAATTCCTTCATTAACGTGAAATACAACGATGTGCATCTGTGAAATAAAAAAAACATGTACACAATTTAACAGGAATGCGATAAGAAACAACGAAAGCAGAACTAAATAACTCAATAATTTAGCGACTGCGATTTTTAAGTCCGGAAATAAAAATTTTCATTAACATCTGTTTTTAAAAAAGAGTTTTTATGAAAAATTTTAACCTTATTTTAAGCAGATTCGAGTCACACGTATTTTTTTCGATCCCAACCAACCCCGTAAATCGAGGTTTAGCTGTGCATGCTCGTATTTATATGTATGTATGTATTTACATATGTGTGTATGTGTATGTATAATGAAAAGTGAAAACATGGAATCCCAAGTTCATCCCCTGCAGTAAGACTGGGGCCAAGTGTCTCTATGTCAACACTAAAACTCTAGTAGTAGTTACATTGTCTACAATTTCTCTTTTATTCGTCAGTATAAAATAAAGAGAGAAAACAGATGTGGTGTATTTCTGGTGAATTTTGAAACAACTTGTCAATATACATAAATTAAGGTATAGAAATGTACCAGTCAATTTCTGGTTGGCATGTCTCCATGTTCCCATAAGAACTATGAATTCACTATGTAGTCAATTGCTTTAGTGTTACTAGTAGATTTTCAATGACAATCACATGCTAAATGTCTATAGCATAAAGTATTGTATGGGGAATAATTGTAGAGTAGTATTGGTGACAAAGTCAAAAGCGACTCAGTACATTTTCACCATCGACATTTCCTTCAGGGTCATTACGAAAAATATGTGTATGGATGTGCACACGCATGTATGTATGTAAGTATGTATATCGTTACCTAAAACGAAAACGTCCTAACTAGCATTTTCATAGTTTTACAGAAGGTATAAAATAACATGTTAAAATGGAAAATAATGAAGCATTTAATGTGAATTTTTGCAGTGTAAAAAAATAATTAAAATCTCTAATTTTACTTCGGGCAGATTTGGTATTTGTTTTTGTAACGATTGTATTGATGAAAAAAAGGGTTTGTAAAAAAAGTCCATTTACAATTTTTGGTTAGATAGCTTATTTTACGTTTTAGGTAACGACATGTAGGTATAAACTGCACTTGGTAAACTATTTACATATGTATGGCAGGGCAGTATTAAATTAAGGCCGAAATTATTTAAACCATAAATCGAAAAAATTTACCTTAATGCGGTTTGATAGACGTATGAAAACACTTTCGGATTGAGGGCCATTTGAGTTTTTTTGCTGATTATATTGTCCTGAACCAGCAGCAGTATTGCCTGACGCGGTAGGAGATGGAACAGTTGTCAATAGATGTTCGATGTTATCCCAAGAATTTGAATCCTCTTCACTTTTGGGTGGTGATGCAGCCACATCGATAGTAGATGGCAGCGTAGGAGTGGGATTGAGGGCGGGGGCAGGAGTGGCAGATGCTGTAGATGCAACGGGTAGTTCAATGTTTTCAGCTGAAGTTGTGGTTTCTGTAACAGCAACAGGTACTTCAGTCTCTGATGATAATTCATCGGCAGGTACATTAAATATATTCGTATCAGGTAAGTTAGGTTTCTGTAAAATTTTAGGCGGTAAGGTTGTAGCTTCTAATTGCTCTTCAGGTTCCAAAGGTTTAGGCAATTGTTGACTATCATCCACATTTACTTCAGTGGACGTTTCCACAAGTTCAAGTGAGCTTTTTGCAAAGTGTTTAGTTGGCTCGACGGGTAGAGTGGTTATTTCAGGCTTCATAAGTTTCTTTTCTGGGTGATCGAGGAGATTTAAGTCTTCCTTGCCAAACTTTTTGTCAATTGTTAAATTTGTAGACACCTCTGCTGCTTCATTTTGCTCCCCTGCTTCATTAACAAATGAATTGTTGTGTTTTTGGCTTAATGTTTTAGGCTTAGCCAACAGCTGACATAATGCGCCCACATACTCATTTGGCAGAATGTTGACATAAAAACTTTTTCTAATATCTTTTTGTACGGTTAATGCTTGCTTAGTTTCAATACCATACACTTTAGCACATACTCTTGTATTTAGCAAATCATTTTGTATTTCTTTGTTACTCAACAAAGAGTTCAATTGTAAGAATTCACACGTCAAAATATTATTTACCTTTTCAACCAACGCAGTTGGACATTCAGCGCAGCTGAATAAGCCGTAAACTGGTGTATGGCACACCATATATTGTGGTTGTGTTTTAAGTGTTTGGTTTTGATTATTTGCTGGCTTCCCCAACACTTCAGTGGCTTTTTTCACTATAGACAAAACAGCATCTGAGGCTGATTTAAATAAATTTGATTCGGGATGTTTGACTGTGTTCTGCTCCAACAAATACTCATCATCAAAATCATCCAAGTCTTCGTTTGGATGATTTTCTGTCTCAAAAGCTTCAAATTCTGACGTACCGAAAACACGAAATAAGGACAAAGTACAGAAATGTTCTTTGGAATAGTGAGAATTTATGTCTACACGCACAAATTTACCAAACAGATGGGGATGTAAATCGAAACTTTGTACAGTGCGCTTGTCTTCGGCTTCAAATCGACCCACACTCGACCATTCTCTGGTGGGGAAACGCTTCGAAACAGCCACTGTAAAATTTTGCGGCGATGAGGAATATAGTTCAAAATTTGCAAAATCAATTTTTTGCGCTTGTATAGCTTCGCATAATTCAACAACAAACCAAATGCGATTGCCACATAAACTTAACATGTATTCATCTTTCGATGAACTTAAAACAGCGCCAGCATTAGAGGTATACGCGCTAGATGCAATAATTTTGGCTCCACAATCTGGAGAAGCATAATTTTTTGCTCTTATTTTGAGAGCAGTTGGTTTACCATTGCCATTTGTATAGTTTTTACGTTGCGCCGAATTATTGACAGTTTGCTCCTGTTCGAGAGCTTGTTTCTCAGCTGCCTCCATTTGCTTTTGAGCCCATTCGGAGAATACCGGCATGGGTACCTCTTCGGTAGCGGTGAGATTAACTTGGCTAGTAGAGGTCGTTGAACTCGCATTTTGTTCTTGTTGCTGCTGTTCTTGTTCTACGCTGGCATTGATTGATGATTCTGTTGTGCTTATGTTGGTTGTGTCTGCTGGAATGTTATTTGTCGATATAGGTACTTCTTGCTCATCTGCGATCGCAATGGTTGGTGCTGTCGAAATTGTCTGTTGTATTGTATCTGCGCCATCTATCCCACCACCACCACCAGAATCGTTAATTTTGACAATTTGATCATCTGTAAAAAATAAACATTTTTAAAATGTAAGAATATTTGTTAGATACATCCCTGCAGTCAGACTGGGGCCAACTGTCTCTATGTCAACACTAAAACTCTAGTAGTAGTTACATTGTCTACAATTTCTCTTTTATTCGTCAGTATAAAATAAAGAGAGAAAACAGACGTGGTGTATTTCTGGTGGATTTTGCAACAATTTGTCAATATACATAAATTTGTATGTACGTAAGGTATAGAAATGTACCAGTAAATGTCTGGTTGGTATGTCTCCATGTTCCCATAAGAACTATGAATTCACTACATAGTCAATTGTTTTAGTGTTACTAGTAGATTTTCAATGACAAGCACATGCTAAATGTCTATAGCACAAAGTATTGTATGGGGAATAATTGTAGAGTAGTACTGGTGACAAAGTCAAAAGCGACTCAGTACATTTTCACCATCAACATTTCCTTCAGGGATACTATAGGTCTGCACAGATACAACTGTTTGCACCAGTTTTGCGTGTGTTGGTTCTGGTATGTACAGATACGTATGTTATTCAGCGTTTCTGTTACTACCCTGAAGGAAATATCGATAGTGAAAATGTACTGAGTCGCTTTTGACTTTGTCACCAGTACTACTCTACAATTATTCCCCATACAATACTTTGTGCTATAGACATTTAGCATTTAGTAACACTAAAACAATTGACTATGTAGTGAATTCATAGTTCTTATGGGAACATGGAGACATACCAACCAGACATTTACTGGTACATTTCTATACCTTACGTACATACAAATTTATGTATATTGACAAATTGTTGCAAAATCCACCAGAAATACACCACATCTGTTTTCTCTATTTCTTTTATACTGACGAATAGAAGATAAATTGTAGACAATGCAACTACTACTAGAATTTTAGTGTTGACATAGAGACTCTTGGTCCCAGTCTGACTGCAGGGTAGTCATGTTTTAGACTCGATTGTTTTTCTTGAATCAAGTCTGAGTTTATGGGAGAGAGAGGAAAGAAGAAAGAAGCGGTATACTGATTTTTATGACTAGTAAGTCCCGGTTCACACGTTTCAACTTTTGTTGCTCAACTCGTAATTCAGCTGTAAGAAAAAAAGCGATATTTGTACTTCCGTCTCCGTCTTTCTAACAGCTGAATTACGAGTTGATCAACAAAAGCTGAAACGTGTGAACCGGGACTAACAGAAACGCTGAATAACATATGCACAGAGAAAAAACTGCCTCATAGAATCAATAAGATTTTCTCTATGAAACGTTTTTAGGCTAAGGGGTATCCCAGCAGAAAGAAGCGAAGATTTTTTCATAGAGATTCCTTATTGTTTTTATGTGGTAAATCTTATTAATTTTATCAAGAAGAAAACCACATAAAATCAAGAAGAAATCTTATTATTCCCAACTTTTTTTTACTCAATTTCCGTTGTTTTTGGCACCAAAAAAAAAAAAACAATCCATAGAGAAAAAATTCTTGATTCTATTAGGTTTTCTTATAAATTGTAAACTATATGGATTTCTTATTGATTTTATTAGGTTGCCTTATTGATTTTTTTAAAAATGTTTTCTTCTTGATTTTATTAGGCTATCTTATTGATTTTTTCAATAAGGTTTTCTTCTTGATTTTATTAGGTTCCTATATGATTATGTGTAAAGCATTATTGATTTTTTTAATAAGGAAATTTTCTTGATTTTATGAGGTGTCTTGTTATTTCATATCTATAAATAGACACAGACAATTTTTTTTTCATGATCTTTTTCGTTTTTGTATAAGCATGTTTGCAAAATTATTTCAATGGTTATTCAGACTGCTTGTTAGCATATTGGTTAGAGTGTTTGTCTATCAGTCAGAAGTTTGTTGGTTCAATACTTGTCTCCTTTCAGAGTATCTGGTATAGAATTTAAATGAAAATATATAAGCAAAGCACAAAGAATAAAGAAAGAGATAATTTTTTTTATTTTATGAGGTCGCCTCATAAAATCAAGAAGAAAACCTTAAAAAAAATCAATAAGATAACCTTATAAAAACTACAAGATTTCTTCTTGATTTTTTCAAAAAGGGTTTCTCTATGAAATTAATAAGATTTCCTTATTGAAAAAAAACCATAGAGATTTCTTATTAATTTTGTTCTATTTTATGAGATAATTATTAGGCACTGTTTTCTCTATGTGTATCTGTACATACCAGAAAAACACAAGCAAAACTGGTGCAAACAGGTGTATATGTGCAGACCTATTTATAATACATACATACAAATAATTTACATACCGTTAGCGAAAATGCAAGCTTCACTAAAAAAAAATAATAATAACACTATGCAACAAATTGAGACTTTTGGAATAACACACGGACTGGAGTATAGATTCGATAGTACCACTAACGTATAGTACAACCCTATATTCAGTTTGGCGATTTTGGTGAATGCGTAAACGCTACGATGCATCTGTAGAAGATGTCAAGGTGCGACAATCACATCACAACAAATTGTAAAGCATACATATTAATTAAAAAGCATGGTTAATACAATTGGAAAACGTGTCCAATGTAGGAGTGTAGAGCCAAGACAGAATTCGGCTGTTCAAAAAACTTACATCTAGAGGATTGTTGTGCACAGTTTCACGATGGAACTCCAACAAATATACAAGAAATAAAAATCTCAGTAATTAAATATCAGTAAAAATAAAAATATAAGTTTCCAAAAGAAATCAGAAAACGGATTTTTTTTTAATTCTTTCAATATTTGTATGGTTTAAAATTTTAAAAAGAATCGAGTCACATTGTTCTGAAATACAAGTTTAATTGCTTCTTGTCGCACGCTACGAAAAAGTGGAATTTGTTGTGGATGGGCATGCAAATTATTCTAGTTATGGGAACCCTTTAATTTCGAAGTGGGTATTTAAATATACATGCAATTAATTTTTACCTATGTTCTAAATAAAATCCCCAACTATACTAAATATTTTTGTTTACAATAGAGGATGTATAGGTCTATGTAGCCCCAAGAGCTTTTAAGGGATTTGCGTTTTTCGCTTTTCACAGAGCAGTTTCTATTAAAAATTTTGTTCTTTTTTACCCACTGATTTCCCTCCCAACATACAATTCTATAAAATCTTCTTAATTTTTTTTAAATGGTTCCATAATTTGTCTATCTGTCTGTAAAGACATACCGTCCCTACCACGTCAAACTATCCAATATGCAATTTTGAACTTTTCAGAAGAGCGCGAAGACCCGTCAATTATGAATTTAAAGTCATCGTATTGCTAAAAGTGCCAGGCTTAAAATATTTCTTATTGAGTTATCTATCGTCCGTGGGAATTTCAGCATTTTGAAACGAGGCAAATCTAAACAACAATTTTGCATATTGGATAGTTTGACGTGGTAGGGACGATATATTCTATATCTGTCACCTAACTTTGACTAAATATTTTTTAATTTTGATCTATTTTTGGATATTTTTCTACACGTTCGGCGTTATAATAATACATACACAGAAAAAAGTATTCACCAATTAATATTTTCAATTAAGAATTTAATTGATTCAACTAAGTTTTCAATTGTATTAATTAATTTAAGTGGAAAAACTTAATTGATATTATCAAATTGTTTATAGGTGAAAATTTTATTAATTTTTTAATTGATATTACAAATATTTTAATTAATATTGCAAAATCATTCATATTATTTTTTTGTGTATAAGTATTTTTAAATTTCATAAATTATTTATCGAAGCAATTTAATTGAATTTGATTTCAGTATTCAATGAGCTTTTGCTAATAAAATTAAAATTATTAATCATACCCTTTTGTGTTTCCTCTTTTGTTTCTGTTATCACCTCAATTGTACGATTGACTGCCTCTGTTTTGGATCTATCACCACCGTCATCAATTATAACAGACTCCAAAGTAATTTGCGGCTGTTGCAAAACTTCCAATGGCAATTCTGTTACAGTAACTGTAGGTATATCTGTGATATCCGGCAAACTGTAATGATTAAAGAAAAAGGAACACATTATACTCAATTTGATAGATAATGAAGGCAATTATTAAAATAAAAGTAAGAAAAGTCCTTTTAATACTCGTATTCGAGCTGCTTACAGTTATCTTTATAATTGAGGAACTGGCGAATAAAACCAGACTAGTACCGTTAACAATTTTTTAGAGGAGAGTCAAATAACTGAACTACGAGTACATTCAAAAAAAGACATATACTATTATTAAGGAAAAAATTTTCTAAATTGAAATAAAAAAAAATTTCTAAGTTTAAGTAATTTTTTCTAAGTTTAAGTAAATTTTTACAAAAATCTAGTAAAAATTACTTAATATGAGTAAAAAATAAAAAGTTCATATTCTCAAAAGTAGTTCATAAAAATACACACAAAAATTCTCACAATCAAGGAAAAGTTTACTAGCTTAAAGGAAATATTTACCAAAATTGGAAAATGATTTAAAAGTTTCGGCAAATTGTATCCTTAAAACTAGTCAATATCGTTTTAAATCAAAAAATAAATTATGGGAAATGACTTACGATTAGTTCATCAGATTTAATTTACTTGAAAGATATATAAAGGTATTCTAAATTTTAGAAAAATATTTACCAGTTTTAAGTATTTTTTCTTTAAATTATAGAATATATTTTTTATTTGCATTAAGCAAAAAATTTAAGTAAATTTTTCATATATCCGAGGAATATTTGAACTTGAAATATATTTTTTTTAAAACAAAATAAAATTTCAAAACACAAGAATTTCAATGCTTATTCAGGCTGCCTGTTAGGCAATTTGTTAGAGTGCTTGCCTATCATTCAGAAGGTTGCAGGTTCAATACTTGTCTCGTCTCAAGGAATTAATATATATGTATGGGTGAATTAATTAAGGATATAATATGAAGATATAATAAAAAACATACCATGAGGTATAGAATTTAATTAAAAATAAAAATAAGTACCAGAATTAAAAATATAAAAAAAAACTTGGAAAATTTACTCAATTTGAGATCAAAGATGAAAAACGTTTTTTGCAAAGCTCTGAATTTTATGGGAAAATTTTACTTAATTTTAGAAAAATTTTACTTAAATATAAAAATAATAAATAATTACTATAAACTAGTTCATCAATGAACTAGAAATTTAGTAAATATTTTACTGGTTTCAAGTAAAAAACAGCTTTTTATTCAAATTTAGAAAATTTTCCAAAGTTTAACTGCCAGTTTATGGAAGCCATGTAAAAATTCTCGGCTGTCTATTTATAATGAAAACAAAAACAAATTTTGAGTGCTTTGTTTTTGTTTTCAATATAAATAGGCAGACGAGAATTTTCACACGGCTTCTATGAACTGGCACTAAGTTAGTTTTTTTTTGAGTGTACCTAGATAGAGACTAGCTAGGAAAAATGAGTTTTCTTTATTTTTTCAAGGTAGGATCGAACTGGTTTTGAATGAAAATATTTCGTGACATCATAGATATGCACTTGGAGAACCCGAAAAAAAATTTAAAAAAATTAGGACATGTCTAGTTTTGTTCGCAGGCTCCTCAATTATTATTATGTCTAAAAGAGAGTGTATTTGCCTTCTACCATATTAAAAATGATAAATTTTGAAAAGTTTTTGGAAGTTACAGAAAACGCTAGCGTTCATTTTCTCTAGTTTCAAAGATATAGTGACATGTTAATGTTTCTATAATTTATATTTTTTTGTTTGTATTATTGACTTAATATTTTAAATTTTAGATTGCTTGCTTTCACACAAAACACAACTAGAAATAATAACAAAAATTAAAAATTTTAAAAACCCCCGACATTGTTCAGAAAAGATGTTATATATTCTAAAGGGCTGGACCGATTTTCTTCAAACATAGCTAAGAACCCTCTCCATCAAGTCATCTTTCAAAAAGAAAAAACTAAATAAAAATCGGTCCAGCCGTTTGGCCTGTACGTGGAAACGGACAGACACACAGACACACAGACACACACTACAAACTTATAACACCCCTTTTTTAGTCGGGGGTTAAATAGGCACACAGGTATCAAACGCATTTACTTATACTGAGGCTATGGATATTTAATCGAACAAAACAAATATATGCATTACAATCGGGATATTTATCTATCATTCGCCACCGTATACATACTTTAATTCAATAAAATAAATAAAATTGAATGGAAAATGTGTGGATGTGTGTGTGTGTCTGTTTGAAAACATGAGTTATGTGTGTGTAAATAAGATAGTCCTGTATATACCCAAGTGCAGCCGATTAATAGTCAGAGCATTTTTATACACATGAATATTTCCCCTTTTAGACACGCAAAGTTTACTTTGCAAAGTCTTAATTCAGCTGTGTGAAAGGCAGAGGGAGGATTACAATCTCTTTCTGTCTAAAAATTTTAGCGGTCATACCGTCTATAAATTTTAGCGGTTGTCGTTTGTGCTGCGTAATTTAAATTTTTTTATAAACACAGTTGTTGGATATTCGAGTATATAGTTAGTTATACGTATTCGGTAAAAAATTACTGCGCGTGTTTGCATATGAGCGTGTTTTTTTCTTTTTAGTTGTTTGATTGCCAGTACTTAAATAGTGCTTAAAACGATACTTTTGTCATTGTCTGGTATACACGATTGTGATGTCACAAAATGCCAAAATGTGTACTCAGCTGTATATTCTGTAAGATAGTGAAACGAATTTTCATAAAATTGATTTTTTTTTAAATTTTAAACTACTAGGCCGAACAAATTCAAAATCTAATCAGCTCTTAACCTCCAAAAAAAAAAACGTCGATTGCTACCGTAGACGAAAAATTTCAAAAAAGGGATTTTCCCAATAACTTAAAGTTTTCGTCATTGCAAGACTAGCAGCTGACAACAAATTATCAGACATCTTACAATTGTAAAATTATTGGCAGATATGTATTTTAATATTGTCCGTTGTGAGAAGTTTATGCATCTGACAATGGTGTCGTTGTAAGAGAATTCTTTCTATGGGCAACACTGTACACGCTTGATTTTAAAGAAAAAATATATAATAAAGTATATGCAGACGAAATGATTGCAATTCCTTCTTTATTGTCCATAATAATTTATATTTTCAATTTTTAAATTTAACACAACCATAAGCGATTGATATTTAACAATTTCTAACAAATGCTTTGAGTCTGGCATCGCATAACAACAGGGGCCTAATTCCTGCACTCGTGATCGGAATTGCATTCGAATAGAAATTAATTTCGATGGCTAGAAATTTTCGGATGATGTCACTCGTTACCAAGCGGAATCGAGTTTTTGTTTCAGTGTTGGCAAAAGGCAAATATATTTAAGCAAAAGCATATGTTTGTATATATGTATGTGTGCAAAAATATATGTACATATGTACGTACATACACACGTATATGCAGAAAAAAGAAACGAATATACATAAATGTTATTTTCATTTGGATTTAATTAATTTTCGATTCTTTTATTGGTTGACCAGAAGCAGTTAATTTGTTATTTAGATGCTCCAAGTCAGTTTGTTTTGTTATATGTTTTGAAGTCAACTAGAAATTTTTTAATTTGTCTTTTTATGCGTACATTTGTGCATTCATTCATTTATAAATAAATAAGTCAAATATTGAACATATATTTTCCTTTTCTTCGCTTTTTCTACATATGTTAAACATGATTTCGAATGCCTTTTTGCTTGCGAGTAAAAACACGAACGGTTATATTCGAATGTATGCACGTTATCGAATGCTGTCATTAGAAACTTCGATATGTGTTATTCGAAACCGAATGTGAAAATCCCAAAAGTTAAAAAACTCGCACATTCGAGTAATAACTCGCACGCAATCGAATGAGAGAATTAGGCCCCAGATCTGACAATTTTGCATATGACGATCGTGTGAACTGTCAATTTTTCGTCTGGCAATAAATTGTAAGATTTTCAGAGAAATTTGATACAACCGTGTGAACTGACAATCTACCGTGTGCTGGCAATTTTTGGTCGCCAGTACATTGTCAGCACATTGCCAGATCTGACAATATTATAATATCTGACAATCGTCTGTACATAGCTTTAAAGAAGTCTATCGGTTCACGCAAATCTTATTAAAATCTTACCCATATATTTTATTTAAACACATAAAAAGTGTTACTAGCTTTTTATTCTATTCACAGTCTATAGTTAAATAACACCCGTGTTTGGTTAAACCACCTTCATTAGTTAAGTAAAGATGGTGAATTTTAGTTAATTTTAATTATTATTCGAACTCCATTTGTTTCTATATTTATGATTTTAACAGGCTAAGGTTCGTATCGCTTTTTAAGCCAAATTACATGTGATAATTATTAATGAACAAATAACACCAAAGTTAGTTGTAAATATTCTGACAACACATAGTTGAACGGAACAGCCAGCCGTTTTCGAAGGCCACTAAACCTTCATCATCAGCGTTCTTTTGTGTTTGGTCCACTGTGTGTGGTGTCAGTTGATGTAGATTTCTGCTTTATATAACGGGTGTTTTTTTAGAGGTATAGAACTTCGAATTGAAATAAAACACAAGAAAATCGTTTAAATGTCCATCAATTTGGCTTTATTGGAAGGATAATTTTATGCCATTAATGTTTAAATATGATTTCGGGCATGTGGCCGCCGCGGCTGGCTCGAATAAAGCCAATTCTACAGGTCCAATTTTCAACCACTTTTTCGAGCATATGGGGCCGTATGTTGGCAATAACGCCACGAATGTTGGCTTCCAAGTCCCCTAACGTTTCTGGTTTGTTGGCGTAGACGAGCGACTTCACATATCCCCAAAGAAAATAATCCAATGGTGTCAAATCACACGATCTTGGTGGCCAATTGACAGGTCCATTCCGCGAAATTATGCGCTCATCGAATGTTTCCTTCAATAAATCGATTGTGACGTGCGCTGTGTGGCATGTAGCGCCGTCTAGTTGGAACCACAACTCATCCACATTCATGCCATCCAATTCGGGAACAAAATAGTCGGTTATCATGGCTCTATACCGGTCTCCATTAACGGTAACTGACTCTCCAGCATTATTTCGGAAGAAGTATGGCCCAATGACTCCACCAGCCCATAGAGCACACCAAAGAGTCAGTTTTTGTGGATGTAATGGCGTCTCAAGGGTCTCATGTGGATTCTCTTCACTCCAAATGCGGCAATTTTGCTTGTTGACGTAGCCATTCAACCAAAAATGAGCCTCATCACTGAACAAAATTTTGCGATGAAAATCAGCATCGAGATCAATCTCATTTTCGGCCCATACACCAAAATCACGACGCATTGCATGGTCTCGCGGCTTTAATTCTTGCACAAGCTGGATCTTGTAAGGTCGCAAGCCAAGATCTTTGCGCAAAATCTTCCATAAAGTTGATGGACAAAGCTCCAATTGCTGTGCACGGTGGCGAATCGATTCATTCGGGTCCTCTTCAACACTTTGCTCTACAGCGGCAATTGTTTCTTCGGTGCGCACTGTTCGACGTCTCTGCGGATGCGTATTATCACATAGAGTAAACGTAGTGCGAAAACGATCCATGGTTAACCGAATTAATTGCTCTGATGGACGATTATGTCGACCATAAAATGGACGGAGCTTGCGGTAAACTTCGCGAACTGAACCATTATTTTCGAAATAAATTTGCACGATTTGCAAGCGTTGTTCTTTTGTCAACCTGTTCATGATGAAATGGCAAACCAAACTAAATATTAATCGCTTGACAGCTGACAAAATGGCCGCCAGTTAAAAAAGTGCTGCCAACTTAAAGTTCTATACCTCAATAAAAAACACCCATTACTTAGCATTATTGCAAAGGGAATATGTGAATTGTTTGGATTCATCGTATTTCAATTTGCTGAAAGCTTTTTTGTATTGTAAGCTCAATTTTACCATCTCTATATTTACAACAGTCTTACTTACCATTGTCGTTTTGTTCTTTTACTAATTATACACATGTTGGTTAATTTGCTTATTTTTTGTTCTACTTAAGACAAACTTTTTTGGTTTGTTACTATTAAGTATAGTTTTATTTAATTTTTACCACAGGCCCATGGCTATTAATTTTAGTTAATTTTAATTATTATTCGAACTCCATTTATTTCTATATTTATGATTTTAACAGGCTAAGGTTCGTATCGCTTTTTAAGCCAAATTACATGTGATAATTATTAATGAACAAATAACACCAAAGTTAGTTGTAAATGGTGAATTTGAGCCTTAAGACACATCGCCGAAATTTTTTTCTGTGGAAGTAGGTGTAAGAAATTCTGCACATATATACATCCCTTATTGAACTTAGCACCAAAATTATATCAATAAATTTAAATATATAATATTAAAACTGATAATAACAATAATTATGAAAATAATAATAATATAATAAACTTTACCTCATAAACATTGTAGAAATTGCTAAAATTTGTGAAAACCATATAATCCAAAAGAAAATCAAAAACATTGTTAAATTTGTTTTGATTTTCTTAAATTCACAACTTATAAAACTTGTTAAAATTTTTAATAACATTTTGCCACAATTAGATTATTTATAAGCTTGTAAAAAATCTGAAGCACAATAAAAAAATGGGAAATAATAATTAAGGCCAGAACTTATTTACACTTCTCGCTCGTAATACAAGAAATAATGAGAACTGAATGCTCCGCTTACTGAAAGCCACGTCAGGTGTTTTTTTTTAAATTTATTTGATTGTTTTTTATTGTATTGTCTGTCGTAGGTGGTGCGATATCAAGAAAAGTTATGTATAGTAAAAATAAAATTGTTTTGACATTTAAATGCTATTTAGCAAATCGAAGACACTTATTATTGTTTTGTTGCTGTTACAACTGCTTAAACGTTGCTGCCTCTTGTTTAATAAAAAAAAAAATACTTGTAAAGAAATGAAAAATAAATGTTTTTCTACTCAAAGAAAAAAGTATTTCCTTTTATATATTTTTTTTAGTTTTATTTATTGTCACCAGACTAGTGTTAAAAAAAAACATTGTTTTCAATTACAGATGTTTAAAAAAATTAGTACGTATGTACGAGTAAGTAAATTTGTTAAGCTTTTAACGAAAAATTATTTTGTACATATTTTACACTTGTACAATTGTTGTGTATAATCGTAAAAATATTTATACATATGTATATATGTATGTATGTATGTGTGTACTTAAATTTTTAACTAATAAAGTGACATTTAACTTGTTTATATTGGCAACTTCAAAGTTAAACACAAACATGTTTTTTTTTAGATAAGAATCGAGTATATATAGGGTTTCCAATTTGTTTTCGAATCTTATTCCAAAAGTTAGAGCTATTATTCCTAAAATTTTACTTTATATTTTGGAAACTATATTTAAAATTTATGAATGTTTTGTTATTTATTACCAGGGAAACCAAAAATATGCTCTGAAAAAAGTGTTTTATGCGCACTCAAAATGCGCTAAAAACTTGCAAATATGCGCTAAAAACTCAAAAATATGCTTTTCAAAATAACATAAATAATTGTAAATGAAAGCATATTTTTAATTTAACGACATTTGATTATATAAAATAGGACAAAAATAAAATAAAATAGAAACAATAAAAAATTAAAAAAGAAAATTTATTTTGGTTTGAAGTGCGCGTTAAAATAAAATTGCAATACAGTTTTTTACTAAAGCAAATAATAAAACTTTTTTTTTAATACGGCCACAAAAATTTAATTTCGGGGCTATGAAATAAGGCCCAATGAAATAACGCCCAAATAAGGCAATGAAATAAGGCCCAATAAAATTAAGGAATTTGTAATTGGGGCCTTATTTCATTTATTTTGGGCTTTATTTCATATTGAGTTTGGTTGGGATTTTTGTTTATGATTGTTATTGCAATAAACAACAAAATATTGACAAAATATTCGAAAAAAAAATTATAAAAATATGAATGCAAGACTGAAATATTCAAAAACATGTCTTACAGAATAAAATATGCACTAAAAAATCAATGCCAAAATTCGTAAAAAATTCTGAAACGAATAAAAATCTTATCGTCTCATTAATACGTCACAGAGAAAAAAACAGGAAATTGCATATTTGCGGTTTCCCTGTTTATTACTCACTGAAAATTAAAAAAAAACGATAAAAACCGACAAAATGGCGATAAACAAATGAAAAAAAAACAGAATAAAACCCGGATTTAAAACTGGTTAAACAATCAAACCCAAAACGAAAATTACTCTAAACAGCTCAAAATTGTGTGTTTTCGGAACAAATCCGAACCTAATATAAAAAACCGGTTCCGAACTGGATAAAAAAATGGCCCATGTTTGAGGCTGGTAATGTAGCTTTCCATTGGTGAAAGAATTTTCAAAATTGGTACAGATTGTACCAAATACTATACAAAAACCGGTTCCGAACGGGATAAAAATAGGCTATGTTTGACCCTGGTAATGTAGTTTTCGATTGGTGAAATAATTTTCAAAATCGATTTAGAGGTTTGGGAATTAAAGCGTAGCCAACAAACAAACAAACTCACTTTCACATTTATAACATTAGTATAACAATTAAAAAATACGCTCACCCTAATTGCAAAGTAAATTTTTCATGCCCACATTTAACGAAAATACGAGGGCGGCACGATATATTGGCAAAATTTTAAATACTTTTTTTGTACAACCAAGAGAAGTGCAATATACTGCGAAATGTGTTGGCAACATTGTACAATATTGTTTTACCGTAAAACCAGAAGACAACAGCTGTTTTAGAAATGTTATAGAAAGTTTTTGTGTAGTGAAAACAAAATTTAATAAAACATAATTTCTTTTAGTTAATTTTAATTATTATTCGAACTCCATTTGTTTCTATATTTATGATTTTAACAGGCTAAAGTTCGTATCGCTTTTTAAGCCAAATTACATGTGATAATTATTAATGAACAAATAACACCAAAGTTAGTTGTAAATATTCTGACAACATATAGTTGAACGGAACAGCCAGCCGTTTTCGAAGGCCACTAAACCTTCATCATCAGCGTTCTTTTGTGTTTGGTCCACTGTGTGTGGTGTCAGTTGATGTAGATTTCTGCTTTATATACTTAGCATTATTGCAAAGGGAATATGTGAATTGTTTGGATTCATCATATTTCAATTTGCTGAAAGCTTTTTGTATTGTAAGCTCAATTTTACCATCACTATATTTACAACAGTCTTACCATTGTCGTTTTGTTCTTTTTACTATACTCCATTGGTTTCTATATTTATGATTTTAACAGGCTAAAGTTCGTATCGCTTTTTAAGCCAAATTACATGTGATAATTATTAATGAACAAATAACAAATAAGTTTGTCTTAAGTAGAACAAAAAATAAGCAAATTAACCAACATGTGCATAATTAGTAGAAGAACAAAACGACAATGGTAAGACTGTTGTAAATATAGAGATGGTAAAATTGAGCTTACAATACAAAAAAGCTTTCAGCAAATTGAAATACGATGAATCAAAACAATTCACATATTCCATTTGCAATAATGCTAAGTATATAAAGCAGAAATCTACATCAACTGACACAACACACAGTGGACCAAACACAAAAGAACGCTGATGATTAAGGTTTAGTGGCCTTCGAAAACGGCTGGCTGTTCCGTTCAACTATGTGTTGTTAGTCAGAATATTTACAACAGACTTTGGTGTCATTTGTTCATTAATAATTATCACATGTAATTTGGCTTAAAAAGCGATACGAACTTTAGCCTGTTAAGATAATTTCTTTTATTTAATTATTATTATTACCTTACAATTGCTTCACCGCCGTATTCATAAAAAAATATTTAAGGGCTATTAAGTGCTTATTTTACATATTTCTATGGGAAATTTGTGAAATAAACCTGCAATAAACCTAAAATATTTTGTATGAATATCGCTGAATTCAAAATTAATCTTCATATTGTGTTAACATTTCATACTTGGAAAGAAAAATAAAATTTTATATTTCCACACTGAAAGAATTTTTTTGATAAGTTCTATGAATTTCGACATTAATGCAATGAAAAATTCATTAAAATTCAACCAACGTCACGCTTCGTTGGATTAATGAAATTGAAAATTTTAAACTCGTTTTCTGGAAAACTAGTTTTTTTAGTTATGACATTGTTTGTGTAAATTAGCGATATCCATATAAAAGTAGATTGTGCGTATGTTCGCTTATAGTAATATCTGAAACCGACCAACCGATGGTGGTGCTGCTGCCCAAAATTAGTTTTGTGGTTTAACCCTATTTATGGCAGAGTAGTTGTGTCCAATTGTGTTTTGTGGTCCAACAGTGAATATGACGTCAAAAGAAAAATTGTACGAAAGAATGTTTCTTTTGGAGTGCATTGAACTGTATGAAACTCTGTCAGCGTTGTGGAATACAAAGTGCAGAGATAATTCCAATCAACAGTATGACACACTCCTTTTTAAGTATAAACAAAGATTCCCCAATGCGGATAAGACAAAATTTTGTAAACAAATAAAACCACTCAAAATAATTGGTACATACATACATACATGTGTATGTATATGTATTTTTGTTTTACCTATGGGTTATGTTTACTTTTTATTGGAAGAAAGTAGCGCCATATTATATATGTATATATATATATATATATATATTTTTTTTTTAAGAGAAGTAACACTCAGGCAATGAATGCCTACTACTATCTATTACTAGGTGTTACCTTCTTTAGAAAAGTGATAGTGATAGAGATAGAGAAGACACCTGGCGAACGAAGAGATATAGGAAAGCTTCATTCTTTTTACAACTCTGCTTTTTCCACGTTTTTTAACCCTTAACTACATTCGTGGGGTAATTTTTTACCCCACACTGCACTCCATATTTTATAACTTACTTTGTATAGAAGCACATTCTTTAAAACTTCCGTGTATTCTCCGTTCATACCGGTATCTTGAAGTGTATGTGTGTATATGTGCTATTGAAGTAAATCTGAAATAGAAAAAATTTGTGCGGAAGACGACTCATCTGACGACGCAAGAGATGATGATATTTTCTTCAGAACCAATCTGGACCGAGTCAGCCAGAAAGGCCAAAAAGTGTCCGATATTATATATGTCCGCATTTTAAAGAAGCAAAAACAACTAAAATATGTTCCAAGTGCAATAAATTTATTTTTAAAATGCATTCTAAAGAACTAAAAGTCTGTATAGTATGTTATAAGTGATTTCATACATACTGTTTTTCACGAAAAATATCGTCTGTCAGAATTTTTATGTTATGTTATATATATCTTTTTTGCTTAATTTTATTTTATTTAATGTTTCTTTAATATAAATTACTAATTTAAAGTTTTATAATAATACATATAATTTTTTTTTTGCTTTAAGGAGAATACACTTAATTTTTTAAGTAAATTTTCTGAGGTGCTCGAAAAAAAATGCCATTTTCTAATTTATGAAATTTTTTAATATGATTTTTGTCATATTTTAATAAAAAATAAACAAATGTAATATTTCACATTAATACTTTCTTTTTTTATTTGAGGCGCTGCAAAATAAATAGAATTTTTGAATGGGGTAGAAAATTACCCCACCAATGTAGTAACGTAAGTTGAAAAAGCGAATGTAGTTAAGGGTTAACAATGCAGTGTTGTAGGGCCTCTGTTGTAAATGAGGCGTATTAAATTTTTTTTGAAGCCGTGTTTAGTAGCAATTTTATTGGTTATTTTACTTCTCAAAGTGAATTTTAGCCTTTAATGATTATTGAAATATATGACTTAAAAACAACTGATTTTATTTGTAGTTTGCGGAACTACATTTTTGGGGAAATTCTTTAGTTATTTTACACGTAAAGATATGAATTTTTAATTCAAAAGTTGGTCAATGTCAAATTTTATTAGAACTATATTTTATCAATGTCTTGCCAATCAATGATTTGCTGTGTAAGTTATGTACATATTCATTTTTATGGGTTTATTATTTTTTTTTAATACATATTTAACTCAAACTTCGTTTGCGTAGAAAAATATTTACTTTGTATAACTATTATGTACATTAGAGACCTGCGCAAACAGTCTTGAAATGAAAATACGTCTTGTTTTTTAAATGTATTGTTGTAGCATGCATTATAAAAACTATATGTATTGATGTACGTATGAGTGTTGACAAGCGATGCCGCGAAGACTTCTTGTCTGTAACAAACACTCAAAAGAAGTAGTGTTGATGCGTGTGTGCTTGTTATTTTGCATGTTGTACTACTGGCAGCATCAACTTTAATAGACCCAAGGTTTAAAAAAATTCATTTTGATGATCCCTTAGCTTTATCAAAAGTCATGAGACAGCTAAAAAATGAAATTATAGAAATTTCTCATATAGATGACAGCATTGAGAGCGGCAGTGAAATGTCTTCTGCAGTGATGCTGAATTTGATTTATGGGCGCACCATAAATCTTTAGCCCACAAACGAAGAAGGAAGGACAATGAGTCAACACTTCCTCAAGATGAACTAAGCTTCTTTGTCAATGCTCCAGTACTAGAATTAAAGCGCAACGTAATAGACGCATGGAAAGAAATGAAATCGGTCTAACCTAAGCCATGCTCTCTTGCACAAAAATATTGATTTTGGTTTTTGAAGTGACAAAAAGTTAAAGTTTTTCTGCTCCGTAATTTTTTTATAATTTTTATTGATTGATTCAAGTTAAAATACATTTTACAAAGACAACCTGCTTTTTAAACAAATAAATCATTGTGTAAAGTGTTAATCTTGTGGAGTACTACTGCGAGATTCGCTATTTTTGTGTTTTTTCAACATTTTCTTCAATCTACACTTGCGGCGGCTTTTGCTTTTATTGGCTGTAAACATTTTTATATTTTGCAACATTGTGCTTTGTTTACAACTTTGTACTTATATACGGGAACTGCAGCGCACAAACAAACATTTCCTTTGGTGATTTAATTACAATTGTTGTGGTGTTTTGCAGTGGGAATCCATTATATTATTTTCTACAATTGGTTTGCTGTTTTTATCTTGTTAATAATTGGCGCTCCGCTATCAATCGGCTGATTTTAATAAACACCAGGTGCTGCCAGATTTCTTTTTTGCCGTATAAGTGGGGATAATGCCTAATTGTGTAATTTAAAAAGCCGATGAATAATAAACGTACACTTGATGCTACATCGCCTGATTACACTGAAAAGTATAGTAAAAAACATTTGTCTTGTCAGAGTATGGCTGAAAACAGTCAACCGGCATCCCAAGACGTTTTCTCGTGGAGCAGGTTTAGCGATCTTTTGGATGCTAAACTGAAAGATGTTGTTAGAAAAACAGACCTAGTAGTGATCCAAACAGAGATACAAGAATTAAAAGAAGAGAACATAAGACTTAATAATGATATTAAAAAGCTCACATCACGTCTTGAGTACATTGACCGCAGGTCGCGTTCTTCTAATGTTGTTGTTGTCGGTTTGAATTGTAAAAATGTTCAAACTGCTAGAGAAAAATTTACAAAACTATGCAGTGATGTATTAAAAGTCAACGCTGAGGTGGTGTCAACCCGCATGATTTCTTCTGGTAAATCGTTTTTGTTCAGCTTAGGATCGAGTTCGCAGGCTTACAACGTTATTGCTGCTAAGGGTTTATTAAAAGGTCAAGATGTGTTCATTCAAAAAGATTACACTGAAGATGAACAAAATGTGCGATATAACCTGAGACAATTAAGCAAAAATATTACAAAAGCTAATGATTCTGTTAAAGTCAGGCTTGGTGAGTTTTGTATATTTATAAATAACAACAAATACACGTGGTCCAATGGCAAAGTTTGTGCCGACTCTGTTAATGATGCTGAGTACTTAAAAAACCTTTTATCAGTATGTAATTTCGTTGTTGATGTTTGCATTAAGGAGAGTATGAATACAGTAGATTGTAATGTTAAAAATGTAGATATTTCAAATTCTCAATAGCAATTTCATGTATGCCATTTAGTTTCATATAATGTAGCAAACCTCGAAAAATCATTAAAATTTAGTAAATTTATTACATATATCAATAATTTTGATGTATTTTTTCTTTTTGAAACCCATGTTACAGCTGATAGACAGCACTTGTTTTCGTCATATTTTAATAATTATTGTTTACATTGGATTGCAGCTACGAAAACGCATAGATCTGGTCGTGCTAGTGGTGGCTGTTTATATGGTTTCAAAAAAAATCTTAAAAATACTTATGCTTTTAAATTTTTAAACATCTTCAATAATATGGTATTAAGTGCTAAATTTGAAGGTAATGTGTTTTACTTTATCCCAAGTTATTTAAACTGCACTAAATGGAATAATGAATTCGAAAAATTTGAAGAATTTGTACAGGAACTTGATCCTTCAAATTTTTGTATTGTTGGTGATCTTAATGCGAGAATTGCAACTGAACAAGTTTTAGATGGTAACTTTTTGAAAGATTTACCACATATTAATAAATCTAGATCTTCAAAAGATAAAGAACTTAATGCACAAGGCAAAAAATTGATGAATCTTATTGAAAATGTCGGTGGGATTGTACTTAATGGTAGAACTGGTAACGATGCTCTAGGGGAATTCAGCTTTTGTGGGGTTATGGGTAGCTCTGTTATTGATTATTGTATTTGTTCACTTAACTTTCTACAATATGTTGATGATTTCTTTATCGCATCCAAGCCGTTTTCTGACCACATGCCACTATGCTTAAAAATTAAATCATCGTGCCGTGTTGTTAATACTAATGAGAATTATACAATTCAAAGACTGCGTTGGAACGGTGGATTGTCTGATAAATACAAGGATAATCTTTCATTACTTGCTAGCAATGTTGATCTACAGTCTAATGAAACGGTTGATGAATTGGTTGTACATCTATGTAACAAAATAAAGTTGGCGAATGTTACTAAGGTAAACAAACGTTTTTTTGAACCCAAGCAGAAATGGTTTGATTGCAAATGTGCTCGTGCTAGGAAACTTATGCTAAAGAAGCTTAGGCGTTATAGGAAAAAGCACAATTCGGTAAACAAATCTCGATATTTTGCATCTAGAGCTTGCTATCTTAAGATATGTAATAAAAAGAAAATAGATTTGTATAATAAAAATATTGACCAATTAAACAAGGTGAAATGTAGCAGTGATTGGTGGAAGCTATCCAACTCTATGAAATCGCGTTCATATTCTGTCAAAGGTTCACTAAATTCCGACGATTTTCGTTCTCACTTTAGTTCGTTACTGCAGGCAGATGTTGATTCTCAGACTATCAGCTGGTCTATGCCATATTTTATTGATCCGATCCTTGACTCACCCATGGAAATGTATGAACTTTTCTTCGTTTTAAAATCACTCAAGGATAATAAATCTCCTGGTCAAGATGGTATCTGTTACGAATTTTATAAAAATGCTCCTAATTCTTTTATTAATGAAATGTTATCTGTCTTTAACAAAATTTTCCTACATGAACAAATTCCATCCAGCTTCCGAAAATCTATACTGATACCTCTTTACAAAAAAGGTGATCCCAATCTCCCATCAAACTATCGAGGGCTATCGCTGATTAATGCCTCATGCAAAATATTTAATACCATTATTCTGAATCGTTTAACGGAATGGATAGATCGTAACAAGATTCTTAATGAATTTCAAGCCGGATTTAGAAAGAATTATTCAACCATTGACAACATTTTTAATCTCGCTAATATTGTGAATTTAAATAAAGCAAACAATAATAACACACATGCCTTCTTTGTTGATTTTTCGTGCGCATTTGATACGATTCCTCGTAATAGTTTATTTTACAAGCTCGCATGCCTTGGTATGTCGTCGAAAATAATAAGAATTTTACAGCACTTGTATGAAAATACGGAAAGTTGTATTTTGGATGGAAATTCTTATTCTGATCCATTTGCAGTTGAAATAGGTGTAAAGCAGGGTTGTATATTAAGTCCTCTATTATTCTCATTATATGTTAATGATTTGGCAGATGAGTTACCTGGGGGTGTAAATGTTGCTGACGTTAATGTTAAAATACTGCTTTATGCCGACGACCTTGTTATATTATCAGATACTCCATCAGAATTGCAAAAAATGATTGATTGTTTATACAATTACTGTTCGACGTGGTCCTTGAAAGCTAATCTAGATAAATCTAAAATAGTGGTATTTCGTTCCGGTACTAGAATTTCTTCAAATCTAAACTGGGTTTTTGGTGGTGATAATATTGAGATTGTAAACAGTTATAAATATCTTGGTGTAGACATTACATACAATCTCTCCTTTAGAAAACACTTGAACAATAAGTTAGCAGCCTCGAAACTGGCGATAAACTCTACTTGGTCCAAATACATAAACAATCCGCAAATCTCACAGAATAATAAGCTTAAAATATTTCAAGCAGCATCCAGATCTATTATGTTATATGCAGCGCAAGTGTGGGGATATGTGAAATATGATGAGGTTGAAAAACTATTTAGATTTTTTATTAAAAAAATGTTGTATCTACCTACCGCTACACCAAATTATATTTTGTATATAGAAACAAACCTAGAGTCTCTATACGTATCTACCTTAAGACTTCACCTAGACTATATTAATAAAGTATTAAGTATGAATCCTCACAGATTACCTCGTATTTTGGCATTAAAAATTATAGAACAAAATATTTGTTGGGCTAAAGAGTGGGAAAATCTTTGTCAACATATACAGTTTACTCCTGATGACTCAATATCTCCACTTAGCAAACAGTGGAAACCTATACTGGACCAACTCAAACTCAAGGAACGTAATGATCACATAGAAAATGCAAAAAGTTCACAGTTTCATGATCTATATTCTATACTGGATTACAATGTTTCTTCATTATATACTTCAAATTTTTCTCCACGTACAGTCAGTTTAATAATTAGGGCTAGAGGTGGCTTGTTAGATTTGAATGCAAAGTCTTTCAAGAATAACACTGTTGGTATTTGTACAATGTGCAATTTAGATGCTTCGGAAAATACTTATCACTTTATTGGTGTTTGCCCATTGTACAAAGAATTTAGAATACAATATTTTGGTAAAACCATACTAAATTTGAATGAAGTTGTGTGTATACTAAATGGCTTAAACTTTTTCTCCCTGTATAAATATATAGAACTTTGTTTAAAATATAGAAGATTTATTTTAAATGAATTTGTTATTTAATTTTCCATGAAAATATTAACTTATGATTTATCTTGTTATTTTTATTAAAAATTATATAAAATCAAAATTTACTTTCCCAGAATTGTGCCAATCTGGCTTACAACAAAATGTTATGCCATATATAGATTTAGATATTAAACATATTGTAAATGAATTAAATATGTACATACAAAAATCTATTAATAAATAAATAAATAAATAAATAATAATATTGATTTTTGATTGGTACATCTGCACCATGATACAATTATAACAGGTACATGCACAAGCCCAGCCTGTTAATGTATACAATGCAAATAGTGACAACTAACTTTGTTTACAAGCTGCGGAAATGTTAGTGTATGTGTGTGAATAACATGATTACAGTGTTGCCAATGAATTTACACATCGCTGTGTCTGCAATTATATATCGCAGAAAATTACACTACACATCTTTTGTGTAGGTTAAAATTAAAACAAAAATAAATAAAAATAGAACCCAAAGTAGAATTACACACAGATTATACAAGAATTTAATTACATGGCCTACACATGTGAGCAGAAATTACACACTGTCTAACTACACAAAGATTGGCAACACTGAATAACTATAATCATGCAGGAATGCCGCGTCTGCAATTGTACTTTAGTTACCCTGTAATTGTTATTTTTAAAAACAAAAGGCATCTGTTTCTGACAGTTATTCGTTTGTTTATACCAACAAAATGAATGTGTTTTTTGGTGTTGTAATTTTGTTGTAGTCGTGCATGTACCTAGTATAATTGTACCATGATCTGCACCATCAGACGTATATATGAGTGTTGACAAGCGATGCCGCGAAGACTTCTTGTCTGTAACAAACACTCAAAAGAAGTAGTGTTGATGCGTGTATGCTTGTTATTTTGCATGTTGTACGTTTGAATGTGTGTGTAAGGTGAAGATGGTAAGCTATTATATGTTTAAGGGTGGTTTTGTAAATAAAATAAAAGATCTGTATGATGTGTGTATGTACA
The DNA here is from genome assembly GCA_949987645.1 of Tachina grossa. Classification (NCBI taxonomy): domain Eukaryota; kingdom Metazoa; phylum Arthropoda; class Insecta; order Diptera; family Tachinidae; genus Tachina; species Tachina grossa. The sequence goes on from OX465275.1 coordinate 41,254,045, forward strand.
TGCATGACGTTTGTATACACGCCCATGCGTAGGAAGAAGTAATCATCACGAAGTATTTTCATCTTTACTCCTATACCTGCAATAACTGAAACAACCAGTTTTGTTTAGGCTTTGCTTTAGAAAATTTCGCTGTAGTAATGCATTTGAAAAATCCTTCATGTCTTAAAAGTTCTTGTAAGGGGTCGTGTGCAGGACTTTAATACATACACATATACATATGCATATGTATGTACGTAAGCATATCAAAAAACAGAAAAAATTACTTAAATGATAAATCTTTATCATTTACGTAAATTAATATATAAAAATTATTATCAAATATAATAACACTATTATTAAGTTTATAACATAGAACAGAGTCAGAGAATGTTTTTTATGGCACATCAGATGATAATTAGCGAATCAAGTGATCACATTAAATAGAAAATCTAGAATTATAAGTTCATGTTTTTATAGGCCATTCTCATACAAACAGTGTTTAAGTAACACCAAAAAATGTTTTATTTAACTGAATCTAAATAATGTTTAACTTGTTAATGATTATTTTTGAAATTGTTTAAATTTTGTTAATATTTTTAACTCACTTATTCTCAAAGTTAATATTTTAGTTATTTAATAAACTATTAACTGTTTCTTAAAAATATATTGCAATTTATTATTGGGGATATACAGTACTGTGCAGAACAAAGGCAACAAAATGCCTATTTGATTTAAATTTGTCATATTTTGAATATTTGATTATTTCAAGCAGCCCTTTTTACATACTTTTGTAAGCAATCATACTAGAAAACGAGTTCGCATTTAAATTTTTCAATATTGATATTTCCTGAAAAACCAAATAACTTATATTCTCAAACCCGTGTATCGTGACTGTGCAGAACAATAGCAACAAAATAGAGAATGTCACAATTATCAATAAACTCTCTGATATAGCGCTATAATTCCGAAGTCCAACAGGCTTAATAGTACTTATTATTCCTTATGTTAGATTTTAAAATTCCTTTCTAAATGTTGTTGGTGCTGCTTGATCTAGCAAGAGTGGGAAAGAGTAGATATTGCTGCACATCCGAATTTTTAAAAAGTTAAGGGTCTGAACACATATAGAAATTGGCCGTTAATCACTTAAAAGTGTAATAAAAATATGTCTCTAGTTTTCCGATGTGTAGGTCGGCAGGATAATTACGTATTGAGCAGTTTTGTGTACGATCGCGAAAAACTTCCGCAGCTTATGATAGAAAATTGTATTTCACATAATCCAAAAAACTCGATTAGTGTTTCTAATGAGGTTATAATATCTGCAAATTTAATTGATCTTTATGGTATAACTCGAAACCGTGTCAGAGAAAGCAATTGAAAAAGTTGCAGACTAAGAAAATACCATAGTTGACCAAGAGATACTTCCAAAAAGAAAGATAGGCAAATCTTATATTTACTTCATACAATTTTATTGCTTTTATATGCTTAAAATAGAGTTCAGTAGAACACATCCTAGTTGGATCATAATAAAATGGGAAACCGATTTATTTATTGAAGAATTCAAATTCTATGTAACAAATTGGTATATCATATCTTAAGTTCGGCTCTTGCCTAGCAAACAGTTTTCGCTACGAAATATCAAAATGGGTTTTAAGCATAACAGCGGTTAGGTGATGGTGATGTTTTGTTTTCCGACGAATAAAGTTAGACCATTCCAACAATTTTTTAAAAGAATACTTGAAGTAAAGTTCATTAGGCATTTTGAGTGGAATATGACACTTCTACGGATGTTTCAATGCGGTAGTAGTCCATAACATACTTGGAGGTTGGGCAAAAAATAGCAAGAAAATGAATTTAACTCCAATCCTTGCTTGACCGACACGCAGTTTTCTTCAACGCCATTGAAAACCTCTTTGCAAGATGGTGCAGGAGTATTTTTGGAAAATGGTTCCAAAATTGCAACAAACACCTCGAAATTCCATTAACTCAGCCGAAATATATTCCATAGTGCATAATAAATAATATTTGTGAATTAATTCAGCGTTGAAATACACGTGTTATGAAAAAACTAAAGATTATACGAAAAGTATTCATTTGTTGCTTTTTTTTATGCACATCTCCATATCAAAGCCTGGACTATTTTATATAACTTTTGAAAACCCAGTATTTTTAACCAAGATTTTATTTAATGCGTTACATAGGCCACATAAATACAAATAAATTATGGTCACAGTTTTTGTCACATATAATGTATATTCGGAAATAATCGTCTGCACTTATTTTTTCAGAATTTGTTGCTTTTGTTTTGCACAGTACTGTATGTATGTAGATAGTTGCTATGCGCATTTCACTGTTGCTAATGCATATCATCACGGAAGGTTTGCCCAAAAATTATTTAGAGCAACTCGACTTTCATCTAAACCTGTTACACTTTACACAGCGATTAAAAAATCACTAATCACAACTGTAATTGAATTTATCAAGTAACAGGTTCTGGAAATATAGTTCTTTTATAGTTTTTGTATGCTTACTTTACAGTACATAAAGCTACCACATTAATTTTTTTTATACCTTCAGCTTTGTCGTGAAAAAATCGTAAAGTCGTGTAAAATCATGTTTTATGGCAACTATGTATATATAGCTCTGACATTTTTGTCTTTGCAATTTTATTCGCCCATGTTCTGGAAAACGCAGCTTTGTCAAATCGCTTACAATTTGAAAATCACAAAACACATTTCAGCATGTTCTAAAATCACTGCGATTTGCTGGCGTTTTGATATTTTTCGAAGTTGGGCTCGAACAATGATAACATGTTTTGTGATAAAAAAAAGGTAAACAAATAAATTGAAAAGAAGATTAAAATGTCTACAGCGTTCGTGCTTTCAGTATTGGCTTTGAAAAGGCTAAAATCCAAAGAAATGTTGTTTGTTGAAATCGCCAGTTTAAAGTAAACAGTTGACACAGCCCATTTACAACAAATAGAGAAGTTTCATAATTTGGTATTTTTAATTAAAACTGTGTAAAATTGTTTTTGATTTTTGTTGAAATAAAAAGAAAACATATTAAATTTTAATTGTGCATAGTTTTATTTTCTCTTGAAAGTTTAGTTTAAGCAGATTCAATCAGTTCGCTTCAGTATACACATGGGATTTGAAATCGCAATTTTCAGGCGATATGCGTTGGCCAGAACACCTTTTTGGCTACTTCAAATCGCAAAAACCAACTTTTTTCGATATGCATTTTTCAGAACACCCAATTAGCGTTTTCAAATCGAATGGCTATCAAAGCTCCTATTTGTAAATTCTGTACTAAACAAATAAATTCTTTTTGAATAAATTGAATAAACAGAAAATTTTGTAATTAATTAAATATTTTTTCCAATTAATCGCGATTAATTATTTGTCGTTTCGATTAATCATATGATTTATTAATCGATTATTCTTTTTTTTGCCATCACTAGGTAAACCTAATTCAAGTGCGCTACATCCAGTGCCAATAACCGTTTTTTGTAGGTAAATTCTTGTTTAAAAAATAATTACAATTGAAAAGTATGATTAAAAATTCTTAAAAAAAAACTAACTGCCTGTTCAACGATATCGCAAGAAAATCGAAGCGATCGAAAGCCAGTCACTCGAAATCGAGTCAATTTGGATTCAACGATATCGGCAGTGCTCGTTCGCATGTACTTACGTTTGTCAGTTTATGTTTCTTACGTGGTAATGAATTAAAACATTGCCAGATAGGAATTTTCATTATATTTATATATATTTAAAAATAATACTACTCATTTGCATGAGAATAAATACAACCATATTGAACAATGAAAAAACATTCAACAAAATAGTCGCACTACAACACCTAGTTATCACTGTTTTGTTTTACAACTATATTCGTTGTGTTTGAAATGTGTGAGTACTTTTTAAAATTAATATAAAGCAATAATCAAAACAAAATTGTTCAATAATATTTGAATTCATATTTTATGTCTATTGTGAAAAAATAAAAAAATAATAACTTTAATAGCTTCTTGGGAGATAAATTGTACCATCCGAAAGCAAAATAGCAAGTGAGTGGTTTTGACATTTGAGTTCGTTTGTTCATAGTATGGTCGACGTAGCTGAACTGTATTTTATATGAAAAAAACGTACGTTTCCTTTCGAGTTCCCGTTTGAATAAATGTTCGCTGCTGATGAACCCAAATCAATTTACTTTCGCTTAGAACGCGAAATAATGCCTAGCTTCGACATCGTTGAACAGGCTGTAAATTTTTCTCACTGCCTGTTCATCTAAATGCGAACGATAGATTCGATCGAAAATTTATATTAGAAACAAAAACAAAAAACTGAAATTTGTTTTTGTTTCCAATATAAATTTAGATGGACAGGCCCTCAGTTTCTACAACATATTAATTTTTATATCGATTGAAAAAAGAAAGAAGAACATGCGTTCTAAAGAAACTTTTTGAAAAAAAAAAACGTAATTATAAGCTAATAATAATTTTAAACCAGCCCACCTACCATAGTGGCATCGCCGTTTTTCTATTTTAATTTAATTTTGGATTCCAGTACACACATAATTGGGGCTTTTTTTTGGGAATTCTTAGATTTAAGTTTAATATTATTATCGCACTTATTACCAAAATTTATATTTAACTTGTTTCGTTAAATTTTTAAGTTTTAAGTCCTAATTGTGTTGGACAATTGTGTAGTCTGACTTTGGACGGACAAAAGTCGCAGTTGTGATTCTTTAAAGCCGAGTGTTAACTAGCAAGTTTTCTTGAGCAAGTTGCTTTCAGAAGTAGACTTCCAGAAGTTTTTGTCGTGTAAACACGTATTAGAGAAGTCGTGCAGAAGTTTTTCCGCAAGTGACTTGCTAGTGGACATTCGGATTAAGACAATTATTATTTATTGTCTATGCTAGGAGATTTGTGTATATGCTTCACGCCGCTGTTCCAAATCATTATACGAGTATCCAACACATATTTTTTTATATATTTTTCAAACCGTCGTATAATACTTTAATACATTTTTTATGTTTTATAAACATGATAATAATGTTTTTATTTTTCAAGGAAATGATTTACAGAATTCAAAAACAAACACTAAAAAATATTCTCCAACAAAAACGTCCTAAATATTCTTACTGAATTAAGGCATTATTTTATAAATTTTTAGTGCCAATATGAAATGTTAAGGGGCGTAGTCCTGCCCACTTACTTTCGTGGGAATCGATTAAGTAAAAGTATACGTAATACAAAAAATAATCATGGATTTATTTATGTCAAGTTTCGTTTAAGTAAAACCATTTGAAATATAATGCGAAGTTTTAACGGGCGTGCCCCCCTCCCCCACTATTTAGCCCTCAGTTTATATGATTCCAATAGCTTAAAGTTCATGCCAAGTTTCGTGGGTATCGGATGAGTAGAAGTAAATATAATATATGACAAACTTTTAACGGGCGTGATCCCTCCTACTTTTCTGAGAGCTCAGGGTGTCTGCTAAGTTTCGTAACACACGGTTAAATAGAAGCACGTGATATATATATTATATTAAATGTTAATGCGCGCAGCCCGTCCACTTTTTTAAACACGATATTGAATCATTACAAGAGCCCAGAGTGTGTGCCAAACCTCGTAGCAATCGGATAAGTAAAAGTACATAAAATCAAAGGAACAAGGCAATAGTCCCGACTACTTTTGTAACAATGGAAAAAATGGAAAAAATCGTTCTACAAATGACTAAATTATAAGTATTTTATAACACACATAAAAAATAAAAATAAAGGAGAAATAAAGGAGAGATATGTATTTATGTGGTATGTACAACGAAAAATTTTAATTTTACATTACAGACTTAACGTCAACTAAATATATGCCCTTCAGTGTTTTCATATACAAAATTTTCAATTTTAGTTGTAACGGTTTTTCTATAACATATGTATCTACCGTGTAAAAGGAAGTATAGGTGTATCTAAGAAAATACATGAAGCTCTTAGCAAATTAAAGCATGCGAAAAATCATCGTCCAAATTGACAATTATGTGTATTCAGTTGAAAGTCTATTAACCTTTAATCTCCTATGCATGTACGAAAATATCGCACATTAAATCATAAACAGTCACAACTAAAAAAAAAATTCAGATGCTGAGTAGTTGCAAACAACTGTTGATACTGTAAAAATGACGCAAGTATGTAACATAAAAATAAGCATAACGGTATTATAAGTATATTCTTCAAGAAGACTTTATTGAAAAAAAAAAAAAATTTGTTGCAGTCGTTAGAGATTTGTACAGGTAACTGATTTATAAAAAAGCAAACCCAGTTTGATCATTTTGAGTTGTGACTGTTTATGATGTAGTGTGCGATATGTACATTTATATTTTATTATGCTTACTCACAGATTAGTTGTTTAAAAGCAAATTAATTAAACCATCACAAATAATGGCCAAGATTTAAAAAAATATTTTTTTTTTACTTGTATGGCATTTCACTAAAAAAAAATTATTTTTGCATGTTTTCATTCAATTTTATTTTTTATTTTTTTTTTAATTTTTAAAATAAATTTTCGGTGTTAATTCATATTATATTGAGGAAGGTCAGTTATATGTTATTGTGCTGACAGAATTTTTTTATTATTAGTCATTATCACAATAAAACTTAATTAATTTTGGAAAAATCATTTTATTTAATATAACCATTTCAATAGCACATCACATAAAAAGAAAAACTTTAGTCATAATTAAAAAAAAAGTACAATTTTCGCTTTTTGATCTAGGCGCTCGATACTGTGCCAGGCCAAGTTTCCTGCCAATGCACGCAGTGTGTATTTTTGATTTATTTACTTCGGCTAAGCAGACTTTAATATGTAAATATATTGAAAAAATAGGCGGGGTCACAACCACTACAATTTACGATGTATTTTACATGTTTCTTTCCAGACGACTCTTAACAAATTGCGTACAAACTGGCGACCCGTTGTAATGACAAAATAGTACATTTTTAAGGTGTACAATCCAACACCCATCACACTCTAACCCATTATTTTATATAACTATGCCTTCTAACTGGCATAGTGATCATGAATAGAAATAAAGCATACTAGAAATTTTAAGTTTAAAAAGTGTTATCATAGAAAACTTTTCAAAAAAGTAGTCAGATCCTCACAAAAACATAAATGTGAAAAGGCCAAGTTCCTATCAAAAATTTCGGGCATTAAAAGTAGTGAGATATAAATTTGACTAAGTTCCTGTTTGGCACAATACCTAACACTGAAATATGTATATATATGCATTGTATAAATTTGTAATCGTAAGGGTGTCATATAATTTTTAGATAATCTGCTAACTTGGCAAATATTTTTACATTGTTAAAAAATGAGAGAATAATGTATATTTGTTCATTTTTTTATATCGGTAAAAATGTTGTCAAATTAGCAGATTATCTAGAAATTATATGACACCCTTACGATTACAAATTTATACAATGCATGGCATATTTCAGTGTTAGGTATTGTACAAAACAAGAACTTGGTCAAAATTTATATCTCACTACTTTTAATGGCCAAAATTTTTGATAGGCAGTTGGCCTTTTTTTCACATTTATGTTTTTGTGAGGATCTTTTTTAGATTTAGCAACTCAGCAACATAAACGCCAAAAATGTGTGTCAGTTGGCAGCTCAGTTTATAATTGTGATGGATTAATTTTTTTTACATAAATTTTTCAAGATGGGAGTTCCAAAACACCAATTACTTTGTATTCCAGCAAAGCATAGTGTTTCAGCGTTAGAAACACTGAAAAAACATGTTTGTGAAGATGAAGTTAAATTTAATTAGCAGAGACAAAACCCAATAATTTGAACAGAGCCTAATTTGCAGTTAACAGCACACTGTTAACCATTTAGCAGCCCTAGTAAAATTTGTGAATATTATTTCGAAGACGAAAGAAATCTAGGAATGGGGTACATGGACTATGCTCATTAACTAATGGACCCGGGATATGACTAATGAAATTATACCAATTGGATATACTAAAGATATATAATTAATTTTAAAAAGTCATGGTTTTAATATATATCATCATCTAAATATATATATTTCCTTGTTACCAATAGTAGGTAACAACATATTTTGTTTTAATAACCTAGTAAAAAAATACACTCCAAAGAAGTCATGAAAATATAGAAGTAATGCAAAATTGGATCATTTCTATTGGTTTTTACATGAGGTTGACATTCCAAGAATTTCTCTATTTCGATTCCTAATCTCCGAATTAGAAGCGATGTTAAGAAGAATTTTCTTTATGGCCTTCTATAAAGAATATTTTTCTCTAGGAGCAATGGTAAAATGTTAACCAATTTTGCAATTTGTTTCTTTTTATAGGAATTTAAACGAGAAACTTTGTTTTTATGTAAATTTAGGCAAATAACTTTTAAGTTTTACATTAAAGCACAAGTACACAAATTTCTTTTTAAAAATTTGATTTTTTAAAATATGCTGAGTATTTTCTAGACCTATTGAGTGAGGTTTGGTATGACTAAACTAAACATCTGCTTGCTTTTTTTTTTGCTAATTATCGGCACATTAAAAATATCAATTTTTTTTGGAAGCAATGGAAATGTTGTTCCTTTAGATTGACTTCCAATCTTTTTTTTACTTTGTGAGTATATATTTGCACTTTGCATTTGTCTTCAAATCTCAGTCATCATTGTTTCGTATCCCCATTGAAGCATGAAAAAAATTAGGTGAGCTCTCTTGCACTCACGAAATGACATTCAAGCAATTTAACTACATTTAAAAAAATATTATATTAGAAAAAATTTTTCATATAAATACATACATATGTACATCAATTCAATTTCTGATTTGCCAAACGATTTAAAACTGTCGCATTAAAAACATTGGCCACAGCAGTTTACACGACTTCAAATGCCGTAATGAGGTTGATTGGCAGCACTGTATTTATTTGTTCATTGTTGCCAAAAAAAAATTGAAACATGTGAACCGGGACTTAGTCTAAGCTCCGATTCACACACTTCAACTTTTGTTGCTCAACTCGTAATACAGCTGCAAGAAAAAAAGAGATATTTGTACATCAGTGTCCGTCTTTCTTACAGCTGAATTACGAGTTGATCAACAAAAGTTGAAGTCTGTGTACTGGGACTAATTTTGTGCCGGTTTACACGTTTCAACTTTTGCTGCTCAACTCGTGATTTAGCTATAAGAAAAAAAAGAGATATTTGTACTTCCGTCTCCTTCTGTCTTAGAGCTGAATTACGAGTTTAGCAACAAAAGTTGAAACGTGTGAACCGGGAATTTGGTGTGTAATCGTGTAGCTTTGTTGTCCAGAAAATAACAGTTTTCATATATGTATGTACACAAATGTACTCTACTTTTGCCAGGAGTGTTCTGAAATGTATTAGTATTCAACACAACATTGAAGATCGAAACTGGTATGCTTATCTATATATAAATAGGCAAGTGAAAAAAGTTAAGAACCATTTTAACTGACTTAAACTCAACGTATTGGCTTGATTTTTTTTTGGTTGATAGATTGTCAATAGGAGCAGTGCAGAATGTATTTTTTCTTCTACATTTTTGTGTCTAAGATAGTTAAAAACAGTTAAGAATATTAGCCAATCATAAAGCCATGATCTCTCTTTCCCTCTTAATTTGTTAAACAAATTACAACAAAAAACTCAAAAATAACTAAAGTAAATTTGGCTTGGCAACTCCGTAAACACTCAGAAGCAGTGATGGGAAATGAGATTTGCATTTCGGTATCAAAAACAATTTTTTTGAGTACTTTTTTTAACAAAAAATTATATAAAATTAATTTACAAAGAAATAAAAATAAAACACAAAGCATATGGATAGGATGATTCTAAAAAAAATCGTTTGTTTTTCTCAGAACCAGGTTTCAAACTTTTGTTATGTAAAAAATAGGCCTGTTAAAATATCAGCTCATAATATTAATGGTGAGATGGTCCGTTCGATTTCCCATACGATTTACATGGTATAAATTGATTTTATTTATTCTGATTGTCATAAGTAAAGAAAAGAATGTCCTACAATAAACTTCTTGGTACGCTTTTGTAGGAAATTGAATTGATTTTTTTAGAATCACCCTAATATGCATACACACATATGTATGTATGTACTCGTTCATAGGTACAAGTGCTAAAGTTATAACAAGAAGTGTTTTAAGATTTCAATAAATCTTAGGAATGGATAAGACTTGATACTGTTGGAACATAAAGTATGTTCCTTTGTTTTGTTTTCATGACATTTTGTAAGAGAAAATCCTTTCGACATTTACAGAGGAGTGAGGTATAGACAAAATTCGGTAAGCTACTGTCGATTTACCTGGAAACATGTATTCATCTAATGCGTTTTTAGTTTTAGCATCGGTAGGCCAAAAACTGCATATACAGGCCTGTTCTGCAAATCATGATATGTCAAATCACGGTGATTTCAAAAAATTAATAAAAGCTAAATTATTGCTTTTGTAAATTTCACGATTTATGGTTTATATATGACTATAACTTAAAATACAATAAATACCCACGAACAAGTCAGCTATTAGTATGTAGTTTGTTTTTAACACCACCGTGATTTAAATCACCGTGATTTTTAGAACAAGCCCGATATTTTCTGTTGTTAATAGTTTTAATTCTTCCAAATCAGCCAATGCTCTATATTGATTGTTAATATTTTCAAAATTTTGCTTTTCGCTGGGAAACATTTTTATTCAAAGCGATATAATGCTATTGGTTTTAACAGATAAATCATTTTCAGGGGAAACTTACTAAGCTAAGTTAACATTTCATTGTCAAAGTCCACTTTTACCCTTAGAACTTGACAGAATTTAATATAAACTTTTTACAATATTCCTTAAACTGATCTAAAACATAGATCAACTTCTGTACCACAGAAAACATCATTGAAAGAAATATGGTTTTTATTTACATATATTTAATTGTGAAGGGTTACAATATTCTAAAATATCTTTACTAATAAAGTTTCGTGCCATTTTTCGAAAAAGAAATTGAATTCTTGGCAAAAATATATGTGTACGCGCGTCTTCTGACTGTATTTCTGGGTTGGCCGAGAGAGTATCAAATGTATTGCGGGAGTACTACGGTACTTTTTCATGTCAAATAGTATCAAAAAAGGTATGATTGTACCAACTTTTCCATCACTGCTCAGAAGGAAATACTTATTTTATTTGTTCATTCTATTCTTATTTCCATTTTTGTATGTACTTAAACGATTATTGCTGAAACTAATAAAATTTGGATATTTAAATAACGAGTAAGTTAAATACATTACGGTACTGTATTAATTTTCTTTAGATGCTTAAAAATAATGGGCAATAACCATAGACAAACATTAAAGTCGGTTCTTTTTAGAGACAACTTAATTTTTAACATCTGTTGTTAGCTTTCTTTCAACTATAGTCAAAATTAGAACCGGTTTTAAGTTGAATCAGCTTTAAGAGGGTGATGAGCAAAATCTTGAAAATTTTGCATGCAATTTGGTATGAGTAATAAACAAGTGGCATCTCTGAACAGCTGACAGAATAAAAACGACAAAAAGTTAAATGAAATAGAATCCATTTTGGAGAAAAAAAGTTGAAAAACATAAACCGAAGAAAAAATTAACATCAAAACCGTTTCTATTATTTATTTGGAAAGCTCACATTAATAGATACAACTATTAAAGACTGGATTAAGTACGGTAATACATTTTATTAGAAATGAAGAAATATATGACATTTTATCTGAGTGGTTTGTATTATTGCAATAATGGTTGAATTTCAACCACTGGGCGAACACTAGTCAATAAAATTTTACGTGGGATGAAGGAATGCAAGAAATTTTACTCATTCACTATCGCATTATTTTGTAAAAGAAAATTTCATCAGCCGACTTAATAAAATTCCCTTAAAATACTCTCATACAATATTAAAATTTGCCTTGATTTAATCATTTGCGTTCCAATATACATATATATATACATTAATTTGCTGTTTTTGAGGGTAATCCATTGCAAAGTTAAAGGCTGACTTCATAAATGCAGCTTGCAATCCAACACTGCAAAGAAATTAATTTACAAGTCAAAGCAATACTTTATGGCAACAATATTTTGACAATCAATGAAATTTATTTTAGTTCATTTATGAACGAGCAAAAGTTGTTTCGTTGTTTCATTAAGTATAAATTTTGTAAAATTAATATTTTTTAATGAATGTTCAGCAAACATGGGCTAATCTTTTCAAAACCGCTTTCGAATTGGCTTATAATGATAAAAAATATACGAAGCACAAAAGAATCATAAATGAAAGCAATGCACAAATTTGACAGATGTTGCGCATTGAAAAGAATTGCCTTGCAATAATGAACTCGCGGCATTGCCAAAAATAACTCTGCTGTATTTATGAACACTACGCATTTCAGTGTTGCATTGCAAGCTGCATTTATGAAGTCAGCCAAAGTTCTGTGTGTAATTAACTATAAAATAAACATATCATTGCTGTTTTTGAATAACGTCTGCTTGTACTACTTGTCTATAAAATTGTCAAACCATGTAATTTAATATTAGTTTTGTGCAAACACTCTATGTACTAATATAGTCTGTTATTCTTTAGTAATAATGTCATGATTAAAGTTAACACAATTAGAACACGTTAAAGAAAAACTTTATAACATACATTTTATTGGTTTTGTGCGAATATTAATTTCCTTAAAGCTGTGTCTTTTTTACACTTGTCTGAGTTTTATGGTGATTTTAATAGCTAACTCTAGGAATTTCACAGATGAAAATACAATATGTTCTATTTATAACTGAGCTCAGATGAATATACCTCTTATTTATTTTTCCGGTATTGTTTTTCAAATCTGAACTGAATTGTGCTTCAAATTTTAAAGCACCAATAACATATCAGGAAATTACTCGTATTGTAAAATTTATTTAAAAAAATTTTACATAAAAATTGATAGTTCAGAAGGTTGAAACTCCTTCAGTTTAGAATTACAGGTTCGTTTTCGAAATTTAACATGAATAAATTAATAATGAGAAAGCATCTTAATAATGCCATTTGGCCACTTCTTCGGAATCGGATTGATTAATTTGTGAGAGCAGCGGCTTTAGAAATTTAGTACAAATAGACTAATGTGGAAAATTTTAATTCAAGCAGCTGTCGAAAAAAAATTGCATACATATTGCTACTTTAATATAGAAAGGCCCTAACTCGTTATTTTTTAAATCGAAATTTTAGCCTTTTTCTGTACATTAGATGTTCTTCTACCGAAATGTACAAAAAACTCGATTTCAAAAAAATTATGAGTTAGGACCTTTATTAAGGTAACGATATATATATTCGTATCCATCAAAAGGAATGATTTCTTCATTGCTTAGAGCAGCGGTCCATGCACCCCGCTGGGGTCCATATCAATCATCCAAGAGGTCCGCGTAGAACTGAAAAACCTTCAAACACAAACAACTATATATTGGTGGGAACTTTTACTCCTCACTGCTTAACATAAAGTACCCCATCCAGTGCCGTCTGGGTGGGGTACATTGCCATCACTATCAAAAACAGCTGATATTGTTTTTATTGTCATTTTGTTTAGCTTGATAGAATGTGAATTGCAGCTAAACTTACAAAGAGACAATATTTTGAAGATTATTAAAAATTCGGCTTTACATCTATGTATTTAAAAATTAATCCCTTTTTTGTCACGGCATCACGCATGAATGGCTGGACCGATACCCTCCGCCACCCCCCCTCACAATTCCTTTTTTGTTTTGTTTGCTAATTAATGTCTGGAGAAGAAGAATATGAAAGAAAAATTAAAAAAGTTACAAGTAAGGCTGAGTTTACATCTGGCATTTCTTGTGTGTCATTTGCCCAAAAAAGCGTAACCAACAAATTACTAATGAAAAACTGTTTCATTCAGACATATATTTATTGATTTAAACCAAGGTTGGCAAACGGTATCGTAAAAATACCGGTACCGATTCAAATACCATTAAAATTAGGTACCGGTATCAATACCGATACCGAAACTCATTTCGGTTAGAAAATACCGGTATCGACAATACCGTTTATGTCTATACCGGTACGTACCGGTATACCGATTTCCGTAAAATAAATTACAAAACTTAATTTCAATTAACTTTTTTTGAAATTAATTACAGAAACAAAATTTCCCTCTTTAGACGTTCTTATTCAGCTCTATTCTTCCTACTTTTTATCGACAACAAAGTGTAAGCACACCATTATACAATGTAAATTTGAATAATATGGTGTTGAAAAAACATGGGTGGAGTAACTAGACCATATGCCCAGGATGTTATTAACAGTATTTTAAAAAAGTTTTGTGACTGACTGTACCCGACGTATGGTTGTTAAAGAAATTCCACAAAAAACCGCAAGATTATACGGACGAAAAACTCTCGAAGGCCAAAAAATACACACGAGCCTGACCGCACTTTAAAAAATATATTATTAAACAAACATTACAAAATATATCTTTGAAAATAGGACTTTAGTGCAGAACAGTGATGTAACGAAGGTCAATTTTTGATATTCGCGAATACGAATATTTGAAACGATATTCGCGAATACGAATACGAGCATTTAATGTGAAATTTATAGACATTAAATTAGGGTTCTATTTACGCCTGCAATATGAAATAATAAAAAATTTTTATGAAAAAGAACTTCATACTCCTCTTAGCGCACTTTAAAGTTAATAAAAACTACCCAAAAATGTAAATGATCGTCAGTAAATAATATTTCAAAATGAGCAAAAATTTCTATAAAAAATTTAATGGATTCGCACAAACTAATACTTTTATCCATTTATTTAAATTTGGTTTAGGTTTGATGCATTTATTTATTTAATATTTTGGAAAAATATTCGTATTCGCCTGAATTTGACGAATATGAATACGAATACGAATATATAAAAATTGCCGAATATTCGGCAATTCGAATACGAATATTCGTGCAACACTAGTACAGAATAAGCATTAATAGAATCGTTCTTTTTACCAAAGAGAATCTGAAATTATTTTGTAATTTTTCTTTTATTTCCTTGCACATTTCTGTTTTCACTTTTATGTATTGTAGAATTAAATTTTGAACGTTGCGTTTGGCTTATGGCAAATAAAGGCCTATTAGTCTCAGAGCACATGTGTGCCAGATGTAAACTTGGCCTTAATTGTTGTAAAGTTTTAGCTATTGTGCTAGTGCCATGACCTTATTATTGCGCCATCGCTTTCATAAAATGAATAACGACACTCATCAAGTTGCCATAATATCAAAAAAATGTGTAAAACTTAGTTTTTTATGTTACTGTTTACTAAAGACTTTATGTAAAATTACTTACTTTTAACTTAATAAAAAAGAGGTTTTTTGCTATATACACTGTATGAATTAATAAACTTCACAGTAATAGCGGTATACCGGTATTTTAAGCTCGATAACGGTATGTACCGGTAATACCGATACCGAAATAAAAAAAATACCGTTGCCGTTACCGATACCGAAATTTTTTAAATAATTGTACCGGTATCAATACCGATACCGTTATTTGTTTCGGTGTCCAACCTTGATTTAAACAGTTTCCAATCATGTTGGATTCTATAAAATTGTCTTTTTAGTTATGTATTAAACTGTTTAACTTAATAAATACGTGTCTGAATCAAACTTTTTTCATTAGTAATTAGTGGTTACGCTTTTTTACGCTTGTGTGGCACATGGCACACAGATGGAAACCCGGCCTAACAGGGTAAAAATTTGTGCTGTGAGTATTTTTCGGTTTTTAATAAGATTGGTATAAATCAGCGATGCTAACTTGGTGCTTTTGGCACTATTTTTAGTGCTTTGTGAAGACTCAAAACGCCAAATTTTGAGCGTTAGTGCCAAACTAAGAAAAAGCACTAAGTAGTACTTTTAAGAAATTTGGGTATTTCTTAAAATTACTTTAATAAAAACTTGGTATATTTATTTTTTTCAATATAAATCATACCTTTTTCGTCAGCTATATTTCATTAAAGATGATACAATTGCCGAAATAGAGTATATTTTGATGTGCTTTTAAAGTAAAAAAAGTTGGCATCAGTGGTATAAATACATTTTAAAATCTACTTAGTTTCTCACTGGATGCAAACGAAGTCACTATAAAATGCTAGTATGTATTTACATTAAAAAGGTGTATTTTTAATCATATGTATGAACTTTCATAATCAAATTTTGAAACAAATAAAAAATATGTTTTGGTCTTCCACCTTTTTTTTTGTAATGTTATGTCATTATAAATTCTAAACTTCAAGGGGTCCGCGAAAAAAAATTTTTTCAAGGGATTCTTGAACAGAAATTTGGTGAGAACCCCTGGCTTAGAGCATAAACTAATGCATGAATAGTTATTTATCAACTAAGAGAATCTCTTTAAATAATATGCCTGTGTTAAAACCATTTGAAAATGTTCGAATTCGTCAAAGTGTTTGGATTACTAATTTTCGATCTTATAGACTCTTTTGTAAACTGTTTTTTCGCTGTTTGGCTTGTCATTACATTGAAAAAAATCAATTTATTGACTTAAAAGGTTAATGAAATTTATTGTACTGTAATACCAATAATCTATTTATTACAACACCGACTCTTCTATGCATACTCTGTTACAATTGCAAGCTGCTAGTTAACACACATTCATACATACATGCATACACATGTGTACATACTGTACCCCAATTGAAGTGTGAGGTTTAATGAAATGCATTGAAAATTACACAACCATGTATGTAAATGTTGCAAATCACTATAACCGCCTGTTAGTAAATCGTCTGCTTAAGTTACTGCAGCAGCAACAAAAACAACAGCAACCAAATCACTATGTCTTCAATTGTTGCACAAGAAGAGGAGCTCGCACATACATATATACATATTTACAAACCACAAAAGTGTGCGTTTTTTGGACAGATTATGATGAATATGGTAAATTATTGTGCAACCTGTTGTAGTATGTTGTCAAAGTATGTTTAAGAGAGCAATGATAAAAAATTAGCTGATTTACTTAAAAAGTCTCTAATTGAAACGTTTTTTTTTTCTTTTCAAAATTCATTCAATACATAATTAAAATCACTTATGATGAAATAGTTAAACAATAATTCAGCGAACTGCAAGAGCATGAATCATGGGAAAACATTTTTATAAATAAATTTATGTACATATGTATGTATTTATTTATAACCATTTGTTGTAGTTCATTCGCAACGATAATGCGCGGGAAAAGTCTTGAAAACGGAAGCAGTTAATAAACGTGTTATCACACAAACAATTTCTAAATAAAATTGAACCAACTTTAAAAACTAGCAACAACAAGTTATTTAGTTTCAGTTAGATAAAACGTAATTATATGTATTACCTACAGTGTTATTCAAAGTCGGTCCCAAATAGGTGGCTTATATAATCGTATAGTTATAATATGCTTGTCACAGACTTAGGAAGAGAATATAACAAGCAGTACGGCTAGTGCAAGTTTCCTTTCATCTGTTACAAAAACGCCAAAATATCCATCGCCACCGCCTACACAATCAGGCTGAATGTTTTTTTTAATGTTAAAATGTCCCACAAAAATAAAAAAAAATTGTTGCTATGAGTGGACCATACCAAAATAAAGTTTGAAAACCTCAAAACACCAAAATGTAGAAATGACCAAAATTGTTGGAAGATCCAGCACAGTGAAGAAATATCCAAGAACAGTGTCCAATTGCCCAAAAATCTGAACAGTAGAGTACAAACTGTAAAATTTTAATCCGGTAAACTTATTGTTTTCGCTACAACAGACAGACGGAGGGACAGTCTGTCTGTCACAGACTGCTTTCTACGGACCTGAAATTTTCACATATATGTATATATGTATATATTACATATCAGCGTTGCCACTTTCTGTGTAACAGTGCAAAATTTGTACTATTTCAAATTCCTTGCACTATTTTTGCACCATAAATTTTTTGTGTAATTTTGCACTATTTGACTTTAACGGCATTTAGATTTCTGTGTTTAAAAGCGATAACAGCATGGGACAAATTCGAGTTATATATGGTACAAAATTCTGCAAACGAAACTTCATACTTGCGTGAAACCCCAATGTCTCTAACGAAGTTTATTATAAAGATACATAAAAACAAAACAATTTTGACTTCCATAAGTTTAAAATCAATAAAATTTGTAATAAGGGCCAAAATATACCAAAAATATTTAGAAGATTTGCTAAGAAATATTGGATTCCATTTCAACCCCAGTTGTTTTAAGGCAATGCAAACTATATAAGATTAGAAGTTTTTGAAGATCCTTCAATAATAACTGAATCAATGCTTTCTGCATTGGATTTAAAATCTGCAAAATGTCATTTGGTGCTCATTTCATATTCGCTTTAACTTATAACTAATATTGATTTAATTAAAGTATAGTTACATAAAAGTTGATTTTTTAAACAAAATTAGTTATTTTGGTTCACAATAAAAACGAGAAACTTTTTCTACAGAAAAATTTAATTTATTGTAGTAGACCCAAAATTTGTACAATCATTGAGCTAGATTATCAAAAATTAGACAATGAGTTAAGTTAGGTTGGGTTAAAAGAGGGACAGTAAAAATTTGCCGAATCTGTTTCGGACTACACCTACATACCTATTCTATTATAGCATGTTGAGAGCGCTTGATAAGAAATATTGAGGAGATACCCAATAAAAACTACACTGTGTGTAATATTTTAAGTCATTGAAATATAATTATATAAAAGACCTGTGTCTCCCAGTTTTGCCCCAAATCATGTACTTTTTTATGGGCTCCCAAAGATTTGGGGCATCGGTGTCATTTTTGCATTTTCTCAGGCTCATATCTTCAAGATCAATATCGCAAAAAATTTAAAAAAATCGATTTTGTGTACCTTTTTTCCCCTTTAAGGTCCAGGTAGCATAGATAGCAAACCGTTCAAAATTCAAGGAAACAATCAGCTACAAAAATGTACCTAAGAACTCAATAAACAACTTTCTAGAACATATGAACTTCCAAATTATTCTTAACACCGTTAGGTAGGGCTTAGGTAGCCGCAAAAGTGAAAATTACCAAACAAATGAAATTAAAAAAAAAATCATTAAATTTTGAGGTTGAGGACTTTCTCTCAAACGCCTAGATTAAATAAATATTTTATGAAATTTTACACTATATAAATATGTATATACATATTTACCTGACTATTTTTGAATTAGTAAAAAATTATCTCCTTTTATATTTCAACTTAAAATGTAAAGATTACCGAAAAATAAATTTAAAAAAAAAATATATATATATACTAAAATTTTTTGCACTGTTTCATTCGGTTTTGCACTATTTTAGACTTGCATCCGTGTAACTTCTTGTTCCACTGGTGGCAACGCTGATACATTTGTATGTATGTATTAGTGATGCACGAATATTCGTATTCGAATTGCCGAATATTCGGCCACTTTTAATGCGAATACGAAGGATTCGTATTCGTCAAATTCAGGCGAATACAAATACAAATATTTTTCAAAAAAAAAAAAAAAAAAAATTAAATAAATACATAAATGCATAAATCCTAAACTAAATTTAAATAAATGGATAAAAATATTAGTTTGTACGAATCCATAAAATTTTTTATAGAAATTTGTGCTTTGTATAAATATTATATATATTATATATATAATATATATTGTAACGACACGATTCCGTTCTTAGCTGGGGTAGGCTCAGCGGAGTCCAGGATCGTGTGTGAAATAAATAAAAAACTGATCTGATTTCCTCTACGTTATAAAAATTCACTTTATTTATAAAAAAAAACTAAAATTCTATCGCTAAATGAAATTTACTTAAAACAAAACTAAAATTCTATTACTAACGAGCGTTTACAAAATTCTGTTGTATTTTACTTTAACTCAAAATAAAATTAAACGACTGGAAGAATGGCAGAGGGCCCCTAAACTATTAGTGCATGGATTCGTCGTGGAACCAGTAACCTGAATACCAGCAACAGCCTCCACTCACTCGTAAATTCCGTAGTGATGAGATTCGTCGTGAAACCAGTAACATGGACACCAGCGACAGCCTCCGCTCACTCGTAATTTTATTAGTGCCGAGATTCACCATGGAAGCGTGTGCCAAGGTAGCCTCTCTTCACACCTAATACTAGTCCGTAACGAGATTTTACTGCAGGTTGTAGGTATTGGAATTGTACCCAAATTCCAGTATCTAGTCTTGCTCCAATGTGGCTATAGGAAGACAATATTAGATAAGTAACCTTCATCCGATATCTATCTTACCGTAGCGAGCACTGCAAGCAAACTGAAAATTGTTGTTTATTGAATCGCCATGTATTTGTTGTTGTTGTTGAATATACCATGTATATCAATACTAAAATCACACAAGCTAACAAGAGTGTGTGTTGAAAATATGGTGTGGTGACTAAAGGTAGAATTAGTAAAATCGTATCATTCTACTTTACAGCTTGCCGTATCGTTCAACTTTGTGCACAAGTTATAGAAAATGTAACAGTTTGCACAGCACATTTTTTTTTGTCTGGCATTAAATGCGGCGTTTTTGACATTCGCTACAGAAAAATCTGTTTTCTGCAGATTCCTACGTTAGCAGTGCTACAACCACATATTTTATAACTAGTAAAATGCATTGTATATGGTACGGTTTTTGTCAGCTGACACGCAACATCACGATACAATTTTACTAATTCTACCTTAACAGCCTTTTATGCTCTTTCAGTACAACACATACATACAAGTGTACACCATGGGTGACCAAGATAAATTTAAGGTTGTGTAAGTGAGCGAAAAAGATAAACACACAGGCAGAAAGAATTAATAAAAGTAATTCGTATATGATTTTTTTTATGAAAGAATTTTTTTCTAGAAAACCGTTTCAACAAAAAGTAATAAATAAACATTATTATTCACTTTAATTCTGAGTTTAAAACTACTAAAAACCAATTTGTAAGAGAAAATAATTTTTGATTTTCTTGTAGGCAAAAGCATTTTTTAACATAAACAGCATATATAATAAATTTCTCGCAGTGCGTTTGAGAAAAATGAGTGAAAAGATAAGCAAAAATTTATCTCAGATAAGACTAAATTAAAGAGAATAAGAAGACGTGTGAATTCGATTTGCAAAAATTTGTTACATGATGTTCACCCATGGTGTACACCAGTAACCCGCAAGCCATAGCACAATTGTGCTGATGAAAATCACATACATGCTTATGCTCTTTTATTTAGTCGTCACTGAGCAAGCGACGAATTAAGTTGTGCACGCATGTATTAATTTTTTTCCTGGTTTTTGGTTTAGTTTTTTTGAGCACACGGAACGAAATTAAATTTCAAATTTAATAAATTTCTATAGACAAAAAATTGATAATATAATTATGGAAGCTAAGAAAAATTTCGTGATGAAAAATGCTTTTCGCAATATGCAATGCATTTTATATTATGAAACATTAAAAAATAATAGGGAAAATGGTTTAAAAATGCATTTTAATAGTATCCACAGATCTGTAATAAATTTAATTTTGAATTTATACACTAAATTGTTGAATGGTTATTAAATTTTTACTTCTTATTTAAGTTTTTATTAAATTGCATCTTTACAAACAAAAAAATTCAAACAACTAATAACCACATCATGTATTTTACATTACAAAAGTTTTCTTCAAGTGCAGGTTTATTTTACTCTCATTTTTCTCACCAACACAAACATATTTTATTTTGCGGGACACTGGTGTACACCCACCAGGGTGACCGATAACATTTTTCAAAAAGTGGCACTAAATAGGGGATTTAGCAAAAAAAGGGGGCAAAATTAAAAAAAGGCGAAAAAACTGCACTAAACTTTTTATTTTTAATGTACCTTCATATAACTCACCCTAAATAAAGGGGGTGAAAAAGTGGCAAGGCAGTTGAAAAAGGGGAAACGCAGTCTAAAAAGTGGCAAATTGCCACTTTAGTCGGTCAAACGGTCACGCTGACACCCACACGAACGTTACATACCGAGAGCGTATGTGGTATCTCTTGTTCTCACTGTAAATAGTGATAATCATTAGTGATGGGCAGTCAAACTTAAATTACATGAAAGTACCACGGTGGGTTAAAAGTATCAATTGCATCGTTGGTCTAATATGCAATTAATTTAAACTTTCTCATTAACTAAACAGACTATTCTCTGCTTATTACCGCATTAGGTACTAATGTAAATAATTATAAAAATAATAAAAAAAAAATAACTAAATAGCTCCAGCGTTTTGTGAGCCAAAACAAGCATGCGACTTTGGTCGTCACAATATATTTTTAAATATTATTTACTGACGATAATTAACATTTTGGGTAATTTTAATTAACTTTAAAGTACGCCAACAGGAGTATGAAGTTCTTTTTCATAAAAATTTTTTAATATATCATATTGCAGGCGTAAATAGAGCCCTAATTTAATGTCTATAAATTTCACATAAAATATTGGTATTCGTATTAGCGAATATCAAAAATTGACATTCGTTACATCACTAGTATGTATATTAAACTTAAAATTATAGGGTGTTTTAAAGCGAACAACGATAAATTTTTAAATCCTAATGTAATATACAATTATATATAGACATTTGAAATTTTCAAAGTTATACCTAATTTACATTAAGCATTTTTTCATGAAATTAGTTGCATGAACATTTTTTATTTGTCAGTAGGAGGCCTGGAAGAGCATCTTATATCAAGAAAGTTGCCAAAAATGCATCAGAGATTTACTTTACGTACTTTTTATATAATATTCTCTTTTATAGCGCTGCAATTAGCAAATAGAAAAAGTTGCGTGTAATAAAATTCATAAAATTTCATGAAAAAATGCTTAATGTAAATCAGCTATTAGTGTATTTTTATGCTGAAATTTAAAAATTAACATTAAAGGGTATTCCATCAGTTAATTTGTAATTTTGACAACTTGCTGTATCTTGGAAACCGTAAGAGACAAACTCTTGAAATTTTCAAAAAATATAAAAGTAAAAAGCCCCAAAATTAAAAATAAGATCCGAAACGAAAAATAGCCAAAATGAAAAAGGCGCTGAAATTAAAAATATCTCCAAAAACAAAATAAATTGCTTAAAGCAAAAAAAAAAAAAAAAAAATGCTAAAACTAAAAATATGTATACATAGTTAAAAAACACAAAAAAAATGATAAAACCGAAACAAATCGTCAGAACAAAAAAACGTAAATATTAAAAAATCGCCAAAAGCTGAAAAAGTCGACAAAACTAAAAAAGCTTAGATACTAAAAAATCGCCAAAAACTGAAAAAATGGTCAAAAAGGAAACAATTCGCGAAAGAAAAGAAAATAAAATAAAAAAATCGCTTAACTCAAAAAACCGAAAAAAGTCGTCAAGACAAAAAAATGCTAGAGCTAAAAAGCGTTAATACTAAAAAATCGCCAAAAACCGAAAAAATGCCAAATAGAAACAAGCGCAATACTGAATCCTTCGATTGCGCGTCAAAGTCGCACTTTACTGAATTTATTAAAAATTGATTCTGCATAATTTATATATGTTTATTTTTTATTCATTAATCATATCTCAGACCATATTACCCATTAACTTCTAAGGCCCAAATTCACAGCCATTAGCTACCTAATAGTAATAGTTTAACTGATAATATTTGATTTACAGCCATTAGTTAAACCGGCAAATGTCATTGGTTAACAAATAGTTAGACAACAGCTGATTCGTTGAAATTATTATTAGTATTATTTTTTGTGGACAATTTTAGACACTTACAGGGATGCCAAACGGGAAATCCCGAACCCGGATATCCCGGGATTTGTAAAATTCAATCCTGGGATTTCATTTTCGGGATTTCTTAGGAATTTTTTGTATAAAAATTTTATAAATTCAAATTTTCGTTGATTTCAAAGTATTTTTTATAATATTTAAAAGTTCCATACAATTTTATACGTACAGTTTTAACAATTTAATGACTATTCGTGACATATTTCTTATAAATTAACAACAAGAGCAAAATAAATAAAATACTTTCCTACGGTTATTTTCATCAAAGGTGCTACAATATATGTACATTTTATAATTATTTTGAAAACAAAAGAAACATATTACCTTTGGAAGGAAAATAACATTTGAAAAATTCATAAGTTTGACAAATTTATTCCGTCTTATTCTATATAATGAGGGCAATTATAATTCAAATTCCACGAGAAACTTTTCCCGGGGAATAATTTCAAACAGTAGCAAATAATAGGGAAAACAAAAAATCTAATTGGAAAAGGGAGAAATTTCTTGCGGAAATTTATTCATAATTGCAGTGTATAACTATATGTATGTCGACTCCTCAACGCTAAAAAAATTTGCACTTATCTACTTGTCGGTAACAATTGAGTACTATTGACACCTCCTTACAATTGGAGTAGAAATATTTACAGAGTAATGCGGAGTATTTTGTCTTAAAAACTGCTCGAGTGTGTATGTATGTTTTTTAAAATGCAGTTCAAAATTATTTTGTTTTTTATTTAGACGGTTTAGGTCGTTTTTGATACAAACCTAAGATCAAACCCCATTTAACTTACATGGATTTGATAAATAGTTTTAGTCAAAAAACGACCGACTTAATGTATTCGAGTTGCACAGTAAAAGGCCAGTACACTAATAAACCATACTCCTCTTAGCGAACGTATGAATACATACATATGCATCTGTTGAACTTGTAGAAAAAAGCTTATGTATGAATTTAAAATTTTTCAGTAGAGCAAAAATACTTTTCAAGTGCTCAGGCAAACTTTTAATGTATGTGCCTATAGAAATGTGATCATTAGACGTATGTAATTAATCGAATTTGATTAGAATAGTGTATAAATTTCTTTTAATTTTTCGACATGTTCAGCCTTATTAGTCGTAAAGAAATCGATAAAAAATTAGATAATGCTTGGTATACATACATATGTAACAACCGTTATACTTGTTGTTGATCAATCGCAATTAAAAAAACGTTAGTAGATATATTTTTAACAAAACAATATTGTTTTTGCAACTTATTTGTATGAAAGTGAATGTAAAAATTTTCGTAAGTCAACTTAAGCGGTAGTGCTAAAAGTCCACCGATATATCGGTGTATATTCGTTTTGTATATTTTGTTTATGTATATTGAAAACAAAAACAAGTTTTCATATTTAGTTATTGTTTTCACTATAAATTCTCTAACATAAAATGTGATCAATCAACTTAAAAATAGATGAGAAAAAATCTTTTGATTTTTATTTCATTATCGTAATAGAAAATTGTTCACTTTAAAGACAATTGTGCAATGATAAATTATGAACATAAAAACTTTTAAAATGCATTAAATTGTTATTGAAGTAATATTTATTAAAAAAAAAATTTTTATTTTACGAAAAATATTTATATCCCGAAATCTCGAAAATCCCGTGATCCCGAAAAATCCCGGGATCCCGAAAATCCCGGGATTTTCGGCATCGGGATTACAAAATCCCGAATCCCGGGATTTCCAAAAATCGATCCCGATTGGCATCCCT
Source organism: Tachina grossa (assembly GCA_949987645.1). NCBI lineage: Eukaryota > Metazoa > Arthropoda > Insecta > Diptera > Tachinidae > Tachina > Tachina grossa. The sequence goes on from OX465275.1 coordinate 41,279,631, forward strand.
AACACTTACACATGCATATGTATGTACATTGTCAAGCATCTTCTTTAATTTAGCTGAAACACATTCTTCTTTATTTTGTATATTTTGCACGATAAAGTTAGATAAGCGAGCACTTATTATTTATTTATTTATTATACATATTATACAAAGTAAATTTGCATTAATATGGTGTTGCACGAATATGGGCGGGGTAACTAGACCATATGCCCAAGACGGTATTAACAGTATTTTGAAAGGTTTTGTGACTGACTGGGTCAAGGAACATCTCTCGCGTCATCGTAATTGTTTCTTAAGTGCAGTCAGGCTTGTGTGTGTTGTTTGGCCATCGAGAGTTTTTCGTCTCGCTCGCACTGGTTGACTGATCTGCCACGGATAACCGTATAATCTTGCGGTTTTTTGTGGAATTTCTTTAACAACCACGTTGCTACTTCCTATGTGAAGGCATAGGTCGTGTACAGTCAAGAGAGCATTTAATTTATCAATTTTTAAGAAATAATATAACAAACGTAAACAGAAACCATATGCTATAGCAGAGTTGCCAATACTAAAGCTTAATAGTTTGATAGGGTTACCATACTTTGCTCATGTTAAGAACTTTAGTTAAACAATATACAGTGAATAAAAAGTATTAGTTAAACAACAGATATCATTTTAGTTTACTAATAATTAACTAATGACTGTAAATTTTGGCCTAAGCGTGGTGCTAGTCCTCCCTTATTTCTCGATTTCGCCCTCAAAGTAGTATTCATAAATTTTATTATGACTGTTAGGTGCTTAGCAGTGCGCTTTTAACTGCAATATGGGATGTGCTAAAAAATTTTGGTTTTTGTCTCTGCTTGTTACATTTAAATTTGAGGGGATTAAACGAAAAGGGGCACAAGTGACAAAACTAAAATAATTAAGTTAGATGCAGCAATCAATACTTAACACTAATATATATCACTCTATAAAAATTCAGACCTTTATGATAAGCTCAATTTGAACTCTTTTGACCGAAAGTTTTACAACTTAAGCTTAATTCCTCAGAATTCTCTTTTTGTAGTTGTACCCCTTTGCTTTTAAGTCCCTCATTTATCTTGACACAAATTGTTTTTTTTTCAAGAATTTTTGAGTTTTTTTATTTTTAAATTTTGGTGAATATTTATAAGGTTATTTTTATTTTTCCCGTTCAGTGGGTTTTCATTCAATTCTTTAATATCTTCAATATTTTGTAAATCCCTAACGAATAACTCTATACAATTTTCTTTATTGCAGATTAATAAAGTTTTAAAACATTTAAATGTATGTATTTGCCAATTAAACTATTTCAGTATTTCGTTGCAACTTAAAATTCTTATCTCATGATTTATAAAAAAACACTATAACAATTTTTACACACGCAGCTATAAATTATATATTTTTTTTGGATTTTAAAGAAACTTAAAAGAAAACCTTCCACCTACAAAACAATTTATATACTCGTAACCTGAAAATTTCAACAAAATTCCTTGCTAAACATATGTACATATTCGAAGTAAAAAAAAAAATGTGACTGAATACCAGATTTCATTAGGCAACAGTTATCGACGCCACCAACATGTGTTCTGTGGAAAATGAAAAAAAAGAAAACTATTAACAACAAAATTTACAACCAATAACACCATACTTTAAAAAAATAACATAAGCAAGGAATTCATTCAAATTCGAAATCACAAAGGCTTGTCATTGCTTTGCCTTTGTTTGCTAACCAAAATTTGTTTAAAGAAACCATAATTTGCAATTTATTTTAAATTGAATCAAGACAAAAAAGCAAATATGTGGAATTTTTAAAACACTCACACAAATACCAAACGCAGCTGTGATAAATGTTAAAGGGGTTTAAATAATTTTTTAATAGATTCTAGTAACACAAATTTTATTTTATACTCATATATTCTAAATGAACATAATTATTTTACACTAGGTGCTACTTTTAGAGGTGCAAAATGTTTGGCATGCATGAACATAATTTTTGCGTGGGTGCTGTAAAAAGTTTCTTTAAAAAAAAACTAAAAGTCTTAAATTTAAATAGAAGAGATACATTCGTTTTGTGAATAGCAATAACATTTTTCGAGCATAAAGGAATGTGACTTTTTCCCCTGCCTTTTTCTTTAATATTCTTTTGAGTTGCTACACTTCCGATATATAATTTTTCCAAAAAGAGTCCCGCTCAAAAGTCATATTGTAAATTCCGTATAAGCCTGGAGTTAGCCGACTGTAATGGAATGTAACTGCAACGGTAGGAAACAGCTGATCGATATTGTTATTTGAAAAGTAACGTACAGATTCTTACATTCCGGTTACATCTCTGCAAACATTTTCATTAATTTTGAAAACTTTTTTTAAATATTTTTTCAAGTTGTTGAATACCAATAATTTTTTTTATGCTTGCACGCAGTGTTGCCATAAACGTTTGGGAAAAAAACATACTAAACAAAAAATCTGCTTTTCTGAAGATAAACTTGCTCAAAAATTTTTTAACAGTAATATATTTCTTATTAGAACGTAAAGCAATCGCAACATAGATAGAAATTTTGTTGAGACGTTCTTCCATTATTGATTGCTCTTTTTAAGATTTATTGTACGGTTGGGTTACGTTTTCGAATTTCATTTAAATAACTATATATAACATTATTTTCTTCACAAAAGTTTTCAATTTAAATAAGTGTGTGATCGTTATGAGCTTAAGGTACAATTAAGCGGCCCATACACTACAACAGCATGCACGCACAATCAAGCGATTGAGCATTCATGCTCGTACCACACAAGATACCAGCAAGCTGGTACAATATTCATTTCTTACAAAATTTCGGGAAGGGTGGTTATGAATAGTGACACATATTTTGTTGCAATTATTATTGGTATGTTGTTAGAATTAGCAGCTATGTATAACTAAAGTTCTAAAATTCTGTTTACCATTGAAACAAATTATATTTCAACAAATTATATTACTTAAATGCATGTTTGCTCCATGACAACTTTGCTCAACTGAGCTAATTTCACCATATACCACACCAGCGAGCTGGTACCATCAGCAAAATATCAAACTCTACATGACATCGCTACAGCAAACCGTACAATCGCACAAAATGCCCATACACGACCAAACCGCTGGCACAAACACTTGATTGCGCATGCATGCTGTTGTAGTGTATGGGCCCCTTTAGACGTGCCATAACCATTATGCCATAGACATAACCAAACCAAAATTCAATTGGTTTCTATGGCAATGGCTATAGCGTTATGGCGAGTCACCTATAATCGAATACAGTGTTGCCCATTAGTTTGGCTCGAACGGCTGTTTTCTATGGTTATGGTTATGGCACATCTGATTGTACCTTTAATCTCATCAAATGAGGTTTGAGTGTATAGAAAATAAAAAAAATATGTTAAAACTTTTACATTTTTCATACAAATTTGTGACCGAAAAACGTAAATCACTTAAAATCCAAAAGTCCATAAGAACACTTTTTACTTTTTTTTACAGGAGAATCAAAAACCTTACACATTTAAGACTATTTATTTGTTAGATGCCAAATTGAATAATATATAAAATATAATAATATTTTTGACTCTTTTTTGTTTGCTTTTCATATGATTTTTGATGAGGAGTTTTATACGATTACGACAAGAACGAGAGTTTGAATGAGGAGCTTGTCACTGAGATGAAAAAAGACAAACTGGATTTTGAAAAAAAAAGCCAAAAAGTTGGTCAATACTTTTTTTTTTTAGTTTAGATTGCTTGTGAAAACTTATTGAGTTCGCCTAGATAAATGAAACTTTTCAGAAATATGTCTTATATGAAGTTCTAAACTATTATACCTTGAAAACAAGAAAAATTGGACAAAGGGGAAAAAGTTCTCCTTAGAGGAAGTAATCCAACCTCTGAAAAATTAATTTTTTTCCTAACTTTGTTCATACTTTTGTTTAGTAAATGCAACTTTTGCAACGTCAGCGAAAGTTTAAAACCGTAAACTTTAACCCAAGAGACCGTAAGATACCATTTTCGTCCCCGCTTCCTTTTGTGGGCGGCGACAACAATTTTATTTGCAAAAATAATGTAAATATTAAAAAAATGTACTAGTTATGCCTTAATATCATAAAAACTAAACTTATGAGGTCTTATGGGCAGAAGGGAGAGATACAAAGCAAAACATTTGATGACTGACAAAAAAGTTTCTTATCCATATCCATGGAAGATGAACAAAAACTGAAAAAGGTGAAATTTTAAAAAAATAGTGCAAACTTGCGCAACCTTTTTTTCTTGCGTCTAAAATTAGAGATTTAAATTTTATTGTGACATAAAAAATAATTCTAAATGTAACTACCTTCACTTTTAAAAACCTTCTTCTTGTTTTTTGTTTGCAAAAAAAGTTTATAATTTTTTTCTTTTTAATTTTCAACATTAATATTTGAGATAATTTTATTTGTTTTAATACTAAAAATAGCTTTTGATCAAATCAAAGCAAAATCAATGTAATACCTTTATTCGTTTAGCCACAAATTTTCTTCACTTTCCTGACTTTAGCAGTGTCTCAAGAACTACAAATCACAACTTAAAGTCATCAAAATTTACAATATGATGTAAAATTTTGTTGTGTATCGAACCGCGTAATAAGTTCTTAAGATTTCTTTAAATTCATTTTTGCCTTTTTGGCCAAATTTTTGGGTCAAACACTCCTCTGTGCGACTGCTCAACTCTTCAAAAAACTGCCAAAAATAGATATATCTGCACGTTTGGCAACACTGCTTGCACGCAAAAAACAGTCGGAAAACAAATGTCAACAAGCAAAACTATTATTGGCTTTGAAATGCGGTGATGCCACTTATTAATGATTTTAGTTCACAAGGAATTTATGATTGAAGAAATTTTTTCTACAGAAAATTATATTCCATGATAAATAAATTTCGAGGGAATATTCATGAACGGGGCTGTTCATGAATAGAGAATAGTTCTCAATAGAGAAAACAAAAATCTATATAACTTGATTTCCTCAATACAATCTGAATTTTTGAAATATTCTATAGCTGGTATGTTGCACATTGTATATGTATGTATGTATGTTGCGGTCTGATCTGATTAAACGCCGAACAGTGGCACAAATAATGGGCCTTCGACTATGAAAGTTTTGTCTTAGATTCAACTCCGCAATATTTGTTATTTAATATATTAAAAAAAAGCAATGTGAGTCCGATCACAGAGGAGATGTGTAAACATCTAGTAATGAAATTTTTTTTTAAGTTGGAAGTATATACTTATGCTTTTAGTATCTTTTTTTTAAAATTAATTAATTAAAGGTATCAAAACTTTCAATATTGTAAATACATATGAATTTGTTGGTTTTTGTTTGTTTTATTAAACTTGTTTGGTTAGTAAATGGGCACACTGCAGTATATGTATATGTACCGCATTCAAAATTGCAGTAAGCAGTAAATTTACTGATTACTAAAAAAATTCAGTAAATTTTTACTGCTAATGAAATTTAATTTGCATTTTTTTTTTTGCAGTAAAATCGTAGGGCCGTAATCATAATAAAATTGTAGCAAGTGGCAAAGTTTTTTCATTCAAATTTTGAAACTTTTGTATGAAAAACATTTAGCCACTTGGTAGAATTTCATTATGAATACGGGCATTACTGATTACTGAAAATTCAATGCACCTCATCATATAACAAATCATTTAGGCAAGTTATAAAAATTGTAGAAAAAATTTTTAGTAATCAGTAAAAATTTACTTGTTAAACATTTTCTATTGTTTTTACTGAAACTTTAGTGGTACTGCAGTGCTCATCTATGGTAAATGCCTTTACTTTTACTTTTTAATTTTTAATTCCTGTTGTTCATCGTTTAGTTGTTGCTGTTCTTGTTGTTGTGTACGCATTGCAATTAAAATAAATTCTGTAAAGTGCGACTTTGACTCGCGCACATTCGGTTTTGATCATTTTTTATTGTTTTAGCTTTCTTCCTTTTTTAAGTTTTTTCAGTTTAAACGATTATTTTCAGTTTTATCGCTTTTTTCTCGTTTTGGCGTTTTTTTTCTCTTTTTGGGTTTTTTTAATTTTCGCAATTTTTTTCATTTTGACAATTTTTTCATTTTGGCGATTTTTTTCTGTTTTTTGGGGTTTTTCAATTTGGCGATTTTTTTCTGGTTTTTGGGGTTTTTTTATTTAGGCGATTTTTTCATTTTGGCGATTTTTTTTTAAGGATTTTTTTCATTTTGGCGATTTTTCCGTTTTTTCGCGATTTATTTTAGTCCTAGAGATTTTTTTTAATTTGGTGCTTTTTTCGTTTTGGCGATATTTTTTTTGTTTCTGGCGATTTTTTATATTTGGCGATTTTATATTTTTTTGATTTTTTAGTTTTACCGTTTTTGAAAATTTCAAGAGTTTTGCTCTTACGGTTTCCAAGATACAGCAAGTTGTCAAAATTACAAAGTCAAAATTGCATTAACTGATGGAACACCCATTGATTTAAATTTTTTAAATTTAGTGTTAATTGTTGTAGTCTGTATAAAAATACACTAACTTTTAAAATTTCAAGTGTATATATATATATGTACATACAATTGTATGTATATTACATGGGATTTTAACATTTTTCGTTGCTCGTTTTGGAACACCCTTTAGTTTTTAACTCTCATGTATTTGTTGTTGTAGTGGCCAAATGTCTACACATTGTGTCCAAATTTCAAGTCCGTAGCTCTTACAGTTCATTTTCACCTTTGGTGTACGGAAATATACAGAAAAATAACCGGCGGCGGCGCACCGTCGGCTTCGAGCCGGTCGACTTGTTTCTCTGCTTGGTATTGCTTCTTTCAAACAGGGTTGTCAGATTTTTTTCGACCTATTTCGCCAAATTGATTTTAAAAATCGCCAAAAGTCGCCAAAAATCAGTTTTATGTAGTTTTTCTTAGTAAATATTTGATAATAAATTTGTTTTTATATAACACTTTTTTAATATAAATTTTTATAAAATGATCGGATCCAAATTTATCAGAAAATCGCCAAAATTAGAAATAAAATCGCCAAAAAATATTTCTTGTAAATTTTTCTCATTAAAATTCAATGACTATAATTAATAATTATAAGAAAATCATCAAAATCAAATTTTTTTAACCTCTTGCAGACAAGTTTTGATAGGATTTATTTTTGAAACTACTCCTTCAACAAACTAATTTTTCTGAATTAGAATAATTTTAAGATTCAATTTTGTTAAAAAAATAGCCATAATAATTGCCAACAAATTTATTTATCGCCATAAAAATCGCCATATCGCCAAACCAAAAATTTGGACGCCAAACAAGTTGAAAAATCGCCACGTTTGGCGAGAAATCGCCATATCTGACAGCCCTGCTTTCAAACATTAATACACTCATACATAGCTCACACCGATTTGACAATGCAAAGATATCTCAGCAAAGAATCAAAGACAAAAGATTTTTACCCCCTAGCGTATAGATGTTTACACATCAAAAAAACGTCGTAATCGAAGTCGAAATACGCCAACCACAATAAGGTGGAGTTACCAGCAGGGTGACCGATGTCATTTTTCAAAAAGTGGCACCAAATAGGGGATTTATTAAAAAAAGGGGCAAAATTAAAAAAAACGAGAAAACTGCACTAAACTTTTTATTTTTTATGTATTTTCATATAACTTACCCTAAATAAAGGGGGTCAAGAAGTGGCACGGCAGTCGAAAAAGGGGAAACGCAGTCGAAAAAGTGGCAAATTGCCACTTTAGTCGGTCAAACGGTCACGCTGGTTACCAGAAGAATTCGGCAAATCTCTCATGTGTTGTTCTATAGCAGTAACCCGCAAGCCATAGCACAATTGTGCGGATGAAAATCACACACATGCTTATGCTCTTTCATTTAGTTGTCACTGAGCAAGCGACGAATTAAGTTGTGCACGTATGTTTTATTTTTTTCCTGGTTTTTTGTTTAGTTTTTTTGACCACACGGAACGAAATTAAAGTTCAAATTTAATAAATTTCTACAGACAAAAAATTGATAATATAATTATGGAAGCTGGGAAATATTTCGTGATTAAAAATGTTTTTGGCAATACGCAATGCATTTTATGTTATCAAACATTAAAAAATAATAGGGAAAATAGATTAAAAAGGCATTTTAATAGTATCCACAGATCTGTAATAAATTTAATTTTGAATTTATACACTAAATTGTTGAATGGTTATTAAATTTTTACTTCTTATTTAAGTTTTTATTAAATTGCTTCTTTACAAACAAAAAAATTCAAACAACTAATAACCACATCATGTATTTTACATTACAAAAGTTTTCTTCAAGTGCAGGTTTATTTTACTCTCATTTTTCTCACCAACACAAACATATTTTATTTTGCGGGACACTGTTCTATAGCCTATTGTTTTAGTTCGTTTCCGCTGCCAACCTGGTGGTGAATTTAATAACTTTTATTGCGATAATCAGGTTTGTATTCTACCGCTCTTTTGAACTAAAATTAATTTTTGCACCAACACAAACCACTCTAAAAACTTCAATGTAAATGAAATCCGTTTGAACCAAATGTTGATTCGAACGTGAATAATCAAGTTCAAAGAGATCCGTTGGACCCATGTCTACCGCTAATACTACAAACTCACATTTATTATGTTATAATTTATACCGATGAAATATGCTCGCTTTTTATTCGCAATAGCAGAGATTATTCTGCGCTTAATTTAAAATTTAGGCTAACAGAAAAAACACCTGATAGTTATTTTGTTTTATGATCCATTAACAAACTGAAACAATTTACAACTAAAACTTTTATGTTGTTTGTTTGTTTCACTGTTTGTAGGTACTTCAAAAAAAATATTATCAGTGGTGACATGTTTAACAAAAAATTTTTATGATTAAAAAATATGCATATTTTTTGTTAAACTTTTTTTACGTCTCAATCAATTCCATTAGGACATGGGAAAAATAAAATGAAATTCCTAATTTTTTTATATATAATTTTTATTTAAGCTGTCTTTATTCACACTATCTGAGTTTTTGTCTGATTTCAATAGTTAGTCCCAAATCACACTATGCAAGTCTTATTGCTAAGCTGATTCGTTTCAGGGAGAGAGAGACGAGGGGAACAGCAACGTTTCTTTTCCCCCTGTCTCTCTCCCCTAACAAACAAATCAGCTTAGCAATAAGACTTGCACAGTGTAAATTGGGACTTAAAACAGAAATAGCGTCTCTACTATACAATTTGTTATTTTTAATATGAGCTTACTTGAAGTGGATAGATTAAAAATAAGATACAAATTCGATTAAAATTCGATAAAAATTATATATAGGGTGTTTTTTTCAGAGGTATAGAACTTCAAATTGAAATAAAACACAAGAAAATCGTTTTAATGTCCATCAATTTGGCTTTATTGGAAGGATAATTTTATGCCATTAATGTTTAAATATGATTTCGGGCATGTGGCCGCCGCGGCTGGCTCGAATAAAGCCAATTCTACAGGTCCAATTTTCAACCACTTTTTCGAGCATATGGGGCCGTATGTTGGCAATAACGCCACGAATGTTGGCTTCCAAGTCCCCTAACGTTTCTGGTTTGTTGGCGTAGACGAGCGACTTCACATATCCCCAAAGAAAATAATCCAATGGTGTCAAATCACACGATCTTGGTGGCCAATTGACAGGTCCATTCCGCGAAATTATGCGCTCATCGAATGTTTCCTTCAATAAATCGATTGTGACGTGCGCTGTGTGGCATGTAGCGCCGTCTTGTTGGAACCACAACTCATCCACATTCATGCCATCCAATTCGGGAACAAAATAGTCGGTTAGTCGGCTCCAATTGCTGTGCACGGTGGCGAATCGATTCATTCGGGTCCTCTTCAACACTTTGCTCTACAGCGGCAATTGTTTCTTCGGTGCACACTGTTCGACGTCTCTGCGGATGCGTATTATCACATAGAGTAAACGTAGTGCGAAAACGATCCATGGTTAACCGAATTAATTGCTCTGATGGACGATTATGTCGACCATAAAATGGACGGAGCTTGCGGTAAACTTCGCGAACTGAACCATTATTTTCGAAATAAATTTGCACGATTTGCAAGCGTTGTTCTTTTGTCAACCTGTTCATGATAAAATGGCAAACCAAACTAAATATTAATCACTTGACAGCTGACAAAATGGCCGCCAGTTAAAAAAGTGATGCCAACTTAAAGTTCTATACCTCAATAAAAAACACCCTGTACTTTATCGAAATATTTTTATTATTTGTTTAAATACACAACATGAGAATTTATTCCTTTAAAATAATAACGTAACTAAAGGCCGCTGGAACTCTGTTCGAATATGCGAAAACTGTTGAGTAACATTGATTTTTCCTTGCGAAAAATTTTACATGTACCAAATGTGGCCCATTTCGCGATTTTGCTAAATTTCTCACTTTTATTGCATGAAAGTATGAAATACTGTTCAAATTCCGTGCGAAAAAAGGACTGCTCATGTTGTTTCGCAGCTGAATCTCAAATGGTGGCCAGAGTCATTTTGCATGGAAAAACATGCTGGCAGATTTCACGTGTTTTTCGCAATAAGAACAAGAGTACTACTTTTTCAAGTTTATTTCGCTAATATTTCGTGCCAAATAATTTTAGTTGTAGTTTGACAGAATTTCGCACGAAATTGTGAATAGAGCGCCAGCCAGGCTTAAACGACGACTAAATTGTGCGAAAATTTTAAGTATATAATTTCTTGCCTAGCTGCTCCCTTCCATGGATTTTACTTCAATTTATAAAAAAAAATAAGTACAGTTTTTCTAAAAAACCATAAAAGCACATTTCATTTCTCTACAAAACTGCATCATTCGATTTTTGAAATAGAGTAATCGGAAAATAGGGCTTTTGACACGAAAAATTCTACTGTGCGCCCCACCGTGGTTCCGAATTAATTTTCATTGGCCAAAAACCTATTTTTTTTTTTTTTTTTGAAATAGATTCGTAAAATTTGTACGCCATAGCAGAAACGAAACATATGAAGCCATAAGATTTGCTCCAAATATTCGCAGTAGAGGGCGTGGCATGCTGCTAAAAGCAAAGAATTTGTGTTAGTTATATTGAGTAAACTGTTGTTTTTAATAAAAGGTATTTTTATACCAATGATAAGCAAACACATATGTACATTTATAATATAAATGTGAGTAAAATGCATGCTTTTACGAATTAAAGACCTGCACAAGACCCCTTACAAGCACTGACATGACATGAGGGATTTCTCAAATGGTTTACTACAGCGAAACCTTCTAAAACAAACGATAAACAACACTGTTTGCAAGAAATTTCTTTCAGTATTGTAGGTATAGCAGTAAAGAAGGAAATACTTCGTGACGCAAGAATTTGTGATGCTTGCTTCTTTCTACGCATGGGCGCGTATGATCTTTTATATTTCTGAGCAAATGCAAACGCACGCACATGCATTGACATTAGTTGTATCCGCTTAAACACCCCTCTAGTCAGCCTAGAACCATATGTCTTTATGTCAATACTCTTTCTCCAGCGACAATTACACTTGTTAAAATGTCGACAACTTTCCTTTAATGCGCGAGTAGAGATGCGTTAGAGACAAAAGTTCTAGTGTATTTCAATATTGATTAAAAATCGCCAAAATTGTAAGGAATGCAAAAAATTCAGTAAAAATCGCGAAAACTACGTAAATTTGCAAAGATTTATCAACAGCAGAGGAGATAACAAAGTCTAATATTTTTTAAAAATCGGCAAAACTTTTAGGAGGCTGAAAGCATGCAAAATGTCGCTTTTATTGCGAAGTTTGCAAATATTCGCGAGAAGTTGCAAAATGGGAAGCAAGCTGGAATAAGAGTGATCGTCTTCTTCAGAATCGCCTCAAATTTTTTTTAATGAAATGGTAATTTCCCTTATTTTTTACTCACCCGAATCCAACATTAACATTTCTGCAGCATATTTTCGCATAAAGCAAACATTTTGTGTGTGCGTTTTTTTTGCTTTTTTTTAAACTGTTTTCGTTATTTTAATATTTACGCTATTTTTATTCTTTCTCTTCTTCTTTTTAAATATATGACGTTTTTAAAAGTCAATCAAGACATAAAACAGGCCGCTCACAACTATCATAGTTGTAATTAATACAACCTACAATATACACTAGAGGTTGCGAATTGGGTAAATATGTTAAATATATCCTTCATTTATGCAATGATGCAAAAGTAATCTTCATATCGTTGTTCATATTGTGCAAAATTTCATACAAATATCTTATTTACTAAACTCTTGGCAGAAAAATAAAATTTTCTTTTTCCATTGAGTTGTGTGTAAACTGAAACCTTTAAGCTGGTTTTCTGGCCAAATAGGCTTTTGAGTTATGAGCGATATGTTGTAGACTTATATTTTGACTAAAAGTTTTGTCAAATAAAAAATTTTAATATCTATGTAATATATTAGCTTTGAGTTTTTATAATTTATGGTTTATAAAATTTATATATCAAACTATGTTCGAGCTATGTATTGTCAATCATAATTCAAAATGCTAATTGTTGGTTACTTTGTTCTGTTTGATAAAATATTTTTCACTTTTCCATTTACTAAACATGAGACTTTTAGTTTGGGAAAAATGTTAAGCTGTTAACATTAAAAGAAAACAAAATAATTCACTTAACAACGAAAGTAAAATAACGACTTTTATTTAAAAAAAAAAATGTGTAAATTATACAAAATAATATTTTTTTATGAGCTGTCGCGTTGTGGCGTTGTGTTGCTTTAGTTTTTCGAACAGAGAGACAAATGTCTGGCTCATGTTTTTTATGATCGATTTTTAAAATTAATATTTTTTTTGTTGTGTTGCACAGTTACAAGAAGGTAGAAAATATTTATGTAAATTCTGGTGATAGAAAAATTGCTTATTTTCGTTATGATTTATGGAATGGGAAAGTTTGTGGAATCACTAAATAATTAATTGGTTGTTGCTGGTAACCTATTTTTGGAAAAATACCACGAAAATTAATGAAGCAGGACTAAGTATGATCATAAATAAAATAGACAATAATTTAGTGTCCGGCCTCAGTATACAACAATTTATTATTAATTTATTCTATTTTATGAATAAATGTTTGACAAAGTAATAATAGGGTGATCGACTCGGTTTTTCAACCGATTTTAAAACCCGGTTTTTTCACAATACGGTTGTCGGTTTTTTCAAAATGTTGATTCTTCGAATGTCAAATAGTCCGGTTTTTTTACAATTTAAAACCCGGCTGAGTCGAATACTTTTCGATTTGTACATTTTGCGTGTTTTGTTGATTTTCGTAAGTATTTTTTTAGTGTAAAGGCTCTAAGCTTTTTTTTTGAGCATGGCAACATTTACTGAAACATGAAATTTAAGAGAAATAATTTCATGAGGTAATAGCAGAGGCGAATTTAATTGGCCTTGTGGTGTGCAATGGATGTCAAAATACAGTTGCAAAAAGTGTTTCTTAGTTTTGTTGACATTTTGATTCATGTTTTATATAGATGTAGATATCCATCTTGTCCATACATTTATATGTATATACCATTAAGAAATAAACTCTATTCATACACCCATAATTTTTGGGGTTTGAGGAAACTTGGGAAGAAATTCCAAAAATTATGCCAATATTTAGGGTGCTAATAAATATGTTTATACAACAAATAAAAAATTTAAAAATAATTATAAAAACAACAACATAACAAACCATATTTGGATGCCATTTGTTGACCGGAAATTTGGTACCGGAAATCACAGAATTTCCAAACAAGTTGACGACATCAAACATTTTGCAAGTATTTTTTCATGTATTTTATGCCTGTATGTTTTTTTCCTATGTATTTTGAATATTTTTGCTACTGTAGGAGTTATTATAATTATTTTTTATATAAATATATTTATTAGCACCCTAAATATTGATATATTTCATTTTTTGAATTTCTTCCCAAGTTTCCACAAGCCCTAAAAATGATGGTTGTATGTAGAGTTTATTCCTTAATGGTATATTATATGTATATAAATATTTATGTAAGTAAGTAATGAAGTTAATGTTTATGTCTTACCTTTAATTTTTGTATTGTTTTATAGTATTTACATGAACTGTTAACTATTTTTTTAATGAAGCAATTTAAAATCAAAACTTTTGTATAATAATTTTCTTACTTAAAAAAACCGGTTGACCGGTTTTTACTGAATTGTAAAAACCGAAACCGGCTTTTTCATAATTTCAAATATTCGAAGTATTCGAAAACCGGTTTCTGGAAAAAGTCGAATAATCGATCACCCTACAAGGTTTACATATTTCTTGCACAGCATGTACTTGGTGACTTTGCGTTTAACAAAAGTTTGTAGGCTGTTAGCACTTATTCCTTGTGGTGTTTGCTCTAAAACACTTATTTAACACTTTCTTCGCGAAACTATAATATTTTATAACTTACAGCATTTCTAAATTAAATAATTATAATGCTGGAAGTTGGGATTACGTTAGAATAGGGCAAATATCTTTGGTAATGTGATAGAATTATCCAAACTTGAGAGACAAGTTTGTATATACGAGGGCGGATCAATAAGTACGTAACTTTTTGAATGAAACACAGTTTTTTTTGCAAAACAAAAATTTATTTTTCAACATAATCTACTCAATACACTTAGTCCAACGTTTCTTCAGTTTTTGTATTACTTAAAAAAAATAAAAAACAGGATTTTTCGAGGTCCTTAAATAAGACAATAATTTCATCATTGGAGGTAAATCTCTTTCCACCGAGCCATTTGTTTAGGTTTCGGAATAGAAAGTAGTCACTACGGGCTAAGTCCGGAGAATATGGCGGATGGGATGCCAATTCGTAGCCCAATTCATAGAGTTTTGACATTGAGAATGCACACGTGTGCACTCGTGCATTATGTTAATAAAAAAGAACTTTTTTCTTGGCTTTATGGGGTCGTTTTCTTTTTAAATACTCATTAAAACGGTCTATAAGTTGGCATAATGTTCGCCGTTTATTGTTTTTTACCTTTTGAAGGTAATCGATGTGGATTATCCGGCCTGCATCCCAAAAAACTGTTGCCATAAACTTATTGGCCGACAAACTCACCTTGGCCTTCTTCGGAGCAGGTTCACCCGGAGAAACCCATTGTTTAGACTGCTGCTTGGTCTCCGGAGTACAGTAATGGATCCATGTTTCTTTCATAGTTACAAAACGCCGCAAAAACTCATTCGGATTGCAGTTAAACAACTCTAAACAATCCTTTGAAGTTGTCACACGTTTAAGTTTATAGTCAATTGAGAGCAAATGCGGCAACCATCTTGCAGACAACTTTCTTAAACCCAGCTGATCATTTAAAATCGAAACCACACTACCATATGAAATGCCAATGGCATCAACAATCTCACGCACTTTTACTTTTCGATCGGCCAGCACCATATTGTGGATTTTTTTTTTACATTTTCGGCTGTACTGACCTCAATTGGCCGTCCAGAACGTTCAGCGTCATTTGTACTTGTGCGACCACAACGAAAGTCAGTAAACCACTTTTTCTACCATTGAAATCGATGGTGCAGAGTCCCCATAGTATTCATCGAGCTTTTCCTTGGTTTGATTGACGGTTTTGTTACGCAAAAAATAATGTTTAATGAGCACAGGAAATTTGCTTTTTTCCATTTTCTTCTCAAAAGGCGAGGAAGTCTGTTATCAACGGCTGCCAAACACAAGCAAATTTATACAGGAGGAAACTGACAGTTGCCTCTTGACAGGAGCAGTGTTGCCATTTCAATCAAGAGGCGGGAAATTCAAAAAGACACTGAGTTAACGATCCACCCTCGTAGTTTTGAGAAATTTCCTTTAATGTTTTGCTGAATTATTTTTACCTTATTTCTAGTTTTTTATTTTTATTATTATCATGTTTTTATTAACTCGCTTTGAGTTTTGCATTTTAATCAGTTTTGCACCACCCTCCCGCTGATTTGCATATTCAAAATTACATATAAGCCTATCCCAGATTCCCATATATGTATAGAAAAAGCCCATTAAAAAATACGTGTGCAAAGATAAACTTAGAAATTGATAATCCAAGACACAAACAAACTGAATGGACAGAGATATGTTAATATGATAAAATCTTAACTTAAATGGAAGTCTGGCCATAATTTTCAACCAAATGGGGAAAGCAAACACACACCTAAAGGGTGTCCCAACAAGAACGCAAGATTTAAATTTTAAATAAAACACAGATATTTAAAAAAAAATCGTGAAACTTTATGATATCGTAAAGTAGACAAAATGAGGTTATGTGTGGAACAAAAAATCGGGCAAATGGCCGCCGCTGCTTTGCTGGCACACACGTGATCTTTTATTGAAATTTTCAATGGCCGTTTTGCATAAATGCTGCGGTATTTTATTAATGCAGCGTCCAATTTCCTCTTTTAAGGCTTGAGTCGTCGTCGGCTTATTCGCGTAAACCATCAACTTCAAAAAACCCCAAAGAAAAAAGTCCAATGGTGTTAAATCGCACGATCTAGGCGGCCAATTCTGGTCTCCAAAACGCGAAATAACACGACCGGGAAATGACTGATGTAGCAATTGAATTGTTTCTCTGGCTGTATGACATGTGGCGCCGTCTTGTTGAAACCAGATGCCCTCCACATTCATTTCTTCAATTCTAGGCACGAAAAAACTGGTTATCATTTCACGACACCGAACACCATTGACTGTTTGCGCATGACCTGCGTTTGAGCGACATCATCACGTACATTTGCGACATTTTCGGTCGATCGACCTGGTCGAAGGCGCGTTGTTGTCTTTACATCACTAACAGACCCAGTTTCGACAAATTTATCCATTAATGTCTTTACAGTTGACTCTTTTGGAGCATTATTGTGACCCCAAATTGATCGCAAATTTGCGAACTGTAGCCGCAAAACTTTCACCATTTTGGTAAAACAATTTCACAATGAGAATGCGTTGTTCATTCGTGTAACGCTCCATTTTTACTAACCTCGTATCTTCTACTAGCAAACAATAACAATTGTTCAAATGTCAAACAATGACACCTCGAATGGCGCCAAATTTAAATCTTGCGTTCTTGTTGGGACACCCTTTATAATAAAACCCATGTACCTTAATCGGGTTTGATCTTCGGATTGTGTCAAAAATTAACTAGTGAACGAGTTTGATCCAGGGCTACTGGGCATTAAATTTTTTTTGAATTTATGTGCTTTTATCAAATTAAGGAAAACTATAGTTATAAAAAACTTTGTAAGTAAATATCTTAAGTCTGTCTGTAGCCCTATAAATTTGAACTATTTTAGATAATGACAATGAGCACTCAAAAAAATATGTATGTACATACATACATATATGTACATATATAGTCCTAATTTTAGTAAATGCATACACAGAAAAAACTAAATTTCGTTTTCAGTAACCAAATTCATTGAATCAGTAAATTTTTTGTGTGAATGCGGACCTACAAAGAAATTTGTAGATTCTGATAACAATTATGTAAAAATTTAACTGAAAAAAAAATTTATTTTTAGTTAACTTATTATGGCATTAGAGAAAAAAGTTAACTGAAACTCAAAATATTTTCAGTCAAATTTATTAATAGGAACAGAAAAACATTTTTGCAGATTTTTTTTGTATTATTCAGCAATTTTTTTTTTTCATAATTTACAAACACATTCACTAAAATTTTTCGTATTATCAGAAAATAAATTAACTGAATCAATAACAGTTCTTAAATTTTTTTTTTTTTTAAATTAGTAAAAGTTTTATCTGAAATAAATAACTGAATCAAATGAAAGGTTCAACTATTTTTTTTATTTTCAAAAATTGGCTTGTTTTTATGGTTAAGCATTTCGTTCCCGCTTTTGAAACTCGTCAGAAGACTTCAACCCAAAAATTTTTTGAATTTAGCTAACAAACTTCGTATGTTTATAGTAAGACTCTTAATACTATATTGAGAATCACAATATACAATAAACATAATAAATTTGAAAACCGCAATCAAAAATCTTAAAAAAAAATAAAATGTTAAAATAAATCAGACAAATTTTTTTACAGTATATAAAAATAAATTTAACTGAAAAAATTAAAAAAAATCAGACAAATTTTTTTACAGTATATAAAAATAAATTTAACTGAAAATAACAAATTTAAATAAAAAAAAATAAATCTAAATTTTTTTTTTACAAATTTTACTTTATATAGATAATTTTCATTCTATGCAGTTTTTTTACATAAAATAAAATTGGAACAAATAATTTACTGGAACAGTAAAAATATTTACTGAAACTAAATTATACTTCAAAACACACGTTTGTTTGAAAATTTTTGGGAATAATTTTTTCTGTGTATGTTTATAGCCGATTCCAACATACAGGAGCATCTTTATTTCGTTTATGTGAAAAACTGAAACACGCTACAACCAACTAAAAATAAATAAATTCAGTAAAGTGCAACTCTGACTCGCGCACGAAGGGTTCCGTACGAACACTAGATATGTAATTCAATACAAACTTCATCCTATATAATGTATAGTTTTGGAATTTTTTTCGTTTTTGGGGTTTTTTCGGTTTTTTTGTTTTGGCGTTTTTTCGGTTTTGGCGATTTTTTTAAGTTTTGGCTCTTTTCTTAGTTTTGACACTTTATTTTCTCGTTTTGGCAATTTTTTTCGGTTTTTGTCGTTTTTTCATTTTGGCGATTTTTTTTATTTTTGGCGATTTTTTTAATTTTTGCGATTTTTTTTTATATAAAATTTTTTTAAGTTTTGGCGACATTTTCGCGTTTTGGCGATTTTTTAGATTTTTGGCGTTTTTTTTTCATTTTGGCGATTTTTTTCATTTTGGCGATTTTTTTCATTTTGGCGATTTTTTTGAATTTGGCGATCTATTTTGGTATTAGATTTTTTTTTTAATTTTGGCGATTTTTTTCGTTTTGGTGAATTTTTTTTGAATTTTTGGCGATTTTTTTTTTTTTGGTTTGGTGATTTTATAATTTTCGCTTTTTTAGTTTTACCGTTTTTGAAAATTTCAAGTGTTTGCCTCTTACGGTTTCCAAGATATAGCAAGTTGTCAAAATTACATAGTCAAAATTGCATTAACTGATGGACCACCCTTTAATTTAATTTTTTTTTTTTTAATTTTAGTGCTAATTGTTGTAGTCTGTATAAAAATACACTAAGTTTGCAAATTTCAAGTTTCAATATACATATGTTCATACAATTGTATGTATATTACATGAGATTTTAACATTTTTCGTTGCTCGTTTTGGAACACCCTTTAATTTTTAATTCTCATGTATTTGTTGTTGTAGCAGCCAAGGTTCTATATACTCTGTCCAAATTTCATGTCCGTAGCTCTTACGGTTCCTGAGAAAATACCGTGTGACGGACAGAGTAGCGAAAACAATAGGGTTCCTTTTCACCTTTGGTGTACGGAACCCTAAAAAGGACATGCGTATGAAGCAGCAATGCCAACTTGCTGCTTTTGCCACTATTTTTAGTGCTTTTTGAAGACTCAAAACGTCAAGTTTTGAGCGTTAGCGCCAAACTAAGAAAAAGCACTAAGTAGTGCTTTTAAGAAATTTGTGTATTTCTTAAAATTAATTTAATAAAAACTTGGTGTATTTGTTTTTTCAGTGAAAAGCATACCTATTTCGTCAGCCATATTTCATTAAAGATGATACTATTGCAGAAATAGAGAATTGCTTAGGAAATATTAAACATTATTAAACCTTTTCACGTTAGTAATTTTTATGCTTTTAAGTGTTTTTTTTTAATTTTGATGTGCTTTTAGAGCCAAAAAAGTTGGCGCATTGACTCTCCCTCATACTTTTAGCGTGAGTGTGCTTATACTCAGGGTATGGATATTTAATCGGACAAAAAATATATACGCATGATACTCGGGATATTTATACATATATATATATATATATATAATTTTATTTTCTGCGAATATAGTTTTATGTAATTTTTATTAATTATTTAATTTTAAATGTCGAAATATATATAAATTTTTAAATTCATAAATTTTTCCGAAAGTACATATTATTTTATTTCAGACTGTACATATTTGTTTGATTTTGTTTTGCAAAAATACATTACGAAATTCTTTAATTTGCTTGTAAAATATGTGAAACATACACAAACAGGAGCATAATATGAAAAACCAACTGTTGCTTTTTTTTGTAAATTTATTTACTTGCATACATACATGTGTACATATATGTATACATATGTACATATGTATGTGCGCATGTAAAGATATAAAATTTTATGTACATAAATATACATATGTACATACATAAGTATATGCTATATACACAGGGTGGCGCAGAATGAGCTATATGGTTTGAATTCTTTATAACTTTTTATTGCCGTTTTAATTTTTTTTATAAAGTTTTAAAAACAAATAAAAAATTAAATTCTGCGTTAAAAATTCAATTAATGTTGCAATTACATTCCATTTCAGTCGGCTAACTAAGCCTTTAGCCTAGGTTTAAAGGTTTAGTTAGCTGACTGTAATGGAATATAACTGCAACATTAATTGCAGCGAAACCTATAAAACTCCTTTGGTTCTTGTAATTACACAATTTGAAAGTTGAAAAAATATGCGGGGTTATGCCCATTAAAATTTATTATAATACAGGGTGGGCCAAAAGAAACCAAGGGATGTAAAAGTTTAATAACTTTTTTGTTTATTAATTTTTTTTTAATTTTTCTTTCAGATTATATAGACAACACTTGGAGAATTTATAATGGAGAGGTTCACAACTGAACAGAGAACCAGAACAATAGAATTTTATTATGTAAGCCAGAGATGAAAGTTTGATTATGAGTGATGAAGCTCATTTTCATTTGAATGGCTTTGTTAATAAGCAGAACTGTAGGTTCTGGGGTTCTCAAAATCCAAGAGCCATTCATCAACGCCAATTGCACCCCATCAGGTGTACAGTATGGTGTGGGATAACATCTGAAAATGTCATTGGGCCCTACTTCTTCGAGAATGAAGATGGAAGTGCTGTAACCGTAAATGGAGAGCGGTATCGGTTTATGATAGAAAATTTTTTACGTCCTGCTCTTGAAAACAGACCTGGTATGTGGTTTCAGCAGGACGGAGCCACTGCCCATACTGCCCGAGACACAATGGCACTTTTAAGTCAAATTTTTGGAGAGCGAATAATTTCTCGAAATTCGGAAATTATTTGGCCAGCGCGATCGCCAGATTTGACAGCACCCGACTATTTTTTTTGGGGGTTTTTGAAGGAGCGAGTGTATGTGAACAAGCCAGAGACAATCCTTGAACTCAAGGCAAATATTGTTGCAGAAATTCGAACGCTACAGCCACAAGTTTTGAAAGATGTTATGGAAAATGCTCTAAAAAGAGCCCATCAGTGCGAAGCTGAAAACGGTGGTCATTTAAGAGACATCATTTTTCATACTTAGTGTAAAAAAATTTCCATTTTGTATATTATATAATCTGAAAGAAAAAATAAAAAAAAGCTAATAAACAAAAAAGTTATTAAACTTTTACACCCCTTGGTTTCTTTTGGCCCACCCTGTATTTTACGCGGTTCTACTTGACCGAATTTTACGAAACTTACCACACACCTTGAGCTCTAAAATAGACACAATCCTCAATTTAAAAAAAATGGGCGGAGTCACGCCCATTCAAATTTAATATTTTATTTCAAGTGGTTCTACTTTACCGATTTTTACAAGTATTAACACGCACCCTGAGCTCTGAAATACACATACTTCTTCTTGTCTTCTTCTATTAGATCTTTTCATTGAAGTCGATTTTTTTGGCAGAAAGAATTATATAGCAACTTGTTATCATCGGTTTCGAGAAATCGTTAAATTCTGTGAAAGCTTGTGTCTGGCTCTGATCCAGCACAGGACTTGTCTGCTTCGATATTCACCTGCACTCTACACACCCCTTACAAACATAAAGATATTAAAAGAACTTACAACTTAGTCTAAAACTCATTTAACAATATTTCAACAAAACCATGCAATAAACTAAAACTTATCTTCAAACCAAATAGCGACATGTATTAAAAGTTAACAGCTAGAGCATGTTAAAACTACTCAAAAGATTAACAGGTGACTTTAAAGTATATTTATCTCAAAAAACAAAATAATAATAATTGAAATAAATACCAAGAAACAAGTACTAGCACGTACACACATTTTTATATCTTTTGCAGTATTAATAATGTTGGTCTTTATACATTTTGCTTAATACAAAGACTGGAAAAAATATATACATATAAATTATTATTATGCGGGTTGAGTTTCATATAATAAAGTTATGTATTGTATACAAAAAAAAAAATAATGAAACTTTACTCTTTTTCATTTTAAATTATTACACAATAGTAAGAGAAAAAAAAATATAAAACAAGCCCATCAACGAGTTGTATTTTAAAAGAAACAAAAAATTTTCCAAAACATTTGAAAAATATGCCATTAAATTGCTTTAGCTTGGGAAAAATTAATCAACAAGTGTTACACAGTTAAACGTTTTAAATGAATGACATTGAAAGAGTCTTTAGTATCCTTAACACAGCAAGGACATCAGTAGGCAGCAAGCAACACCACCACACTCCACTAAAATATCTGTGGCTTACAGTAAGGAGCACTTAATTCACTTTTATCTACACATATGATAATTTAATACTTTGCTATTACATTTCACTTGAAGTTCGAAAAAAAATATAGTACAAAAAGAAAAATACTTGTGCACAGCAGGCACTCTTTAATACATAATCAAAGGATTAAATTGAATCCTTGAAACAATTAAAACGAGCATACAAAATTTATTTGAAAAAAAAACGAAACAAAAAAATAAATATTCAGTTCAGTATTCCAACAAATAAATATCCTTGCTAAACCGTTAAGGATATTTTATAAATAATTTTATATTTGCTTATAACGAACGAGCGTACGGTTAACGACCGGTGGTAGACCGACGCACGTACGTACTGAACGTACGTACAACTAAATGAGAACTGAATTGTTCGAATTGGTTTTGTTGCAAATCAAGTGTATCTGAGTATGAGGCGAGCCACCATCAAATGCACATATTTGCTCGTACATCCATCTACATATTTATCGTGCATACATCCAGTCTAGCAGCCAGCCAGCCAGCCAGCGAAGCAGCCACCACAACAGCACTCTAGATATACTAGATGCAACACAGCAAATGCACTCTTAAAGACAATTGGACGGACGACCTAAAACATACAGACAGACAGACAGACAGGCAGTCAGAAGGACATACATTCGGCTAGAAAAATACTCTAGACAAAATAGACGACAAAAACAAATATGTATTTTATGTTTGACATAACCCAACATGTAATTATTGAAGAAATTAAAACAGATATTGCTCAATCTTTACTCAAATGCAATAATGCGTTTGATTGAAAAAAAAAATGTGGCATCTTGTTTTAAAAGTCGTACAACTAAAATAATATAGTTCTGCGAAATATAAACCGACTTTAATGCAAAGATCTGATAGAAGATAAGAATATAAAATGAAATTTTAATGGGCATGCCTCCGCCCCTTTTGTTAAATGCAGGATTGTGTGTTTTTCAGAGCTCAGGGTGCGTGTTAAGTCTTGAAAATATCGTTAATGTAGAACCACTTAAAATAAAATATTAAATTTTTATGGGCGTGATACCGCCCATTTTTTTAAAAAGAGGATTGTGTCCATTTTAGAGCTGAAGGTGCGTGGTAAGTTTCGTAAAAATCGGTTAAATAGAGCCACGTGAAATAATAAAATAAATTTTAATGGGCGTAACCCCGCCCATTTACCAACTTTCAAATTATGTAATTATAAGAACTAAAGGTGTTTGATAGGTTTCACAGCAATCAAATAAGTATAATATCATAAAATTAAATTTTAAAAAAATTGTGGGCGTTTACCCTCCCACTTTTTACAATCGGATCAATGGGAAGCTATACCCTCTTAGACAAAAAAAAAATTTACGATCGCTCTAAAATGTAGCGAGTTATAAAGTAACATCGCCAAAAAAAGAGACGAATTGTTAACTTCCTCCTTTTTTGCAAGCCATGGTACAATTATACTAGGTACATGCACGACTACAACAAAATAACAACACCAAAAAACACATGCATTTTGTTGGTATAAAAAAACGTATAATTGTCAGAACAGATGCTGTTTGTTTTTAAAAATAACAACTAAAGGGTAACTAAAGGGTAACTAAAGTACAATTGCAGACGCGGCATTCATGAATGATCATAGTCATTCAGTGTTGCCAATACGTGTGTTATTACACAGTGTGCAATTATTCTCATGTGTAGGCCAAGTAATTAGATTCATGTATAATCTGTGTGTAATTCTACTTTATGTTCTATTTTTATTTATTTTTGTTTTCATTTTAACCTACAAAAAGCATGTGTTCTGTAGTTTTCATCAATATGTAATTGGAATCACAGCCATGTGTAGTTTCATTGGCAACACTGTAATCATTTTAAATACAACACATACACTAACATTTTCGCAACTTGTAAACAAAGTTTGACAACTATAGGGTGTTTTTTTAAGAGGTATAGAACTTTGAATTGAAATAAAACACAAGAAATTCGTTTTAATGTCCATCAATTTAGCTTTATTGGAAGGATAATTTTATGCCATTAATGTTTAAATATGATTTCGGGCATGTGGCCGCCGCGGCTGGCTCGAATAAAGCCAATTCTACAGGTCCAATTTTCAACCACTTTTTCGAGCATATGGGGCCGTATGTTGGCAATAACGCCACGAATGTTGGCTTCCAAGTCCCCTAACGTTTCTGGTTTGTTGGCGTAGACGAGCGACTTCACATATCCCCAAAGCAAATAATCCAATGGTGTCAAATCACACGATCTTGGTGGCCAATTGACAGGTCCATTCCGCGAAATTATGCGCTCATCGAATGTTTCCTTCAATAAATCGATTGTGACGTGCGCTGTGTGGCATGTAGCGCCGTCTTGTTGGAACCACAACTCATCCACATTCATGCCATCCAATTCGGGAACAAAATAGTCGGTTAGTCGGCTCCAATTGCTGTGCACGGTGGCGAATCGATTCATTCGGGTCCTCTTCAACACTTTGCTCTACAGCGGCAATTGTTTCTTCGGTGCGCACTGTTCGACGTCTCTGCGGATGCGTATTATCACATAGAGTAAACGTAGTGCGAAAACGATCCATGGTTAGCCGAATTAATTGCTCTGATGGACGATTATGTCGACCATAAAATGGACGGAGCTTGCGGTAAACTTCGCGAACTGAACCATTATTTTCGAAATAAATTTGCACGATTTGCAAGCGTTGTTCTTTTGTCAACCTGTTCATGATGAAATGGCAAACCAAACTAAATATTAATCACTTGACAGCTGACAAAATGGCCGCCAGTTAAAAAAGTGATGCCAACTTAAAGTTCTATACCTCAATAAAAAACACCCTTTACTTGTATTGTATACAATAACAGGCTGGGCTTGTGCATGTACCTGTTATAATTGTATCATGTTTGCAAGCCATATGCACAATGTCCGTGCTTTTACAAAAGAGCTTTGTGCTTTCACACCGACGAGAGCAAAACAGCCAATCAGATCCCGGCGACAACACTAAACAAGAACTAATTGTAAGAGCTTTCAAAGTTTTTTTTAGCTCAAATGCAAATATCAGAGTATATGTGTTGGTACGTAGCTGGTTTAAAATTTAAAGTAAAATTTACGTTAGTAAAGACCGTTATACACTATTCTACACAATCATGGGATTTTTGAAAAAAAAAAAATTAAAATTTTCAAAATACAATAACAATTCTTCAGATCAGGGTTGTATTTTTTCGTAGCTGCGATTGTGCAGGATAGTGAGTCATGTGTCCTTAAGGGGTGATACAACAATTTCTAATAAAATCTATATTAAAAAAAAATAAATAAACTTCTTATGGCGGGCGAATTTTCATCTAAAAGTGCAAAAAATTTAACATTTTTCCCCAGAAATGAAAATGCCAATAATCTTTACTTTTGTTTATACACCGAAAGAATTTTGCTTCATAAACCCAACGAAAAAATTTAATTATATCTAATGATAATTTCACATACCTAATGAAAATTTCACGAATATTGTGAAAGAATTTCATTGGAATTGCTTCGTTGGTATTCTAGTTTCGTAACAATATTTTATTCGATTTATGACAACAATATTTTCTAATTATTAAGAAACCCCTTCATATTTAAGAAACATTTACAGTTGTTTCTTCTTGACATTACAGAGTAATCTAATATGGGCTTTCAAGGGTTTTATTGTATTTTAATGTAAATAAAAAAATATAATTATATTATTTATCTAACGTTTCGCTGGTATTTTCCAGCTTCTTCAGGGATAAGTTTTATTAATCTGGTTTTCGTGGTTTTAATGAAATTATTTCGTCGTTTAAATGAAATTATTTCGTTGTTTCGGTGAAGTTATTGCATTACATTGATGACACTGTTGACGAAGTTTTCATTAAAATAATTTTAACGAAACTGGTTTTATTAATTCAACGAAGCCTGACGTTGGTTGAATTTTAATGAATTTTTTTATTGGATTAATGTCGAAATTCATAGAACTTATGAAAAAAATTCTTTCAGTGTAGGAAAACTTTTCCAACCAACGATTGATTAAACGATTAACTTTAGTCAGGATCAAGGAAGGAAAGCACGACGAAATGGTCCACTGTCTTTCAAGTTAACCAAAATTAGATAAAAAACATCACCAATTTAAGCGAACAAATGAAACAAGAAAAATAATAATTAACTTCTCATTTACTCTTAAATATTTGGTTAGAGCAAGGGATTTTTTTAAATACTATACAAGCTTTTGTTTCCTTTTCTTCTTCGAAGAAGCGATTACTGAAGAACCAATAACAATGGCAAGACTGATCTTTTATTACGAAGAAAATCTCTCAACAAGTTGTGATACATTGAATGAAAGCAATTCACGTATTCTATTTTGACATAGAAAGAGGAAAACTGAAAGCTCTTTTTTGTCATTCGTGATTCAATGTCTATAATTCAATAAAGGAGCCATATGTTTGTAAAACTTAAATAGAGCTTACTGTCTGTTTACAGAAGACGGAACCACATAGATACATAGCGTTCGTTTTATGTAAACAGACAGTTAAAGACAACATTTCATATTTAATAGAACATAAAAAAACTGGCAGTAGATTTATTAGACAATTAATGGAAGTCGATTTCGAAAACTACTTACAACCAACAGTTCGCTAAGTTATTTATTGGGTAGCTTTATATTGAAATGGAAAATGCATACAAAAGCAACAGTCAACTATGAAAAACACACTTTTATTTGCACTATTGTTTTTGTTGTTGCAGCCACAGCCGGTGTAGCAGCCGTTGTTGTTTTTGTTGCTGTTGCATTGTTGTTTATATTTTTCTTTCAACGTTTCTTGAAAAACAAAACAAAAAAGCTGCAGCAGCTGCTGTTAATGAAGTTGGGAATGCCGGCATAACTAAAATGATGGCAGCAACCAAACAACCAGCAGTAGCAACTGGAAGTTGAGTGCAAATGAGTAGGTCTGCATGTCTACGAGAAAATTTTTATTAGCAAAAAAAAAATAAATAAAAATTAGTAAATAAAATAAAAGCTACCACAAAATTATAGCTAAATGGAGAGAAAAATTCAACAGATTGTGATTTATAAACAAATGTCCCAATATCAAATTAAATCCCTTTAAGAGAAACTATTATAAAAAAAAATGTGTAAATTCACAAATTTTAACTGGTTATTGAGAAATGAAAAACGTTATAAAAGTATCTTTATTAGGAAAAAGTAAAAAAGCTAAAAAAAAAAACAATAATAAAATAATTGAAAGCTACTGAAAAGCGTTATAATAAATTCACCTCCTGACTCCCTTTTGGCATCATTTTATTAAAATATTAAATGTAACCATTCATAGTAACTATGGAAAACATTTGTAAATACGTAATGTACACACTTATAACATATAATTTCATATACAAGTACATACATGGGACAAGTTTTGGGTATTAATGGTGGGTTGCAGATTTACTACCCATATTTTAAGGAAATGGCATGTCAAACATTTGTATGAAATAAAATAAAAAAAGACATTTAAACTTTTGTAGGATGTATTTTTTAAGTGTTCTGCCTTTGGATTTCCTTCTTTTTTTCTTTTAAACATTAGCGCATTTAAAAATCTAAGCATAGCTTTGTATTTACTTATTATGCATATGCACGAGCGTGCTAGTGTGTTCGTATTTAAGTACCCAGTATTTCTGAAATATACATATAATACGAAAACATACATATGTTAAATGATTTAAAACGTTCATATTTTGCTCGAGTGTTTTTCAGAGAATGAAAAAAGTATGGTTTTAAATACTTTTTGTGTATAAAATAAACAACAAACACACGCCTTGATTTTAAACCCAATACGCATAACTATAAGCATCCAACAACTATGTTTATACATAATCGTACGCAGGAGTATAAAAATACTCTGACTATTAATCATTTGTATATACAGGGATATTCACACACCCACACACACCCACACATTTCCCATTCCATTTTATATACACAAATGATTTTATACAGCCGCGAATGATAAATAAATATCCGGAGTATTATGCGTATATTTTTTGTGTAATTAAATATCTATAGCATTGATGTCCGTTTCATAGCACAATTGTGCTAGCTTAAATCGCACACATTCTTATTCTCTTCCATTTAGTCGTAAACACAAAGTATACAGAGGTGAAGAAAGTGCGTGATGAAAAAAGCTAAAATCAGCTATGACACGGGTTCGGCGAGAAAGGGACAACTTTAGTATATTTGTTATTAAGTTGTTAACAATATAATCAAAACAAACCTTTTTACAAATTTAAATGAAAGATTTTGAAGTGTTGAAATAAAAAACGCAAGGTGTAAAAGGTTATTAGTGGCAAAAAAAAAGTGATTAAAATTAGTTTCCAAATAATTAAAATTAAAATTAGAATATTAATTTTTACCATTACTTCCAAAAAGTACATAACGAATGAGACCACAAAGAATAAAATGAGAAAATACATTTGACATACAGTGAACATTTGTACAAAATTAAATCTTCCTTGATTTATGATGTTGAGTTGAATTAAAAAACAGAGTGTGAAAATGATTACTAGTATTAAAAAAGTGATTAAGATTTGTTTTCAGATCATTTCTGATTTAACTTTAAGCTTTTTCGCTCATAAATCTTAATTTTAACCTTTTAATTGCAAAAATGTATAATGCACAAAGTATAAATTGCAAAAAAAAAAAAATAAAACAACGCAACTACGAAAGAAGCTTAAAGAAGACGGGGGTACTGTGTGAGCGAGACGTCCAGAATTCGCAATTATCTTCCGTCTCGTGACATCTCTGTGTAATTTGTGTCGTCAATGAGACAGCGACGATAAGTCCCAAATCACTTTGTGCAAGTCTTATTGCTAAGCTGATTAGTTTCAGGGAGAGAGAGACGATGGGAACAGCAACGTTTCTTTTCCCCCCGTTTCTCTCTCCTAATAAACTAATCAGCTTAGCAATAAGACTTGCATGGTGTAAATAGGGACTAACACATGCGTAGAGACATTTTGATTTTTTTTGGTGCAGCTTCTATCTAAACTTTAAAGACCAATAACTCGGGAAATATGGGTAGCAGCCATTTTTTTTTATAAAATGTTTTTTTCTTATTTTTCACGTTACTATGAGAGGCTATTTAAAAAATTATTTTTAAACAATTTTCACAGTTTCTTATAAAAAGTTTAAAGTTTTAAGTTAACGATATTGTATGTTGATTTCAACAAATGAATTAACGGGCATTACTCGTATACAATTTATTAAAGTTTCTCATATTGAATGAACATCTGTAAAGCTGAATTGATATGTTTGACATTTGGTCAATTTGTGGTTGTAATTAAAGAAATGGAAGGTGTTTTTTTTTTCAAAGAAAACTAATGCTAAACTTTTATAAAAATATAAACAAAGTTTAAAGGTGAAACAATGAAATTCGGTATTTTTGTTGAAGGGATTATTATATTATTATCAAATATCGGACATTCATTGTAAAGGAAAAACTTACATAATCATGTTCAATACGTTACAAATCGATGAGGGTATTTACATTTAGGGTGTTGTCCCTGCTACATGACAACGGCAACGATATTTTAGGGCGAGTGGTGTTGAGAGAAGATTACGGATTAGATTTCGTAGCACGAATTTTAAAATCTATATTACAAATTTATTCTTCTTCGTTTACATTTTCTCCTATTTCATATTATACTCAATTTGTGTATAATAATGAATGAATGAATGTTAACCTACTTTAGAGGAACCACTGCGACATGAGTAGGTGTTGCCATTTGTGCTGGTTTATTTTAAGGCGGTGTTTTTACAGCCCTAATATTAAAAAACTTAAGTTAATAGTATGCTTCCTTCCACTGACTATAAATCAAGTAGATTTAAGTAAATTACTTCGAAGTGATTCCAGCGAGCTTGTGAGTGATTTTGGTGTTCGAATTTTCTTATTCATTTTATGCACTTAATTTTTTTTTATCCATATGTAGTTGACATTTAAAATTAATTAAATATTCATTAATGTATTTTTTTTTTTTTTTGAAATTATCAATCACTACAGATGGATGACCCAGAGATGGAGTTTGTAACTTGAAAAGCAACCCATTGTTGCATAGATATATTTAGTTCGAAAAATTGTATTTTCGACATAATTTAAAATACATCAACGACTTTGAGGTGATTTTTCCATATGCAAAATATATGGTAAATCATGTCTAAATGAAAATGATGTGCTCATATCATCATATTTTGTCTAAATCATGACGGTGGAAACATACTATAACGCTAGAATTTTAGTCATGCATGCTCACGTGAGTGAAAAACATTCGAAGACTTATAGTAGAGAATTTTATGGCAAATACAATATTTTTGTAGGATATTTGAAACCGTTACATCTCCATTAGCGAGTACACGTTTGACCCATTTTATACGAAAGGGTGGCAGATATTTTTGTAGAAAATGTTGTACCCTTAATTTCCCATGTTGCGGTACTTTTTGTCTTGTCTTTCGAAAGAGCCAAAAAACCCCAGACAAACTAGAGTTAGAGGAGTAAGATTTTCCACAAAAATTGCCTTCGTAAGCTTACAAATAAAAGTGTCCAGTGTTGAGAGCTATACCGGCGATTGAGGAGGGAGAAAAGTCGTCTTTCACAGCACGGATGGAAATCATGGTACAGTTGTACTTTTTATGGTACATTTTTGACCTTGTTGGTACCGTGGTACTACCGCGAGTTACTTGGTACAATTTCAAAATGTCAATGATCCACTATATGGTAACATTAATTTTGCCTATGTTCTCTTTAATTTTTTTGTGTGTGTTTTATTTTAATCTCTAATATAATAATATTTTTTTGTTATTTTTTATTGTATACTAAATTTTTATACACATTTGTGTTAAGCTTCTGTTTTTTATTGTAAACTTCTGAATTTTTATACTAATTTTTTTACTTTTCTGTTTTTATTAATAAATATTAAAAATTGGTACCGTCATGGTCTAAAAAGTACATTTTATTTTCATAGTTGGTACTAAATCCAAGAAATCATTTTACTTCTCTGTTTCACAGTATTTTTTTATAAGCCATTCAGCGTTACCATATGTGAAGATTTATCTTATTTTTGAAGTTTTTCGAGATGTTAAAAAGACTTAAAAGATTTCTTAGAGAAATATAAGTAAGATGTTTAAAAATGTTATAAATGGTACTTTTTATAGTATTAGTTGAAATTCTTTTTGACTAAACTACTTCCATATCGTCTGAGGCAGCACCAACACTATTTATATCCTTTGAATCAAAGATATTTTCCTCAATGTATATGCAAACAAAAGTCTACATGCAAAAAGCTACCTGAGTGTAAACCTTTTTTTCTGGTCAAGCACGCATTCTGCTAAACGACGCGTGTGTGAAAAGAAATAATTTGCTTATCGATCGCAGTCCAAGTATATCAATAATCTTTCAGTAAAATCATTGAAAAAAAAAGATGTTTAATAAGTCATGTTTTAGACTTGGCAATTTTTCTTGAAGAAGTTATCTTCAATTCTCTTTTAAAACTGCTTGTTTGTTTACACTCACACGGTTTCTTGTTCAATTTTCCAATTGTTTTAATGCTGCGAATGAAATAACAAAAGAGAATTGAAGTAACTTTTCTGTACAAGCAAGTCAGTACCCCTCTTCTTTCTTATTTCCTCTCTCTCCCATAAAATCAGACTTGCTTCAAGAAAAATTGCCGAGTCTAAAACATGAGTAATACCTGATTTACATTACGCATTTTTTTCATGAAATTAGTTGCATGAAAAATTTTTATTTGTCAATAGGAGGACTGGAGGAGCAACTTATATCAAAAAAGTTGTCAAAAATACATCAGAGATTCATTATACGCTCTTTTTTATATAAAATTATCTTCCATTGTGCTGCAATAAGCAAATAGAAAAAGTTGCGTGCAACAAAATTCATGAAATTTCATGAAAAAATGCTTAATGTAAATCAGGTATAAGACAAAGATTTTTTTGGGTCAACTTGAAGATTTTTTGCAAATAAAATATGGCAACCTGATGCCAATATTAAAGTCTCCAACAATAATTTTCGAATTTATACAAATCTCGCAATTATTCCTTTTTATTTTTTTTTTACTTTTTAACAAACAAAAAAAATAGTACTTTTTGCTGTATTACTCAATAAATTTCACATATCAAAGATTTGTTGAATAACATTATTTCAAAGCGATTTAAAACTTTATTACCCTTAAAACCACTTTAATATTAAAAAAAAAATATTAATTTAAATTTTTCTATTACATTTCATCTGATGCTCTTACCACCTCGTTTGTATGCATTTGCAAGTTATTGTAAAAAAAAGTTAACTATCATTTATTTGATTAATAACTTTTAATGCAAATCATCTAATCAAATCAGATTATTCATGTAATTTAAATTAAATAAATCCATCTTTTACAAAAGCATACTTGCGTATGGATGTACGTCCATCCATCTATATTTTGGATTTATTTTTCAATTTATTTATTTATTTTACAAAATTTTGTTAGAGCCAGTATGTCGTTTTAGAGTTGGAGTGGTGTTTTGGCTGGCGCTGGTGGCATTTTGTGGATGCCTACATATGACAACTCTTGAGATTAAAAATACTTTATTACACGTAAATCGGTTTATGAACAAACAATTTTTGTCTGTTAGTGGCAAATTTGTTGCGTGAAGATGAAACATTGATTGTCAACAAGTGTCGGTTGCAAGTTTTATTTATTTATTTTTTATTACTGTTGTCTTTGTTTGCCGTTTTCATAAGGAAGTAAGATTAATAGCAAAACAAAAAAGAAACCATGTTTGCATACACAGTGTGACCTCTTTTATATGACCCGTTCAGTTTAATCTACATACAAACAATAGCACATGCAAATTTATCGTAATTTCGAACCTCCCACTATTAAATTTAGGAAATTACTGATTTAACAGCGATTTTCGAAAACCGAGTTTCCATTAAGCTGCGAATTCAGTAACTTTTTTACGATAGTCATATCTCTATAATATCTGTATAATAAATATAACGAAAACTTATCGACTTTGCTATCCCGCATCATATCGAGCCACAATCGCCAAAAAAGCTTAAGCAACATATTTTTGGAACTTTGGTTTTTGATTAAATTCGATTATCTATGGTCGTTAATAATCGATTTTCGTCAAAAAAATTAAAATCAAAAATTATGTCGCTTAAGGTTTTTTTTTTTGGCGGTTACGTCTATTCACTGTCGGTTGAAGTCAGCTGTTGTAATATTTTTTTATTCTTTGTGCTGTTCGCTTATTTTGATATTTCGTACGCAGAGATGCCATATGATATAGAAATAAATGGTGAGTAAATATGTCCGCGTTACAGATGTTTTACTGTAATTATATACGGGTTTTTTCCGTCAGCTGATCAGCCTATCCACAAACTGTGCTGATGGCATAATAAAAAAAATTGACAATTTCAAAATTTACTATTAAATTAAAAAATTATTATTCATTTTTTTTATTTAATTTTTTGATTAACAGCATTTGTTAATAAACAGACAAGCAAAACATCAGACAGACTTATCATGGTAAATTCGATAATTTTTTTTTAATGTACAAAATTTATTGTATTGCTTCTTTTTTTATTAAACATTGCAAATGAATTGAAAATCTTTATTCGAAAGCATAATTCAGTTAGGGAGTTTCTTCAAAACAACTTGTATATCGTGCCATAAACGCCAAAAAAAAGCTTAAGCGACATCATTTTCGAACTTAATTTTGTGAACAAAATCGATCATTTCTTATCGTAAAAAAAATCGATTTTCGTCAAAACACGAGGTCACAAAAATGTGTCGGTTAAGCTTTTTTGCCGGTTATAAATAAAAAAATAAATAAATGAACCAAAAAATATTAATTTAGGTTATACTTTTGTATATTTCAACTTAAATGTATAATTTATAGTGTATAAATAAATATATAATATATATAAATGTATTTATAGTGTTTGCTTAAAAAGAGTTTCCCAATTTAACTGTAAAAGAAATAAGTTTCTGAAAATCAACGCCCTGGATGGTGTTTAGATTCACAAATCAGCCTGGCAAATGGCGCTGCAACTGCAACCAAACGGCTGGATCGACTTGTGTATTCATTCAAGTGGGGGCCTCAAAATATATAATAAAATTTACTAGCGGACTAAAATTAGTTCCCATTAAATCTAGTACATACATATATGAAGAATTGTCGCAGTTTCTAAATTCAGTACGCTATTACAAAGTAATTTAACTAAAGCAAACTAAGTTTTGAACGGACCTGCCATATACATACTCATATGGTAAAAATTTATTTTTTTATAATCTCTGAGATTTTTCTTTTTCAGTGTACTAAAACCAACTTTATCCAACAATTATTAATTACAAACTGAATTTTTTTTCTATTCATTTAAAGCCAGACAAAATTCTTCTATTATTCGTGTAATTTAAAATGACAAACTTCAAATTTGCCTTGGGAATTTTTTTGAATCGACTTACTAATTTATAAGACTACCGCCCGCCACCACAGCAAATAAAGATAAGTTGCCGCAGTGTCACAGCAGTGCAATCGTCCAACTTCCGTTTGACCATTACCAAACAACGTTATCGAATAACTGTAATACCCTGTAACTGAAAATTTTAAAGTGAAAAAATTATTTATCCACAATTATTCAAAAGTGAAAATGAAACACTTGATGCCGGTAAACTAAACTAAAGAAAGAAAGAAAGAAAAAAAACCTTTGAAACATTAGTAAAAATAAAAATACTCATAGAAATGAAATGTTTGAATATTTATATCTTGACAAAATGAAGTATTGCATGAGCACATACTTAATGTTTCTTGGCGTTTTATTTATTTGTTGGTGATGCTGGCAACAAATGTTCAATGAGTTCAAAGTATGTACATATGAATGTACGTACGGTCAAATACGTACGTTTACACGTACATACATATGTATGTAAATAGTATGTCGTTTGTATGGGATCTGTGGTAAAAGTTTTAAAGATAAAAAAAAACGAACAAGAAAGGTTATATAATTTTCTTTCTAAGATGCTTAATATGGGAATTCATTTCTATTGTATGTAATCAAGGTCAATATTTGTACATACGAGTATATTTTTATTTATAACTACTGCCATTTAAGAAGTGGAGAAAGCATTGCAAGTATTTCAATGAAACGATTTACATTTTTATTAAAAACCCATTTTCAGTTTTAATTATTCAATCGTAGTAATAAAATTAAAATATTTATTTAAAGCATTCTGTTCATTGTTAGTTGCAATAGGGTTTTCGTATAAAGTAGCCAGGTATAAGAATGTCGGCTCCGAAAATTACTTTCCAGATTGACAAGAGTAATTAATTTTGAGGTCAACTGGCAACGTAACTGAAATTAAAAAAATTACAATTATGTATGACAATTTTCTACAGTTGCCAAAAGGTTATGGAAAATACGATTATGACAGATTTTTTTAAGGTTCGATTAGACTCTTCTCTCGTCTCTCTCTCCCTGAAACTAATCAGCTTAGCAATAAGACTTGCACAGTGTGATTTGGGACAAAACAAAAAAGAAACATCACAAAACACAAAAACAAAAGCATAGACAAAATTGTAACTGTAATTTAGTAAATACGCAAAAGCAAGGCGTTGCCACTATGTAGTTTCAACTATTCACTGCAATGTTGCCATAATATATAAATTTTATTTTTTATTTTATCGCAAAGTTGTAATAATGGAAACAATTTAATGGTCGCTTTATCGTGCCATGTTAGCTAATGTTAAGGTTGACTATTTGGAACTTTATCGTTAGGTTGTAATAACGGTGCTTAAAGACTTATACCAAAATTTGCTGGCACATATATTTTATAAAAGGTTTTAACGCGATTTATTGCCGTTTAAAGATATTTTTGTCAGGGACAAAAAATGCTCATATGTATTCGTATTCGTCGTAAGATTATATGTACTTTAAAACAACGGTTCCCAAATGGATCCCCACGGACCCTGGGCGTCCGTATCAATCATCCAAGGGGTCCGCGTGAAGAGCCAAAATAACAGTGGCGCATTTTCATAGTCAAAACAAAGTATGTATGTATTCTTTAAAACTTTAAACCCAGTATTTTTTATGGTAATACGGGTCTTAAATTCTTAAAGTAAACTTTGTTATGACGATGAGTATGCGCTAGTGTTTTTGAAAATAATATAAGCTTTTATATTAATTCTAAATTTTTATATTTTTTTTTCTTTTATATACACACACTAGCTGAGAGCGGCAAACGTTGCCTTACGCCCCCGCTTAAATGCATACACAAGAATTCATTCAAGTCGATCCAGCCATTTAGTTGCAGTATAGATAAATAACCTAGCTATCTGCCGGGCTGATTTGTGAATCTAATCGATCCAGGGCGCCACCCAAATGCACACAAAAAATTCATTCAAATCGGTCCAGCCGTATGGGATGAGTTCAGTGACATACACACGTACAATAGAATTATATATATAAAGATATGCATGTATGGTATAATAAAAGTACCCTACCCAGACTATGCACTACAGATGGGCGCGTGTCGTGACACGAACACGGGCCCGAAGTGTTTGTGACTACAAATCTGATTTCGTGCGTGTTGGTTCGTTTGGTGTTGAGCAAAATTGACACGAAAAACACGAAATGATTTTAGATGTAAAATATTTATAAATGAATTTCCAGCAGAGAAAAAATTTAATATTTTGTATCGTCAAAGACACAACACCAGAATATTTGTTGATATTGTACGGGCCACGGGCTTCTGAAGCTTAAAGTTCTATACGTAAACCAGTAGTATCAGCTGTGGGGGCAGATAGTATCAGCTAGCAGTGTCATATTTTGAAAAGCGACTCTTGAAAAAACCATTTTACTATACCATTTTGTACATGCTACGATGCAAACACCCAGGGGAGTCTATTTTTGACTACGGGTGTGGCAATCCCGGGGCCCCAGATAGGGTAATGTAGCTTTTTCCGCTGACGGACCTTTGGCTCATTACAAGTAAAACTTATGTGTTACTACCCAATCTCTGAACATAAACAGAGTAACGGATGTGCACATATTTATAAAAGGAAAACAAATATTGTACGCCCGTTGTTGTCAGCTAGGTGCAGCGTCACCTAGAACTGCCCCTGAGTTCAAAAGACGATAGAGGTGAAGCCCTTGTGGTGGAACTTCGAGGTCTAACCAGAGGCTACTTCTGGTACCACGGGTGCCGGTTGCCCGACAGCTGGGCTGCTTAGAGATAAATGCATTGCGGTTGTCAAGATTCTGTGCTAAAATAGTTGTGCGTCCTACCTCCTGGGTTCAAGGGGCGTTTATCAAGCATGATCGATTGTAGTAGGCACAGGATCTTGGCGGCGAGCTTGCATTCTTCTCTCGTAAGTGGTCCTCGCTGCTCTGAAGTTTTGAGTGCATGTAGCGGTCGTCAGTTTCCTTTGCTAAAATGCCGAGTTCGTCCTACCCCATCGGGGTATACCCCACGGGGTTAAAGGGATGATTTTGGTATGTGTGGAGTAGGCACTGGTTATTTGGCGACACAGGCATGCGTTCATTATGGATGAGTGGTTAGCTGTGCCGGCAATGGTTGAGGAATTTTCTTGGGGACCTCGCTAAGGTGTATACACAACACCTTAGCGTGGAAGCCGGAGAATTATCGTGGTGGTTGTGGTTGCTACCAAAATCGCTGGGAGAATAGTCTTGGCTTCCCAGTGTTAAATCAATGCTAGTGGTTGGTCTGACGCGGTCAGCCAGACACTGTTCTAGGTGCTGTTGCCATTCAACAGATCTGCTATGGGCACGGACATAGCAGCAGAGTTTAGATAGCTCAAAGTACCTCAGCAAGGTACTTGAATATAGAACAGGGATAACTATATTCAAAGATTGCAACCTATGTGCCTTATGGAGTGGACCATAGGTTCATTCTAAAAGGGTGCATGGGGGCGTTGGTCTGGCGTCTAACCCACATCCGGTGCTTTGGCACACGTGAGATAAGGCCGTAACGGCAAGTACTCACGTAAAGCAATTGCACATC
Source organism: Tachina grossa (assembly GCA_949987645.1). Taxonomy (NCBI): domain Eukaryota; kingdom Metazoa; phylum Arthropoda; class Insecta; order Diptera; family Tachinidae; genus Tachina; species Tachina grossa. Next base: position 41,318,348 of record OX465275.1, read on the forward strand.
TGCTACGATGCAAGACCATTTGCAGAAGACTGTGAATTGGGCTAATCCGCATATGTACGTCATAGGCTAAATTTTTTTACAATAGGAATAGGAATTGGGGGCTTTAAAGTGTAAATTTTATTTTTTATTTTTTTTTTATGTTACAAGATCTTCAGCTTCACCGAAATTGGGGATTTTAATGTCCCTTAAAATTTTTCACTAGTAGGAAAACCCCTTAAGCTTAAGGAAAAACAATTGTATCTAAGCGTAGTTACAAACAATTTTACATAAATGCATACTTCAACTTCAATATGTCTGTAAATATGTAGTCGTATGTATGTATGTATGTAAATTTTTTGGTGTATTTCATTTTTCTTATCCACCTACAGACTTTTAACAATATCTCTTTTTTTTGCGCCTTATGAATTGTAGGTTCCTTAGTTTGTTCAATCGTTCATTCGCTCACTCTGTTGTTTTCATTCAAATCTCAACTGTTTGCTGTCTGTATGTCTGTCTGGTTAGCTGGCTGTCTATGTAAGTGTCTAGAGGTAAAATAAAAGCTAATCAGAGATACCGGCTTAAATAAAAATATGTATTGAATGAATAGAAAAAAACCAACTAAATAAAATCAACAGCAACACAAAAAAAAAAAGAAAATTAAACATACATATATTTGTGTAGATATGTAGAAAAAAATTGCCGGCATGATAGTCATTTATAAACAATCGTTGAGAGTTCAGTTAATATCATACACAATTGCAGTTATTGCTGGATTGTTGTGGAGTAAAAATTTTATGGAACCGGTCTAAATCAGCAAAATAATAAACAAACATTGCGGGAATTTCTGTTTTTTTTTAATTTTTTTTTGGGACGAAAATTATATATAAAAAAATAAAAAATAAACTACATGGTCGAGAAAATTTTTGAGATACTAAACATACTGAAATTATAAGATTTAAAAGAATAAAATCGCTAATAGAAATTGCAAATAAATAACTAAAAATTAAAAAAAAAAAATTGCTGACAAAAGTCTCCCAACGGTAGATTTGAAAAACGATGTATCATTGCAGACTTTTTCCAACGGGAGTATATATTTGGTGATGTTCAACGTGTTCTCCCGAAAATTACCTCATGAATCACCGGGAGCAGCGGCAATCTTCGTGAAGCGGCGCACATAGGAATATATTTTGCCTATCTAAAACAGGCAACACAATTCTGTATTCTATAGTGCAGAAATACATACATAAGTCGTTTTGCGTACGCTGCAGAGTGGGGGGATTTTGTTGAAAAAAAAAAAAAAATTAAATAATTTTGTAGTTTCTAAACTGGCCGTCCGATTGCTATGAAATTTCACACAACATTTGAAAAGGAATTGCCGGGAACTCAAAAATAAATGGGTATTATTATTTTTTATAATTACCTGCATATGCTTGCAATATATGAAGAGCTTCCCGAGAAGACAGAAATGCTATAAGATTCTCTTAAACTAAAATTATTCTCAAATTGAAAATGATGCAGTTAATATAGAGAAAGTAAAAACAAATAGAATTTTTTTTGAGTTCCCGACAATTCCCAAATAAATTACACAAAATCCCAAAAATTGGATTTTTTCAGTATTCTTATTTTTCGCCGGCTACAGATATTTTTGGATTTATTTAAGGTGGAATGATAAATTTTTTGGTTCCAGCTTTGGAATTTGAGAACAAGTTCCTTAAATTTGATATTTATAACAAAAATAGGTCTATTTCGAAACGATCTGGTTCCTTCGATGATGAGAATTTTGAAGAAAAAATTTTTTTGTAATATTTGAAATAATTAACCCACTTTTTTCTGCAAAACAAGGCGAAAAATCCACCTTTTTTCAAAATTTTAATTTAAATTGCGTATAAATTTTATTTAATTGTGATTTTAATATCAAAATTTTTTATATGTATATCAAAAATCCATAATAAGTTTATTTTTCCAAATCAGACAAGATTTGACTTCTCCCTTAGCAGAACAGTGGATGAGAGTTGGTAAAAAATTTAACATTTTTATTTTTTTCTCGAATATTTACTAAACTGTAAGCGAAAACCCATAAATATAGCAGACTTTTTTAGCTCTTGCATAGAAAAGTCTACTTGCAAAAAATCTTTTTTATCAGACCAAAAACATCAGCTTGGCATCGGATTGAATTTTTCATTAACCCGAGCTGGCCCACTTTGCATAAAAACTCACTTTGCATAAAAAGTGGACTTAGCATATTTGCCAACTAAGCCCACGAAATGTTTGTGTTGTGTTTTTATGGTTTTGAGGGGTTTACAACATATTTTTTTGTGGCTAAACGAATAAAGATTTTACATTGAATTTTTTTCTGTGAAATTTAAACTAATTTTAAGTCCTTACGATAAAAATTTTTCTTCGGAAGGAAGAAGGAAGTTGCGATCCTAAAAATGATATATCTCTGACATTTAGCTATTTGTAAAAATTATAGCAATTTCCTATAGTGTGATTAATTTTGTGCCACCCTGTATTAACAAAATGAAACCCAATATTTTATAAATTGTACGCTGATGGAAATAATTATCATGAGATGCACATACATACATATGTATGTACTCGTATTTAAACAGTTGAAGCCAAGAGCATCTAATAATGTTCACTAATGCGTAACAGCCTTATTAAATCTGTGGTAAAAAGGAAAAAGTGCTTAAATCGAGATAAGCTGATTTTGAGATAGTGATACCTCCGTAATCTGCATATTCGAAAGTACACCTCTCAAAACTCTCAATTAATTTGTGTGATTTTTCAGGAAGTTATAGCACTATGACTTTCGACTTATCTTTTTTAGACTTCTAATCTCATTTGGAGTAATAGCTTAATTTAGGTTATACTTTTATATATTTCAACTTAAATTTATTACTTATAGTGTGTAGAACGATGTTTGATAAAAAATAACTAAAGGTTACCAGAGAATTTTCCAATTTAGTTGTAAAAGAAATAAATTTCTGAAAATCGGTTTGAACGCTTAAAAGTGCTCTCCAGCAAAACAGTAAAATATGACTTAAGCACTTTTTCCTTATTGCCACAGAAATAAAGGCTTAATAAGAAAAATTTGGTATGAGAATTTGTTTTAAAACTCCTTTTTAAAGCCTTAATAATTTTTCAGCCTTATTTATAAAACATAAAAAGGCTTTATAAAGGCTGTTTAAGAAAAATTTTGTATGAAAATTTGTTTTAAAAAATCTTTATAAAGACTTTTTAAGTTTTATAAATAAGGCTGTTTATAAATAAGAAGGTAACAATTTAAACTGATATAATCAAGCTGAAATTATGAATCAAATCTTTTACAGTTCTGTCTAATGATAGTTGTAATATTGAATAGTTTGCAATTCGGTAGTAGTGGGTTGGTATTGGTGTTGGTGGTGGACAACAAAATAAACTGCATGAGACTTAAAAGTCTGCCTATCATAAAACTTTACAAACGATTTTAAAGTCGTAGTATTGGTAGTTTAATAGAGAAGAAGTAGAAGTAAATGGCAGTAGTAGTAGTAGTAGTAGTAGTAGTATTAGTAATAATAGTAGTCGTAGTCATTAGGAAAATGAAAGGATTTGATAGATGAATGAACAAATGGTGATCTTTTGTATGAAAATGTATGAAATAATGATGTGATTTATAAACAAAACCGAAAGAAGATAAACAAGAAGACAAACTTTAACTAAACTGAAATAGTTTTTATGCGAAAAACTATTAAAAAAAAAGGAAAAAGTAAGTAAGTGAGTGTGTGAGTCTGTAATTTCGAGTAATTTTCATATATTTTCTTCGTTAAAATACTTATGGTGGAAACTATTTAATGGTTGGTAGTCGTCGCACAGTTGATGTTATTTCAAAGTAAAGTTGAATTCCAAAAAAAAAAAAAACTAATAATATATCAAATCATGTGTCAAAATAGACACATAACTTGGACATTGATCAAAATTATGCCCGCTGAGAGCGAAAGATAGTAAAAAAGACATTAAATAATCGACAAAATAAATAAACTTAATTATATTATTGAAGCAAGCCATTTAGTGGCAAAAACTATATAAAAAAATAAATATATAATACTCGTAATAAAAAAAAACTGAATGAACTTAGTAGATACGAGTACAAATGAAAGAAATTAATCTATTTATTTGCTCAAGTCATTCATAAAATGGAAAACATTAAAGTACACCCAATTTTTATAAAACATTGTGTGTTCGTTAGACTTTCTTTCGCTCTAATTCACTTACTTAAAAACATTTCGACGAGAGAGTTGTTATTAATTTATTCTAGACTTATTTGCCTGCTAAGTTTTGAACTTTATAGCATAATAATTAATTCATATGTCTGCTTATCAATTCGACTGTAGGCTGAGTTCTAGTGTAGGATGGATGGATGGATGGCCTTTAAAGATCTTGGAATTTTAAAGATTGCTAACGAAAAACGTTTTACAAGTTATTATGCTATTTGTAAGGAAACATTTTAAAAGGCATATATACGACCTATAAGAATTAAAAAAGCAAAGAAAAATATAATCACCCTTATTCCAGTTGTCAATATCGATGTCACTTCAATACAACACCAAGAAATTGGGGCTGGTCTACTCGCTCTCGAGAACAATTTTGCGCTATTGACAGTCTATATCTGTTCCCTAAGGTCTAGAAAATTGCATGAACCTGTTAATAGCAATGACAAGCCCCAATTTTTATGGGCTTGTCTACCCTCTAAAATTTTCACAGAACTTTGGCCGCTACAATAACAAATATATGACAGTTAAAAATTAAAGAGTGTTCAAAAACGAGCAACGAAAAATGTTCAAATTTCATATAATATACAACGCTAAGTCTAAAAAATCCAAAAATTAAAAAATCGCGAAACCGAAAAAAATCGCCAAAACCGTAAAAATCGCCAAAACGAAAAAAGCGGCAAACTAAAACAATCCTTAAAACTAAAATAAATCGCCAAAACTAAAAAAATCGCCAAACTAAAATAAACCGCCAAACGCCAAAAAAAACGTCAAAAACGCAACAACAAAAAAATGCCAAAAACCGAAAAATATCAAAATAAAAAAAAATCCAAAACTATATATTGTATCGGTCTAATTCATAAAAAAATATTTTAGGTTTATTACAGGTTTATTTGACAAATTTCCCATAGAAATATGTCAAATAAGCGCTTAATAAACCTGAAATATTTTTTAGGAATAAGGAAATATATGTATATGTATTGTTAAGTTCGTATATTATTACATATGTGTGCGAGTAAAAGTCACACTTTACTGAATTTATGTGGTATTGTATTGATGTGACGTGCATGTTGACAACTGGAATAGGGGTGAATATATAAAGATATTGCAGTAGTTGAAAATTCTTTCTTTGGGCGTGTGCCAAACGGTAGAAAAGTGTTATGGTAAAAAAATATTTGCCTGTGGGGAAAACATTTAATTTTTCTGCTGTGCCAAATGATATCTTTTTTGAGAATGTAAAATTTTGACAAATTCGCTTTAGCATAGAAAGAAGCTGATGAAAAAATTGCTGCGGCGGCGAAGCAAAACCTTTGACTACAAGTAGCCGGCTACCAACAAATTTTTGAGAGGATATTTTTATATAAAACTATATTCTTGCATCAAAAAATTATATAATATTATATGTATGATGCAATATTTTTCGCATACTAAAATAAATAATAATTTTTTCACAGTCTAATTAAATTTAAAAGACGTATAAATCTATGTATTGGGAGATGGCTCGAAGCGACGGCGGTGGTTTTAAATTTTATGATAATATGCTTCTTATTTGCTGCTTGTCAAAAATTTATCTGTTGTGTCAAAAATTCTACCAGGGCTAGTGAAATTTTATTCACCTCAGAAGTGTCAAAAATTTACTTACACTAGTACTTTGCTACCATTTGGCACAGGCCCTTTGAGGCAATTCCGGATTGAAATAAACTTTCAACGAAAACTCAACTTAGAGATTTTTAAAAAATTTTTAAGAATAATTACATAAATAACGTGTTTAGAAAAGTTTTTTTTACCTTTGAAAATTTTTTACACTTATTATGTTCGATTTGTTGGACCAAAGCTGAACAAAAGACATTAAAAGACATTGAAATGAACCTTAATTACTTTTAGAAAATATTCTACTTTTGAACTTGACTTTTCCTTTTTATTTAATTTTTTCATTTTTAGGGCCACTTTTAAGGTCTGTGGGGTACTAATGGTAAAGTGATGTGACCCCACCTCAACCTCATCTACACACAGCGTACCCTATTGTTAGCCAACATGGCTCTGACAAACGACCATGGGGGGTCTAACCCTCACAAAAGGTGGCAGATAAAAGTCCACTATTTACTGTCTTCCTGGACACGTACTGGCAGCACCAGATCCTCGAGAATCGGAAACATCTTAAATTAAGCAAAGATTAGCGAAACCTGACTGAGGTCCTATGCTTCTAAAAGGAGCCAAAGGAATCAATATATATACTTATATATGAACTTTTAAAGTCTGGCAACACTGATTATAATTCGAAGACTACATACCAGCAGGGTTGTCAGATTTTTTCCGACCTATTTCGCCAAACTGATTTTAAAAATCGCCAAAATCAATTTTATGTAATTTTTCTTAATATATATTTGATAATAAATTTGTTTTTATATAAAAATTTATTTTAATAAAAATTTTTATAAAATAATGGCCCAAAAGTTTAGTAGAAAATCGCCAAAAGCCGAAATAAAAATCGCCAAAAATTATTTCTTGCTAATTTTTCTCATCCAAATTCAAAAAGCATTATTTACTATAGTTAATATAAGAAAAATCATCAAAATCCAATTGTTTGAATTTCTTGCAGACGAGTTTCGGTAGGATTTATTTTTTTTAAACTATTCCTTCAACGCAACGCGAAATCATAATTTAATTATGAATTCGCCTTGTTTCAACGGACTAATTTCCTGAATTACAAAAATTTTGAAGTTCAATATTGTTAAAAAAAAAATAGACATAAAAATCGCCTACAAATTCATTTATCGCCAGAAAAATCGCCATGTCGCCAAACCAAGAATTTCGACGCCAAACAAGTTAAAAAATCGTCACGTGACAGCCCTGCATACCAGCGGGAAAAAGCTGGATGTTCAAGGCCTGCTCGCTCCGTTCCATACTCATTGTTGCCATAGATTCTGAAACGCTTTCAAATTAATGGGTTTTGCTTTTGCTATTACTCCTTCTCTTCTTGCTTCTCATAGATGGAAATTTGGGATGCGAAGGAGTCGAGCCCTTACATAAAGCATTTTTTTGCATTACTATTCTTATTCTTATTCTAATGCCTGCAAAAAGTTTCATCTTTTTATGAACTTTCAAAAAGCTTGTATTCCACAATTTAAATACCTCAAAACAGACTGTAAAATTTATTTAGTTTTCAACCTTTACTTTAATTATTTAGATCAGTTGCTAAGGTAGATTTTCTCATATACGGACTATTGTCTATCAAGTAATTTAGACGTCTGATAATAAAATCTTAAAAGTACGCACTGTTCTTAATAAATGTATAAAATGAGTTGGCTGAGTGATGTTCGAAAAAGTAATAGTTGTGTCCATTTATGAAAGCTCATTTAATTTTAGTATGAATAATGCCTTAAAATATTTTAATTAGGAACAATGTGAAAGAATTTACAAGAGCAAAAAATTTAATTAAATGCTAAAAAAGTCATGGATAACTAAAGGGTTCCCAAAACTTGGTGTACTAATTGCCTTTTATATACATATCGCTCATTTACTTCAATAGTTTTTTTGAATTAATAATGCAAAAAAATTCGGCATTTCGTATTTTATGTTGTGTATATATGTATATTTTATCATGAGAGAAGAATATTTTTTCATGTCTTCATTGAGTTATATGTAAATTGAAAACTTTAAACGCGTTTTCTGCGAAACTAGTTTTTTTGAGTTGTGACACTATTGCAGTAAATGAGCGATATGTAGTTTATACATATACAATTCACTATTTAGTTTTCTCTAGAAATGGTTATGCAAACAAAATTTTAATATCGAACTTTGATATATATATATGTATATATATATTTATATATATATAGTTATATATATATATATATGTATGCATATATATTTCAAAAAATTACAAATGTTTGTATGGGGAACGCCCAGGGGTGGTTCCAAAGAGAGTGCCACTACTGGCATAGGTGGATCGGCCCTCCAAAATTAGTGGGGGTTGGTCATACATTTTTTCTCGATTGAGGAACTCTAAATGGGTCAAAGTGAGGTTTTTCAAAATTTTACCTTTCAAGAAAATTTTACCCTTCGGATCAAAAGTCGGGACATCAAAATACTGTTTAGAGGTATGGTTCCTTCGGCAAAGTTTGTTATTTTGATCCCTAGAATACGATTTTCCTTGTAATTTGAACCATTTTTTTGCCTCCAAGCAAATCGACCCGCCCTAATATATATGTATGTGTGTAAATTTACTTGCAGGAAACGAGGGCGTGTGATTTCAGCAGGTCGCGCCGCTTCTTTGGTTTCCCACTGAAATGTGGGAAGGAAAATAAAAGTTTGAATAGGGTCTTACTAAATCTGAAAATTGTCTCCAAACTTTATCTTAATCGGTACCAGTGAAAGCAAAATATCACACGGGTCGCCGACCTCACAACATCATCCTTAATTGAGAAAATTTTTAATATGTAATATTAATGCTTTTCTGTTGCTTAAAATTTTTATTTGAAAACACTTGTTGGGCTTACCTTAATAAAATCGCTTATTTGAAAACCAAATAGCATTTCAATCAAATGTCTGATCATAAAATTGCTCTTTTCTTTTCAGTTTCATTTTTTTTTTCATTTCGCCGATCATTTGCATTTGTGACTAACAAATAAGTGCAGTCACAATCGATTAAACATCATGGAGAAGAAAACAAAATATATTGCCACTTAAAAAACTCAGGGAAAAATGACGGTGACAACAAGAGTATTAAAATTTTAACAACATTTGAGGAAAATAGTAGATGTACACTCGCATTAAAAACAAATACTGAATTAATCGCATTTTCGTTTGAGTTACAAACACACACACACACACACAAAGGTAATTACAGATTAACTGGAAGGACATACAGTGGCGTTGAAAGTACATCTCTACATCGATATTATTCGGGAATAAATGAAACATCCGTATCCCGATTAAATGAAACATTCTTTAAGAAGTCTGTTTATCTAGTTTTTGGAACTTTATATATGTTCAATGAAACTATTTTACTAAGTTTTAGGTCATTTATATATTTTTAGTTTTGTGTTTCGATATTTCGTTAATCTTCGGTTAACAATTTCTTCAGTATAATTCTTAATTTTTGTTATTTATTTTTTTTCTTTTATCTTTTTTTCAATCACAAAAACTATTTATTTATTATTTATTTTATTTATTTTTATGATTGAAAAAAAAAACAAAAGAAAAAATTAAATCACAAAAAATAGGAATTATCCTGAAGGAGTTTGTTAAACGAAGATTAACGAAATATCGAAAAATAAAACTAAAAAAATATATAAATAAATATAGATATAAATGACCAAGTTATTCTTTAAGAAGATATATCTATGGTAGTCTATCACGATATTTAATATACCATATGAAAATGGTGCTGAAAAAAAGTACAAAAGTACACATTGTAAAAAAGGAATTAATTTTTGTTGAAAGTAACCAAAACCGCAACGCTGATAGTGAGTCGACTTTTAACCTTTTTAGGGTTCTGTACCAGCGATGCCAAATTTGTGCTTTTGGCACTATTTTTAGTACTTTTTGAAGACTCAAAACGCCAAATTTTGAGCGTTAGTTCCAAATTAAGAAAAAGGAGTAAGTAGTGCTTTTAGGAAATTTGTGTATTTCTTAAAATTATTTTAATAAAAACTTGGTGTATTTATTTTTTCAGTGTAAAGCATACTTTTTTCGTCTGATATACATAAGTATTTCATTAAATGGATGTATCAGACGCTAAAAGGCCTAACACTACTTTTCAAAAATTTCTCAATTTTGTTATATCTGTGGCCATAAGGAAAAAGTGCTTAAGTCATATTTTACTGTTTTGCAGGAGATCACTTTTCAAAGAGTTCAAGTCGATTTTCAGAAATTTATTTCTTTTACAGCTAAATTGGAAAATTCTCTGGTAACCTTTAGTTTTTTTTTTTAGCAAACATCGTTCTACACACTCACTATAAGTAATAAATTTAAGTTGAAATATATAAAAGTATAACCTAAATTAAGCTATTATTCCAAATGAAAGTAGAAGTCTAAAAAGATCAGCCGAAATTCATTTTGTTATAACTTCCTGAAAAATCACACAAATTAATTGAGATTTTGACCAGAGGTACTTTCGAATGTGCAGATTGCGGAGGTACCATCAACTCAAAATCAGCTTATCTCCACTTAAGCACTTTTTCCTTTTTGCCACAGATATATATATATTACTTGTGAAATCTATGGAAATTATTTTGTTCTTCTATTATTTAGATATTTTTAAAAACATGAAAAATCGGCTTTGAATCTTATTTCAATTTTTTCAAAAGCTACTCCAATTAACTCCATTTTAATTAAACGCATTGGTTTAATCAAGCGAAATTTCCATGTTTTATGAAATTTTATAAAACTAGCCAATGTATCTGTTACGAGGGAATCCCCTCTCCCATCATTTTTCTTTCTGTTAAATGCCATAAAAATATTTTATACCTCTTATAATTTTCATAAATTTTGGAAATCTATTTGCCAAACATTACTAATTTACTCAACTTTTTATTTTGTGGAGTTAGACCTTTTAGCTTCTGACATATCCAAATAGAGAATAGCTTAGAAAATATTACATTATTGAAAATTATTAAAATTCACTCGTTTGGATCCTCAAGCGTTTTTCACGATAGTGCTTTTTACGCCTTTTAATCACAAAATTACGCATTTATAGTTTTTTTAAAATTTGATGTGCTTCTAGAGCCAAAAAAGTTGGCATCACTGTTCCGTTCACCAAAGTTGAAAAGGAACCCTATTGTTTTCGCACCGATTTCCGTCTATTCCTCACAGGCTGCTTTCTCGAACCGTAAGAGCTACGGACCACAATTGTTCACAGAATATGTAGAACATTGGCCGAAATATATGACAGTTAAAAATTATATACATACAATTATACTTTATAGACAGTTGAAGTTGGCAAACTTAGCAACTTTTTATACAGGCTACAACAATTGACACAAAAATTTCAAAAATCAAAACTAAAGGGTATTCTATCAGTTAATGTAATTTTAACTATGTAATTTTGACAACTTGCTGTATCTTGGAAATCGTAAGAAGTAAACTATTGAAATTTTCAAAAACACTAAAGCTAAAAAATCCCAAAATTAAAAAGTCGTCAAAGCGAAAAAAATCGCCAAACCGAAAAAAATCGCCAAAACCGAATAAAATCGCCAAACTAAAAAAAATTCTAAAACTAAAATAAATCGCCATAATAAAAAAACGCCAAAAACCGAAATATATGCCAAAAGCGCCAAAATAAGAAAAACCTCCAAAACTAGAAAAATCGCCAAAAAACAAACAAAAAATTACCGTAATTCCATACGGAACCCTTCGTGTGCGAGTCACAATCACACTTTACTGAATTTATTTTTATTTATTTGCTTATTATTTATTTATTTACAACTTTCAACAATTTATTAATTTACAAATTAATAACAAAAATTAAAAATTTTAGAAACCCCCGACTTTTTTCCGAAAAGATGTTATATCTTCTAAACGGCTGGACCGATTTTCTTCAAACATAGCTAAGAACCCTCTCGATCAAGTCATCTTTCAAACAGAAAAAATGAAAATCGGTCCAGCCGTTTGGCCTGTACGTGGACACGGGAAGACACACAGATACACAGACACACACTACAAACTTATAACGCCCCTTTTTTTTAGTCGGGGGTTAAAAACTAGATAAAAATAATTATAAAGCAAACTCACCTTTGAACAATTTTAGGCTTTAACCGATATATCATGAAGAATGACTTACCTAAAAATAGAAGATACATATTTATTTAGTTTTAATAATATTTTTTATTTTAATACTTGCATTAATATTAAAATTAATGATTAAAATTAAAAGATTTAAATTTAAGTTTTAAAATTTTTAAACGCACTAATAATCCCAAATTATTATTTTACTTATTGGGTAAAATATTTTTTTTAATTAAAAATACATTGAAATTGATTATTGAGGGGTTTAACTGGATCCTATGCCCATTTCACTGTTGCTAATGCAGATCATCAGGGAACCTTTACCTAAAGTTTCTTAGAACAACTAGAGTTATTATGTTATAAACTTTCATTTAAACAAATGAGAAAGAAGCTCAACAACAAACAACTAAGTTGACGATTTGTGCAACTAGGGATATGACAGTAATCAAAAATCAATATGGCGGCCAGCAGACGCCATTTTGCAAATGCGAAAAAAATATAAAAATTCGACGGGCGAACTATAATATCAAAATGGGTATCATTTGACAGGCATTTTAAAATCATTTTTAGGTTTTTCTTATGATTTTTCATTTCGAATGACCTTTTAGGATATTTAACGGTTCAAAGTTAGTTGCAGTAGGGTTTTGATTTTTTTAATAACTGCTTGCTTATTTTATTTTTGTCTCCTCTAACGAAATAAATTATGTCATGTGAAAATCCCAAATAAAAAGTTCAAAGGACAAAAACCTTTAAGCAAAAATAAGCAGTTTTATAGCTATGCTATTTATTGCGCGATACAGGAGTTAGGACGTGATTTTCGTAACAAAAGTAATCGACAATAATACAGTTATAAATCTATTTTTGATTTGATTTCTTTGTAATTAAAAGCAGAGCACGAAAATAAACGAAACAAATTGTTTGATTTTGTTTTGTTTCGTTCTTTGAAGTGAGTGATATACAAACAAAACAAAAACAATGAGAACGATAGATCAATATTTAGGGTTCCGTACACCAAAGGTGAAAAGGAACCCTATTGTTTTCGCTACGCTGTCCGTCTGGCCATCTGTCTGTCACACGCTATTTTCTCAGGAACCGTAAGAGCTACGGACCTGAAATTTGAACAGAGTATGTATAACCTTGGCCGCTACAACAACAAATATGATGAGAGTTAAAAATTAAAGGGTGTTCCAAAACGAGCAACGAAATATGTTAAAATCCAATGTAATTAATATACATACTGACACTTGAAATTTGTAAAATTAGTGTATTTTTATATAGACTACAACAATTAACACTAAGTTTAAACAATTTAAATTAAAGGGTGGTCCATCAGTTAATGCAATTTGACTATGTAATTTTGACAAGTTGCTATATCTCGGAAACCGTAAGAAGCAAACTCTTGAAATTGTCAAAAACGGTAAAACTAAAAAATCCGAAAATTATAAAATCGCCAAACAAAAAAAAAATCGCCACAAACTAAAAAAAATCGCTAAAGTGAAAAAAGCACCAAATTAAAAAAATTTCTAACACTAAAATAAATCGGCAAAACCAAAAAAATCGACAAAATGAAAAATCGCCAAAATGAAAAAATTATCCCAAAAACAGAAAAAATCGACAAATCGCGAAAAAGTTGCCAAAACTAAAAAATCACCCAAATGAAAAAAATCGCCACACTGAAAAAATCGCCAAATTAAAAAAAAGCCAAAAACAGAAAAAATCGCCAAAACGCAACAAAGGCGCCAAAACTAAAAAAAAATCGCCAAATTGAAAAAACTCCAAAAAACGAAAAAAATCACCAAAACGCGAAAAAGGCGCCAAAACTAAAAAAAATCGCCAAAATTAAAAAAATCGCCAAAATGAAAAAAAATCGCCGAAATGAAAAAACACCAAAAACCGAAAAAAATCAACAAAACGGGGAAAAAAGTGCCAAAAGTAAAAAAGCGCCAAAACCGACAAAACGCCAAAACTAAGAAACGCTCAAAACCGAAAAACCCAAAAACGAAAAGAGCCAAAAATATTTATTATATAGGCTAAAGTTCGTATTGAATTACATATCTAGTGTCCGTACGGAACAATTCATGTGCGGGTCAAAGTCGCTCTTCACTGAATTTATTTTTTTATTGTTTTTGCACGTGAGCACAAACTAGACAAGACAGCCAATCGGCTGTAAGCCGGCTAATAGCCGCCGCCTCCCACAAACAATATTTTAATTTCATCGTACGCCCTTAGAAAAGAACATAATGGGAAATATGTAAATGGAAACGTTTTGAAATATTTGCGGCGAATTTGACACATCATATAATATAATTTTATTGCATTATTATTTAATACATTAAGTTTGTTTTATATAGCAAAGCAGCATAGCTATAACCGGGTGTTCTATGACACCTCTCTTCTTTTTTTCTCCCAAGTTTTCATTTTTTTCTGCCAAGACAAACAACACATTCGCCTTTTTTCCGCATTAAATTTTATCACCCACTGTAGCATCTGCAAACGCAACACAACTTCAACAGAGTCATACAAAAAGAAAAAAAATAACTGAAGTAATCATCATTTAGCCAAGTTAAGATCATAATCATTTAATTTGGCGATAATAAGAAACAAATCTTTAAAACAAGATCAAACTGAAGGATAGATGGTTGCAGTTGAAGATACAAAACCAAACAAAACAATAAAACGTACAACCAACAAATAAATATCACATGAAAGTAAATTTTGTCTAATAATAATTTCAGTTTTGTTCGTTTATTATTTATTTCTTCATCTTCTCCAGATGGAAAGTGTTAAATTGTGTGTATCAACAAAAAAAAAAGTTTAAGGATTTTAAGTTTCTTAGAAAAATAGCATAAAAGTGAAAGTTTTAACAAACACCTAAGCCAGCCATACAGTAAAAAATATTCATAAATACATATACATACTTACAAGTGTAAATTAACTACAAAGAAATAAAGTTTTTAAATAATTTCTGCCTCTCTTTGTCCATCAAATTTTAAATAACGAATATCCTCTGAAAACACTGACTTACGCAAAATAAAAAGAGAAAAACAAAACGCCAAAATGTAATACTTCCAAGCAAAATGGAAAGAAATAATATCTTATCCAGACATGTGCAACATGACGATTTTGTCCTCTTCCTCTTCTTGTTTTATTTTACTTTTGAAAATTTCTTAATTAACATGGTAAATAACTAAGTTATAGACTTCAATTTTCATTTGATAAAATGTGTAGCCATAATATAAAATATATAATTGGAAAATGCCATGCATGTGTGTATGCATTTAAAAGTGTAGTGATAAATTTGACTGTCAAAATCATCTTTCAGTTTTAAATCAAGCGCAAATCTTTTGCACAAAAATTAAGCAAAAAATAAAATAAATAAAATAAAATAAAATCGTTAACATTGGTTACAATTGAAAGTTTAAATGTAAATGAACAACATATTTATTAATACTTTTACATACATACATGCATTCATAGTTAGTGGAGACATTAACATCTACACACATGCCCAGTTGACCAGGACTTTCGTTAATGACATTTATCGTGTAAAACTTTCGAGAGTGACACTAAAAAATTAATTGTATTAATTTTGGTATTAATAAAAGTTGGTTTTATAGATAAAACCAGGGGGTAAATTACGGCATTCGATACGTTTCGAAATTTTAAAATGTTTCCATACAAGCTCTATTGAAATATTTCGTAGTTTCGTTCGATAACGAGTGCCGTAATTTGCCCCCTGGTTTTACCATACAAATTGTTTCTGTTAACACCAACTTAAAATCATTTTTATGAAATTCAACCTTTTTTTCGCTGTGATAAACTTAGTGCTGCCAAGTTAAAATGACCGGGAGCAGCTGATAATCTTTATGCCAGTGAATAATAATAGATGTCGCTTGAAAGATTTTCAAAAAATTATGGAAAAAAATTATTTTTTTGGAAGGAAAACAACGAAAATATTTTCATTGAACTCTGGGAAGTGAATGTATTTGTGCATTTTTAATATACAATAACTTGATTTCCAAGCACTTCTTCACTTTGCATTACTAGTTCCATAGTTTTAAAATATTTATATACAAAATATAAAATAATTTCCATTTTACAACGCATAGTAAAATTTCCGAGTTTTACCTAATTTACATTAAGCATTTTTTTCATGAAATTAGTTGCATGAAAATTTTTATTTTTCAATAGGAGGCCTGGGGGGTCAACTTATATCAAAAAAGTTGTCAAAAATGCATCAAAGATTCACTATACGCTCTTTTTTATATAAAATTATCTTCCATTGCGCTGCAATTAGCAAATAGAAAAAGTTGCGTGCAACAAAATTCATGAAATTTCATGAAAAAATGCTTAATGTAAATCAGGTATTTATCATACAAACAAAAACAATTGTTGTACAGTTTATCAAATAAGTGTTATAAAAAACAGAAAAAATACAACAACAAATACATACATTTCTGCAGGAGATTATCTTATTTTTGAGCAGAGTTATTAGACAGCCTGTGAGATAAAATCTGAATTTAACACACTTGCAGTGTGAATGCAAAATCAGCTGTTTGCGGTTTTAACGTTAAAACCAGGTTTTAACTTTCAGTGTGGAAACACTATAAGATACATTCAATTTCGTAGGTTCTCTACCAATATCAAAAGTGAGAGAATATCGAACTAATTTCGATATCGCAAAAGGGCAGCAGAAAAAGTAAACAAGAAATTTTATTTTTTAATTTATTTTTTTTTAATTCCCTAACTTGCAGGATTTGAACACGATACCTCCATTCTAATAGACTATCACACATCCACTAGACTATCGCAGGAAATTTTTTTTCTGTTCAATAATTGCACATTTGTAATCATGTGTTTTTTATTTTTTAACTTGGAGTGCTGTCATGGGTCGAACTTGCTAACTCTAGACTAACAGACTAGCACACATCCACTCGGCTACCATCGCGCACTCGAGAAACTATGGAGAGAAGTTCGCTTTAGCGAACATTCCAATTTTTCTACATTTGCGCACAAATATTAAACAATTTTGTTTCGAAATTTATTCGCTTTAGTGAGCATTCGCCAGGTCAAGTGGGTGTATGAAAACAATCATACATACATACATATTATGTAATACATACATACATACATACATACATATGTATAGACATTTAGCTAACGATCTAACATTTATATATTTCTATGAATTGAAAAGATGGATGTCTAGACATTATGCCAGATGGACGTATTTAAATACAACGTGATGAATAATATTTGATACAATTTTTGTGAAAGAAGAACACCCTTGTGTGTTTACGACATCAGCAAAAGATATCTTAAAGTTGTTGAATTTGTATAAAAGCTTTTATTGCACTAAAAAGTTGTTAATAAAAATTAAAATGTTATTTTCAAGTTTTTTTAAACGAGTGTCAAAATCAATACGAATTTAAATTAAAATAAAAGTTGTATTAAAATGGCTTTTAAGTGCATTCAATGACAATCACCGGTTGCTTTGATTCAAAAAGTTAGTAGGAAAACTAAATAGGCAACACATGCTGAATAATAAAATTACTTTGTGTGATTTTTTAGGAAATTATACATAGTGCAATAACTTGATGCTTATTTTTTATTAGGCTGCAATACAACAGAAGTGAAAAGGAAGGAACCCTATTATTTTCGGTTAAGATCTTAGTTTGTCTGTCACAGGCTGTTTTCTCGAGACTTACGGTTCTCGAAGTTGAACCTGATCTGAAATTTTCACAGAATATGTAAAAGTTTGGCCGCTACAGCAAGAAATATATGACAGTTAAAAAATAAAGCGTGTTCTAAACCGAGCAATGAAATATGTTGAAATAATAGACCGACAATCATACATATATACATATGTATATATATATGTATAGGCACTTGAAATTTACAAAGTTAATCACCCTTATCGAGAATAAAAGGCGAACATTTTGTTCACGTGATTTATTTCCCGTGAACAAAAAAGTCGTGAACAAAATTAGAAAATAATATACTGACGCAACAACAACGCAAACAAGGGCGATCACAATTTTAGCGAACTTTTATTCCCGATAAGGGTAAAGGTATTTTTATGAAATCAAAATTAAAGGGTATTCTATCAGTTAATGTAATTTTGACTATGTAATCTTGGAAACCGTAAGAAGCAAACACTTGAAATTTAAAAAAACGCTAAAACTAAAAAATCAAAAAAAAAAGAAAAAATTCCCAAAACGAAAAAAGTGTCAGAACCAAAATAATTGCTAAAACTAAACTAAATCGCAAAAAACCAAAAAAAAATAGGTCAAAACCAAAAAAATAACGCCAAAGCTAAAAAACGCTAAAAACCGAAAAATGAAAAAGCGTTGTTGGCTGAAGCAGTTAGCACGTGAACTACAAAACCGAAGGTCGGGGTTCGTGCCTTGTCTCCGACAGTCATTAAATAAACAACACACACTATTAGTGTCCTTTGTATCAGTTGTTGTAGAAAAGTTCAAGGCATAGACACTGGTCACTGAGCTACTCCTACTTCCTAATGTGACATCAGAGAATCATCGGTTAAGTAAAATAACCAATAAAATGGGCACTAAGCATAGCTTTGAAAATTTAATGCGCCTTATTGACAGCAGAGGCGCTGCAACACTGCATTATTATTAAAGACGTGCAAAAAGCTGAGTTGTAAGAGAATGAAGCTTTCCTCTATCTCTTCCTTCACCACCTGTCTTCTCTATTACTATCCCTTTCCTAAAAAGAAGGTACCACCTAGCAATAGTAGTAAGCATTCATTGCCTGAGTGTTACTTCTCTTTAAAAAAAAAAAATTAAGAAAAAGCTCCAATTTTTTACCGGCTAGTTAAAAACTTGTCAACATCAGGTAAAATATTCTATTGCCTAACGTTCCTATAATGTTTAATGAATTAATTTCTTTTTTTTTTTTTTGACTCATGATCTTCTCATGTGGAATAATGGCTTGACTTAATTTGCCATATTACAAATTCAGTGTATTAGTTATAGTATGTGGAACGATGTTAAAAAAAAATACGAAAATACCGAATTTCTCCATTTAACTTAAAAGTTTAAAAATGCTCTACTGCAAAATAATAAGATGTTTTTCCTTATTTCCACAGATATTAATTGTTGTAGTTTTGTAATTCTCAATAATCTATTGAGGGTTAGCCCGCCCATAAGCATTAGCTTAGCTTAAATTTTTTTAATTGTAGTTGAAGTCTACTGATGTGCTGCTTACGCAGCAACGAAGTGCATTTAGATGTGCTTAACTAACAACAAATAAATTCTTGGTTTATGATTCAATTAGGCTAAGTTTTCTATCGCTCTGTAAGCCAAATTACATGTGACAAATTTAAAAAAAAAATTGCACTAAGGGCAATTGTGAATTATTATGATAAGCACTAGCAGAACGAAACAACATGCTGTTTTCAAAATCCGCCACACCTTCATCATTAGCATTTTTGTGCTCAATGTAAACGTTAGCTCTATATACAAATTTTTCAATGCAAATAAAATATGTGAATTATTTTGATTCATCTTCACCAATTTGTTAAAAGCTTTTTATGTAATGAAAGCTCATATTTCACATTCACTGCATAAAATTATGTTTTTAATAAACTATTAAAAAATTAAAAACTTCGTTTCTCATATTCCTTGCCACGTGGTAAGCAAATTTATCTGTAGTCAGTGATTGAATATGGTTTATAAATATGTAGATGGCAAATAAAAATTAACTGTTGTAGTAGCAGTGTGTTGTACATTAAAGTTGAGTGTTAAAAATGATGTCCCATAATAAGTTGAGTCATTACTTATTGTAATATGAAAAGTTTATAAGTATAGGTATATGTACTTACATACGTACGTTAATATTTACATGTAAATATATGTTGCTGCATAGCCATAATAGTTGCAACTTGCAAGTTATTTAAAAATTTAAGCCTTTGTGATTGATTTATTTAATACAACAAATGTGGGTGTTCCTACGAATAGTTTTAAATAAATTGAAAATATGCAAAATAACATGATATTGAAGTGGAACAATCGTTATGAGAAGAAAGTTCAACAGAGGTGCAAATTCCAGACTACATAATTGTTAAATGAAAGAAAAACAATATAAAAGTTAATCAATTATAATATCTAAGACGGGGTTGGAAAAAACTAAAGTTTTCTGAAATTTATTTAATTCGTGTTCAGAATAGTTTTCGCACAATAATAAATATTTTTATCTAATTTTTCGACCTTTTTTTATGTTTTAAATTAAACTATTTTCTTGAGCTTTCGGTCAGTTTATATTTTGAGTTTATTATTTTCAATATTTCGTTAACCTTCGGTTAACTTCTTCAGGATATATATTTTTTGGTTTTTTATGATATCTAATTTTTTCTTTTGAAAATATGTATTATCATTTCTAAGAACCTTTCAAAAATTCTATATTTAACATATAGCTTTTTTCTATTAAGTTTTTCATATTATTAACATGAACAAATATTGTAGACTCATACCTATTTTATTTTATTACCAAAAAATTGTAAAAATAATTTTTTATGACACACTTTATTTTTTGAAAATTGTAAACAATTATTTATTATTTGAAAGGAAAAAGAAAAAATTAGATATCATAAAAAACCAAAGGTTAACGAAATATTGAAAATAATAAACTCAAAATATAAACTGACCGAAAGCTCAAGAAAATAGTTTAATTTAAAGCACAATAATAAAACACTGTTTTTATAAGAGAGATAACTTTAGCAATTCTGTCTTTAATTTCGCTCTAAGCAGATTACCCGCGTAACTCCAGTTATTGGCATTTACATGAACTCATAGAGAAGCCTCATCACCGAACAGAATATTGCCATAAAAAATTTTGCATCTTAGCCATTTCATTATAAAATGACAAATCAAAGTGATCACGAATGATAAAAAAAAGTTTGCGTTGTTTGGCCTTCGTATTGCGTCTCACTCGCACTTGTCAAGGGTTGGTTCAACTAACTGTATCGCTTACGAATTATTTTGCGGAATTTTCCATTATGAAGTATTTTGTTGATTTTCCCTTAAGTTAAAATTTCGTAATTGTATGTACAAAAATCGTTGTAGGTTCAAAATCAATTAGTTATTTAACTGATATAACCAAAAAAAATTAATTGTATGAACATATTTACAAATTTTTTTTTTGTTCACACTCTTCAACTTTTGTTAAAAACATTTTTCACTTCATCGAATTGAGTTAAGATAGTGAAGAGATGAGCCACATTTTTACTGCCAGATTTAGCATATTCTTTCGGAAAATAGAATTCGAGTTTCCAAGAAAATTGCTAAAATCGAAAGCTTTGTAAATTTAAGTGCCTGTCCGACGATGTCGAAAACGTTCTACTTGCCGCACACTTACATTCAAAACGAAAACAAATTTTAAAATGTTATTGTTGTTTCCAATGTAACTGTGTGCGACAAGTCGAACGTTGTCGACATCGTGGGACAGGCCCTAAGATTTGCATTTAATTTTTTCTTCACTCTCCCATTATCGTTTTCTGGCAACACTGATTAGCAGCCATATTTCTAATCTCTCCCATAATGCATTCAACACATTCACCACAGCAGACTACACGAACACAGTGTTCAGTGTTGCCACTTTCAAATATTTAAAATGCACTTAAATAATGCGGAAGTATGAAAATGCCTCAATTTATATCTTTGCATCAAATTCGGGATGTTCTTTCTGTTAAATAATATGAAATAATTGTTTTATATATTATTATATATCGATTGCCTATATTCAAAATACGTCAACTCAAAAAATTCTAACTTTTCAGTAGAGCGAAAAAACTATTTAATTCGCTCATTATTGTAAAAATAAATGATGTGTCTTCCATTATATGGTTTAAATATGCTTAGTAAATTATAGGTCTGCAAAAAATATTCCATTTAGCACTGGTTTGCCTATTTTTATGAGATAGCATATTTTAGTCGATCAAAAAACAAATATTTTTTTAGAGTTAGCATATTTTGTCGGAAAAAAATATATAATATTTTTGAATATATTTATTTTTTAATCAATTTATGAAATCTTTTACTCAATGCCAGATATAAAAATTGAAAAGCTATAAGAAAAAACTTACAATACCATAAAAAATAACTTTAGCCTGACTGAGAAAGACTCTCCCATCTCGATGTGGTCAGATTTGGCACTCTCTAACTCAATCTCTATTGTAACAGGGTCACTCCAAGTTATCCATTTTGAATGCTTGTATCATTGACTATAATCGGTCCATACATTATGTTTCTATTCGATTAACAGTTTAAAAGTTATACATACATTATAAATTTTTTATCGGAACCCCTCTGTACTAATATATTAAAAGTGACCATATCTCAAAAACTAGCCATAGTTTTTCGTATTCAGCATGCCAAAAAATTACTATTTTTTTAAATACCAGAAATTTACATGGGAGTTAGCATTTATTTTCACCAAAAAAATTATACTTTGAGATAGCAGAAAAGACAAAAATGGTATAAAACGAGAAAAAATCATTTTTTGGATTCGAAATTTATACTACAGATGAATATTGCATAGAGGCGCTATTTGCCATCGGAAACAAATTTTGACCAATTTTCAGTTGAGGTATTTTGAATATTGGCTCTCGATATGGCAACACTATATTTGCTCATTGTCTCCAACAAAAATACAAATATTTTTAATTGGACTACAACCACAAAATCAGCAAGGACAACAACCTGCCACCGTATTGCCTTGGCGTCATTCTCATACAAACATGTGTATTTTATCCTTGACATTTTGAAGTCGGTAGCTTGCTGTGGTGAGTGAATGTGTTTAATGCATAAATTTAAAAGATGATCAACTTTGGCATTGTATTGACCGTTTGGAACACAAAATTGGGTTATTTATTGGCGAATTAATTACATACGTTAAATAAAATGGCATAGTTAAAACAGTGTTGCCGTATTTTTTAATAAAAAATGAGAGTCTAAAATACATATACATAATTTATGAAACTCATACGCTATTTATTTAGGATAGCAAAAACTCTGTGTTTTTCTGCAAAGCTCATTAAAGAAAAAAATACCGATAATCAGCTAAAGTACGGCAATGCACATATTTTGTAAATGACACCACAAAATGACAACAACAAAATTATGTTAAATGTTTACTCAGCATAAAAATAATTATCATGTACACATTTGCATATAATTAATTTGTTACAAATTAAAAATGAAATAACTACCTTTAATCGCATGTGCATACTGTATACTGACCTTTCCGCTTAAAATCAGATTACCATTTAACAAAGTAAACACATTTTTTAAGTTCAAGGCCAATAAATGTATACCAATAAATATTAAAATATTTATCAGACATGCAATATTTACTTTCGGTTTACTTTTGAAAAAATAAAATACACCGTCATCGATTTTATTTAACTTCCACTCTACGCTATTGCCGTAATAGTAATTTAATATGCATGCGTCACAAGAAATACTAGTACTATAAAAAAATCATTCATTGCTTGGTTCAAACCAAAAAAAAAAAATAAAAATAAATTATTGATAATTTCTTCGCTATTTTCTTCTTTTATTTAAAGTCATATATAAAATCGATATGATTGATGGCATAATTGCAATTATAAACACTAACTTTGAAATATTTAATGTTTTTCCTGACAAAAAAAAAAAGTAAACTAAACTATGTATATATAACTCGTATGAATATTTTGGGATCTTCCTTTCTTTTTTACAAATGATGTTTTTGGAAAATCTTTATGAATTGTATGTTTTCTTCTTTTTAAGTCTTGAAAGTCACCTGAAAGATATGCTTAAAAAGTGCAATTTGTTAAAAAAAAAAATTAAGAGGAAATTATAATTTGTGATTAATTTATGAATCATTATTATTTTTTGCCTCAATAAATAAATAAATAAAGAAATAAAAATCATAAAAGGAATTTAATGAAAAATGAAAGTTATATTAAATACTTATGGCGTTCTCTTATCTAAAAATAACAGGGCAACATTTTTTCCCTCTTCAAAGAGAAGGACAAAAATAAAATTCATATTCATCAAAAAGTAGAAATTTATTAGGAGGGAGTAACTAAGAATTTAAGAGAGTGTCATTTCTTGAATAGGTTCAAGTTAAAAAAAGTACCCAGTAAAAAATTTTCATGTTTTTTGAAGCAATAAGGCAATAAAGCGCATCATAATTCGTTTTTAAAAGTCGTCATATTATGCCATCCATGAACTTAGTCCCTATTTACACTATGCAAGTCTTATTGCTAAGCCGATTAGTTTATTAGGAGAGAGAGAGACGGGGGGAAAAGAAACGTTGCTGTTCCCCTCGTCTCTCTCTCCATGAAACTAATCAGCTTAGCAATAAGACTTGCACAGTGTGTTTTGGGACTTATCCACCCAAACGCACACGTGCATTTATGCAAAATACAAATGACGAGAATTTCCTCGTTATTTTAACTAACTGAGCATTTCAAATGTTGTCATTTTGTGGTGTCATTTTCATATGTGTGTAGTGCCGTTCCCATCGAATTTTTCGATGACACACAATTTTGTTGTGCCTTTGTGAAAGAAAAGAGTCCCATCCCTAAATAATGGCAATACGGTATCGTTGTCTACATCAAGAACTAATTTTGACATAATTACATTTAATGTCGTTTGATCTATCATTGTGAGACTTTGATTTTCGTATTGTTTGTTAATTGATATTTATACAGATGGATAATCGCAAAATTATTCAATTGGCTAGTGCCACCGTGTGTTTATCAATGAGGTAGTTTAGACGAGAACAATTTTTAAACCGCGCAATTTTTGTTCTTTTCCAAATTACACGAGACTAATTCATCTGGCACAAAATGTATACGTATACACAGCTTTGTGTGCGTTAGTGTTTTTAGTATTAATTTAACATTTGCTGTTTTTTAAGTTGTGCGTGTATTGGTTTTATGCTGCTAATGCGGGGTTGTAGCTGGTTGAAAAACGGCAAAGAAAGTAGTGGAAAAAGCCGGGGCTTAATATGCGTGCCAACAAAGGATTCTATTGTACTCTGCATTCCAGTTTTTTTCCAGTAGATTTAAAATTTCATCCACAAGCTGATTTAGCTGTGTCATCATGTCATGCGTCCAGGTCGCTTTAGTTTCTCTCACACTCTTCTATGATTTTCCACTTTCTTTTTCGTTTTCCATACTTTACATCTGGCATTTCTTGTGTGTCATATGCCCGAAAAAGCGTAACCACTAATTACTTATGAAAAATTGTTTGATCCAGACATGTATTTATTGATTTTAACAGTTTAAATTCATGTTAGATTGTATAAAATTGTCTATTAATTAATAATTAGTGGTTACGCTTTTTTCCGCTTATGGGGCACATGGCACGCAGATGTAAACTCGGCCTTAAGTAGCTTACAGTTCTCTGTTATGTGCTTAAAATGAAAAACTTATGCCGGGTTTCCATTTGTGTGCCATGTGCCACACAAGCGTAAAAAAGCGTAACCACTAATTACTAATGAAAAACAGTTTCATTTAGACACATATTTATTGAGTTAAACAGTGTCATACATAACTAATAGACAATTTTATAGAATCCAACATGATTGGAAACTGTTTAAATCAATAAATATATGTCTGAATCAAATAGTTTTTCAATAGTAATTAGTTGGTTACGCTTTTTTGGGCAAATGACACACAATAAATGCCAGATGTAAACTCAGCCTAACAGTAGATGGTAAATGTATTAGGATTCCAAATCCTTGAATCTGTGTTGAGATAGAATTTTTTTAAACTGTTCTAAAATTTAATTTATGAAATTATAAAACAAAATAAAACTTTTCTTGAGAAGATTAGTGGAAATTTTGATAAAATATAGAAGAGCACACTTACTACACCAAATCTGTAAGTGTGGTACTCTTAAGGATCCTAAATGTGACCCAATTGGTCACGTTTCTCAAATAATTTTGGAAATTGAAATAATCGATTTTGAAAAATATGATTTTTTAGTGGAATTTTTTGACCACTACATTTTGGTAAAATATAAAAGAGCACACGTACTACACTATGTAGTTTAAAAATTTCACTAAAAATCATATTTTTCAAAATCTAAAGCGAGATTTCATGGTTAGTAATATCATTATTGAAATACGCTCCCTTAAATTCAGTAGATTGCGATGGACAATAGATTCTCACGTCCTAACAGAGTTAGTTTTTTTTAAAGAAAATATTGAAGAGACATTTTTAACCCCCGACTAAAAAAAGGGGTGCTAAAAGTTTGTAGTGTGTGTCTGTGTATCTGTGTGTCTGTCCGTGTCCACGTACAGGCCAAACGGCTGGACCGATTTTCATTTATTTTTTTCTCTTTGAAAGATGACTTGATCGAGAGGGTTCTTAGCTATGTTTGAAGATAATCGGTCCAGCCGTTTAGAAGATATAACATCTTTTCTGAAAAAAGTCGGGGGTTTTTTAAATTTTTAATTTTTGTTATATTTGTAGAAGTAAGCAGGAGTCTACTATAAGTAGGTTAAATTTTTTGTGTGAAAAATTTTCTAGTTTTGTTTGAAATAGGTTTTAATTTTCATTACAGGAAGTCCCTACAAGAAATGAATGACTGAAACTAACACAAACAAAATTTTTTTTCACTAAAACATTTGCAACAATTTACATTGAATTCAATTGACTAGTCATTTGATGGGAAGTGATGATGGATTTATTTATTAATTATAGTTGCTCCACTCTAGGATACATGTTAGAGTGGAACATCTAATGTACATATGCCAAAACTTTTAAAACATCGAGTTTTATTTAAAAAAAAAAATACAATTCATTCGGTCTGTGAAAATTAAAGTTTATAAGTGTCAAAAAAGATAAGTAAAAACAATAGTGAATAAAAGAAATTTACAAAATTTAGTTTAATATACATATACATTGTATTTCTTTTCAAAATTTTAGATATTTTTAAAAAGCAAGATGCGTTGGCTGTGAAAAGGTTATTCTAGGTTATTCTGTTTTTGCTGAATTATATCTTTCGTTGTATTATTTTTATTTATTTTTATATTTTAAGTGACTTTTTATAATAAAAAAAAACAAACTAATAAAAATTATATTTATTGTCAGTATATCAATCATGTATGATTGCTCAATTGTGGGGTATATATTAGTCAATTGTGATCGGTCAAACTTGACTAATATTTATGCTATCATTGAATAGTGGAAAGCAGTAGAGTGAGCAGTGCGACTACATAGCCCAGCAAAAAAGTTTGCGTACTAGAATGCAAAAAAGTGTATGTACTTTTTTGGGATTGTTAAAAATCATAATTTTACAAAGCAAATATATGAATACGTATATTGAAGAATATGCGAAAATACTTAGATTTTGTAATAAATATTGTAGTAAACCAAAGTTATTTTATTGTTTTCGAAGCTCACTTTCACGATCAATAAATATTTTTCTAGATAGATTTCAGGATTAGATAGAAAGTACTACAATAAGTACCTTCACATAATGATATAAATAAGTTGTTATTTTATTCATTACAAGACAGTCATTATTATACACATAAAATAATTAAATAAATAAGTACCACTCATTACTTTGTAAGCCATTAAAAGAGTACTACCCATTACAAAATCTTCGAATTTTTTTGCTGGGAACATATATAGTCTTTGGAATGAGATGCAACATCGCACGTACATAAAAGTTTCCATCACATCCTTCATTTTGCAATTAATAATGTGATAAAAACTTTGTTCTACGCAATGATGAATATATCCTGCATAACTTCCGATCAAATGACCGGTCAATTGACTGATGCTATTCTTGTAGGGTAATTATGTTCGTTTAAGGTTGTTTTTAACCCCCGACTAAAAAAAGGGGCGTTATTAACCCCCGACTAAAAAAAAGGGGTGTTATAAGTTTGTAGTGTGTGTCTGTGTGTCTGTGTATCTGTGTGTCTGTCTGTGTCCACGTACAGGCCAAACGGCTGGACCGATTTTCATTTGGTTTTTTCTGTTTGAAAGATGACTTGATCGAGAGAGTTCTTAGCTATGTTTGAAAAAAAAATCGGTCCAGCCGTTTAGAAGATATAACATCTTTTCTGAAAAAAGTCGGGGGTTTTTAAAATTTTTAATTTTTGTTATTGTTTTAAATAATAATAAAAAAATTTAAAAAAATTTATTTGTTTATTGGTTCATATTCTATGGTTGCACAAAAATGGACGGGGTACTAGGACCGTATGTCCATGATGTTATTAACAGTATATCTAAAAATGTTCTTGTGACTGACTATACCCGACCTATGCCTTCTCATAGGAAGTAACAACGTGGTTTTGAAGGAAAGTCCACAAAGAACCGCAAGACTATACGGTTATCCGTGGCCAATCAGTCAACCAGTGCGAGCGAGACGAAAAACTCTCGAAGGCCAAACAACACACACAAGCCTGATCGCACTTAAGAATAATTACGATGACGCAAGACGCTGTTCTTCAACCCAGAGCTGCTTAACGATTGTAAAAATTAAAAAAAAAATATTTCCATATTATTATTTTTTTTTACTTGTTTCGTAGCTAAATGCCTTTTTTAATGGGACTGAAATCTTTATTTTTTTTGGCCGGTAATGGATATAGTTTTTGACATTTCATATCCTTTCGGAAACATAGATTTTGTCAGGATAGTGTTGAATATATGGGTAACAAAGGGCAAAAAATTCGGTATAACAGCTCTCAGGAGGGTAAAATTAATTTCCTTAATTTACTGCAAAAAAATTAAGAATTGAAGTTACTCAAGCAACTTTTTTTTAAACGAAATGGGAACTTTTCGTTTTTCGCTTCAATTTTTTTGTTAATATCAAAAATTATTCATGTATTGTATATTGTAGTTAATTTCACATTCCAATATAAGGCCTTGAGAGCAAAAGTGGGTTAGGCCACTTATGTATTGTCGACAAATTATACAGAAAATATTCAAATTTTATTTATTTATCTTCACACACCCAAATTATAAATATTATATAAAATTTGTTTGATTTAATTAAGCTAAAAGTTATAGTTTCAGGAAGTAAAATTATATTTCATAATTTTTAAGGTATTTATGTTTTTTTTAACAAACCTTGTATTATACTCGTATTTGGATACAGTTAGTTAGCTAAATTGCAAAAAGGCGTAACTAACAAAAATATAATTTTACACGAGAAGAAAAAAAATAAAAAATAACTTGTAGTTAATTATTTTTAATTTTAAGGGTTCCGTATACCAAAGGTAAAAATTAACCCTATTTTTTAGCTATGATGTCCGCCCGTATGCCTGTCTGTCGCAGGCTGTTTTCTCGACAACCGTAAGAGCTACAGTCCTGAAATTTTCAACTTTGGCCGCTGGAACAACAAATACACATATGGCAGTTAAATTAAATTAAAATGCTAATGTAATATACAAACAATTGTAAATAGACACTTGAAATTTTCATAGTAAATATGCAGACTACATCAATTAACACTAAAATTTATAAAATCAAAACTAAAGGGTATTCTATCAGTTAATGTAATTATGACTATGTAATTTTCAAAACATGCTGTATTTCGGAAACCGCAAGAGGCAAACTCTTTTGAAATTTTCAAAAACGCTAAGTCTAAGAAATTTTTAATTTTTATTTTTATTTTATTTATTTAGAAGTATTAATAATACTTTGACAAAACCAAAATAATTAAATGTTTACATTATATAAAACAAAATTTACACATTTCTTTCTGAATATACTGTCATTTCTTTCATTTTTCATATTATTTGGCAATTCATTAAATAACTTCAATCCTTTGTAGAATAGAGATCGTTGCATTTGTATTGATGTTACCCTTTAAATTTGAAAATCATTAGCATTTCTAAGTTCATATGGTTGACATTCTCCTACATATTTTATCTGCTCGCATAAGTATTCTGGTGCATTTCCATTTTTCCCAAAATTTCAAAAATGCATAAACGAAAAATCGCCAAAATGAAAAAAGCACTTAAGTCAAAAATATGTATCACCAAAAATAAAACAAATCGCTAAAATGCAAAAAAAAATCATCAGCAGTAAAAGGGTAGCCAAAAAAACTTAAAATTCGCCAAAATTCCTACAAAAATCGCTAAAACGAATAAAGCTCGAAAAAAATCTTTTAAAATATGTACATATTGTAGAAGAACAAAAATAAAATCGCCAAAGCTAAAAAACTTAATTACTAAAAAATCGCCAAAAACCGAAAAAGAATCGCCAAAACGAAAAAAGCTTCAAAACAAAAAAAGCGCAAAATTGAAAAAAATCGCGACAACTAAAAAAACGGCAAACAAATAGTTCTAAAAAATATTTCTACATCAGGTAAGATATTCCATTATATAGGCTAAAATTCGTATAGTATTACATATCGCTCTTTTACTCAAAGAACATCATAACTCAAAAAAAACTAATTTGCCAGAAAACGAGTTTGAAGTTTTCAATTTACACACAACTTAATGCAGAAAGAAAATTTAGTTTTTTCTCTCAAGAGCTGAGTGAACAAGATATTTATATAAAATTTTTACACAATATTAATAAATATATGAGGATTAATTCTGCGTCATTAACTCAAAAATCGGATGTTTTGAGTTATGACGTTCTTCGAGCAAATGAGCGATATGAGGCGTCCTAACGGAACCCTTCATTTTTCATTGCAGAAATTTAAAATGTTGCCAAATCTAAAATTCAAATTCCATTTTGCATTTTTTGTTAGTTACGCCTTTTTTGCATTTCAGCTAACGCTATATAAATACATATCGTCGCCTTTCTTTTTAAACTGCGTAAGCGCCAACGACTCATTTTTCAGAAAACGAAAAAAACTTAATATCTTTGTAAATATGTTTTAAAAAATTTTTTTTTACAAACATGTCTTTGAGACCCTGTGGAGGGTGTAGAACCTTTTTGGGAAAAATTTTTTTATTTTTTATTTCCAACTTTAGATATGAAAGTCATTCGTTTTTCATGCAAATGTCATTTTGTATGGCGCTTGCGAGGTTTTGGAAATTGCTTTAATTTTTGCTTTTTCATACAAAGTTGTCAAGATGAGAATGCACTCGTGTGGAAAATGTTATTTTCTATAGTAAAAACCAAAAAAGTCAATTTTGAAAAAATGGCGCTTACGTGGTTTGAGAAGAAAGACGACGATATACATTCAACATATTAATTAACGAAAAATTTAAAATCAAAATATTTTTAAATTTTATGAAACAAAATATTTTACTCTCTAATTAATAAGAACAATTAGTAGAACAATTGTATAAAATGTATCAGTTTAATTATTTTTTAAATGAAATTTAAAGATAGAAAGATGACATTGACTTTGGAGAATGTACACAATTAAAGACAAACTGTGTAAACTATAAATTGCTTGTGTTTACTCATGACTTACGCAAAACGATTTAATTATATTAAAAAAAAAAATCAGCCGTACTTTAAACTGCTGCATCTTGATAAGAACTTCCAGTAATGGACAGTATTTAACCAAATGAACAATGTATGTGAGTATGTATGTACATATCGTTACCTTAATATAGAAAAGCCCTGACTCATTATTTTTTTGAAGTCGTTTTTTTATATAGCGGTACAAGAACATCTAATATATACCTAAGTCGAAAAATGCTAAAAGTTCCGATTTAAAAAAAATAATGAGTTAAGACCTTTCTATATTAAGGTAGCAATATGTATGTATTAGAGGGCTGCGTAAACAGTCTTGAAATGTAAATACGTCTTGTTTTTTAAATGTATTGTCGTAACATGCATTATACTAAACAAATAATAAATGATGTCGTTTAATAACCCAGTTGGCCACGTCTTTAAGACATCTTTGACGACGGGTACAAGACAATGGAAAGTCGTAGAAGACATATTAAAGACAATTCCATACAAATCGTTGACGAAATTTTCATACAAATGGCGGCGAGGTCACACAAGACCAGATGAGCGACATTGTCGCTCAGATTGTCCTCAACAAGGCTTTATTGAATACAAAACGTGTGACACTGTCGCTCAGATTGTCATCAACAAGGCTTTATTGAAGACATAACGAGGGACATTGTGCTCATATTGTCGTCAGCAATGCTTTATTGAAGACACAACGAGGGACATTGTCGCTCAGATTGTCCTCGACAAGGCTTTATTGAAGACAAAACGTATGACACTGTCGCTCAGATGGTCCCCAACAAAGTTTTATTGAAGAGAAAACGTGTGACATTGTCGTTCATATAGTCATGAACGCCGATTTCTTTTAAATTGTCGATTAGAAAACTTAATCTACAGACGACATGTCGTACATGAATCGGCGAAGACAATGTCGTCTAGGACGATTTGGACAACTGGGAAGCGAAGCACTATGGATGTATTGATGTATGTGTATGTATATAAGTGCTTTTAAGCGATGTCGCGAAGACTTCTTGTTAATAACAAACAGCACTCAAAAGAAGTAATGTTGATGAGTGTATGATTGTTATTTTGCATATTGTACGTTTGAGTGTGTGTGTAAGATGTAGATGGTAAGCTATTATGTGTTTAAGGATGGTTTTTTAAAGCAAGCGCATACAACTAATGTCAATGCATCTGAGCGTCGCGAAGTATTTTCTTCTTTACTCCTATATCTGCAATAACTGAAACAAATTTCTTGCAAACAGTGTTGTTTAGCGTTTGTTTTAATAGAGTTTGCTGTAGTAAGGCATTTGAAAAATTCCTCATGTCTTAAAAGTTCTTGAAAGTGGTCTTGTGCAGGGGTCTAGTATGTATGTTGTCAAAGCTTTACATTAATGTCATATCAAAATCAACGGATGTTCTTGGTTTACTTCTAAAAAAATAAAATAATATATTATATATACGTACAGTGTCGGCTAAAACTTAACGCACAATAATTACACACTGAGAGCCTTGTGTATAACAAATATCTGGTTTGAAGTATGCAAGTGTTCCTAATGAGCTGGCGATAAATGACACTATCGACAAATTGCGTGTTAAAATTTTAAAACTAAAGGCATATATATTTTACGCAAATTGTAAGAAAAAAACCTGATTAGCTTAGCTGACTAGATTTTGAAAAAATAATTCACGTACATAATTTAAATTTTTCTTTCGGTTTCCGTTACGAGTAAATAACAAAATTCATATGCAATTCAATTCAATTTAACAAAAAAAAAAAAAAAAAAAAAAAAAAAAAAAAAAAAAAAAAAAAAAACTTTTACAACCCAAACGTTTTAAATTAAAATATTTTCTTAATAGACTACCGGTTTATCTTCTTTGTTTCTTTTGTCTTCCCTATTTGTATCAATATTTATTTTCGTCGTGCCAAAAATGCATTAATTTCATAATAAATATTCATTTTTTGCATTTACACTTTTTTTAAATAAAAGTCAGGCCACACATTTAATAATGTCTTTGGATCATGACATTTCCCATGACAATGAGATCAAAAGTGATTTTTCCCTCCTTAAAATATTCACAAATGCATTTATTTAGTTGAAAGAGAAAAAAAATTTACTTTAAAAACTCAATTTGAACAAAAACACACACACTCACACACACAAAACAGGCAGACAAAACCCAATAGATCGATGGAGAGACAGACATACATATTTTATGGGTGGCTTAAGGGTTTAATAAATGAATAAAACGTAATAATATTGTGTTCAAGAAAATCAACAAAATTTTTGGTAGTGCGGCCGAATATATTGGAGGAATATATTAATTAAAATTAAATTGCTATCTGCTTTATATATTTAAATAAGAAATAATAATAATAATTACAACTAAAAACTCCGATATGACCAATATAGTAAAAAAATCAATACACAATACTGGTTTTAAACTCTTAGGCTCAAGTTCACAGTCTTTAGTTAACTAATGAAGGCAGTTTAACCAATGAAATTGATAAAACAAATCGTTAGTTAAATATAGACTGTGAATTTGGGCCATAGAGCTACATAGTTTTTAACATAAAGATAAACTCTACTTGTCAGTTAACTGTAGTTTAAACTTAAATAAAGATGATCTAGCTAATAATCTAGGTTAAATCGAGCAATATTGCTCAGTTAAACTTTAGTTAGAACTGTCTTATGATAAATAAATATTACGCAATTGAAAAAAAAACAGTTTTACTAAAAAGTTTAAAAAATAAATATCTTTATACATAAATAAAAAAGAAGTTTGTTAAGTCGACAAAGATGTTAGTGATTATGGAACCAGAATAATTTGGAATCGAGAATAACAATTGTGAGAAAAATAAGAGAGTTAAAAACACGTCTAAATCATTTTTATGTAAATAATGAAGTAGAGTTCTCTGCAAATCTTTCGTTTAACAAAGAGATCTTTCTGTGATGATTTTCGAATTATTTGGAAATAAAGTTTATTTCTTTGGATTTAAAATTTTGTGATAATTTTTTATTTTATTTTTTCTAAGTCCATATTATTTATTTTTTTTGTTTTCCAAAAATTCAAAATTTAAGGCTGAATTAGTGTTTACTTTCTGTTCTGTTGCGAAAGAGCTGACTCTTTTTTGTTTATAGAAATCTAATACAAGTCGTTAGTTTTTCTGTTTCGTTCTGTTCTGTTTCGTAATTGTAAGTGACAGCATAAATTAAATAAAAATATTTTGAAATAAATTGCGATTGCGGTTTTAGAATTTAAAAAATTTAATTTTTAAAAGAAAAACGTAAAAATATATTGAATTGATAAGTTACTACAGAAAAAGTAAGTACAGGAATTTAGAAACTGAACGGCACAGCACAGAACAGCAACAGAAAGGAAAGACTAAAGCCTACAGTACACGGCATGTAAAAAACTACATGCGCATGTGGTTCTGACGTAATTTTGACGACATAACGATGCTACATTTGCTACATACCGTGTACTAGCAACATATGTACACGTACATATAAACATGCTTACAGATGAGCTGCCCCAGAAGATGTCTTCGATTCGGCTACATGTGCCGCAGATGTATTTTGGAACAAAAATAATATAAAAATTTTATGGCATGTAGCCACAACTTGTAATATAAAAAAATGCAACGAACATGCTGAAAATTCTCGTGACGTTATCGCTACATACGCATGTGGCTTATTACATGCCGTGTACTGTAGGCTTAATGAAGCCTTTAGTTATTGAAGTTTTGTTAAATAAATTTAAAGAATTGGCACATCACTTTTTAAGTGTTAACCTATTTACGTAAAGTATTTTCAAGAATGTCGCATCTATATTAAAGACCTGCACAAGACCACACACAAGAACTTTTAGGACATGAGGGATTTTTCAAATGCTTTACTACACCGAAATCTTCTAAAAGAAACGTTAAACAACACTTTCCGCAAGAAATTTGTTTCACTTATTGCAGTTATAGGAATAAAGAAGAAAATACTTCGTGACGGAAGAATTTGTGATGCTTGCTTCTTCATACGAATGGGCGCGTACACAAACTTCATGCATGAACACACGCTTACACGTTGTGTGTATGCTCTTTGATTTTTCTGCGCACATATAAACGCACACATGCATTGACATTAGTTGTGTGCGTTTGCTTTAAAAAAACCACATATTAAACACATAATAGCTTACCATCTACATCTTACACACACACACACACACACACACACACACACACACACACTCAAACGTACAATATGCAAAATGAGAAGCATTGACACTACTCCTTTGGATTGTTTGTTATGAACAATAAGTCTTCGCGACATCATTTGTTAACACTCTTATACACGAACACATATGAATCCATCTTGATTCGCTTATTAATGGCCTATTTCCCACCTGCGAAAGAAAACGTTCGACTTACAATTTGTATTGAAAACAACAATAAAATACGAAAATTTGTTTTTGTTTTCAATATAAATTGTGAGTCGAACGTTTTCTTTCGCAGATGAGAAATAGTCCATAAAAGACAGCATTTAAATGCTAATAATTATTATTAGACGTATTTACATTTCAAGACAGTTTACGCAGGTCTCTAATCTATATTGAAAACAAAGTATGGCATTTTTAGCTAAATTGACAACTGCAGTGAACATGTTAATCCATCACTGATAAACAGCATGAACGGTTAAACCCCGTTTTTAGCTTAACTTAAACGTATTTTAAACTAAGTTTAACTAATTAGTAAAAAACTAGTCCTTAAAGTATACTTTGTTTTAACTATGAATATGCGTTATTATGTTTTATCTTTTAACCGACTTCAAAAAAAAGGGAGGAGGTTATCAATTCGTCTGCATATTTTTCCCATTGTTACTTCATACCTCGGTACATTTTAGACCGATTGTAAACATTTTTTGTCTGATAGGGCATAGCTTCCAATTGGCCCCATTGTAAAAGTAGTGGGCTGGGACACACACAAAATTGTTTAAATTTTATTTTCTTGTAATTACACAATTTTAAGGTTGAATAATTCTTTCTACCAAAAAAAAACCGACTTCAATGCAAAGATCTTATAGAAGTACATGATATATAAAATTAAATTTTAATGGGCGTGCCTCCGCCTATTTTTGAAAAACACGATTGTGTGTTTTTCAAAACTCAGGGTGCGAGTTAACTCTTCTAAAAATCGGTAAAGTAGAACCAATTAAAATAATATATTGTTACTTTTAAATTTTATTAAACGTGTGAGTTCTTTTGATTGCTCAAAAATAAAAATAAATAATACACAATTTTTATTTGCTACTGTATTTCCTTTCTTATTCTTAACGAAGCAAATTACAACTTGTCTTTACTTAACTACTTCTTATCGTTATTATCCACTTTCAACGAGGTCTTAACTTGACTACTTTCTGATTAGCACTGCCTCAACGATATCAACTTGACTACTTTCTGATTAGTACTGCCTCAACGATATCAACTTGACTACTTTCTGATTAGTACAGCCTCAACGATATCAACTTGACTACTTTCTGATTAGTACTGCCTCAACGATATCAACTTGACTACTTTCTGATTAGTACTGCTCTATTCTCGCACATGCTGCCACTTTTTATAGTACATGAATCGGTTCTCGAATGTTCGCCCGATAGGTGGCGTAATAACATGTCTGTACTTAGTAATGGCTTCTATGAATGATGACATCTGTATTGTCATTTACTATTGGTAGCCAGATGTTCAAACAGTCCTCTAGCACAATCGGGAAAATTCATGTTGCTGCTTCTAGGCGTTTGTAGATAATTCGATTGATCGTTATTTTTGAATTTCAAAGTAACGACTCTTATGTTGGCAATGCGGTTTGCTACTGGTAGTATAGTGCTCGCACTTTTATTTGTATGTGTGTGTGTCTGTAGCCATGTATACAATTATTGTTGTTGCTATAGTATTTGCACGTAAATATGTGTGTACCTTTAGTGCTTTAGTTAAATACTTCCAGATAGTTCTTTGCTTTAACTCTGTAGGAATATTTTTACGTAACAATATTAAATTTTAATGGGCGTGACTCGCACATTTTTTTTAAATGGAGGATTGTGTATATTTTACAGCTGAAGGTATGTGGTAGGTTAGGTTAGGAAGGGTGGTGCTTTACCGCACCTCCACTCGGAGGCCCAATTGGGTCCATTGTGATTCCCTTCTGTTGCCCATAAAAAAGTAATATTCACCCTCCCATTTGCAGCCAGAAGTGAACTTTTTATCCATCACTAAGACACCGAATTCCCATAATAAAGCCCCCGATGTCCTCCAGTTTCCACTTCCCGACTTCAGTAATGCAAGGTATGTGGTAAGTTTCGTAAAAATCTTATAATAAATTTTAATGGCCGTAACTCTGCAAATCTTTTTAACTTTCAAATTGCGTAATTACAAGAACCAAAGGTGTTTTATGTGTAGTTTTCGCAGCAATCAAATAAGTAGAATATCATATAATTAAATTTAAAAAAAACTTTTTTTATAAGCTATACCTTCTCAGACAAGAAATAAATTTTTACAATCGGTATAAAATCTACCGAGTTATAAAGTAACACACAAAAAAAAAATAGTAGAGACGAATTATTAACCTCCTCCTTTTTTTGAAATCGGTTAAAAAATGGGCGGGATTACGCCCATTAACATTTATTATTACATTTCACGTGGTTCTACTTAACCGGCTTTAATGAAACTTACCACACACTTTGAAGTCTAAAATAGACACAATCTCCCATTTAAAGAAATGGGAAGAGTCACTCCCATTAAAATTTAATTTTAAGTATTTCTAATTTACCGATTTTTAAAAAACTTAACACACACCCTGAACTCTGAAAATCACACTTTCTTGCATTTAAAAAAAGTGGGCGGAGTCACACTCATTAAAATTTTATATAATTTATAATAATTTTATATTTCACATACTTCTTAAACAACAGATTTTCAATTTTTTTTTTTTTTTTTGAAAGAGTTTTCTTCCCGTTGCCATTAACATAAATTTTTTCCAAAAATGTTCTATCAGAACATCGCCTTAAAGTGGGCTTTTTGCCAGAATTAGGTTTACCTACATTGTTCTAAATATTTCTCCAAAAGTCAATATTGATTTTTGGATTGGTTAAAAGCTAAAAAAAATTAACTCTGGCCGAATTTAAAAATTCGGTGAAACTCTTAAGCAACATATCGCACATTTACTTCAATAGTGGTATAACTCAAAAAAAACCAGTTTTACGCGTTTTAAGTTTTCAATTTGCATACAACTCAATGGAGAAATGAAAAAAAATTCTTCTCTCAGGAGGTGATGGTACAAGCTATTTATATGAAATTTTTACACAAGATAAAATACAAAATGCCGCATCTCAAAAAACTCATTTTTTGAGTTATGCCACTATTGAAGTAAATGTGCGATATGTTTGTTGATACAAAGAAAACTTGCATGTTTTGCTCATTGTAAAATCTATTTAAGATTTAAATTCAATAAATAATTGAAATTTATGTTAAATTTGTATAATTTTGTGGCTGTTATTATCGTTGTATTTTTTTGCGTTTTGCGCAACAACCCAAAGCAAATGCAAAATGAGAAGAAAATAGATCCACAACCGGCAAAAATATTAGCACATCATTGGTGTGGGTCAGGTTTACGATAGAAACTACTACGGGTATCACCAAAGCAGTATATATGAGTATGTATTGTGTTATGATTATATGAGATCAACCTACGCCACCTTTATTAAAGCGTGTGATTTTTATTAGACTCTTTTACTTTCCAATTTTCTATGCTGGCAAGGTGGCGCGGTGCGGTTTTTATTATTTGTTATTTTCTCGGCAGTATTTCATTTTAAAAATTCATTGTTAAAAAAGAAAATACGTTTTATTGTAACAGCCAGTTAGTTGGCTGGTTAATTTGAGTACAATGAAAACAAAAAGCTGCCATTTTTAAAGCGAAACCACCGCCTCTGCCGCCGCCGCTGCTCATGAAAATGAAACACCAACGCACTTTTCTTAAAGGCAGATCCTTGGAAATACATTTTTCATTGAGTGAAAATGTATTGAAAATAATTACGTTGTGTTTTGACATGGCCTTTATGTAGGTTGAAAATGAGAAAACAACACTGACGACTGACACTAGCTATCGCACGGATTGGAGCGAGCTGGAGGATTGTTTATGACAATTATGCCTTCTGGTAAATCTTCCAACAAAATACCCTAACAACTCCAACGTATTTATTCAATAATTTATTAGTTGGCAAAATTATGCAAACAATGTTTAACAATATTGGTCGCAATATACAAAATAAGCAAAAAAGCAATGGCAAATACATATTTATGCTATATTGTATTAAGTATTAAGAAACACATTTATTCAATATTAAAATCAATTATTTTGTCGCTAGCTTAAACAGCAATGATTTTTTAAAAAGTAGAAAGGAAATTAATGTCAAAAATTACTAGATTTGGGTGAAGGAGTGAAACGATTAAGCCATTAATAATAAAAACTTAAGAAGGGATACAACTAACATGATAATCAACATCTTCGTAAGAAGATACACACACACATACTTAATTGTATAAACCCAGGCTGTTCAAACTGGCACCAGAGTGCCGAACATCAATCGGCTTTTTATACAAATGAATACACATACTCTTATACATTTCTCTCGGTTTTCTCCCTGTGGGCAGCTTTGGTATAAAAATACACAATTGTATTATTTGAAGTTTAACAACATATTCGAAGAATATTCAGATGAATCGATGAGTTTCATGTGATACATTAAGTACGCCTTTTAATTGGCAGTTGCTGCACAGATTTTTCTATTCCAAAAGGTCTTCCAAAAAGAAGTGTCTTTTTTTATATCTACGACAAAGTGTTTTAAGCGAAATTATCGATGTTTATTTAATTGTAAAGAGTAGATGATGCGATTAACAATGGAAAACAGTCAATTTTAGCTTGCAGGACCGTATTATTTTCGTATGGTGATTTTTTTCCATCCCCAAAGTCATAAAAACTTATTTGCACATAATTTGAATCCAATTTATGAGCAATATTTTGATATACATATAACCCTTTCCCTTTTTTATTTATTTAAAAAGCTGAAGGCCTTAGTAGCCATTGCTTTCAAATAAAAGTTATATTAACTTGTCTTTTTTACTATAGCTTATAATGTAAATAAATAAATAAAGAGCGTATTAGCATTTTTGAGTCTACTAAAAACTTCCAAATTAATTCGAATTTATAGATTACTTGCTTTTACCCGCGGCCGGTTTGAAACTGCTTAATAAAACCCGAAACGAAAATTACGCTTACCAGTCCAAAAATTTTTTTGTCGGAAAAACTCTGTACCAAATAAACAAAAACTATTTCCAAATCGGATAAAAATTATTCTTTATTTAACTCTGGTACCTTCCCATTAGTGAAAAATTTTTCAAAATAAGTTTAGCGGTTTGGGCGTCAAAGCGTCACAAACAAACTCACTTTTACATTTATAATATTAGTAAGGATTTTGCGACTATTGAAATTATCTTTAAATCCAATACATGCATATATGTAAATCTATTTTATGTGGTCTCAATGAAATGTTTTGGCAGAATTTGGATGATTAATTTCCGATTGTGATCAAGGGTATGAAAGCAAGAGTTATACATATAAGCAAAGATCATGTTCCAGTCTTACAATCTTAAGATTTTTACTAAAATGTTAAAATTAAAGATTAATTATTTCGGTTGTTTTCTTACACTGAATAAAAGAATCATTCTGAAAACAGGAATTTTGTATTTTCGTTTAAAAAATTTTGCATTTTTGTAAAATAATTTTCAAATAAAATCGCATTTTACTCGTGTAATATTAATATACCTATTGCATCATTATTTTTATAAGAAAGCAGTTTAATGGGCTGTGGTGACGATCAAATAAAAGCATCAATCAGTGAATGTGTATTATGATTTTTCTATATCTCACTCTAATTTTTCTTCTACTGTGCAACATTGATAATAAAAACCTTCTTGTAGACTTTTCATCGTTTGGCTATTTAAAAAAGAACAATGGTAAATTTCCATAAAATGCAAAATGTTTTTTTTTTCATATGCGCACTTTTCCATGTTGTCACAAAGCAAATGCAATTTTTTTCGTCAATTTGTAGACGATCAATAAATCAGCCATCAAATAAAAATATCAATATCAATTTTAGTTTGGTATCATAAACGTTTCGCTTTAAAATGAAATTGTTTCTGCTTGATTTTAAATTTTTTTGTGGGTGTAGGTATAGGTGAAGAATTAAATAATTAGATACATATGCAGCCTTACTATTCATAGACGCAAAATAATCACCAAAGCAAAACTTAATAAATAATTTCCATAATTACTTACCCATTTGACGCATCAGCATGGTTGTCTTGCACATTTTGTTGCTCTATAATATCCAGTTCAGCTTGCTTTTCCACATCAGGCACTTGTTGTGGTATATTGTTTTCAGTCGTTGTTTCAGTGGATGATTGAATTATATTATTTTCATTTGTATTCACTGTATCTATATCGATTGTATTGAATACATTTTTATTTCCTACACTATCACTATTTGAATTTAAACTATCACTAGACCTAGTTATTATTTCATCATTGCTTTCTGAATTTTCTACACTCATCATCAATGCAGATGGGGACGTTAAAACGTGCTCAACTGTTAGGGAGGGTGAAAAAGAGACAGATGACTTTGTGGTTTGTTGCTCAGATATCAATTTTTTTATTTTTTTATAATTGCGTAAAATTTTAATATTTTCGTCTTCATTTAAAGCAGTTTTACTTATTGGCTTTAGATCACTTGCTGCAGGTGCATGTTTTGCAGTAATATCTTCTGAAGTTGGCGTTCTTGTTGCTGACGACGATGTAGAAGTGTGAGGAGGGTAGGGGTCGTCAGACGCCATTGCGGCATTTGCTGCTGGATTGGTTGTTACATATTTTGCGTTTTCAGATGCAACAATATAAAACAGGAAGCAACTGCAAAACAAGAAATACAAATATTTTCTATATTTAAAAAAATGCAACAACATGTACATATACGAGAAAAAGTTATAGAACTGTTTAATGTAGAGAGCGAAAAAGTAATTTTTCTGCTTCCTCATTATCAATTACACGCACCTGGAAATTAATGTTACTAGAATCAAACTCCAGTATGTAAAATTTAAATTTAAAGGCATTTTATTTACACAAATTAAAGTTGGAATATATTATAAAACTTTTTATTATTGGATTTTTATTTGAATGCTCATTGCAATTTATTGCTTTTTGGGACTTTACTCTCTCACTGAATTGCACAGCTGCTTTCACTTCATTTTTCTTTTTGTTTTACGAACAAAAATCACCGAATACGTTAACTATTTTTGTACATCAATCAATAAACCATCCAGCAAAATAAATTTTAACAATTTCTTATAATATATTAAGAAAATTTTATATATTATTTGTTATATTAGTCGGTTCTCACAAGTCCACGTACATGATAAATTTCCTCGGTCGCGCAACAACTAAATGCAAAAAATTCTCACAAAACAAATGTCAAAAATTCTGACAATCTTGAATATTCATGCACTACTTGGTAGTGCCAGATGTTTTAAGTTAAATCGCTTAGGTGCATATAGATAACGCGGAATTAAATGTTGATAAATACATGAGATGTATTAAATAAAGAAATTCAGGTGTATATATTAAGCAGCTAAGTGACTTAAGAATGATTTTTAAATTTATTACAATATATCCGAATTATATTTTGTCATGCTCAAGAAGAATCTCACTGAAATCAAGAAAATAAGTGTTGGTAAACGTAAACGAAACGTTACAATACCCACCAAGACTGCCACTTAAAAACCAATACAAATCGCGTAAACAAGACGGCTGCAGTAAACGCGGCGATTACTGGCTTTTTTACTAGGCCAAATTTCAAAAGCCTAAGTGTATGCTCTTATTTTCATCACCATCAAACATACCACCAACGTTGCCATTTTGGTGCCTTTCAGATAGTTTTTGGTAATTTTTTCCTTTCTAAATACCCGAAATTTTGTTAAATACCCGTTTCAAAAGTGTATGTAGTGCTTTTTACAATTTCTCACAGTGCTTTTCAGGGCTTTTTCAATAATAAAAATTTTTGCAACTGTGACCCATAAAAAGCTTTAAATTTGTTTTCTTCATAGATTTTTCTCTTATGCTAAACATTATGGTTGGGGAACCATTATATATGAAAAATTATATATAAAAAATTAAAATGTATATAAAAACTTGTTATAAAAAATTTATTTGCATAAGCATTTGTTATATAGTAAGGTACTATGTTATGCTAAGTAATATGGTATTTGACCTATAGGATTTGTATTACTTTTATGAACTAATAAAATAAAATAAAATAAAATAAAATAAAACATTTAACAACTGACATGGAAATTAGTCCCTGTCCTAACTTGAAATTTTTATTGCAGCAATTCTTGAGTTTATAGGCGGGAGAGATGCGAAGATTGGGGAGGGGTACAAAGTTTCATGCGCTCTGCAGTTTGTGTTTGTTTTGAAATTCGCTCTTTGTTAATTTGCATGTAGTTGATGTTTTATTTTATTTTCTTTCTTCAGTTATATGAAAAACATAATATATTATAAGAAGTAAATAGAATTGTTAATTTTTCAGGGAAATTTGTTGTGTAATTTTTCAATTCATAATTGCAAAACTAGAATTTTATAGTGTGGATACTAATACAATTACAAAGCAGAATTTTAAAAAATTGCAGCAACAAAAATCACAAGTCTGAACGAGTACTTACACAACGCAATTTCTTATGAAATGTTCAGAGCCCTATAACTCGGAAAATATGCGTCTCCACCAACTTTTTTATTTAACATTTTTTACTTATTTTTCACTTTTCTATCACAAACGTTGCGTTTTATTTTGCTTGGACATGCTTAACTAAGCGCTATTTAAGCAACAACCATTAGTTCCTTTATGGCAACACTGCCACGAATGAAGAAATGTAAAGCATAGATCAAAATATCAAAAAGTCCCCTAACTACTGCG
The DNA here is from genome assembly GCA_949987645.1 of Tachina grossa. Taxonomy (NCBI): domain Eukaryota; kingdom Metazoa; phylum Arthropoda; class Insecta; order Diptera; family Tachinidae; genus Tachina; species Tachina grossa. The sequence continues at coordinate 41,362,765 of OX465275.1, forward strand.
TGTTTACCTGAAGACAAAAAGTTTTCAGGTAAACACGCGTGAATTTAAGAGGGGCTCACAAAGTACCTATTTACACTATGCACGTCTTATTGCTAAGCTGATTAGCTTATTAGGAGAGAGAGACGGGGGGAAAAGAAACGTTGCTGTTCCCCTCGTCTCTCTCTCCATGAAACTAATCAGCTTAGCAATAAGACTTGCACAGTGTGTCTTGGGACAAAGAGAACGTAAGCATTGTCGCAGGTACGTTACCCTTCATCTAAACGCCATCTAAATTTCGTTTTTAGCAGGGTATACACGTTACTTAATTTCGGACTTAGCGTGGTATGAGTCGTATTACTAATTCATTTGAAAGAAAATTTTTAAGGCAATACGCGTTCGGATAAATGAATAATGTGGTAATAAGTGAACTGCAGTTGAAAAGAATAAAAAAATGTAATGCATGTTGTAGAGATTGTTAAAATAATGTTTTATGTCCTTTTTTATTAAAATATCCGCTACATAAAGCTAATTTTAAAATTAAGCCGCAGAAACACTGCGTTTTCTAAATCAGCTCCTCATAAAATAAATTTTGCTGCATGATACACAATATCGAAGCTCCGTCCACAAAAAAGAAAAACTTTTGATTTTCATGCTAAATACATACAAATTATACTTCATAGGTACGACAGCATGATACACATTACTAATTTCATAATTGTCTGATACATCGTACGATTTGTAATAACGTGTATACTCGCCATTAGACTCGAGTCGTATGACAACAGGGTAGATAAACATATAGATGTCGACTTGCGAGTAGTTCGTTCAAAACACAGAATGTTCAAAAAATAATTTTACTGGCTATCAGATGTGTTTGTCCACAAAAGTTTGGAATACGCAAAAAACAGCAACAGTGTATTAATTTACAAATTTACAAAGTAAATGCTGCGTTACCAGCTTTGGTTACAAGAAAAAGCTGCGTAATTTTTATTTTACGGAAATTGGTGGGACTGAAATTGCGCTCATACAGAAATTGAATTATATATTTAACATTTGATTAAAACGGTGCAACAATGTCTGAAAAGAGTACGTTAATTCACTGGTTCCGCAAAGGTTTACGAGTACATGATAATCCAGCATTGAAGAACGTATTTGAGAAGGCAAGTAAGCAACCACAAAAGTATTGCGTACGGCCAATTTATATTTTAGATGCAGACATAACAAAGTGGTTAAAAATTGGCGCCAATCGTTGGCGCTTTTTACAGCAGTCTCTTGAAGATTTACATCAACAGCTGTTGGGTTTGAACTCGCGTCTGTATGTTGTCAGAGGCAATCCCAAAGAGCTTTTTCCACAGCTTTTTAAGGAATGGAAGATAGAGCTAATAACATTTGAAGAAGATATTGAACCTTATTATGTGGACCTTGATAGAGAAATGCGCCAATTGGCTGAAAAAAATAAAGTCGAAGTTATATCATATTGGTCCCATACTGTGTACAATCCTCATCTTGTCATACAAAAGAATCAGGGAAAAGCTCCCTTGACCTACCAAAAGTTTTTGTCTATAGTGGCTGAAATTAAACTGGGTGAAACGGAAGATAAACCAGAAATTTTGAAAACTTCCTTGCCATCAAAGGATTGTTGGGAAAGGAAAGATAAAAATTGTTATTGTGTACCTTCTTTGGAAGAGTTGGTAAAAAATTCAAAAGAATTGGGTCCATTTAAATTTGCAGGAGGTAGTACATATGGTTGTGCTTATGAGACAAAAGGTAGTAAGTTATATTTTGTTTTGTTTATAGGTGAAACTGAAGCTTTGAAACGCCTGAATTCATGCCTAGCAAATGAATCTTGGGTGGCAGCTTTTGAAAAACCGAAGACATTTCCTAATTCCTTGGAGCCTAGTACAACAGCATTAAGTCCTTATATAAAATTTGGCTGCTTAAGTTCTCGACTGTTTTATCGAAAAGTGAATGCTGTCCTGAAGCGCCATCCCAATCATTCCAAGCCACCAGTTTCTTTAATAGGCCAAATAATGTGGCGTGAATTTTATTATACGGCGGCAGCTTCTGAGCCTAATTTTGATCGTATGATGGGTAATTCGTTCTGCTTGCAAATACCCTGGCAAACTAATGATGAACATTTGAAGGCTTGGACGTATGGCCGTACAGGCTATCCTTTCATAGATGCCATTATGCGCCAGTTGAGACAAGAAGGTTGGGTTCATCATTTAGCTAGACATGCAGTGGCTTGCTTTCTAACACGTGGTGATCTGTGGATTTCTTGGGAAGAGGGGCAAAAAGTATTCGAAGAACTTTTGATTGATCAAGATTGGGCTCTTAATGCAGCGAATTGGATGTGGCTTTCAGCCTCTGCATTCTTTCATCAATATTTTCGTGTCTATAGTCCTGTAGCATTTGGTAAAAAAACTGACAAGACAGGCGAATACATACGCAAATATGTACCTGAGTTGGCTAAATATCCAGCAGGCGCTATTTATGAACCTTGGAAGGTTTCACTTACTGAACAGCGCAAATATGGATGTGTTATAGGTTCAGACTATCCACGGCCTATTGTTGATCACGATGTTATACACAAGGAAAATATTAAACGTATGACGGCGGCTTACAAAGTAAATCGCGAGGTCAAAACGGGGAAAACAGAAGACGATGAAAATAGTGAAGAAATCGTGGATAAAAGTCAAGCTAAAAAGAGGAAGAAGAATTAATTAAACAGGTAATTCGTACTTAATATTTGTTTTTTTTAAATATAAGAGTATATTAAGGATTATTATATAATATATAAATTATTATAAGATTATTAAGGAGTTAAAAAACGGAGCATTTATGATATTTCGTTTATTAATAACATTTTGGACTGGCTTCCAATATACAAATTTTCTTAAGATGCTGCACGAGAAATTAAGATATTTTATATCATAACATTACTTTTTCCAATATATTTTCTTACTTTACAAGCATTTTTAAGATACCATAAGAGAAATTAAGATTTTTTAATTCAGGATTTCGTTGATTTTAACATTTATACTTTTCGATTTGATTTACATTTATCATCACACTAAACCTTTAATGCCTTATTCATAAAAAATAATTCTGTTTCATAAAGGCTTTACAAATCAAAAATATTTTTTTATGAATAAGCCCTTTATAGTCCCTTGATTTTGATTTTATTTAATGCATATTGCTTTAACGGTCGTTTAATTTCCAACTGTACATACAAAATACATACAAACATACGTACATACATGTACAATACATAATAATACTGAAATTAAAATTTAGGGCCTTATTTTGTAAAACGCAATGTAAAGCATTGACAAATTTTATATGGAAAAAATTAAAATTACAAAAATAAAACATACAAAATTTGTTAACGCTTAACGTTGAGTTTTACAAAATACATACATACATATCGTTACCTTAATATAGAAAGTCCCTAACTCATTGTATTTTTTAACGAAATTTTTGCTTTTTTCGATGTATTAGATATTATTTTATCGAAATATACAAACAACTCGATAAAAAAAAATAATGAGTCAGGGCCTTTCTAGTTACTACGTTCTTAAGTACAAATTTATAAAAATGTTCTCGTTTTATGTTGTGCCAAAAATTTTATCGATTGTAACCTTTCGAAAAAAAAATTAACGGCTAATTTGAATAATTTGTGCAAGCACGAGCTTGCAAAATACAACATTTGAATAATTTATTATTATGATTTATTTTTTTTACATTCATTGTCCCAGACATCTCGTTTTTTATTTACATATAAGAACCATTATAGAATAAAAATGGCATACTAAAATTTTCTAGTTGACTTGGTCAATGAAGCGGTCATATGTTTCTGTAACCAATTTTTTTTTTATTATTTTACTCATTTTATTTGCAGTATTAAATAAAACTAATTTAAGTTTTAAAAATATACAAGAACTTACATATGTAAGTAATATATTACCGGGTACCAACCATTTTTTGTTGTCAATAAAAGATCAATCATCAAAATTACCCTTATCTTTTTGAGTTCAAAATTGGGGGCCTGTCCCACCATGTCGACAACGTTCGCCTTGTAGTACAGTTACATTGAAAACAACAACATTTTGAAATTTGTTTTTATTTGAATGTAAGTGCTACAAGTTGAACGCTTTCGACATCGTGGGACAAGCCCTAGAGATTAAATTAACCTTAATCTTCAATTTTGGTTTTTGGGTAGTCGATTATATGGTTTTACTTGCTAGTTTAAACGTCCAATCGTGGGGTTTAATCTAACATTAATACTGACAACATAGACTTGTGAAACATATAACTTTTTGTAAAAAATTATATGATAAAATAATTTGAAAATGCATAGATAAATATATTTTATATTATTTATCTATTTTTCTTAACACGTGCAATATTTTACTTGCAAGTCCTGGTTCACACACTTCAACTTTTGTTGATCAACTTTTAATTCAGCTGTAAGAAAGACGGAGAAGGCAATAAAAAATTTCTCTTTTTTTCTACCACCTGAATTAAAAGTTGATCAACGAAAAGTTGAAGTGTGTGACCCGGGACCTAGTATATTGATAACATGTATGACTTTTGAACAGAAAATGTTGCCACTATTTTGTTTCTCAGTATGGTAATACTTCATGCAAAATGAATGGCTCGATTATGGATGGCAACCGAACTTTGGTTACGTTGCTAGTTGCCGAAATGGTATTACGGATGGCAACTGGCAACTAACAGCTGGTGATTTCAGTTACCATACTGGCAACCACAAATTTGTAGTTGCTGCATAGTTTAAAAGCAAAAAAAAAAATTGAAAAATTAAACAGTAATTGCAATATTATTTTTATTTTTGAATTTCTTTTATGCATATTTAAGGAAAATATGCTTTACAGCTAAAACAGAGATTGTTCAAACTTATTTTAGGCAACAACATTTACTCACAGTAGAGGCGATAATTCTAAAGAATCGTCTAATAGATTCAACTTTTGTACTTCCTTCTCTTCACCAATAATTAATTCCACTTAACTAATAATTTGTATGATCAATGTTTTTAAGCACTTTTATTCAATAATTTTCTTTTTAGCACTTGTATTTCTTATATTTTAAATATTTGTTTATATTATTTTCAATTGCCAATCTGTCATAATAATATTTTCGATAACTTTTTGGCAACTGGAGGAAGTTGCCATACATAATACAAATTTTAAGTTCAGTTGCGTTGCTAGTTAACTCGGCAACTGAAGTTCGGTTGCCATCCATAATCGAGCCAGAAGTTTAAACTACCACTCAAAAACATCAAACTCAATGTGAGGTTAAGTTAATTTCCGGATTAGCTAATTAGGGATAATAAATCAGTGCAAGTTAATCTCTATTTTTGGTTTAAGATGTGTTTAAACCAGCAAACCTACCAGTTTAAACTACCAATACAGGCCATATGTTTTTTGTTACTTACTTATGTTTTGCATTGAAAGAACACTCAACTCTTTTCTTACACTCTATTATCCTTTTATACTATTCTACTTCGCCAAGCATAAATGTAATTTCTTTCTCAATAAGATTTGCTGCTGTTGAGTTTAAGTAAACCAGAGTTTAAACTCTGACTGATTTATTAGCCCTTAGACAAATGAACTAATCTTAATCTTGAACCCAAAAAGTGGCCTTAAGTGCATTAAGTGCTCCTTTATTGCAATGGGGTTAATAATGCAGAGATCTCTTGACTATCTGAAGTTGCGTCTTCCAATACTTCTATATATTCTATAAAGCAAAAAAGTATGGTCTACTCATTACCATTGTTGATATGTAAATTCTCGTTTAGACACCATTTCCACACGTAAAGTTTACTTTGCAAAATTTTGAGTACGTTGCAGAAAAGGGAAAGATGAAGGGGGGGGGGGGGGAGGGCTGAGTACAGACGTTTTTGTACTGGCAAAGTTGCTTTGTTCTTCGTAACGCATAGTTACTTCGTGGCATAGCTAAAATTTCGCAAAGTAAATTTTGCGTGTGGAGAAGGGAAACAAAGCTTAAAAGAAAATTTAAAACACTTTGTCCAAGTAAACTTTGCGTGTAGAAAAGGGGTTTTATTATTGAGTCAGAAACGGTTCATTTCACTTAAGAGATGTTGTTGTAGGCGTAGAAAGGTCATTCTGTGGGTGCATTGCCCCCCTAGAATTATTAAAATTTATATGTAATAATTTTTTTATTATTACTCATGAAACTCACCAGTCATAATGCGCCCTCACCCTAGAAAAAATTTATAGCTACGCTAATGGATGTTGTATTTGGAATAAATACGAGAATATCACAATTTCATCTAGATTCCTTTCTTTGCTGCTTTTGCTCTTTACAACTTACATATCGTCGCTGATTTAACTAACTGAAAAAAAAAAATTCAGGTCAGTTAGTTAAAACAGCGACGATATAAGAAAATATTTTTTTTTATTTTCAATTTCAATTTATTATTCAACTTTAAGTAACTGAGCCCAATAGGCCATAAATAGTTCACAAATTGTCTACATAATGGTAGGTACAGACTTAGCAACGCGTTTATGCAACCAGGCAGATTGCATTGTCGGTCGCATAGAGTGTAGTCTTGTTTATGGTTGCATTCGAAGTTGCGTTCGAAGTTTCGAAAATATCAAAATGTTCTGGGGCCTAATTCCTGCACTCGTGATCGGAATTGAATTCGAATAGAAATTAATTTCGATGGCAAGAAATTTTCCGATGATGTCACTGGCTACCAAGCGAATCGAGTTTTTGTTTCAGTGTTGGAAAAAGGAAAATATATTTATATATAAATTCATTTCACAACACTGAATAAATTGTAAGCAAAAGCATATGTTTGTATATATGTATGTGTGCAAAAACATATGTATGTACGTACATGCACACGTATATGGAGAAAAAAAGAAACTAATATACATAAATGTTATTTTCATTTTAATTTAATTAATAACTTAATAATAATAAATTAGTGTAAAGTTAGAGAATAGAGCACTAGCCACATGTTCGATTCTTTTATTGCTTGACCAGAAGCATTTAATTTGTTATTTAGGTGCTCCCAGAGTTGGTTGATTTTTTTTTATTTTCCTCGAGACAACTCTTGGGCAAAACATTATGTATTTGCCAAGCCAGTGTGTGTGTTTTGTTATATTTAAAGTCAACTAGAAATTTTTTAATTTGTATTTTTTTTATACGTACATTTGTGCATTCATTCATTTTTAAATAAATAAGTAAAATATTGAACATACATTTTCTTTTTCTTCGCTTTTTCTATGTTAGACATGATTTCGAATGCATTTTTGCTTGCGAGTAAAAGCACGAACGGTTGCATTCGAATGTATGCACGTTATCGAATGCTGTCATTAGAAATTTCGATATGTGTTATTCGAAACCGAATGCGAAAATCCCAAAAGTTAAAAAACTCGCACATTCGAGTAAAAACTCGCTCGCAATCGAATGCGGGAACTAGGCCCCTGATGTTTATGGGTTGCATTGACGGTTGCATTGTAGGTTGCAGTGTCTGTATCAAAGTATTCGAAAACGTGTTGCGTAAGCAAGTTGCAAAGTCTGTATCTACCACAATATAATACTACATATAACAAAACTTTATAATAAAATATTTGGTGAAAATAAAACTTAAATTCTGTATATGGTGGTGTGTGCTTAGTTTTGGTGACTACTGTATTTAATATGTGAAACAGCTGATTCGTTTTGTTTACTATTTTTGTCAAAAGTGCTTTTGAATAATTATTTAAAAACTTTGTGTACTTTTAACTGGATTCAGACCCTGGAAATATAAACCTTCAGGCTTCTCCAACAATCGAACTTCTGTTCTTTATATTAAAAAAAAATTAAATCCATTAAAATAAAATGTTTTTTTTGTCCGACTCGGATTCCAGTGACGAAGAAAGAAGAAACAAGTTAAAAGTGGAAAGAAAACTTCTCAGGCAGAAGATGTGCATTTTTCAGTTATCCGATGAAAAGTAAGTGTTAAATTAAAAGTCATCCTTTTCCAAAAATAATGCGACCTATTGTTGTTAATGTTTTGAAGATTTGAAAGTTATTTTCGGCTGAATAAAGCATCCTTTATGCGTGTATTGGAGATAATAGAGCCTAATTTAAAACAAGGAATCAGATCAACGTTCATTCCAAGCAACTTAAAATTGGCAGCGACATTAGGATTTTTGGCTCAGGGATCGTATCAGCTCAGTGTCGGAAATGATCTTAACCTGGGACTATCACAGCCGGTAGTGTCAAAGATTTTGTCCGAGACTCTGGATATCATGGAAAGTAAAGTTTGCAAGGAATGGATAAACTTCGAGATGACAGACGCTGAAAAAAATGCAGCTAAATTACATTTTCTCGAAAAATCAGAGTTCCCAGGTGTTATTGGGTGTGTGGACGGAACTCACATTAAAATTTTGGCCCCAAATAAAGAGGAACAGCCTCTATATTTAAACCGCAAAAGATATTTTAGCCTAAATGCCATGATAGTAAGCTAGAGTAGTATGCTTTCCTTGTATATTATGTTCACAAATATTTATGTATGTATTTCACATAAACATAGATTTGCGATCACAAAATGCGTATTCGTTTTTTGGATGCGCGAAATCCAGGTTCTACCCATGATTCCTTAATTTGGAATGTAAGTCATGCAAAACAAATTTTGCAAGCACGTTATGAGGCAAATGATCGTAACTCCTGGCTGTTAGGTAAAATCTTAATGTTAATTTAAATGTTGCATGTTAATTTAACCTTTTTTCCTCAGGTGATGAAGACTATCCTCTTGAGCCATATTTGATGACGCCCTATCGCTCGGCTTGTGAAGGAAGTGCAGAGGCTGTTTTTAATTCAAAACATGCTAAAGCGAGAAGCGTAGTACACGCAACTATAGGTGTGTTAAAGAGCAGATTTCGTTGTCTTCTTGGAGAACGTCCACTTCATTACACACCCGCGAAAGCTACTAAGATTGTGAATGTTTGTGCTGCACTTCACAACATATGTATTGAAAATGGCTTAAGTATTAAAAATGAGCACACAGAAAATTGTCCAAATGAAATTGAACTGCATGATGGCACTGAAAGTATACAAATTAATGAGGAAGCATTTCAAAGAAGAGAAGAAATAAAACAAAGCTTTGTACTTTAATTTCACACACACAAAAAAATGCAGTTTTTCTGTTAAGTTCTGTCAATTGTTTTAGTTCGTTTTTAAAAAGTTTTACAGTTTTCTAGTGTGATATTGCTCAGTAATGATCACATCTTTGCGATCTTATCCTCCTCTTTTTTTCAGTAATACCCATTACTGGGAAAAAAGAGTTTTAAAGATTGGACAAAAAGGAATAATGTAAATGGTCGCGCCCTTACTGCTCTACATAGTCATATTTAAAAAAGACAGTTAAATATAATTTGTCATATCGTACTTTGGCTTGCGTTAAAATTTCATACCAGTGGCTGGCACATTCGCCTCTTCAGAGAAGAATTTTTTTTAATGTATTGTGTTGTATGTAAATTGTAATTGCAGCATGCGACATCGATCAAAATTTCCATACAAACGCAATTAAAATTGTATGAAAATTTGCTCGTTATCGAAAATTTTCTCCCTTGTTTTATGTAAAACTAATTTTTGAGTTACGACTTTGTTGTCTCAATATTTCTACATAAATATTTGGAAGCTACGAGGAAAATGGATTTAATATTGTATCGTTTAGAATAAATTGTTGCGTTTAACATTTTACAACGTATGACTTTTATTTAAAGATAAAAAAAAAAAAAAAAAAAAAAATACGAACATGTTTTTATATTCTTCAATAAAATTGCTCAATGGCATTTTTTCTCCTTTTTTCACACTTAGGCCCAAACCCACGATCTCGACAACGTTCGACTTGTCGCACACTTACATTTGAAACAACAACAAAATATTAAAATTTGTTTTATCGTGGGTCAGGGCTTTATTGTTTACTTCGCACGATGTTGCTCACAAAACTTCAGAATAAAAATTACAAACGAAAGAAGAAGAAAGAATGAAAATCTAAATTTTTTGATTTTTCATTCAACCGTTGGTCAATCAGACCTCTTACGTCCCAATTGGTTGTACAACTTAATTAAATTGTACAGCAAGTCGCAACGTGTAGGGGCCGCACAATGCTTCAGTTGTAGTGAATATATCAAGAATGATGAAATAAAGATTACGCCAGCGCGCAAGAATAAAAAAACATTTCTGCGCATGATGGAATTCTGACGTCACTCAGCCTGTGTTCTCATTGGCTAGCAATGCTCTTTTTCTTATCTCTTTATTTTTATTTTGTTTTTTTTTTCTTAGTTTTGCAGCCTTTAAACAACAACATGTAATTTTTTTCTTGGAGATCTCTCTGAGTAAATTAATCACGGCTGCCAACTACAACAAAATACATAAATTTTTTGCAAGAAATTATAAATTTCACATGTGATACAGACTTGGTAACCTTTGCGAGGGGACTACTACGTCATCAAACGGTAAATCATGCGCAAGGCGTAATATTTATTTTATCATTCCTGGAATCTATATAATTAATAGGCAAACATGTTTTTTGTAATCCCTTTTACGACGGTACCACTGCACCGATTTTAAAAAGATTTATATGGTTTTAAAGGATTTTTCGTACAGATTTTATTGAAATCGGTTCAGTATTTTGGGAGCTATAAGCGTTTAAAGTTGCTACCACTACATGCACACATATTACACACGCATTTATTAGCTTACAAGCCCAGTGGCCACGTCTTTAAGACATCTTTGACGACGTGTACAAGACAATGGTAAGTCGTAGAAGACATATTAAAGACAACTCCATACAAATCGTTGACGAAATTTTCATACAAATGGCGGCGAGGTCACACAAGACCAGATGAGCGACATTGTCGCTCAGATTGTCCTCAACAAGGCTTTATTGAAGACAAAACGTGTGACACTGTCGCTCAGATTGTCATCAACAAGGCTTTATTGAAGACATAACGAGGGACATTGTCGCTCATATTGTCGTCAACAATGCTTTATTGAAGACACAACGACGGACATTGTCGCTCAGATTGTCCTCGACAAGGCTTTATTGAAGACAAAACGTATGACATTGTCGTTCAGATAGTCATGAACGCCGATTTCTTTTAAATTGTCGATTAGAAAACTTAATCTACAGACGACATGTCGTATATGAATCGTCGAAGACAATGTCGTCTAGGACGATTTGGACAACTGGGAGTAAAAAAAGAAACAAAACATGATTGTGTGTATGTGTGTGGGTATGTAGTATTTATCTTGATCTAACAATTTTTTTCTCTCTTATTTGTTGTTGTATGAAAGCCATAATACTTAAAGGAAGAGATTTGAATAAATTGAATTAGCTTGGTTAAAGGGATTTTGTTTACGTTTTTTTTAATTTCATGTATTATTTAATTATGCTTGCATATGTATGCAAGTTTGTGTGTGGCTGTGTTTTAATGAATTTTTATGACGTTTAGATCAGTGTCCCGCAAAATTAAATATGTTTGTATTGGTGAGAAAAATGAGAGTAAAATAAACTTGCACTCGAAGAAAAGTTTTCTAATTTAAAATACATGATGTGGTTATTAATTGTTTGATTTTTTTTGTAAATAAGCAATTTAGTCAAAAGCTTAACTAAAAACTAAAAATGTAATAATCCATTCAACAATGAGTGTATAAATTCCAAATTAAATTTATTCACAGTTTTGTGGATACTATTAAAATGTCTTATTTTTAACTGTTTCATAACATAAAATGCATTGCATATTGCAAAAATCATGTTTTATCACGAAATATTTCTTAGCTTCCATAATTATTTAAATTTTTTGTTGCTGTACAAATTTATTAAATTTGAATTTTAATTTCGTTCCGTGTGCTGAAAAAAATTAGACAAAAAACCGGGAAAAAATTAATTCATGTATGCACGCATGCTTGCTTCAGTGACGACTAAATGAAAGAGCATAAGCATGTATGTGATTTTCATCTGCACAATTGTGCTATGGCTTGCGGGTTACTGGTTTAGATACATTTTCTTTGAATCTTAAATTATTTACATTTTGATTCTATATAGAATACGGACGAGTGTGTCGTCCGTTTGGTATATCTAGTATATACTATTTTACTATTGACACTTCCTAAAGAGTTTCTTAATAAGCAGAAAGCGCACCACTACAGTTGTTATAGTTTTCGTCTGTATCCTGTCTGTTCAAGTGTTTTATATTTTATTCTTGAGCTAATAATAACTAGATTAAACTTTTTATTTGAGAATGTTTTTTTAAATAAATTCTAAATAATACTATACGAACTTTAGCCTATATATTGGAGAATATAGATAGGTCTGTTCAATTACTTTCCCAGCAGAAACTAGCAACGAGAGAGTAAAGCCGAAATTTACAAAATTACTCTCCTAAATATGAAAAAGTAAATGAACGCTTTAAGCATTAAACACATTCACCACAGCAGGCTACACGAACACACGACTTCAAATGCCGCTAGCAGCATTTGTCGCCTCGTAGCCGGCTACTTAATTATTTTGGAGACTGCAGCAGCACCATCTGCAGTTGATGTTCAAGTACAAATACATAGTTCAGTATTGCCACTTTTATATGTTTTGCATTTACAAAAATTAATTACTCTAAAATAATTGAAATTTATTTGCTGGTAGTTTAGCATGTCTATATACGTATTTCATTGGCGCTTGAACCAAATCATCAGTAGACTTTAACCAAAAATTTTAAACAGTCACAAACCTCTTACTTTATGCATAGACTTTCAAAAACTATATGAGAATTCATAAAATAATAATACTTTTGAAAATCACAAAAGAAAAAAATAAGCTTAGTAGGCTTTGAAACTGATACAAAACCCAGCAAATAATTTATATCCAGGTGAATGTGATGTGTACCTGTGTGTCTGTCCGTGTCCACGTACAGGCCAAACGGCTGGACCGACTACGACTACGACGATTTTTAACTAGATTAAAGAAAAAATGTTGCAATGTTCTTTAAGGTAGAATTAGTAAAATCGTATCGTGATGTTGCGTGTCAGCTGACAAAAACCGTACCATATGCAATGTATGTTACTAGTTATAAAATATGTGGTGGTAGCACTGCTGACGTAGGAATCTGCAGAAAACAGATTTTTCTGTAGCGAATGTCAAAAACACCGCATTTAATGTCAGACAAAAAAAATGTGCTGTGCAAACTGTTACATTTTCTATAACTTGTACACAAAATTGAACGATACGGCAAGCTGTAAAGTAGAATGATACGATTTTACTAATTCTACCTTTAGTCTAGTACAAAATCGTCGTAGTCGAAGTCGTAATACGATACTCGTAATAAGGCCTATTATGTATGTATTCCAAATGAGATTAGAACAATGATGTCAGTTTCATGTCACAATTGTGCAAACAAAAATCACACACATTCTTATTCTCTTCCATTTAGTCGTCAATGAAACAGCGACGAAAACACATGTGCAGCAAGTTCTTTATAGATACAATGAAAGAAAAAAAGTGGTATGCGAAAAATATTCTGTGATCAGTAATGCTTTTTGCGACATTCAATGTATTTTATGTTACAAAACTTTTAAGGAAACAAATGAATATATATTAAAAAGACGTTTTGGTTTTTTTGTAGCAGATTCACTAAACTGCATTTTAAATCAAAACTTAAAATACCAATAACTCGGAAAATATTGGTCGCAGTCAATTTTTTTGTTTAATTTTTTCTTCTTATTTTTCACGTTTCTATCAGATAAGATATTTAAAAATTTATTTTAAGAAATTCTTCAAGTTTCCTATGAAAAGTTCACAGCCCCGTAACTCAGAAAATATGGGCCGCCCCCAAATTAATTGAGAGAGAGAGAGAGAGAGAGAGAGAGAGAGAGAGACAGACAACAGCCATTCATTGCTTTCGCAAGAATAGAGTGTTGCTACACAGGTATTTTTGACCGGGTGCAGTCAAGTTAATAATTCGAGTTTTTTTTTTTTTTGGGAATTGTTACAATTTAAGTTTAACATATGTTAACGCACTAATACACATGTCTTTACATATAGATATTTTACGGTTTTTAAGATATTGGCCCTTATTATGAGTTGCATTCGATTTTCGATCTTCGCTGGCTATCGAACATCGAAAATCGAATGTTCAATTTATATTATGAGCAACGAATTTTCTATCGAACAGAATTTAGCTTTCGATGAAGTATTTTATTATAAAAAATGATTATAAACGAACGTTTTTTATTTTTAGGTAAAGTTGTTGCAAATTTTAAAAATCAATTTAAGTGACAATCACAACAAAAATAATCTTTGTCGAATGCTCGTCATAATATCAAATGAAAATTCGTTCGATCAATACTTTCGACTACAGTCGAAGATCGAAAGTTGCTCATGATAAGGGCCATTATTTTAATTTCCCGAGATAGGTTAAAAATGTTTCGTAAATATAAGAAAAAAAACACAATTTTCACACATGCATTTGCAGGTTTAAAAGGCTAATTTTATTTCGATTTTTAATAAATAATGTCATAATTTGAATGTAAGGATGTAGATGTAAGGGCATGAAGAGTAAAATATGAGTTGTTTCGGATTTCTTTTTGACTAGATATCATGTGGTTTATCTGGTATTTTCTCATATAGAATCAGTTCTTTTTCCTTTATTGTTTTCTATTGGAATACGCGACTGGCGGTAAGGATTGGAGCTAGATGGAAGCTTCGCCATATCAATAAATCCGATTTTAGTTTATTTAATTTTACACCCACACTAAGTGCAAGTATTAAATAAATTTATTATATTATTCGTAAGTTGTTTTAGGGCTGAGGACTTTTCAGCTTTTGGAATATAACTGCTGCATTTGGGGAAGTCGCAAGGTGGTTTAATCATTTCTGATGTTTCACCAACTTGAAAAACAAGACCCATGCCAATGGCCATATGCCATTCATAGTGGCAATGCATCAACCAGAAACCTAAGGAAATATAATAAAAATTTTTTAATTGAATTACTAAAACACTGTTTAATAAAATAAAACTTTTGCAACTGGTTGTAATAGAGGAGACAAAACAAAATACGAGTACATACATACATACATCACCAGCGTTTTGAAAACATAGAAATGGTTTTTGAAACCGTGAGAAACTAGATTTCAGAATTGAGCTTTATAGCAAAGTGTATTAATACCAAGTGTATTAATACAAAATTTTTGTAGTATTATTTTTATTTGTATGTTGAGAGTTCGTTTTAAGATTTTATGCTATTTTGTTGGGGTAAATTTAGCTGACGATCAGCTGAGCTACTGAATATGCCTTGCTTTATAGTAGAATTTCTTGAGAAATATATTTTTTTAAACATTTCAACTCTTTACATTCTTCCCCTTTTTGCCCATATTTTGGCAGGTATAAAAAGGACACATACATGCAATAGTGTATGAGGGTTAAAATAGTCCTCAAAAATAATCCCCGCCAGATTTTTTTTTTTAACTACAAACTTGTTCTCCGTTTCTAAGCCGTTACAGTAATTATGTGCTGAAAATAGGGGAGGGAGGTGGAGGGTTGTCCTGATTTTAACCCTTATTTTACATATATATAGCTGCTATTTTATAATCCGCCAAATTCTAACCATCTCTCCGTCCTATATCCCCAAGATTTTTGTGGAACATACAGTTTGTTCTGAGTGTTATCCACCTCAAATTTAGTGGCCTCACCATTGCAGATCTGAAGATATACATATGTAGGTGAAATAATAATCCTATACCGCCAAGATTTTGTTGGAACATGCAGCTTGTTCCAAGAGCTACCCATATAAAATTAAGTAAATCTCACTATTTTAGTTGTGGAGATATAAATTGATGCGCGAAAAAAGAACCTTTGGCCCCACTGTGCGCCGTTACACTTTGCTATATTTTTAAAAACGATCAAAATGTATCTGCACCTGCGGTCACAGTCAGGAACAAGTTTTTGTTTTGTTAATTAAAGATACCTGGATTTCTTGCTCTTAGGCGTACTATTGCATAACCACGACTAGGTATTGATAAAGTGTCTTTAAATGGAGGTGTGGGATTAGAAAGACTTCTGCTCAACATATTTTTATCATCCATTTTCCGAGCTGTTTCTACACTCATACGATTGCCGTTTGGTTGTTGTCCCATACCAATAACCATAAAATCATATCCATGCAAGTGGAAGGGATGGTGAATGGGGTTGACACCTGGATCATACAAGAAAAACAAAGCAATGTGAGTCCGATCACAGAGGAGATGTGTAAACATCTAGTAATGAAAATTTTTTTAAGTTGGAAGTACTTATATGCTTTTAGTATATTTTTTTAAATTAATCAATTAAAAGTATCAAAACTTTCAATATTGTAAATACATAGGAATTTGTTGGTTTTTGTTTGTTTTATTAAACTTATTTGGTTAGTAAATGAGCACACTGCAGTATTTATGTACTGCACTAGAAATTGCAGTAAGCAGTAAATTTACTGATTACTAAAAAAACCAGTAAATTTTTGTTGATAATGAAATTTAGTTTGCATTACCAGTAAAATCGTAAAATCGCCATATTCATAATAAAATTGTAGCAAGTGGCAAAGTTTTTTTCATTCAAATTTTGAAACTTTTGTATGAAAAACATTTAGCCACTTGGTAGAATTTCATTATGAATACGGGCATTACTGATTACTGAAAATTCAATGCACCTCATCATATAATAAATCATTTATGCACTTTATAAAAATTGTAGAAAACAATTTTAGTAATCAGTAAAAATTTACTGGTTAAATTTTTTTTATATTATTTTTACTGAAATTTTAGTGGTACTGCAGTGCTCATCTATGGTAAATGCTTTTACTTTTACTTTTTAATTTTTAATTCCTGTTCATCGTTTAGTTGTTGCTGTTCTTGTTGTTGTGTACGCATTGCAATTAAAATATATTCAGTAAAGTGCGACTTTGACTCGCGCACGAAGGGTTCCGTACATTCGGTTTTGAGAATTTTTCTGATGTGGCTTTTATCCTTTTTTAAGTTTTTTCAGTTTAAATTTTTTTTTCAGTCGTTTCGCTTTTTTCTCGTTTTGGCGTTTTATCTCTTTTTGGGGTTCCTTTTAATTTTCGCAATTTTTTAATTTTGGCGATTTTTTTATTTTGGCGATTTTTTTTCTGTTTTTGGGGTTTTTCATTTTGGCGATATTTTTCATTTTGGCGATTTTTTTTATGTTTTTAGGGGTTTTTTTATTCAGGCGATTTTTTCATTTTGGCGATTTTGTTGTTTAAGGTTTTTTTTTAATTTTGGCATTTTTTTTTCATTTTGGCGATTTTTTTCTGTTTTCGGGTTTTTTCATATTGGCGATTTTTCCGGTTTTTTGCGATTTATTTTAGTCCTAGAAATTTTTTTTTAATATGGTGCTTTTTTCGTTTTGGCGATTTTTGTTTGTTTTTGGCGATTTTTTTAGATTTGCCGATTTTATAATTTTTTGATTTTTTAGTTTTACCGTTTTTGAAAATTTCAAGAGTTTTGCTCCTACGGTTTCCAAGATACAGCAAGTTGTCAAAGTTACAAAGTCAAAATTGCATTAACTGATGGAACCACCCATTGATTTAAATTTTTTAAATTTAGTGTTAATTGTTGTAGTCTGTATAAAAATACACTAACTTTACAAATTTCAAGTGTATATATGTACATACAATTGTATGTATATGACATGGGATTTTAACATTTTTCGTTGCTCGTTTTGGAACACCCTTTAATTTTTAACTCATATGTATTTGTTGTAGCGGCCAAATGTCTACACACTGTGTCCAAATTTCAGGTCTGTAGCTCTTACGGTTCTCGAGAAAATACCCTGTGACAGACGGACGAACAGCGTAGGGAAAGCAATAGGGTTTATTTTCACCTTTGGTGTACGGAACCCTAATAAAGCAATTATCAAGTTAAATAAAACAAACAAAAAAAAAAAAAAAACCAGCAAATTCCTATGTATTTACAATATTTTAAATAAGTTTGTATTGCTTCGTTCAAACACTAATACACTCATACATAGCTCACACCGATTTGATAACGCTGTGTGCATCTTACTCAAAATTTTGTGATTGTATTGTGAAAAAGATTTTTACCCCCTAGCGTATAGGTGTTTACACATCAAAAACAGTATAATAAGATTAAAGACAAAATTGTGAATGAAATTTTAAACGCCACTTACTCGCAGTTTCATCCACTAGAATTAACTCCACAATACTGTTGAGAGCAACCTTCAACCTGTGTATGCAGTGACACACGCGTTGGTCCGCACAATTGTCCGGCCTTTCAAATGTATTGCAAAATTGCTGTGCATCAGCAAGATCGGGTTGAGTCAGTAGTGCATAGTCGGGAAAAACCAAACTCATATTATTAATGCCCCCAACTACTGTTAAATTCGAGACAATATCTGTGAGTAAAAATTAAAATAATTAATTATAAAAATAATTTTTAGTTTAATTAAAAAAAAAAAATCCATTAAATTTTTTAACTTACTGGCGAACTGTAAATATTGACCGGGCTTATGTATCTGCTCATTTGGTATGTTATAGTTATCAAAACCCAAGAAGAATTTGTAATCTGGTTCAGCTGTAAGCAACTGCTGATCGCTTTTCGTACCTGACAATTCTATAATACATTTACTTCCATTACCATGCCAGCATTTAGTTTTTGGATGATTTAAAGCCTTGAAAAGATCCAAAAATTTGTTATGGAATTCAAAATGACAAACAAAACCTATCGAAAGTAAGATGGTAGAAGCAAGTGAACCCACATTTTATATACCGGCATATGGGAAAACTTGGTATTACTAAAACTTTAATAACAAAGTCTTCAACAGTTAAGTTCAAAAGTCTAATAAAGGCCGTTTTCACAATGTCCCATAATTTTATTTTAATACTTTAACACTTTTGCACTTTATTTTTTTTTTAAGTTTCGATTAGTGTCTTAACCGGCAAATTTTGTACGCTTTAAAGGGTGTTGGTTAAGTGCTAATCATATATTGTGAAAAACATTATAACTGACACTTAGGGCTAATAAATCAGTTAAAGTTTAAACGGTGGTTTAGTTGAACTAAACTTTAATTCATATGTGGTTTAAACTCAACAGGAGTAAATCAGTGAACCATACCTCATGTGTAGTTTAAAAACTAATACTGTGGCAGCACTAGAACAAATGACAAAAAACAGCTGTTTTGCAGCAGGCTATTAGTTCTTTGTACAATCAAAAAGGCAAAAACTTTAATAACATTTAATTAAAAGCATTCAAATTTTACTGAGAAAGAAATTATATATATTTTTTGCAAAGTAGAATAGTATAAAGGAACAATAGAGTGTAAGAGAACAAATCGAATCGAATCTGAAGAAAAAGTAGAAGCTTGGAAAAAAGTTGAATGCTTTTTAAATGCAAAACATATGGGCTGTAAGTAATAAAATCATATGGCCTGTATTGGTAGTTTAAACGCCCAATTTTGTGCGTTTACAGATGGTTTAAATACTGCATTGATTTATATGTTTGCTGGTTTAAACACATTTTAAACCAAAAACAGAGATTAACTTGAACTGATTTATTAGCCCTTAGGCCTAATAAATCAGTCAAAGTTTAAACACTGGTTTAGTTAAACTAAACTCAAATTTATTTGTAGTTTAAACTAAACAGGAGTAAATCAGTGAACCATACTTTATGTGTAGCTAAAAAAGTAATATTGTGGCAGCACTAGAACAAATGTCAAAAAACAGCTGTTTTGCAGCAGGCTATCAATTCGTTGCCCAATCAAAAAGACAAAAAAGTTAAGGAAATTTCAATTATATGTCGCCAAATTGTACCAAGAAAGGAATTATGTATATGGTTGGCGAAGTAGAATAGTATAAAATAATACTAGAGTGTAAGAAAACAGGTCGAACAAGATCTGAAGAAAAATAGGAGGCTTGGAAAAAAGTTGAAAGCTATTTCAATGCAAAACATATGGTCTGTAAGTAACAAAACCATATGGCCTGTATTGGTAGTTTAAACGCCCAATTTTATGCGTTTACAGATGGTTTAAATACTGTATTGATTTAAATGTTTACTAGTTTAAACACATTTTAAACCAAAAATAGAGATTAACTTGCACTGATTTATTAACCCTTAAAGTTCTAATTAACTTTAAAACGGGCATAGTGAAAAGGGTCATAAGTTTAATAGAACCGTTCTGCTAGAGTTTGTCATAAGTATTTAAAATTGTCTTTAGTACAATTGGTGCCCTGCAATTTGGCTTACCTATGTGGACGTAACCTACCGCCTATGGAAGTCCTCATTGAACTCACAACTCTGACAATTGTAAGAGAGGCTGCTGCTAAGAAAAAAATAATTAGCATCGGGCGGAAAAGCACAGGCAGGAACTGTCTAATTAGCCAATGGGAGCAAGACAATTTCCTCTACTTGTGCAACCCTCTGATGTGAGGAATAAAGTGTATGACTTTGACAAGAGATTTGAAACTGTTCCAGCCAACAGAGAGGATTTTTTTTGGGGGGGGGGGGGGGTAGAGAATGGCATCCGGATAAACCTTTGGAACCATCAGGTGGTGTACTGTTGGTTCCAGAAATCTAGAATGCTCTACATTAACTACTACGAGTCCTCGAATAGTCAGGCTCCCATAAAAGCTCTTATGTACCGAGTTTAAGAATACCAGGAAGCACCTCTGGTGCTACGAAATAATTGATTAACAAATAACTTCGTCATTTGTAGACCAATTTTCAAAATGTTTCTTGCATATGGAAGAGGTTCACTAATGTTTTTCAAATGTCTGGGTGGGGGGGGGGGGGGGGGAGGGAGATGAGCACAGATTTTAAAAATTCTTTTTTATGGAAAGGTCCACTAATTTGTTTTTGGAACGTGGTGGGGGGGAGGGGGTAGGGTGCAAAATGCCCGCCCCAAAAATTTATTAAAAAATCTTTGTCATCCAATATTATTTTTTCATATTGGAGATGTCTACTAAATTTTTCTGAAATTGCGAAGGGGAAGGGTGTCGCAAATTGCCCGCCCCAATAATTAATTATCAATTAATTTCGTCATCTGTCGACCAATTTTCAAAATGCCTTTTGTGTATGGTAGAGGTCCAAAAAATTTTTTAATTGGTTAGGGCGGGGGGGGGGGGGATGGGGGGGAGGTAGTGTGAAATGTGGCTGCCAGAAAAACGTATTATCAAATTACGTTGTCGTTTGTGAAACAATTTTCAAAATTCTTTTTACATATGAATAGAAGAGAATAGAAGTTAGTTCAATTATCTATCTAAAGTATTGATAATGTACAAAGCGAATCCATATCAGATGGTCTCAACTGTCCAGTTGACTGTTTTTGCGAGTATAGATGATGATGCTTTGCGAAATATTTAAGACCGGTCGGTATTCACTATCCTACTTAGTCGAAAGATTTTTGAGAAAATACCAATGGATGTTTATAAAAGTTTTCGAATGGCAATAACCATTCAATAGATCAGGGTTGTATTTTTTCAAAAGTCAACGATTACGTAGGATAGTGAAGACTATCTACACTTAAAAAAGCATTTGACATTTGTTTTCAACTTAAATAAAACGGTTTTTATACACGCAAAGTTTACTTTGCAAAGACTTGAGATTGTAGGAAACTCAAACTCAAACCTACAAACTGAAGACTTTACAGATTAAATTTATGGAAGATTAGGTTTTCTTCTTTGAAGTGTACGGATCGAAAGGTAACCTACCGAACGTTTGAAATTAAATGTTCGAAAATCTTAGTATATTACCAATGTTACCAGATTTCAATAAAAATAATTATCCCTGAAGATGTTGGAAAATCCCAACGAAACGTCGGATACATTAAAAATGAAATAAAAATACGTCTTTTATTACATTTTAAAGAAATTGAATGACCTTGAAAGCCTGAATAGATACAATATCTATAAAACCACACTAATTCATATTAAAAATAAGGTCGAGTAATTAAATACAAATACATATATATGCAAACAACTTATTCAAATCGAATAATATAATATATGATATGCTTAGTTTGAAATTTATTTGCTGGTGGTTCAGCATTGTCTATATGCATTTCATTGTTGCTGTAACAAATCATCAGTAGACTTCAACCACATATTTTGAATAGTCACAAACATCTTATCTTATGCACAGACTTTCAAGAACTATTTGAGAATTCACAAATAATAATATTTTTGAAAATCACAAAAGAAAAATAACCGTAGTAGGCTTAGAAACTAATGCAAAATATGTGGTTGAAGTCTACTGATGATTTGTTACAAATTTCAAATTAAAATAAATTTCTGACAATAAGTCGAATAGTAAATTTCTTAAATAACCTGCTTACACTCAAAAAAAAAAGACATATACTATTATTAAGGAAAAAAAGTTTCTAAATTTAAGTAAAAAAAATTTCCAAATTTAAGTAATTTTTTCTAAGTTTAAATAAATTTTTACAAAAATCTAGTAAAAATTACTTAATATGAGTAAAAAATTAAAAGTTCATATCCTTAAAAGTAGTTCACAAAAATACACACAAAAAATCTCACATTCAAGGACAAGTTTACTTGCTTAAAGGAAATATGTACCAAAAATTAGAAAATGGTTTAAAAGTTTTGGGAAAATGTATCCTAAGAACTAGTCAATATCGTCTTAAATTAAAAAATAAATTTCAGGAAATGACTTACTCCTGAGTAGTTCATCAAATTTGACTTACTCGAAAGATATAAAAAGGTATTCTAAATTTTAGAAAAATATTTACCAGTTTTAAGTATTTTTTCTTTAAATTATAGAATATATTTTTTATTTGCATTAAGCAAAAAATTTAAGTAAATTTTTCATTCTTCCGAGTAATATTTGAACTTGAAATATATTTTTTTGAAAATAAAATAAAATTTTAAAACTCAAAAATTTCAATGCTTATTCAGGCTGCCCTGTTAGGCAATTGGTTAGAGTGCTTGCCTATCATTCAGAAGGTTGTTGGTTCAATACTTGTCTCCTCTCAAGGAATTAATATTTATGTATGGTGAATTAATTAAGAATATAATATGAAGATATAATAAAAAAACACACCATGCGGTATAGAATTTAATAAAAAATAAAAAAGTACCAGAATTAAAGACATAAAAAACTTTGAAAAATTTACTAAATTTGAAATCAAAGATGAAAAAAAATTTTTTACAAAGCTCCGAATTTTATGGGAAAATTTTACTTAATTTTAGAAAAATTTTACTCAAATATAAAAATATAATTACTATTAACTAGTTCATTCATGCACTAGAAATTTAGTAAATATTTTACTGGTTTCAAGTAAAAAACAGCTTTGGCGCCATACGACAACTTTTTTTTATTCAAATTTAGAAAATTTTCCAAAGTTTTAGTTAGTTTTTTTTTTTTGAGTGTAGGGGAAAATAGTTTAATATTTTTCTGTTAAACTCACTGATTTTATGGGCCAAACTTCATCATAATGCGGAAATGGCGGAATCTGGAAATCATCAGCTGTATTCAAAGTTTCACTTGTATTATATCTAATCAGAATATATGATTCTGTGGGACGAGCAGCGCATGAACCCAGGCCTCTGGCACGTAACCAGAAATCGCCGCTGCAATGATTTGCTGCCAGAACGAAGTCATAACGTTCGCCGGAATTTGAAACTAAAGTATCAAAAGTTTGTGGCTCCACATCACACGAATCGGAAGCAATAACCGTAAAATTATGATTTTCAATCTGACAGCAGAATAATACGAATCATAATCATAATAATAATAATAATAATAATAATAATAATATTCCAAATTTCACTCATTAAGTTTTCTAAATACCTGCATTTGGACAGGACACGCATGATTCATGCCATTAATCAAACGAAAACGATAACGCTGGCCGGGTTTAACATAAAAAATAATTGGTCTCACCTTACTTCGTTTAAATGTTCTAGGCTAAAAAATAAAAATATGTACATAGTACATATGTTTTAAAAATTGTAAATGAATTACCCACGTCTGTGTAAACTCCTCTTCCATTGATTACTATGGAGTCGGCAAATACACCGTCACGAGTGACTAGACCGGGAAACTGTTGTTCAGCTGGCGAATGCATCCAGTCGGTTATAAAAATATAATGTTCTGGCAAATCGTGTTGATATAAACTTTTTGAACGAATATTTTCAGGCTCTCTAATAATTAAAGCGCCATATAGTCCATTGGCCTTGTGATGACCTAATTTTTTTTTGTTGAAATTGAATTAATGAAATAGTAATGAGAAACGTAAAAATGGCGGCACCAAGTAACGCCCAAAATATAAATGGTAAGACAAATGAAAAAAATCTAAGAAAATTTTTTTAAACAAGTGGGGAGTTATTGCATAATTTTTATTAATTTATTTCAAGGTGTATCTAACTAGGTGGCAGCGCTACTTCAGCTGATAATTTTTTGCTCTGTGTGCTTTGTAGCTGAAGAATGTCAAAGTCTTCAATTTTGTTTTGGTTTTAGTACAATTATTTTTGTGCTTTTGACATTCTTTGGTTCTTTACACAGCTATGGTTGCCATATACGCAGTCACCTGTATAATTACACCATAATTTATTTAATATATTTTTTTAATAATTAAATATATTTTTCGGAATTATTAACTGCGTTCGCGTACTCAAAAGTTTTTAAGAATTTTTACTGAAATTTACTGCATTTTACTAAGTTGCGTTCGTTTACCCAAAACACAGTAAATGAGAACACAAATTGAGAGAGTAAGATGACAGTTCTTGACGGAGTGTTTTGAAAATTTTTACTCCAGAAATATGTCGTAGTAAAGTTTAGTAAGACAAAAACATATGATTCAAAATGTAAAGAAATGAAAAGTAAGCAAATGTTAAGTGCAAAAATTTGAGAAAAGGTTAAATAAAAATTGTGAAAGTCATTAAAAAACAATTTATTTATTATAATGGGTGTTTTTTTTAGAGGTATAGAACTTCGAATTGAAATAAAACACAAGAAAATCGTTTTAATGTCCATCAATTTGGCTTTATTGGAAGGATAATTTTATGCCATTAATGTTTAAATATGATTTCGGGCATGTGGCCGCCGCGGCTGGCTCGAATAAAGCCAATTCTACAGGTCCAATTTTCAACCACTTTTTCGAGCATATGGGGCCGTATGTTGGCAATAACGCCACGAATGTTGGCTTCCAAGTCCCCTAAGCGTAGACGAGCGACTTCACATATCCCCAAAGAAAATAATCCAATGGTGTCAAATCACACGATCTTGGTGGCCAATTGACAGGTCCATTCCGCGAAATTATGCGCTCATCGAATGTTTCCTTCAATAAATCGATTGTGACGTGCGCTGTGTGGCATGTAGCGCCGTCTTGTTGGAACCACAACTCATCCACATTCATGCCATCCAATTCGGGAACAAAATAGTCGGTTATCATGGCTCTATACCGGTCTCCATTAACGGTAACTGACTCTCCAGCATTATTTCGGAAGAAGTATGGCCCAATGACTCCACCAGCCCATAGAGCACACCAAACAGTCAGTTTTTGTGGATGTAATGGCGTCTCAAGGGTCTCATGTGGATTCTCTTCACTCCAAATGCGGCAATTTTGCTTGTTGACGTAGCCATTCAACCAAAAATGAGCCTCATCACTGAACAAAATTTTGCGATGAAAATCAGCATCGAGATCAATCTCATTTTCGGCCCATACACCAAAATCACGACGCATTGCATGGTCTCGCGGCTTTAATTCTTGCACAAGCTGGATCTTGTAAGGTCGCAAGCCAAGATCTTTGCGCAAAATCTTCCATAAAGTTGATGGACAAAGCTCCAATTGCTGTGCACGGTGGCGAATCGATTCATTCGGGTCCTCTTCAACACTTTGCTCTACAGCGGCAATTGTTTCTTCGGTGCGCACTGTTCGACGTCTCTGCGGATGCGTATTATCACATAGAGTAAACGTAGTGCGAAAACGATCCATGGTTAACCGAATTAATTGCTCTGATGGACGATTATGTCGACCATAAAATGGACGGAGCTTGCGGTAAACTTCGCGAACTGAACCATTATTTTCGATATAAATTTGCACGATTTGCAAGCGTTGTTCTTTTGTCAACCTGTTCATGATGAAATGGCAAACCAAACTAAATATTAATCACTTGACAGCTGACAAAATGGCCGCCAGTTAAAAAAGTGATGCCAACTTAAAGTTCTATACCTCAATAAAAAACACCCTTTATTATATTATTATATTTTGTAATTTATTTTATTAATCCTTTTGTTTTGCAAATTGTTGTAATTACTCAGAGTTGTAAAACTGTAAGTATCTGGTTACTTAGTATTGCACTTGCTTTTAAGGTAATCAGTAAGATTAACAAATAGTCATGCAATTCTTATTAATTTAACCAACAACAAAACAAAGAAATCAAAAAGAAATTAATTACAAGTATTACATGAAATAAATTACAAACTTTATTCTTGGACTGTTCGAGTTATAAAAATTTTGTATCGAGTACCAATAATTAAAAGAGTTGAATAGTCAAAAGTTTATATATTTTTCAACACTATGGGAAGTTGGAGTCAGCTGTTTCTTTAATCTTACTAATTTTTACTATTTTTCCGTTCGCGTACTTTTTTCGGCAACAACTATTTTTGAGAGTAAATTTTAAAATTTTCGCAGTAATTTCTCATTTACTGCATTTTACTGCAAAAGTAAAAAAACACACCTTGTCTCTACTGCTCAACATCTAAGCATAAAAATCTCCCAAAAAATATCCCATTTTTAACAGGGTTGTCACCATTTTTATTTTTCCCCAGGTTTTAATTCACAAAACAGAACTCAAGCTACCATTACCTACCCTTAACTTATAGTTAACTTTTCTTAGACTGACTAAAATCTAACTGCAATGTCATCCAGAACAAACCCAAAATTAATTCTTAAATTATGCATTAAACACATTCACCACAGCAGGCTACACGAACACACGACTTCAAATCCCGCTAGTAGCATTTGTCGCCTCGTAGCCAACTACTTAATTATTTTGGAGACGGCAGCAGCACCATCTGCACCTCATATCTCATTACCACATTCAAATATTTCGCATCTATAAAAATTAAATTACTCTTTCGATATGTACTTATATGACATAGAAGTATAAAAATGAATCAATTTATGTTTTACATCAATTTGTGGATATAGTTTCTGTTAAATAATATGAAATAATTGTGTGATATCATTCATTCAACATTTTGTATTATACTGGCAACACTGAATTTTCTCATTGTAGCCAAAGAAATAGAAATTAGTTTAATTGGACTACAACGACAAAATCAGCATAGACAACAACCTGTCGCCCTGTTGCCTTGCTGTCTTCAAAAGAATCATTCCCATATAAACATGTGTATTCTATCCCTGACATTTTGTAGTCGGTAGCCTGCTGTGGTGAATGTGTTTAATGCATTAATTTCAATTTTATTTTAAAATTTTACCTGTTGATATTTTAGATGGTACCTTAGCTGAGTGGTAGTGCGTTGAGTACACAACGTGTGATGATACATGTTTGAACCCCAGAAAATTTTTATTTTAATTTACTGACTACCAGGTGATTTAAAAAAAAAATCAACTTTAAGTTAGCTGAAAGTAATGCAGAGTGAGACAATTGACTACCGCTTAGGACATCGCAATGTTAAAATTAAAAAAAAAAATTAAAAATTAATAGTAATCCAAGTGTCAGTCAGTACTAGTTGTGAAATAGTTAAAGTTTAAAGTTAGTTTAAAGTTAACTTAATTTCCGATAGGGTATCTACTTATATTAATCCTTAAACCATATTATTTGGGTGTATGGGTATTATCACAAAATTTGGATTTTATTCCATTTGAAGCTTTTATAAGACCATTTAATTTATATTTTTTTAGACTTATTTTCTGAAATTTGGAACTTATTAAATATCTCTTGGGACAAGTTATTTCATTTAGCCGCATAAAACTCATAATAGGACTCACCTGCATGCGAATGATAAAACTGAGTTCCTGCCTGAGTGGCACGGAATTGATATCGGAATGAAGTTGAATATGATATGGGGCATTGGGTTATAAATGGCACACCGTCCATATAAGGTGTATGCACCATATGCATGCCGTGCCAGTGCAAGGCGTCAGCTGTGCCATGTGCTTTATTGTGTACATCCACAATAACAATATCGTCTTTGCATACTTGAATAGATGGTCCCGGTATTTGACGATTTATACTCATAACGCCCTTTTCCCAGCCATCACCCACTACGCACTGCGGGTTATTACAGTCCTTTTCGACGCCTTGTTTACACTTTCCGCACGCACTAATTGCAAATTACAATAAAATAATATTTGTATATGAAATTTAAAGTGATTTTAAACTCATAGTAGTTTTTTTTTTGAAATTTTTCTTAAAATGGACTCTAAATACATTTTATTTTTTTTATAAATAAGGGCGATATTATTTAACTTTTAATTTGTTTAGATTATTTTTTGTTATAATTAAGATGAATTAAAAAATTTAATTCAACAAGTTTTAAGGTCAAAACTTTTAAAAAGTCGTAAGCATTAAATACTAATGAAAAACCTTTTGATTGAAGCACATGCTTATTAAGCCTTTATGTTAAGAGCTTAAAATTAAAAATAATTTCATTCAGAATATTTAAGAAATAAAAATAATAATTGAAATTTAATTAAGTAAAACGCCGTTAATATAACTTTTTAAAAAATTGCACTACGGCAACATTGAATTAATAAAAGCCCAGGGTTGCTTTAAATTTGTTCTGCTATAGCAGATAAATTTTTTTATTAAGAATGAATAGGTCTGTTCATTTACTTTCCTAGCAGAAACTTGCAACGAGAGAGTGAAGCAGAAATTTACAAAATTAATCTCCCAAATATGAAAAAGTAAATAAACGCTTTGCTTGTAAAAACTTGCAAGAAAATTTATTTCATATCAGAACCATCGCTGGAAATCATGATACTACTGATGTGTTTTGTTTGATAAAATTTTAAATTGCATTTTTTTAGAATTGACATTTAATATGAATTTCTTTACACAGTTTAATTTTTTTAATACATTTTTTTTATTTATTGTCCCCTTATGCAAAAAAATATTTTACTTTAGCTTTAAAGTTCATAGTAGTTGATAAGCACTTTAAGGGCCATTATTACAACTTAAAGATAGTTAAAAGTAGGGTTTTATCCGACGTATAAAAAGCTTTCCATTATTGCAAATTGGATTTAAATTACCATGTAGGATAAACTTGCCTATAATTTATCGCTCACTTTAGGTTAAAGTAAAATTTTGCAAATGATAAAGTTTTTATACGTCCGATAAAACCCTACTTTTAGCTATCTTTAAGTTGTAATAATGGCCCTAAGGCTAACATAGCTTTATCAAAAAATCATATGCAAAAGACAACTTTAAATATTTTGTGATTTAATAATAAATACTGGTAACACCACCGTGTTCAACAACCACTTCACAGCTTATGATGTACAAAATTGAATACAATTTCATTCGGGTATTCAAATATTTTTTTTATTTTATTAAATAAATTTTTATTATCTTGAAGTAAAGCAACCTAATTTAAAAAATATGAGCTTCTGAATTAATAGGAAAACAGATAAACACAATCATGAAGTAAAAGTAAAAAAATGTGAAAAATTATCACAATTTGTTTTATTCGAATGAAACGAGTATTTGAATATCCAGCTTTTTTCGATTTGTTTTGATTGTATGTACATCACTAAAACATTTTTGTATAATTGTATTTATTTTAATATTTTTTATGGATTTTGCTATGTATGTATTTCGTTCGAAGCAGTTGGATAATTTGGTGATGCTTCCCTTTACATGACAGAAATAATAAATTTAAGATAAGAGCAGGCACTTCTAGCTTCATTTTCAGATGTAACATGAATCAGTATGTGCTATATTAGTAAAACTATTTGAGGTATAAAATATACATTTTGGAAATATCAACTTAAAGTAGTCTTAACAAACGTGGGTGCCTACTTTAGAATTTTTATACAATAATTTTTTTAGAATACAACTTTACTTAACATTGCTTGGCAAAGCTTTATTAAGTTTTTTTTGCATAAGACCCTGTATCTTCATATATGAACTAACAATAAGTATTCAAATCTTAAATCTATAAAAATATTATTAGTCCCGACCAATGTCGGACATAAGCTTAGTGATAGTTATTAATAATACATAAGTAGTGATAAGCAACAGAAAGGAAAAAGTGTTATCAAGCAGCTTCATCATCTAGAGTGTTGAATATTAGAGCCCGTGTATCTCTCTTTTTTAAGCGGATGTGTCCAGTAAAGTTCAAATATTACGAGCAAGCGGATTAGGATGTGACTCGAGTTTTTTTTTAGGTATTTGCCTGTGTATTTTGCAATTTCTTCAGTCACTAGTGGCATATTCAAATCGCGATGTATATTTCAATTTTTGATGTACCATGGAGCCGATGTTATCATGCGTAAAATTTTATTTTGCCTTCGTTGAATTTTCTCTACATTTGAAGCTGAAGCAGTGCCCCATAGTTGAATTCCGTAACACCATATTGGCTTTAAAAGCGACTTGTATATTAAAAGTTTGCAGTCTAGGCTAAGTGTTGAATTTCTACCAATCAGCCAATGTACCTGAGTTAATTTAAGTTTCATTTGAGTGAACTTAGAGTCAATGTGATGTTTCCATGTAAGTCGTCGATGAAGGTGTATACCAAGATATTTCACATGTGAATGTTGAGGAACAACTTGATTGTTAATCCGAATGGGGGAGCAAGTATCTCTTCTTAGGGTGAACGTTATATGGACACACTTTTGTTCATTGACTTTAATTCTCCATAAGTTTAACCAAAGCTCCATCTGGCTAACGTGTTCCTGGAGTTTGCGGGATGCCTCATCAGGGTTTTCGTGCATACTAAGGCAGGCTGTATCGTCGGCAAATGTGGAAGTATGGATACTACTGCTCACAGGCATATCACAAGTATAAATCAAATATAAAACTGGTCCAAGTATACTCCCCTGTGGCACACCGGATGAAATAGTTTCAGGCCTACTCGTAAAGTCTCCTTCCACAACAGTGAACTTACGGGAAATAATGTAACTTTCCAAAAGACAAAAGATTTAAAATGTTTATTGGTAAGTAAGTCTTCAATTTTAAAATTAGGCCTTCATGCCACACTTTATCAAATTCCTGGGAAACGTCAATAAAGAGCGCAGAACAATACTTTTTTTCCTCAAAAGTTCTTCTTATAAATTTAACCAGTCTGTGAGTTTGTTCAATGGTGCTATGCTGACTTCTAAAACCAAATTGATGGTCTGGTATGCACCCACTACTAATTAGAATTTGGGACAATTTTGATTTGAGCAGTTTTTCGAAAAGCTTTGACATAGTTGATAGTAGACTTATTGGCCTATATGACTCAGCCTTGGTTAGATCTTTGCCCGGCTTTGGAATCATTTTAACCTTGGCAAGCTTCCAGCTGTGTGGATAATACTCCAGTCGTAAAATGGCATTAAATATGAATAATAGGATTCTCATTGCAATACGAGGCAAGTTCATCAGCATCTGGTTACTAATTCCATCAATACCCGTAGCTTTATTCGGGTTGAGTTCGGCAATTAAGTTTTGTAAATCGCGCGTCTTAAACTTTTTGTGTTGAGGGGGTACAGCGACTACATTCGGCAAATCAGCAATACCAGTATATATGTTTGGCGTAAAAACGGATTTTAAGTGCTCAGCAAATATTTTACCTTTTTCAGTATCGCTTCTTGCCCAACCTCCGGTAGATGTGCGTAGAGGTGGCTTATACTCAATGGGTGTTTTAAGCTTTCTAGCAGCGCGCCACAAAGAGTAATTAGACGCTGGTGTGGCATCAAGACCTTCCAGGTAATTTTTAAGAGATGCAGTTTTTTCAGATGCAAGCAACTCTTGTAGTCGTTTAGTGCACTCTTCAAATCTGATTTTGTTTTGTGGTGATCTGTGCTGTTGCCATTCCCTTCTAGCTTTTCTTTTTTCACGTACGAGACGTTCAATGTGTGTAGAATAAATTTTATTAAACACAGTCTGCGGATGGGCAGACTGGCATGTGGCATGTTCAGCAGCCTGTTTAATATTCTCGCTGAGATTGGCAATGTTAGATTCAATATCATCGGGTGTTCTAAGCGTAATGTTTTCCGTACAATGACTACTGAGATATTTTTTGAACCCCAGCCAATTAACACGATTGATCATCTTCACATATGGGTCAGGTAAGTTACTTCTTAATGGACTACAAATTGTAATGTTTCATGTATTTTTACTATTTTTATGCATTTTTCATATTTTTTTTTTAAATTTATTCATTATCATTAACAAATACAAAAATGTCACTTTCCATCTCTGATCATATATGAGAAACAAACAAAATTATTTGCCATTAAAATGTAATTTATGTGGCTTAATGAAAGAAACACAATAAATTGAGGAAACATGCTTTCTTTTTTACATATGTATGTGTGCATGTTTTTTTTAAACAAAGAAATGCACATTTTTGAGTTTTCATTTTTTCAGATATTTTTGAAATAATTAATTTGACAACAACAAAACACACAACAGGTGGTTGGATAATTCTTGCAAGTTACACAGGATTCAGACGATGAAATTTATGACGTCTATTTTTCTTGATTCCCTTTTGAAGTTTCTACCAAAAATTATTTGCGTTCATACGATGATTATTTTTACATGTCTAATTTTTTGTTATTGATTTTGATTTTTATTGATTTTATAGTTTATACACACATTTGCAGTACATACCCTGCCGGAAAATGTGTTGTTGACTACAAAAATAGTTAACTTATAGTTAACTTTTCTTAGACTGACTAAAAGCTAACTGCAATGTCATCCAGAACAGAACCAAAATTAATTCTTAAGTTGAGTATGTAATCAAATTTGATAGAGCCAACAAATTTATTCTCAGCTACTTTGAAACTCATTTCAGTTTTATATTAACATTTTGCTGTTGTTATTTGAGATGCTACCTTAGCCGAGTGGTAGCGCGTTGAGTACACAACGTGTGATGATACATGTTCGAACCCCGGAAAAAAAATTTTATTTACTGACTACCAGGTGATTTAAAAAAGTCAACTTTAAGTTAGCTGACACCGCGTAGGACATCGCAATGTTGAAATAGTCAGTTGATTACATTAAAAGTAATCCAAAGTCAGTACTATTTGCGAAATAGTTAGCTTAATGTTAACCGAATTTCCGACAGGGTATGAAAAAAACCATAGAAAACAGAAATCGAGTCATTTTTTCTACTCCTCTTTCTTCTCTACCCCGTTCGCTATCAAACCAAAAATGACGTCGAAAAATAGACTTCATAAAAGTCTTCGTGTGAATTAGGTGTAAAAATTTTACTAGTAATAATTTTTAGGAATTTTTTTTGTCTCTCAATTTTTTTTCTCTCTTTTGACGCTCTCTCCTTGTAAACTTTTTGAGTTAATAAACACTTTCCAGGAACAATTGTTACAAATTCGTAACAATATTTAGTAAATGAACAAACCTAATATCACACTTTGAAACAAAGTTATTGAATAAAAATAAAATTAATAATTACATTTAATTGATTGTTTTTATAGAGATTTAATGGTTTTTAACATATCTGTAACAAGGAGTGATAAAGGGTTAATATACACAGATGCGATGAAAGTTTAAAAGAAAATTTCGGAAAGAAAAATTTCTTAGTGTGAATTAAGTTTATAAGTTTTTGTTGGGCCGTGTCACACACAAAATGTTTTCTTGCTCAAGTTTACGGCACTCCATATCGAATAAAATTTCAAAATATTTCCATTGAATGACGAATGACGTAATTTACCACCATGACTATATATTTATTTTTATTATAAAAAAATTGTATATTTTCCATAAACAAAAAATTAGCAAAATATTTGCATAGTGAAAACAACAACTAGAAAGCCTTCCCCTCAGCGTATGTAAAAAAATTTCAAGAAACTTACGATCCCATTGCATGATAAAACTCCAGTGTGAATTCAAAGTAACATATACGATTGTCGCCTTGTCTGCAAACACGTTTGCAGCGATTGCCAGGATAATGCGTTGTATTCACATACTCCTTGTAAACAGGATCAACTTCCTGAAACCATATACCTTGAGCACTTAAAAAACAACAACTTCCGATTGCTAGCAAACTAATCAACATTTTGCTACCTTTTACTTATCGATTCACTAACGCGGAAAACTCGTAGTATTGCGTCCGTTTGTAATTTAAACAATTGAATAAAACTTTAGCGTCTAGTGATTTCTAAATTTCATGTGTTTATTTTGGTCGTAAAGTTTTTATTTTTAGGCTTATCTCTCCGAAAAAAAAAAATAAAAACGATTTTAATTTTTGATAAATTGTAACAAATTTCGTGTTAAAAAAATAATTTTGCCAAATTGAGATAAACTCAAATTAAAAAAAAAAAAATGTTATAAATTTTCCAGCTAATAAGGGAAATCATTGGAATGAGAATAAAACATTTTATGAACAATTTATGATGTTTTCAATAAAATTAATTTTAAATCTAAGTAAGCTATTGGAATTTGCAAGAAGTTTGATAAAGAAAAATTGATTTTTGATTCAATAAAAATTTGCTCTTGAAAATTCTCAGATTTTTTCAAATAAAATCCCAGCAAAAAAAGTGATGAAAAAAAGTAGAAAAAGCACCACAACTACTAATATGAAGCACTTCGAACTCCGAGCAAAAAGTAGTGAATTTTACATTAGCGTGTCATTGGAGCGAAGTGGAAAATCTGTTCTAGTTTTCGTTAATTTATGAAGTTGAAGAATTGGTACTTTTAAACAATTAAATCAATCAGTCAATTTATTAGCTTACGGGCTTGGTCGGAGTTTGAAGTGATTCGTATCAGTAGTTGTGGTGCTTTTTCTACTTTTTTTCATCACTTTTTACTGGGTTTATATTTTAGAGGATAATAATAATAAAATATGTGATTTGTCATTACTTTAGATATGTGAATAAAGATAACTTCATTAAACCAGAATAAAGTGCATAACCTATTTTGGAAGTAATTTAGAAGTACTTTCTATTATTTCCAGAATTATAATTCTTTCCCACATTAGAGGAGTGAAAAATATTGAAAAAAAGAAAAGAATATTTATAAGAAATTACCCAGCAAGCATATTAAGACTCTAACTCCTTCTCCTATGGATCTATTGTCCTTTTTGAAAAACGGGAATAAACTGTACACTTAAATGGTAATAAAATATTCCAAAAATTGCACGTATTTGCCACAAAAATTTTCTACAAGTAAACAGAGGTTGAAATTTAACTGAAACGCCAACAATTAATCGACTAATTCCGTAAAAGTTTTCTCTTTTTAGACATAATGGTATGCTGAAGCACCGCTTGCTCTTTTAATTTCTTCTTTTAATTTTCTGCATATGAGCATTTTCATGATGTCGAACGTGACCGTCATACAAACTTAAAGTAAAAAACAAAATCAAAATTAAACTAATTTTTATTATGAAAATAAGCGTTACTTATAGCTTTGCATTAGGTCTGTAATTGCTGCTAAAATTAAGGCTTTCACATGTGACAAAAAACAAGTTATTTATGCAAAAAAAAAAAAAATCCAACGATTAGAACGCTGATTTAAGCGACTAATTATAGGATGGTTAGACTTTAAGCAAAATTGTTTTATACATTTTTTAAATTAAATTTTAATCACAGTCGCACGTGACATGTCACACGTGGCATTTTTTCCCATAATGATATTTATGTTGTTTTCAATGCTCTTTTTACGAAATTATAAATAAACAAGAGCTTACTATTTTTTCTTCAAATTAACGAGTTCCGTGAAATAGAACGTTTGCTTTTGCAAACGTTTCCTTGGATTCGTTTTGTGTTCGTTCGCTATTTCGAATTTCTGCCAACTTTGTCTCTTGCGTATTTCGACTTTTCTACTCAATCAAAAATATTTTTCTACAGCCAAAGCTTTCCACTTTTTTCAAGTATTCGGCATTTTTTCCGTATTTTTTTTTAAATATGTTTTTGTAATAATATTTCATGTTCCTTCAAAGTTTATCTCCACCATTTGCATCTTTCTTAATTTTTTTTGCCGTTTTTGCTTATTTAAAATTTAAATAATTTAAAAGTATGTAAAAATTTTTTATGTAAACCTAATTATTTAATTTTACACTTCCGATGTCACACGTGACCATAATCACAAACCTTTATATTCTTTTTCTTCTTGTTTTATTTCATTTTATTTTACTTTACTTTACTTTACTTTACTTTACTTTACTTTACTTTACTTTACTTTACTTTACTTTACTTTACTTTACTTTACTTTACTTTACTTTACTTTACTTTACTTTACTTTACTTTACTTTACTTTACTTTACTTTACTTTACTTTACTTTACTTTACTTTACTTTACTTTACTTTACTTTACTTTACTTTACTTTACTTTACTTTACTTTACTTTACTTTACTTTACTTTACTTTACTTTACTTTACTTTACTTTACTTTACTTTACTTTACTTTACTTTACTTTACTTTACTTTACTTTACTTTACTTTACTTTACTTTACTTTACTTTACTTTACTTTACTTTACTTTACTTTACTTTACTTTACTTTACTTTACTTTACTTTACTTTACTTTACTTTACTTTACTTTACTTTACTTTACTTTACTTTACTTTACTTTACTTTACTTTACTTTACTTTACTTTACTTTACTTTACTTTACTTTACTTTACTTTACTTTACTTTACTTTACTTTACTTTACTTTACTTTACTTTACTTTACTTTACTTTACTTTACTTTACTTTACTTTACTTTACTTTACTTTACTTTACTTTACTTTACTTTACTTTACTTTACTTTACTTTACTTTACTTTACTTTACTTTACTTTACTTTACTTTACTTTACTTTACTTTACTTTACTTTACTTTACTTTACTTTACTTTACTTTATTTTATATTATATTATTTTATTTTATTTTATTTTATTTTATTTTATTTTATTTTATTTTATTTTATTTTATTTTATTTTATTTTATTTTATTTTATTTTATTTTATTTTATTTTATTTTATTTTATTTTATTTTATTTTATTTTATTTTATTTTATTTTATTTTATTTTATTTTATTTTATTTTATTTTATTTTATTTTATTTTATTTTATTTTATTTTATTTTATTTTATTTTATTTTATTTTATTTTATTTTATTTTATTTTATTTTATTTTATTTTATTTTATTTTATTTTATTTTATTTTATTTTATTTTATTTTATTTTATTTTATTTTATTTTATTTTATTTTATTTTATTTTATTTTATTTTATTTTATTTTATTTTATTTTATTTTATTTTATTTTATTTTATTTTATTTTATTTTATTTTATTTTATTTTATTTTATTTTATTTTATTTTATTTTATTTTATTTTATTTTATTTTATTTTATTTTATTTTATTTTATTTTATTTTATTTTATTTTATTTTATTTTATTTTATTTTATTAACCCCCGACTAAAAAAAGGGGCGTTATAAGTTTGTAATGTGTGTCTGTGTGTCTGTGTATCTGTGTGTCTGTCTGTGTCCACGTACAGGCCAAACGGCTGGACCGATTTTCATTTAGTTTTTTCTGTTTGAAAGATGACTTGATCGAGAGGGTTCTTAGCTATGTTTGAAAAAATTCGGTCCAGCCGTTTAGAAGATATAACACCTTTTCTGAAAAAAGTCGGGGGTTTTTAAAATTTTTAATTTTTGTTATTTTATTTTATTTTATTTTATTTTATTTTATTTTATTTTATTTTATTTGCATTGAATATCTCGGTTTGTACTGCATATTTTATGAGCTTTCTGCATTTATTTTCGACGTACTGATAACAAATGTTGTTTTTCAATATCGCATGTGACATCAAAATATGCGGCTTTACACACCAAAAAGTTACAATTACATATTTATAATCCCATAGTTTCTTATGCATCTTTTTGACTCTAAACCATGAAAAAATTTTAGAAAATAAAAAATATTATGTATTAACATATTTTGAAAATCAAATTTAGTTTAATAACTTAAAATTCCCAGCGAATCCAGCTTCAAACTCAGGCAAACGCAATATTTAAACAGTTGGAAAAAACCCTAACAAATATTTATTAAAAATGGCTTGAATCGAATTAAATTTTATTTACGTTTTCAGATATGTATGTATGTAACATATAAATCTTGTAATAAATAATCAAGTTCCATAAATAGGCTAGTAGCACATTACATATATACTTACATATATGTATACGGTAGGGGTCAATAAAGATAATAAATTTACGATGGTTTTCTTCAAGGTCTATACAAGTGCTCAGTTTATTGACCTTTGTTTTTGTGTGGTTTTGTTTACATATTGTAAACCACTTTGATAATTCTTCTTCTTTACATTGACATCACTTTATTTTCTATTTCATAGTTAACTGCTGAAATAAACAATTAAAAAAGTGCATAAAACTAAGAAAATATTAGAAACAGTTTTTATTACAAGAAATCTTTTGTGATTTTCCTTTTACTTTTTTGTTGTTCTTCCAGAATTCCGCCTTTAAAAAAACATTTAAAGCAACACATCACACCTTTCATTAAGTAATTCGAATCAATGGAAATGTTTACCACATTTAATGTTAATAACAGAATCGGATTACTACTAATTAAAACGACCGTTTTATATCGAAATAATAATAAGGTTCTCGGGTAATACAGTACCTTTTTCGTATACTAATTAAAATGAGTTTTATATTGAAATGATAATACGGTGCTCAGATAGTACGGTACCTTTTTTAATGTAGAATTCAAGGAAAAAATTGAATTTTTTTATATGTCGTTTTAAAAGTATACTTAAACGGGAATATATACATATATAACGAGACTTTTTTTTCGATTTCATCATAAGGGACAAAAGTTAAAGTTTTCAGGAGACGGTTTTTTTTAAATATTTAAATATGTTTTCGTACATAAATTGTCGCTTACGATAAAATTTTACAGCCTGTATCTTAAAAGTTATCAACAATTTTGGCATTTTGATAATTCTAAAAGGCCCATAAAATTCTAATTTCAATAACAAAGTCTATTTTCGATTACATGTCGCTTACGATGAAATCGAAAATAAGGCTTTACACTCGTATATAGTATACGAGTATGTCCTTTACTTATTAAAAAAAATGTAGATGCAAAAAATGTAAAATAAAATGTTTAAATAAAATATTCACTGCGAACATAGGGTGTCGAGAATATGACAGCTTAAAATTATTTTCTTAACGAGTTGCAGCTTCACCTCTTCCAATATTGAACACATACGATTTTAATGAAACAACCAAACATATTAAAAACAATTACATTTCTATATACCAATAAGCTTTGTATGTATTTAAGATGTCGGCTTAAATTTTTCAAATTTGCAAATGCGAATATCATCGGGCAATGTTTGTTCCTCCTCCTCAGTTAAGCGATAGCGATAAGTGGCAGGTGTCAACATTTTTTTAGGCAGCCAAATTTTTATACCCTCGAATTCGTAATAGCCCGATCGATCCTTTGGTGGTTCGGGATAATGTATCTCTTGTCTCTCTTTCTCTACATATTCCATATCAACTGTACCATCTCTCTCCAGTTCTTCATCAACCCAAGGATTGATGTCTATTGGAGCTATGACGCCATCATTCGAATCCGTTGATGTTACTGAATGCGGCTCATAATTATTATGAGAGTTGGAATCATCATTTTCAGACATAAGTTTTTCATTAATTACGTCTATTATGTCCGAATCGGAGGATGGGAGAGAATGCTTGCTATAGAACTGAAATGGTATGCACATCAGTGTCTTTGCAAACAAATTGTAGTCTGCGCGTCTTTGAGTGGCCGGTAAATATTTTGCAAAATAGCGCAAACGGTTTAACATTTTTTTTCGTTTCTTATTTTTTCTGATTTCGTAGACAATATAAATTTTAATTTATTAGGAAAAAACACAAGATTTTAAAACAATTTATGACAAGTTCAAAAAATGTTTATATCAAGAACACGCAA
Source organism: Tachina grossa (assembly GCA_949987645.1). Lineage (NCBI taxonomy): Eukaryota > Metazoa > Arthropoda > Insecta > Diptera > Tachinidae > Tachina > Tachina grossa. The sequence continues at coordinate 41,402,866 of OX465275.1, forward strand.
CTCTGCAATTTAAAGCAACCCACACACCTTGCGACTGCTGGCACAACACAACAGGTTGTGTATGAAATTGTAAAGGGTGTGGGGTCGTTGTATGAAGTTGTGTCTCGATTGAGAAAATACAAAAAATTTTTTTTATGAAGAGAGAGTGGGAGAGAGATATTTTATATCGGCTGGGCTCAAGCATATTCCTCATCATGGTATTTTCCGAAAAGGTGTAGCCTACTGAAGATTTTCCTGCCTACTAGAAACTACGTATACAACATTTTTTTCCAGATACAATTTTTCCCAAACAAATACATGAATTCAGAGCAAAATCTAGTAGATTTCGAGTAAATTTACCATACAACACAAAATCTACTTCATCACTAGATTTTGTCGAAATCTACTTAAAATCTAGCAGAACTTAGTGATGTAACTGTGGTATTTCTAAAGTTTATACTAAAAAGTTAGCCTGTTTACATAAAAAGGTATGTGAATTGGCTGCCCTGCAGTTATTTGGTTGTAGTTAAAGAAAAATGTTACTCAATGGTTTTTTTTTTTTTTTGATAAGAAATCTCGATAAATGTCAAAAAGAAAATACATATGTAGTAAACGGTATAGATTTTGATAAAGATTTCAATTGAAATCTACAAGATTTCGTGCAGGTGCAAGCGCAAGTGCAAATGTCGTATTAACGAATTATTTAAAAAATACTTTTATTACTATATAAAATTATTTTTTTAGTTTATATTAAGATTTTTATTTTATTCAAGTAAAGAAAAAATGTACAGTGGTTAAAAAAAAATAAAAAAAAATTTTCTAAAAATATATTTTCTTAAATAAAATAATTTAATTATTTTTTTTAAATACACTAATAATAACAAATTACAATTTTACTTGTTCAGTAAATTATTTTTTATTAAAAATATAATAAAAAATAAAAATAAAAATGTGCTAATGACTTGTTCAGTAAATTACTTTTTATTAAAAATATAATAAAAAATAAAAATAAAAATTTGCTAATGCACATTATCAGGGAACCTTTACGCAAAAATTTCTAACAGCAACTAGATATATTAAGTTAAACTTCCATTTAAATAAGGTTGAAACAAGAAGTCAATAATCAATAATAAAAAAATTTTTATTTATTTTTTTAACCACTGTGCAATTTTTTGGTATGTATATATGCCAAGCCTACCAAATGCTTTAAAAAAAAAAACTAAAATAATCTTAGGAAAACTTATAATGTAATCAGATTACATAAAACGCTTTGTAAACCTCCATAAGTATGCATATATGTATGTGTGCATGTATGTATGTATGTATTGTATGTATGTATGTATGAATGTATAATTGTTAAAGCTAGAGGAAATAAGCTTTATACATAAAATCCATCATCTTTGTCTGCACGATAGGCAGAACACAAGAATGTAATCATGCTCATAATAACAATAATAATAATAATAATAATAATGATAAGAATTTAATTTATGCTTAGTCCCAAATCACACTGTGCAAGTCTTATTGCTAAGCTGATTAGTTTCAGCTTAACAATAAGACTTGCATAGTGTAAATAGGGACTTATGCAAGTTAGCTCATGTGTATGCAAGAACTAATTTATGCAACATCGTTGTTTTTCATTCATGTGTGATTCATACTTCGGGTATTTGTTTGTTTTGTCTTTGTATACGAGTATATTTCATAAATCTATAATCGTCGAAGATATAAGAAGGTTAGACAAAAAAGGTTAAAATCTCTTGGAAGAAATATTATTTGCAATGATGGCACGATTGATGCATTCATACACTATATCGTTAGCTGAAATGCAAAACCACGTAAATAAAAATTCAAAATAGTATTTTTTAGTTATAATTATTGCTTATTACATCCACAACGATACAAATTTTCAAAGCTATAATAATCAAACAGAATTGCGGCATAAACACATTTTCCATACAAATTGACACAAAAAACCAGCCGCAGAAAGCAGTCGAGAGATAGAATATATTTTATTTTGAAAGCGTTTTTTCTTATGCTCTCACATATAAATAAATATTATCTCAACAATGCCACCACAGATAGTGTAATTATACAGGTGATTGCGTAAGGATTTGTTATAGGAAAATACGCTAACCATAACTGTTCAAAGAACCGAAGAACGACAAAAGCACAAAAATAATTGTACCAAAAACAAAATAACACAAAGTTTTTGACATTCATCAGCTACAAAGCACATAGAACAAAAAATATCAGCTAAAGCAGGACTGCCACCTGGTTATATACCAGTGAGCTGTATGAGTTGATTCACTTTCGCTCTCCACTCACTTTTACAATGCTTTTGTTTTGTTTTTTAACAGCAATATGTACTAATGATATTGCTTGCAGTGTTGCCTCTCTAACAACTGACTGTCTTTAACTCACTCTCTTTTTATAAGTGTTGTCAGTAAACATAAATAAAAAATTCGTACTGTTGTTTGATTGTTTTGTATAGTAATCAAAAAAACAACAAAAGCACGTTGGCTAGATGAATTGCCTGTCCCACGATGTCACTCGCAAACGTTTGAATGACAACTTGTATTGCAAACAACAATAACATTAGAAAATTTGTTGTTGTTTTCAATATAAGTTGTCATTCGAACGTTTGCTAGTGACATCGTGGGACAGGCAGGAAGTCTTCAGTTTATAAAGCATTGAGTAAATATTTCCACACATAAATAAATAGCGTTAAGAAACTATTAAAAAGTGTTTTTAGAAAATTTAACAGAATGTATTCAGAAATAATAAAAAATTTCGAAAATGGAGTTTTTCGTGTAATAAAAAAATTAAATAAAATGAAAAAATCTATCTCTTGATATTGTGTTAATTAATAGTTTTTCTAATATTAAAATAATTTATAAAAAAGAATGGGCCTAGCTATTTTATTTTATAATATTACATAAAACTATATTTGTCAGAAGTGGTTTAAGAAGTATTCAAAACAATCATACTGACTCATTGCTTTAGTGAGTCATATGAATGAATCTAAATTGCAAGCAATGACAGGCATTTATTAACAACAATCTCATTGATATGAATCATGCAATTGCATCATTCATTTTGTTAATGTTAAGTTCCTAGCTCAATATTCATTTTAGAAAATGCAAAATTATGCCGTTTGAATCGTAATCATGCACATCACTGTTATATACACCTTGCCATCACACTTTCAATAAAATTCAAACATTTTATTAACCAAAATACAAAGAAAAATAAATTCAGCTAAGTACGACTTTGACCCGCGCACGAAGTGTTCCCCACAGACACTAGATATGTAATTCAATACGAACTTTAGCCTATATAAAATAAAGTTATTGGCATTTTTTTTGTTTTTGGGTTTTTTCGGTGCTGAGCGTTTTTTTTTTAGTTTTTTCGGTTTTGGCGATTTTTTGTAAGTTATGGCGCTTTTTTTAGTTTTGGCACTTTTTCTCGTCTTGGCGATTTTTTAGGTTTGCGACGTTTTTTCGTTTTAGCGATTTTTTTTTTAATTTTGGCGATTTTTTTCATTTTGGTGATTTTTTCTTTTACATAGGCGATTTTTTACTTTTGGCGCATTTTTCGCGTTTTGACGATTTTTTTCGGTTTGTGGCGTTTTTTTTAATCTTGGCGATATTTTTAATTTTGGCGATTTTTTTTAATTTGGCGATTTTTTTCATTTTGGTGATTTTTTCTTTTACATAAGCGATTTTTTACTTTTGGCGCATTTTTCGCGTTTTGACGATTTTTTTCGGTTTTTGGCGTTTTTTTTTTAATCTTGGCGATTTTTTAATTTTGGCGATTTTTTTTAATTTGGCGATTTTTTCGGAATTGGCGATTTATTTTAGTGTTAGATTTTTTTTAGTTTTGGCGATTTTTTCGTTTTGGCGATTTTTTTTTGATTTTTGGCGATTTTTTCGGATAGGCGATTTTTTAATTTTGGGATTTTCTTGTTTTACGGTTTTTGAAAATTTCAAGAGTTCGTCTCTTACGGTTTCCAAGATACAACAAATTGTCAAAATTACATAGTCAAAATTGCATTAACTGATAGAAGACCCTTTAATTTCAGTTTTTTTTTAAGTTTTAGTGTTAATTTGTTAATCTGTTGTAGTCTGTATAAAAATACACTAATTTTACAAATTTCAAGTGTCAATATACATACATATCGCTCATTTACTTCAATAGTGGCACAACTCAAAAAAACCAGTTTTGCAGAAAACGCGTTTTAAGTTTTCAATTTGCATACAACTCAATGGAGAAATGAAAAACAATTCTTCTCTCAGGAGGTGATGGTACAAGCTATTTATATGAAATTTTTACACAAGATAAAATACGAAATGTCCCATCTTTCTGCATTATTAACTCAAAAAACTCATTTTTTGAGTTATGCCACTATTGAAGTAAATGAGCGATATGTACATACAATTGTATGTATATTACATGGGATTTTAACATTTTTCGTTGCTCGTTTTGGAACACCCTTTAATTTTTAACTCTCATCACGTATGTGCTGTGGTAGCAGCCAAGGTTCTACATACTCTGTCCAAATTTCAGGCCCGTAGCTCTTACCGTTCCTGAGAAAATAGCCTGTGACGGACAGACGGACAGACATAGCATTTGAAGTTACTGCTGTAGATTTAATTATGGGCTTTATTAAGTTGACAGCGCTTTCTTCTGAAGTTACGGACTTATTTTGTTTGATCATTTATTCATGACAGTTTGACAAATTAAAAATTAAAATAAAGAAACTTTACTTCACTCAGTTGAATAATTTTTTTATATATTTTTCTGTGTCCTATAAAATTTATAGACGATTTTGCATTTCAGCTAACGCTATGTATGCGTGTATATATGAGCCGTTTTTTTAAGTGTGTTAAGTAATTTTTTGCAAAATTTCTTGAATATAAAAAATCACAACACAAGCTTCGGTTAGGTTATGATAGCAGGCTGCTGGCAAGGAAGGTTGAATGAAATTGACAGAGAAGACAGCTTCATTCTCCTTACAACTCTACTTTTTGCACGTTTTTAATAATGCAATGTTGCAGCGCCTCTGGTGTCAATGAGATGTATTAAATTTTGAAGCTGTGCTTAGTAGCCATTTTATTAGTTATTTTACTTCGCCGATGATTCTGCTACACAATACCGACGAAGGGGGGGGGCGCTGTGATGTTAATTTAATATACATACTTATCATTAATATTAATTATTTTGATCTTCATACTTTTAGTTGGCCACAATTTTTACATAATAAGCTTGGTCTTTTTAACACATTTATGTATTTATGCGGATTTAACTATAAAGAGAGATAATAGTATTACCTAAAGTTTCTTTTATTCCACCAGAACACAATTGTTTTTTCTTGCAAAGCCAACAATTGTTATTATCTATTGAGCATAATGCTTCGTTACTTATTCTTCTATAAAATGGTACCAGCTACAATGTTCGGCACACTTAAGCAACAACTATTTGCATCATGACACATTGTTGTTTAATCGCCACATTAACTATTGCAGGCGTTTGGCTGCCTACAGATTCTTAAGTGCAGCAGTCATTAAGGCTTGAGTAAAGTGCATACATACATATACAGTCAAATCCCGATAATTCGTACCCCGATAAATCGTAATTCCCGATAATTCGTAATAAACTGTCGGTCCCTTGAGAAAATCTCGTTAATTCGTAAAATTTCCATACATTTTGGTCCCCCCGCTAATTCGTAATATTTTCTTCAAATAAAATCTTCTTTACCTCTTATAAATCGTAATTGTTTGCTAACTACCACTTATAATTCGTAATAAAAACAACAAAAAACATGGAAAGAATGATTTTTTGTTTATCGCTATTTTTTTGCGTGGGTTTTTGCTTCTGCTTGTTTGTGTGTGAGCACGCATAAGACCCCTGCAGAAAGTGCGAATAGTGAAATTGTGGTGATTTACTAGTGACGTTGTCAGTAGCACTACTGACTAGGTGTACCCCAGCCAATGGTATCATCTATTGACATTTAACATTAGCTTGTCATTGAAAATCCACCACTAGACTATAGCACTACTAACTTAGTAGTTCTTTCGGGACCACATGGAGACATTGACACCAAAAATTCACTAGTAAATTTTAGGGACTCTAGTCTACAATATCGATATATCCAATCTCGTTGTCAATAGTAAACTTATAGTGATTTTATAGTAACATTGTCAGTAGTGCTACTGACTAGGTTACCCCAGCCAATGCAAGTGCCTATTGACAAATAACATAGGGTTGTAATTCAAAATCTATCAGTAGACTTTAGCACTATTGAGAAGGCAGTTCTTTTACGACCATATGGAGATATTTGAACCGAAGATTCATTAGTAAATTTTAGTGACCCCGTCTCCATATATTTATTAAATATTATTGCACAACATAATAAAAAAGAAAAACAAACTATTGACGCGTTCATTGACAATATCACCAGAAATACACTAGAACTGTCGTCTCTAACGTATCTCTCTCTACTCGCGCATAAAAGGAAAGTTGTCGACATTTTAGCTAGTGCAGTTGTCGCTGGAGAAAGAGTATTGACATAGAGACATATGGTTCTAGGTTGACTAGAGGGACACTGTCGGTGTTACAAAAAAAAAAACAAATTTTTATTTTGTATTTTATTTTTAACAAATTTTTTATGCTTTTTTATCGTTTTAGTAAATAAATTGAAAACCCCCGTTAATTCGTATTTATTTTATTTTAACCCCGTTAAATCGAAACCCCGCTAAATCTAAAACCCCTATAATTCGTAAGACATGGCCGGTCCCTTGCGATTACGAATTATCGGGATTTGACTGTATATGTATTTAGTATGTGTGCATAAGTATTGGTTGAAAAGATTGGTTAACTTTATACCTTTAGTATGCAGATAATGTACGTAAGTTTATGTGTGTAACAGCATTTACGTAATTTTTCACATGTTGTGATAAAAGTCATATGTTGTTGGTACTTGCACCAGTGAGTAGATTGTTTAGGAAGCAGCATACACGGTACACATATGCACATACATAAATATATGTAGGCGCACGGTAGTGCGCCAGGCCATGTTCCGGCCAATGCACGCAGTGTGTATATTTACAGGAAGCCATTCGAGCTGTTTTTACATAATTAGAATAAATTCATGTGAGCTCATATGCGAAGTTTGAAATATTTACAATGAAAGGTTTCGGAGATATGGAGGTGCAAAAAGTGCATATTTTAAGACATACTCACTGACTCACTGATCACTCATCAAATTGATGAAGCACTTCCGCTATGGCTAGAGAGCTAAGATTTGGTACACGAGTAGATCTAGGTGAGCAATGAACCAGAAAAATCTGAAAAGCCGAAAATTTTAACCAAGGGGGTGGGGCTACGCCCACAAAAATTAAAATCTGTGCTAGTGAGCTGAAATTTGCTACAGAGATAGGTCTATGTGAGGAATAAACTAAAAAAAATTTTAAAACACGAACATTTTAACCAAGGGGGCGGGGCTACGCCCATCCATAAAGGCTAGAATTAAAAAAGCAAATCTAAGGCGCTTAATGGAAGCTATTTTATTTAAATTCGGCATACGTACTGCGATAATGCAAAACTAAAAAATTTTTATTTAAAAAGTAGAAAAAAATCTTAAGTTTGGAAAAGTGGGCATGGTTACGCCCACAAATATTAAAAATTAAAAGTTGCGCTAAGGAGCTGAAATTGGATACACGGGTAGGTATAGGTGAAAAAAGAACAAAAAAAACCTGAAAACCCAGAAATCTTAGTCAGAGGGGCGGGGCTGCGTCCATTACAATTAAAAATTAAAAGTTGCGCGTATGAGCTGAAATTTGATACACAAGTAGGTCTAGCTGAGAAACCAACTAGAAAAATCTGAAAAATCAAAAAATTTTACCATAATGGGCGGGGCGGGCCACTCTACTATTGTTTGAACCTGAAAACTTACAGCCCTATTTATAAAGCTTATTGAGGCTTTTTAAGAAAAAATTTTTATGAAAATTTGTCTTAAAATCCCTTTATAAAGCCTTAATTAATAAGTTATGTAAATAAGGCTGTTAATATACAGCTTTTAACTTAAGCCATTTTAGTGAAACCTTGCACATACGTTGCACGCATGCAATACTTTAAACTACAGTAGTTTTGATTTAACTGCCTTTTATTTAAGTGCATTTTGGACTTAACTGCCTAAAATGATAAATTTCTGTCACTATTCTTTATAATCCCACACAAATTCGTTTTTTAAGTGCACTTTCTATACCTGCACATTTAAGATAAGTGCCCTAAAATTTTGGTAAACATTGACTTAACTGCACAAAACATATTTTTTCTATAATTATTGTTCAAAATCTTTTTTTAAGTGCACTTTGTATACCTGCACATTTAACATATTTTTTGGCAGTTTTAAATTATTCTTATATAAAAAATTTAAGTTAGCTGCACACATTAAAAAAATTTGGATACATAAATATGCAACCATGTATGTGTATAAAACTGAACTCAAAAGTTGTATACCTGCACATTTGGGCAGGTAAGTGCATTTAAGATAACAGCATTTTTGACTTATCTGCACAAAAAGTCGTGCAAAGTTGATTGTGCAGCTAAGTCAAAATTACTGTATAACCTAAAAAAGTGGGAGTGATCACTCCAATAAAATGTTAGCCTTGTGTTTAATCTACTTCGGTCTAGCATATTTTAGAAGAAAATTAGCGCTGCTCACAACAAAATTGTGAGTTTAAAATAGTGAGAGGGGTAATGCTCATAAAATTTAAAGGCATAATTCGCGCTAGAGAGCTGAAATTTTATACATAAATAAATCTTGATCAGAGATCACTAAGAAAACTCTAAAAAAACAGAAGTTGCAATCAGGGGCACGGAACAAGCACTTTAAACTAAAAATTAAGATCAATTTTATTGAAACTTTTCACATACATTGCACTTATCCAGAGTAAAAATTTCCTGTTTTGAAAAGTAGCCGTGACTACACACATAAATCTCAGCTTTTTCTTTTATGTATTTTGGCTTAGCAGTTTATAGTCTATTACTCAAGTATTTCTCATTAGCTATTTCCTACGAAACTTTACATGAACCATACAACCAGCACTAGTAGATATAAAAGTCGACGGGGCCAGGCCCATAGAAATTTTACGTTATATTATACTATAGAGAGCTGACATTTTGTAGACAAATAGTCTAAATTGATTTACTCAATCGGAAAATCCAAAAAATTAAAGTCCCCTATTGAAAATTTGCACGCACATTGGGCATATCCTTTTGACTTTAATATGTAAATATATTGAGAAAATAGGTGGGGTCACGTCTACAAAAAATTAACGCTGTATTTTACATGTTTCCTCCAGACGACTCGTACCAAATTGCGTACAGACTGGTGACCTGTTGTAATGACACAATAGTGCATTTTTAAGGTGCACAATCCAACACTCATCACGCTCTAACCCATCATTTTATGTAACTATGAAATTTTTAACTGGCACAGTGATCATGAATAGAAATAAAACACCCTAGAAATTTTAAGTTTAAAAAGTGTTATCATATAAAACTTTTCAAAAAGTAGTCAGATCCTCACTAAAACATCAATGTGAAAAAAGGCCAAGTTCCTATCAAAAATTTCTGAGATATAAATTTTGACCAAGTTCTTGTTTGGCACAACACCTTTCACTGACATATGCTTTGCATTATATACATTTGTAATCGTAAGGGTGTCATATAATTTTTAGATAATCTGCTAACTTGGCAATATTTTTACCTTTCTAAAAAAGTAATGTATATTTGTTCATTTCTTTACATCGGTAAAAATACATAAAATACATAAAATACATAAATACATAAATACATTCATGCCATCCAATTCGGGAACAAAATAGTCGGTTATCATGGCTCTATACCGGTCTCCATTAACGGTAACTGACTCTCCAGCATTATTTCGGAAGAAGTATGGCCCAATGACTCCACCAGCCCATATAGCACACCAAACAGTCAGTTTTTGTGGATGTAATGGCGTCTCAAGGGTCTCATGTGGATTCTCTTCACTCCAAATGCGGCAATTTTGCTTGTTGACGTAGCCATTCAACCAAAAATGAGCCTCATCACTGAACAAAATTTTGCGATGAAAATCAGCATCGAAATCAATCTCATTTTCGGCCCATACACCAAAATCACGACGCATTGCATGGTCTCGCGGCTTTAATTCTTGCACAAGCTGGATCTTGTAAGGTCGCAAGCCAAGATCTTTGCGCAAAATCTTCCATAAAGTTGATGGACAAAGCTCCAATTGCTGTGCACGGTGGCGAATCGATTCATTCGAGTCCTCTTCAACACTTTGCTCTACAGCGGCAATTGTTTCTTCGGTGCGCACTGTTCGACGTCTCTGCGGATGCGTATTATCACATAGAGTAAACGTAGTGCGAAAACGATCCATGGTTAACCGAATTAATTGCTCTGATGGACGATTATGTCGACCATAAAATGGACGGAGCTTGCGGTAAACTTCGCGAGCTGAACCATTATTTTCGAAATAAATTTGCACGATTTGCAAGCGTTGTTCTTTTGTCAACCTGTTCATGATGAAATGGCAAACCAAACTAAATATCAATCACTTGACAGCTGACAAAATGGCCGCCAGTTAAAAAAGTGATGCCAACTTAAAGTTTTATACCTCAATAAAAAACACCCATTATAATCGAATCTCCTACCGGAAGTACACAGATAAAAATAAAATTTGTGTTGAACAATAAAAATCGCGGAGCTAACAATTTTCAACCTATGAAGACTTTTGTCATATTGAAGTATAAAATAAACGTAGTTTATCAATTATTTTCTCAATATTATCCAACAACAAATATATCATTTGTTTTAATGGAAGTTTAACATAGGATCCAGCTAAACCCCTCAATAATCAATTTCATTGTATTTAAAAAAAAATATTTTACTTAATAAGTAAAATAATAATTTTGGATTATTAGTGCGTTAATAAATGTTCAACTTAAATTGTAACAATTTCCAAAATACACTAGTTATTAATTTGACTGCGCCAAGTCAAAAATACTTATGTGGCAACACTCTATTCTTCAATAGCTATTGTTGTTATTTACATTTAATTTCTTCACATACTTACAACTACAATTCGAGCTGGAAAAGTCAGCCAATGAAGCAATGGTAAAGTAAGAAAATAAAAAAAACATGTTGATTATTGAGTTCTTGTTTCAACTTTGTTATTTGTTGTTGAGCTTCTTATTTGTTTTAAATGAAAGTTTATAACATAATAACTCTAGTTGTTCTAAGAAATTTTTTGGCTAAAGGTTCCCTGATGATCTGCATTAGCAACAGTGAAATGCGCATAGGATCCAGCTAAACTCTTCAATAATCAATTTAAATGTATTTTTAATAAAAAAATATTTTACTTTATAAGTAAAATATTAATTTGGGATTATTAGTGCGTTTAAAAAAAATTTAAACTTAAATTGTAAAGCAAATTCTTTTCAACAATTTTATTTGTCCAAACAAATCAAGAACTGATCAAATTCTCTGTTGATTGCTTTTCTCCAACAATTGATTTTTTGACGAAATTCATTTGTCAATTCAATAATCCTTTATGTCAAATAATTGTTAATTTGTGATAATAAAGTTGTATACCATTCTGTATCCCAATTTTTTTATTGTCACAAAAATAGAACGCTTTTTCAACAACTTTGTTGTTGTTAAAAATAATTTAAAACTAATTAAAAGCTTATCAAATATATCTTTAGTTGATTTTTATTAAAAAAAAGGATATTTCACTAATTTTTTTATCACTTCGACAATTTTTTAATCAGATAATTTTTGTATTTGCGAGAAAAAAAATTGTTAGTAATTTTGGGTCTCCAGATTTTTCTGCAAAGACATTAAAAAAAATGTAAGTAGCCGGTAAACTTTTTTCGGTTTTTTTTTTTGGCGATTTTATTAGTTTTTGTGCTTTTTCTTAGTTTTTGAGTAATTTTTTCGTTTCTGGGTTTGTCGGCTTTAGGCTATTTATTTTAGTTTTGGTGATTTTTTTTTTAGTTTTCGTGCTTCTTCTCAGTTTTGGCGCTTCTTATCGTTTCTGAATTTTTTTTAGGGTTTTGGCGTTTTTTAGGTTTTGTGCAATTTTCTTTTTGGTTTTTGGCGATTTATATTAGGTTTAGTGATTTTTGTTAGTTATGGCGATTTTTTCGGTTTTTGGCGATTATTTTGTTTGTGGGATTTTTTAGTTTAAGCTAAGATTTTTTGCCTTTTACGGTTTCCAAGATGCAGCAAGTCATCAAAGTTTCATAGTAAAAATTACCTTAACTCATAGAATACCCTTTAATTTTGATTTTTTAAATTTCAGTGGTAATTGGTGTAGTCTGCATAAAAATACACTAACTTTGAAAATTTCAAGTGTCTTTATATAATTGTCTGTATATTAAATTAGGTTTCACAATTTTTCGTTGCTCGCTTTAGAACATTCTTTAAATTTTACGTCATATATTTGTTGTTGTAACGTCCAAAGTTTTACATATTCGATGAAAATTTCAGGTACGTAGCTCTTACTATTGTCGAGAAAAGAGACCATTATTTTCAATCATCGTTAGAATCAGCGGAATTTCAAGTTTGCATTTGTAGCAGATACTATGATATTAAAAAGTTAATATTTAATTTACTTAGGAGGTGACAACTTGTTGCTCCATTATTGACTCCTTTTTACCTGATTTCAAAAAAAAGGAGGAGGTTAACAATTCGTCTCTTTTTTTTTTTTGGGGATGTTACTTCATAACCTGGTAAATTTTAGACCGATTGTAAAAATTCTTTCTTTGCTGAGAGGATATAGTTTACCATTGGTTCCATTCCCAAAAAACGGGGACGGGGATACGCCCACAATTTTTTATATTTAAATTTTGTGATCTTCTACTTATTTGATTGCTGCGAAACTTATAAAACCCCTTTGGTTGTTATAATTACACAATTTGAAAGTTGAAAAATGGGTGGGGTTACGCCCATTAAAATTTAATATTATATTTTAAGTGGTTCTACTTAACCGATTTTTACAAGACTTAACACGCGCCCCGAGCTCTGAGAAACACATTTTTGCATTTAAAAAGTGGGCGGAGGCACGCCCATTAAAATTTAATTTTATATTTCACGTACTTCTTCTTATCTTCTTCTATTAGATTTTTGCATTGAAGTCGCTTTTTTCATCAGAAGGAATTATTATAATACTTTTCTCGTTATCGGCGTTAGTTGTTTTGGCTTCCAAGATATTTTGAAGTAATTGTTGTGGGAAGTGTCATGCATTAAAAATTAATAGAATATTGCCCCTTCTAGATGATTGATGGTTGGGCATCCCTGTCTATAAATCTATGTGGCAATTCCTTTCCACAGAGTTGAGTATACTTAATATAATTTATTAATATTACTCATACGCTCATATGGTTCATCGATAATTCTTGTGTAGTGAATTACTAATTACAGTTGTGATTAAGACGTACGTATGTATATACAAATATACATACATATGTATGTATGCGTGTATGAATGTAAAATCAGCCTCAATGAAGTATTATTTAATTTAATTCCACCTGTTTTCGTTGAGTGCTACTCAAACAATCGTTTTTGAATTGTCACATAAATTTACTATCATCAATTTATTAAGCATGGTTTAACAACTTTTCTTGCTGTTCGTTGCACTTGTCACTGAGATGATTATCGTTTGTTCACGAGGTTATAAATCAAATGATTTTCTTCAGGTTTTTGTGTTCCAAAAAAATGTTATTTTTTTGTTATATTTCATTTTTTTACTTCCTTTCTTATATTTGCTTTTGCTTTAGTTAAGTCTTCTGGCAATTTTCTTTTTAAATTGTTTCATTTCCTTAATGTACTTTAGGAATATAATACAGTCATCTTTTATTAAATTTGTATGTGTATTTGTAAGCTTTTATGACTCTATCTTGCGGTTTTTGTGTGTAAAGTCTCTAAAATAATTTTTCTTTAGATCTGAAAATTTTTTTTTTTTTGAGAATTACTATTTTATTTTTTTGTAATCATTTCAGTTTATCTAATTTTCTATTTGTACATGTGATAGAAAGAAAAGGACTGAAAGGTTTTATTACAAAAAATAATATCTTTAAAATTTAAAAAATCAGCAAAAAAATCAGGTAAGCCTGGATCACACTATCAGCCCAATTTTCAATGAAATAAATTCATGAGTAATAAGCTAAGTTTGCCTTATTTTATAACTAATTGAATTACACCACACTGCATTGGTAATTAGCTCATATAGACTTATTCCAGAATTAAGTGAGCAATAATTTCATTTTGTTGTATTACTTATGACTTCATTTCAGTGAGCCGACGAAAATCGGCTTTAGGGCTTAGAAAATAATTAACTAGTTTCTCGTGAACATCTTCCTATAATCGAAAATATGAACAAGTTTTCATAAATTCATTAGTTCCATTTCCCTTCTATAACTTTTTGTCAACAAATTGGTTTTATGCAATTTATCAAACAATTGCATAAAAAACGTTCTCTGCTTAGAGGAAAAAAAAAGCAAAATGTAAACTTCTTTTGTATGGCCATTAAATGAAAGAAGATACAAATGAATATAAAAAAAAACAAAAATACGAGCAACAGTAAAAATTTTATGAAAATTAAAAAAAAAAGAAAAACAAAATGCAACAATATCAAGTCAGAGGTCGGGATATATATATTAAACATGATTTGGATACGCTAGGACCCTTAATTTTGTAAACTTTAGAAAAAAAAATTCATGAGCCAAAAAATTAAGGGTGTGGGATGGGTCATCATCGGGGTCAAAACTAGGGAAAAACGAGGCAAAATCGATGAAAAGGTTTACAAATGTCGCTGAGTTGCTCCTGAAAGGGTAAAACTTGAGACCATTCCCCACTAATATCCCCCCCCCCCCCCCCCCCCCAAAGTTTTTATGAACATACCAAGCCTCTATCTGTGCTATTTAAAGGGCCACCATACAAAATATTATTTTTTATATAGTTGATGAAATAATGTCAAATATTTAACTCTTAAGCGGCCCATGCATTATGCAATATTATTGCATATGTTGTTGTACATATTATTTTCGTTTTTACCAATATTTTTGACAGTGAAAAAGTACACAACATTGAACAATATTGTCAGCACATTAAAAAATTGTCTTGATTGTAAATACAATAAAAATTAAAAGTCTTTTGATAATTGCCAATATATTGTGTCACTTTCGAATATGACATTGACACGCATTGGCAATATTATTGTACAATACGAAAAATTGCACAATTATTTATATTGAAAGTGCGTGGGCCGCTTTATTCTCCTTTATCGTTTGAGAACAACACACGCAAACGAAAATTTTACATTGAAATGATAATACGGTACTAGGGTAACACGGTACAATTTCAATGTAAAAGTGCGGTTTTATGAAGAAATTTTGTGCGGGAATTAAGGTGGATTCAGGAGTGTCTTTATAAATTTTTAATTAATTGTTTTGATTTAAACTGTTTCTTTTTCAGATTTCAAGACAATCCAATAAATTTTGCATATGGTCACCTAAAATCCAAAAAGCCGTAACAACCAACAAGTTCAAAATATACTTTTTAATGTGATTTACCAAAATAAATTTTTCCTTAAAACAAATAAATAGTCTTAAATTTATAAGGTTTTTTTTGCTTTTCCTGTAAAAAAGTAAAAAGTTTACTTACGGCCTTTTGTTGGATTCTATGTAGAGATGGGCGCGTGTCGTGTTATTTTTCGTGACACGAACACGCACGATTCAACACGTAGTGTTCGTGTCAGAAAACCTGATTTCGTGCGTGTTCGTTTCGTATCGTGTTCAGCAACATTGACACGAAAAACACGAAACAAAATCGTAGCAACAGAGAAATGCGCATAGGACCCAGCTAAACCCCTCAATAATCAACTTCAATGTATTTTTAATAAAAAAAAATATTTTACTTAATAAGTAAAATATTAATATGGGACTTAAGCTGTGCAATTGAGCATTTATTAAACAACAACTTATTGGTTTTTGTTGCTTCCCTGAGGCATTTTTAGATACACACACACACTTTTTATTTTTATAGAAATATACATATTTACATATTTAATATAAAAACTGCTTGAAATTTTATTTTTTTATTTTTATTATATCAATTTTTTTGACATTTCATTCAAATTTACTTAACTGTTTGCGCAAAAGAGGTTCATGAAACAAGTCTCGCAAGTTTGCCCAATTGCACAAATGGCAATTTTAAGAGTTCTCATGAAAACTCTTACTGATTAAAAACTATTTTTTTGTTATTGTATTTGATTTCGTGCGTGTTGTGCAGTTTCGTGTTGGGACAAATTTTTGGCGTGCGTGTTTCGTACGTGTTGAATATCATGGTATTCGTGTTCGTGCGTGTCGTGTTGGAAAAATTCGACACGCGCCCATCTCTAATTCTATGTGATCATATGTATAATATGCTAATATTCCTTTCTGCTATCCCTGGAATCCTTTTTAATGTACATTTTCCCCATTTTATGGGACGAATCAAAGTTATAAATGCAAACAGAAAGGTATTAAAATTAACATCTTTTTCTCCTAAATTGAAAATAAAGAACAAATAAGACAATAAATTTGAGACATAGAAAACAAAAAATTGCCAACAAATTGGTTTTCAATTTAGAGTTGAAATATAAGAGAAATATATTTAGTGAACTGAATTTATTTACTTAAACACACACACATCGATCGCTCCTTTACTGCAAAAGAGGCATAACTCGAAAAACTAGTTTTGCAGAAAATATGTAAGTTTTAAATTTTCTATTTATATACAACTCGCTGAACATATGTACTCTTACAAATAAAATATTTTTCTTTTATACGTGCGCAAGCCTTTCATATGCAATTTTTACATCAGATCTCATATGATATAGCGAGTTTTCGTCATTCTTACCTCAAAAAGACAAAATACTTTTTTTATGACATATGTCTTTGGTGTAATAAGGGATCGGTGTTAAGTTCTTATCATTATTTGAGTCCAGCGAACATTTTCATTACTATTTTATTTTACCACGTTGAACTCATCCTGATACTGTGATTGTATTCATTACATAGCTTGCCGTTTTGAAATCGTCTTTTTGTTTTCACATTTTTTCTATTTTGGCGAGTTTTTGCTTTGTTTTATTATAATTTACTGTTGAATGGTATTTTTTATTTTTTAAGTTTTAGGGGTTTTCTAAATTCTGGGAGGCAATGCTTTCGGTTCCAGTAAAATTTTTCAGTTTAAGCGATTTTTTCGATTTTGGCGTTTTTCTGTATTTTTTCTAAAATTTCCCTTTTTAGAGTTTTTTTTTTTAGTTTTGGTAATATGTATATTGATTTTTTTTGCGATGTTTTTAATTCTAGAAAATTTTTCTTTTGATAATTTGTCTCTTTACTCGAGCACTTTTAAATTTTGGGTATTTTTTTTTTATTTTGTCGATGCTTTCCTTCTGGCGGTTGTTTTTTTTTATTTTTGCAGTGTTTCTGCGCCAATTTCATTTGATGGTTAGGAGCTAACAATAAAGTTTTTAAACTAATACAATGAAATGCGAACTTCACAGAAAAATTACAAAAAATGGGGGCCAAGAACATACCAAAACATAATTGAGATTCTTTGAAAAAGAAAAAAAACCTATACATACATACACTTTACTATTTTTGATGAAAAGTATAACCATAAAAATTAACAGCCTTATTTATAAAACTTATTAAGGCTTTAAAAAGTGTTTTTAAAACAAATTTTCATACAAAATTTTTCTTAAAAAGTCTTTATAAACCCTTAATAATTTTTATAAATAAGGCCGTAAGTATACAGCCTGTTTTTTGAACGCTACTCGTTGATAATAAACGCTAACATATTAGCGATTTTCCTTTTATGAGTAGATAGCGGCTTTTGGGACGTAACAGCTGTGAATTTGTTTTGGTTTGTTTATAACAGTTTGTCACTACCAGTGTTGCCAGTAGATTTCCCAAAAAATACCTACACATGCTAAAAAAAATCCGATTTTCCCTACACGTTTAAAAAAAAATTCCCTTACAAAAATCCCTAAGCATTTTTGTCATTAAAATAGAAGAAAACAATTAATTATACAAAAATATATATGTTTATTAAAGCATTGGTAAAAAAATAAGCAAAAAACTAAAAAAATAGTATATACATATGTATGTACTTTTAATTGAATTCAATTAAAACAACATAAACTTTTTTTAAAATGAATATAAATAGTTTTTTTCAAATAAAATTTTTGAAGGATAAATTCAAGTCATCTTTCAACATTGGCATAAGCCAAGGCGAATTCATATACCAGATGGTGCCAAGTTATCAGCTGCTTTTTTTTAAGGAAGTTTGGCTTGTCAAATTTGATTGCAATAAAATTTGTAGGAATTTTGATTTTTCAATTGTCATTGCAATAAAGTCCTAGGCAGATTTTGTTGTTGCAGGCTAGACAGCACCTGGTATATAAATCCGCCTTGGCATATACATATATATGTACACATTAGTGTCACCAACTTTTTAAACCACAAACAACTCTGGAAATATATTTTTAAGCGATTTTAACGAAAAGAACATTTTTGAGCCGTTTTGAAAAAGAAATTATTACTAAAAAAATATTATGTTTGCATTTATTTAATAAATAATGCGACATAACGAAAAAATCCCTACATTTTGCAGAATATAAAAAATCTGTCCGATTTTCCCTACGCTTCTATTTTAGTATCAAAAATACCTACATGTAGGGATTTTCCCCTACTTCTGGCAACACTGATCACATTCGTAAACGTCAAGGTGGACGATTAAAAAACTCTAGTCGTGTACCAAAAAAGTTCACCAAAATTAATAAAATACTGACAATTCAGTTTTACTCGTTTTTACCCCCCTACAAGTACAAATACATATCGCACATCCAGTTCAATAGTGTCATAACTCAAAAAAACTAGTTTTGCAGAAAACACGTTTAAAGTTTTAAATTTACACACAACTCTATGAAGGCATGAACAAATATTCTTCTCTCAGGAGGTGATAGTACAAGCTATTTATATGAAATTTGTATGCAAGATAAAATACGAAATGCATTATTATTCTGCATTATTAACTCAAAAAATGAATTTTTTGAGTTATGTCACTATTGAACTGAATGTGCGATGTAAATATTTAGAAAACACATCCATATTCCGGAGGACTTAGAGTGCAGCAATTTGAGTTGTCTAAAATCTCTTCTAGAAAGTAACATAAATACCACATTTCAAGTCCCCAATTGTAATCGCTTGGGCAAGACGATAATGAATCTGTCGGTCAATCAAGTACTCAGCCAGGGAGAAAGAGATAGAGAAAAAATAAATTTCTAGTCAACGTTAAAATATTTGCTGGGAAGCTAAAAGCTTTTATTTCTCGTTGTTGCTATTTTTAATAAATTGTGCAATAAAGTAAGAAATGAGCATTATGAAAAAATAATTCTTTTTGTCTTTAGTTAGGTGTAGTACTTTGTGTATGTTTTAATGTTAGAGAAGAAGATTAGGATTATTTTATCTGCAGCATTGCCAGCAGTGAAATAAAATATTACATAGGAACATTGGGCAATAACTATATATATAAAAACAGATAAAATATGCAGCACATTTTGCAAATTTTCCTTGTAAAGACAAAGAAAAAACTTTACAATAATAATGCTAAATAATTAGTAAACGTTTGCGAAACATTTATTCCCTTAAATTAATTTAATTTTGTGCTCATTGTTTTCTTTTATAACTGCTTATGCTTAGAATAAAATTCTCATTCCTGGTCAGGGTACCGTACACCAAAGGTGAAAGGAATTTTACTTGCTTATACGGGCATAACGAAATTCAGTAAACCACTTTTTTTTAACTAAAATTAATGGTGGGGAGTCTATGTAATATTTATGAAGCTTAGCCTTGGTTTGTTAGATGGTTTCTCTTTCCGCAAAATATAATTCTTAAATAGCATATGAAATTAAATTTTTTCTCAATTTGCTTCTCAAATCACGCGGTAGTCTTTTATCAATGGCTGTCAAATATAAACTAAATGACGCAGGTTGTGCAATTTTTGAAAGGAGTTATCGGACACTTATCTGTAGACAAGAGCAGTTAAAGAGGTGGAAAATTCAAAAAGTAGCGCACTTATTGACTTGCCCAACTATAGATATTATTAAAAATTTATAGTCTTCTATAATAAAGTTATGAAAAAACCGGCAGAAAAATATTGTGCAAATGCTAAAATTTATTTATAAAGTAAGAAACATTTGCCCACACATTTTAATTGACAATTAATATTCAGCAAAGTATTTTTTAAATGTAAAAAATAATGCTTATTTAATTGTTTAAGACTGTGAAAAACTGACCAACTATAAGCTCAACTTATAAATTTTTCGACCCTTCAAAAGTTAAAAAAACCCAATGTAAGCACACATTTGGCAACGCTGCTTGTGCATACATGTATGTATGTGTGTGTGTGTGTGTTTGGGCGTGAGTCTTCTTTAGCTCTTATTTAGCAGTTTAAAACACTTTAAATCATTTTTTTTGCCGTAATTTCAACAAAAGTTCTTTTTCACATTTCCTTTGCTCACAAGGAAGCATTTTCAGTATGTTTGTGTGAATGTTTGTTTGCCGCCTATAAAAGTAATGAAAAAGATGCAACGATTTGTTTTCGTTTATTATTATTTTTTAGTTTTTTTTTACAGCTCTTCAATTTTAAGTGATTCGTTTTCCCTTATGATTTCTTTCTCCATTAATTTCGATTTCTTTGAATTTTTATAGATATTAAAAACCATTTTATATGCCACTTTTCTTCTTCTGGTACATGATTTGTGTGAACATATCAAAAATACATATTTATATACATATTAGTGTCCTGCACAAGACTATTTATAAGTCCTTTCAAGACATGAGAGATTTTTTCAAATGCTTTACTATAGCCAAATATTCTAAAAGAATCGCTAAGCAACACTGTTGGCAAGTAATTTTTTTCGGTGGGTTGTCTTGCCAACAGTGTCGTTTAGCGATTCTTTTAGAATATTTCGCTGTAGTAAAGCATTGGAAAAAATCTCTCATGTCTTGAAAAGTGTTATAAATACTCTTGTGAAGGACACTAATACATATTTACTTTTTTTACGGGGTATTTTACATTTAAGCGTATGAATATTTTATTCTATATAAAAATTTTCTTTGAGACTTCATTACTCATACGTATGTACGTAAATGTTAAGCGCTTACAGCTGTGGTAACTTCAATATTTCAACATTTTATCAAATAATTTATGATTTATTTAATTATTTATTTGTCTATTTAAAAGTTTAAATTATATCAATATACTCGTACATACATATGTACAGATCTCAGTCCATTTATATTTTATGTTAATTGAAAAGTTATTTTTTCTTTCTTGAAAAAATAAAAACTTTTTTATAATGTGAAATTTTTATATTTGAAAATGTTTATGTGAAAATAATGCTAAATGTAAAAGATTTTGTATACTTTGAAGAATTTTATTAATTTCGCCTTCTTGAAAAAAATTTCACACTAATAAATAAAAGCATATTTTCATTTCTAATGAAAAGTTAATTGAGAATACTGAACAAGAAATCCTTGTTCCTGGAGTTGAAAATTCATAAATAAATACAATTAATATTCATTTAAGTTGCAGGCAAATTTTAAAAATATCTGCTACTTGATAGTAAAAAACTTTTATAGAATTCAGCATGCTTAATTCGCCCATCAGAATTTCATCTATTTAGAGGTACAGATTAATCATAGATGATAGAGATGAGCCATTTGAAGTTTTTAATTTATTTTTTATTTAATTATTCGAGCAGGCGATACATAAAAATGTTTTGTTCGATCATTCGTATGAATAAAGAATAAAAATAAAATTTATAGAACGTGTCATGTTTCATTCGCAAATGAGAATTTCATCTATGTAGAGGTACAGATGATAGAGCTGAGTTTTTAATTTATTAAATGTATTATTCGATTATTCGTATGAGTGTAAGGTTTTCTTTTTAATTAAAACACTTTATTTAATGTTAAGAAATAGGTATTACAATTTTATTTAATATGTGTTAATTGATGTTCTTCGTCCAACGTCTACCAGTAAACTCTTCGTAGCGTCATCACTGCCCGTCTCTTTAAAGTTCTACTCGTTAAACGTCTACTATAGCAGAGTTGCACTGTTAGTAAGTGTTGCCACTCCTGGTTGTACGTCCGTTAATACCCGTCCCTACGTTGTTGCCACTCCTGGTTGTATGTCCGTTAAAACCCGTCCGCACATGAATAATGAATAAAAATTTTAATTCGTATAATGACTTACTCCCTTAGGGGCTGTCCATGTATTACGTAACGCCCTAGGGGGGAGGGGGGAGGTTCGAGTTTTGTTACGATTTGTTTTGGGGGGGGGGGGGGGAGGGAGCCTTTGAAAATGTTACGTAACAGAAAAAATTACTAATTTTGTACCAAAATACGTATATTTTTCTCATTTATTTATTTAATTGATCATACGTGTTGCCTACATATAATTATTATGTACGAGTATGTATACTACATACAACGATATCCCCGAATACGAATATTTAAAACGATATTCAAATACGAATATCTATTGTATGTGAAATTTATGGACATATAATTGGGGGTCTATTTTATTCTGCAAAATTAAATTTAAAAAAATGTGTATGGAAAAGAACTTCATAATTCTGTCCGCGTACATTACAGTTTATAAAATCTATCCAAAAATTTAAATAACATTTGAAAATTATACAAAGTTTTTATAATAAATTAAATATGGTTCAGAATTCCTCATCTTTATCCATTTACATTTTTAAATATTCTTTATATACATATGTATGTACATAAAAACTTCTTTCCATATTAAACTGCAACATATATTAATATTAAATCCACCAAATGCATATAAGGAAATGGTATTTGCAGAAGTTTAGGAAAAGGTTTCTTGCAATTCTCATGGACAAAAAAGAGTCCTTTCAAAAAATATATTCTTCCATATATGTACATGACAATATTAAATAATTAACTTTTAACATTTTTGTTGGTCAACTTGAGGCTACAATATTAAAGTTTTGAGAGATGTGTTAATGGAAACTTGCATACATAGACGTATTTTCATAAGGATATTATTTTAATTTTTTGTGCAACAGAACTTAAAAAAAATTATTATTAAAACAACAGTGAAATGCGTTTATGAAATATATTGTGTGCCCCTCTAATTTTAAGATACTTTTAAGATATATTTTTTTAATGGGCAAATATCTATTGAAAATGTTGCAGAAGGGAAAAAATTAAGAAAAGAAAAATTGCGTATCTTTCGTAATTGACATCATTTTGAGTCATTTGATATCCCAACAATCTGTATGTTTAAAGCGGGTTAAAAATATTCTCTTTTAGAAAATGAAATATAATTCACCATGGCAACCTTTATTGATCCAAGATATAATTTTTTCTTTGGTTTCACGCACATTTTAGATAGATTTGAAGATGGCCAAACGGAGTCATCTTTAAGCTCTCTGAAATACACGTCGACTTCACTTATAGAAAGTAGGGAAAGCGACCGCAAGGCTAATGCCAACTCTCGTTTTGGTGTTTGAAATACTGCTCAGTCATCAATACGGAAAACTATAGCAGATTATTTGGCAAAAAACGCATAGAAAAAAAAAATAAAAAATATTTTTTTTTAATTATTACAAACTAATATTTGTATGCCATTCATTTAAATTTCGTTTTGGATTTATGAATTTCTTTATATATTTTTTAAACGAATGCGAATATCTAGAAACGGCCGACTGTTTTGGAATTCGAATATACATCACTAATGCATACATACAGTTTAGGAATAAGCTCTCTATGAAACCATAATTTTTGGAGTTTGAGGACACTTGGGAAGAAATTTATAAAATAGTTTCGCCAATATATGGAGTACGTTCATATGTAAGCTTATTTAATTTTTGTCTACGCACTGTGCTAGTTTAACAAATGAATTTAAAACAATGAATTAAATTTGATTTTTTTAATAAAAACTTTAAACTATTTAATTTATTTTGTATCTCATTGTTACGTAATTCTTGGGGGCAGGGGAGGGGGGGGGGTCAAAAATCGGGGAAAACAGCGTTACGTAATATATGGACAGCCCCTTATGCAAAAACGATTGCTAAAGTTAAAGCATGTGTTAAAACCGGTTTTGCCATACAAAATTCGTTTGTTAAACCAACTTTAAGTTTAATAATCGTTTTTGCATAAGGGGGTTAGAATACAAATAAAAAAAAAACATTATGAGTATTCGAGTAAATGTTATTCGACTGAATTTTATTCGAATAAATTTTCTTTAATTAATCGAATTATCCTCATCGCAATTTTAACTTAGTCGACTTAATATGAATAATGAATAAAAATTTTAAATCGTATAATGGCCTAAAATAGAAATAAAAAATCAATATAAGTACACGAGTAAATATTATTCGATTAAATGTTATTCGATTATTCGAATAAACGATATATTAAAACAAATTTGATTACTATTGTTATTGTTATTATTAATGAGTGAAAATCCGATTAAGTTGTTTGTTTTGGTAAAAATTGAAAACAATTTGTTCGATTCTTCAAATTAAAGAAAAGAAAATTTGATTCGGTCAATGCAATGAATTGCAACAAAAAATAATTAGTGCATTTAATATTATTAAATACAAATCAAGAATTCAGTTTGAATATTCGAAATAATTTTGCACGATTAATCGAATAAATTTTATTCGATTATTCGATTAAAAAACAATTAAAACAGAATTTGATTGGGTTATTCAGATTAACATTGATTCGGTTATCCGGAAAAATAACGATAAATGAAATTTGATTCGACTATTCAAATGAATAATAAAATAAATAATAAAAATTTAATTGGAATAAAATGGGCCTTATTACCAGTGTAGTATTACAACTTCGACTTCGACTTCGACGATTTTGTAGAAGACTAAAGAATACTGCAACATTTTTATTAAATCTAGTACGAAATCGTCGTAGCCGTAGTCGAAATACGTCACTGGTAATTAGGCCCAATATAATTGATTAGTAGTACCGATTCTTCTCATCAATAAGTTAGTTTTTCGTTCCGCAAAAATCGGAGAGTGAAGTAGTAGAACGCTGCTACTTGTTGGAGTGCAATCACTTAATATGACTCTCAAATATATATCAGCATTATGTTGACTTTGTTTTTCAAACGTTCTAGACTTACAAAAGTATGTATAAGGCATTTAATCCAAATAAAATACCCCTTATATATTGATGTTTACTTTGTTTAATATACCTAAATATTTATATATAAATGTACAAATGTATGTATGTATGTATGTATGTTTGATCAGTCAACAAAAACTCATGATGGAAGTTTAATATCCTGCTGGCATTCATTTACTTTTCAAAAGAAATAATAAAAACAACAAGTGGAATAATTTTATGCGACTGCGACCAGTTTGAAAAGTCAAATGCCTGCATGCCTTCAATGTAAACTCAGCCGCTCGCTAACACAACCAACCATCAACTTCTAATATGAAAATAATTTTGTTCTCTGTTAGTGAAATAAAACCAGAAATAATTGTGCAACTGAAATGGAAAAAACTTAATTTTTTTTCTCGAAACATAAATTTCTAAGTTAAATCCTATTTTGTTTGTATGTATGTATGTAGTTTTGTAAATTATATTTCAATGACATATTTGTTATTAAATCATCCAATACACTATGTATACTTGTGTCGAATAATCCAACTGGCAAATGAGTTCTAAGAGGACTTTGTAAACTCGCTTAATAAATAACTTTAGCCCTAAATAAATAAGCAATATGTGTTTGTTCAAAAGGGTAAATCATTAATATATAATTAATTCACTGCGGGAGCATAGTTGTGGAAAAAAAGGAAACAATTGAACAACTTCCTTTCTTTTTAATATTGTATTATTATATCTAGAATATTTCATGCACTGAGAGCGTTTATCTTTTAAAACTTGATTTTTGCTCTTAACATCTTAACAATACATATTCTGCCTTATCGTGAGGGCGTATTTCAAATACGACTACGACTGTTTGGTAATAGATTAAAGACAAACTGTTGAAGTCTTCTTTAATTTACACAGAAAAAAAAAGAATTGTAAATACAACTAATTTATTTGTAAATACAAATAAAATATTATTTAAAAAGGCACCTACAACGATTTTTGTAAATACAAACACACATTTGTAACATAAGAAAACAAAATCATTTCAATTATTTCCAATTAAAATTATTATATTATTTTTAATGAATTTGTTTTTCAAATTCTAATGTGTTGTTTTTCGTTGTTTGTTTAATTTTTTTTACAAACTGGTTTTATTATTAGATTTTAATTTAAAGACGTTTGGGATGAGTCGAACCGGCAACTTCTTGACTAATAGACTAACGTACTTACCACTCAGCTAAAGAGCAAATAGTTATTAGGTACGCAAATAATGAATACACGCAAAACATGATTTCTTATGTTTCTTCTTCGTTGATATAATCTAAAAATAACTTTGTTGATTGAAAAATAAATTCAGTAAAGTGCGACTCTGACTCGCGCACGAAGGGTTCCGTTTGAACACTAGATATGTAATTTAATACAAACTTCATCCTATATAATATATAGTTTTGGCATTTTGTTCGTTTTTGTGATCTTTTCGGTTTTTTGTTTTGGCGGTTTTTGCGTTTTTTCAGTTTTGGCGATTTTTTTAAGTTTTGGCCCTTTTTTAGTTTTAACACTTTATTTTCTTGTTTTGGCGATTTTTTTCGGTTTTTGGCGTTATTTCATTTTGGCGATTTTTTTATTTTTGGGGATTTTTTTCATTTTTGCGATTTTTTTTACTTAATTTTTTTTAGTTTTGGCGGTTTTTTTCGATTTTTGGCGTTTTTTTTATTTTGGCGTTTTTTTTCATTTTGGCGATTTTTTTTCGCTTTGGCGATTTTTTTTAATTTTTAGCGATTTTTTTGGTTTGACAATTTTATAATTTTCGGTTTTTTTAGTTTTACCGTTTTTGAAAATTTCAAGTTTTTGGCGATTTTTTTAAGTTTTGGCTCTTTGTTTAGTTTTGACATTTTATTTCCTTGTTTTGGCGATTTTTTTCGGTTTTTAGCGTTTTTTCATTTTGGCGATTTTTTTTATTTTTGGCGATTTTTTTCATTTTTGCGATTTTTTTTATTTAATTTTTTTTTTTTAGTTTTGGCGACATTTTCGCGTTTTGGCGTTTTTTTAGATTTTTATCGTTTTTTTTTCATTTTGGCGTTTTTTTTAATTTTGGCGATTTTTTCGAATTTGGCGATTTATTTTAGTGTTAGAGATTTTTTTTTTAATTTTGGCGATTTTTTTGGTTTTGGCGATTTTTTTTTAATTTTTGGCGATTTTTTTTTGGTTTGGCGATTTTATAATTTTCATTTTTTTAGTTTTACCGTTTTTGAAAATTTCAAGTTTTTGGCGATTTTTTTAAGTTTTGGCTCTTTTTTTAGTTTTGACACTTTATTTTCTTTCTTGTTTTGGCGACTTTTCTCGGTTTTTGGCGTTTTTTCATTTTGGCGATTTTTTTATTTTTGGCGATTTTTTTCATTTTTGAGATTTTTTTATTTAAATTTTTTTTTTTAGTTTTGGCGACATTTTCGCGTTTTGGCGATTTTTTTAGATTTTTTGGCGTTTTTTTTCATTTTAGCGTTTTTTTTCATTTTGGCGATTTTTTCGAATTTGGCGATCTATTTTGGTATTATAATTTTTTTTAATTTTGGCGATTTTTTTCGTTTTGGTGAATTTTTTTTAATTTTGGCGATTTTTTTTGGTTTGGTGATTTTATAATTTTCGCTTTTTTAGTTTTACCGTTTTTGAAAATTTCAAGTGTTTGCCTCCTACGGTTTCCAAGATATAGCAAATTGTCAAAATTACATAGTCAAAATTGCATTAACTGATGGACCACCCTTTAATTTTAATTTTTTTAAATTTAATTGTTGTGTTAATTGTTGTAGTCTGTATAAAAATACACTAATTTTACAAATTTCA
This sequence comes from Tachina grossa, assembly GCA_949987645.1. Classification (NCBI taxonomy): domain Eukaryota; kingdom Metazoa; phylum Arthropoda; class Insecta; order Diptera; family Tachinidae; genus Tachina; species Tachina grossa. The sequence continues at coordinate 41,430,960 of OX465275.1, forward strand.
AGTTTCAATATACAATTGTATGTATATTACATGGGATTTTACCATTTTTCGTTGCTCGTTTTGGAACACCCTTTAATTTTTAATTCTCATGTATTTGTTGTTGTAGCGGCCAAGGTTCTACATACTGTGTCCAAATTTCAGGTCCGTAGCTCTTACGGTTCCTGAGAAAATACCATGTGACTGAAAGACGGACAGACGGACAGACGGAAAGCGTAGCGAAAACAATAGGGTTCCTTTTCACCTTTGGTGTACGGAAGGAACCCTAAACGGAAGGAACCCTAAAAAGTAATAGTAATCTATAAAAATATTTAAAATACATATGTATGTATTTAATACTGAAATACACATTTGTATATAATCACTATTTTTTAGGCCTGATGAAACTTAAAATTTTAGAAAATGGCACAAAAATTTAAATATAGTTTTTATTTTAATTTTGTAATTATGTTGAAATTTCAATTTCACATTAACGGCCATATGTATAAGCAAAAACTGGCATGAAGTTGGCATAAGTGGCAAAATTGAACATGAACTAAAGAGTTTTGCCATGAAACTTCACATTAAAAATCACGCTAGGACTTAGTAGTAGGTTAAAACTACGTAATGTCAAATGGTGTAGAGGAACTCTTTAACACCCAATTCAATTTCGTCACACAGAGAAAAAACTGCCTCATAGAATCAATAAGATTTTCTCTATGAAACGTTTTTAGGCTAAGGGGTATGTATCCCAGCAGAAAGAAGCGAAGATTTTTTCATAGAGATTCCTTATTGTTTTTATGTAGTAAATCTTATTAATTTTATCAAGAAGAAAACCACATAAAATCAAGAAGAAATCTTATTATTCCCAACTTTTTTTTACTCAATTTCCGTTATTTTTGGCACCAAAAAAAAAAAAAAATCCATAGAGAAAAAATTCTTGATTCTATTAGGTTTTCTTATAAATAATAATAATATAATATAATATAATAAATAAACTATATGGATTTCTTATTGATTTTATTAGGTTGTCTTATTGATTTTTTTAAAAAGGGTTTCTTCTTGATTTTATTCGGCTATCTTATTGGTTTTTTCAATAAGGTTTTCTTCTTGATTTTATTAGGTTCCTATATGATTATGTGTCAAGCATCTTATTAATTTTTTTAATAAGGAAATCTTCTTGATTTTATGAGGTATCTTGTTATTTCATATCTATAAATAGGCGCAGACAATTTTTTTTCATGATCTTTTTCGTTTTTGTATAAGCATGTTTGCAAAATTATTTCAATGGTTATTCAGACTGCTTGTTAGCATATTGGCTAGAGTGTTTGTCTATCAGTCAGAAGTTTGCTGGTTCAATACTTGTCTCCTTTCAAGTAATAATATGTATGTATGGTAAGTTAATTAATTAAGAATACAATATAATATGTATGTATCTATGTAAGTACCCTCTAGTCAACTAAGAACCATATGTCTCTATGTCAATACTCTTTCTCCAGCGACAATTGCACTAGTTAAAATGTCGACAACTTTCCTTTTATGCGTGAGTAGAAATACGTTAGAGACGACAGTTCTAGTGTATTTCTGGTGATATTGTCAATGAACGCGTCAATAGTTTGTTTTTCTTTTTTATTATGTTGTGCAATAATATTAAATAAATATATGTAGACGAGGGTCACTAAAATCTACTAGTGAATCTCCGGTTCAAATATCTCCATATGGTCGTTAAAGAACTACCTTCTCAATAGTGCCTACTGATAGCATTTGAATGTCAACCCTATGTTATTTGTCAATAGGCATTTGCATTGGCTGGGGTAACCTAGTCAGTAGCACTACTGACAATGTTACTATAAAATCACTATAAGTTTACTATTGACAACGAGATTGGATATATCGATATTGTAGACTAGAGCCCCTAAAATTTACTAGTGAATATTTGGTGCCAATGTCTCCATGTGGTCCCGAAAGAACTACTAAGTCAGTAGTGGTGGATTTTCAATGACAAGCTAATGTTAAATGTCAATAGATGATACCATTGGCTGGGGTACACTTGGTCACTAGTGCTACTGATAACGTCACTAGTATATCACCACAATTTCACTATTCGCACTTTCTGCAGGGTATGTATAGTATGTATAGTATAAATAAATAACATCTACATATACTACATACATACATAAGTATATGGTATAGAATTTAAATGAAAATACATAAGCAAAGCACAAAGAATAAAGAAAGACATATTTTTTTTTTATTTTATGAGGTCGCCTCATAAAATCAAGAAGAAAACCTTATTAAAAAAATCAATAAGATAACCTCATAAAAACTACAAGATTTCTTCTCGATTTTTTCAAAAAGGTTTTCTCTATGAAATTAATAAGATTTCCTTATTAAAAAAAACCATAGAGATTTCTTATTAATTTTGTTCTATTTTATGAGGTATTTTTATTAGGCACTGTTTTCTCTGTGTACTAATGCTAACTTCATGCCAATTTTTGCTTATACATAAGGCCGTAATAATTTATTTTTAAATTTATTACCAGTTTCTCATTCAGGTTCTTTTAAAATTTAAATTTAAAGTCCACTAATTGCAAAATTTAGCTTAAAATGTATAGATATGTCACTTTTAATAAACAACTGTAAGATTACAAAAAACAAAAAAGAAAAAAATTCTGCATAAATATTATGTTTGTGTTTATTTTGCTTCAAAAAGCTTTGATGCGGTATGACGTGCACAAGCAAGTTGGCAAACGGCTACTTTTTGTATTTAGGAAGAGTTTGTTTGTGTAAAAAAAAAAATTGTATATATGTACACTATAACAATAATTGTTGTAATCATTGTAAGCTAAACAAATTATTACCAACCTATTTGGACAATTCAAAATTAAATTTCAAGTTGCAATTGTCATCCTGTTAAACTGCCACAAAACTTTTAATATTTGCTGTCAGGCGAGTAGAAAATATTAAATTCTTTTTAAAGTTTGCAAGCCATTCATTCTTTTTCTTTCGTTTACCAAATTTGAAGCATGCCATGAAAAAAGGAAGTTTTTCTTTTATTATTTTTGTGGACAAAAGAAAAGTTAAAAAGTTTATGATATTTTTTTTTTTAGATACGAGTATGTAAGTATAATAATGGTAATAATAGACTGTGATATGTTTTATTTTTTTTTTTTTTTTTGGAAAATAAAACTGCCAAACAAGTTTCAAGGTTATTTTATAAGTTTTTCTTTTCCCCAGGCTATACGAAGGATGTGTGTGCACTTTTTTATTCTACTAACTTTTATACACTATTAATGTCAAACACTAAAGTTCAGTCTATAAATGATTCGTTGAACACAACGCCAGGAAATGAGAATTCCTTTTTTTTTTATCTAAAACTAGGAAATGTTGTGCAATTTATTGCTTCTAACTTTCGTTTGATAATCGCACCAAAAAAAAAAAAAAAAAAAAAAAAACACCGCTTACGTACCGATAAAGGGAGCGAGCAAATATTCTAAATAATGAAGAAAGAAAAAATTAAATTTTGTTATTGCTAAATATTTCTTCCTGGAATAAATTGCAGTGTTATGCAAACTAAATATTCAATTCGACGTGCAGTACCATAATGCCATAGCCATAACCATAAGTATGTATGTGTATTAGCTTCACCCATTAGTGCTGCCTTAATAATAAACAGCTGTTTATGGTTTCATTTGTTTATTCATTTCAAAAGTGCAACAACAAATATGTCTAAACAGCAAACAGCTGTTATGGTTATGGTTATATCTATATCATTACTCTACGTCTACACTTGATATATTTTTATCATGAAAAATGTCATATTCCATGTAGAAAAAAGAGCTAACATAAAAAAAAATTATTAAAGTCAACTCTCGCTAATGGCACGAACGAAATATTCTCTTCAAGCGCGCTCGGACTACCCTCATATGCGAATGGCATTATGAAGTCCTAAAAAAGGGGTATATAATTGTTCTACATGTATTGACATAAATAACAAAAATTAAAAATTTTAAAAACTCCCGAATATATCTAGAGAAGATGCGATATCTTCTAAACGGCTGGACCGATTTTCTTAAAACATGGCTAAGAACCCTCTCGATCAAGTCACCTTTCAAACAGAAAAATCTAAATGAAAATCGGTTCAGCCGTTTGGTGTGTACGTCGACACGGACAGACATACAGATACACAGACACACACTATTTACAAACTTATAACATCCCTTTTTTTAGTCGGGGGTTAAAAATACTTTTTACGAATCTAAAGCTACGGTCACACTTGTCAAACATTTGCCCAAAAAAGCGTAACCACTAAATGCTAATGAAAAATCTTTCAATTCAGACAAATTTGGCCAAGTTAAAGAGTATCCAATAATGTTGGATTCTATGACATTGTCTACTAGTTGTGTTCGAAACTTTTTATTTTCATAAACCAGTGTCTGGATCAAAACTTTTTTCATTAGTGCTTGTTGTTTGCGCTTTTTTGGGCAAATGTTTGACAAGTGTGACCGTACCTTTAGGCTAAGTGTCAGATAACTTGAAATTTGCATCATACAAAAATACTTTATTTAGTTTAAATATATAATAAACGGCTAAGGGCCATTATTATACCTTAGCATTAGTTAAAGGGAAAATTTTGACGGTCGGATAATTTTTTCATTACTTTAATTTATTTTTTTTAGAACCCGTTGAGATGAAGAGTGACATAGAGAGCCTGCGACTCATGTTTGTTGTCAGAAAGTGTAGAAAAAGTCGCACGTACTGGAAATTGAAGCGACAATTTGAACTCTTCTCTTTTACATATTTCTTTATCTCGTATTTTTGTTATACTATGTACGGGCAGTGTTGCCACTTAGACCCATTTTTTGGGGTAGTGGAAAATTAGTGATTAGTTAATTTATAATATACATAAATTTTGGTTTTAAATTAAAAAAAAGTAAAACTACACAGAAAAAAATATCATCGAAATGCAACCAACAAAACTAATTGTTAATATTTAATTTAAAAATTAACAATCATCATTGTTGATAAAACAAATTTAAATTTTTGTATTCAATTAAATTAGTCAACAAAATTATTTTTAAATTATATCATAACGTAATGCGCACATGTAGAAGAAACAAGAAATCATGTTTGGTGTATATTCATCATTTGCGCATTCAATGAAGTGTTGCTTTTTGACTGAGAGGTAAGTGAGTTAGTTTATTAGTCCTGAGGTTACCGCTTCAACTCCGCTGAAAGACAGTTAGTATTTTTCGCAAAAAAGCAAACATCGTTTCGAAGATTGTGATTGTGTATAAAAAGCTTGTTAGTATAACAATTATATACGGAAACTCAACAATTCACATTATTCATACAGGGTGGGCCAAAAGAAAGCCAGGGGTGTAAAAGTTTAATAACTTTTTTGTTTATTAACTTTTTTTATTTTTTCTTTCAAATTATATAATATACAAAATGGAAATTTTTTTACACTAAGTATGAAAAATGATGTCTCTTAAATGACCACCGTTTTCAGCTTCGCACTGATGGGCTCTTTTTAGAGCATTTTCCATAACATCTTTCAAAACTTGTGGCTGTAGCGTTCGAATTTCTGCAACAATGTTTGCCTTGAGTTCAAGGATTGTCTCTGGCTTGTTCACATACACTCGCTCCTTCAAAAAACCCCAAAGAAAATAGTTGGGTGCTGTCAAATCTGGCGATCGCGCTGGCCAAATAATTTCCGAATTTCGAGAAATTATTCGCTCTCCAAAAATTTGACTTAAAAGTGCCATTGTGTCTCGGGCAGTATGGGCAGTGGCTCCGTCCTGCTGAAACCACATACCAGGTCTGTTTTCAAGACGTAAAAAATTTTCTATCATAAACCGATACCGCTGTCCATTTACGGTTACAGCACTTCCATCTTCATTCTCGACGAAGTAGGGCCCAATGACATTTTCAGATGTGATCCCACACCATACTGTACACCTGATGGGGTGCAATTGGCGTTGATGAATGGCTCTTGGATTTTGAGAACCCCAGAACGTACAGTTCTCTTTATAAACAAAGCCATTCAAATGAAAATGAGCTTCATCACTCATAATCAAATATTCAATAAAGTTGATTTCATTTCTGGCCAACTCTTGAAATTTAACTGCAAAATTTAGACGTTGCCGATGATCTGCGGGTTTTAATTCTTGGACCAATTGCACCTTATATTGGTATAACTGTAAATCTTTTTTTAAAATGCGCCGTAGTGACGTACGCGACATTTCTAGCTGAGCAGAACGCCTTCTGCCAGATGTTTCTGGTGCTTCGTTAACACTTTGCTGTACTCGTTCAATATTTTCCGCAGTGCGACTTAAACTTAAATCTCTTACGCTGCCATGTTGGTGATGACGATTAACTAAGCAACGAATCATCGCTTCAGAGGGCGAAATTGTGACGTTAAAATGTCGACGATATGCTCTTTGCGTTAAAATAATTGATCTCTGGTTTAAATAATAAAATTCTATTGTTCTGGTTCTCTGTTCAGTTGTGAACCTCTCCATTATAAATTCTCCAAGTGTTGTCTATATAATCTGAAAGAAAAAATAAAAAAAAATTAATAAACAAAAAAGTTATTAAACTTTTACACCCCTTGGTTTCTTTTGCCCACCCTGTATAACAATAACTTTAATTGAAATAACTTTGAAATCCAACAAAAATAAATGTTGGAAAAATAAATAAATTTCAATAAATTATTTGCTGATATATTTAATTGAAAATATTTTTAAGATTTTCCTTCAACTTACAATTTAGTTAAGTGTATTTACAAAAATCGTTGTAGGTTCAAAATCAATTAATTATTTAATTGATATAACAAAAAAATTAATTTCATTTACAAATAATTTTTTTTTCTGTGTATATTGATATATTAATTTTACATTTCCGAAACTAACAATATTAGTTCCTTTATGGCAACACTGGGCTATTGCGACAAAAACTTCTTTATGTAAACGCGCGTGGATTTAAGAAAGGATTTCAAAAGAGAACGTAAGATTTGTCGCAGCTAGGTCACCCTTTTATGTAAACGGGCTGTAACTTTTGTCGTGAGTTTCAAGGCCCAAGCATATAGAATCTGTCACACCTTAAACTTCGTCTTATTCCAACTGACATTAACGCAAAAACATAGAAGGTTGTCACAATGAGTACTTTATTGAGCGAAGCATTTGAACAGCTTTAATAGATTGGTTCTCCATTTTTTTTTTTAATAAACTCAACTTTTTTATTTGTTTCGTTTTTTTCCTTTGTTTTATTTTATTTTTGCTGCCAAACCTAATTCAAAATACCCAAATAATATCTGTCAAACTACTCAACGAACGCAAAAAGTTGCCCAATTTTTGTACTCTGCGTTGATGATGTTGATGAAAATGTTTTTAATAAACACACACACACACAAGCACAAAATCATATCATTTAAATATGCACTGCAAAACACAATTTCGTATTTAAATAGAACTCAAAAAGAATTACCAAGTAAAAAACCGGCCCTAAGTATTTTTAAAAATCAAAAAAAAAAGTCGGTATTCGCAGCAATGTTGCCACAGTACAAAAATTTTATTATTTATTTTATCGAATAGTTGTAATAATGGAAAAAATGTTAACGGTTATTTTATAGTTCAGTTTTGTAAAACTTAGAATTAACTACATATTCGGAACTGTATAGCCAAGTTATAATAAAAATCTTTAGGTGTTATGGAAATCAATACATTTGGCGCTGAGGTGACCGCAGCTATTCCCAGAATTTTCAAAAAAGTAATCGTCGGGTTTGGAATGAAGCATTTTTGGTGGAGCCTCTTCCCTACTGGATTACCAACTTAATGATTTTAACAAGGCGTGAGACTAAAATAATCGATTCTTGAGAAGTACTTACTTTTTTTATTTGGCAACTTGTCCACGTAATCTATTTAATCTTAAAAACTCATTCTCCTCATTTAGCAAATTGTACATAATTTTATTTTAATTTTAGGTAATGTGATTTGTAAGTGAATGAAATTTGGCAATCAGAAAAGTAAGTCATTATATGGAAAGTAGTTCTGATGGTAATGTGTGATTTTTTGCTGGGTTATTTTGACTTTTTTCTTCTTCGTGGGATTCCTCCGAGTTTGATTATTAATTTAAACTCCTAATTAATCGTATAAGAAGCAATAAAACTTCAGTTGTATACTTCTATGCTCAAAACTTTTTCTGTAATGAAGTTTTGAAATATTTCCCTAATAGTTTTCTTCAACTTCTGCTGCCGTTTTCAGAAATAAATATTTTAAGTTAAAAAAATGTTTAACAAACAAATTTCCATACAAAATTTGTCTATTAAAACTTTCGTAAACCAAAATTATTATTTTTTTAATACGTCAGTTATTCCCTTCAGAGCATTAATACAAAACATTATATAAAAAAATAAAATAAAATAAAATTTTACTTTCTAAAGTTTAATGTACATACTCGTATTGTAGTTTCAAAAACCTATTTTTAAAGATTCAATTGCTTTATGGAATCTTAGCGCTACAAAAATGGTGAATAAATTGAAATATTTATGTCATATTGAGCAGATATTTTTAAGAAATAAAATGTAACTTAATTGGATTTTTACATGGCATTGGTATGTGTGTGTTTGCAAGTGTTTATATGTATGTATGTATGTAAATGAAACAATTACGCATGAATGGCTGCTGCACACAAGTGTAGGTGTCTCTCTGTCTGTCTGTCAACTGTAACTGTTCACAGCCACCTGCACAAAAACAACAGCATAAAAATGTTAAAGGAAACACTAAAAAATCTCTTGGTTGATAGAATCTTAGCGTTGCCACCGTTGTAATAATAATGCTTGAATCATGATACAATAATACAGGTAGCCGCGAATATACAACAAATGTACAACAAATAAAACAACAGTGATTTTTATTGCTGTTTTGTGATTGACAAGAGAGACAACCAAGAGAAAACAATATACATGTATTTGCGTTTTCTCTTGGCTTTGCAAAGCATGTTTGTATTATTATAGTTTTAATAGGCACTGTGCGCGTGTGTTGGTAAAACATAAACACCATTTGGCAGATAAAATCACGAAACAAGCAAAACAGCTGGCTCTTCCCGGTTACCTGTATAATTGTATCATGGCTTGAATGTTTAACTTTTTTGTTGGGGAAAACTTAAATTATTAATAATCACCCGTATTACGTATGTCTAATAGATGACCGATATTTAACAGCTGACAAACTTGCCAGACCGGCGGTTTTGAAACCACTAAACGGATAATGCGTTATAAGAACAAAAATTATATATTTAATATAACAAAAACCAAACAACCTCTTAAGCTGTATATTAATGCAAATAAGCATAGATATTTATCTGTCAAGATATTCTCTGCTATAAACGTTAGTGAAACACGTTTTCTCAAAGCAACTACATTTCTCATTATTTTTTTAACCGACTTCAAACAAAGAAGGAGGTAATAAATTCCTCTGTTTTTTTTTTGTCATTGTTACTTATAACTCGGTACATTTTAAAACGATTGTAAAAATTCTTTTTTTTTTGTGTGAGAAGGTATAGCTTCCACTTGTTCGCAATGTGGGCGGGGACACGCCCAATTTGTTTTCTCTTATTTTATGCCCTTCTACTTATCAGATTTCTACTAAACTTACCCAACGCATTAAGCTCTCGCAACGATACAATCTCGAAGTTGAAAAAATGGGCGGAGCCACACCCAATAAAATTTACTATTATATTTCACATGCTTCTATTTAACCAATTTCTATGAAACTTGGCACACTCCCTGAGCTCAAAAAAAGACACAATTTTAAAGTGAAAAAAGTGGGTGAGGCCACGCCCATTAAATTTTAATATAATATTTTACGTGCTTCTACTTAAACAATTTTTACAAAACGCGGCACACATTTTGAGCTCTTAAGAATACTTAATCTTGTGTTTAAAAAGTGGGCGGGGCTACGACAATTAAAATTTAATATTATATTTAAAGTGCTTCTACTTTATGGTTTTTTACAAAACTTGGCGCACACTTTGAGCTCTGCAAAATACTTAATTTTGTGTTGAAAAAAGTGGGCGGGGATACGCCCATCAAAGGTTAGTAATAAATTATTTATGCACTTCTAGTTATATGATTCCTACTAAACTTGGCAAAGAGTTTAGGCTCTTGAAATGACATAATTTTGTGCTAAAAAAAGTTGGCGGGTTCATGATCATTAAATATTGATATTATATTTAAAGTGCTTCTTCTTAACCCATTTTTATAAAACTCGACGGGCATCTTGAGCTCTGAAAGTGACGTAACGTTGAATTTAGAAAAGTGGGCGGACACTAATAAATGTATTTGCAAATTGGACGTGACCATGCCTGCAAAAATATAAACTTGGTACTAAAAATTTTAAAATAAAACTTAAAAAAATTAAACCGACTTCAAAAATAAGCCAAAAGTTAAAAATAATTTAGACTCAGTATATATATATATATATATATGTGCTCTTTATTGAGGCTATCAGCGCAGAAGTGGTGTAACCCACATCTTTTAAATTATTTAATTGCGTTATTACTTTGAAATATTATGATCTATGCAAAAACGATTTTTCAGCTCCATTTTCTTCAAAATAACAAAAGGTGGTTTACTCTACTTTTGTTTCATAGTTGGTATTGTAAATAATGCATTTATCATCAGAACAGCTACAAAAAAAAACCAATGTGGGTTACGCCACTTCTTCGTTGATAGCCTCAATTGTGAAAGAGGTCTAAGAGCCTATTTCACAAATTTATTTAAATATCAATTGATATTTAAGTGGCCTTTTTCATACAAAAATTAATGAAAATTGACATTTAAATATGAATTTATATTTAAATAGAGTGGGTGAAATTGGCCCTAAGTCATATATTTATTTCTTGCTCGAGATATTTAGTAGATTAGATTTGAGCAAATTAAAATATATTTTTGTACTATACAACATTTTAATCTATTGTTATATTATTCTCGATTAATATAAATTAATTTAACAATAATTTAATTTAATACTCGTATAATATATAAATTGAAGCTTTTTTAAGAATAATTTAATATTTCCAAACAAAAATGCATATGACTTATACCACTTTCAAAATTAAGGGCACATATATATGTGTTATATATAATAATATTCAAAGTCGGTGACAATAATAATGATAACTAAACTCATATACGAGTACATACATATAAGTAAATATAGAATTTTCTAACCTGTTTGGCAAAGAAAATGTGGGTCGTTACAATAAATCTGGCAACTTGGTGGAACATACAAATTGACAACAAAATACAAGTATGATAACTGACTCAAAAAAAAAAAAAATAGCTGAGTGTTAATAATATATGTTGCATACATTGCATTGGCAACTACATATCGCACACTGAACGCAAAAGTCAGTGCCTCGTTTCTATAATGAATGTGAGACATTTTAAGTCTGCGGAAAATGTAAACGCGCTTAACTTTTCGCGAGGTACAAACACATATGCAGTGAAACATTTCTATATACTAAGTCGAAACTTTGCATTAACTGACACCACACATTATGGATGACAGTTTAGTGAACATCATCAAATTGCTTTAAGGTACTGTCACACTTATCAAACATTTCCCCAAAAAAAGTCTTCCAATTCAGACAAAAGTTTGCCAAGCTAAAGAGTAGACAAATATTACTTATAAATTCGCCGCAAATAGTTGCATGTTTGCATATAACGTATATGTAAACGAAAACTTAGAACCCCTGTGTTTTTAAAGTTCTTATTAGTAAATCATCTGGCATCTTCTTCTTTACGAACAGAGAAAAATAAAGAAACTAAAACAAAAATAAATATATAAGTAATATAAGATTTTTGCTAGAAGCTAAAACTGGGTAAAGAATCTGGAATGATACTTCATATCCTTTAACTAAAAGAAAAATTTTTTTTTTTGGTTTTTGGCGTTTTTTTATTATTGGCTTTTTTTTAGCTTATGGCGATTTTTTCGGTTTTTTGCGATTTAGTTTAGTTTTGGGAATATTTTAGGTTTTTGTGCTTTTTCTTAGTTTTCGCAAAGTTTTGTTTTGTTTTGCAATTTTTTCGGTTTTTGGAGATTTTTTTAGTTTTCGCGTTTTTTTGTTTTGACGATTTTTATGGTTTCTGGCGATTCATTTTATTTTTAGTGATTTTTCAGTTTGGCGATTTTTTTGTGTTGGTGCTTTTTCTTAGCTTTGTTTTTAGAAATTTTTTCGTTTTTTTTTTGGCGATTTTTGCAGATTTATTTTAGTTTTAGTGATATTTTTAGTACTGGCGTTTTTTTTCGATTAGGCGATTTTTTTCGATTTTTGGCGATTTAGTTTAGTTTTGGCTATGTTATAGGTTTTTGTGCTTTTTCTTAGTTTTGGCGCGTTTTTTTGCTCTTGGGATTTTTTTTAGTTCTTGGTGATTTTTTCAGCTTTGGCGTTTTTTTTGTTTTGGCGATTTTTTGGTTTCTGACGATTCATTTGGTTTTTAGTGATTTTTTTTAGTTCTAGCGCTTTTTTTAATTTTTTCGATTTTTTTTAGTTTTGGTGCTTTTTCTTAGCTTTGGCTTTTTCGTTTTTGTAACTTTTCTTTTTTGGCGATTTTTGCGATTTTTGTGATTTTTACGGTTTTTGCAGATTTATTTTAGTTTTAGTGATATTTTTAGTACTGGCGTTTTTTTCAATTTGGCGATTTTTGTTTCAGTTTTCGGCGATTTTTGCTTTGTGGCAGTGTTTTTAATTTTAGAATTTTTTTAGTTTTAGCGTTTTTACAAATTTCAAGAGTTTGCCTCTTACGGTTTCCTAGTTAGAGCAAGTTACATAAACTGTTGAAATACCTTTTAATTTTGATTTGTTTAAATTTCATTGATAATTGCAGTCTGCATAAAAATACACTAACCTTGAAAATTTCATGTGTCTATATAATGCATTAGGATTTCAAAACTTTTTCGTTAATCGCTTAAGAACACCTTTTAATTTTTTATATTTGGTGTTGCAGCGGCAAAAGTTTTACATATTCTGTATAAAAAATTCAGTCCCGTAGCTCTTACGGCTCTCGAGAAAACAGCCTGTGACGGACAGACAGACGGACGGAAAAAACGACGGACGTAGCGAAAAAAATTTGTTGGGGTTCCTTTTCACCATTGGTGTACGGAACACTAAAAATGTAGTGAAAATGTGTGTTGACATCTAACGGATATTCAAATTACAAGCGGCGAAAATAGTCAGCTGAGCAGTTGAGATGAGATAATATGAATTTGCTTTGCTGAAAATGTTCCGAACAGTGATGCCATTAGGATACGAAAGATACATTTTTCGTATCTTTTGATAACTTGACGTACCATGTATAATTCTGACATTTTTCGTATCTTTTGAATCTGTACGCAAAATTTGTAGAAATAAAATATTAAACTTTCCGTTTCTGACAAGGTTTGTTAAAGTTATCAATTTTGTTAACAGTGACAACTAAATACAAAAATAACATGTATTTTGTTGTTAAGTTTTCCAAGTTCTGTCGTCTGCTTATTCTTGTGTATGAAATTTTAGAAGAAAACAATTACGATCTTTATAGTGTTTTCACATCTAAACTTAAAACCTGGTTATAACGTTAAAATCATAGACAGCTAATTTTGCATTTACACTGCAAGTTTGATAAATGCAGGTTTTAACTCACAGACTGTCTAATAACTTTGTTCCTTGTTCCAAATAAAAGAAATCTCGTGTAGAAATACGTGCATTTGTTGCTGTGTTTTTTTTTTGTTGCTTTTTATAACATTTATTTATAACACTTATTTTTGTTCATATGAAAAACTCAGAAATTGCACAATACGCCTTAAAATATAAATTATTTTATATTTTGTAAATAAACATTTTAAAATTGTGGAACTACTTATACAAAATGAAGAAGTGCTTGGAAATAAAGTTATAATATATAAAAAAACACATAAATAAATTATTAGCTAAACGATTTTTATAGGCAGATATGTACATATATATGTCAGTCATATCGACTTTTTTTACTTTCTAGATGATACATTTTTGGCGTAATTTTTTTATTATTGCTGCTGCTGCATCAATATCAAAATCTCTCAATCGGTATGTATTTTTTATACACTAGCATACACATTATCATCTGCTTCCGGCCATTTTAACTTGGCAGCACTGAACTTAGCACAGCGAAAACAAGTTTGCGTTTCATAAAACCAACTTAAAACCAATTCAAAAATGGTTTTAAGTTCAAAAATGGTTCTAAGATGATTTTAACAAAAAGAATTTGTATGGTTTTAACGTTAAAAACAACTTTTATTAAAACCATGTTAGTGTGAAAACACTATTAAGGATATTTCAACATACGATCCACCTAAATCGATGATTACTAGTAGTAGTACGAAGTTGTTCTAAGGAAATAGTAACATCGTTTTTCAGGAAATTCGTACGAACTTTTTGATATAATCGCCTTAGTATAAACGCTCGTATATTAATTTTATTTTAATTTTATGACTTAAATAAATACAAAAATGATTTATAAGATATCATTTTCTTTACAATATTCATTAGTCCCAATTTACACTATGCAAGTCTTATTGCTAAGCTGATTAGTTTGTTAGGAGAGAGAGACGGGGGGGAAAAGAAACGTTTCTGTTCCCCTCGTCTCTCTCTCCCTAAAACTAATCAGCTTAGCAATAAGACTTGCATAGTGTGATTTGGGACTTATACACGAAATAAAAATGTTATGGTAATATATAAATACGGCACAAAATTTTTTCTCGTACACTTCTAAACATTTTATAATCCACAAATGTTGTTAAACATTTTTCAAAATTCTGAGCATAAAAAATAGAAAAAGCGATTTAAATTTGTTAAAAAAATAACTATTTGGTTTTTGTTTTGCACCTACATGTTTATAATAAATAGAGAGCTACATATATACATACATGCCAAGTGAACTAATTTAGACCACCGGGCTATCCTAGTATTAATAAATGTTAAACGTTAAAATTGGATTTTCAAATTTTTCTCAAAATGTATCTTTTTGAGAAAAAATTTATCTTTCTCGAAATTTCACTGGCAACACTGGTTCCGAACAAAATTAATTCTCCTCTTTTCTCTCTCTGAAGAAAAAAGACGTCAAACTTCATAAAAAAATTATTTTTCGAACAGAAATTTTGTTTGGATACTATGGGGTGAATCCTGTGTTTCACCAGCTGATAAAAATTTTGTTCGTTACGAAAAATTCTCACATTCCTTACACATGAGAAATGATCTAAAAAATTTAATTTTTTCCGTTACAGAAGGAGAGTGTTGACTTACTTTATATTTGACATTTTACATTTGTGCTTACTGTCTTGCTTTTATATTGTTCCCAATTTCAGGTGAGAAATGTCTATATATAGATCGTTACTTTAATATAGAAATGCCCCAACTCATTATTATTTTTTAAATCGAGTTTTTTGTATATTTAGATAGAAGAACATCTCATGAATCGAAAAATGCATAAATCTCAATTTCCAAAAAATAATTAGTTAGGACCTTTCTATATGTATGGATAAACCTATACTCGTACACACATATATTTTTTTTTAATTTCTGTACATTGCATCAATGTAAGTGACGCTTTTTGCACGCTGGCTAAGTGAGGAAAGCATTAGTGTGTAGTTAAAGCAACAAACATGATAACTCTCAACTCAAGCACCTTAACGCGCAACGTATAGTTCTTTTTATTGATGCATTCATTCATTGTATGCTTTTTTATTACTGCACATCTGAAAAGTGTTTTATATTTTTTTAAATAAAAATTATTCAATTTTAATTTAGTTAGAAAGTCGTGTGTGCATGAGTATGTAAATGAATGTTGGCTGTCGTCATGCAGCAAAAGACTTCTTTCGTTCTGATGAATTCTAAAGTGTTGTGTCTAAAATATGAAGCTAATTAGCTTTGAAAGAAGAAATAATTAAAAAAAAGAAAATTCATGTAGCTTTTATCTTACTAACTTTTATATTTTTTTTATTAACTTCAATATTGAATATGTAAATTTTGGGATCAATATCCTTTCACATGTGCTACAATGCTGCCGAAGTTGCTGATGTCTCAGCAAATTCCATGTTCCCTTTATGTATATAAAATAATAATTTATGCAAAAAACAACACATTTATGAATTTTCTTGTCGACTGATTTGTATGTTGCGGCACTAAAATGTAAAAGTTAGCTGGTTACAGTCGCATGGCTATAAAAAAAGGTTGCAACGATTAATCATAGAATAAAACTAATACATTTTTATTCATGACTTACATTTGACCTCAAGATGTGGCCAGTTTTTAGTTTACAAATTAGAGAATGAGAATAAGTATTCAAAAAATATATAAACATAAGTAAATAGTTTTAATTTAAATAATTGCGTATAGTCATAATTGTAGCGCGAAAAATTCGTACGCTCACATATTTTCTCACATATTGACTCTCTCTCATGTTTATAGCCTGAGTGCGCTTATACTCAGGATATGGATGTTTAATCGAAAAAAATATAGATATGATACTCGGGATATTTATTCTTAATTCGGCACATTTGTGTATATAAAATGTAATCGAAATTGTTTGGGTGTGTGTTTGAAAACATACTTTGTGTGTGCGTATAAATAAAATATCCCTGTATATACGCTTGTGTAGTCAGAGTAATAGTCAGATTATTTTTTATACTCACGCGTATGATTATAGCTCATATAATCAATAAATTTCAGTTTTTGTGTATATATGTATGTATAAATAATTATTCGACCTTTTTATTTAAAGTATAATGCGTTTTTATAGAATTTCTCTATTCAGGCTTCCAAGGTCATTCAAATTGATTTAAATGCAAATAAAAGATAATTTTATTTCATTTATTCATATCCGGTGTGTTGTTGGGATTTTCCAACATCTTCAGGGATACTATTTTGTATTGAAATATGGTTTCTATCGTTTGTGCTGCGTAATTTAAAATATATGTATAAACATAGTTATTGGATTATTATAGTTATACGTATTCCGTTTAAAATTAATGCGTGTGTTTCTGATTTTTGCCCATATAGAGCTCAGCATTATGCACCAAAATTTTGAAATTTGTTCATCAAATACATTTTTATTTTTATAGCTTTGTTATTTATTACGCGATACAGGGGGTAGGATGTGATTTTCATAACAAAAATAATCGACACGATTACACTTATAAATTTATTTTTGTTTTGATTTCTTTGTACTTAAAAGCAGAGTACGAAAATAAACGAAACAAATTATTTGATTTTGTTTTGTTTCGTTCTCTGAAGTAAGTTTCTTTCACTTAAAAAAATAAAAATAATAAATGATAACGATTGCTCATTTTTTTTTGATATTATTTTTTCACAAGAGCACAAACCAGAAAACTCAGCTAATCGGCTGTAAGCCGAATTTAATCGCATTCCGCTAGAAAAGAAGATAATGGGAAATAAATAGAAACGTTTTGAAATATTTGCGGCGAATTTGACATCATTATATAATATAATTTAAATGGATTGTTATTTCACACATAAAATTTCTTTTATATAACTAAGTAGCATAGCTATAACCGGGTGTCCGAAGACACCTCTCTTCTTTTTTAAAGTTTTCTGGGTTTCATTTTCTTTAACCAACAGCAGTAAATTAACTCTAGAACAAAATTAACCGGTTTTACTAGAAACATCAGCAGTCAATCATGTCTCGTGTATATGTATGCCTGTGTGTGTGTAGAACAAACATAAACAATTATGATATGGAGCTGCCGCACTCCTCTGTGCCAGAACTGCCAGACAAAATGAAACTGCTGAAGCAGCATTTGTATCTTAGGGGTACACAACATAGACAAACAAATACTCGTTTATTTTAAATTGCCAGTGCTGCTACAAAAATTTACCTGTTTTAGCAAAGAGAAACGAAAAAAGAAAAAAAATCAATTGCACAAAAATTTAGAAATAAAATTTACTTCTAACCAAACATACTCGTAAAATAATCGGAAATTGAGAGGGAAAGAAATATATTATTCTTCTTTCTCTAAAACGTTTTCAATAAAATAAAAAGGTCTCTAGTACGCCAGAACAAAAAAAAAAAAAAAACTCTTACCGCAAATACTTGATGCCAAGAAAAAAACAACAAAAAATTTTAACCATTATCGTTACTTTTATTATCTGCCTATGTGTTCATGGAAACTCCCATTAGTTTACTTGGACATTAAGTATTTTTAACTCTTTTTTTTATTCATATTATTTTTTTATCACTCCATTAGTTAACAAAATATGTGATATTTTATTTGTAAAATTGTGCTATTGAACGAACAATTGTATGTGCAGCCGGGATGAAGGAGGAAATGAATCCTGCTTAAATAGTTTGAGCTTCATAAAAAATATCCTTTTTCGTTAACTTTGTATTGTAGTTTTTATGATAACTTTTTCGTCTCTTGCAGTCGAGCAAACAAAATAACAAATTTTATGACTGATGAGCAGCATAAAAATGATGAAAGCATTTTTATTTTCATTTATTTAACGACCCCTTCATTAAATATTATCAACTGGCTTGAAAATACTTTATTTTTAAAGACATTTAAAAAAAAATCTGTGGTTTTGAGCGATAATAGCATAAGTCGAAAAACACACATAGTTTCGAGAAAAATCGCATTTAATGTACACATTTTTATTTTTGAAAACAAAATCAAAAGAGGCAATTTAAAATAAATTACATAAATTAAATTAAATTAAATTTAATTTCATTTAATTTAATTTAATTTAATTTAATTTAATTTAATTTAATTTAATTTAATTTAATTTAATTTAATTTAATTTAGTCTAATTTCATTTAATTTAATTTAATTTAATTTAATTTAATTTAATTTAATTTAATCTAATTTCATTTAATTTAATTTAATTTAATTTAATTTAATTTAATTTAATTTAATTTAATTTAATTTAATTTAATTTAATTTAATTTAATTTAATTTAATTTAATCTAATTTCATTTAATTTAATTTAATTTAATTTAATTTAATTTAATTTAATTTAATTTAATTTAATTTAATTTAATTTAATTTAATTTAATTTAATTTAATTTAATTTAATTTAATGTAATTTAATTTAATTTAATTTAATTAAGTTAAATTAAATTAAATTACATTAAATTATATTAATTTTAATTAAATTAAATTTAAATTAAATTAAATGAAACTAAATTAAGTTAAATTAAAATAAACTTTTTTAAAATGTAGTTTTTAGTATAATTTAAAGTTTATTAAATTTTTTTTTGGAGTTGTTTCAATATTGTTTTATTTATATCTTTATAATTTACTTCGTTAGACACATGGGAATTTCACGTAAATATAATTTTAAGTTGTAAAATTTTGTAGTATATACATAACTATAATTCGTCTTAAGTCTTAAGTCTTAAGCCTGTTATCGCTGCTAAGCACAGAAATAATAAGAGAATGTTATTTGTTGAAAAGGCTTTCTTAAGAAATCAGTGTTCGTGATTGTTTTGTTTCACTGTACAGTGGGAGATAAATAAAATATACGAGAATCCGTTGACCGTGCAGGACATCATCTAAACTTCTTGCTAAGCTAGATATTTGGGTAATATTTGCAGCATCCGACATACTTTTTTATGCCTATCAGCCAAATTATACATCTACCCCGAATCATTTGTTCTCGGGAAAAAATCCCCATATTTTAAATAGCCGGGGAAAAAGCAAATACGGGAGAGTGAAAAATCTGGATCAGCTGTTTAATGTTTACATTTTATTCTGCACTAACGCAAGAGTTCATTAAAAGAAATTTAATATAAATTTTATATTTTTAGTGCCTATAATATTGTGTGAATATAAATATCTTTTTTTGCTTACATAGAAAAATAAAATAAACAGCTTAACCATTCACAAGCTTGCGGAATAACATTTAATATAAGGGAAGTGCACCGAAAATTGAGCAAATGCGGATGTAGAATAAAATGTAAACATTGGGAAGAGAAAAAAACTGCCCGTGAAAATTCATAATTGATGATGGTTTCGAAACCGTAAATTTATACTTACTCTACTTGGAGTATTTTTTCAAGCTTTGTGACCCTTTTTTTCAATAGGAACCATAGGACGTAATATATATATATATATATATATATATATATATATATATATATATATATATATATATATATATATATATATATATATATATATATATATTTTTTTTTTTTTTCAAGCTTTGGTTTCTTATTATTATTACTTTTTTCTTAGACAGCTAATAGTTTCCTATTTACTGAGTTGCTAAAAATAATTTTTAATCTTCTCTCTTTTCCAGAAACCTTCATTCTTCCATTATGGCTGTAATAACAACAAATCCGTAAGAACTTCAAGAGATAAATTGCAGATATTAAGCAAAACTCGTTACTACACGTATGAAGCGCAGATGAATGTAAGTTTTTCATTTTAAAAAATTTTTATTTTATTTTTACTTGTACGAGCATTTTTACCAAATCTAAATGTGTGCTTTCTCCCAGTTTTATGTTAGTTAAATACGTATGTATGTGTTAACCAAGGTCTAATTTATATTTACGGCAGTTCACAGTTCACGTTAACTCGTAATCGTGCGTTCTAAAAAGGGGCTTTATTGTTGATTGTTCACAAAGACATACTCGTAATTGGCAAATTACCTGATTGTTCCTCTAAATGCAATAGAAAAAATAAGCAAAAAATTAAATTTCAATTTTGCTCTCAGTGTAAAATAAGCCTTGTCAATTTTCATTTGAGTTTTTGAAATTTTCTATTATAATTTACACTATGTACGTGTAGACATGCAAACTCTTAAATGTAACCCCCTGTTTCCACAACACGGACGGTCGACTTGAGTGGAAAATTTATACTAAAAGCACACATTTTTTTTTTTACTGATTTTCATACAAATTTTCTAAACAAGTCTTCTGTTGCCTGACTTGTGGAAACATGGCTTAAGTTCTTTGTTCGTATTATCGATGAAAATTTTAGAAAAGAAAACGTTCGTGTAAATACCATACAAAAATAAAAGCGGCAAGTGTTTTTTTTTTTTTTGCTTTAAAAAAATTCATTCTCATGCCCAGACACTTTGTATGAAACAAACTGAAAACAACGCGGCAACGCTTTCCAAGTGGAAAATTACATTTTGACAGGCCGTTGAGTAGTGAAGTTGGCTGTTTTTATTATTGTTATTATTGTTGTTGTATTTTCTCGAAATTTATTTATACTCATTAGTAGTGCGGATTTTTCCAAGTCAAACCTTGGCCATAAGGCCCGCGAGACTTATTCAATCCTACCTACTGATCTAGGAGATGTTAGTTCATCGTTTGTTGTTTCTTGCAGTTCCACTGCCTCACCTAGTCCTGATCTCAATATTGCCAAAGCACTGGCCGTTTAACTGCGCGATTAATTGTTAATGATTAAACAGACATTGGAATTAAATTAATTCAGTTCTTCTCTTCTTCATTAAAAAATTGTGTGAAAGAATAATTTTTTTTTTCTTAACTCCAAAGCTAAAAAATTTCCTTTAATCATGGCAAAATAAGAAAAAGCTAATTTTATTCTTTTTCATTTAGTCGGTAACAATTGTGATTGCATTTCTTGCAATTTAAAAGAAAAAGAAAAAAACTTATAAGCGGAAACATATAGAGGAAATTTTTTAAATGGGTGTAAAAAATAAATTTCTTAGTGAGAAGTATGTAAAAGTATTTTTAATAGCTTTGTTGCCGCACACTTTTTTGCGTAAAATGGGAGTAGGCTAAATTACTCTTATGTTAATGCTAAATAAGACGGCCTTTACACATAAAGGCAAATTTAAAATTTTCAAAAACGCTAAAAATAAAAAGTACCAAAAATAAAAAAAATTGCCAAAACGAAAAATTTCACCAAGAATATGTGCAAGCACACACACACTGAGAGCATTATATTATTTGCTCTTATCACCAGCGTTGCCGTGATATATACGAGTTTTACCAAAAAAAAACCGATTTTCTTTATGAAAACATAAAGTACAAACATAAATTAGCGTTACTAAACAATTATCAAATAGACTTATAGTAGACACTTGTCAAAAATTAGATTCCAAGTGAAGAACTTATTAAGAAATACAGGATGTTCAGTTAAAAAAAAAATATGTATTTAAGAATTATGCATAATGCCTTGAAAGAATAGTATAACTACAGGGTGGGCCAAAAGAAACCAAGGGGTGTAAAAGTTTAATAACTTTTTTGTTTATTAACTTTTTTATATTTTTTCTTTCAGATTATATAATATACAAAATGGAAATTTTTTTACACTAAGTATGAAAAATGATGTCTCTTAAATGACCACCGTTATCAGCTTCGCACTGATGGGCTCTTTTTAGAGCATTTTCCATAACATCTTTCAAAACTTGTGGCTGTAGCGTTCGAATTTCTGCAACAATGTTTGCCTTGAGTTCAAGGATTGTCTCTGGCTTGTTCACATACACTCGCTCCTTCAAAAAACCCCAAAGAAAATAGTCGGGTGCTGTCAAATCTGGCGATCGCGCTGGCCAAATAATTTCCGAATTTCGACAAATTATTCGCTCTCCAAAAATTTGACTTAAAAGTGCCATTGTGTCTCGGGCAGTATGGGCAGTGGCTCCGTCCTGCTGAAACCACATACCAGGTCTGTTTTCAAGAGCAGGACGTAAAAAATTTTCTATCATAAACCGATACCGCTGTCCATTTACGGTTACAGCACTTCCATCTTCATTCTCGACGAAGTAGGGCCCAATGACATTTTCAGATGTGATCCCACACCATACTGTACACCTGATGGGGTGCAATTGGCGTTGATGAATGGCTCTTGGATTTTGAGAACCCCAGAACCTACAGTTCTGCTTATTAACAAAGCCATTCAAATGAAAATGAGCTTCACCACTCATAATCAAATTTTCAATAAAGTTGATTTCATTTCTGGCCAACTCTTGAAATTTAACTGCAAAATTTAGACGTTGCCGATGATCTGCGGGTTTTAATTCTTGGACCA
The DNA here is from genome assembly GCA_949987645.1 of Tachina grossa. Lineage (NCBI taxonomy): Eukaryota > Metazoa > Arthropoda > Insecta > Diptera > Tachinidae > Tachina > Tachina grossa. Next base: position 41,453,975 of record OX465275.1, read on the forward strand.
ATTGCACCTTATATGGGTATAACTGTAAATCTTTTTTTAAAATGCACCGTAGTGACGTACGACACATTTCTAGCTGAGCAGAACGCCTTCTGCCAGATGTTTCTGGTGCTTCGTTAACACTTTGCTGTACTCGTTCAATATTTTCCGCAGTGCGACTTAAACGTGGTCTACCGGTTCGAGGCAAATCTCTTACGCTGCCATGTTGGTGATGACGATTAACTAAGCAACGAATCATCGCTTCAGAGGGCGAAATTCTGACGTTAAAATGTCGACGATATGCTCTTTGCGTTAAAATAATTGATCTCTGGTTTAAATAATAAAATTCTATTGTTCTGGTTCTGTGTTCAGTTTTGAACCTCTCCAATATAAATTCTCCAAGTGTTGTCTATATAATCTGAAAGAAAAAATAAAAAAAAATTAATAAACAAAAAAGTTATTAAACTTTTACACCCCTTGGTTTCTTTTGGCCCACCCTGTCGACCTCTCCAAGTTCAAATCTATGAAGTCGAGAAATATTTTCATTCATAACCAGTTCGATCTTACATTAAAAAAGGAACGAAAACTGATTTTTTTCTTGCTATTCTCTATCTAGTTAATTTAGTAATTTGCCTGTCGTGTAAAAAACAGTTACCGGCACTAGTCTGGCCTTGTTCACTATCTCCTCAAATATATTCAATAATTTTTTAATTAAATTATTAAATCATCATTATATTACAGTTAAAAAAACAAAACAAAAACTTCCCAAAATAAGCTTAACCAATTTTCAAAAATGTAACAGCATTTATGCTAAAGTTCGAAAACTTTTTTTTAGTGAATTAGTGCTATTTACAGTAAATCTATTTCAAAGTTTTGTTTTAAGCAAATTCCTGCCGCTTTCTTCCTTCCGGGCTCAAAGGTAACTATATAAAAGTCTTAAGGGTAATGCATTAAACACATTCACCACAGCAAGCTACCGACTACCAAATGTCAAGGATAGAATATACATGTTTATATGAGAATGATTCTTTTGAAGACAGCAAGGCAACAGGGCGACAGGTTGTTGTCTATGCTGATTTTGTCGTTGCAGTCCAATTAAACTAATTTCTATTTCTTTGGCTACAATGAGAAAGTTCAGTGTTGCCAGTATAATACAAAATGTTGAATGAATGATTTTGTACAATTATATCATATTAATTAATAGAAACAATATCCCAAAAATTGATGTAAAGCATAAATCGATTTATTTTTATACTTTTACGTCATATAAGTACAGTTCGTAAGAGTAATTTAATTTTTATAAATGCGAAATATTTGAAGGTGGTAATACTGAACTATGTATTTGTACTTCAATATGAGGTGCAGATGGTGCTGCTGCCGTCTCCAAAATAATTAAGTAGCTGTCTACGAGGCGACAAATGCTGCTAGCGGCATTTGAAGTCGTGTGTTTGTTTAGCCTGCTGTAGTGAATGTGTTTAATGCGTAATATTAACTTTATATTTGCCATTGTCACTCCAAAATTGCAATCAATGTCCTTTATTTTGAAATTTTCCATTTCCCTTATAAATAAACAATTTACATTTTGTATTGTTTAAACTATTTTTCAATGGAAAACATTTATATTTTTAAATATTAACGGTCTAATTTATAAAAAATATTTCCATAAGCTAATATGGTCATGCTGACCTCTTTATAAAATATGAATCAAAATGTAAAAAAAAAACTAAAAAACAGTTTTTGCAAATGGATTTTGACATCCATTGCACACCATAGAACCTCATAACATAATTTTGCTTAAATTTCATGCTTCAGTAAGTGTTGCCATACTCAAAAAACGCTTTGAACTTTTATACTAAAAAAATGCTTAGGAAAATAAACAGAACAGTTGGTCTAAATTTTAACATAGTAAAAACTAATTTTATTCCAAAATATACAAAACATAAGGTATTCGACTTAGCCGGTTTTTAAATTGTAAAAAAACCGGACTATTTGACATTCGAAAAATCAACATTTTGAAAAAACCGACAACCGTATTCTGAAAAAACCGGGTTTTAAAACCGGTTGAAAAACCGAGTCGATCACCTTAGTGTGACCGTACATAGAGAAAACAGTGCCTTATAAATACCTCATAAAATAGAACAAAATTAATAACAAATCTCTATGGTTTTTTTTCAATAAGGAAATCTTATTAAATTCATAGAGAAAACCTTTTTGAAAAAATCGAGAAGAAATCTTGTAGTTTTTATGAGGTTATCTTATTGATTTTTTTAATAAGGTTTTCTTCTTGATTTTATGAGGCGACCTCATAAAATAAAAAAATATGTCTTTCTTTATTCTTATGTATTTTCATTTAAATTCTATACCATATACATACTTATGTATGTATGTAGTATATGTAGATGTTATTTATTTATACTATACATACTCAGGGTTACCGCTGGGAATTTTTGAAAAGTCGCAGAAAAGGTCGTTTTATAAAAATAAAGTCGCACAAAAAAGTCGCGTGAGAAAATAAAAGTTTCACAGCTTTTAAAGGCTTTTTTATTAAAAAAGATTATTGAATCAAAACAAAAATTTTATTGTTAAAATAATTTTGTAAAATAAGCACTGCAAAACCAGAATTTTTATTTTAAAATCTTTTTTGCTAACACTGAAAATTTTACTGAAAATTTGGGAAAAATTTCTTAAATACACTGTACACATGAAAAGGTTGCAACAATAATCTGTGAATTGCTTTCAAGCTTTGACGGCGTATATATATTTTTTTTAATTTAATTTACTGCAATCTTAATTTTTTTTGTGAGAATCTTTACAAAAAAGGGTAAAATGTCCCAAGAAAATCAAAAAATTCAAAAAGTCGGTTATAAAAAAAGTCTCACAGAAGTCGCAGACCGCTAAAAAAAGGGTCAAATTGCGAGTTTAGTCGTATTAACGGTAACCCTGTACATACTATACATACTTACATAGATACATACATATTATATTGTATTCTTAATTAATTAACTTACCATACATACATATTATTACTTGAAAGGAGACAAGTATTGAACCAGCAAACTTTTGACTGATAGACAAACACTCTAACCAATATGCTAACAAGCAGTCTGAATAACCATTGAAATAATTTTGCAAACATGCTTATACAAAAACGAAAAAGATCATGAAAAAAAATTGTCGGTGCCTATTTATAGATATGAAATACCAAGATACCTCATAAATCAAGAAGATTTCCTTATTAAAAAATCAATAAGATGCTTTACACATAATCATATAGGAACCTAATAAAATCATGAAGAAAATCTTATTGAAAAAATCAATAAGATAGCCTAATAAAATCAAGAAGAAACCCTTTTTAAAAAAATCAATAAGACAACCTAATAAAATCAATAAGAAATCCATATAGTTTACAATTTATAAGAAAACCTAATAGAATCAAGAAGTTTTTCTCTATGGATTGATTGTTTTTTTGGTGCCAAAAATAACGGAAATTGAGTAAAAAAATTTGGGAATAATAAGATTTCTTCTTGATTTTATGTGGTTTTCTTCTTGATAAAATTAATAAGATTTACTACATAAAAACAATAAGGAATCTCTATGAAAAAATCTTCGCTTCTTTCTGCTGGGATACCCCTTAGCCTAAAAAGGTTTCATACAGAAAATCTTATTGATTCTATGAGGCAGTTTTTTCTCTGTGTACCTTTAGCAACACGTTCGCAAAATTAATGAGTGTATTGACTGACTGTTTTTCCCATTTGCACCTGCATGTGTAAATGTTGGATAAATTGTATATTTTTATATTGTAATATGACTAAAAGTGATAGAAAGTTTACTTTAAGTTAAGTTAAGAGAAGTATTTTGTTTTTAGAAAGTGCGACTAGTAGAGAGAGAAACTAACGATTTTGTTTTTTAACAATTTTTCTATTTACATTCGTTTACCGCACTTTTTGAATTAAACAGGATCCGCAATTACAAAAAGCGGTTGCTAATTAGTTCCTGGAAATAGAAAGAAAACAAAATGAAATTTGTAGTGAAAATTACTGAATAGAAAACACATACACACACACACACACACACAATATTTATTACTTTAAAAAAGTTACTGACTGCATCTACAGTAGTGTGAAGCTTAACTTATAATCTGACAGTAATTCAGGAGGCTTCTAATTACGCTTTACAACATAATTAAATTATTTCAAACTAAAAACATTCTAACAACTGTTTTTTACTGAATAAATTTGACAGATTATTTAATATGTTTGCATGTCGAGAGCCTATTATATACGTTAACTCAAATTTGGTCAAAATGAGTTGCCGATGGCAAATAACTCCCCTATGCAATATTTATCTGTAGTATAAATTTCGAATTAAAAAATGATTTTTTCCCCGTTTTATATACTTTTTTTTTTATTCTGCTATCTCAAAGTATAATTTTTTTTGGTGAAAATAAATGTTACTCCAATGTAAATTTCCAATTTTCTTTTAAAAAATTAGTAATTATTATAAATCTACCTCGTATCTTGTTGCATTTGCCATGCTGAACACGATTCTGGTAAGGATTTTGATATCCTATGACTAGTTTTTGAGATATGCTCAATTTTAATACATATATTAGTACAGAGGGGTTCCCATAAAAAAATGGTAATGTATGTATAACTTTTGAACTGTTAATCAAATAGAAAGATTATCTATGGACCGAATATAGTCAATGACATAAACTTTGGAAATTGATAATTTGGAGTGACCCTGTTACTCTAAAGAGTGAGTTAGAGAGTGCTAAAACTGACCACCTCGAGGTGAATAGGGTTTCACTCAGGCTTAAGTTATTTTTTTTATGGTATTTTACGTTTTTTCTTGTAGCTTTTGAATTCTTATATCTAGTATTGAGTTAAAGATTTCAAAAATTTATTAAAAATAAATATATTCAAAAAAATCATATTTTTATACTACAAAATATGCTAACTCTAAAAAAATATTTTTTTTTGATCGAATAAAATATGCTATCTCATAAAAATATGCCAACCAGTGCAAAATGGAATATTTTTTGCAGACCTATAATTTAGTAAGCATATTTAAACCATATAATGGAAGGCACAATAATGAGAGAATTAACTAGTTTTTTCGCTCTAACGAAAAGTTATATTTTTTGAGTTGACGTATTTTGAATATTTGAATATTTGAATATAGACGAATTAGCGAGGGTACCAAAATTTATGGAAATTTTACGAATTAACGAGATTTTCTCAAGGGACCGGCAGTTTATTACGAATTATTGGGAATTACGATTTATCGGGGTACGAAGTATCGGGATTTGACTGTAATTACAATTAAAAATTTAATCAAGCCCATTAAACTTTAGTTTAATAATTTAATCAATTAATACCTTTTATTGAAAAAAATAAGAGTAAACAATTAAAAATTTAATTAAGTCCATTAAACTATATACTTAAAAAAAATTTAATTGATGAACACTTTTAATTGAAAAAAAAATACAAATTATCAATTAAAAACTTAAAAAGTTAATTAAATTTTTGTTAAACAATTTAATTGATTAACACTTTTAATTAAAAAAAAAAACAGAAATACAAGTGATCAATTAACAATTTACTTAAGTTCATTAAACCGTTTAAAAAATTTAATTGATGAACATTTTAATTGACGAAAAAAATACAAATAATCAAATAAAAATTTAATCAAGTTCAATAAATTATTGTTGCAAAATTTAATTAAATAACATCTTTAATTTAAATAAAATAAAAGCAATCAATTGAAAATTTAGTTAAGTCCATTAATCTATTGTTTAAAAATTCAATTAATTAACACTTTTATTTGAAAAAGAAAAATACAAAGCAACAATTAAAAATTTAATCAAGTCAATTAAACTTTTGTCTAAAAAATAATTAAAAAAAATACAAATAATTAATGAAAAATTTAATTGAGTCCATTAGACTTTTATTTAACAACTTAATTGATTCCCAGTTTCAAATGAAAAAAAAAAAATAAGTAATAAATTAAAAATTTAATAAAATCCATTAAACTATTGTTAAAAACCTTTAATTGAAAAAAGTACAAATAATCAAAAAAATTTATTTAAGTCTATTAAACTGCTATTGAAAAATTTAATTGATTAAAAGTATAATGAAAAACTTAAATTTAATTAATTAAAAAGTTTAATTGACACAATGAAATATTTAATTGGTTATTGATATATCTATCTTTATTCATTTAAAGGTACTAATAGCAAAAAAAGAAAGATTTTTCCGTGTTACCATTATTGTAAGACAAACGCAGAATATATTTGTAGGTATAACTAAACAATTTCGATGATTAAAATTACATCAACCAACGAAATTGGTTAAATTTACTAATTTGAAGTAGTTGAAAATATTTAATACCACATTTTATTTTTTTTAAATTTCTGTGGTTTCTTTGCTGTTAAAAAAGCTGTCAATTATCCCGTTTATACGTACTTCTTATTTGCAAATAAAACTGAAAAGCGTTGCCGTATAATTTTTTTATTGTAAATTAATAACTCACGAAAACTATTTGCAAATAGCGCAAATGTAAAATACATGTGTAAAATGTTGCCAATTATTTTTGTTTTGCAAGAAATTTAATACAAATTTTACAATGTGTGGCAATATCATTCACAGATAGTAATGTATTCTATCTATGTATAAATGGTGAGTTCATTATTTGCAAATAGTTTTATTTATTGTGGCACTCTATCCCATAGCCATGTAAATCCACTCTTGATAATTCTGCAACTTTTCTCTTGTACAAATTGAGCACGGGCTGGAAAACTCATCTTTAATTTGTAAGTAAATGCCTATAATACCTCAGTCGCAACCAAAATCGAAATTTTAAGAACATAAAGTGAATATATAAATAAGATAAAGAGAGAGAGAGAGAGAGAGAGAGAGAGAGAGAGAGAGAGTGAGATTTTAACTAACAAGACAGTACATTAACAATTAAAGTTTGGTTATTTTAAAGCAACAATTAAAACATAAGATCCGCCAATAAAAATAGTTTATTCAAACGAAACGCAACAACTTTTGTTTGCAGTTCAATGGCAAACATAATCACATACATTTCTATATATTTTTGCTTATTTTCCATAGAAGCAACTAAATATTTATTTACTTACAAAATTAAATTAAACTTGTACAAAATATAGGTCAGAAACATAAATCTCGTTGCAAACTTCTGCAATTGTCATTATTTATTTTATGAATATTGATATTCAGCCGATTAAACCATTACAATTGCGTGTAGCGCAGCTTCAGCTTCAGTTTCAATTACAATTTTAATAATTTCTTATATTTCTATTGGGGAAATAAGTGAAATGGTGCAGTAGTTAATACGAGTTTAGAAATTTGCGTAAACAGGCAAACAACCAAGAATCGATTTTAGTGAATAAAGAAAGAAAATAATGATGCAGTAACTAATGGCGATGATAATAATCAAGTTATTGAGATTTCACTATATTGACTACAGCGGATGACAGTTGTAATACTTGTATTTTTGATGGAAGTAGTGTTGTTTACTCTTTTGTAATATCCAGCAACTGCATTTAATTGAGCAAAAATAAGCAATTTCAGACTTTGGAAATGAATGAACAGGAGAAAAATACAATATTTGTGTGTGTGTGTCTGTAACTTATTTGATTATATTTAAAGGAGTTACGTTAGATAAGTTTTTCAGTTGGCCAGCATGTTGGTCATTGGTAGTGTTGCCAGTTTAGCTTTATAAGGGTTAAATTTTGGGCTCTAGATTAAAACATTCAAATTTAGGGTATTTTTATGGAGACCACACCAATTAACACTGAAATTTCAAAAATCAAAACTAAAAGGTTTCCTATCAGTTACCTTATTTTTGACAACTTGCTTTATCTTGGAAACCGTAAGACGCAACTCTATAAATGTTCAAAAACGTGTATATCCCAAAATTAAACTAAAAAACGCCGAAACGAAAAATCGTTACAATAAAAATGCGCCTAAATGAAAAATATCACCAAAAATAAAAAAAATTGTCAAAACCCTCCCCCCCAAAAAAAAATTCACTAAAACAAAAAAAAAAAAGAAAAAAAAAAACGCTAAAACTAAAAAAATCGCCAAAACGAAAAAAGCGCTTAAATAAATAAAATTGGAAAAACTAAAGTAAGTCACCAAAAATTGAAAAAATCGCCGAAAACGCCAAAAACCAAAAAATTCAAATAAAGCAAAAAAGTGCCAGAACTATAAAAAACGCTAAAAACTGAAGAAAAGTTTACCAAATACTTGCAATTGTTAAACAATTTTTTCGTTTATATAGGCTAAAGTTCGTATAGTATTACATATGTAATGAGCGTACGGAACCCTTCGTGTGAGAGTCAAAGTCGGACTTTACTGAATTTTTTTTATGAAGGGGAGAAAAACGAGCCACTCGGAGTTTAAGAGTTTAAGGATTGAGATATTCAAAAATAAATTTCCCCACATCAGACGAGGGCGGATTAATAAGTCCGTGACTTTTTGAATGAAACACAGTTTTTTTTTTGCAAAACAAAAATTTATTTTTCAAAATAATCTCTTTTTAACTCAATACACTTAGTCCAACGTTTCTCCAGTTTTTGTATCCCTTCCAAAAAATAGGAGATTTTGAAGTCCTTAAAATAGACATTTGTTTGGCCAATAATGTCATCGTTGGAGCTAAATCTCTTTCCACCGAGCCATTTCTTTAGGTTTTGAAATAGGAAGTAGTCCCTAGGGGCTGAATCCGGAGAATATGGCGGATGGGGTACCGATTCGTAGCTCAATTCATAGAGTTTTGTCACTGAGACTGCACACGTGTGCACTCGTGCATTATCTTAATGAAAAGAACTTTTTTTTCTTGGCCATATGGGGTCGTTTTCTGTTTAAATCCTCATTAAATCGGTCTAATAAGTTGGCACAATATTCGTCGTTTATTGTTTTTCTCTTTTGAAGGTAATCGATGTAGATTATCCCGCGTGCATCCCATAAAACTGTTGACATCACCTTATTGGCCGACAAAGTCACCTTGGCCTTCTTTGGAGCAGGTTTAGTCTGCTGCTTTGTCTCCGGAGTATAGTAATGGATCCACATTTCATCCACAGTTAAAAACGCTGCAAAAACTTATTCGGATTGCGGTTAAACAACTCCAAACAATCCTTTGAAGTTGTTACAAGTTTACGTTTATGGTCAATTGAGAGCAAACGTGGCGTCCATCTTGCAGACAACTGTCTTAAACCCAACTGATCACTTAAAATCGAAACCACACTGCCATATGAAATGCTTATGGCATTAACAATCTCACGCACTTTTACTCTTCGATCGGCCAACACCATAGCGAGAATTTTTTCGACATTTTCGGGTGTATGGACCTCAATTGGCCGTCCAGAACGTTCAGCGTCATTTGTACTTGTGCGAACACAACGAAAGCCAGTAAACCACTTTTTTATCATTGAAATCGATGGTGCAGAGTCCTAATAGTATTTATCGAGCTTCTTCTTGGTGTGATTGACGGTTTTGTTTCGCAAAAAATAATATTTAATGAGCACACGAAATTCGCCTTTTTCCATTTTCTTCTCAAAAGGGGAGTTAGTCTGTTATCAACGGCTGCCAAGCACAAACTAAATGGCATAGCTTATTCAAATTTAGACAGGAGTCAACTGACAGTTGCCTCTTGAAAGGAGCAGTGTTGCCATTTCAATCAAGAGGCGGGAAATTAAAAAAGACAGTAAGTTAATGATCCACGCCTGTACATTTAAAAAATGTTTGGGTTTCATAAAAATTAAAACTTCAACAGCATAAAGAGAATTTATTTTATTTTATTTTATCTAACCAAAATTTTATTAACAATCCAATAACAATTTAATTGAATACTGAGAACTAAAAGTAATTAAATTTACTTGCGAAAATATGCTGTTTTAGCGAAAAGAATTAAAAACTTTTATTTACAGTAAAATTAACCATTGAAATAGATTAGTTTTGCTTAAAGACTGTGACTCGTTTCTGGAAGAAATGTGAAAATTTTTCGAGTTATCGTTCTGTGAAACACAGGACCAGTAGGAAGAAAAGTATGTTTGTTGATATTTTTTGTAAGTTTATTTAAGTTTTTATATTGTATCAAAACAAACAAGTATAATTCACTGCCAATACTTTAACTACGAATAGCTTTTATTTTTTTTCGACTTAAGTGTGTTCTGAGACTCATGTGTAATTTCCATAATGCAGGCAAGCGACTTGTCTACAAAATATGTATAGGAATCACTCAAAAATTTGTGTGTTTTTCATATACAAACTACAACATCATAGTATAATTTTATGGCAAACTTTTTGGCCGAATATTTCAACTACATACATGCCTGTTTTTAAGGTGATTTTTGAGTTTCCAGAAGAGCTAGAGAGCTAATGTATACAAACAAGATGTTGCTTGAAATGTTCTGAAGACACTTTATACCAAAAACCTAAGTATCACATGATTTTCTACATTTTTTTACTACACTAGGGTGCAATTCTATATATGCCATAAAATGAGTTTCAGATATAAACTTTCTTTTTTCACTCCCCTCTTCAAGAATTAGTTGGCAGAACTATTTATTTTTTGGCGAAAAAACTTGATTTTGTTGTACAGTATAATTAATAAAATGTATTGACTACAATAAATTAAAATCGTGTTGTTTCAACTTGAAATAGCTTTGATTAAACAGATGGTTCTTCGTGTTACTTCAGTATCGAATTTAAATTGTTCCAACTAGATATAAGTTTGATGCAACATGATTCCTTAATTTAACAGTACGGGAATGTTAAATCAACATGAAATAAAGTTATTTTAAACGAAAAAATCTTCTCTGAATCACAAAATTATTGCCGAAAAAGGTTAAATTAAGCTTGTGTACATATATTTTAATGTGATTGAAATAAAGACTCACTAAAACACCATGAGTTTTCATATTTTTACTTTGCTATTGTGTTGTTTTACAAAAACAATATTTATACTAGCAATTGAAGCATAGCCGCGAATAACGTTGTAAACGACAATTTTTACAAAACCAGTTTCTTCACAGATTACCATTAACATTACTCTCTTGCATTGTTCAAACATCAAACAATCCAAAATTATGCATCTTATCGCCGTCAAAATACAATTACAAGCAGTCAGTCAGTGAAAGAACTTTGTAAGTAACTGACAAAATCATGAAACGAAATTGTCGAAAATAATTGATAAATGTAACAAGGATATAAAAAGAAACGTTTATGCTAATTATCATTATTTTCGATAAGCTGAAAAAATTAAACGAAAAACAATCTTGCTTTAAAATACGTTTTTTGGCTCTCCTGAAAAATTATTATTTTGTCACCTACAACATTATTCGCGGTTAACCTTCAATTATTGAAAATCAGTTATTTAAAAAACAGAGAAACAGAATTTGTTTTATTAATTAGTGTTTTTTATGGGAATTGTTACAATTTAAGTTTAAAATTTTTAAACGCACTAATAATTCCAAATTAATATTTTACTTATTAAGTGAAATATTTTTTTATTAAAAATCCAGCTGGATCCAGTTAAACCCCTCAATAATCAATTTCAATGTATTTTTAATAAAAAATATTTTACTTAATAAGTAAAATATTAATTTGGGATTATTAGTGCGTTTAAAAAATTTTAAACTTAAATTTTAACAATTCTCATAAAAAACACTAATTATTAAATTGACTGCACCCGGTCAAAAAAATACTTGTGTGGCAACACTCTATTCTTAAATAGCTGTTGTTGTTATTTACATTTATTTTCTTCTACATACATACTCTTACGACTACAATTTGAAGCTGAAAAAAAGTCAGCCAATGCAGCAATGGTAAAGTAAAAAAATAAAAAACATGTTGATTATTGAGTTCTTGTTTCAACTTTGTTATTTGTTATTGAGCTTCTCATTTGTTTAAATGAAAGTTTATAATATAATAACTCTAGTTGTTCTAAGAAGCTTTGGGTAAAGGTTCACTGATGATCTGCATCAGCAACAGTGAAATGCTCATATTTCATATGAAGGATCCAGCTAAACCCCTCAATAATCAATTTCAATGTATTTTTAATAAAAAAATATTTTACTTAATAAGTAAAATATTAATTGGGTATTATTAGTGCGTTTAAAAATTTTAAACTTAGAATTTGTTTTTTTTTCGACTAATTCACAGCAATAATTTTCACTAAAAATTAAATAACAAATTCAATTTCGTTAGATTAAGCAAAAAACTTTTTATTTTGTTAATTGGTATTGCAGGTAAAATTAGCCAGAACAATTAAAATTGGTTAGTTTAACCTACAATATTTGTTGCCCTATATGTGTAAACTGAAATAAAATCTTGACCAAAGATAAATTTTCATATTAATTTTAAAGTGACTTGTTGAATTTCTTTGTGCTGTAATTTAAAAAAAAAACTAAATTATTTTCTTGCCCCCCTTACTCAAGGCGAAACACACCCGCACAATCACTTTTGCCAAATAACCAAGTACCAATAAGTGGACATTTTGTTTTTTATTTTATTACTAGATAATACGTTAAGCGTAAGAGTCTGGCCTTAAGATGTTTTATATACAAAAGCAATAAATTTAATGCTGACACAAACGTGAAACGATAATGGAAACAGATTTATTCGTTCACACATACAAATTCAATTGTAACAAGAGCTTAGCAAAAAATTTTGCCATGAAGTCATTAGTTATCAATATGGAAAGGGCATATGACCTTTCGGACTGGAAAGCTAAATAGCACAGCAATCGCATTAATTAGTTTTTGCCAGCGGCAGGCAGTTCAGCACCTTAAACAAAATTATCTGCTTGAAAAGAAAAACGTGGTTTGTAGAGCAGCTACTCTTTAATACTCAAACAAAGGATTATATTGTAAATCTCCAATAAGTTGTTATACTCGTAACATGCTTTTTGTTATACTTCTACGCATACTTATGTACTCGTATATCCTCAAGATATCAAATGCAATCAAGCTCATTCCTTGTTAAATTCCTTTTAATAATGCTTAAGCGGATTGGTTTTGTTTGTTTTTTTTGCTCTATTTGATCTCATTGTATTGTCATATCAATTTAGTTGATTTAATTTAATTTCTAACTATTTTCGGTATGAGGAAAACATTATGAATTATTATCATTTTTTTAATGCTTAATCCAATAGGTAAATTGCTCCGGAGGAGGAAGCAGTGTAAGAGCTTAAGGGCTGGATACGAGTATGTTGGTTTATGCTTAAAAATGTATTGTTTGATTTGTAGGAGGGGAGGGAAAAACGTAACAAGTTTGCAATATACTTAGATTGCTTTTGCATAAGCAAATAAAAAAGAGAGCGAAAATTTTAAAATGACTGCAGCAATAACGACCAGAAAAGCGCAATGAGTAGTCAAAAAGTGAGTAGAGTTGAATCATGATTTATAATTTCTTGTACTTATGTCCATTTTTTAATTTTTTATGAAAAATTTTAATGGCCTATAAATCATCCCTTTCGTACGCAAAATATTAAATCGACTATGCATCGTCTATTTCTTATGCAAAAATTTAAATGGACTGACTATACATGCAAGATCTAATAGGCTATACATCGTCCAATTTTTTATTTTTTTTATGAAAAAAATTAATGGACCATAAATTGTCCATTTCGTACGCAAAAAATTAAATAGACTGTATACGTCGTCCGTTTTTCGTACAAAAAATTTAATGGATTATATAACTATCATCCAATTTTCATGAAAAAAATTTTAATGAAAAAATTTTAATGGGCTATAAATCGTCCATTTTCAATTAAATTTTTTTATTTTTTATTTTATAATAGCCTATAAATCGTCCCTTTCGTATTCAAAAAATTAAATTCATCGTCTATTTTGCATGCAAAAAATTTAATAGATTTTACATCTTCCATTTTTCATGCAAAAAATTTTTTATGCAAAAAATTAATTATATAGTAGTTTGTCATGCATAAAACTTAATGGACTATACATCGTCCATTTTTAATGCAAAAAATTTAATGGACTATAAATCGACCATTTTTCATGCAAAAAATTTAATGGGCTACATATACATCGTTCATTTTTTATGCAAAAAAAATTTTAATGCAAAAAATTTAGTGGAATATACATCGTCCATTTTTTATGCAAGAAATTAAATGGACTATACATTGTCTATTTTTTTTCATGAAAACAATTTTTTATGGAAAAATTTAGTGGACTTTAAATTTAAAACAGGAGAGCAGCTTTGATGGTTGTTTTATACATTCATTCTTATGGCTGCGTGAGAAATCTTTTTACTTGTATAGGCACAAGAGTAATGCTAACTGTCATGAAAATTGTAGATAGTGCGTATTATGACTTATAAAGTCTAGTAGAGGACTTAACACATTTTTCAAAAAAATGTCAGTTAGGTCGGTTAGTTATGTACATCTATGTATATATATAAAAAAAGAGGACTTATTGCGCACTCAATGTTGCAACGAATTAGACTTGGGTCGAACTCGTTCACTAGTTCATTTTTGCCACAAACCAATCATCAAACCCATGTAATTTAAATGGGTTTGATCAGTGGTTTGTGGCAAAAATGAACTAGTGAACGAGTTCGACCCAAGTCTACAACGAATCATATTCACTCGAAAGTTTGAAGTGCTCATCGAACTCATACTTAGCAAGTTTTATGACGTTGTTGATTTCGACTCTCCTGAACTTAATGTTTATAGACGATGCAAAATAAGTATTGTATGGCAAAGCCAACTTCATATAAGAACATTCAAATACTCATTATGAGATTATGTGTTTGTTCATTATGAGGTTACAAATGTGTTTGTTTATACACTTTATACTGTTGTAGTTGTAGTTGTACTATATGGATGAGTTGAATGAGCTGAATCAATATAAGTATTTTTCTGAAATTATAAATCAAACTGAGGTGATTTATGAGTGTGAGTGTGATATGAGTATGATGTCGACGTCGCATTCATATTTATTGCAACCTATACTTATAAATCAATTTTATTGTGAGTGTGCGTAAATCAGAGTAGTTGATTTTAAATGATGTCTACTCACTTATATTTAAAATTTTATGAGTCAGTATGAATAGCGAAACAATGATTCATCGCCAATTATTGATAACGACCCAGCCAGAGCCAGAGCATCCGACCAATTCCAATTGTCCCGCTAGTTAAACCTTCATACATATTATTATATTATACCAAGATCCTACATTTGCAGAAAACAGTCTTATCTAGTGGTGCCATTTTACATGTTCTTCTCGAGCACAGGAAATTAATTCTTTTTCTTACAAATTTCTAATTGATGTCATCCATGTCGTTTAAGTGGAACACAAGTAGCTGAAACATCTATAATCTTTTTACTCCACCCATAATTACCTTAAATATTCTTTAGATCAGTGCTAGCCACCGAGATCAATGAACTCGTGTATGTGTATTCATTTGTATAAGAAGCCGATTGAAGTTCGGCACTCTGGTGCAACTTTGGCTGACTATGCTGGAGATACACACAAAATAAATATCATAATGAATTAAATTTTAATTCAACATTATTTAATTGATGATTTAACATGAAATTCATTTGAACTTAAACTTATAGTTAAAGAATAAACAAACAAAAAACTGCGAAGAAAACACCTAGAGTGTCGGGCAGGAATCGAACCTGTGACCTAGTAAAGCAAAATTTTTTGACTATTTACACAACAACACAAAAATAAAACAAGTCACACAACTGAGCATCATACTGCATTGTAGAGTTGTATCCAACAGCTCTTTTTAAATTAGTTTGAGTGCTTTCGAATCAAAAGTTGTTTCAAACCCATTTAATTTACATTAACGTTTTTGACCGGACTTGTGTCCAACAGAACGAAATAGTTCAAAAAGAAGCTATTGGACACAACTCTAATGCATTGCAGCTATTAAAAAAGCAAACAAACACCAACCTACTTAAACAACATAGTGTGTATTTTTAATAAATTTAAAATCATTTCGAATCAACATTTTTGTATGTTGATTGTACATTCATATTTTTATTTTCTGTATGCTAGTGTTTGCTTGCTACATGAGTCTTTTTGTCTACTCGTTTGATTATCATGACTAACACTCGGTCAAAGTTAAAATGGCTTAAGAACACTATACGAAACATTTCGTGTATTTTACGAATTATTTCATTACCTAGCGCAGCAAAAATATTCGAAAGTTTTTCTTTTTGTAAAAATTTTATAAAATTGCCTGCCACATGTGGGTTCCGAACTCACCCACATTGCTTATATAGCAATACGGCCATTTATATTACAAGGGTTTGATCATTGGTTTGTGTCAAAAGCGTGCTACTGAATGAGTTCGATCGCTATTGGGTGACACAGGCGGATACAACACTAATAAAAGCGGAAGCCCTGTTGTCCTATATTAAAATATACCGCGAAAACAAGAAATATTTATCAGAATTTATCTTTGTTGGGGAATACGTCAGTCGGGAATATCAACATATCAAACATGTACCTTCAAACATTTATTATTTTAAACTTGTGCAATTTAACATGTTCAGCCAAGCATGTCTGATAAGAATGCTATAAAAGTGAATGTTATGAAACATTGAAAACGAAGTGTGATCATACATGTTCGATCAGACATGTTTGATCAAACATGTTTGATGACACATTTTTTATCATAAATTATATGAGATACATATTATGTAATAAGAAATTTGCAATCAAATGTGTGATATGATGTGAAATATCTAAATTAAAGTATGATCAGACCTGTCAGATCTCATACTTGTATGTTGCCATATTACATGCATAACATGTAGACTTGTAGCTCTATCTTTGAGCTCACGTTCGAATCAAAAGCTGGTGTCTATTCTGTAATTCGATTCGATAGAAAATGTTTTCGAATGCACATGTTATAAACATACAAATTCGAAAGCTTTTTCTTTCGTTTCGAATTACACAGTAGACCCCCTGTTTCAAACCCATTTAGATGGCAATAAATTTTTTTTTTTAAATTTTTATAAGGAGACAAGTTATAATATAATTTTGTCAGATTAAGTTGGTATATTCCCCCTTATTGTGATTGGCGTATTGTACTAGATTAAAGAAAAATGTAGCTTGTTTTCTTTAATCAACTACAAATGATCGAATTTGAAGTCGAAAATCGCCAACCACGATAAGGCATATTATAAATTTGCTTATGCGTCTGCCCAGGGAATCTACTGTGTAATTCGAAACGAAAGAAAAAGCTTTCGGATTTGTATGTTTATAAAATGTACATTCGAAAAGATTTTCTATCGAATCGAATTACGGAATAGACCCCCAGTCTTTTGACCGTGAGAAAAATAGCCCAACCATTCGAAAGGGCAATAGGAATTCGAGTGTGTGTGAGTATGTGTGCCTGTTTGTTTGCAGTTAACTATTTCTCTTTTTAATATGATTGTTCATTTCGTTATATTAAACCATAAAACCACATTGCTATTGCGTGTGTGTGTGTGTGTGTGTGTGTCCTATTCCCCTTACCATACATTTTTATTTGCCTCAAAAATTATAAATAAATAATTTCACCAACTCAAAGTGCGAAACAAAACCCATTAATCGTATTGTAAAGTGCCAAATCATATACATACATATAAAATCTTGGTTTTCTATTGTTAATTTTTGAGTGGCATATGCATACATACATATATGTGTGTACTAGGGATGCCAATTGGGATCGATTTTTGGAAATCCCGGGATTTTTCGGGATCACGGGATTTTCGAGATTTCGGGATCTAAATATTTTTCGTAAAATAAATTATTTTTTTAAATAAATATTACTTTAATAACAATTTAATGCATTTTAAAAGGTTTCATGTTCGTAATTATAACCATTGCACAATTGTCTTTAAAGTGAACAATTTTCTAAAACGAGTATGAAATAAAAATCAAAAGAATTTTTCCCATCTATTTTTAAGTTGATTAATCACATTTTATGTTAGAGAATTTATAGCGAAAACAATAACTAAACCAAAACGAATATACATACATATCGGTGGACTTTTGGCACTACCGCTTAAGATGACTTACGAAAATTTTTAGATTCACTTTCATACAAATAAGTTGCAAAAAAAATATTGTTTTGTTAAAAATATATCTACTAACGTTTTTTTAATTGCGATTGATCAACAACAAGTATAAAGGTTGTTACATATGTATGTATACCAAGCATTATCTAATTTTTCATCGATTTCGTTACGACTAATAAGGCTGAACATGTCGAAAAATTAAAAGAAATTTATATACTATTCTAATCAAATTCGATTAATTACGTCTAAAGATCACATTTTTATAGGCACATACATTAAAGTTTGCCTAAGCACTTGAACAGTATTTTTGCTCTACTGAAAAATTTTAAATTCATACATAAGCTTTTTTCTACAAGTTCAACAGATGCATATGTATGTATTCATACGTTCGCTAAGAGGAGTATGGTTTATTAGTGTACTGGCCTTCTACTGTGCAACTCAAATACAACTACAGGGTGGGCCAAAAGAAACCAAGGGGTGTAAAAGTTTAATAACTTTTTTGTTTATTAACTTTTTTTTATTTTTTCTTTCAGATTATATAATATACAAAATGGAAATTTTTTTACACTAAGTATGAAAAATGATGTCTCTTAAATGACCACCGTTTTCAGCTTCGCACTGATGGGCTCTTTTTAGAGCATTTTGCATAACATCTTTCAAAACTTGTGGTTGTAGCGTTCGAATTTCTGCAGCAATGTTTGCCTTGAGTTCAAGGATTATCTCTGGCTTGTTCACATACACTCGCTCCTTCAAAAAACCCCAAAGAAAATAGTCGGGTGCTGTCAAATCTGGCGATCGCGCTGGCCAAATAATTTCCGAATTTCGAGAAATTATTCGCTCTCCAAAAATTTGACTTAAAAGTGCCATTGTGTCTCGGGCAGTATGGGCAGTGGCTCCGTCCTGCTGAAACCACATACCAGGTCTGTTTTCAAGAGCAGGACGTAAAAAATTTTCTATCATAAACCGATACCGCTCTCCATTTACGGTTACAGCACTTCCATCTTCATTCTCGAAGAAGTAGGGCCCAATGACATTTTCAGATGTGATCCCACACCATACTGTACACCTGATGGGGTGCAATTGGCGTTGATGAATGGCTCTTGGATTTTGAGAACCCCAGAACCTACAGTTCTGCTTATTAACAAAGCCATTCAAATGAAAATGAGCTTCATCACTCATAATCAAATTTTCAATAAAGTTGATTTCATTTCTGGCCAACTCTTGAAATTTAACTGCAAAATTTAGACTTTGCTGATGATCTGCGGGTTTTAATTCTTGGACCAATTGCACCTTATATGGGTATAACTGTAAATCTTTTTTTAAAATGCGCCGTAGTGACGTACGAGACATTTCTAGCTGAGCAGAACGCCTTCTGCCAGATGTTTCTGGTGCTTCGTTAACACTTTGCTGTACTCGTTCAATATTTTCCGCAGTGCGACTTAAACGTGGTCTACCGGTTCGAGGCAAATCTCTTACGCTGCCATGTTGGTGATGACGATTAACTAAGCAACGAATCATCGCTTCAGAGGGCGAAATTCTGACGTTAAAATGTCGACGATATGCTCTTTGCGTTAAAATAATTGATCTCTGGTTTAAATAATAAAATTCTATTGTTCTGGTTCTCTGTTCAGTTGTGAACCTCTCCATTATAAATTCTCCAAGTGTTGTCTATATAATCTGAAAGAAAAAATAAAAAAAAATTAATAAACAAAAAAGTTATTAAACTTTTACACCCCTTGGTTTCTTTGCCCACCCTGTATAATTGAGTCGAACTCATTCAGGGTCGTTTTTGGCTAAAACTATTTATCAAATCCATGTAATTGAAATGGGTTTGATCTTAGGTTTGTATCAAAAACTACCTAAACGGTCTAAATAAAAAACAAAATAATTTTGAACTGCAATGTAAAAAACATACATACATACACACTCGAGCAGTTTGTTAGACAAAATACTCCGCATTATTCTGTAAATATTTCTCGCTTTTACGTCAATCTGACAGCAAAAAGTTTTCACTTGCCTTGTATTGTATTCTACTCCAATTGTAAGGAGGTGTCAATAGTACTCAATTGTTACCGACAAGTAGATAACGGCTAATGTTTTTTAGCGTTGAGGAGTCGACATAAGATAGTTATACACTGCAATTATGAATAAATTTCCGCAAGAAATTTCTCCCTTTTCCAATTAGATTTTTTTGTTTTCCCTATTATATGCTACTGTTTGAAATTATTCCGCTGGAAAAATTTCTCGTGGAATTTGAATAGAATAAGACGGAATAAATTTGTCAAACTTATGAATTTTTCGAATGTTACTTCCCTTCCAAAGGTAATATGTTTCTTTTGTTTTCAAAATAATTCTAAAATGTTCATATCGATGGCTTAATATAAAAAGGGCCTAACTCAATTTTTTTCGAAATCGTGTTTTTAATGTTTTCTGGGCGACAACGTATAATTGCATCCTCCTTGAAGATCTTAGTATGCTACAGTTCAAAATCAAGGACTTATGGCAACTTTAAAAACTATTTGTGCACGTAAATGCTTTATTTTTTCTTAAGTTTTTTTGCTTCTGTAAAATATCGAAAATTTGAGTTAGGCCTTTTTTATATCAAGCCATCGATATATTGTAGCACCTTTGATGAAAGTAACCGTAAGAAAGTAGTTTATTTATTTTGCTCTAGTTGTTAATTTATAAGAAATATGTCACGAATAGTCATTAAATTGTTAAAACTGTACGTATAAAATTGTATGGGACTTTTAAATATTATAAAAAATACGTTGAAATCAACGAAAATTTGAATTTATAAAGTTTTTATACAAAAAATTCCTAAGAAATCCCGAAAATGAAATCCCAGGATTGAATTTTACAAATCCCGGGATTAGCCAAATCCTGAAAATCCCGGGATTTCCGGGTTCGGGATTTCCCGTTTGGCATCCCTAGTATGTACAAGTGTGTTGTATAAATTTTGTTGCTGATTTGCTCCTGGGATTATTATTTATTTCGTTTGAATCTATTATTCTAGTGTATGTCTTCTGCATACGTTTAACAGGCAAGTTTGATTGATAATTGAAATGTTGATTTCCAAATGCATTTATCTAATTTAATTATTAATAAATAAAATACAAATACACGATTTCATTCAGTGCATTTTGCAAATTAATATGGCGTTAATTCAAACTAAGCCAGCTTATGAATTATTAAGTTATATTTTTACTGTCTTTTTAGAATTCGTTTCTGTTTCATTATTTGCTTATGACATGAAATTGAATTTTTAGCCTTAACGTCCATGTTGTTCATACCATTTCACCTCAAATAAAATTAAAAAAAAAACAAGTAGAAAGCAAACAACTGCTCAGCATTAACATGCCTACAGTAATCGTTGACTTGCGGCGTCAGAGCAGTTTCATGCCGGCTAAGGATGCGTCGGCCTTTGAAAATATTCGGCATTTAGAGTAATCGATTAATATAAGAAAACTTTTAGACATGGCTTACATGAAATCCATATCGTTACCTTAATACAGAGAGGCCCTAACTCATTTTATTTTGAAAAAATGCAAAAATCGCAATTTCAAAAAAATAATGAGTTAGGGGGTTTCTATATTAAGGTGGCGATATGAAAAAATATTAAAAACTTAAAGCCGTTTTAAAAGAAAAATATATATATATATATGTATGTACCATAAGCAATGGCGCGGCATAGGCGTCCGCACAGACGGTTTGTCAATTTTTTTTATTGCTTGATTTTTTTTTTAAATGCAACCCTGTTTAGATTAATAGTTTTATCGTTGAGGAAAATTTCAAAAAGTATTAAGTCCTATAGCATGCAACATTTTTATCGTATTATTTGACATTCGTTATGACATTTTGCATTCATACTATCTCACTGTATACGTATTATTTGAATTTTTTCAACATTCCAACTTAATCTGACAAAATTAAGTAATACCTAATTTACATTGAGCATTTTTTTTCATGAAATTAGTTGCATGAAAATTTTTTATTTGTCAATAGGAGGCCTGGATGAACAACTTATATCAAAAAAGTTGCCAAAAATAAATCAGAGATTCATTTAACGTCATTTTTTACATAGCATTCTCTTTTATAGTGCTGCAATTAGAAAATCGAAAAAGTTTCGTGCAACAAAATTCATGAAATTTCATGAAAAAATGCTTAATGTAAATCAGGTATAAGTGTAAACTAAATGGATTTAAAACAGCTTTTAATTCAAATGTGAGTTCCAAAATAGCCGTTTGCCATAGAGATGTCTCCAACAGCTCTTTTAGAACTAGTTCGTTCGGTTTGGAATCAAAAGTTGTTTCAAAACCATTTAATTTACATTGACGTTTTGGGTTTGAAACAACTTTTGACTCGAAAGCGAACGAACTAGTTCAAAAAGTTAAATTCGACAAAGCTCTAGACACAAGTCTACCTTTTAGACTTGGGTCGAACTCGTTCACTAGTTCATTTTTGCCACAAACCAATGATCAAACCCATGTAATTCAAATGGGTTTGATCAGTGGTTTGTGGCAAAAATGAACTAGTGAACGATTTCGACCCAAGTCTACTACCTTTTATGCATGTAATGTGGTAACATACAATTATGAGATCTAACATGTGTCATCAGACGTGTATGATCACATTTTAATTTAAATTTTTTATGCCAAATGTTTGATAGAGAATTTCTTATCACGTTAATGATCATACATGTCTGTTCAAACATGTATGATAAGGCACGTCTGATCAAACATGTTTGATCATACTTCGTTATAAAATCGTTCATTGCATCGTTTTTGGTACAGACCTATGAGCAAACCCATGTAATTTAAATGGATTTTTAGCATTGGTTTGTATTAGACTTGGGTCGAACTAGTGAACAAATTCGACCCAAGACTGGTTTGTATCAAAAGCGACCGGGTGAATATGTTCGACCTAAGTCTTTAATCTTTAATCTTTAATGTCATATGCTTGATATTTTATTTCTTATCACATATATTTGGCCACACATATTAGATTGCTCAATTTTTTAGACTTGTAACGAACTCATTCAGTAGCTCGTTTTTGATATAAACCAATGATCAAGTTTATAAGTCTACAATTTTTTATAACATGTTTTTGTTTTATCTTACATGTTTGATCACCGAAGCGCAACAAGAATAAATTTTGTTAGATGAAACAAGTAAGAGTGCTATATTCGCCTGTGCCGAATCTTATATACCCTTTACCAAAGTGCGTTTATGTAGTATAGAGATACATACATAAGCACAAAGTTACTTTTATGTACAAAGAAAAAAATAATAATTTTCAAACCTTAGAATCATAATTTTAGATTTTTCTGATTACTTATACCAATCTAGTAGATCTTAAAAAAATATAGAAAGTGTGTTAGGTGAAAAAAAGGAAATTAAAAAAATTGTTTTATTTAGTTACTTTAATGTCCAGAAAAAAATCATAGTTTCCAGCTCTGGAGCTGTGGTTTTTATGTTTATAATTATCTATACCAAACTTTTCTTTCCAAACGTTGCTACTTCCTATGTGAAGGCATAGGTCGTGTACAGTCAGTCACAAAACTTTTTAAAATACTGTTAATACCATCTTGGCCATATGGTCTAGTTACCCCGCCCATATTTGTGCAACACCATATTATGCAAATTTACTTTGTATAATATGTATAATAAATAAATATATAATTTATAAAGGAAAAGATAAAAATTAATTAGACTTAGTTACTTTTATATATCAAAAAAGTGTAAGTGTCCCAACCGTGAACTCATCCTCTTTGATTTTCTGATTTCTTACACCAATCTCTTTCTTTTAAGAATTTAAGACATCTTTAATTTATAAAAAAGGAAAAATTTGTTTAGTAACTTACTTTTGTACAAAAAGAGTTAAAGTTTTCCAAACCTGGAATCGTCGTTTTAATTATTTTTATTGCTTTTTTTATTTGAAATACCAATTTTATTCATTATCAAGCATAAAATAAGTTTATTTAATAAAAATATATAAAAATTAGTTTTCGGTAGTTAATTATTTATATCACAAAGAGTGTAAGTTTCCCAACCGTGGAATCCTCCTTTTTGATTTTTTTATTATTTCTTCCACCATCTTTTTTTTTAAGAATATAAGATATGTTTAATTTATAGTAAAAAAAAAATTTGTTGTAGTAAGTTACTTTTGTATAAAAAATAAGGTTCTCCAACCCTGGAAACGTCGTTTTAATTTTTTTTAATTTTTTTTATTTTGAAATACCAAATTCATTCGTACTGAAGTATAAAATAAGTTTATTTTATTAAAAAAAAAATTAGTTTTCGGTAGCAAATTTTTTATATCACAAAAAGTGTGGGTTTTCCAACCCTGAAATCAAACTTTTTGATTTCTCTGATTTCTTATACTAATCTCTTTCTTTTAAGAATATAAGATATCTTTAATTTTTAGAGAAAAAGGGAAAATTTGCTTTAGTAAGTTACTTTTCTATAAAAAAGGTAAGATTTTCCAACCCTGGAAACGTGTTTTTTTAAAGTTTTTTAAATTTTTTATTCGTACTGAAGTATAAAATAATTTTCTTTATTTAAAAAAAAAAAAATAAATTAGTTTTCGGTAGTTAATTTTTTATATCACAAAAAGGGTAAGTTTCCCAACCCTGGAATCATCCTTTTTAATTTTTCTGATTTCTTACACCAATCTATTACTTTTAAGAATATAAGATAGCTTTAATTTATAGAGAAAAAGCAAAAATTTGCTTTAGTAAGTTACTTTTGTATAAAAAAGTTAAAGTTTTCCAACCCTGGAAACATCTCTTTAATTTTTTGAAGGTTAATTTTTAATTTTAAATACCAATTTTATTCGTACTAAAGTATAAAATAAGTTCATTTAATAAAAAAAAATAAAAATTAATTTTCGGTAATTAATTTTTTATATCGCAAAAAGTTTCAGTTTCCCAATCCTGGAATCATCCTTTTTAATTTTTCTGATTTCTTACACCAATATTTTTCTTTTAAGAATATAAGATATGTTTAATTTATAAAGAAAAGGAAAAATTTGTTTTAGTAAGTTACTTTTGTAAAAGAAAAAAAGTTAAAGTTTTCCAACCCTGGAAACGTCTTTTTACATTTAAAAAAAATTTTTTTTTTGAAATACCAATTTTATTAGTGGTGAAGTATAAAATAAGTTTATTTAATAAAAATAAATAAAAAATTAGTTTACGGTAGTTAATTTTATCTATCACAAAAATCGTAGGTTTTCCAACCCTGGAATCATCCTTTTTGTTTTTCTGATTATTTACATCAATCTCTTCCTTTTAAGAACATTAGATATGTTTAAGTTATAGAAAAAAAGGAAAAATTTGTTTTAGTAAGTTACTCTTGTATAAGAAAAAAAGTTAAAGTTTTCCAACCCTGGAAACATCTTATTAATTTTTTGAAGTTTAATTTTTTATTTGAAATACCAATTTTATTCGTGGTGAAGTATAAAATAAGATTATTTAATAAAAATAATTAAAAAATTAGTTTACGGTAGTTAATTGTATATATGACAAAAATCGTAGGTTTTCCAACCCTGGAATTAACCTTTTTGTTTTTCTGATTTCTTACATCAATCTCCTTCTTTTAAGAACATTACATATGTTTAGTTTATAGAAAAAAAGGAAAAATTTGTTTTAGTAAGTTACTTTTGCATAACAAAAAAAGTTAAGGTTTTCCAACCCTGGAAACGTCTTTTAATTTTTTTAATTTTTAAAATTTTTTTTTTTAGTTAGAAATACCAATTTTATTCATACTGAAGTACAAAATAAGTTTATTTAGTAAAAAATTATTAAAAACTAGTTTTCGATAGTTATTTTGTATGGCAAAATGAAGTTTAAGTCTCCCAGCTCTGAAACCGTCTGCTTGATTTCGCTGATTTTCAATACCAATCTTATTTCGACAATTTCTGACCCACCAGTTCAAGAACGAAGTCTCTAGCTTTTCTGGGAGCTTCGGAAAACCGATTTCACGTACAAACAGACGGACAGACGGACATCGCTTATTCGTCTTCCCTATGCATAAGGATCCAGAATATATATACTTTATGGCTCGCTTATTAATATTCTGGAAATTACAAACGGAATGACAAACCTATATATACCCTTTTACCATTTTTTGGTATAGGGTATAAAAATAATATCGAGATAATAGACTTGTGTCCAACAGTTCTATTTGAACTAGTTTGAGAGCGTTCGAATCAAAAGTTGTTTCAAACCCATTTAATTTACATTGATGTTTTTTTTGACCGGACTTGTGTGCAACTGAACGAACTAGTTCAAAAAGAAATGTTGGACACAAGTCTTTGAGATAAATATTTCGTGTTTTCTCCATCTATTTTTATGTAGAATAACAGAGCTTTTATTAATGTTGTATACGCGCCTGTGCAAACCAACAGCATTCGATAAATTTTCTTTTGCTTTCTCCTTTCCTATTTTTTTAGTAGTTGTAGCTCTTTTTTAATTCTGAATAATTTAAAGCTGACAACTCGACGAGGCTTTGTGGAACCGCAAATTAATCCGCTAACTATGACATGGTGTATCTAGTTTCATGTTCGACCATCCGGGGTCCGTCAGGTGTATTTATGAATATACTTGTGGATATACATATGTATATCGTGTGCATCCTATAAAGAGTTTATATCGTATAAAGAAATCAATGAGACGCTCGCAATTATTGTTTACTTTTGCTTCGAGTACTTCCCTTTCCCTAACTGTTGCTATATTTATGTTGTCGCACCTATTAGCTTTATATCACCTCAGGGAAGGGAGTGTATCTAATTACTTAAATATTAAATATAAATAACAAAACTTAATTTGATTATTTGAGGCAATTGTACGAGTGAGTGTGCAAATATGTAAATGAGTGTGTGTGCAAGTGTATGTACCCTGTCGGAAATTACGTTAACTTTAAACTAACTTTAAGCTAACTATTTCGCAACAAGTGCTGAATGACACTCGGATTAATTTTAATGTAATCAACTAACTATTTTAACATTACGATGTCCTTAGCGGTAGTCAATTGTCTCAATCTGCATTACTTTCAGCTAACTTAAAGTTTGACTTTTTTTAAATCACCTGGTAGTCAGTAAATTAAAAATTTTTTTCTGAGGTTCGAACATGTATCATCACATATTGTGTACTCAACGCGCTACCACTCAGCATAGGTACCATCTAAAATATCAACAACAAAAATTTTAAAACAAAATTGAAATGAATTTCAAAGCAGCTGAGAATAAATTTGTTGGCTCTCATCAAACTCGATTATGTACTTCTGAATGACGTTGCAGTTAGCTTTTAGTCAGTCTAAGAAGAGTTAACTATAAGTTAACTATTTTTGGTAGTCAACCACACATTCTCCGACAGGGTAAGTGTGAGTGTGAGTGTGCGTGTAATCAAATGTTTAGAGAATTTATGTGCAATTAAATATGCCTTGTCGACTTATCTGTTTAATTTCTTAATATCCTGTTAAAAATAATTTATTAAGAATATTTTTAAGTTTTTTTTTTTAAATTGTTTTTTCCTACAGTAATTGAAATTCAAGCAAAAAAAGAAAAACAATCAAAATATATGACAGGAAGTCTTGTTGCCAAGCTGGTGAAGGTGAAATTAATCAATTAAATTCTGCTCCACCCTAAAGATTTTCTTTTATATTTTCTGTTTGAATTTTAGCAAGAAGAGTTTTGCAATTGTCTTAATGAAAATTTAAAATATTTATTTCTCAAAATTTATCCTGATGTACATATGTACATATGTATATTTAAGTAGTTTGAGTGAAAGCTAAAATTATTATTCAATAGAAAATATACTTTTCTTTGTTATTGCATTCTTTTTCTAACATAAAGAATTTGCACGAGTTTATAATAATCAAATATCAAATACTTTTTATGAAAAAAAGAAAAACAATTTAATAATAAAAAAAACGATGTTATTTTGATGGAAATAATATGCAAACAGACTTTTATTTTTCATGGTTCTTTTAAATTAAATATTACTAAGAAATGAATATAATAAGATTTATGGCATATAATTTTGTTTTAATTACAATTTTTATAATAACAAAGTAAAATTTTGTGAAATAAAGCATTCCAGTTAAAAAAAAACATTTCCAAGAAGTCATGAGAATGTAAAATTTGCGATCCGGAAGTAATGCAAATTTGTATCCTCTTTAGTGATTTTTACATAAGCTTGTCATTGCCAGATGTTTTCTGTTCTGTTTACACCTCCTAATCATCGAATTGGAAGTGCTGTTAAGGAAAGTTTCTTTTTTTGTTTTTGCCATACTGTAATTATATTTTTATTTGGACAAAAATGATACAAAATTTAACATTTATGCGAATCTAAACGCTAAACATTGTTTTCATGTAAAATTTCTGTAAAGTGTTAAGAATGTTAAATGGAAATTAGCCATGATTATTTTTTAAAACTGTAAGGCAACTACAAACTTTTGTTTATTTCTTTTGCGTCTTTTGTTTTGATAAAAGTCCTTAACGAGAAGCATTATCCCTTTCTCACTCAAATTTTTTCTGATAGTAAAAAGAGGCAAAAGAGAGTGCATAAGAAACTTGCGAATAACTCGAAATTTTCGCTTTGCAAAATCGCATATTTTGATGTCACGTGTGACATTAAAAAAAACATTTAATATCAGTGCGTCGAAAGAACCTGCAGAGTGCCCAGCAAATATTCACTACAATTAAAATAAAAAACCCCTTATTGAAAAGTGTAAAGACTTGTGAAAGTGGTATCCATATAAAGTTGGTCACGTGCATAAAATGTAAATTATTTAAATTGAGATGAGCAAACACTGCAAAAGTAAAGCTTAAGAATTATTTTTTTCAAAAATAATTACTAAAAAGCTAAAAATAATTTATATTCAGTTAAATAAAACTTTTTTTTATATGCGCTACCTTTAGTGTTATTCGAACTCAGTGACAAAAATAATGATAAATAAACGCATAAATATATTAATGTAGAATTTTGTAATCTAATTGTCAGCGGCTTCGAATAGCTCTATAGGTAAAGCATATAAAAATATTTGATGTAATTGAATGTAAATTATGTTTAATTTTTTGAAGTCCTTTAATTTATTTTTTAAATCTTCATTTAAGCACAAGATTTTGCTACTGCAAGAGCCCAAACCAATTGAAAAGTTTCGTGGGTATCGGTTAAGTAGAAGTACGTATAATTCAATACTATGCACTAATGGGTGTGGCCCTGCCCACTTTTTTAAATGCCAGATACTGTCACTCTTAGAGCCCAAACTAATTGCCAAAATTCGTATGAATCGGATAAGTAGAAGTAGTTATAATTCAATATTAAACTTTAATGGGCATGGTCCCGCCTACTTTTAAATGCAATATGGCATCATTATTAAAGCCCATACTGTTGATCAAGTTTCGCAGATATAAGTTAAGTAGAAGTACGTATAATTAAATATTAAACTTTAATGGGCGTTGACCCGCCCACTTTTTTAAATGAAAGATGATGTCATTCTAAGAGCCCAAACTATTTGCAAAGTTTCGTTGGAATCAGATAAGTAGAAGTACGTATAATTCAATACTAAAATTTAATGGGCGTAGCTCCGCCCATTTTTTTAAATACAAGATAGTGCAATTCCAAGAGCCCAAACTATTTGAGAAGTTTCGTAGGGATTGGATAAGTAGAAGTTCATATACTTTAATACCAAAATTTAACCGGAGTGGCTCCGCCCACTTTTTTAAATAGCAGATAGTGTTATTCTAAGAGCCCAAACTATTTGAGTAGTTTCTTAGGGATTGGATAGAAGTAGTA
This sequence comes from Tachina grossa, assembly GCA_949987645.1. Taxonomy (NCBI): domain Eukaryota; kingdom Metazoa; phylum Arthropoda; class Insecta; order Diptera; family Tachinidae; genus Tachina; species Tachina grossa. Next base: position 41,483,821 of record OX465275.1, read on the forward strand.
GAAGTACATATAATTTAATACTAAAATTTAATGGGCGCCCACTTTTTTAAATGCAATATGGTGTCATTCTTAAACTCCACACTGTTTATAAAGTTTCAAAGGGATAAGATAAGTACGTATACTTAAATATTAAACTTTAATGGGCGTTGACCGCACCCACTTTTTTAAATGCAAGATGGTGTCATTCTAAGAGCTCAAACTATTTGCCAAATTTCGTTGGAATCGGATAGGTAAAAGTAGATATAGCTTAATACTAAACTTTAATGGGCGTGGCCCCGCCCGCTTAAATACAAGATGGTGTAGTTTTTGAAGTTTAACGTGTTTCCCAAGTTTTGTAAGAATCGATTAAATAGAAGCACGTGAAATACAATATTAAATTTTACTGGGCGTGGCTCTGGCCCTTTTTTGAATTGTAAACCGCCCAGATATATGCTAAGTTTCGCAGCGATCCGATTGAAAACATTTAAAAAATTTAATGGGCGTGCTCCCTCCTACTTTTTTTGGCAATAGAAACAAATGGAATGTAAAGTCTTTTTTGTAAAAAAAGAGAGAATTTATAATATCGGTCTAAAAATTACGGAGTTATGAAGTAACACACATAAAAAATTTATAAACGAATTGATAACCTTTTCCCTTTTTGCAGTTAGATTAAAACTAACAAGAGGTACAAAAATTTTAATACTACAAAATTCCACTGAAATATTAAGCTAAAAATAATAATAATTTATTTAAATTAAATCAACAATCCATACAATGTTTGTTAGTTATTAGAAAAAAGTAGAAACTGCGAAAAATATTATACGAGTACCAATCTTAACTAAAAATCTGCGCTCTTTTATATCCACTTCTTTTTCCCTACAATTTCCAGTTAAAAATCTTCAAGTCTTACGAAGAAGAAAAAAAAAAGAATTTAAGTGTTGTGCTGCACACTTTTGCTTAATTGTACTTCTTGTATTTGATGGATTGTGCAAAAGTGTGTGTGTGTTTTAGTTTTTTGTTTTTTTTTTGTAACATTTTAAGACTTAATGACGATTATTAGTTTCTTGCACAATGGAATGCAGCATAAAAATGGTCTGCGCAAAAATCAATAAAATCGATTCCAAAATATAGCGAATAAATTCGCATATATCAAAAATTTGCACAGAAAAGAGAATAAGAGTATTTTAGCCTGCCAAAAATTTAATTCGTTGCCACCTTGTTGTTATTGCTCGACATCGCTGGCTCTCACAAAAATAACACAATTTCCATTTAATTAAAAAAAATCATAAATATATAAATCGGAAGGCTTTTCTATAGGGGAGCACATATTTATGGACATCGCAAATGGGACAAAATTTCAAGATTCCCCCTATACTAGTCTTCAAGGTATCTCAAAATAAATATTCTCTTCTTATGAGAAGTGCCACATCCACATCTCCAAAGCGGATTTCTTTTTGGTAGAACAAATCTCATTGTAAAAATCTTTACAATTTACACAATTTTTAGTTTTTTTTTTGCTGAATTAGATCCAAAGATATTCCTGAAAAATTTCATTTTTCATATGAGAGTTGCCACGCCCACTCATTTTATTCCAAATATTTTTTTGTTAAACAATTCATTAAATCAATAGAGTAACTCCTACAAAACCTCAAGGCCTTGCCCATATTAGTTCCCAACATATTTTTCAAAATAAATATTTGATAAATATATGAAAAAAGCCACGCCCACTTGTACACTCATTAATATCATCTACTTAAAAACATTATAAATAATTCTGCCAAAAAAAAAACGACTTCAATGCAAAGATCTAATAAAAGAATATCAGAAGTTCGTAAAATATAAAATTAAATTTTAAAGGGCGTGCCTCCGCCCATTTTCTTAAATGCAAGATTGTGTGTTTTTCATAGCTCACGCAGTTAAGTCTGTAAAGTAAAAATCTCTAAAGTAGAACCACTTTAAATAAAATATTAAATCTTAATGGGCGTGACTCCACCCATTTTTTTAAATTATGGATTTTGCCTATTTTAGAGCCCAAAGTGTGCGAAAAGTTTCGTAAAAATCGGTTAAGCAGAACCGCGTGAAATATTATAATTAATTTTAATGGGCGTAATACCGCCCATTTTTCCAACTTTCAATTTGTGCAATTGCAAGAACCAAAGATCTTTGATAGATTTCGCAGCAATCGAATAAGTAGAATATCATAAATTTTTTTTTCAATGGGACCGACCAATGGGAAGCTATACGCTCTCAGACAAAAAAGAATTTTTACAATCGGTCTAAAATGTACCGAGTTATGAAGTAACACCGCCAAAAAAAAAAAAATAAGGTATCTTAGGACACCCGGTTATAGCTATGCTACTTAGCTATATAAAACACACTTAATGTATTAAATAAAAATGCAATAAAATTATATTATATGATGATGTAAAATTCGCCGCAAATATTTCAAAATGTTTCCATTTATTTCCCATTATTTTCTTTTCTAGTGCCGTACGATTAGATTAATGTACTGTTTGTGGCCGGTGGTGGCTGTTAGCCGGCTTACAGCCAATCGGCTGTGTTCTCTGGTTTGTGCTCATGCCAAAAACAATACAAAAACAAATTGAGCAATCGTTATCATTGTTTTTGTGTCACTCACTTCAAAGAACGAAACAAAACAAAATCAAACAATTTGTGTAGCTTATTTTCGTACTCTGCTCTTAAGTACAAAGATATCAAAACAAAAATAAATTTATAAGTGTAATAGTGTCGATTATTTTTGTTACAAAAATCACGTCCTAACTTCTGTATCGCGCCATAAATACCAATAGCTATAAAAATAAATAGAGACGAATTGATAATCTCCTCCTTTTTTTTTTTGAAGGCGGTTAAAAACGGAGTAAATCAGACAAAATTTCAAGTCCTGGAATGACTTAGTTCAATTAATATTTTAAAATAGGAAATTTCTTTGATATGGGAAGTGCCACGCCCACTTAAAATACAGTGAAAAATTTAAAGTCTATTGTTGCTTTCAGACTATCAGTAAAGTAATATAAAAATTTCAGCAAGATTAGTTCACTAGTCCATTAACGTTTGGCCTCTTAAGCCAGCTGATATTTCTCCCCTTATCGTGGTTGTCGTATTTCGACTTCGGCTACGACGTTTTTGTAATAGATTGAAGAACACTGCAATATTTTTTCCCCCTTTAATCTAGGACCAAAATGTCGTAGTCGAAGTTGTAATATACCAAGCACGCTAGCACTAGTTATTTAATTATTTTATTCGTTGTTACAAATCAGGTTAAAATTTTCTAAAAAAAAAAAATTATAACGTTACATAAATGGTGAGCAAATGAATTAAATATAATCCACACTATTTCATACTATTATATGTCTTCTTATCATTATATTTGCATAAACCTTCAGCACTCTTTAAAATTGTTTTTGTGAGTGTAATTATTATTATATTAATGGTCCTCCGAACCTAAACACTCTGAACATAAATTTTTCCGATTATCTTTTAGATAACTGATTTAACTGGAATTTGTAATCTTCATTATTCTTTGGTAATTCTGTGCTAATATGTAGTAGCTCTTTGCGATTGCAGCCCATAGTGCGCACTGAGTTTTGAGTAATTGTGCTTTTACTATTAGTTGGCTGCTATTTATTCTTGGGTTTTATTATTTGATTGTATATTACGGCAAACCTCACTTTTTATAAATGTTTCTTAAATAATGATTGTAATGGCCTTGATTTTACTATTGCAATTAAAGATGCTTTTATATAATTGTTGCAATTTAATTTTTTCTTTTGTTATATTGGTTGTGAAAACGGAATGATCTTGAATCATTTAATTTGGTTAAAATATTTTTTTCTCTTGTCCTTTTTCTCCTTCTCCTCCTTCTCCTTTTTTTTTTGGCTAACCAAAGACAAGAGAAAATTCAAAATTTTTTTCTTATGCTACTCCAACGACATCGGACATTGTTGCGCGTATTAACACAAACTTTCACCAAGTTCTACGAAAATTGATTTAATTCCTGTTGAGCAAAACAAATAAAAGAATATCAAGGATTTTGTATGAAATGTGTCCTTTACAAAAAAACAAAAAAGTCAATAAGGGTTTTCATGAGAATGTTCATAAGCCTCGCAAACTGTGCAATTGTGCATTTTTACACTCTCGTCAATAAAATTTCAAAAATTGTATAGAAATTTATTTACACAAACCTGTTAAGTTTGCCCAATAATTTTGAATCGTAAACTTAAGCTGTGCAATTGTGCATTTTGTAAATAACAATTTCTTGCTTTTTTGGCTCTCTTTAGGCATTTTTAGACACATACACACACTTTCACCTAATTCACACGAAGACTTTTATGAAGTCTATTTTTCGACGTCACTTTTTGTTTGTTAGCGAACGGTGTAGAGAAGAAAGAGGGGTAGAAAAAAAGACTCGATTTCTGTTTTCCATGTTTTTTTTCATATTTCTCATTACATTGCTCTTGTTGTTATTGTTGTTACGTTTTAATCTTACTCTTCTAACTTATTGGCTATATGGGTGAAGAGAAGTAAAATTAGACGTCCAAAAAAAAAACATCGTATGAATGGAAGGAATTTTTGGTAGCAACTTCAAAAGAGAATTAACAAAAATAGACGTCCTAAATTTCACCGTGTGAATTAGCACTTTTTAATTTTTATAGAAATATATATATACATAGATTCTGTTTTTAAATTAAAAATTGCTTGAAATTTTCTTATTTTATTTGTATTAATTGAACTTTTTGACGTTTGTTTCAAATTTACATAAACTGTTTGCTCAAAAGTTCAAAAGGGGCTTCATGAAACAAGTCTCGCAAGTTTGCCCAATTGCACAAATGGCAATTTTAAGAGTTCTCATGAAAACCCTTAATATTTTGTTGCTTGTTTTCAGCACGGTTGACATTTGACTTTCCTGCTATATAAAAAAATTATACGCAACAATTTTTCTTTTACTTTCAGTTCACATTAAAATTTTTGAAACACTTTTGCCTTTAAACTTGTCGTGTGTTTTTTTTTTTTTTTGGTATTAAAAATCATTAACAAAATTTAGTATCCGCAACATGCAATTTTATTCTGTAGAGAACTTGTAACGACACGTTTCCGCTGGTTGCCGGGATAGCTTCAGAGGAGTCCAGGGAACGTGTGTGGTTGCATAAAAAAGTACACTATCCGTTTCTTTACTAAAATTACTTTTATTTATTAATTTATTTGTTTACAAATGTTTCTCGAACGGTTGACCTTCCACGTGACGATAAGAAGGGTCGCTGGTGTATTGACCAGATAGCAACCGGACAGTTGAAGGAATTGATAACTCCTTGCAAATGCCCAGCCACCAAATAGAGTACCTCTGAGGGATTAATAACCCTTTTTGAAGTATCTTGAGGAAATAGAGCCAACTGCCGTACCAACCTAGTAAGAATGTTCGTAAGGATTGATAACCCTTACAAATTATTCCTCTAAAGGCTCAGTTAGCCGACTGTAATGTAATGTAACTGTAAAGTAGAAAACAGCTGATTGATATTTTTACATGAAAAGCAGGTTACGTTACATTACATCTCTATAACCATTTTCATTACTTTTCACATAACAAAATCGATCAGCTGTTTCTTGCTGTTGCAGTTACATTACATTACAGTCGGCTAACTGAGCCTTAAGCCAAACGACATCACAAGTAAAGTGCAGAAAAAAATGTTATTTAAAGGAATTGATAACTCCTTTAATAAGATCTTACCTGCAGGTCGCCTGCACGCTAACTCACTGTTCGCTTACGATGTTCGCCCGTTTATACTTGATTTCGCGCACACAGTTGGCACACACGCATAGCCAATAATCACGAGAACACATGTGTTTACTTACTGAAGAGTTGTGTTTCATTTGCATGCTGGGGCCTAATTCCTGCACTCGTGATCGTAATTGCATTCGAATAGAAATTAATTCCGATGGCAAGAAATTTTCTGATGATGTCACTCGCTACCAAGCGAATCGAGTTTTGGTTTTAGTGTTGGAAAAGGGCAAATATATTTATATATAAATTCATTTCACAACACTGAATAAATTGTAAGCAAAAGCATATGTTTGTATATATGTATGTATGCAAAAACATATGTATGTACGTACATACACACGTATATGCAGAAAAAAGAAACGAATACATAAATGTTATTTTCATTTTAATTTTATTAATAACTTAATAATAATAAATTAGTGTAAAGTTAGAGAATAGAGCACTAGCCACATGTTCGATTCTTTTATTGCTTGACCAGAAGCATTTAATTTGTTATTTAGGTGCTCCCAGAGTTGGTTGTTTTTTTTTATTTTCCTCGAGACAACTCTTGGGCAAAACATTATGTATGTGTGTTTTGTTATATTTAAAGTCAACTAGAAATTTTTTAATTTGTATATTTTTTATACGTACATTTGTGCATTCATTCATTTTTAAATAAATAAGTAAAATATTGAACATACATTTTCTATTTCTTCGTTTTTTCTATGTTAAAAATGATTTCGAATGCCTTTTTGCTTGCGAGTAAAAACACGAACGGTTGCATTCGAATGTATGCACGTTATCGAATGCTGTCATTAGAAATTTCAATATGTGTTACTCGAAACCGAATGCGAAAATACCAAAAGTTAAAAAACTCGCACATTCAAGTAATAACTCGCTCGCAATCGAATGCGGGAATTAGGCCCCTGATCATACGTGGTTTCTTACTACTAGATGTCGTGATTGGTCGGCCATCCGTTAAGTTTGAAAATTAATGGCAGTTACATACAAACAATAATTTTCATAATTACTATTCTTAAGACTAGTTTAGTAGTTATAAATAAACAATGGATAAATTCATAAGCATATAAAAAATATTATAATAATACAAGAAAAAGAAGAAATAAAATAATATTCATGTAGCTTAAAACGAGGGTGCTGACTTTAAGCGTTACAAACTTACTTTATAAATGTTAAGGCAACGCACGTGTAAAATAAAGGGGTGAAATTTTCAATACAAAAGTATCGTTTGCAGTAATCTTTAAGTATTAGCCGTCAAGCAACTAGAAATACTTACAGTTGAAAAAAAACATACGCATGTCTATGCAAAAAACACACTCATCAAGTTCAAATTGAATACGTGCAACAACAAATTCCCATAATTACACAGCACAAACACATATAGGCATAAGTATAAAAATACTCTGAATATATATTCGACTACACATAAGTATATACAGGAGTATTTTATTTGTAATCACTCCAAGCATCAGTGCTGACAGGATAGTGAAATGGCAACGCCGTTCAACAGTTTGTAACACAGGAGTGGAAAGTGAGATATAATTATTCTTAACTTTGCTAAAAACATATCTAACTGAATGTTGATTAGATATACGAGTGCATTTATCAATCTACAAATTATATATTAAATTTTTTTTTAAATCTAACCATTAAAAATTCACTTTAAATAAATAATATTAATAACAATCTCTGCCCAAGTACATATATAGACATAAGTGCTGATGAAGTGAGTGGCTGCATAGAAAAATGCGCATTTCCCCCAGCTAAAAAGGCTAGTTTAATTTTTCTTCTCCTCTTTAGAAAATTGCATTATTAAAAAAAAGATTTCATTAAATAAGAATTGCAAATACTGAACTTAAGCCCGATTAAGAAATTATTCCTGATTAAAATTTAACCAACCTTAAAATATATAATTTAAATTCAGTTAAATAACCTATTTTTTTTTAAATAGGTTACCTATAGTGCCATTCGAAGTCGGTGCAAATCAGTTTAGAAAATTTTACATTTACATGTTTATGCGTCAGTATTTTTGTCACCGACTTCCAATAGCATTATAAGTTACACATAAAAAAATGTTTTATTTAACTGAATAGAAAGCCAGTTCAATTTTCATAAAAGCTTTATTTTTAATTTTTTAGTGCTAATTCTAAATTTCCAAGGGCGTGGTCACACCCACTTTTTCAAATATTAGTGGTTCCTATCATAATTCTAAATGCAAAATATCGCTTATTTCAGAGCTTAAGGTGGGGGTCAAGTTTCGTAAGAATCGGTCAAGTAGAATCACATATAATATAATATTAAATTTTAATGTAATTTAACTCGAGTTTGTGTCCTTATAAAAGACCAAGGCCTTTGCTTAGTTTTAAAATCAAAGAGAAAAATTTAATGGGTGTGTTCAAGCCCACTTTTTTTTATCGCAACGGGACCAAATCGACAAAACAATAATTTTTCAAATCGACTTAAAAATGACGGAGCTATGAAGTAACACACATTATACTTATTTGATTGCTGCGAAACCTATGAAACACCTTCGGTTCTGGTAATTACACAATTTAAAAGTTTAAAGAAATGGGCGGGGTTACGCCCATTAAAATTTATTGTAATATTTCACGCGGTTCTACTTAACCGATTTTGATGAAACTTACCACACACCTTAAACTCTAAAATAGACACAATCCTCCGTTTAAAAAATGGGCAGGGTCACGCCCATTAAAATTTTGTATTTTATTTTAAGTGGTTCTACTTTACCGATTTTTACAAAACTTAACACTCACCCTGAGCTCTGAAAAACACACAATCTTGCATTTAAAAAATAGGTGGAGGCACGCCCACTAAAATTTAATATTATATTTTAAGTACTTCTTCTTATCTTCTTCTATCAGATCTTTACATTAAAGTTGGTTTTTTTTTGCAGAAAAAATATTACACAATTACTTCCGTATTCAGAAAAAATAATTTAGGTTAAAAGAGTTACGAAAAAAATTTTTTATGGAAATTTGTTTGTGAAACGTTCAGTAGACCTGAATTATTTTGTTTTCTCAATAAGGCCTTTAAAAATAATTTTTATGTATAATATGGGAGTAATCTACTTATTTATAAAAATTATACAATCTTTTTAAGAATTTTTTTATATGAAAGTTTGTTTTAAAAAGTCTTTATAAACCCTTAATAAGTTTTATAAATGAAACTGTAGGTGTTTAAGGTAAGCATTGATGCTTTAATTTTGTTTTGTATTGCGATGCGCAACGTCATGCCACTGAATGATTAAACAGAATACCGGCTTCAACACATTTTCCATACAAATTGACACAAAAAAACTGCCGCAGAAACCGGTCGTGAGATAGAATCTATTTTATTTTGAGAGCGTTTTTTCTTATACTCTCACATATCAATGTTCATTCTCACAAAAATGTTACCATACTTTCAATAAATTTCATACATTTTGTAAACAAAACTACAAAGAAAAATAAGCACAAAAGAAAATAAAACAAAAATTAGAGAGCATTTGAAGTTACTGCCGTCGATGTTATTATGGGCTTGATTAATTTATCAACGATTTTCCTGAAGTTGAAGACTTTATTCTGTTTCTACATTAAGATTCAATAATTGACTTCTCAATTAAATGTCATTTAGCTAATTGCCACTTAAATCTAAGCTGCACTTAAATGTAATTTAATTTTTTTCAGTGGTTAATTAAAGTTGTTATTAAATTACGTTGAGAGTACAGCATCACTAAAAAACTTCCAAATATTATGGAAATATTTCCAAACAACAGCTGTTTAATATAAATTTAAAAAAAAATTTGGATTATCAAAGTGTAGAAAATTAAAATTGCATAAAAACCTATTTTATAAAACAAAAAGAGCATCATAACACATTTTCTATTTATTTATACCATGATATGAAGCTATATAATGTATATGTTAAATATTTATGAAAGTTAAACGAAATTATTTTAATACGGCCACATGACGTTCATGTATATATTTTAACCATACGCTCTAAAAACATATGGCACGCTCGTAAACCTTAAGTATAATTTAAATATACAAAGTTGGTGGCACTTAAGTTCCATTTAAATGTCAACTTTGTACTGAAAAAATTAATGCGGTACTTAAATGGCACTTAATTCAGAAGTCAATTATTGGACCTTTATATTAACTTGCAAGTAAGTTTTTGTTATTTGTTGAGCTTTCCATTTAACAGTGACAACTAATTTCGAATTATATAAAAAGAAGAATATATAGAAAAAAAAAAATAAAACAAAAAAAACTCCATGAAATGAAATGAAGAAAAGAAAATAAAAGAAGTGAAATGAAATTGATTTATTTGCAGATACTCGTAAATCATATAAAAATGTCCCTGTACAACTAAAGTAAGTGACAGCACGGCAAACATGCATGTGCCAACACCTACAGACACGTGACAAGGGTTAGAGATAGAAAGAGAACCCAACAAACATTATGTTAAATGCTTGAGATATAAGAACGAAGCTTATAAAAAGTTTTGAAATTAATTTATATTTTTACAAATACATGTGTGTTAAATTTGGTATTGATTTAATAACATCACATATTTTTTTGGATATAATATTTTTTTAGAATTCTTCATGTTTTTAATGCCCTAATTCTGTTCGACGATTGTATCGTCTTGTCTATGGACGAAAAAAAACCGCAGTTGTGATTCCTTAGACGCAATTTACACTGTGCCTTTTCTGCTTGCCTGTGCAGGCAGGCTTTTTTAGTTTGTCGGTGAGAGGGGGTGAGAAGCTTGCGGGGTAGAACAAAAGGCACAAAATGAAAATTCGAGGGGATTTATGACATTTCTCTTTGCCTTTTTCGTACTCTCAGCATTAAACGTGTATATAAATGCTAAAAAGGCATGAATAAAAAAGGCTTAATGTAAACGTGTGTGACTTTTCGTAGGGGGTTTAAAAGAAAATTGTCAATACAAGGCAGGCTAAAAAGGCATAGTGTGAAATGGCTCTTAAAACATTTTTTGTTTATTGTCTGTGCTACAAGGTTTGTGTATTTGCTTTATAATTTTGTTCCAAACATTATATTCGATACATAATTATTCTTATATTTTTCAAACTTTTGTATAATAATTTAATTTAATTTTTGTGTTTTAAAGACATGGCAATAATATTTTTATTTTTCTGTATCAAAGACAACAATCTTTTTTGAAGAAAATAATTTAGAGAATTCAAACACAAGAACTCAAAAGTATTTTCAAACAAAGCCGTCCTAAATCTTCTTACTGAATGAGGGCATAAGTCCACACAATTTATTTATGAAACACAGTATCCATTAAAGGCCATGATGCACTATCCTACACAATCGCATGATTTACTAAAAAATACAACTCTGGTATGATGTAGTCTATGAAAATATTTAAAAGACAATCACCCTTATTCCAGTTGTCGGCATCGACGTCACTTTAACACAATACCAAACAATTGGGGCTTGTGTATCCGTTGTCGAAAACAACTGACACCTGTTGACAGGTTTATGCTATTTTCTAGACCTTAGGGAACGGAAATAGATTGTCAATTTCACAAAATTATTCTAGAGAGCGAGTAAACAAGCCCAAATTTTTTGGTATTGTGTTAAAGTGACGACTATGCCGACAACTGGAATAAAGGTAAATAGCAGTTCATCAGATCAGGTTTATATTTTTTAGTAAACGGTGCGACTGTGTATGAAGTGGTTCATGGCCTTAAATGGCCACCAAAACTCCTCTAGTAATATAACATATAAGCATATCAAGTTATTCCAAGACTTTTTGCCATACGTGAACTGTTTTGAATTATTATTATTTTTTTTTTTGCAATAAAAACTCAAACTTAGCATCAATCTAGATGATTGCTTTTGGAAAATTTAATGAATTTAATAGAAAGTACATTCACCCAAATGTCAAGGATGCTCGGACAACACTTTTTTTTCTTCTAAAGCCACTATCGGCACAATGTGCCGATTTTCGTCGACTCACTGCAATAAATTCATAGTTAATAAACCTAATTGGCCCTATTTCTCAATTAATTCCGGAATAAGTCCATATGGCTTTATAACCAATTACAGTGTGGTAAACACTATTTCCTTATATTTTCAGTAGTTGAGAAATAAGGCCAATTAAGCTTAGTACTTACGACGAAAATCGGCACTTTGTGTCCATAGCGGGATCTAGGCTTAAGTCCGAGAAATTGTTTGGTTCTAACAATTTATTATTTACATTACAAACGAATAAGTTTTACTAAATAATTTTATGAAAAGCAGTAAATTATTTTTGGGGATTTTAATACAATTATTCTACATACAGCAAAGTTTCACATTAAAATCTACGAAAACAAGGTTGATTTAAAATTTTTTAGCTATGTGTTTCATGTTAATTTAACATGATTTACAGTAATCTTAAAAAAACAAAAATTTCCTTATAAAATTTCATATTAAAATCTACGAAAACAAGGTGTTTAATTTAAAAATTGTTAGCAATTACTTTGCTTCATATGCTTTTCATGTTAATTCAACATGATTTACAGTAATATTCAAAGACAATTTTTCCTTTTGAAATTTCATATTAAAATCTACAAAAACAAGGTTAATTTAAAAATTTTCAACAACGATTTTCTTCAAAGAAAATTTTTCCTTTTGAAACTTCGTATTGAAATCTACGAAAACATGGTTTAATTTAAACATTTTCAATGATTTTGCTTCATATCTTTTTCATGTTAATTTAACATGATCTTCAAAGATTTTTTTGAAATGACTATTTCATGTTGATTTAACATTCCAGTACTGTTAAATCAAAATGACGAATCATGTTGAATCAAAGTTATTTCAAGTTGAAATAACATGAATTTAATTTAATGTAGCAATTTTATTTCATTACATATATATGAAATATATAAAATATTTCTTTGAGAACGACGTTAGGCAGGTTATTTCTTTCAAGTATTTTTTGTTTCGTGAGGCATTTTACTTCCCTTCTCCTTCAATTTAATAAATATCATGGCTCGTTTGCTTGCTGGGAGAGTCAAATACGCCATAAATACTTAAAGACGTTTATAGATTTATTTGCAATTGGCTTTGATTTTTTTTTGCTTTTAGAGAAACAAAGAAAAAATAATATTTTATGTATTATTCAGACAAGAAAAAAAGAACAGGGAAAGCAACAAAGAAAGCATTAAAAAAAATTTTTTTTTGTTACATTTTGCCACAGTGTCGATGAAGCTAACGAAATTTTCTATAACCACTGCGCTAAAATATGTGGCTTAATTTCATTAATGAAGCGTTAATTCTTTTTCAATGCAAAAGGGCCATTGTGAGCTTAAGACTTGCGAAAATAAATCTTTAAATTAAAATAGTATATAAGCTTTCTACTGAAAGTTTGCAGGTTGTATGTTAAGTGCCAGCCAGTAATTTAAATAGAAAGAATATAAAGAGTTTTGCATTAAGCGCTACTTATTTTTAAATTAAAGTGAAACAAAGTTTGTGTAAGATTAAATTTAAACTTTTTTTTATGTCATTGAAAGGTGTATCGATGCCATTACGTATGAAACATAGCATCGCTACAACTTCCTCTGCCAATCCGAAATTTCTAATTTTTTATGACTCTAGTGTAGAGATGGGCGTGTGTCGTGTTTTTTTTCGTGACATGAACACGCACGACCGACGCAACACGGCGTGTTCGTGACAGAAAATCTCATTTCGTGCATGTTCGTTTCGTATCATGTTCAGCAAAATTGACACAATAAAACACTAAACGATTTTAGGTGTAAAATATGTATGCCTGAATTTCCAGTGAAAAAAATTTTATATTTTGTATGGCCAAACACGCAAAACCAGCAAATTGTTAATAGTTTAGGGGTTTCGTTAAGTTTAAAGTTCTGAAATTTAACAATAATATGCATCTATTTGAATAAAAAAAATGCTTTTTTGCTATTCAGTTTGATTACGTGCGTGTTGTGCAGTTTCATGTTCGTGTCGGGAAATTTCGACACGTGCCCATCTCTACTCTGGTGCATAAATTAAGCGGAATTTGAACAATGGCATAGTTTATGCTGGCCTGCCTTGGTATTCTGCTCACATGTTTGATGCACTTGTTTTGAGATATACAAAATATAACACTGGCTCTATAACTTTTAAACCCATTTTATTATAAAACTATTAAATCGAAGCCTCGTTCTATCAATTTATTGTAAGGCAAACAAACGCTTCCATGAGTGATATAAATGTGTTAGCTTTCATTTTTTTTACTTATTGTTGCCATATTATAAAATGAACAAACATTGTTGTGACACTTTTTCCTAGCTGGGTCTTCGCCGCCCAACACTTTTTATTAACTTTGCTTATACATTTACAACAGCACTGTCTCTGTCTTGTCTGTCTGTCTCCAAAGCGCGAAGTATGACGTGTTTTTTTACATTTTATGAACAAGCAAACAAACAACAAACACACTGTCAGTCTTCTAGCCAGCCATACAGTCAACGATTCAGTCAGCCATATATACAGCTGCTGTCAGTAATTTGTCGTCATTGTCATTATAATATATATTTTTTTTAAATATAAAGCTAATTTTTTTCATGTCATTTCATTTTCATAGTTGTTTTATTGTTCTATATAAATATTTTTGCTTTATGTTACTCGTAGCATAACTGTGGTGCTGAAAATTTTTCTTTAGGAAATCAGGTTTTGTAGTAATTTTTTTATTACAGATTACACTGTTAAAAAGAAAATTTCAAACGTGTGAGTGAGTGTAAATCAGTTCTAAACAGCGAGTTATAACAATAATGAAATGAGAATGGTTCATTCACTTCACATCCTAATCAGTCTTTCAAACTTTGGCAGTTAAGAGACGAGAGAGAATAGTAATCCTAAATTTTCGTTATTTAACAGTAGTTAAGCAAAAGTTTAAATTTGCTAATGTATAATATATCGTAACAAATTCAATAAGGTGCGACTATGACATACGTAATACTATACGAACAGTAGCTTATATAAATACGCAGAAAAATTTCATCTTAAAATCTACGTAAACAAGGTTAATTCAATCCTTTTCGGCAGTGATCTTGCTTCATATGAGTTTCATGTTAATCTAACATGATTCATAGTAATTTTCAAAGAAAATGTTTCCTTTTAAAATAACTTTATTTCACGTTAATTTAACATTTACGCACTGTTAAAATCAAAATGAAGAATCATGTTGAATCAAAGTTAATTCAAGTTGGAACAACATGAATTTAACTTAATGTAGTAAATGTGTTTTATTAAATATTTAACTTACGCGTGGTTGACACAGACATAAGAAAAATTTTTATTTGTATATAAATTGGCTTCCCCGGCCAACATTTGAACTGGGAATTCATCGCGTAGTAGTCAACGTGCTTACCCCTGTAGCCACAACAACTTTAAATATTTTTAAGATACACATCAAATATGTACCATAATGAATAAAATTTTAATTCAATATTATTTCATTGATCATTTAACTTACAAATCATTTGAACATTTTTAGTTAAACAAAATACCTTGACTTGAAAAGTTTTAGTTAAAAAAAAACTTTTACTGGACTCCAGGATTCGAACCTGGGATCCTCCGACCACAAGATTAGTACACTGCCTACCAGCCAGCAGCAGTTTGTCGGCTGTTTACAAACATAAAATAAATTCAGTAAAGTGCAGCTCTGACTCGAAAGGGGTCCGTACGAACACTAGATATGTAATTTAATACAAACTTCACCCTATATAATATATAGTTTTGGCATTTTTGTGATCTTTTCGGTTTTTTTTTTGCTTTGGCGGTTTTTGCGTTTTTTTCAGTTTTGGCGATTTTTTTAAGTTTTGGCTCTTTTTTAGTTTTAACACTTTATTTTCATGTTTTGGCGGTTTTTTTCGGTTTTTGGCGTTTTTTAATTTTGGCGATTTTTCTTATTTTGGCGATTTTTTCATTTTTGCGATTTTTCTTTATTTAAATTTTTTTTAGTTTTGGCGACATTTTCGCGTTTTGGCGATTTTTTTTAGATTTTTCGCGTTTTTTTCATTTTGGCGTTTTTCTCATATTGGCGATTTTTTCGAATTTGGCGATTTATTTTAGTGTTAGAAATTTTTTTTAATTTTGGCGATTTTTTTTAATTTTTGGCGATTTTTTTTTTGGTTTGGCGATTTTATAATTTTCGGTTTTTTTAGTTTTGCCGTTTTTGAAAATTTCAAGTTTTTGGCGATTTTTTTAGGTTTTGGCTCCTTTTTTAGTTTTGACACTTTGTTTTCTTGTTTTGACGTTTTTTTCGGTTTTTGGCATTTTTTCATTTTGGCGATTTTTTTTATTTTTGGCGATTTTTTTCATTTTTGCGATTTTTTTATTTAAATTTTTTTTTTAGTTTTGGCCACATTTTTGCGTTTTGGCGTTTTTTCGATTTTTGGCGTTTTTTTCATTTTGGCGTTTTTTTCATTTTGGCGATTTTTTCGAATTTGGCGATTTTTTTAATTTTTGGCGATTTTTTTTTTGTTTTGGTGATTTTATAATTTTCGGTTTTTTTAGTTTTACCGTTTTTGAAAATTTCAAGCGTTTGCCTCTTACGGTTTCCAAGATATAGCAAATTGTCAAAATTACAGAGCCAAAATTGCATTAACTGATGGACCACGCTTTAATTTAAATTTTTTTAAATTTTAGTGTTAATTATTGTAGTCTGTATAAAAATGCACTAATTTTACAAATTTCAAGTTTCAATATACAATTGTATGTATATTACATGGGATTTTAACATTTTTCGTTGCTCGTTTTGGAACACTCTTTAATTTTTAATTTTCATGTATTTGTTGTTGTAGCGGCCAAGGTTCTACATACTGTGTCCAAATTTCAGATTCGTAGCTCTTACGGTTCCTGAGAAAATACCGTGTGACGGACAGACGGACAGCGTAGCGAAAACAATAGGGTTCCTTTTCACCTTTGGTGTACGGAACCCTAAAAAACAACAACAATACAAAAAAACTCACATAACTAAGCACAAAAGTGTATTGCAGCTATGAACAAAGTAAATAAACACCAACACACTTAAACAACATATTATTTCTTGTATATTTAATGTGATTTTAATGAAGTTGAATCAAACTTTTTGCATGGTGATTTTACATTGGTATTTTTTTCTGTGTGGACTAATGTCTCACGACACTATACATATATAATATAATAAATTCTTTAGCATATACATTTTGCGAAGAGAAAATCGTAATATTTACCGACATATTTATTCGCTTTTGATAACGATAATGTGATTCTGTAATTTCTTTTTTACGATAGTCTCCCGCTTTATCTTATTCACCATTTAATTCAATATTATGTGGTAGTTCTGTATAGAAAATGTGAAAATAAGTGAAAATCACAAAGAATAATAAAGAGCTTCCGACTTTATTTTATTTTCCTTCAACCGACAGCGAATATCGTTAAAATATGTAACTGAATAGCAAAGTCGATAAATTTTCGTTATAGCTATTATAACGATAAGATTATCGTAATAAAAGTTACTGAATTCAGCTATTGATGTAGATTTTTGTTTTAATTTCAAGTACACTTTAAATTTTTTCAGATTTTTTAGTTTTGGCGATTTTTTTATGTTTTTTAGTTTTGGCGGTTTTTCATTTCTGGCGATTATTTCGGAGTTTTGGCGATATATTTTAGTTTTAGCGATTTGATTAGTTTTTGCGGTTTTTTCGTTTTGGGATTTTTTTTTTGGTTTTTGCCGATTTTTTTCATTCTGACGATTTTTTATTTTTGGAGTTTTTTCTTAGTCTGGAGCTATTTTTGTTGTGGGATTTTTTTCGGTTTCTGGCGTTTTTATTATTTTAGTTTTAGCAATTTTTTTTTCATTGAGATTTTTTCGGTCGATGGCAAAATTTTCGGTTTTTGGCGATTTTTTGTTTTGACGTTTTTTTATTTTTGGCGATTTTTTATCTTTTTGAAGTTTTTCTTAGTTTTGACGTTTTGTTGGAGGTACGGAATTTTTTCTCGGTTTCTGGCATTTTTGTAGTTTTGGCGTTTTTTTTAGTTTTTGACGATTTTTGGCGATTTACTTTAGTCTTAGCGATTTTTTTTCGTCTGGAGATATTTTTCGACTTTTGAAATTTCTTGGTTGGCATTTCTTTTTTGTTTTAGCGTTTTTTTTTTAGAGTTTTTTTTTAGCCCTGGCGTTTGTATTTTTGGATTTATTTTTTTTGGTTTCTGGCATTTGTTTAGGATTTTTTTCGGTGTTTGGCAATTTATTTTAGTTTTAGCGATGTTTTTGAGATTTTTTAGTGTTTTGGCGTTTTTTAGTTGGTGTGTTTTGTGTTGTTAGTAATTTTGAAGATTTTTACTAAGCTTTTTCGCTCTTTGGTTTTTTTGGGATTTTTTTTCGGTTTCTGACTTTTTTTCACGATTTTTTCGTTTTTTTTTTAGCAAATTTACTTTATTTTTAGCGATGTTTTAGCTTATGAGATTTTTTCGGTTTTGGCGGTTTTTTCGTTTCTGGCGATTTTTTCGTTTTTACCGATTTTTTCGAGCCTTGGCGATTTATTTTACTTTAAACGACTTTTTTTTTAGTTTTTGCACTTTTTAGTTTTACCAAATTTTTCGGTTTTTTTGCGTTATTTTGGTTTTGTCGTGTTTTTCATTTTTGGAGCTTTTTCTTAGTCTTAGCGCTATTTTTCGTTCTTGAGACTTTTGTCTTTTTTTTTTGATATATTTTAGCTTTAACGATTTTTGTTAGTTTTTGAGATTTTTTTTCAGTTTTTTGCGTTTTTTTCTTTGTGCTATGTTTTCAGGTTTTGGCGATTTATTTTAGTTGAAACGTTTTTATGTTTAAACGCTTTTTTTCGTTTTGGCATTTTTGTGGTTTCTGATGTTTTTTCATTTGGCGATTTTTTTATTTTTGGAGTTTTTTTTTGTCTTAATTTTGATGCTTTTTTCGTTTTTGGGATTTTTTTCGGTTTCTGGCTTTGTTTTAGTTTTGGCGCTTTTGTCAATTTTTTTCGAGTCTTGGCAATTTATTTTTTTTAATCTGATTTTTTTCGTTCTTAAGTTTATTTTCGGCTTGTGGCGTTTTTTTTAGTTTAGACGTTTTTCTTTTAATTTTGGCATTTTTAGTTTTTGGTGATTGATTTTATTTTTTGAGCTTTTTTTCGGTTTGGCAATTTTCTCAGTTTTTTACATTTTTTTTCGTTGTGACAATTTTTTTTTATTTCTGGAGTTTTTTTTGTTTCTGGCGATTTCTTTTTTATATTTGGCGATTAATTTCTTTGTGATTTTTTGTTTGGGTTTTGGTGTTTTTTCGGTTTTTTTGTTGGGTTTTTTTAATTTATTCTTTTTTTCCTTTTGAGCAATTTTTTAATAAATTTTTTGAGATTTATTCTAGGGTAAACGATTTGATTTTATTTTGGCGTTTTTTCCGTTTTGGGAATTTCTTAGATTTTTGGCGATTTTTTCTGTTTTGGAATTTTTTAGTTTTATCGTTTTTGAAACTTTCAAGCGTTTGTTTATAATTGTTACATTACATTAGGATTTCAAAATTTTTCCTTAATCGCTTTTGAACACCCTTTAATTTTTATTTATTATTTATTTGTTTTTGTAGTTTTAAATATTCTGTGAAAGTTTCAGGTACGTAGCTCAAACGATTGTCGAGAAAACAGCCTGTGACGGACAGACGGGCAACGCAGCGAACAAATTACGACTCTTTTTCAACTTTGGTGTGCGGAATTCTAAAATTGGGTCCACCGGTGGTAGCCAATCACATCGTATCTTATGAGTATTAAGATGTATCTGCAACCAAATTGTATATAAAAAATTATCCAAATCTTTTTCTGTTACATCTGATCTACCTTTTTAAATTTAAGTTTCAAATTCAGAATTTTTCTTTATTTTCTTGACTTTCAAAGTCAACATGTGTCCTAAAGTATTTGTTTGTTTGTTTGTTTGTTTTCGTTCTACTTCCAAAAAACTTTATGCCTTCTTTTCGTGTCACTTAAAAAGTAATGGTGAGTACATTAAAACTACTCGTACTGTGTTGCAAGTGTCAGTAACTCGAATTTATTACGATGGGGATAGGATGTTCGTTCAGCCAATTCTCGTTTTCTTACTGTTCACTTTTTGTTGTTGTTGTTGTTTGTTTTTCCAATTGTTATAGATAGAAACTTTTTGGATATACTGACGTGTTGTTTTGATGTTGCAGCGACAATGGAATGAGGAAATAAGCTTCTACTTCTTGTAACGAATAAATGCCATTATAGTGAAGGTTGTAAATTTAAAAAAATATTTGTGATTTTTTTTATTGTCACTTTTTTTTTGGAATAAAAAAAAAACCATTTGCCATTATGAAATGAAAGGAAAAATTCTAAAGAATGTCCCTGACTGCTATTTACATTTTTTGGTGTGATAAATTGATGTATGTATGTATGTATGTGTGTATGTACATCCTTTTGCGGGTACTTGTGTTGGTTATACATTTCTTGCTGTCTTGCATTATGTTTTGAGGTTTTACCTTAAATGTTTATTAGTTGTATTCTGTGCTGATTTTTTTTTTTTGTGATTAATGTAAAATGATATTAGAAGAAGTGAGAAAATGTGTGCGAAAGTTATCCCAAGACTTAAATTAAATATCAAAAGAAAACACATTTTGTAATTAAATTTTGTAATTTTTTTTCTTGTTCTCACTCATAATAATAATACATGTTTCTTTAAAAAAAATTAATATTTTAAAAGGTAAAAGAGTACACTCAAAAGTCATTAATAAGGTCCATGCAACGGCCAGGTGACAGGGAAGCTGCTGTCAAATTATTTGTGTTTGTGTGTGTATTTGCGTATGAGCGTGTATTGCATACCTTTTTTTTTAACATGAGGCAACAAACACAAATGGCTTAATCCGCTTTTATCGCAAAATCAAAAAATCGTCAAAATGAAAACATCGCCATAATCTGAAAAAAAAATCTCCAAACACGAAAAAAACCGCCAAACTAAAAAAATCGATGAACTAAAATAAATCGCCAAAAACAAATAAAAATCGCTAAACTAAAGAAAGTCTCAAAAACTAAAATAAATTACCGAAAACCGAAAAAATCGGCTAAATTAAAAAAAAAAAAACGTCCAAACGAAAAAACACAAAAAACCGAAAAAAATCGCCAAACACGAAAATAGCGGTAAAACTAAAAAATCGCCAATAATAAAAAAACCGGTAAAGTTCGCCTTTGAGTTGCGCATTAAGGTTTCTGGAAACTACATACATATCGTTGGTCTCAAGTAATTGTTCCGCTTGTAAAACTGTTATTTTTTACACTATTGCAATAGAAATTTTGTGACGAGGTGTATTTGATTTGTGTGAAATGTATTGGAGTCACTGAAAAATTAGGGTCAGTTAGGGTCTTTCAACTTGCGACCATCGATATGTAATACTATACAAACGTTAGAGACAGAGTGTCTACTCTGTAATTCGAAATGAAAGCAACCACTTTCGAGTTCTAATGTTAATAACATACAAATTCGAAAATTTTTTTCTGTATTTTCGAAATGCAGAGTAGGCCACCTGATGTAGACATTTTCTAAAAAAATTTTTACTTAGTTTTGGCGTTTTCTCTTCGTTTCAAGCAAACAATCAACTACAAGAATGTATCTCAGATCTCAATAAAGAAATTTCTAGAACATATGAACTTCCTAGGAATGATTCTTAACACCCTTTAGGTAGCGCTTGGGTAGCCGCAAAAGTAAAAAATTTCCCGAAAATTTTTTAATTTCATTTGTTTGAAAAATTTTCGCTTTTGTGGCTACGTAAGCGCTACCTAAACGGTGTTAAGAATCATTCCTAGGAAGTTCATATGTTCTAGAAAGTTCTTTATTGAGATCTTAGATACATTTTTGTAGTTGATTGTTTCTTTGAATTTTGAAAGGTTTGCTACTTATGGACCTGGACAGGGGAAAAAAGGTAAATAAAAATCGATTTTTTTTTAATTTTCTTTGCCATTTTGATCTTGAAGATGATTTTTATTTTATTTAAGAGATACAACCTTGCCTCAGAGAGTAAAACAAAATTCCAAACGATTTGAAAGTTATGAGCCTGAGAAAATGCAAAAATTACACCGAGGCCCCGAATCTTTGAGGGCGCATAAAAAAAGTGCAGGACTTGGGGCAAAACTGGGAGACACGGGTCTTTCTTTTTTGTCTTTTATCACGTAGTGGTATATGATTATATTTCCATGACTTAAAAAATTACACACAGTGTTATTTTTCTATGAAATATAAACCAAAAATTTCTCATCACAGCAATTTCAAAATGACAGCTCACTTACATATTTTCGTTGTTAGGCCTTGTTTTCATGGAACAATTTCAATTTCATCTCAATGCCATGCACATATTTAGAATATTCTGGTGAAAAAATAACGTTATAAATTTCATTCGTTCATTGACTATTAAAAAAAATCATGATAAAATATTGTTGTTGCTGGTTGTTTCTGTCAAATACCATCAATAAATCCATCAGTTAAACTAGATAAATATTCTTACGTCTCTTTAAGTTGAGAGAAATTTCAAATACCTGTGAAATCAAAGCAAATACGAGGGCTATTATTCATTCATGCTGGTACTCTATGTTTGTTAATAAAAAAGTTAAGATTTTGTTTTCAAATCACACACACACACACACAGTTTTGCTTGAAAATCCCTATAGCATTTGATGCTTTACATCATAAAGTTAAAGATATCTGTTATTATATAACAACAAAAAAGTACACTCAAAATATTACGTACGTAAATTCAAATAAAAAATCATTTAAAATAATAGTATTTTCAGTTAAAAACCGGATTACTAACATTTCATTTGAATCAAATGATTTTTTCAGTTATTTTTGAATGTTAATTTTCTAACATAAAATTTCAGTAAAAACGAATGTTTTTTCTTTTATTTTAAGCTACAAAAAAAAAAAACAACCTACATATCATTTAAAACTACTGTTTTTTCATTTTTTTCAACAACCAGAAAATAACTCATAAAATCCGTAAAAACTAATGTATTTTTCAATTGTTTTAGCCTAAATAAATTAACTACCCAAAACAATAAAAACAACTGTTTTTTCATTTATTTTGACTGACAAACAATAACCTACAAAATCAATTTAAACTACTGTTTATTTCATTTAATTTTAACGCAATATACTTAACCCTCAAAAAATTAAGAGTTTTCAATACATGTCTTTATAAATGAATTTCATTCCTAATATACATACATATGTATATATATAATTATACATATGTAAAATTTTTAAATTTTAACGATTACATCTGAAACTATTACTCCAACTCCGTCAGATAATAGGCTCCCAATGAATTTCTTCTCCAAGCTTTCGTAGATGGTTACCGATGGATATATTTTTCTATAAGAAAAATGCATTAAAATAATAAAAGTTTATATAAAACTTATGATTTCAGAAATTGATATTAATATTGGAAGGTGCCAACTATTTGGGGTATTTAAACGGTAATCTTAAGTGTCATAAAGTTATAATGTCCTAAAATTTTAAGCTAGCTTACATTATTTTTATTTTCTTTCATAAATATAGTTCATCTTATTAATACAAATCTTCTTCCTATGTTTATGTTACTGTCATAACTAATTATTTAGCTTTTCACTTTTCTTTTTCGACGAAATGTCCAATAATGTTTAAATACGTGGCGGTTTCATTTAAAAAATTTTCTACTAAAAACGTTATACAGGGTGGGCCAAAAGAAACCAAGGGGTGTAAAAGTTTAACAACTTTTTTGTTTATTAATTTTTTTTTATTTTTTCTTTCAGATTATATAGACAACACTTGGAGAATTTATAATGGAGAGGTTCACAACTGAACAGAGAAACAGAACAATAGAATTTTATTATTTAAACCAGAGATCAATTATTTTAAGCTCATTTTCATTTGAATGGCTTTGTTAATAAGCAGAACTGTAGGTTCTGGGGTTCTCAAATCCAAGAGCCATTCATCAACGCCAATTGCACCCCATCAGGTGTACAGTATGGTGTGGGATCACATCTGAAAATGTCATTGGGCCCTACTTCTTCGAGAATGAAGATGCAAGTGCTGTAACCGTAAATGGAGAGCGGTATCGGTTTATGATAGAAAATCTTTTACGTCCTGCTCTTGAAAACAGACCTGGTATGTGGTTTCAGCAGGACGGAGCCACTGCTCATACTGCCCGAGACACAATGGCACTTTTAAGTCAAATTTTTGGAGAGCGAATAATTTCTCGAAATTCGGAAATTATTTGGCCAGCGCGATCGCCAGATTTGACAGCACCCGACTATTTTCTTTGGGGTTTTTTTAAGGAGCGAGTGTATGTGAACAAGCCAGAGACAATCCTTGAACTCAAGGCAAACATTGTTGCAGAAATTCGAACGCTACAGCCACAAGTTTTGAAAAATGCTCTAAAACGAGCCCATCAGTGCGAAGCTGAAAACGGTGGTCATTTAAGAGACATCATTTTTCATACTTAGTGTAAAAAAATTTCCATTTTGTATATTATATAATCTGAAAGAAAAAATAAAAAAACTTAATAAACAAAAAAGTTATTAAACTTTTACACCCCTTGGTTTCTTTTGGCCCACCCTGTATATTGCAAAAATTATACAAATTCGCAATGGATTAAAAAATCCTAAATCTGATTATGAGACCGAAAAAAGAGAAACTACTCGAAAATTAGGTTACAGTATATACTCGTATGTAAACCATGAAAATTTGCAAAAATGCGAATATCTTTAAAAAAAATCCAAAACAAAATAACTGTAAATGACTAAACTGAATAGATTTTAAAACTCAAAACAATCTCATGTGCAAAAAATTGCGAAAATTCGCGAACAATTTTTTAATTGAAAAAAAAAAAATTAAAATTTATTTTAAAAACGCTAATATTGTAAGGAATGCCAAAACATTTGCAAAAATTATGAAAATTCTCAAAAACTTGGTAACGTAAAAAATATATCAAAGTGATACTATTAGAAATCGATAAAATTAAAAAAAAAACAAAGAATTACGAAATTAGAGTAAATTTGCGATATATTGTAAACAAGCCCTAAAATTGCTTTAAAATAGCTAAAATTTTAAGGAATGCAAAAATCTTGCTATCATATTAATTAAAAGTCGGCAGAACTATAATTAAGCTTCAAATTTTTTTTCTGGTTGTTGCTAGTAGTAAAACAATGTGGAGGTGTAGTATAAGCAAAACACGCATAGTTATTTGACAGTGTCTATCATAATGTATACAATGGGCCTAATTACGCGTGTCGTATTTCGACTACAACGATTTCGTTCTAGATTAAAGCAAAAATGTTGCAATGTTTTTTAGTATTCTACAAAATCGTCGTAGTCGAAGTCGTAATACGACACTCGTAATAAGGCCCATTATTTCGTTATCTTTTTTATTCCAGTGAATGATAAACGAAGAAAGAAGTACAGCGGGTAGGAAAATATGTAATATACCTGAAAGATATTTTGTTCAAAAGTATGCAATTTTTTATTCAAAAATATACTTACTTATGTGTATGTACATATGTAATTATATGTGTGTCTGAATATGCAATTTTTAAATTAGACCACTCCCTCAGTAATTCAAAAATTTCACCTGGAAGCATCATGACACACATATTATGTATATCTCGCACACTAAATCATAACAGTCACAATTCAAAATTTTTAGATGCTGAGTGATGGCAAACAACTGTTGATACTGCACAAATGATACACGTACGTAATATACAAACAAGCATAACGGTATTTTATACATATACTTAAAGAAGACTGTATCGCAATAGAAATTACTGCGGTCGTTAGAGATTTGTGCAACTAACTGGTTAATAAAAAACAAAACCACTTTGAGCATTTTGAGTTGTGACTGTTTATGATATACAGTGCGATATGTATATGTATATATGTATATACATACATATTAATTGCAGATCACTTAACTTACCAATTCAAATTTTATTTTATGTTTTTTGCAAATATATAATATTTTTTTAATTTTTTAAGAATTTTTTATTTATTTTATTTTTAAAATATTTTTGAAGTTAGTTTTGAAAGAAAATAACCTGAATATATCCATACATACATATGTACATACATATGTGTGGATGTATACTTCTAAATAATTGATTATATTGACTGCACAGAAAATCATTATTATATTGTAGTTTATTAAAATAGACATGGCTTGGTAAAATAACTGAATTTTCCTTAAATTTAAACTACACGAAAACTTCTCAAATAACCTACATTCAGTTAAGGTAAAACTTTTTTGAGTGTACATGCATACATACAGATGTACATATATATACATATATATGCATGTATGTATGTGTGTATGTATGTAAACTAACCCTGCAGGAGAACGAACTGGTGTCCAACTAGTATTTTAGTAGTGCAGAAATCACCACCACTACTTCCCAACTGTAACCCTTCCTATACTATCTTAATGCTCAAATTAGCATTGAGTGTGTTTAGAAAACTACTAGTACCATTGTTACTAGTTTAGGACTAGTTTATTACCAGTTCTTTTGTAAAGAAAAATTTTATAAAATTTGTGGTTTTATTCTTTTGTTACCCAGTGACAACGCTAGTTAAAATTTGCAATTATTTATTAAAATTCAGAAATACAAAAGGGTAATTATAATTATTTAATTATAGTTATTTTTAGATCAAGCTAAAATTTTCATACAGTGCAAGAGCTGTGTTAGACAGTCAAAATTTATTTTGCAATGTGGTGCCTTGGAACTACTTCATATACTAGTACTCATCAGCACTAGTAATTTTAAACAACAACTTTAACCCTTTTTGTACTAGTTCTTGCTATTCTAGTAATTATACTAGTAGCTTTTAGACAATTGTCGCCTATTCTCCTGCAGGGAAAATTGTTTCATGTTTAAATTTTTCATTAAAAAATAAATAAAAACGTATGAACCCAGCAAACATAAGGCTTAATTTTAAATTAATGTCCAATCAAGCTCTTTCTCACACGGTAAACGTTTCGAAGGGTCTCGTTTACATATAAAACTTGTCAACGCTGACCGTTGCGTTTTTTTTTACAAAATAAGGCCCGACAGTTTTTAAAATATTGTTGCGAACAAATATTCAAACAAATCTACTAAATGCAAATGCTTTTATAAAAACAAATATTTGGTAGACAATAAGAATTATCCAGAATTGTTTATCTAAAACACTGAATACACACACCTCCGCACATACAAGCAGCCAACAATAATAAAATAGCTTCTGCTTGTTAAGAAGATACACATACAAACACACACATACATGGTCCCAGTGGGAATTTGAGTTAACTCAGAGCTATTGAATTATCAGCCAAAAATTAGTCAGAGGTGGTTAAAATCAGCACTCATTCTGCATGTTAAAAGTGATCAGATTTAACATTGAGTGCAGGGTGACCGATGACATTTTTCAAAAAGTGGCACCAAATAGGGGATTTATCAAAAAAAAGGGACAAAATTAAAAAAAAGAGAAAACTACACTAAACTTTTTATTTTTAATGTATTTTCATATAACTCACCCTAAAAAAAGTGGGAACAAAAAGTGTCGAGGCTGTCGAAAAAGGGGAAATGCAGTCGAAAAAGTGGAAATTTGCTACTTTAGTCGGTCACGCTGATTGAGTGGCCGCAGGGCGAGTGCATCAGTTTTGAACTAACCATGAGCTAGCTCATTATGAGTTAGCTTGTGCCAAATAAAAAAAATAAAATGAAAGTGTTATTTTTATTTAATTATGATTTAGCTTATTATTGATGTGTAAACATCTATACGCTAGGGGGTAAAAATCATTTGACTTTGATTTCTTTGCTTTGCATTGTCAAATCGGTGTGAGCTACGTATGAGTGTATTAGTGTTTGAAAGAAGCAATACCAAGCAGAGAAACAAGTCGACCGGCTCGAAGCCGACGGTGCGCCGCCGCCGGTTATTTTTCTGTATATTTCCGTACACCAAAGGTGAAAATGAACCGTAAGAGCTACGGACTTTAAATTTGGACACAATATGTAGACATTTGGCCACTACAACAACAAATATATGAGAGTTAAAAACTAAACTAAACTAAAAAACGAGCAACGAAAAATGTTAAAATCCCATGTAATATACATACAATTGTATGTACATATATACACTTGAAATTTTAAAAGTTAGTGTATTTTTATACAGACTACAACAATTAACACTAAATTTAAAAAATTTAAATCAATGGGTGGTTCCATCAGTTAATGCAATTTTGACTTTGTAATTTTGACAACTTGCTGTATCTTGGAAACCGTAAGAGCAAAACTCTTGAAATTTTCAAAACGGTAAAACTAAAATATCAAAAAAATATAAAAAAATCGCCAAAACGAAAAAAAGCACCAAAACGAAAAAAGCACCAAATTAAAAAAAATCTCTAGGACTAAAATAAATCGCGAAAAACCGCAAAAATCGCCAAAATTAAAAAAATCCTTAAACAAAAAAATTGCCAATATGAAAAAATCGCCTAAATAAAAAAAACCCCAAAAACAAAAAAATCGCCAAAATGAAAAAAAACCCAAAAAAACAGAAAAAATCACCAAAATGAAAAAATCGCCAAAATGAAAAAAAATTGCGAAACTTAAAAACCCCAAAAAGAGAAAAAACGCAAAAACGAGAAAAAAGCGATAAAAATGAAAAAAATCGTTTAAACTGAAAAAACCTGAAAAATTAAGAAAGCTAAATCAAAAAAAAAAAATATCAAAACCGAATGTGCGCGAGTCAAAGTCGCACTTTACTGAATTTATTTTAATTGCAATGCGTACACAACAAGAACAGCAACAACTAAACGATGAACAACAGGAATTAAAAATTAAAAAGTAAAAGTAAAGGCATTTACCATAGATGAGCACTGCAGACCACTAAAGTTTCAGTAAAAACAAAAAAAAAATTTACTGATTACTAACTTTTTTTTCTACAATTTTTATAAATTGCCTAAATGATTTGTTATATGATGAGGTGCATTGAATTTTCAGTAATCAGTAATGCCCGTATTCATAATGAAATTCTACCAAGTGGCTAAATGTTTTTCATACAAAAGTTTCAAAATTTGAATGAAAAAACTTTGCCACTTGCTACAATTTTATTATGATTACGGCCCTACGATTTTACTGGTAATGCAAATTAAATTTCATTAGCAGTAAAAATTTACTGAATTTTTTTAGTAATCAGTAAATTTACTGCTTACTGCAATTTTGAATGCAGTACATATACATATACTGCAGTGTGCCCATTTACTAACCAAATAAGTTTAATAAAACAAACAAAAACCAACAAATTCATATGTATTTACAATATTGAAAGTTTTGATACTTTTAATTAATTAATTTAAAAAAAGATACTAAAAGCATAAGTACTTCCAACTTAAAAAAAAATTTGCATTACTAGATGTTTACACATCTCCTCTGTGATCGGACTCACATTGCTTTTTTTTATTAATATTTTTTAGTCCGCTTAAAGTTTAAACAATTTTAAATTATTTGTTTTAAGAAACGAGAACGTGTATCGAACCGTGATCACTTTGTTTGTCAGCCATCATACTTAACACTTTGCCACCGCGCCATATAAAATAGAAACGGCACATAGTTATTATAAACATGAATTTTATGCTGACATCTTCTCTCTGAACTTTGACTGTATCAGCTTTGAGTTAGCTAAAAGTTAGCTCAAAACTTATCGAAGGAGTTAGTTCTAAAAAAACAACTCACTAATCTCTGCATCAGTTTTGAGTTAGCTTAAAGTTAGTTCAATACTTATCGGGAAGAAGACAGTTGTGCAAAAAACAACTTACTCACATCTGTATGATTTATGAGTTAGTTCAGAAGCGAGTTGTAAATGAGTTAACAAAAAGTCACCTATATTTTGAGCTAGCTAATAAAAATCCGACTGGGGTAGTGCAGACAAAAATAAATAAAAAAGAGATATACCAGTAAACAACCATTTCTATTAAAAGCCGATTGAAGTTCGGCAGTCTTGTGCCACTTTGGCCGGCTGTGATATAACGCACACACATACATAGTTAATGCATGAAATAATGACGCGAACGAAAGCAAGCAAGCATTGGAGATGCTGCTGCGATTGTATAGAGATTGCTGTCACATTCTGGAAGTCTTGTGTGAAGTATAAAAAGGGCGACGTATGTGCTGGAAGTTCAGTCTAACATAAAGTCAGTCTGAAGTTCAGTTTTTATTGTGAATAGTTGTCTATTAAGAGTTCAGTTCATTATTGGAAAGAAAGAGTAAATCTAAATGTAAAAACAGAATAAAGTCTGCAACTTCAGGAAAATCGCTGACAAATTAATCAAGCCCATAATAACATCGACGGCGGTAACTTCAAATGCTCTCTAATTTTTGTTTTATTTTCTTTTGTGCTTATTTTTCTTTGCAGTTTTGTTTACAAAATGTATGAAATTTATTGAAAGTATGGTAACATTTTTGTGAGAATAAGTATTTATATGTGAGAGCATAAGAAAAAACGCTCTCAAAATAAAATAGATTCTATCTCACGACTGGTTTCTGCGGCTGTTTTTTTGTGTCAATTTGTATGGAAAATGTGTTGAAGTCGGTATTCTGTTTAATCATTTAATTGAAAGCAGTTGATAGTCGTGCAAAAGTGTGTAAAAGTAAAGTCAGTGATAATAGGAACACAATTGGGACGGTACGAACTTTCGTTATAAAAAATAAAACACATTTGTTCATATGAAAATGAACACAACACTGCCGTAGAACGAAATTCGTCGTGCGTGACGAACTCTGAGATAGATTTATTTCTATTTTGTACGCCGACGAACGACGAAAAAAAAAACAATTTTCTCTCAATCTCTTTACATACACAATAAACAGTGTGACCAGATTTTAAAATAAAATTAAGCTAAACCACGTATGTCTTTAATACATTTTTAGAGAATACGCAATTTGGATTACAAAAAGGCCAAAAAGGCTAAATTAATTTTTAAAGAAGCTAAAAAATAAGCTAAGAGCTAAATGAAAATTTTAAAGCTAAATCCATAAGAAATGAGCTAAATTTTGCCCAAAAATAGCTAATATGGTCACACTGACAATAACCAACTTTATCAATTATGAGAGCTGAATTCGCTGAGTAAATTCGTCGTTATTGTGCTTCACACGGCGAATTTACGCAGCGAATTCTTATCGACGAATTCGCCGACCTGGACGAAATTCGTCGTTCGTCCCAATTGTGTTCCTATCATGAGTCATTATTATTTTACAAACAGTGTGCGTTGACGGAGTAAGTTTTGTGAGACAAACAGCAGAGAGAGAAGAAGTATTCCTTCAAGACCAGCGCAGCCAGTTTTGTGAGACGTGTATAAAAAACAGAGGGGTAGACGTTGTGGCAACCAGTTGTGAATCATTTACATCAAAGCTGGCCACCGAGAGAAATGTATTCGCGTATGCGTATTCATTTGAATAAGAAGCCGATTGATGTTCGGCACTCTGGTGCTACTTCGGGCAGCACTGATTTAAGAAACTTAAGTTGTGTGTGTTTGTTTTTTAACTCTTAATTTTATTAGTGTGAATTATTTTTATTAAATTGTAACGACTTATTTTCTCCGGTTGATACTCAGCCTTCCAAAGGCTAGATCGCCATGAGAATAACAATTTAAAATTTTAGTTTTTAAAAGTTTTTATATTAAATTTTGTTATAATTTTCTCTTATTATTATTAAGCTTAATTAATTAATTTTTATAAAAAATAATCAAACAAAAACAATTTCCTGAAGAAGCCACAAAAAGGAGTAGCGAAATATCGAAATATAAAATTTAATAACAAAATCATGAGACCTTAAGCTTAATAAAATTAGAGAAAATTATAATAAAAAGAGGCCGAAAAATTAAAAGAATTATTAAATTTTGTTGCCTATACTACAGTGTGCAGCATTAAAATTAAATATTCCAAATTTACTATCTTATCGAAATCCTGTCCTCGAGTTAATAGGCTCCTTTTTCTGCCCTCTGCTGCTATTATGCTCTTTACGCTTTGTTGTTAGTATCGAAAGCACTCTTATGCTTAAACTATTCCTGGTCGGAATTGTTCCACTCATCATCGTCATCGTTACACTGTTACTCAGGAAACTTAATTTAGTTAGCTTAATTGCTTGTGTCCCCCTTTTTTGTGACTAGGAAATCACTCACGTGCACACGGGGGCTTAGGATATAAATAACTCCTTATGTCCGTCTTCTTGACTAGGAAATCACTCATGTGAACACTCGGAATAAGAATGTAAATAGCTACTTATGTCTGCTTTCGTGACTAGCAAATCACTCATGTGTACACACGGTGTTAGGATGTATATAACTAATTATGTCTGCCTTCGTGACTAGGAAGTCAATCACTTGGACACACGGGGCTTAGGATATAAATAACTCCTTATGTCCGTCTTCGTGACTAGGAAATCACTCACGTGGACACACGGGGTAAGAATGTAAATAACTACTTATGTCCGCCTTCGTGACTAGGAAATCGCTCACGTGAATAAACGGGTTTAGAATGTAAATAACTACTTATGTCTGCTTTCGTGATTAGGAAATCAAAATCACTCACTTGAACACACGGGGCTTAGGATATAAATAACTACTTATGCCCATCTTCGTGACTAGGAAATTATTCACGTGAAAACACGAGGCTTAGGATATAAATAACTTCTTATGTCCGCCTGCGTGACTAGGAAATCACTCACGTGGACACATGGGGTAAGAATGTAAATAACTACTTATGTCCGCCTTCGTGACTAGGAAGTCACTCACGTGAATAAATGGGTTTAGAATGTAAATAACTACTTATGTCTGCCTTCGTGACTAGGAAGTCACTCACGTGAAAACACGAGGCTTAGGATATAAATAACTTCTTATGTCCGCCTGCGTGACTAGGAAATCACTCACGTAGACACACGGGTTTTATAATATAAATAACTACTTCTGTACGCTTTCATACTAGGCTACCGGCTTAATGTTTTTCGTGACTAGGAAATCCCTAGAGAATTTATTATAACCCACCTACGCTACCACTGATATTATAGGTAGTATTCGTGACTAGATTATCACTAAACTAGCCTTCGGACTATGTTTGCTATACGAAGATACATATATCGTTTTCGTGACTAGCAAATCACTTAACGATATTTACTATGCGACTACTCTAACAAAATAATCACTTGCTTCAAAGATACAATGTTTTCAATTTGAATCCTTTTTGTAAAATTCCTTCCTTTTATATTGATCTACATGATCGTTATTATTATTGTAATATACTTTACATACCAATATTCTTATAATTGTGTTATTGTATTTTTCTATTATTAAATTCTTTAATTTAATATGTGCATTATATCTATGCAGAAATTGTTATACAGTGTGTGACAATAGTTTATGTTCGTCACAAAATAAAGTGTCATTCGTAACCCTAATTAGTACACTGAGGGTCTTTTATTCATTTGCAAATCTTCGAGTGCACAGAAAAGGCGTTTTTAAAGGATAAAAACATAACAATATTTTTAAGCTTAAAAAGACATGAAATAAAAATAAATTCAGTAAAGTGCTACTCTGACTCGCGCACGAAGGATTCCGTACGAACACTAGATATCTAATTTAATACAAACTTCATCCTATATAATATATAGTATTGGCTTTTTTCGTTTTTAGGGTCTTTTCGGTTTTTTTTTTGTTTTGGAGGTTTTTTTCTTTTTTTGCGTTTTTTCGGTTTTGGCGATTTTTTAAAGTTTTGGCTCTTTTTTTAGTTTTGACACTTTATTTTCTTGTTTTGGAGATTTTTTCGGTTTTTGGGGTTTTTTCATTTTGGCGATTTTTTTCATTTTTGCGATTTTTTTTTATTTAAAAATTTTTTTTAGTTTTGGCAACATTTACGCGATTAGGCGATTTTTTTTTTAGATTTTTGGCGTTTTTTTCATTTTGGCGTTTTTTTTCATTTTTGTGATTTTTTCAAATTTGGCGATTTATTTTAGTGTTAGAATTTTTTTTAATTTTGGCGATTTTTTTTTAATAGTTGATTTTATTTTTGGTTTAGCGACTTTAAAATTTTTTGGTTTTTTTAGTTTTACCGATTTTGAAAATTTCAAGTGTTTACCTCTTACGGTTTCCAAGATATAGCAAATTGTCAAAATTACATAGTCAAAATTGCATTAACTGATGGACCACCCTTTAATTTTAATTTTTTTTTAATTTTACTGTTAATTGTTGTAGCCTGTATAAAAATACACTAATTTTACAAATTTCAAGTTTCAATATACATATGTTCATACAATTGTATGTATATTACATGGGATTTTACAACACCCTTTAATTTTTAACTCTCATGTATTTGTTGTTGTAGCGGCTAAGGTTCTACATACTCTGTCCAAATTTCAGGACAGTTGCTCTTACGGTTCCTGAGAAAATACCGTGTGACGGACAGATGGACAGACGGACAGATGGACAGCGTAGCGAAAACAATGGGGTTCCTTTTCACCTTCGGTGTACGGAACCCTAAAGACGTTTAACACTGCGGTTACCCTCGTAGCTTTAATATTTTTTTTTAAATATATTTTTTTCCTGCACATTGTGCATAAATTTGTTTTTATTAAAGCATTTCTTTTTTATGTTTTAATTTTTGTTTTTGCTTTAATGAAAATTATATTAGCAGCAGCAGCAATATAAAATTTTTATTGCAAAGTCAGATCAATGTATTGAAGCGTGAAAATATTTTTGCACAAATCCCCATGGTTATCGCATCTCATCGTGCTGTGATGCAACAAAAAAAGTTTTAGTATCCGTTATTAAAAGCGAAATTATAAACTTTTATATTTATTTCCTATTACCACCTGACATCAAAAACATAATCAGTTCAGTATCATCATGATCATGATTATGTCTGAAAAATAGAACTTTCTTTTTGTTTTTTTTCTAAAGGAGTGAATGAATAGCAACCACAAAATTGAATCAAGTCGTATAGTGAATTTATAATAAAATATTCAAACGTTTTAAGATTAAAGTGTTAAATTTCAAAATAAAATTCGTTTGTTTGATTGCAGAGTGCTGCTCGATTTTAAGCTGGAGTTAAAAAGAGTTACTTTGCTTTGTAAATTGTTAAATTGAAACTGCATAGATAATGTACATTTCGAGTATCTATGTATAGCTGAGAGTGAGCTGTTGTTGCTCCTGTAGCTTGTTTTTTTTTATGTTTTTGCTTAAAATATTGTTTGCTTAAGTTAATAGTTAAAAATTATTTCTTTTAACTAACTCATTATATTTTTTTAAATCGTTTATTTTTTGTATATTTCGACAGAAGAACATCCAATGTATCAAAAAATCCAAAAATCTTGATTAAAAAAAAATAATAATAATGAGTTAGTCCTTTTTTATATTAAGGTAACGTTAATATACTTTTTCTTACACATGCTAACAAGCTAAAAAGTTAAGTTAATTAAAATATTAAAAAACAAAAAATGTTCGAAAAGTATTGCAGAGTTTCAATTAGAGTTTTCACAATAAGAAAGCACTCGACTAAATGAATGTTATTTAAGAATTTTAAAATCATTCATATATTTAATAAAAATGTATTTTTAACATTACAATACTCTGCATAATTTATAGAACAACTTCATTGTAAAAATTGTAAATATAAAGCCACAAGCTGTCAATAACATATCGTCGGCTTAAAGTGTAAACCTGCTAAATACACTTTTTATAACATATGACATTTTAATGCCTCATCAACTTCCTGAAGAAATATTTATTTTAATTTGAAGCTCTGTACATATGTCGAAGAAACTTAATGTACATATTATGCCAATTGCTTAAGCTTTGTATAAAAATCGCTAACAGTATTTTGTCTCTGCTGTAAAATGTGCTGGAAGTGAGTTAGCAGGTTTACACTGTAAGCCGACGATATGTATATCAACCGGTGTTACCATATGTGAAGATTTATCTTATTTTTGAAGTTTTTAGACATTTTAAAACGGCAAAAAAGATTTAATAAGATTTTTAAAAATTTTATTTTTTGAAATTTTAATATATTATAGAGAGGTTTTTTGACTAAACTACTTACAAAATTTCTGATTTGCTTCATAATGATCTTACACATATTCTATACCGCAACTATTTTGTGTTATTTGGCCTTACTTTTAATAGTTCACAAGAAACATAGTAAATTTTACTCATTTTCATTCAATAGAATAACAAAAAAGATTTTTGGTAACAAAAAAAAAAGTTTTTTTTGCTCGACTTGAAGATTTTTGAAAAATAAATATGGCAACACTGATATCAACTGCTGCCAGACTTTTTAATGCCACAGCTGTATAAATAAACAAGTTCCACGAAAAAACATTAAAACACTTTTACATACAAAAATAGTTTTCTAGTTAATTTCATAATTATTGTTCGAACTTCATTTGTTTCTATTTTATAATTTGATCAGTCTAAATTTCGTATCGGTTTATAAGCCAAATTACATATGTGACAGCGCATAGAGAAAGGGACCTAAGGGTAACATTTTTTTTTATTTTATTTTTTTTTTTTTTTTTTGATGTGGACAACATCTGAGCATCGAATGAGACCGCTTCCATGCCCCAAAAGTGATAGAGATATGCGCGTTTTATGATGTGATGGCACACCAAAGATACACGTATTTAAATCTTTAAAATGGCTCTACTGAACAAAACCGGTTTTTACCCTTAGGTCCCTTTCTATATTGCGCGTCATATATGATAATTATTATAAACGTTGCTGACCAAGGTTTAGTGGCCTTCGAAAACAGCTCGTGGTTCCGTTCACCTATGACTTTGTCAGAATATTTACAACTATCTTTGGTGTTATTGGTGCATTAATAATTATCACATCTAATTTGGCTTACAAAGCGATACGAACTTTAGCCTGATTAAATCATAAAATAAAAATATTTTTCATTTCTAAGAGATTTATAAAAAAGTTTTTCATACAAAATTTGTTTTGTAAATCCTTTATAAAACCAAATTATATTTTTTTGTTTTTTTTAACGCACTAATACATAATTCCAAAATATTATTTACTTATTCAGTAAAATATTATTTTTATTAAAAATTCATTGAAATTGCTTATTGAGGGATTTATTTGGATCCTATGCAACCTTTACCCAAAAATTTTCTTAAGAGTCAGTATGTTAAACTTTCATTTAAAGAAATTAAAAATGCGCTAAACTCTTCAATAATCAATTTCAATGTATATTTAATAAAAAATATTTTACTGAATAAGTAAAATAATAATTTAGGATTAAAAGTGCCTTAAAAAATTTTAAACTTACTGCCAGTTCATAGAAGTCATATGAAAATTCTTGTCTGGCTATTTATATTGAAAATAAAAACAAAGCACTCAAAATTTGTTTTTGTTTTCATTATAAATAGACAGCCGACAATTTTTACATGGCTTCTATAAAAATTAATAATTATTTTTTTTATTAGCCGATCGGCTTGGCTGCCAGTGCTATCAATGTATATATTAACGTTATATTGTATATAATTTTAATATCAAGTAAATAAATAATAATAAATAATATTTTTTTTTATCAATAACACACACAGTTCAAAAATACAACTTGTCTAATTTAACATTCTGTTGTTGTTGGTGTCCTCATATATTTGGTTTATTTACATGTTTTGTTGTTATTTAACATGACCAAGAGATGACTGCCCGAGTACATATGTATGTATGTATGTATGCATGTTAGAATTTTTACAGCATTTATGAGTAACAGCAGAGTAAACAACATTCATGTTATTAATAAAATAACAGCAAAATGTTAACTTACACTTGATTCTAACATTTCGCATGTTAGAAGAATTCCTGTTTTTCTCCTCTTTAAGAAAATAAAGGTGAAGTATTTTCAACATAACGGGTTTTTTTTATAACTCTTCTTTGCTATTTAAGACATCAACCGCTGTAAGGCGAAAACAAACCTCTTTATATTGTTTATTTGCCACACAAGTTATTCATTATTAACTTGTTTTGTTCATTATTTTAGTTATTAGGAAATAATTTTTATTCAAAAATTAACAGTTTGATTCAATTAATTTTTTGGTGTTTTTTTTTTTTGAAAATATACATGAGTTTTAGAAAAACTATGTATTTAATTTTTAAGGGTTCGCTACGGTGCCCGTCTGTCTGTGCGTCTGTTTGACTAACATAGCTTAACGGCTGGTTAACAATTTTTAGTTAGCACTAAAGTGGATTGATTTATCGGGCAGACACGGCTAATATTTTGAATCACACTAAACTTGGTTTCACTCTTAAATATTATATTGTTACTATACAATTTTTCACCGTTCATTTAGCGCCTGCAAAATTTTACCTCTAACTAATAAAATTCAAAAAAATTTTGGTAACCTGAAAAATTAACGGCCAATGGCCGAAAATGTTAATTAGAGCTTTTGAACTACTCGAACGTTATTTAGAACAAGGTTGGTGCTTTTTTAAATAAAAGGCAGCATATATTTGTTTTAGTCGAATTTTGAAACTTCCAGCAGCATTCAGCTAACGTTATTGGAAGGTTTAACTTCGACATTCGAAAAAAGTGTATGTTTACAGATTTTGA
The DNA here is from genome assembly GCA_949987645.1 of Tachina grossa. NCBI lineage: Eukaryota > Metazoa > Arthropoda > Insecta > Diptera > Tachinidae > Tachina > Tachina grossa. The sequence goes on from OX465275.1 coordinate 41,522,220, forward strand.
ACAATAGGTGGTGCTAGATGCACACTTTAACATTTTAATTTTCTGGCAAGAAGCTTTCTTTTCCCAACACATAACGCTCTGTAAATTATTTTTGCTTAAATAATTCGGTTTATGGCGAAACTCAACTGTTTTTCGAATAGTTTCGCCATAAACCGAAATCGTTAATAAAAAACAACTCCGACTGCTACATGCACCAGTTGGGAAAACCAAAATACCTAACAGAAAATTAACATTTCGTTTTTAAAATATAATAGTACGTTTCCACTATGAGCAAAACAAGTTGTTTTTTTAAAACACTTCGAAGTGTTTCCATTATGCTTTTGTGTGTTTTGTTTATACGAATTATCAAAATCAATTTGATTTTATTATCAAGGCCGCATACCTTATTATTTAGATTAGTAAATTTTTCACTCATTTACATATAAACAACATATAAATATAACTGAAAAACTTTTATATTCTATATTAGTGCCATCTTTTATTAGAATATTGCGGCTTTTTTTTCGAAGTTTCAGCCAGTAAAGCATTGTTGCATTATCAAATTTGTTAATTTTTTGGAGGAAAACAACTAACTTATTTGAGGTTTTTTGCTGATGTGTAAAATATATGGGAAAAAATGTAGCAAAACATTGATTTTGAGCAAAACAAGTTTTCTGCTCCAAAACACGTACATATATGGAAACATACTATAAAATTCCTAAGATGGACAGACAAATCTCGGTATAACTAATCTCGCTTTAACGAAAATTCGATATAGCGAACGTCCATTTTTTTTTACTTTAACAACCTTAAATGATAAATGTGTGCTCTGTATAGCGGAAGGCAAAAATATTAAACAAAATTTACAGCAGCCATATAAATGCAAAAAAATGTGATATCTTTAGTTTGTATTTGGTAGCTTATTTGAAAAAAGGCCTCATTCTTTTTATTGTATAGTATCTTGTTTACAATAATTATAGTTAAAATAACATTTGAAAAAACCTTTGCGATAGACATAACGAGTTTTTCGGTATAAGGAATGGGCCTGACATTATATCGTTCGTTATGCAGGTTATGAACTTTGACCCTTAATAGTACGCCTTAAAATGATTTCTGAGTAGAAAAACAAGACCTACTAACAATTATTTCTTCTTTAGGTCCTGATAATTATAATAGATTCTATATGCAAATGTTACTGAATTGTTGAATTAAAAATTTATTTAATTTTTTTTTATATTATTTTCACATAAACCAATTTATGTTAATTATAAGAGCATATTTTATGATTTTTAATGCATATATTTAAATTTTTAGTGCATAATAAATTCACATAAAACATTATTTTTTTTGTAGCATATTTTTGGTTTTCCTGCTTATAAAGAATTTGTGTCAAATATCTTGAGAGCATTTTTAACATTTGAATATTTTTTATATCCTTGATTTAAAGTTAACATTTGCATGTTTCAGAAAAAAAAATATTCTGTTTACATAGATATGTAGATATCTGTGCCAATAAATAATAATGGCTTAAGTTGAAATTTCATGTTTTGAGATATTAAGGGTTTTTTCTAAAATTAACTGTGTTTGGTTTTTATATAAAATTTTTAGCCTCCGAAAAAGATGCGCGTTTATTTAGAACAAAACTGATCATTTTATAAAAAATGAAAATGTTTTATTAGTTAATATTCGCTGTTTTTTAGTTAAGATGCTATGAAAAAAATCCATTGTTAGAAAAATAAAAATTAAAGTGCACTTAAGCTATTATATTGAAAGGCAAAATAATTTTTATTGATGGTAAGTCGAGATAAGTGCTTTAGGTTAAATTGAAAAATGTGGAAAACCTGAGATCAGATAATTATTTAAAAGCTGAGTTAAATATAAGTTTTTTTTTTAATGAAGAATAATTTGGATGGGACGTTAGTTGTTGGACTTAAGTGTATACAAGTTTTCATGCTCAAATATTTTAATATTGATATAGGTACCGAAAAAAAATTAAGTTAAGGTAAGATGTTATACCTTACGTATTATTTTCCAAGAAGACTTAAGTTAAAATATTAGGCCCGACCAGTGTCGGACATAAACTTAGTGATAGTTATAAATAATACATTAGTAGTGATAATCAAACTAGGGGGAAAAAAGTATTTTCAATTAGTCCCATCTGGAGTGTTAGGTATAAGAGCCCGTGTGTCCCTCTTTTTTAGGCGGATGTGTCCAGTAAAGTTCAAAATATTACGAGCCAGCGGATTAGGATGTGACTCGAGTTTTGTTAAATATTTGCCTGCGTATTTTGCAATTTCTTCAGTCACTAGTGGCATATATAAATCACGATGTATATTTGAATTTTTTATGTACCATGGAGCCGATGTTATTAATCGTAAAATTTTGTTTTGCCTTCGTTGGATTCTCTCGACATTGGAAGCTGAAGCAGTGCCCCATAACTTGTATGTACAAAAATTTCCAAAGCATTTGCACTTGAACTAGTAGTAGCTTTACATTAAATGTAAATATGTACATCTGTAGCAGTTGAGCTGTTAAGATAATGTTAGGAAATGTTAACGGTTTTACGAATTACTGCAGGTGATGTAAAAAAACTAACATTTATCAGTAAAGGAAAAACATTAACGGAAGGATCTAAAAAAACCCTACACACAGACACACTCTAACTCACAAATTATATTAGAACTTCATAAGCGATGTCGAAAGAAAGAAAACAAACCACGATTCCTAACAAAACTCGAACAAAAAGCCGACAGAGTCATCATATAATTCAGTTCAATACGAACCTTTCGTTATAACGGTACGGTAACCCCAACACAGAGGTGAGAGTGTAAATTAAAATCAAAAAAAAATGGCTTGTCAAGTTGTATTTTTTACACCTTTGATTTCGAAGGAGGTGTGTGTGTGTGTGTGTGAGAGTGTGTTTGTGTGTGCATGAGGTTTTTTTTTGTCACTCACTTGCCAGCGAAATTGAGAACAAGTATGTAAACATGTGAATGTATGTTTGCATGCATAAGTATATAACGGTATAATAGAGTTCAAATATGTCATGTAAATAACTATAAAAAATGCAAGACCAAAAATCAAGAGCTTAGTCTTAAAAAAACAAGGAAATAATTTTTTTTAAATACTTCAAATGTATTCATAAAAAATGTTTTATGTTTATTACAGGCTGATTTGAAATATGCCAAAGAAGCCGTTAATAAACTTAAAATATTTATTAGAAATGCGGCAGTTATACTGGTGGTATTCATAAATAGTTATTTAAGTTCGACATTTAAAACAATTATACATAAACATATGTATGTATGTATGAAGGAGTAAGAGTAGTTTTAATATGAATATGAAGAAAGATATGAAGATTAATTCTACATCATTAACTCAAAAATACAATTCTTCGTTTCAAAAAATACCATTCTTCGTTTACAAAATAATAAGTTGCTTCATGTAAAGTTTAGTCTTAGTATAGTTAGTCGTTTAAACATATAGGCATTTCCATAATGTCGACCATGACCGTCGTACATATTTAAAGTGAAAGAACTTATAGTAGAATGAATTTTTATTTTTGGAATAAGCGCAATAGTACAACTATAACATAGAGGCGTTTGTATTGATGTCGAACGTGACCGTCGTACACATTTGAAATTAATAATGTCATAATAAAACGTATTTTTATTTTGAAACTAAGCGTAACTTAAAACTCTAAATTAGCCCTTTAATTGCTGTTAAGTTTAATTTTGAACAATTTTTCGTTTTCAAGATAATTGCAAAAAAAAAAAACGAAGGCATTCGCATGTGACAAACCCAGAAATTGTTTTACAGCTAACGACTAAAACTCTGTGAACGTACAACTCGTCACGTAAAAACACTATTTTCGGATTATAACATACGATACGATCACAGATGTCACGATTTGGGACCTAATTTCAGCTTAACCTGAATTAATATTTGATGGTTCTCATTTTAGAATGTTGGACACTGACGTCTCTTTAAAATTGTTTTAATTTTTGCCAAAAATGATTTATATAAAGTTTTAAATTAAATTTTCATCGTAACCGTACATGACATGTCACACGTGACATTGCTTCCATTATAATAGTATCAATAAATAAGCTTAAGGGTAGATTTTGTAAATACAAAAGATTTATTCGTTTTGAAATTTGTATGGAAAAAATATTTTTTGAATCGAAGTTTTGTTAGTTTTCATACAAATTTGAAACGTTTAGAAACGAAATTTTTAATAAAATCTGCCTAATAATAAAAATGTTTTCAAACTAACGGAAGTATTCAATTACTTTAAGTTTTTTTCTTATTAAGTTCTTTTGGCAAGGTACTTTCCACATTTTTTTACAAATTTTTTGGGAGGCCTGTTTTGTGCCTGTTCGATATTTTGCATTTCTGCGAGCTTATGTCAACTTTGTTTCTTACGTAGTCCGCCTTTTTTTTAAATAATAAATTTTTTTTCTTTAGCCAAGGCTTTCACTTCTTGCCAGCTTTCAGCATTCTTTTTCGTTTTTTTTTTTAATTTATGTTTTAGTAATGATATTTTGTCTAACTTCAAGTTTTCTCTCCACCGTTTGCAACTCTTTTTATATTTTCACCTTTTTTTTTACTTATTTCAAATTTAAATATTTAAAAAGCATGCATAATTTTTTAATGCAATTTTAATTTTTTTTAAATTTACACTTAAAATGTCGCACGTGACCAACTTTATATATGTGTCTTGATCATAAATCTTAAACATTTGTCAAAAGGGCCTTATTTTATTTGAATTGTATTAATTATCTATATTTGTATTGCATATTTTATGAGCTTTCTGCGTGTGCGCTCAACGCACTGATAAATAACAAATGTTGCTTTCCAATGTTGCACGTGACATTGCACTTGCTTACAGTTATTTCCAAATGCATAATTTCTTATGCATTCTCTTTTGACTGTTTGCAGTCCCAGATATAATTTAGAGAGCTAGAGTGTATGGATCACGCTTCTCTTTAAGAATGGTTAAAAATAACTGAATTCGATTATTTCGAAATGGTTTAAGCAAAAATTTAATTTCTTTATTATTAGTGTTTTTTATGGGAATTGTTACAATTTAAGTTTAAAACTTTTAAACGCACTAATAATCCCTAATTAATATATTACTTATTAAGTAAATTTATGAAATTTTTTAATTTCATATGTTTGGAAATTTGTTACTTTTGCGGCTACCTAAGCGCTACCCAAATGGCATTAAGAATTATTTCTAGGAAGTTCATATATTCTAAAAAGTTGTTTATTGAGATGATAGGTACATTTGTGTAGTTAATTGTTTCCTTGAATTTTTAATGATTTGCTACCTATGGACCTGAACAGGGGAAAAAAGCTAAAAATTAATTTTTTTTTTAAATTTTTTGCGTTTTTTATCTTAAATATGAAGTTTTTTTAATTTTATATGTTAACAATTTTTGTTCTTTATGACAAGAGCTACAACTTTGCCTCAGAGAGTAAATCGAAATTCCAAACGGTTTGTAAGATATGAGCCTGAGAAAATGCAAAAATTACACCAAGACCCAAAATCTCTGGCGGCAATATTGGGAGACATGGGTGTTTTTTCTTCGTTTTTTATCACATAGTGGTGTCCATATATGGTTATATGTATTTCCACAGATAGTCCAGTCAAATTAGTCAAAATTAGGTAAGTATCTCGGAATTTGAGATACCCTACTATAAACTCGTATAAACTTGTATTTTGACATCCTAAAAGTTGTCTCAAAACCTACATATGGTAGGATGTACGCGAATATTAAAATTTGAGGTCAAAGGTCATGAAAATTAATATTTTTCATATATTTTGCAAATATCTCGTTTCCTATGGGGTTTTCGCTATTTGTATTTCATAGCAATATTGTAGGGGATAAAATTCCCTACAACTTTTGTTAAAACAATTTTTTTATACGTTGAACTGTTTTCGAGATAAGATGGCGGAGAGCTCACGGTTAGAGCATCATTTAAGGTCAACCGGTAGGGACAGAGAATCACCTTCTACTTACCTTATTTATTCGTTAGTTTTGAGTCTTATCGTGGTAACGACGGGCGTATAATTCCAAGAGCTATGGCTGATTTGTGTTTTCTATGTAATAAGTCAGATTCGGAAGATGAATCATTAGTTGAAGTAGTGCGCGGTATAAAAACTTCAAGAACTGCAAGTATCGAACGAAATGACGGTAACATTGATCATTTAAAATCTGTAACCTCTGTAAAAATGCATGAAAAGTGCCGAAGTGCTTACATTAGTAAAAACTGCATTCAAGCAGAGAGAGGGCGACTACAACAAAGAGAAACTACAGCTTCTTCATCTGTACTCCGTAAAAGGCGAAGTGAAGTGTTTAATTTTAAGAAGCAATGTTTATTTTGTGGTGAAGTTGCTGATGTGACCGCAGAGATAAAGAAAAAAGAAAAATATAGATGTAAGATAAAAAATTTAAGTACTCTTGAGTTTGAAGATACTGTTATCAAAAAAGGAGAAGAACGTGGTGATGTTTTCTAAGAATTGGTGAAAAGTCGTTTAATTCTTCAAGATGATTTGATTGCTGCTGAAGCGAAATACCAAGCTGTTTACCTTACAAACTTCTCAAATAAATCATCATCATCGTCTGTTCAGAAACCTCGTCAAGATAACCAAGTTACGAAAGCTATATTAGAGATTTTTAATTACAAAGAAAATAATAACGATTCACAGTTTACACTAAAAGAGCTTAAAGATGTCGGTACAGAGTATGTACCAGATGATACAACTATCATTAAAAGACTACAGCAGAAGTACTTAACCGATATAATGGTTAAGAGGAAAGTTAGAGTTTTTACAATCGTTTCTTTCCGTGATTCACAGGCTAATATTCTATCAACAGCTTGGTGTGATGGTAAAAAATTAGATCCCGAAGCAGAAAGGCTACGAAAGGTGGAAGCTGCAGCAGTTATTATTAGAGAAGATATCCAATCATATGTAGTTGAATCCAAATCTTATCCACCTCCCAATAAAATGTTGGATGATGTTAATCAAGAAGTTCCAAAAACTTTATTGCATTTCTTAGAAAGTCATTGTCAAAAACAGGAAAGGAAAAATAGATCATTTAAAAACAAAACAGTGGTAAAGCGTGGGCGAAGCCCAAATTCTTCAAAAATTTCATCTGCCCCAAAGATGTCTAGGGATAACAGCGCATCATCTACCAATCGTCAAAATCGTTTTTCATTATTGCAAGACACCGACGACAAGCCCTCTACATCATCGCAAAAGTCTTTTAAGCCACCACCTATTTATCCGAGAGAAAAAATTCTAACGCGCTTATAAAAAAATTACTGTTGACCATTGGTGAAAATACTTTTCACATCGTTCCAATTAAACGAGGTAATATTGATGAAACTAAAATCCAAATATATAATGAAAAAGATTTCCGAAAAATTGTTAGTGAATTCGAAAAAAATAAAACAAATTCTTACACATACCAACTTAAGAGTGCTAAAGGCCTACAGATAGTATTAAAGGGCATAGATTCATATGTTGAACCCGAAGAAGTAAAATGTGCACTTGTCGACCAAGGATTCAAGGTAAAAAATGTTTCCAACATATTTAATAGAGAAAAGGTCCCCCAATCCCTATTTCGGGTTGAACTGGAGCCGAATGACATACAATTGAAAAAAAATGAAGCCCATCCAGTTTGTAACGTAAAGTATCTCTTACATCGAAAAATCACAGTTGAAGAGCCACGTAAGCGTTCAGGTCCCGTACAGTGCCATAATTGCCAAGAATATGGCCATACGAAAACTTACTGCAAGTTACCTACAGTGTGTGTTATCTGCGGCGAATTGCATGGTACTGCTAGCTGCACTAAGCCAAAAGATCAAGCAGAAAAAAAATGTAGTAATTGTGGAGGTAATCACACAGCTAATTATAGAGGGTGCCCTGTATATTCTTTCGTTAAACAGGCTATGGGTCAAAAACCCAAGTTAACTCCAGCTCAACAAGTAAACGCGAACTCCGACACTTTTGCTCAAATCGGCCAACCAGTTACTTCACCTGTATCGTATGCTGATGCTGCTAAGACTAGTTCAATTCGCACGCAAAATGTTCCACCGCCAAATAATTCAACGAATTCAAACTCAAGCTTTAACTTTAGTCGCCTTGAAGCTACTATTGAGAATCTGGTGCTAACTATAAACAACTTTACTACAAATATGACAAGTATGATGCAAGAAATGCTGCGAATGCAGAATATACTGCTTCAAGCATTGGTTAATAAACCATGAACACGTTAAAAATATGTTTCTGGAACGCAAACGGCATTCGCCAACATAAAAATGAACTTGAGCACTTCCTCATGGAAAAAAATATTGATATAATGTTGGTTTCTGAGACTCATTTGACCTAAAGAAGCTTATTTAAAATCAATGGTTACACTTTATATGATACAAAGGACCCGAGAGGGAGAGCATGTGGTGGATCAGCAATTCTGATTAAGTCAAGACTCAAGCACTATGTCCTTGACAACGTTAGTGAAGAATATTTGCAAGCAACGAATATTTTCGTAGAAAATTTTTGTGCGAATTTCGTGATATCATCAATTTACTCACCTCCCAGATTTTCAGTTAGCGAAGATCAGTATGAGAAGTTCTACAAATCGCTTGGATCTTGTTTCGTGGCAGCTACAATGCAAAACATACATACTGGGGATCGCGTCTTGTTACACCTAGAGTTCGAGCCTTGTTCAATACAATTTCAAAAATGGGCTTAGATGTCATTTCGAGTGGGGAGCCTACTTACTGGCCTACTGACGTATGAAAAATTCCAGATGTTGAGTTTTTAAATTCAACTTTTGGTGAATTTTTTTCCCTGTGTTTGCTGTAAAAAATTACATTTTTCCATTTTTGCAACAAGAAGAAAACTGATGTGAATACCTTTAATAAGTAAAATAATTGTTAATAAGAAATGGAAATTATTATATTTATTTTATTATATTTATATTTATCAATAGTTAATAAACTTTGTATGGCTTGTTTTTGACTTGGACTACCGGTTGACCTTAAAAGATTCTCTAAACGTGTGCTCTCCGCCCTCTTATCTCGAAAACGGTTCAAGGTATAAAAAAATTATTTTAACAAAAGTTGTAGGGAATTTTATCCTCTACAATACTGCTAATAAATACAAATAGCGAAAACCCCATAGGAAAAAAGATATTTGCAAAAAATATGAAAAATATAAATTTTTATGACCTTTGACCTCAAATTTTAATAGTCGCGTACACGCTACCATATGTAGGTTTTGAGACAACTTTTAGGATGTCAAAACACAGGTTTATACGTTTTTATAGCTGGGTATCTCAAATTCCGAGGTGAACTCACTAAGATGACTGGACTAAGACTTAAAAAGTCACACACAGTTTTATTAACCATTTCATAATTAGATGTAGTTGTTATAACTAAGTAATTAGGGGTTAAAAACAAGAAAGTTACTAACATGACTTAAGCCGTTTTTTTAACTGCTTGTATTTGTTTTCCTTCTTTTCAGTCCCACAACACCAACTTAATTTTTTTATACATAAATGATCGAAATATGCAAAAAACTCAAAAACTCTATATTGCGGTGAGTACAAGTTATATTTTATGTAACGTATTATATTATATTTTTTATATCTTCTCGTATTGTTAAAGCAACTATATACATAAAGGCATGCATGCATTTTTAAAAATATTTGATGGCAAACCTTTTTGTATAATAAAAATAAATACTTTTTTTTTGTTTAAAGCTAATGAGTGTAATCCGTTGTTTGCTCAAAATTTTTTTAATTAGCAAATTAAAACATAAAACCTCTTTTGTCATGTTTTACAAAAAAAAAAAAAAAAAAAAAAAAAAATATATATATTTTACGACAACTTAATGCTTTTATATGATATTTTTCTTTTGTAATAATTACTTGACATTTCATATCGGCCATTTACTTAAATAAGATGCCACAAATGCACATACATACATATATAATAAATACATAAAACCTCACATATATCCATTAAAAAAAACTAATAAAAAAAAAACAACGGGCACACGCACACACTTACCTTAACATTTATATTCATTTACACAAGCACATACATATGCATTTGTTGTCATCTTATTACGGTATTTTTGTTGCTATAGTGTTTGTTGTTTGTGATGCTTACCAACCGTTATTAGGGTTAAAATACATGCCTAAACGAACATATCGTCACCTTAAATGCAAACGGACGTAAGTACACTTTTATATTTTTTTACAGGAGAAACAAAAAGCGTTTCAAAATCAATAATAATAAAGTAATCTTGAGTTTTTTTTCTCCCAAATTTACTTGTAGTATGAATACTTATATGTTTTTAACCATTTATTTCCTTTTTATGTATATTTAAACTTTTGTGTTAGTTACGTTCCTTGCAATAAAAAATAGATGCATTTTTAATTACGTCCGTTTGAATTTCTTTAATAAAGTCGTCAATTTTAATCGCAGAGGTCTAAATATTTGCGTGAACATGTAGTTTGATAAAATGAACCATAATCGATTCATAACTCGATTTCGAATTTTTGTGTAGTTACGTTCTTTTGCATTTAAGGTGACGATATGCTTGCTTTAGCATGCAAAATGATCTATGTAAGTGTGAAACACATTCACACACACCACACTCACACACACAAACATAAACCATAAAAGGAAAATCAGCAGCAGGCCAACCTTCAAACAAAAAGTAATTTACCATTCTGGGTCAGAAGTTGCAAAATTAATTTAAATCTTGTGCTGCAAGAATTGGCTACAGGTTTTGGTCGACATTTAACTTGCAGACATTTAAATGAAAAATAAGCAATTTATATATATATATACAAATAAATCAAATTTGTAAAGAAAAAGGATCACGAAAATTATGTTTAAATTTAGGATTAAAATTAGCAGGCATCGCACAGTGTTCCGTAAACAAAAATACAAGAAAAGAAATTAATGTTCGTCTGAGCTGAAGGAATATATACATACATATGAACATATATTTTTTTTTTGTGATTTTTATTTCATTTATTTTTTCCCTATTGCATGAATAATTTTCGACTCAAGAATTCGATTCAAAGATTTTTTTCCTATTGCATGAATAATTTTCGACTCAAGAATTCGATTCAAAGATTTTTTTCTCCATATTAGCAATAGTTAAATATTTTATTCAGCACTTAAGAAATTTTTTAAATTATTACTTACCTGCTACCTGCAAATAAGAAAAGAAATAAATATTTAGGTATATTTTTTAACTAGCATCTGCTTAGATTAGAAAAAGAGTTTCCTCTTAACATAAATTAATGCTGAGTAGACATTATAGAGTCTCAGAAAAATTTTACTTAACAATATTTTCGCCTAAGTCAATTCAAAAAATAAAAAAAATCTGTTTTTACTGAGTTCCCTCCAATTCCCAAAAAATTTTTACAAAATCCCAAAAATGAGACTAAATTTTTCTAATTTTTTGCCAGGCGTACATAATGTTTTTGCTTTCCCTGTAAAAAAAAAACTAAAAAGTCCACTTATGGCCTTTTGGATTTTAGGTAACAACACAGAAAAAATTGACAAGAATTATTTCCAATAAAACCATGTTATTGAATAAAATTTTTAATTTCAAGAATATTTGTCATTAACTTGAATATTGTTTTTATCAATTCCACGCATTTTAACATATCATTTAATGCAGTGATCTTCAAAACCGCGCACGCGTGCGAGTGCTCTCGCAATGATGAAGAGAGCAATAAGAGATAATTTGTATTTTTATTTAATGTGTACTCAATTGTTACTACAAACAGCACTGTTGCCAATTCAGCTATTTTCTCGTCAAATCTAGCGATTTTGAAGTACATTTTGCGGGAAAAATTATGATTTAGCTATTAGCGGGCTTTCTAGCGATTTTTGAATTGATGACTTCTAACTTTCAAGCGTGTTTTTAATAATAGAGTTTTGGTCAACACTGCTAAAGAGTTCCAACAAAGCGAGCCTTGAATAACGGTATTTATAAAATATTTTTTGTGTGTGTATTTGTGAACATTGTGCTAGTTTTTTTTTCATTGTAATTTTGATTTTAATAAAAGAACAAGGAATACGTACATACATACATAAGTACTTCTATTTGTCCAAGTTAATTGAAAAATATTGAAAATTAAAATTTTAAAGCAATGGCACCTAAATACAACCAAAAATTTAGACGCGAATGGCTAAAACATGAACAATTAAAGTCTTGGATCATGGTGGATGAAAAAAACGACACAAAAGGATTTTGCAAATATTGCAGATGCTCACTTTCAGCAAAACTATATGACCTTCTAAGTCACGCTGAAACTAAAAAAAAAAACAAATCAGCCGCTTCGATTAGAGGGTCGTGTTGGAGAAAATTTAATTTTGTGCCAAATGAAACTATTGCTGATAACATTAAAATGCAAGAAGCCGCATTAGCTTTATTTATATGTCAACATACGTCAAATAATTCCATTGACCACCTTAGTGACTTGTGTAAAAAGAATTTTGATGGAGCTGACAAAATTCGTATTCATAGAACCAAATGTACTGCAATAATTAAAAACGTTTTAGCACCTCATTTTGTAATTGAGCTCAGAAAGGATATTTCGGCATCTAAGTACAGTATGTTAGTGGATGAATCTACAGATGTTGGTATTATAAAATTATTAGGTTAGTATTTTTTATATGAATATATCTGCATCTAATAGTTTCATCACATTCACATACATACATATGTTTATGCATAATTATATATAGAAATTGTAATAATTTACTTTAGTACTGAAAAGCAAAAAGTTGTATCAACATTTCTAAGTTTAGCCGAAGTAGCCGACACAACTGCTGAAGGAATCACGCATGTAATACTGGAGGTATTAAATAAGTATAGTTTGGAACCGAAAAATATGTTGGGTGTCGGCACTGACAATGCCAACGTTATGGTCGGCAACAAAAAAGAGCGTATTTGTTGCGTTGAAAAAATTTCTTCCAAATCTTATACTTATAAGGTGTGTATGTCATTCGATCCAGTTAGCAGTTACTCATTCTGGGAAAATGTCTATGCCAAGTTGTCTTGAATACCTTATAAATGAAACCTACAACTGGTTTTCGAAAAGTTACATAAGACAACAAAGCTACAATCATATATTTGAGGAAATAAATGATGGGGAGGTATGTATGTGTACTGTTAAATTTTTTAATTATTTTATTATAGTGAAAATATTTTTAATTATTAATTGTAAACATTATCGGCATTATGTGCATACAATGGAAAACTGGAGTGAAGTTTTGCTGCAGTCACACGTTCAGTAAATAAAAAAATGCTTTTAATTTCATCACACATTCTGCGTGTCAAAATTCCTGGTGCCATACACTTCTACATTAAAATCACGTTAGGAGTTAAGACTACAATATGAGCGGATTTTCAATGTCAAATTGTATGGAGGAACTCGTAACAACCTAGTTCAATTTTTACAATTATGCTAACTTCATCTTAGTTTTTCATTATACATACATAGTGTCGTTTGTTTTTAATCCCATATTATTATTAAATTATAGGATCCTTTAAAAATCACAAATATTTGCGATACACGTTGGTTATCCATCGAGGTTTCAATATCAAGAATTATAGATCAGTGGATTGAACTTAAAACTCATTTTGGAATTGCAAAACAATTCGAAAAGTGTTTTATGGCGCAAAATCTCTACAATTTGTACAATGAAACAAATATGTGCTACTTGGTATTTCTTCGACCAATATTAACTCGTGTTCAATTATTAAACAAAAGTTTTCAAAGCCAGAATTGTGACCCAACGAAACTTTTAAGTGACATGGAACTGACTATAAATTTTTTAAAACAGTTTATTATAAAGCCAACAATAGAAATCGACGTTATCACTTCGGATTTTCTAAAGCATATATCGTACGACTGCTACTTGGGATATACATTTGAAATTCACTTAAAAACATTAAAAGATGACGAAAAGGAAGCAGATTTTCGAAATTCATGTATACAGTTTGTGGCTAATTTAATTATGGAACTAAAAGAAAGGTATAAACTAATATGTATTCCAACACAAATAATAATTCAAGAATTTTATCTTTAAATAGATTGCCCGAAAATCATAACATTTTAAAGTTAGTTAGTTTGCTTTCCATTGAGAACACACTGAAACCAAAAAATCAAAACCTGTTGCCTCTGTTATCACTCTTTAGTATCAGTAATCACTTAACTGATACAATTAATAACCAGTATTTTAATATATGCTATGTCAAATGGTCTGAAACAACTTCATCCTGTTCATTTTGGGGCGAAGTATTATTTTTTTAGGGTTTCTGCTGGAAATAATCCATTTAAGGAACTCGCTCAATTTGCTATTAATGTGTTGTCTCTTCCATGATCAAATACTGATGTTGAACGGGTTTTCAGCCAACTGAACATCGTTAAAACTAAGTTAAGAAATAGACTTATGACCGAAAAAGTAAATGCAGTTTTACACGTAAGGTAATGTTCTTCTAATTAGTTTTTGTATCTTTTGCATTAACTTATAATATTTAGGTACGGTTTGAAATTAAGTAACAAGTGTTGCTGCAGCTACGAAGTTCCGAATTCAGTACTAAACAAATTACATAGGTACCAATGCTACCAAATTTTTGTTTAAAAATAATATCTTCCATAATTTTTTTTTATATATGTATGCCTGTATATGTATGCAATTAAATATATCATGCATACATCTATATAATTAATAGGCAAACATGTTTTCTGTAATCCCTTTTACGCTGGTACCACTGCACCGATTTTAAAAAGATTTATATGGTTTTAAAGGATTTTTTATACAGATGTGCAGAATCTATATTTTCGGTTCGTCGGTTTAGTATTTTGGGAGCTATAAGCGTTTAAAATTGCTACTACTACATGCAAACATATTACACACGCATTTATTAGCTTACAAGTAAAAATGAAACAAAACATGAGTGTGTGTGTGTGTGTGGGTTTGTACTATTTCTCTTGATCTAACAATTTTTTTCTCTTATTTGTTGTTGTATGATGAAAGCCATAATAAAGGGTGTTTTTTTAGAGGTATAGAACTTCGAATTGAAATAAAACACAAGAAAATCATTTTAATGTCCATCAATTTGGCTTTATTGGAAGGATAATTTTATGCCATTAATGTTTAAATATGATTTCGGGCATGTGGCCGCCGCGGCTGGCTCGAATAAAGCCAATTCTACAGGTCCAATTTTCAACCACTTTTTCGAGCATTTGGGGCCGTATGTTGGCAATAACGCCACGAATGTTGGCTTCCAAGTCCCCTAACGTTTCTGGTTTGTTGGCGTAGACGAGCGACTTCACATATCCCCAAAGAAAATAATCCAATGGTGTCAAATCACACGATCTTGGTGGCCAATTGACAGGTCCATTCCGCGAAATTATGCGCTCATCGAATGTTTCCTTCAATAAATCGATTGTGTGTGCTGTGTGGCATGTAGCGCCGTCTTGTTGGAACTACAACTCATCCACAATCATGCCATCCAATTCGGGAACAAAATAGTCGGTTATCATGGCTCTATACCGGTCTCCATTAACGGTAACTGACTCTCCAGCATTATTTCGGAAGAAGTATGGCCCAATGACTCCACCAGCCCATAGAGCACACCAAACAGTCAGTTTTTGTGGATGTAATGGCGTCTCAAGGGTCTCATGTGGATTCTCTTCACTCCAAATGCGGCAATTTTGCTTGTTGACGTAGCCATTCAACCAAAAATGAGCCTCATCACTGAACAAAATTTTGCGATGAAAATCAGCATCGAGATCAATCTCATTTTCGGCCCATACACCAAAATCACGACGCATTGCATGGTCTCGCGGCCTTAATTCTTGCACAAGCTGGATCTTGTAAGGTCGCAAGCCAAGATCTTTGCGCAAAATCTTCCATAAAGTTGATGGACAAAGCTCCAATTGCTGTGCACGGTGGCGAATCGATTCATTCGGGTCCTCTTCAACACTTTGCTCTACAGCGGCAATTGTTTCTTCGGTGCGCACTGTTCGACGTCTCTGCGGATGCGTATTATCACATAGAGTAAACGTAGTGCGAAAACGATCCATGGTTAACCGAATTAATTGCTCTGATGGACGATTATGTCGACCATAAAATGGACGGAGCTTGCGGTAAACTTCGCGAACTGAACCATTATTTTCGAAATAAATTTGCACGATTTGCAAGCGTTGTTCTTTTGTCAACCTGTTCATGATGAAATGGCAAACCAAACTAAATATTAATCACTTGACAGCTGACAAAATAGCCGCCAGTTAAAAAAGTGATGCCAACTTAAAGTTCTATACCTCAATAAAAAACACCCATTACTTAAAGGAAGAGAGTTGAATAAATTGAATTAACTTGGTTAAAGGGATTTTGTTTATGTTTTTTTAATTTCATGTATTATTTAATTATGCTTGCATATGTTTGTAAGTTTGTGTGTGGCTGTGTTTTAATGAATTTTTTATGAAGTTTAGAATCTAAACTTTAGATAAATTTTCTTTGAATCTTAAAATATTTACATTTTGATTCTAGAATACGGACGAGTGTGTCGTCCGTTTGGTATATCTAGTATGTATGTATATTACAAATGTGTATGTATGTATTTATGTAAATGTATTTTTTTTAAATAAAAGACTCCTTTTATTAACCTATAACATTGCGTTTATTTGGTATTTTATAAAATTTGTAGGGAAATTTCGTAAATAATTTTTTTTAGGGATTTATCGCTAAACTTTTTAATATTTTTGAAATTTAGCTATTTTCTAGCTATTTTCTTGTCTACTTTAGCGATATTGTTTGGAAAAAAGTTGGCAATAGTGACAATCAGGGGTACCACTTTAATATCAGACTATTCATATGTGCCGGTTGTGTAGTCACATTTTACCAGACAACAATGGATTTTTTTAAATTAGTTTAATTTCAAGGTTCTCTATTTTTTAGAGCTTTAATAATCATATCTGAAAGTAGGTTATTATATACTATTTAAAATACATCAAATGTGCATTAATACACATACGCTTATACATTTCTCTCGGTTTTCTCTTTGCGGGCAGCATTGATTTAATGCCAGTGTTGGTATCTCTACGAAGAGCAAAAGCACATTAAGCTATTGCAAAAAGGGTAAAAAGCGCAACAAAATACGAAAAAGAGGGTAAAAAAGCACGAAAATATATTTTTTAATTTTAATACATTTTAAGTCATTTAAAAAGGAGAGTTTAGAGTGTAAAAGCTCACCCCCATATTTATAAAAAAAATAAAATGAATTTGAAATTCATTTTATTAAAATTTTGAATGGAAAATTTTAAATAAAATACATTTCAAATTCGTTTAAAATTTTATGATTTTTTTTCAACAATGGTTTTCTTTCATATATTTGTATTACAATATGTATTTTTGAGCAAAAACAGATCAAACAGTTGCTCAGCAGCAATGCAATAAGCAATTGTTATTTGTTTTTAATTGTATTGTAATTTGGAAAAGCACGCACACACAATAACTCTTATACTAGTTCTATCGCTCACACTACAATTATATGGTACATACCATGGTATATTTGTTTTGGCTATACAAACGAGTATACAACTGCAACCCTTTAGTTTGTATAAGTTTTTATGTGAGTAACCCTGTGTAAAATAGGACAACCAATATAATTATTTAGTTTATCTCGATGCGAGAACTTCTCACAAGTTACAGAAACGGGGTACAGGAGTCAAATAATATAGTAACATATACACACATACATACATATGTACATACATACTTTCTTTTCTTAAGTACTCTTAACTTAAAAGTTTTTGTTTTTGCGATATTCACCTTTATTTCAGTTGTCAACATTGACAGCACGTCAATACGATATGAAAAAATAGGAGGTTGGCTACTCGTTGTCTAAAACAACTGACTGCTATTGATAACCTCATGCTTTCAATCGAAATCGGCCCTTAAAATTTAACCACTCTTGTGCGTTGAATTCAAATTTACCTGCATTTTGTTGTAGACGTGAACATTTTGATTTACTTTGCACTTACCCTATAGTACGATTAAATATTTGTGTAAGCTTTAACAAATGCTTATTGCATACTACTTTCAATCAATTATTATGCAGGGAATTATGTGGTACTTTCCAGTTACTTCCGTTTTTTATTTTGCAAAAAAAATAAAATTTTTTAATCCAAATTATGAAAAGTTTTCTACATTGTTTTTAACATAGTTTCGTTATTTTCATTGAAAACAATTGTAACGTATTTATTTAAAAAAAAATGTTCTTTGTATATTTTCCAATATTTATTATTTAATTTTTATTATTCTGTTCTTAATGTGCTTATTTTAAAGAATGTAAACTTATTTATATTATACTTATGCTAGGAAAGTGAAGCGTCATTAATTTGTCATGCTTTATTATTCAAAGAAAATGTGGGTCACTGAAGAATATTGACAGTAACCCGATCTACTGAAATGTTAGTTATTTCATAATGTTTTGAATTAAACAATGTATGGTGGTAATGAACTTTAAGAATGTTAAATATTTGAATTCAGTAATTCTAGCTGTATTGAGTTTCTTTTTTCTTTATTTCAGTAAATAAAGTGTTAATGATCTTTACTTATTAAAGAAGAGTGAATCATAGCAAAATATTTATTGACATACATACATTCATGACACAATTTAAGAATCCTCAGTAAAAAGATGCTGCTATTAGCGCTTAAAAATATTTTAGTTTTTTAAATTAAAAATATTTTTAGTTAACAAAAAAGCACCAAAAGCACTGTAAGAAATTGTTAAAAGCACTGTAATATACCCGCTTTTTAAAAAAGGGTATTAGCCAAATTTTCGCGTTTATGAAGAGGCAAAAAGCACCAAAAAATACCCGAAACGCGCCAAAATACCATCACTGTTTAATGCACTGCTGGCCAGAGCAGCGCCAGAGTGCCGAACATCAATCGGCTTTTTCTACAAATGAATGCACATACGCTTATACATTGCTCTCGGTTTTCTCTCTGTGGGTAGCATTGATATAATGTCATTTATTTGTGTTGGTGTTTTCCTTGCTTGTTGATTGACTCAACGTGGTCATCTGCTGATGTTGTTGTTTTTTTTTTTGATTGTTGGGGTTGTATATGTGTGAGTTCGGACAAGAAGTCGAAAAACGTCGTGGCTTGTTTTTTTGTACTCAACAAAGTTATTTTTAGATTATATCAAGACAATGGGCACATAAGAAATCATACTTTGCTTCTATTCATTATTTGCTTATTTAATAAAGATTTGCTCTTTAGCTGAGTGGTAAGTACGTTAGTTTATTAGTCAAGAGATTGCCGGTTCGACTCATCCCAAACACATTTAGTTTTAATAGCAGCCAAGCAAAAGCAAACAAAAAGGGGTTGAAAAACGCGTCATTCATCCACACACACACACACACACACACACACACACACACACACACACACACACACACACACACACACACACACACACACACACACACACACACACACACACACACACACACGCACACACACACACACACTATAACAATTATCACTGAAAATAAAATTTCAGTCTACAACTTTTTTCTTTGATTCATTAAATTTCTTTGTTGACTGAAAAAAAAAATATATTCAATAAACGTGCATACAATTTTATTTATCAATAATGCAAAAATCGTCATGACAGAAAATTCGAAAGATTTTTTTATTGAATCAACGATTTTAGTATTCAAATATCAAAATCATTTTTTTCTGTGAATATACTAATATAATTACACAAGTTTACAAATTCCGGTCAACTTTTGGATCAGAGCAGATAAAAACAAATCTTGGCGTTATTTGAGGTGCTGAATTCAAATCAGGGTTTCTTTTTTTTTACAATTGGTTCTAGTTTGTGAGCTCGCGCATTTTTGAAGCACTGCGCTATCATAATGGCAGTCAGCTGTTGGCGTCGCTAGAAACATTATTTAGTTTGTATTTTTAAAATTTGTTTTTGGAATCCAAAACGTGTGAAAATGCAAAGAAAGAATTGTAAATTTTTTTTTTTTGTTATGTTTTTGGATATTATATGATCAGAAAAAGTGGCAAACTTATTACTAATGTGATCAGAGATGCACATTTTTATTATTTTGGTTTCTCTGTATCAAACACTAACAAGCCGTGGGTACCGAAATTGTTTTGTAAGTACCACAATATTTTACAAGTGGTCACGCGGTAAAAAGTATGTTTTTCATTTGCATTGCCAATGTTATGGCGAGAGCCGAAAAATCATGTAGATGATTGTTATTTTTGCTTGATGAATGTCGTCGGACTAAATGAAAAAAACTAGCAAAATATAAATATCATGAAGTATCATCAGTGTACAAGCCAGTTCCCCGTGCAAGCAATGAATGATCCTTTGCCAATTTGTCCAGGTACGAGTGAAAATTCCAGGGCAACTTGTAGCTCATCACTCACCAACTGTGAAAGCGATTTAACATGAAGGAAAAACATTTAGTTTCGCAAAGTGAACTCAATGATTTGGTCCTTTCTCGAATTTTTTTTCCTAAAAACTTGGGTGATACAAGCGACGAGCAAGGAGAACGACTACACCAAGATTTGGCGAAAACCGAAATACGATACCAAGGATTTTGGAACGAGGGCATGATGAGCGACTACTGTTGAACTTTAATGCATGAAACAGCTCCCAAACAGTACAAGCGACTCAGTTCGACTGCTCTTCATTTATAATTTAACACTTTTTAATGAATAAATGAAGATTAATTGTTCAAAAATTTAAAAAAAATTGTTTATTTAATATCTCGAAAACTAGAATCAATATAAAATAAATTCAGTAAAGTGCGACCGACTATGACTTGCGCACATAGGGTTCCGTACGAACACTAGATATGTAATTTAATACAAACTTCATCCTATGTAATATATAGTTTTGGCTTTTTTTTTCGTTTTTGGGGTCTTTTCGGTTTTTTTGTTTTGTCGTTTTTTGCGTTTTTTTCGGTTTTGGCGATTTTTTTAAGTTTTGGCTCTTTTTTAGTTTAGACACTTTATTTTCTTGTTTTGGCGATTTTTTCGGTTTTTTCGCGTTTTTTCATTTTGGCGTTTTTTTATTTTTGGCGATTTTTTTTTAATTTTTGCGATTTTTTGTTTATTTAAATTTTTTTTTAGTTTTGGCGACATTTTCGCGTTTTGGCGATTTTTTTCAATTTTTGGCGTTTTTTTTCATTTTGGCGTTTTTTTCATTTTGGCGGTTTTTTCGAATTTGGCGATTTATTTTAGTGTTAGTTTTTTTTTAATTTTGGCGATTTTTTTTCGTTTTGGCGATTTTTTTAATTTTTGGCGATTTTTTTTTTTTGGTTTGGCGATTTTATAATTTTCGGTTTTTTTAGTTTTACCGTTTTTGAAAATTTCAAGTGTTTGCCTCTTACGGTTTCCAAGATATAGCAAATTGTCAAAATTACATAGTCAAAATTGCATTAACTGATGGACCACCCTTTAATTTTAATTTTTTTAAATTTTAGTGTTAATTGTTGTAGTCTGTATAAAAATACACTAATTTTACAAATTTCAAGTTTCAATATACATATGTTCATAAATTGTATGTATATTACATGCTCGTTTTGGAACACCCTTTAATTTTAAATTCTCATGTATTTGTTGTTGTAGCGTCTAAGGTTCTACATACTGTGTCCAAATTTCAGGTCCGTAGCTCTTACGGTTCCTGAGAAAATACCATGTGACGCACAGACGGACAGACGGACAGCGTAGCGAAAACAATGGGGTTCCTTTTCACCTTTGGTGTACGGAACCCTAAAAACGGAGTGAAGATTCGAATAACATAAGAAACGGCTTTTTGTTGCTTAGATCCAAAACCGTATAATGTATAATAATAACACAAGTATAGGGTGTTTTTTTGAGGGGTATAGAACTTCGAATTGAAATAAAACACAAGAAAATCGTTTTAATGCCCATCAATTTGGCTTTATTAGAAGGATAATTTTATGCCATTGATGTTTAAATATGATATCGGGCATGTGGCCGCCGCGGCTGGCTCGAATAAAGCTAATTCTACGGGTCCAATTTTCAACCACTTTTTCGAGCATATGGGGCCGTATGTTGGCAATAACGCCACGAATGTTGGCTTCCAAGTCCCCTAACGTTTCTGGTTTGTTGGCGTAGACGAGCGACTTCACATATCCCCAAACAAAATAATCCAATGGTGTCAAATCATACGATCTTGGTGGCCAATTGACAGGTCCATTCCGCGAAATTATGCGCTCATCGAATGTTTCCTTCAATAAATCGATTGTGACGTGCGCTGTGTGGCATGTAGCGCCGTCTTGTTCGAACCACAACTCATCCACATTCATGCCATCCAATTCGGGAACAAAATAGTCGGTTAGTCGGCTCCAATTGCTGTGCACGGTGGCGAATCGATTCATTCGGGTCCTCTTCAACACTTTGCTCTACAGCGGCAATTGTTTCTTCGGTGCGCACTGTTCGACGTCTCTGCGGATGCGTATTATCACATAGAGTAAACGTAGTGCGAAAACGATCCATGGTTAACCGAATTAATTGCTCTGATGGACGATTATGTCGACCATAAAATGGACGGAGCTTGCGGTAAACTTCGCGAACTGAACCATTATTTTCGAAATAAATTTGCACGATTTGCAAGCGTTGTTCTTTTGTCAACCTGTTCATGATGAAATGGCAAACCAAACTAAATATTAATCACTTGACAGCTGACAAAATGGCCGCCAGTTAAAAATGTGATGCCAACTTAAAGTTCTATACCTCAATAAAAAACACCCTTTATATAGTGTTATTATTATACATTTAAAATTATTTTCAATCTTTTTTTTTTACAGCTACACAAATTTCACTTACTATTTAATTATTTCACTAATTTTGCTAGATAATGTATTCATATGCTTGCAATTAATTTAAGTCTTGGGCAGTCATGCTTTATAAATTATGTATGTATGATAATATTATTGTAATTATTATTAATCTGATAATATTTGCTTTGGTGTTTACAATTAATTTGAGCTGCCCTAAAACTATGCTGTGCTGCATGTACGTAACACATTTTATTTAATAAGTGTGTAAGTATAAGTGATAAAATTTTTAATTATTTAACTTTAATGTAGGAAGCAGATTTCTCAAATTAAACAGCAATTAAATTATTTTACGGTATAGCCTGTTAGTCTGTTCAACATTTCACGCGACATCCTGCCAAAGTACATACAAAAAAAAAAAAATGGCACGAATTGTTCATGAAAAAATATTTAAGAAATCTTTGGAAAAACATTTGAAATGTGTATTCAACATTTTAAGTTTTTATGCGAAATAAGTAGAGTGCCATTTGTTTGGTATGGAATTTACAACAAACACATGGGATGTTTCTATAAACATAAGAAATTGTAGCATAGTTTCAGGCTGCAGTTAATATTATTTACATGTCTAATTTTTCGTACGAATTAATCAATATTGATAAACATTTTTCAAAAATTTGTACAGAGTACCAGGCTTAACGTAAACGCGAGTATGTGTATTTTTTTCCATCAGGCACGGCCACGCCACGGTTCCGTGCGGGACACTACACATGTAATTCTATACCCACATTAGCCTATATAAACGAATATCTATCTTATCTGATGTAGAATTTTTTTTTTTTAAATTATAAGTACCTGGAAAACATTTTTTTCGGTTTTTGGCGATTTTTTTCTAGTTTTGGCGCTTTTTCTTATGGCATTTTCTTTTCTGTGAAAAAATGTTACACTTATTCCACTTTTCATTGAAAATTTGCAATAAAATGATTTTCTGAAATAAACATTTTATTAGAAATTATTGTATCATCCCTTGCGAGCTTAAATTTTTTCTTTGAACGAACGTTAAATTGTCTGTTTTTTAATAAAAAGTTAAAAAATGTTGCACTTTTTCCAGAAAAGAAAACGCCATTAGTTTTGGTATTTTTTTTTTGTCGTTTTTGGGATTTTGTCGGTTTTTGGGGTTTTTTTTTTTTTAGTTTTGACGTTTATACGAGTATTAAACTCGTTTTCTGGCGAACTACTTTTTTTCAGAGCTATGGCGTTGTTTGACTAAATGAGCGATATGTAGTGTCCCGTACGAAACTTTTCGTTCGTGTCGAGCCAAAGTCGAATTTTATTGAATTTATTTTACTCCCATTTTCTCAAGTCGTAGGGACTAGTATGTTTGGATTAATTGTCACCAAATATTCTGCAGTGAGGTTCAGCGTTGCCAAATGTGCAGTTGTAACTGATTTTAGCAGTTTATTTAAGTAAAGAGCAGTTTTGCTATTTTTTCCTTAACAAAAATAAGTTTTTCTATAAATTGTGCAGTTTTTAATTTTTACTTTATCTCAAGTTTGTTATTTTAGTTCAGATTTATTAGCACTTTTTCAAACAGCAAAAGAGAATTCACACGAAAGTTGTGATTTTCTTTATGAAATTTGCTCTTATTGTTTGCAAGTTGGATTCATACGGACGTATCACTTCCTTTATTAATATTAATTTGACTTGCCTTATTGAAAAAGAAAAACAAGTTTATTTTGGCCCAGCAAGTGCATTAAATAAATAGATCATTGTGCACTTCAAATAAAACAAAATCTTAAAAAACAAAAGCAAACATTTTAGTTACCTTATTTATTGAATTTTGGATCCACTTACTACTTTAGGTTGATTCGGAAAAAAGAATTTCCCTGTGTAATTTAACGCGAAATATCCCATAGTGCAACTAAAACACTTCCATTTCAATTAATTAAAAACTTTATAAATTTGTAGAGCCATATTTTCCTAACTGATGCCGATGAGGCTTTCGAGATGGTAAAACTTAACAACTTGACAAACATTATCAAATCATGATATGAAATATCTCAGGTATAGGCGTATGATTAACACCCACTCCCTCCAAAACAAATTTACAAAATACTTAAGAATTTTTTATGAACAGTTTTTTCACATGAAACTTAGTTTTTTTTTATTCTAAATTTTCAGTTTTTCAAAAAAATATTATGGCAATGCTGCTGCCATTTGAATTCCACCAATCAGTCATGATAAGTGAAATTGTATTTCTGCCACTTTTTTTTTGTATCACAATTGGGAGTTCTTAATCAGCCCAATTGTGAATAACAATTCCACGGGAGTTTTTCCTTTTTCTCATTCCTCCTATTGTGAATTAAAATTTTCCCGGGAAAAAAGTAGGCATTCTAAATATGAGGGACAGGGAGAATTTTTTTTTAGGGTTTTCTCCCCAAACATTTTAACATTTTGAAGGGAACTAATGCAAAAATGTAAAAATCAAATTAATCAGGTCTATTCGGGAAGTCACTTTCACCACAAATACGCCCATCTTTCACTTTTTGCTATTCTTAAATACGTTGGAGATGAGTGATAGAAAGCATATGTTTTCTTTCACTTTGGAGGTATTCTAAAATGCTTCGTCACCATGATTCAATGTCATATTCGTTCGACGCTAATCTTAGCGCGTTAAGTTTAAACAAATAAAGAAAAAAGAAATACGAATTGTTTATATGGTGTCTACCAGTGTTAATTAAAATTTAATGGCGTTTGGACGGGCTCTACAACACAATTTTTTTTTAGGTTCTTCAAAAATGTAAACACGTTTAGAAAACAAATAAAACAACTTAATAATTTCACGACGAAGAAGTGAAGCGCGTATTCTAGAATAGCCCTGAATTGCAAAATAATGCTATAAGCATTTACGAGTATTTATTTTTTTTTGTTTCTTATTTTATATGGTGAACTGTTGAACATTATTTTACCCCCTTATAACGGGTGTTTTTTTAGAGGTATAGAACTTCGAATTGAAATAAAACACAAGAAAATCGTTTTAATGTCCATCAATTTGGCTTTATTGGAAGGATAATTTTATGCCATTAATGTTTAAATATGATTTCGGGCATGTGGCCGCCGCGGCTGGCTCGAATAAAGCCAATTCTACAGGTCCAATTTTTAACCACTTTTTCGAGCATATGGGGCCGTATGTTGGCAATAACGCCACGAATGTTGGCTTCCAAGTCCCCTAACGTTTCTGGTTTGTTGGCGTAGACGAGCGACTTCACATATCCCCAAAGAAAATAATCCAATGGTGTCACATCACACGATCTTGGTGGCCAATTGACAGGTCCATTCCGCGAAATTATGCGCTCATCGAATGTTTCCTTCAATAAATCGATTGTGACGTGCGCTGTGTGGCATGTAGCGCCGTCTTGTTGGAACCACAACTCATCCACATTCATGCCATCCAATTCGGGAACAAAATAGTCGGTTATCATGGCTCTATACTGGTCTCCATTAACGGTAACTGACTCTCCAGCATTATTTCGGAAGAAGTATGACCCAATGACTCCACCAGCCCATAGAGCACACCAAACAGTCAGTTTTTGTGGATGTAATGGCGTCTCAAGGGTCTCATGTGGATTCTCTTCACTCCAAATGCTGCAATTTTGCTTGTTGATGTAGCCATTCAACCAAAAATGAGCCTCATCACTGAACAAAATTTTGCGATGAAAATCAGCATCGAGATCAATCTCATTTTCGGCCCATACACCAAAATCACGACGCATTGCATGGTCTCGCGGCTTTAATTCTTGCACAAGCTGGATCTTGTAAGGTCGCAAGCCAAGATCTTTGCGCAAAATCTTCCATAAAGTTGATGGACAAAGCTCCAATTGCTGTGCACGGTCGCGAATCGATTCATTCGGGTCCTCTTCAACACTTTGCTCTACAGCGGCAATTGTTTCTTCGGTGCGCACTGTTCGACGTCTCTGCGGATGCGTATTATCAAATAGAGTAAACGTAGTGCGAAAACGATCCATGGTTAACCGAATTAATTGCTCTGATGGACGATTATGTCGACCATAAAATTGACGGAGCTTGCGGTAAACTTCGCGAACTGAACCATTATTTTCGAAATAAATTTGCACGATTTGCAAGCGTTGTTCTTTTGTCAACCTGTTCATGATGAAATGGCAAACCAAACTAAATATTAATCACTTGACAGCTGACAAAATAGCCGCCAGTTAAAAAAGTGATGCCAACTTAAAGTTCTATACCTCAATAAAAAACACCCTTTACAAGAAAATATTTAACTTTAGCCTTAAAGTTCATAGCAGTTGTCAAGCACTTTAAGGCTGACTGATATTGCTTTGTTAAGAAATCATATGCAAAAGACAACTTTAAATTATTTGTGATTTAATAATAAATGCTGGTAAGACCACCGTGTTCAACAACCACTTCAAGGCTTAGGATGCAAAAAATCAAATACAATTTCATTCAGGTATTCAAATAATCTTTTTATTTTATTAAATAAATTTTTATTATCTTGAAGTGAAGCAACCTAATTTAAAAAATATGAGCTTCTGACATGGTAGGAAAACAGATAAGCATTTCTATGAAGTAAAAAACCCAATTCATACGATGATTTAAAAATCTTGTTTTACTTTTGATTCTCTTTTAAAAGTTGCTCCCAAAAACATTCTACATTCATACGATGATTTTTTCTATGTTTCTAGTTTTTACTTTTTTTTCTTCCAAAAATTGTATCAGTGTTGCCAGTAGATTTAAAAAAACCAGTTTTTTCCTTTCCCTACATGTTAAAAAATTTCCCCCATACGAAAATCTACAAATTTTAGTAATTTAATGTAAAGAAAGATAAATTAAAAACATATAAAGCCTTAATGATCAAACAGAATTACGTCATAAACATATAGGGTGTTTTTTTTAAGAGGTATAGAACTTTGAATTGAAATAAAACACAAGAAAATCGTTTTAGTGTCCATCAATTTGGCTTTATTGGAAGGATAATTTTATGCCATTAATGTTTAAATATGATTTCGGGCATGTGGCCGCCGCGGCTGGCTCGAATAAAGCCAATTCTACAGGTCCAATTTTCAACCACTTTTTCGAGCATATGGGGCCGTATGTTGGCAATAACGCCACGAATGTTGGCTTCCAAGTCCCCTAACGTTTCTGGTTTGTTGGCGTAGACGAGCGACTTCACATATCCCCAAAGAAAATAATCCAATGGTGTCAAATCACACGATCTTGGTGGCCAATTGACAGGTCCATTCCGCGAAATTATGCGCTCATCGAATGTTTCCTTCAATAAATCGATTGTGACGTGCGCTGTGTGGCATGTAGCGCCGTCTTGTTGGAACCACAACTCATCCACATTCATGCCATCCAATTCGGGAACAAAATAGTCGGTTAGTCGGCTCCAATTGCTGTGCACGGTGGCGAATCGATTCATTCGGGTCATCTTCAACACTTTGCTCTACAGCGGCAATTGTTTCTTCGGTGCGCACTGTTCGACGTCTCTGCGGATGCGTATTATCACATAGAGTAAACGTAGTGCGAAAACGATCCATGGTTAACCGAATTAATTGCTCTGATGGACGATTATGTCGACCATAAAATGGACGGAGCTTGCGGTAAACTTCGCGAACTGAACCATTATTTTCGAAATAAATTTGCACGATTTGCAAGCGTTGTTCTTTTGTCAACCTGTTCACGATGAAATGGCAAACCAAACTAAATATTAATCACTTGACAGCTGACAAAATGGCCGCCAGCTAAAAAAGTGATGCCAACTTAAAGTTCTATACCTCAATAAAAAACACCCTTTACAAATTGACACAAAATAGTAGCGCCAGAAAGCAGTCGAGAGATCTATTTTATTTTGACAGCTTGTTTTCTTATCCTCTCACATATAAATAAATATTCTCTCAGCAATGTTACCAAAGACAGGCACTGCGACACCAAAAAAATTTGGATAAAAGTCTATGTAATTTCGAGCAAAAACAAATTTTGAAACGGTTTATGGGCAAAAATATATTTTTGGTATAGTTATTTTTACATTTATGCACAAAAAATGCAATATGATAATAAAAAATACCTACATTTTGTTCAAAATAAAATATTTTTCCGATATTCCCTATACTCATATATTAGTGACAAAAATACCGACAGGTAACACTGTTTTTGTATTAAAAAAAAGCTGATGTCGCATTCAATGAAAAAATAAAATAAAGCAACATAAAAAAATTTAAATATGTGTAAAGAAAATCTGAAAAAAACTAGTAGAACGGAAAATGTGATTTTTTTTCT
Organism: Tachina grossa; assembly: GCA_949987645.1. Classification (NCBI taxonomy): domain Eukaryota; kingdom Metazoa; phylum Arthropoda; class Insecta; order Diptera; family Tachinidae; genus Tachina; species Tachina grossa. Next base: position 41,551,403 of record OX465275.1, read on the forward strand.
TCCCCTTTTGCTTTTCTATACCGTTCGCCTACAAACTCCAAAAATCGTGTTTCAAAAAATCATTGAAAAATCAACGTGTGAATTACGTGAAAGTAAAAAAAAAAAAAATATATGTTTTATTCGAGTGAAATGAGTAGTTGAATATCCAACTTTTTTCGTTTCGTTTTGATTGTATGTATACATCACTAAAACATTTTTGTATAATTGTATTTATTTTAATATTTTTTTTTATGAATTTTGCTATATATTTCGAATCAGTTGGATAATTTGGTAATGTTTTCCATTTCATGACAGAAATAATAAATTTAAGCTAATAGCTAGCACTTCTAGCTTAATTTTCAGATGTAACATGAATCAACAATATATGCTATATTAACAGACATATTTAAGGTACCAAATACACATTTTGGAAATATCAACTCAAAGTAGTCTTAACCACCGTGCGTGTGTCACTTTAGAATTTTGATATAATAGCCCAATTCACAATCTTGTGCAAATTGTCTTGCATCGTTGCATGTGCAAAATGGTATAGTATATTGATACTCACCACTAAGAATTGTTAAGTGGTGAGTAGAATATACTACACAATTTTGCACATGCAACGATGCAACACCATTTGCACAAGATTGTGAATTGGGCTAATAATTTCTTTTAGAATACAACTTTACTTAACGCTAAGATATTTTTTTTATAAAAAATACATTAAAATTAATTGTTGAGGGGCTTAGCTGCACATTTCACTGTTGCTAATGCAAATTATCAGGGAAAGTTTTGCCAAAAAAAATTCTTAGAACAACTAGAGTTATTATGTTAAACTTTCATTTACACATTTGAAGAAGTTCAACTAATATCAAATTTGAAACGAGAACTCAACAATTAATACATTTTTCTTTTATTTTCTTACTTTATCACCATTCAGCATACTGTTTTATTGCTTTCTTTTGTTTTAAAATGCTCTTGTTTATTATTTTGGTTTTGTCTTAAAACTTCTTTTTTTACTTAATTCAATGACATCTTTTAGCTGGTGATGAGTGATTGCATTAAAAAGTTGTATTTTATTTGTAAGGCCTTATTTGTTTTTCATATACAATTTCTTTTGCAAGACTTTTTTTAGTTTTCAACAATATGGAAGCAACAAATCAATTCATGGTTTTTAAGCTTATAATTATTCGTGTATATAGTTTTCAAAGAAATGGCATGGAACTATCATTCAAATAAAACGAAATTTATTACAATTATTACCATTTATCTTTCATGTCATTTTCGTTTATTTTTTTTTCAATTTAAATTTTCTAAGAAATTAATGAGAAGAAAAAAAAAACGCAAGTTAAATGTGGCAACAGCGCAAATTTAATATACAAATTAACATTCGTCAAAACATTTTTACGAAAACTTTTTAAAGTGTTTTTACGTTTTGTTATTGAAATACATACGTCAATTTGATTAACCAATGATTAAATATTTAGAAAACAAAACCATTTATTTCAATGTTGCCTGAATCAAAATTTTTAGAAGAAAAAAAAAGCTAAACGAAAAGCAACTTCAAAGTAAAATTCAATTCGATATTGAATTTTTGTTTTTCAACGGCTAAAATTTTCAAAATCTGCTTTTCACCACCCAAACATTTTTTTTCATCGCAAAATCCTTAAAATCAATTCCTTCTCAATTGTTGAAAATAATACTAATGAATTTAGTAAGCAAAGTTATTTTTACTTCAAGTTAGTTTAGAGCATTTATGTATTTATTCTGTTTAAATTAACAATAGATTGCAAACACTTTTTTACAGCTCTTAAAATAAAAGCACAAGCTCATATAGAAACACATGCATTAATCTTACACCGAATACGTATAACTACTCATATAAATATCCAACAACTATTTTATGCACATTTTTTTTACTATTAATCGGCTACACATGCGTATATACAGGGCTATTTTAATAACACACACACACACACACACACACACACACACGCGCGCGCGTGCGCACACACACGCGCGCACACACACGCGCGCACACACACACACACAGCCACTCAATTTCCATTCCATTTTCCATACACAAATGCATGTATACAGTGTCGAATGATGCATAAATTCCCCGAGTATCAGACGTATATATTTTTGTACGATTAAATATCCATAGCTTGAGTATAAAATTACTAACGGTCTAATTCATAAAAAATATTTTAGGTTTATTACAGGTTTATTTGACAAATCTCCCATAGAAATATGTCAAATAAGCGCTTAATAAACCTGAAATATTTTTTATGAATAATGCTAGGAACACAACTGGGACGGACGACGAATTTTTCGGTGCGAACTTTCCTCATAAAAAATAAAACACATTTTTTCATATGAAAATGAACACAACACCGCCGTAGAACGAAAATCGTCGTGCTTGTCGAACTCTGAGATAGATTTATTTCTATTTTGTACGCCGAGGAACGACGAAAAAAACAATACAACAATACTAAAAACAACATGCAATTCGTCTGGCTTCAAAAAACCCCATCTGTCAAAAACAGTTGACTAAAATACCAATACATACATATTTATAAAAACACATTTTACTATCCATGTGCATCTACTATCAACAACACAGAAAATAATATTTATAAAATAAATGTAATTAAAATGTTGAAAGACGGTTCTGGTTAAATGATCCTGATATTTGGGGACAACGTAAAGAAATCTTACTTGGTGCCTTATTGCAGCCTCTCCGATGGTTTCTTTAACGCGAAATCAGTGGTGTAAAATGTGTTTGACTGGCCATCATGGCCGTAAACAAAATATTATGCTTAAATGCATGAAATTATTCACAAAAAACGGACAATGAAATACTTAAGTGTACAACAAATAAGCGTGCGTCTTATTTATACATACATACACATATAAGAAGTCAGCTAGTACTAGCTGAGCCCGGAAAAGTTGTCTTACCCCCACATTTAAGAACTTGTGTTGTGTTGAGTTGATACATGAGGAAATGCAGCGCATTGTGGCAATGAAATGCAATGAAAATGCAACAGGAAATGTTAAGGTATGCTTGAATATTGATTTCTATGTATAAACTTAATTTATAATATATGTATACATACATATGTATGTATGTATGTATATATCTATTTAAGGTATTCCAAAATTGCACGGAAAAATGTTTGATGTGGTGACAACATTATTGCGTCGTCGTTTACCAGCCACCAATGTCATGGTTGAGAATTTGGGAGCCATTGAATTGGCCTATATAAATATCCAATTTTCATAAACATGGCTAGTCTACTAAAAGATGACACAATCGAACCATATGGACATCAGCAACCACGACGACGTGCAAATGCGTCGATTAGTATTAATTCTTTGCCACAAGGAATGCAGAACGTTTGATAAAATCTTATTTCTATATTGTGCGAAAATCCATACAAGATTCTGTACCGAAAGCTATCATGCATTGGCGAGACACATGTGGTAGAAATATTTTATATTCGATACAATTTTTTAAAAATTATCATCAATAAACTAATGGAGTTAATCATTTTGCAAGATTTAATTTAGAATGCATAGGTTAGGAAGGGTGGTGCTATACCGCACCTCCACTCGGAGACCCCATTGGGTTCCATTGTGATAAGTATTCATAAATTATAATCCTTTTTACTTTAAAATATATTTTTTAAACATAAAGAACGATATAATTTTTTTCACTTTAAATATAAACAAACATCAGATAAAAGAAGAGATTTTGAGAGTTGGGGTCTAAGCAGTCTTCGAACACCTGATAATCATCAGGACTGTTAAGGTCACCTGTTATGAATTCGCCTTGGGTCGAACTCGTTCACTAGTTCAGTTTTGGCACAAACCAATGATCAAACGCATGTAATTTAAATGGGTTTGATCATTGGTTTGTGGCAAAAATGAACTAGTGAACGAGTTCGACCCAAGTCTATTTATCAATTATAAGAGCAGAATTCGCTGAGTAAACTCGTCGTTATTGTGCTTCACACAGCGAATTCTTATCGACGAATTCCTCGACGTGGACGAAATTCGTCGTTCGTCCCAATTGTGTTCCCAGCATAAGGCAGTAAGTCTATAAGTTTGAAAGAGAGAGAGAGAGAGAGAGAGAGAGAGAGAGGGAGGGAGAGAGGGACAGTCAATGCGCTCGATACTCTTTTGGCTTGTTATTTTTAGTGGTAGTATATTTTAAGTTTTTGCATAAACGAAGTAGAGCTGCTCTTGTATGTTGGAATCGGCTTTAGTTCTAGTTGCTTCAGAGAAAATATGTTATGGTACGTTACAAATATGCTTGTATGCAGTTACTAAAATTAAGGCTATTTATTTATATATATTTATTTTTTTTTTTTTGAGTACTCATTGTCATTCTCTGATTCCAAATATACACGACCAAGTACAGATGCACATACATATTTAGGTATTTATCTGTAGTAAAGTCTGTATTGTTTTCAAAAAGAGAACTGATTATACTATTGTTTTTGAAGAACAAACGACAGAGGGAAAATTTAAATTTATCGAACCAAAACAATTAGAATGAATAGCACAAGAAGATATTTTCGGAGACAGCGCCTTGCCTTCGATTCCTTGTTATTTTATTTTATTAACAAAGAATTTACTAATTGTAAAGTATTGTTAACAAATTAATCCAGTTAATATATTTAATTTAATTTTTTTTGAGATAAGTTTGGTATCAATTGACTTTATACTACGGCGTGTAAAAGTAGCTGGTACGGTCTGGTCCGTCCGCTTCGTAGAACGTATTTTAACTCGAAGTGGCCTTATCTGCTTTGAGAACTTGTAACTTGAATAATTTTGTGTCAGTTTCTTTACTTCTAGAAAAATTTGGGGTTAGGGAGTAAATTGGCTGTCAAATGATGAAAAATGTCAAGAATTGAGCTGTCATCCTTTGTCATGTATTTAGTGAAAAGTTGGGAAATTTTAACCATGAACAAAGAATTTTTATTCTGCAATTTGTGAATTACGTGAAAAAACCAGAAACAACTGAAGCTCTGAAAGATGAAATTCGGCGCTGCATTGGCGAGATAAGCGAAAATAAATAAATTTGTAAAAAGATGGGACGTCTGCCGACGTGCTAGAAGTAGATTTTTGCCCGACATGCACTATTAATTCCCATATTTCTACTTGGCATTGGCATCAATAAAGCTGAGTTTGCCAAGAAAAGCCAACTTATTTCATATTCTTAAATTTTTCCCACCTTTTATTTGTTCTTAAACAAAATCTCAATTATTTTATAAAATTTTTCAGCAAGTTATAGCGCTTCTTCTGCTTATAAGTTTTCAACTTAAAATCTCCTGTGGAATTAGATATTTATTTAGCTTATACTCTGCTATATTTCAAATATATTTCCATACCTGTTACTTTTTCACAGTGATTAAAAAATTACTATTCCCTACTGCGACTGAATTAAACAAGTAACAGCTAGTTCAAATACATATGATTCTTTCATACAAACTATTAAATGCTTACTTTATTGCAAATAAAGATACTACATTAAATTAAATTTATTTCTTTATAACTTCAGCCTTTGTCGAAAAAAAAATCGTAAAATCGTGCCAAATCGTCTTCTCTGGCAACTTTCTCTCTCTCCAGTGATGCCAATCCAATGTCTTTCTAAAATGTAGATTGGATCTGGAAAAGAGGTAGTTTCCAACAAATCTTACTTTAATTTTAGGCTATTTTTTTAAACCGTTAATTAACCTTTTGTTGCGATAAGAAATATTTAATGAGGAAGCTTATGATAAATCTTATTTTCGGATCGTTAATACTCAAAATATGAACACAAAACAACTAAAAAAATATAAGAATTCAATTATGCCATCGTTAGTTAATTAATTTGAAATATTTTTTTTCGTATGCACTTACATACAAATGTTCTCATATTTAAAGGAATAAATATTTCCATGAAATAATTTATAATGCTCCTCTACAGATGTAGGTTTACCAGCGCTAGCGCTGATACATCGTTCAGTGCTTAGCACTCCTTGCAGAGTACGAGTATCAGTAACAACAAATTAACTTTCAACATTCGTAGAAGAACAGAAACTTTCTCACAATCTGACCCATTAAATGAAATATTTGGGCACGTAGCAGGTTTTAAATAGTGAAATCAACACAGCGTTGCTTTATGTGCATTGCTGAAAATATATTTCAGTTCAACTTCTAAGTTGGATTAGATGAAAAACTCGGGTAACTTTACTTTAGTATTATTATTAAAGAACTAAAAAAGTGGTCGATTTTCTCGGAAAGTTGTAGAGTTGAGTGAGATACGCAAAATAGATAGATCTACCACAAAAGTGCTAGAGTTGCTATCGCTGTCTCTTTCTCTCTTACTCATAAATTTATTTCTTCATAGTCTTATGGACTCTCTATTGTTTACTATTCTTGCTCTTCTTATTGTTATTTCTCAAAACAACAGAACTGCAACACGCCAAATACTGTTAAGGCTCAGTTAGCCGACTTTAATGTAATGTAAGTGCAACGTTAGGACACAGCTAATGGATATTGTTATGTGAAAAGTAATGTAACTTAACTGAAGGAATGTAAAAATCTGTATTTTACTTTTCAACAGTGATTTATAATTTTTATTATTTGTTCATTGGGAACAACATTGTTAAAAAAAAAAATCAGGGGATCGCTAAAAATAAATTAAAAGCGATAAAAATAAATTAAAAGTGTCACCGAACTTTCCAATTGAACTGCAAAACAAAAGTTTGTTTTTAACGTTTAAAGGTTCAGTAAAATATGTAGCAATTTTTCTTTATTGCCTTAGACACCTTTTCGTTTTTTTAAATAGCTGGTATATAAGATCAACTAAGATTTGACAAAATTAAAACAAAGCGAAATTTTAACACTAAAATCCAATGAATAATGCTCAGCTGGCAACGCTTGTTCAAATAACAGACTCCAAAATTTTGGTATAAAAGCCGGCACAGTTCTCTCAACAAAAGTCAGTTGTTTCAAAATACTACTTTAAAAATGAAAAGTTTCTTAATATTTTTGTGTGCTGTGACTATCATTGAAAAAGTTCTTGGTACCAACTACTGTGACTGGTCTTGTTATGATCAAAAAGATACACATATTGCTTGCAGACCTCGCCTGGTTGGTATTAATTACAATATATTAAATAGAACTAGTATAAGTAAGTGTTTGCCCTTTCTTTTGCAGACTTTTAGTTCGGAATGTGAGAAAGTAAGCTTGGTAAGAATGACTCCAGAAATAAAAAACATTTTGATTGATAGCCACAATGAAATACGTAATGATGTCGCGGGTGGTGGCTATAATCAACCCAAAGCTTGCAATATGCCTGTTATGGAATGGAGTGACGAATTGGCAACATTTGCTGAATATAAAGTTAAAGACTGTCAGTTTGGCCATGACCACTGCCACGATAGCAAGTCGTTCCCTAATTCCGGACAAAGTGTTTTCATGGCATATTCGTCATCGCCTGACCCTTACACAGCATTTGATATACCGAACAAAATTCAAAGTTTAGTAAAAAGTATTACAGATGAGATTGCCTACTGGAATACAGGCTACATCAATTCTTATCCATTGCCTCCGTATGACCCAATGAGGTATATATACACAACCATCTCTCTCTCTCTCTCTCATTCCCTCCTATATACACGCGCAATATACATTTATATATATTTCTTTATGCATTTATTTATAGACCTTTTGGGCATTACTCAGTCGCTGTAAATGATGCTAACACCCACTTGGGTTGTGCTGCAGCTACACACTATACATATATAAAACAACTTCGAGGCAAATACTCTGCCTTATTAATTGTCTGCAACTACGCTACGACTAATATTCTGGGAAGTCCTGTCTATCAAATATGCAACAACCCTGCAGGATATTGTAATACGAGGGGGCAAGGTAAATATAAGAATCTATGCTATCCACAAAATGTAAATAAGTCATTATATAATTACTATTCAATATATTGAATTTGCAAAATTCAAACAATTTTACTTTAAAAAAAATAAAGCAAAATAAAAATTAAAAAAAAAAAATCACACTAAAGATTTGTTTAATTTTTTAATGGAAGTGTGTTGTATGTATTACGTTTGTAAATTTCTTTATTACCTCCTGCCTTGGAAGTGTTCTTCGAAAGGTGATATTTGAGATGGAAATAGTAATACGTTAATAAAAAACAAAAAATTAATCGAACGCATCGAGTAAAGTACTCGTATCTAAATGGAGGAAATTAGCAGTAGTATACAAAAATATATCTAACTAAAACGCAAAAGGCCACAACTAACAAAAAAAAAAAAAAAAAAATTGGATTGGTATTTGACCAAAGGACATCAGTGGTTTTAGCGTTCCTTTCGTTAACGAGCTGATTTGATCACGTTTGAGATTATGACATTCGATATCTAACCGTATTACTACATTATTCGATAGAGAATACCATAACCTCAAATTGAAAAGAAAACGACGATTAGACCCCATTACAAAAAAAATTGAGATTTCACCAATTTAATGCGTTGCTTTGCTTCTACTATAAAAATATGAAAATGTTTGTACACAATATATCGAGCCTTGCTGGGGGTCTCCACGCGCAATAAACTTGGAAATAATTATGTTCTCAACTGTCAAATTCTATTTTCAACACCATATGTCCACGTGTGGACCGAATAGACATTTATTTGCAAATAAATTGCGAAATAGTTGTTCAAACTTATTTCGAAGAAATAATATTGAACATAAGCTGTCAAATTTCATAGACATTTGTTGTTAATGAGAATTAAATATAATAAACTTGTGACTGTTGTAAAAATGCAGCATTTTTTATTTTGAATAAAACGAATATATATAAAAATAAATTAGTTTTAAATAAATAAAACTAAATAAAATAAATATAAAAAACATCGATCTATACACAGTGAATTTTTTAAATTTATGTCCAATACCACAATGCGTGTTCTATAGCCCAGAACATAAGCTTTTACATGAACATATTTGTGACGTCATGCTGCCTACGCTATTTCTTATGTTCAGAAATAAATATTGCGCGTGGAGACGTGCAGTTATTTTCGATTTACCTTGCGGCTACACGTTCAATAAATTGCTTTCAATTTTTTCACACGTATGGTTAGAAAAAATTTGCTGAAATTGAAGTTGTGACGTAGGCTGCAAGCAATTTGGTTACCAGTTTTATGTTCAAAGTGCCGTCGTCGAGCAAACAATTAAAAATTTTCGCCTACATATTTTATTTCAGCAAGGGAAATTACTTCTGTTTTAAATTTTTTACAAACACAAAAATTATTTTAAAACAGCTGTTAAATTGAAAGACAAATTGAATGAAGCGTTGAAAGAAAAATTGAAGGCCACCTGGTATTCCATTCCCAAATGTATGAGTGTGGTAGTAAAAAAGTGTGAATGTATTGAACTTTGAAACAAAAATTGAAGCAAACATTGAACGTGTAGCCTCCATGTTAATTGTCGACAATCACAAAACAAGTGACTGATTTTGACATTTGTTGTCGTTTGAATTTCCAGAGTGGGTAACAAATTTGTATGAAAATGGTTACGTCATCGTTTGCATTCATTGTCGATCGACTTGTCGTGCTGAACAACTTTAGTGGGTCCCAAATCAGCTGTTTGTCGTTAAAAATGGTTGCGAACGACAACGTTCGATATCGTGGGTTTGGCTGTAAAAGTAATCACAACAGTTTTGCCATTTTGATAATTCTTAACTATGGGTAGGCCCATAAAATTTAAATTTTAATAAAAAAAAGTTAATATTTTACAACATATCGCTTACCTTTACATCGCTATAAGAAAGGAAAAGAGTAAAGTAATGCTTCAGTCTTGTGAAGCAAGAAGTGAAGTGAAGTGAAGAAAATCGTAGTACCAGATCACGAAACACCGAAAAAAAATCCAAACTCCAAAAAATTCGAAGACTGAGGAAAAAATAACTGCCACTTCCACTATGTCGAAAGAAAAACTCTGCGAAAGAAACCTAGTCGCTCGAATTCTAATAAATTTTCATTCCACTATGTCGTCAGATTTCTTTCGCTTGTGATTACGTATGTAATTTTTTTGTTTTTCGTGTTTATAAATTAAAGTAGTGCCAATTTGTATATTTCAAGTATTTCTAGCGATTTTTTAAACTTACTAAGACCCCTTTCAGATTAGGCAACTTTAATGGCGCAAGTATAATTTTCATTTTTATTTATTTTCTTTTGAACTTGCTTCTATGTTCACATTCAGCAACTTTGTTGAGCAAGTTTAAGTTTCTTATGCTCGAATTTTCTTAATTTGTTGACGTTTCGTTTCATTTCTGTATTCATTGTAATTGTGAAATTGATTTGAAATTTGGTGTATACAATGGAAAATGAAGAAAAAAATAATTTAGTTAAAGACACGTACTCGAATTGCCAAGAATAACAGAATTGCCAAGTACAAGCAAGTCTGTACTCAAATCTCGGCAATTCTTTCCCCTTCAAACCGACCTTTCCTCTCATATCCACAAACACAAGACTTGCGCAAGTAAAGTTGCCTAATCTGAAAGGGGCCTAACATTTACATGAGAATAAATGCAACCATATTGAACAGCGAAAAAGAATTCAACAAAATAGTCGCACAGCAACAGCGCGAGTACTTTTTATAATGAACATAAAACAAAAATCAAAACAAAAGTGTTCAATAATATTTTGATGAATATTTTATGACTTTTCTCTACAAATAAAAAATAAATTGAAGAAATAGGAATAAAAAAAATTATAATGTGATAAATTAATAATTTTACAAACTTTATTGAATTCTTTGCGAATAAATTTTACTACACGAAAGCAAAATAGCAAGTGAGTGATTTTGACATAGTGTTCGCTTTGTTGACGACTCGTTCGAGTTAGTGGTATGAAAATCTGTATGAAAATACTTACGTTTTCTTGAGACTTGTCGTTCGAGTCAATGTTCGTACAGAAGTAAGATAGAGAAATGAAAATCAGTTTTCTTTCGCTTAGAATGTGAACGAAGAGCTTCTTTCGAAATAGTGGAAGAGGCAGTAAAACTATTTAAAAACAAAAAATCAAAAAAAAAAATTAAATTTTACGGCCTGGCCCACGATGTCGACAAGAAATGTTCTATCGCTTACTTATATTGAAAACAAGAAATTTTCTATCGCTTAATTATATTGCAAACAAAAACAAATTTTCTTATTTTGTTTTCAATATAATTAAGCGATAGAAAGTTTCTTGTCGACATCGTGGGCCAGGCGGTTTATGTTTTTCTCATTTTTATCGATTTCATCAAGTTCGTTTTGTACGCTTTTATGGGGTAAATAAATTTTTATCACAAATCTAACTCATTTCATCTTATTCTACACCCTTTTAGGTACCAGAATCCACTCTTAAGTCCCAACCCGTTTTTTGACACACTAGGTCCCTTTTCTCGGAGAAGGTCACATATGTATATGTACAGCATCAGTCGGTTTATTTTGCTCACAAAACCGTAACATAGAAAAAAGTTTTCCTGAAAAAAAAACTAAAAATCAACTACAATCCCTGTACCCGACAGTCATTAAATAACAACACCACGCATTTTTCTGATGTGCATTAGTGCCCCTTTGTATCAGTTGTTGTAGGAAAGTTCATGTGATGAAGGCATAGTCACTGGTCACTGAACTATACCGACTTCAGCAGATGCTAATCCTAATGTAACATCAGAGCGCCCTCCTTCATCGGTATTGTGTAGCAGAATCATCGGCGAAGTAAAATAACTAATAAAATGGCTACTATACACAGCTTCAAAAATTTAATACGCCTCATTTGACACCAGAAGGCGCTGCAGCACTGCATTATTAAAAAAAGCGTGCCAAAAAAAAAAAAACAAAAAAAGCAGTGTTATAAAAGAATGAAGCTTTCTTCTTCTCTTCCTTCATCACCTTTCTATTACTAGGTAACAACTAGTAATAATAGTAGTAGGCATTAATTGCCTGAGTGTTACTTCTCTTTATTAAAAAAAAAAAAAAAAAAAAAAAAAAAACGTTCAAGTCAATGAAATTTGTAAACAAAAGTTTAATTGACTTAATTACATTTTTTGATTTAATTTTCGGCTTTTGTTTTCAATTAATTTTTTTTCTGTGCAATGACGAATATCGAAAGATGAAGCAGGTTAGTTATTGTTGAGCAAACTTTACAGTAGAAGTTTAAAAAAATTAATAGCCGATTATAGTGGTCGGCTAATGCTTGGCCAAATAATATAGCAGCTTTGAGAAATTTAATTCTAAGCGACATGTTGCAAAAAAACTTAACTTTTTTTTAATTGAAATTAAAATTTGATGGCACTTATCGATAAATTAAAATGATTAAAATGCCAAAATTGTTGATAACTTAACTTCTAAGATACAGGCTGTAAAATTATATCGTGGGTGACAATTTATGTATGAAAAAATGTATTTGAATATTATAAAAAAAACTTCTACTTAATTTTCGATTAAATCAAAAAAGGAGCAGTAGAGTGCTGAACATCAATCGGTTTCTTATACAAATGAATACACATACAAGCGAATATTTTTATCTCGGTGGTCAGCATTGATCTACATATATAAATCGTTTACAGTTTGCTATCGATAAATGTGATGATTGATGTGAATGTTTTTTTTTCCTTGACCAAAGCTCTGATTTGAAAATTTCTGCCATCGCTGGAGTTTTTACCCAAATTTTTGATGTGTAAACATCTATACGCTAGGGGGTAAAACTCTTTTGACTTTGATTTCTTTGCTGAAAGAAGCAATACCAAGCAGAGAAACAAGTCGACCGGCTCGAAGCCGACGGTGCGCCGCCGCCGGTTATTTTTCTGTAATTTCCGTACACCAAAGGTGAAAATGAACCGTAAGAGCTACGGACTTGAAATTTGGACACAATGTGTAGACATTTGGCCACTACAACAACAAATACATGAAAGTTAAAAACTAAAGGGTGTTCCAAAACGAGCAACGAAAAATGTTAAAATCCCATGTAATATACATACAATTGTATGTACATATATACACTTGAAATTTTAAAAGTTAGTGTATTTTTATACAGACTACAACAATTAACACTAAATTTAAAAAATTTAAATCAATGGGTGTTGCATCAGTTAATGCAATTTTGACTTTGTACTTTTGACAACTTGCTGTATCTTGGAAATCGTAAAAGCAAAACTCTTGAAATTTTCAAAAACGGTAAAACTAAAAAATCAATAAAATATAAAATCGCCAAATATAAAAAAATCGCCAAAAACAGAAAAAAAATCGCCAAAACGAAAAAAAGCACCAAATTAAAAAAAATCTCAAGGACTAAAATAAATCGCGAAAAACCGGAAAATCGCCAAAATGAAAAAAATCCCTAAACAAAAAAATCGCCAATATGAAAAAATCGCCAAAATGAAAAAATCGCCTAAAATAAATAAACCCCAAAAACAGAAAAAAATCGCCAAAATGAAAAAAAACCCCAAAAAAACCAGAAAAAAATCGCCAAAATGAAAAAATTGCGAAAATTAAAAAAACCCAAAAAGCGAAAAAACGCCAAAACGAGAAAAAAGCGATAAAACTGAAGAAAAAAATCGTTTAAACTGAAAAAACTTAAAAAAGGAAGAAAGCTAAATCAAAAAAAATTATCAAAACCGAATGTGCGCGAGTCAAAGTCGCACTTTACTGAATTTATTTTAATTGCAATGCGTACACAACAACAAGAACAGCAACAACTAAACGAATGAATGAACAACAGGAATTAAAAATTAAAAAGTAGAATTAAAGGCATTTACCATAGATGAGCACTGCAGTACCACTAAAGTTTCAGTAAAAACAATAACAAATGTTTAACAAGTAAATTTTTACTGATTACTAAAATTTTTTTCTACAATTTTTATAACTTGCCTAAATGATTTGTTATATGATGAGGTGCATTGAATTTTCAGTAATCAGTAATGCCCGTATTCATAATGAAATTGTACCAAGTGGCTAAATGTTTTTCATACAAAAGTTTCAAAATTTGAATGAAAAAACTTTGCCACTTGCTACAATTTTATTATGATTACGGCCCTACGATTTTACTGGTAATGCAAATTAAATTTCATTAGCAGTAAAAATTTACTGAATTTTTTTAGTAATCAGTAAATTTACTGCTTACTGCAATTTTGAATGCAGTACATATACATATACTGCAGTGTGCCCATTTACTAACCAAATAAGTTTAATAAAACAAACAAAAACCAACAAATTCATATGTATTTACAATATTGAAAGTTTTGATACTTTTAATTAATTAATTTAAAAAAAGATAATAAAAGCATAAGTACTTCCAAGTTAAAAAAAAAAAAAAATTGCATTACTAGAGTTTACACATCTCCTCTGTGATCGGACTCACATTGCTTTTTTTTATCAATTTATCAAATTTTCCATAGATAGTTTTATTTTTTAGCTTTTAGAGTAACTAACTTCAAATGATTTATAAAATTCATTGCTTTTTATTATACATACATATTTTTTTTTGCTGTTTTTCAAGTTTATGGACGTCATACACATGTAAATACTCGTAGATATGTTTTTAAAAATTAAATTTCATTAAAGTACAAGGTTAATTAAAGTAGATATCTTATACATTTTCCTCATTGTTGTTGGTAAAATCTATTTATTTATTCTCTTTGGTACGTACGAGTACATATAAATTGTTATTGCTAAAAATTTTTGTTTATTTTTCTTTTCTTGTTTTTTTAGAGCTTTGACGCACATACTACACGCGTACATATAAATATGTATATCAATAACAATTAGTTTTTGTGCGTCATTAAGCGTATTTTTGTGAATATTGCTTGCTAAAAAATAACACTTTATAATTGAAATGATTGTATATTATATTTCTTCTTTAACATACATTAAAAGCTGAACCAAATCAAATTAAATCAAATCATGGCGCAGCAGAAAGGCCCATCTCTGAATGCAGAAGAACAACATGCAAATTACACTATGCGACCAATGAAGACCATGGACTGGTGGTACTACCAAAGGGTAATAAAACCCTCTACTCAATTTAGCTATTTTGGTGACCAATTTTTTTTTTGGGGTCCTCCTAAGATTTCGAAAGTCAGTGCGTCATCCAAAAATGGTGTCAACAGTTTTTGGCAAACAAATAATTTGGTTTTGGTGATGGGGCTTAACTCTATATAAAGCAATAACGTAGCTAAGAGTCTACCCAATAAAAATGGAATGGTATATTGATACTCACCACTTAACAATTCTTAGTGGTGAGTATCAATATACTATACCACTTTGCACATGCAACGATGTAAGACCATTTGCACAAGATTGTGAATTGGGCTATTATGCCAGAAAAATAATTTCTTCTTGCTTTTTTTTTTGCAAAAGTTAAGGAAAACTTTTTTTTTTTTTGACTTTTTAACCGACTTCAAAAAAAGACGAGGTTAACAATTCGTCTCTATGTTTAATTTTTTTTTGGATGTTACTTTATAATTCGGTGCATTTTAGACCGATTGTAAAAATAATTTTTTTTTGTCTGTGAGGGTATAGGTTCCCATTGGTACCATTTTAATTTATTTTTATGATATTCTACTTCTTTGATTGCTGCGAAACCTATCAAACAACTTTTTTTTCTTGTAATTACACAATTTGAAACTTGAAAAAATGGGCGGGGTTACGCCCATTAAAATTTATTATAATATTTCATGTGGTTCTACTTAACCGATTTTTACGAAACTTATCACACACCTTGAAATCTAAAATAGACACAATTCTCCATTTAAAAAAAAAATATAAGCGGAGTCATGCCAATTAAAATTTAATATTTTAATCAGAGATAATTTCTTATTCGGGCTTAAGTTCAGTAATTTCAATTATCATTGAATGAAATATTTTTATTAATTAATAAGAGTTTCTAAAGAAGAGAAGAAAAATTAAACTGGACTTTTTTTTATTAGCTGGGGGAAATACTAATCTAAATAGAAAAATTAAAAAAAAAAAAAATGGAAAAACACAAAATGAATAGTGATACTTACAAATGTATTTACCAAAGTTAAATCAATAATTGTATACACAACAATCATTTATCATATTCCATTTCATTTCATTTCATCTCTACCCAATTAGATATGCTCTAGGGAGCTGATGAAGTGCGTGGCTGCACAGAAAAATATCGGTATTTCCACCAGCTAATAAAAAAAGTCTAGTTTAATTTATCGTCTCTTCTTAAGAAACTCTTATTAATTAATAAAACTATTTCATTCAATAAGAATTGAAATTACTGAAATTAATTATCTCTGATTAAAATTCACTACATTACAATTAAATCTAAAAAGTCTCATTTAATATTTTATTTTAAGTGGTTCTACTTTACAGATTATTACTTTACAGACTTAACACGCACCCTGAGCTCTGAAAAACACAAAATCTTGCATTTGAAAAATGTTTGGAGGCACGCCCATTAAAATTTAATTTTATATTTCACGTTCTTCTTTTCTTATCGACTTCTATCAGATCTCTGCTTTTAAGTTGGGTTTTTATTTGGCAGAAAAAATTATGTTCATTTCAGAATAACTTATAGGGATTCCTAATTTTTTGTTAACAGTATTTGACAAAATTGTAGCTACGGTAAAGCTGAATAACTTTTGTGAACATATCAATATAATTTGAATGTGTCTAGGCACCTTAAATAGCTGACAATTTGCTAGCTGTTACAGCTGTTAAACACATAAAAAAAAATTGTTTACCAAATTGCCAAACTGTATAGTATAGATTTTTATTACCCTATACTGTCAAGTCTGTTAGTTTTTTTTTCACTGCTGCACAGTATTATACATTTGATGAAGCATGTTGTTGTGGCAATATACTTATCATTTAGTCAATTGGCTCGCCTGTATTCATGACCTTAGCTCACTACTTACTTACCAGCATAATCATACGAGTATTAAAAGTAGTAAGCCAGTCAATGGCAGGCAATTCACCGGGAGAGTGCGTGAATAAAAAATTACGAATTTTTGCATATCGTGCCATTACCGCCAAAATAGCTCAAGCGACATAATTTTCAAAGTTCAATTTTGGACCAAAATCGATTATTTGCGATCATAAATAGTCGATTTTCGTTAAAAAAAAAAAAAAACGAAGTCAAAAAAATGTGTCGCTTAAGCTATTTTAGCGGTTATTTTTCGATATGCTGTTGGTAAAGCACCGTTTATATGCATATCATTGCTGCATTGATATTTCTTATATAAGAAACCATTATTAACAAAAATTAATTAATATTCACTTTGTATGGGAGAGGGGGTGGATGGTTACCCGATTTCTCCCTTCTTCTATGCCGCCCAGTTTTTTTTTTGTAACATGTAGTTTGTTTTAGGAGTTGTCCACATCAAATTTAGTGATCTTTAAAATTATAGTTGGGGAGATAAGAATTAATCCGCGAAAAATGGGGTTTGGCCCCACTGTGCATCGTAGCGAAAACGAAGAAATAAAATAGACAAAGGGGTGGGGGGAGGGTGGCGGGGTGGAGGATGTTTCGGAGCGAGAAATAAAATAATTAAAAAATAAAGCATAATAATAAAGGGTCCGCCAGATAACTTTTTTTTTGAAAATGCTATAAAAAAAGCCGAGTGTAGCTTCGGCTGTGTCTCACATAGCGCCGTCCTGTTGAAACCAAATGTTGCCAATATCCTCCTCTTAAATTTTTGTGAACAAAAATTCGTTCAACATGGCCCGATAACGATCGCCATTGACTGTAACGGACACTCCTTGCTCATTTTCGAAAAATGGACCAATTATGCCTCTGGACCAAAATCCGCACCAAACAGTGACTCGTTTTGGGTGCGTCGGCTTTTCAATGTATGCGTGCGGGTCTTTTGTGCCCCAAATGCGACAATTTTGCTTGTTTACATACCCGCCAAGATCAAAATGAGCTTCATCTGAAAAAATGATTTTTTTTTTTGGCAAAATCGGCAGGCCCACTTAGCGAAGCGAATACACAACCATATTCGTTCAGCGGAAGGATAAAACTAATTATCTGTCAAGTCAGACATGAGCTAAGTGTTACCATTCACGAAATAAGCACTAGTTGAAAAAAAAACGTTAGATGGCGGACCCTTTATAATGCAGTGTAGTACATATCGTCGCTGTTAACTAACCGACCTAACTGACATTTTTTTTGAAAAATGAGTTAAGTCCTCTTTTAGACTTTATAAGTCATAATACACATTGTCTAAAATTTTTATGAAAAAAAGCATTACTTCTGTACCTAAATAAGTAAAAAGATCTCTGACGCAGCCATAAGAATGAATGTACAAAACAACCATAAAAGCTGCTCTCCTGTTAAATTTTTAAGTTGTTAGTTGGGTCAGTTCGTTAAAACAGCGACGGTACAGGGTGACACAGAGTGAGCTATATGGTTGAAATGGTTAATAAATTTTTTTAAATACAGTATATTTATTGTTCGGGAATTTTTTGCAATTAGCCTTGAAAAATGATGTCCTGTAAGTGATGTCTATTTTCTGCTTCGCACCTGCGTGCTTTTTTTAAAGCATATTTTCCATAACTTTTCGCAAAATTTCGGCTGTAATGGCCATTATTTAAATTAGATGTAGAATGTTGGTTTTTAGTTGGTTTGTTAACGTATAATCTTTCTTTCAAATATTCCCAAAGAAAACTGTCAGGAGCTGTTAAATCTGGTGAATGTGGAGGGCAGTTAAAATCGCTTGTGCGCGAAATAATGCGTTCGCCGAATATGTCCCTTAACAAAGCCATTGAGGCACCTGCAATATGTGTATATTCTTCGATCGTGTAATGATTCATAATTAATTCCCCAAGTCTTCTTCTTCACAAAATGCTGAAAAAAA
Source organism: Tachina grossa (assembly GCA_949987645.1). Classification (NCBI taxonomy): domain Eukaryota; kingdom Metazoa; phylum Arthropoda; class Insecta; order Diptera; family Tachinidae; genus Tachina; species Tachina grossa. Next base: position 41,570,264 of record OX465275.1, read on the forward strand.
TAAACAAAGAAAGAATATTAATTAAAAAAATTTATAAAGAATTCAAACCATATAGCTCATTCTGCGCCACCCTGTATAAGCAGTTGAGTTCAATAATTTCGGCAAAGAAATATATTTTCTTGAAGTAGGTCAATAGTAATGATAGAACTTCTATATGTCTTAGCAGTTCAGTAAACCTTGTAATACTTTACAAGCCAAATAAATAAATACTTTGAGTTAACACTGCTGAATAAATAATAATTATCGATTGTTTTATAACTAGAATATAAGAAAACAAAAACTTGTCATTGTTTGTATGTATGTATGTATGTAAATCAGAGAAAGAAATTTATAAATATTCTGCCTTATCGTGGTTGGCGTATTTCAAATACGACTACGACAGTTTGGTAATGGATTAAAAAAAATAAAATTTTAATTCAATATTATTTCATTGATCATTTTACTTAAAAATTATTTGAAAAGTTTTAGTTAAACAAAATACAAAATACTTTGACTTGAAAATTTTTAATATCTCCGACTGCAAGAGTAGTACACTGCCTACCAGTCAGCAGCAGTTTGTCGACTATTTACAAACATAAAAAAAGAACAACAATGCAAAAACAACTCACACAACTAAGCATAAAAGTGTATTGCAGCTATGAACAAAGTAAATAAACACCAACACACTTAAACAACATATTCAGGGCTATCATGAATAAAATTCCGCGTGAATTTTTTCCCGGGGAACAATTCCAATTAATAGAAAGTAATAGGGAAAACAAAAAATTCTAATTGGAAAAGGGAGAAATTTCACGCGTAATTTTATTCATGATAGCCCTGATTATTTCTTGTAAATTTAATGTGATTTTAATGAAGTTGAATCAAACTTTTTGCATGGTGCTTTTACATTGATATTTTTTTCTGTGTGTATTTGCAGCCAAATTAAGTTTTGCTAAAAATGCTAAGACTGCTAAGAAAATAATGCTAAAATCGAGATTTTTAAAATTCATAATTCGAATTACATTTATTTTTCATAAATAGAATATATCGATTGTAAAAGAATCTTTCAAGCACTTGAAGGCTCTGCTCCAAGTTCTTCTTGCTTCTCTTGTTTAACTTTTTAGCTTCACTTCATACGAGTACAACGAGAGTTGACCAAAATCTAAGATTGCAGGTAAAACCAATTTGGCTTATTTATATGGTAATTATGTGGCTTGAAACTGTAGCATCTGAACGGATGGTATATAATTAATTTATGCAAATGACCTCTAGACGAATGGCATTTCTAACACATCGACAAAATCATCAATAGCAGCCACAACTTGTAGCATATGCTCTTCCACGGTCAGCAAAAAAAATTGAGTTCTTCTACATGTCTCATGTATAAAACTACGTATGAACGTATGTGCAAGGCTAATTTGCCATCAATTACTGAAGTAAGAAATTCTTTGAAAGGTGTGATTATACCTGATTTCAAGTGTTATACTCAAGGAAACTCTTTGAGCTGTTAAGTGATGTTCGTATGGTTTTTGTTGTTGGTCTAGCGCACTTTACCATTTTGCTTTTGTCTTTCTTCTCATTTCATTCTCAAGAGGCTGTTGCTGTTGCTTCTGATTTTCTGCTGCCGCCTATTGTTTGGTCGGTCAGTGGTAACTGTTGATATAGTTGCAAGTAGGTGGGTGGGTGTTGCTGCTTAAACTGCCTTTCAAAGAATCCAATACATGTGGTAGCAGTTCTTTTTTTTTTTTTTGGAATACCTGGAAAATTAAAAGTAGTGGCAGTTTAAATAAAATGGAAGGGAGAATAAGTAGAATGAAATGTTATTTATTGAAGCAAAATATTGAAGTGGTACATAAAAGGAAGACAGTAATTGTATTACCAGTAATTATTGGTTTTTGGCAAATGATGATAATTAAAACAAACAGACAATTTGTTGCATTAAAACTTCTCAATCATAGAGCTATTTTGAAGTTAAAAACACCTCCCACATATTGGTGTTGGTTCAGTATAGATACCTGGACAACATTTTAAATCTCTACTGGGAATGAAAGAGAATGTTCAACCAAATAGGAATATCATCAGTGTTGGTATCTCTACGAAGATCAAAAGCATATTAAGCTGTTGTAAAAAGGGTAAAAAGCGCAAAAATATACAAAAAAGAGGGTAAAAAAGCACGAAAATATTTTTTTTTTAATTTTAATACATTAAGGGCCATTATTACAACTTAAAGTTAGTTAAAAGTAGGATTTTTTCGGACGTATAGAAAGCTTTCCATTAGTGAAAATTGGATTTAACTTACCAGGTAGTATTAACTTGCCTGTAATTTATCGCTCACTTTAGGTTAAAGTAAAATTTTGCAAATGATAAAGTTTTTATACGTCCGATAAATTCCTACTTTTAACTAACTCTAGGTTGTAATAATGGCCCTAAGCCATATAAAAAGGAGAGTTTAGAGTGTAAAAGCTCAAAATATAATATAAAATTTTTGCTTAAAAATAAACAAAGTATTTGAGATGTAATAACAGAATTTATTAACATATTAAATAAAACAAAATCTAGATTAATTTAATAAAAATAAGTATGTAAAAACAAATAATAAAAAAACCAGGAGTCAAATAATATAGTAACATATACACACATACATACATACAATAGTAGTGAAGCTTAGGCTTAGATTAAGATATGTATGTTACTGAAAAATCATTTACACATAAAGAATGCATTAATAGCGTCACTCTTTTCTTGAGTACTCTTAACTTAAAAGTTTTTGTTTTTGCGATATTCACCCTTATTCCAGTTGTCAACATTGACAGCACGTCAATACGATATGAATAAATTGGGGGTTGGCTACTCGTTGTCTAAAACTACTGACTGCTATTGATAACCTCATGCTTTCAATCGAAATCGGCCCTTAAAATTTAACCACTCTTGTGCGTTGAATACAAATTTACCTAAATTTTGTTGTAAACGTGAACATTTTGATTTACTTTGCACTTACAAATTAAAAATATGAAAAAATACAAATACAAAATTATGAAAAGTCCGAAATCGGCCCTTAAAATTAAACCACCCTATAGTACTATTTAATATTTGTGTAAGCTTTAACAAATGCTTATTGCATACTACTTTCAATCAATTATTATGCAGAGAATTATGTGGTACTTTCCAGTTACTTCCGTTTTTTATTTTGCAAAAAAAATTAAATTTTTTAATCCCAATTATGTAAAGTTTTATACATTGTGTTTAATAAAGTTTCCGTTATTGTCATTAAAATCAATTTAAGAAGCCTCAGTTAAAAGATGCTGATATTAGTGCTTAAAAGTGTTTTAGTTTTCTAAATTAAAAATATTTTTATTTAACAAAAAAACACGAAAAGCACTGTAAGAAATTGTTAAAAGCATTGTAAATACCCGCTTTTTAAAAAAGGGTATTAGCCAAAATTTCGCGTTTATGAAGAGGCAAAAGGCACCAAAAAAATACCCGAAACGCACCAACATACCATCACTGAATATCATTATCATTTTGTAATTTGTCAATATTGGGTGCATTCATTAGACGTAGCTGTTGCGCAACCGTTTAGTGTTTGTCTTAGAAACGCGTAGTTGAGTAGTTCCGCTCCACTCAACAGTTGAGTAATTTTCCATCATACAATATTTTCGCTACCTATAGTCAACATGAACAGCTGATCGAATATGGCTATGCCTTTCATATTCTTTGTTAGGTGGCAGGAGCAAATATTTGTTAAATTTTACATCACAAATGCGATGAAGTAACGAAATAAAGATATAAAATTAAATAATGTCCATCAAGTCGTTTCTAAGACGTAATTTTTGGGGCCAACAGTTTCACAACTCTTGAGCTCAAGAGCTATGTCTTATGAGTGCACCCATTAACAATTGAGCGATATTTTCACAAAATTCAAAACAGCAGTAGCACTTATCTAAAATTATTGGGCTACAAGAAAAGAATGACTGAGACCAATATAAACAAAATTTTGTACTAACACCAGTTAACATTTAATTCAACAGTGATAGTCAATTGACTAGTCATTTGATTGGCAGTGATGAGGGACATATTTATCAATTATAGTTGCTCCACTGTAACCAAAAAAAAAAGAAGTTTAAAAAAAGTAAAAGTTAAGTAAAAAACAAAAGTGAATAACAAAAAATTTAATCAAGTATATATTTCTTTTTCAAATTTTAGATATTTGTAAAAAGCCAGGTGTGTTGGAGTTTAAATAACGCGTGAACAAGGCTAGATATCGCTTGGGTTATTTTGCGTTTAAGCTTATGTTTGTGTTGCTCGTTTTTATATATTCCATATATTTAATTATTTTTAAGTTCCTTTTTGTAATTTAAATTTGAAATTTATTTGCTTGTTCAGCGCTTTTTCAGCGTTGTCTATAAGCAAATAAATTTCAAATTAAAATAAACGTCTGACAATATGTCGAATAATAAATTTCTTTAATACTTTTTGTAATAAAATAACAATAAAAATAATATAAAAATTATAATTATTGAAATTACCGAACTTATGGCCGATTAAGAAATTAATTCTGATTAAAATTCACTACAGTTCAATTAAATCTAAAAATGTCTCAATTATAATTATTATCAGTATATGAATCATGAATGATGTATCCCTCAACAGTGAGGAATATATTAGTCAAGATTGATTAGTTGGAGTTGATAGGCATATCCAACAATTAGTATCACTAAAACTTGACTAATATTTATGCTATCATTAATTCGCAAAAAACAGTAGAGTGAGCTTTTCGAATATATCTTATATAGTCGATAGAATCCACTAGTTAGAGAAAGACATCACACGTACATACAAGTTTCCATCACATTTTTTATTTTTCCCTTAGTAATGTAGTTGAAACTTTGTTCTAAGTAATGATGAATATATCATGCATGACTACCAATTAAATGCTGTTGTTGTAAGGTGTGTGTGTTTAAAATTTTTTTTTAAGATTTATTTGATATTTTGAAGCAAAAATTCACATGACTTAGACCACTTTCATAATTAAGGGCACATATGTAATACTATATAAACTTTAGCCTAAATAAGCGAGTCTTAACTGACGTAGACCTTTAAAAAGAATTTAGTGTCCGGGAAACTTTTTTCGGTTTTTTTGTCGATTTTTCCTGGTTTTGGCGCTTTTTCCATTTTTTAGAATTTTATTTCGTTTTTTTTTGCGTTTTTAGTTCTGGCGTTTTTTTTTAATTTTTACGGGTTTCTTTTGGCGATTTTTCTTGGTTTTGGCGCTTTTTCCATTTTTAGAATTTTGTTTCGTTTTTTTTTTTAGTTTTTTCGGGTTTCTTTTGGTAGTTTTTCTTATATTTAGCACTTTTTCCATTTTTGTTGTTGGATTTTTTCCGGTTTTTGACGTTTTTAGTTTTGGCAATTTTAGTTTTTTCGGTTTTTTGCAATTTTTCTTAGATTTACCGCTTATTGCATTTTGTGAATTTGTTTTTTGGTGTTTTTAGTTTTAGCTTTTTTTTTAATTTTTACGATTTTTCCATTTTTTTGGTGCAGGCGATTTATTTTAGTTTTAGCGATGGTTTTTTTAGTTTTTGGCGCTTTTTGCGGGTTTTGGCGATTTTTTATAGTTATATTCTTACGGTTGTTTTACTTATGATTTTTTTTTTGGATTTGATATTTTATTTTTGGTGATATTTTTCCATTAAGCGCTTTTATTTTTATCGGTCTTAATAATTTTGGCGCTTTCCTTCGCTTTTAATTTTTTTTTAGTTTTCGGCGATTTATTTTAATATTTGAGATTTTTTTAGTTTTGGTACTTTTTTAATTTTTGGCGTTTTGTTTAGTTTTTGAAATTTTTTCGCTCTTGGCGTATTTTAGTTTAGCGTTTTTTGGTTTTGGCGATTTTTTCGTTTTTTTTTTATTAAAATGTATTTGAGATTTTTTTAGTTTTTGGGTTTTTTCATTTTTTTTTTGCGTTTTTAAAAATTGTTTGTTCTTAGTGTTTTCTACTTTAGCGTTTATTTGTTGTTTCGGCGATTTTTTAGGTTTTTGGCGATTTATTTTAATATTTTAGATTTTTTTTAGTTTTGGGGATTTTTTGTTTGTGGCGTTATTTTGTTTTTGAAATTTTTTTTGCGCTTGACGCTTTTAAGTTTGTAGTTTTTTGGTTTTGGCGATTTTTTTGGTTTCCAAGATACAGCGAGTTGTCAAAATTGCATTAAATGATAGAATAACCCTTAATTTTGTTTTTTTTTAAATTTAAATTTCAGTATTAATTCGTGTAGTTAGTCTGCATAAAAGCACACTAACGTCGCTTTTCACAATGTATGGTTTGAAAATTTCAAGTGTCTATACATATATAGAATTGTTGTGCTCTTAGTAAATTCTGAATCACTTAATATATCACTTTTTTTAAATTAATTAATTAAAAGTATCAAAACTTTCAATATTGTAAATACATATGAATTTGTTGGTTTTTGTTTATTTTATTAAACTTATTTGGTTAGTAAGTGGGCACACTGCAGTATATGTATATGTACTGCATTCAAAATTGCAGTAAGCAGCAAATTTACTGATTACTAAAAAAATTCAGTAAATTTTTACTGCTAATGAAATTTAATTTGCATTACCAGTAAAATCGTAGGGCCGTAATCATAATAAAATTGTAGCAAGTGGCAAAGTTTTTTCATTCAAATTTTGAAACTTTTGTATGAAAAACATTTAGCCACTTGGTAGAATTTCATTATGAATACGGGCATTACTGATTACTGAAAATTCAATGCACCTCATCATATAACAAATCATTTAAGCAATTTATAAAAATTGTAGAAAAAAATTTAGTAATCAGTATAAATTTACTTGTTAAACATTTGTTATTGTTTTTACTGAAACTTTAGTGGTACTGCAGTGCTCATCTATGGTGAATGCCTTTACTTTTACTTTTTAATTTTTAATTCCTGTTGTTCATTCATTCGTTTAGTTGTTGCTGTTCTTGTTGTTGTGTACGCATTGCAATTAAAATAAATTCAGTAAAGTGCGACTTTGACTCGCGCACATTCGGTTTTGATCATTTTTTTTTTTTGATTTAGCTTTCTTAATTTTTCAGGTTTTTTCAGTTTAAACGATTTTTTTTCAGTTTTATCGCTTTTTTCTCGTTTTGGCGTTTTTTTCTCTTTTTGGGTTTTTTTAATTTTCGCAATTTTTTCATTTTGGCGATTTTTTTCTGGTTTTTTGGGGTTTTTTTCATTTTGGCGATTTTTTTCTGTTTTTGGGGTTTATTTATTTTAGGCGATTTTTTCATTTTGGCGATTTTTTCATATTGGCGATTTTTTTGTTTAGGGATTTTTTTCATTTTGGCGATTTTCCGGTTTTTCGCGATTTATTTTAGTCCTTGAGATTTTTTTTTAATTTGGTGCTTTTTTTCGTTTTGGCGATTTTTTTCTGTTTTTCGCGATTTTTTTATATTTGGCGAATTTATATTTTATTGATTTTTTAGTTTTACCGTTTTTGAAAATTTCAAGAGTTTTGCTCTTACGATTTCCAAGATACAGCAAGTTGTCAAAAGTACAAAGTCAAAATTGCATTAACTGATGCAACACCCATTGATTTAAATTTTTTAAATTTAGTGTTAATTGTTGTAGTCTGTATAAAAATACACTAACTTTTAAAATTTCAAGTGTATATATGTACATACAATTGTATGTATATTACATGGGATTTTAACATTTTTCGTTGCTCGTTTTGGAACACCCTTTAGTTTTTAACTCTCATGTATTTGTTGTTGTAGTGGCCAAATGTCTACACATTGTGTCCAAATTTCAAGTCCGTAGCTCTTACGGTTCATTTTCACCTTTGGTGTACGGAAATATACAGAAAAATATCCGGCGGCGGCGCACCGTCGGCTTCGAGCCGGTCGACTTGTTTCTCTGCTTGGTATTGCTTCTTTCAAACACTAATACACTCATACATAGCTCACACCGATTTGACAATGCTGTGAAAGAAAAGCAAAGGAATCTCAGCAAAGAAATCAAAGTCAAAAGATTTTTAGCCCCTAGCGTATAGATGTTTACACATCAAAAATCTTAGAACAATTTAAAAATTTTTTCGACCCACTTAAAAATATTGGGCTCCTCCGATTTTACTAAAAATCGGTAAACATATTTACCCCTTGTTTGCAAAGTAAATAGTCCAAAGATTCTAATGATATTTTACATGATATATTCTATCACATGTTCTTTTTTAAATAACAAAATTGGCATGTGCCACCTACTTACAGGCAAAAAGTTTATTGTTTATATAGTTTAGTTCCACTAAGCTGACCCTTTTGAATGTCTGCATACAAACCATACCTTTACAGCGCTGTTCAATAGTAATACCGCTATAGTTCGCCTGATTGCTTTACAACAAAAGTGTTAAAGAAGAATTTTGTATTAACTTTAATATATGCGGTCTACTTTTAGGCATTAATTTATTTATGCCATTGTTCTCTTGATACTTTCATTTATTTCTTCTCATTTTTCCTCAGGCTACAATTAATGCCTCAACAGTTTAATTCTTCGTATTTTGCTTTGTTTTTTTACTTCGAAAGAAAGAAATAAAAAAATAAAGTAACAGAGCATTCCTTAAAAAGTTTCGTAATACAAGTAAAGTCAAGGATACACAAAAATATTAAGTTTAATTGGAATGCCACAGTAGGTGTCTGTTACAGATATTGCACAGTGGTAAGTTGCCACCAAAGATAAGTTTTTATTTTGTATATTATTTCATTTAAATGGTGAAGGTTAGGAAAGCTGGTGTTGCAATACACCTCCACTCGGAGATCTAGTTGAGTCCATTTTGATATATCCAGTACTAGAAAGTATACAATTTAAATATTATTGCGTTTATTGGTGAAGCAGTGCCTATTTTTTATAAATTTTGGGGAGTTATCGAATTGAGAAAAATTAAAAAAATTATATTTTCATAAAAACTTAAATAAACTGACAAAAAAGTATATATGATTTGTTTAGGCTAAAGTTCGTATCTCTTTTTGTACATGTGATGATTATTAATAAACAAATAACACCAAGCAAGGTCAACTGTAAATATTTTGGCAAACACTTAGTAGAACGGAACAACTAGCTGTTTTCAAATGTTAAATTTAAATATTTCTTTAAATGAAATATATAATCACTATTTGCTCAAACTTTTACCTAAGCTACTGTGCGCAGTAATGAAACAAGTCAAGTAAGTCTGGCATTTGTCTTTGATGGGAAGAAAGGCTGCTGTTTGTAAGCATTGTAGGGTGAAGCGCTAGAAAAGTGTCTTTTAAAGTGTGTGCGTTAACTCTTTGTCTTCACTTAATATAACAAAAGTTTAGATAATGAAATAATTTAAAAACAAAAATAAATTATGTATGAATTGCGCTAATAAAAAGCCGGTTGTTATAACAGACGAAATGAAAACATGAGTTTTTTATACAATAGAAATACATACACACACACACACAAATGTTTTTTATTTAAAAGGATTTATTACACTTTTTCATTGTGGCGGAAAAAAAGCTTTACAAATCGTTGAAGCAAGTTAAGCCGTTTTTAAAAAAACCAACAAAACCTTTCATCATTCAAATTTTAGTACGAGTACTTATGTATTTATTTGCAGCGTCATATTGCTTTTGTACGGTTGGGTGACGACTCTTTTAAATTAATCATTTTATTCCCGCAAAACTCTTATTTTTGGGAACAAATTTAATGGACAATATTTCTTTCCATGGTGTTTTGTGATGAAATGAAAACAAAAAAGAAATATGATACTAAATGCAATGAATTTTTCTAAAGAATGTTATATATAATAACATGTCTAGCCAAATTTAATTCTTCAAATTTCAAATAAATTTAAAGCATTTTAAGATATTATTGGGTATAAGCACTAGCTAAAGCTGCAATATAAATTTATTTTAAGTTCTGTATTTTAAAAGTTGTGCCTTTTTTTTTAGATCAACAGTGAATCGATGCCAACATTAGGCTTCTTGTTATACAAAATGAAGCTTAACCTTATTTGTGGTATTCTGAAATGCACAATATTAAAAATCGTAGAAAAGTTTATTTTGAATTAATTTGGAAAAAAAGCTAGAGATACATAGAACATAATAAAAGGGTCTTGTAATAGAAACTTTAAAATTTTAAACTTTTAAAAAGGTTATATCGTTGAAAGTTACTTCGTTCGAATTGTTTGTCACTTATTCTTTCTATTTAGCCAACTGACTATAGACGGAGATGGCAGAAATTCAACAGAACGTGAATTGCCACAAATTTGTTTTTATCAAAACGCGTGTTCTGTTCGAGCAACGTTCCGTGTGCTTCAACCATTATACCGTAGCGATTATCGTGTTACCAAGAGAACTATTCGCAGTGTAAAGGATAAATATGAGACCATTGGTTGGGTAGACAATGAACCAGCAGCCGGTCTACTGCGTAATTCGAAACAAAAGAAAGTGCTTTCGAATTTACATGCTTGTAACATTTAAATTCGAAAGCATTTTCTTTCGTATCGAATTACAGAGTACACCCCCTGTTGAAAATCCCTTTTAAATGTTGTTAATATTTATTATTATTTTTTTTTTTTTTTTGGTGCGACAAAACAAATTATTATTAATTTTAATAATAATAATTATTACTTCTTTCGCCCACCCAATTTGCTTGTATCAACTTCACTTTGCTCACACACAATTGCTTCGACCTTTTAATTTGTATGTACGCCTGCAATATAAATTCTGTTTATAAGAAATATTTTAAAATATATACTCGTAGCCACCGATATGTTGTCAGCCATCTGCTAAGCCAAAGATTGGGTTATTCACACGATAGCTTGTAGTCGTTTGTTCATTCATTCATTCAGTTATGCTAGGAACACAATTGAGACGAACGACGAATTTCGCCCACGTCGGCGAATTCGTCGATAAGAATTCGCTGCGTAAATTCGTTGTGTGAAGCACAATAACGACGAATTTACTCTGCGAATTTAGCTCTTATAATTGATAAAGTTAATTATTGTCAGTCAGTGTGACCATACTAGCTAATTTTGGGCTAAATTTAGCTTTAAAATTTTCATTATTTTTTTTTAGCTTTTTTAGCCTTTTTTAATCCAAATTGCGTATTCTCTAAAAATATATTAAAGACATACGTAATTTAGCTTAATTTTATTTTAAATTCTGGTCACAGTGGTTAATGTGTATGTAAAGAGTGAGGGAGAGAATATTGTTTTTTCGTCGTTCGTCGGCGTATAAAATAGAAATCAATCTATAGGCCGGGGCAGTGTTGTCAGATATGGCGATATCTCGATAAACGTGGCGACGAAAATTTGTTTTTGGTGACGAAAGTTTTGAAATGGCGATTGGCGATTTACTTGGCGATATTTGAACTCCTTGGCGATATTTTTGGCTATAATTTTACGATTTCAATAAAATAGGAAAATATTAATAATATGAAATATTTTTTAAGGAATTTTTTCTACAACATAAAATATGATGTCGTGCAAAAAATTCTAAATGTTGACCACAAAATCTTATTTGGTGTTTATGAAACATAGTGAGGAAAACTTTCTTTTATAGGTTAGAACCAAATAATAATAATAATAAAGCACTGAAAATCGTATACGAGTTCTCGCCTACAGTGTATGAATGCGACGATGCTGCTGGTACTTATCATATCAAGGATATGATATGTGTACTTATATACATATTTAAGTGCATGCTAATTCAGTTGATATCACAAGAATTAAATAATAATTTTTATCTTGGTGCTCAAGTTCAATTTATCCTATTTAGATTGATCTTTTGGAATAAGTCATTTTTAAGTACTTTTTGTACGCCAGTATTTATATGTGAATGTAAACACTTTTCTTAATTTTTCTTAAATACTATAATTTTTATATTTTACAATAGACATTACCTACTGAATTTAAAATTTAACAATATTTGTAATGTAATTACAAAATATATATTTTTGTAGCTATAATTTAATGGTTTATTATATTGGCGAGATTTGGCGATATTCGACAAATCATTTGGCGAGGAGGCTGAAACTAAATCTGACAATACTGGGCCGGGGCACAATGAATCCGTAATACGTTAAACTTCGCCTTTTTCAATCAACGCAACGACGGAGAAGATTGGCACAATGAGTACTTTATTAACGGAAACATTTGAACAGCTTAATAGGTTGATTCTCCATTTTATTTATTAAATTAAAATTTTTGTATCCATTTCGTTTATTTCTTTTGTTTAATTTTATTTTTGCTGCCACAAAACACAAAAAACTAAATCAGAACATACCAAAAAAATCAACCAATATCTGTCAAACTACTCAACGTACACAAAAAGTTAAAAGTTGACCAAATTTTGTATTTTGCGTTAACGGACACGTACTGAATGTAACATACCTCATAAGAAACCATGTATTTCAACTTAGCTGTCAGTTTAAAAAGGCAGAGTTCGTCACGCACGACGAAGTTCGTTCTACGGCGGTGTTGTGTTCATTTGCATATGAACAAATGTGTTTTATTTTTTATGACGAAAGTTCGCACCGAAAAAATTGTCATTCGTCCAATTGTGTGTTCCTAGCATTATTCATTTACTTAGTGTGCGCAATAACTACGAGTGTGTGTTTGTATGTTTTTCGTCTTTCAATGTCATGGATATAATTAATTAAATATTAATTCCTTACTTAATTAATATTTATTAATTAATCTAATGGAATTATATTAAAAACTTATTGATGTTGTTTTTAAATTAAACTTTATTACTTTAGTCTTGCATGCCAAAATAATTATTCATATTAAAAATTACTTATTAATATCCAATCAGACTTAATGAAAAATTTAGTTAATAAAATAAATTTTTTAAATAAGGACTTCTAAACTTTCAGTGCTGATAGCAACCATATTGTTGCATATCTTAGATTTGCTGCTGTTTTACGAGTAAATAATTAAATTATTTTATTAAAGTGGATTTTCTGTTCGAGCAACTTTTCACATGCTTTTATCGCTTTACGTTTATGACAATTGTCCAATCGTCCAAAAGACTGTTGGCAATGTTGTGGATACATTTGAGTGCTCTTGGTCAAACAGAAACAATCAACGAACACCCTTACGTCGATAAAATGTAAGATCTGCCCAAGACATAGTTGCTGTCCATGATCCTGGAAAATTCAAGAACTCTGCCTTTCGTATACCGCAACTTGGCGAATTTTGCATCACGATTTAACCCGGCAGCTATAGAATATTTAGGTGACTCTGCAGCTGGAGCTAAAGGACCATAGAAAACTACGTGTTGGAAACTGATAATAATTCTCTCCAAAAAAAATATCTTTAACGATGAGGCCCATTTCTGAATGAATGGGTACGACAACAAACAAAATTGTCGAATTTGGCATTGCATCAATCCTTATGAGATCCTAGAGCGTCCAATGCATCTCAAAAAAGCACTGCTTGGAGTGGATTATGAGATGGCGGCTTCAGCGGTCTATATATATTTCAGAAAAATGTTGGTAGGGCCATCACCAGCAACGGGTTGGCGTGATCAGCATTATCATGCCTTAGCTTGCACTTATTGAATTTATCTGGGATAAAGCTTTAAAGGTTTAGAGTTACGTACATTTTAATCACTTGCGCTCTACGTAATTGCAAAATTAGAATCGCCACGGAGAGATTGATAAAGAAATAAAAAAATTTTTTCTAATGTTGTGCTGGTATTTTCAAAATATATTTTTATCCATTCTCGCTTGAAAGGTATGCTTGGCGTACCACTTAAGTGTTGCCACCCAGCGTTGCCAGAAAATGATGATGGGAAAATGGTAAATCGGTTAAAAGTTTCTGCTAAAATGTTCCACACAAAAAAATAATAATTAAACCCAATAATACATTTATTATATATTTTTTAATTCATTTATTTGAATATTTTATTTCAATATTTTTTTTCGATAATTTATTCAAAAAAATTTTTCCAATCGAATATTTTATTCCAATAATTTTTTCCAATTCTTTATTCGAAATGTATTTATTTTTTTTTTGGAGTTTTTAGTTTTCTTTTTAAATAATTTATTTATTTATTTTTTGTTTCAATTAATTAGTGAGTTGTTTACTTAATTCGCTTAGAATAATATCTTCTAAAATTTTATACGAATAGTTTTAAAGGAAAGAAGTTTTCTCAATTGTACAATAATATTATTTTTAGAAAAATATTATTCAAATAATTTACGAGTAATTTGATTAGTTTCTTAAGAAAACATTTCCAAATAATTTACTCAAATGGTTTATTACAATAAAACAATGTATTCCAAAAATTAATTCATATAATATATTAGATTAAATTATTCGAATAATACTTTCCAATAATTTTTTTTCAATAATTTATTCGAAAAAAAAAAATTAATTTCAACATATTGGTTTCTCATGTGTGGAGTTGTTAATTTTGTATTATTTTTTTTCGAATAATTTATTCGAATTAACTATTTGAATCATTTATTAAAATATTTTATTTCATTTAATTAATATCGCATGTGTTAATTTTTTTATTTGTTTTTATTCGAATAATTTTTATTTGATTAAATTTATTCGCTTAGGATAATATCTTCTATAATTACAAGCGAAAAGGAAAAATGCTGAATTTAAAATTTACATATAGGCATTTCCACAGGAATTTCTACTATTTGCGACACCAAATATATATTCTTGTTTTTCCACACTCAATATATTTCATAGCTGAAATAAAGGAAAAATGTGGTTCATTTTACGAAAATATTCGTTGTTTTTACGGTACGAAATGCTTCGTAAATAGTAAAAATGATATTTTTTTATTTTACGAAATACTTTTTGTCTGCAAATAACAAAATTTTGTATTTTTACAAATTTTTTTTCGTAAATTTACGAAATATAATGTTTATACTACAAAAGAAATGAAAATACATTTTGTGTAATATACGAAATTTTGGGTAAAATTAAAATCTGTAAAAAAATAAAATCTGCAAAAAAATATATATTCTAATATTTAGGAAATAATTTTGTAGTATAATCTGTAATTCTTGGAATTGGAGGTTGTAATAATTATGAAAAGAAAAAGGTAATTTAAGGAGAATTGTTACAGCATCTGTATTCCTCATACATCACATACACATACACGTACATACATACATACATACATACATATTTTGCACTGAAACTAACAAATCAAACTGGGAACACAACTGAGACCAACAACGAATTTTTTGTGCCAACTTTCGCCATAGAAAATAAAACACATTTGTTTATATGAAAATTAACACAACACCACCGTCGAACGAAATCTGTCATGCAAGACGAAATCGACGATATATTTATTTCTACGAGTATTTCTTACGCCTATGAACGACAAAAACAATTTTATCTCTCTGCACAAACAACAACCAATTATCCAATTATCAATTATAAGATCCGCTACTTATTCGTCGTTGGTGTGCCGTGGACGAGATTTGTCATTCGTTCCAGTTGTCTTCCTAGCATAAGCCCAGAACTATTTCTTATTATAAATTTTTATTTTGATTAAAATTTTTTGTTAAATAATTTTGTATGGAATATACAATGACAGGAAAATAAATGGGGAAAATATTAAAAAGTAAAACAAAACAACAGTTATTAATTTATATTTCAAATTTTTTTTTTCATAAAATTCACAAAACTTGTTTAAATTTACGAATAATTTTGTACTGTAAACAAAATGTTAATAAAACAAAATTTGTTTATTTTACGAAATTTCCAATTTTATAAAAATGTTTTATTTTATACTAAATTCAATATAATAAACGAAAAATATGGTACTATATACGAAAATAATTGTACGAATTAATTTTTGTAACTTAACGAAATTCATAAAATTACAAAATCTGTTTTCATGCATAAGCCACAAATATTTTCGTAAAATGTACAAAACTTTCGTTTATTGCACAAAAATTAAAAAATATAAAAAATATTTCGTATTTTTAAGCATGGAATATTTTGAGTGCAAAGAAAGTTAAAGTTTTTTCTTAACTGCTTTATATATTTGTGTAGACCGCCAGTTTTTATGAAAAACCAAGTTACATTGTTCTAAAATACAAGCTTAATTTCTTGCTATCGCACGTGACAAAAAAAATGGACTTTCCTTTTACTAGTTTTTTTTTTAAGTGAAAAACTGGAATAATATTTTTCGAATAAATAAACTAAATATAGAAGTGAAAATGCTAAAACGGCAACAATGTTGCCAACGTGTATTTTTGAGAATGTTGTAAAACACTCGCTCCTTTTATAAGCGGTGTGAAATAAGTTCTTTTAATTAGAAAAATAGTTTTGTTTTAATTCGCAATCATGCTACTACTAAAGAGAAAATAACTACTTCATATTGTTATGATTAAGCGGAAAAACTTTTTCTGTTTGAAATTCTAACAACAATTTAAAGCAATTCTAAGCTAGACAGTTGGAGATGGTTAAATAATTTTTAAATTTTTTTTGTGGCATAAACAAGTTTTTTTAAAATTAACCTTGCAAATTAAATAACCGACTTTAACAAGTGTTTTTACAAAAAAAAAAAAAAAAAAATTAAAAACCCGATTTCGACCAACTTTGAACCGTTAAATATCCTTAATGCTCATTCAAAATGAAAAGTCTTAAGAGAAACCTAAAGATGATTTTAAAATACCTGTCGAATGATATCCATTTTGATATAGTAGGACGACTTTTTATTCTTACGTATTTACAAAATGGCATCTATTGGCCGCCCATATTGAATTTTGACAACTGACCTCACTTTAGTGACACCTCCGGGATTAAGGCAAATCGATTGACATAAGAATCATCAAAATCGGCCAAGTGTTCGGTTTATATAGTTACGCAAGGGAACACATATACATACATACATACATACATAGACTGATAAACACAATACCCTTCTTTTCGTTGCGCAGTCGGGTAAAAAGAAGGCATGGCCATACAGTCAATTAGTCTGTTTTTGTGTTAATTAATATTTTCTATATACTAGCCAATTTTTTATCCCCATATTGCATTAAGACTTTGTGTGGCAAATATTTTTATAAAACCAGTTAGAAAATTAGTGATACCTCGTGAACAGACTAAAGTATTTTAGTGGAAATGCAATAAATTTTAATCGATGTTCTGAAGGCAGCAAAGCTATTTACTGTAAGCAATACTTCTGTATGCCGCCGCCTTTTTACTTTTATTATTACTTTGTCCTGAAGATGTTTACATTCTGCAATTAGAAATTATAAGTTAAATTTTAGTGATGAAATGTTATAAAAGGCTTAAACATAATAATGCTAATGCTTAACATTTCGTGTTAAATACCATAACATTATTTTGGTAACACTGTTAAATTTACTTCAATGTTATTTTGCTACTGTTGTCAATTGTTACAGATGTACATACATATGCAGGAAAAAGGAGAAAAAGTGGAAATAAATAATTTCTTTTTACACATAAGGATGGTTGATATTTTACTCTTACAATTTAAGAAAATACACCTTATTCTCTGAAGCTTTTCTAATACTAGTAAAAGCTGTTTCCGACTTTAATACAACTATTAATACTTTTGACGAAAATGCCTCCCTGATTTAATTTCTGTTTACAAAATTTCAAAAAACAATAACAAATCCATATGTATGATTTTCATTTACACTTGCATTATAGTCTGAAAAACTAGTAATAAAATATTTACTGAAAATTTTCTCAACTATGAGCACAGAAAAAATAAAATAAAACAAGCAGCAATAACATTGTTAACCACTAACTGCCTTATTTGTGACAATGATTAAGACTTATGCCCTAATTCTGTTCGACGATTGTATCGTCTTATCTATGGACAAAAAAATGTCGCAGTTGTGATTCTTTAAAACAATTATTATTTATTGTCTATGCTAGAAGGTTTGTGTATTTGCTTTATGATATTGGGTGTGTTCGTAAATGCATCACTGCACTGCAAATGGAAATTTAAATGCTCTAAACTGGTTCACTGAAGTAGATAACGCACAAATAAATGCCAAATATGGTGTACAAATATGATGATACTAAAACAGATTATCAGCGAACTTGTATTGCATTTTAAATAAAAGTTTGCACGCATGGTGCAGAGCAGTGATGCATTTACGAACACACCCATTGTTCCAAACATTATTTCTAACAAGTATTTTTTCATATATTTTTCAAACTATTGTTTAATTATTTTAATTTAATTTTTATGTTTTAAAAACATGGCAATAATATTTCTATATTTCATTCTCAAAGATAACAACCATTTTTGAAGAACATAATTTAGAGAATTCAAACACAAGAACTCAAAATTATTTTCAAACAAAAAAAGTCCTAAATCTTCTTACTGAATCAGGGCATTAATAAAAAGTTATCAAGACAGATTCCCATACAAAATTTTTCTTATTAAGCCTTAATAAAGCTGTATTATTATTTTTTTATAAATAGTTGCTGCCATGTTTTTAAAATAAAGAGGTGTTAAAATTAAAAATCGTAAAATATTAAAATTTAATTAATTAAACTTGTAAGGTTCCTTCACAAATGCTTCTATATTTTTTTCCCTGCACTGTATACTTGTTTAGTTGATTTTACATTTTTTTTTGTTATTGAAAACTGACCAACAGAAATAATACCAGCAACTACATACATGTTTTAAAAATACACAACAAATACAACAACTACGCTCATGCAGTCAAGTAACTGCACATACATACTTACATAAACATACATATGTACGTACGCTAACAGAAGTAAAAATAACAACAACCACGTACATGCTTTTGTAAGCGCATGCATGCTGTATAAAATACAATAAACAAATGCAGACTTTTATAGATTTCAAACTAAAACGAACAAACCATACAAATGGGGAAATTAATTCTCAACAGGTTAAAATAATAATTACTATAAGATGCCAAGCTTAAGCCACAGGCAGAGCGGACGAGCTGGTCGTCTCAGTACAGTAAGCAGGGGCACTACCTGTATATTACAAGAACGGATATCAAAATAAAGGCTTGTCCCAATTTTTGGTGAACAGAAAGCTGCAAGATCTACCGCATTCATCTTGGGCTTTCTAATAAATTGTAGTTAGTATTCAAGATCTATCGTATTCATCTTGAATTTATTTTAGTTTGTTTATTTTATTTCAAGATCTACCGAATTCATCTTGAAATTATTTTTTGTTCAAGATCTACCGCATTCATCTTGAACTTCCCGTTTATATTCAAGATCCTCCGAATTCATCTTGAATTTCATTTTCTTGCTGTTATTTCAAGATCTACCGAATTCATCTTGAAATAATATTTTTGTTCAAGATCTACCGCATTCATCTTGAACTTCTCGTTTATACAGAAAGCTGCAAGATCTACCGCATTTATCTTGGGCTTTCTAATAAATTGTAGTTAGTATTCAAGATCTATCGTATTCATCTTGAATTTATTTTAGTTTATTTTATTTCAAGATCTACCGAATTCATCTTGAAATAATATTTTTGTTCATGATCTACCGCATTCATCTTGAACTTCTCGTTTATACTCAAGATCCTCCGAATTCATCTTGAGTTTCTTTCGCCGCCTTATTTTTCAAGATCCACCGAATTCATCTTGAAAAATCGCTTATATTCAAGATCCCCCGTATTCATCTTGAATTCCTATTACGAGAGCCACCGAATTCCTCTCGCCCGCATTAAACTGGCCTCAGAGCCCACCGGATATAACCTGAACATATTTTATTACGAGAGCCACCGAATTCCTCTCATTTACTAAACAGCCTCAAGGCCCACCGAATACCGCAGATAAATAAGTTGGTATTAATTATAGCTGTCACCGTCTGTAATTCACTGACAATAAAGCCTGTAGTTCTAAGATATCCTAGTAGCATAAATTTCGTTAAATAAAGAGAGCTTTGTATATTTTCTTAACACCCAAGAAAATGAATTTTTTATTTCAAAGGAAGTGGACCTTTGAATTCGAACCTTGACAGATTGAGTCATACCCCAGCTGGAAAAGTAAACCACGTTACAAACTACACCTTCTTTGGGTGGGCGAAAATATGTTTGACGCTAGGAAGACAACTAGGACAAATGACGAATTTTCGACCGTGAATATTCGTCGCCGCAAATGAAAGATATTTGTTTATATAAAATTTGCCACAGGCGGCGAATTCTCTAATACATTTATTTATATTTCTTATGAAGGCGAAATACAAACAAATAAGTACCATGTGACCATGTTTGGTTTTATTTTTCAAGTACTTTAGTAAATAAAGTTACCTTTTACTTAGTTATTGTTTTATTATTTTTAATAGCATTTAAAATAAATATACAAATTAGATAACAACAAATAAAATTGTTTAGGTTTAAAATTTTTTAAACGCACTAATAATCCCTAATTAATATTTTACTTATTAAGTAAAGTAAGAAAATAAAAAACATGTTGTTTATTGAGTTCTTTTTTCAACTTTGTTATTTGTTGTTGAACTTCTCATTTGTTTAAATGAAAGTTTATAACATAATAACTCTAGTTGTTCTAAGAAACTTTGGGTAAAGGTTCCCTGATGATCTGCATTAGCAATAGTGAAATGCGCATAGGATCCAGCTAAACCCCTCAATAATCAATTTCAATGTATTTTTAATTAAAAAAATATTTTACTTAATAAGTAAAATATTAATTTGGGATTATTAGTACGTTTAAAAAATTTAAAACTAAAATTGTTTAAGTTGAGTAATTGTTAATGTTTATAAGTTTACTGCATTTTATTTAATATGGTCACACTGTTATATCATAAACAGTAAACAATTGTTTTTTTTAATATGGTCACCTTGTTATAGAATAAACAGTAAACAACTTCATCAGTTATAGCAGCTGTTAATTTTTCGTCGTTATTTTGTTTCATACCACGAATTTACACAGCGAATTTTTAACAACGAAATTTATTGTTGGTCTCAGTTGTGTGCCTAGCATTAAAAATAAAGCAGAAATAGTTAGTTACAAATTATTTTAAGCAATCTAGGCGCACGGCAGTACGCCAGGCCAAGTTCTGGCCAATGCACGCAGTGTGTATATTTACACGAAGCCATTCGAGCTGTTTTTACCCCCCACCCCCCTCATAATTTTGTTCCCCCCAATCGTAAAATTATAGAATTTAAATCATAATTAGAATAAATTCATTTAACCTCACATGCGAAGTTTGAAAGTTTTACAATGAAAGCTTCCGGAGATATAGAGAGCTAAAATTTGGTACACGAGTAGATCTAGGTGAGCAATGAACCAAAAAATCTGAAAACACGGAAATTTCAACCAGGGGGGGGGGGCGGGGCTACGCCCATAAAAATTAAAATTTGTGCTAGTGAGCTGAAATTTGATACATAGCTAGGTCTAGGTGAGCACTAAAAAAAAATCTGAAAACCCGGAAATTTTGGCCAGGAGGGCGGGGCTACGCCCATAAAAGTCAGAATTAAAAAAGCTAATATAAGACGCTTAAAAGAAGATGTTTTATTGAAATTTTGCATGTACACTGCGATAATGCAGGGCTATAAATGTTTTGTTAAAAAAGTGGGCGGTGATACGCCCATATAATTTAAGCCTCATTTTCGTGTGCTACGGTTCAGCATATCAGATATACTATTTATGTGGGTATTATTATCCGTTTGCAACGAAACTTGACACGAATAATAAACACTGGTCGAAAAAATCTTAAGTTTGGAAAAGCGGGCGTGGTTACGCCCATATATATTAAAAATTAAAAGTTGAGCTAAGGAGCTGAAATTTGATATACAAGTAGCTCTAGGTGAGAAACGCAACTAGAAAAATCTGAAAACACGGAAATTTTAGTTAAAGGGGCGGGGCTGCGCCCATAAATATTAAAAATTAAAAGTTGAGCTAAGGAGCTGAAATTTTATATACTAGTAGGTCTAGGTGAGGAACCAACTATAAAAAATTGAAAACCCAAAAAAGTTTATCAGAATGGGCGGGGCCACGCTAATATTGTTTGGTACTAAAACCTTAATATACAACTTTTAACTTAAACTAATTTATTGAAACCTTGCATACGCGTTGCACGTATACAGTACTTTAAACTATAACCTTAAAATGTGGGCGTGATCGCTCCTATAAAATGTTAGCCTTGTGTTTAATCTACTTCAGTCTACCATATTTTACTAGAAAATTAGCATGAGTTGTAAGCGCTGCTCACAACAAAATTGTGAGTTGAAAATAGTGGGAGGGATAGTGCTCATAAAATTTAATTCTCGCTAGAGAGCTGAATTATTATACATAAGTAAGTGTAGAGTAAGCCAATAGGAAAATCTTAAAACCAAGAAGTTTTTTGCGGTATGCGGGGACACGCACTAGAGTGCTGAAATTAGACACACAAATAAATCTAGATCAGAGATCACTAAAATAAATCTAAAAAACCTGAAGTTTCAACCAAAGGACGGTAAAAAGCACTTTAAATTAAAAATTAAGATAAATTTTATTGAATGAAGCCTTTCATACACATTGCATTTATCTAAAATAAAAATTTTCTATTTTGAAAAGTAGCCGTGACTTCACCCACAAATCTTAGCTTTTTCTTTCAGGTACTTTGGCCTAGCAGTTTTTAATTTAATACTCAGGTATTTCTTATTAACTTTTTAATACCAAACTTTGCATGAACCATAAGCACTAGAAGATATTAAAGTCAGCGAGGTCAGGCCCATAAGAATTTTACGTAATATTATACTATAGAGAGCTGACATTTTGTAGACATTGTAATTGATTTACTTAAACAGAAAATCCAAAAATTAAAGCACCAGCTACCCTATTGAAACTTTGCATGCACATTGGGCATATCCTTTTGATATATGTACTTTGGCTAATCAGACTTTAATATGTAAATTTATTGAGAAAAAAGACGGGATCACGTCCATTAAAATGTACGCTGTATTTAATTAACATGTTTCTTTCCAGAGGACTCTTACGAATTGCGTACACACTAGCGACCCGTTGTAATGACGCAATAGTGCATTTTAAAGGTCTACAATTCAACACCCATCACGCTCTAACCCATTATTTTATGTAACTATGCCATTTTCAACTGGCACAGCTATCATTAATAGAAATAAGACACACCAGAAATTTTAAGTTTAAAAAGTCTTATTATAAAAATTTTTCCAAAAAGTAGTCAGATCCTCACAAAAATATAAATGTGAAAAAAGGCCAAGTTCCTATCCAACGCCATAAATTGAAATCACCGTGATTTGGCCTGTCGTGATTTACAGAGCAGGCCCGTATGGAACCGTTTATGTATATTCAGCCCAATTTTTTCACTTTTCCCTTTTCTCCTATTATGAATCTGTTTTTCCCCTGTTTTTACCAAATGCGGGAATAAAAAAACTCCCAGGGAAAAAAGTAGGTATTATGAACGCAATTGAATTTGCTTTTTTCACTAAAAATCTTTCCCTGGCAAAACAGAAGGGAGTTTACATAAAAACATATTTAATACTGCATTAAAACAAAATGTATATACACAAACTTGTATTTTATAGTTCTTTTATTTGGATTAACACAAATAATGCCCAAATAAATCATTTATAAACTTATTTTTACTTATTTTTTCAAGTTGGTGAATTTTAATAATTTTGTTTACTCTCTCACTCAAAAAAGGGAGAAACAAAATGTCAACAAACAAGCAATACAATGAGCTTCGTAATGCGGTGATGCCACGTTTTACTCTTTTTTGTTCCCAAGGAATTTATGATTGGAGGAATGTTTTCTCGAGAAAATTATTTTCCGTGAGAAATGAATTCCGAGGGAATATTCATGATTGGGCTGATTACTGTTGCAATTTGTTTAAGTTTGAAAATGCAATTTTTATTGCAAACAAACAAAAAAATTTTTCTGAAAACTTGTTGCTTTCAATATAAATTACCGATAGAATAGTTTTTTATGACATTGTGTAATAGGTACTTAATGTATATACATACCAAGCAAAAATTATACATTACCATTAGAACTACTTGCCATATAATGACTTAGTTTTCTGATTGCCAAATTTCATTACTCGCTTACAAATCACATTACCTAAAATTTAAAAAAAATGATGCACAAGTTGCTAAATGAGGAGAATGATTCTTTTATATTAAATCGATTACGTGAATAAGTTGCCAAATAAAAAAAGTAAGTACTTCTCAAGAATCGATTATTTTAGTGTCATGCCTTGTTAAAATCATTAAGTTGGTAATCCAGTAGGGAAGAGCTTCCACCAAAAATATTTAATTCCAAATTAGATTACCTTTTTTGAAATTTTTTGCTATTAAAAGTTTTTTTTTTAAATATTTTTGCTTTATCGATTATTCGATTTATAATAGTTTTAAGCAAAGCCTCGCCTTAATACAGCTTTTGGGTATTAAACAGAAAATGAAGCTGAAAATCGTTTTTGCACAGAACACAATAAAACAAAGTAGGAGACTAATTAAATAAATATCAGTTGGGAGTTACACCATTTCTGCGCTGATAGCCTCAAATAAGAGATCATGGAACTCTAAAGAAAATAGAAAATTTAAATAGTTTTTTAGCTTTCTTTTGCTGATTTTTTTTAGTTTTTTGTTTTTTTTTTCATTATGAATTGCTTGCATGCCTGGGAGGCTTAATAAAATGTATTGCTTTGTGTGAGTGCTTTTTTTAAACTCTTATTAAAAAGGAATATACAAAAAACAAAAAATTAAAAAAGTGAATGAAACTCATTCTATGATTGCAGTAGAATAGAAAAATCAATAAAACAAGTGGTTTCAGCAAAAATCGTTAAACATTTGCCTAAATGAAAGAAAAACAAGCTTGAAATTATTTTTCTTGTTTGATCTTAGATAAAAGAAAAGCATTAGTTTGCCTTAAAAATTAATGAAATGGTAAACAGATTGAACTAATAAATTTGGGTAATTTTTTGTCTGCTTATTTTGTATAATCATTGTCAAGGATTGGATTTAATTTAAAAAAAAAACTGTGCTTTAAGACCGATGGAATTTTAAATTGTAAAAACATTTAATTAAATTTTAGCTACAGTTCAAGGTATATTTTAATTCCAGAATTAATTTATTGAAATAGTTTATTTTTGAAGATTAAAAAGAAATACTTAATATCATGGCGCCTTGAATTTCAAAGTCTTTATTTAATAAGGTTGTCACTTTTTAGCAAAGTACATTTTTTTTTCAGATTACTGCCGCCAAAGTAAACTAGTTTTCGAAGCACCCTCGTATACGTACTTCATTGTTACCATTTTATATCACTAATTTTATTTTTAACTAAAAGAAACTTGATTGATAAAGCTTTTCAGTTAACTTTCTTTGGCAAGCGAGATGTAATATTGGGTCTGCACTTTGTACATGTTCAATTGATAATTTTATAGAATTTTAGCCTGGCGATTTTTTTCTTTCATAAAGCTTAAGATTTTTTCTTTTGCATCAGCAACTAAATATATATTTTATATAATTTTATTTTAGAACCAAGAAAATAGAAAATAAAAAAATTTAACAACTATAGAATGTTAAAGAGAAGCAGCTAGTATATAAAAATATCAATCAACAAAATTGTTTGTCTTTGTGCAATATTTTAGAAAAATGGAAAGTTAAATAGAGCAAACTTTTTCAGGCAAATAAACTTTCAATACGTTTAAAAAGGCAATAAGTAATTAAGATTATTGAAAAGCGTTAAGTGCTATAAAACACGTTGAATCTTGCAGGACGTCGATTTAATATATAAATTTCTTGTTCATTGTGTTCTGAATAACTTTTGGCTAAAGGTTCAAATTTAATATACGAGTATTTTTAACAAAAAAAAAAAAAAAAAATACTGCACATTACTGTAACGAAATGTATTTAGACGCGCTTAACCACGTCCGTTCTAAACTTTCAATATAGGGTGACGATATAATCTCAGTCCAGAGGTCGCGGGTTCGATTCCCGCCATAGACCTTTGGTGTTTTCTGCAGGCAAGCTAATCGCTTTGCGGGTTGTGTTTGTTGAAAAAAATTGATATTTCAAAAAATTTTATATAAATTTTTTCTTAAAGAAAAGTTAATTTTTGTTACATAAAGTCGACTGTTTTACCAAAGAACACTTTTTTTATAGAAAAAAACATACACTATTTAGGGCAGCTATGCCCAAGTATTATGCATAATGTAAAAACTTTTACAAAAGAACTTTTGTGCTTTCACACCGGCCAAAGGTCAACAGCCAATCAGATCTCGGTGACAACAATGCTTCCTCTTACTTTGCAAAAAAATAAGAAACAATTCAAGAGCTTTCAAAGCTATTTACACCAAATACAAATATCAGAGCATGTGATTTAGAGAATAATTTTGTAAAACGAAAACGTTAAGCGGTTGACTAATTTTGCGTGTATTTTGTTTTTGTAATTTAAATTGTTCCATATAAAATTTGGCAACGCTTAATCTTTTCTTTTTATTTCTTATGTATATTTATCTATTATTTTGGATATAATATTTTTTTTTTAAAGAAAATTCATAATTGTCTTGGAGTAAGATAAAGCTTTTTTTCTATCCAAGTAACTTTTTAAGCTTTTTGTTTTAATTTCGAATGCGTTTGCTTGTGCTTGGTTTTTTATTGCGTCGTATTCTCCAAACTTAACCATTTGAGACAAATTATTCTTTCGTGAAAGTGTTGCTTATGGCAGGGTTCGATTTTGTGAAAGTTCGAAGGCAAATATACGTATTTAATAAATGTGTAATACACTTCATTGCCTTTTCTTAAATTCTGTTTTATTTTTGGAGATGACAGCTTTTCATTTGCTATAAACTTGCTATAAAAATAATATTAATGCTAAAAACTGTGAAGTTTGAATAAAAATTATAAAACATTATGATAGTTCAACATTACCTTTACAAAGTTTAATTATTAACGTGTGATGTGGTAAAGTTTTTTAAATTATCTAAATAAAGAGTTTTTGTTATTTATGAGATTTACAAACTTATAAAATAGAAATAATAATAAAACATTTGCATTTTCTCGAAATACAGAGGGATTTGATTTGAAATCATCGTCGAAATATATACCTTGACACAATTCAAGATTTCGTATCCAAGATGAAATCGTATGTCTAAAATTTGTAATGGGCCAATTACATTGTCTCGAAATCAAGTACTTACAAGATTTCGAGCTAAAACTAGATGCTTTTTACTAGATTTCCCATACAAGTGAGCTGCCCACGAAGGTTAGGAAGTTTGCTTAGAAAAAAAAGAAAGTTACTTTTCAGCTCACTTGGGCCCAAGCAAGAGATCCGTTTTTGATACCTAAGAGTGGAAAATAGATAGTGCAAGTTTAGATGTTGAAGTGACAGACAAATAGAGATAAGATTAGCTTAATTCCTTTTATTGTTTTTACAAAAAAAAAAAAAAACTATTTTGCGTTTTGTTATTTTTATAGCATCTTTGAATGAAGGATTTTTTTTTAAATGTCTGCGGAAATTATTAAGGTTTAAAAAGCCTGCAAGTTTACCGCTCCCAAATCATGTCATGGTGTTAGCTATCTCTCTTATGGATAATGAAATGAAATAAAAAGTTCATTATAAAGGACTACTGAAAGATTGAAGAAGGCCTTATAATTTTTTCAATAATACTACTATATTTGAACAAAATTCGTGCAATATGAATAGTGTTCAAATATTTAAAAATTAATTTTTTAATTTTCATCAACATATAGTGGCATAACCAAAAAAGCTTAAGCAACATTATTTTTAAAACCAAAATCGATTGTATGCGATCGTGATCTTCGTAAAAACAACGATGTCAAAAATGTGTCGGTTAAGCTTTTTCTGTCAGTTATGGATAATTTTTTTAGATAAACAGCTGAAGGTTGCCGCTGTTATATTAAATAGCTAAGGGTTAGCATACCTTTTTGTGTTTCGTTATTTAAGATAGTAAAAATAATTGTTTTTTACACAACTATTTTATTCATAAAAAATATTTTTGTTTTATAAAAGGTTTATAAAACAAATTTTGTATGGAAATTTTATTATTAAAACTTCTTTATGAATATTACCATAAAGATATTTATCTTTAATAAAATTATTATTTTCTTAAATACAGTACAACTTCGATAGTCCGGACATGCGCCAGTCCGGTCACTCCAGTAATTCGGACGCTTCTACATTTCGGACAATTTAAAATTTTTACCTCCACAATCCGGAAAAAAATTTTTTATGCAAGAACAAAAACTGAAATCCATGCAAAACATGCGAGTTAATGGGAATTTTTGTTTTGTTTTGTTATTCCTAACTTGATTTACATTTTTCACTGTTATTGCTTCAGTTTCGGTTCATTATTTTGCAAGCGTGTTTATTTAATTCCATTCGAAGTGTCATATTTTTAAATAATAAACGCAAACATAAAATACTAACCTTACATTAGAAGTGTGATATTTTAAAATGTCTTGATGAGGGAAAACCTATTAGGCAGGTTGCCGAAAATTTCCATGTTCCTAAATCAACGATTTATCACATTAAAAAAAATTAGAAATGGATACAAAAACAAAGATCTCTAATGCAGATGCAAAGATAGCATTTCCAATTTGCATTCAGTGGGCTGAGGAGAATAAGAGAGACTAGAGCAAAAGCCACAAATCAACCACCTCAACAAAGTTAGTCAGCACAAAATAACTTCGTCTTTTTATATATCAAAGTATGTATGTATATATATATATATATATATGTACTTATGTATGTATGTATGTATTTAAATCCCTTAGATTATTTTAATATTTTCAACGGCTATAGTCCGGACAAGTCGTTAATCCGAACGAGCCTAAAACTATATGTGTCCGGAATTTTTTTTAAAGTAAAAATAGTGCGTATGCATTATTTTGCTTATTCCCCTGATGACACCAAAGCATTCTAAAAATATTGGTTTTTTTTAATAACGTATAAATTTTTAACATTAACATTTACTTTAAATGAATGCTGCTTACATTGATTCTTTTCCTTTTTGCAAAACGGAGTCTTTTACATTCCATTTTAACTTTATGTTATTAACATTTGCCCTTCATGTCGCAAATAAAAGTCTTCGTATGCCAATCAGTCTTATTGGCCCCTTAAAAAAAGCTCATAATCTTACTCCTTTTACATCAGGCGAATATTGTTAAACGTTGATGAAAAAAAATCTACATTCCACTTATTTCACCCTACACATATTTACTAGTGATGTAACGAATGTCAATTTTTCATATTCGCGAATACGAATATTTCATGTGAAATTTATAGACATTAAATTAGGGCTCTATTTACGCCTGCAATATAAAATATTAAAAAAATTGTTGTGAAAAAGAACTTCATACTCCTGTTGGCGTACTTTAAAGTTAATAAAAACTACCCAAAATTTTAATGACCGTCAGTAAATAATATTTGAAAATGATACAAAGCACAAATTTCTAAAAAAAATTTAATGGATTCGTACAAACTAATATTTTTATCCATTTATTTAAATTTAGTTTAGGATTTGTACATATATTTATTAAATTTTTTTCGGAAAATTATTCGTATTCGTATTCGCTTGAATTTGACGTATACGAGTTAGGGTGATCAATTATCCGACTTTTTCCAGAAATCGGTTTTCGAATAGTTCGAATATTTGAAATTATGAAAATCCCGGTTTCGGTTCTTACAATTCAGTAAAAACCGGTCAACGAAAATCAACAAAACACGCAAAATATACAAATCGAAAATTATTCGACTCAGCCGGTTTTTAAATTGTAAAAAAACTGCACTATTCGACATTCGAAAAATCAACATTTTGAAAAAACCGACAACCGTATTGTAAAAAAACCGGGGTTTAAAACCGAGTCGATCACCCTAATACGAATGCTTCGTATTCGCATTAAAATGGCCGAATATTTGGCAATTCGAATAGGAATACGAATATTCGTGCATCACTAATACTTACATACAAATTCGTGTTAAAAAAGAAAGCTTTAACCGTCACACAACATTTACATAGTATACTACAATTTTTAAATAGCAACAAAAACTATCATTTGATTCAGATTAGAAATTACTACCATTATTTGATGGAGTGCTGCCAAGTTAAAAAAAAAAATTAAATAAAAATTTCAAATTTATTTGCTGGTAGTTCAGCTTTGTCTATATGCATTTTATTTTTGTTATAACAAATTATCAGTAGACTTCAACCATACGTTTTGAATAGTCACAAACCTCTTGTCTTATGCACAGACTTTTATTTGTGAATTTTTAAATAGTTCTCGAAAGTCTGTGCATAAGATAAGAGGTTTGTGACTATTCATAATGTATGGTTGAAGTGTACTGATGATTTGTGACAGCAACAATAAAATGAATATAGACAAAGTTGAACCACACGCAAATAAATTTCAAATTAATAAGTCTACTTATGACAATATGTTGAATAATTAACTTCTTAAATAAAATAAAAAGGAAACTTTCGTTTTTTCCGTTAAAATCTAAAGCTTGTTAGTTTCACATAAAATATTGATATATTGATCTTAATTTGTTGTTTTTAAAGACTGTAACTGAAAATATAATATAAAATGCAGCTGTATTGTTTTGGGTGAAAGAGTAAAACAATCATCCACAATTTTTATAGAGAATAGATATGTCTACTGTTTATCGTTTTCTCGCAAAAGTGAAAATTTTAAAAATTTCTTTATACATTTTTTGACAATTGCTTAACCATAATAACAAGTCAACTTTTAAAATTTTATTTTTATATATAATTTTAATTTTTAAGCATAAGCTGGGTTCGTTTTTTTTTTATATAAACAACAATAAACAGCAATTCTTCTATTTTGATTTTGTTTAATAGTTGCTGTTGATTGTTGTTTATATAAAAAAACCGGCCTTGTGCTTAAAAATTAAAATTAAATATAAAAATAAATATCAAAAGGTCGTAAAACATAGAATAAATATTTTGATTTTTAATTTTCGGTAATTTATTTTATCTTAAGCAATTGCTCTTTTTTGGTTTTGCGAATTGACCTAATATTATATCGTTCGTTTTGTTGAGACCTGTCCTACTGCTATTGCGTATTTTTATATGTATACATATGATCTTCCCAAAGACTTTTCGTTATTAATTGTTGCTAAAAATGTTCCTCCCAAGCAATCGTTATACAACAAATAGACCTACTTTTTAGCCCACGATGTCTACAAGAAACTTTTTATCGCTTACTTATATTGGAAAAAAAATTATATTGTAGTTTTGAATATAAGTTGTCGTTCGAAAATTTCTTGTTGCCATCTCGTTCGTTATACCGAGTTTTCTATCTAAAAAAAAAATTTAATACAATTTCTCCTATCCAAAAGTTTTTTATTTGAATTTTTGTCCAAAATTTTCTACTTAAAGAATGGTTTCTTATAATTTTTTAAACATTTTTTTATTACAAATTTTATGAAAGCTGTATCTTACTTATTTATCGATATTTGTTGCTTCGTCAGGAAATTATAATTATAACATTATTATTATTTCCTGGCGAAGCAACACAAAGTTGCATCAAAATATCGATAAACAAATAAATAAAATTTTAAATAATTTGTATTGGCCTTATTTATAAAACTTAAAAAGGCTTTATAAAGGCTTTTTATGAAAAATTTTATATGAAAATTTGTTTTAAAAAATCTTTATAAAGACTTTTTAAGTTTATAAATAAGGCTGTATATATTTAATACAATAATAAAAATTTTAAAATTGAAAAGAAAAAAGATTTTGTAAGTTTTTTTTTTTAAATTTTATACTTTTTTCGATTTTTTTTCAAAACCACCAACATTGCAATTTTTCCTTTTAATTGCTTAATTTTCGTATTCAATGCAAATTATGTTACGTATGAGTGATATTCTTCTTATGAATAACAGCCCACATTAAATATTAAGTATTCGCCTTTGATATTAAAATTAAAGCTGGCATTTAAAATTACATGAGCAAAATTTAGCGACTTTATGTAATAAATACACCAAGTAACTCTGTTAACAATTGTTAACATTTAATCACAATATGTATTATGTTAATTCCCCTTCTACTCTACTCACATGTAAATACTGAGTAATAGGCCACAACATAATATAAAACTGTCTGTTACCAACATTAACATGAAAGAAATCTTACTAACATTCTCATAATTTAGTATAGGTCATGATAATGTAAAATTAACAGTAACAGACACAAATGATAAACACAAATACATTAACATGTGCCAGCATTGATAAAAGAAAAAAAAAAGAAAATAAAGAATTTAACACACATGTACGTACACACAGAACGAAGTGTGAATGTTACGAAAATACAACAGCACGAATAAAACCTTAACTATAAGCCACTGTATTAAATCAGTTCAGTGCGAACCTTTCAACAGAACGGTACGAATGCAACAGCAGCAAGCTTAGAGTTATGAATTAAAAAAGTGTTTAGCACAAAATAAATAGCAAAAATATCAGAGAGAAAAAAAAGCAAATTTAAAATTAAATTAAAAATATTATGTAATAAGAACAACAAAAAAAAAAAAAATAATAATCATAACAATAACAATAATAAATAAATTTAATGCCAGTCACAGTTGCATTTAAGCTCGCTAAAACTTTCGCAATTTGTTTTGCTTTTACTTTGCTTGTAATTTTTGTGTATGTGTGCGTGCGAGTGCATGTGCTTATTACTGTTGCATACTTTAAGGGCGTGCGGGGTATAAGAGTGCAAATACAACAGTTTTTGCGGAATATTAGTCGTGCCAAAAAAGAAACAAGGCAAACAAACATCTATTGTTACTGTCATCTAGAAAACAAGAAAACAAGAAATAAGTAAAAAAAAAAGAAATAATAAAAACAGCTACAGTGTTAAAACTGCCTGCAATATAGTTTCCTATTTGTGTGTTTTTTTTCTAGTTGTTGTTATTGCTATTACTTTCAACGAATAATTTTTATGGTGCAGTGTGCCCCTTAACTAAATGTTACCACTCTTTTTAGAGTATTGCAAAAATGTTTAAAAAAAAAAGAGTTTAACTTAAAGTGTTTTAACACAGTGTGGTGTAACTGCGTTTGAATGTTTACATGTTGTAGGCTGGGGTGTGTGTGTGTATTTAAAAAAATTCCTGCATTTGTGTGTATGAATGTGAAAAATAGTAAAAGAAATGGCATGACAGTGCTGTTTGCAGCATTTCAAAGTGTTGCATACTTTAAGTGTTTGTTAATTGAAAATAAAAAAAAAACTTGGTTATGGCAAACAAAAAAAATTGTAACATAAGCGTAGTTTGTAGCAGTAAATGAAACAACACAAATGTGAGCTAACAAAAAAGTAATAAAAATTTATGATTCAAAGAAAATAATCTAAAGCAGCAATTAGTCTTGGAAAAAAATAAAAGAAGTAAAATAAAAAACACGAAAATTAAGAGTAAAATATGGATTTAAAGAAAATAATTATTTGGTGAAATATGAGCTATAAATAATATTCATAATGGCAGACAATTTGACTGAAAGTGTGTTAATAAAATTAAAATAAGCTATGAAAAAAAAATGTTTATATGTTCCACAAAATACAAATTATTTTAAATTAATTACGTTAAAATACATATACAAGATAGTACAAGCTTGCCTTTCACCTTAATATATTTGATTAAAAGTTAAAAAAATTTTACTTCTTGATGCATAACAAACAATTTTCAAAATGCTATGATATTAACTGTAATTTAATGAAATTTATAAAAGCCAACTGGATTAAAAGTAATCATTTGGAAAGTAAAGGTAAGAACTAAGACTAAAGACATTAAAGTTAAAATTAAAAAGTAGACATTTTTTTGTTAGAATTTTTTTTTGCAATAACTTTTAATATATAACTAAAACAGTCAGCAAAGAAATGTGTTTTAAAGGCAAAAAAAAAAACTTAAATATTGTGTTGTGGAATGGAGAATATTTTAATTTATTTTGAACAAAGACTAGAGCTGGTATAAATGCACATATTCTTTGTAATAGAACTTATAAAAAGAGAAATCCTTTGTTTGATTTAGGACCTTATTATGAGTTGCATTTGATTTTCGATTTTTGCTAGCTATCGAACCAGGAATATCGCATGTCTAATTCAGTTTATGAGCATTGAAAATTCGTCGGAACAGAATTTAGATATCGATGAAGTATTTTAATATGAAAATTTATTGAAAACGATTAGTTTTTCTTTTTAGTTAAAGTTGTTGCAAATTTTAAAACTAACTGAGTTATATTCACAAAAAGGATGGACAGTGTTTTTAAAATGCTCGTCATAATACCAAATGAAAATTTGTTCGATCAGTACTTTTGACTACAGTCAAAGATCGAAAGTTGCTCATAATAAGGGCCTTAGTTTTAGATCATATTTTAAAGAAAGTCCAATTATGTGTGATAGTTTTTAAGCAACGACTTACAATAGATTTTTTTTTTTGAGGGCCACTAAACTTTCCTCATTAGCATTCATGTGTTTGGCCCAAGGCATTAGTTGTTGCTGCCTTATCAGCATAAGCCAGTGACTTCATTAGAGTTCACAAAAAGTAGTCGGAAGGTATCGTATCGCATGATTAGGAGGCTAATTAGTTGTGTTGTCATTCCAACAACTTTTTTAACTTTTTGTTCGAACGAACAGAAGTTTTAAATTTAAAATAAAAAATTATTCGAATCATTTTTGTCAAATATTCGAATATTCGAACAATTTCCTTAACTTCTTTGTATAAAAAATATTTCACATTTCATAACTTTTCAATTTGTTAACGATCACAGAAAAAAGTATTCACCAATTAATATTTTTAATTAAAAATTTAATTCATTCAATTAAATGATTGCTTGTATTAATTAATTTGATTCGAAAAACTTAATTGATACTATCAAATTGTTTATAGGTGAAAATTTAATTAATTTTTTAATTGATATTACAAATATTTTAATTAATAATACAAAATCATTCATATTAATTTTTTTTGTGTGATAAGATGTTAAGTATTCAAATTACTCCAAATTATAAATACTTGTGTAAGCTTGTTTTGTATATTCGCTAAACGCATATTTTGTTTTCTTGCTGGGAAAAGATAATGCTTCCTTAATGAAAATAGAAGGTGTCTTACAATTCCTGATAAAGAGTTTAGAAAAAACAACTGCTTTTCTCTAATAAAAAGCCGAATTATTAAACGACGTAAAAAGCATTATTTTAATGGCTTAATATTATTTCTCAGCTTTCCTATCCAATATCTGTTTACGTACAGAACTTTAAGCTTCAGAGGGCCATACAATATCAAAAATATGCTGGTGTTGTGTGACTGATAGCTCAACACGAGACGACTCGAACGCGCACGAAATCAGATCTTTTGTCACGAACACCTTGTGTTGAGTCGTGTGTGTTTGCGTGATGAAAAAAAAAATACGACACGCGCCCATCTCTCGTTTGTATGAGTTGTTGTAGGGAATTTCAAGTGGTGAAGGCATAGTCACTTGTCAATTAACTATACCGACTTCAGCAGATACTAATCCTAATGTAATATCTGAGCGCCCTCCTTCGTCGACATTGTATAGCAGAATCATCGGCAATGTAAAATAACCAAAAAATTTAATACACCTCATTTAACACCAGAGGCGCTGCAAAAAGCAGAGTTGTAAAAAAAAACTAAGTTTTACTCTATCTCTTCCTTTCTGGCACTAGCTCTTTCCTAAAGCCGGTACGAGTAACACCCAGTAAAAGTAGTAGGCATTCATGCCCTTAAAAAAAAATTAAATCAACATGAATTAAAGTTAATTAAAAAGGGATCAGTTTCTTTGAAAATTATTATAAATCACGTTGAATTAACCCACGTTGAAAAGGAACCCTATTATTTTCGCTACGCTGTCCGTCTGTTCGTCTGTCAATTATAGGTTGTTTTCTCGAGAGCGGTAAGAGCTATGGACCTGAAATTATGACAGAATATGCAGAACTTTAGCCGATACAACAAAAAATATATGACGATTAAAAATTAACGAAAAATGTTAAATTATTATGTAATATATATGTATAATATTATATATAGACACTTGAAATTTGCAAAGTAAGTGTATATTTATATAGACTAGATTAATTAACACTGAAATTTAAAACAAGTATTTATAAAAAAAAAAAATTATAAACCCGACTCCGACCAACTTTGAACCGTTAAATATCCTGAATGGTTATTCGGAATGAAAAAAATCATAAAAGAAACCTTAAAATGATTTTGAAATACCTGTCAACTGATACCCATTTTGATATAGCTCGCTGACTTTTTATTATTTTTTATTTACAAAATGGCGTCTGTTGGCCGCCATAGTGAATTATGACAACTGATTAGGATTAGGATTAGGTATTAGGACAAATCGATTGACGTAACAATCATCAAAATCGGTCGACGTCCTCCGTTTTATATATTGCCGCAAAGGAACACACAAACATACATACACATGGGCTGATAAACACAATACCCTTCTTTGCTCTGCGCAGTCGGGTAAAAATTAAAAATTAAAGGGTGTTCTATCAGTTAATCACCCTTATTCTATTTGGCGTCGGCAACATCGTCATCAATTTTGAAACAACATCAATATAATGCAACATCAATGCTAACTTTGTATTCCCTAACAGTGTTATGACGACGTTGCCTGTTTATCGATAAATACAATACACATATCCAATATTTGAGTCAGCTGGTTCATTTTGTTTACCATTTTTGGTAAAAGTATTTTTGAATAAGTAAAAGCTTTGTAAATAAATTAAAATAAAATGTTTTTCTTTCCTATTGAGACGATGAAAAAAAAAATTAATAGTGAAAATAAGATTTCTCAGACAAAAGTGCCAGTTACCCAAGGAAAAGTAAGTGATAAGTTCTCTCATGTTTTTGGAAAATAATGGGTAATGTTCATCCTTTTAATATCTTACAAATATTTTCGGCTGAACAAAACATCATTTAGGAATGTATTGGATGCAATAGAGCCTAACTTTTGAAACAAAAGGGATCAGATCAACGTTTATTGGAGCTTGGAGCTTCCTCCAAAGGTACTCAGTGCTAATTGTTTTTATACCCCGACTTCAGTTGCTTTGCTGTTGTTGTTTGCAACCTTTTTTTTTTAATTTAAACCTCAGTATACTTTCCCAACACACTATTTACCTTACATTTTGCCATCCACCACTAGTTCTAATTGGTGGACCGAGGGAATTTAGTGCAGTCTCACTTTCTCACTGCACCTTGAAATTATTAGGAAACTACCCCTGAGGAATCCTCTAGCAAAAGAAGGACTTTTCCAACTCTTCCACAAGCTTTTCAAATTGGTTGGGGTTGCTAATTTTAATTTCGTCCATATTATATTTTTCACCTTTTTTAAGAACTTTTTTCAAATAAATATGTACATTTTTATATCTACTTATATTTCACTTTTTTACCATTTAAATTATTTTTCAAATTCGTTGAGGCATGCACACAACAGAACACGACATCAAAAACACTGACGACAAAATGAACGGCAACATCAACATCAATGTTTCTTTCGGAATACCAAACATATGCTGACAGTCATCGATAAATGGCAATACTATCTACGGGAATACCGATTTAATAAAAAACATTAAAAACGACGTCGTGTTATGTTGCCGACGCCAAATAGAATAAGGGTGAATGTAATTTTCACTATATAATTTTGTATCTTGGAAACCGTAATAGGCAAAATCTGGATATTTTCAAAAACGCTAAAACTAGAAAATCCCAAACAAGCAAGCAAAGAAGCGCAACACTAAAAAATCTATAAAACTTAAATAAATCGCCAAAAACCGAAAAAATCAAAAATGAAGAAACATCGCTAAAATGAAAAATCGCAAAAACGCCGAAAAATATCGCCAAAACGCAAAAAAGCGTCACACAAAAAAATTCCTTAAAACTAAAATAGATCGCTAAAACCGAAAAAAATGCAAAAAAAACACCAAATCTAAAAAACGCTGAACTGGCCCTGAAAGTCAACATAAACTATTCCGTCGGTCAAACTCAGCCCGATTTATACGCCAGAATCATGGAAAAGTTGCGACGAACAGTTGCGCAAGGTGACATGACATACATATATAACAACATCGATAGCTTTTGTAAATAAATAGAGAATTATATCTCACATATTGGAAGCGTTTAAGGAAGTATCTTTTATTATCAAAAAAAAAAAAAAAAAAAAAAAAAAATAGGCATACATAAAAGTTTTTATGAAAGTTTATGTAATCCCAAAAGATACACATCCTTACACTTTAGATAAGCAAAAAAAAAAAAAAAAAAAAAGGACACTTACTACCTCATTACCAACTTCCAACATCTTACAGCATAAAGTTCCTAAACTAGGCCGTTGTTGAAGAAATTTTATTATTCTGAATATAATGCTTTTAAGCTTATTATCTGTGAACTGGTTGAGGGTGAATTTAGCAAATGAAGAAAAAAAAAACGTGTTAAAATCTCATCCGATTAAAATTTTTGCCCTTAAATTTTCAAGCATAGAATTTCCATAATGACTATTTGAGTACCAAAAATCTTTACAAGTTTCTTTTCCAAGTAAAATAAAGTTAACTTGTTTATTTTGAAACAAAATAAGTACTTTAATTTATTTTTTATTATTTTGTTTGTTTGTCAAGGAATCACACAGTGCAATTAATCCTTCACGCAACTGTAGCGTAATAACCACTTTTCTTTTTTTTATTTGACTCCCTGTTTCATTCCACAATGCTCGAATGAATAATTTTATGGTTGTTATAAGTATAAACAAGAGTTTTACGGTTTGGTTTGGCATTCTTAGCAAAGTTTACAAAATAAAGCAACAATGAAAACTCATAAAGTCCCACAGGAAGGATGTTAGGCACAAGAAATAAGAAAGGAAGGACCCTTTTTTTGTTGCTCACAATCAAACATGAAGGTGGTAAAGATATGAAGGAATTGAAAAGAAAGAAAAAATAAATTTCCTGCTTGCCAGTTTTTTTAGTATTGAAGGTTACTAGTCGACAGAGAGGAAGAGAGAGAGAGAGAGAGAGAGAGAGAGAGAGATGGAGAGTGTGTGTTTGTTTGTCTGGTTGTGGGTGTTTTGTTTGGATGTGTGAATTTTTGCGTTCAGCCACAAATTCCGGGCCATTGAAGCATGTTGTCTTGTTAAGGGCATTTTTACAATGAACATTTATTTATTTTGACACTTAAGCACGAATTTAGGCAAAATTTTATATAAAAGGATTCATACACACGCACACACTTGCACGCGTGTAAGCACATTTACACTTCCTTCAATGAGTAAAAACAATTGCTTACTTATACACACATGCACACACGCACGCAAGCACGTACACACCACTGTGGTTTCAAATAAATTTTGTTACATTTTTTACCATCATGTTAACCAATGGTGCACTCTACAACCATACACACACACACACACACACACACATACACCAACACACACATTTGAATAGATAAAATAAAAAAGCAAGCAGAAGGAATAAAACTGAGATATTGGCAAGCAATAAATTTGCTTTGAATCAGTATTGTCATGCGATTACTGGCAGTACGAATTGGAATTGTTAGAAAATTTTCTGCTGGCCCTAAGTTGACCCCTATACTATATACAAATACGTACATACGCATAAGGTTTGGTAGAGAAGAACTGCTGCATAATAATTGTTAGCAATAAATTGCAACAATCAATATTCAATGACGGTCATGACCTACAGTATTTTATTTTTATTGTATTAAGGCTTCAAGGGAAATAAAATCGAAGCCCAAGGTACACTTAAAAGGGCCAACATTTTATGCTTTTTAGATTTAACAAATTGAGTGTAAAGTGTGGTTTCAAATAAGAAAATTGTTTTATTTTTTTTTTTTATTATCTTGAATTGTACTTAAAAAGAAGTTTTAAGGCTATAGGAGACCATTTTGTTTTATATAAAGAAAGTTTTATTATTATATTTGTAAAAACAAAATTTTTCAAATGTGCTTTTAATGAAGAGAGAATTGCATATGGCACCTGGTCGAAGCGGGTATTTTTTTTATCAATCAAATTGGATGTGGGATGGCGGAAAATCATTCCAAATTAAAGCACATGGAGTCAAAAGAAAAACACTCTCACATCACCAACTTCACTTTTTTGTAGCTGATGACAATGTGCTTAAGCTTAACATTTATTAATCCCAAATTATTATTTTACTTATTCAGTAAAATATTATTTTATTAAAAATACATTGCAATTGCTTATTTAGGGCTTAGGAGTTTGCTAATGTAGTTCATCAGGGAACCTTTACCCAAAAATTTCTTAGAACAACTAAAGTTATTATGTTATAAACTTTCATTTAAACAAATAACAAAGTTGACACAAATATTTACAAATATTAATTTGTACTACTTACTTGTCGTTTAACATTGAAATTACCAAAAAAAAACTCGAAATGGTTTTAAAGCTTTTTTGCTCGAAATCACCGGCAGTCATGGGTAATGCTTAGCTACATTTAAGTGGGAAACGAATGTCTTGTATATTGAACTAATGCACTTTATAAAGATACTGAAAGCATAAAAAAATGCCATGGAGATAAACATCTAAAAATAACAAAATCCATAAAGAGCAGAATTCAAGGTAATTCACGAAAAAGATCAGCTTGATTGTCCAAAATTGCTAATGTGTCTGCATAATAAATAAATTCAGTAAATTAGAACTTTGACTCGCACACGATAGGTGTCCTTATAATAAAAATTATCGAACATCTTACATGATCTAGGCCAGCTACATCTAATGCTATGTGCACAATGTGGAAAACTTTTATAAAGAGCTTTATGTGCTTTCACAACGATGAGAGTACAACATCCACAACAGACAGCAATGCTTGCTTTTACTTTGCAAAGAAACAAGAACAAATTTAAGAGCTTTCAAAGCTGTTTATCTCAAATGCAAATATCAGTGTATGTGTGTAGCTGATCTAGACCAGTGATGGGAAATGAGATTTGCATTTCGGTACCAAAAAATTTTTTTTGGAGTACTTTTTTGATCCCGAGAGTACCAAAAACTATTTTTTATTTAAATTTTATTAACAAAAAATTATATAAAATTTATTACAAATAAATAAGAAAATGAACAAAAAGCATATACATATGTACATAACCAGACAGAAATAGTGATTTTGCGCAAAAAGTATGTGCCTTCACAACATTGTAAATATAAACTTACGACTCTTCCAAAAATTTTGTACCACCACAGTACTACTAACACAAAAATATTAGTTTGTGTTTTCAAATACCGTGTTCTTAGTAATCCTATACCACTACAACATCGTAAATACAAAAAGTTGAGTTAAGTTTGAAAATTTCCATTGTGACGACCTTATAAATTTGTATTTAGAGTATTGCACGAACATTAAAAACAAGAGTTGGAGGACGGTCATTCGGCGTTACCATTTTAATGTTATGAGTTCCTTAAAATATTGGTAAACAGATGTTATACTGATGTTAGTTGTAACCGCAGACCATCGTAACAACATCGTGCTGATTATCTTTTTCTGTCTGGGTGGGTATAAATATTCAGGGCTATCATGAATAAAATTCCGCGTGAAATTTCTCCCTCTTTCAATTAGAATTTTTTGTTTTCCCTATTACCTGCTATTAATTGGAATTGCTCCCAGGGAAAAAATTCACGCGGAATTTTATTCATGATAGCCCTGATTAAAGTTATAACAAAAACAGTTTTTAGACTTCAATAAATCTTTGGCCTGGATAAGACTATACTGTTGGAACATAAATTCTATTCCTTTGTTTTGTTTTCATGATATTGTGGTAAGAGAAAATCCTTTCGATATTTACACAGAAGTGAGGTATGGACAAAATTCCGTAAACTACTCTCGATTTACCAGGAAACATGTATTCGCCCAATGGATTTTTAGTTATAGCCATGGAAGTCCAGAAACTGCATACATATATTTTCTGTTGTTAAAGGCTTCAGTTCTTCCATAGTATGCTCTATATTGGTTGTTAATATTTTAAAAACTTTGCTTTTCGCTGGCAAACACTTTAATTAAAAGTAGTATAATTACCAAATAAAACATTTTCAGAGGGATACTTACTAAACTAAACTGTCAAAGTCCACTTTTGCTCTAAGAACTTGACAGAATGTAATAAAAACTTTTTACAATTTTCTTTAAACTGAAACAGTTGTTTCAATATGATTTCTGTTTACGTAGAGATCAACTTCTGTGCCACAGAAAATATTATTGAATCAAATATAATTTTCATTTATATTTAATTGTGATTGGTTGGGTACACTTTTCTAAAATGTCTTTACTAATAAAGTTTCGTGCCAGTTGTCGAATAAGAAATTTAATTATTCGCAAAAATATATGCATGCGCGCATCTTCCGACTATATTTCTAAGCTGGCCGTGAGAGTATCAAACGTGTTGCGGGAGTACTACGGTATTTTTTCATGTCAAATAGTATCAAAAAAAGTACGATCGTACCAACTTCCCCATCACTGATCTAGACATTCTTTGAAAAATTTTAAGCACCCAGTAATTTTTTTTTTTTTTTTTTTTTTTTTTGGGTGTTAGCAATTATTTTATTTTTAACCCCCGACTAAAAAAAGGGGTGTTATAAGTTTTTGGTGTGTGTCTGTGTGTCTGTGTATCTGTTTATCTGTGTGTCTGTCCGTGTCCACGTACAGGCCAAACGGCTGGACCGATTTTCATTTAGTTTTTTCTGTTTGAAAGATGCATTGATCGAGAAAATCGGTCCAGCCGTTTAAGAGATATAACATCTTTTCTGAAAAAAGTCGGGGGTTTTTAAAATTTTTAATTTTTATTATTAAAGCTTTTTATTAGTTTTGGCTCTTTTTTTCGTTTTAAAGTTTTTTTTTATCTTTGTTTATTTAGGTTGTGGCGAACTTTTTTTTTAAGTTTTGGCTTTTTTTCTGTTATGGGCAGTTTTTTAAAGTTTTAGCGATTATTTTAGTTTAGGCGGTTTTTGTTATCTGTGCGATTTTTTCCGGTGTTTGGGGACTTTTTTTAGTTTTAGCCATTTATTTTAGCCTTGGTGCTTTGGTCGGGTTTTAAGGATTTTATTTTGGCTTTAGCGATTTGGCGATTTTGTAAATTTTTGGCGATTTTTTTTAATTTTAGCGCCTAATTTTTGTCTGTGCGATTTTTGTTTATGGTTTTTTTGAGGATTTTCCTCGGGTTTTTTTTTTGTTTTGCCTTTTTTTCGGGTTTTGGCAATTTTTTTATCGATTTTTTTAGTTTGGCGATTTTTATAATATTTTGCCATTTTTTCGCTTTAGCGATTTTTTCGGTTTTTGGCGATTTTTTTTTTGTTTTTTGCCGACCTTTTTGCTTATGGTTTTTTTTTACATTAGCGTCTAATTTATTTTTGGTGATATTTTTCATTTTAGCGCTTCTATTTTTATATATTTTCTTTAGTTTTGGCGCTTTTTTAACCCCCGACTAAAAAAAGGGGTGTTATAAGTTTGTAGTGTGTGTCTGTGTATCTGTATGTCTGTCTGTGTCCACGTACAGGCCAAACGGCTGGACCGATTTTCATTTAGTTTTTCCTGTTTGAAAGATGCATTGATCGAGAGGGTTCTTAGCTATGTTTGAAGAAAATCGGTTCAGCCGTTTAAAAGATATAACATCTTTTCGGAAAAAAGTCGGCGGTTTTTAAAATTTTTAATTTTTGTTATTTATTTTTAGTTTTTTGCTTATGGCCTTATTTATTTGGTTTACAGTTTTTGGCGATGTATTTTAGAGATTTTTTCCTTTTTGGTGATTTTTTTTAGTTCTAGAGATTTTGTTTTTTGTTTTGGCGCATTTTCTTAAATAAAATTACTTGCCGACTTAAGAATTGTTTGCAGTTTGTTCAAAAATGCCAACTATGCACAGATATTGAGTAGGTGCAA
This sequence comes from Tachina grossa, assembly GCA_949987645.1. Lineage (NCBI taxonomy): Eukaryota > Metazoa > Arthropoda > Insecta > Diptera > Tachinidae > Tachina > Tachina grossa. Next base: position 41,614,151 of record OX465275.1, read on the forward strand.
AGCATGTGCAACAATTGATTGCGCATACGCAGTAAAACTTTGCAGAACTTCGGCATAGATGCGTAAATTTGCTGAATTTTGCGAACGTAGCCACAGCTTCCCAGAAGGATTTTTGTATGGGAGACAATGCTAGAGAGTCACCTGCTGTTGAGCATTAATAAAATATTTTTTTTTTATTCGAGATGAGCCAGCTACAAGCAATACATTCAGCTTCCAAACCGCCATCAATTTTTTGCTTTGTTAAATTGCTTTACAGAAGTAATTGTAATATTTAATATGTTTCCTAAAGGTTCTACCTGCCCGATTGTGCCGGCGCTAATTAACGCCACTGGCTCTAAAGGTTTTAGGGCAGATGAATGCCCTTGTTAAAACAGATGAATGCTTTAATTTGTAATGAAGTAAACTATTTCTTTATTTAATTAGAGCTCAGCGAGGAGCTCCCAAGAAAGTTATTTATTCATTCCCTTAAATACAAAATTGTATTGGCTTATATACTACTTATGAGAATAATGCTTAACCTATCTTAACATAAGAGAGAAAATAAAAGGTATATGCTTAATAGGCAAATTGTTCCTTTTAGTTTCTCACGGTAGGCGTGCGGCGTGTGTCTCATAAGAAATTTGGAAAACATAGATTCTGTATTGTTTATATTTATATATATAAACACATGTGGTTATTAAATATGATTTATTCAAGTGCATTATGCTGAGGCCATTGATCAGACCTGTGAGTGTCAAATAGCAGTTGTACAAAATACATATTTACGTTGCAGTCTCTCAATGCATTTATCTAACACTTCATGCAGCGGTATTTGCCCGAATGCATGAGTGTCAAATGTCCAGTGCACAAAAATATTTTCAATGCAATTGGATGTTATGTATGCTGCGGTCAAGTTGACTTTAAATGTTTACTATACAATGTCGGTTGTAGTGATACTTAGAGCACGCTACATAATAATCACCCTTATCGAGAATAAAAGTTCACGTGAAAAGTGTTCCCTTTGCCTAAAACTGCGATCGCCAATCTGTACTCTGTTGTTATTGTGCAAGTATCCTTTTTTTCCAATTTTATTCACCATTCACAAAATGTTCGCCTTTTATTCCCGATATGGGTGAATATATAATTTTTGTTTTCTCAGATGCAAAAGTTACTGATTTGAAATGTAGTAATTTTTTACTCTGTTAGAGAGGTTGCCTTACGTTCGTGCTTTTCAGAAAATATTTTCGAAGCTTTTGCTATAAATTAAGCAATATATTGCTTCCCTCAGTTGTTAGGGCTTCCAAAGCAGTTTTTTTTTTTTTGCTATGATGATATATGGCACAAATAGACATTACAACCGAATAAAATAATTCGTTGGTATATTACACATACTTTGTTTGATTTAAATTTAAGGATACAAAGGAAGCGCCTGCTGAAAAAACTTTTATGGTATTAGTTTTAACATTCATTACAGGAGAGTTCCAACGTGGAAAAATATACTAACAATGAACATGTCTTAAGATTAATATTATTTTTTTTTTGCTGGGTATACGTAGATTTTTCTTTAAGTCTCTTCTGCTTAAATTAATTTTATTTTTATGTTACAGAAATATGATTTAATTAGCAGTAAGCCAGAAATCAGCTTTCCTGGAAGTTATAAATGGAAATCAAACAGGTATACATTTTTTATTGTAACATCGCTGCGCTGCGTAATAAGAATTACAGCATTCTTCGAAAATCTTTTATGGAAGCACAAACAGTAAGCAACTGATCCTAAATCATTATTATCTTTATCGTTTAAATTAATGTGTTTGGCAACAGTATTGACACATGTACCACGTGCGATAAGTCAATTGCAACAGCAAGAAATACTTTTTATAAAATATTCAGATAATTCTTACAAGTATATGTATATTGGGGCATGTTACATGCTGTTTTGTTTTTATTGACACATATTATCACACTAAGCTAAGGAGACAGTTGAATAACAACCCCAAGTTGTCTTTTATATTATTTATGTATGTAAACATACATATGTATATAGGCACGCATGTATTTGTATGTGCGTGTGTGTGTGATTGAAGGCTTTGAATGATAACATTGTGATTTTTCTTAACACTCTTGTTGTTTTGCCATTGCGTTGTCTTTTTCTCATTAAACTTAAAGGCATTACAAGTGTTGGCTGTCAAGTAAATTTTTGGTTGTTATTTATTAATGCTTATTAGCAAAGGCATATGTGTGTGCAGCAGTGTGGCCATTTTAGAATTTTTTTTTTTTTAGCAAAATTTAGCATTTCCTATTTTACTTTAAAAATTAATGGCCTTACGTACACTCCGTTAATATAGGATAGCCTCACTTGAAATTTTAGAGAATAGTAGACATTTTAGCGTCAGTAAAATAACTATTCATAATGTTATACAAACCACGGAGTACTTGAAGCATCTAAATCATTAAAAAAAAGCCACCATTGTAAGACGTACATAAGCAACACAGATTAAAGTTTGGGAAAGACCACATGACGTAGATGGTGCATCAAGGTCTTCAAACGAACGATTGAAAAAATAAATTTCTTCAGACGAAAGACCTTCCTTCTTCCTGATATTATGAAAATAATAACTATACCCATCTGGAATAGCGATATTAAAACACTTTTCTTCAGAAAAAAAAATACTTTTTTCCAATAGATCGTTTGATGACCTTGATGCACCATCTACGTCATGTGGTCTTTCCCAAACTTTAATCTGTGTACTCCGTGGTTTGTATAACATTATGAATAATTATTTTACTGACGCTAACTCCGACTGCAGCTCTAATTCTACTTAAACTCACAGATGAGTTCGAGACCGTTTAGAGAATTGTGCGTCTATATGGAGGTGAAAACTTCTTATAAGTCTTTCCTTTGTATCATTTGAGGTACTCTGATGGATTTTTCATGTAATTGCTTATAACTTTTGGTCTGCGACGAAGTTTTCCGCCAATAGCGCGGTTAGAAAGCCCTAGATTGTGATACGTCTCAAGTTTTGCGATTTCCGTGGAACTAAGCGACGGTTTTTTTCTAATACTTTTTTTTTGTGCAAATAAAACGTTTTTGTATTGCGCTTAAAGGTATTTTGGCATAAACATCAAAGATCAATTGAAAATTCATCACTGAGGCTAATCTATGTTAACACTGAAATATTAAAATTGCTCATGCTGTTTACGAAAACTATTATGAAAGTCCATTTAACATTACTGACCCTTTTGGAATTTTTGTCAATAAAGCAACAGAGTTTCCTCTTAAGAATAACTTAAAAACATATTTTCTATTTAATTAAGGAATCGCGAAAATGTCTGCTATTCTCTAAAATTTCAAGTAAGGCTATCCTATGTTAACGGAGTGTATGTAAATATAAGAAAGAAAAAAAGAGGCAACATATCATCTCAAGGAATTTTGTCACACAATTTTATATTAAAAATTACGCTAGGATAATAAGATAATAATATTTCATATAAAGAGCGGTCCAAAAATATAAAAAGTTGATAATTGTTAATATATAAGCAAATATTAAATATTATTTGTCAAAAACCTTTGTTGTTAGCACCTGACCCCCTTTTGTATTTGCATAATTTATTATGTTTGTAAAATGTTTTAATTAAATAAATAAGTTAATAAAAAATAAATTAAATTTTTTAAATTTTCGGTGCAAGCATTCGCATTCTTTCCATATATTATGGCATAACCGCCAAAAAAAAAGTTTAAATGACATAATTTTCGAACTTAATTTTTTGAACAAAATCGGTTATTTGCGATTGTGAATAATCGATTTTCGTAAAAAAACGAAGTCTACAAAATGTGTCGCTTAAAATATTTAGCGGTTATATGTCAATATAAAAAAATTATATTTCGAGCTCTTATGAGCTCGAAACAAATTTGATGAAAACCGGAGCAAGGATACGGATAGCTAAAAAAGACACTTAAAAAATAAAAAAAAATTTAAAACAATTTTAATTTAACAAACGAACGAAGGCTTTAGTGAGTTAAAGAGTGAGGGAGCTGGTCACACTGGTATATAGAGTAAAATGTTTTCGTGTGTAAGTGACTACTTTGTTTTATGTGTGTGAGAGAGTAAAGCACAGTATACGGAAAATGTGGCCTTATCATGCTTTATTATATCTTAGCTAAAACTTTCATAGGTTACACTGTGCTACTTGTGAAAAGAAAGAATCACAAGAAATTAGAATCACGCGTTAAAACATTTTAATAACGTAGCGGAAGCGTCAAAGCTTTTAAAAAACACTGCTCAGAATTTTATTGAAATCCATGAACACCGTTACGCTGCGAACTGTATCAATACGAGTAGTAGTCCAAAAACTAAGATGGTGTATGTAATTTAACACTCACGGATCGCTATTTATCAAAAATTTTCGGAATCTACTGAACGGAATAGATTCACCTTCTCACGACATTTAAGGGAGCTGAAAACTTGTTTTATAAATAATAACAAAAATTACAAATTTTAAAAACCCCCGACTTTTTTCAGGAAAGATGTTATATCTTCTAAACAGCTTAACCGATTTTCTTCAAACATAGCTAAGAACCCTCTCGATCAAGTCATCTTTCAAACAGAAAAAACTAAATAAAAATCGGTCCAGCCGTTTGGCCTGTACGTGGACACGGATACACAGATACACAGATACACAGACACACACTACAAACTTATAACACCCCTTTTTTAGTCGGGGGTTAAAAAGGTTTTCTTATTTAGCCAAACACATTTATAATATTTATGTACCATACTTCTTATGTGCAAGACTTTAAAATTTATTTTACAGCATTTTATACATAAACGAGGGGGCAAATTACAGCACTCGATATAAAATGAAATTTTAAAATATTTTTATATAATATACATACATGTATGCATTTTTGACTTCTCTCTACAGGAAGTTACTGATTTTGCCCCATTTTTAGAAAATCGCGTTTTTTGATGTGTAAACATCTATACGCTAGGGGGTAAAAATCTTTTGACTTTGATTTCTTTGCTGAGATTTCTTTGCTGAGATTTCTTTGCTTTTCTTTCACAGCATTGTCAAATCGGTGTGAGCTATGTATGTATGAGTGTATTAGTGTTTGAAAGAAGCAATACCAAGCAGAGAAACAAGTCGACCGGCTCGAAGCCGACGGTGCGCCGCCGCCGGTTACTTTTCTGTATATTTTCGTACACCAAAGGTGAAAATGAACCGTAAGAGCTACGAACTTGAAATGTGGACACAATGTGTAGACATTTGGCCACTACAACAACAAATACATGAGAGTTAAAAACTAAAGGGTGTTCCAAAACGAGCAACGAAAAATTTTAAAATCCCATGTAATATACATACAATTGTATGTACATATATACACTTGAAATTTTAAAAGTTAGTGTATTTTTATACAGACTACAACAATTAACACTAAATTTAAAAAATTTAAATCAATGGGTGGTTCCATCAGTTAATGCAATTTTGACTTTGTAATTTTGACAACTTGCTGTATCTTAGAAACCGTAAGAGAAAAACTCTTGAAATTTTCAAAAACGGTAAAACTAAAAAATCAAAAATATAAAAAAATCGCCAAAAACAACAAAAAATCGCCAAGACGAAAAAAAGCACCAAATTAAAAAAAATCTCTAGGACTAAAATAAATCGCGAAAAACCGGAAAAATCGCCAAAATGAAAAAAGTCCTTAAACAAAAAAAATCGCCAATATGAAAAAGTCGCCTAAAATAAATAAACCCCAAAAACAGAAAAAAATCGCCAAAATGAAAAAATCACCAAAATGAAAAAAATTGCGAAAATTAAAAAAACCCAAAAAGAGAAAAAAACGCCAAAACGAGAAAAAAGCGATAAAACTGAATAAAAATCGTTTAAACTGAAAAAACTTAAAAAAGGAAGAAAGCTAAATCAAAAAAAATTATCAAAACCGAATGTGCGCGAGTCAAAGTCGCACTTTACTGAATTTATTTTAATTGCAATGCGTACACAACAACAAGAACAGCAACAACTAAACGAATGAATGAACAACAGGAATTAAAAATTAAAAAGTAAAAGTAAATGCATTTACCATAGATGAGCACTGCAAACCACTAAAGTTTCAGTAAAAACAATAGAAAATGTTTAACAAGTAAATTTTTACTGATTACTAAAATTTTTTTTTACAATTTTTATAAATTGCTTAAATGATTTGTTATATGATGAGGTGCATTGAATTTTCAGTAATCAGTAATGCCCGTATTCATAATGAAATTCTACCAAGTGGCTAAATGTTTTTCATACAAAAGTTTCAAAATTTGAATGAAAAAACTTTGCCACTTGCTACAATTTTATTATGATTACGGCCCTACGATTTTACTGGTAATGCAAATTAAATTTCATTAGCAGTAAAAATTTACTGAATCTTTTTAGTAATCAGTAAATTTACTGCTTACTGCAATTTTGAATGCAGTACATATACATATACTGCAGTGTGCCCATTTACTAACCAAATAAGTTTAATAAAACAAACAGAAACCAACAAATTCATATGTATTTACAATATTGAAAGTTTTGATACTTTTAATTAATTAATTTAAAAAAAGATACTAAAAGCATAAGTACTTTCAACTTTAAAAAAAATTTGTCCTCTGTGATCGGACTCACATTGCTTTTTTTTTAATATTTTTATACAAACAGGCGACACTGTGCCATCCAATCTTTTCAGTTATAGGATTATGTATGTTGTTGTCACATTAAATTTGTGCTTATAAATATGTTTACAACAGCCAACATTAATACCAAGACTTCAAATGAAACGAACCCTAATACCGCAAAATTATTTACTAATAAGTTCATAAAAGTAAAAGAGAAAGCCTAGAAATACAAAAAATTTAGAACATTCACATTCTCGTGTAACAAAATATCTATTATTAATGGCTGCGTAATTTAAATGGGTATGAGTTGTGGGGATTTTATAAACGCCTCAAATTAGTTCCACATCAAGATGTTACATTAAAATTTGATCTGATGATAATTTGTCAAATTATTAATATATTGAAAAAAAAAAAATATCTGACCAAAGAATTTATATGGTTGTCATTAGCAGCAACACCCAAATAAATACCAGCTGAAAAAGGAATTGTCTTAATGATTTTTAGTTTTATAATCTGCTTTAATTTTCCATTAGAAAAGATGCAACAAAAGTGTAAAAAATAATTCGAGATTAAAAAAAAATTAATATCAATGCGGGGCTGAGAAGAAAAAAAATTAAACACTTGCAAAACGATCAATGAGGTTGAAACAGATTTTTACACCCTGTTGGTTCAAAGTAAAAAAATTGTATACATACATATATTATTGGAATCAAGTTAAGGCACGCACGTCTGCTCAAGAATCTCATCAGTAGACTTCAATTCAAAGATTTTTGTAATGAGGTAAACAAAAGTTTAAACTTTTATAGAAAGGCTCTTAGTATACTACACTGAGAGAAAAACCTTCGTAAATGCAATGATTTTGGACATTATATTTATGATTTTGTCATTATTTTTCAACCAATGCAACGCTTCATTCATATTGCGAAAATTGTTTCATTCAACGTACATTTTCATATTTTAAATGAAAAGTGTAATTATTGCAATGAAGCTTTCTAGTTTATACAATGAAGTGGGTTAGTCTTAAATTTTTTAAGTTTAAAATTTTTTAAACGCATTAATAATCCCAAATTAATATTTTACTTATTAAGTAAAATATTTTTTTTATTAAAAATTCATTGAAATTGATTATTGAGGGGTTTAGATGGATCCTATGCGCATTTCACTGTTGCTAATGCAGATCATCAGGGAACCTTTACCCAAAGTTTCTTAGAACAACTAGAGTTATTATGTTATAAACTTTCATTTAAACAAATGAGAAGCTTAAAACAAATAACAAAGTTGAAACAAGAACTCAATAATCAACATGTTTTTTATTTTCTTACTTTACCATTACTACATTGGCTGACTTTTTTTCAGCTTCAAATTGTAGTTGTAAAATTATGTAAAAAGAAAATAAATGTAAATAACAACAACAGCTATTTAAGAATAGAGTGTTGCCACACAAGTATTTTTTGACCTGGTGCAGTCAATTTAATAATTAGTGATTTCTTTTTATGGGAATTGTTAAAATTTAAGTTTAAAATTTTTTATACGCACATTGATTTGAATTATATGGTTATTCATTCATAGTATGTTGCTGTTTGATTATGGTTACCTCAACCATATTTTTTCTTTGCGTGTACATATACCATCATTAATGAAATTTTAATTCAACATTATTTAATTAATCTAATTAATTCAACATTATGTAATTTATATAAATATATATATTAAACATTTTTTTTTGTCTTATATCCAGGATTCGAACCTGGGACTACAAGGTTAGAACACTGCCACTAGCGAGCAGCAGGAAGTTTTTTTCATTGTACAGGGTGGGCCAAAAGAAACCAAGGGGTGTAAAAGTTTAATAACTTTTTTGTTTATTAATTTTTTTATATTTTTTCTTTCAGATTATATAGACAACACTTGGAGAATTTATAATGGAGAGGTTCACAACTGAACAGAGAACCAGAACAATAGAATTTTATGAAATCAACTTTATTGAAAATTTGATTATGAGTGGTGAAGCTCATTTTCATTTGAATGGCTTTGTTAATAAGCAGAACTGTAGGTTCTGGGTTTCTCAAAATCCAAGAGCCATTCATCAACGCCAATTGCACCCCATCAGGTGTACAGTATGGTGTGGGATCACATCTGAAAATGTCATTGGGCCCTACTTCTTCGAGAATGAAGATGGAAGTGCTGTAACCGTAAATGGAGAGCGGTATCGGTTTATGATAGAAAATTTTTTACGTCCTGCTCTTGAAAACCGACCTGGTATGTGGTTTCAGCAGGACGGAGCCACTGCCCATACTGCCCGAGACACAATGGCACTTTTAAGTCAAATTTTTGGAGAGCGAATAATTTCTCGAAATTCGGAAAGTATTTGACCAGCGCGATCGCCAGATTTGACAGCAACCGACTATTTTCTTTGGGGTTTTTTGAAGGAGCGATTGTATGTGAACAAGCCAGAGACAATCCTTGAACTCAAGGCAAACATTGTTGCAGAAATTCGAACGCTACAGCCACAAGTTTTGAAAGATGTTATGGAAAATGCTCTAAAAAGAGCCCATCAGTGCGAAGCTGAAAACGGTGGTCATTTAAGAGACATCATTTTTCATACTTAGTGTAAAAAAATTTCCATTTTGTATATTATATAATCTGAAAGAAAAAATAAAAAAAAGTTAATAAACAAAAAAGTTATTAAACTTTTACACCACTTGGTTTCTTTTGGCCCACCCTGTAGTTACGAAAATATTTCATTAAAGTTCCAACAAAAGTATAATTTCCATAACTATAGATTAATTACAATTGTAGTTTGATTTTTGATCTATGAACTATAAGTTTTGATCCTCTTTTGTCACCTATTTAATATAAAATATTTTTTTGTATGCATTCTACATAAAATAATGTATTTAAATTTTTCATTATCCGAATGAACATTATTTTGTAACATTAATGATACTACGAAATGTAAAATACTAAGCACGAGAAAGGTTTCATTCATTCCATTAATGGAATTTGCATCAATATAACGTGTTGTTTCATTTTATTAATGAAATTTGTCATTGTATTAATGAAAGGGGTTCAACGTAACGGTTTCATTCCTGTTACGAAGTGTTTTTCTTTCAGTGTAGTAAATTAAATAGCAAAACCATACACAAATAAAAAATTTTCCTCATTAAGAGTTTATCTCAAAAAAAGCCATGAATTCAACTTAATGGCAGCAATTGAAATATGTCAAAAAAAGTCATAGGTAAGATTAGTTAGATACCTATAGGAATCTAATATATTGTTCAAAGCCCCTAGTGTAAATGTTAGTTACAGAAGATATAATAAATAATGACTAAAAAATTAATGTTCTCAGCTGTCAGTCACCAAGAAACGAAGCAGAAGGGGCAGAAACTCAAATGAGTTTAAAAAAAAGACAAAGTAGGCTTTTGCTTAAGCCAACATAAATTTATTCTTGAAACTATTCCCACACATATGTAAACTTAATACTTTGTTTTATATTTTAGGCCAGCAAAGCCTTTGACAAAGACCTTTCATTAATTTTGCAAAGTTTAAAACAAACAAATATTTAACAATTTTAATTCTCATGATGTTATTTGTTAGGGACACATTCTGTGTTAAATTTTGAAAATTTTCACATTAAATATAAGTAGTTTTAGATCCCATTCCTACACGTGCTAAAATTTATTTAGAAGTTAACTAAAAAGTCTTTTGCATCAACTCCTTAACTCTCCAGTTAGAGTTGTTTTGAAACCCTCTTTCGAAAAAGAAAACATATATTTTTTTTTATATTACTTAAACAATTTATTCAAATGATTGCTCAAATAAAATAAGAAAAAGTTTTTGTTAAACCTTTTTCAAATAAACAGAATAAGTGGTACAAAGAATAAATAAATTTTGTTGGCAAAAGTTTATTATAAATATTTTACAAATGTTTCTTATTAATTTCTTACGCTTTACTTCTTCATACTCTTAGCAAGCAAAATAGTATTCGTATATAATGGTTAAATACAAAAAAAAAATATAAATAAAAGATTTCTTCCAGTTTTATAGTTTTCAGTTGAACTGCAACCATACGGGCAAGCGAGCAATTTAAGGCGAAGGGTGGAAGTCGAGAAACAGTATTTACATACATGTAGAGTTGTAATATAAACCGGGAAGGGGTGGGGGGGTAGTTAAGTGAAATGCAAAACATTTTATGCTAATGGTTTCTTTTTTTAACATTTTGCCCACCATTTAAATTTGATTATTTTTTAAAATATTAAAGCATAATGGGTCCCTTGCAGTGTTGCCAGAAGTAAATAGATATTTTTGATACTAAAATAGAAGCGAAGAGAAAATCGGATAGATTTTTTTATATTCTCCAAAATGTAAAGATTTTTTCGTTATGTCGCATTATTTATGAAATTAATGCAAACACAACATTTTTTTTTAGTAATATTTTCTTTTTCAAAACGTTTCAAAAATGTTATTTTCGTTAAAATCTCCTAAAAATATATTTCCAGAGCTTTTTGTGGTCTAAAAAGTTGGCGACACTAATATGTATGTATGTACTATATGACAAGGCGAATTCATATACCAGGTGGTGTCTATCGTGCAACAACAAAATTTGGCTAGGACTCTTTATTGCAATTAAAATGAAATGAAAAACACTTTCTACAAATTTTATTGCAATGAAATTTGACAAGCCAGACTCCCAAAAAAAGCAGCTGTTAACTTGGCACCACCTGGTTCATGAATTCGGCTTGGTATATCGAGCCTTCCCTACAAGAAATGAATGACTGAAATTAACACAAACAACATTTTTTTACTAACACATTTGCAACAATTTTACATTCAATTTAACAGTTATTATAGTTGCTCTACTCTAACATATATGCTAGAGTGGAACGTCTAATATACATATGTCAAAATTTTTAAAATATTGAATTTTACTGAAAATAATTATTTAAATTAATTTATAGTTCGTTCGGTTTGTAAAATTAAATTTATAAATTATAAAAGTGGTAAAAAGAATTATGGTGTTTGTGAAAAAGTAAGATAAAAACAATAATGAACAAAAGAAATTTTATACAGTTTAATTAAAAATATACATATGTACATACATATGTATGTATGTTTTCGTGTCTTTTTCAATTTTTAGATATTTGGAAAGACCAAGATGCGTTGTGGGTTGAAGAAGGCGGTAGTACAAAATTCATTCTGTCTGTGAAAAGGTTATAAAAGTGTTAAAAAGATAAGTAAAATAATGAATAAAAGATATTCACAAAGTTTAATTTAATATGTATATTTATTTTCAAAATTTTAGATATTTGTAAAGGGCAAGGTGCGTTTGAGATGAAAAGGTGTTAACAGGGCTAGATACCGCTGCAGTTATTTGGTGTTTTTATTTGTATTATTATTATTTGTTTTAAATATGCTATACACTTGTGTAATTTAAAGTTATTTTTTTTAATAAAAAGCAAATAAAATAAAAATTATATTTGCTGTCAATATATCAATCATAAATGAATACTCAATTGTGGGGGATATATTATTCAATTATGAACAGTCAAACTTGAGTAATATTTATGCTATCATTGATTATTAAAAAGCACTGGAGTGAGCAGTTCAACTATATGTTATATTCATTGGTTAGAGAGAGATGCAATATCACACGTACACAAAAGTTTCCATCACATTTTTCATTTTGCCTTTAACAATGTGATAGAAACTTTGTTCTACGCATTGATGAATATATCGTTGATGACTTCCGATCAAATGAGCAGTCAATTGACTGGTAGTGTTCTTTTATGGTTATTTTCGATTTTATCGTAAGCGACATGTTATCGAAAATAGACTTTTTTTTATTGAAATTGAAATTTTATGGGCCTATCCATAGTTTAGAGTTAACAAAATGCCAACATTTTTAATAACTTTTAAGATACGTACTGTAAAATTTTATCTTAAGCGACATTTTGCGTACAAAAATACACTTAAATATTAAAAAAAAACCTTCTCCTGAAAAATTTAATTTTTGTCGCTTATCTCGAAATGACAAACAAATTATACACTATTGTTTTATTAAGGGGACGATATGTACATATATATTATTTTTCTTTAGTTTTTAGGGTTCCGTACACCAACGGTGAAAAGGAACCCTATTGTTTTCGCTACGCTGTCCGTCTGTCCGTCTGTCCGTCACACAGTATTTTCGCAGGAACCGTAAGAGCTACGGACCTGAAATTTGGACACAGTATGTAGAACCTTGGCCGCTAAACAACAAATACATGAGAATTAAAAATTAAAGGGTGTTCCAAAACGAGCAACGAAAAATGTTAAAATCCCATGTAATATACATACAATTTTATGAACATATGTATATTGAAACTTGAAATTTGTAAAATTAGTGTATTTTTATACAGACTACAACAATTAACACTAAAATTTAAAAAAATTAAAATTAAAGGGTGGTCCATCAGTTAATGCAATTTTGACTATGTAATTTTGACAATTTGCTATATCTTGGAAACCGTAAGAGGCAAAAACTTGAAATTTTCAAAAACGGTAAAACTAAAAAACCGAAAATTATAAAATCGCCGAACAAAAAAAAAAAATCGCCAAAAATTAAAAAAAAATCGCCAAAACGAAAAAAATCGCCAAAATTAAAAAAAAAAAATTCTAACACTAAAATAAATCGCCAAATTCGGAAAAATCGCCAAAATGAAAGAAAAACTCCAAAATGAAAAAAAACGCCAAAAATCGAAAAAAATCGCCAAATCGCGAAAATGTTGCCAAAACTAAAAAAAATTTTTTAAATAAAAAAAAAATCGCAAAAATGAAAAAAATCGCCAAAAATAAAAAAAAATCGCCAAAATGAAAAAACGCCAAAAACCGAAAAAAATCGCCAAAACAAGAAAATAAAGTGTCAAAACTAAAAAAAGAGCCAAAATTTAAAAAAAAGTCGCCAAAACCGAAAAAAAGGAAAAAACGCCAAAACAAAAAAACCGAAAAGACCCCAAAAACGAAAAAAAATGCCAAAAATATATATTATATAGGATGAAGTTTGTATTAAATTACATATCTAGTGTTCGTACGGAACCCTTCGTGCGCGAGTCAGAGTCGCACTTTACTGAATTTTTACTTATTTTTCTACCGATGCTTTAATACTCGTAAAGGTATATATTTTTTTTATAATGACAAAATTCGTTGGGATTTTTGTGGGGAAAAATTTTTCAAGGTGTAGGGAAAAATCGATTTTTTTTTTGCATGTGTGGGTGTTTTTTGGAGAAATCTACGGGCAACACTGGTCCTTTGGAAAAATAAATTTAAATAACTTACCAGCTTAAGTAGTTATTGATTACTGAGGATGTATTCTGTAATTCGAAGCAAAAGCAACAGCTTTCGAATTTGTAATGTTAATAACATACAAACTCGAAAGCATTTTCTTGCGCTTTGTCCAAACTAAGTTTGTCCACCTTAATGCAAATTTTTTTTATATACCAAAATGTATTCATAAATTCAAAATTGTAAAGATTGTATTTACTTCTTTGAACTGCATTACCATATGTACATTATATATTTTTATTTTTTATTTTTACTATGAATTACAATTATTAAATCATAGAGTTGCCCTTACTGCCTTGTTCCAATGTTCTAATACATTTCCATTTGTCATTAATCGTTCGAGTTATGAAGCCCAGTAGTTCGCTTCACTAACTTATTTTAGCGATAATCGTATCGTTTATAAACAATAAAATCAAAATTACCGACTTTTCTATGCAGTAACACTTTTAAACCACATGTGCTGTTGTTAACTAACCAACGATAATTTTTGTGGTGTTATTGAATCGACAACAGTCAGCTGTTCAGTTAAAGCACATGCTCTTTTAGCAGAACTCAAATAATTATTTTACAGCATTATACACACATGTAAAAACTTTCAGCTATAAATAACAATATTGCTATTATTTAAATATTCAATTTAACCTTTAGTTCTCAAAATCAAAGAAATTGATGAAAATATGTTTGTGTACAAGTACAAATTTATTTATTTATTTTCTATTCCTCTTTGTGCTTTTCGTTAATTTTAACAGAGCTGCCACATGATATCAAATTTTAACTAAGTTGTTAACAAGAAGTTAGTAAATAACATAATCGTTAATGCAAACAATAATAATTGTAGAGAAAAATAACATTTGTCTATTCGTTAAAATTTAGTGAATTTCACTACAGACTTCATTTTAACTTTTAAGCGCGAAATCACTTCACTTGCTACTTAACCATCAAACGAAAACGTTGCTTTATTTTTCCATTTTTTTCATTAGCATCGTTTCTTTGCATTACATTACATACACTCATATGAGCAACAATTGGATTCTAAGGTTATCAGTGGGAGCAACTCATTAACCAGTAAACTTAGTTATTTTTAAGCGGTGACAACTTTCTCTTCCTCTCACCTCCATGTCATTCCTACAAGATCTAACATTTATATTTTATAAGCGTGTCTACCCATACACCTATAAAATTCACGCTTCGAAGTACAGAATAGATCCTCAGGCCCCCATAATATTATTTTAGCTTCACATTGTTTGTTTGAAATAAGTAGAAAAAAATTTCAGAATCCGGTTTTTTGCGATTTTGTGTTTGTTTTAGCGTTGTTTTGTTTTGGCGCTTCTTTCGTTTCTTGACGATTTTTTTTTGCAGACCTTTTCCTTTTTTGTATAAAAGCGATTTATTTTACTTTTATGTGATATATTTTATTCTAACTTTGACGGTTTTTTTTTGTTTTAGCAATTTTTGGACGCTTTTTTGTTTTGGTGAAATTTTTGGTTTTCGGCGACTTTTTTTTTTAGTTTTTGGCGATTTTTTAGTTTTTTTTCCCACCTTTTTTACTTTAGTTATTTATTTTTTTTTTTTTTGTATATAAGCGGTTTATTTTAGTTTTGGTGATATTTTTCATTCACACGATTTTTTTAATTTTGGCGATTTTTTTCGGTTTTTGTTTTGTTGATTTTTAGTTTTTTTTTGGCGATTTTTTCAGTTGTTGTCGATTTTTTTTTTCGTTTTTTACCGACCTTTTTACTTTTGGTAGTTTTTGTTTGCAAATAAGCGATTTATTTTTTATTTGGTGATATTTTTCATTCAAGTGATTTTTTAATTTAGGCGATTTTTTTTATTTTTAAGTTTTTTTTTTGTTGATTTTTATTCTTAGCGATTTTATTTTAGTTTAAAGAGTTTTTATTGTTCTGGTGCTTTTTTCTGTTTTTGGTGATTTTTTTTTTTAGTTTGTTTGCCGAATTTTTTAGTTTTGATTTTTTTTTTGCATAATAGCGATTTATTTTAATTTTTGTGATATATTTCATTCAAACGCTCTTTTGTTTTGGCTGTTTTTCCAGTTTTAGCGATTTTTTAGTTTTGACGTTTTTTTTTTTTTGGCTTTTTTCAGTTTTTGGCTTTTTTAAGGGTTTTGCCGACCTTTTTTCATTTGGAATTTTTTTCAGCGATTTACTTTTATTTTGTTGATATTTTTGCATTTAAGCGCTTTTTTAAATTTTTTAGCGTTTCTGAAAATATCCAAAGTTTACCTCTTACGTTTTTCAAGATACAGCAAGTTGTCAAAATTACATTAACTGACAGAATACCATTTAATTTTGATTTTTAAAATTTTAGTGTTATATTGGTTCATATAAAAAAGTAAAATAAATGATTTTGTAATATCAATTAAAATATTTGTAATATCAATTAAAATATTTGTAATATCAATTAAAAAATTAATTAAATTTTCACCTATAGACAATTTGATTTTTTTAAAATTTTTCCACTCAAATTAATTAATGCAATTAAAAATTTAATTGAATCAATTAAATTCTTAATTGAAAACATTTATTGATGAATACTTTTTTCTATGTTATATTAATTATAACTTTGAAAATTTCAAGCGCTTATATATTGAGTGTAAACCTGCTAAATCCTATTTTTATAACCTATGAAATTTTAATGATAATCGAAAGAGAAAGAGACGCCACATCGACAGGCTAAAATATTTATTTCAATTTGGAACTCAACACGTCGAAAATAATTAATTTATTAGGCTCATTTCTATATAGAAAATGTTGATAGTATTTTGTTTGTCCCTCCTGTAAAATATTGTTGAAGTGAGTTGGCAGGTTTACACTCTAAGCCGACGATATAATTGTCTGTATATTACCTTAGGATTTCAACATGTTTCGTTGATCGCTTTAGAATACCCTTTAACTTTTAACTGTCATATATTTGTTGTAACGGCAGAAGTTTTACATATTCCATAGCTTTAACGGTTTTCGAAAAAAAACCTGAGAGAGACAAACAGACAGACAGCCAGACGGACATCGTAGTGATGTCCGTTTTGACATTTACGATTTGACAAGAATAAGAAATTTTACCTTCCCAAAAAGAATGAAAAACAAATTATTTCTTTATTAAAATAATGTACTATTTATTCATCAAAACAAATAAGGAAAATAATATATATTGAAATTAGTTTTTAAAACCTGTTGGGGAATACAAAAACTTGTCATTATTTTTTGTGAGTATGTATGTATTTATATATGTATGCATATATGTATGTATGTATATATGTATGTATGTATGGATGTGTATAATAAACCATTTGAATTTGTAGTAAAACAAGGAAAGTAGTTACAGTGTAAAAAACTGCTTATGGAGTTTTTCTTTTTCGATTTACTCACACACACAAGCACACACACACACAAGCACACACACACACACACACACACACACACACACACACACACACACACACACACACACAAGCACACACACACACACACACAAGCACACACACACACACACACACACACACACACACACACACACACTCACACACAGCACAAAGAGCGCCTTTTTCATTCAATAATCTAATGCAATAAGGGCCATTATTATAACTTGTCGTTAGCTAAAGGTAGGATTTTATTGGATGGATAAACACTTTTTCATTCTTACATCTTCATTTTAACCAAAAGTGAACGATAAGTTAAAGACAAGCTCATCCTACCTGTAACTTTTATTGTGAGGTATAGTCATTTGAAGTTGCCATATTTTCATCCCTTGCCACACTTTCTACTTTATAAATTACTGCCAAATTTATTTGGTTAAAATAGGGTATAAAACAAAAACAATACAACACAAAACACATAATAATAAAACAAAAAACAAAAGAATTGACAAAACTGTTTTCATTAGATTGTAATTTGACAAATAAACAAAAGCAAGCTGCCACTAAGCATTTTTAACAATCAATATCCACAAAATCCACAGAAATGTTGCCACCAAACAAAAACTGTATTATTTATTTTATCGGACAGTTGTAATAATGTACAAATTTTAACGGTCACTTTACAGTTCAGTTTTGCTAAAGTTAAGATTAACTATCCGGAACTTTATCGTCAAGTCATAATAATGGCCCTAAATGTGTTTCCTCAAAAACTTTTTACTTCTCTTTTTTTTCTTTTTTACTCATTTTACTTTCCACTACTCCTATCCATCAGTAAGTGGTCCAAGTATTTACCTTTGCTTTTCCTTTTTTTTAATAATATTCTTTCTTCATTATATTACAAATTTTTCCTTTATTAAATTCATTGAATTTTGTGCAGACTGGTGATTTTTTCAAAAAGCATAATATGCTGTCTTCGAAATGACATATCCGTTCACTTCATTACACATATGAATGGATGGCTGGATTGATTGTAGAACAAAAGAAAAAAGAAGAATAAAATAAGAGAAAATAAAGTAAAATCTCATTGCTTCAATTTGTTGATAATGATGTGGGCGAGTGTTCCTATGTGGATTGTTATATTCGTATTGCTTCTATCATGCTCACTTTAAGATACTTACAAAAGGAATTGGTATTTTTAAATTATGGATTGTCAGGACTAAACAATGAGGTTTTGTTAATGAAAAATTCACTTTATTTATTATTGAGTTAAATATATAAAAGGAATTATATTATATTTATATGTATGTGAGTTTTTTATTAAGTGGATTTTTGTTATAAGATGAAAAATTTTCTACTACCACAAATCTATATATATATATATATATATATATATATATATATATATATATATAAATGAATAACATTTTTTTTGGCACGGCATCACGCGTGCATGGCTGGACCAATACACCCCATTCCTTTTTTTAGGGTTCCGTACACCAAAGGTGAAAAGGAACCCTATTGTTTTCGCTACGCTGTCCGTCTATCCGCCTGTCCGTCACACGGAATTTTCTCAGGAACCGTAAGAGCTACGGACCTGAAATTTGGACAGAGTATGTAGAACCTTGGCCGCTACAACAACAAATACATGAGAATTAAAAATTAAAGGGTGTTCCAAAACGAGCAACGAAAAATGTTAAAATCCCATGTAATATACATACAATTTTATGAACATATGTATATTGAAACTTGAAATTTGTAAAATTAGTGTATTTTTATACAGACTACAACAATTAACACTAAAATTTAAAAAAAATTAAAATTAAAGGGTGGTCCATCAGTTAATGCAATTTTGACTATGTAATTTTGACAATTTGCTATATCTTGGAAACCGTAAGAGGCAAACACTTGAAATTTTCAAAAACGATAAAACTAAAAGAACCGAAAATTATCAAATCGCCAAACCAAAAAAAATCACCAAAAATTAAAAAAAAATCGCCAAAACGAAAAAAATTGCCAAAATTAAAAAAAAAAAAATCTAACACTAAAATAAATCGCCAAATTCGGAAAAATCGCCAAAATGAAAGAAAAACTCCAAAATGAAAAAAAAAAAACAAAAATCGAAAAAAAATCGCCAAATCACGAAAATGTTGCCAAAACTAAAAAAAAAATTTTTAAATAAAAAAAAATCGCAAAAATGAAAAAAATCGCCAAAAATAAAAAAAAAATCGCCAAAATGAAAAAACGCCAAAAACCGAAAAAAATCGCCAAAACAAGAAAATAAAGTGTCAAAACTAAAAAAGAGCCAAAACTTAAAAAAATTGCCAAAACCAAAAAAACACAAAAACCGCCAAAACAAAAAAACCGAAAAGACCCCAAAAACGAAAAAAAAATGCCAAAACTATATTTGATATAGGATGAAGTTTGTATTAAATTACATATCTAGTGTTCGTACGGAACCCTTCGTGCGCGAGTCAGAGTCGCACTTTAATGAATTTATTTTGTTTTGTTTTGTTCGTTATTGTCTGAAGAAGATGAATATGAAAAAAAATAAGAATGTTGAGCGGAACAGGGTAAAATGGAGAAGTTTGGGCTGTTGGTATTTTTTCTGTTGTTGATAAAATTGGTATAAATTCAGTTTAAAGACTACTCAGTTTCTTTGTGGATGCGAGCGAAGTAGCGGGGAAATTCTACTGACATTATAAATATACAAATAAAACAAGTTTTAAAGACTCAAAAAGAAACTTCAAATGTAGCAAAAATATGTAATTTTTTTTATAACATTTATTTATATTTATTT
This sequence comes from Tachina grossa, assembly GCA_949987645.1. NCBI lineage: Eukaryota > Metazoa > Arthropoda > Insecta > Diptera > Tachinidae > Tachina > Tachina grossa. Next base: position 41,634,261 of record OX465275.1, read on the forward strand.
TTTTTTATAAACATTTAAGTAACTATTAAGTAATGCATAATAGGTCCATATATGTCACAGCGCATAGAGAAAGGGACCTAAGGGTAAAAAAAATCAATTTTCACTTTTTTTATGTGGACAACATCTGAGCATCGAATGAGACCGATCCCATGCTCCAAAAGTGTTCCCTCCCAGAGATATGCGCGTTTTATAATGTGATGGTACACCAAAGATACACGTATTTAAATCTTTAAAATGGCTCTCTTGAACAAAACCGGTTTTTACCCTTAGGTCCCTTTCTATTTTGCGCGTCACATATATTATTTTAAATAATAAGAAAAATAGTTTCAAATCTGTGGTTTTTATGAATAAAAACCTATGTTATATAATTCTCATTTCGAGTTAATAAATAAATTTTTAATAAAATTTTTATGTTTCTAATATTTCTAAAATTCTCCCTTGTTTTTAATAAGCTTCAAAAACAATTTTTTGTTGGCTCTACTGAAAAACTAGATTTTTGGACTTGGGCTGTTGTTATTCATGGAAATCGCAGAAATGTGTTTCTATATATTGCCAAATTTATTCATCATTTACCCTTTAAGCCTGGTACGGAGTTCTTACGGAATTTCACGTTTGTAAATTTACATTTATTTCTACACGGAAAAATATTCGTGTAGACTTTGTGTAAAATTTTGTTTGAATACACACAAATTCATTTATTTTTCAATATAAAATACACAAAAACACTAAAATGAAAATTAGAAATGTCAAAAATTCCGTGACCAAACAATTGTTTGAACATTAATTTTTGTTTCAGTTGACTGAAAAAAGTCTCCACTTATATTTATAACATCCCTAAGATAGGCAATAAATTTCTTTTGATACTCCGTACTAGCAAATGGAAATTCCTTTATGAAATTTCCGTAATTTTTTACATACAATTTGTATGAGAACCTGAAATTTTGTATGAACTCCGTACCAGGCTTTAGCATATGAGTACGTATGAGTTAGGGATTGGTAAATCGATTTCGATTCCAATCGAAAACCGCTTTTATGATAAAAAACCTGATTTTTTGCAATCGATCTTACATCTACGATTTTATGCTGAAATCGATTATTGGGCTATAAAAATCGATTTTTTTATTATGTCAAAATTTTGGCAATTTTTTTAAGTATTAATCTGAGTGAAGAAGATTGGTATGATAACTAATATTATTCATCTTTATTCTTTGACTTTTTGTCGACATCAACGCCAAAACAATATCTAAAATAAGACACTTACTTTCTCTAAAGGCTGGAAAATAGCAAGAATCGGTTAAAAATAAACAATTATTGAGAAAAAATAGTATTTAAGTGTCTTATTTTGACATTGCCTGACGTTGATGTTATCAAGAACAAGTAAAGGTGATTAGTATGAAACATTAAAACTAATAATCCTTAGTAATAAGTTCTGACACTAACTACATATAATAATTCGTAATGTTTTGAAATTTATTTCATGTAGTATAAAAAATTGCTAAAATAAAGCAAGTTTACGTATAATTTTAATTAAAAACACCGCTTTACTGCCGTATCCAGATAAAATAATTTAGGTTTACAAAAGGTTTACGAAACAAATTTTGTATAGAAATTTGTTTGTTAAACGTTTAGTAAACCTACGTTATTTTTTTCTGAATACGGCCTTTAATATTTAATATGCATATACATATTATGTACCTTACTGAATTTAATGTATTTCGCTAAATTAACTTTGTGTCTATTTTTAATGTACATAAATATGTTAACTTTTTTTTTTGCTTGTTAATCATAATTTTTACTTGAATTTTTATGAATAAAGATTATTTTGTTTATAAATTAGCCAATTTGTCTGAAACAATTTTAAAATCGATTTTCATGCCCGATTATTCGATTTCAAAAATCGAAATTAAAAAAGTTGATCGAAAAATCGAAAATCGATTTTAGAAGATATTTGCCAATCCCTAGTATGAGTAATACATTATTATTTTTCAGTATTACTCATAAGTCAAAAAATGCCTTTTGAAAAAGGTACAATTTACAAAAAACATTTTTTTACAAAAGGTACTTATTGCAAAGGTAATTTTACAGAAGATATGATTTAGAAAAGGTACTTTTTACAAAAGGTCCTTTATATAAATTGTACTTTTTGCAAAAGGTACTTTTTACAAAAAATATTTTTTTACAAAACGTACTTATTGCAAAGGTAATTTTTACTGAAGATACTTTTTACAAAAGCCAATTTTTACAATTTTTACAAAAGGTACTAGTTGACAAATGGTACATTTTACAATAGGTACTTTTTACAAAAGTTTTTTTTTACAAAGGGTACTATTTACAAAGAGTACTTTTTAAAAATCGAATTTTTATAAAGGGTACTTTTTCAAAGGTTACAAAAGGTACTTTTTACAAAGACTACTTTTTTAAAATCCAATTTCTATAAAAGACACTTTTTACAAAGGTTACAAAAGGTACTTCTTACAAAAGCTTATTTTTTTAAAGAAGGTACTTTTAATAGAAAGTATTTTTACAAGAGCTACTTTTAAGAAAAGATGATGTTAACATAAAATATTTTTTACGGACGGTAGTTTTTACGAAAGTTACTCTTAATAAAAGGTACGTTTTACAAAAAGTACCTTTTACATAAAAGGAATTTCTAGAAATAATACTTTTTTTTACTAAAGGTGCTATTTACAAAAAGTACTTTTTCCAAAAGCTTATTTTTTAAGGAAAGTACATTTTACAAAGAAGGAACTTTTTGCACTAAGTACTTTTTACAAAGGGCACTTTTTACAAATGCCACTTATTATAAAACCTAGTTTCAGTCGTAAAGCAGCTCTGGGTTGAGGAACATCTCTCGCGTCATCGTAATTATTTCTTAAGTGCGGTCAGACTTGTGTATGTTGTTTGGCCTTCGAGAGTTTTTCGTCTCGCTCGCACTGGTTGACTGATCTGCCACGGATAACCGTATAATATTGCGGTTTTTTGTGGAATTTCTTTACCAACCACGTTGCTACTTCCTATGTGAAGGCATAGGTCGTTTACAGTCAGTCACAAAACTTTTTAAAATACTGTTAATAACATCTTGGGCATATGGTCTAGTTACCCCGCCCATATTTGTGCAACACCATATTATGCAAATTTACTTTGTATAATATTTATAATAAATAAATAAATAAATAAATAAATAAATAAATAAATAAATAAATAAAAACTAGTTTAAGAAAAAGGTACTTTTTACAAAAGGTATTTGTTAAAAAAAGGTATTTTTTTAAGAAGTACTTTTTGCAAAAGGTACTTTTTGTAAAAGGTACTTTTTATATAAGAAAGTACTTTAAAAAAATATACTTTAGAAAAAGTACTTTTTAGCTATTTTTTACAATGCGTACTTTTTACAAAAGGTACTTTTTAAAAAAGATACTTAAAAAATTATTCTTTAGAAAAAGTACTTATTAGCTACTCTTTGCAAAAGGTACTTTTAATAGAAGGTACTTTTAAGAGAAGGTACTTTCACAAAGAAACTTTTTACAAGAAGTACTTTTTACGAAAGGTACTTGTATGAAAGGTACTTTTTCCAAAAATTACATATTACAAAAGGTATTTTCTTAAAGATAGCTCTTGCGGGTACTTTTAAAAAAAGATATTTTTTTTTAAATATAAAATGTACTTCTCACAAATGGCACTTTTAACAAAAGGTACTCTTAAAAAAGGTACTTTTAACTGAAGGTACTTTTTATAAAAGGAACTTTTACAAAGTGGCACTTTTTACAAGAAGTACTTTTTACAAAAGGTACTTTTAACAAAAGGTACTTTTTACAAAATTTATTTTTTTGAGAGATAGATCTTACGGGTACTTTTTACTAAAGGCATTTTTTTAAAGATAATTTTTACTAAAGGTACTTTTTACAAAAGGTTCTTTTTACAGAAAGTACTTTTTACAAAGGTTATTTTCCACAAACAGTACTTTAAAAAAGGTACTTGTTACATACATACAAAATTTAAAAAAAAAATCAGTTTTTACAAAAGGTACTTTTTATATAAGATACGTTTTGCCAAGAATTTCTTTGCACAATATATACTTTTTCGATTCATTTTACGAAATTTTAAAGTAAATAAATATATCTTTTACAGATGACAATGTGTTTAATGTCTCTTTTTAACTTACTTGGCACTTATACTGTTAATTTTTTTTTAGTTATTTCTTTAAATCCCTTTCTTACTTTCAACTTTTACTGCATACAAGTCAGCTATTTCCAATGTTGTTGATATTTTTATAAGAGAGTACAAAAAATCGATTACTGTAAACGATATTTCCTCGCATGTATTTTATAATCTGTCGACGTCGAACTGTCGAAAGTAAACCTCGGACGACGAAGAAATGAAGCGCATATTCTCGAATAGTCCGGAATATTTTTTAGATTTTTAAATATATAAATTTTTTAAACTTCCTTTGGAAGAGCAATAGTTCATATTACAGCTTTTGTATATTCTTAGCAAATCATTATATTCGCTTCCAAAGCAAATTGTGTACAGCTATTATCCTAAAGTATATTTACAACAAGATTGGTATACAATAATTTAATATCACTATGAATGGTGATTTCTTAAAATTCTGCATATACAGTATTGTAAAAAAAGATAATTAGAAGAAAATATATTCAGCATTTCTTATAAGGTCAAAACATAAAAAGTTCGTTCATTACTTCAGATCATGAAATAAACTTCACCTTTATACTTTAACTCTTATGTGAGAAGCAGTAAATTTAGTAGTGAGGATATTAAAAAAATTTTGGCAACTGCATAATTTTATATATATGTTATTTAGATACATTTTCATTTTTATATTTTTTAAATATATAATTTAATTTATTTTTTTTATATACAAACAAGTTGTGCTAATTATGCCAGCAGTTCTGTAATTTATTTTGTTGTTTCATGAATAAAAACACAATATCCCCAGTGTTTTTTATTAATTTTTTTGTTTCTTGATTTATAGCTCAGCCATATTAAACCTTAAAACTCTATCTACTCGTTAAGGCTTTAAGTAAACATACAATGGCGTGAGGGCGCTTAAAATATCAAAAACATACATATAAAATACATACATACATACTTACATATATACACACATACATATACATACATACTTGTTTACGTGATTCAAAATTTCATGCGGCGGAAACAAGAAAATATGAGTTGTTTTCCCCAGAGAACATCTGTTGCCGTTGTAGTACCATAGCATGAACAAAACTTTTTTAAATTTAATATGAATACGGTAGTGGACTGAATATTCCAGAATATAATAAAGTTGTAGGCTCCTTGCTTCAATTTAAATTAAAAAAAAAAAATTTTTAATTTCAAAAATAATTTTAATAAAAAACTGCCAGCTGTAACTTTTGGTAGTAATAAGGCGTGTTGAAGAAAAATAGGATCTTAAACAATATATAACTCAATGAAAAAAGAAATGTTTGAAATGTACATAATACTTTACTTAAGAACTTAATTGTTGTCCACCTTATTTATTATAAAAATGAAACGAAAATTGATACTGGTTAGTAATTTTAGGATAATCAGTTTTTGATTTTGATGGAAATTTCGCTTTAAACGGTGGAAATATATGGCCAATTTTTATATATGTATATACATAATAAATAAATATAAATAAAAAATATAAATAAATGCAGTTCCCAAAATTTTTTCAATAATCCCACTGCTAAATTTATTGCTTCATATAACTTTAAGAATTAATAATAGTGAAGTTTATTTGCTTTTCATAATCTGGAGTAATGAACGAACTTTTTTATACATTGACCTTAAAAGATATGCTAAATATATTATCTTCTAATTATTATTTTTTTAACAAAATTGTATATGCAAAATTTTAATAAATCACCATTAGTAGTAATATTAAATTATTCTATCCCAATGTTGTTGTATATATACCACTGTACACCAGCAGTACACCACCGCTTTGCAAGTGAGAATAATGATTTGCTAAAAATGTACAAAAACTGTAATTTGAACTGTTGCTCTCCCAAAGGAAGTGTCCCAAATTAAAATATTAGAAAAGATAAAAGCTTTGGTGACTATTTTTACAAAAGTGCTCAATTTGAACATGTTGCTTGTTGTTATGATTAGTTAATCGTTCTCGCTTATGGAACTGAATTTAGCTAATAAACTTTTTATGTTTATACTAAGAATCTTAAGACTTTATTGAGAATCACAACATACAAACATAATAAGTTTAAAAGCTTTACAAAACAAGCATCCTTATACGATTATTTTCCACCACCTTTTTACAATTAGCTGCCACACTGGGCAATAATAAAAGTATTAAAATAAAAAAAGTATATGAAATACCGACGTATATTTATTTGACATAAGATCTTTATTTAATTTGAAATTTTTGCTTATTTTTATGGGTAAGCATTGTCTAAGTGCATTTCGTTGCCGCTTAAGGCCGTGATATACTATCATACAAAGATCTTTCGATCTAAGAAAAAATACAACCCTGCTATGATGGAGTTTATGAAAATTTTCAAAAGACAAGAACAATTCATCACACCAGGGTTGTATTTCTTCGTAGATCGCACGACTTTTGTATGATAGTGAGTGATGGCCTTTATGGAACTCATCAGTAGACTTCAAATAAATATACTTTGGTATTTTATGCATAAAAGTGTTAATTTTAAAAACAGCTCTTCCAAGTAGCAAATTTTTTAAAAATACCGTGATTGATTGATAATAATTAGGTTTTAGCTTTTGTCCAACAACGTTTTTGTACAAAATGTCATCTGCAAAACTTACATTTAATTACTTTTACATTTCGTAAAATGTGAGAAAAAGTATCTTATGGAAAGGAATCCGTATTATCGAATAATATATATTTTATAAAAGGTACCTTATATAAACAGCACCCTTTTGTAAAAACTATATATTTTTTAAGGCAACAGGTACCTTTTTTTAAAGTAATTTTTGTAAAGACATAACCTTTGAAAAAGAAAACCTTTTGTAAAAGTCACCTTTTGAAACAAATACCTTCTGTAACATGGACCTTTTGTAAAAAGTACCTTTTATAAAAAGTACATTTTGTAAAAATTGCAGTTTGTAAAAAGTATCTTTTGTAAGAAGTATCTTTTGTAAAAAGTACCTTTTGCAGAAAGTACATTCTGAAAAACGTATCTTCTTAAAAAATAAGCTTTTGTAAAGCGCACCTTTCGTACAAAGTACGTTTGGAAGAGTACCGTTTGTAAAAAGTACCTTTTGTAGAAAGTATATTTTGTAACAAGTACCTTTTGTTAAAAGTACCTTTTGTTAAATGTACCTTTTGTTAAAAGTACCTATTTGTTAAAAGTACCTTTGGTAAAACGTACCTTGTGTTAAAAGTACCTATTTGTTAAAAGTACCTTTGGTAAAAAGTACCTTGTGTAAAAAGTACCTTTTCTTAAAAGTACTTTTTGTAAAAAGTACCTACTTGTTAGATGTAACTTTGGTAAAAAGTACCTCTGGTAAAAGATATCTTTTGCAAAAGTACCTTATGTAAATAGTACATTTTGCAAAAACGATCTTTTGTATAAATTACGTTTTGTAAATATTATGTGTTGCCAAAAGTTAGTTTTGTAAAAAAAAATACTTTTTGTAAACTGTACCCATCTTCCTTTTGCAAGAAGTAGCTTTTTTGCCGTTTGGTAATACGTATAAGTAATACTGGGAAAGAATAATGCAATACTCATACGTACTCATATGCTAAGACGCAATTTACACTGTGCCTTTTCTGCTTGCCTGTGCAGGCAGGGTTTTTTAGTTTATTGGTGAGAGGGGGTGAGAAGCTTGCGGTGTAGAACAAAAGGCACGAAATGAAAATTCGAGGGGATTTATGACATTTCACTTTGCATTAAACGTGTATATAAATGCCAAAAAGGCATGAATAAAAAAGGCTTAATGTAAATGTGTGTGACTTTTCGTAGGGGTTTCAAAAGAAAATTGTCAATACAGGGCAGGCTAAAAAGGCATAGCGACTAAAGGTTGAATGATAAATAATTTTTTTTAATATGCTTCATGATTTTGTTAAAAATACTTAAATTTTCGACAATTTTTTTTTATACATACTAACATATATGTATGTGCGGTTTGCATGAATATTAGCCCATGTCCAAAAATCGAGTTTTTCAGTAGAGCCAACAAAACGTTTATCTTGAAGCTTATTTCAAAAAGGTAGAAATTGTGTTTTTGTTTAAGTAAAAAAGGGTGTACATCCATATTTTACAAATTTTTTTCAGATGCTGTTAATAAGCATGATATATGTGCGGTTTTTATTAATAACACCCCATGTCCAAAAATCGAGTTTTCAGTAGAGCCAACAAAACGTTTATCTTGAAGCTTATTTAAAAAGAGGTAGAAGTTGTGTTTTTGTTTTAGTAAAAAAGGGTGTACATACGTGTACATCCATATTTTAAAAAAATTTTTTAGATGCTCTTAAAAAGCATTTCGCCTGCTTAGAGTGTAAACTTGCTAAATCCACTTTTTAAAACATTTGTCGTTTTAATGCCGTTGGAATAAGAAAAAGATGCCGCATCGAATGGCTTAAAAATTTACTTTAATTTTAAACTCTACATGTCGAAAAACTTTATCCATTAGGCTAGTTTCCGAAGTTATGTATACGAAATGATAACAGTATTTTGTCTCTCCTGTAAAATTTGTTTGAAGTGAGTTAGCAGTTTCACACTCTAAGTCGACGATTTAAAATATTACAATTTTGTATTACAAACTGGAAATGAGAAATATACATATAATATAAGTTGTTATTCATAAAACCCACAGATTTTAGGCTATTATTTTTATTATTTAAAACTATATACATACATATAGCCCATTTACTTAAATAACGTCATAATTTAGTTAGGCCCAAATTTATAGTCATTAGTTAACTAATAGCAATAGTTTAACCAATAATATTTGATTCACAGCTCTTTGTTTACCATTAGTTAAACCGCCAAATGTCATTGGTTAACAAATAGTAAGAGAACAGCTGATTTGCTAAAACTTTATTAATATTGGTGCATAGCGAAAATTTGTATACACATTTTACACAAACATTATCAGGCATCTTCTTTGTATTTAGCTGTAACACATTCTTTTTGTTTTATTTTCTATTATATCTTAGTTTTTACGTACCAATTTCAGCACTAATTCAATATCTTGTACGGTAAAGTTACATGATCGAGCACTGTTTTATCGATTTTTAAGAAATAATATAGCAAATGTAAACAAAAACCATATGCTATAGCAGAGCTGCCAATATTGAAACTTAATTGTTTGGTAGGGTTACCATTTTTTGCTCATATTAAGAACTTTAGTTAAACAATGCACTGTGAATATGAGTTAAACAATAGTTATCATTTTAGTTTACTAATAATTAACTAATGACTGTAAATTTGGCCCTTAGTGATTTAGAATTAATCCCCATACCATTGTTCATATTGTGTAATTATTTCATACAAATATCTTAAAATAAAAATTTCTTTTTCCATTAAGTTGTATGTAAATTGAAAACTTCAAACTCGTTTTCTGGCGAACTATTTTTTTTTGGGTTATGACTTTTTTTGGATAAATGAGCGATATATTAAATTTTTTTTTTTATTTAAAAAATTACAATTGTCTAAAATTTAAAAAAAAAAATTAATCAAGCATAAATTACTGCATTTCTAAGTAAATATACATATGTATGTGTGCGTATTTAATAAAACTGTGTTCTAGTTTTTTAAAAGTTTCTCCATTCAATAAAATTCTTCTGAAGCAGAAATTTAAAGTTCTTTTTTAATGATTAAAGGCACTATTTGCTTTTCTTCTCTCACTCAATGTCGAGTATTTGATATTTATTGCATTTTGTAACACTTAAATGTCCTCGTTTTCAAGTATTTAATTTGTCATATATATATTTGATTTAAAAAGAAATTTTGATTTATATACATATGTATGTATGTATGTATATTCAATAAATAACGATATTTTTTTTCTCTATTAAATTTATTTCTTTTTTGTTTTCTTTGTGTTTGTCAAGGATATATTTTATTTGTAGTCTGTTCGCGTTTAAGTATATACTTATATAAATTTGTGTGCATGTGTGTGTGTGTGTGAGTGTTTGAGTATGTGTGCGTTTGACAGCTTTATATGTTTTAATAAAGAAATCCACTTAAGTTTTTTTTTCTACGTTACATATGAGATTTAATCAAGTTTTGATTGAAGAAATCGAAATAAAACTTTGTTACTTTCAAAATACAATTTAATGATTTTATTTATTTCCATTTATGTTCAAAACTAATTTATATAATGAAATGTGTAAGGCTATAAAATATATAAAAGATTTTCTAAAATAAGTTTTTTTAGGCGCGTTGGAACTTTAAATTGCAAAAAAATAACACACACAAAAAATTTAATTCTAAAGCCAGAATTAGTTTTTACTTTATGTTCTGTTACGAATCAGCTGACTCCTTTTTGTTCATAAAAATCTAATACAAGTCATTAGTTTTACTGTTTCGTTCTGTTCTGTTTCGGTTCAACCTGTGAAAATAAAAAAAAAAGGTTAAATCCTCGTCCAGACTTGCAATTTTTGTTGCTGCAATTTCTTAAAATTCTGCTCTCAAATTGCATAAGTGTCCACATTATGAAATTCTAATATTGCAATTATGCATTAAGAAAAATATTTTCACCACAAATTTCCTTGAAAAATTAATATTTCTATTTATTTTTTGTTATATTTTTTTTGTTTTTCATACAACTGAAGAAATAAAATTATAAAAAACGTCAAATACAACTAACAACTTGAAATTAACAATTACGAATTTTAGTTGAAAAGAGAATTGCCGAGCACACAAAACTGTGTACCCCTCCCCAATCTTCTCACCTCTCTCACCAATAAACTCAGAAATCGCTGCAACAAAAATTGCAAGTCTGGACAGGGACTAAGTAATTGTGAGTGACAGCATAAATTAAATAAAAATATTTTGAAACAAATTGTGATTTTGCTTTTAGAATTAAAAAATAATAATTTTTGAAAGAAAAACATAAATTTATATTGAAACTTAACAATGGAGGTTGCAAAACTCATCGCTTCAGTGGAAAACTGCGACCCTTCGGGTCCGAAACATCTGATAAGTTACTACAGAAAAAAATAAGTACTCAAATTTAGAAGCAGAACGGCACACCACAGAACAGCAACAGAAAGTAAAGACTAATGAAGCCTTAATACGAAAAAAGTTTTTATTTCAAACATCAATATATGGCATTAGCCTTTGAAAATAATTGTGATTATATGGCCAACATTGCTTTTCTGAATTTGAGTCTACTTTTTCGATTATTGCGAGAAGTATTTTCCTCCAGGTTGTCAGTTTTTCCTGGTTTATCAGCATAGGTCAAAGAATTCACGTGTTGCTCCACAGAAAACGATTGAGAGGTGTCAAGTCGCACGACCCTGGAGGCCAATTGGACGCTATAAAATAAGTCCCAAGATAATAACGCCCAAATAAGAAAATGAATTAATGCCAAATAAAATTAAGGGATTTTTTATTGGGCTTTATTTAATTTTGAATTTGCTTTCATTGGGCTTTATTTCGTGTAAATTGGGTAAGTTTTCATATATTTTCTCTTGGGCCTTTTTTTGGGTTTTATTTCATTAGTGCTTATTATTTCGTTTCTTACTTGGGCCTTATTATCTTAGTCCTTACTTCATAGCGCCAGTCAGTTGACAGGGCAATTTCTCCAAATCAACTTATCGCCAAATTTTGATTCTTATAAGTCTGTGGATGATCGAAGGTGTTGGCCTTATGACAAGTAGCACCATCCTTTGGAAAGCGCTTTTCGTGCGTATGAATGTCGTCCATATTTTGATATAGAAAATCATCGATCTTGATGTGCTTCTGTTTTACATTTAATGTAAAGCCAGCCCAGGCTTCATTTCCGAAGACGTATTGTCTAATGATGGCACCGGTGTGTAAATCGCACCTTACGATGTGTTTTTCTGGATGTAGTGGAGTTTTTGGGATCTATTGTGGATTGCTTTCACTTTGTGTGAACAAGAAAACTACATTAGTGTTTGAACCACATTATGCGGGTATTTTACATCAGAATTTCAAGGAAATTAATAAAATCATGGCCATATTGCATTATTTACACATTTAGATATTTTCTAATTTAATTTTCTAATTTTCTTGCTCTTTTTATATAGGCTCTTACGTTTACAATCGTAAACATGACAACAAAATCTATATATAAATAGGCAAATGAAAAAAGTTAAGAACAATTTTAACTGACTTATAAACTCAACGTATTCGCTTGATTTTTTTTTGGTTGATAGATTGTCAATAGGAGCAGTGCAGAATGTATTTTTTCTTCTACATTTTTGTGTCTAAGATAGTTAAAAACAGTTAAGAATATTAGCCAATCATAAAGCCATGATCTCTCTTTCTCTCTTAATTTGCTAAAAAATTACAACAAAAAATTCAAAATTAACTAAATTAAATTTGGCTTGGCAACTCCGTAAACACTCAGAAGCAGTGATGGGAAATGATATTTGCATATCGGTATCAAAAACAATTTTTTTGTGTACTTTTTTAACAAAAAATTATGTAAAATTAATTTACAAAGAAATAAAAATAAAACACAAAGCATATGGATAGGATGATTCTAAAAAAAATCGTTTGTTTTTCTCAGAACCAGGTTTCAAACTTTTGTTAGGTAAAAAATAGGCCCGCTAAAATATCAGCTCATAATATTAATGGTGAGATGGTCCGTTCGATTTCCCATACGATTTACATGGTATAAATAAATTGATTTTATTTATTCTGATTGTCATAAGTAAAGAACGGAATGTCCTACAATAAACTTTTTGGTACTCTTTTGTAGAAAATTGAATTGATTTTTTTAGAATCACCCTAATATGCATACACACATATGTATGTATGTACTCGTTCATAGGTACAAGTGCTAAAGTTATAACAAGAAGTCATTTAAGATTTCAATAAATCTTAGGCCTGGATAAGACTTGATACTATTGGAACATAAAGTATGTTCCTTTGTTTTGTTTTCATGACATTTTGTAAGAGAAAATCCTTTCGACATTTACAGAGGAGTGAGGTATAGACAAAATTCGGTAAGCTACTGTCGATTTACCTGGAAACATGTATTCATCTAATGCGTTTTTAGTTTTAGCATCGGTAGGCCAAAAACTGCATATACAGGCCTGTTCTGCAAATCATGATATGTCAAATCACGGTGATTTCAAAAAATTAATAAAAGCTAAATTATTGCTTTTGTAAATTTCACGATTTATGGTTTATATATGACTATAACTTAAAATACAATAAATACCCACGAACAAGTCAGCTATTAGTAGTTTGTTTTTAACACCATCGTGATTTAAATCACCGTGATTTTTAGAACAAGCCCGATATTTTCTGTTGTTAATAGTTTTAATTCTTCCAAATCAGCCAATGCTCTATATTGATTGTTAATATTTTCAAAATTTTGCTTTTCGCTGGGAAACATTTTCACTCAAAGCGATATAATGCTATTGGTTTTACCAGATAAATCATTTTCAGGGGAAACTTACTAAGCTAAGTTAACATTTCATTGTCAAAGTCCACTTTTTCCCTTAGAACTTGGCAGAATTTAATATAAACTTTTTACAATACTCTTTAAACTGATCTAAAACATAGATCAACTTCTGTGCCACTGAAAATATCATTGAAAGAAATATGGTTTTTATTTACATATATTTAATTGTGAAGGCTTACAATTTTCTAAAATATCTTTACTAATAAAGTTTCGTACCATTTGTCGAAAAAGAAATTGAATTCTTGGCAAAAATATATGTGTACGCGCGTATTCTGACTGTATTTCTGGTTTGGCCGAGAGAGTATCAAATGTATTGCGGGAGTACTGCGGTACTTTTGCATGTCAAATAGTATCAAAAAAGGTACGATTGTACCAACTTTTCCATCACTGCTCAGAAGGAAATACTTATTTTATTTGTTCATTCTATTCTTATTTCCATTTTTGTATGTACTTAAACGATTATTGCTGAAACTAATAAAATTTGGATATTTAAATAACGAGTAAGTTAAATACATTACGGTACTGTATTAATTTTCTTTAGATGCTTAAAAATAATGGGCAATAACCATAGACAAACATTAAAGTCGGTTCTTTTTAGAGACAACTTAATTTTTAACATCTGTTGTTAGCTTTCTTTCAACTATATTCAAAATTAGAACCGGCTTTAAGTTGAGTGAAATCTTGAAAATTTTGCATGCAATTTGGTATGAGTAATAAGCAAGTGGCATCTCTGAACAGCTGACAGAATAAAAACGACAAAAAGTTAAATGAAATAGAATCCATTTTGGAGAAAAAAAGTTGAAAAGCATAAACCGGAGAAAAAATGAACATCAAAACCGTTTCTATTATTTTTTTGGAAAGCTCACATTAATAGATACAACTATTAAAGACTGGATTAAGTACGGTAATACATTTTATTAGAAATGAAGAAATATATGACATTTTATCTGAGCGGTTTGTATTATTGTAATAATGGTTGAATTTCAACCACTGGGCTAACACTAATATTAATAAATAACATTAGCAATAATTCCAAGTATTTTGCATAAAAAATACTTTATTTATTTAAACATACAAGCACAAATTTTTGTAAATGATTTAATATAAACATAGAAAATGAAAAGCAGTACCCAGCAAACACTACGATTTTGATTTATGATTTTTTTTTTGTTTCAGATGATGTGTTTAAGAAAACAAATGCTTTGTTTCCATTACGTCTAGTTTTTGTTTCTAATTTGACTTTATCCATTGTTGTTTCAACTTGAAATAACTTTAATTCAACATTGTTCTTTGATTTATTTAATTTTTGAATTTACGTTGTTCCAACTTTTTTTCGACAAGGATTCTTCATTTTGTTTTAATAGTACGGGAATGGTAAATAAATATGAAACAGTTATTTCAAAAGAAAACAAAATTCTTTGAAGGTTCCTGTAAATCATGTTGGATTCACATCAAACGTATATAAAGCAATTTTATTGCCGAAAAAGGTGAAATCAATCTATTTTAAATAGATTTTCATTCCAAATTTAACTGTGTGAAGAACATATCTCAAAACAATCACCCAATTTAAGTCAAATTGGCAGCAATCGAACTGGCGTTTTGCGTTTAAGCGCTGATAGCTTACAATTTGTTAAAGAAAAAACAAAACAATTTCGTGATAATTTTTATTATCAAAAATTGTCGTGAACTACCAAACTGAATCGATTCACTGTCTTACTATATCTAAGTGAGTTCAACAGCTTTCAATTGCTAGAAGTTGGCTTTACTGGAACAAGCCAGCACAACAATGTGTGCTTTTGTTTGACTTCGAATTTGACTTTTAGTTTTTGTTTGTTTTTTTCCCCTTATTTTTTGTTTATTGGGCAATTTTTCATACTTTCTGATTAAAAGCTATTTTTTGTGGGTGTGTCTGCGTTTAATTGTATAAAACTATTAACATACTTTAGGGGATAAAATATATGCATGCATGTACATGCTTATGCTTATATATTTACATTTTTACACTCAGAGAAAAGCTGCAACTCAAAAATAAGAATGGGTCACATTAATTCAATAATTTTTAATATAATAGAAGATATATATTGAGATACTTAAAAATAAATAAAATTAATAAATTTATACTGTAAATTAATATTTTTCCATATTAAAATAAGAAATTTCAACATGACTTGACTTTCCTTAATGTTTCTTATTAATTCAAAATGGGTTTTATTATTGTTTTTAAGCGGTTTTTTCTCTGGGTGTATACAAATGCAAATCAATAAATTGATTTTTTAAATATTAATAGGGCAAAAGTAAAACAAAAACAATAACAAATTGTAAGTACGAATAACAATAGTAATAAGAGGCTATATGTGTTAAAAAAAAACTAAAAACAATAGAAATTTAATATACAAATAAAAAAATAAGGCTTCAAATTTTTAGTCCGATAATAACATTTTAATTCTTAATGCGTTTGGCACAAAGTTTTTTTCGGTAGATATTTTTTGGCTTAAGGGCGCAACTTAAAACAGAAAATTAAAAAAAAACTAAAAACTTTTTTTTTTAAAGAGAAGTAACACTCAGGCAGTGAATACATACTACTAGTCTAGGAAAGAGATAGTGATAAAGAAGGAAGAGGTAGAGGAAAGCTTCATTCCTTTACAACTTTACTTTTTTGCACGTTTTTAATAATGCAGTGTTGCAGCGCCTCTGGTGTCAATGAGCCGTATTAAATTTTTAAGCTGTGCCTAGTAGCTATTTTATTAGATATTTTACTTTGCCAATGATTCTGCTACACAACGAAGGAGGGCGCTCTGATGTTACATTAGAATTAGTATCTGGTGAAGTCGGTATTAGTTCAGTGACAAGTGACTATGATTTCATCATTTGAACTTTCCTACAACAACTATTACAAATGGACACTAATGCGCATCAGAAAAATGCGTGGTGTTGTTATTTAATGGCTTTTGTATACCAGGCTCGAACCCAAGACCTAACTATTTCAGCAAACGCCACCCTTGAATTTTTTTTTAAATATAAAGGGATTGAACTCAGTGAATTTTTATTCCATCAACACTTAATAAATATAAACTGTTAACAAAAAAAAAAAGAAAAAAAAACATATTTTCAACAGTGTAAAACTTGCTTAGTTGAAAGAAACAGTTCCCAAGATTTTTAGAAATATCTGTGCAAACTGCAAAAAAAAACTCGTTTTTCGGGAATATTTCGATAACGCTTTTTAAGAGAAAAAAAAAATTAATTAATGCCATATTAGAGTTCAGCGGCCCTCAAACTTAAGAAAACATTTCATTTCACAGATTATGGCAAAAAGATATACATTTGTTTCATAGTGTTATTTAACTTATTTCATGTGTATAGGCAGAGTCATCAGAAAAACGTTTGTTGTATTTAGTTGCCCCAGCCAGGATTTAAATACTCGTATTCCTTATATACATACTAGTGATGCACGAATATTCGTATTCGTATTCGAATTGCCGAATATTCGGCCATTTTTAATGCGAATACGAAGCATTCGTATTCTTCAAATTCAGGCGAATACGAATACGAATATTTTTCAAAAAAAAAAAAAAATTAAATAAATAAATGCATAAATCCTAAACTAAATTAAAATAATTGGATAAAAATATTAGTTTGTACTAATCCATTAATTTTTTTATAGAAATTTGTGCTTTGTATCATTTTCAAATAATATTTACTGACGATCATTAAAATTTTGGTTAGTTTATATTAACTTTAAAGTACGCCAACAGGACTTAAGTCCTTTTTCATAAAAATTTTTTTTGAATGTCTATAAATTTCATATATTGTGTTCGTATTCGTATTCGCGAATATCAAAAATTGACATTCGTTACATCACTAATACATACTATCCCAGCAAAATACTTTGCCTATTAGAATGCAAATAAGTGTATGTACTCCCCAAACGTAAATCCTTACAATTTGACTGAATAATCTATTATTTTTGTTTTAGAAGTTCAAAAAGTATAGAATACCCATTACTATTTGCCCACAAACATACATAGAGCTAACATACAAGAGAGCTAATAGATTACCCTTTGCCTGTGAAAGTACTTAAAACTTAATGGGTTTTTTTTGCCTACAACTATGCAACATTTTATAGATTATTTTTTGCCTAAAAGTATTAAAAAATTAATGGGCAACAGTTATTTCTAATAAACACGAAATAAAATTTTGAAACAAACAAAATTTTATAATCTTGTTCCTTTTTTTTTGGAATTGTTAAAAATCATAATTTTACACAGAAAATATTTATATTGCAGGATGTGCAAAAATACTTAAATTTTGTAACAAAAATTATTATTTAGGTTAACGTAAAATCAAAATTATTTTATTGCTTTCAAAGCTCATTTTAGGAACAATAAATTTTCCTCTAGATACATTTCATTATTAAGCCTGGTACGGAGTTCTTACGGAATTTCACATTTGTAAATTTACATTTATTTCTATACGGAAAGATAATCGTGTAGTCTCTTGTGTAGAACTATGTTTGGAATCACATAAATTCATTTATTTTTTAATTTACAACACACAAAAACACTAAAAATTAATTACAAATTAATGAAAATTTGAAATGTAAAAACTCCGTGACCAAACAATTGTTTGAACATTAATTTTTGTTTCAGTTGACTGAAAAAGTCTACATTTATATTTATAGCTTCCTAAGATAGGCAATAAATTTCAAAAATTCCATGCATTTTCCTTTTGAAAGTCCGTACTAGCAATTGGAAATTTCTTTATGAAATTTACCGACCTGAATTCCCGTAATTTTTTTTTACATATAGTTTGTAAGAGAACCTGAAATTCCGTATGAACTCCGTACCAGGCTTTAACTGGAAAGTACTACAATAATTACTTCCACATTTTATTCATTCCAGGACAGTCATTATTATGCACATACAATAATTAGATAAATAAGTACCAGTCATTACTTTGTAAGCCATTAAAAGAGTACTACCCATTACAAAATCTCGAAAAGCATAACATCATGTAATAAATTTTAATTCAACATAATTTAATTAATAATTAAACATAAAATTTATTTAATATTAAAGTGAAAACTTTAATTTTTTTTAATTTATTATTTTTTTTTAAATACAAACTGCAAATCTACTTTGACTTGTCTGCGAAGCAAGCAGAGTCTCGCGTAGTAATCGAACCAGTTACCCTTCGACTACAATAATAAAACACTATTAACTACCCCGTAGAGGAAGTTTTCACTGGTAATGAACACACTAAAATAACATATTTAGAGAATTCACAATGAGTATAGGTATTAAAATTTTAATGTGGCAATATTGCGCCATCTTAATTTTTTCATTGTGATCAAGCAACGATATAAACACACACATACAATACATGAATCAAGAAAACAAGATTGCGCATAGATGTAGAATTTTGTTGTAAACAGAATACATACATTTGTTTGTGGAATGTGCTCTCTCTCTCACACACTTTTTACAACGTAGATGCGCAGTAGACAATTTTTTTGTATGCCTGAGTGCGCAATCTTGTTTTTTTTAATTCATGCATACAACACACATACATCTTTATATTTAGGGAATTCACAATGAGTATATTAAAATTTTAATATGGCAATATTGCGCCATCTTAATTTTTTCATTGTGAGCAGGCAAATATATAAATACACATACTGTGTATATCAAAGTCAGGCAAACACACATTCATCTTTATATTATTTATATATAAGTGTATAATATGAGAGAGAGAGAACGAGAGTAAAATCCTGTTTGTACGAATCAGTGCTGCCAGAATATGATGATGAGAGGATCCTAGATCTGTAAAACAATTCTGCTAAAATGTTCTACAGAACAAATGTATAATGCCAGATTTAAATTGAAATTTTTTTTATTGAAATAGCTTTGAGTTTCATGTTTATACAGTTTTTCTTCTATTCATCAGTATAAAGGTAAGAGAGAAAACATATGTGGTGTATTTCTGGTGAATTTTTCAACAACTTATTAATACACATTGATTTGCATGTACGTAAAGTATAGAAATGTACCAGTAAAGTCTGGTTGGTATGTCTCCATAAGAACTACGCACTATCTAGTCAACGGTTTTAGTGTTACTAGTAGATTTTCAATGACAAGCACATGCTAAATGTTATAGCACAAAGTATTTCATGGGGAATAATTAGAGAGTTTTACTGGTGATAAAGTCAAAAGTGACTCAGTACATTTTACCGTCGACATTTCCTTCAGGGTATATACATATAATATATGTATGTATGTATGTCTGTATATCGAGACTTATTTTCGGTTTAATTGTTAGCAAGATGTAAAAAATAGACTTTTGTAATTGAAATTAAAACTATGGCTTACCCATAGTTTAGAATTATCAAACTGTCGAAATGTTTGATATCTTTTAAAATGCAGGCTGTAAAATTTGTACTTAAGCGACAATTTGTGTATGGTAAAATATATTTGGATACCATAAAAACCTGTCTTCTGAAAACTTAAATTTTTGTCGCTTACGGATAATTGAAAATAGGGCTCCATATACATATGTATGTATACAATACATATCATATAATACATACATATGTAGGTATTCGTTGCACACATAATTATAAAAAAATTTACATTTATTAATAGAAATACTCTGTACATTGAAAAAAATTTAACAAATTAACATTTATTATTTTAAGCAAATTCTGCCAAAAAGCATCTGGCAGAATTTTTTAAAAGTTGAATGCTTTTCACATAATGAAAATGCCAGATCTGGCAATGAAAATGCCAAAATGGCAACAATGGTACGAATGCTTATGAGAGACTGAATTATTTTCTTTCGTACATATTAAAATAACAAAATTTTTTTAATTAGAAATTATTATTGGATAAATTTATCAAAATAACTTTTATTCTGCGACAACTACAAATTTTTTTATCAACTAGATCTGCGTTGACAGTTTTAAAATGTTTAGTTTAACATTACCATATTGCCATATCGAAAATGAAATACTGTTAAATTTGCACATGGTAATTAATTTGATTTACACTCAAAACAAAAAGAACAAACTTGCCAGACCATATTAAAGTATTAAAATTGAAAAGTTGCAATATTAAGACACATTTTGAAACGCTATTGTGAACTCCCTAATGATTTCTAATAAATTTAACATGACTTACAGTCAACATTTTTGCATATTGATTTAACATTGGTACTTTTTTTCTTGTATATATGTAAGTACCCAGCAAAAAATTTCAAAAAAGGTAATCGAGTTTGGAATTAAGAATTTTTGGTGGAAGCTGTTCCTTATTGGATTACCAACTTAATGATTTTAACAAGGCGTGAGACTAAAATAATCAATTCTTGAGAAGTAGTTATGTTGTTTATTGTAGGAATTAATTATATTTTCCGTTAAGGGAAATAGTTATTTTTTTTCTTGATTGAACTACTTTTTTTAAATATGCCGTTGTTTAAGTAAATGGAAGGTCTTGGTTAAAAACTCAGTTTGATTAATTAAATATATGTACATATAATAACTTTTAAGAAAAATTTAAATAATTTAAAAAAAAAACTTATTGTTGTACTACGAAATACACCATTTTGCAAAATTTTTTTTTATAAACTCAATTGAAGTGGGTTATATTTTATTCGTATCAGTGCATCTATTGTTACTTATAAATACTATATTTAGAAAAATTTCAATTGCTTTCATTGATGAACTTTTATTAAAACCGTAAATGAAAAAAAAATTATTTAGAACTACTTATATTTAAATAACTATTTTCCAAAATGTAGGTACTTATTTTTTAGTTTAAAATAAATAAGTAGGCAATTTAGAAATATTTATAATTTATTTAAAATAACTACTTATTTTGGCAATATTTTCACGTCTTCTTTTAAAACAGAAAAGAATATGTTCAACTTCAGCTTCCTATTTTTAAAAATTTGCGTAATGTGTTTTGTAAGCGAGTACTTCAATTTGGCAATCTAAAAAGTAAGTCATTATATGGCAAGTAGTTCAGATGGTAATGTCAAATTTTTTGCTGGGTGATAATACAACTTATTTTTATATACCATTAGGTATAAAACACAAAATTAAATACACTGTAATTTGCCAAAGAAAACTCTTTTTGTGGTCAACATATGTAGATTTGACAAATGTAACTCGAAATAAAATCTCTTGAATTAAAAAAATTTTAACAAAATTCCCATGCCAAAAGTCTTGGAAATACATTACAAAAAGTCCCGAAATTCAATGACAAATCCCACCGCCAAGCAAGCAAACCATTTTATAAATTTTATTAAACTTAAATTAAACATTTTAATATACTAACAGTTAATTAAGTATTACAAACAATCCACCCAATTGCACGCTTAATAATTCAATTGCTTTAAATTAAACCTCTTTTCATTGTGATAATGTTAAATTTATAAATAATTAAACATTTTTGCAAAGTGTATTTAATTTTTAGTAGACTAAGCCTCATTGTTACTGAATTTAATATTTATTTATACACAAAGCAGACACAAAAGTAACGATTTTAATAATAAAAGTAATTTAATGAGAAAAAAGATTTTACGATATTGTTGTATTATAAATGCATTTGCAAAATATTGAGTTAAATGTACAAGGAAAAAATAAAGAATTTTTTGTTGTTTTTAAATTATATTTTCTCCGAAATTTTTCCTGGTTTTCTATTAGTTTCTATGAGCTTATCTTTAATAAGGCCTATATATTAAAGTAATTTGTCTTAGACGAGCTCCTTTTTTATTAGTAATAAAATGGCTACTAAGCACAGCTTCGAAAATTTAATACACCTCATTAACACCAGAGGCGTTCCAATACCGCATTATTAAAAGACGTGCAAAAAGCAGAGTTGTAAAAGAAGGAAGAAAGCTTTTCTCTATCTCTTCCTTCAGCACCTTAAAAGGAAAACTCTTGAAATTTTCCAAAACGCTAAAAAATTGACAAATACCGAAAAAATCGCCAAAACAAAAAAAAAAAAAAACTCCAAGGAAAAAAAATCGTCTTAATTAATATAAATCGTCAAAAAACCGAAAAAATTGTCAAAACAAAAAAAATCGCCAAAAACTAAAAAAAAAATTAAAAACAAAAAAAAAACGACAAAACAAAAAATAACTTAAAAAAATTTAAAAGTGTCTGCCTATATCCGGTATGATATTCCATTATATCTGTTAAAGTTCGTTTAATATTACATATCGTCGGTTGGGTATTGGTTTGCTGCAGACATAATGTATTTGTAACGTGACCGGATGGTTTTTACAAAAAGCCGGATATAATCGATCAAAAAGCTGGATTTTGAAGAAAATACAGCCAAAAAGCGGGATTTCAAGATAAATATCTTTTAGAAAGCGGGATGTGCAATATGCACCCAAAGTTTTCTATTTACTTAAGATACCAACAGACGACATGTTTTTCACATTGTATGTGCCAGAATTTACATATGTAAACGAAAACGTGTCGTGTGTTACCTTTAAAACATTGCTTGTGTAAAAACCATGACAAAAACCATAAGACATTATTTGAAATAGAGCGTGCTCTATTTTCTATGTTAAACATACAGCTCCAAATGTCTATGTCATGCGAACAAATTCGGCGGCGGTTGATTATGTGCACTATCATTAGCCGTCTGAATGAAGTATTTTGCAAGACAAATTAATTATATATTTTTTTTTTAATTTAACGTTGTCGTTTTATTAAAATAAGTCCAAAAATGTATAGATTTTTAGATACAACCTCAACGTCTTGTTTAAAAAAGAAAAAATTAAAAAAGCAAATTTGCGTCGCCAGTACTACAGCGACGGAACCAAAAATATTTCGACGGCTGCAAGCCATTTATAAAACAAACTACGTGGATATTTATGTACTTAAAAAAAAGAAGTGATACTACATGTACGTTTGTGACCAAAAATTATAAACCTTATGTAAATTAACCAATATTGACAAGCATAAAGAAAAACATGCGAGTCGAAAACTTAAAAAACACATGTAAAAAACATGTCGTCTGTTGGTACCTTTAGGAAACACATTTATTTCTCAACTCAAAAGAGACGCTTTAAAATAAAAAAAAGTATTTATAAAAAAATTATTTATTTATATATAAATAAAAATCAAATGTCGTTCGTTGGTAATCGTATAAATTAAGAGCGGCTGCACCGATTTCGCTCCTTTTTTTATTTTATTTTTTATTTTGAAACATTTTTCAGTAAGAAACGTGAAATTTGGTGTGATTACGGATTTTTATATTGTGCATTGTCTTACAAAAAAAGTTCGAATTAGACATGTTGGGTATGAAACCTGCCATAAAGAGAAAATATTTACTGTGAGATATGTGAAAAACTAATATAGTGAGAACCTTGAAATATTGTGTTGAAATAACTCTGCTGAAATAATTTCAGAATTTAACAACTAGGCGTGGTGCCTCACAAGTAGTATGTTTACTACTCTCACATATAGTGCCAAGCTTTCTTTGTCTTCAAAAATAATATCAGAGTACCGATCTTGCTGCTTTGCTTACAGACTATTATTGATGGTCTAGAAGGAACATGAGGCCATTACTTCAAAATATCTTGGAGGCCAAAATAGTCTTAAGTTTTGATTTTTTTTTTCATAAGCAGTAACGCCTATAAAGAGAGAAGTATTATAAAAAGGAGTCAAGAATAGACCAAAAACTGCGTCACCTCCCAAGAAAATTAAATATTTAATTTTAAAATATCTTGCTATCTGCATCAAACACAAACCTGAAATTCCGCTGATTCTGCCAATGATAGAAAATAATAGGGATTAGAGGATAGAAATAGAAATAGAAAATATGTTTACTTAAAAAATATCTTGAAAACTAATGCAGTGGGAATTTTGAAACTCTTCGTGACTATTTATGTTGATAATGAGAATTCTATTGAACAAAATAGTGAAGGTTCAACCGAAAGGGTGGCATTTCTAATAAAAAAATTCTTTTCATCTCAAATCTTTTATGAGATGTAGCGAAGCACACAGGGTTTTAGCTAATTAAGCAATAAGCGCACTTAAAAAATATTAAGAATGAATTTTTATCAGTTAAATTTTAATAAAAATCGAACAAGATATTTTATTTTTCAAAACTCTAAAAAGCGGGATAAAGTGGGACAGAAATTCGAGGCGGGATCGACCTGTGAAAAGCGGGATAATCCCGGGATGTCTGGTCAGGTTATGTATTTTAAATTTACTGTGCCTCAAACCAGTAACCAACTGACGATATGTAGTGTCCGTACGAAAACCTTCGTGTGCTAGTCAAAATCCAATTTTACTGAATTTGTTACAATTATTCTTAATCATTGGCATTTGCTTCGACCTAAAAATTAATAAGTAGTAATCATATTTGAATTAGCACACGTTATTCTTTTAAGTAGACTTGAGATTTTATGGACTTTAAAGAAAATAATTATTTGTAGCCCCTTAAAGCATGCCAGGCTCGCAAACTTAGTTTACCCTCAAAGTATGCACGAAATATTTTTTAATGTTCGTTTTACCTAAATAATTTCTGTGGCAATAAGGAAAAAGTAGTTAAGTGATATTTTACTACTTGTCCTACCTAAACTTTCAAGTCGATTTTGTTAAATTTATTTCTCAGGCGCTCAAATTGTGTTTTGCACACTATAAAATTTTACATTAAAGTTGAGATATGTTAGGGTACAACTTAGCTATTACTTTAACCTGCCTAAAAAAATATTTCAACAAATAATTGAAATTTTATCCAGAGGTACTCTTGAATATAAAGGTTTGAGGGATATCATTAACTCAAATTTAGTTTATCGCGACTTAATCAATTTTTCTTTTTGGCCACACACTTTTTTTTATTTGGAATTTTTTAATTACAAGAAAACTAAATTCCATAAATAATTGTTTTCATAATAATGAAAGTGCAGTGGTCTGAGTCACAATACTCATTGTTTCAAAATATTTAATAATTGAATAAATCAAATCTCGATGAAATTTTATTTAATATTTGTTTAATATTCAATGAGATTTTCGTAAAATTTATTTAATAGTTCGAAGCAAAAATGGATATGACCATTTTAACTTTTTGATACATTTTTTCTTTTAAATAAATTGCTTTTCTGTGTAGAAATTAAATAAATAATATCTTTCATATGAAATTCGAAAAAAAAAATAAAATGAATTTGAAATATATTTTAGGAAAATTTTGTATGAATAATTTGAAATAAAATACATTTTAAATTCATTTTAAATTTAATGAATTGCGTTGAATTTTAAAACCGGTGTTGCCGCATTAGAAAATTCGGAACCAAGTTAAGCTGAACCTTCTTTCGGATTTTTATTTTATTTGAAACTGTTTCTGCGAGTTTTGAAATTATTGCCATTATATCTGTGGCATAAAGGAAAAACTGCTTATATCGAGATAAGCTAATTTTCAAATGAGGATGCCTGAGTAATCTGCATATTCAAATGTAATCCTGGTCAAAATCTCAATTAATTTATGTGATTTTTCAGGAAGTTATAGCAATATGACTTTGCAACTTATCTTTTTAGACTTTTAAACTCATTTGTAATAATAGCTTTATTTAGTTTACACTTTTCTATATTATAAATTAAATTTATTTTTTTATAGAGCGCAGAACGATTTTTGTTTAAAAAAAATTAAGGTTAACAGAGAATTTCCCATTTTACCTATAAAAGAAATAAATTTCTGAAAATCGGCTTGAAAGCTTAAAAGTGCTCTCCTGCAAAAAAGTAAAATATGACTTAAGCACTTTTTTTCATATTGCCACAGATTTAGAGAAATGACTCCATAACCAATAACTTCATGTTCTTTATATTACCCATTTACTCAAAGAATCTCATAACTCAAAAAATTAAATTTTTTACTTAATTATGCAGAATTAATTCTTATATCGTTCTTCATATTGTGTAAAAACTTCATACAAATATCTTGTTTACTATTGAGAGGAAAATAAAATTTTCTTTTTTTGAGTAAATTTAAAACTTCAAACTTGTTTTCTGGCAAACTAGTGTTCTGAGTTACGAGTATGCCATTTTCTCTATTAGAAATGTAAAGCCCTGATTTCTTAAATCACTTCACCAAGTTAAAACTTATTTATGTGAAAACAAAAATGACATTTCCAAATTTGGGTGTATGGAAAAACCAAGCAAAAGCTGAAATTATTATTTACTTTTCTTGTTTCAACTTTAATATATGTTGAATGAAAGTTTAACGTAATAACTCTAATTCTTCTAAGAAAAACTTTTGAGAAAAAGTAATAATAATTAATTTCATTGTATTTTTAATAAAAACTATTTTACTGAATAAGTGAAATAATAATTTGTTATTATTAGTGCGTTAACAAATGTTAAACTTAAATTGAAACAATTCATAACAAAAAAAATTGCTTTTCTTTCATGAAGTTATTTGTATGAAAAACATAAGAAAACTTTTATTTTTTTCTAGATTTTGATTTTGTTTTCAAATAACTACTATAACTTTGGTGACGTTACTTAGGCCTAAATTTGCTGATAATATTACAAAAATACAAATATTTTTTTTTATTAATACCAATTTTTAACTTGCTGGATTAAGTAAAAAATATTTGCGTGGCAACACTTTATTCTAGCAAAAACAATGAATAATTTTTGTTGTTTTTTTATATTTATTCTTTGTTACATATAAAAAGTAACAAACAACAACTACAATTCCAGCAACAATAATAAAATCAGCCAATGTAGAAATGGTAAAATAAGAAAATTAAAAAAAAAACATTGATTGTTGAGTTTTTGTTTCAACTAGTTGAATATTAAAAAAAATATTGCGCAGTTTTTATTATTTAAAAATATTGTTTTTACACATACGAAAGTACATAAAGTTGAAAAACTGAAGCAATTTGCAATTACATTATCTAAAAAATAGAAAGATAATATTAAATGAAATGAAAGGTAGAAAATCATTATTGTACTTTGTTGTCAACACATTACAAAATATTGCTTTTTGTATAATGAAAATAAAAAATCATTTGATTTCATCTCATATATTGCAACACCATCAATATTATTGCACAATAATTAATTGATTAAATATTGCACAATATTAACTATTTCACACTTTCGAAAATTGCAAAATAATAAATACTACACAGTATTAAATATTGCACAATGTTTAATATTGCACTGTATTAAATATTGCAAAATAATAAATATTGCACAACTTTAAATATCTCAGTTTTTAATATTGCACAATATTAAATATTGTACAATAATAAATATTACACAATATTAAATATTGCACACTAATAAATATTGCACATTATTAAATATTGCACAATTTTAAATATTGCACAATAACAAATATTGCACATAATGAAATATTGCACAGTAACAAATATTTCACTATATTGAATATTGCACAATAATTGTACAATTTTAAATATTGCACAATTTTCAATATAAGACAATATTAAATATTGCACTATATTAAATATTGTACAATATTAAATATTGCACAATAATATTGCAAATATACACTTTTAGAAAGCAGATTTTTTTGACTGGAATAACTTTGCTTAATCGCATAATTTGTCTTATCATTTTAGCATTATTAATTAAATATTAAACCATATACTCGTAGAATTTAAAAGACATCTTGCTTAAAATTAAAGCTATGAAATAAAAAAATCAACATCAACTACTTTCTCCTTAACTGCTTTTTAAGATGCCTTTAAAAATCTTATTGTATAATTTAATCTAAAAGTTGCTGTCTAATATATATATATATATATATATATATATATATATATATATATATATATATATATATATATATATATATAATTAAATGCAGCTGATTCATTTATAAAATATAATTGCGTATGTACGAAAATAATTATAATTACTGTCGTAATATTTTATGAAAGCTCTTTAAGAGGCTAAAATTTAAGCATCATTAACTACGAAACATTAAAACAATTTATATTTATTAATGGCGAAATACAAAGCAATTAAATAAAGCAGATTTGAAAATATAGAAATTAAAGTCAGCATATTGTTTAAATGAACCAGAAAACAATCGAGTATCTTTAAAACAAATGAATTATTTGTATGTATTTCAGTTTTATTTGACAGCAATATTAGCATTCATGACAAGTTGATGATTATCTTTTCGCTTATTTCACAATGATTCTAAAACGTTTGCTTAATTTTTGTGCAAAACTATAACAATAGAATTTAAATAAACGTAAAATTGTGGTAAATGTGGCCAGGTTGCGCATTAAATTTAATACAATAATTTTTATTGTATACTATGAAAAAGAAAAACAGTCAAATAGTTTAGATGTTGGCGCCATATAAAAAGGCCCTAACTCACAATTTTTCTACATTAAATTATTAAATTTTTTGGTTATTCCAATTTATTTTACACATACATATCGTTGGTCAGAATCAGAGAAACAAGCAGTCTTAAAAAGTTGGCGGCGGCTCATAAGCCGGCTTGAGCCGGCTGACATTGATAGCCGCTTTTGATAAGTTTTTTTAAAACATTTTTATAAAAAAAATTTATTTCCATATATTTTGTAAAATGTAGTACAAATCTGCAACTACAAAAATCAATTAGCCAGCTGCAATTCGGCGGCGCACTGAGGGGTGAAAGCCTTCACAAGTGGCGATTAATTCAAAAGATGAACTTTAACTTTCACAACCGTATTTGGTACCATATGAAGATAGATAAAATTCTACATCACTAACTGGAAAAATAAAAGTTCTTGGTAGTCTACTTTATTTGCAGTGTGTGTTCAAAGTTCAAGAATTCTAGTTATTTTTGCAAGCATTGATTAAAAGAGAAAATTTTGATATTTCAAGTGATAATAGTTTTTGGTAAGACTTCTACAAGTAAAAGTTTTATAATGGAACCATCATCTTTAGGTATATGAACACTTAAAAAATTATTTTTTGTTTAGATAAATGTTTTATAAATATTAAAAAAAAAATTAATTGCTCTAAAAATGAGGTATTTTTGATATATACATACATTGAGTTTCAACAACTTTGCGGATGAGTTCAAGGAAAAATGCTTTTATGCTTTTAAAATATAACATTTTAGCTAAAATATCTCAGAATACCTATTTGCGCATTTGTGAGATTTTTGAGTTATGAAGGTTTTTGTGAGAAAATTCCAGTTGCTAAAAATCAATGTGAAAAATACATATTAACAGCCGTATTCATAAAAAAAAGTTGATGGAGGTTTAAAATTCATATTAGTTAAAAAACGTTTTAAGGCTAAACAACGTTTTTTAAATATTGGTATTCATAATCACTTTTTTAACTAAAAATCAATTAACTAGATTTTTTTAAAATATCGTGGCAACACTGTATTCTTTATTTGTCACTTGCATAATAGTTCTGCAAAACAACGATTGTTAACTCACAAAGTACTCGTGTCTATATTTGTTTATTTGTCGCTTTTCAGAGAAATATTGTTTCTATAAAATAAAAGATGTGTTCCAACTTGTATTTAATAAAAAAAAATAAAAAAAAGTTCACAACAAATCTTTGCTAAAAGTGCTTTTTATATAATTTATTTTATTGCAGATAAAGATACACTAGAATAACGAGCTTGATATACCCAGACGGTCGATTGCTGTTTGGTTTCCGCCTCATAAGCATATATCCCTGATTCGTCACTTGTCGCGATTTTATACACGTCTTTTGAAGCGCCACGGTTGAACTTTTTAATAATTTCCTTACACCACTTGAAGCGAGTCTCCTTTTGAGAGATTGATAAATTAAGGGGTATCCAATGAGAACAATTTTTTTTAAACTAAGTGTTCATGCAAAATCGAATGTATTTAAGTAGAACTAATGTAAAAGAATGCCTCTATCTCACAATATGTCACATGACGATCTTGCATAATCAGTTCACGCACTGCATCGATGTTTTGTGGCGACATTCACGCACTTTGTCGGCGACTGAACTATGACCACGATTGAATTCATCTTTAGCAGCAATGTACTGTGATTTTTGGTGGTGCTTTAGCGCCATGAGTTCATCCAGACACTCTTGTTGGAATAATGCATGTTGAAATTTGTGAAAAATAATCCAACGAAAACCTTCTCTTTAAATTTCATTTTATTTTTCAAATTGATTTGCTCACTGTGCTATACCAAACGATGAGAGTACGTTTGTGCAAAAAAAAAATTAAACTTTATTATGGTATTGCCATATTTTAGCTATTGACATTAGTATTGCCAGATTCCTTAATATAAATAGTTGCCCTCGTAATAAATTTTTTTTTGTAATGATATATCGAAAATAATCCAGATATTTTAAGTTAAAAAACAAAATGCACAAGACGATATTAAAATAAATACTTAAAGCATAACAATAAGTATTCCCAGTTGGCCACGCCTTTAAGATATCCTTGGCAACGGGTACAAGACAATGGTAAGTCGTAGAAGACATATTGAAGACAGCTCCATATAAATCGACGAGGACATTTTCATACAAATGGCGGCGAGGTTACACAATTATCGTCAACACTGCTTTATTGAAGACAAAACTTATGACACTGTCGATCAGATTGTTCTTGACAAAATCTTACTGAAGACAACATGTATGAGACTATCGCTCAGATTGTCATCAACACGGCTTTATTGAAGACAAAACGTATCGCACTGTCGATCAGATTGTTCTCGACAAAGTCTTACTGAGGAAAAAACGTGTGTCAAAACGAGGGACATTGCCGCTCAAACGGTTCTCAACATAGTTTTATTAAAAACAAAACGATTGACATTGTCGCTCAGTTAGTTATGAACGACGATTTCCTTTAAATTGTCGATTATAAAATCTAATACACAGGCGACATGTCGTCCATTAATCATCGAAGACAATGTCGTCTTCGATGACGACTAGGCCAAATGGGTTATAATATACCCCATAATATGTTTATTAAGAAATATACAACCACACAAACACCTAGGCCAATGCAGACGAAGTACACAAACAGCATGAAATATAAAGCTTTAATAATAGTTTGCTGTTCTGTAATGCACATATACACAAAACCAACATGAAGGCTAGTGTTGAGAGTCTGTTAAATATTCTAAAGTTTTCTGGATGTTGCTTACATTCTTCTGGAAGTTATGTAGTAAGTATAACGGCCTGGCCCACGATGCCGACAAGAAATTATCTATCGCTTACTTATATTAAAAACAAAACCAAATTTTCTTGTTTCTTATTTCGATAATTTCTTGTCGACATCGTGGGCCAGGCCGTAAATCTGCTAAGACCAAGATCATTCAGAGTCAATCAGTTGAGTTGAGCCAGTCGATTAAAATGAAGAATTGTGTGAATAAAAGCAAGTTTAATATCATCGTATATTAGCATCAAATTATTTAACATTATGTGTTTTAAAAGCTCTAAACAAGTGTATTAAGCAAAAACTCAAGTCTGATTTTATAAACATTGCTCACTAAGATATTTTTTGTTTAATTAAAAAGCCTCAAACCTAGAAAAATAATTTAATTACAAGTTACAAACGTAGCAATGGATAGTGTGAATAAAAAAAAGTAGTTGCTTTATATTTAAAAATTTGTTTCAAAACCTAAAATTCTTATACATATTTGTGATTTTAAATAAAAATCAGATACTTCTTTTTATTCACACTACCCAATATTTATGACAAATCATATGCAAACTTACAAATTTAAATATGCTTTCAATTAATAAAATTTAATATTTATTTGTTTTGCTTATATGTTTTTTAGGCGCACCTTAAATAGTAAAAATTTTATAATATTATTTTATGTGTAAAAAACTTATAAATTTTTTAATGACAAATTAAAAAAGTTTTGAATATCTTTATGCTTATTATATCCAAAACACAGTACAGGCAGCTAGCAAATGGAAATCATTAAATCCTGCAGGATTAAAAACATAATTAAAAGATGAATTTAAATAAATATTAAATCATGAGCACAAGAGAGTATAATTTATATTTTAGGTTTGGTGTTCGAAAGTCTTTCTAACTTTTCAAAATAATATTTAATAAGGGTCAGTTAGGGCTAATAAATCAGTGCAAGTTAATCTCTATTTTTGGTTTAAAATGTGTTTAAACTAGCAAACCTATAAATCAATACAGTATTTAAACCATCTGTAAACGCATAAAATTGGGCGTTTAAACTACCAATACAGGCCATATGATTTTGTTGATTAGAGACCATATGTTTTGCATTGAAAGAGCACTCTACTTTTTTCCAAGCCTGTACTTTTTTTTTTTTTTTTTGTTTGCTTACACTCTTGTTATTCTTTTATACTATACTACTTCGCCAAGCATAAATATAATTCCTCTCTCAGTACAATTTGGCGACATTTAAGAAAAGAATTGATAGCCTGCTGCAAAACAGCTGCTTTTTGGCATTTATTCTAGTGCTGCCACAATATTATTTTTTAAACTACAAATAAGGTATGGTTCACTGATTTACTCCAGTTGCGTTTAAACCACATATAAATTTGAGTTTAGTTTAAATAAACCAGCGTTTAAACTTTGACTGATTTATCAGCCCTTAGTGTGTGTTAAAGCAAAAAATTTACAAACTTTTTTATTTAAAAGTTGTAGGCCGAAAGTACTTAGATAGTTACATATAAACATATACATATTAGACCCCTGCAAAAGACCATTTAAAAGAACTTTTAGGACATGAGGGATTTTTCAAATGCTTTGCTATAGCGAAATCTTATAAAACAAACTCCTAAACAACACTGTTTGCAAGGCATTTGTTTCAGTTATTGCAGTTATAGAAGTAAAGAAGAGAATACTTCGTAAAGGAAAATTTTGTGATGCTTGCTTTTTCATACGCATGGGCACGTATACAAACGGCATGCACGTACAAACACATTAAAATTAGCATTAAAATTAGTTGTGTGCCCTTGCTTTAAAAAAAAACATCCATTAAACACAAACATAAAAGCTTACCATCTACATCTGAAGACACTACTTCCCTGCAAATCATATTGGAGTACATGGTCCAATCTAGATGAAACAGACTAGTAACATCATGGTCCATTGTAATCCAGTCATGGATTATGTCGTTTTAATGCAATCATTCAATGCTGAATGATAGGCGTTCGTGTTTAAACGATTGCACGTACAAATTGTATGCGAATAGTCTATAACTATTCCATATAGGGTAGTTTTGGGGTTAGTCCGATATAATGCAAAATTGGACCATGTCCAACCCTAAGACATCGCAATGCTAAATCGACCATCTCTTTTTTCATATATTTGGAGTAGTTTTGTGGTACTCCTACTCCTCTTTGGGCTAGTTCTTACATGAATGCATGAACTAGTCGCATTATTTGCAGAGTAGTTTTATACCTGCCACGAGAATACATTTAAAAAAAGAAGACCTATTTACATTTCAAGACTGTTTACGCAGGCCTCTAATACATATGTATGTATATTCCATATAACTTTGCTAATGAAGAATAAGCAAAATGAGTTTTTTTTACTAGTTTCTGTATGTATTTTAAAAAGGTGAAGACACAGTTTATATTTGCATGTTG
The DNA here is from genome assembly GCA_949987645.1 of Tachina grossa. Taxonomy (NCBI): domain Eukaryota; kingdom Metazoa; phylum Arthropoda; class Insecta; order Diptera; family Tachinidae; genus Tachina; species Tachina grossa. Next base: position 41,668,424 of record OX465275.1, read on the forward strand.
TATTAATGGAGGTACGACAACCGAAGTTTGTTTTTTTCGGCTTGTTAATTAAAATCTAAAGTTTAGGTGCGGCATTGAAATTTTGAAGCTTTTGTGCGCAGTATTCTTTTTATCCTAAAATAAATTCACACAAAACTGTTTTACAAAACTAATTAAATTTTTGTAAATACACAAAAATATTTTGTGATCTTTGTATAAAAAAATAAAATAAAATAAAATAAAAAGCAAAAAAAAAATTAGTTATGCTAAAGTCATGCAAACATTTTATTATTGCTCTTATAACGGAGTGGTAAATCAAAATGACATATGACGAAGGCAAAGTATCTTTTAAACGGTTTGTCAAGTATTTGTTTTAAAAAACAGATTATTGAAACTGACTTGAAATTAAACAAATATATACTCAGGGAAAAGCTGCAACTTAAAAATAAGAACGCGTCATAATAATTCAATAACTTTTCGTATAATAGAAAATCTATATATTGAGATAACTAAAAATAAATAAAATTAATAAGTTAATATTGTAAATTAATATTTTTCCATATTAAAATAACAAATTTCAACATGATTAGACTGGCGTTAATGTTTTTTATTAATTGATTTATTAATTTATTGTGTACTGTGGGTGTACTTAATAGCAACCAACCAAAAAAATTTGTCTTGAGTAGCATAATTAGAAAAGAACAAAACGACAAGGGCAAGACTTTTGTAAATTTAGAGATGGTAAAATTGAGCTTTTATTGCAAAAAAGCTTTTATCAAATTGTAAGATGATGAATCAAAACAATTCACATATTCCATTTGCAATAATGACCGAGTATATAACCTACCATTTACAACATGAAACTAATTGCAAAAAAGTATCAATACAATCACATTTTGTCACTATCACACTCACATTGTTTTTAATTTCCAGTCAGCTTTCAACGATTTTTTCAAGAAAGTAAATTTTTGATGTTTTCAGAAAGTAGAATGAAAAAGGGTTAACAGTGTTACCCCTTTAAAGATTTGTACAAATATACAGGATTGTCATATATAGTTATTATAAATTATACTTATTTTGTATAAATATTTAAAGAATTATAATATCTTACGTTCAAATGTACATGAAGAAGACAATTCATACCTTTTGAAAATAATAATATTATTAAAATATTAACGGTAATAATTATTCCCAATTTCTTGCCTTATGAATTTTTGTAGGTGACATTCTTGGTAACTCTAATTAAGAAGTGAACAAACCATTTTTTTAAACTTTACTTTTCGTCGACATTTTTAAAATGAACTTTCACTTTCCTATGAAAATGAATAAGAAATTTTCATGAAAGTCATTTATTTCATTAAAATTTTTATTCATAATACGTACATATACAGAAATTTCAAGAAAGTACTTTCATGTGTAAATGTGGCGTTAAGCAGAAGTCTACATCAATTGACACCACTACATCTACATCAATTGGACCAACCACAAAAGAACGCTGATGATGAAGGTGTAGTGGCCTTCGAAAACAGCTAGTTGTTCCGTTCTACTTCGTGTAGAATATTTACAACTAACTTTGGTGTTATTTGTACATGAATAATTATCACATGAAATTTGGTCTAGAAAGCGATATGAACTTTAGCTGGATGAAATAACATATATAGAATCAAATGAAGTTCGAAAAATAATAATTAACATTAACTAAAATTTATTATTTTCTTCATTTAGTTTGATGAATAAATAGTAAATTATTTTATTGCCTGTCCCACGATATCACCCGCAAACGTTCGACGGACCACTTGTATTGCAAACAACAATAACATTAGAAAATTTATTTATTTATTGTTGTTTTCAATATAAGTTGTCGATCGAACGTTTGCTGTTGACATCGTGGGACGGTCAGAAAGCTTCATGAATTCTGTGATAGATCTCAATTCAGCAAAACTATTGCTTGATTATTTTTTAAAATTAATTAAATTAATACAAGATAAATTTTTTTCTGTGTAGAAAAAAGATGGTTGATTTTTGGACAGCAAACTTACTTCTTAATAGAAGCAAACAAACTTCTTAATAGAAGAGATGTTAAAATAGATGTTCTAATAGAACACTGTTATCTAAAATATAAAAAAAAATATGTTTGACAGAGTGATATCACAGCATTCTGAAGGAAAAGATGGTTGTTTGTATGACAGCCCCCTGTCCTTTCATTGTAGGACATCACACTGCTCTTATACAAAACATTTGTGACTGAGTGACACCACAATACAATGAGATGACAGGGATGATTGAATATCTAACAGTGCACTGTTTTATTGAAAATATAATAAATTATAAACTGTGTAAAAGTACACGGTTCCTATAGAAAAGATGGCTGACAGTGTGACAGAAAACTATTCTCACAGAAAAGTTGACCATATGACAGCACTATTTTCTTATAGAAAAGTTTACTGTGTCTCAGCACACTTTTCATAGGTGGTTGAATATTGAACAGAACACTAATTTTTATATAAAAGATTGTTGACTCTGTGACAAACAATAAATTATTGCCTTAAATTCCTAGAATTTAATAATTTCAATTTTTTTCGTTTCAAAGTATTCAGAGAGTTGAGGCCAATAAATGAGTGAATGATTATGTTTTTAATTTTTTAATCCTATTTAAACGTTTACAAAAGTATCATATATTTTGTGTCTAGAACATATGCTCTTTCTAGGAATGATTCTTAACGCCGTTTAGGTAGCCTCAAAAGCAAAAAAATTTCCCGTAAATTTTTAAATTTATTTTGTTTGGAAGTTTTTCACTTTTGTGGCTACCTAAGCGCTACCTAAATGGTGTTAAGAATCATTTCTATGAAGTTCTTATGTTCTAAAAAGTTGTTTATTGAGATCCTAGGTACATTTTTGTAGTTGATTGTCTCCTTGAATTTTGAACGGTTTGCTACCTATGGACCTGAACAGGGGTAAAAGGGTAAAAAAATCTAATTTTTTTTTATTTTTTTTTTTTGCGATTTTGTTCTTTATGATAAGAGCTTCAGAGAGTAAATCAAAATTCCGAACGTTTTGCAAGATATGAGCCTTAGAAAATACAAAAATGACACCGAGACTCAAAATTTTTGGGGGCCCATAAAAAAAGTAGATGACTTGGGGCAAAACTGGGAGACACGGGTCTTGTTTTTTTTTTGTCTTTTATCACATACTGGTATCCGTATATGGTTATATTTCCATGAATAAAAAAATTACACACACTGTTATATTTTAATGTTAACTACAGCCAACGTAAGTAATACCGTAATTAGGATTGTTAAAGTTTTTTTGCAGGATGTGTCAAGGATACGATTTTAACACGAGTATATGAAAAAAAATATTTTTATGCTTATTTTTATGCTTTAACATTTATCAAATGTGCTGCATAATACTCGCATGAGCCGATTTTTTTTTTACATAAATTTGAATAGATATGTACATACATACATATATAAAAATAACTGAAATATGCCTGTCATACACAGACATATTCTCATCTACCTAAAGATTAATACCAAGAATGTGCCACAGTATCTCATAGTTAATAAAGTGAAAATATTTTTTTTTTGTTATACCTGATTTACATTAAGCATTTTTTCATGAAATTTCATGAATTTTGTTGCACGCAACTTATTCTATTTGCTTATTGCAGCGCTATAAAAGAGAACGTTATATAAAAAATAGCGTAGAATGAATCTCTGATGTATTTTTGACAACTTTTTTGATATAAGTTGCTCCTCCAGGCTTCCTATTGACAAATAAAAAATTTTCATGCAACTAATTTCATGAAAAAAATGCTTAATGTAAATCAGGTATTATATGTAAAAAAAATAAATGGTTTTATGACAACGATGTTAGATTTATTAATTAAGTTTTCCTTTTACATGTTAATATCTTCCGTATTCCAAAAGATACTTCTGTGAGTATTTAGTTGTGGGAGATATTGAAATATTTTACTGAAGTTATGCAGTATTTAATTTAACTTTTCCTACAATATATTGTCCCTTAATGTTAGAGGAATTTTTGCTAGAGGGTGGTAGCTGTATTTAGCTTTAATAAAAATAAAAATAAAATTCGTGAACTTAAAGCTATTTTCTAAATATTAATTTTCACATATAAGAGTATATTTACGACTTGTTTTTAGTGTGTGATAATTTTATTTTTATTTGAGTTTTATCGATACTGATTGCATATAAATAGTTAAGGGAATTGGTTTATAGCTGTTTAATTGAAAATTTTATGAGCGCGTTAATTGAACAAAAGATTTCATCTAAAGAAATAAAATTTTATGAAGATATCGCTATTGTTGCTAAACTCAAAGTTTTACAAATCAAGATATTTGCTGGAGCAATCGGATCTTCGTTAATAAAGTAAGTGCCACAATTTTCTACGGTATATTAGTTGAGTACTAAGCACTAGATAATGCTTCAAACTGCACAGCACTATCAGTGGTTGTTTTCTATAAAATGTGATTCTGATTACTGCACAATAATAGGTATTCTCTTAATGCATCTCTTGACCGAAAACATGATTATGGAAACGATAGGATTTTAAGTTAATATAGAATAATCTGTGATAAATTTGATCTTGCCGATAATTAAAGAACAGTACATAAACACAGAAAAAAAATAGCAATTTTAAAATCAACATGCAAACATTTTAATTACAATTCATATTAAATTTACTATAAGAACCCTCTTATCGTGGTTGGCGTATTTCAACTTCGACTTTGAAGTTTCTGTAATCAATTATGTGTATAAATTCTGGTGCTCAACCAGCTCAAAGAAAGCTGTCTGCATAGTGATATGTAGGCTCTTAATTCGTTTCTTTACGATCTTGCCGATAATAAAAGAATAGTACGTACACACAGAAAAAAATACCAATGTAAAATCAACATGCAAACATTTTGATTACAAGTCATTACATTTTGATTTCAACTTCGGCTTTGAAGTTTCTGCAATAAATTCTGTGGAACAAAGGAAAAAGTGCTTAAGTCGAGATAAGCTGATTTTGAGTTAATGGTACTTCCTTGCATACTCAAAGGTTCCCATAGTCAAAATCTCAATTAATTAATTATGTGATTTTTCAGGAAGAGATATTATGAAAAAATTTTATTGCCTTGAAAGGCATACATACGTGCATCAGAGAACGACAAAATCTGATTGAAAAAATATTCATACGTAATCAATATCCTAAAAGCATGTCTTTGTGTTCATGCAATCAAACTGGTTCCAACATATATAATCGTTGCTGCTTTTTAATCATTCCAATCATACGGTTGTGGTTGGCTCTACGACTTTAAACATGTGTCGCATCATACCAATCAATTCGGGTGTTTGCTCCTTTTTCCCATTCATGATTATTTTGATGAAAAATAAAATAAGTAGGCAAAAGCGTTCGTTCTGATTATCAACAAATATTTGTATGATGAATAAAATCAAAAAAGCAAAAATGAGCGCGTTCGAGCTCGTATGCATCAAGTGATGATGATTTTTTAGAAACAAGGGAATATTATGTACTTAAGTATTTAGCAATTTATATACCGATGGTATCAAGTAGAAAAGACATATTTCGCATTTTTTACGAAATTAAGTTTTTCAGTGATTCCAACACATTTCACACAAATACACCTCGTCACAAAAATTTAATGCAATAGTGTAAAAAATAACGCTTTCACAAGCAATTGGACAAAAAAAAGTTAAATTGTGAATATTACAGTTTCTATTATAACTGCTCCTGTAAAGTTGCAATTGCTTGTTATGGTCCTTCTACTTACATATTTACATATCGCTCATTTGCTTCAATAGTGGCATAACTCAAAAAATGTGTTTTTTGAGTTAATAATGCAGAAAGATGCGGCATTTTGTATTTTATCTTGTGTAAAAATTTCATATAAATAGCTTGTACCATCACCTCCTGAGAGGAGAATTTTTTTTTCATTTCTCCATTGAGTTGTATGCAAAATAAAAACTTAAAACGCGTTTTCTGCAAAACTGGTTTTTTTGAGTTGTGCCACTATTGAAGTAAATGAGCGATATATATATATATATACAGGCAAATCCCGGTATAACGAACGATATAATGTCAGGCCCATTCGTTATACCGAAAAATTCGTTATATCGCTAAGTTTTTTCAAGTGTTATTTTAATTATTATTATTGTAGACAAGATACAATACAATACAAATAATAAGGGTAATTTGTTTTCAAATAATCTACCAAATACAAAGTAACGTATCACATTATTTTTTGCATTTTCATTGCGGCTGTCGATTTTGTTTAATATTTTTTGCCGTTCATTATATAAACCACATATGTACCTATTTATCAAAACATTGACTATATAAGGTAGAACTAAATGTTAGAGATATGTTCCTAGCAAGTTTTTGTGTTTTATTTTGCGATCTTTTCTTTATCATTCGTTATATCCAGTATAAAATTAGGATAATATTCGTAATATAAGGTAGTTGATGTAAAAAATTTGGACGTTGGTTGTATCGGATTTTTGTTAAAGCGAGATTCGTTATACCGAGATTTGCCTGTATATATATTTATTTGTGATAATATGCTCCATATTGCACTTCTTCCTTTTCGTCTCGGTGATAAAGTATAAACACTTTTAGAAATTTGGTCTAGCACAAAATCCTGGACGTTTTCCATTTTTTCTTTTTAAAGTTTTTGCTTACTGATTTGTATTAAAACAATAATATTTTTCATAACTCCTCTGTTTTGATTTTATTCAACATGAAAACCTGATTATATAAAAATTTGAATAAAACATGTATGAAATTACTTGCAACTAACCAAACGATACGTTCGTAAGTATGATTCTGATTTTATTCAACATTAAGTTTTGTTGCATGATTAAATGTGAACAAAAGTTTAATGTATGATGAGTGATGTGAATAAAACGTGTTCGATCACTGGACTCATATTTACTTAAATGAAGCGTTCACCATTACGATGATGATTATACTCAATGTTGATTTATTTTGCCTGATTAAAAGTGAATAACAAATTTATAGTATGATTAAATCAGGAAATAGGTGATTTTTGTCGTTCTCTGACGTGCATAGATCCACCGTGACTTCGTTTAAAAAACAGAAATTATTTTTATTGAAAAAAAAAAAAAAATTCTTAAATGCAGTATATAGAATAAAATATTAAACTATTGCTTTTATCGAAAATGAAATCTTTAAATCACATTAGGTGGTCTCTCAATAATAGAGCAAAACAAAAAATAAATTAAATTGATTTTCTATAAATAAGATTCGGCAAGGCAGGCATTCTTACTTGCTAAGAAAGAAATTACCCCAAGAAAAATTTTAATTATTTTGACAAACACCAGTTGAACGAACGAAATAACAACATGTTGCTTTCGAAGGCTTTAAAACTTTAAAAAAGTTTTTATTAATTTTCAAAATAATCAAACAACATGCTGTTTTTAAAAGAATTTATTAAAGTAATAAAAAAAAGTTTTTATTCATGCTTAAATACTTTTACTTTTTTTTAATGTTTTTTTTTGAAAGCTTTTGTTATAGAAAAAATAAATTTTATATATATGGTAATTATGAAAATTTTATGGTATAACATAAACTGTAATTACCCTGCAGAAAATTTGGTGAGAATTGATCCAAACGTACTCGTCCTATGACTTGAGAAAATGCAAGTGTTATCAAAAGTACGGAGAAGTGTATGGTGAAAAAAAGACATATCGTGTAAATGGTAACATATTCACAATTTTCGTGATGTATCGTCTTGATCTTGAGCCAATTTAATTTGGACTCGGTGCTCGCTTCAATGTGACTCTGGAACCAGTCCCGTAAATATACTGAGGTATTAAGCTAAGATTAATTGGTATTTATACTTTTGAGACATGAGTGGCCCTGTGGTTGAGTGGGCAGTGTGCTAGCCTGTCATGCGCGAGTTTGTAGTTTGAGATTCTAATCTCAAAAAATTTTCTTCTTAAAAATAAATTATACGCCTAGGTTCTACATTCGTAAAATGAAATGAAAGTGAAATTATCTCTTGGTTTGTGTTCTCAGTTTCGTAAAAGTGATTTAAAAAGTAAAATTTAATTTTCAGTTAGTTTCAAATGAAATAGAAGTGTTCTTTCTGTAATCCAATTTCACTACAAAAAAAAAAGTAATTTGAATTTGGCAGCAAACAACATTGCGAAAGAAAATACTTTTTAGTAAAAATTAAATATTTGTTACAATTTATTGCAAAAATACGAAAATGTGAGCAAATAAGTAACATTTTTTTATAAATTATTTTGTATGGTTTATTTTATTTGTGTTTTAAAGGAGTAAGAACAAAAATCCGGAGTAAGAGGTGGCGTTGTTAAAATATGTGGAAAAAATCCGCGATTAGCTAAAGGGTTCTGTAAGTGATTTCTTCAATGCGTTTAGAAATTTTTAGCGAACTTGCAATTTTTCACGAACTTGCGATTTTTCGCGTTTTTTGCGCGCTTATTTTATTTTTAACAGCTTTGGCGACTTCTAATGAATTTCATGGCTCGTTTCCGATTTTGCAACTTTTCGCGAATTTTTTCATTGTTCGCAATGAAAGCGAGTTTTTCAAGTGTTCCTATGAGTTTTCGCGAATTTTAAACAATATTAGATTTTGCTATTATGCCACTGGTGTTAAGTTTTTGCGAATTTTCGCGATTATGTTTACCGAATTTTTAGCGTTCATTAAAGTTTTAGCAATTTTTAATAAAAATTATGGCTTGTTTAAAATTTTGAAATTTTTCGCAAATTTCTGGCTTTCTTTATCTATTTTAATTTTCTTTACTTATTTATATTTAGGGACTTAAAATTGAAATTTTTGCAAGCTTTGGCGAATTATCATAATGTTTTGCGCTTTCTCCCGATTTAACCTTCCAGTTTTAGCGAGTTTAATCAATTTAAGTTTATTGTTTGTTTCCAATATTGCGAATTTTCAACATTTTCGCGATGTGTGATTTATTCGACTTTTAATCAAGTTCAAGACTTGATATAGATTTTTGCATTTATTTTTATTGCAAGTTCATAATCATTTTTTTTTTTTTTTTTTTTGTGTGAATAAATATGCAAATATTGGGTCGTCAAATTTAATTGTGCTTTAAGAGACGAATTTTCGCAACGAATTCTTTAAAGCAAGTACGTCGAACTATGAGAAGTTCGCCGTTAGTTCCAATTGTGTTTATAGCATAAGATGTGTTTTTTCTATCTTGCTTGAAATATTTATTTGAAATAAACTGGGAATGAAATCGTCGTGGAAAAAAGTTTCATTACTTTTCTAGAACACAGTGATATCGACTTTTCGGAATTAAAAACGTTTTAATTTTCATATTGTAGTGGAATGTAGAACCTGGCCGATAATTTCATTTGTAACAATAAAAAAAGAAATTATAAGTTTTCATTGTTACAGTTAAATGTCGGAATGACATTTATATATAATTTATATTATTCTATGGGATTGTTGAGTTTACAAAATGTACTTGTTTAAATTATACTTGCATTGCTTTTTTACATACATAAATGTCAACATGAAAATATCAATTTTTTCATGAAATAAAATCACCTTAACATAAACACATCGTGTTTTGTAGTTTCAATAGGTTATGGGCCCAGAACTCCAAGTCGAGAGATTCTGTGAACAACGTTTATATATATATATATATATATATATATATATATATATATATATATATATATATATATATATATATATATATAAAGGGTGATTTTTATTGAGGTATAGAACTTTAAGTTGGCATCACTTTTTTAACTGGCGGCCATTTTGTCAGCTGTCAAGTGATTAATATTTAGTTTGGTTTGCCATTTCATCATGAACAGGTTGACAAAAGAACAACGCTTGCAAATCGTGCAAATTTATTTCGAAAATAATGGTTCAGTTCGCGAAGTTTGCCGCAAGCTCCGTCCATTTTATGGTCGACATAATCGTCCATCAGAGCAATTAATTCGGTTAACCATGGATCGTTTTCGCGCTACGTTTACTCTATGTGATGATACGCATCCGCAGAGACGTCGAACAGTGCGCACCGAAGAAACAATTGCCGCTGTAGAGCAAAGTGTTGAAGAGGACCCGAATGAATCGATTCGCCACCGTGCACAGCAATTGGAGCCGACTAACCGACTATTTTGCTCCCGAATTGGATGGCATGAATGTGGATGAGTTGTGGTTCCAACAAGACGGCGCTACATGCCACACAGCGCACGTCACAATCGATTTTTTGAAGGAAACATTCGATGAGCGCATAATTTCGCGGAATGGACCTGTCAATTGGCCACCAAGATCGTGTGATTTGACACCATTGGATTATTTTCTTTGGGGATATGTGAAGTCGCTCGTCTACGCCAACAAACCAGAAACGTTAGGGGACTTGGAAGCCAACATTCGTGGCGTTATTGCCAACATACGGCCCCATATGCTCGAAAAAGTGGTTGAAAATTGGACCTGTAGAATTGGCTTTATTTGAGCCAGCCGCGGCGGCCACATGCCCGAAATCATATTTAAACATTAATGGCATAAAATTATCCTTCCAATAAAGCCAAATTGATGGACATTAAAACGATTTTCTTGTGTTTTATTTCAATTCGAAGTTCTATACCTCTAAAAAAACACCCAATATATACAAATATATGATAAATATTGCAATATGTCAGCAGCAACATTTTAGGGTAAAATACCAATATTTGATGGATCTAACTTTTCAACATGGAAGATTCAGATGGAGGCTTTGTTACATAAGAGCAGACTTCTACAAATTGTAATTGAGGAAGCGGACATTCCAGATGATGCAGACATGCGTGAGCAGTGGAATGAAAAGTACCAAGGTGCAAGAGCCGATATCCTGATTGCACTAGCACCAAAAATTCTTATGTTGGTAAGGAATTTAAAAACATCAAAGCCAATCCGGGAATATTTATGTGAAACCTATGAAAGAAAATCCAAAAGGCAAAAGGCTGAACTATACAGGAATTTGTTAAATCATTAAATGTGTGCTGGAGAATCTATTTCAAATTATTTGAAAAAATATGATGAAAATTATACACAGTTGCAAGAACTGGATGAAAAAATTTATGAAGAATTGCAAGTCGTTATTTTATTAGATGGTTTGTCAACTGATTACAAATAGGTAAAAGCCGCTTTTAATACAGTAAATGAGTTTCCATCAATGAAAACTTTCAAGTCAAGGCTTTTGGAATTGCAAAATCATTCGGATGTGTCATCAAATGAAGCTTTTAAGGCAAGGTATGGAACAAAATATAATAAATCAAGCAAACCACGTATGTCTAAATCTGTAACTTGTTATCGTTGTGGCAAAAAGGGCCATATGGCGAAAAATTGTAAGACGAACTTAAATAGAGATTATGGAAATATTGTTACATCTAATGGATTTGTGGCCACTCATGAAATAGTTGAAAACGCAAATCATAATTCTATTTGGTTCTTAGATAGTGGTGCCACCTCCCACATGACATATCAGAAAAATATTTTTGAAAACCTTGACATTAGTTACTCTGGTACTGTTAAACTTGCTAACGAAAATGAAATAGGATTAAAAGGGATTGGAACTGCTATAATAGAAGTTAAAGTACAGGGAGAAATTAAGCAGGTAAAACTTTTTAGCACACTTTGGGTTCCAAATTTGCGAAATAACTTAATGACAACCAGTAAGGCAGCTGACAACGGGTGTATTATAGAAATGGAAGGTACATTTGCAAAAATAATGAAAAATGGAACCGTTTTAGTAGAAGCTCATAAAAAGAATGGACTTTATATCGTCAATATCAATGAATATCACAATTGTTACATTGCGAACACTACAGAACAGAACATAGTTGAGTTGTGGCATAAAAGATTTGGCCATTTAAATTGTCGATCTTTAAAGCAATTAAGCTCTAAAAATATGGTTCATGGCATTCCAAATATATCTTTATACAATAAAGAGTATACCACATGTATAAGAGCGAAACAAGTTCGTGATAAATTTCCAAAGAAAAATGAAAAATCTTTGACCCAAGTACTGGAATTGATTCATTCAGATATTTGCGGTCCAATGAAAACTGAGTCATTGAGCAGAAAGATTTATTTTGCAACATTCACAGATGATTGTTCTAGATTTATAACTGTAAAGTTGCTAAGAAATAAATTAGAATACGTAGACGCTTTTAAGGAATTTAAAATTGCCGCTGAGTTAGAAACAGGAAAAAAGATTAAAGTTTTAAGAACTGACAATGCTACACGCAAAGAAAAAAAATGGTTGAGGTAAGCATAATCAAGCAGCAACATACTATGATTGAATTATATGGTTGCAGTCAAATCATAGCATTGTTAATAGAAAAGCAAACTTTAAATAATATTATTATCTAAGTTAATAATAATATTATCTACCAAAACAATAAACTTTGTTAGACTTAATCTTAGTATTGTAAATATGACAACACTATTGTAAGATGTGACTAAAATATAATTGAGACTCACCATATCATGTTCTTATATTATATTAATATTGTTAAATGCGACCACAGTATTATTTAATATAATAATACTATTTTGTTTTTTAATCATATATTTATTGTAGAAACAGCTGTGCATTAAATTCGAAATAAAAGTAAATTAATATTGTTGAAATAAAATGTGTATATAAAGAAATTTATGCTTACACGACATACAGGCGTAGCTGTATAAAGAGATAAACAAATGCTTATATATTTTTAGTAATCTTACCTTTGGTTTATACTTTATTTATTTATTTATTTATTTAACACCACCCGTGCACCACTGATAGCTTACAAACGAAATACTGAATTGACAGATGTTTCTGAAAAAGATTTTTTTTTAAACTTAACATAGTATGGTTTTTGATAACATTATATTGTTGTTTACATCATATTATTTTTAAATAATAATACAAATTCTGTTGTAGTCATAAATTTTTAACAAAACTATATCGTTAAACTCTAACCATATCCCACTTTTTTATGGATGTGATAATGTAATTATTAAATTCAAACATTACTCTGTTTATCGTAACGAAATAAATGTTTAAAATAACAATAATTGGTTTTCAACGACCACACATTTGTTTCAGAGAGTATAATATTGTTTTCTCAACCATTATACAACCATATCTTTTCTTTGCGTGTAAGGAAATGATATGTGATCAGGTAGATAAGTTTTTAAAATCAAATGGTATAAAACATCAATTATCAGTAGAATATACGCCACAACAAAATGGAATTGAGGAACGAGAAAACCGCGCACTTGTTGAAATGTGGACAGGAAAAAAGCCAAACGTAAAACACTTACCTCAAATTGGAAGTAAGTCGTTTGTCTTAAATAAAAAACCTGGAAGAGATAAATGGCAAGCCAGAAGCGAAGAATATGTTTTAGTGGGTTACTGTGATGAATCCAAAGCATATAGATTGTGAAAGATTACTGAGAGAAAAATTATTAAAAGCCGTGACGTAAAGATTTAAAAAAAAAATATTCGAAAGAGTGGACACCGCATCATTAAAACAAGGGTGTAATAAAGATTTTCTAGAATTCAACATAAATTTTGGGCAAGATGGTAATAAAAAAGAATATGGGACTACTGATTTAGAAGATGAAGAGCATGATGAAGTTTTTGAGGACTCTGTTGAACATCTATCGGATAGTGTAGAAGTAAATTCTATAGAGCCATCACAAGAAAACAAACAAGTTGTAGACCAAACAAGTAGCTCGACTGAGGTCTTGGAAAATTATAAGTCCAGAAAGTGCTTAAATAACTTCCGAACAAAACCCGAAATCTTTAAATGACATTGAAAAATCCACTAATAAAGAAGAATGGTTAAAGGCAATGGAAAATGAATACAACTCTTTAATTAAAAACAAAACATGGGAAATGTCAAACTTACCACCAGGAAGAAAATGTGTGGGATGCAAATGGATTTTTACTACAAAATATAAACCGTTTTATTAAACAATTGAGCTTCACTAAAAATAAAAATCAATCCATCCTTACCTTAAATCAATCAAAAGCGGTGTCATAAGTACGTTAAGTACGGATTTACTCAAATCAAGTACAAAAGACTTAATTCAAGTACGGATTATTCAAGAGCTAAATACTTAATTTTATCCATATATAATCCCGATTCCGTACTTGAAGTAAATCCAAAACCAGATTGGATTCAGGAAACCTGAGATAAAATTAATTTCAAAATACATTTGATTCAAGAATTTTTTAGTTGATTTAATACGAATCCGTACTTGAAATACTCCAAAAACGAGATTCATTTAAGAAACAATTAGATTGAATTAATCTCAAAATGCGCCTGTTTTAAGAAATGCTAACTTGATTTTTTGAATAAAAAGATTTAATATAATTTTTAATTAGCTTTTTATTGAATTTCTATGGTAATAACAATTAAATTTAATGCAAAAGACCAAAAGCGGGTATTGTTTCCTTTACGTCGCTCTGTTAAGGGGCCCATACACTACAACCGCATGCATGCGCAATCAAGTGTTTGTGCCAGCGGTTTGGTCGTGTATGGGCATTTTGTGCGATTGTACGGTTTGCTGTAGCGATGTCAACTACAGTTTGATATTTTGCTGCTGGTACCAGCTCGCTGGTGTGGTATCGGGTGAAATTAGCTCAGTTGAGCAAAGTTGTCATGGAGCAAACATGGATTTAAGTAATATAATTTGTTGAAATATAATTTGTTTCAATCGTAAACAGAATTTAAGAACTTTAGTTATACATAGCTGCTAATTTTAACAACATACCAATAATAATTGCAACAAAATATGTGTCACTATTCATAACCACCCTTCCCGAAATTTTGTAAGAAATGAATATTGTACCAGCTTGCTGGTATGTTGTGTGGTTCGAGCATGAATGCTCAATCACTTGATTGTGCGTGCATGCTGTTGTAGTGTATGGGCCGCTTTACATGCATCGCTAACAGTGTTGCCAAAAAATTATGACGGAAGAATGTTAAGTGAGTAAAAAGATGTCTGTTTTATGGAAGAAAAAATACTAGATTTTAAATTTATATAGGTTATTTGTTGAATGCTTTTTTACTAAATAATAATAGGCACTTGGCCTGCACAATACTGCCTCTTTATCATCAATGAATAAATTGTCTGTTTTGCTCTTAACTATAGCCCACGTTTCTAAGCTGATTACATTTATAATCATCATCGCTCCAAAAGTGCAACCCCGTCAGTGCTCTAAGCGAAACTATGTCATTAAGAAGCTAGGGGTTCTTGGTCACCTAGACCGATAACATATTTCTTACAGCGAGTTGAGCAAAATTAAATAATTATTTTTAGATTCTTAATTGAACTATAGTGAATTTTTAATCAGAAATAATTTTTAGTCAGGCTTAAGTTCAATAATTTCAATTCTTTTTATTGAATGAAATATTTTATTAATTAATGTGAGTTTCTAAAGAAGAGAAGAAAAATTAAATTAGACTTTTAAGCTGGAGGAAATACCGATATTTTTCTGTGCAGCCACGCACTTCATCAGCACCCTAGCCTATCTACTTGGGTAGAGATTGTTATTAACATCTAATGAAACGGAATGTGAGAAATGATTTTTGTGTACAATTATTGATTTACCTTTGGTAAATACATATGTAAGTGTCACTATGTATTGCCCCTGTATCACTATTTATTTCCCCTGTAAAATAATTATTATTATTATTACTATTTTTTACCAAATAATATTACATGTTATGTAGATGTGTATGCATATTTATATAATAAAAAAAAACTACAAATTAAAATATACTTCTATATATAAATCTTTCACTGACATTTACATAATGTTAACAAAGTGTGTATTTTGGTTTCTTTTTTAATATTTGCAAAGACGGCAGCAGAAGCAATTATTATACTGGGTTCACAGACGTCAATTTATGTTGAGCAACTTTTGATCTTATTAAAGATGAAAGAGAAGATAAATGAAAATGGGAACTATCATATTTTTCTCTCCCGCTTATGAACTAAAAAGTTGCTCAACTAAAATTGCCGTATTTCAAACGGGACTTGTTAAAAACAATACGCACAATCGATAACAAAAACTCATATAACGGGTGTTTTTTTAGAGATATTGAACTTCGAATTGAAATAAAACACAAGAAAATCGTTTTAATGTCCATCAATTTGATTTTATTGGAAGGATAATTTTATGCCATTAATGTTTAAATATGATTTCGGGCATGTGGCCGCCGCGGCTGGCTCGAATAAAGCCAATTCTACAGGTCCAATTTTCAACCACTTTTTCGAGCATATGGGGCCGTATGTTGGAAATAACGCCACGAATGTTGGCTTCCAAGTCCCCTAACGTTTCTGGTTTGTTGGCGTAGACGAGCGACTTCACATATCCCCAAAGAAAATAATCCAATGGTGTCAAATCACACGATCTTGTTGGCCAATTGACAGGTCCATTCCGCGAAATTATGCGCTCATCGAATGTTTCCTTCAATAAATCGATTGTGACGTGCGCTGTGTGGCATGTAGCGCCGTCTTGTTCGAACCACAACTCATCCACATTCATGCCATCCAATTCGGGAACAAAATAGTCGGTTATCATGGCTCTATACCGGTCTCCATTAACGGTAACTGACTCTCCAGCATTATTTCGGAAGAAGTATGGCCCAATGACTCCACCAGCCCATAGAGCACACCAAACAGTCAGTTTTTGTAGATGTAATGGCGTCTCAAGGGTCTCATGTGGATTCTCTTCACTCCAAATGCGGCAATTTTGCTTGTTGACGTAGCCATTCAACCAAAAATGAGCCTCATCACTGAACAAAATTTTGCGATGAAAATCAGCATCGAGATCAATCTCATTTTCGGCCCATACACCAAAATCACGACGCATTGCATGGTCTCGCGGCTTTAATTCTTGCACAAGCTGGATCTTGTAAGGTCGCAAGCCAAGATCTTTGCGCAAAATCTTCCATAAAGTTGATGGACAAAGCTCCAATTGCTGTGCACGGTGGCGAATCGATTCATTCGGGTCCTCTTCAACACTTTGCTCTACAGCGGCAATTGTTTCTTCGGTGCGCACTGTTCGACGTCTCTGCGGATGCGTATTATCACATAGAGTAAACGTAGTGCGAAAACGATCCATGGTTAACCGAATTAATTGCTCTGATGGACGATTATGTCGACCATAAAATGGACGGAGCTTGCGGTAAACTTCGCGAACTGAACCATTATTTTCGAAATAAATTTGCACGATTTGCAAGCGTTGTTCTTTTGTCAACCTGTTCATGATGAAATGGCAAACCAAACTAAATATTAATCACTTGACAGCTGACAAAATGGCCGCCAGTTCAAAAAGTGATGCCAACTTAAAGTTCTATACCTCAATAAAAAACACCCATTATTTACTTACTCTTTAAACAGAAACAGCTTCGCAATCTAAGTCCCTCAGCAGTTTTGCTTTCACTTTTTGTCTTATTTATTTATTTATTAATTCACATTTTAATATTGATATTATAGTTTTATTTTGTTCACTTTTACATTATTAAAAACACTTTTGCAAACGAGAAAAATCAACAGCGCCTAGTCTCTTTTAAATAAAACATTTTCCGTTAAAAAGTACAATTATTATTTTTAAGAAATAATTTTTAGTCAGGCTTAAGTTCAGTAATTTCAATTCTTTTTATTGAATGAAATATTTTATTAATTAATGTGAGTTTCTAAAGAAGAGAAGAAAAATTAAATTAGACTTTTAAGCTGGGGGAAATACCGATATTTTTCTGTCCAGCAACGCACTTCATCAGCACTCTAGTCTATCTACTTGGGTAGAGATTGTTATTAACATCTAATGAAACGTAATGTGAGAAATGATTGTTGTGTACAATTATTGATTTAGCTTTGGTAAATACTGTAAGTATCACTATTTATTTCCCCTGTTTTTCCATTTTTTCATTTTTCTATTTAGGTTAGCACGAAGTTATATTACTCTACTTACGTATGTTTAACTATTCTTGCTTATCTTTTACGATCATCACATTAATTATTTTTACTTATTCGATGTACCGTCGGTACATACATATAAGTATTATAGTAGTGGATATTATGTTACTTTGTTTTTGCTTTTTCTACCGTTTATTTGGTATTCCAACATTTGTGATTGCCAAGTGAACAGTGATTGCCAAGTGAACATATTTTTGTCACGTGCCCATGATGAATTAAATAAGTCATTTTTAGATTTTAAGTGAACTATAGTGAACTTTTAATCAGAACTTAAGCCTGACTAAAAATTATTTCTTATTAAAAATTCACTATAGTTCAATTAAAATCTAAAAATAACTCATTATTATTTTTATTTTAATATATTAATTTTTTTATTTTATTGAATTTCAATCAAGGTTGGCAAACGGTATCGTAAAAATACCGATACCGATTCAAATGCCGTTAAAATTAGATACCGGTATCAATACCGATACCGAAACTCATTTCGGTTAGAAAATACCGGTATCGACAATACCGTTTATTTCTATACCGGTACGTACCGGTATACCGATTTCCGTAAAGAAAAAATTACAAAACTTAATTTCAATTAACTTTTTTTTGAAATTAATTACAGAAACAACATTTTCCCCTTTAGACGTTCTTATTCAGCTCTATTCTACTACTTTTTATCGACAACAACCGGACTTTTTCATTTCCCGGGAAAGCGGGAACGACTTTTCGGCTTCCCGGGAAATTCACGCCCAGTGCAAAACAATACAAAATATTTTCAATTTAACTATTTCAATAAAAAAAATTATAATTCATGAGATCGATTAAATAAAACGTTTTATAAGCACATTAGTAAAAAAAATAATATCATTTGAGTTCTTTAAATAATAGTAATGCATATATACCAATATTATATGTAAATGCCAAAAAAAAAAAAAAATTATATATTTATTGATACATATTATACAAAGTAAATTTCCATAATATGGTATTGAACAAGCATGAGTGGAGTAACTAGACCATATGCCCAGGATGTTATCAACAGTATTTTAAAAAAGTTTTTTGACTGACTGTACACGTCGTATGCCTTCACATAGGAAGCAGCAACGTGGTTGTTAAAGAAATTCTTCAAAAAACCGCAAGATTATACGGACGAAAAACTCTCGAAGGCCAAACAATACCTACAAGCCTGACCGCACTTAAAAAAATATATTATTAAATAAATATTACAATATATTTCTGTGAAAATAGGACTTTAGTACAGAACAGTAATGTAACGAATGCCAATTTATTAAATTAGGGCTCTATTTACGCCTGCAATATGAAATATTAAAAAATTGTTATGAAAAAGAACTTCATACTCCTCTTGGCGCACTTTAAAGTTAATAAAACTAACCAAAAACTTCAATGATCGTCAGTAAATAATATTTCAAAATGACCAAAAATTTTCTATAAAAAATTTAATGGATTCGTACAAACTAATATTTTTATCCATTTATTTAAATTTGGTTTGGGATTTATGCATTTCTTTATTTAATTTTTTGGAAAAATATTCGTATTCGTATACGAATATATAAAAATGGCCGAATATTCGGCAATTCTAATACAAATATTCGTGCATCACTAGTACAGAATAACCATTAATAGAATCGTTCTTTTTACCAAGGAGAATCTGAAATTATTTTGTTATTTTTCTTTTATTTCCTTGCAAATTTCTGTTGTTAATTTTATGAATTGTAGAATTAAATTTTGAACGTTGCGTTTGGCTTATTACAAATAAAGGCCTCTTAGTCTCAGAGCACATGTGTGCCAGGTGTAAACTCGGCATTAATTGTTGTAAAGTTTTAGCTATTGTGCCAGTGCCATGACCTTATTATTGCGCCATCGCATTCATAAAATGAATAACGACACTCATCAAGTTGCCATAATATCAAAAAATCCCGGGAATTTCCGCACATTTTCCGGGAAATCCCGTTTGAAAAACAATAGTATAAACGTTTATAACCAGGCTGCCCAGAGAAGCGTAGAGTGCCGAAAATCAAACGGCTTTTTATAGAAATAAATACACATATGCTTATACATTACTCTCGGTTTTCTCTCTGTGGGCAGTTCTGATCTAAACATACTTATGCATGTATGTATGTTTATACAAACATACAAGTTTACACTACACTTGTGTAAATAATCTGTGCAAGATATGTATAAAACTTAGTTTTTTTATGTTACTGTTTACTAAAGACTTTATGTAAACTTACTTTTAACTTAATAAAAAGAGGTTTTTGCTATATACACTGTATGAATTAATAAACTTCACAGTAATAGCGGTATACCGGTATTTTAAACTCGATAACGGTATGTACCGATAATACTGATACCGAAATAAAAAAAATTACCGTTACCGTTACCGATACCGAAATCAATACCGATACCGTTATTTGTTTCGATTTCCAACCTTGATTTCAATCACAAGCACACTAAGAGCTAATTCACACGGTGAAATTTATGACGTCTATTTTCCTTAATTCTCTTTTGAAGTTGCTACCAAACATTCCTTGCATTCATACGATGTTTGTTTTTTTGGACGTCTAATTTTACTTCTCTCCACTCATATAGCCAATAAGCTAGAAGAATAACAATAAAAATAACAATAAGATAGAAGAGTAACATTGAAACGTAACAACAATAACAACAAGAGCAATGTAAAGAGAAATATGAAAAAAAACCATGGAAAACAGATACCGAGTCATTTTTTCTACCCCTCTTTCTTCTCTACCCCGTTCGCTAACAAACAAAAAGTGACGTCGAAAAATAGACTTCATAAAAGTCTTCGTGTGAATTAGGTGTAACGAACTTTAAATTTTTTTGTTAAAAGGTTTTTTTATTCTTCTTTTCATATGTGTATAAAGTAAGTACAAAAAATCGTACTTTAAATAAAATTTTTACTCAATTTAAGAACTTTGTACTTTGTTTAAATTTTTTTACATAATTTAAGCTCTTCATACTGAATTTAAGAAACTAAAGGATTAATTTTCTAAAGTAATCCTGTTTTCGGTTTGTTTTAAGTAAATATAAATGCTATCGTACTTAAATTTTTAAGTATGATTCGTACCAAAAGTAAGTAGAAAAACTTAAATTTCGTACGGCTTTTTTCTTTCTGTGTACATATTGTTATAAAATTTTGCAATACGACTATTTTCTGTTTTTATTTTATAAAAAAATATATCAAATGTTGCAATACGAAGCAGACAAAAAAGAAAGACTTAACTTTTACAATAACTTTCTAAAATAATAAATAATTCCCTAGTAACTCTAACATTTATATATATATATATATATATATATATATAAATTTCAATTATTTTATGTACACTTCTGACAATATGTCAAATAATAACTTTTCTTTAAAGTTAAATTAATGTTTTATTTTTCATTTAGCCTTGTAAATACTTTTATTGTTATCCAATGGATTTCTAATTGTATAAGGATGTAGAAAAATAAAATGAGTTCACCTAGATATAAATTATTTGCTGGGTTTTGTATCAGTTTCAAAGCCTACTAACCTTATTTTTTCTTTTGTGATTTTCAAAAGTATTCTTATTTTATGAATTCTCATATAGTTTTTGAAAGTCTATGCATAAAGTAAGAGGTTTGTGACTGTTTAAAATTTGTGGTTAAAGTCTACTGATGATTTGGTTCAAGCGCCAATGAAATACGTATATAGACATGCTAAACTACCAGCAAATAAATTTCAATTATTTTAACTAGTAATTTATATATAAAAGTCTTTCATTCATTTGGGCCTGCAAAAATTTGGGGCCACGGTATTATTTTTGCATTTTCTCAGGCTCATATCTTGCAAACCGTTCGGAATTTTTATTTACTCTCTAAGGTAAAGTTGTAGCTCTTGTCATAAAGAACAAAAATTGTGGACATATAAAATAAAAAAAAAACTTCATCTTCAAAATCAAAATCGCAAAAAGTTTAAACAAAATTAGATTTTTTCTTTAGGAGTGATTCTTAACACTGTTTAGATATCGCTTAGGTAGCCGCAAAAGTGAAAATTTACAAACAAATGAAATTAAGAAATAATTTCGGGAAATTTTTCACTATTGCGGAATTTTCCATAGTAGCACAGCTTTTTTGCTCAGTTCAAAGGCTTGTTATTGCTTAAGTTATAAGTGCGTAAGCAAGTGAGTGTCGTCTTTAGCATATCTAGACTTAAACGCCTGAATTCCTAAACGATTTTAAAAGTTAATTTTGCCTTAAGAGTAGGAATTTTGTATGAAACAAACGCTTAAGAGTATCGGTAAAAATGTCCGGTAAAGTGACTGCGACTATTTAATTCCAAGTGCTTTATACTCGCAAAGCAAACTTGCTAATCCTCATATTTCAATGCACATAAAAATCTTAGAGTTGTCAGCAGAAAAAATTTTTTTTGTGTCTTAAACCACTTTGTATATCTCTTTCTGCTAATTTCTAAACATCACGTTTCTGATAAAGTGTGTTTTATTGCTGCGAGATATAAAAAGAACTTACACTTACGCTTGTGTTATATAATATACATGTGTATGCTGATTTCTTGCTTTTTATTTATTTTAAATAGCAATTATTTTTATATTCTTTCGCTAGCTGTCTGGCACATATTTTTAGGCTGATGGTAATATTATTATCCATGCGTGCTTATGAATGTGTGTGTGTGTGTGTGTGTGCTAGCAAATAAACACCATATTTGTTTTATTTTAAACGTAATCTAAATTTTACATGATATATTTGTGTTTATTTATTTAAAAAAAAAAAATTTTATTGCCATTATTCCGATTTGACATAAAAGTTGCAAGTTTAACAAATGTTTGCTTTGTTTTATTTTTTATTTTAAACGAGCATTTAACATTTTTTGTTTGTTTTGTTTTGTGAAATAGCAAAATAATTTTTCCGTTTTATAATTTTGGCTGCTGTAAAAGCAGTTTGTTTTCATGTCGTTTGGTTTTTATTGTTCAGATTTATGGTCCTCAATTATTGTATTTAGAATTCGCATAAACAAGCATGCGGTTAGAATGAACACGTCGTGAATTGTTGGCATAATATCTAAAACAATTTGATTTAAAATAATAGCGAGGGCAGCCGCAATATGCGAGAGTTAAGTTTTGGAGAAATGAAGGCCTAACGGCTGCAAGGTTTAATAATAATTGTAGTTGAGATTTGTGATGCAATGTGAAATAAATATAAAAACCCAGACTTAATATGAGTGTTATAAAAAAGCAAGAGAAATGGGTTTTTTTTTATCAAACTAAGTAGTTAGATCTATACCAACTTTTGTTTTGAAAAACTTCATATAGATATTTTTGCTTTATTTATTTATTTTCGATAAAAGAATATTCTTAAAATTTTAAGTGGATTAATTGTGTAAGCATACTTATTGGGCTTCTATTTTACGAAAGACAAAAAAAAAAAGAAAGACCCATAGACTAAAAGTACGGTTACACTTGTCAAACATTTGCCCAAAAAAGCGTAACCATTAAATGCTAATGAAAAATCTTTCAATTCAAACAAAAGTTTTTCAAGTTAAAGAGTAGCCAATATTGTTGGATTCTATGATATTATCCATTAGTTGTATTCGAAATTGTTTTATATGATAAAACAGTGTCTGGATCTAAAAACTTTCCATTCGCGTTTGCTGGTTACGTTTTCTCTTTTGGCAAATGTTTAACAAGTGTGACCGTACCTTAAGGGTAAAAATCTGCTAAAATCAAGATTTTACGCTCGAAATCAAATCATTTCAATCTTAATAGTCTGTTAAATACGTAAATCCTTGATTCAAGAATAAAATCTTTATTTTTTTTTTCAAGATCACATTTAAGATTGTAATCTTGAATAAAATCTCATTTTAAGATCGACATCAAGATTTTTTTCTTAATAGAAATCTTTAATTCAGATCATATAATCTTAAAACTAAAAATACGTTCTTGATTTTAAGAATTCAATCTAAATTCAAGAATGTTGTTCTTAAATTAAGATCGTCTGTTTTCTCTTAGTGTACACATAAGAGTTAGAACGTTAAAGTGTTTTGCATAATCCTCTATCCAGAAGCTTATAGAAAACTTCAGAACGTAATCAATATGTAAACTGAA
This sequence comes from Tachina grossa, assembly GCA_949987645.1. Lineage (NCBI taxonomy): Eukaryota > Metazoa > Arthropoda > Insecta > Diptera > Tachinidae > Tachina > Tachina grossa. Next base: position 41,692,529 of record OX465275.1, read on the forward strand.
TAAATAAGAAATTTATAATTAAAGACACTTTATTTTTGGATTCTTTTCTTGTGTGTTTGATGTTAAACTTTTATCCTTAATAGTTTTTTCACACTGACATGGTTTTAATAAAAATTGGTGTTATCATTAAAACCAACTGTTAAAACCTGGTTTTATCATACAAATTTTTATTGTTAAAACCAACTTGAAACCATTTCAGAATTGGTTTTAATTTGGTTTTATGAAATGCAACCTTGTTTTCGCTGTGCTAAATTCAGTGCTGCCAACTTAAAATGCGCTTCAGCAGCTGATAATGTGTATACAGGTGAATAACAATAGATGTCGCCTGAAAGATTTTCAACTTAGAAATGGATGCAGCAGCAACAATGATCATAAAATTATGGAAAAAAATAGTCTGTTTTGGAAGGAAAATAACGAAAATATTTTCATTGATCTCTGGGAAGTGCAAATAGACGACACAACTGGCATCGATTTGCCGTTAAAAAAAAATTTATTTTGTGATGTATTTGTGCATTTTTAATATACAATAACTTGATTTCCCAGCACTTCTTCACTTTGCATTACTAACTAGTTCCATAATTTTAGAATATTTATTTACAAAATATTAAATAATTTCCATTTTACAACGAATTGTAAAATTTCTGAGTTTTTTATACAAACAAAAACACTTGTTGTACAGTTTGTCAAATAAGTGTTATAAAAAGCAGAAAAAATACAACAACAAATGCATGCATTTCTTCAGGAGATTAATTTTATTTTTGACTAAAGTTATTAGAAAGTCTGTGAGTTAAAACCTGAATTTAACAAAGTTGCAGTGTAAATACAAAATCAGCTGTTTGTGGTTTTAACGTTAAAACCCGGTTTTAACTTTCAGTGTGAAAACACTATAAGACATTAAAATTTAAAGTGAATATTTTTATATAATATAAATTTGTTTTTACTATTTTATGAACTTATAAAATGCCAATAGAATTAGAGTTTTCTTGTCTCCTTTGCCAGACTTAGATGCTAGAACTTTTGAGTTGATTTCTTTCTACAATGCAATTAGTAAAAATTATTGACTTTACCGTCATTGGAAGTTGCAATATTGAATATTTTATAGAATCTTGGAAGTAATAAGTAAAGCAGCTCTGAGCGAGTCAACATCACGCGTCGTTGGCAATTATTTATTAAATGCAACCAGGTCACTGTTGTTTATTGGCCTTCGAGAGTTTTGCGTCTCACTCGCACTGGTTGACTGATCTGCCACAGACTACCGTATAATCTTGCGGTTCTTTTGTGGAATTTCCTTAACAATCACGCTTCCACTTCCTAGGTGAAGGCATACGTCGTGTACAGTCAGTCACAAAAACATTTTTAAAAATACTGTTAATAACATCATGGACATATGGTCTTATTCACCCGTCCATTTTTGTGCAACCATATTCTGCAAATTTACTTTTTAGAATATGTATTATAAATAAATAAATAAATAATAAGTACATTAAAGTTGCAACTATCGACACGCAAAGAAAAAATATGGTTGAGGTAACCACAATCAAACAACAACATACTATGATTGAATTATATGGTTGCAGTCAAATCATATTATTGTTAATAGAAAAGCAAACTTTAATAATGTTATTATCTGAGTTAATAATAATATTATCTACAAAAACAATGTACTTTTTTACACCTAATCTTAGTATTGTAAATATGACAACACTATTGTTAGATGCGACTAAAATATAATTGAGACTCACCATATCATGTTCTTATATTATATTAATATTGTTAAATGCGACCACAGTATTATTTAATATAGTAATACTATTTTATTGTTTAATCATATATTTATTTTAGAAACAGCTGTGCGTTAAATTCGAATAAAAATAAATTAATATTGGTGAAATAAAATGTATACATATATAGAAATGTATATTTACACGATATATAGACATGTCTTTATAAAGAGATACACAAATATTTATATATTTTTATTGGTCTACCCTTTTGTTTATACTTTATTTAATTATTCATTTATTTAACACCACCCGTACACTACCGATAGCTTAAAAACGAAATACTGAACTGACAGATGTTTCGGAAAAAGATTTTTTTTTAAACTTAACATAGTATGGTTTTGGATAACATTATATTGTTATTTGCATCATATTATTTTTAAATAATAATACAAATTATGTTGTAGTCATAAATTTTTAACAAAACTATATTGTTAAACTCTAACCATATCACACTTTTTTATGGATGTGATAATGTAATTATTAAATTCAAACATTACTCTGTTTATCGTAACGAAATAAATGTTTAAAATAATAATAACTAGTTTTCGACGACCACACATTTGTTTCAGAGAACATAATATTGTTTTCTCAACCATTCTACAACCATATCTTTTCTTCGCGTGTATAGTTGACTTTTTACTGTTTCCTCTTGACGAAACATATACGATTTTAGTTTTTTGCTATCAGACTGAAAAAGTTTGGGATCTCAAACTGGGGAACTTCTTCAGGAAAATACGTATGTACGTGTGAATATGTGATTGTGTGTGTATTAGAGAATGACAATAAGTACTCTGAAAAAATATACATAAGTAAATAGTCTTAATTTGAGTAATTGCGTTTAATAATATTTGTAGCGCCACACAATTTTTACGCTCAAATATTTTCTATCAAGTAACTAGGACTAATTCCAAAAAAAAAAAAATAAAACACGCTACAGCTAATAATTCTCTCTCGTACCTTTAAACTGGGTATGCTTATACTCAGGCTATGGATATTTAATCGGACAAAAAAATGTACACATGACACTCATCATTCGCCACAATGTACATACATTTTTGCATATAAAATGAAATGGAAAATGTATGCGTTTGCGAGTGTGTGGCTGTTAAAAAATATGGTTTATGTGTGTGTGTGTGTATGTATAAATAAAATAGTACTGTGTATACGATGCCATATTGTAATATGCAATAGTGTGTAATAGTGACAACATCATTTCTCATTTGCGATATTTTCCGTTACATTGCCTTACAAATAAAAAAACATAATGTTAACGGCATTTCACAGATTTGAAAGATGGCAGCACAAAATGACAACAAAAACAATGCAAAGTGACTACTAAAAATTAGTGAATCCTTAAAGTTTATTAGTGATTTTCACCTTACAATGTCTCCATTTTTTCGTTATGATTCGTAATAGTGATGATAAATGCAATAGCTAATCGGTTCAGTCTTACCACAGAAGTTTCCTAAAGGGATTCATACAGATACATACATACACACCGGTACATACATTTATATTTTCATATATGTACATATAATGTTATGTTGTTACATGTTTATATTTTTAATGATTCCCTTATGTGTTGATATTGACATGTGTTTGTCATTCATTAAAAAAAAATCAAATCAAAATAAGTAGAAAGAACGTGTGTATGTACATATCGCTCATTTACTTCAATAGCGGCATAACTCAAAAAGCGAGTTTTTTGAGTTAATAATGCAGAAAGATACGGCATTTCGTATAAATAGCTTGTACCATCACCTCCTGAGAGAAGAATTTTTTTCATTTCTCCATTGAGTTGTATGTAAATTGAAAACTATTGAAATTGAAACTATTGAAGTAAATGAGCGATATTTAAGAGGTGCGCTCTTTAAGTAATTCTGAAGTTCTTAGTAACAAAAAGTGTTTCAAATATGTATCTTAAAACAAGTTTTAATAATATTCAGTTAAATATTTTGAAATGTAGATAATATAGATAATATTATATTTAAATGTATAAATATAACAAAAAATATGTATTTCAACATACAAATAATTTAATAACTTTAAGGTGCTTTATGTCCTGTTTCTACAAGTCAGGCCAGCGGTTCGTATAGAAAATGTATATGAAAATAACTCAAAAAAAATATATATATATGGTTTTCATATAAATTTTCTTCTCAAGTCGACCGTCCCTGTTGTGGAAGCAGGGGGTTAATTTCAACTTTTAAGTCGAGTTATTTTTCTGATAGGGCAACCAATCCAAATTTTCCAATTTTTCCCGATTACACTAACAACGGAATACAAATTGTACAACCAATTAGTCCTTGGCACGAGTTCCAATTTCTTCACACAAATTTTAAAGATTTACAACCTTATTCATAAAACTTATTAAGGATCTATAAAGGGGTTTTAGAACAAAATTATAAATAAGGCCGTAAATTTTTTTTAAATTGTGCAAGGTGTTGATTAGCCACTACATAAACTCAAGTAATTTTCATTATAATTTTTATAATATACTGACTTTTGTCTCATTTTACTATTTATTACAATATTTGTAATGGCCTTTAAAACAATCAAGTTGAATTATTGATTACATTACTTGCATCATGAGTGTCTGCAGAGTTTATATCGGAATAACTTCAAGTATCGATTAAATCAACTGTTTTAAGTCACTCAATTTTAATAGTTTCGAATAATAATTTTCTGGCTTTTAGCAGTTAGCTCTGGATACTGAAGAGATCAAAAAAAATTTACAGCTTCTTGAAATAATTTTAATTGAAAACTTTTGGTTTAACTCTATCACAAGGGGCCTGGTTATGTGAGAACTTGTCCCACATTACTGAATTTTTTTTCTAAGAAAAGTAACACTCAGGCAATGAATGGCCTACTACTATTAGTAGGTTTCACCTATAGGGATAGTGACAGAGAAGACAAATGGTGAAGGAAGAGATAGAGGAATACAACTCTGCTTCTTGCACATTTTTTTTAATAATGCAGTGTTGCAGCGCCTCTGGTGTCAATGAGGTGTATTAAAATTTTATTGTACAATATAACGATGAAGGAGGGCGCTCTGATGTTACAGTAGGACTAGTTTCCACTGAAGCTGGTGTAGGTTAGTGGCCAGTGTCTAAGCCTACAGCACTTGATGTTTTCCACACCAACTGTTACAAAGGGACACTAATTCACAACATAAATAAAACGTGATATTGTTATTTAAATACTCTCAGGGACTGCACGCAAAGAAAAGATATAGTTGTAGAATGTTTAATAAAACAATATTATTTCTAAATTGAGTTGAAGACTATTTCCTTTAGCTAATTAGGCCTAACGTGTTTCTATGACAATAAAAAACAATTTTATTTCATATTTCCCGAAGTTTCGTGAATGTTTTGTTCACTTTTTCCAGGGATTCGTCTATTTATTTCATAAATTAAAAACATCAAAAATTTTTGTATAAGTAAGTTTAACAATTTATAACAATATATAACAAAAACATACTTACAAATAAAAATTATTAATTTATATTCATAAGAACATTTATTTACATGCTTAAAACTTTTTAAACAAATTCCAAGTTACATACATACATATATACGTATGCATATTTTAAGGATTGTTATTTGAAATAAAGCAAAACAAAAGTATCTAACACAAACGATTAAAAGCTTTTTTCAAACTGATCAGCTGTTCTCTATGATAATTTTGTAGTTAGCGCTTAAATTGTCGGTATCTTCTTTTTTGTTCATTGTTCTGTTAATCTTTTGTTGTATTCTTAAGCTTTCAGTTATAAATCTCTTTCTCGCATTGTTTTCCTTATTAAGTATTTTTACATTTTCGAAGTCAGGTTTATGACGGGTTTGTAATATGTGTTTTGATAACGCTGTGCTCTCTTTCTTTTTATTTATATCAGCTTTATGTTCCTTTATTCTTGTTTCTAAACTCCTTTTTGTGGTTCCAATGTAAACTAAGTTGCAGTTGTTGTTGTCATTCCCTTTACAAGGAATTTCGTAAACAAGGTTGTTTTTGTTGGAGCTTTGGTATGGCTGTTTTTGTATTAGTAAAAAAAAAAAAAAAAAAAAAAAATAAAAAAAAAATTTATCCAAAGAGTACTTGACATTAGTGACCATCAATTCCACACACAGAATTTTAACAAAATCACTAACATATTAATAGCTAACAGTTTCCCTAATAATCTAATTAAATTCCTAATACAATCATACAAAAGAAAAAATTACGGAGAGCGTGGCAACCCTAAGGAAGATGATAAATGCTTTTACAGTGTAAAGTACATACCTGGTCTCACTGAATCGAAGAAGATGAGAAAAATAATAAATAAAAATAACATAAGCTTTGCGTATAAAACCAACAAAACATTGAGCGAAATATTTACTAATACAAAAACAGCCATACCAAAGCTCCAACAAAACAACCTTGTTTACGAAATTCCTTGTAAAGGGAATGACAACAACAACTGCAACTTAGTTTACATTGGAACCACAAAAAGGAGTTTAGAAACAAGAATAAAGGAACATAAAGCTGATATAAATAAAAAGAAAGAGAGCACAGCGTTATCAAAACACATATTACAAACCCGTCATAAACCTGACTTCGAAAATGTAAAAATACTTAATAAGGAAAACAATGCGAGAAAGAGATTTATAACTGAAAGCTTAAGAATACAACAAAAGATTAACAGAACAATGAACAAAAAAGAAGATACCGACAATTTAAGCGCTAACTACAAAATTATCATAGAGAACAGCTGATCAGTTTGAAAAAAGCTTTTAATCGTTTGTGTTAGATACTTTTGTTTTGCTTTATTTAAAATAACAATCCTTAAAATATGCATACGTATATATGTATGTATGTAACTTGGAATTTGTTTAAAAAGTTTTAAGCATGTAAATAAATGTTCTTATGAATATAAATTAATAATTTTTATTTGTAAGTATGTTTTTGTTATATATTGTTATAAATTGTTAAACTTACTTATACAAAAATTTTTGATGTTTTTAATTTATGAAATAAATAGACGAATCCCTGGAAAAAGTGAACAAAACATTCACGAAACGTCGGGAAATATGAAATAAAATTGTTTTTTATTGTCATAGAAACACGTTAGGCCTAATTAGCTAAAGGAAATAGTCTTCAACTCAATTTAGAAATTTAAAACTTGGCCAAAGAAAAAAATACACAGCAAAAACAATATTTGTTCTCTGAAACAAATGTGTGGTCGTTGAAAACTAGTTATTATTATTTTAAACATTTATTTCGTTACGATAAACAGAGTAATGCTTGAATTTAATAATTACATTATCACATCCATAAAAAAGTGTGATATGGTTAGAGTTTAACAATATAGTTTTGTTAAAAATTTATGACTACAACATAATTTGTGTTATTATTTAAAAATAATATGATGTAAATAACAATATAATGTTATCAAAAACCATACTATGTTCAGTTTCAAGAAAACTTTTTCAGAAATATCTGTCAGTTCAGTAAATAATAAATAAATAAATAAAGTATAAACAAAAGGGTAGACCAATAAAAATATATAAATATTTGTGTATCTCTTTATACAGACATGTCTGTATGTCATGTAAGTATACATTTCTATATATGTATAAATTTTATTTCAACTATATTAATTCATTTTTATTCGAATTTAATGCACAGCTGTTTCTACAATAAATATATGATTAAACAATAAAATAGTATTGCATATTATATTAAATAATACTGTGGTCGCATTTAACAATATTAATATAATATAAGAACATGATATGGTGAGTATCAATTATGTTTTAGTCGCATCTAACAATAGTGTTGTCATATTTACAATACTAAGATAGGTGTAAAAAAGTACATTGTTTTTGTAGATAATATTATTATTAACTCAAATAATAATATTATTAAGGTTTGTTTTTCTATTAGCAATAATATGATTTGACTGCAACCATATAATTCAATCATAGTATGTTGCTGTTTGATTGTGGTTACCTCAACCATATTTTTTCTTTGCGTGTGGTCTAGAGTCCAGAAGCTTCGGTTTTGTTGTCAAAGTGGCCTCAACAATTTAACTGGTTTATTTTTACTACAAAAAGTTACTATTTTACTATAACTTTCAATTTAGTAACTATCTTCAATAAATAAGTTAAGGCAGAAAACTACATTAATTTGCATTTGCCACCCAAAATTTTACTTATTAAAATTTCAGCAACGGTTTACATTAGCTTTGCCTTTTAAATGGGTTAAATTACCTGCATGAATTTTTTTATTATCAAATTCAGCCTTCTTTTTTATAACATAAAATTCTCTTATATATTTCTTTTTTTCGCATGAATGTTACCTACATGTACATTTTACCATAAACATTAAAATATGTACTTGTATAATTGTTAGGAAAAAAATTTTGTTTGTTTTTCGTAAAATTTTTTTTATTCTATGAGCAACATAAAGGGCTGTTGTTACAGTCTCTCATTCTGCGAATATCATAAGAACAAGATAAAAGCATCATTAAGGCATACATAATTTTTTTTATAATAAAGAATAAACAACTTAAAAGCGTGTAATGTTTTTCTTACATTAGTTTCGTAAGAAAAATGTAAACAAAAACTTTTCGTGGTAACTTTTTTTTATGTAAAAGCAGTATAATATATTTTACTACTTTTTTTTTTTTTTTGGTGGTGAAATATAATTTTCAATTTTATGCCGGCTTTGGGAATGGCAACATAAAATGCATTAAAAAAGTCTAGAGTCGTCGGTGACAAAAATAGTGATAAATAAACCCATAAATATGTAAATGTAGAATTTGCTAACCTAAAGCCTATTCTCTGTAACTTTGGTGAGAACACTATTTTAAGCTTTTTACTGCTTATTTTTGAAGTCGGTTCAATAATTTTATAAATAAGCTTAAATTTTGTTGCTTATCTTTTTTTAAGCAAATGCATATTAAGTATACGTACCTAATTCCTCTAACTAAAACTAAACACCCCATAAATAGATATTAAGTATACGCTACGTGTCATTAAAGAATGAGTATAATCTCTTTAAATAATTTTCGTAGCATACATTTCGGCGAAAATTGAGTATACGCAACTAATGTAAACAAAGAATTAACATAATTTTACTTGAATTTGTGATATGATATTTGGACTATGAAGGACTACACATGATTCATTTGCAGTGATGCCAATTGAACCATTTTCTGGCTAAATTTAGCCATTTTTCATCTTATTTAGGCAGGAGAAAAGTGAGTTTAGCTATTAGCTGTTTTTTTTAGCCATTTCAATTTTAATCTAGCTTTTTTTCAAACATGAAATTTTTTTTGATTTTTCATAAAAAATTTAAACTCCCAACAAAGGAACTTTAACAAAAAAAAAAAAAAAAAAAAAAAAAAAAAAAAAAACAACAAAATAATATTTTATTTGTTTTCGCATTAATATCTATAAATCCCCGTTCAAACTTGCCATTTTTGTAGCAGCAGTCTAAAGGCGCTTATATGAAGAGATGGCTCAGTTGGTAACAATAAGATTTGCTACAGCATTCATATAATATTTGCAATGTTTTTATAGGTTGTTTGGTCTAATTGGTAGTTTATGATATCAATCAAACAAGGGAAATTTATGTTTTACACTGGTAAAAACATAAAATAAATTAAAGTTTAAATGAAAGTTAAAAAAATAAAAATTTAATAAAACGTATAAACAAAAATTTCGCAAGGAATGGATTAGTGACCAAAAAATTTAAAGACTGAATAGCAGGATGTTCAAATGAATAGAAGGCGTTTTGCAAGTTTACACATATAGTGCGCAGTTTCTTGATAACATGAAGAAAAAAATATTTTATTTAGTACTTCAATTTATTGTTTTTATTTAAATTAAAATCGGGAACTATTTTCTTAAAAAAATAATATAAGAATTACCTTCTGGGTTTTGTTAAAGTTCATGATTTTCGTATGCGATTTCGCTTAGCCATTTTTTAGCTAGTCTTTAGTCTTTTTTAGGGTTCCGTACACCAAAAGTGAAAAGGAACCCTATTGTTTTCGCTACGCTGTCCGTCAGTCCGTCACACGCTATTTTCTCTGGAACCGTAAGAGCTACGGACCTGAAATTTGGACAGAGTATGTAGAACCTTGGCCGCTACAACAACAAATAGACGAGAGTCAAAAATTAAAGGGTGTTCCAACACGAGCAACGAAAAATGTTAAAATCCCATGGGCATTTATATAAATATATATACAACAATTAACACTAAAATATAAAAAAATTTAAATTAAAGGGTGGTCCGTCAGTTAATGCAATTTTGACTATATAATTTTGTCAACTGGCTATATTTTGGAAACCGTAAGGTGCAAACTGTTTAAATCTTCAAAAACGGTAAAATTAAAAAAATCCAAAAATTATAAAATCGCCAAACCAAAAAAAAAAATCGCAAAAAATTAAAAAAAAAATCGCCAAAAATTAAAAAAAAAATCCAACGCTAAAATAAATCGCCAAATTCGAAAAAATTTCCAAAATTAAAAAAAATCGCCAAAATGAAAAAAAGTGTCGAAACTAAAAAAAGCTCCAAAACTAAAATCGCCAAAAACCGAAAAACCGCTAAAACTAAAAAAACGCTTAATACCGAAAAAACCAAAAAACGAAAAAAAGTGCTAAAACTATATATTATATAGCCTGAAGTTTGTATTGAATTACATATCTAGTATCCGTACGGAACCCTTCGTGCGCGCGTCGCACTTTGCTGAATTTTTTTTGTCTACACTTAGCCATTTTTGGTGAAGGAATTCTGGCATCACTGTTCATTTATAATGTATTTATTACATTAACATTCATAAATTTTAATTAATTCGAACCAAAACAAGTCATGACATACATATATATGATTAAATTTTTCTATAACTACCCAGAAAAAATACGATGAATAATCTTTAAATTCAGATACGCACACTTATTTTGACATACAAAAATTTGGACAGAAAAAATTCTTAAATTTTTTTAACATAAAAAAAAATCATATTTTTTTGTGGAGAACAAATGTTCATTTTTTTTTATTTTTATTTTTTTTAAATGTGTTTGATATGTGTTCATACATACATATTCCGCAATAAAAATATCAAATTGAATTAATAGCATTTTCTTTATTAAATAAACTATGTGTCAAAAAATATTTTGTTTTTGTAAACAAAAGTAAGTCAATTTGCAGACTGAAATATATAAAGTTAATAAACTGAACGAAATAAGAAGTGAATTTAATAATTTAATTATTTTCTGATAAGGACTTTGCTGCTGTCTTTGTTTTCACTTTAAACAACAGCTTAAAGCGAAGCATTTATTTATTCAAAAAAAAAAAAAAACTTTTTACTAAATTAGAGCATGAATTTTAAGCGAAAACTTGAACTGAAAATAAAAGGTGATAATTACACTAACAAAAACTCTATACATTCGATACAATTTAAACATATTTTCTTGAGTTTAAGTTAAATTAACAATTTTTTTGAAAAGTGACTAATGCTAGTTGGCAATTTTTGCTCTTCTCAAAATAAGGAGCAAATTGGATCTAATAGAATAAAAAATATATATGCGTATTAATTGTACTAGTGGAAGTTCTTTTAAAACGTTCAATTAAATCAAACATTTAAATTAAAATATAATTTAGCTTGCAACATAAGAATCTGAAATTTTGAATACAGTCATGGCTGATGGTTATGACCAGGGAAACCGCAAATATGCAATTGCATGTTTTTTCTTGTGTGGCGTATTAATGCGGGGACAAGATATTTATCCGTTGCAGAACTTTTTATGAATTTTTGCATCGATTTATTAGTGCATATTTTTGCATATTTTACCCTTTAAGGCATGTTTTTGCATACTTCCGTCTTACACGTATATTTTTAGCATTTTTTTTAATTTTTTGGGCATAATTTGCTTTTTGGAGCATATTTTGACACTTTATAGAAATTTTTTATTTTAACACGCTTACTAAAATTATGTTGGTCAAAATTTTTATTTTTCGCCATCTAAATCTTATTTCCAACGTTCCACGCAGTGTATAAATTTTTCTTATATAATACGGACGTTAGCTTCAATAAAAATTCGGTTTTGCTATTTGTGATGGACTCTGCCCCGAGTATACGATCAAGGAAAATTGCCAATGTATAAAAGTTTATTTAGATGTCACATCAACGATTTTTATTTGAAAATCTAGCTCAATACTTTGTTGCTTATTGCAATAAAAATTATAAATAAAGATCTTGTCTTATTCATCCAAAATACAGTACCAGTTTGAAATTGAAGTTAAATTTTTACGAGAGTATCAAAAAAAATTAATTTGTATTATTTTCTTTGTTATAACGTGCACATCAAACCCAAATTATTTTTTTAATACGGGGCGGCAGTTAGTCTTTGTTAATTTTTTTATTGTTTAAAAATACATACATATATATATATACATATATATATATATATATATATAGGGTGTTTTTTTAAGAGGTATAGAACTTTGAATTGAAATAAAACACAAGAAAATCGTTTTAATGTCCATCAATTTGGCTTTATTGGAAGGATAATTTTATGCCATTAATGTTTAAATATGATTTTGCGCATGTGGCCGCCGCGGCTGGCTCGAATAATGCCAATTCTGCAGGTCCAATTTTCAACCACTTTTTCGAGCATATGGGGCCGTATGTTGGCAATAACGCCACGAATGTTGGCTTCCAAGTCCCCTAACGTTTCTGGTTTGTTGGCGTAGACGAGCGACTTCACATATCCCCAAAGAAAACAATCCAATGGTGTCAAATCACACGATCTTGGTGGCCAATTGACAGGTCCATTCCGCGAAATTATGCGCTCATCGAATGTTTCCTTCAATAAATCGATTGTGACGTGCGCTGTGTGGCATGTAGCGCCGTCTTGTTGGAACCACAACTCATCCACATTCATGCCATCCAATTCGGGAACAAAATAGTCGGTTAGTCGGCTCCAATTGCTGTGCACGGTGGCGAATCGATTCATTCGGGTCCTCTTCAACACTTTGCTCTACAGCGGCAATTGTTTCTTCGGTGCGCACTGATCGACGTCTCTGCGGATGCGTATCATCACATAGAGTAAACGTAGTGCGAAAACGATCCATGGTTAACCGAATTAATTGCTCTGATGGACGATTATGTCGACCATAAAATCGACGGAGCTTGCGGTAAACTTCGCGAACTGAACCATTATTTTCGAAATAAATTTGCACGATTTGCAAGCGTTGTTCTTTTGTCAACCTGTTCACGATGAAATGGCAAACCAAACTAAATATTAATCACTTGACAGCTGACAAAATGGCCGCCAGTTAAAAAAGTGATGCCAACTTAAAGTTCTATACCCCAATAAAAAACACCCTTTATATATATATATATATATATATATATATATATATATATATATATATATATATATATATATATTCATTTACAAAGAAATCAATTTAATTAATTTTTATGAGCATATTTTTTAAGTTTTTAGTGCATATCGAATGCGCATAAAACACTTTTTTTAGAGCATATTTCTGGTGTCCCTGGTTATGACAGTAAAAAAATAACTTCAAAAATTATGTGACTTTATAAAAACTCATTGATGAATAGAGTAATTGAACGATAAAAAAAATAAATAAATTTACATCACTTAAATATTGAAAATTGTAACTTCACAGTATTATACATTTATAGGATTTTGTGAGCGTTACCAAAAAATTAACATGTCATCATGATAATGCAGTTTAACAAGCAAAATAGAGTTTCTACGCGGGGAAAAAATCCCGGGAATTCCCGGGAATTATTTTTTTACAAATCCCGGGAAATTTTCAACGGGAATTTTCGGGAATTTAATAATTAGGATTTTGGAATTTGATTTTTGTTTTCATTGCTGTTCGTTGTTTTATTAGTTCAAAATACAATTTTAATAGAAGTTTCCGAGGTGACTCCAACAAATTGAATAGTTACGAAATATTTTCAGCCTAAAATCTCTTTATAGGAAACAGTATCTAGATTGGCAGATGTAGATGGAATTTCCATCCATGCTATAACTCACAGCATATGAATTTAATTATTTTGGTTTTTGAAATATTGTTGTTCTTGAAATGAACGAATGAAGTTGTTTTGTTTTTAATTTCAATGTTGTATTTTAATTAAAATTTATTTGCTGGCTGTTAAGCACTGTATATGTGTTTCATTGGTGCTTAGCCAAATCATCAGTAGACTTCAATGACATATTTTGAACAATCACAAACCTCTTATGTTATGGATTTTCAAGAACTGTTTGAGAATTCACAAACAATAATAGTTTTGAAAATCAAAGACAATGCTTAACCACCAGCAAATAAATTTCAATTAAAATAAACTTATGCCAATATGTCAAATAGTTTTTTAAATATTAAAATATAAAACTATATTTTTTATTGAGGCCATTTAATTAAGGTCATATGTGTTTGAAATTTCCGGCAATTCCCGGGAACAGAATATTTTTTTTCTCGATTCCCGGGAATTGCAAAAGTCCGTGAAATTAGAAACCCTAAAGCAAACACTTAACTACAATAGATACTTTTTTAGATTTATCATAACTTTATAATAGATATTGTTTTATTTAAGAGTGGATATTATGAAGTAGATAATTAAACTTTATAACTTTTGAAAGCATAAACTTTGCCGAGTCAGCTTTTACTAATTTAATAGAATTTGCATGCTTTCAATATGTCCTTAACTATTTGAAAATAAGCGAAAAGGATTTTACTTATATCGTGCCATAACCGCCAAAATAGCTTAAGTGACATAATTTTCGAACTTAAATGTTTGACCAAGTTCGAAAAATGTACCGCTTAAGCTATTTTAGCGGTTATGCCCTTAATTATGAAAGTAGTCTAAGTCATATACATATAACTTTGGTCGAGATAGTTAGTATATTAAATTTGAACAAAACAACATTTTAATTAAGAGTTATTCTGCTTTCGATTAATATAAACTTAATTAATATTTGTTAAGTATTTTTTTTTTAAGATTTTTCAATATTTATTTAATATTTCGAAACAAATATGCATGTGACTTAGACCACTTTCATAATTACGGGCACATATTAATATTAAATTATATGTGACAAATCAAATTAATATCCATTTTTTCAGGGTTATTTGAAGCAACATTTTTCACTTTTATCTAAATTGAAAAGTAATATATAAATATTTTGCTTATTTGAACTTAATACTTTTGCTTCTTTTCCAAGCCCATTATAGAGCAGAGCAATACGTTTACCTTTGCCCAGCTTTTACAGCTGTTGTCATTCCCATTTTATTTAATACCAGTAACGAGTTTAACATTTTTTTTTTTGCAAAAATCTTGAAAAAAGGTGCTTGCTTGCATAAGCTAATATTGGTTTTTTTGTTTTGTGGCTTAAAAACAAGAACAAAACTTGCAAGAGTACATACTTTTTTAAAGGTATATAGAAAAGTTTAACAAAAGTCCTTTTAAAGAGAAAAGAAAAAGTGGCTACCATTACAGAAACTTAATTATACTTGTTATACCCTTCAGTACATTTTAAACAAAGTACATTAATTTTGTCTTGATATTGGGAATTTCATGTGAGACAGATGCTTTAAATTTTTTTTTACAAAAATAGAAATTGAAAAATAGCTTATTAACAGAAATAAAATAGAACAAAATGAAACATTTTCGATTTCCTTTTATAACATGAATTTCTATCATTGTTTTCATGTATGAAAGAATTTTTTATCATGTGCATGGGCGTAGCTAGACGTTATTCTATGAAGGAGTAAATTAATATTTCTGCGAATATGGAATTAAAGCGTCGAATATAAATATAACATCAGAAAGTAATCATAATGTATTTCTCTGCAAACAAAGAAAATTGGTTAATGAAACAGAGTTTTTTCAGTATTATTATACAAAGAGTATTTAAGAGAAAAATTAAATATTTTCATAATGATTTATTAGTATAAAGGAGTCTCTTAAATTAAGAAAAAAATTTAAATTTTTACGCTGTGCATTTGAGGCCGTTTACCTGTTAAAAAATTTTATCCAACTCTTGGACTTATTTAGTAATTTAAGATTTTTTTTAATATTACTTTGTTTCTTTTAGAAACTATTACATGCTTTTTATCTTAAGAACTATTGGCTAAAGTAATTCGTACTTGAATAATTTGTAGTTTAAGCTTAAGATTCTTTTGTATCTATGTATTTCCTGTAATCAAATAATCTAATTTTCATTAACTCCGTAAGAGACATGTGTTGCCAAAGTAGCATGTATAAGTGCTTTTTCTTGATTTGTTTTACACTTACATCCTGTTCCGTTTCGCATTATTTATTTTTACAAATTCTAATAACACACATACACATATACACATAAATGTATGTGTGTGTGTGTTTGTGTGAGTGTGCACTAGGAAGACATAAATTTTATTTGTAATCAACTTAATATCTCCCTGATTCCCCAGCCAAAATAAAAGCCAATAAGGAAGGCAAAAAAAAAGTAAGAGAAAAAAAGTATTCAAGCAAAACTAATAAAACACGAGAAACGTGACAGCAAGAAGGACAAAATAAAATTGGTTTTTTTTTCAATGTCATGTTATTTTTAGCTACCAGCACTATGCTAAATAAAGGGTAAAACGTACAAAATATATGTGTGGTATGGTGTTTCCAAAAATAAATTCCATTTTATTCAATAGCCAATCAGCAAAAGAGACTGGGCATAATTATCTGTAGTCTTTCCTTTTAAATCGACCACAAATACATAGTACGAGTAGCTTTAATGTACCGAAGTTACAGCTTTGCTTGGCACAAATAGCAAAATTATCTAGAAAGTAAAGGATTTATGGCTTCAATTAATATTCGGTGCAAGACAAACAAATGTTTTCCCCTGCAAAATTAGTTCGAAATATTTTACGAAAGAATTTCTTTATATTATTATATAGTTGTAATATTTGTAATATATTTTTTCTTTTTTTTCTACAAATATTTAGATGTATAATGAGAAATATTTACCAGGAATAACTTTTTAATTGGTCCTAAGCATTATACAATGAAATATTTTTATTAATTAATTTGTGATATCTTAGAAATATATATATATATATATATATATATATATATATATATATATATATATATATATATATATATATTGTAAAAAACAAATGTGGGCGTTTATGGATAACAAAACACTAGGAATTATACACACATGAAAGTAATATGAATGAGTTTGTAATATCAATTAAAAAAATTAATTAAATTTTCACCTATAAACAATTTGATAATATCAATTAAGTTTTTTCACTCAAATTAATTAATACAACATAAAAAATTTAATTAAATCAATTAAATTCTTAATTGAAAACATTAATTGGTGAATAATATTTTCTGTGTATGTAAGTAAATACTTAAAAGTCATTAATATAATAATATTAATTTGTTTTTCTTTAAGTAAATTTCTTCAAAGTATCATATTTGCTAGATTTTGCTGCCACACACAGAATATGACAATTTTTCTTATAATTATAAAAGCTCAAATTGTTCACTAAGTCTAAAATTTTTGATAACAATCTTAATTTTATAGTCATTTTGTAGTTTTGCCTGCAGAATTTTTTCGGAAGTTTTGCGAATAGATGATTTTAATAGAGTTTGATATGCTTTTCCAAGTTTCCTGTTTGTCACTCTAGGACACTTGCGCTCGTACCACCATATTGTAAAACTATCCTTCAATACAATTGTTTTAAACGACGTCAATAAAAGGAGAAGGTTCATTAACTCCTCTCTATTTTAATTTCTTTTGGTTGTGTCACTTCATAACTCCGTACATTTTGGAGCGATTGTTAAACTTCTGTTTTTGTCTGAGAGCATATAGCTTTCATTTGGTTCTATTGTAAAAAAAAATATTGGGCAGGAACACGCCCAAAATTTTTTTTAATTTGATTTTTTGATATTTTATTTCTTCGATTGCTATAAAACTTGCCCAACGCATTGAGGTCTCGTAGCAATACAATATTGAATTAAAATAATTCTTTCTGCAAAAAAAAAAAACGACTTCAATGCAAAAATTTTATAAAAAAAGATAAGAAGTACTTGAAAATTAAAACTAAATTTTAATATGCGCACCTCCGCCCATTTTTTAAATGCAAAATTGTGTGTTTTTCAGAGCTCAGGGTGCGTGTTAAGCCTGTAAAGTAAAAATCTGTAAAGTAGAAACACTTAAAATAAAATATTAAATTTTAATGGGCGTGACTTCGCCCATTTTTTTAAATGCAGGATTGTGTCTATTTTAGATCTCAAGGTGTGTGGTAAGTTTCGTAAAAATCGGTTAAGTAAAACCGCGTGAAAAATTATAATAAGTTTTAATGGGCGTAATCCCGCCGATTTTTTTCAACTTTCAAATTGTGTAATTATAACAACCAAAAGGGTTTTAAAAGTTTCGCAGCAATCAAATAAGTAGATTATCATACAATTAAATAAAAATTTTAATTTAACTTTTTACGATGGGACCAACGGGAAGCTATACCCTCTCAGACAAAAAAAAATTTACAATCAGTCTGAAATGTACTGAGTTATAAAGTAACACATCTAAAAGAAAAAATAGAGACGAATTGTTAACCTCCTACACCTTTTTTTTTTGAAGTCGGTTGAAAAATGGGCGGAACCTCGCCCAATAATTTAAACGATTTTTATGAAACTTGGCACACATCTTGAAATCTTAAAAAGACACAATCCTGCATTACAGCAAGTGGGCGTGGCCACGCCTATTAAATCTTGATTGAATTTTACGCACTTGTTTTTAAAATTTTTTTAGGAAACATGTCACACATCTTGAGACATTAAAAGGACACAATCTTGCATTAAAAAAGTGGACCTGGCCACGCCCATTAAAATGTAATATTATAATTGATGTTCTTCTTCTTTATCGATTTTTACGAACTGAGCTAAAAAAAGACACATTCTTGAATTACAGAAAAAGGGCGGAGTCACGCCCATTACATTTTGATATAATATTTTACGTGCCTATACTTAAATTTTTTTTTACTAAACTTGGCACACACCTTGAGCTCTTAAAAAAAGATAATCTTGCAATTAAGAAAATGGGCGGGGCCATGCCCATGTTCATGTGTTTCTACTTTATCGGTTTTCACGAAACTTGGCTTACACCTTGAGCTCTGAAAAGTATTTAAACTTGTGTCCAAAAAAAGTGGGTGGTTCTACGCCCATGAAAGGTTAGTATTATATTATATGTACTTTTACTTATCCAATTGCCACAAAACTTGGCAAAGAGTTTCGGCTCTTAGAATGACACAATTTTGTGCTTAAAGAAGTAGGCGAGGCTACGCCTATTAAATATTTTTATTTATTATTTCACGTGCTTCTCTGAATCTAAGTTATTTTTAACTTTTTAGTGCTTTCAGTCTCTTACAAGTAGGCATTTCACTCTCTCATATTATTCACTAATACATAAATAATATAAAGATGTATGTGTTGGCCTGACTTTGATTTAAATATTGCATCATGTGACAACTTTTTTGTGTCAATTTGCAATAGAAAATTTGTTCATATCGCAATGCGGTTTAATATTTTATATGTTTAAAAATATGCGAAAGATCGTTTTACTTTAAAGAATTTCAATAGTATTTTGATTTAAATTTTAGTTTCCATTATATTTTATTTTATTTTACTTTATTTCATTTTATTTTATTTTATTTTATTTTATTTTATTTTATTTTATTTTATTTTATTTCATTTTATTATCTCTAAATCATTTAGCATGAAATTAAAGAAAACAGAGGAAATTAATATATTAAAATTAGGTAAATTAAAATTGTAACGAAAATGTCACAATCCTTTTTTTTTTTGTTAAGTATTAAATACCAAGAAAAAGATTAGATAATTGTAGTATAAAATAATAATGTTGTTTTCCTTAATTTTCCTTTAATAATAGAATAGCTTGATTAAGGTGTTTTGTCAGTTATTAAAGAGAACAGATATACTAATTTATCTGCACCTTTTCCTTAAATAAAATGGAAAGTCTTAATTCACCTTAATCCGCCTTTTAAGATTCCTCAATTCCTTTTTTAGGTTTTTTTTTAATTTTTTTTTCTAGTCTAATTTTATTTCAAATGTTTTTCGTTCTTATTAGAATGTTTTTTTTAATGCCAGTGATTAGGGTTTCTTTTCCAAATTCATTTTGCCAATTATTTCTGTTTCCTTTTTGTTTAACAGCTCATTTCTTTCAATATTTAATTTGGTTTTCTAAATAAATAAGAGTGTAAATTTTGTAATTGCTACAAATTGTTAATTTGTTGTTTTTATTATTTTGCTTGTTTATTCTTTAAATTTCGAAAGAATGTAATCTCTTATGTTAGACCAAATTAAGAAATTTTCTTATCTTTGTTTTTTTAGCTTTATAAGAGGAAAATCATAAAATATCTTCTTGCTAATCTATGAAGTGAAAGACAAGAAGATGGAAATTAAAAAGAAAATGTACTTTGCTAATTGTTTAGGAATTGAGAATACCACACTCTTGCTTCACTTTTTTTTAATGTTACTCATTTTGGGTTTGCGTGATTTATAATTACTTAAAAAAAAAATTTGAATTTATTTAGCATGAAATGATCATGAACGTTGTTACTTGCCTACTAAATTACTTTTATTATACAGGGTGGACCAAAAGTGCGTGTAGAAATTGAATTACATTTTTCGTTTATTATTTTTCTTTCTAAAATATAATATTTAGTTTTTATGATATACATTTGAATTATAAAAATAACATGAGGGAGATAACCACAACCACAATTTTCATCGATGCACAATTGGGCTTTCAAACAGGCGTTTTGCATAACTGCAGCCAAAGCTTCAGGGTCTATTGCTCTCAGCTCAGCTTTAATGTTGTACTTTAGCTGCTCTATAGTTTAGGGTTTGTTAACATATACTCGTTCTTTGAGGTAAGCCCATAGAAAATAAGCAGGGGCAGTTAATTCTGGTTAGTTGAACAAATTTTCAATATGCTCGCAGCGCCAGTAAAATTTAATTCCCATTGGAAAAGTAAAATTCTACTAGTTTAGTTCGTTCCTCGCTCATTAAATTTTGTATAAACAAAAAAGTTATTAAATTATTACACGCATGCGTGGCTTTATGCCCACCCTGTTTATGTAATTACAAGGAAAAAGGTAATAAATACTTTTACTTTTTTCTTTTATTCAATGGAATAAGATAAAAAAAAAGATTCAGTGAAAAAAGGTAATAACAATGTAATTGTCCTTTTATTTAAGTAAGAATTTTCTCGGCCCTTTATGCTAAATGATTCATTTTTAAACAGTAAATATTGAAATTAAATATTGATATCTTAACCCTAAATGAGCTGTTTTTTGTGTAAATGCCGTAATAAGGAGTAAGGAATTTTTCCTCTAAAAAAATATGAAATATTTACAGCAGCACTTAATGAAGTTAATAATTAATAAGATTCTTAAAAGTTCTAAATGTCAAGATTCTTCTATTGAGACACCTAAAAGAGCACATGCACTCACTTGTCAAAGTAAATGTAGCATTCCAATGGGAAAAGGTAATGAATAGTAAAGGAGAAGGTAATGCACAGCATGTACATATATCTTTTCATTCCAGAATTCATCATAAGAAAGTAATGAATTATTTTAATACGTCATAGCACTTGTCACAAGCAAAAGTACATATACATTCTTTTTCTGCAGATGTGGTAATCAATGTGTAATTATTGTGCTTGATAAAATTACCCTCTCGTTTCTAAGGGAATACCATTGGCTTGCTTTGGAATACAATACATTATTTCTCCCATTATTTACGTGTATAATTAATGTCTACTTTTCCAGCTGGGATGTCTAAAAGGAGTCTCAGCTAGTTTTCATAGTTTGTAAAGAGAAAGAGTAAATAAAAGCCATCCATACAGGGTTGTCAAATTTTTTCCGACAGATTTTACCAAATTGATTTTAAAAATTGCCAAAAGTCTCCAAAATTAATTGTATGAAAGTAGTAGGGAACTGTTCATCCTGGCGCCGATTAAAATTGTTAAATTGTGGCTGAAATTGTTAAATTGTTGCTGAAATTGTTAAATTTGGGTAATTAAAATTTGAAAATTTTAAAATTCTTGAAATTTGATACCTACGAGGGTGGTTCGATAAGTCCTTTAAATATTTTTCGAGGGTGGTTCAATAAGTCTGTCTTTTTCCTAATGCCTACGGCATGCATGATAATTTTTCCTAATGCCTACGGCAATACATAATTATTTTCAAATGCCGACGGGAAAATCATGAAAATGATTTTTTCTAATACCAATGTTGAAATAGTGATTATTAATTTTTCCTAATGCCGACGGCAATACATGATTATTTTTTTCAAATGCCGACGGCAATACATGATTATTTTTTTTGTTTCCTAATGCATACATGCAATACATACTTATTTTTCCTAATGCCTACGGCAATACATAATTATTTCCTAATGCCTACGGCAATACATAATTATTTTCAAATGCCGACGGCAATACATGATAATTTTTCCTAATGCCTACGTCAATGCATGATAATTTTTCCTAATGCCGACGGCAAAACATGATTATTATTTTTTTCAAATGCCGACGGCAAAACATGATTATTATTTTCTAATGCTCCCAGTGTTGCCATACTGTAGAAATTTGTTATCGTAATACTATATCAGTAATATCAGAGAAAGAAGGTTTGATGACTACTAGGTCATATGGTTTCATATGAATCATGGGAATGTGCTTGTGTGATTTCCTCACGCTAATAAATTCTTATAAAATAAAATAATTAAATAAATGAATAAAATAATTACATAAATTATTTTATTTATTTATAAAACGTTCTCATGTATGTGAACACCCCTAATGCTTGTGTGTGGGGGGTCCAGCTTGTTTGTCGCTGGTAAGCTTATATTCTGTTTATTTGTTTAAGAAATATATTTGTATGTAGGTATGTATGTGTATGATGCATGCATGCATGTATGTATGTATGTATGTATGTATGTGTGTATGATGTTTGTATGTATGTATGTATGTATGTGCGATCGAAAGAACTTGTGCGTGGAATATTTTGTGGCTGTGTAGAATACATTTATATTTTGCAACGTAATCATTTTCTTTGGCTGCGATTATTTTAAAGCAGCAAGTTTCAACTAACTACAGTCATAAGCAGAGAAACAAAAAGTAAAAATTTGCAAGTTAGCAAAAATGCTAACTTCTCCTCCTCCTTCCCACTTCCTTCTCTTTCCTTTATGTAGTTTGTTTTTGAAATAAGAAAACACTTGTAGATTTTTTATTTTTCTATACATTTATTGTTTAAAGTTTTTTAAAATTTTATAATAATACATACATTAATATTTTAAAGAGTGTAAAAATTCATTTAAAGCAAGATATTTCTTTTGTTAGTAAAATAGCATTTTTTAATGCGCAAACACCAAGTTTATGATAATTACAATAAAAATATTCTGGATACTTAATCTCCATTTGTTTAAAGTTGATACAGCCTATATCCTCAACGTTAAAAATTTTTCGGCATAAAATTTTTTCCAACCATCGTCTTTTCTCTTCACCTTTTACATAAATTTTAGAACATCTTGCGTTGGCTTTTAAAAAATTGCAAACGCTTTCAAAAGAAACTGATCCAGCAGTCCAGCTGAGGTGATGATAGTTTTTTTTTTTGTTGTTAGTTAACTTACTTATTTTTTATTTTTTATTGATAAACATTGGAAATCAAAAGGGAGTTTTATATTGTAATTATTATTTTCATAATTGTTGAAAACAATCGCTGCTTTTTGTTTGTTTTTTGCGATGAAATCATTTGAATTACTTTTGCAACTTTACGCGTTTATAAAAATTATGTTATTTTCTATATTTCTTAATTTATAAGACTTTTAGACTTTGTCCTTTAGGGGTTATATATTCTATTATACGATTATGAATAAGAATGCAGTAAGCTGATGTATTTGCTTACTGCTTCAAATTAAAATTTTATTAAATTGAATAAAAGGAGTTTTTTTTTTTCTTAAACTCTGATGCAGTTAGAAGCGCTGGAGATTCTTTCATATAACAGCTTTTTTGAAATTTTTGATACATAGTATAATATAGAATTGGATAACATTTATTTTTAATTTTTATGTTAAGAAGTACCGGTATGAGACTGAATTTAAATGTACTTTTAAATTAGTTAAATCATAATGAACAAACATATTTTCTTCTTTAATAGCGATCAACAGAAAACGAACTCGTTTTCATATAATTTAGGTATACCCTATCGACGGCTCCTCTAGGATACAAGATGACTTTGTATGACGAAATTTCTGTTGCTTTATACTGATAATATGTTTACATTAATAAGATACATATACATATGTTTATTTTATGAACGGTGAGCACCTATGGCTTTTATTTAATGTTCTATATGACGTTTTTTTTTTTTTCACTTTCTTTAATAATTTTCTCCCCATAATAGCATTCTAAATATTTCAAGGGCTCAAATGCTGTGTAGTCTTCTTCTGCAAACTTAACTAAACGTCTAACTTCTTCCAATGCTTCTTTATAAGAAGATATTTTGTTATGGTCTTCTTCTACGATACGTGCCCATCGGGCAGAGTGTACGTATTAGTTGGTCAGTCAGTCTCTATTTTTATTTATTTTTTTTTCTTCTAATGTGCCACTCCTTTTTTTAGATTTTACTACTTGGAATAGAGAATTTTTGTCTAATTTTTTGGTGGGTATATACATTAGGTATGTAGAAATTAGTTTAGATACAAAGAAATGCATGTTTAATATACAACTATTGTATCAAATCGATCTCAAATAACTCAGTTACCTCTACCAGCAATTCACCGTTGGTGTATTCATAAAGTGTTAGAAACAATGAAATATCTATGTTTTGAGAGAATTTTTCCCCTCAAGTATTTCTACATGAGGTTTGAGGGGTCAATCACTGTCGCATTCATATGTAATGATTATTCACTTAAAAAACGTCATCATCACCATCAATCATCTCCGTATACAATACATTCATGAGTTGGGTTGATCCAGATACAATTGCTGTCTCATCACCTTCTAACAGCTTTATATATTTTGCTAGTATGCATGCCTTAGCATGCTTCTATCGATAGTGACGTAAGAGTCCGAGATGTAGAGTGTTACAATTAAAAATCTTTACTATTAGAATATACCAGTTCGCTCTTTTGAATTTTTACAAAGTAGATACATATGTATGTATTTCATTGACCACAAAATCATAAAATTTCTTTGCTTACAAAATTGTATGACGTGAGGATTTTTTTTTTTTTTTTTTTTTAAATTATACATGCTTTGGCATGCTTTCATTTTTTTTTTCTATAAATTTATGTAATACTCATACAGATACAGATATAAAGTAAGATCTGTTTACTGTACATTTTAAAATTTATGCATGCTTCAGCATGATTCTAGTTGAAGCGTATATTCATTCACTAAGTTTGTTTGATACTTATTCATACACATGTACATTCTTAAAGATTGGATATCAAAGTCCAATTTCCGTAGTTTATCTATATTTTCTAAAGATCTGATAGCTAAAGAAATAAATAGAGTGAAGATCTTCTATAATAATCCCATTTTCATATTGTAAAATTTTGCGTGCTAGCGCTTTCGATGGGAAAATATACATACAACTTTATAAAAAGTGATAATATGATGTGCTGCTGAATATTGCACTATGTTATAGTTCATTTTAAACACTGAAGTTTTAGCAATATTTCATTCCGACCAGAATTCCACTACATTTAGTTAATTATCTTTCTTAAGACTCATCATTCCTAATCAATCCTGCAAAAACAACACAAACTAGATTTTTCGTTTTAATTTTATTTTTTTTAAATTCAACATTCATTCTTCAAATTACTTTATACTATATTAAGTAGCTTTTCCTCATTTGTTGAGTTGACTTTAATAGGAGACATTTTAATGGTACGATGAACTTTTCTATTGCATGCATTGAATAAATCTTTATACATACCAATCCACTTATATGAACCATTAAAGCTAATTCTTTTCACATCATACCTTTCAATGATCTATTAAATCATTCTAATATTGATGCTTTCATATTAAGTAATCTTTAATCTTCTATTTATGTATGAGTTCCCCAAGTATTTATTAAAAAATTCTTTAGAATCATCTGTTTGTAAGTTTTTTGGTACCCGTACCACTTCAAAAATATTTTCCATTGCCTTGGTTTTTAGAGTGCAGCTTTTATTTTCAGCTGTACTTTGAGAATGTGTCAATTACAGTCTTCAAAAATCAACAATTTCTATTTTCTGTAGAATAGTTCTACATTTCACCTAACTTAGCTCCATAAAACATCATATATTCCTGTCATTACATCTCTACAAGCACAAACAGTTGTTGAAATTTAATATGAACTTCGTTAACTAAATTCCTTTTTAAAGACATTGAATTGTTTCACAGATTTTTTCGAAAGTGTTGTGATCTACATCTTGCACTTTCAGCTATTTATACTAACATGTAGTTAATTTTCTAATCTATATATTTAACCGTAAACTCTTCAATTTGTTTTTAATTATTTACTTTTTAGAATTGCTTTTTCAATTTTATAACTGTCTTCTTTCTCTAATTTTATTTCACGTTGTAGTTCCTCAATTTGCATTTAAATATATTCTTGAATATTAATGCTTTAAGCTATATTATTAATTTGTCTTGTATTTGATCTTCATTCAGTTTAATGTAACTATCAACAATAGTTTGTATCTAATTCATTTATGCCTTCCAATACTGATAAGTCAGTATAAATGTCTTCAGAATTGGAAGTCTATGAGTAAAATCATCGTCATCATCATTCTCAGTATTAGCATCATTAAATATGATGGTATTATCAAATATTGTTCCTTCTACTAGTTTCTTTTGGGGTACTTGTCTATATCTTGAGTGAAGGTTTCTCAGGCTTTAAACTTGTATATTTTCAACTTCTGTCTTGATTTTACTTTCTTCTTTCATAAGAATTCTTTTAATATTTTTAGAACTATTTATGAATTCTTCTGCTATAGGTTTAAATGTATTTTGTAGTTGTTCACTTGTATCTATTTCACCAGTTTTTATACTACGAAGCTTTTTCTTCAACACATTTCTTGTCAACACCAACTGTTTTAAAATTTTCTCATCCAGGGCAAATAACAGGTATCAGCAATCATATCAGCTTTTCAGGAGCTGGTCTGGTTTTCAGATCAGCTTTTCAGGACCTGGTCTGGTTTTCAGATCAGCTTTTCAGGACCTGGTCTGGTTTTCAGATCAGCTTATCAGGACCTGGTCTGGTTTTCAGATCAGCTTTTCAGGACCTGGTCTGGTTTTCAGATCAGCTTATCAGGACCTGGTCTGGTTTTCAGATTAGCTTATCAGGAGCTGGTCTGGTTTTCAGATCAGCTTATCAGGAGCTGGTCTGGTTTTCAGATCAGCTTATCAGGAGCTGGTCTGGTTATCAGATCAGCTTATCAGGAGCTGGTCTGGTTTTCAGATCAGCTTATCAGGAGCTGATCTGATTTTTAGATCAGCTTATCAGGTAACAGATCAGGCTATCAAGATATCTGAGTCAGATTTAGTTATCAGTGTACAAGTAGCTAGCCATTTATAACATTTATATACATGAAGTTTAAAGTCAGATGAAATACGAAAAAGTAAAGTTTTATCTAGTAAAATTATTTTCTATAACGATCATCGTTTAATTCACTATCTTTGCTTATAATCAAAAATCCATATTTATCCTTTCAACATGCTTTATATTTTTCTCACCTAACTTAAACATTAAATATACATTATGATGATCTCTTATTAAATGTTTGGTGATTCTGGTGTAAGTTTTACATAAGTAGAATGAATCAACATTCTTATCTCTCCCCATACAAAAATATGCTTCCCATACGCATCATCGTTAAATATCATATTAGAATTACTTTGGACTGAAATAACAGATTCACTATCGGTAAATTTTGTAATATATTATTGTTTTAATTGATGAAATTAATTTCTTTATATCTAGGTTGATATAAAGATTTTGAGTATAAATAAATGTTCTCAAAATTTAAGTCCATTAGGACTTTCTAGCAAGCCAATCATAGCGTTTTTTTTTTCGTAATTTGACAGGTCAACTATTGTTGCACGAATAGAATTTGATATAAGGGAACTATGATTTATTTTTGAACTATCGTTCGATGAATCATCAATATTTCGTACCAAGGTATTTTAGGTTGTTTTACTGACCGCATTTATGTAGCTAAATACATTGTATAAATATTATCTCTTATTATAAAAAAATAAACTAATACAGCTATACCATATCAGAAAATATTTTCTGAAATCGTATAGCTGCATTAGTTTTTTTTTTCTATAATAAGAGATAATGATCCACACTCATAATCAAAACAGCATAAAAATATCCTTTTTTTTTGACTATGAGTATGCATCAATATTTATGAAATGCTTTTAGTTACAAAAATGTGGTTAGTAAAACAAAGTATATTTTAACAGCCTTATTTATAACACTTATTAGGGCTTTATAAAGACTTTTTAAGAAAAAATTTTTATAAAAAATTTGTTTTAAAAAGCCTTTCCAAAGCCTTAATAAGTATTATAAATAAGGCTGTAAGAGTTTAAAATCAGTATTTTTTATGATAATACTGATTTGAAACTCTTAAAATATTCTTTGTTTTGACTGTGAGCAGGGGGCCATTATCTCTTATTATAGGACAAATAAAATAATATAGCTATACGATTTCAGAAAATATTTTCTGATATTGTATAGCTACATTTTTAATTTTTCTATAATAAGAGATAATATTTATGAAATACATTTCATAAATATTGGCGCATACTCATAGTAAAAACAACCTAAAAATACCTTGGTACGAAATATTGATGAATCATCAAAATTTCATACCATCCTATATTTATGTTGTTTTACTAATCGCATTTTGTAAATAAATGCATTTCATAAATATTATCTATTATTATAGAAAGAATCAAATAGTATGGTTATATGATATTAGAAAACATGATTTCTGATATCATATAATCATACTATTTTATTTTTCTATAATAAGAGATAATGACTCTACTCATAGTCAAAACAAAGGATATTTTGATGCTGTTTTGATTATGAGTGTGCGTTAATATTTATGAAATGCATTTAGTTATAAAATGCGGTTAGTAAAACAAAGTATATTTTAAGAGTTTAAAACCACCATTTTTATGGTGATAGCGGTTTTAAACACTTAAAGCATACTTTGTTTTGACTATGAGCATGAGCTGATATTTATGAAATGGATTTTATAAATATTGACTCATACCCTTAGTCAAAACAACATAAATAATTCTTGGTACGAAATATTGATGAATCATCGAATGATAGTTCAAAAATAAATCATAGTTCCCTTATATCAAATTCTATTCGTGCAACAATAGTTGACCTGTCAAATTACGAAAAAAAAACGCTATGATTGGCTTGCTAGAAAGTCCTAATGGACTTAAATTTTGAGAACATTTATTTATACTCAAAATCTTTATATCAACCTAGATATAAAGAAATTAATTTCATCAATTAAAACAATAATATATTACAAAATTTACCGATAGTGAATCTGTTATTTCAGTCCAAAGTAATTCCAATATGATATTTAACGATGATGCGTATGGGAAGCATATTTTTGTATGGGGAGAGATAAGAATGTTGATTCATTCTACTTATGTAAAACTTACACCAGAATCACCAAACATTTAATAAGAGATCATCATAATGTATATTTAATGTTTAAGTTAGGTGAGAAAAATAAAAAGCATGTTGAAAGGATAAATATGGATTTTTGATTATAAGCAAAGGTAGTGAATTAAACGATGATCGTTATAGAAAATAATTTTACTAGATAAAACTTTACTTTTTCGTATTTCATCTGACTTTAAACTTCATGTATATAAATGTTATAAATGGCTAGCTACTTGTACACTGATAACTAAATCTGACTCAGATATCTTGAAATGAAAATCTGAACAGCTCCTGATAAGCTGATCTGAAAACCAGACCAGCTCCTGATAAGCTGATCTGATAACCAGACCAGCTCCTGATAAGCTGATCTGAAAACCAGACCAGCTCCTGATAAGCTGATCTGAAAACCAGACCAGGTCCTGATAAGCTGATCTGAAAACCAGACCAGGTCCTGAAAAGCTGATCTGAAAACCAGACCAGGTCCTGAAAAGCTGATCTGAAAACCAGACCAGCTCCTGAAAAGCTGATATGATTGCTGATACCTGTTATTTGCCCTGGATGAGAAAATTTTAAAACAGTTGGTGTTGACAAGAAATGTGTTGAAGAAAAAGCTTCGTAGTATAAAAACTGGTGAAATAGATACAAGTGAACAACTACAAAATACATTTAAACCTATAGCAGAAGAATTCATAAATAGTTCTAAAAATATTAAAAGAATTCTTATGAAAGAAGAAAGTAAAATCAAGACAGAAGTTGAAAATATACAAGTTTAAAGCCTGAGAAACCTTCACTCAAGATATAGACAAGTACCCCAAAAGAAACTAGTAGAAGGAACAATATTTGATAATACCATCATATTTAATGATGCTAATACTGAGAATGATGATGACGATGATTTTACTCATAGACTTCCAATTCTGAAGACATTTATACTGACTTATCAGTATTGGAAGGCATAAATGAATTAGATACAAACTATTGTTGATAATTACATTAAACTGAATGAAGATCAAATACAAGACAAATTAATAATATAGCTTAAAGCATTAATATTCAAGAATATATTTAAATGCAAATTGAGGAACTACAACGTGAAATAAAATTAGAGAAAGAAGACAGTTATAAAATTGAAAAAGCAATTCTAAAAAGTAAATAATTAAAAACAAATTGAAGAGTTTACGGTTAAATATATAGATTAGAAAATTAACTACATGTTAGTATAAATAGCTGAAAGTGCAAGATGTAGATCACAACACTTTCGAAAAAATCTGTGAAACAATTCAATGTCTTTAAAAAGGAATTTAGTTAACGAAGTTCATATTAAATTTCAACAACTGTTTGTGCTTGTAGAGATGTAATGACAGGAATATATGAAGTTTTATGGAGCTAAGTTAGGTGAAATGTAGAACTATTCTACAGAAAATAGAAATTGTTGATTTTTGAAGACTGTAATTGACACATTCTCAAAGTACAGCTGAAAATAAAAGCTGCACTCTAAAAACCAAGGCAATGGAAAATATTTTTGAAGTGGTACGGGTACCAAAAAACTTACAAACAGATGATTCTAAAGAATTTTTTAATAAATACTTGGGGAACTCATACATAAATAGAAGATTAAAGATTACTTAATATGAAAGCATCAATATTAGAATGATTTAATAGATCATTGAAAGGTATGATGTGAAAAGAATTAGCTTTAATGGTTCATATAAGTGGATTGGTATGTATAAAGATTTATTCAATGCATGCAATAGAAAAGTTCATCGTACCATTAAAATGTCTCCTATTAAAGTCAACTCAACAAATGAGGAAAAGCTACTTAATATAGTATAAAGTAATTTGAAGAATGAATGTTGAATTTAAAAAAAATAAAATTAAAACGAAAAATCTAGTTTGTGTTGTTTTTGCAGGATTGATTAGGAATGATGAGTCTTAAGAAAGATAATTAACTAAATGTAGTGGAATTCTGGTCGGAATGAAATATTGCTAAAACTTCAGTGTTTAAAATGAACTATAACATAGTGCAATATTCAGCAGCACATCATATTATCACTTTTTATAAAGTTGTATGTATATTTTCCCATCGAAAGCGCTAGCACGCAAAATTTTACAATATGAAAATGGGATTATTATAGAAGATCTTCACTCTATTTATTTCTTTAGCTATCAGATCTTTAGAAAATATAGATAAACTACGGAAATTGGACTTTGATATCCAATCTTTAAGAATGTACATGTGTATGAATAAGTATCAAACAAACTTAGTGAATGAATATACGCTTCAACTAGAATCATGCTGAAGCATGCATAAATTTTAAAATGTACAGTAAACAGATCTTACTTTATATCTGTATCTGTATGAGTATTACATAAATTTATAGAAAAAAAAAAATGAAAGCATGCCGAAGCATGCATAATTAAAAAAAAAAAAAAAAAATCCTCACGTCATACAATTTTGTAAGCAAAGAAATTTTATGATTTTGTGGTCAATGAAATACATACATATGTATCTACTTTGTAAAAATTCAAAAGAGCGAACTGGTATATTCTAATAGTAAAGATTTTTAATTGTAACACTCTACATCTCGGACTCTTACGTCACTATCGATAGAAGCATGCTAAGGCATGCATACTAGCAAAATATATAAAGCTGTTAGAAGGTGATGAGACAGCAATTGTATCTGGATCAACCCAACTCATGAATGTATTGTATACGGAGATGATTGATGGTGATGATGACGTTTTTTAAGTGAATAATCATTACATATGAATGCGACAGTGATTGACCCCTCAAACCTCATGTAGAAATACTTGAGGGGAAAAATTCTCTCAAAACATAGATATTTCATTGTTTCTAACACTTTATGAATACACCAACGGTGAATTGCTGGTAGAGGTAACTGAGTTATTTGAGATCGATTTGATACAATAGTTGTATATTAAACATGCATTTCTTTGTATCTAAACTAATTTCTACATACCTAATGTATATACCCACCAAAAAATTAGACAAAAATTCTCTATTCCAAGTAGTAAAATCTAAAAAAAGGAGTGGCACATTAGAAGAAAAAAAAATAAATAAAAATAGAGACTGACTGACCAACTAATACGTACACTCTGCCCGATGGGCACGTATCGTAGAAGAAGACCATAACAAAATATCTTCTTATAAAGAAGCATTGGAAGAAGTTAGACGTTTAGTTAAGTTTGCAGAAGAAGACTACACAGCATTTGAGCCCTTGAAATATTTAGAATGCTATTATGGGGAGAAAATTATTAAAGAAAGTGAAAAAAAAAAAAACGTCATATAGAACATTAAATAAAAGCCATAGGTGCTCACCGTTCATAAAATAAACATATGTATATGTATCTTATTAATGTAAACATATTATCAGTATAAAGCAACAGAAATTTCGTCATACAAAGTCATCTTGTATCCTAGAGGAGCCGTCGATAGGGTATACCTAAATTATATGAAAACGAGTTCGTTTTCTGTTGATCGCTATTAAAGAAGAAAATATGTTTGTTCATTATGATTTAACTAATTTAAAAGTACATTTAAATTCAGTCTCATACCGGTACTTCTTAACATAAAAATTAAAAATAAATGTTATCCAATTCTATATTATACTATGTATCAAAAATTTCAAAAAAGCTGTTATATGAAAGAATCTCCAGCGCTTCTAACTGCATCAGAGTTTAAGAAAAAAAAAACTCCTTTTATTCAATTTAATAAAATTTTAATTTGAAGCAGTAAGCAAATACATCAGCTTACTGCATTCTTATTCATAATCGTATAATAGAATATATAACCCCTAAAGGACAAAGTCTAAAAGTCTTATAAATTAAGAAATATAGAAAATAACATAATTTTTATAAACGCGTAAAGTTGCAAAAGTAATTCAAATGATTTCATCGCAAAAAACAAACAAAAAGCAGCGATTGTTTTCAACAATTATGAAAATAATAATTACAATATAAAACTCCCTTTTGATTTCCAATGTTTATCAATAAAAAATAAAAAATAAGTAAGTTAACTAACAACAAAAAAAAAAAAACTATCATCACCTCAGCTGGACTGCTGGATCAGTTTCTTTTGAAAGCGTTTGCAATTTTTTAAAAGCCAACGCAAGATGTTCTAAAATTTATGTAAAAGGTGAAGAGAAAAGACGATGGTTGGAAAAAATTTTATGCCGAAAAATTTTTAACGTTGAGGATATAGGCTGTATCAACTTTAAACAAATGGAGATTAAGTATCCAGAATATTTTTATTGTAATTATCATAAACTTGGTGTTTGCGCATTAAAAAATGCTATTTTACTAACAAAAGAAATATCTTGCTTTAAATGAATTTTTACACTCTTTAAAATATTAATGTATGTATTATTATAAAATTTTAAAAAACTTTAAACAATAAATGTATAGAAAAATAAAAAATCTACAAGTGTTTTCTTATTTCAAAAACAAACTACATAAAGGAAAGAGAAGGAAGTGGGAAGGAGGAGGAGAAGTTAGCATTTTTGCTAACTTGCAAATTTTTACTTTTTGTTTCTCTGCTTATGACTGTAGTTAGTTGAAACTTGCTGCTTTAAAATAATCGCAGCCAAAGAAAATGATTACGTTGCAAAATATAAATGTATTCTACACAGCCACAAAATATTCCACGCACAAGTTCTTTCGATCGCACATACATACATACATACATACAAACATCATACACACATACATACATACATACATACATACATGCATGCATGCATCATACACATACATACCTACATACAAATATATTTCTTAAACAAATAAACAGAATATAAGCTTACCAGCGACAAACAAGCTGGACCCCCCACACACAAGCATTAGGGGTGTTCACATACATGAGAACGTTTTATAAATAAATAAAATAATTTATGTAATTATTTTATTCATTTATTTAATTATTTTATTTTATAAGAATTTATTAGCGTGAGGAAATCACACAAGCACATTCCCATGATTCATATGAAACCATATGACCTAGTAGTCATCAAACCTTCTTTCTCTGATATTACTGATATAGTATTACGATAACAATTTTCTACAGTATGGCAACACTGGGAGCATTAGAAAATAATAATCATGTTTTGCCGTCGGCATTTGAAAAAAATAATAATCATGTTTTGCCGTCGGCATTAGGAAAAATTATCATGCATTGACGTAGGCATTAGGAAAAATTATCATGTATTGCCGTCGGCATTTGAAAATAATTATGTATTGCCGTAGGCATTAGGAAATAATTATGTATTGCCGTAGGCATTAGGAAAAATAAGTATGTATTGCATGTATGCATTAGGAAACAAAAAAAATAATCATGTATTGCCGTCGGCATTTGAAAAAAATAATCATGTATTGCCGTCGGCATTAGGAAAAATTAATAATCACTATTTCAACATTGGTATTAGAAAAAATCATTTTCATGATTTTCCCGTCGGCATTTGAAAATAATTATGTATTGCCGTAGGCATTAGGAAAAATTATCATGCATGCCGTAGGCATTAGGAAAAAGACAGACTTATTGAACCACCCTCGAAAAATATTTAAAGGACTTATCGAACCACCCTCGTAGGTATCAAATTTCAAGAATTTTAAAATTTTCAAATTTTAATTACCCAAATTTAACAATTTCAACAACAATTTAACAATTTCAGCCACAATTTAACAATTTTAATCGGCGCCAGGATGAACAGTTCCCTACTACTTATGAAGACTTTCTTGATATATATAAAGGTTCCGCCATCTAACTTTTTTTTTCAACTAGTGCTTATTTCGTGAATGGTAACACTAAGCTCATGTCTGATTTGACAGATAATTAGTTTTATCCTTCCGCTGAACGAGATAACTGACCAGCCAATGCGTTTTCGCTTCGCTAAGTGGGCCTGCGATCGACTTACAGAAGATGCCGGTTTTGCCAAAAAAAAAATCATCTTTTCAGATGAAGCTCATTTTGATCTTGGCGGGTATGTAAGCAAGCAAAGTTGTCGCATTTAGGGCACAGAAAACCCGCACGCATACATTGAAAAGCCGACGCACACAAAACGAGTCACTGTTTGGT
The DNA here is from genome assembly GCA_949987645.1 of Tachina grossa. Lineage (NCBI taxonomy): Eukaryota > Metazoa > Arthropoda > Insecta > Diptera > Tachinidae > Tachina > Tachina grossa. Next base: position 41,728,187 of record OX465275.1, read on the forward strand.
GCGGATTATGGTCCAGAGGCATAATTGGGCCATTTTTCGAAAATGAGCAAGGAGTGGCCGTCACAGTCAATGGCGATCGTTATCGGGCCATGTTGAACGAATTTTTGTTCACAAAAATTGAAGAGGAGGATATTGGCAACATTTGGTTTCAACGGGACGGCGCTACGTGCCACAAGGCCGAAGCTTCAGTAGTTTTTTTTATAGCATTTTCAAAAAAAAAGTTATCTGGCGGACCCTTTATATATATTTGATAATAAATTTATTTTTATTTTTAACAATTTTTTTTATACAAGTTATTATAAAATAATCGTATGAACATTTAGCGGAAAATCGCCAATAATAGTAGAAATAAAATCGTCAAAAATTATTTCTTGTTAATTTTTCTCATTCAAATTCAAAACGCTTTAATCAATATAAGGAAAATCCTCAAAACCAACTTGATTTAATTTCTTGCAGTCTTGCAGTTTTGTTAGGATTTATTATTGATACTACTACTCCTTCAATAAACTAATTTTCCGGAATTAAAAAACCTGGAAGTTCAATTTTGCCATAAAAATTGACAACAATTTTATTTATCTCCAAAAAAAAAATCGCCACATCGAAAATGCCAAAAAAAATTTAAAAATTGCCACAATTGGCGAGAAATTGCCATATCTGACAACCCTGCTTCTATATTGTGATATTATGCTCTTTTATTCTCTCTCTCACTCTCTCTCTCTGTGGTCCAAAACCAAATAGATATTTGTGACAGCCATGCCAACTTAGTGCTTTTAGCAAGGGTTGCTGTTAAAAATTTCGAAAAAGTATCATAAAAAGGTTATTTTTAAAGAGTCAAAAAAGGTTTTTTTATAGTAAAATAGGGCCAAGTTTTTTGTGAACAAAAAAATAAGATTTATTTCAACTAATAAAAAAATAAACACGAATTTTAATAATTATTTAAACGCATTAGACTAAAATAAAATTAATTAAAATACAAACTTTAATTATAAATCAATGTTAACCCTCTAACTGGCCAGATCCTAAAAATGATGATGAAGCTAATGATTTTTTTTTAAAGTGGATATAGTCAAAAGATCCGTAAGTTTTAATTTATAGGTGAAAAAAAGATTAGAAACGAACGACAGTAAAGAATAGTGCAGACCGTCTCTAGACGGCCTTGTCGGTTTGCAAAAATTTTATTAATAAAAAGTTTTATATTAAGTTTAAAGATGTAAGTAAGTTAAAATACATATTTTTTAATTGTGATACTCCCAGAAATAATTTGCATTTGGAATCAGGGATTTGGGTGTCAGATTTTTAGCAATATTGTCACTTTTTATTGGCTTTTGTATCGACCAAAATAGTAAAGTGACCGACACCATCGAACCGAATATTGCTAACTGGACTGGCTGGCTGTTAGCTATTTTTCCGATACCTGGTATGCTAGACTGTGCTTCGTCCAATTTTTGAGCACATGATTGCCCTACGGCATACATTTTGTTAAAATTTGTGTCAAAGGGATAAATTAAAAAAAGGGCCATAAAAAGTGTCACAAGCAAGAAAAAGGGTCAAAAATCAAAAGGGTCAACGGCAACGTTGCTTTCAGCACTATTTTTAGTGCTTTTTCAAGACCCAAAACGCCAAATTAGCGCTTTTAGGAAATTTGTGTATTCCTTAAAATTACTTTAATAAAAACTTGGTGAATTTATTTTTTCATCGTAGAGCATACGTTTTTCGTCTGATATATTTCATTAAATAGAGAATAGATTAGAAAAGATGAAACATTATTAAATGTGCTTTTAGAGCCAAAAACTTTGGCATCACTGATTTGTGACAGTTACCTGGAGACGATGGGGTAGACTCACACCTTTAAGCAATTAAAAAACTATGAAGAATAAATTGCATTTGCTGACAACAGCAATCACTAGAATAAAAAGTTCTGATATAAAATGCAACGTAAATTCCCGGGCATAATGCTGTTGATGTACGTATAAATTTTTTGCTGTCTGTTGACATAAAGGTGAAAGAAGTAAATTCAAACTAAAATAAGTTGTATTCCTTTTAGACTTTTGAAATAAGTCCTATTACAAAAAAAAAAAAAAATAAAGAATCACCTTTTACAAAAAATTGTAAGCTAACGCAGCTAATATTTCGCTCCATTTTTGGCCATTCTGCGGAAGGAAAAGTTCCCATTTCCTTATTCACCCAACATTTTATTTCAATATTTTTATTCATTAATTTTTTAAGTGTGATTTACTTTTTATTGAAAAACAAAAAGTGTTTCGCTTGCTCTCCCAATTTAAAATATTACATAAATGTAAAATAAACAGAAAGGACCAATCATGTACGTGTAACCGGAGAACTCGTGCATGCAGCACAATGACTGCAAGTGTTAATGTTTGCTTTTGTATTTTAAACTGTTATAAATTCATATAATACACACACTGCCGCTCAAATGATTAAGTGCAGTATTTTCTTTTTACTCAAATTAGATTTTCTTGAAAGGTATGAATTTAAAAAAAAAATAATTTTTAAAAGCGAAATTTTGTTTTAAAATATCAAAACAAAGGCCATAATTATCAAAGACATTTTTTTTAAATGATCAAGTTTTGAACCAAAAAAATTTTTTTTTGCTTATTTGAATAACCAAAAACTACATGCGTTTTTTATTTTAAGGGACTTTTTATATTTCTAGCAAAGTTAATAATTATAATATTTTCCTTTTTTCCATATAATCTGTGGCAAAAATGAAGAAGTACTTAAGTCGAGATAAGCTGATTTTGAGTTAATGGTACATCTGCAATCCGCATATTCGAAAGTAGCCCTAGTCAAAATCTCAATTAATTTGTGTGATTTTTAGGAAGGTTTAGCACTATGACTTGCGACCTCTCTTTTTTAGGGCCATGTTGGTTTACAAATTTATTCTTTAAAGTATATTTTAAGAGTTATTAAAATAAAACTTCAAAAATATGTGCCCGTAATCAAGTCAGCCGCAGTGTACATACATACATACATACAGTGAGTGCATGCTGGCTCTATATGTACATCTATGTATATATAAGAATAAGTTGCATTGTGTTAGTAATTGATTTTCTCTGGAATGCGTGAACCGATTTTGTTTCTGCAAAGTTTATATGAAAGGTGACATCAATACCAAGATTTTTATGTACAAACAGTCTCTGTATTTCTATTGGTTCATGGGTTATATTTTAGTGAACACTGCATTCATTTCGAAATATTTGAGTTAGTATTTTGAAAAAGTGAAATACAATTCGTTATTAAATTAATTACAATTCAATTTCAGTCAAACCATTTATATACTTAGCTATTGTAAATCACAAATTCGGGGATCTATGAAATAAATTACATATAAACACATCACTAAAAACTTAAATATTTAAATACATTATGCACAGTGATGGGCTTTCTTATATGTTAACTTAACGGATATTCCAAACATTAAATCAAACAGCTAATATATACATGTAATGCTGTAACGGACTTTTTCTCCAAGGTCGCTAGCTTTTGATTGCATGCTATGACTGACATTTAATGATCAGCTGATCTATTTATATTCTTAATAATTGCATTATTCAACTAACATATGTATGTATCTCAATTTTTGAATTTCGCGAATAAATAAAATTTCAATTACTTCGTATTTAATTGGTGTAGCCACATTTTTTAATACAATATGGTACGTACGCACAGTAATTTGGGGCGTCAATCACGTAATGCTAGAAATGTTGCGGCATATAGAGCATCGCAAAGTAACGAACTGCGTGTAAATAATACTTTGGCTGGTCGAAATGCCATGACACGTGGTAGGGCTCTGCGAAATCCAGCTCCACGTCCGTAAGTGCGACGTACTTTGGAGCGTGCTGTGTTCAAATACGATGCAAACCTTGATTACTTTTCTCATGGCAAGGTTTCAATTGGACCAATGACTACTGTTTGCAGTCATTGCAAGGCATTTAAGTTTAAACATGAGGTATTTTGATTGTGTTGTTCGAACGGACAAGTTAAATAACCAGAATTGAATCCACCACCGTAGTCCTTGCATAATTTGATAACTGGTGGCACAGCAATTTCAAAGCCTTTTCTGGCAAACATACAAGCGTATAACTCCGCATTTCAAATGACTTCATTCGCAGCGACAAATATTATTCGGAAATTTTTTGCCAACGTTAAAGCTAATTTTGTTTGTTTTGATGTTTATTTAGATAATCGCGAAAAGTACTATTGTGATAGTACTCCGATAGATTCAAGGCCAAGTTTACCATCGACTTGGTTCTTTGCTACCCTTTCCTGATCAAAGCTATCAACTTTTGCAAGTATACTTTGTAGGTAACTCAAATGTGGAAATTGATTGTCGTTGTGATATTTCATCAAATTTGAGGAAGGATATTATTGAGCGTTTGCAGAATATGTTGCATGCTGAAAATGAATTAGTACGACTTTTTCAAACTGCTCTCGATCAAATGCCATCTGATGAATATGCAATTGTGATTCGAGCTGATAAAACGCCTCCTGGGCAACATGTCAGACGATTTAATGCGCCCACAATGGATGATGTTGCTATTTTTATTTTCTTTTTTGCACTACAAAGTGTGCAGGGGTTCGCTAGTATGTATATAACCAACAGTAAGTGACATTGTATTGTTACTGCCAGGATGCGTGCAAAGTAATATTTCAGTTGTTATAAAATGTTTTCTTGTACATATAAATATATTTTGTTATTTTTGTTACAAAAAGCCAATTTATGTTAAATTCCGTAAATTTTCCGGTTTACAAAAATATTTTTGTTATATATGTATTTATAACAAAGATTTTTATATTTTTTTATTTTGTTGCTTGACTTTCTTTCTTTCTATGCTTTTTGTGTGACTGCTCAAATTTATCCTCTCGCCCTTAATTCAAAAAAAAAAAAAAAAAAAAAAAAAACAAAATTCTATATAGAATTTCTTTAACGAACAAAAAGTATTTGAAACGAGATTTAAATAAAAATAAGTTTAGCAAAAAAGAAAACTTTGCAATATCAAAACTTAATTCAACTCTGCTGGCAAACGTGCATAAAATGCACAAAACTTTTATATATAAAAAAAAAAAAAATACTCTACTTGCATACGATTTGAATTTTGAACATATAAGAAAAAAAAACCTATTTAATAAATAAAATGCTAAACGAAAAAAAGTGCACACATATATATCTTTATTTAGCTCATATCGTTTTATTTTCTATTTCATATTATATTTTTGGTAGCAAGAAAAAAACACACCTAAGTGCTACCTAATATACACATAATATTGTGTGCAATCAGAGCCTTAAAATAATGCTTTCATTTGCTGGAAATTATTAAGTCACAAAAAACAATTTTGATTCTTATAAGGTATAAGGAAATAACAAAATGCTATTGAGAAAATAGAAAATCAGAACCAGGAGTTCTAAAGAAATAATTAGTCAGCGCTAGAGATCATGGATAAATTGGAATATATTTCAAAACTGTTTTATGTATTAAACAGATTGTGGTCTGAAATGAAAAAAAAGTGCTAAAAAGTTTACATCTTTTGAACAATTTTTATATTTTTGAGACTCTATATTGAGAAATACCCTGCTATAAGACAAGATAGCTAGAAAGAGTATCAAAGTTTAATTTGTCGGCTGTCGAAATTACTTGGCAGTTTGTAACTTTTGTTAATGTCAACCAATCTAGTGGAAAAAGAAACGTTGAAAGTCAAAGACATAAAGGTCCACATTACTATTTTATCTGTTATAATTTTAAAGCAGCTACGTCCAAGCCATATGCACAATGTGCAAACTTTTATAAAAAGCTTTTTGTGCCTTCACACCGACGAGAGTACAACATCTACAACAACAACACAACAGACAGCAATGCTTCTTACTCTTATTTTGCAAAGAAAGAAGAACAAATTTAAGAGCTTTCAAAGCTGTTTACCTCAAATGCAAATATCAGTGTATGTGTGTTTGGACGTAGCTGTTTTAAAGTTATTTCACTCCCAATTTTTTGTTTATTTTTTGGTCCATGACTTTTTCTTTCAATATTACGAGTAATAATAAAAGGGATAGTAATAAAAAGCTGTGTACTATTTCTTTGTTATCTAACAAACATAGTTTTATTATATTGTTTTTAAAATACGACTTTATTCTAATAAATATGCAAAAAAATAATCTATTTGTTATTTCAAAACTGTTATCAAAGAATATTTTTCCACTATGGATTTAAAACAAAAAATAGAAAAATTACTTAAACCAAGTTTGTTTTTAATAAAAGTTTAAAAAACTCTTTTTTTGTAATAAAAGCTCAATTTAAAAAAGCTTTCAGCAAATTGAAATACGAAGAATCAAAACAATTCACATAATCTATTTGAAATAAAGTTGGTGATTTTTTTACTTTTGGGCTATATTCTTAGACCCAATAATTGACTCATTTGTTTAAATGAAAGTTTATAATATAATAACTCTAGTTGTTCTAAGAAGCTTTGGGTAAAGGTTCCCTGATGATCTGCATTAGCAACAGTGAAATGCGCATAGGATCCAGCTAAACCCCTCAATAATCAATTTCAATGTATTTTTAATAAAAAAAATATTTTACTTAATAAGTAAAATATTAATTTGGGATTATTGGTGCGTTTAAAAATTTTAAACTTAAATTGTAACAATTCCCATAAAAAACACTAAAAATTGACTTCTCAATTAAGTATTATTTATATTTAAATGTCATTTAAGTACCGAATTAATTTTTTCAGTACAAAGTTGAAAGACATTGAAATGCCCAGCCGTGTATATTTAAATCCTATTTAAGTTTTACGAGCATACCATATGTTATTGTGCTTGTGTGTGTTTATTAAAAACATGTACATGGACATCATGTGGTCGTGTTAAAAAGAATTTCGTTTAATTTTCATAAATATATAACATATACAATACATAGTTTCATATCATGGCATAAATAAATAGAAAAATGCTTTCTTATGCTCTTTTCGTTTCATAAAATGTGTTTTTATGCAACTTTAATTTCCTACATGTTGATAATCTAACTTTCTTATTTACATTTAACATCTGTTTTCTTTTAGAACTATCAACATTTCACTGTGCTACCATACTTTCATAGTATTCTAGTGAGTATTTAATTTTACGACTGAAAAAAAATTAAACTGCATTTAAGTGCAACTTGAATTTAAGTTGCAATTAGCTAAATGATACTTACTTGAGAAGTCAATTATTGGACCTTAGTTAAGCATTTATTTTTGGTTTTTGGGACTTTTTTGTATTTGCAATTTTTTTTGTTTTTGGAGATTTTTTTAGTTATGAGGGTCATTTATATTTATATTTTATTTTTATTTATATTTTTATACGGTTTTTTTTTGTTTTTCTGCAATTTTTTCATTTTGGCAATTTTTCAAGTTCGAGATTTTTTTTTAAATTTGAAAAGTTTGCAAGTCATAGTCCAAGATGTCAAATTTACACTGACTTAATTCCATCAACTGAGAGATACACACTTTAATTTTAATTTTATTTTAATTTGCTGCAGTCTGATATAAAAATACATTAACTTTGCAAACTTCAAGAGTCTATATATCGATGGCTTAATATAAGAAAGGCAGAACTCGGATTTTCGATATATTATAGGATAAGCAAAAAACGGAAAAGAACTGAAGGACTTACGTGCAGAAATTATTTTTCAAGTAGCAATAAGTCCTTGATTTTGAACTGTAACGTACTAAGATGTTCAAGGAGGATGAAATTGTGCGTTGTCTCCCAGAAAACGCTAAAAATGCGATTTCGAAAAAAATTGAGATACGGCCTTTTCATAATAAGCCATCGATATATTTGTCTGTATATTACACTAGGACTTCAGCACTTGTTGTTGCTTGCTTTAGTACACCCTCTTATTTTTAACTGTCACATATATTTGTTGTTGTATATTTAGGTCCGTAGCACTTTTTAAATGCAAATGTAATGCCACAGGGCTACAAAGCTACACAGTCACGATTGTAGCTGTCATCACATTAGAATAACATAAATATATGCATGTTGTGCTGACAATACAAACTCTTTTAAAATAATTAGATATTATTTTTAAATAAAAGATCATCTAGACATTCATATAAAAATATAAATTGTAGTATTTTAAAAACATTTTATTTATTATTCAGTATCAGCTGCTTATGATGTCACTGCAGCTTTCAAAATAATTAACTGGCTATAAGATAAAAAATGCAGCTACCTATATTTGAAGTAAATCACTGCTTTTAAACCATTGAATTCTTTTAAATGCTGACCCAGATAAGAGAAGAAAACGTCTGTATTAGATCACCTTACGAAAAGTTAAATAAACACTCTGACGTTACACTTTAAATATAAGATAGTGGAAGTTTGCAAAAAATTTTCAAAGTGAAACTTTTGCTTTAAAATTCGGTAGAAAGCAAGAATAAAATTTTAAAAATAAAATTTTTAAAACTTGTAAAAAAAACCACTGTGTGACCATTCAAATATAAAAACGTCTCTTCAAAATTTATGTACTCAAATACAAAGTGTTTTAAAAAAGAAGTTTAATATTAATGGTTTAAAAATAAGTAATACTTTTTTTGAAAAAAAAAAATGCTTATTGCATCTTTAAACACATAATTTTTAAATTTACTAAAAAATAAATAACGTGATGATATATAGTTAAATTTATTTGAACAAGAATTAATTAGTTTATCAGGGATGGATGTTGATGAAGTGTGTGTGGCGGCACAGAAAAAATGACGGTCGGCATTTCCCACAGCTTAAAATTAATTTAGTTTTTCTTGTCTTCTTCAGAAAATCGCGTAAATTAATAAAAATATTTTATTCTACAAAAAGTATTTAAAATACACAGAAAATAGTTTTCACCCATTAACGTTTCCAATTAAGAATTTGATTGATTCAATGAAATTTTTAATTGTATTGATTAATTTGAGTGGAAAAACTTAATAAATATTAATAAAAATTTAATTAATTTTTTAATTGATATTACAATAATTTTAATTGATATTACAAAATTATTCATATAGACTTTTTGTGTGTACTGAACTTAAGCTCATGGGCGGCACTAATTTAATTGAGTTATAAAATCTCGTTAGTGCATTTTAGAAGTTAGACTCTTTAATGGTTGTCATTTCGAAAGGGGCAGATATTTTCTTGTTAAATCATCAAATAAGTCCGATTATTGACGCAAACTTTAGATTGTAAATAAATAAAAAACAAATTCTAAATAGTTTTCAACAAATTTATAAATGGTTGCTTGGCAATAGTAATTGTTTTTCTCTCTGTGTAGTCGCTAGTTAATCTTGTGTTCATGTTCCCTTAAACAAAATAATCCTGATATATTATAAAGAACTATAAAAGAGATTTTTCTTCCTTTTTATACAAAGCTGTAAAATTTTCACCATAAAATATTATTTATACCGCATATTATATAAATTTATTTATCCTAAACTTTTTATAGCTTTGCTTTTCGTATTGTTTTCAACAAATATTTTTAATTATTGTAGCCCACTTGAAATACAGTGTCCATTAGCAACATGTAACTTAACGGTAGCATGAAAATATGTATTGTGAGTACAAATGCAAAAGTCAAAAGCTATTTGGATGAAAAAGATAATTAAATGAGTTTTTAGAATTTTGTGGTTTTGCAACATCTTAAAATTTTAAACAAAATAATTTATTTCATTCACTTGAACTTGTGAAATAAAATAAGTGAAAGAAAAAGTAATTTTCTTTTTAAAATTTTGTTTGGTTTAATTTGAACAAAGAAATAGCAAGCATTATTTATAAAATATAACAAGAAAGCATTAAAAAGTGTTAATTTGAAAATGATAAAAGTTTGCAAAAGTTATTTTGTGAAAATAAATTTCTGTAGAAAATATTTTAAGCCACAACAATCAAATTTGCAGTATAACTACTTTTAGGTTTAAAATTTATTTATGAAAAGAATGAGTTATCGAAAAAAAAGATAATAACTTTAACTTTGGCAGCAAATAATCTTTAACTTTCAACTAAAAGTCAAGAATAACAAATTTTAATTAAAAATAATGTAGCTTTAAAGTCAAAAATTAATAACAAAACTTATTAAACTAAAGAACCTTTCATCAAGCTTTTATTTTATTTAAATTTAAATAAAAAAGTATGTTAAGATATCTTCAACATTATTAGTTAGCCTATCAAGGCTATTATGAATGGAAGGCCGTTATAAAGTTTCGCTGGACGGTGTAAAAGAATGAAGCTTTCCTCTATCTCTTCCTTCACCACCTGTAGTACGTATTCATTGCCTGGGTGTTATTTCTCTTAAAAAAAATATAAAACATGAAAAATGATAGTATATGTTCTTGCTTAACCGCGATTACCCGATAATCGCGAAAACATATTTATAAAACTATGGCGAATGATTAATATTTTAATTAAATTTATATTACGTATACGTATTTAATAATATCTAAGCATTTTATTAAGGGGCCCATACACTACAACAGCATGCATGCGCAATCAAGTGTTTGTGCCAGCCAGTTTGGGTCGTGTATGGGCATTTTGTGTGATTGTACGTTTTGCTGTAGTGATGTCAAATAGAGTTTGATATTTTGCTGATGGCACAAGCTTGCTGGTATTGTGTATGGTGAAATTAGCTCAGTTGAGTAAAGTTGTCGAGTAGTAAATATTCATTTAAAAATTTTAATTTGTTTAAACATAATTTGTTTCAATGGAAAATGGAATTTGAGCACTTTAGTTATACATAGCTGCTAATAAAAAAAATATCAATAAAAATTTAAGCAAACAACTGTGTGACTATTCAGGACCACCCTTACCGCAATTTTGTAAGAAATGAAAATTGTACCAGCTTGCTGGTATGTTGTGTGGTTCAAACATGAATGTTCAATCGCTTGATTGTGCGTGCATGATGTTGTAGTGTATGGGCCGCTTTAGGCGCTTCCTATCTTTAAATTTAATTAAAAAAAAAAAACAAAGTGCGTTGGAGATTTGCAAATTTTTTTTTACTCGTTTGAAAGTACCATCGACGCCATGTGCATGGAATATAGCGTCGTGCAAATATCTGCCGCTGTTTTGCTGCGCGGTTCAATACTTAAAGATGAGTTTGATAACCAGGCTGCTTGTTAGACTGCACAAGTTTTTGGGAAACATGAATTGCTGGTCATGTTAATTTTCTTGCCAGATGCCCAGAAATGGGGACGTCAAGAAAATATTATTTGGAGACCTTTTTTAAGAAAAAAAAAACATTATATTCGTACAAAAATACTGAAGTATATTTCTGTGGACATTTGTCAAAACGTCTTCTTTCTGAATCAACAACTTTTAAGTAGACCAAAACGCTGTTAAAGTGACTAACGAAAGTTATTATTTAAAAAATGAAAGAAATCTTATGCTTCGATATTATACACAAGTGCTAAATGAACATTTGCTCTCTTTTTTTTTCTTTGTAAAAGCAAAAGTTTTCTTTAAAACTACAGCAACAAAAACTTAAATTTTTTTGTCTAATAGACTTTAAATAAAAAATTACTTTCTGCCATACAAGTCGTGTTGTCAAAATTATTTTGATTAAATTAGAAAATATCTTAGTCGCTTGAGAGTCAAAACAGGTGGTAAGTTTTTCAAACAATTTCTTTCGAAAGTAGCTGTTTTATCAAAAGGGAATTATTAAAAATGTGCTAGAACTAAGTGGAGCCAAGCTGTTTTCTCAAGTGGCAGTTATAAGTTTTTTGTTTGAATTTTGAAATTATTTTCAATTCTCTGAAAGAAGTCATTTTGTCAAATTGAAATTGGAGAAAAATCTGAAAGAGGCCGTTTAGTCGATTGCATATCTGTGGCAATAAAGAAAAAAGTGCTTCAGTAATATTTTACTGTTTTGCAGGAGAGCACTTTTAAGCGTTTAATTAGATTTTCAGAAATTTGTTTCTTTTACCCCCAGTTTTTAACTTAAAAATTAAGTACGTAATTAGCTAATTTTTATTTAAAATTAAGTTGTAATTAAATACGATTTCATTTTTTCAGTGGTTATTTAAAGTTCTTATTAAATTACGTTGAAAGTACGGTAGCACTGCAAAATTTCCCAGTATTATTGAAGGCTTTTCAAACAGCAGCTGTTTAATGTAAACAAAAAGGTTAGGTTATCAACATGTAGAAAATAAAATTGCATAAAAACTCATTTTATGAGACCAAAAGAACATCATAATGACTTTTTATATTACTTTATTCCATGATATGAAACTTTGTACTGTATATGTTATATGTTTATGAAATTTAAACGAAATTCTTTTTAATACGACCGCATAATGCTCATGTGTATGTTTTCAGTAAACACACACACGCATGAAAACATATGGTACAATCATAAAACTTAAGTAGTGTTTAATTTCGCAAGGTTGGGCATTTAATTATTATTTAAATAAGCACTCAAAAACACAATTTCGTATTTAATTACAACTTAAAAATAATTACGGTTTGATTACCAACTGAAAAAATGGGCATTAGAGTCAAATTGGGAAATTATCTTATATTTTTAAGCAAACATTGTTCTACACACTATAGATAATAAAGGGTGTCGCAACAAGAACGCAAAATTTAAATTTGGCGCCATTCGAAGTGTCATGGTTTGACATTTGAACAATTGTTATTGTTTGCTAGTAGAAGGTACGAGGTTAGTAAAAATGGAGCGCTACACGAATGAACAACGCATTCTCATTGTTAAAATCATTTTACCAAAATGGTGAAAGTTTTGCGGCTACAGTTCGCAAATCATCACTACAGTCGCAGCTGTAAGTGATGATGTCGCTCAAACGCAAGTCAAGCGCACACAGTCAATGGTGTTCGGTATCGTGAAATGATAACCAGTTTTTTCGTGCCTAGAATTGAAGAAATGAATGTGGAGGGCATGTGGTTTCAACCAGACGGCGCCACATGTCATACCGCCAGAGAAACAATTCAATTGCTACATCAGTCATTTCCCGGTCGTGTTATTTCGCGTTTTAGAGACCAGAATTGGCCGCCTAGATCGTGCGATTTAACACCATTAGACTCTTTTCTTTGGGGTTTTTTGAGGTCGATGGTTTACGCGAATAAGCCGACGACGCAAGCCTTAAAAGAGGAAATTGGACGCTGCATTAATAAAATACCGCAGCATTTATGCAAAACGGCCATTGAAAATTTCATTAAAAGATCGCGTGTGTGCCAGCAAAGCCGCGGCGGCCATCTGCCCGATTTGTTGTTCCACACATAACCTCATTTTGTCTACTTTACGATATCATAAAGTTTCACGATTTTTTTTTAAATATCTGTGTTTTATTTAAAATTTAAATCTTGCATTCTTGTTGGGACACCCTTTGCATGTAATATATAATATACCAAAGTATAACCTAAATTAAGCTATTATTCCAAATGAAATTGGAAGTCTGAAAAAGATAAGTCGCAAGTCATAGTTGTATAACTTTTTAAAAAATTACACAAATTAATTGAAATGTTGATCGGGGGATACTTTCGAGTATGCATATTATGGTATCATTAACTCAAAATCAGCTTATCTCGACTTACGCCCTTTTTTATTTTTGCCACAGATATATTGCGTTCTAAATTTCGTAAAAATACAGATATAAAATATTAAAATGTTCTATTTACTTAAACATCTTTAGAAATTTTCTTATCTCGAGAGAAGTCATTTTGTAAAATTTCCACAGATTTATTTATTGGGCATTACTTCTGGAATTTTTTGTTTGTTATTGGTTAAGCACATTTATATGCATTTCTTTTCCACTAAAAAATTTAGCAATAGACCGCAACTATATCGCAAAACTCGATGATAGATAATTTTACACGCCAATTTTTAGGTCAGGTCACTGAACCTGATTTGGACACTTAAATACACGTATCTTCCTTTGGGGCATTTCAAGATGTTGCGTTTAGCGCAAAAAATAACGAAACTTGCAAGTATTGAAAGCTAAGATCGAAAAACAATTGCCGAATTGGAGCTATATGTTTTGCGAGCAGCAACTCGAATTTCCATAAAACGAGCACATTTATGTATCAAATCAGGAGGTGGTCCTTTGAAAGTTACAAGTTTTTCCAATTAGTGTTATAAATTTTACACTATAAAACTAATTTCTTTTTTTTTAACTATGAATTATTACTTGTGCTCCACTTTGTATATAAAATTCAAGTTGCCATAAGAGACCGCTTGGTATTTCTAATGATGTTAATGAGTTTGTCTTACAAGTTTAAACAAACATATTTGATATTGTGTGCATTTGTCTTTTTTTATTAAGAATAGTTAAAAGATCCTTTGTGAAGGATTAGGCGTCAAAGGTTAATAACTCAATATAAGTATGTTTATATACATATAAGTTTACATTTGTGCAATTTGCTTCTTTGTTTGCAATTAAATTAATGAGCAATTATACAAATTACATTTAAATACAAAATTATGATAAATGCATAAACTAAGGAGGAAAAAATTTGTTTATTTTGTTATAAACATATTTTTAGTTCTTTGTCTTTTAACTAAAAGTAAACTATCATACACATAAGAAACAATTTAATATTGTTTTAACTAAAATATAACAAAAAGCAAAAAAAAAAAACTGAAATAATTTAAGTGCATGTCCTTAGAAGAGACTTAAACAACAAGAGCAACAAAAACAATCGTAGATAAGCAGCAAAACTGTGTTTAATGAAAACAAAACAAAACAACACCATATAAACAACAACAACGTGTCATTATTTTTATTATTATTTTTCCTTTTATCATTATCAACGTCTTCATTCCATTTTCAGTGTCTTTTGTTTGTAATCATTTTAATTGCTTTTGTTTATTTGCACCGTGGCTTAAAGGCTTTAAATATGGAAATTTTATAGATTTACAATTAATTTAAAATATGTATGTGTCCTTAATTATGAAAGTGGTCTGAGTCATATATTTCTTTTTCGAGATATTTAGTATATTACATTTGAACAAATCAAAAAATATTTTTATATTATTTGCCGAATATAGTCGCTCTACCCCCTCAACAAATAAAGTTTAAGACGCGTGATTTACAAAAATTAATTGCCGAACTCAACCCGAAGAAAGCTCCGGATATTGATGGAATTAGTAACCAGATGCTTATGAACTTGCCTCGTATTGCAATGAGAATCCTATTATGCATATTTAATGCCATTTTACGACTGGAGTATTATCCACACAGCTGGAAGCTTGCCAAGGTTAAAATGATTCCAAAGCCGGGCAAAGATCTAACCAAGGCTGAGTCATATAGGCCAATAAGTCTACTATCAACTATGTCAAAGCTTTTCGAAAAACTGCTCAAAACAAAATTGTCTCCAATTCTAATTAGTAGTGGGTGCATACCAGACCATCAATTTGGTTTTAGAAGTCAGCATAGCACCATTGAACAAACTCACAGATTGGTTCAATTTATAAGAAGAACTTTTGAGGAAAAAAGTATTGTTCTGCGCTCCTTATTGACGTTTCCCAGGCATTTGATAAAGTGTGGCATGAAGGCCTAATTTTAAAATTGAAGACTTACTTACCAATAAATATTTTAAATCTTTTGGAAAGTTACACTATTTCCCGTAAGTTCACTGTTGTGGAAGGAGACTTTACGAGTGGGCCTGAAACTATTTCATCCGGTGTGCCACAGGGGAGCATACTGGGACCAGTTTTATATTTGATTTATACTTGTGATATGCCTGTGAGCAGTAGTATCCATACTTCCACATTTGCCGACGATACAGCCTGCCTTAGTATGCACGAAAACCCTGATGAGGCATCCCGCAAACTCCAGGAACACATTAGCCAGATGGAGCTTTGGTCAAACTTATGGAGAATTAAAGTCAATGAACAAAATTGTGTCCATATAACGTTCACCCTAAGAAGAGATACTTGCTCCCCCATTCGGATTAACAATCAAGTTGTTCCTCAACATTCACATGTGAAATATCTTGGTATACATCTTGATCGACGACTTACATGCAAACACCACATTGACTCTAAGTTAACTCAAATGAAACTTAAATTAACTCAGGTACATTGGCTGATTGGTAGAAATTCAACACTTAGCCTAGACTGCAAACTTTTAATATACAAGTCGCTTTTAAAGCCAATATGGTGTTACGGAATTCATCTATGGGGCACTGCTTCAGCTTCAAATGTAGAGAAAATTCAACGAAGGCAAAATAAAATTTTACGCATGATAACATCGGCTCCATGGTACATCAAAAATTCGAATATACATCGCGATTTGAATATGCCACTAGTGACTGAAGAAATTGTAAAATACGCAGGCAAATATCTAACAAAACTCGAGTCACATCCTAATCCGCTTGCTCGTAATATTTTGAACTTTACTGGACACATCCGCTTAAAAAAGAGAGATACACGGGCTCTAATATTCAACACTCTAGATGATGAAGCTGCTTGAAAACACTTTTTTCTTTTTGTTGCTTATCACTACTTATGTATTATTAATAACTATCACTAAGCTTATGTCCGACATTGGTTGGGCCTAATAATTTTATTATAGATTTAAGATTTGAATACTTATTGTTAGTTCATATTTGAAGATACAATAAATAAATAAAAAACACATGCATTAAAAAAAATATTATTCACTATTTTAATTTAAAGCTGTCCTAGTCTCGATCAATATGAAAATATATAATATTTATTAAATATTTATTGAAGTTTTTTAAAGCTTTATTTAATATTTCGTAGCAAAAATGCACATGACTTAGACCACTTTCATAATTAAGGGCACATATGAGCATAATTTTTTTCTCGGTTCAGAACTTTGTATTTAAACTTGTAAAACAATTTAATTAATATTTCTGGTTATACAGGGTGGCGCAGAATGAGCTATATGGTTTAACAACTTTTTTATTTATGCAATTATTATGATTTCTATATTTTTCTTTTTTTTAAATACAGTATACTATTGGGGAACTTTTGGTAATTAGCTTTGAAAAATTATATCCTGTAAGTGATGTCCATTTTCTGCTTCGCACATGCGTTCTTCTTTTTAGCTTATTTTCCATCACTTTTTGCAAAATTTCGGCTGTAATGGCCATGATTTCATTTCGAATGTTGGTTTTTAGTTGGAGTATGGTTCTTGGTTTGTTAACGTACACTCTTTCTTTCAAATGTCCCCAAAGAAAACTGTCAGCCAGCCGTTGCTGGTAGTCTGTCGTCATCAATTTTTGCACAAGCTGAACATTATATGGGAACAAGTCTAATGTACTCAAAATTCTCTTCAGCGACCGCCGTGATAGTCCAAGTTGTGTCGAACGCCACCTTGTTGATGTTGATGGACTATGCTGCATGCTCTTCCGTACACGTTCCATAGTTTGACCAGTGTGCATGATAGGTGTTCTTCCGGCACCTGGAAGGGTTCTTACAAACCCATGTTAACAAAAATTTCCAATCAAATGGTTTATTGCTGACGCTGTGGATACAATGCGCACAGTAAAAATGACAACGATATGCACGTTGTGTCAACACAAAAGACTGTTGGTTTGAAAAATAAAATTCAATTATTTTTGTACCTTGTTCGATCGTGTAATGATTCATAATTAATTCCCCAAGTCTTCTTCATAAAATGCTGAAAAAGAAAAACGAAAAAAGATAATAAAAAAAGTTATAATGAATTCAAGCAGTATAACTCATTCAGATTTTGCATTCTAGACTTTTTAGCTTAGCTCATTAATATTTGTTTTTGAGTTTTTCCTTAGACTACTGCGTTTTGTTGAATTTTTTTTAAGTTTTTCTTATAAATCTATCGAAGCAAAGCAAATAAATTCAGGCTTTGCTTTGCAGTTCACAAACAAATGCATTCCCAGCATAAAATTATACATTGCCATCAGAACTAATAGATTATGTGAACAAGTTGCCAAATAAATAAAATTTACGTTAAGTAGCTGATGTTAATAATAATCTCTACTCAAGTAGATAGACTCTAGGGTGCTGATGAAGTGCGTGGCTGCACAGAAAAATATCGGTATATCCCCCAGCTAATAAAAAAAGTCTAGTTTAATTTTTCTTCTCTTCTTTAGAAATTCTTACTAATTAATAAAAATATTTCATTCAATAAGAATTGAAATTACTGAACTTAATCCCGAATAAGAAATTATTTCTGATTAAAATTCACTACAGTTCAACTAAATCTAAAAATGTCTCATTTAAAAAAAGTAAGTTATTCTCAAGAATCGATTATTTTAGCCCCATGCCTTGTTAAAATCATTAAGTTGGTAATCCAGTAGGGAAGAGCTTAATTCTAAACCCGCACAGAAAGAAATGGTTTTGATATTTGAATACGAAAATCGTTGATTCAATAAAAAAATCTTTCGAATTTTCTGTGATGACGATTTTGCTTTATTGATAAATATAGTTGTATGCACGTTTATTAAATATATTTTTTTCAGACAACAAAGAAATTTAATGAATCAAAGAAAAACGTTGTTGACTGAACTGAAATTTTATTTTCAGTGATAATTGTTATAGTGTGTGTGTGTGTGTGTGTGGATGAATGTTACATTTTTCAACACCTTTTTGTTTGCTTTTGCTTGGCTGCATTAAAACTAAATGTGTTTGCTATGAGTCGAACCGGCAATCTCTTGACTAATAAACTAACGTACTTACCACTCAGCTTTTAAGATATTGAATCCTCAATACCGCGGAAACTCAATGCAAATCTTGATAATTGTTGTGGTGTTGCTCGCGTCCTCATTGTATTTTCACAATTAATATTTTCTAAAGACAAAAAACTCTCATTTTTTCCTTTACCTAACATCTTGCTTTGCTTTGTTCGTTGATCAATACTTCCACATGCAACATTTTCTTCACCGCTGCATTCGTCATCATCATCATCGTCATCATTATCGTTTTATTGTTTGTCTTCGCTCAGCAACTGGCCCTTCTTGAGTTGCTTGAAAATATGTAGTTTCAAATCTTCGTCGTTAAAACTGATACACAACACATTACAAATTGTTGTCAACTCCGTCACAGTTAAATTTTTTTCTATGTATACAACTTTTTTCTTGTATTCGTCGTCGTTTTCGTTGAAAATAAAACCTTCGAACTCTCTCAAACGTCGTCTGTTTGATCGATCACCTTCATACTCAAATATAAACTTGTGGAGAGCTACAACTAGAGATGCTAATCGGGACAGGTTTTTAGAAATCCCGGGATTCGGGATTTAGTGATGGTGTCTCGAAATCCCGAACCGGGACCCCGGCATTTTCGGGACTAATAAAATTCCGAAATAATTGTGAACAAATGTGCGTCTTTATATTAAAAAAAATATTTTTATTTAACAATTTATTTTTTTGCATATTTAAAATATGTATGTATGTCTGTTCTTATATAATTCAGACTTTGAATTAAAATATTAAACACTAATGCCGTTTTCGTTTCTAGAAAAAGTTTCACATTTTTTATTTTTTTGCTATAAAATTTGGCGTTCGTCTGATACAATAATTTCTAATAAACTTTCTGTTTCAAAAAAACCTTTTTATTGCAAATTTTCATTTCATGTAATACTTTTTCCTAGAAAAGATGGCGTTTTCTTTTCTGTGGCAAAAACAAAAAAACGCTTAAGTCGATTTTGAGTTAATGGTACCTCCGTATCTCTGGTTAAAATCTCAATCTTTTTGTATAATTTTTCAGGAAGTTATAGCGCTATGACTTGCGACTTATCTTTTTTAGACTTCTAATCTAATTTGGAACAATAGCTTAATTTAGATTATACTTTAGTTTATTTCAACTTAAATATATTAATTATAGTGTGTACAACGATATTTGCTTAAAAACTAACGATTAACAGAGAATTTCCCGATTTAACTGTAAAAGAAACAAATTTCTGAAAATCGACGTGAAAGTCCAAAAGTTCTCTCCTGCAAAAGAGTAAAATATGACTTAAGCACTTTTGTCTTTTTGCCACAGATATACATATACTGACTTATTCATAAAAAATATTTCAGGTTTATTAAGTGCTTATTTGACATATTTTTATGGGAAGTTTCTCAAATAAACCTGTAATAAACATAAAATATTTTTTATGAATTAGACCGATATTATGTACTCGTATACACAATATAAAATTATCTACTAAAATATTTATTCAAAGCAAATTTTTTATTTTAACTTGTTATAACAGGGAGTTTGTAATAATTTTTAATATAGAAGATGATAGTCAAAAACATTATTTATGCAAAAACGGGATTCAGAAAATCCCGAAAATCACGGGCTTTCAAATTAAAAAATCCCGGGCTCCGGGATTTGCATAGTCCCGAAAATCCCGGGATTTCCGGGCTCGGGATTTCCCGTTTAGCATCTCTAGCTACAACGTTTTCTTTTCTCGTATGCCGAATATTATCACGAACACGTTCAAACATACCTAAGCTTGCCATTTTTTTTTTCGTTTATTCTACGCTGGCACCCTTTAACAATAAACTATGTATGTGTGAGTGAGTTTCTTTATTTTAATTTCTACAACTTTTATATGCGGGTTTTTTTTTCACTTAAACTCTGCCTTCGTGGTCTTTTACTTTATCTTAACACTTTGACAATGTTTTAGTTCATTTATCCCGGACGAGCCCCCAAATATATAGAGTTTTATTTATGTAAAATATTATTAATGAAAGAAAAAGTTTGAATATAAGAATAAGTTTGAATATAAGTAAAAGTTTATATATTTGTAAAACCACAAACGAACTGCCGCGCCACGTCTTCACAGTGTGATGATCATACCAAGACTGACTCAAACATCAAGCGCTCGTCTCATCAAATTTTCCCACAATATTATTGACAAAAAAGTAAGTAAACTAAATTAGCAGTCTATCCCAGGACGTCGAAAGAAAATTTAGACGAAAGATAAGAGCAGTCACTCACTTTTGTTGGATAAAGCGGCCAAATAACATTCGACTTTTCGTTCGCCTGGTTTTACGTTTTTAACGTAAACACGTTGTACATATTACCACATCAACAATTTCACACATTCATCGTCAAATGGGAATAAAAAATTGTTCAAATGTGTAAATTGGGCTTTAAAAAATTAAACTCTGTTTTCATTGAACTGGCAATAAGTGGAAGCCAAAAATAAATTAAAATAAAAAAGCAGAACAAAAAAAAAACAAACAAAATAATTGTTATTAAGAATGACAATTTTAAATAATTCCACAAGTATTTTAGTTAGTTTTATTATTATTCTTTCAACTTCATTTTATACATACGTATCATACAATGAATCAAAACAATTCATATATTCCATTTGCAATAAAAAGCTGAGTATATAAAGCAGAAATCTACATCAACTGACACCACACACAGTTGACCAAACACAAAATAACGCTAATTATGAAGGTGTAGTGGCCTTCGAAAACAGCTAGTTGTTCCGTTCTACTAAGTGGTTGCTAGAATATTTTTAATTTACTTTGGTGTTATTTGTTCACTAGTAAATATCACATGTAATTTGGCTTACAAAGCGGTACGAATTTTAGCCTAATCAAATCATAAATATAAAAAAAACTCGTTTTATAAAATTTGTTAGTATGCACATTTTTTCTAATAATAATTTAATAATATATATTCCCAATTAAATTAATTAATTTTTTTACTTCAATTTCAGTGCAAAACTCGAAGACTGTACTAACATGGTCACTATGGGATTGGCGGCGAATTGAAAGTTTTATGTGAAAAAAAATTTTTAAAAGCCATAAAATTATAAATAAAAATGTGTTAACAAAATAATAATCTTAATGTAAAAATACCAAAGAAAAATACAGAAAAAATAAGCAAAAGAAAAAAATAAAATGAAAAGATCTGCAAGCAATTAGAGCAAATAGCCAGCTTGAATAAAATTTGAAAAAAAGCACACAGACAAATAATACAAATAAAGAAATAAATAGTAAAAAAAAAAAAACAACATGAGTAAATATGTTCAGCTTCCAAATAAATATTTACACAGTCGTAACATTCATTTGTACATTTTTTTTAGTATTTTTTAGTACTATTTACTTTACACAACAATGACATTTGAATATTTTAACAACTTTTTTAATACGACAACAACTGCTACAACAACTGCTGCTGTAAACAGCAAAACAACATGTCCAACAAAAGTAAATATTTGCATTAGCAATGATGATGATAATGATAGTGTTGGTGGTGGCGGCAGTCGTGGCAGTGGCAGTGGTAGTAAAAAAAGTGTCAGAGAAAACACTTTTGTTGCCACTGCAACATTAAATAATAGCACACGTCCTTATCCAACTGCATTAAGAAGAAAAATACGCAAAACTTCAAGGCGGAAGTGGAGTCGTAGATGTGGCGGATGTTTACACAACACTAGTGTAAATATGGCGGACAATATAAGAACAACAACAGCAACATCAGGAGCAGCAGCAGCAGCAACAGCATTAGCATCAGCACCAATTACAGCTTCTAGTCATAAATGTAAAATAAGTGTAAATAATACAAGGATAACAAACTTAAATTCATACGTTAGCAAATACAAAAGAGGAAACTACTACTACAAGCAAACAAGATGTTTTTGTGAACGAATATGCAGGAGCAGCAGTGCACAAAACAAATGCATTAGCAATAAAATAAGTAAACGTTGTTGTTTTTGCTATACAAACGATTGTAGTAATTACAGCTATTGTTGTTGTAGTAGAAAAAAGATAAATTTAGAGTCTCTGTTATTGCCGCACACAGCAACAAAATTAGCACATGTAACAACAAGAACAACAACAACAATAGCATCAAGTAATGAAAATTATATGGCAAATAATGATAAGCGAAAAAAAGTTCAATTACATTTAAAACGTGAAAAATTGCAGCAGCTTAAAAATTTATATGCTTTAGGGAAATGTGTTATGGAAACCAAAACTAAAATAAAACAACACCAACAACAACAACAATGCCAGCAAGAAGTATACCAGACAACAAAAAGCTTAACACCAAACTGCTGTACAGCGACAACGATAAGTTGTACAACATTGCGAGTATTGCCACCCGTCCCACCACCAGCAGCTGGAACAACAACTACGCTTGCAACTAAACAAACATCAACACCAGCAGCCTCAGCATCACCATCATCATACTTGTCATCATCTGTACCATTAAACAACTGCAGCAATAACACTTTTTCTACTCTCCTTTTACCAAAATGCAAGAAATCAACAACCACAACAAACTCAAACGAATATTATTCCCGCTCCAATCCAACGCCAGCAGCAGCAGCAGCAGCAGCAACAGCAACAACGGCAGCACTATCCTCACTCTCCACTTGGTGTAGTGTAACATGCCTGGCTCCAGCTCGAATTTTAAATGAATTGTTTGGTGTGATATTTATGGCTCTGCTGGTGCTTAGCATATGCCACAATAACGGTAAGTTTTTCCTTTCATTTATTTCATTTTATTATTTGCGTTATTATTTTATCCTTTTCTGTTTTTTTTTTGCTTTTTTTCATGTTTATTTATTTGTTTTTATTTTTATTTTTTGGTGTGGCGCAAGCAACAACAAATAAATTGCATATAAAAACAAATAAATGGTTTGGTTTTTACCACACGTACTAAATGTGTAACAGTGAGTGAGTGCACTGCACACTGGGTCAGGACAAATTATATTTATTGCAGCCCCTTTAATGAAACCTCTACCCACTTCACTTGATAAATCAGTTTAAGCAAAAGTTTTAAAAACTACACAGAGAGAATAACTAGATTGGTTTAAAATCTGTTGGAGCAACAAATATTTAATTATGTATACGAATGTTCTATAACTGCTATCAATTATTAATTAATTCTACGATTTTCTTCATATTTATAAACAAAAAACAATAATAACAATACAAATAGAATTCTCACATTACTGTTAGTAGTAATAAAAATTTATCGCTTTCATTTCTAATAATAATTTTAAAGTATTGATAGATACAACTTAATTAAATACTAGATATACCAAACGGACGACACACTCGTCCGTATTCTAGAAACAAAATGTAAATAATTTTATTAAGATTCAAAGAAAATGTATCTAAACTTCATAAAAGATTTATTAAAACACAGCCACACACATACTTACTTACATATGCAAACATAATTAAATAATACATGAAATTAAAAACATAAACAAAATCCCTTCAACCTTCAATTTATTCAACTCTCTTCCTTCAAGTATTATGGCTTTCATACAACAACAAATAAGAGAAAAACAATTGTTAGATCAAGAGAAATACTACACACACACTCATGTTTTGTTTCTTTTTTTACTTGTAAGCTAATAAATACGTGTGTAATATGTGTGCATGTAGTAGTAGCAACTTTAAAGTCTTATAGCTCCCAAAATACTAAACCGATTTCAATAAAATATAGATTCTGCACATCTGTACAAAAAATCCTTTAAAACCATATAAATCTTTTTAAAATCGATGCAGTGGTACCAGCGTAAAAGGGATTACAAAAAACATGTTCGCCTATTAATTATTAAATATAAGTTATAAAGTGACGTGACTGAATATTGACTTTTGAAATGAAAAAAAACTATTCTTGTAAACAATAGGTTTGTTCATTTACTAAAAATTTTTAGGAATTTGTAGCACTTGTTACTGGAAAGTGTTCATTAACTCAAAAAGTTTTGCAAGGAGAGATCGTTAAAGGAGAGAAAAAAATTGAGAGACAAAAAAATTCTCTTACAAATTATTACTAGTAAAATTTTTACTTTAAAGAATTATTCAAACACCTGTTGTGTGTTTTCTTGTCAAATTATTATTCTTCTTCAATTATTTAATCTGCAGAATAAATTTTAAGACTAAATTTATATATGTATATATATGGGCATTGACTGCTTTGGCCATCAGCTCTAGTTGTCAAATTAATTATTTTAAAAATATGTGAAAAAGGAAAACTGAATAATTTGCATTTCTTTGTTAAAAAAAAAAACATGTACACGTATGCAAAAAAGGAAGCGTGTTTTCTAAATTTATTGGTTTTCTTTCATTAAGCCACATAAATTCAATTTTAATGTCAAAGAATTTTGTTCGTTTCTCATATCTGACCAGAGATGGAAAGTGGCATATTTGCATTTGATAATAGAAAAAATTAAGAAATTATGAAAAACTTATAAAAATAGTAATTAATACATATTAAATGGCAATTTCAAAAAAAAAATTGCAATTTAAAACATTATCAAACAAAATACATCAGAAAAAGTAAAATTGTGTCATGATTTCCATCCATGGTTCTGATATGAATAAAATTTTCTTGCAAGTTCTTAAAAGTAAAGCGTTCATTTACTTTTTCATATTTGGGAGAGTTATTTTATAAATTTCTGCCTTACTCTCTCGTTGCTAGTTTCTGCTGGGAAAGTAATTGAACAGACCTAATATTTAATTTGAAAAAAAATCGATCATTGTCTAACTAATCATTTGCCACCGTACTGACATTCTATTGCAATAAAAGAAAAGAAAATTAAATACTTAATTGATATTCCTAACCGAATAAAATATTAACCCAAACAATTTTTATTCTGAATACAAAAGGAAAAACATATTAGCCCAATTCGCAGTCTTGCGCAAATGGTCTTGCATCGTAGCATGTGCAAAATGGTATAGTAAATTGATACTCACCACTAAGAATTGTTCAGTGGTGATACCACTGACGAATAAATTCTTCAATATTGTCTGCCAGTGTGTCAACCGGTGCGAGCTTGTCCCTCTAGACATGAATCTTAACATAGCCCTACAATCAAAAGTCTAAAGGTATTAAATTGCATGATCTAGGCAGCTAATTGACCGACCCTAAACGTGAAATAAACTGTTCACCGAACTCGCTCCTCAACTGGATTGTTATTTCGCGTAATGTGTGGCATGTGGCACCATCTTGCTAAAATTGTACGTTAATTTAGTCCAGCTCTTCCATTTTGGACAAAATAAAAAATAACAGAGGCCCAATTGCTGCGAGTGGCGCCGACTCGATAATTCACGGTCATCAACAACACTGGCGACCACAGCTGTTCAATGTTCAATAAAGTAATTTTGATGTGAAAGTTAGTCACACACAGTCCAAATAGCCGCCTCAGAAGGTCGCCCAAACCGAGCATGAATTTTGATAATAAAATTTAATAACTAATCTGCAAGTGTAATTCGATTCATGGTTAAATTATAGACCAAAGTGAACATATTTAACAATAACATGATACATGAAAACAGCTAAAACAGCTGGCCAAAAAAAAAGAGTTGACCAAAAGAAACATCCTAAAAAATCACCCTTTATAAATGTAAATGAACTAAATGTTATTGAACAAAATTTCTCTTCATTCAAAATATTTAGATTATTGTGGCTGTGTGCAATAATGCCAAAAAAAAATATCAAATGAGTCTTCAATTTCTTTATATATTCCATTTTTTGTAAGCTTTCATTTCATGGTGACCCATTAAAAAAAATTGAGAGCTAATTTTAAGGAAATTCATTTTTATTGCCTCTAAATCGATATTAACAATATGAAGATAATTAGCAGAAAATCAAGTAAAAATTTATATTAGTCATTTTAATTCTATTCTCGTTCTACTGTCTTATGCATAAAAGTTAAAAAAACAAAAATTAAAAATTTTAAGAACCCTCGACGTATTGAAGAAACAGCTGGAGCCATTTTCTTTAAGAGATCAAGAGATCAACTCAGTCTTCAAAAAAAAAAAAAAAAAAAAAAAAAAAAATTTAAATCAACTGTGATATTAGAAGTTAAGAAAAGGCTGTGATATTTTATTTTTACTTTATTTATATTTGCAATTATATTTTACGTTATGTGTTTTGTGTTGTACATTTTATATCTCTTTAAAATACACTTCGAAAACTTAAAAGTAAATTGGAATAAAAGATAAAATATATTTCAATAAAAATAATTATCCCTGAAGATGTTATCCAACGAAACGTCGAATACATTAAAAATGAAATAAAAACGTCTTATATTTACATTTTGAGTTGCGGCGTCAAAAACAAACAGATTCAACTAAATATATATTCTGCCTTATTACGGTTCTCGAATTTTTCTATTCGACTTCGAAAGCTTGTACCAGATTAAAGAAAAATTTTGTATGTTTCTTTAATCTAGTACAGCAAGTTGAAGTCGAATCTAAAAATTCGAGAACTGTAATAAGGCCGATTAGCCCAATTCACAAACTTGTGCAAATGGTCTTGCATCGTAGCATGTGCAAAATGGTAAATATATTGATACTCACCACTTAACAATTCTTAGTGGTGAGTATCAATATACTGTACCACTTTGCATATACAACGATGCAAGACCATTTGCACAAGATTGTGAATTGGGCTATTGACAAGATGTGATATCTTCTAAATGGCTGAACAGATTTTCTTCAAACTATATTTAGAAGACTCTCACCAGCCACTAGTCAGAAAAAAAACAGAAAAAAACTAAATCAAAATCGATTTAGCCATTTGGTCTGTACGTGGATTCATTAAACCCCGACCAAAAAAAAGGGATGCTATAAATTTGTAGTGTGTGTATGTGTATCTGCAAGGATATAAAGTTAAATTTAAATACAAATTTACAGCCTTATGTAAAGTTGTTAAATTTTAGGGGCTGATTTCGTTCGTATCCTTGCAGATACACAGACACACACTACAAATTTATAACAACCCTTTTTTGGTCGGGGTTTACAAAATAGAACCTAATTATGAGTGTCGTATTTCGACTCTGACTACGATGATTTTGTACTACACTAAAAAACATTGCAATCGTTGTAGTCAAAGTCGAAAGACGACATGTGTAACGAGGCCGATAATTTTGATTTAAAAATTTGGTTTAAAAATTTCTATGAAAAATGCTCTTATAAACTTCTTATAAATCGACGCCAGAAATGAAATTTTTCTTAACATGGCTTACAATTTGCCGATAATGAGTCGTAGAAGAGAACTTAAGGCAGAATTACTGTGTGCATGTTCTGTTCTGTTAGGAATCGGCTGTTATCGTTTAATTCTATTTTCTAGAAATTTGTCCACTATAGAAAAGAATGAAAAAGGAACAAAATCAAAACAGAACAAAACATGCAAACTTACTTTGTCTTTATGCTCAGTTTCTCTGTCTCTTCAAAGATACTTTAAGTCGTTTATGACTATTTTTTTAAAAGCCAAGCACACCTTTTAAAATAAAGTTTTTATATAACATTTATACCTGCATGTATATCTATGAATATGAAAGCATATTTCATTCATATGATAACAATGTATTTGCAAATTTTTTACTCCCGAAATTATAAAAAAAAAACAACATGGTGGGTAAGAATGAAATATGGTTATTGGGATGAAATATTCCCAGGCGGTACTATTGTTTTATTAATGCATATACCTACACACATATGTATATGTATACACATACACATACATACACATACTTCTTTTTTTTCAAGGCACATTCACATTCACGTATTAGTGAGATTACAAAATTCGCCAATGGAAAAAAACCAACATGGGTTTTTTCAGTTGAACCAGAATGTCAAAAATAGAATTTGTATAACATTGGGTGTGTTCATTTACTTTCCTAGCAGAAACTTGCAACAAGAGCGTAAGGCAGAAATTTACAAAATTACTCTTACTGATACCAAAAATTAAATGAACGCTTTACTTGCATAAACTTGCAAGAAAATTATATTCATATCAAAACCTTTCCATCCATGGTTTTGATACAATTGTATGTATTTTGGGCATTCTTGTTTCATAATATTTTTTATTGCTCAGAAATAATTTCTTATTCGGGCTCAAGTTCACTAATTTCAATTTTTGTTGAATGAAATATTTTTGTTAATTAATTAGAGTTTCTAAAGAAGAGAAGAAAAATTAAACTAGACTTTTTTTATTAGCTGGGGGAAATACCGATATTTTTTTTTAACAGCCACGCACTTCAACAGCAGCCATGTGTATTTACTGGGGTAGAGATTATTATTAACATGATTGGCTTGGAGCATATGCCAAAAAATCGGAATGGCGGAAACCTATAAGGAAGGTTTACATGAAGTTTTCTCAAAGTATATATCCGATAGAACAGTCGTTAAGCAGCTCTGGGTTGGAGAACATCTCTCGCGTCATCGTGCGACGGCCTTCGACAGTTTTTTTGTCTCGCTTCGCACTGGTTGATTGATCTGCCACGGATAACCGTATAATCTTGCGGTTTTTTGTGGAATTTCTTTAACAACCACGTTACTACTTCCTATGTTGAATACATAGGTCGTGTACAGTCAATCAGAAAACTTTTTTAAAATACTGTTAATAACATCTTGGGCTTATGGTCTAGTTACTCCTCCCATATTTGTGCAACACCATATTATATAAATTTACTTTGTGTAATATGTATAAATAAATAAATAAATAAATATCCGATAGAATTTTTTTTTTTGTATTTTCGTCGTTGCTTCCGACACATGTTTGGAAAAAATTGGCAAATTTTAGTGAACTTTCATGAATAGAGTTATTATCAAAGTAAAAATACGTTTTGTGCCGCATGCACCACTTTTCTTAATTTATTTTCAAAAAGTACTTTTTTTTGTGCTCCATACGCATACCTTACTGCTGTGAATTGAGAATTTTGTTGTTTTGTTTATATTTCTTGTGTCTGGAGAAATAAGTCGTAATTTAACGTCGACCAATAAGTCGCCGGTGCAATATTTTTAACTATCGGTCCGGTTACTCACTTGCACAAGAAAAATAAATAATTGAAGTAAGTGTATTTAATGTAAATAATGAAATTAAATAATTTCTGTTATACTCAAGCATACGTAATGAAGATTTCTTTAATTTTATTTCAGTGTTTAAAAAGTTTATGTTAAAAAATTTAAGCCACGGCTGCGTTATGGATGATGATGTTTTTGCTTAAAAGTCTCCCTTGAATTTTTCTTACTGCACCTTCTTTTATTATTTACTCTTATTCCAGTTGTCGACATCGACGTCACTTTAACACAAAATCAAAAAATTGGGGCCTGTTTACTCGCTCTCAAAAACAATTTTGCACTACAGATAATCTATTTACGTTCCCTAAGGTCTAGAAAATAGCATAAACCAGGCCCACAGGAGGCAGTTGTTTTCGACAACGGGTACACAAGCCCCAATTTTTTGATATTGTGTTAAAGTGACGTCGATGTCGACAACTTGAATAAGGGTGATTATGCATTTCTTATAGAAATGAAATAAAACAAGACTTAACTTTACTTCGCATGTTTTTATGAAAAATTTGACGCAAATTCCAAACTGTGGCATGTGCAGCAAAACAATACTTATTAAACCATAAAATAGTTTAAATGAAGCAAAATGAAAGCTAAATATCTCAGAAACAATAATTAATTTAGCGAAACATGCTTTGGATTCGGAAAGAAGATGTTCGGAATGTATATACCGCATACATAACTAATTTTTTTTTTTAAATGGTCGGTGGATCAAACCAATAATGGGCTGACATGTTTTATTTTTGTACTCAAAGTTTCTTGAAATTTGTTGCACGAAACTTATTTTCTAACCATCCATGTGTGATTTAGCGAAACACACTTAAATTATAAATTATAGCCAATGTGACAGATGTAGCTGCAATAATAGATATGCCTGCTATCAACCGTCAAAGCTCGGAAGTACCTTCTTAAATACTCTTTAAAATAATTTAAAAATATATTGCAAGTATTTTTAAATTCAAGAATGTGTATGTGATTTGCTTAAAGTAACTTGGTTCTTTTGATTTATTCTTATTTTGAGGAATTTCAAATAATATTTAATAACACAATAATTATTTTTATTAATTTTTTCTTAGCATTCAGCAAAAGTTTTATTTTTTATTTTTATGCAAATTTTGCTTTTATATTTGATATCTTTGTAAAATATGAAATTGAAAAAGTATCGATTGCGAAATATCAAAGCTTAAAAAAACAAAGAAGTTCAGTTAAATTTTAGCCTTAGATTTTGGTCTTAATTTAAAAAGGTATTATTGTTTAGAATTTGAATCTTTTTATTTTTCGATACAACTTGTATTTGTATTTTTAGAATTAAATAAACAAAAAGTTTAACAGCTAAAAGCTTTCAACTTCTTCATAAACTTTGCTTTTTACACGTTTACTTGTACAAACATGTCCTAAATATATTAAAATTAATCAATTTTCCAGCAACACCCTGACCAGAAAAATAATATAAACATCGACAAAAAACGTTTTGTTGCTTCGTATGTTAAAAACGTGTGGTTTTGGTTTATGGAATTTATTTATCATTACCTAACAATTTTTTCTGCAATTTTCCCTTTACATTATTTTGTACAAAATTCATTTTTCGTTTTTTTTTTTTTTTCTATTTATACATATTTATATTGTATTAAATATTAAAAATATTCCTCTCAAAACCCTTTTTATTGCTGGCTTGTTTGTTAGAAGCTGATATTGTTGCTGATGACAGTTGTTGTAATAACAACAAATTTTCGAACGGGGGTTTTTGTTGTTCAAAGTTATTACCTTTTAAAATATAAACACACGCATACATATGTATGAATATTTCTAACACTTTATATCGTTTGTTTATATGTAAGGGTATATAAGTACAAGCATCAAGTGTGTTTATTATAGTCACGTTTTGTTGTTTTTAAATATATTTAAATATTCAATAAACTTCGAACTGTATACAACAGGTTATTTTTTTTTTAGAAAAATACCAACCGATACTTACACACATGGACATATTTTCATAAACGAACATAAAAAAGGACTTGCACGTATTGTTAATGTGTGAAAAGGCATGTGGGTTGTACTAAACATTGGATTATTTATGAATAAAAGCTGTAATACTTCTTTATATATGTTAAACTGTAAATTTTGTTTCAAAAAGCAACATGAAAGAAAGTCTTTGACACAATTTTTTAAATTTATTTTCTTTATGTTTAAAGTATAAGCAAAACATGTAAGCATAAATTCAAACATTGCGTCGGTAGCTTAGCATCCATTTCTGTTGAGATAAAACTTTAAAAAAATGTTATAGGTTTATTATAAAAATATCTGTAACATATAAACTATATGTTAACCGTTCAAGAATATTATAACACAATGGGGATCACTCATGCACTCGCATAAGCTATAATTCATGTGGCAGTAAATTATAAAAAACTATAACACTGTCCTTACATTTACTGCAAAAATTATTTATTTTTTGCTTTTTGTTAAAATAAGTTAATAAAAAAAATTAAATTTCCGGTTAAATGGAAATTCTCGCCTTCTTGAATATCATAAATCTTTTTTGAGACATTTTTAGATTTTTAATTGAACTATAGTGAATTTTTAATCAGAAATAATTTTTAGTCAGGCTTAACTTCAGTAATTTCAATTCTTTTTACTGAATAAAATATTTTATTAATTAATGTGAGTTTCTAAAGAAGAGAAGAAAAATTAAATTAGACTTTTAAGCTGGGGGAAATACCGATATTTTTCTGTCCAGCAACGCACTTCATCAGCACCCTAGTCTATCTACTTGGGTAGAGATTGTTATTAACACCAGCTATTTAACGTAAATTCTAATGAAACGTAATGTGAGAAATGATTGTTGTGTACAATTATTGATTTAGCTTTGGTAAATACATATGTAAGTATCACTATTTATTTCCCCTGTTTTTCCATTTTTTCATTTTTCTATTTAGGTTAGCACGAAGTTATATTACTCTATTTACGTATGTTTAACTATTCTTGCTTATCTTTTACGATCATCACATTAATTATTTTTACTTATTCGATTTACCGTCGCGGTACATACATATAAGCATTATAGTAATGGATATTATGTTACTTTGTTGTTGCATTCTCCCTTTCTTTTTTAATACTATTGAATTGCAAAAAAAACTAAAACAACTTAATAACATTAAAAGAAAAATTTTTAAAATATATATTCTTATGTAACAAAAATTTAAATTTGTATATAAAAATTTTTAATATACATATAAAATTTCTCATGACTGTAAAATAATAATTTTATTTACGAATGCCTGGAAAAAGTGAACAAATCATTCACGAAATATTAAATAAAATTGCTTTTTTATTAGCATAAAAAAAGTTAGGCCTAGTTAGCTAAAGGAAATAGTCTTTAACTTAATTATAAAACAACTAAAGTTATATGACAGCTTAACGGCATTGTTTTATAACATGAGCTTGGTAGATGAAAATTTGTAGAACTTGTAGTCTTCATTGGCCTAATGCAGAATTTGACTATCAGAAGAGTTGTTTAAATAATTTCTGCATCTATAGGTCGATGAATAAAAATCCTAAATAAAATTGTCAAAAAGAAACTTGCCATATTAAAACAAAATTCATTGCTAAAGCCTGGTACGGAGTTCTGACGGAATTTTACATTTGCAAATTTACATTTATTTCTAGCATTTTGTGTAGAATTGGGTTTGCATACACTTAAATTAATTTATTTTTTTAATTTACAACACACAAACATACTAAAAATTAATTACAAATTGTTAAAAATTAGAAATGTAAAAATTCCGTGACCAAACAATTGTTTGAACATTAATTTTGGTTTCAGTTGACATAAAAAAGTCTCCACTTATATTTATAGCATACCTAAGATAGGCAATGAGTTTAAAAATTCCGCGTACTTTTCCTTTAAAAGTCCGTTCTAGCAAATGAAAATTTCTTTATGAAATTTACCAACCTGAATTTCCGTAATATTTTTTTTTACATACAGTTTGTATGAGAATCTGAAATTCCGTATGAACTCCGTACCAGGCTAAATAAGGAGAAATTGTTTCGAGTAATCTTTTGCCGTTTTAGAGAAGAATATAGTTAGCGTTCAAGTTGATTTTCGGAAATTTATTTCTTTTGTAGTTAAAGCCTGGTACGGATTTCATACGGAATTTCAGGTTTTCATACAAACTGTATGTAAAAAATAAATTACGGAAATTCAGGTTGGTAAATTTCATAAACAAATTTCCATTTGCTAGTACGGACTTTCAAAGGAAAAGTACACGGAATTTTTAAATTTATTGCCTATCTTAGGGATGTTATAAATATAATTGGAGACTTTTTTCAGGCAACTGAAACAAAAATTAATGATCATACAATTATTTGTTCACTGAATTTTTGACATTTCTAATTTTCATAAAATTTTAATTAATTTTTAGTGTTTTTGTGTATTTTATATTGAAAACATAATTCTATAGAAAAGGCTACATGATTATTTTTCCGTATAGAAATAAATGTAAATTTATGGCCTGTTTTACAACAACGAAAGAAAACTGAAACTAAATTTTCGACTGAAAATTTATATTGAAAACAACAATGAAATATGAAAATTCGTTTTTGTTTTCAATATAAATTGTAAGTCGAAAGTTTCGTTTCGTAAAATTCCGTAATAACTCCATACTGGGCTTAAATTGAAAAATTCGGTATTCAGTTGATTCATTTGAGAAAATATTCGTTCTACACACAATGGCCCTTATTATGAGTTGCATTCGATTTTCGATATTCTCTGGCTATAGAACATCAAATATTTAATGAGAATCGAAAATTTCGTGGAGCAACGAATTTTCTATCGAACAGAATTTATGTTTCGATGAAATATTTTAGTATATAACATTATTATAAACGATTTTTGTTTAGAGGTTCTTTTTAATATAAAGACCACAGGGGTGACATTAACTCAAAATCAGTGTATCTCGAGTTAAGCACTTTTTCCTGTTTGCCGCAGAATTATTAGCATTAAGAAGTACCGAAAATTATTAAAAACTGCACCTCTACATATTACAAATATTAATTGCTAAATTTTAGTTAAAAGTAAGCAAAACGACAACACTGCAAGTTGCCCAGAAATGTATGCAACACATTTTTTTATAAAGTTGCGTATACTTAATATTACTGATGAAATTTTTATTTATTACAAGTAAGGAATCTTGGCGTATACTTAGTATTAGGTATATTTATTAACTTTCCCAGCAGAAACTAGCAACGAGAGACTAAAGGGGCCCATACGCTACAACAGCATGCATGTGCAATCAAGTGTTTGTGCCAGCGGTTTGGTCGTGTATGGGCATTTTGTGCGATTGTACGGTTCGCTGTAGCGATGTCAAGTAGAGTTTATATATGGTGAAATTAGCTCAGTTGAGCAAAGTTGTCATGGAGCAAACATGCATTTAAGTAATATAATTTGTTTCAATGGTAAACAGAATTTTAGAACTTTAGTTGTACATAGCTGCTAATTTTAACAACATACCAATAATAATTGCAACAAAATATGTGTCACTATTCCCGAAATTTTGTATGAAGTGAATATTGTACCAGCTTGCTGGTATGTTGTGTGGTTCGAGCATGAATGCGCTTGATTGTGCGTGCATGCTGTTGTAGTGTATGGGTCGCTTAAAGCAGAAATTTACAAAATTACTCTCTCAGATACGAAAAAGTAAAAAAATGCTTTGCTTAAAAAACTTGCAAGAAAATTTTATTCATATCGAAACCATGTATGGAAATCATGATACAATTGTACTCTTTCTGATGTATTTTGTTTGATAATGTTTTAAATTGTAATGTTTTTTTTTTTAAATTAACATTTAATATGAAATACTTTATACAGTTTCTTGTATTATTTGCTATGTTTAAAAGATTTTCATAATTTTTTAATTTAATTTTATTAACAAATACAAAAATGCCACTTTCCATCTCTGATCAGTTATGAGAAGCAAACAAAATTCTTAAAAAAAAATTAATTTATGTGGCTTAATGAAAGAAAAACAATAAATTCAGAAAATATGCTTTCTTTTTTTTATACATATACACACATATTTTTTAAATAAAGAAATGCAAATTTTTCAGTTTTCCTTTTTCAGATAATTCTGAAATAGTTAATTTGACAACAAAACGCACTACAGGTGGTTGGATAATTCTTGCTAGTAACACTAGTAATAATTTGTAAGAATTTTTTAGTCTCTCAATTTTTTCTCTCCTTTGACGCTCTATCCTTGCAAACTGTTTCAGTTAATGAACACTTTTCAGTAACAATTGTTACAAATTCGTAAAACTTTTTAGTAAATGAACAAACCTAATTTATAATTATTAAATTATTAAATTAGTTAATAATTGTAATAATTTATAGTTCGGCAAAAAGCTTTGAACAGACTGGTTTGGAAGTTAAAAGCTTTTTTGTACAATTTATACTACTGCGTGTCGCTAAATATATTAAACTTAAAATTAATAAACCTAAATTGTTTCTAAATTATATCTTTAAGTATAGTCATTGCTATTAAACTGGATTAGTTTTTGTTTATTTAGTTCACTTAAAAAAAATCTTTTAAAAATATTACTTTATTTTATGAACAAAATATTGAAAATAAATAAAAAAAATCAATTACAATTTTATAAACACAATATCTAGCTTAACAAACCTAAGAAAACAAACTAAAAAATTCAATAAAAATATAATTAAATATTAGTTTATGGCTTCATTTTTTTTCTTTTCAATTAAGGCTTATGAGAATTTTTTTACTATATACAAAATATAGAATATGAATTTTTTTTACAACTTAATTTTGCTGTGTATAAAAGACTTTAAGTTTTTATATGTTTATTATACATATTTTTTTTAAATATAAATATTTTGTATGCTTGCTTGTGGCATCATTTTCTATTGTTGCATAGAGCACGAGACGGTAAAAAAGCAAAAAAAAAAAAAATGTAATGAAAAAAGTGTACGTATAAGACAGTAAGTGCATAAAGAAAAACTTTATTGAATAGTTTTTCTGTTATTAAATCAAATTTGTTCTTTTTCCTCTCTTTTCATTATGAAAATAAATGAGTTTCTTGAACTTTTTAACTTCTTTGTTTTTCATATTGCTTTGTTTTTATTTGGAGCCTGCAAATGAACGGTAAAAGATATTAAAAAGATTTTATAAAAAAAAAAATGGCAGGATAGAAGGGAGAGCTGGAGAGAGTGGTAGAAGGAGATAGTGAGTGCACAAGGGCAGCAGTTATTGTCATAATAACAATTATTTTCTTTCCTTTACAAAGTGGCAATTAACAGGAAAGCTCTGTACTTTTTTTGTGTAATGCTTGACTTCTTGTTTTTTGTTTTTCTATTTTTTTTTATAGAATAATGCATTTATTTTGTTTAAGTGGTCTTCCATGATATTTAATGATATTGAAATAACACGATTTTCAACAAATTTATCAGACTGTATTATGAGCTGAAAGCTTATATTGTTTAAATTTTTTAATGGTATAGTTCTTATTTATCATTTGTCGAGTGGAGTCATGAAGACTACGCTATATTCAGAATTAAACGTGTTATTGGAAAACCCAGTGTTAATACAAAATTTTATAGTTATCGCTATTGCGATGAAAATCTTTAGTTCTTGTGAGCGGCGCCAGTCACTTGTGGAAAACTTTTTCATATAATTTATTATTCATAATATTTTTGTAATACCCTTTTCATTTACTTTGATTTTCTACTCGATAGGTTTTTTATTTATTTTTAAAACGAGTATAAGAATATTTTAAAGGGTAGATTTATTATGGAAAAAATATATTTTGAAACAAATTTTCCTTGTTTTTTATACAAATTTGAACTGTTTAGAAATGACATTTTTTACAAAAAAATCTGCCTATAAGTGTCGAAACACTTTCATTCGCTTGGAAGTTACCAAGTAGTAAAATAATTTACAAACATACAAGATTTGCGCGAGGAACATAACAATTCCATGGCTGTAGGACAAAAATTTTATGTATATAATTTTGTTAATTAAAATTTACATAAAAATTTGATTTTTTTATAAAAGTTTCAATATGAGAACTCATGGAGTTTTGTTTAAAACTAAGTTGTTAAAAAAAACCAATCTTGACATAATAAATCGATAATTTGAAACAAAAGAATTTACCACCAATAGGCTAAAATTAAAAAAATTCGACTTGCGTTCTTATTAGAGATGGGCGCGTGTCGTGTTTTTTTCGTGGCACGAATACTCAAGATACAACACGTAGGGTTTCTTGTCAGAAAATCTGATTTCGTGCGTGTTCGTTTCGTATCGTGTTCAGCAACATTGACACGAAAAACTCGAAATAAAATCGTAGCAACAGAGAAATGCGCATAGGACACAGCTAAATCCCTCAATAATCAACTTCAATGTATTTTTGATAAAAAAAAATATTTTACTTAATAAGTAAAATACTAATTTGGGAGTACTAGTGCGTTTAAAAAAAATTTTAAACTTAAATTGTAGCAATTCCCATAAAAAAACACTGATTAAAAACGATTTTTTGTTATTGTATTTGATTTCGTGCATGTTGTGCAATTTTGTGTTGGGAAAATTTTTGGCGTGCGTGTTTCGTACGTGTTGAATATCATGGTATTCGTGCTTGTGCGTGTCATGTTGGAAAAATTCGACACGCGCCCATCTCTAGTTCTTATTCATAAAAACCATAAATTTAATTCTCTAACTGAAATCGTAAAAGTATAATTGTTTATTTCACTTGATTTCTTGTATTTCATATTTTAGCACACGTTCGACCTTAGAAAGAAAAAAATAATACTTAAAAATATGTTTTAAAAAAGAAATGTATGTCTTTTACTACTTAAATGAATTCCCTTTATATTTAAGAATTCCCTTTAGTACAAACCACAAAAAAGTCCGTAAAACCTATAAAACATGATTATTGCAGCAATAAAATAAAACAAACAACTGGTGAATGAATATTGGTTATAAAAATAAAGTAAAAAAAAAAACGCTAAAATAAGAATATAAACTAAAAGTAAAATTATTTATATACAGACTGTTCACATATGCACAAAATCAAAAATAAAATAAAAACAGATACTGAACATTAAGTTATAAATTCTTTTAAAATATTTGTTAACAAATATGTTTGTTTTTTCCCTGAGCACGTTTGCGTTCTATGTGAGCTGATATTTTATTTTTATTTTTTTTTTTTTTTTGCCACCAGTTCATATCAGGACTGTAAAAGTTATATACATACATATATGTATAAGAGCGTAATAAATCTGAAAGAAATAGACTCTAGAGTCTATATTTTAAAAGCAAAATATTTTCTTGACTTCATAAATACATAAATATCTCGATGTCTCTTTCATTGACTTTTATTTTATGTGAATGTAGTTGCTTTTTATTTTTAATGGCCAAAAAATTTTGCTTTAATAATTCATTCACATTGACGAAAATCATTTAAATTTAAGCTCTCAAGTTTATAAGTCTTTAAATCAACAAGTTGTCCTCTCGCTAAGAAAAAAAACCTCAACTAACAAGATTTTTCATTTCCCAGCGTAAAGTTACACATTACCTTTAGAACTACTTGCCATATAATAACTTTCTTTTCTGGTTGCCAAATTTCATTACTCACTTACTCATTTCATTGCTACATAAAAAAATATGTACTTCTCTAGAATCGACTATTTCAGTCTCACGCCTTGTTAAAATCATGAAGTTGGTAATCCAGTAGGGAAGAGCTTCCACCAAAAATGCTTAATTCCCAACCCGATTACCTTTTTTGACATTTTTTGCTGGGTTGTTCTCTTTCTTGATTTTTAATGCATTAAAATTGTTTATCCTTATTATTATCCTTATCATTATCCTTATCCCTATCCTTATCCATATCCTTATCTTTATCATTATCCTTACACTAATCCTTGTCCTTATCCTTATTCTTATCCTTACTAATAATAATAATGTGAAAGTGAGTTTGTTTGTTTGCTACGCTTTCACGCAAAAACCGCTAAACCGATTTTAAAAATTCTTAAACCAATGAGAAGCTATATATTCTTCTCGGGTTAGGAACTGGTTTTTTATATTTGGTACGGATTCTTTTCGGAAAACGCATTTTTAAGCTGGTTAGGGTAATTTTCGTTTGGGGTTTGTTTGCTTAAACAGTTTTAAACCGGTTTTTATATATAGTTTTAATAGATCAACGCTAGCGGAGCCGCGGGTAAAAAAAATTCTGCTATATTTTTTCATCGCTCATGATTCGTAACTTTTTGCTTAACTAAATAGCATTCTGCCTAGTCACAGAAGCAGTACGTTTGAAATTAATTTTCCCACAGGGAAGAATTAAATGTTACATAAAAAAGTCCTTCGCATGATTTTATATAAAAATGTTGAACACATCCGGTGTCTATAACTCCAGGTCTTTACGGTCTCTTATGACAACTCATCATAATAAGAAGCAAAAAAGGATATAGGAAATATCAGCAAGTTCTTTTCAAATGGATTCTAACGAAAGTTTTCAAGCTCCAATACACGCACATCCTTTTGGTCTTCTCTTCCTTGTTATAACAACTTCGTTAGTAAATGTTGAAAATTTTGAGGAAAAACCCTTAACTTATTTAAAAACAATTTGTTTATTTTCTCCAGAACATTATTCATTATTTTATTTTTATACAAAAACGTTTCTAAGAAAAAAACTAAATAAATAAATAGCAACCATACACATATGTAAATATATTTAACTTTTGTGACTTGTTCCAAAGCACTAATCTTTACCAAAGTTATGAACCATTTGGGGACATATATATGTGTATGTGTATTAAACATATCTATGTATGTGTGCATGTGTTTACGAGTGTGTACATTTCGATTTTTTATTTTATTTTATACTCTTGCTGTATTTTTTTATCCCTTTTAATACATTTGAATCAATACTTTTACAGCTTCTATATTTCCATTATACTCAGTTTTCATTTAGGGATTCATATTTTTTATTTCTATAACTTTTAAATACATGCGGGGATGACTTAATGCATATGGCTGGTTATATCAAAATAATATTTCAATATTCTGTATGAAAGAGAAATAAAACCAGTTAAAAAAAACTTCGAAAAGGAAAAATAAAAAAAGAGAAATGTAAATAAATGGGATTATTTATCAATAGTCCAGAATTTACAAATTATTTTGTGTTGATGTTACCCATGTTCCTATTACTTTGGTTACCATTTTATTATCGTGTAGTAACAACCACAAGCTGGAACAATAATTTTTCTATATGAAAAATGTACTATACAATGTACTATAAAAATGTACTGTACATTTACTTTTTCCATATGAAAAATGGACATTTTAACAATTTTTATATATAGCGCTTCCGTTTTTATATACGAAAAATTTACCATACCTTCCTGTGTTGCTTTTTTCGATATCAAAAATGGACAATTTATAACTTCTTGAATTTTTGACATGAGATATAGATCATGTATAGCGTTTCGATTTTTATATACGAAAACTGGAGCATACCACACTCTCTTGCTTTTTTCAATTTAATTAATTAATTTAATTAATTAATTAATTAATTTAATTCAAGTTCGCCGTACATCACTGAATATAAAGTATTGTTGCAAGGCAGATTAATGAATTACATGAATTAAATAAACTGTACATCGTCTATTTTTCATGCATAAAAATTAAATGGACTATATTTTTTTCATGCAAACAATTTGATGAAGTATATATATATCGTCCATTTTGCAGGCAAAAAATTAATGAACCATATATCGTCCATTTTTCATGCAAAAACATTTTTCATGAACAAAGTTTAATGAACTATATACATATATGTACATCGTCCATTTTTCATGAGAAAAATCAAATGGACTACAATCGTTATTTTTTCATGCAAAAAATTTAATGGACAATGTATACATCGTCCATTTTTCATGCAAAAAATTTGATGGACTACACATCGTTCACTGTTCATGCATAAAATTAAATCGACTGTATATACATAGTCCATTTTTCATACAAAAAATTTAATGGACTATACATCATCCATTTTTCATGAAAAAAATTTTTTATGAAAAAAATTTTAGTGGGCTATACATCCATCGCCCATTTTACAATTTTTTATAAAAAAATATAATGGCGTCCCTTTCGTACGCAAAATATTAAATCGACTATGCATCGTCTATACCTCAAAAATTTAAATGCAAGATTTAATGGGCTAAATATCGTCCATTTTTTAATTATTTTATGAAAAAAATTAATGGACCATAAATTGTCTATTTCGTTCGCAATAAATTAAATGGACTGTATACGTCGTCCGTTTTTCGTACAAAAAATTAAATGGACTATACATCATCTATTTTTCGTGAAAAAGATTTTTATGAAAAAAAATATAATGGGCTATATACATCGTCCAATTTTAAATTTTTTATGAAAAATTTTAATGGCGTATAAATCATCCCTTTCGTACGCAAAATATTAAATCGACTATGCATCGTCTATTTTTCATGCAAAAATTTAAATGGACTACACACGCAAGATTTAATGGGCTATATATACATCGTCCATTTTTTAATTTTTTTATAAAAAAAAATTAATGGACCATAAATTGTCCATTTCGCATGCAAAAAATTAAATGGACTGTATACGTCGTCCGTTTTTCGTACAAAAAATTAAATGGACTATACATCATCTATTTTTCATGAAAAAAATTTTTATGAAAAAAAATTTAATGGGCTATATACATCGTCCAATTTTAAATTTTTTATGAAAAATTTTAATGGCCTATAAATAATCCCTTTCATACGCAAAATAATAAATCGACTATGCGTCGTCTATTTTTCATGCAAAAATTTAAATGGACTATACATGCAAGATTTAATGGGCACATTGTCCATTTTTTTATTTTGTATGATAAAAATTTAAGGGACCATAAATTGTCCATTTCGCATGCAAAATATTAAATCGACTATGCATCGTCTATATCTCATACTAAAATTTAAATGGAATATACATGCAAGATTTAATGGGCTGGCTATACACCGTCCATTTTTTAATTTGTTTATGAAAAAAAATTAATGGACCATAAATTGTTCATTTCGCATGCAAAAAATTAAATGGACTATACATGCAAGATTTAATGGGCTATACATCGTCCATTTCTTAATTTTTTTTATAAAAAAAATTAATGGACCATAAATTGTTCATTTCGCATGCAAAAAATTAAATGGACTATACATGCAAGATTTAATGGGCTATACACCGTCCATTTCTTAATTTTTTTTATAAAAAAAAATTAATGGACCATAAATTGTTCATTTCGCATGCAAAAAATTAAATGGACTGTATACGTCGTCCGTTTTTCGTACAAAAAATTAAATGGACTATACATCATCTATTTTTCATGAAAAAAATTTTTTATGAAAAAAATTTTAATGGGCTATACATCGTCCATTTTTAAATTTTTTATGAAAAATTTTAATGGCCTATAAATCATCCCTTTCATACGCAAAATAATAAATCGACTATGCATCGTCTATTTTTCATGCAAAAATTTAGATGGACTATACATGCAAGATTTAATGAGCTATACATCGTCCATTTTTTAATTTTTTTTATGAAAAAAATTAATGGACCATAAATTGTTCATTTCGCATGCAAAAAATTAAATGGACTGTATACGTCGTCCGTTTTTCGTACAAAAAATTAAATGGACTATACATCGTCCATTTTTCATGAAAAAAATTTTTTATGAAAAAAATTTTAGTGGGTATACATCGTCCATTTTACAATTTTTTATAAAAAAATATAATGGCGTCCCTTTCGTACACAAAATATTAATTCGACTATGCATCGTCTATACCTCATGCAAAAATTTAAATGCAAGATTTAATGGGCTAAATATCGTCCATTTTTTAATTTTTTTATCAAAAAAAATTAATGGACCATAAATTGTCTATTTCGTTCGCAATAAATTAAATGGACTGTATACGTCGTCCGTTTTTCGTACAAAAAATTAAATGGACTATATATACATCATCCATTTTTCATGAAAAAAAATTTCTTATGAAAAAAATTTTAATGGGTATACATCGTCCATTTTTAAATTTTTTATGAAAAAAAAAA
Source organism: Tachina grossa (assembly GCA_949987645.1). Classification (NCBI taxonomy): domain Eukaryota; kingdom Metazoa; phylum Arthropoda; class Insecta; order Diptera; family Tachinidae; genus Tachina; species Tachina grossa. The sequence goes on from OX465275.1 coordinate 41,772,062, forward strand.
TTAATGGACCATAAATTGTCCATTTAGCATGCAAAATATTAAATCGACTATGCATCGTCCATATCTCATGCAAAAATTTAAATGGACTATACATGCAAGATTTAATGGGATATACATCGTCCATATTTTAATTTTTTATGAAAAAAATTAATGGACCATAAATTGTCTATTTCGTTTGCAAAAAATTAAATGGACTGTATGCGTCGTCCGTTTTTCGTACAAAAAATTAATTGGACTATACATCATCTATTTTTCGTGAAAAAAAATTTTTATGAAAAAAATTTTAATGGGCTTTACATCGTCCATTTTTCAATTTCTTATGAAATACGTCGTACGTTTTTCGTACAAAAAATTAAATGGACTATACGCCATCAATTTTTCATGAAAAAAATTTTTTATGAAAAAAATTTTAATGGGCTATATATACATCGCCCATTTTTAAATTTTTTATGAAAAATTTTAATGGCCTATAAATCACCCCTTTCGTATGCAAAATAATAAATCGATTATGCATCGTCTATTTTTCATACAAAAATTTAAATGGACTATACATGCAAGATTTAATGGGCTATACATCGTCCATTTTTTTATTTTGTATGATAAAAATTTAAGGGACCATAAATTGTCCATTTCGGATGCAAAAAATTAAATGGACTGTTGACGTCGTCAATTTTTCGTACAAAAAATTAAATGGACTATACATCATCCGTTTTTCATGAAAAAAAATTTTTTATGAAAAAAATTTTAGTGGGCTATACATCATCCATTTTTAAATTTTTTTATGAAAAAAATTAATGGACCATATATTGTCTATTTCGTTCGCAATAAATTAAATGGACTGTATACGTCGTCCGTTTTTCGTACAAAAAATTAAATGGACTATACATCATCTATTTTTCGTGAAAAAGATTTTTATGAAAAAAAATATAATGGGCTATATACATCGTCCAATTTTAAATTTTTTATGAAAAATTTTAATGGCGTATAAATCATCCCTTTCGTACGCAAAATATTAAATCGACTATGCATCGTCTATTTTTCATGCAAAAATTTAAATGGACTACACACGCAAGATTTAATGGGCTATATATACATCGTCCATTTTTTAATTTTTTTATAAAAAAAAATTAATGGACCATAAATTGTCCATTTCGCATGCAAAAAATTAAATGGACTGTATACGTCGTCCGTTTTTCGTACAAAAAATTAAATGGACTATACATCATCTATTTTTCATGAAAAAAATTTTTATGAAAAAAAATTTAATGGGCTATATACATCGTCCAATTTTAAATTTTTTATGAAAAATTTTAATGGCCTATAAATAATCCCTTTCATACGCAAAATAATAAATCGACTATGCGTCGTCTATTTTTCATGCAAAAATTTAAATGGACTATACATGCAAGATTTAATGGGCACATTGTCCATTTTTTTATTTTGTATGATAAAAATTTAAGGGACCATAAATTGTCCATTTCGCATGCAAAATATTAAATCGACTATGCATCGTCTATATCTCATACTAAAATTTAAATGGAATATACATGCAAGATTTAATGGGCTGGCTATACACCGTCCATTTTTTAATTTGTTTATGAAAAAAAATTAATGGACCATAAATTGTTCATTTCGCATGCAAAAAATTAAATGGACTATACATGCAAGATTTAATGGGCTATACATCGTCCATTTCTTAATTTTTTTTATAAAAAAAATTAATGGACCATAAATTGTTCATTTCGCATGCAAAAAATTAAATGGACTATACATGCAAGATTTAATGGGCTATACACCGTCCATTTCTTAATTTTTTTTATAAAAAAAAATTAATGGACCATAAATTGTTCATTTCGCATGCAAAAAATTAAATGGACTGTATACGTCGTCCGTTTTTCGTACAAAAAATTAAATGGACTATACATCATCTATTTTTCATGAAAAAAATTTTTTATGAAAAAAATTTTAATGGGCTATACATCGTCCATTTTTAAATTTTTTATGAAAAATTTTAATGGCCTATAAATCATCCCTTTCATACGCAAAATAATAAATCGACTATGCATCGTCTATTTTTCATGCAAAAATTTAGATGGACTATACATGCAAGATTTAATGAGCTATACATCGTCCATTTTTTAATTTTTTTTATGAAAAAAATTAATGGACCATAAATTGTTCATTTCGCATGCAAAAAATTAAATGGACTGTATACGTCGTCCGTTTTTCGTACAAAAAATTAAATGGACTATACATCGTCCATTTTTCATGAAAAAAATTTTTTATGAAAAAAATTTTAGTGGGTATACATCGTCCATTTTACAATTTTTTATAAAAAAATATAATGGCGTCCCTTTCGTACACAAAATATTAATTCGACTATGCATCGTCTATACCTCATGCAAAAATTTAAATGCAAGATTTAATGGGCTAAATATCGTCCATTTTTTAATTTTTTTATCAAAAAAAATTAATGGACCATAAATTGTCTATTTCGTTCGCAATAAATTAAATGGACTGTATACGTCGTCCGTTTTTCGTACAAAAAATTAAATGGACTATATATACATCATCCATTTTTCATGAAAAAAAATTTCTTATGAAAAAAATTTTAATGGGTATACATCGTCCATTTTTAAATTTTTTATGAAAAAAAAAATTAATGGACCATAAATTGTCCATTTAGCATGCAAAATATTAAATCGACTATGCATCGTCCATATCTCATGCAAAAATTTAAATGGACTATACATGCAAGATTTAATGGGATATACATCATCCATTTTTAAATTTTTTTATGAAAAAAATTAATGGACCATATATTGTCTATTTCGTTCGCAATAAATTAAATGGACTGTATACGTCGTCCGTTTTTCGTACAAAAAATTAAATGGACTATACATCATCTATTTTTTTTCATGAAAAAAATTTTTATGAAAAAAATTTTAATTTTCAATTTTTTATGAAAAATTTTAATGGCCTAAAATCATCCCTTTCGTACGCAAAATACTAAATCGACTATGCATCGTCTATTTTTCATGCAAAAATTTAAATGGACTATACATGCAAGATTTAATGGGCTATATATTGTCCATTTTTAAATTTTTTATGAAAAAAAATTTATGGACCATAAATTGTACATTTCGCATGCAAAATATATATATACATCATCCGTTTTTCATGAAAAAAAAATTTTTTATGAAAAAAATTTTAGTGGGCTATATATACATCGTCCATTTTTAAGTTTTTTTATGAAAAGAAATTAATGGACCATAAATTGTCCATTTCGCATGCAAAATATTAAATCGACTATGCATCGTCTATATCTCATGCCAAAATTTAAATGGACTATACATGCAAGATTTAATGGGCTATACATCGTCCATTTTTTAATTTTTTTATGAAAAAAATTAATGGACCATAAATTGTCCATTTCGCATGCAAAAACTTAAGTGGATTGTATACGTCGTCCGTTTTTCGTACAAAAAATTAAATGGACTACATCATCTATTTTTCATGAAAAAAATGTTTTATGAAAAAAATTTTAATGGGCTATATATACATTGTCCATTTTTCAATTTTTTATGAAAAATTTTAATGGCCTATAAATCATCCCTTTCGTACGCAAAATAATAAATCGACTATGCATCGTCTATTTTTCATGCAAAAATTTAAATGGACTATACATGCAAAATTTAATGGGCTTTACATTGTCCATTTTTAAATTTTTTTATGAAAAAAAAAATTAATGGACCATAAATTGTCCATTTCGCATGCAAAATATTAAATCGACTATGCATCATCTATACCTCATGCAAAAATTTAAATGGACTATACATGCACGATTTAATGGGCTATACATCGTCCAGGTTTTAATTTTTTTATAAAAAAAAAAACTAATGGACCATAAATTGTCCATTTCGCATGCAAAAAATTAAATGGACTGTATACGTCGTCCGTTTTTCGTACAAAAAATTAAATGGACTATACACCATCTATTTTTCATGAAAAACATTTTTTATGAAAAAAATTTTAATGGGCTATATATACATTGTCCATTTTTCAATTTTTTATGAAAAATTTTAATGCCCTATAAATCATACCTTTCGTACGCAAAATAATAAATCGACTATGCATCCTCTATTTTTCATGCAAAAATTTAAATGGACTATACATGCACGATTTAATGGGCTATACATCGTCCAGGTTTTAATTTTTTTATAAAAAAAAAAAAATTAATGGACCATAAATTGTCCATTTCGCATGCAAAAAATTAAATGGACTGTATACGTGGTCCGGTTTTCGTACAAAAAATTAAATGGACCATACATCATCTATTTTTCATGAAAAAAATTTTTAATGAAAAAAATTTTAATGGGCTATACATCGTCCATTTTTCAATTTTTTTATGAAAAAAAATTAATGGACCATACATAAATTGTCCATTTCGCATGCAAAATATTAAATCGACTACGCATCGTCTATTTTTCATGCAAAAATTTAACTAGACTATACATGCAAGATTTAATTTTAATTTATACATCGTCCATTTTTTAATTTTTTTATAAAAAAAAATTAATGAACCATAAATTGTCCATTTCGCATGCAAAATATTAAATCGACTATGCATCGTCTATTTTTCATGCAAAAATTTAAATGGACTATACATGCAAGATTTAATGGGCTATACATCGTCCATTTTTTAATTTTTTTATGAAAAAAATTAATGGACCATAAATTGTCCATTTCGCATGCATAAACTTAAGTGGATTGTATACGTCGTCCGTTTTTCGTACAAAAAATTAAATGGACTACATCATCTATTTTTCATGAAAAAAATGTTTTATGAAAAAAATTTTATTGTGCTATATATACATCGTCAATTTTTCAAATTTTTATGAAAAATTTTAATGGCCTATAAATCATCCCTTTCGTACGCAAAATAATAAATCGACTATGCATCGTCTATTTTTCATGCAAAAATTTAAATGGACTATACATGCAAGATTTAATGGGCAATACATCGTCCGTTTTTTATGAAAAAAACTAACTAAACTAACTAACTAAATATACGTCGTCCAGTTTTCATGAAAAAAATTTTTTATGAAAAAAATTTTATGAAAAATTTTAATGGCCTATAAATCGTCCCTTTTGTATTCATAATATTAAATCGACTATTCCTCGTCTATTTTTCATGCAAAAATTTAAGTGGACTATACATGCAAGATTTAATGGGCTATACATCTTTAATGGGCTAAATATCGTCCATTTTTAAATTTTTTTATGAAAAGAATAATGGACCATAAATTGTCCATTTCCTAGGCAAAAAAGTGAATAAACTGAATACGTCATCCGTTTTTTGTACAAAAAATTTAATGGACTATACATCAACCAATTTTCATGAAAAAAATTTTTATGAAAAAATTTTAATGGGCTATAAATCGTCCATTTTTCAATTAAATTTTTTTATTTTTTATTTTATAATGGCCTATAAATCGCCTTTTTCGTATTCAAAAAATTAAACTCATCGTCTATTTTTCATGCAACAAATTAAATGGACTATAGATCATCCATTTTTCATGCAAAAATTTAATAGATTTTACATCTTCCATTTTTCATGCAAAAAATTTTTTATGCAAAAAATTAAATATTTATATGTCTGTAGTTTTTCATGCATAAAATTTAATGGACTATGCATCGTCTATTTTTAATGCAAAAAATTTAATGGCCTATAAATCGACCATTTTTCATTCAAAAAATTTAATGGACTATATATATGTAGATCGTTCATTTTTTATGCAAAAAAAATTTTAATGCAAAAAATTTAATGGAATATACATCGTTCATTTTTTATGCAAGAAATTAAATGGACTATACATTGTCTATTTTTTTCATGAAAACATTTTTTTATGGAAAAATTTAGTGGACTTTAAATTTAAAACAGGAGAGCAGCTTTGATGGTTGTTTTATACATTCATTCTTATGGCTGCGTGAGAAATCTTTTTACTTGTATAGGCACAAGAGTAATGCTCACTGTCATGAAAATTGTAGACAGTGCGTATTGTGACTTATAAAGTCTAGTAGAGGACTTAACGCATTTTTCAAAAAAATGTCAGTTAGGTCGGTTAGTTAAAACAGCGACGAAATGTACATCTATGTATATATATAAAAGAGGATGTGTGTATGTATGTATGTAACGAATAGACTCCAAAACGGCTGGGCCGATTTTGATGAAATTTTCAGGGGATCTTCAGACTATTCAGGCGGTTGACACTGTGAAGTCTGATTTTTGATTTTCCGTCTGCGGGAGGAGGGGCGTGGCAAAATCCAATTTTCATATTGCCATATATGTATATATTTATTTTTTTTTTTTGCTTTTTTTATTTTATTTTTATTTTTGAAAGCTGTTGTCATGTTTTCCAAAACGAGATATCAATCTCTCAAATCGGTTATGTAGTTCCGAAGATATCTACAAAAAACCTATGTTAATAATGAACCAATATCAAAGTTTTAAAACTTTCGAAATGTTGCATTAAAAAATCCGAGTTTTCGGTTTATTTACAAAATATTTACATCATTCGATAACACGATGGGGATAGCGAAGTACACCGGGTGTAGCTAGTACATACATATGTATGTATGTATAGCCGTATGCATATCACTATTTTTATAATATTTCCATTCAAAAGCATTCTCTTTCGTTTCGAATTAGAGTGGGACTCTGTACTCTGAAAAGAAAAAAAGACACAAATTAAAGTACTAGATAACTATGAACAAAATTTCAAAAAATTTCAACTTTAATATTATTCAACTGTTTTGTTATTTTGGTGATAATGAATGAATGATTTAATTGGGCAGTTTTCTCTAAGAGTTCGAATAAAATTTTAATTGAAATCTATATGATGTTAATGAATATATATATATACAAATATGTATATTTATTGCAAAATAAAAATAATAGTATTAAATATTGTCGAAATTGTTTCGTTTTTATTTTTAATTTTTTTTTGCATATTCATTTACTTTCTCGAATAACTTATAATCAGCATGTGGGATTTATTGAGTCGAGCAGTCGAAAATATTTATGTATGTGCAGCCTTACATACGAATATTTAACGATACAACTTTGTATTCAGTGCAATATTGAGAATGTCTAAAACATAATAATAAAGTCTTTTTTGTTGTTGTTATTTTATAACATTGCTACTTTTGGTATAATTAAACATTCATGTTAATGCCAAGTTTGAAAGCTTTCAACTTTTGGGTTTCAAATTGTAACTGAAAAATATGCATATTTGTTTTGTATATTGTAATTTCCTTATATTGATGTTCAGCAATAAAAATTTTCAATAGCCAAATCAGATTTGACAGCAACATTTGAAAGCTTTTATTTTTGCAAAAACTATTTATGTGTGCGTATACAAATTGTGATTTGTTGAATATTATTTTTGTATGGATTTGAAGCAATTTTCATTTTGTATATTTCGATTTGAAGGTAAAACCATGAAATATATTTGTTGGGAATGAAAATGAAATTTAAAAAAGTATTTCTTTTTTTCTGTTACTTTAACTTTAAATACATATGGGCAATTCCCAAACGACGGACGCGACATTCTTATACTTTAAGTTGAGCAAAAAAACAATAAAGGAATGGAAAGATCCAATGTTACTTTGCTAATTTTGATAGAACTTTAATCCAAAAGAAATTAAATAATAGTAAATGCCTATTTACTGCAGAAAAAAAATTAATAAATATTGATTTATGCGACGAATGCGACATTAAGGTATAAGTGAAAGCAAACTAAAAAAATCCGTTTTTAGAACTCTGTTCTGTTTTTTTTGTGCTAATGTGTAAGATTATTTTTAGTAGATAAATGTAAACTGTAAATTACCAAAAATAATAATATATATTACTTTAAATAATCGATAAAAAGGCTCAGCAAAAAAATGTTTTTTTTACAGACGCACATTTCGGTCAAAAAATATCAAAAATTTAAAAATGATTTTAATTTTACATTTATAAAGAATAAACTTTTGAGCTTAATTATTAAAATTAAAATAAAAATGTTTGAACATAATATTTTTTTGTTTTTTTTTTAATTATTTCACATACAATTTTGTTGTGGTTCATAACACTGTGCAACAGTAAAAGAATCTACACGGTCTTGATAGTATAGGAACGATTAAACTACCAAAGGGTATTTTAATCTTGTACTTTTTTAATCTCTTGAAGTATTTTGTGTGTTTTATGTTTGTATAATTTTTCAGAAGTTTGTAGTAATTTATTTTATATTTTTTTATTTTATTTTTTTTTAACACACACAACCTGCGAAGCGATTAGCTTGTCTGCGGAAAACACCCAGGGTCTATGGTGGTTGGTCGAACCCACGACCTCTGGGTTGGGAGGCCAGCATCGCTACCACTCAGCCGATTTCGGTGACCAATTTTTTTATATGCCTCCAAAGATCGTTTTTGGCCAACAGCTAATTTAGCTCTTTTTTATTGTTATAGAATTCATATCGCTCATTTACTTCAGTGGTGTCATAACTCAAAAAATTAATTTTTTATGTTAAAAATGCAGAATAATTCGGCATTTTATTTAAGCTTACATATATAAAAATTTCATATAAATAGCTTTTACTATCACCTCCTGAGAGTCTTTAAAATCGTGGACTTTAACGATCTTCGGGTCAAATTTGACCCAAATTGAAAATTATGTATTGGTTTCATTTATTTGTGATTCATTTATTGCCAATGAAAGAGAACATTATTTTATATATTTAATTCGATTAATATATGATAGATAAAACCGTAATATTAAATCGATATTATTATTAATTGTACATAAAGTAATGGTTTCAGAGTGCAGTTTTCATATCAAGTTTTTGCAAGTTATAATAGTATGTAATGGTGTTTTATTTTCTGCGTTGAGGCCTATCCGGCAACGACTTCTTTTGGATCTGTTTTTACCCTCTTCAAGCATTTTTCTTTGGATTTAGTTGAAGTTTACGGCTACTCATTTACCTCACGTAGTTTTAGTGCAACTTTCTGTGAAAATACTGATATTGATAATCTCTTTTGGTTTTTTATATAAGGCATAGTAAGCTGCAATCCTAAATTTTCTAAGAAGTTTCGACGTTTTGCAAAAAAGTTTATTTCCAGCCGCTATTAGCTGATGTAGATATCACAAAAGCATTGTAAGCTTATATATCTACCATTTTACTAACCACCATTTGACAATATTGATTAGTCTTTCTTTTGCAAGTAAAACATGATCTAACTTTGTCCAGCAAATAAACCCTTCCATTTTATTTATTGTAATCTAATCATATTTGCAGTTTCTTGTCTTGGTGATTACTAACTTTAGAGATATGATGCAAAGTACTAAGAAGGTTAGGTTAGTTTAGGAAGGGTGGTGCTTTACCACACCTCCACTAGGAGACCCAATTGGGTCCATTGTGATTCCCTTCTGTTGCCCAAAAAAGTAATATTTACCCTCCCATTTGCAGCCAGAAGTGACCATATTATACTAAGAAGATTCACAGACTTTTTTTATCGGAATATATATAAGAAGGGTACGAGTACTATCTTTGGTAAAAAAAAAATAATGATAAACACGCATGATAATAACACATGTACTATCTCTGGTAGTAACTCATTTATATTTTTATGTGTAGTTTGAACTAAAGTGATTTGTGATCTCAGTATTTATTGTTCAACCGATAAGATGTAAAAAAATTATTGCAGTCGTGTTATATTTTCAAAATGTACTAACCTACTAAGTCAGAAAATATGACATAGATCAATCACAAATTTTCAGAAAAAATCAAAGTTTTTTCCTGAAATGGGTCAAAATTGACCCAAAGACCCTATGAAGGTTAATAAAGTTTCGCCAAAAATATTTTTTTTTTTACAAAACTAATTTTAAAATATGACCTAAAGATTAAAGTGATAATGATAAAGCGATAACGCGTCGCATGTGTACAATTTGTTTTTGGGTCAATTGTTCGTTTTGTACTCACAAGTGTTTGTGCAAGTGAATTATGTGCCATATGTAAACTAAAATGAAAATTCCCTAAGGAAATAAGGCAAGCGGAAAAAAATAAATAAAAAATAAACAAAAACAAAATATATTCCAAAAAAATCTTTTGTGTACTATTGTATCTTTTATAACAACAGTGACAACAACAAAATAAGACATTCATTGTATTTATAAACTGCCAGTACAACACACCGTCATCATCATTTTTCTTTCAGCTTATAGCAATATTTTTCTTTTCTTTTTTTGTAGCGCGTTCAAACCTCAAGGCAACCAAATGATCATTATTTGCTTCGTATACACAGTTACTTTTAATTATACACATTTGTATGTTGGTGGCAACTGCATTCAAATAACAACTGCCGAGTACCGTTCAGAACGGGTCTTTAGGCCTGCACTCACCTTACACTTACACACGAGCAAACACCAATTTTCATACTTTCTAAAATTAAAAAATAATCCTTGCAAAAATGCAAGTAAAACAATATAAAAGAAAAAAATTAAAAAAAAAAAAATAAAAGTTAACGTGAAACACAAACCCTATAAATATGTGCGATATGGAAGAAAAATACGAACGTTAGTTTTTATGCCTCATAGATGTTGCCGTTGCAATTTACTTAACGAAGCATGCAAAAAATATTGTAGACCACAAAATACACATGCGGGACGTTTCGTGCTGGAGTGCTTAACACTTTTGAATGGAAAATTATGCAAATGTTAATTTAATTTTTATAATTTTCACTCCTGTTGTTTTTTGATGTGTTTTATTTTTTTCCCCCAAAACATTTGCTCTTGTAATTTTAGAATTCTTAATTTTAATTTAATGAAAATATGCATGCACAAATTTATGTATGTATATGGTTTAGCCGAAAACATTTCCTTTGTGTTATTGAAATGCAGTTCATGCAAGGCATATTCACCAGGTAGTAGCGGAAACGCAGCTGAGCTATTTTTTTTCCTTAAAATTAAAGTTCATTCGAAGCTTCAAAAATTGTTTACGAAAGAGAAATTAAAAAAAAAATTTTCAATGTGAAAAATATTTTATTAAAAAAATTCTTTTGAAACAAATTTAAAAATATGAAAAAACTATTAAAAAACTGTGAAAAGTGCCTAAACGTTGCAAATTTTGTTAGTGGTAGCTGCCGTGAAGAAATGTTTTTAAATTTATGTGAATAATTTTCATTATTAAAGGGTGTTTTTTGTTGAGGTATAGAACTTTAAGTTGGCATCACTTTTTTAACTGGCGGCCATTTTGTCAGCTGTCAAGTGATTAATATTTAGTGGTTTAGTGGTTTGCCATTTCATCATGAACAGGTTGACAAAAGAACAACGCTTGCAAATCGTGCAAATTTATTTCGAAAATAATGGTTCAGTTCGCGAAGTTTACCGCAAGCTCCGTCCATTTTATGGTCGACATAATCGTCCATCAGAGCAATTAATTCGGTTAACCATGGATCGTTTTCGCACTACGTTTACTCTATGTGATAATACGCATCCGCAGAGACGTCGAACAGTGCGCACCGAAGAAACAATTGCCGCTGTAGAGCAAAGTGTTGAAGAGGACCCGAATGAATCGATTCGCCACCGTGCACAGCAATTGGAGCCGACTAACCGACTATTTTGTTCCCGAATTGGATGGCATGAATGTGGATGAGTTGTGGTTCCAACAAGACGGCGCTACATGCCACACAGCGCACGTCACAATCGATTTATTGAAGGAAACATTCGATGAGCGCATAATTTCGCGGAATGGACCTGTCAATTGGCCACCAAGATCGTGTGATTTGACACCATTGGATTATTTTCTTTGGGGATATGTGAAGTCGCTCGTCTACGCCAACAAACCAGAAACGTTAGGGGACTTGGAAGCCAACATTCGTGGCGTTATTGCCAACATACGGCCCCATATGCTCAAAAAAGTGGTTGAAAATTGGACCTGTAGAATTGGCTTTATTCGAGCCAGCCGCGGCGGCCACATGCCCGAAATCATATTTAAACATTAATGGCATAAAATTATCCTTCCAATTAAGCCAAATTGATGGACATTAAAACGATTTTCTTGTGTTTTATTTCAATTCGAAGTTCTATACCTCTAAAAAAAACACCCTATATTATTTTACAACAAATTCCATTTTTGATATTTTGGATCAACTAAAAGCCATGCTGTTTTTTTTTTATTGTTGTATTTTTTCATTGTTCTTGTAATCCTGATATTACCTGGAAATAAATGTGCCTTGAGTTCATGTTTTAAAATTTTGGTTTGAAATAAAAAATAAAAACAATTACATTAAAATAATTTAATATATTATGACACTATGACACTTAAATGATCAAACAGAATAAGTCCGCAACTTCAGGAAAAATCGCTGTCAAATTAACAAAGCCCATAATAAAATCTACGGCAGTAACTTCAAATGCTCTCTCATTTTTGTTTTTATTTTCTTTTGTGATTATTTTTCTTTGTAGTTTTCAATACAAAATGTATGAAATTTATTGAAAGTATGGTAACATTTTTGAGAGAATATTTATTTATATGTGAGAACACAAGAACACAAAAAAAATCGTTGTTAAAATAAAATAGATTCTATCCCTCTTGCTTTTTTGTGTCAATTTGTATGGAAAATGTGTTTATGCCGCAATTCTGTTTGATCATTAAGACTGCAAGGACCCCCCATATGTTTTTGGAAGAATCGTCATACATTTTTTGAGCAAATGCTGTAAAAATTAATTTTATTTTATGCTCCTTGTAGGTTAGGTTTGTTTAAAATATATTTCTCACATTTATATAAAACTGAAAAGCGAGAAAAAGTTCAGCAAAATTAACCTTTAAAAGCCTCTGGTATTAAAATTTTACTTTGAATTAGTATGTCTTCAAAGATTTTTACTCGTGGTAGAATTTCATGCCAAATATTTTTGTGGATCATTTCAACACTTGGTATCTTTAGTTAAGAGTACCTTTTTGTCAGTTTTATCCATGAGATACAGAGGGCTGGTGGGTTAAAACTATAAGACTCTTCTTATCAAAACAAAGCATGTGAAACCCTCAATATGGCAAGACCATATCACTTTCAAAGAAATACTCTAAAAAGCCATTTAGTTGAATAAAAGTTTACATATATACTCAAAAGAAAAATCAATCCATCCTTAATAAAGTCAATCCAAACTGAGGTCACCAATATTGTTATTTATTTCAGTGAGCCGACGAAAATCCGTATAAGATACACTGGCTGAAATTCAATCCTCAGTCTATATTGTAAAACTTTTCTTATATAAGTCGCTTTTAAAACTTATATGGTGCTATAGGATTCAGCTATGGAGAACTGCTTCAGCTTCCAATGTATAGAAAATCGCACGAAGCCAAAAAAAAAATTTTCAGATTAATACCATCGTCTCCATGGTATATCAAAATTGAAAATTTGCATAGTGATGTAAATTGCTGAAATTGCAAAATACACAATACACTATTTAACAAAACTTGGGTCCCATTCTAATCGCTTTGCTCTTAATATCTTCAAATTTACTGGGCACATCCGCTTAAAAAAGGGACCATACGGCTCTAATACCTAACACTCAATATGAAACTTCTTGGAAATATTTTTGAGCTCAAAACGGTAGTTATGTATTAGTAATTACCATCACAAGTTTATGTCCGACTCTTGTAAGGCTTAAAAATTATATCAAGACTTAAGATTTGAATAGTTATTGTGAGTTCAAAATTGAAGATACAATGAAATATATCCCAGCCAAAAATTATAGCCACTTAGAAGCACTAAAAGCTGTTAGAAGCAATACGTTGCATCTCTAGAAGCACTAACGTAAGCGAGACCATTAAAATACGTTCTACGATCTTACACGATCAGTACACAATTATATATGTATGTGAATAGTACAGGCATACGTTTGGTGGATGATTTATTACTATTGCTTCTAAGTGGCTCATCGCGAACAAAAATCATGCATTATAAAAGCGCAAATGCAAGTGATTCCGTTTCATGGTCTCCCTTACAAAAATGCTTCCAGCAAGCAAAAATTTTTGCTGGGATATAACACAGAAAAAAGTATTCACTAATTAATGTTTTCAATTAAGAATTTAATTGATTCAATTAAAGTTTTAATAGTATTAACTAATTTGAATGGAAAATTGTTTGCAGGTGAAAATTTAATTAATTTTTTAATTGATATTACAAATATTTTAATTAATAGTACAAAATTAATAATTTTACTTTTTTATTAAAAAAAATATATTTAATTACGCATCCGTACATAAAATAAACTGAAAACGAGATTATTTTAAGAAAAATTGGGATTATGTCAATTTAAAGATCACCCAATCGAATATTTAAATTAAAAATAAAAAGAAAAACCAAATTTGTTTTTTTTTTTTTTTTTTGAACTAAAGTCTGCGTCTCTAAGCTGATTTCCTTTGTAATTGGGTTTTTGGTCACGTAGAGCAATAATATATTTCTAAATCCAGTCTTACAGCGAGTTGAGCAAAAGAAAATCTGCCTTATCGTGGTTGGCGTATTTCAAATACGACCATGACTCTTTGGTAATAGATTAAAGAAGTCTTCAACAGTTTTTCTTTAATCTATTACCAAACAGTCGTAGTCATATTTGAAATACGCCAACCACGATAAGGTAGAATAATTATGCAATCAGAAGCATTAAATATATATGACATAAAAGTTGGAACCCTGTGAGCACGAGCCACTTTTTTTTTTTTTTTTTGAAAAAATTTAATTTGCAGTTGCACAAAAAAATACACAATCTTTAGTATGCGATTACCGATTTTTTGCAAAGACCCGAACAGCAAGAGATTAACCAACAATCAAAAATAAATTCTTAAAAATCGAAAATATTAATAATGTAAAAAAGTTTAAAAGCACAATGGGGAATAAAGTATTCAACTTTTTCTAATATCGAAAATAAAATCTTTTAATCAAATTCCTTAGTCCAAGAATACACATGTCAATCCGCCTTATTGTGTTTGGCGATTTTGTGGCGAAAGTCAGGCATATAGTACTAGATTACGGAAAAATTTAGGTTGTTTTCCTTAATCAACTACAAATAGTCGCCAACCACAATAAGGCCCACTATAAATTGCAATAGAGCAAAAACTATATAAAAGTTTTTTGCATTCACAAAACAATAATGTATTAACTTATGTACGATTATACATATGTATGTATGTACATTATATATACTTCAAACGTACACTACGTCGATGAAGGGTATATAAGATTCGGTACAACCGATTTTAGCACTTTTTATCTATTTATTATTTATAGTTAGGGGATTCAAATGATAATCTTCATTTTCATAGTGTCATAATATTTAAAATTTTGTTTGAAAGAAAATACAAAAGCAAAAACAATAATATTAAAATAATTTAAAACATTAGATACCATGACACTTAAGACTACCGTTTAAATACCCCAAATAAAAATTACTTTCTAAAGCCAGAATTAGTTTTTACTTTTTATTCTGTTACGAATCAGCTGACCCTTTTTTGTGTATAGAAATCTAATACAAGTCGTTAGCTTTTCTGTTTCGTTGTGTTCTGTTTCGGTTCAACCTCTGAAAATTAAAAAAATGTTAAGTGACAGCATAAATTAAATAAAAACATTTTAAAATAACTTTTAAATAAAAATGTTGTTAAAAAAAATTAATTTTTACAAACAAAAAAAAAACATTAAATTATATTTAAACATAACAATGGACGATGCAAAACTCATCGCTTTAGTGGAAAACTGCGACCCTTCTGGTCCGAAATAGCGGATAAGTTACTACAGAAAAAGTAAGTACTAAAATTTAGAAGCAGAACGGCACAGCACAGAACAGCAACAGAAAGTAAAGACTAATGAAGCCTTAAAATTGTGAGATACTATAAAAAAAAATAGTTTATACTAACTAATTATTTCCCCATACTTTTATTGTCATTTCTGATTACAAAATTGTCTAAAAAATATTCCCTAGTCCACTATTATTTTGATCATCACTGCTCCTATTTTCATGCTGTATTAAAACCAACTTTTGAACTAATGTGCACAATTGCAAGTGTGCTAAAAAATGGGAACTCATCTACAAACGCCTACAAAAACACACACGTGGAAACACAAAAACCACAAGCGTCACTTGCACTCATTCACCCTGAAAACAGCATGCATAATATGCACAGATATTTGCAACTTAAACTAGGATAAAAAAAATATTAAAGGAAACCAAACAATCCGCCTTAGAAAAAATCATACGCTTTTAATAGACAATATCACGCAACGTTTTATATACATCAGTATGTAATGTAGAGTAATCTACAATTCTACACCGGTAAAACAGCTTCAAGCAACACACTTGGCCACATACACACACGCACACACGCGCACACGTGCAAAGACATTTTCACAGTTGTTGGCGTAGAGGAAGTGGTGATGGGATGTATGTTTTTGCTTCCTTCTATTGCTTTAGACTTTTGTTCAGCGGAAATTGCGAAACATATACATACATACACACAAATAAAAGAAGTAAGAAGACTTACAAACATTTTTGTTCTCATTTCCATTATTAAAATGAAAAATTTTTACACTTTTCGTGTGGGGCTTTTAAGTTTGTTTCATTTCTTTTTAAGTGACTTTAAAAAGAAAACGAGAGAAGGTGTATGAATTTAGTTTTATTTTTATTTATTCTTAATGTGTTACTTCATATCTCTGTCATTTGTTAATCGATTTCTAAAATAAAAATAATAATAAAAATAACAACAATACAAAAAAATTTATTATTTAATTTTGCGCCGATTCAATTTATATTAAACTTGGCTTAAGCCTTAAGTTCTAATTATAGCTGTTGAATATGATTTTTTTTATTTGAATTTTTTCATAAAATTAAATTAATTTTAAATTTTATTTCTGTTTAAGAAATAGAATTTCATTGAAATCATTGACATTTCTCATGAAATAAATTAAAATTTGCTGTTATTTATTTGAAATAAAATTTTTCAAATGTAAATTTATTTTTTTTTGTCAGAAAATTTAAAAAATCACGGCTTCAGAAATTCAAATAAAAATAAAACAAATTAATGCTTTATTTGAATTCAGCGACTGAAATGTTTTTAAATTATATTTCTATAGTTTGAATGAAATTTTATTTTATTTCATTTGAGTTTTTGAAATTCAAATAATTTTTTGTTAATAAGTCAAATTTATATTATTCAACAAAAACTTTATTGATTATTTCAAATTCATAAAAAGTTGTTTCAAATAGTTTTAAATTGTAAAGACATATACAAATAAAAAATTTTTCTTTCATTATTGAAATAAGATGATTTCTAGTAAGGAAGATTTTTCTTGCGACGACCCCTAGAGGAATCCACATATTGCCCAAATATCTATCACCTTAGATAATTGAGAAATACAGTTAGCGCAATATCCGTGTTTTGTCTACTTTTAACGTTATTTTCATATAACAAAATATTTAGCTCAATAATTATAACAAGGTATTGGGTTTTTGCAAAACTTGCGCGAAATCATTATGTGGTAGCTCTGAATGAAATTCAAATTTTATTGTACACATAAGGAAATTTTATAGTGAAAAATATAATGAATACCAGAGGCCCTGTAGTAAGAAAAGAGATAAGAAAAGCGCGTTCGCACAAAAAGTGCTCTTTTTCATTGCTGATACCATGAGTCCGTTTTAAAAAAAAAGTTCAACTATAGAACTCTCTAAACCTAAACATATCATAAATGGTTGTTATATATTTTTAAGTCTAATAAATATTTCTTTTTAATTTTCAGAAATAGTTTCTTTCTATTCAAGAAATAATAGCCTGATTTAATTAATTTATTGTTTTTTTTTTTAAATTAAATTCTGAGAAAAACTATTTGATTTTTTCGTAGTCAAATAATATGGAAATGAATTTTATTCAAATTTTTAATATTTAAATTCAATCAATTTTCTTTTGTTTTAAAAATACGAACAAAATTAATTTAATACTCTAAAAAATAGATTTGAGCAATGTATAAATTTAAAAAATTTCAATCGTTTTAAAATAAATAAATTGTATTGAATTTTCACATAACAAATAATTGTTTGAATTTTTATTATTTCTAATTTAAAATAAAAACTATAACTGAAATAAAAATATTTTTAGTTAATTTTAATTATTATTCGAATTCCATTTGTTTCTATATTTGTGATTTGAACGGGCTAGAATTCATATCGCTTTTTAAGCCAAATTACATGTGATAATTATTAATGAACAAATAACACCAAAGTCTGTTGTAAATATTCTGACTAACAACAACACATAGTTGAACGGAACAGCCAGCCGTTTTCGAAGGCCACTAAACCTTCATCATCAGCGTTCTTTTGTGTTTGGTCCACTGTGTGTGGTGTCAGTTGATTTAGATTTCTGCTTTATATACGAAACTTTTTTGCAAATGGAATATGTGAATTGTTTTTGATTCATCGTATTTCAATATGCTGAAAGCTTTTTTGTATTGTAGCTCAAAAAAAAAGTTTGTCTTAAGTACAACAAAAAATAAGCAAATTAAGTAACATGTGTATAATTAGTAAAAAGAACAAAACGACAATGGTAAGACTGTTGTAAATATAGTGATGGTAAAATTGAGCTTACAATACAAAAAAGCTTTCAGCAAATTGAAATACGATGAATCAAAACAATTCACATATTCCATTTGCAATAAAATGCTAAGTATATAAAGCAGAAATCTACATCAACTGACACCATACACAGTGGACCAAACACAAAAGAACGCTGATGATGAAAGTTTAGTGGCCTTCGAAAACGGCTGGCTGTTCCGTTCAACTATGTGTTGTTGTTAGTCAGAATATTTACAACAGACTTTGGTGTTATTTGTTCATTAATAATTATCACATGTAATTTGGCTTAAAAAGCGATACGAATTCTAGCCCGTTCAAATCATAAAAATATTTTTATTTTTCATTCCATTCACTTGTTACAGCTATGGTTCTAATAATGACAAAAACTATCGTTTAGATAAAATTATAACACTTCGTGGTTCTAATGAATAAAAACCTATATTATATATTTCCCATTTCGAGTTTATAATGTCAAAATTGTTATATCTTAGCAGCCGTACACAAAATTGCCATACAAATTTTTACAAAAGAACACTTGAAGTTCATATTAATTTTTTTTTTGAAAAGGCCGTAAATGCTTTTTAAAAAGGTCTTAGAAATTTTTATAAAATATAGACGTATATGTATAAATTTTTTTCTAAAAAAGGTAAAAAGGTTTGTCGAAAATAAAAAGTGATGCAAAAATTGAATAAGCTTAATTTTAACCTTTTTTATGTTTCTTTATTGTAATTCTCAATAACGTACTAATAGTCTTCATAAATCATATACGATATATGTATATCTTTCAAAAATTTTCTTTGATGCTCCATTATACTGTCTAGTTGAGGCTGCAATAATTACGTTCCTTACATTTTAAAAAGATTGAAAAAAATTCATAATATTTTTATAGTCATTCTTTATGCAGAAACCATTTTCCATGTTTCGTCTTGCATGATGAATATTTAAGTGTTTTTTTACAACCCTTCAGTGCGGCGGTTAACATTTTGAACATAATATATATTTAGTTGATAAACTTTTCAACTTTTCTTTCTGCTTAGGAAGGCTTAAAAGGCAATTCTTCTAAAGTATTATAATAGCTAATAAGTTAAAAAAGAAGAAAAAAAACAAAAATTACCAAAAGTACCAACAGCCATGATACTCACGTTGACGCAAAACTTGTCACTAATTTCTTATGAACATTACAATCAAACTATCTGTTTAAAAGTTCTAAGAAATGTTGTTAAACAAGACATAAATTACATAATGAAAGAGATTCTTATGAAGAAATTTCAAGTCAAAAGCACTAACATTTCAAGGTTAATTGGTAAAAAAAAAAAAATATTTTCAACATGCCTGCAACTTAATATTTTTAATTGATATTGTATTTTAATTTTTGTAAAAAGACAAAAAACTCCTTTAAAATTTTATATCAGTTTTTGAAAAATTTAAAAAAAAATATATTTTTTTAATTTTATCATAAACATTATTAAAAAAAATTGTGGCAATTTAAACTTTAAGGCTGCTCTCAGTTTTACTCTTAAGAAATACAGGCAGCAAAAACAAACAAAAAATGTAAAACTATTTTACGTATAACTATGATAATGTAGAGCATAATGTGAGAAGAAGAAAAAAAATGCAAAAAGCCCTAAAGTATACTACAATTCTGCCTTTGCTTTGCAGCCTTAAAAGTATGCCTAAGTTTCTTTATTATCTTTCCTTTGGTATTTATATTGTCTTATGCTTTTCTCTTCACGTTTTTTTTTTATTTTTCCCTGCTGTACGTAACGAATGCTTTTGTGAATAATGCATACAAAATGTTAGTGTGTGCATACGAAGGAGTCCTTGTCTTCTTGTATGAATTGTTGGGAAGAACAATAAAAATACTTTGTTTTGTACTGTTGTAGTCATATTAAAAGTCGCACTAAAGCTTCAGTGCACAATGGGACATAAATTATACAGGTATGTTTTGCATTCCACGTGAAATTAAAACGAGTGTAATTGACATAGCATTGTTGCTATAATTACATATTTCCAACAACAATTGTATGGCAATTCCACTCGTTTTAATTTCGCGTGGAATGCAGAACATGCCCGATAGAATGGCTATTTTTCTGCCACCATTTTAACAAAACGCCGCATAAGCCCTAAAATAAATTTGATCTCAATGAATGTGGATTTTAATTTGTGAAGGACTGCCAACTTTACTGGGCTCTTATACGCAACACTTGAGATAAAACTCCTTGAAAACATTATTATGCTTATTACAACATTTATATATTATTAGTTACTATCACTAAGTCCGACACTTGTTGGGCCTAATAATTATATCTAGACTTAAGAATTGAATACTTCTTGTTAGTTAATTTTTGAAAATATAATAAATAAATATATGTATTAACAAAAACAAAATATTACTTGTATTTATGGTCCATAAAAACCTCAGGCCTGTTGCTTTCTATTAAGCTTAAGTTTTACTACCTACAGGAGCTTAAAACAAAAAAGACAACCTTGCACCCCTTTGTTAATTAAATAGCTAACCTCCCTTTTCACAATGTACGATTAAAAGATAACAGAGACTTTAATGGCTAGATTTGTATAAAGAACTTGCAGTTAAAGTTCACGTTAACACTTAATCAGACATTGTGAAAAGGGACGTAAGTGAAATTTCTTTAATAAATTCAATCCATAGTGCTTTAATACAGCACTTATTTCTTCTGCTATTTTAAAAACTTTAAAATAATCATTAAAACACCTTTTCACTTGCAGGTACATTTTTCGAGTTCCAAAAATATTTACATTATTCTTCTTATTTTCATTCTTTCTTATTTTTCACATGCAATGAACACAAAATCTATGTTTATTTTGTGGCTTAACACATGAATATTTAACAACATTTTGTTTTGGAAAAGTGTTAGAAGAAGAAAAATAATTTAAAAATAAAATAGAAATCTTCATTTGACTGTAAGTTTAATAAATAAGGAGATAAAAGTTTTTAAATATTTTAATTGCAATAAATTTGGCCACTTTTTAACAAAATTTTCAAATGTAAAAGACTTAAAAGGTTTGAGTCAATGGATGATTATTTATGCTTACACCTCATGCAAAAAATATATACACTGAAAATATTTTGTTTGATTAATCCAATGAAACAATTTTATTATATTCTTTTCAAAAATCCAACTAAAACTTAATTTTAATTAAAAATGTTGTATGCAAATTCATAGTTGGCAAGAATATTTTATTGTATTTACGACACTAATATTTTCTAATTATTTGGAAACTTCTATGTATTTACCAAAAGTATACACTGAAACACAATTTCTTCAGTTAAACACACCTTTTGTTGAAAAAGAGAACAAAAACTAATTCAAAACTTATTTGTGTTAATTAATATTTTTGTGTTTTTAATTTTCATCATCAGGAATAATAAATATATGCAGGTCAGATTTTTTAAAGAGAATAACACTGAGACAATGTATTCCTACTATTATAACTAGGTGTTTGTTACCTTCTCTAGGAAAAGTATAGTAATAGAGAAAGCAGGTGGTGAAGGAAGAGATAGAAAAAAAATTAATTATTTTACAACTCTGCTTTTTGGACGTTTCTAATTATGCAGTGTTGCAGCACCTCTGGTGTCAATGAGGCGTTTTAAATTTTGCCTTGCCGATGATTCTGCTACACAATACCGACGAAAGAGGCCGCTCTGATGTTACATTATGATTACTATCCGCTGAAGCAGGATTACTTCAGTGACCAATGTATACGCCCTCATCACTTCATCTTTTCTACAAGAACTAATATAAAGGGACACCAATGCACATCAGAAAAATGAAAGGTGTTGTTATTTTATGACTGTCAGAACCGTGTTCGAACCCATGACCTCCGGTTTTGTAGTCAAAGTGCTAACTACTTCCGCCAATGCTTATTTAAGTTTTTCTTAAAAATTTTTATCTTTATATAACTAATTAACTATTAAATATGCTTCAAAGTATCCCAAATAAAAGTCCATTTACTTTCTTTTAATATTTGGCTTTGATAAAGGTAGCTCGGAAACAAGAATTTTTAATTTGAAAATTTTAATTTTAAAAAACAAACACTGAAGAAAATGTGGGGAAAAAGCAAACAATTTTAATATTTAAAAAAGCAAAATTATTTGCAGACTAAATTATTTCATATTCAGTAGACCATAACGAATCAAGTTTTCGTGCCATTCCCTTTAAAGTTAAGGGACGGCAAATTTAAAATAATATATTTATTTCTATAAAAAAATATGTTTTTTTGATTCTTAACGAATAATAAATTTTTTTTTCATCTTATCAGAACAATACAGCATTCAAATTGCTACCATAAAACTAGATGGATGTGTGTTATCCTACAGCCGCTTGATAAACAATCGCTGTCTCTTATAATATATTTTTATACGTTTCAGTTTCATGGTTCTTTTAGCTGTTGTGATAGAATATGTACATTTATAAGAATTATGTTTCTTATTGGTGTAATTTTCAAGTGTTTTTTCATTTTCTGAAGATATTTTTAATAGACAATTTGTTTTGGGTTTCACTAAATTAACTATTTTATCAGGCGAATTGGCACGATAAACATTTCTTTAACTAAAGATTTACTTGGTTCGAAGAATTTTTGTAAGTGCAAAATGAAATTTCTGCTTTTGAATTGCTCAAATATAAAACATATTTTTCTTTTATATAGAAGCATAAATAATGTAGTATGTAAATAATGCTTTCCTACACACTGAAGCGTTAAAATACTTTTCCGAAGAACTTTAAATAATCATTATTTATATAACTCTCAATTTTTGCAAAGTCAAACTTAATCAAAAATTATGTATAAAATTTTTCTGAGTTTTTCTTGTAAATATGGTTAGCAAATTTGTTATTAAAAATATGCAGTTACCGGCTTTGTTATAGCAGCTACTTAACAATGTTTTTGCAATATTACTCAGCATTTGTAAAATATATAATAATTTGTTTCCTCTAATGCACAACCACCCACGATATCTTTAATATTGTTGAAGCCTTGTTCGGTTTTTGCTTCACTTAGTTTGGTCATAGTTTTTTACCCTACATCAAAAGTGCAAAGAATGCCGACAGCGTTAAAAAAAACTTTGTGTTTCAAGTGGGCTTCATTCAGTCCAAATTTTTATGGACTTTTTTTTTTGACATACACTTTAAACCCAAATTATATATTTTAAGAATTCGTTTATGTATTTTTGAACAAAAAAATATAGTCTGCTATTATTCAGATTTTTTTTCAACATTCAATATTAATATTTATTAATAAGAATTTTTAATAAAAAAATATTCATAACTCATACGCATCAATTTCCCCACAAAATTATATTTTATCACTCATACGCATCAAATCCCACTACAATAATCGAAATCAGAAAAGTATGCTTCAATTTATTTATAAATTAATGCATACGTATGAGTAATTTAGAAAAGCAATCCTGAGCGTCAGCACCAGCGTTGCCGTTGTAAAATTTCAAAAAGTGGTATTTTTGTGCCACTTAACAAAATTTGTTTTGTAAACCTTTCTTAAACCAAAAATATTTTTTTGGAATACGCAGATCCTCTTCGCTTCAAATTTGTAAACGTTTAAAAAAAAATAAATAAATGACATCTTAAGGAGCAGCCATTTAATTCAATTGTGTTTTAAAGTTATATGAAACAACTTGTACACAAAAATTTCCAACAACTTAAAAAAAACTTAAACTTTTATTAAATGTCTTCTTCTGGATAAGGGCATTCTTTGCAGTAAGAATTTAAGGGTGTTCAGAAAAATTATTTCACTTTAAATTTAAGTTTGCCATGATTATTTTTGTAGTACTTGCTAGGAACATTCGATGGACTGCAGCTAGAGACATTACATTCAAAATAAAGTAACTGGCCAAATAATATATGAATTGTAATAAATTTTTTTATATATATATGTGTTTATATTGTTGTTTGACCAACGTGTTTTATATATAAATTAATAACTCTAAATACCTTTCATTATTTTAACTAACAGTTCTTACTTTGAAATTAATTCTTTGTTTAATGTTCACTAAATTACTTTAAATTGTTAATTAGGCTGACTTAATAAAAATATTTTATTAAATTAAGTAAAAAGCGAGAAACATTTGATAATTTGCAATTTGAATGTATTACCTTTAGTTGAGTTCTGGTTCCAACTTTGTTATTTGTTGAGCTTCTCATTTGTTTAAATGAAAATTTATAGTTGATCTATAAAACTTTTGGGTAAATGTTCTTTGATGATCTATAGTTGCAACAATTAAATGCTCATAGGATCCAGCTAAACATCTCAATAATCAAATTCAATGTATTTTTAATAAAAAAAAATATTCTACTTAATAACTAAAACAATAACGGTCTAATTCATAAAAAATACTTTAGGTTTATTACGAAATTTAAATCGTACGATTTAACGCCGCTAGACTATTTTCTGTAGAGATATTTGATGTTGCTAGATTTAGCACTTGGAGGACAACATTAGCCGCGGCCACAAATGTTGGACAAAATCATCGATACTTGAACTTGTAGATTAAACGATGTCCATCAGCCGTGACGGTCTTATGCCAGAATTTATATTTAAATTATAATGCCAGAAGATTTTATTTCGAATAAACTAAATTTTGTGTAAATTTAAAAAATGCCTAATTGTTTTATTCCATTTCAATGTTCTATACCTCTATAAAAACACTCTTTATTGGAATTAAATAGCTTTTAAAGCTCATAAATCTCTTTTCATTTCTTTGCAAAGTAATAGCAAGCATTGTTATCGCCGATATCTGATTGGCTGCTGTACTCTCGTCGGTGTGAAAGCACAAAAGCTCTTTTGTAAAAGTTTGCACATTGTGCATATGGCTTGAGTCCCATCAATATACAAAAAAAAAATATATTATTAATTTTTGTGACAAGTGACAAGTGTTGCCAGCCTAAAGTTTAGCGTGTATTTGGACTTCTAAATCTTATATATAAATACGGCACAAATTATTTTGTTGTACACTTTTAAGTGTCTTACACGCAAAGAAAAGATAAACATAAAACAATATTATGTTCTCTGAAACACATGTGTGGTCGTTGAAAACTAGTTATTGTTATTTTAAACATTTATTTCGTTACGATAAACATAGTAATGTTTGAATTTAATAATTACATTATCACATCCATAAAAAAGTGTGATATGGTTAGAGTTTAACAATATAGTTTTGTTAAAAATTTATGACTAGAACATAATTTGTATTATTATTAAAAATAATATGATGTAAATAACAATATAATCCCAGCAAAAAATTACACATTACCATTAGAACTACTTGCCATATAATGACTTACTTTTCTGATTGCAAATTTTCATTACTCGCTTACAAATCACATTACCTAAAATTTAAAAAAATTACGTGCAAGTTGCTAAATGAAGTGATTGATTTTTTTAGACGAAATAGATTACGTGAAATGTTGACAAATAAAAAAAATGTAAGTACTTCTCAAGAATCGATTATTTTAGTCTCACGCCTTGTTAAAATCATTAAGTTGGTAATCCAGTAGGGAAGTGCTTCCACCAAAAATGCTTAATTTCAAACTCGATTAACTTTTTTGAAATTTTTTGCTGGGATGTTATCAAAAACCATACTATGTTAAGTTTAAAAAAAAATCTTTTTCAGAAACATCTGTCAGTTCAGTATTTCGTTTGCAAGATATCGGTAGCGCACGGGTGGTGTTAAATAAATGAATAATTAAATAAAGAATAAACAAAAGGGTAGACCAATAAAAATATATAAACATCTTTATACAGACATGTCTGTATGTGGTTTAAGTATACATTTCTATATATACATTTTATTTCAACAATATTAAATTATTTTTATTTCGAATTTAACGCACAGCTGTTTCTACAATAAATATGTGATTAAAAAACAAAATAGTATTATTATATTAAATAATACTGTGGTCGTATTTAACAATATTAATATAATATAAGAACATGATATGGTGAGTCTCAATTATATTTTAGTCACATCTAACAATAGTGTTGTCATATTTACAATACTAAGATTAGGTATAACAAAGTTCATTGTTTTTGTAGATAAAATTATTATTAACTCAGATAATAATATTATTTAAAGTTTGCTTTTCTCTTAATAATAATATGATTTGACTGCAACCATATAATTCAATCACAGTAAGTTGCTGTTTGATTATGGTTACCTCAACCATATTTTTTCTTTGCGTGTGTCGTCCACCAATATTAGTAAAACATACATGGTTATGCTTTTTTTTAAACTCCTAGCATAAAAGTGCTAAAAAAGCGATTTAAATTTGCTTGAAAAAAAGGCAACTTATCTCCTTTGTTTTTGTTTTGTACACATGTATTTATAATAAATAAAGACATACTAGGTGTTAAGTGGTCTAATTCAGACTAGCGGGCGATCCTAGTTTAAATAAATATATAGACATTGGGAGTTGGAAAAAAGCAGTAATAACAATAATAAAAACACGGAATGTTCGGTTTTACCAAAACTTAAATCGCTTTCAAGCCAGTCGTAATTTTTCTTCTAAAATTTTTGTTTTGATGTAGAGCTTTTGCTCCAATAGTTGGGTATATTTTGACTTTCATCGGCTTCATCTTTTTCTGCCGATTGTTACGCTCAATAAAATTTCTATGCATCATTATCTTAATATAGAAAGGCCTTAACTCACTATTTTTGTTTTTTGAATTCGAGTCTTTTATATTTGTCGATAGAAGAACATCTAACATACCGAAATTTTTTTACATTTCTGTCGTTTTCAAAACAAACAAAAAATAATGAAATGAGGCCTTTCTATATTAAGCCAACGATATATTTTCATACTTTTTTATGATAAGTTGCTGAAAATAATTTTTCACTTTAAGCCATGGATTAAAAAAAAGATCACGTATTCTCATATAAGTTGTCTTTATCAAAAAAAAAAAAAACAAACAAAAAAAAAATACAATTAGTTAAAGGGGCACACTTAAACTTTTGTTTTGTAGTAATTAAATTATGTAAAAAATTTATCAGAATAACAGAGAGGCGTTTTTTGCGCTTCTGTCAAAAATTTTAATTTTTCAGAAAACATATGTATTTTTGTTCTGTTGTTGTTTCTCTTACAAACTTCAAAACAGCATTGCCATATTAAAATCATGTTGAAATAAATTTTTGGCAAAAAGTAAAAAATGCTTAAGTCGAGATAAGGTGATTTTGAGTTAATGACACCGCTGTAATTTTCATGGTTAAAAATGCCCTTAAAAAATTAAGCAGAAAGTCATTGCGCTATAACTGAAAAATTGCACAAAATTATTGAGATTTTATCCAGGTGTTTTTTTTTTGGATGCGAAGATTACATAGATGCCATTAAAATCAGCTTATCTCCACTTAAGTACATTTTCTTTCTTTTGCCACAGATATATTAACACTTTTTGTCAGAACTTGAAAAACAAACTAGTTGGACTTGTAGGCCTAGGTGAGGACATACAAAAACCGTTTTCAAAGATTTTGAAACACCCTCAAAAATTGGAGTTATTTTGAAAAAACTGTTTTAGGGTGGGTCGTAGTACTTTAGTACCTCTAGCTCACTCATGTTTTGACCAATTTTAAAAATTTTCAACAGTTTTGAAAAGGCAAAGAGTTAGGGTTTTAAAACATGTATGCATTAATTGTATGTTTGAAGAAATTGGGTAAGTTTTTATCAAACGATTCGATTTTTTTTTTGCGTAATTTTTGAAAATAAACAATTGTTATTTTAATTTTTTTTCTATGAAGACCTATCTTTTTTTGCACAGAACTTTAAGGGAAATTTTATATACAAAAGAATGAGATATCATTTGTTAGAATCTATTTATATTTGTAAAAGTTATTAAACTTTTTCTAAAGTACAAATATTGCGATTGCAGGCCTTTTTTGGTAAGCCACTTCACACAAATTACACTCCTCTGCTTTATGGAATATTTGATGATGCCAAATCATTGAGAAATATAATGGTAATGGGGGGCTTATAAACTCTTCAGACTTAATTTTCTTAAGTACACTGGAACAGCTTGTACAAGTACTTTCGGGTTCATACCATTTGCTAGAACTATATGAGCAGTCAAAATCTGTTTTGAAGGCATCTTTTGCGTGCGTGGCTGTCCGCTTTGCGCAGGTATTCCAGTAGAATTCAAACCGGAAAAAGCAAATTATTATGCTTATCACACACTGCATGATGATTATAAAATCTACAAACTTACTTAGTTTAATTAAAATAAATATTAATCAGTTACAATTTTTTACTCTTTTCTAAAAACAATAACCTTCACCACACTTTGGCATTGTGTTGGTACTCGTATTTTAATTCGTTTATTTTATGTGTTTATCCAAATATATATAGCAGAAAATTACTTATAAAAACATTCTAAACTTTTTTAATAATTAAAAAAATAGGACAAAATAACCCCCCATTCATCTGTACTATCTTCCAGTTTCATTTTTTCCAATTTAGGATAAATTGACAATAAAAAAGAGTGTATTTATTTCTGCATTACCGAATATAATAACTTTACTTATTAACAGTCTTATACATAACGAGAAACTGGAAAAAGCGACGAAACTGAACATGGTCCCAACAAGTTTTGCCAGACAATTTTACATTACAATTGAGGCTAGGATTTAATAGTGGGTTAAAACTACATCATGCTCCGATTTCTAATGTCAAATAGTTTGAAACTCGTTAAGACATATAGTCAATTCTGCTACTTATGTTAACTGGCATGAAGGTTTCTGTTATGTATAAGGCTTTAAGTATATACAAAAAAAAAAAAAAAAAATAACTGTAAGATTACAAAAAAAAAAAAAAAAAAACACAATTTGCATAATTAAGTTGATGAATTTGTTTCTTTCGTTAACTGTGTTTTTATTAAAATTTTTCGCACTGGGGGAGAAAATGCTAAAAAAAGGGTGTTAATGAAAAATTTAATAACTTTCACAATTTTTATCCGATTTGAAAACTTAAAGCCATATTTTGCTAAGAACTAAATTTGCTTTATATATTAGTATAAACTTTTATAAGCTTTCATATCAAAATAAGCAATGAAAAGCTACGCAAATCAAAAAAGTTGATACATTTTATTATTTTTTTTTTGGATATTCTTAACAAAAACAATACTCAAAATTTACAAATATATCAAGATATCTATACACATCGTTGTAAAGCGTAATCAGTTTTCTTTCCAAAAATATCAAAAAATTTCAGATCTAACAAAAACTGACTTAGTTACAGTTCGATAAGTTGACGAACATCGCCGAAAACGGTATTTTCAGAATAACTTCTGAATTTGAGGATGTTTCTGAAATTTTATGACACAAGTTGTAATGTACTCAAGAAGATCTACAACTCACGCTAGATCGTTTTCCAAGTTTTTTTTTTTTACTGTAACACCGTGTAATCAATATTTGCTATACTTCTTTTTTCAACCTTATCTAATCTAAAGCAACAATCGTTTTCATTGAAAAAACAAACGAAAGCCATCGTCTTCTTCTATTTATTTACAACTCTGATTAATAATTTTTAATTCCTACTTTTCCCGAACACCCTTAAAAATAATATAATACTCTTCGTTAAGCTTACAATTAGCAGCTACAACTGCAAATATAAGTAATAGCAAAATTTTCTGAAAACATGCAAATGCATTAACATTTATGCTTCTTGCCTTTTAAAAGTTTCTTCATTTTTTGCTCCATTTTTTGTTTTGCTTTCTCCAAAAAGAAAAAGAAATGTAAATTAATTTATTTAAGCATTTGCTGCCAAAGAAAATATAAACGTTGTTTTAAAAAGAAAGAGTGAAAAGAGCAAATAGTGCTGGCTTTTGTTATCTTAAGCTACTGTAGCAAAAAGGAGCGAGAAAAGGTTTGCAGCACAAAGTTAAAACACATTTATTAACTTTATAAATATTCGCAAACAAATATTTACTCACTTATTTTTTACTTCAATTTTCTGCGTTGACTTAGTTTTTCGTTCGTGGGCTTATTTTCCATAAATTATAAATGTTGAAAGAGCAAACATTACGTCAGTAAAAAAAAAGGAAGTGGCCCTGATTTCCTTCTTTTTGTTTATTAATTTCAAAACAATTTTGTAACTTGAAAGCAATGAAGTAATTAATGCAATGGTATTTGCTTGAAAAATATTTAGAAAGAAGGGAAAAGTGCTGGAGTTGACTTTAGCTAAAATTGTGATAATTATATTATTATAATTTTCCCAGAAAGAAAATAATTCTAATTTAATTGTGTGGCTTTTCTAAATAAACTCTTTGCTTGTAATTTGTTTGTGGAATAATAAGTTGATTTGTTGGAAAAGATTCGTCGCGCTCGTATCTCTAAGTTACACTCTCATCCAACTGATGGCATTGAAGTTCATAATTGCTTTTTAGTATTTCTGTACCTGCAGAGCCCTCAAAGAAATCTCACCTATTGATTGAATGAGTGCCGTCAACTCCATAGATTACATTTAAAAGATATAATTTTTGTTTTTCAAGAAATAAAAATATATAAGAAACTCAAATGATCTGTCTAAATTCTTAGACATTTTTAATTAGTTTCTATGACGTTATTTTTCTCTAGGGAAAATAAATATTTGTTTTATTAAAATAATAAATATTAATTTAATTATAAAAGTATGAGGCAGGAAACTGAAACATGCACAAAACGGAACATGCAAAAGTTTTCCAACCAATAAAATGCAACAAATTCTTCTTGTATTTATTTTTTTATAACATCATACACATTTTTACTTGTATTAAAACAAATTCAAATAATGAAAAAAGTTCTTGAAATTTACTTTTAGTAAAAATTTAGTTAACTTTCAATTATTTAAATGGCTACTAAACACAGCTTCGAAGTTTAATACGCCTCAATGATACCAGAGGCGCTGTAACACTGCAAAGTGCAGAGTTGTAAAAGAGTTGAAATTTTCCTCTGTCTTTTCCTTCACCACCTGTCTTCCTAAAGAAGGAACTTAACTTCAAAAGATTATTTTAAACGCTCAAAGAATATATTCATAAGAAATTTTTTTCATTAGTAGCTATTGTTTCTGGCAAACTCTTAAAATTCTAAATAACAGATGATATACACTGACCAGAGAAGGACAAAAGTATGGTTTTTAGTATTTTTTTAGTATTCGCCATCAAACAACTATGAACGCGTACAGCTAAAAAAATACAAACAAACGCATTAATATTCAACAAAATACGCTTCACTTTAAACAACCAACGACTATGTTGATACACATTTTTTAAATTTTGCAGCATAAACAACTGTGAGTATAAAAATGCTATGACTGTTAATCGGCTACACATATACAGGGCTATTTTACTTACACACACAAACACAGCATGTTTTCAAAGAGCCACAGACACACCCACAAAATTTTCCATTCCATTTTATGTACGGTGGCGAATGATTTAATAAATATCCCGAATATCATGCGTATATTTTTTTGTCCGATCCCTAGCCTGAGTATAAGCACTCTCAGGCTATAAGTATGGCAGAGAGAGTAAATGCGCTTGATAGTTTTGCATGTGCCTTTTTATTTTTAGTTGTAAAGTATTTTAGTTGCTCGCATAAACGAAGTAGAGCTGCTTTTGCATGTTAGAATTGCCTTTAGTTCTAGTTGCTTTTACATTTTTTCGTTACAATTATGTGATTATACGCGGTTACTAAAATTAAGACTATAAACCTATGGATATTTTTTTGAGTACTCATTGTCATTCTTTGATTCTCATTTGTACTAGTTAGCATTTTTAACAAACTTCAAATAAGCATAAGGTTGTCATTTTGTCTGTATTTTTTTCAAATTCAGAGTTTTGTTTAATGTCCAAATGATATAAAAACCGAAATTAGAATGAGAAATTTTTAAATGAAAAACTGTCAACAAGCATTTGTTTTATCTCTCCCAAGGCTGGCAGCTAACATGCCATATGAGATTTACAACCTTTTATAGGGTTTTTACAGCTGCAGTTCACACCTTTGATTCGTTTTTAGAAAAAAAAAATTAATATTTTTTATTTTATAGAGCTTTTGAAACATCATCAATTCTTTAGTTTTTTATTTAAATTTTTTTTTTTACAATTGTATGTAAAATTTTCTTGATTTTTCTGCTTTAAACATTTTGTCACTTTCGTAATGCCTTTAAGTATGCAAAGAATTTTTATACTTCAAACAGCCCACAAGTAGGCCGAAGTTATTCTCTATGACACACTTCATAAACACTTAATAATGTGAGAAAATTGAGTCTTTTATTATTTGTTTTTGTGTTAAGCTTTTAAATGAATTCTCTTTCGCACTATTATATTCTCTTATTCACTTATATCCGTTGCTTTATTCTTTTGTATGCAGAAATAAATTATTTATGAAAACAAGTGTTGTAAAGAGGAATATGAATAATGCATAAATAAATAAAATTCTACTTAAATAATTTATGATATATTTTTTTGGGGAAAAAAATAAATAAATGATTTTGTGTTTTTAATCAAATTTATTCATAGATAATATTTTTAATAAAGGTTTTCTCTATAAACTAAAATGCCTAAAGCAATTTACATAATTTTTTTTCTATTTCATTATTTTTCTAATGCCAATGTTATATTTTTTTATGTATTTGCAGGTATGTTAAAAGAATTATTTAATCAAAAATTGGAAAATATGTGTGAGTATATTAAAAAAAAATTCAATTAAACAAAACAAGGCTAAATGATTTAAATCAAATAAAAAATGTATTTTTTTAAATAATTGGAATTTTTATTTTTAATGAAAAAAGTAATAATCAAACAAATGTATAATTTCAATTAAATTGAATTGCAAATTAATCCAAAATCTATTAATCTAATGGCTAAATCAAACAACTCAATAATCCAGGCATGTTATGAACATCACAAGGCTTCAAATTAAATGTGATTTTAAGGGCCATTATTACAACTTAAAGATAGTTAAAAGTAGGATTTTATCGGACGTATAAAAAGCTTTCCATTATTATAAATTGGATTTAACTTACCAGGTAGGAAAACCTTGCCTCTAATTTATAGCTCACTTTAGGTTAAAGTAAAATTTTGCAAATGATAAAGTTTTTATACGTCCGATAAAATCCTACTTTTAACTATCTTTAAGTTGTAATAGTGGCCCTAAAAGTATTAATGAACCTGCAAACGTTTTTAAAATCACATACAAAAAATTTCCTTCAGAAATGATATATAATATCTATATAATAGGACAATTTAAAAAAAAGAGTAGAAAAATATTTTTGGCAAAACATTTGACTATTATAATTTAATTATTAAATTAATTTAATTTTAAAATCAAATGTGATTTAAAGCCAGACTAGAATAAATTAAAAATTGCATTAACCAACTTGATCATGTTGAACACTTTAGCTTGAGCTTCTGCCAAGGCCTCTATTCGAACACTGAAAATGGTTTAGAAACTTATTATCGTTATATAAAAACTCTAGAAATATAATTCAATGTGTGTGTGTATGTGTGTCCGTTTCTATCTCTGTTCGATTGTTTGTATTTGTCATAATAAATTTGTTTTATCAGAAGTTTTTAAAACTGCCAGTTTTTTAGATTTTTTTATTTTCTTTCTCTCCAAATTACAAATGGAAGCGCTCAGTAGGTTTTTGAATATCGTGACCACTCTTCATGGTTGATTAACTTCACAAATACAAAAAAAAAATCCAATGATTCTTGCAAAATAATACAAACAAATTCTATTTAGCATAAATTTAAACAAAACTTTTCTTATTCTAAAGAAAGGAACTTCAATAAATATTTACAAAGAAAAACAAATGGGCAAGAATTTTCAGTAAAAGATAAAATAAAAGTTATAGGAAAAACCTCATACCAAAAAAAAAAAAATAATAATAATAGTAATAAATTGCTGATAAGTGTAATAATGAGAAAATATTAAAATAATAAAGTAATACAAAAGAAAAAAATCGAAAAGAAAAATAAGCATATTAGATAAATAAAAAAATTAAATATTTATTTGACTAGTACTGCATAATTTATGTATAATTATAATAAAATGTAGAGTTTTCAAATGGCTCCTGATAAACATTTTCACCATTCAGTATAGCAAAATATTGACATGAATCATGCCGCTTATTTAGAAATGTACAACCACACAAATACTTAAGCCAGTGCAGACACCAGACACAAAAAATAACTACAATAATGCTTGTACATACATTCTCTATTAACAACGTTTATAAAGACAACGTACAGAACGAATTGTAATGTGCACTTAGGACGTGAAAAATCCAAAACCACTGGGTGTTCTGTGACTTTCTACTACTTAACTACTAACATTATTCTGTAAGCTTTATATTGGCGTTAAAAAAGGATACAACCGGTAAACAAGTAGTCTAGTGTAAAAAAAAAACAGTAAAATTAACATCGTGGTATTCCGACAGTGCATAATTTAACATTGTGTGTTTTAAAAGCTCTTTGAAAAAAAAAAATTACATTGCAATAAATTAGAAAATGCAAAAGCATTGGTTTTAAAATAAAAAGATGTAACAACATGTAAAATTTAAGAATCTTCTGTTGAAAATGTTTACAGCATTATTTATAAAACTTATTAGGGTTTTATAAAGGTTTAAAAAAAAATATTCAAACAAAATTTTTCTTAAAAAGCCTTTATAAAGCCTTAATAATTTTTATAAATAAGGCTGTTAGTTTTTAGCTAACACGACGGCCTGGGTTAAAAATTGTAAATTTGTTTTGCATCCAGTAATATTTTAACAGAAAAATAAATGTGTCCTTTAACCCCCTGTTTCTACAACACGGACGGTCAGCTTGAGTAGAAAGTTTATATAGGGCATTAGTTAGTTTTTTTTGAGTGTAATTAAAACAATTTTAATTTCTTTCTTAATTGAAAATATTTTATATTTTTAAAAGCAATAAGTTACTATTAAAAGTCAGAAAAATTTTAAATATGGTTTCGGGGTTGGAAACTTGAAACTTAAAGTAACTTCAAACTTGAAGTAACGAAATTAAACTATTTTTTTCCATTTTATTTATATTCGAAAGTACCCCTGGTCAAAATCTCTATTAATTTGTGTGATTTTTTTTTTTTTTTTTTTTTTTTTTTTTTTTTTTTGAAGTTATAGCACTAAGACTTGCGACTTATCTTTTTTTTTAGACTTCTAATCTCATTTAGAATAAAGCTTAATTTTGAATATACTTTGGTATATTTCAACTTAAATGTATTACTTATAGTTTATAGAACGATGTTTGCTTAAATTAATAAAGGTTCAACGAGAATATGCCAATTTAATTATAAAATAAATAAATTTCTGAAAACACACTTGAACGCTTAAAAGTGACCTCCTGCAAAACAGTAAAATATGACTTAAACACTTTTTCCTTATTGCCACAGATATTTTATATTTTAGGAAAATATTTACTCAACAGTTTTTTGTATATTTGTTAAATTTTTATATAAAAATATTATTCAAACATAAACATGGACACTCATTAGTCTTACATAGCTTTGTAATACGTTGCTTATTAAGCTTTAAGCACAATTATGTCTTAAAACGATGGTCAACGTTCACAGGTTGCAAGAACTGCGATTGTATCAACTTTGCTACCCTTGCCATAGTTTGTGTTGCGTTAAAAGTATAGTTGAATTCAGTCAGATTTTACAGGCAGCAGCTTTTTCTTGTTGACCATGAAAATGAAATGCATGTAAAATGGTGCACTATGAGCCATTTTCGTAAATTCTGCTGCCAAAACATGGAGAGCAATCTTTATTTACGTGACACGCAAGACACAAATGCAGGTGTTTAATTAATTAAGTTTTCGGTGTCGGTATCTATGGCAAAGTCTTTATATATATGTATACATATGCAGATTCAAGTTGCTTTAGATGTGAGTGAATAAATTGCCTTTAGAAAGTGCTGATCTCTGTTAAAGTCCCCTCTCATTGAATATTAAATATGTAAAAAATTCTTAAATACGGATTGTTAAATAAAATATTCAACTATTGCTAATATCGAAAATAAAATCCAGCCATTTTTTTACAAAACAAATTGTAATTCTGTATTTACTTAAAGCACTCTTACTTGTTTTTGGTCATTTCTGACTGCGTCCCTTTTGGAGTTATTTTTACTAATAATTTTTTTTTTTACTTTGAAAAATTTTTTCTGCGACTTTCATTTATTTTATTTACATTTCAATTCTTGCGGCTGATTTTATTCGGCTTAATAGTTTTTAGAGATATGTAAGATAGCTGTGGTTTTCTAGATTTTTTTCATTTGACAAGTTTTTCGTTTTGTTTTTGCGCTTTTTCTTTTAGAGCTTATTTTCTTTTATGTCAAATATGATTTGTTTTTTTTTTTTTATTGTGAAATCAAAGTTTAATATTTTTAACGCAATTTTTCCCCAGAATTAATATTTTATTTGCTTAGCAAAATATTTACTATTTCTTCAAAATACATCGAAGTTTATTATTAAGGCGAAAAGTTAGTTGTTATGCGTATTTCCCTGTTGCTAATGCATATAATCAGGGAAGGGAAACTTTATACATTAACAAGTTATGTACAATAAAATGTTTTGTCTGAATTAAAAAAATATTTTTATTAATGGCGCACATTCATCATAATGAAGTTAAATTTGTTCTGTTCTCATTACTAAATGATCATTAAAACTCCATAAATAATTTTAATACTTTTATTAAAAACAAAACTATTTTTCATTTGTGGTTTATTTGAAGCTTTTTTTATTCACTTCAAGTTTTTCATTCAAGTGACAATAAATATTTTTTTTCCAACAAGAAAGATATAAATATGTACTTGTGTTTATACACATGTACACATGTATTTTATAATGGCTTTTTATATTGTATTATGTTGGCTTATCATTTTTATTTATTTATGTAATTTTTTTTTTTTTTATACATTTCACGCCATTGAAAAATGTGTTTTGGCTTTTTATTCACTTTTGTTAAAAATTATCCTACAAACAGCATATAAATGATATTAAATTGGGAACGCATAAAAGCGGAACTATATAAAATAAAAACGTCATGGAGAAAATCTTTCACGCACTCATTAGAAACATTTAGCTGATAATTGCTTCCATTTATGTTTGAGTTATTTTTGCTTTTAGCACGATATAATTAAATTTAAGCAAATTTATATATTCATTCCAATGAATGTGTTTATATCCATTGCATGCAGGAAGTGTGTAATTGCTTACGGGCGTGTGAAAGTCATATTTCTTAATATTTTACCCAAGGGGGTTGGTTGATTACATAATCATAGCAATAAATGTGTATTTTTACAAGAAATATCTTAGAAAATAAAATTCAAAGAACTCACTAAAGCGTTGTTTGAAATAAAAAAAGGCTGCAGGACTCGTCAAAAAAAACAGGAACAGAAATCCTTGAAAAATATTATTTTCAATAAACAGACAAAATTGACAGATGATTATTTGATGTGCTTACATCTTATATATCGCAGTAGTTCTTTCCTCTAAAGAGCGTCAGTTCAAATTTTTGAAAAATTTTTAGTAGATGCATATTACTGTTTTTAATTCGTATTACTAAAAAGATGAATGGAGTAGACCAAACAAACAACAAACAAAAAATGAAAAGTGAAAATTTAAAAGATTTGAGTAGACTCTCTTTAGAGCAGCTACACAGTTGACCAAGACTTCTTATATATCTCGAACATTTATCGTGTAAAACTATCGAGAATGACACTCAAAAATTAATCGCAACAAGTTCACCTGTCGCTCAGTTTTGTTCCAAAAAAAATTCGATTTTGTAGGTTAGCTACCAATATCAAAAGTGAGGAGACATTAAACTAATTTCCATATCGCCAAAAAGGCAAAAGAAAAAGTAAAAAAGTAATTTTATTGTTTAATTTATTTATTTTATTTAGTGTTTTTTATGGGAATCGTTACAATTTGAGTTTAAAATTTTTAAACGCACTAATAATCCCAAATTAGTATTTTGCTTATTAAGTAAAATATTTAGCTGGATCCTATGCGCATTTCACTGTTGCTAATGCAGATCATCAGGGAACCTTTACCCAAAGCTTCTTAGAACAACTAGAGTTATTATGTTATAAACTTTCATTTAAACAAATGAGAAGCTCAATAACAAATAACAAAGTTGAAACAATAACTCAATAACCAACATGTTTTTTATTTTCTTATACTTTACTATTGCTACATTGGCTGACTTTTTTTCAGCTTCAAATTGTAGTCGTAAGAGTATGTAAAAGAAAATAAATGTAAATAACAACAACAGCTATTTAAGAATAGAGTGTTGCTACACAAGTATTTTTTTGACCGGGTGCAGTCAAGTTAATAATTAGTGTTTTTTATGGGAATTGTTACAATTTAAGTTTAAAATTTTTAAACGCACTAATAATCCCAAATATTAAAAATACATTGAAATTGATTATTGAAGGGTTAAGCTTTAGTTTATTTTATCTCACTTATTTTATTTAATTTTTTTTTTTTTGTTTTTATTTAATTCCTCAACTTACACTGCAGGATTTGAACAGACTAGCACATATCCACTAGGCTATCGTGGCAAATTTTTTCTGTTCAATTATTGCACACATCGCTACCTTAATATAGGAAGGCCCTAACTTATTATTTCTTTGTATTCTAAATTTTTTGAATTTTTCGATACGTTAGTATGGTTTTCTATCGAAATATACAAAAAACTGGATTTTAAAAAAGTAACGAGTTAGTGCCTTTGTGTCTTAAGGTAACGATATGTAAGTTTGCGTTTTTTTATATTTTTAACTTACAGTGCTGTCATGGCTTGAACTTGGTACCTCTAGACTAACAGGTTAGCACACATTCGGCTAAAGTCATACAATCGAAAAACTATCGAGAGAAGTTCAAAGCTTTAGCGAACATTCGAATTTTTTAGATTTGCAAACAAATATCGAACAATTTCAAGTTTAACATTTGTTACTGCACTAATAATCCCAAACTATTGTTTTACTTATTAAGTAAAATATTTAATTTTATTAAAAATATATTGAAATTGATTAATGAGGGGTTTAGCTGGATCCTATGCAGATCATGAGGGAACCTTTACCCAGAAATTTCTTAGAACAATTGTTGTATTATGTTAAACTTTCATTTAAACAAATGAGAAGTTCAACAAATAACAAAGTTGAAATAATAACTCAATAATCAACATGTTTTCTATCTTCTTACTTTACTACTTGGCTGATTTTTTTCAGCTCTAATTGTAGTTGTAAAAGTATGTAAAGAAAAATAACAACAACAGCTATTCAAGAATAGGGTGTTGTTACACAAGTATTTTTGATCGTGTGCAATCAAGTTAACAGTGTTTTTAAGAGGCCTATATTTGCTGATGGTACCAGCTTGCTGGTGTGCTATATGGTGAAATTAGCTCAGTTGAGCAAAGTTGTCATGGAATAAACATGCATTTAAAAAATATAATTTATTGAAACATAATTTATTTCAATGTTAAAAAAGAATTTTAGCACTTGAGTTATATATATATATAACTGCGAGTTATGTTGTTATACCACTAAAAGTTGCAGCAAAAACTGTGTCACTATTCATAACCACCCTTCCTGCAATTTTGTAAGAAATAAATATTGTACCAGCTTGCTGGTATGTTGTGTGGTTCGAGCATGAATGCTCAATCACTTGATTGTGCGTGCATGCTGTTGTAGTGTATGGGCCGCTTTATGAGAATTGTTACAATTTAATTTAGAAATTTTTTTGTATAGAAATTTCTTGTTTCTTTGCAAAGTAAGAGCGAGCATTGTTGTCGCTGCGATCTGATGGGATGTTGTGCTCTCCTGTGCTTTCGTCGTTGTGAAAGCATAAAAGCTATTTTGTAAAAAGTTTTACCTTGTGCGTTGGCTTGGATGCAGTTGCTTTAGAACAGAGACAATCCAAATGCGACCCGTGGGCACTTAGTTATTTTCTTATTTACACGTACTTAAGGACACGTACGGAAGAAACAATTCAGTCCCTACTAAGCATCCTCTCTTTCATATTATACACTAATAAATAAATAATATGAATATGTACATATTGAAGTTTCGATATTTTACAGGAGAAGCAAAATACTGAAGAACAAATACAGCATTTACATGCAGAAATAGTTTTTTTTAAGTTGCCATAAGTCCTTGATTTGAACTTTAACGTACTAAGATCTTCAAGGAGGATGCAATTAAAAACACGATTTCGAAAAAAATTGATTTATGCCCTTTTTATATTAAGCCATCGATATATGTTTGCCGGACTTTTCTTCAGAGCAGAGCTGGCCACCGAGAGAAACATGAGAGAAATGTATTCGCGCATGTGAATTCATTTGTATAAGAAGCCGATAGATCTTCGGCACTTTGGTGCTACTTTAGGCAGCTCAGCTTTAGATGAACCAGTACAATATGTATATGACGTTTTAAGAGAGCGATTTTGTATGAAGCTGTAAAACTCAAGAAATTATTTATTTGTTAACAACATTTTTAAAGTATTTTCATTTATAATATTTTAGCGCACTTTGTTGCCGGCTTTTTACCAGTGCATACATTCAAGCGTTTTTTAAACGCCATCAATATGGTTACATTAAAAAAGGTTCGGCAAAAGTGCAAAAAGAGTACATGCGAAGTGAAACAAGATGAGCTCTCGTTTGACTATTGTTCAGAAACCTGAAGTAGTTTTTCCTGAATTAAAACATTTAAATGTTTCTCATTACTAACTTGGGGAAATGGGATTATCTAGTTACAAGGGTGCACTTAGTGCGGAAAGTTTTCTGACTGTCATTCACTTGGGAGTGACCAGAAGCGATTCGTTTGTTT
Organism: Tachina grossa; assembly: GCA_949987645.1. Taxonomy (NCBI): domain Eukaryota; kingdom Metazoa; phylum Arthropoda; class Insecta; order Diptera; family Tachinidae; genus Tachina; species Tachina grossa. The sequence goes on from OX465275.1 coordinate 41,813,573, forward strand.
GATTGTCCATGCAGCTCACTACTTCCGGTCTTAGACAAAGTATTTCCCGGGCAATGGCTCTTCTCTTCTTCTTCCTCTGATAGCTAGCTAGTGTGAGAAGGCGCTCAGTCATGTAGCCTGAATGGTTACGGTACATCTTAACGTCTCAGGCAAGTAGGTAAATAAAGATGAATATTTACTGAAGCATGACTAAATCGTCTATTTATTGATTAAATCCAAATCATCTTAAATTTTGATGATTATAGAAACCACAAAAATTTTAGGGCCCTATGCTCCTTGTAGGAACTATGGGAACTTATATATATATATATATTACCAACTTGCAATTTTATCTTAATTTTCATATAACATGAGCTGTAAAAGAATAACACAATACAAATGTTTTTTTTTTTGACACGTGCAGAATTTTAATTTTTATCGCCCAATTTTAATTTCACTTCTCACTCATTTATCTCAAGCTTTTTTATGTGTTTGCCATTGTTTAGGTTTAGCAGCCATTCATTTACTTTTCATTAGTCGTATCTTGTAAATGTGCTGATGTTGTGAATAAAATTTAATCACTTCATTCATTATTATGCTAATGTAAACGTATTTATCGTATGGTTTTTTCATATTCTTTATTCCATAGAGATGATGAAACAAGATAAGTTATAAGAATAATATTGAAAGCATTGTTATAGACAAAACAAATTAATCTAATAATACATAGGGCCTAATATAAAAAAGGCGTAACTCGAATTTTTGATATTTTACAGGAGAAGGAAAAAAACTGAATAAAAACTAAAGCATTTCCATACAAGAAGATTTTTTGCAAATTAAATAAATCTTTTATTTTTAATTGTTACTTACTGCGTTCTTGAAGGAGGATGTAATTATACGTTGACTACAAGAACACGTTATAAACGCGATTTCGAAAAAAATTGAGATACGCCTTTTTTATATTAAACCATCGATAATATGGAAGTTTATTTATTAAAAATAATGTCATCGACCTCATGTAAATTCTTTGCATTGGCAGTAGAGCTGTGTAGCTCATGATCGAACGGGTTAAATTGAACGAATCACTTAATTGAACGAACTGATCCGGTGATTTTTACTGAACGCTTTTGGATCAGTAGTGTACCGTTCGATGTTTTCGTTCATTCAGCTTGTGTTTCAAGTCTTTTACATGAAATTTGCTTTCGTTCATGTTTGCTATTTATGTTATGTCTTTTTGTTTGAGTTGAGTTTTTGTGTTTTAAAAGGTTTAGGTACGTGTATACTAAATTTTAATTAGCGTCGCTGTGGCACTGCCATCATTCTTTTTATAATTTTATTTAATATTCTTTTCACAAGAAGTATTTTTACTAGTGCTTTTTTTATAAAGTGTTTTTACAAAGTAAAGATGTTAGACCTTAACTGTATATATGTTTATACATACATTTCATTACCTCAATCTAAAATGAATTTGTAGTGCTTGAAATATTTTTTTGTTTCCGGTAAAATATTTTTGAGGAGAAAATTTTAACTTCAACTTTGAGAAGTAACATTCAAACATTGATGAGCTTTTGATATATGTATAAATAACATTTAAGAAATTTATTATTCGACATATTGTCAGGAGTTTATTTTAATTTGAAACTTATTTGCTGGTGGTTCAGCATTGTCTATATATTTCATTGTTGCTGTAACAAATCATCAGTAGAAAAATAAAATAGATTCAAATCGAATATAAATTATTTGCTGGGTTTTTTGTATTAGTTTCTAAGCCTACTACGCTTATTTTTCTTTTGTGATTTTCAAAAATATTATTTGTGAATTCTCAAATAGTTCTTGATAGTCTGTGCATAAGATAAGAGGTTTGTGACTATTCAAAATATTTGGTTGAAGTCTACTGATGATTTGTTACAGCAACAATGAAATATATAGACAATGCTGAATCACCAGCAAATAAATTTCAAATTGTATAAATAACGATAAAAGTTTTACAATGCTTTTATTAATTATCGGAAGAAAAAAATAGTAAAACCAAACAAAAGTATAGCCAAAATAAAATGCACAATATTCTAGTCGAAAGAACAAGAAATTACTTATAAAATGAATTTAAATATAATTTTTTAAATAAATAATTCAACTTTTTTTAATCAATTCTTCAATTAATTCATTCGCATTATTTAAATACTCGTATATACAACCGATTTTATTATTCTTACAAAATAGCATTGTTTCATACTGTCGTTCAAAAGTGAACGATTGAACGAACGGGTCAATTTTTTGCTAATTGAACGAAAATGACCGGTCACTAAAAAGAACGATTTGGCACAGCTCTAATTGGCAGCACTCATGTAGTTTTTTGTTAAGCTTGTTTTATTTATTTTACCCCAAGAAGTTTCTATTTCGCACTTCTTGGGCATTTTTTGAAAATTTCGTATATAACGTATGTAAAGTTCTGCACTGATATATTTTTGAAGAAAAAACTGAACAAGGAAAAGCATTTAGAAGCATTCAAAGAACTACATAAAAAAATATTAAATATATGTTGAAGAAAACCCTAGTTACATAAAATATTTAAAAATTTAAAAGCATATAGAATGTATATATTATGTATTATGTATTATATGTATTTGCATCCTCTCCTTGAATTTTTGCTGGCCATCCTTACTTGCAGCAATAACTTCAATATTTGTTTTTTTATAGTATTAATTCCATATACATAAATATTTGTACAATATAACCGACCGCACTGGCCACGTAGTCATAAAATGTAAAAACATTTTATTTTCTCATAAAAAAAAGAACACATCAATAACAACAAGTTATTGCTGTCATTAATGCTGTGATTCTACTGAGTGAAAAAGTATGTTAAAAATTATTATTGGTTGTTGCTTTTACTTGTTTTGCTCCATTAATAATCTTTATCATGACGACTGGTACTAAAGGTGAGGTGAAATTAAACGAATATTTGATGTTATATGAATAACTACGATTTCATATGCTTTTTTTTCTGCAACTGGAATCGTTGCATTTTTTAAATTGGCACATATCGTTACTTTAATATAGAAAGGCTCCAACTCATTATTTTTTTTTTAATCGAGATTTTTGAATTTTTCGATACATTAGATGTTCTTCTATCGAAATATGTATATAAAAAACTCGATTTCCAAAGGAGAATGAGTCAGGTCCTTTCTATATTATAAGGTAACGATATGTAACTGAATAGTTAAAAATTTGAACAAAATTGTTTCTCTATTTTCATGTCGATGTTTTAAACTCATTTTTAAAAAATAAGTACTGTCACTATGCTAAGGCATGATCAAACACACAAGCAAGTACAAACACCAATCACAATAAAATATTTTTTTCGAATATTTGCCCCGTATGAACTTGTCTTGTGTGGAAACATGAGATATTTTTATTTTTATAACAAGTACTAAAATAAAGTCATAAAAATGCAAAGTTTTCTTAACATAGCACATTTTCTTTCTGTTTTTCATTATGACAAATTATCTAATATTTTACGAGAACATTACAGTATGCGGTTATTACGAGTTGAATTATGAATTGATTATTTCTTTTAAGGTTCTTTTATTACACATATGTGCACATTTACTACGTAATAATTTCACAAATTTTTCAATAAATAATGGCGGTATTCGATGTTTGATGTAAATAGTCTTGCGTCAGTGTAAATGTAAAAAATAGTAGCTTTTCTTTTAAGTCCAACAACAAATTGCACACAATTAAAAGAAAAGCTTCCATATTTTGCATTTGCACTAACACAGAAACATTTGTATCAAACATCGAATACCCGCAATGTTTTTTTCAGTTTTATTTTAAACAGAGCTGTTAAATTACGATTACGATTAGTAATCAATTAGATTTACATTTTAAAAAGAATTGTAATGATTATATAATTGCCTTCGAAAGAATTGCTGATAAATAATTGATTACGAATACTAAAATCGAAGAGTAATCTGAATTACTTGAAATTACTACAAAATAATCTAACAGAATCAAAATTAATCAAAAAGTAATCCGATTACTTTCAAAGATTACTTTTGATGCTTTTTGATTGTTTTCAAACGTTCTGAATTAAGATTATATTATTTTGAAAAAGTTCTAAAGAAATTTATATAATTAGATGTTTTTTGTTTAAGAAATTCTTAACATATTCGTTTATATAACAACATTAATAATATCAATCTGAGAAAAAAATATAAAGAAAAACATAAAGTGAAATTTTTTTGCTGGTGGTTAAGCATTGTCTGTATGCATTTCATAGTCGCTTCCACAAAATGTCAGTAGACTTCGAACCACACAATTTGAACAGCCACAAACTTCTTATCTTGTTCACAGACTTTTAAAAAATGATTTGAGAATTCACAAAAAATATTTTTGAAAATCACGAAAGAAAAAAAAAACATATACACTCCAATTTTTTTAAAGACTATAAAAATTTATCAACAGATATCTTTCAAGCTTTCCTCTAAATTTTTTGTCAAATTATTAAATTTTGTCAAATTATTAAATATTTTAAATTTTAATATAAGTGAAATGCAATAAACATAATAAATAATCAAAAAGAGTTAAAAGCAATCCTTAAAAGTAATTGGATTATTTTTTTAATACTTTTGATTCTTTTTGATTATTTTGTAGTAATTTCAAGTAATTCAGATTACTTTTCTATTATTAGTAATCGTAATCACGATTACTAAGTATGAAACTGTATATAATCGTAATTGAATCATTACTTCACCTTTAAAAAAAAGTAATCAAATTAGTAATCATTACGATTACTAATCATTACTTAACAGCTATGATTTTAAATTCATAGAAATGAATGAGTGACTAAAAACCAAAGTGACAGAAGTGCTTAAACAAAAAAAAATTAAGTTATCATTAATAACATTCACCCCAACAGTCCAACGACTTCAATATGTCAAAAATTTGTTACACATTTTTATATAAGAACGATTATTTTGACGACAGCACGGCAACACGGTGCAAATTGTTTTCCATGCTGCCTTTGTCGTTGTATTCAAATTAAACTACATACATTCTATTTCCGTTGCCAATAATGACCAAAAATATAGTGTTACCAATATAATACAAAATGTTAATGTTATCTTGCGATTACTTCATATCAGTTATTTAACAGAAAATAATTACGAAATTCTTTTAAAGATATAAATTGAATTATTCTTATACTTTGACGTGATATAAGTTTATTTTAAATAAGTAATTAAACAGATAGCGTTTAACGCTATAACTTTATATAGTAAGATATTTATTATAATTTTAGGTGTAACAATATTTAAGTTAAATAGTACTATTATTATAGGTTAGGAAGGGTGGTGCTATACTGCACCTCCACTCGGAGACCCAATTGGGTCCATTGTGATTCTGTTATTATAAATTATTATAAATCTGAAATATTTGAAACTGGCACCACTAAAATATATACTTATATTTAAATATCATCTGAGGTTTTTTAAAATAATTAAGTAAATGGTTACAAGGTGACAATTGCAACGGTATTGAGGCATTTGAAGTCATATATTCGTGTAGCCAGCTGTAGTCAATGTGTTTGATGTAAGATGCAGCAACAGCGCTACTGAATACAAGCTTTTTATTTGTTTTTGGTATAAAGTTGACACGAACTTAAAAACTTGGAATTGTAACCATTAACTAGATATTAAAGCATTGCAAGATTTTTGTATTTTTTGTTAATTTTGCTGTAGGCACTAAAGCTTCGCTTTTCTTCGAGCCTTTCTATTTCGTTTCAATTTTGCATCAGTATATTAGATTAGATTTTTTTAACTCAAGTCATAATCACATGTGATGAACTTTTAAGTTCAGCGTTATTAAGAAATAAAACGTTTTCCTTCGACAATTTTCCAATTAACATTTTTTTATTTACTCTCGACAAAATCGATGTGAAACTACAATGGACAATAGAAGGGTTAATGAAATTTGGGTTATGTAATTTTGAAAATTGACTGTATTTGAGATACCGAGAAACGCAAGCTCTTGCAATATTCAAAAACGCTAAAACTAAATAATTCTAAATTTAAAAAAAAATTGCTTAAATGAAAAACACCACCAAAAATAAGAAATCACCAAAATTAAAAAAAACAGCGAAAAAATAAAAAAAAATCGCCAAAAATCGAAAACAAATCGAAGAAACGAAAAAATTGCTAAAACTGAAAACATCACAAAACTAAAAATAAACAACCGACAAAAATCGCCAAGAACCGAAAAAATCACTAAATTGAAAACATAACGCCAAAACGAAAAAAAATCGCTAAAACTAAAAAAAAAACGCCAAAACAAAATAAATAAAGGTCAGATATCCGGTTATAAAGGGTGTCCAAACAAGAACGCAAGATTTAAATTTTAAATAAAACACAGATATTTAAAAAAAAATCGTGAAACTTTATGATATCGTAAAGTAGAAAAAATGAGGTTATGTGTGGAACAACAAATCGGGCAGATGGCCGCCGCGGCTTTGCTGGCACACACGCGATCTTTTAATGAAATTTTCAATGGCCGTTTTGCATAAATGCTGCGGTATTTTATTAATGCAGCGTCCAATTTCCTCTTTTAAGGCTTGAGTCGTCGGCTTATTCGCGTAAACCATCGACTTCAAAAAACCCCAAAGAAAAGAGTCTAATGGTGTTAAATCGCACGATCTAGGCGGCCAATTCTGGTCTCCAAAACGCGAAATAACACGACCGGGAAATGACTGATGTAGCAATTGAATTGTTTCTCTGGCTGTATGGCATGTGGCGCCGTCTTGTTGAAACCACATGCCCTCCACATTCATTTCTTCAATCCTAGGCACGAAAAAACTGGTTATCATTTCACGACATTTTCGGTCGATGGACCTGGTCGAAGGCGCGTTGTTGTCTTTACATCACTAACAGACCCAGTTTCGGTAAATTTATCCATTAATGTCTTTACAGTTGACTCTTTTGGAGCATAATTGTGACCTCAAATTGATCGCAAATTTGCGAACTGTAGCCGCAAAACTTTCACCATTTTGGTAATACAATTTCACAATGAGAATGCTTTGTTCATTCGTGTAGCGCTCCATTTTTACTAACCTCGTACCTTCTACTAGCAAACAATAACAATTGTTCAAATGTCAAACAATGACACTTCGAATGGCGCCAAATTTAAATCTTGCGTTCTTGTTGGGACACCTTTTATATATGCTAAGGTTTGTATACACAGAAAAAAATTATTTGTAAATACAATTAATTTTTTTGTTATATCAATTAAATAATTAATTGATTTTGAACCTACAACGATTTTTGTACAACGAAATTGTAAGTTGAAGGAAAATCTTAAAAATATTTTCAATTAAATATGGGTTTTTACTCTCAAATTAACACTTTTTCCATTCAAATTAAATTTTTTACAAATCAAACTCAATTTTTTTGAAAGCAACTTCAATTTTGTTCAAAAAAAATTAAATTATTTTCAACTCATATTAATTTTTTTTTTCATTTCAAATTAATTTTTTTTCTTTTAGAATTAAATTATTTTTTTTTTCAAATTCAATTTTTTCCACTTCAAATTAATTTTTCCACGAATTTAATGCAGAAAGATTTAAAAACTTGTTTTTTTTTCTATTATTCATGATTCCTTTTCTATTATTGTGTTATTTATACAGGGTGGGCCAAAAGAAACCAAGGGGTGTAAAAGTTTAATAACTTTTTTGTTTATTAATTTTTTTTTATTTTTTCTTTCAGATTATATAGACAACACTTGGAGAATTTATAATGGAGAGGTTCACAACTGAACAGAGAACCAGAACAATAGAATTTTATTATTTAAACCAGAGATCAATTATTTTAACGCAAAGAGCATATCGTCGACATTTTAACGTCAGAATTTCGCCCTCTGAAGCGATGGTTCTGGGGTTCTCAAAATCCAAGAGCCATTCATCAACGCCAATTGCACCCCATCAGGTGTACAGTATGGTGTGGGATCACATCTGAAAATGTCATTGGGCCCTACTTCTTCGAGAATGAAGATGGAAGTGCTGTAACCGTAAATGGACAGCGGTATCGGTTTATGATAGAAAATTTCTTACGTCCTGCTCTTGAAAACAGACCTGGTATGTGGTTTCAGCAGGACGGAGCCACTGCCCATACTGCCCGAGACACAATGGCACTTTTAAGTCAAATTTTTGGAGAGCGAATAATTTCTCGAAATTCGGAAATTATTTGGCCAGCGCGATCGCCAGATTTGACAGCACCCGACTATTTTCTTTGGGGTTTTTTGAAGGAGCGAGTGTATGTAAACAAGCCAGAGACAATCCTTGAACTCAAGGCAAACATTGTTGCAGAAATTCGAACGATACAGCCACAAGTTTTGAAAGATGTTATGGAAAATGCTCTAAAAAGAGCCCATCAGTGCGAAGCTAAAAACGGTGGTCATTTAAGAGACATCATTTTTCATACTTAGTGTAAAAAAATTTCCATTTTGTATATTATATAATCTGAAAGAAAAAATAAAAAAAAGTTAATAAACAAAAAAGTTATTAAACTTTTACACCCCTTGGTTTCTTTTGGCCCACCCTGTAGTACTGGAAACTATTTTCCAGTACAATAATTTAAACGCCGGTTAACCCTTTCACTCACAAAACTGGTACGCAATGTTTCCCTTATTGCAGCTATGAACATGCATGGCATTTTACATAAAAAAAAGTAATTGCTAATTCCTCGGTCAATACCAACATTTTCACACATTTCCTTGAAGAATTATTCGATAAATTAGCTGAATCCAACATCACAGGTGCTTGGCTGATCCTTGACAATGCAAAGATACACAAAACGCAAGTGGTTAAAGGTAAAATTGCTGAGTCCGGTCACATTTTAGTTTTTCTTCCTCCATACTCCCCTATGCTAAACCCAATTGAAAAAGTTTTCTCAAAAACTAAGCTCTGTGCTCGTAATATGGTAGCTAATCCAGAGAGTAACATGGACTTGGTCACCATAATTAACCGATCAGTAGAACCCGTAACACCTTCAGATTGCAACAATTATTATGTTGATATGACTATGAATTTGTCATTAGCTGCAACTGGAGAACCGCGACATTGAAAATATTATATAGCAAGTAATTGAAGCTTATTTTAAATTTAATTTTGTATAAATAAAAATAATTTTTTAAGTATTTTGAGTTTAATTAAAAAAATTAATTTGAAGTTAAAAAAATTTAATGTAAAATGAAAAAGAAAATTAATTTGAAATGAAAAATATTCAATACGATTTGTAAAAAGTTTAATTTGTGTTGAAAATAATTTAATTTATTTTGAATAAAATTGAAATTACTTTGAAAAAAATTGAGTTTAATTTGAAAAAGTTTGAATTTGAATCGAAAAAGCGTTAATTTGAGAACAAAAAACAAATAATTTGTTGAAATTTATTTATTTTTTCAACATTTATTTTTGTTAGATTTCAAAGTTATTTTAAGGTTACTGTTATGTTAACAATTTGAATTGTTAAATTTCCGTATCATAATTGTTATATTAACAAGCTTTTTATACACAATCACAATCCTCGATACGATTTTTGCTTTTCTGCGAAAAACACTAAATGTCTTTGGGCGGAGTTGAACCGGCAACCTCAGGACTTATAAACTAACTCACTTACCTCTCAGCTAAAAAGCAACACTTTATTAGATACATAAATGATGAATACACACAAAATATGATTTCTTATTTCTTCTGCATGTGCGCATTCCGTTATGATATAATTTAACAAATAATTTTGTTGAGTAATTTAATTGACTACAAAAATTTAAATTTGTTATATCAACAATCATGATTGTTAATTTTTAAATTATATATTAACAATTTGTGTTGTTGGTTGCATTTTGACGATATTTTTTATGTGTAAGCAAATATCTTTCCTCACAGGCATTACTTCAGGCTTAAGAACAAGAAATACGAGATTTGGAGAAATTTAATAGCAACTCGTAGCCCAATTCATAAATTTTTACCATGAAAACTGTACATATATGTGCACTCTTGCATTATCCTGGTGGAGAAAAACTTTTTTCTTGCCCAGTGCCATCGTTTTTATAATCCTCACAAAATCGATCCAATAAGTTGTTATAATATTTTCCATGGGTTGTGTTAACTTCTTGAAGATAATTAATTTAAATTTTACTGCAAGCGTCAAAAAAAAAGGTCGCCATAACTAAGCCGAGAGAGTAGATTTTGGCGCCAATTTAGCACGGAAATACCCACTGTTTTGACGGAGGTTTTTTTTTTTAAAGAGAAGTAACACTCAGGCAATTAATGTCTACTACTATTACTAGGTGTTACCTTCTTTAGGAAAGGGATAGTGATAGAAGACAGGTGGTGAAGGAAGAGATAGAAGAAAGCTTCATTCTTTTTACAACTGCTTTTTGCACGCTTTTTAATAATGCAGTGTTGGAGCGCCTTCTGGTGTTAAATAAGGCGTATTAAATTTTGAAGATGTGTTTTTAGTAGCCATTTTATTGGTTATTTTACTTCGCCGATGATTTTGCTACACTACACAATACCGACGAAGGAGGGCGCTCTGATGTAACATTAGGATTAGCATCTGTTGAAGTCGGTATAGTTCAGTGACCAGTGACTATGCCTTCATCACTTGAACTTTCCTACAATAGCTGATGCAAAGGGACTCTAATGCACATTAGAAAAATGCGTGGTGTTGTTATTTGAATGACTGTCGGATACAGGGATTGAACCTAGGATCTTCAGTTTTGTAGTCGACGTGCTAACTACTTCAGCCAACGCCACCCTCACGTTTGTTTTCTGGTGTATTGTGGTGTACCCACATCTTATCCATGCTAACGAAACGCCGTAAAACCTCGTCTAGACTTAGATTAAACAAAAACAAATACTCAAGGGAAATTGTCGCATGATTGTGTTTGTGGTCTATTATTAACAATCGCAGCACGCATCTTGTGTGAAAGCTTTCTCATATCCTAGTAATCATTCAATGTTTAAGCCACTGAACCATGTGAGATGTTTAAGGCTTCTACAATCTATATCATTTTCCATTCTCTCAAGCACCATATCGTGTAGGGATAGTAAAGAACGTTTGGCATTTTTGTACGGCCGCAATGAACCGCTTTCTTACGAAAGAAATTGATGGTCCAGGGTCCCTATAGTATTAACTAAGCCTGAATGCAAATTACGGCATTCGACATCGAACAAGTTTTCTTACCATTTTAATGGCGTTTGTATGGATATTTTGATCAATATCGAATGACATAATTTTTTGATTTTAGTGGTGGATTTTGACTGCAAAAAAAATATTCTTAGTGAGAACAAGAAACTCACTTTTTATGCTCTTTTGAAATTATGCGGTAGCCTGATTTCAACGGCTGAAACACAAACTAAATAACGCTGCTTCCTAAAATATTCACAAGAGTCAACTGACAGTTTTCTGTTGACAGAAACTATAATTCCCTTTCAGTTAAGAGGCGAAAAATTTAAAACGTCGCCATATAAATAATGCATAAATCTTTAAGTAGGCTACCTTTAGGGTGTGGCAAAAAATTATTAACTATTGAAACAAAGCAGTGAATTCAGCTTAAATTAATCATTACGTTCTGTTTTTCACTGTATTCTTTTGATTTTCTGCTTCTAATTTTTAAACAACTTTGGTACTTTAAAGTAACATACTAAAAAATTTGTGCAGTAATTTCCAGTCCCTTAAAATTTTTATGCTTTGGAGTAAAAAGAATAATTTTTTTACATTTTAGCCAAAAATAATTTATGATGTAAGTATTCCCCCAAAACTTGTAAGTTATAATTGAAACATTAATTTTTAAACACAATTTTATCTGTTTTTTTTTCTTTCAACTGTTGGCAATATATTGTCCTTTTAAGTCTATTTGTAAAGAAATAATACTACATATTGGAGAAGTATTCGTATGCGTAAGACAAATACAAAGGATCCTTAAAAAGGAAGCGAACTAAACACTTACTAACTTACTTTTTTTCTTTAAAAAGCTGCATTAACTTTTCAATTAGTTTTTTTTATAAAATCAATTTATGCTTTTATTCTTTCGACTTTTCTTTTATTGGTAAAAAAAGTTTAAGAAACTTCATGGAGTAGTTACGCAGCAAAAAAAGGGAAAATTTTAATTTAGAAATAGTTGGCTTTAAAACAATCTTAGATTGCCTTTTTGTTTATATTATAAGGACTGTTTGTATTTACTGCATGTAATTTAGTAAAAAGAAAAAAATTAAATAACAGTGAGAAATCTGCTGCCTTCGCCTTTGCATACTTCCTTTCAAAAAGACAAAATAACAATACAATTTATTTGTGAATATATATTTTTGTATATTGTTTTGCGAAAAAGTAAAAGGCGGGTATTTTATGCTAAATATTTTTATTCAGTTGGCATCAGAAGGACTTATCTAAATTATATACGAGTAATTTTAGTTTTATTAAATATAACTTTAAGTTTTTCCTAAAAAAATAAAACAAAAATGCTTCAATTTACCCCATGTGTGCGTTTCCACGCAAAACGACCCCCTACAGGAAAACAATAATTTGCTTATTTTTAATAAAAATCGTTAATACAATATTAGCATAGTCATATAAAACAAATTTCTTGTATTTAACAATTCCATAAAATTATATTATGTGGTGATGTCAACTTACTTGTAAATACATATTTCAAAACTTTTGAATTAATTTCCCATTATTTTCTTTTCTAACTGCGTAAGATTAAATTAATGTATTGTTTGTGCTCATGTGCAAACACAATACAAAAACAAATTGAGCAATCGCTCTCATTGTTTTTGTTTCACTAACTTCAAAGAACGAAACAAAACAAAATCAAACATCTTGTTTCGTTTATTTTCGTACTTTGCTTTTAAGTACAAAGAAATCAAATCAAAAATAAATTTATAACTGCAATAGTGTCGATTATTTTTGTTACGAAAATCGCGTTCTAGCTCCTGGTCGTGGCATAAAGAGCATAGCTTTAAAAATTTACTAAACATCAAACATACTCGCCTAGAGTTTTCTGCTTTGTATGATATCATGAATATTAGGGATATAACTTTTAGCATTTTTTGCATATATATATATATATATATATATATATATATATATATATATATATATAGCTTACCGTCGTTCCTACAAGGAGCGTAGGGCCTCTTTTAGAAATAGTACATGGAAAAATATGAATAGATGCGTTTTAAAGTAATTTAAAATAATCTTCCAGACTTTCTTCCATTATATATTTTATGTAACATCTACTTTGTACTTCTCTTTTATCAGTATTGTGGTTTTGTTGTTATTTTGAAATGATAAAAAAAATTAAAAAAATCTTAGTAGGTTTGAGAAATCTCATTAGGAACGTAGGGTTTTGGTTTCAAACTGCCCTCATATATCGGTTTTTATAATCAGTAAAATATTTTCCATAGCCTTGTGCCTGTTAGAATTTTAATAACAAACAAGTTATATCCATAATGAATATATGTAACTATTTTCTTATTCAGGGCTATTCGAGAATACGCGCTTCACTTCTTCGTCGTCGAACGTTCACTTTCGACAGTTCGACGTCGACAGATTCTAAATAAAATACCTGCGAAGAAATATCATTTTCAGTAATCGATTTTTTCTTATCTCTTATAAAAATATCAACAACATTGAAAACAGCTGACTTTTATGCAGAAAAAGTTGAAAGCAAAAAGCGATTTAAGGAAATAATTAATAAAAAAAAACTTAACAGTATAAGTGCTAAAAACATAAAAAGAAACAACAAACAGTGAAAGTGAAATTAGTTACTTCTTTTATTTGTTTTAAAAACGTGTTTACATCTTTGAAGAACTCAAAGAAAACTTAATTGCCTTGTAGAGCCTGGCCAAACGCCATTAAAGTTTAATTTACACTGGTAGACACCATATAAGCACTTCGTATCTCTTTTTTCTTTATTTATGTAAACTTTTACGCGCTAAAATTGGCGTCGAACGAAAATGACATTGAATCATGGTGACGAAGTATTTTAGAATACCTCCAATGTGAAAGAAAACATATGTTTTTTAGCACTCATCTCCAACGTAGTATTTAAAAAAAGCAAAAAGTGAAAGATGCGCCTATTTGTGGTGAAAGTGACTTCCCGAATAGACCTGATTATAAATTAATTTCTTATTATTTTCCGATTAGTGTGACTTTATATATTTTTATATGTAGATATATTTCTTCAAAGTTTTCGAGTTTTCACAGCTATCACACAAAGAAGTCACACCTGTCACTTAAAGAGGTCACACTCTTCACATTTTAAAAGTATTTTTAAAGAAAAATGTGGAAGATTTTACATAATTTATTCAAATAATAATAATTCTGTAAGAGCTGATATTTATAATGTCACACCCGTCATATCCCTTTTAACCTCATATTATTTTAGTTTCTGTCTATTATTAGATATTTTTAATATTAACATCCTTGGAAGATGCACCCTTTTTTTAATTATAAATTTTATATTTTTGAATTATAACAGAAAATGTCAGAATTATGTCACAACCGTCACAACATAATTACCTATGTATAGACAACCAAACATGACATTAAATAATGTATTTTTTTTTTTTTCAAGAAAAATACGAAAGATTTTACATAATTTATTCTAAAAATAATACTTCTGTAAGAGCTGAGGCTTGTAAGGCCACACCCGTCATAGCCTTCTGAAGGCAGTTTTGAGAGTAAATCATAATTTTTTAGTTTCTACATATTATTGAATATTTTTAAGATTAACCTAATTGGGAGCTGCACCCTTTTCTTAATTATAAATTTTATATTTTTGAATTATAACAAAAAAAAAAAAAAAAGTGAGTGAGCCACAACTCCACACCTGACGTTAAACAATGTAAGATATTTTAGAGGGTTTGATGAGGGTTAAAGTTTTACAGCGCATTTTTAGGGTTCCGTACACCAAAGGTGAAAAGGAACGCTATTGTTTTCGCTACGCTGTCCGTCTGTCCGTCACACGGTATTTTCCCAGGAATCGTAAGAGCTACGCACCTGAAATTTGGACAGAGTAAGTAGAACCTTGGCCGCTACAACAACAAATACATGAGAATTAAAAATGAAAGGGTGTTCCAAAACGAGCGACGAAAAATCTTAAAATCCCATGTAATATACATACAATTGTATGAACATATGTATATTGAAACTCGAAATTTGTAAAATTAGTGTATTTTTATACAGACTTCAACAATTAACACTAAAATTAAAAAAAAAATTAAAGGGTGGTCCATCAGTTAATGCAATTTTGACTATGTAATTTTGACAATTTGCTATACCTTGGAAACTGTAAGAGGCAAACACTTGAAATTTTCAATAAATTCAGTAAAGTGCGACTCTCACTCGCGCACGAAGAGTTCCGTACGAACACTAGATATGTAATTTAATACAAACTTCATCCTATATAATATATAGTTTTGGCATTTTTTTGCGTTTTTTTTTCGGTTTTGACGATTTTTTTAAGTTTTGGCTCTTTTTTAGTTTTGACACTTTATTTTCTTGTTTTGGCGATTTTTTTCGGTTTTCGGCTTTTTTTCATTTTGGCGATTATTTTTTATTTTTGGGGATTTTTTTCATTTTTGCGATTTTTTTTTATTTAAATTTTTTTTTTAGTTTTGGCGACATTTTCGTGTTTTGGCGTTTTTTTTCGATTTTTGGCGTTTTCATTTCGGCGTTTTTTTTTTAATTTCGGCGATTTTTTTCGTTTTGGCGATTTTTTTTTAGTTTGGCGATTTGATAATTTTCGATTTTTTTAGTTTTACCGTTTTTGAAAATTTCAAGTGTTTGCCTCTTACGGTTTCCAAGATATAGCAAATTGTCAAAATTACATAGTCAAAATTGCATTAACTGATGGACCACCCTTTAATTTTAATTTTTTTAAATTTTAGTGTTAATTGTTGTAGTCTGTATAAAAATACACTAATTTTATAAATTTCAAGTGTCAATATACATATGTATATTACATGGGATTTTAACATTTTTCGTTGCTCGTTTTGGAACATCGTTTAATTTTTAATTCTCATATATTTGTTGTTGTAGCGGCCAAGGTTCTACATACTGTGTCCAAATTTCAGGTACGTAGCTCTTACGGTTCCTGAGAAAATACCGTGTGACGGACAGCGTAGCGAAAACAATAGGGTTCCTTTTCACCTTTGGTGTACGGAGCCCTAAAAACGGTAAAAATAAAAAAAAAACCGAAAATTATAAAATCGCCAAACCAAAAAAAAAATCGCCAAAAATTAAAAAAATTAAAAAAAAATCGTCAAAACGAAAAAAATCGCCAAAATTAAAAAAAAAATTTGTAACACTAAAATAAATCGCCAAATTCGAAAAAACCGCCAAAATGAAAAAAATCGCCAAAATGAAAAAAATCGCCAAAATGAAAAAAACGCCAAAAATCGAAAAAAATCGCCAAAAAATAAAAAAAAATCGCCAAATTGAAAAAACGCCAAAAACCGAAAAAAATCGCCGAAACGAGAAAATAAAGTGTCAAAACTAAAAAAGAGCCAAAACTTAAAAAAATCGCCAAAACCGAAAAAACGCAAAAAAACGCCAAAACAAAAAAACCGAAAAAAACCCAAAAACGAAAAAAAAAAATGCCAAAAACTTTATATTACATAGGATGAAGCTTGTATTAAATTACATATCTAGTGTTCGTACGGAACCCCTCGTGCGCGAGTCAGAGTCGCACTTTACTGAATTTATTCTTTATTCTGATTTTGCGGAGATGTGATATAGATTTTTTACTAAAAACTAAAACGAAACTTTTTTCCCAAAGAGCTTTTACATGAATAAAAAAAACCCTGTGATTTGTACGGCTTTAAGCCTGCTTTACACTATATCTTTTTTACATCTAACTTGTAAAATTTTCCACCACAAAGTAAGTTACCTTTAAAATATTGCTTCTGTAAAATTCAGACGTAAAGTCAGCTGACAAGATTTCAGTTAGAGAGTGCTCTATTTTCTTCTGGCAAACGTGCACTAAAATAACTCAATTTTATATTCAGCTACTTAGTTTAAAAATTAAATAATATTTTTACTAAAAAAATATCTTCCACAAAATTCGTAAAAGCCATTTTGAAGCCGAGAACGACTTTAGTTTATGCAACAGCTGTAAGAAATATATACATAGCGAGAGAGAGAGAGAGAGAGATGAGCGAGAGAGATAATATGTAAGAAGCAATCAACCTGTGTTTGTGAGCGAATACTATAACCAGGGAAACCAGAAATATGCTCTAAAGAAAGCGTTTTATGCACTTAAAACTTGAAAATATGCTCTTAAAATTAAAATAAATTGGTTATGAAAATGATAAGATATTTTGAATTCTAAAATTCAACCATATTTCCATATAAAATAACATAAAAATAAAATAAAATAAAAAAAAACAGGAAAGCAAAAAAAAATTAACAAAGTATAAATGCCGTATTAAAAATAATCACCCTTATTCCAGTTGTCGACATCGACGTCACTTTAACACAAAACCGAAAAATTGGGGCTTGTGTACCCGTTATCGAATATAAATGTCTCTTGTCGGCAGGTTTATGTTATTTTCTAGACCTTAGGGAACGGAAATGCATTGTCAGTAGCACAAAATTATTCTCGAGAGCGAGTAAATAAGCCCCCATTTTTTGGTATTGTGTTAAAGGGACGTCGATGTCGACAACTGGAATAAGGTTGAATAAATGATACAAATTCATTTTTTTTATACTCTCGTAAAAATTTAACTTCAGTTTCAAAAGAGATCACGATATCAGAATTAAAACTTTGGTACTGTATTTTTGATAAATAGGACAAGATTTATACATATATAATTTTTATTGCAACAAACATCAAAATAGTGACCTAGATTTTCAAATTTCACATCTAGACAAATTTTTATACATTAACAATGTTCCTTGAATGTCTACCCGGGGCAGAGTCCGTCACAAATAACACCCGAGTTTTTGTTGGAACTAACATCCGTAATAACAATATTGGAAATGAGATTTAGATAGCGAAAAATAAAAATAAATCTGTAAAGCATCAAAATATGCCCTAAAATCGTAAATTATGCTCAAAAATTAATTTTTTTTTACAAATATGCATGTAAGACTGATATATGCAAAAACATGCTTTAAAGGCTAAAATATGCAAAAATCTACACTAACAAATCGATGCCAAAATTCATAAAAGTTCTGACATGGATAAATATATTGTCCCTGCATTAATACGCCAAGAAAAAACATGCAATTGCATATTTGCGGTTTCCCTTTTGTAAAACAACCATTTTGACAGACAAAAAAAACTACATATGAGTGGAGAAGTTGGCAAGTCAGATGTAAAAAAACCATGTCGTGTCTGACATTTATTATTTCCCTCTGCTGTATTAGGAAACCCTTTAATTACTTGTATATACCATAACATACATATATGATATTTATACATACAAGTCGTGTAAACGTATGCGTACGTACTTCTTGTGCAAAATTTTGCAATATTCAATTTAAATTGTATTTTATATCTTTCAGCTGGTTCGTTTTCCACGCAGTAAATGCAGGAATTTTAACTCAAAAGGAAAGCGTTTGCATTTAACGTGCTTTATTTTTGTTATTCTCTTTCGCAAACTGTATAAATGAATGAATAATGATTGTAAAATGGAACAAAATGCACGCCAATTCTTGTATAGATTAATTGGAATTTGAAACGGTTGTGATTTTGTGTTGTCTTTACAATTAAGTTGAAAATATTTTGGCATTCAATTGCCATTAAAATTCATTTTTAGAAAATGTAAATTTTTGCCTAACGAAGCATAAAGTGTTTAAATGCATCAGGGTAAGCGACAGACGGTATTGCGCCAGTGATTTGGAAAATGTAAAGAGACGTTAGCTGTCTCTTAAAATTTAGGGGATTGTTGTTAATAAAATGTTAACAAGGCTGTTGTAAATAAATTTTAATCAATGCTGGGAAATTTTTAAATGGTAGTTTGTTAAAAAGTAATGAGTGCTCTATTGGTTTTTAGCGTTAATAAAAATCATTTTTTTTTTCATTTTCGGTTCGTTTACAAAGCCTGCCAATTTATATGCTTGAATATTGAAAAATTCTGAGAAAAATAATTATAATTTAAACAGAAAGTTAATTGCAATGTTTGGTTTAAAAAGCATTTTATTCATTTTATATGCATCAATAATGCTGCAAAAATAACAAAGGCAAGTGGTTTGGAAAAGTTTTCTTTTTCACTTAATTAAAAATCATATATTACCATGAATTCTCGTTTTAATTTATTAACTAGAGTAAAATTATTCAAATATTGAGCATTATACAAAAATAATGTCCAGTAGAGGTACTGTTTTTTTTTTATTCAAAGTGAGATGAAAAGGCTCTCAAATGGCTAGTGTCCAATGTGGCATAAGCTATGTGGCACGAAGCGCCCTCCAAGGGCGGATCAATAAGTGCGTGACTTTTTAAATGAAACACAGTTTTTTTTTTGCAAAACAAAAATTTATTTTTCAACATACCAGTAATCTTCTTTTAACTCAATACACTTAGTTTAACGTCTCGCCAGTTTTTGTATCCCTTCCAAAAAATAGGATTTTTCGAGGTCCTTAAAATAGGCACTTGTGTGGTCGTTGGGGCTAAATCTCTTTCCACCGAGCCATTCATTTCCTTTGGTTTGGATATAGGAAGTAGTCAGTAGAGGCTAAATTCGGAGAATATGGCGGATGGGGTACCAATTCGTAGTCCAATTCATAGAGTTTTCCTATTGAGACTGCACTCATGCATTATCTTTATGAAAACGATTTTTTTTCTTGGTTATATGGGGTCTTTTTCTTTTTTTAAATCCTCATTAAATCGGTCTAATAAGTTGGCATAATATTCGGCTTTTATTGTTTTTCCCTTTTTTTCCCGCGTGCATCCCAAAAAACTGTGGCCATAAGCTTATTGGCCGACAAACTCACCTTGGCCTTCTTCGGAGCAGCTTTAGACTGCTGCTTGGTCTCCGGTTCACAGTAATGGATCCATGTTCATTCATAATTACAAAACGCATTCGGCTTGCGGTAAAACAACTCCAAATAATCCATTGAAGTTTTCACACGTTTACGTTTATGGTCAATTGAGAGCACCCATCTTGCTGACAACTTTCTTAAACCCAGCTGATAATTTAAAATCGAAACCACACTGCCATATGAAATGCCTCTGGCATCAACAACCTCACGCTCTTTTACTCTTGGATCGGCCAACACCATATCGTGGATTTTTCAAACTTTTTCGGGTGTACTCACCTCAATAGGCCGTCCAAAACGTTCAGCGTCATTTGTATGTTTTTTTTTAGAGGTATAGAACTTCGAATTGAAATAAAACACAAGAAAATCGTTTTAATGTCCATCAATTTGGCTTTATTGAAAGGATAATTTTATGCCATTAATGTTTAAATATGATTTCGGGCATGTGGCCGCCGCGGCTGGCTCGAATAAAGCCAATTCTACAGGTCCAATTTTCAACCACTTTTTCGAGCATATGGGGCCGTATGTTGGCAATAACGCCACGAATGTTGGCTTCCAAGTCCCCTAACGTTTCTGGTTTGTTGGCGTAGACGAGCGACTTCACATATCTCCAAAGAAAATAATCCAATGGTGTCAAATCACACGATCTTGGTGGCCAATTGACAGGTCCATTCCGCGAAATTATGCGCTCATCGAATGTTTCCTTCAATAAATCGATTGTGACGTGCGCTGTGTGGCATGTAGCGCCGTCTTGTTGGAACCACAACTCATCCACATTCATGCCATCCAATTCGGGAACAAAATAGTCGGTTATCATGGCTCTATACCGGTCTCCATTAACGGTAACTGACTCTCCAGCATTATTTCGGAAGAAGTATGGCCCAATGACTCCACCAGCCCATAGAGCACACCAAACAGTCAGTTTTTGTGGATGTAATGGCGTCTCAAGGGTCTCATGTGGATTCTCTTCACTCCAAATGCGGCAATTTTGCTTGTTGACGTAGCCATTCAACCAAAAATGAGCCTCATCACTGAACAAAATTTTGCGATGAAAATCAGCATCGAGATCAATCTCATTTTCGGCCCATACACCAAAATCACGACGCATTGCATGGTCTCGCGGCTTTAATTCTTGCACAAGCTGGATCTTGTAAGGTCGCAAGCCAAGATCTTTGCGCAAAATCTTCCATAAAGTTGATGGACAAAGCTCCAATTGCTGTGCACGGTGGCGAATCGATTCATTCGGGTCCTCTTCAACACTTTGCTCTACAGCGGCAATTGTTTCTTCGGTGCGCACTGTTCGACGTCTCTGCGGATGCGTATTATCACATAGAGTAAACGTAGTGCGAAAACGATCCATGGTTAACCGAATTAATTGCTCTGATGGACGATTATGTCGACCATAAAATGGACGGAGCTTGCGGTAAACTTCGCGAACTGAACCATTATTTTCGAAATAAATTTGCACGATTTGCAAGCGTTGTTCTTTTGCCAACCTGTTCATGATGAAATGGCAAACCAAACTAAATATTAATCACTTGACAGCTGACAAAATGGCCGCCAGTTAAAAAAGTGATGCCAACTTAAAGTTCTATACCTCAATAAAAAACACCCACAGCGACCACAACGAAAGTCACTAAATCACTTTTTTACCATTGAAATCGATAGTGCAGAGTTCCCATGGTATTTATCGAGCTTTTCCTTGGTTTGATTGACTGTTTTCTTTCGCAAAAAATAATGTTTAATGAGCACACGAAATTCACTTTTTTCCATTTTTAGAGGTTGTATGTTTTGATCAGCTGTTAAACGCAAAGTAAATGACCACACTTGCTCAAAATTTGACAGTAGTCTTTTAACAGGTGGTACTTGATGGGTACAATCTTGCATTTCATATAACTACGAGGGAAGTTCGAAAATCCACGGACTTATTGATCCGCCCTCGTATCATATAATTGTCGTAAAAAAAGTAGATAATCATTGACCTATAGCGTTCAAAGCTAACGGTGATGGCCTAGCTCTCTTCTTTCCCAAGTAGAATGGATTTATGGCATTTTGTGACAACGCAATAGTGTATACTGGTGGCACTATTTGTCATTTCCTACATTTTTCATTGTGTGGCATTGCTTCTCATATAAAATACATAATAAGAACGGAGCTAGAAACATTTTGAAAATGACAACGCAAGAAATGCCAGATGTGTACTCAGCATTAGTTTAATTTAATTAACTAGAGAATAGTTTACTATTTGTTAAAGATTTTTCACAGATTGCTCTTAAATTATTCTCAAGAAGATACTTAAGAATATGTTTAAAACAATAAAGAACTTGGAAGTACTTAAATACTTTCAATACTACCGAAATACAGTGAAACTTCTTTATAACGAACTTCGTTATAACGAAAAACTTAATATAATGTTTTCTTGAGTCCCTTGAGAAAACCTCTCTATTGCAAAGCTTTTCATACAACAATACACTATAGCTATAACGAACAAATTCTAAGCAAAAAATCCTCTATGTACAATAATATTCCTTGAAATGCCTCAATATAACGAAATCAGAATAAATCCTAGATGGTAAAGTCCCATTATAAAAACAGCGAAGTCTGAATGTATTTGTAAAGCCTCTATAAAATGATATACTCGTACAAAAGACTCTATACAACGAAGTAAGAATAAAATTATGTATAGCAAAATCGTAAAGTCCCGATATTTATAACTATATTGATAATGATTTTTTTCGTATTTCTTCAAATTTCGTTGTAACAAGGCTTTGCTGATTATATTTATAGCGAATCAATGGCTATAACGAAGTCTTTACGGATCCCTTTGGAATTCGTTATATCGAAAATTAACTGTATATGATTATGAAGAAATTTTTTTCAAGCTTTTGTTGTATTTATAACTCCTTGATTTTAAATAAATGAGGGAGGCATAAAACTCACGAAATGCCTCCTTGCCTTTTTGACAATTCTATTTCAAACTTAATGAAAAACTTTACTTGCGACAATGTTACTGCCTCTTTTTTAAAATCGCAATCAGGGTCCTTACGCCAGGATTACTATACAACTCAATAACAAAATAAAAAATAAATAAATAAAAATACAACTACATAATAAATAAACAATAAAAAATTGCAGCATCTTAAACTACAAATAGATAGAAACTCTTTTTTTTTATTTTAGCAATCGAAATCTTGGTTTTATTGGATCTTTTCCAAGTTTTATATAGTTTTCCTGTTACTACAAGTCTTTTAGTATTCTTTTATTTGTCTTTTTGTTTACGGATATTTATTTTATTATATTTTATTTTATTTTATTTCATCCTTTTGTTTTGGTTTTAAAGCAAATAGATTGCAAAATAAACAATACAATTTTATGTAGTGTCAGTATTTATATCGCATCGCACACAAGGATTTAAGGACATTTGCACACCTATAAGTGTTGATATTTTTTATTTTATGCAAACATCAAACGGTATAAGAGTTAGAGGTTCCATAGCTTTAAAAACATCTATTTGTGTCAGTCTTTGTAGATGCTTTTCTTTTCACTCCAGAAGTTTAAAATGACACATAGTTTAAAAATTAATTATTACTGTCTTAAATTTGAAGAGCTGCAAATAATGTAGATATGTAAACTTCTAATTTCGCCTTATAAAGCTTTTATTTATAAATATTTTCTCTAATAAATATAAAATAAAATTTATCGCCTAGGTTCTACATTCGTAAAATGAAATGAAAGTGAAATTTTCTCTTGATTTGTGTTCTCAATTTCCTAAAAGTGATTTAAAAAGTAAAATTTCATTTTCAGTTTGTTTCAAATGAAATTGAAGTGTTCTGTAATCCAATTTCACTACAAAAAAAAGTAATTTGAATTCGAGAGCAAACAACATTGTGAAAGAAAATACTTTTTGGTAAAAATAAAATATTTGTAACTATTTATTGCAAAAATACGAAAATGTAAGCACATAAATAACATTTTAATATAAATTATCTTTTATTGTTTATTTTATTTGTGTTTTAAAGGGGTAAGAACAAAAACCCGGAGTAAGAGGTGGCGTTGTTAAAATATGTGGAAAAAATCCGCGATTAGCTAAAGGGTTCAGTGATTTCCTCAATGCGTTTAGAAATGTTTAGCGAACTTGCGATTTTTCGCGTTTTTTTCAAGTTTATTTTCCTTTTAAAAGCTTTGGCGACTTCTAATGAATTTCAAGGCTTGTTCCCGATTTTGCAACCTCTCGCGAATTTTTACATTGTTCGCAATGAAGTTTTTGCAAGTGTTCTGCTTCCTATGAGTTTTCGCGAATTTTAAACAATATTAAACTTTGGTATTATGCCACTGTTATTAAGGTTTTGTGAATTTTCGCGATGTTTTACCGAATTTTTAGCATTCCTTAAAGTTTTAGCAATTTTTAATAAAAATTATGGCCTTTTTAAAATTTTGAAATTTTTCGCAAATTTCTGTTATTTTTGCGGAAGATGTAGTTTTTGCAACGTTTTTGGCTTTCTTTATCTATTTTTAATTTTTGCAACGATTTTGGCTTTCTTTACTTATTTATATTTAGGGACTTAAAATTAAAATTTTTGCAAGCTTTGGCGAATTATCATAATGTTTTGCGCTTTCTCCCGAGTTAACCTAAAAATTTCAGCGAGTTTAATCAATTTTAGTTTATTTTCAACATTTTCGCAATGTGTGATTTATTCGACTTTTAATCAAGTTCAAGACTTGATATAGATTTTTGCATTTATTTTTATTGCAAGTTCATAATCATAATTTTTTTGGTGCGAATATACATATATGCAAATATTGGGTCGACAAATTTAATTCTGCTTTAAAAGACGAATTTTCGCAAAGAATTCTTGAAGGGAAGTTCGTCGAACTATGCGAAGTTCGACGTTCGTTCGAATTGTGTTTATAGCATAAGATGTGTGTTTTCTATGTTGCTTGAAATATTTATTTGAAATAAACTGGGAATTAAATCGTCGTGGAAAAAAAGTTTCATTACTTTTCTAGAACACAGTGATATCGACTTTACGGAATTAAAAACGTTTTCATTTTCATATTGTTGTGGAATGTAGAACCTGGCCGTATATAATTTATTTTTTCTCCTAGACCCAAAGTAAATATATTACCCAATATGCCACAAAATAACTAAAATTCAATATAACTTAAGAATAAGCTTATAATAATAGTGAATTCACGAACAATTTTTAAAAATGCCTATAAACGACATACATGAGTATTTACATATGTATGTATATTGACGACTGAGAAAGAATTAGCAGATTTATTAAATTTTACGTATAAAATTGGTCTTAAATTACAAAGTGGGTGTGCGTGCAATTTAATGTATTAATCGCGTTAAACTGCGAAAAAACAAACAAACAAAAAAACAAATAAAAAAATAAACATGAATTATGACATAAAAAAATCGATTGTTGTAAATAAAATTGAAGAAAATATTTTATTTTTCAAAAGTCAAAAAAAATATATATATATTGAAAAATAAGCTTATTTTACAATTGCAAGGATAAGGTTATAGTAATAATACACATATAATATTATCCCGAGGGTTCTGTTTCGATTTTTCTACAATTTTTGCGAAAACCTTTTTCAATAAATTTGTAATACTTTTTAAAGCTTGAGGCTTACGTTAGTAAGCTTATTATAATATTTTTTTCAAGCCATTTGGTATACTGGGTAGTTGTTTAAATACAGCAAAACAACTCAATGCATATTTCAAATTTAGTGGTGTAATACCTGTTCATTTAAATGGCATTGAAACGCGACAAGTTTATAACATTGTGAGTGTAAATAAATTTTATATTTATATATGTACATATGTATGCATATAGCCCATACATTGATTGTTAGTGTTCGCCTTGTGCACAAATATTTATATTGACTTTATGTAGTTCACATAAAATAAATAAGTATCCTTAAACTAGGCCACAACATTCAATGAATTAACTTGAATTTTTTCTCTTATCCATTTTATTTTCTATAGCAAAAAAAAATTAAAATTATATGAATATTTATGTGTAAGTTTGTGAGTATTTTTATCCAATATTTGTATCTTTTCTATAGCACTAAGGAATGAGATTAGTTATTTTGTTGTTAGCATTTTGTACATAGCCTTACTATGTACAGACGGTTGTCAAATCTTACAATATTGTTAGTAAAATGTGCTTAAAATTTCTTACAACCGTGTGAACTGGAAATTTTTGTCTGACTTCTTTGTCAGAAAAAGCATTGTCAGCCAATTGCAAGACTAGCAGCTGACAACAAATTGTCAGACATCTTAAAATCGTGTGAATGCATTGTAAAATTATTGCCAAATATTTGTCAGACATCTTAATATAGGCAGATGTGCTAAGTTTATGCATGTTACAATGGTGTCATTGAAAGAGAATTATTTCTATGGGCAACACTGCACATGCTTGATTTTAAAGAAAAAATATATGACAGCGCATAGAGAAAGGGACCTAAGGGCAAAAAAAAAATCAATTTTCACTTTTTTTTATGTGAACAACATCTGAGCATCGAATGAGACCGATCCCATGCCCCAAAAGTGTTCCCTCCCAGAGATATGCGCGTTTTATGATGTGATGGTACACCAAAGATACACGTATTTAAATCTTTAAAATGGCTCTCCTGAAAAAGACCGGTTTTTACCCTTAGGTCCCTTTCTATTTTGCGCGTCACATATATAATAAAATATATGGATATAAAATTATTGCAAGTACATCTTTATGGTTCACAAACGATTGATATTAAACAATTTCTAAGAAATCCTTTGAGTCTGGCAGCGCATAACAACAGATCTGACAATTTTTGCATATAAAAACCGTGTGAACTGACAATTTTTCGACTGACAATTTTGCCAGATGAATTTGTTGTCATACAACCAACCGTCTGGCAACAAATTGTAAGATTTTCAGACAAATTTGATACCACCGTGTGCTGCCAATTTTTGATTGCTAGTACATTGTCAGCACATTGCCAGATCTAACAATATTGTAAAATATGAAAATCGTCTGTGCATAGCTTAAGCCTGATGTCAATTGCAATGAAAACTTCTCGGGATTAATTAAAAAAAAAAATTTAAGAATTTTAAATTAATTTCGATGTAAAATGGCTAGAATATAACTAATTTAAAAGTGTGATTATAATTATGACTATGACTATGACCATGATTACAACTGTGACTACGACTATGACTATGACTATTACTATGAATATGACTATGACTGAGACTATGACTATGACTATGACTATGACTATGACTATGACTATGACTATGACTATGACTATGACTATGACTATGACTATGACTATGACTATGACTATGACTATGACTATGACTATGACTATGACTATGACTATGACTATGACTATGACTATGACTATGACTATTACTATGACTATGACTATGACTATGACTATGACTATGACTATGACTATGACTATGACTATGACTATGACTGAGACTATGACTATGACTATGACAGATAGAATGACAACATCAGTGGAAATAACAATAACAATGATAGTGACGTTGAAAATGACAGCGGAAATAACAATGATAACAGAGATGACAACGAAAGCAACAGTTGGATTTACAAAGACAATTCCCATAACAATTAATATGAACATGTCAATGACAATAACAATGACAATGACAATGACAATAAGAATGACATTGACAATAACAATGACAATTACAGTGACAATGACAATTACAATGACAGTGACAAAAATTGTGACAACGGCAAGGGCAAGTCTTATGACAACATTAGTAATAATGACCACGCCAAGGACAATAATCATGAAAATTATAATGACAATGACAAAAACAATGAAAATTAGAATGACAATGATAGTGATAAGGGCAGTGATACTAGTAATGACAATGGTAGTAATAATGACCATAACTGCGACTATCAATATACCTAAGAATATGACTAGGATATGACTCTGACTATACTATGATGATTGGACTCTAATAATACTATGATCCAACTTACTCGACTATGACTTAACTATTATTAAACCATTGCTTGATTTCATATTGATTTCATAGAAAAAGCAAATTATACTTTAAGGACAATTTCCACAACTTGCCTTTAGTTAAAGGTTGGATTTTGTCTACCCGATAAAAATCTTTGAATTTTTACAACTTAAATTTTTTTATTGTTATTATTATCAATAATAATAATAATAATGTTTAGTGGATAAGAAAATAATAATTGAAGGTTTTATAAAGCAAAGCCATTTATCGGGCTGACAAAATTTTGCGTAGTTAAAGGCAAGTTCTGAAAATGGCCCTAAGAGTTTAAAAGCAGTATTTTATAGGCTAAAACTGGTTTTAAATTTTTAAAGTACACTTTATCATTTCTATGACTACACTAACGAGCATGATGTATTGATTTGTTTTAGTCCTTACACACTTAGTGAAATTTCTACATATAATATTCAATTTTCTATATCACATACGCTTTTTTATATAATATCGTAAAATTGCTTTAAATTGAAATCCTATAATATATTGAAAAACTTAACAATCGCACGCATAAATATGGAAATAACAACATTCGTATAAATCTTTATGAATGTGTTCCAATACACATGCATGCGTACGCAAACACTTTAACGATATATGTGTATGTATGTGCGTGTTATAACCGTATGTGTATTTACAATTGTACGTAAACACGTGTTTATTATACAGTGAACAATAAAAGAGAAAACACATTTATCAAATTGGATTTTTACAATGTATACATATGCATTTATTCTAATGTATTTTTGTGCAAATTTCTTCGAATTTAAAGGTGTATTGTGTTTATGTATTAAATGGGTATTTATTTGTAGATACTGGTGCCTTTTATAAATGAGTTTTTAAATTGCGGAAGTGTGCTTGTATATTACTAAACTTTAAAGGTAACATAAAGTTATTCTAAATGTAGGTTGTAGGTGTCGTAAGTAATTTATGCTTAATGAAACCTTAAACTGTAAATTAAATGTAGCACACAACTAGTAATGCAAAACACACTTTCAGTAATGTTCCATCTACTTAATTAATTTGAACGACAATGTTGAAAAATAGCACATGAATTTTTTACAATATAAATAGCTGTTGCTTTTAATAAAACTGAAGTTCTATGACGCTGAGAAAGCTTACAAAAGCTTTAATGTGGTTTTATTTTTGAAGTGCTTAAAGGCAAGATAAATTTAAAGCAAATCGTTGCTAAAAGATGAAATTTTTGTTTAGTAAAATCCGCTGTTAAGCATTTGTTGGGAAAAATTTACACTTAAAACAACTTTATTTTTTAATATATGTACATAAGATATTTTAAATATAATCTTAGTTTTATTATATTACTTCAGTATGATATTTTATTAAATGAAGTACATACAAAATTCGTTCATATGACAAAAAAAAAAATTCAATTTAATTTGCTTCCCGTATGTATAATGCGAAAATTTTCGAGTAGAATATAGTTTATGGATATTTACAGCTACAAACAAACATAATCTGATTTTATTCTACATGAGTTACAAAGGGTAAAAACTAGTATATAAAAGCTTGGGCTAAAATTAGAGTTTCTACGCGAGAAAAAAATCCCGGGGATTCCCGCGAATTATTTATCTACAAATCCCGGGAAATTTTCAACAGGAATTTTCGGGAATTTAATATTTACGTTTTTGGAATTAGATTTATTTGCTGTTCGTTGTTTTATTACTTAAAAATACAATTTTGGAAACAGATGTAATAGAAGTTTCCGAGGTGACTCCATCAATTTCAACAGTTATGAAATATTTTCAACCTAAAAACTCTTTATCGGAAATAGTATCTAGATTGGCAGATGTGGATGGAACTTTCATCCATGGTATAACTCACAGCATATGAATTTATTTGTTTTTGTTTTCTTCAATGAAACTATTTTTTTAAGCTTTAGGTCAGTAAATTTTATATATTTTTAGTTTTATATCGATATTTCGTTAACTTTTGGTTAACTTCTTCAGGATTATTCTTTTTTTATTTTTTGGTAATTACTAAAATCAAAGACAATGCTTAGCCGCCAGCAAACAACTTTCAATTAATAAAGCTACGGTCACACTTGTCAAACATTTGCCCAAAAACGCGAAACCACTAAATGTTAATGAAAAATCTTTCAATTCAGACAAAAGTTTGTCAAGTTTAAGAGTAGCCAATATTGCTGGATTCTATGACATTGTGCATTAGTTGTGTTTGAAACTGTTTAATATGATAAACAAGTGTCTGGATCAAAACATTTTTCATTCGTGTTTGTTGGTTACACTTTTTTGGGCAAATATTTGACAAGTGTGACCGTACCTTAAGCTTATGAAAATATGTCAAATAATAAATTTCTTAAATGTTAAATGTCGTATGTTTGTTTTTCGTAAAATTATATTTTTTATTGAGGCCATTTAATTAAATTTATATGTTTTCGAAATTTCCGGGGATTCCCGGGAATAGAAAATTTTTTTCTCGATTTACGGGAATTGGAAAAGTCAGGGAAGTTAGAAAATAAATACCGAAAAAGAAACTAACACAGAAGCTTTTACACGCGGTTGTCAGATCTAAAAATATTGCCAGTAAAATGTACTCCAAATTTCTTACAACTGTATGAAGTGGCGATTTTTGTCAGACTTCGTTGCCAGAAAAAGCATTGTCAGTCCATTGCAAGACTACCAGCTGACA
Organism: Tachina grossa; assembly: GCA_949987645.1. Lineage (NCBI taxonomy): Eukaryota > Metazoa > Arthropoda > Insecta > Diptera > Tachinidae > Tachina > Tachina grossa. The sequence goes on from OX465275.1 coordinate 41,844,311, forward strand.
AAAAATTGTCAGACATCTTACAATCGTGTGAGCACATTATAAAATTATTGCCAGATATTTGTCAGACATTATAATATTGTCAGATGTCCGAAGTTTATGCATCTGATAATGGCGTCATTCTTTCTATGGGGAACACTGAACACGCTGGCTTTGTCTTTATGGTCCATAATAATTTATATTTTCACTTTTTAAATTTAACACAGCAGCACATTGCCAGATCTGACAATATTGTAAGATCTGACAAACGTCTGTACATAGCTTGAGACCATTCGCATGCACAGAAAATAGTGTTACATACTTTTTTTGATGATTAGGGAAACTTCATATGAAATAAATTTATATACAGAGGGCAGCACACATACAATAAAAATTATAGCTGAAAATAAAATTTTACTAAACAACTTTTTCTTGGATTCTTTAAAATTCTTTATTGAATGAAAAAATATATACTTTTAATAAACGTGCATAAATTTTTGCTCATCAAATATGCAAGAGTCGACATCACAGAAAGATCAATAATATGAATTGGTAATTTTCGGATTCAAATAAATAAATGGTTTTCTTTGTAGTTGGAAATATTTAATAAAATTTTATTTAATGCAAAAAATCCAATTTTGTTAAACAAAATTTGTATAAGAGCTTAAAAACATTAATAAATTTAATGCCGGATTTACATGGAACCCTGGTCAAAGCACGTGTCTGGTTTGTGCAAAAACAACAAAAATAACGCTAAACAATTTAATTAGTACTTTATATATCGATCGGCCAATACAAATTAATAAAATTTAATAAACGTTGACACAATAATAATGTTACAAAACAAATTCCAAAAATTTTATTTTATATTAAAGCATTCTATTCACTCAATTCCATGCGCTAAGCAACAATTTTATTTGGGATGTCTTAGACAAACTCTGTTTTTTTAGAAATTTTATTTTACCTTTTACCACATACAATCCTAAAATGAATTACAAGCCAACCCAACATACTGCTACAGCCTCAAATATTTATTAAATTTTAAGGATTTAATTTTGAATTTGTTAGCTATTTATTATTTATGTGTAACTTTCGTTGGCAGATTTTTTTTTCATTGTTTTGATTTATCAGTAAATTGCAAGATTACTTTGCTGTTTCTTGCTTTTTGAGTTAAAACGTATATAGTCCTTTTTGCGGGCAAAAGACTGAAAGAAGATACAAAATTAATTTCAAATTATGAAATTACCTACTTTCCACTTTATATGCTTGGGAAAACAAAAGTTTTTTGTATAAGAATTGAGGGATATAAATTAAAAAGGGTTTTGCTTAAAAAGTAACTTTGGTAATTGCCTTATTGTTGTTGTTAAAAAATAATTTCATTTATATGAAAATTTAATGTTTAATTTAATGTTTAATTGCTATAGCTGTCTAAATCATAATTTTTAAATGATATTTTGTAGGGAATTGTGAAAGAAAATGTAATATTTTTGAACGAAACTTTAAAAGAAAATTGTATATTACAAAAGATAGAATAAGTACAAGCAAATATAAATAGATAAATCCCTACAAACATTTGGAAGATATCTTAACCAGAAAATATACATACAATTTCTTATTTTTATCATTTAGAAGAAAATCATCAAAGCAATACTTTTTTGATATTAAAACATTTTCATTTTAGTGAAACTTTTTTAATGAACAGTTCAAAACGTATTGACTATTTATTTTTTCCTTTAACAAAGTATTTTGTGTTAATAAAATGTTGTATTTTGTTCAGCCTGGTGTTTTATTACGTGCGCAATAAATTTATAATATCAATATCTTTTTAACTAAAAGATAAAAAATATTTAATTTAAAATAAAAATAATCAGAAAATTTTCAAAACATTTGCTCAGGAAATTCTTTTTTATACTAAACATATGATGACTCCTGTGATGATAAATTGAATTTAGTTTAGTAATTCAGGGGTGACTTTACTATATCCTATATTTTTCTTCCTTCAGATAATTTAGCAAAATTCTAAAATTATACTTAAGGAGGTAATCAATCGTTATAAATAATTTATCTTCCCAAAGATAATCTGGCAATATCATAAATAATTCTATTAGATGATTATCTGGCAATATTACAGTTTTATCTTCTAGAAGTATTGCATTCGCATTTCTTCGAAGTGTCGCCCTGGTTGCACAAACTCTCCCGAAGGGGAAAACTTCCGCAATACGAATATGATTGTTGCCGTAATAATATTTTTCTTCCAAGCAACACGATTTCGAATCATTTTCGTATTATTTTGCTTGTAGGGACGAAGAAAAAATGCCCATATATAAATACGGCACACATATTTTTTTTTTTATTTCTGGCATATAAGTGTTAAAAAATGGTTTTGATTGAAAAGAAACAACTTTCTAGTTCTTTTTTGTTTTGTATGTACATATGTACATGTACAGTCAACTGGTGATCCTAGTTAAAAAAAAAATTTGGCTCTGTTAAATGATCAATATGATTTTAAAACGATTCATTGTGCATTTAAATGAATCATAACTGAGCTTATCTGAAAATAGTAGTTCAATAATTTTCAATACAAATGAAAATGTATATTGAGATATTTAAAAATAAATAAAATTAATAAAATTATACTGTAAATTAAATTATTTTTCTATATTGAAATAAGAAATTCCAACATGACTAAACTTTCGTTAATGTTTTTTATTCTTAATTCAATATGGTTTTTATTGATTTTAAACTGTTTTTTCTCTGGGTGTAATATCTCTTTGCCCTTAAAGCTTCTAAAGAAATGCCAAATTTTATATATTTTGTAAGAATTAAAAATTTCACCACAACTGCTTAAGATAGAAAAACAATATTAATGCCGTTAAAATAAATTTTAAGCTCAAGTTGACTGTCTTTTTTTATTTTTTTATTTTATTTATTTATTTTAACAGCATTAGTATTTTGAGTTATTTTGTGATGTGTAATTTTTTCTATCTTAAGCAGTTGTGGTAAAATTTTTAATTTTTACAAAATATACAAAATTTGGCATTTCTTTACAAGCTTTAAGAACAAAGAGATTACACCCAGAGAAAAAACAGCTTAAAATCAATAAACACCATATTGAATTAAGAATAAAAAAACATTAACGAAAGTCTAGTCATGTTGGAGTTTCTTATTTCAATATAGAAAAATAATTTAATCTGCAGTATTATTTTATTAATTTTATGCTAATATAAAGAGGGGAAAATTTTAAGAAATACTCAGCCCTTTCTTAAAATTATTCTTTATTAAAAAAAATTTGAAATTTTAATTTCAGACAAAATTTTCTTTGAATTATATTTTTAAATGTATGCCCGAAATTTTGTTCGATTATAGTGTAGCTTTGTCTGGGAACGAAAAAAAATCTTAGTTGTGATTCTTTAAAACAATTATTATTTATTGTCTACGCTAGAAGGTTCGTGTACATGCTTCACGCTTTTGTTCCAAACCATTTTCTTATCCAAGACATATTTTTTTTATATATTTTCTAAACTAATATTATAATATATTATTTTAATTTTTGTGTTTTAAAATCATGGTAATAACGGGCGCATATTTCTAGTAAAAACTCTTTAAGTAAACTTTTTTTTACTATGAATTTGCGTTATTGTTTTTATTATCAAATACAACTACCATTTTTGATGAAAATTATTAATAGGACATTAGCTAGTTACCGCAACTAACGATTATTTTCCAAATTTAAACTAAAAAAAATCAAACTAAATAGTGAAGTGCTACCTTTAGATGAATTAATTTTTATATTTTTAATTTTTATTAAAAAACTCAACTTTACCGATTATTTTTTCATTTTAATTTATTCCTTAGAACATTACAATTATTTCTTGGTTTTTATTTGTTCGTCAAAAAATAAAAATTATTTTTTGATTTTTATTAATTCCTCAGAAAATGACATCTATTTTTTGATTTAAATTCTTTTTTTTTTTTCTAAAAAAAATGTAATTTTTCAACTTTAGAAAACACATTTTCTGCGCTAAAACTACTTTTTTAATTTTTTATATTTTATACAGTCTAAAAATTACCTCTTTTAAGTAAAAAAAATATAACTCAAAAAATAATTGTTTTTCCTGAGGAATAAATAAAACTAAAGAAGTAATTTTTATTTTCTGAGTAATAAATAAAAATAAGTTGCGGTCCCTGACCAGAGTAGTCAGATGTGGGGATTTGTCGCCAAATGTGACAAATTGTCACGTCTAAAGTTTTGATTTGGCGAAATGTCGATTTTTCTGGCGATAAATAATTTCGTTGGCGATTTTATGGCTTTTTTCGTAAAAAAGAATTTACTTCGTAATTCAGAAAAAATAGCTTTTTGAAAGAGTAGTTTCAGGAATAAATCCCACCAAAAATCGTCTGCAAGAAATTATTATTTTGATTTGATTTTAGTTATTTTTTATATTAATTATATTAATTAATACTTTTTGCATTTGGACGAGAAAAATTTACAAGAAATAATTTTTGTCAATTTATTTCTACTTTTGGTGATTTTTTGCTAAATTTTTATACTACTATTTTATTTTTAAATTTTTTTTTTTCATTATTAACATAGGTTTTTTGTAAATATCTTCGGAGCTACAAAACCGATTTAAGAGATTGATATCTCGTTTTGAAAAACATGACATCAGCTTTCAAAAAAAATAAAATAAAATAAAAAAGCAACAAAATATATATATATATATATATATATATATATATATATATATATATATATATATATATATATATATATATATATATATATATATTGGCATTGGTGGTGCAATATGAAAACTGGATTTTGACACGCCCCTCCGCCCGCAGGCCGAAAATAAAAAATCAGACTTCACAGTATCACCCGCCTGCTACTCTGAAGATTCCCTGACAATTTCATCAAAATCGGTCCAGCCGTTTTCGAGTCCATACGTTACATACATACACACATCCTATTTTATATATACAGGGTGGGCCAAAAGAAACCAAGGGGTGTAAAAGTTTAATAACTTTTTTGTTTATTAATTTTTTTTTATTTTTTCTTTCAGATTATATAGACAACACTTGGAGAATTTATAATGGAGAGGTTCACAACTGAACAGAGAACCAGAACAATAGAATTTTATTATTTAAACCAGAGATCAATTATTTTAACGCAAAGAGCATATCGTCGACATTTTAACGTCAGAATTTCGCCCTCTGAAGCGATGATTCGTTGCTTAGTTAATCGTCATCACCAACATGGCAGCGTAAGAGATTTGCCTCCAACCGGTAGACCACGTTTAAGTCGCACTGCGGAAAATATTGAACGAGTATAGCAAAGTGTTAACGAAGCACCAGAAAAATCTGGCAGAAGGCGTTCTGCTCAGCTAGAAATGTCTCGTACGTCACTACGGCGCATTTTAAAAAAAGATTTACAGTTATACCCATATAAGGTGCAATTGGTCCAAGAATTAAAACCCGCAGATCATCGGCAACGTCTAAATTTTGCAGTTAAATTTCAAGAGTTAGCCAGAAATGAAATCAACTTTATTGAAAATTTGATTATGAGTGATGAAGCTCATTTTCATTTGAATGGCTTTGTTAATAAGCAGAACTGTAGGTTCTGGGGTTCTCAAAATCCAAGAGCCATTCATCAACGCCAATTGCACCCCATCAGGTGTACAGTATGGTGTGGGATCACATCTGAAAATGTCATTGGGCCCTACTTCTTCGAGAATGAAGATGGAAGTGCTGTAACCGTAAATGGAGAGCGGTATCGGTTTATGATAGAAAATTTTTTACGTCCTGCTCTTGAAAACAGACCTGGTATGTGGTTTCAGCAGGATGGAGCCACTGCCCATACTGCCCGAGGCACAATGGCACTTTTAAGTCAAATTTTTGGAGAGCGAATAATTTCTCGAAATTCGAAAATTATTTGGCCAGCGCGATCGCCAGATTTGACAGCACCCGACTATTTTCTTTGGGGTTTTTTGAAGGAGCGAGTGTATGTGAACAAGCCAGAGACAATCCTTGAACTCAAGGCAAACATTGTTGCAGAAATTCGAACGCTACAGCCACAAGTTTTGAAAGATGTTATGGAAAATGCTCTAAAAAGAGCCCATCAGTGCGAAGCTGAAAACGGTGGTCATTTAAGAGACATCATTTTTCATACTTAGTGTAAAAAAATTTCCATTTTGTATATTATATAATCTGAAAGAAAAAATAAAAAAAAGTTAATAAACAAAAAAGTTATTAAACTTTTACACCCCTTGGTTTCTTTTGGCCCACCCTGTATATAGATAGATTGGACGAAATACATCGGAAAAAATCTGACAAACAATGTCCCTGAACTGCATGAAATCTATTCAATTTCAATTGAAATCTTTATCAAAATTTTTGCATCAAGTTTTGTGACATTTATCAAGATTTCTTATCCACAACAAGCACCACTAGCTGAAAATTTTCCTAACCTACAACTACAATGCAGCTTTTTAGTACAAATTTGAAAAAAAAACATAATTGCATCACTAAGTTCTACCAGATTTAAAATAGATTTCGACAAAAATCTAGTGACGAAGTAGATTTTGTTTTGTATGGGAAATCTACTAAATTTTGCCCGATATCTCGTAAGAACTAGATTTTTTTCATATTAGAGAATTCAAAAACAACACTCAAATATATTTTCAAATTTAAAATGTCTTAATAGGGAGATTCGGTAAAAAAAGACGTTCGTTTCTAAACGAAAATTCTTTTCAAAAAATATTTTTTCCATACAAATTTCAAAACGAAAAAATCAACTCTTATATCCTCTTACTGAACTGGGGCACTAATAAAGAGTTTATCCGACTCAATAAATGTTCGTTTTGAGCTTTTATTTAAAAATAAAAGCAATTAAGATGCTGATTTATGCTGCACAATTCTTTTGTGGGTCCGCATTTAGTAATAAAGTTTTTCGAATTTTCACATTCAGTTGTATTTATTTAAAAAAAAAAAATTGAAAATAACTTTTAAACTTTTTTATTTAAAAGTAATTTTTCCATACAAAAATAAATGGAAATCGCCATTAATATATGAATTGATACACGTAATTCACACGTTGATTTTTCAATGATTTTTTGAAACACGATTTTTAGAGTTTGTAGGCGAACGGTATAAAAGAGCAAAAAGGGTAGAAAAAAATCACATTTTCCGTTCTACGAGTTTTTTTTTCAGATGTTCCTTATACATATTTTATTTTTTTATGTTGTTTTATTTTATTTTTTCATTCAATGTGACAACAGCTTTTTTTTAATACCAAACAGTGTTACCTGTAGGCATTTTTGTTACTAATATATGAATATAGTCATGGTGAAATTATACAGGTGACTGCGTAAGGATTTGTTATGCAAAAATACGGCAACCATAGCTGTGTAAAGAACCGAAGAATGTCAAAAGCACAAAAATAATTGTACTAAAACCAAAACAAAATCGAAGTTTTTGACATTCTTCAGCTACAAAGCACATAGAGCAAAAAATTATCAGATGAAGTGGCGCTGCCACCTAGTTAGATACACCTTGAATATAGGGAATAACGGAAAAATATTTTATTTTACCCAAAATGTAGGTATTTCTTATACTCAGATTTCTGTTTTTGTGCACAAATGTAAAAATAACTATACTAAAAATATATTTTTGCTCATAAACCGTTTCAAAATTTGTGTTTCCTCGAAATTATATAGACTTTTGTCTAATTGTTTTGGTGTCGCAGTGCCTGTCTTTGTTAGATCTCCCCCATATTCTTCTAACGGCAAGCACATTAGAAAATAGAAAATGACTGCTTTCTGGTGCTGCTTTTTGTGTCAATTTGTATGGAAAATGTGTTAATACTGCAATTCTGTTTGATTATTAAGGCCTTAAATGTTTTTAATTTATCTTTCTTTAAATTGTAGGTTTTCGTATGGGGGAAATTTTTTAACATGTAGGGAAAGGAAAAAACGGTTTTTTTTAAATCTACTGGCAACACTGATACAATTTTCGGAAGAAAAAAAATAAGAACTAGAAACATGGCACAAATCATCGTATGAATACAAAATATTTTTGGAAGCAACTTTTAAAGAGAATCAAAAATAAAACAAGATTTTTAAATCATCGTAGGAATTGGACCATATTTAAATAGGCTTTTAGTGGATCAGAAAATGTGTTTGATTGAACGGAAATCAGTTCACTTAAAAAAATATTTTTTTGTCTGAATTAATTTAATTTTTGTATCAATTATGCAATTAGTTATTATTTATTTATTTTATTTTTGTTACGTTCTATATCTCATTTCACTTGGCTTAATTGACCCCTGGTACAAATTTACATTTATTCCTTTTAATTTCTGTTCTGTTTTTGTTTTTTTTTTATATTATATTTACTCATTTGTTCAATTAATAAAATTAGCTTAATGAGACGAGACGTTTTATTATCTTGGATTTTATGCTTTACGCAATTAGTTCCTTTGTTTTTTTTTTTGCTTTCATTTCTTATATCTGTCTGTTCAGAAGAAGAGATTTAACAAGAAAACAAAAACCAAACTTGTTATGTAATCCCAGCCTTTGTCCCTGCTGCGAGGTTAAATTGCAGGAAGGAAAAAACAAGCAAAAAATTATAACAAAATGACTGGATTTTTTTTGTTAATAGTGCTTTAAAAAACAGGAAATAAAATAAAATAGCATTTAAATGCAACCTTAATATCCTTTTTGCACTTAACTCTGATGCAGCTGAAAGGCGCTTAAGCATAACTGTATGCTCCTGCCCTTGTGTTCTTTACCATTGCCCTGCTCTGGCCGATAGATTTTACAATCAGGGAGTGGAGTGTTGCTTAAATTTAACAAACTTACAAGTAACTATTTGTTTTACACATCAAGAAGATTTTGTTGCTGTCTTTCTTTTTTTTTTTTGTCGTTGCAAAAATAAACATGAAAATGCTTTGCATTTTTAATACAAAACCAACTATTAAGACTTAAGTAAATGACAAAAAAGATAATTAACATTTGCATGCAAAAATAAAAAAAAAAAACAAAACGTTTTAGAGTTAAAACGTTAAAAATTTGGGGAAACAATTATGCAGAGTCATGAAATGAGAGTACATTCGTGAGACCATTAGCAGTTTATTACTCATCTTTTGCACTGTAATCCTTTATTAATTGCTTGGAAATATACTTTGTTATTAAATGATGGTTTTTAAAAAATATTAAAACTTCATCTTTTATTAGGTATACAGTAAAGTTTAAATGACAGTTTAATTATTTTTACAAACAATAGGAAAAATATAAAAGAAGAAAATAAATTTTAAAAGTATTTCTGGTTGGTAATTGAGGGAGTCAAGGAGAGGTGAAAAACAATTTAAAACTGCGAAATAAATAGATTATTTTGAACGGCGATTGCGGATGTTTTACAGTATAGAATGTTTGTTTAAATCATTTACAGAATTCTTAAAGGATTACTCAGATTTTTTGTCAGTTCTCCATTGAGCAAAAGACCATAAAAAGCAACTAAAAAACTTATTTTTTATTGAAATATGTAAATCTTTATTGTAGCAAATAATCCGCTTAAAGATTCTTTTTAACCAACTTCAAAAAAGGGAGAGGTTATCAATTCACTTGTATTTTTTTATTTTTTATTTTCGGTAATACTTCATAACTCGGTACATTTTAGACCTATTGTAAAAGTTATTTTTTTTTCTTAGTCCCATTGTAAAAAACGGGGCGGTGACACGCCCTCAATTTTTTTAATTTAATTTTATGATATTCTACTTATTTGATTGCCTTTGGTTGTTGTAATTACACAATCTGAAAGTGGAAAAAAGGGCGGGACTACGCCCATTAAAATTTATTATAATCAGGTCTGTTATTTTCATGCACTATTAAAACTACGTTATGCGCATAAAAAATGCGCAATAAAACCTTATATATGCATTAAAAATATGCACTAAAATTAAAAGTAAAAGTAAATCAAAAGAAATCCTAACTGTTAATGCTTGTTTTAAACGCGTTAAATAAGTGAATTCATAACTAATGCAACTACAAGATTTTATTCTGTTCAATTCTCACTTCATATCAAGGATGGCAAATTTGGTACAATTGTACTTTTTTTGGTACTATTCAAACTCGAAAAGTACAATACTACACCAATGACTAATTTAGTATATTTTAGGAATCTCCCGAGTTTCACCCTGCATTTCTTTTCAAACGTTTGAATATCTTTTAAACAATGAAACTAATATTTTTCCCACTTGAAAACAGTCTTGTGAATATAAAACGCCGCGAGAAAATCAACAAATGTTAACATGCCATTAATTTGTATATTTTAAATTTTAACTTAAATAGGTGTAAATATTTGCTTTTACGTCCCAACTTACAAGCAAATTTGTGAAAACGATTTGGTATCCAGAACAAAGTCGATTGTTTTAATAAAAACCGATAAAAATATGTAATTTGAACTAAAAAAAACTTTTGTAAAACTTTTGAAAGTTTTTGGTACAATTTTAGAATTCTCAATGCCGTCCATGCTCCATATATAATAAATTCAGTAAAGTGCGACTCTGACTCGCGCACGAAGGGTTCCGTACGAACACTAGATATGTAATTTAATACAAACTTCATCCTATATAATATATAGTTTTGGCTTTTTTTTCGTTTTTGGGGTCTTTTCGGTTTTTTTGTTTTGGCGGTTTGTCCATTTTTTCGGTTTTGGCGCTTTTTTAAGTTTTGGCTCTTTTTTAGTTTTGACACTTTATTTTCTTGTTTTGGCGATTTTTTCGGATTTTGGCGTTTTTTCATTTTGGCGATTTTTTTTATTTTTGGCGATTTTTTTTCATTTTTGCGATTTTTTTTTAATTTTTTTTAGTTATGGCGACATTTTAGCGTTTTGGCGATTTTTTTCAATTTTTGGCGTTTTTTTCATTTTGGCGTTTTTTTTTCATTTTGGCGATTTTTTTCGAATTTGGCGATTTATTTTAATGTTAGAAATTCTTTCTTAATTTTGGCGATTTTTTTCGTTTTTGGTGATTTTTTTTTAATTTTTGGCGATTTTTTTTTTTTTTTTTTTGGTTTGGCGATTTTATAATTTTCGGTTTTTTTAGTTTTACCGTTTTTGAAAATTTCAAGTGTTTGCCTCTTACGGTTTCCAACATATAGCAAATTGTCAAAATTACAAAGTCAAAATTGCATTAGGGTGGTCCATCAGCACCCTTTAATTTAAATTTTGTTAAAGTTTAGTGTTAATTGTTGTAGTATGTATAAAAATACACTAATTTTACAAATTTCAAGTTTCAATATACACATGTTCATACAATTGTATGTATATTACATGGGATTTTAACATTTTTCGTGCTCGTTTTGGAACACCCTTTAATTTTTAATTCTCATGTATTTGTTGCTGTAGCGGCCAAGGTTCTACATATTCTGTCGAAATTTCAGGTTCGTAGCTCTTACGGTTCCTGAGAAAATACCGTGTGACGGACAGACGGACAGCGTAGCGAAAACAATAGGGTTCCTTTTCACCTTTGGTGTACGGAACCTTAAAAAGGAACGAAATTTATGTTGTTATTATTTTCAGTGTATTCATACAGTGTTCCGCAGTTGCGCAGAAATCAGCTGAACTACACAGGCGGTAGTGCAACCACTTGAAATAGCAAGATCTGCTTGGTGCTTTTTTATGCTTTCTGTTTTTAGTTTTAAACATGGTTGCCATATTAAGGGGTTTATTTTTAGTTTAATTTATTGGTTAGTTAATTTATTTGTCGCAATAAGCTTTTACTTAACTACACTGCAAAAAAAAATTTTAATAGCAAATTAATTTAAAAAATCAATAAACCCGACTAACAACTGAAAAAAAAGAAGTTCATTAGTACGAAATATAGTGAGCCACTATTAAGCAGATTTGAAGATTCAATTTTTAATATTTCCCGACTGTAAAAGTCACTATGTTTCTCACTAATGGAATTGATTTTTTATTTCTTTTCATTTGTTTGTAGCTAGTCGGGTTTTTTAATTTTTTTTTTAAATTAATTTGTCATTTTTAACTTTCTAGTGTGCCGGCATTTCTTATTTTGATACCTTACTCGATAGGTTTCTTAAATTTTTTTTATTAGCATAATTTAATAATCAAAAATTTTTTTTATTTTTTATCCCTAATTAAATTTAAACATAACTTATATACATATTTGTAATCCTCTTTTAATTTCCCCTATTTTGATACCCCACTAGATAGGATCGGTAAAAATTTTTTTACGTGTACTATTTCGCACGAAAAATCCGTCATTTTGTTTTTTGTTTTCGAAAACCTGTCTATGAACACTTGGTTCACGGCACCTTAATTGGCGAAATTCATTCATGCGTTTGGGAGGTACGTGGTAATAAAGAAATTTACAATCCTTCTTGGCAATCGGGTAATAAGTGAAATACAAAATATAATAGTTTTCATTTAAGTATATTGAAAAATACAAAAAAAAAAAAACAAGTTTTATAAAAAATATGCATCTTAAATATGTATTTATTATAAAATATGGAAAAATATGCACTAACAAATCGATGCCATTTTTGTGCAAATTCTTCAATTCGGAAAACTAAATTATTCAGATTAATTTTGATTTGATGACTAAAAATATGCATTTGCATGAAAGTATTAGCCCTGATTATATTTAATGCGGTTCTGCTTAACCGATTTTTACGAAACCTACCACACACTTTGAGCACTAAAATAGACGCAGTGTTAATTAAAAAAAAATGGGCGGCATTACGCCCATTGAAATTTATTTTATATTAAGCGATTCTGGTTTATTGATTTTTACAAAACTTAACACACACCCTAAGCTCTGAAAAACACACAACCTTGCATTTGAAAAATGGACGAAAGTACGCCCAATAAAATTTAATTTTATATATCACTTCTTTTTATACTTTTCTTTCAGATCTTTACAATGAAATCGGTTTATTTTTTTTTTAAGTCGGTAGACAAACAATTAAAAAAAAAAAACATTCATATATTTACAATTTTTAATCAATAAAATTATTTCCAGTATCATAAAAATGTCTAATTTGTTCTAACATTTACATCTTATTATTAAATCAAGACAAGCAACTTAAATAAAAATGCATTAATGCACAAGCATAAAAACTCTATTTGCTATTGTTAAAAGATAGCAAATCTCTATAAACATTTATTGTACAAATTATACACTTCAACAGAATAAAAATTTAATGTAAATAATACAAAAAAAAGGAAAGTATTCATTTAAGTACAATACACAAAAGCAAAAAACAACCAACTAACAACTCGAATTTGCAATTCAAATCATATAATACATTCTATGATTTGAATACAAATAAAAAAACAAGAAAGAACGATAAAAAACGGTCAATTGTTTACCTTTCTTTTATTCAGTTTTTTTTTTTAATAAAACTTTAATTTTTTTCTACGAATTACTATTCAATAGTTGGCAAATGTAAACCAACTGACTTCCAACACAATGCAAAGCAGGTCAAATGAAGTCAAGCACTGCACTATGGACCAATTGTTAATAAAACTGTTCTACAAAAAAAAAAAAAAAAAAAAAAAAAAAAAAAAAAAAATCTTAAATAAAAATATGTGTAGTATAGGGACATTATATCCTGAATTCAAATCAAATTTTTAGCTAACACCTACAGACTGTTTTTAAGGGGCGTGGCTAATATGACACCCTTATCAAAGCAGTATTTCAATATAATGAAGCGTACATGATTTTTTTTTTCAACGATTTCAGAGTTATTCGGAAATTAGAGTCAAAAAAAATATTTTTTACCCTACGTCTACACCTGATATATTTCTATCATAACAAAAGTCAAACTTTATATTGAAAAAAATTTTTTTTTTATGTTAGCTCTTTTTTCTATATGGAATTTGACTTTTGTCATGATAAAAATATATCAGTTGTAGACGTAGGGTTAAGCAAAATTAAATTTTTGTTTTGTCTTCAAAAATTCATAAGAAAATTTAAACGGCAAATATTTTGTGAACAAAATAAGCTTTAACTAAAGAAACGTTGTGCAAAATTTTTGATTTTATTCACAATTATGGCAGGTAGCCAGCCCACTTTGACAAATATTGTGTAATACATTTGTCCGTAACACACTTGCACCTTGTGGTTCAACTGCAAAGTCATACCAAGTAAAGAAATTATTTTTTTATCGTTCCTGGAATTAAAAAATAGGAATAGGAAAGGGGTGTTGCTACATAGTGGAAATTAATAGAAACTATGAAAGAGAGATATGACAACATGAAGTTTTTGCTCAATAGAATTCACTACTATGCTTTGCTAGGGTGATATAAAAAATATTGTTGCTTTTTGTGTATTGGTCCTTAAGATCATATGGGATTCCGGCAATCAAAAACACTAAAAAAAAGCCTTTAGTTGACAAGCAAAAAATATTTTTGCCAGCACAGTGCATCAAATTAGGCTTAATAAACGATTTGCTAAAAGCTATAGAGCCCTGCGCAAGACTATTTAAAAGAACTTTCAAGACATGAGGACTTTTTCAAATTCTTTTCTGTAGCGAAGTTTGCAAAATAGACACTGAACAACACTGTTTGCAAGACATTTGTTTGATTTTTTTTTTTTTTTAACAAACACAACCCGCGAAGCGATTATCTTCTCTTCTGCCTGCAGTCAACACCCAGAATCTATGGCGGGAAACGATCCCATGACCTCTGGACTGAGAGGATATCATCGCTACCACTCAGCCGCAGGAGCAAATACTTCATGACAAAAAAATTTCTGATGTTTGCTTTTTTCTAAGCATGAGTGGGTATACATACGTTATGCCTGCACATACACACACATATCTAAAGCGGCCCGGCCCCGGCCCACCCAGTCGCAATATGATTATGCAATTTTTCGTATTGTACAATAATATCGCCAATGTGTATGCCAAATTCAAAGGCGACACAATTTATTGGCAAATATCAAAAGACTTTTAATTTTTATTGTACAATCAAGACAATTGTGTAATGTGGTGGCAGGCATTGTTCAATGTTTTTTACTTTTTTAGTATCAGGAAAATTGGGCAATAATTTCTTTGAAAATATTGTGCCATTTATGGCATAGTATAGGTCAAAACAACGATAATATGTGCAACAACATATGCAATAACATTGTATACTGGATGGGCCGCTTAAGTTGTGTATATGCTCTTTTATTTTAGCAGAGACACCTTCAGCTATCACTGCCACGAGCCACTTATCCAAGTCACGAGCCTTTTAGCAAAGACAAAAATCATATTGGAGTTCCCCGAGACTTCCCCGGAAAATTATGGCAACACTACAAGTATAAAAACCAAGACACTACTTCTTCTTGTTGTATTTGTAGTGTTCGCGACATCACTTGTAAACATTCATCTACACGAACAATCAATACACTCAAAAAAAAGGAAAAAATTGTCTAAATTTAAGTAAAAAAATTTTCTAAATCTAAGTAATTTTTTCTAACTGCCAGTTTATAGAAGCCATGTAAAAATTCTCGGCTGTCTATTTATAATGAAAAGAAAAGCAAATTTTGAGTGCTTTGTTTTTCAATATAAATAGTCAGACGAGAATTTTCACATGGCTTCTATGAACTGGCGGTAAGTTTAAGTAAATTTTTACAAAAATCTAGTAAAAATTACTTAATATGAGTAAAAAATAAAAAGTTCATATCCTTAAAAATAGTTCATAAAAATACACACAAAAATTCTCACATTCCAGGACAAGTTTACTGGCTTAAAGGAAATATTTACCAAAAATTGGAAAATGGTTTAAAAGTTTAGGAAAATTGTATCATAAGAACCAGTCAATGTCGTTTTAAATCAAAAAATAAATTTTAGGAAATGACTTGAGCTGGATTCACCCATTGTTTCCGAACAAAATTTTTGTCCAGAGAAAAATTTTTTTATTGAGAGTTTTCTGCAGCACGATTCATCCATTTCGAACATTTTTTTCTGGAAAATCGAAGTTACCATATGAAATACGTGTGTAAACGATGCGTATCAATTTTATAAATGGCAGCACATCGGCAAATGATTACAATTCGCTGTGTCTTTTTAATTGTTCAATACAATTGTTTCGTTCAACTCCATATGTATATGTTTTATTTTACAATTTTGCTTTATTTCTATTGTAATTAATAAAGGGTGTCCCAACAAGAACGCAAGATTTAAATTTTAAATAAAACACAGATATTTAAAAAAAATCGTAAAACTTTATTATATCGTAAAGTAGACAGAATGAGGTTATGTGCGGAACAACATATCGGACAGATGGCCTCCGCGGCTTTGCTGGCACACACGCGATCTTTTAATGAAATTTTCAATGACCGTTTTGCATAAATGCTGCGGTATTTCATTAATGCAGCGTCCAATTTCCTCTTTTAAGGCTTGAGTCGTCGTCGACTTATTCGACCCCAAAAAACCCCAAAGAAAAAAGTCTAATGGTGTTAAATCGCACGATCTAGGCGGCCAATTCATGTCTCCAAAACGCGAAATAACACGACCGGGAAATGACTGATGCAGCAATTGAATTCTTTCTCTGGCTGTATGGCATGTGGCGCCGTCTTGTTGAAACCACATGCCCTCCACATTCATTTCTTCAATTCTAGGCAAGAAAAAACTGGTTATCATTTCACGATACCGAACATTGACTGTTTGCGCTTGACCTGCCTCATTTTCATAAAAAAAGGTCCAATGATTCCTCCAGCCCAAAATCCACACCACACAGTGACACGTTGAGGATGCATTTGCATCTAGTGAATCGCAAAACTTTCACCATTTTGGTAAAACAATTTCACAATGAGAATGCATTGTTCATTCGTGTAGCGCTCCATTTTTACTAACCTCGTACCTTCTACTAGCAAACAATAACAATTGTTCAAATGTCAAACAATGACACTTCGAATGGCGCCAAATTTAAATCTTGCGTTCTTGTTGGGACACCCTTTACAAGTATATACTGTGCTTTTATTATTCACATAACATGATGTGGCAGCTCATCAGTTCAACTTTGGCTGAAAAATTAAAACACTTGGCAGCTCAGTTCGATTTTGTCCGGACAAAATATAAAATTAAACCAATTCAAACTGAGAGTTTTTCATAAAAAATATTTTCTCTCTCTCAAGAAGAGAGAAGTCAAACTACATATAAAAAAAATTTTGTCCGGACAAAAATTTTGTTCGGAAACAATGGGTGAATCCAGCTTTACTCCTGATTAGTTCACCAAATTTAACTTACTTGAAAGATATAGAAAGGTACTCTTAAATTTGAGTAAAATATTTACCAGTTTTAAATATTTTTTCATTAAATTATAGAATATATTTTTTATTTGCATTAAGCAAAAAATTTAAGTAAATATATTTTATATTTTCGAGGAATAATTGAACTTGAAATATATTTTTTTTTTGTAAATAAAATAAAATTTTAAAACTCAAAAATTTCAATGTCCTGTTAGGCAATTGGTTAGAGTGCTTGCCTATCAGTCAGAAGGTTGTTGGTTCAATACTTGTCTCCTCTCAAGGAATTAATATGTGTGTATGGTGAATTAATTTAAGAATATAATATGAAGATAATTATAATAGAAAACATACCATGTGGTATAGAATGTAATAAGAAATAAAAAAGTGCCAGAATTTAAGACATAAAAAAAAACTTTGAAAAATTTACTAAATTTGAGATCAAAGATGAAAAAAATTTTTGCAATTCTCTGAATTTTATGGGAAAATTTTACTTAATTTTAGAAAAATTTTACTTAAATATAAAAATATAATTACTACAAACTAGTTCATTAATGAACTAGAAATTTAGTAAATATTTTACTAGTTTCAAGTAAAAAACAGCTTTGGCGCCATACGACAACTTTTTTTACTCATTAAAAATTCACGTTAATTAGCTGATGTTAATAACAATCTCTACCCAAGTAGATAGACTCTAGGGTGATTATGAAGTGCGTGGCTGCATAGAAAAATATCGGTTTTTTCCCCAGCTAATAAAAAGTCTAGTTTAGTTTTTCTTCTCTTCTTTAGAAACTCTTATTAATTAATAAAAAATATTTCATTCAATAAGAATTGAAATTACTGAACTTAAGCCCGAATAAGAAATTATTACTGATTAAAAATTCACTACAGTTCAATTAAATCTAAAAATGTCTCAATTAAACTTATTGTTCAAGCCTCAAGTCTGCTTAAATCTTTATTTATAAAAATTATTAATGATTTATAAAGGCTAAGTAGGAAAAATTTTTAATGGAAACTTGTTTTAAAAACCCTTTATAAAGCAATAGTTTTAAAAATAAGGGCATTAGTTTTTAGTTCGATATTTCCTTATCCTTCGGCTCAGGATATTTCTATTTTTTTTTTTGTTTTTTTTTTGTTTTGTTTTATTATAATTAATTTTTTCTTTTGTGGGAGAAAAGATAAAAGAAAAATTAAATACAAAAAAAAAACAAAAAATAAGAAATATCCTGAAGAAGTTAACTTAAGGTTAACGAAATATTGAACTAAAAAAGAAAAATATAAACAGACCTAAAGGTTGAACGAATATTTCAGGACGAAAAATTAGATAAAAAAAACGTAACTCAAAAAAAGTTTTACATTGACCCATTGTGCGTTGCCACACAAAACAATATTTCGCTAGAAATCGTATTGCGTGAGCGGCTCCATTTTTCTTAAATTACATCATTCCGTGTTGGGTCATTATTCTATTTTCAATTGATTTTTTTTTTTGTTGCAGTTCATTGTATTCCTTGATTCGTTTGTTTTCTCCAGCCATAAAGATAAAAAAGCTAAATTTTCAACTTCCTTAAAAAATTTCCGCGGAATACACTAAATCAAGGATGTGAATGAAAAAAACAACACAAAAGTTGAAATTAAAAATGTTGATGCTGCAAACCAATTGTTCAGATGTCATGCAACAATTTTTAACATTAATTTTATTTGTTTTTTTTAATTTTTTTGCATTTTATTTCTATGGCAGTTGGACAATATTGCATTAGATAATTTCTATTTTATTTTTGTTTTTAGTAGAAGATAATGTTAAAGTTGAGCGCACAAAATGACTTTTGTTTGAAAATATACAGAGGGTTCGTTACAGTTACATTTGATGCATTTTAAAAATTACTTTCATGACTAACATGTAAAACAAATATTTAGTTCTTAGGTAATCTACTTCTTAAATAAAAAAAGATGTGAGGTTTCTTAGGACACCCGGTTAGATTTATGCTGCTTAGCTATATTAAAACAAATTTCATGTGTTAAATAACAATGCAATAAAATTATATTATATGATGATGTTAATTTCGCAGCAAAATGTTTCCCTTTATTTTCCATTATTTTCTTTTTCTGCTCATGTGCAAAAACAATACAAAATCTAACATTTTGATTAGTTTATTTTCGTACTCTGCTTTCGAGTACAAAAAAAAATCAAAACAAACATAAATTTAAAACTGTAATAGTGTGTGTATGTGTTGGGTCATAAAGAGCATAGTTCTAAAAATATTTTACTATCAACTAATTTAATAATATTGACATGGAAATGTGACACATATAATAATAAATATATTAAGATACAATTTCAATAAATTTTTTTTCGACGAGGGTTAAGAAGATATGGCGCACTAAAAACAGAATTATGACTGGTTCGAATTGTCTGAACGGAAGTGTATGAAAAAGAAAAATTATTTATTTAATAATGCTGATGTTTGATTGCAAAAGGTATTTTATTGTTGCTGAGTGGAATATTCCTCTTATTTTTTTTTTAATATTTATTGCGTACCTCCGGTATATTTCATAAAAATAAATTTAATTAACTGAAATTTATTTGCTGGTAGTTTGGCATGTCTATATACGTATTTTATTGGCGCTTGAACCAAAATCAATTTCAATTATTTTATGTACACTACTGACAATATGTCAAATAATAAATTTTCTTTAAAGTTCAATTAATGTTTTATTTTTCATTTAGCCTTGTAAATACTTTTATTGTTATCCAATGGATTTCTAAATGTATAAGGATGTAGAAAAATAAAATGAGTTCACCTGGATATAAATTATTTGCTGGGTTTTGTACAGTTTCAAAGCCTACTAAGCTTATTTTTTCTTTTGTGATTTTCAAAAGTATTATTGTTTTATGAATTCTCATATAGTTTTTGAAAGTCTATGCATAAAGTAAGAGGTTTGTGACTGTTTAAAATTTGTGGTTAAAGTCTACTGATGATTTGGTTCAAGCGCCATATATAGACATGCTAAACTACCAGCAAATAAATTTCAATTACTTTATGTACACTACTGACAATATGTCAAATAATAAATTTTCTTTAAATAAATTTAATTTTTAATTTTATGACAATTGAATCTCGGTTTATTTACTTGCAAAGTAATGCAATATTTTAAGTATGTCCTGAGTATTTTTTTTTTACTTTTACTTAACCTTTGATGTTCTTTGCACATAAAACTCAGTAATGGAGCTGAACTTCCTGCTGGTCTGGGACTTCTTATTAGACAAAAGTTCGCCTTAATATCTTTAGTTTATTTTGTCGTTCTTTCATTTCTTTTTGGCATAGACCTTTAAATATAATTTGGCGTCTTAATGGGGTCATATACATATTTATATATTTATTTCTTATTTTTTTTTTTTGGTTTTTAGTCCCTGAACGCTCTTTAACATTTTGCCGTCTACGTTTTACTCCATAACATGTGCTTGTGCCTTTACTTCCGAGTTAGCAAAAACTGTGCAGTAAAAACATGTGTATATAAAAAGTCTTCCGGATTTCAGTACAATATCTCGCAACCCAGTCAAATGTGTTGTTTTGATAAGAGAAAGTTAGTAAGTGAGTGAAGTCTTGATAATTGAGCTTTGAGTGGCAGAAAGCCTTTTTAACTACCTTTTTAACTAATTCAAACGATAGACGAGAAATGTAAAAACCTTCTTTGTTTTCAACACTATGGGCTACAACATAAATATTTTCGATTAATGTATAGTGACATGCACGAATTTTATTCTTCACATGACTGATTTGTCCCTATATCTCAAATATTTTCACCAGTTTTAAAATTACGGGCCAAAAAATTGTTTTGGTTTTACGAACTCTGACTCTTCTCGAGAAAATCACATTAATTAATAAAAGTATTTCATAGTATAAAAATTGAAAATACTAAACTAAATTACTAAGCCTGATAAAGAAATATTGCAGATTAAAATTTATAAATTTGAATTGAAATTAATTTGCTGGTAGTTAAGCATGTCTATATGGATTTCCTTGGTGCTTTGCCTAAACATCCGTCAGACTTCAGCCACATACATAAGTCTACTGATGATTTGGCAAAGTTTAGTATTTTCAATTCTTATAGGATGAAATACTTCTATTAGTTAATTTGATTTTCTAAAGAAGAGTTAGCGCTTGTATAATTGTAAAATTAGTGAAAATATTTGAGATAAATGCATTTTGTTCGGGCTTTGCCTAATTTTCAGTAGACTTCAGCCACATAAGTCTACTGATGATTTGGCAAAGCACCAAGGAAATGCATACAGACATACTTAACTTACAGCAAATTAATTTCAATTAAAATAAACTAATGACAATATGTCAAATAATAAATTTCCTTAAATTTATAAAATTAATTTTAAAACAATTTAGACACTTACCAAGTAATAATCTTTATCTTCAGATTTGTATATAGAACGTTAATTATTTTATATAATGCCGCATTATCCATTTAGTGTCTGAAAAGTTAATAAAAAATCATATATAAAAATTGTTTTTAATGTATTAATTATTATTACGACTATTGTAATATGAAGAGATTTTCTGTTTAAGATTCGATTTGGCACCACACATAGTGGAGCAAAGACAAGAATACTAACGATGGAGGTGTAGAGGCCTATAGAAATAGCATATTGCTTGGTTCTTCTAACATAACGTTAGGCTTTTGCCATTTATAAACTCCTTAAAACTCGAAGATTTTCAATTGATGCAAGGGGTTAAATGCACAAACTTAAATTACATAAATTCTTTACAACTGGATACCACGTCGTCTACTGCACTGTTGTATCTACATGTCTCGGAATATTGACTGCGCTGGTCTCGAAGCAATACTCCCTCTCGTATGTGCTTCTGACAAGACTTATGGCCTAATTTTGTAATACAGAACAAAACGTTTCAAACAAAAAATTTTGAGAACAAAAATTCTATCTAACGTATTATTTCTATGCAACTTGCATACTTAGCAATATTTTTATCCTTTTAATACAGAAGATAAATCGGACATCTCTTTATTTCTTTATGTAGGGAAAAATGTAATGAAGTAAGCAGGTTGCCTAGAATTGAAATTGAGACCTTGACGATAGAAATTGTGGAATTTGGATAACAACTTGACCTTGACAAGCTACCTAAACTAAATCCATGTGTTATGAAAAACATTTCCATCCACAATAGCATTTTACCCCAACACTGAAATATTGAATGTTTCAAAGTTTCAGAAAGATCAAATAAGTTATTATGGGCCCTTAACTAATGCGGCTAATTCCAGATTTCTTGTTTTCGTTGGTGCATATTCCATAATGGAATAAAATTTAATTTTGAAAACATTTTTTTTATTAATTTTTGTTATGAGATATAATATATTTTTAAATCATAATATTTTGACATGAAACGAAAACAACGTAGCGTTTTACAAAATTAAAAAAAAAATATATTTTCGTTTACGCTCCAACCAGAAATGAAAACGAAAATTCGTTTTATTTTACAAAATCAGGCCATTACTCTGCCTACGCTCACTGTTTATACAACAATAATGACTCACTGGCATTACTTTACTATTGCACAACAATCAATTCAACTGAACTTTACACTTCACAATAGACAACTGTAGTTCGATTCACTAACTTATTTTAGCGATAATCGTACCGTTTAGAAACAATAACATTAAAATTACCGAGTTTTCTATGCAGTAACACTTTTAAACCGCACGTGTTGTTGTTAACTAAACGACGATAATTTTTGTGGTTTAATTGAATCGACAACAGTCAGCTGTTCAGTTAAAGCACATGCTCTTTTAGCAGAACTCAAGTAATTATTTTACAGCATTATACACACATGTAAAAACTTTTAGCTATAAATAACAATATTGCTATTATTTAAATATAAAATTTAACCTTTATTTCTCAAAATTAAAGAAATTGATGAAAATATGTTTGTGTACAAGTACAAATTCATTTATTTATTTTCTATTCCTCTTTGTGCTCTTCGTTAATTTTAACAGAGCTGCCACATGATATCAAATTTAAACGAAGTTGTGAACAAGAAGTTAGTAAATAACATAATCGTAATAATAATAAATTTATGGTGGTTGTTTTTAAGTATGAACTACAATGTGTGTGTTTGTATGGATGTGTATCTCTTAACAAGCAGAAACTATACAATTATTCTTACTCCAATAGTTTTTATGTTTACTGGATCATTTGGGGCCCGTTTCTCAAAGCTACAACTTACAAATCTAGAAATTAAATACATACAAAACAACAACACTATTACAAATGTTAATGTTGTTTTAAAAAATTCGATTTTTTATCTTGTTCAGGAAACAATCAACTACAAAAATTAACCTAAGGTTCCAATAAACTTTTTAGAACATATGAACTTCCTAGGAATGATTCTTAACACCGTTTAGGTGGCACTTAGATAGCCGCAAAAGTGAAAAATTTACCGAAAATTTTTTAATTTCAAAGTTTGATGTTGAAGATGAAGTTTTTTTTTATTTTATATGTTTACAATTTTTGTTTTGTATGACAAGAGCTACAACTTTGCCTCAGAAAGTAAATAAAAATTCCGAGCGGTTTGCAAGATATGAGCCGCAGGAAATGGAAAAATGACAGCGAGACCCATAAAAAAGTGCATGACTTAGGGCAAAACTGGGAGACACCGGTCTTTATTTTGGTCTTTTATCACGTTATACCATATACGTACACCATATCGTTATATTTTTTCGTGTTGCATTGTGTAATTAAACTAACTAAAGTTATGCAAATCATTTTGGCCCACTTTTCCCCCTTTGTAGGGATGTTTATTACAATTTGTTGTAATAGATTCTAAAATTACCATTATGTGTGGGAGTTAGAAGGTTAACAAATTCCACAAAAATATTTGCCTTAATGTTTTCCACAAAGTTGCTGAATACACCATACACCTCAGATGCTAAGAACAAAAAGTTTCATATAGTGCTATGCCGTAAGAACATGTCAAAGGGGTAAACTTTATTTTGAAAAATTTTATTTTCTAGTGTAAGTAGTTTGCTCTTCAAAAAAAAAAAAATGTAATCCTACTTTATAACGATTATATCCATTTAAACACGCAATCATTTGTCGCCCAGAAAAACTGCACAACATTTTGCTGGGATACATAAAAACTTAAGTATGCTTCCTTGTTTTTGTATTACAAAGTTTATAAGAAAAAAGTCGCAGAATAAACGACCCAAAATAAAAGAAAAATAAAGTAAAATATAAAATTAATAAATCTGTATGAAATGCATACATTGCAAAATGTTTCTTTGACTTTTATGGCTCTTTTTTGCTGCTTCTATTTTTTTTTTTTTTTTTTGGTGTATAAAAAGTGGATTTGAAATTAAAGCAAACATAAAATAATGGTCGCATGTATGTGTGTGTGTGTGTGATATGTACATATTTGGGGCTTAATAAAGCATTTGTGTGAAAAAAAAATTCTTGGCTTTTGTTACAAATCTTTGTTTAATTAAGTATCCTTATAAAACTTGTGTGTAAATATCTTTTTTACTCCACAATCCAGAAAAATTTTTTATTAGATGTTTAAGCTTTATGCTTGAGATAAAAGCAATTTATGAAGGGAATTTCCGGAAACTTAAAATGTTATTATGAGAGTGACTGAGAGAGAGAGATACATTTATCACGAATAATGGGCAATTTGGATTTATTATTAATAACTGGCAATTTGTTAAAAAGTAATTCAAATTATAAAGTTGCTATTTCTTAAGGGCTTTCAAAGGTTTAGGGTTTTTAAATCTGAAAAAAAAATATTCTGACATTTCTTTCTTGACGTTAAAATATCATTGGCTTGTACAATTAATTATATTAATAATTATGGAACAATATGAGCTTAATTAAATCTCAACAATATGTTGGATTTGAATTAGTTTAGGTATTGTAATAAAATAAAGTTAAAACTTTTCGACTTTAAAGGGAATTTTTTAGCTTACTCGGGTTGAAGTCTTCTGAAAAATTTCTTAAGCAGGAACGAATTGTATGTAGGCACAATAGGCTGCTCAGGCTTGTTAATTTCATGCTTTTAGGTAAAGAAACATAAACTGTATTTTGAGACACCTTAAATATAAAATATTACTCGTTTGCTTCTAACCATAAATTTAAGAACCAATAACAAACAGATAGCAAAATGTTCAGCTCAATGTTAAAACCACCGTGAGATTAGACTTTTGAGGTAGATTTGCAATTCAATGTTAGACACCAACCTTACCTACGTCTACCTGCTTGTCTCTCAGCCTGTCTGTATCAAAATGGTCAAGCAAAAAGAATTTTTTTTTTCGAACTACAATTCAAGTATGGCAAACACCACACATCCCCTCCCCCATTCCCATGAGCCAAGCCAAGGCAACTTATATGAAAAAATCTTATTCTCTGTTATTCTCTTTATTTATTGTATCTGTTTGCTTGACCAATATGCTTTATTGCGTTTATCTTGTCCTGTGTGCTGTTAGTTCTGCTTATCCTTTGCTCTTCATAAAAGAACAAAAGTTTGATTGCAGTGTACATGTAAACATCCTAAAGTCTATTCAGAGAACTATTTAATATTCTTATTGAGTTACCTGTATGTTTATTTTCACTACTTTGAGCCTTTTGTAAGTTAAAAGGTAAAACGGCACGACAAGACAAGACAAGACAAGTTGCAAACAAAGCATCTGCTTTGAGTTTCGCAATTTGAGAGTTTCATTGCTGCCGCTGCAGTTGATGTTTAAGCTCTTACCTTCTGTTTTTAAATGATAAAGTGTGGAGTTGTTGTTATTGTTAATTTGTTGGCCATTTTTGGGAAATGTTGTCATATTTCTTATGTAGTATAGCCTAGCTTTTTTTTCTTTTCAAATGAAACTTAAGCAATACAAAAAAAAACTCCTTTGTCAAGAAGTGTTCTCATCATTTTGTTCAAATAAAAACGGATAAACTGATTATTACTCTTTTCCTAAGCTACTGTTTCATTAATTGAATTCACAAAATTTTAAAGATATATTTTTTTTTTGGAAATTGTTGGGCAAAGATATTAACTCTTGATAACAATTAGTACTTAAGTAAAGAAAAAAGATAACCCTATGCCCATAAATGATATATTTTTATCAGGACAAAAGACAAACTTTATATTGAGATATAAGCTTTTCTATGTCAGCTGTTTTTCTTAAATGGAATTTGTCATTTGCAATGATAAAAACATATAGAGAAAGAGACAAAATGTATCTAAGTTGTTATTTAAAAAACCGCATGTAAAATATGACAACCGATATAATTGTTTAATTTTTTTTTTTTTTCAATGCGATAACTAACGAAGAGCTGGTTTGAATTAAAGCTTGTACTTTTTACTTTTTCTAATAAGGTACTCTTTACTTTTATTATTTTATGTTTCGAAAGTCAATTTTTTATATTAATGCTAGCTTTTACCCGCAGCTCCGCTCGCGTTCATCTCATATTTTGGAAACAATACTTAAAATTAATGAATGTTTTGTTATATGTTACTCACTGATAATGTCAAAACATAAAACGACAAAAAACCGACAAAAAAGGCGATAAAAAATTTAAAAACTGTCTAAACAATCAAACACGACACGAAAATTGCCCTAAACAGCCCAAAAATGTGTTTTTCGGAACAAAAATGTGTTTTTCGGAACGAAAACCGAACTAAATATAAAAAACCGGTTCCGAACCGGATAAAAAAATCGATTATGTTGAAAGCTGATAATGTAGCTTTCTATTGATGAAAGGATTTTTAAAACTGGTTTAGCGGTTTGAAAATCCGTACTAAATATAAAAAACCGATACCTAACCGGATAAAAAATTGCCTTTGTTTGACGCAGCCAATGAAGCTTTCTATTGCTGAAAGAACTTTCAAAATCGGTTAAGTGGTTTGAGCGTGAAAGCGTAGCAAACAAATAAACAAACTCACTTTCACATTTATAATAGGTCTGTTCATTTACTTTCCCAGCAGAAATTTAAAAAACTACTCTTCCAAATATGAAAAAGTAAATGAACGAATGCTTTACTTGTAAAAACTTGCAAGAAAATTTTATTCATATCACAACCATGGATGGAAATCATGATACAATTAAATTTTTTCTGATGTATTTTGTTTGATAATATTTTAAATTGCAAATTTTTTTTGAAACTGACATTTAAAATTAAATTCTTTACGCAGTTTCATGTATTATTTACTATTTTTATGCATTTTTTTTTTTTTTATTATTTTTAAATTTTATTAATTAACAAATACAAAAATGCAATTTTCCATCTCTGATCATATATGAGAAACAAATAAAATTCTTTGACATTAAAATTGAATTTATGTGGTTCAGTAAAAGAAAAACAATGAATTAAGAAAACATGCTTTCTTTTTATATACATGTTTTTTTTAACAAAGAAATGTGCATTACATTTTACAAATTTTCCTTTTTCAAATATTTTTGAAATAATTAATTTGAAAACAAACCACACACCAGGTGGTTAGATAATTCTTACAAGTAAAAATTTTACTAGTAATGATTTGTAAGAATTGTTTTGTCTCTCAATTTTTCTCTTTCTTTTGACGCTCTCTCCTAGAAATCTTTTTGAGTTAATGAACACTTTCCAGTAACAATTGTTACAAATTCTTAAACATTTTTAGTAAAAGAACAAACCTTATATTAGTAAGGACAGTTTTTTTATATTACACTCAAGATTTTTATTTATTTTTCTTTTCACCATTATTAAAGAAGAAATTTAATTACTTATAGCATTAAAAAATTATTTTTATAAAAATAATTAAACGCAATGGAATTGCATATAAAATGCCTAGAAAAACCAACCGCAAATAAATTAACTAATTATGGCTTTTTATCGGCATCAAAAGCCATTTACCAAACCACATTTTCATTTGTTTTTGGTTTTTAATTTCCTTTTCTTTTTTTTATAAAATTAATACAAACAAATGTTTTTATTAACAATAAAAATCATTTGAAAATACAATAGAATGCGGATATTGCTTTCGAAAACTAAATGACGTTTAATCAAAAATAAAAAAGTACAAAGTGTATGTGCATGTATGTACATATTAGTGATTTAACGAATGTTAATTTTTGGTATTCGCAAATATGAATACGAATACGAATATTTGAAACGATATTCGCGAACAAGAATACGAATATTTAATGTGAAATTTATAGAAATTAAACGAGGGTTCTATTTAAGACTGCAATATGAAATATTAAAAAATTGTTCTGAAAAAGAATATCATACGCCTATTGGCGTATTTTAAAGTTAATACAAACTACCCAAAATTTTAGTGATCGTCAGTAAATAATATTTGAAAATGATACAAAGCACAAAATGTCTATAAAAAATTTAATGGATTCGTACAAACTAATATTTTTATTCATTTATTTTAATTTCCTTTATGGTTTATGCATTTATTTATTTAATTGTTTTTTTTTGGAAAAATACTCGTATTCGCCTGAATTTGATGAATGCGAATACGAATATTTTAAAATGGCCGAACATTCGGCAATTCGAATACGAATACGAATATTTGTGCATCACTAGTGCATCCACATGCAGATTGCATTTGAAAACGTTTAAAATATTTAATACAAAAAAAAAAAATTAAACTTTCTACGTTCAAATATGCCTGGGGGACTTAAAATATAATAAATACATTGTTCTTTAGTTTTGTTGGATTTTACTTTCTGTTGACAATGACAATGTTCAACTAACATAGAAAAATGTAGCAATATACATATGTACATATCTGTGGCAATAAGGAAAAAGTGCTTAAGTCATATTTTACTGTTTTGCAGGAGAGCGTACAAGTTGATTTTCAGAAATTTATCTAGGCGCACAGCAGTGCGCCAGGCCAAGTTCTGGCCAATGCACGCAGTGTGTATATTTACACGAAGCCATTCGAGCTGTTTTTACCCCCCTCATAATTTTGTTCCCCGCAATCGTAAAATTATAGAATTTAAATCATAATTAGAATAAATTCATTTAATCTCATATGCGAAGTTTGAAGAGATATAGAGATATAGAGGTGCAAAAAGTGCATATTTTAAGACATACTCACTGACCACTGACCACTGACACACTCATCAAATTGATGAAGCACTTTCGCTATAGCTAGAGAGCTAAAATTTGGTACACGAGAAGATCTAGGTGAGCAATGAACCAGAAAAATCTGAAAACCCCGAAAATTTTAACCAGGAGGGCGGGGCTATGCCTATAAAAATTAAAATTTGTGCTATTGAGCTGAAATTCGATACAGAGCTAGGTCTAGGTGAGAAATAAAATAAAAAAAATCTGAAAATCCGGAAATTTAAGTCAGGAGGGCGTGGCTACGCCCATAAAGGTCGGAATTAAAAATGCTAATCTAAGGCGCTTCATAGAAGCTATTTTATTGAAATTCGGCATTTATACTGCGGTAATGCAAAGCTATACATTTTCCATTAAAAAAGTGGGCGTTGACACGCCCATACAATTTAAACCTCATTTTAATGTCCTGCGGCTCAGCATATTTAGATATACTATTTATCTAGCTATTATTATCCGTTTGTAACGAAACTAGACACGAATAATAAGCACTGACCGAAAAAAATGTTGACTTTGGAAAAGTGGGCGAGAATACGTCCATAAAAATTAAAAGTTAAAGGTTGCGCTAAGAAGCTGAAATTTTATATACAAGTAGGTCTAGGTGAGAAACCATCTAGAAAAATCTGAAAACCCAAAAAATTTTACCAGAATGGGCGGGGCCACACTAATATTGTTTTGAACTAAATACTTAATATACAGCTTTTAATTCAAGCCAATTTAGTGAAATCTTGCATCACCTTAAAAATTGGGCGTGATAACTACCATAAAGTGTTAGCCTTTTGTTTAATCTACATCGGTCTAGCTTATTTTAGAAGAAAATTAGCATTATAATTATAAGCGCTGCTCACAACAAAATTTTGAGTTAGGAATAGTGAGGAGAGGTAATGCTGATAAAATCTAAAGATATAATTCGCCGTAGAGAGCTGACATTTTATACACTAGTAAGTGTAGCTGCGTAAGCCAATGGGAAAATCTTAAAATCAAAAAGTTTTACTCGGTATGCGGGGCCTCGATGTTAAAACTCCAATTCGCACTAGCGATCTTAAATTTGATACACAAATAAATCTAGATAAGAGATCACCAAGAAAAATCTGAAAAACCAGAAGTTGTTATCAGAGGGCGGAAACAAGCACTTCAAATTCAAAATTAACATACATTTTATTAAAACTTTTCATACACATTGCACTTATCCAAAAAAAATTCCCTATTTTGAAAAGTAGCCATGACTTCACCCAATAAATCTTAGCTTTTACGTTCAGGTACTTCGGCTTAGCAGTTTTTAATTCAATACTCAGGTATTTGTTATTAACTTTTTAATACCAAACTTTGCATGAACCATAAGCACTAGCAGATATAAAAGTCAGCGGTGCCAGGCTCATGAAAATTTTACGTAATATTATACTATAGAGAACTGACATTTTTTACACAAATAGTAATTGATTTACTCAATCGGAAAATCCAAAAATTAAAAGCACCAGCTACCCTATTGAAACTTTGCATACACATTGGGCATATCCTTTTGATTTATGTACCTCGGCTAAGAAGACTTTATTTAACATGTAAATATATTGAGAAAATATGCGGGGTCATACCCAGTAAAATTTACGCTGTATTTTACATGTTTCTTCCAGTCGCCTCTTACCAAATTGCATACACACTGGCGACCCGTTGTAATGACACAATGGTGCATATTTAAGGTCAACAATTCAACACCCATCACACTCTTACCGTAACTCTGCCATTTTCAACTAGCACAGTGAACATGAATAGAAATAAAATACACAAGAAATTTTAAGTTTAAAAAGTGTTATAGAAATCTTTTCAAAAAGTAATCAGATCCTCACAAAAACATAAATGTGAAAAACGGCCAAGTTCCTATCCAAAATTTCGGCCATTAAAAGTTGTGAGATATAAATTTTGACCAAGTTCTTCTTTGCCACAATACCTAACACAGAAAAATATTATGTGTGATATAAATTCGTAATCGTAAGGGTGTCATATAATTTCTAGATAATCTGATAACTTGGTAATATTTTTAACTTTCCAAAAAAGGAGAAAATAATGTAGAACTGTTCATTTCTTTATATTGATAAAAATGTTGTCAAGTTGGCAGATTATCTAGAAATTATATGACACCCTTACGATTAAAAATTTATATCATACATAATATATTTCTGTGTTAGGTATTGTGGCAAAGAAGACCTTGGTCAAAATTTATATCTCACAACTTTTAATGGCCGAAATTTTGGACAGGAACTTGGCCGTTTTTCACATTTAAGTTTTTGTGAGGATTTCTTTTACAGTTAAATTGAGAAATTATCTACTAAAATTTATTTTGTTTAAGCAAACATCAATTTACACACAATGTAAGTAATACATTTAAGTTGAAAGATACCAAATTGTAGCCTAAATTAAGCTATTATACCAAATGAGATTAGAAGTCTAGTCGAATATACAGATTACGGAGGTACCATTAACTCAGTTAGCTTATCGCAACTTAAGCACTTTTTCCTTTTTGTCACAAATATATTAA
This sequence comes from Tachina grossa, assembly GCA_949987645.1. Classification (NCBI taxonomy): domain Eukaryota; kingdom Metazoa; phylum Arthropoda; class Insecta; order Diptera; family Tachinidae; genus Tachina; species Tachina grossa. Next base: position 41,876,195 of record OX465275.1, read on the forward strand.
AATAAAAAGGCTTTCTCTAACAAGTCGTAAGGTTTGAAGGAAATCAACTACAAAAAAAAAACATACAGGATATGTTTGCGCTCTTTTTATTTTTTCTTCGCAGCCAAATAAAAATCCCCCCCCCCCCCCCCCCTGATATAAAACTTTGTTTATTCACGGCCTTCATACGGTAAAGTGGTTAAGCAGGTAAAGGAATTATTTTTGAAAATAATGATAAAAAAGATTACTTTGCGTTTTCTACCATACTGTGCAACTAGAAATGGTTTTTGTTGTGAAGAATATAAGCACCATAGTTACATATTTTCTAAACATAAATTTCTTTAAATGATTTATGTGCATATGGTTACAAAACCCTTAATAATTATTTTTTTGAAGCGAGTTTTTTGTATATTTCGATAGAAGAACTTCTAATTTATCGAAAATTGTAAAACTCCTAACTTAAAAAAATAATGGGTTAGGACATTTTTTTTGTTAATGTAACGATATATATGTATGTATGTATACGTGTAGATTAGAGTGGCCGCTAGTTGTGTGGAGAAGTTTTTATTTTTCTTTTTGTTCTCTCTCCTCAAATCGGTTCAGTTTTATGTAAAAAAAATACCAAAAAATTTCATAGAGATAAGTTCTGTTTAAGAGGGTAGTGTCTGCCCCCCAAAGTTGGCCTTCAAGCCCATTTATTCAATGTATTTTTTATTTTTTTTTATTTTTTAAGTTTTCTTTCCACTATACGTGATATATGTATGAAATAATTTAATATTGCACATTGCTTAGTATAAATGATTTACATACAAATATAATTTTGGTATATATAATTTTGGGTATTTTGTTGGTTATTTTCTTCATTATTTTCTTAAATATTAATTTAAGCAAACCACTTTCTTTGAGGCTAATGTTGTTGACTAGAAGATCTAAAATATTGCCATATATCATATGCCTGTAAAATTACTTTTTTTTAAAGATATTTATATTAAAGAAATATACATTGAATAAATGGGCTTTAAGGTCATATTTGTGGGTTGGTCGCACCTCCTAAAACATAACTTATCGCCATAAAATTTTTTTGTATTTTTTACATAAAACTGAACCGATTTTGGGAGGGTGGGGGAAGAGAATATAAGAAATCAAAAAAAAATAATAATAACGGTCAGATATGCAGAAAAAAAATTAAAGTTATCTTACGAATTTCTTTTATAAAATTTACCCATAATATAATAAGTTAATCTAACCAATTTAAAATTGTTATTTTTCTTTACAATTAAAAACTATTTTTCTGGTTAAAATAACCTATTTCAAGTAGTTACTGAATTGATAATATACAAACATATTTTGATGCAAGAAAATAATTTCTTAGTTAAAACAACCAACTTAAACTGTTGTAATTTATCCTTTTAACGGCTCCTTTCACAATATACAATTAAAAGCTAACAGGGACTTTAACGGCAAGTTTTGTATGAAGAACTTTTCCTTAAAGTTCACGTTAACTCTTAATCTTAAATTAAGAAAAGGGACATAAAACTTTTTTTTTATTATCCAACTCTGTTACTCGTAAGTAGTCATACAAAATTTAACTATTTTTACGGGTGGTTTAAATTTGAACAATATTTATTTAAATATTCCATTTCATTATTTAACGTGTGTCAGTATGAAAAACATAATAGGTTTGTTCATTTACTAAAAATTGTTACGAATTTTGAACAATTATTACTGGAAACTGTTCATTAACTCAAAAAGTTTGCAAGTAGAGAGCGTCAAAAGAGAGAAAAAATTTAGAGACCAAAAACCTCTTACAAATTATTAGTAATAAACTTTTAACTTGTAAGAATTATCTAACTACCTGTTGTGAATTTTGTTTTCAAATTAATTATTTAAAAAAATATCTGAAAAAGGAAAACTCTAAAATGTGAATTTCTTTATAAAAAAAACATGTGCATGTACATTAGGGCGTTCCACAAAACAAACAAAAAATTGCGACTCTTGAAGCGGAATATTAAAGCTTTTTTTGAAAATTTAGAAAAATCAAATTTTTTTTATGAAAAACGCAAATATTAAAGGTTTTGAAATCTGGATATTATAAAAGGGCACAAAAGACATGAATTCCAAAAAAATTTAGCCGCCCAGGTATGTTCGTTCTCTAGGAATTCAAAAATTTCCAAAAAAAAAATTAATTTATTTGATAGTTAAAAGCTTGTAGTTTCTTTTAGTTTTTTTATTACTTTTTTTGTTTTTATATAGAAAAAGATAATAGTCTGCATGATTCGATTTTTTTAGCTCATTTTGTTGAAAAATATGGCCAGGATTCCATTTTGAGTATGTACTTCCAAAATTTTCATGTATAACAGGGCTCTGTTATCAGGTTAACTAACATAGCTCTGTTAATGCAATTGGTTTGTGTCTTGGGTTTAAATTTCGAAATTTATCTTCACACACGTTTAAAAAAATTGTAAATTAAAATATTATCAAGCAAAATAAATCAGAAAAAGTTTAATTGTATTATGATTTCCATCCATGGTTCAGATATGAATAAAATTTCCTTGCAAGTTTTTACAAGTAAAGCGTTCATTTATTTTTTCATATTTGGATGAGTAATTTTGTAAATTTCTGCCTTACTCTCCCGTTGCAAGTTTCTGCTAGGAACGAACACACCTTATATTATATATATATATATTTTTTTTTTTTTTTTGGAAAAACTTTCTTGGCCTGCTGTGATTATAGTTTTGGAATTCTCAATAATTTATTTAGAGTTTGTCTGTAGTCGTCGAGGTTGTTTTTTTTTAATTTTGGTTGAAATTTACTAATGAGTTGATTGAGCAGCCACGAAATACATCTAGATGAACGATATTGTTTTTAAGATAGAAAGTTTCAAATATTGTATTTAAGTCATCAATAAGCCTTGCTTAAAAAAATTGCAGACACCCTGTGCAATATATATTCTCCATAAATATGCACATAATAATTCAAGGCTTGTTTTCTTGCTGCATTAATTTCATTTTGTATATTCATACAGTCAATGACTTCTGTGGCCATTGAAAAGCTCCTCTTGCAGCCTGCTTTATTTGTGCTCTTCAGCCTTCTTAATTACCACATGCTGCATACCATAAATACCAGCATCATAAATCATAATTATAAACTAAGTGCAACAATGGCAAAACGTAAATATTAATGCACCACCAGAACAAATACATTATCAAATAGTCACCTAAAAAATATGGAATGCTTAACAGCAGAGATGGTCAGCACTCACATGATTGGTATGAAATTTTTATGAACAAGAGTGAACAAAGTTTTGTTTTTAAATGCATAAAGATGAATGGCAGTGAGCTCACACGGTTTTTTTTTTGTCGAATGAAAAATTTTTAAGCGATTTTTTAAGTTCTGAATTTTGTCCTAAGTATAGTTTAAGGTATGTGACAAGTTCCCTAGCAAGCGGATATTTAAAAAATTATGGGCGTTGTCTTGTCCCATTTTTTTGGGCAATGGAACCAAATGGAAACTCTAACCTCCCAGACCAAACAATTATTTTTAAAATCGCTTTAAAAATTACTTAGTTAAGCCTTATACGGAGTTCATACGGAATTTCAGGTTCTCATACAAACAGTATTTAAAAAAAATTACGGAAATTAAGTTTGGTAAATTTCATAAAGAAATTGTCTTTGCTAGTACGAACTTTCAAAAAAAAATAACGATTTTTTTTAATTTATTGCCTATCTTAGGGATGTTATAAATATAAGTGGAGACTTTTTTCAGTCAACTGAAACAAAAGTTAATGTTCAAACAATTGTTTGGCCACGGAATTTTTAACATTTTTAATTTTCATCAAATTGTAACTAATTTTTAGTGCTTTTGTGTGTTACTATTTAAAAAATAAACGAATTTGTGTGTAGTTAATCATTATTCTACACAAAAGGCTACACGATTATTTTTGCGTGTAGAAATAAATGTAAGTGTAAAAACGCAAAATTTCGTAGGAACTCCGTACCAGGCTTTAAGAAGTAACTCCCTGTTCAGACTTGCAAACTTTTTTTGCAACAATTCTTGAGTTTATTGGTGAGAGAGGTGAGAAGATTGGGAAGGGGTACACAGCTTCATGTGCTCGGCAATTATCTGGACGAGGATTAACAAACATAAAATAATAATAAAAAAAAAAATTAAACCAAATATTTCTATTTAACAAAAATTTGCAAAACCCTATTATATTTTATGGCCAAAAACAGTCAACTAATCAACTAACTAATCAACATCAAACCCAAAAATCTGTCAAGTATTTGCCATCAATTTTATTACAAGAATGTTTCTTATTACCCACAAACAACCAACCGCCCACATAACATTTCTTCATTATTATTTTTTCCTAATAATGCTTAAGTTCGATGATGTCTATTATGGTTTCTTATTTCTTTGATGCATTTCAACTTGAGATGAAAAGTCGCATTTATTTCTATATAAAAATAATTATTGTAATTATTTCAATTCTTTCATATCTATTTAGTTACGCACAAAATGCCTTTTTAATACAATAATTAATCTTAATTTGCACACTCAGTAAAAACTTCTTCCACAAAATTTGCTTTTAGTATAATGCTTTTTTATATTATGTACTTGTATTTAGTATAATAATAGGATTTAATAGGGGGGAAATAATTGCTTTTTAAGAGGGTTACAATTTATAAGATACTTTAGTAGATATTATTTTCATATATATTTCTTTTTTAATTTTTGCATGTTTCAACTAAATAAAAAACTTTTTATAAACTATAGTTTATTGATTGTTTCTTTAACTAAATATTTTATAAATTATTCATATTTTCTTATATACACACACAGAGAACTAAAAGAATATTTATTTGGGTTTTTGTTTCTAAGACGCAATTTACACTGTGCCTTTTCTGCTTGCCTGTGCAGGCAGGCTTTTGTAGTTTATTGGTGAGAGGGGGTGAGAAGCTTGCGGGGTAGAACAAAAGGCACAAAATGAAAATTCGAGGGGATTTATGACATTTCTCTTTGCCTGTTTCGTACTCTCAGCATTAAACGTGAATATAAATGCTAAAAAGGCATGAATAAAAAAGGCTTAATGTAAATGTGTGTGACTTTTCGTAGGGGGTTTAAAAGAAAATTGTCAATACAAGGCAGGCTAAAAAGGTATAGTGTGAAATGGCTCTAAGAAAGTGAAATATCTTTTTTATTTATTTTCAAATTAATAGGCTTGTTTTAAAATATAATTTCAAAAAGTTATATTTACTTAAAATCCAATAAACTTTCACTCTATAATAATATACCTATACCTGGTATATGTGTATCAAGATAAAAGTCAAGCTTTATATCGCACTTGCTCAACAAGAGGGTATTAACTCAAAATTTTTCAAATTTCACTTTTTGCAAGAAATCAACTAACAACATCAATATCTATCTGCTCATCTCATCTCTAAAACTATATTTGAGACAATTTTTGCGATAGAGTATTGACTACGTTTATATCACTAAAAAAGTATTATATATTTATATAAAACAAAAGTAGAAATAGAAATGTATCGTATCTTTTCATACAAAATTTATTATTTTGATTTGAGTCTTTATTCACGTTAAAAATAATCAAATTTTTAATCTAACTACAAACAGTTTTTCATCTCTACTGAAAATTTGAAAATTTTGAGTTAATACCCTCCTGTTGATTGAGTGCGATATTTAAAAATAATTTTTTTATGCAATTTGACATTTGTCATGATAAAAATATATCAGTTATAGAAGTAGGGTTATGAGCATGAAATTGATTTCCTTCGCTTTTGAAGGGCAATAAATAAGTTAGATTACATTAAAAAACGTGGTTGTATATAGCACTTCCACTCGAAGACCCAGTTGGTTCCATTGTGATTCCCTTCTGAAGAGCAAAAAATTGTGCCCAAAATTTTAGGAAATAGGACGTCATTCGATTTTTAAATCTATAACAATTAATAAACGAGTTTTTAAGCTTGAGGTCAAATATAACATCGTTTATTAATTATTTTAAACAATAAAAGTCAAGCAACTAAATACTTATGTATATTATTTCGAAATTTATTATAAATTGTAAAGAACTTTTTTTGCTTTTTTTTAACAAACACAAACAGCAAAGCTATTTCGGCTTGTCTGCAGAATTACCTAGAGTGTCCGGCAGGCATCGAACCTAGAACTCAGCGACTACTACAGTGGCATACTGAATAATTTTTTTTTATAATTTTTTATTCATATACATATTTATTTACTCTTTTCAATATCAGCATAATAATTCTAAGTTTCTTATCTAACAAAAATTTGATAGGTCTATTTAAATATGAATCAAAATGCTCTTTAAAATGTTCATACTTCGAATTAATACGATTTACGATTAGTCAAACAAACATACAAACAAGCGTACAGACGCATCAAAATCTATAACTGTTTATAGATACCACCAATAATAATACAATATTAGTAATACATTTTACATTGCATTGCGGTTCTTTTAACCTATTAACGCCCAACTTTTAAAAATTAAAAATAAAAAGTTTTTTTTTAGTGAAACGTTTTTAATTGAAGTAAAATGATACGAAAATACAAAAATTTATTAATTTTTTATGAAAATAACGTAAATATAGCCTGTCCTAAATATAGGACACTGGCACTTACACATATCAACCGTACTATAGGTGAAATCAAGACGCAGATTATTTTTTGTGGTAAGGAATGAAGCATTCCTTGCAGAGTGTCACATCGCATTTGACGCAAAATGAAAGAGGTTTGGATGAACAATTTTTTCCTTGACATCTTCGCTGTTTCGCTCTTTTTTCCATAAAATGACCTTGGTTGTCATATCTTACATCTTCGAAAACTTTTGTTGCAGACGTTCTCGGCCTACCGACAAACGGTTTTTGAATAATTTTCATGTATGGTACGGCAACAGATCGTCTGTACTCTAGCAAACTCAAATCAATATCGTTAACTAGCTTGTAAACGAGCCATGAGTTTACCATGGCCATATCAATACATCTAATAAATAGAGGCCAGTACCATTTCTTGGCTCTAATATTTGTTGCATACTTGCCCACCAACCAGTCGTGTTGATCCACTCCGCCCATGTAAGAGTTGTAATTCTTCAACAAAAGCGGTTGTGGTATGCTTCGCTTTTCTTTTGCCTTTCGATCCCACCTGCCTGCTTTATGGAGAGGTTCTACTGAATCGAAATTGGTGGCAATTGTAACGCACTTATTGTCATTCCATTTCACAATAAGTATCTCTCCATTTGTATCGAATCTGAAATCATACGAGCCTCGTTCTTCTTTTCCAAGAGATTTGGAATCTTTTAAAGAGCACGAAGATAGCCTATTCTCCCTTAAAGTTCCAGTGGCACGGAATCCTAGCTGTTGCAGATGAATGAGTAAGTCTCTACTTGTAAACAAGTTGTCAAAGTATATTTGATGACTTGCGGGTTCTGATACACAATCTAACATATCAAGTACTACCCTGGATCCTAAGGCCAAATCTTCACGATCATTTCTTGCAATTGATTTTCCAGTATACAGGTCAAAGTTATAGCAATATCCACTAACGCCACAAAGAGCCCACAATTTATAGCCAAATCTAATAGGCTTTCCACGTATAAATTGTTTTAGACCATGATGTCCATAATATTTGACAATCATTTCGTCGATTGCTAATTCTTTCTCAAATACGTGAAACTTTTTAAAGTTTTCGTTTATCATTTTTAGCAAAGGTCTAACTTTGAATCCTCTATCATCCTTGTCTATTACCAAGTTATCGGCAAAATGTATATATTTTTTTATTTTTAAATATTCATTTCTGGACATACATGCCTTGACAATATTTATACCAAGATCCTCTTCCTCGCTCCAATAATTTCTCTCAGATGGCAATTGATGATATCCGCTGAACAATAAAATACCTAAAAACGATTTTAGTTTGTCTATTGTTACGGTGAAATCTTGATCATTTTTGCTTCTAGCATATTTCAGTGTTTCGTTAACAATGAAATCAAAAACGGTGTCAGTAAAATATTCTTCAAATATTTGAATTGGCGATTTTCCCGCTAGATTATTTTTAAGATTATCTCTATTTGTAGTGGCTGTTTGGAGTGTATCTGGCAATTTTGTGTAAACGGGTTTCACCTTTTTCCAGGAAAATGTTTGTTGAGTAAGGCAACGTCTTTTTTTAGGTATCTTTGCATTGACATGAGTACGAGTATTTTCCTCTTGCTCATATGTTTCTGGAGCATCAGAATTAAGAGGTAATTTATATTGCAGTACAAGTTCTCCTGGTACATCACTGACTTCCACATTTCCTAAGTTGTCATCATCAACGTCATCTTCATCAGTTAGTTCATCTGGTTCTGGTGGAAGAATGACTATATCGAGATCTTCAGATGTCAAAAATGTAGGATCATTTACAATTTCCTCGACTTCACGTAACGACAATGCTCTTCTGTACATCTTTTGAGTAAATGTATGTAAATGTATAAAAATTTCTAGACTAATAGAATAACATATCAATATAACACCACGCAATAATAAATTTTCACACAATATACTTACTTGGCATACAATGCAGAAATGAATTGTGCGAAGCAAGAGACAAACTCAAAATACTAAAATAACGTAACTGTAAATTTTTTTATGCCAACATACAATACACAATACAGAAAATACTGAACAGTGCGTGGCAACAGACAAACTCGAAATATGAAATAAAAGAAGATAGTAAATTTGATAACGCGAAGTACCAGTGTCATATAAATAGGACAGCCATAATTGACCATCTATATTGTGAAGTTTCTAAATATTTTTTTTTAAATAACTGTGACAACAGCTTTGGTGAACTGTTTTTCGAGTGAATAGTATAGTAAATGTTCGTTAATCCTTTTCTTATATGATTTATAAACATATATATAACGTTATAAAAACGTCGTTTTGGGATTAAACGAAAGGATTATAAAAATCTTTTTAATGGTACAAACAATATATGGTCAAACACGTATTAAAAGGTTTAATGGGATACCACCTAACGATAAAAAAAACCATTTTGAAAATACAAGTTATATACAGACCAAAAAAAACACCTGTTTTTATACTGTCCTATAAATAGGACACTGGGGTATAATGGGTTAATCATGTACGTATCATTAATTTATAAGGTGCAATTGTAAATTAATCATACGCATGAATTTAAATTACACTAGAATCACAGCATACTTTAGGGGTGTATATAGAAATAAGGAGCGTATGAGTGATGAGAAATACAAAGGAAATTAATAATTCGTAAAAAAATTTTAATTCCTTGATATTTGTCATAACTCCTACTGCTAAAGTGTTGCCGTTTTTTTTAATAAAATAGTTTTTAATAAATTTTAATAATATTTGAATAGACTATTCTAATTTTTTTGCTTATGTTTGTTAAGCTCATTTGCTTGTTGCTCTACTATGTGAACAAAGTATTAACTAAATGGAGAAAATAGTTAAATTAATTAAATTAATTTCAATTTAATACAAACGACCTCGAGTTTTTAATAACTTGTTTCGAAGCGAAAAAATAAATGGAAACAAATTATTTAATTAAGCGATTTTAAGAGAATATACTCTTATTAAAAAAACTATTGAAAAAAATTGATGTACAAAACCGGAAGCAAATAAACAATTCACATTAAAGTTTTTTTAACTACGACAATTTTTAACAACTTGTTCGAAATTAAAAAAAAATAGAAAGGATTTATTAAAACAAGTGATTTTTATAGAACATTAAAAAAATTATTTAAAAAAATTTTTGATGTCCAAAACCGGAAGTACACAATTTACATAAAAATTTTTTTAACTTCGACACTTTGTTTCTTTTTCTACTACATTTAGCTTTGGGATTTTTTTAAATACATGCATTTATTTATTGAATCTTCAAATATGAACTAACAATAAGTATTAAAATCTTAAATCTACAAAAAAAAAATATTAGGCCCGACCAATGTCGGACATAAACTTAGTGATAGTTAGAAATAATACATAATATAGTGATAATCACAAGCGTAGCTGAAAAACCGGAACAAAGCAATTCACATAAAAAAATTTATGATTTCGACACGTTTTTTTTGCTTTGTTTTCTTATTTTTTTTAACAATATTATCTTACGATATTCTTACTTATTAATTCGTTTTTCGAGTGGAAATAAAGTCCACAGACATATAAAATCAAAAACCTACATTCCAGATAATTTTAATTGATTTAACGAAACGATGCATTCCTACAGCTGTCAATGCAAATTTGAAGCCTAATGAAGTATGTGTAAGGCAGCTACGTCCAAGCCATATGCACAATGCGCAAACTTTTATAAAAAGCTTTTTGTGCTTTCTACAACACCCACAACAACAACACAACAGACAGCAATGCGTGCTCTTACTTTGCAAAGAAACAAGAACAAATTCATGAGCTTTTAAAGCTGTTTACATCAAATGCAAACATCAGTGTATGTGTGTTTGGACGTAGCTGGTATAAGGACTTTTCATGAAGGAACTATAATTCTTGCTTTAAACTTAGTTTAAAATTTTTTCCACTGCGAATTTGAAGATTTCTAAAGTTATAATTGCATTCCGATCATTTTGGTATTTTAATATAATGCAAAGAATCGCAATAGTGCACGTGAGACTAGAGTTGAGTTGGGACGAGAGCAACTGTTACTGTAAGGGCCATTATTACAACTCAATGTTAGTTAAAAGTAGGATTTTATCGGACGTATAAAAAGTTTACAAGTCAGTACAATTTTAGCTTAACCTAAAGTAAGCGCTAAGTTAAAGGCAAATGTATCCTTCCTGGTAAGTTAAATTAAATTTATAATAATGAATAGCGTTTTATACGTCCGACAAAATCCTACTTTTAACTAACTTTAAGTTGTAATAATGGCCCTGAATGGATTAAGCTATCGAAATGGTGATTAATGTTTATGGATATTAATATGATATGAAGATCATTTGTTTTCAACAATACTTTGCTGCGTAACACACAAATAACGACCGTGTGATTTCTTTAACATCAATATCATCACCAATATCTTGCGATCTGTCAACTTTATAATTGTTTTTTTTTTTTGGCTACGTCCAAGACAAAGTCTATTCCAATGGCCCACAATCAGTTTTAGATAGCAAAGATGAACTTCGTGAAGCTATCGAGCACATGCAGCCGCTAATGTACAAGCTACTGATAGAAAATTTCATGCAAAGAATATGGTCAAGCGTAGCCGTGACGCCCACTTGGCTAATGTTGTTTTTATTATAACAATTAGATGTGATGATTTCAAAATAAAACCTCTAATCGGTTTGACCCTTTAAAATCTTTGCATATATGGAAACTATCACGCAAAATAGAAATTAGTAAAGTTACAAAAACTATATACATATACAGAAAACAATTTTTCTATCAAATGTTATGTGGCAGAAGCTCCAAGCAATCTTAATATATATTGATTAAAAGCTCTTAACAATACTTTTATACATATCTAATGTGTGTCTGGGTAAATTTATTGTGCACGAGCTATCGCTATCTATATCTAGTTAATTTACAGTTTCAAATGTCTTATGCTACTTGCCTTAGTTATAAGAATACTTATTAGATTTAGCAATTCCTTTACTTCGATTTTGTATTTGTGCAAGACTTAAATATATCATGGTTAATGATGTTTAAAGCTTTAACAAAAAACTTAACCATAAACTACAAAATTATCCCTTCATCCTTATCACGCTCAGATTTGTTCTTGTTGATTTATTTCCATTCTTTCATTCGAAAGAAGAAAATAAAAATTGATGCCACTTAAAGTTCCATCAATATCTGTGGACTCACAACAGTAATAATAATAATAATCTAATCTCAAGTCCGAAACAAGAACAATGACTGGCATCAATTATCATTTGGCTAAAATCCAATGGCACATAAATTCATCTTGCTTTTCTCAACTCTTAAATAAGACACACTTATGTTTTTATTCTTTGTGAGCAAAAAATAAAAATAAAATAAAAGACAAAAGAAATCAAAGCCATAGCATAATAAAAAAAAACCTCATCAAGTATGACAGTAACGGCACTCATTATGTAAACTACAACAATAAAACCAACTGACAAACTTAAAAACTTAAAAAAAAAAAAAACAAAAAAAAAAAAAAAAACTTTTGTTTTTGAACAAATCATCTATTAAAGAACAGACAATTTCAATAAAGAAAAATAAATGAAAATGGAAACTGAAATGCTGAGAGCCCAAAAAGCAACTTTGGCATCAATACAAACAGAAACCATTCCGATGGGCGATAATTACAAAATCCTTCAAAAATAGAACAAGAAACAAAATGTATAACGAACATCAAAAACTTGTAACAAACTCAAGGATAATTTTAATGGAAATCTTAATAGAAAATAGACAAAAGACAACAATCAAAGTGTTGGTTGTGATATGTCAGTAACGCAGGCCAGCAAAATCCTGCTAAATGTCAGCTATTTCTTTCAGCATTAGAATTAATTTAAGGGTGAGTGATGGGCTTATGGCAAAGTATAGGAAAATAGTTTCAGTAATTGCTAATTTGCTTTAACTTGTAATTGAAGAAAAAATATAATTAGCAACTTTTTTCAAATAAAAAAAAAATACATACTCCCAAACTGATTCGAAATCTTATGATACCGAGCATGAACCCTAAAAGGTTCCAAACTCTAATGTTTTCTCCTCGCTATCCGTCCGTCTGTCTATCCGTCTGTCTGTCTGCGTGTCACAGGCTATTTTACTTGAGAACTGAAATTTTCACAGATTTACCTGATTTACATAAGGCATTTTTTCATGAAATTTCATGAATTTTGTTGCACGCAACTTTTTCTATTTGCTAATAGCAGCGCTATATAAGAGAATTTTATATAAAAAAGGACGTAGAATAAATCTCTGATACATTTTTGGCAACTTTTTTGATATACGATGCTCCTACAGGCCTCCTACTGACAAATAAAGAATTTTCATGCAACTAATTTCATGAAAAAAATGCTTAATGTAAATTAGGTAATTATGTAACAAGAAATATATGACACTAACAAATTAAATTAAATTTTGAAATCGTTATTTAATATACAGACAAATTTATACACTTATAGATAGGGACTTGAAAATGTTCAATGTTCAAATGTTATAAAGACTACACAAATTAACAGCAAGCAGATTTTTAAAAAAATCAAATCTAAAGGGTATTCTATTAGTTATTGTTATTTGGACTATGTAATTTTGTCAACTTGCTGTATCTTGGAAATCTTGGAAGAGGCAAGCTCTTAAATTTTTCAAAAACGCTGAAACTAAAAAACCCAAAATAAAAAAATGGCCAAAAAGGTAAAAATCGCAACAAAAAAAGTAAAAATCGCTTAGATGAAAATATTACATAATATATAATAATATAATAATAAATATTACATAAATCGCTAATTAAAAAGGTCGGCGAAGAACTTAAAAAATCGCCAAATATCGAAAAATATCGTCAAAACTAACATACCGCTAAAGCTTAAAAAACAACTACAAAAAATTGCCAAAAGTAAATAGGTCGGCCAAAAAAACTAAAAAAAAAAAAATACAAAACCGACAAAACCGAAAAAAAATCGTCAAAACGACAAAAAGCTCCAAAGCAAAAAAACAAAGCTGGAACCAAAAAAAGACGCGGAAAAATCGCCAAAACTGAACAAAATCGTCAAAAGTAAAAAAGTCGGCGCAAAAAAATTCCAAAAGCAAAAACATCTGCAAAAAACCGCCAAAAGTAAAAAATTTCTAGAACTAAAAAAATTACATAAAACCGGAAAAGAGTTGCATAAACGAAAAAAGACAACCCCAAAATAGCTTCAATACCAAAAATTCGCAAAAAAAACTGAAAAAATCGCACAAAGGCAAAAAGTCGGAGAAAAAGTAAAAAAAATCGCTAAAACTAAAAACATCCGCAAAAATCGCCACAAGTAGAAAAATCGCTAGAGCTAAATAAATCGCATAAAACCGAAAACAATTACAAAAATGAAAATAAGACAAACCAAAAATAACGCCAATACTAAAAAATTGCTAAAAATTGAAAAAATCGCCAAACTAAAAAATCGCTGCAACTAAAAAAAAAGCCAAAAAACGAAAAAATCGAAAACCGAAAAAACGACAAACTAAAAATAGGTCAATGCTAAAAAATCGCCAAAATTAAAAAAACGAATCGCCAAAATCGCAAAAAAACATCAAAACTGAAAAACATCCGCATGAAATCTCTAAAAAAAAATTGCAAAAGAAAAAACGTGTCAAAACTAAAACCCGCTTAAACAAAAAAAAATCGCCAAAAACCGGAAAAATCGCAAAAGCGGAAAAACGACAA